>JARJEE010000016.1:0-10000000 GCA_030180105.1 Hyles lineata | reverse complement strand
TTCTTTATCTTCTCTTTCTCTTATTCTTGTATTTAGGATCTTTTTATCCAATGGGCATGCCAGAACATGTTATATATATTATAAATAACAAATAGATAATAACACTAATTTGTTTGGCCACGCCACTTCACGTTTTTATGGTTATAATATGCTAATTATTAATTTCCACACCTTTTATCAGCACGTATACCATTATATTTTGCCCATTGCACAGCCTAAAGTCTTCATGGACAATGCCTTTGACTATCCTCTAGGGGGCCATCCATAAATTACATCACACCTTAAGGGGGAGGCTGGAGGGAGGCGGTCGATGAATTGTGACATTGAGTGACAAAAGGCGGGAGGGGCCAAAAATTTGTTAATCACATTTTTTGAAAATATATTATTTAATATGTGAATATTACAACACTAAATTTAAATTACATAAAAGTAATTGGAACTCTGTCTAAAATTGCAAAATATGTGCCATCTAGTGTGGTAGGGTAAGGGGTCAAAAAAATCATGAAATTCATGTGACGTAATTTATGGACGGCCCCTAGGTACATTTACTTAATAAACACGTATAAATCGATTCCAATGTTAACGCTAAGTGGGGCAGAGAATCCTTGAAACAGGCACTCCCGTGTTGCGAAATCTAATTATGTAAATGATTTCAGGCCTATTTTCAAGATAAACAGACTGCAATGCGCCTAAGTTCAAATAAGACAATGTAGTCCAGTCTCTTTGGGAAATGTTAAAGCGAGTCGACGATTGGAGATAAAACAACTTACCTAATCATTTAAGTTTTCAATATTATACTGATAAAAATTTAATATAAAATATAATACTACAACAAAATCTTGTAAACAGAGATTGTGTACTATGTGTATTGACTTTTCATAAGATCTATCTAATTGCCTACATAACTAATAATCGATTTTTTTCATAATATCCACAAACGGTTTCTTTATTTTCTATCAGGTTTGAGTTCGGTCATTTTGCTTCGTACCAAAATCAAATTATGGTGACTATGTTCAAATGTATCGATTATTTTGGGTGTGGTACGAGTTCGGTATTTTATAGAAAGTTTCAACACGCCATAAAAAATATTTATTTGTTACATCCAACACCTACTACAATGTCTTTCACTTTTAAAGTTAAAATTATATTAGCTGTTAGCATCGTTTCATTTATTGATACGCCACAGAATATAAATAAAAATATACTTTTTATTCCATAGGTCCGTCAGAAGAGCAAACAATTCACCTAATGATAAGTGATCACTGCCGTCCATCAACATTCACTACGCTTTGGTTCATGAACATATGTGTTACCGGCCCATCAAATCGAGAGTAGAGCGGGAAGGAAAAAGGATGGGACAAGGAAAAGAGTGTTGGACATCCAGCTATCTCACACACCGAACGAAACGCGACAGCGAAGTTGTCAGTTCTCAGCAATCTATAAGACAGCGATACCACCCCGGGCGAGCCTACAAATTCATGCTGGGCCATGAATGGCAACAGAGTTGATGACGGATATCGACATGAAGCGATGTTCATGGGCGGCAGTGATTACTTACCATCAGGTGACCTGTTTGCTTGTGGTAAAGACAAGCTAGTACCTCTAAGATACTCGCCGAACTCTGGAGATTGGTGTCTATTCATTGCATACTTTTGATCCTGGCTAACAGGAGTTGCAGTAGTTGCGTTTGTGGAAAATCACCACTCTCAAAACCTTACTTAGAACTAACTAAGTTTGAATAGTCTCACCCAAAGAAGCAACGCCAAGCGAAACCTTCCCGCTGTCATCCTTGAACATGTTTCTGAAGTGTTCGTAGAATATGAGCCGGCAGCCGGAGTAGATCGCATGTCGCTGGAACATTGGCATCAGCCCGCTCCATAGCTTCAACACACCCTCCTTTTTAGCGATGCCTACAGCTGTCTTTATCATGCCATGGTTTTCTAACTGAAAATAAAACATTGGATTTGTAAATATATGTCCCTCTGTATCAGCCCATATACGTCCCACTCCAGGACACAGGCCTCCTCTACAATCAAGAGTACCATTGAGAATGGCTAGGCCATATCGTTCATCAGGCTGGCGTAATGCGGTTTTGTGGACTTTACATGCCATAGATATAGAAATTCTTGTAAATTACTATGACATGCAGGTTTTCTCACGATGTTTTCCTTCACCGGTTTAGTGCGTGGTGATAGACTATCAATCCACACATGATCCGAAAAGTCAGAGGTGTGCCCTGGGATTCGATCCCGCGACCACCGTGAACATGTTGGCAGCCGTGTATGGTCCGTTTACTTACCACGCACTTCATATATCCCTCAATCATGTAGAATTCGATGAGCCTTCTAAACAAGTCTTTGAATGAGAGGAGTCCCGTTTTCAGCAGTAGGCGTCTATAGGCGTTAGTCAATGATAACGATTAATAAATAAAATAAATAAATAACACCCAACAGTCACATACATAGTCCTGACCCCACACTAAGATCGAGTCTTGTGTCGTGGGTATCAGAAACTACGAGAGACTTTTCGGTCTCACAAACACCCAGACCCGGGAGAAATATTTGTGGGCCGCACAAACATTTCTCTCGGTGCGGGGATCGAACCCGCGGCCTCACGTTTTACAGGCGGCGACTAACCAACTGCGGCACGGAGGCTAATAATAATAGGTTTATAATATTTAATTAAAACAATTATGTCTCCGTGGCGAGTTTGAAAGATAATTACAGAGAGGAAGTTAATCAAAATCATTATGTGTTCTACGAGTCCTAATAAAATAGTCGTTTATCGTCCTTTCTGCATTTATATTTTTGGATTAATTGGCGCAAAATTAATAATAAACTAACTAATTCAAATATACTTTCGTTTCTTCTATCATTAGTCTTCTTTTGTTTCCTTATTTGTTCATATTAAGACTTTGTTAAACTCTCATTAGACCTAGAAAGAGCAAATACTTAAAAATACATAATTTCTATTATATTGCATTACCAACATGTTTTTCCTCATTTCTAAAACTAAGAATAACCTAGTTCTGGCCTAGTTCCTTCCGTGCAGTATTCAGGAAGTAAAAACAGTATAACAAGGTACCTTGAAGCCGTGTTTAGTTGCCGCCACCTCAGATTGTATCTGCAACCTCGTCTTTGTCAAGTCGAACGGGTATGTTGCTGTGAACATGTTGAAAAATGTAATATGGTTAAGTTCTTATGTTTTTCTAGGATTGTGTATAAAGTTGAAGGTAAAGAATTTATTGGGAATTATTTCCGTGATATCTAAATTGCAAATGGGTTTAATGGCCTTTGAAATAGTGTTTAAAAACTTTACTTTTTTGTAATATCTAGAGGAGTTGAATTAATACAAAAAATATATAATAATAGAGAATTAACAGATATGCACAGTAGATGCAGAATGCTTCGTTATCCCCGCATATCGAATATAGACATCATTTTTGCCATCTCATTGAATATTTTGTAAACGTTTCGCAAATTTAGTCTCATTTGCGATTTATTACAAATACATGTGCATTGGCTAAGCCTATATTTAGCTTGAATGACTGATGATTTCAGATAACAGGTAAGTACTGACTTATCTCTAAGAAACAATATGTAATATGAAGGATAGTTACCTGCCTCCGCCGCCCATGCTCCAAGCACGGCGACGCCGTACCTGGCGGCGATGGAGTCGGTCGCCTTGGACGCGGGGTGGTCGGCGTTACGCAGTACCGGCATTGTGTCGCTTTAGTCACCTGCCCGTGGCTATACAGCCCATAATATCTGCCAACAAATAACATATTTCAACTGAGTACATGCATATTGCATAGAAGTGCTTGGTGGCTTGTTGGTAAACGGACTAGACGTGGCTGCCACATGGTCGCGGGTTCAAATCCCAGGGCCCATTTCTGACATTTCGGAGTATTTATTGAAAGGTGTGTATTGTCAATCACCAAGCAGTATGACAGTAAAGAAACACAGCGATTTGTAAGAATTTATATGGTATTAGTCTGCGAACCTAATTAAAGGTTGCATGTTCAAACTTCAGGGATACATCTAAAATTTCAAAATTCTACTAAAAATGGTTTAATTCACTAATCAAACATAATTATATTAGCCTACTTTAAGCTAGAATTCACAGGCCAAATTGGAGATTTGCGAGGGTCACTTTAAAGAGTTTTCCACCATAAGTAAACCTTCAATCATTGTGTATTTGTTTATTTATAAAAAACATTTACATATAAACATACAGCGTGTGCCAAAACGTTTACATGAAATTAATTAAACTAAACAATTTTATGCTAATAATCATCGATACAGAAAACTAAAGCTAAAATTTAAAAATAGAAACAAACAATTATAAAATAAAAAAAAATAACTAACATGGATAACAGCAGATATAACGCAGATACAAATCATTCAAAAAAATAACAAAATGAAAAGATACATACAAAACATCAACACAAAAATCAGATCTGAACACCAAATACCCACGTGGCATATTTAAATATTAGATGAAGATTGTCATTAAAAATATCGACATCTTTGATTTGGCTTGTGAATGTATGTAATAGGCTAATTGCTCTGCTTGTCGGAGTTCTATTAACATACCCAGGAGCTGGACAGGCGAACAGCTGATGTCGTCGCCGACTACCAGTCCTTAAATATTGTTGAGGCACGTATAGATGAATCTGCGCCAGTACAACAGGGTTATCTATCTTGTTCCTCAGTAGCAAACAATAATGTATAATAACTGCCAATTTCCGTCTTAAGGATAAAGTGTTTCGTCCTATCATGCCTGACACAAACAATGAAGGATAAAGATATGGGTAGTATCCGTACCTCCTTTTATATAAGTGCCGAGCGAATTTACGCTGCACCCTTTCCAACATGACTGAGTATTTTATTTCTTGTGGATCCCATACCACTGCGTTGTACTCTAGAATACTCAGAACATATTAGGCGTTATATAATAAATTAATTACATTCGTATCACGCAACTCTGCTGACATGCGTATTATAAAGCCAAGTGCTTTATTTGCTTTACAGCAGACAGAAGTCACATGTGCATGAAAATTAAGTTCGTAATCCAGAGTTATACCTAAATCTCGAATCAAAGAAACCCTTTCTAACACCACTCCTCCCACTTGGTATGCACTTATGATGGCCCTTTGGGCACGAGTGAAACTAATAATTTGACACTTGGCATTATTTAGAGGTAATTTGTTGGTTTGACTCCATTTAGAGACTGCATTTATATCCTCCTGCAATGCTCTGCAGTCTTCATGGTTTGCAATTGGCAAGAATATCTTAAGGTCATCGGCATACAAGAGACACTTTGCTGTTTTGATATTTTTTGGGAGATCATTGATCATAATCAGAAATTGAGTGGGACCTAGTGTACTACCTTGGCTCACTCCAGACCGCGTATAATAATCAGGAGATTGATAGTTCATCAGTTGAACATATTGTTTCCTGTCTTTAAGGTAGTTAGAGAAAAACTTGAGCAGTTTTGAAGAAAATCCCATGGTTAAACGATTGCCTAATCAATTCCAGACGATTAATACACTAAAGACACCAATTAATACTAAATAGAAAAGCATTCACCAAATTAAATCCCATTACCGCACCTTTCCATTGACCATGCCCACCTCTATTCGCAAAACGCCGAATAGAAATAGACCAAAAGAACGAAGTATTAAGTGAAACGGAAACCTCGCTCTCTTATCAAGTCATAATAATCAATATGCAATTATTATTATTATTATTATAGATTCATATCGCCCGATAGCCAGAGATCAAGGTTCCATCACGATACCAGTAATACCGCATAACAACAACCAATCAAATGTTTTACATGCACTCACTGGTTATTGAAAACAATTGACCCCACTTCTGATAATTAAATGCAATCTAGAAATACAATCACTCGTTTATATATTTTTTGTTTTGTATATTTTGAAGAAATTATCAAAGTTTATGACACGATAATCGTAGAAATTAAGTTATTAAGAAACTCTTGGTATAATAGACTTTTAAAAGAAACTACTACTTTCAGGCAAATTTTGTAATTCCTATAATTTTAAAACTTTGAAATTATATTATTCAAACAATTTTGAATAAATCTGGGAAATTTATAAACAAAACAAAGTTTGTATATCTGTTTCACTAACACCCAAATAATCTGACAAATAATTTACTCACAGATTTTTTCTAGTTTCTCAAGCTTGGACACAAGTTTCTCTTTAGCGGGTACCACGACATGTGTCCTGGGCTATGAGGAGGGCGATGGTTAAAAATCGATACAATTTCCGTCAAGCGAAGGTCGCCTAACATATGAATACTGGTATACATCGACCAGCCTTACACGAGCTATGGTCGTGGTAACCTGAATGGCCTAGTTTTGAAAGGCTAATTTCCATTGACGACATTTACCCGATATGCTTTTAGAACTGGAGGGTTTTAACTACAAAACAAGTAGTGAAATGAGATTCTCCAATGATGTCGTAGCTATTTAATGAAATACCAATGTTTGTTTTATAAGCCATGGCCCTATAGAAAATATTATATTGATCTATAAACAACTCAAAATGAAACAGCAAATGGTACAGGTTTTTATAAAAAAAGAATAGCTTTGATCCAGCCGGGATTTGGAAGTATTTATTAAGTAAGAACATAATAATATAATGACTTAGAAAAAATAAAACATAATTTTAATTGATGTCATCAAGGAAGTTAATATGAGGGGCGCTGGTCTAACAAGGGAGGGTGCCAAAGATCTGGCAAAATAGTGAAGATTAACCAGGACAGCGCAACTTGGCACCCATTTGAATTATCCTAAGCAGAAAGTTAGTCTCAAAAAAACTATACATACTGTAAATTATGACAGTATACAGTAAATATAATATATAAGTAAGTATAATATATACCTAATATCTGAAGTAAAAGTTTTTGCGCAATAACTAATTCAGCAAAGAGAAATTTGCGAGTGACGATACACGTGATTCACATAAACAATGGAAATGACTGACGTCACACTACATTGCCACTTGCAATTGTTAATCTAAAAATAACATTTTAGAGATTTGCAAAACTATTGTTGAATTTCTTTACTACTTACGCGAGAGTCCCTCATGACGATTGATATAATCTTATTTAATAGATATTCAGGTACCTATAGTTATAGAAATGTCTTAGCCGACTAAAATTACTCAACAAATAGAAATATATGAATATATGAATACAAAATAACGAGTAACTAATATCTAAAGATGGTTATCTGTCGTCGGTCGATATAATTGTTGTGGTGAGTCGGAACTTAATCTAATGGATGGTTTTATGAGCGATGCGTAAAGCAACTTATTCTAGTATGACGATGGTGCTGGCTAGCTATATAGAATAAGGATTTGAATACAGAACGGAGTTGTCAACTGCTGCCTGATGTGAAGATTGGCCGATTCGGAAGAGAATTAGACTGTGATTGTTCAAGAAAAAACTTTGGAGGTATTTAAATATGTGAGTTGTAGGTTTCCTTTCCTTCACCGTTATAAAGCGTGGCGATTGACTATTAATACACACATGACTCCGAAAAGTCAGAGGTGTGCCCTGAGATTTGAACTCACGACCACCGTCAACATGAACACTGATCTTTATTATTTTAGCCTTCGTAGTACAGTTGGTTAGACGCCCGCTGTGAAACGTAAGGTTGCGGGTGCGATCCCCGCATCGAAACAAATATTTGCGTGATCCATAGGTATTTGTTTTAGGTTTTGGTGTTTGTGAGACTGAAAGCATCTCGTAATTTCTGATTCCCACGACATAAGAATCGATCTTAATGTGGAGTCAGGACTATGGTCTATGTATGTATCTGTTGAGTGTATTTATTTATTTATCATCATGACTTCTTGTTTGTCTCATATCTGCCAAAAAGTAGGGTATACATCGTCCTTTGTTATAAATAAATTGAATGGTTTCAGCACTGGGAGGCAGGAGGATTGGCGCCAAACACGTAATTCACTGGCAAGGATCTAGCAGTGTTAGTGAAGAATCTGTTGAAATTCGATTTTGGATAAATGCCAGGCGTTTTGCTGCTCATTGTACGCGTGTTATGCTCTGATACTCGGCCAAAGTGGCTCGTTTCTTTATGGATATTTTGCTGAATGTTTATTTCGGCCTTAAGCTCAAAACTATACGTTTTGTAACAATGAAAGAAAAGCACAAAGAGTAAAAGAATTTCGCCTTTACATCCTTATGATAGTTATTTTCTTTCATGTTTGCCAATTAAGCAATTTAAAAATCTGAAGCAATGAAAATCAACAAATCAACAAGATCAACCATTAAAATATAGGATTAATTGATATTTTAATTGAAAATATTTTTATTTAGTCAAAGACACGAAATAGAACCATGAATACGACGTAAGTAGCGGATATTGTAGGGTAATGAAAATTTTCGGGAAATACTGACTTTTTCATCAGTTCCGAATATTTTTCCATATTAAATTCAAAATTTGAAATACGGGTTGAATCAAATTCCGGGACAAATGGAAATAAACTGAATCTATTTTTTAAAAATCTATTTCACTAATCTTTATTACAATAATGGATAAATAAAGTTTTAAGACTTTTTTGTTCAAAAAGCAGCCATGAGATTTGAAGTCCACCGTGAATTTGGACTTTACAGTATATATGCTTGCTTTATTAATAAATAAATCAACAATATAAAAGGATAAAATAAATTTTACAGTGTAAAAGCTCAAATACAACTCAGAAATTCATTCCAATTTTATTTTTTTCCAAAAACATTCGTCATTTTTTTCCGAATAATAGAACTTTTCGGAGAGTTACACATCACTAGTAGCGGATTAAACGTTTCGTGTCACTAATAAATAATTATTTAGCGCATGCCACAATTACCTCGTATTTGTTGATAAAAATGATGTAAATATGAATTGAGGCTAAACTGGCGTCATAACACAATTGGATAATCAGCTTGCGTACATAACAATCGCTTAAAATTATTGTATGACGCGTTTCCCGCCCATTATGAAAATTAAGTTTTTTTACTATGCTTTTTTTCTTCGTGACAATGCACTGTTTGTGTTTCTGCCAGTATAGTATTCAAAGTATTCAAATTAAGAATTTGTCTGTGTTTGGTTAGTTAAAAAAACAGATTTATATATTTGAATTTTAAAAAACGAATTCTGTATAGCGTCAATTCTTATTTAAAAAATTATAATAATAATAGTAAAGAAAACTTGATAAGTGATAAATTCTCTAATAATAAAAACAAAAAATATGTTAGCTCAACTTGTTTCTGCGTTAATCGGCAATATTGGAAACAAAACAACACCAAATAAATTTATTTGTAAACAATATTTTGGCTCTGGATATTAATCGGCATTATTAGGAACTTAAAAACTAGTCTTATTTATTTCCTCAATTAAATGTAAGAAATATTCTACTTTGCATGCTATCCATTAGATTTACTATTTATTATTGGTATTACATAAAAATAATAAAACGAAATATAATTACAATAATACAAAAACAACTACGTTCTAAAAAATTCAAAATAATACCCATAAAAAATATTTTAAAGTGAATTTGAACGTGTTGAAATAATTTATATCATTTATCATTCATTTTTAACGTATCTTAACAGTAAACTGTATTAATCTTATTACTATTTGTAATTAGGCATTTCATTTTATTTCCATCGATAAAATAATCAATTAATTACGAACAGCGTTGTTACCTTTACAATCGCGTGAGGCAGTCCAACAGATGCGGTGATCGGAACTGGACTGATAACGAACAGTGCTCGCGTGTATTCGATACTGTAATTTATGTTGCTAGGTAATTGCACTTTGGAGTTCGCCCCGCGGTCACATATACTTTACCATTTAATATACATATTATGTCAGAACAATCCGCCAGTTGTTATGAATAGAGACGGGAGGAAGAAAGAAAAGGAGGCCTTTGCCCTATAGTGGGATAGTATAGGCTAGAAAAAAAATTTGTCGCATTATGATCCATTGGGAAAGAATAAACATGCACAGAATAAATTTTCGCTGGCTAGTCACTTCAGATTTGCTTTTTCGAAAATTCTTTGTTCTTTTGAGTAAGGTCTCCCTCGGGCATTCAGCCCCCTTCTAGTCCCCCGTATTCGCTCGAATGATAGGTATAATGCGTACCGAAAACCGTATTTAGTCGATTCTATTCACAGGTCCTAACCATTTCACCAAACAAAGATAATAAATTGACCAACAGTGATAAGGTGATAATCTATTGGCCGTAAAATTATACACAGTCATTCTATAAGCATAAAAATTATCCGTGAAGCAAACAAAAAAATAATAAACAAAACGTTAGGTGGTTTAACGATAAACTCTTAATTATCAAAATCATGCGGGATTCATGATAATACTCGTATATCACATAATGTTCAGGAGACAGCCAAACGCATACACCTCTGACTTTTCGGGATTACTTATTCATAGTTAATTATCACAAAACATTGTTGAAACACGTATGTATATTCAGAGTTCCGTATAATAATTTCAAGGATATATGACACTTTTCCTGGAATGTATAAAGCCTATAAGTATATCTATTTTATAAATATAAATCGATATAAAAATAAGATATAATAGCTATTAACCTACAGTGTATAGACGTCCTAATTAAGGACCCAGGAACTGGCTGAATACTAAAAAAATGTATTGACCTATATACTTCAACTTTTGCAACTTTGATAATTTCGTTATATTTGAATAATAATAATAAATTTTGAATAAATCCCTCTCTGATCTTAATTACATATTTATTACATCTCAAATGATTTTGACGTATATTTAGTAAAAAATGTATATTTACTTTCTATAAAATGTATACCTACCTGCTGGGATCAGAATTTGCTATAATATTGCAAGTTTTATTTCGAATTATTATTTTTTTCTTTTGTTAGGTACATATGAATATTAGTGATAAGAAAAATGTAGATATAAATGAAAAAGAAACACTTACAAATAACACTTCAACACTATTTAACTAAACTACTAACACCTATGATTGAAAGAGGACGTATGTAAATTAAATGATACGCACTTTTGGTTCAGCGTAAATTGGACGGACATGTGTCATAAAAAAGTGTTTATTTATAGAACCTGAACAATATGCTTTGTACGGAAAGTCCTTCACATAATCGTGCAGGGTTATCGGTAGTAATTTACGGTAAATGGCGCTAGCTAATAACTGGTTTAGAAATATTATTTACAGTTGGCCATTACGATATTTATTTGGGCACGATTTTCAATCGGGATATAAAAGTTATCCTTCAAAAAACATGAGAGAACTGAATATATTGGTCAATTTTACTTGGCCCATTCAAAGTATCCATGCCTTATTTTTATATTTAACAGAAAAATATAATTAAATTATTCTATATTTTTCGGATTTTATCGCGCATTTTGTTACATTTTCACATTTTCATCTTACTTATTTTATAACTACATCCGAACTTCCTGTCGGATTAACCCGAAGTAACCCCTCCCAGGTAGTGCAGGAACGTGTGATTCTGATCTCTCCTTTTACATTATAACGGCTTTTTTTTAAATTCTGCATCATTAATCATAACATAACTTTGATAATAACTAGGCACATATCGACATATTAAACTAAATAAAATCATAGTATGACGTCATATTCTAGATGTGAGAATCAGATTGCTCCCACGACAACCAAAAATCATACAAAGCAGAGCAGATTAAACATCCATTTGATTAGCTGATTGGCATTGATTCCGTGCTTAATTATTACTTATCTTATATAAAAGAAACAATCGACTTATATACTTATCTGACAATTAGCTAAGAAGCGTGTAGATAAAGAAAAAATGTGGGCGTAGCTATATTGGGACGAATTCAATCTTCAGATTTAACAATTCTGATTTTACATTATTGGTATAATATTATGAAAAACGACAACAGTTATTAATTTATTGTGTGACAATTATAAGTAAACTGGTCTATAATATAAAGCTTGAGAGCTTTTGAGAACTGTGAAATACAATAATTTTGATAGCAACAATTATTTTATAATTTATATTATATCAATAGATGATTTTATAAAAATATCAAATAACGCATTTTGCCCCCAAAATTATTAAAAATATTATTTAACTTAATATTTATTTAATGCTTTTCATTAATAATGAAATTAAGAATGGAAACTTTTCATTAAAATATTTCTTTACATTTTTTTATTGCTATAAATGGCGAGACGAGTAGCCTTTCGCCTTATAGTAATCGATATGACCGCTCATGGGCAGTAACAAAAACAAACAACACCATGACTTGCTAAGCAATGCTTGGCGTTCCACTGCGTTGCCAACCTGAAATATAAGATGCGAAGTCTCAATATGTCCAGTAGTTACCCTGTAGTAGTTGCAAAAGCGCTTGGCAGCACACGCTTCCAAAGTCACGTTTTTTAAATTATAACATCACTTGATAACCCGGATATAAAAAGAGGTCAATTGGTCTACTTTAATTAAACCGTAAATTCGTTTCACCTGAATTCACCGGGTTATCAATTATATTGTAAAAATGTTGCTTGTTGAATCAGACAAGGGAGGTGGGGCAAAAAGTAGTTTTAACTGGAAATATCTTCACGTGAATACTAGATGATAGGTAAATGTGGTCAGTTTTCTGATAGTAAGCGATACGACCGCTCATGGACAGTAGCAAACCCAAACAACACCATTAATTACAAAGCTGTGCTTTGCATTCCACTGCCCATCCTTTAACATCAGACGTTAATTCTCAATATGTCCAGTAGCTACTCCGGCTGCAATTTTCTTCAAGCCAGAACACAACAGTGCATTTACTCTGTTGTTTGGCAGGAGAAATAGACATTGCAGTGGTACCTACCCAGGCGGCCTTTCACATATCAGAGACCTACCACATCCATAGCTTTACTCATAATGCTAATCTAATCCTAATCATCAGGTGTAGAAAGTTATTAATCAGACATCGCTGTTATTGCACTTTAACACTCTATATTTTATACAAAGTCTATCTGACTTTCGTAAACTGCCAACCAAGTAGTCCAAGTACCGTCCTGACAATTTAAACGCAATTTTGGGGGAGGCCTATGTTCAGCAGTGGACTTCTTTTGGCTGATGGATGGATGGATGAAGTGCCATAGTCTTATAGAGCAAAATAAAAAAAGACTGCGCCACACCGATGCGACGGGTGGCTGCCTACAAGCGAATCTCATAAAATGTATTAATTTACTTCCTCAAGCCCTCGGCGATGCGATCTACAGGAAATCGAAAAGTGATTGCTGAGAAATAATAAATTGGAGGTTTGATGAGAAGTTTTCGAGGCTTTTTATATTTTCGAACAGTCAAATATTGAAATGCTATGAGAATACGTTTTATTTTTCTGTAACAATTAATTAGTGGGAAATGCAATACATTTTTTTTCTGGTACGATTATCTTGTATGAATAGAGTTTATAAAGTAATTAACTACGAAAGGATTATTAAACATAAAACATATCTTATGTTGCAATTGACTTCCTGGTTAAAGTATTCAACATATTATTCTCAATTTGATCATTCTTGTTTAACTTTATTTTATTGGGTTTTACTATTTATTATCAGTCCTGAGTCAGGAATTTGTGTCCGATATGACGATAGGCTCGCCACGATCACATTGTGGAACGGAACTTACAAAGTGAAATATGAGTGTTCTGGTAAAATTTCTGACTATCCCTTCAGGGGAAAAGGCGTGAGTTTGTGTATGTTTATTTTATCGCAGAATCGTATGAATACATAAATTACGTAGCCGTTTCTATACGAACATCAAAATAAAATATACTACCAATTAGTTAATAAAAATCCTACACGGAACCAATCAAACGATACTCAGACAGCAATCTAAGATAATTTGTTAGGTTTCATCTAGACTTACACAAGTAGGTATAGGCTATAGGGAGCAACGACCTAAGTTGCATGGCTGACTTGTCTTACAAGGAAATATATTATGTAGTAAAACGTTTCAAGTACATATTTGCTTATAACTTGCAAATTTTGTTACATCGTTAAGTTATTGCAAGTAATAAAATATAGTTAGGTATGTACTTTGTATTAAAAGCCAAAAACAGAATAAAGTAAAATATTACGAATAAAAAAAGACTAAAGATTAATCTGAAGAAAGTATTTCTAGAAGTCGTTGATTTACAATGCGTAAAGAAAATTTATATTTAAAAGTTTTATTCATTAAATAAATATAAAACCATACAGCTACTAAGTTAAATGCCCCGTTAACTCTGCAATTAATGTCAAATGAAGCATCGCCAACGATCTTTAAAAAAATAACGTATTTAATTTAATATCGTTGATATCTTTTTAAATAATCTATTGAACTGTTCATGAAGCGCTGTTTCTTCCTTCTTCTTGTCCTTATTTTACACAATCGTGGGTAAGACGCAATATATTTATTTTTATTTTTATCAGTATTTCCAAATTATTTCGAGCCTATTTTTGCAGCTTACAAAAAGTTTTATAATCAGTGTATTATCATTAATTTTTCCGTGATATAATACTTCACATAACTTTGAAATTGGCCCCATAGTCTTCACTATCCTAGAGTTCGCTCTCTTGTATGCAGATCACCTCGCTGTGTTAACGTTCACAATTTCGTGGCCATATTTTAATCGCAAATTGCTTGATGATGAGTTATGACGACTTCATTGCATCAGCCTTCATCGTCTTTTGTTTATTTACTTTATTGACGACATGAACATAATGCTCCTGCCACAACTTTTTATCGGTACAGTTTATTGTTTCTAACGCAAGTCGCAACGAAATAGTCATAAAGTTTAATCAAGTACTGAGTTATAAAACTCGTATAAAAAACTCATTTGCAGTTTATGATGGAAGTTACAAAGTGATCGCGGAAATATGAAGCATCCGTTAATTGTTAGGCAAATATTATGATAACATCAATCGTATCGCCATTGAATTCCAAATAATCATATATCGATAGCATATATCGATTATTTTTCTTGGTCACTAAAAAAATAATAATATCCATATGTCTTAGTACACTGTCTGATTGGCTTTAGCACTACTTACTAATCTGATTTACAAATTTGCACGGACGTTGAAAATGGTTACATGTAATATTGGATTCGATTAACAGGATCAGTAATTTAATTTGCGCGAGCTTGGGTTTCGAAAAACATGTTTAAAACATGACTTAAAATAATTTTTCCACGGAATCATGTTTTCCACAAAAATAGAAGGTCTATTTACGTGATGATTTTAACCAAGAACAAAACCTTGTAAAAAACCACAATCGTTTATATTATCGATATATTTTTTTTAATAATTTGTTCTCCCCGTACTTCCTAGTTAATTTATAGGGACTTTATATGAATCTTTCCTTATTAGTACTATATCAACCTATATACGTCCCACTGCAGAGCACGGGCCTATTCTACAATCAAGAGTACGATTGAGAGTGGTTAGGCCAAATAGTTATTACTACGAACGTTAGAAATTCGGCTAGTAAGAACTAGAAAGAGTAATATATGGCAGTCCACAGAATAAGGCCGACCTACTGACCTGTTTCGGTGTCCACTATTTTGCGACTGATCTGAATGTGATTTTTCGACTAGCATGGCTATCGATCGAAGCCATAAGAAGTAAGCAAGTGACGAATATAAGTTGAAATGTGTCTACCTTGAACTTTAGAGCTGTGGTCATACAAAAAAAGATAGGTACTAAAATCGTTCCACGAACAAGGAAATTATGCGAAAAGAAGTTATACATAAAAACGTACTATACCTACTTATATTCAGAGGAATTAAGCAGTATACCCTTTTTTTAAGATGGAAAATTACTCAGTTCTCACATATTTTAAATTATGAACTGGCTAAAAGTGAAACAAAATCACAATTTAGAAAGAGACGAAATGATCGTGCGGTCAATACCGTGATGTAACTCCACAGTACATGGTCTAAGCCTATGAGTGTCAGGACTGTTTCAATTAAAATAAATTCACCATATACTGAAATGTTTTATGTAAATAAATTATGGTTGGCGTACTAATAACTTTTACCGTCTCTACTGTCGGGGCTGTAGTCATTACGCTTTAACAGTCGTGTCCATTCAATTTGAATTTATTTAAAACGCAATCGAGTGTGATAAAATCTACCTACATAGTAGATCAATAGCGCCACAATATCTAAAATATTATCTTAGTTTAAATAGGTTATTGTTTTATCATTAAGATATTTTGGTTGCACAATTTACTTGTGTTATTTCGTATAAGTATGTACAGAAATCGTATGTACAGAAACTGGTAGCTACGAAAAATAGTGATGTCTTACTATTTAACCATGTCTGCATAAAGGTTTTCATTGCGAATACTTTCTCAGCTGTACGACTGCAGGTAAATTGTATTTGAAGTAGGTATGTAAAATAATTATTTATAGCACCACACGGTGAGATACAATGACCGTAGTTGTCTGGCGCCTTGGCATCGACTTTGAACTATTTCGACGAGAAAACAACTGAGCATGGCCAAAAACAAAATTATAGCAAAGATCTTACGTGAGTGCTGTGGTGAGTAAGATATTATTTTTCAAAATTCAAAATAAGAACACATCGAAATGAGTATGCAAATGTTAAATACTTTTTGGTGAAAAATAATTAAATAACGAATACCTACCGTCGCCTACGTCACTTATAACACACGGCCGCTTTATCGTAACTAAAACCGGCAGTGTTTTCATTCATCACCTGATTACAATCACAATGTAAACATTGAACTTATTATATAAAGGACTTGCGTTCAAACGAGAAGTAGTGCGAGAGGGACGGCGATATGCGAAACACGTGTACAGGTGCGGGAGGGGTGTATTTGCGCTTGGCCCAAATTCGCGGTAGCAATGAGCCGCGGCCCGAGTGAGCGCGAGCGGTTGCAAAGGATGGTTCGCGTCCGACTCACATCGCTACCGATTTGTGACTATGTACTCGTGACCGTTCTATTCATGCGGTGTTGCTTCACGGGACATTCTCAACGCTGAATATTTTAATGCCATATTCATATAAAAAATCGCAATGTGCTTACTATGTACCGATAATTATTTTTTGATAACTTAGTTTGGTATGTAGAATTCTGGATTATAAGTGGATCCTTTAATACTGTACATTTCGTAAAGTACATACTATTAATATTCAGTAAATTAAACTAAAAGTGTGTTTGTGGTCTGTTGGTAAACGGACTAGACGTGGCTGCCTATATGTCCAGTGTGGTCGCGGGTTCGAATCCCAGGGCACACTTCTGAGTTTTCGCAGTCATGTGTGTATTGATATTCAATTCCCACGCACTATACCGATGAAGAAAAACATCGTGAGGAAACCTGCATAACATAGCAATTTGTACGAATTTCTATGGTACATAAAATCCGCCAACCCGCATTAAGCCGGCGCAGCGAGGTGGACTATATGGCCTAACCAGTAACCACCCTCAATCGTAGAGGAGACTCGTGCCTTGCATTGGGACGTATATGGGGTGATACAGTGAAACTTGAAAAATATTACACTTATGTAAGTGATTGAAGATTCTCACTTGTAAAAGATATTGACAGCCTCCGTGGCGCAGTTGGTTAGACGCCGACTGTGAAACGAGAGGCCGCGGGTTCGATCACCGCACAGAGACAAATATTTGTGTGAACCACAAGCATTTGTTTCGGGTTTGGGTGTTTGTGAGACCGAAAAGTCTCTCGTAGCTTCTGGTAACCACGACACAAGACTCGATCTTAGGGATCAGGACTACGTATGTGACTGTTGGGTGTATTAATTTATTTCATCGCTAATATGGTCTATAAATCCAGTTGATGCCTTCAATTTTTACCTTTTATTCTTAAATCCCTAAATAAAATTTCAGTTTTACGACCACTGAGTCATTGACACTAATTTCCATGAAATCTTTAGTTCAATGTCTCATGTCATGATGGTAGAATCTTATTTCTAATAATTTATACTGGATGATTAACAGTTATGGTTCATTTGCATCTACGGTTGACTGTATGATTGATACGGTCAATGCAGTTATTTCGGCCTGAAGTCAAATGTGTTTATTTAGCCTTAATCCGAAGTTCGCAATTTATACTTACATCATTTATTTCCGAGCAGTGATTTGAACCAACTATAAAACAAAGGCTTTTTTACCATACCGTGTATACCATTTATAAGATCATTTTCGAAAATTTCCTTAAAATAAATTGTGTATAATTTATTTTATCTTTTATCTCGTCGACTGAGTTTTGCCAGCTTCAAATATTTAATAATTTATTCTGTAAAAATAAGTTGATTATTTCTCGTTATTTAATAAGAAATTGTTTTAGATATTGGTGTTATTTTAATATACATTTAATTATTTACCCCAAAAATAATTTTAAATGGAATTCATTACCACTAAACTACATGTGCGTATTCCAAGCTGTCACAATTTATAGTGGTTGGCGAGACGAAAAGTGTGGCCCGGCACCACCATTTTTATCTACGTTTTCCATGTTCAAGCGCTCTCTCTCTATAATTTGAGATGTTTAAATTAAATACAAAAAAATATTCTGATTAGAATGAGCTTTCACATTCTTTCTAACATAACTATCTAATTAGAAAATGCATAATCCATTTTAAAAAAAGCAAGCATCCCCAGGTTGCGTCATATAGTGCGCCTTAGCTTCCGTTGAATCACCCACCAGAAACATCTGACGCAAAAGAAAGGACCCAATAATCCGCCTATACGTACAAACAGCTGGTGCAAGCGTACTACGTCGTGACGTCACTCCATTCAAGAAACCTGTTTAGTGAAAATCAATGAACACGCGTGTTTGTTTCCATTTAGCCGCTACTCATTTATCTAGACACGTGACCTGCGATTGCGCGACAAGTTTTAAGTTTAGCACGGGGATTCCTCAGTGCGCGGTTTCGATCATGGCGTCGATATGAAAAGCGCGGGAAATGGGTATAGACAATAATTTAATATGATCTGATTAAGCGATGACTTTATTAAGGTAAGTAGGTAAAATTATTACAATATTTTATATCTATATCTTTATAAAAACATTAAAATGAAATGTAAAATAATATGAACTAGGTACCCTACCTAACTTACCTGTTAAAAAACCAAAGATATTTTTGTAGCAATAAGTAAATCATTCGGTTATTCTTCTATTGAAGCAATAAAATTGTATACTTTCTTCAAGAGACAATAAGTTATCGTTGCGATAACAAAAGCCATAAACGGTTTATGGTCATGAAATGAACATCGATTGAATAAATATATTTTTAATTGAACCACCTTAATTATTTAAATAACATGATGATATTACACTAATACGTGTAAAGTAATTATTATTTATTTACAGCAATGTATTATCAATCGGTTCCACATTTCTATTTTTAACTATTCTAGACATAAGTTTCGGTGAAAGTGACGTGATAGTATCGCACAATTGAGCTGCAAACTATGTTAGTTCAGTCATACATACAAATAGCCTAGAATGATGACCACCCAAGTGATCCAAGACTACAATCGATATCGATATTTAAAAATTTTGACTTTAAGTAGGTATGTAATGACCCCAATCCTAATATACATATTACTGATAACTGAACAGAGCGTTTTCCATTTATATTGAAAAATTGCGAAATACAATAACACTCTAATAATTATATATTAAGTGCGTGGTGGCCTGTTGGTAAACGGACCAGACGCGGCTGCCAACATGTTCACGGTGGTTGCCGGTTCTAATCCCAGGGCACACCTCTGATTTTTCGGAGTCATGTGTGTATTGATAGTCAATCACCACGCACTAAAATGGTGAAGGAAAACAATTTCTATGGTATGTAAGTCCGCCAACCCGCACTAGGCCAGCGTGGTGGACTATATGGCCTAACCACTCTCAATCGTACTGTCGATTGTGGAGTAGGCCCGTGCCCTGCAGTGGGACGTATATGGGCTGATACAGAATTACATATTTTCTCTGTTAAAAAAAATCACTTGCAAAAATAATATTCCCATTTTACTATGAAACTTAGTATCGGTGCGAAGATTGTTATGCCTCGATGAAACCTACTCTTTTGTGTAGGGAAAAAATTTTTTTTCAATAAATATAAACATAATTGCGACTCAGGCCCGAAGTTCTTGGAGAAATTATGAGTTAATTTCTCCAAGTTGTAAATAAAATGTTAAATGTGATGATAATTACTTTATTTTATAAAAATCTATCGCCCGGGATAAAACAGGAAAACGTTTAAGGACAAACCATAAACATTCCTTTTATGAATTTTAAGCAGTATCGATATCGGGATCAACAAGGCCGGCAACGCATCTCCATGCCCATTGGTGTTGCAGATGTCCATGGGCAGCGGTGTTCACTTACCATCAGGTGAACCGCGTGCTTGTTTGCCACCTATAACATAAAAAAAAAACAATATTTTTACCGATATTATGAATAGGCATTTTCCTTTAACGCTACCAAAAGTCATAAGTCCTATTAGCTTAAATAATCTCTAAGACAGTTTTAATATTCGATTTTTTTTTTCTAAATTTGTTCTCGCCTTGTAAAATACACAAATGGTCTTTTTCTACCTGCGTTAAGGCCTTATCCTATTCTTCCGTGGGTTCGGCGCTACCTGACTTCTACGCTGTTGTATTTTGTCTTTGCCTCATACTTTTACGACCCATCATAAGTCTGGCATATTCTTTTCAAAAGGTATATATTCCGGAGAAATCCTGGAACTTCTAAGTACAAATATCATAATGTGTTAGTCGATGAACAAAAGTCCTTTATTAGTTAACATTTATGCTGCTATGTGGATTTAATTTAAACCAATGGCACTTAGGTACTAACAAAAAGAAAAGTTTTATGGATTTAGAAATTTATCACATTGTCCATAGATAGAAATCTACGGGGTTTCGCATTATAACATTATTGGGATATATTTGCCGCATTCCTAATTAAAAAACACTTACCTATCTAATATTCAATCTTATCACCTAATTTAAAATAAGCAATTGATAATTATCCAGAGGAGAAAACATAATGTTTCTTTCAAGTGAGCAAATACTTACAATAATTGCCTTTCGAAATCAAAATGTAAAAACAACTTGTGCCAATGAATTATTTATGCCGGCTCGAAACATTTGACAATGAAACAATAGCCTTTGTTTATGTTAAACACGAATTTTCTTTCCTCCTTCATGAAGTCCAATAACTTTTTATTTTCGTAGATCTGTCGAAATGTAAAATTAGCAATAGAGTTTCTAATGCTTCCTTAAAATCAGGACACCTGATTAAAATAAAACAGGCGCGAAGCTCAAATACGATTCGAATGAATAAAAAAATACACTGGCCAATGCAAAGAAAAAAGAAGACAGTTCGTGTTGCTGAGGGAGTTTCTTGCGCCGCTTCTTCTTCACAGCTACAACACGTTCCGAAGCGGTGGTAGCAGAAATGAACGATTCAAAAGATCTTGTGAAAGACTTTGAATAAAGAATATTTTGATTTTGATTTTGAACTCATGATTGAAAATGCACTGGTGAACATAAGCGCAAACATATCCAAAGAGATTTGTTGAGAGAGACTTATTTACAGCTACCTACTATTAAATAAATAAATAACACCCAACAGTCACATACATAGTCTTGCCCCACACTAGAGTCTTGTGTCGTGGGTATCAGGAACTACGAGAGACTTTACGGTCCCACAAACACCCAGACCCGAAAGAAATATTTGTGGGCTGCACAAACATTTCTCTCGGTGCGGGGATCGAAACCGCGACCTCTCGTTCCACAGGCGGCGTCTAACCAACTGCCTCACGGAGGCTGTCAAACTACTACGACTTTTTCTAAATCAGCTGTATATGCTTCGTTTTTCTGTTCAAATAATATTACACACATACAAAAAATATATTGTTTACTTATTATGACTACTATAACAGAATAATTTTAAAGTATTGTTTTTTATTTATTATATTATTATAGGCCAGCGTGTTGGTCTATATGGTCTAACCATTCTCAATCGTACTTTGGATTGTAGAGGAGACAACAGACACGAGCCCTGCAGTGGGGCGTATATGGGCTGATACATTAACATTTGGAGTCATAAAAATACATTTTGAGTGCAATAAACATAATATGTATCGTTATTAGCCAAATTCGCGTAATAGAAACGATGGTTTTCAATCAAACTCCAAAGTTGACCGATTGGTTTTCTGCCCCAGAGCTATATGTATAGGAAAGGTACATGAGTGGGTGGGATCGCCGCACGGATAAATATTAGTATGACCTGCAGATATTTATACGTTTTCGGTGTTCTACGTGTACATACCCAAGTAACATTTAAGTGGAAAAATATTATATTTACCAGCGCATTACCAGCTATAAGCTTAAAAAATGTTGTACAAGAGTGTAAAAATATGTTTAGGACTGGACTAAAGTATAACTGTACAACTGTATACAGTATAGCTGATTAACGGCTGTATAGAGCCTAAATTTTTACCTTTAGCTTTTAAATAGCATTGGAAAACGCTAAAATACAGACCGCGGCGTAAAAAACTGCGTTCAGCAACTTTATACGACAATAACTGTATATTGCTCTCAAATTATACTTTTGTATAACCTACTTCTGTACAAGAGCATTAAATATTGTTATAGCCTGAATATTGGTGTAAAATTACTCTGTTGTTCAGCCTTCAAGTTAAGCTTGATAATAGCTGTACAACGGAAATCTAGGATACTCTTACCAAGCAATTCCCTTTATAATAGTGTAACACAATTCTATCTCAGTTTGTTACTCTTTAGGCTGAGATGCGTTCTTAAATAACGACTCTGTTATGCAAAAAGCTGCAGTAAGAGGTACTAGAAGAGCAAGAGCTGTATAAACTAAGGACGCCATTTTATCATAACCTATAAATTGCTTTCCAATTTTACGAGATATTTTTTTGTTTGTTTTTGAAATTTCAGTACAAATTTACAAAGGATTTTAACTGTATAGTACACACAATTACGTTTACTATCAATAGAACAGTCCGGGTTACTCTTAAAACTGCTTTCAGATATGATCACATATTTGTTGTTACAGAAAAAATGTATGTATATCCTTTATTTCGAAGGGGCGTGAGTTTTGAGCTTTAAATAGTATACATATTCACATAAAAATATCAGTCGCAAGCATAATAACAACGATAAACAGGAAAGACCACTTAGTTATCAAATATTTTTTTCACAATAAAAACCTGCATGATCGGGCTCGAAAGGGCTCAGCGCGCAGTCCTAAAGGTCATGATGTTCAAACCTTTTCTCTTTCCTACTTATGAGCTTTACAAAGAAACTAAAGTACTAACAGTACGCCAGCTGTACATTTGGAAAACATCCGTGATCATGCACAAGAAAACTCTCAACACCACATACTACAAAGAATTGCTCAAAAAACGTATCTATAAAGTTCCTCTTCCCTACATCAGGTCATCCTTTGTCAAACGCCTACCATTTTACCAACACCCTAGCATTTATAATAAAGTAAGCGCTAAATGTGATATTAAAAAGCTTCCCTGCCGTGCCGCCAAAATTAAAATTAAAAACTGGTTACTATGTCTAAATTATCAGGAAACGGAAAATTTGCTCACCAATTGTTAATTTATTAAATTTCATATACACACACACACACACACACACACACACACACTCACACACACACGCACACATACACACACACACACACACACACACCCAAATTGACACTCTTGTATGAGCGTCAATACAGTTTGTGCAGATTACGTTAAACACCGCTGTCACCAGTCCCAATCACCACTCAACGATTTTCGCGATACAGGCCAAGCCTAGTGCGTTGATCACTAGTATTTTTTTCTGGTGTACATAAAAATATTTTGTTAATTTTAGGTTAAGTTGATTGTATTACTTATTATTTTGATCTCTCCTATACCTAAGTCTAGTTATAATTACTACTATTGTACAAACTTACCTTTTGCCAATAAACTTATTATTATTATTATTACTTATACTTCACATATGGTCTCTGCCTTGGCACCTAGTAAATTAAGAAATAAAATGGAGAATTCTTCTATTAAGATTTTCACAAGCCTGATTCTGTATAAAAAAATAAAAAGGAAAATTAGAGAATGGAAGCTGTATAAAAGTATCTAAATAGTATCTTAGCCAGCCAAATAGTACAGCTATTATGCAGCTGTTATACAGCAAAATCTACACTTAAAGCTGTATAATTTTGGGGCCCATTTCAGAGTTATAAGGGCTGTATAGCTTGCTATACAGTCTTTATACAGCAACGTTTAACAGCCTGTAGAAAACAAATAGTCTATAATACAGCTTTTATACAGTTCAAAATGTTACTTGGGTACACAATCACGCGCTTCTCCCATAGGAGTAGACATGGAGCCTGAGGCTATTGACTGCCACAAGCTATGATCGTGCCACACTGTGCTCTGTCCTCTCTTTTGTATTCATACATATTTAATGCGATATATATTTTTTATTAGGTATATGTATTTTTAATAACAATAAAAAAGAGATTACAGGACTACTATCTAACTAAACTAAAAGGTTATGTTTGGCGTTTCATACTATTCAATTTTGTACGGATGTAAATCACACAATATATAAAAAAAATTAAATATTTAATTATTGCAAATATTATTGTAGTTGTACGTGTGAGTTACGCCTGTACAAATATGTTTCAACTAGAAAAGTATGAAACGTCAAACGGTACCTGTTAGTTTAGTTGATAAATATGAGCATGTAGCAATATAAAGAAGAAAATCGGCGTAGGAGTCGGCCTAGAGGTTTGATTGATCGTGAAAGGTAAAAGCAGTCACAGTTGATCGCACTGCGAATCGAGTTTCAGGGTCAACGGTGGGTTATCCAGTTACTTCACTAGGTACTTATATACTAGTGGTACGGCCCGGCTCCGCCCGGGTGCAGATACACTTTTCAAAATGGCGGCCAAAATGTTCAATTTTAAAACCTATTTTAGATGTCGAATGTTTTGTCTTCTTCGCTCTAACTGAATTCAAAAGTCTTTCGAAAGAGACAAAACATTCGACAACTATCTAAAATAGGTTTTAAAACTGTCTATGAATGGGGCCGTAATAATAAAATGTTATTGAATGCTATTCACAACACTTCGAAGCGTATTTTCCGTTCCCATCTCCATAACTCGGTATAGTATTGACAAACATTTTTTATCTTATCTGCTTATTTCGCCACAGTATTCTGTATTAATGTAGATAAGTAAGACTTCGATAAAATGTTTTTTTTTATCAGTATCAGCCCATATACGTCCCACTGCAGTGCACGGGCCTACTCTACAATCGAGAGTACGATTGAGAGTGGTTAGGCCATATAGTCCACCACGCTGGCGTAGTGTGGGTTGGCGGACTTACATACCATATAAATTCTTATAAATCGTTATGGTATGCAGGTTTCCTCACGATGTTTTCCTTCACCGTTTTAGTGCGTGGTGATTGACTATCAATAAACACATGACTCCGAAAAGTCAGAGGTGTGCCCTGGGATTTGAACCCGCGACCACCGTGAACATGTTAGCAGCCGCGTCTGGTCCGTTAACCAACAGGCCACCACGCACACAAGCATTTTTTTTCATTGAAAAGAGTATTTTACTTTTCAAGTATTCGTCTGCTCTGTGAAAACTCAGGCATGCAGATACTGTTGAATTTGTGTTATACTTTTTATAACATACGAATTATGATATGTGAACGACAATTAGCGTGTGAATACCTGATTGTTATCACCGTATCTTATGAACATTGACAATGCCTGGGTAAATAGTCATATTGCCGCAGTTCGAGAACAAACGCAGTGACATATAAGATTTGTTTAAATTGCGAAGAACTTTCCAATCCCTTAAGGATTTCCAGAGCGACTATTTTGAGCATCGACTGAATCATTTATTCCCAAAAAAGTTATTCTCGCTCCATCAGATAAGACGGCTAAACGTACTATTTACTGTGTCTCTTAAAGTAACGTCTGCGGATTTTAATTTTGGATGCATACATAAACTCACCCCTTTTTCCCAGAAGGGGTAGGCACAGGTACTATCAAGGCACCCATATTTCGCCTTGTATGTTCCGTCCCACAATATGATAGGGTACGATGCTATCGCCAGATCGAGCACAAATTTCTAACTTTATGCTGATAATGAATAGAAAAATCCAATATCACTTCCTCGACCCGGGATTTGAATCCGAGACCTCGAGACCGCGCTTTGTAACCGTACTGTAGTGCAACTACGCCACCGAGGCAGGTAATTTTGAATGAAAGCATAATAAAAAACAAGCTAATAATCCATACGTTATTATTGATGCGCATCGAAACTGATAAGCTGATTCTTGCGTTGTTATTTAGGTATTGATTTGTGTTTTTTAAAACAATCTATATTTATCAGACATATTTCCTGAACAGTTTTTGGTTTAAGAAAAGTTATCCATGATTATAATTGTGGATTTTGGATACTAAATAAATTGAAATAATACTATTATTTACGGGTATTATCGCGGTAATGGTTTATTTTTTTAATCCCGGTTTGCTTGCTTTACAGCTTTCGTGGTCACGGGCCGGACTGAAATATTCGTCATCCGCTCAGTGACTGTTATAATAATAAAATCCGTAAATAATATTTTTATTTCAACCATCATCCTAAATAAATGCCAATTTAATCTTTATTGTCTTTTTTTTTGTATACAGTTGTCTAATGCTCTCGTGCAAGTGCGTCAAGTCATTTTTATTTATCTTGTTTTAATGTCAGTGTTATACTAATATGCATAACCAGTAACCACAGGGAGCTACGAAGCAATAACAATGCTGTATTTATTATACAACCCACTTAGCCTATTTTTTTGTGGTTTTATACAGACTAATGCATCTTGCGACATCAGACGATCGTTTTTTAGTGTCTGAGGATGCAAAATTTAAGGTAAAATGAGCCATTCAAAATAATTAGTTCAAGTATATTTTTTTAGAGTGAAGAAACTTGGATAAATGTACTTGTAGGTAACAAGTTGGTTATTGGTACTATGGAGTATGTATATTGAAAATTGACAATTCAGCCTACACAATCACCTGCAGGATTTTTATAAAGAAAAATCCTAATCTCTCTCAATTCCCGTTTCTGTTAAAGACAACGAAAAACAAGACACCCACACTGATCCCATCTAGTCACGTCTATGCCACCCATAGACACACATCTGTTGTTTTACAACATCCGGAATCAATTGCTTAATTGCTCCATGAAGCGTGGTCGACATGTGACGTCAGACACGCCAAGTACATTACCGATTACTGAATATTCAATACGCATGCCGCCTTAACTACTCACGCTGTGGTAATAGCTTGGGCGAAGTCCATAATCCAATGGCTTACGCGTGGATTTGTAATGAAATTAATAAGCGAAACAAATCCCTGTCTAAAATAAACATAAAAACCAATAAATATATAAACCAATCCATATAGATACCTATTTAAAATGTGTCGGAGAATCTCTGACCCAACGATGGCCGATTCGTCTTTTTGCGGGATATATTATAGATAGCGAATTAGATCGTTTAATTATTTGGATCGTAAGTTTAGAAACGTTAATTGCGTTGATGGAATCAGTTCATCCATTAATGTTTTTTTTTTAAATAGAAGTAATCATTTGTTATGTAAAGCTTTTATATTTTTCGATGCAATCTAAGTTCTAAGTATGACTAAATTATAGGTTCTAGAATTTCATACGCTATGCCAACTTCCTTCGCAATCTGTAAAAAATCACTCAAATTCATATTATACTATATTTAATTGCTGTATCATTGATTATTATACGAAAAAAGTCGATACTTTATTTCAAATACGGATATAATGAACATTGCTATAAAAACGAGATAAACTCGTATATTTCGTTTTGTTAATCATAGTTGTTTTATCACACAACAGATGTCGCTAGTTGGAATGGCAGCATGTGGATATAAAAATATCTCGTTTCTCCGTATCGCCGCCCGACTGCCGAGTGCCGAGACCGACCGAGTCCGAACAACCAGCAGCGTGTAGCGACCGCGAACACGTTGTGATTATCACAACTCACTGACCTTGGGGCAAAAAGGAGAAACAATTTTAATCCCAACTGCGGTATATTTCTTACTTTGAGAATACTAATAAGGCGGACTTCATTCTTAGAACTTCGGGTGATCGTATCGTGCTACACGTGGTTTTCAACATTAAAATATACGTTGGACATGTTATAAAAACCTAAGAATGCTAATTATCATATTTACAACTTTAATTTGCAATTTTATAATATATATGAGTTATAAAAAAAATCAACATGTACATACCATGTCCGTCAATTAGGGAGTGTATACTTTCGAAAAGTTCTTGTTCGTTAAAATTTCCGCTGGTGAAACGGCTTGGATTGCCAAAACAGTAGCTGACTGGCATTCACTTGTCTTCCAAGAACCGTGTTAACAGTCATTGGTGACGCATAGCGGACAAGCATATTTCCCGCGATACTCTACCAAATGTCATTTACTATTCAGCGTAAAATGCTTATTGGTATTACGTCATTAATAATTATTCCGTGTTCTATTTTTAAATTCAAGGGATTCGCGGTCCCACGTACTCTAACCACAAACTTTCAATTATATTTTGTTTATTCCCAATATGGTCTGTATAATAAAATATCTTAAAATATTATGTAAAATTGTTATTTATTTTGGATTATATTTTCTATCTTAACCAGTTTACAGCAAAGGGTGCTGAGCACGACTCTACTACTTTAGCCTCTATTCGATAGAGGCATCGCGGTAGAGTAAACCGCCATGCCATCTACCCCGCTGAACCATTACGGGTTGGTAGAGTTTACTAATTGAAAGGAGAATGCCCATTCATAGTATCGGTCAAAAATATCGTTGATCCTGATATTGAAACTGCTTAAAATTAATTATAGCATTTTTTATGGTATGTCCTTATACGTTTTCCAGTTTTATCCCGGGCGACAGATTTTTATAAAATAAAGTAATTATCGTCACATGTACATATTGTTCACAGAGCCGACGACAAAAAATATTTTATTGGATTTCAAGTTCATTTCTTCAAGAAATCCGGACCTGGGTTGCAATTACGTTTATAATTATTGAGAAAATATATATTTCCCTGCACAAAACAGTACGTTTCATCGCACAGGCACAAAAATCTTCGCACTGATACTAAATTTCATAGTAAAATGCACATTCTTCAAATGCAAAATCCAGATGTGCAGGTATTTTCGCAATGTTTTCTATGGCTATAAAGAACGCATTAATTATCTAGAAATACACACGTAACATCGAAAATTTCTATTTTTTGTAATTAGATAGCCTATTACAAAACATGTGAAATTTTAACAAATTTTATTTGATATTTTTAGTTGCACAGTATAGGCATACAGTTTTTGAAAAGGATCGTTTTCCAACTTAACTGACCATTGATCAATTTAACGTACGTTTGATTAGCGTGAGTCTCGTAATGGCAGCGGACCGAACAAACGAGAGATCGGGGGTTCGATCCCAAAGGCATATTCTGACTATGAGTTTTTAAAGTTACATATTTATTGGTAGCTCTTTGTCACCCGCATTAACGGCGAAAATAAACATTTAAGAATTTGCATACTATCTGCATATACCTGAGGGATCGTCACAAGAATTTCATTATAATATTATGGAGTCCCCCAATTGCAAACCCGCACTTGACCATCATGGTGGTGTAAACTCATAATGCTTACTAATATTATAATTGTGATAATTTGTAAGTTTGTTCCTCTTTGATGCAGAAATAGCTAGACTGACTTTTATAAATTTATGTGTAGAGGTAGCTTGGATTATTATCACAATATAGGCAACATTTTATGCCGAAAAATGTAGTGTTCCCTTGGGATGAGTCAGGAATGAAAAATACATATTATTGGCTATGAATTTAAATTTGAATGGATGGTATAGGATAGTATGGACAGGATTGCATGATTTTCGTCATGAGACGGAATGATTCGGAACAGACAGGGATATAACGGGACGGGACGGTAATTGGTAGAGCAATATAGTTGACGGCGGTCTCATTAAGTTTAAATACAAAATCGCGAAATAGTTTGTTACTGATGTGGACTCAGGACTGGACTTAAAAACTGGCTGCATCCAGGCTATTTAAATAGCCTTAGACTCTCGTGTTTTAAGTCAATGCTCTCCGGCCTAATAAATCGTAAAAGAGGCCCGTGTTCAGCAGCGCGACATAATATGTGGGCTGATGAATTAGTTATAAAAATAACAAACAATGTACCTATTCAATTTTTAATATGCATGATATTTGAAAAAAAAAACAATAAATTATTCATTAAAATTAACATACATGTAGTAGTACCCATAACATTATATCATATTTTTACAATCTTACGTAAAAACGTGAAATTTAAAAACTTTACGTTATGCATAAAAGTGTTTATGGTTTTAAAACGTTTTGGGCCAGCGCTCGCTTATGCCAGCCAGTCCGTTTGTCGAATAAAAAATGTAACCGTGGGGTACCCTCGTTCCCTTCGTTTTTGTAGCCGATCCCTCAGTTCCAAGGGCCCCGTTCACCGAAGCTATTATATTTCGTTCGGAATATCGCTGGGTACTGCCGACTGCGCCGATACTGTTATCGCAGCGCTTGTAAACCACGCCAGAATAAATAACGCCCGTCAGTATTGTTATCTGAATACAGTTCGAACAAAATGTTTTTGTTCCACAAATGTTTCAATGCATTTAGTTGTAGTTTTTCGTACAAAGAGTTTGAATTTGGAACCTGTTTGGACTTAGCTTTTGTTTTTAAATACTTACCAAAAAGTTTTTAAGCAGACAGGCATTACAAGACAAAAAGGTTTATTAGTTGTTTTACTAGCTACCTAGTAATCTATTAAGTATTCAATCGTTTTAATAATACCTATTACCTACAGCCTCAGCCAAGAAGCTTATACCCAAATGGAGATTGCATTCCCTATAAATAAATAAAAAGAGTGTAAATGAATGAACAAAAAGTCATGTTCATTCATTGTCACTCTAAAGAAAAGGATAGAAGGCAAAAGCAACGTCATACAAGGTCATATTTTTGAGCTTCAATGTTTTATAGGGAATGCAATCTCCATTTGGGTATAAGCTTCTTGGCCACAGCCTACAGCTCAATCAAGGTGTATTTTTACTACATGTCAGATTATCAAACAACTTTGTTCCGGTCGCGTGTATTTTTAATAACTATGTTTTTTTTTCTTGATCGAAAATAACTCTGATTATTTGATAAGTTTATTATTGAATACAAACAATTGATTTGTTGCATTGGTCACTTGACCTTGCTTTGATATTTTCGTTTTTATTTGTGGACAAGTGTGAGTATGCCCGCTGTTTGGTTGTTGACAATATTTTTTGTCTTGTTAAATTGAAATAATTTATTTGACTTCGGATGACTAAAGACATTTTAATTTCAATAATTTAAACGAAATTTTATATGCGGTCTATAGGACGAATATATTAATTTACCTTGTTTAATTATATTTCCATTCGTTTGTAGTAAAATTTACCAAGTATATTACATTAATATGTAAAAAATCATTCAACTGTCCCTCTTTTAGACATTCATGAAATCAGATAAGATCTCAGGATCTGCAGACATCCATATAGACAATAAATATATTTATTTATTATTATCTCGATATACCTACCTATTGCACGCATTGTAAAGCTATGCTAATAACAATAGAACAAACAACAATAACGGAAACAAAGTTTAAAAACAAAATAATTATTACTTTATTTATGATGCCAGTTTTTCGCAACTAGTGCAGCGATCCGGGACAATATCCCTCCTGCCTGAGATTCGTGCACGTGCTTTATTAATGAGTTTAAAGCTTTGGATGATTTTGACTGGTTACAGTGTGGTTTCTTCAACTCCACCTTGTGTATTTATAAAATGCCATAACTCTCTTCAATTTTGCTTGAATGCGACCTCTCTCTGGTAAATGGTTGTGGATCGCTGCCTTAGATCGTGGACCATGCATCGCCTTACCATACGTTTATCCCTTTGGATCAAATATTTGTATCAGTTTTAGTGATGCAAGCACGTGATTCTAATATGTTTACTATCACACTGCGACGCTTTTTCCATTTTTAATATCTCCCTTCCTCCATAAGTCCATATATATGTATAGTATCAAAAACCAGCAACTTACTATTTGCCTCCATGGCGCAGTTCGTTAGACGCCAGCGGTGAAACGAGTGGTCGCGAATTCGATCCTCATACCGAGACAAATATTTGTGTCATCCATGTATAGTTGTTTCGGGTCTGGGTGCTTGTGAAACTGAGTCTCACGTAGTTTCTCATACCCACGACACAAGACTCGATCTTAGTGTGGGGTCATGGCTCTATATACGTGACTGTTACACAACACAAAACAAATATACACATATTTACTTATTTATTTATTTTGCCCGATATTGGATGATTTCCGGCGGGTGACTTTATGGAAAATATAAAATCAAAAGGCACTTTTAAACATATTTCACCAACCTGAAAAGATTTTCATAGATAAGTTGGAAATAAAACCTACATCGTTCTCAAACTTATTTTATACCCGAACAAACCCGGGAACATCGCGGTTAGGGGCCCAGGTGTTGAAAGCCGGAAAATAAGTTACACCCGGATGTAGTGGGCCTACGTGTAACCGCAAAGACCGGTGGGATATAAGGTCTAATTGTCAATGGGTCTAATACACAAAACCGTTACTACTTCACGCCTTCGCAAGGTGGACAATACATAGTACAAACATGGTTTATGATTTATCGTGGATTCTTATATACGGTTTTACATACAATAGTGATGATATTAAATACTTTAAATTAAAAATATTTTTTTGGTTTGCCGAAACGTAAATCGACGGTAGGCACATACCATAATGTTTATGCTAAACTGCCGGAACATGGCATGAAAAAATATTTTATTTATATTGGAGAGTAATTTGGGTATTCCTATATTAATACTATACTAATCTACCGATCAGTAATATACAATATATCTAACGTTAATTCTTTCAAGATAAAGAGAATGCCATAATCACGCTAGCCTAATGCGAGTTGATGAACGTCAACTTTCGATTTTTTATTGTTAAGTTTTTGGTATTACATTACCAAGCCATGTTTTCCTTAATCGTTAAAGCAAGTGATAATTGACTATGAATACACACGCAACTTCGGTGAATTAATATGCAATATAAGATACGAATACCTAAACAAATTAAGTTCTTTCCGCAAGGGTTTTTTTGTGCCAGATTCGTCAACTGTCTGTTGAAATCTGTAGTTTGATTTGATCAATAAGTACTGCGGTGAAACAATTAATAATTATTACAAGTGAATTTACTTTATTCCTTCCTCTTCTGCGCATTACTGAAAACCAAAAAAAAAACATATTTTAATAGTATACACTAAATTACTAAATTAACTATACTAGATTGAGGCAATTTATTTATTTCATACATTTACGACTATATTCATATATATTTTTAGAACCTATTTTAGTTATCGAATTTTAAATTTGAATTTTATCTTCTCCACTCAACATTCAAATTGAGTTCGAAAGGCATTCAAAGGGGACACAGGATAGCTAAAATTGGTTTTAAATCTGACTATGAATATCGCCATTATTATACTGCATTGTATAATCTGTTTTACAATAATTAGAGTAATTCTTATTGTTAGGCCTTCTAGGGAACGCCTTAGAAGATGCCTAGTCAAGATGCTAATTACATACTTAAGTGTCCATTTTGGAATAAACTGGTATTAAAACAGTCTATATAGTTATTGAATTCCGTATTTAGATCACCCGTTCCGTTTCATCTTGTCCGTAATCAGATAGTAATTAACTGGCACATAATACTCTAGTCATTCCTATTTTAGCACTACTAATAGCAAACAGAATTTTATATGGCTTAATGAAAGCATTTAATTAAATAATAAATCGTCAGTGATAATGGCATTATTTATTTCATTGAATAAATTAGGTAACGATTATGGACAATAATTTTATTACAAGATGGGTCATGGGCCTAGTATTCGACTAGATTTATTTATATCATTTATGAAATACGTTATTCATAAATTTAATTAATTAATTTTATAACATTATTATAGCTTAAAATCGATAGAAAAAATATGTTAATTATTCCACTATAAAATTGCTTTGAACACTTGCGTGAATACTTCGATTCTATTTGATAATAACAAAACATACTTACTTAAAACACTTTTGAAGCGGTAATAACTCAACCATAATCTCTAGGATTACTGCATCGGCTAAGGAATCAACAGAACAACGTGTAGAAAAATCTATAGACTTCGTGAGTGGCTATAGCATACCATAGACAATAGTAATTAAAGATCGTGTAATACGGGTTATTGAAATAAGATCTCGCGAAACCGTAATGCGCTTAATACGGGCTCGGTTTATCCGGGTAGCATGTTAATAAATAATTCCACATTCGATATAAAACAGGAGCTTGACTTACAAAGCCATAATGCGTATACGTACTATAGAAAAACAACTAAACGCACTTAATTTCGTCATAATATTCTACTTCCAAGAAATAGAACGTGTTCGTCAATTTCGAGCATTTTTGATGTTATTTCCTTAGCAGACGGTGAAGCGAGGGGAGGAAACCCCCGGCGCGACCCTCCTGGGATAGCGCCGCGGGCCGGCAAAATACAAGCTGGGAAATAACACAAATCGTAAAATAGCATTTTGATTAATAGACTTGTATCGAATAATAGATAGGAATTTAAATTGACACATCAATTTCTCGCCATTACTAGATATATAACGTTATCATAAATTGACCAGATGGTTTTCTGGTAACACCGGCGTGTGAATCCTAAAGTTTAGGGTACGATTTCCAGGTCGAATGTTTGCAACGTATTCATGAATATCAATGTTTTCACTTTATGTCAATTTCAATTTTAACAACCTTGTAAATACGGATTGGTCGGCAATGGAAGTACCCTCTTCTGTATAAGTGTATGTATAAGCCTATATATGTATATCCCACTGCAGGCCTGCAGGCACGGGCCTCCTCTACAACCGAGAATACGATTGAGAGTGGTTAGGCTATATAGTCCACTACGCTACCCTCTTGTACAGCTAAAAAGCTGGCACTTGGAAAAAAACAAAACAGAACTTGAAGTGGTAATAGTAGCAACGCCATCTAGACCTATATTATTGTTTACAAAGCTAATATCCTAAACTTTAAATAAGGTGTCCTACTTCTTGTTTCATATAAATGCCCTTTTAAATATCCCTCTGACATGACCCGGGGCTCTCGAATAGCAAGCAGGTCTTAAGAAGCCGTATAACGCGTGTACCTCCCTCGACGAGATTTGGGCGTCCCCTCATCGATATACTATACATATACCTTTGAAGACTGTAATTAAATATAGACAATTTATTATTTTTGCAAACACAGACGGTAACCTATTTTTACAGACGGACATGATGAATTCTAAATTTGAAATTCAGCTACCTTTTTATACAGTGTTATCATTTACACACTACGAATCGACGAAAATTGACCATGAATGAAACATAGATGGCTAAAATATATAGGTACATGATGACGTCATTAAATGGGTAATTGAATTAAAAATCTTCCATGGTAAACAAATTTTATGAATAAATTTGATTAATTTAATTTTTTTATGGAATATACCTATGGAATATACCATTCTATACCTTTACATGTTCAGATAGATATTGTTGATTTATTTCATACTATGTAGTATATGTATGTATGTACGTTTTATCGTTAGTGTGCCACAGTAATGTAACAGTTATCCTCTAGGGATTTATCTGTAATAATTAATATAAACTAATGTTAATTGTTGCTTCGGAGTTTCCCCTTTTGATAACTTTGTAAGGAATCATCCTGTCATCACATTTGAGCAACACAAGCTGACAAAATACATAAAATATAATAACATTGGTACCTATGATTGGTACTGAATTAAAGATCAAGAATGTGTAGTAATTTAACTGCCAGTTTCATATATTTTCTAATAAATAAATAAATAAATAATAAATATAGAAAAAACATTCTCGTTTTTTGTCACGCTCCACATTTGTGTCCACGTTCAAATAAAATGCTAATTCCTATCTTTCCGTATAGTTTTGTATTATACCCGAATTTATGGATTCGTATTTTTCCACGACGACTCAGTGAGTAAGTCGACAAAGGGATTGGATCATGGATTCATTTCCTAAAGCGATAATAATTCGCAATAGTTAGGTTTGCGCGTTTGGGGTTTAAAAAAATTGTAGATTTTCAATGAAAAGTTTGAAATGACTAGAATATCCACTGATCGAAGAGAAATTGTGACCGACTTGATGGAATGAAAAACAGTGGTATTTTAATGGTCTCATTTTATTTCTGTTTTATCAATTTATGGAATTGGTGTATTAATATGACAGGAAATCAGCCTCACGTTTATTTGTACACATCATTAAATGAAAGTCATTTAATATGATATTGGCTGGCCATAAAACAGGAAAGATCCATATACTTTTGTTTTAAAAACACGTACTCTTTTTATGGGATAATCGTTTGAAGAACCTCGGGAATTTTTAGGAACTGAAAATTCTCCTTTGACATAATTAAAAATGGCTTATTAATTTATTACTCTTCATGATCCTTTTGAGCCGTACTTAGGACATATTAATAAGTTCGAGTGTTCTTCCATCAGACCATTTGGCTTCTGTAATTTACAATACCTAGAATTTAACGGACATTATTATAGGAATATAAAACAAGATTTAATTATTATAACATTAAAGCAGTAATTAAATGAACGTTAATTATGAATGAAACGTCTGTAATAAACGGTTCATAAGACAAAATACGCCATAGTAGAATGAGAGATATAGAAGCTGTGGTTTAATAAAATATGTTCACCCCTCTCTAACCCGTGAAAATCTAGATTCTAATATGTAAACCGTCCATTCATTAATATTCAGCCCGCGGTTTAATGAATGAACGTTAATATCATTCAAATCTGAATACTATCTTTCAATAAACAAAAAGCGCTCAAATTAGAGAGGGATCAGAGCACAAGGCGATCTATCTATCAAAACAACAAAGCCGATTGGTGTGACGTTCCACCCCGGTGATATGTACGTCCTACTACCTAAATGCCTTATGTACACCGCTAGTTACTACTTCATGACTACTCCGAGCTCAGTGTGTACTGCAATGCAACGGAAAATATGCGTGTTTACCAAAGTCGTTTCGGTAGAACGGTGTCGTGTGTTGCGTCACGTTTAAGGAAATTGATAGTGCGCCGAGGTCGACGTGACTAACATTATCGCGTATTGTGTGCATTTTGTAGCGAATTTTCATATCTTAATATAATATTTAAGTGTGGTGCAGTGATTAAACGTTGAAATGGAATTTATTTTTTCCCATCCCGTTTTTCCCTGTGGGTGGAGGCCAGACAAATGTCCGACGTTCGACACGCCACGCGACCGACATAACCTTGTGATGTCGAGTGAGTATATTTTTTGTTTTAATCCGCCTCGTAATTACTACAAATAGTACAGTATTCGATAAAAAAGGGGCATGTGCGTTAAATTCCTGGATATATTATGGAACATAAATAAGAAAAGAGGAATAAAAACGAAAGATTCAAGCATATTTCGAATAATAATATTGAACGTCATAACGAGGTTCACTCGACAAGATGGCGTCGAGTGGGGAGAGGGCGCCCAGTTGGCCAGGTGCTGCCGCCGCGTTGAGTTCGGCGCTATAGCTAAACTAAATACGCAGTGTTGTACATTTAGAACGTTCACAATGGCTACCGCGAAAGACACGTCTACTTTCTTTCTGGAGGCAAATGCAAAAGAATTCGATAGTGTTTTGAAGTTATATCCACAGGCAATTAAATTGAAAGCTGAACAGAAAACAAAGAAACCAGAGGAGCTCATAAAATTGGACAATTGGTGAGTACGAACGCCTTTGAAAGGAGAAAATGCGGCCGTGGCGTGTCAATGAACTTGTATTGTGTGTGTATCCGTGCAAACTGATTTGATAGCTACCTCCCTCGCGGACTGCATCTCTAGTCCGCGGACGGCTCATTAAAACCACTGCGTCACGTGGGATCGATGTCAAATTGACACGATCGTTTTTCCTGAAGCCAGTGTGGGGGAAAATATCGGCGCGCTCAGGCGTTATAAAATGGTGGCTGTCCTTTACGTATCATGACTCGTTTTTATTCGTTTATGTCCATGTTTAGGAGCGTTCGCTCGCTAATGCTTTTGATTCTTTAAATAAATAAGGCGCTAGACAACATTTACGCCATGATGTAGTATTTCTAACGAGCCCAGCAATAATGCTTTGTTAAGTACAACTCACATCCGTTCAAAATGGTGACTTGCTTTTAAGTTCCACTTTATCCCAGGTTATTTATTATTTTGGCTTCATTCTTGGCTCGCTGTAAATCCAATTATAAATTGTGACACATGTGCTCTATTAAAAAAATATTTTGCAATATTTTAATAATACAATTGTCGTTTAAAATAACCACAACCAATGACTCACCATGCTGGAGTATTTTTTTCAATTCTGGTAAAATATTACAATTTCGAATGAAATGTTGTAAATCTTGAATATTTTTTTTATTCATGACCTTGATTGTTTTTGCCGATGCACAAACGAGTAAACAAAAATATTTTTGTGTTTGGAATTCAAATAAAACGGTGTCCGCGTAAATAACGTTGTCCCTAAAGTTACCTGTTGGACATGTAAAATAAAACTGCAATAAACCTAGTATTCCGAACAAAAGTATTTAACTACAACAATTTATCTATAGTATGTATTTCATAAAATATAATATAGGATTTTTGTATAGAATTACAAATGGGCTGTTATTAACCATTCATCTACTAACGTTCATTTGTTATCATTTTCGTACCATCGCTCTATATTAAAATTTACAAAATAAAATTATGCAATTAATTATTTTTATAAATAATGGATTCAATCGTTAAAATGAAGATAATTAAAGAAGATAAGTAATTTACATCATTAATGGAGACAAAAAATGTTTAAAAACCCTACAGTTCAAAAATCATATATTTTAACAGAAATTATATCTTTTTTCGAAGGAATCGATTTTACAAGATTGGTATAAAACCAATAAATTCATATACATCAGCTAACAGCTTAAATTATTTTTTAAGACAACGACATTTTAATTAAAATAACAAAGCTCTTTAAAAAGACCAACAAAAATAAGTAAATGAATTTTTCTTAGCCAATAAGTGCCGAGTGCTACTTTTTTATTTTCGTCACTTTATATATTATGTGATATGCCTAATCCTACAAAAACTAGCTGTTTGTGACTTGCGTCCTACTTGCATGAGACAGACGTCATTCAAAGACATGCGGGCTGTATGTTTTTCGTAATTTAATCTGTACACGTAGTTCGAAATTTAAATTAAACATTTTACCACAAAAAAAAAAACAGAAAATGTAATCTAAAAATAATTAGATACATGATGGATTGTGTCCATATACAAATAATATTATAATAATATTTTCTTTAAAACATACAATTGCTTTTGCGTTTCTGGCATTTTACTGGATCATTATATTGTGTGGATCACAAGAGTACTTGGTCACGTTAATGATTTTTTTATATAATTAAATTAACAATTATAGCTCAAAGTACTGCAAGTCTCGTACCATAAGTATTATTAACTAATTATTAGTTGTCCGTATAAACATTTTTCGTTTTACGGGAATCGAACCCGTGACCTTTCGTTTCACAGCCCCATCGAACATTTTATGCGACAGCGCCGCATAAACTAATATTATTTTTTAAAGCGAGAGGATCCCCAAAACGCTATTTTCGAATACCTACATTCATTTGAGCATTAACCATTTTAGACTTTTGAAAAAGTATATGTTATTTCACAACAGGGTAGACGATACACGATTGTATTTATTTCGCTGCATCGACAAAATCTCAAACATAGGTCTAAAACTTTCATATTAAAATAAGGGTAGGCTAGGCTTACGTTTAATATTCACTTTAAAAAATCACATAATTTAGAAAGTCTATTTAATTTATTATAACAATTTTAGGATATTGTTATAGAAATCATTAGAATATTGTCAGATTTTGTTTTGTTACAAGTAGGCTTGATTTTGCAATTAGTTTCAACTTTTGTACCATCAAGTTAACCTTCATTCCCATCTATACATTGTCTTTTATTATCACAAAAAAATGTACTAAAACATTTACCATATCAGATCATATTGATTAAACAAATACTTGAAAATGTGTCTGTTGCTACTCATCAGTACCATTAAAAAAAAAGCATCTATACAGTAATTACTGTTATAGAGACTCGGTCATAATATATTGATTCAAATAACAACTGTGGTAACAAAACCATTCGACACCAGATGTGGCATACAGCACATGTGATGTTACCAACACTAACCAGGAAAATTACACACTAAATTTATCAGTGCTAACTCTATTTCAAAATTCAGTTTAGATTTAGTAAACAATAATATAAATGTACCGGATATAATTTCAAATTCATTTTAAAATTTTGCTGACAATTTAATTCATTTAGCAAGTGCTAGAGGTTTTTTATTTATACTATAAAGATATTCTGTAGATTTACTCAAAAAATTAGGTTCATTTATTGGTCACTATTGCTTATAAAAATTACCTATTTATATTGAACCAGAAATCTTCATAAATATTTAATTGAAAATAAGGAAATATTTGACAAAAGGAAATGTTAAGATTCAGATTGCCAAAGTATACAGCTCAGCTATATTGGAAAAGTGGACACCTCCGTCTACAATTTGGATTTTTTAAACACTAGTGTGGGATCATATATTTGCGTTTTTTCTCTGGCAATTATTCAGTAATAAGACGTTTTTTATTTCTTAATAGACATCCTTACAAACAAGAATATTACTATGTGCTAGCCATTATTTGTTGTGTACAATTCAACTAATATTTGTGCAAATTATTTCCATTACTGGGCTCTTCTAGTATTTATAAAAGCTTTTTGATGTGTTTCTTGGTTAATATTCGTTATATTTACACATAAATTATGTTAGCTGTGTCACTTATATGATAAATATTATATCATAAAATTTTTATCATTTTCTGTCTTTATATTATACAAACTTTTAAATTGTATTATAAAAGGAAATTTACACTGGTAAAATATGTCTAAAAATATGTTTTACTAATTACTTTTATTATATTTTATTTTAAATACTATAAAATATGATTTATCTAATTTTAAATGTTATGTACATATTCATAGTTATTTCACTTTTATTGTGTAACTACCTGTCTGAGAAAGTTTCGTCTAGATGAGCCGCCAACCGATACCCCAAGCTTAATACAGGTAGAAATAAACATAAAAACATTTGTACAATGCCCAATTGGTGCTCACATTTCGCAACATGAAAATAACCACGTGATATTTTATTTATTTATTTATTTATATTTATTTGGGAAACATACAGAACAATAAACCATATATAGCAAGACACAGTAAGTAACAAATGATCCAGTGAAGCTTCCACAATCAAGTTACACATAAACAAAGCAAGTGTACAAAGCAAAACTAAAATTAAAAACAAAAAAAATTATACGCGAGAGGACTACGAATTTTAGGATTTAATGCAATAAGACTAATACTGACATTTTTAATTACTATGAATTATCCTGATCGATGCGAGAGTGTGTCCTATATCCTTCATAACCCTCCATTCCATCCGGTCTTGTAATAAAAGTTAGTGTAAACTATCTCGACCGACGATTTCTTTTGATTTTTGAATAGCCTTCGTGGCACAGTTGGTTAGACATGACAAATATTTGTGTGATTCATAGGCATTTGTCTTGGATCTAGTATTTAGGGGTCCAAAAAGTCTCTCTTAGTTTCCGATATCCACGACACAAGATTCGATCTTGGTGTGGGGTCAGGACTATGTATGTGAACGTTGGATGTATTGGTTTATTTATCAGTAAAACCGTCAGAAGTCTAATAACGTAACCCGTTTCCCTGTCAGTATTCCCACATCGAAGGCCGACAACGCATCTATTATTCCTTAAATGTCAGAACGCTGTAACATCCTTCTATAATAATAAATGTATCGGTAATAATTAATTCTATGAACTTGCGACTCCCCAGGTGTTTGAATACCCAAACATCTGTCCATTTATATACAAAATGGCGCAATATTTATCACGTTATAATTTCTACGTATAAAATTAGAAGGAAAAATATGAGAAAAAGTAGACATATATATTTAATATTTAATTATACTTCATATAATAACAACTTGTAAAATTTCACCATTGAAGTATCGTAGCTTACTTAAGTCATAGTATGGTGTATTATGAGTTATGCTTATGACTTAAGTAGAGACTAATAGTTATCTAAGCTCCTAACTAAACTGACAATAGAAGAATAATCAATATTATGAAGAGAATACCTGTGCCTCAACAACTAAGATTTACGTTTTGGAAATCATCTAATATTACTCTGCATGATTAATAATAATAAATAATTATCGTGAAAAATTGTGCACATTCTATTATGTATCGAAACAAATATTAAGAAAAGATTTGATGTTAGTTTGCATTGAATAAACTTCGAAATTACTGTTTTTTTATTTATTTATTTTTTATTGCAATGAAGGGCGAGACGAACATGCTGTTCGCCTGATGGTAAGCAATACGACCGCTCATAAACAGTAGTAAAACCAAACACCTTGAATAACAAAGCAATGCTTGGCATTCCACTGGGCTCGCCATCCTGAGACATAAGATGTTAAGTCTCAATATGTGCAGTAGTTACTCTGGCTACAATGCCCTTCAACCCGAAACACAACAGTGCATTTACACTGCTATTTGACGGGAGAAATGGACATTACGGTGGTATCCACCCAGATGGTCTCTCACATATGAGAGACCTACCACCAGTGATTTTAACAATTCTTTCACGATTAGAATCCTACATTATCCCTAATGAACAAAGGCGATAGAGTATTTTCAAAAAAGTGTAGTCAATGAATTAGTATGTAGTCAAATTAATTAGTATGTAGATTATAGATAAAATAATGACAATATTTGTCTTTCCAGGTATCAAAATGAACTGCCAAAGACGATCAAATCGCGGGGTAAAGATGCGCATATGCTACACGAAGAGTTGGTGCAACTCATGAAATGGAAACAAGCCGTAAGTGGTTATTATTTAAGCATATTCATTTAAGATTATTCATTTGTGTGGGACGAAAGCTAATTAGTAGGGTTTCTGTGCTGGAGATTGGTGGTTCGATGCCCCCTCAGTAGAATAAGTAGAATCTATTTTTGGCCAACTGATATTTGCTACAATAAATACATTTTAGGTAAAAATAAAATATGAATTTTTTTATTAAATAATAAAATAATGTTTAAGCTATTGCAATGTCTGATTCACGGATATCAATGGATATAGCCAGCTATTATAAACCAATCATACAAATGTAAATGAAGTTGGTTAAATAATTAATTTTGTTGTATTCGGAATACAATTATGTTGCAAATTTTATCTCGTTTATTCTGGTTTGCGTATCTAAATCGAAATATTTTTGATTATAAATGTTTGTTGTGGTTAAATTTGATAATGCGAAATGGTAAATTTATTACTAAATTGTAAACATACGTGTTTGTTTACTTTGATTAAGTTATATTGCATTCCTAATCTATTTTTTATCTTGTTGTTATTTTGTGAGTTGATGAAGACATCGCAACTTGGTGGTACAATATTATTAATAGTTTGAGTGTTACATTTACTAGAACACTTACAATGACCCAGAAATCCTGATAGTAAACACTTACTAAACAATTCTAAGGAGGATCAATTGGATAATGGTTTCTTAGTTTTACGCGAATGTTACACATTGAAATAAAACGATTATTTATGGATTTTATTACGCCCCGTGATCACGAAAGCTGTGAAGTACTTAGTCAAAACGTTGAGAAGTAAAAATTAAACTAAATCCGCGATAAAATCCGTAAATAACACTTTTATCTCAAAAGATCAATTGTTTTATTTTTAAAAATTGAAAATGTGTCGCAGTATTTTGGTAACTGAACTAAATGAAGCATAAAATGATTTCAAATAACATAAAGTAAAATATAGCGAACATAATAATAAAAATACCAAATAAATCATAAACAAGACAATACTTCTAAACCTAAGACATAACAATGAGTTAATAAATCGCAAATTTATTTACAGAGAGGGAAGTTCTATCCGCAACTGTCATACCTCATAAAAGTGAACACACCCAGAGCTGTAATGCAAGAGACAAAGAAAGCCTTCCGCAAACTGCCCAACATAGAATCAGCGATGACAGCACTCAGTAATCTCAAAGGCGTGGGCACTGCCACGGCGTCAGCACTTCTAGCCGCTGCCAGTCCAGAGATAGCGCCATTTATGGCCGACGAGTGCCTACAAGCCATTCCAGAGATGGAAGGAAGCGACTACACTGCCAGAGAATACCTCAATTTTGTAAACCATATAAAGACCGTCTGTGATAGGTTAAATAAGGTAGGAGTAAGTAACTCTTCAATTTTTAGACTAGTTATTATGTCCATAGATTAAGTGTAGTACAGTCATGACATGAAGAAATCACAACTTGGTGGTACAATATTATTAATAGTTTGAGAGTTACATTTACTATAACACTTATAATGACCCAGAAATCCCGATAAACACTTATAGATTGGCAAAGCAGCTGAGGAATTAGCTTCTCGAGCCGAATGTGGGTTCGGTTATTGCACGACAAACTATTATTATGGCAAATATGATAATAGGCCTGTGTGTTACTGCATGCGGGATATGTGTTTCCAAAACGCCACAGAGATTGCAGAGCTTATTTCTATATCAAATCATATAGTTTATTGCCATTCCAGGCATACATTACAGTCAACTTATTATATTTTTCAAAATGGGACTTTTTATCCAAGACCACACTGATCACTGCCAATAATATGATTAACATCCGTTGTTTAAAATCTGTCTATCTTTAACAAGAGATTTCATTAGATGTTTCGATGCAATTTATGTATCAGTTAACAAAGATAGAAAGGTATAGATATGGTGCATATATTTACAGATAGCTAGATTAGATAACTATATATGTTTATTTTTGTTTAATAAAGCGTAGAATTGTACCGATATGACATATTCATGGTAGCTATTTTAACCCTTTGTTAAAGATAGGATATAGAGAACGGCCGTAAGACAATGAGGCTGAACTGAGACCACACTAATCAGTGCTTATAATATTGCCACTAAGGACAATGACGCGTAAAATTACATTTGTTCAATATAGCTCATTACTATAGCATTCCAAAAGACTAAATGCCTGATTCATAGACAGTTCTAAAAACTATTTTAGTTTTCGAATGTTGTGTCCTTTTTAAATAAGTTTTGAAATCAGTTTGAGCTAAGAAGACAACACATTCGAGAACTAAAATGTGTTTTAATACTATTTATGAATATACCCTATATGCATTGATGAGCATCACAATAATCATACTACATCATAATAATTTTTCACAGGAACAAAACGGCTGTGGCAAAAAATGGTCCCCACACATGGTCGAACTCGCACTATGGACACACAACATCGTGTCGGACCTACAACCCGAGTTGCTGGGCAAGGAGCCCGCGCGGCCGCCCACGAACGGAGGCTCGCCCCTGCCCAGCGACGAGAGCAATCTAGAACCACCCTCCACTAATGGTAACGGTGAGGATCACTTTATACTCATAGTCAAGTATTTAACAACACACTGTATTTTAATTATGGACTACGTGGTACTTTGCACGATTGAACTTATGTCTTAATTCAAAGTATTTTTGTGAAAAAATAAAGGGAAAGCAGAGGTGCCACCAGGATACCTATACTTCGCCTTGTTTTTTTCGTCCCACGATGTGATAAGGGCCTATCGCCATATTAGGTTCCTGACTCCGGGCTGATAAAGAATATTCCAATATCACCTTGTCCGACCCGGGATTCGAACCCGAGACCTCAGCTTTGTAATCGTACCGTAGTACACCTACGCCACCGAGGCAGTTTTCTGAAAAGAGTATAACTTGTAAAATTACGTTTTTTATATTATTTTGGAAGCAAAAGTGGGGGCAGTCAGAACATTCTGTATCTTCGTATGCCTCCAATTTAACGATAACGATGTTACATTTTGAAAGCATAAGTGGGGGCATCAAAACATACTACTACATCTACGTATGTCTCTAATTTAACGATAATCTGTTGATTCGATTAGGCGTAATACGCCTACTGTCAAGGAACGATAAAAATATTTTTATGTTATGTTACGACCAATTATTTAATCTTGGTGGTATTCAGTCTCTGACGTACGCTATGACAACAGCTGTGAAATGAGTGCTGCGGGTTCGATCCCCTATTTGTTTCTGGGTGTTTGTGAAACCGAATAATCTCCCGTAGTTTCTGATACCCACGACATCAGACTCGATCTTAGTGTGGGATCAGGACTATTTATGTGACTGTTGGGTTGATATCTTTATTTATAAATAAGTTGCATATTATACTTATCACTCATGTCCATTGCAGGTAAGCTAGGTCCGGACTCAGTGAACGAGGACACGACGACGTCGTGCACGGAGGACTCGCTGGACGCGAAGCCCGCGTCCCCCGCCACCCCCGCCACGCCCGCCACCCCCGCCTCGCCCTCCGACAACTCCGACTCCGCCTTCAGCACGCCGCGCGCCAAACGGTACGTGAAGAGATGTATCAATTTATAGTTGTACTTATTACTCAGTATCATTTTGGGCCACCTTCGAAAAGTCTATCTTTGAGAAGGTACTTCTTGTGCCACGAGAAAGTTGTTAATAGTTAAAAAATATGTCTATAAATTACTTAGTGCAATCTACGCAAACAATTTATAATATGTCCAATATGAACTCGAGTATCAGAGCAGGATTCCCTTAGACTTATGTTTGTACTCCATATCGGACTATATTTTGTTTTGCAAGTCTCTTACTAGTCAGTAGACACTACGGTGCTATAGTGATTTGTTGTGTGTTGCAGACAATTAGAAGAGGCGAGTTCAGCGGAGGAGAGTTCCCTGGGCGACTCGTGCGACGCGGCGCCGCTGCCCGCGCTCGCCAAGAAACTACGGAAAGCCACGCACTGACACGCGCACCCCACCCCCGCGTGCGCATATAAATAGCTTCTTAGACTTAAATATTGTACCTAGGTAATTTATTTTTCAATTCCGTTTAATTTTAACTTAGCGTTAAGTTTGAGTACCGGTCGGTTTTGTAAGTTTTATAGGGTATTAATTGATAATGATGATGTCGGGACCGCCGAGTATGAGATTGTACAATGTGCACTATGCGAGTGTAGTTCGGAGGTTAGGTTCGGTTATTTGACGTTCGATGTTCGATGTTCGCAACGCATCCCGCGTGACATTCCAGTAATTGTATAATTGTAATGGAGGCGGCGAGGAGGCCGCCGCACATCCGGGGAGGAGTTGCCTCCACACTCACCATTGCCTTATGACACAGTCTGCCCGCAGAGTTTATATGCAACAAGATAATACAAAGGTCGTGTTACCCGGGCGCCGGGACACGGGCCCACATGTAGTTTTTATTGAACAAATATAAAATATTAATTTTATAATGTCGCATTTTTAATTCACACCCAATTAAACCATTTTGTATAAATGTACCTCAAATCATTTATTCCTTACAAATATTTACACAATTCGGCACAAGTAAAACATTCAATGCTTACAATTAAAGTAAAAATTAAGTGACCGGATTTCAGTACTAAACAACAAAAAGAAATGAAAACATACAGCACAAAATTTTAATATGGAACAATCAAGCAATAAGAGCACATTGGCAATGTACGTATAATCCGGTCGCTTATGAGGATATTTTCCGCATGTTGTAGTTATCTCCCCTCAATTCGAATAATTTAAGAAAGGCATATTTATTTTACACATACTCAGAAACAACACTTAATGGTATAAAAACAATTAATTTCATCATACATTTTGTTCATAATCATTTGGCAATTTTTATGAATACTAAATCTTGATTCTAAAAACATCCTTTATTTGTTAGGAAACCATGTTCACATATACATCTGTTTCTGAAACACAAGTGTTACATCAATACAATACAGCATGGCGCTTGATTATTTTTCGCACAAAAAACTAATTGAGTAATAAGTTGATTCATTATTTGAACACACTTAGCGCATTCCTTTTCCTCGACGTAAACAATGCAACTGATGTGTTTACACAATCATGTCAATTATCAACCAATTTATAGTGTCCACTTCAGGCATTATTAACTAAACTTAACATGCTTGTATCAAAACAAACTGCCCAATTTGGCTCGGGCGTATTGTGCATACAAATAAGACGCCACACTTTTGATATCAACGCCTTGTACAAAAATAAAAACAATGTGTATGAGCAGAAACCAAATATTGATCAGTTGAAGCCCAGGTAAGTACCAGAATGTACTAAAGATCCTAGTGTTGTATCAATTTAAACCCCCTTAGCTCATTGAACGTCCAGCGACCACCAGGATGTATATTATGTTTTCACACAGACTAAGTAGTAATGTTTTAAATATAACCTATTTATACTATTAAGGCTGTCATGACATTGATTGATTGATTGACTGCTTCGGTGGCGTAGTTGTACTACGGTACGCTTACAAAGCTGAGGTCTCGGGTTCGAATCCCGGGTTGGGCAAAGTGTTATTGGATTTTTCTATTCATTATCAGCCCAGAGTCAGGAATTTGTGCCCGATATGGCGATAGGCTCGCCACCTATCACATCGTGGGACGGAACATACAAAGCGAAATGTGGGTGCCCTGGCACCTCTGCCTACCCCTTCTGGGAAAAAGGCGTGAGTTTATGTATGTATGTATGTATCACATTGATAGTTAAAATATACCTTATTTAAACTGATATTACGTTGACATTACATTGACAAATCGGTATAGCGGTCGAGATGTTGGAGTACTTAGGTAAGTACACTTGCTAGATCCTACAGTGTATTATGCGTCCTCTACACGTCAACAGATGCATATTCTGCAGACGTCGTCTTCGGATTAGAGTTGCGAATGTTAAGTGGAACGCACGATTCAAATAAAATAATTAAAAACTTATTAAATGACACAAACCGTGCGTTCCACTTGACGATCGCAACACCCATCCGAAGGCTGCAGATGCATATGTTGTGTAGAGGAGGCATTGGACTAGTGCTGCGCCTCGACGTCATGCTGCTGCTGCTGCTGCTGCAGATGCGGGTAGAGCGTGGCGGGGCGCGCGCCGGCGGCCAGCCTGCCCGCGAAGTCGGGGCGGCGCGGCGGGCGCGGCGCGGCCAGCAGCGCGTCCAGCACGTTGCGCGGCGCCCACACCTCGCCCGCGCCCGCGCCGCTGCCCGCGCCCACAGGCGACAGCGGCGAGTCCGTCGTCGCGCGGATCACGCTGGCGCGGGACTCGCCTGCTGATGACATGATTACAGTCAACATTTATTATTTATATCTATCGCCAAATGACAGTGTTAATGCACTTTTGTGTTTAAGTTTGAAATAAACTGTAGCCAGAGTAGCTACTGGAGATATTGAGATATAACATGTTATTTTAAAAATCATTCACGGCTCCTGAAGAATAAAAAAAATAAAAACTATCAAGTCCAAGAAAAAACAGGAAACTGAAATCATTATTTTTTAAAAGTATTGTTTATACTGTAAACAATAATATTAAAAATAGGTCCACCTGTACAAAAAAGCAAATATTTCACAATGTTCAAGAGAATTATTAAGATCACGTCTTCATCAACATAAATTTTCAATGGGAACTTTTTTGCAGTAGCAACTTATTATTACAGTTACAATTTGCATCAACAATCAGTATTGCAGTGTTTCTTAGAATACACATGTAGTAAGTCAGATATAAACACGATATACATCTGAGTAGGATGTATCACACTCAAAGATGCATCGCTGTGAGTCATCAACGAAATCGCGTGACTAATATAGAACGCGGATTCATCTACAAATCAGTGACCAGATGAGACACGTTCTCTTTTGGACTTTGCATCAACTTGTGACTACATATTGAATTAAATTAAAGGGGGGATATTGAGTATTTGATTCTCGATCAAACATGATAAGTAGTCTATAAACTGTTAATCCCTTATTCATAAAACCGCTAATCAACCACAAAAACCCAAATTAGTTTATTAATGTTAAGAGGAGATAAAACGTTCAATAAGCTTTGCTATTAATAATGATTTCTTCTACATATTTTAAGTAATATAGCAAATTTATAGAAAAAAGTGCTTTAATTTACTTGATTGTAATCTCAAATAAGCAATTTTATCCAGCTGATAGATATCTGCCCCGGTTCTGTTTCAAATTTGCTTTATCAAGATCTCGGCCATTTTAAAGTAAATGAGTTTTGAAATTGCTATTTAGTGATTTTCGACGTCTATGAATAACGTTTTACGAGTAGATTCAGCTCATCATATTAACTTCAGTCCTTTGATCAGTGTATTTTTGATGGAAGGTAAGTCCTCATGTATAAGGTATAAGGGTTAACACCGGTACCGAAAGGGGGAGGGCGGATAACTTTAACTGTTGAATGCAAGTTACCGTCGTTGTGGTTGTGCGCGCGGCACTCGAGCAGCACGCGCAGCAGCGTGCGGTGCTGCGGCGACGCGGCGTGCGCGCGCACCAGCGCCTCCACCTCGCTCCACACCTGCCGCCACTGCTCCTCGCGCCGACCCGACTTGCCTCTGCACACACACATGCACATTTACACAAAACAATATCTACTAATATTATTATTACCTCTTCACGCTCAAACCACTGGAGCAATTAAGATGAAATTAGGTATAGAGGTAACTGACACCTTGGATTAACACATAGGCTACTTTTTATCCTAACAAAATATAGTGCTCCCGTTGGATGTACACTGAATTGAAATATACTCGATATTCATTCAAATTCAAAGGAATGGGGTGGGAAGATTAGAGTACGGTAGTAACATTTAGTATATTAGTAATATATCAGTAGTGTTTTTGAAACAGTTATCACGCGAAATAGTTCCTGTGTTTCTAAAGTGGTCTGGACTCAAAAAAAATATCTGCACCCGGGCAAACCGCTAGTCATAAATACACCCAACCTTCGATCAAATACAGGGTGATATTGACATATGGTATTCAATTGAAACCACATGTTCCTAACGCTCCTAGGTAACATTGTACGAAGTTTGAACAAAAATTGCCTGATAGTTTTGTCAAAAATCACGATTTTAAGTTTCAAGGCTTTTGATTATTCTCTAAAAATACCGATAGGTAAGCTCCCAGACCATTTGAACTGAACTGAAAACTAAAATCACGATTTTTGACAAAAAATCTTCTCATATTTTTCTCAAATGATGTACAATGCCATCTTGGGATATTGAGAAATAGGTGTTAGTACCACGTGTCAATATCTTCCTGTATATACTAGATACAGGCTCCGGAACAAAATCACACGCCAAAAGTGGCCGAGGTTGCTTATACTTATACATTTGAATTTCCAACTACGAGATGTAGCAAAAAGTCTTCAATTATAATCAACTTCAGGTAACAATAAACCTTATTCGTTTATATTAACATTTATAATGTTTTGGACGATACTAAAATCAAATAATAGCACACGCTTATTTGTGATCTTATTTTTCTTGCCGTTACTTATAATCTAGTGTTTATTTGATCGAAGCAACCAACACTGACATGCATACTCCTGGCCCCAAATTAACATCGAGATTTGTGCCGTGGATATAAGGAACTATTAGAGACTTTTCAGCCTTAAAAATATTTTATTTCTCGTTTTACAGCCGGTGTCTAACCAACTGCGCCACGGAGGCTGTCAAAATTAAAAAACTAAAGTTAACAGCCCATGCAAGACTCTCAATTACAATTTTAGAAGATTCATGCACATAGAATCTTCATAAACATGTAATAATTAATATTCCTTTGAATTTATACTAAATCCGTTATAGCTATTAGTATAAGAAATTTAATAAATAATAATGAATTCCTGTTAAAATCAATTTATATTATTATACTTTCACCGATATGAATTTAAAAGAAACTACGATCAAAGTTAGGGAAGATCCAAAGTGTAAGTTATCCTATTACAAGAGAATATAATATATAGTAAAAGTTTAACTTGTATAACTGTATTATATTTATTTGTCAACATTAAGTCAATATTAGGAGCCAGAGTAACTACTGGACATAGACTGGAGACTTAACATCTTATGTTTCAGGACCACGAGCGCTGTGAAATGCCAAGCATTGCTTTGTAATTGAATGTGTTGTTTGGTTTTGCTACTGCCCAAGAGCGGTCGTATCCCTTACCATCAGGCGAATGGCACGCCCATCTCGCCATTTATTGCAATAAAAAAATGTTATTTATTTACCACTGCACCCGCCAATGCAACTCCTGTAAGCCAGGATCAACAGTGGCGCGCATTTTAACAACACCGAGAATTGAAGCTCGGCGAGTCTCCGGGAATGTCTAACTTGTCTTCAGTCATGGCTAGTGAAACTAGTAGTACTGTAAGTTACGGCTCGTAAATGTTGTGTTCGCCTGTTATTGGCACGTATACTTGCATAAGACCAATTGTTAAATTTTACTTACGAATATTACGTATACTGCTCTGTTGATGTACCAAATATAATAAAATAAATAAAACTCACCTCATATTAGGAGGTAATTGGGCTGAAGGGAACTCGTGTCGCGACTCCATGCCCAGCAAGGAGAGTAGTACAGCCCGACACTGGTCCACCTCTTCATCTGTCAGGGTTTCTTGCACCACCAGCCTTGTTAGCGGCTCCATTACCTTCAACATATTTATGGTGAGGGTTAAGGAAAAAATAGGGATGTTGACTAATTTTTGGAAACGCTTTTATTTTGTAGATAGGCCCTATATAAACACGAATTTTACAAACTACTTAATTTTAATTAAAAAGTGCGTAAAGGAAAATAGTTTTCGAAATTCCCGCTAAAACGCTTGAACCTGTCACGTGGTTATAATCCACATCAACGATCACTAACAGTCACCCATCTATCAAAATGAATTGAGTTTTTCATTTTGCCGCCCGTTCAGTGACGTCAGCGCACTCCGAACGCTGTTAGTGACTGAGTTTCACGTGACTGGGTAATGAATAAAACATTTTAAAATATTTTTATTTAATTTATTACGATTAATTAGGTTCTCAAAATATTAAATTAGGTTTTAAAATACTATTATTAATGTGTAAAAAATAAATTTATGCGAATTTATGATATGAGTTAACATCCCTATTATGAGCATAAATGCATTATTAGTTCATATTACACTGGTCGTCGTCAGTCATAGGAAGTTCAGTGTTGAATATAGCTTTCTTCTGAGGATACCATAGTGATCTATAAAAATTGGTCGCCAAACAGTATATTTATACAATTTTTATTATTGATATTTCAAAATACCATGTAAAGAGTATAATAAATAAACTGTATTTATAAGTTCTCTCTTTTCCTTTCTGTTCATACCATTGCTGGCATAGACAAGATTTTATATGAGCACCTTTAAGAAATAACGTATCTCTTACCGTGCCCAAGTTGAATATGAGCGTGGAGGATATAGTGAGGGGCCAGTACGTGGTGAGTCGTTGCAGCTTCGCCCGGGCGCGACCGTTAGCGCCGGTACCGCGCAGCGGAGACAGCTTGTTCTGTTGCATTAGCGCGCCAAACTCTTTAATTCTGAGAATTATTACAATTATAATACTCTAAGAAACTAGATCAAAATGGACGTTTTTTAAAAAATAATATTACACACGATTCATCAATTGATTACATAAATTTAAAAAAAAATTAAAATATTAGACAATTTGAATTAATTAATCCTAAATAAAAGCTAATTAACCATATCGTTAAACTAACTCTAATTCTAACAACAAGACATATGAAACGACAAAAATATTACAATCGAACAATGTACCTCATCGACCGACGAAATGCAAAAAATGAGAGCCTGACTACCATTGACACTTGCTTCAATATAATTTCTACCTCCGCTACCCTTATTTCTTCCTACAGTACATATTTATCATATATGTGCAAAATATACCAAGATGAAAAAAAAAACAAAAATAAGTACACATTTCATATTGATTTAATAAATATTTTTCATACAGGGTACGTCAAGACTGCTACCGAACACGAAGCTGGGTGGTAGTATTAGTGGCTACAAAGGCACGTAAAGAAACGCGACAATATTTCTTTGTGATTTTTTAAAATATCGTCGTTTTTGGGTGGTAAATCTATTGTTCTGATTAAAATAATAATTTCTACCCTTCGTACCATAGCGTCTTTAAGAATAGAAGGTTGTACACTATTAATTTAGAAAGTAAACTATGTATTTACCTGCCAAATACGACGATAGGAACGGATAGGAATTTTTAGTTGCATTGTATCTAAAGTCACGAACTGCCACCCGGCTTCGTTTTTGGTAGCAGTCTTGATATAAAAATCTAAGGGTATAGATCCCTTATGTTATTAAAAACAGCTTGTATTTTATTAATAAATATAATATATATTGGTAAATAGTACTGGTGGTAGGACCCTCATATGTGAGAAGCCGCCTGGTACCACCTCAATGTATATTTCTCCCGCAGCAGTTTAAATGCACTGTTCTGTTCCGGATTGAAGGAAATTATAGCCAGAGTAACTACTGGACTTAATGAGTTTCAACATCATATGTCTCAGTATGGCGAGCGCAGTGGAATGTCAAGCAATGCTTTGTAATTCATGGTGTTGTTTGCTTTTGTTACTATCCATGAGCGTTCGTATCGCTAACGATCAGGCGAATGGCATCCCCTTCTCGCCATTCATTGCTATAGAAAAAAACTATTCAATTGAATCTTGTTTCAGGTTTAGACTGTTTATATAATTTAGTCCAGACTTGTATAATCAAGTCGCAAAATAAATCGTAATCAATGATCGCAATGTTTCACGATTGTCAGAGCATTCACCTTAAACCTTGTACAATATTATCATTACGAATAAATAATCCGATAGCATTATTTAACTGATAAAAAACCGTTAAAAATTCCTCCGGTCATTGCTATTAATTTCACCAAATTGTTATATCTTGCGAAATTTACCAATTGTCCGTATCTTGAAAATAATTTGTACGTACTTAAAACATGAACTATCTTGGTATATCATTTATTGATTATTTCAACAAAAACAAAAAACAAGATAAAATACTTTTAACATTGTCAATAATGTTGAACGGAAATGTGATATAGGTACTTCGTATTAAAATAACCAGTGACGAGGTTGTGAAAATACGTAATTTTTATTGCACCGATAACTAATCTGTATTTTCGAATTTTTGTAAGCGGCGTGAAAGTTGATTATGTTTTATATAATTAACTAGAGTATAAAATAAACTGCTACCGAAAACGAAACCAGCTGGTAGTTTTTTGTCGTAATGCATATAAAATTTCGCAAAGAAACGCGTTTTCTTTTTGTGATTTTTTTTAAAGATTCGTCTTTGGAAGGTAAATCCATAGTTTTTGCTAAAATAATACTTTACGTCCTTGAGTATCACAGCATCTTTAAAAATATGTCGGCAATTTCTTCCAGACAACCTTAAGACGGACTGGAATGAACGGAAGCAAGGATGAAATGGGTGATCACGGTATAGGATAAAACAATACAAATTCATATTAGTCGATGCTGTGCGTACCTGTAGTCGGTGACTCGTCCGCCAGCGCCATCGGAGAGCGCGGGCGGGTCGTCGTACGTGGCGCGGCCGCCCACCGCGCCGATCCACAACTCCCCTCCCTGTGCTGACAGCACGTGAGACGCACAGCGGCCGCCGCCTTTCCTGCTGTATAGTTATTCACCCCCTTATTCATAAGGACTTAACGCAGTTTTCAAATGCCGTTAATGTGAACTGACTCAAAAACGTTATTCATAGATGTTAAAAGTCACTAATGTGTTATTTAACAGCTGAGTTTTTAAATTCCTGGATGTTGGATTGATTGTTAAGTGCGTGGTGGCCTGTTGGTAAACGGACCAGACGCGGCTGCCAACATGTTCACGGTGGTCGCGGGTTCAAATCCCAGGGCATACCATCTGACTTTTTGGAGTCATGTGTGTATTGATTGTCAATCACCACGCACTAAAACGGTGAACGAAAATATCGTGAGGAAACATGCATACCTATGGTATGTAAGTCCGCCAACCCGCACTAGGCCAGCGTGGTGGACTATATGGCCTAACCACTCTCAATCGTACTGGCGATTGTAAAGTAGGCCCGTGCCCTGCAGTCGGACGTATACGGGCTGATACATACATACATGTTACATGTCAAATGACAGAGGTAATAGAAAGACAGAAAAAGGTGGCCTGACTCATCATTTTTATCTACGTTTTAAAACTATCAGAGAGGTTGTGCAACTCGGCCTTAGGCTTACATTGTACTAAGTATGTTTTAATTTTCTTTGTCTTCCTAAAGATTCATGATAAAATTGAGGATATCAGCACAAAAGTGACCGAACTCTACGAGAAATCCTGTAAAATTTGGCTACATATTAGTTATGAAAAACAACAAGTTTCCTTGTGTTTGTATATTTGGTGATTGGCAGTGGTTAGTACCTGGGCACCTCGAGCGTGACGGAGCGTCCGTTGAGCAGGAAGTTGACGAGGCAGGCGGAGGGGCGCGACGCCACGTCGGCCGGCGTCACGCGCCACAGCGGGCCCGAGCCGCCGCCGCCGCCCTCCGCGCCGCGCGGCGTCCACCAGCGCAGCACCACCTGCACACACACCGCACATACATGCTAGTAGCGAGGTATACTCACACACACACATACATACATACATACTCACTAATAGCGTGGCTTATTCACACACATACATACATACATACTAATAGCGAGGCATGCTTACACACACATCCCATTGCACATTACTATCATCTGGGTGTTTGTGGGACCGAAAAGTCTCTAGTAGTCCAAAATTAGGGAAGTTAAACAAAAAATACTGCTATAATATCCGTACAATTATTTTAATTTCAATGTATGTATAACATTCTCGTAATCATAAACGCTTATTATTTTTTATCCGAGCAATTCTAAATGTGACATTATGCCTAGAAAGGCAATAACTCTTACCCACAGGTTATAATTTAAATTTTAATGTGCCTTTTTTATTGTGATGAATGACGAGACGAGCATGCGATTCGTCTGATGGTAAGCGATACGACCGTTCATAAACAGTAGTAAAATCAAACAACACCATGAATTAAAAGCAATTCTTGGCATTCCAATGCGCTCGCCATCCTGAGACATCTCTCGGTGGTACCTACCCAGCCTCTCACAAGTAAAAGACCTACCACCAGTAAAATATCTATATCTAGATAAAATCAGACCGATATTATTGGGTCTACTAACGAGTAATATATCTGGATTGTACTTAGCATCTGGTGCGTTATAATCAGTTTGCCATGCTATAGAAAAGTAGTCTCACCGATTCCGCTGCTTCAGCGGGCGTCTGTCCCGCTCTCAAACCAGTGTGTGCCTCAGCGGGATGTATTATTTCTACGTCGTAATTTGCACTCGAACTCGCATTCTGTTCTTCCTGCAAGCATGTATAAATAAATTCAAGACTATGCAACTGTGTCACGATTAAAGAGGAATATATTGAGTGCGTGGTGGCCTGTTGGTAAACGGACCAGACGCGGCTGCCAACATGTTCACGGTGGTCGCGGGTTCAAATCCCAGGGCACACCTCTGTCTTTTCGGAGTCATGTGTGTATTGATAGTCAATCACCACGCACTAAAACGGTGAAGGAAAACATCGTGAGGAAACCTCCATACCATAGCGGTTTATAAGAATTTCTATGGTATGTAAGTCCGCCAACCCGCATTAGGCCAGCGTGGTGGACTATATGGCCTAACCACTCTCAATCGTACTGTCGATTGTAGAGTAGGCCCGTGCCCTGCAGTGGGACGTATATGGGCTGATACAGATACAGATATTGAGTGTGATTATATTCTGTGCAGCAGTTCGTTAGATACTGACTATGATACGAGAGACCGCTGGTTCGATCTCCGCACCGAGACAAATGTTTGTGTAATTCACAAGTATTTGTCACGGGTCTGGGTGTTTGTGAGACCAAAACGACTCTCGTATCTAGTTTCTTATTTCCATAATAACATAATATTAAGTTATTTATTTATTTTATAAAATGAATAAATAAAATTTATTTATTGCAATGTTTTACTTTGACAGTTTAATGACTGAGTCTTAGCACTTTCTATTTTATTTTTTTTTATTTAAAATAACTTACCTTCATAGGAATTCCAGTGACCGTTGTAGTGGCTAACCTGTAGTGTGGCAGCACCAACCGGCCCAGCAAGTTGGCAAGCTGGCTCGCTCGAGACACTATCACTTCTACGCCCATTATACCTCCACCCATCTATATTGTAAATACTTATTTTATTGCTATGGTATGTAGTGTTTGTATGTTATGTACTTTAACAGTGAAGAAAAACATCGTGAAAAACCAAAATTATTTATAAATAGAAATTTATTCAAAAAAATATATGTACAGGGTTACAGGTTAAGTCGACCTAGATCCTTTAAGAGGTCGTAGTTTCCATCATTCCTGACCGATTTGACTATGAGACCCTATACCCTAAACTTAGCCGTTTCCACGAAATTTGACTTTGAAGTTTTTTCTTTAAAATATCGTTTTTTTGTCTATTGGTCCATTTTTTTCTGTTTTCTTGCCTTACATTGATTTGTATTTGCAATGTTTGTGTAGTGTATAAGTTACTTTATTTTACTCAACACTAAAATTACACTTTACTGAACTGGCTGGGTCGTGGGACACTGTTGAAGTTGTAACTTAAAATAAATTCGTAAAAAATATTTTTATTCTTTACTAAATATTTCAAAAAAAATCTATGATAGCTACGCTGCAGATGTGTTTAATAATATCTACGTTTAATTGGCTATGCAGGAAGGTATAACAACCTAAGATATAGTGAGCAATCTCTTTAAAAATACTGATCAAAGGCTCCCAGGTAGTAACAAAAAATAACGCTACTAAAGCGTAAATTTTTTTACTTGCGTCAGTAAACACAATAATCTAAATTTGCGCATAAATTGAGCATAAATCTGCAGAAATCCAGCCTCCTCACAGGATCTCCTTTTTCGATAACTTATAACAGCGTCTAATGATAGGGATAGAGACCGGCAGTATTCAATGTAAACCACACTTTCTACTGTAAGAGTCCATGATCTCGGACAACAATATTGGTTGAAGTAGTCGGATCCAATCTAAACCGTTGAACTATTTCATTGTCTTGCTCTTCATCATCATTACTGATACATGGCCAACCCAGGTCTGTTCTTCGCCTCGAAACAGAGCCAGTCTCTCTAAGACATCGGTAAACTCCTTCAAAGACACTAATATCCGGTATTTGGCGGCCTGGATAACGTGATATGTATTCATCACGAGCTCGGGTGGATACACAATTGCAGTACCCATAACAAATAAAAATATCAGCATATTCCTCGTTTGTGAAAGTCATCAAGTCATCATCTTTAACAGTTCCAAATCAGAGTCCAGTTTGCAAGCACAGTCACGTCAATCGAAAGAAACAGTCCAGAAATCCAAGTCAAGTCGAGTAAAAAAACCTAGAGCACTAAGTATCGTATCTACGGACGAATCGCGTAAACAGACTAAATACAATAACAATAAATTTTCCAGGGATTTTTTTCTCGCTCACACTATTAATTGATATCTCGCTCGCACGCACCTCAACCCCTTGAAGGACAATAGGGTAACTTAACGAAATACTATTGTCTTTACTACTTGAGAGCCTTTGATCAGTATTTTTTAAAACATTGCTCACTACACCATAGCTTGTTATACCTTGCTGGATAGCCAATTAAACGTAGATATTATTAAATACATCTGCAGCATAACTGTTATAGATTTTTTTGAAATATTTAGGAAAGAAAAAAATATTTTTAACGAATTTATTTTCAGTTACAACTTCCAGTGTCCCTCGACCCAGCTAGTTCAGTAAAGTGTAATATTAGTGTTGAGTAAAATAAAGTAACTTATACACTACACAAACATTGCAAATACAAATCAATTTAAGGCAAGAAAACAGAAAAAAATGGACCAATAGACAAAAAAACGATATTTTAAAGAAAAAACTTCAAAGTCAAATTTCGTGGAAACGGCTAAGTTTAGGGTATAGGGTCTTATAGTCAAAACGATCAGGAATGATGGAAACTACAACCTCTTAAAGGATCTAGGTCGACTTAACCTATAACCCTGTATATTGCATCAAGTTTATATTTTACAACACACACGTTCTTTCCTATTGTATTCTTCACGAACTTACCTCTGTTAATGATTGGTTGTTAACTCTAGTCTCAGCCTTCTCGGGCGTTACGTTAATTATCACCAGATGGCAGTAATGTACTACCAGCGGTCTGTAAATTAAGAAAAGGTTTTTACTGGTGGTAGGTCTCTCATAAGTGAGATGCCGCCTAGGTAGGTACCATCGCAATGTCTATTTCTCCCGACTAACAGCAGTGTAAATGCACTGTTATGTTTCGGATTGAAGGACATCGTAAACAGAGTAACTACTAGACATATTGAGACTTGACATCTTAGGTCTCAGGATGGCGAGCGCAGTGAAATCTTGGTTGTATCACTTACAATCAGGAGAATGGCACGCTCGTCTCGCCATTCATTGCAATGAAAAAGGCACATTAAAATTGTAATTATAACCTAAAGGATAGGATATTTGGTTTTCCGTCGTCTTGTCACATTTAGAATAGCTATGATAAAAAATAATATAGATATTTTTACAACTTATTTTATTTATCGAATGCTTTGTCTTCTTCGTTCAAACTAAATTCAAAAGTCGTTCGAAGGGGACAATACATTATTTGAGAACTAAAACAGGTTTTAAAACTGTCTATGATTAAGCCCGTAAAACAATAGGTAAGAATAATTATATACCTAAGTTGCGTGTCTCTTCTTATTGTCGCTATTAAGTTTCAAATCATAATGAGATTAAAAAAGTAAAAGGTAGTGGGTAAGAGATTGCCTCGAGTGATACGACCGCCTTTTGTACTGCTATGTAATACAATGTTCTATTATTAAGTTTACTTAGTATAAAATAGAGGATATAAATAAATAAATAAAAAGTATTCACATGAAAAAATCGGAGTAAAATTCATAAAAATAGTTTTATTACAAATTAGTATTATAAAACTGAATAGATGTTTAGGCCAGACCACTAACAGGTCAATGTAGAAATCATTAACGAAAGCCTATGTCCAGCAGTGGACTTCCTGTGGCTGAAGAGAGAGAGGGAAAGATAGAGAAAATATATGTTTCACACTTACTGTGGCGCCGCAGTAGGCTCTGTACTAGTAGCAGGCTGGACTAACGAAGCCTTCTTGTTTTGTGTAATGAGTGTGTTTAATGCTATTTCAGCTAAACTTCTTATTGAGTCGTCATCTCTCGCACTTGTTATGCATATTATTCGACCTCTGAAATTAAAGAATAATAAATAAACCTAACTATCACACTATCTTTTACTGAAGTTAGGAGACACATATCAGTCCTCACACTAAATGCCAACAAAAAAAAACTTTCTTCATTTTAGTAGACAAGGAAATTTGTTAAGTTATAAACGTACATACATAAACTCGCGCCTTTTTCTCAGAAGGGGTAGGCAGAGGATTTCCAGGTAGCAATTTAGTTTTGCCTTGTATGTTCCATCCCACGATGTGATAGGGGGCGAACCTATCGCCATATCGGGCACAAATTCCTGAATCGGGTCTGATAATGAATAGAAAAATCACTTTGCCCAACCCAGGGTTCGAACCTGAGACCTCAACTTTATAATGGTACCATAGTACAATTACGCCACCTAGGAAGTCGAGTTATAAACAAAACAAATGAAATGCATGCAATGGTCAATTAGACTATACAATGGAGTAATTTCTAGGCATTTTTATTAAGATAGATGTGCTATGATATATTATGTCATATCAGCACCGTCTCAAGGAAGACTGGAAGAGAATGCCCCATGCATCCTTTGTACAATGTGTTTGTATATAAAGTTAAATAAATAAATATTACCGGTTCTGGAATAATCTGTCTGTACTCGGTAGTGATGATTGAGTCGGCGATGCTTCCCCCAATCCTTCTATAGCCGCGCACAACCCCACCACGTCGCCACCAGCGCCGCGCCGCACCGGTCCCACGAGACACAAGCCATTGAGAACCTGTGCAAATGCCATTTACATTTAGTTTTCATTTGTTTTTTTATTTTAATACATCGGCTACACACGCACGCACGCACACATACACGCACGCACACATACACGCACGCACACATACACGCACGCACACATACACGCGCGCACACATACACGCACGCAACGACACACATAGGCACACTGTTATTGTTGACACATAATGCATGGGTTTTAAATGCCAGGGGTGTATGGTATTTAGTTATAGTACTCATCTAACCCACAGAGGTAGATAGGTTGGTTTGGAGTCACAAACATTATATTTGCCCTCACTTTTTGTATATTTTCCAGACAATTGATAAAAATCAAATGCAGTTAGCTTGTTTCGTTTTATTACTTACATGTACATTTGCTACACCCAGTACTAATTGAATAATTTTAATATTATTCAGTTATATGATTTTTTCCATTCACTTTTTATATGAGTCAAATCTGTTGAAATAAATTAGAGCTGTAAACCATAGTTCTTATAACATTAACAGATACTTGTTTGATTAGTATTGTCTATTAGAATGTTACTTGACAATATTCTTTTCTGTTATTGTATCTTGTCCGTTGCTATGTATCGTGTGTCATGTTGCTATATTAAAGTCTTACAAAAAGTATAAGTGATCCGTTTTAATCACAACAAAATCAAAAGATACTATAAATAATAGATAAAGATAAAGATAAAGATAAAATCAAAAGATAGTATCAAAAGATACTATTTTACAAATTCCAACTTATATAGAGTAAATAATGTAAGGAACAAGTTCCAGTATATATGACTTACATGTGTTAAGTTTTGTTGTGAATGCACCCATGTGTTCAGTATATGTGCTGAAGAATCACTGACAATAAATCTCACCTGAAATAATTAATTTATGATTTGTTAATACATCATATTATAATATCAATATTAACTTGCCTATTCAAAATATTTTAATAGTACCAAGAAGAATTGAGGGTTAAAAATGGTATCCCGTGATGATGAATGTGCAAACAGGAAAGCTGAATCAAATTTTATAGCTAAGGTCTTTACTTCACAATGCTTTTTTTCTATTCAAAAATGAAACAAGTTTCATGTAATTCAGTCAGTTCAATATTCAGCTTAAAATGTACTATTTGCTGTCAAAGAAGTTGTAATTGAAGGCAAATTTCAAAAACAATTGAATAATTGTCTGATCTTTATAATCTATATAAGCCTTCCTCACAGTGAATACTTGGAAGCGCCCTGCAACCAGTGATTTCCTCCAACCTTTATTACGTCTTCAATCCACTGTTAATTACAGTACTCTAGTAATAAGCGTAATTGTGAATATAAATTGGAATATATGTCTATATGGATTCTGCTCCAGTAAAAATCCTATTACTGTTCATAAATATGGCGATAATAGTTATGTACTGAATAATATACTCACCAACTTGCCTTCAGGAAACAAATCCCATACAATACGGCAATATTCTACCGCCGCTTCAACGCTACATGTCCAAAGAGACTTACAAATCGGTGGCAAAGGAACATAACCTGGACCCCGGCTTTTTGACACATCAAAGTCTATAGGATTGTCAGAAGATATACCGAAGTAAGGCGTGTGGTCCAAAACGAATATGGTTTTATGATTTACTGGATATAAAGAATTCATTTTGTTTGTTTTCTAAAATAATCAACATCAACATCTCATGTTTACAAAATGTCAGTTTGACATTGGGCTGCTGGCAGATGTCAACGCAAATCAATGCACAAATCAACGGATGCCGACGGGCGACGGATGCGCACGCCATTTTGCGCATAGCATAGACTAATATTGTTTTTCTGAACAGAATTTATGCAAAGGAAATTAGTACCGTAAAGTTTACTCAAGGAATAACCTATTCCTGCCAAAAACATACAAATATGTTACAGCCCACGCCACAATAATAAACCGGTGTTCTTAAAATAAAAATAACCAAGGGATCTGAACACTGTACTTAAATGTGCATACATAATAGCATATACTTTACATATTAGGAATGGTATATAGGTCTACCAGAATCTCATGGCATAAAATTTAAAAAAAAAACAATGATTTTTATGTGGCAATACCATCGACGAACAGCTGATTCAAAACTTGAGTTATGTCATTCGATGTGAATATTTTAAGATTTCTATCCTTTCTTAGCGAAAAGGTACAAATTAGTTCTACAATCACAAGTGCGGCACATTGTTTACAAGATCCGTGAATAATTTGGTCAAATTTAAACAATATCGTCGATTTTAAAATCGATGTCGTTTTAACAAGTAAGTCGGAGTGAATAATTTTGATACTTCATTTTTTTTTGGTAAGTGTTAGATATGTGTATGTGTTTTATCGTATATTGATATCATTTTTTTAAACTAAACAGTAATGCATTAAATACCTATTTACAGGAGTTTCCAGAGATATTAGAAAAGGAACGATTTGTTATTATTCTTTTATCTTCATCGTCTTCATCAGAAGATTTACAGGAAAAGTATTTAGAAGTAAGCTCTGACTAAAGTGTTAATGAAATAAAGAAGACTGGAAATAAAACTATACATTTTATTATACAATCTTGCATCTTTCGTATTACATTTATCGAATCTAATAATTATTTAAATAAAACCGACTCATAATCAAACTACTTACAATTTGGAAATTGAAAGTTGTTTGATTAAGTGAGAACTAATAAGAAGAGAAAATTAAAACGAAACTGGTGGCTCGGTACCATCATTTTTATCTACGTTTTGGAAGTACCAGCGCTCCCTCCATATTAGGTTAGGTTTCGTAAGGCACGTATGTATATTATAATTTAAAACTGAACAAATCTTATTTACCTATTTTAATTGGCTATTAATCTAAAAGTACAATTTTGAAGTCATTTTAATGTTTAAATAACCTATATATTCATACTTAAAACATTATGTACTTTATTTACAAAGTTGTACTAAAAAAAATCATGTCAATTTGAAATAATAATTAATTAAAATTATTGAAAGTATCAAAATATGTTCATCCAATTACCCCAGTGTTGCAATGCGTACAGCCTGGCAAGAAAGTGTAGAAAAAAATAGGGGCGCCACTGTGCTTTTAAACGGCATCCCTATATAGCTGCGTTTCCTAGTTTTGATACTATTAAATGTACTCCCACGTCCTAACCTCTTTAGAGGCTTGACAATGTCAATATGACAGCCTTAACAATATTAAAAATAGAGTAATTACTCTAAGAAAAATAGGTATATTTTAAAAAAATTACATTTTGCTGTTGACAGGTGGACGTGCCAGTAGATAAAATATATATTTTTTATTCAAATAAATACTTTGAAATCCGTTTATAATAACATCGAAGATTAGTCGAAAGGTTTCGAAAAAAGAATTGGGTTGCAGATTTCAAGAATTTTTGGTCTCACATTACTTAGACCGGATTTAGTGATGTTAGACAGTGAAATATTTATAAGTGGTTCGGTAGTTAACCACTTATAAATATTTTTGTTGATGTTCAATTTTGTTATGGTTATTAGAAACTACAACAGATTTTGTGGTCTCACAAACATCCAGAACTGAAGCAAATACATGTTTGTGAGTCACAAAAACATTTCGCTTGGAGAATTTAAAGGGATTTTTTATATTTATAGTCTTGATTTAAATAAAAGATATATTTTGTATATCATGTTATCATTTTATTAAATCTAATCTAAGCAACTTTCTTCTAAATACTCTATTTCAGTATAATAATCATCCATTTCTTGAACTGAGTTGTCTCCAAAATCATCCAGATCATCAGATTCAGAACTGCTACTTGTATCATCTTGGACATTAACTATAATTTTATCCATCTCCTCGTACAGAGTAAGTTCCCTCTCATAGTAATCTTTTTCTATTTTTATAACGTGTTGACACGACTTTCTCCAATCTTCTACAGAAATTTCTTCAAAAGCACGCTCAGCTGCTTCCTGTAACATGGTATTGTATACATTTATTAACTAAATAAAAAATAAATTAATTATGTATTTTACATTTCATAAACATTTTTATACCTTAATATCAATATTATCTACATTATGTGCTGCGATTTTATGCTTTGCTATTCCCCATATAAGCTCGATGGGATTCAAGTCACAGTGATAAGGCGGGAGCCTTACCACTGAGTGCCCATACGCTCCTAACAATTCATCTATTTCATATATGGGCTCTGATTTGAAACGTTTGACCAACGTTAATAACTGGGGTTTTATTAAAGAGTCTTCAAATGGTATATCATTTAACTTTAGCCACTCTTTTATCTCTGCAACCTTTGAAGTAGAGGTGGGTGCCTTATTTAATATGGCGGAATGATAAGGTGCATTATCCATTACTATGATGGATGCCGGTGGCAAATTCGGAATTAATTTTTCCTTTACCCATTTCGTAAAATTATTTTTGTTCATTTCTGAATGGTAATCCGAATTTTTATTAGTCCCGCTAAAAATTAGGAGAGCATTAGATATAAATCCTTTCTCACTACCCGCGTGAATTATTATGTATCGTTTACCCTTCGATACATTCTGTTTGACTCCGCTTACATCCAATGACTGCCAACATTTTTTTAATTTGTATGATTGGTGTACATAACTTTCATCTAAATAAATTATGTCTTTTCTCAACTCCTCAGGTAAATTTCTATTCTCAATAATTGTTTTTAAATAAACTCTACGCTTTGCAGCAATATTCGATCTTTCCATCAAAACTGTCCTTTCCGACTGGCATTTTTTGTATTTGAAACCCAGAGCAATCAGTAATTTCCGTAAATATTCACGACTTCCGGTAAAATTTAAATCATCTCTTAATACCGGAAGAAGGTTACGCAACGTCGGTACCTGAAAATGAATATTCTGATTGTAACAAATATAAAAAATACTATTGAATTTTAATATTAATTGAATAATTAAGTAAATTTTAAATTAATATACATGACAGTACCTGTTTTCTCACAGAGTAGAATAATTGAACTTTTTGCCTAATGGCACAAATGTCAAAGTTATCAATTTCTTTTTTGGGACGACCTGTTTTATTCTTCCCCGGTGTAGAAAAAACACCACCATTTTGGTCTCCTTCCCTTACTACTCTTCTTACGGTGCTTATTGATTTACCTGTATGATATTATTCATATTAGATTTTTAATTCAAATTACATTTTTATGTTTCAATTATCAGTTTGGTATTTTATAATTTACAAAATATAATGAGTATTCAACGAAAGTGATCAATTATAATCGTTTAATATTTTTAAATCTTTCGTTAGTACGTCAATGTTGTTAAAAACCAAGTAAATATATCGCAAGTATCAAAATGGTTTACGACAGCTATAAATTACTAATGTCATAACAAACATAAATATAACCTATGCACTCGAAAAGAGAAGTTCAAAATATCACCGAATCTTTTATAAAAGCGATAAAAATAATTATAGTTTAATGACTATACATAACATTTAGTTAAATATTGCAAAATAAACTTCTACATACCAGTCATTTCCGCGGTTCTTTGATAAACATTGTCGAGATCTGAAAGAATGGTTCTTGCTTCTTGTTCCGCGAGACACCGCCGATAAACTTTGTAAATAATACCTCTGGCAGAACTCCGAATAGGCTTATTCATTTTTAACACTTCCAACTTAATTTTAATAACTTATTTGATAGGAAACTTAATAAAAACGAAAATATAAACAACAACCACAGAACTATCACCGCCAAAACTGACAAGTGTCAAATATTTTTAGTGTTGTAAGAATAAAATAAACATTAGTTCCGATTCTACACTTTCTTGTCAGACTATAAATTCAAATTTTCCAAAATGCCATGAGATTCTGGTAGACCTATACTTTTTATTTGAAAAAGTTTGTTAAGCCTGGATTTAAATTCCAGATTAATATTGTTGAATTGTATACCTGAAGTTGAATAGATGTATAATTGTAGCACCATGTAAAATTAAAAGATAAGAGGAATTAATACAGATCTTTTATGACTGATCTATGACGTAGATTTTGGGAACTATAAAATAAACATTAACAGTGCAACAAATAATTTGTGATTTATGATTTATCCTTTTGAGTATGTTAAACAATAATGCTATGTATCCTGCCTTTGTGTGCATATTTTTAAAAGAGTACCGTAAAATATTACATTTAAGTTACATAAAATAAAAAATAACAATTTAAAAATACCGTTTTAATATAAAAAGAAATAAAATGTATAAAAATAAAATATTGTCATAAAGGAAAAACCGTAATTTGTTGTTGATGTTGGCACAACACTATGGTGAATGTGAGCAAATGTGAGAGAATGATAAAATGGTGCATTCGTCGATCAAACCGGGCCACACATCCCAAGTCAGAAATTAAATTAACTTCCACCATTTTGTTTATTTTCGCGAAAATAACTTAATACCCGTACACGTTGGTGACTATTCCTTTTCCGTCGTCACACGACAAAGTGACAAAGCAGTTCTGGCAATGATTATAAGATTAGGAATGTGCTAATAGCGTACCTGTCGACTATCGGGCCCTTGTGTTGAAAATTGCAGACATCGGCCGTGCTGCTAGTAAACACTCTTTGAAAATTAACGCCTTACAGTCGAGGAAAAATAAAAGCCCCAACACGCCGGGTAATCGAGTCGATGAGAAAGGTTCGCTGAAATTCGTTCAACGGATTTTCGGCAAGTGCAAAGGGAGTAAGCCCCAGGCTTTCAAGGTACGTTTAGTGCAATACTGGGAGGTGACAATGGCATCGGTCCGTGAAAGCAGATAATAAAGTTGGATGTCTAAGCGGAGTGTTTGTTTAGGAAATATCCTCGAGTTGTGGGCGAGAGTCCCCAGTGGCGCGCCCGGCTACCATGAACCACACGCCTGCTCCGGACAGGCAGCAGCACGACTCCAATGTGAACCAGGTCGAGGAGATGGAGACACAGGATGGTGAGTGACATCACACCATTATCCTATTTAGTCTTGTTTATGGTCAGTTCAATGCACATTACGAATAATTTTACGTAAATTGCTAACATTGCATTTCAGCATGATATCATGCGTTATTATTGTATATTGCAACTATCAGCAATCTTTAATTAATAGAGCTAACCTCAAACACTGCCATTTATTCCATTTTTTAACTTGTTTATAAAATTCAATTCTCAGTTTTCACTTTTCCAATGGGCAATTTTCATAGGAACAGATGTACTGTGTGATTACTGCATTACAGATTGCACTTTTGAATTCTGTCTTTGTTCTAAAAGTGCAAGTTGTTATTCCACACTTGATCTAAATATAGACAGCCATGTAGATTTGTTTGTGGTGTTGTTATATGTGAAAATTTGAATACCAAAATTGTATGATCTTTCTTAATTGTATATGTACTTAAGTTATGTATGTTATAAGGAAATTCTTTTGTACTTGCATTTTGATAGTGTAGTTAATAGCATTATGATATATAAGATAGGGTTGTAAACACTGCCCAACCTATATGTTATGTTATTAAAAAATTTAAATGTTGTTCTTGAATTGATATTTAGTCCATTCATAGTGAAAAACATAAAATGGCAAGCTAAGTTTGTAAAGTAAAAAAAAAAATAACTTATAGCAGTTTCTGTGCGAACTTGTCTCGCTAATTGCAATAAATATATTCTAATAATGAGTTGACATATGTAAAATATTTGTATTACATAAATATAAGGGCACAAATCTGTCCGTTCTATTTTTAGTAATGCTAAAAATACAAAGTTATTTATAGATACATGTGACAATGTTAATATTTATTTCTACTGTACACATATTTATCAATGGCTGTTTAGATCCAAGTTTATAGATTAAACACTTCACTGCACACGGTAATCGGCTATCTTAATTGAAAGAATATACAATCAAATATTGAACATAACCAAAGCATATCAATCTATCTTAAAATTAAACCCATTTGAATTATGATATGTGAAGATTTATAGAATTTGGTTATGACTTTAAAATAAATTTATTACATCTCAACTTCTAATTGGTTATTGACTTATCTTTGTGATTAATTGTACAATTAATTGGACTTGTTGATTTACCTACTATAAATTGTGTGATATCATTTGTGTATTTATTTAGTTAATCATCTAATATGAGAAAATTGTTGTAATAGACAAATGGCTTATTCATAGATAGTTTTAAAACCTATTTTAGTTATCCAATGTTTTGTCTTCTTCGCTCAATCTAATTTCAAAAGTCTTACAAAAAGGATCAAACGTTTGATAATTTAAATTGATATTTAAATGGTCTGTGAATAAGTTCATTACTTTTCAGAGTTTAGCGTAAATTAACAAACTATATATAACTGTAATGTATTTAACATTGATATGTGACTGTAGCTGTATTTTGTTAAGTGGGGCCCAGGTCCATCTCATACCAGATATGCCCATAACCCAGACTGTATAAATATAAACTTATGACTCAAAATCTGTAGATATTAATAACGTATAAGATGTAAATAATGTCTTTGGTTGTAGTTTTTGTGTGTATCCATGTTGTGTGTATTCTTTGAACCTTTGCTGAGTGGTTGAGATATGAGCTATGACATTGATAAACTTTAACAACTTCATTGCTATGAGTCAGTTGAAATACTTGAAAAATATCAAATCACATACTTTACAAGTAAAATGAAAAAAATATATCATTCATAATAATTTGTCAGTAAAATAAAATTTAAGGCCTATAGTAATATAATGTATTAAAGATTTGCCCATCTATATTAATATCATAAAGAGGAAAGATTTGATCGTCTATTTGTTTGTATTGAATAGGCTCCCAAACTTCTTAACCACTTTGAAGAATTCTTTCACCATTTGAATTGTACATTATCCTCAATGACCATAGGCTATAGAATATTTTCAAAAAGTGTATCTGCACCCAGGGGGAGCCGGGGCCGAATCTCTAGTTAAATATAAATTAGGGGTCTTTGGTACATGAAGTCTTATACAATATTTGTTATGTGGTTTCAGTTAATGCCATCATGGCTGCTCCACCTGGTATGTATTTGTAATAATAGTTATTTTTTATACATTCTTGATCAGTTAAAAGTTGTTGAGAGTGATACAATTAAAATCACCTACATCACATGCAAACCCATGCTTTCAGATGAAACAGTTTTTTTTTAAATGCTGCCTGTTATAATAATAACTTTGAATTATTTATGACAACACTGTGTTCTTGGGATCCATTATCTAAACTAAATAATTACATTACATAATAAGAAGAACGGCTAGTAATTTAATGGGAATTAATTTATTTCATTGACCAAATAACACATAGATAAAAATACTATTTGAAGATTAGTAAAAGTACATTATTTCTTTGATTACTACACAATATATATTTTTAGGTCAAATAAGTCAATAAATTATTATTATTTATTTATTTATTATTTATATTTTAGTTATCAAATATTTTTGAACATCTTTTGAATTCAGTTGAGAAAAGCAGTCAAAACATTTGATAGCTAAAATAGGTTTATGGCTTGACTATGAATGATGCCGATACTAGTTACCTATAGCTATAAAACAATGTCTTCATTAGTACTTGGCTCATAAGCATTGTATGCAAAAAGGTGTCCCCTTTGTATTTACCTTATTGAGTAAATCTGGAGTAACTCTTGAAGTCCTACTACTGTTACATTTATTTTAATACAATGTAGATAATTAATAATAATTATGTAGAGTATCTAGAGTTTTGTATTATACAATAATTTTCAACACAAAGTCAAAAAATATTATGTACTTGACATACAGACATGAGCTGGGTCATTTCACTAAACTAATGTCTCAGAAAATGTAAAAATATTCCATTATCCCAATGTTTATATGAGCCTTAGTTACTGCTGCTAAAAATGTATATTTTTATTTGCCTCTTCCTAATAATAATAATTTACCTAATTTGTTCGATTCTAAACATAATATTTGTGCCAGTACTAAAATGTGTTATGGTCATTCCTTTTTTTCAATAAGATGTAGTGTTCTTCCTATTAAAAACTATTTGATTAAAGATGTATAAAATTGAACTACTTTCATAATTTATGTAATGCTGATACTAATTTTATACCATAGACAAAGAGTATGGACATGCTTGCTACAAAATTGCCCAAAGGAATTGGTGCAGAACTCTGCAAATTAAATGTATGGCTAATTAAAGCAGAAATGTTATTTATTGTAGAGAATTATCTCTTTTTGTTATTATAGCCTAATCTACCCATGTTTATGGTGTGCGCCAGTCTTTCTCAAAGGGGCTATAACGCAACATAATAGACGCTAAAATCTATATATGCGATGGGAGAGAAAGTTTATTGACAAACATTCGACTATATTGTTTCATTAAGAAATAGTAGAGTTCTTGGTATGCCCATAAAAATATAATCAAATTAATCTAATCACCTTTGACTCGTGTTATTCTATGATATATTGAATAAGCTTCAATTGTCTTTCTTGAAGATACGCAATGTAAAAAATGCAATAATTAAAGGTCGTTGATTGAATGTGGGTGGCGGTGGGAATAACTTTGAGAACCTGTGGTGTATACCCACGTGTTTGTATTTATAGCGAACCACTACAGCTGCTTAGAGCCCCCGCAGATTTCAGACTTTTCATCGGTTGATATTGAGTCGCACTATGAATTAACAAACACGTGTAATAGTTGTAATGTCCGCATTTTTTTACACAATTTAATAATAATACCAGTTTAAATTGTCAATTCAAGTGTGTTTCGTTTTGGGATCAGCCTGTGTATATCGGTTTACATGCAGCTTGAAATGGCGCCGTTGGGCGAGATTCAACAATGTTTTGAATTAGATGCTTCATTGGTTAGCAGTGCATTTATTTTTCATGAATTTGCTTAATTTTCCAGTATTAAAATATACTTAATGGGTATCACTGCATGCATGGTATGAAAATCTGCAGTCTGTTGTTACTCTCATAGCGAATCAGAGATCTAAATAAGTAATTTCGAAATATCATACGCATTTCAAATATTTTTTGTTATCATATATCATATTCCATATTAACTAACACATAGTGAGCATGAAAACTGTTTTGGTTCCGTTTTATTTTTTACCAAACGTCATAATTTGGCACTTAATGTCATACTTAACATAAAACAATGGATAGGGCGACACTTTCTGTCTTGTATTTAATTTTTCATAAGTTTATTTTTAACATAAGGAATATTTCTGAAGAATAATACGATTGAAGTGGAAAAGCAGTGCTTAAGGTTAGACAATGTTTGTACGAGTGTATAAGGCCAATTTTTTATATATGCCATTATAGACAAGAAATGTAGATTGAGAAAGGGGTAATGAACCTGAAGATGGGCTTGGTATTCCCCGAAGAGAGGTGGTTGACCTGCAGAAGGCCAAATGGCGTGAATTAATAAGCCGAAGTTCATTTCTAACACCGCAGTCTTGGATGACATGTAGTGCAGAGCCAGCTATAGGTCCATTATGATGTTTATGGTTAAGAGAAACAAAAATCCGTCTCAATTTGTGTAGTTTATATATGTTTTTGTTATATGTGCCCATTTTTACATGCATATATATTATTTTTATTGACCAACTTATTATAAAACTTACCTTGCCCCCTTGGCTAGCCGATATCCAAAATATACATCTACTATAACATTTATTTTAAACCTACCTACTTACTATAAATTATATCAGATTTATAAATGCAAAAAAGAAAACATCTACTTTCTTGATATTTTCAGTTTCTTTCGTTGTAAATGTCATTCTTATTCATCATACTGTAAAAACATATCTACTTATTATTTTTTAAAACACTTATCTAAACTAATATGGTAAAGAGAAAAGGATTGATTTTGTTAGCATTGATAATTGAACAGGCTCTTAAACTATTGGACCAATTTAACAAATCTTTCACCATTAGAATCCTATATCATCATGAATATAGGCGAAAAAGTGTATCTGCGGAGCCGGGCCGGCTCGCTAGTACTCAATAGAACGTTTTTGCAAAATATATTTCTTTCAAATCTGCGTGTTAACCGAAGTCTTTCATAGTTGCTGATTTGACTCAAAACAAGTAACATTGTGGGGTCGGAACGATATGACTGTTGGTGTGAATTTGAAAGCCTCCGTGGCGCAGTTGATTAGACGCCGGTTGTGAAACGTGAGGCCGCGGGTTCGATCCCCGCACCGAGACAAATATTTGTGGGAACCACAGGTATGAGTGGGTCTGAGTGTTTGTGAGGCCGAAAAATCTTTTATAGTTTCTGATACTCACGACACAAGACTCGATCTTAGTGTGGGGTCAGGACTGTATGTGACTGTTGGGTGTATTTATTTTTATGGATGTATTTTTTTCCAGTTGAAACAGTAGACACCGTCACTGACAAGGCTTGGGACGACGAGCTTATGAAAGGACCCAACGGAGAGGTCGTGATGAGCGAAGTCATGAAGAACCAGGAGACCACATCTTCTGACATGCCCGTGAGTGTTCAGTCTCATCCAATGATCGCAGCCGTACTTCGTAATTTGCTATTTAATCACGACGTGATAGGGTGTGTACTGTGTAGGTACTGGTTGCTATCAGAACCTCTGCCTATCCCTTATTTTTTTAATTGCTATGAATGGTAAGACGAGCATGCCGTTCGCCTGATGGTAAGCGATACGACAGCTCATGAACAGTAGCAAAACCAAACAACACCTTGAATTACAAATCAATGGTTGGCATTCCACTGCGATCGCCATCCTGAGACATAAGATGTTAAGACTAAATATGTCCAGTAGTTACTCTGGCTACAATGTCCCTCAAGCTGAAACACAACAGTGCATTTACACTACTGTTTGGCGGGGATAATAGACATCCTTCCTTCTGGGTAAAAAGCATGAGTTTATTTATGTATATAAGATGGACATCTGTATCAACCCATATTATACGTCCCATTGCAATGCACGGGCCTCTACAATCGAGAGTACGATTAAGAGTGGTTAGAATGCTAATGTTCACCACGCTTGCCTAGTGCGGGTTGGTGGACTTTACATACCATAGAAATTCATGGTAATCGCTATGGTGTGCAGGTATCCTCCCGATGTTTCCTTCACCGTTATATTGCGTGGTGATTGACTAATAATTACAAAACATGGCTCCGAAAAGTCTGAGGTGTGCCTTGGGATTCGAACCCGCGACCACCGTGAACATGTTGGCACGCACTTATAGATTGACATATACATCAATATTTTCTTAATAAAACTTGCAAACAGGCAATCTATTTTTTGTCAATTTTGTATAAATCAATCTACTTTAGGCACTTTATGGTGTAACTACTAAATTCAATAATTTAGAAGTTTGCTACACAATTTTTTGTTTTGGGGTGACTCCACGGAAAAGGGGTTGTTTAATTTTCTTATCAAATTAGTTTTAAGTTTAGGTGATAATAGCAAGTTCGACTATGCTTGATTTAAGACTGCTTATTACGTGATTTTATCCGAAATTAGCTGTATAAAAAAAACATCTTAATTAGCTAAATTTTTTGTTTGCTCTATTTTAGGACAAATTTAGTAGAGTATAAATAAAACTTGTAGGCAGTAAATCCAAAAGAGGAAATTGCCGTACATTTTCATATTTGTTTACTTTATTCCGACTTTTTATAAAATGTTAGATAATTCTGTTCAATAAAAGGACACCTTTACTCCCTCGTATTGTAACATCCACGCAATTCCAACTCGAAGGCGGGATATAAAACATTTTTCTCTTTGTGATATCTTTAGATCGCTTTCAGTGTATTTTAATGTTAAAAAATTAAATAAAAGTAACGGTGCCATAACACAAATATAGTCAGTCTTTCTTTTGTTAACCTTTGTTAAGATTAATACATATGCACGCCTCTTATACTAGACTCGTTGAATTGTAGATCGTATAAAACTTCATGTATGGACGGACTAACCACTCTCAATCGTACTCTCGATTGTAGAGGAGGCGCTTGCAGTGGGTCGTATATAGACTGATACAGATACAATACTTCACAGTATTTGTAGGAGCATAATATGACTGTATTTAGTCGCCTCTTGTGACGTAATATGGTAGCCCATAGTCCCTCCATTAGTTGTTTTATACAACATATTCTATTTTTTTTAATTATTACCGGATTGAGGACTACTGATGCCTTGGGACAGATTCTTAGAATACCATGGATCTGCCATCCTAAACTTACATGGTTAAATACGTAAAAAGCATGGTAAAACAAAAGAAAACTAAGACTGCGACATGCTTTCATTTCTGGTGCTCTGGGCGGTCGCCTGACTGCGCCCTACTTTACCGCCGTTAAGCCAACCATAGGATGTGAATCTTTAGATTTGTAGTATATTGGTGCATATGCTTAAAAATATTAAAGCAACTTTAATCCTTAGGTTATCATAAATACGTAATATTTTATAAATATGTAGTTGCCTTGCATTATGTAGGGATATCTAGATATCAATGCAAAAACAAAATAAAGGCAAAATCATACAGGCACTACAATATGTAGAACCATCGATACACTTTCTTTATCTGTTCGACAGCAGACTATGCTATCTTGCGATAAAAATATATTCAGACTCAACAATCACATATTTATGCATTGTTGCTCTCGGAGTTGAACTTACTAGATTATCCACTAATAATTAACTGTAGTTGGATTTTCGGTATTCAATCTAATATTGCCCAGCTTTAGTAAAATTGACCATAGTTTATTACCCCGCAAACGTGTCACAATCAGAATAGTGTGTGTATATCTGATATATATTTTTTTGAAATAAAAATGGAAGTACTTTAATGAATCCATAAAATTGCATACATTATTTAAATTCAGTTACATTTTTTTCACTGCCACCCGGTTCACTAGGCTGTTTCAGATAAGTACGGGCAAGAATTAACGTTGCTCTTTTCATTTCAAAACAAGTTTACAATATAGTGATGATACAGGAGCCGCAGCACAGGTGAATTCACAGCAGTTCACAAATAAGTTACAATAAAAAATAGTTCATAATATAATTAGTAAAGTCATTGAGCGATGAAGATAATTATCATTTCTAACTGCCACAAGATGTACTGTAATTACTGATTTAGCATCAGTTGCGCTAGATACTTTAGGTCCTATAAAAGAAAAAATATATGTTTCTTCACGAAATATTTGCCCGACGACCGTAGCTTACGGTTATTCGTTTAATACGGATAAGAAAGTGATAAATGCTGCACGTGCTGTTTCAAATCGGTATGACTCATACACGTGGTAAAATTACAGCTTAGTGGATATGACTTTACCGCTTTTAAATGTATTAAAACTAAATAATAAAATGGTTATGCTCGAAAGGTGAAATGCGAGGCATTTGTGTGGGATACTGGTCACGCTACCCTATGGAAATTGACCATCAATCTGCTTTAATGAAGTATCATGATATTATAATACAGTTCTATAAAAGTAAGATTTACGAGGGCATTCAGAAAAGGTTAAATGCAAAGGAGTTTATATAAACAACATGATAGAACTCCTTTGCATTTATATCTGGAGCTAAACTTCCGGTGATTGAGGATAATGTTTAAGGAACTTGTGTTCTATATTTAAAAATATTTAGAGGTGTTTTCCTTGTCTATTATCATTTGATGAGTAAAAGAGGCTAAGATGTTTCCAATCGTCTTCATTTTCTTGCATTCTGTGGGTTAATATTGTCGTTTAATTGTTTGTATTATATAGTGTGATGTGATAAAGTTGATAAGGGTTGTGACTGGGGTATGTGTTATGTTTGTAAATATATCGATTTTATCGCCGAGTTAATCAAGATTATCGATTTGTTTACGTTTATTCATATTCGATTGAATGTTTATATTTCGTGTTAATACCTGTATAATATCAATGGTGATTTTGTTTGTCCTTGTATGAGGTTATAGATCTTAAAATTCCCACTTTGGATATTTTTATTTTTATAGACAGGTTTTTACCACATGGTCCATTTTTTAGTTTCCCTATTTTATATAATTTAATTAACAGTTTGTTTACTTCTGATATTTTATATTACTATAATATGACATCACTCTATTCCGACTCCCACCCAATTAAATGTTTAAAATCATTGTTTTCATCGAGAAGTTTTGAGAACGCCAAGAAGACAAGAGATATATAGAATTTAGTTAGCTCATATTCCTTAAATCCAATTTTATACATTTTGCTATAGTTATAGTAGAATTCGGGTGTCTCACTTTGCTCTAAATTCAGTGTGTTACGCAGTAAATAATTTAATTGCAGTATCCGCGAACAGTGTTGGAAACCCTATGAATGACATTAATATTCCGGTGCTAGTTCGCTAGTCTAATACCTTTCCGTACATCGAGACCTGTTTGGCTATAGTGGAAGAGAAAAGGCTTCCTTAAATGTTACGGGAACATAATTTATGAAGTTATTTAGGTTTTTTGATATAGATGCAAGGTACTACTTCTCATAAAGACAACACATGGCTTGTAGTTATATAAACAAAGATTTTCTTAACAGTTTTGATATTTTGTGGCATATTGTGTGTATTGTTAATGTGCCTAAGTTTTTATTATCTTATAATACAATATGTATATCTTACAAGATTACAATGATTTTTTTCCATTTTAGTTGTAAATTTTATTTAACTGATTTGAAAAAGGGGAGAATATAATTTTGCGTCCTTTTTTTTGTATCTATGTTACCTGTTATGACCTGTTGGAAGCGGCCTGCATCCAGCGACTTCTTGCAACTTTGACCAGGTCGTCCCTCCACCTTGTAAACGGGCATTGAATGTAATTGTACATTTGTATTGCAGCTGGCGTGTCTAGACGCTGAAATGGAGGACGACGAGGCGCGTTCGGAGGCGACGTTCCGTTTCACGGTACACAACTTTAGGAACCTGAAGGACTCTGTGCTGTCGCCGCCGTGTTACGTGCGCAACTTGCCGTGGAAGATCATGGTGATGCCTCGCCAGGCGCCGCCGCCTGATCGACAGCAACAGAAGTCGCTTGGCTTCTTCCTGCAGTGCAACGGAGAGAGCGAGTCCTCCAGCTGGTCTTGTTACGCCATGGCAGAGCTGAGACTCATCTCGCACAAGCCCGAGACCGAGCCGTTTTTTAGGAAAATTCAGCATTTGTTTTATAGGTGAGATATATATAACTAATTAATCTTAAGTTGTTTTGATATCTAGTCGCGTTTCCACACTGAATGGAAAATTAACAACTACAATTTCTTTTAAATATTTTTTTGTGCACAAAAATATTTAGGTCTAGAAGAAAGCACTTTTTTATATGTTGTAATGGTTACCTAGATAATATAATAATATATTTTATCCACAGAAAACAAAACCACCAATTACTGGGTTCTAATCATGTGGTTACTCTACTTCATACACCATCAAGTGACATTTAGTGTTAAGTCTAATGTTTGGTACCGCAGCAAGGAGAACGACTGGGGTTTCTCACACTTCATGGCGTGGCATGACGTGCTGGACCCGGAGAAGGGGTACATAAAGGACGACGCCATCACGCTGGAGGTGCACGTGACCGCCGAGGCGCCGCACGGTGTCTCCTGGGACTCCAAGAAACACACCGGATATGTCGGTGAGGCATTATTGGAGCATTGTACACAGATTGTTGTACTTTATCAGCGGTCCTAATGTTGCTATAAGAAGGAAATTTGAAGGGAACAAGTAAAAATAAATACTATGTCAAACAATTTTTATAATAAAACGCACAACTGCATCATAAATTAATCACCACAATTTATTTTAAACAATTTAGTAGTATTGAAATAAAAATAAGTTTAACGGATTTGATTTAATTTTTATATTGTAAAACAGTTTTATTTCAGTGTGTAACATTCGCGTAAATCTAAAAAACCTATTTGGTGGTAGCGAAAACTACATGTATTAATTATTTCATCAAATATTTCTTTTGAGTTTTTTGTTGGCTAAAGAGGTACCCAATAAATTCTCTGGGAACTTCAATATATGGTCACGCACGCAAAATCATAATTACAATTTTTTTCAGGTTTAAAAAATCAAGGCGCGACTTGCTACATGAACTCTTTATTACAAACGTTGTACTTCACCAATCAGTTGCGGAAGGCGGTGTACAAAATGCCGACAGAATCTGATGATAGCACCAGGTATATTCTCTATTAATGTATTTTTAATGGAAATAGCAAAAAAAAAAAAGAATAATCCTTGTTGAATATTAAAATGCCCAAGTAATACATTCATCACAATAGATACTAAATTAAAAAACATTTTTTTTATTGGTCAGCCAATAAAAAAAAAATGGCATGGTTTGGCAACAATTTCAGATTTTCAAATATTATGAGTTTACTAATTTACGTTGAGGCTACGAGTCTTTTTGTCCATATTGTATGACACAATGTTAATAGTTCTATGTTTTCTTTCTAATCAATTGTTTTTTTCCTCAGATCTGTCGCGCTAGCTCTACAAAGAGTGTTTTACGAGTTGCAGTTCTCAGACAAGCCTGTGGGCACTAAGAAATTAACAAAAAGTTTTGGTTGGGAAACTCTCGATTCATTTATGCAACACGATGTACAGGAATTCCTTAGGGTGAGTTGGAATAATTATACAAAAAATATACCTAGCAATACCTGACGTCGCGGCAATTGGGATCTGAGTTAACCGCAAAAATCGGACCACGAATTTGTAGAATCATTTTTGTATTTAATTGTCATCAAATTTTCTGTTTTTTTTGGTATTGGTTTATTCTTAGAGACAAACACTTCATACATTGGAGATTAACAAATTTCTGTGCATCCTTGGCGTGATTCAAACTTTATTTTTTCATAGGTATTGCTGGATAAATTGGAGAGCAAAATGAAAGGCACCTGCGTGGAGGGAACAGTACCCCGGCTGTTCGAGGGGAAGATGACTTCCTACATCAAATGCAAGAACGTGAACGTGTCGAGTACACGAGTGGAGACCTTTTACGATATACAGCTTAACATCAAGGGGAAAAAGAACAGTGAGTAATAAAACTCTATGACAAATATTTATTAGGGACTATAACCTGGAATGTGACATGTTTTCGGAGGTTAGTGCAAATGGTTCAAACCATCTCGGCGCGAACCAAAAGGTTTTCCGATTCTTTTCTATACCACACCGTCAAGCTGCGAAACGGTTGGTAATCACACGTGTTCCCTCATTTTTCAATCCTGGGTCTTTCTGCCACAGCGTGAAGTGACGTGACGCACCTTTGCATTCAATTGAATTCGATAATCTTTCTGGACTTCGGAATTTATTGGAATTCTAGGTGATGTTTTGCCATTGTTCATGAGCGGTCGTATCCCTTACCATTAGGTGAATGGCATGCTCGTCTCGCGATTCATAGCAATAAAAAAAATATATTGGAGATTTTGATTTCGCTTTGTGTACGGAGGAGCTCACTAGTATGGTATGTTTCCAGTCGACGAGTCGTTCAAGGACTACATAAGCACGGAGACGCTGGACGGCGAGAACAAGTACGACGCGGGCGAGCACGGCCTGCAGGAGGCCGAGAAGGGCGTCATCTTCGCGTCCTTCCCGCCCGTGCTGCATCTGCACCTCATGCGCTTCCAGTACGATCCCATCACCGACAGCTCCGTCAAGTTTAATGACAGGTCAGGTTCTTTAAACAAGTTCATTTTTTCATATATAGTTTCTGGGATGATATGAAATTCTTCGTGAGATTATGTATTTATAAAGGAAAAAAAAGAAAACAAGTTCCATGCACACTTTTGTGGTAGCACAAGAATATTATCCAAGTTTTAGACCTAGAGATTCAGGCAGCATTAATTGTTCAAATAATCGCAAACAATATAGATTAGAAAAAACAGGAGGCAAGTACCAAGACAATGTTTTGCAAAGACTGTCTCGCAGTAAATCAAGGTGTCATTACTAAATCTACTACATAGTTTTGGTTAATGAAGTAAACTGAAATAAATAGATAAATACATACCTAAAGATACTGTGTTTCTCTGCTGTTTTACACAACTTGACATAACATTTCATACTTGCAGATTTGAGTTCTACGAGCATATCAACCTGGACGCGTACCTACAAGAGAAGCCGGAGACCCCGGCCGACTACACGCTGCACGCCGTGCTGGTGCACTCGGGAGACAACCACGGGGGACACTACGTCGTCTTCATCAACCCCAAGGGGGACGGCAAGGTAAACCTATTCTGTTCATAGCAGCACCTTTATAAATAAATAAATAGTAAATAAATAGCATCCAACGGTCACATGCATAGTCATGACCTCACACAAAGTTCGAGTCTTGCGTCGTGGGTATCAGGAACTACGAGAGACTTTTCGGTCTCACCAACACACAGATCCGAATTTATATAGTTATTTATTTATTTATTTATGACTAAAATGGCTGACCATGCTATGACGTATTGTATTGTCAAAGACTATTTTTTACCCAGTGGTGCAAGTTCGACGACGATGTGGTGTCTCGCTGCACGAAGCAGGAGGCGATCGAGTACAACTACGGCGGCCATGACGAAGACATGGCTCTCACAGTCAGACATTGCACCAACGCGTACATGTTGGTATATATCAGGTGTGTATTCTTATTTCCCAATTTCTTTGGGATAGTTTAGTATAATTTTATGACAATGATTGCTTACACAGATGAATTCTGAATTATGAATATTTGGACATACATACAAACATATATGTCCGAATATCGATTAATTTCCTGGTAAACATCAGTAACTCGTATGAATGTATTGGTATTGTTATATAAGCCAATTTAAATTCAATTACCTGATCGAATATGAAAAATTGTGACTCACACAGCATTGTCGTGTTTTGTGTGGATCCAGTTTCAAGGAGAATAGTATACTTATGTCCCATACTTAGTAAAAAATTGATGAAATATTGCTGATATGAAATTCAAACAAAGAAACTTATCTTAGTACTTTTCTTTCAGGGATTCACAATTGAAGACAGTTTTACAAGAGGTGACACAAGCAGATATACCCACAGAACTCAGCGAGAGACTAGCAGAGGAGAAGAGAATTGAAACGGTTTGTGTTCTACAATGTTTTTTTTTAATAACCTATTCTGTCCCACTGCTGGACAAAGGTCTCCCTCAACTCCTTCCACTTATCCCTATCACTTGCTGATAATACTCCAATTTAACTATGTCAATATTAAATGAAGGAAATAAGGGCAGTGCACTTAGGTGCAAATAATACAGATTGTATTGAAGTTCATTTGACGAAAATTAACATAAATATATATATTCGAATTGTGATACAGTTGACTAACCGCTCAAGTCGCTCGCATAGCTGTCGACCGACGCTTGTTTGCTGGGCAGTGCCAATACGTACTACGCGGATAGGTCTAGCATGTTCTGTTAGCAGTTGAAATGAAATGTATGACTATTTATATTCAGTTACTTTTTTCCACTACCACCCAGTTCACAAGGCTGTTTTCGCCAGAGAAGAACATGCAAGAAACTCTCGCGTTGCTTTTTCAACAAGTTTACAATATGGTGATCACACAAGAGTTGCAATTCAGCAAAATTCGTTACGTTAATCTAAATCATAAATCGGCTCGTCGTTCAGTGTGCACGTGCCCTTAACTATGCAATGTTGTTGTGCAGATCCGTCGCAAGGAGCGCAACGAGGCGCACCTGTACATGAACGTGAACGTGGTGCTGGAGGAGGCGTTCGACGGCCACCAGGGCAACGACCTGTACGACTGCGAGCGCGCGCACTACCGCGTGTTCCGCGTGCGCAAGCAGGCCAGCGTCGCCGACCTGCTCGACCTGCTCGCCGACAGCTTCAAGTACCCCGCGCGCCAGCTGCGGCCCTGGCCCTTCAGCGCGCGCTCCAACCAGGTACCACCATCACGTCACTGTCTCACCTGCTCCACCTGCTCGCTGACAGTCTCTACCAACTGCTAGGTAGCACTAACGCGTATTGCTGGCGACAGGCGATGTGTACGAGCAGCGCCCAGTAGACTCATCGTGCCGCCCGGATGCTTAAATATGGGTAATGACAAATAAAAAGAAGAGCGCGGTGTCCCCCACCTACCCTATTACTGTCGTCAGCGAGGCCATTCGTCAGTCAGTTCATCAAGCCACCGTGCCGCTCAACTCAGTTGCGTTCTTAATGCGAGCTGTATATTCAGCTGTGTCCCATTTAAGTCGCCTCTAATGACGGGTAAAGCATATCGTAGTGGGATTCTGAAGCCCTTCGAGTACGATGGGACGTCGGTTCAGCCGTTGTCGTTTACTCGGTGCTTCCGCATTTGGTACTGATAGTACTTAAGTATCAGTTGGTGGGATAGGCATTCTATTTCGACAACCATACACTAAAAATCTCTCACAATGGGTGCATAATAGCGTTTTCCCACCTTAGCTCATGTCATTACGTATGTTAATGCCCTTATGTAACTTAACTAACCTAACCTAAACATACACAAAAATCGAATCTATCGCATTTAATTTACAGACATGCAGGCCCACATGCCTAGACATAGTGAACGACCAACACAAATCAGTCTCAGACGTGTCAGAGAACATGAACCCGTGGAATATATTCCTGGAGCTGTTGCCTCCGGATTCTGGTCTCACAGCGCTGCCCACCTTCGACAAAGAGAACGACGTGGTGCTGTTCTTCAAGTACTACGACCCGAAGCAGAAGCGCATACACTACTGCGGACACCATTACCTGCCCATAGCCAGCAAGCCGGCGGATCTTATACCTATACTTAATAAACGAGCCGGTAAGAGCACATCTTTCTTGAAGATATATGCTATCGTCAAAGAAAAAAAAGAATTTAGTCTTTAAAGTCCTTATTTAAAGGCTTGAAAAAAGGCAGCTTTCTTTCTTATTAGAAAGATCGCTCGAATCAAAGTAATAATTTATACCATCGATTCGATAATTTTGATTTCACCACTGATGTATGTACCACTAATATATCACTCAGTCTAATTGTATTTTTATATCTTTATGAATACCGTATCGATAGTTTGAGGGTATCAGAACATCTCTAAACAACAGTCTTAGATCTTATAACATGAAAGTAATTTTTAATAATATTTTACTTAGCATTAATTTACTTTTATTATATACCCCAGGTTTCCCTCCGGACACACCACTCGTTCTCTATGAAGAAATTAAGCCAGACTTCGTTGAGAAGATTAACAACTACAATGAGCCGCTCGAAAAGGTATTATTTATCAGTTTTATCCTATCAGACCTTCACTAGATGTAAGCTTTAGATATCCATACACAATAGTGTATTGTAGATTGTTTATTATACATTGGTATTGTATAGTATATTACTTAGATACCTAATGAATATAATATTCTTAATGAGAGAGAAAGTTCAACAAATTGTTCGATAATTTAGCAGAAATTAAAGATTTCAATTGGACAGGCAAAATTTTGCGATTATCGAGAAATGTTTTTTTCGATGACCTGTCATAGTATTGTTACATAAACTCTATGAGCGGATTATACTATTTTAATTCGAGGAAAGAAAATATCGATAATTTTTGCTATTTGAATTACATTCGTTGTAACTTCAAATTATTTCTAGCAATGGATTCTCAAAATTTAGAAAATAAGCAATGTGATATGATAGCACGCATTCTATCGATTTAGAATGGAACGTCGAATATCGATATGGATTAATATTACTTATGATAAATTCAATCGTAATAAGAGCTCAGGAGGGACTAGAAATAATACCTGCACCCAAAATAGAAGGAGCTTCTTCGAAAGAAGAGGGGGGTTATACGATAGTTATATTTCTACGTTAGCCAGTCTCTGGGAAGGTAAAATATCTGGCCGGCATAAATGCATCGTCTTCTATGAGAGATAATCAGTTTCCTGCTGGTGGATATATCTTCGACTGCACTTCACTTGCCGTCGGGTTTCAGCGTGGACATTGCCGTGCCAAAGTAAAAAATATATCACTTTAAAAAAGTCTCCAAAAATAACTAGAAAATATCTACTATAGAGTTTAGGTAATTGTATGAGTACGTCCATCACGGATTTATCTTTATACGACCGTCAAGGCCTGCTATATGGATATAAACGGTACGGATTAGAGTTAGTATTGCACATAGCTTTACATAGCACCAATTGATAATAGAACATTTTGAACTCATGTGACTCCCAAAAATAGCTCATTTTGGCGTTATGCGTTTATATAAAAATAAAAAATTGAATGAAAAGTCACTGGTTAATTCTACACGAATGGGTTGGCTCGATTTGGTTGGTACATTTGTTTGTGTTCCTGTCCCTTTATGGGTGTGATCACATGAAATAAAAAAAAAATGTTCCTTCCGTTTTGGCTATGTTCCTCCATACAGTTTCAAAGGTTGGCAACACATCTACGATTGACAGTAATGCTAAATAAAGTTCCATCATGGTGTAAGTTTTTATTCATGTTTTCAAAAAAGCCTAAAATTTTGGGGATCACATGTTTCAAAATCAATTTGTCTTCGTTACTGCTTCTCATTTTAGTTCCGTTGCAATATTTTGATTTAACATCGCTTAATTAATATAGCTTGGTCTATAACTCGTTTCGCCCATGTTCTTTTTACGCCTTGTGTGTCAAATAAGTATGAAAGGAGACACCAATGGTCTGTTAATCGTCTTCATACCAAAACGGAATAAGGCATATACAATTGAAATTAAAAGAAAGAAAACTGCTGGTGTAAAGAAGGTTAAAAAGTCAAATGACACAATTACATATCAATTTCATGTCGTATATGTGAGAATCAATCAAAATAAAATAAAAAAAATGAATACAACTGTTTTCAATGTCTTATTGAAGAGAAAAGTTGTACAGTATTATTTTGGCGTCTCTTTTTGTGTAATATCTTATCTATTGGGAGTTTAATAAAAAATACCGCTATTTTATTAACATTGAACACAGACGGTGGTGGTAAGAGTCCAATTTATTGCTTTGTTTTAATAACAAAGTTATACTTTCCTTAGATTATACAATGTGATTTTTTATGCAAGTATATTTGGCTTGAGAGAGTGCAAACGTATGGAATGTACCAAACATACCGCGAACATAAAGTTTGAAATAGAAATAAAGTCACCCCTACGTAATCACACTATCTTCCCTCTTGCTCAACTGTTTTTCCACGTGCTTGATACATGTGCATAGGTCTATAGTACTTGCTGACTTCTTATTTAGCCTGTAAGCTAGACTGAATAGTGCCCAACCAGATTCTAACAGCGCCAAATGGCAATAAACAAATAGACATTTCTTCAACGTGTATTTATCTCCAGTCCAGCGGCAGAATATAAGAATTCAGCTCTAACTTGGTGGCGGTAGATTTGTGTTGACTGTGTGGAGGCATGGAATTATTACGTTCTATTCAACAACCGAAATGCTGACAAAACAGAGTACAAGTACAAAGTTATCGAATATAAACGTTAACATCCAGCAGTAAAGTTAATTTTACAATCGCAATAAAATAGATCAGCGGTCTTCAAGGAATCCTACAATACTTATGACACATCATATTTACTATTTTTTGTCCTATTCTTAAATTTATGTAAGAAAAAGACGCCGCTAAAACCGAGTAATTTTTGGACACAAGTCAGCATTTCAGTTGAATACAATGTAATGATACCGTGAAGGGTAGTATCATATTAGGCATCGCACTAGCGGTGTCCTACCCTCGGATTGAGTCGTGTGCACGCGGCCAGGTATTGGACGAGCTGATGGACGGTGACATCATCGTGTTTGAGCGTGCCGACCATCGCCACGAAGAGTTGGAGTTGCCCACCTGCCAGGACTACTTCAAGTACATCTTCTACAAGGTCGAGGTGCAGTTCGTCGACAAGACAGTGCCTAATGATCCCGGGTGAGATTATATTTATGTATTTTGTATTGACGTGAAAAGTTTCTGCACTATATGTAGTAGTGATGTCCAAAGAGAATATCGATAAAATAAATGATCGTCTCTGCTTAGTTGTTAGTTCGAAATTCGCTTTTATAACCCAAGTTTGTAGTCCTTGGTCCGCCTCAATGGGACATACGAGGCAGTATATTATGATTATTTCAAGATAATGGATTGTGACAGTGTAAACTATGATATTATTGTTTTAGTATAATGGGCAAATCTTGATTAACGCTCAATTATTTAATCTTGAAAAGAGCGATATCTTGCTATGGAAGAATACAAGTAGATGGTTCTAAGAAATCGTTTAGCTGTATAACCACCCAATTTGCAATCGATTTTGAGCAGATAAATTGATGTCGATCAATTTTATTTTAAACGTTTTGTGCGAAGTAATGTTGAGAGTGTGACGTTGGTTTGTAATGACTAAGACGCGCCCAGGTTCACAATGGAGCTGTCGATGCAGATGCGCTACGATCAGATGGCGCGCGCGGTGGGGCAGAGGCTCAACGTCGACCCATACTTAATACAGTTCTTCAAGTGTCAAAAGTAAGTACGCTATTATTATGCAGGCACATATTTTTAATAAATAATTTTATATAAATGATTGTAATTATAATCCTCTTTTTTTCTGCTTCAACTATTCTGTGTCTTAACTAGGTGGCTTGAAAAAAAGAATCGAGTGCATAATATAATTGAGTTTGTTTAATCGGAATCTGACATTACAAAGCATTTGTGGTGGAATAGTTAGTGCTGATGTATTTCCTAGCATCAGACTTAATAAGACTTTAGTCCTTTCCCAATGTATTCGATTAATTGACCTCGTAAAACCGAATAAATATATTGACATTATTAAAATTTGTTGCAGCTACAAAGATACCCCCGGCCTGCCCCTGAGATATTCCTACGACGGTATACTTAAAGATTTACTTGTTTATTGTAAACCAAAGTGCCCTAAGAAATTGTTCTACCAGATATTATCAATTAAAGTTAACGAATTGGACAACAAGAAGCAGTTTAAATGTTTATGGGTGAGTGTTGCTTGTATAATTTTGTGGTAAATGTTTAGAAATATTTTAAGGACAGTGAGCATATCGGATCCTGTGAACTGTTTTGTGTGTATGTTTAGTTAATTTACAAAAGAAAATATGGTTTTCCGGAATGTGAAAACAATCAGTAATAATAAGATATTCCAAAGTGTTAATAAAGAATATAAACTGTTCAAGTTAGAAAGTACCTAAATTATTTTTCCAGGTTGGTCCAAATTATAAAGAAGATAAGGAATTAATTTTATATCCAAATAAAGGTGGTAAAGTGGCAGATATATTAGAAGAAGCAGCTAAAGTCGTCGATATGTCACCAGAGGGTTCTGGCAGGTTTGTGTTTAATCGATAAGACCATATCTATAATGAACAACCTTTTTGTGTTACTAGAAATATTGTCCCAAATGACAAAATTCGAAAATGGAAATTAGAAAATAAGTCACAATAAAATACCGTAAAGCGACAATAATTTGTAGGCAAAAAATTAAAGCTAATTTTATCATGAAATTTTACTGAATGTTCAATGATCTAACCATCACGTGGAAGTTTTAAGCATACAATATACTATGGGATATAAATAAGTTGTCTAATGCTTATGTGGACCTTTGCAAGGTAACTTCTGTTCAAAGATGGCGAAAGTTTATGTCGAAATAAAGCCAAGGATCCTAATATTACTACTTGTTGTCACAGGTTAAGGATCGTGGAGGTGTCGTGTCACAAAGTATTACCGGGTCCGGACCCGGAGCTCACGCTGGATCAGGTCACCATATCGCCGCCCAGACTCTACAGAATAGAGGAGATCCCCAGAGATGAACTGCATCTACAGGTACGATTGTAGCTTTTCACATGTTAGTATCACACTACCTTGTTTGTTGTAACTTAGAAAACGTCTCCAGATGATTTTGATAATATTAGCCTTATTCCACTAACTTGTCCTCCTAGGCCAGCGTGGTGATTAATTGTCTAGGTCCTTTTCAGTCATAGAGGAGGCTCGTGCGCAGTAGTGTTAGTCTGCGATTATGTTGCTATATTATACACATTGGACCTTACACATATACAGTTTTGAAATCTACTTTAGTCATCGAATGTTTTCTTTTTTGCTCTAACTGAATTCATAGTTTCGATAGCTAACATTGGTTTTTAAACTGTCATGAATAAGGCCCAATTGTTTGAATATATGAATCAATATTTTGTCGTTTTGAATCAATAAGTTGTATTATATATTTTTATATAAAAAATAACACGCAATATAAAGTGTAAAATTCAATTATTAGAGTTATAATAATATTTTCCTCCAATTTGAGGTTGATTAACAAAATAAATGTCTCTTCAGGAGGACGAGGCGCTAGTGCCGTGCGCGCACTTCCAGAAGCAGGCGTACGCGACGTTCGGCATCCCGTTCTACGCGCGCGTCAAACACAACGAACCCTTCCAGGCCGTCAAGGACCGCTTGCAGAAGAAACTCGACATACCCGACAAAGAGTGGGAAAAGGTACTACACTACTTCTATGTATATTTGGATAGTTTTTGAGAGGTTTCATAATCGATTTTTATGTTAAAATGGTCGATACTTTTATCGATAGTTTGTTTAATAGTTTCGTTTTGTATTATTTTTATGTCTGATGCAGGTGACTGGATAGTCTGTAATGATTAAATTGTCTTTTGTTTCAGTACAATTTTGCTATTGTAACAAATGGCAGACCTACGTATATAAGTGAAGGAGCGACAATAAACATATTCGACTTCAGGCCAAGTAGTAATGCGAGTGAGTATTAATTTTGTTACATTTTATGCCAAACAATAAATTCACTTTGATATAATAATAATAATTCTCTATAATCGTAAATGACCAAAAAAACATTTATTTCCATGAAATTAATAATTTTGTCTTTCGTAACATTAAGTTACATATAATTGAATATTCAAAATTTGCATAAAGTATGAGGGTTTGACCCTCAAGCCAAGCATGAGCGTAACAGGTGCTAAAATAGACTAGACTTGTCCCTGCCAGACGCGTCGGGGCGGCCGTGGCTGGGGCTGGAGCACATCAACAAGACGCCCAAGCGTTCGCGCGTCAACTACCTCGAGAAGGCCATCAAGATCTACAACTGAACCACTCCGACCGCAGCGTGGATGCCTTAACCGCCATATACATAGCCTTATCTACACGATGTACGCGACACCAATATTTCCTTTACACAGTTATTTATTCAACTAGTTAATTGGTTTACGCGGAATGTTTGTAGGCGACAGAGTAGTCCTGCTAGATAATTATTGTTTTATCGACTCGCGCGCGACCGCTTGCGACTTGTGTGTTGTTATGTTTACGATAGTCTATAAGTCGACTGCGCGCTCGTCGGTCACTCGATGTTTGGTAATATCGATATCGATAAATTCGATATCTGGTAATATCGATGTCGATACCGATAATTGAGTGTGTAGAGTAAGAATCGTGAAACTTTTTAACTTGTTTACTTGAGCAGCGGTCGTGAGCGAGCACAGAGCCTTGTTTGCCTTTAAGAGAGCATTTACGGCTATTCTATAGCCGACACTGGACGACGGCAGTATAGACGGACATGTGGCATTATCATTTTTTGTATAGAGTTCTACTTTAGTCTTCGCCGTGTAAGTTTTGTTCGGTTAGCATTACCGTTGCGTAGTGACCGTTAGGCGAATCCGAATCATTGTTTAAGTTACGCGCCGAGCGGTGGGGCGCGCCGAGCGGCCGCGTCCATAGGCTGTGCCAATCTCATCATTTCTTTCTAGCTTTCTCATATTTCTTTTGGTGATTCGGCAAAATTAAACATTACAAATACGCAATAAGGTTTAGAATATACTGTAATACGAAGAGTTATAGCCACAATGTTAAAAAAGTAAATATATATAGTCGAATGTGCCTGTGTGAACGCTTGCTTATTTAAGTGGCCTGTACAAAATACATTCAACTCATTCTAAATAGCGACTGGTAAATTAACTATTAGACGAATAATCTGTTACCCGAATTACGTCCCAATAAATACAGATTTTTTTGTTGTTTTTGGCTCCATTATTTCGGAGCGGCGGGACGCGCCGCGTGGATCAATATTGGTATAAATGAGCAATAGTGTTAACGATTTTATATGAAAGTAAACTGTTGAAGATACTTAATCTTATATTTATAACGTATTGAAGTTTTTGTAGCGTAATGCATACGTGTTGTTGTGGAATGGAAACTTGTGTTGCACGTGGACACAGCTCGTACTATAAGACGCGCGGCCGCGTGCCGAGACTGCGCGACGCTTATAAATGCAATACTATATTTATAAAATGAAAACAGAGTAATGTATATATTTTCACGATATGTGACGAAGAGTTCTTGTGCACGCTTGTTGGCAATAATTAAAGGTTAATATTTGTGTCGAGTTATTTTTGTATCGTGACGTGGGAATTGTAAATCGGATGCATTCAATTGGTATTGTGATAGTAAAGTAGTGTAAAGCGTGAGCTTGTACATAGCTGTTTCCTCTAAACATAGAAATCGACTTTGTAGGTTTCGCGCTTTGTATAGAGTGCAAATAATCGCTGTGAACTCTGTGTAACGGTGTTTTTTATAGAAATTTTTCGTATATACAAATTTTAAATGTTTCAATGATTGTCGAATTACCAAAACGCGGGTGTACCATGTTCGGGAGGCGTGTGTACGTACGCCTACCCTTAAACTTTTTATGCACATATGTAATGTTCGCACTATAATGTAAGTCCTGGCTGAGAGCCACACCATCAGTGCATGTATCATGTTATTTAATTCATTTTTTTATACGACCTGCCAGAGAAATGTTACGTTATAAAATGAAGAAATGATTATGTCGAAATTATGTATATATATGATGTAATAAATTAAGAAAAAAAAATACAATAAGTTTTTCGTAAAGATGCCTTAGACGTTTTAAGACATTTTAGTGTTTCCAGTGCAGTATCGGTTAATATAATTTATACCTTGTTTATTTGCTTCCTGACCCCATGTGTCTTGAGTTTGCGTGTGCCGAGGTCGCTACACCGGCCGAGGATTTCATTTTCTTACGATCACTGTTCCGTAAATATTTTTTTTTTCTTTTTTAACGTTTTGTGTGTCGGTTGAGCTGTTTCCCCTTAACACGGTTTTGTGGTTATTTGAAACAAACTTAGAAACATAGTGGCTTAGACATACGAAAATAAAATTATATTGTGGCAAATGGGATTATAGTCTACTAGTTGATTTACCTACAGGACCTTCTAGCGAGGCTTGAATCGATTGTGAAGGCGAATCACAGCTTCAGCAAACATTGAATTTGTTCCAATGTTTGTCATGTTGGATTTGAATGTGTCTCTGAATATAATCCTATATTTGTTATTTTTGTTTGTTTTGAACAAATACAACCCTAGTGCACGCTTGCGACGGGAACCGGCGTCCGAGTGGAGCCATCTTAACACCCCTAGTTAGACGACAATGGAATGTTACGAGAGGATTAACTTTTAAAATAAAAACATTTTTTTAAATTACATTATTGTTTTGAATGATTCTCTTCTATTAGCAACCCACAACGGAAATGGCGTTTATATGATAATTTAACATGAATAGTTATATCATTACTATTCTACGTATTTGAGGGATGCAAAGCGAAGTGGCCTGCTTTATGACCAAAAAATCTATTATTTTCATTCATTACATTAAAATAAATAGTAAACTGAATGGTTTAGTTAATATTCAATTATAACCGATCTTATATGGAGAGATAGAGAGTAGGTTGGTAGGAGCTAATATATAGGACACAATCTGGCTTTAAATTGAAAACTTTGATTTGGGCGTCCCTATAGGGTTTAGACGACTGCTTGAATTTTAAAGGCTCAATTTTTTTTACATACATATATAAACTCACGCCTTTTTCCCAGAAGGGTTAGGCAGAGGTGCCAGGACATCCACATTTCGCCTTGTATGTTCTGTCCCGCGATGTGATAGGTGGCGAGCCTATCGCCATATCGGACACAAATTCATGACTCTGGGCTGATAATGAATAGAAAACATTCTATATCACTTTGCCCAACCCGGGACTCGAACCCAAGACCTCAGCTTTGTAATCGTACCCTAGTACAACTACGCCATCGAGGCAGTAAATTTTATTTTATTTCGCTTCTAAAAGTAAGAAATACCTAGCTGTCGAACATTGAAGCTGCATACTCTAGGAACCATTTACATCTTATCTCTTGTGCTGTAGCTAAGCCTAAGTCCTGGCATCGGTGATCTGGTGAATTTAAGAGAAGGTGGCGCAAAGGAATGCTTACACGTGCTTAAGGTTATGTGAATAACCATGATTATACGCATTATTTATATCCTCGACCGAAAATTCTACAATCTGAATATTTTCCCAAGAATAAAATATACCTTACTGGTGGTAGGTCTCCTTTCCCGCCAACGCGCCTTCCAATCATCTCATAGCAAAATTTCCGATAACAAAACTATGGCAAACATGTATAGCTTTTTTATCTCTGCAACTATAGTGACTGCACTGCAACTGATGTTAAGTGCATTACCGCCCAGATGAAGTATCGGTTGGCGACAAACGATATCTCGCTAATTCTGCTCCACACATTGCAAACAAAACTTGTTTTTACCACTAATTATTCTTTAAAATATACCTAACTGCCCTAGCTTAGATCAAACATTAGACAGGTGGATATGATATGCAGTACATTGTATTTCCTTTTAACTAGAAACGGACACACACAAATTATTTCATATTTATTGGCGACATTTTCCACCCACATCACCTTGGAGGTTGGAAATCCACCACAGTACGTTTTTCCCGGCACTTTCTCCCACGTACTACAAATCTGTGGAACCAGTTGCAAGCGGGATCATTCCCGGACAGATAAGACTTGGCGACCTTCAAAAAACGAGCGTATTCCCACCTCAAAGGCCGGCAACGCATCTCCATGCCCTTTGGTGTTGCAGATGTCCATGGGCAGCGGTGTTCACTTACCATCAGGTGAACCGCGTGCTCGTTTGCCCCCTATAACATAAAAAAGAAAAAAAGACATCCAATTTTCTTTATGGAATCCCTGGTTATATATATGTATTTTTTATGTCTATGAATGCCGAGACGAGCATGTCGTTCGCCTGATGGTAAGCGATATTACCGACCATGGACAGTAGCCAAAGTAAACACCATGAATCACAAAGCAATGCTTGGCATTCCGCTGCGCTCCCTGTCCTGAGATATAAGATATTTAAGACTCAATATGTCGAGTATTTACTCTGGCTACAATTACCTTTAAACAGGAATTTGGAGACTGTCCCACTCTCACACCCACCACTGTAACTCCCGTACGCCAGAATCAACAGTGGCACACATTTTAATGACACCGAGCATTGAAGCTCGGCGAATCTCCGGGAATGTCTAACTTGTCTTTAACCCGCAACGAAATCAATCAGAAAGTTAAATTAATAGGAGTTGGAAATAAATTATGGTCCTCTTCCCTTCGTGCAAAGCGGGTGACAAAACAATGAACTAAAGAGGTAAATAACCTCACAAAAAGACTTTTACAGCTTTTACTTTAAACAGGAATACTACAGTGCATTTACACTGCCGTTTGGTGGGAGAAATATACATTGTGGTGGTACTTACCCAGCCGGCCTGTCACATTGGACTGTTACCAACAGGTCACCACGCAATTCTGTCATAATTTATCATACTTTTTCCTTTATTTGACTTAAATGTTTTCAGTGATGAACTTTAAGCACGTCTTTTTTCTGTAGGTACTGTCATGAGACATCTCATGATAAAATTACCGAGGTCCTTTTGAAATCGGATACATAGAGATACAGGTCATGTGCATTGTTATGACCAAAAGTTTTTTTTTCGGCTAGTGCCCCAATGACGTTTTACAAATAGACGCGTCATACACTAACATAATGGCACAAAAAAATGGCGCGATGCGATGAAACGCGATGAATAGACATCGCTAGTTACGTAACAATAAGTGCCGCACTGTTATTGGCTAAAGCGCGTGTGACGTAGCACCAAGCATCAAGTACGGGATGACGTGGCGATAGTTGTCAAACGTCGCCATGAGAGCGAATTTAATAAATTTTATTTTATAAAAAAATAAATTTGTGTGTACTTGCGTACTAAATAAAATACTTATTTTGTTTCACAGTTTCAGAATAATTTGTACGTTATTTTAAATCAGTCTAATCTATTTTTCCGCAATTGGTTTTGAGAATACAAATAGTCAGAGAAACGTGTATCCGCGCCACTGGTTGAAGCGTGACTGATTGCACGTGAGGCAATTACCTCAAAAACGTCTTGCCATTATAAAGCTCGGACAACGCATCTATGCTTTATAAACATCTTAGTAGTGCCCGGTTACACATCGATGCGATAATTGTGTATGTGAACAACAAAGCGATTTATATCTTCAGTCGACTTTGGACCAGAAAAAAACTAGATAATATCGGCCTAATACATAGATGGTTTATAAATCTATTTTAGTTAATGAATATTTTGTCTTTATCGTACAATTTTTGAATTCCGTTTGAGCGAAGAAGTCCAAACATTTGAGAGCTAAAATAGGTTTATAAACATTTTATGAATAAAGCAGCATATCTATAAGTTGGATAGATTACAAAGCCAATATTCCAAAAATCAACGTATGCCACACGCCCACAGCACACGCCTTTCTCTGATAGCTTTTCGTGTCGTTATATGTTTTGTAAGTACATTTTTAGATACATAAATACACGGAAACTTTCCGGAATTTTGCGTACATTCCCAACGGCAGAATACCAAATCAGCATCCTCATTTTTCCCGTGTATTAATCCAAACACATTACGCAATTATTGGCTTCCGCGAGCTATACGTAATGACAATTAATTATTTATAGCTGCCGGTGAAATCCGTACAATCCCCAACTTGCCACCCGGCGGGCCGTACTCTAGACAGAATGAAAAACTACAGTGATTAATCCTAAAGCTTGGAATTGTACTTTTAAAAAGCTTTGTGAAGTGCTATCCGCTTTCTGGAAATTACATTTCTCATTAAGGACCCCGGGGATTGCTAATTCGCAGCATCGATAAAATACAGCCATATTTTTTTATTTCAACTTGTAACTTGTTTCAATTAGTGAGCAACAGTTTTAATGTTTTGTTGTTGTGTTGTGAATTATTTTGTTATGTTTATTATGTACATCCCTCCCAATGGATAGTCACATTGTCTTGTTGGAAGCGACATGCATCCATCAACTTCGTGCCACCATAACTATAAGGCCTATGTTCACCAGTAGACTTCCTGTGGCCGACGAGAGAGAGAGAGATTATACACGTTTAGATAATATACTAATTACTTACAAATACTATTAATTATGTATGATGCTGGGACTATTGTAAACTATAAATAGGAGCACAAAAATATTGCATGTATGTAAAAACATCCATTCGTTGTAATTGGCGGTGCGACTTTGTCTGATTTTGTTTTATTGGCACGACAAAGTACCTGATACCGATAGAGTATCCAATGATCCGAGCTGTATGTCTCCAGTCTCTCGCCGAGCGACATGATTGTGCCGAAACGTATTTTTAATCACAATTCCAATTAATGGTAGGCAGTAAAGCAGAAATAAATAAGTTTATTTTTATCCGTCCATATTCGATATGTTGCATACAATGAACACAATCCCAGATATAAAGTGCTACAAACGACAAGTACCAAGAGATCGAAAATAAAGCCAACAACTGAATACAAGATCTATTTAAAAAATTGCTTCACAACAACTTTGTTAATTAACAAATTTTGTCTATTATATAAATAAAAAAATGGACGTGAATTTTGTAGGTTAGCGGCAGTTTATCAGTAGTTGCAGACGCACGGCGAATATGCGGTCGGGTGCGGTCGCTGTAAAGTAGGGCGATTCACGTAATTGTATAAGTTCAGCTGCAGTGCAGTTGCGGTTAAGTTTCGATCAAAATAGCCCTTTTCGTATTCTCGTAATTTTGACAACCGCTGTCAAATACGCTCGCGTCAAGTTCGCGTCACGCAAACGTTTTAGCGTATTCAGTTACTGCTGTGCTTACGCTGTGCGTGATTTGAATCGCAACTTGATCGGTATTCAATATTCATTTGACAGATTTGCATTTTTGATTACGCTGAAGTGAGGCTTCACAAGTTCTCGCCACAAAAACTTTTATAAAATTGTTGTTTTGTTTTAATCCAGCTGTATTTTTATGAACGTAAGTGTTAAAACCGAATATTTAATATTTATTTAAGTTAACGTGCTGTTTTAGCTAAGAGATAGACATAATTTTAATTGTTTTAGATGAGTTTTCGCCTTGGTATGAGCATTTTGTCTCTAGCTGATCAAATAGAACAGCGTCGGCAAGCTAGGAGTTATAGAGTTGCAGAGGATCCATTTTCCAACTTATCGGAAAAGAATTTCATCAAAAGCTACCGTCTGAATAAAGACTTGGCGCGGCAATTAATCAATCGTTTGGCAGCTTACATCCCTCAGGAGAAAAGGAAGGATGGATTAAGTGTGCAAGCAAAGGTTAGCTGAACAAAACTGCTACTATGATATGTTAATAATTAAAAATCCCCATATAATTTGATTTGTCAGTAGCCTATTCATTTGGGTTAATTTCAGGTACTCATAACACTAGCTTTTTATGCTAGTGGATCTTATCAAACACTGGTGGGTCAAAGCAGATACCATGGAGTATCACAGCCTACCGTTTCAAGGGCTATTCGCCAAGTGACGAAAGCCCTTAACATGAGACACATATTTAAAGAATATGTAAAATTCCCTATGTCAAGGCAAGCCCGTGATGATATAAAAAGATGGTAAGTGTCCATTTTCACCTACTAGATATTGTTAGATATAATGTGTCTGCAGAAACATGTGGAATAAGCTCTTGTTTTATTTTTCAGTTTCTATAGGAAGTTTAAGTTGCCGGGGGTAATTGGCTGTATAGATGGTACTCATGTTGCCATTGTAAGACCAAACCAACACGAGGAACGTTATTATAATAGAAAGGGATATCATTCTCTCAATGTAATGATTGTATGTATCTTTTTATAATTAATCATACCTTTAAAATGGTAATATAGTTTATTCACATGAACAACACATTAATATAAAAATTATTGTTTCAGATTTGTGATGCAGATCTAAATATTATATGCATTGACCCAAGTAAGCCTGGAGCTACTCATGACTCAGCAGTGTGGGGTATGCATCCATTACAGCCCTATCTTCAACAACAATATGATGAGGAAATATTTTTGTTGGGTAAATATCCCAAATAAAACTCTTGCGCCAAACTTAAATGCATCAATAAAATAAATATTTATAATACTAATAAATTATCCTGACAGGTGACAGTGGATATGCATTACGCAGAACAATGATGACTCCAGTGCTTAACTCAGTGCCAGGCTCTCCAGAAGAGCACTATTATAAGCTGCAGGTTGCCGCACGTAACACTGTAGAAAGATGCATTGGAGTCTTGAAAACTCGATTCAGGTGTGTATTTGTAGGATGCATAATTCTATTATGTAATTTATCTTATTTCACCAAGAACTTATAAGGGTTTCAACTAAGTAAACAATAATAATTTAGCTTATATCATATCTTTTATGTATTAGTATTGTTGATGATTGTATTGAAATGATTAAAGTCCTCAAGACTTCGATCAAATATACACTAGATACAACATGAGCGCTTAGAAAATGGCACCAAAAAAGAGTGCTTTAAGCACTCTTTTGCCTTCAGTCACGCACCGACCGTTGCTTCTAAAACGTCGCAGAACTTTAGACAATATTATGTGAAAAGCTACTTTAAGCTCCAGGAATAAGGTGGAATTTGTGTTAATATATTTGGTATATGTGATTTTTTTGTTTACTTTTTTTCATGTCATGCATCAGTGCCACTTTTTAACAGAACTTTTACAGGGAACTGTGTATCTAGTGTATATTTGATCGAAGCCTCAAGAGGTTAAAATAACTGCTTAAGGGAGTTTATAGTTCTCTGCAAAGATACAGAGCAAAAATGTGTTTTGTGTAATGTCAAACCTGGTGCTTGAACCTGATATGGGATCAAGGTGTGGGCAGATTTGTGTACTCGTGTCATTGTGGAATCTATGTAGGTATCATTTGTTACAGCCATGTCCAGTGAGTGTTTATGTGAGAGCAAATGTATTTATATGTCCAGTTGTGTTGATGACATTGTGTAGGTGTGTTGGTGTAGGGCACCAGATTCTAAGGATTATTCCTTTACCCACAGTACTGTAAAATGAGTTCCAATGATATATTTTCATATTTGACATATCATTGTTGGATAGGTATTTTGAATTGAACAAAAGATAGTTATTCACTGTAGTTCAATGTTTTGGTTCCAGGTGTTTACTAGCTACACGTGTGCTCCACTATGACCCTATATTTGCTGGTCAGATAGTAAATGCCTGTGCGGTTTTACATAATATGACCAACAAGGCACGACTATCAGTGCCACATCTGACACAGCAACAGGTGGAGCAAGAAGAGAGGATGCGCGTACGGCGTAGAGTAGCCGAGGAGGTTATGCATCTAGAGACCCAAAACATAATTGCTCAAGGCAATCAACGAGTCAACAGAGCCTTATTGGAAGGTCGAGCTGTCCAACAGGCTCTTATTAATCGTCTGTGGCTTCAAAGGGAATGAGGAGTTTTAAAAATTATAGCAGTAAAATAACTACAATATTTTTATTAATAAAAATTTCTATAATGTACATATATTTATTCTTCTTTTGATTATCATTGAATCCATCTTTATGCCTGAAAAAGAAAATTATGTTTAATTTTCAATGTTTTTAAGTTCTTGAGATAATGGATAACATATACAAATAAAATTAATTGATGATGATAAATAAATAATAGGTGTTCAACTTATAACTATAATCAAACTTGTTAATACATACATGTTTGTCTTTTATGGCTTTGCTTATATTCTCAAGTGCCTCAGCTATGCGGCCTTGAGCTTCAGCTGCCTTGAGTGCAGCCTCGGCCATTTTATTGGTAGCTTCTGCCATTGTTTGACAAGCTACTGCCATCATCCTTTCTACCTCTATTCGAGACCTTTCAATGTTGGCCAACATATTTCTCGAAGCCTCTAGCTCTGAGTTTGGAGGGGAATCTGCAAGATAACAATTATAATGAATTGTTTATAATTTATTTTATTTATTTATTTAACTTTATATACAAATATATTGTACATGGGCCGATTTAATGCCAGAGGCATTCTCTATCAGTCTACCTTGAGATGGTTTTGAGATGACAGAGGTAGGGGTACATATGTTTATTTTATTAGCTGTTGTTTTATTCCTATATAAATACATAATATTTAAACACAAATATATAAATAAGTATATACTTACATACTATGTAAAACTATATGTTAAAATATAAATAATTACTATAATATATATACACATAATTAAATATATAATAATACATACAATGACACACTACTGTGATGATTCAGCCACTCTATCCAGCAACAAATCCCCAACCTTCTTTTTAAACACAAAACGGTTCATGGATGTCCTGATTTCGAGAAGGAGCGCAATCCAAAGTAGAATAGATTGTATGAAGAAGGAAGAATGTAGGAAATTAGAATGATGGGGGGGACACTTTAAAATATGGTTATTTGAGGAGCGAAGATTACGCTCATGACTAGCGTCTAGATTGGAAGTGGGTAATGAAATGAGAAGGTGGTGTAGGAGATGTTACAATACTGAAGAGAGTTGTAAGGGCACGCAAATTTCGCCGTTGACGAATTGGTAACCATTTTAGTTCAGTGCGATGTGAAGATACATGGTCATATTTGCAAAGGTTAAATATGAATCAAATGCAGTAATTGAGTTATATAATGAATGATTATTTATAATGAATTATAAACATTCACCTCTATTTAAACGACTGCGACGTCGAGTTCGCTGCCGGGTTGGTGATGTTTCATTTAATTGCTCGCTGAAACAAAATTTATTTAGTAATTGACTTAATTCCTTAACTGTTTGCAATTTTCAAATAAAAATATTACCTTTCGGTACTCTGTGAAGGTAAATGTGAAACATCAACAACTACTTCACATCTGGAAATAAAATAATAGGATTAATTAGTAGGTATGTATAACTTTAAATCAAATATTTTTGTAGATAACTTAAAATAAAATCTCACTCATTCCATATGTTTGATCCATTTTCACCAGAACTATGAAGCAATGGAGATGATACATGTGCAGGTGGAAATGTGGAAGGTGCAGGTGAAGCATAGGTGTGGAAATTAGGCTAGCAAAAAAAGAACAATAAGCTTCAAAGCACTGAATACATTTTTGGAGTCATATTTATAAGAAATATAAATCCCATGTATGAGTATATATCAGTTATATATAGCTTACCGATATAGGGTTTATTCGAACCTCAGCTTCGGGTGTGCCACTCCTACCCGAGACCTCAGAAAATGCACCAAGGAGAGCAGCTAATCTTTCCTCTAATGGGCTTAACATAATTGGTACGCCTGGCCCTCCACCTGTACCGCTGAAATTCAATCTCCTCTGCCTGATTCGGCTAAACAGACGGCACTTATAGTCGGTATACCACTGCAAATATGAAATATCTAGTTATTTACTGAATTAATATAAGTGATTAATTTTTATTTTTGCCATATTTATCTAAATAAGTAAATAACATATGAAATCGATTCAGTATGAAATTAGCAAACCTTATTCCACTGTCTTGCCGTTCTTTGGTCACCGTCCGCTTCAGCATTTAATACGCTTGCGCACTCGGCCCACAGCCGTGACGACAGGGCACTCGCCTCCTTTGATTTTAGACGGCCGCGAGCAAGATCTTTGTGACCCTCCAAAAATTCAATTAAAAGTTCAATTTGTCGCACCGACACCCGTTTTCTAGAAGTCATGACTGAAACTTAAAATAGAATTAGACCAGTTACTTCTTCGTAAAAGTAAACTTCATTGTACGTACATATTTATATTTGAATATAAAAAATACATACCACACACTAAGAAGTAATCTGTGGAATTAAACTTAATAATATTATAATAATAGTTTCGTTTAAATGCTGGCGCTACTTCAAGTCACACACCACAGACCACACCACAGACTGAAGAGTAATCTCCAATTGACCTTTTTCTTTTTTTATTATTTGGGAGCGTTAGTTTACAATTTTGTCTTTATTTCAATTTAATTATATGATTTCCTATTTTAATAGTAAGAAAACATTCTAAAAATCGTATCAGTATATTAATTGAATATTTTATTATGTTAAAATCATTTAAACGTAATCGATTCACATAGTGGGTAAATTAATTTCCACACCTTGCGTAAATTTAATTGATGAAACGGCTCAAAAGCCTAGATGCCATGTCAAAAGTATTACATACGACTGACGTATAGTTTACGCGAAGTACAAGCGCAGTTTAAGCGCAGCTCACGCGCAGCTAAACATTTACGAGAATACCATTTTGTACCAAAACGTAAACTTAATCGAAACCGCACCGCAACTTGATCGGTGCGTCAAAAAGTTACGTGAATCGCACTGCAGAATAGTGCGTCGTTAGCGTTAATCCGATTCGGGTATTGGAACATTCGAGTATCCCAGTATTCGGGCTTTCGGCATTCAGCCGGCCACCGCCTACCGCGCGGCTCGACTATGCCCGCTCAGGAATTTGAATGCAAATTGAAAATGCCATTTGATCAGCAAACATTCAACTCGCCGGACGAACGATGCATTATGTTCTACTAACCCGGTAGCCATTAGTGTGTGTGATCATTTATTCATTTGTTTTATAGCATTTTGTTGGTAAATACATATTATAATAATCAAAATCAAATCATAATTATTTCAGTATTGAAATTCGTTAGAATGTTAGCCATGTTAGTCAAATAAAATACTATTTTATATGCCTATAACTCGTTCCACCCACATATTTTGTAGAGGACAGTCACACGACAGCTACAAGAAGTTAACAGCTAAACATAATTTGAAAGAACTCAAGGATTACCATAGCGAGGTTTTAAAAATGTGTTGAAATTATTTCGAAATTTATATGCTAGGTTTTCAAGCGAGTAATGCGTTTGCTTTTTATATAATTATTTTTATGCAATATTTTTATTTGCATTGTGTTTCAAGTCACTAAATCTACCATCTCTTTTGTTTTCGGTTTTAGTCTGGATATATCCGGTATAAAGCGTCGCTCTTGGTGTTGAATTGAATGACTGAAGACAAAGACCGCGTACGGATACGTGTTACTAAAGTCTAGAGACTAGAGACTGGACTACCTGTGTCCTAATGAACTGATGACAAAGCATCGAAATGTGTCGCTATTTTATGTATATATAATATAAGATAATATAGGTAGAGAGGAGACTACCTTTCATTATTCGTTCCGTTCTCAAATGGCTGTTCCATTACTCGCTATAGTCTTTTAAACAAGATTTTACTCCGGAATCAAAGCTTCACTTGCATAAACTAATTGTCTGATAAACTATATATTTTACCACATAAAAACCTCAACAATCCTCGGTTCATATTTAATTATACATTTTATTATTTCGCTTTCGCCGACTCACGAATATTATGATTTACAAACGCCGTAACATTTTACGATGTTATAAAATTCTTTCTCGTTTGCTTTTATCGGTTTTGCGGTCAATTTTCGTAACAGCAAACTTTTGTGTACTTGTGAATTGAAATTATGTGCAAAGTTCTGATACTGGTGATTTTGGTTTGCGTGAGCTGTGATGATGAGGTCACTTTGACAACGGCCTCAAGGCGTGATAGTACGTCAGCAAAACCGACAACGTTTTTCAGAAGGATTAATGTCGAAAAACAGCTGGTGCCAGGATTCAGCCCGACATTGGAATTTGAATCGGGAAGTGCCGAGGCTAGACGAAGTTAGTGGTAACTGGTATGCTTATATGAAATCGGTAATGACGCGAGGATCAAAAAACGTGTTTTTGCATGGTGACTACTGAGTGTAAAAATTCCACATTCAGGCTCTTAGAATGTACGAATACTTTCCAGATAGGTACTAAAATAATGAATATACCTGTTACAAATTAAGCAGTTTGTGAAATTCTTGTTTAGCTGCTAAAAATATGATTAAAAACAATTTTAGGTGACACCACCGTTTGGCTCTGGGATTATTATTGCCAACTCCAACCAAAACGCGGAAACTGCTCCAAGAATTTGAATAGGTACGTATTTGAATACAGTATATTATCATACTTATATGTATTAAAAACTGCCTTTTACATTTCCCTCTTAAAAAGAAAAGAAGTTTTAATTATGCTCCAGGTCAATGCACTAATTACAATTTTCAAACATGGAAGTAATTTTAAAAATAATAAATAAATACGAAGCAAGGAACTTCACACCATATTATTGAACTACGCACAGAATTGCTCGTAGATGTCCGCAGATCCCCTTAGGATCGAGTTGCAATCAATGCGACGTAATTTTCCTGGAAAGCAAAACTGAATTCCAGCCCCCAGCGAGATGATATTAATGACGCGGATAAAATTATTGGGGTTTGTAGATAACGTTACAAATCGACGGAGTAGTTAGTAGTTGAATATTTGCGCTGAAGTTGCGGGTTTGAATGATTTTTTGATGGTAATTCTAGATAAATTAAGATTTATTTGTGAAAGTAAGATGAATATCCGTTTCTTGTAATGCTGCGAATTTAAATATTGTCTATATTTATCACCGATGTACGTACATTTCCAAGATATCAAGTTAGTGGATGCAGGCTGCTTCCAACACACCGCTGTAAATAGTTACAGGAGGCCGATATTCAGCATTTGACTTCTTGAACATTATAAGTTAAAAAAATATAAGCTAGTATGTCCATGATTGATACTTGAAGAAGCAGGTCATCGATATTGATTATGTCATTCCTTTTCTAGATATTACTACGATGCTCAAATAGATCTATGTACAACATTTTCCTTCAGTGGTTGTCTTGGGAACAAGAATAATTTCAACACATTGGAGGACTGCGAACGGTATTGTCAAAGTAAATAACAAATTATTTTTTTACATACACTAACAGTAAAACATTTCTTTTTGTAATGGGTGTAACATACCAACTAGCAACTTTGAATGTTCATAAGCCACAATAATCATAATGATTTCTTAAGAAGACAGAGTGAGCTCCTTCTGCGTAGATCAAATCGCAAAAACCAACTAAAATAAGGATAGTTATATTGTCAATCATCGAGCGGATGATTAATACCCATGTTAATAATACCTCAGTCCGCCCCGTGACCACGAAAGCATTACGAGACGACGGAATGTTAAAAAATAAAAAAATCAAACCACATCTGCGATAAAATCCGTACCAAATAGTTTGAATTCAACGGCAGTAACCAATTACACTCAAGTGTGTCCTTTGTTCATTTGTCAGACTTAAGCAATAAAATAATGTAGAAGTTATTTAAAGTATTATTTCAGGCGCTGTATACATGCCTCTGAATGTAACAGTGATGTCAGAGGTCTGCGCATTACAACCTCATTCTGGTCTGTGTTTGGGTATATTCACACGGTAAGGCACAAAATATTTAAGAATACAACATACATATACATAGTATATTGTCAGCCTTCGTGTGACTGTTGATTACGAGTTCGATGCCGGTTGCGACAGGCTGCGGGTTCGATCCCTGCACTGAGACAAATGTTTTTGATATAAAAATAATAATTAAAATGAACACGCTAAGATATGTCACCTTACGCTCACCCTAGGTTTTGTCCTCTGAATTCAGTCTCATACCCAAACCCTAAACAAATAATTGGTGGCAGCACAAACATTTGTATTGGTGCGGAGATCACTCTCAGCCTCTCGTTTTACATTCAGCGTATTACCAACTGCGCTATGGATGCTGTAATGATAGATATAATATAATTTGCTTTCTTCTTGCTAGGTATTACTACGACATTAATGAAAAAACGTGCAAGACCTTCGTGTACGGCGGATGCGGCGGGAACTTGAACCGATTCGATAGCTTGCTCAAATGTATAAATGAGTGTCGCTATAGTAGTGATTATTAATTCGATAAATCAAATAATACTCTTATTTTACTCTTCATTTAAATAAATTCGATGCTTTTACAAAATTGTAAAATTTGTGATGAGAAGTTCACCTGTTGTTTTTGTTTTACCTATTCCCTAAGCAAAATTTCTATTGCGCCGTGAATTTTATCTGCTATCTATAAGACTAATACGTTAGGTGTATTTAAATTTTTGGGTGCCCTGGTTAGTTGCACAGTGTCTATCCTAACTCAATTAAAAGTAGGTACCGTAAAAGCGGTGGCAAATTCTAGACCCTCTCGATTACATCTTAAATGATTTGGCTCTATAGACGACCACTATCTCCTAGAAGCACTTTAATTTTGCTGCCTATTGTAGACAGTAGGACTGCTAAAGTCTTTCAGGAAACTTGAAGTCACATACATGTTGACACTATTTACATAGCACATATCACGACAATATCAACATTCCGTATGACTAGATTCAGACAGAGTTGCCACTAGAACAAAAGAGAAGGTAATAGATAATTAACCAAGATTTGAGATATAAAATTTACTCATAAAATGCTTCGGTGTCCTTAATTGCTCCATCAAGGGAATGTATATAACTATGCCTTTTTTTGCTGTTCCGCGACAGCTCCGTCGAGATAGATGCCTAATTGAAAAGATAGAGCCCAGAGGGGATTGTCTATTCACAGTAATTGTTTCTGACGCGAACGAAGCTCCTCTGAGAGTTTTGATTAAATCCTTACCGTTGATCTTTGTCAAACGTTTCCCCATTCGTTACTCGCCACTATTGTGTATAGTTGAATGAATAAATTTATCCAAAAAGGAAAGAATAAAGCTGGGTCTATAGACTCATTCGCTGTCAAAACAAGGGACTAAATTCTAGGGAAATGGAGGTGCACTCTTTGTGTTTCTACCTTCGAAATAGTGTATTACGGAGTCTATGTAAACGAAAGAATGTTTCTTTACACTTCCTTACTTTAACACCTGTCTAATACGGTCGGCTTCGCACGTTCTATTAATCAGGTGTTAAAGGCAGTGACTAATTTCTATTAGTCGAGTGGTGGCTTTTCTAAAATGGTGGCAAGTAGAAATTAAGAAATACATTAAAGTTAAGATGTATTATAAAGCAAAGAAATGTTGGCAAATTACTTACGATATAAAGTAACAGGTATTCATGTACATATTACTATTTATTACAGATACTTAAATGTGTAGGGAACCTGTAATTTAAACTTAATATAGTATTTCAAAATTCAAACTAAAAACCACAATATCGCATCGAAAATAACAGTATCCACTGCAAAATAACTCTGAAACTATTTTAACAACCCACCGTTAAAATGCGGAGAAACAGTTTCAAATGGCGAATTAAACAAGGTTTTTGCTGAAGCTTTAAATAAAAATCGAGGTTCGGTAGCCGAGATAGCAATTACTGAAGTCTCGTCGGCCGTAATCCGCGTCGTGACGTAGAAAAACTCTGCTAATTAATAGTGCAGTTTCTGGATTAATTAGCGCACGTCTGCGCCTGTCTCCGCGGTTCCTTGTTTTATTTTTAATTATATCTTTAATATTTCGGTACTGTTTCGGACCTCCATTGTCCCTTGAACAACGTCACGTCGGGACTTGATGATTAATATTTGAAACAAAAAAGAATTTTTGATGATCTTTGTCGAGGAATGGCATTATGAGGAGTGAATTGTTAATGTGTTTACTGAGGATGATTCGTTACAGACCGTGGCATTTTATCTATTTACAGATTTTCAGTAATTCTTTTTAAAATTGAAAATTATCCATCAGCTGGCAGACATTGCCATCTAAAATATAATAGTTGCAGTCTCGAAGCAATTTCTTTAATTTCACCTCCACGACGATGGAAATAGAAAAAACCTTTATACTTAATTATTTCCGCTTCATCCGAGCGTCGTGGAAGTGGTTTGATTAAGTTGATTGATGTTGCTAAGACGCCTCATTTCGCGAGCACCGTCTGTTGTGAAAAACATTCCTTCCTTTCTAGAATATTCTATTCGCTGTCATTTGTCCAATGAAGTACAATATTTATTGTTGTAATATTCTATGTTGGCTATTTTGTTTCATTAATATTAATATGGAAACATTGGTCAGTGCTATTTGCTTTTAGCGTTTAATCTCGTTATATTTTGCTTGGAAAGGGATTACTAATGTTTAGTTTTTTTTTGTACATTACTTGTTTGCACCATTTTTATAAATGGTTATATTTTATGATGCTTTCTTGATGCTATGGATTTTTTATTAAGCGTTTATTATTTTTGACACATAAATACAAACTGAAGCTTAAGTATGTTCTGGTCACAAAATTTTGTTATACAAATACGCATACATATGAAAATTTTCGGATTCTTGTGGGGAAGTACCTCACACAAGACATAAAAACATGATTCGAAATCGGACTACAGATAATAAACGCAATGGATAAAAACTTACACATTTCTAAATAAACAGCAACAAACTCTTAATGATCTCATTAGCAAACCGAAATATAAACACAACCTTATCAATCGCACTAAAACCCAGATCGCGAGTAATCGGACAATTGGTCGAGCAATTTATTTGTCAGTCGGCATTAAAACTGCATGCTCATAATGGCGGCGTGTTTTGTAAGTTGACAGTAACATATAGCGTGTCCGCGCGAGATTTACTGCCACTGGATAAAACGCACGGCCATTTTTTAAACGGGGGTTACTAACTGCTGGCTTTATCAGCTAGGCACCGCGAAATATGTACGAGGCATATTGTTTCGCATATTTTATATTGTCTACTTGTCATATCCTGTAGGTGATTGTATTTATCAGGCTTTTCGGGTCAGTGAAAGAGGCTTTTAAAGATCACGCTATTGCGTTAATCATGAAAGATTTAATAGGACACATTCTAAGCATATTCGCTGGTTAGCGCTGTGCCTACTAGTGTCTTAGGACTAGTGGGACTAGGTACCTAGGTACTATCTATTAGCCCTTTTCATTTGGAAGACATACTATCAACAGACTCGATTTAATGCATTGTTTATGTCTTTTGTTGACTGCTCTCTTTGGCATAAACGATAAGTACCATATCAATATCAATTAGATTGTTATGTTGAAGAATATTGGTTTGAATATGCGCAGGAACCGATTCTCATTTTAAATCACTTGTAAGAGATAGAGCGCAAACGTACGAAACCAGCATGCCTGTGCAACTAAGGCATGCTGGATTTAGATGTAATTTTACTATAGTAGGATCATTCCAATATCAATCATCAATATCATGTAAAATCCGTCTTAAATCAGGACTAACAAAATAACCGCAGAGCTGACGTAATCACCGTCGAACTAGACTAGACAGAGCACCGCTAAATTTCCCCAGACAATTTTAATTTGATAACAAGTTCCCTTACAGTCCCGCCATGATTGCTCAGCGGATTGCGCTAATAAATTATTGCTAACAGTGTCTTTCGGCCATCTCATCAGCGTCTAAGAGTGCGCACGGAACCCCCACGGGAACTGTTTAACATGCTCTGATTTTATTACCAGCTTTGTTTCGTCTTGTACCGAGTCTTGCGGGATGTGTAACGCAATGTTATCTTTCACGTTTTAGGGATTTATATGTTTTAATTTACTACGATTTTGACTATTCATATCTTGCTTTGATTTCATGAAGCCTGTTAAGTTACGTTCGGCTCGCTAGTGCAAATCAGGTTATGAAATAGAAACAGTTATTATGAACTGTTTCTATTTATAAAGCATTGTATTAGTTTTATATGCTTCTGGACCACTATGTCCTTCATAGATGGCTGTTGCATATACATATGGGCTAAAATTTGACCAATGTTATTTAAAATTAAAAATACAAAATTCGCAACAAATTTTATTAACAGCGGTACATAAATTACAATATAATATACACAAAATATAATTCAAACTATATAAAGCTTAATTAACCTACCTGATAAATTTGAATGCTACAGCGGCTTGAGTACACACAATTTAACTAACGTATAATGTTATGACAACCTCGGAGCGGGTCTTTATCTGCCTTTATACTTACACCCAGCTAACGCCTGCAAAGTGAAGAACTGTTTTAAAGCGCTAAATATCTTCGCGTAATACTTTGATGAGGCGACAGATGTGTCCGATCTATATTTTCTGCACCTTACTTTTCGCCCGCCTGAAACGCGCAACGTTCTTTCGCTTATAAAAGAAAATAAACATAAAATAAAAAATAATTCAAAATAAACGGTGTGGTGTGGGTCGATATTTACATGTTCTTACCATCTCGTATCGCATCTCGTCGGTGATCCTCTCATACAGGTCGCTGGGGATGTCCGACTCGGTCATGTCCTGCAGCACGTACTTTAGTTGCGATGTCCTGTAAAAGTTCACACCTTTATGTTACTTCTTCTTTAGCTATGGAATATACGTCGCTGTGGACAGGCTTTTAAACTTTTCTAGGGTTGCTATCTGAATGGAGCTGACTTTTTCAGGCCTTTATCAGGTTCCACGTCCATATGGAACCTTCAAATCTCATAACAAACGATTTATTTCCTGAGAAATCACTTTTTCATAAGAAAATAAAAGCTAACACAATCTTCAACTTCAAAGAACAACTAACTTAATTATAACTAAGATCATCAGGGTTAAAGAACTATTAAAATCGAATCGCAAAGTGACAAAGTTGAAGCAAGCTAAAACAGCAGCAACAGGTTACGTTTGCTCAAACGGTAGTACTTGAGTATTCCGAGAAACTGAATGTCTGCGTGCAAGATCTGAATTTGTTATTTGCTTTCACGACGCCTCTGTGACTGCGCGGTGTGAAATGATTTAACTTGCTAGCTCAACGGAAAAACGAATGTGACTTGGGCTTATATTACACACGTGAGTATGCAAAATATTTTATGAAGTTGAGATTTTCTGTAGTGTATTTAGGAAGTATCAATGGAAAACATGGCCACCACTCATCATTAAACCTCCAATGTTGAGGGTCGTCAGTGAGTAGTTGACTTTTGTAATTGGATATAACAAGGATGGAGGGGAACTCGTAAAAATTTAGAGACTTTACCGCGCACCCAAACTACAGTCAAACATTAACGTTAACTTAACGTTACTGTATTGCAAAAAATCTACCAGTGGCGCGACATTGGTATTTGAGTAAATCTTGAATGAAATGAGGATGAATGAGTGAAGGCTACTCAAGCTCTTTAGGTTACAATAGGACCTAAACAACTATTACAATCGTATTCTTGGTTGTAGAGGAGGCTTGTGTCCTGCAGTGTCAGTATATTGGCTCATATCGTATTGTAATAAACTCAATACACATGATCCAATGGCTCTTGGTTCTGCGTTATGGATGTTCATGGGCGGCAGTGATCATTTACCATCTGGTGACCTGCTTATTCGTTGCTGAACCTATGCAATAACAATGACTTACTGTATATAGATGAGCATGTAGGCGCTGGTGGCTTTCCTGGCGAGGTGCGGCGCGTCCTCCTTCCCTCCGTAGTTGTACTCGATCGCCTCCTGCTTGCTGCACCGAGACACCACGTCGTCGTCGAACTTGCACCACTAGAACAACGAGTTTTTTACTCTCATCTTCAAAGGTGCCGAGGTCTTTTTAGGTTATACATAAATAAATAAATAACACCCAACAGTCACATACATATTCCTGACCCCACACTAAGATCGAGTCTTGTGCCGCAGGCATAGATTGTCGCAGGTATCAGGACCTACGAGAGACTTTCCGGTCTCACAAACACCTACACCCGAAAAAATATTTGTGGGCCGCACAAACATTTTTCTCGGTGCGAGGATCGAACCCGCGTCCTCTCGTTTCACGGCTGGCGTCTAACCAACTGCGCCACGAAGGCTGTCAAATAGTCTGTCAAAAGATATATTAACTATAACCGACACTTATAGTTAATATATATTTTTACTCAAACTCACGTTGATTTTCTGTATGACAGTAATACCGTCCCGGACGAGCCTGCCCATTCATGCTGAGTCATGATTGACAACAGCGTGGCTCTACCACATCAAAATATGACCTCTCCTTAGATTTACTTAGTAATTTGGAGGGGTTTTGTAAACAATTACAAGCGGATGAATATAAAGCTACGGACTATATAAACATTTAGTCGCGCGGAATTTACATCAGCGGCATTTTGAGTACAAAAATCCAATTTTAGGCGACCATTTAGTAGACAAAGTTTGCACTTTACACCTTATGCGTTTAAATTTAATTCATAGGTTTTGTATCCGATTATTTGAGAATGGAAGCGTTGCGACTGTTCGCCTATTTAAACATGGGTTTTCGAGGCTATACCTTGCCGTCTCCCTTGGGGTTGATGAAGACGACGTAGTGTCCTCCGTGGTTGTCTCCCGAGTGCACCAGCACGGCGTGCAGCGTGTAGTTGGAGGGAGTTGACGGTATCTCCTGTAGATATGGATCCAGGTTGATTTCTTCGTAGAACTCGAACCTAGGATGATACAATTACTTGTGAATACACGGGAATATATTTTTCTTTTTACTAATTAATATTGACAAGTTGTATGTTTGGAAAAAATAAGTAGAAATAGGCATTTTTCTTCGATTTCGATCCTTTCATCGATGCATCGAATTGATGCAGAATATGCATCATATTTGGATCGGCAGTCTGTCTCATGAGACAGCCGGTAAAGTTAAGCTTAAAAACGAATCCTAAATGTATTATCCGAAATTTAAATCAAATAACTAAATAAAAAACAAGTTATTGCTTCAGTTCAGCTACAGGATTAAACAGTAAGGGATCAAACAAATACATTAGAATGGCCTGTAGAGCTATAGGAAGTGACTCAGCTTATGCTGATCGGCAACTCAGTATCGAGTAAAGCTGATTTTCAGCCTCCCCTGTCTCCCTATGCTATTATGCGGGAGTTGTGCGACACACAATTTGTCGACTTAGTAACCAAATGGAGAGATCAAAAATATTAATACTGGTACATGCAGGTGCTCTTACCTGTCGTTAAACTTAACCGACGCGTCTCTCTGCGGATCATACTGGAACCTGAGGAGATGAAGGTGTAGAACTGGAGGGAACACGTCAAACATGACGCCCTTCTCGGCCTCCTGCAGGCCGTGCTCGCCCGCGTCGTACTTGTTCTCGCCGTCCAGCGTCTCCGTGCTTATGTAGTCCTTGAACGACTCGTATACTACCAGAGAGATGAAGAAATATGCATAAATAACTCCTACTTGATTCCACGATTAATGAAAGACGTACGTGGAATAATGAATGACCTACCTACCTACATACGTCTGACTGACTGACAGTCTTGCACTAATTAATATTAAATCAAAATTATAAGAATATTATTTCAGCACCCTTAATGGACACACATGACTCTGACTTTTCGGAGTCATGTGTGTTAATACCTCAGTCCGCCTTGTGACAATGAAAACTGTATAGTGATCGAAAGGTCGGGAAGTCAAAAAATGTAAAAATTAAACGAAATCCGCAATAAAATCCGTAAATAATAATAATTTTATTTCAATGTGTAATATTCGCGTAAATTTAAGAACCCATTATACTTACTATTATTTTTTCCTTTAACACTAAGCTGGATGTCGTAGAATGTTTCCACCCTGGTGCTGCTGCAATTTACGTTTTTGCATTTGATAAATGACGTCATTTTGCCTTCAAACAGCTTGGGTACCGTTCCTTCCACCACTGTCCCTTTCATTTTGTTCTCCAGTTTGTCTAAAAGTACCTATAACAACATTTCAGACTTCATAAATGTATAAATATGTGAAAAGTTGATATATTTACACACTCATAGAAACTCCACACGTAATTTAAGCATTTCAAAGTAATTTGATTGATAATAAGTATTCGTCGAACTCGAGTTCCACATTAATAACCTTAATATTTATATTACAATGCGCCTATTTCTTTAAAATTAATGCTTACTATTTATCTACTCGGAAACAACATGACAAAGCATAAATCACACCTGCTCACTTTTAGGCGAGACTTTCCAGTCTGGCAACGTACTTATTGCTAGACTGGAAAATTCACAATAAAAATATTTTTGTCGTTCAACATAAGGTTAACTGAAGCTTGCTGTGCGTATATCATGGCGCAAAAATGCGCTCGTTTTTCATGATTTTTTGTGATACGAAGCCCATCGAGGCGCAGGCACCGCACCACCCGGCCCGACCGCCGAAAAAAGATATTTTGGCATCTGATATTTCAAATTCGCACCATAGTGCTGAAAAAGGATACCGCAAAAAAGAAAAATCTGTATGTAGATATACCTCTATAACGCATATCTGTCAAAATGTCCGCTATGCAGGTAGTTGGATTCAACAATCAGTAATCAATGAATACAAAATATCTGCTAATAGTAAGTAGACTTCTAGGATATAAATAGATGTTATAATTATTTTTATAAGTACCACAATACATGATGATGTCCAAATACATGCACAACACTAATTAATATTAAAATACATTCCCGACGTATGAAAATAGAAGACGTAAAAAGAAGTTTGTTATAATTCGAGTTTACAACAATCTCACGACCTAATGAGACGTACACACGCTTAAATATAACATCAATCCTGCTTCGTCCACTCATGCAATTCCGAGGCTAGCTCCAACATGGCACCATAATATACCAATTAAAAAGACAAATATGTAACTTAATACTTACGCGTAAAAATTCCTGGACATCATGCTGCATGAATGAATCCAGCGTCTCCCAGCCGAAGCTCTTCGTGAGTTTCTTGGTGGCGACTGGTTTCTCCGAGAACTGAAGGTCGTAGAACACGCGCTGAAGGGCGAAGGCCACCGATCTGGAGCTGTCGTCGCCTACCGTGGGTATCTTGTACACAGCCTTGCGCAGAACGTTTGTGAAGAACAGCGTTTGAAGCAGGGAGTTCATGTAGCATGTCGCGCCTTGGTTTTTGAGACCTGGGAATATAATTGAAGACAAGAGTAAAAAAGATTTATTTGCTTAATACGGTAGAGAGACTGAAAAGTTGTAGAAACATTTGAACCCATAAAAATTAAGATTATTCAGAATATTGTGATATTACAAGCAGAAATAATTAATAAATGAGTCGACCTCAATCGAAGATGTATTGACATCGTGATAATATTGCCAGCTCAATGCACGTTCGATAGTAAATTGTCCCGTCTTATTAGACATGAGACAAGCTCAACCTTCGGTTTTGGTTGTTTCCATTGAGCAAGTTTACCCAACCTAAAGCGCTACTGAAACAGTAGGTCGAGGGGTTGGTATATAAACTTGATCTAATTAATATTTTAATGATTTACCAACTCTATAAACAGCGCAGTTATAAACAGAAATATAAACTATAATTATTTACATATAAATAATGTAAAAGAAAATTTTAATTCAGTGATGTTAACAGATTTTGATATATTACTCAGTAAAAGAAACTATTTTATAATTCTCTTACTAAATCGTACATTTAACATTTCAAATTTGGCGAACGTTCATCATGTTCACATTCAACAGTCTGCCAAGTTTATCTATTAAAATATTAAGTGAAACTACAAATTAATTTTAGTATCGTCTCACCGACGAATCCGGTGTGCTTCTTAGAATCCCAGGACACGCCGTGCGGCGCCTCGGCAATGACGTGAGCCTCAATGGTAATAGAGTCGTCTTTTACAAAAGCATTCTCGGAATTCATCAAGTCCTCCCAAGAGATGAAATGCGCGAAGCCCCAGTCGTCTTCCTTGCTGTTGGAGTGATTGCGTCAAGTTTTATTTTGTAAGGTATTTTTTTAGTAAAGTATATTTTATGATGCAACTAAAGGAAGGTAACAGAAATAGCAGAAATAGGTAATAACATTTCTAATAGTGTGATATTTAAAAATACGCAATTCAAATGGCTTTGCTGTCATTTTTTTGGTAAGTGAGAATGCTAGAGCGCCTTTTTTACTCCAATTTCAATAGGTTGCCAATGCCCATGCAATCCAAGTGTTGTACATGTTCAAAGCGTTCATGTCATCAGCACAAAGTTTGCCGATTAGCCAGACCAATCCATTTAAAAACTATACCATGAATAACTCCAGAAGTACATACCAATGGTACATATGATGAAGCTTCCTGCACAAGTGTACTCCATCAGACTTGTGTGACAGTAGTTTCAACTCTCCCAGGCCATAACAGGACCAGCCAGGTGAACTGCACTCTCCATTACACTGCAGGAATATCCCCAGGGCTTTCTGCTGCTGGCGGTCCGGGGTGGTGGTGTGGCGGATCAGCACCAGGATCTTCCAGGGTAGACACCGCACGTAGCAGGGTGGAGACAGGACTTGCTCCTTTAGCTGGCTTATGTTATGGACGATGTATCGGAATGTTGCTTCGGGGCGGGCGATGTCATCGTCTTCTTGTGGGTTATCCTGGAATTGGAAGGTCTATTTATGACCCGCAATCTAATTTGTGGAGAAAATATTTCTATGAAATTAAAATGGAAGGTATATTCATATTCATGATTGGCTTCAGTCAATCAAGCACTAAGCCAGAGCGACGGATCGAGGATTGGTGTTTGTCAGTTCAAGTGTTTAATCGCACTTGTTCACAGTTATCCCCGCAGATGAGTAGTAATTAACTACATACCTACTTTAACTTATATTACATACCTAGAAATATTTTTTTTTTAAATTACTTCTACGAATTAAACCTGGTGATCCTACTTGTTAGAAGTTATGTTAAAATAATTGAATAACATATAACATTGTGATATTCTTGATAGAAAACTATAATATCTTTTGTGACTTTACACACTCTTAAGTATATTGTATTTTTATGAAGAACACCATTAACGAATAATATATATAAATATTATGCTAGATATGGGTATTTTTAAATATTAGAAATGTCTTGTAAATAACTAACTAAAATGGTAATAAAGAACGACTAACAGGAATTGTGGGTGGTACGGCCGTGGCATTTTCAGCGCTGCCTGTCTCTATCATTTCAGCAGCAATCATGAATCTAAGAAATAAATCCCCAACTTTAACACTTTCTGTAAAACTTTATTTTCCAAATGTAATATCGTAAAACATAATATTACCTTAAGTTAAAATGTTACACATAATGGTTGTTATCAAAATAAATAAAAAAATAATTTTGCTTGATTTTTTTAGGTCGATGACATACGTCACCTAACGATTTTTGGATGTCAATTTTGATTGTTCCAACTTTGAATCTGACACCGAGAGAAATAAAAATCAAAAGAGATCATATTCCGCATTTTATTTCTGTGCATTTTTTAATACTCCTTAAACATATTTTGAATAATATAATTTAGCTATTATATTTCTAAATTTTTCGTTAACATTTACTTTTTAACATTCAATAGTGCCACTTTAGGCGTCTGTTCGTATTCAAGTCCAATTATTTTCCAATTGGAAATTAATTCATGAATTACCATCAAACTAGACTAAAGTAAACTATTTAAATACAATTTAAACTGCAAATTACGTTTAAAGATTGAATTCCACCCTTAGATCGCTCTCTAACACAGTATATATAGACCAGGGTAGAAGCCTTTAAAAATAATAAAAAGTGAAAAAAAATTATAGTAGGATGAAACCCATTAGAAAAGGAGGGGGATAGTATAAAAATGAAACGAAAAATAATTTACGGGCGATCTGAGGTCGGGAAGGGGATGGGGGTGGGTTTTTAAGGGTAAAAAACGGTTTTTCTCGATTTCCGGCAAAACTAAAAGTCCTATCGAAAAAAGTCAAATGGCAAAGTTGTAGGTAATAAAAAGATCTAAAACTTTTGTATTTACACTTTTTTCACAAAACCTCAAAGTTTATGTGAAAAATTCAAAAAACCAAGTTTTTGGTTTTTTATTTTTATCTTTTACAAAAAAAAATTTTTTTTAACGAAATTTGGTGAAAACTTACCTTTTTATGTCCCAAATACGCTGTAATTTATTTGATTAAAAATATTTATTTTTTCGCCTTATTTTGAATTAATATCGAAAAAGCACCCTAATTTTCAATCGAAAAATCACCTGTCAAAATATCAGCTTTTTTCAAAAAATTGGTATGTTTTCTGTTCGTTGAAATCTCTTCTTTCCGATGGTGAAAAAATATATATATGTTACTATAGTAAATCTTCTCAGAAAATGCAAAGCAAAGCTGCTTTTTTTAATATATTCATAATATATTTTTTATACATTTTGACATTTATTTCTTTAATATATTTTTTTTTCATGGGTATATACTCACCATAACATAGTGAAGGCATTATTAATTCGATTTTGTGTTTCAGATTATCAGTATGGATGAATCTGTTTGTATCATCTGCAATAACGCAGATGATAAGCAAGTGTATGAAATAAAAAAGCAGCTTTGCTTTGCATTTTCTGAGAAGATTTACTATAGTAACATACATATATTTTTTCACGATCGGAAAGTAGAGATTTCAACGAACAGAAAACATACAAATTTTTTGAAAAAAGCTGATATTTTGACAGGTGATTTTTCGATTGAAAATTAGGGTGCTTTTTCGATATTAATTCAAAATAAGGCGAAAAAATAAATATTTTTAATCAAATAAATTACAACGTATTTGGGACATAAAAAGGTAAGTTTTCACCAAATTTCGTTAAAAAAATATTTTTTTTGTAAAAGATAAAAATAAAAAACCAAAAACTTGGTTTTTTGAATTTTTCACATAAACTTTGAGGTTTTGTGAAAAAAGTGTAAATACAAAAGTTTTAGATCTTTTTATTACCTACAACTTTGCCATTTGACTTTTTTCGATAGGACTTTTAGTTTTGCCGGAAATCGAGAAAAACCGTTTTTTACCCTTAAAAACCCACCCCCATCCCCTTCCCGGCCTCAGATCGCCCGTAAATTATTTTTCCTTTCATTTTTATACTATCCCCCTCCTTTTCTAATGGGTTTCATCCTACTATTATTTTTATTGGTTTTAAAAATTATCGACTCTGGTCTAATAACGAATATGTTTTGAAAAACATTGTGAAAAAAGAACATCTTTAGATTCCGAATCAATTCCATTTGTCGTTCCGTGTTACGGAATAAAAATAAAATCGCATTAAGAGGAAACCTTTACAGCAAATTAAAAGAATCGTGTCAAAGTTGCTTCAGGCGTGTATGGTGTATCAACACGTACAGGCGTTCCAGCGGCCTCGTACCTATTTACTTTATAATTGGAGTTGGCTCAGCAGCCACTGGGTACCGGAAATTAATTAAATCTTCCAGTCATCTCGTGGCGACATTATTCGCAATGGCCTTCAAGACAGACATTAGATGAGGCCGTTAATTAAACTTGTCGATTGAGATCTTAAACTTATGGGACGTGTCGAAGATTGCTCGATAAATTGAATGATAAGGGAACACATTTTTTATATTACCAGTAGAGCGGCTAAAAATATTTTTCTGCGTTTGAAGTTGATCTCAGTTGATTTAGCCTACAAATATTTATTGGAGGTCTTTTCACACGTTCAATTCATGTTTTCATTCTTTGGACAAGTGGCTGTGGTTTGATGGTAAGTGACATTTTAACATCAGTAATATTACGATCACAGATAAGCCGCTACCTAAGTGATTATTTACGGTCCGTTTTAGTATGTTTTCTGGTCTCGTTCATTTAAATTCGTCATTTTTTCAGCACAATATATTTCATTACCTACATCATATATTTCAAGTTGTGTCTAAGTACGAAATTAGCACTCAGAACGCCCAGGGTGAGATTGGTGCAATGCTCTTTATTTGCAAAAAAATATATAAGCGAACTTGTCCTGCAGCGCCTCTATATTTATGGAGGCGAACGCACACCACCTACTTACTTTATTAATAGCTGATATAGTATACTACCTTTGTGTTACCTCATGCCCTATCCACGTTGATCATCATTCTTCTAGTTATTTTTATAGCAGATGTAGGCAGTTGAGCTAATGACCCGCTTGATGGTAAGTTACAGCTTTTCTACAATGCCAAGACAAACCACTGCCTACTGAAACTAGTCTAGTTATGTCTAGTTAGTTATGTTTAGACCCATCTCATCAAAATCATTTTAGCAAACTATAACAATACAGTTCGTTTAACGTGGCGGTAATTAGAACTTTCCAAAATAACAATGGCGATATTGGGAACGGTAATGCGGCCAGCGGGATCCGATCACGCATTAGAGCCGCGTCCATTTACTCCATTAAGGTAAATGGTAACAACTAACAGGCCGCAGTTACGAATCATTAGCGGTGTATAATTTGCGATCCGATTGGGGATAATGTGTTTCTTTTGTGACGTAATCTGGTGTGTGAGTGGATAGTACAGTAGGCGGCTTTGAGTTAAAATTAAATCTATATTCAAATCTTGTTTCTAAATATTTGAACTCGTTTAGTATTATTGCTACGGAACATGTTGTTCTAGCTAAAGAAGACGACAAAAAACTCCACCAGGAACACCAGCTATGTTATAATAAAAAGCCCACTGCTGTATAAGCCTCGGCAAACATTTCTACACTTACTGAGCATAGCCTTCTCTATAGCTTTTTGCACGCATTAATAATGAAAAAGACATTGTGGCTGAGTTATGGACACTTTACGGTCAAACTCACTTGCCTAATTTTCTTCATTTTGGAAGTTCCAAAGTTGCACAGTTTTGAAAGACTTGATAAACTAAACAGTATTTTTGTAGCAAATTATAAGTGAACTACCTATAATAAAAGCTGTAATCTCATTCTCACACAGAATCTGCCAACTTTAATCCCATTTTAGAGGTTTCGAAGTTGCACAATTTAAAAGATTTTAAAATTAAACAAAGCTTCAAAGTGTATTTTTGAAGCAAAAAATATATCATATGTGTATCTCTATTTCTACGTAAAAATTCTCACAGCTCAGTTCTTTAGCATAGTCAGACGACTTACATTCATCCAAATAAATGAAATACAATACTATTTCCTTCTCAATATCTAGTTGTCCGATTATCGAACTAACGATCGGATTAAGATGTTCATAGTATGTATTATTAATTGAAACAAGGCTCCCGCTGTGATATCCAATTAACGCTAATAGATTGAGATGTGACCCCGGTCAACTGGATTAAAATCGACGGAGATTAATTGGAAAACGATGTGGGTACATACGTAGTACCTATATTGATATATTCGAGTACATACATACTCCTAGAATTATTTAAGGGGTAGGCAGATATGCTGCCTTTGACAAATGTCGCTGAGTTTACGTCTGCCCAGTAGGTATTAATGGACCATCCAAGAATATTACGAGTATGATTTACAAAAATTAGACTTCAATTATAATCTACAAACCATTTTAATGTCTATGAAACGTAATATCTACAAGTCGCCGTACTTAGCTATAAATACGAAATCAAATCTCCAATAGGCACGTTAGAGTAATGTAAAAAACCGCAAAAGGCCAGTAGTTAAACCGTGGAATTACTTGGCGTTTCAACAGAAATCTTGTTCCATCAGCCAATTGCAATAAATGAGCGGGTCTGATTGGAATCCGGGGCGATGAGATTTTTTTTCGCCCTCTCCTGGGCTGGACGTCAATCCCGTTTCCCGGTCGGGAGATACCGAGCCAATTTCCCAACTCGCTTCCATTTATCACTTGCCATTATTGTGTTTAGTTTTATTGCTCGGCCCGTCAATTCATTATTTTATATGAAACGGAACGTTATTTACGTCTGTTTTATGTTTATGTTCATTTCGCGATTGCGGCTCAGTTGCGTTAGAACACATTTTTATGAGTTATTTATAAATGTACAGATGTGAAAAGTTTTGGTTGAAAAATATTGTTTTCGGTGGAGCAATATATTTAGAAGCTAATATTTATGCGTCGGTTTTTGGGTTGACTATGCTGTACTATTTTATTGTTTTAAATGTTTCAGAAAATAAATAATAAATAAATAACACCCAACAGTCACATACAAGAAAATAAATGTTTCATAATTCAGAAAATAAATGTTTATTAATTTTCTTTTTTGTAAAAAATTATGATAGTTAATTCTTCAAATAAAGCTTGCCATACACGCTAGAGTATACATGAGAAGTTTGACTGCGCAGGTAAACTGTAGCATGTACGTTGCTCAACAGTACAGGTTTCCACACCTGTGCAGACGATCGAAAAAAAATGTGTTTTTTTTTAATATTTTCTGCCAATTGTTATACAGGTGCAGTTTCACTGTACAGGCCGAACTGAGCGCGTGTGGCGGTCGTCAGTTTACTAAAAATATTTGTTAACAAGTTGTAAACTATGTGGTAAAGTATGTGGACTTATTTAAAAGGGATTTAATATGGTCAATAATAAGGCAAGCTAGTTTTCATAGATTTATCTATGCTTTGCTCTCAATATTCCAAATTTTGTCAATGACAATAAATGCATTTCCGTGCTATGTTCAATATCATTCAGTCAATACAGAAAGTCCATTACTGCACACAGACTTTCCGCTAGGATTTCTATTGTGATAAAGAGCGGCCTACATTCCCTTTTTACAACCTTTACTAGATCGCTTGAGCACCTTTAAGTTGGAAGTCATACGTTGCACTTGTCGTTGGCTTCTACTCGAAAATTCCTCGCCTGCATCAGCTATCGATCGCCCGATAGAAAACTATATCAGTAGTATCTATGAGTACCCATATACGTTCCAGTATAGGGCACAGGCCTCCTCTAAAATCGAGAGTACGATTGAGAGTGGTTAGACCACATAGTCCACCACGCTGGCCTTGTGCAGGTTGGCAGATTTTATATACCATAGACATTCTTACAAATCGCTATGGTATGCAGGTTTCATCGCGAGGTTTCCCTTCACCGTTATAGTGCGTGTTGATTGACTATCAGTCATAACTCCGAAAAGTCAGAGGTGTGCCTTGGGATTCGAACCCGCGACCATCGTGAACATGTTGGCAGCCGCGTCTAGTCCGTTTCCCAACAGGCCACCACTCAATTTTGAATACACATACGATCACAGCATACGATGCAATAAAAAACTATATTTTAAATTCACAATGGTCTGGATATTCGGTTCGGTTTGTATTTATTTAATGCGACTATTCAGCAGGTCGTGCAGTGCTCGTATTCGAGTCGCCGAGCTTGCCTACACGGTTGTTAGTTTCACACCGCCAACGCAGCGGACTTGTTCACAATTTATTGTTCCACTGTTGTCTTTTTGGGTTAAGTTTTAGCTGTAATTAGTTTTAGGATTCACACTACTTATCAGCTATTTTATGATATACACTATACAGGGTAAATCCAGACTGCGACCGAAAACAGGCATGTGGTAGTTTTACTAAGTACGGACACTGCAAACAAAATGTCGTAAAAAATGTGATAATCTTCTTACAATTTTTTAAGTATCATCGTATTTAGGTAGGAAAAATATTTCCATTCCATAATAATGGTAAGCGATACTGCCGCTCATGGACAGAAGCAAAACCAAACAATACAACGAACAACAAAGCAATGCTTGGCATTACACTCCGGTCCCCATCTTGAGACATAAGATGTTAGGTCTTCTTATGTCTAGTAGTTACTCCGGCTCTCAATTAACTCCAAACTTAAAGTCAGCAACAAAAATAGAGCAATACAGTCTCCCTGATACACCCGGCTTAACATGAAGTATCCACTAAGCAAATGAAGTTAGACTGAATCTCTAATTGGCTCTGTGATACGAAAGTTTAGCTTTCAACGTTTAATGGTTTGTGACTTTGTCCTCGATTTAGCTGGAACTAATTTGTAGGGCGGAGTATCAGCCGCGTCTTGTCCAACTTTAAATTGTTTAGTAACAAATCTGAATGCGGGATGGTTATGGTATTCCACTGTGGATGAAAGCCAGTGATCTGATTAGCATGCTCGTAGTTGTAGTTTTCGAACATTTGTGAGGGAAATATTAATGAGCTGTGAGCTTCTGTCGGCAATAGTGTTCATGATTTGAGTACATGTGATATTATGAAATAAAAAATGGTATATTGCCGTATTAATATGAAGCAACAGTCAAACTGAATGTAAATACTTTTGTGAGTTTTGTAACGCATACGGAATTATTTAATAATCTGTTATAAACCTATTTTAGTTACCGAATGTTTTGTCTTCTTTACTCAAACTGAATTTAAAAGAAGTTCGAAGGGGACAAAACATTCACATTAATACGTTTATAAACTGTTTGAATAAGGCCTATGGAGTGCAGTCAAGAACTGTCTGCTACTTAAATTGTAAATATATTAAGTCTATTTGCTATGTTCTTCTACGGTACAAAATAGGGCATGAAACGAATAAGGCAATGTAATACAATATTTATAACAGTTTATTACATAATTTAGATTTTCCTCGATGTAATAAGTTTATTATAAGTAATAGCAACCGCAAATCGGCCTACACGTCAAAGTAAGATACAATATAAAAAAGAAAAGAAATAGAACGCAATTCTTTCCTCGTCTCAACGTGAAATTGTATCAAGACATGACGTGACGTAATATAATAAAATGCTTCTCGAATTGTACGCTATATTTAAAGGCACTTGAGCCATTGAAACCTTATTCATTTGTACTAAAAGAGCTTCCTTGTTCCGACGAGAACAAAGCGACGCGGTGATATAGAGAGGAAAGATGGTGCATTGATATTTTAGCGGCTTCTATAATGTAATTTATAAAATAATATATAATTATAATATGTAATGTTAATGTAATTACTGGTGGTAGGTCTCTCAAATGTGAGAGGCCATCTGGGTGGGTACCACCGCAGAGTCTATTTCTCCTGTAAAACAGCAGTGTAAACGCACTGTTGTGTTTCGGGTTAAAGGGCATTGTAGCCAGAGTAACTACTGGACATATTGAGACTTAACATCTTATGTCTCAGGATGGCGAGCGCAGTGGAATGCCAGGCATTGCTTTGTAATTTAAGGTGTTGTTTGATTTGCTACTGTTTATAAGCGGTCGTATCGCTTACCATCAGGCGAACGGCATGCTCGTCTCGCCATTCATAGCAATAAAAAAAAATGGGAGTTTTGTGAAAATGTAATTTACATATAGTTTAGCATACTACTACTACCAGTTTCGTTTTATTGTTACCAAAAAATATCTCCATAGTTTTAGCAATGAAGTAAAAATATTTATACCTAGAGTTTCCATTAAAGAAAAGTAGGTACTTTGGATGAAATTGTATACTCAGTACATCGAATAAGATTATTACTTGCGAATTAAATTCGCAGAGTATATTATCATCATTCATTATATTCAATTTGGATGTAACTGTATTATTTTTATTTCAGTATGCATGCATGGTTATAATATCGAATAAGATAATTATTTCTGGATAATTCGCCGAGCGTAATATAATTAATAATGTTCAATATCAATTTACCGATATTGATATTAATAGGGAAAATAAAATAGTTTATAATTTAATATTATGGTTTGATGTATTGTATGTGATGTTAAGCCCGTAGTTCAACTGATAAAAAAAATATTCCGACTTTTTGTATTGCTACGAATGGCGAAACAAGCATGTTATTCGCCTGATATAGTAAGACCAAGCAACAAACAATACAAAGCAATGCTTGGCGTTCCACTGCGCTCGCCATCCTGATACATAAGATTTTAAGTTTCAATATGTGAAGTAGTTACTCTGGCTACAATGTCTTCAAACCAGAACACAACAGTGCATTTACAGTGTTTTTGGCGGGAGAAAAAAATAACTTTAATTACATTTTTAAACATAATACAATATCCCACCACGCCCAAACCCCATCCAGCCTTACAACTCAACAGAAACACGAAGCTGGGCAAATGGCTGGTCCGGAGGCGCGGTATTGCGTTACAGGGCGACATCGCCGGTCCATTTCCCCGACACTGCGCTAACTCAATCGCCGACCGGCGGGATTTTTCCCTCCGTCAACGCAGACAACGTGACCCAAAGGCGCTGATGAGTGTCTAACGAACTTATCGCCGTCTAGTGTCTCACTTTTATTTTGGACAGGGACGGATTTTGAGGTTTTAATTATAGTTGAATAAAATCAGTGTTTACTGTCACATGTTCTGAATTTAAAGTTTAAGTTGAGTTAGTGATCCTTAACTTGTTATTTAAATTATGATGTCGAGCCCATCTCAAGACGTTTGTAAGTGAGTTCCATAATTGAACGGCTTGTAATGAGAATAACATGAATGTCGTGGTGTGTACGAGCATTCTCAATCTCAGATTCCTCGATGGCCTCAAGAATCGCCGACATGCCGCCATAATTTCGGGTGCTTGTGGCCCACATGATTCTTTTTTTATTGGCCGCCGGGATGTTTCAGTGGGCTGCGGATACCCGTGGAGCCGAATGCTTTAAAGCCTTAGAACATTCCGTTTTTACGACAATTATACGCAACTAGAATTCGTTTTATATTAATACATGTCATGTATAATAAACGAATAATACAAGTCATAGCACTGTAACAATGATGAAGTATAAAAATACTTTCTTCACAAGTTCAATATCGCATTGGTTCTAACTAGTTCAATTGCTAATTCTCAATCGATTTTACTCAGTAAATTACACAAGGGTTGCTTTGTCCCGCGAATCATCCATGTAAATGTTAATATATTGTCAATCTAACTGTGACAATAGAGTTCAGAATGTATCAGTTCGATGCATTTATTTCAAAAGTTGACGACAGTATTTTAATCCTTTGTGAATGGTAAATAATTATGCTACTTTGTACAATATCTGCAGCTCTGCATCACCCATAGGTTCACCGGTAGATAATGCCTTAGACATTCGCCTTTATACAACATGTTTAAAATTTGAAATAAACAATTAATATATTTCAATACTCGTAATCATATTTTCGATTGTAGAGGAGCCCTACAGTGGGGCGTTTGAGATGAATGAATTCAAACTGTATCATTATACCGATGGAATTTATTATGTATGTGACTGTTGGGTGTATTTATTATTTACTTATTTATTTTTATAGTGTGAAAGAGACTATCTCGCCCTCACACCCACCACTGTAACTTCTGTAAGCCAGGATCAACAGTGACACTAATTGTAATGACACCAAGCATTGAATCTCGGCGAGTCTCCGGGAATGTCTAACTTTTCTATAACCCGTAACAAAATCAATCAGAAAGTTAAATTAATAGGAGGAGTTATAAATAAATTATTGTCCACTTTCATCCTTAACAAAGCAGGTGACAAAACAATAATAATAATAATAACTCTTTATTATAACACCATATATAAAGGATAAACAAAAGACAAAAACAGAAGAAAAAATAAAAAAGAAGAAAACAATAGTTAAAGAAACATAACGTTGGTGATATAACTAGCGGTCTTATCGCTTTAAGCGATCTCTTCCAGACAACCGGTTGGTAAAGGAAAGATCCAATGGTTATGGACGGTGCTTATTATTAACAATAAACTTACATGCAATATAAATATATAAATACCGATATAAAACGAATAAATGCAAGATATGATACACTTAAATACAATATAATAAACAATTAAGGTGAATGAGCTAAATAACCTCGCAAAAATACTTTTCAGCCGGAGAAGTCAGTTGTAAAGCATTATCGATCAAATCATTATTACATGTTATAATTGATTCCAGTGATAGGTATGGCAAAAATGCCGGGAAGCACGGAAATTCTTTTTAGTCTCTATCAAAGTCTATGTAGTACCTATACAAGTCCCGATGATATTTGCATGCTATCATGATATTTGCATGATTTTACGCTGATTGTGCCAGGCGAATATATAGTCATGTTGGGCCGAATATTATTTAAATCCTGGGCACCGCATAATAAACATGAATCCCACGTAGAAAATATTGCTTGACCGGGATATCGAACCCAGTACCTGACTACTCATAATATTGGGTCGCTTCCGCAATGAGAGTTTTATATCATTGATCAACGTCAGATTCTCCTGACATTCAGATTTTGAAGCAGTTTTACTATATCTTAATGATTGAAGAAATTAATTGAAACAAATTAATTGGTTCAAACATACTTAATAGCAACGAATAAAACCAATTAAAATATATTTGATCATATTAAAATGTAATTATTTAGACATTATTATAGAATTGCAGCTGTAATTGGATTTATTTTACCTCATATTATGTGAACCGTGCGATTTGGAATATAATTATTCATATTTAGTTATAATAATTTATGAAACACTATTATGTGTAAATCGGACGTGAAAATAGAAAATAGAAACTGATTATACAGTGTGGGGCTTCTGTTTCATTCCAAATTTTACTTTACGAAAAAAACAAAAATATACGGGAATTATAAATATAATTATTACTTTTATAGTAGGGTCTAGTTTTATTAAAAATAATCTTCTTTAAGTATTTTTGAGGTTAATGTAAAAATCTGCTCTTTTTCTATATTCTACATTATTTACTGATAGTCGAATATTCACGAAGTCTCATTTCGGCCCCGTTCGGATGTCACGTCTTTGAGTATTCTTTTTGCAATAAGGCTCTCCTAATTGGTAAAATTGCCGGCTGCCTTCGAACGATTAAAACATTGTTTCGAAAGGTTAGAAAGAAAATATATTAAGCTTTTAGACCTTCTGAATACTTTATTAGTACTGATCGATGGGGGAAATCATCAGTTAATTGGTTTCGACCTCCATTTCTTACGTTTTATATGCTATAATTCTTGTAACAACCGAATAAAGGTTGTAATATGTCGTTAGATAACATAATATGTTAGCTAGATAGCATTTTTGTATAATATAGGGGGTCCACGAGCATACGGTTCACTTGATGGTAAGTGGTCACCTCCGCCCATGAACATCTGCACAAAAGAGCTTCAATAAAACGCCGTTAAGAAATATGAAGGACACCTATGATTAATAATAATGGAATTCCTGGGACTGTACATGAGGAATAAAAAAAAATACTGTAAGATGTTGGCGCTAATATTTTAGTGAACTATTTTAAACTACAGTTTTAGAAAGTTTCATCTTCTAATAGGGATGTTACAAATTCGCGTAAATTTATTTTTGGCACATTAAAGACTGTATTTTAAAATCTAATATGATATTTTGAAAACCTAATTGTTCGTAATAAATTAAATAAAAATATTTTAAAATGTTTTATTCATTACCCAGTATCACGTGACTGCAAAAAGCGATCGGAGCGCTCTGACGTCACTTCGCGGGCGGCAGGATGATAAAGTCAATTCATTTTGATAAAACGCGAGACTCTGATAGCGATCGTTGAAGCAGATTATAGCCACGTGACAGGTTGGAGCGATTTAGTGGGAATTTTGAAAATGTTACTGTAATTTTTTAATAAAATTTGTTCTAGGTATATTTTAGTAAAATTATTCTTTTCGACTTTATATTGGGTATATCTACGAAATAAAAATTATCGACATCCATATTACTATAATTTGGCGTGAAACACAATCTGCTTATCCCACAAACAAGCTGAGCTTCGATTCCCAGTACCATTGATTAACCGAAACACGCTCAAAGTGTTCCTGGAACGAATTGAAAATATATACTCTGTTAATTAAACCAGTCATTCCAATCAAGGTTCACAAAATTAATAATGCCGATGGTACGAAGCAATAGACTGACTTGGTGGCGGTATTTTACAACAATATAATAATAATAAATAGCACTACATAGTCCTGACCCAGCACTAAGATTGAGTCTTGTGTTGTGGGTATTAGGGACTACGAGAGACTTTTCGGTCTCACAAACACACAACCAGACCCCAATTAAATATTTGTGGGCCGCACAAACATTTCTTTCGGTGCGCGGATCGAACCCGCGACCTCTCGTTTCACAGGCGGCGCCTAACCGACTGCGCCACGGAGGCTGTCAATATATGGCTGTATGATTGCAAAGCTCAGGACTCGGGTTCGAATCCCGGGTTGGGCAAAGTGATATTGGATTTTTCTATTCATTATCAGCCCGGAGACAGGATTTTTTGTCCGATGTGGCGTGTGCTAGATAGGCTCGCCTTCTATCACATTGTGGGACGGAACATACAAGGCGAAACGTGGGTGTCCAAGTTCTCTGCCTACCCCTTCTGGGAAAAAGGGCGTGAGTTTATGTATGTATGTATGAACCGGTAAAATGATTACTATATACGACATAAAAGCAAACATTCACAACATAAAAATTCATTTTGGCACTTTTCATGAAAATCATCTATCATTTGCAATATTTCTAAGAACCAGATATTAACAAAAATCTATACATTTTTCCATTGACGGTGTTCTCATCGCGTTCCCATTCGCATGTTGTGTCCTGCCGCAGGCTAATCAATCCCCACACATCACTTTTATCAACCCCATCCTTTTACCCCGCCTTCATCGTCACAGGCGCGCAAGGGACCTATACGATTGCCTAGTATTGTTGGTTGAATGATGGTGATAACTTGCCATAAGATGATCGTGCGTCTTTGAGAAAAATATATGTTTTTTGTTCGGTGAAAGGAGAAACCAGAATGTAATTCGCCTGATGGTAAACGACACGACTCTTCATGTATAGTAGCAAAATCAAACAACACTATTAATTAAAAAGCAATGCTTGGCATTCCACTGCGCTCGCCATCTGAGACATAGATGTTAAGTCTCAAATGTCCAGTAGTTATTCTGGATACAATGTCCTCCAAACACGAACACGACAGTGCATTGCGGTTGAGCCTACCCAGGCAGCCAATTTTCACATATGAGAGTCCTACCTCCAGTGCTAAAATATCTAGCAAAACACATGTGGTTTTACCCGACAGATCTGTTTGACAGATTTAGATTAGCAGGCAAAACTGCTAAACTATGGCGAGAATAGATCTTAATGCCTCCCTGATGCATGTTTGTTTCCGATGCATAAAACGAACGGATTATAATAAAATATAAGAGATGAGTGATATATATGAGACATATGTGATATATGGCATATATATATGGCATATGTGAGAGGCCATCTGGGTGGGTACGACCGCAGTGTCTATTTCTCCCGTCAAACAGCAGTGTAAACGCACTGTTGTGTTTCGGGTTGAAGGGCATTGTAGCCAGAGTAACTACTGGACATATTGAGACTTAACATCTTATGTCTCAGGATGGCGAGCGCAGTGGAATGCCAAGCATTGCTTTGTAATTCAAGGTGTTGTTTGGTTTTGCTACTGTTCATAAGCGGTCGTATCGCTTACCATCAGGCGAACGGCATGCTCGTCTCGCCATTCAAGGCAATAAAAAAAAAAAAATATTGATGGCATAATATGATGTCAACACATACATAAACTCACGCCTTTCTCCTAGAAGGGGTAGGCAGAGGTGCCACTACACATATTGGTGGTGGTGGTAGACACTCACATTTCGCCTTGTATATTCCGTCCCACGATGTGATAACGCCGAGCCATCATCATATCGGGCAAAAAACTCTAGACTCCAGGCTGATAATGGATAGAAAAATCCAATAAAAATTTCCAACCCGGGATTCGAACTCGAGACATAAGCTTTGCAATCATACCTTTCGCCATCATCAATACAGTACAGATTAATTTAAACTACTATTACCTTGTACAAGCGGATACGAAGTACCAAAAAGCGGATTAATTACATCAGCCGCCGCCCAACTAAGAGTATAAAAATCAGTATTGTATACGGTACGTATAAAAAAATTAATTATGCAAGCGTCCGACGAAACTTTATTACATTTAATTTCATACGCCAGTAGCATTTCGCGAAGTAATTAATTATGCACAAAATACTCCGCCGGTTCATAAATAGGTACTGGCTCGAACAACAAACCTACGTACATTTTATACACGTATTTCGCACATATTGTATGTGGAACGGAACTTTTTTCGAATAAAATATGAAGTTTTATTTATAAATTCGCATTTTCATAAATTTTCTGAAGTGATGATCTACTTTCTTATATTTACGTTATTTAGCTGGTTATAGGTTATTCCTAGTAAGATACTAAAACATTTTTAAACTATTGAGGATATCGAGGTATGATGAGTCTTGTACCAGTTTTAATGATTTTGATATAATTAGGCATACATTTCTTAATTTTTCCAATTTTCTTTTATCTTCTTGAAAACAACAAAAAGAATATTATTTTTATTATATAATGCTTAAAATAATTGTTTTTTAATCTATAAATTGATTATATTAACCATACTCTATTAATTACAATAACAAATGAGGTTGGATACGAACGCCAAAGAAAAAAATACATTTGAAATTGGAACGAGGATGGAGTTTCGGCGGGAATTCTGACAGCGCAGTCAGTTTTTTTTTGTTCTTTAACAAGTTCCGCGTAGTATTTATGAACTGAAAGTGGGAAATTATTGGTAGTGTTCAGCAGCTACAGTGATACAGTTAATTATCAATTATGGAAACATCGTGAGAATATCTGCGTACTCAAAGTTACCAACAAAGATTTCAAATGTATGTAGATTAATTTGTATTGAGGCTGCTTAGAAGACTAAAAAGGCTTTTTCAGAAAGGGTTTATTTTTATTTATTTAAAGACAACAGTAGTCAAAAGTTACATTGTAAGTTACTTATTCTATGTGTTAATTTACAATATGCATACACTAATGTTGTTTTATAATAAGAAAATTTATCCAGTATTTTAAGATAGGACAATCCATACTCTCAGTAATGACATTCAGGACGCTATTGGAGCTGGCTCGCATCCGGTGCAATAAAGACGCTATTCTTTTCCGCCTTATAGCGTAGAAGTCGTCCCTGCGTTCTTGAGCAAACATTAATGACGCACTGAAATAACGGGGCAGACCCAACAGCGCCCTAAAAGCATTGTTGTATTGAACCCGAAGAGCATTGTAAGTTTTTTGGGTATAATTGACCCATAGGCTGCTAGTATAAAATACCTGACAAAATGCCTTGAACAGTGTTAATTATGTGATTATATATTTTGCCAATCCTCCTTTGAACCTGGTATATAAACTCGTACTTAGGGAACACCGATTATTTTGTATATTGTAGAAACATTTTTAATCTCACTGTCTCCCGTTTGACGTTAATTTCTTTCGTGAAATACATACATAAACTCACACCTTTTCCCTAGACGGGGTAGATAGAGGTGCTATTGGGACACCCACGTGTCGCCTTGTGTATTCCGTCCCATGGTGTGCTAGGGGGCGAGCCTATCGCCATATCGGGCACAAACTGCTTTAGAATGATATCGTGATACAGCTGCGCCGCCGAGGCATTAATTACTTGTAAACGGAAAAAATGGAAACAAACTTACGATCGTAGGGTTCAAAATGCAGACATGCTATCATTAGACCCACACGTGACTCTTGAAATCATCCTACGTGCGGTAGGCACATAAAATTATTATACCACTAACTGTATTCTTGAAAAGGCAGAAGTATTACTAATGACATCCACAATTCGCTGCATTAGGTCATCATAGAATGAAAAGAACACAGTCGAATTGAGAGCCTCCTCCTTTTTTTGAAGTTGGTTAAAAATAAAGTATGGCGAAATATGTCCGTAACTGCAAACGAGTACAAGTTGTTTTAAAAATACAGTCTTGCCTGCATTTTGGTGTTTAATTTACAAAATAACAAAAGAATACAAAATGTAATATGCTCTCGTACATTTATGTTACTTGGCTCTCTATTTTAAAATATAAATCTTTTTAAAAATAGTTCGCTTTGCAGCTTTGCGTTTCTAAAGGCGCTTTTATACTCGATTTTGTATTTTAAAATTTTTCCTTTCACGTTTATTATTTGTTCATATTAAATGTATTATATTAGCTTTTACGGAGGTACTTGTATGACTTCAGTCCATTGCGCGTTTGTCCATTTCATTGGAGCAGTGTATAAAGTACTCTATAATAAGTTTCTCCCTCCACGTCTAGAATAAAAAAATACAATTTAGTAACGTATTGCTGTCATATGTAAAATGTAATCGGTGGCTGTCATTCTCTAGGATTTTTTGTTTTCTGGCGAAATTTTATTTTTACCTTTAGTTATATAATAGCCAATGTTAAAAAAGGCTTGAGCTAAGAATTTTAAGAGCGATCTATTGAAGTAGCCTGATTTTGATAAAGAGGTTGTTAAAAATAGCTTTTTTCAGGTCCAATAACCAAAAAGTATTCACCACGCTTAATGTAGTAACATAGTCAAACTATAAGAATATAATAAACTATTTTCTAATCACTTTAAATCTTTGCAATAATTACCTTTTGCCCTAAGCAATTATTACATGCAATCTCCACCGCAGGGTGCACTACACAGCTAACTATGAAGTCTTATTACTCAGAACAACATGCATGCTCGTACCGCGCATCTTCACGCTTCACTCAGACCCTATATTATATAGACAAGCTCATCAGGAGAGAGCCGAGGGTGCATAGGGTGCATTTCAATGCCGGTCATACGGGAGCACAGCTAATTAGAAGTGCAGTAACTACACAAAGTTACTCCCACCTTTCATAGAGTCCTGGTACACGGTACTTTTTGCGCTGCTGAGACTAACGCCGACGTTTTGCTTTTTTATTCGAACTGGCTTGGTTCTTGTGATTTACTTGTGGGTAAAATGAACAGTGATGGATTTGGGAATAAGCTTATCAAAAATTTTGGTTGTTAAGTACAAACGTAGTAATTTTTTAAAATAAAGTCATCCTCTGATAAACATAAACTGCCTTATTCATAGACTTTTTTTAAAACCTATCTTAGGTATCAAGTTTTTTGTCCCTCTCGAACGAATTTTGAATTCAGTTTGAGCGAAGAAGACAAAACATTAATAAGGCCGTTGATTTACATGTTGATATCTGTAATGAGAATATAACTTGGTCAAATATGATTAATTATATACCAACTTCTATCACCTTACTGCTTACTATTTTACTCACTTACTCCTTATACCGGCAATTGAGGATGGATTTCTATATATTATCTGTTGATCTACCACCGATCCCATAGATTATATTGAGGTGAACTATGTGGAAATGTATGTGAGAAGTTTATGGTTAGTAGCCTTTTTATCTCCGAGTATGATGGTAATGATGAACGTAAGATGTTGCAAATCGCAAATATATCTTGTCAATGTTAATGTTTTACCTTCTGAGGAAGTCGGAGAAATAATGCGGTTGTGATGTGTTCATTCTCCTATAGATATTATTTCATTTCGTACGTTACTTATTATCCCATGTCATGTCAGTTGTAGTAGACATCAATTAATCCATGTCGATTAATATTGGGTTGGAACAACCAAATCATAAGCGAGATAATAGAACTGACATTTGGGTTTAGCAATATCCGCGACGTCCGTTCATTCCGGTGACACGTGAAGCGTTTGTCAATATAGTATTACTGTTCAACTCATCTAGTATATTGATATGAAAGTAGCTTTTCGATTTTGTGATATTTATAAATAGTGAAATAGTTTATTTATACCACAAGGCACAAAGGGACTATAATTCGAATAGACTGTCCGACGGAAATGGTTACCTGGTAATTATTACTTTTAGGATGTAGGCATGGATCACGAAAATCGACACACTTGCGTAGTTTTTCTACTATCACCTATAATGGTTGATTTCCGGGTGATTCAGAATATTCTGGCACCATCAAATTTGTCTGTATCTGTATCAGATTAGCCTATATACGTCCCACTGCAGGGCACGGCTTCCTCTATAATCGAGAGCAGGGTTGAGAAAGACAGCCATATAGTCCACCACGGTGCGCTGACCAAATTCGGGTTGGCGGGCTTTACATACCATAGAAATTTATAGTTAATTTTACCGAAATAGTTTTACCACTGAAATAAAAATGCATTCAGCTAACCATCCGCTACGTCCGTGTGTCGTATAATTTGCAACTATTCCATAGCTATGGTTGCTTTCTACACGTAACTCCGGCTTAAACAATGTGAAATTGGTATTGTTCCCTTTAATAAACTTTTTCTTTGTGAATCGTTTAGTTATGTTCCGCGTGACTGCTTGTATTATGTTTATTGTTGCCTTTTTGTATTTGTTCTCTTGGAATTCAAACGCCGATGTATATTGGCTGAATGTATTCCTGTAATTTATTATTTGTACCTAGTAATTTTTTAAACGAATTAAGGATCGAGAAAATTGTGTAGTCGAGGTTGGATTAAAATTGTTTTGTGTTATTTTAAAAAGCAAATAATTGAATATATTCATGTTGTATTTAAGTTTCTTGGTGCTGTGCTATAAAATAGTCTGGCTAAATCGTTTTTCTTTTAAATAGTTTTCTATGATTATGGGTTAATTTTGTAAGTTATCTGATAATTTTCGTGGCGCAGTTGGTTAGACGCCGCCTGTGAAATGGGAGGCCGCGGGTTCGATGACCGCCCCGCACCGAGGCAAATGTTTGTGTCCCATAAGTATTTGTTTCGGATGTTTGTGAGACTGAAAAGTCTCGTAGTTTTTGCTACCCACGACACAAGACTCGTTCTTAGTGTCAGGGTCAGGACTATGTATGTGACTGTGGAGTGTATTTATAGAAAAAAAAAATATATATTGTTGTACCGGCATGATAAATTGCAACTGATGGTAAATCCAAAATGGAGAATCTATCAATCGTCACAATTTTGCTGGTTTATTATGCACAGAATTTATATACATAAGCTGATCCCAAATCGCGACTCACTTAAGTATCCCAACGACGTCTACAAATAAATTTAAACAAAAATATTTCCTGGATTTTTAATCTCCTAACTTTTGTTTTAAGAAAAAAAGACAGAAGTTTGTATGTCAAAGTTTAGACATCCCAGCGGAGTTCAGGCGTACAATCCGGCTATCGGGTCGCACCAAACTTTATTTAAGTAAGCCGACCTGACTTCCCAATTCTTTCACGTGGGTACAGATGCCTGACTTTCCAGTATCTGAATAGTTGGGCTAGGTTTGTTTTGGGTCTGTTTATAGTTAATATTGATTTTTTTTCTTTTGTATGTTTTGAGTTAAAGTAAGGCGTATTGCAGAATGATTAGATATCTCTCCTTTATAGATAGAGATTAATTTCGTCCCATCGTTGATGATATTATATCTTTAAATTACTGTGAATACAACTGTAGAACAAAGTCCGGGTCGACATACCAACCTCCGAAACAAAGCGATTTTTTAAAACCTCCGCGCCAATAGGTTGTCAAAACTTTGTTCCATAACTCTATGAATGAATAAGGAATGTTATGTTAGCTAAAAATGTTCAAAAGTTTTTAACATATTGTTTTTATTTACAAGTCGTTTATGAATACGGTTTTATGATGCAAAAAGCTTGATATTTTATAGGGATGTAAAAGAATATTTTAAAATTGTATGCATGCGCGTTGCATATTTATTAGTTTTATAAAACTAACTCACACTCGAGGGCGTTATGACTGCCATTTCACATCACACCGTCCTTAGAGGTTTTTTTTTTACTTTTATGTACGTTTAACAAGCCTTAAACACAAAATGCTGTATATAAGAGACTAAGCGAACACGGCTTGTGTTACTTAAAAGGGACTTGTGTTATTGCATGTTGCTATGAAAAATGTTTTCATAAAAATCTCCGCGTGCAGCGGGCACTGATCTTTTAATCTCTTAATTACATGAGAGCAGGATACGTGGGGATTTCACCGAAATAACCATGCAAAATGGACGGCTGGCGCCCGTTGCCTTACCCCGTGAATATGAATTATTCTTTCGTGGTACAGCTTGGACGCATATTTACATTTTATATGAGTACAGCGTCGTTTTACAGCGCTCGGCGTTTTTGTTACCCGCCACTCGGCGGATTTTTTCGTATGCAAAAATTGTTTTGTACTTTTTCACGAAGTTCATGGGTTAGTTTGGAGTGCGTGGGAGTGGCGCAGTGCCGAGCCATGTATTTTTAATTGGGGTACTGGAGTTGGGAATTATTTACTATTTAGCTCAGTAGCACTTAGGATAATATGGAGTTTAGTTCTATGGCTAAGACTGATGAAACTTGCTGATATAAAAAATTATGTTACTTAAATTATAATTTAGAAGTATTATGAAAAAATAGTGTTCTACTTGTTATTTAGGTCACACTTAATTTTTTTATCATTATCATAGCAACGTGTACAATTGTTGTAAGTAAACGTGAGTTGATATTTGTTTTTTTAGTTATCCCAAGCGTAATTACTGTGTTTTTTTTAACAAATGACTAAAATAAATGAGTCAATTTATTCATCGACTCCACTGCCTTCACCTCGGGCGCAAAATAATCTATCGGAAAGATTTTCCGCGCAACCTCAGTTTACGGCAAATCGTTTCTGTAATAGACACATGCGAACCTCCCAATCTTGTTTACTTTAAGGCTGTGCTCTGTATTTCATTTACCCACGAAGTGTTGACAATCCGTGGTTTTATGCGAAATCCATCGTCGAGGAGTTTCGGTTCGGTTTATCGCTGGTTGCGTCCTGCTTACAGACTTTACGAGGGCGCAGTAAAATTTCAATATCCGCCAAAATATGGCATTTCATTTGGCCTGCTTTGCCGAAATGCCCGAATGGCGCGTAAAATTGTAATGGTTTTCGGTTTTAATCATTTTCAGTTAGAAAATTGGCTGTATAATTAAATTGTTGCGTGGGTTTTAGGTCGACTGCCTACTATAATATAGGATACTTTAACCGCTCTATGAATTTATTAAGCAGAAGTATGATGCTGTATAAGTAACTATATGTAAAAGTAACGGGTAGGCGAAGAAACGATGTGGGCAGCTTGTGCCTGATACTTTCATAGTACGATCACATTGTGCTACTTTGTAGCGAGCGCAGATTTTTACTGCTATGTCAAAAAGAAAAAAACAAGGTACTGGTGAATTATTCAAATAGGTTATGAAATAGCCTAGACTCACAAGAGTTTATGTGTGTGTGTGTGGTTTTGAGTTCCGGATATTTACGACTCTCATTGTGTGGACTTTGAGTCTTTTATTATAATTAAATAAATGATTAATAATATTTATTATAAAGTTAATAAACCTCGATAGATCATTAGTTAGTTTTTCGATTAATATTATACGTCGATTTCTATAATTTCCAGTAGGTCACGCAGGTCTATATTTACACAAGAAAATGGGTTATCCTCTTAAAATATTTTAAAATAACATTTAAAAGAGAAAAGCGAAAATGCTGAGGAGTATTAGCGAACCATCTCTAGGAACTGTTGGGACAGAGTATGTAATTACTACTTACACTAAACCTAACAGCTATTGAGCAGGCCGGAATAATTGTGTAGAAATACGGAACATTATCCTCCTCTTTCCATAGTTTAGCATTGTATTTAACATCCGGCTCAAGCTTTGCTTGGGCAATATGAAAAAGTAAGCAGTGCATTTAAATTGCATCAATATTTTGCCGTGTGACATTATATAGTCATGGGGATACAATGCTTTTTAATAGTATTGCAGCTTTTCCGACTAGTCATTTATTTTTATTCCTGTATAAGTCCTGTGGGCGGACGTCATTTTCGTTTTGTTGTCGCCCCTTTTAAAGAGCCAGAAAAAGCTTTTAGACGATCGCCGCGTTTAGAATAATAATTTCAAATGTGACCTTTCGTGCTAAGTGATGTAGTTTTTTTAGACTTGACTGGTACGGTATAAAATTAGAGCAATTTGTGAGTTTCTGATAGAATTCTAATAAAAAAAATAGATTAATATTATATTTTTGGAGTGGAAGCCACGTGCAAGAGCCGTGGTAGCCTTTTTTTTATTGCATTGAATGGTGAGACGAGTATGCCGTTCGCCTGATGTTAAGCGATACGCCATACGACCTCTCATGAACAGTAGTAAAACAAAAAACAATGCTTGGCATTCCACTGCGCTCGCCATCCTGAGACATAAGATCTTAAGTCTCAATATGTTCAGTTTTGACTATGGTTACAATGTCCTGCAAACCGAAATACAACAGTGTATTCACAATGCTGTTTGGTGGTAGAAATAGACATTGCGGTGGTACCTACTCAGATGATCTCTCACATATGTTCACCCAATGCGAACAGACGACCTAGTAAAGGCTTTAGGTATAGTCCCACCATTACTACACCCACTCCAGTAAGCCAGGATCTAATAAAGAATGCAAGAAGTCGCTAGATGCCGGTCACTTCCAGCAGGTGGATGTTATTTTTGGGAGTGCTTTCTTTTCAACAGTAGTCTTTTTGTGTTTAGAACAAAATTCCGACGATGATAACAACAGCCATCATCATCATACAATCAGATCTTGAATGATAATGTTCCACCTCTCAGAGTATATTAGTTTTTATAAATGGTAGAGCCATTCTTTAGCCAGTTTTGACTTGTATGAGTTGGTTTTTTCGAGTTGGCTGGAATAATGATGTGTCTTCTCTCCTCAGTGAATATTGTATATAGATGTAATGCATTTCCATGCATTTCTTTACCTTATGGTGTTGTAGATGTTTATGTATAGCGGTGATCACTCACCATCAGGTGAACCGTATGCTCGTTTGTCCCCTATAAAGTAAGGTGCATTACAATAATGTGAAAGAATATATTTGTATACAGAACATTCACAACAAACGCAACGAGTCATGCTGGAAGCCGCCATACCATACACAAAGTAAAACAGGAGTATATAAGAGGCAAATTCTTGTGGGAGGGACGTCTAGGAAGAATTACTAGGGCATTGTTATGCACACCATGGAATATGTGGTTTCAGGTATTTTATATACTTTACATACATAAACTTACGCCTTTTTCCCAGAAAGGTTAGCTAGTGGCAGAGGAGCTACCGGGACAGCCGAATTTTGCCACATTTGGATATACTTTAAGTAACTTATATCTATTTTTAATGGCGAAGTCTAGTAGAACACACTGTGTAAATGTAATGCCAATCTTTAGGAATAATGATTTAGCGAACAGCTAGTTAGGTATTTCTTCAACAGTGTTTGGAAATTATGAACCTGTATTACCTGGCTCTCAGTGTATTATAACCTAGCAACTATGACGGTGTTGTGAACGCGTGAGGTGAAAAGTATTGCTTAATGAATTACTATGGAAAGAGATTGAGACAGAATGCTCGGGTACAGGCAATAAGTAATTTATACAATGATTATATTTACCAAATACGGTTATAGCACGGTAATGGTAAGCTACATTGTAGGTTAATCCTGATATTTGAAAGAAATCTGGTCCAATTTGTGTTTCAGGTCGCAGTTCTACTGGTAGTCATCACCGAATTTGTATTACATCTCCTTCTAGCGTATTATTTAGAATACACCTGGTCATTTTTCGAAGTCATAATCATATTTGGAGACATGATATTCTTCACTGACGTGTGTGTTCACTTAATTCACACATTTTGGCCATTGGTTCGTCTGTATATGAGGGTTCATCGACGCAGTATGATTTTTCTATTCTATGATGTAATTTCGCTGGCGCCTTTGACAATTATATGTAAGTCAGTATAAAATATTTTTTACTTATAACTAATTATTGAGTTTTAATAAATAACGTGCACTAAGGATATATTATTTCTATGCGTACCAGAAGCGGCTGCCAACGTGTTCACGGTGGTCGCAGGTTCGAATTCTAGGGCACACATCTGACTTTTCGGAGTCATGTGTGTATTAATAGTCAATTACCGCGCACTGTAACGCTGAAGGAAAACATCCTGAGGAAACCTGCTTACTATACCGATTTGCATGAATTTCTATTGTATGTAATGTCCGCCAACCCGCACTAGGCCAGCGTGGACTATATGGCCTAACCTCACTCAATCATATTCTCGATTGTGGAGGCGGCCCGTGCCCTGCAGTGGGACGTATGTATGTAAGCTGATACAGTTAGTACATATTACATTAACTTGTTTGCTACATATAAAAAGTATTCCATATTTCAAGAGCAGTATTCATTTCGCACTGTTGCTTAATAACTAACAATTTCACATGCACAGTCTTAAAGTTAAAGATTTTGAACTACCATCTCTTCACGCAGGAAACTTCTTGTCTACGATACCAATTGGCTTCCTTCAGAAGTAATTTCCTAATGGTTTGATGTTTCAAGTAACTAATGCATTTGTATACTCTCCGATGTTTTCAGTTAGTTACAAACAAACAAGTCACATGGAATTGCTAATGTTAGGACGGTGGCTTGGTATTGGACGTATTTATAGATTCTTCACCTTCTTTGACGACATCAAAGAGCATGTAAGTTTATTTTTGTACTAGATTATTTTATGCTTATTATATTTATATAGGTAAAGAAAGGAATTATTTAACATTTATAACGTTAGTGTTTGGTAGTCATGTTTCTTGCAGAGTGTTACTTATATTCATACACTTTATTGCACATAAAAAGAAGTACAAGTAAAACGAAAAACACAATCATAAAAGTACAATTGGCGGTCTTATCGCTCAAAGGCAATGTCCTACAGACAACCATGGGATGGATTTGATAAAAGGATAAATAGAGGGCAGTCTAAAGTGTAAAGAATAGGAGTTAAGACGGAAAAAAAAATAAAGAAATACAAAAAATTACTAAATAATAATAAAAAATAAATACATACATCAATACATACATATATATAACTTATATACATATATAAATAAATAAATATTTATATAGATATATATATATATATATAAGAGTATCAGTACATACATACAAATAGGAAAGTTATCCACATCAATGTGTAAATGTAGGAGACTTATAATTGGGGGAAGGGAAATTGTATAAGTGTATATTTTTGTAATATTATATACATTATATTTTGAGAGTAAAGTGGCTAAAATCTTGAACGTATTTAAAGCGGCTAATAACCATTTGAAGTATGTTTCGATTTTGTGTTTATATTTTCTGTTTACTTACTGTACTTTATAATTCACGCAAAGCTCTTTTTTCACGTTCCATCTTTAATAATGTTATCTTTTTCGTAACGGCAATTTCATTTCCATACTCATAACGTGCTTTCCTACATTTTTTCAGCAATAATAATATTTTTGAGTTACCGTTTCTTGATTACCTCCTCTTCGTTTATATTACACATCAAAGGATACACATTTATATAAAGCATGTAGATTCCCATTTGATAACCTTTTTTGTTGGTATATATGTACGTATAGGTCTACCAGAATCTCATGGCATTTTGGGAAATTTGAATTTACGCATTGCAACACTGGGGTAATTGGATGAACATATTTTGATATTTTCAATAATTGTAATTATCTATTATTTCAAATTGACATTATTTTTTTAGTACAACTTTTTAAATAAATAACATAATGTTTTAAGTAAAAATATAAAGGTTATTTAAACACTATAATTACTTCAAAATTGTACTTTTAGATTAATAGCCAATTAAAATAGGCAAATAAGATTTTTTTCAGTTTTAAATTATAACATACATACGAGTCTTACGAGTATTTATAATATAGATGGAACGCTGGTACTTTCAAAACGTAGATAAAAATAGTGGTACCGAGCCACCAGTTTCGTTTTAATTCTCTCTTCTTGTTAATTCTCACTTAATCAAACAACTTTCAATTTCCAAATTGTAAGTAGTTTGATTATGAGTCGGTTTTATTTAAATAATTATTAGATTCGATAAATGTAATAGGAAAGATGCAAAATTGTATAATAAAAACGTATAATTTTATTTCCAGTCTTCTTTATTTCATTAACACTTTAGTCAGAGCTTACTTCTAAATACTCTTCCTGTAAATCTTCTGATGAAGATAAAGGAATAATAATAAACCGTTCCTTATCTAATATCTCTGGAAAATCCTGTAAATAGGTATTAATGCATTACTGTTTAGTTTCAAAAAATGATATCAAAGATAAAACACATACACATATCTAACACTAACAAAAAAAAAATGAAGTATCAAAACTATTCACTCCGACTTACTTGTTAAAACGACGTCGATTTTAAAATCGACGATTTTGTTTAAATTTGACCAAATTATTCACGGATCTGGTGATAAACCTTGTAAACAATGTGTCGCACTTGTGATTGCAGAACTAATTTTTACATTTTCTCTAAGAAAGGATAGAAATCTTAAAATATTCACATTGAATGACATAACTCAAGTTTTGAATCAGCTGTTCGTCGATGGTATTGCCATATAAAAATCATTGTTTTTTTTTTAAATTTTATGCCATGAGATTCTGGTAGACCTATATACACATGAATGGCAAAAACCTATTATAGTTACATTACTGCGGATACTAGTAATAGTAAGCCGTCTTTCAACAATCAATGTTGTATTTAGATACAACTACAGTTACAATCACGCAGAATAAACTCGTCTTTACTTTCATCAATTAGGTATATTATGACACATTGATCCTTAGAGTAATTTTGCTTGCTATTGCTGATTCTGACTTATAAGAACATTTGACAATAATTGCATTTTACTGGCATTTGGCAATAGGAACTTACAATATCGTCATATTCAATGAAGTTGACATACTAATATGGCTCCTATATACTAAGGCAGTGGGTCGGCGGGCGGGTATGTCCCAAACTAGGTCGGCAGCACTGTCGTCAGGTAATTTAGCTGCCGGCAGTGCCAGTACAAACCTGGCGGCATAGTGTGTAGGAGCCTATAAGTAAAAAAATATACAGATATATACCTGTTGCTTTCTAGATGCGAACTTCTCGAAAAACATTGTACCTCCTAGAGCATATAGTGACTGTTGTGTTAATACTGCACGCATCTACATGTATCTGGTACTCCTTGCACCTGTCCGCAAGAAGATCCTTCATGATACTGAGCGGATATCCAGCAGAATTCAGTACAAGGAAGTTGAAGTTTGAGAGGTAATCATTACTGTTTACCACAGGCCGTCACGGCCTTCCGAAAACCTCGAGGTATACATTACAGTTCTCTTACACTTCACTAATATTCTAATGTCGGAGGTATAAGAAATTATAAGCGACAGCTCAGTCTCAGAAATAAATAATATATTATGTATGTATGTGCTTATATCTAGTTGCAAGTTAAGATCCAATTACAGGAAATTTTATGAAAGAAAATGGCAAAAGAGTAGAAATTATTAGAGAGCAAAGAGACTACGATGACATTACAACTAATGAGTTTTACCATTTCACAAACATTCCCACAAGAAATATTCGTATGTCTTCTATTTGCAATAGAAATCTGTGCAATATATTACGCTTTATAAAAACCTCATTTGGAGACGTAGGATTTTTAAGTTCTTGTTAATAAGAACGTATTTTAATTCTAAAGGCAAGCTGGAAATGTTCTTAGAAATTAATTGTACATTCGTTTGGTTTCATTCAGTAAAATACGTGATTTGGTTTGAAATATTTTATACTGAAAATATGAACTTTCATACGAGTATATTAGTTAATAAGTATAATTAAAAAATCTCCGTTCTAAGAATTCCCATGCCAAATTAATACATTATATAGGTTTTAAAATTATTAAACCAAGATCTTTTTATTAAAAAACATATTTGCTTGATACTGAAAAACGCGCACTAAAGGTCCTTCATCGTGTTTATTTGAATACCCTGAAATGTTGATTTGTGGTTTTCGGCCGGGTTGGTAGAATTTTCGCATCCAAGAATTTTTTCACACAATGCTAGAATTTTCGACTTTCGCAGTGGAATGTGGACTATGTGTATGTGTGAATGTTGGGTGTGTTTATTCATTTTTTTTGTTTAACAGTTACAGATCATGTTGGTACTACTGTGCCTGTCGTCTTTACAATGTTATATTTGGAGATGCATTTCCATTGGTTAGTTTATTTTTCATAGTTATTATTTTTATTTAGGGTTCTTAATTGATTTTAATGGTTGGAGTAAGCAGGTTCTGGAAAGGAGACCGCGTCTTAGCAAACGTAGCTTGGGACTTCCTCTGGCCAGATGGCGGGATGATTGGCATAAGAGGAACGGCAACGACTGGATGCATAAAGTAGCAGAACGAACTCTATGGGGACTGTAGGGTACTTTGGGAAAGGCCTATGTCCAACAGTAGACTGCAACGGATTGATTATCATGATGATTGATTTTAATAATTATTGTGTGATGAAGGTCTTTATAATATTTGACTTACTATTGCCATCATTATAATTGAATGTTATTAAATATTATCTGTAACCATTACAGGATATTCATAACTTAATATATTACTCACCAACAATGATTCTAAATGCATCTGTTGGAAACGGCTAGTGTCTAGTGATCTGTAAACATCTCTAAGTTTAGTAGGTCTTCCGTCCATCAGGTCAAACAAAACCACGTTAATTACGATCTAGTTTGTTTCCAACAGCGGGGAACAACTCAAACGTTCCTCACCCACATACGAAAGTAGGTTACAAACAAAAGCACCAAACTGGAGAATAGAAACTTTTTGTTTCTTTCGATCCGACGTACGTGCATATTTTAAACGCGCCCTTGGGCCAGATGCTTCTTTTATTCAGCCCAAAGCGCCTCCAGTTACCGCCAAAAGGCGCACGGCGAAACCGTTTGCAGCCAACACTTTTACACAATTGAAGTACGAGGAATTTTACTTTGTTCCGATTTCATTTCTTTGTGGAACGTTTCGAATGAAGCTATTCCACAAAACTCGAGAAACTTGTGTATTTTGTAAATCCAATGTTTATTTTTTGACTAGAAAAGAGTTGGAGATTTCTGAATATACATATTGCCACTACAAAGTTTGTGGTAGGATAGTTGTATGTATTTTGGTAAAGGCCACATTGTAAAGGTTGCAAGAAGTCGTGTTCGCTATAGAGGTTATTGTTTAGCACTGACCTTCCTGGATACTCAAAATAATAATGATAATAAAGTTGTGTTTTTAGAGTGGCGTTGAGAAGTGGTTGACGTCGGCTCTGATGCTGTTTGGCTTCGTGTTCATGCGGTACAGGTTTATCGGCACGCTATCTTGGGAGCTGGTTTTGGAGAACAATCGCAGGGCTGTGTTTGTTGATAGGGTTAGTAATAGATTTTATTTGTTCAGTCTATTTAGTGGTTTTCGATGTTAATAGCATAGCTTTTAATTTATAAAATATCGATAGTTTATGCGTGAATATAATTTTGTAATATTAATGTAAAAAATGACTAAACCATTGCCATTGTATAAATAGTCAAATTTATTTGCGGTGGTCTCCTATAATTAAAGAATACATCACAGCGTAAACTGTAAAAATGCTACAACATTATGTCGTGCATATTTCGTTGGAAGTACTTAAATAAATAAAAATTAAATAAAGAAAGGTTTAAGTGGTTCACAATGTGGTCACAAGTGATCATACATGATCTCCAATACTTATAAGTTGCATCATCAAAATATATTTTTTACCGTAGTATCTCATTCTTGGACGAAGGTTTTCTACAAAATTTTCAGATTACCCCTATCTCTCATATTGTCCACTTACTATAGATGAGTCAAGCTCAAGGATTTTACATTTTATTTCCAGTACCATCACATGGTGAACTATTTGAAGTTCCGAGGAGCGCAACCCTGGTTACTGGACCAAGCGACGAAGTACAAAGAGTTATTATGGGAAATGAAGAACGGTATACTTTCATCGAAGCAGTTGGAGAAACTGCCGCAACCTTTGCAAATGGAGCTGATTTTCGACATCAACGTTGGATACTTTCATAGCTCATTACTATTTAGAGAAACTCGTGAGTGTTATATTTAAAGCAATTTTACAGTAATTGTGTAGTTTGTCTTAAATTATGAATGTCTATTTAAATTACTTTGGTTATTGATAGGCTCTAAGATTATCCCTCTCAGACTTAAAACTTTTGTAAGCCATAATTAACAGAGTCACCAAGTAATGTTGTCGAATACCAATGCTCGACGAGTCTTTAGGGACACTTATTTGTCTTTTAAGCCGAAGCAAATTAATGAGCAATTCACATATATAAATTCAATCTTCTTTAGGAAGTTTTCGAATATTTACATAAACACATAAATTAACTCACGCCTTTTCCCAGAAAGAGTAGGCAGAGTTGCAACCAGGACACCCACATTTAGTGTGATAGTTACCGTCCCACGATGTGATAGGGGCCAGCCTATCGCCATATCGGGCACAAATTCCTGACTCCAATATCACTTTCTCGACCCGGTATTCGAACCCAAAACCCAGCCTTTGTAACCGTAAAACTACGGAAATGAGGCAGTCAGTACGTCCTGAGTAATATTATATTATGTTATATTAGTTTTCAAAATAATTTGCTTTTCGTAGATGAGTCGTTCATGCGTCAAATATCCTTACTGATGAAACACGAGATCTACCTCGCTGGGCAGCAAATCTGGAGTCAAGGCGTGGTGAAGAGCGGGATGCTGTGCGTCAAGCGAGGCATCATTGAGATGCTCTCTGACGAAGATGATGAGAGTCCAGTCATCGCGTTTAAGGAGAATACGGTTAGGATTGGTTAACAAGCATTGACAAACTAAGTTTGAACATGTTTAATTTTGCAGATATACATGTCTTTGAAGCACACTTATACACACACACGCTCCAGTACTTCTCTAGTGGAGCGATACTGAAATCACTCGCAACGATTTTGAAAATGCTTGCTCGTATTAAGACAGAAAGTTTAATAAAAATGAAGATTTTTCTCACCGCTTAGAAGTAACACAAGTAAACACGATTTTTGAGTCTGAGTTCTGTGGTGCTGATTTTGATAAATTATGTCTAACTATACAAGGAAAAAATACTTTTATCTAATAAAGTTTGCTTTTGTAGCAACCAGAACGAAAATTCAAATTTTAAGGAAATCATAATTTTTAAATTCTTTAAAATATAAAAGTAAGAAAAAGAACTTTAATTTATATGTTAATTACTTTTATTTACAAAGAACAATAAAGGTAAATATCTAAATATATTAAAATAAAATAGAAAAATGCTTTAAAAATGAACATTTTTCGGTTTTCTTCTGTGTAAGTAGGAACTTTCTCGTATTAAGCTCCAAATGTAGTCACACATCATGTTCTCATTGTATTCTCCTTGATAACGCTGTTCAAAGTTGATGACATCTCGGTGTAAGCGTTCATCTTGTTCTTCTGAATATGCCCCCAAGTTATCTAAGTGAGCATCTAGCATAAGCACTTTAAGGGAAATTTTGTAACCCATGAACTAGAAATTATCAAGCATATTAAGAATGAGGTCTTAGTAATTTGCAGTTTTTTTATTGCCAAGAAAGTCATGGATCACTGCTTTAAGGCTGAGCCACGTTTGTTTTTCATGGGCGTTCTGTAACTCTGAGAATTCTTCTCTGGCCATTATTTTCTTAATTTGTGAACCGACGAAAATACCAGCTTTAACTTTAGCCTCTGAAAATTTAGGGGAAAAACTCTTTAAGTGTTCAAATTTCAAAGGCTGGTGGAGAGTCATGACGAAGAGCCTTCACAAATTGCATCATGAGTCCTAATTTTATATGCAACGGGGGCAACAGAATATCATCTCGTGTATGCTTTGCATTCCCGCCGTCTCAAAATCCCTTATCACTGGCCAGGCATACTCTTCATACTTTAAAGTTTGAAGCATCATTTTACCTTCCAAGGTGTTTTTGACTTCGAATACAAAGATTAAAATAAGATTTATAAGCTTCATAAAGTCTTATCTTTGGCGAAAAACTATTTTTTTAGCCCTCATTTTAATAAATTCTTCGCAAATGTAACTAAAAGAGTTTACGTAATTTTTTCGCTTTTTGGAAGCCATTTTTGACTTCGCGCAACACAAATGTCGTCGTTTTTCGGTAATGCTCGTGCGCATTCTGCCGAGAATACCCGCTGCTCCCCGCTTAACACCCGTAAGCATCCCCCAACCCCACCTCTTGCGTGTTAAAATCGTTGTTCCTCAAGCATACTGTCAAAATCTTAAAATATTTATTTTTCATTGTAAAAAGTACAAAAGCAAACTTTATTTGTTATGAATGGAGCCTGTGGCTACTTTTAGGTGTAGACAATCAGAAAATATTAGTTTAATAACAAACCCAAAAAAAAAATTTTTTTTGTTGACTTGTGTAATCTATTAAATTTAGTTAATTTAGTAATAATGTATAATAAACTATACTATACCTATATACCTATATAACTATACTATACTAATCATGGGCCCATGATTAGTTTTTAAATTAATGAAATCAAGCTATTTATTTATTTATTTTAATTTAATTAAAACGGCATACATCAATTACATTGATTAAATTCTTAAACCTAAGTATATCTAATATATTAAATCTAGACAAATCAACAAAATATAAACAATATTTATGAACAAAAACAAAAACAGAGTGGTAATAAAGATATATAAACTATAGCAACTAAGCTATATTTTTGCGATGTTAATAAACCCCGATAGCTTTTCAGGAAGATTTACTTTTTTTATCACTCCATTGCGAAACAAATTATTCTATCCCAAAAATATTTTATAACTCCATCAAATTCTATATTTTTATACTAGCATATTGTTGGTAATGCAGTATATAGGTATTATTTATTTCCAGGTACTGGGTGAATTGAGCCTATTCTATTCAATACCATCTAAGGTAACTGTGAAAGCGGCCACCTACGTCGAGCTTCAGGTTCGTGCATTCTAAGAATGAAATTCTATACAATGTTGGATTAATAATGCAAGAATTAAACAATTTAGTATATTTTATCTGTATTAAAATTGTTTGTTTATTCATGTTAGTTAAGACGAATTGAAACGCTTATTCAAGGCAATCATATACTTGCATTCTATGTTTAATATAGTATCATGCTACAACGAAATGAGGATGGCTATGACATCCTATTTTTAAAATACTCTTTTCTTATTCGTCTAACATACCTATGATTTTAAATGGTATCAGGATATTCATTAATTATAAGTTTTCAAATTTAAATCTCTCCCTTGAATTTCCTGGTATTTTGTGCATGGCTATATACACTCCTACTTTTACATCTTGGCAAATAAAAACTACAGATGGCACTAGTATCTCTACTTACCCTTTTACAAATAATAGCGTGATCCATATGTTAGAAATACTGAGTATTACCAAGCGTAAAGGAGATCGATTTAGAAACGGATATTACTTTCAGGTCCTGCGTCGTACAGATTTTATGCGTGCTATATCTGAATATCCCGCGGTGCTGAAGCATATTCGTCGTAAAGTCGACGATAGACTGCAGGATTCGCGGCGTATGCAGGTAATAAGGCTGTGTGGGGGAGTAGGTTATAGTGATTTTGAGATCATGTTTAGTAAGTAATTTAATATAATTATCGCTTGATTAAATGGTAGTGGGAAGGGTAACCGTATGCTTGAAAGTTGTGCGATAGAATGCAAAAAGGTCTATCCTCAATAAGCCAGTTAGTCTTGTTAGGCCAGCAGTAGGTTGTAAAAAAAGGTGTGTAGGTTGTGGTTGAAAATCAGTCTTGTGTTGTGGTTTACACCACATAATAACGTAAGCTGAGTGGACATTTACAAATCACAGTCACAATCAACCAATTTTTTAATTGTTTTTTAATTACTCATGTATGTACGTATTGTTAATAATAATCATGTTTGCGTATGTAGCGACTGTGACATATAAATCGCTTTTGTTTCTTTCTTTCTAAAATTCCAAGCTAAATTATTCTGTCTCCTCGATTTAGTAGTGGTATATATTGTGAATTCCTGGGTTTTCATCCGATGTCTGCCATTCCACTCTCAAATCTTACGCCAATGATAAACTTGGTCACCTGTGGGTGGCATCAGTGGTAATCCCGCCCAAACCTTCTTGGACACAAATCTGAGCTTTTGTATGCAGTATGTATCAAACAGCAACAAAAATAATTCACATACAACAAAATCCGTGCATTTAATATTGTAACACTAATAAAATATGAACCGAAAATTGAAATAATAATGTCCAAATCACAGCAGCCGCAAGTTACATTGAAATATTCACTTTAGGAATCAATAATGAAGTACGATAAAGGGGATTCGAGGCTCATTCGAACTCGCTATCGGCCCATGAAAGTGCTTAAAGACAATTTGGTCGGTGCCGAGGAAGAAGACCCGACCTTTGTGGACGATTCTCACATGTATTACAAGGGTATTAAGTGTTATATTACTTTGTACAAGTTAGTGAAATTGTTGGTGGTTGTTATATCAAAGAGTTTACAGTAATGGCCGGGCTTTTGATTATTATGATGAGCAAATCGTTGTATAAATTTTAATGTGGAGTAGAAAATATTTTGTGAAATTTTATTGTTTGTAATAAAATAGTAGGGGTTAGTTTTTGTACTTTACGATAGAATAAACTCGTGAATATGTTAAATAACTGATATGAAATAGCTGTTAAATTTTGACGGCAACCTATTAATGCATAGAGGAGTTATGTCAGTTTTAGTATATTTGGCGTTAACGACACTCCCAGTAATGATTCAGGCATACTTACTTTTATTAATTGTTGTGACCTAATGTCTCCAGCAATCATTTTAACTTTAAAATATAAAGTAGTGATATTTTCAAATGTAATTTGGACTATAAAATATACCATTTTTAGACGAGAATAACGTTCGCCGACCAAAATTCACGACTGAATATTTGGAACTTTATGAAGTGACTAGTAATGTCACCACCATCGATGCACCTCGGATTTGTTTAAGGTCAAATTTCCCATGGATTTTGGAACCTGATACGGACTTTGTGAGTTTTAACATCCTTTACTGTTTGTAACAACGAACTATTTCATGTTAGCAACAAAATAATACACCGATATTTTTTTTTTTATTTCTATATTATCATTTTACATTATTAGGGTGACATCTAATTTCAGAATTATAAAGTTTTATGATAGCGGTGTTAGTGTTCTGAAGTTGCAGGATGTTGCTGGATGTAGATCGCTTCCAATAGTTTCTAAAACATTTTTGGGTGAAAACAAGGTTCAGTAGAGGACTACCTGTAGAAAAAGATAGAAGGAGATACTTCACACATTCATAGAGATAAGCTGGTTCAGCACACATTTGGATTTATGATGAATTATATGATCTAAATGTTCACGGCTTTCTGGCCAGCCTTGAACATTGATGGTAGCTGACTCTAATCCTAGGCCAGATCTTTAACTTTTAAAGTTCATGGAAGGTAGAGGTAGTGTAGGTAGCGTAGTAATAGTGTGGCGATTGTTGATAGTCACTTCCACGTTTACACAGTTCTATCGTATTCTAAATTTCAAGTACATTTGAATAACAAGCAACATCAACTTGTAGACGTACATGTGCGACTTGGCGCACTTCGTAATGGTGTTGTACATTTGCGCGATGGCTCCCTACTCGGCCATTACCAACAAACAGTTTGAAGCCGAGAAGGTACTCAGCACCATCGTTACCTCCGGCTTGTTGTTGAATCTATATGTACAGCTCACTACTGCGATTATTGAGAAGGTATTTATCTCTTTTTGAAGTAAGTGGAGGATAGTTGAAGGGTTTTGGCTGAATGTTTTCGGTTTAAAAATTAAATGTGATTTGAAAGAATTTGTGCTCAGCATGGTAATATGGCCGCCTTATATGTTAAAGTGGGACTGTAATAAGATTGGCGATGGGTAGTAGTTATGGTATACGTGCCAACAATACTACCATGACCTTAGGTGTGACCTTAGGCAAAAAAAAATGAAGAAATTCCTTAAGAGACAGTGATTCAATCTCATCACCAGAAATATTTAAAGTTACATATATTTTAAATAGTATTTTTATTAAGTTCTAATGCTCCATGGTCTGATGGTTTAAACTTAAACGATGTACAGTTTGGCGGCGTCAGTTCCGTGCCAACTTCGCCAAGCTATTTGTCATCGAGTTAATGGATAGAAGCGGCACGTAATCTCCGCTTGAAATCACTTTTGTCCTAATAATTGTCAGCCGTACAAGTAATATTGTTTTAAGTTTGTTCACTGAGTTGCTTCATGAACTCCTAATTACACCTTCGGAATTAATTTACTACACATTTCGATGGGATACAGAATGTTATATAAAACGTAGTTGGTGGGAAATTGAACGATTTGGTTTTGGGATAGAGTGGCATAGACAAATAAAATAATATAATGAAAAATACTATACGATCTATAATAGATACTAATTGAATTTGCTGTATAGTTAATTCTGCAATGAAAGCGAGACTACAGCTGTTACCTTCATTAAATAATTTATTGCTGGAAAACAGATTATTTTGCCTTTACACTTTAATTTACTTTCAATTCAACATCTTTACAGAATGTCAGAAAAGAGACAGTAAGAGAGATAGCAGAAGTAAAAATGTCTTCGTTTGGGTTCTACCTTGACATTATATCCTTGTTCCCCGTATACATATTTACTGATACCCTAGATCCTAATAATGAATCGGTTGCCGGTCAAATAGCTAAGCTGTTCCCAGTACTTCAAGTTTGGCATATTTGGGACTATTTTGGCAAATGGGAGAATAATTTCAACAGTCATGTTAAAGTAAGTGGAAGTAATACACACTAAATTGTGTTCATTTTGTTTATATATTTTTGGGACTTAGAGTGAAGCAAAAATAGGTTATTAATTTTAGGTTGAAAAGTCCCCTCCACCTTTAGGTAGGGTTAGGTAAATTCATTTTTATATCGGTTGGAAAAATACCTTTTGGTACCAATAAAATACAATGCAATAAAATACGTTGTGAATATCTAGAAAATTTCGTTATTTGACGGCAACTTCATATCAATATTGCACAAAGAATCCACAAAAGTATTTGCAATATAATTTATTTGTAACCGCTGCGAGATTTTGAAGTAGCAATGCGCGTCTTTCTGCACAAACTCTCCGTCGCTTTACGGTATATCTGGCAATATGAAATTGTCGATAACTATAAGTTCTCGAACGAAGAAAGAACGGGTAAACGTAGTCGCATGTGCTCCGACAAAGTGGTTAGAAGAACTAATATAAGTTGAAGGAAGTAGCTGTATGCTTTCAACAGGTTGCCGTGGAAATCCTTAATGTTATATAACTGTGTTTGTATCTGCATCAGCCCATACACGTCCCACTGCAGGGCACAGGGCTACTCTACCATCAAAAGAACGAATGAGAGGGGTTAGGCCATATAGACCAACACGCTCCTATATATACAGCAACGAAAATTTTCAGGCTAAAGATGTAGATTATTTTAAAATGAGTTTTTGAGTATTTTTTCTTATTGCTATGAATGGCGAGACGAGCATGCCGTTCGCCTGATGGTAAGCGATACGAACAGTATCGCTCATGAACAGTAGCAAAACCAAACAACACCTTGAATTACAAAGCAATGCTTGGCATTCCACTGCGCTCGCCATCCTGAGACATGAGATGTTAAGTCTCAATATGTCCAGTAGTTACTCTGGCTACAATGCCCTTCAACCCGAAACACTGCTGTTTACACTGCTGTTTGACGGGAGAAATAAACACTGCGGTGGTACCCACCCAGATGGCCTCTCACATATGAGAGACCTACCACCAGTGAATTTTATTTGTTATACAATACCTATATTTATTTTCGTTGGAAAAAATATTTACGTAGATGTTGAATGTATCTTTCTAATTACAGTAATTATTTCCAGTTTCTAAATTTACTGAAGTACTTCATTTTATTCTGCATATTCAGCTATTGGTCCGGAAATTTTCTTTATCTATTTGCGTGTCCCAGAACGTTATGTCGCGAGGTAAGTTTGTAATTTGCGATAATATGTCATTTTTCTAATGATCACCTTAGTTAGTTTTAAAAATATTAAAGTCTTTGTATATTAGATACTTCATAATTTTTCCGCCTAATTTTTGCGTATGGGATTCTTTATTCCTTACTGAATAGCGGCCACCATTTATTATGTCAGTTACCCTCAAGAGATTATTTGGTACCTTTCGTCTACTGGTATGAATACAGCCCCGCACTTTAGAAATAAACTTTCTCTTCATAGAACTCCTGGATGTCTCTACTAATCTACTGGGAGACTAAGGTATTCATGACCAACGACGCCAAACATGAGCGCCCGATGATGTCATCGTTTTCGTTCGGGACATCTGTGTTCACTGGGACTGGCATGTCTGACATAGCGCCTGGAGTCACTGATTTGGTTGTGGTATGAATTTCTATCATAGCTATGTTAAATGTTATTTAGCTGGTAGAACAATGGACGTTTTCAACTTTTTAAATTATATTATAATTATCCGTAGGGCTCTCGTATCCGCAAACGTGCCATGCTTGCTTGAGCCCCCTGGCTTAGTTCGTACTGATGGCAAGAGGCCTGATGGTCTCACATTGTTGCCTTGGCACAGAGGAAAGTGCATGGTTTGGGACGCCACGTGCGTTAGTACCTTCGCCGTGAGTCACTTGGCCAGAACAGTGAGGGCGGCCGCGGCTGCTGCTGAAGTAGCTGCTGAGTCAAAGCGAGCAAAATATGCTCCTTTGTTACGGGATTACTTTTTCGTACCTTTTGCTGTTGAGGTAACTGGATGTTGGGGATGGTTGGGGAGGCCAAAGTTCTTATTAGAGACATTGGCCGCAGTCTTAGAGAACTAGGTAGGGACTCTCGCTCTGGGTGGTTTCTGACGCAGAGGGCCATCGCCATCCAAAGAGGAAATGCTTCCAGTATTCTAGGCTCTTTTGTTCCAGGAACGATGTCGAACGGTTTTTGTTTTGATTAGGGGGATTTTTTTATCTATTTTATTTGGTGACTGCTATTAAAAATAAATTTGAAAATATAGCTTGTTTAAAATTATAATATTCGTATAGGTATGGACTTTTGTTTCAATTTGTAAGTTATTGTATGGACCAGTTTATATTATTATTTCATAATATTTATCTTTGATAATATTTATTAGTAGGTACCTTTTTTAAAGGTGCCTTTTGTAAAGTTATAAGTGTGAAATAAGAGGCCTTTTTATCTTTTATTTTATTTATTTATAGACTCGTCAAAATTATTTTTTATTTCACGTCCCAATAGTGCTACATCTTCGCAATCTTCGAATTCTCATCAAAGAATGTTGATGTGAAATAACAATGTTGATAGACGTAGGCCAAAACAAAACTTACTAAGTATGAAGAAAAAGATGTAACAAATGAACTAGTTGTTTTGTTTGTTTTGTTATTGTTCATGAGCAATCGTATCGCATACCATCAGGCGAACGGCATGCTAGTCTTGCCATTCATAGCAACAACAAAAAAACACACACACAACAGCGTATTTACACTGCTGTTTGGCAGAAGAAAAAGACATAGCGATGGTTTACTTTAAGCACCAATCCTTTTATTACTGGCATTCTTTCATCTACAAAATCCACATTCAGACTGCTAGTTAGACACCGCTCCAGAAATAACCCAGCATTTCATCTATTTGCACTGTCAACGTAATCTGCATCGGGATTGCGCTGATTAATCTCAGCTGCAACGTCGCGTCAAACGTAATCTGTACCGGTGCTTTGTTCCAGGTGGTATTATTGTTTACCCTCGGAACTTACCTCAGTTGTTTCTACACGGCTAAAATCTGCAGTCTCTATCTACTGTCGACGCAAAGGAAATTAAAGTTCAAGGCACGTGCTCTGTTTAAATTAATGTTACTTTATTGCTCTGAATTGCGTAGGAATATGACTACGCTATTGAATTTATACGCCATTTGTTAGTTTTATTTTTTATTTGCGCAATTTATTACTTTGTAGTGCAAAGTTTTGCTTTGTCTTTTTCTATTGTAGGTAATAATTTATTTGAAATGGTTGATGCAGTTTGAATTAGAAAAGTGTAAAGATTATGATTATTATATTAACATTATGGTGTATATTAGTATTATGATTTGTATCATCAGAAACATAAGATTAAGAATAAATGTTAACACAAATTGTTTACTCCACACTTTTAGGAATCAATGAGAGAATTGTTCTATTTTCTGTCGGTGAATCACGTAAGCAACAAAATTAAATCACGCGTGAAGAAGTTCTTTTGTGTGCAATGGTAAGTTTAATCTCTTATGAATATTATTTTTATATATTTTCAAATATTATTAAAATTCTCCTCACATATTGGTATTTCCAATCCCGTTCCAGCTGATAATGGGAATTGTGGAGTTTGTATGGTACTAATGGTTACTTATGGACATGTGTTTTAATTGCACATGAGTTGCGTTTAAGATACCTTACACCTAAAAATATTAGATTATTATAGTCAGTTCGCAGGAATTTATATATATTTTAGAAATTAGAATGAAATAAAACAAGTTAATGTAATATGGATCATATTAAAATGTTATTGGAAATATGTCAAACTTTACTATGTGGTTTACCATATCGACGCTGCAGTTGATGTAAAATTTATATTCGAAATAGACACATGATAATACTTCAAGTCATACCATCCGCATAAATTTGGCCTAAAATGAGAGATTCCCGTTATAGACGAATCTACTTACTGAACCTTTTGCACAAAATTTTATGTTTTTAGACAGTCGGGCTAGGTTTTAGATGTCTGTAAATTTGTAAATTTATTATAGTAGACGCAATATTTAATTTTTGATACAGGTATTACAATAATGCTGTATCTACTGAAGAGATATTTAAGGATATGTCGGCCAATATTCAACAAGAGGTGCTCTCTATAGAAATGGTCGAAACCTTGTTGCATTGTCCGCTTTTTCAGGTATTTAAAGTTTAGAATAGTTAGAATGTCCCAAGATTATCTGTAAAGTACATACCTATGTGTTGTTAACCTTGTTGTTTGTGAATCTGAATGCCATTGGTAATTATTAACACGAAATAATAAAAAAAAACTACGTTGGGAGTTGAACACCGGACTCTGCTTTTGACAGCTTTTAGAATAAACAAACTTTGCAATTAAGATCTTTAATGTTCTTATCTGCATAACAATTCAAATCTCAATAGTAGAAGTATCCAAATGAAACTAATTTGAAATTCATAATAAGAACTATTAAATCATTGTACTTAATTGAGAGTGTGCCTGGAATTAATTACGACGAGAAACTCTAGAGAATAATACAATATTCATTTACTTGGTTCATGAACTTTGATTCAGTGTTATGCATCAAAGAGATATAGCATTCGAATTGTTAAAGGAAACATTCACGGGGTCTGGGTGTTTGTGAGACCGAAACCCTCTCGTGGTTTGTCATACTCACCATACAAGTTTTTATATACATGTGTCGTTAGAAGTGTGTATGTATGTGACTGTTGGGTGTGTAGTTATTATTTATGGTACACAGTTCTTTTATATAAAAGTCAAGCGAAAGAGTATACAGGTGTCACTGTGTGATCACTTTTGCCCATGAACATCCATTACGCTGGGTCTGTCGGTGTGTTGCCGGCAAATAAAATCGGGAGTGGAGCGAGAAGAAAAAACATCGAGTATAACACATAAAGTCAAGTGGTAGAGCTTCTGTTTATGCTGGGCTACATTCGTGCAGTACTTATGCCTTTATCTTCCAAGTGCAAAATGAAAAAAATGTAAAATACTCTACCAGTTTGAAATTAACATTTCTATTCCTAAAAGATGACGTATCCTACTAGATGATTTAATTTCCCTCGCGATTAGGACATGCAAGAATCGTTACGAGACCAAAATGAAAGTCCGAGAGATTATATGTACAATATGATTTCATCTACCACTGTATGTCATATTTCCCACAAAAAAATATACTTCAACTTTTAATCCCGTATAGGAATGCAATCGCGACTTTCTGCAAACCGTCGCGGCGAACACTAGAACAATCGTTCTCCCGGACAATGAGATCGTGCAGCACGCGGCAGACATCGGCCGCGACATGTATATCTTGCAGAAGGTGAATTTTAATTAAAATAACACGCAACACGTAGGGCGGTGAAATTTCAGCACAAAATGTTACAAGCGTTGAATTACTCAAAAATGACAGCCTTCGTGGGGCAGTTGGTTAGAATCCAGGTGTAAAACGATAGGCTGTGGGTTCGATCACCCTAAAGAGATAAATGTTGGTGTGAACCTGAAGTATTTGTTTCGTGCCTGGGTGTTTGTGAGACCAAAAAGTCTCTTGTAGTTTCTGATACTTAGTACACAATTCTCGATCTTAGTATGGAATTAGGGCTATGTATTTATTTAATAATAAATTTTGACAGCCTCCGTGGCGCAGTTGGTAAGACGTCGCCTGTGAAACGAGAGGCCGCGGGTTCGATCCCCGCACCGAGAGAAATGTGCGGTTGTGCGGCCCACAAATATTTCTTTCTGGGTGTTTGTGAGACCGAAAAGTCTCTCGTAGTTCCTGATACCCACGACACAAGACTTGATCTTAGTGTGGGGTCAGGACTATGTATGTGACTGTTGGGTGTTATTTATTTATTATGTACTGCTGTTTTGTTTTGTATAATTCGTTCTCCTGGACAATGAGATCGTGTACGCCTCAGACATTGGTTGCGACATATATGTCTTGCAGAAGGTGGGTCGTTTTAATTAAAACAACATGCTCTAGGGCGGTGTTTCAGCATTCACAAAATGCTGTGCAAGCGTTATTCGAATATTTACTGCTGTTTTGGTTTGTATAATAAATTCCGAGAACGCTTTGTGGCTTCAATAAAATTAGTTTCATGGATTTGGATGTGGTTTTGTTCTATTTTCAACTTTAGATGTTACGAAGACTTTACAGCTTTTGTTGTAAGTTGGTGAACGTTTTCGAAAACAGCAGTGAAATTCGTAAAAATTTTATAGTTCAATGTGAATCGTCGATGTCAACATAATATAATATTATGTTAGCATTAGGATAGACGTGCAACTTCCTCATTACCCATGGAGCTTTATGGAGACAATTGTAGTGAACATACAAAAGGCTAAATACTATCCCTGACTATATGGCCACATTATGCTAGTATTGTTGCAACTACATTACGCTTCTTTCTATTCCAGGGTCACTGCAATATTCTTAACGACGCTGGTAAAGTGGTGACTACCATCGGACCTGGCAGTCATTTTGGCGTTGTAGAAATGCTATTCGGATTACCTAAGGTACGTGTTTAGTTAGGATTTGTGACGAAAACAATTGCGACTTAATTTTTTACATTTCGTATCAGTTATTACAATACTAGAAGGATTTGCTTATGGCACCGGTAGAAGCTGGGGTGCTCTTGCTTCGGGTTCCCAAGGTCGTTTTAGCTGGTGTGCCATAGACTAGTGAACCCAACATAATCATTCCACTTTCTCCAGAGGTGGGGCATTAGCGGTAACTCAGTTTGTCCGAGTCAACAAAAAAAGAGGATTTTCTTTCCATTACTGTAATATTTTTCCATTTATATCAGCCCATATACGTCCCACTGCAAAGGACGGGCATCCATATAGTCCACCACGCTGGCCTAATACAGATTGGTGGACTTACGTACCATAGAAATTCTTATTATTCGCTATGGTATGCAGGTTTTCTCATGATGTTTTTCTTTACCGTTTATTTTTCCATCACCAAAACCCAATAAAAAATAGATTTATAAGATACATATTTTGTGTGCACAGTTTTGATTCTTAGCCGTATTACAAAACTAGCAGCAATAACAGTAACAGTACAGCAACTCGCAGGTGCACACGGTGTTGACGTCGACAAACTGCATATTACTACACGTGGAGTACACAGCTCTGGTGCAGTGCTGGGGCACATTCCCGGACATTAGTCATCCCATTATCACGGTGATTCATGCATTTAATATTACTGCCGGTACCCACAATGGACAAAATGTTTGCACAGCTATGCTTTGGGTGGTTGTAATAGCTCTAGGGGCGGATTTAAGGGAGGTTGTGGGGGATACAATATTTTTTTTTAATTTATTGTGTAATTTTGTTGATACTGGTAATAATAATTTGTCTACGTGGTTTTCTAAGTACAGGACAAGTAAATAATTATGCAGCAAGTATCAATAGATTAGACTAGTGTTAGTTTCATGCCGATTGTTTATTTTTATGAATTATTTAATAACTAATAAAGAAGGATAAATTCATGTATATTTAATTTTGTAAATAAACTTAGGGCCTACGTACAACAATATGAATTCCTGTCAATTTAAACAATACAGCATTTAAACAGTCACTAAGGGGTCACGACCCACCCATCTAAAACCAAGTACGTCTCTCCACAGAACAATGTATCCTATTAATTTAAAATCTCAATTTGTAATGTTGCTTCTTCCTCACGGCGAGTATAATTAGCATCACATTAACCATATACTATCATGGTGGATAACGAGGGCCATTAATTTAAATATATGATGCCGGTGTACTGGTATAACTAGGGCTTTTTATAAACCATTGTACATTGTGGGTCACGGATTACGTAGTTTTAGAAAATCATTTTTAAACAAATCGAATCTATTTTAAAAACTAAAGCCTATGCAGGCTAAAATCTATTTAACATTTTATTTATGTTTTAGTTAAGCCTCTCTGGGTTTGTTTGATGATTTTTATATTTGGCTCAGTCGACTTTTAAATATATAAAGTATGCAAAAAGAATTATCTTTGCATTGTAGTTTTCAATTTTATTGAAATTGGCTTCTATAGATATTTTTTTTAATGTAATAAATGAAACCTTTACGGTCTCATTCATAGACAGTTTTAAAACCTATTTTAGTAATGATCAAGGCTGTTAATCAATAACATTAAATATCTTTACTTCTATGCTAATATATAAAGCAAAAAGAGTTTGTTGAGTTTGTTTGTTTATTTGTTTGTTAACTCCAATGTAAGGATATACTGGTGAGAATTGAAAAAAAAAATTTGTGTTGGATAGGTCATTTATCGAGGAATGCTATAGGCTATATATCATCATGCTATGACCTACAGGAGGTAAGTAGTTGGGAAAAATCTAGCAAAAACGAGGAAATTTTATTCGTTTTTCGTGGTCCGGTTGGTCTCAAAGTTGATATCTGAGGGGTCCTTTGCTCTGATATTCTTAATTGATAGTCAGAATTGAGCATTTTGGGCGCCATTTTGAAAAGTACAAAGTTGATGCAGATTAATATTAAGATACTAAAAATATTCGCGAACAAAAAACACCCACAATATTAGTAAGTCAAGTATTGCAAACCTAAATAATCTATGTGAAAAATAAATAACTCAACCCTTCATTATTCACGCGTGGAAGGGAGATGACGTATTCAGTGTAGGTGTTGGAGAATAACGAACGATGCCCGCGGGATATGTAGCCAAGCCGCTGTTATTTTTTAAGATAAACTCGCCGTGTTATTTGACATATTTTATATTTACTTTTATGTCTTGGCTTTTAGTGTTTGTGTTATAATGTTATTTTTACTTAGTTCTGTAAGACTATAGGATTTAGCGTCACATATTAATATAATTAAGACCGATAGTTTATTTTAATTCATACCCTGGTTTCTCTTTAGTTTAATTAGATACATCATACAGTGGGAATATGTAAACTCATATTTTATGATGATTTTTATAGAAATACAATGTATTGCATAATATCTCCGTAGCATGTGCATTCATGTATACTGACATTAATATGAATCAATGGTATATTATTTTTTTTTAATCGATATAATAATAAACTTGTAATTATTACAAACTCTAAGTGACATACTGAATAAAATATATCCAACTTAGGTATTAGAAGACGCAGAATTGCAAGTAAGAGCAAGTTATTATGAAGAAGCGAAACCTCTGTCCGGTCGGATGGACGTCAAAACTAACAGAATAGCGGTAAGTAAGCATTTGTTTTATGTTAAAGCACAGAATACTAAGTTAAAGTAAAATCGACCTTTTATTAGTTTGATTGGTAACTGTTTTGAAATGTCATTACTTTGTGATCCTTTAATTTGCCATAACATTTGTGAGGTATTGAGATGGACCTTTTTAAAACTTCTTACTGCATTAGAGCTAGTGCTTTGAAATATGATTATAAAATATGTAGAAGCCGCACTGAAACAATAGATTCTTAGCGGTCTGCCTTCAACAGGTCAGCATGAAATGCATAGGGAGACTTCTGTTTAACATTATATCATATCCAAGATACTATTTTTTAATTACGCAATTTAAGGTTTCACTATTGTATATTTTGATGTAAATGATTGATTAGCATTGATTTGTAAAAAAATAAGTTGTGCTTCGTTCACATTTAGTTTTGTTTAACTTTTAAGTATGGTATAGTTTTCTGTACACTATTGATGATAATTTTAAAATTAACATCAACAAAACACAGTCCATCAGAATTCTCAAAGCAATTTGTAGAAGCGTAGATAGAACAATTAAACTTGCGAAGAAGCTCTCAACTATGAAGGTAGCAAGCCGTTTCTGTTTCAGCAAGAGATAAAGGAAAGTTTCGTCGTGCTGAATGGAAAAGAAAGGGAGGATTACATCAAGACGTTTGACAACTTGGGAGTTATGAGGTACCATAATTAAATAACTAGACTCCAAGTTGTGGTTTAAGATATTTTCCAGTATTGCGTTATTCATATTGTAAATGAAAGTCAGTGAAGTTTTGATGTTTCTTAGACTATTGTTTTGGATGAAATTGATAGGTACGTAGACTTGGGTTTTGACTGACTAAATGCTAAATTTCGTACAGTAGACGTCAGATAATGTACAATGAAAACAAATTTAAAGTTTTTAGACAATTCGGTTCTATCTTAGAAATACAAGTATATGGTGCTGGCAACTCTATAGGTTTGTTATCGTATTAATTTAGTTGTACACGAGTACTGATTTAGTTGTTGAATAAATTTTCGCAATATCTAAAACCAGGCTAGCTAAGTCCTGAACAGAAGATACTGACGTATAATGACATTAATATTATGAGTACTAGTATTAAATTTCGTGTTCTTCTGCTTGCTTCAATTGATTATCTCCCTTGCAGACATTTGAGATACATATTCCTCCCGATATGCATAACACCTCACGGATTGTTCTTGAAGTTCTGGTGTACCCTGAGGTTTTTAATGGCCATATTCTACGTAGTGACTATACCTTACGACATAGCTGTAAGTAATATATCATGTTTTCTATGAAATCGATTTGAATTAAAACTTTTGTATATCGTTTGATCTGTGAGATTATTAGAATTCAATAGTCATAATTCTCATAAGTTCCAATTCTTCCAATTCGTAAAGTTCAAAACGTAAAGGAATAAGTGATCCTTTTAGGATTAGATACTTATTAAATGTCTAGTATTAGTAGACATGTCAGTTAACTCTTTCTCAAAAATAAATAAAGTTTTCAGCCGGAGTAATATAATTTTCTAATATGGTTGAGAAGAATGTACCTGCTTTGATGTTTTAATATTGAAGTCCCCGAAATAAAAGTTTCGATAAATTACTCGTTCCTACGTATTTCTGCATTAAAACATATCAAGCGAAATATCTACCTCGATAATCAATTCCTGTATCTAGAGCAAAAAGCTACCTACACCGCCAAAAACACTCCATGCAATTTCGATTTTAAATTATATTTTAACCCTTAATTTGACGATGTATGCCCTGACATACAAGAAATATGAAAAAATATTTTGTTAAAAAAATTGCAAAAATAACACGTTTTAATAATGTTATCTACTTGCAATACTATCTATTTTTAGAAGAAAATATAAAACAGATGTCTGATAACACTAGTTTTGACATTAGTCGACGAAAATGGCGACCTGGCGGCAGTCAGCTGTGCTATCCAAGGGAAATAAATTTAAATTAAATTCATTTCGCGATTTAGGGCATGTATTATTACTAAATTCTATGCATGATATTATGATACTATAATTTTGGTAATGATTTTGAATCTTTACTTACATAAAATGGTTCAATTTGGGGTACTAACATTATGTATGCGGTGATATACATTGCCAAGTTCATAATAAATTATCCTTTATTTCATTTGTATGTCATGGCATACATTGCCAAATTAGAGGCTTTGCTTTGCTTATTTGGTGTTTTAGCATTTTTTTTCTTTGTCGTCAGCAAAAGCTTCAAACACGTAGTGGTAGAATTTTAGCACTAATTCCTATTTAGAATGCACTTTCTGACAATAGTGAACGTTCAGATATTGAAGACGAGATATGTATGCGTGCTTTGCTTTCTTTTTCAAGTTCCTCTGCACCCTCTATTGATAGCTCTTTAGAAAGGCTAAACCTATTAGACGATGAACAAGACCCTGCTATCGAAAACTGTACACTGGAGTATTTATACAAGTATTTTTCCCCTGACATTTTAGCAGATATTGTTGAACAGATAAACGCGTATGCAATTTCTAAAACTGGACGTACCATTGGTTTCACTGAAGACGAATTGCGGGATATTTTAGCCATACATATAATAATGGGTGTTGTGACCATGCCTTCTTACACTGATTATTGGAGTTTGCCATATAGATACAAACTGGTGGCCGATTTGATGCCTCTAACACGATATCAACAAATCTGTCGTTATTTACATTTCGTTGACAACATTCAAGACTCCGACAGATTTTATAAAATTAGGCCACTAGTAGCGAAAATTAGGGACAATTGTTTAGCACAAGATAATGAAATATCATTTAGTATTGATGAAGTGATGATCCCGTATAAAGGGATAAAAGTGGGCAAGCGTCGCCAATACATGAAAGATAAACCCAATAAGTGGGGCTTCAAAAATTAGGTTCGAGCCGGTGTGTCAGGTATGATTTATGATTTCATTTTATATGGGGAAGAGGATACTTTCCGGTTTCATTATTTTAAAGATAAGGAAGCTTCTATTGGATTTGGAGTGCAGGTAGTAATCGCTTTACGCGAAAGTATAAAGTCTAAACCAGCATTAGTTTCTGCGATACCTTTTTCACTTGTCCGGAATTATTTTATATTCTTAGATGTGAATGTGAATTATGTGTGCGGTGGAATGACAACAAGGCTGTGAAATTGATAAGTTCCTACGTGGGGGTTGAACCAGTAATTACCATAAAAAGATACTGCAAGAAGTCGAAATCCAAAGTTGATGTACAATATCCACAAATAGTCTAAGATTTATTTTTCAAATTCCTTTTCAACTCGTAAAAATGTTTTCCTTATTCATATTTTTAAGTATAATTGTACTAATATTAAATTCTATGTGTTAAAATCGCGTCTTTTATTTGATACTTAGTCCGTAAAGTTATTGGCATTGTATGCCCCAGCATACAACAAATCAATAAGACGTAATATTGAGAAATTGGCAATGTATGTTGTGGCATACATAAGATTTCCGAAAAACTAAGCTTTCCAGATTTTTTTTATTATTTTTCTATGATAGTTTTATGTGTATCAATTACAATTACAACAAAAAAAACCGCTTTATATTGCATTTTATACTTTGCCAAATTAAGGGTTAAAATCGTAATATTAAAATACATTGTTTCAACACAAATAATTCTCGGAAAATGAAATATACTTAATTTATAATTTAAATGTTACATCCATTTTACCGCAACCAAATCCGCTTTGTATTATTAACTTGGTGCCACAATGCGTTGCTAAAAGTGATGCGACACGAATTCATTGTTAACGACTGGCAGAACCCCAATGGGTTGCGGTTATGCAGTAATAAAACATTCACATTGTCTGTTTTGTGTAAAGTTGATATACCGTGAATGTTCGTCACTATTGACTGCAGTCAGAGAAAGAGTCTGGAATAACCACAGCGAACTTGTAGATGGCATTGTTCTCACATATATGTGTCATATACGAGTATGACAGCTTCCGTGGTGCAGTTAGCTAGACGCCGACTGTGAAACGTGAGGCCGCGGGTTCGATCACCGCACTGAGACAAATGTTTGTGGGTACCACAGGTATTTGTTTCGGATCTGGGTGTTTGTGAGGCCGAAAAGTCGCTCGTAGTTCCTGATATCCATGATACAAGACTCGATCTTAGTGTGGGTTCAAGAACTCATGCCCGATATGGCGATAGCCTGGCTCCCTTCTCATACCGAGGGACAAATAAATACACAAGGCGAAATGTGGGTGTCCTGGGAGAAAGAAATTGATGTATGTATGTATGTACTAAAATACATACACTACAAACACACTACAAACAAAAACAAATAATATTAAATTTTCAGACGAAACAGCACAAACACGGCCGTGGTTACAACTGGCCCGACATATACCTGTACATAGACATGATCGTGATGGCCTATGTGGCTTTTTATAATGAACGCTCGCTGCTCGTTACACATCCTCTATTGACGATGTCGCGCTACTTCAAGCACTCTTTCTTATACGATGCTATTTGCATATTCCCTTTTGAGCAGCTGGTGAGTACCAGGTGATAATTAACTTTATACTGACGCAGCAATATTGTAGAAGGTAAGTGCTGTCGTCTAGAAAGGTGAAAACTATAGCAAAATATAGGAATAGATTGTAGACATTTATTCAAGATCAGTGGTTCTTACCATCGCCAGGAATAGTGGGGATGCCGGGGACTGGGTGCCTAGTCAATTTATGTGTCGTCATTCTAAAAAAGATTCTAGAGTGGAGGCCACCTACAGGCAAGCGAAATGTCGGACGCCCGCCTACAAGGTGGACAGACGACCTGACTAAAGTTGCAGGAAGTCGCTGGATGCAGGTCGCTTCCAACAGGTCGATGTGGAGATCCTTGGAGGAGGCCTATGTTCACCAGTAGACTTCTCGTGGCTGAGATGATGATGATGATGAAATGAAATGAAATGAAAATGAAAGCGGACCACTGGTCCCTCGAAGCATCCCAAGTGGTCCGTGAAGCCATCCTATGGCCATATTTAAGATCATTTTATGGGTGTTTTATCAATGGATATATAGAAAAATCCCTTTATTTATTTACATTTCAGTACTTTATTAACATACAGCTAAACCAGTCAACCTACTGGTTGGTCAATGTATAGACAGAGATTTGTCAAATGGTATCTCTTGAGTAAAATGTCAAGAACCGCGGTTGATAAAACAATATACATTATGAAAAAAATAATAGTAATGGAAAACTATATCAGGAGTTTCCTCTTTGTACTAACTCTAACCCCTCCATGTGTAGTGCAGATGGCGGAAGAGCATTTCAAGCATACATTTTTAATTAGCTTTTTTTTGTAGGTGAGAATTGTAAATGATAACACTGATTTGGACATCTATCGAATGAATCGAATGCTGTTGGTAAGTTTTTTAACTATAAAAAATATCACGAGAATGCAGGATGCCCATGTTGGAATATGGGATTTGATGGAATTTGCCAATATTCAGGGCTTACTATGACCATTATTATAAAAGAGTATTTATTCAGACTTAAATGCAATTGAACAATATTTCAATAATTTACTGAATATGAGAAACAAAAACGTAATCTGCAGCTGAACGGTTATAATCGGCAATTCATTTCAGGCATTAAATTATACTTATTGTAAAATAACAAAGCTTTGTAGAGTTACTTTATACAAATTTTTGACACACATTTATGTTGCATTACTGATTTCGCCGTAGTTGAATTTAAATTTACGCCCATTAACCAGAAGCGGCGCATTTTTGTTATAAAAAGTAGGTCACTTTCCGGCCCATAAAATATCTTTATCCGAAACATTATGTCGAAATTGTCGAACAGCTCCATTACTGCGCAAAAATGACAAACATAGCACTGTAAAATAAGCAAAGATTAAACTGAAAATTGGCTATAAAACAATTCCGAGTTAGGTTCAATCTGGCGCCAATCAGAGAGCAAACAATGCGCTCGCATTTCAAACGTTCTTTAGCAGCGATCGTTTTCAAAGCGTCACAACTCACAAAGACCTCGGGAAGTTTGAACGCGGTGCATTGTTCAGGTGACGAGGATAACGGGCGCCTTTTCATACTGGGAGAGCGATATAATGCAACTGAATCCTGTTGTCGTCCTGCTCAAGTTCCTGCCGATTGCAGTGACTCTAGTCAACTTCGCCACCGCTGTTATATTCATCAACACTTGCGATCCATTCTTGGCTAAGGACTCATACTACATTTTAGTGAACTGCACTAAAGTGTTGTTGGTTAATACCAATCGGATTGATGTTAGATGTAAGTATTTGTATGTTTTTTGAAAGATTAGATTTTAGTTTCGTTAAAAATAGCAGATTGTAATTGCCAAAATTCTACAGCAAGGATGTACATAACATAATGTTCCACAAACCCGATATTAAGGTATTGGTACTGAACATTTTCATCCATGTTGTCTTCGGTGACGGATTTTTACTGGGATCTGTTGGAAGCTGCATAATATATTATTCAAGAAAAAATAATTATTTCAGGATTTATTACTCTCAAAACAGGCACAGGGTATAAAGTAAACCCAGTGTGTGAAAAATGTGATTTTTCATTTTTATTATTTGCTCGCAGATGCAGCGACTGAATACGCGTACACGTTCTACTGGGTGTATGAGATATTTGTCGGTAAACATATTTGCTTTGGGAAACACATTATTATTTATTACGTACCGCTGTTAGCGTATTTTCACGTTTACCACTCACCCGTTAATAGTAATGAGTTTTGTTGTACGACTTTCGCGTAGGCACGTAATTTTAGCGGCAGTTAACTGGCTGCCTAAAATGATTTTCATAGTTGAAGTTTTTAGGACTCTTTAAAAGCCGTATTCGAGTTTCCGTTTGAAATTATTTTGCTAGTTTGTCGCGTTGCTTGATTTTTATGTCTACGTTTTGAAGTAGATGTTGCAGTTTGCTTTAGTTTAAAAAAATGTTTGGTTAACGATATTATTTTACCTGTGCTAGTTTTTTCCGTGGTGCTTTTCATTACTAACTAGATGCCTCTGGTGTATTATTTGTGATGTAGGCGTAATTGGGTACTGAAATATCTGTACTTTTGTTCTTTTTATTCTTGTGGATTGTAAAGTAACTAGATATGAACTGAGCCTGTACAAATATCCTTAATATTTGATTTGATTGATTGGTTTAATTTATTTTCTAATTTTTGTTTCTGGCTTCGAATTCGGGTATCTATTTTAAGTCATATATTAACCTATTAAACTGAACCAAAATATTTAAAAAAATACCAATAACTATAACGTATTGAAACTATGTATACTTATGCTTAAAGTTGGATATTTAAATTCGTATCCTATTGAAACCCCTCACAGTTGAGTTTCCATCGCTTTTTTACAATAAAAACTGTCCGATAGTCGGAATCCTCTATTGATTTTGCTTCAATATTTGGACTTGAAAATGAATTTTTACCGAATATAGGTAGATTGCACCTGTGTGGGAATTTAGTTCTTGTTTCGAAACTATGAATATTCTTATTGCCGCAGAATTTTTGCTCGCGATTCGCAAGTTTTTAATTGTAGTTTTAAATATTTATAGTTCGTTTAAACTTCTGCAAATGAAGTAACATAGTTTTTGTTTTAAGCATAGTAGGCATACTGTTTATTTGATCAAGATAGTGTTATAGTTACGAAATTAAAATCTATAAATATTTAGCAATTTACTTAGTTGAACAGTCGATTACTCCTTTAATTTACTGATAGACCATCATCGTAGGATAAAGACACAAAATTGATTAAATCAAATTATTTTTCTCTCACAATCAAGTCTAATTTCTCCAGTCACCTTAAATTTTAAAATACATCTGGCCCGTACTCACTCCCTTTTCTCCTAACCTCTTCTTCCCTCAGGTCTTGGCTGCACTCCAGTAGGAGTGGCGAACAGCGTGGATGTCTGGCTATTGATGACCCTGGAGATCGCCGGGTTCCTCTACTTCGCCTTCATGGTGGGCTACGTGTCTTCCATGCGAACTGCTGCAACCCACGCCTTGCTTGAACATACTGTGAGCAATTTTGCTGACTTTTTTATATTGATATATTGACTTGACAACCTCCGTGGCGCAGTTGAACGCCGGTTGTGAAACGGGAGGCCGCGGATTTGATCACCCCACTGAGACAAATGAGAGTGTGAGCCACAGGTATTTGTTTAGGGGCTGGGTGTTTGTGAGATCGAAAAGTCTCTCGTAGTTCCTGATACCGACGACTCAAGACCCGACCTTAGTGTGGGGTCGGGACTATTTATGACACATACACATATTTTATATTATAGGGGTCAAACGAGCACCTGATAGTAAGTGCTCACTGCGTTATTGTTAGATCATGTGCCTTTATTAATCCTGGGTTCAATTTTTCTATGTTGATTTCTAGTGTGTATCTCCATTATGACACCTTGGCCTTGGTCCAGGTTTAGACTGTCTAGACTGCCCTGGTGGTACAGTTATACTACTGTTTAATATTGTTTTAAAAATAAACCAAGAAAAAACGGGGCATGTGAGTTGTTATAAACATTTTAAATATTTCCATCAAAGTTATTTACCGAAAACCCATTACACACAAAAATTTCATTTCAGCTTTATCAATATAGTATTCTGTGTATTTTAACGAACATACATATTTCTGGAAAACTCGGCTTGTGAAAAAAATATGACTTACGCACGGCTTTTACGAAGCGCATTTTTTAAAGCATTTCGCGCGTTCGCCATTAAAATAACGAATTGAATAAAGGAATATTCCAGTATTTTATTTCGCGTTGTTAAATTATAATTATAGGCCGTGGATTAATTTGGGAAAAATATTATCTGAATTTTATGTACCGACGTACTAATTTATAGCGTGGGAAGAAATCTACATTCCATTTTAAAATAAAGGTTGCCTTTTGAATATTATTGCAGTATTCTTGAATTATATAAAAATATAGTTAGTTGGATGTATAAGACGTTTTTGGAAGTGGTAGAGCCATGCCGTTGTCAGTCATGACTCAGCATGAATTGCCCGGCTCGTTCCATGCAGGACTCAAAGGAGATCGACGAGAAACGACAGCTTTTCCCATCCTATTTCCTTCTCGCTCCCCCTCATCTGGCTCGATTTGATGCGCCGGCAACACCTCCATGAACCAAGTGTCGTGGATGTGCATGGGCGCCACCGATTGCTCATTTGCCAGACCTATGCATTAAAAACAAAGCAAAAAGGTGTTAACTCTAACCAGTAGGTGAAGTTTTCATATCACACTTCATGTCAACTCACAATATTTGGTAAATGGTATGGTGAATGGTAAAGTCTCTAATCAAAAGTAGTTTTTAGATCAAACTGTTCGTAACGTTGCATCAAAGTTTTTAGTGATGTTAATGTTAATTATTTATAAATGAAGTACAGTTAAAACTGATACTATACTCGTATCACTGGAAATGTAAGTAATTACTGTAATTAACTAAAATTATTAAATGTAAACTAAACCCGGTTGATGTTTCATACTTTTATGTTTAAACAACTTGGGACAGGCGTAACTCACACAATTTCAATAACATTTTCCGTAAAAGTATGAAACTGAAGAGTATCAAATAAGTTTAGTTGGATTATAAGATACTTAAAACGCTTGGGTCCACTATAATTCCAACGTCTTGGAAAAATGTTTTATATATTCTATAGATGGCGCTGTCCACCATTTTCACTTCAACCCTCATTCCCTTTTAATCGTAACAAATAAAATAAACAACATCGGGGAATATTACTCCATTAGAAATCAATACGTGCGGCTTCGTTTATCGTAAGATGAAAGTAATGTTATTTATCTGAAGCCGGATATTAACTTTGCTGTTACAATAACGGGTGGGATAATAAAAACAAAAGAAATACGAGTAAATAATACGAGGAGAAAGTGGGGTGCCGTGTGTTTATCATTTTGATAGAAATTGCGTTAGACAATTGCTTCTATTTTTGGAGATGTTATATTTACTATGTTTGATATACTAGCAAAGTCATGTTTTTATTGCAATGAATGGCGAGACGAGAATGCCTTTCGCCTGATGGTAAGACCGTTCATGGACAGTAGCAAAACCGAACTACACCATGAGTTACAAAACAATGCGTGGTATTCCTGCGCTCGATATCCTGAGACATAAGATGTTAAGTCTCATTATCTTTAATAGTTACTCTACCTACAACCTCCTAACGGAACACAACAGTGCATTTACTCTGTTATTTGGCGGGAGAAATAGACATTGCGATGGTATCTACGCAGGCGGCCTCTCACATAATTAAGAGACCTACCACAAGTAAACTTCTATTTAATTTATATTAGGTATATACGATATAAAAAATAGCAGGTATGAAAGCTAATACACCATAATATGCTAATACACTATATATTTTTAAATGATAACAAAAATACTAGTTTAAATAACTCGGTGTCATTGAAAATAACTAGTAATAAAATTATAAGCCAATAAATTTTGTGATGACCTAAATGAATTTTTATATATTAGTCGTTTTATTAGTTTTTTTTTGTATATTAGTCACCTTCGATTTGCCGACGTTATTGTAGTCTTGGCAGAATCGCTGGAAGACCTTAGCACAATGCTCGAAGACCTTAATCGAGTTTCCCAACAGGTGGGTCTTAAAATTAACATGGATAAAACGAAGATCATGTCGAATATCCATGTTGTGCCCACCCCCATTGGAGTTGGGGGCTCGACTTTCGAAGTTGTATACGAATATGTCTATTTAGGACAAGTGGTCCGGTTAGGCAGGTCCAACTTCGAGAGAGAGGTCAATCGGCGAATCCAAGTCTTCTCGTCCAAAATACCTCAGTGCCTAAAATCGAAAGTCTTCGATAGTTGTGTGTTACCAGTGATGACATACGGCACCGAGACGTGGCCTCTCACTGTGGGCCTCATTAAAAGGCTCAAAGTCACTCAACGAGCCATGGAGCGGGCTATGCTCGGTGTTTCCCTACGAGATCGAATCAGAAATGAGGAGATCCGTAGAAGAACCAAGGTTACCGACATAGCCCATAGGATTGGCAAGTTGAAGTGGCAGTGGGCTGGGCACATAGCTCGTAGAACCGATGGCCGTTGGAGCCGAAAGGTTCTCGAGTGGAGGCCACGTACAGGCAAGCGAAGTGTCGGACGCCCGCCTACAAGGTGGACGGACGATCTGACTAAGGTCGCAGGAAGTCGCTGGATGCAGGCCGCTTCCAACAGGTCATTGTGGAGATCATTGGGGGAGGCCTATGTTCAGCAGTGGACTTCCTGTGGCTGATATGATGATGATGATGAAATGAATTTTCCTACTTTGACCTAAATAAGAAAGAAAGATTCACCAATTTTGTTGAAAATCTAATGAGGTGAGCGTTTAACTCGACTTTGTTGTTTATATATTACGTCCATGGTTTTGTTAAGTGTCACTACAGCGTATGTGACGCAAGAGCTAGCTTTTCTCAGAAAGCGATCCGTCTTCTCATACAAAATGTATACATATCGAGCGCTCTTTATACTGGGTTTTAGCTCTACTTTTCACCCGATAGCAATGTCATGTCTCGTGTGTCACTGTCAAATTACGATTTATATCTTGTGTCAATTTATTTTAGAAAAGAAAGTAAAACATGAACTTAACAGTCACATACAAGACACGCACATAGGCCTAACTTGATGACCCATAGTAACATTAATTGTCTTGGACGAATTGTAACATTTGTCGGGGGTCGAATCCACTGCCCAACCGCCCTTAGCCAACTGTGTTAAAAGTGGTAGAGCCACGCTGTTGTCAGTCATAACTCAGCATGAATGGTCAGACTCGTCAGGTGCAGTACCACTATCTCACAGGATAGCGACATGAAGCGATAGCTTTGTTCTCGCATTTCGGATGGTGAATGAGATTGCCGGATGGCCAATACCCACTTCCGCTTCCCATCCTTTATCCTGCTCGCTCCACTCCCGATTTTATGTGCCGGCAATACGTCCATGATTCTAGCGTTATGGATGTTCATGGGTGGCAGTGATCACTTACCATCTGGTAACCTGTTTGCTCTGCTCGTTTGCAATCCAATGCAATTATAAAAAAATAGCTGTCAAGAATAAAAACGTTTAAGCTAAGAAAAACGTTTCTATCTAATACATTCCAAAAACAACTACCTTATTTAGTTGATGGCTCAATAGAGACCACCACAAGCCGAAGAAAAATCATTAAAAGTGACTCACGTATAGTCAAAGTTGCGCGTAATATCCGACTTCGAGTTGGCCTGTATAATAATGTCGACAAGCGAGAAATACCCATCTCTTTATTCTATTTGATTTACATTGCACGTTCACTTAATTTATGACTATCACATGTAAACAAGGACAGCGTAATGGCACCACAAAAGGATACAAAAATCGCCTTCACAAAAACCGTATATGAATATTCAGAAGTGTAAAAAAGTAAAAAAGTTGCTCTGTAGTATATTCCTTCCACTTTGTTAGCGCACAGCCGGGTTTAATGTATGCAAACATTGAATAAGCAAGGCTATTTATCTTCAAGTTTTAACGCTATTTAGGGGTGACAGAGATTGGATCCAATTATGTCTTGTTGGTTCCAAGTTTATTATGCGAGTTGTGGTCCGTTATTAATGATAGGACATATTATTTTTTATTACGCTGCTTAAAAAGTTCTCCTTCCAATGTATATATTTGTATGTAAGTATATGAATATACCATGAAACACTGGTAGAATTTTAATGATGTTTTTATTTATCATTGACATTCTTAACGATAAAGATTTTAAAATGATTCCTGACAATAACTATAGTAATGATTATTCAAAGTTGCGAAAATATTTCTTGTATTTTTCCTTTCACATTTGTATTAATAACGGTGCTAATTGCCTAAGAGCCAGATTTTCGCCCGTAATTTCCCTCCTATTATTTGTTTCGATCCTTTAATCCGGGTCCTATTTGTGGTGTGAAAAAGCATTTAAACACGTCGGCGTGATGGTGACGTACGGCAAGGGATTATCGTCTGCCGTCTGTCGATGTTCTATTTGCTTAGCACTTCACTTACTAAATGCAATGGCCACTGTGCTGAGACAGAATGAGAAAAAATATTTTACTTCAACACTGATGAAATATAGAAGCATATTTAGTCTTCAGCTTACCTTATTGGATTTCATAATTATTATACCAACAACAATGTAGTACTTAACTTAATAACTGGTAATTGCATCGATTGTTAGCCATCCTTCTAATTATAGCTTTCCGATCCTCAACCCATATCTAACACAAGCGTAACAATGTTAGACGTCATAAAAATATGATAAGCACACATTCATTCCATTGTAATGGAGTGTGGTGGCGTCGTGTAACGAGCTAACTTTTGCCATTAAAAACGTTACGACTTGCCCGCAGTATGGTAATTACACTAGTTTTAATGAATCCTGTTTGTGCTCTGTTCCGCAGGAAAAAACAAGGGATCTAGCGAACTTTCTGTATCAAGAGAACGTGGATCCCACTCTCACGTCGAAAACGTTGAAGTATTTTGAGTATGTGTGGAAGAGGACTAACGGGAGTAACGCTCAGGTACTAGGAATTAATTGTAACAGTTGCTACAGAAATATTAACTTCAGTTTTGGTATAGAAAGATATATAAAGTAAGTGGTGGTTTATGGTATGTGTGTCCGTCAAAATCTTGCCGTTGCATTTGGTTTTGTCTAGGTTTTAATATTTACAATTTATAACCAAAGGATTTTCGTTCTAGTCGTAATCATTTAAAAATTTCCACCTCGACCTTTCGAAAGCGGTCTGTACCCATCTCTTATATCCCTTACCAGATCATTTAAAAACCATGATATGACTAAAATCACCAGGCATTACATTACCAACACGCTAAACTTAAAGCATCAAGCCGTGAACCGCGATTTCAAACCCGCAAACACGTTTCCATTATAACGTAACATTTCTGCACAGTCAGTGTAATTCATTTATCATTTTTAATGTATTTTGTAATGCCACTATACACTCACCTGGCATATTTAGTTTCTCCAAGGTCGTAAATCATCGCCTATTCTCAAACGCTTGTTATTGCAGAATTAATATTCGTGCGCTAGCAATATGTAAAATGGTTTTAAGAATCCTGTTCTTGTTAAAATGTAAAGGTTTTAGGTTGTATGCTTTGAGAAGGTATGGCGTAGTAAGATACATGGTTTTTTGAGATTTAAAAGGTGTCTAACATATTATGATTGCTTTCTAGTTTTGTATTTTAAGGTTTTTGTCATCAATAGGTACAGTAGGCATATTTTTCAGTTTTATTTGGTTTGTCGGGTTTTCTTTAATATTTTGTACAAATATACAAAAAGTAGTTGAACTGAGAATTTAAATATTATAGTAGTTCGCGATATTCAACAAACGGAATGACTAACTGACTCATAACATAATTGTGGACATAAAGGTTTAGAATATATTACCGCGGGCAAAATTGATGTATCTATTTACCGCCTTGTAGACAGGTGATCAATCAACGCAAGTCACAGGTGTATTACAATAAATAAGTAATTCGGCACTTACATAGAGTTGTACGATATAAGGAGATACTTATATATACCGGGTATATGCAGACTTCGACCGAAAACGAAGCTAGGTGGTAGTTTTTGTGACTTCATACAAAATGCAACTTAAAACTTCGTAAAAAAGTAATTAATTTTTAAGTATCATCGCGTTTGGGTGTTATATTATGTAGCTTATATTATAATTTAAACGTAAAAGGATGTACAGTATTGTTTTATAGTACGTATCATGGCGATCGGCAAAAAATTATAATACAAAAATAATCGTGAGTGCGCAATTTTTAGCTGCTTTTTGCAACTTAAACTACCACCTGAAATTGTTTTCGGGCGCAGTCTGGATATAAACTGTATACTTAAATACTTGTACATTTCTTAGAAAATGTAAATATTTGGTCAGCTGATGTTACTTAAACCTTGAAGGAGGCATGTTCACCTTTTCCCCCCTGATGATCCAGATACCTGATGTTGATTAGCAGATTTTCTGTAGTTTAAGAAGAAGAAGGCAATAGGACGCCAATAACGCACCATTTATCCTTCAGGCATGTCCCATGACAGGATTTGTTCCGTGATTTCACTACGCAGGGTCTTGTGATTGAGCACAAGTGTGGTCTTTGTTTTATCTATTTTACGTTAGCCAAGAGTAGAAGAAACAGCCATAAAAATATATATGTTTAATAATCGATGATAATTTTCGTAAAAATTAAAATTATTATTTTTAAAATCTTTTCGTCAAAATTTATACAAATTTTTCTTCTGATATATACCATTACAAAATACATTATTATTTTATAAAAGCCACAATATATCGAGTATACATTTTTGAATTTATTTTTATTCTGCCACAAAAGCAGCAAATAAATTTGATATGCATGACGTTCATGTTACAAAGCGGTACGCGGGATAGTTTCCCCGGATAAATTAAAATTTTCCCACCCAATAAATTTGAACATGCGAAGTAACAGCTGCTATTGTATAGTCAGATCTTGCTATAGTACATTTAAAATATACTGGAGCCTTTAAGCGGGCGCGAAGAAGTATCTGCTGTCAGTTATCTTGGCCAGCGAATCACGCGAGCCTCATTCTAATATACATAAGATGAATTTGAAAGATAACCACTTTAGCCCCATTTACAAGGAGTTGTTCGCGGTAAGAATCATATGCCATTGATGCATGGCATAACCGCCATAGATTCTATCGTGTTCTGACAAACGTTTACACCATAAGTTTACACGAAGCAACTTTTTTATATTTATTTTATTTATTTTAAAGGAAAGCTTACAGAGAAATTAACAAAATATAAGATATCAACTATAAATAAAAGAAATTTACTAATTAAGAGCTTCCACATACTCGTATAAATATCCTTACGATAATCTTTTTTAGTGGCATGGAACTCTCCCCTTGTAAATGGGGCCTTACGTCGGTAACTGTATCAGATTTTATTGTAACATACATTAGTAGCTATCCGGTTACGAATGCCCTTTACCTTTTACGTTACCAACAAAAGCGAAAAGAGAACTTTATTTACATTATAAGCAGTGGCTTCTGTGTGGCTCAAGTATTGCTAAAACTCTTGCGGAGATGACCGGCGGGCGACTTGTAGACTGTGTTTTTGGACAAAAAAATAGACATTCATTAATTCAAGTGCTTATTAAGCCATACATCTATGTTAATATTATAAAGAGGGAAGATTTGATTGTTTCCTATAGGCAGCATATAATAGACTCTAAAACTACTGGACCAAGTTGAAAAACTTTCTTTAAAAATTTCTTTCACCATTCGAATCCTACATTATTCCTGATGAACATAGGCCATAAAATATTTTCAAAAAATTGTATTTGCACCCGTTTATAAACGTCACGCTTATATTCCTTACAAACTTTTGTTCATTTTCATCAATTTTCATGCATTCGTCGATTCAGTGTGCTATTGACCCTCGCGTCACGTAGTCTACACTATCACTACTTGCATGTATTTTACAGCTAATATGTCGCCGCCTTAACTCGGCTTTGATGGAAGATACCTTGGTCTTTATGTACGAACGGGCTTTGCGTGAAGTCCCATTGTTCGGGAAAGTGGAGCGATCGTTCATCAGGGTTGTCACGCAGCATCTAAACGAAATGTACTTTCTTAAAGGAGACACTGTGATACAATGCAAGGATATACAACCTTACATTTACATCATTTACCGTGGGAAGGTGAGGCGACAAGAATTTATTTTTTAGAAAAATGTTAAATAATACAGATTCATAATTTTGAATACAATGCTACTGGTAATTACAATTTCGTAGGTCTAGTTTTGTCATCTCAAAACTCTAACTTATTTGTATAAGAGTCCAGTCAGGTATTTTTTTGTATTGTATCAGCCCATATAAGTCCCACTGTACAATTGCGAGTATGATTGAGAGTGGTTAGGTCATATAGTCCACCACGTTGGTGCGGGTTGGCGGAATTTACATACCATACAAATTCTTACAAATCGCTATGGTATGCAGGTTTCTTCACGATGCTTTCCTTCGCCGTCAGAGTGGGTAATTTTTAGTTTAAGTTTAAAAAAAAATTGTGGATGTTTTTATTTTTTTCAAATTCACATTTGAAATGGATTTATTTTATTTGTACTGCTGTGATAAACTATAATTTACTGGAGCGAGTATGCACACGATCTCGCTTTTTTAACACTTGTCATTTTTATCCAGGTGGACGTGTTAACATCCTACAACGAGATGATAACCTGCATGGGTCCAGGAGGAATGTTTGGTAATTTTACCGGGGTAAATATTATAAATAAACTATATTCATTACTACATCTTATTTCCACAATTGTCTTGTGGCACTGAGTTTCAGCAGTGAATTTTGACGGTCTGAATTCAACTCTTAGGTAAGCAGTGGCGGCGTAAAGGGGGGGCGGAGAGGGCGGTCCGCCCCGGGTACCAGGCCTCAAGGGGTGACAAAGACAAGTCACTCGAACACCCACAGAATTTTTTTGACAGAGACCCACAGAATTTGAGACTATCCGCTTGCACGAGTCTCGGAGAGCGCAGGTAGAGGTCTCGATCAGCTCCTGATGAATTATGTTAGAGTACGCTCTTTACTTGAAGGTGGCCAAATTGTATTTGTCGGGAAATGCTGTTGTCGACAATTGGTTCTCTGGATTTGTTGTACGTAGTCGGTAGAAGAAAATGTTGGGAGAAAGATTACTACTCGTATATTGATATTTGGAGGTTTGCCGCATTGTATGTAGGCGGAACTCAGCAGCAGAGAAAATTCCAAACATCAAAAACAACTCGGTCTTCGATGATTCGACCTGCCCGACGTTGAAATAGATCAAAAGGGAAAAGTTGGTACTGGGGTGCCCTTGCCCAAAGATGGGTGCAATATTCCACGTGGGGCCGAACCTTCTATATCGCCTCGATCTGTTGAGCATACCAAGCTTCTTTGAGGCCAATTCGAACATATCCTGTTTCGGTTGAATCTCTGAGCAGATTATGCTGTTCTCTCGAGTGGTGACGCAGCGGATGATCATTATTCTAGGGATATCATACGATATCCCAAAGGGCCGCCTGTTTTCTGGCTAGTTTCTTTCCCTGGAATATTGACGCCAAAGACCTTTCGACGTCGGTTTATTACTAACGACTGAAATCGTCACGTCAAGGGGAGCCTCCAGCCCTTAGAGAGCTCTCTCTCTACTGGCCGTCTTGGAGGAGTGGTGGTAGACAATCATCCCAGTGCTGGTGAGTGGACCGATCTGGCAGTGCGTCTTTTTTTGCCAGTGGCCGAACAGGCGCCACGGCATGTTGCGGTCCATCTGACATCGGTCCCATCGGGGCACGGTTGCTTCGTTAGATATCTGTGGCGGGTGGCGAGAATGGATAAAACCGCTGTGTGTCATCATTGTGAAAAGTAACACATACGGAGTGCCCGGCTTGGGGTGGCGAGCGTAGAATACTCTTTGCAGCTATCAGAGTAGACCTCTCGGTCTCGGCCGTGATTCCCTCCATGGTCGAGATTCAGAGGTCTTGGCAAGCAATGCTCTCGTTCTGCGAGATTGTGATCTCGCAGAAGAAGACCACGAAATGGGATCGCGAGGTGAACGATCCCGCTCGCCGCTACCTGCACAAAAGGGTTGCCGGGCGATAAACGGCTGAACCGCTGCGACGCCTCTACCCTATCGTAGGGTGTAAGAATTTCGTCACGGTATTTCTTGCCCATTATAAGAGACGATATAACGGGGTTAACGGGGACGCTGGGGATACTGTCCAGGGGGCGGTGCGCACTTATCTACTACAACATGGATATGAGCGACAGGGTGCAGGGCCTCATTTTATACGTGCACGATATATCCGTTGTAGGCTTGTTTAGCATTAGATGTTATATTTTATGTAGGAGTGCTCAAGACAAAACCGCCCCGGGTGCCAATCTACCTTAGCCGCCACTGTAGGTAAGGCAATCCATTTTGTGCTGGTAATTCGGGTTAAAAAATCTAATTTTAATTGCTTAAGTCTCCAATTTATTGGTCTTGCTTGAATCATACACATAATTTTGCTCTGCTCAGCAGAGTGAATTATAAATAGCTTATATCCCACCAGGCATAGAAGCTTGATCATATGTAAAACATAATTGCTTGATAATTTCATTCCAGCAACCGATATCGTGTTCGGAAGTAACAATATACGCGAGCAGGAGTTTAGACTTACTCGTTATACCGAGCCAGACTTTCTTCAACCTAGTTAAGTATTATCCGAAGATCCAGGAACCTTTGAACAAGGCTTTTGAAGTGTCGAGAGATTATATACTGCCGATCACTATGAATTTCAATGATGATAGCTCTTCAGGTTAGTTCGGGATTTCTTATTGATGTTTTTAGTTGTTTAACATACCAAAAGGGGTAGGCAGGTAGGTAGAGGGGCTAGGGCATCCTCTTTTCAACATACGTGTTCCGTCACATGATGTGATACGGGAGGGCCTATCGCCATATCTGGCACAAATTCGTGACTCTGGGCTGATATTGAAAAAATATATCCAATATCACTTTGCCCGAACCGGGATTTGAACACGCGACCTCAGCGCCAAAATCGTACTGTAGTACAACTGCGCCACCGAGACAGTCCGACAGTATATACATTTTTATAATTTTAATTTACTAGATATGATACGTAATAAAAATTACTCTTCATTTGTGTTTTCAGAAGATTCAGAAGTGGATTTATTATCTTTAGGGTCAGGAGTAGATTCGAGAAGTGGCTCTAGCAGGTTTGAATTGACAGGTTCGTATTTATTACCTCAGAATTTTTTATTGGTCTCTCGTAGCTTCTGATACTTACGACCCAAACTATGTATTGATTGTTCGTTGTATTCATCCATTTTTAAATATTAAATATCAGTTTGTATTTTTTAAGTAAGTAAAATTTGTTGTCATTGTGGAGATCCTCGAGGGAGGCCTATGTTCAGCAGTGGCCTTCCTGTGTCTGAGATGATGATAATGATGATGATGAAAATTTGTTTCAATTTACGAGTATGTTATGACGTCCGGTGGTTACAATAGGGTGTTGTTTTAATCTATATCCGGATTTTAAGGATTTTTGCGTTTTGTTGCGCAGGCTATTAAATTTTTCAATATTTGTCTGTTTAATATGTAATTAATTTGAATCTTCATGTGCATATGTTGTTTATGTATATTCAATCGGTGCTAAACACTCACTATTATGATGTTCGTCTTACTCTAAGATTACACCTTTGTCTAAACATCTAAAACTTTCCAGACCTCGTACAGGCGCCTGCAGCAATGTTTACATTTTCATGATTCATATGTCTTTTCCCATTTTACGAATATTTGCATAGTCTACCATACGAAATAACGTATATAGGGTATACCCAAACTGCGACTAAAATTGAAGCCTTGTGTTAGCTTTAGACACTACCGACACCATGCAACAAAACATTTCACAAAAAAAAAAACGCGTTAATTTATTTTGTGATGATTTAAATATCATGGTGTTTGGGTGGTCAATCCATAGTTATTTCTAAAAAATAAAAAGGTGTAAATGATTATTTTAGGAAAAACTATTTATTTGTGTTGCATTGTGTTTAAAGTGACTAGCACCACCATCTGGCTTCGTTGTCGGTTGCAGTCGGGATATAACCTGTATTTCTACAAAGTTTTGCCTTCCTGATACCCACGACACTCGACTTGTTTGTAGGGTGTATGCAAAACCAAACGGCACCTTGAAATAAGTACAAAGCTAAACTTGGCATTCTGAGACATTGTATGTCTCAATATGTCCAGTAGTTACTCTGGCTACAATATCCTTCAAACGGAAACTTTAAAACAACAGTGCATTGCTGTTTGACGGGAAAAATAGACATTGCGGTGGTATCTACCCAGGCGGCCTCTTACATATTAGAGACCTACCACCAGTTGTCATTAAAAATAGAGAATATAAACAGAACTAGATAAAACTATACCACAGGCGTCGCAGTCGTATAATTTACATATCTGAAATCGTCTATTGGTACGTAGAATATTCTATTCATAATTTTTTTCGAATACATTGACGTAGCTGACAGTACCACACAAGTACAACACAAGTCGTGTAGTGATTAAAGTGTCGTGTTGCAGGCCAGTTGTCGCTGCGCAGTTCGCAGTCGAACGTGAGCCAAGCCAAGTCCTCGGCCAGCGTAATGACATATCAGAGCTACACTCACATGTCTAATTTGCTCCGGCCCGGCACGCTACTGTTTCAGGTGACGGCTATTCAATCTACGGGATTTTGTACTTTGTGTTAAAGATTTTGATTAATTGACTCTGTCTTATGTAGGTTGTCTCGTGTATCGCTTGAAGTTTTAGATTTAGTTTACAATTTTAGTGCTTCATTCGTATATTTTTTTGCTCAAGTAGAGTTAAGATAAGATATCGATATTTATTCAATAAAAACGATGTACTTAGTATAAATGTATTACTTGTCTTATATGCTTTGCTATATCTTTTGTGATTCAATTGTACTGAAATTCGTTTATTTTTCACACTTAGCTTTTTTGTGATTTTAATATTACACTTGCAGTTTTATAAAATGATAGTACTATCATTTTATACTTCTGTACAGAAGGGAGTCCAACTATCGAGAAGCTGTTTTTATGTCTTAAATTATAGCCTTTTGTATTTACGAAAATAATATTCGTATAGTTAAATTTCCGTCCAAGTCCGCCAACCCGCATTAGTGGTGGTGGACTATATGGCCTAATAACTCTCAATCATACTCTCGATTGTAGAGGAGACCCGTGCCCTGCAGTGGGGCGTAAATGGGCGGCTACAGAATAGTACATAGTTAATTTGTTATATATATTCACAGACATTTGGATATGTAACTTGCATAATGGCGACGGCTAACTACGCGACGTGTTTGTACGAGATGGTCACTCTGAACGACTGCTACCTTATATTCTGGATACAGACCGCGTTCGACATATTCTTCTACATCAAGATATTTATGACCATGCATAAAGTAAGTTGCAATGTTCACATTTTTGTCATCGATATAATAAGCATAATTTCTCATGTTATGGTTTTGGTGTTTTTATGTGTTACTGTGTAATTAATAATAATAATAATTAATATTAATAATAATTTATTTGGTAGTTCTCTCATATGTGAGACGCCTCCTGGTTAGGAGCACCGCAATGTCTATTTCTTTCGTGAAACAGCAGTGTAAATGCATTGTTGTTTTCCAGTTGGTCGTTTCATCTTTCATTGTAATAAAAAGGTGCCTAAATTTTTTCAGCGGCTGATTTAACCGAAACAGTAACTTCTGAACTATGTGTCATTTAAAGATGTTGAAATATTTTCCAAGTGAGATAAAGCATAAAATACGCTTACTTAAAATATATTTATAGTATACAAAATAAATGATTCATAGTTAATAAAAATGAAACTCGAAATAAAATATATATAAAAAAGGCTCGACTACACAGATGTCACATTAAGTTATTAATTAACAAACTTATTTTCCGAGAACATAATTATATGTTTAATAATTAGTTCTGGTAGTTTCTGTATTTAATTTATTTTACTGCCAACGACAGCAGATGAGCCGACGGCAAACGAAATGTTACTCGTGAATTAATAATGTCAAAGACACTATATTTGCGTGGAAAAAAGTTAATTGAAGTTTGTTTACGTAAAACTGATCATAATATTTTTAAAACATATCCTTACGTTTTTTTATACATATCCTTACATTTGTACATATGTAATAATCTAGATAGGCTTAGACAGATGTGTTCTTAATACCATTTAAGCTGAAGTAAGCTTTGTTCCATCCCAACATTTGATAGTGGGAGAATTGTCACTGTGTCCTATAAACATAAAATGCCGGGAAATCTAAATATGAGGGATTTTAACCCAAAATCATATAAGTTGATTGCCTCACATACGAATAAGTCCTAGGACCCCATAGTTCATAGACCATAACCTCTCTATCTTTTTCTGCAGCTACAGGACTCCACTGCTGAACATAGGACAGCCATATCATTTAATTAATTTGATTGCATTGATCCTACAAGGTCAATCGCTCAAAAAGTCGTAATAAAATATTTATTTTTATTTAACACATTGGCTGCGTCATTAGCGCAGTTGTACTGCGGTACGATCAAAACGCAGAGGTTTCCGGTTCAAAGCCGGGTAAAGTGGATTTTTCTATTAATTATATTTCTATTAATTATTTTTTTCCATTAATTATGTCAGTCTGGAGTCCGAAATTTGTTGCCGATCTCTCTATCACATCGTGGGAGAAAGGCAAGGCAGGCGTTCATAAGAAGAAACGTGGATGTAATGGCACCTCTGCCTACCCTTTCTGGGAAAAAGGCGTGAATTTTTGAATGCAAAGCTGGTGTTAGGGTAGAATGCGGTTGGGCGATGGCTCTAGGGCGTAATTGCAAAAGGGCGCCGAATGCCGGGATTTACTTTTACCTGTTAACTATGATTTACTGTCTTTCGCTAGGATTTGGATAGCACTTATAGGGCGCCGTAGAAGTTTTGCCCAGGGCGTCTTTAATCCTACATCCGCTACTGTATATACGTATTACACATAATGTACATTGTCTTCAGAGTTACATCAGCAAACACGGCGAACTTATAATGGATGCGTCGAAATGTCGCAGGAGATACTTCAAGCACAAGTTGTGGGTTTGGACGGACATTCTGGTCGTGTTGCCTCTAGAGTTGTTCAGCTTTTGTTCTCCGTTAGTCACTTTACATTTTCATTCTTTATCTATAACTTTATTTTCATTAATGCCTTTATTGTTGATAAGAATGTGCACACTGATTTGAGATTTTATACAGGGTTTTACTACTAATTTAGTTTGGTCTTACGTAAATATTTAAAATCCTATATCCTGTAAAGCGCTATCAAATATGTTGGTTTATTCGGGTGAAACCAACATAACATCGCAGGTGATATAAACACAATTGTTGATTGTTGGCTGTGACTGAAGACTGAAAACAGGTTTAAACAACAGCTACTACCAGTGGCTGTCTAGGCAGTTAGGAATATCTTAATTGATCTTAATACTCGCTTCCGCAATTCATTGTAGCCAGAGTAACTACTGGACATATTGAGACTTAAGTTCTTGTATCCCAGGATAGCGAGCGCAGTGGAATGCCAAGTATTGCTTTGTAATTCAGGGCGTTGTTTGGTTTTGCTACTGTTTATAAGCGGTCATATCGCTTACCATTACGAGAACGGCAAGCTCGTCTCGCCATTCAGTGCGACAAAAACAAAACGTAAATAAAACACCAACTAAATCCTAATTGGAACATTGCACTGTGAATGCAGGAATCCAGTGAGGTTAATGCACTATTTGCGTGCAAACAAACTATTCCGGTTGAAATATTTGCTGGAGTTCTATCGGCAGACGTCCGCCGAGCTCACCAATAACCTAACTACACTGCAGGTACGCCATCCATTAGCCCCGGATACTACAATATGAACACTGAAATTTTAGAATTATGAGAGCACTTTCATGAGACTTAAGTGACATGGATGAAAGGATAAAGAGCGAAATTTATGTCTTTGTTGACTTAAAATCAGATGTTAGGTGTATCTTGTATATTGTCATGAAAGCAAATATGCGACTTCTTTTAATTCTTGATCATCCACTTTAGCATTCAGGGGTTGGTTGCTCGAGGTAGATCTCGCCCAATTAACGCTGCTAAGTAGATTTTTTTAATTACTGCGATTAAGCAGGCTGAGTGACTAAATAAAGTACATTTATTTACCCCTATGAATGACTGCATGATTCTTCTACTGATTCTAGTGCGCAATGACGATGATAGTGGTGATACTGCTGATTCATACCTTCACTTGCATCTGGCTGGTAACTCTGATGGCCACATCTCCTATCAACATGATACGCCCTTTGAAAATGCACTTAATCGACGAGTAAGTACATCAAGCTTTAATATTTATTACTCTAGCGGCAGATACGAGTAGCCTGTCCTATAAACTGTGAAATTACCAGATTAGGCAATTAATTTTGTCTATTATTACCTCACGGAACAAGAAAGGTTTGATTTTATTTACCAGTTGACAGACTCCGTGGAGCAGTGGTTAGACGCCGGCTGAGAAACGAGAGGTCGCGGGTTCGATCCCTGCACAAGACAATATTTGTGTGATCCACAGGTATTTGTGTCTGGGTGTTTGTGACACCGAGAAATCTTTCGTTGTGTTTGATAGCCACGACACAAGACTCGATCTTAGTGGGAACATGTATGTGACTGTTGGATGTATTTGTTTATTAATGTTATCAAATCTGGACTTCTATTTCATCCCCTTTTTCTTTTTCAACATCATCTATTTAAGGTACTAGTAATACATTTTTAATAACCAAGTTGCTGTTTATAAAATTGTGAATACTCAACGCCTGATCGATGTAATTGGATGTTACCGGTTTCTATACTGTAACAAAAATAAATCGTGGAAACTGTACTCCAATACTTATATTTTAATAAATTTTACAAGGTCTTGCAAGTCTTCGTGTAGCTCCCGAGGCACGGAAACCTATCAAAGGAATCACAAAACAATTAAACAATGCTCTTTCGATATTTTATGATTTCTTCGAGTTTCATTGGGACTTTTTGTTGTAAATTCATATTTGCAAGCTATTTTAAAGTTTTATGTTTTTTGTTATTATTAATGTGATATAGCCATTGCTTTCATTTTGAAATATATTTTTTAGTATTTTCATCTTTGTGTTATATTTTCTCGTTGATATAATATTCGGATAACATCCATTCAAATACCAATCCTATGGCAAAAATGTTTTGTTCATTTGAGTTAATCTGGCTGCCTGATTTCATTTTCATTTCACTTCATAAAAACATCCAGTAAGCTAAAAGTCGTTTCAATATAATTTTCACTTTAATAACGTTTTAAATAAACTTAGCAAAATTTCAAGGTGGATATTTGAATCTTGTTCCAATCTATGTTTGTAGAGCAACACCACAGCGTCGTTGGGATTACACCACATCATTCTACGTGGTAGTATCTGTGCTGACAACCACAGGAGGTGATGAGTTCATCATCGATGAGCTAATACCGATGGTGATTCTTGCAATAATCCTTGTGTGTGGCAAAATGCTATCGGCTATAGTAGTCGCCACGGCCACGCAAGTAGCATACTCTACTAAATATGCTCTGAATAGTTATGAGACGGTTACTAAGGAGCTGATTGATATGCTCAAGAACCAAGGGTTGTCGGGTTGGTATATTAGTTTTATTATGATAAACTAGACTGAAATGTAGTTTGCAAGCTTTGTTAAATATATTGTATAATGGTTCCTTAGATTTACGCGAATGTTACATATTGAAATACTATTTTTTACGGTTTTTCGTGGATTTGGTTTAATTAATAAAAAAATAACTTCCTGACGTTTCAATTACTTTACAGCTTTAGGATCCGATTTACGCGAAAACCAAGTTACTTTTTAATTGAATATTTGTAAAATACGGGTAGTTTAATTTGTAACAGTCACTGAGTAGATCGCTAATACTTCAGTCCGCACCAAGACTACCAAAGATGTAAAGTAATCAAAACCTTTGAAAGTTCAAAAATGTAATTGTTAAATCAAATCCGCGATAAAACCTGTAAACAATTGTTTTATTTCATTATTATATTACATTTTGGTTTGATTCTAAAACTAATTCCTATACAGGATTGTACCTTTATTAAAACGTGAATTATCATTGAGATATCCGGGGATAAATTATAAACTAAATCTTTGTCTGGCACGCATAAAAGTCTTTTAGAGCCGACCGAATATAAATTCATTAGATATATTTTACGCTACACTTACGCAAGCTTTTGTACAGCATAGTACTGCAAAAAAATACAAATAATTTGTAATCTTATTTTGGTAATGGCAGCTTGTAAACTCGTTTCGGTAAAACTGTGAAGCTCAGAAAAATTTGATTGAAGCATCAAAGACTAAGAGTTATGCTATGTTAATGCTACAGATTCTGCTCTATATTTGATTTTAGATGAATTATAAAGAAAATAGGTCTTTATTAAAATTTAACTTGGAAGTTGTGGGAAGCAATTTATGTCAGAACAAATCATTGTAGCCAGAATAACTACTGGACATAATGAAACTTATTTATGTCTCAGGATAGCGAGCGCAGTGGAATGCTAAGCATTGCTTTATATATTATATTCAAGGTGTTGTTTGGTTTTGTTTCTATTCATGAGGGATCGTATCGTTTACTATAAGGCGAAAGGAATGCTTGTCTCGCCTAAATCACATAAAAAATAAACGAAAAAGAATTTTCTAACTCGTGTTAATCAGCGAAACGACAGTTTAACAAGAACATCGTGTTTAAATGTAACAGCAGTCAATAAAATAAATTAATTTCACGTTGCCAGCCGAGCGTAAAATTAGGGACGTTGATTTTTCCCTACATTTGTGATTTTTTTCGGCGAAATTCTCTCCGGCTCGTTGGCTTGACGTTATAATATTTATGCACGTCGCGCCTACGCATCAAGTTGCTTTGGCAATTTAGCAATGTCGGGCGCGAGATTAGCATGTAATGATCAGACATTTGTTTGATATTCTTGTCTTTTTTTAATACTAAAAGCCAGTTTCTGTAAAAGTCGTTGGTTCTCCGACTTGGGTTTGTTTTTTTGAGATAATCCGGCTTTTTCTTATTCTACGCTCGCTCGCTATATTCGAGTTAATTAATTATTGAATTTAGATTTGGCTTATGGTTTCACGATAGATTACTTTCCTGACCTCAAACGTTGCGACAATGCAGCTTAATATTGATAGGCACCAATTAATTCGAACTTTTTGTCCATTTTAATGAAATTAGTTCACACAAAAAACGAAATCGTATGACGGTTCATTGGAAAATAATTTTCTTATATTTGTAGATTATCAACTGAAGAAGTTTTGGAAGTATGTTAAGCAACTCTGGGTTACTGAGAGAGGACGTCAGGTAGAACACTTTGATATATTGTTATATTTTAGTTAATTAAATCAATACTTAAGCCACTATATTATATCTACAACTAAAAATTAAGCGAGGCGATTTGTTTCTACTTTACGAATTTATCATGTCTACCAACCCACATTAGATTTATTCCTAAAGCCAAGACCTTAGGCTTAAGCTTAAAAGCCTAATCCTATGACCTAATAGGCTAATCGTAAAGAAGTTCAATCGTAAGGCAGATCCATTAGTAAAACATTTATTCCAATATTATCATCTTTTTACCAAATGTCTAAAAGTTCAGAAAAACCATTGTAAATAAAATAAAGATTTAAATTTTATTACGAAATATAAACTACGTTATTGCTGTTTCCATCCATTAATAAAAATGAATACAAACGGAGCACCGTTGAAATACATTGTTCGTGAAAGCCTTCTTGTATTGATGCATCAAAAATAAGCCTTTAATGTGATTATTTTATGTAATATCAGTCGAACGGTCCGCTTTTACGGGAGCAAAAATGAAACCATTGAAGAAATATCGAATCTGAGCCAACAATAGTCAACTCAAGATCTTGACCGTTTTCAATTAGTACCTCTATTATATTGAGAACTACTGCTGTGGTGTGGCTCAAGTTACAAAGCAACTCTGATTTTTTATATATTTAATTTTTTGTGTCACAATATTGTTTTTTTTCGAACATGGGCAATTTGATAATATTCAGAGCCTAAACTAACCAAGATATTGTTGCACATAAACATTGTTTTCGAGTGTGTTTTGAGACCAAGAAAATTAGTAGTTTCTAATTACAAAGTCAATTAGTTGACACAAAAAACTTCCGAACCTAGTAGATACGCGCTCATTATAATATCTATTCGATTTAGTTTAATTACTACAATTTCTAATATAACTAATAAACCATTTTCCTACCTTTCATTTTCTACATTTCCAGTTACCAGTACTCCTAGAGCAGACGCCGTACGTAAGGCGATGCGATCTAATGTCGGCGATGTTTGGTTCCCATTTGCGCAATTGTTACCTGTTTGCGGACACAGGGGAGGCGTTTCTGCGACAGCTGACTGCCACTTTGGACTTCGCTATTTATTTTCCAGGTGTCCTGTTCTTTGTTGGAAGGGATGGCGGTTTGCTGGTTCAGACAGTTCGATTTTGTCGTGAAAGTAGTGTTTAAAGGGATGTTTGATTGTATTTTTTGTTTTTGTAGTGTGATTGTTTGGTTTTCCGTTTTTAAATAATGCATGTGGTTCTCATAAGTTTTTTTTTTTTTATTATTTCATTTAATATCTAGGCAAATTTTTTACGTGGATACGGCAAAAAATAATATTTTCAACTTAATTATTTTGCATTATCTGGTTGTCGTTTTATGACTGTTTTCACCAACAGTAAATTAATTAATGTTTTTACTTAAACTGTAATATGAAGTACTTGCATAATGGTTTTTAGATTCACGCGAATGTTACACATTGAAATAAATAATTATTTACGGACTTTACCACGGATTTGGTGTAATTTTTACATTTTTCAATGGATATACATAGTTTACGTGGGCACCACGAAAGCTATAAAATAATCGAAACGTCGAGAAGTTAAAAAATGTAAAACAATTCCCAAATCCGCGATAAAATCCGTAAATAATAGTATTATTTGAACGAAGTATCTGTTTACTTTAGGCAACTACATAGTAGTGGCAGGCGACAGTGAGGCTCGCATGTACTGGGTGAACAGCGGCACTGTATCAGTGGTGTCGGTTAGAAGTGATCTCACTGAGACCACGCACGAGCTCCTCGCTCAAGGCGATGTCTTCGGAATCCTACAGGGAATGAGCCGCGGTGTCACTCATTGCTTCTCTTATAGAGCTGAGACTAAGGTAGGTTTTTATGTATTTTTTGATGCCCTCTGTGGCGTAGTTAGTCAGAGTTTGGTTCTGAAACGAGACGAAAGTTCCATTAAACAAACATAAAAAGTAATGTTACAAATAAGACAATATCCTAGCTGTATCCGTGTAAACTATCGAATACTTTAGTAGATAGTATAAAACAGTCAATATGTCCACTTATTACATAGCAGTAATAATGAATATTCGAATTTACTGGTTAGTTAAAGTCGAATTATAAGCTTTGAAACGCTCTCCTGTAAAGTGGGAATTTTCAGTTTTGGTACTTTACCTAGGGGCGTCGGTTTTTGTGGCCTACAAGTATTTATGTCGGGTCTGGGTGTTTATGAGACCGAAAAGTCTTTCGTGGTTTCTGATACTCTCAACACTAGACTCGATATTAGTGTCAGGCCTGGACTGTGTATGTATTTATTGGTAGGATTATTTTTTTACAAAAATATTATAATGTTTGATAGAAGGCTTCTATCAAGTCGCTTGTGATTGTATATTTGATATTTCAGGTTACTATACTTTCCTTAAGTTTGGATACATGGACGAAAATATTGCCGTTTTTCCCCGAGGCGAAGAAATTAATTTCTGACAGAGCCGAAATACTGTTTGCGAAGATTTGATTGTTTTATGAAATAAATATTTATTGAATAATTATTTTTGATCAATTTATTTTCATTCAGTGGCTCTACACTTATACAAAGACTGCCTCTGTTATATATACACAGTCAGGTCTTAAGTATTGTCACACAGTAAAAACTTTTCTTTTAGAATGCTGGCCTCAAAAAAGTTTATTGAATTCGAATTTCGAATTGTTCATGAAAATAAAAATGTATACTTTGTAGAATTTTACTCATTTTTAAATATGGAGTGGACGCTTAAAGAAGACCGTGTTGCAGTTATTGCGTTGGATCGTTGCCGTTACGCGCCAATTCAAATTTTTGACATACTGAAAAATTTGAATATAACCAAAATATTCGTTTATCGTACCATCAAACGATACAATGAAGACTCTAGTGTAGATGACAGGTCAAGAAGTGGTCGCCCTATTCTGTTAGGACTCCAGCAGTGATAAAAGCTGTGAAGGTGCGAATTCAAAGAAATACCAAACGTAAGCAGAAACTGTTGGCTCTTCAGATGGGGTTAAGCAAAACCACGGTGAAAAGGGTGTTAAATGAAGACTTAGGGCTTCGGGCATATCGAAGAAAAACAGGACATCGTTTGAATGCTCGTCTAATGGACCTGAGACTGAAGAGATGCCGCGCTTTATTGAAGCGGTACGCGGGAAAAATATATCGGGAAATTCTTTTTTCAGATGAAAAAAAAATTACCGTAGAAGAGAGCTACAACAAACAAAATGATAAGGTGTACGCACACAGTAGTGAAGAAGCGAGCAACCGTATTCCGCGTGTCCAACGAGGTCATTTTCCATCCTCACTCATGGTATGGTTGGGAGTTTCTTATTGGGGCTTAACAGAGGTACATTTTTGTGAGAAAAGTGTAAAAACGAATGCAGTTGTGTATCAAAATACAGTCCTGACGAACCTTGTGAAGCCTGTTTCTCATACCATGTTCAATAACAGGCACTGGGTATTCCAACAAGATTCGGCGCCAGCTCATAGAGCGAAGAGCACACAAGACTGGCTGGCGGCGCGTGAAATCGACTTCATCCGGTACGAAGACTGGCCCTCCTCCAGTCCAGATTTGAATCCGTTAGATTACAAGATATGGGAACACTTGGAGGAAAAGGCGTGCTCAAAGTCTCATCCCAATTTGGAGTCACTCAAGACATCCTTGATTAAGGCAGCCGCCGATATTGACATAGACTTCGTTCGTGCTGCGATAGACAACTAGCCGCGCAGATTGAAGGCCTGTATTCAAAATCACGGAGGTCATTTTGAATAAACTTTAGTGTCATAAGAATCTATGTTTTGTTAAGTTCATTTTGGTATATAAATGGTTACATAATGAATAAACTTATTTCAATTATTTTATATTAAACATGTGACAGAATTTATGACCTGACTAGGTATTGGGTGTTGGCAATTATGCGTTAGATTCATGTTAAATGTTTATAAACAGAATCTAAATTTCTAATATTTAAAATGTAGGTAATGTACGAAGTTTAATTATGAAATTTAGTACAAAATAAACTACACAGAACAACAGTAGTTTCTCTATATAAAGCTTAATTACAGCAGCGTTATAGAACCTATCATAATTATTCAAGAGCAGGTCAAAGTAGATGACGATAGCCATTATATTCCTGACCTACATTTATAATTCCTAGTTCCATATCAAAAGCTCTTCGATCCAGATTAAAAGCCACTTTAAGCCGCTTATGACAGTTCCGTCGTTCGTGTCCTCGCAATCATGGAAACGGGAGAATGGAATTGAATCAATAAGAACGTACTGGGAACAAAAAAAGAAATCGCTTTAGTGTTTTTTAAACGTGGCGATGACAAACAAAATATTTTTTGTGAGAGCTGTATATTGTTAAAATTATAGTATGAATGGATCGAGTTGACTGGGGCCTACTCTCTAGGAAATCGAAGTGAAATAACAACTTTTCTTTAGTGTTGTGTTCGGTGAATGAGTGTACTGGACACGCAAAACCTGGAGAAAGATTAAAAATTACAATTATCTTTCGCTCAAGTGTTCATTGTTTGGAGAGACGTTCTTATACTGCGAGGTGCATTGCAGTCACTTTGTTGTTTCTAGAGGGAAATAAAATCTCAGTATGGGGTATAAAATATTACTTTAATATCCTGTTCACCGACTTATGATTAATTTGTGCTCTCTAAAAACACTTTTGAAAAATAATTTAAAATAGATTAAATATAATTTTGCCACTCCTACATTAAGTGTTGTTACCGAAAATCAAGTTTAATTGGGTGTTTTAGCTATAATAAGAATTTGGAGGCATTGGTAAAATTATCTGAAGTTCCGGATAATGACTGAGAAGTATAAAGTCAGTAAATATTTTCTTCATAGCTGGGCGATGTTAAGTAAGTGATTGTGTTGGCAGTACGGTAAGTTTTCGCCCGTAAAATATTATTTATTGTTTGTCAGCATTACTCAGACAATGTCTGGCGTTTCACTGATCTGGTATCAGTATAATATGAAGGTTAATGTATTATTTTTATTTAGCTAGAAATTTGCCAAATGTTAGTACTTGGTGTCATTAAAATGATAGGGTAGAATCCAATTGAGTATATTGTTATCTAGGCTATAAAACAAAATTATAGATCTTAATTCATCTTAGTTCTTATATAATGCTCGCACAATGGTTAAGTTTATTAATAAACTCATTTGTAAAAAAAACGGGCACCTAAGCAATGAACCATTTCAAATGTTACTATTGGTTTGTTTGATAATTATAGGTAGTTTTACTTTCACAATTTTGTAAATTAATAAGCAAATAATCGTTTTCGTCAGTATTATCATAAAATTTTGATAAAATTTATGGGTTTTAATGCTAAAGTTCACTAGTAGTTTATGCACGCTAGTAGTGCATATGCTCGTGAAGTAAAAGTTAACGAAGATTTTGTTTGTTTTTTCTTTAATAAAGTAAAAGCAGATAAATGTTTAGTATCGTGTCTGACCCCCTCTAGCTGAAATCACAGCTTGAATTCGTCTGGGTATGCTAGTGAGGATATCCCGGATACTTGCTTGCGGAATACGTTCCCACTCCGCGGTAATCACATTCTTCAGCTCTCTGATGGTCTGCGGAGCCGGTTGTACTGATCTCACGCGTCGTTTCAGAACGTCCCAGACATGCTCTATAGGATTGAGGGGTACACAGGTAGAAGAAACGATGCAAGAAACTCCCTCAGCAACACGAACTATCTTCCTATATATTTTTTTCCATTTTGATTTCCAAAGAGACCTGTTGGAAGCGACCAATAAATGATTTACAAGGTGAGCTATTCATGACGACGTTTTGATAGGTTTGCCCGATGGCTCTCTGTGTGAATATAGAGGGAAAAACTTGAAATATTCAAATGCATGCAAGTGTCGTTATATCCGCAGACACGGCGCTGCGCACTCCAGGGCCGCCATAATGAGTTTTTAATATTAATGGATAGGATTTACAAAATGACCTACAAACCGCTCTCCTTTGTGGGGATATTTTAATATTTAGACTGGTGGAAGAATGATATTTGGATTTAAAGATACTTGGTATGACTTGGTAAGAAAAAGTATCTCGCCCTGTGGTATGGAGGCGTTTCAAGGATCCTGCCACGGTATTCCCTGCCCGTCATAACAGGTGACTAATTGGGAAAATGGAAGTTGCATGTGCGCAGTGGCGTGCCTAGGGTTGTGGACTAGGGCAAGCCCAATATTTTTTTAGCAAGAATTATTGGTTCAGGAGCAAAATGGTATTAAGAAAGAAGAACGTGTTCATCATGCGATAGGGGGCGAGTCTATGCGATGTTAATAAATAAAAAAATATACAGAAAAACGACCCGAGATTCGAATCCGAGACCTCAACTTTGCGCCATCGAGGCAGTCCTAGACCTACCACACGATCTATATAAGATTAGGATAAAAACGAATAAAATAATAACTGTCTTTATCACCGTTATGAAAAAATCTATTACAATAAGTTGTTTCGAAAAAATCTAATAGATGGCGCGATTTTCACAGCCAGCTATTTAATATTGCCAAAATACTGAATGGCCTATCATTAGTTTTAAATAGATGAATAAAACAAATGTGTAAGTCTAATTACTTTTGGGCATGCATACGTAACTTTATATTGAAATTATTTTGTAAATTAATTACAATATAAAGTTAACAATAAAAAGCCACTACAATAGCACAAGTACGGCGCCGTGTTTAATTTCGCGGCCAGAAATTATTGTTATTAATACATTCATGTTATGTTTTTGTGTATGCATGTGATTTTTTGATTCATCATGAGCCCTGAAAGGAAGCTCTTGATGAGCTTAATGGCAAACAGTGTCAACTAATATCTGAAAAACACTACGATTACTGTCTACGCGAGCATAATGTTTTGAAATCTCATCATATATGTATCTGACGCATAAAGAGGTTTCTATACGCTGTTTATCGGAATTATGAAAATATATTAATGCATAATATAGTTTTCTGTACTTTGAGAAATCACACCAGACACCAGATACGAGTAGTTGTTTGTCTACGAAATGTAATGAATTTACCTTTTCCTCGCCGATCAACACTTGCACGCACTTCAAACCATCACAAGGCACATTTTCACCCATTATTATACGTAATAAATGTAAAATACTATAATTAAACGAAAACTAAACGTAGATGTTCTGTGATTACTGGTTAATCGTCCGCTCGAAAGACATAATAATAAACGTGAACTATCCACAGGTCCTAAATTATGTATAATTCCAAATTATATATTAATAAACATATTTAAAACATCATAATACGATCTCAAAAAATATCAATTTGTTTTATATATTATCCAATATAACTTATAGCAAAACATAAATATTTTTCCATAAATTTGGATCATAATATGACGCGTCAAGTGCACAACTTCACTACGCGAAGCCGGGCATTTTGCTTGGTACAAATTGCATTATAGAATAGCTATATGTATAGGTACGTAGTGTCATGGTAGTAGCAATTCACTCATACGTGCGACTGAGAGGGCAATATGCGCCAAAAGCCAGGTAAAAGCACACGAGAGAGAAAAAGATAGATAATACTTTGGTGTGTTCCGTCTTTTAAGATATTGCGTCACGCGTGAACCAGCGTTGATTTTGAATGAAATATTTTTATGTTAGTTTTAGACCGCGGCGCTCGCTTAGGCGAGTTACCGGGCGTGGCGCTGCGGGCGCGGGTGCTCCGTCGCAGGCGCGGGGTTCCATTATGGCACGCCGCGACGCGGTAAATTTAAAAATGATAGACGTTTTGCATTAAACGAATGTATTTTATTTATGTTACTAATTTTCCTTTCAGATTGAGTATATGCGTATTAAGTAGGGCAAGCCGGGCTTTTGGGCTTGTATGGAAGTACCGCCACTGCATGTGCGCAGCCAATGAAATATGATAGACTCTTGTCGATTGACAGAATAATGCCGACTTAATAGCTATGGAGTATGTTATGCCCCGTTTATCTTTCTCCGAATTATATTGGTATAATCATCAGGACCACCGTAGACAATGAAAATTACAATAATATCAACACGAATAATGAAAATATATTATCAAAATTCAATATAATTGTTAAAGTGATTATTTTTCCATTCGATTAAAGCATACATGATGGTGTAGGCACTGCTTTATCGTCAAAGGGATGGAAGCTATTACAGCTCTGTGTGCTATTGACATCTCGTTAAGCGTGCAACGTTTGGCTGATCATTTTGTGGTTAAGTGAGGGATTGCTTAGTTAAGACCGAGTTACGGTGGTAGTCTAGTTTTTTTTTCGTAAGTAGACTAGTAGGTGCTAAGTTATTTTTATAGTCGATGAAAATTTACAACATTTTGATTTTAGGTGTGTTGCCCGCCTTAATCTATCCATCTATCTATATCAGCCCATATACGCCCCACTGCAGGGCACGGGCCTACTCTACAATCGACAGTACGATTGAGAGTGGTTAGGCCATATAGTCCACCACGCAGGCCTAGTGCGGGTTGGCGGACTTACATACCATATAAATTCTTATAAATCGCTATGATATGCAGGTTTCTTCACGATGTTTTCCTTCACCGTTTTAATGCGTGGTGATTGACTATCAATACATACATGACTCCGAAAAGTCAGAGGTGTGCCCTGGGATTTGAACCCGTGACTACCGTGAACATGTTGGCATCCGCGTCTGGTCCGTTTACCAACAGGCCACCACGCACTATATACCAATAGGCCACCACGCACTATATACCAATAGGCCACCACGCACTATATAGTCACTAGTTATGGTTAATATGTGAACATTATAGTAGAAGACAATTAAATAATAAATAAAATAAATAACTCCCAACATTCACATACATATTCAATTCACATACAAGTCAATTACTAATATTTATCGGCTCGTTTGCTATACATTACGTCTTTGCATCATTTCCGCCATGAATCTCTACATGTGTTCTTATTCACCCCTGGTTAGAGTTGTGTATAGTTCGAGACGCATAATATTAAAAGCAATGCACTTTAATACAAGTATAATAAAAAATCTTTGCAATACTCGCACCAATTCTTAATTACCACTGCTACTTACAACATTGATACCCTATATACCTAAGTTTTAACGGCATAGTTAGCCGCACAGTCTACGAGAGTATGTAGGTTACTCCAGGAATTTCGGAATGTTGATTCCAAGGTTATTAACGTCTCAGACGCTACCGGAGCAAGATATTAATTTTACCTGTATAATCACGGTGACGTCACAAAGCCGGGGTCAATGCTCTTGTCTCAATTATTCGCGGATTCTCTTTGGCCTGTGTTGCCTTTGTAAGATTAATGTGAGGTTTCTGTTTCATATTTGATATTGTGTGCAGTAATCCTTAAATGCATCAAGATTGGATGAGGTATAGAATAGAACATCATCATCATTTTGTACTATTATTTTTATTGTGTAATATCGTCATAGTATCTCTGTAGAGTGCAAAAAAGAATTAAATAAATAAATAAAGGTTCGTACAACATAGATCCTTAAATGTTATTAGCGAAACTAATTTTTTTGTCAAATTATTTACATGAAATAATACATAGACTCACGCTTTTATACTCAAAATGGTAAGCTTAAATGCGACTACTTATTTATTTATTTATTTAAAACTTTATTGTACACCTTCTACCACCACCACCACCACCTGCGACTACATTTCTTGATTTCTTGTTTGGGATATTTTTAATTGATTAATGGTGGAAAACCAGCTTGGTCGGCAAAGTCTCTCCAAAATCCCTTTTTAGGTACCAAGAGATCCTCAAGAACTAACAAGCCCTTGTAATCAGAATATCCACATTAATCAAATATCCCTGATATATTATATGACCGTAACGGCTTTTTACAGAGCCGTTATTGAAAACCTTTGTGAGATTAACGTGAGGTTTCTTTTTCATATTTGATATTGTGTACAGTAATCCTTAAATGCGGGAAGATTGGGTCTGATGAGGTATAGAAATGAATATAATCTTTATTTGCTTCAAAGTTGGCACCATATCGATCTTAACCCATTCAATGCGGCAACAAATTTTGCTCTCGCTACCCAGATGCGGCATACTCCTTAACGTAAACGCCGATCGGCGTGAGCCGCCCCTGACGGAACAAAAATAAAACGCCAATCGGCGTTTTCAGCACTTCGTTAAGAATTTCATTTTATTCATTTCGAATTCATGGGATTTCTCGAGTAGTACGCTATAATTATTGCAATAAGGACTGTTTTTAGCAAGTAGCAGAATTAATTTAATTATTTTAGCCAATTTTGTATGAGATTCGTGAAGATTTGTTGATAGAAATTTGAGAAAAGGAATATCTGCAGATTTTTTATAGATTATGGATTTAAATGGTGAGTAAATCTCTTTATTTGATAAATATTTCTATTGTGCTCCCCCGTCGTACAAACATCCTTGTTTAAAGCATAAAAATGATATTATTGATAACTTCGAATATTATCAGGGGTTGCAAACCATTTTTTTTTATTTGATAATAATTATATCTCAGTACAAAGTTAGTGTATAGGTACTTATTATTATTAAAATTATCAAAGGAATTTAATTATAAATAAAATATATAAAAATAATTTAATAATATATAAGTAAATATTTTCTTTCAATCTTCTTGATTGAAAACGTAAACATAACTGGGTGTCGTTAAATAGACAGAATTGATTTCAGTGTAATGGATAAAATTTGATGGTTTGAAATTTACAATTTTTATAATAGAAATAGAATATAAATCATATTAAAATACCGCGACAATATTCTTAAAATAGTTTTATTACGTTGATTTTTTATGCAGTTCTTCTTTTTCAGAGAGAAAACGTTTCTAGTCGCCTAATATATTAGTTGATATATTGTTTGGGATGACATTTACTTATCTCAGTCGTTATTGGCACCACAAAAGAAACGGAAAAGTGAAAGTTCAAATAAAGAGATTAAAAAATAATTAAATAATCAGGATGTGATAATTGCCAGAGTATCAATAAAATATTGACAAAAAAGATAAACGAAATATAATATTTGTTAATTTCGCATTTTGCTCACTGTTTTTAAGCAGCAAAACCGTTTAAAAAAAAAAGCAAAAAAAAAAGTGTTTAAGACACTTTGCAGGGCCAAGGCAAATAGGGATTCATGTATAATGTAAATAGGACTAGCGGTCCCATATTCGTCCGGTTGTAGATAGTTTTTAAACCAGTCCACATCAAAAACATATTATTTCGCGTAATAATTACCTATATGAATTAAATAATAACACCGAACAGTCAGAAATATATGCAGTGGCGTGCACAGGATTATGATACTGGGTATGCGGCGAAGTACTCGGCACAAAAACTTTTCTTTTATAGATGTTTAGCATAGCCACAGCCACGCGACGGATCTCTAAGTCGGAAACCATGCCAACAGAACAAGTCTTAGATGTACTACTATTCATATACATCTACGGAACGCAGAAAAACCAGCGATCGATTGTCGTGGCCGAAGAAAGTCTAATAAGTAAATGATTAATAAACTAAAATATTATAACTACTCACCGAGTCAGCTTCAATTTTCACATATTCAAGGTTCCGGTTAATTGAGATTACTATAGCCCGATGTAAATAAACGACCACCTCAAATATCTTATCCAAGTGAGTGATGGTTATAGAACACGTCCCTTGCAAGATATCCGATGTGGCCTTTAAAAAGACCGATTTTCATGTGATTCGCAAAATATATAAATAAACTTAATAATAAAATTACGGGTTAGTAAAAAAAAACTACTCATTCATTTATAGATTAAATCTATGCGCCTATCCTTTTTTAAATATGATTTTAGGATATCGTCATAGAAAGTTGGATTGCGTTTTAATTCTATCATTAATGCCTTTTCTATAGAAATCATGGAAAGCTCTGTGAGTCGTTGTTGATTTTGTGTGTTTCTCAAATATGAGTGGATACGTTTTAAACACGAAAATGAACGCTCTGCCGATGCGCTGCTTGCTGGGATAGTCACAATGAATTTCGCTAATCGTAACACTTCAGAAAAAACTTTATTTAAATTGTCCTTATACAAATTTTGAATAATACTAAATACACAACTATTTGCAAATTGAGGTGATCTATAAATACAGCGCAATTCATTTTTCAATTTATCAAAATTAAAATGTGCCTGATAATTATTGGTGAACTCTCTGATTTCATTTTCAGGGAAACGTTCACTATATTTTTTAAAATTCTCACAAGAAAGTAGCTCAATAAACTTTAAATCTTTAATGTTTTTATAACGATTTCTTAATTCACTGACTACATTATCAATTATTTCAACAAAAATTCGCCGATAATGTATTTTTACATCATCGACATTGCGCTTTCTTTTAGGTGGTCCGGTAATGTGAACGGCGGCATCATAATAGATCTCGAACTTCTCTCTAAAACGTTCTAAAAATGACTCTAACTCTTTTATCTTTGTTACACAATACGCGATGTCACTAGTTTTTTTTTGCAAAATATCGTACAGAATATCCGTTTCTGCAAAAATATCAGCGAAAAATTTTAAAAGAAAATTAAGGTAAAAGCACCAATGCCCGACACTGAACCAATAGATGACACTTTCGAAAAAATATTTTCTAATAAAAAAACTAAATATTTTAATGTCATTGCTCCTAATTTTAAAGCCACCTCGTACCATTTATGATACATGCCCAAAAGCTTGTTTGCACTGTCAGAAGTAAATTTCAAATTTTTTGTTAATTTACCACAAACAGTGTGATTTCGCGCCAATATGAGCGCAATTCTTAGCGTTTTTCTTAAGGAACTGATTTTCAAACGGTATGATTTTGTCTTATATTATATGACTTTTGGCTATATCGGGTTTCGATATTATATGGATATTACATTATTGATTTATTTGGACCATTTCCTTGTTATTTTGGCTTGTTTTTGTATACATTTTTAGTGGTGTCTACTATTAGTTCCAGAAATTGATCAAAATCTAAAAGATGACATGTGTAAACTTGGTAGTTTATTTTATTTATATATTTAACTTTATTGTACACCTACATTATTATATATATAAATACATACAACATACATACATATATATGTATATACATATACAAAATAGACATAAAATGTAATAAATATATGCATAGTAAATAAATATAAAAAATGCTAATAGTAAAAGTACAACAATGTGTAAGTTCAGTGAAAAAGATAGTGTTCCTTGACTAGTGATTTAAATGATGGCAATTTGCGAGCCTGTCATACGACATCTGGAAGTGAGTTCCACAATCGAACAGCGAGTACGGGGAATGACTTGTCCATAAATGTCGTGGTGTGTACGGGTATTCTCAGTTTCAGGTTCTCCGATGACCTCAGGGATCTTTCATGGGAATCATGAAGAAATATAAAACGGTCTTTGAGATAAGAAGGGGCGAGAGGGTTAAATAATATATCAACTTATATTATATAAAAGTGAAAGAGTGTGAGCATTCCGACAAAGCCGTATGGGTAACCACTTGAGCTTAAGACGAAACTCAGAAAGATTGTCATATTTGCGTAAATCAAATACGAATCTTATGCAAACATTTTGAGATGCTCAATTTTATTTATTTATTTTATTTCATATCTGAGTTTCATTTGTTGTACACTAGGCTAATTAAAAGAAGAGAGTGTCAACTATTAGAGTCTACTAGATGTCCACTACTAGTATACATGAATTTAAGATTACGGTTTAAGCAATTACAAACGATGAGATGAATTAAGATCAACTAAGAATGATGAGATGGGAAAAAGAAAATCAATAAGAAAGATAATTAATTAGAAATTGATATAGGACTAATAATAATAAATGTATATACAGGTGAAGAAAATTACCACGAAGAAAATAAGACTACACCTAATAATAATGTAATTTAAAGTCCTTGAAAGAAAGAAGAAGATATTATATATGTATATTTTGTTACTTAGTTAATTCTAAAGCACAATCTGTGCTAAGTTTGATTTTAAATTATATTTTTTTGATAACACATAATATTAAAATGATGTTATAGACATGTCTATTATTAGTGCCAATTGATGTCTATTATTGGGGTATCTGATTTTTTATACATGTCATCTATTAGTGACTACGGCAATCCTAAGAAAATATTTTTTTTTATATAAAATAAAGCAATCTTAATTTCATTATTATTAAAAAGTTAAATTCCAAATGTTGCTCTAACAGTAAAAGAAAATGTAACTTTAATTTTTTGAAAAACATTTTTGAATTTTGAGAATTAAGTTTGATTTATCCTTAAATTGTCTACTATTGGTGCTTTTACCTTAAATTCAAATTCTTTCATAATATATAAAAATGAACTGACTTGTGTCAGTGTTTCACCATCCCAGTCTTGTGTATTTTCGTTCATATTTTCAAACAATTCTAGGAGGTGGGTGGACGCATTATTAATAATATTAACCGTGCGCGAATGATATGTCCACCTTGTTTCCGCGACACGAGGCAGCTTTTTCATATCGGCAAAGTTGTTGTAATGGGCCATTCGCTTTGTACTGGTGTGAAAAAAAGCCGCGATTGATTTTATAATACTAAAAAAGCGTTTTGTTTCAGCAACTCGTTCGAACGATTTCGATAAAACTAAATTTAATATATGTGCTGAACACCAAACGTACATAGCTTGTGGACATTTTTGTCTCACCAAAGCCTGCACGCCATTAATTTGTGAGGATAAAACTGCTGCCCCGTCGTAAGTTTGTGCAACTAATTTGGATACACAATCGAACTCTTCTAAAATTTCCAAAATAATAGAACTCAAGGTTACAGCGGTCCGATCCGCGCTGACATCAACATATTTGATAAATCGATCTACTACTTCAAAATCACGAAAATATCTCAAAACTAATACTAATTGTTCACGGCCGCTAACATCAGGAGTCTCATCTACCATGACGGCGACAAAATCGGACTGTTTAATTTCGGCTTTAACGCGATCGATCATCACAGATGCAACGCTCGAGATCAAATCATTCTGCGTACGGTTCGACATGCCCGTGAATGAGGTACTTGCACTCTGTAAATGGGTTTCTAAAATTCCATCATACTTGGCTAATAAATCTACTATTTCTAAATAATTACCTCTATTCAACGACGATACTGACTCATCGTGACCGCGAAAAGCTAATTCTTGTTTTCCCAGAAAGCAAACAACATCGATCAGCCTTTGAAAAATGTTTCTATTGCGATCAACTTTAGCATTATGCCTCTCAATATCTAATCGTAACTGGCTGTTGATACTCATTTCAATACGAGATTTACCAAAAGTATTTAATTTTAAGCAGGCCTCCAGATGTTTTTCTGTATGGTCATGCTTCTTTGCCGCGGCATAGAAATTATTTAAATCTGAATATCCTGAATCAGTCCACACTGTACTAGAATTACTAAACAATATGCAAGGAAAACAATATAATTTAATCGTGTGTACACAACCACACAGCCAGTTATACGTTTCATAACTTTTAACATGAAACTTTCGAGTTACATTCCCTTTTTGTTGATTTAATTGTTGTAACTCGGGTACACACCTACCTTTAGACAAAATTTGAATCTTTTCACTGAATGACAATTGTGAGAACTTGTTATTTTTAATTTTTAATAAACACACACTTTCAACACAAACCTCACAATCAAATAACATTTTAAAAAATCAACAAACGTACTAGTAAAAGCAAATCACTACAATTATTATAGAAACTCAGAAATAAACTGTTAAATGTACACACTTTCAAATATTAAAATGTAAAATATTATAAGAAAACTATAATTAAACTGACGCAAACAAAATAATAAACAATGCTTATCACATGAAAAAAGCAAAATGGCCCCCGCGAAACACAAAAAAATTGTGCTATTTAAAGAAATAAAACCTTACCAAACAAAAATGCATAATGTGCATTTTGCGCAGTTTATTAGATTTCTGTCTATTATTTTTACTCGGATTATAGGCAACGAACATTTCCGATTACTCCCGACAACTGCCGAGCTTCCGAGGCCTGCCGCAGGAGTCGCGGCTTTCAATATTCATGCGTGTGTGCGTTTGCGACTATGCACGGACACCAAAATTACTACACACATGCAAACAAATGTCATGCGGGACGCGGCGGCATTACTTGGTTGATTAGGTACATTATTTTGCTTTGCAGCGCCTTTTGCTTTTCGAGTGGCAAACATAATGTTTGTGCGCTTGCAAATAGGTGCTATTTATAAAATATTAGGCGTTATTAAGTTATTATATTTTGTTTATTCATTTATTTACTGTTAATTAAAGTCATTAAGAAGTACGTACGTTATAATAAAATATCTGTAAATGGCAAGTAAAGCACTGCATTTCTGCCTACAAGGAGCGCACGCCCCTGAATATATGGTCCTGACCCCACACTAAGATCGAGTCTTGTGTCGTGGTTATCAGGAACTACGAGAGACTTTTCGGTCTCACAAACACCCAGACCTGAAAGAAATATTTGTGGGCCACACAAACATTTCTCTCGGTGCGGAGATCGAATCCGCGGCCTCTCGTTACACAGGCGGCGTCTAGCCACCTGCGCCACGGAGGCTGTCAATGAATTCCCCGAATGTGAATTTCCTGAACACTGTCGATTATATTTCCCGTCCAGTTATGTCCCGTTCTGTTCCGTCTCTCAGTCCCATGACGAAAAACTTGCAATCCTGTCCTGTCAAATTGGGAGCCACCCATTCCAATTTTAAAAATTAGCTAATATTTCTATTTCAATTCCTGACTGCTGTAATATTCCCGTAGGATGACCCCGGGAATAATATTTTTTTTCGGACTGAAAGCTAGCATATGTGTCAAACCAGGGTGACAGCTATCCCTATAACTAATTTCATCAAAATCGGTCGAGACGTTTTTGTGTGAAAGAATAACAAACATCCATACATCCACACATCCATCCACACTCACAAACTTTCACATTTAACTTAATTATAAGTTTGTAATAGAATACATAAATATGCTATTCATGTTTTTATAACCAATACTTGTGAATCCCTGGAAAACGCCGATTGGCGTTTGCCGCACCTGAGTAAGAAAACTCAACTTTTCTAGAACTGAAATATCCAGAAACTATTTGTACCAGGCTTTTCACTGATAAATTATAAACACATTGGTCTATATTTTATAATTAAAAAATCAAATTTGAGTAAAATATAAAACAACTCTACATTACGCCGATCGGCGTTGTCAGCATCTGAGTAAGAAAAAATAATACGCCGATCGGCGTGCGCCGCATTGAATGGGTTAAAGTAATATTAGCGAAAATATAACATTAGCGAAACTCAATTTTTGCTTTGTATTGTCCATCACATTTACCACGGCGAGTGCTAAAGTTTTGTTCGGACCTATCCCTGCTGTTGAGTTCCACCATACATCACAGCAAACCTAAAAATACCACCCAATTCACATTGGAGGTTGAAAATCAATCACAGTACGTTTTTCTTGACTCTCATCCATGTAGGTAATACAAATCTCTGTAACCAACAAGCAGTGGCATTTTCGGACAGTACGACCAAACCTTCAAAAAACGAGTGAGTATTTCCACCTGAAAGGTGCTATTAATGGCGAGATGAGCATGCCATTCGCTTGATGGTAAGTGATACGACCGCTCATGAACAGTAGCAATGCTTATTTTTCCACTGCGCTCGCCATCGTAAGATATAAGATAGTCTCAATATGTCCAGATACTCTGGCTAAAACGTCCTTCAAACCGGTACACGACAGTGTGTTTACACTACTGTTTGGTGGGAGAAATAGACATTGCGGTGGTACCTACCCAGGCGGTCACGTAAGATAGACCTACCATCAGTAAAAACTTACTTACACTTACCATCAAGTGAATCGTGTACTCGTTTGCGCCCTATAATATTAAAAAAAACAGTATCTATATTTTACAGAATTTATTCAATAGCTATGAATGTTTACAAGAATGTAAACATAAAATTAATTAAAAACCTTTTGAAGTAACTCCCATTAAATTACTATATTCACGATAATGCAATTCAAGTATATTTTGTTTTATCAAAATGAATTTAAACGTGTCTGTTAAGTCCCATTCTGTTATCAGTGGAGCGCAGTCGTTGTGGGCTGAGCGGAGAGTCAGTGCCCCTGTGTCAGGCTTAGTCTAATATATGGTGCTAAATGGCTTCTATGATAAAGGCACTTAGAGATTGGAATTATTTAATTTATTTTCGTATTAAAAAAAAATTTAATCTTTAGAAAATGCATCGTCGCTTGGAAGACAATTATTATATGGTATTTTAATATAACAATCAATTTATAAAAAAAAAACAGCCACTGTCGGTTCCACTGCCATATTATTAATTTTATATTTTTGTCAAAAAATATTATTTAATCGAGGGTAATTGTAGTTATTTTGTGTCATCTTTCTGGACTTTTTTAGTTTCTCGCGTTTGCGTGCTAAAGCATGCCGCGTGTTTCGTTGTTACATTAGAGATCTGTACTGATTTAGATTGTTTTGTGGACAATATAGTGTACAGTGATATTGAGTGTTCGTTCGCAAGTGCATGTGATACTGTTGTGACCAACGCTCATCGATTTTGTCGGCGTCTTCAAGACAACATCAGAAGCGAGATTCCGGTGAGTGATAGAATGTACTATATTATTATTATTATCATCTATCGTTTGTTACTGTATCTACTGTTTTGTGCACTATTTTAAACAGCGGATTGTATAGAGCTCATAACTGATTTATTAAATGAAAAAACATCATGTCTATAAATGTCAAATTATGAATAAGGCAAGAGAAAATTAGTATTTGTATTCGCCTAGGTGTAGATATGTTTTGACGCCACTCCACATTTTGTTTTCTGCCCAAACTTTTGTATTCCTGCACTCAACCTCGGGAGCCCTTTTCTTCCCTTCCCGTCCCATCCCGATGCATTACATGTTATCTTATTCCGTCCCATCTCATCTGATTAATTTAATTCTGTTACATTTCGTTTAATGCCCCATTGTATGCATTCGTGTCCCGACTGATCTCAATCCTTATGGCTAAATTGAGCATCGTTGGTGACTGAAACACATTTTTCAATAAGTAGGCTAAAACCTAGCCTGTTCTTAGAGTATCACTGTTCATCAAAATAAACATCTATTCCAAATATTATGTGAATCGTATTAGTATAATATTTTTAGTGGGTCAATGTGTATATTTGTTATATTTGTGGCATGCACTAAACACTGAAATATAGTATTGAACATAACAGAAATCTGCGTGTGCATCTGAAAGTCATGTTGCATTTTTACGGCCTCTCACTTATGAAAGATCTACCACCAGTAGGTGACGTTTCCGATAGATTTACAAAAATTTTGTTCATGAAATCATAATTCAGTCTATTTCGAACATTTGAGACAACAAATGTTAAGCCTTCTCAAGTTCGTTGCTCTTAGCAACATTTTAGGCTATTCAATTTTCTTTATTCAGATAAGGTTGAAACCTTTAAGTATCTGTAAGTGTATCCTTTCCATTTATACCCATTTCATATTTGTAAGCATAGACATTCTTTATTCCTACTTCAAAACGAATGTTCTTTTTATGTCTAAGTACAAGCAATAACTTAGTGTTATTTAATAAAAATATTATCTTTTTTAAATACGTCTATGGTAGACTTACATACATCTAAACAGACTGAATATTTGTTCGTATTAATTCGATACTAAAAATCGATAGACATGTGGATACGAATAGAACCGATTGAAAAACGATTACAATGGTTGCCGTGGCGGGGCAACCGCACGGGGTGCGCAATGAAAAATCAGATTTACCATATATTGAAGCTCTCCCCAAATGGAGGCAATATCGAAGTGCTGATTTCTCGCTCCGATGAATATTGGTCTGGCTCTGATTCAAATTGGTGCGAATGTCGCGCCCGGGGTAAATCGCAGCGGCTTAATTCCCTCAACGGAATCACTATAACCACTATTGACAGCTTGCATTCTTTAGTATACAAAAAATAGGTATAAATGTATACTGCTACGAAAAAAATAATACATTGATTCTCTAAGTACAGTATAATTTAGTCTGAGTACTCACCGGTGTAGGGGTAGGTATATCTCATCTGCCGACATAATTTTGCTGGCCTTTATTATTGCTATGAATGGCGAGACGAGCATGCCGTTCGCCTGATGGTAAACAACACGATCGCTCATGGCTCAACGTACCCAAACCAAACAATACAATGAATTACAAAGCAATGCTTGGGATTCCACTGCCATCCTGAGATATAAGATGTTAAGTCTCAATATATCCAGAAGTTACTCTGGCTACAATATCATTCAAACCGGAACCCAACAGTGCATTTACACTACTTTTTGGAGGGAGACATAGAAATTGCGGTGGTACCTGCCAGTAAATACACGGGAGAATATACGAGATATACAGGAATAAATCGTATCTACAAATTATTTATGAAATGTCGAGACTAGAAACATGAGAGGCGGGGATTGAGCTCAAAGGAGGGTTGCAACTGTCCAGGATTTAGTTCAGCATTATATTAGTTTCGGGACGAAATTAAATTACCGTCTATTGAACTGACCAATGCCCATAGTTGTCCGCAATAACTGTCACAGAATTCCATCGAGGCCTTTGATAGGGCGATATTAATATAACAATAGCTAAAATTGTGTATTTTAAGTAAGAGATGTATTTTATCGCTAATAGTAGGGATTATTTGGAATTATGGAGACCTTTAAGCTGATGAGGCTTTTAGCTTTTGGACTGCCTCAGTGGCGTAGTTGTACTACAGTTCGGTTACAAAGCTGAGGCCTCAGGTTCGAATCAGTCAATATGCCGTGAAAATGTAAAAAAAATCGTGGGGAAACCTGTATACTAAGGCAATTTTTCATTCAGAAAATTATACTAAGTGAATCGCTAGAACTATGAGTCTTTTCAGAGACGGCTTTTTCATTACCTCTAGGCCTTTAGTATTATATACTTCTTTATGGATATAATTCTTATAACTTCAGAGCCATATAAAGGCAATGAATCCATACAACCTTATCAATATTGCGTGTAAAAAGACGGGTCGTGCTCGTAAGGTATCAATTTAATCACGAACCATGGTTATTTACGCGGTTCCCCCACAAAATCCGTTCCCGCCGAAATTAAATAAGACGTAGATTGAAAATAGCCTGACCGGGCGCGAGGGGATAATCTTCAATTTGAGGAGATACGTGAAATTTTCTAACGCGTGCTTCTGATTATTTTGCGAGGACACGTCTGGGACGATGTTATTTTGAAAAAAAAAATGATGTATGTATTCTGCCTGATATTTTGTTATATTCATTATACAATGGAGTTAGTATTGCCTAAGGATTTGCTTGTAACTTTGAATGGTTTTATGTATACTTTGTAAGGTTATTTTGGCTTTCGAATATTTTGTCTTCTTCCCTCAAACTGAATTCAAAAGTCGCTCGAAAGAGACAAAACATTCGATAGCTAAAACATGTTTGTAAACTGTTTATGAATAAAGCCAAAAGAGTTTCAGCCACGTTTGATTGCTATAAATCGAATCGAGAGTCGGAATGGGTGTTGTTTATAATTGAAAGTTTTTAGTTTACCACATTGCCATTATAATAGATTTGTGTTTATTATGTTTTACAAAGAACGTTAAGGTATTCATGTTTCTTTAAGGTTATTACTCATTAGACCCACCCAGCACCGCCTCACCTTGCGCGGTTAAAATTCTTTATATGAAATTGTCTGGACAAATACTCAATACATCAACTCCGTGACGTCACCGGATCGCCGCCGTCCACGCGTGTGCCACTCGGTGACAACTCATTGCTCGCATGATTGTATTACGTTGTTGCGCATTGACAATTCACAAGCCCCAAATGAACCGCACGTTACTCCGGGTGGACCCCGTGTGGTCCACTGCGGTTCCACTTGCAACAACGAGTGGGCCGTGAGCGACAAGGCGGTGGCGGGTGGATCTAATGAGTAACCTTTACTCTGTTTTTACTTCATCGCTAAACCGTGAGATAATTTCAAAATAAATAAATAGATATACCCAAAATTCGCATACATAGTCCAGACCCCACACTAAGATCGAGTCTTATGTCGTGTCAATCAGAAGATACAGGAAACTTTCGGCCTCACAATCACTCGACCAGAAAAAAATACCTGTGGTTCACTCAAATATTATTAATATTGCCATACACAAATACTTATGTTATATATTACGAGCCTGTAGCGTCCCACTGCAGAGCAAAGGCTATTCTTGTCGTCTTCCATACTTCCCGGACTAGGTCTTTATATGACCAATCCTTCCAATGAGAATACAATTCGTCCCGCCACCTGCCTCTAGGTCTTCCACGTGGACGACAGCAACAAATACTTTTACTTGAGATTTTTTTTACATAATATGTGATCTGGAAACGAACCTGACAGTCCTAATCTCACAGCCTCTTCTATCTCTAGATAAGCTATTGTATACTTTTACTTATCTATACTTCTATACTAATATATAAAGCTGAAAAGTTTGTTTGTTACTTTTAATCTCAGGAACTACTGGTTTAAATTAAAAAAATATTTTTGTGTTAGATAGGACATTTTTCGAGAAAGGCTATATCATTTATATCATCACGCTATGACATAAATGAGTGAAGCACTGCAGTGTCCAGCAAATACGAGGATTTTTTCATTTTCGTGGTCCTATTGATCGATATTCTAAATTGATAGTCGGAATTAAACATTTTGGCCGCCATTTTGAAAAATGTATCTGCACCCGGACGGAGCCGGGCCGGTCCGCTAGTTATTTATAAATATGCCTTTACTTCCTGACATGTCACATACCGGTTCTTTAACAATACTAAATAAGCCCAACTTGTTTGAAACACGCACAACATTCGATCGTGACGTTTTACTGGGAAAATTCATGGCCTGCTGCGGGCTATACAATATAATAATAAAGGGAGTTAAAGTAATTTATTATTATCTTAATAACGTTTATAGGAGTTTCATTGAATTTCTGATTTAGGCTGTGCGTTTTAGCGTACAATATTACTCGTTTACATGATCTTGCAATTTACGTAAAGTACAATTTATTCTTCTTAATTCCCAGGAGGTCTTCTGTTGAGCCTACTTTTGCTCCAGATGATATCCGCAGCGACCTTTGGGCAGCCGCCCATTCCCCATTAGTTTTCCGCTGTATCCGGGCTGTATCATGCCCACTGACATTTTAATTTTATAATCCACTAATAAATATCGATTAAAAAATACATCATCATCATCATGTTAATCCATATTTATATATTTCTGTAGATTTTCTCCGTTATAGCACTTTTTCTAGTCCTGTGCTAATCTGATGCACCATTTGCCTAGAACCTTAATGATGTGGTCCATCAATCTAACGAGTGATTCTTTCTGAAACTGATTCCTTTCTTTCTGATTCTGAAACGTCTTGGTCCACTTCTAATCCATAGGTCTGGCTAAGTGTCCTCTCCATCTACACTTGAGCCTAATAATCCGTGCGAAATACTAGTGCATAGTTGATAATTAATCTTCGCTCCATCGGTAACAGATCAGTTTCATTAAACGGGAATGTTCGCGTATGCACACTCAGTTGCGTGACTTTGCATACATCGATGCCGAATTCCATTAAAAGAGGATTTTTGGTAATGGATCACGCGCCGTCCATCTGGGTCGTGTATAAATGTTTTTAAATATGATGTAGGTTATTCTCGAAAACCCACGATATTGGGATATTATTTTATATTTGGCTTGTGGGATCCGATTACTTTTAAATATAGATTAAATGGAATAACAATATATGTGAAGTTTTATTTGCAAAATTGTACGCTCGATTCGATTCGAATTTAATTATACAATGCAGTACCAATTGATGGATCAATTAAAGTAAGCCTTAAATAAATAATAAAAGTAGTTGATCTTTTTCTAATTAGTTTAGACTGATAGATTTCTAACAGAGGCTACCACAGTTTCGCAAATAACTGACGTAAATTACCAACTTTGCGTCCGTCGCAAGTTTTGTCTATTTCTGTTTATTATTATAGATATACTATTTCTATCTGGTTTAGTCCATGAAAATGGAGGATCAAAATAAATTTAATAAAAAAATCGCCTTTCTTTTATCTTCGATAAGTAAACCAGAAATTAAAATCCTCTTTACTAACTAAAGGCTATAGGAATCGTTACAAAGTTTGTCACAGTATGAGCGTACGGGCGTCGTCCGGTATTTCTATACTTCGCTACACGTGTATGACCTACATGTAACTTTTAAGTAGCCTGGAAAGCTCCTAACAATCTTACTGAACTTGTTAGTGGAACTTAACGTGTAAGCTCATGTTGCTATAGATAATATAAAGGACTGGGTTGGCAAATTAGAGGCAAGTTCGATTTTAAGGCATCTTTGACGTTTCAAAATAACGTGTTTGTTTGGTTACATACATACATTAATTCACGCCTTTTTTTCAGAAGGGGTAGTCAAAGGTGCCTTCATAACACACGATGTGATAGGGTGCGAGCTTATTGTCATCATCATCTCAGCTACAGGAAGTCCACTGCTGAACATAGGCCTCCTCCAATATTCTATTCTAATTCTATTCATTTGTTCATTCATTGCCACAAATTCTTACTCCGGCCTTATAATAATTATTAATGAATAGAAAGATATAATACTTTGCTCGATCCGAAAAACGAACCAGAGACCTCAGCTTTGCAATCATACCGTAGAGAACCGCGCCACCAAGGCAGTTAATAGTTTAGTTAATTATAATTAAAGTATAATTCAATGGCAAAAAAAAACTGAAGTGACCTACGGAGATCTTCACAACAATTTGAAGTGAAGTAAATGAAGAAAATTACGACAGTATTGTACACTAAAGGGCCGATTGATCAAAGAGGTTGATATTTGGCAGGCAGTCGGTCGTATCATTTATCGTATCATTCATGGCTTGGACTATATTAATTGGCCTAATCACTCTCAATCTGACTCTCGATTGTAGAGGAGGCCTGTGCCCTGCAGTGGGGCGGGATACAGACATCCTTGGATGAAAATCATGTTACGCCTACATAAATATGAAGAGAAGATTAAATTATGTAAAATCAAACTAAACTAATAGGTACCTATTTGACGTTTTATACATCTCAACTTTGCACTTTGTTACGCCTGTACAAAGTGTTTCGACTTGAAAAGTATGAAACGTCAAACGGTGTCTATTAATTTAGTTGAACTGTAAAATAATAATAATGTTATAATATTTACAATAATAATTATAATACTGATACAGTATTATCATATTTACGTAATATCCGACCCAAATTTCCTACATATTAATACGTCCAATATCGCAAGTATAAAGTTAGTTTGAAGGCAGCGCGGCACCACGCGGCGTCCACTGCAACTTGCAGTTTCGCAACTGTCCTGTGTGTAAACTTGCTCGGTGTACATGTCTGTATATGCTTATATAATCGCACGCCTGAAGAGTTTAGTAATGCCACATATCAGATCATAGGGATGTTGACTCATATTAAAAATTCACGTTTTATTTTTTTACACGTTATAGACAGTATTTTAAAAATTAATATCATATTTTGAGAACCTAATTGTTCATGATAAATTAAATAAAAATGATTTATTCAGTACACATTATCACGTGACTGCAAAAAGCGATCGGAGCGCTCTGACGTCACTGCGCGGGCGGCAAGAAAAGAAAAATCAGTTTATTTTGATAGAACGCGAGACTATTACCGATCGTTGACGTAGATTATAGTCACGTGACAGGTTAGAGCGCTTTATCGGAAATTCTTAAAACTATTTTTGTTCATGTAGTAATTAAAATTTGTTTTATATTTTAGTAAAATTATTTTTTTGTGTTTATTTTTGGTCTATGAATAAACTAAAAGCAATCCCAAAAATTAGTCAATATCTTTAGTAGTAAGTAGTAGATAATTAGTGCTTAGACGCTGGCTGTGAAACGAGATACCACGGGTTTGCTTCCCGCGCTGAGACAATTTTTTGTGCGATCCGCAGATATTTGTTTCGGGTCTGGGTGTGTGAGACCGACAAGTCTCTCGTAGTTCCAGATACCCATGACACAAGACTTAATCGATATCATTATGGGGTATGTGACTGTTGGGTGTATTTAATATTATATTACAGCCTCCATAGCGTAGTTGGTTAGACGCCGACTGTGAAACGAGAGGTCGCGGATTCGATCCCCGCACCGACACAAATGTTTGTGCCCCCAATTAAAATATTTGTGTCGGGTTTAAGTGTTTGTGAGACCGCAAAGTCTTTCGTAGTTTCTTATACCCACAACACAAGACTTGATAGATCTTAATGTAGGGTCAGAACTATGTACATACATATGCGACTGTTAGGTATATTTAGGTGTATTTATTGATATATTTTTATAAATAAGTTCACCAAATGTAAAACGAATTAAAGAGTTACCGTGTTTTAATAAAATCAGCTAATTTAATAAATATTAGGAGTACAAATAAGTTTCCGCCGTTTTGATAGAAATGACATAGCACGAAGTTCACGTTAAATTTCGCAGATGATAACCAGCTTGAAAATTAGGTTGCTCATTCAAGAACAACACAACTCTATCAAATTATTAACTTAGTATTAGCATCATATATTTTTTTTGATCCAAAAATGACAACATTTGACCCAAATAAGCATCATTTGCGGGAACTTTTAATCTACTTTTTTAATTTAAAAATATCTGCATCTAAGGCGCATCGAATGCTCATAGAAGTATATAATGATGCTGCCTTGAGCGAGAGAACATGTCGTGAGTGATACAGTCTTGTACGACTAAATCACCGTTTTTAAACTGGTGGTGAAAAGTGGATACATTATGATATTCAAAAAGAAGATAATCATTGGGACTACCTGGCCACGCGTCAATATCTATATTAAAACCGAATACTCATAGAAAAACACTCATGCTGTGTATTTTGTGGGATCAGTTGGGTGTGGTGGTGTATTACGAGTTATTTAATCCAACCGAAACAATCACTGGAACTCTACCGAGCTCCATTGATGAGATTGAGCCGTGCTCTGAAGGAAAACGCCCTTAATACTACTTCAGACACGATAAAAATATTCTTCTTCATAAAAATGTTATCCGCATCTAGCGGTTCCGGTGAAAAACTATTTGAAAACACTTGATTGGGAAATACTACCCCACCCGCTGTATTCACCAGACATTGTGCTGTCCGTCTATCATCTGTTCCGGTCCATGGTACATGCTCTATCGAAACAGCGATTCATATCATATGACGATACCCAAAATTGGGTTGATTCGTGTTTAGCCTCAAAAGATAAGAAATTCTTCAGACGTGGAATCCGAACGCTGCCTGAAAGATGGGAAAAAGTAGTTGCCTGTGATGGACCATACTTCGATTAAATTAAAATTATCGTTCATTCGCAATCAACATTATTATGTTGACAAAAAACGGCGGAAACTTATTTGTACACCTATTATTTATTTATTTACCGCATGCTTTTGACAAAGTAGGTACATGTGCATGTGTAAATAAAGTACATTTTAATATTAAAATGAACATCACTTCACACTTCAGCATAAAGTATGAATTTTTAATGGAGGCGCCGGCGACACTAAGTTTCTCATATTTATTCAAATGGCTCTGAAAATTTTCATAATAACGCAGTGACATTAGCGGGACCTGTCCACAAAATTGAACTTATTATTGCAATTTATTTAAGTTCATGTGTGAATTGAAATAGATTTTAGAAATTATTTTGTTAAGTAACATCTTCTTGTCCTTATATGGTGCCAGTCATATTTTTATTTATGGGTAGACATGATACCTACCTTCAGGTGAACGACTTACACGTTACATTCTTGGTAATAAAATAAATATGAAAATCGAAAACCACATTTATGTTCAATTTATTCTAAACGTAAATCCTCTCGAACTATATTTCAAAGCAATACTGAATTCGAATACAAAAAACAGTATTCATGAAAGCCAAACCACTTTGAAGGCATTCTCTGGAAATGCCTAGCTTAGTGGAGCTTAAGTTTCACTTAGTAAAATTAGCAATTTGGACGCAAACCGCTTATTTGCGTAATGGAGAGGTCCACGAGAAGCTTCGGGGTTACATTTTTGTTACAACTTTGAAGTATCTTTAGTTTAAAGGGTTTTGTAAATGTTTAAAGCGAGGCTTGGAGGCTTAACATCTTTCTGTCTGTCACTGTTTTATCTGGAATTAAACGGCGTATTCGAACTTTCAGCTTACTTTTGCTTTTGAAAATTTTAATAATATATTTAGCGACGTGATTTTAAGAGGATTTCTGTGTCATTTTGTCAACGTCCTTAAAGTGGAATTATACTGCTCTTTTCAACAATTTTCATTTATAATGTCAATAAAATATCTTTTCTATATCTCTATGGTCGTCACGCACATTATGATTGCAATCAGATCACCATTAAAAATCGCTACGATTTGGTGCTTGTAAATCGCCTGGCAAGACAACCTTACACCCTATAACCACAGGAAACAATATCTTAGACTGCATGTTGTGACAATAATTATCGTTGTCAATATAGCAAATAAGAAAATAAATACACCCAACAGTCACATACATAGCCCTGACCCTACACTAAGATCGAGTCTTGTGTCGAACTCACAGTCAAGAAGTCAGAAAATCAGGAACTACGAGAGACATTTCGGTCTCACAAACACCCAGACCCGAAACAAATGCCTGTGGTTTACACACATGTTTGTTTCGGTACGGAGATCGAGCCCGCGGCCTCTCGTTTCACAGCCGGCGTCTAACCAACTGCGCCACGGAGGCTGTCACTCTTAAGCTTTCAAATTAGTAAAAATATCTTTATCAAAATTGATAGTCAATCACGCACTATAACAGTGAAGGAATACATCGTGAGGAAACCTGCATGCCATAACGATTTCTATGGTATGTAAAGTCCGCCAACACCGCATTAGGCCAGCGTGGTGGACTATATGGCCTGCTACTCTCAATCATATTCTCGATTATAGAGGAGGCCCGTGCCCCACAGTGGGACGTGTATGGGCTGATGCAGATCTTTACCAATCAGGAATTATAATAAAGCGGCTTAATTTGGCAGTACAACAAGCTGTGATACAACACGATAGCATTAATTAAGTGGATCGATTGAAGTATTTTTCAGGTGGGTCACGTGTGCCGTGGCACCATAATACCATTAGTATAATGAAATAACACTCATTGGAGTGTGAAATGCTAATTGGATGAATATTTTAATGACATTCCGCTCGTTTATTATTTACGTTTTACACCTCAGTTGATTTATGTACAAGGATACAAGGATAGTGATTTAATTAAGAACTATTTCTTACTTGCGTTTTAGAACTACCGGCTTATTTTAAATAAGATGGATGACATGGATTTAGACAAACGTCAAAATTTTCCAAATCACCCTTATGTTGATATCCTGTTATTAATCTTTTTTTTGTTTATTGTACAAAATAAACAACAATGTGTAAAGAGATAATATGCCAACAAAGTATAAATGGCGGTGTTATCGCACTAAGGCAATCTCTACCAGCCTTGGCAGCCTACAATCCTTGGATGGATTTACGAAAAGGAAACAGAAACGGCAGTTTATAATAAAAAATATGTGAATACATAACATACATACATACATATATTTTCAGATAAATAAACATACATAATATTTCAATATATTACCAATAAACTTAATTATTGTTGGTTTAACTGAGGAGGAATAATGGAATTACAGCTTAGTTATTATAGTTCTTTGGTGCGTAAGATTGTTCGAGATACAAAAACTGGTTGCAATATTTTTATTCGTCTGAATATCTACTACCATACACTATTTTCGTGTCAGTATAAAAAAGATAACGTCCTTTTTATACTAAATCCTGGTAAAGCAAAGGTTGTTGGAAACTGGCTATCAATGCACAAAGGCGATCGGGTTCATTCAACAGAGGCACGGGAGTTCAACGCATTCCTCGTAAGCTTGCAGACTAACAGGAAACTCTGTTTTGAGAAACTCACTCAATGTTTAACTCTAAGAATTAGTAGTTAGTAACAACATACGACGAATTTTACTTTTTTAGCTGTATTTACCTCTGAAATCGTAGTTAAACAAATAAGTAACACCCAACACTCACATATGTACATAGTCCTGACCCCACACTAAGAGCGAGTCTTGTGTCGTGTGTATCAGGAACTACGAGAGATTTTTTGATCTCTTAATCACCCAGACTCGAAAGAAATATTTGTGAGGCGCACAAACATTTCTTTCGGTACGGGATTCGGAATTCTGATGTGGCCAACCAGCAAGAACTTTAAGTGATAAAAATTCATCAACATCTTCTGTGAAAGCTTAATAATAACTGTTTTATTCATTTCAATGAATGGCGAGACGAGCATGCCGTTCGCCTGATGGTAAGTGATACGACCGCTCATTAACAGTAGCAAAACCAAACAACGCCTTGAATTACAAAGCAATGCTAGGCATTCCACTGCGCTCGCCATACTGAGACATAAGATGTTTAGTCTCAATATGTCCAGTAGTTACTCTAGCTACAATGTCCTTCAACCCGAAACACAATGCTACATTTTTACAGCTGTTTGACGGAAAAATAGACATTGCGGTGGTACCTACCCAGGCGGCCTCTCACATGTGAGAAATCAGTAACTGAGAAACTGATAAATTCTGAGGAATCATAATATCTGAGTTATTGTCTTTGAATATCCGACAGCAAGGGTTGCGAATAGAGAAAAGAGATTATTGGGAGCGCACAAAAGACGATAGCAAAGATTACGCGTCTTATCCAATGCTCTGTACACTGAAACTGAAACCTGCATACCATAGCGATTTCTATGGTATGTAAAGTCCGCCAACCCGAACTAGGCCAGCGTGGTGGACCATATGTCCTAACCACTCTCAATCATATTCTTGATTGTAGAGTAGGCCCGTGCCCTGCAGTGGGACGTATATGGGCTGATACTGATACTGAAAAGCTGGATAATTGATACAATTATATATCAACATAATAAATTGAACATTTACATAAACAAAATTAATTCCACGCACATCAATTAGCGGAAATGAGGAAATATATAAAATCGCACACATTTTTAATGATTTCGTTTACGCTCATCCTAAATACCCAAATTAAATTGTGGAAATTTACGAGCGCGGGGAGAATCTCGCGATGTATACGAACGTGTTGTAAATCATGTTGTCCAATATTTTATAGGTTTTAATTTTGTCGTTTTATGTTGCGATAACATCTGCGAACGTAATAGCTGGCACGCTTGCGAGCTCTTTACGAGGTCCACTTTACGAGTACCTATGAGGTGTAGTTTTAATGCATCGTTATGGGTAGTTATGGTAGGGTGTTTTAGTTTGTCGCACTTCAAGGAAGGTTATGTAATCTTATGTAATCATACAGGTTTGAAAGATTTCCACAGATGTTCTTTTGAGGTGACTAGTGTTTAGCGATTTCCTGCAACTTTTGCTATATTCTTGTCCAACATGTTACTTCATACAAGATATTTTCATTTCATGTTTGTAGAATCTTTTCGTCCTTGGAGTCGGCCTATGTATGTTCTGTAATTTACTCTCGTTGACTGAAAATGATGAACAAGAAGAAGCTTAGTTTAGTTTTTAACCTCAGATGCCTGAAAAGTTGTGTCGATAGACTGCAATAAATTTTAAATCGATTTGTTGGTAAATACAACTAATTTGGTGAATTCTCATGAATTCCATAAAATCTTTAAACCAAAGATACAACACACGAAGAAGAGAACACGAAACGTTTAAAATATGTTAAATATTTTATACCCAACCTTCATTCACCGAAAACCTCGTTTTATTATAAAATCGTTTACATACAAATACGTGAAACGTTGTTAACGAGCTAGTTAAGTTATCCTCGTCCCGAAAGGTGGCGAAAGGGTGAACACGAGGTGCGAAAAGGCGGAAGCCGTTGAGGGCGGTAACTTACTTAAGCCACACAGAAGTTTATTTTGTAACTTCAAAGACTGACATGTTATCTCATGATAATTTTTTGTCAACCATATTCCAAAAAAATAATACGCATAAGGCTGTTTTATCGACAAGTAATGTTTTTATAACTCTTTGTGTTGTGTTTGAGTTTATATTGTTTATTTTTAAAGATAAGATGCTTGTAAGATGTTGTCAGGTTAGACAGGAATATCAGTACTCTTATAATTGAGTAGATTGAATGGATGTAATGGATATGATCTTGCCGAAAGACAGATCGAAGGAATGACCGATATAATGGCAGGTAAAACTTATTCGTGCTTCTGTTCTTTTATACCATATTATTTTCAACTGAAAGGAAATGCTCACCATCGATCAAAAATAACTGTGTCTGAAAAATAAATAATAAAATCTGTTTCCTTTGTGCAAAAGAAACTTACGCCAGTGGCATTCTCCATCCTCCAACGGTCATTTCTACCCCTTTAACGACCGTGGTGTGATTTTATTTAAGTTTCTGAAAAATTAAAGTATTTATAAAACAAAGCTAATGTATATGTTATGGAAAGTCCACACACCCGCATTAGGCCAGAGTGGTATATTATATGGCCTAACCACTATCAGTCGCATTCTTGATTGTAGAGGAGGTCCGTGCTTTGCTGTGGGACGTATAAGCGAAGAAATCGCTTAATGTGATATGCACAATAAAAATATATACATCAAGCCGAAGAGTTTGTTTGTTACCTCTTATCTCAAGAACTACTGATTCGAATTGAAAGTTATTTTTGTATTGGATAGTACATTTCTCGAGGAATGCTATACGCTATATATCATCACGCTATGACATATATTAGCGAAGCAGTAGTGAAAAAAGGGGATTTGTTTTCGTGTTTTGTGGTCTGATTGGTCTCAAGTGCGATATTTGAAGGATCCTTTGCTTCGACATTCCAAATAGCACTTTGAAAAGTGTATCTGCACTGCTAGTTAATCAATAGAATAAAGTTAAAAAAAATTGAAACGAATATAAACCACAGCGTTGCAGAAATATGCCGCAACAACCAACGCGACCTGATTTCCTAATAATAGAATTATTTGTCCGAGTGGAAAATATGATAAAAATGCAAAACACGGGACTGCATGCGGCCGCGTACAAGGAACACAGTTAAACCGATGGCGGAAAACAGATAATTCGATTTCCATAACTGGTGTGCGCCTCGTCAGTTAAACTAATTTCCACTGACGGGTTAAAATGGTTGGAAAAAAACCTGTAAAGAGGTTAATCAAATGATTCCGCTTTTTTTAACGTGAAATTGTTCGAATGTGAATTTTGAGTGTGATGTTTGTAATTGGAATGTGGAATTTTAGGGATATTTTTATTACTTTAATATGTGTCGAGAAATACTCAAGGGTGTTATTTTCAGGACACCATACAGTCAGAAACATAGCTATGATCATACACTAAATTCGAGTTTTGTATCGTCAGTATTAGGAACTATGAGAGACTTCGGTCTGATGAACATTTAGACCCAAAACAAATACCTTTGGACCACACAAATAAGGAATACATAAAAGTTAGAACGTTATTTAGATTTTTTCTCGTATATGAAAGAGTACTCCTATAAAATAAATTTAATATAATATAATACAAATTTTATATTTGTTGGTATTTTTAAATGTGTGGATATGAAAATTTATGTGTGTCTTTCTGGTCACACTATACTAGAAATAAATATTGTTGTAACACAAATATTTAGTCACGGCTGGGGAATAGATCTTTTGCCTTTTGTTTGACTGCTGATATATTAGCTAAATCAAGTAGGCTACCAAGTACAACATTTCGAAAATAACAATAAATTCCAACAGCTAACTCATATTCCTGCCTTCGTGACCTAGTTGTACTACGGTACGATTACAAAGCCGAGCTCTTGGATTCGTATCCCGAACCGGGGAAAGTGATATGATTCATTATCCGCATGGAATTAGGAATTCGTGCCCGGTATGGCGATAGACTCGCCCCCTATGTCTTCGTACGGAACATAAGGTGAAACGTAGGTATCCTGGTTAGCACCTCTGCCAACCCCTCCTGGGAAAAAACTTGACATTTATGTGCGTATCCTTCTGGGAAAGTCGAATGTTTATATATAATATTTAACTTATATTTCACTAACCACTTACCAAAATTAATTTCCATTAATCCAAAACTCGTCAACTTAAAATAGTTGACAAAAACAACAGCGCCCTTTTATGATTCGTGCCTTCTTATTTTTCATTCAAACACGGAGCGAGCAGTTACCATTAAAAGGTCCGACGTTTGCCCCGAGAGAGCTCTTTCATCCCGGCGATGTGTGTGTGTCGCGCGAGCTAGGAAATACCTTGGCTTTCATTTTCACATTACTTAAAGCTGTAATAATAGGTTATTTTTAGTTAAGTCTCTCATATGTGTGAGACGCTTTGGTAGGTACCACCGCAATGTCTATTTCTCCCAAAAAACCGCAGTGTCAATGCACTGTTGTGTTTCGGTATTATAAATATTGAGACTTAACATATTATGTATAAGAATGGCAAGCGCAGTGGAAGAATTCCAAGCATGGCTTTGTAATTCAAGGTTTTGTTACTGTCCATGAGCAGTCGATTCGCTTACGATCTCTGTCGGCATTGTAATAAAAAAAAACGGATTATGGGTCCATTGTCTCATGCCTTCTAGTCATTATTTTCATAATATTTAACATAATTTCACTGTTGCAATAGGCCTTAGACGATACAAATGCACTTTAAGTTTGTATACGTAAAAATCTCCCATGAAATTTTATAAATTACCCTCAAAACACCTTCTAAGCTCAGTGGGATCATGTCACAACGTGTCCACAGCAGTGTGCGTGACGACACCTGGCTAAAGACATCTCTGAGCACTTGTTTGTGCTCGGCTATTGACTGCGTCAGATGGCGCGCAGATACGGCGAGATAGCGTCGAGACAGATTCAATTGCGCCGACAGTAATGTTCCATACAATGTTTCAAAGTGACTCGGAGATTTGGGTAGTGTTTTTGTAACTTACACTTTAGTGACTGCCTTTGAGTAACGGATCTAGTGGAGAAATCTAAGATAGGGTTTGAAACCTGAGGCACATACTTTTGCGCTTTTGTAGTTATGAGTGAAATAATAGCTAATTATGAATTGCTTAATTGGTGAAGGAAAACATCGTGAGAAGACTTATAGATATCTGATAGATTTCGAAATAATTTTAAAGGTATTTAAATTCCAGCATCCAGCTCCATCTCTCTATCTCTCTTTATCTCGGTTGATCTCTCTCTAGCGTAGTGGACTATCGTCTAAACATCTCTCAATCGTAGACGACGCGTTATACACTGCTTGGGGTGTCATACAAAGGACGTATATAGCCTGATATCCGTTATTATGATATAGGTACGAAGAAGGTCAGACTTTGAACAGCAAGTTATGATCTTTAAATTAATTCGAACATTAATTACCATATCATACGGAATGCAGTTCCGTTTTGTTCCAACATGGTTTCCCCTTTACTTGGACTGACTGAATAGAAAAATAAACCTGATTGGAATCTTAAATAATGGAAAATATTACTGGAGTGAAAACTTAAGGAGCAATCAAAATAAGAGAAAACAATTAGGCGAGTTGATTGCTTTCCCCTCTTTAATTAATACTGGAATTGCAATCTTTACAGTAATTGAATGGATGGCGGTGGCCGGGTCACTTCTACGGGATCTTAGTTCTTGCCTAGGAAACTTATAAGTGCAAAAATTGTTTTTGATACCGTGGTTATCGTGGTATACTTTACAGTAATTGAATGGATGGCGGTGGCCGGGTCACTTCCACGGGATCTTAGTTCTTGCCTAGGAAACTTATAAGTGCAAAAATTGTTTTTGATACCGTGGTTTATCGGACAAAAAAATGGCTGTGAATCAAGAAGCCTTTGGTTCGTATCCCACAAATAATCAAATGAAAAATAAAGGGTCTTGGTAGTATTTATTTTCTGACAAACTTAAATATTTAACATAAAAAGAGAGCTAATGAACTATAAATGAGATTATAATTTTAAAGTGCCATTAGTTCTGCTCCATCACGCTCAAGAACACACAGCCTTAAAGTCGTAAAAGTTTTTGAATACCCCAGACATTGACTAAGCGTTCATTCGGCCACAAAGTTATTACTGGATAGAATGGTTTAACTAAAATATTATGAAAATTGGTGGTAAAAAAAATATCGAACCTATGGGTTAAGGTAATGTGTAAAGCTGTTAATGATGTATTAGAATAATTGTATTATTTATCAAGAGATGATTTTTGAATTGTCAGAGAATTCCTTTTCGACGAATAAAGTTATAATTAGGATATAATTTTTTTTATAGCGAAGCAGTCAATGTGTCAAAAACATTCTTCTGATTGTATTTATCCTAATTTATCTGAACATAAAATATCGGCCCATTATAAAATAAATAAGTTTTTAACATTCCAATATCAAGCTATGTGGGACTTCAGTTTATTAAAACCAAAAATTTGCATCCCACTGAAACATAAGTTGGGACAGCAGATTTTTCATTCTTCGTTTCAGGCAACAAACCTAATGTAATTAGTCATTTCGCTTGCATTTCGAACGTTTTTTGTTGTAAGATTTTACGCGTTCATTGTAGTCCGTTGCTAAACCGAATTTAACTGTAACGTTTAGTTTTTAAGGTATCTTTTATTAATGGGCGATCGTAAATACCGAGGTAGCGGGGTATACAATCGGGGTGGCGCAGCGCTAACGAGTCCCCCCCTCCCCCTTGCGCCCGGTTTTCATTTTATCGTCCACCCCCTAGCTGCTATTTACAGTTCTTCTTTTACATCGTCACGAGGTAAGTGTCTCATTTTGTAATATACTAATGAGAAAGAAATAAAAATATTTTACTTTGTGAATATAGCTTTTGATAGGAATATTTGGACCGCCCGTTGTGATGGCTTGCGATATCTTTTTATTGCGTTTTGTTTATTGTGCTATTTTTGTTATAAATGAGTCGTTTGTAGATAGTAAAAGATACGGAAACTCTTGACTGTTGAGCAGTCAGGAAATAGTTATTTTACTAACAATGCTACTGTAGAAATATTGTATAGCTACAGAAAATGTTTGAAGGTTTTCTCTCTCTCTCTTCAGCCACATATCACCGCTGGCATAGGCCTTTCCCAAGGATTAAACCTATATTTAATAACTTGCGTATGTAAAAACAAACCTTTATTTAAAATTGTGTAATGCATATACAATTTGGAGAAGTTATCCCATTGCAGGACAATTTAAAAAATACATGGAGTATTAAACTAACAGAGATGTTGGGTGTATGTTTAAAACGGGATTTTTTTTTATTAAAAAGAAATCCTTTCACTTATATGTGTATAATATGTTTATTGTTATCAATTACCTTACTAATATTGCATATTTTTTACCTGTAGTAACCACACCTGTATTTTCTTCTTTATTAGCTTCATCCTATTGTACAATTACCTCGGACGATAAAATTTCCATTTACACTTTTTCTATTCAGTATTTGATATTTTTATTCTCAGTAATAAAATAAGGAAGTAAAGGTTCAGCGCACTGTCTCGCAAGTAAATTTAAGACTGAAGGGGCATTAATATAAGTAGAAAAATATCGGAATGCTGAAAGCGCTTGTTTGAAAGACGTGGATTAGTTGCAACGTCGCCGCATCAGCTGTAGAACTACTAGTTGAGGCACGGCACTCCTGCGGAGCGAAGAAAGTTACGGGGGAGGGAGGAGGAGTGTTATAAGATGTTACATCACATTTGGGTGGTGATATATTTAGGCTCGCTTGGACAGCAATTGTTGTAAAACATTCATTTAAATTTTTGTATATTTGTGTTGTTGTGAATACTTTTTAGATGATATTATACAAACCTGTCAGGTATGTCGTCAGTTAATAACTAGCGGTACTTTCAAGCTTCGTTTGCATGCAGGTATTTTTTCATCCTATGTTCATCAGGGATAATAAATTAATGCATAAATAAAAATAATGTAGGATTCTAATGTTGAATTTGTTTTCAAATAGGTATTTTCAGAGTCTATTCAATGCAAATAGTAAAATATTTCCTCTGTATAATATAAAAAACGTCAATATTATTGAAAAACCACGTGAAATAACGTACAAAACAAAAAGCAGTGTTGAACACGAATGACATAAAAATATTTTACTTGTATTTAACTAGACAGTGGACGGTGAGAAGACAAAACTACGTAAATGAAAATGAAAATAATTTATTGAATCCATTAAGATGTTCTACATCATTTAGATTCAGTCATTTTTTATCTTCCGAAACCGAATCAGTTGGGTACGGAAAGCGGTTTTCACTAGACAAGAACAGGCAAAAAACACTAGTATTACGTATTAGTCCCCTTTCTCTCTTTACTCTAAAGAACGGTCATGCACGAATTTGCTAGTGTATAGTTTGAGCGTCGCCGCGTCAGCTCCCAGCTATTTGCATACTTGAACGATGGATCCGGCGGTCGCGAAAAACTGCTGAAAACTTGCATTTATTGTTTTTATTCCATTCCCGATGTTCCTTAGTTACTCTTAAAACGTGGCATTTGAGTATTTTCCCAGTTTTAGTTTGAATTGTGGCTATGATGTTTTATTTGGCTGATGTTTTATTACTTTTATAGAGGGGAGTTTTGTATCGAAGTTTTGTAGTATGAACATCTTTGTAGTTTCGAGGATTTTAGAGTAGATGTCTGATGCAATAGCAGTCCGCGTAGTATATACTCGTTATATGTTGTACTTCTACTTATATTCGATTTAGTAGTAAATTTCTCGAGGGAAGATCATTTAACGGTAAATATGGCGCTGTAAGTAAACTTCAAAGTGTTAATGGTATGCACATTTGAATGTTAGGAGTTACTGATTTATTATTGATCGTACGCCTATTTGTTTCTGTCGACAAAATCTCAGGTATTTAAAAAGCACTTCCTCAATTTCATAATAGAGAACCTGACAATAAGCTTAAGTTTGTCTCTACTTTATTTCTTTGCGTCTAACCTCAAGAGGTTAAAATCTATTTAGTCTGCAAGTTTGTTGAATTAAAGCGTCAAAATAATGAACATTAAATCCCGATTATTTATTGTTTGTTGATATTAAAACATACATCAACAATTTTTTCGATAGCCCAGTTGGTCAGACGCCCGTTGTGGAACTTAAGGCCGCGGGTTCGGTCTAGGGGGTGTTATTGTTTACTCGGACACGACGACGAATGTTCGGACATCGCACGTAAAACTGTACGAATATGTCTAAATACTTCACATAAAGTGCGAATCCTGTATCGTCGTAATCTTAGACTAAGTTCGAAGTGAATAATAAGTTTCATAGAGAATACTATAGATTTTTAGAAATGGAAAGGTTTAATCTTATATAGTAACGTTCAACGTCCGAACATACGAACTTTGTGTTGGAGTATAGAGTAGCCCTGCACCGAAATAAGTATTTGGGATCCCCAGGTACATGTTTCTTTCGGGTCTGGGTGTTTGTGAGATTGAAAAGTCTTTCGTACTTCATGATACCCACGACATAAGACCTTAATTTGGTGTCAGAACTACTATATAAGTGACTGATAGATTTATTTATTTATTTCTCATTCTAATACATATATTATGTTACAATCCACATGATTTTTAAATAATATTATTACACTGCAAGGCGACGATTGTGTAGGAGGAACAGAGAGCTATGCAGGTCGGCAGTAGAGACATGTCCACGGCCATCGCGCCGTAGGCCTGGGTTCGAATCGGCCGAGACCGCACCACTCGCAACAGGTCCTGAGTGCGTTTCCTGTACTCTGGCTCTGAAATATAAAAAGCTGAATAATTACTGTTCCATAGTAAAACATTATCTCCAATCACAGGAAGTCAACTACTGAAGATAGGACCCTCCTAAGGATTTCCATAGACAGGCAAACGGCACTCATTCAACACAGCCCTGCAGTCTTTACTAAACCATTTTACTTATTTAATAATTAAGGAAAATCCATAGATAAAATAACAAAATATAAGATGTCGACTATACAGGGTATATCAAGACTGCTACCGAAAACGAAGTGGGGTGGTAGTTTAAGCGACTTCAGACACAATGCAACAGAAAATGGAAAAAAGCGTCGTTTTTAATGAATGTTGTATTTGGGTGGTAATTAATTTTTTTTCCTAAAATAATAGTGTATACCCTTTTATTTATAAAGACTCTAAGGTATCAAAGAGTTAAAATTATGATTTTAACAAAAACTATGCACTTACCACCCAAAAATGACGATAATTAAAAAATGATCAAAAAAAAAATACGCGTTCCTTTCCGAATTTTTTTGTTGCACGGTGTTTGTAGTCACTAAAACTACCACCCGGCTTGGTTTTCGGTAGCAGTCCTGATATACCCGATATATAAAAGTAAATTACTAACTACAAGCTTCCACACATAGGTATGTAAGTTGTATTCACTCGAGATATTTTAGGACCCGAATATTTCTTCGAGCGACCCATTGCCAATTCTTCCAAATAGTTCAAAGCTCTCCTTAGCCATAGAAAGTCTACTGCCGCACTTAGACCTTATAGAAATATTTATTTATAGAACATTATAAAAGATTTACTTTCTCTATATTTTATAGGTCCCATTTAAATATACTAATAGTTTGATCCGTGGCGCTTTACTCTGACTGTAAGAGGTTATTCACCTCTCTAGTTCATTGCTTTGCTGCCCGCTTTGTCACGGAGGGAATTGGACAATGATTTATTTCCAATCTATTAATTTAACTTTCTGATTGATTTCCTTGCGGGTTAAAGACAAGTTAGACATTCCCGGAGACTCGCCGAGCTTCATTGTTCGGTGTCATTACAATGCGTGCATCTGTTGATCCTGGCTTATAGGAGATGCAGTGGTGGATGTGAGGGCGGGACAGTCACCTCCCTATCTACGGGATTTTGAAGTTTTTATAAAAATCTGCTAAGGTTGCCACTCACCCGATAGACAATGTATTAGAAATTTGCAGAGTTTTCTTTCAAATTCATATGATACGTTCTGCATCCTCTGTGCTTGTAAGGATAGCGCGAATAACACCAGTAAGAAGGCAATTAGCGTGGATATGTACACGAACTGCTGCGACGGTAAAATTGTACCCTGTAGAAAAACACGTAAGTAGCTACTTCAGTAATACGAGTACTTTACATGCCTAAAAATTATTTTGAGTCGACCTCCTCTAAGTAGTATGAAGCCAAACGGAGAACGAAAGAAATAACCATACTTCATATTTCAATGTTAATCAAGAATTATTATTATGTATTTCCTGGGTAAAGAACGGTTATCAATTATAACAATTAATTTTACATAGTATAATTAATTAACAAAAAACGCAGCATTCTTTGTTGGATATATTTAAGCGATAAGACCGCCCATTTTGTTTGTGACTTTGTGTTTGTTCTTATATTTGCTTTACATTAAAGAGTATTGTATTGTATGGTATTGTAAAAAAAGATAAGCAAGAAAGAATGTATGCATACTTACAGCCACGCTCAGTAACGTCACAGAGTACAAAAGTATGATGTAGTACAATATTATCACCGCGAACATTACTGATAACTGGAAAAACAAAAAATATACATTCGGAAAATGTTAGTCGCCGATGCCCCGAATTGAAAAAAATGTACTTTGAGAAGTTACACGGAAATGTATGGTGGCAGAACATGCAAAGTTGATGCAAATAGCAAACATTGGTTCAGGGAAGCTTGTTTCTCGGTATGACGATTGACCCTGTGGTTTGTGGCCTCTTTGACAGCCAGTTATGGGTCGCACCATACCAGCATATAGTCAAAGCGTAAAACTTAAAATTTACACAGCTAATCCTCCCTTGGTTCTCATGTTGAATAATAGTGCTCATGTTAATAGTGCTCATGTTTTTATCAGGGTTAAATAAAGTAGTCGCGAATTCGCGCGCTTTCTACAATATACGCGCGTCTGCAAGCGACTAATGGTTTTTGTCGCAATAATGCATGGTCACACTATTGCTTTGGATTCAAAGGATTTTGTACTAAAACACGTATACCTAAATAGTTTTAAAATATAATAAGGTATAATTTCTTATAACCGTTATAACAAAAAATAAAAATCTATTGCATAAAGTTAATTTAATATAGATTGACACCAAGTAATGATTTAATTGACATTAAAATTCTCTGGGTACGGTAGTAAGTATTTTTATTTTGACATAGTTATGAAAAAGTCTAATAGATGGCGCCATTGTTCCGGCCATCTTATTGATACTTCAAAGTACTGATGAGCTTATCCTAAGTTTCTAAATCAATGTTTTAAACTCACTTGTAAGCCGAATACGGAATTAAACAATCTTGAACTCTCCTTAACATTTGTGTAAGCGTCAAACCATCTGCCCATAAGATTAATTATATTTCGAGTATTCTTCGGAGTATTATTTATGCGTAAGATTTCTTTATCAATCGATCTATTTATGAGAGTCAGTTGTTCCGACATTACACGAAGAAAAAATATGACCACAATAAATTCATAGAGATATCTTAGATCACATATGTAGACATTGCTTTGAACCACGCAGTATAGAGGCAAGTCAATACAGTTAAGACCGGGATATAACTGCATGGCGAAATCAATGAACACAGATAGTTTCGCTATATCGAATATGATTATGAGAACAGTGCACAATTTATGCTTCCTGTCCAAATTGCTTAACATATTCTCGTCTTGTTTAAAATATTTGTCTTGCATTTCCATGTTTCTGACTAATTTTTGGAACATTGACGATTTAGCGCACATTAAAGGCAGCAGTATTATTACATTGCCCGATGAAAAAACGAAATACATCATCTCCACTTTTCTATTGAATATGTTGTTAGTATAACGGACCCACACATTAGCCATAGCTAACATAATTTCCCACGAAATCCTTAGTATTACTAAAGTTTTTGCTGTTCTTGTATATCGAGAATAATTTCTGTACACACAAACAACTGTTTCCATTAAAATGAGGAATTTCAAAGGTTTTAACTTCATTTTAACTGATGAGTCCAGATTGACTATCCACCTACGTGAGGTTTGGTTGAACCGATTACACCTAGTCTGATTGATAAACCCGATCCGCGACAGTCTTACGCGGGTCGGTATGACGGGTTCTCAACGGCGCGGTTGCAATTCGAATACGAATAGATGGGTACTGGTGTAAACCATCAAACCATGTATTACATAAAGTATGAGTGGATTGTGAATTAATAATTCAGTGTTGTGTTGTTTATCCGTCGACGTAAACTTGGATTGGCATGTTTGCTTTTAAACTTAATATTGTGATGTACGTTCGTATTTCAAAATTATAATTTCAAAATGTATTCAATTGTATAGTGGACAGTTGACCCTTTAGTAAGAGAAAATTAATTTAAACTGGCGCGCCCAAGTCACTTTTATTTTCATAAAGTCACTGGTATACTTCGATCTCTTTATCGCCTTAAAAACATCCTTCCGTCTAAAACTGAAATAATGCTGGTGCAAACCTTAATCCTACCCTTAATCGACTATGGTGATGTATGCTATTTTGACCTGAATCTGCTCAACAAACTCGACCGTCTTTTAAATAAATGCATTCAATTTATCTTTAATCTCCGTAAGTACGACCATATATAATCTTACCGCTATGAACTGAAGTGGCTACCTATTCGCCAGCGACGTACATTGCGTGCTCCTACAACACTCTTTTCTCTTCTCTTTCCCTATCTCCACCTTCTTACTTAATATCTCACTTCCGTTTTCTGTATACCAACCATGAAAAAAATCTTCGTTCGGCTACTAATCTTTTGCTCTCATGTCTTCTTCGTTCCACATTCAAGCTATACTTCTGTGAAATGCGGTCCACCACGAAAGTAAGACGTCAACTACCCGTTTCAAATTGAAGGTCCATGTCCATGAAGGTCCAAAGAAGTTGCAGAATCTTCTCAATAGTCGCTTGTATATATATTTATATACAGTATAGCGAATGTATACATTACGCGAATATCCATTTTTAAGAGAAGATATCAGATAGGCAACATGTTCTTTTGTATGTATTTTGAGTATTCATTTGCAGTTTATAATATCAACGACACAAGATACGTATGCATTCGAAACCATACATGGCCGTTGTGTGCATTTATCGACTTAAAATATCATAAAAAATTCCGTTTTTAATTAAAACCAAATGCATTAATATAATATTGAAATAAATTATCTGATTGCTGGATCGGAATCTCAAACGAGCTCGCGTAATCCCGTACGGAAAGGATTAAATGAAGACGAGCAGTAATGACGGAGCGTGTTCATAATTAAATATTGAAAGAATCGCGACTTCCCAGCGCACAATGAAATATTAAGCTTCATGCGGATTAGTACTGAGCATTACTCTTTGTACAACGTTATCATGTACTTTCTAGATTTACTTTGTAAGTATTTTGGTGGATTTTTATTCCCAATTCAACTTGTACTTGACTAAGACGTTCAGCAGTGGACTTCCTTTGGCTGATGAATGGATGACTTGATTAAGTTTTGTAAACGGCTTGCCATAAAACAAATGTGAGCAGATTTTTTTAAGAGTATGATGGAAAAACTGGTACTAATTGGTACTAATGTCCAAACTGCTTAAGTTATGCATATACAGTCTGTCCAAAAGTTGTTAACAACGGAAAAAATGCCGTCACACCGCCGGTCCATTTGCACAAATGCTTGACCTTATATTTCGTTTTTCTTTTCGGTGTTTAAACACACAATTTTTAGACTGTGTAAGTCTACCTATTTTTTAATTATAAAAGTGTTGTTTTGTTTGTTGTTTTACGTAAATAATGCTATCGTATTGTTAGCTAAAGCTTAAACCGACAATAATTGACGGTTTTGTTGTCATGTTTTGTTTGGTGAGTGACATTATCAGAGAATTTTGTCTTTCTTTTTTCTTATTCTTATATCCCGTTCTTAATCCTTAAGTTTCTCCTCCCACCTTGAGAGGCCGGCAATGCTCACGATACAAGTTTTATAGATTTCCATGAGCAGTAATAACTTACCAATAACATATATGCCTCCTCTACTCGTACAATCGAGAGTACGATTGAGAATGGTTAGGACATATAGTCCACCACGCTGGCCTCGTGCGGGTTGGCGGACTTACATTCCATTGAAATGTTTATAAATCGCTATGATATGGTGTGCAGGTTTCCTCGCGATGTTTTCCTTCATTGTTTTAGCGGATGGTGATTGATTGAGTTCTTAAATACTTACATGAAGACTTATTATCATATCACCCACTTAATACTTATCCATCTACCACTATACAACAGAAATTAAAACGAGCCCCGCAGAGAGTATAAACAGACACTGGTCAACAAAGTACCGCAAATAACACAATGAATAAATCCCGTATATCCACAATATTAAGCCGCGACCGAAGTAGATGGCAAACAAAATAATTGTCAGCAATAAAACCACAATAATCAGGACATTGTTAATTATTTTAGCGCAGCTCTGTTGAAGAGCTCATCACGTTTGCGGACGTGGTACAAATATTAATATTGTACGAGCGTTTTATAACTTGTGTTGATGTGCCACGGATATTTTTTATGTGTGTTATTGTTGGACTGATAAATGAAACTTGTTTTTTGTATAAGCAGTGCAGTAAAGGAAGACTGCCTCAAGTTCATTCTTTGCCAGGCCACTTTTTTAGGCATAAATATTTTGCAAGTTGAGTCTTGTAATAGAAACCAGTAACATGCTCTTAAATGATTTAATTTATTATTAATTCCAGTACGTGTCCGCAATGTCTATTCCTCCCGTTAAACAGCAGTGTGAATGCACTGTTGTCTTTCGGTGTGAAGGACATTGTAGCCAGAGTAACTACTGGACATATTGAGACTTAACATCCTATGTCTTAGGATGGCGAGCGCAGTGGAAATGCTGTGTAATTCAAGGGTTGTTTGGTTTTGCCATTGTTCATGAGCGATCGTATCGCTTACCATCAGGCAAACGGCATGCTCGTCTCGCCATTCATAGCAATAAAAAATTACTGACCTTCTTATATGATATGACTTCTTCTTATATAGTAATCCCGCAGTACTGATTATTTATTATTTATTTATTTTATTTATATCTTTTATTGTACACTAAATAAACTTAATAACAAAACATTGCATTACAAAGGAGCACAAAAGGCGGTCGTATCGCTCGAGGCAATCTCTTACCGACCTTGGGATGGACAATAAGAGATGGAAGAAAAGAGAGGGCAGTTTATATTTAGCTGGTTACTGACAGTCGGAAGTCTATAGCTTGGGGCGTGTACAGCGAGCTGACGGTGCGCCGTCGCGACTGTTTGCCCTCCACTGCAGCGCGCTATCGTGCGCTAATGGATATTGAAGTGTCGACTGAGCCTCAGTTTTTGTAACTGATAAAAAAACTGACGTGACGCACCTAGTGCCATTGTTGGTAGGTGTAATTATATTAATTGGGTCTTTATAATAATATGCCTTTTTTTAAATAAGTCCTTGTGGGAGGCCAATGTAAACTAGTTTTGGAAAGAGTAATGCTAGAGTTTCATGCCCGCTTGTCTTGCCAAAACTGCCTTGTGAATTGATTGTTATTAAAAGAAAAGTAAGTGAATCTAAACAACGTTTTACATTTTATAAATTGATTTGTTTTCATATGCTCCGCAGCGGAATTTGAGTGTTTGAAGTGAAGTGCGTGACAGAGAGAGTTTATACTCGCCTGAAAAGTTATCATGGTACACAGTGGTAGAAAACCCATCATATTGACCCATTTACGTATATTGAGTGTCGAGTTCAGTGGTAAACAACTATCTTTTAACCACGCTTTTAACGATGGATGCTCTATTGGATAGCACTACATTTAACACCACCAGTTGCATTCAGGTCAATTTGTCATGCCTGTGTAAAAATGCCCGGAAAGTGACGTAAGGCACTGAGCTTGCTAAAATTGTACGCCATTTTTTCTACGTGCATGTATTCTAATTAAGCTGCATCAAAATCATACAGATATAGGGATGTTAAGATTGAGTTGATCTTTCTTAATACATTTTCGAATAATTACATCACCATTATATTTGATTTTTTATGAAAATAAACAAGGCACCTACACATGTTTGTTCATATAGAAATACAATGTCAATATCACACAAAATTGATCAATCTATCAACCAATCATTTGTTTAGTTACCGGGACATTCCAATTTCAAGATATGTATGCTACAGCGTATAATGATGACAAATTTGAGAGGGGGGGGGGGGTTTATCACTCCCCCCCTCTCAAATGTTGAATGTCTCAAGAGTTGAGTTAAAGAAAATTGCAAGTTTTAATTCATAAACTTAGTGTAGCCACTTGTTTGATATAGTTTTTTCGCAAAGAGAAGTTTTGCGAAAAATATGTTTAGCTTAGTTTGTCGGCATTTCCTTCCAAATCGTCGCGTCAGTCTGTCTTGTGCTGTTGAGGAAATACAAGATAATATCAACATTTTCTTTATTTCGTTATACTTTTACATTCGACGCTTGATACAAATATATTATTTTAACTATAACTTATCTTTGATATACCACAAATATATTTATTTGGTTTATTTTAATTGTTTAATATTACCACACAATTAAGTCATAGGTATTGTTTATTTTGGACAAAGATACGTACATACTACTTAATCTAAAAATAAGTGATATAATGTATTATGCTGTTAGTTAATATAAATAAATAACTATAAGTCACAGCTAAACTCACTATTCTAACAAAATCTTAGAACAAAATACATTTTAAACAATGTGACAGCGATATTACGATGCGAGCATTCTACGTCGGAATGTGTGACGTGGAAACAGTTCCCATTATATCTCGGAATTTGGATTGAAATAGAAAAATGATTGAATCGCAAGGCGTTGTCGTTGTCAGTTGAAAATGTGTTCTTAAAATATACTAAATATTTATAAAGACAAATGCGAATGGACCAATATTTTGTAAATAGATTAGTTATGGTTACTTCAATGGGATTTTAAAGAAATATACTATGTTTATATGTATGTATATACACTTTGATAAACAATATATGGTACATAACATGAAACTAACGCGGAAGCTTAATATAAATGATATATTTACGACAAAAAATCAAAAACAATTCAAAAAGAAAGCCATAAAAAAGGTTCACTTATTAATAATTTTGTAGTTAACGTCTAAGATAAATAATGATATTATTCCGAAAAAGTTTTATTTATTTAATAAAATGACGCTTTTATAGCTCGGTACGAATTGTTTTTATTATTGTCTGACATACTAGTCTACTCAACTGATTTCAAATTCAGCCCTATAATATCTAAAATAATATTTTTATTTGTACTTTTTATTAGAAGAGACAACAGCTGTATAACTTACGTCCTTCCGCTTCTGAGTGGGTTTAAGCGCACCAGTATTATCCGATACATCATTGTACGCAGCTGAAACTGCGGCCACTTCGTACAATAGGGTTACTCAAAGATGTGAAGCCCAATATAAAAATTGAGGAGGGTTTTTTTATGTCAGCATATTTTTTTAATAATAAGCGATTATATTATTTAGTTTTGGCAGTAGCATGAACTTACAGTTCTATAGTCCACCTTTTTGACTGAGTTAAATATAGATTCAGTCAAAGAAAATGTACTAAATATTCAAATTTAAAATAACAAAAAAGTTACAGTTTTTATTCAATATAAATAAATTTGTACCGTAGATCTTTTGATTTGTATTATATTACGCCTTTAAAAACAAAAGTAGCTGTGCAACAATATGTGCGGTAAATGGAAAACCTTCTCTTACATTCCCATGAGCAAAACCTGGCCTGTAAAAAGCCTTCCAAGTCAATTTAGTGCAAAAAATACAGTTTTATGCTCGTTCAAAAGAGGAACGCAAATGGGAGATCGAAAAATAGTGAGGCAACTGGGTCAAGCGAGCCATAGCAGGCACGTGAAAGGGCTTTGCGTACCTGCCTCGAAGTTTTTTATCTCTAGCATTTGATTCGCTGCCAAAAATACGCAGAAATTCATGTCCGTTACACGTCAGAATTTACATCGAATTTTGAATATTTTGGCATGGAAGAATTTTTTATATTTAATTACGGTGTGTTAAACAAAATTAACCGAGGTAGTATATGGCGATTTATTCCTTAATATGACTGCTTAATTAAGACCAACTGCTTCTGCGTAGATCGGAACGCCAACACCAATTAACTTTTTAATTTAATGATTGTAAATTAAGGGTAAATTGTAACAGTCACTGAGCGGAAGACTAATACCTCAGTCCGCCCCGTGACCATGAAAGCTGTAAAGTGATCGAAACGTCGCGAAATCAAAAAAATGCGAAAATAATAGTATTATTTCAATGCTTAATAAATATACTGATTAAAATTTTTAGATGATAATCGAATGCCTCTCATACTTCACGTGTCAAAAAGCATACATTAACATGAATTCAAAATATTTCATTTTTTAATGTAAATTACAAAATTCAAAGCGAGTCCTCGCACTAGTTAATATTTAAAACGAACTTTACACGTAGTAACAGAACTGTAGTACTGTGAACATTCGAGGAGAGGAACTGAGATAAGCACCAACCCTCACTGTCGGCACGATTATTCTCTGGGGTGCGTATAACGGGCGGTGACGACCGCCAGAGTGTGCGGTTAACGATAAAGACATAGTTGCTACGTGTTACGCTACGCCGCGCCGTGCGCTACGCCACATTGTGCTCTACGTAGCGTATCGTAGCACTTCTACGGATTGTTATACTGTTCATGTTATATTATTTTCTGTATGAATACTCCGTGAAGTTTCTAGTATTTTCATTCATATTTTTTAAAAATAACTTAAGGCAACAATTTGCTACTTATTTTTGTTCTATTTATTACTTATGATGGGTCAACGCAGCGGTTTTTTGATGCATATTGTAAACTTTATTTTGGAAAATGAATGACTACGAATGCACATAACCGAATAACTAAAAACTAGTGTAAAAAAGTTACTCGGCTTTTTCAATTAGCAAGGAATAGAGAAAGAGGCTAGTTTTACTCTATGTGATGATTTTAAAAATAATTTACTTGTAAAATGTTCTATTTCAAATATATTTTGCAGAAAAATATGTTAACTTTTGATATGTTTACCCATAAACAGTGTGAATAAACATGGCCCCCTAGAAATAGGTTCTCCTCAAATTAGATCCGCTGACATCGGGTAAAATGCCATCACTCAAATTAACTCCCATTTTATGTGCAAGAATTTCATTATTCTTAAAAGGGAGGGTTTTGATGAGTCCCTTTTCACGGCTTATCTTTTACGCGATCATAACTGATTGTATACTGCCTCTACATTTTAATGTATTAATATTGGTGGAGTGTATTGGGTTATAAAATAAATTGCAATTCCTTCATAAAACTTGTTAGACTTTTTAGGTACTTTTCGCGTCATTAATAGCTTTTTATTGCAATAAATGGTGATATGACCATTCGTCTTGTAATAAGCGATATAACTGCATATAGACAGTAGTATAGTACAACACCATGAATTAGAAAGCAATGCTTGGCATTCCACTGCGCTCGCCATCCTAAGACATAAGATGTTAAGTCTCAATATGTCTAGTAGTTTCACTGTGCAGTGTGCACAATGTCCTTCAAACCGGAACACAACAGAAAGCAGCATTTAGAAGCCCCGCGAAGACTGCCACAAAGTCTAAAATGGCTTGGACACATTCCGATTCAATTCAATTTCCAATCTAATTATGTATTTAATTTACTGCAAAAATCGTGTAGTGCCGCCAAATATAGATTAATCACAGATGAGAGTATAAGAACTTCATAGATTTGTTTATTATTTTAATAAAAAAAATTATGATCACAAAACATACACACACCATTTAGTTTTTATATAGTATTTCCATCATCCACAATATAAAAATAACAAAGCAAAGGGCAGGTTAGATATCGGATGTGATCCGGTCGGGCGGCCGTCGGACGCGGTCGGAGTGGGCGCCCATTACCGACCCTAATGTAGGGTAAGTGCTCGATTACAATTACGTACTGAGTGGAAAGTTGAGCTTTCACGACATTAGCTTTTGGGTCAGAACGTGTTAATCTCGGCTCGGTTATTTAATTTTTATGGCATGCTATATTGGGTTAATTTTCGTTTATTTGTGTTGGTTTATTGACCCTATTTGTAAGAGTACGATAACATAATTTATATCATATTATTATACATGGAATAAAAATATATTTTTTATTTTTATCAGAGAATTAATTTATTTATTTTATTAAACTTTATATAGAAATACATTGTACGTAGGCGGACATAATGCCAGAGGCTTTATCTTTCAGTCAACTTTGAGATTGCGCTTAGATGACAGAAGTATGGGTACATATGCTTATTTGGTTACATGTAATACCTATGTATATACATATATTAATACATAAATATAAATAACTATTTATCGTTTATAATTTTTAATGTAAGTGAAATTACCAATAGAGTTAGCATTTGAGTTTCTAGCAAAATATTGTCGCTTACCAGGGGCGTGCGCTCCTTGTAGGCAGAAATGCAGTGCTTTACTTGCCATTTACAGATATTTTATTATAACGTACGTACTTCTTAATGACTTTAATTAACAGTAAATAAATGAATAAACAAAATATAATACCTTAATAACGCCTAATATTTTATAAATAGCACCTATTTGCAAGCGCACAAACATTATGTTTGCCACTCGAAAAGCAAAAGGCGCTGCAAAGCAAAATAATGTACCTAATCAACCAAGTAATGCCGCCGCGTCCCGCATGACATTTGTTTGCATGTGTGTAGTAATTTTGGTGTCCGTGCATAGTCGCAAACGCACACACGCATGAATATTGAAAGCCGCGACTCCTGCGGCAGGCCTCGGAAGCTCGGCAGTTGTCGGGAGTAATCGGAAATGTTCGTTGCCTATAATCCGAGTAAAAATAATAGACAGAAATCTAATAAACTGCGCAAAATGCACATTATGCATTTTTGTTTGGTAAGGTTTTATTTCTTTAAATAGCACAATTTTTTTGTGTTTCGCGGGGGCCATTTTGCTTTTTTCATGTGATAAGCATTGTTTATTATTTTGTTTGCGTCAGTTTAATTATAGTTTTCTTATAATATTTTACATTTTAATATTTGAAAGTGTGTACACTTAACAGTTTATTTCTGAGTTTCTATAATAATTGTAGTGATTTGCTTTTACTAGTACGTTTGTTGATTTTTTAAAATGTTATTTGATTGTGAGGTTTGTGTTGAAAGTGTGTGTTTATTAAAAATTAAAAATAACAAGTTCTCACAATTGTCATTCAGTGAAAAGATTCAAATTTTGTCTAAAGGTAGGTGTGTACCCGAGTTACAACAATTAAATCAACAAAAAGGGAATGTAACTCGAAAGTTTCATGTTAAAAGTTATGAAACGTATAACTGGCTGTGTGGTTGTGTACACACGATTAAATTATATTGTTTTCCTTGCATATTGTTTAGTAATTCTAGTACAGTGTGGACTGATTCAGGATATTCAGATTTAAATAATTTCTATGCCGCGGCAAAGAAGCATGACCATACAGAAAAACATCTGGAGGCCTGCTTAAAATTAAATACTTTTGGTAAATCTCGTATTGAAATGAGTATCAACAGCCAGTTACGATTAGATATTGAGAGGCATAATGCTAAAGTTGATCGCAATAGAAACATTTTTCAAAGGCTGATCGATGTTGTTTGCTTTCTGGGAAAACAAGAATTAGCTTTTCGCGGTCACGATGAGTCAGTATCGTCGTTGAATAGAGGTAATTATTTAGAAATAGTAGATTTATTAGCCAAGTATGATGGAATTTTAGAAACCCATTTACAGAGTGCAAGTACCTCATTCACGGGCATGTCGAACCGTACGCAGAATGATTTGATCTCGAGCGTTGCATCTGTGATGATCGATCGCGTTAAAGCCGAAATTAAACAGTCCGATTTTGTCGCCGTCATGGTAGATGAGACTCCTGATGTTAGCGGCCGTGAACAATTAGTATTAGTTTTGAGATATTTTCGTGATTTTGAAGTAGTAGATCGATTTATCAAATATGTTGATGTCAGCGCGGATCGGACCGCTGTAACCTTGAGTTCTATTATTTTGGAAATTTTAGAAGAGTTCGATTGTGTATCCAAATTAGTTGCACAAACTTACGACGGGGCAGCAGTTTTATCCTCACAAATTAATGGCGTGCAGGCTTTGGTGAGACAAAAATGTCCACAAGCTATGTACGTTTGGTGTTCAGCACATATATTAAATTTAGTTTTATCGAAATCGTTCGAACGAGTTGCTGAAACAAAACGCTTTTTTAGTATTATAAAATCAATCGCGGCTTTTTTTCACACCAGTACAAAGCGAATGGCCCATTACAACAACTTTGCCGATATGAAAAAGCTGCCTCGTGTCGCGGAAACAAGGTGGACATATCATTCGCGCACGGTTAATATTATTAATAATGCGTCCACCCACCTCCTAGAATTGTTTGAAAATATGAACGAAAATACACAAGACTGGGATGGTGAAACACTGACACAAGTCAGTTCATTTTTATATATTATGAAAGAATTTGAATTTAATTTTCTTTTAAAATTTTTCGCTGATATTTTTGCAGAAACGGATATTCTGTACGATATTTTGCAAAAAAAAACTAGTGACATCGCGTATTGTGTAACAAAGATAAAAGAGTTAGAGTCATTTTTAGAACGTTTTAGAGAGAAGTTCGAGATCTATTATGATGCCGCCGTTCACATTACCGGACCACCTAAAAGAAAGCGCAATGTCGATGATGTAAAAATACATTATCGGCGAATTTTTGTTGAAATAATTGATAATGTAGTCAGTGAATTAAGAAATCGTTATAAAAACATTAAAGATTTAAAGTTTATTGAGCTACTTTCTTGTGAGAATTTTAAAAAATATAGTGAACGTTTCCCTGAAAATGAAATCAGAGAGTTCACCAATAATTATCAGGCACATTTTAATTTTGATAAATTGAAAAATGAATTGCGCTGTATTTATAGATCACCTCAATTTGCAAATAGTTGTGTATTTAGTATTATTCAAAATTTGTATAAGGACAATTTAAATAAAGTTTTTTCTGAAGTGTTACGATTAGCGAAATTCATTGTGACTATCCCAGCAAGCAGCGCATCGGCAGAGCGTTCATTTTCGTGTTTAAAACGTATCCACACATATTTGAGAAACACACAAAATCAACAACGACTCACAGAGCTTTCCATGATTTCTATAGAAAAGGCATTAATGATAGAATTAAAACGCAATCCAACTTTCTATGACGATATCCTAAAATCATATTTAAAAAAGGATAGGCGCATAGATTTAATCTATAAATGAATGAGTAGTTTTTTTTTACTAACCCGTAATTTTATTATTAAGTTTATTTATATATTTTGCGAATCACATGAAAATCGGTCTTTTTAAAGGCCACATCGGATATCTTGCAAGGGACGTGTTCTATAACCATCACTCACTTGGATAAGATATTTGAGGTGGTCGTTTATTTACATCGGGCTATAGTAATCTCAATTAACCGGAACCTTGAATATGTGAAAAGTGAAGCTGACTCGGTGAGTAGTTATAATATTTTAGTTTATTAATCATTTACTTATTAGACTTTCTTCGGCCACGACAATCGATCGCTGGTTTTTCTGCGTTCCGTAGATGTATATGAATAGTAGTACATCTAAGACTTGTTCTGTTGGCATGGTTTCCGACTTAGAGATCCGTCGCGTGGCTGTGGCTATGCTAAACATCTATAAAAGAAAAGTTTTTGTGCCGAGTACTTCGCCGCATACCCAGTATCATAATCCTGTGCACGCCACTGTCGCTTACCACTCCACTGGTTTTATGTGGGGTAAATGCAAAATGAAATCAAATTATTTATTCTTTCATTAGTTTGCTCCCTAAAAACTAAAATAATATATTATTTATTTTCTTGCTTCATTATTTAAAAAGTGATAAACGTCAAGCTTTTTCCATCATTTTCCACTTGTATTGTTCTGCTTTCTATTGTAGTAAAATTCTTTAGTTCCTGTCTACCCAACAACAAAAGGCTTGAAGATATGCGTTACCTTTGAACTTACATAACATTGTAGCGCCCGCGATCAATGGCTTTGTCAAAGGAAGACAATCATTTTCTAAGTGAACGATTCGCGAATGACTATTTTTACAAATTCCTGCCTCTTTTATTATATATGGTAAATTGTAGCGTTTGTTTGTTGGGATGCAATTTATTATTTAATTTATGGAATCGTATGCAATTGGCGACTACTACTGTAATCTGTATTGATGATCTAAGATTATCGAGGTCTTTCGTAAGCAGATTTCCTGATGATATTTGCTTCATCCTTAAAGTGCCTTGACTACGCTCAAGAACCCGAACGGTAGAGTTATTTGTGTCTTGGCATCTAAACACACACACACACACGCACACACTGATCATTTCATATGCCGTCTGTGTCCGGTTGAATAACTCCAAATGCACATCGTATCTTAGTATCGAACCCGTAAACTCAGTTTAGTAGTCCTCCCTCAATGAACCGTTGGAAGCCTATATATTAATGGTATGTTATCCTTCATTGTATATAATTCCTAGGAAATGTGTACGATTGCTAAAATAGTTAGGAACTGCCTGATTATTCATACTAGGAAATGAATACATTTCCTAGGAAATCTATGTATTACAAAATCTTCAAATCAATATTTTACACATTTCCTAAACACGCTCGCAATGTAAACATTTCCTAGGAAATTGATGTATTATAGAATCTTCAAATCATTATTTTTCACATTTCCTAAATACGCTCGGAACTTCCTAAATTTCCTAGGAATTGGTTACAATTCCTACATTTCATATATTTCCGGTAACATACACATAAATGAGGATACAAAATGTCTGCCGAGTGAATCCGAAAATACCGCGTAGTATAGAAACACTTACATAAGAGCTCTTGCCTTCTTTTCTCGTCTTTTCCTGGTTTAGTGAAATGGAAAATCGCTAATGAGACTGAATACTGAAGGAGGACACGGGCATTATAAATTTGCCTATTTCGAAATTATTTCGAGGAACCTTATTGACTTTTTTGTGTTGTAGGTAATATGTGACATATACATATTTCACATATAATATTAAGTATGAGTATTGTAAATACTGAAAAAATATTATCAAGTTTGTATTAAAATTAACGGTGATCATGAGGAACCCGGCATACCACAGATATTTTGTAAGGTTTCTATGGTTATGAAGTCAACGACACTACCCTTCATGGCCTTACCCCCCCATCTTAATTTAACTCGCCCTGTTGAACAGAGTTGCGTGTGTAACAATCACCCACATTTTAAGATTGAGTCTTGTGTCGTGGGTACCAGAAACTATCAGAGATTTCTTGGTCTCACAAACACCCAGAAACAAATACCTCTGGTTTTCACAAAGATTTTTTTCGGTGCGGGGATCCAACCTGCGGCCTCTCGTTTCACAGCCGGCGTCTTACCAACTGCGCCACGGAAGCTGTCAGACATAATAAAACTTCAAAAAATTGTGACTCTAAAAAGATGTGACTACCTCGGTGGCGTAGTTGTACTACGGTACGGTTACTGGTTCGGATCCTGGGTCAGGTAAAGTGATATTGGATTTTTCTATTCATTATCAGCCCGGAGTCAGGAATTTATGCTCGATATGGCGATAGGCTCGCCTCCTATCGCATCGTGGGACTGAACATACAAGGCGAAATGTGGATGTCCTTGTTCTATGTCTACCTTCTGAGAAAATGGCGTGAGTTTATATATGTGTGTATGTAAAAAAAATGTGTTGAAAAAAGTATTGCTCACTACAATTGCTGTCGTATTGTGAATGCATTTTACAAACCCCAATTGTCGGCACCGTGCTAAACTATGTAGGCTCCACCTTGTCCCACCCCCTGGGATTATCTGGAGGAAGGCAAGAGGACATGCCCAAAAAGCATTAAGCAGAGCACCGATTGCGTCGATCCGATACTGTACACCAACCCGACTGCCAAGTGTGTGTGTGTGTGTGTCTGTGTGGGTATATGTCAGGACAAATTTTTACTGGTGGTAGGTCTCTCATATATGAGAGGCCGCTTGTGCAGGTACCATAAGAATGTCTATATCTTCCGCCAAACAACAGTGTAAATGCACTGTTGTGTATCGGTTTGAAGGACAGTGTAGGCAGAGAATAACTAAAATATTGAATTTGAACATCTTATGTCTCAGGATGGCGAGCGCAGTAAAATTCCAAGCATTCCTATATGTGGTGGTGTTTGGATTTGCTACTGTCTATGAGCAGTCATACCGCTTGGCGCTTACCATTAGGCGAATGGCATACTCGTCTCGCTATTCATCGAAACAAAAAAAAACTTTTCTGATCAACACTTAATGAGGATTTTAAAAAGTCTGTGTTTAGTAGTGGCAGGTACAATTCAGACTTTACAAAATTGGAACCAAGACCATGCTAATTTAGCCAGCTACATTGCCATATCAGATGTTGAATTATGTAAGTCTTTAATAGCCAAGAATTACAATTTTGTTTTTTGTTTTTTCATAAAAAATCTTAAATAATTTTGTTTGCTTATTTTATCTCCTTATATTTAAAAACAAAACTACTATATTTTTGGGGTTACATAATATTGATATTACATTCATGTATTTTGGAAATCAATGAAAAAAAAATCAAATGTAAATCTTAACACAAAACACAAGCAACTAATAATAGCTTATGAAATTAATTAAAAACGAAGACAATGAAGAAATTGTCCCTTCTTTTTCTTGATAATTCCACCGTGCGGATAATCGCAAAAGGGTTTTAAAGTGCTACGGATAAAGGGGGGGTGGATTAAAAGCGGCGGGATGCGGGGTGGGGGGGAGACAGAACAAGCTCGTTAGCGACAATTTTTCTCAAAGCTCTCCCCAGAGAATTGTCACAATTGCGACTCTGACGAATTACGTTTGAAACAGTGTGGCGCACGTTTTTTGTACCCAAATAGAAATTGACTTTTTTATGTTAAATAACAAGCAGCTTGCGTAATTGTATGGAGGTGCTCGCCGATGCTATTGTGTGGGATTAACTTTGGTGACTGTCGACTTCCAACTATAAGGTATTTAGCGGGATGAGCGTATTTTGAAGTTCTTGCATGTGTATGGGAGCAATTTTTTGCAATGTATGTTTTTTTTATATAGCAATGAATTGTGAGACGAGCATGCCAATCACCTGATGGTAAGCGATACGACCAGTCATGGACAGAAGCAAAAAGCAAGCAACACCATGAATTACAAAGCAATGCTTGGCATAGGACTGGGCTCGCCATCGTGGGACATTAACTCTACATAAGTCCAGTAGTTACGCTAGCTATAATTTCCTAATCGGACTACAATAGTGCACACACTGCTGCTTGACGGGAAAAATAGATATTGCGGTGGTAGGTACCTACCTAGGTGGCCTTTCACATATCTGCCGTCCTCAAACTAAAATGCCGTTAAATATTTTTTGCCGCTTTTTTAGTTATGCACAAAAACGCGCATTTTTTTAATGTGCTACTCAATAACAAGTGGTCATCTTTAGACCTTGGAGTACTGAATAATAGATCGCAGGAGGTACTTTCAAATAGCGAAACTTTCAATTTAGAACTGAAATCGCTTTTTTGTGCATAACTCAAAAATCAGTTTTTGTACTTAACGGCATTTTAGCTTGAGGACGGCAGATATGAGAGACCTACCTCCTGTATATGTCAACAAAAGTTTATACATATAACCTGGCATTCCGAGCCCACTCGCGCTACCACAACACATCAACGCGAAGGACCACGCGACGTATTTTTATTACATTCCTTGCCACGTAGCAGAAGAGATTAATTACAGAATCGACGGTTTAATTAGTTTTGTAATTAACAGCGGCGTGGCGCGCCTCTCGGCGAACTAAAATAAATTGCCTTTTAATACAATCACTCAGCGGATTAAACTGCAAGCCAGCAGACGCAGCGCTGCTCCTTTGTTTTTTGTTCACAATTTAATTTGTTACATTCCTTTAATGAGCTTCGGCGGTTGATTTAGACGCGCAGCTATTGCCAATGCTTTTTTAATTGCTATTTCGATTCTGGTTGATGTGGTTGCTTGAAGATTCTAGATGCCGCTTTCGCTTAACGATCGTGTTACTACTATAGACGTCATTGTTGCATACATACGTACATACATGCATAAAGTCACGCCTTTTTTCCAGAAGGGGTAGGCAGATTTCGCCACATTTCACCAAATTTCGCCTTGTATATTTCGTCCCAAAAAACTACATAACAAAAATAGTTTCCAAATTCCCGCTAAAACGCTTTAACCTATCACGTGGCTATAAGCTACGTCAACGATCGTTATCAGAGAGTTTATCATCTTGCCGCCCGTTCAGTGACGTCAGCGCGCTCCGATCGCTTTTTGCAGTCACGTGATAATGGGTAATGAATAAAACGTTTTAAAATATTTCTATTTAATTTATTACGAACAATTATGTTTTCATAATATTCTTAAGTTTTAAAATATTGTCTTAAATGTAAAAAATAATTTACGCGAATTTGTAAAATAAGTCAACATCCCTATTCAGTTTAAGTGCCTTACACAAGTGTTTGGAATTTGAATTTTCTGTAAATATAAATAATTTTGATCCAACAGTCACATACATGCAGGATTGGATGCAGGCCGCGTCCAACAGGTCTATGTGGCGGCATATGAAGAAGGCCTATGTTCAGCAGTGGACTTCCTGTGGCTGAAGATAAAGTGTCACATACATAGTCCGGCCCCATAGTAAGTTATAAAACTATTGCTGTGAATATCTGAAACTATGGATTTCGGTCTCACAATTGGAAAAACCTGTGGTTTGTATGAACATTTTCGGTGTAGGGGTCGAACCCGCTACTAGCGCGTGTGAAGTTTGTGCCCTTTGGAGTCGGTTTAAAAGTCCTGAAATCGATCTGTAGGCTGATGGTAATGATCTTGAAAGGTCATTTTGATCAGATCAGGATCTGGATGTTACGAGACACAATAACTTTATCGACATTGCATCAGATATGTCAGGGGGCTACACTATACTTCGAAAGGAAGTTCGATGGTTCGATCGTCGTTCGTAAAATTGTACGAATGTGCCTAGGTACTCCAGTAAATGTTATAATCTATCGTACGTCATAACTATAGACTAAGTTCGCAGGTAATGATAAAGAAAAATGCCCATTCGTAGTATCGGTAAAACATATCGTTGATCCGATACTGCTTAAAATTCATTAAAACATTTTTTATGGTTTGTCCTTAAACGTTTTCCTGGTTTATCCCTAACGACAGATTTTTATTAAATAAAGTAATTATCTTCACATTTTAATCTTTTTTCACAGAGCCGAATACAAAAACAAATGGACTGTAGTTCATTTCTCCAGGAACTCCGGGCCTAAGTCTCAATGTTTATATTTATTAAAAAAAAAAAATTTTCCCTGCACAAAAAGTAGGCACAACAATCTTCGTACCGATACTAAGTTTTATAGTAAAATGGGCTTTCTCTTTTCATGGAGAATGGTATTAATTTTTAGATGTCTTTGTTTCGGATCATATAGTAATCCCCCTAGATTATACATCAGGCGCCTCAGATTTCTACAGAAAACCATTGGAAGTTTCTGCATCCAACGACTTCTTTACTACAAGCATAAAAATCATATGAAAATAGAAAGGGTTCCCAGTGGAAACGGAAAATTGATAGTAAATTGACGGCGACTCGCGGCGCCACCGCGGCCTAATATAATTACGAGCCGTTCCGAACACTCGCCGCTTCCAGTTTAAATAAGGGAGTTTTCTTCTGAATACCTTTGAGATTTTGACGTCGTTTAGTAATGTGATGGGATTACGATCTGTGTTTTGAATGTGGATTAAAGTGGGAGTAAATAAACACAATATTTATTTATTTATTTGAATCTTTATTGTACACAAACTTAAAACAGCATAAATATATAGAAATAATAATAACAAAGAGTACAAATGGCGGTCTTACGCTCAACAACAATATCTTACAGACAACCATGGGATGGATTTAAATGAAGGAGAGAGAGAGAGGGCAGTGTGACAAATAAAGAATTACTTAAAGCTAAATAATACTAATTAAATATATATTATACATATCGATATATATACACATACATACATATAAATAAATAATTAAAAATTAATAAACATACATATATCATAACATACAATATCAGGTCCAATTATCCTGTTTCCTGACCCACAGAGATACAAGTTTGTCATGGGCATCTAAAATTATTTCAGTTTGAAGTCTCATCAACGCGTACTCGGAACTAGAATTGTGTGGATCAGTTAACACGTGCATTGTTTCGGGATCAAACACGAGGTGTTTTGTTACAGCACTGACATTAGAACCAAGTATCGTGGCGTTTGCTTACAGGAGTTACAATGGAGGGAGAGAATATTTAAAAGAATAACTTTGGTTGTAAGTTTTTCAAAACTAGTGTAGTACATTACGACAGGTGGCAGGTTAGGTACCACCGCGATGTCTATTTCTCCCACCAAATAGTAGTGTAAACGCACTGATGTGGTTTGAAGGATATTGTAGCCAGAATAACTATTCTACTTAACATCTCATGTCTTAGAATGGCGAGTACTGTGGAATGCCAAGCATAACTACGGTCCATGAGCGGTCGTATCGCTTATCATCAAGCGAATGGCATGCTCGTCTCGCCATTTAAATTAAAATGACATATTATGTGAGAAATAGTCGTCCAGAATAAATCTTTCAGCTGTTTCGTTGTTTGGTTTACGCTTTTCTATGGCTGGAGTCGAACTACAGAAAGCTAATTGAATAATGAAACTGTGTTTTACACACACAATCACGTTCACGCCTTTCATATTAAACACGCGTGTTGCGCCGTTGAAAAGCGCCATTCAATGTCTACAGTTTACCTGTTCCCCTTATATTACTACACTCAATTCATATCAGAATTAATTGAAATTGAACCTGTTGGATTATTAAAGATTTTATTAGTTAATATATACATAAACCCACGCCTTTTTCCTAGAAAGAGTAGGCAGGGGCAACCAGAAAAACCACATTTCGCCTTGTATTTTCCGTCCCACAATCTGATTGCGTGCGAGCCTATCACCATATCGGTTACAAATTGACTCCGGGCTGACAATGAATAGAAAAATCCAATATTACTTTGCCCGACCCGGGATTCGAACCCGAGACCTCAGTTTTGCCACCGCACCGCAGCACAACTACGCCACCAAGCTATTAAATATTATTTTTATTGTTATGAATAGCGAGACGAGCACACCATTCGCTTGATAACCAAACAATACCTTGAATTACAAAGCAATGTTTGGCATTCCCCTGCGCTCGCCATCCTAAGATGTTAAGTCTCGAGTCCAGTAATTACCTTGGCTACAATGTCATTTAAGCCAGAACACAACAGTGCATTAACACTGCTGTTTGGCGGAAGAAATAGACATTGCGGTGGTACCTAGCCAGGCGGCTTCTCACATATCAGGTACCTACCAATTACCATTAATTTATCAGTACACATAATAAACACATCCCCTTTAAGTAGGCGGAGCAGCAACATGCAAATGTTGGCAAATAAAGCGGTCTCGACCCGTATTAATTAAATAAGCGTGGCAGAAGATTGATTGCGCCTGATGTCTTAATTATTTCTGTACTTCGATGTACGCTCGATCAGACTGCAAATTAACTTTTTAACATAATTCTTGCGAGTGATGTGCCATCAATCATAAGTTTAGTAGGTTGTTAGATTTTCTTCTGCCGGGGCTTTTTGTGATGTACTTTTTTGTCAATTTTGGTTGATGTATGTTGTTTTTAGGTAGGGTTTTACGAGGGAAGTCAGTATTTATCATATTTTTATATTTTAACTATCTTTTTAAGTCAATACACATCGTAATTTAAATAAATATAATAGTAAAATGAATAAAAGAAGCAAATCAATGGTGGCAATTTGGATCTGTATCTGTATCAGCCGATGTACGATCTACCGCAGTGCACTTGCCTTCTCTAAAATCGAGAGTACGATTGAGGGTGGTTAGGCTATATAGTCCACTACGCTTGCTTAGTGCAGACTGAATCGTTCGTTCGTTAGGTAAGGTTAGGTTAGCAGTTGAAAATAAATGCAAAGTAGTTCTACAACATGACTCCGTCCAACAATTAAAATATTAATATAAAAGAAGGAATCGCTATCATTCTTAAGTATTAAAAAACTCCATAACCCGTAGAAACTGCAACACCCCTTAAACCTGCAGGAAAATGGAGGGAAAAAAGAGAGTAGGTAAAAACATGCCAAAAAACACATAAACCCACAGACTGTGCCTTAATTTAATGGCACAGCAAATCCTTCTCGCAACGAGACTTTTACTACTTAAATTATTAAGCCTCGAAGCCGCTGCTTGTGAATTTTTTAACGAAACTCTTGAAATTTATAAAAATTTAAACTATTAATTAGCAGAGCTTATTGCCCGGCCGGCTCGCAAAACGCTACCTAAAATATTGTTTTAATGTGAATAGCTACCGTGCCGGGAATGTTCCGAATGCTTCACTTTCGTAATCTGATGTAGAAATGTTTTGAATAAGTTTGAGGTTGGTTGTTACGAATATGATATTTTAGCGAGTTTTGTTAGCTGGATTGATATTTTAGAATTTAATTTGATGATTAAAATAACAGAGGTGAAGTTTACCAGGTAAAGCTGATGACAAATTTTGTATAGTTCATCTACGGTTTTTGGCGTGCGAATGCGGTAGTCAAAATATTACAAACAGTTTTTCTCTATTTCAACATAGCTTGAGATACGTTTTCTTAATGTAAACAAGCATTTATACTCGTTATCTATTATAATACTATCAGCATGTCCATTATAATAAAATGTGAAAAGAGAAATACTACTAATATTTTGACAACAGCATAACAACCATCCCACGCACGCCAAAACACCGTAGACGATAAAAATATTTAGCCATTTTTGTTCACGTCAAAATAATAATTGTCAACATCAACTGTAATGGAAAAGTTTATTTCTGCCATTTGCCATTCTTTATTCAAATACCTATGTTGTGTGAGAAGTAGATTTCTTATCAAATAAGTCCTTTATATTCGATCCTTCTGTCTCATCTTCTTTTTTATCCTTATCGATGCGTTTTTAGAGGGACAGCAAACAATTTAACTATAGGATATACAGATACATCGCCACCATCCAATTCCGAGCTAATGGAGGAACGTAAAGCAGTTCCAAATCTCATCAAACACTTACGGTGTGTAATTAGCCTATTATGTGGGTAGGTTGAGCGATAAATAAGCTGGCGCCTCCGGGCACTTCAATTAAAACTTCACTCATTATGGCGTATCAAGTAATTACGTCATCAATTATATACATAGGATGTAAGATCTAGTCTTTGTCTATGAGGGAAAGGTTAGAGGCAATTTTTATTTAAATGAACGGCGAAACGAGCATGCCATTCGCCTGATGGTAAGCGATACGACCGCTCATAAACAGTAGCAAAATCAAATAACACCTTGAATAACAAAACAATGCATGAGATTCCACTGCGCTCGCCATCTTGAGACATAAGTTGTAAAGTCTCGATATGTCCAGTAGTTACTCTGGCCACAATGTCCTGCAATCCGAAACACAACAGTTCATCTACACTGCTAATTGGCGGGAGAAGACTAAAGGAAAGATGCTACTACTCGTAGTATCATTAATTATTATTATCCTAGCCTAAATGATCTCTCTACTGGACAAAGAAATCCTCTAAGCTCTTCCTTATCTTTCATAGAATAGGATCAGTATAATATAATTCCCTCCAACAATGTTGTAACTGATATAGAGAATCTATTAAAATGTTGTGCTTACACTCTTTTCTTTACTTCTCGCTACCTTTGGCAGATGGGTTGGCGATCGTAATTTCTGCCGCTGTTGATGCTTCTATTCGTCATCAGTCTTTCATTTGACTTCGCCATTTCTATGATGCTTATTTCGCCATCAATTTGTTTCCAGAGCATTGTCTGGTGCAACGAAAACAAGTAAAGTTTGCTTTTTACCTTAACACCCCAGTATGCACAGTTAGTTTAATATAATTTATAATCGCTATTCATGGAATTAATTGAAATTCCTCAATCACGCTCCAATGGTTTAGCAAAATGTTTGTGCAACAGATATAGTGCAAGCAAATTTCATTAGGAATTTAATTATTTTCCAAAACTGTGCTTGCAATATACTCCATTACTGAATTCTGTGCAAAATTCGAGGTTGTGTGGAAATTATTTAGTAAATTTGATCAGGCCGGTGTTACGGCTAGAAATTCTAGATCTGAAAAGGGTCAGGCCTACGTTATGATTAATTGGACAAGGAAAATGGGACCTGCTGGTATCAGACGATCAATTTGACAAAACTAATTAAGGGAGAAGTATTTAGTTTTACCTCTGGTTTTCTTGAGTTTAAATTATATTTTGGGTTTCAAATTTATTGTGATAGTTATTTGGTTAAATCGATAACAACAATATAATACTGATTACTGACAACTCCATGTCTGGTCATGGATATTGAACTTTATGGTTGAGACCTGTTGGCTTAGTCCACCTTCCCATTTGATCCACAAAATTCCTTATATTCTTCAACTTTTAGACTTACAGAACTTACTTTTAAAATACAACATACCTAAAACTATGTCGTAGGTATCAAAAAGTACGAGAGTTTTCAGTCTCACGAACGAACAGACCCGAATCAAATACCAGCGAATAACACAAATATTAGTCTCTATGCGGGGATCGAACTCATGGCCTGATGTTTCACAGACAGCGTCGAACAAACTGCGCCACGGAGGCTATGACATCACGTCTAAAACACTTGAGAATTAAAAATTTAAGTTACTTTACTTAAACATAAAAATTTTACCCGTCACAAAGCAAGTAAAACACAGTTTCATTTGTCAAATTGCTATTTTTTTCTCATTTTAATTAGCACAATTTAAAATGTCTCATAATTCGTCGTTAATCTACAAAGGAGCTTTTGTGTAACTTTGAAAGCGTCTCGGCGTCCGGCTTATTCCAAAAATTGGGTCAGATAAAGCTCGTCGGGGTTATTACTGATGAAAATGCCTCAACTTGAAATTCTTACAATTTTTTGTGTCGGGGCATTTGCATGTTCCGTTTTGTCCGAATATGGAACAATGGGTAGGACACTAAAGTGTGAGCTTTTGTGGACTGTATTATTTTCATGTGGTTATATATTAAATTAATATACGAGTATTTATATCTGTATCAGCCCATATACGTCCCACTGGGCACAGGCCTCCTCTACAATCGAGAGTACGATTGAGAGTGGTTAAGCCATATAGGCCACCACGCTAGCGTAATGCGGGTTGGTAATATAGTTATATAGTATTAGACATTAGACTACAACTAATATTCATATATTACACAGTCTTTATTTCACTTCACACCCTGTACTGACAAGGATTGTGGTAAATTATTATTGTAAAGCCTACAAACTTTTTCTTGGAGCAAGGTTCGAACTCGTGGCCTATCGTTTCACAGGCATAAGTTTGCTTATGTTATATATTAATACATTTAAGATAAAAAAACAGTGTATGAGTTTTTTGACAAACTTACATTTTCGATACAACTACGCCGTAAAACCTCTCCATACGCCTTATTTAACCATAATTTAATCAATAATTAACTTAACCTCCAATTTCTAACAAAACCTCACACCCAAATAAATACTAACACGAATATCAAAACTATATTCCATTTACGATTAGGTAATCGACACAGGCGGTTTGTTATCACGTAGACCCAAAAGTTGGGATCCCTGATAATACCTATTTGAAGGGCCCGGTTTCCATGAGGCGGGATTTCGGGAATAAAATTTGCATACAAACACGTTAAGCGATAATACACTGGGAGTTTGAAACGGTGTCTGTAGTGAAATGCCGAAATAACTAAGGTGAAGAAAGGATTTTGGAGTAAAACCTAGACTAAGGTAGTTGTGAATTTATTTTTTGTCGGCGCCACGGTGGCTTTGTTGTTCTACGGTACAATTACAAAGCTGAGGTCTCGGGTTCGAATCCCGGGTCGGGCAAAGTTATATTGGGTTTTTTATATTAATTATGAAGCCGTAGTCAGGAATTTCAGCCCGATATCGCGATAGGCTCGCCTCTCTTAATTGATATTAATTTACCTTAGAAACGAATTGAAAACTTCGATGAGTATATTCGAACTGCCTAGAATACTTCAGTTGTACACATATTAGTAGTTATAGCTAATCTACTCCCGTCTACCTCTCATAAGGTAATCAGAGATCAAAAAGAATTTTCCTCATTAAAAAAGATAACACTTTTGTCGCCGAGTGTTACTGATCTCGCATTCCGCAGTGTTTTAAATACCTTACCCTTTATTATTATTATTAAACAAGTTTTTGATTTAATACGCAAAAGCCATTTCCATTGTGGAGTTTACGCAGAAAACAGATTAAAGTTTAATTAAGCTGAAGTTATTGCGTGAACGAAATAAAATATAATTTTATTTGCAAATGAGAAGTTAAATGGGTTAAAATGTTATCAAATTACTTTATCATTATGAAACCTTAATACGTAGAATGCATTGTTTGTAATTCCATTGTAGTGGAAAGTCGTGAATTCAATTCCATTGTTCGAAGTGATTATAATCTTTGTGTATTTGTTGAACTGAATGATACCAACAATTAATTAATCAGTCAGTTACCAATTTAGCACCTTATCACCAAACTAAACTATAAGTACATCAGCCACAAGCCACAAGGAATGCCAAGCATTGCTTTGGAGTTTTGTAACTGTTTATGAGCGGTCGTATCGCTTATCATCAGGCGACCGGCATGCTCGTCTCGCCATGCAACCCAATAAAAATATATTTTACTTCATGGATTTCACGAAAAACGTAGTTATTTGTAGCAATTAATGAAGAGACGAGCATGCCGTTCGCGTTTTGGTTAGCAATACGACTGCTCATGGACAGTAGCAAGACCAAACAACACCATGATTTACAAAGCAATGCTTTGAATTCCACTGCGCCCACCATTCTGAAACATAAGTCTCATTATATTCAGTAGTTATTCTGGCTACAATATCCTTAACACAACAGGTACGTTTAAACTCGCTCAAGTTTTTCATATGATTCCCAACTAAATTCCAGAAAAAAATTAAATACTTCATCACGTAAGGTTAAATAAAGATTTTTCTGCAACAATGCCACTTAAACCAAAGATTGAGGTCGCAAATAAAGTCCTAAATATGAGAGTTGAGCGCAATATGGAAGCATTTTTGTAGCGTGTCCATATGTCGCCACACGGTCGGAGGGTCGAACCAACCGTCGGTGGTCTTAATTATTACTCCGGGACCCTTTTGTGGATTGCGGTTGCGGTTGTGAACTAATTTTCGTGAGTTTCCTCTATGATATTACTTTGGGTCATTGCGTTTAGTAAAGTTAGATTTGCGTTCACTGATATGGTTGTTTGAAACGTCCCTGGATTAGTTTGTTGAAATAAATTTATTGGTGGCTAATTTTGTTTGTTAAGTGGAAGGAATTAAGAATAATGTGAATAATGAGTACATTAAGAGAAAAACGAAGAGATAAGATGTTTAATCACATTTGAATTTTACGTTTTGCCTTAAAGATACGATTATCGTAAGGATGTAAAAAGGTGCACCTAGTAAACACTTGTCGGAACACTACAACAATTATTAGTGACGGTTATGTCATGCGAAAGTGGCATACGATTCTCACTGCGAGAAACTCTCCCCATATTATTGGACTATTATGAAGTAACTCATAAGTATTATCTTATTCTCAATTGATGAACAGAAAAATACTAATAGCGTTAATCTATTTTTTATTATTAGTTGTATTTTTAAGTGTTGAAACTACGTCATAAAAATCGTGCTAATTGAAATATTCATGCATGATTTATAAGTGTAAAGTATCTATTGATTTCAGATAATTATTGGGATGATATCCTTGAGAAAATATGTAAATATTTTATGACCCCTCATTGACATTCAGCAGCAAGACGCAAATCGTTTCTCGCATTATGGGATGATAGTCATATTCGTTGGTCATAAAACGTGCTGTGAACGTTCAACAAAATAAATACAAATATTCTTGTGGACATATTTGAATATTTCTATATATTCGATCCATAAAAGTGGCTGTAGTTAAATAGTATTTATAGGCTGTAAATTTTGACGTCTGGAGTTTGACTTTCTTTTCATAATCAAGGCATATTATTAGGTATTTTACGAAAAGAGCGAATATGCCACAGTTTACTATGACATTAATGTGGTATAAGGGCATGCAGAAGATATCTTGAGACAACATTTCAATTCAAATATGGTTATTGATGATAATTTTTGATATATTTCGAGAAGTAGTAACCGAATTGACCGGGATACAGATCATTTCTATTCTTTTCACTTATGTTGCATATTGATGACATAAGTTTCAAGAAATCTCCATTCTTTCTCCGTCGCTCTAGCACTTTTGTCTCATATCAGTGTCGCTTTTTCGTTTTGTTGCCATGTTTTGTTGCTAAATAAGTTTGTTTCACTTCAAAAATACAAAAGTTCTAAAAGTCGTTCACGTTTTTCGACCGTCATATTTTTTTCTTTAACCCAAGTTAATATTAGGATTGTATTTGGAAATTGTTGAAATTTACCTTTAATGTATCCGAATCAACTTTATTTTGGATATTCTTTCCATCCAGGTTATAGTAGAAATGCTTAGGGCCAGCATATATTCTGCAGTTGACTTCTAGAGGTTGAGGATTATGATGATGACGTTTAAGGACCACAATTTTAAAAATAATTGGGAGAGCCACGCTATTATCAGTCACGACTCAGCATGAATGGGGCGGTACAACTGTCTCACAGGAGATCGACGTAAAGCCACAGCTTTGCTGTTATGTTTCGTTCGGTGAGTGAAATTGTCGGATGCCCACTAACCCTTTCCTCTTCCCACCCTTTTTCCTTCTCGCTCCCCTCCCGATTTGGTAGTCCGGCAACACATCCATGATGCAAGCGTTGTGAACGTTTATGGGTGGCAGAGATAACGTACCATCAGACCTGTTTGCTCGTTTGCCGGACCTAAGATATAAGCCAAAATAATAACCCAAAACATTTTACTAGTTACAAAGGATAAAGGATTTGAAGATATGAAGGTTGAGAAATAAAAGTCATAATGTCAAAAGACGATATCTATATATATAAATTATTGTATAAATTTTTGTATACATATTAATATGTATAACTGATCTAACTAAAATTACACTGACTAGAAGTTCTTAATGAATACGGCAGTATCGTAGTTCAACTCCCGGAGTCTTGTGAACAACCTGCTGACAAAAACATTTTTATATTCACACGATAAAGTAATAAATTCCTACAGAGCAACCGATGGTTTGTGAAATCTGGGTGGGGTATTCACTGATGAGATGGTTATTTATGCTGATTGACAAAATTATGCCGGGCTGATCCATCTCTTGATATACAGGGTGATACTGATATTCTTTGATAGTGGGGGACAAGTGGACTCCGCATATTTTGATTTCAGGAAGGCGTTCGACACCGTCGGCAATGATATATTAGGGAGTTTGCCGCGATAGGATTTACCCCCTATATTTTGAAATTCTTCGCCAACTATCTTAGTGATCGCAGACAGTACGTAGATTACGCTGGACATGAATCTAAACCCTATTCCACTTTCTCAGGCGTGACTCAGGGTAGCAATCCGGGGCCTCTGGAGTCCATTATTATGATCAACGACCTACCTTTCGTAATAAAGGAGGCGGAGCGTTTATTGTTGTGAGTGTTTTTGTACAATGTCATATGGGGTAAGTATCGTCCTATATATAGGTAACCGAGAGAAGTGAAATGCACAAAAATCACTTAGGGTAATATGATGGGTCTGTAAGCGATGTATGTGGTAATCCAGAATAACAACATCATACAACCGCCAGGATCGTTTGTGAAACCTTCGTTGTAAAAAATGCTACAGGTGGTTATAATAAATGTGTATTACCATGGTCTGGGCAGTAGTGGCGGCGGCGTCTCCGTCGACGCCCGGCGTCGCACGCGTCCACGCATGTCTCTTCTGCAACAAGCATATTCAATAACATTTCACATGCACACACGTACTCAATAGCGCTTGAAAATATGGAAATTCATGGTTCAGTAGGAGAGTTTCTGCGTGAAAAACAAATTGTCGTATATTGAAATATTGGGATTAGCAAGTTGAAGTGGCAGTGGAGCGGGCACATAGCGCGTAGAGCTGATGGTCGTTGGGCCCAAAAGGTTCTAAAGTGGAGACCACGAAATGTCGAACGCTCGCCTACAATGTGGACGGACGAACCAGCTTAGAACTCGTTGGATGCAGACCGCTTCCGACAGGTCGATGTGGAGATCTTTGAGGGTGGCCTATAATCAGCAGTGAACTTCCTGTGGCTGAGATGATACTGATGATATTGAAGTTTCATTGCTTTATGCAATACACATAATAAAATAAACAGCATCTCCACATACGTAAGGAATCTCTATAAAAGTATGTCAGTCCTTAGATTGACACTACTCCACTGATAAATAAAAATCGATACCAAATAAACGTTTTTCCATAATAGTCAAGTGTTTTAAAAATAAATAATAAATAACACAAAAGTCACATACATTAGTTATTATCCCACACTAAGATCAAGTCTTGTGTCGTGGGTATCAGGAACTACGAGAGAATTTTGGTCTCGATATTTTATAACAAATCAATTCATCCATTAATTCTAATTCTAAATAAATCAAATCTGTATCAGTCCGTATACGTCCCACTGTAGGGCACGGGCCCCCTCTACCATCGACAATACGATTGAGAGTGGTTAGGCCATATAGTCCACCACGCTGGCCTAGTGCGAGTTGGCGGACATTCCATTTAATTAATTCATTATAATAAATAAATGAATGTTATCACCGTCGCAGCAGGCGGGGTGCGCGGGCGGCGCGGCGTCGTCGTCGTGGCGGGCCAGCGCGCGCAGCTGCAGCGTGTACGCGCGCGAGCCCCCCGACACCGAGCCCGGCCCCGGACCCACCGGACCTCCCGGACCCCCCGGACCCCCGGCGAACGTCGCGTATGGACTTATCTCGTACACATCTATTCACACAGGTAAATAATATATTATAAGTCCTGTAGTCACACATAATCCTGTTGGCGTATTCACTTTTCTACTTTCTGCTAGTCCATTCTTGATACTTGGTTTTGTTGTGTAAAATGCCAATGGGATCAAGGATAACAGAAAAAAAAACTTTCGATACTAATGCGAAATTTCAAAAGAATTCGCGTTCTAAATGTAGGAATATCTCGATCTAAAAAAGGATAATTTTCAAAACCTAAAAAGGAAGACGATTGCGTTTGTACAAGGATCAAAACAGCTTCTTTTTTTGCAGTAAATTACCAGTTTCTTTTCCGCAATACAACATTAGCTTTTAATACACACACATACATGAACATATAATTTGAGATGGAATACAATGTTCTAAATAAGTTAGTTATTTGTGTTGTAAAGTCTTTCTAAGTTTCTAGATTCACGCCTTAGGCGCAGCTTTCTCTTATTTATGACGAGTAATCAAGTAATATTTTAGGATTCCAATGTAAAAAAGGAAATCCTGCTTCAATTTCATTCGATCAGTATTATTTTTCTAATTTTCTCTTATCCATTTACTTACGGAACAAATCTATATCATAATAAGTATTCTTACTTTAGTATACATGTTCATGATACAGTCAATAAATATTCATATGTGTAATTATGTATATAGTCTGGATCCCTAACTAAGATCGACTCGTGTATTATGGATATCGGAAACTACAAGAGACTTTTCAGTCTCATAAACACCCATATCTAAAATAAATACCTTTACATCATATACATCAAACCTGCGGCCTTTCGTTTCATAGCCAGCGTTTAATCAACTACGCCACGGAGGCTGTCAATATTTAAAAGGTGACATGTCTCAAGCATTACATACCAAGCGAACACAAACTAAAACGAATAAAATCCAAGAAGTAGAAATTAAAATGTAAAATGTTTATCTAATACCTAAACCACTTATACATTTTGCTCCCTCAGGATACTTTTTTAATAAAAGCAAAGAGGTTTTCATCTCCGAATAAATATTTAAATGCTTTTCTTAAAGATGTACTTGTAAAAAGGTTTTCTCTGGTTGTTGTAGCGTTTCATACCGATGTTTCAGTTGCAAGTGTCCTTTTTGCGTTGAAAAATAATGTAAAACGTTTTAAGTGAACGCAGGGCGTGGAAAAGACCTTGTGGTTAAGATTGCGGTCTTCATTTAAAGTTAGATTGCATTGGATTTTCTTGATATACATTTTTAAAACAAAAAATATTCTCGCTTCGTATGTCTAGTGGTAAGAAGTATATCATTAGCAAAAAAGGGTTATATTTTTAATTATAATGTAGTTAGATACATATCTAACTACATTATAATTAAAAATAACAAAATAAAAAGAAGCGTTACACGTGATTTATTGAAATTATTTAAATCGTTTAGTTGTATTTTTTGCAAGTTTTTCGGATGACATATATTATTTTTAAATTTATATATACAATAAATACATAGTCCTGAACCCACATTAAGAACAATTAAGTCTTGTGTCGTGGGTATCAGGGACTACGACAGTCTTTTCGGTCTCACAAACACCCAGACCTGGAAGAAATATTTGTGGGCTGCACAAACATTTCTCTCGGTGCGGGGATTGAACCCGCAGCCTCTCGTTTCACAGCCGGTGTGTAGCCGCCGCCACCGAGGCACTCCAAATATTTATACAACTAACTGGAAAAATTTTACAACGCCTCTTCGCTCTAAACTTTGAGGCACCTACTATCTACAATTTTATATACATATGCCATTACGATGTCTCAATCACGTGAGCTTCTTCTACCTTCCACATCGTAAGTACCCCGCATAAGATATCATAGGTCGATATTTGAAAGCCAAAATAAAGAGCTCACTTTTTCGGCCCACGCCTTTGTAGAGTTCGATTGAACATCAAACATTCGCCAATCCCTTGAGTGGAGTGCCCAAACGGACGGTAAAAGGTTCCCTCCCGATTTTATCCAGATATTCTTGCGGAAAATATTAACTTTTTTAATATAACCTGCCGGTATTGTTTATTTTTTACTTTTTTAATAATTTATTTTTGAGGTACACCCTTGGCACATTTAAAAATATTGTGAAGTTATTTTGAGTAACTGTACATTTTTGACATGCTGTTATTATCAATAATTATATTATTTTCATTACCCATGCCAACAAGGCATGTATAAGTTATAGAACGGCTAAGATCTATTGGTGTCTGAATGCATTGTTTTATTTTTTTGTTAATTTATTTATTTCTTTAAGAAAGACACACCAACAGCATATGCATTACAAATTGACAAAACACCTATTAAATAAAATACTGATGAACATATCTATTAGAAGTGTGTACAACATTTACAAAGCGAGGTTAATAAACTCGTAGGTAGAGTAGTGAAAAAACATTATGAACAAACTATAATACTAACAAAAATAACAAAAAATTTGGAAAATAGAAAAATATTAGATACAGTTTTTCTCTCTTCACATTTTAGTAGATTGGACATATTAATACATTACGAGTATACATACATTTCTCAATGCGTTAAATCTTTTTTTTTTCGTCACACGCCAACATAATTTAGACAGACGATATTTCCTATACTAGGGTAATAATTTCTTATTTATAAGTAACCTAGACAACTGGAAGAATATTTGCTATAAGCAATACGTTACAACCACGGAATTAATATGTTCTATCGAACAACATATCAACCCGCGCTTTAGTCTTCATAGGAAAATTATTTCAATTTGGCTTTCACGCGGACCGTAATAAATTTGAAGTATTAACCATTCACTCTCAGCGATCGTATTTCAGTTTAATGTCCTATCTATATACTACAGTACAAAAATCCCCTCGCATTTTGTCAATGAACACGCTAGTATTACGTAGATTTGGGCTGAAGCCAACAGAGATCTGCGCTGAGCAATTAACGAGGCTTAACGTAACAACACTCCCCGTTCGACAATTAAGATCAGCCGCCATACCCATCCAGCAAGTGATATCCGAATATCCCTCACATAAACTATACTCGGCTGCGGATGTTGCACATATTAAAATACAATCTAACAGTCGAACGTTATGTATACTCGTAGTTCTGTTAACAGAGTAAGATTCAAGTCATGGTGAATCAGAATCATGTCCATGGGCGGCAGTGATCACTTAGCATCAGTTAACCTGTTTGCTTGTTTGCCTTAACAATGCAATTAAAAAAAATGCCAGAAACACAAAACAGATTAAACATTCAGCTTGTTTTTAAATTGAGAATTAGAATCGAAAACTTGTAATTTTATTAGAATTAAACGTATCCTAAACTAAGATATGACTTTATAGTATTTTCCTAGATGGCTTTTTTAAAATAACTAAGTCACCAACTTAAGACCCAAGAGTAATGCAACAGGTTTTCCAACGCGTAAACAAAACTCAACAAATCATAACTATTCATAAATTAATGTTGTCATACAAATAGTGATTACCTGGAGGATCTGGTGGTAGTTTTGGAGTTTGGTGCGGCGGCGCGCGGTACGTTCCGCAGTCTGGCTTCTCTGCGTTAGTGGTCACCCGTGGTAGCGCCACGTCCGTCCTGTATGATAGATACGACATTAATTAATTAAATGACTTTAAAACATCTTAAGAGCTATAACGCTCTAATATTATTTATCCAGAGGTTAATATAAAATAGAGTGTAACCAAAACCTCTTTGTTTCAAGAGTTGAAATTGTTGCATGTTTAAAGTTTCAGTTCTTAGCATGTTTTATTGTGCCATTATCGATCATTTTAGTTCTTCGAATAGCACAACTTATTGAATCAATGTCATGATTACATATTTTCCTATGATGAATAATTACTTTTATGTAAAACTGTTCATAATTTGATCAGTATATACTTCTTTAGACTTTGATACGTGATATTATAGAAAATAAGCAAATCGCTATTATCAAAGTAAACATCAGTAATATACGTGCTCAAAACTTCGACGGCGGCAAACTCATTTCAAGTCACATTAAAGTCTTCGTATACGCAGGTATTTCGACAAATCCCTTCGATTTCAACGTTACGTATTCCAAGAAATATACAAACTTCATAAGGATAATTAAAGTGAACAATACTTGTTGGTCTCGACCTTTTTGCTAGAGCACTTTGAAAATACACAAAAGGCCAGCGTAACTTAGTGAAGACCGTTAAATTTTACTTTTTGTTTACATCGCAGCCATCTCGAAATGAAATGCAAAAAGTTTTTTTCACTTTGCAGATTTCCTTTTGATGGGCTCGGCTATACCTATACTAGTATTCATTTCGTTGCGAAATCAACGGCCGGTTGGAATCGTACCTTAATTAATTTTCTACTTTAGTTTTATTTACCTTTTGTTTTTGCTATGTGCTATTTTTGCGTAGGCTACCTTGAATAATAGTTAATCACCACGCACTATACGGTGAAGGAAAACATAATGAGGAAACCCGCAAACCATAGCAAAGAATTTCATTTCATTGGTTTTTAGTCAAGAATTTCACTAGTATGTATAGTCCGTCAACCCGTATTAGACCAGTGTGGTGGACTATATGGCCTCACCCCTCCCAATTGTACTATCGGTAGTAGAGGAAGCCCGTGCCCTGCTGTGAGACTACTGTGTGTGTGTAGGCTGATAAACACACACACACACGCACACCTTGAATAATAATAACCTTCACATTGGATAAGCTTACCCCAGATTACTCTAGATAATATAAAAGTTACCTACCATTTTGCCACGGGTCTATCACTATAGCAAACACAAGCAATTTCCAAGCGAACTTTGAAGACTGATTTGCGTCGCGACTAAGCATTAGCTATATTTTTATAATTTAAGTTACGAATTTGTCACTATCTATTCATAATGTATGATAAACATACAAATAACTTAAAGCGATACATACATTACGTATTTATTACATAAGTTCACGCTAAGTTGAACTCGACCATCTAGGAATATATCAGAGCTTAATGACCCCAACAATGTTGACATCAAGTTTATTGCAGAGCTCGTAAACATTTTATGATCTTTCTGGTTGAATGTTGACTTATGTATCGATGTTTCGTTTAGAGAACAAAGGCAAATCAAAATAGTCATAAATTGAGTTTAGTCCTAATTGGTTTAAGTCTATTAAACTAGTATTACTTAATAAAATACAAAATGGTATTTAATTTTAAATATTTGAAACTGAACTGGCCAATTAATTAGGAATCTTGCTTTAATAACTATGATTGTTGTTTCTGAAGTTTTAAATACAAATTGTAATTGTATAGCTCCATATATATTTATATTTTATTGATACCGCATCAAAGTCAAAGTACAAATCTACAAAATGAAAGCAAGAAAGAAATTAATTAAGAATGACCAATGTATTAAAACCTATATTATTCATAGTTATATATTGATTTATAATTTAAAGGCGTCATGTTAATAATATAAAGCGTGTAAAAAGTAATAAATTGAAAAAAAAAAACCCTTTTACTGGTGGTAGGTCTCTCATATGTGAGAGGCCATCTGGGTGGGTACCACCGCAGTGTCTATTTCTCCCGTCAAACAGCAGTGTAAACGCACTGTTGTGTTTCGGGTTGAAGGGCATTGTAGCCAGAGTAACTACTGGACATATTGAGACTTAACATCTTATGTCTCAGGATGGCGAGCGCAGTGGAATGCCAAACATTGCTTTGTAATTCAAGGTGTTGTTTGGTTCTGCTACTGTTCATGAACGGTCGTATCGCTTACCATCAGGCGAACGGCATGCTCGTCTCGCCATTCATAGCAATAAAAAAAAAAAATTAAAACCTATATTATTCATAGTTATATATTGATTTATAGTTAAAGGCGTCATGTTAAAAAGTAATAAATAGAAAAAAACCCTTTCAAATACCTGACACCCAAGTTTTGACATCAAAAAAGGAAGGAAAAGTCGGTATTAACAGATCACTCCATAAAGTCATATAAACGTGTTCAATATTCCGTGGGCGTGAGAAGGGTCTATGGGTTTGTTGTCAGCGTCGCGTCAGCACCTTGTCACCCGCAGATTACAAGTGCTAACGATCTCCTTTTATTTCCCTCGGATTTTTTTTTCAGTCAGCTTAATGATTCAGTAATGTGGTTAACACTTTTAAATTTTTTAAAGTACCGATTACGGACTCGACTGTTGAAGTGTGAGTTGGTTATATATTCTGTATCAGGCTATATACGTCCCACTGCAGGGCACGGGCCTACTCTACAATCGAGAGTAAGATTGAGAGAGGTTAGGCCATATAGTCCACCACGCTGGCGTAGTGCGGGAGAGCGGACTTTACACACACAAAATTCTTACAAATCGGTATAAAGGTTTCCTCACGATGTTTTCCTTCATCGTTTTAGTGCATGGTGATTGACTATCAATAGATACATGACTCCGAAAACTCACTCGCGACAACCGTGAACATGTTGGCAGCCGCGTCTGGTACGTTTACCAACAGGCCACCGCATATCTTTAGTCTCTTTAACTACTTTACCCCGTGTACTAAACCTACTTTTTGAATCAAATATGGAAATATCGGAATCAACAGATCACAACACAAAGTCATATCATGTTTGTTAAGTTGTCAGCATCGCATCAGCACCTTGTCACCCGCATATTACAAGTGCTAACGATCTCCTTTTATTTCCCTCGATTTTTTGAGTCAGCTTAATGATGCAGTAATGAGTAGGTATCGGTTTTAAATAAAAAGGAGTGCGGCATTCTAAGCGGTCAAGCGTGAGTTAAAGTCAACGGTTTTGCGCTGAAGTCTAACTAGCATTTTGAACAATAAATATTCAACTTTATTAATGAGAATTGTATCATACTCTTATTCAATTATTTTTTATAAAGGCAGGTAATTAATTATTTTTTGTAATGCAAATGCAATAAAAGGCGTCATTCTAGACAAAAAAATCAAGTTTAAAATGTTCCAAGACAAAGTATAGGAACTACGAAAATATTTGTGATAGAATCCTGAAGTGACATTAAAAATAAATATAGATCAATACTCCAAAATGATACCACCACACAATTTATTTCATAACAATACTTTCGATTAAAAAATAAACAAGTCACATACGTCATATAAAATACAATGATTTATTCCAGTTCGACATTTCCTATTGGAAACGTACCGGAGTACAGACAAATTCCGCTGGGAGAAGGGATTTTGCATAAAATTTCAATTGGCGTGGCCGAATTCCGCTTTGCTTCAGTTTCGTGCATTTTATTTCTGGGTTTAAATCGATTTTAACATTATCTTTAGAAAAAAAATATTGCATGGATATACCTGATTACATCTGACCATGAAAATATACAACACTTGAAACGTCGGTGAGTTAGTGATCTCTCAAAATGAGAAGGCAAACGGAAAGAAAAATCGACGGAAAAAGAAATGGTATTGGATTCAAGCAAAAAATTGACAAAAAATTAAAGCTTATCGAATGTTTTTTTTCCTTTCGAACGACATTTGAAGTCAGTTTGAGAAAAGAAGATAAAACACTTGGTAGCTAAAATAGGGTTTTAAAACTGTCTTTGAATCCTTATTCACGGCCTTCCGTATGAATATATTTTATAGACACGATAAAGTAGCTACAGTAACAGTTATAACTGCAGTGCCACTCAAATAGAGCAACCATCCGAAGATAAATAATGTCCAGTCAGGGGGGTGACTCTATGAAACGATACGAACTTCGAATGTTCGGACGCTGTACGTGAAACTCCACAAAATATTGGAATCCTCTATCGTATACTGTAATCATAGACTAAGTTCGGAGAAAATGAAAAATATACAGAATAGTATTGATTTTAAACTTATATGTTACTCCGGACGTTGAACATCCGAACATTGGAAGTTCGTATGAAATGAAATGAAATGAAATACTTAATGAAATAATGAAATACTGTCTTGGCGCCCTATTTGTACCCGGATGATACATATGGTTAGGGAACTGATGAGGCTAAATGGGGAGTGACTCGAGCTTCGTTGGAACGATGATATTTTGAAGTTTAGATGATAAGAGAAAGAAAATTTTCTATGAAAGAGTCAATGTGTTATAAAAATAAATGTTACATTGGGATAGTCGAGCGTCTCAGATATTAAATATTTTCGAAGCAGGGAGACGCTGGATCTCCCTGATACCAAAAGAATCTACCTAATAAATTGAACCAGAAATGCAATGTAATTTAAGGATATTATTCTCTAAACTTATGAAACTCGATACCGGTATCATCCACCCATATCTACCTGCCCATTTAAGTGGGTCGGAGCAATATGATTTCCATGACGCTGCAGAAAGTATTGGCTTTAGGATGGGCCGCCAGACGTTTACCCCTTTTAGCAAATTATCCAATCTCAGACAAATTACATTTATTGAAACCGAAAACTTAGATAGTGGATTACCGGAAAATAGTCTTTATTTGCATACAAAAAATATTTGACCAGTATTGATGAAACTTGACAATATTATACTATAAAATGCGCCAGAATAACATATAGGCTATAAATATATTACGTTATAAATATAAATATTATAGGGAAAATAAAACGATAAGTAAATATATTAAGGCAATTAAGTGGCAGCAGGTCTGAACGCTAGTAAACCAATAAAAAAGTAAGTAAGTGATCATCATATTCAGCCACAGGAAGATATGGAGAACGTAGGCCATCCAAGTTTTCCATTGTTGTGTTCTTCATCCACCTATTAGAAGATCTAGATAAGTTGCAAAGAAACAAGATCGACAAATCTCTTCCTACTAACAACACAATACAATAAAACGAGTTCAGTAAGAGTAGCGAGAAAGAGTGCAGCACACAGCCAGCAGTAAGTCAAGTTCTCCCGCCGTGATGCATCCACTTCCTGTATCTTAAAAACTTCCCAAGATCAACCATATAATAAAGGTTTAATGAAGGGATAGCACGCGAGAGAGTACAGCTCATAGCCAGCAGTAAGGCAAGTTCTCCCGCCGTGGCGTGACAACTGCCTACGTCTTCTATCCTTCCCAATATAAACTCTTTAATAACAGTTTAAATAAGGAATAGCACTAAAGCACAACCCACTAACCTTTTCCTCCTTAACAATATAGCGAGTATAGTAAGTGCGGCGAGAGATAGTGCAGCACACAACGCCAGCAGTAAGGCGAGTTCTCCCGCCGTGGCAGGGAAGGGCGCGTCCACTTCCTCCGCGTACCCTCCCTCTGATTGTGATGTTGTGAACTCGTAGACCTCGCGAGTCCAACCTGCCTCGTTGGAGGCGCGAGCTGCGAGGCGGTATCTTGAGCCTGGTGATAGGCCTGGGGAAGGGTTACTGATTTACTAGGTGTTTTTATCTAAAATATAATATAATAAAATGTAGTTAAAGATTTAAAAAAAAAGTTATTTCCTTAATCTACAAGGTAGAAGTTAAATAAAATAGAAAAAACAATATATTTTTTTTTCGATTAAGACCCCTTCCGCGTATAGGACTCCTCCAATTTATTCCAATATATACTTGGCTGAAACCATCAAATTTTTGCCTGCTATCTCTTTGACATCGTCTATCTTTTTTTGGTCGACCTTTGGTCAAACTATAGAATCACGTTGGTATTAATTAGATTTTTTGGGAAAATATTAGTGGATCTTGCAGTTTGCTTATAATATGGTTTAGTATTGAAGAAACGTCAAGCATTAAACGATGACGTCAGGAAGTACGAAAGAAATCATTTTTTCCATGATAAATAACTATTAGGCGTCTTTTTCTAATACTCGTATATCATTGGTTCCCAATTATTTATCTTATGCAACAACTTCGTAAATAGTATTAAAAAACTGCGCTTTATATCCAGCAGTTTACAAAACCTTTATAAAAGGGATTAACGTAAATTCATATAGCAACGTGCTATAAAAATGAAATTATTGTTAACGATAACAATAAAAACCCCGAAATATTCGTGTACTATGAATTTAATATTAATAAAACATTATGAATTCGAAAGCTGTTTGTTTGCTCATTCATTCCACCACCGAACGAGTAACTGTTGCCAAATCTGGCACACGCATGGATTATATAATGAAGACAGAATTCATTGTGCATTTTTAAAAATCCATACTATTCAATTGATGGCTTTCCCATTGTTCTTCGTTTCTAGCAATATATTAACGAAAAGTCACATTGTATTGGCTAATATGGATAAAGTACGTCCCGTCATAATAGGAATTTAATTTATTTACCACTGGTTCCCATTCATCCCTATCGAAATAGCAAATACGACGCCTTTGAAGAATATAGCGTAGTTCAATAAAAGTCATGTCGTCTTCTGACTTTCTTCCATGTTTTATGTCCCTAAAATAGCATGCACAAATAATCTTACCTCCCAATATAACTTCACCTCCCACCGGTACATCCCTAGCACCAGCGACTCCAGATCCAGCCCACTCCAGCTTCAAAGCGACTGGCCCACACCCCCCGTCGCTCCAGGCACTAGTATCGAACTTCGCGTGGGTGGCATTAGCCCTGATCCACCTAGTATCGGGAGGGGCAGTAGGGGGTCCGCCTGATGTCCTGACCGAGAGCTCAGATCCCGGTGCCCCTCCAGCGGTACCATAGGCTCTGTATGCTGACCCACAGCGCAGACCAGTCAGGGTTATAGGACCTGGAGCAGCTGACTGGATTCGCCATTCACCCTAAAAATATTACTGTTGGTAGATTTCTACAAATTGATATCAGATTTTCAATTTACAGCAGAACATAACCAATTTTGTATACTTAGTGACATGAAATAGTAAACATGGGATTTCGTCTGAATTCCGTGGCTATCCAAATGCTGATTTTGTTTGACTTTTAACAGATATTAATTTATTTTATTTACATTTCTTGAACGAAAACAAATTAACGTTAGTCTTCTTTATTCCGTTATCTCTTACTACTTTCGCTACTCAGACTAATATTCTACATAAATGCATCATAAATATAAAAGGCAAATTTTCTTTCTTACCTCTGGTGACGCTAATCTCCAGTGCAAATTAAAGGACTTAGCTATAGCATGACCTGGTGCCCTAAGTGCTGGTCGCAACTCTAATTCCAGTTCTCTAGATCGAGCTTCTAAGAGTCCAAGAGCTGGTGGAGGAGGTGGTCTCAGTACCACCACTCTCCATGTCACTGAGTCAGATCCATGAGGGTTCTCAGCCACGCAGGTGTAGTTGTCAGCATGAGATAATTCCAAACCTAAGACAAATGTTTTCATTGATGAATACGTCGAATAGAAGAGTATTATGATATATCCTATTTCAGCCACAGGAAGTCTATTGTTTAACAGAGTCTCCTACAAGGATTTCCAAGTGACTTGTTAAATAAATAACACTCAACAGTCACATACATTGTCCTGACCCCACACTAAGATCGAATCTTGTGTCGTGGGTTTCAGGAACTACGACAGACGTTTCGGTATCATAAACACCCAGACATGAAAAAAATATTTGTGGGTCGCACAAACATTTCTCTCGGTGCGGGGATCGAACCCGCGGCCTCTCATTTCACAAGCGGCATCTAACCGACTGCGGCACGGAGGCCGTCAAAGGAGGCTGTTAGAAGCGGCCATCCAGTAATATCCATCCAATCCATCCATCCAAACAACGGTACGGTACGGTAATGTGATATAAGATATTTTTTTGGGTCATGAGCATCTGAAACTGCGAAAGAATTGTCGACGCTCAAGCTCGAGACAACTATTTGTTGAACACACAAGTCCACGTTCTATTGTTTCACAGCCGGCTTTTTATTTACTATTCGAACTGAGACTGAATTCATATAACAATATGTCATTTTTATGTAAAATTATTATTCATTATTAAAAACTAACACATAATACTGGAATCATTAACACAACACAAAACCAAATCTAATTGGGATTAACTAACTTTTAACATAGGTCATCACGTAATATAACTTTAACTATCTTAAATATCGAAATTCCGATTGCAAAGGATTCCCATGGGTAGCACCTTACCTCTAATCAACAGAGCCTCTCCATCCAAATGGAACGGTGGTCTAGGATGCAGCGCACTGCCTCCTCGTAGCCACCTTTTTGCTGGTGGAGGGGCGCCCCCCACCACACACCGCAAGGATAGAGAACCGCCAGCAGCGCCCATAGCGACGCCCCCGAATGATGATATGCGGGCAGGAGCTGGTTAGAAAGCTTAAATTGGTGGCAGCTCAATAAAAATGAAAATGTTCCATGAAAGTAAATGTAAAGACCCGAATAAAAGAAATACAATTGATAAGAACCAGAAAAACAGAATTATGCCAGCCTAAAATTTCTTCTTAATAATATCCAGCGTGATATTACTAGAAGTGCCAGTTTAACAGAAAACAGCGGTGACAAGGACCGTCACCTGCCGTATTGATGACGTCATCATCATTCTTATCATCATCATAAATCCTAAAATCCATTAACAGACATAGACCTACTAAGTCTATTTTTTTGACCTCCTATTATAGTCTAGACTTACCTAAAGTACTAGTCTGGCAAGCCACAGCAGTGGAAGGCGGGCCGTCTCCGGCAGCAGTGGCGGCCCTCACCCACGCTTCGTATGTGCGTCCAGGCCGAAGACCTCGAAGTGACCTCATGCATTCCACTGTGCTGCCTTCTCCTTCTCCGCATGCGTTCACTCGGGTTGTGTTTGGGTCTTGTGACCTAGGAGTCGTTTACTTTTAGATTTTATGGTAGGGATTGGCGAATGACTGAAGTTATGGGATGATAAGTTACGTTTTGTCAAGATTCTTGATAATGAACTTCGTATAAAGCTACTTAATGTATTTTTCATTTTTATAGCAAGCATTATAAACAATATAGCTATTTATATTCAACAGATAAACTGCTTTTTAAGTGTCTTAAAAAGTACAATATTTTTCCCCATTTTTCTATAGTACCTCTTTGCGTTCTGTACTAAACTTTCTAATAAATTACGAGTACAATTGTAACAGACAGGTATACGTAATTAAAGATAAAATGCCTCTTTTGCTGATATATCTAGCTCCCTAATACCGTTTTGGGGCTATACATAAATTACCTTTAATTCCTTTCTACCCTTAATTTACTATCCCAAACCCAATTATAAGTAACAACAAGCAATAATTGATGAGCCAGACGATACAATTAATTATTGTTCCCTTAGTTATTTTTATAGCATTGAACCTAAAAAACGGGGATGTAGGATAAATCCTTATATTACACAAAGAGATTATAGGTGCGTTGTGGGCTGTGGTTGGACATCTTTGAAAATGTAACAAAAGGCAGGTTATAATTTTGGAGTGACCGCTGATGTGTGTTCAGGGGTGCTGTTAGTTCACGGTAGTTTTCTGCGAATCAGTGATGTGTACATTACCTTCTAGCTGATCTATTAACACTATATTCTTATTGGCTTTTGGGAGTCTCTATATAATTTTAGCAAGTTGAAGTGAACTTGCTAAAATTATGATAGAATCGTTTCCTACCAACAAATTAGACGACGCCTATTACCAAATGTATTTGCTTTACCGTTTCAATTTCTACTACATTATTTTACAACTTATTAACTAAAATGCTAATATCATCAAAATATAAATCTACGTCGCTCACCCGGACAAATCCTTGATGTAAAGCGTGTAGTGCGTTAATTTCCCGTTGGGTTCAGGCGGGGGGAGCCACGAGGCTCTTAAAGATCGCTCGCCCAGAGCAATCAGTTTCATGCCACCCGGCGCGCTCGGCACTGTCGACAATTTATACAATCACCAACAGCCAATAAACGACAGAGGCACACGAATCTTATTAAAATATCCTTTTTATGTCATATGCGAAGGTTCGAGAGAGAAGATTTTTGTTTATATTAACGAGAAAACTTCTGAATGGATTTTAATGAAACTTTACGGTATTAGAACTTGCAGTCTTATTTAAACATGTGTCTTAATATAATTCTTAGAGATCAAAATTATTTTTGTTGCGTCATACTAAACTTACTATATATTTCATTCGCTCTTATTGACTTCCATACCAATACCAATCTGAATCCAACGTCGCGAGAAATTCAAGTCAATTTCTTGTACACATGCTACTTCTAAAATTAAAATTAAATTATAAAGCCATGATACATTACCATCCTCATCGGTCCGGCACGAGAGCGGCGCGGAGAGTGGACCGTCCCCTGCCGCGTTGTGTGCACGCACCCTTATCTCGTATTCAGCGTATGACGTCAGACGGGACACCGTTGCTTCCTCGCCCTACATCAAGTGTAAATACTGATTGTACCCAAAGACGCGTTTGAGATGTACGGAGAAGGAATTCGGGATTAGTTTTGAGTGGGTTAATGTGATGTGTTGCTGTTATTGTTCTTTTTAATGATGGTACGTGTGTGCTCTTTACCCTATGTGTGCTTTTTATTCGTCTACTTTCCTTAGTTATGTTTTTTTTTATTGTTGAAAGAAATTATGGTTGTTTTACTAACTTTACTTTCTGCTGTAATTTTTCTTATGAGATGGGATTTTGCCTTCCATAATTTATAACACCACCACGTTGGGCGCCAATAAACAAATATTTTAAAAAGTCTATCACTGTTTAATATGTTTATAGAAGATTGAATAAGGATTCCCAGTAAATTTTTCTACAAATTATATTTTTCAATATCCCTTAGTTTAACATCGCTATCGTCATCATCGTAATCTTTCTCAGTCACACTTTCTCTAAGAAACCTGTTGAATTTCTGTTATCGTTAACTTGTTTACAGAAGACGAAATCGTAAACCAAATTCAAAACATAGTAGAAGTCCATAATCAAATACAATTTAGTTAATAAAGATCGATCTCCCTTACCTGAATTCTCAAATAAGCATCCTGGACGGGTAGCAAAGGGTCTGCGTCTCTCCTAGTATACTGCAAAGTGTAGTGAGTGATGAGCCCTCCCCTCATGTCAGCAGCAGGAGGGCGCCACGACACTCGGAGAGACGTGGAACTGCTCGACAAGCAGGTCACGCCTTCTGGACCTCCGGTGGGAGCTAAGGTTGTGAAATTAGAGAAAAAATGTATAGAAAAAGGTTTACAAAAAAGTTCAGGTAGATAAGTTGGTGCTATAAGACAAATGGTTCTGCTACCAATATGCAATTTAATTTGTACATAATTCATTAAAGGCTTAAAAAAGTGAAAATATATGGCAGTATTTAATCTTTTTAAATTTATAATAATAATATATTATAATAGAACACTCATAAGAAATTGCTTAGTTTTATCAGAGAACCTGTAACAGCCTTAAACAATGACACCAAGTTAATAAAACCATATTAATCATTTCTACACATGTACGCAGGAATTGAATAAAAATAAATCCGAGGTGACTATCGGCGTCGTATTGAAGGATTTAGTTGCAACGAGTAAAATCGAAACAAACTGCAGCGGAATAGTGCCATCAATTTGTTCTGAATCGTTTGACCTAGATCGAAAAGGCCACAGTCCAATTAAGCCATTTTGCATTTTGATGGGAAAATTTACGATCGTCGCTTCACGTCGATAGCCCGGTGGATTTATTTATACGTACGGCGGTGCGATACACTTTTGAGAATGGTTTTCGTGTACAACTGCGTATAACTGTTATCTCTTTATACGTCTATAACAATTTAAACCCTCTGTTTAAATTATCTTGTTTTACCAACCCTGGTGTTGCAGTAACGTGGCAATCATGATTTTTATACGGTGCAGATTAATTTGGATCAGAATCTAAATTAGAATAGTTTACGTCGTCTTTTTTAAAAAGTAACCTAACACCAAAAATCATGAACAAGTGATTATACAACTTCAGAAATGTATAGCACAATTATACGAAGAGTTAAACATTGACCATAACATTAATAAAAGACGTTAGCATGTCGACAAAAAAAACGACTACACTTATAATTAAACGATTTTAGCAATTAGAATACGTAATAGATCTACAATACTATTCCAAACACTCCCGCCACTGCCAATCTAAAGTTTTTGTTTTAATAGGCTTTCTCAATTAAAATTTTTGGAATAGTTAAAATACAAAAGCTAGGTCCTTATTCTACAGAATTTTCAGAAACTTTATAATGTAGTTAATGGATTGTTTAAATAATATACTTCTATGCACTGTGTTCAAGTTTGAAAAGCAATTTAATAAATATTACATTAGAGGACCCATACTAAACGTAATATATACTGGTGCAAATAAGAAAATAAAATAGCTTTTATACCATAAACAGCTTTTATACTATAACGCTGGTAAAATTGCGTTTTATTAAAGTTTGAAGATATCGTAATATTTCATAACGTGTAATTTCACCAGAGTTATAGTATAAAGGCTGAATTTTATATATGTTTTTTTGGGAACTATCAGAAGGCGTATCCTTTGTAGTCCAGATACTTTTGATGGTTCTTTCATCTTGCCAGACATAATTAAGTTGCTAACTTTCAAAGCCACCACGATCCAATCTTCATAGTAGCTGATTGTGTGATGCCTATGTTAGTCATGCACAAACATTCATCTTTTATAAATAAAGAAAGTCTGGCGGCCACGGGCTTTTCGTCTGTCAATTAAGGAATAAATATTCGAAATCATTGGTAGTAGGTCTCTTATATATGAGAAGCCTCCTGGGTATGTACCACCGCAATGTCTTTTTTTCACTGTTGTGTCTCTGTTTGAAGAACATTGTAGCCAGACTGGACATATTGGGACTTATCATCTTACGTGTCAGGATGGCGAGCGCATTAGAATGCCAATCATTACCTTGTAATTCAAGGTGTTGTTTAGTTTTACTACTGTTCACGAGTGATCGTATCGCTTAACAACAGGCGAGCGGCATGCCCGTCTCGCCATTCATTGTAATAAAAAAATCACAAAACAATACTCACGGGACTCCAAGGTGTGTCTATAATGTGGTGGCGAAATAGGCCCGGTTCCAGCTGCATTATATGCCCTGACTGACACTCCATATCTGGTGGCAGCCTTTAGTCCCCGAAGATTCGTGGATGTGGCGTCTGCACTCGCCCCACTCTCTGAGGCTGGACTCTCAGTCAAGGTTCCCTTCCCTTCTTCTGAGACCTCCCACCAACGGATCGTGAAGCCCAGGAGTGTGCCGTGCCAGGTGTCTCGTGGAGGTGGCTGGTGGGATTTTTATGGTACAGGTGATTGCAATTTACAAGGGGCTGCTGTCAGTAAATATTCAACGAAGATCCTAGAAAGGGAATTGGGCAGTTTTTTGATACTAAGGCTTACTTTTGGAAATATGTTTTAATAGCACATGTTTTCGATATTTTACACTTAAAAATATTCGATTATTATAGTTACTTCGGGAATTCAGATATTTTAGGAATTAGAATGAAATAAACGGTAAACGGACCAGACGCGGCTGCCAACATGTTCACGGTGGTCGCGGGTTCAAATCCCAGGGCACACCTCTGACTTTTCGGAGTCATGTGTGTATTGATAGTCAATCACCACGCACTAAAACGGTGAAGGAAAACATCGTGAGGAAACCTGCATACCATAGCAGTTTATATAAATTTCTATGGTATGTAAGTCCGCCAACCCGCACTAGGCCAGCGTGGTGGACTATATAGCCTAACCACTCTCAATCGTACTGTCGATTGTAGAGTAGGCCCGTGCCCTGCAGTGGGACGTATATGGGCTGATACAGAGAATGAAATAAAACAATTTGTATATGTTATCAAGATGCTCTAATCTACACTTTCTGTGATTCACCACATCTAGGCCGCAGTTGAAGTACCATTTTTATTCGAAAAAAAAAAACACATGTCACTTCAGGTCAAACCGCTGGTCTAAATTAGGCCTAAAATGAGAGATTCCGTAAGTTACAATTCATTATTAATTAACCATCGTTTTATTTGGTGGTAGGTTAGATACATAAATAATAATATTAATAAATGTTGTAAGGGGCCAATAAGTGACGCATTCAAAGTTAGCATTAGAGAAGGTCAAGGAGCTAGTATTTTATATAGTCTTACCTGCCAGGAGACGTGAAGTTCTCTTGGTCCGAGTGCCCGTACCGTTATATCTCTAGGAGCTCCGCCGGGAGCTGAACATAAATAAATATATAGTTTATGATACTATAGCCTTTGGTATAAAAAAAGCTAGTATCTGGTCAATACGCGTATCTTACCATTGATTTTATAATATACCTAATCTTAATTTCTTGCATGCTTTTCGTCATGGGACTGAATGAGACGGGACACAAACCGGATATAACGGGACGGGAAATATAGTCTACGGTGCGCAAGAAATATAGTTAGTAAGCAAAATAATATGTTGTTGATGTAGACTGGACTTAAAAGCTATCTGCAAAGCCGGGCCCGACCGCTAGTATAAATAAATAAATAACACCTAACAGTCACATACTTAGTCCTGACCCCACACTAAGATCGAGTCTTGTGTCGTGAGTATCAGGAACAACGAGAGACATTTCGGTCTCACAAACACGCAGATCCAAAAGAAATATTTATGGGCCGCACAAACATTTCTTTCGGTGCGAGGATCGAACCCGCGGCCTCTCGTTTCACAGGCGGCGTCTAACCGTCTGCGCCACGGAGTCTGACAAAAAATAAATATATATGACCTACCTTCTTCCCTGGTAGTGAAGTGCAGAGGCGTCGTATACGCAGATACCCCGACGTCATTGAGCGCGGCTATGCGCAGCGCGTATCGCGTGTCAGGGGACAACCCTGCCACCGACGCGCCCGCGCGACCCGGTCCTTCTGACCTATTGTAACGCATGAGGAGGGTTGATTTTGTTATGTTTCTTAAGAAAAATTGGATTCAATGAAGGGTTAATATAGCTGTTTGTAACTTAAGGTGTAGGTGAAGACCAGCGGACGCGATGGAAAACCCGCCATCATGACAAACTTAACTTTTTGCGTTAGAGGTTTAACTCTGGTTCGTACATGCCCGGCAAAATTAGGTTGATTGCTTGAGGATCACGATTGTTTTGAAGTGCGCAAAACATAATATACATACATGATAAAGTTAAACTATGATGCCAGTATAAATAAATTGCAATTATGATGCCAGTACAAACAAATAAACAAAAAAAATCTTACAAAATTGAAAAACGTTTCTATAAGTTTAATAAAAACATAATTAAATCCCAACCTAATCCATAATTTTAATTCAACAAATTACCCTCCAAACAGTCAAGGCTTGTGCCATTTCGCCAAGAGTTTGAGTAACGTGACACACTGGAGAGATTGAAAGCCCCCGGGCGATGTCCGCAAGTCGCAGCTAACTTCGGCACTCCGGCCAAATTCGATTTCACACGTGTCCGCCAAGTTTTGATGTGGCAGCACTAGTAGTGTCACGGGATTTGGCCTTGGCTAATTTTGTTGGATAGGTTTTATTTGGTATGGTTATTAATGGTTGAGTTATGTGTGAAAATGATCAAGAAAAATCTGTATGGAAACTTAATATTGTGCAAGCTAATAAAGTTGTGTCTACCGGTGAAATATGATTCTAATTTACCGGTAGATACCATATTGTAAATAAAAAAAATACTTGTAATAATATGTTCTTAAATTGACAAATTCTAAATCATTAGCTGCGACCGTTAATTAGTACTTGTCTGGACAAAGGTTATTCCATGTTAGATTTCATTTGAAACGGACCAAATGTAATATAAAATTTACAAGCAAAACGACACAATTTACCAGCTAATGTGAAGTTGTAATAACCATTACAAACTTAAAATATACTCTAGGATGCGTCAACAATATAATGAGTCTTACATTGTCTTCTCCCTACCCTAATCCTTAAATGGCGTCGTAACACGAAGTACATTGTTAGTTTCAGTAATGTTAGGGAGACTGCCTCGTCCTACTACCCGCCATTGCAACTTCTGTAAGCCAGGATTAACAGTGAAACGCATTTTAATGACACCGAGCAGTGAACCTCAGCGATTCTGCAGAATGTGTGTATTAATAGTCAACAACTACGCACTATAAGGAAAACATTGTGATGAAACACCATAGCTGTTTGTCAAAAACCAACCCGCCTTAGGCCAGTTTGGTGGACTATATGGCCTAAGCCCTCTCAATGGTAAACTTTCAACTTCTCGGACTAGTAATATTACCTTTTTCAATGGTTGAATTATTCCTTATTTTGTTTAATATAAGCTACTAGTGGACTTCTAGGCCAGCGCTATGGACTACATGTCTATAATCTCAATCTTACTCTCGATTTTGGAAGATGCTCGTGTCCTGCAGTGGGACGTATATAGGCCGATGCAGATTCTACGGGAATGTCTAACATGTCTTTAACTCGCAACGAAATCCATCTTAAATTAATTGAAGTTGTTGGAATTTCTTTTGACCACTTCTCTCCATATCAAAGTGAGTTTCACTTTTCAGTATTGTACTATTTACCGTAAATAGGCTAGTCACGATGATTACCTCTTTATACAGCGCAAAGTTACTAGCACCTGGTAAGTAGGGAGCAGTCACCCAACAAGAGGCGTCGACGGTCGCCCTAATTATGCCGGCACGGTTAATTGCCTCTTCACGTTCCGTTTAAAGGACCTTATATTGCTCAGGGGGAACACGTGGGTTGTACAGAGTTTAAAGAGGTTTTGAAACTTCGGCTTATGTTTTACACCGGATAATTAGGAAAAAGCAATTTAGTACGTTCACGGTATTTTTGTCATGTGTCATGTGTTTTTGTTGGTCATGTGTGTATTGATAGTTAATCACCACGCACTAAAACGGTGAAGGAAAACATCGTGAGGAAACCTGCATACCATAGCGATTTATAAGAATTTCTATGGTATATAAGTCCGCCAACCCGCACTAGGCCAGCGTGGTGGACTATATGGCCTAACCACTCTCAGTCGTACTCTCGTTTGTAGAGTTGGCTCGTGCCCTGCAGTGTTACGTATATGGGCTGATACAGATACGGTATTTTTAGCGACATCTAGCGATACATGCTGGGACTAAATAATCTTCATTGTCAGTTTTAATTTCTAAGTTAGTGCTTATTTTGGTAAATTAAATCACAGTTAAATGCGTAAATATAAAGGCGCGAACGAGATTTTAATTTTAACCTTATTTCATAAGTGTCTCTTACGTTGATTCAATTAGTGTCAATCTGTTGATTCAATCGTTGTATATTATCATACCTCTAACCTTAGTACCTTAATTTTAAGGTCCCATATGAATTATTAAGGAAAATGTATGCCCTATAAATAAATGACATACTTTCAAACTTTGTATTTCAAAAGCACGATGGCGAATGGTAACTTCATTTGAAATTAGTTTTGCGTTCCAAGTGCGGATCCATTTGTAGATTACAGCCGTAGAATTCATAGCGAAAAATTTTATTTTTAAAACACAATTACGCCCCGGCTTTAAAGTATTCAAATTTTATTTTCACGCCACTTTAAATGTAGAGCAGTTCGCTTTAAAACTGAGCGAAGAGTCTTTTGTACGGAGCCCTGTGGCTCTGTGAATTGAACGGTGAGAAATAGATGGATGTGGCAGTTATATTTAGTTGATTTATTGAGTACCTTCTCGTGTTTACAATACATCAACTCTAAATAGCAATATTTAATCAAATTATGACTTCAAGAAATAGATCATAAAATTATCATTTTTATTTTTACTTACAAAATATGCAGACATAAATTTCAAACACGCAATTTATTATTATTAGTTCACCAAAATCGTCGTGACACAAACATTTCGAAAGAAAAATCAAACATTTTAACAAAAAAATCATAACCTAAAATCGCAATAACAAAAGCAACTTTAACAAAAGCTATCGCCAATGGCGCGTAGTTTGGCACTAGTCAATACTCACGCGACATGCACCAAGTCCGAGGCGGCTAGCGTCACGTTCAGTATCTCTGACGTGTCCCAAGTATCGAGCAGAGCGGGTAGCGGAGCGTCGAGCGGAGCGTTTGCAAAGTCCCTCGTTAATGCCCGGTACTGGATTATATAGTGCGATATCAATACCCCTCGGGTCACCCGCCAAGTGATACGGGCTCTTCGTGACCATACTTCTGATATTCTGACTTCTTCTGGCACGCTTGGACGCTCTAGGGACAAGTGAATATTTTTGGAAGTGTTAAAATTACAAGAGCGTATTTGCCTAAAATAATTTTCGTCACCTATAAAGGTCACGCAAGGACCTTTAGGAGATTTGTTATAAATAAAGTAAGTTTGTAATAAATATTTTATTACGCGTTTAAAATAGGATTGGAAGATTTTGGTTATTAATAACTGTTTCAGACCCATGTCATAACTTCAAAGCAAACCTTTATGAATTATATACAAGGTTATTTTATTCTATACGTATTGAAGCCTGTACTATGAAAGAAATAATCAGGTACGTAATTAATATGCCCACATCATTATCTTAAATGTCTACTTCCCTCGACATACTAAATATTTTTCAAATACGATAAGCACAAACAAACTAACTAATACATTATGTGCTTAAAGAAATTATTACTAAAACAAAACTCCAAATGTTCAACAAGTAAATCTCACCTTTAACGAACAACCGGTACACGATATCGTCATTGCCGTACAAGTTCCTGGCTTGGCACCGATACTCGCCAGCGTGCTCCGGGCCCGCATGTGCGATACTCACTTCTGAGTTAATAATCCCATTGGTCGTGTCCCTCGTCTCCACTCCGCCGCCGCCGCTAAAGATAAGGCGACATTATACCCCGCCCGCTTTTAAATTAAACCATACTACGAACACGTAGATAAATATGTTACGGAATTTTCTGCAAGTTATCTTCCGATGGCATATTTAGTATTTTATTGATATAATAAATAATTTGGAAATTATTTATGGATTCAAATTGGTGCTATAGTTTTGGTGGGATAGTATTGGTGCTATAGAATTATTTTGTTTGTATAAATCGTAAAAAAATAATTTTATTGACTAAATCAGATCTTTCTGTTTTCCGTCTAAAATTATCGTGAAAAAAATTACAGAGTTAGATTGGTCCTAAAGTTTTATTTGTTTGAATTGAATTTGACTTATTTGTTCTGTAAACTTAGATTGGTAGCGTTTTTTACTCATCAACAAACTTGTTGTTTGATTCGGCTTGAAAGCCACTTTATTTATTAGCTTCGGCCAAGAAACAAAATACTTGCTACAAACTAGAACTCTTTCAACAATTCTATCAACCATACTCACTGCAAGTCCAAAGGCCTGGAGTCATGGGTCCAGTGCACGTGTATCTCTGGCTCCCCTCGTACAATACAGGTGAGTCTTGCTGTAGAGCCTCTCACCACCCATCGTATCTCACCACCGCCACCACCTCCTCTGGTCACTCGTGGTGGTTCTAAATGGTAATAAAGTGTGAGAGTTTGTTCGGGCGTGAGGCATCCTACTTCTCTGTATCTTAATGGTTATCCTATATTATTATTTTTTTGGGTCTGGGTGTTTGTAAGACCGAAAAGTCTCTCGTAATTCCTGATACCACAAGACTCGATCTTAGTATAGGGTCAGGACTATGTATGAGACTGTTGGGTGTTATTTATTTCATTTTATTTATTTATATTACTTATTAAAACATGAGTACCATTCCATCTCTCTCTTGCCTTATTGGCGTCTTTTCTCTCTCTCTCTCTCTCTCTCTCTCTCTTAATTCATCAGGATATTTACATTTTCATGTCTTTGATTAGGCGAAAGATTTCAATCCATTACACAGAAAATTATACACTTGGTATCATAATTTGCCTAATACAAAAAGACATTTTGCTAAAACATATTCAAATACGTTATAAAAATATTCGTGCACAAAATAAATTATTCTGCTCAAACACGTACCTCTAACATCAAGATAGAAGGAGTGATGTAAGTAGGCGTGCTGAGCCCTGGCAGTGCATCTGTACCAGCCCTCGTGGTCCGGAGCCGTGGCCCTCAACCACACCGTGCCGTCGGAGAGGACCGACCCCCTCCCGGAGTCCTCTGGCTGACCCCATAACATGTGACGCCAGTTTTCACCATCTGTTCGTTAGGATAGTTTTTTTGAGGGATTTTCAATATTTTCCTAATCATTTCGATAGAAATCTGTTGGACGGTGATGCGAAATATTTGAGCCTGAACCAGGTATAACCCTGCGTATTATTTTTGTAGCTACCCCTATCTTCGGGAGGCCCTACCCTGCCGCAGTATATTGAATTAAATGCCTCTGGATAGGATGCAATATTTCTCTGACTTTTCGATAGCTGTCTCCAATGTCGTTGCTCCTAGTCTAAGAAAGTCCTATACTACATTTTCTGATTTTTTACTCTTAATAATTATACAAATATACAAAGCAAACTATAACAAGACACTAAAAGTAAGATAATATTATAATATGAATAAAAAAATGTAGCTTTAACACCAGAAGTAGAAAACGGAATAATGGATGAAGTTTGCATTTTGAGAAAGAATAGAAAATTAAAAGAAAAGGGCAAGATGAAACAACCTTGGCTTTTACTTAATTAAAATATCTTTAAAGAATAAGTTAAAATGGTCCGAGCAAATTATAAATATTGTACTAAAACTTCAAAGAAATATGAATTCAAGTAAACAAGTAATGTAATTTTATATTCCCTCCAGAAAATTTAATCAAAAAAAAATATGAACTAATCAAGATTTCCTCTTTTCAACTTGTAATGTCTAAGATACCAAATATATAATACAGAGAAGATATAGAAATAAAATGTATACAAATATGAAAATAATATTTCTTATCATATCGATTACCACTGGAATATTCCCACAGTATTCTTGGCGTGGGTTGTCCCTTGGCTGAGCACGGCATGAGCAGCGACGCGCCTGCAGATACTGACGTGTTCTGAGCGCGCCACACCCACGTCGGATTTTCTGTTGAAATGACGACGATTTAAACCATTTTTATACATATGTACTAAGAAACACTTCTCAGTCGACCTCAAAGAATACTACAATATCTAGAATTTGATTTCGAAGAAACAAAGATTACGGATTCTCTCTCTATCTCCCCTCAGCCCATGGAAGTCCACTGCTGAACATAGGCCTCTCCCATGGATCGGTACATAGACCTGTTGGAAGAGGCATACATCCAGCGGCTTCCGTCCACTTTGTAGGTGGGTGATGGACGCTTCGCTTGCTTGTACGTGACCTCCAGTCCTTTCAAATGCGGTTTATGAAATTTTACAAACCAAAGAAAGAGCAAATAAGATACTTCAATACTAATCTATGCGACGCATCATTCAGACTAGTTAGTGAATACAAATACAATGTAGTATTTCGAACAAAGTTTACTTCCAACTAATTATTATTTTATAATAATTCACAGTCCATAACATTTCTCGAAAATTCAATTCCTTGTTTTGTCAGCGGGCACAAAAAATGACGGCCTTCAGTATAAATAGAATTTCACGACCTCAAGAAACCGTACTCCGCCATTAGGCACTACATTAATAAAGCATTTAGAATATAATACAAAAATAATGTTTTTACAAAAGCATCATTACATCAAACAAAAAGAAAAGTAATTTTATGATAACGATGTTCCTGCGAAGTATTCATAAACTAATTTGTTTTTACACTTTGTAATAGATAGCGCCTTTTATACCACTCAAGTGGAGATAAAAGGTTTTGTATTTAGATATTTTCACGAACTTTTTTATATTGTGTTTCATGTTTCGACATTCAAGTTAATAAGTTAATAACATAACAGTTAATAAGTATCGTTATTTTCTCCATTTATTTTTTTCTCTCTTAGCTAAGTTAGAAGCGCATTGTATTTTTGCTTGGATTTTTCTATTCGTTTTCTCTGACCTGACTTTCTATTTCTTTTAAATATTTAAAACATCCACATAACCTAAAAGATTTGAATGAAAATCCTATAAACGTGAATGAATGAAATTAAATATTCAGCATGCACGAAAAAACGTTTTAACGTTTGCAGACGACACAAATTTGATGAAATAGATATTTTTGAAAATGTTTATACAATAAAAAAATACATATATCATGTAACTCACCTTTTACAACTAACGATGCAGAAGAACTTACAGATCCAAAATCATTAGTGGCTTTGCAAGTATATTCCCCACTGTGTGCTGAAGTCAGATCTTGTATGACTATTATGGTGAAGAAGTCCATGTTTTTTTGCTCCACCTGATAGAAGTTACTTTGGGTATCACACGAAAGTAGTATGAAGTTAATGCTATTTAATAGAGGTCAGAGTAAATGTTACTTAATATTGTTGGAATAGGATATTCACCAAAGGCGATAATGAATATAGGTAATATAGAGAGTATTGATTAAAGTAAAACATAAATAGTTTACAAAAAATAATAAAAATCGTCCAGGTTCGAGCAAAGATATGAAAGACAAATGGGAAACCTAAGAGAAGATAGACAATAACAAAAATGAATAGGAAATGGATTGACCTAACTAAAAGAATAAAAGTCTAAATAATGATTTATATCAAAGAAAACAAATCTAAATCACCAAATAATTCAGTTAATTTTTTTCAGGAGAAAAGACATAATGATGATAAATTACTCCCACATACTGCAGTGTAGTGACGTCACAGCCTGAAGAAAGTTCGGAAAGTAAACCAAACTCTGCCAACTTACTTGAAGTGGGACTTTAAGTATGAAACGGGGACTGCTTTCGCTACACGAATACTACTTTACAAAATTCAATAATGTATCTTTAGTTACTTAGTTTCGCTATTTACTGTCTCATTTCGAAACTGTATATTAATGGATATAAATATATTTTTTAAAGTTTTTTGTAATTTCGACGTAGGATGTGGGAAATGAATTGGAATTGAATTGGGAATCTTTGTAAACAATTTTTGTACATGAAAAAGATACTGTATTCATAAAATTTCGATACTCATAATTACATTAAATCTTAAAATATATCAAATAAATTACAATGAAGCATAGTGACTCAGGGAATAAATATTATATAACAAATACTTTTGAATCAAGTATACATTGTGATTTATTTATTTAAAATAGGTACACCATTGTGATCACTATCCTGAGCCTCCAACTGCTTATTAATTACGTTATTTGTAAATATTTCCTGCAACATTGGCATAAAAAAGCAAGACTATTTTAGGTCAAATGCTTACCTTTAAAGCTGATGGTATAGGCAGGTTATCCTTATGCCATGTAAACTGTATAGGTTTGTCTCCAGATATCAAGGTACACGAGGTCTGGGTGCTACCTCCCACTTCCAACTCTTCGGGGAAGTGTATCTCGGCTATCTTCGGAGGTTCTGTTAACACAGACCTGACAATTGAATACTTCCAAAACGCATACATCCTAAATTAACATTATTAGTCATCGTATCATTAAATAACAGAAAATTGAATCCTTTCATTTCTACTACCAGAATACTCGGAATTTGTTTCTTAGTACCTTCGTCATACAACAGTCGTAGATATCTAATATTTTTATAATAAAAGGTAAGCATGCAATTCGCTCAGCACCTTAGGGATTACCGGCGGCTATAGACGCTCACAATACTGAATAAATTGTAGGTACACGAAAGACTCTTCTGTTGATTTACACAAAACCATATCCAGCAGAATCCACATATATTTTATCATTTTATTATACATTATCAGACATTAACCAGAAATGGCGCATATTTAATACTTAAATTGAAATGCGTATTCATGATATTTTTATCGGCCATTAGATTTTAGCAATAACATTATCATGTCTAGCACTTAACACATTTTATTCCATAACTAGTACATTAATAATTAACAAATCAACCTAAATATTATCGCATGTATAAGTCAAAAACTTACTATGTACTTCAATGCGAACTGTTCTTCGGGCCAGTTCGCCACTCTCGGCTCTAACTTCGCAAGTGTAACTTCCAGTAGCCGCACTTCTGACTGAACTGAGCCTGAGCAGGCCGCGTTCGTCGCCCGGATCCATTTCCACCTCGACAATGGAGCCGTCTTCTCGACGCCACACTACTTCCCTACGAATTGTGTTAAGCTATTCACTATTGGTAGGTATTTCACTGTTTGAATTTGAATTGCATACAGATTCGTTACATTAACGAAAGAAATTTTAGGACCGAAATTAAACGATTGCTTATTATATCCACGTGGCAACTATTCGTCTTTATTGACAAAACCAAACCTAGCATTTGTGTTTATGTACAACTCAAGTGTAACTTCAAGTAACCGTGGTTCTAATTGAACTGAGTCTGAGCAGGCTGAAATCATCGCCGGATCCATTTCCACCTCGACAATGGAGCCGTTTTCATGACGCCACACTACATCCCAACGAATTGTGTTATGCTATTCACTATCTGCAGGTGTTACACAGTTTAACTTTGCTTTGTACGGAGCAGTTGCATTCATGTTTGATTTTTTTGGGCCCAAATTGGAGGTATGAATATTGTATTCCATTGTAATAACAGCAGAACTCCAAAATATATGTTATACTACAATTTAAAACCCAAATTGTAATACTTACTTTATAGGATATCCTGAATATGGACAGTAGAGTTTCACATCGGTGTTCGATTTTACGTGCATTGTTAATAAGTATCGAATGTTTGGCGGACCTATAGGTTGAAACAAAAGCATTTTACTGATTTTATTTTTGCTACAACTATTTTACCATGTAATATCTATACATAGATTTTTAGAATAAGACAAGTGAGTGATTCGCAATAATCAAAAATATCCAAGTAATTTAAAGTAAATATAGCGACAAGTTGAATCGAGTTCAAAAAGATTCCTTGATGACCATATTTGAAAAAAGCAACATCAGATAGAAAATTACTCGATAAATTTAAAACCACATTTAAAAGATCACAATAATAATAATATATATAATTCGTACCATAAACGTTCAATCGTGACTGATGTGCATGAGAACCTCTAGAATTGGTAGCATTACAGCCATATCTCCCGCCTTCGTCCGTACTCCGTATTGTAACACTTAGTGTTGATACTATGGTACCTTCTTCTGCCCCGGGAATGGCTTCGGCTCTTGTATTTACACTATATCTGAAATTGTTCTCATATTTAAAACTCCAAGCATACCAAAACCTAAAGATTCAACTAATAAAATACAAATGAAAATGAATAGTTAACCTTAGATCACAAGTAACGAGATTTGCAAAGAAAATTGTTCAGAAACAATTGTCCGCTATTTCTAGTTAAAATATGACGATTATAAAGCTAAATGCAATTTTTATTTTTTACTTAAATTAGTGTTATAAAACTTCGATGATCATGGTAATTATGGAAATTAAGACATTAACAACAGTTTTTCTTACTTATCTGGTGCAGCAGGAATCGTTCGGTCATCTAATGTCCAAATAATCCTTGGCGATGGTATTCCAGTGGCCGCACACCGCAGAGCTATGCTCTGACCGATTCTAGCGACAGCTTCACTAAATGTGGACACCAACCGTGGCGGCCTATCTAAAACCCGGTTAAAAGGATGATTATTCTACATAACACTATCAAAGTATCTATGAAAATTATTAAAGAAAAATAAGGTATGACAGATACTGTTTCGATAGTCAGGAACATAAGATTACCAGCAAGAATGAGCTCGGCTCCAGAAACAGCGGAATCGACGTGGTCGTGAGCTGTGCATTGGTAGAGACCAGTGTGGTGTGACCTGACTGGTCCGATAGATAGTTTTGATTGAGGAGCGTGGAGTGGCCTTCCTTCGTGCTGCCAGCTTAATGTAACCCCACCGCCTCGCCCGCCAAATACTGTGCAGTTGAAGTGGCCAGAACCTCCGGTTGCTATCATCTAAAGAAAAAACATTATATATTATATCCATATTAAATGGAATAACTAATATTCTGATGAGAAGAAATTTAAGACAGATCATCGCGTGGGATGTTTTATAGCATGACTATAAATTTCAATTTTTTTTCCTTCGTTTCAGACTCAGCCACCGCCCATCAATCTTAATTTCGTACAATCTTTTACATAGCCAGTAAAAAGTAGTATTTTTGTTTGCAAAAGCAGTATTTTTGTTTGTTTGCTCAAGTATAATGCCCATAACCTATGCAACCTTAAATATCACGTAAATAAAATATAGTCGAGAAATTGAATTTATAATCTGGTTCGGCATTTGAAAATTTTCAATGAAGAACCACTACTAAAAGTACAATTATTATTTTTCAACATCCAACGCAACGACCTCTCGTTACTTCTAAAATATTTACCAAAGGGCTCGGGGATACAGAAACAGTCAAAGCCTCATAGACTATCAGTCTTATCAGCATCCTGGGCGAGCTCTCCGGTCCAGATAGGCAAGCGTACTTGGCTGCATGGTGGGTCCTGACTGCTGGCAAGATCAGCGCCCCACCCCGCACCGTCCCATCTTCAGCGGTGGACGACCACGTGCCACTCGCATCCTGCCGCTGCCAACTGACGATTTAATGAGGCTGTACTAGGGAGAAAGCATTGCTTTGGTGTGTTTGTCAGTACGGCTAGTTTAAATACTTTATTAGAATTTCCTGGTAATATACTTAATCCGATTATCACGAAAATAAATTCCTAAAACTCCATTTTTTGCTTTGGTGTGTTCATCAACCCCTAGTGTGAAATACACTTTAATAGAATTTCCTGTTTATAATACTCGTATTACTCATTCTGATTATCACGAAAATTAATTTTGACTAACACCATTTGTGAAGCCGATAAGGCAGTTTGACAAATTATTATTTGAAAATTTTTAGTTATGAAAGCATTTATTTAATATTCATATAGAAGAATTTGGAACACATTATGTACTATACAAACTAAACTACAAATTATGTCAGCAAGAAATGATTACACAAAACTTTTTACTGCAGACTTATTGAACTCTCCAACATTTGAATCAGCCATTACTCTTTCTGAATCTGGAACTTCTTTATCGTTACTTGCATTCGCAGTGCTACTATAAAAATTACTCACGTCACAGTATGTCCAGTGTTATGTCTCAGCATACAAGGCAACACTATCGTCTCTCCCTCCTTGGCTTCCACTGAGTTCAACTCGATGTTGTCCAACCAGGCGCTGTCTATTCAACCAAATTATATTCTATGAAAGGATTTTAAAATTATTCTTTATTCATTTATAGTCTTTTAAAAATCTAATTATGTATGTTTCTTAAAATATGAGAGATCTTATTATTTTTTTAATAATGCCACATCCAGTTAAAAGTTCTCCGATAATAGACCAATACAGTAAATATTTTATCTCTCTATCTCATTGACTATATGAAACAAAATACTAACAATAACAAGTAATTTATTTAAAAAAAAATATATGAGTAGTTGCCTTCGTATCAATTGCCATATTTTTTACTTTTATGTTAGTTTAAAAACAATCTAGTAGTGGGTAGTTATAATTATCTTGTGTCATCCGCTGGACTAATAGTTCAGTTTTTCGTGACAAGCATGACGCATGCTCCGTTGTTGCGCTACAGTTCTGGACTAATTTTATTGTTTTGTGGACAATAAAAGTGGAAGTGATGTGTAGTGCTACAAATTCCACAGTTTGTATCAGCGTCATCCAGTCGTCATCAGGAGCAAGATTTCGGTAAGTGATATAAAAGTACTAGCTATATAATTATTCTCATTTCATGCTATACCCGCTGTTTGGTGCACCATTTAAATAGCAGACTGTACTGTAATGTGTAATATATGTAACCTAACCTATAATTTAACAAATAATAATAATTTTACAAATTACATTATCTAATGAGAAGGGCATCATGTCTTTAAATGTACCTCAAATTATGACTAAGGCAAGACAAAATACTTTACTGGTGGTAGGTCTTTCATATGTGAGAGGCCATCTGGGTGGGTACCACCGCAGTGTCTATTTCTCCCGTCAAACAGCAGTGTAAACGCACTGTTGTGTTTCGGGTTGAAGGGCATTGTAGCCAGAGTAACTACTGGACATATTGAGACTTAACATCTTATGTCTCAGGATGGCAAGCGCAGTGAAATGCCAAGCATTGCTTTGTAATTCAAGGTGTTGTTTGGTTTTGCTACTATTCATGAGCGGTCGTATCGCTTACCATCAGGCGAACGGCATGCTCGTCTCGCCATTCATAGCAATAAAAAAAAAAAAACAGAATTTGTATTCGGCTATGTGCAGATTTATTTTGACTCCATTCTATACCAGAAACATCATATTTTCTGTTAAAACTTTCTATTACAGAACTCAACCTAAATACTTGTATTTCCTTTCCATCCGTCCCGTTTCATTCGATTCCTCTTACAAGGAAATCTTGTCATCCTTACTCTTTGCCAAACCTTGTCTAAATAAAAAAGCGCTCCAAGTCTACATTGAAATACATACATATAATATATTGTATATCTTATTCTAACATTACAATTAAAACGGTATAGTTACATTTGTGACTGTACAGAATCTAAACACGTCTGCATTTCGCATATATTATTATGAATTACCGTCTGTAGTGAGTTTGAGTGGCGGACTCGGCGTATCCAGGGCAACACACGAATATTCCGCTTGCAAATCAGCCTGAGACAGATCCGAACCGAATAGAAGGTTGCCTGCGCCGAACACCCAGCGAGAATCTGGAAAAAATACTAATGAAAAACGACTTTACAAACAATCCTATTAAAGAAGAAAATTAAAATTAAACATAAGTAATGAGTTCCTTTTTATTGCCACTTATATACATATTCTTTGTACGATGATAAATAAAAAAAGACACAAGGGAGTACATAAAACACTATTTTTATTAAGGATTGAATTGTAGCCAGAGTAACTACTGGCCATAATGAGGCATAACATCTTGTGTCTCAGGATGACGAGTGCAGTGGAATACCAAGCATTGCTTTGTAGTTCATGATTTTATTTGGTTTTGCTACCGTCCATGAGCAGTCATAATATCGCTTACCGTCAGGCGAATGGTATGCTCGTCTCGCTATTCACTGCTATAAAATAATAGCATAGTACATAGTTTAACTTGAGTTGGTGGACTTGCACAATTATAATATACGGTATTCATGCACAATTTACAGCAATATTCGTGTGATATGGTTACGTATTTTATTAAAATAAACATGCAAAATTTATTTCGTACTAAAACTAACATTATTAGAACAATACATTTTTATTAGTGTATAAATATAATCGACCCCTCGCAGGTTAATGTTTCCTCATAGATTTCCATTTTCCCTCTCATTAGCTGCGCCCATTTTCACCTATATTACACTTTTATCTCTGGATTTTTTGTGAGCGTCTCATAAGGGCCCTGTAACTTTTGTTGAGGTCGTAATCCAGTAATATATTGACCAATCAAATGCCTGCTCTCAATACCTTTATATTTATTTATTTATTTATTTAAAACTTCATTGTACACCTAAAACTAACAATATAGAGATAAACGACAAGAAAAAAAAAATGTACAAAAGGCGGTCTTATCGCTCGAGGCGATCTCTTACAGACAACCAACCATGGGATGGATAAGAGGGAACGAAAGTTTTGGGGTACCATGAGGTGTACGAAAAGATAAATGGACATATATCTATAAGTATACATACCAATGCATATATAAATAAATATATATATATATACATAAACATAAACACATATATAAATAAATATTATAACTAACATGTATCAACATTATGCATAAAATAACCATAGCAACAAATATATATATTTATATATATATATTATAAATATGAGTATATATAAATAAACACGGTATACATGCAATGTCTTCAATTGAATTGTGAAAGATAATGTTGTTTGACCAATCTTTTGAATATGGGCAGCGACTCTGCCCGCCTCACTGTGACAGGTAATGAATTCCACAGCCTAGCAGCTTGTACAGTAAACGATTTGTCATAAAAAGTAGTGGAATGCACTGGGATTTTAAGTGTTAGGTTCTCCGATGACCTCAGGGATCTTGAATGCGTATCATGAAGAAACTTGAATCGGTTATTAAGATACGGGGGAGAATGGGGATTGAAAAGTATAGAATAAAGAAGGGATAGAATATGGGTATTCCGGCGAAACCGAATGGGTAACCACTTGAGCTTGTTACGGAATTCGGAGACGTGATCATATTTGCGCAATCCAAATATAAATCTAATACAAAAGTTTTGGAGACGCTCAAGTTTATTAAGTTGTTCCTCAGTGAGATCAAGATAACTGGCATCCGCATAATCAAGGATGGGGAGCAGAAGGGATTGAGCAAGCGATATTCTCGTGGCGATAGGTAGAAAATTGCGTAACCTCCGCAGGGACCCAGCCGAGGCGAATAGTTTCCTACTCAACTCTCGAAGCTGGGGACCCCAGGAGAGAGATTTATCAAGTATAATACCTAGATTTTTCACTGTGTCGTTAAAAGGAATAGCTACATCATTGCAAGAGACTGGCGGAATAAGCGACCAGTTCAACCTAGACATCAACCTGGGGCTGCCGACAACAATGACCTGCGTTTTAACCGGGTTAACTTTAAGTCCAAACTCCTTACTCCAATTAGAGATGCGTCCAATGTCTTCATTAATAGCTAAAACAGCATCTTTCAGCTCATCTGGATATGCATGACAATATATTTGGAGATCATCTGCATAAAGGTGGTAGAAAGAACGAAGAGTATTAGTGATCAAATTAATAAAAATAGAGAAGAGCAGAGGAGATAGCACGCCACCCTGAGGAACGCCAGCCGAAATGGTGCACCAAGAAGATAACTTATCTTCAACACATATCCTCTGCCGGCGTCCGAACAGGTAACTACGAAACCAATCAACCGCACCTGGAGATATGTTAAGAGAAGAAAGTACACTGAGTAATACATCAAGATCCACCGTGTTGAAAGCGTTGCTGAAGTCAAGCAGAGCTAAAACTGTCAGCATGCCTCTGTCCATGGCCGATCTGATGTCATCCGTGATATGAATAAGCGTTGTGGTAGTACTGTGTCCAGGACGAAAACCGGATTGGAAAGGGTTGAGGAGCTTGTTATTGTAAAGGAAATCTGAGAGTTGGGAATGGATAAGGCGCTCGAGAACTTTTGAGAGGAAAGGTAGAATGGAGATAGGACGAAACTCGGAAAAGGTAGAAGGATTACTTTTTTTAGGTATAGGAATAATATGGGCTTCTTTCCACGCTTGAGGAAAGGTGCCGCTGGAAAGGGAATGGTTTAAAATATGGCAAATGATAGGGAGGATTTCATCAAGGATAGGGATAATCATACTACGTCCGACACAGTCACTACCAACCGCGTTAGATGAACTCAGCATAATGTTCTTCCTAACATCACAGGCAGCAAATTGTTTGAAAACTAGAGGAGGACAATTGGGAGCTTGACAGGATGAAAGATAAGATAGAGTTTTAATTTTAGTGGTTCCATCTAAATTGGATGGAGAGCAGAAATGTTGGTTCAAGGAGTTTAAATCCATATTTTTGGAGACGATGTCTTGTCGCGATTTTCCAACTCCCAGTGATTTTAGAAATTTCCAAACTTGAGCTTGGTCTGCAGTTTTAATAGACTCATGGATAAATTGGCGTTGAGCGTTTCTACACACCTTGCTGCAGTGATTCCGGATCGCCACATATTTCTGCCAGTTTAGATCACTGGGTCGACAATTGTACCTTGACTTAGCTTTGGCTTTCTTTGAGAGCAGTTGTTTTATGTCAGCAGTAAGCCAAGGTGACGGTCGCTGTTTGACTTTGATTCTCTGGACCGGAGCATGCACATCATAAAGTTTTATGAGTTCGTTATTTAAAATATTAACTTTGGTGTCAATAGAGTCATTCTCCATGAGAGAGCTCCAGTCAATGTTGTCTGCATCCCTGCGAAGATCAGCAAGATTCACGCCTCGAAAATTTCGTCGCAGGATTATTTTAGGAGAGGCTTTGGGAGGACGAACACGATAGGACAGAAAGAGAAGGTCATGGTAGGAAAAGGCATCTGCTGGGCATTGACCATGTTTTGCAACAAGGTCCAGGGACGAGACAAGGATAAGGTCAAGAAGAGAAGGATTACAGTTAGGAAAGTGGTGAGTGGCGGAAAGAGGAAGAATGAAAAGATTGCTAGATTGGACGATGGATTGAAGAGAGGAAGACCGGGAGTCATTTTTAAGTAGGCAGGTATTAAAATCACCCATGATTATGGTTTGACTGTACGAGGGGATTAAGTTTTCAAGAAGAATCTCAAAAGAGGAAAAAAAGTTAATACGGAGTGAAGGACAGTAGTAGACACCGAGGAGGATTTTTTGATGTGCGAGTTCCACCTCTACGAAAAGATGTTCGCCAGCGTTCGTTGGTGTAGGCTGTGGCGACACACTTACAATAGAGTAAGGAATGTGAGTACGTAGGTAAATGGCGACACCACCCCCACCAGCCGACGTGCGATCATTCCGAATGAGGTGGAACCCAGGAAGAGAATATAACGAGGAGGACAAACAAGGTTTCAACCACGATTCAGAGATGAGAATTGCATGTAAATTTGTACAGTCAAAACTAGCCAGTATATCAGAGAAATGGGCCGGAATACTCTGAGCATTGAAATGAACGACATTAAAATTCCTGGAGACATCAGAGAAATGAGACGACAGAGTTTCAGATAGTGAAGGAATACTTTCAAAGCTATCCTCACTACATGCTGAGAGATAGTCCCCGCTGTCACTGCTGCAATCAAATGAAGACATCAAAACAATAAAAAATATAAATAGTATTAAAGTAAAATATAAATAATAATAAACTAAAAATAATAATAAATTATGATAAAATATAAATTTACCAGGTACGATTCAGAACATCCATCTGCCGGTAGTGTTTACAGTATTAAAAATCTAATTTTCAGAGTGAACTATTACGAAACAAACAAATAATAATAAAAAATACAAATGTATCCAAAATGTAGTGAGCCAGGTAATAACACAATAAAAAAAAAAAACCAAGAGTAATAAAATAAAAACAATAATAAGTTAAACTTTTAAAAGTGACAACAATAAAATTAGTGAAAGTGTGAAACGAAACGTAAAATAATAAATGTCACACTGACATTTGACAATGACGCATTAATTGTCAAACCTTAGGAATAAAAAAAAAGCAATTCGTGGGTTATAATAAAAATGCATTGTGTTTACCTGGTCACCGTTAAAATAAAAGTAAACAAAACAAAACACTTCACTTTCATTGAATTTCAACAATATTTATGTTTTACTTAAAACGCTAACTGGCAAAGGTAGTACGTTGTTATACCTACGATACGTGCATCATTATTTAAGGGGAAAATATCACTTAGGAAGAAATACTTATTAGAAGCAATATACTCGCTATCAACTACAGGAAATTGAAATTGTTCGAGGTAATTTCTGTACTCATTTCCGAGAAGCAGGGCAACCTTTATGTGTCTTTCCATTAAGTATTCAAAAACATTCATGCATAATATAGACTCCTACGCACTAGTTTTATTTAAATTATTTTCTTACCACCACTAAGAAACCCTGAAGACAATGGTAGTCCATCCTGAAGCCAGGTCACTTCAACGTGTCCAATTTGAGGCGACAGCTCGCATCGCAGTACTACTGAACCACCAATTTTCGCGGGAGTCAGTTGCCTCGCCGTGTGATAAAGGACGTTGTCTTCCACTGTACAAAAACACCTTAAATAAATATGATTAATATAAAGATAAATAAATTCACTCCAGATACACCCAACAGTCACATAGTACTGACCCCACACTGAGATTGAGTCTTGCCTCGTGGGTATCAGAAGCTACGAGAGATTATTCGGTCTCACATACACCCAGACCCGAAACAAACCTGTGGTTCACACAAATATTTGTTTTAGTGCGGGGATCGAACCCGGAGCACCTTGTTTCACAGCCAACTTCCAACCAATTTAATTTAATTTGTGATAAAATTGATAATCTAGTATTGTGATGAACAATATTGAAGTTTGTATTGAACTTAACTAGACAGGTATTTCCATAGCTTCGGTATCACTGTTTTATATTAATTTTAATACAGACCAAGTCACAACTAAGTTTGGAATCCAAGAAGTATTTCTTGGAAAATAAATTTAGGGGGTTTCAAGTTATATCTCTTCCATTCCTTAGTTTCTGTTCCAGCAGTTTTTCTCTTAAGGAAGTAACGATATCATTTATTTGGGTAAAAACTATATTAGGAATAGAAATTAATGTTGACCCGATGCGAATACTTTAAATTCTGTATGAGGCCCATTTACTTCCCACGGCAGGGCACGTGTCTCCTCTGCAATTGAGAAGGATTAGGCTATATTATGTGTGTAGTCCAACACCAAGATGTCCTAGAGCGGATTGGCGGACTTTGCATATCATAGAAATTCTTACAAATGGCTATGGTTTTTAGGGCTCCTCACGATGTTTTACTTCATCGGTGTAGTGCATGGTAATGAACAATCAATACTCTTATGACACCGAAAAGTCAGAGGTTTGCCTTGGGATTTGAATCTCCGCTTACCGTGAACACGTTGGCAGCCGAGTCTACGAGTCTAGTCTACGCACCATAGCCAATGCAAAAGCAATATACATAAAATACTCTTTCAATAATATTACCATATTATATATACCTGTACTTATTATCGCTGTATTGTTATTTAAAATACTTGCTTCTTATCCGTTGTCTGTAGTAAATGGCTAAAGCTACTTAGCTTTTATGCAGCAAAGTGAAATTCCCGCAGAGTCTCTTGAGACGTGTCTACTTACTATGAATAGGGATAAGCTGTCATAAAATAGAGTTTATCACACCACGTTGGCTCATTGGGAGACGGTGGACCGATGGAAAACATTAAAACTAATATCAGTCTGAATTTGGAAGTACCTGTGTTTTAAGCAACGACCATCGTGTTCATGTACGTTTTATTTATTTGCGTTTACCTATAAGATATATTGTACAACATTTTTATGTAAAAGAAGAAAAGAAGTTACGATACTTTGATATAATTCTTTGAAATAGCTGACGTCATTTTCCTAGATGCCCGGTTGGCCGTAATCGTGGGCTCTAGATTTATAGGAGATTAATCAAGGAGGTGATTGACATTCCTATGGTTTAACAAAATAAATAGACAATAACTGGTTCTATCCTGATCGAACGTGATCTGCTCTGAACATTAAGGTATTATACTAAAACGGATTTCGCAAATACAATCTTTACGAATACGACCTACGTCTCTATATCTTATCTATTTTGAACTACAGGTTAAAATAGCTACCTTTGCTATGTCGATTCAATTCTAAAATATATGCACCATATTTATATCTCTTCTTTGTTAACATGTGCATCAAAATATGAAACAAAATCTCTTGTTAAAGATAGATAGATTAAAGAGACCGGCCGTTTACAAAAAGGTGTTCCGTGTATAAGTGACAGAGATAGATTTTTTATTACATTCATTTTATTTGTGTTGTCCCTTCCAGTAAAATAACTCAATGTTTCCAAATTACATCGCAACGAAATATTTCACGATAAATTACGAAATTACAAAGGTTAGGAAACTGAAACAAAGGCAGGTCAATTCGCTTAAGTAAAATTACGAACTCCATCTTCATTTTAATAATGCGTACAACTCGACTTCTTTCTCAACTTATTACAAAAAGAAGGCACAAAAACAAAATGGAATAATATAAGGGATAATTGTGTCCGAAATGACTTTGTTTGAAGACATCTTGTTATTGAGTTCGTCAATTTTACGCCGAGTCTCACTTTCCTTGTCCAAAACACCGAAGCCCGTGTAATAATGCTCTTTTCTCGTCACTTTATTTATAAAACTCGATTTGTAAAGATTTACATTGCTTTATTAGATTCTCTGGGTAGCTATTTATTCAAATTCAATACAGAAATGTAACTCAAAATTATGTACTTTGGAATTTGCTTTCACCTGAAATTCATTAATGAGAATTATATTGGTATACCTATTTGTTCCTTCTGTACGATTGGATAAGGCTAAAGCTACCAAGCTTGTTTGGTGGGCTTCACTTGTCTTTTTAATTATATTCAAAAGATATATTTCTGGTGTGCAAGTTTCCCCACGATATTTACCTTCACAGTCAATATATGATAATTAGCAACAAATACGTAATTTCCATTTCATAAATGAATAGTCAAAGCTAATACCCCTACATATAGAGAACACATGCCAATCGAAATTCTTTATTCTTCGAGCATCTAAATATAGAAATCCATTAAAGAACGCCTTCAGCTGACGTAAATCCTTATTTCCAAACCTCGATTTCTATTATATGGTAATTTAATGGCTCGCTAATGCAATTGGACTTCGTTGAAACACGTACAGCTAAATATCACGAAGCGATCGCTTTCTTTAGAAGTAGTTTGAATGATAATAAGTAGACTACCTATTTCTTTCACTTCTTTTATACGTCATTCATCTTCGTACCCTTTGAATGGAGTTTAAACTTTTTACATTAAACTAAAAGGTTTATTTTTTACTGCTTCTTTTATAGCATTAACTTTAGAGATTTCTGAGTTTGTGAAATTACCAAATTCAACAATAAAACAAAAACACAATACTAAAAGGATTTATTGCAAATCACACAAAAGAGAGTAAAATAATGCCATTGGGAGTGGCCGAACAATATTTTTTCTTCTTTTAATTATTATATTAGATACTGGATATATTACACAGTTTAAGCCTAATTTTTTAAATTATCTGTTTCCACATCTCATACATAATCAAAAAATTATGCATCAATTATAATTAGTTAACATCGGTGTCTTGCTTTTACGATCACTTTAAAATTTTGAAAAAGGTAGTATAATACGGTAAGGTAAATCCAATAGTTTAATATGAAAGACAGTACGATAGTCAATCGAGAAACTTGTTAACGATAGTCCGTTGTCGTGGACTATCGAGTCGAGTATCGGACTCTATCGCAACTTCAAGTTAACGAAGGATATCTGTTCACTGGCTCTTATCGATAATTGATCTTCATGTTGGGTTAAATTGATTATTGCTGTATTGGAAATACTCAAAGTTGGAAATTTAATTCTAAATCCTTTCGTTTTTGAGTTTAAAATCGATTTAACCTTAGTTGATCCGAATCTACCTTGAGGGTTTTAAATGAAAGAATTCACTTTAGTATGAAGAAAGTTGTGGCTAAATATTACGTCTGTGGAATAATTAGATGATTATACGATAAAGCAGTCTATTCAAATCGTTTCTATGGTGATGGTATTGTCGCGAGCGAACGTCCAAAATATTTCGGCATCATTTTGTACGTCAACGTGAAATTATCTTCAAACGAGTCTTTCAACAAATTATTCGTTCCTTACTTCATAATTCCAAGAAAGTTTATCATAAATCATTCCTTAATATATCTGTCAGATACCTAAACACGGCCTATTAACTCAAGAACTCGTCAATAGAGGATTCCGAAGAAATCTTCCAATTTATATCCTAATAGAACATTTAAGTTACCTCGACAACGAAGTTTTTGATATTAAAATTAAATTATTTCAGTAAAGAAATGCTGGCTTCGTTATAACAGGGTTATTATGCCAGCCAAAGGTTACCGACGGTCAATTTTTAATTAAAACTTTTCCTTGTCCCTCAACATAATTAAAACATCATTTTTAAACAGTGATTTCCGTTTTAAATTAAAGATAGGACTATTAATTAAACATTAGTACTTATTGAAACAGACTTTTATGTACTTTTCCAATGCTAATTGTTTCTATGACTCCGAGATTTGGTATTATAGCTGTTAGAGGAAATTTCACAAAAATATATTTCAGCGGGAATCTTTAAATGGACACTATCTAATAATATCTCGGATAATATTATAATCGGGTAGTAAATCTACTACAGCAACATATTATACATAACATACTTTCAAGTAAAACAATCTCATACCAAGATATACTTCCAATCACTCGATGTTTAAATACATATATACGGTAAAATTGTATCATAAAAAAATATACCTACATTAAAAACTCAAAATATTTTTACTGATTGTATCGCCGAGTTGGTTGTGTTTTTACTTTCTGACGTTTCGATTCTTTGATCAAATATACAGGGTATATCAAGACTGCTACCGAAAGCGAAGCCGGGTGGTAGTTTTAGTGACTTCAGACACACTGCAAATAAATGTTGAAAAATAAAGTAAGTTTGGAAGCGGCGGAAGCGGCCTGCATCCAGCGACTTCCTGCAACCCCGCCGCTTCCAACAGGTCATTGTGGAGATCCTTGGGGGAGGCCTATGTTCAGCAGTGGACTTCCTGTGGCTGATATGATGATGATGATGAAAGTAAGTTTTTTTTTATATAATTTTTCCTAACTTCGTATTTGGGTGATAAATACATAGGTTTTTTCTTAAATAATAGTGTACATCCTTTAATTCATAAAGATGCTATTTTACGCAAGGGTTTAAATTATTATTTTAGCAAAACCTATGGATTTGCAACCCAAAAACGACGATATCTAAAAATTCACAAAAAAATTGTCGCGTTTCCATGCAAAATTTTCAATTGCATTGTGTTAGTAGTCGCTAAAACTACCACCCGGATTCGTTTTCGGTAGCAGTCTTAATATACCCGGTATACTAGATACAGGGTCCGGAACAAAATCACACGCCAAAAGTGGCTGCAGTTGCTAATACTTATACATTTAAATTTCGAACTACGAGATATAGCAAAAAGTCTTAATAATCAACTTCAGATAAAAATTGAACTTATTCCTTTCAATTAAAATTTATTATGTTTTTGGACCGTACTAAAATCAAATGAGAACACACGCTTACTTGTGCTCTTATTTCTCTTTTCGTTTTTAGGACGTTACTTATAATCTGGTGTATATTTGATCGAAGTTTCGATTACTTTAAATCTAAAATGTAAGTAAAACTAAATCCGCAATAAACACCGTAAACAAATATATACCAGGTATATTAAGACTGCTACCGAAAACGAAGTCGGTGGTAGTTTTAGTGACTTCAAACACAATGTAACTGAAAATTTCACAAAGAAACGCGACATTTTTTTTATGCTTTTTTGAATATCATCATTTTTTGGTGATAAATCCATAGTTTTTGCTAAAATAATAAACTCTTTTATGCCTTAGATTCTATATAAATAAAAGGGTATACACCATTATTTTAGGAAAAAAATGTATTTACCACACAAATACGACAATAGGAAAAAATAAAAAAAAAAAATCGTCGCGTAAAACTCCGAAACCATTATGGAAAACTTGACTTACTTTATTGGACTTGTTTTACGTTACGGCATCTTATTTTTAGAAAATATTGCCTTTCCGAAGATACCTACAAAGTTGTTTGCTATTAAGACTTCTCAGAAATCACATTAAGCTCCAACTACCCAGCCATCCAACAAAATCGAAGCAATTTACTTTAGATACATTTATTTATCAGGGCAATAATTATATCCACAATTCTTAGAACAGTTTTAACGAGCGCAGACTCTATTTCGCTTGAGAGTAAATATTTTTGAATCCATTCCTCTCGATTTAACACGATTTTACAAATAAATCTGATCAGCAACGTTATTTCATTAAAAACCTTTGCCTTTGATTTTCTATCTACATAGGAGATTCGTACTATACTGTATCAGCCCATATATAGAGTATGTATGTATGAGTGTAAGACTGCTACCGAAAACGAAATTAAAACAAAAATTATACAAAAAAAAACGATATTATTATTTTCCTATAGTCTTTTTGGATGATTTTAAAACATTAATGCACACCCTTGTATTTTAAAGACGCTAAGGTACACAAGGGTTTAAATAATTATTTCGGCAAAACTAAGGATATACCACATTAACACGATGGCATTTAAAAATTCACAACAAAATCTTGACGCGTTTTTCTGCGAAAATGTTTAGTCGCATTATGTTTGTAGTCATTAAAACACCCGGTTTCATTTTCGGTAGCAATCTTGATATACCCTGTATGTACGTCCCACTGCAGGGCACTGGCCTCCTCTACAATCAGGAGTACAATTGAGAGTGGTTGTACCATATAGTCAACTACTCTGGCCTTACTGGAAGCACATATTATGGTAGCAAAAACTATGTTTTTACCAAACTGTATTACATTTGGTTTAGTAGTTTAGACGCAAAACGTAACTAAAGAACAAAGTTATTTTCATATTTATGTATGGAACATCTAGCTCAAAACATAAAATTCCTTTTAACCTCAAGTACATTTTTCATTTCGCACATTTTCAGTTTATGTGGGACTTTAACAAGAGCTATAAATAAGCAGAAAAATAGAAAAAAGGAAAAATTACAAGAGAAATAAAAAAAAAATAATATAAAGTGATATTATAAGCCTGCTCTACGAATCAAAATTAGGACTTAACAATCCAAATGCGCTGCCACTGAATTATTAGGGCGTAATAAGGACAAGTTTCTCAAAACCCAAAACATACTTTGTACATACCTGGCATGGTAAACTAATTAACATTACAGAGTTCAAAGACCTTCAGTTATGTGCTATTTATAAATACTTTGTAAATTGAAAACATGAACTTATTAATGTGATATTCGCACTATTAAAAACTTGGACATCATATAACATTCGGGTTCGGAACTTTATAATTTGTATCAAGTGACCGCCTGTAAGGCATACTAGTACTTAAACAGAACTCATAATAGAAGCAGTGATTGTACAAAATTGTGTTTACTGAAGTCCATTATGGAAATGAACCCAGCGCGTGTCGCCGAGGCAACTGACTTTAATAAACTCCTACAAAACATAAAATCTGTATCAAAAATATAACTCTTATCCTAATCGTGATATTTCCAGCTGGAGAATTTTCTTCGAGAATATTCGCGGAACAAAGGGAAAGTTACCTTGTTGCGAACTCACTCTAATGTCATTTTTAATCCCTTAATTAAAAGTTTCGCCGTGTAAAAAACTCCGGCGGCCGTGGGCTGTTTTCCATTTTATTTCATATTTTCCCCGCCGTGTAACGTAAAGTTAATTGGTCCGACTCGACTCAAAGTTGTAATTTGTTTTACCCTCTTCTCGTACATCTGTTTATTACAAAACTCTGTTGTTTGTAAGTTTTTACAATTCCCATAATGGCCGCCGAGTAATTGAGACAGCGGGCCGAAAATAATATCCGATCCGTAAATTGTTGCTTCATTAAAAATTTGATCTGAGTGATTAATAAATTTCATTGTTCCATTAAAATAAGCTTTGTTCGTAAATCTCGGTTCAGACGTTATTCGCGGTACGTAATTTGGATGGCGCAGTTAGAGTAAATATTTAGCTCACGTCTGTTAGGTGACTAATAAACACTACAGTTGGTGTTGCTTATTTGATTTAGAGCATTTTAGTTTCGCGCGAGGAAGTTGCTTGCGGATAATTAACCCACACATATAAAGGTGAAGTTAACTGTATTTTACGTAATAAATAATACGTTTCTAAGTAGATTTATTTGAAACTTGGTTAAATTAATTTGGTATGGTGACTGCTAAGTGCATCTACTTAATTTAAACAGCTTTTCAGCTTGCAATAACTTCTTGAATAGTTTAAAATAATAGTATTAACCTCACATGTAATATTACAACCGATTACCTTCAACTGACTCGTTGAAGACCAGACCACAAGAAAAAAAAAGAAAACTACAAGTAATATTCATACCTGGATGCAACAGTACAGGTCGTGACAGCACAGTTCCGACTCGATTGGATGCCCTGCATCGAAGAATCGCTGACCCTCCACCGCTGCCAGCATCCAGCAGGGATCGCCGCGCTCCCAACACTAGTTTACCTTCAGGAAGCACGTGCCTGTTAAAAAACATTTTTCTTGTAATATAACTTTATTTACTGGTGGTAGGTCTCTCATATGTGAGAGGCCGCCTGGGTGGGTACCACCGCAATTTCTATTTCTGCCGTCAAACAGCAGTTTAAATGCACTGTTGTGTTTTGGATTGAAGGACATTGATACCTGAGTAACTACTGGACATATTGAGACTTAACATATTATGTCTCAGGATCGCGAGCGCGGTAAAATGCAAGGCATTGCTTTGTAATTCAAGGTGTTGTTTGATTTCGCTACTGTTCATGAGCGGTCGTATCGCTTACCATCATGCGAACGACACGCTCGTCCCGCCATTCATAGAAATAAAAAAAGATGGTTTCTCGTCCACCTATAGCAGTAACTACAGTCAACCAGAATCAACAGTTTCTGTATCAGCCCATATACGTCCCACTGCAGGGCACGGGCCTCCTCTACAATAAAGAGTACGATTGAGAGTGGTAAGGCTATAGTTCAACACGCTAGCCTTAGAGCGGATTTGCGGCCTTTAAATAATATAGAAATTCTTACAAATCGCTCTGTTATACAGGTTTTCTCACGATGTTTTCCTTCGCCGTTATAGTGCGTGGTGATTGACTATCAATATACATATGACCCTGAAAAGTCAGAGATGTGCCCTGAGATTTGAACCCGCGACCACCGTGAAAATCAACAGTTGCATCTAACAAATTGATATTTGACTGACTGAGTATTGAGGCTCGAAATCTCTTAAAGGCATTAGCTGGTATTTAGCCCACATCGAAATTTTCTCTGCATCGCTGTAGTAGCTAAATAATTTCGTATACCTGATACAGTTTTCAAAATTAATTTATTTTATAACTATGAATTATTTCTGGTTAAACTTGTTTATTTAAAGGGTGAGTTATGTAGGTTGCATAAAGTTCAGCACTTAAAGCAGTATCAGTGAAAAAGTTTCCATTAAAATATTTGCAGTTCAAGCGCTTCACATATTTTTCTGTTATTTTCGTTTGGTAAAAAATTATATTCTTGTTTCGTCTAGTGCTTTCTATATTCATCCATTCAAGAGTTTTGCAAGTTTTCTGTTGCTTACATTTTATAAGAACCTTATTTCGTCTATCAAATGTATTCTCATTTCTCTCTACTTCTACGGAATCAATTCTGATATTTATCTCTTAAGGGTAAGCGAAAGTAATAAGAATAAAAATGGAAAATTTAATTCAAGAATAGGATAGTGCATTTAGTATCCCAAGTCATATTGTTCACATAGGGAATCACTGACTTTCCAGTAACTGGTCTGCACCATCCTACATTTTGGAATTACCAGTCAAACAAGGCCGTACCGTCTAAAATTAGACTTTAGATGGAAACACTATTCATCTGATTCCTCGAATGTTCACTTCAAAACTATTAACATTAAAGCACCAAGAAATCTCAACTAACAAAATGAATGGCAATCAACCGCTTCTAGGAAATTTGAAACTAAGTTTATTTTGAAGCAAGGAACATTTACGATTTAATAGAAATAACCTGGAAAGTGCATGGTGGCTCGTTGTTACGGAGGACGCATCCACCATGTTCCCGGCGGTCGCGGGTTCAAATCCCAGAACTTTTTGGAGTCTTGTGTGTATTGATATTCAATCACCACGCAATATGACGGTAAAGGAAACCTGCGTTACACATCGACTTGTAAGAATTTTGACAGCCTCCGTGGCGCAGTTGGTTAGACACCGCCTGTGAAACGAGAGGCCGCGGGTTCGATCCCCGCACCGAGAGAAATAATATTTCTTTCGGGTCTGGGTGTTTGTGAGACCGAAAAGTCTCTCGTTGTTTCTGATACCCACGACAGACTCGATCTTAGTGTGGGGTCAGGATTCTATGTATGTGACTGTTGGGTGTTATTTATTATTTATTATTATTAATTTCTATGGGAAGTAAGTTCGCCAACCCGCACTAGACCAAAGTAGTGGATTATATACCCAAACCCCTCTCATTTGTATTCTCGATTGTAGACGACGCCCTACAGTGGGACGTATATGAGCTGAAGCAGATAAAATACTACGTAACAAATAGTATAGTTTAGAGGAAAATTTCATCTGAGCACCGAAGTTGTCCTAATTTTAACAAGTTTGGCCCAAAGTTAGTTCAGTAGAAATCCTTATATCATTCCTATCCTTACGTCTATTAAAATGAGTTTTATGTTGGTAAAGACCTAGGACGCCTCATGTAATATCCTTCAGTTAAAAGGGATATAAGGAATTCCTTCACAATAAATAAAATTAGGTACATCCATACACGGAATTATGGATTCTAGAAATAATCATCCAGTATCTCGTTTTATATGGGTTCCATATTATTTCAGTACAGTTGACACCGAGCAAGCGTTAGGCCTTAAATAATAAAGCAAAGCTTCCTGCGACATTTTAAAAATGTAACAAATCCACGCAACAATGGAAAAATACCACGTACAATATATTCTACGCAATTGAATAACTTTTGAACAAACGAAAATCATTTTTTTTTCTTCATCATCCGACCCAAACTCATCAAAAACACTCGAAGAAATATTTCAAAGTTATGAAACAAGTTTTCGCCGAGATATAGCCACAGAAACATGAGATATGTGAAAGTTTGTGGCCACTAAAATAATTCTGAAATTTCGACAGTGTGATGCGAATGTCGGCTTCCAAGGTTCCTTGTTACTTGTCTTACCCGCTTGGGATTGCGTGGTTATGGCCCCACAATGTAAGTTGGCTTGTTCATAACTCAATTTGTGAGTTATAACGACGACTCGTAAAATATGTGTTACTCGAGCCCAAAGTATGAAAGTAGAATATAAAAATTCTATGATTTATGTTGATCATTCAAAATAACGTATATCACGTCTACTACCTAAGGATAAGAAGGGTAGGCTAAAATTACAACAAAAGCATCCAAACTCTGCATTACATATTTCTAACAAAATCCATTTTGCATTAATGCAAAGATTTGCTCTAACACCACGTAAAATCATTCATACATATCCAGTTTTAAAAACAAGATAATGTAATTCTATATTCCACACCTACGTTTTCAAGTTAGATACAAAAGAGGCGTCCTAAATACAATGAAGATTTAGCAACAACCCACGGACAGGTTTCGAACTAGTCACGAGTTCAAACAAAGCGTCTGGATGCTGACACACAGAACGTGATGTGCTACCGTCCGAGTTTATTCAACATAAGCTTGTAAGAAAGATCCTTAGGTTGCAAATATTTGCCCATTGATGTGTGTGTGTTCACCGGGTTTCTTCTATCTGCTCTTGTACGTGGGTTGAATATAATGTTTTATAGTGGTTTATTGAATTGATTTAGACAATATATACTATATATTAGACAAATCGATAAAAATACAAATTGAAAAACGTTTATCTGAGCTTAGAAAGCAACCGCACATAATTAAATAAGTAATTCAAACAGCAGGGTAGCTAAGTTTTTTAACAGTTTAATGGTCTGAAAGCGTTACAAGCTAACAAATTTTTATCCAAAAGATATCTCTGTAATGTAAAATGACTTTGAAGTTAAAAGCTAGGCAGTAAAAGCGTGAACAAAACCTAAAGTACATTGTAATATATGGTCAAGATGGAAAAAAAATGCCGTGCTATTTTTTTTTATTGCAATGAATGACGAGACAAGCATGTCGTTCGCCTGATGGTAAGAGATACGACCGCTCATGAACAGTAGCAAAACCAAACAACAAAACAAAAACCAAATAACAAAGCAACGCTTGGCATTTCACTGCGCTCGCCATCCTGAGACATAAGATGTTAAGTCTCAATATGACCAGTAGTTATACTAGCTACAATGCCCTACAATCGAAAACACAACAGTGCATTTACACTGCTGTTTGACAAGAGAAATAGACATTGCGGTGGTACCCACCCAGATGGCCTCTCACAAATTAGAGACCCACCACATTTTCCTTAAAAGCCGGCAATATATGTAAGTAAGATTTCCTGTTAATGCACCTGGCATTAGCAGCAGCGATTACTTAACATTATTTACCTAGTCCTTCCTTTTACTATAGTAAAATTCAACAATCTACCTAAGTATAATAATGGGAGGTATACCCCTCGGCTAAATATGTCATATGATGTAACTATCAAAACTTTCCGCAGATAGAGGCATGACAATGTTAGTCTAGCAAAGTAAATGTGGAGCTATAAACGCGTGGTCATACAGCTATTATCCAGACAGCGACCGAAAACGAAGCCAAATGGTAGTTTTAGTGACTTCAGACAATGCAACTCAATACATTGCAAAAAAATGCGACGTTTTTATATTGTTCTGTCTTATTAAGGTGGTAAACATATAGTTATTCCTAAAATAATATTGTACGCATTTCCATTTTCAAAGCCGCTATGGCATGCAATCATTATTTTAGCAAAACCTATGGATATACCCAAGCACGATGATATTAGAAACATCACCAGTAAAAAATGTTGCATTGCGTTTATAGTCACTAAAACTACCGATTGGCTTCAGCTTTCGGTTGCAATCTTGGTATATCTTGTGTAATTAATTTAATAATGCGCTTAAAATCGCAACTAAAGTGGACAATTTGTATTTTTTTAATAGCCTAATAGTTTTGTATATAAATTGATGTCATAAACAACGCATTCTGCTTCTGATATGCCTTACCCTTTTTATCAACATACTAGTAAATAGCTTATGCATACAATAATAATAATAATAATAAAATGTTTTATTAAAACTTTCCTTAACCTAGATAACAAACAAAATAATTTTTACTTATGCCAGAAGTGCTTAGGCTAAGATATAACAGTGAATGAATGCGATCCGAATTTGAATCAGCGACTTATATATACACAGTTCAAATCAATAACACCCCCGACACAAAGTATTTCTTTACATACAGCTAATAGAAGATACCAAACGTAAAATAAGAACTCGAAATTCGGCCTACTAAAAGTCGCAGAAGAAACATACAATTGAATCACCAATCTGCACACAGTTTTACCCAATACCCACAACTTGTCACACGCTATTCCGCATTCGAAAAGTTTGTATCAAAACATAACACGACACGTAACAAAAGAAAGTAATTTTCTGTTGGAAATTGCTTACGGTATTGGTTATTTCAAATATACGCCAAAATACTTTTATATAATATGCGAAAAGGTAACAATCGGTACTCGATAAGATCGTTTACGATATTTAAGAGCAATTTTTAGAATAACATTTTCTGAATATAAAGAGGCCGCTTACTGCTCGGGTTGATCGTAAAATATTTTTAGTAACTATGAAGATAGGTAATCCGGTATTATACTGCGGGTTTTAAGGTGAATTGTAAAAAATATGAATGTATTGCAATAAAAAGGCTATAACTAGGGAATAAATAAAAACTCATTTATAAGCAGATATTTGATACGGTTTTTAAAAGGACCTATCCAACGCATTATGCAATATTTTTAACTTAACTTTTTAAATTGGGTCATATGATGATTATTTGAATCTGAATTTATACTGATGTATTTTTTTAACAATTGTCTTTGGTAATATAATGCCCTTTTCGCAAACACAATACATTGAAATACAAAGATATCATATGTAATAAAATACAAAGAAATCATAGGTCGTCATGTGCAACCTGTAATGTCTATTTGCTTATTACGACTTCAATCAGACCACATACATTTGTTCTAAAATAAGTCCTTACACTTGTCTTCCCATTGTTAGCTCCAAAGTCCGTTATTAATCATAAGTACCTACATCATCTCTCATACCGGTAATCTTGGCCTAATTTATACGAACACAATGGATAAGAGAAACTGTCTAACACTCAATAATAGGCAACGTCAATAGTATAATATTCGTACAATTATAAGGGACTGAATATAATCTCTGTAACAATAGAACATCTAAACTCGCGTCTACACCCGATCCAACCTAAATAACAATAGATCCCTTTGTCACCTTAATAGATTCAATCTTAATTTAAACCTTTAATAGTGGGTGTGATATTAGTGAACTATTCATGAGTGATAGTTTGCATGAATGTGTATCAGATTACCTAAATGGAAGTTGTTGTTTCAATCCCGGGCAAAAATCTCATAACTATTTTGCTTAATATCGGTTATTTAAATGATAATAAAACGATAAACGTGTTCGATGCGGACTTTTGCAGCACTAAGACTAGGACGGCGAGGGGGATGTGCGGGTAAGCGGGGCGTCCCCTCCCCCACGCCTCATCTCATACCCCGATTGCCATACCGATATGTCGCGTACTACAGGTTATGTTATGAAAAACAAAAGCACAACGTATTAAACAAAATGTAGTACAAAACAAAATCAGAAAAGATTGATAATGAGACCTGAATGTCTGAAAATTATACACAACTCCTTTACTTACCTTAGAAACTTACATGCCTATATTAAGTCGAATCACTTTAGGCAAACGTGTACTAGTATTTGATAATCTGTTAACTATGAAGGAAACTCGTATTCAACAGTGGCAAGTTTTTAGGATAAAATTTAATTATTATAATAACTACTAATCATCGATTTTCCCTTAATTATGAGCAGTCATAGAAGACAACAAAACAAACAAAAATAATGAGAATTCTTATTCCCAAAGTGACATATTAATAACTAATCTCAATAAAGTTAAAATAAATAACTTTTATTGTATAACGATTTTTGAAAAGAACGTCGATAACTCGGTCGATATACAGCAGGGTGCGACTGACACGCCATAGAAACAAATTACTTCTAAGCGCCCAAGATAAGATTCCGAAGACAAATACACATGCCGGTCGTATCTACTAATGTAAACGGTGACTGCATACGGGCCCAATATGATTATTATTAGAATATGTGGCCAATAATCTCCCACACACCGCATGCAGGCCTCCTTGAAAAATGTAAATGAACCGTTCGCTTCGTGCTGCAAATTCATATCTACTTCCATGAATTCCTCCTACTTTTTGTCATCCACCTCCAAATAAACTACTTTACTGGTGTTAGATCTCTCATATGTGAGAAGCCATCTGGATAGGTACCACCGCAATGTATATTTCTCCCCTCAAACAGCACACAGTGTTAAAGCACTGCTGTGTTTCGGATTGAAGGGAAATGTAGCCAGAGTAAGTAACTATTGGACATATTGAGACTTAACATCTTATGTCTCAGGATGGCGAGCGCAGTGGAATGCCAAGCATTGCTTTGTAATTCAAGGTGTTGTTTGGTTTTGCTACTGTTTATGAGCGGACGTATCGCTTACCATCAGGCGAACGGCATGCTCGTATCGCTATTAATTGCAATAAAAAATAATACTCGCAGATATTTCCAAGTGTAATATGTGTTTAAACGTGATGATGAGACCTGACAATTAATTAAGGTAGTTTTTAGATTGGATTTATGCGTTAAAGGAAACAAAATCTCAATTTTATTGACTTACCTTGGTAACATATCACATTACCAAGCTATAGCAATACTTTTATTCGCTAACAAGTCTTTTAGAGTATACATTATATTCAACTATTTACATCTCTTAAATACAACAATAGAACGTATTCTAGACACTGTATTATCCCTATTGTTATTTGATAAACTAGATATTGAATATCGATCCAAGTCTGAACGCAAAACGAATAGAATACAATAGAGGGCTAATGGACAGCTCTTCAAAGTGGAGATAATGGAGATCTAAATGCGAATACATTTAGATATTTTTAAACTTGTTTGGTTTCTTTGAAAAGATGGAATTGTTTAATGTACAGACGGTATAAAATATGATAAACCCATACATGATATGAACAACTTGAGGTTCAACGTCGTTTGAACAGTATAAAGATCAATAATTTTACTATAGTATAATAGGGCAAAACGCATTCAATAATCTTTTAACTGCAATAGGAGTGTACAACACATAATATTTAGCATATCCAAGCAAAGTATTAACTGGCGAAGGAAGGTCTGACGACGGAAAATAATATGAATACAACACGCTAAGATTCTTAAGCCTAAAAAGCTAAATAAGATATCGTAGGTATCTCCCTGTAGGATTGGAATTAAATATGTGAGTTTAAACCTTTTGGGTGCAAAAAGCGGCTTCTAATGAATAAATAATAAACACGACACCGAATACTACTTAAGGCTCGTAACAAAAGCGAACGTTCAGGAATATACTCGACTTTGCATGATTTATATGACTTTAGAACGTGAGACGTGATCGTGTGAAATTGTGAAGACAGAAGCGCTTAGCATGCTCATGTATAAGTCGCTTGGTATAGCTTTGTTTATAAGAAAGAAAACTGTAGCTTTGATCGTAATGCCCTATTATGAACACGTTGAATGAATACTAGAGATCATATTATAGAATCTTACGATTTTTGCCGCCTCTGAACATCCATAACGTTAAGATCATGGATGTGTTACCGGCCCATCAAATGGGGAGCGGTACAGGTAGGATATAAGATGGGAAAAGACAGCCGGATGCCCAATACCCCTTATTGGACTCCGACAATCTCACCCAGCGAACAGAACGTGACAGCTAAGCTATCTCTACTCGTCAATCTCCTATGAGACAGTGGTACCGCCCCAGATGAGCTTCCATATTCATGCTGAGCTTCGACTGACAGCAGCCTAGCTCTACCAGTTTTGAAAAACGATTGTCATCTCTGTATCAGTGATTAATCTAAAGCAGACTTTCTTTGATCTTCTCGAAGGATCATCTGTGATTGTAATCTCGGCATCTATTACCAGAGCCTTAGCCGCGAGCACACCAAGAGCAGGTGAACTTTGCTCGGACTACAAAGGGTGTAGTTGGAGCCCAAAATCAAGCTGACACCTCCATCAAAATTTGTAGTAGCCGAAAGTTCTACACGACGTTCTTTAACTGGTGATAGGTCTCTCATATGAGAGAGGTGGCCTGGGTAGGTATCACCTCAATGTCTGTTTCTCCCGCCAAGCAGCAGTGTAAATGCACTGTTGTGTTTTGGATTGAAGGATATTGTAGCCAGAGTAACTACTGGACATATTGAGACTTAACATGATGGCGAGCACGGTGGAATGCCAAACATTGCTTTGTAATTCAAGGAGTTGTTTGGTTTTGCTACTGTTCATGAGCGGTCGTATCGCTTACCATCAGGCGAACGGCGTGCTCGTCTCGCCATACACAGCAATGAAAAAAAAAACACATTCGGTAGCTAAAATAGGGTTTTAAAACTGTCTTTGAATCCTTATTCACGGCCTTCCGTATGAATATATTTTGTAGACACGATAAATTAGTTACAGTGAACCAGTTATAACTGCAGTGCCACTCAAATAGAGCAACCATCATTTGGTTTTGATACTGTTTATAAGCGGTCGTATCGCTTACCATCAGGCGAACGGCATGGTCGCCTCGGTATGCTCGCTTCGGCATGCTCGCCTCGGCATACAGAGTAATAAAAAAAGCGAAGAGAGACCAATCTACACATAATATAGATTTAGCTACGAGTAAAAACTTCCACAGCCGCAACTACGCTCGCAAAGTTTCTGCGATCCATTATCGTCGCTTAATGTCTTTAATATTTAATCTAAAGTTTATGTTTCGGATCAACAAATTTGAATTTCATTTTGACTTTATTAGCTCTTTATTTGACAGCCTCCGTGACACAGTTAGTTAGAAGCCGGCTGTGAAACGAGAGGCCGCGGGTTCGATCCCCGCACCGAAATAAATGTTTCTGAAGCACACAACTATTTATTTCAGGTCTGGGTGTTTGTGATACCGAAAAGTCTCTCGTAGTTCCTGATACCCACGACACAAGATTTAATTAATCTTAATGTGGGGTCAAGACTATGTATGTGACTGTTGGGTGTATTTATTTATTGACATCTACAACCGTGCGGTCATGGGCGTAATTCCCAAATCATGCAATTTCATGCAGATTTCCAATTTGGAATAGGTCATAGTTATCCTTGACCGAACTTTTATTCAATATGGCAACAGGCCTTCCTTTATAATATTTGGGAAGAGAAGTATCTTACAGGTGCATTTTCATAGATTTCTTTACGATATTTTTTGAGAAATATGCCCCGAAATCTATTCATGTGTCAGCATTTCCAAAAAACCCAAATGCAAATACGTTGTCGCTTATTTTAAATTAATACTATTATTAAAAATTCTCGTTGGCGGTAGGTAGATTTTTTACTCTTATTACATATACTTCATCTTAATCCAACTGAAATCCAAACTTAGCAAGTACGTGTTACCTCAAAATGAAATCTTGAAATAATAAATGTGAAACTAGAGCATTTTAACTTTAAATAAAGTAAAAGGTGGTAGAAAGGCAAGTGAACGTTTCAAACTACGGCAGCACATTGCAATTCCGCAGTTTTATTCAATATCGTGTACTTTTGCCGAGCTGCAGCTGAATGAACTTTTACTCAGCTGAAACCGACTCTTTTGCACATTCCATTTCAGGTAATATCGGAATTAGTGCGGCGCGGTCCCGTAAATTACATTCGTTTGCGAAATTGCTTGATGTTCCCAGTAGGTTCAGCTCCTTTTGTCTTGTCTTGTGCTACATTGTACTTCATTGGAATAACTTCGTTATGATCATTTCGAATGCTGTCAGAATCACTTTGTTTTTTATTTTCTGCCAGGTGTTTGCGGAATTCAATTATATTTTATGGTTAAGTACATTAGCAAATGTTTATTTGATGGCAATTAACGCCGTCTATGTAGATACGCAGGCACCCTAATGCATCTAAAATTTGTTTGTGACAGAATGCGCTTGCGCTCCAATGCGCTCATTTCTCTCAAGTTCTTTTTTTATTCATTACTTTAGGTAATAAAAAAATAGTTTTCAAGTAATTAGATAGATATCCAAGCCTGCAACTGTACCGTCATCCAAAATCAGCTAAATAACAAAGCACTCTTTTAAACAGTCCTTTACCTTTACGCTAAGTAAATTGAGCTAAGTCTGTGAAAAGTTAGTAATTACACGAACTCTCACGAACTTTACCGAAGATCGACGAACTTCACTCGACACATGGATACGTCGGCTATCACGTCCTCCACAACTTTATCCCAACAGACTTCAATCGGAAACTCGGCCAATTTATTAGGAGCGAAGTAAGTCGAATTAACGATCTCCGATACCTTACAGCTGATATTTATATCTGATACGCTCCGGTAGAGCGTCTACGTAACTTTATGAACTTAATTGCTGTAAGACAAATTTTAAACTAGATAAATTGGATGCTTAAGTCTTACTACAAAGTGATGTTTTATCACAGGAAGTGTTGGACAGGCATAAATATTATAAAATTCTATATGAAACAGCTACTATAAGACATTTCAAATATTGTTGTAAAGAAGAGACAGCAAAAGGAACTGTCTGTCTGTATCAACCCATATAAAGCCCACTGCAAAGCAAAGGCCTCCTCTAAAATCGAGAGTACGATTAAAAGGGGTTAGTTCAAATAGTCTAACAAACATCACAAACTATGGACAAATCAAAGAGGAATGCTTTGTGATTTCATACCTAAAATGGATGAGAAATCAATAGGTTATGGACCGCAAAATGCAAGTATTTTATTCATCAAAAGCTGCAACTATTACATGGACCAAAGCACCAGAATATTCGATTTAGCAAGATTCAACTCAATTTGTCGCATAAAGCGTGGCCTGACCTGAACGTGTTACCGCTATAAACTTCATTATTCTGATCAAAGACGATCAAAGATATGGACTACACCAATGGTTTTCAAAGCGACATACAATGGGTGTCGTTTCAAACGGCTTTATATGATGGAGGTTTAATAGCACGTTTGAAAACCAATATAATGAAAGTAAAGCCATAATAATCGTTGCTTCTTAAAGTAAAGACAAACATCATAAGGAAACTAATGATATTGGTACTAAGAGGAAGTTCCTCACTTTGGATCCCTAACCACCGGTGGTTTGGGCCTTGGGCCTCGCCACCTAAGGTTCAATCTTTTTTATATTTCTATATGTATATTTTAAAAATGTAGAAAATAAATACTCTAAATAAAGGGAATATGTCACTTAGTAAAAATATTGTTAGTTCTATCTCAAAAATGCAGCAATAATAATTGATAAATAATGGTAATGGATCAGACACGGCTGCCAACATGTTCACGGTGGCTCGCGGGTCCAAATCTCAGGGCACACTTCTGACTTTTCGGAGTCAGGTGTGTATTGATAGTCAATCACCACGCGCTATAACGGTGAAGGCAAACATCGTGAGGCAACCTGCATACCATAGCCATTTGTAAGATTTCTATGGTGTGTAAAGTCCGCCAACCCGCACTAGGCCAGCGTGGTGGACTATATACAAGCTAACCACTCTTAATCGAACTCTCGATTGTAGAGTAGGCTGATGCCCTACAATGGGACATATATGGCCTGATACAGTGCAGTACATCAAACAATAAACAAGTAACTAAACCAACAAAATAATCGTCACAAAGGCATCCCAACTACTAAAACAACATCAAAACACCCCAAAATAAACGTCAAAGTGAAACGTTAAAAAATACTTAAGAAGTTTAAATGTTCCAAGCAGTAACTCGCAAACTTGCCGCGTTCGCGTATAAAGTCCTATTAAAAATACGGAACTGTGTCGCCCGCTGTTGGTCATTAGGTCCTTACTGTGTCATAACTTAACGCCCACCACCCACTATAACGTGTATTTCACTTAACTTTCCAGCTTAAATTCATTTGGTACGTTACTTTATTATTTAATGAACGCAATGTTTTTCTTCGTAGTGTTTTCTGGATGTTTAAACTAGTATAATGTACACTTTGTTATAAAACACCTTCGTAGGGATTTTTTGTTATACATTTACCTTATTTATTGTTTTTTAATACATGCATGGTTAGTGGTTTAGTAAACTACTGCATGAGACACAGATCACATCCATACCTTTTCTGGGTATGTGTCAATTAATTACCACGTAGTTTAATGATAAATGAAAACCTGCATACTACGAGTATAAACATTTTTACAGAGTTTTTCATTGTATACATACTATAAAAATACACATACATGGTCTATACATAGTCCGCCAACCTCTGAAAGATCGGCTACGTGGAATATTGCCTCACCTATTCTCGTCATAAGGGAGTCTCCCGCTTATCAGTGAACATGTAGAACCTATGCCTTATATTAGTTTAAATATCTATATGTTTGATACTGGGCGACCCGCCTTCAATACGTTACGCATATATTTTGATTTGTTGGCTAGTCAAGTCATTAAACAAATTAATCAACATGCACAAGTTGCATGAAATAAATATTATTTTTTTGCTTTGCAGAGGTACTTATTATTTTTTGGTTTTTAGTGGGTTTGTTTTGAAGTCGGTTTTTATTTTTTTATTTAAAATTTTAGTTATTTTTATCTTTTTAGTGTTGATAGGAATGAAAATGAAGAAGATTTGGTCCCCACAAGGAATATGTTCTTTCCGATGACAATGAAATCGCGAAAATCGGCTGAAAGCTGCCGAAGATATTAGAGTATTCACATGTTCATTATTTGGTCTCCCCCCCCCCCACTCCCTTCGCCCCTACCCCCTTTTCCCTCCACCACTGTAGTTTAGCTTTTATATTGAACCCAATGCAAAAAGACCATCGGAATCCTATTAAATTTTGAAAAGTTCTACTCTCCAGGTCCGAACATGATCATCAGATCTTCATGTTGTGTTCCTGGGATTAACCTGTCAATACGTTCTTTCCAATGAAAAAGAAATCACTAAAATCAGTTAAAAACTCCGAAGATATTAGAATTTACGTGTATTTTAATTTTATCAGCCACGCCCCCTCACCCCCACTCCTTTTTCCCTCTCTCACTGTAACTTTAATAATGAACGTAATACAAAAAGAACCATTGGAATCCTACTTAATTTTAAGGAGTTCCCCTCTCCAGGTCCGAAGATATTCATCAGATTTTCACCATATTTTTATGGGACCAAACGACAAGCACCAGCTTTCAATCAAAGAAAGAATGGTCGAAATCGGTTCACACAGTACAGAGAAACGACGTAACAAACATAAAAAAAGCAACATACAGTCGAATTGAGAACCTCCTCCTTTTTTTGAAGTCAGTTAAAAATATAGGAAAACATACACAAATATTTTAGTAGTAATTTACAAGTACTAATTACTATGAGGGTAGTAATTTACAAGTACTAATTACTATGAGGGTTCGCCTAATGGTAAGCGATACGACCGCTCATGAACAGAAGCAAAACAGAACAATACTTTGAATTACAAAGCAATGCTAGGCATTCCACTGCGCTCGCAATCCTGAGACATAAGTTGTTAGGTCTCAATATGTATGTATCAACCCATATACGTCCCACTGTAGGGCACGGACCTCCTCTACAATCGAGAATACGATTCAGAGTGGCTAGGCCATGTTGTCCACCACGCTAGCCTAGTGCGGGTTGGCGGGTTTACACACCATAGAATTTCTTATAAATCGCTACGGTATGTAAGTTTCCTCACAATGCTTTCCTTCACCGTTTTAGAGCGTGGTGATCGACTATCAATACACACATGACTCCAAAAAGTCAGAGGAGTGCCCTGGGAACCCGCGAACACCGTGAACATGTTAGCAGCCGCGTCTGGTCCAATTACCAACAGGCCACCACGCACTCAATATATCCAGTAGTTATTCTGGCTACAATGACCTTCATACCGAAACACAACAGTACATTTACACCATTGCTTGGCCGAGGAAATAGACATTGCGGTAATACCTATCCAGGCGGCCTCTAACATATGAGAGATCTACCACCACTATATAGACACACAGTATATACATATACAGTAGTATATGCACACACTCAAGACATTATCCCCACGAGAAATCGCATATAGTTAATATGTATATTCCCATAGAGAATAGATCGAGTTTACCGCCATTACAATATTGACGTTAATGTATTAATACTGTAATGTACTAATGTTCTCATTGTCTAGCGTGAATGGGCGATCAACCGTGAGATAGTGGATTCAATTTCTAGGTTGAGGTATCAACTTTGTAAGATTGTATTTATGAGATTGGCGTACCTATGTGGATTATAACCCTTATGAATAACTAGCGACCCGGCCCAGCTTCGCCCGGGTACAAATAGATTTCTGTATAATAATATGTACGTATTATACATATAAACCTTCCTTTTGAATCACTCTATCTATTAAAAAAAACGCATCAAAATCCGTTGCGTAGTTTTAAAGATTTAAGCATACAAAGGAACATAGGGACAGAGAAAGCGACTTTGTTTTATACTATGTAGTGATGAAAGAAAAACAAGTTTTTTAATGTGTTAAAACGTCATGAGTTTCGTATAAATAGTATCGTAGGTATGAAGACACAACAAATTGTAAGTAGATTTAGTGTCACTTCTGTCTACCCCTTTGGGATGAAAGTAGTGACTGCTCTTTAGTAAACAGGTTTTGTACTAAAGAGTCAATTAGCCACTAATGGATTCTCCAGTTTAGTGTAATTAGCCGACGATATAAAACCTCTTTCCTCAGTCTTTCAAAGGATACTTTGACCTTAAAACTTTATGAGGGTGTGTCTAAGTTCTCGGTCTAAAGAACAAAATGAAGGAATCCAGCGCAAAAACACTTTTAAGTTACTTTAGCTTCAAGTTTATTATATAGTTTAGGGTGTATTACGGACTTTTTAGACTAGTACACAGTCCCTAAAATAACTATACATGTTTAACCTAATACTTGAGCAGCAATTGAGCCGAGAGTTTTCATAATTTTTATTTCTTAATTTTCAAGTAAAGTCATAACATAAACAAAAGATTAATTGAAACTGATATATTGCGTTGTTTTCACTTCTTTTTCTGAATTTTTATTCATTCTTCATACACAATGACCGTAGATGTGCTAGAAATGGGAAAGAAAAAGGACGGAAGCATAAATGAGATAAAACTATATGTCCGAAAATCTCACTACTCGACCCTCAGACTCGGCCGAACACAACAGCAAACTTTCTGTTATACCACAACGGTCGACCCGTCCGATTCTTACCATAGATACTACTTAGTACACTGCATCTGTCTGTATCTGTATCAACCCATATACGTCCCACTGCAGGGCACGGGCCTTATCTACAATCAAGAGTACGATTGAGAGGGTGTAGGCCGTATAGTCCACCACCCTAGCCCAGTGCGGATTAGCGGACTTTACATACCATAGAATTTCCTACAAATCAATACGGTATGCTGGTTTCATCACGATGTTTTCCTTCACCAATTTAGTGCATGGTGATTGACTATCACGGCCACATTTACTACAGTGTGGCACTTTGAAATATTTAAGATAAAGAGATAAACGTTAGTCTACAAGCTATTCGAATACTATGTAACTAAACGACTATAGCACGTCAAGACACGAGAATCTTTGGACAGGTTCCATCGTCGTAACGTCTGCATAATTGATTGAATTGCCTCTCTAGGCTTTGCTTGAAGGAGCAATTCTGATCAGTTTTAGGCTATTTTACAGTTAAGAATATTATATATAGGCAATTATTCGCATATTTTATATTCGTTCTTTTAACGTGTCATGTTTAGTAACATGGATATAATTTATATAGCTTTGATCTCAAGGATATGTGAAATAAAGGTATACAAAGAAGAACAAAAGTAGTCATAACTAATAAAGAAAACTATTATGATTTTCCTAGATTATTTTAAATATTATTAAACTGTAATGTGTTTGTAATAAAAAATAAGAAAGAAGTAAAACGTTTGTTTAAGATGCTTTTTGTTAGTATGTTATGATTTTATTATACGTAATACTGTTACAAAGCCTGACAATATTACTACATACTTAAGTTTTGGTATGATAATAATATTTCCCAATTCTATGTACGTATATTTTGTTGCCATATTACTAATGCAACATAAGCGAAACAGTTAAAATTTTTGGCCGCCTGTGTTAGAGATTAGTCTAAAGCCGCTCATATTTCACATACACACAATAATTAGAGAAATGTAGTGTTTACAAAGGCACGTACTGAAAATCCCGGTCTTAAGGCTGCCTGCTCGGCTCCACACCTGTGTTTAATTAAATGGAGTAAAAGGAACTTTTCATCTATGTCAGCAGCGTAAAAGCGAATCTTTATACTTTGCCGAGTAATTTCTAAAGATTATTAAATTGTTATGACATTATCTCGACAATGTGATTTATCTTGTCTTTGTAGATAAGTCTACTGTGGTAATCTTACACATTAAATTATGTGCTTTTGAAATACTTTAAAATTGTAACCACAAGCTGATATATTTTCGGTTGTTTTTTGAACGGTTTAGAAGACTTCAGACAATGCAAGATGATGATAATAATAATAACTCTTTATTATAACACCACGTAACAAATAATAAACAACAGACAAAAAAAACAGTAATCACAGAAACACATAAAGTTGGTGATATAACTGGCCGTCTTATCGCTTTAAGCAGTCTCTTCCAGACAATCGATGATTTTACATCCTGCAAACATAACTATCTTTCTCCAACTAAATTCACAAAATAGATCCCAGACAAAGAAAGACAAAACAATGACTCGACAACGACACTACCAAAAGAACAAAAAGACCAATTCCAGTTAAAGAGGATCCGTTTATTCATCGTGATAATCGGATGGTAAGTACTCAAGCGAGTGCCGGCTGGCAGTAAATATTAACTTCCGTCCCTTGTATCGCTTCTGGTAAAATATTGGCGAAGTTGCACCAGTTTATTTAATGCAGTCGACGACTGTATATTGGTAACTTCAGAACCCAATTTATTGCATTTGCTGATTTAAATTTTGTCATAGAATTATAAATAGCGCAGACCTGGCTTGAAAAAGAAGCATGTTATAAATAAAATTAAATTTTAGAACTAAAGTAAAAAAACTCTTGTGGAACATTTATATCTTCCGAAGTAAAACTACCATTCACAACGGTAAAACCCGTCATAGCAAACGCAAATGTATCTTATTTCACATTTAGCCAGTGAATATCCGATTTCGATTATATAAATCGTTTTCGATCTTTTGGCGGCATGATGTTTTGTTGTCATGCTGTTTTTCTATCTTCAAATTTTATTAAATTGGAAATATAATATTATTAGATTACGAATTGCTGTTGCCACTTGTTGTACTAAGAAAACACATCTGTAAAAATGGGTTCAGTCGATTTTTTTACATTTGTTTGAAGTTACAAATTTCGCCACTCGTAATAGAAAGAAGATGATTTGCTCATTGCACATCCTATCATGTGCACAATAGTTAAATTTCTCGTAACAATACAAAAAAGTCGAAATCAATTCCATACGGGCATTTGGTTACGCTTGAAATAAAACTATGACGTCAGACTAAACAAACAACGACCCGGGAGCAAAACGACCCAGTCCATTCCAATACACTTACAACACTTCAAAGGGTAGTTCTATTAAAAATAGAATGTAACGTTTTCCACATTCATACACCCACTTTATATAATCCCTTAGGCAGTATTGAAATCGCACGTATCACAAACAGACCTGAGCAAACAGCGTGTCTTTAAACAAATATTTACATCGCCTGGATTCGTGCGTCCATCTTTACAGGAGAAACGTTTTTACCTTGGAGTTACTTGACCGTGTAATGCTCGTACCGAATGTGATATGATGCTTACACAATATGGTATAGATTTAGATACTGTACCTATTTACGTACTCATGTTTATATCAATGCAAATAGGTTTTTTGAGTACAAATGTTTAGGTACTCAAAATAATATTCTCTTATAATAATAGTATTATAATTTGTATTGACTGCCTCGGTGGCGTAGTTGTACTACGGTACGCTTACAAAGCTGAGGTCTTGGGTTCGAATCCCAGGTCGGGCAAAGTGATATTGGATTTTTCTATTCAGTATCAGCTCGGAGTCAGGAATTTGTGCCCGATATGGCGATAGGCTTGCCCCCTGTCACATGGTGGGACGGAACATACTGGCGAAATGTGGGTGCCCCGGCACCTCTGCCTACCCCTTCTGGGAAAAAGGCGTGAGTTTATGTATGCATTAAAGTTAATACAGTCAATGCAACGCATAGTAAGTGACTACCTAGAAATGTTTCACAGGTCGATTAAAATTATTGTGAATTGCTTAAATTCCGCTATATTAATTACTTCATTCCGTTCCTCCTCAATGACTCGGATGAACATATTTTTAATATTTATACTGGAATTTGAAAGACATGTCTCATAGCGATGAGCGCAGTTCAAACTCCTTCTCCTCCTTATTCTTTCGTTTTGCTCATTGCTGAGGATCGTGATCCCTTGAACATGTACTAATCTTTTTTCTGATTATGCTGCGCCACCTGTACCTGTCTTTAGCATAGTGGAGTATAATATGTTAAGGATCGAGCTGATTTCGTCCGATCATCTGATGGCCCTCGACTTTGCCAGTAACCATCGGTTATCTGCGTCCTTTCTGGCTATTTACCCAAAAAACTCTAGTACCCGAGGCAAGCAGATGGTATAAAGCCTGGTTTTGACTTGGAGATAATGATTTTACTGTTTGCTACACCAGTATTACTGGTAGCTATAAAACCTTGTGCAACATCCCAGTATCAGCTTCTGTCGCCAATGTTACACCATCAGTCCTGGTTACTGGTATGAAAAGTTCAATATCACACAGTGCTTAATAATAAAGTTCTGAATGGCCGTCTGTTTAAGAGCAGACGTTAAGCTTTTAGCTTATAGAGTAAGATCCCAGGGCCCCCAGACGTTACTTATTTTCTCATAAAAAATATAAATGGGATAAAGTAGTGTTAGTACGTACTTTGAGTGTGTGCATACCTGCTAGCTTGGGTCGACGGCAGTGGCGTAACAATAGGGTGGCAAAGTGCGCAAAATGCCACGGGCCCCCGGCCTAAGGGGGCCCCCGGACCGGCAAGGCCCTGGTCTAACAGGGTCTCAGGCCCGACAGATCCCTGGCTTGATAGGGCCTCAGGTTCAAGCCCGACAGGGTGTGAGCAGATAAGAATATAACATTAATAACGAAATTATTAATAATAAACAATTGATTACATTTTAAACATAACAAACATTTCTTCATCGTGTATTTGATTTAAATGTTATATTTTTGTTTCATTATAGTCTAACAAATATGATGAAGTGAAACGATTTGTGATTGAGAAAGGTTCACTGTAAACCCAGAGACCATTGGGTTAACAAGAGACAGCGCCAATAATTAAAAAATAAATGAATAAAATAATAAACAAACGCCTCTACGTTTCGGTGACGATATAATCTTGATGGCGGAATCGCTGGAGGAGCTGCAAAAAATGTTGGACGGTCTGGATTCAGTCTCACAGCGAATAGGTCTAAAAATGTACTTCGACAAAACCAAAGTAATGATCCACCCTCACCTTGATCCAACCTTTCGCTTTATGTGGCCACCACCTCGTTGTTGTTTCCAAATATACTTAACTGGGGCTTACCCTTTAACTAGGTAGAAAAAACTTTGAGAAAGAGGCTACGAGTCTTCTCGTCAGCTAACACTTTTTTCCCAAAAGCTTGAAAACGACAAGTGCCTACCAGAGCCTACGGTACCTACGGTGCTGAGCTCTCACAGCACGGCTGGTCCAATGGCTTATGGTCGCTCAGCGAGCTATGGAGCGTGCTATGCGCGGTGTCTCTTTGGAAAATAAGATCCGTAATGAGCTGATCGGACAGAGAACCAAAGTTATAAGACATAGCACACAGACTTAGCAATCTGAAGTGGCAGTGCGCTGGCCATATCTTGTCTTGTGTTCTTGAGTGGAAACCGCGTCTTGGCTAACATAGTGTGGGACGCCCGCCACTTAAGTGGAGTGACGATTTGCAAAAGGTCGCTACCACATGCTGGATGCGACAAGCTGATGACAGGGTGAAAAAAATTTGAAGGAGGCCTATGTCCAGCAGTGGACAGCAAAAGGCTGATGATGAATGTTTGAGTTGAGGGTTATGACGACTAGAAATAAATTTTAAATGCGCTAAAGAGATACGAAACATCGAAAGTTCACTTAATTAAAACAAATACCTTTTCGTGGCCATAGAGAAAGCGCAGATAGCCGTAATAAATCAGTTACTAGCATAATGTGATACTAATTTAGAGGAATGGTTAAATAAGTCCAAGGGCCAGATAAAATACTTAAGTCCGAAAATTCAAAAAAGAGCTACTTGCTGTTTTGGGCCCAAAACTCCATTATATTTGATACTCCAGATTTTTCTAAAACAGACCAATTATGTGAAGTTTATCGGTACTATGTGATAGAAAGAAATGAAAATGGAGTTACAAAAAGCAACATACAACCGAATTGAGAACCTCCTCCTTTTTTTTGAAGTCGGTTAAAAACACTCTTTAATCATTACTAGAGAATCCTTTTTAGATTTTATGCAGTGATATTAGATCATAATCCAATGACAAATATGAAGCCATGTCATTAAAAGATTCTGTGCTCTTCTGTATAATCCCATATAAGTGCCATTGCAGGGCACGGGCCTCCCCTACGATCCAAAGTACTATTGAGATTGGCTAAACCATTAATTATAGTCCACCACGCTGGCCCAGTGCTTTCCATCACCGTCATAGTGCATGGTGATTGACGATCCATACACACATAACTCCGAAAAGTCAAAGGTGTGCCCTGGGATTCAAACCCGCGACCACCGTGAACATGTTGGCGGCTGCGCCTGGTCCAACAGGCCACCACGCACTTTTAAATATAATCATAAAAACGAAACTACAGTGTAATTTTTTTTTACATTTACTAAGGGCCCCATTTGATGAATTTTGCCACGGGCCCCCGATGGGGTAGTTACGCCACTGGTCGACGGCCAATTCATAGGTACCAGGTGCTAAAGGTAAAGAAATACAGTACTGACTTTTCTTAAATTCTCAATGCTGATTTTTACATATGTTTTAGATAATTTTGTTAAAAATCATAATCATTATTGCCAGACACTTTCCATCGGCGCTTACCCTTACCAGACGCTTTAAAGATTCAAAAAAAATAACATAATTTTACTTATAGTCCCACTCTTGATTTTTATATATGATACTTAGGGAACTATTTGAACACCCCTGGTCAGCAGCCAGACCAGTTGGAGGGGTCAAACATCCCCCCAGACACACATAAAGTGTCGCTATGTGTATGAGCGCGAGGTCATTATTTGTACGCTTGAGTGTGAGAGAGATATCTATTTATCGATATCTTTGTATTATATCGATATCGAAGAGGCTCTCATTGACTTCTTTATACGCCACTGGTCTACAGACGAGATAGTACCATTTATTGGCAACAAAAACATTGTTGTTAATTTCAAGAATTGTCACTCTTTTTCCGTCGTAAACAATGCAGTAGTATCTTCTATTGATGAAAATTTAAGTTGCCCTGAACATGAGGAAGCTGACACTAAAATTATCCACCATACCTGCAATTTTGATGATCAAGCTAATTTTGTTATTCAGTGTTCTGACACCGATATTGCAGTAATTATGCTGAGCAATATGCATCATTTAAAAAATTATGACTCCCATGTGTGGATATTGACTGGCACTGGAAATAAAGTTAAATACATTGATATCACTGAGATTTATAAACATTTAGGACCTACATTAAGCCGTTGCTTGCCAGGATTTCACGCAATAACTGGTTGCGATTACAATCCAGCTTTTTTTAGAAAAGGCAAGCAAAGGCCATTTAATGTATTGAAAAAAAAGCAGAGTACCAGAGAGCATTTATGAAACTCGGCGACATAGACTTATTCAGTGACTTAGAACTGGAGCAAAATGTGTTTAACACTATACAAAAATTTATTTGTGAACTGTACAACGTGGCCGGAATAATTGACGTAGATGCTGCCCGACTCCAACTCTTCATCAACAGTTATATGGTTTGTGACGTATATGAAGAGTTCAATCGCAAAAATGTGAAAAACTTTGATGCAAGTAACTTACCACCATGCAAAAGTGAGCTTTTACAGCAGTTTCGGCGAGCTAATTACATTACTCATCTCTGGTAGAATGCCCATATGAAGAAAATTAGTATTTTTAGTCCAGACAATAATGGGTGGACGTTGGAAGACAATAAATATCATTTTAACTGGTTCGGTGGGGACCAATTGCCGAGCTTTGTCAGTGAATCGCTTCAAGAAGAATCAGGTATTATACTTTAACTTTGAATAATTGATATGACCGTGTAAGTCTTTGATTCTTAACTATGTTATTTTTGTAATGAAGATAGTCAATGCCAACATTGGGTTGATGATGACTTATCAAACTTAGACGATGATGACAGTAAAGATCACGCTGAATTGTAAAATGTTCAAACTACAAATAAATAGCTTTGTGTAATTTTAAGATTTAATAAACATGATTTTTTTAAATAGTAGTATTCAATTTTACTCGATGATATGATAAGATATAAAACATAGGTTAAAGAAACTTATATTTATTCTTTATAAAATTTTCTCAACTCGGATCACTTTAAAATATCTTGTAATCTTCAGGTTCGATTCTATTTTGTATGTAACGAATCTTTAATCCCTCTTGATTATATCGAACAGAGCAGAATTTTAAAAGGTATCGTTGTTCCATTGTGTTTACAATATTGATTCTGATAATAGTGCATTACACACCACTGATAATTTTCTTCTTAAATCTCAATCATTTTTATTACTTCTCTAACAGCACATAGATATCTCTCTCACACTCAAGCGTACAAATAATGACCTCGCGCTCATACACATAGCGACACTTTATGTGTGTCTGGGGGGATGTTTGACCCCTCCAACTGGTCTGGCTGCTGACCAGGGGTGTTCAAATAGTTCCCTAAGTATCATATATAAAAATCAAGATTGAGACTATAAGTAAAATTATGTTATTTTTTTTGAATCTTTAAAGCGTCTGGTAAGGGTAAGCGCCGATGGAAAGTGTCTGGCAATAATGATTATGATTTTTAACAAAATTATCTAAAACATATGTAAAAATCAGCATTGAGAATTTAAGAAAAGTCAGTACTGTATTTCTCTACCTTTAGCACCTGGTACCTATGAATTGGCCGTCGACCCAAGCTAGCAGGTATGCACACACTCAAAGTACGTACTAACACTACTTTATCCCATTTATATTTTTTATGAGAAAATAAGTATCGTCTGGGGGCCCTGGGATCTTGGACTATTACCTTCAAGCGTCCAACCTTATGCCATTCCCACTAAAAACAAAATCCTACCTGAGCCCAGGTATGGTTGTAACCAGCTGTCCTTCAGCAGTGACCCAGTGGATGTCAGGAGTTGGGTGTCCAGATGCTCGGCAAGCAGCATACGCTCCCCTGGTCGTCGGCCATAGCAGTCGCGACGGGGGTTCCAATACGAAGTGTGGTCGCTTGTCACCAGAACTCGCTTCTACTACCACCAAGGTCACCAGAACCCATGGTATCACGTGTCCTGAAACAAATGTATTGCTGTTATATCACTATTATGCATTTAGTGGGTTAAACGCCGAGTAAGCTAAAGTTTTAAGCTGAAGAAAGTTTATGACACTATCAAAGAACAAACTAAAAAAATGAGTACCTAGTTGCTTCATCTAGAAGCTGGCCCTAAAAATCTAAATATGGAGAAAGATAGACCTATCAAAACTATTGATTAAAATATGTAAGATTCACGGGAAATTAGATGTTTATGGAATTACATCGCCTTCGGCAACCTCATATTTATTATAAATGAAATTAATTACAGAATAGTTATACCTAATATCTTTCAATTACATTATTGATCCTTTCGCAAATACGTATTTTTAAATACAGCTCTACAGCACTATCTGGATTTAAAATTAATATCACTAAAAATATAAAAAGGATTAAATTGGATTTGAGTCTCGCTGATCAATACAGATTGCTCTTCGCATATCAATGCTATTAAACCAAGAAAAAAAATACCGATAAAATATTTAGTTTTCAGATAAATTTCTATTTACGCGGTGTTCAGTTGGAGTGGCTTAAAATGAGGACGTTCAAAAACTCGCATGCATTTAGATTTCGTTCACAAATTGCTGCGTTGAAGATTTCCATCATTATTAAACGAATAAATTTACATGATATATTAAACCTTTTTACAGGTGCATATTTGTGGCCTTTTGATGTAAATAGAGGGCCTGTAACTCCGTAGGTAAAATACGTTTTCATTATACCGCTGTGTTTGTATATTCAAATCGAGTTTTTTTATATAATGGAATGGTAAAGTGATTCCTATGAATATTATGGGATGTGCAATTCAACTAGAGAATCCATATGCATTGTATAATTATTGACTGTCAACGCAAGTAAGCCAACAAACTGAGAGATTTTCAGTCCGAAACACAACAGTGCATTTAAACTGCTGTTTGACGGGAGAAATAGACGCTGTGGTGGTACCCACCCTGATGGCCTCTCACATATGAAAGACCTACCACCATTTGACGGGAGAAATAGACACTGCGGTGGTACCCACCCAGATGGCCTCTCACATATGAAAAACCTACCACTATTAAATATATTAAACTCTACCATCCCTTTCTAGGCCAGGAAGTGGACTAAAGTCTAAATCCCTGTCACTTGTTTAGAAAGAAATCCTGTACTCAACTGTGCGACGTATATAGGCTGATATTGGCAGCCTTCGTGGCGCAGCTGGTTAGACGCCGGGTGTGAAACGAAAGGCTGCGAGTTCGATCACCACACCGAGACAAATGTTTATGTGATCCACAGGTATTTGTTTCGTGTCTGAGTGTTTGTGAGACCGAAAAGTCTCTCGTGGTTTCTGATACCCACGATACAAGACTCGATTTTAGTGTGGGGTCAGGACTATACAGATGACTGTTGGATGTTTTTATTTAGTTTATATTTTAATTTTATTTATCAGATGTCCACTTTATCTATATCAGCCTATATACGTCCTACAGCAGGGCACTGGCCTCCATTATAATCGAGAGTACGATTGAGAGTATAGTCATATGACTATAGGCCAGCGTTGTGGACTATATAGTCCACAACGCTGGCTAAAAGTCCACTAGTATATTTCACAAAATAAAAATAATCAAGCTACTGCAAAAGGTAAAATAAGGTAAGGCAAGGTCCGAGAAGTTGAAAGTTTAACGTCTATCTTAGAATTTCCGTGCTAACGGCGTATAATACTATTTAAAACTCTATCTCTGATAATTTTATCATGGCAAACTCTTGATTATACAGTTAGTTAACTGCTAGTTTTAACTTAACTCGTCTTTTAATAATTGTCTTTCGCCAAAGTATTAATAAAACTTTCTTTATCTTTAAAGGTACGTTACTTTTGCAAGGAGAAGCCGTTACATTGTAAGTATGTACTCTCGCCTCGTCAGTGATGAAGTAATCATATTATTTCTGATACGGGGGACAAGCCTATTTTCATGCCGGACTTAAATTTGAATCATGGGAAACTCATATAATTTTTTTAAATTTTTAGTATAACGAAGGAAACCTTACCAAAACTTTTTAGAGCCCAGCAAAACAATAGAATTAATCACATCAAACACTTCCGCCTAACCACTACTTCACCTATACATACGCCTTTAAAAAACTGTATTAAATAAATTTCCTTCTACTTGATGGTAAAACTATAAAATGCAGCAAAAAATGCAGAAAAAATTAAAACATAAAGACCTAATATTAATTCCTTCAATTTCCCCGCCAAACTCTCAAAACAGATGATTGTATTTGACGTCTATATGTTTTACGTTTAAAAATGACAGTTCCCGCCAAAAGTGCCGACAAAGATCCGATTCACGTTCGGCCTAATTTTAAATAAGTAAAACAATTTTAAATATTGTTTGTATTAAAATAAAATTACCATAAAATAAATTTGACGTAAAAAGTAAGTAGTAGTCTGTAGTAGTAAGTTATAGCTAATATATTATGTTGTAATGTCTAAATAATATTAAAAGTAAAACATAATAGATTTTTTTTTCTAGAATAAAAATAAAATATTATATTTTGATAGATACAATATTTTTAATGTTTTATTGCGACTATAGTCCACTAAAATCTATTCCTAAAATTACTACCAAGCAGTGTAATGTTCAGAAAAAAGTACTTTCGGAAAAGTTACAGGAAATATTCTGGAAATTTTTCATGACCCAAAAGTACTGCCAGGCGATAAAATTTTAAATGCCATCCAAACATTTTCGATTTTATACTGACAAAGGAAAAATACCATACAGCCAACACATGACACAAAGTTATAGTTCGAGCTTTTGGTACAATAGTGGAGGTTCCCGTTTGAAAGTCACGTACCATTATTTTTTAAGATTTAATGCAATGTCGTTTATAGTGAGCCATAACATAAATCAGGGTTGGGAACGTCCATCGTGCGAGCTGACGCTTTATTTACTGCCTTTGCCGGTCGCAAGCGCGGCTTTCGACCAGGGGTGCCAACATAAAAATGTAAATTAACTTAAACCCAATTTAAACGTTTTAAAAATTGAATTATTAAAAACGGGATATACGATAATTACTGAAAGCAGTTTTTGCTTTGTGTATTGTTTTAGCTAGCAATTTCATAAATATTACGGAATTCGAAAGAAGATTTTTTATTTTTGACTTCTTATAATATTGGAGAAATTAAAGAACAAAAATTAACGGTGCCTTCATTAGTTTAGCAAATGCAAGTTGAGGGCTATGAAGGCCTGGGTTATTCCTATATTAGCAATCTAGTTCAGATGAGTATTTTAGTTTGAAAATTTCCCCAAGTATAGGATTAATGCTCAGAAATAGTTATAGATTTACGGCTCACATATGAGAACATAAATAAACTCAGCGATATAAGTGTGGCATTGGTTTGAAAAATACCTATCCGTAAAAAAGTACATACTCCTATGCAAAAAATAATACATGTAGTACCTATTTTACTTTCTACCAACCCTCACCCTTTCCCAGCATGGGGTCGGCGCCACGTTTTATGTAGGTTACTGAATGATTTGGCTTATGATTTTACGACCAGTCACATACGAAACGTTAATGCCTACGGTAAAATAATTTATGTCACGGTCAAAGGATGAACTATCCAACTCACACCAAAAGCAGTAAGCCTTTGAAACCTCGTTATGTAAAAATAAAATTTAACACTTTCGCGGACGGTCTCAGTTCAAGTTGTAATCTAATATGACACAATAAATTGCCATACAAATATATTTGCGTGTAAATACGTTGTGTTCTATAATATTTAATGTTAAAAAAACACTATGACAAAAACGTTTTATCACGTTTTCGTTTGCAAACTTCGTTTCGTGTGATATGTATTATGATGGACACAACGTATAATAACGTATGGATATGCTGGACGTCATTATACGTTGTGTCGTATCAAAATCTCAAATCATGACGTACAATCACGTTGTGTCCGCGAAAGTGTTAAACTAAACTTGTAAAAGTAGTTTTTTTTTTTTTTCATTAAATGCTGTAAGCAATTACCCAAATTTGGAAAAATATAATTTTGCTTTGAAATTCCGATTGTTAATTTACTTCTTCTTAATGAATAACAAATAAATGAAATTTATTTGAGCTAGTAATGATACGTTCACTTAGGAGCGATTTAAAATATTCGAAGGGTTGGGATAAAATTAAACGACGCGATTTTCTTTTTCTTTTTTTCAATGTCTACGTTCTATAGTGGAAAATATACCTAGGTTATAATATAAACTTATATGGCCTAACCACTCTCAATCATACTCTCGATTGTAGAGTAGGCCCGTCCCTGCAGTATACAGTGGACGTATATGGGCTGATACAGATGCAGATACAGAAACATGTATAAGTATTTTGCGATTTATTACTTCACCTTTGGAAATGTTAAATAATTTACTTTAAAATATTTTAGTACGAGTTATTTTACACAAAACCTTTATCAGCGTGGTAAAATACTAAGCGTACTTTTTTTGTCAATTTTTTAAAATGGATAAAAATTGGGTTTGCTTACTCAATGAAAAAGAGTGACCAAAATAAACTAGTGCGAATCAGACGAAAGAGAGGAATGTAAAAAGTTCACGCACCCCTGGGATTCGCGACAAATAGAAAACAACATTCCAACGTCGTTTATTTGCCGCTGCTGTCAATAAAAACTTTGCAAATTGGTAAAATTCGAATAATGTACCAGTTTTAGCCATTGCCACTTTGATAATCCAATATGAAAATAATATAAAATAACTGAAATCGTAGTCACAGCACATTAAAATAGAAACTATATTGTCATAAAAACATAACAGAATAAAACTATTTTTGAGGTCAATCCAATATTTTAAAAGTCAATAAAATTTTAAAAATATGATGTACTGTTTTTATATATTTGCTGAGGCCAAAATGATTTAAAAACAATGTTTAATAGTTTATTATACAGGATTATTATTAAGTAATCAATCTATCACAATTTAATTATATAAAAAATAAAAACGAAATAATACGACACAATTTAGTTAGTAATTTAATTAAGGCTCTACAAAAACACTATACCAAAAAGTAATTATCAAAAATAAGTCAAACGAACTCAAAATAAACTACGCCTCATCATGCCTGGAGTAAAAGAGCCCGAAATACTAGCATCATAAAATATCTATGACAATTATTTACATGTCCTAATTATAAAGTATGAATATACCTCTCATCTTCGAAGATCACGGCACGCCGATCTCAAAACACACTGGTCCAAAACCACAAAAGAAAAAACATAAAACCCACATCGTCCTTCACTGCATTTCCAAACAACTTTGACTGTACATATTTTTTTTTATTCTGAATATTCCGATAAAAGTTTTCCCTCTCAAAATTCGCGAGAGAGCAACACGTGCTGTCCCTACGAAGTCCGCGAGAGAACTGAGCGGGCGTACCTACCACCCAACGATAATAGCCATCCGCCCAACTTAGTAGCGGCTTAAGTTTGATTTTATGTGAGAGTTAGTTCGGGTCAATTGCGGCTCGCCGATAGGTTACAACTCCGGAATAATTAAGCGGATAACCTATATCCGTGATTAACGTTTGGCGAAGTAGGCGAAAGGTGAAGGTAAAAAATGTGCAGGGTTTATCGTGTGTACGTATAGTATGTTTTGAAAACATCCTGTTATAGAACTTCTGAGTACCTATATTTTATTGAGCAAATAACATAAAAATGTTATAGTTTTGGGGGTCAATTTTTCATAATGATTTTTTCATTTGTCAAAAAACGAACAATTATGTAAGTATTGACATTTAAGTACAAGGAATAAATAAAAAACAATTTTAAAAATTCAACCCTCTTCAAAATTGTAACAAAAATAGAGAAATAAACCTAATCTTTTAATAAATCTAAAATATTTCGCAGCGCTCTGGTACAAATTCTACGGCGCACCAAGGCAACGCGCTACGGCGCGGCGCACACTCTAGGCACCCCTAAGATAGATGTGTAACATTCACTCGAAATATATGTGTTAGTCAGCTTAACAAAAAAAATATAGTAATTAGTTTAAATTACGACAACACTAATTTAAAAATTAAGATATAAATTTTTAAATGGATTCACAAGCGTGACCCGAAAAATAACAAAAAGGAATGGAAGTACAAAGGACAATAAATCTGCGTTATCACCAATGCGAAAAATGACAAATCAATATAACATTGACTTTTAATATACTCGATAATAATATCTTAACTCACAACACAAAGCAGAAATCCCCTCTATAATAGAATTGCCGACAATAATCAAACAGAAAGCCTCTCGAACGTAAAAACTGGAACGAAATTATTCGACACAAAATCTCGCTTCACATCGGCCCATTATTAATAATAAAAAAAATACAATTCGCTTTGTCATAGAAGTGATACAATGAGAAAGTGCTTGGGGACCATTAAAGGACAGACATTGTCTCATTCTAGATCTCCATTGAATTGGAAACATTTAATTGCGATCGGGCAGCGAGCGCAATTGCATTCAAATCGGTTCATACTGCGATCTAAACCGGTGGATTGTATTGGGTTTAAGTACTATTACCAGGCACGTGTTCAAAGGCAGGACATGCTTAGGTGTAGATGAAAATTATTTTAGGCAAGGTTGAGAGAATATAATATACTTACCTGTTGTTGAATCGAATGAGTTGCTCAAGTCTATTGGAGATATTGAGACTTGACATCTTATGCCTCAGGATGGCGAGCGCAGTGGAAGCATTGCTTTGTAATTCAAGGTGTTGTTTGGTTTTGTTACTGTTCATGAGCGGTCGTATCGTACCATAAGGCGAACGGCAGGCTCGTCCCGCCATCGAATGCAATAAAAAAAATATAATAAAGACAGTACTTATTCATATACTCTCGTAGTTCGTGATACCCACGGCACAAGCCTCGATCTTAGTGTGGGGTCAGGACTGTGTATGTAAAGGTTGGGTGTATCTATTTTATAATTAAACAAATAAGCTTAATATAGAGAAAACATTACTATTAAAGTAAAAGTGTGTGGTTGACTTAAATCATCACCATATTTATACACACAACATATAATTATTTATGTATATAAAAATAAATTCTTAAACAGACGGACAAACAATTTGATACTATAAACATTATATATATATATATATATATATATATTTATGTCACTAGCGATTCGCTCGTTTTTGTTTTAAAAATCAGTTGTCAAGTGTGTCACATAAAATTTTAAATCGTTTTCTTGGTATCGACGAGCTGATAGTCCACATCTCTTCAGCATCGGTTGTCTGCAATATTTCTACTGCCTAATTTGCTCTTTCTCCTTCTTTTATTATGTATATTGTGTTAAATTAAATTAAATTCTGTGATCTTGACTTTGAACTTTTCTCTACTTCATTCTACATGCACATTTCATCTGATCACCGACAACTTACCAACACATCCGCACACCCATAAGTGAGTGAAGTGGTAGAGCCACGCTGTTGTCAGTTATACCTCAGCATGAATGGGCAGGTTCGTCTGGCGCGGTACCACTATCCCACAGGAGATCTCGCCTACGATCTGCGCACTAACAGCCGTTCTCTATAACCTATCTATCTTTTACAACAGATTTAATGAGATATTTGGATGTATTTTATGTTTCAATTAATGAACATAGAGAGTGGATAGTGGTAGTGGGAGGTGCATATATTTATAGATAGCTAGAAACGATAAATATATTTGTCTTTCTTTGCAAAAAATTGTACCGATATAGTCATGGTAGGTGTTTTCACCCCTTGTTAAAGATAGGTAGGATATTGAGAACGTCCGTTAGTTCAATGATTGTGTTAACCACAAGTATTTCTATTAGATCTGGGTGTCTGTGCGACAGAACTCTCTCATAGTTTCCGATACCTACGACACAAGTTTCTTAACTTAGTGTGAGTTCAGGACTATGTATTTTATATAACGCGTTGAATGGGTTCACAAAGATAGCAACACGGATATATTATACAATATAAGAATATGAATATGTTACATATTTTTCTTATTGTCTTTAACATAGTTTTAAGTTTTTAATACAGTTACTTTAGCGGGCCATAGTTGTACAGATAAACATATTGTAACTTATGTAAACCTATGTCCACAGTAAAAATATTTGATTTGGTTACAAGAGTATCCTACTGTATACGTTCTACTACTGTTTTTGGGGTTTACCCTGTAAAAGTAGTATTATGTAGCAAATAAATAAATAAACTTTATACGTTCCTTGAAACTTCAGAATCCTCTACTTTCTAAAAAGAAAAACCTTAATATTCCTATAACAAAAATATATTTGAATTTCCTCCGTTGATTCCTAGATCCAAAAAAACTGTCGCAATCCATCACTTAGCAGCTCGCATTAACGCACGATTCCCTCAAGGATATCGATTCTCACTTATTCAATGCGCCGCATCTTCGCTCTTGTTGTGGAGGTGAAGAAAAGAGGGATTGATTCACGGACAAATAAATACATCCCACATACATAGTCAAGATCATATCGAAAGTATTTTACTGGTAGGTCTCTCATGTGTGAGAGGCTAGGTAGGTACCTCCGCAATGTCTGTTTCTCCTGCCAAATAGCAGTGTAAATGCACTATTGTGTTCCGGTTTGAAAGACATTTAGTCAGAATAACTACTGTGGAAATAATGAGACATAACATTTTATGTCTCAGGATGGCGAGCGCAGTGGAATGCCAAGCATTGATTTGTAATGCGTGGTGTTTTGTTTTTGTATGAGCGATTGTATCGTTTACTATCAGGCGAATGACATATAAGTCCCACTACAGGTCATGGGCCTACTCTATAATCTTCAGTACAATTGAAAGTGGTTAGGAAGTATAGTCCACCACGCTGACCTAGTGCGGGTTGGCATACTTTACATACCATAGAAATTCTTGTAAATCGCTATAGTATGCACGTTTTCTCACAATGTTTTTCTTCACTGTTCTAGTGCTACAACATTGTATTTGTATCAAGAATATTACGCAATAATTTTACCTTCACCACAAGAGTTATTACAAGACCTCTCTCCAGTAAGGCTTAGTAACCACATCAACAATATCACGAGCACGCTCATTCACTACGTACTAACAATCCTTCCAGAAATGTCATATTGTACGGACTTAAATCTACTCAATAATTATATTATATTGCAAAGGAATATATGAATTAAATATATATATTCCTATGCAAGTTTCAAGATAAATATTTGTAATAAATTTTTTCTATCTGAGTTTTAATGGGACTGAAAAATCTAGAGTTTTTGAAAGCATGTCACAGCATGTGTTTGTCAACTGACAACGACCGTACATATTGTTTACGATCATTACGCATTATAGTAACTTTGGAGATCATTTTTATTCTACACCATTTTTGCAAGGTACAAATTTAGATATTAAATACAACAATTTACTGAATAAAATCATTGTTTCAATCATCTATTTTTAATAGCGCAATGTATAGTTGATGAAAAATTAACTACCTCTAGCGGTCGACAACACACGCAATGGAGTTTTTGTACAGTAGAGTTTTTGTACCCTTTACGTTGCAAGCTTATGAAAACAAAATTACAAAGCAAGTTTATACTGAATTGCAATTAGTTGCGAGATATATTTTGTTCATTGTGAATTGGTTTATAATAATTAATCGTTTTCCATTAATGGTCAACTATAATCATATTTAGTTTAGGCTCCGACAGTTTTCCGTTTAGTTACCAAATGTAAATCTGTATCTGTATCTGTATCAGCCCATATACGTCCCACTGCAGGGCACGGGCCTACTCTACAATCGACAGTACGATTGAGAGTGGTTAGGCCATATAGTCCACCACGCTGGCCTAGTGCGGGTTGGCGGACTTACATACCATAGGAATTCTTATAAACCGCTACGGTATGCAGGTTTCCTCACGATGTTTTCCTTCACCGTTTTAGTGCGTGGTGATTGACTATCAATACACACATGACTCCGAAAAGTCAGAGGTGTGCCCTGGGATTTGAACTCGCGACCACCGTGAACATGTTGGCAGCCGCGTCTGGTCCGTTTTACCAACAGGCCACCACGCACTTATGTAAATATAAATATATTTGTAAAATGTAAATATATTTCCATAATTATATTAACACTATACAAACCGTTTACCTTTTTGGTAAACAAAAATAAATGGTTTGTTACGCACCGCTCGACTAGTGCACCGTGTCGACGATGTTCGGCGGTGTTCGTCGAACAAGGCAACCGGGCGATATTGTTACTGGCCACATTTTGGAGTTTGCCGCTGGAGGATGCGAGAGTAGTTTTTTTTTGTTTTGTGTTTTGTTTTGTCTGGTTGTCGTTTATTATTCTTGAAAGTTCTTGTGAAAATATACGATTGAGAAAAGTAATTGTTTTCAGTGCTTAAAAGGTTAGTCTTACATACTCAGTATTATATACTCGTATACACAATATTCGTACAACTTTTTATGATAGAAAATGCGAATCTTCTAACAATACACAACTTGAAAAAGTATATCATGAATATCTTTGAAAACACATGAGTCCAGCGAAGTAAATTATTAATATTCCTTCAAAAAGGAACTTCAAACGTAAACAACATTGGCAAAATACCGTAACACCCATTAAAATACATTAAGAAATTCACTTTACGAGTACAGAAAAGTTGAAAATTGAAATTCAGAAGCAGTGCAAAGTCCCCTTTATAAAAACTTGCCAGCTTTTATACCGGTGATGTATGTACAAGTTAAAAATGCTTAAGTCCAGTAAAGTTTAATATTTAACAGTCACTTTGCAGCCAGGTTTACGCGCAAGTTCTCCGAAACTCCAGTATCGTTATTCTAAAGTTTATTACCAGCTGCGAGTGCTGCTCGACGACGTCGCTACGCCGCGTTCGACTGAAAACAATTTCTTAGAAAAACCTCGCTCAATTTTGAACTCATTTTCCAGTAACTTGATAATAAGCCTTTTAATGAGCTGGGAATAGTTGATGGACTAATAATGGGGATAGCTGACGTGGAACGTGATACCATGATGCCAACAGTTTGACGTTGATTTAAAGTATTTTCAGATAAAATAGCTATTTTGCACCTATCGGAGACTGTAACTGATATGCACTGTATTTATTATCAGGTAGACTGTGGTTTTATGAAGAGATACGAATAGAAATATTTAGCTCTTCTGTGGCTTAACTCATTTGCACATTCTGAAAATGTCACTTAGTTGTTCTTTCTTTTTTGCTCATTTTATTTTCTTTATACTTCCTTATTCCTTCTTCTTATAGGCTGATAAATTAAGCACTCTCTCACAACAAAAAGAGTTGTGCAACTTGAGTTGGCTATTAGTAGATACCCTAATTCATACATTTAACATTTTCAACTTGATGTATAAAGCAGGAAATAACATATTGCTTTACTATAAAGCGACAGTATCAAAGCCGGCCAGCACTGCGGCTCCTCATGACGTCTCTGCAATTATATCTGTCCCGCGGGAAATCTTCATTTTCCCAGGACTCCTGCAAATGAGCAGAGGATAAATTATACCAAAGTTGTCAACTTTGCTTTAATTTTGTACTAATATGTATTTTGTTGTAAACCGTTTGGGGATTTGTAGTTAGTAGTTTATATTTTATTTACTTTTATTATCTAGACAGTTAATTGAAGCAATTGGTCAAATGTCTTCATACGCTGGAAGTTCTGGGTTCAATTTCCGAATTGATTATTTGCATGCTAAAAAGTTTTTATTTTTTTATCCTATGTATGTATGCGTTTGAAATTTATAATAAGCTTAATCAATACAATAACAATTCTATATCGGAAATATTTAAAAACGTAAGCGTAAGGAAATATTTAAAATCGCCAATACTTTAAATCCCTCTCTTCAACGCGCAAGTCTCCAATCCCCAACAGTCCGATTTGGCACTGACAGCAGTCATTAACCCGTTAAGCCCCAAGGTAGCCATTAATCTGTGAAGCTAGACTACTGTAACGTATGGCCTAAAATACATATATAGTGAAGAAAGCCTTGCTCTACCATCAGAATATAATAAGCGATAAAGAATCTTTTAATGTAAGTTTACAGACTTAATCCAAAATACTTACATTCTAAATTCTTATAACTAAAGCTAAAGAGAATAACAAAAATAAAATTTCAATAAAATCACAAATTTCTTATAAAACTAGTAATGAATTAAATTTACATACTAAAACTAATAACTATAAACTATTTAAAAATAACTTAATCTTAAAATATATTTGACTCGGCTTATCATAAAATAAATTACGATGTGGATTATAAAGTGGAAAGATTTGATTGTTTGTTTGCATTGAATAGGCTATGAAGCTACTGGTCTGAATTGAAAAAAAAACCGTCTTTGGAATTGTACATAATCCCCTATGAACATAGGTGATAGAATATTTTCATTTAAGTGTACCTGCATCCGGGCAGAGCCAGGCTCGGCCGCTAGTATAGATTATTTACACAAGATAGAGCAGTATAAAGATAGAAAAATAATGATTAGGCTTATTATTAGCGACGAGCGGTTTCCGTAAAGTCATCCGTCTAAAGGTTATCAAATTGTCTAACAAAAATAATTTCGAACCAAAAAATAAATAAGTATAATAATCTTTATTGTATCTCTTCAAGTATTAAAATAAAAGGCTTCAAAATGTGTTGCTGTAAAAATTAAAGATATTTTTTATTAGTATTTTTTTACATTTACCTTATATCACTACATATTAAAATCTAATTAAAACTATTAACAAAAACACAAACCTGTAAAAATTAAAGAAACAACATTTTAAGCCTATTTATCATAAACTAATTAATAGTGTAATAAAATAATTAATACGTTAAGGTATTCTACAATTCAATTTTTCATATTGACATATATTGTTTATATGAAAATTATGAAAAAGAAATACAATAAGAAAAGAGGTTAATACAATAAGAAAAGGTTTTTCTTTATATAAGTATAAAGAAATTGAATTCAAAGATTTACAGCCCCACACGCTGCTTACTAAACCTAAGAATAAAATTAAATAACTAGACATTTATGATACTGTTGATCAAAATATTTCCCTACTAATTACTCTGTCATGACTTTTAAATACTAGGTAAGAACTTAATAACTTCTAACTAAAATACAAAGAAAATAAGCAAAAAAAAAAACACCCTTAAGAAATAATATGAACATAAAAAAACTAAGCAGTCGTTTCATAAATTGCGCGACACAGTTCCAAGATTGACGGCGGCAAAAGGTTCGTTCAGACAAAACGGTAAAAAACTCTTAATGGACTTATTTTTTCTATGGCTGAAACCAATTTCGGTTACTATTGTCTAATGATTCCCGCTAACATATCTAATTTTGGGTAAGTACTATGTATATTCCGTTTGGAGCAGACTAGCAAAGTTGTGTTTATTAATGGATATATCTATGACGGTTTTACTTTATAAAAATACGAACGCTGCATAAAAATCACGTTGCTTTTGTAATTAGTTTTTTATTTTTTCTAAACACGAAGTAACAGTGGTTGTCTGGTAGAAATTACCTTAGAGCGATAAGACCGCCATTTGTACTTTGTTGTTTTGTATTATCTCTAAACTGTTATTCCTTTTTATTGTGTACAATAAAGAATTAAATAAATAAATAACATTGCGTATTTATCAATCGCATATTTCTTTAACTTTCCGTAAGGTCTGAACCGTCTTAGCCCAGCCACTAGACGGCAGGTCACTTGTTAAATTCGTCAGAAACACGGCTTAGTTCTTTCAAATGCGCTTGCAGTAGTAACGTGCAATGCGCGCTTACAAAGTTCCTCTTTGTAATGGCAGCCTAGTTTCCTGCTCCTCGCTGCGAAAAAATTAACCGTTCACGTGACCTAAATAAGGTCTTTAACACCGCGCGCGCTTTAATTACCTTATTATGGAGACTTTTCATAGGTAAGAATGCTAATTAGTACACCTTGTAGTTTTTTTTTTCTTTCAATTAATGGCAAGACTAGCTTGTCGTTCGTCTGATGGTAAGCGATACGACCGCTCATGAACAGTAGCAAAACCATAGAACACCTTGAATTACAAAGCAATACTTGGCATGCCACTGTGCTCGCCATCCAGAGACATAAGATGTAGTTTCAATATGTCCAGTTGTTACTCTGGCTACACTGATTGGTAACACAACAGTGCATTTACACTACTGTTAAGCATACTCATACATACATACATATAAACTCACGCCTTTTTCCCAGAAGGGGTAGGCAGAGGTGCCAGGGCACCCACATTTCGCCTTGTATGTTCCGTCCCACAACGTGATAGGTGGCGAGCCTATCGCCATATCGGGCACAAATTCCTGACTGGGCTGACAATGAATAGAAAAATTTGGCATACTCTATTTAGATGAAAATGCATTTAACAGCAATGGATTGAAGTTACTTTGTAGTGACACTATAATTACATAAAGTTCGCACCAACGGTGACGAAAATCATTGTGAGCATACCTGAGTAATATTTGTTTGCACCCATAAAAGTCAGAGGTGCCCTGAGATTCGAAACTACGACCATGTTGGCAAACGCATCTGGTCTGTTTACCAACAGGCCACCACGCACTCTTAGAATTTCTTTGCAATATTTTATACTTTGAAAAAAAAACAGTTATGTACTCATGTTAAAGCAACATGTAAATAATTAAACAGTACTCTGCCCATAGATTTCGATTTATCAGTGAAGGGCAGATTTTGTGAGGTCCGTCGTTCGAAGTACTAATCACGTCTCGCCGGCCGTGGATTTGCGGTTTGAGTGGTTGGGCAATGCCCTGCGTCATTGTGCATTGACGTCACAGAGCTTTGATCATTATTTTGAAGCCGTTATTGTTTTCGTAGACAACAAAGATATTAAATAACGGAAATAAATATTCTCATTTAGTTTCCTTTCGAGGAAATAAATATAGTAAAAATGTATATACCGATGTTTTAGAATGTGTTCTTTTGTCGTTCTTCATTAGCTCCATATGACGGACATGTTTTTTGCGTCAGAATTCTGTGAGTCTATTTTCGATCATATGCCCTATTATAGTGTAGAAACATTTATGCACGATTGTGTACTGTTTTACTGCATATATACCTAATCTCGAAAATACTGTACTGTAGACTATATTTTACTGATAGGTCTCTCATATGTGAGAGGCCTCCTGGGTAGGTACCATCGTAATGTCCATTTCTCCCGCCAAACAGTACTGTAAATGCACTGTTATGTTCCGGTTTGTACGATCAGTAGCCCGAATGACTACTGGACATAATGATACTTAACATATTATGACTCAGGATGGCAAGCGCAGTGGAATGCCTAGCAATACTTTGTAATTAATTCGTTTTGCTTTTGCTACTGTCCATCAGCGGTCGTATCGCTTACCATGAGACAAATGGCATTCTCGTCTCGCTATTCATCGCAATAAAAAAACAGCTACTGAAATTTTAATGATTAGTAGATATATCACTCCAAAATGTGTTTTTATAATAAAATCCTGTGTAACTTCTGTGCATCTAATATTTATTTCAAGTATGTTTTTTTCACGGTTCAGATATTTGACTTTAATAACCTTGGAGACAACATTATTATAAGACGGTTAAAAAAATCGTCATGTCTCAAGGGCTTTGTAAAATGGTTTTACTGTTTTAAGATAACATAGAATAAAAAATCTTTTTCACAAACGTTATTGTTGAGATAAAATGAATTTCATTCGTTTAGTTAGTTTCCCGGAGTATCAAAAAGCCTTTTATTATATTCAAATAGTCCTTAACAAGCTCTTTAGAACCATTGATAATTAATATCTACTGTTTCAGAGAAATGGCATAAGAATCTCCTTAAAAAACCAACTAACTTATTTATTTTATCTTCTATTAATGTCACTGATAACTTCACTTAAATTAACTATCTTTCCGCACATAAAATCAGTAATTACTAAAGTATCTAATTTGGCAGTCGAGTTGCCTTTGGCCCAGCAAGTCATTGAGTCAGAAACTTGGGCAAGTCGTCGCGACACTCGAACTAACTTGCCGACAGTTCTCGACTGCGTCACTGCACCGCACCGAAATAATGCGAGTTAGCGAATATTCACATTGCAACACTTGGAACTTGGTACATGCCATTGAATTTATGAAACACGACACGCTCTCATTGGTTGCTTTGGAACAAAACTGTCGGATAGTGCAGTGTTTAAGTCAGTCTATTTTGGAAGGCTTTTGTGTAAATTGTATAGTGTTCGATAGGCTATAGTCTAAGAAATATTACAGTACGTTACTAGCTGCAGGCCGCTTTCGGGAGTTCTTTATGTTGATTCATGAAGCCTAGGTTCGTGTGCTTTATTATTGACAAAAAATATCGTTGTTAGATCAGTGCATTACTTAGAAAAAATATAATTTCGATCCTAGAACACATATTCAGACAAGGAAATTGAAGGAAATTTAAAGGGAAGGTGACCTACGTACCTGAAATTTTCATGTTTTGATAGTATACAAAATAAAGGAAATTAAAAAGATCAGTATTATCAACAACCACAGATAGTCCTACTAAACGTTGAACTTCTTTAAAGATTTCAAAGATATAACACAAATATTTTATCATAGAATTGAACACAAAATAAATAATTTAGGCACAAATGGAGCTGAATAAATAAAATCAGGATATTACCCTCCAATCTCAAATACTACTTAATCTAAGAACATTTTCTCAATTGTTTGAACAACAAAATCTATTAAAACTAAGGATAAAATTCCGCAAACGTTGTTTTATTCGCTATTATAATTCCATTAATGGCGGCTTAGTTTCAAATCCATCAGGTTTATTTGAACAAATGGCGATTTTGAACATACTGAGCCTCTGTAATCTCATTTTCTATTATATTGATACTTTAACTCACAATTATTTTGGAGTAAACTTCGATTTAAGATAAGGGAGGATTTTATACGTCTTTGCTAAGCTGATTTATAATGACCTATCCATTTTCTTTGGCAGTCTTTTTGAATGTACATTTCAAATACTATTTGAAATAGAATTCCTAACGATCTTTGCAAAAACGAGATATTAGACCTTATTACTTACATTTTAAGTCACTGATATGACTATTCCATAGGAAATAAACTATTTTTATCCCAATAACCAGTATCGACCCCTTTTTTTATTAATTTAATACTGAATCAACTTACTCGTAATTACACTGTAGTGTGCTGCTTCATTATTTATCTCATGGAAAATGTTGTGAATTGTATAATGTCCTATACTCTTGTGTTAATTAATACTATGTTTAAATTATTGTTGACAGCCTCCGTGACGCAGTGGGTTAGACGCCGCCTGTGAAATGAGAGTCCGCGGGTTCAATCCTCGCACCTTTTCAATCATTAAGCCAATGATGTTTTAATAAAGATGACGCATATCCATATTGCGTGACGCTTAAAAACTGTCCTACTATGCATATACATACTCATTTGTTAATACCTTATGACAATTTTAGTGAATGAAATAGATTATACAGAAAGTACGAGACGGAAAGAGATAGCATTGCGCTATCCAAACATAGAATCGATCCGATAGAAACAGAAGGGTGACGATAAATAAAACTACCTATTTGGTTTTATGAGTATTTAATATATTAACATTGAGGTTGCTACGTGAGTCTACCTGTGGCACGCCATCCTGAAACAAAATATATTTTTATTTACTTTCAACCATGAGAAAATAAAGAAATAAATTGATTGCCGTTTTTTATATTCGTTTTTAGGTAAGCATGCACTGAAAAATCGATCTCTTATTAATATTATTTTTTTCATCCCAAAACATAAGATCTCAAGTCGCAATAAGCACAGCGATTACTCGGGCGAGAATGTCCTTTAAACCGGAACATCACACTGTAGTTTGGCGGGAGAAATAGACATTGCGGTGGTACTTACCATATGAGGCGGCGTCTCACATATGAGAGACCTGCCACTAGTAAACAACCGATACTACAACCGATCGTGCAGGTTTTTTTATGTGGACGTATTTTCGTAGTTGTATATTTATATTCATAATTAAATGGGCACAACCATCAGTTTTAAAGGCATCCAGACACGATCCTCTCTTTTTGTTCGAACCGTGCTTAGTGTATATCCATTTACGTCTCAAAAGCTCATCACGTGGAGATCTGGAAACATTCAATGATATATGTAAATATATATGTATAGTCAATCAAAGTATATGGGGTAGGTATTTTGTAATGTTCGTGGTTGGAATAAGTTATTTATTATGAAAATAATTCATAACTAATAACTTTTTCGTTTTAAATATGATTGAATTACAAACAAATGTACAACAATCCAAATCCATTCAAACATTCATCGTCAATTTTCTGTATCATCAGTTCCGCTTCTGATTTATTAATCTATGACGCACGTGTTTTGTCCCTATCGCACTTCACAATCATTGTATTAAGCGATCCTTCTTACACAATTGAAGGCGCTATTTACTAATTTAAAATAAAAAAATAATTTTGTGTGGTTTTTATATACTTACGTATGGTGTGGAGCTCCAATTTAGTTTCATATTGTTGCACCTTATTTTCTACACATTGAAAACACACGATTCGACACTATAGACAATATTTTTGTAATAAATTATGTTGACAGCACTGAGGTCTTCCCTCTGTCGCCGTTGCCATGCGACTAGATGAAATTACACCAATTGCCCGAATTTGAACGCCTCACTTTTGAAGTGCTAGTGCGATATCTACGTCGTATTTGTATAATATATCATTGCATTAAGCTCAGATACCAACCGTAATGACTGCCTCGTGGCGAAGTTACATTACGGTAAGATTACAACGCTGACGTCGCGGGTTCGAATCTGGATGGGCAAAGTGATATTGGATTTTGCCATTCATTTTTTTTATCGTTATATCGTCGCCCGTCAGTGATTTTAAAATAGTATTTTAGTTCAGTATACTAACGGGTAATATCTACAGGCGATGTGTCAAGATAGCTGTCTGAAACTATACTAAATACTTCAGCTATTACTTTCAAACTTGTTATAAGTAGGATCACGTATATTGAGGCCGCATTCAGAGAGCGAAACGGGGGTGATAAAAAATTGTATCCAGAGTAACTACTGGACATATTGAGACTTACATCTTATGTCTCAGGATGGCGAGCGCAGTAGAATGCCAAGCATTGCCGAAGCAATGCACAAATAACACCTTAAATTACGAATAATTTAAGGTGTTATTTGGTTTTGCTACTATTCATGAGTGGTCGTATCGCTTACCATCAGGCGAACGGCATGCTCGTGTCTCGCCATTTATTGCAATAAAAAAAGTAGAAACTGAAATTTGAAGTAATTACGTGTACATTAGCCGATCTTACATTTAAAGTTAATCACACCAGAATATAATCGGTCACAATTTATAGTAATATTTATAGGCCCAATATAAACAATCAGCTCCACAACTCTCTAACAACGTTAATGAAGGGTAGCAGTTAATGATTAATCTGCTCGCCGACACTCACACGGCTGTCGCACGATTAATATTCATAGAGCTTGTACTTTGCTTGCATTTTAATTCACCTTCATAACTACTATATTTTATAACTAACCCACTTCATACAGTATAAACAATGGGTCACAAACCCCCTACATATATTCCAAATCCGCTCCTGTGCATCACCGGGTGTCGGTAAATCTGGGTCTCGATACGTAAGGCCATAATATCGGCTGAGTTCCTCGGGCTCGGCTACATCCGCGCAGATAAGCCGTCTTGTATCCGCCGACACTCGCCCGGCTGTCGCGCGATTAAATACCCATCGAGCATGTACTTTGTTTGCATTTCAACCGGCGTTTGTGCGGTAATGTCCTTTTGTTAATGTTCAAGCCTTTTGGTTGCGCCAGTGTACTGAATGCGGCCCTGTACTAATGGCGGCTTAATAGTCATTACGTATATTGTATACGGTATACAGCCTCTGTGGAGCAGTTGGTTAGACATCGGCTGTGAAATGAGAGGCCGCGGATTCGATTCCCGCAGCTAGATAAATGTTTGCAAGGCTCACAAGTATTTGTCTTGGGTCTGGGAGGTTGTGGGACCGAAAAGTCTCTCGTAGTTCCTGATACCCACGACGCAAGACTTAATTGAACATAATGTCGTGTCAGGACTATGTATGTGACTGTTGGGTGTATTTATTTATATACTATTGAATTATTTATTAAATAATTAATATTTGTTAAAAATATAATAATGTACATAAATAAAACTAGTATATAGCTGACTAAATGGATAAGAACACTAAACGAAAAACTTCATACCAAAGAGATCCATACAAGAATTCCTAAGAATTATGAAATCTGCATATAAACTCATGAGATAGTACACTGAACCTTACTATTTCTTTTAAATACGGTTCCAAAGCTTTTGAATAATTAACACAATAAAATGGAATATTTAGCATTTAAATGTTCTCCACCTATTTTTGTTTTCCAATAAAGCTAAAAATAAAAATCAATTTTATGAGAAACATGTGCAATCTCTTGGGGATAGCCGATAAATTTTATCACGCTGGCGAGCTCCAGGTAAAAGAGCGATTACACATTATATCATTTATATAACTATTCCTACCAAGATAGATGAGTTTAGAATAAAGGTCTTTGTGCAGGACTACATATGCTATACTATATATACTATGGCGCTATAAAAATCTTTAAATCAATATACAATATTTTCACTCTGTTCAATATACTAAAATACTTCTAAACAATACAGGGTATATCAAGACTGCTACCGAAAACGAAGCCGGGTGGTAGTTTTAGTGACTACAAACACAATCGCTTACACGCAATTTGTCGCTTTCCGTGCGTCAGACAAAATATTTTTCTTGTACGAGTATAAGTATCAGCATGGAATGTAATCCACTCTACCATTTCTTAACCAGACTATTTAGTGCCATATATTCATACGAAAAATAGATTTTTGTCTGATACTTTCAATCACGGTCATAATTATTATTATCATTGTACTACGTTGTGCTACGTTGCTAGGTTGCTACGTCGCTACGTGGCTACGATGTAGTGTGCAAAGGACTTACTTTTAAATTACTATCGTCCTACGTAAATCTGAAAATAACTCGGGATGGTTTTAGTGTAATATTTGTTGGTCATTAAATAGTATTGGCAATTTAGCACATTACTCGAGTTAAGGAAAGTAATCACCGTAGCTTATGAATGCCTTATTTAAAAAGTCATTTTAGGATTTTCTTGTGAATAATACGGAAAAAAAGAAAGGTGAAGTTAAGGTGTCTTAGGTATTAAAAACTACAGCGGATTTTTATCCCACAATAATTAAACCCACAACAAATACTCGTGAGTTGTGAATATATTGGGTTTACCTTCAATTTAAGAAGATACATATAAATAGTTAAGAATTTTGTTTTCACTTGTGGTAAGTCTCGCTTATCTGAGATGCCGCCTGGGTACGTACCACCGCAATGTCTATTTCTCCCACCAAACAGACTCTTAGTTACATTTTCATTTATACATATAAGTACATATAAATTTTAATCTCACATGTACAAATAAACTAAACATCACAATGAACACCATTAACAGACGCACGCCGTAAAAAAGCAGCGAAAAGATTAAACACGTTCCAGGGTTTGATGAAGGCAAAAGGACTGGAGGAAATGAAGGTTGTCTGGAGGGAGACGCCATTTCCGCCGCTCGGCCCGGATGCGAGCAGCCGCTAAACAGGGTGCTCTATTATCGTGCCATCTGCGATGCGTTGCTCCCTATTGTGAATTTCCTTTTGTCTATGCGCCTTGTTGCGTCGTGTGACGCGAGCAGACATCCGCGCCTTTGTTCCCCGCTACAGAGGTTATCGTATTGTAATAGTCGCAGTCGGCGCTATCACTGTATGTAATTATACAGGGTGTGAATAACCACCTGTTCAAACGCCTCTTTTGTGGAGCGACAATGGTTTCATGCCAATCATGGAACAGTACAATATCTCTCGAAAGATATAAGGGTGATGGTACATTCATACAATTTATTGTAGAAGAATTTGTAAAGTTAAAATTAATAGTCAAGCACCAACCTCTTTAGTACTGTTGGTTCCGATATTTCCTGTGAAATGAAAGGTTCGCGAGTTCGATACACATGCCTAGGCAAATGTTTGAGTACTTTACTGTGTCAGCCCATATACGTCCCACAGTACGGCACGGGCCTCCTCTACAATCGAGAGTGTGATTAAAAGTGGTTAGGCCATATAGTCCACCACGCTGACCTAGTGCGGGTTGCTTACTCAGTAATAATTATTTCAGATATGATGCTCCTAGAGCATCGAGGATACATTGGTATCCTGTACTACGCAAATTATTATAATACTCGTATATAGTGATACGAATAAATAAATTAGCATATAATTAGATTCCCTATCCGCTCACCTTTTAAACTACGAGTATGCGAGGATTTTATCATAGAATTAAATCTTGCTCTCGGGAGTGTTATTTTTAGCGCATGCAAAACCTAATAAATATTTATAAAACCCATAAATTAACTGCGACCGAGATTTATGCAAAGTGCGAGGTGGGGTTCACTGGACGGGTCGGGCAATAGCCGGTAGCTGTGTGTTTTAAATACTTCAAATGACCTTTTTCAAGTGCGTGGCCTGTTGGTAAACGGACCAGACGCGACTGCCAACATGTTCGCGGTGGTCGCGGGTTCAAATCCCAGGATAAACCTAAGTCATGCATTTATTGATAGTTAATCACCTATCACTATAACGGTTAAGGATAACGTCATGAGGAAACCTACCTACCATAGGGATTTATAAGGATTTCTATGGTATGTAAAGTCGGTAAGACGAACGAAAACAAAGACGGTAAGGTGTCTGCCCTTCACGTCCAGTCTTTCACATAAAATACTAATATTTGCCTCGTGTTACAAGCTAATTTAATACTGGTTTTACATAAATGTTTAATTATAATTGTATTTATTTTGAACGCAAAATCATACAAAAAATTGATCATAGTCAAATACCCTATTGTGCATTAAATATTTATCTTGGAGCTAGAATAAAAATCGCCTTCCCTCATTTTACGGGTGGCTTTCGCACTCCACCCCACGATTACTGTTATAGGCATATATTACCATGACATTATTAAAATTTTCTCATTACGTATCTGTATTCATATAAGAAATATTACAGAAATCGATACGTTTTCGATATCGATACGTTCGCTATGTTTGTAAACTAAAATTATTTCTTTCTAAATATTGCTTTTTCTTTATTGCAATGAACGGGTAAGACGTCCATACCGTTCCATTAATGATAAGCGTTACGACTGCTCAAGAACAGTAGCAAAACCAAACAACACCCTGAATAACAAAGCAATACTTGACATTCCACTACACTCGACATCCTGAGGCATAAAATGTTAAGTCTTAATATATCCAGTAATTACCCTAGCTGTAATGTCCTTCAAACCGAAACACAACCGTGCATTTACACAGCTGTATCCATGCACGCTCCATCTTCACTCTTGGTTGACTCAGTCTGGGCTAAGCCATCGCTAAAATCTTTCAAAAAACGCCTATATATGCTTACTGCCACATAATACTAGTAGTATACAAATTCCAAAGATCAAAACACAGAGCCATAAAGTCAGTGTTAGCGACAGTTCGAGTTGTCACGTACTGTTCAAATGAACGGCAGGGGCTCGCAACTCGGAACAATTCGTGTCAAAGAGCAATGCATTCGCAGCGAAATGAACGAGAAAACTTTCATATACACGTTTTTGTAGAGGCATGCCGATAATGTATCAGATAAAGGGATTCTGTTTGTTCCTTCACTTGAATTAGAAGGACAAGTTGAATATTATTAAAATGAATGAAACAGTCACATAATCCAGAAGACACCAGTGTAATGCAATTTTATGGGAAATGTGGGAAACTATGGGGGAAATAACTAGTTTCACAGTAATTAGGCCCAAAATAAATATTTGAATACTACACAAATATGTCTCAGTATGGGAACCAGCAGTCTCTCTTTCAGTAGGCTTCTTACGATGCCATTAGCAAGGAAATAGCAAAATTACGTCACCTATTCGCAAACTTCAACGCTTGGAAAACATAAAGGCTAGATCCAAAATACAATGATAAGAATAAAGCATCGGGGCATTTTAAACAACGAAATGCAAACAAGCCATTATTTTAATAAAACAAAACTGAATAATAAAGCCAAATATTAGTCGTAAATCAGCTGAAAACGTAGTTTGCAGCGAGAATTTATTGCTGACGGCTTCGTTTTCTCCTCTTGTACAAACATTGTATCATGCCTTTGTTTATTTGTAATGTATTGTGTGATTTTCAAACGAATGAATACTTGGATTTAATTTTGACCACTATTAATATATGAAAAATTAAATAGTTCTTGTACATTTTTGTATACCGCAAGAATCATTTTATTATTTATTTTGTTAGTAAGACATACCTACAGCATACATAAGGTAACAATCAACAGTGGACTTATCAATAATTAACTGTATATTAATATTTTTTTGGATGTGCATATTTGTATGCACAACATTCGCAATATAATATACATACACACAAACAACAATCAACAGTTTATTACGTTAGATGTGTGTTTTTAAACACCACATACATAATATCATGGTGTATCAGGTATTTTCACCCCAATTGATTCATTACATTTTACCCCTGAATTAATAAACTTTTATAAATTATTCAGCACCAAACCTTCCCACCACCTTTTAATCACCTTTCTAAACCCACTAATGTACAAAAGAATCCTGGATACATTCCAAGCCTGAATTTAGTCCGTATGAAACGCCTCGCAACCCGCGCTCAGGTGGACAGCGCTAAAAGCGGTTCCGTGTACCACAATCTACATTTATCACGCGCCGTACATTCCCTACTAAATAGCTTTTTAGTTTCGCGTAAAAAATGCCGTATGATAGATGGCGTGAGTGGCGAATTTTTGGTAAGATTAATGGAGTTTTCTTTCTGCCTGCGCTTATTTTAAATGGGATTGTTATAACAATACATTGTGCCTTTGTTTCGGAATGAGTTGATAACTGCGACGTGTGAAAGTTTGTAAATTGTTTTTTAATTCATCTAATTTCTATTGGCGAATGGCGAAATTTGGTACTACAACGAAAATTTAAAAATATATTTTTAACGCATTATTTAAAATATGTTCTCATATACACAACAACCAATTATATTCATAATCTAATAGTACTAACATGTCCAATTTAATAAAAAAGAAAGAGAGAAAATGTGTTTCTAATGTGTTGGCAACACCATGACAACAACGCGTTCGGACGCCAAAAGATCGTAGATCTTTAATTGATCTATATTTATTGCGCCATCTTTTTTCATGAAGTTTGTTCAAACAACGAAATATAATTTTGAAGTGATAGAGATTTTATTTATTTTATTCAAATTCCAATTCCAATAAGTATATTCTCAATAAACTATTTATTATCGCGTTTCCTACATTGAATGTGAATTCCGGAGAACTTATAGCTGATGGTAGCATCGTATCCGGCCAACTACTAATTTATAGACAATTTATAAAACCATTTAGTCATCGAATGTTTTGTCTCTTTCGAACCACTTTTGAATTCAGTTTAAGCAAAGAAGCAAAAACATTTTTAACTAAAATAAGTTTTAAAACTGTGTATGAATAATTAGTGTATGAATAACAAATTAGTGTTTTGCACATAGTAATAAGCCCGAAATAGTCACCAACACAAGTATAACATTTGTATTTTAGTTTATGAGCAGATTAAAGTTACATCGACCAAGACCTATCTATAAACGCTGCACTCACCACGCAGTCATTTCAGCATAAAACCCCCTAATCCCGCAGCACAAAGAGCATAATAATCAAACACTCAGCCATTCCCGAGCAGTGTAGCATTGAAAGAGTTATTCCGCGCCATACAGGACGACACAAAGAGGCTTTTATGGCCGGCGGACCGCGAGAAGTGGCGGCGGTCGCAAACAAATCCTACACCCTGTGCTAAGTAGGTTAGAAGATATTATCTGAGGATTTGCAGATTTAAAAGGACGTGGGTGCAGGCCGGGACCTTTTGATGAAACATGGGACATTTGTTTGAGACTGTTTTATTGTTTGTTGAATGTATAAATGTACTTTTCATCCCGAAAATAGTATGAGTATGAGCAAACAATTGCAGTGTACTTATATACGTTTTTTTATTGCTATGAATGGCGAGACGAGCATGCTGTTCACCTGATGGTAAACGTTACCACCATTCATGAAGAGCATAGCAAGACCAAACAACACCTTGAATCACAAAGTGATGCTTGGCATTACACTGCGCTCACCATCCTGAGACATAAGATGTTAAGTGTCAATATGGCCAGTAGTAACTCTGGCTACAATATCCTTCAAACCAAAACGCAACAGTGCTATTACACTGCTGTTTGAGGAGAGAATTAGATATTGCGGTGGTACCTACCCAGGCGGCTTCATATCAGAGATATACCACTTTTGTCTGATGTGGACTGGACTCAAAAAGTGTCTACACCCGGGCGTAGCCGGTTCGGAACGCTATTATGAGTATGTTCATACGTCATATTGCAAATCACAGGCCCGCTTTATTACTGAAACGGCTTAGGGCTCGGTCCACCAACCACGTTGGCAAATTCCAGGTTGATAAACTCCACATTTCATACAAATTCTTGTGGGAAATCTCTCAGGTATGCTATTTATGTTTGTTTTGTTTAAAACATCTTTATTTACCTTAATAATTATAATACATTTGAACTAAAAGTGTACATTGTAAATGCTATTTATGTTAAATAAACATAACATAAAAATTTAATTTAACATGCTATTTATGTTAAATTAAACTATATTATTTGTTAAATTAAGCAATAATTCATGAACAACATGTAAAGTTATGTAACTTCAAGAAGTCACAGGTGTGTTCTTGAAGCCAAACTTTCAACCTCCAGATATTACCAGTGTTTTTCGTTGTCACTACTACTCACATGTATTCTTGTTTGGCACAAATGATAAAAAACCAGAATTCTTACTACGCGATTTACAAATGTAATTATTTCATACCCTAATTTCAGAGCTATTGAAAATATTCCGTATGACTGAGCAACATAATAATGAAAGTAGGAGGATTATTATCCGTCCGTCCTTGGATTGGAAAAAACAAACTTATTAAACCAATGTCGCATCGAATTATTTCTACTTCATAAATCTTACGAATGACAGCAAAAAATGTCATTTACTTTACTTATTTTTTCATTAATATAATTCAGTTTAGAATATTGTTACGTTGATTTTCTTTTTCGCTAGCTGAAATAATTTTCTAAAGGTGACGTGAACTAATAATAAAACGCTGATTAAACTTTCAGTAACTACCTATCTAAATCCATGTTCCTTAATACCACAATGCACTTACGATTCTGTTTCAGCCTATATACGTCCCACTGCAGGGCATGAGCCTCATTTACAATCGAGAGTACGATTGAGAGTGGTTAGGCCATACAGTCTACCACGCTGGCTTAGTGGGGGTTGACTTTACATAGAAATTCTCACAAATCGCTATGGTATGTAGATTTCCTTCCGATGTTTTCCTTCACCGCTATAGTGCGTGGTGATTGACTAGCTATCAATCAACACATGACTTCGAAAAGTCAGAGGTGTGCCCTGGGATTTGAACCCGCGACCACCGTGAAAATCAACAGTTGCATTCAATAAATTGACACTGAGTATTGAAGTTTGGAACCTCTTAAAGGTATTAGCTGGTATCCCACAACGAAATATTCTTTGAATAGCAATGTAATACCACCGTAAGCATGTTGACAGCACTTCACCTTCAGGCATCTACGATTACCTGGGTACTATAACTTTTGTATTACTCGTAGTACAGAGTAACCCCCCAGTCGCTTATCAAGTGCCTATGTACCTATCCCCTATCCACGAAAAATCTTAATTCACGCCAAACATTTCCAAACAAGATTCCGCACAAATTCAACCCAAAACAGAATAAGACGCGAAACTTTAACATGCTAGTGAGGCGTTTCAAAAATGATTCTCATTAGCTTATCTTGGCCGGGAATTTCAGAAATTCCCTTATCGTAGGACTAAACAGGGGACGTGGCTCGGCGCACCGCAGATATCATCCTATTCAGACGAGGGAGGTTAAAATGCTACGTGATACTTGGATCTAACGCCCTTTCTTGTGTATACAAACTACACGCCGACATTTTGGTTTACATTTCATAATTGACATGTGACGTCACTAAAACATACAGAAGGAAATATAGGGGTAGTAACATTTGTAATTAAACTTTTCATTGTTTATGTTTTTACTATCATTTTTAGAAAATAGGAAAATACTGCTGGGTATTTCATTTTAGAAATTACGAATTAAAAAAAAACGAATTTACAACAATCGAATTACAGTTTTCTTCATTTGTCAGACGCATTCTTTTTTCAAACCGCGTTAATAGTGTGTCATAAAAAAAACAACGGAAACCCGTCGAAGTCGATATAGGTTCTTCTACGAGTCCTTTTGCCACAAAGGAAAGCTATTCGTCCTGAATGTCTCATGTTTACTCGAAAGCCAAAGCGAGATTTCATCCGCTCGCCACTTCAACACGTTTGATAAAAACTCTTCCACATTCACCCGCCAATAGGATATTTTGCATGAATGGCCATGTCCTGGGTGGGTTCTGCTCGATTTGCCACGGAAGTGCCGTCGATTTTTAGATATATTCTTTAAATGCAGCAGTTTTTAAATAAAACTTGTTGACAACTTGTTTGAACGTAAATGGATAAGTAATAACCCATTTTGGTTATTAAGTTACTGTCTTTCATAAAATATGATATAGAGTATGAGTAAAAAATATATACTACAAGTTTACAAAATTCTACTTTAAATAAACATCTTCTTTTCATGTTAAATTGAATTTATAGAATTTGTAGACTGAGTGTATGGCAGGAATAAAATGTACTTTAAAAGAGGAAAAAATGTTCCAAATTTGAAATTTAGGAATCAAGCTAATCAACATCGTTCTGCATTCAAATATTCTCGGTAGTATTTAATGAAAAATGAACAACATACATTAAGGCATTACGCCGTGTTTCCTTTATTAACAAAAAAATGAATATAATCTAACCATTTTTCTGGCAATACATTCCTTTTGGAAGCGCAGTAAATCCTCATAATCCTCGAGAGGAGGCGTCAACATTTCACAGCAAATACACAAAGCCAACGTTGTTTATTTTGTCTAAATTTTTCTCTGTGAATCTCTTCTGCACGGCGCTGATTTATTATTCTTCATCCTCTTATAATTAAATAGGACTGTTTGTTGACATTTTCGTTTCCGACAATTATTAAAAATCTCGTATTTTACACGGTGAAATGTAAATTTGCTTAAAAATCTAGCTACTGCTAATTTCGAAAATTTTCGGAATGAAATTGTATTTTTAAAAGTATTTTAATTATCTTGAATTTGAAAAAATCACATCAGAAATAAACGTAGATTTCTTTATGTTCTTTCTTTCACAATTCTACTAGGTATAATCAGATAATATTACAAAACGAATCATTATAAAAAAAAATAAAGTCCAAAGGCCAAACCCACGCAATAGGAATCCTCCAAATGCGAAATTAAGTCAAGTTACATAACAATAGACTGCCAGGGCATTAGCTGCGTGCGGGGGAAAATCACTTTCTCCGCGAATTTTTATTGCTTTTTATTGTTTATGCCGACTCTTGCGGACCATTACGGCACTTTGGCTGGTGAATTATTTGGAAACTTGCTTGTTCGCCGTCCATTACGCGATTTATGTACAAAATGGGCGATGTACTGTGAACAACAGTGACGATATAAAGCCTCTTTTTGAATGTTTCAGAATATTAACAAAGTTTTATGGGTGTATTGATAACCTTTTACATCGTCGATAAAACAGTTTTTAAAGTATGCAAATTTTTACAAAAACTGGTAAGATGTGAACGGCCAAGATGAAGAGCAAAGCAGTCATTAGCCAGCTACCCCTACAATCTAAGTTAAGTTTCCAATAAAAAACTAGAACAGTCAACATAGTAACGATCACAGCTGTGAACAATATCCATATTATCAAAAATTTAAAACAATAAACCAACATTTAAACTATTTATGTATTTCAAACACCCGCAAATATAACTGAATAACAACATAAAGTATACAATGTTTTACAACCGCACTGAAAGTATCTACCCATGCTTTGATTAGATTCTTATTGGAAACACATACTACAACATGTAAATTTATTATTTTACGCACACTGCACAATGACATGCCCGAAATCAACCCTAAGGCCAGTATAGCGTCACAGCACGAGAATAATTTAAAATTTGTGTAGATAATAAATACGCCAAAATTGTCAATACACGCGCGGCTTATCAGCGATAAACGGACGTCAAACAAAATGAACGCGCAGAGCAATAAACCCATTCCGGCCCGTCTGGCTCGCGAGCCGTGTGAAAAACGACTTTTTTAAAATAAAACCATTTAACAGCTAGATAAAATCCTTTATTTATATGCAAGTAGAAGGCAATTGCTGATTTAAAGCCCGATCTAAAATAATTTGGAAAAGTATTTCGAGTTAACTTGGCTGATTGGCGAGAACAAACCTTAGCTTCTCGCAATATTGACAGTGCTACGCGCCATAAGCTACGCCAAATCGTCTAACTACGTCAGCATTATGTCATCAATGTCTACGACATTCGTACAATAATGCACAGCTATTTTCGGATTAATTTGGATCACAATTCCAATTTGCCTAAGTCATGAAAAGCAGCCTCTGGACACAAATCAAAGTAATACTAGTGACAATTCCGTCAGCATATAATCCTGAAAAATACCCCAAAGCGTTCTCCGTCAGCGTGAAATATCGAAGTGTGTCAGTAAATTACCCGCGCTGCATACAAAGGCTGGCTGACCGCTCAGCGCTCACACAGCACCGTATAATATACAATTTTGCGGCGCACTACACAATGAGCTGAATTGCCACTGTTAACAACGCGAGAACTGTTAAACGCTGCGACACTTTGGAAATGTGCTGTAACTTTACCGTTTTATGTGCCGTGTTATGTAAGGATTTTCTCTTTAAAATATATAAGTGCCGTTTTTATCTGACTTTGAACGAGACAAAGTTTATTAGCTACAATAATACTATTTAAGTTACTAATATTCTAAACTACGAGAATATACTTAACCTGATACTATTCCATTCGAAAAATCTGAATATACTTTCTATATTTACTAGTCCGCCTTTTGTACTTTATTCTTTAATGTTACTAATTCTATATATGCTGCATAAAAGGATAAATAAACATATATGTATGTTATTATAAAAATAGACCAAAATCATATAATATACAATAACCATGAAACAATATTTTCCACTACACTACCTCTGTAGGCTGTGGCCATATTCCGCAACGCTTTACCCAATATTGAACTATATGCAAATTTTCCGTTCGCCGCATCAATTTGGAGGAAAAAATGAAGTTGTTTCAGGTCACCGCGGCTGGACCGAATTATTCGTAATTACCATCGGATCACGGCTCACTTGCTCTGGGAAATTAAACGAGACTGAATTTTACACGGTTCTTCTAACTATTCATAACTTGGTGAAGTATTTTGAAGAATAATCAACACTAAAAGACCTTTTTGTAGATACTTATTTTGTATTTCTTACTTGCGGGCAGATTTTAAAATTATTTTATTCTTGTTTTATTTTTGGATAGAGGAAAAACCTTTATTAATTTTCATTCCGATAATGTATTAACCAATAACAATAACCAAACCATTCAATCAACTGATGATAGGTCTCTCATATGTGAGGGGCCACCTGGGTATGTACCACCGCAATGTCTATTTCTCCCACCAAAGAGCAGTGTTAATGCTCTATTGCGTTTCGGATTGGAGGACATCATAGCCAGAGTAACAACCGGACATATTGAGACTTAACATCTTATGTCTCAGGATAGCGAGCGCAGTGGAATGTCAAGCATTGCTTTGTAATTCAAGGTTGTTTGGTTTTACTACTGTTCGTGAGCGGTCGTATCGCTTACCATCAGGCGAACGGCATGCTGATCTCGCCATTCATGGCAAAAAAACTGGGTGGTCAATAGCTAGACAGAAAATTTGTCAAATGCATGACTAAAAGTTTAAAATCCACTGACTTAGACCACGACATAGAACATAATGTACCTAATGTCACTCGACTAACACAACCCCGCCTCCAAGAGCGTAGATAATTTCCATCACAACACGATACCGTGAAATAAATGGGTCAGGTGCCACGCACAGGCGTCTGGCGCGCGGCCGAGCAGCGCAGATTTTTTACTTACGTCACTGATATCGGAAAATGTAATACTAAATTATTTAGAACAAAATATTGTTTTGTCTCGTCAGTCTTACAATTCACAAAGGAACGCAGGAAGTCGCTAAATTGATGCAAGTTGTTTTTAATAGGACACTATAGAACAACATATACAAATACATACATAAACTCACGCCTTTTTTCCAGAAGGCGTAGGCAGAGGTGCCAGGATACTCACATTTCGCCATGTATTTTCCGTCCCACGATGTGATCGCCATTTCGGACACAAAGACCTGACCCCAGGCTGATAATAAATAGAAAAGTCCAATATTATTTTGCCCGACCCGGGATTTGAACCCGAGACATCAGCTTTGTAACTGTGCCATAGCCGAACTACGCCATCGAGACAGTCAAGGCCTTTTTTAGAACAACTTGCTTAAGGTAAATTTTCAGGCAGTGGTCCAACGATGATGATTTCCGACAAAAGAAGAAACTTCTTATTAAATGAAGAGATCTTTACCACTAAACACAAATTAAATCTATGTGTTATGGTTCCCAATCTTTGAAAAAATAAGATAAGAGAAAAGGGCAAGAAAGCAATACAATTTTACTATTAATATGTATCCAGTATTGCTATTATTATCGTGTGTACTAAAGTTTCTCCGGTCGATTCTATTATGCTGGCCTAATCATTACTTCCTTTATGGTATTACGAGAGGCGGGAAATTGGTCTAAAAGTTGATAGGCGTTCACATATGCATATAGAATCAGTTTGGGTACAGTAGCGACACTAAAACTAGTATCATGTCTTACACGGCTTCAAGAATCAGGGTCACTGGACAATCTAGGTCACTAGGTAACTATTTCTTTATAGTTTTGTATTGAAATAAATATTCAATTCATATACGGGTTGATTCGAAATGAAGATTTCCTCTACAATTTAAGGTTGGAATAAGTCTTTGGCACCTACCTGATGTGTAAAGAGTAGGCAGAATTACGTAATCATTTTATATACCAAGGTAGATCCTTTATGATTATTCTCACCTGTATATAAACTTATTTTTTCCTTTTTGGGCAATTTTTAAAGGTCGTTGTTTGACATTTGAACGTTTATAACCTTCCTTAATAATCGAGCTATCAAAAAAGTTTAAAAATACTCAAATCCAATCAGAAGTTTCATAGATTAACGCGTACAAACAAACTCTCCAGCTTCATTATATTATTTTAGATTAAAACTGTCTGAAAAACAAAACTAACACTACCAGAATAGCGCAGTAAATATGAATTTAAGCTGAAAATGTAATTGAACCAACAGTGCCAACTAGCATTGTAATATGGAAGCACATTGTACATTACACCAATTGGAAATTATGCAATATCGTTGTAATTTAGATAGCAGTGTGAATGTTTTGTTTCATGTCACAGATTTTTTATGTATTATAACTAAATCTTTTTCCGTGTTTTAAATGCTTAATACATTGTTCAGCTTTCTTAATAACTACCCCCCCCCCTCGCTTTACATCGTTGTAATTTTCAAAACTAGTAATGTTTCTGTGATATCCTCGTGTCGCTCATATTTTTAGGAACAAGCCACATTTAAAATTGAACCGATTGGTATTCCTACTATGCCTTATATAAATACACCTAACAGTCAAATGCATAGTGCTGCCCCCACATTAAGATCAATTAAGTCTTTTGTCGTGGATTTTATTTTTATTTTTTTATTTTTTATTTATTCGGAAAACTTACAGCAAACTTATAGTAAATCAAGATAATACAGGTATACTTATAAAGCCATTTACAAGTTTTCACAAATATGTTGTTAGATATCAGAAACTACGATATGATATCAGAAACTACGAGAGACTTTTCTTTCTCACAGACACGCAGACCCGAGACAATACTAGCACCTCACTATCATTTGTATCACCTCACTATCATTTGTATCGGTGCGGGGATTGAACCCGTTGCCTCCCGCTTCACAGTCGACTTCTAACCAACTGCGCTACGACTCATACATTGGAATGCCAAGCATTGCTTTTTAATTCACGGTGCTGTTTGGTTTTGCTACTGTTCATGAGCAGTCGTATCGCATGCCACCAGACGAATTGTATGCTCGTCTCGCCTATCAAAGCAATAAAAAAAAATTTGTTTCTTCTATAATAAAAAGGCGAAAGTACCCTGGTACCCCACCTTTCGCCTTTTTAGAGAGGTTTAGAGGTGCTAACCTCTGCCTGCCCCTTGTAGGAAAAAGGCGTGAGTTTATGTATAAGATATATTGCAACGACCGGCCTTGTTTAAGGGTAACATGATACGTGGACTGCTGCGCTTGTTAGTACGATGACGTAACTCTATTTACTGTTAAAATACATAAAATATACTTTATATAAACCATAGTGGAAGTGTTAAGTGTGTTTATTTATTCTTAACTGCACATACACTTAAATATATTACATATTAACAAAACGTGCAGAGGTCAGTCTTATCAGTCTAGGCGATTTCTTACAGACAACCTTTGGATGGATATAATAAAAGGAAAAGAGGAGAGGGCAATCTGAAAAAAAGGATACAAGTTCCAATAAAATAATAATAGAAGTAATAAGTTGTTTTTTAAAAGATTGTTTTTGTTCAATCATTTTTTTGATACTGTAACTGCATACCTGGTGGTAAGTGCAAATGCCAGCCAGATAATAGTATCGAATGGCATCAGCCGGCGGTCTCTTGCCATTCAATACAATTATGCCGGCCCGCTAAGATGCCTCTTCACGCGTCTGCGGAAGGACCAAGGATTATACCAACTTTGGCGTCTATATGGTAATATTGGAGCTAATTCTAATATTATAATAATCGTCAATCCAAAATAAGATGACACGTAAATACTTCTATGGCGCATTTGCTAAGACGCCGGCTCAGAAACGAGAGGCCGCGGATTCGATCCCTGCACTGAGGCAAATGTTTGTGAGGACCACAAATATTTGTCTCAGGTTTAGTATTTGTGAGCCTGAAAAGTCTCTCATAGTTTCTGATACTTAGATTTAATTGATCTTAATGTGGGATCGGAACTATGTATGTGATTGTTGGCTGTATTTATTTATTTATAATTCTAGACCTAATATATTTTATGTGTTAAAAAATGACACACATCCCAATCCCAAGGTCACAGGCAAACAATCAATTACAATCAACATTCCATAACCAAGTTGAATCCCTACAATAGCCGTGCTATCAACAAACTGCAGAGCGGCAAATTTCTCACCAGAGAACAGTGCAGCGGCTTTAACCGGAGTTCGGAGTAATCCCTTTTCCATTATCGCTGCAGGCGTGACCCATATAAATCGGATTCCTGACGGACGCCATTGTGAATATGTAGCCTTTGGTACCGCTCTCAAATAGGTTATTAACTTGCAAAACGACCACGACGCGCTTGTAATCAAGCGCTGAATTATGCCGGCCGCAAATTACTGCGAGCGTATGCGTAAATATTTCAGCTGGGGAATATGTTGTGATCTGAGTGGACGAGGGTATATATCCATCATATATTTTTTATTTTTTTTTATTCTGGTTCAGCACATTGACTGCATTGCACCTGGTGGTGAGTACAAGTGTAGTCCAAACAGAGTATCGAAGAGTATCAGACTTAGTACCAACTTACATACTTTGACTCCGTGGAGCAGTTGGCTAGACGCCGCCTGTGAAACGAGAAGTCGCGGGTTCGATCCCCGCACCGAGAGAAATGTTTGGGTGGCCCACAAATATTTCTTCCGGGTCTGGGTGTTTGTGAGACCAAAAAGTCTCTCGTAGTTCCTGATACCTACGACACAAGACTCGATCTTAGTGGTGGGTCAGGACTATGTATGTGGCTGTTGGGTTTTATTTATTTATTTATTATTTACATAATTTTACTTCCAAAATTTTACTGGTGGTAAGTCTCCAATATTTTGAGACTGCCTGGATAAGTACCATGACAATGCCTCTTTCACCCGTCAAACAGCAGTATAAATGCACTATCGTGTTCCAGTTCGAAGGACATTGCAGCCAGATTAATCATTCCACCCTGGAACTAGACAATTTCAAATACTGCAACGTAGAATACCTACTGAATTTAGATTTTGACACTGATTTTCATGAATTTGCACAAAACACAAAACAAAAATAAGCCATGTAATACAGAGAACTCATGATTTTATTTAAAATTGTGTACTGAAATTTCAAAAACTCAATAATATCATTAAAGCATTTCTACTCCAACTACATTTCTAGTATAAATACAACTTACTCAGTAGTTCTCACTTACCTCCGTCCACAAAGTACACTAACTAGCAAAGAACCGGTAACTTGAGCTTTGTGTAACTATATTTTCAATCCCAAAAGTAATTGAACAAATCTTGAAAAGTAATGGAACGAAAACGCATTTTTATTTTGCAAAAAATGACGAAGCGAACATACCATTCGCCTGATGGTAAACGATATGACCGTTCATGGATATTTATGAAACCAAACAACACCATGAATTGCAAAGCAATGCTTAGCCTTTAGATCATTTAGATATAAGATCTTAAGTCTCAATAAGTTCAGTAGTTACTCTGGCTACAATGTCCTTTAAACGGGAACACAACAGTGCATTTACAGTGCTGTTTGGCGAGAGAAATAGACATTGCAGTGTACCTACCCAAGCGACCCTCTCACATATGAGAGACCTACCGTCAGTGAATTTATTTGTTATTGTTTGTTTTATCACAATTATAAAGCAGTATCGATTCATTTAAAAAAAAATTAGTAACGGACCTGACGCGGCTGCCAAGATGTGCACCGTGATAGCGGGTTGAAATTCCAGGGAACACTTCAGACTTTTCGTCATTTGTGTATTGATTGTCAATCAACACGCACTATAACGGTAAAGGAAAACATCGTGAGGTAACCTGAACAACAGCAAAAAAAAACTATAGATGTGAAGTCCACCACCGTGCACTAGACCAGCGTGGTGGAATAAAATATGGCCTGCCCCCTCTCAATTGTAATCCCTATTGTAGAGGAGGCCTGTGCCCTGTAATGGGAAGTATATGGGTTGATACAGTCTAAAAGTACCCTGAACAATAAGACGAAGCGAAAGTAGTATGTCAGGATCAAGCAAAGTGGATATTCATAGTCTCTGCCTACTCATATGGGATAAAGGCGTCTGGTATATGCATGTATGTACGTATAGCCTACAGATAAAGAATACGATCATAATTATGATAGTAATTACTCATTAGTCTACTATAATTATTCAGCTACAGAACATAACACAATGCAACTTCAGCGATCTCAAACTTCAACCACGTACAATTAATACGTTCAGTTTTCAGCATGTCTAAACAAAATAATGATTGAAATGTTAACAGCATTGCCGAGAATGCACGTCAAAGCAAACAATACGCCGCCTGCAGCGGAATCCTATTTCCAATTACTGTTAGCTGTAATTATCGTTACCTCATCTCAGCGGTTCAATATTAAATTATTTGCAACCATTCAGGCTTCAATTCTATACAGCATATGCAGGTATGTTAAAAAGGAAAAGTACAAATTGGTAAACCCAACTGGATTTAGGAATTCGGTAGTAAATGAGGTTCGCTAATCCGCAATAGGCAGCGTAGTGGATTACGATCTGAGTATACTAAATATAGCTTTCTATTGTAGAAGAGGCCTGCTAGGAAGTGGACGAATGTATAGGACGATACTTTATTGTTTTGCAGCTCAAATACATCCCACTGCAGGGCACAGGACTCTTCGACAATCGAGGTAACGATTGAGAGTGGTTAGGCCATAATATAGTCCACCACGCTGGCTATGGCGAGATAGCGGCCTTCACAACATTTATTTTTGTTATAACTTAATTTATTATAAGGGATACACGAGCGTTCGCTCCCGATTTTGTAAAAGCATACTCTACCCAATCTATCCCCCAGGAAACACATTTTTCCGACATAAAAGGTAACCCATGTCACTATGGAATCCATACACTATGTTTATGCGAAAAATCGTGTCGATACGATGCCTCGATGTTACATAAATAATGGAAAAGGCAACACAAATACAGCGTAAACATAAGCACAATTTGATGCTTTTAGTAAAAAAAAATTATTTAATTCAAAATTTATGTAATTTTATTTAAAATATCAACACTTTATAATTTGAAGACTGCGCAAATAAAATAAACGGTATACGGTACCAAAACTATATACTAATAATAATTTATAATGAACACACGGTTTCATAACATAACAGACCTATAACACACCCATTTCAAAATGCATAACCAAACAAATGAACATCAAACTCCGACTGAACTAAAAATGATCAACACAACACAAATATCGAAAACAGTTTATACAGATAATTAACATGCATAACCAAACGCAATATTAAAACGCAACTGAAAAAAAAAACATTCCACGCAAATTCGCATAAACTCTTTCGTTGAATATTCAAACGGGCCGACTCGATGGCGGGAAATCAGTTCGGTGGTCACTCATCGGTCCGACGCGACCAATGGCTCGGAACGCACCATTGTCCCATTTACACTTGCAAATCTAGATGCATGTTCCACGCCTTTATATATTTTGCTATTAACTTTTAAATTTATGAGGACATTTTGGAGCGAAGTTTTACGCGAATTGTGTCAGTACATAATGGCTTTACGGTATTCGCGTAGTGTAAATTTATGCGAGTGTGACCTATATCCTTTGGCTGCTGTAATCAACACTTTTTCATATTCTCTCAGTTGAGTTTAACACTGGCGAATAATGCTATTAATTAGCATTTAAATTAAGAATGGGTCAGTACATTAAAATGACCTTATTAGCCTTTTGGAAAAATATTATACAAAGTTTTTTTATTAATCGAATAATTTAATTATCGAATGAACAAATAATATGAAAGAATGCTAGAATGCGAACCAGTATAAATTGTATCGAACAGACACACAATGTCTTGACGCCACTTTAAGATCAATCAGGTCTTGATTCCTGGAAATTAGAAAATACGAGAGACTTTTCGGTCTCACAATACTCAGGCCGGACACAAATAATTGTGGTTCTTGTGTGGGATTGCACCGCACGTCATCTCTTTTCCCAGTCAGAGTCCAATCAACTGCTTGGAGGCTGTTCATAGGCTTGACCTACAACCCACCGTTATACATACATAATATAACAAGACTGCTGTCGAAAATAAAGCCAGGTGGCAGTTTTAGTGACTTCAAACAACGCAACTATACATTTTTCAAAAAAAGAGGCTATATTTTTTGTTTCTTTTTTTCTTGTCATCGTACAACCTTTTATTTTTAAAGACGCTATGGTACGCAAGGGTTTAAAATATTATTGTAGCAAAAACTATGGATTTACCATCCAAACACATATTTAAAAATCACAAAAAAAAACAATGGTCGTATTTCTTTGCGAAATTTTTAATTGCATTGTGTTTATAGACTGTAGTCACTAAAACTACCGCTCGGATTATTTTTCTATCGCAGTCGTGATATACCCTGAGTACTTAAATTCGCTCGACCAATGCATTAAATATTTGCAGTCTTTTCACACATAAGTTGGGCGCGATTTAAGCCCGAATCGGTGCTTAACATTTATAACAATTATATCCTTATATAAAGTGAAGAATCTGTCAAGTCGTCCACGCCATTGTATATCAAGAACATATTGTAACTGGGGATTGTTCGCGTCATCGTAATCTGAAGCATTCTGTTTCGCTTGTGTATGTCGTATTGTGCAGATGGCACGGTAAATGCGCTCTCTACTATTGTACTAGACAATATAATTGGACTGTAGTGGCTGTCTGAAAACAATGCTAATTATCCTTGTTTTATTTTATTGCTTTAATTAAACGTAAAAATATAGTAATATACGCTTGCTGAAAGCACGGGTGTCCTCTGCGGACTTAGCAAATTCAATATGTTGAAATAATTTGGGGAGGGCTATGTTCAGTAGTGGACTTCGAGAGAGAATGAAAAAGAGAGAGAGAGAGAGGAAGACAGAATGAGCATAGCCAATCACGCTGGCTTATTTCGAGTTGACAAACTTTATATAATATCAAAGAAAGTCTTGAGAAAATCTCTATTGTGTGCAGGTTTTTTCGCGATGTTTTCCTTCACTGTTAAAGGTTTAATCTCAAATACCTATTAAGCTATAATATCCAATTTGATTTACCGCAAATAACATTATATTTCCCAACCAAAAGTTTACGATCGATTTAAAATTTTATTATCGACGACGCAAAAAGTTTAGCCGTGATGCCGTTTGGGTAAATTTACTGTTTGATATCGGGTATTAATATAAATGTGAACGTTAAATTTTAGATCACAAATGTACGAATAATCCATTAAAACATATCAGCAAATCTCTAATATAATATTCGGTAGATATTTAACCTCTTATAAAAAGCCTGCTAAGTGCGAGTCGGACTCGCGCACCGAGGGTTCCGTACAAAACTATGTGATGTAACAAAAAATTAAAGTTTTCCGTATTTTTTCCTTTATGTGTGCTATAAAACGTTTCTCATGTGAAATTTTAAGAATCTAGGTTCACTGGAAGCTTGCTAAAGATTTTGGTTTTAATTTGATGAAATGAAATTATTGATCTTGTAGGCAATTAAATAGCTCTTAAGACAAGTCAATCATCGTACTTACTCTATGTTTACAAAATAATGGACTTTTATAAAGTTTTCGGTGTTTTTTATTCATAGTTTATTATAAAAAAGTGCGTGGTGGCCTGTTGGTAAACGGACCAGATGCGGCTGCCAACATATTCACGGTGGTCGCGGGTTCAAATCCGTCCGTTCAAATTCGGGCACACTTCTGACTTTTCGGAGTCATGTGTGTATTGATAATCAATCACCACGAACTAAAAACGGTGAAGTAAAACATCGTGAGGAAACCTGCATACCATAGCGATTTTAAAGAATTTCTTTGGTATGTAAGTCCGCCAACCTGCACTAAGCCAGCAGAGTGGACTATATGGCCTAACCACTCTCAATCGTACTCTCGATTGTAAAGTAGGCCTATGCCCTGCAGTAGGACGTATATGGGCTGACACAGAATTATTTTTAGTATGTAAAATGCTATTCAAGGAAATACATTATTTCCGTTAATTACTATTTTAATGGATCATGAGTATCCAATGATCGAATAAGCTATCCACCACGTTACCTGGCTTGCCTAAAGGGTTCTGGGGTCTGGATACATGGCGGGCTCATTATAATCTTCATCCATAGGAAGCCTACTGCCATAATATAAATCAAAATACATATCGAACACGTTACTACATGATAAATTCACGTCAAAGCCAAATCTCAGTCTCATGGCGGTTTCATTAATCCGGACAATAAGCCGGGCCACAAACGCGTCATTATTTTAATGAAAGCACTGCGCGGATGCTGGTGCATTCCCATCAAATCACGTATAGCGAATCATTACGTACGTGTGCCGTGCCTAACCACGAGTGACGTCATTAAATTATAGGTGACAATTGCTGACGTCATTAAGCCACGGCGTGTTGCGGAAGGTCTTGTTTGGGATATCCAAATGATGCTATTGTTTAATTTAACTAGTGTAAATTGTCAAGCCGAAAGCACTTTTGATTTTTGTCTCGGATTTTGATGGTTATTATTTATTTAGTTGGAAAAGTATAGTTTAAAGAACATCTCTCTTTAGTTCTAAGAGTTTCCTTTAGTTATAGTCCGAGAGCTGGCACCATTTTTTGAGTAGGTATTTGAGGCAAGCTGAAAACTGGTTCCATATCTCTTCTATTATATTCCAACTCGGTAGTGCAGACTTGGCCGGTGAGTAGCGGGGCTAAATCTTCAGGGGTACGCTACATCTACCTAATCATGGCTTCAACTCTAACACTGGTCAGTGTACCACCACGACTACTAAACTTCAGACCGGTAAACCAACTGTCCTTCAGTTCTACTTCATAAGAGTGAGTGAGGATAGTTCATGCTACGACCAAAATCATTAACAATACTTTATTGATATGTATAATTTATATCAGTAATTTGTCCATGAATGTATTATTAGAAAATATTATTGTACAAGTCGTTGGTGTGCCTATTTCAATAAAATAAAATAAATCAGTAACTTCGTTCTATTGATCTTAGTTAAAATATTATAGCTGACAAAGATACAATATCACACCACAAAAACCATTACAATCACCAACCACTATTTTAATTAACATTTCGCAAAAGGAAGAAAGCGAGTTAATGATAAACATTTTTCTACATGGGCGACAATACGCGGCAGTGCCGAGGCGTCATTGTGTACATCAAAGGACGGTGTGCGGGGGGGTGCGGGTAGTGGGGGGTGTCGGAGGGGGGGTGCGACAGGCCGCCACAAAAGCTCCAACCAACAAAGTTCCCCCGTTATCCCGCAATTATCTAAATGCGAGGCGAGGTGTCGCCATAGATTTATTATGACGGAGACGCGGCATTTGCTTTGTACTCACTACTCGTAGTTTGAATTTGGAAGAGGATTTTTGGCGTCAATATTGTGTTTGGGAAGTTCTGTGTCAATCTTTATGTCTCATTTAAAAGTAGTTTGGTGGGTACATTTTTCATGATTAGGTACCGATCGCTTGCTTGGCGACCTAATTGAGCAACTCTTACTTAAAGCCAAAGTTGTAGATCTGTAACCAGCCACCGAGTATAAACTTGAAAATTCTGCCTTAAACAAATAATTTGCCAATTTTCATTGGTCAGTAATATTTATCAGATTGAGAATAATGAAGGAAGAAGAAGAACCTTTAAAGAGGAAAAATGTGTCGTCATAAGACGGACAATGCGCTGGTTTCATCATCTTTATTTCCGATGCTCATCAAATAATCACTTTATATTCCATGGACTGATTGCCGATTATAATCATAACAAATCAAATCAAATATTTTTATTGTGGACACAGGTTTACATAAGCTTTTTCAATTAGTTTATCCGTACAACTATGGCCCACACAAATTGGCATACAATAATATGAACATTTTAGGTATCTACATAACTGCAAAACTGGTTAATATTGAGAAATAATAATTACGAGTATTATCTTTTAATTCTTAAAAAGATTGAGGATTTTATTTCGGTTTTTTAAACCTAAATACGAATGCAATTCGCAACCACACTGATCACAATAGATTCTTGTCCTTTCTAAGCAAGTAGTCTATGTCATATTAGTATTAGGATTTGAACTTCCCCTTAACACCTTTTTAAGATAATTTTTGGATTGGATTGGATTTGGCAGCCGTGGAGCAGTCGGTTAGACGCCGCCTGTAAAACCAGAGGCGCGGGTTCGAACCCCGCACTGAGATAAATGTTTGTGCGGCCCAAATATTTCTTTCGGGTCTGGGTGTTTGTGAGACAGAAAAATCTCTCGTAGTTCCTGATTCCCACGACACAAGACTCGATCTTAGTGTGGGGTCAGGACTATGTGTGTGACTGTTGGGTGTTAGTTATTTTATTTATTTTATTCTTGATGCAGATTGCCAAATATTACGAAAACGTGTTTAAATATAGTACACATTTCTAACGTATAAAGTCTGACCATTAGCAATCACATTAAATAATTGATGGGTATTTGTTTTACGTTTGGGTGTTTGAGAGACCGATGTCTCTCGTAGCATAAGATAATCACGACACATATGTGGCTACTGGTTGGGTTTATATTTATATATTTAAGATATATTTATGCTATAAATTATTAACTTGCAACGCAACGTACAAGAGTAAATATTTTATATAATTATTATAATATATAGGCTTAAATATATAAGATTTTTTAAAGTACATATCAAATTAATTTCGATAGCGAGAAGATCGCCAGTTGCACTGTAAATATGGGTTAAGTGTTATGATTTTCTCGCGGTTTTGATACAATAATAAGTAATAAATAAATATATAACATAACATGTTTGAGAGACTTTCCTGCCCACACCACTGCAACACCTGTCAGCCAGGATCAACAGTAGCACACAAAGAATCATAGATAATACACTATATATGAAAGAATTGACACTGATTTACGAAGCTCGACGAATCTCCTAGCTTGTCTTTAACCCGCATCTAAATTAATCAGAAAGAAAAACAAATAGGAGGAATTGTAGACTTATAAGGTCTCCGTCTCTTACGTGGTGTTCCATAAAGTGTTGTGTATTGTATTGTGAACAAATCATTACATGCTTATATTCTTTTCACTACACGCCAATGACGGACGGCCCTTTCTCTCTCGTTTATCTCCATCCAAAAATAGCCTGTAAGAGATTGCCTAGTGCAATAAGGCCGGCCATTGTACTTTTGGTGTATATTGAACGTATACTAAAGAGAAAAGTAAATAAATATTCCAATATAATGAAGTAAAGTAAATATAATGAAGTGAAGTAAAGTGTGTAGCAGATGTGTAATACACCGGACACCGCGCCATTGTCTAGCGACACAATAGTAGGTCAACTGTCCAGTGTCCACTAGTGATTGAGTAATGGATCACTTTTAGTTCAGTGGTTTCGTGTTTCAGCCATTGCAACGTTTCCACAAGGAAGAGTAAATTAATTACACAGAACTAAGGACAGGAGTTTAAAAGAAGATACTGGTCTCTCATATGAGAATGGCCGCCTGGGTATGTATCACCGCAATATCTATTTCTCCCGCCGAACAGCAGTGTAAAAGCAATGTTGTGTTTTGGGTTGAAGGACTTTGTAGCCTAAGCCAAAGTAACTACTGGACGTATTGATACTTAACATCTTAAGTCTCAATATCTACTGTCCATGAGCGGTGGTATCGCTTACCATCAGGCGAACGGCATGCCCATATCGCCATTCATTACAATAAAAAAAAGATAGTAGTAGATAATTTCTAGAATAAGAATACAGGACCCATTAACAGCCTCCGTGGCACAGATGGTTAGACGGCAGCTGTGAAACGAGAGGCCGCGGGTACGATCCCCGCACCGAGTGAAATGTTTGTGAAGCCCACAAGTATTTGTTTCGGGTCTGGGACCGAAAAGTCTCTCGTAGTTTCTGATACCCACAAGACACAAGGCTTAATTGATCTTAATGTGAGATTATAAGTATGTATTTAACTATTAGGTGTATTTATTATTTATATAAATATTTATTATTTGCAATAGTTATATAACTAGCATTACCATTGATTGTATCGACTTATTCTATATATTAAATCCAATAATAATAATATTGAATCCGAAAATCGTTATTAAAATCATCTATTTCTCCGTCATTAAATGAATTAATTTTCTCCGAATAAATGAATTTACATTTAACAGTTTTCCATTATCATTTTTCCTCGAAACAAGATAATGAGGAAACGAAAAACACTGACCATAATTAAAAACAAAAAAGGAACAAACAAAATTTGTTTAAGCGATGGCTGAAGGTGGAAAACCTCGTGGTGAGTCATGGTCAATATCCATAAATAATACGTGATAGCCTGCATCTGTAACGGACACGGCTACCGTCATTGTGGTCGTGGGTTCAGTTCCCAGGGTTTAACTCTGACTTTTCCAAATAATGTTTATGTTCACAGTCAGTTAACACGCACATTAACGGCGAAGAAAAATATCGCTGAGAAACCTTCATATTATACAGATTTTTAGACTTAAGAAATTTATTCTCATAAAGACAAAATAGCGCACTTACAAAAAAACAACTTAACTAAAAATAACAAATCTTAGTACGGGGTCGCCGACCAGTCATTTTACGTATTTTATGTATGGAGTTACATTTTATTGTAATATTGTGCTCCCTCTATAGTTGGAGTTTCGAAAAATAAAACAATAATTACCTATATCAAGTATACCAAATACCTGTGAAAAAAATTCCGGAATCTAAGCTGCGAATACAAAACATGTCACCACTGAAATATCCTTAGGTATTTCAAAAATTCATATTTTACATTGAATTCATCAAGGAATAAGAAACATGAAAGCTTTATTAGCGAATTGGTAATCTCCAACAGGCGGGGTGATTACTCATGCCCTTTTAAAATATGCTTTCAGCCACCATAATGCCGCGCCGTTACGACAAATTGTAATGGCCTCCAAGAAAAGTGTTAAAATTTATGGAAACCTTTCGTGCATTACGGAATGTTTTATGAAATTAAAATTGTTGGAGTTGAATACTTTTTTGATATCGGGCAGGAGTTCTATTTGAAGCCTCGAATAGGTTGTACGTATAATTTTAAATAATTTTCAATACAGATTGAAATTTGTAAAACAATATGGTCAATGTTTTACAATTTGAAATATAAATTATTTTGAACATAGATATTAAAAAATAAAGCCTGTGGATTTTAATGATAGACTTATCTTTGTGTATATCTGGTTTGAAAAAACATTGTTTTGTCGATAAAATTGATGACGTAGCTGATAAAGGCACGAATAATTTGGAATAAAGTAAAAATAATTCCCATAATTCAAAAGACATTTTGTAAAAGGGTTTTATCGTTTTATGTTACCTCGAATTCAATTATTTATGTAAATGAATGGGCTATTAAAGCTTCACTAACTATCTATCCAGTTAAAATATATTCATACAGTATATTTTTCTGCAAGTCATTTTTTTTTCAATTTTACATCTGAAATAACCTTTACTTCCTTGGCTGCTGGAAATTCTTATCCACGTCTTGTACACGTTTGTTTTTAATCACCAACAATCCGAGCAACGTCGCTGTCATTCTCTTAAATTATCTCACGTAGAGTGGAGCTCAACAATAAAATTTAATCCAAAACTGATCCAATTAGAAATTTCCCGTCCGCGTGCCATTTAGTAATTAATATAAACAAACCAGTTATAATTGTAGATCGACAGTAAAGCCGAGTCTCGAATAGATCCCGGGGGATTATTCAGGAATTTAAAGGATTAAACGTTCATTACTGTTGTTCGGTAACTTGCCAGGAATTCGACCGGGCTCAAAGCGAGATTTATACTCAGTTCGTCTGGATTCCGCGATCAAAACATCCGAATGCCCGCATAATTTTACCGAATACGAGTATTTTATGTAAATAACCAACCATTATGTGCTTCAGGTGAGTCCGGGCTATAAATATAAGGAGTTTGTCAGTTCATACTGATGCTATTTCAGATTAAAATGTCTGGCGTCCTTAATGGTTGTTTCAAAACGTGTTCGCTAGGAATGGTTGTAACGTTGTCAGATTGTTTTTAATATTTGTTCCTCGTTTGTTGCTTTTTGGCCCAGCGCGCATGGCCTATGAAGAGTGTCCTGGGTTCTAATCCTAACTCAGGCAATTCAATAAATAAGCTTTTTTTAGTGTGAAGAATGTGGAAAGTGTGAGGAATTGGAATTTGTCCCGAGCATGGCAATAGACTGCTCCCATTTGGAAGGGAACTAGAGAAATAGTGTAGTAAAATTCCGGAAAGCGCGATAGGCATAGTATAAAAATAATTCATTCCACATTATATTGACACGCAATAAAATATTGAAACAAACACTGGCCGAAATAGCCGCGTGATCCTAAACAAACAACGGAATCCCCGTGCAACATCTCTTATGATTGCTTTTCAATTGTAATCGAAATGATGGAGCCTCGCTGTTAGCTTGGACTACTGTAGATTGTCCGATTTAATGGTTCTACTGTCAAAAAAATTGAGGTGATAGAAAGGCATATTTGGCATGTTCCGTACAGTGAGTGAGATTACCAGTCTTTAAGCCTCTCGTTCTGTCTTTTTCTTATCTATCCTCTCATAATTTAATAGTTTGGCAAAGCTGTTCAAATGTGTTAGATACTAATGATTATGGCTATTGATAATCACTTACCATCAGATGAAACAATTATTCCTTTTCCTATACGATAAAAATTATGCTGATTTCCCACAATTTGTCTCTTAAAACGGTCTTAGCAATGTCTTGGTGACGTAATGCTGAGAAATAAAGCTATTTCCAGCGCTTAGCGGTAAGGAGATAGATCAGACATTCGCTCGGATCGGTCCATCCATTAGGGAACCGCTCTAGTGCTCTCACGAAATCATGTCAAGTTGAACGGGAAATAATTGCGATGAATCGAAATCCTTGTTACTGTATGCAACTGTTTAAAAAATGATAATGACCTGTGAAATTGTAGTTTTCTGCAACAAGCGTGTATCTGAATACGAGTAGGCCAGCAAAATTATGTTTTTCGGTGGTTGAATACTGATATGATGATAATCTGAATACACTTTCTGCACCTATGACTGTCCATTAAATTTTAATTCAAAATCTCAAAATTATCATCACCATCAAAGCAGGAGTTGTTGTCTTAACAGCTTTCCTCTCGACATAAGGATGAGCTGTATGGAAACCCCTTAACTTTTATTGGTAAATTTTGAATAAAGTATTTGACCTCATAATCACGTTTTGCAAATGTAATTTATATAAATGTCAACGATACAATCATGCAACTGCGTAAACATCTTAAATCCATGTGAGCATATAATGCAACGAATTGTAACCGATATATTTTTCTCCATCTGACATCGAAGTTTAATATGCATAGCGTTCTATGCTAAATATTCTATCTGTATTTTGATGCACAGATGCTCCTTTAAGTTTAGAAACTGCACTAATATTTTATGATTGCAAACTAGATTTCCTACATCTATTGCTTACTGCTGAAATGTCTTAATCATTAAGTGTTTTTGAATATGGTTCACAGTTAGGTTTACTGTATATTTCCTGTGACTAAAGTAGTTATATACACTTTAATTATACCATTAAAATGTATTACCATCCCATTTTAGGAACAAAAGTAGTCGAAAAAATAGTACATTTTACTAACTTAGTCTTTTGCTACGTAAGTGAACTAAGACAAAGGTTAGTTATTCATGTAAGTTCCATAATGCGGGTAACTATAATACGTCTCATACCATATGAAATATATAATCGAAGTCGTCCCTAAGTCCCACAAGACCATACACAAGGATTCAGATACACAACAAAACAGATACAGCTTATAAATTTTGAAATCAGTTAGCCCCAAACTTGGGGCAATCATATGCCGCGTCGCCGCACTGTCTATATGAATTTCAAATGACCCTTTCGAGCCAAATGCAGCCTTGGCGAGAAGCGCTCTCGACTATTTATGCATTCCTTGTAACTTAACTACTGGCACGGTTGTTAGTGTGTAAAGTGCCACGATTAACTCTTGAATACTGCGTGCATGGTTCATCAAAAATTCATGGACAATTAGCAGCGACGCTTTGAGCATCCATTTTGTATCTTTGGAGAAATCTTTGCGGGCTTTTGTCAGTGCATGTTATAAAAGATACCGGTATTTCGTTACCTTTACTATATCTGATGCACATGTATGTTGTTACCCTACCCTGCAAAGAGGGAAATGTTAAAAAAATCTCCACCGATCATTACCTTTTATTCTGGATCATTTCAGCGCATCCGTAATTTTTCGTCTAAAAACTACACCTATGAATTTTTTCACTCTAGATATTGGTATATATTCTATATTAATATGGGCAATAATTACAATAGTATCTTGGCTAATTAAGTTTCTAAGTATCAATTTAATACATTAAACCAGCCCACTAACATTTTTTAAGTCACCTTCTCAAACTTACCTATTGCTTCTGATCACAAGTTGTAACTATAAAACTTTCCAACCAACTACAATATCTTTTACAGTGAAGCGAAGTCCTTCGGCAAAGCGAAGTTGCAAAGTATTTAAAGGCCTGTCTTAAACAAACGTTAAAGGAATCGATTAACTTCCTAAGCGGATTATAACTTTGAGTTCGAAACAACTACGATGCGTTGCTCATTTAACTAAGAAACTTTTAATTGCTTATAGATATTTCGATTAACTAACGTCTAATGCTGGGTATCCATGAAGTTTGTGCGGAGTTCGATAAGGGATATAAGGCTAGACAGGGCGTCTGAAAACTTGGTGTGCTCATTAGAGCCAAATAAGATTTTCTGCTAGTTAATTGTTATAAATTTAAGACGCATATCAAAACTCATATGGAACTTGAAGAAAGTGACTCATCATTCTAAATTGTTTCGAATAAAAAAAAATGTGCTTCAGCTACAAGTCTTATGAACAGACATTGAAAGAAACAAGAACAAAATGGAATGCTTACAAAAAAAGATCATCATAACACTAATGAGAATCCCCATTGTAAGTTTTAATGCCATTAAATGAACTTGAGCTGTATGTGTATAGTAGTGCTAATTTTCAATAGGAAGAACTAAAGTCTTTCTTTTTGTGTTCGATTATTTTAACCTGTACTCTATAATTATATTATAATTCTTGTTAAACATACTCCTGAAAAAATATGAAGATAAGAACACTTCCAATAGCATACAAATTATAGATATAGCATATAATAAATCTGCACCTGAATGTCAAAGCGAAATAACAGATTTGCTGCGTTTCGGGTGCCCAGTGTGGTTGCCGGGGGCTTAGCTATTCTCAAAGGAATCGATGCTAGCAATACACTGCAGACTAGAGCTATCAATGTCTGTTGGAGATGGCGATCACTTATCAAAAGGGGTTCTTGGTGATAGTGTTATGTTATAAGAGGGAAGAATTTATCTTGCACTAGCCGCCCGTCCCGGATTCGCCCGAGAGTAGGTACTTTGATAATTAATAAACTTATTTAAACTCAATGTTACTGCCGAACTTTAAACTGACCATCCCATTCCTTTAAATTTGAAAAAGTATCGGATACATTTGAATTCCTTGCATATCTCACGGGAAAATTACATTTTGTCAGGATAAAAAGTAGCCTATGTGTTTATCCAGGATGCCAGCTAGCTCCATGCTAAATCTCATCAAAATTGGTCCAGCGGTTTGAGCGTGAAGTGGGAACAAACACACAAACTTTTGGATTTATAATATTATTGGGATTATAATTTTTTGTAGATAAATAAGCTCACGCTTATATCCCACAAAAAAACGCACATGAATGCGGAGTGCCACATTTCGCAAAATTTATATCGGTCCTAATTTGACCAATATAGTACGCGACAGGTCGAGATTGCAATCGCGGTATGAGGTGACGCGTGGGGGAGGGGACGCCCCGCACACCCGCACATCACCCGCGCCGTCATGATCTTAGTGCTGCATGAGTCCGCATCGACCGCGTTTATCGATATCGATCCTGCTTACATTGTTCTTTGCGTATTATATTGTTCTGTTTTGAATTGATGATGGTAACTTCTAAAGCTAAAGAAAAAAACTATAAATCATTCTCGTTCTTACAGTTCTATTGCTCGTAACCTACGAGCAATAGAACGTACAGACCCCCATAATAGTTTTTAACATATATCTTCCATGTACAGACATCGAACAATTACAATATATTGTACATATTATATTTTGTCATATTGCATATAATAAACTTGACTTAATTAAATATTTTTAATCGTAGATTATTGCGTTGCAACGTGATACGTCACTAGAAAATTGCCATGTCGACATGTCGCGTTCAGTATGCGTTCATAAAAAAATGCCGTAATCAGTTTGGATAGGAATATATGTATATTTCCATTAATGAACTATATTTTACCGGCGATTCCACTTATATGTTGGTTTTGTCAATATATTTAAGGTTTCGGATAAGGCATTCATGTAAACACGAAAAGTTATCTATCCCTTGGGAACAGTCTTCCTTCGGGATATAAAATACCCATTAATAATATAAAATTCCTTTGTACCCCTAAAAACGAGTACCTATATACGAGTAGTACTGGGTGTATCGTATGTGTTAGACGTCGCCTGGGTAGGTAACACTGCAATGTCTATTATGCCCGCCTAACAGCAGTGTAAAAGAACCACTGTGTTCCGGTTTGAAGGACATAGTACTGGTGGTAGGTCTCTCATATGTGAGAGGCCATCTGGGTGGGTACCACCGCAGTGTCTATTTCTCCCGTCAAACAGCAGTGTAAACGCACTGTTGTGTTTCGGGTTGAAGGGCATTGTAGCCAGAGTAACTACTGGACATATAGAGACTTAACATCTTATGTCTCAGGAAGGCGAGCGCAGTGGAATGCCAAGCATTGCTTGTTTCGTTTTGCTACTGTTCATGAGCGGTCGTATCGCTTACCATCAGGCGAACGGCATGCAAGTCTCGCCATTCATAGCATTAAAAAAAAATAGTAGCCAAAATACTTGTTTAAATTGTTGACTAAGTTTATAAGTTAAAAATTGTTAATGACCTTTTACCATTAAAGTATTTATATTATGTATTTCTCTAGCTGTTACTTTTCCTTACACAATAAATAGTAACTATGTCTGGTCGTATAGAGACTTAACATCTTATGTCTCAGGACGGCGAATGCAGTAGAATGCCAGACATTGGTTTTGGTTTGTTATTGGTTAAATTGTAATTCATGGTGTTGTTTAATTTTGCTACTGTCTATGAGCGGTCGTATTGCTTACTATCAAGCAAATGGCATACTCATTTCGCCATTCAAAGGAATAAAGAGAAAAATTAAATAAAATTTTATCATGATCACTTGTGTACTTGAATACACTTGAAACAAAAACATATTTATAATCTCACATCGCTTTTACAAGTAGTTATGATGTATGTTGGTACAATATATGTAGTTTTTTTGTTACTAACAGCTGCATTAGTTGGAGAAGTGTGTCGCCATTAGCGCCCTCTTCTGTGAGGGGAGATGAAAGCGTCCCTTCAACACATATGTGCCATAATAGCGGTATTTAAAAAATAGGTCGTGACTTGAATTACGTGATTTTTTGCTAATAAATAAGTTGCAATACAGTGTTTACGTTTCGGCGTAGGATTTTGTACGTGTGATTTATAAAGATTACAAAGGTAAACAAATACTGATAATATGAAACTAAATTATTTATAGGTCGTCAAATATCTCAATTTAGCAAAAATTAGTACACTTCAATTGAAATTTCAGCACAGTGAGCCACGCCGGCATGTCGCATTTCAATTTTTTTCTTACAAATCTTCTTTCACTTATCTCGACATAAAGTACTTCTTAAAGGAGAATACCCATTTTAATATGAAACTTAGTGTCGGTGCAAAGATCCTGGTGCCTCAAAGAAACCTGCTTTTTGAGTAGGGAAAAATAAAATATATTTTCAATAAATATAAACATAATTGCGAACCAGGCCCGGAGTTCTTGGAGAAATTAACTTGAAGTCCAATATAAATTATTCTTTTGTCTTCGTCTCTGTGAAAACAATGTAATGATAATTATTTTATTTAATATAAAAATCTGTCACCTGTTCTGTGTTTAACACAGAAAAGTATTTCTTTGTCCATCTTTCCTTACCTTGAGCCGCAAAAAAGTTGCGCACTAATTTTCTAGTCTATAGCAAAAAGGAGGTTTTAAAAGTGCTCGAAATTACCAGTACGCATTCTGTGTTCAGAGAATACGCTCGATGACTGAGGGGTTCCAAATTAAGGGAGCCCCGGCGTTTACGTAATAAAATCTTGATTTCGTAAGTAAACAAACTGTGAATTTAATTACAAGGAGGGGGTGCTATCCGAATCGAATTTCATTAAGTTGAACGTGTAGTTATTTTCAAATAAATCTGAAGCTGTTTTGTGTTTGACCATGATTGGTTTATTTTCGGGCTTATTATTATTTTTATGTGTTGCATTGTTAATAAGAATAATTTCCGAACGTTCTCAACACTTGTATCATAGGTACGTTGTCGGTGTCTCTAAATCAGAAGAAAAAATAGTGAGACTCCCCAAATACAGTTCCAGGAATTAGCGAAGGTGACGCTATCACGTGTTTTTTATTATCAATGCTAAATACAAGTGGGAGAAAGAAGATAAGGATTTTTGTATTTTCACCAAACTCACTAGATTCACAATAGATTCTAACGACTTAGAAGACGTTTCAAAACGATACATTTACGCCCAATGAATACTGACAATACTCCGTAAAGGACTAACCACATTTATTCAGCTCAAATCAACTTTTGTCTATAGAATACAACAGCATTGTATTGACGTATGTGTATGCGCCTTAACAATATTGAACTTATTTATTTATTTATTTATTCCATAGATCTCCAACGCAGAATGTACACAATGAAAGATTCAAATACAATATATGCTAAAAGACTTAATCTAGCGTACTCCCACAATTATAGGAGACCATAGCGTTCTGACTAATGAAGGCTAAACTTAGACAACAGAAACGTTATACAATGTTAACAATATTAAAAATATGTAAGATTAATATTACATTTAACAAAAATTAAAAGTAGGCTTATAATTAAGAGGATACACGATAATAAATTATTTTGTTTTTTTTTCTTTTTATTGCTATGAATGGCGAGACGAGCATGCCGTTCGCCTGGTGGTAAGCGATACGACCGCTCATGAACAGTAGCAAAACCAAACAACACCTTGAATTACAAAGCAATGCTTGGCATTCCACTGCGCTCGCCATCCTGAGACATAAGATGTTAAGTCTCAATATGTCCAGTAGTTACTCTGTGTTAATTAAAAAGAAAAACAAAACCTTTACTTAAAAAATACTATACAATTTCGAATAACTTCCTCTTATAGTTGGATAAAGACCCGAAGATATCAATGTCATTGGTTTTAGATAAAACTTGCCGCATATCTTTATTATTAGTATTCTTATGAATGCAACGTAGCGTAGTAGACCAGTAGCGTAGTAACGTAGCGAGTAACCGTAGCAATTGTAATAATTGCTATGGTATTTCATGTCGCACTAGTATAGCGTGTTGGACTATGGCAATCGTACTCTCGTTTGGAGAAGATGCCCGTGCCCTGCAGTTAGACGTACATGGTATATCAGACTGCTACCAAAAAAGAAATCAGGTGATAGTTTTAGTGACTACAAACACAAAAAAAAATCACAAAGAAACGCGTTTTTTTTTAAATATCGTCCTGTTTTGGTGGTAAATCCTTTAATTAAGTTTCTGCTAAAATAATAATTTAAACGCTTGCGTACCAGAACGTCACACAATTTTTTTATTAATTTAGAAAAACTATCTACCACCCAAATACGATGATAGGATATAAATTTTAAAAAGTCGTCGCTTATTTTTGCAAAAATTTTATTGCATTGTGTCTGACGTCACTAAAAACACCATCCGGCTTTGTTTTCAGTAGCAGTCTTGATATACCTGGTATATTGCACATATGCATGCAACAGCAATGTTCAGCACTATACCGGCGCGTTCAACATTGCTCAAGTGTAATCAAACTCCTCTAACAAAACCCGAATGAAGCTGAACAAACGCAATTCCTCGCTAAAACCGCACAGGAATTATCGCCGAGTTCCGCACAAATATTACGCAGATCTATCGGTTCACAAGAGGCGGTCACGCGACAGCGCCGGCCTTGTTGTTTGCGAAACTGGAGGATTTAATCGATTCAATCGTCTGAATAATTCGAATGCATCGCTCTCGGCAACGCGTCTGTGTGATGGAGATTCGTGTGTGCCGTTCGGAATTAACATACTGCACAACGTAAATAATAGTTGGGTGTTCATGTATTTTTCACTGGTTTATTTGTGAATCGAGTGACGATTGTTTGAACATGTGAGATTCATTCCTGTGGTTTTTTTTCTTGATTAAATTTGGTATGATAGCATTTAATTGAGCCTGCACTCTTTTAGTATTATAAAAATCTGAATTATGAAATGATCAATCTCTATACATAAATTATTTTTGTAAAAAAAATTGGATTGAAACGTTAATTTCATTTACTGACAAAAGGACAAGTATATAATAAAACTTTCATGTTTTTTTTTATATAATATCTACACATAATATTGAATATTAAGAGTGAGGCAAACAAGGCCTAATAAACTCTACTAACTCCACCACATACAAAAAAAATATTAGGAGCGTATACCAGGCTGTCATAAGTACGGGGAGCGTAATTTCCCTACTCCTGCAGCGCATTTTGACACATACATGTATATATTTCGAGCATGGGTGCTTTAAGACCCTATTTTTTCAGAATTCGTACTCTCGATTAAAGAGTAGGCCCGTGCCCTGCAGAGGGACGTATAAGGGCTGATACAAATGATTGTTGAATTATTTTTTTCACTTGCACGCCCTTGTTTTATATTTTAAACTAGCGGTCGGGGCCGGCTCCGTCCGGGTGCATACACATTTTAAAATGGCGGTCAAAATGTTTAATTCTGACTATCATTTTAGAATATCGACCAATCGGACCACTAAAAACGAACAAAATTTCCACGTCTTTGCTAGAAATATCACTACTGCTTTCCTCCTATAGGTCATAGCCTTCCTCCATAAATGGACTACCCAACACTGAAAGAATCATTCAAATCGGGCCAGTAGTTCCAGAAATTAGCGCGTTCAAACAAACAAACAAACAAACTCTGCAGCTTTATAATATTACTATAGATATCAGCATTAACCCTAGTGTACAAGAAGGGGTAGGCAGACAAGGTCTAATCAAGAAAGATTAACTCACGCACCTAAAATTAAATATTGGCAGCAAGCACCAGGCTCTCATAAGTACTAGGAGCGTAATTTGCCTCATCCTGCAATGCATTCTGTTGGAGGAGGGACTTTTCTCAATGGACTAATTTGCGCTTAGCCGCTGCAGGAGAATAATTCATGTTTGAAGTGGCCGCCCGCCTTGTTCCTGCTTTGTGCGCGCTAAGTGGATACTGTAAACTTTCCTTTATCCTAAGTTTTTAATGATAGCAGACAATAATTATGTGTCCATTGTTCGCAGCGCGGTTCATGAGAGCTGGTGTGTGATTTTTTGTACAGAAGTTTCGGATGTCTGGATTTTAGCAGTGAGATGGCTAATTTCGGTACTTAAGTGTAGATTAGTGTGTATAATTTGGTTGTTGTTGTTGTAGAAACTTTTAGTATAAAATTGGGGTGGCATGATTATAAATAAACATGTTGTTGATTATAATAATATTGTTGAAATTTAATTTCAGATTAATTGGCCACATAAACAGTATTTATGACAAGTCAGTAATGCTATTTAACCAACCCCATTTAAGTATAAAAAATATTAATACATTTATTAACCATTTTTTTATATTTTTATCACAAATTAAACAAATATACCAATTAATTAAGGGTCACAAAAAATCACTCTAAGATTTTCGGTAATCGCTGTCTAAAGGTAAGCTAATTTAGTCTTTAATTCAGAAACCGTTTGGTCTAGCGCATAATTACTAAATATACTTATCCAGCCTATCGCCTTATTACAGCAATTTAATAATACCTCATACGAATGGAGATATTAAAGCTAAAGTTAATAAGCATAATTTTACCTGACGCTTACATGACGGTTGGCCCGACGGTAACTCTGTTTGCAAATAGTTAAATCTCAGAGCAAGAGCGAAACGGGAATTTTGTTATGTGTTTAATAATATTAGCTTTTTTTTTATTGCATTGAACGAAGAGGCAAACATGCCGTTCGCCTGATGATAAGCTTACGACCGCTAATAAACAGTAGCAAAACCAAACAACACCTTGAATTACAAAGCAATGCTTGGCTTCCCATTTTCGCCATCTTGAAACATAGAATGGTAAAGAACCAGACGCAGCCGCCAACATGATCACAGTATTCGTGGGTTCAAATCCCAGAGCACACTTTTGACTCTTCGGAATCACGTGTGTATTGATGTAAATCATCACGCACTATAATGGCCCGATGGCCATTGGGGCCAAAAGGTTCTTGAGTGGAGGCCACGTACAGGCAAGCGAAATGTCGGACGCCCGCCTACAAGGTGGACGGACGATCTGGCTAAGGTTGTAGGAAATCGCTGGATGCAGGCCGCTTCCAACAGGTCATTGTGGAGATCCTTGGGGGAGGCCTATGTTCAGCAGTGAACTTCTTGTAGCTGATATGATGATGATGATGATGACTATAATGGTCTGGAAAACACCGTGAAATCCTACGTACTATAGCGAATTGTAAGAATTTATACGGTATGTAAAGTCCGCAAACCCGTACTAGGCCAGAAAGGTGATCTATATGGCCTAACCGGGCTAACCACTCTAAATCGTAATCGTAAAACTACAAATTGGTATACTCAACTGGATTTAGGAATTCGGTAGTAAATGAGGTTCGCTAATCCGCAATAGGTCGGCGTAGTAAACTGCGAACTAAGTATTCTAATATATCTTTCAAAAATGGTGGATTTACAACAAAAGATGACTTGACACGCACTAATTTATTTTTAAAAATAATACTCCACATAGGTTGACTATAATATATAACATCTTACCCTTTTAAAGAAACAAACACAAAAACCATAAAACTAAATGAAGAACTAAATTATAACACATATTAATTAAACAAACAAATTAACAAAACTCAATTAAATTAAACATAGACACAGACTTTTACAAATTAAACTAAACATAGACACATACTTTCACATCCTCTTAACCAATTTATTTATTTTTTCTTTTGCCCGTCTTGCAGCTGCCCTTTCTATACGACTACATCCACCATTATTATTCGAGGTATATGCAGACATATTTTCAAATGAATCATAATATTCACCATCATCATTACTACTCTCACCCTTATCCTCTCGTCGAAATTCAGAAGTCTCGGAAGTTGATGCATTTTTTAATCCTACTAACTTAATTAAATGTTTCCTATTCCTTCGCTTCGTTTTCCCATAAGCATCTTTAACAAAATATGAACGAGGATACTCAGAACGTCCTACTACGCTCGCCCTATATCTCTGTGTATTATCGCTAACAAGAACTTTATCACCTAATCGTAAATTTGGCAATACGCGAGATCTTTTGTCATAATCAGATTTTGTTATAGACTGTTTGCGTAACATGTTCTGGTAATCCTCTGTGTTATCTCTTCCAGGCACTAACTTCTCGATATGCACTGGCAATCGCGTATTTAATCTCCTACCCATAAGTAATTCTGCCGGACTTGCAATTCCATCTCTCGGGGCAGTTCTATAATTAAGTAAAGCCATATGAAAGTCCGAATTATCACTAATTGTTTTCAATAATAACGATTTCACAGTGCGCACAGCCCTTTCACTACGGCCATTAGATTGTGGATAGTTCGGTGAGGACGTTATATGTTTAAATCCCCAATTAAGTACAAAATGATGAAATTCTTTAGAACTGAATGCCGGCCCATTGTCCGTTACCAATTCTAGCGGAATTCCATAACGTGCAAACTGATCTTTCATCGCTAAAATTACACTCCTAGATGTAATATTACTTAAAGGACACACTTCAACAAAATTAGAAAAATAATCTACTAAAATTAGAAAATATTTCTTTTTATACTCAAAAATATCTGATCCAATTTTCACCCAAGGTAATGGAGGAATCAAATGTGGTATTAGAGGCTCACGACATGGCATCGACAACTTTTCAGCACAAATAGTGCATCGACGTACCAACTGCTCAATGTCTCGTGACATACCCGGCCAGAACATCACTTCGCGTGCACGACGTTTACATTTGTCAATTCCAAGGTGACCTTCATGCACACGTGCAACCATTTCCGAACGCAGATCCTTTGGAATAAATACTAAATTATCCTTAAATAATATTCCATTAGAATATTCAAAAGATCCCCGATAACTCCAACAAGAACGAACCACATCATCAGCCATAAATTTATTCAGTGGCCAACCATCCTTAAGATATCTTATTAGCGTCTGACATTGTAAATCACTACGCGTGTGGTCCCTTACAAGATTTAGTTTTTGGTCACTAAATCTAACATTTTCTAAAAGAAAACAAGACTGATAATTCATTTCTTCAGATATATCATTGTGCAGAAGATCAGGTAACGGAGCTCTCGACAAAGTGTCAGCAACAAACATATACTTCCCGAGCTTATATACTACTTTAAACTTATACCCTTGCACACGGAGCATCATACGCTGCAATCGAGCAGGAACAGAGTCAAGAGATTTGTCAAATAGAGGCTCTAATGGTTTATGATCGGTTTCAACCAACACATGTTGTAAATCAAAGATGACTTGACACGCACTATCAATAATTCCGCAAACGATGCGATCTCTAATCAAGCCATCTTCTAAATGTTCGAACTCACTTTTCTGGTTGTATTCGATAATAATTCGAGATGGAACATGCGCGGCCGCCAGCGGAACTGGTCCTGGAAGGAGGCCCGGCGAATCGAGCTGATGCCTGGCGTCGCTGGGTGAGGCAGTTTAAAATATTTTTAAGGGCGTCTGGCGTGCATCGTGAACCTAGCGATGTCCAAGCTAGTTTATTAATAAATCTTATTGGTGCTGAGGGATATGATATTTTCACAACTTTTAAATTTGAAAAGGAGCAAGATCAAAATGACATCGATAAGTTACTGGAGAAATTCAATGCATATTTTAGCACACAAGCGAGCACTACAATCAGTAGATTTAAGTTCTTACGAGAGTTCAGGAAAATGGTGAGAGCATTGACGAGTATGTAACCGCAATAAAAAATTTAAGTATAAGGTGTGAGTTCGAACATTTAGAAGATGGCTTGATTAGAGATCGCATCGTTTGCGGAATTATTGATAGTGCGGTTCGCGAGCGATTATTGCGTACTGACGAACTCACGTTGGAGAAGGCAATAAGGATATGTCAGTCAAACGAAATTTCAAATGACGATGGTCGTCAAATTGAATCACTGAAAACCAATAAAGGCAAAAACTTAGAAGTGGATGCAGTGAGGCAACATCGTGGTGGTCGAGAACGTGGAGGAGCACGTCGTGGCTTTGGCAACCGACCCTGGCACTGGCGTGGTGCGTCCCGTGGTCCGTCCCGGGGCGGTATGGCGAGCGTACCTTTAGCTACCAGCAGCGGGGCTAGTGAAAATGTACTGCCACGTAGACTATGTGCTGCATGTGCTTATGTTCATTGTGATGGTGGTAGTCGATGTATTGCTAGATATGTAAAATGTTTTTTATGTAATGTAACTGGTCATTTCATGAAAGTTTGCCCAACTCGAAATATGAATAGAGTGAATGAGTTATGTGAGGAGAACGATAACGAAGTGTTTCATGTTTCTACTATCTTTGGTGATACACAGTCCAACGTTAGATGGTATGAGACAATTGAACTGACAAATAATAGATATAAGCATTTGTTTAAGTTGGATACAGGATCCGATTTGAATGTTATATCAAAAAAGACATTTTTGAAAATGGGTTTTAGTCTCAAAGATATTTGTTCTGAAAAAATTATAGCAAGATCGTTTTGTGGCAATTATCTAACAGTTTTGGGTTCTTATGTTTTAAAATGTATTTATAAAGGCAAAGAGTATTTATTGAAATTTATCATATCTTGTAACGATTGTCAAAGCATACTAGGCAAAGATGCTCTTGAGCAAATGGGTCTAGTAGTACGAATATTTTCGTTGAACATTGATAATTATTGTGATCTGTTTAAAGGTCTTGGAAAACTACCAGGTCAATATAAGATTCCGGTTGATACTGATGCCACACCATGTATTTGCCCCGTTCGAAAAATTCCTTTAGGTGTGCGAGATCAATTACAAGTAGAATTGGAGCGAATGGTAGGGTTAGGAGTAATTAGAAAAGTTACGCACCCGACATCGTGGGTGAATGCTATCGTGATTGCTGCGAAAAAAGATGGCAGTCTTCGAATCTGTCTTGACCCGAGACCGCTTAATCGAGCTATACGTCGTCAACATTACCCGTTGCCTACTCTCACAGAAATTGCTAGTAAGCTAAAGGGAGCACGTTTTTTCAGTAAGCTTGATGCTAGATCGGGGTTTTGGATGATAGAACTAGACGATAGGAGTGCAGACTTATGTACTTTTGGCACACCTTTCGGGAGATACCAATTTTTGCGTATGCCGTTTGGCTTGAGTTCAACATCTGAAAATTTTCATGCTAAAGTGCGACAGTTATTAGAGGATCTAGAGGGTGTAGATTCTTTCGTGGATGATGTAATTGTTTGGGGAGCTACGAAGGCTGAACATGATGAACGGTTACGGAAGTTGCTAGAACGTTCTAGGGTGATTGGTATTAAGTTTAACCGAGAGAAGTGCAACTTTAGTGTAGAAGAGGTAACTTATTTAGGTCATAAGTTTAGTTCGCAAGGTATGAGAATTGATGATGATAAATTAAAAGCTCTGCTTAATATGCCAAATCCATCTGATAGGCCATCTTTGGAACGATTCTTAGGGATGGTTAATTATTTGTGTAAATTTATCTCTGGATATTCTGAGAAAGTATTACCTCTTCGAAATCTTTTAAAAAAAGATAGTGAGTGGGTTTGGGGACCTTGTGAGGATAAAGCAGTGCAGATACTGAAAAATGACTTATGCAGTGCACCTGTGCTTGCGCTGTTTTCTGTCGATGAGCCGGCTGTAGTGTCGGTTGATGCTAGTGCTCATGCCGTGGGAGCGGTGCTACTGCAAGGTGGCCGTCCTATTGAATTTGCATCTCGTTCGTTGACCGAAACTCAGAAAAAATATGCGCAGATAGAAAAAGAAATGCTTGCAATTGTGTTTGCTTTGGAGCGATTTCACCAATATATCTTTGGAAAAGAAGATGTGTTGGTTGAAACCGATCATAAACCATTAGAGCCTCTATTTGATAAATCTCTTGACTCTGTTCCTGCTCGATTGCAGCGTATGATGCTCCGTGTGCAAGGGTATAAGTTTAAAGTAGTATATAAGCCCGGGAAGTATATGTTTGTTGCTGACACTTTGTCGAGAGCTCCATTACCTGATCTTCTGCACAATGATATATCTGAAGAAATGAATTATCAGTCTTGTTTTCTTTTAGAAAATGTTAGATTTAGTGACCAAAAATTAAATCTTGTAAGGGACCACACGCGTAGTGATTTACAATGTCAGACGCTAATAAGATATCTTAAGGATGGTTGGCCACTGAATAAATTTATGGCTGATGATGTGGTTCATTCTTGTTGGAGTTATCGGGGATCTTTTGAATATTCTAGTGGAATATTATTTAAGGATAATTTAGTATTTATTCCAAAGGATCTGCGTTCGGAAATGGTTGCACGTGTGCATGAAGGTCACCTTGGAATTGACAAATGTAAACGTCGTGCACGCGAAGTGATGTTCTGGCCGGGTATGTCACGAGACATTGAGCAGTTGGTACGTCGATGCACTATTTGTGCTGAAAAGTTGTCGATGCCATGTCGTGAGCCTCTATTACCACATTTGATTCCTCCATTACCTTGGGTGAAAATTGGATCAGATATTTTTGAGTATAAAAAGAAATATTTTCTAATTTTAGTAGATTATTTTTCTAATTTTGTTGAAGTGTGTCCTTTAAGTAATATTACATCTAGGAGTGTAATTTTAGCGATGAAAGATCAGTTTGCACGTTATGGAATTCCGCTAGAATTGGTAACGGACAATGGGCCGGCATTCAGTTCTAAAGAATTTCATCATTTTGTACTTAATTGGGGATTTAAACATATAACGTCCTCACCGAACTATCCACAATCTAATGGCCGTAGTGAAAGGGCTATGCGCACTGTGAAATCATTATTATTGAAAACAATTAGTGATAACTCGGACTTTCACATGGCTTTACTTAATTATAGAACTGCCCCGAGAGATGGAATTGCAAGTCCGGCAGAATTACTTATGGGTAGGAGATTAAATACGCGATTGCCAGTGCATATCGAGAAGTTAGTGCTTGGAAGAGATAACACAGAGGATTACCAGAACATGTTACGCAAACAGTCTATAACAAAATCTGGTTATGACAAAAGATCTCGCGTATTGCCAGATTTACGATTAGGTGATAAAGTTCTTGTTAGCGATAATACACAGAGATATAGGGCGAGCGTAGTAGGACGTTCTGAGTATCCTCGTTCATATTTTGTTAAAGATGCTTATGGGAAAACGAAGCGAAGGAATAGGAAACATTTAATTAAGTTAGTAGGATCAAAAAATGCATCAACTTCCGAGACTTCTGAATTTCGACGAGAGGATAAGGGTGAGAGTAGTAATGATGATGGTGAATATTATGATTCATTTGAAAATATGTCTGCATATACCTCGAATAATAATGGTGGATGTAGTCGTATAGAAAGGGCAGCTGCAAGACGGGCAAAAGAAAAAATAAATAAATTGGTTAAGAGAATGTGAAAGTATGTGTCTATGTTTAGTTTAATTTGTAAAAGTCTGTGTCTATGTTTAATTTAATTAAGTTTTGTTAATTTGTTTGTTTAATTAATATGTGTTATAATTTAGTTCTTCATTTAGTTTTATGGTTTTTGTGTTTGTTTCTTTAAAAGGGTAAGATGTTATATATTATAGTCAACCTATGTGGAGTATTATTTTTAAAAGTAAATTAGTGCGTGTCAAGTCATCTTTGATTTACAACATCTTTCAATTGTTTTTTTTTATTGCAGTGAATGGCGACGAACCGTTCGCCTGATGGTAAGCGATACGACCGCTCATAAACAGTAGCAAAACTAAACAACACCTCGAATTACAAAGCAATGCTTGGCATTACACTGCGCTCGCCATTCTGAAACATAAGATGTTAGGTCTCAATATGTCCAACACTGTTGTTTCACGAGAGAAATAGACACTGCGGTGGTACCCACCCAGGTGGCCTCTCACATATGAGAGACCTACCACCAGTAGAGGAGACTCGTGTCCCGCAGAGGCCATATTTGGGCTGATACAAATAACAATAACAAAAACACGAAACAATAAAAAAACAATTTGACCTCAGTTCACCTCTTCGAGAGCACGCACGCATTTTTCACATCCGTAACAAGAAATCAAACAATGAGAGCCGCACAAACATTCCCAATTAGTTTGGGATCGTCGTGTATACGAGTTGCACTTTGATCAAAATTATTGAATGGCACGAACAATGCCGGAGCACGCAAATTCTCCAACCGACACTTGTACACTTGTACGTGAAGTAGCAATTAGCTGTTTGTAGGATTCACCACTCATACTGATACAATGTTGTTTTGCATTGCTGGCTGTTGGTATTATCATTTACTATATATCTATGGATATGTAGTATTGGACATGTGAAGTTCTTATGCTATATGACCACTGCTACCAATAACTATTTTTTACTTTATAGCATTGCTCAAAAATGGCAAATTTTGTGGCGAGTGAGTACTGAACATTGGTACTATGTAGTAAAAGTTCGTAAGAAACTAGGAATTGTTTTTTGAATTGTAGTATCCAGTTCAAAAGTATTCAAAATCTAGAGAACAAATAATTTTGTAAATCCATTCACAAGTAAACAAGTTAAAAACTTTTAAATCTTGTAGTTATCTTTAGAAGAAAAGAAAAGGGATGCAAAACAAAACTAATGACGTAATCTTAATACGCATTACAGAATACGCGTGTGATAGAGACGGTAAGATATCCCACTACGCTTCCTCTCTTTCATTAAAATACTAATTTTTGCCTCACGTTACAAGCTACTTTAAAACTTTTTTGACACAAATATTATATTTTAATGGCATTTATGTTTGTACGAAAAATAGAACAAAAAAACAATTATAGTCAATTTCCCTATTTAAGATGTGGGTAGAAATACAGAAGAAAGGAAACAAAAGTGAGGCTTTAAAACTAATTAACATTCTGTGGAAGTCTGAATCAAACCAACCTGTTTTAAATGCTTAAGTCGAATTTGGCTTATGCATGAATGCGTCTATGAATGAATGAATATATAGTAATGAATAGTCCGCCCCGTGACCACGAAAGCTGTAAAGTAATCGAAACGTCGGGAACTCAAAAAATGTAAAAATTAAACCAAATCCGCGATAAAATCCGTAAATAATAGTTTTATTTCAACATGAATGCGTCTTAAATATTAAAACAACTATAAATTATTATTAACTTTGTGTAATAAGCCGGTGAATTCATTATCACATTTTGAAAATCTTGAAAATTGTAACAAATTGACTAAAGCTAGTTATAAAAGTTTGCTCAGCGAATACCCTGAATGACCCTATGACGTATATCCACCACCAAAAGTAGACACAATACCCTTTATTTAAAATTCCATTTTGTAAACTTCGATAAGTGTAAAGAGCAAAAGGTCCTGCTATCGGTTATACAAAGGCGGACACGTGTCGTATCTACATCGCGAGCTGTTCAGAGGAGATACGACGCGCGCTAATTGGCAGCAAATAAAGCGCAAACCTCCTTGATAAACAACTCCTTCAGCGCTATCAAAGACTAGGATTCATGAGAGGGTATTTTTTAAACTTTTGGGACGTGATTATTTTGTAAGAATACTATAATAAACTCCTCGGTGGCGTAGTTGTACTACGGTACGGTTACAAAGCTGAGGTCTCGGGTTCGAATCCCGGGTTGGGCAAAGTGATATTGGATTTTTCTATTCAGTATCAGCCCAGAGTCAGAAATTTGTGCCCGATATGGCGATAGGCTCGCCACCTATCACATAGTGGGACAGAACATACAAGGCGAAATGTGGGTGTCCTTGACACCTCTGCCTACCCCTACTGGGAAAAAGGCGTGAGTTTATGTATGTATCTATGTACTATACTATACTGACTAACATAGTACAAGCTTATGCTAAAGGGTAATAGACACTTCTTGGTCCAGGCGTTGACTATTTCATTTGTACCGCGAATAGCTGTAATCTAAAACAAAACGCAAAGAAAATATTTGTTAAACAATCCCAATTAATAGATACGTATACGCGTTCATATACTCTTAAACGCATTTCCCAAATAATTTAAATTAAGCATAGTTAAACTCGATATTACCTAAAAAGTCACGAATTTTATCATACTTTGTCATATTTTGGCCCAACATATTAGTTTTTGATACTACCTCCCCTTTTTAAGACATATTAAATCTTACAATATCCAATGCACGTCACTTTACAAAGCTTATTCGTGTGCCAACATCAAAGCACCTAGGATTCGCACTTGCCAAAACCGCGGCAGATGCATTGGCGGCACATAATAAAGGTAATTTTGCATACTTCAGCACTCTCGCTATATGTACGGCCGAGTGAGTCCCCCACTATGTGCAAAACGTTTTGTAATATTCGCGACAATTTTCAATGTTGGATTTTACAAATGATTTAACAATACTTTATACTCGGTTTGGTGTAGAACGTAACTAGACTACGAAATAGCAGTGAATTTAAGTTAATCGAGTGAGGTAAAATATATTGTTAAGCAAGACTGGCTTTTTTATGAAAACTATCATGCTCCTTTTTCGGTGCTTTGAAGGAGACCTAAAGGGATATTTTTGTGTCATCAGTTTACTGTAGTAACTAGTTGAATCAGAGAGGCCGACATTGTCTTTAATTAGTTGTGAAAAGAATACGCACTGCAGCTGTAACCCGGTTTCCCCGCCAACAAAAAATAAATAAAAAAATGTAAGTTTAGAATTAAAAAATATTGAATATTTACTGGTGGTAGGTCTCTCATATGTGAGAGGCCATCTGGGTGGGTACCACCGCAGTGTCTATTTCTCCTGTCAAACAGCAGTGTAAACGCACTGTTGTGTTTCGGGTTGAAAGGCATTGTAGCCAGAGTAACTACTGGACATATTGAGACTTAACATCTTATGTCTCAGGATGGCGAGCGCAGTGGAATGCCAAGCAATGCTTTGTAATTCAAGGTGTTTGGTTTTGCTACTGTTCATGAGCGGTTGTATCGCTTACCATCAGTCGAACGGCATGCTCGTCTCGCCATTCATAGCAATAAAAAAAAAGAATAGTGTATTTGTATTTGATCAAAAGAGGCTTGGCCTTGATTTTCCTACCATCAGATAAAAGAAATTCAAGATAATTATATCACGCAAGAAAATAAATAAAGAATAATAAATTACATCCAACAGTCACATACATAAAATAAATGTAATGAAATATAAATAATAGAAATAAAAATAAATACAAACATGAATAAAACTTTGGCGCCATTAATACTCAGTATAAAAGAAATTCAAGATTTAATAACTATCAAGAAAATAAATACCTATAATACATGAAATAAACTTTAGGGCCATTCATACTCAGCCAGCCTATAATTTACATTGATTTTTCATTGTACAATAACACAAAACCCGCCTGATTTTAAATACCCCAGACAATGAGTCAATACTGACAATAAAGCTTGAAGTATTGGAGGGATCAGCAACACATGGCAACTGGTGTGAGGCTGCTTGAGCCGAGGGCGCTTGACGCGTGAGACCACGAGGACTCTCCACTCACTAATGGCCACTCGTGAACGTTCCGATCAATTTGTTGCGTATTGCTGATAAATATTGTCGAACTGATGCTTTGTAGGCATATTTGAATTATATCGTGATCTTAATTATTAGTTCTTTTTTTTAAGGTGAAACCATGGATTTTTTGTCTGTGTTTTTTTACTCTGATCTTTTTTGAAAGATCAATTGGCAACGATCGCAATGCAACATCAGAGCAATTGTATAACCATGAGCGCTTATGGATATAAAATTGTACCCCGTACAAATCGTGTTGATTACTTTTTATATATTTGTGTCATTAAAATTTTTGCTTTAGGTCATTAAAAGATTTACAAAACCTAAACAAACAAGAATCATTAAGCCCTAAATTCCTTTAAATTTTAGCACTACTCTATCACTCAACAAACGTCTTTCAAACATCACAAACAAAACTCCATTATAACGATGGAAAAAAATTAAAAGCGTGTTTTCGAAATTGCACACGACGTAGTCACAAAGGTGTTTTTAACAATAGTGCGGGGTCGGACCCGCCTGCGCCGGCAATCAGCTAAAACGGAGCGACGATTATTTAACACCTTTGTACCCTTTCACCCCTTACACAACCCTTGTTCTATTATGATTTGAGACACTGCTCATTAGGAGATCAATTGGAGTGTGAAGTCTTAGTAGTGGCTGTGTATTTAATTTTTAGATGAATTATTTTAGAGCAGAAATCATACGTTTTTTACGCAAAGATATAGACATTTTTGACGTCCATCAAGGATAAATCTATTTAAAATGTAGCAATAACAAATGGCAATAAATTACTCTGAAAATATTTTCCTTGGAAACAACTTTCTTATGTTTTCTTCATTGACCTAGATAATGACGTAAAATAAGATAGGTCAATCAAGTTGCTATCTGCATGTAGTGTCATAAAGGTGTTCTATAACAATAGTTGTTCTAAAAAAAGGTGTTCCATAACAGGGTTGGACCCGCCTGCGCCGGCAATCAGCTAAAACGAAGCGACGATTATTTAACACCTTTGTGCCCTTTCACCTAAGATGTTTATAAAGCATAGATGCGTTGTCCGAGCTTTATAATGGCAAGACGTTTTTGAGGTAATTGCCTCACGTGCAATCAGTCACGCTTCAACCAGTGGCGCGGATACACGTTTCTCTGACTATTTGTATTCTCAAAACCAATTGCGGAAAAATAGATTAGACTGATTTAAAATAACGTACAAATTATTCTGAAACTGTGAAACAAAATAAATATTTTATTTAGTGCGCAAGTACACACAAATTTATTTTTTTATGAAATAAAATTATTAAATTCGCTCTCATGGCGACGTTTGACAACTCTCGCCACGTCATCCCGTACTTGATGCTTGGTACTACGTCACACGCGCTTTAGCCAATAACAGTGCGGCACTTATTGTTACGTAACTAGCGATGTCTATTCATCGCGTTTCTTCGCATCGCGCCATTTTTTTGTGCCATTATGTTAGTGTATGACGCGTCTATTTGTAAAACGTCATTGCCTTTCACCCCTTACGCAACCCTTGTTCTATTATGATTTGAGACACTGCTCATTAGGAGATCAATTTATTGGAATGTGCAGACTTTGTATTGGCTTTGTTATACTCCAAAAATTTTACAAATTTTTGAGCTGATATTTTTATGAAGCTTATGTCCAGCAGTGGTCTGTAACGACCGAAAGATTGTGATTTATTTTTATATTTTTTTATCTGTATCAGCCCATATACGTCCCACTGCAGGGCACGGGCCTACTCCACAATCGAAAGTACGATTGAGAGTGGTTAGGCCATATAGTCCACCACGCTGGCCTAGTGCGGGTTGGCGGACTTACATACCATAGAAATTCTTATGAACCGCTATGGTATGCAGGTTTCCTCACGATGTTTTCCTTCACCGTTTTAGTGCGTGGTGATTGACTATCAATACACACATGACTCCGAAAAGTCAGAGGTGTGCCCTGGGATTTGAACCCGCGACCACCGTGAACATGTTGGCAGCCGCGTCTGGTCCGTTTACCAACAGGCCACCACGCACTTCATATTTTTTTATATTTTATTATAAAATTGCATAAAACATGGTTTACACAGATGTTCAAATTATAATATTAGAATCTACATGTTTTGCTATTATTAAAGCATGCAATATATTATTAGTACTTAACCTAGTAACATTTTTATATTAAGTATTATATTATTTTTAATGTCTTTATCAGATAAAAAGTCTCTTATGCTATAACGAATTTTCCGATAAGGGCAAATTTAGACGTTCTTCAAGGAAAAAATACTTACTAATGCAAGCGAGACATCGCTGGTTGGAGGCAGGAAAAAAATGCTCTGATTATTTTAAGGCAGTCACATTTTCATAAATAATTATATTGTGTTATTAATTCACATGCGTAATGACGTCCGATAGGTCAAGTAAGTAGCTACTATAAGGTTTTCTTTTACTAAAAGTGATATACCTAAATTTTTAAGTACCATATAAACATGGGCTATGGCTTGTCTTAGTGCCTAGTTTAACTGACATCTTGTATAAAATGCTATTAATAAAATACCAAAACGCAACATAAAATATTGCAGCAGAAATATAAAACAAAACCAAATCTTAAAGGTGTTGTCTCCAACACAATCCAGCAAAACGTCATTTAATAACACATAATCGCTTATTAAATAAAGTGCCGTCTTGGAGTTCCGGCGCACCGGAAGCGGAAGTGAGCGGTGCGGTGCAGCGAGCGGAATTGTACGTTCCGGGCCGTTATCCACACGAGCACTTCCGGTGCGCTGCATACAGCTATCACTTGTTACCGCTTCGCGACCATTGTCCAGCATGGAAATTACTTTACGCACAGCTCGTGAATCACAATTTATACGTTCCTGTGTGTTGTCCCCGGATGACCGATTTATTTCACTGGACATTATGTGAAATTTACGTTAGACAGTATAAATATAGTGTTTATGATTTGGATAAATTATCTGGATTATCACCTCTTATATTTTAGATCGACAGATTACTGGATTTATATTTGCTCATGGCGAGATAGTACTGCTCATGAACAGTAGCAAAACCAAACAACTTACATTACACACCAATGCTTAACATTTCACGAATTATAAATATTTAAATAAATAATACCCACAGTCACATACATAGATCTGATCCCACACTAAGATTGAGTCTTGTGTCGTGGGTTTCAGGAACTACGAGAGACTTTTCAGTCTCACAAACACCCAGACCCGAAAGAAATATTTGTGGGCCGCACAAACATTTCTCTCGGTGCGGGGATCGAACCCGCGGCCTCTCGTTTCACAGGCGGCGTCTATCCAACTTTGCCACGGAGACTATCAAAGCGAATAGATCCACGAACCCGACATATTAATCTTCTCATTATGTACATGGGAAAAACCTTGTTCTCAGTAGGAGGTGTATAAAGGCGGAAATGCATACAGAAATTATATTTGATACGAAACCCTTCTACGATGTATTTTAAATAAGTTACATCTAGTTTTTCTGTACCCCGAACTCGTCAGGTTAATGTTGTTTTCATTGTTAGCGTTGTTGTCAAAGCAAAATTTTTCAGTCAATTGCTGAACGTGGTTGAAATTCAGCAATTACCAAGGGTTTCTACAATAACCCGATGGAAGCGACCTGCTTCCACCAACATGCTGCAATCATTTTCAGTCATAATTAATTTATTCCCCAACATCCAGTTTCAAGCGAACGTAATAACATATTCACAAATATTTCGATGCATATGTGCTCTATTAATACGGCTTCCCATTAAACCATAATTAAAGCGAGCTACAAATATAGGTACCCGAAACAGAACCAAATATTAAGCAAAAGGTTAAATTTTAATGAACTTCACAACGCCGTTGCCAAAATGCAACGTGCGATGCTCTCGTCGAGCGATTATTAAATGGAACTTGCAACATCATGTATTCAAAATTAATTTACGTCATACATTCAAAATTGCTGCTATTCACCCTGATTTGGATGTGGTGTTGGCTGTATGACGTCATAGATTGAGCGACTATAGACAGTTGATGGGGCAGGCGCGGTATAACAGGCAAAAGATAGGATCAGTCAGGCCAGCGACCCGTTCGTCTCTTCATTCTCAATAATAAAAAATACGATAAAGTGACATATTAAATATACGTATAGTATAATGCCTATTTTTAGAAAAAATGGTATTTTTAGAAGGTGTTGTTTGGTTTTGCTACTGTTCATGAGCGGTCATATCGCTTCCCATCAGGCGAACGGCATGCTCGTCTCGCCATTCATAGCAATAAAAAAAAATACTCGTAATCAGAAACACTTGACCCATCATAAAATTACACCTGTTAAAAACTAGCTATTTATAACTCTCTATTCAAAACACATAAATAGTTATTTATTTAATTTTCGTAAATAATAATATGGGAATTAGGCTGAGTGATAGAGGGCGAAACATCAAATTTCACTTGAAAATCGGCTTACCAAACCTGGGAAGCAAAACAGCATTACTTAAATGGAACTAGGCTGGTCATGTGACTTGAATGCATCCAGGTCATTGGCAAAATATCGTCAGCCAATGGATGCTCAATGGATACCTGATGGTCGACGACACCGCGGGAGACCTAAAAAACGCCGGCGAGACGACCTGGATGCTCTCGAGCCTGCGTGGTCTGCCATTTCCATAGACCGCGAATGTGTGTAAGTAGAGGAACAGGGGGAAGCACGGCCGTAGCTAGGGGGGGGGGGGGCATTGTGGGGCAATGCCCTACCTTGAAATACCAAACCTAAGATAAATTATTATAATTGAATAGCTTGTTTATCGTTTGAGATAAAAAAAAAATTGTATTGACCATCACATCACATATACATGGTGATTGATTTAGGAGCCCGTGCTTCGGAGCAGATCAATTATGATAAAATTTTACTTCCGCCCTACCAGTAACCAATGCTGCCCAACCTCAAATTCGACTCTAGCTACAACCCTAGGGGGAAGACCTTTACAAAGCAGTGGGATAGAATAGGTTAAAAAAATCACTCGTTCGCTCTTTTTTCTAAAATTCAAGGCTTTACGAAACCTTGTTTTCCATACAAAAGATTGTATACGACATCCTCGTCCATTACGGCGTGGAATATTCCTCGCTAATCTTAGATTGAATCTTGAATACGTCTATAAAAAAGGTTGAAAGGTGATCTCATATTCGTGTTTATACAGGGTGTATTTTGCTTAGATGTTGAGAAACAAGTGAAGGCTTGATAGACGGCACGTGCCGTCTTATCCGAGGAAATAACTGTGATTGGTATATTTACTTTTTTCCACGTATTTTTATAATCAACGACCTCTTCCAAGAATTATTTTTTACGGTTGTACATAGCTAACAAAATCTTCTTTAAGTAGCAAATAAATTACCTACATATATTATGTGCGTTATACATACTTTGATTTTATACGTAGTGCCTGTTGAGTGTTTATTCTTAACAGTATAACCATTTTTGTGTACAAGACCAATCTGGTTTTGAGACGAATGAGACGTTTATCTAAGTTTATGAACATACATACATAAACACACGCCTTTTTCCCAGCAGGAGTAGGCAGAAGGCCCTTCGTGCTTTTTAATTTTCGTCCTACAATGTGATAGGAGGCGAGCCTCTCGCCATATGGGGCACAAATTGTAGACTCCGAGCTGATAATGAATAGAAAGTTTATTGAAGATTCATATATGATCCATTTACAATAATGTATCGAAAGGTAATAAGTTTAAATGTATTAAATTGATCGTGTTTCTACAAAACCATTTATGCGGTCAAAAGTTCGTTAAATTTGTATTGAATAAATCGTGTGACTATATGGCGTGGTGGACTATATGGCCTAACCACTCTCAATCGTACTCTCGATTGTAGAGTAGGCCCGTACCCTGCAGTGGGACATATATGGGCTGATACAGATACAGAAGTCGTGTGAGTTCACAGCCATTAATACTCAACGACAAAAATTGGCAGGAAAATAAAATATATTCAAATATTTTAACCATTACATATTTTGTTTACCAATAAAATATCTTTGAAATTGTATCTTTCCTTCCTGCTAAACGAAATAATCGTTAGTTTCGACGGAACAGAATGAGAATATTTTTATCTAAAACTGCAAAACTTTCGCCGGAATTTAATTCTATACTCGCGGGCGACAATGGGAAAATTCTCACGCAACGTGAATAGTTACGAATCGTATTTCACTCCGATTTACCTGCCATGGAAATACTGTTTTATTGTGAAGTGGAAGACTTTTCGTACTTTTACGGTTGTTAGGAAAGAATACTATATCAAGGAGTGAAAACAGATGTAGGTCCATACTAAGTCCGAGGTAATGTGTGACATCGCCCTGGCTAAATCGAAAATGCAAAGGCAAAACGTGGGTATCCCGATTGCACCTCTGCCTACCCCTTCTTGGAAAAAGGCTTGAGTTTATGTATATTATATAATGTATGTGTATTGGATGAAAATTAACACAAACGTTTAACTTTCACGTCAGTAACATTACTAAAACAAAATGGGATGCAAATAATTGCTATGAAATTTTGAACGGTAATGAACATATTAATCACATATGTTATGTGAGTTTTAATACTATTATTAATTTTGGAATCATTGTGGTTGTGTTTCATATGAAAATATTAATTACAATCTGTACTTTTCATAAACACATAATTATGTTACTGTATTAAGTTTTTTTTGCATGAAATAGCGAGACCAGCACTCCTTTCACCTGATCGTAAGCGATAAGACCGCTCATGCACAGTATTAAATGCAAATAGAACTAACAAAAGAACTAGCAATGCTTGGCATTCCACTGCGCTCGCCCACCTGAGACATACACTGTCTACACTGTCCTTTCTTGGTACCAAGGGAATTTAAAACTTGATCAAATATTTGATTACTTGATAATGGTCGAACTAAGAATACCTTTTTTTTAAGTAAGCTGCTTTCACAAAAGTCGATACAATAATGTCAGCTTTAATTTCCATAGTTTTAAAAACAGTAAAAAATAATCCTTTCCTTAAAACCACAACATAATATTCCAACAACTAAATATATATACCGTTTTCCTCACATCTTGCACATACATATATATTAATGAAATACAGGCCTGGCAGTCTGGCAATCATTTATGGCATCTGGCATCCCATGGCACGGCGCGATAACGCACCGGATGTCAGCATCCGGCTCGCGGTCGCACCTTCCGTGCAGCGCTATCTATGGCCCCACCGTCCTACTCTAGGTTAAATGTGCCAATATATTACATTACTCGCATGAAGTTATGATATGTGTACTATTAACTTTATATAAGTTACTAGTAGGAATTACTGGTATAGAAAAAAAAAAGTTTAAAATTATGTAACTTATTTCAATATAAGAAAAAAAAGGAACTACAGCAACGTTCGGCAACAGGCGGACCGCGAAAAGTCGAAACTCGAACCGCTAAACATTGTAATGAACTGTATACCAAGTATAAATAAAAAAACACATGTGTATAGGACTTACAATTGTAAGACACTGCATTACGTGTCTTTTATTTATTTAATCTCTTTACAAACTACAAACACCTCTAATTTCTCATATACATGTATCGTATGTAATGCCACATCAAAATGTATGGATTTCACAGCAATTCTCTCGCTCTTTTAACACCGAATAGAACTCAAGCTTTTGCTTTGAGCTCGGTATTGTAGTTCGAGAATAAACATTCCTTTGTATGTCTTCCATCGAGATACATTTAGGGATTTCACCGATACTTCAGTAAATAAAATCTAAAGAACAAATATATTACGAAAAGTTTTTACTAAGTGATACACAAGATTTACTGGTCTAACACTTAGACTTATTTAAATAATGTACTACTTGTATTTATTATTTAATTGTATGTAAGTGGGACTAGTTCCGAGATTGGGTTAATAATCTTCGGTATATTCAAAATAAAACTATTATTTACGGACTTTATAACGAATTTGGTTAGTCCGCCCTGTGATCACGAAAATGCCACGAAAGCTGAAAAGTAAACGAAACGTCAGGAAATTAAAATATTTTTTTATCGCATTACTTCATCGTCTGTCGTCCGTCTTCCATCCAGTTCTCCGCTATTCAGTCTTTCCGTACATAAAAATCTTAATCATTCATAATTAAAATTCTAACTCTTCCAAATAACCAACTCTTCATCTCTATATATTAGTATAGATTATCTACTCATAAGCCTGTAAAAACCAATAAACAAAATGCATTTCATCCTCTCGTAACACAAATTGCAATCGAAAACGAACCATGAAGCATTTTAATGCAAACAACACAAAACGAATGCACAAATTCGCAGGAAATCGCATTGAATTAACAAATTATCGCCCAATTATCTATGACAAAGGATTTAACATAGAAATTAATTGCATACGGGCAATCAGCGAGCCATCGATTTTCATACAGCCCGGTGCACAATAATGATGCGTCCGCGAACCGCTGACCTGAATCCAACAGCCGATATTTGATAACATTTGCGAACTAACGCATGCTTAATTAATCTGCACTCCTAATACATCAACTAGATACTGCCTGATAGAATATTACTACGCCTGTATAGCGTTTTGTTAGAGGAAAACCTGCATCTGGCTTTGTATATCTCGGGCGATCGTTAATTTATTGACTGACGAGCGATAACATATCGGGAATTAAGCACATTTACATGGGAAGAGTTCTTGTCTCGAAGAAGCGATTATCGTGAGGATATAAAAAAATTGCATCGTGTAAACATTTGTCAGGTCAGAACACGATATTATATCATGCGGTAATGGAAACGCTCTCCGTGTAAACAGCCTATAAATCGGAAGAAAAAAGAATGAGACTCTCCGAATGAAACACGACTTGGAAGACGTCACTTCACGCGTTTTTTTTTTTGTGGATTCCACTGAGAATTTTTGGGTTTCCACCAATCTCCCTAGATTAACAATGGATTCAAAGGACTTAGCACACGTTTCAAAACTATAAGCTTCACAGCCCACTGACACTACACTGTAAAGGACTAACCACATTCTCAATTCAACTTTTGTTTAAAAACAACAGTATTGTATAGCCATAGCGCTTCCCTTACGTGGCCTTAACTCCAGAAGTCGGTCCCAATGGCCATCAGTTCTTCGGGCTATTATTGAGTTTAGCCTTGTAAATTCCGATTCAAGCAAACCTGTATTATAGTGTAGGTTACTCTTACCATATGCACATGTATTCTATACTTTTTCATAGCACTGTATCAGCCCATATACGTCCCACTGCAGGACACGGGCTTACTCTACAATCGACAGTACGATTGAGAGTGGTTAGGCCATATAGTCCACCGCGCTGGCCTAGTGCGGGTTGGCGGACTTATACACTTTCATAGCACTAGAAAAGACATATTGACAAAAAATATCACGCACATTAGCACCTTCAGATGAACACAATATTTTTATAATGCTATGAATGGCGGGACGAGCATGTCATTTACCTGATAGTATGCGATACGACCGCCCATGGACAGTGGCAATGCTTGACATTCCACAGCGCTCGCCATCCTGAGACATAAGATTAACATCTTATGTCTCAATATGTCCAGTAGTTAGAGTGGCTACAATGTCCTTCCGGAATACAACAGTGCATTGACACTACTGTTTGGCGGGAGAAATAGACATAATAATTGGAACATAATGAAAACGTTTATTACCTATTTGCTTAAACGAAACTATAAAGCATTGATTTCAATTACACATCCTCGGACCCAATCGGCAATGTAATTAGCACTAACATGTACAATAATGACGTCATATCCACGGACTACGAGACCAATATAATATGGAACCTATTAGAGAATACAATTTTACGGTTATCTATATGCCCGAACTCAAACATTTTCGCAAAACTAATAAGTATAGTATACTTACTGGATATATTGAGACTTAACATTTTATGTCTCAAGATGGCGATCACAGTGGAATGCCAAGTATTGCTTTGTAATTCAAGATGGTTTTTGGTTTTGCTACTATTCATGAGCGGTCGTATCGCTTACCATCAGGCGAACGACATGCTCGTCTAGCCATTCATAGCAATAAAAAAATGGATAACTAATTCGTAAACCTTAACCCAATAGGCAGGCATTGTCCATAGGTGTAATGCATGGTGGCCATATACCGAAAAAAATCACCATTATATTTAGGTCTTACAAAATATTTCCTTCACCGAAAAGTGTATGGTAATTAACAGTTAAAATTCAGAGGGGTTTCATATTATGAGCTGTGTAATTAGAACTTACAACCACTATCTCATTTCGACCATTAATAAAAATCCTACAAAAAATCCGCGAGAATCATATAACAAAAGAGTATCGTAAATAAAAAACTCCGCGCGAAACCTTTTCACGTAGCATCGAAAAAGTTTAACGTGGACATGAATTTGCTCTCAGAGCGATAGCGGCGCAACGGTGGCGCCCTCGCGCTGCCCACAATGCGAATTTAGAACTACATTTCACTTTTAAGCTTAAAACCTCCACTGTACTAGAAACTATTGTACGAGTGTCGAAATGTCGTGGTTTGGTAACTTTGTGCGATATATTTTGGGCAGTTACATAATGGTGACTTCGTATATAAAATTTCGTGGTAGAAAACCTAAAGTGGCCCATAAAATTGTCTCGTTTCTGCCCGTGTATATGAAATTTCGAACAGGCCGACACAATTTTGCCGACTGACGATAGATAGTTATTTCTTGACGGATGGTATGCTGTTTGTAGAACAGGTCAGGTCAGGAGAATTTTAGACCCTTAATAATGCCAGCAATAAAAAACGAATTACGTGTACACAATATTTTTACTTTACTGTACAATATCAGCCCATATACGAGTACGTCCCATTGCAGGGCACGAGCCTCCTTTACAATATATTAGGCCATATAGTCCAACACGCTAGCTTAATGCGGGTTGGCGGACTTTACATACTCGTGCCCTATGGTACATTTATTAATACTAGAATTACTATTAATTCTTACAAATCGCTATGCTATACAGGTGTGCTCACAATGTTTTCCTTCACGGTGGTAATTGACTAATCAGTACAAACATGACTTCATAAAGTCAGATGTGTGGCCTGAGTTTTAGATAAATAAAAATTTGTAATAACATATTCACAACTCTTTCCATATCGTCATGAAAACGTAAAAAATACAAAATTAATCCTGCTAATTCTTTTTCTCTAGGTTTAAAGCTTTCACAACCGCGTGCCCTACTTTAGAGTTTGTTTTTATTCTGCTATGTCGGAACTTGATTATAGTTTAAATTAATCCATTTTCATTTTCAACATACTTTTTTAAATTTATATTTTGTATAAACTAAGAGGCTAACATTTTATTACATTTCGTTTTTTTACAATTTCATAACATTATATTGTGATTTACAATTCCATAATGATATCTAACAATACACACAAGCCCAAATTCTACTACCTAATACTATAAAGGAAGATTTTTTGTGTTTAATACTTCTTCACTCTCAAACAACTGGACTAAAACTTGGTATTGCGGCAGCTGACTCTCTGAATTAACATACAGGCTACTGTATATCCCGAAAAAAAAATACCGTGGGATGAGGAAGGCATTCAAATATAATTGCTACTTTCTATAACACAGAGGGATGAGATGGGATAGTATAGGGCAGATTTCTGTAGTTTTTCAATTAAAATAAAATATAAAAAACGGTACAGAATGAGACGGGACAAGACGTGATGTAACGGAACCGGACGAGTGAAGCGGTATAGATGATGACAGTCATGTTGTGTTTAAATATAAAATAACTAGAACTCAAAATAACAATTTTTGATATGAAATGGACTCAAAAAGTATCTTTACACGCGCGAAGCTGTGCTGGGCTGCTAAGACAAAACAATTGCAATATTTATAGGTGATAAATATTGGAATATTTTAACAGTTAAGTTTGCGGGTACATGTGATTTTGCGACTGGTGTCAGGTATATAAACCCTCCAAACGTTGAATAAAGTTTAGTCGTTACCGAGACTCTGACGACGCCGGTCGTCGTTGAGGCTCGCAGCGTGTCGGTTTTTGAAGTAGATAGTAGTATTACCAATTATAAGTGCTGGTATTTTTTTCTAAATAAATTCTATCGCGATCGATAGAACAAATAAGTGTTTGTGAGTGATATGAAAGATGCCTTCAGCCAGTATGCTAGCGACGCAGTGTTCAACTATCATGGGGTAAGTAATTTTAATTTTTATATTTTTTTGTAACCGACTTCAAAATTAGAAAGTTATGAGTTAGCTGTTTATTTATGTGTGTTTGTTAAGACGAAAGTTTTTATGTTTAATACTTCTTCACACTCCAAGTTCTGGACCAAAACTTGGTATTGCAGTAGCTGACACCCTAGGGTGTCATGTCATGTTATTAGTGTTGCCGTGGGATGTGTAAGGCATTCAAATATATTTGCTACTTCTCTAAACAGAGGGATGAGATGTGATAGATTGTAGGGCGGATAAACTGTACACAATGAGACTGGTTAAAACACGATGTAACGGATTAGGACGGGTGAAGCAGTATAGATGATTAGTCACGTAGTAAATTAAATACAAAATGGTTAGTACTCAAAATATGTTGTTTATATAGAATGAACTCAAAAAGTATTTGTACCCCAGCGAATCCGAGCCGAGCCGCTATTACAAAAGTTAATGCGATATTTATAGGTGAAAATATTTGAGTATTTTAACAATTAAGTTTGCGGGTACATGTGATTTTGCGACTGGTGTCAGGGTATATAAACCCGCCCCAGCCGTTGAATTAGGTTCAGTCTTTACCGAGACTCCGACAACGCCGGTTGTCGTTAAGGCTCAGTGTGCCGATTTTTGAAGTAGACAGTAATATCACCAATCATAAGTGCTGGTGTTATTTAAAAATAAATTTTATCGCGATCGATAAAACAAATAAGTGTTTGTGAGTGACATGAAAGCTGCCTGCAGCCAGTATGCTAGCGACATCAACGAAGCAGTGTTCAACAGTCATCGCGTAAGTGATTTTAATTTTTCTTTTAACCGAGTTCAAAAGGAGAAGGTTATGAATTAGTGTTTGTTTTATAAACCTGTATATTACCTATGCTTGTATATTGTAAGCCGATTTTAAAAACCTTTATTTCATCGGAAATTATGATAGGCAGGGTTGTTTCCATTAATACATTGTGAAGACCTGATGAATATCTTTGGATTGGGAAAGTAGAGTTCCTGAATATTTAATAGTATTCCAATAGTTCTTTTAACATTAAGTGCAGGATAAGAGTTTAACTAATGCGGGGGATGAGAGAGGGTTGAGAAAACACAAATACATGTAAATATTCGAACTCAATATCTCTGACAAGTTGAATAGATTTTAGTGGTCTCTTTTTTTCAGTGGAAATAATGTTTTGATTGATTAGGCCCATCAACAAATCATGAAGGTCTGATGATAATCGGACGCGGAGATTATAAGCACTCAAACTCAATTAGAGTAGTAATGCTAAATCGTTTTTTTGTTTTTTCATTACGTTCAATCTATCATATCTATATAAGATATCTATATAAGAAAAATGTAACTGGTCCCTGTCTGGACATGGAAGAATTGTAACGAAAACTTCTGTTTATCTATGTGTTTGTACGCGCTACTCTCCGAAACAGCTGAACTGATTTCGATTGAAATTCGTTTGGGAGTAGCTGACATTCTGAATTAACACATAGACTAATTTTAACTCGATAAATGTTGTGTTCCTGTGAAATTACCACAGAATTCAAATATTTTAGTTACTCTTTCAAACTCAAGGAGTTGTGATGGGACATGAGAAGGCAGCATTATATGCCTTTGCTCATTGGTAAGAATGAGACGGGACGGGTATATCAGTATAAAAGACGGTAATATCGCAAACACAATTGAGTTTAAATATAAATGAAACATTAATGTTGCTGATGTGGACTCCGAAAGTATCTACACCCGGACAATGTCGTTCCGGGCCTCTAGTATGCAATGAATATTAAATACAACATGACACATAGGTACATGTAACAAATGCATATTTCCTCTCAAAACGTAGGTTGGAACGGGACCCTAGCGAGATCTTTATTACTCTTTTTCTCTTAATTAATTTATTCAATACAATTCTTGCTATGGAACTTTAAAAAAATCGCAAACAACGATTTTTTTTTGTTATTTATTGTGTACAAAGAAAATTATATTATACATAAATCATAATCATGAGCAGCGGCAATAAAACCACTCTAAGGTTTATTCCAGAGCTGTCACGAGTTAACAGCACAGTGATACTTAATAATTAGCCTTATTAAAATGTAATGTAAAATACAGTAATGTTGAAATTTTACATTATTGATTGCCTAGATAGAAAATTTTCAACTTAAACTTTATACTCGACGGTGTGATATTTTTAACTAAGTCGGTTGGTAAATTATTAATAAGTCATGAAATGCTATAAATATTTTTCGTAACCGTACAAATGTGTGAAAAATCAACTCGACAACAAACCGTCGAATATTGCGTGTGTAACAATAGTACCATATTTAATTTCACATACCGATATTATTAATCCTAAAAAGCACATGACTTCGTAACACAAAATCTATTTTTACATTATGCAATGAATATTCAAAACCTTATATAAATGTATGAAAAATCAAGGCAGCAAGCAACAAAACGTTAAATATTTCATGGTTTCACAAGGCGACAATTCAGGCGTCAGTTTGCGCGGCGCGCCGAGGGCTCTTTGTCACAAAGACCGCTGTCGCAAGTACCATTTCCTTGCAGAAAGTCGGCACTCGCCGCCCATTGTTTTGTGGCGTTTACCACAATATTATTGTGCATTTTTACCATTGTTTAACAGTGGTAAATTGTAAGTCGTTTTGACGCGCAATTGAATAATTGAGAAGTTAAAGCAGCCAGATAGATGGACGTAAACCATTTTAAGAATGTAAAGGTATGGTAAAAGTTAAGGATACCCCTGAGAAAAATTTAAAAATATTTGTTAAAATTTTTTTTATGCTGGTATACATCTGCGATAACTTAAATGTGCAGGGAATTTTAAAATAAAGTTTATACCGATCGACACAAATAACAACATAACATCCGCTCGATAATTTATGTAAGCAGATTAACTTATCATAAAGAAATGTCACTGTGTAGGTATTTCGCAATTGTATCAACTTTACGAGCAGATGTAAAAAACTTTATCCTCACATATTTTTGTAATTTCGTATAAATAAATAAAAAATCTAACTACATTAGAATATATTATATGGTTTTAACCATAATGATGTTGTAATATTTATTATACATACATATATAGAAGGAAGATAGGATTGGCAAGTTAAAGTGGCATTGGGCCGGGCACATAGCTCGTAGAACGGATGGCCGTTGGGGCCGAAAGGTTCTTGAGTGGAGGCCACGTACAGGCAAGCGAAATGTCGGACGCCCGCCTACAAGGTGGACGGACGATCTGACTAAGGTTGCAGGAAGTCGCTGGATGCAGGCCGCTTCCAACAGGTCATTGTGGAGATCTTTGGGGGAGGCCTATGTTCAGCAGTAGACTTCCTGTGGCTGATATGATGATGATAATGATACATAGAAGGGCGGGCAATAATTTCAAGTCCTAACACCGGACTCATCTATATACATCGATATCAATGTTACACTAGATAAGACGTTCTTTGTAAAAAACGTGTCCCACACAAGTGCGGTGCATGCACCGCACACGAATCAGTCTGCCGCGTGACGGCTACGCAGCAGTACGCCTCTTTGATTATATTTATAAGTAATTTGTTTTGACTTTTCCCCGTCAAACCGATAGCGAAATTTTCTAAAATTACAATATAATTAAAGCATACAACTTAAGTGATAAAATATTGCAGTATAATGCCGATAATACAGATATTTTATTTATTATTCGATTAAATATTTGTATAGCTCATTAGAAATACAAGGTGAGCTTCTTAATCGTATGTCTCATTCCCGCGCATAAAAATTGCCCGTCGAGTGAGAGAGACGAACTATATTAGATATAGATTATTCATGGGGCATTCATATCAGACGACCAAATAGGTATAAACTATTCGAATACATTACAAATACAGATATGTAGGAAGAATGTAGGTAAAAATTGATTTCAGTATTTTATTTTAATTTTATGTTGTTAATTAATAACACAAAATATGTGTTGTATATATGTTTTGAAACATTGGACAGTTTTTAGGCCCTATTTCTTTGTATGAAATACCTAATGGACTACGTTGAAATTTCGAACCCACTGAATGTTATTAAAGACTAATATCACTAAAAATTGTTTTAGATTCTTGCGCGTCCTTACAAAAGAGGGAGATCTCTATAATATTTGTCTGTTGTTTCATTATCTTATTGTAAAACTGTGATAAACTTGTACACTTATAAGAGTTTTTAGTTTAATTTAGATAACTTTCATGAATTATTCACATAAATAAAAAAATATTACAAAATATATAATTGCTATGATATTCATACTTAGGCAGTATCTTAGGAAAAGCTATTATTGATTTGAACTGTCTCTTCTGTCTAATAATCTTTGATCATAATTTGTAATATTCAAGTAAACGTACTAGATGTCGCTACTGAGCTTTATTGAAATATGGGACAAACAGTTTCTATGACGCGTCGCGTCTATCGGTAGAATATAAGTCAATGTCTATATATATAAAAATGAATTGCTGTTCGTTAGTCTCGCTAAAACTCGAGAACGGCTGAACGGATTTATCTTATCTTAGTCTTGAAATGTTCGTGGAGGTCTAGGGAAGGTCTAAACGGTGAGAAAAAATGGAAAAATTGCGAGGAAAAGCCAATTTTTTGATTGTTCAAGCGTGATGCGACCAGCCAATATAGGATGACCTTTGTTTGGTTGACGGGAGAGGTAAGCGACGGTCAAGGTTCAACTACCAACCAACGTAAAATGATCTATCTTTCCATTGTCTTTCATTGACGGCTGAGGAAATAGAACAAAATTCAAAAAATGTGTACATCGTGTATATAATATTATCTAGATACGGCGTCTTGCGCGTAATTTTGTTAAATGTAAAATAAAACGATGTCCATATCTACCAAAATAGCCCATTGTTTTTTGAGATTATTGCAACAGTTTTAAACAAGGTATACTCTATCGAAGCGTTTTGCCGGAGTACACCAAAATATATCTAATTATAATTTTTCGTTTTCATAAAGGACATTTTTTGAATTGATAATTTTAGATGCGCTGGGGGACAAATTTAAATTCCGCATTAGTATTGTTTTCAGACTCAAGAATAAAAAACATATTGGTACGTTGATGCCGTATCTAGACATTATAATGAAACGATATGCAGTTTTATATTTTTAAATATTTGTTCTATTACTTAAGTCACCTGGTAAGGCAGTATGAAGGTTTTATTAATTTGTATAAATGCTAACGTACTAGACGCAACTGCCAACAAGTTAACGATGGTCATGGGTTCAAATTCCAGGGCACACCTCTGACTTTTCGGATTAATTTCTACGTGAAATAAAATCCGCCAACCCGCACTAAGCCAGCGGGGTGGACTATATCTTCTTCTATAACATAGAAATGAATCGCAAAATGTGTTGGTAAGCGCATAACTCAATAACGCCTGGACCAATTTGGCCAATTTTTTTTTAATGGTTAATATTAACAAAACTAAACTTTATTACTGACAAAAAGTAATGGCGTGCAATATTACTAACAAAAAGTAATGGCTTGCAATATTATTTGGAAAACCAGCATTTTGGTGTTGAATTAAGGGAAGAAACATTGGATGGACAATAAAAAAAAGTTTTTAATGTCAAAATTTCATAAGGCAATCTTATATGTACATGAACATGGAGAGACGGGATATAATAGAATGGATGGTACGGGAGAGGGCTGGGATAGCAGGCAGATTTGATAGGACGAAATGTAAATGCACGTTATAAGACGGGATGGATAATAAAGAGAAAGGACGGGACGGATCGGGAAGACTGAACAGACGGATGAGACGGGATTGAGCCGGATAGAAGGATAGCTACGTCAAGTTTAGGTATACAAGAGTTTATACGAAAAATAACATGTATTTGGTGTGGAGTGGAATCAAAAAATATATGCACCCAGGCGAAGCTGGGCCGGGCCGCTAGTAATAAATAAAAAAATCTTTCATTCACATTTCCCGCCTCAGAATTCAAACCGAAAGCGTTGCTTTATAATCGTACCGTAGTAGAATTGCACCAACAAACTAGTCATATGAAGCCATAGTAATATAAATTAATAATAATTAGGAAATTACTATTAATGGTAAATCATTTTCGAGTTTAAGTTGTACAGCGCAGAATTTCCGAGAATCATCTATCGTATATTTCCATGAAATCGTATCCTGAAACTCCATTATGTATTGTAATTACTGTTCATATGTTACAAGCAAATATCCCGCTATAATGAAAAAATATTATTAATACAATATGACTTTAATTATTATTGTTGCAATTGTTACCTAATTAAGCCTTAATACAACTTTTTTATATATGGTATGCTATCTAGGTAAAGTCTGCCAACCCTCGCTAGGCCAGCATGGTAGTCTATATGGCCTAACTCCTCTTAACCGTACTTTTGATTGTAGAGAAAACTCGTGCTCTGCAGTGGGCCCTATATGGACTGATGAGTACATTTATAGTATAATTAAATCTAATTGTATTTTATTGAATTTTTCTCATGGGGATTTTTTGAATTGTCAATTAAAGGATATCTTCGAAATATATCGAAGCGGTGCAAGAACTTCCCTCAGTAAAATAATAATTGTAAAAGTATTTATACACATTAGCAGTCTAATTAATGTCTATACCAATATATAAAGCTAAAGAGTTTGTTTGTTTGTTACCTCTAATGTCAGGAACTACTGGTTCGAATTGAAAAAATATTTTTGTGATGGATAGGTGATTTATCGAGGAATGCTATATATAGGCTATAAATAATCGCGCTATGACCTATAGAAGTGACATGTAGCAAATATGAAGAAATTTTATTCGTTTTTCGTGGTCCGATTGATAGATATTCTAAATTAATAGTCGAAATTGAACATTTTGGCCTCCATTTTGAAAAGTGCATCTGCACCCGGGCGAAGCTGAGCCGGACCCTACTATTTTATAAACAATCCAACTGCACTTTTCCGTTTTGGAAAATGCCATCCGATTTCATCGAATCTTGTTTTTTGTTATCGGGGGCAGACTTCGAAACTCGCTAGGTCGTATCTGACCGGAAATACTGCTGTTGGCAATTGTTTCCAAACTTTAACTTCATGATTAACTTCGTTGCGGGTTAAAAGACAAGTTAAACTTTCCCGGAGACTCGCTGAGATTCAATGCTCGGTGTCATTAAAATGCGTGCCACTGTTGATCCTGGCTAACAGGAGTTGCAGTGGCGGGTGTGAGGGCGGGGTAGTGTCTTAAAATTGGTTCCAAAGATTTTAGTACGTATGTTATACAAACTTACTGTGGTGGATATCTGTTTTTTCTCATAGCAATAAGGTAGCCCCTAGACCCTATCATTTTAAATTTACTATTTCAGGAAAGTAAATAAATAATATTTTCTTCAATTTTATTGCGACATTTGCACAAACATACTCATGATGATCTTTTGTAATAATGATCTATACTATCATAAGGTATGCACAATAGTGATATGTAGGAATTTCTATGGTATATAACGTCTGCCAGCCCGCACTAGCCCAGCTTTGTGGTCTATATGGCCTAACCCCTCTCAATCGAACTCTCGATTATATGGAAAGCCTGTGTCCTACAATGGGATGTATATGGACTAATACAGCATCATCAATACAAGGACCCCACTTGAGCCAGAGCATATAAAGCCAATCTCTTAATCAGTGCACAATTCGGTCCTCATTTCCCGTTACCCATTAAATTGAAATTGGTATTATAATCAGTACACAGACGGCTTTGTTATTGAATGCCATTAGATAATTTGATGAATCCGACACAATTCCTGGAATTGTTTGCTTTCTGCGAATCCTTACTATATTATAAAGGTGAAAGTTTGTAAGTATGGATGTATGGATGTTTGTTACTCTTTCATGAAAAAACGGCTCATCAGATTTTGATGAAATTTAGTATAGTGATAGCTGACACCCTGGATTAACACATAGGCTACTTTTTATCCCGAAAAATGTAGTGTTCCCGTGGGATGAGTCAGGAACTTGATGTGGATTGGACTCAAAAACTATCTGCACCCGGGCGAAGCCGGGCCCGACAGCTAGTATCCAATAATGTTTATATACAAGTGTGTAGGATACATGTATTTGCTCCCTTTGGTTATTATGCGGTAGAGTGCATACAAGAGAAGCATTATGTTGCAACTTATTACAACAAGAGGGTGGTATAGTATTTCCAATTCGCTCAGTAAGTAACACTGTAGACAAGTTCAAGTGTCATATTTTGGGTATAGTTTGACTTAGCAGTGGACTTCTAGTGGCTTAAGTAGTAGGATGATATCTACATGATTTAATACATTTTTGTATTTTGAACATTGCCTGATTATTGAATCAGCTTAGTATGTTCAACTATAAATGTGGTCGTGTGTATGATATGGTTACACACGAAGTTCGAATATTCGGACGTTGAACGTCGACATATAAGATAAAAGTTTTCCACTTCTAAAAATCAATGGACTGATGGAATCATGGACCTTGTAGAGACTAGAAAGAACTTCGGTGCTTTCCGGCGTTTTTGCCACACCTATTACTGGAATCAAGCATAACAGTTCACATAATAGGTCCCATTTAAATGTAATGATAATTTAACCATTGTCGGGCAATTCACTTCAATATCGAATATAATGTATGTTAAAATCATAGTAATGAAGATTTTCTGCCGTCGTTCAAAATGTATCGGAGGTTAATATCCGGACTTGTATTTAGAGTTTTCGTTGGTTTAAAAAAAAACAACTACGGATATTAATCATCGATGTATTTTGAATGGCGACAGAATAAGCAATCATTTCAACATTATATTTCAAAACGATTTACATGAATGATCCATTAGCGTAGAACACGACAAAATATACTTTACTCGTATAACACATAAACTTTATTCTCCAACATAAAATAAAATGCCATATTATATAAGTTGTTTATGATTTCTAGAGTTATTTACAACAATACTACATAATTTTGAAATTGGTGTAAAAATGAATACAAATACTGTATAATACGCAATAACGTAACATAGATTGCAATATGCAAAAATAAAGTTAATTATGGTTGTGTGTAATTTTACAAAAGTTGTGTACAACACAATTTATTCCCTTTAGGAGTCGGCCTAAGGGCTCCTACACACTATGCCGGTGGCATTGAGGCGTGTACGCCACAAAATGGATTGCAATAAACAGACTATGATACGCTAAAAAGACGGCAATATGCCAAAATACATCATAGCTAAATGTAGTTGTGTATAATAGGGATGTTGACTCGTGTTACAAATTTGCATAAATTCATTTTTTACCTATTAATTTTAAAACCTGATTTAATATATTGAGAACTTAATTCTCAGTAGCGTATTTAAAAATATATATTTTAAAATATAATATAATATCAATGACCCATTATCACGTGACTGCAAACGGCGATCGAAGCGCGCTGACGTCAGTGCTCGAGCGGCAAGATGAAAAAGTCAGTTCATTTTGATAGAACGCTACTCTGTTAAAGATCGTTGACGTAGATTATAATCACGTGACAGGCTGGAGCGTTTAAACGGGAATTTTGAAAACAATTTTGTTTACGTATTTTTTAATTAAAATTTGTCACTAATTTCTATAGCATTATTTTTTAGTTTTAGGATTTATCTACAAAATAAAAGCAATTCCTAAAATTACTTAACATCCCTATTTTCCAAGGCGTGTAGTGCGTTGTTGTGCCGCGCGATGCTAATAGCGCTATTCACTGAGACATGGCAACACGCCGCGCTGCATTGTACCGATACGCGTAAAAAGCCACTTAGAATGCTCCTTTACGCCTCTCCTTACAGCTTAGAATTTAGCGAATACAAATATGGTTTCAGCTTTCGTTATTTCCCATATATCCACCCCATGATTGTCCGGCAGAAATTGCAAAGCCTTCGAACTAAAGTATCAAGCTACTCCTGGATTAAATTCTTCATTCAAATGATATTTTGAATAAGCAATGTTGTTATCAAAAATACACATCCAATAAAAATAGCCTATACGTCGAAGTGCTTATTTCAAGCTCGGTTGAAACACTGCGGTGTCCTGATCCACTGAAATCCCCGGAGTAATCTATCCAGTTATTCCCGGGTAATAAAAGTCTAAAGCAATTATCGCTTCGGAGTAAAAACTCAATCACCGCCTTATAAAATCGAAAAATGGATGTTCAATTTTTTGCGCTCATATATAAGCTTTGCTACATTTTTTTTCATTTTTTTATTAGTATAAAGAGCACAATCTTACGATCTCACGGCTCATCACAGCATTCATTGCAACAAAAAGAAATGGTTTCTTCATATCATCTCGCTGCTGAACATGGCCTCCCCCAAGGATCTCCACATCCACATCGACCTGTTCTCTTCATATACCTATAAAAAAAAACCAATGTTTGTCTACCAAACTTGAACCCAGGAACTGAAAGTCAACAATCCCAATACAAATACGAAACAAACTATAGAAATACCCGGCCACTACACTGTCAAACTTTTAGCCAAAAATCTAACCTCAATATGAAACCGCAATTAAATTTAACAATCACATAACTTGGAACCAATCGTGCTAATGCAATTTAATATTCTCTATTGCAGTATAATGTGGCCTGCCAAACGCCATGCCCTAATTTCAGCCTATAGATCTTCTATACAGTGTCTATTAATGTAATTTACTAAAGAATTTGATTTCCGGTTTGCTACGAATGTAAAAACTAAAAAAGGACTCAATGTATCTTCATAGAATTGACTCAGGATAGGTTGCGACAGATTACAGAATATCAGATGGAACCGGCAAATAATTATGCCATAAAATTAAGAAACGTAACATTCAATAATTCAAGGGGAAGAACGGAGTGTAGTCTCATGTAAGCAATAATAATTTCTGGCTGATGTTACTTCCGTTTTTGGATGTTTGTGGGGCTGACCATCAACCGAGCAAACTATTCGTCTCAATTTTACAAGTAGAAAATATAAAAAAATTCTTGTCACTTATCGCACTTTTTACTCGGCTCATACTTGAACAGCAGTAAATATTGAAAGAAGAAATCCACACTTGTCATTGTGAGCCCGCCCCTTGTGACAAAACAAATACTTCTTTTGTAAGACATTGTATCAAAGCAAGGGAAGACAAGTTTACACTTCACGCCCCCAAAGAAATGATTTCAATACACACTCGCGCCACTTTCCGACACACAATGAGAGACAGACAAACAGAATCAACAATATCATGAATAAATAACCCGACACTCAAGGGGCTGTGGCGAAATCATCGTTTCCACGCTAACTTCAATAATGAAAGCGCCGTCCACTTGTGCATTTTGAAAGGAAGTGGAAATAAAAAGTGCTTTAACCGCAAGCGTTCGGCCGAGGCTCGCAGACGAGTCAGAATTTAAATTAACCACTTCATATTCAAGCTCGCATGTGATGAAATATTTATACGTGCACGTCGACGGGTGGCGCACGCCGCACGCACCTCGACGCTCTTTATTATTAGCCTGTACGAGTATTATCACACTATCGTTGCGTATTGTACTTTTTGCTCGAAGGGTTTTTACAGCACTTACACTCCCTTTACACTCCTTAGCTGGGCAAAGTTGACTGTACCTAGGATTTAAGAACGGTCATAATACCAACGGGGAAGAAGTTCTGAAATCGGTAGGACAATTACGCATGGCCTTTTTTGAATCAAATTAAGAATGTATATATTTGGACAAATATCCAATTGATACAAACCAAAGACATATATAGTTCGAAAAATAAGAGGTATAATCGAGGTAGCAGACGTTAACAATGATTCTTTACCTTGAGAATCTCAATCAAATATGTAATTTCCTGCATTCGTACATATTACAGTTTGCGAGTTCGTGAGTGGTCGCGCACGTCTTGCGCTATTCTGTTTGATAGGCAGCATCTACTTTACATAAATCTTACTACAAATGAATTTCACATTAAAACCACTTTAGAGTGGTTTAAAACAACTCCTAAGGTTCCTGACGCGGCTTTTTGATTAATATCTACTCTAAATGGCAACAACTACCACCGACAACTAAATGCGCTCTCCAAAGCACGAAAAAGTTTAAATTTATTTTGTACCTTCATTAAAACGGAATTCATTTAAAAAAACACCAGTTGCAACGGCTAATTGTGTCAAGTGATAATCTCGTCAGTCGGTCGGTGCTCAAAATTAAATTGGTCATTTACTTTTCACTACTGTGGGAATGGGCTGGCTCTATCGGGGTGATAAACTATCTTTAATAAAATTATATGTTCACTAGTCTCAATGGCCTTGCTGTCTTGTTAAATTTGGAGTAGGAGATTTCAAGAGGCTAAATACCCCAATCTCCTATAATGCTTTTTCCTTTTTTTTCCACTCCAGTTTTATGTAACTGACAAAGTACCTTCGATGATAGTGTTTTAGACGGGCATGCGCGGTAATCTTTAATCGTCAGAAGAACAGTTTGCTCGTTTCTCGGATCTATGCATTAAAAAAATACAGACGTAAATGTAGCTAGCTTCGAGCACAAACCTATGCACTCGTAAAAGTAAACTACGCTCGACCAGTGGTCAAGGAGGTGTAATATACTTTATAAATTGTCTTTCCTTTTAATCCCTTAGGAGTTGTAACAGCCAACCACAGCAGAACCGTCGGATTGCCCCACAGAGGCTATTTGAGGGAGTTCAAGGATTACACTGTGGACAAAAATGTGTCGTGCAAATTGTATTCCACCTTTTTTATGCATTACGCATCTATTGTGAACATATTACGCATACGGCATTCAACAACCTCCGTGGCGCAGGTTTGATCCCCTCTTCAAGACAAATGTATGTGTGAAACACAAATATTTATTGCGGGTCTGGGTGTTTCTGAGCCCGCAAAGGCTCCCGCAGTTCCGATACCCACGAAACAAGATTATCTTAGTGTGGGGTCCGCACTATATATGTGACAGTTGGGTGTTTTTTTAGATACGATATTCAAACCGGCTGTGGCAGGATAACATGCTTACTTCGAATAGGGTCGATGGAAGGCAGTCAATTCTAAAATTAAAAGCCAGACCAATTTGCTACTTAGCTGAAAAATCTCAAGTCTGCTCTATGTAAGTGTGGAATGAGGGCAGACCAAACGATTCTGCTGGAATAAAAAGTCTATAGCCTTTCTTTTGACTACAATCTAAACACACATTATTTTCTTCAATAGGACTAATCACCCGCAGCTTTTCGTTTATTTATTAAAATAGTTTACCAATATTACATGCCGAAGAAACTATTTCAAAAATCATATAAAGTATATATATACGTATACAAAACGTACCGAAAAGTTAATTAGATGGCAATGTAAATCTCTACATGCTCGCTTGAGAATTCATTGAGTCAAGCACCGCAACAAATTGAGTTATCCATCAACTACACGCCCCCACAGCAGGAAGGCCCTCTAGGCTCAGTTCATTCTATCTTATATAGTCCTTGTGGCCCGATCCGACTTCGCCCGAGTGCACATACACTTTTTGAAAATATTCTGTCGCATATATTCATTGGACAATGTAGAATTCTAATAGTGAAATATTTTTTCTAATCTATCCAATAGTTTCAGAGCCTATTCAATGCAAACAAACAAATCTTTCCTCTTTATAATATAAAGATTGTAAAGAATGTTCCGGTAATGAAGGAATACAGACAGACTGGACAACATACGCGCTTACAATCAGGCGCAGTGTTGTCATTATGTCGGGCCAGTTTAAAAGAAAAAGAATATCGATTATAGTATAAAATGTACTCGTAACTACTAACACAATTTTAAGATTTGCATAGTTCATCTGTTCTATTAATGTATGATATGAAACTGTAATTATTAATTGGCTGAATGGAAAATACGTCATGTAGTTTCATGACATTGCTACGCAATTCAATCTAATATGAAAATGGAAAACGTTAAGAGAATAGTTGCATGTCACTACATAACTACAAAATATACACTAATTAATTATCTAGGTTTTAGTAATATCAATAATTTCTTAAACTGACCATTCGCATCGGGCCTTAGAAAATGGAAAATCCATTCATATAATGTCGGGGGAGTACCTAACAGGGCATCGTACTTAGTAAACAATACACATAGCATACAAGTCGAAAATTTGCTTAACAAATAAGTCTATGCAAATAATATGTTGTCATTTGTTTTTCTTGGGTGTATTAAAAATAAGTCTCTGATAAAATGATATTAGGAATTTAGGGTTTCGCGCTCGATAAGTGTGAGAAATCCTATGTCTTAGACTAAAAGTGTTTATCCTTTAATTAATTATTCTTAACATCAAAATTACACACTAACATTTTAAACATATAACAACATCAATATAGGATCATAAGTAAAAATATTTTTAAACGTGGGATAACTACAAAACTTGAAAAAAAGGATAACTGTTTACGTCATAGTTTAATTGTCGATTTTTAAACGTTTTATATTTTGTCCTAGTGCATCGAATCTACGGCCCCATATAACCCAGTCAGCTGTTCTTTCTTTCCACCTCACAGGCTGTGATTTAAACACAACACATCATTACTATCAATGTTTCTATAACTAGAAAAGCAACTATATGATATGAAACACAAAGTAAAGCGGTCTGAAAAGTTTCAACCTATTCCTGGAGTCATAAATCGTGTGGCTAAAAGGTGCGGGTCACAGAACGTGATCTCTATGCTGAGTGCCGTCTCATTCGGGAGTGTTATACGTCGGATGTGCTATGAGATATGTGGGATTAAAAATAAACCCTAACGCCTTGGATATGATGCGTTAAGTTGTGTGCCCTAAAGATTAAATTCTGAAATCCATTTTTTTTCTATTATTTGAATGAACGACGAGACGAATATGCCATTCGCTTGATGGTATGCGATATGACCGCTCATGGACAGTACCAAAACCAAACAATACCATGAGTAACAAAGTAATGCTTGGCAACTACAGTACGCTCGCCAGCCAGACACAAGATGTTAAGTCTCAATTTGTCCAGTAGTTACTCTGGCTATAATGTCCTCCTAACCAAAACACAACAGAGTATTTACCCTGCTATTTGGCGAGAAAAATCGACATTGCGGTGGTACCTACACAGGTATCTCACATATGGGAGACCTACCACCACTATATTCTTTATTCACTTTCTTACGACTAAATTCTAACTTTCATTACCATCATTGTCAAATATATCTAATACTATCAAGGCTTCTTCACAAAGTCCAGCAGTCTGAAAAGTTTCAACCCATTTCTGACGTTATAAATCTTAAGGCTAAATAGTGCGGGTCAGGGAACGTGATCTCTATGCTGAGTGCCATCTCATGTGAGGATATTACTCGCCGGATTTGCCATGAGATATGTGGGATTAAGAATAAAGCTTAATGCCTTGAATATAATGCGTTAAAAAAACATAATCTTTATTACTATCAATATATAATTTCTTAATGGTATTTGAATACTTCCCCAGCTTAATAATATGTTAAAGATAAAGCACCCGCACCAGATTTTATTAGGTTTTATTTTGCAACACCATATATAGTACTTAAGTGCCATTAGTGGCATTGGTCTTGTAGGAGCATGTCATATAAATATCTGTAAACCGTGAAATCCTGGATTCAATTCCCTGATCAGGCAATCCACGTTGTATAGTGTTTCGGTTTGAAAATTCTTAATATATTATGTATTTTCTGGGAATAGGATTTGTACAGGTTGAGCCCCTATGACATTTTGCGACAAAAATATCCTCAGCGAATTTTAGGTAAGAAGAGTGACAGTACCAACATCCTTTTTATTTAGGAACAGGAATAGGTTTAAGCATTTAATAAAATATATCAAGGTAGAGCCACGCTGTTATAATTAGTATGTATGGGCAGGCTCGTCTGGGGTGGTTCCCCTTTCCTCTTCCTCTGCTATTATCTTCCAGCTCTCTCTCTCCTCTCAATTTGATGGGCTGGCACCATATTCATCGAAGCGTTGTGGATCGTGGGTGTTTATGGGCGGCAGTGATAACTTCCATCAGGTCTCATGCAATTTAAAAAATGAATCTGCTCCTTATAGATGAAGGACAAGGTAAAAGGCAAAAATATATGTCGCAATACTAGAAGGAAAACAAGTGTAGCAAAATTTCCAATACAAATATTCTTTGTCAATATTATGTGAATGATAAATTTGGCTCGGAACACCAATTAGCATGTGGAGTGCCGACTTTATAAAAACCACGGCTCGGATTATTTTAAGTAGCATTTGTATTGTGAGGAAAATATGGATAACATAGTGAGTACCTTTTATTATCAATATTTGTTTCACGAAATGTGCAAGTTTTGTATTTAGTAATGACTATGAACTAATTAAAGTCTTAATACACGGTAAAAATAAATCACAATATTTATATGTTTTAATTTAACTTGTGAGTTCAAATAAAGTACACGAGTATTTTGTTAAATTAAAATAGCAGTAATTTATTGCATTATTAATTGAATTTCCTGTTCTAAAAACACATTTGCTATTATACATTTACTTTTAATTTCGGTGCGAAATTAAATATTTTATTGATCTAGGGTCATTCAAATAGTCGAATATTTATTATAAACTTGTGATTAGAATATATGTTATGGGCCAAGTGATTAATCGAGCATTATTCATAATGACCGGGCATTATGAATAATGCAAAGTGCCTATTGGGCAGAGTGATGTAAAGCAAATTAAAATCAAAACAATGAGCCGAAGTGGTAGAATTGAGAATAGAACAGCACGAGGGGGTGGGTTGGGAGGAGTGGAGGGGGAGAGGGAGTGTCGCGCCTCCCCTGGTAACACTCCCATGAAAAGGTAACGCACCATTCCTGAGAAATATCTATTATAGCAACCTAACCCTTGAAACACTTGTTGTCAATACAAATTAGCTTATGCATCGTCTCCGGCGCTACGGGAAGTTCAGCCCCTTCGCCCTTGCGTAACAAAAGATAGGCACCAATGCTCACTTCCGCAGCTTCGGCTTGCTGGTCGCCTCCGGCGACCAGCCTCAGCCGCTACGGCTCGCACGGTTGCCTATCCTTCGTTACAGCGGGCGGGGGCTGCTCTCCCTCCGCGCCTCCGGCATTTTATATACACTCTAGGGTCGGTAACCAAAAGACTACGTGAAGTCGGGGTGTTCCGAGTCGGTTTTGGGGCACAGTCGACCTAATTGATCCATAAAGTGAGTACACTAATTTTCTTCTGAAGATAATGTTTCGGACGTTAAAAAACAACTAAACATAAGCAGATCAACCTTTCTAATTTATAGATCTATCGCAGATGCGATAATGCGGCAGCGCACCACGTAAAAAATCACCTATTAATCACATTGCCCGATCATCATGTAGCCATATTCATAATGCCCGGGCATTATGAATACTGCCCGAATTAATCACTTGGCCCATAACATATACATTTCAACATTTTCAATCTTGATAAGATATCCACAAAATATATGTATTTCGATGGCTCGTAAGATTACATAAAAGTATGAAATGTTAAACAGACCGGTCTGATCGCTATTAAGATAAAATCAACTTTTGAATAACATACATTTCAAATATATTAAACACATGTGATCGGACAGGTTGACTAGATGAAATTGCTTAGGATGATTATTTGCTCGTCGTTGTAAATAGCAACTTAAATCAACTTTACTTTCAGAGGATCACATTCCCTTTTCTTTTAGTGCTCCTATTGGAAGTGTTCATAGTATGTGCCAAAAGGGACACCACGGATGTACCAACGTCGCGAGCAAATCCATTAGCAACAGTGATACTCGATAAGAATGTGATTGAAAACGTCAATAACAGCAACAGGCTTGCAGACGAAGTGTTGTCAAGAGTCAGACGGCAGTTATATGGCTACGATCCTTACTATAGACGACGATGTAAGTTTAGTTATAACTATTCTGAGGGGCTACACTATATTCCGACACGAAATTCGAATGTTCGGTATGTAAGATAAGGTTTTCCTATTATTAATATTACCTAATCCTATTATATATGGAACTTAACATTCAGTTTATTCATCAGTTGAACTTAATATTACGACGTACGATACAGGATTCGAACATTTTGTAATAAATTTAGACATATTCGCAGTTTTACGTGCGAAGTTCGAACATTCGTCGTCGTGTCGGAGTACAGAGTAACCTCCCAGTAGTTAATATTTATATTGTGCTATATTTATATTTAGCAGTGTTAAGGCTAGATATTAGATAGAAAACCGTTCATTTGAGTGCTCAATTAATTTTAAATTAGCTTAAGAGCCTCTTCTCGACTTTCCACAATGACATTATTATGAGTTCTTCAACTCCTAGCAATATTATTATTTATTTTTCTATCAATGATATTTTAAAGCTGGTAAATTCACACTATGCAGAATTAGCACTAAATAAACATACATACTTACTTAAATAACAATCGACAAGGGACGAATATAAATGAAACATTGTTATACCAATTATAGAGATATATCTAATAGCAAAACTCAATAATCATGGTTTAAAATATGATAATTTACACTCATGCGATAAAACCATATATAACATGTCGTGTGGATATAATATGGAAATTCCCATAAATAACTTTTAAAAATACATTTTAATATTAGGAAAATTTAGAAATTAGAAGCTTAGAAGTAAAATAACAAGTTTTTAAGTGCCCAGCAGTCAGACGAATTGTCCTAAACCCAAAGTAAGTTACCGGTATTGTGCTATGTAAGAACTAAGATGGTTTAGAACCCGCAGCCTCTGGTTTCACAGCTGGCCTCCTAACCAACTGCCACTATAAACGAACTAAAACTATTTACGAGGCTATCCGGCGATTTACAGCGAGAGTATGCATACATGCATGCAGCATGTTTTACTGGTGGTAGGTCTCTCATATGTGAGAGGCCATCTGGGTGGGTACCACCGCAGTGTCTATTTCTCCTGTCAAACAGCAGTGTAAACGCACTGTTGTGTATCGGGTTGAAGGGCATTGTAGCTAGAGTAACTACTGGACATATTGAGACTTAACATCTTATGTCTCAGGATGGCGAGCGCAGTGGAATGCCAAGCATTACTTTGTAATTCAAGGTGTTGTTTGGTTTTGCTACTGTTCATGAGCGGTCGTATCGCTTACCATCAGGCGAACGGCATACTTGGCTCGCCACTCATAGCAATAAAAAAAAAAGAGTGAATAATTAAAATAATGATAAACTCAAGTCGATATAATGACTCACAATATTGTTAATTCGACGCCTATTTTTATTTAGTAATAAGACATGAAATAGAAATAAAATTCCACTACAGGAAATGGGCCTCCAATCTGCATTATTATTTGAGGACTTAGGTTATAGTCCACCACGCCGTGCCGTCCGAAAGCAACTCGACCAACAATGTTTATTAACAACTTTAATTTTATTCAGATCCGCCTATTATATTTGGTGGAGGAGGCTTTGGAAGAGGCTTTGGTGGCAGAGGCTTTGGTGGCAGAGGCTTTGGCGGCAGAGGCTTCGGCGGGAGAGGCTTCGGTGGAAGAGGTATTGGGGGAAGAGGAATTGGAGGGCGGGGAATAGGCGGTCGCGGTGGTGGAGGAGGGCATGGCGGTAGAGGATAGACTGCTTAATGTTGTAATGATTACCACATATTAAGATGTTAATTAATATTTAAAATACTTTAAGTACCTTAATATAAATAAACGATGTTCCTGAGTTTTCAAAATATTTTATTGTAATACTTATCCCTATTTCCTAGGTCAAAATATCTAAAACCACTAAAACAAACTTGTCGCAACCGTTTCATTAAATTGCAAAATAAAAACTTAGGCTGTACGGTCTACGTCCTTTGCGTTTTAGAGAGAAAGAATAGAACTTAACCAAACCTGTCACTGTCAAATCAGTGTGTTGCAGCTGTCAGTGGCGTGAACCCGTGTATGAGTGTCAAGGACTTTTTAACAAGGATTTATTCGGTAAGTTATTTAATAACATACATTTATATGCGTGTCTTAAACTATTCTTTATTGTGCACGTATCGTTCACTTTCATTACAGAGATGGATGGGAGTTACGATGAGATTATATCCGACAATCCATTTTTTGTCGAATTAAAAAACGAATATGCAAATTTATTTCAACACTGCATATCACAGTCTTGGATAATATGTGTGCCGCGAATAGGAAGCCTAGTCAGTCGAGTTTTTACTGTGGAGGATTTTTGCGCCCACATACTAGTACCGAGCGATGAATTGCCCGAGACCCACTACAGTACGCTCATGGAGAAACAAGTCACAGTCACAAATAAGGTCATTACTCTCGAGGTGACCAAGGGATTGCCACTCCAAAGTCACATATTATTTGAAGAGACATTCTATACAGAAGATTTCATTAAGTACAAAGTTTGGTGTATAGAAACACCCCTAGAACCGACAACCCTAGGAGGTGATAATGCAGTGTCAAAAGAATATTTAACAAGCATTAATGATTGCATAGATCTGTTATGGACTCAGGCTGCAGGGCGGCAAGTTTTGGATCAGATTGAGCAATGTGTGCAAGCATTCATAAAAAAACATGTCACATTACCAATTGCTATAGCCTCTCTCAGAGATACTGTTAGTGAGTTATACACACAGTGTCTACAAATTGCATTGCAAAACAGAAGATTAAGAGATAAATCTAAATCATGCAAACAGGTTTTGGAAAACATAAAGTTAGCCGTTGAGAGCTATATGCAGTATTTATTATTTGATTCTTTATTTAAACCAATATGCACATCATGCGCTTATGAAGATTCTCATCTGAATAAAAAGATAAGGAACATGTGTGACATTCAGTTACGGGACCTCGACATTAAAAAAGAACTTTACCATGCAGTTCCAAAAGCAAAACAAATTCTCTCTAAAATTGATTCCTATAATACTGTTTTGGAAAAGATTATATGTTTGAAAAGAGCTTTAAATGCTATAAACAAGATGGATGCGAGTAATAACATTGTATTGCTGACTGCGGATGACTTGTTGCCTGTTTTTGTTTTTCTTGTGATAAAATCTGGATTACCTAATTGGTACAGTCAGCTTACTTACATGAGGGAGTTCCGCTTCAGCAATATTGGCAAAGGTGATGGTGATGAAACTGCCTTCCTCATCACTACCCTGGAAGCTGTGATAGAGCACATACAATCTGGGGCATTAGCTGGCCCACCAGACCCAGAAGCATATTACTATGAGAGCAATCTTACTGAAGAAAAACTAGGTCCAACACAAAGGAAAAACAGTCTTACAGAGTCAATATCAACTTCTGACACAAATGGAAAGGAAGAAACTTTAGAATACATATTTGAACTAATCAAAGCTAATCACTCTGAACAAGTGCAAGCTATTTTACAGAAAAATGATAAACACATCAAAACCCTTCAGCAAAATGAGAACAGTGCTCTCAGCATCACTCTTGATAACGATCTTTCGAACGATGATGATGATGATGATGAAGACGAAATGGAAATATATCACAAACTATGCCATCCATTATGCAATTGCAAGAAGTGTAAATGTAAGATATCGAAAAATCTCTTGAAAATTTCGCCCACTGTTGGATCCCGAGACAGTCATGGTCTTACAGCACTCCATGTGGCTTCCATCCACGGAAAAGCATCTATAGTGGAATCTCTCATTGACATGGGTGCGGAAATAAATGCCACCGATCTCAATGAATGCACTCCATTGCACTACGCGTCATCTAGAGGACATCAGAACGCTTTACTACTGTTATTACACTCAGGCGCCAATATCAATCAGACAAACATAGATAAGAACACACCACTTCACATGGCTGTCAACAATGGACATCTTAACTGCGTAAAAGCACTCGTATACTTCGCCGAACATAGTAGGAAAAAGATTGATATCAACGCCTTCAACGAAAGCGGAAACACGCCTTTGCATTTAGCTTCGAAATGGGGATATGAAGGGATAGCCAAATTGCTCATAGAAAATGGCGCTGAACCCTCTTTGCAAAACAGACACAACAAAACATCATTCGACTATGCTCACAATTTGAAGATATTACAAGTTTTAAAGTCGTGCACTCCTAATTTGTACGAATACATACATATCACGAACGCAGATGTAAAAACCCTGAATTGCAAACAGGAAGACACTCTCGTGTCGAAATTGCAGAAATTCACCTTTAGAAAAAACGAACCGAACAGTGCGTCTAAAACTGTAGAAAACATGAAATTAATTGAAAGAATATTGAAAGCAATATCTTACGGCGATGTGAAACTGGCTTGTTTTTATATGAACATCAATTACACTGCTTACAAAAGTGTCGACAAATTACCCAATGGAAACCTCTGCCATCCACTTTGCGAGTGTGCGGACTGCAAGAAGAAATCTGCATCAAGCACTGACTTTGACGTCAACTTCTTTGATTCAAATGGATTCACTGCCCTACATTACGCCGCGCGCTATGGCTTAGACGAACTTTGTACCATTCTAATACTCAATAGAGCTAACGTAAATAGTTGTAATAAGAAGTTTCAAACTCCATTGCATTTAGCGGCTCTAAATAATAAGACTGTTGTTATACAAGTTCTTTTAGACAACGGAGCGAATATCAACGCTATAGATATAACTGGTAATACGGCATTGCACGATGCCAGCGAAATGGGTAACATAGGAGCTACCAAAGTACTACTTAATTACAACCCAGATATATCTATTTTGAATAGCTCGGAAAAAACCGCGTTAGGAGTTGCAAAATCTAAAGTCCACTTGACTATAATCGATCTTATAGATAAATACGCAAATAGGAAATAAATTATTTTAATAATTATGTTTAGAGTACGGTACGATGAATTACTAAGACCACAAAGTACTAATTGGTATACAAAGCTACAGTTATTTTTAGCGTGGTAGATTTCCTTTTATGTCGGTCAGTGGCACTCGGCGTGTAAGTAGTAATTCTATTACCACAATGTACTATTATATTTTGTCGATTGATATAACTGCGTAGTAACAGTATGTAGCGTTAAATTGTACGAGATCGTAATATTATGACAAAAAAACATTATCACTGTGATTAATTAAGACAAATGTCGCAATTCGTTAACAATAACATTAGTAAGTAGATGCCAGCCGTATTTAATAGCTTTAACATCATACCATTTTAGTTGTAAGAGTATTTAATTTTAGAACAGGGTTTAATTTGGTTAGATTTATGTTGTAATTATCACTGCCAATATTTTTAAACATTCCATATTGCAATTATAGATATAAATGTTTAGAAAATAGAAATATTTTTATTTCACTGTTGACGTTGCGTTACAAAACAAAAAAAAATCTTTTGTAAACAAAATAAGACCGAATTCATAAATAAATATCTCAATAAAGTAAAACAAGTATTTACTTGAGTTCGAGCGGGGTTAAGTACAAAAACACGCAGACTAACAAAAACCATATTAAATTACATCTTGTATGGTTAAGTAAAATTAGAACGTGTCCGTCATACCTATTGACTACTAACAAAGTAACATTGAAGAAAAAACTTGTTTTGTAAGAATGATTCCCATGTAATTCATATCAAAACACATTTTCTTAAAAGACCGCATTATATTTAAGACGGTTTAAATCTTTTAAATCGCTCAACAACGTAATCTTTTGATTGTTAAAAACCACATAGTTCTCATATGTTTTGTGTACCTAGTAGAATGAATTCGCTCTAATTTTCATAATTGGATTGTTCTTTAATCAATGTTATTTAGGCTAACTAACTAGGTGAATGTACCGTTGTATTATGTAACATGTAATGAGATACTACCAAGCAAACTGTTAACAATATTAGGCATTTCTCACTCACGCCCAATATCCATTATATTTTTCTATTCCTATGGATAAAATTTCATTTATCTGAAATGTATTTCTATTGGTTGAAGTCGTGTAGTAGCCAAAGGCATTAATGAAATTCTCGTGTTAAATTTCACGTGTTTCTCACTGCGGTTACCACAATTGCCTAATATTTTGCCAGTGGGATTTATGTGGCTTGTTGCTTAGAACGTTATCGATATGTGTTAGTGTAAAATAGACGCTAATTACTATCTACTGCTTGTGGTTTTTGTATCACGAAATTACATTTTTAGCCTTGCTTTCACATCTGACATTTTGTGATAATATTTTTGACGCAATAAGTAATGATCCCAGACCCTCTATATTACATTTTATAATGTACTATTTCATTGGTATTTTGACCTCGCTATTTCTATATCTTCTACAAGAGAGTCTAATCTGCATAACCGGATACGCCTTAGACAATAAATAAGTTATATCTGAAAACTTGTTAACTAATATTAGTTGTGGCTTGGTAAAATTGCAATGGTATGCAGACTTTGGCATTGGTTATTGCTTGTTTTGATTTAAATGTTGTATGTAATATGTATATATTGATGTGTCCCAAGAACAAGATTATCAATAATAATAGTTATTTTCCTAATTTATTTGTGAATATAGTTTTCTTTATTGTAAAAAAAAAAAAAATGATGTTCCGTAGATAGAGTGATGGCTAACACAACTGACTCTTCGCCCTTTTGTGATTAGAGATTTATCACGTACTACTTTGTAATACCCTGTGTCTATTCTTAAACATTTATGTCTATAATTCATAAGTTATAAGCACTTCTCTCAAATATTTTTGTATAACTTTCTCTTTTTTTTTCTGTTGCCATACTGTATACTCTTTATCAAATGAATATTTTGTGCCATAAACAATACTGTTATGTTATGCATAATCCATAAGACTGATTACTTGTATATATTTTGTTACTATCTTTTTCACTCTCGAATCAATTGACCTTTATGTTTTGATATGTAATAAATATATTGATTATTATTTTGTCTTTCAGTTCCTACAAAACCCTGAATTTGATATATCCAAGTCCATAATTAAAATTAGTAGTCATGGAAGAATATTAAAATCAAAATTAAGTGTTTTAGTATCGTTTAATTTGATATATCCAATAAAGACAGTACAAATTTTTGAGCTCCAATGTACCAAAATGGTGAATCTTACAAAAATTGAAAACAATGTTATTTCTCCAAAATATCACTATATCAAATCTATTTTTTTTTTTGTGTTCCTAATTGTTAGTCTCAAATGCTTAATTATACTTACAATAATTATTATTTATTTATTTTTATATTACTGTATCTATTATCATTTATTAATATTAGTTTGAAATCTTAGTACGAGATCTTTCTTACACCTAACATTTTTTATAAATTCTCGTAAAATATTTCTATTTACAACATCAAATTATTTTTCATTAATCAAATTAATTTGTTTACATTGTAAACCCATTAACTCGGAGTTTCTCGCAGCGAGAATCGTATTCCATTATCGCATGACACAACCGCCATAGATTAACGTGTTCTGAAAAATATTTAATTTTTTTATATCTACGATAATCGTATATTCGAGAAACTCCCCTTGTAAATGGGACTTAATATTTTTTACGTCATACTTCATATTATATTTTATTACAAAGATCCACACAGTAAAATTAACAAGATTGAATCCTGCATACTTCAAAAATGTCTCTACTTGAGTATAGTTAAAAAAATTATTAATTTTTAATGTAACTTTTTCTTAATCTTACAATGATTATTTCTGCATACATGTTGTTTTATGAAAGTAAAGAAAACAAACATCAACATTATTTTTTATAAATACAAGAAATATTAGTGCCATCAAAGCCTTATAAGCTAAGCAAAATCTCATACTAAAATACTCAAATTGTTGAAGCAACACAAAATACTTACAATATTACAGGAACGACACACCCTTCACACTATCCGTGCAATCTGGGCTCTAAGATTATTTACAAAGCATAGCACCATCCTAATATAATAAATATCCTTTCCCAAGAATACTGAAAATATTATCTGGATATATTTACCAAAAAGAAACAATTGTAATAATTGTCCATGTATTCCTTTGCTTATAAACATTTGGTTAGTTACTGCAGTATTCATAGTTATATATTTGTTTATCTTCCTTCCTCTCATCTTTATATGAATGTCGCTGAATGATTCAAATTAATTCACGACCAGCCATCTGAATGCAGTAAATCCTAGAAAATTACCTAATTACAAGAAATATGCACGTATAAATATACATATATACAATGCCAGTACATGTAATACACGCCAGGCTATATGGATTATAAAATTTATCGCCAGGCAGAAAGCTAATCGAAAATAAAATAAATCATTCACATGTACTTATAGAAATAATAACAAGCCATATAAGTGCATAACAAATTCACATGAAATGCAAATATTATTAAAGAAAACTGTTACGTATTCTTGGAAAACAAATATAGCAAATGAAGATGACATAAGTACAGAATGTTATGATTTTATTATCCACGTCGCGCATGAGTAATCTGCACGCGATAAATGTTAGTGACATTGTTATCACTCAAAACGCGTGCAATTTATTGCATTTCAAACATTATCTGTTGGCCGAACGTATTAGAAACTTGACTATAGGACATACAGACATATCAATAGAGTTTGTGATGTTCTTAATGCATTTTGTGATCAAATATAAATACCATTTTTTTGTTTTATATGTTCTGTATGAGATGGCTCGATACAATTCGTTAAATGAATTATATTTAATATGTAACCATATTTACAAAATATTATTGATTTAATGTTAGTGTTAGAAGAACATGCTTCAACATATTCAGTTTTGATTGAATGTTCACACCATCTCATATTAAAAACAATTACTTTCATATTTTTTTAAAGTAAATAAAAAAAATTGCAGAACGTCGTAACATTTTGCATGTTCTACATTGCGAATTGATGAAACGTCTAATTAAAAAAATAAGTCTAAAACAAACTATTAATATTGTTCATCAAGTGCAGTGCAATCGAGTTACAGTATTATTAGCTCTTGTTTTATACAAAGATTGAAATAAATTTCATTTTTCCTATGTGCGGTAGCTCGTTATCTTTTATATACAATTTGTTATATATATGTTTGTTTGCTATTGATAGCTGTGAGCCACCCAAATAAAAACAAAATTACTTTCATAATCAGATTGAACCCAAAATGCGGCACTCGCATATGTTTCATAATACGAGTACAATAGTCGCTATACAGGCGTGTACAAAATATAAAACACCACAAAATAGGGCTATATCCTGCGAAACATTTCCTTATCTTGTCAATGTACAAAAATTCAACATTGCACAATTCCCAAATACATTAAATACCAATAAAAATATTGCAACATAATTCTAAAACGCATTTGCTAATGACAACACACATTAGTGTCATTAATTTTAAATCAAATAAATGCAATTTTAATTACATTATAATTTAAACCATTTAACTCAGAATTTTCATAACAATAATTTGTAATTTCAGTCAGAATTGTGTAATACGAATATTTAAAAAACGTTAATTTACATCATCCATATCATGGATGCATTTGGAAAACACTATATACATACGGACAAACAAAGCTATACAAATATTTGTAAGCTAAACAAATATTTGTGTGGTAATTCAAGCTAACCTATATTCAAATTTCAGAGAGAATGGATCAATAATGTAGAATGATAATTAATTTGCTATTGCACATCCATACCAAGTCTGGCCGACTTAAATTAATAGTGATGAAATAAATATAAGGCAAATTGATACATAACTTGAGATATGTAGTGCGTTTATAAAATCGACTCGCATTCGTTCCACGTTATTTAGTATCGATGGATTTTTTTGTTTCTTAAACTTCAGGCAACATAATATAATACACAAACTTGTATCATACCAAAGACCCACACTTGCTCTCACTAAACCAATGCGATGTTTGGAGTAAATTTTAGTGAATTCCAGAAATACTTTAAAAAGCTTGTTGAGTGAAACAATAATGACAATAATGTCAAGAAGTCTAACAGATGAAAAAAATAAGTATTGTCTATAGCTAACAGCGCAATAAGACTTTTTTCTGTAAATGACTTAGTACATTCTAGTCACTTTATAAATTTAAAGTATATCAATTCTCAACTACAATATTTGTTATGTAAGGGGTAATATACATATCAATTCTTAATTATCCAGGCAAAGACCTAAACCCACTTTATCTAAGGGGTAATATCTCACATTGGTCCCAAACTTAATAATAAAATGTGATAAAAAACTTTACTTAATACTAACTTAGTATCCTTACAAGTATACAGGTAATATTAAGCTATGGTATTTAATGTTACCCAAATGTTTCTGATTACACGACGACATTGTACATTTGAAAAAAAATCTGGGCGTTACTCTATACCGACACGACGATGAAGACGACGAATTTTATAAGTAAAACAGTAAGAACATGCCTAAACACTTTACAAAATCTACGAATCCCCTATCGTACGTCGTAAACCCAGACTAAGTTGGTCGTGAATGAAAAGTTTCATAGTATTGATATTTAAAAGTGGAAAACTTTTATCTTATACAAGGATATTTCATGTTCAAACATTTGAACTTCGTATCGGACTACAGAGTAACCCCACAAAGAGTTTTTTTTTAAAGTCGTGATTTAATTTTCACGATTCAATTATTTTTTTAAACTTGGTACAAAGTAACCTGGGGTGGGTAACATGTGGTTTAAATTTAAATAAATAAATAAATAACACCCAACAGTCACATACATAGTCCTGACCCCACACTAAGATTAAGTCTTGTGTCGTGGGTATCAGGAACTACGAGAGACTTTTCGGTCTCACAAACACCCAGACCCGAAAGAAATATTTGTGGGCCACACAAACATTTCTCTCGGTGCGGAGATCGAACCCGCGGCCTCTCGTTTCACAGGCGGCGTCTAACCAACTGCGCCACGGAGGCTGTCAATTAAATACCATATGTCAATATCACCCTGTATAATAACAATTTTGTGCTATAACTCTAAGTTTCAGACCAGAGGGACTAAAAATAGACAGGACATAACAAAAAATCCTTGTAAATAAATGCAAAATATTTATAAAAATTGTCAATAGAAACCTTTCATATTTTTAGTGAAATAAATATAATATAATCTAGATACTGTAAATAAAATATCTCATTATAAATTAATCTCTTCATGCCAAATATCATTTTTATATACATAAATAAAAACAAAATATTTACCTAAGGGTTAAATTAGAAATATCTAACGAATCTATCAAAGACTACTATAGTCACTTGTCTAAAAAAGAAACAATATTCATTAACCGTGAGAGAATATTGGAAATTAAACATGGACGGACGAAAAAGCAAACATAAGTGCATAATAAAAAGTGATTAAAACTGATTTTTAAATACACAAAGCTAATTCATTTTAAGTGAAGTTCTATAAAAACCGTACTAAATAATCTGAATACCGGAATACTATCTACTATTAATTTGCACTCTCATTTTAATTCTTTTTTTAAGGTAATTACACCTATTTCGGCTACTTCATAAACAGTTTTCCAAAAATATGTACAACACACATCTTAATGATATATATCATCAAGCCTCTATCTCCACGAGATTAGGCAGCTTATGTACATTTTTTTAAACATTAACCATCATACGACAACCCTACTTTATATTCCTTCTCTAATAAATGTTATACTTAAACAAAACAGCGCATCTTTCATCTGACTTAAATTTCCAGCCGCGGTTTAAATCTTAGGCCATCTAGAACGTTCCTAAACTTCACGCTTCTATATTTTCCCTAACCACAGGTTTTCCGAAAAGGCCTTTTATTTATAATCGATCGATTATAACACGATCGATATTCAGCCTCACTCCCTATAGCCATATGGGACATCCCTTCTATTTTCAGCACCCTGGTCACTACATTAGTTCACTGAGGAGGTAACGTCCATATTGGCATTTCTTCTCTCTTCTTCTCTTTCTTTTTATAGTAGTGTCTGTCCCTTAATCTGACGTCATCCTGCCTCGTCCGTAACTCCTGGGCTTCGCTCCTCCAATCGGCGTATTTTCTGGGCGAACCCTTTTCGCCCCTATTTCTTGTATCTTTAGTTTCGTCCACATACACTTTGCTCTTGACGAATAATTCGTTTTTCTCCGGGTCGCACATTTCTGGGGGTAATGGTTCGTATTCTTGGTTCTGTAGCTCGACGACATCTTCCCGGCGGAAGGTGAAGGAGTGAGGGTAGTATGCTTGCAGCACGTCCTCGTGACGGAACTGCTGCATCTGGAGCCAGACGTGCGGGAATAGGAGAGGGAATCTCCGCAGCCAGTACGAGACGAACCCGTCTGGTAGCTTCCCTAGGCTGTCTTGAACTTCTTTCTCTAGCTCTCTGTAGTGGTGTTTCTGTAAATAGTGTTGATAAGATTAAAATTGTTTTTGATGGGGTTACATTTTAATTCTATATTTATATATTGTAAAATTTTGCATTAGAGTCAGTAAAGATAAGAGTATTGATGTGGGCTTAATAAAAAAGATTTTAGAAGAACGCCTTTTGACTAACGTAATTATTTAAAAATACTTGATCATATTGTGCGTACGGACGTAACCGTGTGCGTGCGTGCGTGCGTACTGACGTAAACGCATGCATACGTGCGTAAATAGCTCTAGACGTTGTGACATCAAAGATCTTAGTTTTTTATAGTTACGAGACTTGGTACTTCTGATATCATAGACTAAACTATCCATGTGATTACATTTGTATACATACCTTGTTCCGTATAGCTCTAAGCAGATGCGCGGCCCTGTCTCCCCGGTAGGAGCGTCGTGCGCGCAGGTCGGCGGCCACGGCGCCGCACACGCGCGCGCGCCAGTCCCCGCGCACCACCACCCGCGCGTCCAGCTCTACAGGGTGCTCCGCCCCCGCCCACGTGCTGCTCTCTACTTGGTCGCTCACGTCCTGAGGAATATAATTATTTATTTAATTTTTTGCACTGTATAGGGACATTATGAAGATATCACACAATAAAAATAAAAGTACAAGTTTACAATCATATAAGTTCATTACATTTGATGATAGCTATTGCCAAAACAACACTTATGCAGTCGTAAATTTCAGCAAAGGTTAGAAATTCGTAACAATATTCTATGGTCATTAACCGATTTTTCTGCATCATTGTTATTTGTCTTCCATACCAAGCTTCCAGTTGGTGCATGCATCTTGCATACGTTCCGTCTTTGTACGGAACGCGCGTGCGACAATCACGCCAGGTGTGTTATTTATACAATACTAACAAGCCGCAACCATGACCACCAAATAGTCCATGACTAAAACATATCCATAAAAATAATTATTTTGTGCCTACCTGTAAGAAGTTGAGTATACTCTGCTTGCCCCAGAACACGGGGTACTTGAGCACGGTCTCGCACGGCGGCCGCGCGCCCGGCTTGGCCGAGATCATCGCGCGGATCAGGATCTTCGTCATCAGCACTTCTTCTACGGGCAGCACTTTACTGTCAAATTGAATATTTATGATATAATGAAAATGTTGGCTTAATTTCTGTATATATTTTAGGGGATTGTTTAATTTTGGTAGATGTGTCAATGTGTTTAATACAATAATCGGATTATTTAGTAATTAACTATTCCTGATGCTGTCTAAACAGCTCTAAAGGTTACGTACAGGATGGTCTAATATGATTTTCTTTTCAGAGTTTTCTAAGTATAACTGTGACATTATTATTAGTTTTCCTGTCATTATTAAGTAAATTTATCAACATTTATAATTATAGTTGTTATGTTAACCAGAAAAAAATACATATATATCTAATATGCTTTGAAGAATTCTAAGCATAATATTAATGTTGCATAACTAATAAATAAATAATAAAACATGGTTAACCAATTCTACTTATAAACTGGGTTGAAATATTTTTGGAATACATCCCCAGACGACAAACGTGATTATCCCATCGATCTATACTAATAATATAAGTATTATGTACTCACTCCAACTGATCGAGCGTGTAATCCCCGGTAAGTATGTTGGCCTGCCGCCTCAACACGTCGCCGAACGGATGCTGCCCTCTCGATAGCACGTAGTAGAACACGCAGCCCAGCGAGAATATGTCTACTGATGTTGTCTACAAACAAAGGATGGTTTAAAATTACGGATACACAGAGTGTTCTATAAATCACAAGCTAGCCGAAACATGGTGATTGTGCAGGTAGTGTCTACAATCTAAAAATAAAAATAATCTACGTCAACAATACATTACAATAACTGAATAATAATCCCCATAAATTGAATAACAGACAGTTTGAAATCCATTAAATATGTAATCTAGATTAATATCTGGCACTGTGTTTTGCAAGACCTGGATTTAAAAGGATTAGCCTAGGTCGGCCATGATCCAATATTTATAAAATGGTTATACTATCAGGCCCGTTGTCTATTGTTTTTTATCCTATAAAAAACATACAGTATAATTGAGAACCTCCTCCTTTTTTTGAAGACAGTTAAAAAGGAACTTATCATATCGACTAATGTTTATGTGTGTTTGATACACGATGTCTCCCACATCCTACTACTAATTTTAAAATATTTTTTCCATTATCACCCCTAAATACAAACATATAGGATAATCTCACCGTCCTCTCCCCGCTGATCATCTCTGGCGCGATCCAGCCGTCAGTGCCGGTGACCCCGGACCTCCTGGAGAAGCTGACTCGTCCGATGTTGAGTTTCTTGGAGAGGCCGAAGTCGGAGATCATGGCGCGCACCTCGCCCGCGCCCGTCGGCATCGACAGCAACACGTTGTGGGGCTTTATGTCTCTATGTACTGGAAATATAGATTTTTGATGTTTTTACACTGGTATGATAGTGATTGTAGTGCATTTAATGTTAAGTGTAATGTAGTCAAAAATGAAAATATTCACCAACAAAAACGAATTTCTGATGGTCGATAGTATAATTGATAAGAAAAATTTAAATTTTGTTTATACTGGTGTGGTGATTAAAAATATCTACCGTCAAAAAAGGGATACCTGCAGGCAGTCGACATTACCGAAACGAGATAAACCATATGTAACCTATGTATATGCACATATATACACTGTCATATAGGCACCATCTCAAGGTGAACTGGCAGAGTATGCCTATATACAATATCTGTATATTAAGTTAATAGAGCAAGAGCCCGTGAACCCCAGACCTTCGTTATTTTGTAAAAGCTGAAAGTTTGTCAGCGCATACTCCCGACACAGATAAGAACGATGTACCATTATGAAGTTTGGGTTGCCCTGGCTTTGGCAGGTAAACGGTACTAAAGGTGTGTAAAATACCGATCTACTTTCGTCAAATTATAAAGTGCGATTTTTTGGTATTATCTTCAGAATATTATTATAAAGCACATTATTCATTGCCAGACACTTTACATCCTGGCAACCCCTTGCCAGACACCCTTACTGTTCATGAAATTATAATTTTATTTGCGGTATAGTATAAAAGCTGATTTTTATATATAATACTTGAGTAATAAGTAAATGATGTTTCCTAATTAGCCAGACATTTTTGATACTTCCAACCCCTTGACAGACAAGCATGTAGTAGGAGCGAGCGTGAGGCAGTATACCGGGTATCTCAAGACTGCTACCAAAAACGAAGCCGGGTGGTAGTTTTAGTGACTACAAACACAATGCAACTAAAAATTTTGCTAAGAAATGCGACAATTTTTTTATCGTCATTTTTGGATGGTAAATCCATAGCTTTTGCTAAAATAATAATTTAAACTCTTTTATACCTTAGAATCTTTATAAATAAAAGGGTATACACTATTATTTTACGAAAAAATATATTTACCAACCAAATACGACCATATAGAAAAGAAATCGCTTTTTTTTCCAACATTTTCTGTTGCATTGAGTCTGAAGTCGCTTAAACTACCACTCGGCTTCGTATTCGGTAGCAGTCTTGATATACCCGGTATACATGGGTGGGTGCGAGTGAAATGCGCTTGTGTTGTTTATTATTTAATACATGCTTACATCAAATAAAACAATAATATCTGCTATCTATAAGAATTATTAATTTAATATTCATGATTAATGATAAGAATAATATGCTTGTCTGGTAAGGGTTTGGAAGTATCAAAAATGTCTGGCTAATGAGGAAACATCATTTACTTATTACTAAAGTATTATATATAGAAATCAGCTTTTATACTATAACGTAAGTAAAATTATAATTTCATGAACAGTAAGGGTGTCTGGCAAAGGGTTGCCAGGATGTAAAGTGTCTGGCAATGAATAATGTGATTTATAATAATATTCTGAAGATAATACCAAAAAATCGCACTTTATAATTTGACGAAAGTAGATCGGTATTTTACACACCTTTAGTACCGTTTACCTGCCAAAGCCAGGGCAACCCAAACTTCATAATGGTACATCGTTCTTACCTGTGTCGGGAGTATGCGCTGACAAACTTTCAGCTTTTACAAAATAACGAAGGTCTGGGGTTCACGGGCTCTTAGACCATAAACAAATAAATTGACATACTTTTTAACATGGTGGACATTATTACCCCATCATCAATTTTAGTGAACCAACTAGCATATGGTCTGAGGCACGAAGACGAATATTCCTCGTGTCATATGGTATGGAGATTTCTATCCGTGTGATCACACGCAACACGAAAACTATGTGGGTATAGTTGACGGAGATATTAAATATCGTAATGTAGTTTATAACGTCAATTACACCACGCTGTATTTATGTAGGCTGTATAATTTTGGTTCCTTAGTAAACATAAAAATAAAAGTTCAACAGAAATGACTTGGTGTGTGTGCGTTAGGATGGGAACTTACAACATGTGTTTTATGATGTCAAGGTGGAAAAGTAGAATTAAAGTTAATATTAAGGCGATAAAAGTGTTTGATTTTCTCATTCCCACATAAATACTATGAAAATAGATAATATGATGAGACAATTTATTAATACGTTACCTATATCCATGGAATGTAAATGCGACAGTCCCAGAGTCGCTTGTCTCAACACTTCCACTGGGTCGATCGTACACTTGAAGTTTAACTTCTTCTCCACGTAGTCTTGTAACGTGGCCGAACATAATTCTAACGCTATGTATCTGGAAAAAAGTAGTAAGTAATAATTTAATCAACTGACATTCATAGTTCATACATTTAAGTCATTCTTGTTCTCTTCAGCCACTGACTACTAAACATAGGCCTCCCCAAAGATCCACATCGACCTGTTAGAAGCGACCTGCATCCATCGACTTCCTGCAATCTTAACCAATTAGTCGAATAAAAATCAAAATAGATATTCTTTATTCAAATAGTCTTTCACAAGATATATTGAATCATTATTTCTATCATTGTCGCTTTGAAGAATAAAACGACGCAAGAAAGTCCCTCATCAACACGATCTTTCATTTTTTTCTTTCTCTTCAGCCATTTATAGTCTAAACATACTGTCTATACATACATATACTCACGCCTTTTTCCCTGAAGGGGTAGGCTGAGGTACAACCAGGACACCAACTTTCGCTTGGTATTTCCGTCCCACGATATGATAATGATTCCTGACACCGGGCTTATAAAGGATAGGAAAATTCAATATCACTTTGCCTGCCCCAGGATTCGAAGCTTTGCTATCATACCGTAGAACAACTGGGCCACGGAGGCAGTCTAAACATAATATATGAAAACGTTTATTGGAAGCATGTATGATATTTGAAACTAGAAGCTTAATCATTTTCAATCCAATATAGGCTTACGAATTCGAATAATATGCAAACCACTTATTCGAATATATGCATTGGTCACCAAGACGTGTATTTAAGCAACATATCGCACCTTTAGAATTAAAGTGGCCTAATGCAAAAAAAATATTTCGACTTTTAACCATATATTGACTTAAAATGACTATCACCGTCGACCCTTAAAAGAGGACCTATTGACGGGTGAAAGACAGAAAGATGTATACTTCGGTCTTCTCGATGTATCTTCCATACTTCGATCAAATATACACTAGATACAACATGAGCGCTTAGAAAATGGCACCAAAAAAGAGTGCTTTAAGCACTCTTTCGCATTCAGTCATGCACCGACCGTTGCTTCTAAAACGTCGCATAACTTTAGACAATATTATGTGAAAAGCTACTTGAAGCTCCAGGAACAAGGTGGAATTTGTGTTAATATATTTGGAATATGTGATCTTTTTGTTTACTTTTTTTTATGTCATGCATCGGTGCCACTTTTTAACAGAACTTTTACAGGGAACTGTGTATCTAGTGTATATTTGATCGAAGCTTTCATAAGTAAAATATTTCTTATGTTACAAATCTTTAATTCGATTTTTTAGTTAGGTCTCTTTAATTTTAAAGGTGCGATTATGAATTTTCAACAGATGTTCAAGTCTTCAACACGCAATAAAATCGTAAAGTGTTGCTAAACGTCCACATTTTCATATCTTTAAAAGAAAAAATATATTTACCTAAACTGTTTATCCCGCTCCGTACAGTAATAGCGTACGACGTGCGCGTGCGCATCCGACTCTCTGAGCAGCGCCACCTCGCGGTCCGCGAAGGTAAAACATTCCGGCAGCAATCGTTTCACAGCTACTGCGCGTTTGTCGAATGTGCCTCTGAAATAAAAATGTATATAATTAAGATGCTGTTAATATACTGTAATATGTATGCGTATATTGTATATTGAGTCGTGGATATCACGAATCACAACAGACTTTTCACAAACACTCAGACTCAAGACTACTTGTAGCTCAAACCTGCGGTCTACCATTTCATACATAAAATACACAGTTATTATCTTATTAACTCACCTATAAACGAATGTGCCTTCACAACCCTTGCCCAACACTTGGTCGGTGTGGAATGATATCCTGCCTATCCTCACTTCGCCATCCCCTATTTCCTCCAGCTGTCCTGTAACCTCGCCATGAGATGACGTCGAAGAATTGGACCCTCGGGAACCGCCTTGGGATAATTGCTGGAATTCGCGAGCCTAGAATTTATAAATAAACTTTATAACTGATTTGTTGATTTTAGTTTATAAATTCGATATAGCCCTAGTAATATTGAATTATGCAAAACATTCTGACTAATTTCAGTACTGCTGAACTACAAATCAATGGATTTCATCCCCGCAACAACAACCTATTTAGGTGATCAATAAATTTTTGTTTAGGCGATGGGCACCTAGATAGTTTCTGACATCTATGCCACTCACTATTTTTAATGTGTTTTTTTTTTCAACTAAATATTTAAATCCCGTACGGATTTGATGTGTCTAACCAATAGGGAATATGCATGTCATTTTTTTATATTTTTAATCGATTCTGTATGTTATTACATTACCGGAAAAAAATATAAGGCTTTGAAAATATCAATAAAAAAAGTAAAAAAAAAATAATCAAAACTGCTATCAGTTCGGAAGTATTTAAACGCCATTTTGGCGCGAACTCGCTGTGACGTCAGAGTACACTATATCAGCAACGTAGTGTTTGGATTAAGTTTCTTTCATTAATTGCTACAGAACTATATTTTGTCACATAATAAACCATTTCTTTTTAAATGATACAAATGAAACAAAAAATAACTCTTAATCAAACGTAAACAATACACTCAACAAGTTAAAACTTCTTAAGATAAGTGTACTTTGTCGTCACATCCTTTTCAAGCAAAAGCCCCGCGTTTCGAAAAAAATGCGCGGCATATTTGAAATGACCCTTTTTAAGTAGTTATTTTACCAATTTAGAGTTGATGAATTTAAAAAATATCTTGAAGGTACATTTCTATATCAATAAAGATTACAAAAAAAATATATATGACTTATTTTGGAGTCTCGTGCATATTCCCTATTGCTGTCGAGAATCTTGACCGGTCAAACTTTTGCATAGCAAAATTATAAGTAGTCTTCCTGCAACTGTTTTTAGGTATCAGGTTAGCAATTAGACCAAAACACATTAATCTTTAACATAGCATATACAATTTATTCCTAGTAAATAACGTTTAGTATGTATTTATGTCATAAAAGTCAAACGTAAGTGACTTCAATACAAATGTTAGTGCGTAACATAATTAAATTCTCTACAGAAGGTCGTAAAAACGCATTCGTCCGTTTAATTCGCAACTGCGCTTATATATTTAGATAGCTCATGTGTTATGTAATATTTACTGTGATTAAAATGCATTGAAATTTTTCACTCTTTTGTATTTGTAACACTGTTCCAAGGAAATACAATATTCCATTCCTACTATACAAGGATTTTTGTTGTAATGGTTTTTGACATTTTTTGTTGATGGAAAATTATTTTATTAATTTATTTCATTTTTATTCTTTTTTTGTACACCAAATAAATCTTATGACAAACTTATACTTAACATAAGAGTACAAATGGCGGTCGTATCGCTCGAGGCAATCTTTTACTGACTAAGGGATGGAAATAAGAAAAAAGGAGGTTAATGATTTTCTCCCGGTATTGTTGAACTGTCATTATACATTCTATTTTGTACTCAGTTTGTGAAGCAAATAATAAAAAAATATACCATAGTTCCAAATGTCCTTCAGCATATTTACAATTATCATTATGCAACAACACAACATTTATTGTACTAGTAAAACAATATTCAATAGGTCACATGTTGCCTTTCCGTGGCGCATTTCAAGTGCATTGTGCCTTTGAAAACTATACAAAAGTCAGACAAACAAACATGACTTGAATATGCCTAGTTATATTGGCATAAATAATATAGTCTTCATAAGGCTAGATAATTTACTTGTGACGTTGTATATATGAAATAATTTTAGGATTCAAGGATATAAAGTTGTTACCATGTGCACGTATTTGAAATATTTAGACAAGGGTGGGAGACATTATATTAATTGATAACATGTATGATGTAGCGCATTGCGTCGCAAAAAATAATAATTTGTATTGCGTGGTATAGCCACTAAATATTTTATTACTGGATATGTTATTTTCTCATTGTGTTTATAACAATTATAAAATATTCCGAAGCGATCGTATTGTAGTTAAATAACTGTATGTTTTTATCATCGGTCACAAACACACACATAATTACATAATTTCCAAAATTAGTTCAGCGTCGACCAAAATTGAATTATTATATTTTCCTCATATATGAACTAAAATTTGATATCATGCTCCACAATTATATGACTTGTTTAAATTATACATATTCTAATAATCCCAATTTTTTCAAATCAATTCACCCCATGTTGCATATTTGGACGTGCCAAATATTACAAGCTATTTTGATAAGGCACACGCCCTGAAACGTGGTTGATTATGTGTACAGATGTGCATACTACTTCAACTCGGAATTTATATTTAGACAGCCCCTGTGGTGCAGTTGGTTAGACGCCGGCTGTGAAACGAGAGGCCGCGAGTTCGATCCCCGCACCGAGAGAATGTTTGTGCGGCACACAAATATTTCATCCGAGTCTGGGTGTTTGTGAGACCGAAAAGTCTCTCGTAGTTCCTGATACCCACGACATAAGACTTGTTCTTAATGTGGGGTCAGGACTATGTATGTGACTGTTGGGTGTTATTTATATTTATTTATATGTTACTGACCGATATAATAATAAGCGCTCCATATATTAATGAGTGGAACTAATATATGAGTAGAATTTCGAAAGTATTTTTTTATATATAAATACCTATATTTAATTAACACCAGTCAAGTGCAACAGTCTGAAAAATAATCGCCGATAAAACGTTACATGAATAATTAGCATGTGGAATATGCACAAACATTTATTTAACCAAGAATTTCTTTATTCATAGTGTTATTTTTTGTGATATATAATTTATTACAATACACAACTTGTAGATATAAGAAAATACCCAGTTTGGGACAATATAAATAATGTAAAAGTGAAAAAAAAATACAAAATTTCAGCCCATATGTACTTATTTAAGTTCCTCTAATATTTAAGTGGAGTTTAGGTCTTACCACCACGCAGGCGCTGTACAAATGCAGTAAACATACATAATTCGAGAAATTCCTATGCTATCACCCATAAAATTAGCAACCCATAAAACACACCACAACCTTCACACTTGCAGATTATATGAAAATGTTAGTTTATTGTTAAATACTGTTTATATTTATTGTTTAAAAAATTATCAATATTAATTTATAAAACTGAAAAGTTTGTTTGAACGCGCTAATGATGGAAACTACAGAATCGATTTTAAAAAAAACCCGTCAGTCACATACACATAAATACTGACACCATACAAAAATCGAGTCGTGAGTCGTGGGTACCAGAAACAATGAGACTTTCCGGTCTCACAAACACCCAGACCCCAAAACAAATACCTACATATGGTTTACACAAATATTTGTTTCGGTGCGGGGATCGAACCCACGGCCACTCGTTTCCCGGAGGATCTCTACCAATATTTTGTGTTGGATAGTCCATTTATCGAGAAACACTATGGGGTATTTTTCACCCCGGGAAAAACTTATTCACGCGAGCAATACTACTAACAAAATAAAGTTCAACATACCTGCAGCCTCAAATACCAGAACATGGTAATGACCAACCCGACGAGTATAATCAGCGCCAACTTCAACACTTTATTCTCTTGCTGGTGCAGCCACAAATAACCCTGCTTGTACCACAAATCCGGCCTGAAGTTGAAACCTTCGAACAACTCATCCGTCTGCACCGACACCGAAATAGAATTCGATTTCAAATTCGTCTCATTCTCAACATCCTTCTCAGTTTCTGAATGCACCTGCCCGTTGATCAACTTTATAGAACTGATGGGAGACTCTCTGACGTTCAGTACATTCGTATTAGGTAACGGAGGCATCCATGATGTAGTTAATTCTGGTACTTTATAGTGTCCTAGGAGAAGGTAAGGAGCAGATACGTGTAAGTTCAAGTCATTCAGTTTGTAGTGAACGTTTTTGTACGGTTCGTATTTGGGCTCAGATTTGTGTATGTACTCTGTCGTCGGTCCTTCTATGAGTAACGGTTGCGCGTGCCCTGTCGATATTGTGACTGTGTTCTTGTCTACTAGTGACGACAGAGCATATAAGCCGTGGTTGTGCTCGCCTACGTATAATGTTGGACTGAAAAGGTGAATATCATTAATAGGACTAAAAATATAAAGTTACATTTAAAAATCTGCATATTTTGAAAGGTCTAAATGACAAATTAGAATTCGCTACTTTGTTTTAAATTAACACGTTAACTGCCAACGCGGTCAATGTTGTGCGATGCCTAACTATCCTATCAAGATAACGATAAATAACCTATTCTTTTAAATTTTCATAGTTTTTTTTTTATTACTTAGTTAGAATACACTCTTAATAATGGGTTTTATTAATGCGGAATAATTTCTGACTCTCCATCAAGAATTATTAATCATCGAACAACATTGAAAAGTATACTCGTTTTATTGGCAGTTAACGTGTTAAAGTCTTAAAACCAATAACACAGCACACAATCAATAACATAAAAAATCATAATCATATTAGACAAAGGACAGCACTTAACTAAAGCAAATAACCATGAAATAGATTATAATATTTTAAATTATATTTACTGCATTATTTTTAAATTGCTACGGACTTATTCATAGACAGTTTATAAACCAATTTTATTTATCGGTGTCTTCTTCGCTCAAAGTAAATTCAAAAGTCGTTCCAAATGGTCAATACATTCGATATTTAAATTAGGTTTACATACTGACTGTGAATAAGACTGCTAGTATTTCATCTTGGGGTTTACCACGTGAGCAAAATTTTATGAATTAGCTGAATTTATTATCTTGAATTCTTAAGTAAGTTAGACGGAAAATCACACAACAATATATTATATGGAAAAATATTGTATACTCACTACAGTTCTATATTAGAGTTTTTGATTCCTTTTCCATTGCTAAGTGTGGTGGCGTCTTCCATAATATGATCTAGGGTATCGTCTCCTATGGAGTTGAATGGTACTGTGATGAGGCCATCACTGTCCAGTAAATATGCTGCTACCACTGGCGTCTCAAAGTTGTGAGACCAGACTAGATCTCCGGTCTTACGGTCGAAGGACATCACCCGTCCGTTCGATGTTGATGTGAAATGGATTATACCTGGTGGAGAGAATATTTAGTGTTATCGTAAAATAAAATATGATGTTTATTTCTCAAGTAAATTGTAATTTAATTTTTAAAATATCAGTGCATTAGACACACCTCTGGGTATTCTTCTGGGACGTGAATTTAATATTTAAATATACCCAACAGTCACATACATAGTGTATTATGTTTTTCAAATTTTATACACCTAAAATATATACATACTCTTAGCCGTTAACCGCTTTTAAAACTCTCTCAGCTCGTATTATTAAATAAGGTAATAACACACCTTAACTGATTAGGGTTAAATCGACGAAGTCAATAATAATTCTTCGTGGCAAATGAAACTGAAATCCTGGCATAGGGTTCCTATAGTCGCGTGATTATTGAGGTATTTAAATGCATGGTACTAAATACGTATTAAGTTAGCCTAGTGATCTAGATAATAAATTCGTTATCAAAGGAATATTGTGACGTCAAAAACTGAATATTATTATCCGCTCTACCGAAGCGTGGATTGTGCACATTTATACGGCAATTATTGTTGAATTACAAATGTTGTAATGTCAGTAAGATTCACGATCACCATTTGATATCAATATTACTATAATGTACTATAATCATATATGTATATTTATGACTAGATCAGAAATCAAACATCTAATTTAGTGTTTACTGAACTTGATATTGAAATGTAAAAAAGGCACTCAACAGATATTTTATATGGGTACTAGCCCATCAGTGTCCACTTTACCGAAAAACTCGTAATGATAATCGTATCTGTTTGTAAGAAATTCGTATCCGCCGCCGTACTACCTATAGACAATAGTGTAAAATGATGTATATATTTTGTGTTCAACCTTGCATAATTGAGCGAACCGGAAAGGTTACATACATATAAGATTACATCTTTCGCTGGAATGAGATATGCATATGAATAATATCCATGGTTACTCTTCCAAAGATTGCCAAATGCCCAGTTTCTCCCAACCTTATTCCTTCCCGCTGCCCTCTTGATTTGATGGGCCGGCAACACGTTCATGGCCCAAGGGGAAAGCATTGTGAATGTTCATGGGCGGCATTGATCACTTACCATCAGGTGACCTGCTTGCTCGTTTGTCGGACCTATGGTATCGAAAAAAATACTCACCCCTTTGTACATTACTATTTACCATTAGGTAACGTAGTCAGTTTATCATACGAATGTATAAAAAAATAAAAATATTCGTGATCGCAAACAATTAAAACGAAATACGATTACACAACAGACACGCTATAAACCGGCGTGACATAACACGTGATAAAGAAGTTAAATGATATAAAGTGAAACTGCGAGTTCATTGTTCGATAATACAATTATAATGGTAGTTGAATTTGTAATTTGCATCAACAGCCCGCATCATCAAGTTGTCTTATCAGAAAACTCAGGGGAAAATAGCTGTTATATACTATCTATTTAAATAGAGCCATGGTATATTTTGTAAATAGATACATTTATTAACCTTTTTCGATATGGTACAGTTATAGAGAATTTTGGATATCAATTAGTATTTAAAAGATTTGCTATCTAGTTTCATTGTGATAATGGCATTTTTATCCCCCATTAGCAGGCTTAAATCGAGTGATAGTCATACCATAAAGCAATATTCAAAAGTTACCGAAAACATGAGAATACATACTAAAAGATTGCTCAACCTGAGAATCTGGTCTGACGGTTCAGATAGACTGTTCCAGTGAACAACGACACAATAAAAGTCAATTGAAATCATGACATTATACAGGAGGTATACAAAACTCAACATACAGGGTGTGCCCAATAAAAATCTAAACTAACCGTAATCATTCAGCATCTCTTTCCCCATGGCATGCGATGTGTAATCGAAGAACGTGACATTCCACTTATGGTTGACGTTCTTGGAGTCGTGCATGAGTATGTTATACTCTGTACGAGCTACGTATATCCCTCGCTTCTTCGCCGGATCGCATGTGTCGCCGCTGTTGAATATCGTCGACTTGTCGAAGCCTGAAACAAACAGATGGCATCCAAGGAATCCTTTTGTGGAAGTTGTTTGTGTTTTTTTCGGTGGAATTTCCGATTGGCTGCATCATGTGTAAACAGAAATTGGCCCGTCTGACTTGAATAATACTTATCTTGAATATCAAGTTCTTGTTAATATATGCATACATTTAGAAAAATAGTTTAAGGTCGCCAAAGGAGGATAAGTTTATAGAAAATAACATTTCAAATGAGAACTTTAAATGCTAAAATAACTATGCATATAAGTGTTCAATTTTATGTTTGTTAAATTGATTTTGGCTGTTCCGACCAGCGTTAATATGACGTACTGACTTCCCTAATCCACTTATATTTAACAAATATTAATGAAATATTTTATTTTAACTTGTGGGATTTCCTCAAGTATGTGTTTTTAATTTTTAAATATTACGATGACAAGGGCCAATAAGTTTTTCACGTATGTTTATTATTAATGAAAATTTGATACCGTCTAACCCTGAACGACTCAGAAACTATCCCGTCTTCACTGTCTTCACTTGTACGCTTCTAAGCCACGATTTACACCAAGTATCAAAATTCAGCGATGAAGCATGTCCAGTGTTTAACACGCATCGAAATATATGACATTAAATGGACTAGGAGATCTAAATAAACATATTGACGACAAGTTTTCCGAAACAGAGTAGAAAACAAAATGATGACCTAGAGTTGATGACCTTGAAACCAGGCTCTATACCTGAAACATGCTCCCTAGACCCAGTCAGCGGATCTAACATGAACCAAGTGTCGCTCTTCTTCCCAGTGTAGAGTATTCCGTCGGTGGACCGGCAGGGGGCGTTGGCGACCAGCTCTGGGATCGTGAAGGGCAACTTCTTGAGCATCTGCTGGTCGCCTCGAGGCCCGTACGTGTATAGGAAACCATGGCGAGGATCCGGCAGAAACTGGGGCATCAGGTTGGCATCTTGGTTTGGTACTTTGACCACCGGCTCTGGAACAAAATGGCGCTTGAATTTTATTGTTTTCAGTCAGTGGAAGAATATAATAATATGTATGCACTATAGATATACAAAATACTCAACTCCCACTTTTTCAGCCTTATCAATGTTATTGATGGTTAAGTACAGAACGTACTATCATTCAAAGTGTCAACTGCCGATATATTGTTATTATTTATTTGTCGCAGTTCGACAACATATGATGGCAAGGTGTGCAGCCCCGATTATCCAAAGGTACTTACAACCCTTGGTATATTAAGGAAGTGACCCCATTTTCATACAACCAAATATATCAAAAAACAATTTAACCAATCCATTAAATTATTTTCTATTTATAAAACGGTACTATTAATGAGTGTAACATGTATACATACATATGCGTCATTCTGATCAAGTAGTTACAGATAACAGTGCCTATGTTATAAGGCCAATTGAAAAATGACACATCTGCTATATGTCTGGTTGTTTGGTGTTTGCTTATCAATGACACACTAATATTAAGGGGCGTTATCATATTGACAAACTTCATGACGTAATAACAATTAGTCTGCTCGGAGGAACAGCAGACTTGATTTCCGCATGAAGTTAAACATTTCAATTTAAGAAATGTTTTATATGATAAATGATTTGGTATAATTAGCCGATAATTTTATTTAAAAATAATCAACATTTTCGTATACAAATTGTCATAAATATTATATGGACAGGGCGAAGAGCGTGTAAAGTGTTCCGACGTAAGTGATGCGACACTCCATTGCATCTCCAGTCGAGCGTTACTGACATTAGTCGTCGCTCACAACGATTTAAATATGCTTGCTTGTATTATGAAAGGAAGTCTAGTAAAAGAAAGATACTAAATCTTATCACCGTTAAGATTAAAATCTATTAAGTACATTAATTTAATCATTTACTTTGGCGTGATTTTAACGGCCATCTTTGGATACTCCATGTACTGTATTTCCTTAGTTTTTAAATCAATGCATATACCGTTGCATGTCCGGGATTTAGAAAAAACCGCGCAAAACTTTCTAGATTTTTTTTACAAAAACAAATCGAATTTCCAGTATATTAAAAAAACTGCTAGTATTACACATACGATGTTGTTCCTAGATTTTGTTCATATTTATCTGGTTTTGTTGTTCACCTTCTTGCCTATATCCCACACACGTCTTTTAGGCAACACATGACTGTAAACGCATATTGATATTGAAATTACATGCTTCAAACGTTTACTTAACCTTGCTATTAGCATTGTTATCTGATGTTTTGACGTAAATAACTAGACTAACTCATCGAAGATGTGGAATGTACACATAATACGTTTATATGTACGTATATGGACATTTTACAGGTACAGTCTATAAAATACATAATTAACTTAATAGCTTTTAGAGCAAAAAAAAATATCTGAATTTCTTTTTTGCTTTCCATAAAACAGAATTGACCGGCGATGGATATTATTTCTTATATTTCGATAGAATGAGGCTACATTACAATTTGCCCAGTCGTTCTGATGATAGGTTTTAAATATATTATTTGATAAAAAAGGCAAATACTTGTCGTGGTCAAAAAAAACATTCTTCAGGTGATACAATCACCAATGGCGTTTACCTTGCATGGTTACTAACTATAGATAATTCATAACTTATCACATTGATATACACACTTATATGATTGAAGAGCTTATCAATTGTCTTTTATTCAATTAAATTAAAAATTATATTTCATTTTATTTTGTTTATATTTGCATTTTCGCGGAATCAGTCGTAGTGGTAGATTTTTTACATCGACGCAGAAATAGCTTGTATGTATTTTTTTACGGTTCTTAATTGGAGCTTCTGATCTCTTTGGACATTATAGGGGCTTCGCCAACTGTACCACCATAGTGCAAACATGGATTTTATGTTTTATTTCCTCCCTATCTTTAGATATTATATCAAGCCATTTCTGTCCACAGTTTAGCAGCTATTAACTTTGCGTAAATGCAACAATCAACAATGTCTTAATAAGTACGCCTAGATCAACAGGGTGCGAGATTACGAGGTTCGAGGTATTAGATTCGAAACCACGTGGTTTCTATGTATCCGTATCATGAAAATCATGCGGTTCACATTACATTATATAATCTTAAGCCAAATGCAACAGCAGACCTTTCAATCTACACAAATACGCGGCAATGTAAGCATCGATACATCGAAAGTAAAACCATCCAAGGTCGACGCGTTACGTACAATATTTTTACTCTAGATGATTCCACGCCTGCTTTCATGATAATTAAAAAATGGCCCATTCGGATAATGATAACATAAACAAAACTACCAACGAGGTCTGGCACGTTGTTTTTGATAAAACTCTTTATCGGCGACCTAATGTGTTTTTTTTTAGTCTGCCGTAATCGGCAATCGATGCGTGCGCTATGACAAATTTTATGGACTCGAACGATGTTGCCCCGCCAGCGAGCTTAGCCTCCTTTCTAATTTTTCTCGAAATTTTAAATTTAGAAGTTACTTATCCGTCATTGTATTAGAATGTTTATATCGTTTAATTTATGGCGGCTACCAGATATCTTATTTTAATTAGGTACTGATTACAATCCATTGATAAAGCCTATTGTTTTTTAATGGATTTATCACAGTAACTGTATCTTAAATTCATGTTTCTGTGAAAAGACTAACAAAAAAGGCTTTGTTGATTTTTATGTTCTTTATAATAATAAATTTTTGTATTATTCCCGAAAAAAAAACAATTTACTACCAGTTCAGAAAATCTCATTAAATTATCATTGAGATAATATACTAGAGGGGACACTGCAAACAAAATATTTGTAACGAAATGAACGGTACATTCTATTTTTGTCTCTGTCACGCCTACGAAATACAATATCTTCCCTCTCGCTTCACTGTGTACCCTTGTGCACGCGCCATACGCATGGATTTTGTTCCCGATGTCCGCTCTAGTATAATACCTCAATGTTAAATCATACAAATCTCTATAGAGCAGATCAAAGCTGTTATTTTATTAAATAAGTAATAATTACACAATAACATAACAATTTTGACTGCATCCATGATGAGTATCTGTTGCCTCCAAATTTATGTTTATTAATAATTTTAAAATGCAAATTTTGATGTGATATTGGTTACATAATAAAATGTGCTGAATAATTATATATTCGAGATTTAAAAAACAAATGTAGTTGTACTATAATTAACAATAATTTATCAGATAAATAAGTAAGAATAAATACATGTTACTTTGTAATTTATTGCAGTGATAGCTTTATCTTAACACCTTACATTGTAGGGAGGTCACTAGGTAAAAGAAAATATTTTGGGTTTTCCAGAAAGGTCTACATAAGATTGCTTTAAAATTATTATTTAAATTACTTAATATAAGAAGAAAAAATAAATTATTAAACCGAAACAATATGAATTTTTCATTTCAGAGCATGAATAATGTAGTTACTTAAATAAGTAAATAAAAAAATGTTTATTCAGACTAATTCTCTATTAAAATTTTTGTGTAACATTTGAGAAATCAATATAAGTGATAGATCTGTTATCTTTCATCAATAGAGGTCAAGTATGTTATAAAATGACATAATTTTTAAAATATTCGTTTTTAAAACCAGACTTTTGCAGTATGGTAGATTAAGGTCCAAGACCCTCAAAACTTAAGATTATCTGTGGTAAAATCCCATTGCATAATTTCAGAATTTCTAGAAAAAACTAGGTAAGCCAGTCTTATTACAAAATGTTATCTAAATCCTTTTATCTGATTACAGGAAGTTACATATTTGTTATCTATGGAAATCCTAATTACAAGTTTAGTCAATACTTCATACTTATAAAAATCTGTTGTTTTATTATATTTTATTATTGAAAACAATATACTGATAAAGCTAGATGTGATGAGGACATATTAAATTAAAATAAATATATCCTCATCATATAAACATTGAATATAACTCCACCTATCTATATTCATACTTCCTTAACTGGATATTTTCATTTTTGTTTCTTTTCTATGTGTCACCGAGAAATACTTTTGGGAAACCAAATTATCCCATTTTCGGTTACAGAAAACTCAACACTAATTAAAATCTCATATTTATAACATTCAAAATCTATATTATTTATTAATACTAGCTGAAAAAAAGTAGATAAGCCTGTTCTAAAAATTCCAAAATATGCATGTATTAACTCAATTTCCCAGATCTTTTGTTTTGATATTTGAGTGCCCATGGTGCACTTGCTTAGAGGCCGGCTGGGAAATGAGAGACAGCAGGTTGGATCCCCAAATCAAAACAAATATTTGTGTGATTCACAAGTATTTATTTCAAATCTGAGGCCAAAAAGTCTCTTGTAGTTTCTGATACTACACTAGACTCAATCTTGATGTAAAAATAAATAACTGGCATTATGTAAATTAAAATTTGGGAATTCTCAATTAATTCATTTCATTTACTTTCCCATTAACATGCAAAGAAATAAAAAATCATTAGACACATTCAGTAATAAATTGCATCATTTTCTTGAGTATTTGTGTATGAATAAGTAAGTATTCATGTTTGATAAGAACTTTTGTATATTTTCTACCATGTCTGTTTCAACATGAATTTGTATTATTAGGTTTAATTTCTGACGGTTACACATATAGATTTTAGGTGATCATATTCATTAAAATTAAGTACTGTACCTAGGTGTTGTAAAAATCAACTAATCTGGTGTTCCAAATTTTAAATTGATATCCCATATTAAAACACATATTTTATTTTCAATTTGACTTTACATAATACAAGGTGCAAAGGAGAATGGCTATTTATGGTATTGGTAAAAAATATGGTTGAGCATTTTTTATGGTTTTTCATTGTCCTGTTTTATCCCGGATGACAGGTATTTATAAAATAAAGCAATTATTATCATATTTTACATTTCGTTCTGAATATAGCTGAAGAAAAAAAAAATTTTATTTCTAGTTCATTTCCAAAAGGACTCCAGGCCTGGGTCGCAATTATGGTTATATTTTTCCCTACACAAAAAAGTTGATTTCATTGAGAGACAATTATGCAAGTTTCCCATTGGTATTGGTATAAAGTCCATTGGCATTCAGCAATTATCTTACTTGTTTATGTCTTACAACAATCCTATGGTTTTCTATAAGATAGCCATGAGTGATAATGCCATCACATGTACTTTATCTCTGTATGGTGTAACATTATGAATGTGTGTGCATTAAATTAAAATAATATTTCCTCATAAATTGTATGCAATGACAACCACTGTTTAAAGTATTTTTCCTTGTTTAAACTGATTTGTTATATGTTTAATATTATTAATACTGAATTCCACTTATTTCGAGGATATATTTACTGTCTACAATCTACTTTGTAAAGAGATGTGAATACTGACAAAACTAGAATAAACAGACACTTTCTTTAGATTTGTTCCTAAGTATATCTAGAATGTCTAACCTCTACTCAATTTACTGGGAATGTCAAACTCATAATCTTTAATGATTTAAAAGTAATGTTTAATTGCTATGTTTACTTTATGAAGCCGAGTAGTCTGTGGCCACATAATCCATACAACAAACATTAAATATATTTATATAGTATGAAGTGTTAATATAATTACCGTCTTTCAGTTTCCAAATAATGTTTCCCGCTATTGGATTGACGGCCACCATGCCGCCCCCTAACGTGGCAAAGAGCAGCGGCCGGTCGTCCAAAGCACGAGACAACTCCGTGCTCTCCTGAACATATTAAGCTTTGTCACTTCACCTTGCACTCACAAATCAATGCTGTGCAATCGGTGCGATCTCACGATCCTTACCTTCAGGTCTTTATCCACTAACGACCCGAGCCCGCTTGACCCGAGCAACAACAAAAACAAACATAAAACCTTCATTTTCCACACGAAACTACTTTACACATGAACAACAACACCATTTCATTATTTTCACAATAATAAACGCAATTACAAATCAAAACACTACAAAAGAATACTCGCGAATGTTAAATTGACAGGACACCGACTACGACAGTCGACAACTGTCATTAATTGTGTGATCGGAATTCGGATATTCGCTACGCGCCAATTTTCTCGTTACCGATAAACGTAGTTTACAGAGATAATTAATGGAAATGAAGAACAAATATTCTACTGAAAATGCAATTAATTTTCTATTTTATACGATTTTTAAACAGATTTACTAATTGTTTTTAACCCTTCCTGGTATTAGAATATAGCCAAGCAGTAAGCTATAAAATAACTGTGCTCTACCTGTAAAATGTGGTGTCAAAGCTTATTGCTTGGTACAATTTGTTCTTTTAATTACTTTTGTTGTTATTTATAAATTATCAATATCCTTTTAGCTTACTGGTTTAATTTCTGTGTATAGAAACTCATACCTTTCTCCCAGAAGGGGTAGGCAGAGGTGTAACTAGGACACCTACGTTGCTCCTTGTATTATTCGTCCCACAATGCAGCAGGGGACAAGCCTATCGCCATATCGAGCACAACTTTTTGACTCCGGGCTGACCATTAATAGAAACATTGTATGTCACTTTAGATCGCCCGACCCGGGATTCGAACACAAAACCTCAGCTTTGCAATCATACCGTAGTATGACTTCGCCAATTAGGCATTTTATTATATAACTAGCTGTACCCGCGACTTCGTCCGCGTAGAATTTAACAAAAACTTTATTTTTCTAAAATAAAACATGTTTTCTAAAATATAGCCTAAGTTACTCCTTATTATATCAGCTACCTTACAATAAAAGTCCCGTCAAAATCGGTCCAGCCATTTCAGAGATTAGCCGGAACAAACAGACAGACAGACGGACAGACAGACATACAAAAAAATCTAAGGTTATTTTCGTTATATGTATCGTGTATATAATAATATGTAGCTGGACATTTATTTTATTTTCACTTTACAAACAGACACTTCAATTTTATTTATATGTATGTATAGATAAATAAATAAGTTTATATCCATTCACCCCGAAATTAGATTTAAAAAGTGCACATTTCTGCGATTTCACAAAAAAGCACAAACAAACAGACAAAAATTCTAAGTTCTTGTTTTGGGTTCTCTTCGTCAATGCATTCCCCCCTAATAGTTATTCTCATTTATCTTCCATCTACAGACATCGATTGAAATTATATTATAAAATCGATACTATAATATATAACATATAACCACATGATCACAGCTACATCCCTATTCACATAATGCAGGCGCCACACATAGCAACAATATTTGTACACTTTTTTAAACACTTATTTGAACACATGTGTGGCACAGTTAGATTGTGTGACAAACTGTAGATAATAAAATATTATAAATTATAGATTTAAATCTTTTCGGAGTCATGTGTGTATTGATAGTCAATCACCACGCACTAAAACGGTGAAGGAAAACATCGTGAGGAAACCTGCATACCATAGCGATTTATAAGAATTTATATGGTATGTAAGTCCGCCAACCCGCACTAGGCCAGCGTGGTGGACTATATGGCCTAACCACTCTCAATCGTACTGTCGATTGTAGAGTAGGCCCGTGCCCTGCAGTGGGACGTATATGGGCTGATACAGATACAGATAGATTTAAATGTTTGATGAAAAAAATAATTAATGTACTACAACTCTTATTTAAGGTTAATTCTATCTTACATCATGTGAGTTGTAATTCTATTATCACTAGCTTATGTGATATCTAATATTGATATAATTTCACATGACTTTTAATTAAAATTATTTGTGTTTAATATTATTATAGGTTCAAATTTGTCTCTATGATGAATATTTGCACACCATTTTAAATATGGTATAATGTATTTAGAAACAATTCATTATTAACACCTAACCATGTATACATTGTACCAATTCTACAAAGACCAAGCTTTAAATTTTAAAAAACTATTTGATAATGACACTGCTGGGGGTTGTTCATCCAAAAATGAATTGTAATATTGAGAACATATTAAAGCAGGCCTGTAGAGAATGAATGAACACTCATACATGGGCCTATGCTGCTGGATGGGTTGTTAGCAAATTATTAAACCAAATAGACTGCTGTGAATGCTAAGACTCTTTGAATACTAAAACAAGTCTTGAAACTCATGAATTATGACCATGTTTAAGAATATTAAAAAAAAAGGAAATTTAAACTGCGTTCCGCGCTCATTTATTAACAAATAACTGAACGTGAATTAAACTTTGCGCAAATGTGTGCGTATCCTTCATACGCACACAAATAAAATTTAAACACTTTGATGTGTGGTCGAAAAACCCATACCGAATGGCAAATACGCAAACTAACTTTCCACCACACTATTTTTTTAAATATGTTATAATGTAAGCAAAAGTCTTTAATTATACAGCCTTACCAGCGGCACGGGACGCAATTAGTTTTATAATTAAAAGTATTTAAAAATGTATTAATTGAATAAAATGTATCTAAACTTACATCTAAGTTTAAAAACAATTTATAATTATTGTATGTGTAGATGGGTGTATTTAATCATTAGTAAATAAATTAAAACGCCAATGTAATTTTATAAATGATTTATTTTTTATTTTATTCTTAGCTTTATAAAATTTTTACTTTTTTTTAATATTCTTAAACATGGTCATAATTCATGAGTCTCAAGACTTGTTTTAGTATTCAAAGAGTCTTAGCATTCACAGCAGTCTATTTGGTTTAATAATTTGCTAACAACCCATCCAGCAGCATAGGCCCATGTATGAGTGTTCATTCATTCTCTACAGGCCTGCTCTAATATGTTCTCAATATTACAAATCATTTTTGGATAAACAACCCCCAGCAGTGTCATTATCAAATAGTTTTTAAAATTTAAAGCTTGGTCTTTGTAGAATTGGTGCAATGTATACATAGTAAGGTGTTAATAATGAATTGTTTCTAAGTACATTATACCATATTTAAAATGGTGTGCAAATATTCATCATAGAGACAAATTTGAACCTATAATAATATTAAACACAAATAATTTTAATTAAAAGCCATGTGAAATTATATCAATATTTGATATCACATAAGCTAGTGGTAATAGAATTACAACTCACGTGATGTAAGATGGAATTAACCTTAAATAAGAGTTGTAGTACATTAATTATTTTTTTCATCAAACATTTAAATCTATAAATTATAATATTTTATTATCTACAGTTTGTCACACAATCTAACTGTGCCACACATGTGTTCAAATAAGTGTTTAAAAAAGTGTACAAATATTGTTGCTATGTGTGGCGCCTGCATAAGAAATGTCATTACTGGTATTTGTGGTTTGACAAGTGACAGATTTTTTTTAATTTGTAAGAGTTGAAGCGAAACTGGTGTAATAAAACATTAGCGTCGAAATAATCTTGAACTCCACTAATTTATTCAGGAAAAAGTGCGTAGTTTGAATAGAGTGATGATTTGATACTAACTATTGGTTAAACATTCGTTCCGAATGTCGGACGCAATGGAGGTATCAGGTGTGTAGTTAATTAATTTTTGTATTTGAATTATGTCCATATGGGTCTGTTGTTCGGGTATTCCCTCGCTTGGGATACGTTACACTGAATTTTCATAGCGGTACCGGTACTTTATCTTTATGGATTAATTAGGATGTATGTGTATTGTTTCTTTGACAACAAAGACGATAACAAACACTACGTCGAGAGTTGGTTTCGTCGCCACTCAATTTTGTTTTTACTACTGTTGGTGTACACTTTACCACAACAGGATGAGTAAGTGATATTTCGCCATAATATGTCACACGTTTTATAACAATAGTAACATTATTATAACAATATAGTTAATTTAAGTATACACTATAAATAAATTCTTTATTCCATATTTTATTTTCGTACTTATTTGAATCGATTACTGGATCACGGGTTTTTTAATGTTTTATAATTAAAATAATAAATTTCTGTCTTTAATAATTTGTTAAAATGTTCATTTAAAAATGTCCAAATGATTAACAATATATGACTGAGCATCAAATTTTATTTTGTTTACCATCTTCTACAATTTATCGTATAGCATTTAAAATTATTATCTAGAATATTATTTATGGAATTTGGTCGTTGTAAAATGTCTATATGAAATATATTTTTTTAGGGAAATCCCCAAACACAACCTTATCCTTCAGGTACAATGCCAATAATGAAGAGCTGGAGGAATTGTACAATGTGTGTGAAGACGACCCTCCCACTCCCCAAGCAGACCCACCCCCGAATGCACAAAGTGAGAATGCCAGTCCAAAAAGAGGTGAGAGAACCTCCTCTATCATCGATAAATACTTCAAATCCATGAGAACAGAGAAAGTACCAGAAAAACCAGAAGAAAAACCACCTGACACTAAACCTGAGGAACCTAAAAGCACACCTCCACCTAAGGAGGTTACATCTTCTCCCATGAAAGACTACTTGAACCGTTTGAGCAAGAAAAGTACATCAGACGTACCACAAGAAGTGAAGGAGGGTAGTAATGAAACATGGAAGATATTTCACGATTTCAAATTTAAAATAGCACAGGCTGTTGAAGATATGAAGACTCGATCAGTTGAGGGTATGTTTATATATTTTTTTACATTTAATGTACAAAATTATCTCTGCTATAAATCATAATTTTTACCAATAGAAACAAAAGACAAGACAGTGCCAAGAGAAAACTCAATGTCAGATTCTGAAGAGAATTCAGCAGTGAAGGATATTGATCGACAGAGTGTAGGAGATACTGACAATCAGGTGAGTTTTATCTATTTATATTTTTACATATGGGCACTATTACATAAACCATTTATGTACTAATTACTTTTCTATTCCACATAAATAAAAAAATATAAAAGCAAATAAATATCCTAAACTTCAAAAGCTGCTTTAAAAAAGTGGTTGGATAAATTGTATACCCTAACAAAATGAATGACGAGAAATTTTATAAAGCATCACCTAAAAGTATTAGAACTGAAAGAATTTGTAATGAATTAGAAATACTATTATTTCCTCATTGTTAGAAATATTTTATTTTGTCTATGTCAACATTGAGTCATAGGAACAGGAAAAAGTTTTTACGATATTTAATCCTCTTAATAAATGAAAATAGGTACTTCCTCCCATTGTAGTATGGATTACGAGAGTGTGTTTGTCGCGTTGTAATGCTTTTACAAGCAATGCACCAACAAATAGATAAGTTTTTTCGCTCCAGTATATATATGAATCAGGGACTAACTTATAGAATGTTACTTCTTATTGCAAAAAAATCATGAGGTACGATCGCCGTTAATCGAGAATGTGGAATTAAGAGAGGCAAGAGCCATTAGGTCATAATAGAAAGCAAGGTTTCTTTTAAATGACATTACTTCTAGAATCCAAATAATTTATACATGACCTCAAAATCTCAGGCTCAATTCTAAAAATAGACCTGTCAGGCTATGAATTTATAAGCACAACATAGCCCACACATCAACTTATCTAGATTAGTTGTATTTCGGGATCGATGTATAAATAGAGATTAGGTTCGCTTATCAGTTTGAACTTCAAAAACTAATTTATACCAGTCGGTTTTATCCAAGGACACTAGACAAGTAGTGCTATAGTGACCTACCAATAACATTAAATCACTCCTTATTTTCATGTACAATGCATTTAAAATTCATTGACATTCCATTTGCATATAAGTTTTGAATGATAACGCATTGTCGATTCGAACCCATGACTACGTATTTTGCCAAAATATGTCGTACCTACTCAAATATGACTCTCTCCCTCCTATTTGCAATTCATATGTCTCCATTTGCATAAAATTCGTTTAAAAATAAATATTTCACATCGAATGTAAAATATGATTTTAAATTCAGACTAGTATTAGATTTGGTCTTCTGTTTGAAACACGCGCGTGTAAATACAAAACGAAGTGTTTTAAAATAATATAAAATGTTTAACATACACGTGTTTTCAGTAAGTTTCTCTGTTATGCCCCATTTATATGAGTGTAGGTGAATTAAGATGCGTGATTTACATTGCATTTCATATAAAAGTTTTGTGCTACACGAGGAGGGAAAATGAGTTTCCTAAATGGATTGTGTGTCGACTCGTGCGCGTAATTACTGTCTACTGTTGCGGCGAATTGAGGAGCGAGGGACGCAGCCAATTCCCTATCAGATGAGTGGCAGTGGACCAATATTGCACCTATTTTTTTTTCTAACATTTATTCTCATTGTACGAACATACGCTAATAATAACTTCATTCGTTGAAATATTGCGTTGCAACATTTATAAGCAAATGAAGTAATTGATATCGGCCTCAGAAATGTATGAGAATTTCAGTTGGTTTTATATTACCTACGCGAATCAAAAGGGCGACGCAGATTATGTTACTAATCGGTCAAGTGAACACAAAATTAGGTTCCTTTGGTCTCCAGCTAATGCAGTGCAACATGTATTAGAAATAATATCATTACCACAGCTAATTCTGTTGTATATTATATTCAATGCAGTTACTGTCAGATTAGGCTACGCCGACTTAAATTAATTTTGTCGGACAAATTGCGGTTTCTTATAATAAAGGACATTTTTAATGTCTTGTAAGGAGATATGAAGTTCTTCTAAGTTTATTTTGTGGGAATTTATTTCGTTTATTTATCGTTTATTACAGTCATCGATCAAGATCGAGTGTTATTTGCATTTTGAATAAAATATAATAAATGCCCTTAAATATCACATCAAATTAATTACTTCATGACATTTCGATCCAGGCATATTAACATCCCAAGGTTGTCGTCAAAAACATGTTTAGAGTAATTTATGCCAGCGATAGTGATTCAGTGTAATTTATACGAGTTCTTTTATCGAGTTTTCTGTCCCAAACTTTCGGTGATACAGATGTTATAGTAATTTTATGTTTCAAACTGAGTGTAAGGGCCATAAGTTAACACGTAATATTGATAGGTATAAGGAATATTCCTTATAGGGTTGGAAATTAAGGGATGGCTTACAAGTTATACAGGATTATATCCAAAAGTGTGTGTTATATTATCATTATAGCTAATTCAATTTTTTTTTTCTAAATAAAAACAAGACTAGCAAGGTTTATTAAAAACAGATTTCGTAGTTTTCCGTGACGATTGATATCATTGCAAAACTCAATTTATTCAAGAAAAAAAAATAGCAATGTCTTACAAATTTCTATTTCCCTTGGCAAAGTAACAAAAGCTGTTCCGTTTATGAACTAAAAAAACTCATATAAACAAATAGCAGGCATGCCAAAGTCTTCGAATATTTTAAAATATACCTACTGTAGGGCACGATATTCTTGGCTTCACGGATGAGGGAGATTTAGGGCTTCGTCCAAATGGCTGTCGTATCGATAAGCTCCGTAATAACTTCCATAATATACCAAAGCTTTTCAATTCAAGCGAAAGTAAGCGGAACAAAAAAAAACTTATAATTAAATATCTATTAAAATACTTTGACATCGACAGAAGCACAAACAGTGCATAGCAATAAAGAAAAAAAAAATCTATTAGTAAACTCACTACAAATGTCAACACGATAATTACAATTCACACACATACAAACATTATTTACTCGCACCGAACTATCACTCAACTATTTGTGTACAACTAAACTTATCTAATAAGGACATTCAAAAATCTTCTTAGGTGTCCTCGTTAGACAGCAGTATACAGAACTTATCAGAAATGACACAGCCGCTCACTGCGAAGGCAACGGAACGAGAGCTCAGTATATCTGGTGACAAGAACTGTTCGGAGTCCAGTGATGACACACATAAGAACTTGGGTAAGTACAATTGCATTATCTTTTGGTGTTTTATCTTAATGTGGGGTTGAGATTAGTGTGACTGTTTGGTGTATCTATTACGAGTATTATTTACACACTTATGTAGATTTATGTGCCCTTAACTTAAAGTTAATATTGTATTTATTTGTTTGTTCGCGTAAACGTACAAAATTATATTGTCTCACAATGTAGGAAGCTTGTATGCCTTTTCATTATTATCTAAAGTCTACAATATGACAAGAAAAACCCCTGTCTGATCCAAGACGCCTACTTGGATATCTCAAGGATCGTATTAAAAATAAGAAAAAAAATAAAATAAAGTGTAACAAAATTATCGGCAGTTTTAATACATATTATAGTATCAATATTACCCTACAATCTATCAAAGTTTTAAATTATGACAAACGCAACACACATAGTCGCGCCGCACGTTGCTTTTTACGAACGCTGTTGTTAGCAGTTTAATATGAGTTTCTCTATTTTTTAATTTATTTAAATAAGGTAATTTTTATCATATGTGATACGGATCTTTTAAATGCAACACATTTATTTTATCTGATAACACCTTTTTGGATCAGACAGTTTTTTGTCACCCTTTATAAACAGGGCTCGTTGCTTTACATCAGACATAAAACTAACTCGTCGGTAAACTATAAAAAAATGCTTTATTACTTGTTGCTACTAATCCATCAGCTAATAAGATTAATAGCGTCAAGGATTCTCAATTTTGTTACCGAGCAGTGGTAGCAAAAATTAACGATTCAAAAGGTCTTGTGAAAGACTATTTGAATAAAGAATATTTTTGATTTTGTTTTTTATTTTGAGTGTAAAGAAGGCTTCTAACAATATTCGTATCGTATAATTATGTGCATTTATAGGTAGTAATAAATATATCCTACTTATTAATGTTGATCTTACGACATCCGATGGGAGGTCGTTTGATTGCTTTAATGGTTCTAATGCGTAAGAGGCCTTTGTTAAACTTGACGTAATTTGCGCAATTTTTTAAGCCAATATGCAGAACAAAAAAACGAAGTATTAGCTACACAAACTAAGCTTTAACTTGTAGGTAATTCCAAACATTTTTATCATCAATATAAGAAAATGTTCCATAATGTTTGTGAGAGCGGATATTTGTGCAACGAGCCTAGCCCAATTTACTATAACTACAGGAACTAATTTTTCTTAATGTTTAAATATTTGAAATGTATTAGAACTACTCGTGGTCACTGTTAAACCGAGATTGACCACAGATACCACTTAGCATGACCTCAAGGACCCGAGGGTTGTCTAAGAGTTAACCTTTAACCATGCGATAATATGACTCTTTGGGATGCAATATACTTCCATAAATTATAAAGTACCTACCATGTAAACCAATTGGTATACTCTATTTTGTTATCCAATTTTACATCAACGGCTAATTAAAAACCTAATACTGTACATATTGAACTGATAAATGTTTGGAAATTCCTTAAAATATTATCGGTACCGGAAGTCGCTGAATGCAAAACAAACAGGAAAGGAATTAGAACATGCCTATAATCTTTTACTACTACGTGTTAAAGTTATTAATTAAGATCATTATGCCACGACAAATAATTTGCCATTTTGTAGTACGTAACAATATTCTATCAATTTCCCTTTAAATGGATAACAAAATCCCGATTTTAACAGTAACCAATCTCAAGTTCACAGTGATTCCGACACGACGAAAGATTTTCCAAACGACAGCATGTTGGAAGTGGAATCGGGCATCGAAGCTATGGAGGACAACATGGACGGCTTTGGAGACATAACCAGTGTAGACACAGACTTTCAGAACGTCAGGCCAACCGAATCTACCCCAGTCCAACCGCCGCCCACACCTACCAACTTCGGCCTTCCACCCAGCAAAACCAATTTGCAAAAAAAGATGGACCCAGACAGTCCGAGGGGATACTTTTTAAACTTCTCAATGTATTTCCTGACGTTCCTTCTGTTTTTGAATTACATTCTGTTTCCAAATTCGAATGTGTGGAACGGTTTTCTGTTGGGTATTTGGTTCTTCTGCTTCGCGAGTAACCTGAAGCACTGGTTGTTGGACAACTACTTCAGTGATTGGGAGCCGCAGAAGGGCAGCTTCTTTCAGATCAAGCGGAGCAGTGCTATGCCCACTTCGTACACAATACCATCGGTTAAAGAACACAGGCCGATGAAGAAATATGAGGTGAGTTTTTTTAGCAAAGTTAACTCAAAGCTTACGTAGTAAGTAGTTAATTTATAGTAGATTTAGTTTCTTTGATTTCTCTCTTACTCAATCACAGTCTTCTCCTTGAAGACTGCATTTTTCTGCATGTTTTTCTTTGTGTTCACTTTCCATATATTTCGGTCATTGACGTCGAGATTCATGATGTAATGAGAAATTGATGTAGTGTCATTTAATTTTATTAATATTTAATTTTGTCATTCATTAGTTTTATGGGTTAATCGGTTAACCCCTAAAGTATTAAATCATCGTATATTACCATAATATTTATAGTAATACTTATAGATTTGTTTATTTTTAGGGTTGGATTAACCACTACAGGTATCCGGACTATGACCCTTACACCTATCATATAAACAAAACTACCACTGCATTTATGAAATTAGAGGGTAAGTCGGTATTTATATCTTACATTTTAATCGTGTTTTCATATTATTATACTAGCGGTCGGACCCGGCTTCGCCCGGGTGTAGATAGCTTTTGAGTCCAGTATTGATTTGGCAACAACATATTATTTCGCGTACTAACTATATTTTTCCCGCGCGCCGTCGACTATATTTCCCGTCTCGTTATATTTATTTATATTATAATTTATTGTTAAACTTCTTTATATACAATATTTTGTAATTATGATATTGATTCGTTGGTGGGAGAAGTGGAGGGAGGCGCCCGACGTGACGGCCGAATGGTAGCATGCGCGTGAGCTGCGCGCGGTATTGGACACTTGGACTTTATTTTTCTAAAATAAATGTAGCCTAAGTTACTCCTTATTATATCGGCTACCTTACAAAAAAAGTCCCGTCAAAATTGATCCAGTAATTTCAGAGATTAGCCGGAACAAACAGACAGACAGACAGACAAAAAAAATTCTAAGGTTATTTTCGTTATAAGTATCGTGTATATAACGATATGTAGTTGGACATTTTTTTTTTATTTTCACTTTTAAAACAGACACTTCAATTTTATTTATATGTATAGATTACCAATTTTGTCATTGTCATGTCATAATGATATTGCGACGATGAATTAAAATGATTTTGCTTTGTAGGATTTAGTTCAAAATATGTTGAGTCCTTTTTTAATTTTGCTTCAAACCATTTTAGTTCCCTAAAGTAGTTAGTTCATTCTATTTTGGTTGAATTATTCTTCTTCAATATTTTATTTTATCTTCATAATTAAATTAATCGTGATTGTGAAGATAACGTCCTCAAAAATCGATAAAAAAAAGTATTACTCATTTTATTCCAATAATTTATCTTGAGCTCCTGGAATTCATTGATAGGAAGTCGACAAAAACAATTGACAGGCTATCAGTGTCTTGACTAAAATGATAGATATCGGAACAAAACAATATTTAATTATCAATTGTTGTATCGCTAATTAGATAGCGTTCAGACCGATACTGAAACTTTGTTAAAATGCAATAACATAAAAATAGAGGCATCCTAGATAATGTTTTAACCCTTGCCATTATTGAAATAGTTGTGGCTATTTAATGTCGGGCGGGCCGATAGTTCGTGTGGCTGTATCACCAAAAAAGTAGCCCTTTATTTAAGGTTTTCTTGTTTCTTTGTGTCTAATTTCATGTAACAGGGAATGCCAATTTTACTATGAAAAATAGTATTGGTGCGAAGATTTTTGTGCCTCAATGAAACTTAATTTTTTGTGTAGGAGAAAATATATATTTTGAATAAATATTAACATAATTGCGAACAAGTCCTGGATTTCTTAGAGAAATGAATTTGAAGTCCAATAAAAAAATATATTTTTGTTATCGGCTCTTTGAACAAAATGTAAAACCATAAAAAAATGCTATAATGAATTTTAAGTAGTATCAGTATCGGGATCAACGATATTTTGGAAACATCTTTAATAACGCGCAAACTTACCTACACCTGTTTCCCAAAAGGGATAGAGGTATTCCGATACCAAGCACTATTCGCCAATCTCATTTCCATACAATATGTTTAGCTTCCAACTCGTAGCCATGCAGACAAAAATTCGTAAAAAAATTGTTAATGTTATATGTTTTATGACTGTAATACAAATTTATCCCCTCAGGGTGCAATTTAAGGATATCATATACAAGAACGAAGATAGCAAAGCGAGCGCTATGGGACGAGAAAATAGACAAGGTGACGTTCTACCAACACAGGCTGTACAATTTAACTGGGGCGCGGGTGATCCTACTGCCCAAGGGTCTCGTCAGGCGGAGGTGAGCATAAATACATTTAGTTTTTTTTCATTCGGATAATAGTTCTTGTACTGCAATTGGTGAAATATGGCCTAACTTCTCTAAATCGTAGTCTCGATGTCCCGTGCCTTTAAATGACGCGTATATTATGGGCTATACAGAATACAATTGGTGGTTACTACAATGGAATCAACTGGTGAGTTTGCTTATCCATTTGATGCAACCATGACGACCTGGATATGCAGTCATGGATACTATAGTGGAATTACTACCATCGTGTACGATGGTCGTTGTCCAGGCGGATAAGTGTGTCCTACTACCATTACCTCCAGATCAGGGGTCGGCAATCTTTTGAGTCGGAAGAGGCAAAACTTATAATAAACATTTCTTAGTTAGGCTGAGAGATAGAAATGGTGCCTAATCTTCATTAATCGATACAAAACGATTTTTTATTATTTACTTTTTAAATAAATTGTTTATCGTTCCGCATTTAAAGAGTTCCCATAGCTGCTGCCATACCCAAATGAGAATCCAGATAGCTCGACGTGCATTCCGATATTTGTTAATCCGTTTCCCAAATAAGCTATACCTAACATATTTCTTCTTAAAACTTGTTCCGCCGCGCGGCATTAATTGATAAAACAAATACATTCGCAGCGATAGTCTGGCGGTGTCGTAACTTTTTATCACGCTCTATTTCCGTGTGTTTTGGGGTAAACGTCTCGTCAAAGGTCATCGTACAAAGAAACGAAATCTATCTCGGAATCGTGCGACCTTCGCTTCGATTCACGGTTGGCACACCGTATCTGGGGTAACGACCGGCCACGCTCACTTTGTTCATCGTATAAGGCGCGTGTGTTGTGTTTGTTACGCGATTTTTTTCATTAACGTTATCGCGTTTGTTTATTTGCGAATTGGGTTGTAGTGCCCTTGATTTTGTATGAAATAGACTGTGGCGCTGATAGGTTTTTTTATACCGCAAATGTTAGGATTCACGGAAGAAATTTTAATTTTGCACCCCACAGACATGTTATAAATATTTTTACTGACAATCTAATCCGAAATATTATGTGAAATTAGGCTTTCATTAGAAGATAATTAAAGATGAATGCCCATTATACTATGAAACATAATATCGGTGCCTTGATTAAATCTACTTTTTTGTGTAGAAAAAAAATATATTTGCAATAAATATAAACATAATTGCAACCATGGCCGGAGTTCTTCCATGATAATTACTTTATTTTATAAAAATACGTCGCCCGGGATGAAACAGGAAAACGTATTAGGACAAACTATAAAAATGCTATAATACATTTTAAGCAGTATCGGTATCGGAATCAATGATATTTTTCAACTAACGATTTTTTTCAATCGACGATACTATGAAAGGGCAACCGGCATTCTCCTTTCATAATCACCACGTAAATTCAAGATTTAGTAGGCTTTGAAGCAGTTTCATTAGTTAACGAACTTTTAATTGATTACATTATTGAGAAACTAGCTCAGTTTGTGGTTTGACTACTGGGAAATGTTTATTCGTTTTAATTATAATAAATTATTTACCGAATACGCGAAAGAAATCCGGTAAAACGTTAAGAAGTGTCATTGCACCTTAAAATATATTTATTATAAATATTTATAACTTGCTTGAATGTGACCTTTGAAATATATAATCTAAGATTAGATGCACGAATGATACATAAAGATAAATATTTATTGCTTCATATCCGTGATTTAACCTTAAATTAGTCGGGCATTTCACAATTAGTGTATCTTTATCATCATCACCATTATTCGAAAGCCTCCGTGGCGTAGTTGGTTGGAAGCTGGCTGTAAAACGAGAGGCCGCATGTTTGATCCCCGCATCGAAACAAATATTTGTGTGAAACACAGGTACATTCCTGATACCCACGACACAAGACTCGATCTTACTGTGGGGTCAGGTTTATGGTATGTGACTCTTGGGTGTATTTATTTATTTAATTAGTCTGGCATTTCACAACTAGTGTATCTTCATAATCATCATTAGCTAGAAACCATAGTGAAAAAGTAGGTCTCCCCTCAAAGAATTCCTTATGACCAATGACCAGTTAAAAGAGGTCTGAAGTGTCTCTTTACAACTTTAATTCTTACAAACCTTATTTTGTAATGATTAATGAGTATAACATCTTCTTCGTCCCACTTCTTTTTCCCACAATTATGTAAGATCAGTCTAGTAAGTAAGCAGGATTAGGACAGGCATAGATGATCCAAGACTGTGCTGGTCTCGCTAGCAGACTTATTCATATTATTAGGCGCTAAGCTAACTATCAAGAGGTTTTGGTCGGTACACTGGCGGAGGGCTTTACGTCATGGACCCTGCCCGAATTGAGGTTCATGCGGTGCCGACGCAGTTTCCACGCTCCGGGTTGGGAGACCAATATGTATCAGCCTATATACAACCCACTACAGGACACGGGCCTCCTCTACAACCAAGAGTACGATTGAGAATGGTTAGGCCACATTGTCAACCACGCTTGCCCAATGCGGGTTGGAAGTCCAGTGACCGTGACATACCCGTCCCACCCTCCCTTCCTCAAGGATAATAAAAGGACTTGTATTTACAGTCCATAGACCATACATCTTGATACATGATGATTGTTGATGTCATAATTTTGTAATCAACACTGCTGGAATGACATCCAGATCCGATCAGATGTATTCATCCACTTTTATTACCCATGTCACCAAAAGATACCCTGATTTTAATAGGTATTTAAATAACCAAGTTTCAATATTAATTTCATTTAATACGACGTATCTAACGTTCTTTATGAAAACCGATGTAGGCAAATGACCGAGATATCGATTACTTTATTATTGAAATCTATAACGACTGTCCTAATAACGTTAGTTTTAGAACGACCTTTAATATTTAAATTGGAACTGATATTGGAATATAAGATTACTCGCCACAAATTAGATTTTGATACCTACATGAATATGTGAGTATTGATGAGGGATTAGATTGTTATCAGATGATTTATACTTGTGAGCCAAATAATTCTTGTAAATGCTAACATGGAAGAAGTAAGGCATTTCGAAGAAAATATATTTCTAAAATGGAGATCCTTTTAAATACCAGGTCAAGGGTATCTCTTTCTTAATATTTTTTAAAGTTACGATAATCAAAATTTCTGCCATATAGTTTCTCACGATTTTCATCCTTATAATATTGTTTTGAGGGTTCTATTCTACGTAAGTTAATTATTCACAGACAATGGAGCAAGAAGTATCCCATATGCATAATACTAAGCGAGAAAGAGAAGATACAAGTGTTAGAAAAAGAGACAATGAATGCTGAGAAGAAGCCCTCAGAAGTAGCTACTGAGAAAAAGAAAGAACAGCAGTTCGAGACGGAGGGGACCGAGACCAACGCCAGCCCGGAGAAGAAGAGGAAGTTTGTGTGGAGAAGAAGAGAGAAAAGGTGAGTGGGTGGAGAACTGATGACGAATGAACTACTCTGATTTAAACCACTTATAACTTTTGTAATAATCATTAAATTGTAAACTGGTTTTAAAAGAGCAACACTAGAGTTTCTTGCCCGTTCTTCTCTAGTGAAAACCGCTTTGCGAAGCGGGTGGTAGATAAAAAATAAGTGAATTTAAATGATGTAGAACATTTTAATGGATTCAGTAAATTATTTTCATTTCATTACTGTTGAGATGGTAAGTATCTATTACCGTGTTGGTATTGTAAGGGCATAGTATTTAATGAATACAGGGTACTGTTTCTAGCTTTGCCGTTTTGTTATTTTTAAAACATAACTAATGCCTCGGTGGTACAGCTGTATTACAGGGTGATTTCAAAGCTGATGTCTCGGGTTTGAATCCCGGGTCAGGCAAAGTAATATAGGGTTTGTCTATTTAATATCAGTCTGGAGTCGGGAATTTGTGCCTTTTATGGCGATAGGCTCGCCTCTTATCACGTCGTGGGAAGGAATACATGGCGAAACGTGGGTGTTCTGGTAGCACCTTGTCTACCCCTTTTGGGATAAAAATCATAAGTTTATGTATGTTTGTATGTGTGTAAAACAAATAAATAAAAATAAATAAATAACACCCAACAGTCACATACATAGTCCTGACCCCACATTAAGATCGAGTCTTGTGTCGTGGGTATCAGGAACTACGAGAGACTTTTCGGTCTCACAAACACCCAGACCCGGAAGAAATATTTGTGGGCCACACAAACATTTCTCTCGGTGCGGGGATCGAACCCGCGGCCCCTCGTTTCACAGGCGGCGTCTAACCAACTGCGCCACGGAGGCTGTCGGAGGCTGGAGGCTTATAACTATAATACGAATTCTAAATGTTTTTTTTTTGTTGTTGCAGCATCTCCCACTCAGACGGCGAAACAGGAAAAGAAGGACTTAGACACAGACTTGTCAGGAAAATGCATAGAGGTAAGATAAATAAAGTATTATCTTCTAAGGCATATTTTAAAGATATGGGTAATAATTTGTATTTGACGAAAATATAATTTGTATTTTGTTATCTAAGTTAGGGTAGGCCATATGGTCCACCACGCTGGGCTAGCAGACTATACATTATATTATAGAAATTCATGTAAATCGCTATGTTATGTAGGTTTCCTCACGATGTTTTCCTTCACCTTTATAGCGAGTGGTGATTGACTATTAATACACACATGTCTCCCAAAAGTCAGAGGTGTGCCCTCGGATTTGAACCCGCGATCACCGTAAATATATTGGCAGCCGAGTCTAGACCGTTTACGAACAGGCCGCCACGCAGATTTTTCATATGTTATACAAAAACTTTTTAAAATCACTAGATAAAAAATCAGAAGGATCAACGGCCGCTTCAGATGCATTAGAGAATCAGATAACTCTGGATAAGCACGTTCCGTTGGAGGACATGTGCTTCCCGGAACCGGAAGCGGATCTCAGCACCCGCTCGGCGACTAGCACCAAGGAGGATATTGAAGAGGAGCTGGATGAAACGGAACTGTCGAAGATCAAGGAGTTTCTGGAGGAGGCTGTGAGTTTTGTACATTAGATTAATTTTGTATTATATTTGTAGTTGTATAAGTTGTTTGTTTATTTATTCATTATGTTTGTTTTATGAGTTTTGTAACATAATTTAGTTGTATAAGATTTTTTTAGTATGAAGACATAATTCGTGTCAACAATATTACAGTGAAATCACTTTAAAGATAGTGTTAGTGGCATTAAAATGGATTTTTAAAATAGTGTTGAGTCCTTTTGTCATATTAATAACAATGTTTACTAACTAAAACAACTTTCTTAGGCGTTGTAGTCCTAATACCCTAAAACTAAAAAAAAATTGATAGTTAAATTCATCTTTTTTGGATATCTTCTATCTATTGAAATGAAACTATAACGAATAGGTCAGTTTAATTGTAAAGGTGCGATATATGTACGTGTATGGTGCAGGAGCTGGAGGCGGGCGCGGAGGGCGGCGCGGAGGGCGAGTGGAGCGTGCACGTCAAGCACTCGCGCGACAAGCACGCGCACCTCTACCTGTTCGCGCGCACCGGCCGCGACAAGCACGAGTGGTACGCATGCGCATCACCTTCATCACCCTCATCACCTTTATCACTTTCATCATCTGCATCACCTTCATCCCTTAGTCGTCTTAAAGGAGAATGCCCATTTTACTGTGTAACTTAGAATCGGTGCGAAGATTTTTGTGCCTCCGTGATACCTACTTTATGGTAGAGAAAAATACATATCATTTTCAATAATTGCAACCCAGACCCGGAGCTCTCGGGGAAATTAATTTGAAATCCAAGAAAAATATTTTTTTGTCTTCAGCTCTATGTCAAAGTGTAAAATGTGATAATAATTACTTTATTTTCTAAAAATCTGTTGCCCAGGATAGAACTGTAAAAAGTTTAAGGACTTACTATAAAACATGTTTTAGTTAATTTAAGCAGTGTCGGTATCGGGATCGACGATATTCTTTACCGATACTATGAACAGGCATTCTCCTTTTCTGAACATCATTGTCATTTTCATCGCCGTCATTATTATTAACACCTGCATTGATAATATCTTTATCGTCATTCTCATCACCTAATATAAAATATATATTTTTTTGTATTCATTAAGAATCCTCAGGTTTGAATCGAATAAGATAAATCGTTTAGTATGGTGTTCATACTGTTTATGCCATACTGTACATGTTATTTAAAATGTTTCTACTATTAATACCAGTAAAAAAACAACACTTCTAAAGACACCTAATACAATAAAAAATCTATAATATTTCATTTGTTGGTACATGTCTTTAGCATTTTAAAGAAAACAAATTACTTACAGTCAAGAAATACAGTCTAGTTTTTTTTATTCCAATCTAAGTTTATATAGATTCTAGTTATTTTTTAAATAACAATCCAAGTTTATTTATAGCCCAACTTGATTATATCCAGGTTCCGTCGCATAACCACGGCAGTAGCGGAGGCGAAGGCGGCGTCTGCTGAATCCTCCACGGCGGACGACCACTCGCCCACCGACACGCAGGAGAACAAAGACGGCATCGAACTAGCTGTGTACAAGCTCTCCGAGAAGGAAAACGTCGCGTTCAGTAAAACTTCCGTAAGATTACATGTCTGTAAGACATTGCCTTTGTGCGATATAACCGCCAATTGTACTTTTTATTTTTGTGAGTTTCGTTTTTATTTGTATTTTTTGTGTGTGCAATGAAGTGTAAATAATGAGTAAATACCATTATAATAAATAGTGGGATGATGGTTTCTTAGATTTACGCGAATGTTACAGTGTGTCTTTTCGGTCTCACAAACACGCAGACCCGAGACAAATAACGTAGCTCACAAATACAACATGGGTGTGCATCTCACAATTAAAATATTAAAACCACTAAATACTACTATCTGAGCATAAGTGTTCCACATGGAAAAAATTGTTGTAATCTATCAGATTTTCATACAAATATTCATCCAAATGAACGACAGCTGTCTAACCGTCACCGGTGGGATCAAAGAATAATGTAATACTTCACCTGACGTCACAAGCTGTATATACACGTCATCATTACAGAACAAGACGGCAGACGCAGCGATGTCTGAGGGCGTGACGATCAGCTCCATGTCGCCGCCTGTATTGCCCGACTCCGACGCTTACGAGAAGAACTTCTGGCCCTATCTGTACAAAATCCTACAGGTATGTACTCAAGTCTCAGGTGCATGGTGGCTTGTTCACGTTGGTCGCGGGTTCGAGTCCCACGGCTCAACTCTGACTTTTGGGAGTCATGTGTGTATTGATAGTCAATCACCACGCACTATAACGGTGAAGGGAAACATCGTGAGGAAACCTGCATACCATAGCGATTTCTATGGTATGTAAAGTCCGCCAACCCGTCAATCGTATTTTCGATTGTAGAGGAGGCCCGTGCCCTACAGTGGGATGTATATGGGCTGATACATGTACTCAATGTAACTGTATAGTATATACTTAATGCGATATATCGAAAAACCGTATTACGCTTCGATGTTGGAATATCTATCATAAATATGGTGTCGTCAAATGATACGTAGGTGATGTTAGTGCCAGAAAATCTGAATTTTGCTAATCCATTCGCAAATAAACAAGTTAGAAGCGTTTTAAATTTTGTAGCAGAATAAAAAAAGAAACAAACCTAGTGACGTCATTAATCTGAATATTCATTTCAGTCTGCGGATTGGAAAGATACGGTAAGATGTCCGCATTACGCTCTCACTCTTTCATTTAATTTTTTTTCCTCATATTCATTACTGTTTTGATAGTTTTTTTTTTAAATTTTAATGCTATTTGTGCTTTTACGCAAAATAATAAAAAAATCGACCGAACTATCCTATTATAAATCATCTTTAGGTATTCGATATCGACAATACCTTACCATCAGGTGCAACGCAGACTTACTGGATATATACTTCTGCAACAAACTATTTAATAATTACCAGTTTATTAATTTATTTAACGCGTTAGATCCACCAGACGCAGTTGAAACAAACCTCTGAGGCAGCGGTTATGTGTGAGATAGAACCTTCGCCTCGCGGACGGAATAAGAACAAAAAATCTAAACGAGATGTTAGAGCTCAGCTTATATTATGTTGAGTTTACATGTAAATAGTAAATAATTTAAAAATACATCATTATTAGAAAGTAAAAGTATTTATAGGTGTATCTTTTAAATTCAGTACTTTATTCTGAGGGTACTACTAATTGGTGCATATTATAGGTTGTACATATTGATGTATTATTGTAGTTTGATTGGCTATCGATTATAACCCTAGTTAAGACTCTTTAGTTAAGGTTGCAGTAAGTAGACTTTCTGTCTCAGAAGTAGAGAGAAATAATATAGCATGGTATTTACGAGTAGTTGTCCTGTATGTCCAGCACTGGGATATTTATTTCATTTATTTATTTACTTTTATTAAAAAAAAAGTTAATCCAAAATACTTACATTCTATATTCTAATAACTAAAGTTAAGAGAATAAAAAAAACATTAATTTACATGCTTAAATTGAATCATAAACTATGTAAAAATAGGCTATACACCGATGACAATAATGGTGGTAATGACGACGATGGTAATGACGTTGGTAATGACGCAGAGCAAGTCGGGTGCGGGCGCGGCGTGCTCGTGCCGCTCGCTGCCGGCGGAGGTGTCGTGGGTGAACACCATGCTGGCGCGCGTCGTGTACGACGTCATGCGCGACCCCGTCATGATCGCGCGCGTGCAGAACAGGATACAGCGGAAACTCAACACGCTCAAGGTATTGTCACATGCATACTGAACTTTACAATTCGGTTAGTACTTGGGATGTTTCGGTGTTTAGGTTGGTAGTTTAAATAAAACACATTGATCGTTTTCCAGTGTGTGAGGCCCGTCTGACTCCTGTCAGAGTAATATCCGATGACGGGCACTCGTTCACCTTTATATATTTCTCATACTTGATTTACATCTACTTACAATTTTATTTAGTTAGTACGTCACAGTACTATTATTGATGGAAGTTAAAGAGCTTAAGCGTGCTACTTACGGATTTCAAAATGTTGGTAATTTTTCGTGATAGCATAAGTGCAGAATATGAGAAAATTACTGGTCTAACGGACAAAAGTCTGCCCAAGAAGAGTTGAGAATATAACGGCTAACTGGCTGGCACCTAATAACCTTACCCGCAACATGCAAGAATTCATGAGTATGCACTGTCCACAAAGTGTATTTAGTTAGTTTTTCTTTTCTACAGACACTGTTATGAAACAGCTCTTTGCATAGAGCTTGGCTTTGTAGCCAGTTTATTCTGAACCACACTTGGCCTAAATTATAAATACTCATACCCAATCCGTCCACAGTTGCCATCGTTCATGTCCCCGCTGAGCGTGACGTCGCTGTCGCTGGTGGGCGCGTGTCCGCTGGTGCAGTGCGTGCGCGCGCCGCAGCTGGACGCGCGCGGCGTGTGGCTGGACGCCGAGCTGCGCTACGACGGCGGCGCCTACATCGCGCTGCTCACGCAGATCAACCTCATGAAGCTCAAGGAGAAGAGTCAGATTATTACTCTTATTTTATTTATAATGTTATATATCTATACTTCATAAACTTCGCGGGTTCAAAACCCAGGGCACACCTCTGACTTTCGGAGTCATGTGTGTGTTGATAGTCAATCACCACACACTAAAATGGTGAAGGAAAACATCGTGAGGAAACCTTCATACCGTAGCGATTTATAAGAATTTCTATGGTATGTAAGTCTGCCAATCCGCACTAGGCCAGCATCTCAATCGTACTCTTGATTGTAGAATAGGCCCGTGCCCTGCAGTGTGACGTATATGGGCTGATACAGATAGATATACTTCATATGCCTCCATTTGTTAGCCTCCGTGGCGCAGTTGTTCAGACGACGGCTGTGAAATTTCACATAAATGAAATACTTTATTTGTAATATATTTTATGTGTTTAAAAATTCGATAGATACCACCCTATTCCTTAATTCATGCTGATTTCTTAACTCAAAATGGAAAAAATATGGATAATCCCTTTGTCCAAATTATATGGCTTGTTACTTCTTGATTAACAATAATTTACCCCCTTATCCCTACTTAAAGTAACATTTATGATTTTATGGTATGGAAAATAAATAATAATTTTGTTGTTTTAGACGTAACACTAGAAGAACAGTTGCTGTCCGCGACCGACAATGTAGTCGAAAACGACACGAACACTTTGGCAGCCGGTGGACTGTTTTCAGAAAAACAATTAAGGGTTAGTTTTTCTTTATAGGATGAATTCTATATATCACTACGAGTTTGATTGTTACATTGTTCACACACTTTACAATCGTTAGAAATATTTTAAATAATGTAGACAAATTTGCAAATCGATTTCTTGTTATTGCTTAAACGGATACCATTGCCAGTGGCCTTTCACTAAAATGGCCATATGCAATAATGGTTATTCTGCCATAGAATACTTAATATTATTCACGACACTTGGATGTATTTATTCATTTGTTACAGAAACGTAAACCAGCGATATACGACTCAGAGATAGAAGACTCGGCGGAATCGAGTAGCGATGACGAGAGCCCACCGGTACAACCAGTCGATAGCACCGACACTATACCTTCGGAGACTGCGTGAGTTGTCTCTCTAGTCTATAGTAATTATTGAGATATAGAGGGGACACCGTGAACAAAGTGTAACAAAGACTGGTATAGATCGATATCGCTATCTCACTTACTCTTACGTAGTTGTAGTATAATACATCTCGCTTTATGGTTCCCCGCGGTCCTGGTCAGTATGTACCACTGTAATTTGTGAGTGAGGTTTTGTTCGCAATGTCCGCTCCCGTATAATATGATAGTTATTTTTTATGTATTATAATCGTTTTATCGATTTCTATTTCTCTTTCATAAACCAAAACAACTTGGTAAAAGTCGTAAGAAGTTGCTGGATACAAACATTTCTACACCGGCTGTAGGGTTTGTATATGTGATAATTAACTGTAGTTCGTCGATATCGATAAATTATTTTTTATTATATCGATAGTCGATGGATCACCAAATTAAAATTCTTTGGAATTTCAGATCGACAACGACTGAAGGCGGTTCGTCGAAGAAAAAGTTCCTGCGAATGGTTGATAAGATTGCAACTAATAAATACTTCCAACAGGTTCGATATTTAACACATTTATGTACATTATTTTATTGCACAGGCCTGGCATGCTGGGAAAAGCTTATCTGACAGTAAATTGTCACCATTACAATCTTCACAACTCTGTCAAAAAAATTATGAATATACATACTAACATATATTCACATACTGTTATTGACATGTTTAATATTAGTAAGCAAAAGGAAAAAGGTTTTGCGGATAGGTAACTCAAAAGAAACGGTAGTTTTTTTATTAAAACAATCATCGACAGATCAGCCCACCCAAACTGTAGTGAAAACGTACTACAAAAACGTTCCTTTCCAGGTGACTGACTACAAATACGTAAAGCGTGCTATGGAGGGATTGTCCAACACAGACATCAAGCTGCATCTAGAGATACAAGGGCTGGAGGGCCGACTAGCGCTGAATCTGCCACCACCGCCACACGATCGACTATGGATTGGGTATGTATATACATTAATACTCATGAATCTCTCATACTTTTCTAAACAATATTTTTTTGTTACTCGTTGCATAATACAATAAACATAATTATATAATGACGTCATAAAATAAGATGTAAAATTTCTACAGAATATGTTTTCTAAAAATACAGTTAAAAGTCCACTTATAATGCGAGATAGTTGGACTAATATACAGTGCAGTAGATAGTCAGACAAAATGTCAATAATCAGAGATGATTAGGCTGTCATATCCAAACATAACTTACGGTAATGAACAGCAGTTTTCCATTTCGTGTATTTTATTTAGCCCCCCCCCCCCCCCCCCCCCCCCCCCCCTTATTCCCTTTAGTGCATCTCAATGATTCGACACAGTTTTGATAATAATTAATTTTATATTATTAACAGAATTAAAATACTTTTTTGCTTAATTTTTTTTTTTTTGTTATTCTCATGGAAGTGACTAACTTTTTTGTCTTTTTGAGAAAACATTTTAACCTTAATATTTAAACAATATGGCAGTTTCCGCACAAACCCGACGCTGGTGCTAAAGGCACGGCCGGCGGTGGGCGCGCGCACGCTGCGGTTCGCGCACATCTCCAACTGGATCGAGCAGAAACTCAGCAAAGAGTTTGAGAAGGTGCTCGTGCTTCCCAACATGGAGGATATCATCCTCGACGTCATGACTCCCACGCCTGTTGAATTCGAGTGAATATACGGTAAATCGATTAACTATCGGTGAGTTTTATCGATTAATTGTGCAGTGTGTTCTTGCACTCGAAATCGGTTCTCGATGCCCATGCTTGTCCAATTCGAGAGGCATCATTAGAACGTGATTTAATAGCTATACAGATATCGATAAATCTTGGCTATTTACCGAGCACTTACCGAGCATATGATTATCGATAAATAAGTCCATGAAATGAAATCGAAAAACACCACTTCGACTACATTTATTAGTCTTTCAAATATCGGTTAATTGTGAATCGTATTACTTCCTTAAGTGTGTTTTGAACATAGAATCCATGGAATCTTGTGACTTTCTAAACAAAATGTTTCCTAAATGTTAATATACGTAAATCTCTTTATTGTTCAATGTAAACAAAGGGAAATTATTTCCATGATTGTCTTATGGTAACTATAGATACGGCTTAATTTAATTCAATATGATTAAGTCACTAGTGATGTTCCAAATACCCGCGTTCTATTCTGTATTTTTATTTTAGTCTGTTTTTTCGATTGCTTATACCCAAAAGCGTTGACTTCACCTAGATTACCTTGACAGTTGACGAAGACTACTTATTATTAAAAATATATATTAGTCTCCTCCTTAGTAGCTCAATTAAGAACATAACATCGTAGGCACGGAATAATATAGCATTATACTAGAAAATGTGAAATTAGGTACAATTTGTTTACTGGAGCATCTCTAGCGGCTGTGACGTTAGCTCGACACACCGGGCAATTTCGATAAATAAATGAAATTTGATATAATTATATTTGTTATCAATATTAATGAATTAACTCCAAGTTACAGTTTTGCTAATAATGCTGTCATATATCCATTTGTAAATATTAATGATACAATAACATATTTAAGAGATTCTTATGGCTGTTCAGATAGTTCATATATTAAGGATTTAATCGAATTGAAGTTTATTCTAAATAGGTATATTTATCGATGTTTTCGGGTCAATCCGACTGAATAATTCTCATTTGGACTTTTTCAAGCTAATACGGTTTTTGGGTACCAACATTGTTAAAAACTCAAAAATAATTAAAAATTAAAATAATCGAGCGAAATAATTGACGATATTTTTTGGGATCTGAGAAATTGGTGGATATTGTTCAGGCGGTGAAAATGGTGTGTGCTAACGAAATTATGTATTTCGAAATTACGAATGCGTAGATAGCCAAAAGGAACCAGCCCACAATATGGTGAAGGGAAAAAAAATATTATTACACTAAACTCACAATTTGTACCGGCTATCAGTTGGGAAAAAGGAAATATCATAACCATATCTGGCCGGTTCATAGTCTACTTGGGTAACAAAAGCGTAGTCACAATTTCCTATATTAAAACAAAAGTTTCTCAATTGAAACCCTTACAGACTTGCACAGTCATTTTGGATTTAGACCATCTGTGGACTGGTCAAGTTTAGTGCGTTTGGCGGCTTGAATAGAATAAAACATCACTATTTTTGTATTCATAATCACATCTTTATATTTAAGTATTGGGATGGTCATATAGATTGCTATGGTTCGGCGCGTCGGCAAACGGTTAATGGTTGATGATGTCGTGACAGTTATTATTAATTTAATTAATTTTAGAGTAAATTTTAATTCAAATTGTTTTTTTTTTCATAAATGTGCTCTTACCGTATATTCTATTAAATATAACGTAATTTAATTATTTTTTAATTTAATTAATTGGTTTATGTTAGAAAGCGGGTAATGCAAAAAAAGATAAATAATGGGCTGAATAAATATACAGAAAATCGTTAAATTAAAAATCTTGTCCGGGATACAATCGTTTCTTGCCACAAGTTGCTAGGAAAAATATTTTATGTCAAAATTATTATCTTGCCTGATATTTTTATGTATCTGCACTGTTGATCGTTAATACATTTTTTCGGCCTTTCTAGGAAAATGTACTGAGATAAAAAAGATTGCCCATCGTCAGAATAATAAAGCGTTAAGAAATTTTACCAGTGGAATAAATAGACACTATACCAAAATGCCGTCTTTATAAGTAAAGCATAATTGACATAATAACAAGTACAATATCAGGATTAGTATATGATTATTAACAATGGGGCATACAAACACAAATATAATTAAAATAAAACATTGATATTATAACCAGAGTAACTACTGGACTTATTGAGGCTTAACATCTTACGTCTCAGGATGACGAGCGCGGTGGAATGCCAAGCATTGCTTTGGTGCAATTCAAGGTATTATTTGGTTTGCATGAGCAGTCGTAACGCTTACCATCAGGCGAACGGTATGCTCGTCTCGCCATTCATTGCAATAAAAAAACTGTAAAATCAGTATTAGAGTAGCTTGTAACATGACGCAGTTATTAGTATTTTAAATGAAAGAGTGGGAGCGTAGTGGGGACATCTTACCATCTCACACACGCGCAAATTGTAATGCATATTAAGACTAGTGACGTCACTAGTTTTTTTTTGACTCTGAACACAAGATTTAAAACGTTTCTGACTTGTTTAATTGTGAATGTATTTACAAAATTCTTTGTTTGTTAGATTTTGGATATGGAAACCTTTTGATAAATACAGTTATAAAATTGAGTCACATACCCTACAATATTGCGTTCACGGAAGAATACAACTACGTTGATATTTATTAAAGTAGTTAAATGGAGTGTTATGAGTGTCCTGCTATTTCTTGAATACGCTTATAATTACTGATCTTATATCAACGTGTGAATGAAAGATATGTGTAATATGGAGAAGTTTTACTTGGAATATATTATAATTTGTATTTTCCAACTATTATGTTTTGTTTAAACAACCGGTGTATACGTAAGTGCAATGGCGGCCAATAAGTACGTCGCGTCATATTAAAATGTAAATGAAGTCTATTATTATTTTATTTGTTGTTATATATTGCCTAAATGTACTATATATAAATGCAAATTAATTTATGTTACATTTTTATTTTTATTTAATATAAAGTAATAAAACGAGTTTGAATTGGACTGGACCCGTAAAATGAAATAAAGTATTTTCTGTGTATAAAATTATATATAAATAATATAAAACGGTATGTTCGTATGAGTCAAGTGTAAATCTTTTATGCTTGCACAAGTAACATAGTAAATATAAATAGGAAATTAATAAAAATCTGTTGTAAGAAATATTAAATTTAACCCTCATAGATGCATTAACTTAAAAAAGAAACATAAAAATATATTTCAATGCATTCCCTTTACGAGCTTCCTTGAACAATACAAAATGTTACTCGACAATAAATCCCTCGTGATCTGTTCGCGCGAATATCGATCTATATGTAAATGAAATTGAAAAGTATATGAAATATATAGTATTTAAAATAGATCAATACCGTTTCATGTTTTTCAAAAAGAATTCAAATTTTTGTGTTATCGGCAATATGTTGATGTATTCCTTAAAATACTTAGGTTTTCTATCGAATTTTTAAAACAGACAGTGTGTAAATTACATACCTAAAAATTATATTCTGTACCGTAAGTGTAATAAACCGGCTAAAAAAATCCATTACAATTAGTTTCATATTTTAAAAATTCTACTCTGATTAAATAGCGTTACCAGAAATTCTGATGAAAAGTGATGAATAATTAATTGGCTGGCAATTTTTATTATGATTCATGCATAAACTTTCTTACGGAATTCCTAGGTTTTTCATACATTGCCTAGATAAATTATGGGGTACTAAAGGTAAGTAAAACACTTCCTAAATGAACCTAGATTCATAAAGGCCACCTAGGTTTTCTATTCAGTGGCTGAATGTATTATATACCTTGCCGATAACTTCTATACCTATGTAATCCATTTTTTTTTTTCTGAAAACCGGGATTATATTTTTCGTTACAAATGATGTTTGATTTACAAATTCCCTTACGTGTAAAAAAAATACACTTTCGCCTAGTTACAAGCCAAAACGTTTTTTGTATCAACATTGCATTTACGGCCTGATTCACAGAAAGTGTTCAAACCTGTTTTAGTTATTGAATGCCTTGTCCCTTTCGAACGGCTTTTGACTTCAGTTTGTGCGAAGAAGACAAAATATTCGATAATTAAAATTGGTTTTTAAACTGTCGGAGAATAAGGCCGTAAATCATTACATGTATAATCGTATGACATTTTTAAATCTAATCTTTAGGTTTTGTGTTACCTATTACGGCTTGTATGACCCAGCTCTCTCTATTTATCATTTTTATACTGTAAAATTATTTTTATCGCACAACAAAAATGTTTCATTGGCTCATCACTTAGTTTATTCACTGGAAATATTCAGCTGGACCAACATTGCGGCCGGCATTGTATTATATAGTTTTCTCGTCTAGTTGCAATAAATTGTCCTATTTAGCTATATTTGTGAGATAAGGGTAAAATGGCTCGCGTATATGTTTGCTGTTGAAGGGTGAATGAAAAACCTAATATGAATGTGGGCAGCAAGGTTCAAAGATTTGATCTTTGATTTTCTCATATAAACACATTTTTATTTCAATTATGTTTATTATAGAATTATAGCGATTTGTAAGAATTTATATGGTGTGTAAATTCTGCCAACCCGCACTAGGCCAGCATGGTGGACTATATAGCCGAACCACTCTCAATCGTACTCTCGATTGTAGAGATGGCCCGTGCCCTCTAGTGGGACGTATATGGGCTGATACACACATACATATAAGTTTATTAAACTTCTATTACATCTAATTGGTCACTGCCTGTCTGTCTTCAATAGTCTTATCGATATACAGGTGTATCACTATTATGTCGAACTTTCTATATATATAAATGGTTTTACGGTTGATACATCAAACATATACGCGGGTTATAATTATGCGTGGCATACAAGGATTGTCAAAGAGCAACTATGAAGGCTGATTATATTTTGCTCAGTTTCATAATTAGTGATTTCATGAAGGGTGCGCTATGTGTGAATATATTTAATTGCACTATGATTCGTATGCAATGTGTCTTATGAAGCTTGTCTTTAAGAATTTGGTAGCTTCTTGTGCTTGAAATGTATTATATTATGTCGACATACAATACTACGAACTACAAATAAATATATTGCAAATCATAGACATTTTAATCCAAGCCAATTTAATGTGTTAAGTGAAGATCTATTTCTAGTTCCGAAGATGTATTTCTAATACGCTGGTATATTATATTTTACCCAATCATGTGTCATTTACGGGCGTATTTCTGCATCTTCTGTTGGTTATTTCACACAAGTTACTATGGCAACTGAGTTATTTGTATTATTCAAATTCATGTTACTATTTTTTAAATTCTACGTAGATGCAGGTCCAACACGCACTAGGCCAGCGTGGTGGACTATATGGCCTAATCACTCTCAATCATATTCTTGATTGTAGAGTAGGCCCGTGCCCTGCAGTGGGACGTATATGGGCTGATACATACAGATGCAGGTTTTAGCGCGTTTGATTATGGTCATTATAAATTATTTAAATGGTGTACATGCAATAAAAAATATTATTGTTTTCTGCAGTCTATACGTAGGTATCCACTAAAATTATTTCTACTTACTGCTTACCTGAAAAAAAAGCAATAATATTGTCTACACAAAGTTTGTGGTATTGGATGCCGACGATGAAGTAAGTGGCATCTTATTCACAATTTTCATTCCACATTCCATTGTTAGTTAGTTATTGAATTTGTAAAAGTCGATATTAAATATTATTGCCAATGTATTATTATTGCATACAACGAACTGCCTTGCGCACGTTTTTTTATTTAAAGAAGCCGTATAAATTGTTATAAAAGCTAAAACTTTGTAATATTTACTATGATATTTCCGGACCGGTATTCTTAATATATTAAAAATATATAGATGTAGTTACATATCACAAATTTATATGATCACGTACCTGTTATAAAAAATGTCGGTAAAATATTTGTCTTCGGTAATAAAGTTGTAATGCATTTTTAACGTCGCGTCTTGTAACGAATGGTGACATAATTTTTGTGTGTTGTTTTTATTTATACCAGAATTTAGTGTATATTTATATTCAGCATAATTTTTTTTTATGTGTCCTTCATATTTTGACATAATATTTTCTTCATCATCAACAAAGTAGAAAATTAGCATATAATAAACTAGTATATACATATAATATTGTTTCTGAAGATTATGCCACCACTCTACAATGAGTTATTTTGAGACAATAGTGTAACTTTGTAATATTATCTAGAATTAGTTGTCACCGTATTATTATTTTGTTGACGTATTTTAATTTTATTTATGTCGTTCCAATAAGATATTTTGTGTTGTTTTATTTTCGCGTGATCACTTAGTGATTGTTGTATTCACAAGGTGTACCAAATATAAAGATAAATGTCTATGTATATAGTCTATCAAAATATAAAGTGTTTATGTGATATTATATATAGTTAAGAGTTAAACCGTGCCGAGTAGTTTTTCTATGTGGTATCAGTTGTGATTTTTTCAAATAAACGAATTGCTATATTTATAAATCTTTTTGTTTATGATTCCAAATTTTGTATCGTGAGAAAGTGAGGATTTTTTGAAAGTGCTGATGTATAATTACTGTAATGTTTCAAATGCATGGATATTTTTAAAATGAAACTTCATTATTACCTTTCGTGATATTAAAATCCGATGAAACGAAAAAGCGACATCAAAAATGGATACAAAAAATACTAGGGGTAAGGGTAAGATGGCTGTCAACGATTGGAAATGATAAGCTGAAAATCGAGCCCTCTGGCGTGTCATAGCAAATATATACCTACCCGCAGTTTCTTCACTAAGTATCATCGATTCAGTGAGTTTGCAGAGGTCATTCCGACCTAAAATGTCATAAAATATGATAAAATTGTTCCTTAATATATGAAATAATAATATTCATATAATGAACTCGTAAAGTGCTTTTCTGAAATTCCTTCTGACATGTATGAATTGCACACACAAACACACACACACACTTTTTGAAATCGTACTTTAAATAAATAGACATAGGTGACATGATGAAGTTAGCTGTTATTTAAGTACTTACCAGAAATGCTTGAACGTGGCGCAAATTATTGTATTCATAAAAAGTGGTATTTCTATTGGCTTCATAAGCCAATAGAAATTCCACTTTTTATTATTATTACGCTTATTGACTTTTTTAAAATTAAATAGTTTTCTCTTTTGAAGTACCAGGAAAACATGAAGTAGTTGGAGATATTTTTATTCATAATAAGAAACGAACTTCCTATTGGTTAAACCTGATGGTCCTACCAGTTTAAGTCACGCCCACTGCTACGAAGGACCAATCAGCGCCTTCGTCATACCATTGATGGTTATATTCGAGTAAGTAGTGGTGTTTGAAATGTTGTTATTAGTGTTGCCAGGTTTAGTTTTTGAAAATTCGGGACAGGACATCAAAATAAGCGGGATTATGAGTTCTTCAGCGGGACGCCTATTAAAGAAGAGGGAGTTATATATTTTTTTGCTTTCACACATTATTACTCTCCCTCTTTCTAGCAGCATATGCTTATCACATCGAAAAACGTCGCGTGTAGGCTCTCAAAGACAATAGACGAAACGTCGGGAAGATAAAAATGTAATCAATTCCGCGATAAAATCCGTAAATAATACTTTTATTTCAATGTTATTACAATAGCCGTTTTTGGTTACTATTATAATAATGGAAGCGCAGCTCAATCAGACCAAGTACACTCCAAATATTTCAACAATTTTTTCATTTTTCTCTAGCGTTTCCTATAGGTCTTCATCGAGTTATTCCTTAGATTCTCAGACTATAACTGTTTCGATTTACCAGAGCGATCTTTATTTCCAAGATGAAAATTGATATTTTCCGACACGCCTTTGCACATGAATTCTGACAAATTATGCTCGCTATAATGCTCGTAGAGAATTAAATGAAGTTAAGATGCGTTATTCTTTTATATTATATCTACATGTACATGTCGTTAAATTCGCCAGAAATATTCTCTAAGCGGTATGAAACTTGAAATTGTTACGAAGGAATTTTCATTGGAACTAGCTAATATTCACGAAGACATAAGTTCACTAACGGTATTTCCTTGCACATGTGTTACCATCTAAAATAAGAAAGCTAGGAATTCGTGAACAAAGTCCTGTATTTTTTTGAAATCAGCCTATGGAAACAACTTTAGAATCGAATTGGATACTAAGTAGGTTAATAATTGTAGGAACACGAGAAATACAGTACGGATTATAAATAAAAGTGTGTAATATTTAGTTTTTTATTCGTTCTGAGAGGGGTGGTCAAAAAGCGGGACATTTGGCGTCCCGCCGAAGGTTTAATCGGGACGCGTCACCAAACCCCTGAAAAGCGGGACGTCCCGCGTAAAGCGGGACACCTGGCAACACTAGTTGTTATACAGTTCCAAATATCGCTGAAATATGACTGTCTTTGTATCAGTTACAAAATATTATTGTCATTAGCGAAGGAAAACTTTTAACTTTATAGATGTATAATATTTAATTATAAATATACATTTGTGTACGTGATTTTATATTATTATGTCAGTGATAGGGAATTGTAAAAATCCATGATAAAATTGACTTTTATCTAAAAAAAATTTCTTCTTACGTGGGTACATAAGTACACACACACACACGTTTTTTTTATACTCCCTATGTACAGAAGGGCCTATCCTTGGTTTGAAAATATACCATTTTTTCTATAATGTTACTTTCAAGTACCCTTATATTATAGGAAGTCTGCAAATTAATAAGGGCAATCAAATACACGAAAATATTTTTTAAACTATTTTATTCAACAGTTTTCTTATTACATAAAATATGTATAAATTCTTACATCGTTTAACACTATGTATTAATATCGAACCATTTCTCAAACATAAATATACAATAGGCACTCTAAAATCGTTGTATTCTATATCACATATCGACAATAATTACATAATTTTGTACAAAATATATTACTTAGCGTATTTATTCACAAATATTTAAAAGCAGCCATCATATAGTATATATTAAAATATTTAGGCATTGGAAGCACAGAGATGACAATCTTGAAGCACCACTTAAGATTCAATCAGTATTTAAAAGGCAATAAAATAATATGGGTCACACTCGTTACTCATTCGGCCTTAACCTTATTTTAGTTTTCAAATATTTTATCCCTTTCTAACGCCTTTTGAATTTACTTTGAGCGAAGGACACAAAACATTCGCTAACTAAAATAAATTTTGAGACTAATAAGACAGATTATCTTTTATATGAAAAGGATGTTATGCAAATTTTAAATGGCTAATATATCTAAAATGTTGAAATGATAACAATTTAGTTTGAAATGTAAAATCCAAGTAATTTAAAATATTTTTTTTAAACATTTAGTGTCCATTTTGTAATTAGTAGTTAAGAAACATAAAAAATTAAGAATATCACCAAAAACACTATTAACGACATATTTATACCCCATCACACTTTATGAAGCTTATAAATCTGAAATATTATATAATGTGTACATAGTATTAACAATAATATGGCTATTTCCCCCTTAAACATAATATGTACAGAGTTGAGATCAACCTTACGTCTAAATATGAAGATCTTACTGATTTTGGCACTCTGATCTACGTACATAAGCTAAAGTAAATAGAGAACTATAAATATATTTTTTTCTGTACAATATTGCAAAACGTAAGCTGATTTATGGCAAGCTTTACTTATATTTAAGCGGTATTATTGCTATTTTAATATTTGACAAGCAATTAATACTTCTAATAGGTTTTTTTTATTAAATATACTAAGGCTGGACATAAACATATAAACCCAAACTTTTGAAGGTGTGTTTTGAAGTCTGCTTGAGTTTCCAGAATGACTATTTGAATATAAAAGGTTTGTACATGAAATCATAATTCTGTTGAAACTTTACTACTATTATCAGCCTTAGAATTTTAAAATTTCGCAAACTCTATCATATGGTGTATATAGACAATATAGTTACATTAAAATAGATATTTACATAGCATTATTATTTCGTATCTGTAAATCACGTTATATTCGAAGGTTGTGGAGGAACATTATTTATTCCACTGTCATTCAATAATACAAACCCCCTAAACATCTTTACATTGACAGGATTCACATTACTATCGTTATATCAATCTGTATACATCACAGCACCTGCGACCCACACGGACACACTACAAACATTTTAAGTTAACAAAGTCATTGCTAAAATTAACTATACGGTCTCATACGGGCACTGTTGTTTGCAATGTGCTGTATCGTTAGCATTAAGCTGAAATCAAACTATAACTTTTTACGCATAGAGTAAAGAAGCGGCCATAAATACTAGAGAAACGGGTCATAGACCGATCTGAACAATGGATTCATTTGTTATGTGCACACTATTAGTCGTAAATATAAGTCGTGACCTCAAATGTTTCATTGTCCTGATTGGGCGGTTAGCCTCGTCTAGTATTTATGGTCGCGTCTTTACTCTTTGCGTAAAACGTAATACTATAGTTTGATCTCAGCTTTATAACTCAACAAGTTCAATACGAAAAATCACTAAAAAATCACCAAAAAAATTTAATCAGTGTTGTAGTGTACAATGCGCCGTGCCGTCTTCATTCCTTCGTTTGACGAGCTCCACCCAGTCGTGCAGTCTGGGCGCGCACACTAGCGCCAGGCGGCCGAGGCGGCGGCGCGCCATCACCACGAACTCGCCCGCGCCCGCGCTCGCGCCGCACGCCGACCACACGTGCACGTGCGCGTGCACGCTGCGGGACATGCGGTGCTTGTGATTGTGCGGGGAGGGGTCTAGCGTGTTGGCTATTTCGTATCTGTAACAAAAACATTTTATATGTATTAATGATGACAATTTGAAGGGCCATAGTTGTACGAATAAATTGTAACAGCTTATGTAAACCTATGTCAAAAATAAAAGTAACCAAAAATATTTGATCTAAAGTCTGTTGGCGTGTGGCGAAATTCGAAACAACAAATATTTAAACAATATCTATGTTTGATATAATATAAACTACAAACATTTACACTCGTTATGTAATAGGATTTACAAGTCCAATACAATAAAATGTGCAGAGCGAAAAACTATTCCTAATATCTATTTTACAAAGGTATGACAATAGCGCATTCGGAAGCCAAATGATCGTAGACGATCTTTACCTAACATATTTTAAATTCAGTAATTTTCATCATCCTCATCAAACTTCGGGAGAGGTAGAGATCTTCTGAAACTTATTTTCTAATGCAGTGCTTATCACTTTTCTGAACAGTCGGATTTAGAGAAGCCATAATATAATAAAGACGACTTATAACGTTCGGATATCAATTTAATAATTAACAATGTAGCATGCATATTTTATGTTAAGTAGCTATTAAAATGTTGTAATAATTTTAATCCATCGTTTAGATAAACAACTAATTTCTTATGACCCACACACAATATTAAAAAATTACCAATATTTTCTACATCCAGTAATAAAAATTGTTGCCGAAAAATATTGCAGAACGCATAAATGTTATGCCTGGACTTGCCAAGTAACAAGCTAAGTGACCTGCGTATAGATAAAGACATGAACGTTTACTGCTCTCGTGTCGTAAACAAACCTGCTGAGCGATCAGATACTATCAGGAGACGACTCCGCCACACGGCGGGCTGGTCTTAATTTAAAAACACCAGGATATAGATTTTATCATTACAGTCTACAGAATTACGGATTCCGAAAAATGTACATTTCTTTAGATTTATGACAAGCTATGTATTAAATATTTTTTTCTTTACATAAAATGCACATGGATTTTTTTGCTTTGTTTTTTTTTTCAGTATTTTAAATCACTTCAATGTTGAAGGAGCAAATCTCTCTATTTTCCGTACAGAAGAAAATGCGTTCAAAATGTACCCAATCTAATACCCAAACAGGCAGTGACAATGAAAAATAAATCCTACTACAACGAAATACAGCTCATATTCCTACTTCAAATACTCAAGCCCATATTCAAGTAAAGCTAATATGTAGTAGTTACCTGTAATAATCGTCCTGTTCGTCATCAGTGTCTTTGTCCTTGGGTTCTGCGACGCTGCCCGTGGTCCGAATCAACTTGGTCAAGCGCAGTGTGAGTTGCGTCGTGTCTAGGTCCTCTCGCTGTTCACTCCCGATTATCACACCGCGAGACACTGTAGAAACAAACATATTACGTTGATTAATGCACTTTTGAAGGTAGTAAAAATCTATATCAATCCACAGAGCTTTGCTAGATTAATGTGAAAAGATTGGGAGTCGGGATATTCGACAATTGAGAGAAAATTTTGTAAGAAGTTGAAAGACTCTTAAGGCACTTTTATAGGTACTATTAGTGACCGCTGTCTATGTTTATTAGGTTTTTAATGAATTAAAAGCAAAAAAGTATTGTAGTAATAGGTACAAATTGCAAAAGCCGATGGCTCCTAATATAGCAGCCGATTTTAGTAGTTACTATGTTGATGCTAATCTTTGTGAGCCTTACACGTTTTCTCATACACCATACCATAATGACTATATTAAAATAGCATTTAAAAACTTGCTATAAAAAATCTCATTGTAGATCATTTTTTCAACCGCCAAAATACGTTGCGGCAAATCGCAAAAAACCGCAAGATCGATCACGGAACTATCAACTAAATACAGGTACAATAATTACTAGTCCCGAGTCATTTTTTGCTTTACCATTGTGTGACACGGGGATACAGATTCTATATATGTAGATTAGATATTAATCGACATTATCTATTGTCGGTATGGGTTTTTTGTAGCGGTCGTGAGTAAGCGCAAAATGGGGACTTTTTTCCGAGCCAGCCTTTGTTTGAGGTAGATAAGTGAATAGTTTTGGTCGTGAGCGGTCGTCAACCCGCGCCGACGCAACGTAATTATATAGAAGGCTTACTAACGAGCTGAGACGTCTATCTGCTTTCCACCTCCTCGACAACTATTAATTATTATTTTCGTATTTAATGATATGTAAGGTTTAACAAATGCCGTTGAAATACAGATTGGACTAGCAGTTATGGTCGACTTAAAAAATAAACAAATGTATCAGAAATAGACATTTGATATTATTTTGTGTTAATTTGCATTTGGCTTGCCAAACACAACTTAGCGCTATAAAATATGAATTTTAAAAATATTTTTATCATGCAAAATAGCTACCTAAACTAATTAAATATTAAAAGTCAGTTTTCTTTTTAAAAGTAAATTAGCAAAACATCTGGTCATATTTGAGAAACGATTTGATTCTTGGAATAATAATCCGTCGAAATTTCTTCTGAGTTATGACGCCATTGTGGCCATAAATGCTACAAGCTAATAAATATTCAACATTCCAGTTCGTGTTTTCTAAACAATACAAGTATCCCAATGACTGTCATTCTCTCGAAAACCCCCAATAATTATTATATAGCATGACAAACAAAAATGTAATGTGTCGCGGTCCGGGCCGGTAAGGCGGTAATAACGTTCCGGGTTTATAGAGGCCGCCCACGGACCCGCGGGGCGCACTGAACCCGCTGCCCCTGCGGTGACATTACTCTCCCGCTATTACAATATATCAAGCGGGAAAAAAACATGAACATTAGCTCCCCGCCGCGCCGCGACTCGCGTGCCGCCACCGCCGCACTCGTCTATCCGGTATGCACCCGTCATGTCTGCTCATTACCAACGTAAATTGAATCTGGGCAGCATCATGCCTCTGTCACATCGCATATGCAAAAGCTTCCGTGAATCATGACGGACACTGCAATCTAATCTGTTCTTATCTCGAAACCACTCAGCGGCACAATGCCACAAAGCGTGCCGGAGCGAGCCAGTATTTTTAGTTTTTGCCCATTTTGTTAAACGGTGGATATTTTAAAATTATTCCGCGCCGTGTCGCCTTATATACGTGGCGTCGCTTAAAGAATATTTTGCGGCAGTTATGCTTTATTATTTCTGTTGTTATTAAAGTTAATTTATTTGAGGCGCGGGACGATTATGGCGACAAATTACTGAGCCACCGAGGTTTATTAACATACAGGAGGCGGACGTAATGCCTTTGATATCATGTTATTATGGTGTGGACGTGGAATGTGGTGCTTACCTAAATCGCTTGTACAAAAAGCGAGTTCGAGTTCTGACTCGGTGCAGGGGCGGCAGTCGGCGGTGGCGGGGTCGTAGTGGCGGCGCACGAGCGGCTTGGCTTCGTACTTGAACATGGCGACCCTCCTTTTGGTGGGTCCCTCCTCGGGCTCGGCCTCGACGTAGAGTGCGGCGCGGCCGCGGCGACTGCGGAAGCAGCGCAGGTCGCGCGGGTCGCCGTCGTCGGGCGCGTACAGGGGCACCAGGCGGCGCGCGCCCTCCACGAACAGACGGGCGGGGAAACGCTCTGCGACTGTAATAAACAATTTTACATTACTTTCCAGAGAATATCACTACTAATACTAATATTTGTGGTTTTGTCGTTGAAATCAAAATTTCAGGATCCTTAAAGCTCTATCTAAGTAATGTGGTGTTTAAGAGTTATCCATATTTTAATACTTCTTGAATTAATATGATAAATGTAATATACAACTAAGGTGCATTGGAGTTACACCGTAATAGTAGTGCGTAAGGGGTAACCACGTAAACTCACAAAAATACATACTTGCATTACGGTATTGCCCCAACACACCTTATTTCTATGAAAATGCCTTGATTAAATCACTTACCAGTATCCTGATGCCGCAGCGTGTGGAACAGGTCGGGCGGGTCGGGCCGCCTCATGACGCGTATGCACACGGTGAAGTCTCGCTCGTCGGCCGGCAGCGGCGGGCGGAAGAGCAGCCGCAGCGCGCCGCGCGGGTACATCCACGACACGCCGCCCTCGCGACACCGCAGGTACACCGGCGTCACGCCGCGTTCCGCCGTCGTTGTCAGACCACTGCGATGGAACATGCACTTTATTGATTTGTAATAGATATCTCAATGTTTTAAACAATTATTTGTAGATTTTGTATGATTTGAGATAATAAAATATCATAATTAACAAAGTGAACATTATGGTGACTGGTGGTAGGTCTCTCATATGTTAGAGGCCGTCTAGGTAGGTACCACCGCAATGTTTCTCCCGCAGTGCAAATGCACTGTTATGTTTCGGATTGAAAAACATTGTAGGCAGAGTAACTACTGGACATATTGAGACTTAACATCTTATGTGGCGAGTGCAATGGAATGCCAAGCATTGCTTTGAATTCAGTGTTGTTTGGTTTTACTACTGTTCATGAGCGCTTACCATCAGATGAACGGCATACTCGTCTTGCCATTCATAGCAATAAATAAAAACAATGCAAATATAGCACCCAAAACTCTTTTCATTATTGAACGTTATCCGAGTGCTAGATAAATAAATAATTATGGATTCAGTAGATAAATAATTGGTACTTAAAATATTAATAAATCAACAATAACGTTCGTTTTCCATATAAACAGCCGTAAATTATTCACTGCGTAAATAACTGGTATCTGATAAAAGCTTAACGTTCAACAAATTATCGAGACTCCACCCTTGTTGCCTTATTTTAGTCAGTTATTAATGTAACAATTTATTTACAATATTAGTGTGATGAAAAACAGTTATTTCATTTTCTAAAAACCGATACAAAACAAAGTCAATTAGAAGTGAAACGGGCAAAAAAATATAAAAATGTCAATTACCATTTGAAATGATGTCCTTACGTTTAAGATGCAGGAAACGGTTAAAGCAATTTAATGCAGGCTATCTACTATCTAACCGTGTTGCCGATTATGGACATTTTATACTCGTACTTGAATCATATTTCAGCGATTAACTCCGATGTGGGTTGGTTTAAGAGGAAATCTCATTACGTATTCAATATTATCGCGGCGCAGGCCAGTGCCTCCATTTATCTGCTCAATAAAAGTTAAGAATATTTGAGACGCCACCGATTTACACTCATTATATTAAACAAGTTTTGTCGCCGTATTGTTACCTTTTAATTTATTTATATTCCAGAATATGGTACTAAGGATATTTTTAAATCTTTAATCGGTTATTTGAGCGTAAACAAAATGTTGAGGAAAATGGTATAGTTCATGGACTCATTTGGTACCTATTATAAAAAGGAAAAAATATTGGAATTATTTTAGTATTTTTGTTTAAAAAGGATGCAATAAATGTATCACCGGTGGCGATAAAACGGCTAAGTGTATTAGACATATAGTTTTAGCGCTTTGTTTCCTTAATTTTAATTTATTTATAAATAAGTGTAATCAAAGAAGTAAATTAAAAATTTAAATGATACCTAATTACTCGACCAATGCTTTTATAAATTCACAATTCAACGGTTACGGAACCAAGCGATAACTGGCTAAAACAATCAATAGGAAAGTTGGTATCACAAAGGCGCGGCGCGGCGCGGCTCGGCGAGATCGTGGCACGCGATGGAGGTGTCATTTCTGTTCGATATCTCGAGAAGTGCTCCATAAACAAGCCCCGAGCGGACAATTGTATCTGCGATCGGCGGCACGTGGGCCGCGGCCGAGTAGCGCCCACGCCCAGCCCACGACACGTAATATACGCGTACCAGGGCCGAACTAAAAATTTCCTTTGCCTTATATACATATTTGAGACGAATTTCTTTTTTTTTTCGATGCATATTGCAGTTTTCATCGTAGAAACCTCATTATAAACTTATTAAGTCTCTGAATATCATCGCAGACTCACAGCACTATTATTGATGACAATATGACGCTCGGTCTGTATCACATTTTGGTGCCAATTGCTATCAGCTAGCTGCTTAAGATGGCAGTGGGATGGCGGAATTAATTCTAGTTGTCTATCGAGTAACTACGAACGTATTTTTAGTTCTTACTAACGTAGATTGATAATAAAAGGATCGACTATTTGATGATACAAAAGTGGTCACTAAAATATTTTAGCAAGATTCCATCAACTTTGTCCGTCAACCTACGGCTCTGTGCGTTAAGATTTACTCATGGGGCAATAAAAGCACGTCGAGGCTTTTATGTTAAAACGCATTGTCCGTGTGGCCGCGTCGACGCCTTTCTTTTTTAGTCGCCATGTCTGATCCAGAACACGGCGCGTCAACCGTCATGCACAATCACGCATAATGGTGTCCTCTTCGGTGCTCGACATTTTGAGGTTATGTTTGTGTATTCAATATGTTGTTAGACTAGAAAAATATAATCTAATGTAATGATGACTATTATGGGAAGGTAGGTGTAGGTAGGTGGTGGCGGGATACAAACAGTTGCCAAGAGGTCATTGTGGAGATTCGAATGTCTTTCTGTTGCTGAAAATGATGAGGATAATGTGGTAAATGTAGGTAAACATTATATGTAATTTATTTTAAACTCTCAAATTGTAATATATCTGACATGCATGAGCATCTGCATTTACTGTAAAATGATTAATTACTTTATTTTTAGTTGGTGGACTCTTTCAATAAAATTAGATACTTAATAAAGTGCATTTTATTTCTGTTACAACAATTCGGTTTTTAGAACTAATTTCTTAAAACGAATTAGGTCAATAATATTATGTCTTCATTCATAAACAAAGAATTAGTAACGCCTAATTAAGTAACATCTGTTGTTGGTAAATGTTGAAGCAATAACTTTCGTTTCACCGATAGATTTATGTTAACGTCATCTGAGATTGAAGAAACGTAAATATTTGACTGTGTATGATATTTATGCATAAAGAAAATAAATGCACTTAGTTTAAACAGGCTAGTCCAGGTTGGCAGAATTTACATACCATAGAAATCAATCCAAATCGCTATGGCATTATGGTATACAGATTTCCTCACGATGTTTTCCTTCACCGTTATGGCCAAATCCCTATCCATCGTACTCTCGATTGAAGAAGAGACCCGTGCCCTGATGGGACGTACATGGGCTGTTACATACATAAATACTTTAAAAAGGTACCAATGTAGTTTTGGAGCTTTAAAAACAGCAATTATTATTCAAGCATAAGTGGTAGAACATGTATTAAACACTATACTATCACATTCCTCGTACACTGTCACATGAATCAACTCTGCTTGTTAATTAATATAATATCAAAACACAAACATTAAATATGTTAAGATTGTTTTATGAAGTATTTAAATAATGGCGCCAAGTTTTGTTTATGGCGTTGGCGGCGCGTAAGTCGTTTTCATATAACAATTTATGATAAGTCTTAACTCTTAAGTAACTCCTACACGAATTATAAATCGGTCGTAAATAAAAAACACTATATATCTTCGATTTCTCTTCGATTGTTCTTTATGGGCGTTGATGGAGTCAAAGTTGGAGGTTATGTACAGTTTAAAATTAATACATGAGTTTTTCTTTTTATTAAATAACTATTTTGTTATTTAACCAACTTCATTAACGCATCCTAAATAGTAATTATATTATATGTTTTTGGCATTACAGTTTTTGTTCCCGTTGTACAGTTGTAATTCCCGCCAATTCCAATTTTAAACGTCTACGCAGAACAGTATCAATTTAGCAATCAGGTAGCACCAACTTAATTGGCCCCGAAGTTTGTGTCCAACATTGACATATTGGCATTTCCCTAATCCTTACTAATGGATGACTGTTGAAATGTCCCGCATAGTAAATTACGGGTTAATAGCGACAAGTGTGGCTCACGTGGCCGCCCTACCCCACACACACGTGTGATCGGCAGGGGTGAACAACCTTTTTCGATTTCTACAAAGGGTAGAACTACCTGTGGTTCACCCTTCATCTGTTTCTCGTCTATAAATACAATAAATTCGGTCAAATTGTTATGTAAGTTACTAATCGTGTATTCTCTGTTGGAAACTGAAAGTTAATGTCATTTTAAAGATTAATTAAATCACGATTTATACATCATTTGACGTCATTTGTTCGCTTTCATTGGAATTCCATTATTTGTGTAGATTTATAACAATAATAATTAGCAATTCTTATGTGAATTTTATTCGTTTTATTGAACAATAAATGTGTGTTCAAAATTCAAATAACGTGTTTATTTAAATATTAAGATTTACTATTAACATACTATATTTTTATTACTTACAAATCGTTTTGTTATACATATATTAAATTATCTTGGGTTTTGGTAATTTCTTCATAAAAGCATCAGATAAACGTGAGATCAAACTTGAAATATGACGATTAAATCTGTAATATGGAGTGTCCTGGCGCAAAGGACTAATATCCAAATGTTTAAAACTATTATTATTGGTGCATAGAACACGGCGCGGCGCGGCGGACCCTCGCACCACCTTATCGGCGCGCGCTAAAACAAACACAAAAACCGCATATATTTTTTGTTAACACGGGGACAAAAAACAGAGCGTTGGGGTGTTAACTGCATAGCTGCACCTCGTCTAATTATTAACTAAATGTTATAACATATCGCGCAGAAACGTCGTATAAATAATACTTTTGTTACCGAGCGACGCCCCTTCACGTGTTATTTTTTTTTTTTTTACTAGCCTATGATTCCGCGGCAGAATTTCAATTTAAAGTTGCCAAGTTCCTTAGGTAGGCTCTAAAACTAATGTCCCATGGCGTAAGAGATTCTTCACATATTTAAAGAAAGGCGATAACAGATAATTGTTTATTTTCAAAATTGTAAGAAGATAAATTATCAGATACGTGTATCATGTTGTTATAAGTACGATCTAATGTAAACAAACTTTAACGTATCATAGAGCCCCGTTTGTTTAAGTTCATAAAATAATAAACACCAAGCTTCATATTGTTACAAAGGAGAGGTGAAATTACAAATTTCTCGACTTTAGTTTTTCGAGTATATCTATTTTATAACCAGGCACGGTTGGTCACAAATAAGTTACATTGGTACGTTAAGTTACTGACTTGTTTTCGTTCCCAGATTCAGAAAATTCTTAGTCTTGTTTTTACTTGAGAATCTTTATTTTCAAAAACAGGCTTAATAAAGTTCTTTACATACATGATAACTAAATTATCTTCTGTTTATAATGCGGTAGCTGATGATGTTAATCCATTTAAGCATGAAGACATCGATCTTAATTAACAAAAAAGGGTTATGAACGACTTGCATGCCAACAAAACAAAGTACAAATTATAGAAAAATCATACCCAACCTTAGGCATTACAGATGATTATAAAGCAAATGACATTCAGGTACTAGGACCTTTAACTCTCCAAGGAATCCTCTGTCTCTTTTCAACCCCAAGAATGGATATGAAACTATCCTACTCTTACAAACCAAAAGAATTGCCGCGTAAATGAAGTCACGTTCGCGTCCAAATTAGTGTCAAAGTTGTTTTATTCTGTAATACTGGGTTAAATACGGCTGCAAATTGAAATAGAGATGAGTTTTTAATAATATCTTTAATACTGCATAATAATAGGAGAACATTTATAATAAAGAAATACACCATAGTTAATCGAAGTTTGGTATTCTTAAATTTGTATTAGCGTTATGAAAGAATTTTTGAGCTCTGAAATATTGCATTTTGGGTAGGAATAAAATACAACTTTGATCGACGTAAATGAAACCTACATTCGATATGTATCCATATGGTTTTGCCAAATCGTTTTTGGTACCGATAAAGGCATACAATACCTTGACAACATCCAAATTGGTTTTATGAATCGACTTCCAATCGGATGAAGTCATAACTTGGCAGGTATAATTGAATCTGGGTTTTTTGATATGAAGCAATCAAAGCAAATGTTGGGATTTTATAACGAGGGACATTTAAGGAAAATGCACATGAATAAATTAGGTTCAATGCTAATAGAATTTAAAAAAACCTTTTCTGTAAATTATTAGTAGTTATCGTTTATTTGAATTCAAAAAGATAGGCAAATAATCTTATGTAATACAACGTGAAAATTTGAATAGAAATAACATTATTTTTATCTTACGCTTTAGGCCAATAAGAAAAACTTAACGTGTTGTATTGATAGTGTTTTACTTTTTATTAAAACTCTCCTGAAATTATATTAACATCAGAATCCAATTTATTCAAAATTTACATATATATGTCACATAATAAAAGTATACGCAACACTAAATTGACGCTTGTTAATTTTACTCCTTTACGATCGTTGTAAAGCCATTGTCCAGCCAAATTCTATTCAATGTGCTGACTAACTATCCACATTGTTAATAAATTTTAACATATTCATGTTAATGCCGCAGTCGACGAAAACGTCGGAGAATTATTACTATATTTCAACAATTGGCAACGAGTTATGTTAATTCGGTCACATTCCTAGTTGATGACCTCTCAATGCCAGGTCTTGGGTCTTCGAGGTTGGGGTTAAGGTGACTTACACCTACGATAGACTGTGAAGACTATTAAGAACGCTTTATGCATCATAGTATAAGGCTACATTCATATGCATTATTATTAAATAATGCTTTGGTGAATGTTGACTATATGTTTCGGATTGGATTCCCGATTTTATCTCTTTGACCAAAGGAAATGATTTTAACTCATTAATAGCCAAAAAGTATATATTGACTGCCTCGGTGGCGAAGTTGTACTACGGTAACGGCTACAAAGCTGAGGTATCGGGTTTGAATCCTGGGTCGGGCATAGTAATATTGGATTTTTCTGTTCTTTATCAGCTCGGTGCCAGGAATTTGTGCCCGAGTTTATGTATGTATGTACTTATCTATCAGGAAGTTACAACAAGAAATCCTCTAAAACAAATGACCAAAAACTATCCAATAAAAGTAAGAAAAGCGTAAGTTGTGTTTAGTAGAAAGTTCGTCAGCGTACGATAATAGATCTCATAAAACGTTATCGCGAGTTAACAACCGCCCGCGCCCCACACAATAAAATTCTGTTTCTACGAACGTGGTTTATTTATTGTCGCCTAACTTGGGCCGAGATAACAATGTCGCGTGCTTACCTACACATAATTTTACAAGAACCTTCCTACATTTGTATATAAAAAAAAAAAATCTGAATTGTCTTTGATAACAGTTCTTTGGACATGTTTTTTCGTTTCTTTCTTAAAATAAAAGAGAATAGTTTTATAACAGTATTAGATCTTTCGAGTTAAGGATATAAGAAATTTATTGTGATTCTAAAAATTTAAACAACAAAAATATGCTAATATAGAATAGGCAACAATATAAAATAAAACGTGTGATAGAATTATGTGTTTTGTATGCAAAGTTTTCTAGAACAAGTATGCAAATAACTCGAATTATTTACACCCCAATGCGACAATAACTTAAGTCATAACCTAGAAAGGTAGAATAATCTAGACCGAAATTATATTTGATTTAAGAGATTTTGCTATCATAAACTATAATAAATTTATTTTAAATCTTAAACATAAACTATATTTTAAGAGTATAGGAATATTAATATTAATAAGAAATATTACAAATGCATTTTAATTTCATGGACAAAATTTGCCAAAAACTTAATAAACCTGATATAATACTCCAATGATATCGGAAAACGGATATTTTTGTTTTGCTCCCTCCGGTATTAAAGTTCAAGTATACCGTAAGTACGTAGTGGCCTATTGCTAAACTGACCAGACGCGTCTGATCACATGTCGCGGGTTCAAATCCCAGGAAACAACTCTGGACTTTTCGGAGTCATGTATGTATTGATAGTCAATCACCACGTACTATAACAGTGAAGAAAATATCGTGAGGAAACCTACATATCATAGCGATATGTAAGAATTTCTATGGTATGTTAAGTCCGCCAACTCGTACTAGGACAGCGTGGTGGTTAATGGCCTAACCACTCTCAATCGTACTCTCGATTGTAGAGGAGATCCGTGACCTGCAGTGGGACGTATATGGGTTGATACAAACAACGCACTATGATACCTAGGGTATAAGTTTATGACATGCACTGCAAGCAAAATGAATTACATAGATAAAATAATCAGGATATGGTGCAATATTTCCGATCTAGAATACCTGTGAGTACATAATATTTTTCTTAAATAACGACCGAGCCTGTAGCGATAACTGCACTGGTTCGGCCCACGCAACCGCCAATTTCCATAAACCAATGTATAAGAAATTCTGCAGGGAAATACTTGAGACATATTTTGTATTTATTATTCGACGTATCAATTTAAACAGATGTCCTATAACTTTATTTAAATAATTATTTATTTTTAGAATTATTTTTTGTTATATTTGATTGGCTAAATGTAAATTACCATAGCCCCATATTAAGCTGTCCTGGTCATCACCATTCGAGGCTCATTTAATGTACTAGTGGAAGGATAAACAAAAATATTAAAATATAAAACAAGTTTTCATCCCAAAAACCTCTAAACGAAGACAAATAATTAATACAATAAAAAATAACGATCACAGCAAAAACAATTTATGAATAATTAAATTAAGATTCGTTTTTTTCTCATGTCAATTTAAAAGTATTTTAATATTTAGCATTATGAAAAATATCCGTTTTATGTTGTTAAAAATATCAGGTGATACTCATATCCATTCTACATTAAAATTTTCATGTTATTTTACTATATCCTCATTTCAAAGGTGTGAAGATAGCGCTACATAAACAGCCATAGACAAGCACTCTTCATGTCAAACTAGTTTCCATCCAAAGACGTGGGCAACGGCGCTCAATCAAAACCAAAGACAATCCTTTATTCAGAGAGATGTGGAAATGAACTCTCGCATTGTGTTCCTGTCGGACTGGCTATTGTCAAGACACACGCACACACACACACATACAGTCAAACACACAAGATTTATAAGCTTTCATGTTCACCCACACGCATTCGAGCAGCACAAAGGCGGGCGCGGTTTTTTCGTTTCTAGGTCGCAACCAAGACTCGACGCCAGTGATTGTACAACTGGGCACAGTTCCGTGATCTAATTTCGCGTCTGACCAGTTTGCTAACAAGCAGGAAGGCTAATCGATTCTGTATCTGCTTTTGTTATAGTGCGGTATAGCTGTATTGTCAGTTGTAGGCCTTATCAATACGAACAAGGAAGTTGAATTTCTTCGAAAGATTTTTGTTTTACTTCGAGGAATACGCAATCTGATTGCTGAGTTGTGTTTCAAAGGGATTCTTCAGAACAATTTGCAATAGAAAAATCTAATTACCAAAAAGAATATCGCATTTCTTACTATACTCTACTGTATCAGCCCGTATACGTCCTACTGCAGGGCACAAGCCTCCTGTACAATCGAAAATACGATTGTGATGGGTTAGGCCATATCGATCGCCACGCTAGCCTAGTGCGGCTTTACGGATTTTACGTACCATTTAAATTCTCACAAATCCCTATCCACGCATCAATTCCCGCTTTCTTACTATTTAAAGGGATTTGGTACAATGAAAAATTATCTATACAACAATTCGAATACAAGACTTGTTTTAATTAACAGCCCATAATAACCGCAATTAAACCCATGTTTAGCTTTGTAACCGGTTCCAACAATATTTCCATAAAGTATATTGTGTTTGCCTTTGAACGTTCGGATAACAATTATTTTTTATACAAGATTAATATCGTGGAGTTTTTACACTGTGATAATGCGACGAAGTCCATTAGGGAGATAAATAAAGTAATAAAACTTTCATTTTATGAATTACTTAACAACTTAATTACAGTGATTAACGCAAATTACAGCAGCATTAGATAGCGGCGGGTCAAAGGCCGAGTCTTGGTGCTAAGGCGCCTTGTGCTATATGATAAATGTGAAGACGATTACCCGCCATGTCGGTAAGCCTAAGAACAAGACGTCTAAAAAGGTTTTACTTGGCTCTATTAACATCACACGTCAGCCTCTTTAAACATACGGGGGAGATTGCCGTCGGTAAGCTCGAAGTTGTTTTGGTGTCTTTATTTGGTTTTTACTACAGTATGTGATGTACTCGTAGAATATATCTAACATTTTATTCGTATTCTTGTATTTGACTCAGTTCCTTCTCTATAAGTAAATATTTAAAACATTAAAAAAAGTTGTTGCTGTAACCTGCCGTAAATCATATATTTTTTAACCGAAATAAGCAAATACAGTCTCTAATGCCAATTGCCAATACAAACTTAGAAGGTATGAAAGATTATAAACCCTTGTCCACCCGAAATCATACTAATCACAGAGCCAAACAATAATTAACATGACTTCAACTTAAGATTATCATTACTATTCCGATGACGCACAGATATCCTCCCATCGCGCCGTCCTCTTCCCTTTTAGTAGTCTATATATAGCTTTTTATATGAAAGGAAATAATAGTATTTTATTGTAAATGTTGAAGAATGCTCGGAGGATTTCCGTGAAACAATGGCGGCGGACAATGGACGGCGGAGCGGCGCACGTGCTCGCCCATTGTATTCATATGACAATAATATGCAGTCTACTTCTGCTCGCCTGGTAGCACAGCTCTCTCGCAGATCACTTCTCTCTTCAGTTTCTAAATGATTTTGTAAAGATTTTTCGGTTTTCGTATAAGGTTTTTAGGATTCAAATTTTGCGTGACTATCTTTGTAAAAATTTGGTTCCGGAATCGTTATTTTGTAATGCCATACAAATTGGCCAATATCAGCCTTTATAGCCCATTAAATATAAACGACAAATGGTGGTCCATCCATTGCTGCGTAAAATATTCATTAGTCCTTACAAAATGAGTATGGATATTGGATTGTCTAAAATACAATGGCGTATTTATTCATAGATAACCATATATTATCATACCGGTTTTAATAATTAACCTACGACATGTAAATTACACGGAACTTGATTTATAGAAAAAACAAAATGGCAGTTGTATAAACTTGTTTACTCACGCACATTATCTTAAAGTGCAAGCGAACCAAATCGATTTCATTCAATTAATACACGCAAACTACCCTGTTACGTAAATACTAACGAATTGGTGATATTTTAATTCATGTGACAATTGATTTTTCAACTGATTAGCATCGATTACGATACAATATATCGATTCTAACCAATATCCATGAAATGGAAGTACACTTTTTCCTTTATTGGTCAACAATTAATTCGGCATAACAGTTCCAATAAGAATCGATGTGGTTTTTAACAATTATGAAATCATTAGTAGTAAGTTCGATGCTAAAATCGATTACCGAATCGATTGCTTAATTAGCAGCGTCCAGATAGAAATACATAGTGCAATTGTTCTACGATAAGCATCCGAATACAAGGGCAGCAGCCTATAGCCACTCTACAGTCTATCTGTAATTGACGCACAACACTAGGAAATAGTCGACGTCCAGCGATAATCTTAGTCACCGTTACCTCTTTCCAACGCAAATTTCATTTTGTACCATTGAGATTGCGCGGCAAGTACAAGTCTGGATTACAAGGTGTCTGTTGAATGGGACGTGTACGTGGCACAATGGCATTAACTCGAAGCAGATGTTCAAGGATAATATAGGAGGTAATGTGGTGATTCGTCCTGATTGTATAATGGAGCGAACTCGTGCGACAGGCGCGTGGGTGTCCCTTTGTCATCGCCTCGGAATAGCCGGACGATTCATCTAGTTATTCTATTTAGTTGTGCAGTTTGCAAGTGATTATCATGACTCATAAATGGATGGTCAGTTATTTTTGATAACAACATAATTTAAGCAAAAGCGTTAATTATATTAACTAAGTTGGTACTTGGAGACTGCCCCACCCTCATAACAACTTCAACTCCTGTAAGCCAGGATTAACAATGGCACCCATTTTAATGACGCTCGTCGAGTCTCCGGGAATGTCTAACTTGCCTTTAACCCGCAACGAAATTCATCATCATCAATCATGAAATAAATAATAGGAGGAGTTGGAAATATTGAGTGATGCTATATTACTAAAAGGGAAGGTTTTATATCCGTAGTAGCTTAAAAAAAAATTTCTTTAAATTTTGAATATTCCTCAGTTCTGTCGCGTCAGTCGTGTTTATTGTAAATCAAGTTAACATTGTAACACGAGTATGTGTACACTACATAACACAAGTGTCGTCCAATCAGTGCCGGCCGAAGCTTCTAAGTGGCTCCATAAACAAGCGGGACACGAGCTGTGCGTTAGCGCGCGCTGCGCAGGCGCACATGTACTTGTGCATTATACATGCTTGTGCACAACACATATATGTGCATTGTACATGCGTCACCAACATGCATACGTTAACACCGGCTACCTACGTGTTACCGTAATGTTGATTTATGGATTAGTAGGTGTCAAAGTACGTAATAATTTAACATAAAAATACTTTTGTTGCGTAGGAAGGGACACTTATACCATCCATACATTTTAGATTTTTGAATATTTCTAAAAACAGAGAGATAAGATAATGAAACATACAAGTACAGTATGGACAACACATAGTGACACCGCTAGAACAACGAAAGAGATGAATTGTCAAAACAAGTTGACTGAAATTCCTGAATTTAGCACAAAATAGTAAATACATTACATTTAATAGTGACCCTAGGTTTTATATGATGTAAATACTATTAGTGCTATAGTTTTGATTAGAGATCATACGTTTCATACAAATTTTAATTTTGTATTATTGATATTTTGATAAACTACACAGAAAATACTGAAACAATAAATAAATAGCCCCCGTAAAAACACACAAAATATAAACAAGAACAAACTTATTATTTATATGCTGCACATGTATTCCATTAAGACAATTTTAGACGGCTACAATGAACTGACATTGAAATCATTAAGGGCCTTACGTCATAGCTTGAGGAACATAATCTGAACATAAATATTTCCTTACAAGTGCTGGCAATAAATTATGATTTTTTAGTGGCATTGGTCGCATGTGCGGGGTCCGTCGCCGCGCCCGCGTCACTTCGGCGCCGAACTTGGCTAAATAATACCCGATAAACAACTGAACTGTGTGGAGTGTGGACCAGCCGATATTCTAACATCACCTAAGTCCATAAGCTTGTAATTTCTTTATTTTTTATGTTCTAAAATGGTCCGACTAAATTATCAAAAGCAAAGTTTGTGCAGGTCGTTAATGAAAAATATATTATAAAAGGAGTGTTGGTTTGTTTGTTTTCTATGTCAGTAGCATTGGTTTTTTTAACCGACTTCAAAAAAGCAGAAGATTCTCAATTCGACTGTATAATTTTCTGTCATGTATAGCAGGAGATGGGCATATTTGGCTGGTATCAATTACATTAACCGCAACTCAAAAAGAAAAGAGCGTAATATAGGCATAACTAATTTAAAATTCAATTCATGAAGAACCTATAAGTTAGTGCTGTTACCTCAGTCACTTATAGAAGAAGAGCCTTAAATCTAGTACCGCCTAAAAGCCTTAAAACATCTTAATAAGCCTCCACACAAAACAAACCGCATTCAAAACAGTACAACTGACCTTTACTCAGTAAAAACTTACCCAAGCTATTAAGATAGCCGAATGTTTGTTAATCGCGTGCCATTGGAATATCGCTCTTATGTCGTATTAATGGGAAGTGAAATGGAATGTTAAGTGTAGATAAACGACTATAAGGTAGACACATAGCCCACCCAATAGATTTTTATAGTTCTTTGTCTCTGAGGTGCTTTGACCACATTTTAAAGCTTTTAGACTAGATAATTTGAAATTCAGCTCAATGTTAATTAAAAGAGCCCCCTTCTAAAGCACAGAATGTCCTATTGAACGTAAGAGCCAAATCTCAAAAATTCTGAATTTTGTATATGTAAAAGTTTTGGCAAATTATAACTAAATTAGCATAGAAGTTAATAGGAAGACTATATTTATATTACTTAACACTAATTGAATTAAGAGAGAAAATATTTGATTTCAGGAAAATTAGGCACACCAACTACATGGATGAAGGAATTGGTTAGTTTTCTGAGTAAAATGTGAATAAGAATCAAGGATATTTAATTTTTATCGAGCTAAAACAAATTCAGAAGACGATTATGTCGAAAAGTAAACAAGTCTGACATGATAAAGTTTACTTTTTTATTAGGGGTGGGGCCAATGTAACAAGCAATACACCTTGTTAATTGATCACCCGTGAACATGTTACGAGCATCGTAAACACTCAATTGCACATAATCTTGTAATTATCGAGTTACTGCCTTCATATTGTAGAAGGTTATTGCTAAAAATTGTAAGTGGGTTGCGGTGTTTCGCTCAAAGTAATCTCTACCTCGCGTCTGTCAGCACACGTCTCTTGCTTCCTCATACTTGAGTATTTCAAGGGTTTGTGTGGGTCCTGATTCAGTTTTTTTGGGATTCTATGACTTTACGGCGTCAGACAAATTCATAGACTTTCGAGTGTTTGTCTGTCAACACTGGGTATCCTGTGCCTTAAAAAATATGCCACCAAGGCAAATATTGTGTATCTAAATATCAGATTTCATACACATGGAACGTTTTACGTTATATGCAGTTTTTATTTCTGTTTGATGTGTGTTTTCTACGTACAAACAACATAATTGGTTTAATTGATCATACCGCAAAATGTTGTGTCTAATAACAAAATGAATTATATCGTCACATACACTGTTATACAGAAGCAATGGTTTGCATAAAATTTTAACGATCACCTCGAATGCAAATAAAAAGCGAGTGTTTTACGAGACAAAGCCTGGCCAGCGCCGTAAAATACTCCAATTACATGTAATTTTGTGGGCAGTTTAATTATCCATTGCCCTCGAGACATCGCGCGCTCGTCCCTTCAGGCCAGGACCTTGCACTTTAGGCTTTATCTCGGCATGTAACACGATTCATATATTTATGACTCGTTATTTACAATTCTATAGTCGAGTTTGAAATGCCTGCTAGCGTTAACTAAGATGTGCAGTGAAAAATGTGGATGGTATTTTTAAAATTCAAAAATAGAATAAAAAAGGGCGCGAAAATAGGCGTTACTTTTAAATTAAGAACTCATCTTTAGTGGCCAGTGGTTGCATTAGACATTATGATACGCCACGAAAACTTCATGGAAGATGGAACGGTCAATACACATGTACACATGGTATTATAAAATAATTCGTATAATGTGTTTGCATATAAATAAAAAAAAATGCCCGATTAGAGGCAATCAAACTGGTGAATATATTGCAAAGAATAATCATGGGAAAAATCGATAAAAACGCACGCACATACTTTCACGTGAACTGAATCGTGGGAACGAAATTCTTGATCTAAATATTTATCCCGGCCATACAAATTGTGGTTGTAAAATGTCGATAAGAACTCTCTAAATAAATTTGGATGATAGATATCTGTGTGTAAACATAGATATATTGAAATAATATCGGACGTGATGGGAAGGCGCGCTTGATCCATTTCACGTATCCTGGACAGATCACGTGATCACGGAGTACATACTTATCATTTATCCGTGACTATATACAAGGTCGAACATGTGAGTTTGAAATCAACTTAGAAATTTTAGATGTAACGGGATTTGTTGTAAATGGGCTCTACTTATTATTTAAATCTGTTACTCTACATAACACTTAAAATAGCTTATTGTACAAAAACATAAGACTATTATCGAAATTGTTCGTTTCAAAATCTACATATTTTAATGTATGGCTACAACCAAACAAGCATTCTTACCGAATAAAAAAAACATACCTACATGATCCCATATTAATTATCACTAATACTTATTAATTAATTGTCTTATAAATTAAAAAAATCATAGTCGTTAACGAATCATTAATCTATGTTGTAGATATGCTATACGAATAATGATGTATTTGTCTTTCTACTGACTACATAATGTTATTTACATGTTTCAATTAAGATACTTCGCAGATTCTTACAGCATGAAAAAAAAATCGTAAGAGGGTTTTTCAAACAATCGCAATACATTAATTACATGGATTTTAATCTAGTATATGAAAACAAATATCTCTTGGTTCTCTTGGAACCCAATAATAGTTTATCTTCTTTGAGAAGCGCAAATGAAACGACCAATTTACACATAATCAAGAAGACCCTGTTGCATATGAAAATTAAACAAGTCTAATCTCATAGGTAAGGAGACTTTCCCGTCCTCACACCCGCAACTGCAACTCCTGTAAATCAGGATCAACAGTGGCACGCATTCTAATGACACCGAGCATTGAAACTCAGCAAGTCTCCGGAAATGGAAATCAATCAGAGAGTTAAATGAATAGGAGTTGCAAATAAATCCTACACAGGTAATCTAAAAGACCCCAATTGCATAAAATATAATATTTTGCGTTCAGATAAAGGTTGACAGACTATTAAATCTATCAAAGATATATCGACAGCTTTACAAAAAGCCAATCAATCAACAAACCTGTCCAATGCAGGTAACATCTACAATTAGGGCGTCTTTACATGGTCCGTTGATATGGATGATAAGCGATTCTCTGCCGTTATCAACGAAGATTGACAGATCGACTGATCGGTCAACAAGTCACTCAATCTAAAAATCGTCGCACAACTTCGCTGACTAGATCTTTAAAACTGATTGAAATCATTAGTACTAATGTTCGCCTTTGCACCATTAAGCAACATATCTATTATTGCACAGTGCAATTTGATGTGATTTTATATTGACTACATCATTGCATCCTCATTTTAAGTGTAATGTTTTGACGTCATTAAATGACGTCAGTTCCATTGCCGGTGCGAGAGAAAATAAAACAAATTTGCTTCTGGCAAGGGCGTTTCAGAACCTAAATGACTTGTGAACTATTATACAGACGCTAAACAAAAAATAATTATAGATATTTCGTCCAAAAAACGAACAGTTGGTACAGAAAACAAAAATATAAAAACGCTTGATTCATATAGAAATATATCTAAATTGGCTGGTACAACAGGTATTTTTATACATAAATTGTTGCGCGATATGCCTTCGGGCACTAATAAACATTCATGTAAGATAAATGCCATTAATACAATCTATTTTGTATAAACGTTACTAACTGACGAAATTACAGCTTTCAAAATTGATATGCGAGTTTGCGATCGCTACACTGAATCACAAGGCGAAATTGTTATTAGTGTAATTATATACGCTGGCAAGCATTTTATAACAAGATTATTTATTTAGAAAGTCATATGGTCAATTTATTTCGTAATGCGCCGACCCTGGTGTTGAAAAAGTTAATTAAATTAAGTATTGATGTAACCAGTCTTTTGAAAACTAAAACTAACTTATAGTAAAGGCTTTATAATTTACTACCCAAGATTTTTTAAGAAGTCTCACAGATGCTTTTTGAAGATCATAATCAAAGGTGTATGTCTAAGAGGCAAAACAAAACCAAGATTTCGATAAGATGTTGATTGATAATTCCGAACCGGATATGATAGCATTAGAAGAAGGACAAATAAGTTTAAACTAGAAGACCGCGATACAATCCGCGGTAAAATTTTCGATAGTTCACAAATATGAGCCCGCATGTGGCAGTTCTCACACGAGACCGCACGTAGAATACGCAAAAAGCCGTGAGAAAGGCACCGTGCGGTTTACACGCTGAATACTAACATGCTTACTTTTATTTTCATTGCCCTATTTATTCACATTGTTGAATCACTTTCCATAAGTTACGTGACAATGGAAGTTTTCGAAACATCTCCAGTTTCTAAGGATGTCTATTGAGATAATTTGCTGGTAAATGACCCAACTGTACGAATTTAAGGAGATAACAGGAAAAGTGTTCTGAAAGATGTTAGCCAGTTAACAATTTCAATAAATTAAACCTGTCTCTTTCCTTATACATCTAACAACAAGCATACGCACTAATTATATAATTATTAACTTCGTTTACGAAGATACATGTCAGGATCACCGCTGGTGATATTCAATCTTCAGTTGCCAAATGGCATCATCAATCATTAAGTCTACTTCTAGGAGGCTCAGAGACAGTAAAAACATGGTAATTAAACTAAAAACTCCAAGCACATGACGCACGAGGCGGCGGGAAAACACTAGTTAAATTAGAAAGCACGTAACCAATGTTGTTATAACAGCAAATCGAGGGAAAAAATTAATTGCTGGATATAGATAACCCCTTACAGATGAGGCGAAAATAGATCTTATTTATAAAGCTATAAGAACTACACGGAATGCAAAATATATCTTAGGAGCAGCGGCGTAATCTAAGTTTCATCCGCGTTATTGCTGCTTTCATTGATTTGGTTTTTGTATCAAATGACAAAACTGTTGTAACTAAACTATTCTGCTTAATGTTCTAAATCTAGACATAAGTTATGTAATTCCGTGTCCTCCATCAATTGATGTAACTTGGGCCATTTGGAATTTAATCTCCTAATGATATCAAATTTGAATATTAAATTTAATCGATCTAGCGTCGTTTGATATTATTAAATGATGGTATCTCATTTTATTAACTGTCGAAGAAATTAGGAAGGTGTAGCAATATTTTGACCACATGATTTTTATCAAAAATAATTGGCCACCCACATAATATAACGTATACCAGAGTAAGGGATCACATTATCATGAAATATATTGATTACTTACAAATATTTCTCTCGATAAGACAATTATTTATTATAAACTAATTTTAACAATGAAAAATGATGCCACAATAATTGCATTCTCTTCAAAACTTTATCTTAGACATTCTTTTTCAACCACATAAAAAACCTTTAAGTTCCTAAACTTTCTACGAAGCGCGAGCATTGCATTGTAAACGGTAAAAAAACCATTAAAAACAATGTCTCCGCGCGTTTCTCGCCATTTAGATGATTAAAGTTATTTCAAGCCTCATAGATCACAGATTTTCCACTCCGATATCACTGGTTCCGTTATAAAAACAGTGTCCCGTGTCTAAAGTATTACGGAATCAATGAGCGCCTTTATCGAACGTGATCACGGCTTGATTGTAACAAAAGTGCGGAATGCATCGAGTCACAACTCGACCGCCGGGAAGGGAAGCCGATGGAAACCCTGGCTTTTAGAAGTAAAAAAATGATAGCTAGTAATTCTACAATAAGTTTATTAATGCTTCAATTTGTACAGTTGTGTAATATACAATTAAATCGATATGGAACACGGTAATCATAGAGCTTCAACATTGGCAAGATTTTATCAGTCTGTATTTTTGCTTTTCTCTTTTCTGTCTGTTATAATTGTCCACTGTCCAGATTATCTAATCCAATGTAAGCCTTTGCTTCGCGCTTGCTTTTATATGCTTAATCAAATAAATCACACTCCGATATTGTGTGTAAAAATAGAAAAACAACGCAACTACACACGAGTCCTTTAAAGCTTTGTAGGGTTTTCAACAGATTCGTGTTCAAATGTCTCAAAAAAAGAAATGATATATTAGTGGAATTAATATATTACAGTAATGATAATTATTAGATCAATGAAGTAAATTGATTCGTTTCATGTTGTAATAAGCTTCGGGACGAATCGCAAAATATATGATGTTATGACAGTTGAAATTGTCTTCTGAACTGAAGGCTGATATCGTCAAGCAAGATATGGTGAATTTATAGCTCTGAACAATACAATACATGATTATTTATGCAAGAGATAGCAAAGAAAGTAAAGATACCAACCCTAAGCTGGACAAAGGTGGTACGTACAAGAGCGCAGGCTGCTCATGATACTTTCCGCATTGAGATTGCGTGCCGCGTGCCCGGCGGCAGCGGACAATTTATAGCCCGGCGGAACCGCGGATCGCTACACGCTTGTTATTATTAACAGACCCTGGAGTCTGCCCGCCTCCGGGCAACCACTACGGGTAAGTACACATTAAACAATGTCCAGTGCTCCACTACTTTAGCTGCCATTAACGTTGCGTCATAGAACCTACGAAAGCCTACCAGACAACTCAGAAAACGACTCGAATTGGAACGAAATATGATTAGTTCGAGTTCATTTTACAAAGCAAACACGCAATGGTACTTAAAAATTACAAGCTACGGCAATTAGAGTGTATGCGTCATCAAAAGTGTACCACGGTGTTGCAACCGGAGTCGCTGTTTTTCCTCCATTATGCAAAATATTGTTGATGAATTCGGCCTTTGCATTTTTTAACAATTCGTCATGCAATTTGAAATCCAACAAGCGAACAGCAGACCATCCCATATTCCTCAAACTGCCAACCTAAATACGAACCGGTCGTCTAATTATCACCAAATTCAGCTATAACCAAATCGGTCATTCAAATACAAGTCTATATACGGGCAAGTATTTTTTATCTGTCAAGTTTGTATAAAGTCATAGCAGTGTCCGGTGAGTCGAGTCGTGTGCTATGCCTTACAGGGCCACGTGTGGTGTAACATTATGAAGGTTTGCCGACCGGACTGGTAGGAAGATCTATCGTAATGCGTCCATATAGAGCGACAGAACTGGTTTGTGCGAGCGAGTACAACAGCTAGGATATCTGACTCCTTCAGTCGACCGGCCTTGTGGCACGCGCCGCCACTCGTATTATTCCATTTGATTTACCGACCTCATTAAAATACGTACAGTTCTAGCTTGCAATAGAAATCTATGCGATCGTGAACCACCCGACTGCATTGTTTCGAGCCGACGCAAAATTTATCTATTTAACATGGTTTCGGCATAAATTCAGACTATTATTTATCAGACTGTATCAAAACTTACAAGCGATAGTTGTAGACCTTCGTTAAGTTAGCATTTTCTTCTGCGCATTGGTGTGTTGGTGTCCAAGCCGATATGTTAATGAACTGAATTCATTACAATTTTTAATGGAGCGATAATTACAATGTAAACGTTATTTAAATATTTATCGAGTTGTATTGATACGATTGACTTAAAAAACGGTTTTGGAGGTAGTTAAGAGATAATTTCATTTCTTTATTTAATGTAAAAGAGAAGTACTTGGACGATATGGTTATTTTATCATGGCGCTACAAAATAAAGACTGGATTAGTTGAGTCATTCCAACATAGCTGAGAGCGAATAATACTATGAAGAGTCAACAGTTGGTATGAAAAAACCTACCGAACATCGGAAAGATGTTGCTCGTACAAACATGACAATTATTATCTGTCAAAATCCTAAAAATGAATTATGAAGTGTTTCGCGAACTCATTTATAATTGTTATTCAAATAAGATCCGTTTGAGAGTGGAGACGCTGCTATAGGAATTGAGTCCAATTAGCGTAATTCTTTGAACTGATATAATAAATTAGACGAGATGACATTCCATGAGTGGAACTAACGCGAAATATTTGACTTTTATTTGTGGCCAAACAATGTCTCATTAGTGCGGTTTTGGTCGCCGCCTTGTCGACACGACCTCTGTCAAAATCATTTGAATTGTTTGGACCAGTTTCTTTTAAATTATGCACCAATATCTCTATATAGTACATATGAATTTATGAAATGTAATAAGCTTAAGTATCCATAACACAAAATATTTTTTCTTTGCATACATAAATACTTAGATTCATACGGGTTTCTAAGAAAACGGTTCCATGTCAATGTGTAAAATTTTTTCATCAATGTAAAAATAAATTGTGAATGTATAATAAAACCAAAACAATTACAAAACGTTCGATCAATTACAACAGATCAACATCAATTAAAATTGATAAAAGCGAGGGGTTCCATAAACTATTAACGAATAAGTAATTATACCTCTTACGCTCTTAAATTCTGATTTATGGTCCATTTTGGAGTTTTATTGACGACATACAATGGCAATACGATTGCAGAAATAATAACGGAATATTCAGAGAAAATAAATATATTTATGATTGAAAGTTTTTGGTGATATTACTTTTCGTAGTCAATAGTTTTATGCTATAAATTTATGTTTTTTTAATTGACCTTAAAAGAAAAACGGGTACAGAATTTAAATATTTTGTACGAACACCATTCTTTTGATTCTTTCACAAACTATGTATTCTTCTATAAGTTCATACAATACAAACGGTGACGTTTTCGTACTAAGAACTTTATTACTTCACTATTTAAAATCAAAGAATGTTTGCTCTTCCAAGACAACTCTTCTCTGCTACGTACCGGCTTCAACATTTACGTAAAATCATTGCTTCTTAAAACTCCATGGAATTATCAAGATTGAAACGTGGTTTTATAATACAAATATTTTGTTTCATATTGTTTGGAATGTGAACAATACTCGAAAGACCGCGTTGAGTCACAAGTCACAACATTTTAAGTGTGGTCTCGAGGTCTCGTGGACTTGTTTAGAAACGCAGAATTCCAATACAATGGCACGCTACAGACCACTGCCTTTGTTCACTATGGGCAAATAAAATATTTCGACCACGCACCTTATTAAGTGCTCTGTCCTATGCAAACACCTTTGGTTTTTGCTTTGAAAGGCGATATAGTTTTAAAATATTTTCTTGAATCAGCCTATTAAAATAGTGAAATACATCCATAAAATAAAAAAATGTCTTTATTCAATTTAAGTGTAATAAATCGTAGATACATTCATACATAAAAGAAACATCACCTAACTTTTCCGGAGAAACATGGTAACAACATAATTGAATGTACTCTCAGTACATACTACACAGCAAGCTAGTCGAAGTAGTTGGCCAAACATCCTATACATGCAGCATCCGCCGGCATATAGACGCATAGACAAACACTGGACATCACACCTCATCTGCTACCTACTAGGAATCCGTCTAGCCGGGCACTGGCCGCATCTGTTTACATAACTAGTTAGACTCCACGCCCACCATATCCAAATATCTAACAATACGCAGGTGCATTGTCATGTTTATTTCCTTAATGCGTTTGCCCGATCGCGCTTTGTCGGAGGTCATTTATAGGGAAATCAAGTTAGGGGTACAAAGGTTGGGAATATTAAGAAAAGTATAAATAAAGATAGAATTGTTGCATAACCACTATATCAGCCCAAATACGTCCCACTGCAAGGCATAGGCCTCTTCTACAATCAAGAGTACGATTGAGAGTGGTTAGGCCATATAGTCCACCACGCTAGACTAATGCGGGTTGGTGGACTTTACATGCCGTAGACATTCTTATAAATCGCTGCGGTATGCAGGTTTCCTCAGGATGTTTTCCTTCACCGTTTCATAACCACGGGATATAATCATTAAAACTGTCACATGTTTTCTTTTTCCTTCGTGCCAAATTAGCAGTAACCAATCAAATTAGTCAAATTAAAAAAAAACGAATCGAAAAGTACTAATTAGAACGACCAAAATGTAATATCACTTTACAGGTAAAAAAGAGAATAAAGGAGCGACGTACCAAATATAGGTTTTAAATTACATTTTTAAGTACAGGTAAAACAGTATTTACATTAACCCCAAACAGGTTGCTATATTCGGAGCCTATAGCAGTAAAAAGTGCGTGGCAAATACTTGGATACGCGAGTTGATTGGAGACGTAGGATGTGAGCACATCAATCTTCGTACACAAATGTATCGGTGTTAATAAACGCTCTCATCAGTCACTTGCGGTGTGTTTACCGAGAAGTGATATCATCAAAGTTGCCAGCTTTCTTCAAATTACCTCGCCTTTTTATAAAGCGGCAGGATAATGTTTGTTTCTTTACGTAATTCATATCGTTTTCGGTTTTTATCAAAAGCTTTTGTTTGAGTACGTAAGTAAGTACCGCAGACCGTTACGGTGACATCATTTAAAACCATATGTAGAATTTTTGAGGCGGGTTAATGACTTGCAATTGTTAAACGACTGCAACCGAGAGAGTCGCACTAAAACCCTACACCTATCAACAATCGATTAGCTATCCAGGATTGGCATGACTTTTGAAAAACTGCTACTAAAACTGCGGAAATGCGATTCACTAATAACGGACTAGCTACTAAGCTCGTATTTACCCTAATACAACGGATATGCATCCCTTCTCTGGCAACATTACTCCAGGGTAGGCGCAGTATATCGAATGAGAATATTACTTGTCCCTCAGCGTTCGATGAAGCCCGTGACGAAACCCCATCTAATGCAATTTTGATTAGCTCCACGGGACACCATCGTAAATGTAGCAATTATTGCTTTAATGTAGACATTATTCCTTACAGGCAGCTATATGTATATACCGTGCTGAGATATTGACAATGTAACCAAGTGGTGCCATTAGATCTTTTTGTAAGGCAATTTGTATATTAATTGTTTTATGCCACTTAAAACAAAGGTATCATAATCTTGAGCCACAAACTCATTGCTAATATACAAAAACCAATAGAAATCGGACTGCTTCCAGTAAATCCCAACTGCCCAATACCACTTCAACTTACTAATCCGTTGAAAGATATAAATTGATGCTGAACTTTATATGGTGACTCGTTTCTTATAAATCGGTGTAGAACAATGAGGTAATAATATCGACGTAACCTAAATGAGGAGTAATGAAGCAAAGTTATCAAACATAATGCAATGAAATGGTACAAGGCGAACTCGTGTATACAAGATATTATCCGAAGTCGACACGCGACGCGGCGACACGCAAAACTATTGTAAGCCCAACTTTCACTAGAACAATGGCACTTCGATCACGAAACGCAGTACACCACGACAAAAACACATATTTAATGGGCGCATTCAAAGAATAAATTATTTAGGTTTCAGTTTTTATAAAATTACGTAATTCAATAAGAAAATCTTATTGTTCGAAAGTCTGAAAATAAGGTTACAAATGTTATCTAAAACAGTTCAAATGATATTCATATTACTTCAACACCAGTGAATCCAATTTTTCAATCTAAGGTAAAGACTCCATTTTGCATAATGCATTAAAACTGTTTAAAAATATATTAAATGTAGACAAAAAAAGGAAAAGCTTAAAACTTAGATCAAGAGTCTATGCAATATACATGCCTACAAAAGTATAGTTTTCTATCTCAATTTAAAGACCTAAAAAATCTAAAGTTTCATCCAAACACCGCAAACAGTCGTTAAATTGCCCAATTTATCGATATAATAAAAAAAGAAACAAAAAATTGATGTGTCGCATCAACGCGGTGGTAGTTGGTACGTGCATTCAAGTCACGCAGGAAACGCGGGTATCGCGCAATCTGTTACATCGCCGATGCTGATTGATTGCACCAAAAAGGTCGCTGCTCAAACGTATACGGACTTTTTGGTCGCATTTGGAAGTTATACTTATAAGGCCGTACGAGATATTGGGTTTGAGGATGTGGAACATACTTATATTGGAGCGTTTTTAAGTTTCGTTTGTTAATTTCAATTAGACGGTTTTAAAAGCTTTGAAAACTGTGCAACCATAATTTGGATAAATTAGAGTCCTGAATACAGCATTCAGCAGTATGCATTAGTAATATTGACACAGCTTGTCTTTTATACATATCGATAATACTCTTAAATTTACTATAGAAACTTCCTACTCATAACCCTCTTTTTTTTTTCATTTTACTTCACGATATCCTTCGCACCTCTGCGCCCCTAAAGCCTTCCTTCTAAAAGGTATTTCCAACTTAAAGCGAAGTACATAATGAGCAGCCGATATGTATAGAGGCGCGAACGGAGGGTAGGTACACAGCATACCCGAGGCGTGAATGCTAACACCCTGGCCAAACACGAAGGTGTGAAAAGCGTGTATCGAAGTGTTATTGTGGCTAAGCCGCCGGACCGGCCCATAAATCCGGTCGCCGCCTGTCGCCCAAGCTCACACTAATGCGTTTCATAATACCCGCTTCATATGTGACGATGTATATTTAAAACAGAAATGTTTGAAAGCGTATTCCATGGCTGTAAGGAAACCCTGAGCTCAATACAATGATGAAGGTTCTGGGTTTTCTAACTGGAAATTAACCGACACTGGATTAAAAAACCTTTAACTTGATTTGTGATGATCTGTAGTTGTTAATATAAATTATATCAAATTAAATTGTCGTTATTTTCTACATCTAGAAATGAGAAAACAATGTGCAACTGAACAACTACATTATACAGATTTCAAGCCCAATTAGGATTCCTAAAATTGATTGAAACGATACAATTAATCATTATCAGCTTCGTTCGAAGAGAAACTATCTTCAACCTATAATATAAAGGCTTTAAAATTACATCCTTCGGCCTCGATCGCAATTATTCCAGCCCAGTGGCATCACCAACAAGTACCGACTATCCTACAGTAGGTACTTCAACAATGTGACCGTTACCAAAACACATCACAGTACCAAAGTCAGCAAAGAAATAAACGAATAATAAGAATCATATTTCGCCGAACGCGACAGAAAGTGGTGCGTAAAAAACAACTAACAACTGGAACGATGCTAGTGGTCTGAAATCGCTCGCGTTGTGTCGCGCCTCGGCGGTATTGAATGACCTCAGATATTGAGTTACAGGCTAGTGAAGCATGCCCTACACGCACTCATCTGGAACTAAATACATTAACACGAAATCTTATCGAAGGTAAACAGAGCAAAATGACAACCGAAAGGGTTGCTTTACCGCTCAAGCAAAATTTTAAAAGTTTGGTCACTATGAGTCATCTTGGTCGGTTGAAGGCAATACTTACAGTTAAAGAAATTAAGTTGAATTTACAAATAACCGATATTAAAACCACTATGATTAGAGTCAGAAAATTTACAGATATTTCAAATATAAAATAGAAACGTAATAAATTGCATCAATCATCGAGAATATTAAGGCATCAAATATAATCGGTAAAAACATCTTCGGCCATAAAAAAACATTATTTACCATAATCATAACCGTAATTTAGAATAGACAAAGAAAACATAATTCCACCCTTCCAAAGTATAACAGCTTATTAAAGACAGCTCAGCCAATTTACCCTTTATCGGCACAAAATCTTTAAAACACGTCAGTAGGAAGCTCACAGACTACGCAGCGCCATTGTTGTGTCGCCTTCGATATGGACTTGAACGCTAAATATGCTATATTACACTATAGCGCAGGTTCAATTTACGAACCTTTTGTTTAATACGAAATTATTGCACGCGACAGATCGCAAATCCTAGATGCTGCTTTCAGATAGTCTGGAGAATAGTTTCCTTTGAAAATTATAAGCTATTTCAAGGAAAATAGGTAATTTGAAGTAGATTACTTATTAGTTAGGGTTTCAAGCAAACAGGAACGCAGTTTTTTCAGTAAAGTATCTAAAAGTGTACGCATCATCTCCATATCGGTTGTAGTTAGATAAGAGCATACAAAAGATACATAAATACGCAAGCAGACATCTACTGAAGAAAATAGCAGGCTATTTTTTAGCGGTCGAGATTGCGACAGGCTATAAATGGCACAGCGAAGCCTGCGGCAGTTGCCATTTGCAATCGGTTATGGAACGACTACAGACCCCTTTTTACATTATAATCGGTCGGTGTTCGTCTCACTCGCTTTTTTGTTATCCAGATAAACGGCCGCCGTACCAAACTGTTATGCAAAAATGTTGAGCATTCACCGCCGAATTTCGGGACTTATGCACACGAGGACTTATTAAACGATGCATCTCATTTAGGTCGTATTTTTTGCGTTGATTTTCATAAGGATGTTACGTGTTTGGTAAATCGACAGATGGACGGGCAGAGCGACATCGCGTCCGGGGTCCAAACCGGACCTCGGGCCCATCGCATGATCAGAGTCAAATTACGTCGGTCCGACCCGTGCCGCCTCATTAGCAACGCAAATCATTAACATGCATTCTGCATAATGCATTTCAAGTTTTTCATTCCAGATTCTTCGCCGTAGAAAGTTACCATATTCAATGTGACAAATGCCGATAGTATTTTCTATTCGGGAGGCATTACGCACGACAAGGGAACATAATATATTGAGTATCATAAGGAAATACATTCAAATGAAATATTATAATTTGACAGCGCGCCGACGAAATCCAACGGCATTAAAATGCAGCTCGTGCGGCCGGGCCCGCGCCCGCGCACATCACTCATAATGGACCAAACGCGGCCCATGCATTATTCAACAGGTCCCGCTGATCCCAACACCGACATATTCGGCAAAATCACGCCCTGTCTAATGGCTTTCGGAGAAGGACGCGAGAAGGACGTATTTACATTTTTAGCTCGTCATTAGTTTTTGTATGAAAAAGCGGTACTATTTTTATGTGATTGATATAAGTTTAAAGCTACATTAGTCTTTGAAAATAACAGTAGATGTAAAGCTATATTAGATAGCATCATGTGCACCGTGGTGTTGTAACTGGATAAGAAGTTTGTAACGACCATTTGTATCGGCGAGAACAATACAATATCAAGTCGCACATTAGAGCAGAAATAATAAAGCAGACATTGATCAACAATTAGCGTCGTCGTCCATCTTACAATTACCCGCAGTTATCACCTCTATAATTAGCGCACAGAACAACGGCTGCGAACGAATTGAAAAAATAAACAAGTAGTACAAAGAAAGCTTTCATCCGACCTGCCCACACAACACCGACCTACAATTTGCTGTTAATTACTCGGTTTTGTTACATTCAAAGAATTTTTTGTTCTACGAACGAAACAATCGACACACACATAGCCAGTACAACAATACCAAGCTTAGTATTACAGCATCTCAAATCGAGATAAAATGTAAAACGGCTGTATAAATTCAAATAAAGCACGACAGGTCTGTTGTAACTTGTAACGCTACGCTACGAACTAGGCCAAAATCATTACAACAATCAACGCCAAAAAACTTGTGAACGCCTCTGCCGCCCGCCGCCTCGTAAACGTAGACAACGTTATGGTGTACACAGAGATAGCGCACATCTAAGTGGACATGTGGCGTAGAGTTACCAGTTACCACGCAGTAATAACTAACAGACACATTATCTCATGTGATTGGAGCTCGAGAGCGTATAAAAATATTTCTATGTAAGCGTACCCCGAAGTTTATGAACACGAAACACAATATAACTATAGACAACGGTCGAGTATCTTGGGAACTAAAACTAAATAGTCTCGCTTAATTAATCACCACTAAAAAAAGCAATTACGCATGTAAAAATATCCTCGCAGCACCAGATGTTGCTAGGAAAATACCTACATGTGATTTGTCTAGTTTAATCGAAGACAGATTCGCAACCCGTCGCAGTACAAGGAAAATTACATGTAAGTTACCTAAGCGTATATCACAAAAAGCAGATCACATAGGACTTGATTTCACCATAAACGTTACCACTCGAAGAATCTTCATCATCCAGCAAATCATTCCAAGTATATGACTAACGCGTTGCGTGACACAAGGAATTACAAATCAATCGGGTCAATTAAAGGCGATGTGATACATTTGCATTGGCCACATTCTCAGGTTGAGCGGCTATTTGACTCCGACGCATCAACGAGCTCAATAGCTGCCTGAGGCGTACGTCTCGAACGGAACACGTGTTGTTGATTGCCCTCAATTGGCGAGCGAATAAAAACAATCCTGGCTTAAAAATAACCGTGATTTCATCGAGCAACATGTGACGCTTGTTTTCTCTGTACGTTCCCACATAAGCCATGTGAAATGTCCTATCCTCGTAGTCTCATACCCAAATTGTGTTCTTAATGACTTTGTGGAATATGGGACGTAACATCTTTCCGGAAGGAATCGTACTCACGCCATATGGGAAGCGTAGTGCTGGGGCAAACGCAAATCGTCATTATCGCCGCTGACCACTGAATATTCAGATAACAACATCCGTTTTGATGGCGACACCCGATATATGGACCAAATTCAGGAAATAAAACCGCAAATGTATTTTCCCATGTAAAAACGTGATAGTGAATGCTTTTATTAAACATGTCACAACTAGATATTATTATGCTATCGCGGTTCTTTTCATGACACAACATTTTAAGGAAGTAATATTTAAAAATATATATATTATTAATAAGTGTTATGATATTAGCATAGAATATATCATCGTCATGCTTATTATTACCATGCTGTAATGTCTGAATTTGTAACGGTTAGAACCCAGATGTGTGACTAGAAATATTTGGGAATCCTATATCCAATTCGTCTAACAGAATTTATTGTATCAGTAGTAGCCCAACCTTGTAGCATTGTATATATATGTATTATATACGACACCCGCAGTCAACATTGGTGCGTATATTTCCAACAGATACCACATTAAAATCTGTTACTTGAAAAGAAAATAACATTGAATCAAATAGCAAGAATTTGTAGATGCTTTCAACAGATATTGTAATACAAATAGACGACTCTTCCGGTAGTAGGGCCAAATGATTGAATGTGTTTAATTGCATGTTCTCACACGCACTTCATCATTCCACTTGGTCGTTTTATCATTTCTATCTTACGCATCTGTATGGATAATACCCACTAACGCATGTTCCGTACAATGAATGTCATATTTCATATCCGCTTTTTGTGAATCAATGATATTATTAAATATGTAAATTAATTCCGAGTATTGTCTTCTTGGGCCATTAAGGAAAATTGTGATTTGAAGACGGAATATTGACGAAAGTATTAGTCATTATATGAACAATGATTTTGAAGACAATAACTTTTTGTATACTTACTGTATTAAGTTGTGTGGACATAATATTCGACTTTGTAGTAATAAAGTGGCCCAATGCAAATTAATTCTATTGACCTACGGGCCAATGCAAACCTTATAAGAATTTTCAAATAGTGTTTCTGGCTACTACCATAACAGTTTTAACAGGTACAAACTACCTAAATTATTATATAAGACGGAGAAATACTAAAGTACTCAATAAAAATAATGGCTTCCCATGCTAGATTCATGCCTATCTTTATCCGAAAATGCGGTTCACCAACCGTGCTACGAGCCTCTTTTGTACTCAAGTTTGCAAATATTTTTTGCGTTATGATGACTATTTTGAAAAAATAAATATATGTTTCCTAGAACCTCAGAACAATCACCAAAGCACCCAGAACTCTATTGCAATCTAGTGCCATCTGTATTTTTTTACAGCAATTGTACTGGTGTCACAGCTTCTATCATATTTTTTATCTCGTTTCTAAGCATAGGTCTCCACGACTTCTTGCCTATTATCTTCATCAGTGCAAACTATTCTAAACAGGTTTTAGCAATCCAATGTCTATGTTCAAACGAAATTTTCGAGCCCATCAAGATTGTGTAGCAAAGTTTTTGGTGAACCAACTAAATCTTCGGCATTTTAAAACTCACCTACTAATTATCATTTTCTCAAATGTAAATTATCTTTATTATTCTTATAAAATAAAATGATTATTCAATCCCTATAAATATTATAATTTAATATACTTGACATAATATTTCCGTTTATAACCCGAGACATGAAATGTAAAACGGCACGGTGCGTTCATGTTTTGTTTTTCAAACATTGTTCGGTTGACACAATCATTACGCACATCCGTTGCGTCTTATGCAGTTGCGTGGGGCAACTTAATTATCCAATTATTAATCACAATTACTTTATACATTCATGAATGCAAACTTTCTAAACCAAACTTTGAAGTTGGATTTTGTGCGAACGATAATTCATTTTCTTTCTAATTCTATTCGTTGCGGGTAAAACACAATGTCCCTACGAAATTCACTGATATTCAGTATCATGGTGCCGTACAAAATAATAAAAATAGTACAAAATCACAGTGCTAAATGTGAAATAGGAAAGTCTACTAAATCAAGCCTTAATTTAATACATTTGATATTACTTGATAAAAATAACGAGTAGAAATGAAATTATAATAGAGTATAAACGTGACAAAAACTGTGTACCAGTGGCCAGTCTACAGGCAAAAGTTACCCTAGAAATCGTGACTCGGCCAGACCACCGCTTGACAATCTAGATCGACAGATTAATAGGCCCCTGGCGCGAATGAGTTCGACGTTTCGCTAGCGGCAATTTTGATTGAAATAAAGAAATTCATCAATTAAATTGATTAGATCTGTGCAATAATTACTCATAATGACTAAATGTATAGGAACTTGTGTAATTGAATTACTATTTGCAATACAAAATGCAGTTAATTTCAAAGATGTATATAATTCACTATTTCATATTGGATGAGTGTGGTGGATAGAGATCCTTCTAAATAGTGTAAAAATGCTATGCCCAACGGTGGGACCTACACATTATATGAGACGATGCAACGACGGTTTCTAATTAATTTAAACCATGCCTTTTAGTTTTTATTTAACTTTTGCTGTGAAAGCGCCCCATTGTCAGGCCATGTTGCGAAATGAAAGTTAACCCGATCTAGTTATCTAACTTGCAATAGTAAAGTAGCAAGCTATAGGTTTCCAACAATATCGGAACAAACTGGAGTTTTAAAATAAAAACATTTCAAATCACGGCGATTTATGACCAGATTCCGGTTGTTTGAAACGGCGTCAATTTACTTAGGGCACTTATCAATGAGCCGTATTGGGGTACGTACCGTGCGAACGCGTTATAATAGGAGGATATTATAATAAACAGATCCAGGGCCCCTCGCGCTCCCTCTTTCTCCCGCTCGCCGCCCCCACTAATAAATATTAATGTACGATGTTGAATGCACAATGCGCGCATGCTGGTACATTGACACTCAATTTGGTTTTTTGCCCAGCTCTGTCATATCTTTTCATCTCGTTTAATCTTTGTTTTCCTCGCATTAAGCGGGATACATCAATGCGGAGATTGAGTGTTCAATGCCTACTTTATGACTACGTGATGAGTAAAAAAATATGAAGTGGTAAATAAATTGTTGTAGTATTAAACAGTTTTGATATTAAACAGTTTGAACGCTGTCGAACACAGCGCATGCGACGTCTTTTCATACGAAGTCATTTTATTTTATTTTTTTCGTAGGAGTAAAATATATTTTTTTAAGAGCTATTTTTTATTTACTAGCTAAACACTCAAACACAAATCTAAGTGTTACCCATGGCGATTCATAAAAAAATCTTTATTTCAAAATTTTAAGGATACTAATAAGTTCTCTTATTATTTCTGTTGTATTAATGTGTGGCTATTGTTAGGTAATTAACTTTCGTGAATAATAACGAAATCTAATTACCTAGACACAGAGCTAAGTAATGATGCTAGGATTAATAGTAGTCAATAATACTACTGGTCTACACGAGTAATTTTTTGCAAAAAATGAGTTTTTTCTCAGCTTGAATCTTATTGGCAATATTTTTTCTGTAATTTGAAAAGAAATGTAAAGCCATATCAGGATTGAATTTTCGATTTGAAAGTTGCTAATAATTATCTCTTTAGAAAAGTGCAGTTCATATCCAAAAAATAAGTAAAAAAGAATAGGTCCACTAAGCACCCCGTTTAATTGAAAGTACACACCCCCAACCCTTACAAGTGAAATAAAGCTTACATAATTGTCCAATTCAATAAACTGTTTCCGATGAACAATGAGTAACAACCCCCGTCCGGAAGGGTCACGTGGCCCAAACAGAGGGTGGACGAGAACATTTTTCCCATCGGTTTCCCACGCCAGCCCGGACGATGGGAAACCCAACTTGTTGATTTTGTTCCGTGTGCCCCCATGTTTCCGGTAATGCGTTAATCGATCAACACATTAATTCTTTTCACTTTTTGAAGTAATTAAGTAAATATTTTAAATTTTGGAATACTTAATGTTTTTTTTTGAACAGTCCATAGACCAAATGCATATTATTATGAAGCTGGCAAATAACAACTGTTCTGGAAGTAGAAGAATGAAAAAAAAAATTTAAAAGTGAGTTATCCTGAGGTTTTCCTGAACAATAATTTGGTGTGTTTCTATAGACCTAATCAATATTTTATGGTACTGTTGGGAAATCTATGATTTGTGTTTAGGTTTCAATAATGTTTTTTTTTAAATTAATTTACAATGAAGTTCGAAGGCAATAATAACAATTAAAGATGTACGACAATGTTATGAGGCTGAGCAAAAACAATTCGAATTAGCAATGCACAAAATGCATCACGCATTCTTTGCATGATTGATTTGAGCCGCGAAACAAATCCGCGGAACGGGCAGAAAAGCCTCTAATAATACCACCCTTATTTCCATGTAAATAGAGCCTATAATGAGAAGGCTTGACTGATACTTTGATAGTATGGTATCTGTAAATATCTCGCATCTGGGCGGCGATTATCATACATACGACGCACAACCCGCTACCGTGACTCATTCCAGCAACTCGTAAGTCGCATCTCGGGATCAACCGGGACAAATCGACTCAATTTGTATTGGAATTGCAAGTGACCTGCAATTTGCGACTGTGTTGAATCTACCCTCAATTTTATTTTTTTAACACATCTAGGCATTTTATCCCAAAAAATGTAATGTTTCCGTGGAATTCATATGACTGATAAGGATGGAAAGGGACAGGATTACATGGCTTGAAGGAATATGAGACTTGATAAGGCGGGATATAACGGTACGCGACGAGGAAAGCAGTACAGAGGACAGTATTGGGTTTGAATATTATAAATAAAACATCACGAGAAATACTATTATGTAGCTGATATGGACTGGACTTCAAAAGTATCTGCACCCGAGAGGAGTTGGGCCCGCTTCTAGTAAGTATATAAATAAATTTGGTAGAAAAAAATGGATAGCTACGGTATGTCAAATTAAAAACCCCCCTTAAATATAGATTATTTTACCAAATATTTTTTTTTACTAGTAAGTATATGGGTAGTTATTACACAAGCCTGTAAGCAGGAATGCATAAAACATTTAAACGACACAGTTAAGTGTCAATTAAAAACACGCGACTGCAAATTGTATGGAAATTACCGCTTTGTGGATGAACGGAGTATGGCAGCCGCACAAAGTACCAACACGGTTTTGCCTCAGGTCAGGTTTGTTATGAACAATTTGACGGAACCTACAATGCATATCCACATATTGGAGATTCAAATTGTATTTCATTTGTATATTCAATATTGTGCTGTAAAAGGAATCATTGCAGCGTATCCAAATAAAAAAATAACATTATATTAAACGTATAATTTAGAATATTAAAATAAAAGATAATTGCATTTTAAAAATAGCTTGTTTATGTACCAATGAAGCCGTAAAATAAAATAAAAATATCAGCAACCGTTACTTTATGACTGCAAATTGCAAGAAATTGGTCATAATGCCCGTATTTTAGTGCAGTTATTGAACAATTATGTTTACAATATAATTTAAATAATTATTACAATAGGCATTTTACGGTTTAAAATCAATAAAATTAAATATGATGCACTGAAATAACGTATCGAATAAAAACAAAATATAGGTAGTAGGTACCTACCGTTTTTGGCGCAAAGATTACATACGTTTATTGAATTATAATTGATTTATGAAATACAGACTTGCCGATTTAAATTATAAATATACAATCACATAGACAGTTTAATAAACATACCTGCCACTCCAGTCGCATTGGTCGCCAATCATACCCGCCTCCACAATGCATATCAGTCCAAACACAGTCCAAAAGACGCGCGAGATTTGCATCTTTACGAAATTAAATTAAAACAAATATACAAACACTTGTAATCACATCACCAAACTGTTACAAACTATTGTCATTATTTAAATGTACAAAAACATTATTTACAATTAGTAAACAAACGGAGATATGGCGAACGATCTACCACCGAACACAACGTCTTAAACTCAACTGCGGTGAAATAAATTGAAGACAGGGACAGAAAGTAATCAGTTGATATGCGTAAAAGAGATAGCTATCAAAACACTATTAGAGCGAGATAGAAATGTTTCGCCTCTCACGTTACGACATTGAAGGCTTTGAGACAATGAAAAATAGACTTTAAGATCCATGAAATAGGATTGTACTTTCAATAAATTGCCACAGAAAGCTTGGTAAAGCTTTTAGAATTGGCGGGAACTGTTACTCGCAGCTTTCGTACCATAAACATTCAAGTAAATTGCTTTCGTGTAGACTTTACTAGCCGTTTATCGTAGTTACATAGTATTTTTATTAAGTTTCAATTTTCGCACCAATAATTGAGTTTACAAATATAAATTAAACAATACCTACATATTACATAGAAATGATTTATAAATAATAAAAACGCACGACCACGCACGACTTAATTTTTGTCTCGAATAGGGATTAAGCGCGTACAAATGGGCTATGCAGACTTGCAGAAATTAGAATGCAGAAATCTACGAGTATTCTATTTTTTTACAGAGCAGTACGCAATGTAAGGTGTATACCTAAGTTAAATTTAATTAAGTATTCTTTAGAAAAATAATCTATAGCATAAATCTTGTGGAATAATCCACTGCATGAATTCGTGGAACATTATATCCGAATGTAATTTTCATGTCCATTCAACAGCCACCAGTCCAAATGTCTCGTCGTGCCTGTTATAATGCGGGTATCTCCTACGTGGTAGGCAAAGGTTTAAAATGAAATACTGCCATTCACAGTGCGCCAAACTTAGATATGGCACTAAGTTCCAGTTCCAGTTATTAGTAATTATATGATTTTCTCAACCAAAAAGCTTATGTAGAACCAACGTATAACGTATGAGTATCATTGACCTTGCCAAAATACTTATACTAAGAGTTGAAACAAATGTAAACAAATGAACTAATGTAATTTATTTAATAACCATTAAAGCTACATTAACCTTATTTTATTATGCAATCAATGTACTTACAATTTATATTATTTTTGCGCATTACAAAATTGACGCTCGAAATCGAACTCACGATTTTTTTATCTTACCTTGTGGCCACATCACTTTCAGATTTAAGTGTTATGGGGCACAATAATCATCGTTTACATCAAACAACTCTGTTAAGCAGGTAGAAATATTTATAGGTGATTTTCTACTAACCGTATAATTACCATACCTTTTAATTTTTTACAATAGAAACGCTCTACGCAGTTTTTATCTTTATTGGGCTAACAGAAATTTTGATGGTCCATTATGGCAAAACGTTTTTGCTGCCATTGCCATTTCGCTTAAAACTAAAACAGTTCGGAAGAGAAAGCTATTTGACCATAGACCGTTATCGACTCAATAATCGATGGCTTTTTTGCTGGTATTTATATGCCAACCATATGCCAACCAAAACGAAGCCCCTTTTTTTAATTATTAAACTATTGATTATGTTGCAAATTTTGAGATAAGTTAATTAACAACAAATAAATACTTCGTGTTTGTTTCGTGTTTGTTTCGTGTTTGTTTCGGGTTTGTTTCGTGTGTGTTTCGTGTGTGTTTCGTGTTTTCGTGTTTTTATTGTCTATACAGTCAGTTTAGCTAAATTGATTCAGTACTTCACACTCGAAAGTAAATTAAACATGAAACAGTTTATTTCTAAATCTGGAGTTTTTTTTATATTCAACGTTTTTTTTCGTAACTGTACCATGGTTCAGTAAATGTTAAAATTATATATTTAAGATAATATGTTTTTTCTGTGTATGAAATGAATGTGCTATATATTTTACGTTTGTACATCAAGCGTGTTTATAAACATATTTAAAATACAAATTAATTTAATAATACATAACATACAAGGCGAAGTGTGGGTGCCCTGGCACCTATGCCTACCCCATCTGGGAAAAAGGCGTGAGTTTATGTATGTATATATGTATGTAATTTAATAATAATATTAATATGGATACTTTTAAATTAAAATTCCGTCAAATATTTCTTGCAGTAAACACGACACGATATCCAAATATAAAATATTCACAATATCGAACAACGTATTAAAATCCTGGTCAGGACATAAACAACCTTATCATCGATTAACTTTGGACCCTTTTGAATCCACTCACGTACATACATCCGCACGATGTTTGCCCAAAGATAAACTAAATCAATAGGCACTGTTTGTGCTTCGACAGATAGTCGCTTTGTACTCGCTTGTTTAGGTGATTCGCTTATCTCCGACGCGAAATAGCCAAATGGATGTTTAAACGGTTAAACCTTTTGTGGAGGTTTGTGTTGACAGTTTTGCGCTTCGGTTTTGCGTGACTGATTGGAATGGGATATCTTTATGTGTTCATGATAGCGCGATAATCTTCTGCGTTGTATAGAGGTGGTGTATCTGAAGTATAAAAGGATCCCCTAGGTTTGATTGCGGGTTGAGAAATTTTATTTAAAAAAACATACAATCTAATTTAGATCCTCCTCCTTTTTTTTAAGTTGGTTAATAATACACTACTAACCACCTTTTTTCTTCTAGCCCATAGCATTCTTCAACTTCACTTTTATGTAATATGGCAAAATAATTTAGATTTCAATTGGTTGTCCGCTTGTCATCAATCCTATCGAGAAATGATCTTTCTACTTATAGTCAAACACGGTAGCTAAATACAGTTGGTTAACAAAAAATACCATCAAATTTTTTTAGGAAAACCTCATTCTACAAACAATTCTTGAATCCTTACCACATATACCTAAGATATACTATCGATGTATACAGACGATGGTGGTGGTTGTGGTAATGAATGGCAGCCTAATGGTAACGGACCAGACGAGGCTGCCAACATGTTAATGGCGCGGCGGTCGCAGATCAAATACCAGGGAACATCTCCGACTTTTCGGAGTCATGTGTGTATTGATTGACAATCATCATTCACCACGGATTATAATGGTAATAATAATAATAATAACGTTTATTTTAAATAACACAATTACAAATTACACAAACATTACCAGAAGAACCTGCACAGCCTGTTTCTTGGAGTGCCAGCTTAGAATTCCCACACACGCGTTCATTTAGGAATCAAGAAAATAGGAAAAAAGAGAAAACAAACAAAAAGAAGTTATACATTAAAAAATAGACTAAAAAAATCCAAATTAAACAAAACAGAAATATATGCTCCTTATTCTTACATAAACTCCAGAAAGATTAACTTTTATGATGGAAGATATAATTATGAAAGATTAATTTTATAAAGCTTCAATTCCAGCAAATATAAGAAACAAAAAAACACAATTATGTGAAGAAAATGAAAAGGTATGCCCGGCTATATGGTGAAGGAAAACATCGTAAGGAAACCTGCATACCATACCGATTAGTAATAATTCCTATGATATGTAAAGTCAGCCAATCCGCACTAGGCTAGCTTGGTGGATTATGTCCTAACCCTTATCAATCGTGCTCTAGATTTAAATGGAGCCCTTGTCCTGCAGTGGAACGTATATACGTCCCACATCAGTCCATACAACATATACATCAGTCCATATGGACTGATACAGATACAGTATACAAAGGATGTGTATGTGTGAGATACTAGTCATAAGGTAGTACCTAAGTCGGTACAATTTAATTGGCCTCGCTCCCTTCAACTAAAGCTCTGATATTTAATAGGAGTTGATTTAATATCCAACACATTCAACGTGTTTTACATTTATTAACATTTGCGACCTAAACACGTCAACTACAAAATAGCAAATATTATTTGTAGCTATGATAAGTAATAAATATTTAGAGGTTAACCTCAAGGAATCGAGGTTTACTGCGAGTAATAAGGATGCTAATAAAATTATGCAAAAAATATTTTGAATAAAAGGAGAATGCCCATTTTGCTATAAAACTTAGTATCAGTGCGAATTTTTTTGTGCCTCGATGAAAATTATTTTTTGTGTAAGGAAAAAAATATCAATAAATATAAAAATAATTGCGACCCGAGCCCGGAGTTCTTGGAGAAATGAACTTGAAGTCCAATAAAAATAAAATATGATAAAAATTACTTTCTTTTATAAAAATCTGTCGCCCGGGATAATACAGGAAAACGTTAAGGACAAACCATAAAACGTGCTATAATAAATTTGAAGTAGTATCAGTATCGCGACCAACGATTTTTTTACCGACACTATAAATGGGCATTTGTCATTTGATCCACAATTTGATCGAAGGAAAGGCTGAACATCTTTTTTTAATCGGAAAGCAAGTTATTACGTAACTTCGTTATTACGTATCAAAAGTTATTTATTGCTGGTCAGAAAATTCATACATGCTACCTCGACAATCAAATTCTCAGGCATATAGTCATGAGTTGGTCATGAGGGACTATTTGATATTTCCTTCGAACCATTCACTCGGTGACTGGTTTGGATTTATTTATATGCATATGAATACCTTCCTTAACATCAGGAGTAAACTCCCTCTTTCTCTTCAGACATATTGGAATTGCGTTCCTATAATCATAGATTTCTTTTACCGCTATTAGTTAAATCATATATCAACTCACGACATTATTCACAAAAATATAGGCAAAGATGCAACCAGGATACCCACGTCTCGCCTTGTATTTTTCGCCTCATGATGTGGTAGGTGGTGAGCCTATCGCCATATCTGGTAGAAATTCTTGACACTAGGCTTATATGAATAGAAAAATCCAATATCACTTTGCCCGATTCGGGATTCGAACCCGAAACTTCAGTACTGTAGCCGTAACCCGTACCGTAGTACAACTGCAACACCGAGGCAGTCTGTATGTTTACAGTTTTTTTAAACTAAGAAGTTTTCATAATCTGAATTGTATATGAGCCAATGTCTATCCCTGTTTTGTTATTTCATATTATACATTATTGTCCATTCTTTACCAAATTCAAAACAGAAGAGTTGGTAATCAAAAAACTAAGTAGAAAAAATGTAACACCTGTGCCTTCTCGATGAACTATAAACTAAAAACATAAAATGAAAATGTTATTGTCCATCCATACGTCCTTTCTATTGTCTCTGTATCGATATTATAAACATCCTGTACATAAAAGTATAAGTGCATTGTCATAACGAAAACCATTCCGTATGACACTTTTATTCTTGTGACGATGCGGTGGTCATTGCTAATGATCTGGCCGTGCGTTATGTGCTACGAAAAATCCAGCATACTAAATTGTTTATGGCACAATAATACATGTGAGTACATAGCTTTACTATTTAAATTTTTAATTTATTTATTTTTGTAAAACCTTCCCAACCATTATTTCAGTTAAAAAGCGGTAAATTAAAAACCATCCTATATCAAGTATCAATAAATAAGTGTATAAATATACACCCAATAGTCACAAACATATTCCTGACCCGAAACTAGGATCGAGTCTTTTGACGTGGGCATCGGTAACTACGAGAGACTTTTCGATCTCACAAACACCCAGACCCGAAACAAATTCCTGTGGATCACACAAATATTTGTATCGCTGCGGGGATCGAACCCGCGGCCTCTCGTTTCACAGCCGGCGTCTAACCAATTGCTCCACGAGGACTGTCTATTATAGCTTTAGTGTTGTTTACGCTTGCTATCACGCGAATGGTATGCTCGTCTCGTCATTCTTTACAATCAAAAAATCTTTCAGGTGTAGACATGTGTCCCGAGTGGATGACCATTAAGAAGAGCGATTGTCAACAATCGTATTGGCTGGCGCAGAGAACCTGTGAACACCCCGAGGCGAGACTGGTGGGTTCTGTGTGCGGATTCTCGAGATGCGACTGCCCTGATCCCACTGTCCTGGATACCAACACAGGATACTGTTACGATGTCGATAACTGTCCTACTATACATACTGTACTATGATTTTTTGTCTTACAATCATTCAAATGTTAACTATTATTGAAAAAGGCTTGTAGTAATTAAAACCGATATCTCTGATGTTTTTAATATCCAGAAGGTTGAATACCAGTTTTTTGGTAATAAATGCATTTTCGATTAAATATTAATTGTCTTATTAAAAACAATGTAAGTCAATCAGCTTCTATTTCTGTTATTTGTCGCTATTTAGCCTAGTGAAATTCGTTGCCATATAATGGTCCATCTTACTATCATCCTACTCCATGGCACTAAAATCGTATGCGCATCTTACGAATTGCCTTACATAAACTCGTAAAGTCCCTCTTTTGAAACACTTGAAGTTTTTATTTAATTTCTTGAACGTGTAGCTGCAGAAATATTTGGGGGAGGCCGGAGGTCTATGTTCAAAAGTGGAGTTCCTATGAAAAATATTATATGAAAAAGAAATACATTTGGACAAAGTTGCAATTATGATTATGCACCAAGTTATGCACATTTAATTTTCATTGTTTTCTTAGTAATCTACCTACCTAGACAAGCTAGATAACCGAGACTTTGGTAAAATGGAACGTAACAACGTTTCATTCTACGCAATAATCATGTATAAAAAAAATATTCCTCCAATTACTTATATGGTGGATCTTCACTTTGACTAAGTCATAAATATAAAATTAACTTTAGTATATCAATTTATAAAGTACACTATACGGAAAGTTCACTCAAAACGCTAAAATAAATTAAATTAATGAAAAATAATACTCGTCTTATTTGACGATTTTCTGTCAGCTTTCATATGAAATGTCTATTATTTTGAAGTTTATGAATTATGTCAACTGTGATGTCAACGAAGAGACGAAAAGGAATTGATTTTATTTCGAATTAACTTTCTTTAAATACCTAATAATTTAGTTACACGCATACAAAATGTTACGTCTTTGTGTAAGAAGTTGTGTATCACATACTAAGTCATTAATTCAGCCAAATATTTGCGTGCAGAACACAACAAGTTTGAAATGTGCGAGTGCGCTTCATAACATAATAACTCGAAATTATGCTGTAAAATTGAAAGAAAGCAGCAACGACAAGTTAGAAAAAATATATTACGGGCCTCTAACACCGCAGATAAAGAGTGTGAAGGTGTTTTCGCTAAGTTCCAGTGTAGCGGGCCTTATTGCACAACCTATAATAATAAGAGAGGCGGCAAGTATTGGAAGCACGTCAATACTAATTGCGCTGTGTTCCGTAGTGGGTTTCTTTACATTTATCACGCCCATTTTATTGCATTTGGTAACGAAAAAATATGTGACTGAAATCCTTTATGACCCTGACACATCAACATACAAAGCAACTACTATAAATTTCTTCCTTGCAAGGAATCAGGTACGTAAATCAAATAACCTTGAGTATTTAACCTGTAAATTTGGTATATTGCCTTTAAAAATTAATAGAACCTTTGTCATGACTGTACAAGTATTTTTTTCCATTAATTATGTAATAATATATCTCAGGTTATCATGTAAAAAACCTTAATTAATTTGAGTCATGAAAATGTGTATTATATATGTCAGAAGTTAGTTTTAACAAGATCCCCCAGTTCCCCCTACTTGTTATTGGCATACTACAGAAGAAAGTTTTAAATGTTATTGAGAGAAATTTTAATAATAATAAGGTTTTTTATAGTTTTCATTTAACAAATTACTAACAAAATACCCTGTGGTATTTTATCCATTGACATTTGTGATCTTACTTAACTAATATTTTCTACTATTTATAAATAAAATACTGCATTTCAGCATGAATTCAAGTCAGAAGATGTGCATGTGCCGGATGTGCCCGGTATGTTCACTACATTGCATGCGAAAGGCAAACCACTCTTCATAGAGGCGAGACACTTCAATGACCCCCTACACTACGCCAAGATCATGGGCTACGATAAACCAATGGATTTCAAACTCGGTGAGACGGAAAGCAAAGAAAATACCAAGTAGTTGTACCTAAGTGTTATTTATTGTGTTAGTTATAAATAAATTAAAATACAATTTTGTTGTTATTATTTGGGATAAGATTTAAGTTATTTTTTGGACATATGTATAATTCAATCAGATCAAGCATATTATCTAGATTGCAACAGCCTTATTCATAGAGTCTTTTGAAACCTATTTTAGCTATTGAATATCCTTTCCAATGACTGTTGAGTTCAGTTTGAGGGAAGACAAAACATTTGATAACAAAAATTTAAAACTCTCTATTAATAAAGGTCTAGGCAAATAATATGCTTGGTGTGTAACAACTAACACCATGCGTTGTTCATAAACATGACATGTGACTTTACCACAGTCTACATGTAAAGAATAATTGTGTTTGATAGCATATGGACTATATGGCCTAACCACTCTCAATCGTACTGTCGATTGTAGAGGAGGCCCGTGCCCTGCAGTGGGATGTATATGGGCTGATACAGATACAGTTAGCAATATTAAACATGCTGATTAATATTTTGTAATATCTGGTAAGTAAAACTATTAATTTTTGTATGACTCAAACATTATGTTAAAGGTAAGCATTAATATTATTTTACATTTTATAAATGTGTGTTTGAATCTCTATGTTTGGTCATCTTTTTATGATAAATAAATTGTTACCAATTATTTATTTTTGCTCTTTTCAACATGCCAGTTAGCAACAATCTAAACTTAAAAGCCCTACTATGTCAGAAAATTCTCTTGGTAAGTGAGTAATGATAAATTGGTTTGTTTATAGTAATGTTTATTGCTAGCTGCTGGCTAGACAATTAATTAATTAAGTCATAGAATTTGTATAATGTAGAAATATATAGGTTTTATTAGTCCTAGGACTTATGAGTTCTGCCCCTGTCAGTACCATACATAGTTCTGACCCCACATTAAAATCAATTAAGTCTTACGTCATGGGTATCAGAAACTACAAGTTTTCAAACTGAAAACTATTTGTGGGTTACACAAACATATTTTGTCTCGATGCCAGGATCGAACCTGCGGCCTCTCGTTTCACAGCCATTGTCTAATCATAATAAATTATGCCATGGAGGTTGCAAAGTTTCATCATGTATGACGGTCAACTTACTTATTTCTTAATTAATGGACAAGCCAATCAAAATTAGGATATTTTAGGGAAAAGGAACATATGGCACCAAATAATATGAGAACATGTTAAAATATTTTTATTATAAATATATTATGTAATTTTACACTTTATTTACTCTGTTATTAAAATGGTATCAGTTACTTAAATTGGTAATAGACAAATATAGGTTGAAGTGTTTATGACTAGACGGTTGTGTCAAATATTTATTTATTCATATTCACAAAAATGCTGCATATAATTCAATAACAAATATATACAAAATATTAAATTTGCAACATATAATTTAAAGTCAGCTATGGTACAGGAATATAACAATTCTTTACATATTTGTTGGCTATGACAGTATTTTACCATTATAGAGCCGTTTGGAATTAAAAGTTTTCACAACACTATTTAAGTTTATACTGTAAAACATAAAAACAAAAATAATTCGGTTCCAGAGGTTAAGCTTAAACAATTTTAGTATTGTTTAGAAAAGCTATACAATTATAAAATAAAATCAATGTGGATATAAATGATTAATATGTTACCTTTACCTTTTTTTCCTTAATAAGAATATATTTTTTCCAATTTGTCTAGGAATCCAACTCAAAGCAATATGGTTCACATACACGGTACAATTTACACTTGTGTTTGACCTATATTTGTGTAATGCGTTACTATTCAATATCAAATATTTACAAAGGGCAAAATTACTTTATTAAAAAAAAATATATATTTTCATTGTACAATCAAAAACCAATTGCATTAAGGAAATGTAAGTCATTTACATCCACAACAAGTTAAAATTAAACCTATACAAAAATAATTAAACATAATAGTGTACTAACAATACTATAACTTAAATAACAAAAATAAATGGAATGTATGCAATTAAAATGCAGCTTAGAAGATTGCCGAGGGGTTAAGTTATTAAACCCTCATGAAAATTACTTCATAATCAGTGAAGACGAAATGTCTATGGTTAAAATTACACCTGATGTACAAACTTGTGATGGAAACAAGTCCTTTGCGCCAAAAAAAGTAAATTAAATTACATTTTACATGAGTAATTAAAATATAAATTAAAATTTCACTACTATCACTACATTCCACGTTATATACAAAGCGGATATTTACATCATTCATTAACAATATCAACAGCACCATGCCTGTCATATACATAAGGTTTGCATCAAATCAAACGAACTTCTAACTAAACTATCAAAGTATATTTTTTTAAATTGAAAATTCTAATTGGTAATTTTAAGGGTCATAAGATTTTCAATATGCAATTTGGAAAAAAAAGAGTAGAACTTAGAATTTGGAAGTCAAGTTATATAATATATAAAAAGTATATTCTACTAGTATAAACTATTCCAGTCTTATCAATCCACTAATGACTTTCCTTTGATCTGATGCAAACTTACAAAGGATTCCTAAATCATTACACTTACTATACACAGCCACACATAGTTACCAATCGTATTTTACATGTAGTACATAATTAAAACGCTGGTTTACAACTTAATCCGCAGAATAATTACATTGTAATACTTGTTTAATTAAGTAAATTTATACAATACGTAATATATAGAGCACTCGCCAAAGTTCGAGAAACGGGATATTCACATAATCACTAATTTCTTAACTGATTCCATTATAGTAGTGGTTCTTAACCGGTTAATTTAAGCATGTTTTATTCATACGTAGAACTACCGGCCCGACTCAGCTTTGTCCGGGTTCAGATAGATTTCTCTACAATAATATGTGTATTACACACATAAACCTTCCCCTTGAATCAGTCTTAGGTAGACTACCTTAAAGAAAACCGCATCAAAATCCGTTGCGTAGTTTAAGCTAGTTAGTTTAAAGATCTAAGCATACATAGGGACATAAGCAGAAAGCGACTTATTTTATACTATGTACTGAAGACGCTTTATTTATTATTATTATTTTTTATTTTTTAACAAACAACCAAACCAGTTAAGCAACCGGGTGGTCAATGGTTAAACAAAAATTTTGTCAAATGGTCTTTCGTGATTTAAAGGTTGGTGATGTAAGAACCTCTGCTCTATAGGAATCTGAGATAACCAAAGAGGGCGAGCGGTTTGACATTGCGGTTAGACGAATGTTTCTTTAGCAAAATATACTAAGAATTTAGTGATTATCAGAATATCCCGACTTTCGGATTTGGTTGAATGAATTTTACAACAAATACGATTGTTTCGTGGCGACAATATGTCGTAGCGTATTCTATACGCATTTTAATTCAGTCAAACATTATTCGAATCAGGCACGCATTAGCAACTTTCAGCTGTACTAAACTGTAGAGTTATAAGATTTTTTTGAGTAAATTAATAAAGGTTTTTAGATTTACGTGAATATTATTCATTGAAATAATTGTAAAAACCAATAAACTTTTAAAATTAACTTTTCGATTTAATAATTTAAAGGTAGTTATTTATATTGTAACAGTTACTGAGCGGATGGCTAACACCTCAGTCCGCCCCGAAACCACTAAAGTGTAAAGTAATCGAATCGTTGAAAAATAAAAAAAAATGAGAAAATCAACTAAATCCGAGATAAAATCCGTAAAAGTCAGTTTTACTTCAATGAGTAAAAGTAACCCATAAGATAATTCAGTGAAAATTGAACAACTAAAAGTTGTTATTATAGAGGCCAAAACTTTTCAACTACCTAGTACCAGATAATCAAAAGTATAGTTTAGTATTCTGTGGTATAGTGATATTTAATGTTGGGACGTGTACGTTTACCTCCAAATATTGACTTATTAAAATATTCTACATTCATAATTATTATATCAAGTAAGAAAATAATTATATCATTAAATTGGTATTTAAAATTAATTTAAAAAACAGCGTAGTCTCTTCATGCTTTAACCCATAGAAACATGGGATTTGGGTTACATTTTATTTTCATTCTCGAATATTGCATTTCGTTAGGCCATAGACAATATTTTATTGTTTATAGTTATCTACAGGAATGTAAGAATTATAATTGCCAGGATTTGCACTTGTTTTAACATAGTAAAAAGGTGATATTTTGTCAGTGGCAAAGAAAAATAACTTTATAATAACACCAATAAGTTTCATAAACATGATTGCAAAAGTATTAGAATCTTATTTTCATAAATATAAAGTTAATTTTTCCATGTCATTGACAAATTAACCCATATGATCCAAAAATCATAATCACACTCTTGAGTCCATCATGTCATGTCATCATGTCTTATTATATCATACAAAACATACTGATAAAGGGTTAAATTATGAAACGGTTCGCTTAAACGCAAACCAACCCTTAATTTCTTTACCATCCCCTTTAAGGTCGTAGAAAATATTTTCTCTATTTAGCCATGCAGTATCTTACAATGCTACGTTTTGAAACGAATGTCTCAAGTGTCAATGCGTTTGGAATGGATTCTTTTTCTGTCCAAATGTAATACTTATTAATCTACTTACATTCATTTGCTAATAATTGTTTTACAACATCATGATTACATCACATGCTATAGAGTCACAAATTGGTGCGCGACTCTCCTACGAGACAGGAAACATTAGGAGGTATACTGATATATTGCAATGCAATTGTTAATGCAATTACTTCCGATGTTAGTCCCTTACTCAACAGTAATAGTGATAGTCTACGGCACAGTGGCGTAATTACCCCATCGGGGGCCCGTGGCAAAAATAATCAAATGGGGCCCTTCGTAAATGTAAAAAAATAACATTGTAGTTTCATTTTTAAGAATATTTTTTAAGGTGCTTTTTGGCCTGTTGGGAAACGGACCAGACGCGGCCGCCAACATATTCATGGTGGTCGCGGGTTTGAATCCCAGGGCACACCTCTGGCTCTTCGGAGTCATGTGTATATTGATAACCAATCGCTAAGCACTATTTCAGTAAAGGAAAACATCAAACATGAGGAAACTTGCATACCATAGCGATTTGCAAGAATTTCTATTGTATGTAAAGTCCGCCAACCCGCACTAGGTCAGCGTGGTGGCTTAACCACTCTCAATCGTACTTTCGATTGTACCCGTAGATGAGGCGCGTAGTGGGACGTATATGAGCTGATGCAGTACAGCACAGAATCTTTTATTGACATGGCTTCATATTTCTCATCATCGACATTTCTTTGATCATAAACTGTCAAGTGACACTTTTGTTTTATTGAACCGAAAACCTGAAAAGGAGTGTTTTCATCCGGCGGCACTCGAATGAAAGGGTGATGGAGGCATGTACTGTGGCTTCAGTAAAACACGGTGGAGGGTCTGTGATGGTTTGGGGCTGTTTTGGTGGTTCAGCCGTCGGGGATCTTGTGCGGATAGAGAGTACTTTAAAAAAGGAAGGGTACAAAAATATATTAGAAAATAAGGCAGTGCCTTCTGGGACCCGGTTAATTGGTTCGGGATTTATCTTCCAACAAGATAATGATCCTAAGCACACCTCCAAGCTATGCAAGAGTTTCTTGCAAGAAAAAGAACAAAGACAAGAGTTGAAAATAAAGACATGGCCACCGCAGTCACCAGACTCGAACCCAATCGAAATCGAACCGTATGCAAAAATTTTGGAGACGCTCAAGTTTATTAAGTTTGTCCTCGGTAAGATCAAGATAGCTGACATCGGCATAATCAAGGATGCGGAGAAGAAGTGTTTGCGCAAGTGAAATATTCGTGGCGACGGGTAGGAAATTGAATTTCTGTTTATACCCTGTCAGACTTTAACCCGATGCCCTTCCGAGTCAGGGCCCTGTCGGGCCTGAGACCCTGTCGAACCAAGCCTCTGCCGGGCCGAACGGGGCCCCCTTAGGCCGGGGGCCCGTGGCATTTTGCGCACTCTGCCACCCTATTGTTACGCCACTGCTACGGCACCAAGTTGTCAGTCCATCGCGAATAAATTCGATTTCTTTCAACTACGTATATTTTGTTAGCAAATTACAGCATTTTAAAATTGTGTTTTCTGCTTATATAAATAATTATTTCGCCATGAAATCTCTACTTTACAAACACTTAAAACTTACAATTAAAATATCAAATTAATATTAAATACATTATTTTTATTGAAACAACGCATAACAATGAATTATTAGTAAAAGCGAGCGTTGTTTATGTAAAATTCGAGTTATATTCTAGTTTTACAATCACGGGTCATTTAAGACCAACCAAGTGAAGTATATTGATACAACAATATTTTTTTCGTACCTGGTACATTCCTGAATAACGTTGATCAAAGGAATGTATTCTGTATAAGTGTGTAGATAAAGTCGCAAGTAGTTTGTACCTGGTATCATCAGCACGTCGGTTTAGGCAAATGTGCGTCGTATTCCAGTAGGTATACAGCATGTTGTCATTTGTACCTGGTTCAGTCATAATGCAATTTAGTATGGAGATAGCTGACACCCTAAATTATCACATAGGCTACCTTTTATCCCAAGAAAATGTAGTGTTCCCGTGGGAAGTGCACGGAATTGAAATATATTTGTTTAGACAAATGTGCGTCGTAGTTCAGTGTACCAGTACCTGGTATCATCATCACGTCGGTTCAGGCAAATATGCATCATATTCCAATAGGTATAGAGCAGTTAGTCGTGTGTACCTGGTTCAGTCGTAGTGCAGCGCGTTGTCGGCGAGCGCGTGCGCGGGCGAGGGCTTGTCGTCGTCGAGAGCGGCGCGTGCGCGTGCGCGGGCGCGGGCGGCCCACTCCACGCGGCAGAACGCCGCCGTGCCTAGTGATGCTAGCGCCGCCAGCACTACCAGCTGTACTGATAGCAGCGCCTTCGACGAGTAGAAGAAACACGCCGCTGCAGCTAGTGACTGTAATGCGATACATATGGGTTAATAACTATTTCATTTGTTATTATATAGGATTGACTATTATTCTCATTATTTCGTAAGTATTTCTTTTAAAAAAAATATACATAATTTAAAAAACAATATGTCATATAAAAAAATAGCTGACACTTCGGTGACGACGCTCAAGACGTAGGGTTGACTTATCATTGTTTGTTTTTGATATGAAGGCAAAATAAAATATACAAATTAAAAATAGTTCGGCTAATCCTTCCATAGTTTTAAGTTACAAATCTGATAGTGGTGATCGTTGTAAAATAACGAAATAAAGCACAACAAAAATCTAGATGGCATTATCAATACAGAACAAATAAATAGCATTTAGAAAACACCATGCATATTGTGTCTATATGAGCATGAATTTCTTGCAGTTAGGAAATACAAAATATTATCACGGAATAGTATAAACCAACTTTAAGTTTTAAATATTTTTAGTGCATAATATTATTATTAACTTTACTTGCAATCGTCAATTGCGTAATCATCACAGATAACATTTCAATGATCTAAAACTCATTGATCGATGCCGCTATATCTAAATCCGAAAATGTCAACGTCAAGTGTATCTCGATGATCGCAAACTCAATACTCAATATGTTTATTGCGCACCACGTGTTTTAACGTTAAAATTTTATAAAACTCACCTGAGTGAACTTAAACAGGGCGAATGCCGACGTGCTGTTATCCGAATAGTTGCCTCCGAGGATCGAGTAGATCTGAGTGTTGAAGCACGCATCACCGAACCCTAGCAGGAAGCTGCAGAACATCGCGAGGTATGGCGAGGGGTTGATGTAGGAGATCTCGTTAGTGTCACCGAACGGCGCCACCATGGGCAAGTTGATGAAGATTAGGAAGAAGCTCGTGAGGTGGATGACGTAGCCCATGATCACTATCGGGTCGCGGCCCCAGCGAGTCGTCTTGCTGCCCAGGATGCCGAATAGGGCTCCGCCTGGAAGTAAAGGATAATTTATATTATACATACATACATACATACATACATACATACATACATATATACATTCATAAACTCACGCCTTTTTCCCAGATAGAGTAGGCAGAAGTGCCAGGGTACCCACATTTCGCCTTGTATGTTCCGTCCCACAATATGATAGGTGGCGAGCCTATCGCCACATCAGGCACAAATTCCTGACTCTGTACTGGGCTGATAATGAATAAAAAAATCCAATAACAAAGCCCAACCCGGGATTCGAACCCGAGACCTCAGCTTTGTAAACGTACCATAGTACAACTACGCCACCGAGGCAGTCAGTTTTATCACAGAATACTAACAGAAGTCAAGCTTGTGTATGTACTTCACTTTTGTTGCTACACTCACACTACGCTCGGCGTTCGCGCCAGGGCTGTTAACTCTGGCTTATGCGAAAACAAGTATCGTGGTAATAGCACTCGCATCGTTTGATTAATTATTAAAATACAATATAAAAAAACAATAACAAAATCAATAAATTGTCATTTTATTTACATAGTCGTTGAGAATGTGTATGTCATAATCTAAAATTTTTTTATTGTTTTTGTATAATGTTGTGTATTTTATCAAAGAAATTTATATTCAATTATTATAATCCGAAGTTTTATATACAAGTGTAATAACTTTTATTTATTTGCTCCATCTTTGCACAAAAAATATCACTAGATGCGTGTCCGAAGCGAGTGACACCCGCGCTCACAGTGGTTTCGACTGATCTCAAATATCGTGTCGGTGAACGCTGTCTATGTGTGCGTTGGTTTAGCGCGCTTTGTATGGAGCTTGACTTCTGTTAGTATTCTGTGGTTATATTATACATGTCTCTTATATGGGATTTAAGGTAGACTCAATGCCCGAAGTGTTCTCTCCTGTGTGAGAATCGAACATTCGATATCGATCAATCGATCGAGTCAAATGATTACGATATTTTTTTTGTTCCATTGTGCGTACTCACAAATATCAGTACAATAAAATATTTCTGTCAAAACAGTATTATAGTAGCTTGTTAAATGAGCAAATATTAGTATTTTAAATTACAGCGTGTAGTGGCGACATCATATCGTCTCATTTACACGTGCATACTCTAATGCATGTTAGGCCCAGTGACGTCACAAGTTTTGTTTTGCATCCCTTTTCTATTACTTTATTATTCTTAATGGACTTACAAAATTCATTGTTTACTATATTTTAGATATGAATACCCCATTGTTAAATTTAGAGTACTAAATTCATTCATTCGTATGCAGCGACATCAAGTTGCACTGTTGCTTTACTTATTCAAAAAAAATGGTTACAAATAATAATAAATAACACCCAACAGTCACACACATAGTCCTGACCCCACACTAAGATCGAATCTTGTGTCGTGGGTATCAGGAACTACGAGAGACTTTTCGGTCTCACAAACACCCAGACCCGGAAGAAATATTTGTGGGCCGCACAAACATTTCTCTCGGTGCGGGGATCGAACCCGCGGCCTCTCGTTTCACAGGCGGCGTCTAACCAACTGCGCCACGGAGGCTGTCAATAAACTAATATATACTTTAATTTGCAAATATTACAATTATTTCTATTATCAATCAAATCAAATCATTGTTATCTTCAATTGAAAGATTTTAAGTCATTGATAATTTCTAAGCACTTATCCTTGTAAACATTAGAAATCATGTCAAGCGTTAAGATAGCACAATCTAATTCGATTACAACATCAAAGTACCATAAATATTGAAGTTTTGTAATGTTGTTTGTCTATCTGTATCATTTGTTACGCCATAACGAATTGTGCAAACAGGACAATCGATTTCATCTATTTGTAACGAGATAAGAATAATACTGTATTTGTAAATATTATCCTTGATACAAATCATTGATTCTCTAGATAAGATGTGGAAACTATGAAATATACGACAATAAGTAGTTTCAAGAAACTTTGAAATATTCTCGTGTTTTGAAGTTAAAATAATGGAGTACCACTGACTGACAAGGACTTCAGTGATTTTGTTAAGCATGTCCTACTTTTACTCACGCACATACATATTTTCATCATTTTATTAGTTTTGTACGCTACGCTTACAAAGCGAGGTCTCGGGTTCGAATCCCGGGTTGGGCAAAGTGATATTGGATTTTTCTATTAATTATCAGCCCAGAGTCAGGCATTTGTCCCCGATATGGAGATAGGCTCGCCACCTATATATATTGTGAGACGGAACATACAAGGCGAAATGTGGGTGCCCTGGCACCTCTGCCTACCCCTTCTGGGAAAAAGGCGTGAGTTTATGTATGTATTAGATTTCTTTTCGTCCTAAAGTGAATGCATTTATAAACACGTTAAGTATGCAAGACAGTAAGTTAAACCACCATTTAAGAATAAGTCACGCACTTACCGAGAACTTCTCCCATACCGATGAAGACACCAGAAAGTCCCACCAACTGCTTGGCATTCTCGCCCATTTGCAAAGTGAAGCCAATGCTTGGACTGTACACGCCGCTGAAGAAAGACAACTCGATACCTGAAACCAAAACGGATTTAATGAACATGAGTCTATTCATTTTTCTTAAATAACTATCTTCTTCTGCTATAGCGATGATAGACATAAATACGCAGGTACGCAGAGGGGAATCAGCGCTATTCGGGTCTAATATAACAATGCCCACGCTTTTGCAGTGCGCCAGGAATGTTCGCGGATTGATGATTTGCATCAACTCGATAGAAACTTATCACATCGCGAGGGTGAGGGGCAGCTCTAACTCGCAAGACTGCCCTATTATTAAATACATAACAGGATTACATGTACTAACTTAGCTTTCAACATATATTAACACAGTATGGATGTAATTAGTCCGCCAACCCGCACTAGGCCAGCGTGGTGGACTATATGGCCTAACCACTCTCAATCGTACTGTCGATTGTAGAGTAGGCCCGTGCCCTGCAGTGGGACGTATATGGGCTGATACAGATCAGATGGATGTAATTATCTAGATTAAATGAATTATTATATTATGATAAATAGCCGGTCGCCACCAAGATATTCGATTAATAAATAAATCCAAAAGTCATATACATATTAAGTCATGTTCGTGAGTATCAAACTACGAGAGACTCAAAGGTGTCAGAAACACCTAGAAAGAAATACTTGTGGATCGCACAAAAATTTGCTCGGTGCAGGGATGAATCCACGACCTTTCGGTTCACAGCTGGAATTTTAACAAACTTCCAGCTGTGAACCGAAAATTCCAAATTTTAAATAATTTAATTTAAAGGTTTGAGACCACACGTGTTGTTCCCCTATCGAATTAGACCCTGGGTGGCATGGACTGCGTGGTGTAGGCTGACCCAACCTCGATGCGTCAATATTGGTACGCATAAAACTCATACATGGTCTCGTTGAATTTACAAACTTCCTTTTATTTTTATTGTCGGTAAAATACAGACAAAATAACTTTTAAAAATAATTCAAGGTAAATATCTAATATTGCGTGCACAAGCGTAATAATACACAACCAATTTACTTAATTAAAACGAAGGCTTTGACAAATATCGAAAGTTATTTTTACAGGCGTGCTCTAATAAGGAAAACATTTATAAAAACTGTTAATAAATGTTAGATCGAAATGAATGCATTATATTATTTATTGCCTTTTATAAAACCAGTAAAAGTTTAATCAAATCTAAAATCAGAGATGTAAAAAATAGTTTTAAAAAAGCATTTAAATACAAAATGCAAAATACTTTTCAGATTTCCTATTTCAAATGCAAAATACCAAATAGTTTTAGGTATTTATCATGAGAAATGGAATAGAGATACAATGCCGAGCCAAATATCACTTTTTGCGTGTCATTTTGGTCATATTTATCAGTATGCGTATCAATAAATTCTGTTGTTATTAATAATAATAATACTTACTTGAAATAATGTAAAAACTAAACTAAAGAAAAGAAAAGACTAAACAGTCTAAACATAAATTTTCTTTATTTAATACGCTTTTTACAGTTGTTCGAATAGATCATCACTAATTTTTCTTCTGTCTGGTAATATTGACTAAACTTAGTCACAAAGTATTTTGCATTTTGAAATGAATATTAAAAATGCAAAATACATCTCGAAAGGTATTTCAAATAAAATACAAAATGGTTTTTACTAATTGCATTAAAATGCCAAATACAAAATAGGTATTTTGCATTTTGTATTTGCATTGTAAATGGAAGTATTTCAAATAAATCGCATCTCTGTCTAAAATTGGCTTTCGCTGAGCTTAGTCATTAGGTTTCTAAATTGATACTTTCTACATCTACCACAAAATAGTGTTAGGATATGTTGTATCCATCTGGGTACTTACAACCGTACACAAATGTAGAGTAAAACCCATTATAGTGACTTATCAAAAGGTGTTGCATTTCGGATTCACCTGCATGTATGCGGTTTTGTGCAATTCGATATGTGGTAAATCTGTACAAGATACTTTGACTGAACGACCCTGTATAGTGCTCTTACCGTCATTTTCAGTATAATACACAGTTTCAAGAACTATATGTAATGTATGAGCAATACATCCACTATGGTGAGCATGTCCACACCATAGCTCAAGTTTCTAAGAGATACTGACTTTAAATCCTTATTGATCCAAGCATTGCCATAAGGCAAAGATACATGGTGTTGTTTGGTAATGCTACTCTCCATAAGTGGTCATATCGCTTACCATCAGGCGAATGGCATGCTGGTCCCGCCATTCATTGCAATCAATAAATAGGTATGCCAAATTTTCAGGGATATTTTTTCAAATACCTAAAATATACACGTCTGGATTTAACCATATTTTATTACAATTCTAAATCCTCTTTCAATAAGGGAAAAATCCGTCAACTAATAAGAGGATATAAAAATAAACTCATAAATACATACCGGTGTATATGAATGTGATACTCAACAAGAGCATGTCTCGTGTGCAGAACAACTTTAGGGCGCCCTTGAACGCCTCCATCGGCCCTTCCGCGTCGTGTGTTACTATCTCCACCTGAAACACATACGCATGCGTTTTACATATACAAAAGTACATTATACATATTACATATATGGCGATCAATCAACTATTTACCGTTTAGAAGTTTGACGAAACGGAATTTGGGAATTATCGGCGCGGCGCTGTGGCGGCGCGGGGTATTGCTGTGAATGAACAAAGGCCTCCTCTGTGGGAAATTTTGGATTTGGCAATACATCATGGGATCTTGGGATTCAAGCCCAAGACCTCAGCTTTGTAACCGTACAACTACGCCACCGAGGCAGTCTTTGGATTATGGAATAGAAATTGATTTTGAAATTAACGTCATAAGATAAAGGTCATTGAATGCAAGCTAGTGGCTACTATTGGAAGGCGATAGACATTTAAAGTACGATATTGAGCAATGGACTTGTTTTGGCTTGTGGTATATTTTGTAAATATTCATAGCTGCAAGAATTATGGATCGCACATTAGAACTGGAGGCAAATGTTAATTTATTATGCCAGGACAATATTCTACCATTTGCCTTACTTTAAAAAAAAGGACATAGCAACAATTTTAGACAATTTATTAAATTCAAAAACTTATTAATTAATCAGATCATACAACTGGACAAATCCGGTAAGATGCGTCTACAAACTTTCTTTTCGCTATGCCAAATTGCAAAGCGCATAGTCAACTTGTCCATACTTTCTTGCAAATATAATGTCCAATGATGTTTATGCATGCTATCTCAGTTCTCTATTAGATTCATACATACTACACGGTATGTACTATGTAGAGCATTGAGTATCGAGGGGTGAATGATCTGCGTTTGCAACGAGCGACAATCGCGATGTTGTTCTTTGCACATTATGTTGTAGTTTAGTCTATTGTTATCTCATTATTGGTACTCTATTTGTTTTGCAAGGGCAAATTCCAAGTAGAAAATGCGTAGCAAAATTATAACTTATTCATTTGTATTAAGATATTGGTTCTACGTCATATTCATCACACGTCATATTTGTTATTCATTCACGATCATGTTATGTTTGGAAATTAACGATTTAAGAACTAATTGAGTTTAATGTGATAGAATGTTCGTATCTAGTTGGAAACTGAAAAGCAAAAGACAAAAATAGATATACTGTCAAATGTAAATAATCTTACTGTATCATTAGAAATCAAATATTATCCATTTAGTTTAAGGATAGCCGGTCTAACCACGATATTTAAACAGCTCTGCAATAACCTCATCTGCATTAAAACATGCAAAAACGTTTACGACACACTTAAAAGCGGTGACATTTACACCCGGCATACTGGGGCATTATACAGACTCATATGGCGACGTTTACCTTGGCATCGTCGAGAGCCAGTGGCGCGCGCCTCATGGGACGCAATAGGAGGAGGAAAACGATGCCCACGGCGCAAACACCGGTCAGGGCGCCGAAAACAACGTTACGAGTCTCCACGTCGATGTGCGTCTTGCCTTGGAACTTGATGAACACGAACAGGTTGCCGAAGAACATGCTGGAGGAAACAGTATTGGTAAGGTCGCTGAAGAAGCTACAATTGCCGGCTCATGCTCGCGAATTTTATGGCTTTATGGGACTCGTCTCTCCATCATATGCGATTCTCAAACAAATTTGATACACTTTTCGTTACGTCAGAGATGCTAGTTTCCCAACTCGCAGAGCTTATGTATATTCTAAGTTGGTATAGAGATTGGATGGCGTTCTAATAATATATTATCAACTTTAGATTTAACTTGAACAAAATATCTTCTCTGTGATAAAAATCACATCTAAGCTATCCATTATCCATGCAAAGCCTATACCTGTTTGTTTTGTAATCCAACAGATTCCATCTTACCTGCACTGCAACATAGCCCAGAATACACCCGAGTTCCTGGAGATTGTGTCTGCGTCACTATTGAGCGTGAGGTAGTTGCCCTGGCCGGTCCATATCGCCGCGGCGCCGGCGCCGATCAGCACGCTGGCCACGTACAGCAGCCACGTGCGGGGAAACAGGAACGTCACTATGAAGAACCTGCGACACATAGACATTATTACTCTTAGGCTGAGCGTCCAGTAGACAAACTATACTGTAAGCGAGGGATGTCGAACCAATGGCACGCGATGTTGGGCACGCCACTGATAAAGTTCATTATACACAGAAAAAGAAAACAAAGACATTTTGCTCAAAACAATTAAATATGTTACGCGTTCGTTTATTATTGTAGAATACAATTTTTTTTCTAATGATAATGAAATTAAAATTATTCAACGGCCCGCGTTATTCATTCTTATAGAAAATGGCACGTTGATAGATAAAGGTTCGCCACCCCTGCTCTAAGCCCTATTGCAGATAGTCGGCATAGCGACAATTATTCGTCGGGAAAATTCAGTACAAGCTGTAAATATGTAGTTGTAGATATTTAAGCATTAACTGAGATAATATAAGGATTGAAAGTCTAGGATCGTCCATGACAATTTTAGGAAAATCAATTATCAGCACATTCAATATGCTGGTAATAGCACTGATAGTAATTTGTCTAAACTTATAGTTTGTATGTAAAGTCCGCCAACCCGCACTAGGCCAGTGTGGTAGACTATATGGCCTAACCACTCTCAATCATACTCTCCATTGTAGAGAGGCCCGTGCCCTGCAATGGCACGTGTATGTACAGTATAGTTTGTATTATGATTTTATAGAGCAAGAGCCATAATAACTGATCGTGTGGTGCCTATGTTAAAGGCATGCGCAGACAAACTTTTAGCTCTAACAAAATAACGTAGTGTGTTATCGACAGGACGTGCTCATACTTAAACACAGTAAGGGTGATGAATAACTTAAAAATATTTTTCGTTTTGTCAGAAACCACACCAACGAAAATAGGAGCTAAAACTATAATCAACAAAAACGTCAATGTAATTTACAGTAGCAAGGAAAAGTTAGTTCGCAAACGCCCTATCATTAGTAGACGATTACCTTTACAATACCAAGGCCACTAATTATATTTGGCAGTGGTACTGACATTGAAAATAGTGCTTTGTGTTATACATATTTATCGGATATCATAATTCCCGGCGGGAGGCGTACCATGGGCGATAACAAAATTAGCTAATAGGAAGTAGGAACGGCATTGTCATATACATATTTAATTTTACGAATTTAAGAATATACCTTCTTGTTTACGTTTTACAGATTGTTGTTATTTCGATTTTTTTTTCTTTCGTCGTAAATAATCGCTAATTTAGATAAACTCTGCATTCTGTATTACAGAACGTCACGCAAAGAATTCAGCATATGTAATTATGTATACGACTTTTTACGTTAAAATCATTGGCGAATTCATAATTTCAATACCTATGACTTAGGAGGTATTTTCTGTATATTCTATTATGCAAAGCATATTCTTACTTTCTTGAAAACAATAGATCTAAACGTAATTTCAATTCAAAGATATCACAATTAAAAGTGAAAAAACTTAACCTCCTAAAGTGGGTTCATCAATTCTAGAAATAAATAGCATGCCAAAATTCTAAAGTCAAAGAACATTTTATCGGGAAGTAAGACTTTGCCTTGTGGTTGGTCCCTCATGTGTGTGTGCACTATTTTGTTTCGGTGTGAAGGACATTGTAGCCAGACTAACTACTGGACATAATGAGACTTAACATATTATGTCTCAGAATGACGAGCTAGTCCTGACATTCATTACAAAAAAGCAGTTTTGCTATCCTAGAATTTGATAAAAGGACCAATCATGTCTCTTTAATACTGTTAGATATAAAAGAACAAAATTGCAACAATAGAATCATTGAGTTATCGTATCTAGCTAAAGCTGAACTCATTACTTGATTGATCGCTGCCGGAAGGCTCCCCAGCTCGGATGACAATCACTATACAATACATAGACAAATAGGTCCTTTGTTTATTAATTGCCTCATCTATCTAGTATCGAAGTACACGGGCTGCGGACCATGAAATCCTTGGTTTATATCTCATGTTGTGCAATTTATTTATATAAATAAAAATATTGCATCACACCCGTGTTCGCGTAAGCGCAACTAAAAGATAGATAATCTTAAAAAGAAAGAATACCTCAAAGCTGGATTTCCACATAACTTAATATTTGTCAATGATCTGTGGCAGACAGTTTTAAAGATTATTTTTATGCAGAGGAAACAAAATTGCCTTATTGCACTAACTAGATAAAGCATAAACTAGCGAAATACCCCTATCTCTAGCTGGTCCGTACAGTTATTCAAGCCTGACCAAGATCAGATATGAACTGGTTGACCCCAAAATTCGAAAATCTTGTACAGACCAGTGACCACAATTTTTTTTTTATTTTATTGAAATAGGCACACCAACGACATGTATATTAAGCATTTTCTAATAATACATCTAGGACAATCTACTGATATACATATCAATTAAAGGTGTACACAACATTTGTAATAAATATAAGTAAATTGTACAACATCAAATTAAACTCAAGATAAATGTGAAACAGAAATGTGAATAACAAAAAACAAAAACATAATTGAAAATAAACGAATTCAAAACATATTCAGAATGAAGAAGACATATTGAATTTTATACAATAAAACAACGTTAATCGGTTTATATAAAATTTGCGAAGTAACTATAAAATAACAAAAAAAAATAAGTTTAATTTTGTATGGTATCTCTAATTTTTCTCTTAAATGTTACAATTGGATCAAAGAAAATATCAATATCTGGTTGTTTAGTTGATATCTCATTAAATTTTGTAGCAATCCTACAGATAGGATACTATTGCGGGATTTACAAGACTATGACGGTTACTATCCAGGCAGATTCAAATATACTCCTATCACATGACTCAAAAGAGAGTATTCCTCATTGTATATAATGAAATCGACGTCACACAAGTTTATAATAACAAAGGATACGTGGTTGGCGCAACACAATACGATCTATCAGCACTAGTTTGCTTTATTGCGGAAACAGCTGTCGCGATTATGCACTCTACGATAAATAATGAAAGAAGTCCGCACTGCGCAGTGAAAATATTCTAACATAAATTTAGGGTCAACTATAAAATTATATCTATTTATATCACCTCATACACGTCCCACTGCAGAGCAAGCACCTCTTCTGTAAATGAGGGTACGATTAAGAGGATCTAGGACTTATAGTCCACCGAGCTGGCTAGTGAGGGTTGGCGGAATTTTACCTTCCATTGAAATTCTTCCGAATCGCAATGGCAGGCTTCTTTACGATATTTTATTCACCGTTATAGTGCGTGGTGATTGACCATCAATACGCATATGAACCCGAAAGATCAGAGGCGTGCCCTGGGATTTGAAACGGCGACCCCTGTTAACATGTTGGTAGCCACATCTGGTCCGTGACTAATAGGCTACCATGCTCTTAAAATATAAAATATTATTTTTAAAAGCAAATTTATGTACGTCACGTTGCACAACACGAGGCTCTACAATTGGAAGTCATCGACGCGACGCTTGCATAGTGCGGATTAATTGAAACTTTAATTTAAATTATTTATCTTTATCTATAAACAATAGCATATAACGATAATACGAATTTGTGTTTAAATTATTACTACTTAGTATTGAAATGCATATCGAATACTTTTAAGTTTACTGCTAAAGTTCGAAATTGTTAACGTTTTTATTTACGAAAACTATTGACTGTTTGCTTCGTTTGGTTGTAAAATTCCAAAGAAATAATTATGATGAAAACACCAGGTGATCTTTGATGCAATTTTTGTGATGGCTATATTAACATTTCTCAACGTGACTATTGAATATTAAGCATACAAACCAGTTTTGCTAAAATTATATTAGTAACAAATAACCTAGGTAGTCTTTTGATAAGTTGTTATTAGTATAAACAATAATTGGGATCAACATCCCGTGGAAAATATAATTCGTAAATTAGATACTAGCGTATTAAGGGTTATAAAAACTATCCCTGCAAGGATTGACGGGCAGTTATTTGATGGTATAATCCTAAAAACATTATCCAACACCTCTTGTTAGAAATATGAGTATTAGAATGTGTAGATAAAAATGAATTTCCTAAGATAAATTGTAAATAGAAGATTTAACTCTTTGATGCTGAGTCGATCCTAACGAAAAATTATGGACAGAAATCAGAAAACAAAACAGAAGATTATATATGTAAAGGTAACAATAACATGCACGGTAAAGGACACTATACTTAACAGCAATAAAACCGACAAGGACATTAAAAGAAACATTGACCTCAATGCATCTAAACACACAAATGCACTTAAACATACAAGTATTGCAAGAAATCTGGTAACACTATGGTTTCTATGTGTGCTGTGACGGCTATATTTGAAAACAGAAATAATGCGTTTGGATTTACTTTTGATTCGGACGGATACATGGCAATAGGAGACCAAAGAAGCGCTGGCTAAATGTCGTCAAAGACGATTTGAGGGCAATGGCTTTACTATTGAGGATGCCGAAGATCGAGCAAAATGGAGATGAATTTGCCGGAATGTGGGCCCTAGCACCGGCTTCCCAGCCGGATAACGCCAGGTAGAAGAAGAAAGAAAAAAGGACATGGCAGTAGGAGATACGGTATAGAGTATTATCATATTGGAATATAGTGTAAAGTATGAGATCTTTAAAGACCACTATAGCGTGTAAACTTATATCCAAGAAATGGTAGGAGAGGATTCCATTATAATGCTGGCAACCCATATGAGATTTAGCAAAGCAAAAACTCACACAATGCAGTTTTCGTAATTGGAAATTACATTAAACTCCTTATTATACACGCACTGCTCCTAATGACTAGACCAATGAGAGCACATTTGCATATCCATTCTATTTTACTAAGGCTGATTTAAAATACATCATTTAATGTCATCAATGATTTATTTGTTCATATACATAAACATCTTTAAATTGCCTCATCAAATAATTCCACGACTATATTCGGACCCACCTGAATGGTAAATTGATGTCTATTTATGTATCTTCGAATTATTTACTTAATATAGCTCGACAGTCTACTGTACCTGCATATTGGCCTAGTTTGTTTGCATATGTTTTGATTGCATTGCTCTAATTGCAATCAAGTAAACAAATATTACTGCTATTGTTTTTATATTATGATGCAATGATAAATCTATTGAATCACTAATGATTAATCCTTCTACAATCGTTTCGGTTTTTGTCGTGTTTGTGGTTTCTCCATTAACTTTCCTGAATTATAAACCACAGTAAATTGGAACAGCAATAGAAATGAGTTTTGAGGAAATACCAAAAAATCACACGAGGATAAGTCAGGGGAACTCGTCCCTAACAGAGTGAGAACTAACATCAAGTGTGTACGTGGATCATGACACGTGTGTTACTAAGTCAAAACTATTATAATATTATAACTCAAATTCATATAAAATAATAACATAGCTGTTTCATAAACGAAATAGTTCAGTTCTTTACCATTATATACCATTTTATGTGGTTTTGTTGGCTTCAGGCGACCTTTTATGTATGTACTACTTCAGTACCTTAATAATATACAACACAACATTACTGATTTTAATTGTAACTTTCTTTGTGATGACTCTATTTAAGAGGTAATAATACTCATGAGAATCAGTTTTACTGAATACCTCCACAATTATCCGTACATTTACCTTTTTCAAATCGAATGGAATTCGATATCAGCCGGGTTCACTGACGGCTACAGTACTGAGTATTTGATTTACATTCAAAATGTGTCGCTGATATAACGGGACACACCTCGGCGAGTCCATTGTCGCCGTCCTGGACACACCGTGATAACTACAAATAGAGTAGTCGCAATAACGTATCGGTAACAAATTGGGTTTAATATGCGTATTGCGTACTGGAAGGTGCTTGACTGCTTGCCATGATCTTAGAACTGTCAAATTGTTCAAGATATAGAGCGCGTTTAGAAGAGCATGCAATCCAGTAACCATGCTGGCAAATGGAAGAATTTCTTGTGACTAACAGATGTCGAGATAATCATTCCACATTGCGCAATCAAAGGACAAGCTGATGACAACATCCTGCGGTCGCCAGCCTACCAAGCGTAGCAAGTATGGGCAGCACCAACAAAATATGCCTTGCGGGAGATCAATGTTGAGCAATTGATTTTCTATTGCTGATGAAGACTGGTGTTGATTAATTCATAACTTAATATGAATTACTAAATATAAAAGAAATCATTTTTCAAATGAAAAGAAATTATTAAAAAAATCGTAAAGTGTTTATAAATTCACTCGTTTCTTAATTCTCAACTGATAGATTTAGAATAAGATATCTAAATAAAGACCCTATAATGCTCATCAGCAGTCCCTCTCTAAAACCAGTGCAAATTAACGTCTCCGTGTGCCCTTGAACCAGATGCACTTTCGATTACATTCTCGCAGTACACGCCTTAAACGCGGGCCAATCGCGCAGCAGTACGCGACGCAACGAAGGTCGTCTCAGGCAAGTGGCACCACTCAATATTTGCTATAAAACATGCGTGAATCGTCAGCTCGTTAAATGACACACCGAAATAGATTTTTGTTAACCATACACCACCGGTCACTATATTGACTTACTAGCGACCCAGCCTGGTTCCGCCCGGGAGGAGATTTTTGAAAATATTCTATAGCCTATGTAATAATGTAGGATTCTAATGGTGAGAGAATTTCTCAAGTCGGTCCAGTAGTTTCAATGCAAACAAACAATTAAATCTTTCATCTTCATAATATTTGTTTAGAGTTTAGACGAGGAGCTACATATGGTTTGATCTCCAGTTCGAAAATCTAAATAAGATTTTTTTTATCTTAAAATCTCTACTTAATATCTGAGTTAATTTTCCAATGTAGTCAACAACAGATAAGCTAACAGTCAGAAAATCATTGACCTAATGTAGTATTATCTTATTGCAATATAATTATCAGAGGCTAACTGCATAGGCAGATGAGAAGAAACGATTGGATGAACTTTCAACCACGGCACATTAGGACAACATGATTTGACTAATAAGCGAAATATTATTCACATTATGTAAGGCTAGATCGGAATCGAGAATAACAAGGAATTCCAGCTGAGATAGATACATTTTATGTAACAGCAAGGCTCGCCAAATACGTCACAGTGCAAGAATGTTTATGGCGAAATTCCGTCGTACAAATTATTATACATAAGCAATAAACAAGGTATAGGCATGCTAAAATTATTTACTGTAAGTAGCAGCTTCTTAGGACCCTAAACATTGGCAAAGTCCATAAACGACGGGAACAACTTGGCTAACTATCAGGCGAAGACCCATAAAAGAAATATGCTTATGAGCAGTGAGTAGTATGCGTCAGAATTAAAATGTAAGTCTAAATTGTTAAAATTACCTACTGCCACGCAGGACGGAGGCATGTCTGCCTACGTAGGCAATTAAAACGTAGCAGGATACACACAGGGTCATCCCGAACCACGCCCCTGTATGACACACCTTTCACTCAGTTTACTATTGTTTGTACATTTACTGCATACTATGCATATTGCATCGCATTCCTTGTAAAGTTCATAAGAATAATAAAGACATTTATTCACTTTTGCCTACTTGTTTTGAATTGATGTATGATACCTATCTTTTATTAATACTTCAATAACAATGATAGCTTTGGCTACTACTTTATTCTTTAACTGAAGCAATGTGATAATATTTTTAGGAGAATGTGATGTAAAGGTTGAGGCCATTAGACTAGCTAATGTCATTGTGACATTAACAGCATTTTTGGCGTGCTGGATTAGGGCTCCAACTAAACACTCAGAGAACTTCAAAGAAAAATATGACATTTCGACAACCACGCAACGTGATAATCATAAAATATTAGTGACCGAAGGATTAGTCTTATTTCGCATTAGCTAGGCTATTTCCATAAAACTCAGCAATGGGAAAGTGATGAAATAGTTTTCGTTGTTACACGCATATTTTATAAAAGACCCTCAGTGTAACTAGTAAGTAACTACTATAGCATTCTAGAAATTCGGTAAGGAATCGCATCATGAAAGACTAATCAAATTGCTTTTTAGGTTACATTAATTGCAATAACATTATATCTGACTGCAGTTTTAAATGGCAAATTGAAAGCGGCATCGACACGTAGATAAATCTGTATGGCTATAGAATTAATTGTTGCAAGAGGGTTGAATAAGAATCATGTCAACCATATGGGACAACGGCAAGCAGAAGGAGACAGATAAAAAAGAGAAAATAACTATAAACGGCTCACACATTATAATAACATCAACGCTTCATGTCTAACCACGTATGAAGTACTAACAATCGGACAGTGAAAGTCGCTTGCTGTTGGTCACTGCCCACCTGGGGCTTTGTACGTATTGCACGGCTATACGAACAGAGACTTGGCTAGACGACCTTAAAAGGACAACAAGATGTCAACGATCACTATGTGGTTAATGATATATTTCAGGGTCGATGATATACTAATTGTAAATTCTATAATTCCTGATTCCTATGGTATACAATTTTATAGATTCAATAGTCAACCTAGTTTATGTGACATACAATTATGCTCGATCGTGTTAGGAAGATTCCATCTAGGTACTGTAAGCCTAAATGCGGGTTACAGTTTATTTATTGATAAGCAAACTAAGTTTCAACATGCAGGTTGCTACAATGTATTGTTTTAAGTAAACCAGAAACGTAGGCCCTGCCTTTCACTAGGCGATTGTCTGATAGTCCTAAATTATGTTTTTCATTGGTCCCTACGTAATGTAGATTACTAAATGTGTAGAAGTTTAGCAGCATATTCCAGAAAATGAACCCTTAAAGTAATATTTACAGTTTTACAAAACGCCGGCCTAATACTTCGTAGAAAAACCGTAACTGGAGCAAACGTGTTTGTCAAATTCATGTCCCCGTATAAAATATATCGATCAAACTGCCACGCGAACTGACATCAATTATAGTGCATTCAAACATAATACGCGAAAATATCGTATACAGACTAAAACAGAAGATGCATAAAGTGGACATACAATATTTCGAGTCACAAGGCTTTAAGTAGATCATTGCGAAATATTCTGGAAAGTCAACATTACCGACACAGTTGTAAAACCACGGTACGCTAACACAGGTCAATTCAAAACAAAAAGTATTGGAGTATAAAGTTATACAACTTAAATGACCCACTCTCGTATCGTATAGCGGTCAGATATTACATACTCGGTATTAATGTACTAGCGTGTGACGTAACATATACATTACTTAATCATATACAATGTGTGTATAGCATACTTTTTATATGCTATATAGTATTTTCCGTGTATAGTGTTTTTTTATTGCAATGAATGGCGAGACAAGCATGCCATTCTCCTGATGGTAAGCGATACGTGAGGCGCAAATCCGCACTAGGGTAGCGTAGTGGACTATATGGCCTAACCACTCTCAATCGTACTCTCGATTGTAGAGGAGGCCCGTGCACTGCAGTGGGACGTATATTGGCCGATACAGAAGTGATACGACCGCTCTTGGACAGTACCAAAACCAACCAACTTCATACATTACGAAGCTTGGCATTCCACATCGCTCGTCATCCGGAGACTTTAGATGTGTAGTCTCAATATGTCTAGTAGTTACTCTGGCTACAATGATTTTCAAATTGAAATACAACAGTGCATTTACACTGCTGCTTGCTGAGAAATGGACATTGTGGCGGTACCTACCCAGGCAGCCTCTCACATATGAAATCAACCACCAGTTAAAGTTATTTGGCGAGGTAAGAACAAGGTTTTACACCCAAGCGCACAATTAACCTATATACCAAACAGCCAATTTATTGTAAAATAGTTTCATGCAATGCAATATTTTTTGCCTAGAATTAGATCACTTCCTGTAACAACTTGCAGGTAATTGAAGCAATTATAAAAATGGCGGCGCATGTTGGATCCAAGTATTGTGGATTATTTCGCCCAATTTATATTGACGTCCTTAAGCGCCTGTGTGGATGGCTTGGGACCTAGGAACCGCTATGGATGCAAATACATTTTACAAAACCATTCCCCCTAACGCATAAAAACATATTGCATCAAGATATTCTTAACAGAAGGATGCAAACTGAACGCAAAGTAACCTTACTACAAAACAACCTAAAGGACTTTTTAACAATTATTCTCAAATAGACAGAAGTCTTTTTTTTTATTGCCCTGAATAGCGAAAAGAGAATGCCGTTCCCCTGATGGTAAGCGATATGACCGCTCATAAACAGTAGCAAAACCAAACAACACCTTGAATTACAAAGCAATGCTTGGCATTCCACTACGCTCGCCATCCTGAGACATAAGATGTTAAGTCTCAATAGTCCAGTAGTTACTCTGGCTACAATACCCTTCAATCCGAAACACAACAGTGCATTTATACTGCTGTTTGACGGGAGAAATAGAAATTGGGGTTTACCTATCCAGGCTTCTCACATATGAGAGACCTACCGATAGCTCTTGGCCGCTGAAATAACCATCAAGTGCGTAGTGCGGACAGAACTTTATTATAGACGGTCTTCGATGTTTGGCGTGCGAATGCGTGGTTATCATGCTATTGTCAACATATTGGGAACTTTTTCTCCTTTCACATTTCATTATACCTATTCGACATGTTAATACTATTAGATTACGAGTAAAAATGCTTGTTGTGGATATTAAGAAAACATATCTCAAACAATGCGTAAAATAGAGAAAAACTGTTGCTAATATTTTGATAACGGCATGATAACCACCCATTCGCACGCCAATAGACCGTTGATGATCTCTCTCGCATCTACTGAGAAATTGTTGTTACGAGATAACTCACAATATATCTATTATTGTCTTTTTTATCTTTAACCTTTGTATCGTTGGTGAAGCGTGACAACCTAATGTGCCATCATTATTTAATAAATTGATTATTGAGAGAAAATTGAAGTAAAATAATATTAAATCCAGTGCGTGCTGGCCTGTTCGTAAACGGATCAGACGCGACTGCCAATATATTCACGATGGTCGCGGGTTCGAATCCCAGGGCACACCTCTGACCTTTCAGAGTCATGTGTGTATTGATAATAATCAATCATCAAACTAGTACTGACTATTTTTTCAAAACCATCCAATTATTGCATGTTAAACCATGTCTTAATTAAGCAAACATTGTAATATTAGTCTAATGAAAACTCAACTCATTTTTATTTCTGCTGGAATAAAGAGCCGTGTTCCTCTTAAAAACCCTAATGATTTCGGAGAAAACAACCAATTTGCTGTTCGCGTCCTTGTTTCTTTACCAAAAAAAGTCTTAATCTCTTATCAAATATAATATTTTCTTTTTTTTGGTTTTCTTACAAGAAAGTTGCTGAGTCGGTCGTAAAATATTTGAGTTAATAATACATCAAAAGCAATATCTCTGCATACATAAATGCGAACGTAATTCTTGACATGTGTTTTTCTATTTATTATGCACACTTAAGACACCTTAAGCAGTGCATGTATAAAAAACCAAAACTAACAGCCTTATCGCGTAGACAAAAGTAACAGCTTCGGGTGAAATCTAATCCGGTTCTTCGTTTCCTAAAAACTGAAAAGTCTTTTTTTTTTCATGTATTATGTAACACATATTACAGTTGACGATGAAGTAGATATTGCATTGTTCCCATATTTATGGTGGTAGGTCTCTCATATATGAGAGGCCGCCTGGGTATGTACCACCGCAATGTATATTTCTCCCGCCAAATAGTAGTGTAGTGTTGTGTTTCGGTTTGAAGGACATGTTAGCCAGAGTAACTACTGGACATATTGAGACTTTACATCTTATGTCTCCGGATGGCGAGCGCAGTGGAATGCTAAGCATTGCTTCGTAATTCAAGGTATGTATTTGGTTTTGGCACTGTTCATGAGCTGTCGTATCGCTTACCATCAGGTGAACGGCATGCTCGCCTCGCCATACATCGCAAAAAAAATTGTCCTTAGAGTATTTTTTAAATTTACTTACAAATACGTGACAGCCCCAATAAGCATAGCCCCTCGTGGCCCTGTGATGGTGATGATGGAAGGAGCCAGCCAGTTGCAAACGGCCAGGGTGGCATAAATGATGGCCAGGGAAGTGTACCCATCACCAGTAAACGAGCTGTCATCCTGGGTGATACTCTCCAATATGGTTTTCTGCGAACAAAACACAAGATTAGATAATGCTGAGGTCAAACAGTAGACCTTGATACAGTTTCGTATGATCGAAAGATCAAGAGCAAAACGATAGTACTAATCTTAGTAATTAAACATCGTATACATATTTTTAAATAGAGATGACATTGCAAATGTCAAAAATTTATTAACATTGTTTGTAGTAAACGGAGGAATTTCTAGCGTTGGTTTTTTTTACCTTTTTATATTATGTATGGACTCAAGACAACACCTATGATTTTGCATAAACTAAACAAGTATTGATAAGGCAATTAAGTTTAACTGTCATTTAGACCTATTAAAACTAAACAAAAAACAGTAAAACATTAAATTATATTAAAACGTACTCAAAATACCCATAACATCCGAATTGAAAAGTCGCACATAATAAAATTGGTATTAATGAACCTTGCGATACCCAAAAACGGAAGGATTTCACTCCGTCGCGTCTGCTTTCGCAACAATAACGTGGGAGGATAACCGAAATCACAAGCTACATCCTTAACATTAACATATATCGGTTACATAAAATCGATAAAGGCTCGTATTTTGCAACACCGACTAAAGTAAACGGTACTTTTGAAATCTTGTATGTATATGGGAAATTGAAAACTGTTTAGTGTAAATAATATATTTTGGTCACACTGAATACACTTTTGCCACTAAACTTATAAGGAAGAGAAATATCCCGCCCACTCTCAGCTCTTGAAATAGGATCGACCAGGGGCACGGAAATAATCAACATTGAAATTTAGTAAATCGGTTAGGGTCGCAAAAATATGTTTAACCCATAGTAAATTGATCATAAAGAAAGTTATTAAGTACCAAATAACTATCCATTTCGAAAAATTCCAAAACTTTTGACAAAATATTGAAATAAGAGGAGTCGACCTTCAGTATAAACACGATAGAGTAGCATAAGACCCATTGTTAAATACATTAATAAATCTTAATATATTGATGAAATAAACAATAGGCCGTTTTTTAAACTTTCTAATTTTACTAGTATAATAAATTACAAATTAATTACACCGTTATAATATGACAAGAAATTTTAAATCATTATTAAAATCGGTAAAATCCAGTATTATTTAAAATCGACATTTGGACACTTGCCTAAGTCTGCATAATAAATATTAACGATCTCCTTATATGGAATGAGTGCTAATGGAATTTACGCAAACTATGCCAATGTAATGTCGCCAAATTACAATATGACGAAAGACGATTTTAATAAGTTCACATAATGAGCATTCCCCATTAAGCTGAATATCTTGTATAATATAATATCAACTCATATACAGGCACCGACCTTTTAATGAAGATTGATGGATTATATAGATATAGACATAGAGAATATTTCAATAAATGCTGTTCCTGAAAGATTCTTATCTTATTTTATTTTTATTTTTTACATTCAGAAAACTAACAGCTAATACAAGTAGTAAATTACAAAAAAAATAACAAGGCCAATTACAAGTTTTCACTGATAAATACGTTAGTATAATTTTCAAATGTATCTTACAATACATAAATATAAGGATAAAAAAGAGAAATTGCTATATTAAACAAGATTCACAAAACGAAAGCATCGCTCAATATCCTCTTTAGCTTTTGGATACTCGTACAGAACAGGTCAATATCCTTATCGTGCATTATTGAGTTAAACTGTCTACTGCTTCGAATAAGGAAGGAATTCTGATGCATTTGGAATTAGCATTATGTTATAGTTGCGGCCTTCTAATAAGATTTACGGGAGTTCGTAGGCCTAAACCACCTAAGAGCTCGGGACAATCAACTGATCCATTCTGTAAGAAAGATAAATCAGCAATGCGCCTTCGCTCTGCGAGTGGTAGTAAGTGATTGTTTTGCAACTAATAACATAATTAGGCGAATATGTTTTGGAACGAAATCATCGATTGTAAGGCAGTTGGACAGTGGACTATTTAACGCAGATATAGACAATGCTACTAGAACATCGAAGTTCGGTATCTGTGATTCTGTACAATCAATTTGAATAAAAACTATCCTGAAAATTAGTCAATGCCGATCCAACAATTTTGAGAACAAGTAAATAACAAATAAGTAAGAACAAGTACGTAAACATAAATAAAATAAACGGTTGATTTGGCCCAAAAGGGCCTTGTTAAGAAGTTCCTGAAGGCTGTTTTATAGACTTGTACTGTTAATTAAATTGATATTATATTTATGGAAACAAAAACATTTACAACAACATAAATACCATTTTAAAAAGCTTTCGCCTCCATATTTTTAATATTTTCCGCGAAAGACTCAGTTTACGGAGCAATTAAGATAAGGTATTCCAAAATACCAGACGAGACATGAAACATTCTTCTCATCACAACATGCGCTGATGCTGCCGAGATTAGTAGAGAAAGCCTTGCTTAATGACATCTTATTACAATCAATGTACAGTATAAAAAGTCTGTTACGTCTACATTATAGCGCATACATCCAAGTCTGATCGTAGATACCATACACGTTGTTGGCCCGTGTCCTGCAGTGGGACGTATATGGGCTGATACAAAAGCGATACAACCGCTCATGGGTATTAGCAAAACCAAACAACCCCATGAATACTTGACGTTCCACTACGCTCGCCATCCTTAGACATATTAAGTTGTTAAGTCAAAATATGTTTAGTAGTTACTCAATATGTAACGTGGCTGTTAAAACTATAAGTTCCTAACCTAACTTAAGTAAAAGGTCCATAATGCAAACTTGATCAGGATAGTACCACTCATAGAAAACCGCTTCTTTCAATGGCGTGGTAAGTAAAACTATCAGATATTTACAAAATGCCTAGCCGATCATCAACATATATTTGTTTAGAGTCTGAATGTTGTAGAATAGAATATTTCACCGGAATTCCTGACCACTACAACGGCAACATTCGTATATTAGTATGACGTTAGGGCCATGTGAATGAATTTAGGTGAATATATTATTTTCTATAAAATGTCAGTAGCACACCTTAGGTCTTCTGGCCTTTAGGAGCGGCGGATATCACTAACCATTAAGTTGTTAATTTATCAAACTTATGCCATTAGTAAACGTATCGAAACTCGTAGTTTAAGATGAAGAATGTGCTGAAAATAAGATGAAGTCAGCTTGGACAATCCCACGGTCGCAATACAATGTCAGAGATCCATCACAAAGCGATAACACTGATCATGACCCACGTCTGGTGTAATTTCAAAATTATCTACATCATGGATTCGGATCGATGCGACACTAATCTCGATCGCACACTATATGCCATTGAAAATAATCCTTGAAAAGGTAATCTTTACATTGGATCTGTGTGACCTAAATTGCGCGGGCGCATCCTTGTGTTTATCGATATAGAAAAACAATGATACATACGCATTTTAATACGTACCGTTCGGAACGGAGTGGGTTAGAGTTGGATAACCCCGAATGATTTATGGTGAGTCGTGTGTCATAACATTTAGTAATGCTTTCATCAGACTTTATAAAATTCATCATACTTATTAAATTCCTCTTTTGCCATTCGTCCCGCCATCTGGCCAGAGGACGTCGACCCACGCTACGTTTGCCAAGATGCGGTCTCCAGTCCAGAACAATTTTGACAGCCTCCGTGGCTCTGTGAAGCCCAGAAATATTTGCCTCCGATCTAGTTGTTTGTGAGACCGAAAATTCTCTCGTAGTTTCTGATAGCCACTTCACAAGATATAATTTATCTTCATATAGGGTTTAGACTAAGCATATCACCAATATTTTATATTCTTTATGCTAATGTGTTGTCATATAATGGTGAAATCCAGCATACCATTACATAATTATTAAAATGCTTGCAAAAAAGTTCATAAACTCTTCAAAATTTTGGCTAAAGACAACAGACGCTATGGAAATCCTAGATTTTGTACGGCGTCGGACTTTCTGTGAAAAGAAGTAGCCGACACTCAGGTTTTTATCTCATAATAATCGAAAAGCAGAATACATAAACTAGGTGTCTAAACATCCGATGTTGAATAAGACGAGTGTCGCCAATCCTGAACGGAGTTTAATGAACTTTAAGCGCATACCTTACATAATACTAAACAAGAAAATCTAAACCGATTTTAGACAAATAAGATTAATACAAGGTGGACGGACGATCTGGCTAAGGTTGCAGGAAGTCGCTGGATGCAGGCCGCTTCCAACAGGTCATTGTGGAGATCCTTGGGGGAGGCCTATGTTCAGCAGTGGACTTCCTGTGGCTGATATGATGTTGATAATGAAGTAAGATATATTCTATGCTGTGTTGTTTACTATTACGGTGCTTAGTTTACATTTTAAATACCCTATAGTCTATACATTTTAAGGGTTCTGCTTCTATTTAAGTACTTGAATTTTGTGCATGTAATCGTATCTACCGGAAAACGCAAGTATCTTACTGGTTTAGCGGTATCGCAAAACGGCTACCAATCTAAATATTTTAAGTACTATTCAAAACTTGAGTAGTCCAGTCAATATGTACCGATTCGTACTTAAATCTGAATTTATATTATTGGGCTTGGATAGGAGGACAGAAGAAATACTCAGCAAGCAGCAGCAATCAAATTAATCTAATTACTACTTACGACAATTTCCCCGCATAATAACATCGCCAGTTAAATAATAATTAGTGGCCGATCGGCAACGCAATGTCCGCAGCTATTTACGAAACCATTGCGAGCTGCAGCGTTTTACTAATTGTATAAATTATGCTTATTGATATTGATGCGACTTATGCGATATGGGGACGAATTATAATCGTGTAAGCCGAATACGCGAAATCGGGGTGTATATAATTTTTATTACAACCCGAAATTGAAGAACATAATAAAAGATATATCACAATGCAGACTAGGTGTATTTTTTTATTATTATTATTAAGATCGAACTTGGGATTTGAGCAACAGCAAAACATTTTACTCACACTAGAATATCTTAATAAAACATGCAAGATGTCACTGGATCCAAGCCGATTTTCAAATGTTCCCTCAGGAAAGCCCTGGGAAAGGTCTATATCTAACAGTGGACATTTAGCCTAAAAAAACGATCCCCCCATACAGAATTGTGTAACTCCGGATTCGCGTAAACCGGGGTAGCAAGTGAGAGTATTACTACACTTACTCGAACAGAATGAACGGGTCCTACGTAATCCACTCCCGAGAATTGAGAATTATAAATCGATTACGAAAGTTGCACCGCGTAATCGTTAAGGAAAACGTGGAGGTGAATTATTCGACAGCGAAATTAATCAAATGCATCTCATGCATCAGGAGGACATGCAATGATGTCATGCATATAACTATAAACCGAAAAATATACGAAGTATATAACCCTAAAAATACCTCTGATCTAATACAAATTGATACTGTACAAAAGTTACCGCATGTACTAGCATCTAGTCTATTTTAAATGTTTCGCAATCAGATTAGCATAAATTACACCAGTAACCTACTGTAACTTAAGAGAACGTAGACCACTCTTAAAATCCGTTCCGCTTCAAAAGACAAGCCCATATAATATAGTTCAGCGGGCAATCACCTTTAATGCTTGATATCCATCGCAGACATTATGACTATCTCAGCAGAATGACCAGGCTATATTGTCGGCGAAGCATGTAGTTCTACGTTTATTAAATAATGTGAAACTTTTAAAGTCAATGCACTCGTAATTGTCGGATATTGGTGTAAAAATGAAGATAAATACAATCGGTAATAGACGCTAAAACGCCCCACGCCCAATGGACACTTAGCTTAAACCCACAATAGAAACGTTGCATAAACGAGAGGCGCTACCTAGATAACGGCACTCAAGAGATCTCAATTCGCAGGTTATGTAATCTGTTTTTGGGGCCGGTCGAAGATTGTATTGTTGATCCTTACAAGTGTCGCAGTGCCTACAATATTTTTCTATTACAATGTAATAATTACATAAAGGAAACATAATGAGGCTCGGTCTTGTGGTATATGAGAAAGCGTGGCGTGATGTTGTCAAGAAAGACAAGGTAGATATAGAGCCAATGATCTTACAATTGATGACGCTGAAGATTGAAATGATAGACCCTAAGTAAGAAGGCGTACAATAAGACCAACAAGGATAACTCCGCGCGAAGTAGATGAACATAACATCAGTATTCAATTTATCGGTCAGTAGGTGATTACCGGCGCCCTTTATCTCTTACGCTAACAAAGTAATCAAAGATTTCTTGACATTAAACGCAGAAAATTTTGCTAATTATAATCTGGACTAAGACATTCAGTCTGACTAACTGAACTATGTTTACCGGCTAAGCAAATTGTAACCGTAATACGCTTTTCTGTGACTCTTGTATTAACTCGGCTTCGATGTCGGCCCATTTCTTATCCGAGAACGGGGGGTTAACCTATGATACGAAAGGAAGTTCGAATATTCGAACTTCGTACGTAAAACTTTACGAATGTGCCTAGGTACTCCAAAAAATGTTCGAATTCTTTATCGCATCTCGTAACCATAGACAAAGTTCGGAGGGAATGATAATTATCATAGAGAATAGTATTGATTTTGAAAAGTGGAAAACTTGTATCTTATTTCGGACGTTTTCATTAATTAATTCGAGCTTCGTTTCGGATCTTAGAGGAACACACTTGGCTGCAGGGAAGTCTTCATCGAAAAAATCGTCTGGTATTTATGGGTCAGGTGTCTGATGAGGCATGTATAGGCACTATTTCGCCTGTAACCTTAATTCAAATGTCGTCTCGTCTACCTTTAGCATATGGTATATTTAGCATATTACATAATCACAAACATACAGCTCGTGCAAAAACTATCGGTAAATCGACTGTGTCATCATACAGAGTCAAATACCAATAAATCGTGTCCATTACATGACATGAAATCTTAAATTGATATAATAATGTATTTTTTATCAATGACACAGTTTCTTGTGACATAAACAAGGTAAAGTTGCAGGATCTGGTCATTTCCATTTATATACGCATCGGCCCTTATTATTAAGACAGGTGCTCATTGGAGAGGCGTTGCTGTAGCTGTTACACGGTACCGTTACAAAATAAAATTATATTAGCAGGCGTCTCGACTAGAGACACTTTAATGTTCTCAAAACTCTATCAAAAAGCCGCTTTGCAATTAAATCAGGTTGGATAAGAAATCTAATCGAAAAGATGGATCAGTACAGATTATGAAATGGGTATAAAGCAAACAATAATTACAGAAAACTGTGAGAGAGATAAACCGACGCGTAGTTAACTCATTGTGGAATTACGATTCTAGTTTGTACTCTGCTATAGCACTTAAATTAAATAAATTACAACGTGAGAAAGAGAGAGGGTTAATTCAATGTCAATGTCTTCAGATCGTTACTATTTCTCAGTCATCAATAATTCTTTACATTAAAAAATATTTTCTATTATAAATAATTGTAACCGTTACACATTAGTGATGAGAACCAAGCTTAGCGTCTAAGCAGGCCGATTAGATTCGCAATGAACTCGCAATTAGGTTACATTAATTTTCCACTAACATTTTAATTAAGTGTTATCGACAACTATTATTTATCTTTAATATTCGTTCGGTTATATGTTAAGGCTACACTAAGAATCTTTATATGAATTAACAATGTTGTTTCTTGTGAAAACATTCAATTAAATATTAAAAAGTTTTAACTAAAAACCGTATTGACAAAAAAATAGTATAATATAGATATGGTTCCGTAGTATTTAGATCTAGAGACTAGTCAAGACTAAATACTAAAACGTATTCACTAATTTTCAGCTAGTGAGGTGATCTTCACCAAATCGCAGCGCCAACAAAATAATTAGCAGTTGCTAAAACACAGGATATAAGTAAACGAAGGATGTGAAACCAACTGCTATAAAAATGTGGCAAATCATATTTGCAACATTGTATTTCGTAACTAGTACATCAAACAAAAAAGAAGTTAAAATTAGATGAAAATTGTGTTTAGTTTCTGACACTGCTACTTACCGTAAGCTACAATATGTTTTCTTGATCCTTCGTAAAAAAATCACAATAAGAGTTATTATAAAAATAAATCCGAACCCATTTTCGTAAATAAATATAATTTGAAATACCACAACTGATTTAAATAAAGAATGCAATCATCAATGACTTGATATTACGTGTGACGGTTACCAATGCCAGCTTAGTGCAATGGTTTAATTCACAAATATCCTTTACATATTATTGACAAGTTTTGTATGTGACTTTGATACAGTGACTGAAATGTACGATATGAACTCCTGGTGCCCATAACACAAGTTAAATCTTTATTTGGGCACTAGATTTCAATCTAACACTTGCGTTTTAACTTTATTTTGTATTCTTTTTGCGTTTAATTAAATTTTATGTTGTGCCTTTCTTCTGTTTAATAAAGTTTATAATTTTATTTATTTTACTAATATTGTCTTATAAGGTGCGAGTATGTCAATTTGGGTTTGATATATTGGTGCAGCGACTAAAAAATTGTGTTTGTGTGAAAGTTTGCAAACGTTATCAATATATGGACAAACACTATTTGTTTTATTTAAAAATATTTGATGGGGGCAGCGTGTTCGTGCTAAGCGAATTAAATAATGTCAATAAGATATCAGGAAAAGTAATTGTAAGATAGGTAATAGATGCATATGGTGATATGAGCAAGAAGCAAGAAAATCAATACTTACGAAACACTAAAGCGATTAAGAAATTAAATAGATAACTACACTATTTCGTTTATGGGGTGTTGATAGAATTACAAAATTCTAGTCAATTCTGCCAATTTCACATCCATAAATATTTTCCCACTAGATGCAGAGTATTGAGTACATAACTACAAAAGGTGTTTAATGTATCATATCATTTATATTATCCAAAAGTAAGAATAAACGACTTCAAGCAATTTAATAATAGTTAATAGCAATATTTACACTATCTCCATTCTATCCACAGCCGAGGTCATTTATCAAGGGCTCGTTTCAAAATGTACAACAGCCAACACAAGAATGTATCGAAAACGTACACCAAATGGTATGTGGGTAGAAAAATGTCAAGTTCAACTTACTTTTCCATTAGTATTCATCGCTCGCAATATTCCTTTGTCTACGCCAATTGAAAAAGGTTTATACAATTCCTAGCGTCAAATTCTATGCGCGGAAAACGGAATTATTTATTTGATTGCATTGCACTGAACAAAGGGTTTAGAACCACAAAGAGGGGAATGACACTATAATAACTTAGTTTGCTCTGTGAAAAGTGAACAACCGTAGTGGCTTCACAAAATCTAGGATGAAGTGAGATAGCCTATAGTGTGATTTGATCTGTTGACCTCTTAAATTATGTATTAAAGTGTAGGTTCATACTTCATAGATGGGGTGAATATTTTGAAGATATACTTATGCAATGTACATCGGAAAACTCTTTCAGCGTATGTTATTATATCCACATAACATAATTTGCTCAGGATTAGATAATTATCTGAAATGGCTAATGCCAGGGAGACTGCTAGGCGCAAAATCATAAGAGAGACCGTTTTGCGATTTATTCTATAGTATAGAAATGAATCGCTGAATGTATGGCTAAGTGCAAAACTCGAGAACGACTGGACCGTTTTAGCTGATTTTGGTCTTGAAATTATCGTGGAAGTCCAGAGAAGGTTTAAGATGTGAGATATAATGGAAAATCGAGGAAGATACTAAAAACACTTTTTTTTCAATATCGTTCATTACAATGCAATAAAATAATTATAAAATCTTAGACATTTGTACAGTCTGTATTGACGGCAAAAAAATATGGCCATACGAAGTTTGCCAGGTCAGCTAGTTTAGAATAGATATCAACTATCATGCAGAACCGACATGTCAATAATAGATAAAGATGAGAAGAATGAGGCATATAATACTTTTATATATTTGTTCTGTTACTGTAATCGCAAATTAAATTACAGTTTTTCGAGCAACAAATTCAAAAAATAAGTAGATGAGCGAATAACTCGTTATCAGTTGGCCTTAGTTGCCAAATCGTGTATTTATATTAAGTTCGAAATTATATTTACAATATTTTCTTGATATTATCATTTTAACTTCGAATAATAGACGTGTGGTTTTGATATGGCCAAACAGTTGATGAAAACTAATGAAGATTAGAGGAATATGATGAATACGTATTATAAACGTCTTAAACTTAACGTATTTCGTCCTAGCAGCCGCTTACCAAATCGAAAAACCTTTGCTCTTCCCCTGTACAAAACGAATCTCGGTCAACACTCACCCCTTTATCGAATGTGCTCTTCTTATAATAGTATTTGTAATGATTATGACATCTTTTTTGGTTCGCCTGCCTCAGCTAAGATTAAAACATTTAAATATATAATATAACCTAGACACGATTTGTACCGCGTCCTTTCACTCTAGATTTTCAATTTTCCTTTATCTATTATTTTTGTTAATATTAACTTCTAGTTTGTGCATGTTGCGTTCACTTCTAGAAGGTTGCAAATAGTTTGTATGCTCTACTTTATCACTGTTTATTTATGAATGTCATTTGTTTGTAACCAGTTTTGTGAACCTAATAAATAGAAAAAAAAAAAAAAAAAATAAATAATTTGTTGTATTTTTTTGCGACACTCGATAATATAATTGATTAGATATTATAAACAATGTACCTAAGTCGAAGACCTATTATAAAGTATGCCTGCGTAAAAGGCGACGAATGACAATCATTAATGATAGCCGATTGCAACAACTTACAGGGTGGAGAAATAAATGCACATGTTGCTTGTTATTTGAGAGTAAGATGCAAACGTTAAAAAAAATAAAAGCTAAAAGCCCTACTTCTAAATGTAATTAAATGCATACTCCTTGATTAATCTAATATAGACAAAACAACAAGAGTAGCATTGCAATGGCTTTCTAAGCAAAGCGTAGACCTTAGTTATTCGATCGCTGGAGCATGTCCGATACCCGCGGTCGACAGCGAGCATCGGCACTCACTTTTACAAATTATCCTCGCATTATGAACGATTAACAACGATTGCTGAACAAATGGAAATTATATAAAACATCGAGTGTTTGTCAACATAAATAATCTCGTAGATTGTAGACATGATCGACATATTGGAAAATCCCTGCACAATAAAAACACTGTAATATTTTTCATGACGTATTTTTTTCTGTATCGGTTATTGCCGGGGCTACAAAATATAAGTAACTAATGAGTGCTACATATCGAAACCAACAGGACAGGGTTTGGTTAGGCGATTCGTCCGGAACATTATAACTCGTAAAGGAGCGCCGCGTAATATTACCCTATTTTTTCCGCGCTTTGAATGCAGAGGCACCGTTAAACACTTGCCCCTGGACACCTGCAGCTCTAACACCAGCATCACAGTAATATTTAGCATGCTTGTCTTAAAAAGTCCACATCTAAGAAAAATCAGTCTCTAGTTTCGGACATATTTCCCATAAAACAGGCGCAATAAATCAACAGGATTTTTTAGTCGAGATAATTGGTGGAATGAAAATGGGGAAAGTGTAAAATAGTCTACAACAGTTACCTCGGAATAATGCACAGTCCCGTAGGATATACATATTATGTATAAGATAAAGTGTGTCCGGAAAATATTTCGCTATAAAATCATGATCAGATTTTGTATGCCAAGGAACATACCAATTTACCTCGCAAGATTTTTCCTATGTTAATAATGTTAGTGTGGAAAATATATGTCGAATTTCGAGAAAAAAATCATATTGTCTAGTAAAGGCAAGTAAGTACCAAAAGTAACATTGTATTAAATATACGAGGGGTGATCAAAAAGTAATGATAAACGGGTAATTCTAATAAAGATAAAAATTAAAAAAAAAACATTTCGCTTCTTCAGTCCTTCACCACTTCCCAGCTAAAAAATTGTATAAATAGGACGTCATTTGGAGGAGCTATATTCATTTGAATACCAGCAGTCGGAGCGACAACACGAAAATGGAGAAACACGAAGTGAGATGCGTCATCAAGTACCTCTGTTTGAAAAAAATGTCTACCAAAGAGGTACACGCCGATCTGGTGGAGACACTGGGGGACTCTGCTCCTCCATATTCTACGGTGGCACGGTGGTGCAAAGAGTTTAAGTTGGGTAGAACATCCACAGAAGATGAACATCGCGAGGGACGCCCAACCTCGTCCCTCACGGAGGAAAACGTGAAAAAAATCGAAGATATCGTGTTAGCAGACCGAAGAGTAACCATCTGACATTTAGCTGAGGTCACAGGGATCTTATATGGCAGCATCCAAAACATTTTGACCAGCAAAATGAATATGAAGAAGGTCTCCGCGCGTTGGGTCCCGAGAATGTTAACGGACGAACAAAAGAAAAAGCGAGTTGACATTTCAAGAGCCAATCTTGCAAAGTTCCAGGCTGACCAAGAATTATTTTTGTCACGATTTGTGACCATGGACGAAACATGGATCCATCATTTTGATCCGGAGACCAAACAACAATCGATGACTTGGAAAAGGCCATCCTCACCGACTCCTAAGAAGTTCAAAGTCTCGAGCTCGGCGGGCAAGGTTATGGCGTCCGTTTTCTGGGATGCTCAGGGAATCATAATGGTTGATTACCTAGAAAAGGGAGCTACTATTACGGGCTCCTACTACGCTGATCAAATAAGACGACTGCGAGACGCCATAAAGGAAAAAAGACGGGGCAAACTCCGAGCGAAAGTCCTGTTTCATCAGGACAACGCTCCTGCACACAGAGCCGAAGTTGCGATCGCTGCCATTCGAGAAGCAGGCTTCGAACTGGTCGAACACCCGCCCTATTCTCCAGATTTAGCCCCCAGAGATTTTCATTTATTTCCTAGGCTCAAGGAACACCTCAGGGGCAAGAAATTTGAGGATGATAGCGAGGTGATGGATGCTGTAGAGGCATTTTGGGATAGTCAAGATACAGATTTTTTTTTAAAGGGTATTTTAGGTTTGGAGAAACGTTGGACTAAATGTATCGACTTGTTAGGAGACTATGTAGAAAAATAAATTAAATTTAAACTACAATCGTTGTTTTTTTATACTTATTATCATTACTTTTTGATCGCCCCTCGTAATATCAAAACTTCTTTTCAGTTTCATTTTGATTTTCTTGGTTTGGTTGGTTGGTTGGTTTTTCGGTCCTGTTAACTTGTGACCGAATAAATAATGCGCAAATATTTTGCATCAACATATTGCTGCTTAGAACTTAAATCAAGCACATAAAATTACACTATTTCATATAAGCCAGTATCGACTAGAACATTGCAAATACGTAATCGAAAATTATTGCCAATCTGTCAAATACTATTAATGTAGCTGCAACACAACTTCAATATCTCATAACTTTTTTTATCATACTGTGCGATAGTCAAAAATGTATTGAAATAGTCTCAAGGACGTATTGAGTTTATACCAAACGCACGCAAGGAATGTGCTCCTTTCTAATCAACATTTATAGCTAGAGACATTTATGATTTTTTTTAATTTAAACTAAATCATATCCAAGGTCCTAGATAAAACATAAAAATAAAATATTTATTGTCTTAAATAAATACTAACATTTTAGAAAACTGTCTGTTTATTATTTATTTAACTAGGAATATAAAATCTAAATAGAATTAATCCCACAAAAAAGTTGACATACCAGGGTTCAAGGCTAAATTTGGGAGTTCTTGGACTGTTACTAATTAATTAAACAATAAATAGGCAGGTTCCTAAAATGTTAGTATTTATTTCTTCTCAGTTACAAATGCTTCTAAGTACTTATCAATAAAATACTCATACTCATATGAAATAAAATTCAAAATGAATTATTAAAAACAATTGTAAAGATTCAAGTATATTACAACAATTTATCAACAGCTTTACAATCACTGTGTAAGCATCTATTAAAGTGGTGTGGGGTATTCACCGCAAAGTATTTGAAAAATGTGCAAACACCAGTTTTTTTTCCTAAGGACTGTAAATAATCAGCTTAAGTGTATACACTTTATTTATTGACTGAATTATTAATTGTTCATTAACACTATAATAATAATATTATGCAATTATTTTGTTACCTAAATGTCTAATTCTTTTTGTTGCATATGAAGAAATATAGTTGATCATCCCTTTATTTAAGTATGAAAAATTAATTATACCTTGAACTATACTAATTGTATAATTCCTATTTTACTTTTGTTGTTTATTGTTTATATTTGCAGGATTTAAGTATCTCTAGCATCAATATTTAACCAACTCTGCTTTATAAACAAATAAACTTAATAAACTTACACATATTACTATTATGTATGTAATAACCAATTAAAAGACCAGGCACACATTAATGAGAAAACATATTAATTTATTTAACACTTGAAGTCATATGTTGTAACATACTATGTATATTTATATTTTAATAATAATCTCCATTAATCAGTATATCACAGCTCATAAAATAGCACAATCAAGTTTGTCCAATTCTTTTTAGAAAATTACATCTCTATGATTACGTGTACAATTTTTACTGCAAGCTAAACACATATTTTAAGAAATTGTTGTTGCAGTGGTAATTGTATGGCATTGACACTTTTGTGAATACAATTCAGTGTGTGTACTGTGTAGTTGTTATTAAACTGGTGAAATCTGTTTTGCGCAAGCAACATAGAAAGGTAAATATTTTTTGAGTAAGTCGGCGCACTTACATCTCGTTGCTATCGTTTAAAAATCGATAATATTACATTTTGAGTTACAATTTAATGAACTCACCTCTATATTTCCCATAGTCTGAAACGCCGTAAACACGAACATAAAACCAAACCCGAGCAGAATAACATTTACAAATTTTCGCTCCATTTTGAAGCTAATTATTTTTTTAAACACGTAAGTAAATTATGTATTGAATAAGCACGACGAAACACCGCGACCGACACAGGTGAACTGAAATATTGGCGTTCTCTTGCAATGATAATACGTATAGTTCTCAAACCTCCCTCCACCAACAAAACGTGATTAAGTAAACAAGCTCACGAGTAGATTTTTGTTTTCTTGCTACGCAAACTGTAAATAAATACATCACCCGTTTGGATAAATTGACATTTTCTGTAGCTGTCACTGCTAACTGCACAGGGGTAGCCACCGTGTAACCTAGTATGAGATAGCGATATTTGTGGGAGTGTGGCCAGGTTGACACGTTTTTCCTAAGGTATCGGGAAACTTTGACCGCTGTTTAAAAAAATATAATTGCTAAAATATCGATATTTTAACTTTGAGTGGAACTACAGTGCACATACATGCCTGGGTCACCAGCCATCACCCAGAACTAATAAAAACACTGTATAACATAAACATAATATAAGTAAATAGCTAGTTTTGAAAATAAAAACTATTGTTATAAAAGCTAATAACAAAATAATATCTAGTCCACCCAGTGACCACGAAATTTGTAAAGTAATCGAAACGTCGCGTGGAGAAGTTAAAAAAAGCAAAACTTAAAGCAAATCCGCGATAAAATCCGTAAATAATAGTTTTATTTCAAAAACAATATCTACTGCGCAACTATATACAGTTCAATAAATATAAAGAAAAGGTTTAAAAACTAAAAGACAATTAATGAGGTTTGTTTTTTAATATGTAATTTTAATCTTTAATATCTTTTGTTTTAGGGAATATTAACCGTCGTACCGCTGGCCACCCCAAATAATGTAAATATTTGCCTCCAAAACGTCAAATTTCCTGGAGTCAAGCGGTTACGCCGATAAGGACAGGCTACAAAAGCTTGCATCTCTTTCTTACATGAACGTTATGTATAAATCTCTTTCGTTTTGTGTAAAAGGGATAGAACATGTGACTCCGTCTATTAGTTTCTCCGTCTACGGCTAACTGTCATTGACATCAATTGTCACAATGACAGATGACGTTACCATAAGGTGCGGTTCCACGGGTGCGGTAAACTGCGGTCCGATCACTCGATTCGCCAGAGACAACCCGTAATAAATTGAAATTAGTTTTTAGCACAACACTAGATTTAACTAGGTTCTACATTGTCAGTGGTAGATTTCTGTTATTGTCTGTGGTTATTTTATTTTTCTGATTCATCGAATTTTTGAAGCTGAATTTTTATTGATAAATAAAATTATTTTATGTGTATTTTGAGCGGTGTGTGTAAATTAGGGAAATGTAGTGCCTTAGTGGATTATTTAGATATGTTGTTAATTACATGTTCGCGGGACGTATTTTGTTGCCGAGGATGATCTCATTGACGTACTGACATAAAGTACGATCTTTTAGCGAGATCTTGATCGTTTTGTTATTTTATGATTGAGTCCAATGACCTTGTGGCTTATAAATAATATCATCTAGACGAATAAGTGAAAATGAAGAAGCAGTTCTATAGAGTGAAGCAACTCGCCGACCAAACATTTTCAAGGTATTTACCCCTACGTACTCCTTTATCTTAACTAAAGATAAGATTCTCATAACATTTTTCTATGCACAGTTAAGATATTGGTTTCCTACACACAGTATCTCTAACTGCTTAGACTAAACCACTAATGTAGGTTTTATTTAAAGTTAATAATGAAAAAAATCTAAAAGTGCAGTTTTCATGTTTTTTTATTTTTTTGTAGGTCTGGCAAAGCTGAGACGTTGACAGATGAATTACAAACAGCGGACCGAAAGGTAGAACACCTTCGGAATGCCTTGCAGCTCATCAGCAAGAGAATATCAACAGGAGCTGGCAATACCCAGGGCCAGGATCCTGCTGCGAGAGAGAAGAGGCTGAAAAAATTACCAGAATACCTCCTAGGGCTGTCCATGTGTGAAGCCAGTAACTTTGATGATGATGACAGTATTTTAAAATATATCCTGTATGAATGTGGTGAGTTTTCTTTATTTACATTGGTGCTGATATCATATCAGATATCTTCATGTTGTATCAATTCTAGGATATAATAATATTTAAAGCAGGAAATATCAATTCAATCTATGCCAATGAATATACCTTCTGAGGATTTGATAGTTTTTTTGTCATCATTACATAAATTGAGTTTTATGTTTATACTGAGCCATTAGTAATCAAATTAGATTCTAGTTTAAAGCTAGGTTCTAAAAAATATTCAAGATGAACACGTCAAAAATTCTTATAATGTTTACATAATATTTGAATTGTGGTTTATTCTTATCTGACCATTGTATTGTTTAGTATAATTACTCATTATTGAAGTGGATTCCAATTCTTAACCACAGCTTAATTACAGAACAATTTGTTACCATTTATTGTTGTCCCTCCAATTGTTTTAAATTATTTTTTTTTCAAATAGCTCCTCTTAAACCTTCCAGTCAACCTGGTCTTTTGGCCATCTTGCCTTGTGTTAATATAAATTTTAATTTAGTGAGCAATCACATTCAAGAAATAGAAGAGAGGAGCTTATAATCAGCAATATGTGTGTTAATTTCCAAACCCACTTTCATTGCATTATCTATAAAGTAGACTTATTTCATAGTCTACAGTAGCAAGCAGGAAAGTGGAGCATTGACTATTAAGCTTGTGGTCAGCCTGTTCTCTGCACACTCCACTTAATAGGATTATTCAATTGGTATCATCATTTATGCTGTTAGTTAAATAGAATATGTGGTTTGTATTGCAAATACTTTCTAGCTAGGAAAATTTATTGATATATAATCTTTTCTTTAATTTTGTTACACAGGTAAAACGGAAAAATTCCTAGCAAATGAAATAGCTGAACACGAGTTGAAAATAGAACAACTTGTATGCACACCATTGACTATTATAAGTGAACAGGACCTGCCCACAATAATGAAATCTAAAAAACACCTCAGCAGGCTAATAAATGAAAAGGAGTCGGCAGCAAGTAGATATAATGTGAGTGACATATCTTACACATCTGTCATATTGCATATGAAAAATATCAGCAACACCACAATCTACATAGTAGAATATACAGTTAAGATTAACTTATCTAGATTATCTTTGACATAAAAATAACTTGAGGAAATAGCCTGATGTTGTCAAAATGTTTGCCAAGGTTACCTTAATATAAACGGTATGACAAATACTTGAACCACTTTAATATTCAAATAATTGAATTTGATTAGTTAATATACCAGATAAATTTGAGTGTGAATCACTATAGAGTCCCGTGCCATTGTGAGATATGTCTTAATTTAGCATCACAAGTCATTGTGTTGGGTATCCTTACCATTTATTGATGACGTAATACTGTATTCATTTTTCCTTTGTCACCTGGTAATATCCCTGCTTATTTATGGTAGTAAATACATGTATGAATTTTCTTTTGATTGGGCCCATTATTTCTGTCAATATTAAATTTTGTAACAATTTACTAAAACAAAGCATTTCTGGTCAATAATATAATACAGGAAAATTTTGAAAAATTATATATAACAATTTAATACTCAATTGCTTGTATTTTGTCCTCATTATTTATATTTTTTTATACATACAAAGAGAAGATAACAAAATGAGCATATAATGCTATATCATACAAGAATATTAAACTTCTATTTTCATTATTAGTTAAATCAACTGACTGCCTCGGTGGCGTAGTTGTACTATGGTATGTTACAAAGCTGAGGTCTCGGGTTCGAATCCCGGGTTGGGCGAAGTGATATTGGATTTTTCTATTCATTATCAGCCCAGAGTCAGGAATGTGTGCCCAATATTGTGATAGGCTCGCCACCTATAGCATTGTGGGACGGAACATACAAGGCGAAATGTGAGTGCCCTGGCACCTCTGCCTACCCCTTCTGGGAAAAAGGCGTGAGTTTATGTATGTATATATGTAGTTAAATCAAACAAAAGATAAACATAATTACATAAGCTCATGCTGGTAACCCTAAAGGGGTAGGCAGGGTACAACTAGTGCCACTCTCAGTTCAGTCAGCTTATCTCTATCCTATTATAAAACACCTACTGTCATAATTGGCACAAACTCCAATCTTTGGTAACTCTTATCCAAATTTTCAAACCATATAACTCACTTAATGAGCATCCATTAACCTGTAAACTCTGAGCTACTTATTTACTTCATTCACAGCTCATTCATGTTGCCACTAAGTCTATGAGGAGACATATTAACAAAATAGTTAGCACTCATATCATTCATAAACACTAGATAAGGATTTGATATTGCACTGGTTGGAAAATCCCTTCAACATATTATTGTTGTTTTATATTTTGTTCTTTTGTGTGAGTCAATATATCCAGGGCTATAGGAATTAATTAATTGGGAATTATTATCAAATATAATTATGTAATAGTTTCCATCAGAAAATGAACATAATATTAATAGGGAAATAATAATATTGTCAGTTCAGATAACTGTGTTAATATGGTGTTTTAAATAACTTCATCTGTTTTAATCTGGTCTTTTTTTTAAAAATGTCAGTCTTTCAGGTACACTACACTCTTATATCATGTGAATCATCCATATCAATTTATTGTATACATTCAAATCTGATTACTGATAAATTTAATCAGTAAACATAATTTTATTCTTTCTTTTTTGGTAAAATTAATACTTGACTATAATATTGAATATTAATAAGCAACATAATATTATGATTTTGCAGATTATTTACTTTTAATTTCTATTGACAAAGTAAGTCAGTATTGTATTTTATCTGATGATTATCTATTATCTAATGATAATGATGTAAGTGCCTTATCAAATATTTTGACAACTTCCTTTGAATAGCAATATTGTGTTGGGGCAAAATAAAGACTATGGTTTACTTGGAAAATGCAAAATGATTAAGGAACTTGGTTTTGCCACTGCTAATGAGCGGTCGTATCGCTTACCATCAGTCGAACGGCAAGCTCGTCCATTCGATCCGTCCGCAGCGCCATTAATTGCAATAAAAAAAAGCAAACAATAAATAATCGGGATTTCATGTGCATTATTTTGGCGCTTTAATTCAATAAACTTGCAGATTCAATACATCTCAACTTCCAATAGAGGGAGAAACGTTGTCCATTCATTGCAATAAAAAAAATAGTTTTTGCCAAGTTATAAATAATATTGCAGCACCTAGAAAGACAGAAGGAAGAGAACCCAACAAAGCTAGCAGCGGCTAAGGACGAGTTGGAGGAGGCCGGCACGAAGGTGGAGGCGGCTCGGGACGCGCTGGCGGCGGACATGTTCGCGCTGGTGGCCAAGGAGGCGCAGCTGGCGCACACGCTGCTGCAGTACGTGAAGCTGCAGCGCGCCTACCACGAGTCCGCGCTGCACTCGCTGCAGGACACCGTGCCTGAACTCGAGCGGTTTATTAGTGAGTATCTGTTCATTTATTTATGAGTGTATAAAGTAAGTTTATTTCATGAATGATTTTCTACAAATAACACGCTTTATCATAACATATCTCAAAAGTAGAGTATCCACGTCTTCGCTGATATTAGTCTTGACTTGACTTGACTTCAGCGTGAATGGACAGGTTCGTCCGAGGCGGTACCAATGTCTCAGAAAAGCGACGTGAACTGACAGGTTTGCTGTCGTGTTTCATTTAGTGAGATTGCCGGGTGCCCAATATTCCTTACCTCTTCCTATCGTTCTCCTTCCCCGTCCCCTCCCGATTTGGTGAACCGGAAACATATCCATAATCTAAGCGTGATGTTCATGGGCGAGAGTAATGATCACTTACCAGTTTGTTCGTTTGCCAGATCTTAGCAATATAATAAACCCCAAAATTCCTGCCGTCCTAAGATGTACGAATCTAAAATCTCGAATACCCATCTTCAGATATAAAGCGACATTAATTAATGGCTTTGGTGATATGTGAAGTGTCCAAACTCGCACTAGGACCGCGTGTAATTCACTGCGCAGCCCTCTCCATTGTACTCTCGGTTGTAGAGGTGGTCCATCCTCAGCATTGGATGATCGAATTATTATAGGCTGATATAGTAAAATTCATCTAATTCTTATCTGTTATCATTGACAAGAATATTTAAAATAAGAAAACGTAGGTACATCAAGCATCGAAAATAGTTACTCGACGATTTGAAATGTGAATGTATAGGAATGGCATTAGTCGATCATGAGATCATGATCTCAATGTGAGCATTTTAGGAGGGCAGGTATCTATTTTAGTACTCCTAAAGCAAACAGCTTAGGCACTACATGCTAAACAATATCTTTGATCTCTCATCCAACAAAGTTGAAAAACGGCGTATGAATTGGTACGTGAAAGAGCGCCGATACTTAATTACAAGCTATTAAGCACGTTTGCCTAAACTTCTAGTGCCTACTAGAACACCCGATATAGGCCCGACCTCCATTATGTTGGCACAGGGTCTAAGTTTTGAATAGTCGATATACATACGGAAGCTATATAGTAAAATTTCCTCTAAACTGATCTAAGACAATATAATGTGCATCTTTTTTATTACGAGTTTCATTTATGCATAAATATTCGATTTAACAAAACAGTTCAATAATATTGTCACCGACATTTGTGTCAATAAACAATCACAGGAAATGTGTTTCCGAATATGTATATAGAAATAAATATTAGATATGCTAATGTTTTTGGCAGGATATGTATGATTTAATGCCGATATTGTTAATCAAATATTAACAATGCTGTATTTATTGCGAGTAGTTATTTATATTTCATCAATTCGCGTAGTCGATATAATTTGTATTGTATACGGGATATAAAAAAAACATCGATGCATTATTGTTATTAGAAATATTGTAACTTTTGTGGGGTCCGTGGAAAGCTTATGGAATATTTTTTTTATCTTAATTATCCTTTTTTTCCTTTTATTTATAATTTTATGGCGTTATTAGCCATCAAAAGTAGAAAATCGCTGTCTTTTGCAAACTAAAATACCACAAATATGGTATTCGCTTATAATTTCTTAACAGTATTGGAATTCCATATGAAAAGGATACTTCAGCAAGCATTCAGGTGACAGCCACTGTTCCGCATTACATACGCGAATAAAAACTACATTAATTCATACAAACCGTTGGTGAAAGTCGTTTATCCTTCCTTATTTAGGCATCGATTAGGCGTCACCAAAATGGTTGTTGGTTTATTTTTGATGCCTTTAATAAATCGCACATCAAATTATGTCACAATATTCTTTATTTAATTAATCTTTTACAATATCTTTTGAATCGTTAATTTCTGGTTTCTTAGATTTACGCGAATGTTACACATTGAAATAAAATTATTATTTACGGATTTTGTCGTGGTAGTCCGCCCCGTGACCACGAAAGCTGTAAAGTAATCGAAACGTCGGGAACTCAAAAAATGTAAAAATTAAACCAAATCCGCGATAAAATCCGTAAATAATAATTTTATTTCAATCGTTAATTTCTGCTACCACCGTTTCGTAACGTGTTGTTGCTGTGAAGAAGAGACAGCGAAAGCAAGTCCCTCAGCAATACGAATTGTCTTCTTTTTTTTAAAGCCATATAAAATTATAATGGTTCATGTTATAAATCATAATCATGTCGGTGTATAAAGAACTAAAATTAAATTCGCTAAAACCAAATATGCTATACATACTGAGCTTATCATCTTAACTATATTTTTTCTATGGCAGAGGAAGCAGAATCCAGTGGAATCGCGCATGCTTTGTCGAGATTAAACATTAAGCGTTAATTATTTTCTCAACCGTCTCTAAATACGATTGTAAAATTATGTAATAAATAATATAATAAAATGTTATCAGTTATTTCATAACGCATTGTAAGTGCAATAAACGAGTCGGCATGTAGCACTAATTACTGTACCAATTACTCACAATTGTCTCGGTGTATAAATAAACAAGAATTGGTATACTCGTCTGCGTTGCTTATTTCAATCAGAGGTTCTCAACCTTTTATTGGGTCAGAGACCGAAGCTATTCACTAAACATAATGGATTCTTACGATGAATGCTTTAGGAGGTGCCGAATTATGAATGCCGTATATTTTTAGATAATGTGGGTGTGTTTGCCTCAATTGGCGAGGAAGGAAATAAACCTAATCAGATTCATAGTGGCATTAAAAATAAAATAAACAAATATTGGGTTAACACTCTCCTAGTACAAACGGGAATACCTGGTTTCGTTTACGAAGTCTACTTTCACAATAGTAAATTGGACATTGTGCTAAACTAGTAAAAGCATTGAACAAGGGTACAATGACGATTATTTTTACCTAACTCTAAAAATTTGAATTAATAGAAAATCTAAAGTTCACATAATAGAAAAATAGTAAGCAACTTCTAGACTGAAATCTTGATGACTGTTAATTTTAAACTGGTTGGGCAGTGTGACTAAACTACATTTGATGGTAAGCGCAATTTTGCTCAGATATACTATTTATTAGCAGTAGAATTTTAACTACTGCAATTCAACATAATTTTGTTCGTCATTCTATTTGTAACTAAGTAAAACGATAAATAAACATTGGATTCGGTGCTAATGACCGCACGTTGAATCGATTAATGACAAATTTAAGGAAACCTGGCCCAGAACCACCATATAGGTAACAATTCCATAGAGTAAAATGTTGCTATAATAATAAATTAATTTATAACGTACGGCGCGGTACTAAATAATAATTTTAAACTAATTACTATGGTACGAAAACTAAACTTACTAATTATCGATTTCATGTGAAATCAAAAAATATATTTTTCAAAATTTAAAAAAGTCTCAATAATGTGGGAAAGGTAAAAAAGATAATGTAAGTAACGATCACTATTAAAGTGTTTATTCGATTATATCACTTGATTGAACAACTAGTGAAAAACTATTAGGCGTAATTTCAAGTTGTTGATAACAGGTAAATACATAATACTTACATTGCGTGAGACGTCAGTTTGTATTAGTAAACAATGTATTAGACAATAGTCCCTGTTGAATATATGAACAAATTCATTGATCACACTTAAATTTTACATTCACGGACGGCCTTTTCTTCTAGTTTTTCTACACTGAATATACTTTCGAAATAATTTATTGTCGAAATATGTAAACTGGACAAAACAAAATACGTGAAATATTTTGATGTCGTTTCCATTTAATTTAAACGTGCACACATATTTAATAATTAATATTGGTTATCCGGTTGTCTAGTTGAAAACTGTATTTCGAAAAATTATCCCATTTCAGAATGGTTTTTGTTATATTGTGACTACATATCATATCGGATTTGTAATGTGTCCATCACAAGCCTGTTATACGTATAACCGATACATTTTTGCAATGAAACTTTTCTGCAGATAGTTACTTGGTACGGGTCCATGTTATGTGAGCCGCACTCGCACTTGACCAATTTAATTATAAGTAAATGATACCAATGCTCGTCTGGTGACAGATATTTATAATCTCGTTATAATATTAGGCATGAACGGTTTAAAGTATAATTTATTCGGCTTCACCTTATTGGTAGTGCGTGGGCTTTGTTTTCTATTTGTTAGGCTTTAGTGGTCGCAGTTTTTGCTTATTTTTGGTAAAACTCTATTTTAAATACAAAAAACTATTGGACATGCGAATGATAACATTTAAGATTTGCCATAAGTGTTGAAAGTCATAGAAGCAGTATTTGCCTAACATGAACATTTTCTATTAATACAAAATCTTTTGCCTTGATGACCGGTCATTTATCGATTATCATTGAACAATGAACACTAATTTTAATGCTCATTTCCGTATGATTAATTTTTGCACAGTAATGTCATACAGAAACGTAATTTAACGGATTTTTAGATACAAATTCTGGACCCATTTTGTTATCGAAATTGTGATCACTTATAATGTCTCCAATTTTCCAAATTCTTAATATGTTCTCGCTAGTTCGTTCGTTTTACCAGATTTTGTTTATTCAACTTCTTAAATGGTAGGATAGTGTCTAATAATAATAATTAATGCCTTCTCATAATATTGTATGTTATTTATTTACCATTTTTCCTTTGTTTTCAGATGATAGTTCCACGAAGCCAGTATTCGGATATCCTTTAGAAGAACACTTGCGAGTCACTAGTCGAACTATTGCGTTCCCCATAGAGTTGTGTGTATGTACGCTGCACGAACTGGCGCTCAATGAAGAGGGACTCTTCAGGATCGCCGGCGGTAAGAGTTTTTGGCACTCGTATTTTAGTTTACCTTTAAAGAAATATTTGAAATTGACAGTTGTTCAAATCCATATGAGTATCTATCTTCAACAATCTGTTGTAGTGTCTGATAGTGGTATGTGTAAACTCAAATCAGCTCATGATAATCCCGAATGTAAAATGTAATTTTGATTAAGAGGCAATTTATGTAATTTTTTAGTAAGAAAAAAATATAGCTGAAAGCAACCTAAATTACTAATTCAATTTATAAGAATAATGTTATAATACAACATTTGTTCTCCAGGTACATCAAAAGTGCGTCGCATGAAGTTGTCGCTGGACGCGGGGTTGTTCAGCGTGCCGCTGACGCGCGACTACCGCGACATGCACGTGGTGGCCTCCGTGCTCAAGTGCTACCTGCGCGAGCTGCCCGAGCCGCTGCTCACCTTCCGCCTCTACGAGCACTTCATGAGCGCCAGCCGCCAGCCCGCCGAACAACCCCGCCTCAACGCGCTCTGGGAGGCCATCCATCTGTTGCCCGCCGCCAACTACAACAACCTGCGCTACATCATCAAGTTCCTCTCCACGCTCACGCAGAACCAGAGCACCAACAAGATGACCCCCTCCAACCTTGCCATCGTCATCGCGCCCAACCTGCTGTGGGCGGCCGACGAGAGCACCTTCGACATGAACCTCACCACCGCCGTCAACTGCGTCGTCGAGCTGCTCATCAAGCACGCTGACTGGTTCTTCAAGGACGACGTCAACTTCTTCATCTCCTTCACCAAAGAGGAATTGCTGCCCGACCAGTGCGAGTACGGCTTCAGCCCGAGCTTCGTGCAGGGCTGCAACCAGACCGTCGCGCTCAGCCAGGACCAGTCCAACGGCGACTTCAACAGCATGAGCAAATCCATGTTCGACTACAACCATCAGAGCAAGATCACCGACTCCGCCGGTCGCCACTCGAGGAGCAACAGCCACGACACCAGTATGATATTATTAGAGAACGACATCAAGAAGGCCCAGTCAAACAGCTCGCTGTCCGATCAATCTAGTCCGCCACACGGCAGTCCGAAGCCGATAACGAGGCGAAAAAACAAACCCCTGGCCCCAGTGCCGCCCAACTTCACCCCCGACAAAAACAAGAAGCCGGAGGCCGTGCCGCAGCCGACAGTCGAACCGGCCAAGGAACAACCGCCACCCGCGAAATCTGACGTAGAGAAACCGGCCAAACCGCCGCGACCCGTCATATCCGACACGGGGAAAGTGATCACCGGCGTGCAGACCATCAACCGCTCCACGTACCGACAGAGCAAGGCGCTGAAGGAGGAGGCGGCCCGCGCCGGCAGCAGGGAACACCTCGCCGACGCGCGCCGACAGAGCCTCGAGCTCGACAAGGACAAGTTCGACCCGCGCGCCGAGCCCCGCGCAGACACCACGCTCGTCGTCAAGAACCTCACCGCGCACACTGGCGTCGTCGGCCGCATGAAGATCGTCGGCGACGGCGCCAGCGGGCCCGCCTCGCTCGGCAGCACCCCGGCCCCGCGCACACAGCCCGCCAACAAGCCCGCCGCGCAGCCCCCCGCGCAGCCCCCGCCGCGCCCCGTGGCCGCGCCGCGCACGCTGCCGCCCGCGCTGCCCGCGCCGCCCGACGACGCCGCCGACGTCACGCTGCGCAACAAGCCCGCCGTGCCCGAGCGCCCCGCCACGCTGCGCCCGCACAGCTTCCGCTCCGGCCGCGGCTCCGGCTCCGACGCCGAGATGACGCCCACCGTGCTGGAGCGCACGCACATCTACTCCGTGGACAAGCAGCAGCCCACCGTGATCACCGTGGGCGCGCCCGAGGAGGCGGCGCGCGCCACCGTGCAGCGCACGCACAGCTCGGGCGGCAAGGACGCCGAGCTGGACGAGCCCAAGGGGCTGAGCGTGGCCAGCCGCCAGCTGTCGCAGTCGGAAGGCAGCATCACGGACGCGCCCGCGCCGCGCCCGCAGCCCGCGCGCCCGCCGCGCCCGCTCGTGCCCGCGCCGCCGCCGCCCGTGCAGCCCCCGGCCTCCGCCCCCGCAGCCCCCGCGCCGGACGCGCCGCACCACGAGAGCACGGACCTCTGATCCGCGCCCGCGCCGAGGTTCTGCCGCGCCGAAGTGCTGATGTGAGCGCTCGCTCGAGACTGATGTTCGTCGCGGTCTGAACTCTCGGCTCTGTAGAAAGAGATAAATTTATATTTTTCTTTGCATGTAACGAGTATTATGTATTTATTTTTGTACAACTATTGTAGCGTTATCGGATATCCGGTGTGGATATCTCCATTACCAAAATGATGAGCGTGCTTTTGTCTATATGCGTGCGCGGCGATGCGCACGATTTATATTCGATTCCAAAAAGACATATCGATTACGCGCCAATAATTAAGCTTTTTTACGCATTTGAGTACTATGACTATGAAACATCGTAAGTTAGGAGAGCAGTGGGAGTGGCCTGGGGGTTGCAATGGATCTTGTGATATTAGAGAGATACGAGTAATGGCGGCGGCGGCGGCTCGTCCGTCGCCGCTCGCTCGCACAAATGTCACGCGTTATGACTAGCCATATTTTTATGATATTTATGATCCGATAGTACATTATTACATTAGCGATGCTATTACAGTGAACATTATTTTAGCAGTAAGTATGTTATATAGTAATTACGATGTTTTATGTGATATGCATTTTATTATGCTATACTGCAAGTATACAAGCTTCTGTTGTAAGGAATAATAATATGCTAAAACTACGCCAGTGTTTTTGTATCATACCCTTTAGTCCTGTATAATGAGTCATAGTATGTAAGCTAGCACACCGATTTACACTGCACTCTCAATACTTAAATCTAACGCCATTAGCTGTAGATTCGATTTGCGATGGACGTACATAAATAAAGTCACACCTTCTTCCCAGAAGGGGTAGACAGAAGTGCTACTGGACAACCACGGAAGTGAGCAAACAAGTGAAAGTGACATGACTATGCGCCTGGGCAGTATGCATTGTCAATTGATCGCTGAATATTCAAATTTCAACTTTGTTGCATTGACTAAGTTTTTCGATTGTCTATTTTAATAATATTTTTCGGTGAAACAAATGTGTCTAAAATACTTAGAGAACAAAAAAAATTTGCTCTAATAGTTGGTTTATACCCTACCATTACAGACACGCTTTTTATTAGCTTCACTTGTATGTTTTCTATTCGCGTTGCTTGGCAAGCAACAGGGCTAAATGTTGAGCGACAGCGCATAATATTGGCATCCGGTCGAGTGCAGTAATGTCACCACTCGTTTTCTTTCTTCCATAAGGATAGCCACATTAATTCATCTTTTGTTTTTCGACCCACGATGTGATAGGGGCGAGCCTATCTGCTTATCAGTCACACATTCCTAACGTAGGGCTGATAATGAATAGAAAAAGACAATATCACTGCCCAACCCGGGTTTTGAACCCAAGACCATCAGCGACATAATCGTACAGTAATACAACTGCGCCACATTCTTTGCACTGCGATTTGAGATGGAATCTTAATAAATAAGTATGGATGTAGAAAAGTGTCCAAAGGTTTACGCTTGCATTTCCTTCACCATTTTTATTCCGTCAATTTATTCACATGCAAATATTATATTTTGTTTCCAAGGACGTAGTAAAAACAACAAAAGTACATCTAAACTATTTTATTCAATCACGTTTGCCACTTGACAATGTAGTAGTTCCGTTTGCCGACTCTGAGCAACGACATGAGGTTGGGCAGTATGTGCGCAGACTGCGTTATTACTTCGTCGATCTTCTTCATCCGCTGGTGGTTGATATAAAACCCTCCGGCTTGGATAATTCTGATAGCATCACCTGGAAAAAATAATATTTAAATATTGATATACTACGGGTTTGGAGTGTGGGCAAAAGTTGGTCCAAATAGGAACGAAATACACGTGACTACGATTAATTTTATTTGCGATTTATTAATCCCTAAGAAGCTGGCATTTTTGCCAGCTTCTTAAAAAAACTGCATGAGTATGGCTACTAAATACTAACAAAGACAAATGGAAAAAGATGGAGGAGGCTTTTACTCAAAAGGGGACCACACACCAGAGAAAAGAAAAATAACTAAATCCTAAATACATTTAAAAAATATATATTAATGTTACATGATAGATGTGTAGAAAATCAAAACTAAAATTTAAAAAAATGTAGCTGGCAAACTGTGTGTAAATTGGCGCGAATCGATTCGCATTGAATTCGCCGCTTAAGAACATGATCTCAATATCGATAAAACGCATACGATTGGACGGCGACTATCGACATTTCGTAAATAATTCAAGCAAAAGAAGGTAAATTAAACCTTAGAAAATCAAAAATTAGCAGTTATATTATAAAAACATGTACTTACTCTCAGTAGGGAAGCACTTGGCCTTCATTCCAAGTTCTAGTACAGTTATACCAGGAGACAATAGCAAAGAAGTGACGGACGCGCCCTCAAACACTTGCTCCACCTCAGCCGGACTCAATGACGTCAGACTGTTCACATCTTTACTGTAGATCGCTTCCGTAGCCTTCTGTGCGCGAGCTAAGCCCTCCTCTGGGAAGAAAAACAAAAATACATCTAACGTCCTGACCCCTTAGAGGCTTGGTAATGTCAATATAATGACAGCCTTAATGTAAATAGAAATAAGGTATATTTTAAAGTAGATAAAGAGGTAACATTTATAAATCCAAGCATTTAAGTATACTTGACGTCTTTAAAATGATGCTTCTATTGATGAATCCTTAAGTTCAGTACGACATAGATTTACTAGTTTACATTTGTCTCATTTATTGCTAAGATTATCTGTGTGTATTGCTTTAAGTTAACAACTCCCATTCATAGCATTAAAAGATTTCATATTAAATGGAACAATTTCACTAAATTACCTACATTAGATTGTGTAAACATAACATATTTTTTACATTGTTTTTTTTTTGTGCGGGCACATGTATAAAGAAATGATATTAAAAATAACTTACTTCCATGTACTAAAGTCGTCAGCTGTTCAGCCAGACACATCTGTGGGTATCTTTGGTCGGGATGCTGTTTGTGCTTGAACATGATATCTTTGATTTCCCCCAGGCTGTAGAAAGTGAATAGTTTCAACAGTCTCTCTACGTCTGAGTCTTTGGTTCTGATGAAGTACTGGTAGAGACCATACGGGCTTGTTTTCTGTGCGTCAAGCCACAGGGCATTCCCGGCAGACTTGCCAAACTTGTCACCTTCTTCCGTCGTTACTAAGGGTAATGTTAAACCTACAAATAAAAAAATAAATAATTTACTATCCAACTAAACGACCCATTCGTTTTTAATTTACCATTTACCGTTTGACGTTCATACTTTTCAATTTTGTACCGCCGTAACTCGCACAATTTCAATAACATTTTCCGGAAAATCACAATTCCATTGTTCATGATTTACGCCTGTACAAAATTGTTAAAAAATGTGTGAATCGTCAGTCGTTACCTATTACTTTAATTCGATAGTAAGTAGGATATCAATAATATAGATTTTTCATATGAGATGAGGGTAGTTCTAATATTAACACTGAGATTACCAAACACATCTTTTTTTGCTGTCCTGCTGATAAGTTCGTGACCGGCTGTTATATTCCCCATTTGATCGCTGCCACCTATCTACAACAAAAGAAAAACATTAATTGTAGTCATTATTCAGTAGTATTTTACTGAAATCACAGTCTTAATACAATCACATAATTGGGGTTGTAACAGCTTGTAGAAGATGTTAACTGAGTTTGACTCTCAGATCGGGCAATTAATTATAAGTACCTATGACTTTTAGTTCGAGAAATGTCGTCTGATTTGGCTGTGGTCAGCAAGTAACAGCAGTAAGCAGCTAGGATTTTGTGGTCAGCATGACGAAAGGCCCAGATCATATTGATATGTAGCTAAGGGCAGATATCTTAAGCTCGAAAAACCGAGGGCGAGATTAGTGTCACTTGGGCCTTTGTCAATATAGGAATTAATTTATATATGACTGTATATAGTGTAAAATATAGCCATGTACGTTACATTATTATAGTGATAAATTAATAATAAAAATCATTACATTTTGAGACTAGTTGATGTTTGTATGACTGATTGAAATGAGTTCCTAACTTCACATAGAACGCACTCATAGTACATATTATTGTGTAGTCTAGTAAGAAACTGTATGTACTTATGTATATATTATCATAATAAACTATTTCCCCAGTACATAATTTTACAGATTTCACTAATTGTCTCTTTAAAATCATGATATCTACTTAATAAATTATTTAAGGGTCGCGCCGCGTCGGAGCGGCTCGATACTCTTTGAGTCCAGCATTATATTATTTCCTGTACCGTTTTATTTATATTATAACTTAATGCAGTCTTTTGTACTGTTTTTCCTGCCCCATCCCATCCCGCCCTATCCCGTCTCATTCTCATTCAAGGCGTGAAATCCTGTCCCATCCCTTGCGAGCATAAAAAAGTAACAAATATATTAATTTGAATTCCTTGCTCGTTCCACCGGAACATTACATATTTCGCGATAAAAAAGTAGCCTATGTGTTAATCCAGGGTGTCAGCTACCTCCATACCAAATTAAAATTGGATAATAAAAACTGAGACTGGCATGTATTATCGCAAAAAAAAATGGTGTAAAAGTCCCTTAAATGATATTGAAAATAAAAATACATTTTTTTATACACTACAACAATAAAAATGACTATATTATTAATGTAAACATAATACAAATACGTATTCACGAGAACACAACTTCATATTAAAGTAAATATAAAATACCTGGAATCTGCAGTCATATTGTCTCAATAAATGTAACCAGTCATAAGACTGGAATATCTGGTATGCAAACTCAGTGAAGCTCATTCCGACTTCCGAGTTGAGTTTGGTCTGTACGCACTGCTTCAGCAACATAGTGCCCATGCGGAAGTTTCTGCCGATGTCACTCACAAACTCTATGGAGTTTATGTCCCTATACCATGTCTCATTATTCACTATTCTGTAAGTATAAAATATATTGTAAGCATACATTTATTTGATTTCTTTATTAGTTATTAAGTTACCATTACTTTTTCAGTTATTTTTTTTTAAATATGATTAATTCTGTAGGTGCTAATGTTGATGAGCATTATATATGAGTAGAAAGAACAAAATTTAATTTAGTTAAAAACTACAACTTGAGCAATATTGTAGCAACTATAGCAAAAACTAATTAATTAATCAAAAAGCATATAAACAAAATGAACACACAAAATTACTTCACTGGTTGTAGTTTATCTGCATCTTCCGTCCAAATATATTTTTTGTGATTTTCAAATACATTTTCTAAATTCTGTTTGATGCAGGCTATGTTTTCGTTAATGACATCTTTTTGCAATTCTATTCTATCTGTGCTTCTGCCGCTGGGATCACCAATGTGACCCGTTGCCCCACCTAGCTGAAAGAAAAGAATTACCATCAATTTTCATTACCATCCTGTAGGATGCTAGAACTTAATAATGCACTGCTTTTCTTATTAGAAATATGTTTTTTATTGCTATGAATAGCAAGACGAGCATGCCATTGGAGTTTAGTTTTAAAACATACATGGGATAATGGTTAAGTTTTCCACTGAAAAGATAAATTGTTTAATATATTTATTACAAGAAATTTAGTGGAATGTAAGCTCATTTGTATTTTTAATAATGAATGTAATTGAACTAGAATAAGAAAATGATCATTTTTTGTCACCTGATGTGGTGCAAATGAGGATTTTATTATTGACATAGCTTTTACAGAGATAGATATATTAAACCTTACCAAGGCAATAACATTATGTCCTCCTCGCTGCCAATGCAGCAGATTTATAATAACTAAAAGGTTACCAACATGAAGGCTGTTGGCAGTAGGATCAAATCCAGCATACACACATTGTGGGGAACTATTTAATAAGTTCAATATCTCTGTTCTGAAACAACACAAAAAAATATTTTACCCATTTTTACTGTTATCAACTTACAAAACTACCCACTACACTATATTAATGTAACCAAAGTAAATCAGGAAAACAAAAGAAAAACCGTTTTAAGGAATCCTGTGAGATTTAAAATTTAAAATGTGTGAAACAAACAATAATAATCTTACCCAGCTGTATTAGGAAACATATCCTGGTACATTCCTCTTTCACTTAACTTTAATATGTTTCTGCTGGCGTAAGTTCTTCTGAATGTCCAGACATTGTTTGAAATACGTAGAACTTGTTTAAAAATCGTCATTTTGCCTGAATTCTTTGCACTTTTAATTGATTATGATGAATATATTAAATAACATTCAACATAACCTTAGTTATGTCGACAAAAATATTTTTATTTTATTGCAACCAATGTTCAATTTTTAATATTTCTTATAGCAATATAAAACCCATTTCACTTCCCATATCTTAAAAATATTTTACGGAGAGGAACAATAAAAAATTCTGATCACACTTATGTAGCGAGTAATGACTTTTTATATTTCAAGCATTACATTTTACTATCGTGAAACATCACATAGGCCATATTAATAAAAGTAAGCAGTTCACATATTTGCACTAATGCTAAAATTATTGAATAATTTTCAAATCCCAAAATTCAAATAATTTTACAAATGTCAGATGTCACTTGACTATTTTTTTTTTCAATAGAGGGCAATGACATCAAAGAACACACAGCCCAAGTCATGTAAATTAAAATATCGTAAAAAAACACCATTTAATGCAAAACTCGAGTTTATACTGTGTAATTTATTAATATCTTCCCGAAAGATTAACTTATCTTAATATTTAATGTAGCAATTGATAAAGATGAAGAAACTCCACACAGCTTCACCTATCAGAATGGGCTCTAAAATATTTATGAATCTTCAAAATAACGTTTCGCAAGATTGTGAATATGCGGAATAGGAAATTCTACTTATTAGTTACCTACCCAATGTCTTAACAATAGTACACTAATCAGTAATTACAGTCCAGTGTCGGCCCCGCAATGGGCAGCTACCTACTTAATTCACCTCTCGGTGGCCGGTCGGCCGCATGCACATTACAGAGCCCAGACGATGCAGATGGGCGAGTAGCGCCCTGTAGATTCGTCGTACCGCCCTGAGCACTGTTGGGAGTGCACAGATGTCCCGCATTTTCCCCATTTCAGATTCCCATGGTGGCTGATAACTTGCAAAGTCAGCACCAGATGAGTTTTCTCCATTTTACTCGGTCTTCGGTATTCTCTAGAGTTAGGCCATTCATTGATATAATTTTGAATTTTTATTAAATTATAAATTAATTAAGTTTGATCTCATGATGTCATGATCAATGATGTCAATTTACCGTCTTATATGAGACTAGAATATAGATCACCCAACAACAGTGAATGTAATTTTAGGTATATACATATTATATGTATAATGCTATAGCTGATTTTAATAGTAAATAAAAAATACGGTGTATGCCTAACGTGACCATACGTTCCGATTTAGGCGGGACAGTCCCGCTTTCAGGAATTCTCCCGGTGTCCCCAGCAAGGCCTACATAGTCCCGCTTTTGCAAACAGACCAAACGATGATCAAAAAGTATTACCCACTCGAAATGCTTTATCGAACTATTACTGAAAACGGTTGGGTCAAATTATTCCAACACTTTCGTAAAAAACAATCTTGATTTAAAAAACTTTCCCACAATTATTGAGTATGTTATGTGTCTGCCTGGAAGTCAAGCCACTACAGGGGCTTTTAAATCGTGCCTGACTAACTATTTTGTGTTTAGTGCTATGATTATTTTTTGTAATTCAATCTTCTTTAGTAAAAACTTGTAAAACACCAAAACCTTTTATTATTATTTAATTCCACAGATGTCCCGCTCTGGCACAAAAAATAAATGGTCACGTTATGTATGCCACAAATTTATTTAGGTATGTATAATATCTGCCTACATTTATATGCAATACACGTTTTAGGATTTTGTTTATAATACAATTAGTGTCTTAATTAACTTTGTATTACAACTAAGCGCCTATGCATTTCACATTCTGGTATATACCAACAGTTATGTGTTAATTATGTATTGCACTAGATTTTATACAAATTTTAACAAATACATCATGTTGTTTTCCGTTTCATACGACTATAACTTTTAATGTGCACATTAAAGGTAACTTCTTACAAAATGTACTTAATATAGGCGATAAATCTGGACACTACTTAGCATAACATCGTATTTTTAATTAGTATAAAATTTTCAAGTGCTGTATAATATAAAAATACATATATTAACACATTCGTTTTTAAACTGTCAACTCACACGGAAAAAGCGTTGCGTGTATTACATATTAGATCTGGCGCACACTTACAACTCTTTATATAAAAATATGTTATTATTCAACTATAATATTTCCTTTAATGTCAGTGATAGTAGGAGCAATGCCGTAGAATTGTTGTAAGGAAATTTAGTCTTTAATAAATTGATATTAATGGTCGTACTAGAATTATTAAAATACCTACATTGGATATAATGAAAACATTCCAAATTAAATCAGTCCATCACTAGGCACCATTGACTATCATGTTCCCTTCCACATATCAGTCTGTATTTCAGACTTCAATGTGCACACCCTATGTACCGGATTTGTGATGCAAGTAGCAAGCATGCGCCAACATTTACACAAACATTTGATAATCAACAAACATCAAAACACAACTGGCTCAATTTCAACACTTTGGAATTAACAAATATTATCCAACAAACATTTTCGAGTAACAGATCCTTTTGGTTGTGTTTAACAGTCTTAACATTGTTATATTTTTCACTAAACCCACTAAACAAGTTAAGAAAGTAGAATATGAATAATCTGCTGACATCATATTGACGTAAATAATTGATAAAACAACCCTTTGAAGACCGTCTTCGGTGTTTTGGCGAGCGAATACGTGGTTGACGTACTATTGTCAAAATGTTAGAAGCAGTTTTTTTTTACACATTTGTATATGTTAATACTATTATATTACGAGTTTAAATGATTTCTGATTATATAAAAACATATCTCAAACAATGCGTAAAATAAACTGTTCCTAATATTTTGACAACAGCATTACAACCACGCAATCGCCAAAAAACCGTAGATGATGTATACAATAGCGTTAGAAACATTTACACAAATATGCGGCCTTAAATATTTGTTCATACTTCTGGCAAATTACAAACAGATTAGATTACTTATATAAACATAAGGAATAATGCAATACAGGTAAATACTTATTAAAACCCTGCTGGACTGTTATAACTATACAAATATTAATTGCTGTAAATACAATACTTTGCTTTAATACTCTTATATGATTGATATAATGACAAAACATTAAATAAATACCTGTTCCCTAGCGTAATTACCATGATCACAATCAATCACATAATAACATTTCACACAATTCGTAAACCTTTTCAGGTGCTTTCTCAACAGCAATCACATCTTGGTAAATAAATGCGAAATAAATCCAACAAGCACAAAATTTTGAATAGTGAATAGGTAGTAATGTGTCAGATACAAGTAGAATTATAAAAGTCTAACAGTGACGTAATACTTAACTAATACTTAACACCATGGAACCAATGCATTAATCTTCGAGGGTGACGTTTTTGAAGAGATATGACATGGACTCCTTGTTGTGGATGCGCCTGATAGCTTCGCTCAACAAAACTGATATGTCAATTGTCTTGATCTTGTTGCATTGCATTTTCTGCAGCTCGTGTGGCACTGTGTTGGTGACCACCACTTCGTCTATGGGCGAGTCTTCAATGAGGCGAGGGGCATCGGACGAAAGTAATCCATGAGTGGCAAGAACATAGATTTTGTAAGCACCACATTCCTTCAGCACCTCTGCTGCGGCCACGAACGATTGTACGTCATCTATCATGTCATCCTGTAGATAAAACATACAATTTGTACTAACACCCTTTGCTAAAATAAAACCATTGCTGGATAAAGACTTTCATTAAGGATTTACACAGCAACCAGTTGGGAATGCCGTGTGTGACAACTTGCTGCACCCTTCATGAGTTTGTATATTATACTAAATGTGTTTACTATGATTTTATAAATATTTGTAAATGTACTTATTAATTTGTGATCTCACTGATGTCGCGGAAAAATGTACAATGTTTAGAGTTGACTTTATAGACCGGTAACTTACCACCATAATGGCTATTCTTCCTCCAACGTCTCCGACCACGTTGATTGGTGGTTTTTCTTTTGCGGGATGGGCTGGCACTCCTACTGACACATCCATCGTACGCGATCTGTGGTCACTGAGGAAATCACATTAAAACGAATTAACCAAACCATTACAACTGTGGTCTAGGCACCGATTTGATACGGAATTAAATATTCAGTACTGTATTTGTTAGGCAACATTTGGTTGCGCCCCTGGCACTGCCAAAGTATATAAGTTGTGAAGGCCGTTTCGCAACACGGGGGCTGCTAGCTCGTCTGCCTAAAATAAAATTCACTTTAAGTTGATTATGCTGGACTGATTGTCCAGCCTTGTCTGTTTACAAAAGACTGAGAGTGTCTGCTTGATTTTCGTTATTACCTGGGTATGCAAGGAGGAGAATATCTTCCATCGACTTCATCACTCTCTGCCTCCTTCTGTTCTCCGTGTATGACCGCGATGGCCAGGCGCAGACGCTCGGCGTAAGATGTGGCCTTCTTGGCGGAGCCCGGATTCCGAGCTACGATCACCGAGTTACGGTAATCTGGAATCTAATAATCAATTATTTAATTAAGTTACGGAGTACTTTAAAAACAGTGCCAATTTCTTATCACACTGCGTCTAGTCACAACTCGTTATTGTTGATGTAATGTAAGGCTTCTTAACAGTTAATGACTATTCAATGATAGTCTGACAATGACCTACTAACCAAGAATAGAAATATTTGAAATCAACTCACACTTTCTTGTATGTATTGCAGTAGGAAAGGAGATGCCCTGAGATTGTCAACTGGACACTCATAGAAACCTTGAATCTCCTTTTGGTGCAAGTCCATTGTTATGATGTGTGTTAAACCTGATTTACACATCATCTTTGCAAGCAATTTGGTGACAATGCAGCCACGTTTCCTCATCTTGCATTGTTTGCTGTATGGCAAGTATGGAATAACTCCAACAATAGATCTTGCCGATGAAGTTTTACAAGCATAAGCCATAATCAGCAATTCCATTATATTGTTGTTGACATCCCTGAAAATATAATTTATACATGTAATAAACCAGCTTGCAAGTATACAATAATGTAATATAACTTTATTAGGCAAAAACAACCAGAGTGTGATATGACAACAATATGAGCTAAATCTCAGTCTGCTGAACTAGATAGAACCTGTTTTTCAACACATGGCGCCTCTCCCCTTAGAAGTAATACTTTCAAATATTTTTTTAATTATATAAAGTTACGACACTGCATACAAGTCAAACATTAAATAAAATCAAGTAATTTTGTCTTATTGTCATGGAGCTTATTAACATTGATTTTTAATAATGCCTATTACTGGAATTGCTGTGAAAAATTCAGTCTTCAAGTAATTATTATTTCAAGTGCATAGTGACATACCTACCTCGGCCATACCTTAATTGGAATGTTATTACACAGATAAAGCAAGTACATTGTTATTAACAACACTTCAGCCTACCAATGCCCCCTTGTGTTCATGTAACAAGTGTTTGCAGTCACTGAATAATCAACAAGTTAATTGTGTTAAATTCATTTGAATGGCAGGTGATTTGATTAAGGGCCACTTACATCTATAAAAACAAAGCGCCTAATAGACTATTACACAGAAGACACATTGTAATAAAAAGGATCAAATCTTAACATTGTGTTAAAATAAAATTAAGACATCATTAATTTATTTATAAAAAATAAAAGAAAAGATAAAAGAGGTAAAAATATTGTTGAACAAATCATACCATGTCACTCGTAAAGGTTTTTAGTTAATTCACTTATGTGCAATTTATTTGTATCTATAAGTTACTTAACTATTGTAAACTGCCTATAAATTAAAAAATAATTTATGTGAAAAACAAAACCAATATGTATAATGTTCTCTTTGTACATTGTGTAAAGAAATATCCATGTTATCAAAACTTTGTTACACCCTGTTCTGAATGTAAGTTACTTGTATTACAAATTATGATTAACAATAGTCCATTGTAGAGTTCTAAGAATAGTTTGATTATAAATAACTCACATAAACATAATTTGTTCTGTGTAGAACATATATTTTTTGGCATGCAAAATAAACAGCAAATTAGTAATCTATTTTAATTTGTTCATCGTCTTAGTTTAATTTCCCCCTACCCCGCTCTGATATAGGATTGGTGATACATTGGTGAGCAAGTGTAAGTGCAATGTTTTGTTTTCAGTAAGATTTTTCATCTACCTGACCATTGTTTAAGTTGATCATATAAAAACTCACTCAATAGTTTGCCAATTTAAAGATAAAATCAAGAATCAGATTCACAGCTGATATACAATAATAGACAAATGTAGCAGCATAGAAATGTAATGCACATTAATTATCGTTTTGACTAACACTTACTTGGTTCCAGTTTGAACAATGTAGATATTTTTGCCACGGATTGAGTCCGCAATCTCCACCATAGTCTCCCTGTTTGTTTTGTGATATACTGAACATCCTCCTTTACGCACTCCAAGCCGACTGCAAAAAACAACATATTTTGATCCTCTAAACAAAATCATTCTCATGCATACCACACAAGTTTTATGACCTTGATAAATTTGAGGCTAACAAATGTTATAACAAAATACAATATACTCTTGTGATTTACTACATATTGTATGATCAATTGTTTGGATGTTGTATTAAGTGTATTCATGTTATTAGCCATCTAAAAAATATGAGAACCCTTACAATTATCAACAGTCCTGACCCAGCAGTTAACTTCATTATATTTTACAGTGCGGAGGCAGTCAAAATCTACACAACACCCCTTTTCTTAGAGTTGTGAATTAAAACAAATAGTTTATGGCCCCAGGATCAAAACCAGGTCCTCTTCTTTTGTCTTCTCATCCGTAATATAGAATATTTAGCATATATTTTGTAAAATATAACCATGTTAAAAGTACCTAGACAATTTTTGGATATATTGACATGCACTCACAAATAATTTACTAGAAATGTCAAAAATGTTAAGGTGAAGGTCACCTCCAATAAAGGACTAATTAACCAACAAGTGATATTTTTGATCACTGTAGAAGAAGCGATATTTATTCTCAAGGAAAAACTTTTAGATGTAGATGGCGTAAAGTTATAAAGCATAACCATGTCTTAAATTTATCATTCTCATAGGGAACAGTTATGCTCAATGCCAAATGTTTGTATATTTATTTAATTAGACGTTTGGTTCTAACTAAATTATTTCTTAGTAATTCCTTATATGTCAAACTTTCAGCAGACAAGCAAGTTTTGTCTACATCGCTAGAAAAACAATCGGATTGAGGTCATATCACTTAACCTCAATCTTCAAATAAAATGGGCCATAATTAAAGTACTTTTTATATGTTGATACCGGTAATATAGAAACTCACTTTGCGATCAAATCCGCTAGTTCAGGGTGCGAATTGCCGCTCAAAATGACTATGTCCGACGTGGAATTCCCCTCCATATTGCCCTTACGAGTTCTGTTCGTGAAACCCACCAGCCTGCAACCAACACTAAATTGTATTATCAGCTCGCTTCATGCGCACACATACCATGTATTAGATTAAGGGCGTCACATTGGATCAACAAGAAAAACAATAAACCTGGTTTTGTTGAGTAACATAATAACCTGATGACAACTTTGTGTTTACTAATGCTGTATATTAGAAACTTATTATAAAATTAAATATACTCAATATCTTCTGTGGAAAGTACTTTATTTGCTGCAAGTTGCTAAATTCTCGAAAAATTTGTAATTAAATCCTTCTCCAAGAACCTCCTGCCACAGACAAAAATATAATACGATTGGGGCATAGACTGCAGACAAGTTTACCATAGCCAATTTTTTTTTTAAATAACCCGTTTCGACCACTGTGACCATTTTAATGCGGAATGTTGAATTTAATTTTTAAATGATTAAGAAATCAGCTCTTCTTTAAATAATATTTACGCTGTAGGCATAATTCAATAGTCAATCCTCAATAGTAATTTTCAGTCAAAAATAATCACTGTTGAAAGGCTTTTCATTTACAAACACCTTCGTATTTGGTATTATTTTAAAAACACATTTTTTTTAACGTCAAAAATGTCATAACAAAACAATGTGGGATTTGTGATATTTTGCGTTTTGGTTATGTTTTGGTAACAGTTTTGTGATAAATAAAAATGGGTCTAACCAAGCAATATTTACGCTACGTTCCCAGTGGCGTCTTTAATGTAATAGCCAGTGGAGAGTGTAATAGCGCCCATGTATCTTTGAATGGAGTTAGCGGCAGATATATAGCAGTAGGTGCTTGCGAACATGTTATTATTTGGGACATGAGACTTGGGGAAAAGGTAAGGAATTTGTATAGTAAAGAGTCTATTGAGTTGCTTTTTATAATACTAATAACGTTGCATTTATCACAATTTCTAACTGATATGGCTCACAATCTTTTCTTCGTCAATAGGCTTCTCTTTTGTTTACCTTTTTTATCACACACGGTAACTTGACTATGCACATTTATTTCGTTAATTATTTCGAAATATAATTGCAATTAAAACAATTCATCATTATTTTAAGGTACATGAAGCGTACAACTAAAAATTTAACAATACATATTAATTTCAGGCTCAAGTATTGCCAGGGGAGAATGTGGTTGTGTCACAGATAGCGGCCAGTCCGACAGGGAATCACATGGCAGTGGGCTATGTGGATGGTAACATCAATGTGTTTGAGCTCACCAACAATGATGTGGTGTGTGTGTTTGCTGGTCACAAGTCTGCAGTCACATGCTTGCAGTATGATGACCAGGGACACAGGCTTGTGTCTGGCTCAAAGGTAATCTCTATACTCAGGTTTTATAAGTTGAAAACCATTATTTCTGCTTTATTTACTAAACTAAATTATTACATTATGTTTTTATATATGACATTGATTCTTCAACAATCTATCTTTAACTCACCCAAGCTTATTAGATAGTGTAGCCTAAAGTAAGTGGTCATCTTTTAGTATGTAATATTTACCTAGTTTTATATGAGAAAGCAATGATAATAATTTGTACAGAAACTATAATCTTAAATTAGTGATATATGATTGATACCCTTTATTCTTTTTACATTTATGGCTACTAAATTGCAGGACACAGAAGTAATCCTTTGGGATGTTGTATCTGAAACCGGTAAAGCTAGATTTAGTGGTCACAAGGGAGTGGTCACCAGTGTGTTATTCATAAATGGCAAGAACTGCATTGTCAGTGCTTCAAAAGACACTTTCGTAAAGTTCTGGGATATTGAGACGAAACACTGCTTCAAGACACTTGGCGGGCATCAAATGGAGGTTTGAAACAGATTATTGAAACATTTTTAAGAACATATAATTCATTTTATTAGTGCGTAGCTCTATGAATTGCGTGCAAATAGTCTGAACTTATATTATAATGAGGAAAGATTTGATTATTGTTTGTTTGCATTAAATAGGCTCTGAAACTACTTGGTTGATTGGAATAATTCTTTCACCATTAGAATCCTATATTTTCCCTGTTCAACATAGGCGATGGAATATTTTCAAAAAAGTGTATCTGTAACGGGGCAGATCTGGGCTGGGCAGCTTGTTATTCATCAAGAGTGTAATGGAAAACGATTAACAAGATAATTTGTTTATTGCTACCACCACTTTGCAATATATTGTATTTGTGAAGTACTATAATGCATTTTATGGCAAGCTTAATTAGGTGACTAGCATTTTTATTCCATTTTGCACTGATAAATGTATAAATGAAAATTACAGGTCTTAATTCTTATACAGTAGACCCCCGAAAATCTGGCTCCTATCTAATTTGGCATAACTTGTAATCTGATAGTCCTATAGCCCATAACATCACTGGAGACAATACATTTGGTTTCCCTGTTATATTTGAGATAAAATCTTAAAACTGATATGTTGTTCTATCTGTGTAAATCTGACAAAATCGATACACCGACAACGCCATGCAACGGGTTTGTCAGATAACTGACATATAATGATAATTAAGGAGAAATATTGATGATTTACTAATGCAGGTATGGTCAGCGGTACTGATGAAGGAAGAAAGGTACCTGGTGACAGGCAGCATGGACCAGGAACTGCGAGTATGGAAACTGAACTGGACTGATGATACAAAAGATGAAGAGAAACTTGCCAGACAACTTGAAATTGTCAAACTAGAAGAAACTGACAATGTTGAAGATACTTCTGTGAGTACCGAATATTGATCAATTGCTTAACCCGCTGCTTTTCCGTTTTTGTTGCAATATTTTGATTTGTATTTTCACTGTATTCAAGCAAATCATGTCACACTTTGTGCCATAGATACTGGTCAGCCAATATGTTTTAGTAATGGCTAAGGAATGGTAAGCCACCTAAAAGCTTGCTTTGGGGCCAAACCATTGGTTACAAGTATTATGTTTTATACTAAGAGACTCCAGATATTTGCCACAAAATATGTTGCATTCCTATTACACAAAATAATTTATTTCAGGTGTTACAATGTCACCAAGTGGGCACATTAATACGCGGAGGCAAGGGCCGTGTTGTAGGTCTCGCAGCAGATTTAGGACAAACTGTACTGGGTTGCTATGGTACCGATTCCTTGTTAGAGTTGTTCGCATTTTGCTCCGATGAAGAGGCTAAAGTACGAATGGACAAAAGGATTAAAAAGCAAAGAAAAAAATTGGCGTAAGTTTTTAGTTGTATCATTTCTCGTTATCATCGTTGTCTATAAAATTATTTTGTAAGTGTCTAATATTATTGTTGACAATTCATTTTGTGAAACCCTGAAGTTTGGCGTATTTCGATATACAAGATGGTAGTCAATAAAAAGGTGCAAAATGATTTGACTGTTATTTTACCTATCGCCTGTATTTTGATACAAAAATGTTGTTAGAGTTTCTTGCGCCGTTTCTTCTTCACAGCTACAACACGTTCCGAAGCGGTGGTAGCAGCAATTAACTATTGAAAAGATTATTTAAATAAAGCACATTTTTCCTAAGCAGACATTCTACCACACTGGATTAAAAATTATTAATATCTCCTATAATTTTGTAGTAAATTAAAAGAAGCAGGCGAAGTGGACCCTGAGACGACTGAAGTACCACAATTACTGACGCTGACGGACGAAGTAAGAAGGCTGACATCAGTGAAGCTGCAAGCTAAGATCAAGTCGACTACACTACTGCTGGGCACTACGGGGGAACTGCGAGTGGGAGTCACGCTGGCGAACAATACTGTTGAGCTACATAGCCTTGATATTACTGATGGGGATGAAGGTGAAATATTTTTTTATTGTGAATAGTGAGGGAGGTGCTGACAGAGCTGGGGGCTTTGTTGTGTGTTTTTTTTTTTTTTTTTATTGCTATTAGTGGCAAGACAAGCATGCCGTTCGCCTGATGGTAAGCGATACGACCGCTCATGAACAGTAGCAAAACCAAACAACACCTTGAATTACAAAGCAATGCTTGGCATTCCACTGCGCTCGCCATCCTGAGACATAAGATGTTAAGTCTCAATATGTCCAGTAGTTACTCTGGCTACAATGCCCTTCAACCCGAAACACAACAGTGCGTTTACACTGCTGTTTGACGGGAGAAATAGACACTGCGGTGGTACCCACCCAGATGGCCTCCCACATATGAGAGACCTACCACCAGTAAACTGTGGTGTGTGTGGACTCAAAGAAAAGTTTATTGTTACTAACTTTATTTTATTAGCCATCATAGGTCATTTTCGGTATAGGTATAATGTAAATAACGATATGTAGTTGGCAATTTTTTTTTTCACTTATCAAATAGACACTTCAATTTTATTTATATGTGTCATCATCATCATCATCATATCAGCCACAGGAAGGCCACTGCTGAACATAGGCCTCTCCCAAGGATCTCTACAATGACCTGTTGGAAGCGGCCTGCATCCAGCGACTTACTGCAACCTTAGCCAGGTCGTCTGTCCACCTTGTAGGTGGGCGTCCGACACTTCGCTTGCCTTTACGTGGCCTCCACTCAAGAACCTTTCGGCCCCAACGGCCATCGGTTCTGTGAGCTATGTGCCTGGCCCACTGCCACGTCAAATTGCCAATCCTATGGGCTATGTCGGTAACCTTGGTTCTCCTACGGATCTCCTCATTTCTGATTCGATCTCGTAGGGAAACACCGAGCATAGCCCGCTCCATGGCTCGTTGAGTGACTTTGAGCCTTTTAATGAGGCCAACAGTGAGAGGCCACGTCTCGGTGCCGTATGTCATCACTGGTAACACACAACTATCAAAGACTTTCGATTTTAAGCACTGAGGTATTTTGGAAGAGAAGACGTCGCGAAGTTTCCCGACCGCTGCCCAACCGAGTTGGATTCGACAATTGACCTCTCTCTCGAAATTGGACCTGCTTAACCGGACCACTTGTCCTAAATAGACATATTCGTCCACAACTTCGAGAGTCGAGTTTATATGTATAGCCTACGTTAACTATTTGAAATTAAAGAAAATTATTTCGTTATCTCCCTTGGCTAGAATTTATACCTGGCTTAGTAACAAGTTTTCCCCCTATAACATTATGGGTTGAAAATAAGTGTGACAACAAATGCATCTTGAATTAAAATGTTAAAATAAAACATGAAACAATATGTTTGTATTACAGTGAAATGTCTAAAGCAAATAACGCAGCCCGGCCATCAGAAGGAGCCGAGATGTGTAGCGATCAGCTCCGACAACTTGGCGATACTGTCGGCCTCCGCGGACTCGGTCAAACTCTGGAACAGGTGGGGAATTTGAAATATGTATCAGCTCATATACGTCCCACTGCAGGGCACGAACCTCCTCTACAATCGACAGTATGATTGAGAGTGGTTAGGCCATATAGTCTATCTACCTAGTCCTAGTCTACCACGCTGGCCTAATGCGGATTGGTGAACTGTTTGCTATTGTATAAAAAAATAAAAAAGTTACAGAGAACTACAGACCTAGTTAGTCTTTGGCACGGGTTTGAGAAGCAAATGGGGGGCGCCGTATGTACCTCGCCAAAAAAGCCGCTACCTATTCGTCACTTACCACTTACCATCAGGTGCCTGTTTATTTGCCGGATCTTTTATAAAAAGAAAGAGATCATCTCACAATTAAATATGTTTACGTGTGTGTAATAAGATAAGTTTTATGTACTCCTTTATTTAGTATATGCATCAGAATGTAACTGTAGCAAAGAATGTCGTAGTTGTTATAATGTATGTACCGTTGGAGCTTTAATATAATGAAATAAAATCCTCCCAGAGCCAACCAGTCGTGCCTCCGCACGATCCCTGTAACAGGCGGGCGGCCCAGCAGCGCGTGCTTCGCCCCCGGGGACCGCCACGCGCTCGTGGGCTGCGGCGACGGAGCCCTGCTGCTGCTGGACGTGGCGGCCGCCCGGCTGCTCGAACGAGTCCCTGCGCACACCGATAACTGTACCAGCGTTGGACTCACTCCTGATTTGGTAATGTAGTAATATTATATTCAGCTAGCGCTATTTAATTGCATGGTCAATAAAGGAAAATTATTTACAGAATTTGCTGATGTATGGTTAAAATAAGGGTATAATTTGGATTCGCGATAGTTCATACTTGTCTATGAAAATATATTGTTGAAAAGCAATAAAAACCTAAAACATATCTTTGAAAAAAAATCTCATGATGTGTGTAACCTATTTGTGTGCTACGCCTTTTTAATAGTCTATAATTTCATTTTACTTGATGTTAATCATTTCTAAGTACTCTAGTAATGACAAGATTTATTTTGTAATTTTTTAATGAAACTTATTTACCCAAGGAGTTACCTGATAGGACTAGACGCAATATCATAAGATTCGCCACAAGAATCAAAATTGATATATTATGTGACACTTGTCTTTATTTTTCCTATTTATTTTAGCGGGGATGCTATTCTGGCGGCGCTGACAAAACTGTCAAACTGTGGCAATTTGAACTCATCGAAGATACGACAGGAGAATCCAAGGCAAAGGTACAATATTTAACTTATGATGCAGGAAAAATAATAATATTGACTTGTGTTTTATGAAGAGTTCAAGGATATAGAAAAATATTTTTAGCCGGTACATAAACCTTGTTGTATCGAAATTTTATACATAGTCTCGAAATAGAAAGCTTGTACCAGTAGTTTTTTGTACACGTTAATTGCAACAATACTAATAAACTATTCACCCGTACGACAGTGGACTTGGAAATATTATGCAGGTAAATACCACTGGCGTGTGATGATAGATGACACAACGTATGTGTGTGCCGCAGCGAACGTGTCTATATACAAATAATTGGTTGTCCAGGTGTTATCGTTACTTCATACAAGAACTTTGGAGTTAGAAGAACAAGTGCTTGCAGTGAAGATCAGTCCCAACAACAAGTTCATTGCAGTGGCCCTGCTCGACTCTACTGTTAAAATATTCTTCCTTGACACATTTAAGGTAATTTCGCTTGTTTTTTGTTTACTAGACTAAAGAACTTTTAATGATTTTTTATTGGAATTTTGAATACTATTGATGTCGATTTTTGACGCAAAATATTCATTAGAAAATCTCTGTATATTTTATACGCGTATATTTTTTACAATTACAATCATAGATTTAGGTATAAAAACATGACAAAAAGGATAAAACACGTCGTATACATATATTTTATTTTTTATTATGTTATGTCGAAACTACTTTTTATTTTATACATGATGTACAAAAAATACAACTATACAAAAAAATCCATAGACACCAAAACTGTACATTTTGACTTTCAGTTCTACCTCTCCCTATACGGTCACAAGCTGCCGGTCCTCTGCCTGGACATTAGCTACGACTCGCAGCTCATCGCGACCGGCTCAGCCGACCGCAACGTGAAGGTGTGGGGCATGGACTTCGGAGACTGCCACAAGTCCATATTCGCGCACAATGACTCGGTCACCGCGCTCCAGTTCGTACCCAGCACGCACTACTTCTTCACGGCTTCCAAGGACGGCAAGATCAAACAGTGGGACGCTGATACTTACGACAATATTATTACTTTGAATGTGAGTTTTGTTGTGATTTTAATAAAATTGTAGTTTGTTTTGTAATGAAAAATCCGGTGTAGGTGTGCACCGATTACTCGATGGTTTGTGTTCAATGTTACCGCAAGCATCTACAGACTGCAACATTAAAGGGTTGTAGAACTAAGAGGATCGTTATTAGCGAGGGACATATACATATGTGCTATTATAATTGTTATAATAGTTTGCCATCGATTACTTGTGGTGACAGAAATATGTTTGGTAAATGATGTGTAAAAATATTGGTACTACTTCCTTTTTTTAGGGGATATAAGCATGAGATTCAGCCTCCAGTTCCAAGTTTCCAAGGCGTACGACAAATGACTTCTATGGCCCTTGTTTTGAAATTGTCTCATTATGTCGGTTGATGTAGCAGTATCGCATATTTTTATTATTGCTTGTATCATGTATGCTCATTTATTTCACTCATTTCATGGTCCGTCAACACATCCATGATCCATACGTTGTGGATGTTTACTCATTTTCCTGACAAAATCAATAAAAAATACATACTCTCGATTGTGGAGGAGGCCCGTGCCCTGCAGTGGGACGTATATGGGTTGATACAGATGTATGTATGTATGCGTGCAGGGGCACGCGGCGGCGGCGCACGGCGTGTGCGTGGGCGCGGGCGGGCTGCACGTGGCGGCGTGCGGCGCGGACGCGGCGCTGCGCCTGTACGCGCGCTCCGACGAGCCGCTCGTGCTGGGCGACGCTGACGAACAGGAGGAGGGACTCGCCACCGGGGAGGAACACGTTAGTAAACCACCACTACACCGTTTAAACACCAGACTGGTTATCAAATACGAGTGTCAAGTGTGTCTGATGCTTTATTACACTGTGCGCAAAAATAAACTCGATATATTGTGTGAGTCACAGTTAATATATTGTGTATTAGTTAAACATGTCAAGCAATTGATAGACTAAAAAAAATTGTAATTGCTAATATATTTTTTTGTGTTTATTCAGGCACCAGTACCCGGCTTACCTGGTTTAGTTATGCCTACTAAGAAAACGATTGGAGCAGAAAAAGCTGTAAGTTGCACTTCGATATTTTGTCATATAAAAGTATTAATAACTACTGAGCCGGTATTGATGAAGTTTGTGTGTACAGGCGGACTCGATAATGGAATGCCTGCAAGTGGGCGCGGAGTACAAGCGTGAGTTATCGGAAGCGCGCGGTCGTGTCGTGCAGCCGCCGCTACTCATGGCCGCCTACAACTGCGCCACGCCCGAGGACTTCTTCGTAGAGGTGCTCAAGAGAGTGCGCTCCAGGTGAGTTTACATACCTGACATATTCGGTTGCGCAATTTAGATCGGAATGGGTTTTTTTGTCATACTGTATATTTATTAAAAATATTACACGCCACGATGTTTTTTATAGCTGTTCTGAAATGACGACCGAAAATCTGAGCGATGTATCCCATAGGAGTAGGCAGAGACTATAGACCGCCACTTTGCTCGATCCTGACATACTACTTTCGCCTCGTGCCTAAATATAAAATAATAAAAAGTATCGGAAACTGTAATATAAAATAAACGACTATTTCGTAAATATAGATAAAATATGTATTGACTTATCATTAATAAACCAATTTCATTTCAATATTTGAATACTAACCCCTTCGATCAAATATATACTAGATACAACATGAACGCTTAGAAAATGGCACCAAAAAAGAGTGCTTTAAGCACTCTTTCGCCTTCAGTCACGCACCGACCGTTGCTTCTAAAGCGTCGTATAACTTTAGACAACATTATGTGAAAAGCTACTTTAAGCTCCAGGAATAAGGTGGAATTTGTGTTAATATATTTGGAATATGTAATCTTTTTGTTTACTTTTTTTAATGTCATGCATCGGTGCCACTTTTTAACAGAACTTTTACAGGGAACTGTGTATCTAGTGTAGGGGAAGGCCGGGTAAAGTGAATACCCCAGGCAAAGCGAATACTCCCCACTATTCCTAAATTATTATTTTTTCATTCAACACGCCACCACTGTTACGTTTGGCCATCTTGGTTTAATACGCGGCAAACATAGAAGCGAGGGTCCGCGTCGCGTCCCATCCGCGGAGTGGAGATTTGTGTTTACGTAAATAAAAGATTGATTTTACGCGGTAAGTACATTGATCAATTCTCCTTTATTACTAGTTTTTTATTTATAAGAATGTCTTGATTTGGTAGCATATCAAAGTAGTTTTTTATGGTATATTTAACAGAAAGCCAGAATTATTAGTTTCTGTATAAATAGTATTAACCTCAAAACCTACCTAGTCGGGCAAAGTGAATAGGGCAAAGTGGATATGGTTCACTTTGCCCTATTTACTTTGACTGCCATTTCTCATTGGTGACTTATTATCTAAACATGTATTTTATTTGTTTCAGATGGTGAATAAATATAAAAAAAAATCTTAGCAAGGGACGTGGGATGAAAATGCTATGCAAGCGGCTCTTGATTTATGCAAAATTGGAAAATCAATAAAAAGCACAGCTAAAAAGTATGGTTTGGCTTATGCGACCTTGTATAGGCAAACCTTGTGTAGATAAAGTTTTTTTTTTTCAGTTTATCAAAGTAATTTTTATGTTATCAGAGATTGAATATGGGTATTCACTTTGCCCAAGTACTGTATCCGCTTTACCCGGGGTACCGGGCAAAGCGAATACTTTCGTAGTTTTTTAAATTTTAATTGTAGTTGATTATTGCTTAAATATTAATGGTAACTGATGTCCGTATTTGTACGAGCAATAAATAAAGACTGGTTTCTGATAATAATTTTGATTTTGAATTATATACCTTTTCTGCTATAACCTTAAAAACCTTAAGGTATCCACTTTGCCCGGCCTTCCCCTATATTTGATCGAAGACTAACCTCATTATTTTCAGTGAGTTGGAGGAAGCGCTGCTATTACTCCCGTTCAGCGCGGCGTGTGACATCGTGCGCTTGCTGCCTACCCTCCTGGAGCGCGGCGATTGCTCCGAGCTACTCTGTGCAGTGGCGCTGGGCATCGTGCGGCTGCACCACGCGCCGCTCGTCGCCAACCACGCGCTGCTCAAGCACCTCATACAGATACAGGCCAAGGCTACCATGAGGATAAACCAGCTCAGGGTACTAACACTTATATACCTTATTCATACAAATTACAGGCTATATCCAAACTAAAGTCAAATGTCCTAAGTAACTACGAAAGCTTTATCACCTTTGATACCCACAGATGTATGAGGGGATGTACTTCCGAAGATAAACAAAACCAGAAACCTATTTTAAACAGCACATTTTATTACATACGTCATTCAGGCAGGAGCCAAATACAATTATGTAAATATTGGCGACTCATACTTTTTGCAGCGTAATTTTTTTTATTTACTTAGCGGCTTGGAGTTTCGATACCAATTGACAAATGTATAGTAAATATGAAATTCCATTAGACTGCTATCGAAAACGAAGCCGGGTGGTAGTCTTAGTGACTTCAGACACATTATATGTAATATTCTTAAATATAAATTGATAAAAAATCTAAGCATTTAGTTTTAGTTTTCATCAAAATTGAACTCGTGACTCCTTTCATCATTTTTCGTTATTTGTCATAGTTTTGGTTTGGTCATCCACGCCCACATGAAAAAATCACCTGTATGTATCTGTGATATTGTCGCAGGACATGGTTGGGTACAGCGTCGTAACTCCTTTCATCATTTTTCGCTATTCCTCATAGTTTTAGTTTGGCCATCCACGCCCACCTGAAAAACTCACCCTGTATATATACGTGTGAGGTGGCAGAACACGCCCAACTGAAAAAATCATCCTGTATATATGATGTGGCAGGATACGGCCAACTGAAATGTTCACCCTATATATGCATGTGTTGCAGGACACGGTGGGCTACAACGTGCATGCGCTGTCCTGGATGCGGCGCGAGCTGGAGGCGCGCGGCGCCGAGCAGCTGTTCCGCGACGCCGCCGCGCGCCGCGGACTACGAGACAAGCGGCGCCGCGCGAGACAAGCACTCAAACGACCTATTGTTACTGTCACCTAGCGCAATAAACTTGTAGCTAATTATATGGGTTTTATTCAATATTTCAGAGTTCCCAAAATATCCTTAGATCCTCCGTGCAGTCCTCTTTGACAGTTTCTGGTGCAGTTGGTTACACGCCGCGTGTGAAACCAACTTCAAAATTGTAATAAAAAGAAAGAAATAAAAGTAATCTTTTAATAGATCTAAAATATCTAAATAGTCCAAAAAAAAAATTCCTACATTAAAAAATTGACAAATAAATTAACTAGTTTTTACCTTTTAGCACTAGGAGTGCACGAAGTTGGTGGAAATATTTTTAACAATTATAATCATAAACCAACATTCTATTAGCTACACCTTATGCTCCAGTTTAAGCCACGCCCATCAACTACGAAGAGCCAATCAGCGTCAACTTAATGAAACGTCATACCATTGATATGAATGTTCTAGAAACTAGTGCATTTTGAAATTTTGTTACATATGGTGTTGAAAGTTAAATATAAAATATCTTCATAAAAATTGCTTATATTTTAAAAAGTACAGCTTATCACAGTACAGCTTCTTATATGCAAATATAAATACATACACACGTATTTTAAAATAGTTTTACTCAAAATTTTTAAAGATAATAATGTTTCCCTAGAAATGCAGTCACTTCGTTATCTTCTTATGAGCGCATTCGCCCCAAGACCAAAAGGTCTTGAAAATCTGTATAGCCAAATCATAAATATTAGCGTATTTTAAAATGTAAACAAAAATAATAATAAAGGAAGGACGGAGGAGTAAATAAATAAAAACCAGAATGGCTGCTATAATTTATTTGTAAAAAAATATTCTACTCACTACATAGCCAATATATCAGTTAAAACTTTAATAATTTAAGTATCCATCCCTGCGTAAGTCACGTTATTATCATCTATGCAACAATAACTAATGTTTCACAATGAGTATTCCAGCCACTGTTCTGTAATCAGTAATCACTATTCAATCTCAAACGGATAATTTATGCTGAAACTTACTATATATATGTATATATACGTACAATTATGTAATTTGACAACAACAACAAATGGTCCATTAAGCTTTCTATATTGGAAAATATTGCTTCAGGTCGTACTATGCATACGTCTTTCAATATAACCTAATTACTGATGCAATACACGTGATATCTGTCTAGTGTCTACAGATCATTACAATTAGTCCAGTTGAATTATAGACACGCTTAAATAATTATCCACGTCGATCGCCGGCCGCGGGACCCTCCGCCCACTAATATATTGCTCTTCGCTATTGTATTGTTATATTGTACAATACGGATACATCATATTGCTTATTCACAGCGCGGGGTCCCCCGGCCCGCGCATCATCAATTTTAATTGACAATAATCATTCTATGTATATATGTTCATTGCATACAATGCTCACCACCTCTTATCACAATGTTATTGCTTTTCGGAAACACACACTAACATTTTCTCAAAATAAAATACATATATCACAATTAATTTAAAATACGTTTTTTAATTATATATTTCGCATGAAGACGAGTGAATTATGTATTACAAGAAGACGTCATCAGAGTGTTTGTGTGTCAGTCTTTATTCAGTACTCGAATAACGATGTTAAATTAATGTCGAATGGAATTAGTGGAAGTATATTTATTCCAGCATAAATTATAATAATAGGCGACAGTGCCACCATACATAATGACAAACACATGCTTGTTAGAGCGTAAGCGCACACAACACAACCGGTATGTTAGTAACTATATGACGATATACATTGTTCATCAAATCTTAATACCGATATATCCACGAGTTAAACTAAAGTACAAATAAATTATCAAATTGGAAGATCGAACAACACAGCTGATCGTTACGTCTCACGAGTTCAAACAATACTTTACGGATTTGTAAATGTGACGCGGCGTACAGCTCGCAATGATTCTACCTGTACAGTGTGCGTGTACACCACACGAGCACACACCATACAGCATACAGCGTACCGTCGGCAGCGACAACCCATCAAATTATATAACGATGTCAACTATGTAAAAACTACGTAAATACAAATAAGATAAACCTAAGACAAATGTACAGAGTAGAATTTAATAAAATAATACTGTATCACTACTGCAAGCAGCAATATTAGTGGAGATTCAAAACTGTTAGTCACACGGTCTGACACGATCATTTCAACTACGTATTTTCATAATTGTACAGACAGAAGACTCGATTGAGGACAATTTCTTATAATGATAATAATTTCGTAACACAAATTAGTAGCTCTTATAGTCGACATTCATTGAAGAATGAAAACCTAATTTACACAAACACAAAAGTATATCGAGGTAAACTGTTACAATAAGTGGTTTTCACATAAATAAATATAACAGAATTATGAGTATTCATTTTCATATCCATATATAAACCGAGACAGTAAAATAAAAATATATATTTAAAATAATCACTTGTTTGTCGAGATGACTATATATCGTATAATATCAACACTGAGAGAGCTACGGATGCGAGAGAGCGTGCTTAAGATTTACGTATGTAACACTATCCATGATAAAATTCATGAAACATTATTGTCAAGGTAGACAGCTAATCTGAAGTAATAAGTAAGCGATACTAAATACATACTAGTTCGACACTAATGATCCCAATAATAATGAATAAATAATCTCAATTTTAAAGCTTTTCCAATACGATAAGCATGACGCTAGAGTCCGGAAGAATAGCTGCACGTCGGAATCACTGGAGCGCGATGGGGCGCTCGCCTAGCTAAGTAGTATCACAATGTCTCATAGACAGGTGCGTTTACTGGCCCGAGGGGTTTCCATAACAAACAAACTAACACTAAAATTAAGTAGAGACGTCGAGTAAAGGACGGTGATCGTACAGTTCTAAGATAAACGGAAGCAATAACAAAACACTCCACATCAAGGAAAGAGAAAACGTAAATGCTTCTGCTATAAATATATACAAAATAACACTGACCATCATGAGGTGAATCCGGTAAGAATTTACTAATGCCACAATATATCGATATCGATTACACTTTACTTCCAAAAATGCCCAATAATACGTGTTCAGTGAATTGAAATATTAATTACTAAAATAAATCTTTTTTATCTATTACGTATCTATTATATAATAATGCCAAGTTTTACCGTATAATTATGTATGTACACACGTGATGGAAGGCAACACGTTATATATATTATGTACTGGAAAGTAATTTGTCGTTTAAAAAGTTATTGCCCAAAGATATGTCCGCGCTAATCGATCATGAATCAACAATGTACGCTAGTAACACGTTCATATTCACCTAACTTTATCGAATAGAGTGGACGAGCGCGGCGCGATATAGACACCGCGCGGCCGCCACATGCTTTACTTATTGCTTCTCAACACGTCTTGTTATCTTAACTAAAAAAATACTCCACAGAAATACAAAAAAATACTTACACTGTAAATACTGACCGAAGTGGGAAATAAATTAGATAACTATAATTTACTGAACATTACCGTTACATTAACCACTACGTAAAATAATAAAATTTACAATATGACCTAATCCTAAATGAATACTTGTGTCCTGCATTAGGTAACCGTTAATATAATTTCAAGAGAGCATTTTAAGGCAAGGTTTACAAACCTATGAGATTTCGCATTCAGATCAATATGTCATAAATTCAAATTGAGAAGACCTACCAATATTAACATCGCGCCATACGAATTTGCAATCATAAAATTGGCAATCTACGAACCGTATGACATAATTAGCGCGCATTCAATTTATGCATCCCCTGTTGTGATTGAACTAGTTTTGTCTCTGTCTACACACATGTGTTAGAGAGGGACAGAACACGCACAATCACTAAAACACCGACAACAAAATCAGTACGTACAAAGGAAACCGCGAAAGATTCGTCGAATACGAAAATACATTATCTTTTAAAACCGCTCCGCTACGAGACTGACAATCGTACATATCACATGTCAGAATTAATACGCGCGGTATTTACTCGCTTGCAATGCCGCTGTGGTACCGCTTCTATACAACGTACAGGCACTAAGAAATCGACAACAGACATCATTGTTTCAATCGTCAACAACAACTCAACACTTTTCATAAAATAATGCTCATTTAAATCACATGGTTTGTTTTTAATTTGACGACAGTTTTGTGAACACATTTGCACGTCACTCAAAAATATCGACATTGCAATGCGAATGTGTTCCGCGTTATGAATAATTACTCACATAGAATGTACCACAGCGTATCGGCGTAACCATAATAAAGTATATTTTTCTTATTATTTTAACTATTGCTTTCAAACACTGGCCTTACTAAATCTACGTTTAGTCGAGAATTTTTATTTGTATCGAGTATGTTGACGCGACTGTTTGATGAAATAGTTTCCTGCGCAAAACCTTAGATTAATTCAAAAAACCCATCAGATCTATGAAATGATAAATTTGCGATGATTAAATTCGAGAAAAATGACAATGTTATTTGAGCACATTTGATCAAACATTCCCGCCAACATACTGTCACGATGAGCTGGTATGGTTTGCGTCAGGCGTCCGTTGTGGCGACTGTGCGTGGCGTGGTTCGGGCGCGCGGGTATCACAGTGCGCGGAGTCAGTGCGTCTCCTCCGCGGCGGTCACGTGGCTCGCCACCAGGTTCAACGGGCCCTCGTCGTACTCCGGAGCGTTGTGCCCTACCTGATCGAACAAAAACACATCATTATTTTGTACTAGTTTTGTTTGTATTATGTTGCTATAGGGCTCATAAGACCAACTTATTTTCATAGCGATATTATAAATTGACTGGTGGTAATACACCTGGTGGTCTGTGCAGTGCAATCAAAATATTCACAAGTCAACAAATTATACCGGCCAGCTTTTGCGTCTCCAGCCATCTCATTTATTGTACGAAATGCTATCGTGGGGCTGTTACCTGACATCTTTATCGATATAATGTTTGTCGAGAAATATTCTCTTTGTTTCTAAAATAGCAAACCCTCAGTAGCATGTAGTGGGAGAGTCGTGTGGTACCTGTCGTCGTATGTTGGCGGGGTGCGCGTGCAGCGCGGCCAGCAGGTGCGGCTGCAGCGTGCGGCGCAGCGCGGCCAGCACCGCCTCCTCCGCGCATTCGCCCGCGCCGCCCGCGCCCCCCGCGCCGCCCTCCGCCTCCACGCACGCGCCGCCGCCGCCCCCGCCCACGCCGCCGCCGCCGCCGCTGCGACGCGACTCTGCACATACACACACAAACTTGTAAATTAACACTGTCAAAGCGTATATATAATCCGATTACTTTCGGCTTGCCTTTTAAAAACGATACTCATTAAAAGTTTGAATATTAAATACGAATTTAAATGATTTGCTGAGTTCCCAAGCTCAACGTTAAAATGTAGAGGTATTTATGGTGTTAGTCTAAAGACAAAGCATGAGATCATACTATGTAATGATAGGTAAATATACCACTAAAACTAAATAAAGTACATCGAGTTTATTTCTGCTCCAGCAGTCTGTTCCAGCCCCAAGCAATTTATATTAGCTTTTTCAGACCAGAAACCTCACATAAAGTGAATTGCTCTAAAATCTAGGTGGAAATTAGAAAAAAAATCAACATCCATATATTCTGCTGTTTCTAGTGTCAAGATATATTGAGTGTAATGTAGAGATACTGACTGTTCCTGGTGTGCTTTGCGTCGTGTCGCGGTCGGCGGCGGCGCGTGTGGATGGTGTCGCGGCGCATGGCGGTGGGGCGCGGCACGCCGTGCAGCTTGAAGTACAGGCCGCACGCGTTGCACACCATCTCGCCGCGCGCGTCGCGCCGCCAGATGGTGGTGGTGTGTGTGCCACAGTTGCTGCACGCCAGCTCCACGCGCGCCGCACCCCGCGCCCCGCCGCCCGCGCCCGCACCGCCATCCGCGCCCTCCTGCTGCAAACACAGCACAGTATAGTACCCCCCATCCTGCCATCCAACATCACGTGTATTTTTAGTACCTACAAAGAATCTCATTTATTTTCGAATATTATCTTTAAATACCGGTATAAAGTATAATCTTATTTTATTTTGAAATTTAGGACCATGATAAAAGTGTCTAGACGGAAAGGATGCAATGGATTTCGTTTGACATACAAGTAATAATAAAAGAATCCAAGTGTGTCCAAGAAAAATACATGTGATATCTTACTAGACCCCCATCCCCCCTTGCGATATTTCGTGATTTTTGTCAAACCCCTACCCCCTCCTTTCAAGCGTCACGTGATTCATGGACGGCCCCTAAACTCTACAGTCTGGAGTCTAAACTGTAGAGCCATGAAAAATTCGTAAGTAACAGTATGTAGATAAGGTAAAGGTGTCGTACGTTATCGGCGGGCGTGTGCGGCCAGGCGGCGGTGTTGGGCGCATCGTGCGCGGCGACGGGCTGCGCGCGCGCCGGGAAGCTCTGTTTCCTGCGTGCCGTGCCCGCCACGTTCGCGCCGCGACCGGACCCCTGCCACTCGCCGTTCTGCGCATAACATCATACTACATTATACACAAGTGCACCATAATATAATACCACACAAGAGATACAAGGATTTTAGGGTATGTGTAGCCCGCCAACTTGTACTAGGCGAGCGTGGTGACATATGGCCTAATCCTTATCAATTGAACTATCAATTGTGGGGGGGTCCAATACTCAGCGGTAGGTTTAATGGGAAGATACAGGACAACAGCATGTTCAGTGTTTAACAAAAATCTTGTTACTTCTTTCAGAGACATTCCCTTTTAATGTCTTTGATGTGTGATGACCTATCTAATTGCCTCAAATAGTTGAATTTCTTATAGTTGGTAGTACTGATTTTAGTTGGTCCTAGTGTACACATAGGAATTAGCACTCATGACTTGATGACGCATAATATAATCATGAAAATATGGCAATTAAAAGTTGCGTGTTGATTCTCCTTGGTAGCACGACTACGTTAAAAATATTTCTTATTGGCACAATGAATCATTCAACACTTTACATGTACTTGTACTAATTCCCATATTTATAATATCGTAGAGTTCGTATCAATGTATTACGTTAATGTAACTGTTTGCTAATCTCTTCAGCAGTACGTTTACCAAACCAGTTTTCTTAACGAGAGAAGATCAAAGTACATCACAATTACTTTAATAGTAATGACATTTTGTAAACCATAATACGTGAAGAATTACCACTAACTATTACATAAGTGGATTTATGTTGAAGCAGTCATGTTGCTGATTATGCCCGTATTGCGGTACAATTACACATATTTCGCTTGCATTTATAAAACATGTGTGATTATTTGCGAAGTATGTTCGAGACGGGGCCATGTAATTGGGTCGTCTGTTCGTAATATTATTTGATAGCCTCAGTGGAAGAGAGGCGATGAGCCGGTTATGAAATGAAAGGTGACGAGTTCGAGTTCCGTGCTAAGACAAAGAAATATATTATGTATAAATATTTTCAACAATCAAGGTCTCGAAACATGAATTAAATAAAGGCTTATTATTACGTCGTTCAATTAATAAAAAAAAAACTGGAAGCTTTACAATTAACATAAAAAGTGACGTATTTAAGTTGTTTATTGTACTACTTGATCACGTTATGCAATCAATCAGCTCAACCCGGAAGACTTAACACATTAACACACGAAATAAGTTATATTTGAAAATGGGTCCCAATTGCAAGATACTCAGCAAGTATTTTTTTTTGTTGACAACTCTAGGATATTTTACTATATGGGTCACTGGGCCACCATAGCTATTAATATGTATGTTCTGAGTTTATGTGTAAATATAATATTGTGTATACATATATACCAGTGGAAATAACTCACAAATTGTCACTCAAAATACAATGACCTTCAATCGCAATTAAAAAAAAAAACAAATCAAAATAGCGGTAAGGACAACGCACCCAGCAGCGCGTACGTAGTGCACGCTCGTAAATATGCATCGCGCGGGACGCGACCGCAGCGCCGAGGAAAACTATTTACCTCCGAGATTAACATAACATTTAAGATCACTATAAAGAATCTAATTTATGCCGTCAACAAATGTATTATGCTCGTATGTCTCAGTGTGAACTTGGCTGCGGTGGAGGATAACAGTGTCTCACACTGATAACGAGTGATAGTGCCGGTTTTTTTTCAATCATAGTATAAGTCGGTCACTTATGTGCGTGTGTTGTATAATAATTGGTTGTAAACACGGTGTAGCGTAGTAGTCATGTGGTGTATTATGAGGACTTGCCTGTTTACCTATGCTGTAAGTATAATGGATATGTCAAACAAATATAGTCGTGACTCCAAGTTATTATGCCGAAGTATGGGGTTTTTGTGGTGCAACACATAGAAACAAATATTTGCGAATCACATCACTCCTGTGTGAAGAGATTTTTGACAGTTGAATGAATACATGAGAAACATTGGCCGCTTCATATATTCTGCCTATTCCACAGACTATCTTTGCTTCGTTTGTCTCTAGTTGAATTATTTCTCAAAAGAATTGAAGTCACGTACAGCGCCGGTTGTAAAGAAGTCATAACCTGGCTGCGATGTAAATAATAAAACTTAGCCCCGAAATAATTTGATTTAGGCGTAATCAGATGTTTATGATTTGTGAGTTTCGCGTATATGCCTCGTCCCCACGCAGAGGTATGATAAGAGTGAATAATCAAAGAACACTATCTCCATTTCTATAAAAGAAGTTGGAATCGAAATTTATGAGATTATTACGATTACTGACAAACATTTTTACTCTTATCAATAGTAACACAATTTGAAATAAGGGGATATTTAATTCGAGGAGCATTTCTAATGTAATTGCATAAATCAGAAAATTGTATAACAAACATTATTAAAATTATTAAGAAAACTAGGTTTTTCTTTTTTTATTGTTTGAGAGGCATTTCATCATTCAGTAAGAACATTGACTTGTGCTTCTCTGGTTGCGAAATATATGCTTAGTGCTTACGCATTTACGTGCAGGGAGATATTTCAGCAGTATCATATATTCTAAACGGTAAATAATGGCGTAACACTCATATTGTTCTTCAATAAACATTCGGTACAATATTACAAGGAGACTCAAATGATCTCCCAATAATAATTAACTTTCGAATATCTATTATATTAGAATCAGTTGCATCAATGCACAGTAATGTCTACAATATACGTGTTCGAATTCGAAGGCATTAATTTTACTTAGTAGGTATATTAAGGTTATATTGAATACACTTATTAACACAATAACATTTATTTCAAATAATAAGCAAAAGGCCCTTTCTTAGAATGTATCTTATGTCAAGGATATAAAGTACACATATCACATCCGACTTTGCTTGCACATTCAGACTTTTATAGTGACAAAATATTCATTGATATCAGAAACATTTGTCTCGTATCTAAGAGACGATGAAGGGACACTCACAAGCGCCTTCCCACTTGTTTTCAAGCCTAGATTTTTGCAATAATGGAAATGTGACGAACATTGTGTACAATATCGTTACACAAATGAGTAAATAAAGCACATACGTCAAGCAATGAAAGTGATGTCACCCGTTGCACGCTGTTGAATATTAAAATTCTAACAATATAGGAAAATATATACGTTAACTCAATTTGACTCGATTGTTATGCAAATTGTCTAGTCACTAGTGCACACTACAATGTATGGGAAATACTTTATGGAGTTTGAGACGGCATCGCTCTATCGAAGGCATCAAAAAAAACACCAGAAAGATATACACATTTTTGATACGCCGTAAAATTTGTTATGTTTGATACTAGGTAGAACGCCCCATTTTCCGGGGGAGTTTTTCGCGTCGGAAATATTACTATCGTAAGGATATAAAATGTCGCGCCCTGTAAACGTATGCCGAAGTACTATAATCTCATAGCAAATATCGCATACGATCATGGTATACGATTCTCGATTAATTTCTCTGGGGGTAAGAGGTGATTCTTTGCTCGATTGTACGTATTTTTCTAGATTAGCTCTCAGTATGCCATTATTTAAGGTCTAAATGATATACTCTAACATCGATTTCTAAAACAATGTATAAATCAAGTCTTAATATATTACTAAGTAGGTTTGCCTTAACTGGCAATATAAGCCGATTACTTAAGTGTAGAGCATCACAAGGAGAATAGTTATTATGTGAGGAAAATGGAAACTTCACCAAAGTCACTCATAACAATACCTCGTTACTTGTTAATAAACTAATACCTATGCATATATGCAGTCATATTGTATACCTCACAAAAGCGAAAACACAATAAATTATCTTCAATAACATAAACATAAGTATGAAATCTAGTGAAAACTACTAATATTATAAATACTGTGTATAATATGTATGTTCTGTTTTCATGCAGAAATTAATGAACCGATTTTGACGTAACATATAGATACGAACCATGGATACGTATTACATATATTGGCTATTATTTATCAAAAAAAAAAAACCGTGGGATGAGTCAGAAATTCAAATATGCATATTTGCTACTCTTTCAAATTCGAATGGATGACACGGGATCGGATAGGACTGGAGTCTGGATTGCTTGCGTTTCTTCATGGGACTGAAGGGGACATAATGGGACGGGAAAGCAATATAATGTACATATAGTAAATAATATGTTGTTGGTGTGGACTGGACTTAAAATTGATCTGCACACGTTTGAAGCCGTGCCCGGCCTCAAGTTACAAATAATTTCTTTAAGTCAGTTCAGGTTATCGAGAAGGGAGACAGTAATGTAAAAACAACTCATTATGTTTTTCATTGCTCGGGAACAACTTTAATTTATGTCAAGTATCATATACATCCCTTACTGAATCTTTAAAAAGGCGAATACACAAGTTTATGACGATCAGATCAGTATACATGTAATATAAGAAATTATATGAAACAAACCAACTCACATTTGCATTTATAATATAAATTAGGACCTACTTTTCAAATACCAAATAAGAAATTTCACAAGTTTTAAAGACATTTGAAAGTAATTTTAATATTGATAATTTTACCATATCCAGCGATGAAAACATTGTTACTAAAATATTGCGGGAACAGCAAACAATTTGGAGCTTATACAAAAAAAACGCGTGATCGCCGCGCTTAAATTAACCATGCGGAAGACAATTCGGTGTTCGAAGAAAACACATCCTTCTTCCTACTAGTTACTGCGCTAACGAAAATAATCGAACATTTGGTATGCTTCGTATGTAGAACACACCATCGGAATAATTTGGAGACATTCATATGCGTCATTACTTTACACAAATGTTCATTGTATCGGTATTTGTAAAATGTCAGTAATATTTTATTAAGTTTTCCAATTGTCAATTTTAGTTGGGTGGATCTTCTTTCATTTAATTCATAAATAATTATCGCCATGTTATGCAATTATTAATTTATTCATGTTATTGAATTATCATATATTCCATATTATTCAATTATTAGTTTTGACAAATGTTTATGTTCTTACGATAATCGTTTCTTGGGTCGTGAAAATGGGGCTTAAGAAACAATAAGAAATTAGGACAACTAGTTAAATAATGATAACCACACGCTTAGAATTTTCTGTGCATTAACTGGCAAGGAAAATACTGAAACAAGTTACACGCGTAGTGTTCTGTTAGGCAATCAGATCCAAGAACGCGAATTTATCACCAAGCGAACATTTTCCTCCGTTGTGAATGGAGGCCAAGTCGGTTTCTATATAACCAACATAACTCCACTAATATTATAAATGAGAAAGTTTGTGTGTTTGTTACCTCTTCACGCTAAAACCGCTTAACCAATTTTGTTGAAATTTGACATGGAGCTAGCTGACACTCTGGATTAACACATAGCCTACTTTTTATCCCGATAAAATGTAGAGCTCCCGTGGGATGTGTAAGGAATCCAAATATATTCGATACTCTTTCAAACTCAAACGAATGGCATGGGCAGTTTAAAGTGCCGCAGTAACGTTGAGTTTAAATATGTTAATTAATTATCACACGAAATAGTTCCTATGTTTCTAAAGTGGAGTCAATCAGCATTTTCACCGAGCGAAGCCGGCTCGTACCGCTAATAAGATAATATAAATTAAGTCTATGCTTTTAACACATCAAATTAGTTATTAAGTCAATGTTACGCAATATATTTAATTACGGTTTTTTCTTTAGTACATAAAAAAACTTAATCAATTTTCATATGTGCATCTTCAATAATTGTACTGATATTATGATAATCTCAGTTTAACTTTATTTTTTTTTCATTCATATATTTACATGAGTAATATTGCAAACAATAATGAATTAATGAAATTATTGTATTTTATACAGTGACGTAGTCAGAAAAAAAACATAGAGACCAAATCTATAAAAAACTACTACTACTATAATAAACAAAAAAAAAACTAATTAACTTTTTTATTAAATCCCACGCGGACGAAGTCGCGGGCACAGCTAGTGCGCGATAAAATCCGTAAAAATCGAGTTTATTTAAAAAAACAATGACTGTTTTCATTTCAAAATCTGTCAATAATTCAAATGACTACATTCATAAAAGATACATTAAATTATAGAGACCTATGTTATTGGTGAAGCCAAACGGTTACTACGTAATAGTGGCAGTAAACTGATGATATTGTTGAATGAATAAGAAGACGATAAAGAATCTTCGTGAGTTCACCCTACTATAGTAATACTATAATAGCTATTCAAGTGTTCTTTGACTCTACCCTGTGGTTACAGGCGAGATAATAGCCACGGAATCCACTGACCATCGTAGAAGGCGACCAAAGTGGATCATCAGGGTCGCTGGGTGCACTGGCGACTGCTGGGAACTGTGCGTCCTCATCTATAGCAACTCCGGAATGGGCGATAGAGCGCATGGCTTAATCTGTTGTGGATGATCCTATTTCTAACACCTTAAACGAGTGTTCAAACATAGTTATAAGTGGGTTATAACCGGACCTTAAATTAGGCGGACTAGTATTAGTTTTACGCCAGGCTGTTACGACAAAGTAAATCGGGTACTTTACGCCCAGAGCTATCCGGTACTGCCCATAATGCGTGTGACTGTCACGGAGGGCTTTTAGTCTGTGTGCTGGCACAGGATGTGTTGGATCCGGTCGGGACGAGCTATTATCAGCGAGTCAGACTGGCAAGCCAGCTATACCAGCATAACTCTTTTAGCCCCAATAGCATGACTCCCAGCAAATAAATAAGAGCGAAATTTATAAAGCCGTAAATTTCTTCCAAAATTAATAATGGAATACAAAAACGTGGTGCAAAGAACACAATAAGCAACATGAAATACCATAAATTCTCTTGGGTTTTTTACTAGTTTTCATAATTTTATCATATCAAATGTTGTGTAGTCGCACTTGGTTTTTTACAAATAGGCGACCACGCACTTATATTGTCCTATGCCGAATGCACTGATAACAGGATATTTGATTTATCGTAGTAGGCGACCAAGTTTTGCTTCTAAAGCACATATGACAATGTATCGATTTTCAACAAATGCTTTGAAAAATTTTAATATTTGGCATAGGATCTTGTGGTATTGGGACAATGACGACAGTATAAATAAAAAAATACACCCGACTGTCACATATATAATGCTGACCCTACATTAAGATGGTCTTGTATTGTTGGTGCAAACATTTGTAATTTAACCTACAGTGGCATCTAACCAACTGCGCTAAGGTATATACACGTTTTTTTTTTATTGCACTGAATGGCGAGGCGATCATGCCGTTCGCCAAATGGTAAGCGATACGACCGCTCGTAAACAGTAGCAAAACCAAACAACACTTTGAATTACAAAGCAGCCCTTGGTATTCCACCGCGCTCGCCATCCTGAGACATAAGATGTTACGTGTCAATATGTCCAGTAGTTACTCTGGCTACAATGTCCTCCAATCCGAAACACAACAGTGCTGTTTGGCGGGATACGTATGGGAATAAGTGGTTATTGTTATCACTTACCGGTGAGACGGCACCATTGACGGGCTGTTGCATCGTGGAGGACAGCGGTGAAGTGGAAGCCCTTAGCGGAGACACCGTCATGCCCAGGTGTTTGCTGTTTATCAACCTTCTTAGTAACTGCGTCGCCTCGCCGCTCCGACCTGCGATCACAAAAATAGTCTTGAATTAATCACGTTTTGTTTACGCATCCTTACATTAAAATACCTCAACATGATATCTTTTTGACAAAATGATGAAAATTAAATTTAGGAATGCTTGTCTCTTACTTTTCTAGGATTTACTTTATAGATCATCAATAGATATTATGAACTTCTGTAAATTTAACCAATGTCAACTTCATATTGGTCAAAATTACATGAGGCTATGAAAGATACAAATTTTGAAATATTGACATAACAAATTTGAAATTTTGCGTGTTTGCCTAGCGCGCCCTCTGATGGCGAAATCACATCGAAAAATAAAAAAGTAGAGTTGTGCATCTATCTCTGTATCAGTGGCGTGCCTAGGGTTGTGGACTAGGGCAAGCCCAATATTTTTTTTAGCAAGAATATGTATTGGTTCAGGAGCAAAATGGTATTAAAAAGGAAGAACGTGTTCATCATGCGATAGGGGGCGAGCCTATGCGATAAAAAAATATATAGAAAAACGACCCGAGATTCGAATCCGAGACCTCAACTTTGCGCCATCGAGGCAGTCCTAGACCTACCACACGATCTATATAAGATTAGGATAAAAACTAATAAAATAATAACTGTCTTTATCACTGTTATGAAAAAATCTATTACAATAAGTTGTTTCGAAAAATCTAATAGATGGCGCGATTTTCACAGCCAGCTATTTAATATTGCCAAAATACTGAATGGCCTATCATTAGTTTTAAATAGATGAATAAAACAAATGTGTAAGTCAAATTACTTTTGGGCATGCATACGTAACTTTATATTGCAATTATTTTGTAAATTAATTACAATATAAAGTAATAGCACAAGTACAGCGCCGTGTTTAATTTCGCGGCCAGAAATTATTGTTATTAATACATTCATGTTATGTTTTTGTGTATGCATGTGATTTTTTGATTCATCATGAGCCCTGAAAGGAAGCTCTTGATGAGCTCAATGGCAAACAGTGTCAACTAATATCTGAAAAACACTACGATTACTGTCTACGCGAGCATAATGTTTTGAAATCTCATCACATATGTATCTGACGCATAAAGAGGTTTCAATACGCTATTTACCGGAATTATGAAAAGATGTTAATGCATAATATAATTTTCTGTACTTTGAGAAATCACAACAAATCAGGCGTAGGTTTTGGACCAGATACGAGTAGTTGTTTGTCAACGAAATGTAATGAATTTACCTTTTCCTCGCCGATCAACACTTGCACGCACTTCAAACCATCACAAGGCACATTTTCACCCATTATTATACGTAATAAACGTAAAATACTATAATTAAACGAAAACTAAACGTAGATGTTCTGTGATTACTGGTTAATCGTCCGCTCGAAAGAAAATAATAATAAACGTGAAACTATCCACAGGTCCTAAATTATGTACTATTCCAAATTATATATTAATAAACATATTTAAAACATCATAATACAGTCTCAAAAAATATCAATTTATTTTATATATTATCCAATATAACTTATAGCAAAACATAAATATTTTTCCATAAATTTGGATCATAATATGACGCGTCAAGTGCACAACTTCACTACGCGAAGCCGGGCATTTTGCTTGGTACAAATTGCATTATAGAATAGCTATATGTATAGGTACGTAGTGTCATGGTAGTAGCAATTCACCCATAGGTGCGACTGAGAGGGCAATATACGCCAAAAGCCAGGTAAAAGCACACGAGAGAGAAAAAGATAGATACTACTTTGGTGTGTTCCGTCTTTTTAAGATATTGCGTCACTCGTGGACCAGCGTTGATTTTGAATGAAATATTTTTATGTTAGTTTTAGACCGCGGCGCTCGCTTAGGCGAGCCGCGAGTTGCCAGGCGTGGCGCTGCGAGCGCGGGTGCTCCGTCGCAGGCGCGGGGCTCCATTATGGCACGCCGCGACGCGGTAAATTTAAAAATGATAGACGTTTTGCATTAAACGAATGTATTTTATTTATGTTACTAATTTTCCTTTAAGATTGAGTATATGCGTATTAAGTAGGGCAAGCCGGGCTTTTGGGCTTCTATGGAAGTACCGCCACTGCTCTGTATACAATACTAAACTATGATAGGGTCAGGATTATGTACGTGATTATTGAGTGTATTCTTTTATTTGACGCAGGTATAATTTTTTAATAATTTCTCGCCTTTACATTCGTCATAAAGAGTGCTCTTGCTGTCAAGTGCATTGGTATCACTTTGTCGTGTCAATATAATAAAAATACAAGATTAACTAGCCATAAACTTTTTGTTCAACCGTAGGAAATCCTGTACAGAATATAGGCCTACTTCAAATTATTTTTTGTATCAGCTATCAATCACTTTTTGTAGTCTTAACATAACCCGTTGTACTTCTTTTAGTTAAAATAATATCGGATACTTAAAAGTATCTATGTATAATATAGAGGGAGCGTTGGTACATCAAAAATGTAGATAAAAATGGCGGTGCCGGGCCACCGATTTCTGCACTCCTATTGGCTGATATTTGATGCATGACAGCGCTCCCTCTATATTATAAATACTCCAAGATTTGATAGAACACAATTACAGGAAGTCGGTGGATGCAGGCTGCTTCCAAACAGGTCGATGTGGAGATCTATGGGGAAGGCCTATGTTCAGTAGTGAACTTCCTGTGGTTGAGATGATGATGATGAAGAGAATACAGTGTTTTTATCACTTAATAGAAATTATGTAAATGTATCGCATAAACCAGGTTCGATCAATTAATCTGTCGCGGTTTATTAGCAAATCAGAGATTGTTTTACAAAATATATTAAATTCCGCAAGGAATTACCAATTATGGCGAAATAAATGCGACCTACACGTACAGCATTTATCTAAGAACATATCTATGCCGCATGTCGAGATGTCCATAAGCAACTTTTCTATTGCTGTAATGCAAATCTACAATACATTTTCTGAGTATTTGGAACTATATTTAAGTACTAAAGAAATAAATAAATAAACCTAGCAGTCACATACATAGTCCTGATCCAATACTAAGATCGATTTTTGTGTTGTGGGGGTATCAGAACCTACATAAGACTTTTAAGTCTCATAAACACCCAGACGCGCAAAAAAATAGCTGTAGATCACACAAACATTTGTCTCTATGCGGGGATCGAACCCGCGGCCTTTCGTTTCACAGCCTGCGTCTGCGCCAAGAAAGCTTTCAAAGTGCAAATACATTGCTACAAAATCAGACTTTTATTTATTTCACTTCATTCTACACGGTTACCAACTTATGAACCACATGAATTGTATTTATGGCTTACACTAACTTAGTCGACATTATGAGTAGTGAACGTAGTGTAATTGTCGTTAAATCTCCCATTAAAAAATATACATGTACATAACTAAGACGCGCCCCTTATTTCAAGCGCCCTGGGCGTCGACCAACCGCACCCGATCCTAACACCACAATTGGCAAAACCCTAGATTTCGAACCCAGGTTTCCGATTTACATCCCGTACATGCTGCTACAAAATCAAAGTAGTGAGATTTTATTATAATATGATACAAAATAATCTTTTCTGTGTCTCAGACGTTGCCCTTATGACTCATGCAGTGTTCGTGCTTACGTACTTCATTTCGAAACGAAAAACATCATAAAATCTTACGTTACTCGGTTTATGTGGGACTCGATAAAATTGACATAATATTATGTTTAGGTAAACAAGTGTCTGAGACACGTTTGCGCTGCAGTCATGTTGTAAAAATTGTTTTTAAGAAAACAACTGGGCATCAAACATTCTAATGACCTGACGCAAATCTTCATATCACTCCACTTGTCTACGGATAGATATAGGCGTGCCTGTATCCTTGGATTTTATTAGAATATCCACCGACTCACGATGGGTATCCAGAGGGGTTACTCAATACACCCACACGAATTTCGAATGTTTGGACGACGAACTTCAACATATGAGATAAAAGTTTTCCACGTCTAAAAATCAATACTATTCTCTATGAAGCTTATCATTCACTTCAACTTAGTCTAAGATTACGACAGAATTCGAACATTAACATAAATTATTAAGGCATATTCGTACAGTCTTACGTGCGATGTTCGAACATTCGTCGTTGTGTCGACGTACAGAGTAATCCGCCAGAGATCTCACGTCTGTCGTCAAATTACGAAGGTTTGATTGTGTCCGAATATACGAAATGAACTTCAAACACTACGTGACTTTATGATGAGTATTTAACCTCTGTTAACAGTAGTCACCATTCGTACGAATACCCTTGCACGAGCAAAGCCGCAAATACTTTTGAGAGCAATGATTTAGGCTGATTTAAGAGTCACGCTGACTGCAGGCTGACTATCTGCGCTGACAGCTCAGCGCGTAGCTTAGGCTGATTTGAGAGTCACACTGACCGCGCGCTGACCATTGAAATGTATGAGTTTCTACGGAGCGTTTTAGAACAACGCGTAGTTTTCAGCATTGACCCCCGCCCGTAAGCTACGCGCTGAGTTGTCAGGAATCACCGATTTAGGTGCCACTGATTCGGTGCGGTGAACATCCAACAATACTTCTATCATTCACACCTTGAGCAAACATTCTGTCAGTACTTTACTTCTCACCTACTCTACTAACACGCATCTTAAAAATGTCGTTCTTAGATATTACGACGATCTCTTTTCGAACATACACCATTATTCCGCGTTCTATCACAAATAAATCACGCCCACCTAAACAGCCAGTCGTGTCTTATTGAAAATCTTACGACGTTCTGTAAAGGTTTGTAAAAGTTTAACATCCTACAATCAATGCTTTCAATACTGTTTACTTAATACATCTGCGTTATTGAATGTGTTTGTTCGTTTCTCCGTTGGACCCTCTTCCGTTAGTCAGCACGACAACCAAAAATACGTAAGGGACGAAGTTTTCGGACAACTCGCTTTTATGTTAGCCAACATTGATATCGATTGCCTCGGTGGCGTAGTTGTACTACGGTACGGTTACAAAGCTGAGATCTGGGGCCGAATCCCGATTCGGGCAAAGTGATATTGGATTGATATTGGACACTATTCATTATCAGCCCGGAGTCAAGAATTTGTGCCCGATATGGCGGTAGGCTCGCATCATGGGACGGAACATATAACGTGAAATGTGGGTGCTCTGGTAGCACCTTTGCCTACCCCTTCTGGGAAAAATGCGTGAGTTTACGTATGTATGTACAGTTATTATATTTTTGTTATATTTTAAATCTTAAGCTTGACAAAAATCGTTTTGTAAGTATTTTCTTTGATATGACCTGTATCTTAGTATGGGGCCAGGACTATGTATGTGTGTATGTGACTATTGGGTGTATTTAAGCGTCAGAATGTATAAACGCTAAACACGTCAATCTAAAAAAAACGACTTCGACAACCGTGTGTTTTTACAAACAATATCCATGGCATGTACATATTCCACGACAATGTACAAAAAGACCAGTGTGTATATAAAAATAATGATATTAAAACCACTTGTAAGTAATATGCATGTTAGATAGCTACATCTCACTGCACATCTTAGCAAATACGTTCGCTGAGTAATCAAAACAAGCTGTATTGCTTCATTACAATGACTGTCTCCGTGGCGCAGTCGGCTAGAGGCCGCCTGCGAAACGAGAGGTCGCGGGTCCGATCCCCGCACCGAAAGAAATGTTTGTGTGGTTCACAGATATTCCTTTCGGGTTTAGGTGTTTGTAAGACTGAAAAGTCTCTCGTAGTTCTTGATAACCATGACACAAGACTCAGGAGGTCAGGATTATGTATGTGATTGTTGGGTGTTATTTATTATATTTTATTAATTATTACGAGTCATCGTTCCTCGAATTAAGTAAATAGCTCACCATTTTGCCTGTGAAGAGCCTGCCATAGCGACTCTTTGTCTTGGTCGTTGTCGTGCGGGGGCTGCGGGGAAGACTGCGTGGAGCGCGCCGACTGCGTCTCCTCGGGGTCGTCCTGGAAACACGGACCAAACAACTGTACCCACGGAACTTCACTTATCCACATACATTACTATACGAATGAATCGCTCACCTGCGACATCTGAGATATGTCCATTTGTAATCTGTCAGGATCTGACCCACTACTGCTTTGACTGCATTCCTCGTACACGGACGCGTTGTCTTTCGTTAGTTTTGACTTGTTCACCGACTGCTCGTATATGTGTTGCTTGTACTCGTCCGCGAAGTTAGTCTTGGTGTGCGCCAGTGCTCTGTGAAAGTATGAATGTGTGGAGTCGCGTTCCGCCTGCTCCGTCTGTTCCGAGGGTTCGTTCTTGACGGAGCCGTAGAGCGAGAGGTCCATCTCCTTATTGTCATGGTCCTCGTTGCTGCAGGGGCTGGTGTCGGTCTGCGACACGGCGTACACGCCGTACTGCTCGTCCGCGTAGTCGCGCCCGTACGTGGAGTCGCCGGCGGCCGTGCCGTGCGTCCTGTCTATGACACTCGTGTAGTTGGGTGAATATTTTTGCGACTCTTCGTTTTCCCTCTGCGTGGACGCCACCGCCTGGCTGATAATATCGATGACGGCATTGCAGTGCATTACCTCGCTCGCTCGCTCCGAGGGCGGTAAACTCGGAACGCTGTTGAACATTATGCGCGGCTCCTCCTCCGGTTTGACAACATACTTGGTGGGATCGTAATTTTTGATTTGCAGTAGTGTGACCGCCGCCTGCCGGCTCTCGAGGTTCTTCATCTCCTCCGTTGAGTCCGGAGAACCGATCTCCGCATATTTGTTTTTCGTCGCGTACTCGTTATCGTTGAGAGGCTTGATTATTTCTTCTAACTTTGCCGCCGTTATGTCGAGGATATCCTAAAAATAAAAAGTAAATGTTTGAACAATAGTCGCTCCATATTTGTTGCACGATAACGCAAATAAACATTCGAGCCAATGAGGCGTTCGCTCATTTCATGTCACTCGTGATATCAGTCGCCTCCTCGCTGATAAGATAAAAGCACATTGAGATCTAAAGGTGTTCTTGCAGTAGCATTTCTAATACGGTGGAAAATGTACTTCCTGACGATATGCAAAGTGAGTGAGCGTGAGTGGCGCGGCGGCGGGCGACCGCTCGGAGGAGTGTGCATGTGACTCGGCACGCGCGTTACATAAGTAATGGTATTCCTTTGTTGTAGGTGTTGTTAACATTGTGCATGCTAGTGTCGCCCAACAGCGCGGTGGACGAGCCCCCCGCGCCGCCCTGTGAGCTCTCCCTGCAGGACACCTCCAACCTCACGCTCAACTGCTCGCGGCGCGGCATCGGAACAATACCCGAATGGCCACCGCAAATAACCACTTTGAACGAAGGTAATGCACCGCTCGGAACACGCTCTTTATGTCAGTGTATCACGCACATATGTGACGTGCTCAATACTCACATTGCATACCATACCAAATCAGGTTTTTTCAATACTTATTTATCAATAACTTGTAGATTAGTGCGATTGTCAGTGTTTACCTCATAACTAGCCAATTTATACTTTGTAATAACATTAAGCGGCGTATACGTATTGACGTCAGAGAAGCAAAAAATACTATTCAATTTGTAAACGATTCGGTTGATAACATTATTTAGTTTGTAACAAATTTTTGTAGATACAGACTTTCTTAAATTCTGAATTAATTGTCTTGTTTATTGAGGATGTTCCGGACAGATTTCATCAGGTACCTAAGAGAAATTACTAGGCATTCATTTTGTAAACTATCTCAACTTATAGTTGAGTGGGCTTTATAAATGTATTTATGATTCACGTCCGATTGATTATTAATACTTATGTGTCATTTAAAATAAAATATATAACTAGTGGTACACGTTGTCTCACCTCAAGATTCATTCTAGTATAATACGAAAATTTATAAACAGACAATTCAACTAATTCTTGAACACAAACTTCCGGACCGGAACTAATCGGTTTGAGGAGGGATTCCTAAGTCACTCACTTCCCGCGCCGAACACAAAGTTCTTCATTGATGCGCCAATCTTTAGCAAAAAATACTATAGCTAATTGAATGTATTGGGAAATCACTTATTCGATAACCGATAAACAGACCATAAGCCAGTCTTTAATATGATTATTCATGCTTAATAATAGCATAGACTTTCCTAAACTTTTCAAACCACTTTCTAGTGATTGTATATCAATGTATTATTAATTTGCCTAAAATTGATTACAATCACGCACTTATCTCTTGTGAAGTTAAACATAAGACGTGGTGTTTTTATGTTGCATTATGCATATGTTAATAATGTTAAACCAGAGACAAATACGTAGGTAAAAAAACAACTGGCAACCGGTGTTATCAAAATACAAGTTTGTGATGACTTACTTCAAACGGACGTGTCAACATACGTGTCCCTAATAATATCTATAGTAAGAAAACGCTGTATATGTACATACTATATCGCTGAATCAAATCTGTTTATGTTCTTATATACCGGTGCAACTAAGTAACTACAATGCACCTGATAACAAGTGCAGCGCAAATTTCAATATTTGCAAGTCCACCAGATAGAGATGTTACTCACCGAAATTAATGTCAGATTGTAATTTCAAATAAATTTCGTCATCAAGAATAAAACATAAATCCTATGATTATGATGAAGGCTTTATTGTTGTCAATGGTTTTTCTATGTATTTAATATAGTTGTGGATCTCCTAGATTAGGTAGCATCCTTTGATATGCGATCATTGCGGCGTAGTTACCAAATTATTGAACTGCTATTTAAATTAGTTACATCGAAATACCTGCGCAGAAGGCCAATATTTCATGGACTTTGCAATCGTTTTTATTCGAATTGGGACACTCGTTTCGGCGACGAAGATTACAGATATAACTTATGTTAACGACTATAAGTAGCGAAAACTTTGTTACTTTGTATCTAATAAGGTACAACAACTACTTACTCAATCATAATCTGTAACAAATACCAATAATACCCGATAGCCTTAGCAAATACCTAAACTTCAGTCTGTTTTAATGCGTATCAAAATTAAGACAACGTCGATCTTAGATTATGTCATACCCTGACACGTAAGTTCAATGAATAGCCATATCTTATCCCATGGACATTATAATAATTATATTCCATGGATTGATATCTGGCCCCCATTAAGCATAGAAATAAATATTAAATAAAAAGCCCTTGTAGGTTTGACAGAATCATTCAATGCTATAGAACTAAACACGTCGCAACTCTCGATTAGATAATGAGAGACGATTTGCACAAACACCATCTCTGAAGTTGCGATTTTGTAGGCTAAATAACTATACCATGTACTAACAATGCATAAGAGGACGTTCTTAATAAAACAGGTGCTTTTATGACGATGATACAGCGTAATATGGAAAAAAACATTTTCACAGTTGTAGAAACCTAAGTTCTGTTATAGGTACTATGCAATATCCGACGGTCGAAAACAGCTTTGGCGTATCCTTATTAGCTTAATCCATTAAATGAAAAAAGAACATACATTCGAATTGAAAACCTCCTCTTTTTTTGAAATCGGTTAAAAAGTGAGACAAAATTTTCGATCAGTGAGCACCATCCTATAATAAAAAGGAGATCAAACAAATAGGAATGATGCACCGAATCTCACAACGGCTATGGCAGATTATTATACTATTGAAAAATAAACCAAGTCCATTCAAATGTTTTGATAAAGCTGGATGATCTATGGCCGAGATAAAACCCATGAGGCAAAGTACAACATGGCAGCATATTATTCCGATCATTGTGAAATAAGGTTAGGATGATCGTAACGATAAACATTAGCAATCTCATAACTAAAGCTATTGAAATAGACCAATGCCGCCTACACATCCACCGCTGTAACTCCGGATGGCAAGGACTAATAATGCAATGAAATGACACAGAGCACTTATCGAAACTCTATCATACCTATACCCAGTAATAACATTAATCAGAGATTTAGCTTTTTATTTCCTACGTCGGCTGATCCAACTGATGACGATCGACTACCGCCGCTCATGGATTTTGTGCAGTAAACACTGTCTTTATACCTTACTTATAAAAGCCAAATTATGAACATCGCTATAGAACTAGGGTTCAAATATTGTCGAGTTTCGATTAAACATATTTTTTGTCGTTGTTTCTAGATGCGTACGTGTTGATAACGTTCTTCAACAACAGCATCAGCAATGTGACTCAGCTGGCGCCGGTGCCGGGCGCAAGGATAGCGATCATTTTCAAATCAAACAAGATCGTTGACATCGAAGACGATGCGTTCAGAAACATCGACAGATTGGTGTATTTGGACCTGAGCGACAACCGCATCTCAGGTAAGTTATATTTATCTTTTCATATAAATTGTGATTAAATCTGATATTAAATGTCTTGCTCTCTTCCGCTGAGTTGGCTCAAAACGAGAAGTACTTGTTCTATTTCCGCAATAAGACATTTTTTATGTGATTTACAAATGTTTGATCACAATCATGACGACTCAGTAACATAATGTCCTCCGAGATTTAGCATACATTTAAACAGCTCTATACAGTTAATGATAGCACAAATAAGATGAAAGTAACTTGTCTACGTTCACTTTATTGATGTTCTAAGCTAGAAATAAGACTCTAAATCATAATTACACAATCAGCAATCATTAATACATATGAAATCGGGTACATTCATTAAGCAAAGGAAACTAATTAATACTTTTTAAAACGAATCGTATAATTTTGTATGTATTAAGCAGAATTATTTATGTGAAAATGAAAAGGGCAAGTAATCAATTTCATTATTTAGACAAGCGTAAGAACCTAAATAACCGTATCCCAGAAGAAATTAGGGTGACTAGAAGTAATAAATAAGTCTCTATTGTAAAATTCTCAAAAATCGTGATAGGTAGAAGGATATCTAAAAAATCATTGCAATAATACGCCGACGTAACTTTTAGTATCTCTATGGGAGGCCTAACAACATAGCCAACATTTTTTTCTCTAAATTCTTTAATGTCGTAAAAAAAGATCGTATATAAACATTATGGTTGAACCATTTCACTAATCAACCGATTCTTAGAATTCAAATAAATAAGGAATTGCGTTTCATCTCAAACAACACGCGAAATAAATGTACGGGAGGAAATGATAGTAATGACGCAATTCCTGTATTAAGCTTCAGTATTTTAACATGTACCAAAAACTCAACCTGGTTACATGAAATAACCAAGTTATCTTTAATCTATGCAGTGCTTAGAGAACTATCTAGGTTTGCTACTAGTGTAGGTTTAATATTTTTATTAGTCAGCTGTTCCATACATTTTGTAGATTGAACCGATTATTTTTGTATGGAACAACGGATTTTTTTTCGCGATTTCGCGGTTGCCCGATAGTAAAAGTTGTTCATTATGAAGAGTGTAGCATCTCTCTTACGGCTTTATACTCCTTTAAAACTAACCTTGTAGGTGTATGACATATTAGGACATGTTACAAGTGTCATTTCACAGATAACGGCCTATCTTTTACATTTACAAAGTATCGGAATGTTTGCTCAGCTTCAAGTTGTTTATTATTGTGTTCAATGATTTTTAAGGTAACCTATTCAAATGATATGAGGACAGCTAACTGAAAAATCATTTTGAGTATTACACTTAGCTGGTACAAAGTGATGTTACAGATTGCCATATGGTATTAGTTTGCAAGAAGCTATCGCTTTATAATTTACGTATTCCATAAAGACCACAATTACTTGAAAATCACTTAAAAGTGCCTTTTATTGCCATTTTACAATGTGGATGTTAATTTACTTTTGGACATTGAATGGAGGGATTGAAATTTATGCTATAATGTTGGCTTGGTAGGAAGTTCCTAAGACCTTACTACACAATACGAGAACTTCGGGCTTCAAAGAATGCCACAAATCATATCAACAAGCGGCTTTGTGAAATTGAACTTGTTGAAAGAGGGTTAATTTTCTCGGATTATTTTTGACTGTTGTTTTTATATTTTGAACTTTTCTTCGTTAAAAAAATTGCTATTTTTGTTTTTCCATCCGCAAATTCTTATCATCGCATAAAAACTGAGCTGATAGTATATATTTATTACTTTCGATTCTTGTTATGTTATAGCTCGGAGATAGGAAAATATTCTAAGACAGCACACCGTTTAGTTGCGATCGAAATTTTGCGGAGATAGCGATAATTATATAATTACCGAGATCGTAAACTACAGTCAACTTACAACTTTCACTCGTAACTAATGGACTATACATATCATCTGATGACGTTTTCCAATAATTATATTACGAAACGATTTTTAATTATGAGGAAAATCCGCTTGAATCAACCATATCGAGTGTTAAATGTTTTACTGACTAAAAACCCCGTGGTGTTGCAAACAAACCCATAACTTAACATTTCAGCATATCTGACATTTTACAGCCCTTTCAGATGACAGCAAAACAAACCTATATTTCCATCCTAATCAATAAAATAAGATGGAATGACTGCCTCGATGGTGTACTTTACAACGGTATCATTACAAAGCTGAGGTCTCGGGTTTGAATTCCAGGTTGAGGGAAATGATAGTAGATTTTTTAATTCAGTCAATCCAGAGTCAGGAATTTATGCCCTATCACGTCGTGGTACGGAACACACAAGGCGAAACGTGGGTGTAAAGCTACCAGCACCTCTGCCTACCCCTTATGGGAAAAAGGCGTAAGTTTACGTATGTAATCAATAAAATAAACACTTCCATCCCTAAATACAGTCCATAAATGTCATCATACACGTCACTTACACAAATAACTACGTAGATCCACTTGGAGAATCCACACATTGGAGAACTAAACGTCACAGAAACGGGATCATGAGCGGGTGATGGCTGACAAACTACGCACATTTACTATGAAATTATAACAAGTATTACTTCAAGGCTAAATATAGAGAAATGTGAAAAGAACCAACTTCTCAAGTTAGCAATTTAGCAATATATTTCCAAGTTATTGTTGTTTGTTTGTGTGTAACACAAACATCGCCTTTAGTATCTAGTATTTGTATATTCTCAAAACACTTAGAATAAACAGTTATCATTTCTTTACGAGACTCGTCAGATCTCTATCTTTAACAAAAACATCTACTATCATATACCTAGTACTATCTATCATCATATTATACTATCGCACATATATGTGTGAAGTGTAGTTTACACTCTATGGAAAAGAAGTGGTCTCGATTTTTAGGATACATCAACAACTACTCTACTAGCTATGTGGCTACACAAAACCTGGGAATCATAGGTGTTTCCTGGACCATCGAAGTTGATTGGAGGTGAAGCTTCGATATTGCTCATATGCAACCAGCAAGTTACTTGTAAGCTTTATTAGCTTGTCAGTCTCCCTTAAGGATAGGCTTCCTTCGAGAATTCTAGGCCCGATTAACCACCACTTCTCCTCACTATGTTCCATGATTTGCTTTATAAGAAATCTCAAATCACTTAGTTTTAAACGATTCATAAATTATGGTTTTAATAGATGTCATGATGGTATAGTAAGATAAATAAGGCGTGAGTCATACATATGGAACTTTCTAGAGACTGATAATTCCGTCACATGCTTATATTACAGTTATACCAATCGTATGAGAAATCAAATATAAATTTTCGCTTCGATAGTAAATAATTATCATACACGCTCTTTCCTAACATAATGCGGCCATATTTCATATGCCACATCGGCTGATTCAACATTAGAAGCACGCATACATATTCGTATTGGTGGTATTATATTAGTAACATCGAATACCATCTTAATAACGCGCTTAATAACGTAATCGGATTTCAACGAATAAATGGAAAATAAGGTTAATAATGCACGGACCTCATTTACCGACTCCGTAATACATTAAAGTGATCATAAAAATATCAGTTTCCTCGTAATATACATTAATAACGAAATTCATATTTTACTATTGAGTAATTGTAAACAAAATGGCGCTAGAGTACATTTAAACAGTTCACAGGCAGATATATAATATTATTTCTAAGAAGAGCATGTTATTGTTATACTGGAACTTAGGTATGGTGTGCTATTACCCAACAGTACAATATTTTTCGAGAATACATATTTAAAATTGCGTTATACAGCCACCCAGCTGCAGATCTGCTCGTTGGACTAAAGTCCAAAGAACTTATACTTAGTTTAACTAGTTATTGGTTAGCGTGATATTTACTTATCGATTATGTTAGCAAAATAGGCTAGATATCTATCCCCATAAGCAATAATATCGTAAATATTCACGCATAAGATGAAAAAATCATAAGACATATTTACTATCTCCCATAAACACAACTTGTACCCAGTATCTGGGGATATGATATTTGTATACGTCCAAGTGATTATCAATCAAATTTGTAATATCTATCTTAATAATCACAATGTACAAATATCCCTCATCCAACTGCACACAAGTAGAATTACCACCAGCGGCAAATAATAATTACTTCTTTACAGTTTCCACTATCTAGACACCATTGCAATTATCATCAGGTGCAGCGTAAACACTTTTCTATGTAAAAAAAATATTCTTTCAAACGTTATGAGTCAATAAGACTTATCTGATAACACAGCTACGAGCTGAGTATACCAGAATGATATCTACCTGATGATAAAACACGCGCAAATATTTACTATTTATATATTGATAATACAACAATATCAATGTATTCGATATATTAATGGGTATATTTTTATTTTTGAATGGAAAGTCTTTTTACTTTCTAATGTGATTTTTTTAATGATGATGATTTTGAGATCTCTGAGTCGAAAAATAAAATTCGCACTGACGAACTGCATTCAAAGAGACGCGTGGCTATGCAGAATGATGAGGAGGTGATTCGAGACAATTACCAAATGATATTTTAAAAACAGCTAAAGAACTAGAGGCAGATCTTAAGTTATATAATAATATAACCAATTATTTTGTAAATATAGAATAAGTACCAGGTATTGACTTGTCGTAAGAGGGGCCGTTCAAGTATTACGTAAGCACCATAGGGGAGCGGGGGGGTCTTTGCTTTGCTTATTTTGTATGACATGGGGGGTAGGGGGGTCTAGATGATGATTACGTCATCAAAACAATCTTAACAGGAAGATTCAAAACGCAGTTGCCCAGATAAACACAGGGATGTAATGAAAATAAACTTAGAAAATATAAGGAATATGTTATATACTGGGTATATCAAGACTGCCACCGAAAACGAAGCCGGGTGGTAGTTTTGGTGAGTAGAAGAAACAATGCAACAAAAAAAATTTTTTTGTTATTTTATTTTTAAAATTATATAACTTCTTCAGGAATCATTAAAAAATTAAAAGTACTATATATTAATTCAAAAATGTTTACGTAAGCACGGGGGAGGGGGTAAGAGCTTTGCTTACTTTTGCTGACAAGGGGGATGGGGGGGTATATAATTGTAATGAATCTGCTTACGTAATACTTGAATGGCCCCAGAGCTATTTAATTACCTATATGATCAATAAACGAATTTCATTTCATAAGCATGATCTTCAAAGGATGAGCTAGAAAAGCAACGAATAGCCCTCGTACAGAAGCGGAAATATTTGTGTGATCAAAGAGAACTACATTCCGATCTGCAGGACACGGGGAGACAAGATGGAAAGATATAAATTAAAACAAATGCGAAATTAAATCAATTAACTAGATTTTTTTGTAGTATAATTTGAGCTTAATCATTCAGACAGTATCGAAACCACACAGCATAGGTCAGAGACCGTTCTTTTCGAATTTTAAAATAAGGGAAATTCTATAAAGAATAAGGTGACTGGTTCTGTTAGCGATATAATATAGTCTTGGGTTTTCTGCCTCATAAATTCATCAGAATTGCATATTGTTTATCGTAGACCGCTTCACAATCACAGGTGGGTTTGTTTAGCTTTAGCAGATAACGTGACATCGAAACCTTATCATTATCAGACAACCATCAATGTGCGTTCTACTGAAACTGGTATTTCTACGTCACCACCAGAAACATAATGACGTTTCCGCTGGTCGTGTTGTTTTTATGTAGACATATTAGGACTTCAATAGTGAATGTATGATTAATTATGTAGTTTTGCATTTATAAAGATTTGATAACTTATGCCTTTATTTTTGCTTCGAATATCCTTCTCATTTACTACAACTCTCAGAACAAAGAAAGATAAAATAACAAAAAAACAACGATTTATTTTGCTATAGTGAGATGCCATTATCATGACAGCGCTAGATTTCCATTCTCGCTTATCACAGCCTTGTGAATAATCGTTCTCACAACATGGCATGAACTATGAAGTAAGGGCACTTTAAAATAAGTATATTATCTAGTTAGGTGTACAACGTAATTTCATTATACTTTACTTTTCAAACCGACTTAGCACAAAATCGATATGAACCATCATCTTACCTCAAATTGTAAACAAGTTTTTACAATAAGCAGTGAACCTATAAAAATATGATCTCAAATATATGATTGAAGACTAATAAAATATATTTTTTTATTAAAAATATAAAATAGTAATAAGTGCGTGGTGGTCTGTTGGTAAACGGACCAGACGCGGCCAACATATTCACGGTGGTCGCGGGTTCGAATCCCAGGGCACACCTCTGACTTTTCGGAGTCATGTGTGTATTGATAGTCAATCACCACGCACTATAACGGTGAAGGAAAACATCGTGAGGAAACCTGCATACCATAGTGATTTCTATGGTATGTAAAGTCCGCCAACCCGCCTTGGGCCAGTGTGGTGGACTATACAGCCTAACCACTCTCAATCGTATTCTCGATTTTAGAGGAGGCCCGTGCCCTGCAGTGGGACGTATATGGGCTGATACAAATTAAAAATATAAAACGTGTTTTGTTCATAATGAATATTCAATATTTCAGGGGCGTGCGCTCCTTGTAGGCAGAAATGCAGTGCTTTACTTGCCATTTACAGATATTTTATTATAACGTACGTACTTCTTAATGACTTTAATTAACAGTAAATAAATGAATAAACAAAATATAATAACTTAATAACGCCTAATATTTTATAAATAGCACCTATTTGCAAGCGCACAAACATTATGTTTGCCACTCGAAAAGCAAAAGGCGCTGCAAAGCAAAATAATGTACCTAATCAACCAAGTAATGCCGCCGCGTCCCGCATGACATTTGTTTGCATGTGTGTAGTAATTTTGGTGTCCGTGCATAGTCGCAAACGCACACACGCATGAATATTGAAAGCCGCGACTCCTGCGGCAGGCCTCGGAAGCTCGGCAGTTGTCGGGAGTAATCGGAAATGTTCGTTGCCTATAATCCGAGTAAAAATAATAGACAGAAATCTAATAAACTGCGCAAAATGCACATTATGCACTTTTGTTTGGTAAGGTTTTATTTCTTTAAATAGCACAATTTTTTTGTGTTTCGCGGGGGCCATTTTGCTTTTTTCATGTGATAAGCATTGTTTATTATTTTGTTTGCGTCAGTTTAATTATAGTTTTCTTATAATATTTTACATTTTAATATTTGAAAGTGTGTACATTTAACAGTTTATTTCTGAGTTTCTATAATAATTGTAGTGATTTGCTTTTACTAGTACGTTTGTTGATTTTTTAAAATGTTATTTGATTGTGAGGTTTGTGTTGAAAGTGTGTGTTTATTAAAAATTAAAAATAACAAGTTCTCACAATTGTCATTCAGTGAAAAGATTCAAATTTTGTCTAAAGGTAGGTGTGTACCCGAGTTACAACAATTAAATCAACAAAAAGGGAATGTAACTCGAAAGTTTCATGTTAAAAGTTATGAAACGTATAACTGGCTGTGTGGTTGTGTACACACGATTAAATTATATTGTTTTCCTTGCATATTGTTTAGTAATTCTAGTACAGTGTGGACTGATTCAGGATATTCAGATTTAAATAATTTCTATGCCGCGGCAAAGAAGCATGACCATACAGAAAAACATCTGGAGGCCTGCTTAAAATTAAATACTTTTGGTAAATCTCGTATTGAAATGAGTATCAACAGCCAGTTACGATTAGATATTGAGAGGCATAATGCTAAAGTTGATCGCAATAGAAACATTTTTCAAAGGCTGATCGATGTTGTTTGCTTTCTGGGAAAACAAGAATTAGCTTTTCGCGGTCACGATGAGTCAGTATCGTCGTTGAATAGAGGTAATTATTTAGAAATAGTAGATTTATTAGCCAAGTATGATGGAATTTTAGAAACCCATTTACAGAGTGCAAGTACCTCATTCACGGGCATGTCGAACCGTACGCAGAATGATTTGATCTCGAGCGTTGCATCTGTGATGATCGATCGCGTTAAAGCCGAAATTAAACAGTCCGATTTTGTCGCCGTCATGGTAGATGAGACTCCTGATGTTAGCGGCCGTGAACAATTAGTATTAGTTTTGAGATATTTTCGTGATTTTGAAGTAGTAGATCGATTTATCAAATATGTTGATGTCAGCGCGGATCGGACCGCTGTAACCTTGAGTTCTATTATTTTGGAAATTTTAGAAGAGTTCGATTGTGTATCCAAATTAGTTGCACAAACTTACGACGGGGCAGCAGTTTTATCCTCACAAATTAATGGCGTGCAGGCTTTGGTGAGACAAAAATGTCCACAAGCTATGTACGTTTGGTGTTCAGCACATATATTAAATTTAGTTTTATCGAAATCGTTCGAACGAGTTGCTGAAACAAAACGCTTTTTTAGTATTATAAAATCAATCGCGGCTTTTTTTCACACCAGTACAAAGCGAATGGCCCATTACAACAACTTTGCCGATATGAAAAAGCTGCCTCGTGTCGCGGAAACAAGGTGGACATATCATTCGCGCACGGTTAATATTATTAATAATGCGTCCACCCACCTCCTAGAATTGTTTGAAAATATGAACGAAAATACACAAGACTGGGATGGTGAAACACTGACACAAGTCAGTTCATTTTTATATATTATGAAAGAATTTGAATTTAATTTTCTTTTAAAATTTTTCGCTGATATTTTTGCAGAAACGGATATTCTGTACGATATTTTGCAAAAAAAAACTAGTGACATCGCGTATTGTGTAACAAAGATAAAAGAGTTAGAGTCATTTTTAGAACGTTTTAGAGAGAAGTTCGAGATCTATTATGATGCCGCCGTTCACATTACCGGACCACCTAAAAGAAAGCGCAATGTCGATGATGTAAAAATACATTATCGGCGATTTTTTGTTGAAATAATTGATAATGTAGTCAGTGAATTAAGAAATCGTTATAAAAACATTAAAGATTTAAAGTTTATTGAGCTACTTTCTTGTGAGAATTTTAAAAAATATAGTGAACGTTTCCCTGAAAATGAAATCAGAGAGTTCACCAATAATTATCAGGCACATTTTAATTTTGATAAATTGAAAAATGAATTGCGCTGTATTTATAGATCACCTCAATTTACAAATAGTTGTGTATTTAGTATTATTCAAAATTTGTATAAGGACAATTTAAATAAAGTTTTTTCTGAAGTGTTACGATTAGCGAAATTCATTGTGACTATCCCAGCAAGCAGCGCATCGGCAGAGCGTTCATTTTCGTGTTTAAAACGTATCCACACATATTTGAGAAACACACAAAATCAACAACGACTCACAGAGCTTTCCATGATTTCTATAGAAAAGGCATTAATGATAGAATTAAAACGCAATCCAACTTTCTATGACGATATCCTAAAATCATATTTAAAAAAGGATAGGCGCATAGATTTAATCTATAAATGAATGAGTAGTTTTTTTTTACTAACCCGTAATTTTATTATTAAGTTTATTTATATATTTTGCGAATCACATGAAAATCGGTCTTTTTAAAGGCCACGTCGGATATCTTGCAAGGGACGTGTTCTATAACCATCACTCACTTGGATAAGATATTTGAGGTGGTCGTTTATTTACATCGGGCTATAGTAATCTCAATTAACCGGAACCTTGAATATGTGAAAATTGAAGCTGACTCGGTGAGTAGTTATAATATTTTAGTTTATTAATCATTTACTTATTAGACTTTCTTCGGCCACGACAATCGATCGCTGGTTTTTCTGCGTTCCGTAGATGTATATGAATAGTAGTACATCTAAGACTTGTTCTGTTGGCATGGTTTCCGACTTAGAGATCCGTCGCGTGGCTGTGGCTATGCTAAACATCTATAAAAGAAAAGTTTTTGTGCCGAGTACTTCGCCGCATACCCAGTATCATAATCCTGTGCACGCCACTGCAATATTTATATTTTAGGCAAGAAAAGTTTTGGTCATGTTTATAATTTTATCTATTTCATTTCTTAGCACAGAATGAAAGCGACGAATTTTATTTCCTTTTGTTGCTGTCAACGTAAATGCTGACGTTATTAATTGCAACAAAACATAAAAGACAGGGTCTACGTGTGAATGAATTTGTGGACAAAAAATTCGTCGAGAAAGCGAGGATGAATGATGAGCGATTCCTTTGACCTTTACTTTTACAATGTAAAAATAAAACAGCAACAATTTCGTTCTTTATTTGAAAACTAGATTTTATGTGCAGCTTCGCTAGTATTGATAGAGAATTTGTTAACTAATTTACATTTTCGATGGACAAACGCAATACAAAATTGAAATCTTTTTTATATCCCTCAGGTATAATACCTTTTTTCTTGACAAAAGGCGCACCCGTACTCTTTCTGCCCACTGAAACATGTACCTATATGCAAAAGTTGATAGCGATTCGTTGTTATGGCATAAAAGCATAAAAAACAAAGAAAAAAATCACATTCGCATTTATAATATCAATAAGGATCGCTTCACAATATGTATTTTGATTACACATGTATCTAATGTACAAAAAATAAGTACGTATATAATTAAAAATTGTCTATATTTGGGCTGTGAACAGAACAAATTCGGTCACGCTCCGTCCCAACACGGCGCAATATCGTGTTCTTATTTCGTCTATGAATAATATCGCCTTTGCTCAACGAAAACAAGCGGAAAATGACGAACAAAGGAAGCAGATTTTATGGCCGTAATTATAACAGTTAGCTAACAGATCCGACACGAGATAACTTTATCTGTGCAATATATGAGTGACGCGATCACCACCACCTGGGTGAACTCAACGTGATGTAATAACATTTATATTCCATACATATTTAATTGTAGTTTATTCTTACCTCATATTTTTTGTTTCTTTTTTTTTTGTTTTCAATCTTGTCACTAAGCGTATGCGCTTCGTCCCAATATTAGATATGTCTAATGGATTTCCCCGTCTATATTATAAGCCTAACAGCCAAAATCAACTGCCTTCTACATTTGCAAAATAAACAATCTTGCGGAGATTGTTTTCCTAGTTGCTTTTTATTTTATGAAAATACGCATGAACGTTTTCACGCCTTTCAGTTTAGGCCACGCGTTGTAAGTCACTCATGTTCATTCTACGTACATAATTGTAAAAACACACTTGCATATTTCAATGTCGTGAAGCTCTATAATTGGCTTTGGAATTGTATAATTATCCATAAATATTTTAATCCTAGTAATGCCATTATGTAAAAAAGCTGTCAACTCTTTGTATAAATGTTACAATAATAATTTACAAAATATTAATGAATACTATGATATTTGAAAACATTAATAATAATTAATACTTCAAATATTCTGCATTTGTTTTAAATTTTATGACTTTATATATTATGCTACAACATTAAGCTAAAATATATTGATACCTGGACACATATCATCCATGTTTTTAAATAATCAATTGTCTTTTTATAATGGCAAAGCTAACATGCACCAGGTGGTAAGTTCAGGGGTGTTACTGGATGATCCGAAACGAAGTTCGAATATTCGGACTTCGTACATAAAACTGTACGAATGTGCCTAGACACTCTACAACATGTTGGGATCCTCTATTCGTAGTAAATGATAAGTACCATATATAATAGTATTGATTTTTAGAATTCACTTACTTCAGATGTCAACATTCGAGTTTCGTTTCGAAACATAGAGCCCATCTACGTAAGATATATTATCTATGAACCCGGAAGGCGGAATACATACGTCATTATGTCGGATTCTTAATAATCACTGTTTACGGTATCCGGTCGGATACCGATATCCGATAGGATGTTCGTTATCAGAATTCATTGATAGAAACCAGTCTTTCAACCAATTCGATGACAGTTGCACGAACAAAAAAATTCACATTAAATGGTCTGGAATATAGCTCGGAGTCGCGTAGCAAATCCTACACACATAACACACTGTGTGTAGAATACTTACCATTAAATACTTTTGAATAACAACTAATCGTTACTGCATTATTATAAAAATAATATGATTGTTGAAAATATTTATGATAAATGTGTTACTCTTTATACAGCGTGAGGGAAACGACTAATTTATACGACACGAGCGCTAGGAATTAATATAGATGCAATAAAATAAAGTATCACATCAATATTTATAAAAAAAAAAAAAACAAAGTAAAAAAATCCTATCTACATATCTACATACATAGATAAAAAGAAGTCGCGTGATTGTACCGTTGAATTTTAATTATTCTTTTAGTGTATGAACTGCAGTCGTGATAATCTATACATATTATGGTTTTTATTATTTTTTCCACAACCTGTATACTGTATAGTATGAAGCTACTCCTACAGCTAGCAAGCTGAAGTGTCTAGTCTGAGTGGTCGTTGGGTCAAGAATGTTCTCGGAGGCGCTCACATTTAATGGACAAACCGCAAAATGACCCCCATACTAAATTATCACACGAGTATCGATAAATTTATCACACGTAATTTGTGGAGAAAAAATCTGAGAAACCCTATGTGACTAGTACTTATTAATATAGACCATTAATATCGAATATAAGTTGTTAGAGCTGGAATTTACGAACCAAAGCGAGAGCGACGCGGCGCGGGATGACGAATGACTTGCCCCCTTGTCACATATTGGGACGAAATTACGCTTAGCAAATGATAGTTAGCACTAGTGGAAATTATGCCTACATACCCTACATATTTTTACATATTTTTTGACAGCCTCCGTGGCGCAGTTGGTTAGACGCCGTCTGTGAAACGAGAGGCCGCGGGTTCGATCCCCGCACCGAGAGAAATGTTTGTGCGGCCCACAAATATTTCTTCCGGGTCTGGGTGTTTGTGAGACCGAAAAGTCTCTCGTAGTTCCTGATACCCACGACACAAGACTCGATCTTAGTGTGGGGTCTGGACTATGTATGTGACTGTTGGGTGTTATTTATTTATTTATATACACGTGGATGTAGGCATTCTCTTATTAAGTCATAGTAATCTGAAAAATCTTGATGATAATGACGAATCTGAAAAGACCCGTAATACATTCAGACGGAAACTGGTCGGAACTGACAGACGTGAACAATTTTTTTTATATTACCTATCGCTAGGATTTTATATCATGGGTGCGCTGTCATACCCATGCGAGTATCTAACTAACTCTGTACGTGAAAATAATTTTAATCTTAAAATAAATAATAGGAGTTTTACAGCAGATCTGGAAGTAGCAACTGAATTTGAAAGATTTTTTACTGATATTCCCAAAAATACCACCCAACACCTTCAGTCATCTTCGAGGTCTGCTTTATCTATACTTGAAAAACTTGTACCTAAATGTAACGTGGCGTTTGAGTTCTCGCAAATTGGGCCGCAGCATATAATAAAATCTTTTAAAGAAATTAGTTTAAAAAAGACCGCAGACTTGTGGGGAATTTCTGTAATTAATATATCTTTAATCATTGAACATATAGCACCCCACTTAGCAGAGATATTCAACCGCTGCGTGGTATCTGGCGTTTTTCCTGACCTGATGAAACAAAGCAAGGTGGTGCCTCTTTTTAAATCCGGCGACAGCTCAGATCCGACCAATTTCCGACCTGTTTCAATTTTACCAACGCTTAGCAAGTTATTTGAGAAAATAATTCTTACTCAATTATTAACACATTTCACCACCAATAACTTGCTACACCAGAAACAGTTCGGATTTACGAGGGGTCGATCAACAATTGACGCGGGAGTAGCTCTCCTTAAACAAATCTATGACGCTTGGGAAGAGTCGCAGGATGCACTTGGTGTATTCTGTGACTTATCTAAAGCCTTCGACTGCGTACAACACGACACTCTGGTCAGGAAATTACGCCACTATGGTATCAGGAACCGAGCTCTCAATCTTTTGTCCTCCTATTTGAGCAATAGGGTACAGAAGGTTGATATTAATGGAAAACTTTCTGGAGGATCTGCGGTCACTATGGGAGTACCGCAGGGTTCAATTCTGGGACCTTTTCTATTCCTGGTCTACATAAATGACTTACCTTACCACGTCGGGAATAATCACGAAGTTGTGTTGTTTGCGGATGATACATCTTTGACATTTAAAATTAAAAGACAACAATTAGATTTTGATGAAGTAAACAGTGCCCTTCGTGAAGTTGTACATTGGTTTAATATTAATAATTTATTGCTTAATGCTAAGAAAACTAAATGTATTAAATTCACACTGCCCAATGTTAGGCAATTATCTACCACTGTACAAATTAACGGTGAAGAATTGGATCCTGTTGCGTCTACTACGTTTCTGGGCATTACGGTCGACGCTAAACTCCAGTGGGGACCGCATATCAATAAACTATCTGGTAGATTAAGTTCAGCGGCATATGCAGTTAAAACCATTAGGCGTTTAACGGATGAGGCAGCGGCAAGAATTGTCTATTTCAGCTATTTTCATAGTATAATGTCTTATGGAATTCTTCTCTGGGGAAATGCTGCGGATATAAATAGTATCTTCATTTTACAAAAAAGAGCTGTTAGGGCCATTTATCAACTTGGTCCAAGAGTTTCACTGAGAGAAAAGTTTAAAGAAGTAGATATTCTTACTGTTGCATCTCAATATATTTATGAAAATTTATTATATGTTCGTAAAAATATTACTCAATTTAAGCGTAATTGTGACATGCATAGTAAGAACACTAGGAACAAACATAATCTTGCCTCACACGTTACTCGTCTCCACAAGATAAATAATTCTTTTATGGGTCAAAGTGTACGCTTCTTTAACAAGCTTCCCAACAGTTTAAGAGAACTTCCAATTAATAAGTTTAAAAAAGTAATAAAAGTTAAGCTGTGTAAAAAAGCATATTATAGAGTCTCAGATTATGTGGAAGATAAAACTGCTTGGGAATAAATTGCTCATGTTTTTGTATCTAATTGTATTAAAAGCCATTTTAAAACTGACATTATTGTGACTTGTGACATGAAACACTGTAATTGTAAATGGCGATATAAAAAAATAAAAGAAAAAGAAAGAAAAAAAGAAGACAGTTCGTGTTGCTGAGGGAGTTTCTTGCGCCGCTTCTTCTTCACAGCTACAACACGTTCCGAAGCGGTGGTAGCAGAAATGAACGATTCAAAAGATCTTGTGAAAGACTATTTGAATAAAGAATATTTTGATTTGATTTTGATTTTAACCCACAGCTACTCCTGAGTACTTGAGCGAATTTATTTGCTGTTCTAAAAATCAGTAGGAAATAACAACAGACTCCCACTGACCTGCACCTATGAAAATCCAATATAATCAGGGATAAAAAATAAGGTACAAAATGAAATTAAATAAAGTCGAAATTGATATTACCCATAAGGCCAAAACAAACGAAATCGACCTTTTTAAAGAACCAGACTCTTAACATCTACGAGAGTGATAGCAAGAGGTGGAATGCGCTATGCGAGTAGCAGTCGAATTATAGTCGCAGCGGGCGCTTGCAAAATCGGAACTAATGTGTAAAGTATGTACTAACATTTGTTCCGTCTCTTGCCTTTTAGATTCAACAGTCCGCAGGCGTTCCTAAACCTTCGATATACCATTAATATTTCATACATTATTATAGCTTGTAACTGTAGGCACTTATTTTTATTTTATTGATAACTCGGATAGCATTCGGTTAACTCCAAGTTGTGAAGAAACAACTATTAGTCACAAATAATAACGTGGTCGACATACCTACAGCAGGCAGGGTGCGACACCTAACTACTAAAACAGAAATACAAATATCCTCCATGTGCACACCCCATTCATGAATGGCAATTTGCTTAAGACGTATCACAATTAAAAACATTTTTTTTTCTAGGTGACGTACTGAGAAGCGAAATATTCCAAGGGCCCTACAAAGATGGAGTGTACGACGACCTCGCATTGGAAACTCTCAACCTGAGCCACAACAAAATCCACTCCCTGGACAGATACCTGTTCCACTATACGCCCAATTTGACGAGGCTGTATCTCAACAACAACCCTATAGAAATATTAGACCACGTCACTTTACTCGCGTTGTCAAGCGCTAAGAATTTGGAGGTGAGTATTTTTACGAAACACTATTTTTATTTGTAAACAAAGGCAGTGGCGATTAAGGCATCATGGATCAATGGATAATACGGAAATCATGTGCGGTCCTGGTAAATTTCCATTATAAACATGTATACATCGCTTCGTATCATTTATGATTGGTGCCATCTTAAAAACAGATCGAATCGAAAATCGAACTTAAGAATTACATAATTTTTTTATCATTTCATTCGTAGTAATAGGTACCCCGACTTCTTAAGTTATTAGTTAGAATGTAATGTGTTTAAATTGTGTTAAGATTTTTTGATAACAAAGCTTCTGCTTTTGAATTCCCTCAATTATAAAGATTTCACCTGAAACCATAAACGTTGTTTTCAAATGACATATTCCATGAAACGAAGTCAGTCTCCAATAAAGACTTAAAAGTAAATCGTCCAATGAACAAAATTGAACAAGGATAATGGATATTAAGTAGCGTTACAAAAGAAGAGGCGAGAGTTCATAGGTGGCGCATAAATAATTTATATTGTTTAAGTAATCATGTAATGCAAAGCATGTCAAGGTATAGGTACATATCCTTTGCCATCACTAAAATTCTAAGTATTGTTTAATATTTTATCTTAACAATTATTTCTTTTGATAATAGGACGTAATAGTGATCGCGTATTGATTAAATACAGGGTATATCAACACTGCTACCGAAAACGAAGCCGGTGGTAGTGTAAGTGATATCAGACACGAAGCAACAGTTTTTTTTTTGTAATTTTTTCTTATGGTCGTATTTGGATGGTAAATACATTTTTTTCCTAAAATAATAGTGTATATATACCCTTTTATTTATAATGACTCTAAGGTATAAAGAGTTTAAATTATTATTTTAGCAAAAACTATGGATTTATCACCCAAAAATGATGATATTTTTAGTTGAATTGTGTTTGTAGTCACTAAAACTACCACCCGGCTTCGTTTTCGGTAGCAGTCTTGATATACCCGGTATGTATTGATGAGGCTGAACCAAGATTTATTATTTTGAACATTTGGTACTTCGTAATTTATATTTTAATAAACGTAAACTTATTTAATAACTGACTGAAAATGTTAAAATCTTCGTTTTAATTATCTTATCCGATCGTAGGTTTTAGACTTGTCCAAAACGGACATCAGTAGCATACCGCTGGACGCGTTCAAAGACCTGTCCAAGTTGCAGCAGATAGACTTATCGGACAATCATTTCGTGACGGTGCCGGAGAGCCTGAGCCTCGTCGGCGACACCTTGAAGTACCTCACGTTCAACAATAACCCCATTGTGGAGCTTAATGACGACAGCTTCGTCGGTGAGTGCGTTGCGACACTTCAGCCTTACTTTTTCATTGTTAGTTCTATTTGATCGACACAATGTACGTTTGAGTTTGTAGTGTAAGTAAAGCTAACATCCTTGCTGTTGTTAGACTTACTACTAGAATAAAAGTTACCAGGGTGTACTATAGGACACAGTTAAATATGTACGCGAAGATTTATTTGGCTTCTTCAGTATTGTGTATCTGTTTTTATAGCCAATATTTTGAGTTGACTTTGCTATGAAGTAATGATATTTCAAACTCCTGAATTTCATTGAAGGTTGAGAAAAGGTAGTACCAATAGGGTATTTGACTATGATCGATTTTTTATTTTGTGCAAAAACACAAATATCATTAAAATATAATAACTTTGTCAAAACAATATTAAAGTAGATTGTAATATGAGACAGATATTAGTATTTTAAATTAAAGAGTGGGATGACATGGGGACATCTTGCTGTCTCTTTCACACTCGCACATTGTAATGCATGTTAAGAGTTAAGACTAGTGACGTCACTAGTATTGTTTTGCATCCCTTTTCTTTTACCCCCACTACAAGATTTAAAATGTTTCAAACTTGTATAATTCTGAACGGATTAACAAAATTCCTTGTTTGTTAGTTTCTGGATATGGATACCTTTTGATAAATACAATAAAAAAATGGAGTCAAATACCCTATTCCCAAAGAGGCTTGGGAGTTATTTTAAATTAATTTCATGCCACCGTTTATGTTTTCAAGAATTGTTTTACAGGATAACGGAACGAGAAAAACTGTACATGTATTATTTATGTTAATAGGAAGATACTGTTAATGGTATACGCTGGCAAGCCACGGTCATAACCTCTCGAATCAACGAAGTAAAGTCACATCAAACAAAGCGTCAGCCTTGCTAGTTTATTAGCTTATAACAATGTTTGTTTGTAACGCAATGATTGTATAACAAACAAATATTTATCTCGTGATGATTAGGCCATCAAAACCACTCTACTATCGCCTTTTACAGGACTTTCAAACCTGGTGGAACTAGAAGTTGGAAAGAATGATTACTTGGACGAAGTAAAACGAAGCACTTTCACGCCATTGAAGAACTTGAGGGTGCTACACTTGTGTCACAACCGCAATCTCAGATACATCAGTCACAACGCATTCAGGGGATTGAAAGACAAATGGACGATCAAGGAGGTACGATCACTGGCTCTTAATAAAATCTTAACCTTCATGATCACATACTAGATATCGCACTACACAACAATATTATTGCAAAACAAAAAAATGGTGAACGAGTAGTTTGTTTGTTCGATTGAGAGGTCTTACTATTTTAGCGTGACCAAGTCGAAACACATCCTGAATTAAATCAGATTGAAGGAGAGAGATATACAATATATGCAATAAACTTACAATATGTAAACGTGTATTCCGAGTATATCAATGATCCTTGTGCATTCTTATTTGTTAATGGCGGTGTTTTGTTACGACGTATAACTCCCAGAACGGACATCCGAATGAATGAGTAAAGGTCACAAATAGAGTATCGATGTTTGTTACACGATACATCAAAAACTCAGCTAACTAAATTGTTACTCATCCAACCCACATCCGGCACTCGTAGGATTAAGTAATTCTATTCTGGAACATTCTGCCTACTCGAACATCGGGTTTACTCAAACTTCACGGCGTTTACTCATTTATAATTCAAGTTGAATCAGCCCATAAATGACTATACGCTGGAGATAGATCTTTTTCTGTATGTGAAAGTTTTACCGTCTTGAATCATACCTTTGCCCAAATGCGCACTAAACCAACAAACCGCATGTATGAAATCTCTAACCCATCCGAACATCACAAAAAGTAGAATGATAAGGCGCCTAACAATACAATCACGACCATCTCGATTACAACAAAAGCATTAAAATAAACTTTCAAACAATCCGCGAGACAAAGGAACGCCCTCGTACGGCGGAAACTCAACCAATTTTTACGATACTTTCATAGTTATATCTGAAGGCATAGTGTGTAATAAAAATGTTATAACACATTAAACGGGGGAAAGTCCTGACACATCTATATTGTTAGTAACGCATCGTGCTGTAGCGAATGTGCAATGTGTCAGTTAAACTGAAACACGATCATCGCATCGATTGCTAACTGTTTTCCACAAAAGAATAATGTTATTCATGATGACGACACTACTATTTTGTAACTGTGCTTCTATTATTAGGTCGTGGTAGCATGGTTTAACAAGTAGGAGATTTAGTTTACAAACAACTTGCGTATTCGCGTAAAATCGTCCGCGTTCACTTTTTATAGCGGTTTTATTTTGCTCAATATTTCATATGGAACTTTCCGATGTCGAGAAATGAATTCCAACCGATGCTATTAAATGATTATGTCGTGGAACAGTTACGCCAAAACGTTCTAAAAAATCTACCATATTGTTTATCTCAACTGTCTTATTTCATATGTACTACTTTCCTTTATTATGATATTTACGCTACTGTTATTAAAGTTTATATGTAGGAGTAATTATACTCTCTTGAAATGTCCATTTATAACAGTGGGATATAAAGTAATTTTGTTTTCAACCTAATCTATTTTGTTTTTTATCAAACCTTATCTAAACCGTATCTAAGTTTTGAGATCAAACATAACGCTCGAACCAAATGCCCATCAAAGCCAGCGGTCACATACACTCCTGACCTATGAATAAGTCTTAAGTCATAGGTATCAGCAACTAAAAAGAGTCTTATCGGTTTCACAACATTTTGATCCGGAACAAATCCGTGTGAGTCACACAATTATTTATCTCGGTGTGGAGATCGTACCCGCGGCCTCTCTTTTCTCAGTTAGTGTTTTATCCAGGCGCTACGGAAATTAATGAATGATTAATGTTAAGGTTTAAGTTTTAATTCATAATCTACATTATTTCAAAGTGGAAACAATAAACGTTAGTCTTGTGAATTTCGTCAGAGTTTTAAAGTGATACACATCCATAGAAAAAACGGAGTATCATAATGATTCTGTATGTTCTCAAAATTCTTTAATAATATTTCCTAATTGACATAACACAGGAATTATAGAAAAGAATAAAACTGCGTAAAGTGATTATTTTATAATGTGAAGCCAAAGTACCTGAGAACGCACCTGTTGGTACATGCAGATGCGATGTAAACCAAATAGTGTCCACAGCACTGCCGTTTACAAATGACATAAAAAAATATTGAATTGACATTCCATAAACTGAGAGGATGTAATTTAAGCCGCCGACCAATCTTCAATCGTAGACCGTGAATGATCGGCAGATGAGAAAAATACTAGTGTGTGATCGGATTAAAAAACAAGTCATATTTAAATCATCACCATTTGTATATAAATGTGTAATGCAACTTGGCCCAGATCGCGTGCTTACATGACAGTCACAAGAACGGGGTCAGCTGATTAATCATTTCGGCACATGTTATGATATCAATCAATCGTTAATTGCAAAATTTATCCTAAATTTGGAACGAATTGTTTATTTTTGTAAATGTTTTATTATTTATCAACACAACCATATGCGTCCATAGACTTTGTATATAAATTGACTGTCGATTAGTTCAGCGAGTAAAGATGAGATGGGTTCCCGCGTCCCGGATTGGATTTCAATTCCCGCTCAAATAATTATTTGTTCGGGTCAGAATGTTACCGAAAAATTAAATCTAGTTTGATAAAGTTCTAAAATTATCTCTATTGTCAATAACTAGTGTAAAATTAATATATTATTAGAACCATATTTTAATTATTATGAATTTATCTGAAATTTAAATATATGCTAATAGCACCATATTATCTACTAATGAATAATAAATTACGCAATTAAAATTTTAGACAATGCAAATGAAGTTTCAAAAAGTTGAATAAAAATAATGAATGTATTATCTGTTATTTAAACCATACAACTGGAAACTGATCCTGATATATTCCGAATATTCCGAAATATTCCGAATATGACAAAATATTTTTTCTCAAAATTACATGAACTTTGTGGCTTGCAACATTAATGGCAGGCTACTTATGTCTCCCTCAATACCAACCACTTCATAATTTTGAATAATGCACCATAGGAACCCCAACAAACTCAAACCTCGGATATCAGGTTTATATTTGCTTTTGAGTAGGCTAGAAAAATTGGATTCAACAGAAAGATGATCAACCTTTGATGAAGGGATATTCAAAATACAAATATGCGCATGTTAATGTGTGTACATGTAGTTTATCAATGGAATTATAATTATAGTTGTGCATATTTTGTATGTATTTTCGTTTGTGAGGATGAAAATGATGGAATATTCCGAAAATATATACATATATATTTAAATTTATTTTACTAATGAAATATATTCATTATTCTGAACCTCCAGTTAAAATTTGTGCTCTGAGATCAAAATAACCATTTATAGGGTAGATGATAGCATCTATAGAGTTGACTTGTTAACTATAGAGTTGTTTATCTTAGCTAGATTAGCAGATACATTTAAGATTATTACCCTATTTGGGCAACTCTAATTCCAATTTATCATTATTAGTAGTTATATTTTTTATCAATTACTGTTATTTTGATCAACAGGTGTACTTAGACGACAACAACTTAAGTGAACTATCAACTGATTTGATGCCATGGAACAAATTGGAGACATTAGGAATGACCGGAAATAGCTGGTTGTGCAATTGTGATCTTGCAAACATTGTCACCAAACAAGAGGCCGGCACTAAATTTAGACCTGGAGAAGTTCCATAGTAAGTTGAATGGGGACTTTTATAACACCAATAGCTTATCACTTTAACATCAATACTATTGAGCTAATATAAAAAATGGCATCTAAAATATTAAGATCAAATATAAAGATCCTACAATATATATGCATGCTTTTAGTCTTTTTTTTATTACCATTTTAATTTAAAGTACATAGATACTTTACTAAAATATGATATATTTAATACTGCATTGTTTTACTTTTCAGCTGTGCAGCTCCAATGAGGATGAGTGGAGAATATATAACAAACATAACTTTGACATACTGTCCAACACTGGATACTACATTTGTACCCAAAAAGAGTTTCTCATTTTCAGATTTAAAACCAAAACATATCTTGTGGAGCATTATCGGAGTGGCTATGGTTGTAGTAATTGGCATGGCTCTAGGTCTATTTGTAAATGCAATCAAATCATTCTACAACAAAAGAATTCGTACACAGCCAATACGATACATTAACCTGAATGTTGACTCAAGTTTTGCATGATATTTATGTGTGTGTTACTATAAAAAATAGCTTTATCATATGTTGTAAATTGGTTAGAAAATAAATGTATATAAACATATCAGTGTATTTTTCAGATAATAAATATTTCTATAGTCAGTGGTTTTTTATTTGATACCTTAAAGGAATGTTGATATGAATGTACAGGGTAACTTACCTCTTTTGGACCTGACAGTGAATTAGCATACTGAAGAAACTGTTCCAAAAGTCTTTCAGATTTGTGTGACAGTTCTCTGAAGGTGTGAAACTCATCAAGTTTATGTGCACAGCTTCCACACACAACCTGTGGCAGCAAGTCTTCAGGAGAGACCTAAAAATAATTCTAATAACATTAAATGTACACCACAACACAACAGTTAGTAATGGAGATGATGTGGCCAGTGACCTTTCGAAAGCATAATCATAAATGATGACTCATTGGAAGCAATCTGATAACAAACACATTAGAAAACACAAAACTGGCATTCAACAACATTTGTGTGACAGAAGTGGGAGACCATTCCCCCTGCAGATTGATTCCCTTAAAATATAAATCTATATTTAGAAAATATTGAATACCCAAAATAGCTGTGTACAGTTTATTGAGGATGAGAAGAGTGTTGAGTTTAAATATGTTACGAGGGGGAGAGCGCGAGGGTGTGGGCGCCAAGGCACCGCCGCCGAGGGTGGTCAGCGAGTGGAGATTTCGGCGCTCCTTTGTTATCAGCGGAGCCGCGGGGTCGAGCGGTCGGCGATCGGCAGTCGGCAGCGCGGCGGTTGATACACACCTCGCCGCCACACGCTCGCATATCACTTCCACGAATGACATTAGTCATAGTGTCGAGCACTCGACGCGTGGGCCGTAATATGATATCACAACGCGAAAATACCCAACACCCGCGAGAAAGTTAATGGCGCTTATCAGCATCCACAATCTCATACGCTTACGCTAAACTTTCACACGAGAAAACTCCACCTTGGTGCCCATTACCGCTACGTACTATGCAAAATCATTACCATTATAGACAGATTTGTCATTATCATCTCGGAGAGTCGTGATTTATCCTTATCACGATCGAAAATTGGAAGTTTAACATCACTGCAATTATCGCCACAGAATGATAAACAAAGGCGACACACTGAATGGAACTTCGGCGGCAAATTACACATATTTAGAAATGAAAACTGTGAAAACTTGACACAATGATAGAAAACATTTAGAAATAAATCGAGTAAATTAATAAAATTAAAATGTTTTGTTGAAAATATAACTCAGCATGCGATGATGTAGAATACATCACATCGCGATTGTCAACCAAACGAACGAGCAAGCTACACACACATTGATGATATCTATTGTTTGTATGAAACGGTGAACATGTTGCACGTGTGTGCGCTATATCAGTCTGTTCTCGATTACATGCTGATAAAATGATAACATTATCAAAATAATGATAATACATTTTATTTATTTTGCATTGTAAGATATGAATTACTTTTGGTTTATTAATCTCCCTGCTCTTCTAAAAAGGTATTTCTTATGTTTAGAAAAGATAATCTGCCAATAATCATTTCTAAATTCTACATAAAGGATAATGTTATAAAAAAATATATGTTGATGAAATAATTCCCTATTTTAATGTAATGAATAAAGAAATTTCAATTAAATTTATAAATATTCAAATACAAACCACATCTATACTAACAAGCCAATAATGGGAATAATATTATGAGTAAACTTGTTGATCGGTCTATGGATTAAACCTATAAATACAAAATGTACAGCTTGATGAATATTATATGATATTATCTATTTTTATTTCGAATATCTTCTATAAAGCATTTTTTTCTATTATAAATCTCAACACTTCTTATCTTTTAGTTTACTTGATAAACATTGTGTTGAAAACATATAATTATTTAATTTTGTACTGTAGTAACATTCAGAAAAGATTTTTGAAGAGTAGTTTTTATTTTAATAAATTGAAATTCGTCGTCATTATAAGTTGATCAGAAAAAAATATTTTAATGATAATTAAGTTTTAATTTAGTATACATAAGTATATTTTAGTATTATTGTTTGGTTAATATGTATTTTCCTAATTTCCTTTATCCATACCTATTAAAAAGTATCAAAAACAGCTGTTTGTTTATTTGACATTTGACAATTGCGTCTTGAATTGACGTTGTCCTAACGTGCTTTGTGTTTATTGCGAAGTAATTACTAATATGTGATGTATTCAAATAAATAAATAATGTTTAAATTGAATTAAATTTAGGCAAACGTATCTATTAACCTACATATCACATTTTTTGGTCATTTTAATGGCGTCTATAGCATAAAACTTGTATGTTTTGGTTAAAGTGAAATAAAGGAAAATGAGTAATTCTTCAGTATCAGTTACTGAGTTAACTAGTGAGTCGGCCTCCGACACTGCTCAGTTGGTCAGCAACGAGGAAGCAAGCACTTCAAATGGTGCGCAGCTCAATAAGGCGTTTCAGTACGAGGTAATGTGTTGACTTCACAGTAGACGCCCATAACGAAGGTTACGAATTAATAACGGATTTTATTCGACTATGAAAACAGTGGTTTTCACCCATAACCCATAAGCAGTGGCTTATGGGTTCTATTTAACCATCAATATGACACTGCCCTGAAATCTGAATGTAAAAAATTATCAACTTTTTTTAATATTATGATCTATAACTATATAATTTGTTTTCTCTGACTCGGGCTAGTGCTTGGATTTACTGGCCACTCGCCCTGAAGCCAGGGAAAAAGTGGTTCACTCTCCCCACGTGTTAATTAACGAAAAGATTGTCTCCTTAAACTACTTAACATTATGGAAGTGTGTATTGCTGCTTGTTTTTGTACCTATGTATTTTGTAAAAATTTTTACTACTATGCCAATTGAACCTATTACTATTGGGATGATCTGTATTTGAGTGTTCCATAAGTGCACCTTTCCATTTTGACCAAACAATATTTGCTCAGTTTTTCTGTTTATTTTGCCTCTTTAATATAATCTGAAGGCACTAATATCTATTAGGTAGGTAAAGTTATTTATTTTGTTTATATAAATTAACTCTGGTCTATTGTGTATTCAGACATCTGTCTGAATAGGAATATCCCTTAAAATGAAGTTGTAATAAAACACAATCCACATCCTATAGTTTTCATATACCTACCCACTGCCCAACAGTGGGTTGATGATAAGATAATTGATAATAGCTAAGAATGATGATAATGACCAACAGGATGACGGTGATGATGAAATAAATGGCAGCCATGGAGTCAGAAGGAGACATCCGGTGCAAAAGATAGAGCCTGGGTCTATGAATATACTGTCAGCTAAATATGAGGTAAAAAATTTACATTATAACTTTCTGTCTGACACAAACATTATTTATATTATTATCATGAAACTGATTCATTTATAATAGTAAACCTATTATAACATTTTTACTGGAAGGATGTTAAAATAAATTATTTTTACAATATTAAATTTTATTATAAAATTCTAGGATTTGTTGGAACACAAATCTTAGAATAAATCTGAAAAAATATCAAATTTTAGTCTGTGCTTCAACACTTTATAATTGGCAATACAAATTTTATTTAGAAGGAAGAGTTTGAATTTATTTTATACAAAAAAATACAATGACTAGAATTCAGTTTGGGCAAGAAACACAAAACATTTGACAACTAAAATAGGTTTTAAAACTGTATGAATAAGGCTGATATTTTTTTGATATATTATTTTATTATGCTTTGTAAATATAGAGAATACCGGTCTTATTTAATTTCATATGGCTCATATAGCTCACATTTATTAGACAACAGGGAGTACATAAATAAATGCAGTACCTAATTATAAATTATTTTCCAGAGTTTAGACTACGACACATGTGAAAACCATCTCCTGTTGGATGAGGAGAGAAAGAGAGGCTATCCATTCATAGTATGGAAGGACATTCTACGCTGGTTTATTATATTATTGATTGGTGTGATAACAGCCCTAATTGCATTTGTTATTGATATATGCATTGAAGAATTTTCAAATATAAAATATAAGGCGCTCAAGAAATGTATCCTTTATAACTTAAAAAAGAGTTTTAGTTTCTCAATTTGTCAGAATCTTTTTATATAACTAAGTATTTTAGTCGAGGGAATCTATAAACCATAAGTGCCTATTTATTTTCAATTCCAATATTTAGAGAAAATTTAATTAATGGTACAACATTATCTCAGTCATGACATTGTAATTGTACTTGTATGTTTACAAGAATGGTAATAATTAATTATGTAATCAGCTACATATGTTATTACATTTCCTTAAGTTTACATAAACAGCTGTCGACAGATATGTATTACAAGACAGGCTATACATTCCATATTTATTGTGGGTATTATCCAATGTATGTATTGTGTTCATTGGATCTATGTTAGTGGCATATGTTGAGGTGAGTCATTCATATTATTTTTATTATATGTCTTTTAACCTTTAGTCTGGTAGGGGTGACATCCAATATAGATTTGTTTTTGTCAGTGGGACACTAGATCATAACATCGAGTTCGACGACCTGGCAAGGTCGTCGCTAAACTTTATAAGATCTGATGTGAAGTGAACAAATAATAGGTGTCGACGTTAATTACAAAGGCCTTGGGAGACTAATACGTATACTCAGTACAATTATGATAATAATCTTCAGTGGCATAAAGTCTACTGATGAGCAGAGATCTCCCTAAAAATGTGGCATAAACTTACCTGTATTTACGGAGATTTTTCATTTTACTCTTGAAAATCTTTTAATTGTAAGATCGATATGGGGATGATAATAGCCGCAATATATGTTCTGCTGCATTTGTGTATTAATGATTAAACGAATACAATAATAATGGACGACATATTGTAACAAAATAAACTATCATAATCTCGACTTTAATTTGTTTTCGCGTAAGTTTTTTTTATTCATATATTTTATTTTCACTTTATGGAATAATTGTTTTGTATAAAAACCGGTGTAGTAGCCAATTTTTACTAGTGTTTGTTTACTTATATTTATTTTAATTCATAAATGACTGTTAAAGTGCGTGATGGCTTGTTGGCAACGGACAAGATGCGGCTGCCAACATGTTCATGATTATCCTGGGTTCAAATCCCATGTGTATTGATAGTTAATCACCAGTATAAAGGTTAAGGAAAACATTGTGAGAAAACCTGCGTACCATAACGATTTGTAAGCATGTTTATGGCATCTAAAGCCCACCAACCTACACTAGGCCAGCGTGGTGGATTACATAGCCTAACCCCTCTCGAGTGTAGAGAGCACCCGTGCCCTGCAGTGTGACGCATATGGATTTATACAGTAAAAACTCACTGCAATATTTCGTCCTCGCATTCTGATACTTCTATTTTTACTGTATAGGTCTTGAAGAGTAGGTAGACGGATTATCGCCGTCCATTTACTTACAACATTTAGTTATTAGATGAGTTTCTGGCCTCACAAAATACCAGGAGATTTCGGATAGAGAGAAAAATGGTCGAAAGGCCAAACTCACTTATCGAAACAACAGCAAAGCCGTCATTTCATAACATTTTTTGTAACTAAGGCCAAACCATTCCTATCAAAACTCTGGTGTTTGTGTTCATTCTGGCGTTTAGCTTTTACTATTTTTACACTAACACTAACTTACTAGTCTATAGTCTTCGACTGTTTGTTTAATATTATGAATATTTTCAGCCAGTGGCTGCTGGCAGTGGAATACCGCAAGTGAAATGTTACCTCAATGGAGTGAAAGTGCCCAGAGTGGTGCGCATCAAGACTCTGGTCGTGAAAGCGGTTGGCGTAATTACCGCAGTGGTCGGAGGGTTGGCCGGTGGAAAGGTAATAATTTTCGACTATTCACGCCCTTACCCAACTTCGTCCGGGAATAACTCCAGATATTCTATTACTGCATTCCATACGGCAATAGGCATAGACCTATATATGAACTTTCCCATTGAATCACTCTTATCTGATGATAAAAAGTACATTTAAAAATGTAGCCTAGTGTTAAAGATCTCAGCATTCACACATACAACAAGATGCGACTTTATCTCATACTATGCATAGATTTTTACTATTAATACTAAACTATATAATTATTATATAGTATAGTATACTCGAGGTATAGTCTACGTATATAAGGACCACCTCTAATTCAGGAAATTCTAGCCCCTGGAAAACTGTTGAAAATAATATAATTTTAGGAAGGGCCGATGATCCACAGCGGTGCTGTGGTGGCGGCGGGTATATCTCAAGGTAAAAGCACTACGTTCAACAAGGACTTCAAGATATTCCAGTACTTCCGCGAGGACCACGAGAAGCGAGACTTCGTGTCGGCCGGGGCCGCCGCCGGCGTGTCCGCTGCATTCGGCGCTCCGATAGGTGTGTTTAGTTTATCACCATAAATAAAATAATAAAAATATAAATATTTTTTTTAGTATCGCAATGTATGGCGAGATGAGCATGCCATTGGCGAGACGAGCATGCCGTTCGCCTGATAGTAAGCGTTAAGACAGCTCATGAACAGTAGCAAACCCAAACAACCCCTTACAAAGCAATGGTTGGCATTCCACTACGCTCGTCACCCTGAGACATAAGATGTTAAGTCTCAATATGTCCAGTAGTTACGCTGGCTACAATACCCTTCAACCCGAAACACAACAGTGAACTTACACTGCTGTTTGGCGGGAGAAATGGACATTGCGGTGGTATAGGCACCACTGCGATGTCCATTTCTCCGCCGCCTGGGTAGGCCCAGGCGGCCTCTCATGTAAAAGTGTGGTTTTATGTATGTAGGTATGTATGGTTAAATATGCGATGTCCTCTCACGACAGGTGGGGTGTTGTTCTCCTTGGAGGAAGGCACCAGTTTCTGGAACCAGGCGTTGACATGGCGGACTTTCTTTGGCACGGTGGTGTCCACTTTTACCCTCAACTGCGCACTGTCTGCGTACCACGGCCATCCGGGAGAACTCAGCTATCCAGGTAGGTTAAGGTACAAGGTAGGTTGCCTATGGCAGAAATAATTCCTACTTGGTAAAAACGGAAAAAACGCAAGCAGAGCTATTAAGGTTTGCCTGATGCTGTTGATGAATACCATGTATGAACGTTATATATTTAGGCAGATTAAATATACACAGTACAACGTTCAAATAACAACTGACTCACTTATTTCAATTATTAGTCAATCGAATATTGATTATTATTGCATCACCCAAAGTGGTGTGATTGCTTAGAATGCAATTCTATAAATGGTATCTATTATGTAGCCACAAAGGTAATAGAAGAATAAATATGATTTTCCTAAAAATTACCTCTTTCCTCTAGTTTCCCGTATAACATTAGTTCCCAGGATTTTATCCTTATTAGTCACATTGTCGAAGGGTGTGATAGGTCGCTAATACAGCATGAGTATTTTTTTCAAAACCTTCGGGTTCGAGGCTCGCTAGGAATATATTTTTTTCAAAAAAACATGTATTCGTATTTAGTTGTCACGAAAATCGTGCTCGTGACTCTCTTTAATACTTTTCGCTATTGCTTAAAGTTTTGGATTTGGCTATGCACACTTGAAAAAATCAATTATATATCTGAATCGAGATTCAAACACTTAACACCCACCTTGATGAGTTCTCCTAATGAACCTTATGGGTTTGTGTCTCGCAGGTCTGTTGAACCTGGGCAAGATGGATCCGTTTCCGTTCCAGTTCTACGAGCTGCCGGTGTTCATGTTGTTTGGCGCGGTGGGCGGCATGCTCGGCGCTCTATGGAACTACATCAACTACAAACTTGCCGTGTTTAGAATCAGGTATCACTACAAAATCAATGTGTAGTATCAGGTATCACTCACTACAAACTCACTGTGTAAGATCAGGTACGACTACAAACTCGCTGTGTAGGATCAGCAACGACTACAAACTCGCAGTATAGGACCAGGTACGACTACAAAATCGCAGTGTAGAATCAGGTACGAATAGAAACTCGCTGTGTAAGATCAGGTACTACAAACTCGCTGTGTAGGATCAGCAACGACTACAAACTCGCAGTGTAGGATCAGGTACGACTACTAACTAGCTATGTAGGATCAGGTACGACTACAAACTCGCAGTGTAAGATCAGGTAAGAGTACAAACTCGCTGTGTAGGATCAGCAACGACTACAAACTCGCAGTATAGGATCAAGTACGACTACAAACTCGCAGTGTAGGATCAGATACGACTACTAACTAGCTATGTAGGATCAGGTACGACTACAAACTTGCAGTATAGGATCAGGAACTACTACAAACTCGCAGTGTAGGATCAGGTACGACTACTAACTAGCTATGTAGGATCAGGTACGACTACAAACTCGCAGTGTAGGATCAGGTACGACTACAAACTCGCTGTGTAGGATCATGTACGACTACAAACTCGCTGTGCAGGATCAGGTATGACTAAAACTCATTGTCTAGAATATAGCACTACACTTTTATACACAGTAGTAACGTGATGTCATTATACTGCGACACTACCGCATCTGATCAAGAAACGTTGTTTAATGCTAACTAAGTCTCTCGGATGGAACTACAAATCAAGGCTTAATTTAATTATGCACAGACTTATTGTATCCTTTGAATCCATATCAAATCCCATTAAAAAACAAAAAAATTAGACAATGTTTACAGTTTACATGCAGATGTACAGCGCAGTGTTTTGTCAGATTAACATAACGATTATTATCAATATGTTCAAAAAATAATAAAAAGGACACTATTGAGGTAGCGTTAATAAAATTAACAAATATAAACTGGCCCTAGCGGTCAATGGCATGCGCCGTCATGAAATTTTGTTTCTTTTTTAAGTGGGTTTGCCAAATGTCATGTGACTATCTAAAGCAGATTATTAATATTTTACATTTGCGATCAGATTGTATTTTGCTTCGGATTTATAAGAATACATACGTGGGGTACTTGAGGATAAGTAATTGATGTAAGCACCCCACGCTTTATAACAATAAAATGTATTTATTTTACTCGATTTTCTAATCTTAAACTCTTTATCAATTATTTTTTACTTTTAAGTTGGATCGTTTGAAAGAGTGTTTGTCAGTTTTTTAAACTATAATTTAATTAAGTTAATAAAAGCCTCGGTGGCGTAGTTGTACTACGGAACGGTTACAAAGCTAAGGTCTCGGGTTCGAATCCCGGGTTGGGAAAAGTGATATTAGATTTTTCTATTTATTATCAGCCCAGAGTCAGGAATTTGTGCCCGATATGGCGATAGGCTCGCCACCTATCACATTGTGGTATGGAACATACCAGGCGAAATGTGGGTGTCCTGGCACCCCTGCCTACCCCATTCTGGGAAAAAGGCGTGAGTTTATGTATGTATGAAATGAAATGAAATGTATTTATTGGTCACGTAGGCAATTTAAGAGCTCTTATGACAAGTCAATACACATAGAACTTAATCTCTATATACAATATATTTCCTATACTTAGTATTAATTATTTTAATTTCTTGCTTTTATTTATTTATTTTTAAATTAATTTTATTTTTATTTAAAATTAGTTTTATTCATTTATTTTTAAATTAATTTTATTTTTATTTATAATTAGTTTCATTTATTTATTTAGTTTTTATTCATATTTTATTTAAAGTATTAGTTATTAATTTATGATAATTTATTTTTCAAAGAAATACATTATTTACGTTAGTCAAATTAAATTAAATTATTAGTGGACCATGAATATTATCACGACGGTGCGTAGCGGTTTATTGTTACCACCGGATCCAACGCGGCCCTTCCTGAGAAGACCCGGCGAAATAAACTCAGTGGGCTTACACTACCACTGGAACTACGTATGTAATAAAAGCGTGTTAATAAACGTGTGCGTCAGGTACGTGTCGTCGCCGTGGCTGCGCGTGGTGGAGGCGTGCCTGGTGGCGGCCGCCAGTGCCACGTGCGGGTTCCTCATGATGTTCCTGCTCAATGACTGCCGACCACTGGGAGAGGACCCCACCAAAGTACCCCTGCAGGTGGGTTATATCATATTTTATAATACTACCATACCTTTGCTCTATAATACTACAACATTTAAAAAAACGTTTGAAGTTTTGCTAAGTGCTTCCACCAATTCTGGGTTTTTTAAAGTTCAAAAGCGACTTCAAAGAATTAATTTATTATCATCATCATCATCTCAGCCATAACAAGTCTACTGCTGGACATAGGTCTCCTCTAAGGAACTCCACATCGAACTGTTGGAAGCGGCCTGCATCTGGTAATTTGCCAGGTCGTCCGTCCACATAGGTTGACTAATTTATTACACATACACACGGGAGCAAAAAAATCGACTCAAACTTTAAACTGTCGTTGTAACGTCTCTGTCAAAAAAATAAAACCTAAATACCATTTTTTATCCTAAATGCTTTAAATTCTAGGTCTTAGCTTTTAAATGAGCCTAGGTTTGATAAAATTAATGGTTTGGTTCACTACTAAACATCAGCTTTAGTGTTAAGTAGCGGAAAAATACTAAAATGACAAGCGAAAAATAAAAAAATAAAACAAGTTGATGTCAGTTTTTTTTAAATTATTTATAAATGAAACATTATGAATATTTAGTGTTACCCGCCCTTGCCCTAATGTCAGCTTGCAATCGGCTTTTCATGGTTTTAATAAGCTTGACAACGTTATTCTGCGGTATAGCTTCCCAGTCCTCCGAAAGTGCAGCTTTAAGCTCGTCTTTGGTGGCTGGGATAGGATTTCTTGCTCGAACTTTCCTTTTGAGTTGATCCCACAAATGTTCAATAGGATTTAAGTCCGGGCTACGCGCTGGCCAATCCATAATTTTTATTTGCACTTCATGTAGGTATTGTCGTACGCAGGTTGCTGTGTGTGGACGCGCATTGTCGTGCATCAGAACAAAGTTTTCGCCTATAAACCCTGCGCAAGGAATAACGTGTTCTCCCAAAATTTCTTCAATATATCGTTCTGCAGTCTGACCTCTTTGCCGTCCCCCAGTTTCTACAAAAACCAACTCGGTTTTCCCTTCGATTGAAATGCCACCCCACACCATACAAGACCCTCCTCCAAAAGCAACATTTTCAGCTATGCAGCATTGTGCAAATCTCTCTCCTGGCCTTCTATACACTCGTCCTCTTCTATCGCTGCCATGCAGACAGACTCTGCTCTCATCAGAGAATAATACGGTGCGCCATTGATCGTATGTCCAATCAACGTGTTCTCTAGCGAAACGAAGACGAGCTGCACGGTGGGCTGTGGTAAGTTTGGGGCCTCTCACTGGTCGTTTTGGGGTAAGGTTGGCTGCCTTGAGTCGTCTTCTAACTGTCCACCTACTGTCAGATAAACCCCGCGTTTCTCTGAGTTGTTGTTGAACTTGGACGCCTGATAGAGCCCGATTTCTCAGTGAAGTGCTGACAATTAATCGGTCGTCTCTCTCTGATGTGGACCGCTGTCTGCCAGAACCTCTTCTCCGACTAAAGCTTCCAGTGTCCTGGTATCTTCTGTATACTCTTGAAACGGCAGACTGGCTTATGTGCAGCACTCGAGCAACTTCGCGTTGTGTCTTTCCTTCTTCCAATAATGCAACCACTTGGGCCGCAATTTCACTTGTTGCGTCCATTTCCAGGTAATATTGTTTACTCGTAATTAAGCAGATGTGTACCGGGTGACGTTTAAAGGGCACTTGATAGGGATTAGGCTAACAGATGGGCTTTTATGAGACTCCTAAACTCACAATGAATGCAGGACTGACGAGTGTAATATCTTCTATTGACCTATCACAACGGCCTATTGAGTAGCAGAAAAGGTGAGCCTGCAAATTTTGTTATGACCTTATAGGTAAGACTCAGAACTGTAAGGTGTTGAACCAAAAAATTTATTTTTTGTTAAAGTTTTCGTCCTAGAGACATTTTAGTGCAAAGATGCGCTCTGAGTCGATTTTTTTGCTCCCGTGTGTATATTCTCGTTCAATATTGCTTAATTCTCAAACACTATATACGTAAGATAAAAAACAACAATTGTGCTTTGTTTGAAAAACTGCTAGTTTAATCATCTTCATAAATCTGGAACGATGTGAATGTGAAATAATCCATATAAAATTCCAGCTCACAGTGTGGCACAAAAAATTATGATGTATATTTTTGTGTATGATCGCAGCTCTACTGCGCGGACGGCGAGTACAACGCGCTGGCAGCGATATGGTTCCAGACGCCCGAGGCGTCGGTGCGTTCGTTCCTGCACGACCCGCTGGGCTCGTACCAGCCCTGGTCGCTGCTGTGCTTCGTGGCCAGCTACTACCTGCTGTCGGCCTGGACGTTCGGGCTGGCCGTGTCCAGCGGACTCTTCATACCCAACCTGCTCACCGGAGCCGCGTGGGGACGCCTGCTGGCTATACTCATACAGTACATGCTGCCGTCCAATGTGAGTTGCCTTTGTAGTCTCCGTGGCGCAGGTGGTTAGACGCCGGCTGTGAAACGATCCCCGCACCGAGACAAATATTTGTTATCAACAAGTTCGGGTCTGGGTGTTGCGACCGAAAAGTCTCGTTCCTGATACCCACTACACGGGACTAGATCTTAGTATTAAAGTGTATTTTTTTTAGTTTCTTTTTTTTGTATATGTCTTGAGTTAGAGCATAAGGGTCATCCGATGGTAAATGCAACGATCAATGAATATTTAAATTACTTGGATCCTAGGTGCACTGCCAACAAGTTAATACGGCAGAAGACTCAACAAAGTGAATATTATACAATACAATACAATACAATAATTCTTTATTGCACACCAAATTACAGTATTAAACTTAAATATATGTTATGTTTGGTAATACAATGGGCGGTCTTATCGCTTAAAGCGATTTCTACCAGACAACCGTGGGATGGAGAATATTGGAAATAGTAGTAGATGGCGGTAAACAATAAAGAAAGAAAACAAAAAGGTAAACTATCTAATAGCATACTAATACTTAAATACCAAAATCCAATAAACTAATACATATTTAGAAATAATACTAATAATTATAACAAAATACATAAATAACGACAAGAAAAGTGGCGCTATAGACTTTTCAGATAGTGGTTTCGTACCTGATGTTTAAATGTGTGTATAGTTTTTGAGCGTTTAGTATCTAATGGTAGTGCGTTCCAAAGCCGGACTGCTTGAACGGTAAAAGATTTGTCGTAATAAGAAGAAGAATGGGAGGGTGTTTTGAGAAGGAGGGTTTCGGAGGAACGCAAGGATCGGGAATGGGTGTGGTGTAAAAACTCAAAACGGGATTTTAGGTACTGAGGAGCAACAGGGTTAAATAGGATATTATATAAAAGTGATAGGATATGAGCATTCCGGCGAAGACGAATAGGTAACCATTTCAGCTTTCTGCGATATTCGGATATATGATCAAATTTACGTAGTCCATATATGAATCTGATACAATAATTTTGTAATCTTTCGAGTCTATTTAGCTGTTCTTCAGTTAAATCTACAAGATGCAAAAGTTATTGGGCCTCTAGCAATCTCTCTTACCTAACGAAATACGATAGCAATACGTGGCTTTACTTCGTATTTCTGCGAAACAGAAGTACCACTCCAACCAAGCCGACCTAAGCGTTTTGTAATCCATGGTTACTGCAGTTTAGGTCTACGTTATTGTAGGTTTTAACAGATGTAGAAATCAAATAATGTTTGATGGATTCCAATTTAAATATTTGTACTAATAAAATACAAAAAGTATGACTTTGAAATTCAAAGTTTGAATGCCAGACTTCGCAGTAAGAAATCAACCATTCAGTGTTTAAAAGTTGCAATAAATCTACAATCCCATGTCTAAAAATGTTCAAAAAATTTGTAAAAATGTCGTGATCCAATATAAAAATGATATAATATTCATAAGTGAATGGCAAGTATGACATCAATAGTTCTATTAATCCTTTTAATGTGCAGTGTGAACATGTTGTACAATACAATGACCCTAGTTGTGTCGTTTGGATGGGCTAGTTAATAATATATGGATACCTTAGAATAAAAAATAAAAGATAAGTCATTAAATATTAATACAAATGACTATTTTATGTGTAAACAAAAGTCAAAACTATGTCATGATGCAAATTTTATAGTTCTTTATTATTCTTATATATTTTTTGTTACTGCTCGTAATCGATTGCAAATCTGTATGTAAATGTCATTACCACTGAATTAATTATGAAGGATACAAGTCGATGATCATATGATCATAATAAGTTGATAATTATAATTAGACAGGTTAGAGAGGTTTGCCTACATTTGGTTCCATACTTTAAAGATAAAAAAAAAACACCCAAAAGTCGCATACACTATCCTGACCCCACACTAAGATTGATTCTGGTGTCGTGACTCATGGGTATCAGAAGCCATAAGAGACTTTTCGGTCTCATTAAACCCAGACCCCAGACAAATACTTGTGGGCCTCCCAAAGTTTGTGTGATACATGATCGTGTTAACTCGTGGGCCTAAAAGGTATTCCCCTTTTGACCCGGCGATGGATGGAACTTATTCATTAGTGTCTGATGTATGACGTGATGTATCACATTGAATTATAACTATTATTTACGGATTTGATCGCGGATTTGGTTTAATTTTCACATTTTAACCTTCCCGACGTTTCGGTTACTTTACATACAATATGTCTTTTATTTCAACGTGCAACATTGGCGTAAATCTAAGAAACCATTATATATGTCAGACGATCAACCCGGCGAAGTACGCGCTGATCGGCGCGGCGGCGCAGCTGGGCGGCGTGGTGCGCATGACCATCTCGCTCACCGTCATCATCATCGAAACCACCGGGCAGATCTCCAACGCGCTGCCCATCATCATCACGCTAGTCGTCGCCAAGTGGACCGGCGACTTCTTCAATGAGGTAATTATAACATTCTTACGCCATCGACCTTTTTATGGACAGTTTTAGAATCTATTTCAACTGTCAAATGTTTTGTCTGTATCCAGCAACCCTTGATTTCAGTTTGAGCGAAGAAGAAAAAACTCGATAATTAAAATAAGTAATTAAATTAGTGTGGCTGTGGGTCTCTCATATGTGAGATGCCGCATGGGTAGGTACCATCGCTATGTCTATTTCTCTTGCCAAACAGCAGTGTAAATGCACTTTTGTGTTTCGGTACGCTTACCATCAGGCGAACGGCGTGCTCGTCTCGCCATTCATTGCAAAAAAACTGTCTATGAATCTGTCCATCTTATACATATGTCTAATACATAAACCATGAAAGTGTTGCGTGTTAGTTCGTTAACTCGATGTCCGTGTGGCAGGGCATCTACGACATCCACATCCAGCTGGCGGCGGTGCCGCTGCTGGCGTGGGAGCCGCCGCCGCTGGCGCACAACGTGTACGCGTCCGAGGTCATGTCGCACCCCGTCTTCACGCTGCGCACCGTCGAGAACGTCGGACACATCGTCGAGCTGCTCAAGCTCGTCTCCTACAACGGATTCCCTGTCGTCGACCCGCCGCTCGCGGATGACGTCAGTACATATACATTAGACTATCTATCATATAGAGGGAGCGCTGGTTATTCAAAAACGTACATAAAAATGGTGGTGCCGGCCCACCTTTTCTGCCCTCCTATTGCCTGATATTTAACAGGTTGTCCAACATGCACGAATTATTTGGAAAAGAAACATGAGCTGAACACCAATTGACCCAACAGCGGACTTACTGTGACTGAAAGAAAGACAGAGAAGATAACGAGGATAACTTAGTTTCGGTTTTAAACCATGATTATAGTGTTTCAATGTTCTATCTCTCTTCATCTAAGGGATAAATACCTCATTATTATTATCGTGATACTTGAAAGCAATAGTTACATTAATTATAAATACATGCAAATGGTTCAATAAGTGGGTCACGGTATCACAACTATCTGAGTTCTTCAGATAATACTAATACCTGTGCGCATCACATTAATCTATGTTGATAAATTAATTAATTATATCTAGGTCCTTTGTTGTGCGCTCGTCACTTAAATATATATAAAACCAAAACAGGAATACAAATTATTACGAGTATTATTATACTGTCTACTTAATCATGGGGTCAACACAATATATTTTCAACCATATTGTAATTTTAACTTCTTTCAAAAGTATGCCACTTCATCTACCTCGCTTTAAATATAGTAGGTATAATAATAACATGTTTATTTCAGTCTGAAGTGACAACATACAAGCGTCTCCGAGGCCTGATACTCAGGTCTCAGCTGATAGTGCTGCTTCAGAACAAAATCTACAATGAGAACGCCAATACAACCTGGTCTAATTTCAACGTCGACTCCAACATGTTCAGGAGAGAGTACCCGCGGTATCCGTCCATTGATGAGGTAAATATAATATGAAAGAATCGCTAGAAGTTGCCCTCAATCGTCAATAATTAGAGAAGGCCTATGGACAGCCTATCTTCAGTGGACTTTCTGTGGCTCAAGAGAGCAAAAAAGGGGAAGGGGAACAGAACGATTCTATTTATTTGTCAAAGGAGCTTAACTATTAGGAATTGGTCATTTTTACTGTTCTTTACGGAATATTCCACAATCTTGGCGATCGGCGATGACCAAAGTAACGAATTATCCACCTCCGCGTTTGGATGTTTTGTGTATGAAAACTTCATGTTTAGTATCTCAATGCTGCAAAAGCATAACGTCCTAGAAACACGCTTACATCAATTTATATGTATGAACCTATCTTAATCCGACATTTCATATCAGTACTACAAACAAATAGTATACAATTAATGTCTCAACATATCCATATCCGATATTTCATGAGTACAAAATTAATCGCTTAAATATATGCAGCTGGAGATATCTGAATGGGAGAAGACGTGCACGATAGACCTGCGTCCGTTCATGAACCCGTCGCCCTACACGCTGCCGCACCGCGCCTCTCTGCCGCGACTGTTCCGCCTGTTCCGCGCACTCGGCCTGCGACACCTGCCCATCGTCAATGATGTTAATGAGGTGAGATATGCAAACACAACGCATGAGCCCCTTCGCACACGGAGCTATTCAAAAATGACGGAACTAATCAGCAATTTCATTTAAAAATCAGTTAGAAACTGTCCTTCCCACACGACGCTATTCAAGTTGCAAGGGTTCAAGTTACTACTTATATTTCTATTTCCTAAAGCACCGGGTAACAAAGAATAAACATTATGGAATATTCGCAGGATTTGGGCTCACACAAATATTCAGAATAATGTGGTTGCGTGAAACAGATGAAAAAATCTGCATGTGATAGTATATGTAAAGATGTCTAGATAGAATATTGATGGGTTAGAGATAAACTGCCAAATCAACACAAGTTTCTTCAAAATTGGATGTACTGTGGTTCATAATATTCAACTATGATGCAATATTTTTTCCAGGTGGTAGGTATGGTAACTAGGAAGGACATAGCGAGATATCGCGTTTGGCGGCACAGAGGCCACATGGGAATGGAAGAGTTAATATTGTCCAGTGAGATATAACCAGGGATCTCCAAGCATAAATAGAAGAAAATATGGTAAACTGGTAAATGTTCTAGTGAACACAATTTGCTCATGACAGATATCTTATAATTTATTATTAAAATAATTATAAAAATTTAAGATGAAATACATACATACATTTAATTTCGTAATGGTGAATTTGTGTTCGCTTACAATATAAATTAAGTAATGGCAAAATCAGAGGAGTGTCCTTTATGTGTCTCAATTATGCATAATAATATGTAATTTGTGATAATATCATTATACAGAAGTATTGGTATGAATGTGTTTAAAATTGTGACAAAATATGTTTAATGATTTGTTAGTTACTTGGATAGTAACATTTTCCTAGTAAAAAGACATAGGTCAATGACAGTAGATCTGATTTCACCTTCCAATAACAACCGGCATTATTAATACTGATACTAAAAAGTTATTCCAACACAGTTGTAAGCAAATTATTGTCAAAGAAGCTTTTTGTAGCAAAATATTGCTCAAATTTTAATTCATTTTAATTTTATACACTTCTGGCTTTTTAATAAAAATAATATGCAAATATATAATACAGACAAATGCATATCTTTAATTGCTAATCCAATTTGACATTGTGCAAAATTTGCAGATGTGTTATAAAGTTGTTACCAACTATAAATAAAATAACTTATGAAAAATACTGAGTCATGGAATGCTATTCATAATTAAGTTTAAGATACTTTTATTTTTTATATATTCCATGGTTATTAGTTCGCAACAAGTACTGAGGGAAGTAAGAAAGTAAATGTTGGTAAAGATATAAGTAGAATAGTTTTTGTTGAATAGTTTGTTTACAGGTGGTAAAAAATATGAAAAAAATAACAAACATAGCTGTGTCAATGAGGTAACGAATATAATGGTTTCTTAGATTTATTCAAATGCATATATATCAATATGTAATATTGAAATAAAACTGTATTTTACGGAATTTATTACAGACTACCTTTACAATGTTTTAATTACTTTACAGGTTTGGTTTTATTGTAACAAGGCAAAGTTAATGGTTACCATAAACTTGAATAATATTTAAAGAAAAGTTGGCAATTTAGAAGCCTAGAAGTAGCACATAAAATATAGATCATGATGCAATTAGTTTATGAAATCAAATCATTCTTATGGGTCAGTATTAGCACCCCAAAAATAATTTATCGATTGTTAAAGTTTGTGTATTTTATATTATGACAAAAATGTGATTTATAAATGTAATTTATATGTAAGCAAATTTTATTAAAACTGTTTTCAATAAAAGACACGAGTTATTTGTTTTCTTATTTATTATACATTATCGTAGTTCTTTGGTCACTCGACGGAAGCAGTAAATTATTATTATCACAAAAGTCTTACTTCTCAATGTTTATTCAATTGTTTATAAACAACTCCCATCCGATCCCCGCCCAAAGATTGATAAATAATATTACAGGGAGTATAACCAATATAAGTAGTAAGTAGTTCACAAATTCATCCATATTAATAGATGGCACACTATCAATTATATATGAATTAAACTGTGCGGAATCAAATAAATCCACACAAAATCACAAACTAAGAAGTAATCACAAAATGATACGATGACCAGCGGGCTGCGAATTGAAACGTCAAAACAATCATCGGACGACTGTCTTCTGTCAATGTCAAGATGACAATATACACATTCTGCAAAATTGCTAAGGCACTTGCATCCATACAGCCAAGATGCCTAAAATAAGTAAATAAAATTAATATTTTTTGGGTGTTTTTATACCACAAAAGCTCTGATTATTGTTCTCTTTATATACAAAATACATGTAATAAGAGGATTTAACGAAACATGTATTGAAGAGGGTATAATGAAAAGCAGTTTCTCGAATATCCAAACTACAATAAATATCTACCGGACTGTGGTCTCTTCTTTCCTTATTTGTAGTTACGGAATATTAAGAACAAGAAGCTTATACCCAAATGGAGATTGCATTCCCTATAAAACACTGAAGCTCAAAAATATGACCTTGTATGACGTTGCTTTTGCCTTCTATCCTTTTCTTTAGAGTGACAATGAATGAACATGACTTTTTGTTCATTCATTTACACTCTAAAGAAAAGGATAGAAGGCAAAAGCAACGTCATACAAGGTCATATTTTTGAGCTTCAGTGTTTTATAGGGAATGCAATCTCCATTTGGGTATAAGCTTCTTGATTAAGAACATACTTCGTATTTTGCCGGTGACCTGAAGGTTTCACCACCTCCGTCCCCCAGCCTAGTATATCATACATGATCACTTTGATCAATACTTTATACAAACAAGTTGTACTTTCTAACTCTGCATATTTGCGACTGCAAATCCACTAATTTCAGTGGTCAGTGGTTTCATTATCCCAATAAGATTCAAAATTCACAATGTCGATTGAATCATCCATTTATGATGCATTTATGTCAATGAATTTGCTTTGATTTTGTAACCAATAAATGGCGATTATTTTTTTATTGGAAAGGTTAATTAATAATGATGGTATGTCCATACTTAAATATTTTCTTCAATGTAAACAAATCAATTGTTTTAAATATTTATTATGTTCAATAAAATACATTATAATCATAATTGTTAACAGAACATGAAGTATTAATCGGAACTAATTACAATACATTAAAACTCACTCATAAGCTAACAGTGATCTGCGCCAAACTTCGATCAAATATACACTAGATACAACATGAGCGCTTAGAAAATGGCACCAAAAAAGAGTGCTTAAGCACTCTTTCGCCTTCAGTTACGCACCGACCGTTGCATCTAAAACGTCGTAAAACTTAAGACAATATTATTTGAAAAGCTACTTTAAGCTCCAGGAATAAGGTGGAATTTGTGTTAATATATTTGGAATATGTGATCTTTTTGTTTACTTTTTTTAATGTCATGCATCGGTGCCACTTTTTAACAGAACTTTTACAGGGAACTGTGTATCTAGTGTATATTTGATCGAAGGCGCCAAACTATATTTTTATAACTTCATTATATTTCACTTAGTAAATCCTTCACATCGAACCTGAATGGGAGTTAGTTTTAAACATACATGTTATTTTATTTTCGATGTACTTCTACGTCTTAAGACTATATCTTTGTCCATTCTTCGTCACTTCATTGGTGTGATTGGCATTGACAATTATATAATAGTTATTCAGTTAAGTCAAGTCGATACAAGAACCAGAATAATCAATGTTTACTAGTTTGTTGTTTATTTACTTATTTCCCACTTTTCCAATGCCATTAATTTTCACGAAACAGAACAATGTAAAATAGTGAGCTTTTAAATTGTCGTTACATTTGAAAATACTTGTCACCATAATCAGTCCTTAAAAATCGTTATAATAAATAACAGAACTAAAATACTATAATCAGATATATATTAAACAAACAAAAATAATCTAACTTATTATTATATTAATTTCTTTTTAGACCTAAAAAAAATAAAGCAAGTGAAATATGTTGATACAAGGCACGCTTCCGAAATATTCGGAATTTAAAGAAAATTTTACTATTACATAATATCTGATTTTAAATAGATTAACGGCCAGCGCACGCCGGTACGGAATGGCAAGGAATTTTGTTTTTTTTACAAAAGATATTAACTATTTTAGTAGAAATAGGACATAAATTCCAATGTTTTAATTTGATGCCGTGGCATCAAAAGGGATTTCTTGAGACTGTATCGGAGAGCGTATCAAGGGAACCCTCGGCAGAGTGCCGCGGCACAATGCGGCCTGCGGTATGTCACGGCACTCCGAAGAACGCCGTGACACACCGTGGAATGAGGCAGACCAAGCCGAGGTAATCGTCTACGATTTCATACCGCCAGAATGTGATTTTGGCAAAAAAATTGAATAGTTTATCTCTCTTCACATTTTATTAAATTGAACATCAGGTGTGTATCTGGCATCATGCGTTGTCGATGCATATGCATCATTCTCATCCTCGCATTGCGAGTGCATTGTGGTAGGTTGACGTTCCGTCCCGGAGTGCGTAGGCCTTTACTTAATGGTCTTGCAAATTCAACATTTATTTTATTATTTTTTACACCATTATATTTTTTATATTTGTCGAACAAGAAACATCAGTACACTATGAAACCCCAAAAACAAATAGAAATCTAAGCCTAAATCCTGAATTATCTCTAGAATAATCACAATGAGTATGTATAGAAGAGGCAGTCGATAGCTTGTTGCGCGTCCACAAAGTATCTTGGTTTGTCTGCTCTGGTGATACCATAGTCGGGCTCTACAGCAGGCAGCACTATATTACACTTGGAACTGCAAGTGCTGCTAACACTCATATTGAAAGAGCTGTGAGACAGACTCGCTCTCGTCGGAGTAGACGTCGGCAATTTGTTCTTCATCACATTACAAGCCATTCTCTTCATCCTGTCTATGTTCTTCTTTATTGTAACTAGCATCTTGTGATTTTCGCCTTCGTGGAGGTACTCTTTTAAGTCCTAGTCGGGAAGTTAAAATACATTAGTACTGAAAATTAGGTTCAGTAACTTAATTTTAATAATATCAGTATATTATGCTTCGATTATGAAACTAATTTCGTTAAAAACCAAGAATAATAATGTTTATTTCTATGGAAATATGATAGTAGCTACTTTAAATTGTTTTAAAAGTACCAATCAAAAAAACAACTCATGAGTGCTTCAAAAATCACTATCAATAAAACTTACCTCTCTAACACCGTCATACTTAGCGAAGAGCCACAGGTAAGTAGCCAGTATGCAAAATAATTGTGTTTCGCTATGACTGAAGCGGAACATAAATTTCAATATGGCTGGAATACGGTGGCGCTGAAAACAAAAATCAAAATATGGAATCAAATTTTAAAATGTATACATTGCAAAGTATACGTCAGCAAGCCTTCGAATAGGCCACAAAATTATTCTGGAAGAATTAATCTGGAGCGAAGATGTATCGGGATCGACCATCATATTGAATACTAGCTGTACTCGCGACTTCGTCCGCGTGGAATTTAACAAAAACTTTATTTTTCTAAAATAAAAGATTTTTTCTAAAATAAATGTAGCCTCTTAGTTAGGTACTCCTTATTATATCAGCTACCTGACAATACAAGTCCCGTTTAAATCGGTCCAGCCATTTTAGAGATTAGCCCGAACAAAAGAACAAATAACCAGACAGACAAAAAAAATCTAAGGTCATTTTCGTTATATCGTGTATATAAAGATATGTACATAGTTGGTTTTTTATTTCACTTTACAAACAGACACTTCAATTTTATTTATATGTATAGAAGATGTATAGATTATATGTAAGTATCGATTTGTGTCATCATAGATGTATTGAATGTATGAAATGGGGCTATTTTAATACATATTCCGCAGTCTGCTGTTCATTAAAAACACTCCTTAGCATAAGAAGCAGTTCCATGACGTTAGAAGTCGTCTTATCCGTGCCGCTAGAAACCGACACTGCAGACTGATGATTTATTTAATTTCAATGAATGGCAAGACGAGCATTCGCCCGATGGTAAGCGATACGACAGCTCATGGACAGTTGCAAGACCAAACAACACCATGAATTACAAAGCAATGCTTGACATTCCACTGCACTCGCCATCCTAAGTCATAAGATGTTAAGTCTCAATACATCCAGTAGTTATTATGGCTACAATGTCCTTCTAACCATACACTGGTTTTAAGTGTAAAAGCAGTGGTTTTACACTGCTGTTTGGCGGGAAAAATAGACATTGCGGTTCAAAACATTTATAAAGTCGTGCATACTTACTGCATAAATTTTCGGCCCGGTTACTCTGTATCGGGTCAAGTTAACCAGCACAGCGGAGGCAGATTTCAACACTTCTATACTGGAAATGGATCTGTTCGTGACCGACATGTACACGTACACGCGACGCACCATCGACGCGGCGACGTCGTTGTACATCATGGGGAATACCTCCGATAACAATTCTGAAACAATATATTATCAAAAATGTCTATCAATACAGAAATAAATGAGTGATTTTAGATAGTAAATAGCTTGCGTTATAGAGGTAATAGCGTTCATGGACTAACATTATTTAAAAGATGGGACTTTTTTAAAATTTCGTTTCTTTAAGGCTAATTTAGTTTCTTGCATAAATTCGGCTAAAAAGATGCGATCTGGCCAGTAAACAATACAAGAGAACTCGCTTTGGCTCTTCGTGCCGGTCGTTGTGGAAAGCATTGGAGATAGCCTATATTACGAGTAGGTAAACTACCTATAGCTTAATGGTGATGAAATAATATAAACGATCATTACTGACAGAATTATAAGTATAGTATGTAATCAGGCAATTTTTGTGTGTTATGTCTTGAAGTAAATTGATCTAAGTGCCAAAAGACAAGTAGTGAAACTAACCGAGCGATCGGAAGGCCCTGATGACAGTTTCAATATCGCACATGTTGCGCAGCACGTGCATGACCTCCTCGTTGCGCTCGCGCAGCGTCTCCTGCTCCGAGCGCAGCGCGCCGCGCCGCCAGCGCAGCCGCAGCGCCGCCACGCGCCGGTCGTGCGTCATGCCGACACGAGCCTTGTGCCCCCGGAATAGAGCCTATAATCCCATCAAACACATCATTCACATTGTTACCCTCAATATCAAATGTGTAACAACAGTCTAGTCCTGAACCAACGTTAAGATCGATTAGGTCTTGTGTATCAAAAACTACGAGATTTTTTGGTCACAGAAGCACCCAGAATTGAGACGAATACTAATAGAGCATATACATATTTATCTAAGTGCAAAGAATATACATCGAACCCACGTGCAACCAGCTGCCCCACGGACATTCACAATATTAGAAATAATATCGATTTTGTAAGTCATACACTATAACATTCTAGTTCGTTAAAGCTGTTTGTTGTTTTGTTTAGTCACACAGATTGCCTGTAAACCAAATCCTGATGTAATTTCGGAAGCAGTATAAGATTACTGGTAAGTTAAATGAACTTCAAACACATCAATGCTTAATTAACTTACCTGAATTTTAGAAGCAGCCCAATTACGCCTTTGTTCTTCTCGCATCTTGATCATAGTCTCCCGTTGCAACTTCAATTTTTTCCTCACCAAATACCCCCTGGCTAAAGCTTGGACATTTACCACACTTCGCCGTTTTTGCAAGAACATGCATCTAATCAGTCTTGTATGCAATTTCCCTCTCCAAATGTTCTGTATAAATATGACTTTATTGCGATAGTTTATATACTTCGATTTCTGCATATAACATCTTACATTCTTTTGAATACAAATCGCCGCGTTATGTTCAAGTTCCTTTCGCTTCAAAAAATACAAGTACAGAGATCTAGTTCGTCTCATCTCGCATAAAGCTCTGTATCGTCTTTGGAAGGTAATCGCTGCTTCTTTTAATCTCAAATAGTGGTCTCTTTGTTTCTTGCTTTCCACATAGCCCCTGTAATGCCTTTGAATCGTAATACATGACTTTACAATTTGTAAATATCTAGTTCTTTCTACCTTTGCCCTGTATAATGCTTGTATCTTCAATGAGGCTGACCGTAGTTGCAAATACTGACGACGCAGCTTTCTCATTTCCAAAAGAGCTTTGTATCTACGCTGAATGGATACAACTGCTGATTTCAAAGTTAAATAGCTCTGTCTTTGTCTTCTCGTCTCTACATAACCCCTATAATATCTTTGAATAGTAACACATGCAGTTTTGACGCGTATGTATCTAGTTCTGTCCACTTGCCTAAGAATCTTAGCTTTGTATAGTGTTTGTATGATTACACAAGCAGATTTGAGCCGCAAATATTCATGCCGTAATCTTCTCATTTCAAGCAAAGCTCTGTACCTCCTTTGTAAATTGCTGGCGGCTTTTTGTAATGTTAAATAATTTTGTCTTTGCTTTTTGGTCTCTATATATCCTCTGTAATATCTCTGAATTGTAACACAAGAGTTTAGAATACATAAATATCTCCTCCTCTCTACTTTCATAGAGACCTTTGCTCTATATATTGTTTGTATGATGACGGCAGCTGAACGAAGTCTCAAATACTCTTGTCTTGCCTTCTTCATTGCAAGTAATGCTCTGTACCTATTCTGCAGAACAACGGTAGATTTAACTAACGACACGTAATATTGTCGCTGTATTTTAGTCTGCACGTATGCCCTATAATATCTTTGGATTGATATGCACGCCTTTTTAATGAGCAAATATTTAGTTCTTTCGGTTTTCATCTGAGTATTCGCTCTGTACGCTATTTGTAAGACTACAGCAGCATTGCGTAGTCGTAAATATTGCCTGCGTTCTGTTCTCATTGCCAGTAATGCTCTGTACCTCTGTTGTACTGTAACAGCAGCATGCTTCAAATTTAAGAAAATATTTCTTTGTGTTCTCATTGCTATTAAGCTACGGTATCGAACTTGTAACACTTTTGCTACTTTCTGAAGCTGTAAATATCTCTGTCTTGTAATTTTGAATTCCTTATACTGCCGGTAATACGTTGTTATTGTCGTCACAGCGGACCTCATTTGTAAATAGATTTTTCTCTGTTTTTTCATTTCCAAATGGGATCTGTAGAATCTCTGTATGGAAATTGTAGCTGTTTTGAGTTGGAGGTATTTTTGCCGCGTGGTTTTCATTTCTACATAACACCTATAGTATTGTTGAATGCAGATCGTTGCAGTTCTCAGTTTGACGTACTCTGATCGCAGTTTCTTGGTGATAATGTAAGATCTGAACACTCTTTGGACGGTAACGCAAGCATTCTTTGTCTGCTCGTATTCTTGTCGAACCTGTTTTCTTATCTTAATGCTCCTAAACCACTCTTGTATCTTAACAGCAGCCGTTTTCTTCCTGAGGAATTCACATCTCTGCTTATTTCTTTCAACACAAGCTCTGTATAAACGTTGTATAAGTAGGCACGAAGCGCGCAATTGTAGGTATTTGGACCTCTGCTTTCTCATTTCAACTTCAGCTCTATATCTTCGCTGCATCACCAAAGTAGCTTTACGTAGCATCTCGTAATTTTCTCTCTGCTTTTTCATGGCCATTTGTGCCCTATACTGCCTTTGAATTATTGTAGCTGCATTTTTCAGTTTTAGGAAAGAAGATCTTTCTCGACGCGTCAATACTAAGCTCCTGTATGATCTCTGCAAAGTTATCGTTGCATTTCTCAGCTGGATGTAAGATTGTCTTTGAGTTTTGGCAACAATATACGTTCTGTAATATCTTTGGATTTGAATTGCAGATTTACGTTTCATAACATAATTATTCCTAATCTTCTTCATAATCAAATAAGATTTTACATATTTTTGAATTATTATTGCCGCTTTCTTCAATCTCAAGAATTCAGCTCTTTCTTTTTTCATAAGTAAGCGAGCTCTAACCCTTCTTTGAAGTTGTAGAATGCTTTGAGTTTGTCTCAAATATTCTTGGCGACATTTTTTTCTTCTATAAAGACTTTGCATGGATACCACACTCTTCTTTAGTTCTAAATATCTTTTGTTTTCCGTTCTCATCTTCATTAAAGCTACATAGCGATCTTCTATCAGACTTACTGCATTTTTCAGTTTCAAGAAATGTCTGCGCTGTTTTATCATTCGATAATTACTTTGTATCACTATAGCGCATCTTTTTATTGTGGCTAGTTCTGTCATATTCTTCCTCATGGCGAGTTTGCCTCTGTATTTCTGCTGAATGTATATGACTGTTTTCCTTAATAGCATATACCTTCTTCTGATAAGGTATTGGCGTATAACGCTCTGAATTATTACTACTTTTGTCACCGTTGATTTATACTGTCTCATACACAGCCATCGCCTAATGTAGCTTTGTAAAGTTGTAGCCGACTTCTCTTCAAGTTGTTTTCTTTCTAGTCGTAACTGTTGTAACTTTATTTTTGCTTTCCTGGTCAATTTCATGGATTTATACCAATTTTCAATCTTCAAAACGCTACACTTCATTTGTTGGTAATGTGTCCGGCACAGCCACATGCGGCAATATTTTTGAATAACTATGGTGGCGACTGTGATCCGCCGCATTTCCCATTCCACTAATCGATCATACTGTATTTTACGCCACCAACGTTGGATTGCACTTGCCGCCTCGTTTTGTATCTGCAGTATCCTCTCTTCTTCGCGTCTTTTTTCAGCAATAACTGCGTATTTCTTCTTCCACCAAGTTTGGATTACATTCGCCGCTTTCTCAAAGAGCGGGGCACGGAAAACATGAATTATTTGCCATAACAAAGACAATGTCTTCTCCCTGTGACCATCTGCAATGTCAGTGGGAGTTATATCGCCGAAAATAACGAAATTAGACTCTTTCAGTGCATTTAAAGCAACATGAACGTTATGAATTTTCTGTAACCGTGATATGGCCGGAGTCCGCAGCTGATTCAACAGACCATTTTTCATTAATATTATTTCCATAACCTTGGTCAACCTAACTCCATCGCGTATATCCACAGCTATGTTGTGCACTGCATATTTGTATTCGTCTAAATAAGACTGTTTGTGGCTCAATACATATCCAAGTGGTCGAAGATGTTTGGTAATATCACCGATTCCAGCAATCAGTTCCCTCGTGAATTTGAGAACTATTTCTCGGCTTTCCTTACAAATTGCGTTCCTGCAAAATAGGCAAGGGTCATGCGGAATAAGCTTCTTCTGTTTTGCTTGATCCAAAAAGAAAACGAGCATGAAAAATTTCTTTAATGTGAATTTCTTAATGGCTTCCATGTAGGCGGGCAGTAGCATATTTGGCGCGGACGATTTGGAATGTTTATTTTTCAGGAATGGATTTTTGAACATTCTGTGAATGATGAATGTCGTCAAACCTTCTATGTCACTATTAGATTTTAAGGGTAAAACAGTTCTATATATCGCTTCCAATCCAATCCGAAGCCATAATGGGTTATAAGATAGCAACAGTTCCATTATAATTTTCTGCAACCCTATATCTAAATGCAAGTTTCTGTCAGGTCGAATGGCAATAAGCTTTTTTTCAATTTGAGCGTTTAACTTCAAGAAAACTTGGGCAATATCAGTACTGAGCAACAGGTTTCTTGCCGATCTACGAAGGCCTTCAAGGCGGTGGCTGTTGTTGTATACACTTGAAACCTGTTCCTTTGTAGGTGCTGCTGGTATTTCCTTATTTCTATTTTCAATCCATGCTTTTCCCACATCAATCTTTTGTTCAACATTGCTATCAAGATCAGCGGGCGGCGTCAGTATGTAATTAAGCCATCTTTTGAATTCTGTTTCAAATTTTTCAACTGCTGCTTCATCGTAAAAATAGCTCGTAGATAAAAACGGATCTACAGTTGCAGACTGAGAATAAACGTTTCCGATTAAGTTTACTGTTAAGTTTTGATTTGCGCTTTTATTATGATCAATAGTTATATTAGGTTTAGATACGTTAGATAAAGAATCTTTACTCTTTATGGAAGCCCTCGATTTCATGGTTTTCTTAGCTACAGATACTGGTACTTTCCAAAGATCTGGCTCAGCCCTAACTGCTTTCTTAGACCACGATTGCCTGCTGAGAGCTGATATGGTGGATTTTTCATCATGTTTATCAAAAGTCCGATTAACTGTGAACGTAGATTGTTTGTCAGTTTTATCCAGAACGTAAATATCAGAGATATGTCCGCTTTCTTCGGGGATGGACTGCAGAGGTGGCGTTATAGACCTTGGAGGAGATTTTAAATCCATTCTATGATAGTTTTGCCAAATGTTATTTTCACATTGGTTCAAGTACATCTTGTCATGAATTTCTCTCTGTTGATTATACTCCCTAAACAGCGCTTTACTGCACATTTTGGGCTGTTGGTCTTTCATAAAATAGTGAGGTACTTTCGTGTCAAATTGAACAAAATTGTTCTCCATTGGTGTGTTTGGAGATTCTTTGGTATATGTGTCAGAATTCAATTTGATGTCTTGTATTATATCGTGTGTGTCGTTGTTAATTTTCGCGAAACACTTTCTTTCTGTAGAAAATCTTTGTGGAAAGAAAGATAAATCACTGATACGAGAGAATTCCGTATTTATAGAGAAGTCAGGGTTATTTAATTCTTTTGGTGATGACGTGTTGGGTTGTTTTTTATTTTGAATCGTCGGCGTTTCAGTAAACTGAGTTTCGTAATGTGCATTAACCGTCAGCCATTTATTCGGGTGCGCTGATGTTATACTAATTATAGAGTGTGTCTCATTCTCTTTGTTAGTGTTTAAGTCTAAACTATCGTCAAAATCACTTTCAGAATTAACACTCAAAATAATTTTAGGTCCTTTGTTTAATTTATCTGCTTTTGCAGATGCAGTTTTCAAACTTTTCAATGGTGTAAAAACAACATTATCAAATATATCTGCTGCTGAGTCATCATATGTCTGCTTATTTAAGGGCTTTAATATATTTTGAGGAACATTTAATCTGTTGGTGACTTTATCATAAGTCTCCTGTAGATTAGGCTTTCTGATATTTGAAAATATTTCAGTGGTATTAAAGTCTAAATCTAAACTATTTGGTGATTCAAAAGGGCATTTTTTACTCTGGACATCAACAGAATAGTCATTAATTGAAACATTTTCCTTATTATATGTTTGTAATAATTTATGAGGACTTGTCTTTTTCATTTTCTTCTTGTAAATCTCAACAGGCGACTTTTTAAGCACTTTCTTCTTAATCTTACCTGGTGTTAGCTTTAAACCTTTTGATTGTTTGGTTTTGCCTTTTATGTTCTGAAATTAATTATATAAATATTAGAAAGATGTAATTTGTTCATGAATTTATCTATTAAAGTAGAATATTGTTCAATAAAAATTTTAATTTCATGTTTTATTGAGCAAAGGCCCAACTTTCATCTAATACATTTTTTATAAACAATAAATAAGATACTTAGCAATAAATAATTATTAATATGTCTTCAAATCTGAAACTATGACAAATGAGGTCTATATTTGATATTCTACTTTGTGTTTTTTTATTAATTCTTTATATATCCATCTAAGACTTTCAATTGTAATGTAATTTTATGGCTGTAATTAGTGTATGATCTTGTAATTGTAAAAATGATAATCCAACCCCTATATTTGCCACTACAGAGCTCATGCCTCCTTTACAATTCTTAGTAGTTGTATCATGATCCACCACATTGCTCTAGTGTGAATTGGCAGACTTTACATGCCTAGAAGTTTTTATACCTGTGTTATTTTTCTTCACAATGTTTTCCTTCCATTTTAATTAAAATAATAAATAAATCTTTTGCAAGATTTCAAAAAAATATGTAATATAAAAATGAAAGTTTAAACAGCAACAAAATTATTATCAGCCCCACAAAAATGTATGTCAGACAAAGCCCTTCTTCAGAAGAATACACATTGAATTGAAATTGATAATTTTTAGACTATTAGTTAGACATTGAAATGAAGTTTTCTACAAAATCTTACCATAACAGACTTCAATACTACAACAACATCATATCTGCCTCTATTGTCATTTGCAAAACGAATTGTGCTCCTGCTAGCTGTTGGCTGCATTGGAGCCCATGTCATTGTCAAACGGTAGATTATGTCCGGTTCCACTTCCAGCCATTCTTCTGGTAAGTGTATCTCTAGTCCAGGCGGAAGAGCTTTCTCCAGAGTTATCTGCAAAATATTCAATTGGTCATAAACTTCAATTGCATTATGTACACTGCTTAACATGGGTCTCAAATGACAAGTTCCACAAGTTTTGAGGAAGTTTTGGAAATTTTTGATTAATGAGATTTTTGTTTAAATATATGTATTAGAAAATTTGATTAAAAAGCTGCCATCCATAACAAGGAAATATGATTCTACCCATTGAGGTGTTATAACTGTAGCAGAAGTCAAGACCAAATACATCCTTATTCTTTTAAATTAAGATTTATTATGTTTTTGGACCATACTATCTATCTCTATCTAGATCTATCAAATAGGAACACACACTAATTTGTTTGCTTGTTTCTCTTGCTGTTTTTAAGCTGTAGCTTATAATCTAGTGTATATTTGATTGAAGCATAGGATACTACTAATACGTAAAAAAAATTGTTTTAGTATATTTACATATAATATTATTTAATAATTCACATTTATAAGAGAAAAGCATCATTTATCTGGTCAATTTAATTATTGGTCCTGTTGTTTTTGAAGCTATGTGAACCTTATATGTAATTTAAAAATTAATAAATAAATGTAATTGTTTCCTAAAATGTGTTTTTAATTAAGTAAGTGTTTATTAGTCTAGTTTAACAGTTGTTATATAGTTTTGTTTTAAAATTATACTGTAATAATGATTTTTCAGCATTAACAACATAAATAATACAAAATTATAATTAAAAGAAAAAACAAACATACACAGAGACAAATATATTTAAAAATATTATTTTGCTTGTTAAAAAGACTATTGCCTCAAACTGCCCTAGGTACAGAAAAGGTAATATTAGGTATAGATCTTGAAAGGCAGGGCGAGGCAATAAATTACGTATTGAAAAGACATACTCTTTGGACGACCTTCGATGGATTCTGCACCTCCAACGTCCTTTCACAAACGCTCCCAATGAGGACATTGTCGAATACAACTTGAGGTGGCCTCGAGAAGGGAGCCAACATGAGACACGGACATTCTTCCTTGGGAGATTTTGGCAATGTAGTTACTGGCCGTCGCGCCTTTTTTATATGCTCCGGAGTATTTTCTATCTACAAATAATTTTATTATAAATATTTCAGAAGCATGTTACCTTTTTACTTTGTCAATTAGATTAAAAGCTTACCTCAAAATACATGATTACGCCTTAAACAATATATCACACCACTAATGCACATTTCAAACTGCACATTCTCAAATATAAATCACAAGAATTAGCATAAACGGATTTATCAACAAAAGATGGTTCAAATTTTGAAATTTTCAAACGGAAACCGTCATTTTTACCTTGACATCTCACAGATAACACACAAACCACAGATAATACCTAATCGCTAGGAAGTAACGAATGATTCTTATTATTAGGATTGATACACACGATCAAGTTAAATTGCTTGACATCATTGACTTATATTTGTAACATTGATATCGATGCTTGACATGCTTTTTATGATCTTTTGTCTGAAAGTCTTATTACTGTCATTCAGCTTTAAAAAAGTCGCATCTAAATTAGGTCAGTATCGTCGTATCGTCACACACTTGAAATGAGCTTTGTTTATTGTTTTTATTTAACCATTTGGTTTTTATATGGTTTTTATCAGGACTTTATTGAGTTCTATTATGTTATCTATGGATGAGATTTTGCATGGATTTTGCCGAGTAAGTTCCAGACACAGAAGAATTGCATACGTCTACGTCTATGTTTACGGTACACCTTTGTTAGTCCACTATTCTAACTTATTTGCAAATAGTATCAATTTAGAATACTAAAAATATAAAAATAATTTATATACTAATAGAATAGTGTTTATTTTCTCTATGCAATAATTGGCAATAATCTTGGCAATAATTTAATTATTAAGTTTTTAATGGCAACACTGTTTTTTAATCCAGCTGTCATCTCCGTTGTGCGAAATTTTCGTCCTTCCTTTTCTCTTACGTACGTAGGTGCCGTATTTATTCCCTATATTTATCTCTGTGATCTTTAGGTATTCAAACAGTAGACAAATTGACCGTGTGCTGTTCCAGAACCCTTGACTTACTACAGACGTATACAATGGCTGAGAACCAGAGTAACGAAAATGCTTGCGTAGTTTGTTTCAAGAACGTATTATATTATTCGATTGGTGAATGCGACCATCCCGTATGTTTCGAGTGTTCTACTCGGATGAGAGTCCTCTGCCTGCAGAATGAATGCCCTATTTGCCGTCAGGACCTTTCAAGGGTAAGTCACAATTGAAAATCCATGTACTAATCATATAAAAAAAACACAGTGCGTATAATCGATTTACAGAATGAATTAATGTTATGAAATATATCAAAGCACGCCGGGATTGACTATAATACGACTGATATGTAGCATGCTGTAATTATTCTCACATACATTTTTTATGTTATGAATTGGTTTTAATTTTGACATGGTTGCAGTTAAATTGAAATTGTGATATAAATAGGCGTATATTTATATTTAAAAAGAGCCGTATCATTTAATACTAGTGTTTAGATAACTATTATTGGAGGTTCTTTATGAAAATACATTTACAATGGTCTACAGAGCCAGGCGTTCATGTATTGAACTCAAGACTACCAGGTGGTAATTTAATAGTAGTTTGGATATCATCACAACCTACAGCATACAATGTTAGAATCCAACTGGATTATAGCAATTTGACAGCAGTAATGTTACCATACAGTTTTATGTAATGTAGCTACTCATTTACATATTTTACATATAGACAGTTTTAAGTCTGCAATATAGAACTTTTCTATACTAGCAAAACATAGTAAGTATGATGTATTTTGCATGAAATTTATATAGGGTTTACTGCAGAGAGATTGAAATGGTTGATCTAGAAACATATCATTTTTGGCAGAAGATCTTATTATAAATAATTAAATACATGGCCATTGTACCAGTTCTATTTTCACCACATATTATGTATACTTATATACTATTACATTTTTATACAAATAGAGCATATGATATAATTCTAAATAATAATTATCTCATATTTTAAAATCAAATACTAATTTTAGGTTTTAAATTATATGTCACTAATGTTTTAAGAACATAAATCTCTGAAAAATTTATGAATTGTAATATAACTAAATTCATAGCAACAACTAATTTCATATTGCTTTTCCAGGTTGTCTTTACAGAATCCATCCAACCTTACAAGGAGCTTCGTAACCGGGTGTTCACCGATAGACTATTTGAAAGACAATTCAAGATTGGATTTTGTAGTGAAGTTATCAAGAATGCGTATGAACGGTTGTTGGAGAACCGTTGTAAAGTCTGTGATAAATTGCCACCCTTCCGTACATTCACCATGCTCAGTGATCACATGAGGAAAGTCCATGAGAGATATTTTTGTGATTTATGTGTCAAACATTTAAAGGTTTGTATTTATTTACTTATATTACATATTTATTGCTAATTTATATATTTTTTTAGATGCCCACATAAAAAAGAGGTGTGTAAATGAAGGGGCCTTTACTTAGCAGTGGGTATTTATAAAATATATAGAAAGACAAAATTCTATACGAAATGATTAAATTAATGTATAAGTTCTTTAAATACAATTACTGCTTTTCATAAAAAGTATTTTTAATACATTTTGTAACCCATGATGCTATTTTCATTATTTTCTTTCTATTTTCATTTAATTAATTAAATTTGAATAAGCTTTAAAAAATACTGGAAAATTAATGAAATACTGGAAAATGAATTATTGAATTGTTATAATGTACTAAGTAATATTAAGTTATTATCTCATTTCTATTTATAATATACCATTGATTATGTAACCACATACTCTGTAGTAATAAATAATTATTGTGGTAACAATATATAACTCTTCCCAAGTTATACCAGGAAAATTCATTACTATATGATTTTTCTCATATTTAATGGATTCCTAAAAAATATTTTATTGTTATGCTTCTCACAACCTTATTTCATAAATTATAATTTCATCATATCAGCCACAGGAAGTCCACTGCTGAACATAGGCCTCCCCCAATTATCTCCACAATGACCTGTTGGAAGCAGCCTGCTGAAATTATAATTTAACTTCTTTTAATGAATAATCTTAAGGTTTAACATTAGGAAGTCATTTAGATCTCAATATATAACAAAAAAAATCTACAGCTTATCTCTTGTTTAATTAAAAAGTGTTTGATTGGGTAGATTTAAAATTTTAAATAACTATTTAAATATATGTCACTAAGATGGTCCATACTATCTTTTATCCCACTTCTAAATTTTCTGGAAGACTACTATGTATAATCTGTATAGGATTATGGTGTTCTACCTGCCTTATTTTTGGACTATATGGCCTAACCACTCTCAATCATACTCTTGATTGGAGGCCCGCACCCTACAGTGGGATGTATATGGGCTGATACAGAACAGATACAGTACCTGCCTTATCTCAAATCCACATGGTGTTGTGGAAATAGATTATGAAGGACCTACAATCTATTTACTAGTAGCTATTTATAGTAGTTAGTAAATTTTGTGTAATAAAGAGGGATAAAGACTATTCTAACTAATGTAATGGTTTTTTAGATTTTCACTAATGAGAGGAAGTGCTACACGCGTCAAGAATTAGCCCATCATCGACGGAAAGGCGACTTGGATGACACATCACACAGGTAATTAACTATATGGATTACCAATTATTAGAAACGTGATAACTAAAATCACGATTTTTGCCAAAAAATCATATCAATTTTTTAATATTTTGTATAATGTCACCTGGGGTAGTGAGATACATATGCGATAAATTAAATACCAAATTTCCAGATCACCCTGTATTGCAAAATAATACAATTGTCAACAACAGAGAGTTCCTATGAAAATGTTCCCTTAGTCTACTACAATAAAAAATCTTATTCAAATATCTATAGTATGCAGATTTCCTTACGATGTTTTCCTTCACCGTTAAAGTGCGTGGTAATTCTCTATCAATAGACATATAACTCCAAATTCAGTCTAAATGCGTTTATAAATTAGGGTTTGCATAAACTATACATAATATGTAAACTGTGCATATAGTCCGGTCAATTTAGACATTCGAAGTTACATAAAGTCCCAACAAGCTGAATTTCTGTGAAGTTGTTCAAAACATAATTATAAACAATGTCTGGAAGTTCCCCATCATTCCCCTGTAAGGAAAAAATTTAATTCAGGGTCAAAGGTAAAAAAAATGAGTTTTTCGCGATTTTCAGCAAAATGGTAAGTTTTATCATAAAAGTACCTCAGACAAAAATTGTAGATCATAAAATTATCTATAAAAATGTATCAATACTTTTTTTCTTACGAGCCACCGTTTCTGAGATATAACGATTCTAAAAGTTATAAAAGTTGTTATCGTCATAATATGCACATGTTTCCACGCCACCTATGAGGTAGTGTACTTAGCACGTTTTTGTTAACGTGGTTTCCCCAGTAGGCCTACTCCACGGGTCAGTTGTGATCCTGTTTAATGTAAAACTATTGCAAAATAACGGAAATTTTCAAAGATTGGGAAAGATAAAAGCGATGTAAATGAAAAAAAAGTGTTGAAGTTTATTCGTCTTATTCGTAAGTTTCAAATTCTAGTTCTTCTTCTTGATCTTCTTCTTGTTCTTCTTCTTGATCTTCTTCTTGTTATTCTTCTCCTTCTTCTTCTTCATCTTCATTTTGGATGCAAGTAAATTGCGTCAATAGCGATGTATCGCATGATACTTCGTCGGAGTCAAATGAATCCTCCATTGTTTGTGATTCAATATTAGAGCACGACCGGCCTTGACAATTTGTGCATGCCAAAGAACAAGACAGTCCGACTTTTTTGCAACCACATTTAGCACTGCATCCCTTTTTGCAGTTGCAAAAAATAATGTTCAGCAGTTTTTCCGGCGCAGGTGGAAGTAAAGTTTGAACTGGCTCTAATATATTGTTGACCAACTTCCAACCCCAGTCTGTAGGGTCTAGCTGATAACCAAGCCACACTTGAACTTGGTAATATACTCGAAAATGATGTTGGTGAGCAGCAACTGAAGTTGGAGGAAGACAAGCTAATTGAACTTGTTTTTTATTTTTAGTATTTTTAACGAAACATGCATATCGATGTTTATCTAAACAGGTAGTTTTTTTAGGAGCTCCGTACATAGAAAGAAGAAAGCGGATGCCGTTGGTAATAACTTCTTGTTGAGTTGAATCACTTTTTTTAAAAACTTCAGCACATTGAATTAAATCTTGTTTTTCAAACATTTTGAAAACTGCTATTTTACCCCTCCTGTAAAATGCAGATGTCGTATCACAGCCAGTTATTGCGTGTAAAAATAGTACATGATCTTTACACTTTACAAAAGTAAATAAACTTTTTGATGAATATATATCTGATTGATGCTGAGCTTTTCCGAGTATTAAGAAAAAAATAGTTTTTTCAGTTGGCGTTCGAGCAGTGAGTAATACAAGTAAGTCAACATCTTCACCAACAACAATAGTTGTATTTGTCAAATTGAATTGCTCTATTGCTGTTTCAATAATCAATACATCAGCATCATTATTAGCTTGTTTTACCAATATATTTTCAGCCGTAAACTTTTCTTTCAACATTGAAATGAACCGAGACTTGTTGTGGGTATTAGTAAGAAATTTCTGTTGACTGGTTGGGACTGTCATAAGTTCATCAAATAAAATGTCAGAAGATGAAGATGTTGCTAAAGTTCGACGACGTATATATGTGGCGTACTCATGCATATTACGACGATAACAACTTTTATAACTTTTAGAAGCGTTATATCTCAGAAACGGTGGCTCGTAAGAAAAAAAGTATTGATACATTTTTTATAGATAATTTTATGATCTACAATTTTTGTTTGAGGTACTTTTATGATAAAACTTACCGTTTTGCTGAAAATCGCGAAAAACTCTTTTTTTTTTATCTTTGACCTTGAATTAAATTTTTTCCTTACAGGGGAATGATGGGGAACTTCCAGACATTGTTTATAATTATGTTTTGAACAACTTCACAAAAATTCAGCTTGTTGGGACTTTATGTAACTTCACTCTCATTTTTTGGTCTAAATTGACCGGACTAATAGACAGGGAATGTACATATTATAGCTAACTCGTATTGTTATCTGATGAGTAGCTCTAGTTTGCTGCATACACTAGCAGACATACCCAGCACTTGTTTATGGGTACACGGCGGTAAAATTTTATAACTATATATTATAGTTAATTAACAAAATATAGTTCAAAATTAAATTCCTACTACTTAGATAATTAAAACTTTTTTGTTTATTTACTTTCATTTTATTTTAAAACTGCTGGTTAGAAATTTTAAAATCTCAAAAACTTGATGTTTTTCACTCCCTACTTGGTATGTAGAATTAGGGCCAGCGCAGATCAGTATGATATGCGTGGCAAGGGATTCAATTGTTTTACCATAATCGAATGGCATATCTGGATGCCGCGACATCAATTTATACATTGGAATTTACGTGGTATTCCCACAAGATAAGTTTGAATATCCTTTAGTAAAAAAATAAATTCGTAAATAATAGTTTTATTTCAATGTGTAACTTTCGCGTAAATCCAGAAAACCCTTGCCATTATGCCACGGCATACGCTGGACTTACGATTCAAATATCTATGATTCTATATCCTGATTTATCTTGTATTATCTGTATGGTACACTTAACATTGTTGTTCCGTTCCTCCGTGTTAGGTTCAAACAAATTACACTTTTATAATACTTGTATTATATACAGTTTTTATCATCTACAACTTCATTACAAAATACAAAGTTATGTACATATTATTTGCATCTTTTATACTTTATATAAGCGATAAAAATGTTATTCTCGCGCCCGATAATATTGATACTAATTAGCTTTAATTAACTGTCGCAATTGGTTTTTTTTGTAACATATCTATCAGCTCAAAGTTTATAGGTTCGATTTTCATCAGAATTAGAGAGGTTTATTTTTATTCCAAATGACAAGTTATTTTATCAATAGCCATTTTGAAGGTCGAAATATTGTGACCTGCTATGTCTGGCTATGTCAGTATTCTGTGCTATGTCTCTGCGTGGCATTCGTAAAAAAGTTTTTTAATCTGCTAAAATGAAAATTATTAACCAAATATCGTCATTATCTATATTATTTACGATTTATGTTGATATGCATAATTAGTAAATAATATAGACTAAAACTAGTTGAATATTATAAACAAAAAAATAACAAAGTAATTTTATTATCTACTACATTGTTACAATATTGTGGAAGTAGGATTTTCTCTCAACAAACATATACGATAGTGTGAAGATTTTTTTGGATGTAAGTAGTGCATTTTCTTGTGGGTAGGATTTCAGTGCCAAGCCGAATGGCACTCGCCGTAAAAATTGTAATGTAGTTCACGGATCAAACGTTTGGCGACTAGATAGTGACTATCCAATCAGACGGGCATTATTGCATCAAAATAAGACAAATAATAATCTTCGTAATAGCAGCCGTAGGGTTTAGAACATTGGCTTTTCCAAGGCGCTTAAAGTGTAGCCGCATACATAATATTTGCTATTACATTTTTTTCCTTCCCGATTTCATGGGCCGGTAACACATCTATGATCCAAGCGTAGTGGATGTTCATAAGCGGCAGTGATCACTTACCACCAGGTGACCTGATTGCTCGGTTCCTGGACCTATTGAATGAAAAATAAAATAAAAAACGGGGCACTGCAGGCCTAGCTTATTTGGCACGGGTTTGGGAAGCAGATAGGGGTGCCCTATTAACCTCGCCAAGAAAGTAGCTGTCTATCCGAATCTTAAATATCGCAATGCATATAACCAGTGCAACGAACTCACTTTACCATACCCAAATAATTAAATATGCGAGATTACTATAATATGTGTGCCAGTAATTAGTAAGTTAGTAAGTAACAGTGCCTTAATAAGAAATAATAGTCTATTAATTTTATTATTACGCTATTAAGACTTTTCGGCATTTTTTATTACGAACTCGTTTGAACAAAAGGACTTATTGATAGATGTTTTATAAACCTATTTTAACTATCGAATAGTTTGTCTTCTTCATTCAAACTAAATTAAAAAATCGATTGCGAAATGGATAGAAAATTCGATATCAATTTAGGGTGTTAAAAGTGTTTATGAATTAATGTCGTATGTATATTAAATTAGTACAGACAGTAGTAGTTAGTACGGACAGTAGAACATTTTATATCCCATTAAAATGATGTAACTTACGTGTATATGGTTGATTCGCGTTTTTTTTTAAATAAAACGATGATTAAGCGAACAGCTTAATTAAAAACTTTTATTAGACATGTGGGATAAAAGGATTAGTTGATTCAATTGTTTTCCAAATAAATTACCATAGTAATTTAGTATTATTATTATAGAACTCCACGATAAATATACAGTCATTGTTCATGTACGAGTGTGTAGTATTTGAAGGAGGAAAATTAATTGTATAATGAATTGAATCTGTGAAATGAATGGCGATGGCTCATTTATTTGAGTAGCGGTTTATATCGGCTTACCATGTACTTTATTATTAAAAAAATGTTTAAATACATTGTCACGAAACAGCTATATGTCATAATTAGCAGTTGGAACCGGCTTCGCCCGGGTGCAAATTGTTTTTGAGTTCAGTCCATATCAATAACGCACCAATATTATTTCGCGTACTAATTATTTGAACTTTACTTTTAATATTTTTTTATGTATACTATTTACTTCAAAGTAAATAAATTGAGTGTATTGATAGTCAATTACCACGCAGTATAACGGTGAAGGAAAACATCGTGAGAAAATCTGCATACCATAGAGATTTGTAAAATTTCTATGGCGTGTTAAGTCCACCAACCCGCACTAGGCCAGTGTGGTGGACTATATGGCCAAATCACTCCCAATCGAACTCCCGATTGTAGAGTAGGCCCGTGCCTTTCAGTGGGACATATATAGGCTGATACATTAATAATTGTTGTAATTGCCATTCACTTTAAATGTGCGTTTAGTTCACTTACTACTACTATGTATGTTTAATTCACTTAAAATGCCATTTGGCTGAAGATGGCCGTCGATCAGACACTATCATAGTTTTGATGTAGCACAAAGCATGATAATTAAAAGTATCCAGTATATGTATCCAGGGGGCATCCTCTCTGCGAGTTCTGCGAGGAGCGGTTCATGGACGCGGACGAGTTGTACCGGCACTTGCGTAAGGAGCATCTCTACTGCCATCTGTGCGACGCGGACGGTCGCAACCTGTACTACGCCTCGCATTCTGCGCTTGCGCATCACTTCCGCACCGACCACTATCTGTGCGAGGAGGGCGAGTGCGCCGACCAGCACCTCACTTCTGTGTTCAGGAGTGATATCGATCTTAAAGGTACTGCTTACTGTAATCTACTGTACTGCGTCCGTCTATAATAGCGTACTGCTAAGCCCTGGACGCCTAGCAGAGTTGAAGGCAAAGTTACAAGTAGGTGTAAAATTAACACATAAAAATTTGCTTATACTTTATCTTGTCTATCGCTACTAGGGTTCGACTTCCTATACATATAGGCTGCTCCATTGCGGTGGATTTGTAGAGTAACCATTAGGATGCGCCCATGAAGTCAGCAGGGTGGCAGCGGCTGCGCGGGTAGAGGGCGCGGTCGCTTGTTCCCGTTGAATCGTGGGTGCGGCGTCATTGACTTTTATAATATCATGTCTTAAGACTGTGGCTTCTATGAATGACATCTTGATTGTGTTGTTTATGTCTATCTAAATTCTAGACGCATTATCTCTGCTAAGTCACGACTCATATATTACTGACGTATTTCTGGATATCTAGAAGTGATACCAGAAAATTAATGCTGCTCTGCCACATTACGGAAACGAAAATATGGAAACAAAAATTTACTGTCAATGTAAATTTTTGCTATCAAATAAAATAAGATATTTTAAATATACACGAGTGACGAGTGTAACGTAGGATGACGTCACATTAAGTCCCGATGTAGTACAATATTGGTACGTGTCCGTGTGTGTGTCAGCGCACAAGGCGACGGTGCACGGGCGCGGCATGACGCGCGGCGCGGCGCGGCAGGCGCGCACGCTGGCGCTGCAGTTCAACATCACGCCGCATCCCGGCGTGCAGCGGACCACGCACAGGTACTACTTATTAACTCTTCAACTATATCTCTAACTTTTATATATTTTATTAGTAAAAAACTAAGCATTAATATAATATACATCTACTCTTATACAGGGTGATATTGACAGATTATGGTATTTAATTTAAATCACATGAACCATCCCAGGTTACATTGTACCTAGTTTAAAACTGCCTGGTAGTTTTGTTAAAAATCGCGATTTAGTATTCTGGCTTTTCATTTGTTTTGATCAACCCCTGATTTTTTTACATCTCAGATAAGTTCCAAATCGAACTTAAGTTCCGCTAAGAGATAAAAATACTTGTATCTATACGGGTTGGTCCAAAATCGTGAAAACTTAAATCATGATTTTTCACAACAAAAATTTTTTTTGTTATTTTTTTTATATTAGGTCACTCAGGGTGAACATAAAACATATAAGTTAAATTAAATACCATTAATGTCAATATCAGTTTAGGTTGATGATGATGACGATAATGAATGTCAATATCACCCTGTATGACTGTAATGATTTCGCCTTACAATGTGACAGTAGACTAGCAATCTGTCGCTTGTTGGAGCATGTTAAAGTTCACGTTGTTGCGTGTATCAGGGAGCGGGATCGTGCGGAGGGCGCGAGCGGGGGTGGTGGCGCGGGCGGCGGCGAGGCGAGCGCGGAGGCGGAGGCGCCCAGCATCGACACGGGCAGCGACCAGCACTTCCCGCGCCTGTCCGCCGCGCCGCCGGCCACCAACCTGCTGCTCACACCACCCACCAAGACGTACAGAAGTAAGCACATGCATACATACATAAACTCACGCCTTTTTCCCAGTACGGGTAGGCAGAGGTGCCAGGACACCCACATTGCGCCTTGTATGTTCCGTCCCACGTAATAGATGGGGAGCCTTTGTTTTTTATTGCAATAAATAGCGAGACGAGCATGCCGTTCGTCTGATGGTATACGATACGACTGCTATTAAACAGAAGCAAATCCAAAGAACACATTAACTCACAAGGAAATGCTTGGCATTCCACTGTGCTCGCCATCTTGAGACATAAGATGTTAAGTCTCAATATGTCCAGTAGTTACTCTGGCTACAATATCCTTCAATCTGAAACACAACTTAACACTGCTATTTGGCGGGAGCAATAGACATTGCGGTGGTAACTACCCAGATGGCCTCTCACATATGAGAGATCTACCATCAATATCAACTGTAAGAGATCTTCATCGTGTTTGCCATCTGCGATGCTTTTACCGTAGCCTGCTTTAAGGGAAGGACAAGATGCAACAGGAGAACATAGATATTGCATGTCCGGCAATCTCACTTGATGAACCTAATACCACTACAAAATAGCACACACATGCACCTATTTTAGGTAGTTTTCTTTGTTATATTAGTGTGTAAATATAGCCTTTTAACTAGGAAAGGGATGTGGCCATGGGCGTAGCCACGGTGGAGCAGAGTGGGGCAGTTGCCCCACCCTGGCTCTGACCTGTAAGGTACCTAATTTTAAAAAATTATCTAGGTAAAGTACTATCTATTGACTCTATTGACTTATTAACATATCAACTGACATACGCCCAGAGCTCTAACGGGGTAATACAGCGGGTACAGTTTGCTAGATGCATATTATTTTAGACTGCTGCCCCACCCTGAGCCCATGACTGGCTACACCCATGGATGTGGCATCTCTCACGGTTTGTACTCGTATTATAATGTTTGGTGCACGTGTTCCTCAGGGCCGGAGCGGCTGGTGCGCGACGACCGCAACTTCCCCGCGCTGGAGGGCGGCGAGGCCAGCCGCGCGCCGCCGCGCCCGCCCGCCACCGTCGCCGCCACCATCCTGCGCAACAGTCTGTATACACTACACTCTACTACATGTCTTGTTTAGATTACCCACTACACTCTACACTCTTCTTCATGTCTTGTTTAGGGCAAACGGGCCAACAAGTCATCTGATGGTAAGAGATCACTGCCCCCTCATGAACGTTCATAACCCTTGGGTTATAGATATCCTTCTACTCCTACTAAGAGAGGATTCACAACCTGTTTGCATCCGCACCATTATCATATGTATATGCATTCTGCGGGCACGCAACTGAGACGGCCGCGGGTGCAAACCGCGTCCTGCGAATCCTGTCTAAGGCGTTATCCCGGCTTGTGCCGCTTTCTGGCTGAGTTCCCTCACCGGTCAAGCCAGCGCTTTTTTGGTGGATCGACTCGATCGAGATCCGAGAATGTTGAGTCTATGGCAAATATTGCTATACCATTACTCTACAACGAGAATAAAACAAAATATTCTTTCACAAGAGTTTTAGAATCATTACTTCTTCCATCGCATCGGTCTTCAGAATGGGTTTTAGCTGTGAAGAAGAAACGGCTCAGGAAACTCCCTCAGCAACACTAGCTGTCTTCTTTTCTTCTTTCTCCTTCTTACGCATCAGTCGATAGTCGCTCACAGAGCGCGGACCCCAACGGAACTAAGAGGGCATACACAGAACACTTGCATGTTCCTTCTATTATTTTCTATTTATTCTCTATCCTGGCACTTCCTCCAGTTTATAACGTCCTAGGGTCTTGTTCGGTTAGTGTCTGTCGGGTGTAGCTGTAATATTGGTGGTGCAGGCAAGCCGAGCGTGTCGATCCAGCTGCACAGCCAGCCCGCCAGCGCCAGCAACTTCCGCCTCACGCACACGGGCGGCGCGCGCATCTCCGTCCCGCCCGCGGGCGGCGCGCGCAACTCCGTCCCGCCCGCGCACGACGCGCTCAGCGAACACGACTTCCCCAGCCTCGGCGCCGCCACGCGCGACGACCACCCCAGCCTCGGCGCCGCCACCACGCAGCCGCCCAAGGTACAACACTACAACACACAAACAACACTAATCTAGATTTTCATTACTACATTCTTTTTTGTATGATGTGTAGGTCACCATGATCAACAGTCAAGAGATGCAAGCCATGAAAAACACCCAGGCGCAATCTCATCAAAAGAAGCCCCAGCTGAACGCGGAGGCTTTCCCGGCGCTTTCTGCCACGTCGGCGCCCTCCGCGCCGCCCAAGTGGATCACCGTGTCCAAGTCCAAGGAGAAACCCAAACCCGCAAAACCGGACCCGCCGCCTCAGCCGCGCCCACCCTCTTTCAACCCCGTTGCCGATTTCCCCACGCTTCCCGTCAATAACAACAAGTTAAAGATGAAGAAGGTCATCCAGTCCCCACCGCAGCCGCCGCCTCAGCCGGCGGCCTCGCAAGCCGAGAACAAATCCAGCAAGAAGGACAAGAAAAAACAAAACAGTAAAAAAGAAAATCTAATGGAAAACATCACTCGAGAGATTCCGCACGTGAACGGTCTCGACAAGAGGTACGCCCGGGATCCCTCCTTCACGGAAGTGAACATGAACAACAACCAAAGCGTCGAAAGGAACGACAAAAAGATCAAAGCCGTCGAAAACTCGTCCACCGTGAACACCGAGAAGAGCCGAAACGGCGGCAACGGAGACTTCGCTCTGGCCGCCCACGACTACCCGCCGCTCGGGCGCGGGACCGACGCCGCGCCGCCGCCGCCCGCCACGTGGAGCGAGCCCGCGCACGAGCCCGCCGCGCCGCCCGGGTTCAAGCCGCGCGCCGCCTGCGACACCATGACCTTCACCAACTCCGCCGGACAGACGTTCCCCGCGCCGCCGCACAAGTACATCCCGCCGCCCGACTTCGAGCGGCGCAACCGCGAGCTCGTGAAGCAGTTCTCCGAGGCGCTGGGCGGCGCCGCCGTGCTGGACGAGTTCAAGGTGGCGTCGCGCGCGTTCCGCGAGGGCGCGATCGGCGCGGACGAGTTCTCGGCGCACTGCCGCGCCGCGCTGGGCCCGCGGCTGGCGCGCGTGTTCCCCGAGCTGGTGGCGCTGCTGCCCGACGTGCGCAAGCAGCAGGAGCTGGCGCTGGGCCGCGCGCTGCCGCTGCTGGTGTGCGCCGTGTGCGGGCAGCTGCTGGCGCCGCGCGACCAGGCGCACCACCACGCCGCGCACTGGCCGCCGCTCGCCGCCGACCCGCGCTAGTGCGCACGCGCACGCACGCGCACGCACGCGCACGCACGCGCACGCACGCATGTATCCCCATCATAGAAACATTCTTGTAATAGTCTAACTTACGGTTTCGCAATTATTAGATGAAAAGTGATTTTGTAAAATATTAATGTTACACAATATAAAATATATTGTTTCAAAGTTTAAATTTTATCTATTTTTGTATTTTTTTATCTAAATTTAAAAACTACGTCGAGTTTTGTAAAATATTTTTTGTTGAATGTTCGTCAGTCGTTTTATTACACCTGAACCGATTATAATCAGCCCGTTTATTTAAATTGGCTTCAAATAATTGTTTAGCTGTTATTTACCTGATATTTCACGCGCTCGATAATTAAATAGTCTAATTAACCCACATTTAATATTTAAAACAAACTGTAATTCTTTCGACATTTCAAACAGTTTATGCTATGTGGAATCACAGAACAGTAAGTCAATAGGTGAAAGGTAAATATTAGTTATAGTAACCTATTGGAGTATAGGATAATGCCCTACTGTGTTATATAGACTACATCATTATACTAGCCAGCCACGGTGAAAGGGGTAGGTGGGTACGGCGAGGTCATCGACTTACCCCGGCGCTGAGGCCTGAACACCGCGTTCCGCGCGGCAATGACGGCTATGATGCCTTTTAATTTATCGCGGCCGATTTCACTCTTCAGCCACACTATACAGTTCCGAGACGCATGTCTCGATGATTGAACCCTGGTGTATCATAGCTATTCTATACTACATCTATGGCCATAGCTTTGTTCCGATGTCCCTTCATATGCGAGCTGCATGACGGATATAGGCCTTGTGTGCCGCCGCTTGTCGCCGACATGATTACTTTCTTATTGTCCGCCGGGTTATGTCGGCGAGCTGTGTCAGACAGTCCATCGCCTTCGCAGACGGTCATTTTATTTCCCTACATAGACGGAATGTAAACAGCTGAATTCTAGCTGTTGCATGCTTAATTAATACGTGAAAAATAATCTTGAAATCTTCAGAAAGCGTACAACACCAAAGCAGCAGATCTGTGTCGGCAACTTTTTGTCGGCGGGGTAGTTGGCGACTTTACTCATTACAAGTCGGAAAACTGTCAGCGGCTTGACATGAGGATCTTTTATGACGTTGTTGAGTATCGCTTGGTAACTGAGATGAGCGGTTGCGTCGCCAACATATCTACAGGCATACATGCCGGCGTTTGTTGTCTAGTGCGATAAAGATTGACATTATATTTTATCACTAAGTTAGTTTGAATGATTTGACTTCAAAATTAAATCTTATAAGTTACGGGGAGCTTATCATCCCGCGTCAAATAAAAATTATAAAATACATTGTTAAACTATGAGCGCAACGTCATTCGTCACGCGATAATATATCTGATGGCCCTTGAGAAAGACTGCACGCGGTGTTTTTATTGCCCACTTACCATTGTAATACTTTACGTAATTTAAAGTCGGACTATAGTATGGATGACACCTGTTGAACTTTATCATTTATCTATATCAACATAATGCCCGGTATCTTGACAAGTGTAAGTGATCAGTGAGCCACAATATCAACTATTGGAGATATTATACAAACACTTGGGTCTAGTGTCTCTGTTGGTGGTAACGTATCTGAAACACAAATATGAAATTGACTGTCATTTTGTTATGGTACGTATATTAGAGATTAAAAAAATACTGTAGATTGTAAGAAGGAAAGTTAAGGGTGGTATTCATAGTTTTACATATACATATAATTAAATAGTTTTGTTTAATATGAAATGCATCGCACTTATATGCGTTGACAAATTGAACAGTTACCCATTGAAATTTGTTAATTACTAATCTATATAGAAGTCTGACTAGAGAAATTGATTTAAGATGAGCTATTTTTAATTTCAGTTTTATTTTAGTCAATTCCAATGCCGACCTCAGGCAAAATAGACAGTTTCCCGAAGATTTTATATTCGGAGTAGCAACAGCTGCATATCAAATTGAAGGCGCATGGAACGAAGATGGTATGATGATAATTATTATATAGTAAATAGTTGATATCCGAATATGTTTTTAAGATTTAACTTTTTTAGGTAAAGGCGAGAACATCTGGGATTACATGACCCATAATCGTCCAGATTCGATTGTGGATTTGACGAATGGTGATATAGCGGCAGATTCCTACCACAATATCGATAGAGACATTGAAATGCTGCGGGAATTAGGTGTCGATGTATACCGTTTCTCACTATCGTGGGCTAGGTTGTTACCTAGCGGGTTTGCGAATAATATTAACGAAGCAGGAATCGATTACTACAATAATTTAATAAACGAATTATTGAAGTATAACATAATTCCTATGGTAACATTATACCATTGGGATTTGCCACAAAAATTGCAAGAGTTAGGAGGTTTTACTAGCCCATTGATTGCTGATTGGTTTGAAGACTACGCCCGAGTAGCCTATCAGAACTTTGGTGATAGAGTTAAACTTTGGATCACCTTTAACGAACCGGCGGAAATTTGTTCGGACGGATACGGTTCTGTGTCGAGGGCACCGATGCTGAATGAATCAGGTATTGCGGACTACTTGTGCGCTAAAAACCTTGTCGTGGCTCATGCCAGAGCATATAGACTATATGTAAATGAATTTAAATCTACGCAAGGAGGCAAATGTGGTATCACGTTCAGTATTAGTTCGAACTTACCACTGACTGACTCCGAGGAAGATAAATTAGCTGCAGAAATTCTCAATCAGGGTAATGTATGTAAACAAGGATAGTTTAAAGTTTTAATAGTAAATAAGTTAGAATAATGTCTGAATGTTACCATTGTTTTTAGTTCGGCATATATGCAGATCCAATTTTCTCTGAAGAAGGCGGTTTACCCAAAGAATTTTCTGAAAGGGTTGCTCTGAAAAGCTTGGCACAAGGCTATCCACGTTCGCGCCTGCCGGAATACAGTGCGGAAGAAATAGAGTACGTTCGTGGGACAAGTGACTTTTTCGGTGTTAACCATTACGGCGGAGCTTACATTTCAGCTGGAGAAGAATCTTTTAGCGCCGTACCGTCGTTTTCTAATGACGTACAAGTTGTTTATAATACACCTGATGATTGGCCGATGTCAGCTTCTTCTTGGCTAGCGGTAACGTACCCCACTTGATTAAGTAATTATTTTAAATTAGGGCAGTAGAAATGAAATCGTTAAGAGGAATTTCTGGTGCAAATTTGTGACACAGTGCGGAATAGCTAGGTGAAGAAAACTTGTGGACTGAAAGAGGATGTACTAACGAGAATCGATAAGGCATTACTTTTCATAGTTTATATATAAAATGTAACATTGTTGTCTATACAATAAAGTAGAGATTCGCAGTCATACTTTGGTCATAGTGGTCTAACTTTTATTTGTATTCGTGTGTGGGTATAAAAAGAGTCTATATTTTTATTAACATAGGTAGTGATTATGTAAACTTAGTCTGTAGTATTTTACATTGTTCAGTGTTTTATATAAAAAATAATAATTTCATAGGAAGTGACCATCTTCTGAGATACAGGCCCGGCCTAGTTAAGAAGCTAGTGATCATCAAACACAACTTCAATGAAGTTACTTCATAATTGTATATTTGTGTCAATATAGGTTCTGTGTTACGATGAAATGGTCATGTAGAGAGGATGGATGAAAGGAGTACAAGGATATACAAGGCGAGTGTGGATGAAAGATTTGAGTACCTCACCGAACCTACACCATCCAAATTATTGATACCCTCAACAAGGGTCGGTTAAAAAGTATTTTGAATCGACGAAAATGCATGAAGAGGTTGTTGAAAGTTAATGAAGCGAAAGTAGTATGTCAGGATCGAGTAGTGGCGGTCTATAGTCTCTGCCTACCCCTATGGGAAACAGGTGTGTCGAATATTTTTAAATTATGTTTTAGTTCCCCTCTGATCTCCGTCTAATATGAGTCTATAAATGCTGGCGTAAAAGGTAGGTCTCTGGCGAATTGAATTGTAAGTTACAATTTGTAACTAATTCAGTTTGGTAATATCCATTATCCACACAATTATGAATTATGTATCTTATTAATACTTAAATTATAACTATACAGTTTTGTAGTTTGTGTAACACATTCGTCTATCGCGTGTGTGATTACCGGTTTGGCAGTCCGATTCATACCTTGCTATTGCACCGCTTAATTTCTATTCCTTTGCATTCTGTGCTGTAATTGAGTTAAAAAATATAATAATACCATGGTGACTTTTATCAGCACATCAAACGCATTTCGACATATCTAACTGTATAATCTGCTGTAAGTATACGAAAGATTATAGACGTTGAAAATAAACAATAAAGATTCAATACATAAACTCACGCCTTTTTCTCAGAAGGGGTAAGCAGGACTCCTACCAGAACACTCACATTTCGCCTTGTTTGTTCCCACCACGATGTGATAGGAAATAAACCCATCGCCATATTGGCCACAAAGGCTGATATTGGATAGAAAAATCTAATATCGAGATACGAACCCGAGACCTCAACTTTGCAATCATACCAACAACTGCGCTACCGAGGCTTAAAGATGATGTTGATGTCCGTTTGAAAATAGTAGATGATAAAAAAATACTATTATGGCTATTCATATTTTTGGTTGTCACAAGCCTAATTATTTTACAAATTTATTTGCATGAAAGTGTTTAATACACTAAACTAGCGATGGTTGTTCATTTTTCGACTACAAATTAAAAATACTTGGAACACTGCGGTATTTTCTATCAAGTCAGATGTAGGTAAGTGTGTCCTTTATTTATTTACAGCAAATGCCGAACAGCCTATACATAGCCCTCAACCGATTACAAGAGAGATACAACAATCCGGAAATCTACGTGACAGAAAACGGTTGGTCGACTCGCGGAGGTCTCGTTGACGAGGACAGGGTTGGATACTTTAGGGCAGCGTGGGAAAGCGCGCTGGACGCTATCGACCATGGAGTTAACTTGAAGGGGTATATGGCATGGAGCTTGATGGACAATTTCGAATGGTCGCAAGGATACAGGTGTTTATTTATTTATATTATTTGTAGTCTTGACTCTGTTATGAATTGAAATTTTTTTCATGAATACTATATTTTTAAATCACAGCATTACATCACAGCAAAAATGTCTATGGTTAGTGAATTTCTATGGTATGTAAGCCCACCAAACCGCATTAGCCAGCGTGGTGGACTATATGGCCTAACCACTCTCAATCTTACTCTCGATTGTAGAGGAGGCCCGTGCCCTGCAGTGAGTAGTATGGACTGATAATGAAGAAGAGGAAGATAGAGATTAAGAGACCAGGAAAAGGGGATTGGGTAATCGGCAACCTCACTCATTGAACTTTACGTCTATCTCCTGTGAGACAGTGGTAGGTACTGCCTCGGACGAGCCTGCCCAATCATGCTGAGTCAAGACCAGCGTTTCTACCACTTTAAAATTTTGGTGTAAACTTTCGAAATGGATAGTGTTTTATCAGTATTCATTGGTCTACGGAGAAGTCTTTGTTCAGCGGTGGCCTACTAGTAGCATAAGATGATTACGGTGACGTTACAAATAGATATTGCAATAATTATATTGATAGAAAAAATAACAGTCACTGACGATTTCCTCCAATTTTTTCCACTATCTAAGGTTGATGCCACAGAATAGTTGAATATTGTATTAATGCGATATTTTTTCAATTTACAGCGAACGGTTTGGGCTATATGAAGTCGACTTTGAAGACCCAGCGCGAACGCGAACACCGAGAAAATCTGCATTTATCTACAAACACTTATTAAAAACAAGATATATAGACCACCTGTATGAACCAGATAACTACACCATGTTCATTGACGAAGGCCATTAATGATGATGACTTTACCAATTATATCAGATGACCTCTTAAAATGCGACTGCTGAATACACTACTGATTACATTGCTTTCGTAGTATTACTTCTGTTAATAACTTTAGGTGTCTCTAGAACATAAACAAACTATTAATAAATATATACATACATTTTTATGTCTAAAATAAATATTTTTTTCTCTGCTTTTGATATTGGTTTCTTTCATCAGAAGATTAAAATAAATAAAATATAATAATATTTGCTAAGAATAAATATAATAAGCACAATGTTTAATTTTTGATTATGATAAGTATATTTTGATCTAGGATCCTTAAAATGTATCAGGTAACCGATAAAATAAACACATTTTACAAATATCCACATTTTTATTGCTGCTAATAGCATATCTCAACCCATAAACAAAAGGATATAATTTGTCTACTTGTCACTTTTGCCCCAGCCAAGGAATCCTTTGACGAGGCCGGTGAGACCCGCGCCTTGCTTCTTGTTGTCGGCCGCACCCGTCTTGTCGTCGAGGTTCGGAAACTCAACAAAGTTACACGCCAAGTCAAAGAACAACGGCTTGCAGGGTATAGCCTCCATGGGCGGAGGTATCTTGTATATATTCGGATTTTTCGTTAGCACCTGAGTATCTTCTCTATACTCGTCCAGGCGGTCCACGAGAGGTTTCTTGTCTTTGTAAGTTTTGCCAGACGAGTACTTGCTTTCTTCGTCATCCTCATCGTCTTCCAAAACCGAATCGGCGTGGACTTCGAACTTGCAACTCTCTATGTCCTGCTTCAATGTTTTCAACTTGTCGAGGAGGTGTTGGTCGTGCAGGTCAGCGGCGAGCGAGTCAGCGGTGTAGAGGCTGCAGCGCTCCAGCATGGCGAGCGCCTCGCGGAAGCGGCGCAGGCCGGTGAGCACCTGCGCGATGTAGTAGCAACGGAAGGCGCGGTACGCCGTCATTTGCGTATCGATTTCCTTCTGATACTGCGCGTCGTTCTCGAAGCCGGGCAGCTGCTGCAGCTCCGTGTAGTTCTGCAGGATGATCTCGTAGAGCCTGGTGAGGTCGTGGGGCCGCACCTTCTTGCCGTCGATGGAGGCATTGTTCCTGCGCGCCTCCTCGGCCTGCTGCACCAGCAAGTTGTTCCGCTGCACCGTGCGCACCAGACGCAAGTACATCAGGTACGACACCAAGTAGTTGATGCCGGACAGTTGGCTCTCGGAGGCGGTTTTCAACTTGGGATCGTTTTTGATTTCGTCTTTGACGGCGGATATGGCGTCCTTGCAGTCCATGAGGATGTTCTCGAGGATGTCGATCTTGGCCTGCACGGTGGCGGCGGCGGCGACCGACTTGTCCAGGTCCTGCAGCGCGATGAGGAACAGGCGCACCTTCTCGGGCCTCACGGTGACGCAGCGGCCGCGCCACTCCACCTCGTGCATGATGCCCGAACGCGACTCCCTGTGACATTAGCAAATGTGATGCAGTTAAATATATAACAAATATATTCGTTACAAACCATTGATATTATCATTTCGTGCGTACTTACATATATCATATTTTTAAAGTACATATAAATAATGTTAATAAAACTACGCACCATGCACTTTGCTTTTTTAACTTCCATATTTACAGTGGTAATAAATAAAATGAAGTGCTTGTAAGTGATGTAATGGTTGAGATGGTTGATATGAGACTTTGAGACTTTTCCCGCCCTCACACCCGCCACTGCAACTCCTGTCAGCCAGGATCAACAGTGGCACACAAAGATTTGACACTGAGCTCCGGAGCTCGGCGAGTCTCTCAGGGACACTAGCTTGTCTTTAACCCGCATCGAAATTAATCAGAAAGAAAAACAAAAGGAGTTGGAAACAAATAGTTGTCCACTTCCCTCCGCAGCAAAGCGGGTGACAAAAAATATTGAGTCGAGAGGTATGTATCCTCTTATATAAAGATATACAACTGGAGAAGCCAGATGTATTAAGCACCACGGGATAAACAAATTACATGGGTCCTATAGTTTGAGCTGCTAAATTTGGGTCCAATAATAGGTATGGCAAAAGCGCCGGAAAGCACGGAAGTTCCTCCTAGATTCCACGAGGTGAGATGGTTGATAGTGGTGTACATACTTGGCTTGCGCCATGAGCGTGTCAAGGTTGTCGATGAGTCCTTGTCCGCGCATGGCGACCAGGTCCCCGGCCGCCGACTCGTCGCCGATGTTGTACGCGCAGTAACGCAAGCTGGGCTTCAACTCCTCCAGCTGTATTCATAGTCATTAACGTTTTTTAAAAATCTTTATTGCTTACCAAATTTTCTTACAGCTTATATCAATGCTCGGTTGTTGTTACAGTGTTATTACCCATTAGTTATTGCTGCTGAGGTAACCGTGATTCCCACACTAAGCTCTAGGCTTGTTTCGTGGGTAACTTATTTGTGGGTAATTTTATATGCATACAAAAAATATATTTTATTTATACCTGCAAACAATTTTGCCACTTTTATGACAGCTGTTTATTAAAGGTTATAGGTATCTATTAGACTCCGACCCAGTGCCAGTTTTAGTAGTACTAAGAAGATTGCTAGGATGAGATGCGCGTGCTTGCTAGAAGGCTTTGCCCGAGATTGCTTATGTAAAAACAGCAAAAATCAAGAGTAGTTCTCATGCCTTGCGCCTTTATATTGTCGCTTTGCTGTTGATCAATTCAACAAGAGATACTTCCGAGTGACTTGCACTCATATATTTTCTGATGGGAATTAATATTGTTGAACGGCAACAATTGAGAATGTTGCGAAGTTAAACTTATTTAAGACTCGTGTATAGTAAAGTGAGGACAATCAATACATACATCCAACAGTCACACATAGCCCCGACCCCACAGTAAGATACCAATTTTCGTTACATACCTATGCATCACAATACCCGTGGATCACACTAACATTTCTCTCGGTGCGGTGATCGAACCCGCGGCCTCTTTCACAGGCGGCGTCTAACCAACTGCGCCACGGAGGCTATGTATTGGTATTTATTCCAAGTTCCAACAGTAGTGTGTAGTGTACCTTGTGGTTGTAGACGTGTCGCTCGTCGAGCGGCAGCGCGGCGGCCAGGTTGTGCAGCACGAGGCGCGCGCGCTGCAGGCTGTCGGCGGCGGCGCGCCACTGCTGCAGCTCCAGCAGCAGCACGCCGCCCGCCCACGCCGCGTACGCGCCCGCCTCCAGCCGCGTGCGCGCGTCGCACACGCCGCTCTGCGCGCGCACACGTTATAAATATCAAAAAAAATTTTCCATGTGTTCAGTTTCCAGTCTCTGCTTAAATTGCCAGATGGGCTTCGGGGGTCGCAACACTGACTCCGTTGTTAAATTTAAATACCGGCTGCGGCATGTAAAGGTTTCGTGTTAATCAAACAGCACAGCTTAGACGAGACTAATTTATTGAACGTGAAACACATACCCACATAATATTAATTATCACTTTATTACAATTACCTATTACCTACAACACACACACTTACATACACGCCTCATGTTTCTTGCACACTATTAGCCATGGAACTAATAACATGTACCATCAGGCGCAGTGTAGTCATTATACGAGAGTAAAATAAAAAAAAATCTTGGAGTGTTGGCAAAACCACTCAACATCAAATTGCTGGACAGTACCTGTCCCATGGACTCCCTAATGCCGGAGATGATTTTTCAATAAAATAAAATTAGAAGACACACCAAAGTTTTACCTCACAAAGTTGCAACAACATTTGGGCATGAGAGTAAGCCTTCTTCAAACGCGAGATGAGATGAAACTTCTTCCTAGGCTCAGTGTTAGCTTCTTGTCTAAGTTGCATAGCATGCGCCCATGCTCTCTCCGCTTGCAGCAATGGTATATAAAGCAAGCGATTCTCCGCATTAGCTGCTGTCAAGTGAGTTGTGGTGACGTCGCGGCGACGGTAGTGCCTTCTGTCGCCCTGCAAAATTATACAATCATGTTTAATGACATTCTAGTAATTAGTAGCAAGGTAAGAAAAATATTTTAATATTTCAAAGAATATCAAGAATATGAGTCATCAAAATTAGGCTTCACAATGTACTTTTTGAAATAAAACTATTATTTACTATCTATCCATTTTCCACCAATTTCTATCGCGGCTTTGGCTTCATTTTCAAATTTAACTTTCCGAAGTTTCGAGTACTTTACAGAGTTTGTGGTCACGGGGCGGACTTGTTGACTCGACTTGACTTGAATGTACTTTTTGCTGATATTTGTTCTAATGGTGTATATTATGAATGAACTCTGATCTTAAAATTGGTATACTGCTCTACTGACAACTTGTATGCTATATCTAAGAGGTCCATCTTTCGATCTTTACCAAATCGAGGAGTTAATCTTCTGTATGTTTTTTGGTATAATAATGAGTGAATGCAAGTTTCGTGGGACTAGTTTATGCAATCTATTCTTGAATTTTGGGGTAAATTATGTAAAAAGCATAAATATACATAACAACCTGTGGTATCTTGAGCACTTTGCGTAGCCTCCTCAGTCTGCGGGAGCAGTAGCCGCGGTACCGCTGGAAGTCAGCGTGCCTAAGACCATGCTGTTGCTGGCTGTCCTTTATTATACGGAATACTGAAAAACTGGTTAAGGAATCAGTCTTCATGTATCAGCTCAAAATTGCTTTGGAATCCTCTATAACAGATGGTTCCATTGAGTGTATTGGGCCATAGTCAACCAATCTGGCCTTGATATATTATGGATATACAAAGAACACATTGAGTTTGATATAGTATAGAACCAAATTGTATCTTACCTATGGAATTGGTTGTATTTTTAATTGTGTATTGTATAATATAATGTTCAACTTTGACATATGATACTGAAAAAAAACTGGGCAGTGAAATTGTCTGATAGTATTTATACAATTACATAGATACAGTCTGGCTTTAGACCTGGTCATAGCACTGTTTCCGCACTCCTCAAAGTGACTGACGACATAAGGGGTGGCATGGAAAACACCAAGGTCACTTTGCTGGTCTTGGTGGACTTTTCAAATGCCTTTAATGCCGTCAGTCACGACATCCTATTATCCATCCTCTCCCATCTAATGGTTTCTCCCGATGCACTGGATTGGTTTTCTTCTTATCTTCGAGGACGGCAGCAGTCGGTGCGTACTGGTGAGACTTCGTCGAATTGGTGCAACCTTGACTCTGGCGTTCCTCAAGGCGGCATTCTTTCTCCCTTATTGTTTTCAATTTTTATTAATCTCATTACCCAAAACCTTCATTGTGCGTACCATCTGTATGCTGATGACTTGCAGCTTTACGCTCAGGCAAGTATCGATTGTGTGCCCACGGCAGTCGACAGAATTAACAGTGATTTGGAACACATTCGAAGATGGTCTCATAAATATGGCATAACAGTTAATCCTACAAAGTGTCAAGCCATAATTGTGGGAAGTCAACGACTCATAAGCAGGTTGGACACAGCTATTATTCCACCAGTAATTTTCGATAATACAGTTGTAGCGTGGTCTCTTACTGTAAAGGACTTAGGGCTTCTCATAGACACTACATTAAGCTGGCGCGCTCAAGTCACTTCCGTTTGCCAAAAAGTTACTGGTGCCCTTCGTTCTCTATATCGCCTCAAAAACTTTCTCCCGTTCTTGACCAGATTAATGCTCGTGCAAACCTTGATCCTACCCCTGATTGACTATGGTGATGTGTGCTATTTTGACCTGAATGCAGATCTTCTCAATAAACTGGACCGGCTTCTCAATAACTGCATTCGATTCATCTTTGGCCTTCGTAAGTATGACCATATATCATCTTACCGTTCTCAACTCAAGTGGTTACCTATTCGCCAACGCCGGAGTATGCGTGCTCTCACAACACTCTTCTCTCTTCTTAAATCTCCTTCTCCGCCTTCCTATTTAATCTCTAGCTTTCAATTTCTAGGTGCCAATCATAATAGAAATCTTCGATCGTCTAATAATCTTCTTCTTAAGTGTCCCCCTCACAGCTCTAATTTTCTTCACTTCTAGTTTTCAGTCCAAGCGATACTACTGTGGAATGCGCTCCCCCTCGTTATCAGGACGTCCACTAACCGTTTCACATTCAAAATGAAGGTTCGTGATTTACTGCTTAAGGAAGTTGCAGAATCATCACAATAGTTTGTTACTTATATATTACTATATGTATTTATGTATGTATATATATATATATATATATATATATATATATATATTTATGTCATAATTATTCATATAATAACTATATATATCCATTATAGTATATCATGTATTGACCCTATATTTGTATGTATTTACATATTAATTATTTATTTTTCTATTTATTTTTCTCTTTTCTCTAAAAATTTATACGCCCACTTGATCTCATCTCTGCATCACCCAAAGGTAGACTGGTAGATAATGCCTCTGGCATTAAGTCCGCCTTGTATACAATGTATATGAAGTTTAATAAATAAATAAATAAATAAATACAGACTGAAAATTTATATAGCTGTTAAGAGAGTCTTCTATTTAAAATTGCTTAAATATTTATTTTATTATACCTCTAGACTAGATATTTGCTGATTAGGAGCAATTTATTTTACCATCCCACTATGTTGACATAATCTAAATATTAGTCCACTTTACCAACAGTTTTAAAATCGAGATAGTGAAACTGTAGTGTATCTAAGCAATGTCAGCAAAGGAATAAATTAATCCAGGATTAAGACTGTATATGGTCTATGTATGTGCCAAAATTTATTCAAGTAGGTATATTAAAGTTATCTTAGAAGGCATATCATTTATAACTTTTATATAATACAAGGGAAAATTTATAAGTAGCAATTCGCACTGATCCATATGATAGGATGAGAATAGACAAGGAAAAAATTACCTTAACTTTAGAGTAAGTCTAATTCCAATACATCTACTCAAATAACCTATTAGAACATATGTTATGAATTATTAAACATAAAATAAAGTTTTCGTTATCCCAATCACTTTAGTATCGTTTAAGATATACCATCCAGGCTCAAATTAAAATTAATTTATGTAAAGGATACTTTCTAACGTAAGCAGATTTGCAGTCTTGGCTCCATCTTTTTCCGTTTCTTCAACGGGTAAAGATTTCACATCTCCTGCATCACCTTCTAAGACCACCATAATGAGAACCGAAGCACTTATAATTTTATCTAATTACAATATTTTTTCCACTAAAAATTCGTAGCTCACGACACGAAAACTGTAGTTCCTACAGCGTTCCTGGTTACAACACTAAATTACTACGATTTTTGTAAATGGAATAAAAGAGAGGATAGCCCTAATCATTTTCGCAAAGGGGTGTAAAGGACAGTATTAACATAATGCTAAATATAGTAACAATTAAAAATATATATTTTTGATGTGAAACGTCACCATTTGTACGTCAGTTTTATTTTCTTCTTGGCGTAGGTACATATTCGCAAAGGAGTAAAGGTTTATACAGCCTTTTTAGCAGAGCGATAGGTTAACGCAAACTGTGGAAACTTTACAAGGTCGACACGGGGAATTAATATTTAAATAATACATATCGATTTCTGCACTACTTCTCCATAAATCACTTGTGAAAAATATAATTCTCCTTCGTTTATGTAATTTTCGTAAAAATGCGTACGAAGAGCTTCCTTCAGGTATTAATAATCATTTATAACATTACAAAATATTATTAGATTTTATGTAACCAGTCACGTAAGTCTTGTTCCCACACTAAATAAATAATTTCTTGTTTTTAGATTTAGATTAGAACTTAAATTACTCGTACTATATTATTGAAAACCTAAAGACTTGACTTCAGTATGAGACAGAGTTATTCAAAGAATGAGTGATTGATGCTAGACAACTCAACGTAAAAACTATTTTTTTGACAGGAACAGCGATCTGTCAATTTTATGTCCTTTTCTTTCCCTCTTTGCTCTTTTGAGGTTAGTGTTCGATAAATATTTTTTAATTCTCGAAATATTAGTGCAATCGTGAGAGAATTGATACATTTTAACAGTCATTAACATTAGCGCTGAGCTTACAAAAGTAATTGCATAATTATTTTTCTTTACAGGCGTAAAAGTTATACAAAATGGCAAAGTCAAAGAACCACACAAATCACAACCAAAGTGAGTAAATATTTTATTTCAGTGCAATTTTATTATACAAACATTTTAAGGGTGTGGTGTTTATGATACAAAATAGTGAATTAAACAGAAATTAGGGCGACTCATGTTTGTTTACGTTTAATCTATGTGAAAGTCGTGGAAACGTTGATGGAACATGTAAACAATGTGAACGTATTCATGTTTTCAGACCGCAAGGCGCACAGAAATGGTATCAAAAAGCCTAGGAAGGTCAGACACGAGTCTACTCTTGGGGTAAGTGAGGATTTTTATTAATGTTTATTGAATAATTTAATATGATTTATGATATCATCATCTCCTTAAGCTTTTACTTAGTAATATGGGTTGGTAGCAACTACATTTAGTAACAACTGCTCTTAAAACGGGATGTCTGATAAAAGAAAGTTGGTGACATTAAATTAGTATTGTTTTATTAACTTTATCATGATTTTCATAATAGGAATTCATTTTAGTGATAAATGCACTTTTGGTAAAGTTAATGCAGTGACATGCAACTGTGAAATTAAAACTATCCCAACATTGTTACTGATTTCATAGAACTATTTATTTTTCATTTTGATTGAATGATTTAAAATACTACCTTTATAAACAATTACAGAAACAAGTGTATATTCTTTATGCAGTAAACCCAAAGACGTAAGATTATGCAAACACCGTAATTAAGGGAAGACCTTTGCCCAGCAGTGAGACAGTGCTACATAAAAACACCATAATCAATATTAATGTAAAGTTTAAATATTGAATAGACAACTCCCTTATTGTTTCTTGATGCCTAACAAAACAGGTAAATCTCACAGAACATGTGTGTAATAATCACACACATGTCCTGCGAGATGTATTTCATTATTTATTAAACATTTATTTTATGATTTGAGGGTGTTCGAAGAAATCTCACAAGGTTAGGCCACTTATAAATCGATTTCAAAAAGGAGCATCTCATTCATTGACATTCTATCATTGATATATGTTGTTTAAAAACATTTATGTTACCATCCCTGAGATGTTCCAGACCTGACAAAATTGTTTCTTAAATAGCATCATCTTAATAAAGTTTTTTAGGCTTTGTTGCAACAAGTATAATTTATTGCAAATTTGAATAGGAAAGTCAATGACAATTATCTGTCAAATATCACATGAAAAGTATGGTTAGCAACAAAAAAATGTTTACACACCAATATTTTTTTTCTATTTCATAGTCCATACACAAACATATTCCTAAAGATAAATAAGCTAAATAAATTGAAACAATAACAACATGTTATATGGAAAAATCAACAAGAATGAGTCATAATTAGGTTAAAAAATACAACTTATTTAATTTTTATTTAATTTGTAGGTAATAAATCGCCAGAAAGTAACTATAAGACGGCATTATTCATACATTATAAATATTATCAAATATTTAATATCAAAAATATAATTCTTATTCATTAAAAATATTATTTTAAGAAATCTTGTTTTGCTCACTCCATGTAAATTGTTGGATTTGACAGCAATAATGACCCAATACCGGTCATTCTTAATCTTATTTGAAACACATTGTAACTGTGACTTTAACAATGTCAATGTGTCAGCAAAAACTGTTTGAATAATCTTTTTTTAATACAGTATAATTCATCTATTTTCTATTGGTGTGTGGTGAAATATGGAACAGAATAAAATTATAAAAATATCTAATTAACAGATTGCTTGAGATATGTTCTCTAAATATAAACAACAAGCACTAATACTTGTAATCTAATAATGTAAACATGTCCATTATAATGAAATGTGAAGAGAGAAAAACTGTTTCTTTCTAATATTTCGACAGCAAAATATTAGCAACCGATTTTCTCTCTTTGTTTGTTCAACAAATTCAGCCAAAATATCGTAGACAATCTATAACATATGCTCAATATGGTAGTAGGCTCAAATCTTGAAATGTTAATAATCCCTTTTAATAATTAATCTTTTTGTTTCACACAGATGGACCCCAAGTTCTTGAGGAATCAGAGGTTCTCCAAAAAAGGTAACCTGAAGCCTGCCAAACAGCTGGCTAGGGCAGCCGAAAGGAAAGCCGTGCGAGAAGCCAAGGCTAAGAAATGAACACCTAGTTTGTAAGAAATAAAAAAGGGAAAATCTACATGAAGTTTTATTTATGACTGTTAAACACGATGAATGCGGAGCACACACAGTCAAGTAAGTAGGTACAAATAAACAACAATTTTATTACACAAATGTACAAGTTTTCAACATATTAATAGTCATAGTATAATTTTAAAAATTCAATCTACTTCAAAATTGTAATATTGTAAAAAGTGAGTAATAAAATAAATCTAAAATACTTAAATAAGTTAAGACTGCTTTTCTGTTAGGTCCAACACCTGAATCAACTTTTGATTGAGGTGGAGGAGGAGAGGAGAACGACGAGCATGCCGTTCGCCTGATGGTAAGCGATACGACCGCTCATGAACAGTAGCAAAACCGAAAAACACCTTGAATAACAAAGCAATGCTTGGCATTCCACTGCGCTCGCCATACTGAGACAAGATGTTAAGTCTCAATATGTCCAGTAGTAATTATTCTGGCTACATTGCCCATTGTAGCCAGAATAATTAATTCAATCCGAAACCCAACAGTGCATTTACACTACTGTTTGACGGGAGAAATAGACATTGCGGTGGTACCCACCCAGATGGCCTCATATGAGAGACCTACCACCAGTATATAAATAATATACCAAAGAATTTTCATTCGGCTTTGTCTTATACATAACAAGAGGTGAAAACAATAATTGTAACCCATTGACTTATATTCTACCCCAGCGCCGGATCTAGGTTTTTTTCGAGGCGGGGCAAAAACTGAAAAATGCCGCCCCCCCTTGCCTATATTTTTATCTTATCATCATCATCATTTCTAGCAACCAGACGCCCACTCAACACAGGACATCGGGAAAGAACGTCATTTTACCACCATGTTAAGCCTTTTTACACGCTTTATATTAGCGTCACTTTTGAGGGTTAACGTCACACACGTCTGTAAGCTTTGACTCTAGTTTTCCTACACGTAAACCCTGGGTAGTGCCAAATGAGTGACACAGTTTGTGGTGGTAGGACTTAAGTGTCCGTCTTGGTGGCGATCACCGTCCACGAGGCGTAAAGACCGTAATAGTGATCTGATAGTGATTTTGTACGTATTTTTGATCGCTCTCGAAGGGAGGAGTGTTGACCCGCCGGCAAAAGAGACAGTACAGTACAAGAGCCCAAACGTGGCTAACCTTCACGAGGGGCTGCCTCACCATGTCGCACATAATCTTGGGCGGGTACGTCCTGCCGGTTGGTGACCGGATGTGGCCGACATTTAGCGACATGCCGACCCTTTCATGCCGGTGCCCATTCGGCCTACTTAATGCCCGGACTTTGGCTTCTCGATGCCTCTTCATCAAACCCATCCCTTCAACTTCATGACAGCGCAATTAAACAAAGCAGGTCTTTCAGTGGTGCATAACCCCACCATCGCGTTCACTATGGAGTTCACCAACATCCGCGAACTCCGAACAGGTTGTAACAGGTTGGATGTATTACGGACAATAGGCGATGCGGATGAGCGAGTAACACCTAGTTGACTCGCCGTGCCACCCGGCGCACTTCCTAATATGGCTCCTCACAACTTAGGTAGGCATAGATTTTCTCTGCAACGGACGCCCTAACCGTGGGCGTCCGCTATGAAGCCACGAGTTCTGCCGCACATCTTAGAGTTTGCCAGCGACCCCAATGACCCCTATTAATCGCCTCTTACGCCAGGCAAAGGAAACCGTGAAGGAATTTTGCCGCCCCTTGACCACGGGGTGCGTGAAAACAATAAATAACCAATTTGAAAAAAAACTATATTTTTAGCAAGAAACTCTAAAGACTATAATCAATGTTAATAGGTGTTTTTTCACATTTAAGCATGATTTTTTTATAATGTATCACTATTGGAATATTTTATAATATCCAAGTATAGATATTTACTTGGGAGTGTCCTACCTCGAATTGCCCCCGAACCAAGGTCTTGTTGCACCTGTTGCACCTGAAAAAGTTCTCTATAGTCTTCGTCGCATGAAGAACCGGAAAGCGGTAGGGCCTGACCTTATTCCGATAGAGGCGTGGAAGTCTTTGGGGCTTCATGGTGTGGAGCTTCTTGCTGCGTTATTTAACCGCATCCTAAATACCAAAAATATGCCTGACTCATGGTGGTTTAGTGTGATAACTCCCGTGTAAAAGGGTAAAGGCTGTGTTCAGGAATGCGGAAATTATCATAAGCATTAAGGTCATGAGTCATACCATGAAGCTCTTCGAACGCGTCATCGAGTCCAGGCTCCGCCAAGAGTGTACTATCTCTGAGTGTCAATACGGCTTCCGTCCTGGCAGTGGCACTACCGACCCGATATTTGCACTCAGGATGCTTGGCGAGGCATACAGAGCGAAGAAGACGCCACTGCACATGGCTTTCTTAGACCTGCTGAAGGCCTTCAACTGTGTGCCGCGACAGGCAATCTGGTGGGCGATGAGAGTGAAAGGGATACCGGAAGCCTATGTGGACATTATCAGAGACATGTACCTCCGACCCGAATCCTTCGTTCGGACTGCCATTGGCGATACGAATCCTTTCCCGATTGATGTCGGTGTGCACCAAGGCTCGGCGCTGAGTCCATTCCTCTTCAGTGTTGTGCTCGACGTCATTACGTATCACATCCAGGACCCTGCGCCCTGGTTGTTGGATGTATGCCAATGTCATTGCACTGGTGGAGGAGGACCGACGACTTTTGGAGCGCAAGGTCAACCGGTGGAAGGAACGCTTGAGAGCGGTGGTCTGAAGTTAAATGTGGCGAAGACCGAGTACATTTTTACTGGTGGTAGGTCTCTCATATGTGAGAGGCCATCTGGGTAGGTACCACCGCAATGTCTATTTCTCCCGTGAAACAACACTGCTTAAATGCACAGTACATGCACAGTGTGTTTCGGATTGAAGGACGTTGTAGCCAGAGCAACTACTGGACATATTGAGACTTAACATCTTATGTCTCAGGATGGCGAGCGCAGTGGAATGTTGCTACTGTTATGAGCGGTCGTATCGCTTACCATCAGGCGAACGGCTTGCTCGTCTCGCCATTCAATGCAATAAAAAAAAAACATGGCTTTCGGGAGTAGGGACCCCCAAAGCATCGTGATAAGGAACGAACTTGCCGTGAAGACGGACAAGTTCAAGTACCTTGGGTCCGTACTGCATGAGTCCGGTGACAGCGCCCTTGACGTCAAAGCCCGTATAAGTGCTGCTTGGGCTAAGTGGAGGAAGATCTCGGGCATACTCTGCGACCGCAGGATGCCTACCTATAAAAGCCTCGTGCGGCCGGTTCTCCTGTATGGGTCTGAGACGTGGCCTGCCCTCAAGCGGCACGTCCAGGAGGTCCACGTCGCGGAGATGAAGATGCTGCGGTGGATGTGCAACGTTACAAAATCTTTAACGAGCACATCCGTGGCAATCTTGGTGTCCGCGATGTGGCTGATAAACTCCAGGAATCCCGCTTGAGATGGTATGGTCACATCCTAAGGAAACCGCAGGAGTGCGTCAGTAATGCTAGCCTCAATATTCCCGGACCTCGACCGCGGGGTAGACCAAAGAAGCGCTGGCTCGATGTCGTTAAGGAAGATATGAGGGTCAATGGCCTTACTATTGAGGATGCCGAAGATCGGGCGAAATGGAGGAGAATTTGCCGGAAGGCGGACCCTGACACCGGCTGGGATAACGCCAGGTAGAAGAAGAAGAAGATCCAAGTATAGATATTTAATAAAGTGTTTATTATTAAATTGTCAACGTGGAAACGTGGGAACATATTACTGAAATATTTTAACTATTCTTAATTTTCAAACCCCATTTTTTCAGTGTGTAAAATATTGCCTTTTATTATTTCAGTAAATCAAAACAAAAAAAATTGGCCCAGATTTGCCGCCCCTTCAAATTTGCCGCCCTAGGCTCTAGCCTACTCAGTTTACTAGTAAATTCGCCACTGCCTGTACCACATAAAAGATGTTCGATGGTTAATCAACTAAAACTAACTACTAAACACAAATTGGATATTTGAAACTAAACGTAATTGTTGAGATGGATAAATTATTATACATTCCAAATATTAAGTTTTCATCTCTTTTTCACGCGCCTCTATCGCATAATCACTAATTCGCGCACGGCGAAAAAAAAAAGTGTAAGTGGTGTTACGTTATTGATGAGTTTTGTAGTTGTCTCCCAAGATTCAATATGCCGCCCCCTGAACGTGCCGCCCGGGGCACGCACCCCGACTTGCCCCCCCCCTAGATCCGGGCCTGTTCTACCCACTACCGATAGACGCGAGTCGCGACGCGTCATAGAAACTATTTGTCCCATATTTGTCAAATCTCAGTAGCGACATCTAGTACGTTTACTTGAATATTACAAATTATGATCAAAGATTATTAGACAGAAGAGACAGTTCAAATCAATAATAGCTTTTCCTAAGATACTGCATGGACGTAGTAATGAGATACTGCCTAAGTATAAATGCCGATATATTTTGTAATATTTTTTTATTAACGTGAATAATTCATGAAAATTATCTAAATTAAACTAAAAACTTTTATAAGTGTACAAGTTTATCACAGTTGTACAATAAGATAATAAAACAACAGACTGTCCCATGCAATGACGTTTTACAAATAGACGCGTCATACACTAACATAATGACACAAAAAAATGGCGCGATGCGATGAAACGCGATGAATAGACATCGCTAGTTACGTAACAATAAGTGCCGCACTGTTATTGGCTAAAGCGCGTGTGACGTAGCACCAAGCATCAAGTACGGGATGACGTGGCGAGAGTTGCCAAACGTTGCCATGAGAGCGAATTTAATAATTTTATTTTATAAAAAAATAAATTTGTGCGTACTTGCGCACTAAATAAAAGATTTATTTTGTTTCACAGTTTCAGAATAATTTGTACGTTATTTTAAATCAGTCTAATCTATTTTTCCGCAATTGGTTTTGAGAATACAAATAGTCAGAGAAACGTGTATCCGCGCCACTGGTTGAAGCGTGACTGATTGCACGTGGGGCAATTACCTCCAAAAGGTCTTGCCATTATAAAGCTCGGACAACGCATCTATGCTTTATAAACATCTTAGGGTGGGACACGTTTGTTACAAAGAACGTCTTAACTAGTGTAACATTGATATCGATGTTGTAACATGGTTGTAACTTTCTTGTTGGTCTGTGGTTGTAACCTATTATTTTGACGGTTGTTAACAAACTACCATGGCCATTTATTTTATTGTAGTAGTAACCCTTCCTTTTTTCATTTTTGATCTCGAATTCCATTTCCGTGTTTATCAACGTAATTTGAAGTTAAACATTGGTAATCATTCTAAGGTGTCATATCATCTTCAGTCTTTACGTGAAAGTATGATCACAGTCTTCACTACAGACTTTAGGCCTCGTCAACCCAAAGATTGTTTGTGAAAAAAAAAAAATACTCTGTCAACAATATACATCTGAAAATCTATCATCTGGGGCGCTAGTTAGAAATGAAACAAGTTATAATATTACAAAACATTTTATTTTCAGTTTGTAATCGTGTATTCAAATCATTGATTTTGTCCACCGAACTTTCATGACGCAAACCACATAACTAGGTACGTATCATATGAATAGAATTGAATAAGTCAGTTGTTTGATAAAACGTAATGATTGCATGCACCAAACATAGTAGGTATAATAATAATTCTTTCTTAATATAATATTATGTACTGATATGTAACAGTTAAAAGCTGAATTTTGAGGGCCCTGGTATTCTCCCTTTAATGGGAGTTACGACTGATTATAAATGTAAAGTTTGCAGAAGTTTTATTGTCCCGGCATGCAGCACTCCCGTAGGGCAGGCTTATCGTGACGCTTCTGTAACTTCACAGACCAAGTAGTAACTATGTAACTTGTAGTCGTCGCAACACTTTTAAAATTGTCTGCTTGTATTATGTAAATTTTTTGCAAAAAAGAGAAGATAACAAATTTTATCACCGTTCAAAATATATCTGGTAAGTTTAACAATTAATAAATATTTGAGTATTATTTCCAGGTAGTCACAAAAAATGGCCAAGTGCGCGTCGGACTCGCGCACCGAGAGTTCCGTACAAAGTTTGTAACTAAAAATATAAGGTTTTCAAATTTTTTCCTTTATGTGTGCAATAAAACGTTGCTTCATGTCAATATTTCAAGTTTCTGGGTTGACTGGAAGTAGAACTAGAAGAATCCTTTAGGTTTTGATTCCCTTGCGAGTAGCTGCGAGTTTCAAAATTTGTTTATTTTTATCGCCTTGACATAGAAGTTTGATTTGGTTACAGCTTAAAGGTATTATAAACTTGAGTATTTGATATGAATTTCAATTTAAAACACGCGTTTATGAGGAAAGGGGTACTAAGTTTGAAATTATTAAAATAATTTTAAAAATATTTTAATTATTATAATTATTATTATATTATGATGTAAATAAAAATAAATGCAGTTCGCAATTTTTCTTATATCTATGCAATAAGATGTTGCTTCGTACCAAATTTAAAGATTCTGAGTTGACGGGAAGTACCCTGTAGGCTTTGATTCCCTTGCGAGTGTCGAAAATTTTCAACTTAAACGGCTATATCTTTTTATTGCGTTGGCTTAGAAGTTTGATTTTCACACAGCTCCAAGAGACAGTAGACCTGGGTAGTTGATATGAATTTCAGTTTGATATCTTCACACGTTTCTGAGAAAAAGGGCCTTGATAGACTGATAGACGGACATCAAAGTGACCCTATAAGGGTTCCGTTTTTTCCTTTTGAGTTACGGAACCCTAAAAACACACAGTAGAGAATATTGTTTCTATCGAACGTAGGAAAATATAGTAAAGAGCAATGAAATCACTTTCACTAGGATCAAAAAGTGGTGAAATAAAATTTCTAGGGTAGATGAGACCACCACACAATGGCTGTTTACTGCTGATCTTTAAAATAGTTTGTTCCCAAAGAAAATATAAAAGGTCATAAAGCAATTTTCACTTGCTTATCCTAAGATTTTTTTTTTTTTTGTTGTTACAGTTCTTTACAAGTACAATAATTCAAAAGTAACATTCAAAATATAATATTGGTAATCAAGAATTTAAAAATTGATTTAAAAAAAAACTGAAGCCAATCTGCCAAAACCATTCATACTTTTCTGATTGGTAGGCATTGAAGTATTCGAAACCACTTTAAGGGCAAAAAACCTCCACCTTTAACCAGTATAATAAAATAGGTATCTTTTTTTCGTGTACCTAGGAAATTTACAGATCTGAGCAGAGATAATTTGAATTAGTTAACCAGTAGTTGTCATCAAGGAGTTATACAAGTATATGGTATATAAATTAAAACATAATTTATAAACATATCGTTTACAATATAAATTAAATATGTCCCACGATATTTTTCGTGTGCTTTCCATGCGCCAAGAATACGCTTTACGGAATTTGTGATTCGCTTTTTGTGCAGTAATTTAAATTATAATGCATTTGTACGCACTCTGATTTTAACATCGCCGTACAACAAATATATCTGCATCGCGAATGCAAATCGTATAGAAAGCAATATCATCATCATCATCATATCAGCCACAGGAAGTCCACTGCTGAACATAGGCCTCCCCCAATGATCTCCACAATGACCTGTTGGAAGCGGCCTGCATCCAGCGACTTCCTGCGACCTTAGTCAGATCGTCCGTCCACCTTGTAGGCGGGCGTCCGACACTTCGCTTGCCTGTACGTGGCCTCCACTCGAGAACCTTTCGGCCCCAACGGCCATCGGTTCTACGAGCTATGTGCCCGGCCCACTGCCACTTCAACTTGCCAATCCTATGGGCTATGTCGGTAACCTTGGTTCTCCTACGGATCTCCTCATTTCTGATTCGATCTCGTAGGGAAACACCGAGCATAGCCCGCTCCATGGCTCGTTGAGTGACTTTGATCCTTTTAATGAGGCCCACAGTGAGAGGCCACGTCTCGGTGCCGTATGTCATCACTGGTAACACACAACTATCGAAGACTTTCGATTTTAGGCACTGAGGTATTTTGGACGAGAAGACGTCGCGAAGTTTCCCGAACGCTGCCCAACCGAGTTGGATTCGCCGATTGACCTCTCTCTCGAAGTTGGACCTGCCTAACCGGACCACTTGTCCTAAATAGACATATTCGTCTACAACTTCGAGAAAGCAATATAAGAATACGTATTTATAACATTTTTTTAAATATTTTTGTTTCTGGGTTTTATAATGATATGAGTATTTCGATTATGAAATAATATTGTGAAAATAATAATTCAATCATCCATTTTGAAAGTGTCTTAGGATTATGTACCAATATTAATTGTCCCAATCGATCAATGACATTCATGTAACTTAAATTCTATTCATCAGACGTTGAGGGTATTTTATGGATGGAGAATTTAAATGTTATTTTATTGTCTTTTATAAAATGGACCAAAACAAAATATGGGACAACAGCACACTTTGCAAGGCTAAAAATTTCATCAGCTTTTATTCCATCATTGAAACAGTGATGTGTGAATGCAATTTTCCTACGCATGTCTGTGCGGCTAACGATTTCAATGTCATAGATAAATTGTTTAGCATCAGCTTTCCTGCCGATATGCTGGATAGTCCAAAAGGCCATTCCTTTGAAAGACCCTTTCGGTGGTTCTAGTTTTACAGAAATCGTGTAAAGAAGTTCATTATGTTTCACCAAATATAAATACCGTTGTAAGCTTTTGAGGTTTACGTTATCCAGATGTATTTCTGAGCCGGAACTGACGTTGCAGTTACTAGCATGGCACTGATTGAAGTGTCCCATAAGGCATCTCAGTTTTCCTGCACAAAATATTTTTCTATGAATTTTATTTATATTAAGGATAAACTGAGGTATTGTTCTTAGAGGGATTATGTAAGTTTTATTTAAATATATAACTTAATGGTATATATCAGGCCGTCAGTGCAAAAATGGCTTAACCGCGTGTCAGTTAGATACAATCGAGAAATCATTTGACATGAAATGAAAATAATTTGCTTGTTATTTCAGACCAAACAAGGAACTTTAGAGGGATAAAATATGGATAAAATATAGTGTATTTTAAATCGTGTACCAATACTTAGATTAAAATATATAAAATTGTGGGTTTAGCCACTTTTGCATTGATGGCCTTATATTATTTAAGGTAAAAAAATTGTGAAAATAATAATACCCGGACAAAAATAAATTGCTTACCATTCCAACAGCAATTTCCAAAAACAGCGCCATATGGGCATTCCATGTCTCTAAATAAACATTCTTTGAGATGAAACTCCAAGCCAAACTTGGCTTGGACTTTGTAGGTACAACCAACGGATTTATTAGGACAGGTTATCTTGACCTGAAAATAAAACATGTAACTGATGTGTGTTAATTGTCATGTACCAATTAGTGAAATGCAAAGTATTAATTGCCGTCGACTGAGTGTTGAGACCTTAGTGACTCTCGTAGTTTCTCATAATACACAACACAAGAATGTGGAGTGTATGGGCGTATTTGATTATTATTTTGTTATTGATGATGTTGCATGAAATTTACTGAAGTATCATGTCCACGTTTACCTACATAATTACGATGGATTCTTGTAGTTGGATATCGTAAGAGAGTTGGACAGAATGGGACATTAGTGACATTTTACAGAAAATTTCTAGAACTTAAATTAAACAAATTAAAATGGTGGTATGTATATGTGTGAGGTCGCCTGGTTAAGTGCCACCGCAATGTCTATATCTCCCGCCAAACAGCAATGTGAATGCACTGTTGTGTTCCAGTTTGAAGGACATTGTAGCAAGAGCAACTGGAACTGGAGATAATTGCTACTGTCTATGAGCGGTCTTATCGCTTACCATCAGGCGTATGGCATGCTCGTCTCGCCATTCAATACAATAAAAAGTGGTTTTTATTAATTGTTAATTATTTGTAACATGTTAATAAAAATAGAATAGCAGAGGAGGGAGGTATAAGGACTGATATAGAATTAAGAAGTAGATTATTTAGCAATTAGAATATACATGAAATATACTTAATTCGTTTAAGTTACCTTGTTCTCAGAAATATTGCTGGTACTTCCATTAGACTTGTTGGGTGTTGCGTTCTTTACTGGTGCTGCTTTACTAGAACCTTCCTTAATTGCTTCCATTGCCATTGCCTTAAAACATATATATCGATTGTATAATTAGATAATTATATTAGCCGAGATAGCGACGACAACAAAATCAATGTACCGTGAAAATAGTAAGTTGATCTTGCTACATTCTGACAGAAATGCCATTGATTATATTGGTATTCTTCATTTGGAAGTGACACCAAGAAAAAAGTAAAGGATAATGCAATTGTGGTACAATGCGCTATCTGTCTAGACTTATGCTATTATACTTATATTATTCTAAAATATTTAGATGCTCCATCTAGACAATACGGCACTTAGGACCTATAATGTGTTGCAGGTACACACGGGAGCAAAAAAATCGACTCAGAGCGCATCTTTGCACTAAAATGTCTCTAGGACGAAAACTTTAACATAAAATATTTTTTTGGGTTCAACACCTTACAGTTCTGAGTCTTACCTATAAGGTCATACCAAAATTTGCAGTCTCATCTTTTCTGCTACTCAATAGGCCGCTGTGATAGGTCAAGAGAAGATATTACACTCGTCAGCCCTGCATTCATTGTGAGTTTATGAGTCCCATAAAAGCCCATCTGTTAGCCTAATCTCTATCAGGTGCCCTTTAAACGTCACCCGGTACACATCTGCTTAATTACGAGTAAACAATATTACCTGGAAATGGACACAACAAGTGAAATTGCGGCCCAAGTGGTTGCATTATTGGAAGAAGGAAAGACACAACGCGAAGTTGCTCGAGTGCTGCACATAAGTCAGTCTGCCGTTTCAAGAGTATACAGAAGATACCAGGACACTGGAAGCTTTAGTCGGAGAAGAGGTTCTGGCAGACAGCGGTCCACATCAGAGAGAGATGACCGATTCATTGTCAGCACTTCACTGAGAAATCGGGCTCTATCAGGCGTCCAAGTTCAACAACAACTCAGAGAAACGCGGGGTTTATCTGTCAGTAGGTGGACAGTAAGAAGACGACTCAAGGCAGCCAACCTTACCCCAAAACGACCAGTGAGAGGCCCCAAACTAACCACAGCCCACCGTGCAGCTCGTCTTCGTTTCGCTAGAGAACACTTTGATTGGACATACGATCAATGGCGCACCGTATTATTCTCTGATGAGAGCAGAGTCTGTCTGCATGGCAGCGATAGAAGAGGACGAGTGTATAGAAGGCCAGGAGAGAGATTTGCACAATGCTGCATAGCTGAAAATGTTGCTTTTGGAGGATGGTCTTGTATGGTGTGGGGTGGCATTTCAATCGAAGGGAAAACCGAGTTGGTTTTTGTAGAAACTGGGGGACGGCAAAGAGGTCTGACTGCAGAACGATATATTGAAGAAATTTTGGGAGAACACGTTATTCCTTACGCAGGATTTATAGGCGAAAACTTTGTTCTGATGCACGATAATGCGCGTCCACACACAGCAACCTGCGTACGACAATACCTAAATGAAGTGCAAATAAAAATTATGGACTGGCCAGCGCGTAGCCCGGACTTAAATCCCATTGAACATTTGTGGGATCAACTCAAAAGGAAAGTTCGAGCAAGAAATCCTATCCCAGCAACCAAAGACGAGCTTAAAGCTGCACTTTCGGAGGAGTGGGAAGCTATACCGCAGAATAACGTGGTCAAGCTTATTAAAACAATGAAAAGCCGATTGCAAGCTGTAATTAGGGCAAGGGGGGGTAACACTAAATATTGATAATGTTTCATTTGTAATTAATTTAAAAAAAACTGACATCAACTTGTTTAATTTTTTTATTTTTCGCTTGTCATTTTAGTATTTTTCCGCTACTTAACACTAAAGCTGATGTTTAGTAGTGAACCAAACCATTAATTTTATTAAACCTAGGCTCATTTTAAAGCTAAGACCTAGAATTTAAAGAATTTAGGATAAACAATGGTATTTAGGTTTTATTTTTTTTGTCAGAGATGTTACAACGGCAGTTTAAAGTTTGAGTCGATTTTTTTGCTCCCGTGTGTATTTATTCCTACAAATTGACACAATAACGGCCGGGTGTGTAATGTCGTCTCTTATATACGCGCGGAGAGATGTGTTATTTTTTTCAGGCCGGATGTTCTTCGAGATTCGAGCAGCTGTCATAGTGGCTACAAAAGGTAGACTCCTGTTTTTGTCACTCGCCACAGGTATAATATCCAAAGCAGCAATGCGCAGACAGAACTTATGAAATGCACCTCTGACATTGACATAAGCACTGGGATTTTCCAGCCTAGTTTACCATTCTCCACGGTAGCCCGGTGCAAATAGGCTTTTTTGTCTCGATCATCAAACTGAAATTCATATCGATTTGGAATCAACTTCCCAAGGCTGGGCGTCAGTCATAACGCAGGCCGCATCATTGGACAGTCAAGAGTTCCTGACCAACTGCTGAGCCAGTGCCCAACACACGGAGGGTCGCGAAGCAGAGCCACACAGTGGGCACGCAGGGACTCAGGCCACATTGGGCAGCCATTAGCCAAAGCCATGGACCACACGACTCCCATATCCCATATATTTCGCCAAGGGACGCCTGCTACCCTCAGCAATTTGAACTTTAATTCCACAAAATGTGCACGGATGTCTAATCCACTATTGAGAACAAGCCCAACATAGTTGAGTTTCGAGCCATTGGGTATGTGCACGCCTTCAACTACTATTTGTTCCCCAGTTGGTGGCCCTTTCCGAGACCTGTGAAAGCAGATAAGCTCACGTTTATGAGGGCCACCTTGAGGCCGGGTTCCCCCGCTACGTTGCCAGTGATAGAAGTATAGATAAGCACAAAATCTCTCAACTTACCTGGTATATGACGGCCTCTAATTGCGGGTTCCTCAGCGACGTCATTGGCTCGCGACATATTGGGCAAGTATCATCGACTATATTGTTGGCACATAGGTAGCAGAGACTGTGGCCGGTGCTACAAAGAGATATCGGCGGCGACATCTCCCCCGAACATGCGGGACACTTCAGTATATTCAAAAAGTCAGCCATTCTCCTACAATAATAATATAAAAAAAATACAATGTAGACCATCAATATTGTACAGTGAAGCGAGTACAGTGAAACCTAAAAGTATTTTGTCGTGCGTCGAGGGTAAGTATATGATATAACAATATACTTTTGGTGCCATAACATAAAAACTGGAAACAAATATTTCTGGTTCGCACTGCACGCTTAAATTCGTCTTGGCGGGCCGTCTAACCCCTGTTCTCTACGTTCACAGCTTGTTTCTTAACCAATGGAGATACGCAACCTAAGGCTGCCAATACATACGTTATACAAACATTGATCTGGAATAGGATGGTCTGCGATAGGATTATATTATATAATTCTAAATAATGTATTACATGTAGGCAACAAAACATTACCAAATATACCGTAAACCAACTTCAACCCTAGACCATGGCGGGAAGATAATTAAACTATACTAGCGGCCTGGCTCGGCTACGCCCGAGTCAGATACTTTTGACTCTCGTCTACTTCAGAAACCTATCATTTCGGGTATTACACACAGGTATTACACCCCACGCTTTTATTCATCATAATAAAATGCACACGGGATACTTGAACATGAAATTGAACATACTTTGCTATGGAGATATGTTAGAACTGATAAATCTTTAAAAATATAATTTATACAAATGATGTTAATTAAACTGGTTTTTCCCTATAAACGAAACTATTTTTCCAAATCGAACAATGAGTTCCAGACATTAGTGTGAATAAACAAGTATTATTTAAATCTATGATTAATTTACAGTGCTATTCCTAATAAAAGAATGAATCCTAATATACTAGAGACTGGAATTTACATTACCCTGTTACTAATGACGTGCATTTGATAAGAATAAAACATTGTAATCAGTACAGTGAACAATCATCAATTGTTATTTGTATACAACATATCAAATGAAAGGGTACTTCCACTAAGTTTTATACCCATGTATATACAACAATGAACAAAGTAGGTACTATACCAGTTGAAATACGACACACGTATTTCGGCTATTGAGAGTGGCCTAGCCTAGTGCGTTTAACATTGTTTTTTTTTTAGAAATTGCTATGATAAGGCAGACTTCCTCGCAATGCTTTCCTTCACTGTTATAGTGTGTGGTAATTAACTATCAATACACACATAATTCTGAAAAATTTGTGATGTGCCCTGGAATTAATTACCCGCTATCACCGTGAACATGTTGGCAGCCGGCCAGCCTACAGGCCACTACGTGCTTATCAAAGTACTCTCTCTGCATATACCTATCAAAAATTCGTAAAGGCCTGTTAGTGTTGTTACCGCATGCTACTGCCGAAACGGTGGGCGTAGGTTCAAATCCCAGGGCACCACTCTAAGCCAGTTTGACTTTTATAATTAAATTCAATTTCATAATGAATCTTTAAAAGACTTACCTCTATAAAAGTACTAACAATGTCTTGATAATAAAATTCTGTCAGTAATGTTCATCCGAGTATTATCTAATAAGCACTACTCACAAATAACATAATAAATAATAATAATGTACTCTGCGGCAATAACTAATAACGTCTTAAACTATTCACAAACTCTCAGCCACGCTCAACAAGTCTTAACTTCAACGAGCAGTCGAGTAATAAGCACAGTAATAAGTACCTTTGGTCACCAACTTTTATTTCAGATGCCGTATATTGTGTTGCCAGCTTACTCTCCCTATTTATTCCGTTTTATATCCATTAGATCAATAATAATATTAGTAATATTAGTGCAAATAGGTAGATAGATCTGTGAAACTTTTAACATTCAGAGTCACGTCTACGCTAGCTTGTTATCGCAACTCAATCGATTTGTAGCACTGCACTCCATGTTACAAAATGCTACCAAGCTATAGATTATCAGTATATAACAATATAAAAGGCATAAAACATAATCAATAACACCGTAAAGTATCATTTTAATAATTAAAAAATAGTATGACTTTTTCATCCTGCTTCATTCACATTTTTCATATTCAATTTAGTTGTCTGTTCGTAAGGCGAAAAAAATACAGACAGCTGTAACATTGATATCGATGCAGACAGCTATTTCTGCATTTCTAATAGGAATAATATATTATGTGTATTAATATATATGTAAGTATAGTATAGGGATTATATAAAGCTGGATGAAGAAGGTATTAGCTTGGCAGTCACGTACTTATAGGCATTTTGAACGGCATTGCATAATTAATAATAATCATTATAATATTTCTTTAAAAATTATCATAATTTATTATGATATTACTCTGGTATTAAAATCTTTGCACATAACAACGATACGAAAAGGTTATTCCCACATTTATATTTAGGTGTTGCTATTGAAAAAAATACAATCTAATACATATATCAAATAACAGTTGACGAATTAGCATAATAAGGATATTCATTATACAACTCAGTATAATAACAGTAATAATAATGATTAAGAAACATTAATTTCATATAACATAATTATTTACTTAGTACAAGTAAGCGGTATGAATTATGAATGAGCAGAGAAAGCGCTTTATAGTAAATACAAAATATTATGTTAGAAGACCATTGTTCAATCAATCAAAAACGTATTTTAAAATATAAATTAATTTATTATATTATATAAAATTATAATTTTAAGTAGTGTGGCTTAGTGATCATTCCTTAGCCTTTCCGGAAAGAAGAATTATAAATCAACAACAACCAAATGTCAGATCTCGACAAATCTGCGATAAAAACAAACATGTTTTGAAAAGTAAATGATATTTTTAAGTCCAATTAATAAATATTAAAATGGAAGAAGACAAAAATACAAATAGTTTTATTTCCGTAAGAGACGATTCAAAAATTCAAATAAACCTCATTGATAAATATGTTAAAGTAGAGTTGATAAAAAATCGGTCCTTTGAAGGATTCCTGAATTGCTATGATCCTGTATCTAATAGGTTAGTATCAGTGCGTTAAAATTTAACCATACACAATTATTGGTTTACTAATCTCCCAACAATATGCTGTGGAAATCCTTGGAGAATGCCTATGTTCAACAGTAGGCTTCCTGTGGCTAAGTCTCAACTAGTAGTAGTAGTAGTAATCTATTGTCTGCTCAGATCCGTGACTATGATTAGTTAAAAGCAATAAGAGTATTCATTCCAAAGTTAATTGAAAGAATTGGCCAGGACTAATAAATTATTTTATCAAAGTTTAAAATACTCAATTTGAAATCAAAGCAAAGGCTTATGAAGGGTTATCATTTAATTCATGCTGCCACAAAATTATTGAAACAATAATTTAAATACATGCTAGTTAATTGTGTAAATGTCACTTGAATATGTTTGTTATATAAATTAGCTGCACAATTTACCGCAGTGGCGACTGCAACTCAGCAAGTAAAGACCCATAGACTAGTCTCGAAACATTTAGTATTTTCTGACATATGTGAAATTTGAAAGACCTGCATCCAACGGCTATTGTAGCAGATAGAAATCACTTTACCCAGTGTCTTAATGTAATACATATAATGTATATGTAGCAATACAAGATAAATTATTTTATTTATGATATTTATATTAGGTACGTTATGGGTTTACTATTATTTTCAGCATTGTTATATCAGTGATTCAAGATGGTGGTTTTAAAACTGCAGTCATACCTGGACATGCAATATTAAATATAATGGAGCATACACCACCTACGGATATATTGCCTCACAAGAGAAAATTAGACACAACTGCACCCGAAGATCCAACAAGAAAAAATAAACTATTAGAATGGCTTAAATGCAATTTGCTACCAGTTACAGAAGTTGACAATAGGATAATTTTTGGAAATGTAAGCATATTACCTCCATATAATGTGTCCAGTATTTGTACGGACAGTCCTATGATAGCTATGCAAATCAGAAAACTTATTGAAAATATGCCAGATGATGCTGCAAAGGAGTGAATTTTTAAATGTTTTAAACATACATGGTCTATGGTATTTCTTAACCAATAAAAAATAAGGGTTTTAATGTGTTTTTTTTTTAAACCATTATAATGGATAAGGTTTTTTCATGCTTTGTGTGATGATAGCAAGAACCTTACCATACAACAGGCTATTTGGATAAGTTTTTTAGGTGGTTATAGTTGTAGTTGAAAAACCAACATGCCCATACATTATGCTGTATATTTATGTAAGAGTACTTTTTAACTGTTACCCCTTCAATAGGACTTGAAGTTATTTAATTTTTATTTAATTTTCTTATTAAACCAATAATATGGGATCCTAGGCACATCTTAGTTTACAAAATTTGGTGATTGATTATGCTGGATAATCCGTGACAGTGTGGGTCAAAGGATAGATGTGTGTTGTGTGGTACCCTGTACAGAACCTCCTCTGCATGGAGTTACACTTGGCAGTTTTTTTTTTCTATTGGATTTCGTATAAATCGCAGATCCGGCTAAAAGATTTATGAGCGATACATTATACACATTAGTACCATTGATCTTGAAATTAAAATGTTTTCATTTTCAAAATTCATTAGATACTCAAAATGAAAAAATATCGAATGACTTGTATTCTACAATCTGTTCATGTAAGCATTTTTTACACGCTTTATATTAGCTTCACTTGTTCTAAAACTTATATTTAGGATAAACGTTATCGCAACCTAGCCATGTATGTAGATTTTAGTGTCGCCTGAGTAGGTACACGTTGATGTTGCCGTGCTCCGCGAGGTACGTCTGTTCATGATTCATTGCTGCGTACACGCGCCGGTACTATTCAGACGTGACATCACACAAGTCAGCGACACAGCGCCGCGCTGTAGTGAGCATGACATCACGTCATGTTGCGATCAAGACGGGCAGTCACTATTTTCGAGCCAGACAAGTTTCTTGTGTACTCTTTTGATAAGAAGCATTAAGTACTATCGCGGTGTGATATTATGTTATTGCTTCATTATTTTTCTGTGATAATTATAATTCAAATTGTATATTGAAAATGGTTGAGAAAATAAACAGACGAGTGCAATATCTTGCGGGGGTATGCGGTATGTTCATAACAGCCGTTTTGGCGGGATTTTTAAAAATCTTATAAACATTGTTTAACAACAATTAAATTAAATTTTTAGCCTCATTGGCGTTTATGTTTACGGGCGCAACTTTGGCTTGGTCATCGCCAGCAATTCCAAAGTTCAAAAGCGGTGAAGCAAATGTGGAAATAACCGATGTAAGTAAACGCATTTGAACTAAGTAAAACTACCTACGTTGAATAAAAGTTTGAAAATGTCAGTTACTGACAAAAACCTCGCAATGCAGGATTGGCGTAGTTTGAGAGCTAAACAAACTGTTAATTGTCGTTGCACGTAGATTAAATAAATAACGATAATTGTCAATATATGTGGCATCTGTATATTAGAGGAATAAATTGTTATTATACAACAATGTCCGCCAACCCGCACTAGGCCAGCGTGGTGGACTAGGCCTAACCACTCTCAATCGTATTATCGATTGTAGAGAAGGCCCGTGCCCTGCAGTGGGACGTATATCGGCTGATACATTCAACAATAAAAGAAATGGGTAGGCTCAGTCAGGAAAAAAGTTTTTAAAGTATAGGTCTACCAGAATCTCATGGCATAAAATTAAAAAAAAAAACAATGATTTTTATATGGCAATACCATCGACGAACAGCTGATTCAAAACTTGAGTTATGTCATTCAATGTGAATATTTTAGGATTTCTATCCTTTCTTAGAGAAAATGTAAAAATTAGTTCTACAATCACAAGTGCGACACATTGTTTACAAGGTTTATCACCAGATCCGTGAATAATTTGGTCAAATTTAAACAAAATCGTCGATTTTAAAATCGACGTCGTTTTAACAAGTAAGTCGGAGTGAATAGTTTTGATACTTCATTATTTTGTTAGTATTAGATATGTGTATGTGTTTTATCGTATATACTTTGATATCATTTTTTGAAACTAAACAGTAATGCATTAAATACCTATTTACAGGATTTTCCAGAGAAATTAGATAAGGAACGGTTTATTATTATTCCTTTATCTTCATCAGAAGATTTACAGGAAGAGTATTTAGAAGTAAGCTCTGACTAAAGTGTTAATGAAATAAAGAAGACTGGAAATAAAATTATACGTTTTTATTATACAATCTTGCATCTTTCGTATTACATTTATCGAATCTAATAATTATTTAAATAAAACCGACTCATAATCAAACTACTTACAATTTGGAAATTGAAAGTTGTTTGATTAAGTGAGAACTAACAAGAAGAGAGAATTAAAACGAAACTGGTGGCTCAGTACCACTATTTTTATCTACGTTTTGAAAGTACCAGCGCTCCATCTATATCATAAATACTCGTAAGACTCGTATGTATGTTATAATTTAAAACTGAAAAAAATCTTATTTGCCTATTTTAATTGGCTATTAATCTAAAAGGACAATTTTGAAGTAATTTTAATGTTTAAATAACCTTTATATTTTTACTTAAAACATTATGTTATTTATTTTAAAAGTTGTACTAAAAAAATAATGTCAATTTGAAATAATAAATAATTACAATTATTGAAAGTATCAAAATATGTTCATCCAATTACCCCAGTGTTGCAATGCGTAAATTCAAATTTCCCAAAATGCCATGAGATTCTGGTAGACCTATAACTATTATACCTAAGTATGTATTTCTGAACAAGTCATTGGCCGTCATCTACATAATTTTATGAGGACGTTTTTAGAATAGTCTTCTATTCGCTGTCATAATATAACTTCTATTGTTTTCAAACGGCACGGCGCGGCGCGGCGGCGAGCAGCGGGCCGAATATACTATCGTGCGCTCTGTAGGGCGATTCACGTATTAAAATAAGTTCAGCTGCAGTGCAGTTGCGGTTAAGTTTCGATCAAAACAGCCCTTTTCGTATTCACGTAATTTTGACAACCGCTGTCAAATACGCTCGCGTCAAGTTCGCGTCACGCAAACGTTTTAGCGTATTCTACTGCTGCGCGTATATGTCAATCTCAAACAAATTTCATACATCTGACGTACAGTAGACGCGCAGCTCACGCGCAGTTCACGCGCAGCTAAACACTTACAAGAATACCATTTTGTACCAAAGCGTAAACTTAATTGTAACCGCACCGCAACTTGATCGGCGCGTCAAAAAGTTACGTGAATCGCACTACTGAAGAGTATTTGAGATAATAAATTAATAATTAATATGGATTGTCTAGGGTTCGATTCCTGAGCAGTCCAGCGAGGTTTAATAGTTTGTCGCTAGATGTTATGTAATAATAGCGTTAAAATAAGTGTCAACGGCCAATGGCAGATCAGGGATTCCTCTCTCAGATTAAGCTCATTTTATATTTATTAAAAACTATCTTATAAAACTGTTTTAAAATAATCTTATTAATTTTTTTATGTCCTGTTTTTATCGTGATTTAAAGTGCCTGGCCATGTTTCCGTGCCGCTGAGTTTAGAATTAAGGAAGTCTTCATATTTTTTAAATATGTCATTATGGTGATTTTACAAGGCACAATGTTCATGGGTGGTGTCTTTGCACTCGGCCGGGGCCTTGCTTGGCTGTTACTTCGGCCAAGTGCTGAATGAACGCCTGGGAAGACGATGGACGATATTTGGATCATCTATACCAGGGCTTTTGGGAGCGGTATGTAGAACCAACTCAATCGGAATGAACTAAATATATAATATATTTTTATCATTTCTGAAAGGGTAAATGTCAGGTACGTAACATGAATCATTCTAGAAAATCACTCATTATGAGCAAGTAGAAGATGAGAGCTGCCTCATGACAGAGGTTTAGTCATTAGAATCCCCTGCATTTAAAAGGCTTTAATCTGACCTTCGCATTCGTTGGGCCAGATGTGGGATCCGAGGGTTTTCACCACAGAGTACAATCCTAAACGGGCGTCAGATCAAACCTGTTGGGGCGCTCCTTCAAACCGAGATGGCATCTCGTCCAGAAGTCGCGCACTAATTTTCGTTTGCTGTTGGCAATCATAATTAATGAAATAACAAATAATTATTTCAGTGTCTAGTCATTGTAACGAAAATGCCTGAAGTGATGTACGTTGGACGATTTCTGATGGGAATGGCGACTGGCATTATAGCTGTGGTAAGTAAACAGTAATTTATTATTATTGAACGAGGTTAAAAATCTTAATATAAATAGTTCAGCACTCGATCCCAGAAATGTCAAGAAAACGGATAATTAGACTCTGAAAATGTTACTGAAATGTGTGGCATTACGTCTTTACAAAATAAATATAACATCAAGCGTCCAAAAATAATTATATGAGCCATTTACATCAAAAAGAGGTAGTATTTTTAAATGCGTAGTGGCCTGTTGGTAAACGGATTAGACGCGGCTACCAACACGTTCACAGTGGTCGCGGGTTCAAATTCCAGGGCAGACAAGACTTTTCGGAGTCATGTGTGTATTGATGGATTGTCAATCACCACGCACTAAAACGTAGCGATTTATAAGAATTTCTATGGTATGTAAGTCCGCCAACCCGTGCTAGGCCAGCGTGGTGGATTATATGGCCTAACCACTCTCAATCGTACCCTCGATTGTAGAGTAGGCCCGTGCCCTGCAGTAGGACGTATATGGGCTGATACAGATACAGTATTTACTGGTGGTAGGTCTCTCATATGTGAGAGGCCATCTGGGTGGGTACCACCGCAGTGTCTATTTCTCCCGTCAAACAGCAGTGTAAACGCACTGTTGTGTTTCGGGTTGAAGGGCATTGTAGCCAGAGTAACTACTGGACATATTGAGAGTTAACATCTTATGTCTCAGGATGGCGAGCGCAGTGGAATGCCAAGCATTGCTTTGTAATTCAAGGTGTTGTTTGGTTTTGCTACTGTTCATGAGCGGTCGTATCGCTTACCATCAGGCGAACGGCATGCTCGTCTCGCCATTCAAGGCAATAAAAAAAGAAAAAAAAAAGTATTTACATGCACACATACATAAACTCACGCCTTAAGGGGGAGACAGAGATGCTACCAAGGCACCCACGTTTCGCAGTTCGCAGTCAAACAGCAGTTTAAATGCACTGTTGTGTTTTGGATTGAGGGATATTCTATGTCTCAGGATAGCGAGCGCAGTGGAATTCTAAGCATTTCTTTGTAATTCAAGGTGTTGTTTGGTTTTGCCACTGTTCACGAGCGGTCGTATCGCTTAACATCAGGCAAACGGCACGCTCATCTAGCCATTCATTGCAAAAAAAAAAACTAATTAATGTAAATGTTTTGTATACATCACTACTAATTACGGATCAAAATAATATTATCAGAATACTTAGTTGATTGTTTAGGTCTGTTAACTAATGACTGGTTCGGTGACTGAATAGTTAATAATGGTTTTTAAAAGTTTACAAACATGATTACAATCAAATAATTCTAGTGATGAACATTAAAAAGATATAACATTTAAAGGATTAGCAATTTAAAAAATAATTTAAGCCGCATTCGGCATTAGGACATCGTGTCAGAATATCGCATGAGGTGTCACAACTCACAATCGAACTTTAGAGGAATTCTGTGCTCAACAGTAAGATATTATAAGCTGAAAAAACTGCCTGAGGAAACTACTTTAAAGGTCTACCACATTTATTCAGCTGAATGTATCTTTCGTCCTTAGTATATTATGATTAAAATGTAATATTACTATCGCCTATTTTGAATGGAGACGAGCACACATACAGCATTTATGTATTCGACTTTTGCGAGAAATAGACGCAAAACTGGGCCTATCGTTGGGTTTTTATTATAGCTATACCTATTTGCGCATTCTATTATGCACCTATGAATGTAAAAATCCTATAAAGTCTGTCTACCCATACGGGATACGGGTGCAGCTGTCATTACTTATGTAAGAAAACTAATTCCAGTTAAGTTAAGATTACAGATATCATAGAAAATCACATAATTTGCGACCCCAAGTCAACCCTAGCATATCACTGATCATAACCTTTATAAACCGCCAGTAGGTAATAGGCAGTGGCGGTACTTCCATACAAGCCCAAAAGCCCGGCTTGCCCTACTTAATACGCATATACTCTATCTTAAAGGAAAATTAGTAACATAAATAAAATACATTCGTTTCATGCAAAACGTCTATCATTTTTAAATTTACCGCGTCGCGGCGGCCATAATGGAGCCCCGCGCCTGCGACGGAGCACCCGCGCCCGCAGCGCCACGCCTGGCAACTCGCCTAAGCGAGCGCCGCGGTCTAAAACTAACATAAAAATATTTCATTCAAAATCAACGCTGGTCCACGCGTGAGTCGTGACGCAATATCTTAAAAAGACGGAACACACCAAAGTATTATCTATCTTTTTCTCTCTCGTGTGCTTTTACCTGGCTTTTGGCGTATATTGCCCTCTCAGTCGCACCTATGGGTGAATTGCTACTACCATGACACTACGTACCTATACATATTGCTATTCTATAATGCAATTTGTACCAAGCTAAATGCCCGGCTTCGCGTAGTGAAGTTGTGCACTTGACGCGTCATATTATGATCCAAATTTATGGAAAAATATTTATGTTTTGCTATAAGTTATATTGGATAATATATAAAATAAATTGATATTTTTTGAGACCGTATTATGATGTTTTAAATATGTTTATTAATATATAATTTGGAATTGTACATAATTTAGGACCTGTGGAATGTGGATAGTTTCACGTTTATTATTATGTCTTTCGAGCGGACGATTAACCAGTAATCACAAAACATCTACGTTTAGTTTTCGTTTAATTATAGTATTTTACGTTTATTACGTATAATAATGGGTGAAAATGTGCCTTGTGATGGTTTGAAGTGCGTGCAAGTGTTGATCGGCGAGGAAAAGGTAAATTCATTACATTTCGTTGACAAACAACTACTCGTATCTGGCCCAAAACCTACGCCTGATTTGTTGTGATTTCTCAAAGTACAGAAAACTATATTATGCATGAATATATTTTCATAATTCCGGTAAACAGCGTATAGAAACCTCTTTATGCGTCAGATACATATGTGATGAGATTTCAAAACATTATGCTCGCGTAGAAAGTAATAATCGTAGTGCTTTTCAGATATTAGTTGACACTGTTTGCCATTGAGCTTATCAAGAGCTTCCTTTCAGGGCTCATGATGAATCAAAAAATCACATGCATACACAAAAACATAACATGAATGTATTAATAACAATAATTTCTGGCCGCGAAATTAAACACGGCGCCGTACTTGTGCTATTGTAGTGGCTTTTTATTGTTAACTTTATATAGTAATTAATTTACAAAATAATTGCAATATAAAGTTACGTATGCATGCCCAAAAGTAATTTGACTTACACATTTGTTTTATTCATCTATTTAAAACTAATGATAGGCCATTCAGTATTTTGGCAATATTAAATAGCTGGTTGTGAAAATCGCGCCATCTATTAGATTTTTTCGAAACAACTTATTGTAATAGATTTTTTCATAACGGTGATAAAGACAGTTATTATTTTATTAGTTTTTATCCTAATCTTATATAGATCGTGTTACCACACGACCTACCGGTCTAGGACTGCCTCGATGGCGCAAAGTTGAGGTCTCGGATTCGAATCTCGGGTCGTTTTTCTATATATTTTTTATCGCATAGGCTCGCCCCCTATCGCATGATGAACACGTTCTTCTTTCTTAATACCATTTTGCTCCTGAACCAATACATATTCTTGCTAAAAAAAATATTGGGCTTCCCTAGTCCACAACCCTAGGCACGCCACTGGTAATAGGTGCAGCGATTAGCTTAGCAATTATAATTTGCTGATTTACGAACTTAGTCTTAAGCATAACATTAAACATAATTATGATAAATTAATTAGAATGAGTCATGGAGGTTAAAACGCACAATTTGAACGAAGGTTTACATTAACACCTGTTTTAACAAACTACGTAGGAACATCGTTTTATTCAACAGTCTCCGTGGCCAATGTTGAATGTTCATGTCACCTATAAATACTTGTTTGATATTTCGGATCTGGATGTTGTGAGACCCAAAACTCCCACAAAATTTCACGTCTTGTATGTCAAACTGTATATTTTTATTTAGGTCTATATTAAACTTGGTGTAAAATTACGCGACGGAATGAGAGGGAGAGACAAGGGAGTAAAGTAATGTATACAAGAAAAGTATACAAAAAGCGCGGGAAATACGATGTTTCTTGTGTAGAATGAAGTGAAAAAATACTGCAACAAGGTGAAGTCGGACCGTTTCTTCTAATCAAATATTATACTAAATTACTTCTGTATATCCTATTATTAAAGATAACTTGTAGTTACTTATGATTTGGTGCTTGGTCCCCCCTGTATTCGATTGATACATCAGGTACATATGGGCTATTTGTTGTGACTTGTATAACATGAAATAATGTTCGTAAAATTTATAAGCTGAATGTTGGTTTATTACGACCATTCTTAAGCCATAAAGTACATTTTTTCTTACAAACTATATCCGTATGTGTAATTTTAATGGAGATATAGATAACGTTAAATCTTCTCATATCATGTTTTTAGTAGGTATTTCCTAATCTAAGATCTGTTTTCTGTTTGTAATTTACATAACATGACTCAAGGCTGAATGCGAAATAAATCGTATTAGGTATTTTGCATCTACATATTACAGGTGAATACGTTAGGTACACACTGCCTTTAACATATTGTAGGGACTATCGGACGCAATCGGACGTCATAAATTGCGACACTTGCAATACTGTCACATGCTTTTCGTTTTTTTTACTAGTAAATAATTTTTCATGCATGTGTATAAAATGTAGGTACTAACTTGCCCGTCTCTCCTCCTTAAAATTCGTCATTTTAGGTATCGTATGGCTTGACTTACCCTCATCAAGGGTTCTTAAATAGATCCATATATCATGTTCGCTTTTCCTCGAATTGCTATTCAAATCCGCCTGATTTACATTGCTTTTCGAAGCGATTAATCATTCAGACATCTGCTCGATCTTCATAACTAAGTTTTGGAATCTCAGTCACACGTTTTCCTTCACTGTTCACATCATTTTAAGTCATTTGTCATACGAACAACAAGGATAAGTTCACAGTACTCTATGCTCAAACAATATGCTTTAGTCATTGCTCTGAGGCTCCGCGTATACTCCTTAACGGTCTCGTTCCCATTTCAGTTATTTTCATCCTAAGATACGATGACAGGATGCCTGTATTCATTTAAGTTGCAAGTGTTAGTCCTCGGACATACATATGAGACTTTTCACATATGAGAAGTAATTTGAACACAACATCTTTTGATTTTCAGCTCACAAGGTTTATCACTAGAGAAGTGAAACTAAAACATAAGTTTTACAAATAATAATAAGAAGGAAGGAGGCTATATTCAACAATGAGCTTCCTATGGCTGAAGATGATAATTTCCTTTCAGGTAACCATGATATACGTGACCGAAATAGCCGACAAAGAGATAAGAGGTGCTGTTGGCATGACAGTGCAAGTTATGAACAACTTCGGCAGCTTGATAATGTACAGCGTTGGTCCTTTCGTATCGTACACTGCACTCAACTCCATCCTCGTGTCTATACCTATCGTGTATGTTCTCGCTTGTCTATGGATACCTGAGTCGCCGTACTACCATTTAAAAGACGGCAGGCTAGATGCTGCTAAGAAAGAGTTCGTCGCCCTAAATCCTAATAAAGATGAGAAGGTAAGAACGTTTCAGACTTTTTTATCATGAGAAAATGCCAAAGACATTTGGGTGAGCGATTTTATTATAGTATTTAAAATCGGTACCCGAAAATCGTCGACGAAACCTGGTGATATAAACAAAGCTACATACTAAGGCAAGTTTGTAGGAACAAAACTTTTGTTTGAAAATTGTAGGGAACTGAAATAGAATGTAGGTTCAGGGTTAACTAATCGCCTTTTTTGAGACGCTATAGTTTAGCTAAAAGCTGTAGAATATCTTACTGGCAAATGAACCACAGCGTTTGATCTAATTTTATTGTTTGTAATTTTATCAGTGGTCGAGCTAACTGGTTTTTACTGTAGTTGTTATTCTAATTTAAAAAAAAATGCTTTAAAGTATATTTTTGTTTACTAAATAAACGTTAAGATGTAAAAGTATTACCATTTTACTAATGTATTAATCCATGTTTGCGGAACTATTAAACTTGAAAACGTGTGATTTTAAATTTCAGACCGTTGACGAGCAGCTTGGCGTCATGCGCGTGCACGTGCAAGAGAGTATGGAGAATAAAACCACGTTTAAAGAACTCATCACCAACATGAAGTATAGGAAAGCTGTGTATATAGTTATAGGTAAAAACAAATATGTCACGATCATAAAGCTCAGTTGCATCAAGTAATTTTTACGATAGCTTTGAAATTTGAAAAGGTCAATCCTATAGATTTGAGATGCCAATTGTGTGCGAGATCTCATAGTTAAATTAAAACTAAAGTTATCGTTATAATTACATGATGCCTGTGAGCCTAAGATATTTTTATAACGACTATTTTCAATTTTGATTCAGCTAACAACTATTGTTTAACTAAAACAAGAAATCTATCAAAATTGACACTTGTTAGTCGTTAATAAAGTAGATTTTCAAATGATATTACGTGGCCATCTATTTACAAAAGTTTTATAATTCTTAATTATTCAACTACTTCTAATTTATCCTTGCTTCCGAGTAAATTATAGTATATATTTACATGTTATTTTATCTTTATTTGTCTCACATTATCGCGATTACATTGCCTCTTGCAAATAGAATGATGCTACGATCAAATAACTTATTGACTGACAGTGTTAATAATTTATGTCGCAATTAGCAATGTAAATAGAAACATAGTTGTTTAGCTACAAACGCAAACCGCAATTTGCACTCCTCAGTCATATATTTCTAATGGATTCACTGCAGGGCACGGGCCTCCTCTACAATCGAGAGTACGATTGAGAGTGTTTAGGCCATATAGTCCACCATGCTGGCCTAGTGCGGGTTGGCGGATTTTACATTTCATAAAAATTCTTACAAATCACTATGGTATGCAGGTTTCCTTACGATGTTTTCCTTTACTATTATAGTGCGTGGTGATTGACTATTAATCAATCTAAGAAAAGGTCTTATTAATTAACTGGCCTCTACAATCGTTTTTTGTGATTTAATCGTTGGTAGGTTGTCGATATGACCTATTCAAATGGTTTCTCTAGTCGTTATGATATTATGATTGTTTTTGGCGATTCTGTTCACGAACGAAACCGACTGCTGGTCTAAACATTATTTTATTACTGTAATGTTTTGAAAAGTGAGCTGGCTTTAAAATGTCCCATTATTTTTTCAGGTTTAAAATTATTGCAGTACATGACGGGTATACTGGTGATCCAGTCGTATGTCGAGGTGATATTCAGACAGAGCAAATTCGTGTCTGGCCCGACAGCCAGCATTATTTACGGCTTTGTGCAGATATTGGCGGGTAAGTGGATTTCATATATCAATCATAGTAAAATCTAAAATTAAGACATTTAAATCCGTCTCCAAAGTGACCACCCTACACCAATGTTGGAAAGACATTGAAAGATCAAAGGAAAATGTGTCTCATATACGTGTCGTAAGAATACTCGACACCTCAATTCGTTTTCATGCTTAATCCCGTTGCTTGATTTTGGCTTCCTCAAGTTTGAGATCCCCTTAATGTCTCCTTTGCAAATATCAAGCCAGCTTCTAATGGTCAAGGCTATATTGGTACAAAATACATTATGGTAATTACTATTTTTGTTTTATTTTCAGGTATATGCGCAACGTTCCTAACCCGCCGCTTCGGTCGCCGCATACTAATGTTCATATCGTGTCTCGGAGTCTCAATATCTATGACCATCGTCGGATTATATTTTTACTTAGTTGACCACGTAAAAATACAGGACCCAAACACTTTGTCGTCACTATCATCTTTACCCTTAGTGGGTATAATTAGCTTTAATATTTTATACGCTAACGGCATAGGCAATCTGCCTTATGTGATGCAGGCCGAACTGTTCCCAGTGAATGTTAAAGGAGTGGCGTCCAGTACAGCTACGATGTTGGCCTGTATATTAGGTTTTGCAGTCACGCTCTGCTATCAAAGCGTGAAGGATGTGTTTGGCCACTTCACAGTATTTTGGACATTTGCATTTGTAGGTTACGTTGGTTTGATATTTATATACTTCGTTGTTCCCGAGACCAAGGATAAGACGTTGGAGGAAGTCCAGGATAACATGGTAGAGAGACAGCCTGAAAGCGAGGCTTTGCGCACAGAAAAAGGAGAATCGTGAATAAAATAAAGGTCGACTTAGACTAGCGCCAATTTGAGTCATGCCATATTCACCCTTATCATCTCACTATACGGCACATATTGCTATCGAGTTAAATCAAACGACTCGCGAACTCACGCAATCTGTGGTATACGCGTGTCTATGGTGATTATTTTTTGGCGATAGAAATATTTGCATTACGCTATGGAGATAAATAAGGTTGAGATTCATCACTTGTTCTGAATCTGCGCTAGTATGAGTCGACCGTAAATGTTGGATATGATAAACTAGAAAATGTGTTCAAATGTATTTTTATATTGAAATAGTATTTACTGTAATATTGTAAATAGTCGCCTCATTGGTATAATAACGCGTGTTGGCTGTGAACCTTAAGGTCGTGAATTAGTTTCTATATACTATTTAGACGATTCTCCTTGCAGCAGAATGCAGATGCTGTAACCAGTTTGCCTAGTCCGAATAAAAAATATATAAAAGAGGCGAACATGGCCATTATAATGAGAAAGTTTGTGATTTGTGCCATGTTGGTTTCACTGCTCAAAATTCCTATCACTGCATTTAAATTGTATATATTGTAATTCGATATTTGTAAAACTTATTTTAAGTTAGGCACAAAGTGTATTTTGTTTACAAATATTTTTATTTATGTGCATAAAAGGGATGTTATGGATATCTAACGGAAACAATCAAGTGAAAAACAAACAACAACAGATGTGTTTTGCCAGGTAAACTTAGTACTTCCGGTGTAGACTATTTGTAGTTTTCTTTATAATTGTATCTTAAACTACTTATCAGTATCAGGGGATCCGAAAAAAACAATATTTGCAATGTAAACTGGCATATTTTCATAGTACATCCGTATACAGATCGTATATTTGATATCCGTAATATCCCTGATACCCAGTATTTTAGACAGTAATTTAGTAATGTGATAACCCTTCAGGGACCATAGTGTGATTTAGTGCTGCCAAAGTTTTAATTATGAAGTGATAAATATTAACTGAAGCTGTGACTATAAAAATAAATCTGTTGAATAAAAGTACAAACATATTTGACACTGTAAATTATTGCGTTTTATTAGAGGGCTACTAGAGAAAGGAAGAACGTTTCGTTAAACCTATGTCATCAATATGTGCAATATTTCTCAGACCACAAAAAGTACTAGGGTAACAGAGAATGGAAGGAGGTTTCGTTAAGCCTATGTCATCATTAGGAGCAATATTTATCAGAGCACAAAAAGTACTAGGGTAACAGAGAACGGAAGGAGGTTTCGTGAAACCTATGTCAACAATATGCGCAACATTTCTCAGAGCACAAAAAGTACAAAGAACGGAAGGAGGTTTCGTTAAACCTATGTCAACAATATGCGCAACATTTCTCAGGGCCATCTCAGAGCACAAAAAGTACTAGGGCGACAAAGAACGGAAGGAGGTTTCGTTAAACCTATGTCAACAATATGCGCAACATTTCTCAGAGCACAAAAAGTACTAGGGCGACAGAGTATGGAAGGAGGTTTCGTGAAACCTATGTTATCAATATGCGCAACATTTCTCAGAGCACAAAAAGTACTAGGGCGACAGAGTATGGAAGGAGGTTTCGTTAAACCTATGTCAACAATATGCGCAACATTTCTCAGAGCACAAAAAGTACTAGGGCGACAGAGTATGGAAGGAGGTTTCGTTAAACCTATATGTCAACAATATGCGCAATATTTCTCAGAGCACAAAAAGTACTAGGGTAACAGAGAATAGAGGAGGTTACTGTAGTTCGAGGGTTCTACCCACTGTTCGATATCTAGGCGCAATTGTGTATTATCTACCCGCAGTTACATACCCCCCACTAAGAATATTGTCATCATTTCAGTGAGTTGCTAAATTCGATTCCAACCCATTTTAAAAATAAACTGATACCTACAGTTTCGTTCATGTTATAAAATAATAAATTGTAAATGCAAGTATTACGAAAGATTTAAAACATGTGGAATCTTTAAATGACACAAATGTTATGAGAGGTTCATGTTAATGTGTTTCTTTGTCAATTCCTAAAATTGTAATATCTAACAGGAATTATGAGGAAGTAACGGATAAAGATAATAATTACATACATAATATGTACGAGGCGATAAATAATAAACAACGTTTGACTATAAAATTGTAATCTGTTGAATAAAAGTACAAACATATTTGACACTGTAAACTTATTGAGTTTTATTAGATGGCTCATTTTCACTTTGGGCCAATATTTTTGCCAATAGGTGGCCAATACATATGGCCATCATGCAGAAAGGAATTGTGGTCATGGTGCCTATTGAATTGTTGTTCCAAAAATTGATGAAAAATGTCTCGGAGGTGGTAACGAAAACGAACAGGTGGATATAATGCTTTATTTAAAATTAAGTATATAAATGAATGTTTTAATGAAGTCTATTTCTTTTATCAAACATGGTCGATAATTTTGTGCATTTGCATTTTATCGTAGCTGCAAACAACATGGAACTTGTATCTAATTGTGGATCGGGACTGCATACGTGAATGATAGTTTTTTATAACTATAAGGCTTAACTCTATCGTACTCTTGATGGCATGTGCTCTGCAGTGGGACGTATCTGGGCTGATACAGGTAATTAATAAGTGTCAAATTGTCTATAATCTTGTGTAGTACTGCTCTATTATCCTGTTTCGTTTCCGCACCACTCGAGACTACATAATACAGAATACAGATATATCTAGATGCGCTTGGCGTTTCCGTAGGAGTAGAGCGGCGCGAAGGGCGTGTCGGCGGGCTCGTCGCCACTCTCCTCCGACGCGTCCGACTCAAACGTGTTGTCCGGGATGTCGTACAACCGGATCAGAGGCTTGTTCGGGTCCTTCATTATCAGGTATTTACCTACGAAAATGAATTATTGTAAACATAGATGTAATTGTTAAGTGGACGAATGAATAGAAGCGGATCGATTAAAAAAATAAAAGGAGACGGAAACATGGCTTTTTTAAAGTATAACTGCCTTATCTATAGTCAGTTTATAAACCTATTTAAGTCATTGATTGTTTTGTCCTTTCGAACGACTTTTGTATTTTGTTTGAGCGATTGAGACAAAATATTTCACAACTAAGATAGATTTTAAAAACTATTATTATATTATAACTATATTTATGTTAAACTGTTTATGAGTAAGGTTGTAAAATGATTGTTAAAAAATTTAATATAACTTGGAACACCAAGTTTCAACAATCGATAGTTTAATTAAAATTAAATAACATTGTCGCACGATATATAGAATCTTGCAAACAGTCGGCAACACAGTATAGAAAGCGTATCATACCGTCCTTCTGCTTCATGCAGATGTCGATGATACAGCGCAGGATGCCCCAGGCGTTGTCCATGGACAGGTTGATCTGCGCGGCGAACTCGTGCGGCTTGAACTGCTGCGTGCCGAGGATCACGTGACGCGAGTTGTCTCGCACTTGCGAGCGCGACACGTAGCCGAACTTGATCTGGTCTGAGCCGGCCAGCAGCGCCTGACACACAAACGTTTACTAACATAATGTATTGTAATTGTGTGTATGATGCGTTGGTAACGGACCAGACACCACCGCCAACATGTTCACGGTTATGTGTTTAAATTCCAGGGCACACCTCTGACTTTTCGGTGTCGTTTGTGTATTGATAAATAATCAATCACCATACACTATAATGGTGAAGGAAAACATCGTGACGAAACCTGCATAAAATAGCGATTTCTATGAAATATTAAATGCGCCAACCCACACTAGGCCATTTTGGTGAAATATATGGCCTAGCCACTCACAATCATAGTCTCGATTCTATTGTTATTCTGGATTGTATATGAGCTGATACAGTACAGTACAGCTATGTAGTATATCTTGCATGATTGTTAGCAGTACAGTAATGCCCCGACTTGCACTACCTCGTTTTACGCAAATTCGGAGATACGTGGTTTTTCTCGTACATTGGCTTTCGCTCTCTGTCTTGCCAATAACGTCATCTAAAAGAGCAAATAACTAGTTTGAACCTAAAGAGAAACGAAAAACACTATCTTTTGAGTTGCACAATTGTACCCTGAGTTACGTTAATTCGCATTACACGGCTATGGCTTGGTGCCACCCATCGCGTAAATCCGAGGGTTTACTGTACTGTATTGTATTTATAACCACTGCACTTGGACCCTACACTACACTTGTGTAGTGTTGCATGTGTACCTGCACGGTCCACTTGGCGAGCTTGCAGGAGTTGTTCCGCAGCTCGTTAGCCAGCACGGCACCGCGCTGCGTGTCGAGTTTCTGTCGCCACTCCACGCCATTGGCCAGCTTCGAGTCCCACTCGTTCAGCGCCTTGATGCTCAGGAACTGAGTCTCATTCTGCGGACCCTGCATCACAGCGTCGTGCTCGCAGCGAGCCACCAACACCTGGAAACACACGTTGGTTTGTAGTTGCATCATCATCATCATCATCAGCCTGTTGCAGTCGACTGCTGGAGATGGGCCTCTCCCAAGGTACAACACAGAACCGGTCTGCTGCTTTATGCATCAGGTCGCTACCGGCCCAGTTGCATAGGGTAATTTAAAAAAATACACACAAGTCACAAAGTACTGACCCCACATTAAGATACATGTATTGTGCTATCAGAAACTACCAGAGACTGTTGTCTCGATACAGGGATTGAACTTGTCGCCTCTCGTTTGACGGCCGGCGTGTAACGAATTACGCCACAAGGGATGTTAATCATCTAAATACGCTTTTTTAAATATATTTTTTTGTCCCACTGTAAAATGACACACTGCCACCTAATGGCAAATGTGCAACCAGAGATATTATGACTATTACACCAGCCGACAGAATTCGAAACAGAATACAGGCAGGTAGAACCCTAAACACACAATAACTATGGCCGGCTTAACAATTGTTTGAGGTGTTCACTACCTGGGCAGAATCGAATATATCAGCAGATTGGGACAATTTCAATCATCAAACATTATAAAATAATACTCACAACGCCATTGTTAAGGTTCCACTTGCGGTAGCGATAGCCCACAGAGGCTACTTCTCCGTCCTCCTCTTCAGATACGAACGGGTTCGGCTCGGGGAACTTGAACTTGGGCTCAGCCGGGCCGGACTTCAACACCTGGGAGTAAATGGTATTTTTAATACATTTATACAAAAATTTGATTAATAAAATTGAAGTAACAATAAACTTTATTCCTTTAAATTAAGATTTATTATGTTTTGTACCATAATAAAATCAAATAAGAGCATATGCTTATTAATGCTCTTATTTTTCTTGCGTTTTTTTAGGCCGTGTGTTACAATCTAGTGTATATTTGATCGAAAGTGTTTAGGCATATTCTTACAGTTTTAGGTACGACGTTCGAACATTAGTCGTCATATCTGAATCTAGAGTGACCCCCCCCGGCCCCTTCTCCTCACTGAAGTCCCTTATATATTGTTAAGGTACGTTTAGACGTTACGTTAGAAGTGTCCCTGTATGAACACGAGTGTCTCTGATATCGTGTCACATCAGATACTGTGTGAACACGTTGTGTCCAAGTGTACTACTGTAAACAGTACAGACATTCATGTCGGACATTAATGTTAGAATTTATGTCGTACAGAACACTCGTCGTCGTGTCGGAGTATAGAGTGACCCCCCCAGTACCTGCCTATAGTATAGTATAGTGTAGTGTACCTGCTGGCTAAAGTTGTGGTTGATGAAGGTGGCCTCGAGCGCGAGGTTGCGCGGCGAGTTGATGGAGTTGCCGTCGTCGGCGGGCGGCTCCACGGACGTCTCGTTCACCGTCAGCAAGTCGAACTCCGTGTTGTCGCGCTTGTCCAGGAACAACTTGTCGCCTGCGAGACAAACACAATTCACATTCACTATCACTGTTGTATTTAAATTATACAAGGCATATCAAGACTGCTACCGAAAACGAAGCCGGGTGGCAGTTTTAGAGATTTCAGACACAAAAACACTACTTAACTAGGCATATCAAATAATTTCAGGTAAATTGGAGTAACAAAACTTCTACACTCAGGCAAAACAGGGCTGGGTCGCATAATGGTTTCTTAGATTTACGTGAAAGTTACATATTGAAATAAAAACGTCGGAAAGTTAAAACATTTAAAATTAAACCAAATCCGCGATAAAATCCGTAAATAATAGTTTCAGTGGGCTGGGTCGTTAGAAAATAAAGTACAAATACATACCAATCTTCTCAATGACGATATCCCAGGAGTAGTTGGAGCGCGTGCAGCACATGATGGTGGCCAATATGGCGTCGGTGGCGTACACCGTGCCTGTTGTCTTGCTGAGACGACGGATCACCGGGTCATCGGTAGTCGTCACCTGGGACACAAGGCAGTTTAGACACCATACACTGTGGTGCGTACTACTATTTCTTCTTGAATCAAGATCATGCATTTTTTACTATTGCACAGGATAATGACTGCACTGCACCTGATGGTAAGCGCGCAGCGGCATTTTTTCTAAAAAATATGGAGTTTAATGATCATAGAAACGAAACCTTAAAGCGCCCAATCCGCTTGGTCAATGTCTGCTCTCTAGTTCGTTTTTAACAGAATCGTATTAAGACATTCTGGGACTGGTACCATTATGTTCAAGGATAATTGAGACAATTCCATTTACCATCCTATATTAATGACTAGCTGTACCCGCGAATTCGTCCGCGTGGAATTTAACAAAAACTTTATTTTTCTAAAATAAAAGATTTTTTTAAAATAAATGTAGCCTAAGTTACTCCTTATTATATCAGCTACCTGAAAATAAAAGTCCCGTCAAAATCGGTCCAGCCATTTCAGAGATTAGCCGGAACAAACAGACAGACATAAAAATCTAAGGTCATTTTCGTTATAAGTATCGTGTATATAACGATATGTAGTTAGACAATTTTTTTTTATTTTCACTTTACAAACAGACACTTCAATTTTATTTATATGTATAGATGTATAGATTACCCACTACCCCTAAACATTACCCACAGTATGAAATGTAAATTAATAAACTTACCGTATGGAAGATACGGTCGATACGCTGCAATGGCTTCTCGTGTTTGACATTAACACGATCGTAAGCCTTGTCATAGTACTCCAAAGTACCGCAGCATACAATGTCTTCACCTACAAATACATATAAAATTAGTGATTTTTACTCAGCATGGACGTGTTACGATAATATTTAAACACGGCGATTGTAACACTAATCTCTATAATATTTTTTATTTTTATTTGCTTCATAAAACTGGATACATTCTTAAGGACAACTTATAACATAAAATATTATATCTAATTACATCGTAATATGACTATACCTTACTCTAAGTGAAGTATGAACATGGCATGTTTCATAAAGTCACAATGTCTTACATAATGATGCTACACCAATATAACTCTGTTAAATATGTATACAGAAATTATTGAAAAAACTAATACATAAAGAAACAAAATATATTGAAATGTTACAATAATGTTCGCCTGATGCAAAGAGGAAACCCTGTGTTCATAGGCTGGAAACAAGTTTTTTTTTAAATACAACTATACTAATTTAGAATATACCTTCTTTAATTCCTGGCAGGGAGAGTTTAGCGAGACGGGGGAAGTCCATATCCTCGATAGTGACCCACGTGGGCCGCACCGTGACTGAAGCGTCGCGGATCTTCATCGGAGCACCGCGCTGGCCCCATCTCTTGCCCAACTTGCGATCACGTTGCTGAAAATAAATAATTATTATAATACCAGCACTAGAATTATCTTATGAGAATGGCAAACATAACATGCGTTGAAATTCTTGCAAATAACTTTTAGGTTTTCTCATACTTTTTTATCCACTGTGACTAAAAACTTTAAAATGTTTCTTGCACTTTTATCTTGCATGACATTTGGGATATACCTACGGTCCACAAAATCGGTTAGTATGTATACATGTAGAAAAAGTAATAGATATTAAAATAAGTGAATTATTTAAACTTTTAGAAAGAAAAATTGTCTAATATCCAGCATAACTATCCATCATAACAGGTTTTGAGAAAATATTAGTTGATCTACATTTTATTAATAGTGGTCGGCCCGGCTCTGCTTGGGTGCAGACATTTTTTGAGTCCAGTCCACACCAGCAACATATTAGTTTCTATACTGTTTTATTTACATGCAATGATGATATACTGCATTTACACGGCTGTTTGGCGGGAGAAATAGTCATTGCGGTGGTTTCTACCTAGGGGGCCTCTCACACATGAGAGATATACCACCAGTCATTGTAAATTATTAATTAAAATTCCAACTAATAAATCAAATTGGGAAATAAGAGGTTATTTAAGTGTTTAGCAGTGGAATTAAATAAATAATAAATAAATAACACCCAACAGTCACATACATAGTCCGGCCCCACACTAAGTTCGAGTCTTGTGTCGTGAACTACGAGTGACTTTTTGGTCTCACAAACACCCAGACCCGGAAGAAATATTTGTGGGCCGCACAAACATTTCTCTCGGTGCGGGGATGGAACCCACGACCTCTCGTTTCACTGGCGGCGTCTTAACAATTGCGCCACGGCGGCTGTAAATTCCCGTGGAAGTGAGATATATTAACATACTTTGCTCAAGGTAGTCATGCCGCCGGGGGTGCGCGCGCCCCTCGCGCCGCGGCCGCGCTGTCCCCTCGCGCGCCCGCGCTGGTACGGCGGCTTCTGCACCCTCGTGGTGTCCACCAGGTGGAATGTGCTCTCGTCCTCGTCGTGGAAGTACGCGTACGACGAACCAGCGCCGAACTGCGACGCATACTTGTCTGTAACATTTAATTAAATTAATAAACACAGAAAGTTCAAGTTGTTTGTTTGAAAGATATTGTAGAAGGGTAAGGATAGAGTAAGTACTGGACATATTGAGACAACATCTTATGTCTCAGGATAGCGAGCACAGTGGAATCACAAGCATTGCTCTGTAATTCAAGGTGTTGTTTGGTTTTGCTACTGTTTATGAGTGGCCGTATTGCTTACCATCAGGATAATGGCATTCTTGTCTCACTATTCATAGCAATACAAAAAGTATGATGTCAGGATTGAGCAAAGTGGGGAACCATAGTTTCTGCTTACACCTATGGAGTGAAGACGTGATGGTTACGTACGTATATAATAAATATATTATTAAGATAATAAGTGATAGTTAATACATATTGTATACTTCATGCCTAGGGCATACTCTACCAGGCAACCTTTGGGTGATGTAGATGTTGTAGAAAGTATGTGTGTATTATATGACAAAGTGCTTGAGAATGAGAAAACATCTAAACATTACATACAAATATATATTTGGTATTTTTATGAGAAACTACTATATTTTTCACACAATACGCCTAAGGTTTTTTTCACAACACAAACTCAACACAAATATTTATAGCGCACTCTAACATTTGTATTGGTTATGGGAACAAACCCAAGGTCTCTGGCTACAATAGTGCTTTAAACAGACAGCACTATGGAAGCCATCCGTAGAATTTAAACATAGACATGTTCTTAATTGAAGTAGTCAAATAAAACTTATTGATTAAAAAATGGGTGTCACGAATTTGTTGAAATGTTTACTGTGGTCTGCATACACATATATTGTGTTTTTGTACAGACCATGTCTTACAGCTGCTATTTGGAGGGTTTTTAGTCAATGTGTTATTACAAATTTGTGTATAAATAACCAAATTAAATATTGAGCATACAATCAAAAGCATAAAAGTGAAATTGTTTGTTGATAAGTGAAAGACATTCAACAACCTCATAATAAGTTGTGCACATTGCTCTGATTTAGCAACCAACAATTAATTCTTAAGGGGTGAAGTGTCATATATACTTTAGAAGATGCAGGCAAGGTGCTAATAGTGCCAGGTTCATTACATACAACAAATGCATGTAACCATTAACCTATCCTTACAAATGATAGGATTTTACCTGGAACATGTGTTTGGATTATTTACCATTAAGTTGCATCAGACATTGATATATCAATTTAAGTTTTTATGTTGATTGTATACAGAGTAAATAAGTTAAGAAATACAACATTTTATCATGATCACAATGTCTAAATACAATAAAATTATAAAATTTGATTTGTATTGTATTGTATTGTATCAGCCCATATACGTCCCACTGCAGGGCACGGGCCTACTCTACAATCGACAGTACGATTGAGAGTGGTTAGGCCATATAGTCCACCACGCTGGCCTAGTGCGGGTTGGCGGACTTACATACCATAGTTTTTTTTTTTTTTTCCTAGCAACAAAATGAGAAAATGAAATTTCAAATCTGTCTACTACAAAAATCGGTTGAATATAATTTAATAATCTTTGGTTTATTCCTAACATTATACCTTGTATGTAGTTTCAGTTGACCAGTCATCATGCCTCCACGGACTTGCAAAGGCTGCCTATAAACTAATGAAAAATTACTAACATAATACTTTTTGTATTGTGAATAAGTGTTGTGAATATAGCATACATATTTTGTATGTTTTGTTTTTCTCTATAATGAATCACTGATATCAAACTAACCTGCACAATATAGTCATTTCTGTACTTCTCCATGTAAATATGTTAGAATTCATCATAGACCAAAGTGTAACAAATAAACGTCATCATAACCTCAAAATGTGCATAATTTTATGCGTTTTAACGAAAACACAGGCGTCAGAAAGAACTTATCTCATACTCACTCTGGTATTTCTTGTCCTGGACCACTGTCCAGTCACTAATCTTGCCCAAGCGGTCGCCTTTGCTGAAAGGCTGATAGGGCATGTCCCGAAACTGTTCCGGCATTTCGCATGGGCCCCATCCTGTGGGGTTGTCTTGAATTATTGGTGCTACGAATCTTATCGGCTCTTCGGCCGGTAGAACATGTTCTGACATTGTCGTCTTGTGTCGAATTTGGATTGTTTCTATAAATTCAACATGTATGCGAGTCCCTGCCACACGACACTTTCCAAAAGAGTTTTGCCCACGGTGGTGTAACTTAGAACAAAATACGACGAACTGCGACGAACCAATCATCGGTTAGTAGACAGAGTTAGTTCAACTTATCACCAGGCGGCGCTTCAATCGTTTGGTTTAACGAGTTTTTCCATTTTACGCAGATTATCATGGTTTTGGTTTTATACAATTATATATAATTTTTAACAAATAAAAATATATGTGTAGTTCAAAGGAAATAAATTAGTGTAAAATAAAGATATTTGATCAAAGTCAAGTCAGTTTTTACATAAATACCGATTTTTATCCAAATATTTTACCTAGCAACCCTTCTAATTTCGTATTTTGACTTTCGAAACATATAAACATTTTTATTCTGTTTTTCTCTTCTCGAGTGAATGGACGCGCTTAAAATATTTTGTGGATTTTTAATAACGACTTGGCTTGTATGGACTTCGAAGATTCTGCTTAAATTACACGTTGACCTGGAAAAGTATTGGATACCGACGATATCGCTTTATCTCATAGACCCTTACGCTAAATCTTGGACTGGTTTATCGTTTCAAGTTACTGGATTGTTTAAAAACATGAACGCGACTAAGTGTTGTGTATTGAACTGCAAAAATACCCGTAAGTATACGAACTGGTTGAATTTTACATTATTGATTTAACGCAATAAATAGCAATCTTGATTTCTATGGATCGATCCGAACATAAATCAATTGTTTCAAAGTTTCACGACTCGCCCTTAATGTAGTTACCTATCTTGTTAGTTGCTTGGTTTATTTTTTGGATTTATTCTTAGATTAGGACTACATTATCAATTTGTGTGCTATATATATTTTCTATCTAGTTGTGAAATACCAGTGTAATATGAAATTAATATATTATGCTTCTATTTTAGGTCCAGGCGTTATTTTACATAAGTTCCCTAACCCTGAAAAGGAATTGAACAGGTATAATAGTTGGATGTATGCAATTGGTGGAAATGTCTATGTCATAGATTCCAAATCTGTATTCAAGAATGGAAGAGTCTGCCACTCTCATTTTGAAACAAAATACCACACTGCAGGCAAAAGACTTACTAACAATGCTGTTCCATCATTGCATTTATCAGGTAATTTATCATTATTATATTACTACTCTTACTTATCATAGTATTTTTAAAAAAAAGCAAGTATTTCAACTAAGTAACGAAGTGATCTATACATAGTTTGTACTATGATGATATGAGGGGTCATATTAGCCTCTACTGAGTATGGGACTCAGTTCATGTTGATCAAGGAATAATTTGTGGACTTTCCATACCATATATTACATATATAGGGGTATAACAATACGGCAACCAACAACTTATCCAGGTGGTAGTTTTAGTGACTTCAAACATAATATTTTTTTTTGGTGCATAGTGTCTCAAATCTATCAACAAATCTATTATACCATCTGGCTTCATTGTTTTTAAATCTATGTAGTATCCTATAATAAAACAATTATACACAAGTACATAGTTATTGGGCAGCAACTTACTGTCAAGCTGAAACAGTATACATATCAATGTCGAAAAAATTATTGTACAAGTGGAGATTAATGCTTTGGTGTAAGAAATCAAATCTGATAATTTTTTTTTATATTTTCAATTTTATATTCATAGATTATTATGTCATGACTGACAACTTTTATGTGTGGCCAATTGAGATTCAGTTGGATTTTTATTTAATAAAGGGTCCATTATGTAGGTAAAATCTATACTATATCCTATCCTATGCTACAAGGTAAACCAAATCATAATATATTTGAAGTTTCATCTTTTGTTCTGAATTCTATTTCAGGTATTTTGCATAGTTTGCCTCTACAAGATATGACTAATATAGGAAGACAAATCAACTATACCAGCCAGACTTCTGAACAATCAATTCCACTTGCTCCTATGCTCCTGAATGAACCAGGTCCATCAACATTTCTTCAACCTGCCCCATCAACATCGTCAGGTACTATTTATTTGTGTAATATATGATCATTTATAATTATATCTGTGAATAATATTCAATTTAGATTGGGTGAGAAAAATTGTTTTTAATAATCTCCAAGTAGTACAACAGAAAATTAAAAGGGTTGGTTGGTTATATCAATTTTATTTTGTTTTTTTAAAAAGCTTTCACTGGTAAAAAATAAATTGTATTGTATTTAATTTTATTGCTCAATATTGGACAGGGATCCATATAGTACCATCCATAAAATAGATTTTGAGAGAAAATGGAATTATGCACCTGTATCAGAATTTTTGATTGAATACGTATCTTCCAGCTTTGTTTCTAACACAATCTGTCTATTATACTATGCCCCATATGTCATATTTTGGTGAATCTGAAAAAAGTTAACACATAATTTTTATTCCAGGAAAAAAAGGTGTCAAAAAAACACTTATAAGAAGTTTTGATTCGGATGCAATTATGCTTAAGAACAAAATCAAAAAACTACAAGGACAAAAAAAATCAGTTATGGCACGGCTTAAAAAAGCTCTAAAGCTTTCTGAGAACACTGCATTCCAAAAAGCAATAAGCAAATTTTCGACCGCGGCGAATATATTTACTACGCTACAGTTCCGCGAGTCCGGTAAACATAAATTAGGATGCAGATTTACCAAAGACGAAAAAATTATGTCCTTAGCCCTTTACAAGCAAGGACCTAGGGCATACAGATGGCTCAGGAAATTTTTTATTTTGCCTTCGCCGTTAACTTTAAGCAGGATGATATCAAGAGCATCCTTGCATCCTGGGATAAATGAACATTTATTCCAGCAATTGGAAAAAAATGTCAAAAAAATGAAAGGCAATGAAAAATTGTGCTTATTATTATTGGACGAAATAGCTCTAACCCCACACTTCGACTACAATCGAAGAACTGATTGTGTAAGTGGATTTGTGAACAATGGTGCAGAAATAATTGAAAAAATTGCTGACCACGCCCTGGTGTTTATGCTAAGAGGGGTGCAAAAAAATTATAAGCAGCCTGTTTCCTACACATTTTGTGCAAGCACAACACCAGCTATGGAATTAGCTTCGCAAATAAAGGTTATAATAAGAAAAGTTAATTCTATTGGCTTTAAAGTCATAGCGACTGTATGTGACCAGGGCGTGACAAATGTAAGAGCTGTAAATTGGCTAATATCAAGTACAAAAGAAAAATACTTGAAAGAAGGAAAATCTTTACGCAATAATATATTTGAAGTTGATGGAGAAGAAATAGTTCCATTATACGATCCTCCACACCTCATTAAAGGCATACGAAACAACCTAATCCAAAAGGATTTGAAATTTGAAGTGGATGGCCAACTTAAAATAGCCAAATGGTCACACATTATGGCACTGTATAGTGAAAATCCGGCATACAAAGGTATAAGGTTAATGCCAAAATTAACAGATCGACATGTTGTCCCTCACAAAATACCGAAAATGAAGGTTAAATGTGCCACGCAGCTCTTCAGTCGGTCTGTTGCAGTCAACATGGGATATCTTTCAAGTAAGTAATAATTAAAATAGCACGATAGTAAAGTCATTAATGTAAAAATAAACACAGGTGTATTTCATAAAATAATATGTGCAATAAGTGACTATAACCTGGGTTAGTAGATCCATTCCTCAAGGAATATTTGCAGTGTACTGCACTGGAAGGACAGTTTTCGTCCTCCGCTAGGATACTGAAAGAAGAGCTTAACAGTGCTCATCAAAATTTGATGAAATAATTTCATATTTGGTCATGTAATATTATTTATTATCTATTCATGTAATTCAATATTTTATAATTATTAGGTACTTTATAAAACATGTGATCAATTTGTTTTTGTTTTATAGGTATGGGAATTTTGCCGCCAGAATGCCAAGACACTGCAGATTTGCTGTTATTTTTTGACACTTTATTTGACTCTGTCAATGGAAGTTATTATAATTTTACAAAAAAAAGAGTCGGAAAGCCTCTTCTTGGACCTGTCACACCAAATTCATCTCACAAAAAAGTGTGGTTCGACTCTAAACCCGTTTTGAGGTCGATGAAGTTTTGCAGTGGCCGCAAATCAGGTGTTGTGCCGTCCATTATAAACTGGATACAAACTATTGAAAATATGGAATATATTGTCAATGTTTTAAAAGAAAAATATAACTTGACGTCTCTTTGGATGAGACATTTTAATCAGGACCCCTTAGAAAACTTTTTTGGCTGCATTCGAAGCCATGGATATCGTAATACTTCTCCTACGTGTGTTGGCTTCGAAGCAGCCTACGCTTCGTGTTTAATTAATAATTTTAGTAATACGCATTCACCGGGGTCCAACTGCGAAAATGATGATTGCACTAACTTTAAGTCCCTCAAAGACCTTTTCTTTAAGGAAACTGAGACGTCAAGTTATATAATGGAAATTGATTATGAAGATGTAAACAGTGACAACATCTTTGTGGATATTGAAATTAAATGGCAAAATCCAAAAATAAAAGCACAACTAGAATATGTGGCGGGATACGTTTTGCGAAAATTAAACTTACATAAATGCAAAAATTGCAAAAATTGTTTCTGGGATATCAATAAAGAAAATAGTACTCTTAATTATAGAGAATATAATAAGAATAAAGCGAGCTTAACGTATCCCTCCATGCCGCTAATAAATTGCTTCTCAAATATTCAAGATGTTGTTACTGGCATAATTAAAAAAGACTGTAAAAAGCGAAACATAAGACAATATATTAAAACCATATTTTCAGTGGTAATAGATTACAGTTTTATAAAGTGCAGCATACATAAAACAGAAGCAATTACGAAAATAGAAGACATATGTGTTAGTTTATTTATTTATAATTGGTGCAAAGACACAAATAAGTTATTAATTAGTTCAAGAACCGACTTTGATAGAGGTGACAGAATCCAAGAACTGGCATTTAATTATTGTAAAAAAAGGTTTAAATAAAATGTAATATGTATGAGTAGTGTTTAATTTTGCCAATAACTATAATAATTTATAGAATATTGGCTCTGAATTACTTCTAACAGCATTGATTAGCGATATTAAACCTTTTATTTTTTATCATGTGCAAAAGCATACTGAAATGAGAATAGTTCGCATTTCCATACAGAATAATGTTTTTGGTATTTCAATTAGACAACATCCAAATCGATGCTGTTAGATGTAATTCAAATCCAAACCTCCCTCAAACATTTCGTAGATATACGTAAGTATGGGCACACATATATCGGGATTGTTTTTCTTACTTAACACCAGAGGGCGCATTGAATTGATTGAGTGACGTCTCTATCTCAGTAATAAAAATATACTCTATGGTTTTGCCAACCACAGATGCAGTTTAGAAAGAGACATTGAGTGAATGAACTACAGAGTGTGTATAGAGATGAGCGAATGGATCATAGACAAAAAGTGTTAAGGTTGTTAAGGGCGCTCTACACTCACGCGAGAATCTCGCGAGAAAGCGATAAAAACACGAGAAACGTGAAATTGGAACCGATTTACATATTCTTCGCCGGTTCTCGCCTTGTTCTCCGATTTTTGTCGGTGTTTTGACGCGATACACAGAAGTTAAGAACGCGAGAAGAGACGAGAACTTGCATTGACTTCACACTCGCATGTTTCTCAACAGCAAGCACAGACTAAGAAGTAAAGTAGCAAGCAAGTCGCCGATAAGAATAACAGAACAACAGTAGTTATAATGAGTATACTCATTCGTCAATATGAGCGAGATTTGGAAGATGATGATGGATTTTTTAACTGGTGGTAGGTCTCTCATTTGTGAGACGCCATCTGGGTATGTACTCTAAGCTTGAGATATAAGATGTAATCACTGGGTGTGGAATAAATGAATACAAAAAAAGATGTTAATTCTCAACATGTCCAATAGTTATTCTAGCTAGAATGCGCTGCAAACCGGAACACAACATTGCTTTTACCTTTTATCCTTTTTAATTGCTTCACTAGCTAATGATAAATTGTGCTGCATGTACCATCCTCTGAACGTCTGTTTAATGATAGGTGAAGCTGGATCATGGTGGTGGATGGCGGTCACCACCATTACAAATCTTCCCTTTATGTATTTCTTCTTAACTGCAAATAAAGAGGATAAACACATAATTAAATTACAAATGAACAAAAAGTACAGATGACGGTCTTATAGCTCTAGGAGATTTCTTACAGACAACCTTTGGATGGATTTAAGAAAAGGAAAAGAGAGAGCAATCTAGAAAATAAAGAATACAAGCTCCATTTAAATAATCACCCCTAATAAATAAACACTAATATAATAAATAAGTCTTTGTTTCACCTATTCTTGACTTATAGGGTTCCTTCTTTTCTATATCATACAATATTTTCTATTGCGTGTGGCGAACATAGTAAATTCAACGATGCAAAATTTTATCTCACTATTAATATAATATTCTCGTATTTTAGGCATTATTCTAGGCCATTGATCAACTATTTACCTCATTGAATTTTTTTTTTCTTCTATTGCAACACATTATCGCAGATTAATTAAATGTGAACCTTATTTTTTGAAGCATACGGTTTAAAATTATTGATATTATTGAATATCTGACAAGAAATTTAGGCTAGGGACATGATGTAGGTAGGTAATAATAAATAATTATTAATTATAATACTTAATTATTTACAATTAATAAAGTGAATCACTACAACCACCATATAAAGGTTGTTTGGAAAACCGTTTTGCGATTAAAGACCTCCGATTGTTACACTTATTTTATTTACAGTTCTTAGTTAACATTTTTTTATTTTTGTGTTGTACAATTAAGTATAACAAATAAAATGAAAAGCGATACCAGGAAATTATAACATGTTTATATATTTTTTTAGTCTAGTATTAGATAAAACCTGTAACGTATTGACAACTAAGTACCCTAATTAGTTAATTTTGAGTTGTACATTCACATAGGTACCTAGTTTTTGGAAAAACATACAGAAATATTCCTTGTATTACAGAATATTGTGTACATTTCTGTTCATTCAAACGCCCATTTTGCTGTCTAGTTAACTAGTTTACAATATCATATCAGAACTAAGAACTAACCTTAAGTGCGTTAAGGCCAAAGACTTTTTGATCTACCAGTTACCACACAGAACTATTGCTGTTTATATATTTTATTCTATTTTCGCCATGTTTTCCAATATCGTTAAATCAAGACATAAAATACAAACGAACTTACAAACAGTAAGTGATATGTGCTGCGGGTTTGAACCCGCGATCTCTTATTCGGCAGTCCGCTTTCCCTTAGCCGAAGTTGAGTTCGCTTCATTTCAAAAGAAATCTACTTACCCCATACATAGGAAATTAAAATTTAAGACCTAAAATAGACCTAAGGGGGATTCTTTGTTCATGTGTACAAGTCTTAGCTCGCAATGAATGAAGTGAACTGCGGTCTGCGAGCTAAGACCTAACGTGCTTATACGAGTAGTTATATTATATTTATATAAGTTCACAACCGAATGATTTCGATAGTCGCCCGTCGGGCTGTGATGGTGTGGATTCGTGTGTAATGGATTGTTAAGCTTGCAGACATTGGCGTTATTTTTATGTTTATATTATCAAAATTGACGAGATTTTTTTATAATAAATTGAATTGTTTATTCCAAATATATTGACATATATATAATTAACCAAATCATACAAAAACAAAGGAACAATATTTTTATTAAAGTTTTCATCACAGATTCTGTGTAACGTAAGTATTATGTGACATGTTTTTAATAACATTCTCCATTACAAAACCTTCTATTAAAGATTTCTATGTTTATGACTACGATTTTGTTATCATCTGCAGATTTTAATATTTTTTTATGATAAAATACGAAAACATAACCTAAAAGTTTGTTTACAATGCATTTAGTACATACAGATAAAATTTAGTTTGTAGCGAATTTAATTTTGTTTCACACGCCAGAAAAATAAATAACCATTGAGTTTAGTAATATCTCAACGTGAATACCCGAGATTTTGGTATTGAATTTTAATTGAGCCGAAATGTATTGGACCGACAATATACTTGGAGCGCGCCACTTTTAAACTAGAAACAATAGCCGTGCTACCATAAATAAAGCTGTACTTGAGTTTTAGTCCTATTATCGTGAGGTTTTGATACAATAATTACGTGTCATGTTTTGTATATCAATGGTGTCATGCATAACCACGTAAAGAGTATAAATAAAATAGCCAGTGGTCATTCCACAGTATGCTTTCTTCCAATTTAAATAATGATGATTTATTGGCGAATTGTGTAAGCAATTGGCAATTGATTTGCAAAGTGTTGATGGCGACGCGACGTGTGTATGCAACCATCAAATATTTTGTTTCGAATTTCACCTAATGGTTTCTTAGATTTACGCGAATATTAGGTACGGTAAAATGACGGTAAGTGATAGGACCGCCACGACAACAGGTAAATAAAGTTAATTTTACTGGTGTTAGGTCTCTCATATGTGAGAAGCTACCTGGGTTATGGGTAGGTATGTCTATTTCTCTCGCGAAACAGCAGTATAAATGCACTGTTGTGTTTCGGTTAGAATGACATTGTAGCCGGAGTAACTACTGGACATAAGAGACTTAACATCTTATGTCTCAGGATGGCGAACGCAGTAGAATGCCAAGCATTGCTTTGTAATTCAATGTTTTGCTACTGTTCATGAGCGGTCGTATCGCTTATCATCAGGCATGCTCGTCTCGCTGTCCATTGAAAAAAAAAAGATCTTTTGTTTGGCTGTCCGGTACTTTCCCAGATGGGCTATTGGTCGCTTAATTAAACCGGACCCTAGTTAACGAGTGTGGTAAAGAACCGATACTTAACTGATGCATAGTAACTGTCTAAGTTATTCCCCGTGAGTTATTAAGATCCCCGATCCTGCTGCGTTTAGTATCATAATGATAGATGAAACGGATAAAAAGGTGTGTTCGTTGCGCGATTTGATTATAATTTCGAGATTGTAATGATAGCCGCGATAGCTCGGCATTGCAGTTCGATAATTAAATACATCGATCAAATATACACTAGATACACAGTTCCCTGTACAAGTTCTGTTAAAAAGTGGCACCGATGCATGACATTAAAAAGAGTAAACAAAAAGATCACATGTTCCATATATATTAACACAAATTCCACCTTATTCCTGGAGCTTAAAGTAGCTTTTCACATAATATTGTCTAAAGTTCTGCGACGTTTTAGAAGCAACGGTCGGTGCGTGACTGAAGGCGAAAGAGTGCTTAAAGCACTCTTTTTTGGTGCCATTTTCTAAGCGCTCATGTTGTATCTGGTGTATATTTGATCGAAGATTAAATACATGCATTTTTTTAAATCTTTTTTACACATATAAAATATTTGTTTTTCTTGAGTAGATCAGTGTTCACTCAATATAGCTGCCTTGTTTTTCTGTACATATTTTTTGATATAATTATTATAAAAATCAAATTAACTTTACGGTTACGCTTATTTCCTTGTTTCATTTTATAAACGTTATTCGTATTTCATTTATTTATCTCTGCTTATCTTCATCCGCTTGTTATTTACTATGTATATTATGTTTTATATTATAAATCGCTACTGTAATAATGTCATTTACTATAATAATAATAATTGTTCGGCTATTTTTAGTACAAGGATACTAAATAAAGCGGGTGGTGGTGTATTGGTAAACGGATCAGACGCAGCTGCCAATATGTCCTAGGTGGTCGCGGGTTCAATTCCCAGGGCACACCTCTGACTTTTCATCATCATTTCAAGTCATGTGTATAATGTATTGATAGCATGTCAATGATTGATAGTCAATCACCACGCACATTATAGTGCGGTTACGGGAAATATCGTTTAATTTGCATATTATAGCGATTTGCGAGAATTTCTATGGTATGTAAAGTCCGCCAACCAGTACTAGGTTAGCGTGGTGGACTAAATGGCCTAACCCCTCTCAATCATACTCTTGGTTGTAGAGGACGTTCGTGCCTTGCAGTGAGACGTATATGGGATGATACAGTACAGGGATACTAAACAGTAAATACAAATAAATTATTAATACACCCTACATTCACTTACATCGCGACCTTTTCAGAAGTCGTTGAAAAAGGACAACATTTAACAAAAATAGGTTTATAAACTGATTACGAATAAGACAGTTACTATAAGATGAGCCGTTTGCTCGATTGCTAATCGAATGCAAAAAATGTTAGTAAAGAATATTTGATATTGTTATTGCAAACTATTTTAGTAATAATTTGTTAACATTTTCAGATTATGGAGAAGAGTCGGCAAGTTCAATACCTGATCACTTTTTGCGGTGAGTATCTTATAAATCTAATTGATTAGAATCTCTCTCTCCCTATTTAGCCACAAGACGTCCACTACTGAACATAGGCCTCCCCCATGGATCGCTACGTAAACCTGATTGGAAGCGGCCTGCATCCAGCGACTTCCTGCGAACTTAAACAGGTCGTCTGTCCACCTTGTGTGTGGGCTGCTGACACTTCACACAATTCTTCATTAGTTTGCTGCAAATAAAATTATAATTTTTTGACAGCCTCCGTGGCGCAGTAGGTTAGATGCCGCCTGTGAAACCAGAGGCCTTGGGTCGATCCCCGCACCGAGAGAAATGTTTGTGCGGCCCACAAATATTTCTCTCGGATCTGGGTGTCTGTGAGACCGAAAAAGTCTCTCGCAGTTCCTGATACCCACACACAAGACTCGATCTTAGTGTGGGGTCAGAACTATGTATGTGACTGTTGGGTGTTATTTATTTAATTCTGAATATATATTTACAAGTTAAGATAAACATATCACATCCATGGTTACTGGACTGCACTGCAACTTCTAACAGAGGCATAAATCAGCCGGAAGAGACGATGTCCACTTGAAGCGGGTTGTAGAAATGAGTGGTCTAGGTTTCAATCCCCTTTCCGCACACAGAGATAAAAACAGAACAGTAATAACCACACGACCTAGCGACCTTCAAAAAACGAGCGTAATCCCACCTTAAAGGTCGGCAACGCATCTCCATGTCTTGATGCCATGCTTCATGGGCGGCGGTGATCACTTACCATCAGGTGAATCGCATGCTCGTTTGCCCCCTATAAAATAATAAAAAAACAGTACGACATTAAGCAGTTCCCTGGAGAAAAATTATTCCGTAATCCACGTGTACTCATTTCGGTTCTAGGTACTGTTCGATCAAAAATTCTATGTTAGTAGAACCCATGATGCAGGACTTGGTCAGGATTATGTATGCCACTGTTGGGTGTATTGTTTATTTTTTATTCTATGTTGTTCTAGTGTCTCTGGCGTTTGTCACGTTAGGAGCGATATCATCATGGCCCAGCATAGCCCTGCCAAAATTCCACGACAACGAGACCAGTGTCGACATATCAAAAGTGAGTATATTCAAAAAATATGATTTAGGTATGCCTGAATCATATTTTTTCCACGTATGGGTGGAGAGATGAAATAGACAGGTTTATTTCGGATCGACTCAAATCGCGCAAGACCGCAGTATAGAAGGAAAGAGAGGAGGCCATTGCCCAGCAGTGGGATACATGGTTGAAAATAAAATAAATGATTATTTTAGTCAGAATGACGTGATGAGTAGGTAGTCCGTTAATGTCACGTGAGATAAAAAAAATACCACGTCCGAGCATAATACTCCTAAATAGCTAGTGTACCGTTTAAAAGTTATCAAATAAGTTTTTAATCTTATTTCGATAGATAGTGGCAATATTTGTCTTGCATCTCGTAGTGTTATCATAGTAAGTAACTGCACTTGATAGTAAAAACCTGTCGACGAAATTCATTAGTCCCGCAGACCTGTTAAATACTTCATTGTCAGGTCTTAATTTGCATTTTCATATTAACAAAACTCTTTTGCGAAAACAAAAATGTTTGCAAAGGGGAACGGATATCATTTCGGCGAATTAATCTAGATTCTAGTATCGTATGGTATAATTCTTTGAAATAATTTAGCCCGTGTTCGGTGGTATCGGATGTAATGTTTATGCTCTTGAATGGTGCTTATATTAAGAACAAAGAGCTTAATATTACGTTATGACGTCACAAATCACACCATTGAAACTACGGGACGTGAGATGCATACAGTACAAGGAGTAATAGCTGTTTACCATTTATCACGAGTCAAATTGTGATAATTTTATGCAATAATCAACAATAGTAATTACAGAACTAGGAAATAATGTAGACTAGGGATAATAAATAAATGCATCCAAGTATTTCAAACGGGAATTTATAGACCGCACATAGATTACATATGGGCGTGCATGTAGGCATTCATAGGATGGGAGCGCGGTAAAATTATTTATTTTTATGAGTAGTTCCTCAATACACAAAATCATCTCGCTTATCGATCTTATTTTTATGATATGGTAATTCAACAGAAAGCGATTATGGGCAATACAGTACAAAGAAACTACTATTAAAGGCTGATAAACAAACAACTACATCCATCAGTCACATAATGTTTGTATAATATACAGGGTATATCAAGACTGCGATGGAAAATGAAGCCGGGTGGTAGTTTTAGTGACTACCAACACAATGCAACCGAAAATTGCGAAAAAGATACGCGACTATTTATTTTGTGTTGTTTTAAATATCATGTATCATGTGTTTAGGTGGTAAAAGCTACGCTTTTGCTAAAATTATATTATTCTATTCTGTATTTAAACGATTGCATACATTATTATTATAGGAAAATCTATATATTTACCAGCTAGATGCGACTATAGAAATACGTTTATTCTTCTCAAAATTTTTATATTCTTTATGACTGAAGTCACTAAAACTACCACCTATCTTATATAGTCTTGTATATTATATAGTTTTGAATGTGACCCAGTAATAAGATCGAGCCTTGTGTCTTTTTTTATTGCAATGAATGGCGAGACGAGCATGCCGTTCGTCTGATGGTAAGCGATACGACCGCTCATTATCAGTGGAAAAATTAAACAACATCTTTACAAAGCAATGCTAGGCTATGTCTATGTCTTCATCGTAACAATAGTGTAAACTTAAGAATCTTATTGTAATGGTTTTGTGCAGGAAGAGATATCGTGGATGTTGGGTATGAACCCCATCGGGTTCATTGCTGGCAGTTTCGCGAGCCGCTTTGTCTCCGATAACATGGGAAGGCGATCTACTATATTGGGAAGTGCGTTTCCTATTGCTGTGGGATCGGTAAGCATATTCTATTTGTATGGGTTTTCTGTCACTTTTTTAGTGCTATGAATGGCAAGTCGAGCATGCCGTTCGCCTGATGGTAAGCGATACGGCATCTTATGGGCAGTAGCCAGGGTCCCCTTTGACTTTCACCGAGCAATCTATTGTGAGGAAAGAAAAAGGAAGTCGCAAAGTGTTAGATTTATTTTTATTCATTTACAAATAATTAAAAAAAAAAAATAACCCTCTTCAAAGTTAGAATTTATTTAATTAATCTGTAATAATAATATTAATGAAAACGAAACATTTGTATATTTGTTGAGTAAGAATAAACTCAAAAGTTACAGGACAGATAAAAAAAATCCACTAGAATGATAAATTATCTCGGACTAAATAGGCTATATATCTTTTTGCTAAAGAGATTTAAATAAGGATTAAATTAAGAAAAATAGAAATTTGTAATCACTGCAGATATTTATATTATTTTACTTATTACAAACTATTGGGGATTTAAGGGGAAATAATTAAGCGATCCTATATCTATCTACGGAACGATCATGAAATAAACTAAATACGTTAATTAATGAACGCGTATTAATAAATCTATGATTTCATTGCCCTTGGGTCTTATAATACATGTTGTTCTTACGATATTTTCCCTCACGGTTTAGGTGCGTGATTGCCTAGCACATTGGAAAATTTGAGTACAAAATATATATTTTTTTTTTCAGATAATAGTGGTGTTTGCGAAGACTGCATGGTTGCTGTACATCACGACATTTTTATGGAGCTTTGGCACGGGAATGTTGAGCACTGTAAGTTGGAACTTCTTTTTGACAGCCTTCGTGCAATGGTTAAAAGCTGGATGTGAAATTAGAGCATGCGGGTTCGATACCGTACCGAGACAAGTAATTTCGTTTTACAGCTGGAATCAAAACAACCAGTTATTGTTCAATTATAATATATATGTTTTTATTATTTATTTAAATTACTTACATATTTTTGGTTTGTTGATATACTCTTGTTTCACGTCAAGCTCTATTTGTCACGAAGAAATCGCTTGATGCGTTACATTGTACTATTTCGTTTTTTATTTGTTATATTTAATCACCATGTAACTTGATATCTATACTAATGTATAAAGTTCAAGAGTTTGTCTCTAATCTTGGGAACTACTAGTTCGAATTGAAAAATCTTTTTGTGCTCGATAGGTCATTTATCGAGGAATGCTTTATATTATCATGTCCTACAGAAGGGAAGCAGTATCTAGTAAAAAACCTAGCAAATACGAGAAAAAAATATTCGCTTTTCGTGGTTCGATTGGTTGATATTCTAAATTGATATTTGGAATTAAATATAAAAATAAAAAATTATAAAAAAAAAGTAAATTATTTCCATTATTAACAGGTTATCGGCATGTACCTAGCAGAGATAGCGGACAAAGATATAAGAGGCACTTTGTCCGTCTGTACAAGGTTCACATTTAACTTGGGCAATTTGCTAGTCATGTCCATTGGCCCGTTCATACCGTATGAGGCCATGAATTATTCCATACTAGTGCTGCCTTTCTGCTATTTCGCTGCGTGTTGGTGGATACCCGAGTCCCCCTACTACCATTTGAAGGAGGGCAAAGAAAACGCCGCGAGAAGAGATCTGATCAAACTGAAATGCTGTAAGGATGAAAAGGTAACATTGCTTTATAATAAGTTATACTAGGTGTTAGAGAAACGTTTCCAATAACGAAGACGGACGATAGATATAATGATATATTTTATGATGGGATAAGAAAGAGAAGTCCTGCTAAAAATACAATGTTTTACTAGCATAATTTATGCTTATTCATTTTTAATTTTGTGTTTCACTGCTAGTTTTTTAGTAATGTGATCTATTTTTTACGAAATAATCATTCAGCTTCAAAACAACCGTTAGCTCGGTAATTATTCTAAGGTTAGCTCTATTGACATGATGTGACGTGAAATATGTTAATAAAAAGTTAAAAAAAGGTTAAAAAAAGTTTTTTTTTTGTGATGTTTTAAATATCAGCGTGTTTGTGTGTGAAATCCATAGTTTTAGCTCAAATAATAATTTAACCCTTGCGAACAATAGATTCTTTAAAAATAAAGTTTTCGGTCGCAGTTTTGATACACCCTGTTTGCTTTTCAGGAATTAGATGAACTTTTAAATTCGAAGAAGGCAGACGTTTCTAAGGAAATGCAGAAATCCAGTTCCACGAAAGAATTGTTCACTGGCAGCCAATACAGGAAGGCGTTGATAATTTCGTCAGGTACTCCATCTGTGATTTTGTTCCAATTATTATTATAGTTTGTCCATAGATCGATGAAAGAAGATGCAAAGGTAAACCAGGGATTGACAGAAATTGAGGACTATATAATAGACGCTATTAGTAGGTAGCCATATAATAATATAAGAACTTGATATTCGAAGCTCAAAAATAATTAAATTCACATTGATATTATACCATAAGGGACGTGAAGATTTGTGCAACAAAAAGGAGCAGTACACGTAACGCTATATCTATCTCTGTTACTCTTAGGTAGTCACCTTATCTTTTATCTCGCTTCTCTAGACTTCCCCGGCTCTCTATGATACAGCGCAGTGAGATGTTGATCAAATAAAGAAAGGAATAAAGAAAAAACATTTTTTTTTCGCAAGGTCTTTAAGCGACATGTTAATATTTTGTAAATAGCCAGGCAGCAAAGACTGAATGCTGAATGGGGGATTCAGCTATAGCAATGCAACGCTGAATGACTATTTAAGTTAGACCATATGCCATATAATATTCTACATTTTAACCGACTAAAAAAAGGAGGAGGTTCTCAATTCCACTGTATTTTTATTCCAGGTTTAAAGGCGACTCAAATACTGACTGGAGGTGCTACTATTAAGCAGTACCTAGGGATTATAATGAGGGATAGTAAAATACCTAAAGAGTACGATGCGACCGTATTTCTCGTCTATGGGGTAGTCACATTTGTCGTGGGTATGTTTATCTAAATAATTATAGTGCTTATAATAAGGACATCATTGCCACGACTATTTCTCGTTAACTTGGACAGAAACTATGGATATCCACTTTTCTCGATTCCGAATATTCGAACGTCGTCTATATGAACGTGCCTAGGGACTCCACAACGTAATATTCAAATCGTCTATATATCGTTGCATGGTTCGGCCAAGCAGACAGTTCACCTGATGGCAAGTGATCATTAACAGCCTTGGATCACCACACTTGGTTTACAGATATGTTGCCGGCTCATCAAATTGGGAGGGGAGTTGGATGGAAAGTAGTTTGGTTAAGCAAAGGGGTATTTGGCAACCGGCACTATTAAGTTTCTAAAAGATAATTCATATTCCATTAGTGGACACTCTCTGGCCTGTCATTTAGCATCAGTTGACCGTCGTGCCAGCATTAAACCAATAAAAATAAAATATTTGATTTCCAGGTATAATGTCCTCAGTACTAGTGGACAGGGTGGGTCGTCGGCCGCTGCTCATCTACTCCTACTTCGGGACAGGAGTGTCACTGGCCATAGTAGGTCTCCATTTCTTCCTGCAAGACGTGGTTCAAATCAACAGGGACACTATGGCCTTATTCATGTTCGTACCGTATGTAGGCATTATAATATCCACTGTAGTATCAACACTAGGTTTCAACTCCCTAGTGTCAGTGATACCAGCCGAAATTTTCCCCTTAAATGTGAAAGCCGTGGCCATGACGTCACTCAACGTTTTTGGAGGAGTACTAGGCTTCGCAGTAGCAAAGGGATACCAGAATATGAAGAATGTTTTTGGTCTCAGTGTCGTGTTTTGGATTTTCGCCGCTATGGGGATCGCTGGGGGGGTATTTACGTGTATCTATGTACCAGAGACGAAGGGAAAGAATTTGAGAGAGATACAGATGTTGTTACAAGGTGAGGTTGAAGATAGTAAAGAAGGTAATGGTAATACTGATGATGTTCCTTTGGAAGAGGTGGCCTTGAAAGAAACCAAAAATGTTTGAGCTGTGATGTAGGTTATAATTTTTATTTGTGTTTTATTTGTAATGGTTAATGTCATGTTCAAGTTTTTAAGCAATTTACGTTTCGTTTTACACTTGAGTATTGATAAGTTGATCAGCGCCCCTAGCGCTATGCAACGGAACTATTATTAGCTCAAACGGTATCTATCTACAAAAAATATTGCTTGATATGTTAATGTTATAAAAAATTAATTACTTTTTAATTAGTTTTAAATTTCACAACCCAATGTAAATTGACGGAAGGTCTATAAATGAATGAAAATTGCTCTATCGCACATTTTTTATTCTTATATCCATTTTTTTATTCATCACCTACTGACGAAATTTTAATTGATCTATTTGGAATCGACATGAATCGACATAACTTTAGTATAGTGTTGTTTTTTGCATGTTTGATATTAAGGATATATAATAGGATATATTATAAGGATTATTAGAACTGCTTTTGAAGCGTAAATGACTAAAGAGAAGCTATTTTACAAGTCAGTGTTTTGTAGTGTAACACTTTTTTGGAATCGTTTACTATAGTCTATAAGTGACATGGTAGAAACCACTATAAACAAGTCGAAAAATGTACAGTCAGATTAACCGGAATGAAAAGTAACTACTGGACATATTAAGATTTAACATCTTATGTCTTAGGATGGCGAGCGCTGTGGAATGCGAAGCATTGCTTTATAATTTATGGTGTTTGGTTTTGCTTCTGTCCATGAGCTGTCGTATCGCTTGACATCAGCCAATGGCATGCTCGTCCATTCATTGAAATAAATAATAATATAGTTTATTTTTGAATATATTTCTCATTAAGACTTCTGATTTAAAATTTTAATCGATCTCAAGAAAATAACAGACGTTTTATCGATTCAATTCATGTTAACTATATTTTGAAGTTGGACAAATATAAAAACCAATTACTAAATAGGGTAGCTTCGTGTGTTTACAAATTGTATTCATGCTAATAATGTCAAATCTTCAGATCTTGCTGATTATGGGGCTTCTTCAAGTATTAGCTGCTTAAAAATTATTATTTCTTAAATTTTATTAGCCTGTTTATTTTGAAGTAGGTTTTTATTTTTTGTAATTTCTTTAAATATTTTCTTTAAATCGTGTCAGTACAGTCTTTAATGTGTGAATGTAAATCGTTTCATATGTTTTTTTATGCATTTAAGTGCGTTTAAGTAAAAAATAAAGGAAAAGAAAGTGCCTTAATTATATGCGAGGTAATTAAGGTTGCAAGAAGTCACTTGATGCAGGTTTCCAACATGTCAATGTCGAAATCTATGGGGGAGGCCTATGTCCAGCATTGGACTTCCTGTGGCTCAAGGTACAGAGAGAGAGAGATAGAGATAGATGGAAAGAGAGAGAGAGAGAGAGAGAGAGGGAAATACATTAGTGAGACGTGAGAAAGTCTGAATCGATAGAGATTACATTAATTGTAATTTTGTGATATATTGGTATTATTTGTTAGGCAAAAAGTAAAAAAAAAGCTATAAACAGTTTTAGTCTTTTTACATTTCTTGTGGAAAAACAACAAATAACAATACATAAATATTGTATTAGAATACATTAAAGTAATTGTTTGTAAAGTGTATTGTTCTATTCTGCCTCTAGAAAAAAAGTTTGAAGACTTTTACGTAAGTAGTAGCACATATATCTAAACAATAAACAAATTATAGCATTTATGTACGGATCAAAAAATAAACTATTAAATTTTAATTCTTCTCGTGCACAGAAATGGCGTTAACATAAAATAATATTTTAATTTATAACTATTAATTGTCATTAACCTTATAGTGAATGTTGTTACAGTTAATTGCATTTATATTGAATCATCCCACTGTATAAGTATAGCTTGGCAAAAAAGAGTACGATGCGGTGACAACTGGCATTAAATAAAACCAATTATGACAACACTAATAAAATGTCATTGTGTCCGTTGAATAATTTTATACGCAGGTATACATTTTCAAATGGTTTTTGTTTGTTTTGTGATTTAAAATAAACAAAGGCAGTATTAACAGCAATAATTTAAAAAAAAGTAGTATCTAAAAACTTTTCACTGTAGTATATCGGGTTGCCATATTACCAAAAAATTCGACCTCAGCGCCCCCATTAAAAACAGACTCTTTTTTGCCAAGCTATACTAGCTTAACTATAGACATTTATAAACCTGTTGTAACGGACTACAAAAAAGGAGAAGATTCTCCATTCGTCAGAATTTTTTTTGCTATCAAATGTTATGCCTCTTTCGAGGGACTTTTGAATTAAGTTTGAGCGAACGTGACAAAACATTTGATAACTAAATTACGTCTATGAATAAGACTGTTAATGTTTATTATTTAGTTTAGCATTATAATACCTCATAGTTATATGGGTTTAAGCCTGCATTTCAAACGATAAGGCTAATGTACTGGGGCCCTACTATATTCATCCGAACCGAAAATCGAAACTTCGGACGATCGAAGTTTTTTATACGATACGAATGTATCTAACTCTGTAAAACTTCGAGTTTGTATAACATACATCGTAACCATAAGTCTATGGTTACGACCATAAGTCAATAACGACCATAAGTATATATAGGTACATTCGTATCGTATATAAACTGCGATCATCCGAAGTTTCGATTTTCGTTTCGGATGAATATAGTAGGGCCTCTGAATCTTGCTTTTTGTATTAATATACTGCAGAGTCCAGAATATCGTTTCTATACATGACCGCAAAGGATTTTTTAATTTTTATACCTGTGTAAAATTAAATTAAAAAATGAATAAACTACATTATTTAGCAAAATATGTATTTGTTGCCACCAACTACTTATTTCAATATATTTACATCCATGATATACTTATGCAACCAAATATGTGCTTCAATACACAATGTCGAAAACGACTAACACAAATCACACATATTGGACTCGGCCGGTTTAAACCGGTTTTAATTCTATTTATGATACTAAAATATGTAACGTGCCATCTAATAATAAAATATTCGTGATGTTTTGTTTTAAATAAAATTTGTGGAAAAATATATTGAAGCGCCGTTTATTGAAAGTTTGCTTATATTTTATGTCTATCCTTGGATTTAGGATCGGGAAGAAAGTAGTTTGTGTTCTTAGGGGTTATGTTCAGCAGTGGACTTCGTAAGGCCGATGATGATGTTAATTTCAATACTTGATCTACTTCGCTGAGGGATAAAGACACTAAAGATTCCTAGAGATTTCAGTGCTCGGTGTAAAATTATAAATGGTTGAAACAAAAATATTTGTTTTTGGAAACTTTTTTTATAACTTAAGACTGTGTTTAATACTTATACGATCACATGTTTAGCTTTAAGTTAATTTTATATTTTTATAATACAATACAATTTGCTTAATTTATTGTAGTTTTATTTTTCGAATTTTTAGATGTGTTTTGATTAAGGACAAGAAAATTTAACGTACTTTTTAAAACATATCCCAAATGAACTTTGGGAATACTTCACTTGACTTTTTTAAAAAAGCATAGCTTTTTTTTTAGAGACTTTCCCGCCCTCACACCCGCCACTGCAACTCCTGTTAGCCAGGATCAACAGTGGCACACAAAGATTTGACACCGAGCTCCGGAGCTCAGCGAGTCTCTCAGGGACACTAGCTTGTCTTTAACCCGCATCGAAATTAATCAGAAAGAAAAACAAAAGGAGGAGTTGGAAACAAATAGTTGTCCACTTCCCTCCGCAGCAAAGCGGGTGACAAAAAATATTGAGTCGAGAGGTATGTATCCTCTTATATAAAAATATACAACTGGAGAAGCTAAAAGTTTTTTTCAAAAGCATAGCTTGTGAAAAAAAACCGTGTCAAAGATAAATTGCAAGAATAAAAAATAATAGTTTAAAAAAACTAAAAAAATACGACTTTATAGAAAATCCAACTAAAAAATAGAAAATAAATTTGAATTAAAAATAGTGTAAGAAAAAATGATTTTATTGTAACAAAAGCGTGGGGTGCATGGTATCAATAGTTCTAAATATTTAATGAACATATATGACTAGAAGGGTTATTATAATATCCTGAAAAGCACCCCACGCTTTTTTTTACAATAAAATCATTCCATTATTTATTTTTATTTTTTAGTCGAATTTTCTGTAAAAGCGTATTTTTTAGTTAGATTTTCTATAAAAGCGTATTTTTAAAATAAATATTGTGGAAACAAAAATCGCTAATCCTGATTATCCTAGTAAGGATAACGGGTCAAAAAGTTTAAAATATTGAATTGTCATCGGTCCTTAATAAGTATGCCAAATTTCGAGTTAATACGATGTTTTGAAGGGGGTCAAAATCATTCCGTTCGGTTCAAAGATTCCGTTACATACTAACATTAACATACATACGTCTGAAGCTAATAAAAGCGTATTAAAAAAAGTTTTATATTTTATTTATTGATGGAATCTCGTTAGCATATTTGGTGCGTAAAATCTGCTCACATTTTGCTGTTTTAGTACCTATGCATCACTGAAAAATCGTGTTTAACTTGAGGTCGCAAGGAATTCGCGGTCGAATGCTAATTTTCCATCAAATAAAACATTGGTAGAAGTTTTTAACTTTTAACTGTGGTGGACGTTTGTAGTGTATAAAAAATGGACGAAAAAAGTGACAGCAGAAAAGTTCAATACTTAGTGCTGGTGGCAGGTAAAGTTTATTCCAATGAAAAATTATATGAAATTGGTGCTGTACTTTAACTACTTTGGTGGTGTACTTGGGTGGTGCAACTAGGTAGGTCCAATTACAATGCTGAGGTCTCGGGTTCGAATCCTGGATCGGGTAACGTGATATAGATTATTTATCAGTTGGCGTCAAGAATTTGTGTGATGATATGATGTGTATGGCATGAGGCTCGCGAAAGAAACATGGGTGTTCAGATAGCACCACTGCCTACCAAGCTTGCACAAGCATGGGATCCAATACTACACTTAATTAAATCGGAACCCAAAAGACCAACTGCCAGACCTCAAGACACTGTGAGCTCCTTCTGCATAGGTCGGAAGTCGGAACGCAAACACAGATTAGCTATTTGAATTAAGTTTTTTAATTTAATAATTTCATAGTAAGGGTTGTTTAATTGTTACAGTCACTGAGCTGATGACTAATACCTCAGTCCGCCCCGTGACCATGAAAGCTGTAAAGTGATCGAAACGTCGGGAAATTAAAAAATGTAAAAATTAAACCAAATCTGCGATAAAATCCGTAAATAATCGTTTTATTTCAATGCGTAACATTCGCGTAAATCTAAGAAACCATTAATTTAAATAAATTTAAAGAACAGCCAACAGTCACATACTTATTCCTTATCCTACACTAAGATGGAGTCTTGTGTCGTGGATATCAAGAATTACGAGAGACTTCTCGGTCTCAAAAACACCCAGACCCGGAAAAAATATAAAATCTATATATATAAAAGAAAGTCGTGTTAGTTACTCCACTTATAACTCAAGAATGGCTGAACTGACTTGGCTGAAAATTGGTGGGGAGGTAGCTTAGAACCAGGACAAGGACATAGGACACTTTTTATCACGTTCCCGGTTTCTCGAGTGTCTATTAGCTTATTAACATTTTCTCATACAAAATGTTCATGGGTTCGTAATTGTCAAACATTTCATGTTCATCCCGTCGATACGGTAAACTCTTCCCTCAAATTAAAGAACGTAATTAAATAAAGGTTTCGAATCGACAACATATATCCACAATATTCGATTAATGGCGTATTTTAGATTTTAAAGATGTAAATTAATGTCAAAAAAAGGGATTGACGTTTAAATTGGTTGTGGTGGAAATGTATTTTGTGTGAACTAAGGAGAATATATCAAGCTACATCAATAGAGACAATTAAATAAATAATTTGCACACGTAAAAAGTTATAATATTAACTTCTTTTCAAGATCGAATATCACTTTATTCACGATTTTTTTTACAGTAGCCTTTCCTTCGCTATAATTCACTGATAGAAATTAATGTTATATATCGTCTCTGAGTGAGATAGGTTATATTTTACCTCAGCGGCGTGCACAGGATTATGACACTGGGTATGCGGCGGAGTACTCGGTCACAAAAACTTTTTCTTTTATAGTTTTTAGCATAGCCACAGCCACGCGACGGATCTCTAAGTCGGAAACCATGTCAACATAACAAGTCTTAGATGTACTACTATTCATGTCCATCTTCTACGGCAGACCAAAACAGCGATCGATCGTCGCGGCGGAAGAAATTCTTATAAGTAAAATAAAAATCTCACCTAGTCAGCTTCAATTTTCACATATTCAAGGTTCCGGTTACTTGAAATTACTATATCCCGATGTAAATAAACGCAAGATTTCGGCCACTTCATTCATTCATTTGATAAACATTCATTTTCAACACAAACTTCACAATCAAATAACATTTAAAAAATAAACAAACGCACTAGTAAAAGCAAATGACTACAATAATATCGAAACTTAGTAAACTGTTAAATGTACACACTTTCAAATGTTAAAATGAAAAATAATTTAAGAAAACTACAAACATACTAGTATAAAATAGTAAACAATGCAAAAACACATGAAGAAATCAAAATGGCCCCCGCGAAACACAAAACATTTCTGCTATTTAAACAAATAAAACCTTACTAACCAAAAATGCATAATGTGCATAGGTGATTTATTAGATTTCCGCCTATTAATTTTACTCGGATTATAGGCAACGAACATTTCCGATTACTCCCGACAACTGCCGAACTTCCGAGGCCTGCCGCAGGAGTTGCGGCTTTCGATATTCATGGGTGTGTGCGTTTACGACTGTGCACGGACACGAAAATTACTACACACATGTGAACAAATGTCCTGCGGGACGCGGCGGCATGACTTGGTTGATTAGGTACATTATTTTGCTTTGCAGCGCCGCTTGCTTGTCGCGTGGCAAACATAATGTTTGGGTGCTTGCAAATAAATGCTATTTATAAAATATTAGGCGTTTTTAAGTTATTGTATTTTGTTTATTCATTTATTTACTATAAATTAAAGTCATCTAAACCGTACGAACGTTATAATAAAATATCTGTGAATGGCAAGAAATGCACTGCATTTCTGCCTACAAGGAGCGCACGCCCCTGGTTAAATGTACACACTTTCAAATGTTAAAATGAAAAATAATTTAAGAAAACTACAAACATACTAGTATAAAATAGTAAACAATGCAAAAACACATGAAGAAATCAAAATGGCCCCCGCGAAACACAAAACATTTCTGCTATTTAAACAAATAAAACCTTACTAACCAAAAATGCATAATGTGCATAGGTGATTTATTAGATTTCCGCCTATTAATTTTACTCGGATTATAGGCAACGAACATTTCCGATTACTCCCGACAACTGCCGAACTTCCGAGGCCTGCCGCAGGAGTTGCGGCTTTCGATATTCATGGGTGTGTGCGTTTACGACTGTGCACGGACACGAAAATTACTACACACATGTGAACAAATGTCCTGCGGGACGCGGCGGCATGACTTGGTTGATTAGGTACATTATTTTGCTTTGCAGCGCCGCTTGCTTGTCGCGTGGCAAACATAATGTTTGGGTGCTTGCAAATAAATGCTATTTATAAAATATTAGGCGTTTTTAAGTTATTGTATTTTGTTTATTCATTTATTTACTATAAATTAAAGTCATCTAAACCGTACGAACGTTATAATAAAATATCTGTGAATGGCAAGAAATGCACTGCATTTCTGCCTACAAGGAGCGCACGCCCCTGTTTTACCTAATCATTGCTTGCAACGTTTTTGAAAAAGCAGCATTGTGGGTGTGAAATAAGGTATGAAATATTGCATGGATAATCAGAAGCACTAAAGTTTTTAATGACAAAAATTCATAAGGCATACTATTTGGATATGGAGAGACGGGATATAATAGAGTGGGAGGTACGGGAGAGAACTGGGATAGATGGCAGATTTGATAGGACGAATTGCACGGTATAAGACGGAATGGATAATGAAGAGAAAGGACGGAACGGATCGAGAAGTGACTGAACTGACGAGTTAAGACGGGATTTAGCAGGACAGTAGGATAGCTACGGCGAGTGTAGGCATTAATCATTATGCTAATTAATTAAATATAATATGTATCCTATGCAGGGGCGTGCGCTCCTTGTAGGCAGAAATGCAGTGCATTACTTGCCATTCACAGATATTTTATTATAACGTTCGTACGGTTTAGATGACTTTAAATTATAGTAAATAAATGAATAAACAAAATACAATAACATAAAAACGCCTAATATTTTATAAATAGCATTTATTTGCAAGCACCGAAACATTATGTTTGCCACGCGAGAAGCAAGCGGCGCTGCAAAGCAAAATAATGTACCTAATCAACCAAGTCCTGCCGCCGCGTCCCGCATTACATTTGTTTGCATGTGTGTAGTAATTTTTGTGTCCGTGCACAGTCGCAAACGCACACACCCATGAATATCGAAAGCCGCAACTCCTGCGGCAGGCCTCGGAAGTTCGGCAGTTGTCGAGAGTAATCGGAAATGTTCGTTGCGTATAATCCGAGTAAAATTAATAGGCGGAAATCTAATAAATCACCCATGCACATTATGCATTTTTGGTGAGTAAGGTTTTATTTGTTTAAATAGCACAAATGTTTTGTGTTTCGCGGGGGCCATTTTGCTTTTTTCGTGTGTTTTTGCATTGTTTACTATTTTATACTAAGTAGTATGTTTGTAGTTTTCTTAAAAGATTTTCATTTTAACATTTGAAAGTGTGTACATTTAACAGTTTACTAAGTTTAGATATTAATTGTAGTCATTTTTGCTTTTACTAGTGCGTTTGTTTATTTTTTTAAATGTTATTTGATTGTGAGGTTTGTGTTGGAAAATGGAAATGAATGTTTATCAAATGAATGAATGAGGTGGCCGAAATCTTGCGTTTATTTACATCGGGATATAGTAATCTCAAGTAACCGGAACCTTGAATATGTGAAAATTGAAGCTGACTAGTGAGATTTTTATTTTACTTATAAGAATTTCTTCCGCCGCGACGATCAATCGCTGTTTTGTCTGCCGTAGAAGATGGACATGAATAGTAGTACATCTAAGACTTGTTATGTTGTCATGGTTTCCGACTTAGAGATCCGTCGCGTGGCTGTGGCTATGCTAAAACTATAAAAGAAAAAGTTTTTGTGACCGAGTACTCCGCCGCATACCCAGTGTCATAATCCTGTGCACGCCGCTGATCCTATGATAACCAAGGCAAAGCGAAGCGTGGCCGGGTCAGCTAGTATAATATAAAATGCAGCGATCAATTGTTTTTTTTGTTGTGTTAAGGGTTATCAGATGACTACGTACGTAACGTATACGTAATATGACTACATATTTATTTACTCCAGGGTGCACCGTACATAATAACAAAACTGCTTAAATGCAAGCCAGAAAAGTATGAGCTACCATATCGCCTGGCACCGTGTCCTTGCTGAACTATAATACAATAACACATTGTTCTGAACAGCGACAGACATATCCTCAAAATAGATATCACATAAAGGGACTAAATACAGGGCTATACAGGGCTATTTTCCATCTGTATGTTTGTATTCGGTATTAACCCATATACGTCCCACTGCCGGGCACGGGCCTACTTTACAATCGAGAGTACGATTGAGAGTGGTTAGGCCATATAGTCCATAAAGTATTAAATATGGTGCACTGCCTCGGTGGCGTAGCTGTACTACGGTACGGTTACAAATCTGAGGTGTCGGGCTCGGATCCAAATCCGGCAAATTGATATTGGATTTTCGTATTCATTATCAGCCCGGAGTCAGGAATTTGTGCCCGATATGGCGATAGGCTCGCTCCCTATCACATCGTGGGACAGAGCATACAAAGCGAAATTTGGGTGTCTTGTTAGTACCTCTGTCTACCCCTTTTGGTAAAAAGGCGTGAGTTTATGTATGTTATGTATTAAAATTTTACCATGACGCACATATATTTATGATTTATGGGTTAATCTATTGAAGGTGCAGTCATAATAAAATAACCTCTCATGCAGCAGGTAGGGCGATATTCGCATGGAACCCATTGCACCTATCGGTACGCTATTATCCTCCTCAAATCTCCACCAGTACTTCTTGGCAGCACAGACATAAATTTAAATGTCGCCTGCTGAATCGACAGGCTGTAGGTTTGAAGCCCGCACCGAGACAAATGTCCGTCAGATCAATGAAATTTATATGGGGTGTGGTTTAAAGGACCGCGAAGTCTCATCGTTTCTAAACTTAAGATTTTTGTCCTTATGTGAAACTAGCAGTCAAGACTGTAAAATATTGCATTAGAAAATAATGAATAATTATGTAGGGATCCATTCCAGATATAGACTGATTGTGTCAAAGATTTATCAAGACTAGAGGTCGCCCAATGGTCGAAATTCGACCACTCAATATACATTATTTAAATATAATATTTAAACATTATTAAGGTTCTACTGTCGAAAACTAAACTACTATAACCACAGATTTGACCAAGACTGTTATTTGCCAATTTCTTTTTTGAACGAATTATATGAAATTAAAAAGACGTAAAATAAAGAATACTTATTTAAACAAATAGCGGCCCGACCCAGCTTCGCCTGAGTGCATATATTGTTTGATTCCACTCCACACCAAATACATGTTATTTTTCGTATAAACTCTTGTATACTTAAACTTGACGTAGCTATCCTATTGTCCGACTCAATCCCGTCTCATCCGTCTGTTCAGTCTCTTCCCGATCCGTCCCGTCCTTTCTCTTTATCATCCATACCGTCTTATAACGTGCGTTTACATTTCGTCCTATCAAATCTTTCAGCTATCCCAGCCTTCTCCCGTAACTTCCACTCTATTACCTATATCCCGTCTCTCCATATACAAAAAGATTGCCTTATGAATTTTTGACATTAAAAACTTTAGCGATTTAGATTGTCCATCAAATATTATTTGCCTTATTTCAGCCCCACAATGCTTTTTGTTAGTAATTGAGTTAAAATAGAATAAAAGACTGCCTCGGTGGCGTAGTTGTACTACGGTACGCTTACAAAGCTGAGGTCTTGGGTTCGAATCCCAGGTCGGGCAAAGTGATATTGGATTTTTCTATTCAGTATCAGCTTGGAGTCAGGAATTTGTGCCCGATATGGCGGTAGGCTCGCCACCTATCACATGGTGGGACGGAACATACTGGCGAAATGTGGGTGCCCCGGCACCTCTGCCTACCCCTTCTGGGAAAAAGGCGTGAGTTTATGTATGTATGTATGTTGAGTTAAAATATAAATTTTCATAGAAATAAATTCAGTGGTTTCGATTTTCTTTGACATAATATTTCAACCCTTTTTCACTCCCTTTAGGTATAATATAACCTATCCCATTCCGATACGATATACATTTCTATCAGTGAATTATAGCGAAGGAAAGGCCACTGTAAAAATTCGTGAAAAAAATTACATTCGATCTTGAAAAGGAGTAAGCATAACTTCTTGCGTGTGAACATTATTTATTTCATTGTCTATATTTAAGTAGCTTGATATATTCTCCTTAGTTTACACCACAGTTTACACAAAATAAATTTCTGAACGCATGCATAAATATTTGACAACCAATTTAAATGACAATCACTTTTCATTACTGTCATTAATTTACATCTTTAAAATTTAAAATACGCCATTAATCTAATATTGCGGATATATGTTGTCGATTCGAACCCTTTATTTAAATACGTTATTTAATTTGAGGGATGAGTTTACCGTATCAACGGTATGAACATTAAATGTTTGACAAACACAATAGAAACAATTTGACCACAGAGTATGTGTGTGTGAAATGCATGGCAGTGTGTGTAATGTTTTATTTTTTGATTTAATGTACTTTTTAAGCATTATTATTGAAAAATATTAGCATTCTCCACTTCTCCTACACATAAACTATAAGTGTGCCAAATTTTATGCTGCTGCGTCCGCGCAATTTTCGTAAAAAGGGATCCAAAGTTTTTGCATCACGTATTAATATATAGATTGAGCAGGCCAGACGGGATAGCTGTCTCAGCTGAGAGATGATCATCGCCTTCCATAGATACTTTATTAGGCAAGGCACCTTTCATTATGTGCATTGTAATTCATTTGTTTACTTTGTCGTGTAGCTCAGATTTATAATGGTTAATCTTGGAATATGGCATATATGGGCTGCTAACGAGTTTTTCAAATGTGGATAGTGCTATCCATAGTTTGAAGGACATTATAGCCAAAGTAACTGCTGGACATATTGGGACTTAACATCTAATGTCTCAGGATGGTGAACGCAGTGGGATTGCTTTGTCATTCAAGGTGTTGTTTGAATTTGCTACCGTTCATGATCGGTCGTATCGCTGACCATCAGGCACACGTCATGCTCGTCTCGCCATTCATTGCAATGAAAAAAAAAAAGAACTATTGGTAATTGTGTCAACTTTATTTTCAGTTTCATTGGCATCTCTGGCGAGTGGTGTCTCAGTGTACTGGAGCACGCCAATTATACCAAAATTCCACGACCATGAGGTGCACTTCGAAGTGACAGAAGTGAGGTGATCGCCCAATCTAGGGATTGTAGTCAAATCAGAACTTTTACAAAATATCATTTAATCAGCTGCAAGAAGTCCACTGTTAACTGGCTTCAAGGATTCCCCTACTGATCTGTTAGAAACGACTTGCATCCAGCGACTACCTGTAACTTTTATTAGGTCGTTTGTCCACTTTGCCGTGGACTTCTAACGTTGCGCTTGCCAGTACATGTCCTCAATCGAGATCCTTAATAACGGGGCGCGGCTGCTAACATGTTCACGTCGGTCGCAGGTTTAAATCTCAGGGCACACGCCTGGCTTTTCGAAGTCTTGTGTGTATTGCCAGTCAATCATCACGCAATAAAACGGTAAAGCAAAACATCGTGAGGAAATCTGCATACCGTAGCCATTTGTAAGAATATCTATGGTATGTAAAAGTCCGCCAAGCCGTACTAGGCCAGCGTGGTGGACAATATGGCCTAACCCCTCTCAATCGTATTCATATTGTAGAGGAGGCTCGTGCCTTGCAGTCGGAAGTATATGTGCTGACACAGATAAATACTTATAATATACAAAAATGTTTGGTAGGTATGTACTAAGCACAAATTGAACACGATATACATAACAATAATGTGACGGTCGAAGCCACTTTATGTTCGTAATATTTTGTGGCGTCACTAAAAGGTTCTAAATAGCAGAACGAAGTGACAATCCGCAAGTCACAATTTTATTGTCTTTTCGCAAAACATATTGTATTCCTATTCAAGGTCGCAGATAGGAAATAGGCTAATATTACGCCATATATAATATTGTTACGTAAACATACACTATTTGATCCAATTTGCAGTTGTTATGCATATGTATTAGCAGTCACGTTTGTATGGTCTTAATAAGTTCGGTACATATCCTGCCTTCGTCGCCTTTCACCTAATTTAGAGCTTATTTGGTTTTACTTTTATCATGAATTATATAAATATAATGTAATAATGTCGTTATTATGTTATGTTATATTAATATATTCACAAGATATAAAAATAAAATAGCTTAAAATACGTAATGTAGAAATATATTTAGGAAAATGATTTTAGCTTAGTCTTCGCAATAATACAGATTAAAACTTGCTTATACAATTTCGCCAGTGCTCTAAAATTAAATAACTAAAATTCGATAATGTTACAAAATGTTTTTAATTCTGACTGTTACATTTAACTCTAGGATTAAACCTCGTATTTGCAGCACACTGGGTCCTGGTCATATCCTGGAGCAAGAGCCTGCAAACCTCGGACTTACGTCATATTTTAAAAGCGGAAAGTTTGTTCGTTTCATTTAACTAGACTTGTTTTGGCAGCACTAAGGCCTGATCCCATTTGCCCAATGAAGAAGTAAAACACAGCAATCAGCTCGTAAATGGACTGACACAGGTGAAAATTTTGTGTCAAATAGGAATAATATTATCGAACTGATAAAACACAGGAAGTCAATGGATACAGATCACTTGGTTCAATCACTATGGGAATCATTGGAACAGGTCTCAGTTCAGCAGTAGACTTCTTGGCTCAAAATGATGATGTGATAATACAGGCATCAAGATTTCTACCGAAAACGAAGCCGGGTGGTAGTTTTAGTAATTTCAGACACAACGCAACAACATTTTTTCCTAGTGTCGTATTTTTGTGGTAAATACATAGTTTTTTTTGTAAAATAAATAGAGTTAGTAGAGACCCTTTTACTATTATTTTAGCAAAAACTATGGATTTACTATCCAAACAAAACGATATTTAAAAAATCACATAAAAATGGCACGCTTCTTTGCGATATGTTTGGTTGCATTGTGTTTGCAGTCACAAAAACCACCAACCGGCTTCGTTTTCGGTAGCAGTCTTGAATACTCTGAATAATGTCTTAAAATATTTATCCAGGAGGAGGTATCATGGATAGCGGCGATGTCCTCTCCAGGGTACATGGCAGGGAGTCTTGTCACCAGCTACATTACAGACAGGTTTGGCAGACGAGCTGCTATCCTCGGAAGCGCAATTCCAATGGCTATAGGAACGGTGGGTCTAGCAAACACATCAGATAGATTATCTAGGTTAAGGAGAGATTTAATAAACAATGTTATTATTATTATCTCCTCACCACCTTTGCACCGAGCCCTTAAGTTTGAGGTGCTTAGAAACACTTATTCCTTTAACCAGTAATAAAATTAATCTGAAAGAAAATAAAGAAAAAGAAGTAGAATACAGCGGGAGTTGGAGACAGGGAAAACGATACCACATGAACCGACGTATAGAAATTTTATATCATAATTGGTGTGCCTTTTTGATTTATCCATTCGCTTCCTCTTGTTTATACTTTTCATCCTCACTTTCACTATAATCGCCCTATTTCCTTTCTTGTTGATTTAGAGAGTAAACTTTTACCATATTTTAGCAAAAAGCAAATAAATAAAATATTTGTTATTACTCCGCATTATTTTTTAGTACCTGTTTTTTTTTTAGATTATTGTCGACTGCGCGAACCACGCCTGGTTGCTATATCTCACCAGATTTATATGGGGATGTTCCACGGGAATCTTCGTAACGGTAAGCAATTGTTTTTTAATACGTTTTAATTGTGTCTCTCTATTGTTGTAAACTAGATATTAGCTTAAAGAGTACAAAATTTAAAGTATAATAATATTGAGTCGTTTTAAGGATCTAATAGTAACGTAAATCTGGGTTTGACTCATAGAATTTGCTTTCTGAGAAACAAAATTATTTGATCATTTTAATTGACGAAACTTCAAGTCTTAAAACAATGTTGAATTTTAAAACGATGAAAAGAATATTATAAATTATATTAATTCATCAAATAGCAATATTAATTTCCATACAAAATCCCAAACAGGCATCAGTGATATACTTCGTGGAGATAGCCGACAAAGACATAAGAGGCAAGCTGAACGTGGCGAATAGGTTCATGTTCAACTTCGGCAGTTTCCTCGTGATGTCAGTGGGGCCGTTTGTGGAGTATTCTACACTGAACTACATGTTGTTGGCGTTGCCTGTCGGGTACTTCGTCGCGTGCTGGTGGATCCCGGAGACGCCCTACTGGTACCTGAGGGAAGGGAAGGTGGAAAAAGCGAGGAAGGAGCTGCTGTTGCTACGCGGTTATAAGGATTCGAAGGTAATGTACTAGCTATCATGAACTTGGATTTTTAGGGTCATTTTTAGTTAATTTGATTCCTCAATGGTGAATAGGTCTGAGTAATGTGGTATGTATATATGCAGATATGGACTAGGTACATTGCGCCTGTTGAACCAATATGGCCACGCATAGTTTTAATATAGTAGTATAAGTCACTTTGCTTGTCGTTTTATTGCAGGTGCTAGAGGAACAACTGGCGTTCATGGAATCAAATGTGAAGAAAGAGATGAGAAGGTCGGGCACTACTAAGGAGTTGTTTACTGGTAAACAGTATAGAAAGGCTATCATTGTAGCTGTAGGTTAGTATTTAGTATGTACAGAAAACTTAGTGTAATCGAAAAACAATACGAAATACTTTTTATCCGAAAAGATAACATTAAATTCATCAACCTCTACAGTTATACCTTCCTATGCAAAGTCCACTGCTGAATGTAGATGGTCAGACCTAAGAATTTTATTATCATACCGCAGACAGAGTTTCTCAATTTAGTGACGCCTCTTTACCATCATCATCGTGACCATCATCGTTTGGCTACATCAATTCAGTCTTCTATCATATAATTTAACATACTATCTATCAGTATTTTGTTTCAAATTTATGTCGTTCTTTCAGGTTTAAAGTTTACACAGATTATGGCGGGGTCCATTCCGATCCAGCAGTACTTGGGCCGTATTATACAAGAGAGTAATGCGGATATCAAGGTGTCCACCGCGCTGATTTTGTTCGGTGCAGCGAGATTCTGCTTTGGTTAGTATATTGTTAGTTTTCTTTCTCATATTATTAAATTATAAAATCATTTTTAAAGAAATCTTAATGAATGCATTTTACATACCGGGTATCTCAAGACTGCTACCGAAAACGAAGCCGGTACCAACGGTGAACCGAAGTGAACCGGTGGGAACGGTGCCGGTACCGGTTTTCGGTGCCGTACCGGTACCGGTTCAACAAAAAAATTTGCTAAGAAACGCTTCGATCAAATATACACTAGATACACAGTTCCCTGTAAAAGTTGTATTAAAAAGTGGCACCGATGCATGACATGAAAAAAAGTAAACAAAAAGATCACATATTCCAAATATATTAATACAAATTCCACCTTATTCCTAGAGTTTAAAGTAGCTTTTCACATAATATGGTCTAAAGTTATGCGACGTTTTAGAAGCAACGGTCGGTGCGTGACTCAAGGCGAAAGAGTGCTTAAAGCACTCTTTTTTTGTGCCATTTTCTAAGCGCTCATGTTGTATCTAGTGTATATTTGATCGAAGAAGAAACGCGACAATTTTTTTTTAATATGTTTTTAAATATCGTCAGTTTTGGGTGGCAAATTCATAGTTTTTGCTAAAATAATAATTTAAACTCTTTTATACCTTAGAGTCTTCATAAATAAAAGGGTATACACCATTATTTTACGAAAAAATGTATTTAACACCCAAACACGACAATCTAAAAAAAATTACAAAAAAAAATTGACGATTTTTTTCCAACATTTTCTGTTGCATTGTGTCTGAAGTCGCTTAAACTACCACCCGGCTTCGTTTTCGGTAGCAGTCTTGATATATCTTGTATAAACTTATTAAGTGGTAAATCAGCAGTTTAATAATATTTCACTCTAATAAATGTTATTTAGTTTGCTTGTATATACGACTTTGTAAGTCTTCTAACCAATCAGCCATTTATATAAAGAAACATTGAATTCCATTCCAGGTATTGTATCATCGTTTCTGGTCGACAAAGTGGGACGTCGTCCATTGCTCATCTGCACCTTCTTTGGTTCGTCTATCTGCCTCACAACAGTCGCAGTGTACTTCTACTTTAGTGAAGTCATCGGCATTGAGGACGAAGCGCACAGTCCTTACCGTTACATCACCTTCATAGGAATCAACGTCAGCAATGTACTGGCAACTCTTGGCTTTGATTCACTTATATTCGTCATCCCTGCTGAAGTATTTCCTATCAACGTCAAGTCTATAGCAATGACTTGCCTCAACATCTTCGGTGGTTGTATGAACTTCCTAGCAGTCAAAGGGTACCAACAATTGAAGAATGTATCAGGCCTCCACGGAGTCTTTGGTTATTTCGCCGCTGCTGCTGTTCTAGGAGGCATATTCACAATATTCGTGATACCAGAGACCAAAGGCAAGAGCTTAAGGCAAATTCAGATAGAACTGCAAGGCAATATATATGATGATACGGATGAGAGCTTGAATAAGGTTGTGCTAAACAATGTAGAGAGTGGAGACAAACATGAAGTTACTGAAATGACTGATTTAACGAATAAAAACTAATGTTGACATATGTTTTGTAGGCTTAAATTTGGGTGATGTGTAAAAACTGTCTAGTGATAAACGTATTGATCTAATCATTGAGATTATTGGCAAGTGGGCGGTAGTTACTTATGTTAAACTACAATTGTCTCAAGGTTTGTTGGTTTAGAAGATGTAGCTGAAATAATTCGCCAATTGTTTGGAGGAAACGTAATTCGATAGATCTTAAATATAATATTGTATCTAGTACAATTGTGTTTTAAGAGAAATAAATAAATCTTAGAGTATTTATAATATAGAGGGAAGGCTGTCATACATTTGCATCTTCAAAAACGTAGATTTTTTGTTCGTTATATTAGTAGCACAGCTATATAAGTGAAAACTGAACTAATAAAATAAGATTTAGAACCATAAAATATATCTAAGAACGTATCTAATTATACGTTATATATCAGTCGTTTGGCAATAATTTAATAACTTAATTTATTTATTTATTTAATCTTTATTGTACACTGATTTCTTATAACTACACAAAGGGATACTCTAAAATACAAAAGTACAAAAGGCGGTTTTATCGCTCTGAGCGATCTCCGCCAGACAACCTTTGGACTTAATGTTGAAAACCAAGATTTTCTGACCTCAGTATGTTACATATTTAAAAGATTTCAGTATAGTATGATATAGAAATTAAATTTCTTTCCTCCCACCTTAATATTAATTAATAAACAAATGCAAAATAAATAAATACTAAATACTATGTATTTACTATGTTATTTCAAAGTTCATTCCAGTTGATAAAGCAAAACCTATACTCGTCTAAAAATATGTCGATAACGCATTCCTTAAATACACCTATTAGTCAATTACATCATTGCCGAGTAATTAATACAGTTAAGGACTAAGAATTACGTTTTATCTAATAGAAAATGCAAATATTTTAATTGTATGCCAATAATTGTATGTGTTTGAAAGAAAAGGGTCAAGTTCCTCCTTTTGTAAAATACAAAGAAGTTCCCACAATTGAAATTGTTTTATTTATTTTTTCAACATCTCTTTTAAGACAGTTAGATTATGCTATCATCGATGCATCTGCCCTTGTAACATAAAAGTGGAATTTACGCAAGAAGATTTTATTACGTATGTGGAGGAAACACTTATGGTTATCGGCTCGCTTGGTATCAACAGTTTTGGCTATGTTTCGAATTGAACTATTTAAACGACAAGTCAATATTCAGAATATGTTAACAGATTTTTATACCTACGGAAAGTATAGTTAAAAATATAATATAGGTAAGGCACAATGAGTACTTAAATAGTTGCGCAAACATTAAACATCTGTGTGGCGAAATACTTGAATGGGTAAACTAAAATATTACTACATTATAATCGTAGATAAAATAAAACACAGGCTTTATTTGGCAATATGACGTAACGTCATAGGTTAATAAACACCAAACCACTAATGAATGATTTATCTTTTGACAGCCTCCGTGGCACAGTTGGTTTGACGTCGGCTGTGCAACTAGAGGCCGCGGGTTCGATCCCCGCATCGAGACAAATATTTGTGTGATCCACATATAGGTATTTGTTTCGAGTCTGGGTGAGTCTGGGGGTCAGGACTATGTACATGTGACTGTTGGGTGTATTTATTTGTTTATCTCTCTATATATACATTCGTTACTCGGTTACTGGGTAGAAATGTACAAGTAATGTCAGCGGAGATTTTAGGACTGTGATGGTATAATCTTATCGCAAACATTCAAGTGTAAAGATTGTGACTGAGATAGATTTTAAATAAACAAATGAAACGCTTTCTTATTTTTATATTGGCATTAAAGGCAAAGCGTGATCTTTTGGAGTCATGAGTGTATTGATAGTCAATCACCACGCACTAAAACGGCGAAGAAAATCATCGTGAATCTGCTTAACATAGATATTCTCTCGTCGATGGACACATTTTTTTATTGCTTAGGTTCGGCAAACCAGCGAACAGGTCACCTGATGGTAAGTGATCACTGCCACCCATGAACATTCATAACGCTGGGATTATATATGTGTTTTCGGCCCATCAATTCAGGAGGGAAGCGGGAAAGAAAAATGATGTGAAGAGGAAAGGAGTTTTGGACATCCGGGAATCTCACTCACGAAACGAAATGTGGCAGCAAAGCTATCTCTTTACGTCGATATTTATTTATACTCTGAACAATTAAATTAGTACAGGCGGATATTCTGTGAGACAGTGGTACCGTCCAGCGTCCTGGACGAGCCTGCCTATCCATGCTCAGAGTTATAGCTGACAATAGCGTGGCTCTACTAATTATTCCAAAAAGGTCTAAAAAAAGTGTGCCATAAAGTCTATGTATAATGCTAAAATACATTTCGTACGTCGATCGACATTTAATTGTAGCGAATACTTAGCTGAAGATAAAATTAAACAGATAGTGAAGGAAATAAATAAAGTAATTGCCTATAATTAAACCGCACAGGATGTAGAACCTTCCTTTTGATGATAAGACGTGTCTAAAGTTAGCTTGTAAAGACTCGAAATATTGGGGAATAGTGAAGTTTTAAACGATGGAAGAGTGAGGAGATAGTTGTTTTTGTATAGCATGGGTCCGGCAAACGAGCAAACAATAACACCTGCCTACGCCTCACGATTCAGCACGATGCTTAATTTACTTACTTCAATAATGTTTTATTCAACCACGCTCAGCCGTTTTTTGGTATTTTTTTTCGATTGTGATGGGTCAGCTCTTTTAAAACATGGTAAAACAGTGCTGTGATGTCACAGTAGATGCTATATAGCATGAAATTGACGCGAATCTTTTTCCTTCATCTGAAAGAAATTGCGTCATCTATTGTGATTAATATCTATGGTTATTTATTGAGTGTTTGCAAAATATTTAATCACAATCTGAGTCTATTAAAATCTACAATATTTGAAGAGGTGTTTCAAAAAAATGAGAGAATCATTGAAAGGGGAAATTAGTAAACATTAGATAAAAATGTAGAATTTATGGTTTATACCTAGACTCAATAATCGAATAAAGCAAATTGACTTGCGATTACAATATTAATAATAAGATGCAATTTTCCTTTGATAATTCTTACGCCAACTCCGGAAGATAATCGCGGGGATCCTTATTCTTAATACAATCATTATCACGCTACTACAATTACCAGAAATAATAAATAAAATATTACGTATTGTTTGTCTGTGCGTCAGTAATTTGCTATTTTAATTTACGGTGTCAAGATTAGAAGCTTTGTTGGTTTTTCTGTCTGTGGCAGTCATTAAATCCCTTAGGCTCAATTGCACAAACTAACTTTGCACAATACCTTTGACCTTGAAAATGTCAGTCCCATACATTAGCAAGGTCAAATACGTCTCAAATGTATGGCGATGACAGTTCCAAAGGCAAAGTTAGTTTGTGCAACTTTGATTTCTAGCGCTTCAGATACATGCCCAATCGAAACCCAAATTCATGCATCGCTATCAGACACTATAATTAGAAGACTACCAATTATACGTTTATTACATGAAAAAATTAAATATCTTTTGTGCTTTAGGTTTTTATTTGATCACCGTTTTATCGACTGAAATGTACTTAAAATTAACTACACATAAAAATGGTTTATGGTTTTCGATGGTGATCGTATCATCGAAATTAAGTAATTTATAAACTGACTAGCGGTTCGGCGCGGCTCCGCCCGGGTGCAAATACACTTTTCAAAGTGGCGGCTAAAATGTTCAATTCTATCTATCAATTTTGAATGTCGGACCATAAAAATTGAATAAATTTTCCACTATTGAAGACTTTTCACTACTGCTTCCCTCCTATAGGTCACAGCATGATGATATAGAGCCTACAGCATTCCTCGATAAATGACTTATCCAGCGTAACAAGATTTTTTCAATTCGAACCAGTAGTTCCTGAGATTAGAGGTAACAAACAAACTCTTCGGCTTTATATATTACTATAAATTTTTGTATCTAGCCTTAGTCCTGGGGTAAATAATGCAGACATTCTTGACTTCAATTAGTACCGTGTAAATTGTTGCTAAATTAAGACGTTTTGTTCAGATTTTTAGAACTTGCTTCTGGTTATTGCCAAATAGCGAGTAACATAATCAAAGAGGTAAAACGTTGAACAGGCCCATGTGTCTCGCGTTCCGTAGTTTTTATCTGGTCTCGAACCTTTTGTAATCTCTGTCAGTTCACTCTATCTTTCTTTTTTCTTTTTTTATTGCAATGAATGGCGAGACGAGCATTTCGTTCGCCTGTTGGTAAGCGATATGACTGCCCATGAACAGTAGCAAAACAAAATACGATGAATTAGAAAATAATTATTGGCATTCCACTGCGCACACCATACTGAGACACAAGATGTTAAGACTCATTATGTCCAGTAGTTACTCGGGCTACAATGTCCTACAAACCGTATACAACAGTGCATTTCCACTGCCGTTTGATGGGAGAAAACATTGCTCTGGTACTTAGCCAGACAGCCTCTCTCATAATTTACCTGCATTGCACTAACCATCCGTATAGCTGTAATTTTGGCTAGTAAGTAAATAAACACATACAGTCGAATTGAGAACCTCCTTTTTTGAAGTCGGTTAACAATCTAAGATGTTGCAAGATAATAATTCGCGGTCAAAGTCGCCGACTAAACTTATTAGTTCGTTCCTTACTGGAGTCTCGATAAGATAAGTGAGAAATATAACATTTTCTATAAACATGCATTGCGTGAAGACGTCTGATTGAATTTGTTAATCTCCAATCAATATTTAATTAGTTATGTTTGTGAATTGTCAGTGAACTGTGTCGAGAATAACTGTGAAAATGAGTGACGGAAATCGGAAAGTGCAGTATTTTGTGACTATTTTAGGTGAGTCTAATTTAGTTTCATTTATAGTAACTAATCACAATTTAAAACCAGTTAAAACTTTCAAAAGGATTTGGTTAATAGTTATTGCTTAGGATGCTAGTCGTTGAAATATTCATTCATTTATTCTTTGTTTAACAATATTTCTGTCTCAAAATTTAAATTCCTTGAGGAAGGCTTGTTTTCAGTCGTAGTGTTTCTGTGATTGAAGATTGATGATATTATTGATAAATGTAGGGCTGAGCTCTTCTTCGACAGATTTTCTTATCAATTTGAATATAAATATTTATTGTCATAATCGAATGGTAAACACGTGCAATAATATTATGATCTCATTAATCAGTTAGGCATTTCTATACTCTCAATTTTCTGATAACATTTGACGTAATAGCGATCTTTAAAACAAGCTTAGCATATTTAGCATAAGATTCTCCTTCGGTGAATTTATTATAGATATTTTTTGAGTTGTTAGTGAATTTATTGCATTATTTTGATTGTATTATACTAGCATTACGTAGCGACTAGTAAGTTGTGCTAGTATTCAAACTAAGATGATTTTCCCTGTATAGATCACGACTGTAAAATCTATGGAAATATATCTTGATATAATAAATCCGTAGGTGTAATTAAATAATCATATGGATAAATATACCTATGGTACCTATACAATACAAATGACAAAAATAATAACTCATTGTAATTCTTATGACTGTGGTATTCACAGTTTGAAGTATCCTTATACAATTAACCATAATTTGAAACAAGTTTAATAATTCAAATGTACAGATTATCGCATCGTTAGAATTCGTCGTCAAATGAAATGATCCCAAATATAAAAATGTACTTTATTTTACTATACAGATCACTCCAAATAATATAAATGCGTAAGTTTGCCTAGTTGTTACCATGTTTGCTAGAAGTCGACAGCCACAGTGGCACAGTCGGATCGACATAAGGTCTGAAACGAGTGGCTGCGGGTTCGAGTTTTTTATAGCTTGGGTCCGGCAAACGAGCAAACAGTTCACTTAATGGTAAGTGATCACTGCCGCATATGAACATCCACAACACTTGGATCATGGATGTGTTGCCGGCCCAGTAAATCGAGAGGGGAGCGTGAAGAAAAAAGGATGGGAAGATCAAAGGGACATTGCGCATTCGGCAATTTCAACTGTCGCTTCAAGTCCATCTCTTGTGACAATGGTACCACCCTGGACGAGCCTGTCCTTCGGTCTGAGGCATGATTGACAATTGGCTCTACCACTTTTAATTGCTTACTTCTCACAACACATTAACTTATATTACCGATGTATAAAAAGTACTAGAGTCTTTCATCTTGATTATGTTTCCTACTAGATCTGACGATCTTGTATTCTATTTATTGTTTAATTTCAGTATCACTGGCAGCAGTTACAACTAGTGTGTCATTCTCGTGGACTACTCCCGTCATTCCCAAGTTTCATAATGGTGAAAACAGTTTCAATGTTACTGATGTAAGTAAAAGAAATAATTTTAACTCTCTCTCTTCAAGTTGACTAGAAGCGCCTGACAGGGCCTTTCAGATTAAGTATCCACCGATGGCAAATGGCTACCTTATGCCGGTACCCATGCATCTTAAGGGAACTATTATCTACAGTCTAACTAATGATCTTATAGTCTTCATAGAACTGTTGGTTACACGCTGGCTGTGAAACGAAAGGCCGCGGGTTCGATCCTCGCATCGGACATTTTTTTGTGTGAACCACAAGAATTTGTTTCGGGTCTTGATTTTTGAGAGCGAAAAACCTCTAGTATTTTTTGACACCCACTACACAATACTCGATCTTAGTGTGAGGTCATAGCTATGCATGTGACTGTTGGATGTCTAATTTAATTAACTAATATTATTTAATAAGGCATACCGTTTTTTTAAATATAGCATCGTGTTTAAACAAATAAAGAAGTTATTGTATTCACGATATTTTGGCTGACATCAGATGATTGGCGTTTCATTAAAAAATAAAAAGTATACAGTAACCTAGTCCACCTTCAGTTATTTTTGGGTTGTTAGGATATGCTCATATAACTCGAATCGCCCTTTATAGGTTTATTAAATTTGCCGAGTGTCGATATTATTATTGGATTACAAGGTAGGCACAACTTACTGCATTGTAGAATATTGTCACTTTTTCTCGGCAGTATTAAAGGCAGCATTGGGATGGTAAAGATTGAAAAAATGCTGTCTATAAACAAGATAGTGTTTCTAAAAGACTTGTCAGGCTTGGGTACTCAGGTGATTTTTGCGTGTCGATAATTCGGGCGACAGCTTTGTAGTGGGAGACAGTTTTGTAGTGGGCGAGTAAGATAGTCTAAGGTTCATATACTGTTTTTTGTGCTCTAGAGCGAGATATCGTGGATGGTGGCTATGTCCTCTCCCGGCGTGTGCGCGGGCAGTCTCGCCGCTCGCTACGTGTCCGACAGATTTGGCAGGCGCATGACGCTACTTACAAGTGCGTTCCCATTCGTAATAGGAACAGTACGTATAATTATAATTTGATTTTCAAAACGATCCCCATCCTAATTCCCTTATCAATATGGCTTTTCAGTCGTGTTGCAGAATAAATAGGCTCATAATTTTACGACCGTTTTACTTTTAACGGTAATTCTTTTGAAAATAGGAGTTTGGTTACCAAGTTCGCCTCATGCAGATGTTCAATTACTTATGCCTTCAAGTTTAATTATCCTTTATCCGTTCACGCTTGAGGTTTATTGTTATATATATATATTAAAAACAAAGCTCACAAATTATTTTAGTAACTGAACTACGCGAATACTCTGACCAGAAAAGTGTGGAAGATAAGGTGTAATGACAATTAATGGAGAAAAAGTAGTATGTTAAAAACTTCTTGTAGTTCAGCAATTAATGTTTAAGAAATGTACAAAAAGTAAGCAGTATAATATGATAGGGTGATTGACTTTTTACCAGGTCTTTGCAATGACTGCATTCAACGCTTGGATGTTGTACGTGGCTCGGTTTATTTGGGGTTGCGGAGCTGGAATGGTTACAGTTGTAAGTATTTTGTCATTATTAATTTCAATGAGAAATAAATTGATTGCGGAATTCGTATTCACCCAGGTAGAGATATCGTCTATAGTGCGGTATAATCTTGACACCTAGAAACATGTCACCATCTAAGCTGTATCAGCCCATATACGACCCACTGCAGGGCATGGGCCTACTCTACAATCGAAAGTACGATTGAGAGTGGTTAGGCCATATAGTCCACCACGCTGGCCTAGTGCGGGTTGGCGGACTTACATACCACAGAAATTCTTATAAATCGCTATGGTATGCAGGTTTCCTCACGATGTTTTCCTTCATCGTTTTTAGTGCGTGGTGATTAACTATAATCAATACACACATGACTCTGAAAAGTCAGAGGTGTGCCCTGGGATTTGAACCCGCGACCACCGTGAACAGTGGCAGCCGCATCCGGTCCGTTTACCAACAGGCCACCACGCACTTTCATTTCACCATCTAAGGCAAATGTTTATTTTAACTGTACTATATTTGTAATCAAGTGCAACGTAACTTTTTGATGAATGTCGAGACCAGCGAGCCATTCGTCTGATGGTAAGAGATGCGACCGCTCCTGAACAAGCACGGGTAGTATAGTATATCTCTTAAGCTGACTACGACAACGCAAAAGGAGGATTCTATTTTCGTATACTTCGTTTACAGATTTCAGCAATGTACTTAGCAGAAATTGCCAGCAAAGATATAAGAGGCAGATTATCTGTCATAAACAGATTCATGTTCAACTTCGGAGCTCTACTAGTTCTGGCCATTGGATCCTTCGTAACAATCACACAGCTGAACTACATGCTGATTGTTCTACCCGTGGTGTATTTCTTTGCTTGTTTGTGCATACCCGAGACACCTTACTACCTTCTTAAAGAAGGAAACATTGATCGAGCGAGGAAAGCATTGATGAGACTAAACGGATACAAATGTGAAAAGGTAATTCATCTTGTTTTTTAGTTATTTGAAATTCTAGAATTATTTTTCGTGAATGGAATTTCTATCCTCAATAAAGGCTTTCTCCAAGGGTTTCCACCGTTATCTGATGAAAGTTTCGCATATCTATAAGGGAATCACAGGGAATGTTTCTCGCCTCGAAGATATGATTATTGTCAGGATGTAAAAAAGAAAACATTTGTCAGAACACGATAATCTATGCCGGTTATGTCATGCGATACTGGCATACGATTCTCGCCACGAAAAACTGTCACTGTGTAATTGGGCTATTATGATGGACTTCGTAACCTATCGTCTTTCTATTATTATATCAAGTACATTACAAATAATATTAAATTGTCGTTTTCAGGAGCTACAAGACAAATTGTCTCTCATGAATGCAGACGTAAAGAAAGAAATGAGTCGGTCCGGCTCACTGAAAGAATTGATATGTGGCAAACAGTATAGAAAAGCTCTTATTGCTGCAGTTGGTAAGAATTTATAATCACTTCTAGCCTAGAAATCCCATTTATGTATTGGTCGTTTCATCTAAAAGGAGAGTGATTCTATTCAATGCCATCTCTTCCAACATTTTATAATACAGTAGCATCCCTAAGATATTAAAAAATATCTATGAAAAAAATATGCAACAATATATCAAGTAATTGATTAATTATATTCATTTGCGGTTTATGTAAAATATATTTTTTTTATGCCCCATTATGTTATTATTTCTTCCCGCTTCTCAATACTTTTATTTAGAACTTTCATGGTAATTTTAAAATAGGCGTTTAAGTTCATTCTTTACACCAGCACTTGCGTCGTGCACCGATTTAATTATTCCATACTTGTTTAAAGGTTTAAGATTGGTGCAAATAATGTCAGGATCTATACCAATCATGCAGTACTTAGGCCGCATAATGCAAGAGAGCAAATCTGGAATGAAGGTTTCGACAGCATTGGTCATATTTGGTGTCGTCAGATTTGTTGTTGGTAAGCATTTAATTTTATTTGTCGTATCCCAGTTTATTGTAAATTATTGTTTAATATTATTTTGTACATATATTAGCATTGAATTAATAAGAAGTTTAGTCTATTTGAAAAAGTCGTGTCATGATTTATTCAATCACTCAGCTCTTTAATATATTTTCAAACAAATCTACTTCAATTTTTTTGATTGTATCAAAAGCGATATAGATACACAATAATTCTTCATTATTGCTTATTTCAGGTGTGATGTCGTCTTTTATTGTCGAAAGGGTGGGAAGACGGCCGTTGCTTATGTTTTCATTCTTTGGTGCAGGCGTTTCTTTATCTGTAGTTGGCGCCTATTTCTTCATACAAGAAGTTATTGGAATAGAAGACGAATCTACAAGTCCATTCCGCCACGTAGCCTTCATAGGAATCCTTGTTTTCAATATCGTATCCACCTTAGGTTTCGATACATTAATATTTGTCGTCCCCGCTGAAATCTTTCCTCTGAATGTCAAGTCAGTTGCAATGACTACATTGAACATTTACGGATCAATTCTCACATTCATAGGTGTTAAAGGATACCAAATAATTAAAGATTTCTCTGGTCTATACGGAGTGTTCTGGACTTTTGGTACAGCAGCGTTTGCAGGAGCTGCGTTCACGTACTTTATAATACCCGAAACTAAGGGTAAAAGTTTGCGTGAAATTCAAATACAACTCCAAGGAAATATTTATGATGATGATAACGACAAAATAAATCAAATGTTCAATGGTGTTGAGAAAGGTGAAAATGAAATTAAAGTGATAAAAATGGAAGATATGAGCGGACGACATGAAGAAGAACCTTTAAACAGATAGTATTAAGTACCCATAGTAATGTTAGTTATAATTTTGAATACTAGTATTTCTAGTGTAATGTAAATGGGAAAGTGTGTGTCATTGATGAATTTCAATAAAATAATATATCGGAACTGACTTAATAGAGAATATGGAAAATAATTATCAATACTCATTTATATTGTTGATCGCATGTTTGATAACATCAATTATAATGCAATTTTGTATAGAATTTTTATCCGCAGCTAATTCAAAATAATAGCTATCATTGTAATGATTGAGGCTATTTTGTAAGAATAAACATGCTTATTTATAAGAAATAACATTGAATTCACGTAACAAATTGTGATTTAACGAACTGTATAACCATCTCCTAAGAATTTTTGCGTCGGTTCTCGTAGTGTAACAATGGTGTTGTGATACGATGGTTGTGACTTGTGAAATAGTGGTGTATCGAATGTGTGAATAAAATTTCAATTGTTTTTATTAAGTACATCAGCGCAAAAAAACCAGTATGTGATAATTGTTCCAATAAAAAATATTTTTTCAATACTTATTTTTCTTATCTCAATCCGATTTGGTATAGGATGTGTGATATATCCATTTGAGGAATTTTCGTCTAATTTAAAGTAAAAACCCACAATGACGTCAGTTATATTCAAGTGCGTGTAGTTGAATGACTTTAGTCTTGACGCCAGTTTAATTATTACCTTGGACATCGCGGTTGTTTCCGCGCTGACTTGAGTCGAGGCACGGAATACTAAATTGAGGTAAGAACCAAAACTTTATACATCCAGTCACGTGGTATAAGAAAGAGAAGAAACGAAACTCGTCGGTATTACGTCACGATATTTAAACGTCGCCTATTGTGAATGAGCAAAAGTAAATTCCTACACATGTTTATTCTGACGTTCATTCACGTAACAGTTAATATTGTAAATGATGTCAATTTTAGGTCGAATATATTGAATATGAAGTAGTGAAATGAGTAATTTAAAACAAATAATGACAAGCAATATTTTAAGTGTAAATAAACTGTTGTGTTTCGGTTTGGAGGAAATTATAGCCAGAGTAACTACTGGATATATTGAGACCTAACCTATGTCTCAGTGTGGCGATCGCAATAGAATGCTATTGCTTTGTAATTCAAGATGTTTGCTTTTGCTACCGTTCATGAGCAGTCGTAACGCTTACCATCAGGCGAACGGCATGTTCCTCTCGCCATACATTGCAATAAAAAAAAGTTTGTTGCCCACATGCCCTCTTTCGATGATAGCCTTGGTGTATATTTGTTTCTGATTCTGACGGCCCGCAGATATATTTGCCATATATTTTATACATTGTATTATTTTCACTATAAATATTGTCTAATTACACTTATACGCTCTAAATACGCGCAGGAATCAATGCGTGTTTGAGAATCTTGAGTCGGACTGAGTAGAATGAATTGTGAACGTCGGATTCGGTCATTGTACGACACTGACCTCTATTAACTATTGCTGTACTGCCAGTTGTCAATGGATTGTCGCCATTTTGGCGCTGATAGTAGCAGTGAGGCCGGTGAGTGTACGAAATTAATGAGTCAGGTTTTAACTACTGTTATTCTATATATATCCAACTCCTATTGTTTAATTTATTTCATGATTGATTTCGTTGCGGGTTAAAGACAAGTTAGACATTCCCGAAGACACGTCGAGCTTCAATGCTCGGTGTAATTTAAATGCGTGCCACTGTTGGTCTTGGCTTTCAGGAGTTGCAGTGGCGGATTTGAGAGTGGGACAGAGTCCAATACTATTATTCTATACGTATGCGTGTGGTGAAATTAAGAACTACCATAAAATAAAAGTAAATAAAAGATGTGTACAACGCATTGTTTGGAATATTTTTTTCTTATGTAAACAACGAAGGTTTATATTCGTAATCTAATAGTAAATAAATAAATACACCAACATTTATTAGTCCTGACCCCACACTAAGATCGAGTCTTGTGTCGTGGGTATGAAGAACTACGAGAGACTTTTCGCTCTCACAAGCACCCAGACTCGTAACAAATATTTGTGGTTCACACAAACATTTGTCTCGGTGCTGGGATCGAACCCGCGGCCACTCTATACACAACCGGCGTCTAACCCAGTTGGCTGTCTACTATAATAACAACATGTAAAATATAATAAAACGTGAAGAAAGGAAACGAGTTTATTATTTTGCTCATCAGCGGTTTGGGGCGACTGATCGTAGATGAGCTAAAGCAAAACTTGAAGCAAATGTTGAATTTAATTCTAGAACCGCTCGAGGAGGCGCTTCAAACCGATACAAATACAAATCATTGTCTATATATCGTATAGCTATATGCTAGCCCCATGGCACTTCTTCGGATTTATGTAACTTAATTCAGCGAACTGTATGCAGTAGACTTCGAAGAACAAACTCTGGAGTCTAGACCAGGCGTCAGAAACCTTTTGAGTTGGAAAATGCAAAAAATACAATTCAAATTTTCAAATGTTTCTATGTTTTGAAAGAGCCTCTATTTTCTGACGATTGTGACGAGACGTGTTGCATAGGAGGGGTGCAGTAAAAAGCGAGGATAATCGATAAAAAATGATTTTTAGTAATTTTTTTAAATAAATAGTATTGGCGTATGGAATTAAAGATCCGCAGCTTCACCTCCAAAAAGCCGTATGTGGCTCGCGAGCCGCAAGTAGGCGACCCCTAGTCTAGACGCATCTTTATCCAGTATCCATTTCATCGGGACACCTATTAATGAAATAAGATCTTTTTGTTGTTTTTAATATAAAAGTAATTCCCGCGCTTAATTTGGCAGCCTTGTTTAACAACTGATTCACGGTACAAGTTCAGAAAATACACAACATTGTGCAATAACAAATCACAAGACGTTATTTTACTATTTAATGAGTTTCATTGCAGGTTAAAGACAGTTTGGAGATTCAGTGCTTCGATGTTCACCTGCTATGTAGACAAAATATTTGGTCCATGTCTGTTGAGTAGAACAAATATAGACAAACTCAGGTCAACAGATGTTCTAAAATCCATGATAACGCATTCTGGGCCAATCGCGATTATTCAAATGTAAACAGAGACTTTCGCAGACGCGCGGTTGATAAGTAATTCTTTATCATAGTTGTTGATGGTAACAATTTTCTAAAATATTCTAATGTTCAAACCTTTGCGTTACGCGGCACGTGTTGAAATGTGATAAAGCGTGGTGTTTGTATGTTGGACTTAGATTCCGAGATGGAGCAGGGAAGTAGGAGACTGCAGTATCTCACGGCATTTTGTGGTGAGTTTCATCAAATACATATACATTTTCCTAGTGCGGGTTGACGGACACTCCGTTACCGCTCAATTTCTATTTAAAAGATGATATCCATAAAGGTTCTATTTAAAAGATGATATCTATAGTTTTTAAAGTGATTCGATTTATTTCAATACTAATAATATGTTTAATTTGAAACAATAGGCGTACTTTTATGAGTTTACTGGCTTACCATTATCATTGAAATAGTGACCTTGTTTAATAACGTTGCCAATTAGTATTAAATGTACCTGAAAACCAGCTGTATATTGAAATGTTGAATCTAAACACACAAAAATGAAGATTTTTTTATACAATAGAATAAACGAACATACCTGATGATAAGTGATCACTACCCCCTATAAAAATCTACTACGCTGGGATGTAAGAAGTGTTGCCGGTCCACCAAATCGAGAGGGGAGCTGGAAGAAAATGTCCACATTTCCTTCAAGAAGAAAGGGATAGTGGGCATCCGGCAATCTCACTTATCGACTAAACGAGACAGCCAAGCTATCACTTCCCGTAGATCTCCTGTGAGACAGTGGTACCGCCCCGGACGAGTTTGCCCATCCCATTCATGCTAAGTCATGACTGACAACAACGTCGCTTCACCACTTTTCAAGAATAATAATTTAAGTTAGTTCCACGCCATCTGCATGTAAATATAGGTACATATGATGTATTAGACGGTAGGTCCTTCGTGTGTAAGAATGTGAGTCTGTCAGGGACTTAGCATCACTTTGTTTCTATCGGCAATTAACAGTGTGTAATCTCTGTAGCTGTATCAGCCCATATACGTTCCACTGCAGGACACGGGCCTCCCGTACAATCGAGGGTACGATTAAGACGAGTTATGACATAATTATAGGCTACTACGCTGACATAAGGTCTGAAACGAGTGGCTGCGGGTTCGAGTTTTTTATAGCTTGGGTCCGGCAAACGAGCAAACAGTTCACTTAATGGTAAGTGATCACTGCCGCATATGAACATCCACAACACTTGGATCATGGATGTGTTGCCGGCCCAGTAAATCGAGAGGGGAGCGTGAAGAAAAAAGGATGGGAAGATCAAAGGGACATTGCGCATTCGGCAATTTCAACTGTCGCTTCAAGTCCATCTCTTGTGACAATGGTACCACCCTGGACGAGCCTGTCCTTCGGTCTGAGGCATGATTGACAATTGGCTCTACCACTTTTAATTGCTTACTTCTCACAACACATTAACTTATATTACCGATGTATAAAAAGTACTAGAGTCTTTCATCTTGATTATGTTTCCTACTAGATCTGACGATCTTGTATTCTATTTATTGTTTAATTTCAGTATCACTGGCAGCAGTTACAACTAGTGTGTCATTCTCGTGGACTACTCCCGTCATTCCCAAGTTTCATAATGGTGAAAACAGTTTCAATGTTACTGATGTAAGTAAAAGAAATAATTTTAACTCTCTCTCTTCAAGTTGACTAGAAGCGCCTGACAGGGCCTTTCAGATTAAGTATCCACCGATGGCAAATGGCTACCTTATGCCGGTACCCATGCATCTTAAGGGAACTATTATCTACAGTCTAACTAATGATCTTATAGTCTTCATAGAACTGTTGGTTACACGCTGGCTGTGAAACGAAAGGCCGCGGGTTCGATCCTCGCATCGGACATTTTTTTGTGTGAACCACAAGAATTTGTTTCGGGTCTTGATTTTTGAGAGCGAAAAACCTCTAGTATTTTTTGACACCCACTACACAATACTCGATCTTAGTGTGAGGTCATAGCTATGCATGTGACTGTTGGATGTCTAATTTAATTAACTAATATTATTTAATAAGGCATACCGTTTTTTTAAATATAGCATCGTGTTTAAACAAATAAAGAAGTTATTGTATTCACGATATTTTGGCTGACATCAGATGATTGGCGTTTCATTAAAAAATAAAAAGTATACAGTAACCTAGTCCACCTTCAGTTATTTTTGGGTTGTTAGGATATGCTCATATAACTCGAATCGCCCTTTATAGGTTTATTAAATTTGCCGAGTGTCGATATTATTATTGGATTACAAGGTAGGCACAACTTACTGCATTGTAGAATATTGTCACTTTTTCTCGGCAGTATTAAAGGCAGCATTGGGATGGTAAAGATTGAAAAAATGCTGTCTATAAACAAGATAGTGTTTCTAAAAGACTTGTCAGGCTTGGGTACTCAGGTGATTTTTGCGTGTCGATAATTCGGGCGACAGCTTTGTAGTGGGAGACAGTTTTGTAGTGGGCGAGTAAGATAGTCTAAGGTTCATATACTGTTTTTTGTGCTCTAGAGCGAGATATCGTGGATGGTGGCTATGTCCTCTCCCGGCGTGTGCGCGGGCAGTCTCGCCGCTCGCTACGTGTCCGACAGATTTGGCAGGCGCATGACGCTACTTACAAGTGCGTTCCCATTCGTAATAGGAACAGTACGTATAATTATAATTTGATTTTCAAAACGATCCCCATCCTAATTCCCTTATCAATATGGCTTTTCAGTCGTGTTGCAGAATAAATAGGCTCATAATTTTACGACCGTTTTACTTTTAACGGTAATTCTTTTGAAAATAGGAGTTTGGTTACCAAGTTCGCCTCATGCAGATGTTCAATTACTTATGCCTTCAAGTTTAATTATCCTTTATCCGTTCACGCTTGAGGTTTATTGTTATATATATATATTAAAAACAAAGCTCACAAATTATTTTAGTAACTGAACTACGCGAATACTCTGACCAGAAAAGTGTGGAAGATAAGGTGTAATGACAATTAATGGAGAAAAAGTAGTATGTTAAAAACTTCTTGTAGTTCAGCAATTAATGTTTAAGAAATGTACAAAAAGTAAGCAGTATAATATGATAGGGTGATTGACTTTTTACCAGGTCTTTGCAATGACTGCATTCAACGCTTGGATGTTGTACGTGGCTCGGTTTATTTGGGGTTGCGGAGCTGGAATGGTTACAGTTGTAAGTATTTTGTCATTATTAATTTCAATGAGAAATAAATTGATTGCGGAATTCGTATTCACCCAGGTAGAGATATCGTCTATAGTGCGGTATAATCTTGACACCTAGAAACATGTCACCATCTAAGCTGTATCAGCCCATATACGACCCACTGCAGGGCATGGGCCTACTCTACAATCGAAAGTACGATTGAGAGTGGTTAGGCCATATAGTCCACCACGCTGGCCTAGTGCGGGTTGGCGGACTTACATACCACAGAAATTCTTATAAATCGCTATGGTATGCAGGTTTCCTCACGATGTTTTCCTTCATCGTTTTTAGTGCGTGGTGATTAACTATAATCAATACACACATGACTCTGAAAAGTCAGAGGTGTGCCCTGGGATTTGAACCCGCGACCACCGTGAACAGTGGCAGCCGCATCCGGTCCGTTTACCAACAGGCCACCACGCACTTTCATTTCACCATCTAAGGCAAATGTTTATTTTAACTGTACTATATTTGTAATCAAGTGCAACGTAACTTTTTGATGAATGTCGAGACCAGCGAGCCATTCGTCTGATGGTAAGAGATGCGACCGCTCCTGAACAAGCACGGGTAGTATAGTATATCTCTTAAGCTGACTACGACAACGCAAAAGGAGGATTCTATTTTCGTATACTTCGTTTACAGATTTCAGCAATGTACTTAGCAGAAATTGCCAGCAAAGATATAAGAGGCAGATTATCTGTCATAAACAGATTCATGTTCAACTTCGGAGCTCTACTAGTTCTGGCCATTGGATCCTTCGTAACAATCACACAGCTGAACTACATGCTGATTGTTCTACCCGTGGTGTATTTCTTTGCTTGTTTGTGCATACCCGAGACACCTTACTACCTTCTTAAAGAAGGAAACATTGATCGAGCGAGGAAAGCATTGATGAGACTAAACGGATACAAATGTGAAAAGGTAATTCATCTTGTTTTTTAGTTATTTGAAATTCTAGAATTATTTTTCGTGAATGGAATTTCTATCCTCAATAAAGGCTTTCTCCAAGGGTTTCCACCGTTATCTGATGAAAGTTTCGCATATCTATAAGGGAATCACAGGGAATGTTTCTCGCCTCGAAGATATGATTATTGTCAGGATGTAAAAAAGAAAACATTTGTCAGAACACGATAATCTATGCCGGTTATGTCATGCGATACTGGCATACGATTCTCGCCACGAAAAACTGTCACTGTGTAATTGGGCTATTATGATGGACTTCGTAACCTATCGTCTTTCTATTATTATATCAAGTACATTACAAATAATATTAAATTGTCGTTTTCAGGAGCTACAAGACAAATTGTCTCTCATGAATGCAGACGTAAAGAAAGAAATGAGTCGGTCCGGCTCACTGAAAGAATTGATATGTGGCAAACAGTATAGAAAAGCTCTTATTGCTGCAGTTGGTAAGAATTTATAATCACTTCTAGCCTAGAAATCCCATTTATGTATTGGTCGTTTCATCTAAAAGGAGAGTGATTCTATTCAATGCCATCTCTTCCAACATTTTATAATACAGTAGCATCCCTAAGATATTAAAAAATATCTATGAAAAAAATATGCAACAATATATCAAGTAATTGATTAATTATATTCATTTGCGGTTTATGTAAAATATATTTTTTTTATGCCCCATTATGTTATTATTTCTTCCCGCTTCTCAATACTTTTATTTAGAACTTTCATGGTAATTTTAAAATAGGCGTTTAAGTTCATTCTTTACACCAGCACTTGCGTCGTGCACCGATTTAATTATTCCATACTTGTTTAAAGGTTTAAGATTGGTGCAAATAATGTCAGGATCTATACCAATCATGCAGTACTTAGGCCGCATAATGCAAGAGAGCAAATCTGGAATGAAGGTTTCGACAGCATTGGTCATATTTGGTGTCGTCAGATTTGTTGTTGGTAAGCATTTAATTTTATTTGTCGTATCCCAGTTTATTGTAAATTATTGTTTAATATTATTTTGTACATATATTAGCATTGAATTAATAAGAAGTTTAGTCTATTTGAAAAAGTCGTGTCATGATTTATTCAATCACTCAGCTCTTTAATATATTTTCAAACAAATCTACTTCAATTTTTTTGATTGTATCAAAAGCGATATAGATACACAATAATTCTTCATTATTGCTTATTTCAGGTGTGATGTCGTCTTTTATTGTCGAAAGGGTGGGAAGACGGCCGTTGCTTATGTTTTCATTCTTTGGTGCAGGCGTTTCTTTATCTGTAGTTGGCGCCTATTTCTTCATACAAGAAGTTATTGGAATAGAAGACGAATCTACAAGTCCATTCCGCCACGTAGCCTTCATAGGAATCCTTGTTTTCAATATCGTATCCACCTTAGGTTTCGATACATTAATATTTGTCGTCCCCGCTGAAATCTTTCCTCTGAATGTCAAGTCAGTTGCAATGACTACATTGAACATTTACGGATCAATTCTCACATTCATAGGTGTTAAAGGATACCAAATAATTAAAGATTTCTCTGGTCTATACGGAGTGTTCTGGACTTTTGGTACAGCAGCGTTTGCAGGAGCTGCGTTCACGTACTTTATAATACCCGAAACTAAGGGTAAAAGTTTGCGTGAAATTCAAATACAACTCCAAGGAAATATTTATGATGATGATAACGACAAAATAAATCAAATGTTCAATGGTGTTGAGAAAGGTGAAAATGAAATTAAAGTGATAAAAATGGAAGATATGAGCGGACGACATGAAGAAGAACCTTTAAACAGATAGTATTAAGTACCCATAGTAATGTTAGTTATAATTTTGAATACTAGTATTTCTAGTGTAATGTAAATGGGAAAGTGTGTGTCATTGATGAATTTCAATAAAATAATATATCGGAACTGACTTAATAGAGAATATGGAAAATAATTATCAATACTCATTTATATTGTTGATCGCATGTTTGATAACATCAATTATAATGCAATTTTGTATAGAATTTTTATCCGCAGCTAATTCAAAATAATAGCTATCATTGTAATGATTGAGGCTATTTTGTAAGAATAAACATGCTTATTTATAAGAAATAACATTGAATTCACGTAACAAATTGTGATTTAACGAACTGTATAACCATCTCCTAAGAATTTTTGCGTCGGTTCTCGTAGTGTAACAATGGTGTTGTGATACGATGGTTGTGACTTGTGAAATAGTGGTGTATCGAATGTGTGAATAAAATTTCAATTGTTTTTATTAAGTACATCAGCGCAAAAAAACCAGTATGTGATAATTGTTCCAATAAAAAATATTTTTTCAATACTTATTTTTCTTATCTCAATCCGATTTGGTATAGGATGTGTGATATATCCATTTGAGGAATTTTCGTCTAATTTAAAGTAAAAACCCACAATGACGTCAGTTATATTCAAGTGCGTGTAGTTGAATGACTTTAGTCTTGACGCCAGTTTAATTATTACCTTGGACATCGCGGTTGTTTCCGCGCTGACTTGAGTCGAGGCACGGAATACTAAATTGAGGTAAGAACCAAAACTTTATACATCCAGTCACGTGGTATAAGAAAGAGAAGAAACGAAACTCGTCGGTATTACGTCACGATATTTAAACGTCGCCTATTGTGAATGAGCAAAAGTAAATTCCTACACATGTTTATTCTGACGTTCATTCACGTAACAGTTAATATTGTAAATGATGTCAATTTTAGGTCGAATATATTGAATATGAAGTAGTGAAATGAGTAATTTAAAACAAATAATGACAAGCAATATTTTAAGTGTAAATAAACTGTTGTGTTTCGGTTTGGAGGAAATTATAGCCAGAGTAACTACTGGATATATTGAGACCTAACCTATGTCTCAGTGTGGCGATCGCAATAGAATGCTATTGCTTTGTAATTCAAGATGTTTGCTTTTGCTACCGTTCATGAGCAGTCGTAACGCTTACCATCAGGCGAACGGCATGTTCCTCTCGCCATACATTGCAATAAAAAAAAGTTTGTTGCCCACATGCCCTCTTTCGATGATAGCCTTGGTGTATATTTGTTTCTGATTCTGACGGCCCGCAGATATATTTGCCATATATTTTATACATTGTATTATTTTCACTATAAATATTGTCTAATTACACTTATACGCTCTAAATACGCGCAGGAATCAATGCGTGTTTGAGAATCTTGAGTCGGACTGAGTAGAATGAATTGTGAACGTCGGATTCGGTCATTGTACGACACTGACCTCTATTAACTATTGCTGTACTGCCAGTTGTCAATGGATTGTCGCCATTTTGGCGCTGATAGTAGCAGTGAGGCCGGTGAGTGTACGAAATTAATGAGTCAGGTTTTAACTACTGTTATTCTATATATATCCAACTCCTATTGTTTAATTTATTTCATGATTGATTTCGTTGCGGGTTAAAGACAAGTTAGACATTCCCGAAGACACGTCGAGCTTCAATGCTCGGTGTAATTTAAATGCGTGCCACTGTTGGTCTTGGCTTTCAGGAGTTGCAGTGGCGGATTTGAGAGTGGGACAGAGTCCAATACTATTATTCTATACGTATGCGTGTGGTGAAATTAAGAACTACCATAAAATAAAAGTAAATAAAAGATGTGTACAACGCATTGTTTGGAATATTTTTTTCTTATGTAAACAACGAAGGTTTATATTCGTAATCTAATAGTAAATAAATAAATACACCAACATTTATTAGTCCTGACCCCACACTAAGATCGAGTCTTGTGTCGTGGGTATGAAGAACTACGAGAGACTTTTCGCTCTCACAAGCACCCAGACTCGTAACAAATATTTGTGGTTCACACAAACATTTGTCTCGGTGCTGGGATCGAACCCGCGGCCACTCTATACACAACCGGCGTCTAACCCAGTTGGCTGTCTACTATAATAACAACATGTAAAATATAATAAAACGTGAAGAAAGGAAACGAGTTTATTATTTTGCTCATCAGCGGTTTGGGGCGACTGATCGTAGATGAGCTAAAGCAAAACTTGAAGCAAATGTTGAATTTAATTCTAGAACCGCTCGAGGAGGCGCTTCAAACCGATACAAATACAAATCATTGTCTATATATCGTATAGCTATATGCTAGCCCCATGGCACTTCTTCGGATTTATGTAACTTAATTCAGCGAACTGTATGCAGTAGACTTCGAAGAACAAACTCTGGAGTCTAGACCAGGCGTCAGAAACCTTTTGAGTTGGAAAATGCAAAAAATACAATTCAAATTTTCAAATGTTTCTATGTTTTGAAAGAGCCTCTATTTTCTGACGATTGTGACGAGACGTGTTGCATAGGAGGGGTGCAGTAAAAAGCGAGGATAATCGATAAAAAATGATTTTTAGTAATTTTTTTAAATAAATAGTATTGGCGTATGGAATTAAAGATCCGCAGCTTCACCTCCAAAAAGCCGTATGTGGCTCGCGAGCCGCAAGTAGGCGACCCCTAGTCTAGACGCATCTTTATCCAGTATCCATTTCATCGGGACACCTATTAATGAAATAAGATCTTTTTGTTGTTTTTAATATAAAAGTAATTCCCGCGCTTAATTTGGCAGCCTTGTTTAACAACTGATTCACGGTACAAGTTCAGAAAATACACAACATTGTGCAATAACAAATCACAAGACGTTATTTTACTATTTAATGAGTTTCATTGCAGGTTAAAGACAGTTTGGAGATTCAGTGCTTCGATGTTCACCTGCTATGTAGACAAAATATTTGGTCCATGTCTGTTGAGTAGAACAAATATAGACAAACTCAGGTCAACAGATGTTCTAAAATCCATGATAACGCATTCTGGGCCAATCGCGATTATTCAAATGTAAACAGAGACTTTCGCAGACGCGCGGTTGATAAGTAATTCTTTATCATAGTTGTTGATGGTAACAATTTTCTAAAATATTCTAATGTTCAAACCTTTGCGTTACGCGGCACGTGTTGAAATGTGATAAAGCGTGGTGTTTGTATGTTGGACTTAGATTCCGAGATGGAGCAGGGAAGTAGGAGACTGCAGTATCTCACGGCATTTTGTGGTGAGTTTCATCAAATACATATACATTTTCCTAGTGCGGGTTGACGGACACTCCGTTACCGCTCAATTTCTATTTAAAAGATGATATCCATAAAGGTTCTATTTAAAAGATGATATCTATAGTTTTTAAAGTGATTCGATTTATTTCAATACTAATAATATGTTTAATTTGAAACAATAGGCGTACTTTTATGAGTTTACTGGCTTACCATTATCATTGAAATAGTGACCTTGTTTAATAACGTTGCCAATTAGTATTAAATGTACCTGAAAACCAGCTGTATATTGAAATGTTGAATCTAAACACACAAAAATGAAGATTTTTTTATACAATAGAATAAACGAACATACCTGATGATAAGTGATCACTACCCCCTATAAAAATCTACTACGCTGGGATGTAAGAAGTGTTGCCGGTCCACCAAATCGAGAGGGGAGCTGGAAGAAAATGTCCACATTTCCTTCAAGAAGAAAGGGATAGTGGGCATCCGGCAATCTCACTTATCGACTAAACGAGACAGCCAAGCTATCACTTCCCGTAGATCTCCTGTGAGACAGTGGTACCGCCCCGGACGAGTTTGCCCATCCCATTCATGCTAAGTCATGACTGACAACAACGTCGCTTCACCACTTTTCAAGAATAATAATTTAAGTTAGTTCCACGCCATCTGCATGTAAATATAGGTACATATGATGTATTAGACGGTAGGTCCTTCGTGTGTAAGAATGTGAGTCTGTCAGGGACTTAGCATCACTTTGTTTCTATCGGCAATTAACAGTGTGTAATCTCTGTAGCTGTATCAGCCCATATACGTTCCACTGCAGGACACGGGCCTCCCGTACAATCGAGGGTACGATTAAGACGAGTTATGACATAATTATAGGCTACTACGCTGACATAAGGTCTGAAACGAGTGGCTGCGGGTTCGAGTTTTTTATAGCTTGGGTCCGGCAAACGAGCAAACAGTTCACTTAATGGTAAGTGATCACTGCCGCATATGAACATCCACAACACTTGGATCATGGATGTGTTGCCGGCCCAGTAAATCGAGAGGGGAGCGTGAAGAAAAAAGGATGGGAAGATCAAAGGGACATTGCGCATTCGGCAATTTCAACTGTCGCTTCAAGTCCATCTCTTGTGACAATGGTACCACCCTGGACGAGCCTGTCCTTCGGTCTGAGGCATGATTGACAATTGGCTCTACCACTTTTAATTGCTTACTTCTCACAACACATTAACTTATATTACCGATGTATAAAAAGTACTAGAGTCTTTCATCTTGATTATGTTTCCTACTAGATCTGACGATCTTGTATTCTATTTATTGTTTAATTTCAGTATCACTGGCAGCAGTTACAACTAGTGTGTCATTCTCGTGGACTACTCCCGTCATTCCCAAGTTTCATAATGGTGAAAACAGTTTCAATGTTACTGATGTAAGTAAAAGAAATAATTTTAACTCTCTCTCTTCAAGTTGACTAGAAGCGCCTGACAGGGCCTTTCAGATTAAGTATCCACCGATGGCAAATGGCTACCTTATGCCGGTACCCATGCATCTTAAGGGAACTATTATCTACAGTCTAACTAATGATCTTATAGTCTTCATAGAACTGTTGGTTACACGCTGGCTGTGAAACGAAAGGCCGCGGGTTCGATCCTCGCATCGGACATTTTTTTGTGTGAACCACAAGAATTTGTTTCGGGTCTTGATTTTTGAGAGCGAAAAACCTCTAGTATTTTTTGACACCCACTACACAATACTCGATCTTAGTGTGAGGTCATAGCTATGCATGTGACTGTTGGATGTCTAATTTAATTAACTAATATTATTTAATAAGGCATACCGTTTTTTTAAATATAGCATCGTGTTTAAACAAATAAAGAAGTTATTGTATTCACGATATTTTGGCTGACATCAGATGATTGGCGTTTCATTAAAAAATAAAAAGTATACAGTAACCTAGTCCACCTTCAGTTATTTTTGGGTTGTTAGGATATGCTCATATAACTCGAATCGCCCTTTATAGGTTTATTAAATTTGCCGAGTGTCGATATTATTATTGGATTACAAGGTAGGCACAACTTACTGCATTGTAGAATATTGTCACTTTTTCTCGGCAGTATTAAAGGCAGCATTGGGATGGTAAAGATTGAAAAAATGCTGTCTATAAACAAGATAGTGTTTCTAAAAGACTTGTCAGGCTTGGGTACTCAGGTGATTTTTGCGTGTCGATAATTCGGGCGACAGCTTTGTAGTGGGAGACAGTTTTGTAGTGGGCGAGTAAGATAGTCTAAGGTTCATATACTGTTTTTTGTGCTCTAGAGCGAGATATCGTGGATGGTGGCTATGTCCTCTCCCGGCGTGTGCGCGGGCAGTCTCGCCGCTCGCTACGTGTCCGACAGATTTGGCAGGCGCATGACGCTACTTACAAGTGCGTTCCCATTCGTAATAGGAACAGTACGTATAATTATAATTTGATTTTCAAAACGATCCCCATCCTAATTCCCTTATCAATATGGCTTTTCAGTCGTGTTGCAGAATAAATAGGCTCATAATTTTACGACCGTTTTACTTTTAACGGTAATTCTTTTGAAAATAGGAGTTTGGTTACCAAGTTCGCCTCATGCAGATGTTCAATTACTTATGCCTTCAAGTTTAATTATCCTTTATCCGTTCACGCTTGAGGTTTATTGTTATATATATATATTAAAAACAAAGCTCACAAATTATTTTAGTAACTGAACTACGCGAATACTCTGACCAGAAAAGTGTGGAAGATAAGGTGTAATGACAATTAATGGAGAAAAAGTAGTATGTTAAAAACTTCTTGTAGTTCAGCAATTAATGTTTAAGAAATGTACAAAAAGTAAGCAGTATAATATGATAGGGTGATTGACTTTTTACCAGGTCTTTGCAATGACTGCATTCAACGCTTGGATGTTGTACGTGGCTCGGTTTATTTGGGGTTGCGGAGCTGGAATGGTTACAGTTGTAAGTATTTTGTCATTATTAATTTCAATGAGAAATAAATTGATTGCGGAATTCGTATTCACCCAGGTAGAGATATCGTCTATAGTGCGGTATAATCTTGACACCTAGAAACATGTCACCATCTAAGCTGTATCAGCCCATATACGACCCACTGCAGGGCATGGGCCTACTCTACAATCGAAAGTACGATTGAGAGTGGTTAGGCCATATAGTCCACCACGCTGGCCTAGTGCGGGTTGGCGGACTTACATACCACAGAAATTCTTATAAATCGCTATGGTATGCAGGTTTCCTCACGATGTTTTCCTTCATCGTTTTTAGTGCGTGGTGATTAACTATAATCAATACACACATGACTCTGAAAAGTCAGAGGTGTGCCCTGGGATTTGAACCCGCGACCACCGTGAACAGTGGCAGCCGCATCCGGTCCGTTTACCAACAGGCCACCACGCACTTTCATTTCACCATCTAAGGCAAATGTTTATTTTAACTGTACTATATTTGTAATCAAGTGCAACGTAACTTTTTGATGAATGTCGAGACCAGCGAGCCATTCGTCTGATGGTAAGAGATGCGACCGCTCCTGAACAAGCACGGGTAGTATAGTATATCTCTTAAGCTGACTACGACAACGCAAAAGGAGGATTCTATTTTCGTATACTTCGTTTACAGATTTCAGCAATGTACTTAGCAGAAATTGCCAGCAAAGATATAAGAGGCAGATTATCTGTCATAAACAGATTCATGTTCAACTTCGGAGCTCTACTAGTTCTGGCCATTGGATCCTTCGTAACAATCACACAGCTGAACTACATGCTGATTGTTCTACCCGTGGTGTATTTCTTTGCTTGTTTGTGCATACCCGAGACACCTTACTACCTTCTTAAAGAAGGAAACATTGATCGAGCGAGGAAAGCATTGATGAGACTAAACGGATACAAATGTGAAAAGGTAATTCATCTTGTTTTTTAGTTATTTGAAATTCTAGAATTATTTTTCGTGAATGGAATTTCTATCCTCAATAAAGGCTTTCTCCAAGGGTTTCCACCGTTATCTGATGAAAGTTTCGCATATCTATAAGGGAATCACAGGGAATGTTTCTCGCCTCGAAGATATGATTATTGTCAGGATGTAAAAAAGAAAACATTTGTCAGAACACGATAATCTATGCCGGTTATGTCATGCGATACTGGCATACGATTCTCGCCACGAAAAACTGTCACTGTGTAATTGGGCTATTATGATGGACTTCGTAACCTATCGTCTTTCTATTATTATATCAAGTACATTACAAATAATATTAAATTGTCGTTTTCAGGAGCTACAAGACAAATTGTCTCTCATGAATGCAGACGTAAAGAAAGAAATGAGTCGGTCCGGCTCACTGAAAGAATTGATATGTGGCAAACAGTATAGAAAAGCTCTTATTGCTGCAGTTGGTAAGAATTTATAATCACTTCTAGCCTAGAAATCCCATTTATGTATTGGTCGTTTCATCTAAAAGGAGAGTGATTCTATTCAATGCCATCTCTTCCAACATTTTATAATACAGTAGCATCCCTAAGATATTAAAAAATATCTATGAAAAAAATATGCAACAATATATCAAGTAATTGATTAATTATATTCATTTGCGGTTTATGTAAAATATATTTTTTTTATGCCCCATTATGTTATTATTTCTTCCCGCTTCTCAATACTTTTATTTAGAACTTTCATGGTAATTTTAAAATAGGCGTTTAAGTTCATTCTTTACACCAGCACTTGCGTCGTGCACCGATTTAATTATTCCATACTTGTTTAAAGGTTTAAGATTGGTGCAAATAATGTCAGGATCTATACCAATCATGCAGTACTTAGGCCGCATAATGCAAGAGAGCAAATCTGGAATGAAGGTTTCGACAGCATTGGTCATATTTGGTGTCGTCAGATTTGTTGTTGGTAAGCATTTAATTTTATTTGTCGTATCCCAGTTTATTGTAAATTATTGTTTAATATTATTTTGTACATATATTAGCATTGAATTAATAAGAAGTTTAGTCTATTTGAAAAAGTCGTGTCATGATTTATTCAATCACTCAGCTCTTTAATATATTTTCAAACAAATCTACTTCAATTTTTTTGATTGTATCAAAAGCGATATAGATACACAATAATTCTTCATTATTGCTTATTTCAGGTGTGATGTCGTCTTTTATTGTCGAAAGGGTGGGAAGACGGCCGTTGCTTATGTTTTCATTCTTTGGTGCAGGCGTTTCTTTATCTGTAGTTGGCGCCTATTTCTTCATACAAGAAGTTATTGGAATAGAAGACGAATCTACAAGTCCATTCCGCCACGTAGCCTTCATAGGAATCCTTGTTTTCAATATCGTATCCACCTTAGGTTTCGATACATTAATATTTGTCGTCCCCGCTGAAATCTTTCCTCTGAATGTCAAGTCAGTTGCAATGACTACATTGAACATTTACGGATCAATTCTCACATTCATAGGTGTTAAAGGATACCAAATAATTAAAGATTTCTCTGGTCTATACGGAGTGTTCTGGACTTTTGGTACAGCAGCGTTTGCAGGAGCTGCGTTCACGTACTTTATAATACCCGAAACTAAGGGTAAAAGTTTGCGTGAAATTCAAATACAACTCCAAGGAAATATTTATGATGATGATAACGACAAAATAAATCAAATGTTCAATGGTGTTGAGAAAGGTGAAAATGAAATTAAAGTGATAAAAATGGAAGATATGAGCGGACGACATGAAGAAGAACCTTTAAACAGATAGTATTAAGTACCCATAGTAATGTTAGTTATAATTTTGAATACTAGTATTTCTAGTGTAATGTAAATGGGAAAGTGTGTGTCATTGATGAATTTCAATAAAATAATATATCGGAACTGACTTAATAGAGAATATGGAAAATAATTATCAATACTCATTTATATTGTTGATCGCATGTTTGATAACATCAATTATAATGCAATTTTGTATAGAATTTTTATCCGCAGCTAATTCAAAATAATAGCTATCATTGTAATGATTGAGGCTATTTTGTAAGAATAAACATGCTTATTTATAAGAAATAACATTGAATTCACGTAACAAATTGTGATTTAACGAACTGTATAACCATCTCCTAAGAATTTTTGCGTCGGTTCTCGTAGTGTAACAATGGTGTTGTGATACGATGGTTGTGACTTGTGAAATAGTGGTGTATCGAATGTGTGAATAAAATTTCAATTGTTTTTATTAAGTACATCAGCGCAAAAAAACCAGTATGTGATAATTGTTCCAATAAAAAATATTTTTTCAATACTTATTTTTCTTATCTCAATCCGATTTGGTATAGGATGTGTGATATATCCATTTGAGGAATTTTCGTCTAATTTAAAGTAAAAACCCACAATGACGTCAGTTATATTCAAGTGCGTGTAGTTGAATGACTTTAGTCTTGACGCCAGTTTAATTATTACCTTGGACATCGCGGTTGTTTCCGCGCTGACTTGAGTCGAGGCACGGAATACTAAATTGAGGTAAGAACCAAAACTTTATACATCCAGTCACGTGGTATAAGAAAGAGAAGAAACGAAACTCGTCGGTATTACGTCACGATATTTAAACGTCGCCTATTGTGAATGAGCAAAAGTAAATTCCTACACATGTTTATTCTGACGTTCATTCACGTAACAGTTAATATTGTAAATGATGTCAATTTTAGGTCGAATATATTGAATATGAAGTAGTGAAATGAGTAATTTAAAACAAATAATGACAAGCAATATTTTAAGTGTAAATAAACTGTTGTGTTTCGGTTTGGAGGAAATTATAGCCAGAGTAACTACTGGATATATTGAGACCTAACCTATGTCTCAGTGTGGCGATCGCAATAGAATGCTATTGCTTTGTAATTCAAGATGTTTGCTTTTGCTACCGTTCATGAGCAGTCGTAACGCTTACCATCAGGCGAACGGCATGTTCCTCTCGCCATACATTGCAATAAAAAAAAGTTTGTTGCCCACATGCCCTCTTTCGATGATAGCCTTGGTGTATATTTGTTTCTGATTCTGACGGCCCGCAGATATATTTGCCATATATTTTATACATTGTATTATTTTCACTATAAATATTGTCTAATTACACTTATACGCTCTAAATACGCGCAGGAATCAATGCGTGTTTGAGAATCTTGAGTCGGACTGAGTAGAATGAATTGTGAACGTCGGATTCGGTCATTGTACGACACTGACCTCTATTAACTATTGCTGTACTGCCAGTTGTCAATGGATTGTCGCCATTTTGGCGCTGATAGTAGCAGTGAGGCCGGTGAGTGTACGAAATTAATGAGTCAGGTTTTAACTACTGTTATTCTATATATATCCAACTCCTATTGTTTAATTTATTTCATGATTGATTTCGTTGCGGGTTAAAGACAAGTTAGACATTCCCGAAGACACGTCGAGCTTCAATGCTCGGTGTAATTTAAATGCGTGCCACTGTTGGTCTTGGCTTTCAGGAGTTGCAGTGGCGGATTTGAGAGTGGGACAGAGTCCAATACTATTATTCTATACGTATGCGTGTGGTGAAATTAAGAACTACCATAAAATAAAAGTAAATAAAAGATGTGTACAACGCATTGTTTGGAATATTTTTTTCTTATGTAAACAACGAAGGTTTATATTCGTAATCTAATAGTAAATAAATAAATACACCAACATTTATTAGTCCTGACCCCACACTAAGATCGAGTCTTGTGTCGTGGGTATGAAGAACTACGAGAGACTTTTCGCTCTCACAAGCACCCAGACTCGTAACAAATATTTGTGGTTCACACAAACATTTGTCTCGGTGCTGGGATCGAACCCGCGGCCACTCTATACACAACCGGCGTCTAACCCAGTTGGCTGTCTACTATAATAACAACATGTAAAATATAATAAAACGTGAAGAAAGGAAACGAGTTTATTATTTTGCTCATCAGCGGTTTGGGGCGACTGATCGTAGATGAGCTAAAGCAAAACTTGAAGCAAATGTTGAATTTAATTCTAGAACCGCTCGAGGAGGCGCTTCAAACCGATACAAATACAAATATCATTGTCATGTCTGGTCTAGACGCATTTTTATCCAGTATCCATTTCATCGGGACACCTATTAATGAAATAAGATTTTTTTGTTGTTTTTAATATAAAAGTAATTCTCGCGCTGAACTTGGCAGTCTTGTTTAACAACTGATTCACGGTACAAGTTCAGAAAATACACCACATTGTGCAATAGTAAATCACAAGACGTTATTTTACTATTTAATGAGTTTCATTGCGGGCTAAAGACCGTTTGGAGATTCAGTGCTTCGATGTTCACCTGCTATGTAGACAAAATATTTGGTCCATGTCTGTCGAGTAGAACAAATATAGACAAACTCAGGTCAACAGATGTTCTAAAATCCATGATAACGCATTCTGGGCCAATCGCGATTATTCAAATGTAAACAGAGACTTTCGCAGACGCGCGATTGATAAGTAATTCTTTATCATAGTTGTTGATGGTAACAATTTTCTAAAATATTCTAATGTTCAAACCTTTGCGTTACGCGGCACGTGTTGAAATGTGATAAAGCGTGGTGTTTGTATGTTGGACTTAGATCCCGAGATGGAGCAGGGAAGTAGGAGACTGCAGTATCTCACGGCATTTTGTGGTGAGTTTCATCAAATACTTATACATTTTCCTAGTGCGGGTTGACGGACACTGCGTTACCGCTCAATTTCTATTTAAAAGATGATATCTATAAAGGTCGTTAATTCTATAGTTTTTAAAGTTATTCGATTTATTTCAATACTAATAATATGTTTAATTTGAAATAATAGGCGTGCTATTATGAGTTTACTGACTTACCACCTTATCATTGAAATAGTGGCCTTGTTGTTAACGTTGCCAATTAGTATTAAATGTACCCAGAAACCAGCTGTATATTTAAATGTTAAATCTATAACATACACAAAAATGAAGATTTTTTTATACAATAGAATAAACAAACATGATGGTAAATAATCACTACCCCCTATGAAAATCTACAACACTGGGATGTAAGAAGTGTTGCCGGTCCACCAAATCGAGAGGGGAGCGGGAAGAAAATGTCCCATACATTTCCTTCAGTGAGACAGTGGTACCGCCCCGGACGAGTCTGCCCATCCCATTCATGCTAAGTCATGACTGACAATAACGTCGCTTTCCACTTTTCAAGAATAATGTGATGTGATGTATTAGACGGTAGGTCCTTCGTGTGTAAGAATGTGAGTCTGTCAGGGATTTAGCATCAATTTGTTTCTATGGCAATCAACAGTGTGTCTGTATTTGTATCAGCCCATATACGTTCCACTGCAGGACACGGGTCTTCCGTACAATCGAGGGTACGATTAAGACGGGTTACACCATAATTATAGGCTACCACGCTGGCATAGTGCGGGTTGGCGGAAATTTTATGGCAGTGTGTTTATGCGTTTTAAATAAAAATAAAAAATAAAATAACACCCAACAGTCACATACATAGTCCTGACCCCACACTAAGATCGAGTCTTGTGTCGTGGGTATCAGGAACTACGAAAGACTTTTGGTCTCACAAGCACCCAGACCCGGAAGAAATATTTGTGGGCCGCACAAACATTTCTCTCGTTGCGGGGATCGAACCCGCGACCTCTTGTTTCACAGGCGGCGTCTAACCAACTGCGCCACGGAGGCTGTCAATTTTGTATTAAGGTTTGATGTTTTGAAGGGCATTGAAGATTATTACTATCATAGCTGGTGCCTAATGTGTCGGCATGTGGAGTGCCATGCAACGCGTAGTAACAATAAGTTTTGAGCAGTGTTTTCTCTTCCAATACTTGCAAAATGAAAATTGTATAACAAATTATTAATGAACTGCTCTGATTTAAACCACTTCTAACTTTTGTAATAATCACTAAATTGTAAACTTGTTTTGAAAAGAGCAACACTAGAGTTTCGTGCCCGTTCTTCTGAAAACAGTGAAACAGTTCAGTGAAAACAGCTTTCCGAACCGAGTGGTAGATATAAACATGACTGAGTCTAAATAAGGTAGGACTTTTTACTGGATTCAATAAATTCTCATTATAGAATTATATTTTTAGATGACTCAATAATTTTGTCCATGCAAAGATGAGCGATCGAAACCATGGCAGCCACAAGTAACTGATAAGATAAACATATTGAGTAGTTCTATACAAGGTCGTCATTACTAGTAACTACATCATATGAAAAATAATATTACATGTTAGTTTATTTATTCAGAAATCCAACGGGTTACATATCAAAGATAAAACTGTAATAGCCACTTCCTTGCAATCAATCAAAGTCGTCATTCACAAAATTAATTGGTATATAAAAAAAATGTTCTAGTGTATTATCTATTTTATTTTATCTCTATATTATTTAATCTTTGAGAAGCAGTCAGAAAGTAACAAATATGAATAATACACAGGAATAAAACTTAATCCAGTGAAGTTTCAACTAATAACTAATACATACACGAAGAAAGTGAACAAAATAAAATTTACTTAGAAATACTAACAATAAATCTATGTCTGGTACTCAGCTATTTCACATAATGGACAAGAAGTAGTTGCAGCTGTTCATTAGTTAAAATTGCCGTGTTTAAATAAAATAGTTCTGGTGGTAACGAAACGGGAAGTCACATATTATGACGATTGACGAAGGTATGAAGTTTATCAAGCTAGGCCTTGTAGAGTTAGGTCGTGAAGAGTAGACAACTTGGCTCGACATAAGATCTGATAACTTTTTAAAGTGCAATTCAAATGGTCTCGTCTTGGCAAACTTTACGTGAAAATCTTTTTGAGGATTCTTTTATTTTCCCGAGGATATAATTTACGTAGAACTTAGATTTATGCACCGTAGTGCCATCTAGCGAGCGTTGTGCAAAAATGTACACTCGCAACACGCATGTTTATAATGAATATAAATTTATAATGTATCCAAGTCATAACATTGACTAGTTTCTTATTATGAAGAAATTGTTAGTTTTAGCTGTGTTTTTGAAAAGCGAAGAAAAATTCAATTTTATTAGCTGAAATCTGTATGTTTTAGTAAATGTATAATGTACGAGGTAAGGAATTATGAAGTGTGGTTTAACTGCTTTCTCCGTTAAGAGATGGCGCCACTTGAAATCTGAATCGCGGTATGGTTTCGTTACATCCGAGAGTATATAAGCCTGCAATGAAGTTACCTCGTCGATGTGATAGGGGGATAGGATTTTTTCCCTTCCCGTCCTTTTTATAAGTTTTTGGAAGTCTTCGGCCACCTCGCGGTGGACCGGTGAAGACTTAAAATTGAATGAAAAATATTGGTCGTCCGGTGTGCATTGGGTGATATTAAGGATTCTCCAATTCGTGATGGAGTCTCGGTCCGTATTACTTGATGCCTTCTTTGAATCCGTATTTGGGGGGTTACTCTCTAGTAAATACTATTATTTATGGGGGTTACTGTGTACTCCGGAACGATGACGAATATTCGTACAGTTTATTTATAGATAATATTGATTTTTAGAAGTAAACCACTTTTATCATTTATGTGGATATTGAACGTCTGAATATTCAAACTTCGTGTCGGAGTATAAAGTAAACCCCTCTAAACCCTTATACATAAGAAACCGCTAAAGAATCAAATAAACGTAAATAAGTTAAATCGTGTTAAGAGTATAAAATGTTCATAATTTTTTCTATTCATAATGACTTTTCTTAATACTTTAACTAATATTGCTACTTTACAGAAAAAAGTGATTTCATTCACTTGACAGTAATAATATCCAACGTCCAGCTGACAGACATCCGCAATTTTTCTGCTTATTTGCACAGACAAGGATCTCGGAAATTTTTAAGTTAATGAGCTGTTAAATAGCTGATTAGCGATTTTTGACATCTATGTATAACGTTTTTGAGTCAGCTCATATTAACGGCATTTGAGAACTGTGTTTATTCTTTATGAATAAAGGGGCCATACTTTTTTGGTTACTGGTTTGTCAGTAGAGGTTAGGGTTGTGGGTGTGGTTTGGGGGACTTGCCGCAAATTATTGAAAAGTTTACTGATACATATTTGTTATTTTGAATTAAATAATAATTTTATAAATTTTATTTAATTATAATTAAGACAATAAAATAGCCAATTTTTTTATGGGCTATAATATTAAGAATACGCTGTGATCTAAAATTAACTGGGAAGTTTTACACTTTCGAATTTCCATCAAACGTCATTAACCAAATTGTTACAAAAGAAATATACTAAAGTGAAAAAAACATGATTGTGCCACCCTAAATAATGCTTCTGATGATGACATTTTATTAATAGCCCAGTCAAATAAGGAGAAAAAAGGTTTAATCTGGAATTGAGAGATAAGCTGGAAAATTGTATAACTCTATTTATATATGTCTTAAAAATCTCAGCGCCGCTAAATGAGATATCAAAAGTCAAAGGCCCTGAAAATCAGTTGCTTGCAAATATATCGTTTTCTATGACTTTTATATCTATTACGAAACACAACACTGCTGTGGTCGGGTTTTGGGATTTTCGATTATTGATATTGAAATTTCCAATCTAGGGGTACGGCAGTGCTCCCGCTAAGTCTACCTATAAATTCGGTGGGGATAAATTAGAAGCCTGATTTTTCGCACTAAGCAATCTTATCTAATATCATAATTATGTATTATTACTTGTGTGATACATTGTGTTTTCATGCACTGGCCAAAGCAATCTATTTAATTTAAAACATAAAAGATTTGTAATATTGATATGGTCTGTTGTTAGGTTAGCTAATTACGTAATAACTTATAACACCTCACAAAAGTTAAGACCCCCTTAAGAGTCGAAGAAGAAGAGTCCCTTACGTAGGGACTGAAATAAACAACTTGGTAGAAGCCAGTTGGTATTACATGGATCTCATAAATTTTTATGGTAGAAGAAATGAGTGACGAGAATAATAATTATATTTCTCGAATTTTGTTTTGTATGGGAAAACATTTATAATTTATCAATTTTAATTAAGTCTATTAACCGCGTTCATCGGTTTAAGACTCACAAAAACTTTTTGACTTATAATTTTACGACCATCTTGGCCTGCGATAGGAAGTGTTCGTGAAGACTTATATATTATCTGATGTAACGAAACCATACCGCGATCTAGATTTGTAGTGGCGCCATCTCTTAGCATGAAGTAGGACGAACATTTCTTACTGCGACACTTTAATGTTGAGGTCAAGTATTAAGAAATATCTTCATCTCTATATCCTCAGGAAGTCCACTGCTGAACAAAGGCTGCTAAGAACCTCCACATCGACCTGGTGGAAGCGGCCTGCATCCACCTGCTCCCTGGATTACACCAAGACTATGTCATCCCCTTTCGAATAATTCACTGAATGGTCATTATTAAACCCATGTTACAAAATGCAATCTGGGGCAACATAGACCTGGGATAAATATTAGTTTTAATTTGACCTTTGCTAAAGTACAGCGGTAGATCGGAATAAATTGAATCTTAAACTTACAGGTTTGTCAATATTAAAAAGAATCGTAAACTGTACTGATGAGCCCGTAACCACTCAATCGGCCTCTCGATTGTAGAGGAGGCCCGCGCGTTGCAGTGGGACGTACATATTATACGGAACTGAAAGAAATAATGAGATTTAACACCTTATGCCTTAGGATAAATTGTTGCGAACATGCAATTTGAGTGTCTACTCTCGACTCGATTAATAATCCACCTCCTTCCTCTACCCCCTAATTAAATGGATAATTTAAGTATTGCGTCACGTATAAGGAAATTAGAGTGCTTTTCGCCCTGGGATATTCGTTGCCGCTGTACGTGTGACGGTCATTGACTGAACTAAATCGAGATTTGGCTTAACAGTTAGCCAGTGACTAGAAGAGCATTGACACAGGCATACCCCTTCCGGCCGCCCTCGGAGTACTGGAAGGGGTGCTCAAGAAACCGCCGGTCGAAAACGATGAAAATACTGCATATGATCTGCGGATTTTGGCCCTCAACTATTACAAAGTAGAGTTGTGTAAATATGCGCGCCGTATAAGACCACGTGGTTCCATTAATTCTTCACATAACATAAAGCCTGGTTTAACACTAATATCATTAGTCAACCGTTTTAGAGCTCTCAGCACCGCTTTTGAGTGCGACAACAAAAATCAGTTCTAGTATTTGCGTGTTTCCAAAGATAATAAGAAAGAGTATTTAAATGCTATTTATAAAACGCCTGAGTGTAGTCGTAGTCAAGAAATAGTCAACAATCTTGTAATCTGCATTATGGCATAAGCTTTTTCAAAACACGACTTTATAAGATACATTATAGGATGTAATTACCAAAAAGAATGACGAAAAAACCACGTTGATTTATGAGTAGAAGGAATAGCGCATTTCTGGATTCTAAAATGAAAAAGTGGACTTGTAGATAACTTGATTGCCCACACTTTTCTTCCTCGTTTATGAGTGCGTGTTTACGAAATTGTTTTTTTCTGATTCAACCAGGTTGCGATTTTTCTGGTCTTACTCCTAAAATGCTCATTTAAAGACAATAATGAATATGATGTTTTTAACTTGACAATTGCTACTAGATTTAAGGATTATTAACATATTTAGCTTTTTGTATTTTTCAAGAGCGATGTTGACGACGCACGCGCACATCATCCCGCGTAGCATATAAGAAACATGTTTTGTAGGGTCTCGTCACGCCACGATCGCAGTATGTGTGGGCGGATTGGGTGCATTTTGTGGTTTTTTGACCTATTTTATTGAATAACTTCGCACCCACCGCTCACACATTAATGATTAATATATCATTTTAAAGGGCGTGACGAGACCTATCTAACGGTGTAAGATACATGTATATACGAAGGATATTTGAGTAAATAAAGAGGAAAATGACCGCGCCCCATAGTAAAAACGGACCCAAAAATAGGAACGTTTTACGTGGGTCTCCCTATGGTAACGCCTCGGAGTAAATAAGCTGGCAAGCGAAAATGGAAATTCACTGGATCCAGAAGAGCTCTCCGAGGAAGAAACCTGAAGACACCCGAAGCCTCAAGAAACCTCAAGAACCAAGAAGCCTGGAGAAACCTGAAGAAGTACGAAGCGATCCGGACTGCGACGTTGCTTGCCGGCGTCATTGCGATCAAGTACTCCGGGGCTTACCATAGGGCGGGGCGTGGTCGATTCCGCGTATATTTTATATCGTGTGTTTCATTACGTTGCCCGTCCTATACAAACCGCACCTTTCGGAGCGACCTTTCCTAGGGGACTAGGCGTCAAATAGAGTGCTCGAACACGCACCAGGGGGTGCATACGCTGGGCTCCGGCGCCCGAGTTGAGGACTCGGATTCTCGCCCAGTGAAGTCGCGGTGGAACGTCGGTGCCCGTCTCCGGGTTCCCGACCTCCGCACGCCTACAGCTGGTCCTTCGAGCCGGATTGTTCGCCGCACTCAAGATGCCAGTCACCAGAAGCACGAAGGGCGCTCCATCAAGCCTTCCAGCAGCGACGACCACCACGACCCCGACGACCGGCGCGACCACCGCGCCCCGAGTTGAAGGCACGTCGGGATCTACGGTCACCACGACGTGGTCACACGGGACCACAACAACTGCGACAACCGCGACCGAAACTCCTCGCGCACCCGGGCAACGTGAAGACGTTCCGGCTGCGACGGTTCGAAGAGGACGCTCGACGCGGTCAAGCAGCAAGAGGAAGGAGCTGGAAGCGAGGGCAGAAGTTGCGCGCCTCGAGCATGAGGCGGCGCAAGCAGCGGCAGCGGCCGCTCGAGCGCGACTCGAACTACTTCGAGTCGAAGAGGACGACGACTCGTCTACGGGAACAGGTGAGGATCCAGTCACCAAGGAAGACGACGTGTCGAAGTGGGTGCAAGCAACGACAGCGGCGCCCGTGAAGGAATACGAAGTCGAACCCGTCACTGAAGAGGCCAAGCCCAGCGACGCACCGAAGAGCGACGTATGCGGCTTGGCGGAAGCAATTGTGAAGGCCATCAACGCAGCTCCGCGAGCCGGGACGTCGGCTCCCGCGTTCCTACACGAACTACCGACGTTCGACGGTACATCGGGAGAATGGATCGCCTTCAACACAGTGTATGAAGACACAGCTTCATTTTTCAGTCGGCCACAGAACATGGCCCGACTGCGGAAGGCCATCAGGGGGATGGCCAGGGATGCGGTGAAGAGCGTCCTGTACTCCGACTGCACACCAGAGGAAGTCATGGAAGCCTTGCGCCGCAGATTTGGGAGACCAGACGCACTGGTCTTAGGTGAGTTAGAAAAATTGAAGAGCTTGCCAAGAATTAACGAAAACGCGCGCGACGTGTGTATCTTCGCGAGCCAAGTCAACAACACCGTCGCGGCGATCCGGGGCTTGAAGAAGCCACAGTATCTCCATTCACCGGAGATAATGAAGAGCATTGTGGACAAGATGCCTGCGGTCATTCGGTACCGATGGTACGACTTCGCCGCAGACAAAGAAGAGGAGGCGCCCGAACTCATCTCAATGATGAAGTTCCTGAACAGGGAGGCCGACAGATGCAGTCCGTATGCAGTACAAGAGGTGGTCCGACCACGGGCTCCTGCGCGACAAGCCGCGCACGCAGCCGTGGACCATCATGAAGAAAGGCCAGTGAAGATGACCTGCTCGCACTGCAACGGCGATCACCGGATGCTGGACTGCCAAGACTTCGGGAGAGCGGCGGTCAAAGACAGGTGGGACTCCGCGAAGAGGAGCCGCCTCTGCTTCAAGTGCCTTCAAGGGAGGCACAGGAAAGAAGACTGTCGGAAGCCGCCGTGCAGGAAGTGCAAGCGCGCGCACCACATACTGCTCCACGAGGAGCGGAGCCCGGTGCGCCGAGAAGAGGCAGTGGAAGACGTGGCCAAAGAAGTGGCGAATAACGTGCGCCTTCCAGTGAACGCGACGGTGGGAGCGAGGGCGTTCCTGAAGATGGTCCCGGTGATCGTACACGGGCCCAAAGGAACAAAGAAGATAATGGCTCTACTGGACGAAGGGTCAACGGTGACCCTTCTCGACTCTGCGGTTGCGGAAGAAGTCGGACTTCGGGGACCACGCGAGAGTCTCACCCTGGAAACCGTCGGAGGCAAGATGGTCTCAAAGGGAGACTCCATGAGGCTGGATGTGCAGCTGAAGGGCGTGCATCAGAAGAAAATGAGGTTGCTGAGGGGCGTGAGAACCATAGACGACATAAGTCTCACGCCCCAGAAAATAGAACACAGGAGGCTGCGGGAATGCGCGCACCTCAGGAAGATAGCGGATCAACTCCACTACGAAGAAGAGTCTCCAAGGCTGCTAATAGGCCAGGACAACTGGGAGCTCATCGTATCGAAGAGTACCAGGAAAGGAGGCAAGAACCAGCCGGTGGCATCCTACACATTGCTGGGATGGGTGCTCCACGGCCTCGACGGAAGAAGCGCGCGCGCCGTGCGCTATGGAAGGTGCGCACACGTCGCCACACGAGAGGACGACTTGGAGGCGCTGATGAAAGAACACTTCGCCGTGGAGTCACTCGGCGTACAACCAAGGAGGCCGACAACCGACGCAGACGCCAGAGCCCTGGCGCAGCTAGAGGAGTCCACCAAGCGAACGCCGAGCGGGCGTTACGAAGTCGGGCTCCTCTGGAAGCAGGCGGACAAAGTGTTGCCGGCGAACTATAAGTCCGCAGAGAACAGGCTTAAGTCGATTGAGAAGAAGCTCGACAGGGATCAAGATTTGAAAAAGGAGTATCGACGACAGATCCAAAACTTGTTGGACAGCGGGTACGCCGAGGAGGCGGGACCGGCAACGGGCACGAGGGTGTGGTACCTGCCACACTTCATGGTGACACACCCGACCAAGGGGAAGAAGAGGCTGGTGTTCGACGCGGCCGCAAAGTATGAAGGGGAAAGCCTCAACGACGCACTGTTACCCGGACCGGATCTACTACAGTCGCTGTTCGGCGTCCTAATGCGGTTCCGACAGCGTCCTGTCGCGGTGGTAGCGGACATAAAGGAAATGTTCCTACAGGTAAAAGTGAGGAACGAAGACCGCGACAGCCTTCGTTTCTTGTGGAGACAAGATCGGAGGGACGGGCCGCCGAAAGAGTTCCGGATGAGCTCGTTGGTCTTCGGTGCCGCCTGTTCACCGAGCGCCGCGATCTATGTGAAGAATAGGAATGCGGCCGAATTTAAGAACAAGTATCCGGAAGCAGCCGCAGCGGTGGAGAGGAACCACTACATGGACGACTACCTGCAGAGCTTTTACAGCGAGGAAGAAGCCGTCCGAACAGCGAAGGAGGTGGACATGATCCACCGCGCCGTGAGTTTCCAATTGAGAGGCTGGGCGTCGAACAGACCAGGCGTGCTGACCGCACTTGGCCAGCACTCGAAGGACGGCGAGGTGGAGCTGGGCTCCAAGGAAGAAGGCGCATTGGGACTCCGATGGTTCCCGGCGGAAGATTGCTTGGGCTTCCGAGCGCGCCCAGCAAGTGCGGCAATCTTCGAAAGAGCGACGCCGACGAAGCGGCAAGTAACGAGCGCGGTCATGTCAACCTTCGACCCACTGGGATTGGCGGCGCCGATCCTCATACAGGGAAAAAGGCTGATTCAAGACATATGGAGAAGCGGCGTCGGATGGGACGAGCACGTCGGAGCCGAAGAGGAGCGGCAATGGGCAACGTACATCGAGAACCTGCACCTGCTGCAAGACCTACGGTTGCCGCGGTGCATCACGCGCACCGCACACGAGGGGGAGCTTCACGTGTTCACCGACGCCAGCGAAGTGGCCTACGCATGCGCGGTGTATTGGAGACAGCGGACGGAAGAGGACAAGGGCGACGTCACGTTGCTCGCTGGTAAGGCGAGAGTCACGCCGCTGAAACCCGTCTCCGTGCCACGGTTGGAGCTGCAAGCCGCGCTGCTGGGGACCCGCCTGGCACAGTCCGTCAAAGAGGAGCTCGACTTAGTGGTCACCAAGACCACGTACTGGACGGACTCGAGCACGGTCCTCGCTTGGATCAAGAGCGATCCGCGAACATTCAAGCCATTCGTCGCTCACAGATTGGCCGAGATCGAGGACACAACGAAACCACAACAATGGCGCTGGGTGCCCACGAAGGAGAATCCAGCCGACGACGCGACACGGAAGGTTCCGAAGAATTTCGGCGCGGACCACAGATGGTTCAAGGGTCCGGCTTTCCTGCGCGAGGCCGAAAATAAGTGGCCTCGCGCCCGTCAGTTCGAAGCTCAACGAACAGGGGAAGAGAAAGAGACGCAAACGACGACCGCCGTCAGAGAAAAGGCGAGTAAGTTCGCGACACCATCGCCGGAGAGATTCTCGCGGTGGACCAGATTGGTAAGGGCCACCGCGAGAGTGTTGTTGTTCGTGCGACTGTGCCGAAAGAAGAATGCGATTGGCGCCGTGAACAGGGCGGAGCAAGACCCCGCCTGGAAGCCGTATCAAAGGAAAGGAGCGGCGGAAAAGAAGACCACCGTTCGGGAGCGGATTAACAGAAACCTGCTGCCGCTCGACCCGGACGTGATACGCGAGGCGGAAAGGCTGCTGCTGAAAAGGAGCCAAGAAGAAGATTTTGAAGAGGACATTCGTTGCATCCGCAGCGGGAAGCCGCTACACAAGGGCAGCAGGCTGAGAGGGCTGGCGGTCAACATAGGAGACGATGGGCTTATAAGGATGCACGGGCGCATAGATGCGGCCACCGGCGTCACCGAGGATTACAAGAGGCCCATCGTGCTCGGCGGCAGTCACCGCGTAACGAAACTGTTAATACAGCACTTTCACGAACTGTTGCAGCACGGAAACCACGCGACTGTCCTGAACGAGCTGCGGCAGAGATTCTGGGTGCTAGGATTGCGCTCAGCGGTGCGCCACATCGCGCGCCAGTGCCAGTGGTGCAGAGTACGACGGGGTCAGCCGCAGGAACCGCCGACGGGAGACTTGCCTCCAGAAAGACTGCGACACGGGGCCCCACCGTTCACCCATGCGGCGGTGGACTACTTCGGGCCCATGACCGTCACCGTCGGGCGGCGACACGAGAAGAGGTGGGGCGCGCTGTTCACGTGCATGACAACGAGAGCCGTGCACGTGGAACTGGCCGCGTCCCTATCGGCAGACTCAATGATATTGGCCCTGAGAAGAATGGCGGCAAGAAGAGGTATGCCGGTCACTATCTATAGCGACAACGGCACGAACTTTGTGGGCGCGAATAAGGAGCTACAAGAGGCGGCAGAAGGCCTGAAAAAAGAAGCGTTGGCGACGGCGGCCGAAGAAATGGGCGTGCGGTGGAAGTTTATTCCACCCGGCGCGCCACACATGGGAGGAGCATGGGAGCGCCTGGTCCGCTCCATCAAGACGGCGCTGGCGGCAACGCTACGGGAGCGGTGCCCGAAGGAAGAGGTTCTGCACACGCTGGTCGCGGAGGCAGAACACATAGTGAACTCGAGGCCTCTAGTGGAGGCAGACGACCCGGCGCAAGAAGCCCTAACGCCCAACCATTTCCTAATAGGCAGGTCGTGTGGAGCTCGCCGACTGGGAGTGTTCGCGGACGAAGACGCGACGAGCAGGAAGACCTGGAGGGTGGCGCAGCGGCTCACCGACCACTTTTGGAGTCGGTGGGTGAAGGAGTATCTCCCCACTCTCCTGCCCAGGAGAATCGCCGGGCGGTCAGGCGACGGGCGCGATCTGCAGTGCGGGGACACGGTCCTCATAGTGGACTCCGCACTGCCGCGCTGCGTGTGGCCCAGAGGCCAAATCATCGCGGCGCACCAGGGACCCGACGGAAGAACCAGGATCGTCGAGGTGCGGACGGCGAACGGCGTGCTGCGGCGACCGAGCACCAAGGCGGTGCTCCTCGTCCCGGCGGCAGCAGCGGCGGCGTCGTCCGACGAAGAAGAAGGTGCTGCGCACGAGGGGGAGAATGTTGACGACGCACGCGCACATCATCCCGCGTAGCATATAAGAAACATGTTTTGTAGGGTCTCGTCACGCCACGATCGCAGTATGTGTGGGCGGATTGGGTGCATTTTGTGGTTTTTTGACCTATTTTATTGAATAACTTCGCACCCACCGCTCACACATTAATGATTAATATATCATTTTAAAGGGCGTGACGAGACCTATCTAACGGTGTAAGATACATGTATATACGAAGGATATTTGAGTAAATAAAGAGGAAAATGACCGCGCCCCATAGTAAAAACGGACCCAAAAATAGGAACGTTTTACGTGGGTCTCCCTATGGTAACGCCTCGGAGTAAATAAGCTGGCAAGCGAAAATGGAAATTCACTGGATCCAGAAGAGCTCTCCGAGGAAGAAACCTGAAGACACCCGAAGCCTCAAGAAACCTCAAGAACCAAGAAGCCTGGAGAAACCTGAAGAAGTACGAAGCGATCCGGACTGCGACGTTGCTTGCCGGCGTCATTGCGATCAAGTACTCCGGGGCTTACCATAGGGCGGGGCGTGGTCGATTCCGCGTATATTTTATATCGTGTGTTTCATTACGTTGCCCGTCCTATACAAACCGCACCTTTCGGAGCGACCTTTCCTAGGGGACTAGGCGTCAAATAGAGTGCTCGAACACGCACCAGGGGGTGCATACGCTGGGCTCCGGCGCCCGAGTTGAGGACTCGGATTCTCGCCCAGTGAAGTCGCGGTGGAACGTCGGTGCCCGTCTCCGGGTTCCCGACCTCCGCACGCCTACAAGCGATTTAAGTAGTAGAGCTTCAAAGGGTAGAGTGCTACTCTGCCATGAAAATAAAACCCAAGAAAAAAAAACGTTACTGATAATCATAAGATCTGATAGAATTAAAAGCTACCCTTACCGCACATTACCCATACATTATGAAAAACATATAGGTGAAGCATATAAAGCGTGTAATAAAAAATATATAACGGTTATATACGCATATTTTTACTTGGTACGATATTTTTTATCATATTTTTAAAGTGTATGGAACACGCGACTGGGCAAACACTTTTAAAAACTTGTATCTATTTTCTTACGATCGTATTATAGTAATAGATTTTTTTCATAGCTCTAAAACTAACACCCAGTTTCGTTTTCGGTAGCAGTCCTGATATACGAGTACTCTGTATACAGGGTATATCAAGACTGCTACCAAAAACGAAGCCGGGTGGTAGTTTAAGCGACTTGAGACACAATGCAACAGAAAATATTGGAAAAAAAAGCGATAATTTTTTCTTGTTAATTTTTTTTATATGGTCGTATTTGGGTGGTAAATACATTTTTTTCCTAAAATAACAGTGTATAACCTTTTATTTATAAAGACTCTAAGGTATAAAAGAGTTTTAATTATTATTTTAGCAAAAACTTTCGATTTACCACCCAAAAATGACGATATTTAAAAAATGATAAAAAAAAAATTGTCGCGTTTCTTAGCAAAAATTTTAGTTGCATTGTGTTTGTAGTCACTCAAACTACCACCCGGCTTCGTTTTCGGTAGCAGTCTTGAGATACCCGGTATATATCCAGAACAACAAGAAGAACAGCAGGCTACCATCCCTATGTCGTTAATTTACCATCGATTCGCACAAAACGATTTGCGTCCTCCTTCATCATGCGTACGGCAAAGGAATGGAATGCCTTACCAGAATCAGTGTTTCCAAAAAATTATGACTTGGGTATCTTTAAGGCTAGAGTGAATAGGCACCTTCTAGGTAGGCGTGTAACAACGTACACTATATCGGCACTTTCCATCAGGTGAGATTATAGTCAAACGCCTAACCTATAAAAGTTAATATATATATATATATAATACAGTAGTGTTGACTTTTAGCACGGTAGGATCAAGAGCTCAATCTAAGTTTTATTTAATGTGGTGACAGAGGTCTACGTAAATTTAATAAGTTAACTTGAATAATATTTATTTATAAATAATATTTTTTCCATAAAATGTGTGAAATAGCACAATTAGGAGGAGTTCTGTGTCCACTATAAGTTATCACATGATGAAATAATATTTTTCACGTATCACGTAACTATTATAATAGAATTCATTTGATTCATGAATAAAATACTAAGTACCCAAGTTCTATTGTCTTGGAAGGTAAAATTAACACGTTTTAAAATATATTTTTTGTAAGCAATTAGTTATTAAAGATTCTAATATGATTCCCAAGCATTTTATTTATTGTCGATTTACCTTCTATGATTATACATATAATTTCAGTTTTAATTACAGTCGTGTTGACTGACAATATTCGTAAATTGGACATTGCAATAAAATATTGAACATCCATGCGTCACGTGTTTTGGTTTGTTTACATTTAGTTAAATACCTAAACCAATGGAGTGTAGGTACAAATTTTTCATTTCAACTTTCTGACTTCAGGATTTCTAAGACCGGAATAATTATTGTTTTCCAGAGTCCAGGCCAGACGTAACATTTTTGTAAAGTTTACAAGAGTCTTATCTACCACGCCAGTGGGTATAGACTTTCAAAAACTATAGTATTTTTATTTGTTCCTCGGAATACAATCACCAAATTCGTATCAGGCTTATATAATTACCAATGTAACGGAACCATACCGCGATCCAGATTTCTAGTGGTGCCATCTCTTAATGAAGAACGTAACCATTTTAAAGGTACTTCACAGTTACGAACTAAAAAAAGGCTAATGTTAATCTGCTTTTGTACACCTCCTCTTCTTTTCCGTCCTCTTAACTGGAGAAACCATTAATGTTATTGCAGCAGATGGTTAAGCCATAGAAAATGTGAGCAATTGTCGCCCTGGGATATCTGTCCGGGAGTGACGCTCTTAATGCACATGACGGTAATTGTGTTGTTTTAGTCAGTGTGCTGGTGTAATATTACTGGTTAAGTTAGGCTTTTGAACCTGCTGTTATATCCACAATCGTGCCGGGTTTGTAATGCAGTGGATTTGTAATAAAATATAAGGCGTGTTTCAGTGTCCGTAGCGGCTGTGGCTTCAGGAGTGTCATTGAATTGGAACACGCCAGTCCTACCCAAGTTTCACGACAATGAAACCAATATCCAAATCACTGATGTAAGTGCATAAACTAATACCACAAAACCTGATATAATTAAGCAATTAATTAAACATAATATAAATTAGAGAACTATTTCTTTAGTTGCCTTTAAAACAATTGTAAATACAATTTTTGCGTTTTTGGTAAACGTGAAATTTACTTTTAACAAGGAACAATGTTTTTTTCGAAAAAAAAAAACTTGGTAAATGAAGGACAAATCAGCAAAATGTGCATACTTCCATGCCAACTTAAAACATGTGTATACGGCCATTATTTTGATTTCAACGTTTGCATCAATATTGATCATAAGTCGCCAACTCAGTCTTTTACATTGTTGGTATTTTTTTATTTCCCTAGAACCAGATATCATGGTTGGCATCGATTTCCTCCCCTGGTTTCGTAACCGGCAGTCTCATCACCAGTTTTACTGCGGACAAGTTTGGGAGACGAGCAACTCTACTGGGCAGCGCCCTGCCTACTACTATCGGAGCGGTAAAAAGAAATTCAAGTATTATTGAAATAAAACTATTTTTACGGATTTTATCGTGGATTTGGTTTAAGGCGGAAACATATTACTGAAACGCCATGCCACCCGACCCGACGCGACACGTGTTGAATCAAATCAAATCGTAGTATTTTCTATGACGAGAACTACACTACGAACACGCAATGCTACGTTGCGTGGCGTGTTTGCAATGTGTAAGTCTAAGAAGGCATTATTGAAGTACTAATTCATGTTTACGATTAACCTAAAAAACATATGAAGCGGAGGGAAGGACTATTATATGTTTCCATCTTCTCTTATTTCTTTTTTTTTTCTGATCAATTTCGATGCGAGTTAAAGACGAGCTAATGTCTCTTAAAGACTCGCCGAGTTCCACAGCTCAGTACTTATTCTTTCCATGCCACTGTTGATCCAGGCTGACAGGAGTTACAGTGGGTGGGAAATTCACTAACCTAAAAAAAGCAATTGCTTTAAGCGTAAAATTTTTTGATTACAATCGATTCATAATTGCATGTTCATACATGTTAAGCCTAAGTAATTATCTTTGAATAAATGGCGTCGTAAAAAATGGTGGCGTGGTTTTTCATGCGGAAACTTAATTTGTTAGTGTTGTTTTATGATCCTACCAGATAGAAACATTAGCAAAGGGCATTAGAGTATGCGACAGCTTTAGGCACTAGAACAGTCCTTGTATTTTGTGTTTTTCATGAGGTTGAGTATGGCTGCTAGGAGACTTATTAAAATTAGTCCCTAGAGGTCACCCTAGGAATAGGGCAAAGAAATGGATTTATAAAAATACACCCAAATGACGGATAATCAAATTCGATAAAGAAATAGCCTAAGATCTGATGGCTCCAAGGTATAAGGCTACATTTTCTTACAATATACACTCCTTGAAGGGAACTGTAAGAGAATAGAGAGGTAGTACAGACTACAGAACGTAGTGTGGGTTTACTTGAGACCTTCATAAAATAATGGAGTATTAAAGAAAATCACATAAATGAATGACGAATTACAAATAGTTGACTAAATATATCATATATTTCAGATTTTGCTGGCAATAAGTGCAAATGTTTGGATGGTATATTTTGGAAAATTTCTGTGGGGTGTTGGTGCGGGTGCAATTGGCACCGTGAGTATTATTTTATTAATATTTATTACCAATTTGATATAAAATATAATAAAAGTTTTAATACCATGATCAACATCTATCATATGATGTCCACTCTGTATGCGGCTATTCATAAAATATTGAAACGTCTATTTTAGTAGTAGTTTGCATCTACCCATTTCTGCTACTGTCACTACTTTGTCTATACTCGTACTGGTTTGTAAATTGTGGGTGGACATCCAACGTCTCCCTTTCCTTAAGCAATTTAAATGTGCTTTCCATTCGAGAACTTCCTGGCTATTGGCTGACCTTTTACTTAAGAAGAGTTACTTCTCCTTTAATCCTTTTGAGAAGTATTCTGCGTACAGATACGCTCTGGGATGGATTCTCTTCTAATTATGTTCTTTAAGGCTTTGATATTCCGTGACAGCCTATAATCTTAGATTCCATATTCCGTACGTCAACATATGCATATGTAAGTCACCTACTTAACTTTCCTTAATTTGGCATGTGGCGCCAAACAGCGATTTAACTCCAAAATATAAAGTTTCAAAATGTCACTTATACTTTCATAATATAAACAACAAGCATTTACACTCGTAATCGAATAGTGTTATCATGTGTTAAGGGAATAAAATTTAAAAGGGAGTCAAACTATTCTTATTACTCTGCACAACACCGCTTTTGGCGATAGAGGATCGTAGATGACCTCTACCTAAAAATGACAGATCTGGTTATGTAACAAACTTCTTTATTGTCGTAGTTTTATGGATTTCCAAATATTCGTTTTTTTTAATTCCAGGTGTCATCAACGTATTTAGCAGAAATCTCCGACAAGGATATAAGAGGCCATCTTACTATGATGACAAGATACATGTTATATTTAGGGTGCTTTTTGGTACTGGCTATAGGCCCTATTGTGTCTTATCGGACGTTGAACTACATGGTGTTGGTGTTGCCTGTAAGCTACTTCACGGCTTGCTGGACGATCCCGGAAACTCCTTATTTTTATCTGAAGGAGGGAAAAGTAGATAAGGCTAGGAAGGTATTGCAGAAGTTGACGAAATGCAAGGATGATGAGGTATGTTGTAATAAATGTATAACCATAGATTTTAATAGGCATACCCACGGGGTAAACCTATCCATGATAAATAAATAGATGAAAATATACACTGCGTGAACTCGAAATAGTCGAAACCTAATATGTATAGTTAGTTCAATTTCAAAAGTTTGAATATTATAAGAGCATCAAATAACTCACATAATTAAATATTGTAAACAGGTTTAGGGCAAGTAAAGGCAATTTTTTTAATGATTGGGTAGAAGAAATACTTAAAGTGTAATTTTTGAATTATGGTCAATTGATGTTTGTCCTTCTTATAGTTTTTTTATGACCTATAATATAATAATTGTTTCAGGTATTAGAAGAAAGATTGTCACAAATGCGTTCGGATGTCAAGAAGGAAATGAGTCGTTCTGGATCCATTAAGGAGTTGTTTACAGGGAGACAGTACAGGAAGGCAGTAATTATAGTGTTAGGTATGATATTGTAAATTTATATTGCCACATTCTTGGAAATATACTCTTTACTGTTATTAAAACTAAGGATTCAGATGATGTAATATATCAACTAAAATATCTATCACAAAGTCTAGAGCTTGATATTTTGACATCTCTATCTTTCTAAATACGAGGCTAAAATGCGGTTTGATTGGGTCTTTTAGGGGTCCGTGCCAAACATATTTATAAATTGAATGCCACCTGCAGTGCAATTCTAATACTAAAATCTGATATTTAGAAAACGCCTAGGAAAATTATAGTCAATTGATTGGTTTCAATTACGTTAGAAGTCACTATTAAATTATTCTATGTCAACATGTATTTATTGTTTCATGTTAACATATCCGACATATATATATATATTTTTGTTGTTACAACAACAACAAAATTGTAGGTACTTCCTTTACAAACAAAGAAAAAATTATTTTCAAGTGTTTGGTTTCTTAAACCCACTACGAAAAGCGAAGCTGTTATGGGTTAGGTTACTATTATGACAGTTGGATGGATCTATTTAATTCGTTATATTTCTCCCACAAAGTGTGAATTTTTATACATTAGGCTCGGCATAACCCATAACAAAGCGGCAAAAGCATGTCAACAAATATAATCGTTAGCATCATCAATTTCAGGCTTAAAATTTACCCAAATAATGTCTGGCTCGAATGCCATCGCGCAGTATTTGGGTCGCATCACCCAGGAGAGCAAATCAAGTTTGAGCGTGTCCACTGTACTAGTCATATTCGGAGCAGTGAGGTTTATACTCGGTAAGAGCTTGGTTTTCGTATTCATCACAGGTTTTGGTTAAGGAGATACCTATATACCTCCAAGGGACTTAAGAAAATTGTAGGAAAAAACAGATGTAAAACTATTACTGGTAGTAAGTTGATATCTCGGAGAACCCCAAAGATGAATTTTCTTTACAATATTTGTATTTCGTGTTTTTCATGGGATTATATTACTTGTCCATTCTTTTTAAATGCACCAATAAAAGCGAATTAAATGTGTTATTGGATAATGTTTCTAATTTAGAATATATTTATTTTTTAGCTGTGGTCTCATCAATCCTCGTCGACAGGATCGGACGTCGCCCGTTACTCATTTATTCTTACTTGGGATCAGGTCTGGCCCTCGCCGCAGTCGGAGCTTACTTCTTTCAAGAAGAAGTTATCGGATGGGATACTAAACAGCCCGGCCTTTACGGTTTTATTCCGTTCATCGGAATAATGATTTACAGCATCCTTTCGTGTTTGGGATTCCAGTCACTTGCATACCTGATACCGGCGGAGCTATTCCCTTTAAACGTTAAGTCTTTAGCGATGACCATATCAAATATTTTGGGTGGATTTCTGAACTTTGGGACGGTGAAGAGTTATCAGCCTTTAAAGGACGCTATGGGGTTATGTGGAGTTTTTTGGTTCTACGCAGCCGTATCGATATTCGGTGCTGTGTTTTCGTTCTATTTCATGCCAGAAACTAAAGGGAAGAGTTTGAGGGAAATCCAAGTGGAATTGCAAGGAAATGTTTATGACGAGACGGCAGAGAATCTGAAAACACCCGAAGATAAGGAAATGGTTGAACTTGGAGGAATTCAGACACAACAGAAAAAAGAAGGATGATTTTTAATTCTGTGTATGAGGAATTTTATGTTGATGATGACGTATTTATTTTTAATTATATTAAAACTATTTTATGTTAGTGTTACTATAAAAAGGTACTTAATCCTTTCCCACCTACTACTTCTATTAAACTACATATTACAATTTTATCACACTGCATCATCTCACTGCATGGCAAATACCTCCCTTTTTTGCACAGTTCGCGTCCCAAAGTATTTCATTAATTTAAGCTCGATTTATGTCTTACCACAAATAAGAGAATTTATATTTTTATAGATTATTTTATTTATTTTGTGAATTTCCTCCCTTGTTAAATCTATCATATCTAAGAGTTGCTCACAATTTTGCAGTACCTTTGTATGGACGGGTAGTCGCTACTCTATGAAATTAGTAGAATTATTGAATTTACATTTTCATCTAAGCTCTACCCTCTACCCCTCCACCGCAAGACATAAAACAAAGGGACCAAGTGACGTAATCTAGGTATACCTCTCTCTCTCTCTCTATCTATCTCTTTAGCCAAAGAAAGTCCACTGCTGAGCATATGTTTCAACAATGAATCGCCATGCCTATCCAACTATATTAGTAAGATTGAAACGCTGTTAGCTCTTTATAAATTTAGTAGATAAAAAATAACACACAAGAGTTTTTTGGTTCGGGGGTAGTTGTGAAAGGAAGTAGAAAATGTTTGCTCTATACAATTATTTTAATTTAAAATAGTTTAAACAATTTGTATATTATATGTAAATGTAATTTTTTAAATTAAATGCCACTAGAAAATGATATTGAGGTAAAATGTACTTAATTACAGCAAGAAAGTGGTGTTACTGTCGCTTAAAAACGTCGGTAATAGGGTGCAATGTAAGCGAAAAATTATTGGACGCCAAATAAAATAAATAATAAATAGACAAATGAAAATGACTTGTTCACGATTGCGTCCCTAATTATAGTTCATTTACAGCAAAACATCCATTCAAAGATTGTTTACTCGTATACTGAATCAAATATTTTTTTATTAATCTGATCTCAATAATAAAAATACTTGACAAAGTAACGTGTGGTTTTTTTTTCGACAATTTATTACATAGAGTTAAATTTTTTACAAGGTGCTAAAATAGATTTGATCATAGTCTAGAAAGGATTCTATCGACATGCGATAGCCATTACTCGCTGCTCACTACAGGGTATATCAAGACTGCGATCGAAAAATAAGCTAGGTGGAAGTTTGAGTGACTACAGACACAATGCAACTGAAATTATTATTATTTCAAAACAAGATACGCAGCCGCCTTACTGAAAGACAAGTCTACAAACCCATTCCGCCACGTACCCTTTATAGGAATAACTGCTTTTAATATAATATCTACCTTAGATTTATCTATGCTGAAATCTTGAATCTTCCCTTTAAATTTTAAGCCTATTGCAATGACTATTTTGATAGGTAACACCTATGAAGGACACCAAATAATTAAATATTTCTTCGGTCAATACGGGGTGCTTTGGAGTTTTGTTCACATGTTTTATAGTTACTCAAACCAAGGTAAAAGAAATTCAAATCGATGCAAATATTTATAATGATGATAACGACAAAATAAAGCAAATGGTGAACCGTGTGGAGAAAGGTGCAAATAACATTAAAGTGATATAAAATAGAAGATATGAGCGGTCATAAAGAAGAAATTTTAAATAGATATTTTAGTATTAATATTTTTATTATTGAATACAATAATATTTCAAGTGTAATGTGTGTTTGATCTTGAGAAAATTTTAATTTCTGAAAAAACATATGTGTGTTTGCATAATAACCAAAAATGTGTATCATTCATAAATTTCAATAAAATAATATTATATGTACCTATATCTCAATCACATTTGGTATAATAAGCAGAGGTGTGATATAGTCCTTTTAAGTGTTTAAAAAACCCACAATGGCATCAGTAATATTCACGCGTGCGTTTGTGAATGACGACGCAAGTTTAAATAACATGTTATAGTCAGAGGAATCGTGTTTCCCGCAGTTGCCGGCATTTGAATCGAGGTAAGATCCAGTGTTTTTTATTATAGTACTAATCCACTCCAGTGGCTTATAGACAAAAACTTTGAGGCTTTTAGTTATTTAAAAAAACGCAATATTGTGCAATAACGAATTCACAAGATATAATTGTTTTGCTTTGATTTAATTCGTTGCCGGTGGACAACTGGGAGATTGTTAAAGACTTGCTGAGCTTAATTGCTCAGTCTAGATAAAATTCCAATGTTGATTCTGTCGTACAGGAGTAGCAGTGATAGATGTGAGGGCAGGATAGCCTTTTGAAATGATGTAATGTTACTTAATGATGGTGAAGGCATGAAACGTGTTATTATTTGGATCAGGTAAGCCGGCTGTGAAATTAGAGGATGCGGGTTAGATCCCGGCACCGAGACAAATATTTGTGAGGACCACAGGTATTTGTCCCGGGTCTGTGTTTGACCGAAAAGTCGCTCGTAGTTCCTGACGCCCACGATACAAGACTCGATCTTAGTGAGGGATCACTGAGACTGTTGGGTGTATCATAATGATAAGTTCATAGTATGTTCATGATACTACGGTGTAATAGTCAGAGAACCTATGACCAAAAATGCGAAATAATTATATTTTGAAGACATTCAGTAGTTCGAAAGTGTAGAATTTTTTTATACTTACTCATTGAACTGAATACCGGGATAAGTAGCGCAAACAAAGAAACATTTATGTCAAAAAAGTCAATAAACATGTCCCAAAATCCAATGATAACGCATTTCTAGGCCGACCACGATTATTTAAATGTAAATAGACTACTTTCGTACACGCGCTCCTGAAAAGAAAATACTTTATCACGTTTGATGGTACAAAATATATAAAAATGTTGTAATGTTCAAACGTTTACATTGCGCGGCATGCGTTGAGATGTGATGAAGGTACTTAAGTGTTGCACTTAGATTCCGAGATGGAGCAGGGAAGTAGGAGATTGCAGTATACAACGGCATTTTGTGGTGAGTTCCATCTTATGCATCTAATAACACTGGTCTACAAGATTTTACTTTCGTTGTGCCACACAAACTTTCTCAGTGTTTCTACCATGTATTAACTATTAAGTATTGTGAATAAAAATAAGCAGTTATTTTATTTTAGTCCCATCTCAATTTTATTTGGGGAAGAAAAACGAATTTCAATGATAATATAAAATAGTTCTGCAGAAGCATGCAAATTATGTGGTTCGTAAAAATGGTCTACGATTTTCTGGAATATTTGACTTTCGGTTGGTCCCTTTTGATCGTCCAGCAATAGTTAGCCAACATCCTTGCACTCCATCTACCCTGGTAACGATTCTCCATATTTGAAATGTCCTGATGGAACCTTTCTCCATGCTTATCACTTACGACCCCTAAATTCGCTGGGAAAAAAAATAAATTTAGAAAATTTTCGCCTTTGATTATTGAAAGTCAGTTCACCACAAATATAACAGAAAGAGTTAGGATCCTTCATATACTTTCTCGGCATATTCGCAGAAGCACAAAAGTTAATTAAATCCACCACAATCAAATTAACCAATATATAGCACGCTTTTTACAGCCGTACGTATGTGTTTTTCGCTACAATACCGAAAATGAACTCGACCTCATCACAAGAAAACTGAGGGTGATTGAAACAAACTAAGTGTGTTTTCGTAATGAGGATAGGTGGTCAAAACACAATCACCCATCAGAGTTCGTGGGGCACGACCACTATTGACCAGTGTAATTAGGGACCGGATTTTATTTTTTTACATTTGCGTTAAACTGATTTATTTACGAGTACTAGAAGTTTGACTACCTCCTCCGCGGCGTATTTGTGCTAGGGTATGTTTACAAAACTGAGGTGTCAGGTTCAAATCCCGGGTCGGGTAAAGTGATATTGGTTTTTTCTATTAATTATTAGCCCGCAATCAGAAATTTGTGCCTGATATGTCGATAGGCTCGTCTTCTATCACATCGTGGGACGGAACATACAAGGCCAAATGTGGGGGTCTTGGTAGCACCTCTGCGTACCCTTCTGGGAAAAGGCGTGAGTTTATGTATGTATATTTGTTAAAACATTCACAGCTTATTAAATAATGCAATCATAAACTTTAAAAATATTTGATTATATGCAACATTATATGTATATGATATACGCATAAAAATACGTAAAATAGTTTTAGCTGGTAATAAAGTTACTTAATTTTTAATTGTATTTTTAATGTATACATATACGAATAAAATGCGTAGTAGACGCAGCTGCAACATGTTCACGGTGGTTGCGGGTTTAAATCTCAGGGCACACCTCTGACTTTTTAGAGTCATGTGTGTATTGATATTCAATCGCCACGCAATATAACGGTGAAGGAAAACATCATGAGGAAACCTGCATACCGCAGTGATTCGGAAGAATTTCTATGGTATGTGAAGTGCGCCAACCCGCACTAGGGCAGTGCAGCGTGGTGGACTACATGGCTTAAACCCTCTCAATCTTAATCTCGATTGTGGATGAGGTCCATGCCTTGCGTGACGTGCATGGGCTGATACAGATACGGAACAAAAATAGTAACAGTTAATTTTACACTTATTAAGCGGGTAGCCTGCCGAATAATAAGAAAATATGGCGAAATGATGCATGATCACTAGATTTTAAGAAACAAATTATGTGTAACTACGGGATTTTCTGGATATAGCTGAGTACTGTTTGAGGGTCGTTTTTGCTGGAATAAATAAAAAAATAAGTTTTGGATAAAATAGATCGAGATCTATTAGCTAATAACTTCATTATTTCTGGGCAGTCAATTTTATTTCTAACAATTTTATGGAGAAACTCTAGAGTCCATTTTATAATGTTGCAGTTTTACATTGTACGTTTTTTAACTTTTTCACTAACATGTCACAATAAACTAGACGTACTCGTATAAGGAATTATTTTGGGTCATTCGCAGCTGGGGTTTTTTATAGTGGGATGACCATTCAATATTCTAGTACACTTCTGATTTACATTATATTTATCAAAATCTGTATGTTGGGCTAGTTTTAAGCTTATGATGTATGAGGTAGTTGTGTTTTTACTGCTTTCTCCGTTAAGAGATGGCGCCACTTCAAATCTGAATCGCGGTATGGTTTCGTAACGTTCGAAAGTATATAAACATGCAATAATAAAATTTCAGGTAATCGGAGAAAATGCTTTTCCTTCCCGTCCTTTTTACGTATTTTTGATAGTCTTTGGCCACCTCGCGGTGGAACAACTGAGACTCTATTATAAAAAATAATTAAGGGTTGTGGATACTTGAACTATATATATATCAGCTGATGCTGGTTGTACGGTGAACTTTGGTGAACCTGTTCCCTATTCTTTGTATCAATAGGCGTTGAATTTTCAAAAATCCTTCATTAGTGTAATTGCTATCTTACAACATGATAGAAACTAGGGAACCCTGTGAAAAAATTCAGATTCCTAACTCCAGTAGTTCAGGTTGTGTGTTGATACGTCATTTAGACAAGGACTCAGGATTCAGGTGTGGGTTGTTCCTGACTCATACTAACAAAATGCTTTCACGTATTTTAAAAGCTGGTTTTGTATTTTTACGTACCTATACTCCATAGGTTTAGGTATTTAACTAAATGTAAACAAACCATAAAAAAGGTTTTTTAACATTGCCATTTGTCATTTCAAAATTAGTTGAAAACTAAAAAAAAAGTTTCTAATGCAATGCCAGTGGCGTAACAATAGGGTGGCAAAGTGCGCAAAATGCCACGGGCCCCCGGCCTAAGGGGGCCCCCGGACCGGCAAGGCCCTGGTCTGACAGGGTCTCAGGCCCGACAGGGCCCTGGCTTGATAGGGCCTCAGGTTCAAGCCCGACAGGGTGTAAGCAGATAAGAATATAACATTAATAACGAAATTATTAATAATAAACTATTGACTACATTTTAAACATTTCTTCATCATGTATTTGATTTAAATGTTATATTTTTATCAAATACATGATGAAGAAATTATTGTTCTAGAAATTATTTAAGAGCTAGCGAAAAACGAAAGAGAAAGAGGGAAGCTGAAGCGATGAATAAAAAGTTATCTAAAATAAGTTACTACTTTCGAAAAGAGCAATTTATTGATTGATTGAGTCTTGCAAATGATCAAATGGACGAAACTAAAACTTCCCTAATAGCAAATCCCGATGATAGAGAATATTCAGAGCCAAAACAACTACAAGTACACCAGCAAACATGAAACTGAACTAAGTATATTTAGGAGTGAAAAATATTAAATCTCTATAATATAATGCAGATAAGTGAAATAAAACAAATATGATGAAGTGAAACCATGTGATTGAGAAAGGTTCACTGTAAACCCAGAGACCATTGGGTTAACAAAAGACAAGTCTTAAGAGACAGTGACAATAAATAATAAAATAAATATATAAAATAATAAACAAACGCCCCTACGTTTCGGTGACGATATAATCTTGATGGCGGAATCGCTGAAGGAGCTGCAACAAATGTTTTTTTTTTTATTTTTTTTTTTTAAAACATGGAAAACTTACGGCTAATAACAGAATGATTAGACACAGTATAAATAACATAGAGCTAATAACAAGTTTTCACTTATAGATTCATTGATATAAAAAAATAAATATTCTAATATGTGTAAGAAAATAAATAACTTATTGGCTAAAGAAACTTTGGCTCAGGCGCCTTCTCGCCATAGACACACTGGTTGTAAAAGCATCAAGATCATGTTGTTTACACAATTTGTTAAAGGTCCTGGTAGCACGCACCAAATAACTATTCTGTCTAGTTGTTAGTAGTTGGACGGTGGATTCAGCCTCACAGCGAATAAGTCTTAAAATTAACTTCGACAAAACCAAAATAATAATCCACCCTCACCTTGATCCAAGACCTTTCGCTTTATGTGGCCACCAGCTCGTTGTTGTTCCCAAATATACTTAACTGGGGCTTACCCTTTAACTAGGTAGAAAAAACTTTGAGAAAGAGGCTACGAGTCTTCTCGTCAGCCAACACTTTTTTCCCAAAAGCTTGAAAACGGTAGTTTTCAACAAGTGCCTACCAGAGCCTACGGTACCTACGGTGCTGAGCTCTCACAGCACGGCTGGTCCAATAGCTTATGATCGCTCAGCGAGCTATGGAGCGTACTATGCGCGGTGTCTCTTTGGAAAATAAGATCCGTAATGAGCTGATCGGACAGAGAACCAACGTTATAGACATAGCACACAGACTTAGCAATCTGAAGTGGCAGTGCGGTGGCCATATCTTGTCTTGTATTCTTGAGTGGAAACCGTGTCGTGGCTAACATAGTGTAGGATGCCCGCCACTTAGGTGGAGTGACGAAGAGTGACGAGTTGCAAAAGGTCGCTACCACATGCTGGATGCGACAAGCTGATGACAGGGTGAAATCGCGAAATTTGGAGGAGGCCTTTGTCCAGCAGTGGACAGCAAAAGGCTGATGATGAATGTTTGAGTTGAGGGTTATGACGACTAGAAATAAATTTTAAATGCGCTAAAGAGATACGAAACATCGAAAGTTCACTTAATTAAAATATGCCTTTTCGTGGCCATAGAGAAAGCGCAGATAGCCGTAATAAAGCAGTTACTAGCATAATGTGATACTAATTTAGAGGAATGGTTAAATAAGTCCAAGGGCCAGATAAAATACTTAAGTCCGAAAATACATAAGAGATAATTGCTGTTTTAGGCCCAAAAACTCCATTATATTTGATACTCAAGATTTTTCTAAAACAGACCAATTATGTGAAGTTTATCGGTACTGTGTGATAGAAAGAAATGAAAATGGAGTTACAAAAACACTCTTTAATCATTATTAGAGAATCCTTTTTAGATTTTATGCAGTGGTATTAGTTCATAATCCAATGACAAATATGAAGCCATGCCATTAAAAGATTGTGTGCTCTTCTGCATAATCCCATATAAGTGCCATTGCAGGGCAAGGGCCTCCCCTACGATCCAAAGTACTATTGAGATTGGCTAAACCATATAGTCCACCACGCTGGGCCAGTGGGTGTTGGCGGACTTTACATACCATATAAACTTGCATATGGCTCCGGTTTCCTCACGATGCTTTCCATCACCTTCATAGTGCATGGTGATCCATACACACTACTCCGAAAAGTTAAAGGTGTGCCCTGGGATTTAAACCCGCAACCACCGTGAACATGTTGGCGGCTGCGCCTGGTCCAACAGACCACCACGCACTTTAAAATATAATCATAAAAACGAAACTACAATGTAATTTTTTTTACATTTACATAGGGCCCCATTTGATGAATTTTGCCACGGGCCCCCGATGGGGTAGTTACGCCACTGTGCAATGCCACTATAATTATGCAAGTGTTAAACTACTATGCATCACATACGAGTAAATAATATATTAGAATATTCAATGTGTAAGCTTGGAAACAATTAAATTATGTAATATCATAATTAAATTATCTAATTTTATATGATGCAATCAGTCTATTAAAAACACCGACACAGTCAGGCATCCAAAACATTTTCATAAAAGTTACAAGAAATATTGTGCTACAAAATCAAGAAGTACTACTTTATCGTAATGCGACCATGTAAAGGACTGATAATGCGTAAAATTGGATAACTAAGCACCATCTTATGTTATCTGTGGCAGCATCATTATTTTTTATTTCGTTGCGTTATTTTTGTGAAGTGTTCGTGAATATGCTGTATGATGACTATTTTACCCTGTGGTTTGGGGGTACAAGAATTCCGCCACGGTATCCTCTGGCCGTCGTAAGAGTCGACTTAAAGAGGTCATCGGAGTCATTGGGCACACGGCGGGGGCCGTGCGCCCTCGCGTATAATGACTCCGAGACGTACGGATGATGGAGCCTCGTTTCTATCATGGACGCCCATAACAGCTTGGCGGGCGTCCGAAAAGAGGGTGTAAGTGGAGGTAATCTGGGCCTTCATAAGGCCCAGCAATGGTTTTGCGCGGGGTAGTTCGCGGACGTAAATCGGGGCGCCCTCCGCCCTGGGATGTCCGGTGCTGCCCACAATGCGTGTGAGGGCTATCGAGAGGTTTTTAGTCAGTATGCTGGCGTAGGTATTGCTAGGGACCCAGCTCGGCTACAATATCCGCGTTTGTACCGGGCTGGAAGGCCAGAGACACTGACATACCCCTTTCGGCCTCCCCCGGGGTACCGAAAGGGGAGCTTAATAGCTTTTCCTCTTGAAAAAAAAAAAAACATGATGACTATAAAAGTACTTAGTACCCAAGTTCTATTGTCTTGGAAGGCAAAATTAACACGTTTTAAAATATATAAAATATATTAAAGATTCTAATATGATTCCCAAGCATTTTATTTATTGTCGATTTACCTTCTATAATTATATAATTTCAGTTTTAATTACAGTCGTGTTGACTGACAATATTCATAAATTGGACATTGCAATAAAATGTTGAACAACCATGCGTCACGTGTTTTGGTTTGTTTACATTTAGTTAAATACCTAAACCTACCTAACCTACCTAAGAGTATAGGTACAAATTTTCATGTCAACTTTCTGACTTCAGGATTTCTAAGACCGGAATAATTATTGTTTTCCAGAGTCCAGGCCAGACGTAACATTTTTGTAAAGTTTATAAGAGTCTTATCTACCACGCCAGTGGGTATAGACTTTCAAAAACTATAGTATTTTTATTTGTTACTCGGAATTCAATCATCAAATTCGTATCAGGCTTATATAATTTCCGATGTAACGAAACCATACCGCGATCCAGATTTCTAGTGGTGCCATCTCTTAATGGAGAACGTAACCATTTTAAAGGTACTTCACAGTTACGAACTAAAAAAGGCTAATGTTAATCTGCTTTTGTAAACCTCCTCTTCTTTTCCGTCCTCTTAATTGGAGAAACCATTAATGGTATTGCAGCAGATGGTCAGGCCATAGAAAATGTGAGCAATTATCGCCCTGGGATATCTGGCCGGGAGTGATGCTCTTAATGCACATGATGGTAATTGTGTTGTTTTAGTCAGTGTGCTGGTGTAATATTACTGGTTAAGTTAGGCTTTTGAACCTGCTGTTATATCCACAATCGTGTCGGGTTTGTAATGCAGTGGATTAGTAATAAAATATAAGGTGTGTTTCAGTGTCCATAGCGGCTGTGGCTTCAGGAGTGTCATTGAATTGGAACACGCCAGTCCTACCCAAGTTTCACGACAATGAAACCAATATCCAAATCACTGATGTAAGTTAACTATGCTCAACTGATTTATTGAACCGCAACATCTATCTTAGAAAAGGGGAAGGTTCACCTAGGTATATTTTAATTGGAATAAATGTTCTTGTTGATATGTCTTCCATCTTTCATATTTATAAATTTAAGATGTTTTAAAAACCAATATATAAGCGTCCATTCATCTTTGATTTCTATTATTGAGTTATCAGCTACAGGAATTGGTCAAAAAAGTCTACACCATACTGGCCTTAAATTGAGAATTGAACCAATCAAGTTTCAAGTGTTGTGCTTGTAAAATAATTTGTGAAGTTTTTTAGGGCTTTTTCACACTGCGTAATTTTAACACGCGCTCACGGCGTTGTAGATGACCCAAGGTTTAATAAACAAAGGTTTCTTTTTTGTTTGTATGCGATTATCTGCGACTCAGTGCGTAAATATTCGCCGTGTGCAAGGGCCTTTATATTGTTAGTTTCTCGATTTTTTTTGTACTTGTTTTAGAGCGAAATATCATGGTTGGCATCGATTTGCTCCTCCGGTTTCGTAGCCGGCAGCGTAATAACCCGTTTTACTTCGGACAAGTATGGCAGACGAGCAACTCTATTGGGCAGCGCCCTGCCTATTACTATAGGAGCGGTAAGAAAAAATAAACGCAGGGCTTTTCGGGATGTACCTAAGAATACAATACAATACTTGTAATTAATTGCTGCACTTAAGTTCATTGTCGTCGTAACCACGTTCGTAATAGAGTCAGTAAAAATACATGCCATTCGTCTGATAATAACCTGCAGCAAAACCAAACAGCACCTTGAATTACAAAGCAATATTTGGCATTCCACTGCGCTCGACATTCTGAGACATAAGATGTTAAGGCTCATGTCCAGTAGTTACTCTGGCTACAATATCGTTCAAACTGAAACCAAACAGTGTATTTACACTGCTGTTTGAAAGGATAAATAGACATTGCGGTGGTACATATCCAGGCGGCCTCTCACATATAAGAGACCTACCACCAGTGAACTACTAATTTCTTTATCATGGATTCGGGTGGCAGATCGAATACCTAACAGTCTTGGCCAGAGGTCCCACCTACCACCAGTTAAAAAGTTATTTACGGTAAAACTAATTTTGATATTTCAGATTTTAATAGCAATAAGTGCAAACATCTGGATGTTGTATGTTGGAAGACTGCTGTGGGGTTGTGGTACTGGTGCAATAAGCACAGTGAGTACGAGTATATCCGATATTTAATGATATATTAGATAATCTGGGATTCTTCAACACAATAGTAGACAAAGGAAGGGAGAATGCCCATTTTACCATGAAACTTAGTATCGTGCGTAAGATTTTTGTACCTCGATGAAATCTACTTTTTTGTTTTTTTTTTTGTTGAACAATTACATTTTCAATAAATATAAACATAATTGCGATCCAGGCCCGGAGTTCTTGGAGAAATGAACTTGAAGTCCAATAAAAAAGTATTTTTTTTGCCTTCGGCTCCGTAAGCAAATGAAAAAACTGAAAAATTTTATAATTACTTTAAGGTAAAAGCACCAATAGTAGACAATTTAAGGATAAATCAAACTTAATTCTCAAAATTCAAAAATGTTTTTCAAAAAATTAAAGTTACATTTTCTTTTACTGTTAGAGCAACATTTGGAATTTAAGTATTTCATAATAATGAAATTAAGATTGCTTTATTTTATATAAAAAAAAAATCTTAGGATTGCCGTAGTCACTAATAGATGACATGTATAAAAAATCAGATACCCCAATAATAGACATCAATTGGCACTAATAATAGACATGTCTATAACATCATTTTAATATTATGTGTTATCAAAAAAATATAATTTAAAATCAAACTTAGCACAGATTGTGCTTTAGAATTAACTAAGTAACAAAATATACATATATAATATCTTCTTCTTTCTTTCAAGGACTTTAAATTACATTATTATTAGGTGTGGTCTTATTTTCTTCGTGGTAATTTTCTTCACCTGTATATAAATTTATTATTATTAGTCCTATATCAATTTATAATTAATTATCTTTCTTATTGATTTTCTTTTTCCCATCTCATCATTCTTAGTTGATCTTAATTCATCTCATCATTTGTAATTGCTCAAACCGTAATCTGAAATTAATGTATACTAGTAGTGGACATCTAGTAGACTCTAATAGTTGACACTGTCTTCTTTTAATTAGCCTAGTGTACAACAAATGAAACTCAGATATGAAATAAAATAAATAAATAAAATTGAGCATCTCAAAATGTTTGCATAAGATTCGTATTTATTTACGCAAATATGACAATCTTTCTGAGTTTCGTCTTAAGCTCAAGTGGTTACCCATACGGCTTTGTCGGAATGCTCACACTCTTTCACTTTTATATAAGTTGATATATTATTTAACCCTCTCGCCCCTTCTTATCTCAAAGACCGTTTTATATTTCTTCATGATTCCCATGAAAGATCCCTGAGGTCATCGGAGAACCTGAAACTGAGAATACCCGTACACACCACGACATTTATGGACAAGTCATTCCCCGTACTCGCTGTTCGATTGTGGAACTCACTTTCAGATGTCGTATGACAGGCTCGCAAATTGCCATCATTTAAATCACTAGTCAAGGAACACTATCTTTTTCACTGAACTTACACATTGTTGTACTTGTACTATTAGCATTTTTTATATTTATTTACTATGCATATATTTATTACATTTTATGTCTATTTTGTATATGTATATACATATATATGTATGTATGTTGTATGTATTTATATATATAATAATGTAGGTGTACAATAAAGTTAAATAAATAAATAAAATAAACTACCAAGTTTACACATGTCATCTTTTAGATTTTGATCAATTTCTGGAACTAATAGTAGACACCACTAAAAATTTATACAAAAACAAGCCAAAATAACAAGGAAATGGTCCAAATAAATCAATAATGTAATATCCATATAATATCGAAACCCGATATAGCCAAAAGTCATATAATATAAGACAAAATCATACCGTTTGAAAATCAGTTCCTTAAGAAAAACGCTAAGAATTGCGCTCATATTGGCGCGAAATCACACTGTTTGTGGTAAATTAACAAAAAAATTGAAATTTACTTCTGACAGTGCAAACAAGCTTTTGGGCATGTATCATAAATGGTACGAGGTGGCTTTAAAATTAGGAGCAATGACATTAAAATATTTAGTTTTCTTATTAGAAAATATTTTTTCAAAAGTGTCATCTATTGGTTCAGTGTCGGGCATTGGTGCTTTTACCTTAATTTATAAAAAAATAACGCCCAGGATAAAATAGAAATACATTTAAGGACAAACTATAAAAAATGCTATAAAGAATTTTAAGCAGCATCGGTATCGAGATCTACGATATTTTTTACCGATACTATGAATGGGCATACACCTTTTAGATTAAATATTTGGAATATTTTTTAGTGTCTGTTAAGCTGGTTATCCATGTTTTATTTCAGGTATCATCAGCATATATAGCCGAAATCGCCGACAAAGATATTAGAGGACGACTGACAATGATGTTGAGATACATGGCGAATTTAGGCGGTTTTTTAATAATGGCTATAGGCCCTTTTGTCTCCTACCAGACGTTGAACTATTTGGGAATGGTACTGCCTGTGAGCTATTTCATCGCTTGCTGGTCGATTTCAGAAACCCCTTACTTTCATCTGAAGGAAGGAAAGGTAGATAAGGCAAGGAACGCTCTGCAGAGGTTCACGAAATGTAAGGATGAGGAGGTAAGTTTAAGATTGTAGTACGTAAACTACAGATTTTAGTACACATTTTTGCCATACTTAGTAAACAAATAGAAGTACGTTTTTCTAATTAATGTATTTTTAAAATTATTATTGCAGGTGTTAGAAGACAGATTGTCACAAATGCGTGCGGATGTAAATAAGGAAATGAGTCATTCTGGATCCGTTAAGGAGTTGTTTACAGGGAGACGGTATAGAAGAGCAGTCATTATCATTTTTGGTATGAATTTCTGCTTGATACATTTATTTAACCATACCCTTGTTATGCCAAGTGTGCACTAGCTATAAAACTTAAAGAAGTGGCTTCACTTTAATTGCTCGTGTATTAAAGTTAAATATTGGAATGGAGCCACCAAAGACATAATGGTCTATTTTAAGTTTAGATATCACTTCTTTAGTCTATTTTCTGTTCACTCACTTCACTATTTTCAGGGTTCTGTACCACAACTATGTTTGTGTTTAACGCCATCTAACGTACAAATCGGATACTAAAATCTAGCACATATTATGCTTAAGCGCGTAAATGTACGGTAGTAAATTGAAGTTTCTTCTATTCGTTAGATGCCACTGTTTAACTATTTTAAAGTGTGTTAGTTTTAGTTTACCTACTCTAATGCTATGTTGGTTGTTATACTTTTCTGACGTAAGGAAAAAAGGCCAAATTAATTATTTAAAAGAAAATCCGATCATCAGATATCAGCTTCAAAGCAAAATATAGTCGAAACAATTCGCAGCGAGACAAACATTATCTAGTGTGGTAAACAGAGTAAAATGTCGTATCATTTGTTTTCGACCTCGTTTATGTATGACCAAATATATTGTACCTCTTTAATTCAATAGAAACATTGCTTTTAAAGGTTCGATCTATAAGAATAATTAAATTTCTAATTCATAACATTTATCTTAAAGCGCAACTTAATTCTAAAAACTAGGGTCCCTACTCTGAAAATCCGAAGTTTATGACGATACGAATGTACCTACTCTGTAAATGTTCGGATTCTTATAACGTACATCGTAACCATAAGTCTATGGTTAATACCATAAGCCAATAACGACCATAAGTCTATGTAGGTACATTCGTATTGTAATAAACTTCGACCGTCCGAAGATTCGAATTTCGTTTCGGATTTTCAGAGTAGGGCCCACGAAAGCAATGTCACAACGTCCAATCGCTTGCATTTCAATTGCAGGTTTAAAATTATCACAAATGATGTCTGGCGGGAATGCCATCGCGCAGTATTTGGGTCGCATCACCCAGGAGAGCAAATCAAGCTTGAGTGTGTCCACTGTGCTAGTCATATTCGGAGCCGTCAAATTTGCACTCTGTAAGACGTGTTTTTATCTATATTTATCATAGTATATAGGCCGATATTGAAATAATATGGTACTTAAGTTAAAGCACATCGACGGTCCCTACGTCAACTATCGAAACTGTAAATTCGCTACTTTATACCAATAACATTTAAAGTGGCAATTTCTATATTTTATTATGTTCATTTAATGAAATTTCTATTTTATTAGTCTATTCGACACTTTGAAAATGGTCTAAAATAGAGATACTGCTCTTTAAATTATGTGCGATAGCTCATTGGATCCGGAATGACGCCTAGAAAAATGTGCCAAAAGCGTGTATTAGCACATAAAAATTCCTAGGCGTCATTCCGGACCGATGAGCTATCGCACATAATTTTAAGAGCAGTATCTCTACTTTACAGCATTTTCAACTTGTCGACTAGATTATATTTGATTGAATTCCTAACAATTGAAGGAATAAAATTGCTATATATTTGAATATAATTATGATAAATTATAAACCTTTATCTCTTCTTGCAATTGTAAAAATGTCATTTTTGCAAATTCGATAGTATATGTAGGGACGTCGACATGTTCCTAAACACCCCAGGTAGCATTGTAACAAGTTTGAACAAAAACTGGTTTTAGGTTTCAAGGTTTTTTAATCAACCCCTATAGATGCCGAGTCTTTTTACGGCTCACGCACACTCCCGAACTGAAATTCTGCTAAGCGGTAAAAATATGGATGCCAAAAAATCGTAAAAACAAAAATCACGATTTTTGAAAAAAAAAAAAAAAGAAATGCTTCCTTTTTTTAAGGAACGTACAATGTCGCCTGGGGTAATAAGAAATATGTGGGTTAAAATAATTACCATGTGTCAATATCACCATGTATATTTCGATGGTACTTAAGAACAATATTTCTGTTATGTGTATTAACGTTGTTTTAACGTAGTAATCATTCGTAATGACTGCCTCGGTGGCGTAGTTACGCGGTACGGTTACAAAGCTGAGGTTTCGGGTTCGAATCCCGAGTCGGGCAAAAAGGTATTGGGTTTTTCTCACCTACCCTGCCTCTGTTTACCCCTTCTGGGAAAAAGGCATGAGTTATATATGTGTGAGTCATGTGGTTTAATAAAGACATGTTTCTAAAATCATGTATGTGTGCAGTGCATAAAGATTTAACTTATAAGACTTACAATCCGCAGCCTATTGGCGGCAATGCCTTTTGGGAAGTCGGTCGTGACTCATGTCCTTATATGTATCTTAGAATTAATAATATATATTCCTTTTCAGCTGTGACGTCATCAGTCATAATAGATAGGATTGGACGGCGTCCACTACTCATTTATTCATTCTTCGGATCAGGCGTAGCCCTCGCCATGCTTGGGGCTTACTTCTTCAAACAAGAAGTTATAGGATTCGATACTAAACAATCCGGCCTCTACGGATTTTTTCCGTTCATCGGAATAATAATTTACAGCATAATTTCGTGTCTGGGTTTCCAGTCAGTCGTGTACATGATACCGGCGGAGCTGTTCCCTTTAAACGTGAAGTCTTTGGCAATGACTTTCTCGAATATATTAGGTGGGTTATTGGACTTCGGGACAGTAAAGTGTTTCCAGCCTTTAAAAGACGTTGCCGGGTTATGTGGAGTTTTTTGGTTTTACGCATTTATTTCCCTAATCGGTGCCGTGTTTTCGTTCTACTTCGTGCCAGAGACCAGAGGAAAGAGTTTGAGAGAAATTCAAGTTGAGTTGCAAGGGGATATTTATGACGAGACGACGGAGAATTTAAAAGTTCCTGATGAAGATATAGCGGAACTTGATGGAATCCAGGCGCAAAAGATGAAGGACGGGTGAAGTGTAATTCTGTGGATGAGGAATTTTCTCCGGAAGATGACGCAATTTTATTCATTCTACTCTTTATAAACTTCACTATAATAAGCACTAAACACTTTCGCACTAATTCATCCCATTATTGTACCATATTTTAACCTTTATTCTCCTACTACAGATCAAAGTTCTCCCCCCTTCTTCTATAATTCGTTTTTTAAAACAATTACAAGACATATGGGCTCGAAATATTATTACAAACATTAATAAATAATATATTAATTATTTATCATATCATATATTAATTATTTATTCATAAATTTATTTATTATTAACTAATTTTATTTCGTTTCTCTTAATATCTCCTTCCTAATTAAACACGAGCTGGTGTCTCTAAGAGTTGATCCTGGCTAATGAGGAGTTTGAAAGGATAATCATTTCTCTAAAAATCATAAGTTATATGAACTTTAAAATAATGGCTTTGTAAATAATAGCGGTAAGATTTAATACAAGTTGATTTAACTAAAGAAATTGGTATTACTGTCGCTAGAAAGATTCACCTTCGGGAAAATATAACCCGAATTACAGTTATTGAAACCAAAACATAAACAAGAAATAAATTGTCTGATGACGACATGATGACGTCAATGAAATTACCTGTTTACGATTACTTACCTAAATATAGTTTATTTTCGGTAAAATTACAACTATTGAGACTCTTTGGGATGAATCAAATAAAACTGTAGTGGAGCCGATTTCAAAACAAATATTTGGGGATATTACGTTTGTTATTACGTATATTACGTAAGACAAAAATGCTGCAATGGACCTAATTGAAAGGAGATTGTCCCGCCCTCACACCTCTGCAACTCCTGGCGGGCTTAATGGAAGGTAAAGTGCTGTCTAGATGGAGAATCTATCATCATGAAATAATCCACCTTCATTGCCTATATAATATATATAACTGGTGTTTAGTGAAATTTGGAACCACAAATATAATAAAAAAAATGTCTATTTAACTCATTTTTTGAGATATTTTTTTAAAATTTTGTTAAAACACTTCGTTTAAATTTATAATATTTTACAATTATAAATGTATTAATTTTCGAGTTTGTATTTTAAAATGATTTTTACAATGAGTATTACAATTATTTGCGCTCGAATTGCCGATGGTATATTTTAGAATATGGATTGGCAACACTGGAGCAGTGGGTTATAAAATACGAGCGCAAATCGAGGAACGATCTCTTTTTTGCCTTTTGGTTGTGAACAAGTAGTCTAGGACATATTATGTATCTTCAAATAAATCAGTTTTTATAAATATCCGTCTTTTGTCTTCTGAGAGTAATTTACAATATAAACATCAAGCATTTATACACGTAATCAAAAAATAATTACAATGTAATAAAATGTGAAGAGAGATAAACTATTTCTTTGCCAACAACGCATTCGAGCGACAAAAAGATCGTAGACGATCTGTAAATCAATCTGTAATTAAGTCGTTTAAACTTGGAACGCGAAATGCTTGTGATGACACTACTCACTACTCAGGCAGATGCGAAGATCCTATTGCCTTTACAAAAAAATAATGGGATACATATGAGTTTAAAATACAGGTGCGAAAAACACTATAATGTATTTTAATTCCGTTTTATTCACCAACCGCGAACTTTTGGTGTTAAGTTGTAAATTCAATGTAAAGTGCCAAAATTGCGAAGTGCACAGAACAGTTTTAAGAGTAAATAAACCCCAACAGCTGAAGAGACTTAATGAAGCCCTTGTTTATGCAGCGCTAAGTGGTTCCGTCCACGCGCTGCTTAAATTCAATCCAGTTTCGTTGATTTTTCTTTGGAACGGTTGATATTGAATCGTCATTTGCTGAAGTGTTTTGTAAGTGGGCTGAATTTTTGAATTTTAGTGGCCAGTCTTAAATAGGTCAGGGTATGGCCACTGCGCCGGGTTTCGACTGCGTGATGCCGATTGTATTGCCACCTCTACACGTCAACAGATGTATCTGCAGCCGTCGTCTTCGGATGGGTGTTGCAATTGTCAAGTGGAACGCACTGTTTAAATAAAATAATAATAATTATTAAATTACCACAGACATATAATAAAAAGCAGACCAAACACAATTTAATAGCACACATTGATAATAATAACAACATAATCTATCCTGCTCATCATTCAAATTACAGCATAACTTTGTCTCTTTTTGGCCTTATTATTGTAACACTAACCATTACACTGACAAATTAGACAGCGTGTCAGGTCGCCATTGAATATCGCTTCGAGTAAGCTACATGTTATGGTGTCATAATTAGCGATTTTCGTTATTTTATTGTTAATCTATTGTTATTCACAACAAAAATGGTTAAATGCAGTGTGTACGAGTGTGAAAGTGCGACATACAAAAAATTGCCAGGAATAACTTTTCACCGGTAAGTAAAACAACATGTTTTGTTGACTTGCATGCTATGGTCATATTTTCGTTATATTTCTGCGGTAATGAGTATTCTTAGGCCTTTTAAAAGGTATTTATAAGTAACTCCGCGTATTCCTTACTAAAGTTGTATATAAATTATACCTCTTTTTTAAACATACTTGCTTTAATTTAATAATTTCGTAAATAACCTATGTCGTTTGACAGGTCAAATACTTTCATAATTGAAAGGGGCCGCATTTGGAAACAAGGAAATAATAGGGTTTTATAATTATTGTTTCTATGTGACTACGTCGTTATATATAATTGTCAACATTTCAGGTTCCCTAAGGATAAGAATCTGTGTGATGCTTGGCTAATAAACTCAAACTTGTTCGCGACATTTTGAAAAACACTTATTTAAAAGAAATTCTTCACGAACTTATCTAGTACCAGGTGCATTCCTACAATATTTAAGGAGTACTCCAAGTCAAATGAAGTGAGTTATTATTTATTTTATTCTTTTTACATACATATTTATTTAGTTTGAATGTTTTATTATATTAACATGATATTTGTATTTTAGTGCAAAGAAAATATTCCTGGAACTTCATCTGAGGCAGAATAGAAGAAGAAGAAGGCTAGCAACTCGGGAGAATGACTCCATACTTCAGGAAATTCAATATCAGGAACCATCTACGTCATGGCAACATCTTTCAGTGCCCCAACAGCAAATAATGATTCATGAGTAATAGTAAAATGATTGTAGTGGCAAATAACTTACATTCTTGGTTGTATCACCAAAGTTGTCTGAGCTCCGGTTGTGGTTTGAAGGCTCTTCCCGCAATAAAGATATAACATTTCCATCAGCAGATTTTTTCCTACGTGATATAACTGTTGGAAAATTTTCTTCGTTTTGTAATGCCACAAAAAATATTACAAAAATATTTTTATTCTTATGAAATTGGAAACTTACACATAGCAAAATCAAAAGGTTTTCTAAACAATATTTTTATTGTTGTAGGTTGGCCATTTTTACCAAAAATAAAAACATGCAAAAAAAATAATTAACATTCAAAATATGAAATCAAAAGGTTTTCTAAACAATATTTTTATTGTTGTAGGTTGGCCATTTTTACCAAAAATAAAAACATGCAAAAAAATAATTAACATTCAAAATATGGATCATACATACTTCTGAAATTTATTCGAATAAAATCGGGATAGCCCCAGGTCGGAGTATTGTGCAGAAAATATATATTACAAACAAAAAATATCCTCTAAATTATAAAAAAGACCAGTTGTAGAGGCTATCTCCTAAGTTCGGCCCATGCTGATGTATGTGTGTGTCACCTTTTTATCTGTGTGCGTTTCGCCACGCAAATTTATGCGATATGTTTAGTCTGCTCCTATAAATTATAAGTCTGTGTAAATTACACAAACTGTGCGTTCCACTTGACGATTGCAACACCCATCCGAAGACAACATCTGCAGATGCATCTATTGATGTATAGAGGAGGCATAAGAAGAGTATGGCCACAGTGTCAGGCAATAGACATGCGCAGTGACATAAGACTAGTAGGTCAAATAAGTTCAAAACAATAGCGAAAATTGTTTTGTGACTTCTTTCTCTTATTGTACGAGTATTTCACATTTATGATTTTTGTGCATATATGTTTATATTTAATTGTATATTTTTTTGCTATGTATGGCGAGATGAGCATGGCATTCGCCTGATGGTAAGCGATACGACCGCGATGGTACAGTAGCAAAACCAAATAGCACCATGAATTACAAAGCAATGCTTGACATTCCTTCCTGATACATAAGACGTTAAGTCTCAACATGTCCCATAGTTACTCTGGCTACAATGTCCTTCATACCGGAACACAACATCGTATCTGACATAAATAAGTTGTATTGGTGGACTATATGGCCTAACCACTCTCAATCGAACTCTCGATTTTAGAGTAGGCCCTGCAGTGTGACGTATATGGGCTGATACAGTTTTTCTATTACTATAATATTATTTAATTATCAATACCCATTCGTATTTATTTTCCACACCACAATTGAACGAAGAATAGTATATATTAAAACGAGAAACCGCCGCTAGATGTTTAGACGCTTAGACACATATTTGTTTAGCCCCGTGGCTTGTGGATATCTAAGCATTTGTGTCACGTACGAAGCGTTTCGGGAATGCACTATGCACTATTGCGCTCCTGACAGCCTCCTACAGGGAATATAAACCAATAAACCGTGTAAATTGTGTTCTATAATAATAAATACACCCAACAGTCACATACATAGTCTGACCCCACGCTAAGATCGAATCTGGTGTCGTGGGTATCAGAAACTTGGGGAGACTTTTATTTATTTATTTTTATTAATGCTTTATATACAGACTTGTATACAGGCGGATTAATGCCAGAGTCATTCTCTATCAGTCGACCTTTGGAGTAGGCGCATGAATTCAAGAAATTTGAATTTTGAAAATGTATGATCTATTCGGTCTCACAAACACTCAGACCCGAAACTAATACCAGTAGATCAAATAAATACTTGTTTCGGTGCGGGGATTGAACCCGCGGCCTCACGTTTCATAGCTGAGGCGGTCAAACTGGAATATTTGTTGTATCTATATATTGTATATACAGCGTAGTTGTTTGAATTTTGGTTTTGAATCGAAAGCCTGTGGGTTCAATCATTGCATCGAAACAAATTATTGGTTTGTCTACATGATTGTCAAAAGTCTGGATGTTGTAAAACCGACAGTATCTCGTTATTTATGGTATCCATTACGTAAGGATTTAATTTATTTTTAAAGTAATACACATGATAAGCGTCAAGACAAAAAGTACGCCAACCATAGAAGTTTATGTGTCAGAACAAAAAAAATCTCATAAAGAGATATGAGAATATTCCACGATAAGATTGTTGGAGATAGCATAGCCTCCGGCGAACTGCCACGAACCGCGTTCAATCACAGCGAATGTTCTTACGTATGGGTGTACTCGATTTTTCATCCATAGTAATAAATATTTAGGTGTTGTATGTTTCTCTTTCACTACGAAACTAATGGACTATGTCACAGAACAGATGAATATAGTTAGAAGGTTAGTAAAAGCGTTTGACTCGTCGCAAGGTGGTGCATAAAAAGCATCACTGCCGCGGAACGGATGATTTGCCAATTCGACTGTTCTGTGGACTATGCTATACACCGACATGATTGTGACTTATGACATGATCTATAGTAACTTTCATCATCATCATCAGCCTATTCGTGTCTACTGCTGGATATAGGCCTTTGCTATGACACGCCACTGGGCTCGATCTTCAGCCCAACGTCTCCAACTTTATACGGCCATAAAAATAGAAACAAAAGAAATTAAGAAGACAGTTCGTGTTTAATGGTTTCTTAGATTTACGCGAATGTTACACATTGAAATAAAATTTTTATTTACGGATTTTATCGCGGATTTGGTTGAATTTTACATTTTTTGAGTTCCCGACGTTTCGATTACTTTACAGCTTTTGTGGTCACGGGGCGGACTAGACAGTAGAAATCCGCGATAAAATTCGTAAATAATAATTTTATTTCAACAGTTCGTGTTGCTGAGGGAGTTTCTTGCGCCGTTTCTTCTTCACAGCTACAACACGTTCCGAAGCGGTACCACCGCAGAAATTAACGATTCAAAAGATCTTGTAAACGACTATTTGAATAAAGAATATTTTGATTTTTATTTCGGAAAATTTGATAAAATGATAGCATAGGGCCTGGACAAGTATTGATTACAAAAATCAAACCATAGGCGGGAGGCAAAATTTCCATAGCAAATATGTTTACTTTATAAAAGTTGTTTTAACAAAATTAAAGAATTATATAATTTGGTGTTTTTTCACTCAAAATGCGTTTAAATTAGAATGAGATTTATTTAAACATCGTGCTAATAATGGTGAAGTGGAAAATTGATTCCCAGACGACGCCGCGTGGGCCGTTAGTGTATCAGAGGTAATAAATTATACAAAATATGTTTTCCTAAAATGTATATACTTGAGTGTATGAGGAAGTTTTATGTATTTTATATTACATTATGTTATATGAGAAGGAAATTGTTGATATCAATCGTGGTAATGTTAGAGCAAATTTCATGTATTACCGTCATTATTATTAAGTGACGTAATAGCTCAGTTGCGAAGCCTCATTGCGTTGGCCATTATTTAAGAATAACTTATTTATTGTTACATTTTATTATTTCCGTATAAAGATCCCGTGATCTCAGTATGTATTATACTAGAGTGAGTTTTACAAATTAAAATAGGGCAAGCTAAATAATATAATAAAAACGTTTAAAAAACGTATCTAGGTTTCTAGTATTGAAGTTTATAGGCTTGTTATGTAGGCACTCCACGACTCTAAATACACAATGAGAGCGAATAAAATGATAATACAGCTAAAAAGTAAATATATAAGGCAACTCACCGGAGTCTCGATCTTGAAGTTAGAACGGAGGCGACGACAATGCTGCCCAGCATTATGGACCCACCACACACACACCACAATGCTGGTGATCAATGCACACACACACCATACACACACACACCTACACACACACGCTGACCGCAACGCTGGTGATCAATGCACACACTAAACACCAGTTTGTACAATATTCCACGATCACATATCCACGATAAACGATTGAGATAATGAATATCACGTAAACCGGAATACGCGCAATTCGTTCCGAAGCGCACACTAGACTGACTGATTCACTCCGTGAGCGGCAAATGTAAAACTACCCTCAACCTATATAATAAATTGTATAAATTATTCCATCCTTATTTTCGCCATAAAAATGCAAATATACAGGTTATAGAACATATTGTTAAACTTGCTTTACTAATAAAGGAAAATATCAATTTTACTATGAAACTTAGTATCGTGAAAAGATTTTTGAGCGTCGATGAAACCTACTTTTTATGGAGCGAAAAATATATATTTTCAATAAATATAAACATAATTGCAACCCAGGCCTGGAGTTCTTGGATAAATGACATTAAAGTCCAATATTTTTTTTTGTCTTCGGCTCTGTGAACAAAATGTAAAATGTAATGATAATTACTTTATAAATATCTGTCGTCTGGGATAGAACAGGAAGAGGTTTAAGGATAATCATATAAACGCTATAATGAACCTTAAGCATTATCGGTATTGGGATCTACGATATTTTTTACTGATACTATGAATGGACATTTTCCTGGGTAACTCAATTACTAATATTTACAATTTGCACCCTATTGCAATATGAACTTATTCTTGTCGAATTAATACCACTACTGGCACCTCTGTTCTTAGATAAGAATATATCAGGAGGTAATTACAATTCAATTGTGAGGAATTCTCCGCAGATTCATCTGGCATTATTAGTTCAAAATTCATGAATTTGGATATGACCACTATTGAAAATCACCTCCTCATATGATTTAATATAAATATCATAAATAGAAAATTTGTCTGAGAATCCTTCATATCTGTGTCACATCGAAATGGTGTGATGTTTTTCTTATATATTATCCCTGCTAAATCCAATTATTGTGAGCCGATATACTCACATCCGGGAATAAATACGGTGGCTTTTGTGACGTAATGTCTTGTGAATTGATCTGAGCCATTGATGACGTAATAATTAAAGCTATAATGCTTTAATCTAATTGTTGATATAAGAGCTTTTTGCGCTACCTTGTCTAACGGTCGATTGTTCAAACGATAAAAGTTATCCATCAAATTGAAAACTACTTGACTGAGTATAAAAGTGATACAATTGGACATTTTTATGAATTATAATGGTATGTTCAGCTGGATGTGCTGTGGCTGTGATTTTTTTTATATTCTTCTAGTTTGTGCATGTCGCGTTCACTTCTAGAAGGTTGCAAATATTTTGTATGCTCTACTGTATCACGGTTTTTTATAATTGTCATTTGTTTGTAACCAGTTTACTAAACCAAATAAATGGAAAAAAATATATTAGCACGTCAATATGACTACAATGCACTTTGTATTAACCGCAATAGTCTAGATAGAGTAACAACTAGGCCGAGATTTTCGCCTCTCGCCGGTCGACAGGATTATGCTGGCTGAATGGATCCGGATGTACAGGTGAACCTGTTACTTTATGATCGATCGAAGTTCGAGCCTTCAGACGTCGTACGTAAAACTGTACGAAGGTCCAGAAAATGTTCGACTCCTCTATGTTACGTCGTAACCATAGACTAAGTTAGGAGTGAATGATAAGTGTCATAGAGAATAGTATTGATTTTTAGACGTGGAAAACTTATAACTTAGGACGTCGAACGTTCGAAAATTCGAACCTCGTTTCAGATTTAAGAGTAGATATCCTTAAACGCGACACGTTTACGCTCTCTGAAACAAAGATTTACCCACTGTAGCTAACTGTTTTGGATGGTAGTGAGAATCACCATTCAGATATTTATCTGTATGGGTCTTTTTCCGATGCAGTTGCTGAACACATTGAAAAAGGCACCAAGCATTACCTTCGTTTTGACCAGCCACAAGTCCTCGCAAAAGAACACCGTTTCCTGCCCAGGAAGTTTCGCAAGGCTATTGAAATTAAAAAAACATCCAAATTTCAATAGAGAAGATGGCTTGAAGCTTGCACCAGCATGGGATCCAATTCTACATTTAATTAAATCGGCACCCAAAAGACCAGCTGCCAGACCTTCAAGACACCGTGAGGTCCTTCTGCGTAGATTGGAACGCAAAGACCAATTAACTTTTTAAATTAACTTTTTAATTTAATAATTGAAAAATAAGGGTAGTTAAATTGTAACGGTTACTGTGCGGATGAATAATACCGCCCTTTAATCGAAACGTCGCGAAGTCAAAAAATGAAAAAATTAATTCAAATTCGCGATAAAATCTGTAAATAATAGTTTTATTTCAATGTGTAACATTCGCGTAAATCTAAGAAACCATTAAGATAAACTTTGTAATATAAAGGTCCATTGTTTGTCTAGTCTGGTCAAGATGAAATCAAATACAATTAACGATGTTGAAACGAAGCTGTTAGAATACTTGGGAGAATTAAAAAGCAATAATCTTTTCGACCTCTTCTTCTTATAAAAACAACTCAGTTTGGTTTTGCGTTGGATTTATTTTATACTAGCGGCCCGGCCCGGCTTCGTCCGGGTACAAATAGATTTCTGTACAATAATATATACGTATTATATATATAAACCTTTCTCTTGAATCACTCTATCTATTAAAAAAACCGCATCAAAATCCGTTGCGTAGTTTTAAAGATTTAAGCATACAAAGGGACATAGGGACAGAGAAAGCGACTTTGTTTTATACTATGTAGTGATTTACTAGCGATCTGGCCGGGCTCGATTATTGCCACCGAGTTGTATTCCAAAGATATACTAGTATCTATAGTATGTATAGTAAAATATTATATCATTCTAGAATGCCTTACTGTGAAGTAAGGTACTACTCTACAAACAAAAGTTCGATTGGGAACCAAGGATGCCTAATGTGGGTTGGTGGATTTCACATATTTTACACCTACAAATTACTGCAATTTTGTATGGTATGTACGGGGTTTATTCAATGGTCCAAAACGAAGTTCGAATCTTCGAACGTTCGACATAACTTATATGTGTTCCACTTCTAAAAATGAATACTATTCTTGGTTACGACGTACGATTCGAGCATTTTGTGGAGTATCTAGGCACATTCGTATTGTTTTACGTAGGTTAGACGATTCGAATTTCGATTCAAATCATAGAGTAACTCCCCAAGGTTTCATAATGATGCTTTTCTACATTTTTAAAGTCCAGCAAAGTAAAATTATCAATGTATAATTGTTATTTCTGGCGTGCCTTTGTCGATACGATTTACAGTGCAAGAAAAATCATGAAATATAGGTCGCTCCGAATCCGTTAGTTAGTGCTTCTCAAAATAAAAACAAAGGCTCCAAATTCACCTAACTTTGCACTTGACGCGTGCATCGAGCCACGCTACGTCAAAGCGATTTGGAAGTCCACAGTAAAGGCTTTTTACCCTATCTCAGACTTCGAAAACTCCTAGCGCATGTTGCAAATGACAAACTATTGGATACTAAACTGTTTTTGAATTTTTGCTCGCAGCTCGAGTTCGTTAGGATTTTGTTCGTTTATTTAAGTTAATCTGCCGTTGATATTTAGTTTAGTAGCGCAATATGATACTATGATTTGTAGGTGTATTTTGATGTGACAAGTCATGGGAAAGAGTATTCGAATTAATAATATTTACATAAGAGGTACCGAAAAAAATTTGGATATTAGGTTGATCAGTAGTTAAATGAATAGAAGCTGAGCTAACCTCTATTATATACTGCTTCGCTGAGGTCTCGGGTTTGAATCCCGGGTCGGGCAAAGTGATATTGGATATTTCTTTTCAGTATCAGTCCAGAGTCAGGATTTTTTGTCCGATATGGCAATAGGATCTTCCCCTATCTCTCTGTGGGGTGGAACACAAAAGTCGAAACGTGGGTGCCCTGGTTGTACCTCTGCCTACCCCTTCTGGAAAATTGTCCGATAGGGCAATAGGAACTTCTCCTATCACATCGTTGGTCGGACACACAAGTCGAAACGTGGGTGTCCTCTACCTACCCCTTCTGAGAAAAAGGCGTGAGTTTATGTATTATATATTCACCCTTACTATAAGTATTGTAACAATTATAATATACTTAATGGAACTGAAGCGTTTTATAACTCCATCTTGTAAGTATTCCACAATAAAATCGAAGTATCAAAACATTCTTATCTGCAAGCGAAGAAAATGCAAATCACTTCGTTAGAACATTTTTTTACAGGAGCGAGTTTCACCGGCGCTCGTGGAGTTACCGTGTTTTACGTTCGGAAAATATTTCAATAAAATTTCCAACATTTTCTCCCTTGGTACTCAGTTCGAGTTGGAATCATTCTGAGACTTTTTACATATTCAACGTATCGTGTTTATTTGAGTAGTATTCACGATTTCATTTAATTTAAATATTTTCTGTATTTGAAGTTTGTGTGTTCAAAAGTTGTAAGACTCTCGTAGTTTCAGATAATTACATTAGACTCGTATCTTTGTGACGTCTCAGGACTATGTATATGGCTGTTGGGTGTATTTATTAATTATATTATTTGTATATCATCATCAATCTGACCGTTACAGTCCACTGCCAGACATAGGTGTCGCCCATAGCGTCTATTCTATTTCTATTAACTTATGTATTTTATTATAAGATCGACGAAATGAAAATAGGTGTAGATAGATATTAGTGCCATACAGGGAAATAAGAAGAAAGAAAGGAAGACAGAAAAATATTTATTGTCACAATAGGAGTGCAAGTTGCAAGGAGAGGAGAGATGCGTATGTTCAGCAGTGGACTTCCTGTGGCTGAGATGATGACGATGAATGCTAAGACACAAAAATATAAATAAAAAACAATAATAATATTAATAGTAACATTAAATATAGCATCACCATATCACGACAAGTAGGTGGCAATCTTACCATAAGACTGTGAAGTGACCCCATTGAGAAAGCCACGGAACAGCGCTGGCTTTTGGATAAATTGAAACTATTTTTGGTAGTAAGTATAGTCTCTAACAGCCGTTTTCTATAATCTATCTATCTTTAACTAGAGATTTCACTGGATATTTCGATGCAATTTATGTTTCAGGTAACAAAAAAGCAGAGGTATAATTATTTTTTATATATTTATAGACATCCAGGTACGATAAATAAATATACCTATTTTTGTTTATGAAGCGTAGAATAGTACTGACATAGTTATGGTAGCTTTTTTAGCCCCTTGTTAAAGATAGATAGTATATAGAGAACGGACGTTAGTAATTTGTTTTCGAACCTTACCATTACAAAAGTACTTAGATTATTCAGTATAAAATCAACATGTAAATGACACATCACATAGTAAATGAATATAAAATTGAATATCAGACTTAAAGAAACTAGACCCGAGACCAGTCTATTCAGACACAAAAAGTCTGAAGATCTGAATAAAAAGCGTCCGTTTCTAAAGAACTTGTCCGAAATTCGCCGTCACCTTACGGAATGAATTCAAACGTTCAGTCATTTGAATAATATTTGAGATGATAAATCTGGCAACTTTTAAAGTATCAGTCTGTCTGGAGTGAAGCCGGGAATAAATCAAAATCTTTTGTAAAACGACGTTAAAATCCTTATCTCACCTTCGGAAGGCGTAATACGAAACTTGGGTGTTCCGGACGGTTTCGACGGCGAAATTTATTCACAATGCATACTTCAAATTCCATACTTGGGGAATTTTCTTTTTGCTTTTAAAATCATTGTTTTATTTTTTTATGTAGGATTGAAGAGCCGGTTTATGAGTGCTTATCCCATTGTACCGTATTGAGATTCTTAAAGTTTTTTAGCAATATGAGGATTGATTAACGACATAGAAGATCTTGAATACTCAATGGCGTTTGGTTTCATAAATAGGTTGAATTAGACCACCAAGGGTAATTATAGTCTACAAATAATTGAATAAATTTTAAACTAGGTTTGTAGATACATTCTTAACTTATGAAAAGGACAACCGTACCCACGATTGAATAAAATTTATTTCAATTCTGTTTTTTTCCTATAGTCGTACTCGTTTAAATATGAAATCATCATTACAATACTTTTGAACATTTCCTATTAGCACGAAACATTAAAACCGCGAACCCATTCAGCGAACAACTGAATTCATCAATTAGATAAAAGTTATAAAAGATAAACAAATGGTACGGTTAATGCACTTTTCTCGGAACAAGTGTGGTTCGGTGCTATTTGTTATTGTCTTAATAATGGTTGCCCACCGCGTTGAAATACTGACTTATTTATACACTTCCAGTTAACAGCGGCACTCTGCGTACTGAGCGTGTTGGTTTTAATCTTGTTTTTGCCCTTTGTGAGGATGACTCATAGGATTTATATAATATATATGAATTATTGGATAAACAAGACAATAGGCAGACAATCTTCATTAATCTTTTATTACCAATTTTCTATCTCTTCAGTCAAGAAGTCCTTTTAAAAAATGCTAACCTTCCTTTTATAACCTGCCTATAAAATATCCCTATTCCGTTAAAAAGGTCTGCATTCAGCGACTTCCCAGGACGATTCCTAGGTAAATAAATAAATACATTCAACAGTCACATTCATAGTCCTTACTCTACACTCAGATCGTGAGTAACAGAAACTACCAGAGATTTTTCGGTCTCGCAAAAACCCAGAAGAAAGAAATATCTCATCAAACAAATATTTGTCTGGGTGAAGGTGATTGGTGATTGGCACCACGATCATAGCCTAACGTTTCATAGACGGCGTCTAACAAACTACGCTAGGACGCTGTCAGGTCATCTCCTTAGCAGAATTTCTGTATCAACCCATATACGACACACTGTAGGGCACGGGCCTCCTCTACAATGGAGAGTACGATTGCGAGTGGTTTGACCATATAGTCCATCACGCTGGCCTAGTACGGGTTGGCGGACGTTCCATCCCATAGCGTTTCTTATTCGCTATGGTATTTAGGTTTCCTCACGATGTTTTTCTTCACCTTTAATTCAAACAGAAAAGTCAAACGTCAAACAGAATTTACCGATCATAAAATTCCTAGTTAGAATTTTACACAGTACGGTTCAAGTGCTAATTAAACCGACGAGAGGACGAACAAATACCGTGTGTTTGACAGCAAATATGACGGGATAAAACGTTAGCGTATAGACGTCCCATGCAAAATATCTGAAATCGACAATGCTTATCAGATAATTGAGTGTATTTTGACTAACGATTCGGCTTAGTCCGGATGCTGTTAATTAGCCCCCTCCTCACGGTCATTTAGGCTTTGTTTTAAATTAATCTGAAACATACTTCCCATAATACCTTTTGAAATTTAATAAATGACGTACAATTTATTGTTTCAATTTTGATTCATTCTCTCGCTCTCTATTTCTTTCTCACTTCAGCCACACAGGAAGTCCACTGTGGAACATAGGCCTCAGCAAGTCGACGTCATCGTTTTGGATTAATCCTGTGTATATCACAATACAATCAGGGTTACTCTACGCTCCTACACGACGTGACGTTCGAATGCTCGAATGTTCGATGTCTATGACAATAGTTGTATGACTCTCATATGCTCTAGCAATTTGTAGTTCTTTGTAATTGTTACGAATAAGGATAATAAATAGTTAATGAAGATAATTATTAAAGTCCTATATTTAGAATTTAAAAAAGATATGTTTGCTAGCCTCCGTGGCGCAGTTGGTTAGACGCTGGCTGTGAAACGAGAGGCCGTGCGTTTGATCCCCTCACCGAAACAAATATTTGTTTGAAATACAGGTATGTGCTTCAGGTCTGGGTGTTTGTTAGACCGAAAAGTCTTTCGTAGTTTCTCATACTCACGATACCAGACTCATCTTAATGTGCTCTATGCAATATAATCCGTCAACGAGAACTGAGCGAAGTTTAATTACGAATACACAGGCAATACCAAAAGGCAGATGAGTGCGTTGGGCTTAAAATAGCTTATCGGTTTTCCGGTTCTCTCCGTACCGGCGTATACCTCATTTTCTAGTTGAAACGCACTGAATATTGACGGCCACTACTCGCAATAGTCACGTTCGGTAATATCTCAAATGATTTATCACGTAATGAGATTATAACCTTCCGCAGTAATACCCTGTGTTATATGACGAAGATTCTTTGGTTTATTTTTTTTATTTATTTGAAACTTCAACAAAGATAACACATAACATTCATATTAAACTACACATGTATCCTTCTGCGTGCATCTCTTCAATTACAGGAGAGTAGAGCTTGCACGGAGTTTGTTAACAACATCAATATTAATACAATAATAACAATTCTAATAAGAATATGGATGTACGGTCTGCTACGGAATGAGACTTGAGTACGGGCTCTTTAATAAAATAATTAAAAAAAAAAACTCTAACAATAAGAATAATTTCAAAGACTACTAATAATACACAACAAATTGCTCACTTATATGTCATATCTACAGGGTATATAAAGAATGTGACCGAAAACGAAAACACAATGCAACTAAAAATATCGCAAAAAACGGGACAACTTTATTTTGTGATTTTTTATATACCATCCTATTTGGGTAGATCCATAGTTTGTGCTAAAATAATAATTCAAACGCTTGCGTACCATAGTGTCTTTAAAAATAAATGGACATACACTGTCATTTTAGAAAAAAAAAATATTATCGTTATATGGCTCATGAAACTTTTAGATGCATTGGCGCGGTCGGGCATAAATAGCGAATGCTAAAAGATGAGTAGGTATAAGAAGAGAAAGGGTAAAATTGTTCACGCATTTCTGCTTATTAAATTAATATTACCTCATTGTCAATGCTTGTGAGTATTATCTTATTAATCATCTTATTTTTCTTTGTAAATAATTTTCTTTCGTCCATTTGACCGAACGAGGTAAAAATAACACAGTAATAATAGGGTATAATTATTGTATTATTTTGCGTACAGATAAATATAAATTACCATAGAAATAAAACATGAAAATAACACAGCAATAAAAGGATATTAGTGTTATTTTTGTATTATTTTGCGTACAAACACCATGAAAATAAAACATTTAAGTCAACACACTATTAACATGAGGTAAATATTAATATTTTAAATGAAATAGTGGAGGCGTAGTGGAGACATCTTACCGTCTCTTTTACACCCGTAGGCTGTAATGCATCTCAAGACTAGTGACGTCACTAGTATTGGTTTGTATCCATATTCTTTCAATTCCACTACAAGATTTAAAACGTTTCTAACTTGATTAATTGTGAATAATTTTACAAAATTCTTTTGATAAGTACAATAAAAAAAAAATGAGTCATATACCCTAGTGATATTATTTATTTTTTATTCTACGTAATCTGCACAATCTTAAGCTAGTCGGTGTCAGGGCGCATTGTCTCCCATGCTTTTGTACGCTTTCAACTGGGCCGCAAATTCGAAACTCATTCCCGCGTAATGGATCGAACGTTCCCGAATGATTACAGCCTCCGCGCGAATTAGACGCGTAAAGGTAGTGTTCTGCTTTGCAACTGAACTGTAATCATTCAAATGAGATGTGCTCGCGCGATCACACTTACGAATATTCCAACTCTTTAATTATGTTCACGTTATACTACATTTTTAGTGTTTTTTTATCTGAAAGAAGTTAAATATTGTTGCAAGTCTAATAACAAAATATTGTATTAATTAGATAATTTTAATGGGTAGGTTAATAAATAAATATTTTTTATATTAGGTTTTGTAGCGTTGATTTTTTTTAAGAATTATTATAGTGTGGATGCTAAGTCCATTGATTAAGATATCAATTGGACAACAATGTTTGTTAAAAATATATAGGAAAAATTGCGTTCCATATTGCTGAGGGATTTCTTACACCTTTTCTTTTTCAAAGTTGAAATTCATAATTCCATATTTAGCACTGTTTCGTTCAGTATTTAGCTATTATTTTGTATTATGTATGTGGTGTTTTAAATAAAGATGTATTATTATTACAAATTCAAGCAGATCGATTTGGATATTGGCAGGAGATCTATTTCGCAGTACTGCTAGAGTTGATATTGTTGGAAAAATAAATATAAGAACAAGAGAATGTTGGTGAATTCCATAAGATAAACATACTGCTGGGAGGGTCGGCGACGGCGCAGCTCTCCGCAAAAACTTGTAAAGTATTCCCGGAAAGACGCTGACAAATTACTTCATGTTTTACAGACACGATTTATTACGCCAACCGCGTGTGCGATGCGATGTAAATTCGCATATCGCAAATACGAAACTATATCTACTCAAAAAATTGTCTTGAAGGAAAAATGACTTCCTGTATTTCTTGATAGTGATACGAAATGATTTGCCAAGACTAATTTTAAGATACGTACAAAGATTAGAATAATACTATGAGGTATTTTTGAAAGTGGCAATTATTAAAATGGACCTGATGTTTAATTATGAAATTATTTTATATTTAGATTAGATCGGGATATTAAATTTTGGTGAATAAAAAATAAACAGAATTTTTGACAAAAATACAGAGTCGGCAAAAATTATAAAGGTAAAGTCAATATACATATACAGAGTGTCCCAGAACTAGACGATAAACCAACTACGCTAGGAATAATAACACTATCCGAAGCTGTATCTATCATAAACACATACTTTGTCCTAATAAAACAGCAAGGCACGCGTGAAAACCCCGTATTATTTCTGCTTTTGTTTTCCTTTTTCACGGTTTTGCCGAACAAATTATGGCTCCGCGGCGAAATCATTCGTCAAGCCTTACTTAGGCCGGTACTAACCCTTTCCGTGGCTCAATGCCTGGCTGAATAGTTAAAGGTCCCTCTTTATGTTCTAGAGAAAAATAACGTTACATAAAAAAGCCTTTTCGACACCCGGACGCGGTGGAATAATTTATTAAGAAGAACGCGCCGAACAAAAGGGCCCGAGTGTTTTATGACCGTGTTTTGTTTAAGTCTTATCTTTTAAAAATAATTTAATGATGGTAAAATTAGCTTATTTAATTAGTGCTTATTTGTAGCGAATTTTTAAACTGTAAAATATATGTAGCATATCTTAGTACTGGTATAAATATGTAAGTATATTACGCACTATCATCTATACGTTTCACTCTCGATTGTAGAAGAGGCCTGTGTCCTGCAGTGGGACGTATATGGGCTGATACAGATACATAAAGTGGGTTCAACATTAAACATTTCCTTAGGGGAGGCTTGTTCAGCAGTGGACTTCCTATCGCTGAAGAGAGAGAAAGAGGTTCGACATTTATCGAAATAATCTTTGTAACGGTTTCTATCTTTGTATCATTACCGTCAATATAGCGGTGGATCGGTGGATTCATCTACCAACTAAAAAGTAGAACAATATTTTATTTTTATTTTTTTTATTGCTATAAATGGTGAGACGAGCATGTCGTTCGCCTGATGGTGAGCGATACGACCGCTCATGAACAGTAGCAAAACCAAACAACACCTTGAATGACAAAGCAATGCTTGGCATTCCACTGCGCTCGTCATCCTGAGACATAAGATGTTAAGTCTCAATATGTCCAGTACATACATATAAATAAATGGTGCATTGACATATTTTTTTTTTAAATCTAGGTGACATATAAATTTTATGTTAGGAACACAGTCAGGTGGAAGTAGATAAGTGAACTACCAACTATGATTTTAAACTCTTAAAAATTACAAAAACAGACACAGCCTCACTTTATATCTGTAATTGTACTTTGTAATCGTCATATTCTACAACATACATATACAACATACTTTGTATTAGGCATTCAAACAACACTAAGGGTCAAATAAATATAAGGTAAATCCAGACTCCGACTAAAACGAAGCCAGGTGGTAGTTTTAGAGACTACAGAGACTGTGCAACAATTTTTAATTTTTTTTAAGTATCCTCTTTTTTGTGTGGTAAATACATAGTTTCCGCTTAAATATTAATTTAAAACCTTGCGTCTTTAAAAGTGAACGGATGTAGAATATTATTATAGCGAAAACATAGTGTTTACCACACAAATGCGACGACAATAATAAAATGCAAATAAAAAAAAATGGTCGGTTTTCTTTGCGTATTTTTTTGTTGCCTTGTGTTTGAAGTCATTTGAACTACGACCTGGCTTCGTGTTCGGTCGCAGTCTAGTTACACCCTGTATAAAATGAAATGATAGAAACATTTTAATTATTTTTAGAAAAATTATCTTAATATTTGAATTGTAACAGAGCTATTATGTAAGTTGCAGTGAAACCAAGGTAGGATATGATCAGGCTCAGGTCCATTGGATAGCGATACCATATTGTGAATGTTATTGGACGGACTGTCAGGTAATCCAGCGCGTCGTATAGGCTTGTGCGTAATTTATCGCCTGGAAATAAAAGTCTTGTATAAAATACATAAACTTAGATTATACAGTGTATATCAAGAACGCTACCGAAAACGAAGCCGGGTGATAGTTTTAGTGACTACTAACACAATGCAATTGAACATTTCGCATAGAAATGTGATCTTTTTTTTTGTGAATTTTATTTATCGTATTTGGGTGGGTACACTATTATTTCAAAAAACTATGTATTTACCACCCAAATAAGACGTTAGGAAAAAATAAATTAAAAAAAAAACCATTGCTTTTTTTCAAACATTTTAATAGCATTGTGTCTGAAGTCACTAAAACTACCACCCGGTTTCGTTTTCTGTAGCAGTCTTGATATACCCTGTATTATAATAAAGACTTGTGGAATAGAGTATGTACTGTATAAAAAATTGGCAATATTAAAACGAAAAATAAACTCATGAAGAGTAAGGAAGCTAAAGTTTACAGTTATTTATGTATCGCTGTACTTCTAAATCTTAGTTTTTAAAACTTAGGCTATACCCGGTTGGCTTTCATTTAATCAAAAGACACACCAATGACAGAAATACAAAACATAAACAACAGTACTAATAACATTAAAGTTTTAGATAGTGTGCACTATCTTTACACGTAAATATACAATCCAATATGATAATAAATACACCCAACAGTCACATACATAGTCCTGACCCCACACTAGGATCGAGTCTTGTATCGTGGGTATCAGCAACTACGAGAAACTTTTCGGTTCCACAAACACCCAGACCCGAGACAAATACTTGTGGGTATCACAAACATTTATCTTGATGCGCGGATCGAATCCGCGGCCCCTCATTGCACAGTCGGCGTCTAACCAACTGCGCCACGGAGGCTGTCATGCTGTAGTGATACTGCTGAAAATGGAATATGACAATATTTTTGGCATTTATTAACAATGTAATAATACTACGGTGAGAGATATTGTGATTGTGGTTTAATAGATCTTAAATGTTGAATTTAAAACGACATCAAATTAAGCAACCGAATGGTTTTTTTTCCACCGGTCACATACATAGTCCTGACCCCACACTAAGATCGAGTCTTGTGTCGTGGGTATCAGGAATTACGAGAGAATCTTCGGTCTCACAAGCACCCAGACCCGGAAGAAATATTTGTGGGCCGCACAAATATTCCTCTCGGTGCGGGGATCGAACCCGCGGCCTCTTGTTTCACAGGCGGCGTCTAACCAACTGTGCCACGGAGGCTGTTTGGATTATAAGAGCTTGTTGAGTTGTACGAACATACTCTTTTAGTCTTCCCATTCTTTTTCCTTCCTGCTCCCCTCCCTATTTGACAGACCGGAAACATATCCATGAACCAGCGTTGTGGATGTTCAAGGGCAGTGATCACGAACCATCAGATGAAATGTTTGCTTGCTTGCCGGTCCCAAGCAATAACTCTTGAGCATCCAACAGCCTCACTCACTGAACGAAACTCGACAATTTTATCGATAGTCATTTTATCAGCTAACAAATTTACCTTTGTATTCAAGAAGTTGGTTGGCTAGAAGTTCTTTGCAATTATCTACTTTGTTCGCCGACAATTCGACAAATACAGCCGGGAGGAACATTACGAAAGCATTGAAACTAAGTGTTATAATTATAGCCCGTTGTGGAAAACTATACATTACCTGAAATAATAAAGAAAGAAATAAATAAATAACACCCAACAGTCACATACATAGTCCCGACCCCACACTAAGATCGAGTCTTGTGTCGTGGGTATCAGGAACTATGAGAGACTTTTCGGTCTCACAAACACCCAGACCCGAAATAAATATTTGTGGGCCGCACAAACATTTCTCTCGGTGCGGGGATCGAACCCGCTGCCTCTGGTTTCACAGGCGGCGTCCAACCACCTGCGCCACGGAGGCTGTCAATATAATTCATTTCATAATTATTATTTGTGCTACAGACCATTCTCCCTCTCTTAGTCTCTCTCTCTAAGACACAATAAGTCCCATGCTGAACATAGGGCTCCCTCAAGAATGTACGTAGAAATCTGATGGAAGCGGTCTGCAACCTTCTGTTTCATTGAAGGTTCCTATTTTATGCACAATTAGTAGATCAAGTATGCTTATCTGCTTAAATAGGATTATAAAATTCTAGGTATTACTTTTACTTTCTTTCTATACTATATTATTATTTGTAATACATCCTTTTTGTTCTGTGTTGAGATGTTTCTCGTATACCTATTATTTTCTTTTTCTTGTGTGCTAATTGGTACCATCAATAAATAAACCTTTCATCCTTTTCATTCATTGTAATAAATTAATTAAAAAACTACAATAAATATAAAAATATTCTATTGTAGACCAATCAGCCTAAATTAATGCATGATGTGTTAAGGTGTTCTTAATAGAAGTGACAAATATGCCAATAGGTTAATTGAATAATGAATGATACTCTATAAATCTCACAAAACTCAAAGGCTTTCCTAATGCATTATTAATTCAATAGTTATGGTATGATTTATTGTAACAAGAAATGTACATAGAAATATTGTTATTACAATTTTTTATATTGCAATGAATGGCGAGACGAGCATGCCATACGCCTGATGGTAAGCGGTAAGACTGCTCATGACCAGTAGCAAAACCAAGCAAAACCATGAATAACAAAGCAATATTTTGCTTTACTTTACACTGCGCTCGCTATCCTGAGACATAAGATGTTAAGTCTTAATATGTTTAGTAGTTACTCTGGCTATAATGTTCTTCAACCGAAACACAACCTTAAATATTAATTTATTTAAGCTGAAGGATTAACCAGTTGAATATTTAATTCGAAGTAGAATATTTTCGCTGGATGCAGAACATTTCCAACAGGTCAATGTGGAGATTTTTGGGGGAGGCCTATGCTCAGCAGTGGGCTTCCTGTGGATGAAGGGAAGAAGAAGAAGAAGAATATTTTATCACTTACGTCATCCATTGTTTCGGTCAAACAAAAGAACACGTTGCCTAATTCTCTCAATGTAAAGAATACCATGAAATTCATGACCTGAAAAAAAATAAGCCAGAAGTAACAATAAGCATATTGTTTACTTTGTAGGTACTATAATATTTACAATGAAACTAATTAACTTACCGATAATAAAATATATTTCCGAGCCAATTTTAAACTACTACATAAGATTTTGTATTGATTAATGAAAATATTGATAACCTTGATTTTCTCTTCTTCAATAAGAGTGTCCGCTAAAGACATCAGATTCTTCTGCATTAAGCTGATCTCTTTGTAGAGGAAATGAAACATCAATATGGTCAGGAAATAAGAGGCTACAGCGGTATTAAAACACATCCATTGGCGGGCAATCACTTGGTAATGATCATGATAATAATTTTCAAAGTTACAAGTTGCCGTCGCGCCTATTCGTCCAAATATAAAAAGAAATATGTAACATATTAACATAATTGGAATAGCACTCGTCAGTTTTCTTTCCTCTATTCCTCCATCAATTTTTTTTAGTGAGTGGTAGTATTTCAAAAAATCATCGTCGTGTAATATAAGATGCATTATAAGGAAGTTTGTAATTTGCCACACTATGACAAAGTTTTCCCAAAAACTGGATAATATTCAGTCGTTGAAATTAAAAATAATTTTATATGCAAATAACACCAAGAAGTACAGTACAATTTACCAATTGTTTGCATGAGTTTCGACGGATGAATGTCTCCGTACAAGCCAAATAGAAACCTGTAAATCCTGACGAATTTAACTGAGCACAATGATTGAAATATGTTTTGTATCATATTCGGTATAGCTGTATTTGCTTTAGCACTGATAAAATTCTTCTCTTTCTCTCTCTCTCTCTCTAATGTTTCCCTCAATGTTGAGGATCGTGACCCTAGTCACTTGGTTTTTTTGACCCAGTTTCTTAGGCTTGACGATCCTGCGCCAGATATATGACTGACCAGATAGATGATACACTTATAAAATTACAGACTGTTTATTAATCGATATCCAACGTTATATTTTTAACAATATGAAGTCCGTTATTTTTGTACATAATATAGTTTAAAGCTACCGAGGTCATGCAGGGTGTTCTAAAACCGAGACTTATATTTACTACTCTGGTTGATCACAATAGCAATTAATGTTATCTGTCAGTAAAATGTTTTCTATCAGCGCGTGACGGCATTCAGATCTACAAATACAATAAAAAAAATAGATAGTAAACGATTTGTTTGAGATAATACGTTTTTTTTAATGAGAACAACAACAATCATATTTTATACATGACACACGATGTTAATTTTCAATATATCCAGTCGTTACTCTGGTTACAATGTCCTTGAAACCGAAACAAAATATTTACATATATTATTACTAATATTTTGTACAAATAAAATTAAAATTAACTGCAATTACAATGTTATCAAGAAATAACGTTAATATTTGAATTGCAAAAGTGCTATGATATACGTCACGACGAAGCTAACATAGGAAATGATGAAACTGAGATCAATGGGATAGTGCGGCCATATTGTGAATGTCAGAGGGCGGACTGCGAGATATTCCAGCGCGTCGTATACTCTTGTGCGCAATTTTTCATCTGCAAATAGAAGTGAAAGGTTATTGCCAAATTAATATAATTATAACGATTTATAAGGACGCGGGACGTCGCTGGATGCAGGCTGCCTCCAACAGGTCACTGTGGAAATCATTGGGGGAGATCTATGTTCAGCAGTGGACTTTCTTTGGCTGATGATTGGATCATAATAATATTTATTATTATTTATATCCAGTTACCCAGTTTAGTTGTTGTCAGAATAAAAAAAATGAGTTTAGGGCAATATTTATACTAATGTTTTTTAAAATACCCAATTGAGATGCCCAAATCTGTCTTGGATCGGACAGGGTTTTTTTGTCATAGATTATATTAGTGTTAGTTTATGCTATTCAACTTCACATCTTTCTATTTATTTTTAATTAATTGTTTATGCACCTTCTTCTTCTTATCTATGCATCACCTTAGGTTCGACTGTTAAAGAATGCCTCGGGCAAACAGTCCACCTATACAATTTGTAATGTATGAAGTGTAAATAAATATACATACATAAGCTCACGCCTTTTTCCTAGAAGGGGTAGGCAGAGGTGCCAGGACACCCACATTTCGCCTTGTATGTTCCGTCCTACGATGTGATACGTGGCGAGCCTATCGCCATATCGGGCACAAATTCCTGACCCTGGGCTGATAATGATTAGAAAAATCCAATATCACTTCGCCCAACCCGGGATTCGAACCCGAGACCTCAGCTTTGTAACCGTACCCTAGTACAACTACGCCACCGAGGCAATCAATAAATAAATAATAATTAAATTGAACTACCTTTATACTCAATCAGCTGGTCAGCTAAAATGATTTTGCAGTCGTTTAATTTGTTCATCGACAGCTCTACTAGTATAGCCGGTATGAACATAATTAGCGTGGTGAAAATGAAGGCTACCAACCGCGTTCCGATCGGAAAAAGCTTCTGAAAAGATTAATTAACACATTATTAATACCCGACAGTCAGATACATACTTCTGATCCCATATTAAGACCAATTTAATCATGTCTCGAAGGTATCAGAAACTAAAAGACACTTTTCGGTCTAACCAACCAGATCGGAAACAAATTCTGGTGGGCCCCACATTTTTTTAAAACGGGTTTCGAACCCGCGGCCTCTCCACTCGCGCATTTCCACCGTGGAACGAGTGGCCAAACGCGCCACAGAGACTTTCAAATAAATAATGCACAAACACGATTTTCTATAGAAATATTTTTTTTACAATGGCATTCTACATTACTTACGTCATCTAAATATTCGATCAAGAAGTAATATAAAAGACACAACACTCTTAGAATTGAAAACATCATGAAGTTGGTCACCTGAAAAATTAAGCTCACGTGAAAACTATATTTTTTTTTATAGGAGACTGTCCCGCCCTCACACCCACCACTGTAACTCCTGTAAGCCAGGATCAACAGTGGGACGAAATGTAATGACACCGAGCAATGAAGCTCGGCGAGTCTCCGGGAATGTCTAACTTGTCTTTAACCCGCAACGAAATGAATCAGAAAGTGTAATTAATAGGAGGAGTTGGAAATAAAATATTGTCCACTTCCCTCCGTGCAAAGCGGGTGACAAAGCAATGAACTAAAGAGTTAAATAACCTCGTAAAAAGACTTTTACAGCCGGAGAAGCCAGCTGTAAAGCACCACGGATCAAATCATTCTTACATTTAAATGGGACCTATTATGTGAGCTTTTATACTTGTTTCCAGTAATATGTATGGCAAAAACGCCGGAAAGCACGGAAGTTCTTCCTAGTCTCTACAAGGTCCATGTAGTATACAACTCCAGATGATATTTGCAGACTACACTCCCAAAGTATATGATGTGAAAACTATTTAAAAAGTCTGGCGGTATTTCACTGGTGGTAGGTCTCTCATATGTGAGAGGCCATCTGGTTAGGTACCACCGCAATGTCTATTTCTCCCGTCAGACGGCAGTGTAAATGCACTGTTGTGTTTCGAATTCATTACATGGACATATTAAGACCTTACATCTTATGTCTCAGGATGGCGAGCGCTGTGGAATGCCAAACATTGCTTTGTTATTCATGTTGTTTGGTTTTGCTTTTCACATCTCAATCTTGTAAATAAATTTTCTTATTTCAAATACCCTGTTACCTCAATGAATCTTAAATGAGTGAGAAAAACAAAACACTAACCATCAACAAGATGACGAATTTGTTAATATTTAAGTTCAAACTTTTTCAATCGTTAAGAAAATTGTTCCAAAAAAACAATTATTAGATTTTTAGTATGTCAATCAACAAAAAAATGGCGGGGATTTGGAATATACGAAAAACATAAAATCGTAGTTAGCGCGCTTCGTTGACCACATGGTAGCACTGACCACTTAATATGGAATTAGTTTTAAAATTAACTACGAAGCCCTATTTTATCGGTTTGTGTGCATTAGTGGTCAACTACTGGTACAAAGTCTATTACTAGTGACCTTACTTAGGCATATTCGTACAGTTTTACGTGCGATGTTCGAACATTCGAGATGTCGGACTACGTAGTAACCCCCCTGTATAGACGACTGCAGTCACATTGAGTATATTAGTATATTTTAGATAAATAAGTAAATAAATACACCCAGCAGTCACATACATAGTCCTGACCCCACACTAAGATCGAGTTTTTGTCGTGGGTATCAAAAATTACGAGAGACTTTTCGGTCTTACAAACACCCAGTACCGAAACAAATACCTGTGGATCACACAAATATTTGTTTTGGTGCGGGAATTGAACCCGCGGCCTGTCGTTTCACAGCCGACATGTAACTAACTGTGCTACGGAGGCTGTCAAGATATTGAAAATAATCAGACAGTATTGAAATAAAACTAGTTTTATTTAAATTTCTAGCATTCTCGTATATCTAACAGATAAATTGTAAGGAGGTACGCAAAATATTAATATGTTGCATTGAGGTATTATACTAGAGCGGACATCGGGAACAAAATCCATGCGTATGGCGCATGCACAGGGGTACACAGTGAAGCGAGAGGGAAGATATTGTATTTCGTAGGCGTGACAGAGACAGAAATAGAATGTAACGTTCATTTACAAATATTTTGTTTGCAGTGTCCCCTCTAGTATATTATCTCAATGATATGTTGCTGATGTGGACTGTGTGTAGTGTAAATAAATAAATAATTAACAGTACTCACTGCAAATCTGACGTAATTACGAGCAGGTTTTATAATACGATGCAGAGCATTATATTTAGCAATAAAGTTGTCAATAACTTCGATCTTGGCGTCTTCTGCGTGTTTGTCCATTACTGACATCAAGTCATTCTGCAATAAACTAATCTCTTTGTACAGCAGATGAATCAACATTATTGTGGGAATAAAACACGCCTGAAGAATATTAAAACACAATGCTTGATACATAACATATTGGATAACTACTTTGTTTATAACTATTGCCACGAATAATTTTCCGAATACATAAGTCAGTGTGATGAGAATCAATATGATTGGAATACAGCTCGTCGCTTTTCTTTCAGATATACTTCCATGCAGTATTTTCAGTGAATTGTTGTATCTTATAAAAAAATTGTCGATTCCCAGAAGTGACGCCATAAAAAAACTACCGATCTGGCATATTCCGCCTAAATAATGATAATAAACACTAGGTGTAAAGTTGGTATTCTTGTTTGATGAAGTGATGAACGTTTCGATATAATAGTAACACCAAATAGCACAATATATTTTACCAATTGTCTGAATAACTTTGGACTCGTGAATGTCGTGGTACAGACCGCAGGTAAATCTGTAATTCATTATTAATTTCACTGAGCACAAAGGTTCAAAAAGTTTTTTGAACATATTCCATATACTCGTATTTGTATGCGGCTTAGCACCGAAGCACATGATGTGTTGCAGTCTATCACACAATAATCAATATCTGAAGTACTTTTTTAATTTATATGAGGCGTATTAATATATTTATAGATGTCGAGGTTATACATAGTTTTCCAACAATGTTTAATCAAGCTATGTAAGCACGAATAAACTGCGTTTTATTTATCGCAATGAATGGCGAGACGAACATGCCATTCGCCTGATGGTAAGCTATACGACCGCTCATGGACTGTAGCAAAATCAAACACTATTAATTACAAAGTAATGCTTGGTATTCCACTGTGCTTAGCCATTCAATTAAGGCCCAATTGCATAAGCTTACTTTGACAATAACTAAACAAATAACTTTTTTTTTATTGCTATGAATGGCGAGACGAGCGTGCCGTTCGCCTGATGGTAAGCGATACGACCGCTCATGAACAGTAACAAAACCAAACAGCACCTTGAATTACAAAGCAATGCTTGGCATTCCACTGCGCTCGCCATCCTGAGACATAAGATGTTAAGTCTCAATATGTCCAGTCGTTACTCTGGCTACAATGCCCTTCAACCCGAAACTCAACAGTGCGTTTACACTGCTGTTTGGCGGGGGAAATAGACACTGCGGTGGTACCTACCCAGATGGCCTCTCACATATGAGAGACCTACCACCTGTAATCCAACATCCAACAGTCACATGCAAAGTTCGACCCCACATAAAGATCAATTAAGTCTTGTGTTGTACGTATCAGAAACTACAATAGACTTTTCGGTCTCACAAGCACCCAGATCCGAGACAAATACTTATTTATTTATTTAAATCTTTATTGTACACAATAAAAAGGAATAACAGTTTAGAGACAATACAAAACAACAAAGTACAAATTCTTGCGGGGCTCACAAACATTTGCCTTGGTGCGGGAATCGAAAACGCAGTCTCTCGTTACACAGTCTACGAATTTAACAATACCAAGCGTACCTTTGAGATTTAATATGTATGGTGCCGACATTGTCGAATTTTAATATATCGTCAAAGTTAATTTCTGCAACTGGGGTTAATAAGAAACAAGTCCAATTTAATTTGCAATTCTTTATACATTAATACTTGAATTGCAACAGTGATATCATGTAATTTGCAACGAAACCAATATAGGATATGATCAGGCTCAGGTCCAGTGGATAGCGATGCCATATTGTGAATGTCACTGGCCGGACTGTCAGGTAATCCAGCGCGTCGTACAGACTTGTACGCAATCTGTCGTCTGGAAATAAAACGTTTTTTTATTATGTGGTATGCACATAGCATCGGCGATCATTATGAATTATAAATAATAATTAGCGAATACAATAAGTGGTGCTCCATTATTTATAGTAACTTCTGTAGCAGCCCATATACGTCCCACTGCAGGGCACGGGCCTACTCTACAATCGACAGTACGATTGACAGTGGTTAGGCCATATAGTCCACTACGCTGGCCTAGTGCGTGTTGGCGGACTTACATATATATTTTATAGTAACTTGATCCAGTTTTAATATAACACAATCTTTCAGCAACTGTTGGTTTTTTGGTCATAAATAATGGATTGTATTGAAATATACACAATATTGAAATTTACAATATTGCCAGCCTCGGTGGCGCTGTTGGTTAGACGCGGGTTCGATCCCCGCACCGAAACAAATATTTGTGTGACCCACAGGTATTTGTTTCGGATCAGTGTGTTGTGAGACCGAAAAGTCTCTCGTAGTTCCTGATACCCCCGACACAAGACTCGATCTTAGTGTTGGGTCAGGACTATGTATGTGACTGTTGGGTGTATTTATTTATTTATACATATAAAATACGCGAAACAAACGAACCAAAAATATAGCAGTCATATTATATATTTTGTTACATATATCGCTAAAGAGAAGTTACCTATAACCTTCAATATAGCCTTTTATTTTCAGCTCGGCGTTTGTGCTTGGACTTAGTTTTATTTAATTAATTAATAAATTCACCCAACAGTCACATACATAGTCCTGATCCCACCAAGATCGAGTCTTGGGGGGTGGGTATGAAAAACAACGAGAGACTTTTCGGTCTCAAAAACACCTAGATCCGAAAGCGATTGCGAGGATTGAACCCGCGGCCTATCATTTCACAGCCATGATCTAACCAACTGCGCAACCGAGGCTGTCAAGTTACATCAATAAAACCCCATTTAAACGAGGAGATTTTCTCGTCTCGTCGATACAATTTTCGTACGGATTAAAAAAAGTTTCATCTTGTGAACTCTTGCCATTACATTATAATACTTCAATCTCATAGAGATCATATGATACTCGTTTGAAAACTGGCGAGAAGGTCCCTCCGTGTAAATGGGCTAGAATAAAGAGAATATAAGGCTTCTGAAAAAAATATTACAAGCAGTAAATACCTTTGTATCCGAGCAATTCGTTAATTATAATTATTTTGCTCTCATCGATTTTGTTCGCTGACAGTTCGAGCAAAATAGCTGGGATGAATATGACACAAATATTCAGAGAGATTAATACAGCGCGTGATCCGATATAATGGCCGATCTAAAATCATAATATTTTCAAGTAAATTTCATTGAAGTATACGAGAGCTCACATCCTTTTGTGTTGCCTTCTTTACAGATTTTCTTTCGATCTCTAGGTTTTCGGATTGGTTATGTTATTCCTCTCAAATAAAAAAAAAATAATCGTATGTCTGGGGGGTATTGGGACGTCGCTCTGTATCAATGATTTATAAACATTGCATGATATTTTACTTACTATTTGAATATTTGTTTCAGCCAAGCAGAAGTGCACTATGCATAGTAGCCTTTGAGTAAAGCATACCAGATTAAATAATATCTGAAAAATTGAAATAACTTTAAAAATCGCCGCTGACTGCCTCGGTAGCGCCTTTGTACTACAGCACGATTACAATGCTCAAATCTCAGGTTCCAAACCCGGGTCGGGCAAAGTGCATTCATAAAATCAGTCTGGAGGCAGGAATGTATACCATTATGGCGATAGACTCGCCCCTATCACTGAAGTAAACTAACCCTTAAAGCCTCGCATTGTACTGTTATTTAGACCTTCGATCAAATATATACTAGACAGGGTCTGGAACAAAATCATACGCCAAGTGGCCGAGGTTGCTTATACTTATACACATTTGAATTTCAAACTACGATATGTAGCAAAGTCATTATAATCTAAAAATTAAATTATATCAACTTCTGGTAACAATAAACCTTATTCCTTTAAATTAAGATTGATTATGTTTTTGGACCATACTAAAATCAAATAAGACCAAACGCTTATTTGTGCTCTTATTTTTCTTGCCGTTTTTAGGCCAATATTTATAATCTAGTGTATATTTGATCAACAATTCAGACGGCAATAAAATATCAAATGGTGCGTCGGAGCATCTCGCAAGAATAATCGCGTTCTGTTGGTAAGGACATAAAAAAACTACGTTAGTAACGCTACTATCTATAGTATCTATCTTAGTAACGCTAAGGACACGCGCGGCGCGATCTGTGGTAACCCCTCAAAAGTTTATATTACTGTTTCTCTCATACAATAGGTTCGGCAAACGAGCAAACAGGTCACCTGATGGTAAATGATCACTGTCGCTCATGAACATTCATAACGCTGGGACTATACATGTGTTGCATCATCAAATACGGAAGGGAGAGGGCAAGAAAGAGGTGGTTAGAGAAAAGGGTATTAGGTATCTTGCAGTCTCACTACGTGTCAGCAATGCGGTCACGCAAAGATCACAGCAAGCAAAGATCTCATGTGAGACAGTGGTATCGCCCGAGACGAGCCTGCCCAGTTATGCTGAATCATGACTGTCAACAGTGTGGTTCTACCTAGCAAAAGGAGGTTTTGTCCTTTGACCGGTAGGTGGACAAATGATGCTGATTATAACTACGTCTTGGAGCAAACAATAAAGGTTCTCGACACGTTCGAAGAAAGATTTAAATTGGCGGAAAACAATCATTGTCATCTTCTAGTACATAATACCTACTGTCGAATCCAGCATTCGGCTGCGGAACTTTTCTTCGGCAGTCCCCAGCGAAACTTGTAATAGCATCTCAACTATCTGACATATTTATTTTAATAGTACTTACTGAATAAATTACAAATTTCCGAACTGGTTTTAAAATACCAAATAATCTTCTATATTTATTTATAAAATTATCAACAACCTTGATCTTCTCTTCTTCTGTGCGTTTTTCCATCACGCACAATAATTCCTTCTGCAATAAGCTTATCTGCTTGTAAAACAAATGAATTATTACAATGGTTGGAAAGTAAGAGGCGTGCATAACATTAATACACAGTATTTGATGCACTATATTTGGTATATCATCAGTCATTTTAAAAATTACTGCCATGTATATCCTTTTTAATTGATAAGCATGAAATGTAAGGACTAATAAAACTGGAATGCCACTTGTCAGTTTTTTTTCTACTGTAATGCCATCAAAATGTTTAAGTGAATCGCAGTACGTAAGAAACGAATCTTCCGGCACTAAAAGTGGCATAATTAGACAAATCGATATCTGCAACAATATACCGACGTTATGGATATAAGTATTTACATAAACAATATTTCTTATATAATACAGCATTTTTGTTATATAAAAGAAACAGCACACGGAACAATATATTTTGCGAACAGTTTGAATAAGTTTCGAATGATTAATTTCATAGTAAAGGCCTATGAAAAACCTATACTTCATGATGAATTTCACTGAACACAATAGCTTTAACATTTTTTAAAACATATTCGGTGTTGTTATTCGTGCCTCGAAATGATGTGCTTCATCAGTCGTTTCTACCTCTGAGTGTATACAGTTTAACATCAATCGATATTTCACATTATATTTCTGTTGTCATCATATTTGTATTTGATCAATGTCTAGATATCGAGGTTCTATAGAGTGGTTAAAAGGCGCAGGATTGGACCACGTACGTTGGCAATTAATAAAGCACTTGAGTTCTACGTGTCGCTCATTGTGAAACTTTAATCACGGCATTATTTTTTGTTCCAATTAATGGCGAGATGATCTTGTGGTTCGACTAATAGTAAGCGATACGACCGCTGATTGACAGTAGCAAAACCAAACAACACTATGAATTACAATGCTTGGCATTACACTGCGCTCGCCATCCTGAGACATAAGATGCTAAGTCTCAATATGCCCAGTATTTACATTGGCTACAATATCCTTCAATCGGTAACACAACAGTGCATTTAAACTGCTGTTTGGCCGGAGAAATAGACATTGCGGTGGTACTCACCCAGGCGGCCTCTTACATATGAGAGACTTACCACCAGTAAAACTTTACGAATATGACTGAATACTTTACAAAGTGCTGAAATCATAGAAGCATAGACTAAGTTCGGATTGTATTATAAGTTTTATAGAGAATAGTATTGATTTTTGAAAGTGGAAAAGTTTTACCTTTTATGTGCACGTTAAACGTCCGAACATTCGAACTTCTTTTCGGACTATAGAGTAGCCCCCAAGATTGTCATCGATAAAAATATCAGAAGCAAGAACTTCTGTTTCAGCCCATATACGTCCCACTGCAGGACACGGGCTTACTCTACAATCGACAGTACGATTGAGAGTGGTTAGGCGATATAGGCTACCGTACTGGCCTAGTGCGGGTTGGCGGACTTACATACCATAGAAATTCTTATAAATCGTTATGGTATGCAGGTTTCCTCACGATGTTTTCCTTCACCGTTTTAGTGCGTGGTGATTTACTATCAATACACACATAACTCCGAAAAGTCAGAGGTGTGCCCCGGGATTTGAACCCGCGACCACCGTGAACATGGTGGCAGCCGCGTCTGGTCGTTTACCAACAGGCCACCATTCAAGTAAGAACTATCTGTTGTAAAATGTAAATAAAACACTTTGAAGGGTTTGTGTTATTTAGGTTTCCCCTTAAAGACAATAACGCCGGAGAGTCTTGTTTAGGCATTAACAAGGCATAAAGAGGCGAGAATAATGAGAGAAGAAAATTAATAAATGAGATCACAAGAGATGTTATTATGCGCATTTCCCACAGCGTCGCATTTTCGGAACAATAATTCGTGGAGGGAAGCGGGAACGCGTCCAATAAATTTTACTATGAATGCATAAGCTTTGAGTTTAGATTTATTAACTATACTATTTTGTGTGTCTGTGTAAATGGTGGTCGAAAAACAACATTGATTCAAATTACATCCGTCTCCTTCAATTTGTCTCTTTTCCTCCATACATGAAATCACGCTTTTTTGAAGGAGGGATAGGCAGAGGTGCTACTAGGACATCCTCATTTCGTCTTGTATGTTCTGTTCCACTACGGTAGGGGGCGAGCCTATCGCCATATCGGACACAAATTTCTAACTCCAGGATAAAAATTTTGAAAAATCCAATATCACTTTGCCCGATCCGGGATTCAACCTGAGACCTCAACTTTGTAATCGACCATAGAACAACTACGCCATCGAGGTAGTCTTTTTATCACTTTATTTTAAAATTACCTTGTAAAAAATAATGGTAGAGTACCTAAGTACTACAGTCCATATCTCGCACCCTGCCGGCTCTGGCGTCAGCGCAAACTAAATATAATAATAATAAATACACCCAACAGTCACATACATAGTCCTAACCTCACACTAATATTGAGTCTTGTGACGTGGGTATCAGGAACTACGAGAGACTTTTCGGTCTCACAAACACCCAGACCCGAAACAAATGCCTGTGGTTCACACAAATATTTGTTTCGATGCGAGGATCGAACACGCGGCTTCTCGTTTCACAGCCGGCATCTAACCAACTGCGCCACGGAGGCTGTCGAAAATTTAAAAAAATCGTTGAGCTCACTGCCATCTAGAATGAGTTTGTAGGCGTTCCTATCGTATAAACTACATTTCTCTAGCTAAAACTCACAATAGGTCGATTCCATGGCCGAAGGTTTATTTTTCTAGCTAAAACTCACAATAGGTCGATTCCATGGCCGAAGGTTTATTTTTCTAGCTAAAATTCACAATAGGTCGATTCCATGGCCGAAGGTTTATTTTTCTAGCTAAAACTCACAATAGGTCGATTCCATGGCCGAAGGTTTATTTTTCTAGCTAAAACTCACAATAGGTCGATTCCATGGCCGAAGGTTTATTTTTCTAGCTAAAACTCACAATAAGTCGATTCCATGGCCGAATGTTCAAATCCAAGTCGTTACGGTTTGCAGTCGATAAATAATAACTAGCAAAATTAAGCTTATTTAATAAGGTTAAAACAGGCTAATTAGTCCAAAAATAAGTATTCTTACGATCAACTTGTGAAACCTGTTTATTTGAAGAAATGCTTTTAATAGCCCCATAATTATAGCTGTAGCCAAAATTAGTTACGAACGGAGGGCTATTCGCCTCCAAAATATTCCATTAAATGAATCCGTAATTAAAAGTTTGTTCTGAAATAATTATACACATAATTCCTGTTTAAATGAGAGGATGAGATTTTGTGTTAAATAATGTCGCTTTTATTTGACTATTTCATTTTTTACACGTTTTAATGAATAGCGAAGTCAAAACAGAATAAGTTTTTATTGCCTTACCACTAAATACAATTTTGATACTAAGAAAAACATGTGAGTAAAAGATCGGGGCAGTTCTTAGATCAGAATCTGTCCTCATGTTCTTGGGTCGGACTGCAAAAGGGTGAAAGATGTAATTCTCCATTTAAATAATGTACTCTGGGGGCTTAAGCTTAGCGCACATCCATATAGTAAATACCTATCTATGCATTTTTCATTAATTACCATAAAGAAGTCATAAGGAATCTATATATTAACAGGAGACAAATACTCCACAAGAATTTCAAAGTTACCTTATTATTCCGCAACATGTCTACGTGGTGGATTCACACCTGCCTACCCTCCTTCGCTTTGAAAGCCTTCAGAGTTCAACAGTGGAACGTGTCCCTCTTCAGCCAAAGTCACTAAGTCCATACGCCATTGATCTATATATCATCTATCATGATCATGGAACGTGTCTGTATAGATAGAAATATAAAACCGACATGGAGTCATAAATTTTACTATGTTTTTCCATCCGCCCCGTGGTTAGGGGGCGTAAGAATTCCACCACGTTATTCCCTACCCGTCGTAAGAGTCGACCAAAAAGGGTTATTGGAGTCGCTGGGCGTACTGCGAAGGCGGTGCACCTTCACTAAATCTGACGCCGAGGCGGACGCCAGAGCGCGTGGCCTCGCATCTTTCGCGGACGCCCATAACATCTTAAAGGGGCTTCCATATCTAGACGTCAGTGGGGAGCAACTTTGTTTCCTAATCAGAGAGACCAGTCTGCATCCTGGTTCTGCGCCGGGCTATGACACAGAAGCAATCGGGACGCTTGTCGCCCCGAAATATCCAGTGTCGCCTAAAATGCGTGCGATGGCCACCGAGGGATTTTAAAGCCAGTATGCTGTCAGCATGTCATTTGCCTGGTAAGCGATACTGCCGCTCATGAAAATTTGTAAAACCAAACAACACCTTGGATTACAATGCAATGCTTGGAATTTCACTGCGCTCGCCGTCTTGACACACAAGATGTTAAGTCTCAGTATGTTCAGTAGAAACTCTCGCTACAATGTCCTTTAATATTATAGTGCACTTACTGCTGTTTGGCAAGTCCCTAGCAGTCACTGCGTTGCGATAGAAAAAAATAGATACTGTAAAACCATAATATCTTAACCAGATGATACCCATCACACTGTAACAGGATGAAAAAATTACATGAAACGTTTATGGGGTCAATCTTCGAAAGCTAATTTGAACGTTCGCTGCTGAGCAGGGGAGCCTATTCTACAAATAATACAAGCGTGTTAAAAAGCTACCACAAAAATTTTACACTTGGCGATAACGTGACGTTTACGTTTTCGAAATATAAGACAAAGTTTTGTACAGCTTGGCAAAAAGAGTCTGTTTTTAATGAGGGCGCAAAGGTCGAATTTAATAATTATGTGGCAATCCGATATAACACGTCAGAAAATGTTAATAAATTTGTTATTTTTATTTATTGTTGTTAATAGTGTTTATATTAATCACAAAACAAACAAAAACCGTACGAAAATGCATAGAAATACTTACGCATAAAAATTATTCCACGAATACAATGACATTTGAATAGTGTTGCCACTTGCCATAATTGCTTAATGCCATCTTTAATGCCAATCGTCCCGCATAGTATTTTTTGCCAAGTTTTATAAGAATATGCTACAATTATGTTTATTCAAGTATTGGATAAACAAATAATTTTGTAGATATTTCTCAAAAGAAATATCTTTAAAAATAGGAAATTTATTCCCCATTATTTTGCAACAATCTTTAATGATTTTACAAGGCCTTATTATCTCCAGGACGAAAATCATATTATACAGGGCGTCCCACACCAATGCCACATAGAGGAAGTACCTTAAATATTGTACATACCCAATTTTACTGCAAGAAGACATCATTTTGATTTTGAAAACAATTGAAACTGCTTGCAAAGATTTTTGAATATTCGCGTCTGAAGCGGGTCTTCCTTTTATTTAAGATGCTATGCTACATGACGTAAAATAATCCTTATGATCGAGCCTTTAGATTGATATCGTAAAATGATGGTTTATTTTAACCACATGGCAGATTCGATCCCCGTTTTAGACATGAGTATAAAAAAGTCTTTGAATGCAGTTTAAATAGTTTTCAAAATCATCAATATTTTTTCAGCAAATTGTCTATCTACAATATTTAAGACTCCTCTCCATGTGGCATATTTAAAAAAGGTCGTAACGTGTAAAATACAGTAAAAGCTGATACTGTTCCAGATATTATGAGTTCATTAAACTCTTATCTCGTTATTATGATTAGCTGTCGCTGATGCCTTATTCCCTTTGAGGCGGCCCGGGGCTAAATTAACGCTTAATTTTTAAAACCTTATTAGCCTGGTGCTTGTAAATTCATTAACCTTAATGTGATAAAATTATGTTTTTTTGCCTTGGTTGCGCAGTTGTACTACTATATAGTATACTTGCTAAGCTGATGTCTCGGGTTCGAATACCGCGTCGAGCTGTGATTTTGGTATTTTCTATTTATTTATTTGGAAGACAAACAGCGATTACAATACAATATGTAAAACAAAACATTTTATGCGCCAATAGCTAATATTAGGTCTTCGCTGTTAGATACATAAGTAAAAAACATATATCGATGACAGGTGGCAGAGTTTGTACCAAAAAAAAGTAAAAACTTATCATATATTGTTTCACAAAAACAGACAATTAATATAAGAGATTCTACGTACATTGGAATGTCAAGAAGAAAGTACGGCTTAGCCCCTTTTCAACGATACAAAGTTCGCATTGAAAATATCAATATCATGCGATTTGCAAAAAATATTTAGGGTCCTACTTGCTCAGCATGTAGCCAGGAATCAGCCCGGAGTTAGGAATTTGTGCCCGGTATGGTGATGGGTTTGTCCTCTTTCATTGTGGAACGGAACACCAAAGGCGTAAAGTGGGTGTCCTGGTTTCTACTAGGAGAACCTACCACTTCTGGTTCACTTCATTATAAGTAACGGCCTAAAAAACGGCAAGAGAAATAAGAGCACAAATAAGCGCGTGGGTTTATTTGATTTTAGTATGGTCCAACCATAGCCAACGAACGGACGTGTTGAAATGCTTCAGTGCGCTTTTGAAAACTGTGAAAGTAATCATCGGTAACAGTAAGATTTAAGGAATGTCTTTTTTTCGGTAATATAGTTTCAGTTTTACAGTAGTTGTAGTAAACTCTTGCCATTTTTTGTGCAGTGTTTGTATGTAAATTTGAATCTAGTACTTACTATATTTGATGAAAGTCTTCTGGGTTAAAGGCGTGAGTTTATGCATGTATGCTTTTTATCTATACATATAAATAAAATTGAAGTGTCTGTTTGTAAGGTGAAAATAAAAAAAATGTCCAACTACATATCGTTATATACACGATACCTATAACGAAAATGACTTTAGAATTTTTTTGTCCGTCTGTCTGTCTGTCTATCTGTTTGTTCCGGATAATCTCTGAAATAGCTGGACCGATTTTGACGGAACTTATTTGACGGACTTTATTGTCAGGTAGCTGATATAATAAGGAGTAACTTAGGCTATATTTATTTTAGAAAAAATCTTTTATTTTAGAAAAATAAAGATTTTGTTAAATTTCACGCGGACGAAGTCGCAGGTACAGCTAGTATATTATATATTTGACGACAAATAATATGTTTTATAATGTTATGAAGTTTCGCTTGAGGTGACTGAATGATATTTCAAACTTAATAAAAGAAGTAAATAGTTTTATCTTACATTTCTTGCACAAAATATTGAATTCCTTCGGATGCTTTTGACAATGATGTGTTGTCAATCTAATATGTAACTATAAAAAATATTATTTTATGTATTTGACTTGTAATATATTAGCCTTTTCATGTCAACTATATTTTAGTAGTTTGTAGGCGTGTTATCATTTTGTCATTTCCTTTTTAACGTATGAATAAATGATATTAATGTTTATTACTAGGAAATATTTATATCAATAATAAAACAAACAAAGTAGGCCTTAATTTTAGTAACGCCATATCTATGAAATTACCATTCGTCATTTTATATACATGATGTGTATTATAATGGTTTTAGAGAAATAAAAAAAACTATATTTTTTTATTGATTTAAAAACTATATTTGGCATTTAAATATTTGAATTTGCGACTATAATACAAATAAAATCTAACTGTTTGCCTACATGAAACTCTCACAGAAAATCGACGTGAAATGATAGTTTAGCTGTGGCGTCCAATACCCATTCTCTTTTTTTTTTTCCACTCCTCCTACTATTGACAGCCTCCGTGGCGCAGTTGGTTAAACGCCGCCTGGGAAACGAGAGGCCGTGGGTTCGATCGCCGCATCGAGAGAAATGATTGTGTGGCTAACAAATATTTCTTCCGGGTCTGGGTGTTTGTGAGACCGAAAAGTCTCTCGTAGTTCCTGATACCCACGACACAAGACTCGATCTTAGTGTGGGGTCCGGACTATGTATGTAACTTTTGGGTGTTAATTATTTATTTATTTGTTTATTTAATGGTCCAGTAACACATTTATAGTCCAAGTTTTGAGTGTGACATTCATGGGCGGCATTACTTATCATCAGGTGAGCTGCTCGCTTGTTTGCCGAACCTAAGCAATAAAAAAATAACACGATTCCATCTATGACATTTGGAACACTCTGTAGAACCTTGCATTGATCGAATACCGACTCGATATTAATATAAAAACGTTGAATATGCATTGCTAACAGCAGTTCATACTTCTGACATATGATTTAGTTGCCTAAGATTATAGTGCATCGAATATTACCAAAATGTTAAAGCTATTGTGTTCAGCAAAATTCATTATGAATTATAGATTTTTCTTCGGATTGTACTATAATATTCATCATTCGAAAATAATACAGACTGTTGGCAAAATATATTGTTGTGTTTGTTGCGTTCTCTACGTGAAATTTTTCTTGTTTTCCCTCAGTAGAACTATTCTTTACAGTGCAATTTATTGGCAAAATTTCGGCGTGATGTGGCAGGTTACCAATAATTTATTAATGTCATTGTTATTACACAACGATTCTTTTATGACCTACAGCACTGCACTTGAAAACATTGATGGAGGTACAGTAAAAAGGAAATTGACGAGTGGTGTTCCTTTAACTTTGACACTTGTTATAACATCCTATCAAATTGGTAGGATAATTGTGGTGTTCACTTCTAAAGTCAAATATATGATATCAAATATCATGCTACAAATAATAAGTGTTAATATAATACAAGCGTCTTTCTTTCCAACGGTAATGATATTTCATTCGTTCTACAAAGAGGTAGGCTTATTGCAGAAAGATTTGTTGTCTGTAATGGAAAAACGCACAGAAGAAGAGAAGATCAAGGTTGTTGACAATTTTATCAATAAATATATAACACTTTATGGTATATTAAGATCAGTCCGTGGATTTATTAAATTATCGGTAAGTAGACACTACTGAAATGAATAAATACTAACGGGCTAAATTATTAGGCTAAATTATTCTTCGGCTGAGTTGCACAAACTAACTTTGTCAATACCTTTGCCTTTGGAACTGTCATCGCCATACATTTGAGACTTATATGACCTTGCTAATGTATGGGATTGACATTTTCAAAGTCAAAGGTATTGGCAAAGTTAGTTTGTGCAATTGAGCCTTAGACATTCTTAAAACCTATTTAACTATCGTATGTTTTGTCCCATTCTAACGAGTTTTGAATTCACTCTAAGGGACAGAGACAAAACATTTGATAAGTATTTTTTAAAACTGTGTTTGAATAAGACATTAGTAATAGGTTTTTATTATTTCCCGGAACCTAAAATGAGATATATGTCATATACATCTTGTGTTGCGAGAATCAGAAACTTAGCAGGCCGGCATAATTGTTTCAATTGGCATGGGACTGCCGTCTGATGCCAATGGATACTCTGCCTGGGCGGCATTTGCGCTTACCATCAGGTGCAATGTGGCCATTATGCCGGGCCAGAGTAAAAATTAAAAAAAAAATGTGACATCTTAAGCGGTCTCTTAATATCCAGGCCTAAAACATAAAATATTTGTATTCTTACATCTTGAGAAAATATATCCGATTACTTATTTAACTTCCAGTTTCCTGGAGCCTGTAAGATTGATTAATTATGATATTATAGATCGTCCATTCTCTTTTGGAGTATATTATTTTCTTCTTTATATTATAATGTCTTTTGTTTGTATTATACTCGTAATCAGCGAAATTTGTTCTTAGTTGACATATTTTGACTCTGAGTCAGAACGGGCTCCTTGTGTGTACACGTATGGTCACATCATACTCGCTTTAATATACGCATTGCCGATGTATGTTTTATACTAAATCTATGGTTATCATGTAAATATATCTCAAATAATGCGTTGAATAGATAATTTTTCGTTTTTATTTGCAGTTCTAAAATTAAATAGATTAAATAGATGAAGTTTAAATAGTAAGTTGTAGTAGCACTTTTTATTAAATTTACTATTTCAGGTGGGCTATTTCATAGTATTCTGTACCCAAAGATTACTGATTCTCGTTTACTATTGCTTGATGGAAAATATCAATGACGTGAGTAGTATAATATTAATTTTATATTATTTTAAGACATACATGTTCATCGACATAGAGTCCCATATCTCCAGACACACGTAATGAGCGTAAATTTCTTGTAAAAATACCAAAACAGTAGATTTTTTGTTTTTAAAAGCAACCTTACTAATCCGGGAAGATAAAGAAAAGCTATATTAGTCAAAATACATCTCTATGCAATTTTGTATCTTTCTATCACAGACTCATCATCATCATCATCATCATATCAGCCACAGGAAGTCCACTGCTGAACATAGGCCTCCCCCAAAGATCTCCACAATGACTTGTTGGAAGCGGCCTGATCACAGACTACTGAACATAAAATTTAAACATTGCTCAAAATACATAGATATGGTTGGCTTCTTTTGTCAGTGTAACAAATTATGGCTTCGCCCAAGTAATTTATATCGAGAAATCTAGTTTAGAAAAATTTAGTTTTATCTTTACCAATAGGAGGGTGCATTGCATTTAAATTAAAATATAAAAATTTAGATGATTATTTCTCCAGATGTTCAAGATTTTTTATTGCATAGTTTCTGCACACGAGCAAACAGGTCACCTGATAGTAAGTGACAACTGCCACCCATGAAATTCATAACGCTTGGATCATGGATGTGTTGCTGGACTAGTAAATCGGACGGAAAATAAAAGAATGGGAAAACCTCCAGGCTTTTATGAAAGTTCTCTGCAGTAAAAATTCCAAATTCGAAAGCGAATGCCTATTCCAACAGCATTTAGTTTAAGGATCTTTAAACACTCGTTGATCCATATATTATACATAAGATTTCATATTTAACGCCCTTCTCCCAGAAGGGGTACATAAAAAGGTAAGTAAGAATCAAAATCAAAATGTTAATTATTCAAATTGTCTTTTACGAGATCTTTTGAATCATTAATTTCTTCTACCACCGCTTCAGAGCTTTGTAGCTGTGAAGAAGAAGCGGCGCAAGAAACTCCCTCAGCAAAAAGTGGGATAGGTAGATATTAAAATGATATGTAAATATAATTTCAGTTTATCGATAATATGGGGCAGAGAGTGGTTTTAATTTGTTTCAATACCTGTTCTTTGTTCATCCCAGCTATTTTTGTTGAGCTGTCAGCGAACAAAATCGAACAGAGCAAAATTATTTTAGCCAATGAGTTGCTCGGATACAAAGGTATTTATTGTTTTTTAATATTACTACTGTATACGAGTATATAATTAAATTAATAGCAATTAGTATCAGTATCAGCCCATATACGTCCCACTGCAGGGCACGGGCTGACTCTACAATCGAGAGTACGATTGAGAGTGGTTAGGCCATATAGTCCACCACGCTGGCCTAGTGCGGGTTGGCGAACTTACATACCATAGAAATTCTTATAAATCGCTATGGTATGCAGGTTTCCTCACGATGTTTTTTTTTTTTTTTTTTTTTTTTTTTTTTTTTTTTTTTTTTTTTTTGGCGGTACTTTGGAAAGTGTACATCGTTATTTAAGACCTCTGCAGATAAATTTACATAAAATAGTATTATATAGCTTAATTATTACTAAAATATATGTTACAATAAAGTGTGTACATAGTACTTGCCGGTGACTGTGTTTCCTCAAGAAATAACAAACACATAATTTTTTCTTTACTTTTTTAATTTGGCACTTCACAACAACTACATCGCAAAACAATGGAGTCAATCAAGGAGTCTCTAGACCACCTTAGCACCATCTTCAATCAAAAGTTTGCTGAATTTGAAGAAAGGCAGCAGAAGATTTCTTCACCATCCACATGTAACACATTGTCTGCACTTGAAGCCGAGTTCTTCTCTTTTAAAAGTTTCACTCTCCAGGCTCTTCGTACTCTGCAGACCCAATTACAGCTACTCTCAACAGACAATGACCGTCTCGAAATGCACACACGGAGGAAAATACTGCTGTTGCACGGAGTCCCTGAAGATCCAAAGGAAAATATCCCGGCAGCCATTGTTGATGTTCTCGTGCAGCGCTTTCAATTCCCCAGCTTCAGTAGTGTGGACATTGCTCGCTGTCACAGAATGGGCAAATCTAGTGCTGACCGACCCAGGCCTATTTTGTTTAAGTTACGTGATTCATCTCTGCGTAACCAGATCTGGGCTGCCAAAACAAAATTAAAGAGTTCTGGGATAACTCTATCAGAATTCCTTACAAAAGCGAGACATGATGCTTTCATGGCGGCGCGGGAGCGTTTTGGCGTCACAAAATGCTGGACCCACGATGGCTACGTCTTCGTGTTGAGCCCTGACGGCAAGCGGCATCGCATCACTTCTGCGGCTGAATTGGATGGCCTTGTATCGAGGTGTGTTCCTGCGGCACCCACTCGCAAGAAAACTGAAGCCACTGCCAGGGATCCAATAGCTGCTACCAAACCAAGGCGTGCGGCCGCAGCTAATAGGAAATAGGTGCACCGACGATTGTACCATAACATATTATTAATATGTGCCGCCCCAAGCGGGTAATTATTTCGATATTATCACTACCCTTCGTTATTAGACAATTTAATATGTTTATTCTTAGGTTATGTTTTCACGTCAACCTGACAGCGGATGTCTAGCTGTCATACGTTGTTATCTTTACGTTTTATTACTCCATTTATTTCATTTCTTTAATGTTTTGTTAGATTTTAAACTTCTTTAATTAAATTTATTGTTTTCTTGTTTATATGCATAGGTAAGGGGTTTATTTTCATTTACAATATTATTATTATTTTCATGTTTTTACTATTTTTTTTTTTTTTTTGATTATAGTAGTTTTATTTTTGTTGCGATGGGTAGTGGTAATAATTATTATTTAATGTGATTAGATTCTTAGTTTGTAAAGTTTAGTTATTTTTTATCATATTTCCTCTCTTTTCGGAAACCGGCAGGTGAAGTGGACATAACAGTTTTTTATAATTTTTATTAGGTTTTTATTATTATTATTTTTTTATAGTATATATCTATATTTATATATTAGTAATGAATAATATTTTTGATCGCAGTGATAGCAGTGAGTTCCTATCTTTTGGTTCGACAAGTGATTATAATAGCAGCGAGGATAGTTTTGCGAGTATCCCCTCTCTTTCAGAAACATTGGATTCTCATTTTTCTGACGTTCCTAGGAATTTGAATGTAGTTCACATTAATGCGCAGAGCATTCCGGCTCATTTCTCCGATATGCTGATGTCTTTTGACGTTAAGGATATTCATGCTATATTAGTCTCCGAGTCGTGGCTTAAACCTTCTCTTCCTTCTATTTCATATGCTATACCCGGCTTCAATCTGATTCGCAATGACAGGATTGGGAGTAGCGGTGGAGGCGTAGCAATTTATTTGCGAGCACATATTCCCTTCTCCGTTATTAGTGTTTCTACTCAACCGCCCCTGCCCAATGTCGGCGAGCACCTCTTCATTGAAGTCGTACTTGCGCATACTAAGGTACTACTCGGAGTCTTTTATAGCCCGTCCCTACGTTTTAATTATTTTGCTTCGTTTGAGAAGACTTTAGAAGATCTTATGCCCTCATACAATCACACCATTATTATGGGTGATTTCAATACGTGCCTTCTCAAACAAGATCATCGTTCCACTTCTCTTGAACGCATTGTGAAGTCGAGCAACATGCATATTCTTCCCCTTACTGCGACCCATCATTTTCCAAACTCGACTCCTTCTTTACTTGACCTAATCCTTGTTTCATCACTAGTGCATGTCGCCAAGCACGGTCAATGCCTAGCTGATTGTTTTTCCTATCACCATCTTATCTTTGTCTCTTACAAACTTCGGCCTCCTAAATTGAAACCCACGGTCATTCTGCAGCGCAATTTCAGTGGTATCAATAAAGAGGCTTTCTTAAAGGATGCGAATGTTCTAGATTGGGCACCTGTGATGATGGCTGACTCTGTAGACGATAAAGTCACATTATTCAACAGCATTGTCACCCAGTTGTATGATATTCATGCCCCTTTGAGAACTGTTAAAATGAAACACCTTCCTGCACCTTGGATTAATAAGGAAATAAAAGAGCTCCAAAAGAAAAAGTCTGCAGCCAAAACTAAATATAAGTTAAATCCAACTGAGGCTAGTAGAGCTCACTATGTTAAGTTGAGAAATCGCTGCAATTTGGTGTGTAGGGACGCTCAAAGACGCCATATTCATGATTCAGTTCAAGTTGAGGATCCAGCTAAAGTTTGGAAGTTCCTCAGGTCATTAGGAGTTGGAAAGCCTCGCCAAGAGGATTCCTCTAACAAATTAGACATTAATCAAATGAATCTGCACTTTTCTTCTACGCCTAATATAGACGGCGTTGTTAAAGCTTCTACTATCAATTCTCTCTCGAATGCTTCCGCTCCTGACCTCCCTTCTTTTGTGTTTCGTCAATTCACTGCTTGTGATGTTCGGAGGAGCATCCTCTCAATAGCGTCTAACGCTGTTGGGATGGACAGTATAGGCCGCAAAATGCTTCTTCCTATCATTGATATTGTTCTCCCTATCCTGTGTCATATTTTAAACTTCTCTATTTCCAATGCTGTGTTTCCTTCTCTATGGAAGGAAGCACAGATTATTCCTTTACCTAAAAAACCAAACCCTAAAGCCTTTTCCGAGTACCGTCCCATATCCATTCTTCCTTTCTTATCCAAAGTCCTCGAGCGTCTAGTTTATAATCAATTACACTCATTCCTTACCCGAAATGACCTTCTTAATCCCTTCCAATCTGGCTTTCGTCCAAGACATAGCACAGTCACTGCACTTGTCAAAATCACCGACGACTTTCGCCTCGGGATGGAAAACGGGCAGTTGACAGTGCTTACGCTCCTAGATTTCAGTAACGCTTTTAACACAGTTGACTTTGATATTCTCCTTGCTGTACTACGCTCCTTCAACATATCTCCAAGCGTCATTGACTGGTTTCAAAGTTACCTGTATGGCCGCCGTCAATGTGTGCGCCTAGGGGAAATGACTTCCTCGTGGTGTAGCACTTCTGCCGGTGTACCTCAGGGTGGCGTCTTATCTCCTCTCTTATTTTCAGTTTTTATTAACTCCATATCTTGTAATCTTTCATCATCCTACCACCTTTATGCAGACGATCTTCAACTCTATTGTCAATTTCCTCTCACTCATCTGGATGATGCTATTCACCTTATGAATAGGGATCTCGAGAAAATTAACAAATGGAGTAAAGCTTACGGCCTCAAATTAAATCCTAATAAAACCCAAGCCATTATTGTGGGGAGCCCAAGAACCATCTGTAAGGTCGACTGGACACTTTTGCCTCGCGTGTTGCTTGATGGGGTTACCATCCCATTCAGTGACACCGTGAAAAACCTTGGCGTAATCATCGACCGCACTTTGTCTTGGGGGCCTCAGATGATGGCTGTCAGTCGCAAAATATTTGCGACTGCGGGATCTTTGCGTAGGTTGCGGAACTTCCTTCCGACTGCCACTAAAATTGCGCTTGCACAGTCTCTTTTGCTTCCTATCCTCGACTATGCCGACATCAGCTATCTCGATCTTACCGAGGCCCAGCTAGACAAACTTGAGCGCCTTCAAAATTTTTGTATTAGGTTTATATTTGGACTTCGTAAATATGACCATGTTTCCGAATTCCGTACTAAGCTCAAGTGGCTTCCTATACGACATCGCCGGAATGTTCATATTCTGTCTCTTCTCTACACTATCCTGTTTAATCCCTCAGCTCCGCGCTATCTTCAGGACCGTTTTAGTTTCCTCTATACTGCAAATTCTCATTCCCTTAGGTCGTCAGAGAATCTGATGTTGAAGTTCCCGGTACACAAGACATCATTCTACGATCGCTCCTTTACTGTAGAAGCAGTGCGATTGTGGAATGCATTGCCTCTCAGTATAAAACGGTCACCCTCCTTGGAAACTTTTAAGTCGAGAGTGAAAGCACACTTTCTGGGAAGCTAAAACTGTGTCCATACTTTACTATTAATATATTTTTATTATTATTATATTGTATGTATGTTGTTTTGGTGTATGTTTTTTTTTTCATTGCATCGTTATATATATTATTATTATCTTTGAATATGTATTTATGTATTGTTTATGTAAGTTTATCTTTTAGTGTCATAAAAAGCACCGTCAATGTTTACCACTTATCTCCTCTTCTTGCACGGTTGTCTGGAAGAGATCGCTATTAGCGATAAGACCGCCGTTTTTTAACACTTATTTGTTTTTCTCTTTTTATTTTTGTAAATACTTTGTGGTGTTTTAAATAAAGAGTTTTTTATTATTATTATTATTCACCTTCACCGTTTTTAGTGCGTGGTGATTGATTATCGATACACACATGACTCCGAAAAGTCAGAGGTGGTAACTGGTGGTAGGTCTCTCATATGTGAGAGGCCATCTGGGTGGGTACCACCGCAGTGTCTATTTCTCCCGTCAAACAGCAGTGTAAACGCACTGTTGTGTTTCGGGTTGAAGGGCATTGTAGCCAGAGTAACTACTGGACATATTGAGACTTAACATCTTATGTCTCAGGATGGCGAGCGCAGTGGAATGCCAAGCATTGCTTTATAATTCAAGGTGTTGTTTGGTTTTGCTACTGTTCATGAGCGGTCGTATCGCTTACCATCAGGCGAACGGCATGCTCATCTCGCCATTCATAGCAATAAAAAAAAAAAAAAAAAAAAAGGTGTGCCCTTGGATTTGAACCCGCGACCACCGTGAATATGTTGGCAGCTCCATCTGGTCCGTTTACCATCAGGCCACCACGCACTTACGCACGCACTAGCACGTAGTATGACAAGCCAAAGCACAAACAAAATTGAGAATTTATCTAGGTCAAGATTTTTTAATTGCGAGGAATGGCGAGACGAGCATGCCATTTGCTTGATGATAAGCGATACGACCGCACATGGATAGTAGCAAAACCAAGCAACAACTGCTAGGCATTCCACTGCGCTCGCCATCCTAAGACTTAAGATGATATGTTTCAATATGGCCAATAGTTACTCTGGCTAGAATGTCCTTTGAACCGGAACAGAATAGTTCATTTACACTGTCGCTTGGCGGGCGAAATAGACATTGCGTTGGTATTTAGTACTTACTCAGGCGGGTACTCACATACGAGAGACCTACCACCAGTATTAGGTTGTTTGTTTTGCATTGTCTATGTACTACTACTATATACCTCATCATCACCATTATCGCAGCCGCAGGAAGTTCATTTTTGAACATAGGCCTCCCCCAAGGATCTCCACATCGACCTGTTGGAAGCGGCCTGCATCCAGCGACTTCCTGCAACTTTAGCCAGGTCGTCCGTCCAACCGCCCGACATTTCGCTTGCCTGTACGTGGCGTCCACTCTAGAACCTTTCGGCCATCGGTTCTATGCGCCAAGTGTCCGGCCCACTGCCACTTCAATTTAACTATATACCTAAATGGAGAATATTCTCGATACCTTTCATAACCTTTATTTTCAGATATAAGATTACGCACAAGTGTGTATAACGCCCTGGACTATATGAGAGTGCGCCCTCTGACGTTCACATTGTGGCATCGCTATCCGATGAACCTCAGTTTAATAATATCGTATTTTGGCTTCATATCAACTTACCTCATAGCACTGTTACAATTTAAATATTAATTATTAATTAATACGTTAAACCATCGGTGTGTCAAAGATAATATTAGACGTAAATAAATTATTTAATTTTCCATATGACGTATCTTTATAGTAGGTGTACATAGAAAAATACAATAAAAAGGAGTATAAAATATAAATAATAATTATACTCGTAGAACTAATTCAGTATTGATTACAAAGTTTATGATTGTAGCTTGTTTTTAGGCCTGCGATTGTTTGTTCTTAAGTTGGAGCAATTTCTGCGATACACATTAATTGTCAAATGTGTGTATTGATTACATTTTTTTTGTATCAGCCCATTTACGTCCCACTGCAGGGCACGGGCCCACTCTACAATTGACAGTACGATTGAGAGTGGTTAGGCCATATAGTCCACCACAATGGCCTAGTGCGGGTTGGCGGACTTACATACCATAGCCATTTTTATAAATCGCTATGGTATGCAGGTTTCGTCACGATGTTTTCCTTCACCGTTTTTAGTGCGTGGTGATTGACTATCAATACACACATGATTCCGAAAAGTCAGAACAATTACAGTAAATAATTATTTTTTATTGTCATTGCACCATGTTCTTTGTATGCATGTATTTATAATCCGATTACTAAGTAAATATAAGCAATTAATTTACAAAATCAATGTATTTTTAATCACTTTCTTGGTTAGACGAATAGTAATATTACTTATTGATAACCTGTATGGCGTAACCACTGAAAGGCATTTCTCGATGCCATGACAATTTAAAACAATGGAATTTATGTCGTATTCCCCTCAAATAAGTTTGAATATCCTTTAGTAAACAAATATCCCTTGCCATTCCGTCGCGGTTTGTGCTGGCCTGAATTCTTTTATCAATTATATACTATCCATCTTGGGACAAAGGTAAAGGAGAAGACTACTCAGTAGGGTCTTAAAAAGTGTTAATTATCAAACACTATTTTCTGCCTTCGTAATCAATCGCCTCCATGACTGCCCGGGGGTGTAGTTGTACTGCAGTACGGTAAAAATTCTGAGGTCTTAGGTTCGAAACCCGGGCCAGGGAAAATATTGGATTTTTCTATCCACTATTAGCCCGGAATCAGGAATTTTGCCGGATATGGCGTAAGGCTCGCCCCCTATCACATCGTGGGATGGAACACACAAAGCGAAATGTGGGTGACCTGGTAGCACCTCTGCCTACCCCTTCTGGGAAAAAGGCCTGAGTTTCGTGAGTTCTTTTTTATTGTAAAATATGAATTAATGCAATGTATTGCATAAGTATTGTGCAGTGTAAGGACGTCCATCCACAAGGTGGTCGTCGACCTTTATCAGATGACCTGGTAAAGGTCGCGGGACGTCGCTGGATGCAGGCTGCCTCCAACAGATCACTGTGGAAGTCATTGGGAGAGGCCCATGTTCAGCAGTAGACTTCCTTTGGCTGATGGATGGATGCATAGATTGCATAAGTACATAATATAATATAATAGAAGCTAACACGGAAAAATATATCAAATATAATTAATAACTACTAGTAAAAATAAATATCATATCTATGTATATCTGTATCCTATTTCAATATATTAGGCTTCTAATAAGTTAATTGGTATAATAATTCTTAGGAGCAACAAAGTAGCATTCAATCTCAATTATGTTAGACACAATTTCTGTAATTAAAAAAGTGTTACGTTGAATAATCATAAACCGATGTATGTATGTATAAACCGATTAGTAAAAAGCAGTCTACTAGTGTTTCTGGCATTAAGTAATTCAATGCTAAAGCAGTTAGAAGTATACCGAATATATTTAATACAAAAATGTTCAAGTTTCTGTGTTCAGTTAAATTCATCATGAGTTACAGGTTCTTCCTTGGGTTGTACTATGACATTCATAACTCCAAATTTGTACAGACTGCTGGCAAACTATATTGTTCCGTTTGTTGTTTCTTTTATATAAAATTTCTTTTGTTTTTAGTACGTCAAAGGAAAATTTTCTCTGCATTTTATTGGCATAACATCGGATTGTTTTGTCAAATCACAAACAGCCTAATATGGTCACTTATAGCAGCTGAAAATTATTTTGTTTCTTACTGCAACGCACTTGAAAACATTGATGGAGTCGCAGTAAAACGGAAATTGACGAGTGGTATTCCAATTATATTGATCTTCATAATATTTGGTTATGAAATTGAAAATTTTTTCTCAGTAATATTCAACGCAACTGGTTGTAATATGTCACACATCTTAAATCGTTTATTATGTATGAATGTAATCCAAGCATCTTTCTTTCCAACCATACTAATATTTCACTTGCTTTACAAAGAGATAAGCTTATTGCAGAAGGATTTGTTGTGTGTGATGGAAAAACGCACAGAAGAAGAGAAGATCAAGGTTGTTGACAATTTTGTTAATAAATATAGAACACTATATGGAATATTCAAACCAGCTAGTAAATATATTCAATTCACAGTAAGTACAATCGAAAGAAATGGATAAAAATATCAAACACCCGGTATAGAACAAGAAAACGTTTAAGGACAAACCATAAATAATGCTCAAATAAATTTTAAGCAGTATAGGTATCGGCATCAACGATATTTTTTACCGATACTATGAATGGGCATTCTCCTATTCTATTATACCAATATTTTCTATTTATATTAAATCATTAAGAAATTAAGGACATTAATTGATTATTACGAATGAAGAGCTTTGAAATGCTAATTAATGCTTCTTTGCAGATGATCAATACGTTGATATTCACTACGCAAAGGTTTCTTTGCTTCGTTTACTATTATTTGAGCGAAAGTCCAGATAATGTAAGTAATTAGAAAATGAGACATTTTTTTTAAACATTAAAAAAAAAATTAAGTCGCTAACACCAGATGTACTGTTAATTAAAAATACTTAAGGCCTTATTCAAAGAAACATGAAAACTTATTTTTGTAATAGAATGCTATGTCCTTTTCGAACGACTTTGAAATTAGTTTGAGCGAACAAGACAAAATATTTCAGAACTTAAACAGGTTGACGAAGTGCCTACGAATGAGGCCTTTAGCAACCAAAATATGACATAAACATTGATTTAAAAACTAAGTACCTACGTACATTTGGAGTTCCAAAAAGATGACCGTGAAAATCGCGCTGAAATAAATATTAATTTAACTTAATTTAATAGATTTTGTTTAAACGGTGATAAAAAAATACTTTATTCATTTTTAGTAAACTTTCTGTAATAACAGTTGCGAGCGACGACTAATTTCCGTGACTCTCCACTAGATATGCACTGGAGCGCGCGCACCACCTACATCGGAACACTACGCGCTCTCCGCCCTGTCCATACATTTATGTCAATGCATATTTGGGTGTTTGTGAGGCCGAAAAGTCTCTCGTAGTGCCTGATACCCACGACACAAGACTCGATCTTAGTGTGGGGTCAGGACTATGTATGTGACTGTTGGGTGTTATTTATTATATAAATGAAAACATTATAATTTCAGATCTCGCATCAGGTGGGACCGCGGTTTGAAGTGAACAGTTTTAATACTTGTGTCATGTTTATCCCAGCTGTGTTAGTCGAGCTGTCAACAAACAAAATCCACGAAAGCAAAATGATTTTAGCTGAAGAATTGCTGGTACACAAAGGTATTATTGGTTATTAATATTGTTCACAGTTAAAGTTTTTTTTATTACAATAAATGGCGAGACGTGCATGCCGTCACCTGGTTAGCGATATGATCGCTCATAAACAGTAGCAAAACCAAACAACACCGTGAATTACGAAGCAATGCTTGACATTCCACTACGCTTGGCATCCTGCAACATAAGATGTTAAGTCTTAATATGTCCAGTAGTTACTCTGACTACAATGTTTTTCAAACCGAAACACAACAGTGTATTTACACTGTTGTTTGGCGGAAGTAATAAATATTGCGGTGGTACTTTCCTAGGCGGCCTCTTACATATGAGAGACCTACCAGTAACCTATATGGACTGAGACAACTTATGTGGAGCTAAGCTCAAATAATGTAGACTGTATTATATCGAAATAGGACCTAACCGTTCTAATTGACAGCCTCAGTGGCGCAGTGGGTTAGACGCCGCCTGTGAAACGAGAGGTCGCGGGTTCGATCCCCGCACCGATAGAAATGTTTGTACGGCCCACAAATTTTTCTTCCGGGTCTGGGTGTTTGTGAGACCGAAAAGTCTCTCGTAGTTCCTGATACCCACGACACAAGACTCGATCTTAGAGTGGGGTTAGGAGTATGTATGTGACTGTTGGGTGCTATTTAATTAATAAATCACATGTGATCAACAGTCACATACGAAGTCTTGACCCCACACTAATTTCGAGTCTTGTCTCGTAGATATTAGGAACTACGAGGAAGACTACGAGACACTTTTCGGTGTCATAAACACCCGAAAGAAACATTAGTGAGCTGCACAAACATTTCTCTCGGTGCGGGGATCGAACCCGCGGTCTTTCGTTTCATAGGCGGCGTTTAAGCGCCTGCGCCACTGTGGCTGTCGATAATATGCAATTATTATTTGTGCTAATCCACTCTAAGCCTACGTGGCGGTCTGATCCGCTGAATCGGATTTAATAATCACAGTTTTTTTTACTAGATGCAAGATTTCGTACAAGTCTGTACAACGCGCTGGATTACCTGAAATTCCGTCCAATAACATTCACAATATGGCGTCACTATCCATTGAACCTGAGTTTAGTTATATCATATGTTGGCTTCATAGCAACTTACATGATAGCTCTGTTGCAATTCAAATATTAATGTTTTGAGTCTGCTATTGGCTGAATCATGGATTCTTTGCATGGTCCGTGTGTTGTGAGATAAAACTAACTAAATAATTAAATATCAGTTACATACTTTGAGAATTGCGTGGTGGTCTGTTGGTAACGAGCCAGACTGCCAACATGGTGGTCGCGGGTTCAATTCCCAGGGCACACCTCTGACTTTTCAATGGAATTTAAATCAACAGCCTCGAATATTACAAGATGAAGCATCAGTTGAGAAAATGGTATAAAAAAGAAGTAATTTTCATTATTGGTGTGTATTTCGAGGCACTTTGACGGTATCACATTGTATTACGGCGAAGCGTAGCCGGGTCAGCTAGTCTTTAATAAATTATAGCTAAACCTAGAATTTAGATTTATTTTTGAGTACGTTAAATATTTTACGTTACTGTAGGCATAACAAAAAATACAATTAAGCTTAAACACCAAAACAGTCTCAGAAATCATAGAACTCATTTTAGTATAGTTCTTATCAATGGATGAAAAGACTCTCTCGATAGTATATATCAGTAGTTTCTAATAACCAATTATCGACATCATAGCCATTAAATGATACAGCATTCAAGGATAGAAGTGCCGGGTCTGGGGGGGTACTCTGTACTGCGACACGACCGCGAATGTTCAAACATCGCACGTAAAACTGTACGTATATACCTAAATACATCACAAAATGTTTGAATCCTGTATTATACGTGTTAATCTTAGACTAAGTTTAAAGTGAATGATAAGTTTCATAGAGAATATTGTTGATTTTAAGACTTGGAAAACTTTTGTCTTATATGTTGATGTTCATCGGTCGAACATTCGAATTTCGTGTCGGAGTATAGAGTAACCATAGGGGTGCGACTTCGTACATGAAAAATATTGAAAACGATTATTTCGATCCTAGCGCCACGCTCCGGTGAGAACGAGAAATTATCGCGTAGGTAGTTAAAATGGAATAGTTTAATGGCGGTAATGTGCCACTAAACCAAGAAATATGTTTTGTATGTTGATATCATAAACTATCTTGATATTAAAAACAATTTTAACTTGATATTGATTAAAATTACAAGACGTTACGAAAGGTACACAATTTGAAATATTGTCGTAACAAATATGGAATTTAGCGCGTTTGCCTAGCGCGCCCTCTGATGGCGAAATCATGTCGAAAAATAAAAAAAGTAGAATTGCGCATCTATCTCTGTATATAATACTAAACTATGAGAGTAACCTTCCTGGATTTATTCATAATCGAGAACAATAAAACATTCGCTCTTAGGATGTATGCATAGTGTTCGTAGTACAGAACTGCTGGTCTACAAACGCGGCTATGTTTGGCTGATTTTAGAGTCACGCTGACCGCGCGCTTACTGCCGGCGCTGACAGTTGAAATGTATGAGCTTTTAAGGAGAGTTTTAGAATAACGCGTAGTTGTCAGCGCTGACCCCCGTCCGTAAGCTACGCGCTGAGCTGTCAGCGCTGACAGTCAGCGCGCATTCAGCGTGACTCTAAAATCAGCCTTTAATCGACAAATAACCTAATAACCATCGCCGAGACGACGTAGCCAAATGACAGATTGAAAATGATCAGTACCGGCATATCTTTTGGGTCTCGTTCAATTTAACCCTTGGTGTAGAGGTAGATACTGAAATTGTAGAACCACACTGCAACCTGTTGGCTCTAAAGATATATACGACGCTACGGCCTTCCAATGCTGAAGAGCAGAGCTTAATCCATCGTCATACTCTGAAAGTGATACATATCAATCAGAATAGTAGGTTAAAAAATCCTATTTCTTTGTTACGCAATTAGGCAGACCAAAGAATTGGTGGATACAACTCGGCTGAACCAAATTAAAATCCAAGCTGCCCTTAATGTGATCGACAAGATGTTATCAAGTGTAGGTTTAAACATCTCTCCGTCTAAAAGTAAAGTTTGTCTTTTTAGTAGAGGTTTTCGTAGACAATGTGTTGATGTTCGTTTGAATGGTACGTCTTTGGAATTAGTAAACAACGTCAAATACTTGGGAATTTGGTTGGATAGGGGGCTTCGATGGAAAAAATACCTCGAAGAGATTTATCAAAGGGTAGTAAAGTTTATAAATATTTTTAAAGTTTTAAGTGGGCCTGGATGGGGTGTACACCCAATTCATTTAAGGAGGCTATATATATCGCTTGTTCGAAACAGGATTGATTTTGCTTGCTTTTTATATGACAATTCTGCAGATACGCATTTAATCAAAATTGACAGATTGCAAAACACGTTTCTCAGACTAATAGGTCGATTTATAAAAAGCACCCCTATTCACGTCATGCAATCTGAATTGTTACTATCTCCTCTATTTGTGCGACGACAATACTTAGCTGGAAAATTTTATTTAAAGTCAAAGTGTTTCGATTTTCCTATAATAAATATAATCGACACATTAAAAATGTTTCGTAACAATTCTTATTGGAGACAGAAAAAGAAACCACTGCTAGTAGTAATGGATGACATTTTAGGCCGATATCAATTTTATTCCAGTACAAATTTCGGTATGTATTCTTTGGATACTTGGGTTAGCAATATGGACCTATCTTGTTATATCAAACCGTCATTAGACCATATAAACGAACCTAAACGTCATTATAACATTACAAACTTAAAGATTCTATGTTGCACTTCTATTAATAAGCATTACTGTGGTTTTTATTCTATTTATACGGACGCTTCCAAAACTGAAAATCAGTCTGGTGCTGCTTTTTTAGATTTTGAAACAGGTACTTTTTGTAAATTTAAGGTATGTTCAACATTGTCCATCATGCACGTAGAGTTAATTGCCATCGCTGAAGCTTTAGGATATACTGAGTCATTGAAAAGTGATAAAATTGTTATTTTTACTGACTCCAAAAGCGCTCTTCTCCATATTCTAAAATGTACTGAATCATTCAGAGGCCTTCCTATAGCTTACACTGTCATAAGAAGCATTTATGAAATAATCGCGAAAAACAAAACTATTGTGTTGCAATGGATCCCATCCCATATTGGACTCGAGGGAAACGAGATGGTTGACAGACTTGCACAGGAAGCGTCATCGGAAGGAATACCTTTTAATGGTTTACCTTGGCATTCGGAACTTTTGCCTATGCTTAGAAATAAATGTTATGAATTGTGGTCTGAATATTTCGACAAAAGGTCATTAACCAAAGGTATCTGGTACAAAGTTATTCAGCCCTCACTACCACGATCTCTCTGGTTCGATGTGGGTGGGATAAATCGTCAAGAAGTTGTAACTGCTCTGAGGCTCCGATCAGGTCATGTTCCCCTTAACAACTTCGCTTTTATGATGCGAAAAGTTAATACACCTAATTGTTCCGTATGCGGTGTAATAGAGGACGCTCATCATATTTTATGCGAATGCAGTCTAACTGAGGCACAAAGACGTACCGCTTTTGGTGAAAATAAATATATACTAGGTTATTATATCCCTATTTTGGCATCTCCGTTATCAGACAAAGCTAAAATGCTTTATCAAGTAATTATTAAAGGTTTAAGACTGCGGGGTGGGTGACTTTATTTTTTTGTGGTTTGTTTGTTTAACTATAATATTAGTGATATATGAACTATTTAAATATAATTGTAATGTATATGCTGTATTTGATATCGGGGGTGACGTTTTCATAATTGAAAAAACCCCTTAAATAAAGAGAAAAAAAAAAACTCGGCTGAACAGTATTCAGAACACTTTTTCAATTAAATTGTTGATGCCAACTCGGCTTAATAGTTAATAATATAAAGTACGCTTTATCAGTACTGACGTTGATCTTAGGACAAATGCTCTTTCTACAGTTAGACAGACTAGACTCAAGCCTCATATGGAAGTTAAAGTCATTATGAGTTAAGGAGAAAGCTATGCTGAGTATTCCTCTACGAGAGCGAATCAGAAATACTTTGAACCTTTGGATATACACATGCTATTTAAATATTATGATTTAAACGACATGCAAAAGTATGAAGTACTTTCTAGTTCTGGCAAGCAACACAATACTAGTAATTTGAAGAGTAAAACTGAAGGCCAGCCTGACGACCTTTTAGCTCGGAATAGATGAAAATTAAAAAGCGGAAAATTAAAAAATAAACTGGTATGAAAAAAGACACCTAACATTTCACCAACTGAACAGCAGTAAAAATGTTATAATATGAGGAAGACTTATATTTAGCAGTGGCCTTCTATAACAAATGATTATTATGACGATAAAAATATTTTGAAGTGTGCTTTTGCCTACACAATACACAGGGTTATTTGGTCATTGTTATAACACTCTGTATATTACTTCTATGTTATACATGTATATATTTGTAGACGAAAATATAACATTGGATATCGATTAATATAATGCAGCCCACGATACTTACATCAAGTGTGTCGGTGTAACATCACATGCCTCTGCGATGAATATGTTACAAAAATTGTTTAAATCATTGTCCTCGGTTAAATTCATTATGAATTATAGATTTCTCTGTGGATTATACTATGACATTCACGAATCGAAAGTTGTGCAGGCCATTGGAAAAATATATTGTATCATTTGGTGTTGGATTTACATCAAACTGTTCTTGTTTTCAGTGAAAGTTATTGGAACAGCGTCGAATAGCATTGTATGGTATCACATAGGTGGCATTTGCCAGATTGTGACTATCTTCATAATAACAATCACAGGAATAGACAAATATTTTTTAAAATATTATGTTTCACTAAGAAATATTGATGGAGGCATAATACAAAAGGAAATGACTACTACGAGTAGTATTCCTGTTATGTTGGTCTTTGCAACTTTCGTTTATCAATTTGGAAAAGTATTATTTAAATTAGCTATATATAACACGCACATTCAAAACATTTTACATCAATCGCTTTGCTATAACATAATTCAGATGTATTACGTACCCACAATAATGTTGTTTCATCTGCTGTACAAAGAGATAAGCTTATTGCAGAATGACTTGATGTCAGTAATGGACAAACGCGCAGAAGACGCCAAGATCGAAGTTATTGACAACTTTATGGATAAATATAATGCTCTGCATTGTATTTTAAAACCTGTTGGTAAATACGTAAAATTTACAGTGAGTATTGTTTTATATAACTGTTATTAGCAATACGACCCCTTAGAATAGTTTTCATGCTATTTCCATTTTGCAGGTGATCAATTTCATGATATTCTCGAACCAGAGGGTATTTTGTCTCGTATACTTTTTATTGGTCGAAAATAAAGATGATGTAAGTAACAGAAACTTTTTGTATCGATACAAATAATTTGTGTTGGATTAAATAGCTATAGCAATCACATATAGCAAGTGAAGTCGATCATAACATTTCACATGTTATATAAATCAGCTAAATATTGCGATTTGCGATCGCGATTTACAAAGTCGATCGACAAATATTTTTATACTATGTGGTGTAATTTACGCAGGAGTGATTGAAATAGGACGCATACATTCTGCGAAAAATACCGCTTTGCAATTACAGACAATTTATAATATATCATATTATATTATAACCATTTTTGTTGTTTACGTTTACGTGTTTGTGAGGGGCAATTACCAATAGCAGAAATATAGAGCATAAGGCTTCAAAATTACCAAGATGGTGATGTTAATTTGAAATAGCAGTAATACCATAACAACAAATAATTGATAACCTTATCTCTTCGCGCATTAAATGTATATTATTTCTTTTGTTCATTGTTTTGTCACCCGCTTTATAACAGAGGTAAGTGCTCAAAAAAATATCCATTTCCGCTTATTTATCTAACTTTATGATTGACTTTGTTTCGGGAAGACAAGTTAGACATTCCACGAGACTGTTTGTTTTGTTGTTGATACTATCACTCTGTTGATATTGGCTTACAGGAGCTGCAATGGAACCCACCTTTCGTTACACCCACCGTGGTGGGATAGGGTCCATGTTAATCCTAAAAATAATGTTTTCTCTTATCGATTTCAGGTCGTCAATCATATTGGATCGCGGCTGGAAGCGTTTATTTTTATCTTCCTCATTATGTTCATCCCGGCTGTACTAGTGGAGTTGTCGGCGGACAAATTAGACGACTGCAAAATCATTTTAGCTGACCAGTTGCTTGGACACAAAGGTATTGAGATAGCATTTTATTTATTTATTTATTTATTTTATTTTATATTTATTGGAAAACTAATAGTTTACACACATCACAATAAATGTAAATCTATAAGAAATAGATGGCCATTTACAGATTTTCACGAATATTTGACAGAATAATAGTAAGTAGAAGTAACAGTAAAATAGCATGTCATCCCCGGCTTATATTAAATGAATTCGCAAAGAAAGAAAGGCTTAGCCACCTTCGTACCAAAGCAATACTTGTACTAAAATGGTCCACATCGAATTTTTCGGAGATTGTGTTTAAGTTCTTCCTTGCTCGCACTATTTAAGTATTTTATCTGTAGTTAGAGGAGGTTGGTGGGACTTGGATAGTGATAGATGCCAGGATCTTATGTTTTACTGGTATTCAAGATCGAACAGTTTTGAGACGTGCTATTTAGAGCAGTAATGTCCTGACGTTAATGTTATTAAAGAATTATATATTTTATTGCAAAGGTCCATCAAACGAGCAAGCAGGTCACCTGATGGTAAGTGATCACTGCCGCCCATTAACATCCACAACGCTTGGATCATTGATGTGTTGCCAATAAAATCGGGATGAGAGCGGACAGGTAAATTTTGGATACTCGTACAGAATATTCAATGTATGTATCAGCCCATATACGTCCCACTGCAGGGCACGGGCCTACTCTACAATCGAGAGTACGATTGAGACTTGTTAGGCCATATAGTCCACCACGCTGGCCTAGTGCGGGTTGGCGGACTTACTTTTTAATCAAATGTATTATCAATCAATAATCAAACAATGTAAAATGTATCAGTGGTCAATGTATTATCTATTTATTATTATAATCACTGGTGGTAGGTCTCTCATATGTGAGAGGCCATCTGGGTGGGTACCACCGCAGTGTCTATTTCTCCCGTCAAACAGCAGTGTAAACGCACTGTTGTGTTTTGGGTTGAAGGGCATTGTAGCCAGAGTAACTACTGGACATATTGAGACTTAACATCTTATGTCTCAGGATGGCGAGCGCAGTGGAATGCCAAGCATCGCTTTGTAATTCAAGGTGTTGTTTGGTTTTGCTACTGTTCATGAGCGTTCGTAACGCTTACTATTAGGCGAACGGCATGCTCGTCTCGCCATTCATAGCAATAAAAATGTAAGTAAAATATAACGGGTGAATAATTAAAGATTTTTATTTCCAGATGATAAATTACGCACGAAAGTGTACAATGCGCTGGACTACCTTGAAATCTGCCCTGTGACATTCATTTTGTGGCCTCAATATCCCATGGACCTCAGTTTCGTAGTTTCCTACATGGGTTTATTATCAACATATATTATAGCACTGTTACAATTCAAATATTAGGGATTTTCAATTGACGGATTATTGCGAATGTTGTATTTTTTATTTACATCACCCAAAAATATATTTTTGAGTAGACATGGTTACAGTTCGTACTAAAGAAGTGTGCTGTATAGATAGATTAAAATATATAGTTGCAAAATGTCATAGTTTGTAGTTTTTTTTCTCATTTTTAATAAGGCAATTGATGAAAATAACTTATCATATTTTTTCATTTAAAAACCTACCATAAATATTTCTGCTTAGTACTTTTGCATAACAATTAAGTGATCTCTATATCATCAATCATAATCTCTATAATAATACGTATAAATATACTTGAAGGAAACATTTTGTACGCATTTTTATGAAAAATACGCGAATGAAGAAGCATGAAATTTGGCACCGTTAAAAATTATAATAGGAAACAAAGAGTAGGAACCTAATATTTCATCAATATGCGTATATGCTGCAAATTCATTAATTTAATTAATTAAATCATTTAAACCAGAGGGGAAAAAATAAAGGATAGTCTGTCTTTGGTTCATACGAGATGTAATAGCTCCTATACACTGAGCTACGGCGGTGGCAAGATTATTCATAATTTTTGGTTTATTACATACTTAGAGTATATATATATATAGAGGGAGCGCTGGTACCTCAAAAACGTAGATAAAAATGGTGGTGCCGGGGTCACCTTTTTCTTCCCTACATCCAGTATGAATTGTGACAGCGTGGAATATGCATGGATTTCGTGAAAAAGAAAAATCATAAAATGTGGTTTAGCGTTATCGAATATCATCCAAATTTACTTTAGGGGTTAATTATTAACTGTGAATTCATCTATCATCGACAATAAATCCAATTTCTTATTAATTAACAAGAAATAATTTAAATAATTTTACAGAAAAACATTCATATTTTTGAATTTTCGAACGCCTTTTTATTCAATGTTGCAAGTAATTAAATTGTTGAAATTCCGAAAAAGTTCCGGAATAATTTTTAGGTAAAAAATATAAAATATTTGAATTTGGAGCGAAATAAATTATAATAAGCCAAGGGTGAGTTTTATTTTTCATTTATTATTAATATATTGTATTATGATAGCTAAAAACAATGTAACGTGAATATGTTAATTTCCGTTTATTTATTTATTTATATATTTTTCGTGGAAAAGTCATTTATCGGTAACATTAATATAGCAGTGCTACCAACATTACGAACAAGAAAATATCTACGTTTTTGAAGTTGCAAATGTATGACAGCGCTCCCTCTATATATAAATACTCTAAGATTACATATAATTTATACCTAACTAGCAGCCCGTCTCAGCTTCGCCTGGGTGCAGATATTTTTTGATTCCACTCCACACAGGATACATGTTCCTTACTTTTCTTACAAACGGGGACGCACTGTATATGTATTATCCATATAAACCTAACTCTTTAATTACTCTTTTATTAAAAAGAACTATATTAAAATTCGTTGCATAGTTTCAAAGATCTAAACATACATAGGTACAGACAGCCGGGAAGGGACTTTGTTTTATACTATGCAGTGATGTCGACCACCAGGCGACCCCTAGTACTATTATTGTTACGCGATTATTTGTATTACCGTATATTAATTATGTTTAACATAAATATTTGTTATCACTACATAGTATAAAACAATGTCGCTTTCTCTGTCCCTATGTCTCTATGTGTGCTTAAATCTTTAAAACTACGCAACGGATTTTGATGCGGTTTTTTTAATAGATAGAGTGATTTAAGAGGAAGGTTTATATGTATAATACGTACATATTATTGTACAGAATTCTAATTGTACCCGGGCGAAGCTGGGCCGGGCCGCTAGTTAGTTAATAATCTGTAACACTTTGATGTTATTTATATTTTCTTTTTTGTATTTTTATGTACATGATATTTCATTATTCTTCTGAATATATTAATATGAATAAGATCTTGGTTTTATTTTAAAGTGTGTGCATATTTTGACAATTATCATTATTTATAATCACAATTTCGGAAGATATTAACCATATTTTTATCCAATGTGAAGAAGCGACGGCGTTTTTATGTATTTAAATTGGTGGATGAGATTTCTCGAGGAACACTACCCCATGTGTCTCTGCCATCTTGAATCTTTTCAGATCCCCTATAATTTTGAGATGACGACAAAATACTTATGATGCAAAGTTTCTAAATTCCCACCAGCAGATTATTTTAGTTTTTTTTTTTATTGCTATGAATGGCGAGACCAGCATGCCGTTCGCCTGATGGTAAGCGATACGACCGCTCATGAACAGTAGCAAAACCAAACAACACCTCGAATTACAAAGGAATGCTTGGCATTCCACTGCGCTCGCCATCCTGAGACATAAGATGTTAAGTCTCAATATGTCCAGTAGTTACTCTGGCTACAATGCCCTTCAACCCGAAACACAACAGTGCGTTTACACTGCTGTTTGACGGGAGAAAAAGACACTGCGGTGGTACCCACCCAGATGGCCTCTCACATATGAGAGACCTACCACCAGTTAATAGTTAGTGATTATAGTTTTCAAAAGGTCACCGTGGAAGTCCTTGAGAAAGGCATATTATGTTCAAAAGTGGACTGCATGTGGCGAAGGAAGTAATTAAAAGCAATTTAACAAATAATGAGCTTTTATAAAATATCGAAAACAAATATGTTTTCATTTTCTTTTTGCACTTATGAATTTGAAACAAAATTGAACAATTAGTATTACTAATCATACTAATAGCGGGAATATATTTAAGACGACCAAGTCTAAGCCAATCGTAACTAAAAGTAATTTACATAACATATCTCCGAACATTGTAATTGAATCCATTATTGATTACCACCATATACATGATGTTTAAATAATTTTGGAAGTGGTAGAGCCCCGCTATTGTCAGCCCTGAATTGGCATGAATGAGTCCGGGGCGCTACCACTGTCTCACAGGAAATCGACGTGAGCGACAGCTTGGCTGTCACGTTTCACTCAGTGATCTTCTCTCTCGAATTAATTTTTTCTTGCCCGCTCTCCTCCTAATTTGACAGGCCGGCAACACATCCATACCAAGTGTAGTAGATGTTGACTATCAAGTGAGAGAAAAATTGGCGAGCGTATTATGGTGGCTAAGTTCAATATTCTATCGTACTATTAAATAAAAAAGGAAATGGTCCGTTTCTGTAGTTAAGTTATGGTAGTATTAGAAGGGAATGGTTAATAGGGTATCCATCTATCTGGGAAAACTCTAAAGTAAAGGTTGTGGTAGACGTATTATCTATCGGCGGTCACGATTCGACAGAGTGGCAAATGCAATTTTATTGCAATGAATGGCGAGATAAGTGTGGCATTCGTCTGATAGTAAACGATACGACCGCTCATGAACAGTAACAAAACCAAACAACACCTTGAATTACGTCTCAACATGTCCAGTAGTTACTCTGGCTACAATGTTCTTCCAAATTGAAGTACAACAGTGCATTTACACTGCTGTTTGGCGTGAGAAAAAGACATTGCGGTGGTACCTACCAGGCGGCCTCTCACATATAAGAGACCTACCAACGCGAGAAAAAGAAATTAAATTGTATTACGCATTAGCAGAGGTCGAGGAAAATCCCATTTGGCTACACCCTTTGATCCTTCGTTTGTGTATAACCTTGGATTTTATATTTAGACACGAGTACTTAATATCGATACAAAAATAACGCTAGATGTCAATTATTATAAAACAGTCGGCAATACTATCATGTCCACAGCTAAAGCAGATAAAATTATATCGAATATGGTACGAGAAATGTTGAATTCCTTGTGTTCAGTTAAATTCACCAGGATTTATTGTTTTCTATTTGGCTTATACTGCGACATTCATCCGTCAAAACTTGTACAGATAGTTGGTAAACTATATTGTGCTGTTTGGTGTTATATATATACGAATATATTTTTTACCTCCGTGAGTGGAAACCTGTTATCATCTGTATATTGCCAATATCTTGTGTTGATATGTCAGGTTTTAATCGTCCAAATAATCGCCTTTATGTACGACGAAGACTTTCTTCTAAAATACTGCAAATTAATCGAAAAAATTGGTGCCAGTGAAGACACAAAACTAACAAGTGGTATACCATTTGCATTGATACTTATAACATGGGTATACACATCTAAAAGAATGTGCAATGATCTATTTTCAAACAAAATATTTAATATTCCGACAATCTTACAGCAGTCGCTGTTTCTGAACATAGTCACCACGTCTTACTTTCCTATAATATTGATGTTTCATTTACTGTACAAACAAATACGCATATTGCACAAGGATTTGATGTCCGTAATGGAAAAACACACGGAAGAAGAAAAAAACGAAGTTATTGTCATGTTCGTCAATAAATATAGAACCCTGCACGGTGTTTTGAAGCCGTTTTACAAATACATTACATTTATGGTTAGTTTTTACCAAATTTTTACATTGAATGAGAATCTGGATTCTTGTAATACCATTGATGTTAATTTTTCAGGTCATGAATTTCCTCGTTAGCTTCACTATACGATTATTATCCTATGTTTACTTTTGTATAGCCGAAAATCAAAATGAAGTAAGTTAAAGTAATATGTTTGCATATTTTTAATTGGACCGGTAAACGAAGAAACAGTCACGTGACCAACGCACCGCTTGATAGATGTGTTGCCAGCCATTCAAATCGGGAGGGGGCAAGGAAAACGGATGGAAAAACGGGGTATTGGTCATCCGGCAATATTACTCACCGAACGAAACGCGAAAGCAAAGCTGACACTTCACGTCTATCTCCTATGCGGCAGTGGTACAGTCCGGGACGAACCTGTCTATTTATGTTGAGCCATGACTGACAAAGACGTGGTTCTATTAATAAACAGTTAGTTTGAGAACGTGTCTAAATTAGAACTTTGTTAAGTACCTGGTTATAGTGGTTGTTACTGCCAAATATATGTAATGTTTATCTACGGTCTTTTGGCGAGCGAATGCGTGGTTGTCATGTTGTTGTCAAAATATTAGGAACAGTTTTTCTTTATTTAACGCATTGCTTGAGAGTTTTTTTAATATAAGCAACAAGCATTTATAGTCGTAATCTAATAGTATTAACATTAACGGCTCCTAATATTTTGACAGCAGCGTGGCAACCACACTTTCGCGCGCCAAAAGACCGTACACAATTTATACTTGGATGCGCATTTCAGATCGCAGTTTACACCACAAGAAGGATACTAACAGTCATCCTTAATACCATCGTTGTGGCCATCCCAGCGATTTTCGTCGAGCTGTCGGCAAATAAAATCGATGATTGCGAAGTACTTCTAGCCAATCAGCTCCTTGAATACGAAGGTAGTTATGGATTGATAATATGATGCCCTCTGATAGTAGTATGTTCAAAAGAAGGCATTTATTGTAGTTCAACACTTTCTTCATTGCAGTTACGTCAAACGTCAATTTTTTTTTACTGTTGGTAGGTCTCTCATATGCAAGAGGCCGCCTGGGTAGGTATCACTGCAATGTCTCCCGCCAAACAGCAGTGTAAATGCACTGTTATATTCCGGTTTGAAGGACATTGTAGCCAGAGTAATTACTGAACTATGTCTCAGTATGGCGAGTGCAGTGGAATGCCAAGCATTGCTACCGTCTATGAGCGGTCGTATCGCTTACCATCAGGCAAATGGCATGCTCGTCTCGCCATTCATAGCAATAAAAAAATCTTATAATACTCGTATATTGTCTCAATTGCTTTATGAAGTGACGTATTATTTTAAAGGAATTATGTATGTAATTATTAAATTTCGTTCGATTTGAAAAAAATTATTTGAAGTTTAAGCTGGTTCTGATTCTATTGAGGATAAAATGCCCATTAAAAATGTGTTTAGATCGTTTCAGTAGCCAGTAAATTCTTAGGTGTCCACTTAATTACTTTACACGTTGTGTAATATTTTTAACAAACTGGCATCAAATCATGAATTTAATTTAAATAAACAGTTGATTCTCTTTTACAGATGAGAGGCTGCGGACAAGTCTATACAATGCTTTGGATTATCTAAAAGTACGACCCATGACATTCATCATATGGCATAACTATCCGATGGACCTGAGTTTTATACTATGCTATATTAGCTTCATTGTAACGTACACCATAGCACTACTACAATTCAAATATTAATAAATATTAAAATGCACCCAACAGTCACACACATAGTCCTGACCCCACACTAAGATCGAGTCTTGTGTCGTGGGTACCAGAAACTACGAGAGTTTTCGGTCTTATAAATACCCAGATCCGAAATAAATATTTGTGGGCCGCATAAAAATTTCTGTCGGTGCGGCCTTTCGTTTCACATGCGGCGTCTAACCAACTGCGACACGGAAGCTGTAAATATTATTATGTCAAATATAAATATTGATCAATTTATACTGGGTGGAATCGCTTATCGTCCGGAAAATTTAATAGTGTATTGTGTATGTGACATTAACGTTATATACGAGATTTATCATTAAAAACTACAAACTACCCCATAAACAACATCAGTACAAGATGTCCCCAAAACACATATTATCTAAATCACCCTACACTTAAAAGTGCAACGACATGTGAATACTCAGGCGCGCGAGTGTATGGGTCACGCCACACAACAGCTGACTGTCGCGCATCGACCTTGAACTTACTTTGCGCCTATTTATCGGTATTATTACTCTAAATATTACCATATAACATTTTGATTTATTTAGAATTTTAGTGTGTTAGGATCATTTAAGTAAACGTAGTTGTTGCTAAGTTGTTAAGATTTACATTATTATTTTCATAACGTACCTACTACCTTAGAAAAAGCTTAATATGTTTTTATTTAAACGTTTTAATAAAGTCGAGAATGGACGACTTCGCTGTCGAAGGTCACGGATTCTTGCATGATTAGGAAGTCTGAACTTACCATTATTGAGTAGCCCCGGATAAGTCGTTAAAATAGTTCTTGTGCTGGGAACTCGTGGATTCATCATTCATGATACCATTCCTACGCAAAGACTGCAGATGTTCTGGATCTGCATACATCCTTCTTGCATGATCCAAGTTTTCATTGGATCGAACATAGCATGTCATTATTGTCACATACTCACTGTTCGTGTAATCACTCATTTTGACCGCGAGAAACTAACCAATAACCAAAATAATTTCGTACAACGTCACTCGGTACCGAATTCCGCACGACTGAGGAAGTAGTAAGATGAAAGATCCCTGGAAGGTGTCGGCGGTGCGGGAGCGGGCGGCGCGGCGCGGCGGCACGCTTTGTACTTGCGCTTGCGGCGGCGCAGCGGTGAGGGCGGCGCGATCAAAGGATTTTATTACTTAGATTTAGAAGTTTCTACTCGAATTAATATTGTATAAAGTAGGGTAACAATAATGTGTATTTATGAAGATTTTTTTCATTTATGTCATCTTTCTCTAAACAACGTTTTTTTATGAATAACTTATTCTAAATTAGTAACTAGTAGTGGTAAATTAATTTAATACTACATAAACAAAAACATAAAAAAATTAAAATAAGTATGCCAAAGTGTTCTAAATCATGTACTTGTCATGCACAATTTTTTTCGTGACGATAAGCGATTCCACCCAGTATATAATATTTAAAGTATTTATGGAATGAATACATGCTGTTCCACTTTTCTTTTCATATATTACTTATTTTTGCGTATAATTAAGGTATTGTCACAAATAAATATATGAGTATGTATTTTTGAAATGAAGTACCAATTTCTTATTTTCTCCTTGCAAAACGTTACATTGTGAGAGTAATAAAAAGTTTCCATCCATGTCGGTATTTTTATTGCTAGGTAAGAAATGCAATATTAAGGAAATAGCAGTTTCCTAAATCATCAAACACCACGTCACATAAGGCTTAAAATACAGTCAAGATTATAGATAAAAAAGGTCAAATACGAGAAAATAATATAGTAACACAAATTCCGGCGAGTCCGTCCTAACATAAAGTCCGTTACGGTTTTATCAACTTTTGACAAGCAATTAGGGAAGTGTCCTGGACACACTAATTAAGATATATTAATTGTAGGGACCGCAGACGTGGCGGCTAAGTGATTTGTCTCCGCAGACAGCTTAATAAGACTCATCTGGGTTGAGCCTGCCGGACTAGTAATATATGTACTTTCGTTGGATGATTTGTTGAGTCATTTTCGATTGTGTTTGAAGAGTTGAGCTGTAAAACAAAATTACCTCATGTTCCAGTCACAATGAATAAATATTGAATGGATTTTAATCCTTCATTCAATCGGTTATGACAAATTCCTTCGAAAGTTGGTTAGAAAAAATGCGCGAACCACGCATAGATTGAATTTGAAAAAGAAGACGTATTTTACATGTATGATTGAAAATCTATATTGTAAATAAGTTTAAAATAAAATATGAAGATATTGCTGTGCAAGACGTGCGTCCTTACAGGGTTAGGAAAATACGATAATTATTTAATAATATTGTAATTGTCTGTCTGTATCAGCCCATATACGTCCCACTGCAGGGCACGGTCCAACTCAACAATTTAGAGTCCGTTTGAGAGTGGTTATGCCATATAGTCCACCACGCTGGCCTAGTGCGGGCTGGCGGACTTACATACCATATAAATTCTTATAAATCGCTATGGTATGCAGGTTTCCTCATGATGTTTTCCTTGACCGTTTTTAAATTGTAGTTATAATTGTTAACAAATTAAATAAAGGAACCTTTAAAAATAACATTTGATATTTTCAAAAAAGTCGTAGATGATTATGATAATAAACGTAATCATAAAACGGCCTCGATCACTGTGTATCTAACATAACAGTTTCATGGGTCAAAAACATTTTTATACCATCAATAAAAGTTAAGGGCGCACCTAAGGGCTATTTTACTGGAATACAAATTCCTCTATCTCATTTGAATGTTAAAGAAATAAATGTTATTGTTATCTTTATGTTTAGCTTAGTTTCGTCCGCTGCTTCGTCTGGGTAGAATTACGTTTTTTTATTGCATATGCCTGGCAATATACTCGTATATGTTCAAGGTGGTGGTGGGTTCGAATCCTAGGGCACACCGCTGACGTTTCGGAGTCATGTGCGTATTCATAGTCAATCATCACGCACTATAACGGTGAAAGGAAAACTGCATACTATCGCGATTTCTAAGAATTTCTATGGTATGTACAGTCTGCCAACCCGCACTAACTTTACATAATTGTAGCGAATAATAAATAATTGTAGCTATTGATTTTATTCTTTAAGTTCTTTTATTTTGTGAGTTATATTATTGTACTTCTATTGTTGTAACCCTATTGTGACAATAAATATTTTTCTTTCTTTCTTTCACTAGGCCAGCCTGGTGGACTATATGGCCTAACCACTCACAATCGAACTCTTGATTGTAGAGTAGGCCCGTGTCCTGCAGTAGGACGCACATGGGCTGATACAGAGGTCCGGCAAATGAGCAAACAGTTCACCTGATTTTAAGTGGTCACTGCCGCCAGTGAACATCCACAATGTATCATCGATGTGTTGCCAACCCATCAAATTGGTAGGAAAGCGAACATAATCTATCATATGGCTTATGTGCAATTAAAAAAACGATACTTTCGCTCTGTCGCTATGTGAAAAATTTATTTATCTACATATTTAATATCGGCACGACATTCTATAAGAAATAACTAGTTCAGGGTTAATCATGTGTTCGGCCTTAGCGTATAGAGTACATAGTATGAGCGTTAGTACTGCAAAAGCGTAGATAATACTGGTGGCGCCAGGCCACCTTTTTCTGCCTTCTTTTTGGCTGACATTAATTGATAAATTGTCCAATACGTACGAATTATAGAAAACAATAAATGTTTTAGACCTATTTAATTCCGCTCTAATTCCTTTTAGACGGATAATAACTATACTTTCGGCTACCAAATGAATTTATGGCAATTTGTTGTTAAATAATTTTCTGATTTATTTTTACTATACCAGTTGTACCAACATTACAAACAAAAAAAATGTACGTTTTCAAGACGCAAATGCATGAAAGCCCTGTATCAATATTAAAACTCTACCCACTAGAATAACTAATTACATTCATTGGAATAAAAAAACAATTTACACAAATGCTGAATGTTAAACAAATTCATCGACTGTGCGATAGACCAACTAAAATCCGAACATCTTTACCAATGTTCACAGTTGTATTAAGGATGTGATTTCAGATACATCGGTCACTTGAGGGGCCTTTGGAAATTTCTTTTTATGATATTATTCTTCTTTCAAAAAAGAATACAATTGTTATTGTCAAGGCTTCGCAGGAAATATTGTTGGAAAATATGCTAATGGCGCGAAATGCTGGTAATCGAGTTTGCAATGGGCGCGGAAAATCTGGCAATATTGGTAAAAGGAGACTTTATTTAATGCTGTAGTTCATATTATGTTTTTTTATTGCTGTGAATGGCGAGACGAGCATGCCGTTTACCTGATGGTAGCGATAAGACCGCTCAAGAACAGTATCAAAACCAAACAACATCTTGAATTACATAACAAAGCAATGTTTGGCATTCCACTGCGAACGCCATCTTGAGATAAGATGTTAAGTCTCAATATTCCAGTAGGTATAATTTTCTTCAAAACGAAATATAACAGTGTATTTACGCTGCCGTTTGGCGGGAGAAATAGATATTGCGGTGGAACCTACACAGGTGACCTCTCACTTTGAGAGACCTATCACTTGTTATACTAATTGCTTACACTAGAGCCCGTTACAATCAGTATTTAAACAAGTTGTTTAATTAAAGTTTGGACTGCTCTTTCGTCAATCCGCTTAAAACATATAAGTTCTGCGAAAATTACTGATGCATTATTATTTATTATTCATACGAAATTAAATCTACAAGTGTAAATAAATAAAACGAAATCATTTCACGAATGAAATTAAGAGTTTATTATGGGCAAATTATGGAAATGTGTGGAGAATTTCCGAATTGTGAGATTGTGAATGGATAATCGGACCGGTTATCCGCGGTGGCTCATCAACAACCCCAATACTTAATATTCACTGGTTATCAATGTGTTCGTGGTGTTTAAATTTATTTGTATTTAAAATAAATACTTTTTGAGAATTTTAGCGCATTACTTTGCTTTTTGCAATAATCTAATTTTTTTCATTCGATCACCTTTCGTCGTCACGGGGTGGACCGTAAAATTAACATGTCCAATATAATAAAATGTGAAGAGAGAAAAACTATTCCTATTATTTTGACAATAGCATGACTATCACCAATGATATTATATTTAAAATTATTTTTTCTTTCTTTGTATGGTTTTTTTTTCTATACCGTGATCAGCCATTTCTTCTGTGCTTCCAGTCATCCAGTCTATCTTAAGCATCTCTGTATATAATACTAATTTAATTTTAATTTTGATCTTAAGGTTGTCTGGAAAAAATCGCCGACAGCGATGAGATCGCCATTTGTTACTCCTCATATATAAGCGCTTTGTGTTACTATATCTGTTAATTTATGTGGTGTACAATAAAGTATTTATAAATAAATAAAATAAATATAGCAAATTATTAAAACATTACTCTCAACCACGCATTTGCACGCCAAAAAACCTTAGGTGACCTTTATAAATACTTGAAACTCAAATCAGTCGTCAGCTCAAGCGCAATCTGTCAAAAATGACACGCACTCAAGTGTTTCCCGTAAATTTCGATCCGGGTAAAATTCGCATTGACGTCAAGCGATCGATTACGTCCAAACAAACTGAGGGCACTCCACGCTGGGAGTAAGCCTCTTCAGTTTGATGGGCTGACGGACACCCGCGCAGTCCACTCGCCACTCTCATGTCGTCACTCATGTCTATTTATTAATCATATTCGGTTTTTAAGGTCAAGAGCTTCGTTTCCATGTGTCGTGTTGATTTGAAATTCGCGCCTTAAATTAATCTGATTGTTAGTGTTTGAGACTGCGTCCGACAATTTTTGCTTAACATTTGATTAGGAGGGCTTTCAAAGCCCAAAAATTTATGCAAAATATAATTTGAAAGAGAGAAGAATAACACTGAGTTTTAACTTGGGTTAGTTTACTATAATATTTGTAAGTGTTTTCGTTAACTTTCTGCGAACATCCAATTTCTGAATTTGTTTACTTAAAATCTTAAGTCAAATATGCATAGAAAGAAAAAAAAATAGAAAACATTTCAAATGCAAAAACTATAAAACAAAAGCCATAAATTTGACTTCGCTTACTTAAACTTCGTTTATAACGTCAATTAAAAAAATACAATTTCATAACAAATAACCAGTATTGAAATAAAACATTTTTTTCGAATTTTATCGTGGATTTAGTTTAATTGGGAGGATGACTAATACCGTCAGTCAGTGACCACGAAAGCTCTAAGTAATAGAAACGTCAGCAAATTAAAAACATTAAGATTATTATTGGATATATTTTAGATTTATTATAAAATTCGTTTTATTTCTCTCTTTTTATCATAATTCGGTCGGTCTGGTCGGTTTCTTTATTTTAAATCATTTTTAATTTGAATTTGTTTAAAAAATAGTTATATTTATATGTGTAACATTCGTATAAATCTAAGTTACCATTAAATAACTTGTATTTCGGTGTTGATCGTACACACAGTTCATACAGAGTACATCAACATAGCTCGTCAGCGTATAGTGAGTCGGCCGGATGACGGCAGGAAATTAATTCCGATTCTGCCATTCTCTACGTAGATGTACTGTTAACTGCGAGGTCATATTGCGTGTGACGTCATAGACACATAAGACATTTCGTAAATTAAGTGTTTATTGAAATATACATATATATATAAACTCACGCCTTTTTCCCAGAAGGGGTAGGCAGAGGTGCCAGGACACCCACATTTCACCTTGTATGTTCCGTCCGACAGTATAATAGGCGGCGAGCCTATCGTCATATCGGGCACAAATTCCTGACTCTAGGCTGATAATGAATAGAAAAATCCAATATCACTTTGCCCAACTCGGGATTCGAACCCGAGACCAAAGATTTGTGACTGTACCGTTGTTACAACTACGCCACCGAGGCAGTTTATTGGAATATGATCTATTATATTTAGGCGAACTGGTGTTAGGTCTTTCATCCTACTAATATCCTACTTCCTACTAATGTAAATGCGAAAGTTTGTGTGTTTGTTAACTCTACACGCTCAAATTTTACAAAAATTGGTCCAGTGCAGCGGACTTGACCAATTTTTGCAAAATTGCTAGCTAGCACCCTGGATTGACTCAGAGGTAAGCGATACTACCGCTCATAAACAGTAGCAACACCAAGCAACACCTTGAGTTACAAAGCAATGCTTTTCATTCCACGGCGCTCGCCATCCTGGGACATAAGATAAATCAGGCAGTTAATTCACCTGCCTACCCAGTATAATAAATAACAATAATTTACTATTTATACATACTATTAGATTCCACTAAACATACAGTTTCCGCGCCAGAAATCTGAATAATTTGTAGCCATCCGAATGTAATTAATTAACTAAGTAATTTAGTGAGATATACGCTCCTACAATTGTAGTAAGTACTATCATTATTGTACAAGGCTCTCTCCTAGGGACTTACACTATGAACCGATACGAAGTTCGATTGTTCGGATGTCGTAAGTAAAACTTCACTAATAGTCTAGATATTTCACAAATTGTTGGAATCATCTATTGTACGTCATAACCATAGCTTTGGTTCGGAGAAAATGATAAGTATCATAGAGAATAGTATTGATTCTTAGAAGTGGAAAACTTCTACGTTGATTTCGACGATTTCATTGTTCCTGTGGGTGTCAGTTCTCTCAGTTTTAGATTTAAAAATATATATACTCGTATAGAGATATAATAAAATAATAATAATAAATAAATAACACCCAACAGTCACATACATAGTCCTGACCCCACACTAAGATCGAGTCTTGTGTCGTGGGTATCAGGAACTACGAGAGACTTTTCGGTCTCACAAACACCCAGACCCGGAAGAAATATTTGTGGGCCGCACAAACATTTCTCTCGGTGCGGGGATCGAACCCGCGGCCTCTCGTTTCACAGGCGGCGTCTAACCAACTGCGCTACGGAGGCTGTCAATATAGTGTGTGTATAATATAGTGTTCCCTTAAATATTAAAACGATTTTTAATGAAATGTAAGCTCCTGGTCCAGTGTGGTACTACTCCTGGTAAGTACCGCAAAGGAATGCAATACTCGCCGTGGTAGAGTTTTATTAGAAAAATAATGAATTGAACAATATTGTCATTTTCACCTTTCCCACACTTTTAACACATATTTAGTTTTAATGTTATAATAATTCTATCTCTGTCTCTCTCTTTAATGGTGAAAAATTTATTAAATTGTGGTATCTTTAAACGCTCAAATGCGAAATTAACACACGAGCAAAACCACTGAGGTTCTTAATGTAACAAATAATATCTAATGATTAATTTCGCAAACGTTTCTGTGTGAACTCAATGGGGGCGTACATAATTTAATTAGCTTACAATTCGAGGAACTGGTGAATATTTCGCTTGTCCGCAACAATTTGCGCGTAATTAAATGTTACTATTTGTGTCTTTTTAACGTTTCAAAGGTTGTATTTCGACCGTATGCCGCCAAGTTCTCCTACCTATTCATATTCATTTTCACCAAAATATTATTTATACCATCTGTTTAACATAGCTAACTTCATCTTATTAACTATACTAAATTAATGTAAAATAATTTAACTCAGATTTTGGATTCATAAATATCATCTGTATAGTTTATTTTATTTTGTTTTTATTAATTCCTATAAATTTGCCCCAAACACTTAGGAGATATTGGCAGCGTACGGCCGATTTATAATTATGAGAAATATCAACAAGCATTTTCTTTCTACCTGCCTTCATATTATGTTTGCGTTTCATCGATTTTCCATGTTTATGGCTAAAGATAATCCAGCGCCAACATATTTTTAGGGTTCTATAATGAAAACAAAAAATCAAAACCATTGCGAGGATTTGGAGGATTATTTGGTATATTTGTTTATATTCTTTAGGTACTGTTCACATTAAACATAACAATATAAAGATATAACTATGACAACAAAGTATTAGTAAAAAATGGTGGTCTTATCAAACTAAGGCAATCTCTACCAAACAACCCTTACTTACTTGAGGAATGTTTAAATGTATGTATATCAAATAAACCTACAAGACACTTCCGACTGGCCAGATAATGAAAATGGAAAACAACTGAATTTTTGGAAGAAGGGGATTTATCGTATCTATAGGATTAAATCTAAAAATAAAAAAATGGAACTAGATTTCAAAAACTTATCTAAGTTATTACTTATATACATAATCGTCACGCTTGAATCCCATAGGGGTAGGCAGAGACTATGGATCAACCTTATTACTTTTGTATTTAAAAATCATGGTTTATAATATTAATACTATGTTCCCAAATATTGTCTAGTCTGTATTCGTCAGATGTGTTTGCAATAGGACATGTTTCAGTAGACGGGCTTAGTGATAAATTGGACAACTTAAGAAACCCAATAGTTTCTGAGTTATGTAGAAGACTGTTAACTTTCAAGACATGTTTATATTACTATTTGTATTGTATTTCCATTATTATTTAACATTTTCTCAAATAAGCAATAAACGTGGTGGACTATATGGCCTAAGCACTCTCAATCGTACTCTCGATTGTAAAGGAGGATCTTGTCCTGCAGAGGCATTTATATGGGCTGTAACAGATACCGATCTTCGATCAAATATACACTAGATACACAGTTCCCTGTAAAAGTTCTGTTAAAAAGTGGCACCAATGCATGACATGAAAAAAAGTAAACCAAAAAGATCACATATTCCAAATATATTAACACAAATTCCACCTTATTCCTGGAGCTTAAAGTAGCTTTTCATATAATATTGTCTAAAGTTATGCGACGTTTTAGAAGCAACGGTCGGTGCGTGACTGAAGGCGAAAGAGTGCTTAAAGCACTCTTTTTTGGTGCCATTTTCTAAACGCTCATGTTGTATCTAGTGTATATTTGATCGAAGATACTGATAGAATTTCTTCTATCAGTATCAGTGAACTGATACAGAAAAAGATAAAAGTTTTGTGTCGTTAATAACAGACGGTACGAGAGCCTTTCCAGTGCCGCAAAGCCAGTTCCATAACCAATAATTGTGCTTCACTAAAATATTTGCCCAGTGCGGGAATCGAATTTCTGGCCTCTCGTTTGACAGTCGTCGAACCAACTACGTCACTGATGATGCGTTTCACTAACACAACAAATAAACGAATTTAATTTCAAAGATTTTTCACCAAACAACATGACAAAAGATTTATGCCGCCATTGTCAGACCCTACTGTTGTGTGCCGTCAAACTTATAGGTATTAGTTTGACATGGGTGAGATTTGGCCAAATCATCTTTCAAATGTTTGATGTGCCGTGAAGACGATCAACTTGATGTTTATAGACGTGCGATGATAGATTTGAAATGGGTAAATGTTGAATACCGTCCAATGTTTGGTGTAGTTGGATTGTCCTGAACTGTCCTTTATTTACAGGTCCTTAGGTAAACGCTTACGATAACGAAGACATATAAAAATCGGTAAGATAATATAGGTAGACAAAAAATAAAAACAAAATCTTGTTATCAAGTCTTATTAGCATTTATTATGCTCCAGTATATGTATATGTTATGGGCCAAGTGATTAATGCGAGCAGTATTCATAATGCCCGGGCAGTATGAATAATGCCAAGCCATATTGGGCCAAGTGATTAATTACAATCTAAACTCGCCTATTTATCACATTGCCCGGGCATTATGAACATGGCTACATGATGATCGGGCAATGTGATTAATAGGTAAATTTTTACGTGGTGCGCTGCCGCATTGTCGTAACTGCGATAGACCCATAAATTAGATTGGTGGAATTGATCTGCTTATATTTAGTTGTTTTTTAACGTCCGAAAAATTATCTTCAGTAGAAAATTAGTGTACCCACTTTATGGATCAGTTAGGTCGACTGTGCCCCAAAACCGACTCGGGACACCCCTACTTCACGTAGTCTTTTGGCTACCGACCCTAGAGTGTATATAAAAAGCCGGAGGCGCGGAGGGAGAGCAGCCCCCGCCCGCTGTAACGAAGGATAGGCAACCCTGCGAGCCGTAGCGGCTGAGGCTGATCGCCAGAGGCGACCAGAAAGCCGAAGCTGCGGAGGTGAGCATGGGTGCCTATCTTTTGTTACGCAAGGGCGAAGGGGCTGAACTTCCCGTAGCGCCGGAGACGTTGCAGAAGCAAAATTGTATTCACAACAATTGTTTTGAAGTTAGGTTACTATAATTGATATTTCTCAGGAATGGTGCGTTACCTTTTCATGGGAGTAGTACCAAGGGAGGTGCGTGACCTTGCAGTAGCCGCACGATGCCACTTCGGCTTATTGTTTTGATTTCGATTCGCTTTACATAACTGTGCCCAATAGGCACTGAGCATTATTCATAATGCCCGGGCAATGTGATAAATTTATTGTTTATAATCACATTGCTCGCTCGTATTGGGCATTATTCATATTGCCCGGGCATTATGAATAATGCCAAATTAATCACTTGGCCCATAACATATACAGTAAAGAAAAAGCATATTATACAAATTAATAAGATTTGAGTACAAGGGGCTTCGACCAACACCTCTCGAGACCAAAGCAATTCCTTTGTTACAGTGATTCCATATTGGAAATTAACTGAGACAGGCTTAAGGTTAGCTGTGAATACAAAATTATAATGCCTATTAACTTCAACCGATTCTTCCACAGTTTGTTCCAATGGTAAATAAGAAGAATATATTATTAAAAATGTTTTGCCTATGTACTTATATATATTTGTAAGGGACAAAGTTACAACCAGCAGCCAGTTATGACATCAACGACTCTTTTTTTTGGAATGAATGCATTCCGTTCGCCTGGTGGTAAGCGATACGACAGCTCATGAACAGTAGCAAAACAAAACAACACCTTGAATTACAAAGCAATATTTGATATTCCACTACGCTCACCATCCTGAGATATAAGATGTTAAGGCTCAATATATCCAGTAGTTATTCTGGCTGTAACGTCCTTCAAACCGAAACACAACAGTGCATTTACACAGCTGTTTGGCGGTAGAAAAGACATTGCGGACTCTGCAGACTCTCTTTCATTCTTGGTAGTATCTTGTACCGTTTTTAAGTACCAAGACCCGAAAGCAGTTCTAACTCCAAAGCTCCTGTTTCGAGACAGTATTTTGCATAGTTTATTATTCACGCTCAATGTAAGCTAATGGACCATAGGATTAGTGATCAGTTTATGCGGGCTTACACTTAGCCGCTCAAGAAGTTTTACCTAGCCAGAACTATGGCTCTCATAATATCTTCTGTGTTAACGCAATTCTGTGCTTACGATAATGAGACTAGAGAAATATATTTCTGTAGAATCATGGACTTCTGGTTAATAAGAATTTTGCAAGTTATAAGTGATATTGCGTACCTATTGCAATGCATGTTTCTCTTTGACTTTCTCATTTATGATACCGTACGATTATAAAGGTCTCGGGTTCGAATCCCGGATCGGGCAAAGTGGTAATACATTTTTTAATTCATTACCAGCTCGGAGTTCGGGAGCTTGTTCTCAATATGGCGAAAGGCTCACCTCTTATGACATCGTGGGCACACACAAGGCGAACCGTGGGTGTCCTGGCAGCATATCTGCCTTCGAGAAAATTGTATTATTACGCTTGTGACGTCACCTACTGGCCTTGCGGAAGACCAGCGATGGTTTTATTACTAGCACATGCTGAGTATGAGCCGTTTTTTTGACGAGCATTATTATACTAGTACTAAATACTTAAAGCTGTAAACCATTGCTTGTAACAAATAAATGTTTCTTTCTTCATTTCTTATTTATTTATTATATTTATTAACTGCACATAAAACGAAAACCACGAAAAAATTAAAGATATTACAAATTAAAAAGTACAAATGGCGGTCTTGGTTCTCTAGGCGATTTCTTACAGACAACTTTTGGATGGATATGAGAAAAGGAAAAGAAGAGAGCGCAGTCTACAAAATAAAAAATTTAAGCTCCAGTAAAATAATACTAGATAGACGAATTATTACTTATTCTTTCTTTATATGTATGGATGTCTATTACTTTGACATCAAAACCTGCCATTTCATATACACTGATATACGTGCAACCTAGTCTCAGTTCTCAGTAGTAGCGATGTTAAAATGAAAATTGACAGTGGTATGAGACGTAGAACGGACAGTGTGGCGAGAAAGTGCTGACGGCTAACGAGGACTCATTTCCATATCGAGCGTACCGGCCCACTAACCGACACACAATTGACGCTATCACTCGCAAAACGAACTAGATACTGGTAGGTCTCTCCAATGTGAGAGGCGTAAACGCACTGTTGTGTTCCGGTTTGGAGGATATTATAGCTAGAATAATTACTGGACATATGGCAACTTGACATCTTATGTCGTAGGATGGAGAGCGCAATGGAATTTTTATTTCAAGCACTTTGTAATTCAAGGTGTTGTTTGGTTTTGTCACTGTTCATGAGCGGTCGTATCGCACCAGCCTAATGGCACGCTGGTCTTGCCAGTCAAAGCAATTAAAAAAAAGATGTTTAAGCCTTTGTTTACTCTGTATGGGCTGAGGTCTTGGGCCGTAGTTTTTGTGCTTTCTTTTGTTTTTGATGCTTATAGTGATAGGTCGAATCATATCGGTCGAAAAACCGACAACCGCTGGGTAAACGTATTTCTGAGTGCATACCACGTCTTTGCAGGAGTAGTATGTGACGCCCTCCAGCTAGGTGGATGGTGGATGGATGGTAAAAGATTTTTTTGATAACTAATCATTTATTTGACATTAACTGTCTTTGAGTACGGCAGTAAAAGAAACAGTTAAGAGCATTCATCATATTGGATGGATGAAGGAATCTGAAATTTGTCACAGCTAAAGCCTACATGCAGCCTGGATGTGTACTGCCAATGTTTCATTGCAATATAATGGGCTAGAATTCCATTAAATTTAATTACAAATTCGTGTCATGCCTATTAGCGTAAAAACTAATGCAAATTAATCAGTAGCATAAAGGTGTTAAAAATACAGTCTGAACACGAAAAGGGATACACTTGTGTAGCTTCTTATGAAAGGCCCTTTACAATGTCAAATGTTTAATGTCATGTCATGTTACCAACTTATGACTCAAAAGTCCGGAGTATCTTGTTTTGAAAAACACTAATAATTCTCTGAATTATTTGTTAATTTCCTGTCAAATAATTTAATAATAAAACGCAATGCTGCAGATGAATTAAAATTCCTTTGCTATACAGTTCTTCAATAGAGGGGTTGTTAGTGTCGTAACAATCTATTCGTTACCACTATTGCTCATTCACACACTGCGCAGAAATAACAAGAGGCGCCATGTTTCTTTTGAAATATTTATCAGATTTTTCCGCGCTCGCAAACAATTCTTTTGTAACATTCCATTTTTAAATAAACATTGTTCACTTCGGTGTTGTTAGTTGTGATAGGTATTGTTTTAAGGTTGGACATCCTTAATAAGTAATATGAAACCTTGTTGTAGTTTCCTTAAGTTCTTATGATTTTTATTTTAAAAAGTAATTGATTAAATAGTTAATAAATACACCCGACAGTCACATACATAGACCCCATAGTAAGATCGAGCCTTGAGTCGTGGGTATCAGGAACTACGAGAGATTTTGAGGTCTCATAAAAACCCAGACCCAAGACGAATATTTGTGGGCTTCACAAATATTAGTCTCGGTATGGGGATCGAACCCGCTGCCTCTGTTTCACAGCCGGCATCTATCCAACTGCGTCACGGGTGCTGTCAATTACTGTAGGAATTTCGTTATTTCAACTAGTTTATTTGGCTATCTGAATTGATATTGAAAGCTACAGTTTCAAAATTGTTCAAATGTATTACTACTTAGGACAGACCTTCGTGTCAGAAAAATTTTGATGGGACACCAACTTTTATTGACTTGTATCGATCGTGTTTTATTTCAATAAAATAATGTTGTCTTTAAAACACATTTTCTTTTCAGTTTATCATGTTTGCTCCCGCGTATTAAAATACATCACTACATAGTATAAAACAAAGTCACTTTCTCTGTCTCTATGTCCCTTTGTATGCTTAAATCTTTAAAACTACGCAACGGATATTGATGCGGTTTTCTTTAATAGATAGAGTGGTTCAAGAGGAAGGTTTATGTGCATTATACACACATACCATGGTAGAGAAATCTATCTGCACCCAGGCGGAGCTGGGTCGGGTCGCTAGTATTAAATGTATTGCAAAACAAAATTTGCGTCTTACAAAACGTTGTTATCTGTTCGCTCGAGATCTTCGATGAATTGCAAATGAAATGTTCATGTACTGAAATATTTTGTAGTGTATTAAACTTTTTGCATTGCGCTTACTTTGTGATGTCATACTTATGAATAAAGTTTGCTTGCGAGTTGTACTTCTTTTGCTGGCATTGGAGGGGCGATTTGGGAAGTTCTTCAAGAAGTTTGACTTGAACTAGAATGCATTTGTTGAATATGGGTTAGAACTTTTTGAATTTAGATGGATGATATTGATAAAATACTTCCACTAAAATAGTAGTTACGGTGATTCAATGTCTGAGGAGAATATGAAACTAAAATTGGAATTATAATGTCCGCTTTGTGATATATGTTTGTGTGATTGACAGATAGTTATTTAAGACTTATTGAGGTAATAAACGCACCTTTTAAATGCAAGAATCAACTAGAAATATAAGAGGTTTATATTTACTTTTAGACCAGTCTGTAAAAAACTTTTTTAATTTACATCTATACACTATATTTTCACGAGTTGGTCCAAGATTATCTATACATATATATTATATATTACAAACGAGATAATAATTATAAAGTACGAATCTAAAATTATATTTCAACTAACAATTTTTATAATAAATCAAAAGACCGCTCGCTTACAAAGCTTAAACAAAATTACTCCCAGTAGCAAACTGATCATTTTAGTATTGAAAGAGAGAAACCAATGGAAGAGCTTTCAGTCCTCTTCAAAAGATATGGAAAGAGAGGCAAAGAACGGGGAATAAAATTCCCATTAATACTGCCGTTAAAAACCCTGTCAGGAGCATCTTCATTAATTAACGAAGCGAAGAGAAGCGTAGCCGCAACAATTCACTCAGATAGAAGGCGCTTTGTCTGATCCGCTGGTTTATCGTCGAATACTATCGAGTTTGCTTTGGATTTACTCTGTAAGTAAATTAGGGGAACTAAAGTCCGTAATTACCCACGTTACTCTATTATCTATTGTATATTCGAGGAATAATATACTTAGTCATACAACACTTAGAGTTGAGATTCCCCTGACGGTGCGTATTGATCGTTTAAATGCTATGTAATTTATTATTAGCACGAAATCCTAATTTATCCAGCGTTACTAGATAGATGATACAATGTACATAAGTAAGACAAGAAATTGCAACGTGAAATAATTACTTCCATTCTAAACACGTTAAGCCAAGATTAGGGATCTGAAACTAAACCGTAAAGGATTAAAAACTTAGCTTTTCAAGTGTTCCTAATTGTTTCAAACAATATTTTGCATATCTTATCGATTTTTAATTATAAAATGGTAGGCTAATAAATAATAAACTATATTATGGTACCTAACAACGAACTTGGGGTTAGATTAGTTGTAACATTTTTTTTCATAGAAAAATCAAACCCCTATTTTGTATATTCAGAATAAATATAATTTTATGTTATGTGAAAACACTGATAGCGAAGATACTTTTAAAATACACTGATATATTGCAATTTCTTCATTTCTTTCAAGGAACCATTAATATTTGAATTGCAGCAGTGCTATAACGTATGTTGTGATGAAGCCTACATAGGAAATGACCAGACTCAGGTTCATGGGATAGTGCTGCCATAATGTGAATGTCAGAGGGCGGGCTGCTAAGAAATCCAGCGCGTGGTACAATCTCGCACGTAATTTTTTGTCTGGAAATAAAATCAGATTATAAAACACGAAATATCATTTTAAACTACAAGGGATTTTTCATTAATATGAAATCGGCTTGGTTGGTTGTTGGTAGATAAGTTGGTATAATATAATGCATAAGTTGGTATCTTTCAGGAACAAATATCGAATATTGATTGTAGTAGAAACAAACACATTGAAGTAGCCAAATTAAAAAATAAATCTATTTTTTATAAAAAATAAAGGTGAAGCATCTTTATGTTATTACGTTTTATCTACACAAGCAATTTATTACTCCCTTTTAGTTTCTGTAAGCATAACATACTTTAAATCTTTTACCACATATGTACCAATAATCAAAATTTTAATATAGAAATAGCAATTACCTTTATATCTAAAAAGCTGGCTGGCTATAATGCCTTTACATTCATTGATTCTACTCGCCGACAGCTCAAAGAAAATGGCCGGGATGAACATTACAAAGATGTTGAAGGTCACCGTAAGGACGCGATGAACAATCTTATGTGACATCTAAAATTAAATTCTGTATCAGCCTATATACGTCCTACTGCAGGGTACGGGCCTACTCTACAATAGAGAGTACGATTGAGAGTGGTTAAGCCGTACAGTCCACCATACTGGCCTAATGCGGGTTGGTGGATTTAGATACCATAGAAATTCTTATAAATCGCTATGGTGTGCAGGATTCCTCACGACGTTTTCCTTCACCGTTTTAGTGCGTGGTGATTGACTATGAATACACACATGAGGTGTGCCCTGGGATTCGAACCCGCAATCACCGTGAGCATGTTGGCAGCTGCGTCTGGTTCTTTTACTAATAGGCCACCACACACTAAAATTAAATTACAACTCGTTAATAGTCACATGCATCACACCACAATTTATGGTAGTGAAAATGAGCTGGCAAGGGAAAACTACATCAAGTGAAGATTCCGTGTCGTATTTTGTACGGCATTCGAGATTTTTTGAGGCCTTATTCTCCTACCAATTTTAGGTGCCGTAAAGCCTACACGATTTAAATAATGTGGATTTTTATGGGCGGTGGTAATCACTCAACTTCAGGTGAGAAGTTTGTTTGTTTGCCATTCGCCTAAACAATGCAATAAAAAGCCAACAAGTCTAAGGGCTACACTCAAAACGTTTAATGTCAATTAAATCGTTCTTTAGTAAAGATTTTGCTCCCGAAATCTACGCCAAGTAATGATTTAATTGTCATTAAATGTGTCTGAGTACGGCCGTAAGACAGCAAAACAAATTTTACCGAATGGAAAGTAGGTATACACTCCTCACAAGGCGTGTGTGATGGACCAAGTCAGACCTTGCACTTATTTTTTTTTGGAAGACATCACATATTATATTATGGCTACTGATGTTGTTGATGATAAATATAAGCGTCAAAGTATCTGGAAAATCGCACTCTTTTACTTACGTCACCGAGACTTTTCGTCAAACAGTGGTACACGAGAGATAATATCCTTTGGGTCAAAAATATCATAAAAATAATCATCTGAAAAATTAATGTCATTTGAAACAAACAAAGCACCTCGTTTACCAATAAACGTTTTCTATCTTTAGTACTTACTTCAAATTTGACATATTTACGAGTTGGTTGTAAAACATCATAGATAGTGTTATATTTATTTATGAAATTAGCAAGAACCTCGATCTTTTCTTCATCCGTGTGTTTGTCCATTACTGTCGTCAAATCCTTCTGCAACATGCCTATCGCTTTGTAGAGAAAATGAAATATCATTATGATGGTAAAGTAAGACGCTTGAAGTATATTAATATAAGTATATTGATACACTATATTCATGATACTTTCTTCAGTGTTTTTTATTATTACCCTGCATATTCTTCCAATTCCATATATCAGTACAATAAGTGTTATTTTACATGGAATATCACTCGTCAATTTTCTTTCCAGGATATCTCCATCAATATTTTGTATTGAACTGCAGTATTTGAAAAAATATTTTTCACTTACTGTTACCGATATTATCATGCAACATGTGATATGGCACACTATACTCAAATTATACCAGTCAATGGCAGAAAACGCTGCATATTCGTTGATGGAATCCATAAACAATTTGATGTTTGTCAAACCAAACACAGCACAATATATTTTGCCGACAATCTGAATAAGTTTTGACGGATGTATGTCGTAGTATAAGCCAAACAAAAATCTGTAATTCATGATGAATTTAACCGAGTAGAAAGATTTCAAGATTTTTCGAAACATATTCGATATACTTGTCTTCAGCACATGTATCCGATAACAATGCCACAGAATAGATTACATTAATCGATATTCAATGTTATTATTTCTATTTTTATTAAATATACAGGGTGTCCCATAACTAGACGATATACCGGTAACCAGAAATAGACTAAGCTATGACAGCACAGGAACAAAAAAAAATTAGTTTATATTATCCCTGATAGTTTTTAAAATACAGTTTTTAAATAATAATAAAAAATAAATAACACTCAACAGTCATATACACAGTCCTGACTCCACACAAAGATTGAGTCTTGTGTCGTGGTTATCAGGAACTACAAGAGACTTCGGTGTTACAAACACTCAGACCCGGAAGAAATATTTGTGGGCTGAACAAACATTTCTGCGTTTATTTTTTGAGGATTTCCTTTCTATTATGCTTTTAACAGAAAATGACCCAGGTTTTCATCAACCCTTCATATTATGTCATAGCTTGGTCCAGCAGGTTATCGGTTTATCCTAGTTCTGGGACATCCTATATACTACAGACCTAGGTATAAATAAATAACATGATTAATGCACACGCTGATGGTTGCTTGTTCAAAATAAACCACTGATCGATTTCATCCGTTTTTACCAAATTACTCAATGAATCTAAAACAGTCATTCCAAAATGTAAATATGCCAACACTTAATGCATAACCTGGCTATCTCAAGGACTTTTCGACCTCGCAGATCGTGGCAATTACGTGCTTATCTTCTATGCGAATTTTCCGAACGACTTTAAATAGGTGTCATTTTGCTCCGGACGCTTTTGGAGGGAGAAACGTCTCGGCTTAATCCGCAAGTAACGGCAGTTATAAAGGGCATTACGAGTATTGATGTTTGAACTGTTTCTTGTTAGTGTGACCTCGCCATTAGCCGCGGTCGGTGTCGATAGCTTCTGGTACATGGGGCATACGGTTCAGATATTCATCAATGAATATTTTGAAGATACAAGTTAGGGAAGTTTATTCAATGAATTTAACATTTTAGATGTTTTGTTTTGTTTTTAGTATTTCGATAAAGACACTACTACATTTTGTACTTAAATTGTCATGATCTTGATAGTAAACGTGGCTTCTGTTATAAAGGTGTTAGGGTATTTCCTTCGGGTATTGCACAAACCTGTGACTTTCATAGGCCTTCTTCTTCTTCTATGCTATAAACAACAACATTATTTTTTATTAAAACGTATTAAGGTATATTTTTTATATTTTTAGTTGTCTAAAAATATTCTATGGTTGTCTATAAAATACCGATCGCTATAACAAACAAAAATAGTTCAATGTCATTTCAAACCTCTTAACAATATTACTAGATAAGTACAAGCGTAATATTTTACATTCTCTCAGGCCATTGCGATGTTATTTCCCAACATCGTAACATGTTATACCTCCATAGGTTTTTATGTTTTCCGGAAGCTAAGGAGCTAAGGAGTTACGAACGCTCTCATTTATTCCCTCGGTAACGCCCTCTGTATGTCAGATTTCATTCGTACATTCTCTACCTACGTAAACATTTTATGTCTGGAATGGATTACAATATTTGTTACTATGAGACTCGTGCTTGGTAGGACAGCAGTAAGATTGCCTGTACAGTATTAGCCCATAAACGTTCCACTGTAGGGCACAGGCCTCCTCTACAATCAACGGTGCGATTGTGAGTGGTAAGGCCATAATATAGTCCAGCACGCTGGCCTTGTGCGGGTTTGTGGGCTTTAGAAACCATAGAAATTTATAGAAATCGCTATGGTATGCAGGTTTCTTCACGATGTTTTCTTTCACCGTTATAGTGCGTGGTGATTGGCTATCAATTCACACATTACTCTAAAAAGTCAAAGGTGTGACTTAGGATTTGAATCCCGACAACCGTGAATATGTTGGCAGCCGAGTCCGTTTAACAACAGGCCACTACGCACGTACGAGAGACTACATGTACTAATTATAGGTTCATTAGGGTTTTGAACTATGATGATCCAACTTAATATACAGCGCGTAAAGCTATGACGGTGGCGGAACACCGCTGAAATCTGTTATTAACATGAGCAAGGATAGCAATGATAAAAACACATTTGTGCTAATTTTATGTCTGTTTTCTGAGAAAGTTGAATAGTCGCGGTAAACCGACTTGATGCTTACGTGCTTTTGCCACATTTTCGTTCTATAAATAAAAGCAAAATAAATTTGATTATTCCCTTGAAATAATTAAAAGCTCGTTTGTAGCAGTATAACTAATTTACTCAGAAATATAGTTCAGCAATAAACAATAAAGTAGGTTGGGTAATAAAATATTAATTAAGTTAAATACTTTAAAATTCATATTTAACTAATTGTGAACTAACGATATAAAACTCTAAATTATTGTTCCGTGACATGCTTATTTCATTATCCCAGAGGAGTAGTGTTTTTCTAGTGTTTATATTTTTGCACGCTCTAAAGCCTGGACAAACACACAAAAGGTGTGTTTCCATGTTTTATTTTTATATTATACTAGCTGTACCCGCGACTTCGTGCGCGTGGAATTTAATAATAATAGATTAATAAAATTCAGCCATTTCAGAGATTAGCCGAAACAAACAGCCAGACAGACAGACAAAAAAATTCTAAGGCCATTTTTGTTATAGGTATCGTGTGTATAACGATATGTAGTTGGACATTTTTTTTTATTTTCACTTTACAAACAGACACTTCAATGTTATTTATATGTATAGATTATATCCTTTTTATTATTATTACAATTAATGGCGAGACGATGAGAGAGATGGTAAGCGATACGACCGCTCATGAACAGTAGCAAAACCAAAGAACACATTGACTTACAAAGCAATGCTTGATATTCCACTGCGCTCGCCATCTCGAGACATAAGCTGTTGTTAAGTCTCAATATGTGCAGTAGTTACTCTGGCTACAATGTCCTTCAGACCTAAAGACAACAATGCATTCATACTGCTTTTTGGCAATTATCCACTGAAACGTATTCTTTATAACAAAAAATAATATAAAATTAATTTAACTTGTTTAGTAATTAGTAAATGCATTTTCAAAATATTTTTATGTTCACAATTTTGTAGAATTTTTATGCCTACTTGGTCGAAATCGTACAAATTTAGCCGTTCAAAGTTAATCAACTACCATAAGTTGCTATAATGGATTTTCCATCATCGTGTACACGAACCAAGCTGATACCAGCTTGGTGATCGGTATACGGCCGTTCTCTATATCCTATCCTATCCTTTCTTTAACAAGAGGTTAAAATAGCTACCACTACTATGTCGGTGCAATTGTACACTTTATTAAACATATACATATACGAGTATATGCGATATATTATACATATATATTTATCTTGCCTAGCTACCTATAAACATATGCACCATATCTATACCCCTGTTTCTTTGTTTACTGAAACATAAAATAAATCGAAATATTTCAATAAATCTCGTGTTGAAGATAGATAGATTATAGAGAACGGCTGATAGTGAACTAGTGGTCACTAATATTCCGGAATAAGCTGTTGATTCTCAGGTTTATGATTATTTTATTCATTGAATATTTTCTTCTTTTCGAACGACTTTTTCATTCATTTTTAGCAAAGAAAACAAAATATTCGATAGCTTAAATATGTTTCTAAATAAGACCGCTGGTATTTTACTGGAGAATGTAATTCTCAAATACAAATGAGTCAAAAATATAAATTTTCAGGAAAACGCTGAAACAGTACCTTGAATACAGCAAGAATAGGTCCGATCAACCGTGGAATTTGAGTTGAAATTCAGTTTCAGCGAAAAAGACAAAATATTCGATTACTAAAATGGGTTTATAAATTTAATTTTTTTTTATATTTAAGAGAAAATAACAAAATAAAAATACAATTAGTCTCACGAAAAATGCTTGGCTTTTCTGTGAGTACATTGTGGAGTAAATATAGTATATCATAATACATAATTATAGTTGTGGTTGATGATGAATGTGTACGATCTTCAAGTGCTGCTCTTCGTAGCAATATATTTTTCGCAGCCAAGTTGTTGAAATATTCATGTTCTCATTAGGACAACATGAGTGGGATTGTGTTTAATTTTCCCTGTGTTATTCTAATTATATTTTAGTCTGAGATGTCATCTAATAATCTTATTATTGCATAATTGGGTACGTGAATATTTCTAGGTCACCTTTCTGCAAATAATTTGGAGTATGTTTAATTGTGCGTATGTGTGTTTTGGAGATCTATTTAAGAGATTAGAAGTAAAAATTATAACAACTTTAGTATTTTTGTTCTGGTTTTTCTTTTAAATTATTCTAAATGTAAAAAAATAACTGACAGACGTAGCTGCCAACATATTTGCGGTGGTCGCGGGTTCAAATCCCAGTTCACACCTTGTAGTGTTCCTAATCATATGTGCATTGATAGTGAATCACCATGCACCGTAATGGTGCAAGTAAATATCGCGAGGAAACTTGCTTACCGTAGCACTTTGAAAGAATTCAATGGAACGTAAAGTCCGCCAACACGCACTAGGCCAGGGTGGTGGACTATGTGGCTATTATTAGTATTGTAGAGTAAGCCTGTGCCCTGCAGTTACGGTCTTCAAAAGTCAGCCACGCATTTTAGTATTTGGCCTTTTCCACTTTAATCTCATGGGAATAGCGGGATAATTTAACTTATCCAATAAAATTCTATCAAAGCTGTGTGTCAAAACATGTCATTGGTGGAGCCCCAATGAATGAGTCACTATGCGTACTCAAAATCGCGAGCAATTACGAGTTTATTTCGACGGCTACAGCCGGCAATCGTGTGCGGATGACGTCACGAGCCTACATTTTCTTTCATTACCTTAACCGCTAGCCTCTCAGCGTTGAGAGAGGAAATTTAGAATTTGTTGTATTTTCTTGTATTTTTTTTAGTATTGCGTCATTGAACGCGCTATAGAGAGGACTATGCTCGGGGTTTGTCCACGAGATGGAATCAGGCATGAGGAGATCCGTAGGAGAACAAAGTAACCGACATAACCCAGCGGATTAGTAAGTTGAAGTGGCAGGGCACATAGCGCGGAGAACTAATGGCCGATGGATCCAAAAAGTTCTCGAATGGAGGCCACGTAGCGGAAAGGGCAGCGTAGGACGTCCACCCACAAGGTGGTCAGACGATATGGAAAAGGTCGCGGGACATCGCTTGATGGAGGCTGCCTGAAATTGGTCACTGTGGAAATCATTGGGAGAGGCTTATGTGCAGCAGTGGACTTCCTTTGCCTGATGGATGGATGGATGCTGATATATTTTAATGGATATTTTTTTAAAATGTACCAAGGTGTTCAATTCATGGTTTTGTACTAGATAAATGCATTTTATATGTTTTGTTTCCTAATTAGCATTTCGAAAAAGTATTATAAATACCTATAATAATACTACAATATCCAGAGAAAAAGTGACTTAAGCCTTAGAAACATTAAGAATCGGAATGAAAATTCGCGAAGTTAGCAGAGTATATGGTGTACATCGAGGTACTTTACAAAATCGGCGACATCTTCTAGTACCCGAGGGTCCTGGAAAGATGGGTCTTAATAGTATTCTCTCCAAATTGAAGAATCGGAAACGAGCTCATGATACTCGCAACATGCAAATTTCCACTAAACAAAACAATCTTCTGAATGCTGTTCAAACTGTGATGGTTGAAGATTTGGACACGAAAGACCAGGTAAGAAATAGTTGCAATATTAATAAAGTGAACGTGGCGAATAGTATAAGGATTTGAAATGCGTTTGTTTACAGTCACAGCTACGAGTCCCTTAATTCCAAATGTAAATACTTACTCGTACACTTGATCAATTTATTATTCACTAAATCGGAAGTTTCGCCAATGGAATAGTTAATAGTGAGTCGGGAACTGTCGCTACGTATATAACCTTTCCCACATTCACCCAGTTAATCGTAACCGCTACTTTAACTTGCTCTCTGTCAATATTCTACTTATCCTAGTATATTTTACTGGTGGTAGGTTTCTCATATGTGAGAGGCCGCCTGGGTAGGTACCACAGCAATGTCTATTTCTCCCGCCAAACAGCAGTGTGGATGCACTGTTGTGTTTCGGTCTGAAGGATATTGTAGCCAGAATAAACTACTGGACATATTGAGACTTAACACCTTAAGTCTCAAAATGGCGAGCGCAGTGGAATGCCAAGCATTGTTTTGTAATTCAAGTTATTTTTTTCTGCTAGTGTTCCAGAGCGATCGTATTGCTTACCTTTAGGCGATCAGCATGCTCGTTAGTTAGTGGCTGTGAAACGAGAGGCCGCGGGTTCGATCCCCGCACCGAAACAAATATATGTGTGAACCAAAGGTATGAGTTTCGAGTAAAGGTGTTTGTAAGACCGAAACGTATCTCGTAGTACCTGATACCCACGACCAAGACTCAATCTTAGTGTGGGGTCAGGACTATGTATGTGACTGTTGGGTATATTTATTTATTTACCTGTAGGTGTAATTTAATTGATTACAGTATTACTCTCAAGATAATCTTCATTCAGGTAGAAAATTGAATGTAGACATCTATCGTTCCGTTATGCATGCCTAAGCATTAATCTCAAATACAGGTATTATTACAAGTCCACGCCTCTATATTCAAAGAGGTCGGCAGAAGTGACCTTAGAGTCAAACAAAACAGCTCGCTAAACAAGTCACGTGTGCTACCATTTCTCTCGGGGTCATTTTCGATAAGGCCACACTGCCCCTGAAGTGCTCTTAGCGACTTCGAAGGCGTTACTCCCAGTTACTCTTTTATGAAAGACATAGAATAAGCGCAAGCTTGCATAATTAAAATTTCAGCAACTAGGACTCAAGTATTCGGCAGTAGTATATAAGCTGATACACTTCTACATGTTGTTGCATTGGCAACACTAAAAAAAGTATGTTTTTTATATTATTATGGCAACTTTCTTTCTCTTCCGCCGCACGCTCAATTATCAGCCGCTGCCAATAAACAATCCCAATTCAAAATTTGCCGTTTGAGACTGACAGCTCAATCTTTTTTCTGATACTATATTGCCAATAATCAATCTCAGTAGTAAAAAAACTATAGCAACATGGTAAATGACAAATCGAAAAGTAGAAAACAATCCAGATTGACTTCAATCTAATTTTTTCAATTGATTATTGGCATCGGCCGTATGTGAATTCACGTTTTACTAGCTTAAGTTATTTTTATTTTAGTAGTGGAGACAATCAAGCCTTATAAGTAATGTAAACACAAAGGAAAACTCCTCTCTCGCTACACATGTATGTAATTAAAGTTAATTAATAATTTAAGATTGTTCCTATATATGTTAGCATTGGTGATGGCTTTGCTTAAGAACCTCCGGGCGGATCCAACTACGCTCAGATTCTTGTTATTTCAACGAGCAAACATTGCTGTACATACACCGATCTTGATTAAATGTATTTACCACTCATCATCTTAGATAATAGTCAGAATACGAAAGGAAGGGAGGAATTGGTTGTAAAACGGAATGCTAAGTTCGATCACTGCATTGTGATAAATGTAAATATGAGTACTGAAATATATTAGGTTTACTTCTATAACAAAAAAAATATATATCATTCTGTCATCCTTCCTTCTAATTTTAAAAACGAAAACAAATAAAAGGGATAGGACATACGACTCATTTTTTTATTTAATCGATTTGTGTATGTGTCTATTTTGAAAAATTAAATATATATATTTCTTTCATTGCATTCTATATTTTTAGATGCAGTTATATGTAATTATGTAAAGATAAAAGAATAATGAATGGAATGAATAAATTAAATTTATATCTTAATTTATTTGATCATTACAACATATTGGCCTATGTTTCGTATGAACCTTTTCGCATTCAATACCGGTCGTCATATTATTTATTTAATTCTTTTTTTGCACTGCGCAGAGAAATAACAAAGAAGAAAAGGAAGAATAAATAAATCACATAATAATAATAACACTGAAAAGTAGAATTTTGTAAGACAATTAAATGAAGTAGTAATAAGGCTTTGACACAAGGGAACTAGCTGAACAGCGTCGTAATACAACGCGTGGTACACTTGACTGGACACGTTGAAGAATTTTTAATTCCCATAGGATGTCGATTTCTCATCTAGTACACTTGTATGGCTTTACGAGAATGCACTGAGATTTTAAAAACGGATTATGAAAAATGATGAACTTAAAAAAAAATATCGCGCATGAAAGAAAGAATCTTTAATTGTATGTTTTTGGTGTCACCAGCGCCAAAATCATAAAAGCAAACTGCATACTTAAGAAATCACGTTCTATACTAGACCAACATAATAACTAATAACTACACATGGTATGTGCTGCGCAATCTGAATACATATACATAGAATATGCAAGGGCGGATCTAGGGGGAAGGTCATGGCGGTCATGACCTGACCCCCCCCCCTGAGCTGGCTCCAGATTGAAACAATGTATTTATTATATTGTTGGTAAAATTTATAATCACAATTAATTCTTTGTATGTCGATAAATAAAAAAGTATGTGTGTTCACAAATAACGGCTGTACCAACCTTAGAAAAATATTTACGAATGCGAATATTGAAATCTTACTATATTTATATATATATGGCGTAAAAGAACTATATGACCCCCCGTTGGCGTAAAAGCTGGATCCGCCCTTTAGTATACGTATTCATGGCGAGAGATAACTGTCCTCTACTGGTTAACACAATTAATCTGGCTTACTCCAAATCGGATATCCACAGGTTGAAACCGATCGAGCCATAATCGTTAGGATTATTTGTTAGGTTAGAAAAGTGCGTCAACTGTTTTTAAATAAATTGGCATAATAATATTTTTTGTAATTATGTTGTACTCGTATAATTGTATGTATGTGTATATATATGTATGAATTTATACATATACACATACAACATGATGAGGACTGCCTCGGTAGCGTAGTTGTACTACGGTACGCTTACAAAGCTGAGGTCTCGGGTTCGAATCCCGGGTTGGGCAAAGTGATATTGGATTTTTCTATTCATTGTCAGCTCAGAGTCAGGAATTTGTGCCCGATATGGCGATAGGCTCGCCACCTATCAAATTTTGGGACGAAACATACAAGGCAAAATGTGGGTGCCCTGGCACCTCTGTCTACTCCATCTGGGAAAAAGGCGTGAGCTTATGTATGTATGCACATACAAACATATATATTTTATGTGTGTATATGTTTATTTGCAATATATATAATATTTATCTTTATATTAGGTAGTCTATATAATTATATCCATCATCATTCTATCTACCTTAATTTTTGTTATTTGGTATATATTTATGCGCTTACCTTGATTTTTCTACACCACCAAAAGGTAGAGTGGGACATTAAGTCATCATATGCCCCGGACATTAAGTCCACCTGTATACTTTGTATATAAAGCGTTATTAAACTTAATTAATAAAATGATTCTGACCAGTTTTCCATCAAGGTATATGGTAGTATCATGATTTGAATATTCTACTAACAGCAATGTTTATCACATGACATATACCGAAAACGAAGCCGGGTGGAAGTTTTAGTGACTACAAACACAATGCAACTAAAATTTCGCTAAGAAATGCGGCAATTTTTTTATCATTTTTTAAATATCGTCATTTTTGGGTGGTAAATCCAAAGTTTTTGCTAAAATAATAATTTAAACTCTTTTATACCTGAGTCTTTATAAATAAACGGGTATACGCTATTATTTTAAGAATTTTTTTTTTCAACATTTTCTGTTGCAATGTGTCTGAAGTCGCTTAAAGTACCATCCGGCTTCGTTTTCGGTAACAGTCTTAATATACCCTGTATACATACATAACTAAACTGACGTCTTTTTCTGAGAGGGAGTAGGCAAAGATGCTACCAGGACATCTACGTTTCGCCTTATGTGTCTCTTAGGCGTATATATATCACATTACATCTAATTACAAATAATGCAGTATACATAAATAAATATACCCAATAGTCACATACATAGTCCTGACCCCACACTAAGATCTAGTTTTGGTCGTAAGTATCAGAAAGTGCGAGATACTTTCCGGTCTCACAAACACTCAGACCCGAAAAAAAATACGTGTGGTCATTGAACCCGCGGCTTCGCGTACGATAGCCGGCGTCTAACCTAATGCGCCATGGAGGCTGTCAATTAAAAATACGCCCGATCCATATTTACTGTACGCCAATAACACAAGAAACTTAAAATCATTTTCTACGTAGTAATATTAGCTCAAAATCATTTTCCTACTTTATTGTTCAGCACTAAATTTTATTTAAAATTTCCTAGAACGTAGTCCAGTTGCGAATTCAAGGAACAAAATAAAATGCTCGTAAATATTAATATCACGGCAGGGAAGCGGGAATCGTTGGATGTGTTTGAATAAGTAGTGAATTTCGTATAAATGTATCCGCTGTAGGAAGGCAAGAAACTGGTGTAAGACAAGGTAATAAAGAGGAAATAATATTTTAAGTCTAGTGAGGAAGCTGGCATAACTGTGCCAAATATGAACTAAGATGCGCGTCAGTCTTTATAGACAACCTCCGTGGCGCAGTTGGTTAGACGCTGGCTTTGAAACGAGAGGCTGCGGGTTCAATCCCCACACCGAGACAAATATTTGTGCGAACCACAAGTATTTGTTTCGGGTCTGGGTGTTTGTGAGACCGAAAAGTCTCTCGTAGTTCCTGATACCCACGACACAAGCCTCGATCTTAGTGTGAGGTCAGGAGTATGTTTGTGACTGTTGGATTTATTTATTTATTCGATAAAAGTATCTAGTGATATTGGAGATTGGATTTTTATTCTTCAGCTTTAAGAGGTCTACTGCTAAACAAAGGCTTATTTGTATTTAAAACCCTTTTTTTAAATTAAGAGAAAAAAAAAACAAAGGCCTTTCAAGATTATATACTAAGGTTAAGACTTAGATTGATGTACTAGTGGTAGGTAGGTCTCTTATACGTGAGGCGACTAATGGAGAAGTGAAGGTCGTGGGTGCGCAGTGGGGGGCTGTTGTAGCGCCTATTGTACTTGAGTACAAGGCGATCCCGAGATGTTCGGCAGCAGGAGGAGGAAGCAACTACCTGTTGCCGAGGAATGAGTTACGTGCCGCAAATTAAGCGGCAGCGTGCAGGAATGGTTCCGGTAGAAGCTGAAGCGCTCTTGCTTCGGGTTCCGAGGGCCGTTCCAATTGCGCCGAAGGCGGCAACGCGGAGTTTTGGTTGGTATGCCGTATCTCGGTGAACCCAACATAATCGCTCCACTTTCCCCCGAGGTGGGGCGTTACCGGTAGACTAGTTTCCCCGCGCACAAAAAAAAGCTCTCTCATACGTGAGACGCCTCCTAGGTAGATATCACCGCAATGTATTTTTCTCCCGCCAAACAGCCGTGTAAATGCACTGTAGGGTTCCGGTTTGAAGGACATTGCAGCCAGGGTAACTACTGCGCGTAATAAAGAGACATAACATCTCATATCTCAGAATGGCGAGCGCTGTGGAATACCTATCACTGCTTTGTAATTAATGGTGTTGTTTGGTTTCGCTACTGTCCATGAGCGGTTGTATTACCATCAGGTGAATGGCCCACGTAAGCTATTCATTGCTGTATAAAAAAAATTGCATTGCCATTACTTTCCAACCTTGACAAGTCGTGGTTTATAAAGCTGATGACTGAATGATAAATTATCATCAGCATTTAAATTAAAGACGCCATCTGTAATACATTTATTATGTCAATAGGTAAGTTGCCGCAGCTTCGTCTGGCTGACAGTAAACACTATGAAGGCACTGATTGATTCCTTACGCCCTACACATGAATATGTATATGACTTATAAAAAACAAAATTATTTACCAAAGCCAATATATCAAGGGCGCGAAGTTATGATGTTGGTGAAAATATTTACTCGAATAGGTAAATATATAATCAAGATATCAATCAGAACGTCATGTATAAGGAAAATCGAGCTCCGTCTATATCGAGGCTGGGGGGTTACTTTATGAAACGATACGAACTTCGAGTGTTCGGATGTTCGACGTCCGGAGTAAGATATAAGTTTTCTATTTCTAAAAACTATACTATTATCTATTATACTCATCATTTTCTCTGAATTTACTCTATGGTTGCGACGTACGATAGAGGATTCCAACATTTTGTGGAGTATCTAGGCACATTAGTGAAGTTTTACGTACGGCGACCGAACGTAGTGTGAAGAGGCATCTTAGCTGCCCGGCATAATTGTATCTATTGGCATGGGACTGCCGTCTGATACTAATGGATACTCTGCCTGGGCTGCATTGGCGCTTACTATCGGGTAGTGTTGAGTAGGACATACAAGAAGTAGTACATTTGTCCTGTACATGACGTCAAAATGTAAGAGCGGCTCAACTTTTTAAAGTGTACTGCTTAAAATTCGGTGTCCCGGTACTCGTTACTCTACGTAATTAACTATAGGAGTAAGCGAGAGGGAGTGACGCACTTGCTAACAATACTATCTTACGTATGGCCAAGCGTCAGTACGCCTGACTTCAATTGAAGTGGGACATTGTACTGGCTTAGTACAAAAATGAGGCTACTCTTACAAACTCTTTTTCAAGTCATGTCCTACTCAACACTACTATCAGGTGCAATGTGGCAACTATGGCAGGCCAGAAAAAAAAATATTCGAAGGTCGTATCGTTTCATAAAGTAACCCCCTTGCTTGTTTATTTATTCCAAACGAGTGGCCCCGAATAAGTCTGTACAAAGTCCTCATTCGCGTCTGACAAAGGTTACGTATTGCAGAATAGACAAGCCTGTGATAGAACGCGTTGTTGTGTATTATCTTATGTAGATAGTATGTTTTTATTGCAATGAATAGTGAGATGAGCATACCGTTCGTTGCTATGCGATACGACAGCTCATGAACAGAAGCAAAATCAAACAACAATCTTGAATTACAAAGCCATGCTTGACATTCCACTGCGCTCGTCATCCTGAGACATAAGATTTTAAGTCTCAGTATGTCCAGTAGTTACTCTGGCTACAATGTCCTTCAAACTGGAACAAAACGGTGCGTTTACAATGCTGTTTGGCGCGAGAAACAGACATTGCGGTGGTACCTGCCCAGGCGGCGTCTCATTTACGAGAGACCTACCACCAGTAGCGTTTGTTAACGTCTATGAACTAATCGTGAAAGGCAGTTTATCGCTTTGTCTTTCTGTTGCAACCTATACTCTCCTGTTATTCGAGATATACGCAAAGGATTCATATATATTATTTTATAAATGTTATCTTCATTGAAATAAAACGATTGTTTACGGATTTTATCGCGGATTAACTAAACGTAAACAATCGTTTTATTTCAATGTGTAACATTCGCGTAAATCTAAGAAACCATTATATCTTCATTGAAGATAAAAATATACAAAAATAAAAAAAATACAATAAAAAAAGAGGTTCTAAAGTATTATTTCCATACACACAAACTTTAAACTCAGTTCTTTTTCCCAGAAAGGGTAGGCAGAGGTGCTGGTGACAAACAGTACACCCACGTTTCGCCTTGCATCTGCCGTCCCAAGATGTGATAGGGGGCGAACCTATCGCCGTATTGGCACAAATTCTTGCCTGCGGGCAAATCAAACTGCAAAATCCATTACCCCTCCTGCCGACCCGGGATTCGAACCCGGGACCACAGTTTTTGTAATCATACCGTACTACAATTACGCCACCATAGCATTATTATTTAAAGTTAAAAATACATAAAACCTTAATTAACGTATATTTTAATAAGATAATTATATTTTATTATTAAAGCCTTTGTTGTGATAACGCCTGTATATTCTTTGACCGAGAAGCGTCAACGTAGATTAGTGTTTATCGGAACACCCGAAAACCGGGATTAAGAGGACCCTCTCAGTTATACTAACAATGCGAAACCGACTAATTTTTCTATGCTGTTAGATTGTATGGAGGAGGATTGTCTATAATAATATTATAAAGAGGCAAGATTTGGTTGTTTGTTTTACTTGAATAGGCTCTGAAACTACTGGATCGATTTGAAAAATTCTTTCTCTATTAGGCGCAGGTGGCGAGACGAATTGGATGCCTATTGGACGGATTGGTCATACAGGGTATATCAAGACTGCTACCGAAAACGAAGCCGGGTGGTAATTTAAACGACTTCAGATAGGAATGCAACACAACATTTTGAAAAAAATAAAACGTAATTTTTTGGTTATTTATATCCTATGGTTTTATTTCGGTGGTGAATACATTTTATTCCAAAATAATAGTGTATACCCTTTTATTTATAACGACTCTAAGGTATAAAGAGTTTAAATCACCATTTTAGCAAAAATTATGGATTTACCACCTAGAAATGATGATATTTAAAAAAACCATAAAAAAAATTGTCGCGTTCCTTTGCGAAATTTTTAGTTGCATTGTGTTAGTAGTCACTAAAACTACCACCCACCTTCGTTTTCGGTAGCAGTCTTGATATACTTTGTATAAAGCCCTTGAGCGGTTGTAATCACGCCGGGCTTATATTTCAGTCCAGAGCAACCCATATGAGTCTTTAATCTTCAAGTACAGGGAGAAAACATTGTATTGTTCTCATTACAGACCATCAAAGCGATCCGAACAATGAATCGACGTGGTCATACAATACATATATGAAGATCGAAAATTTTCAGCTCGATCGCATGATTTAAGTCTCTCGATCCGACCCGTGTCACTTGAGCGTTGATCGTACTCGCCATCAAGAGCTAAATGTCCTTCGAATGCGCCTTTCAATACGTAGGTCTGGATAGCTTTTGTATTTAAGAGATTGCGTATTTTATTGTTGAACGGTTACGTTTGAAAGGATTACAGGTACGGTTTCGGAAGAAACTGGGGTGGTCTTGATTCAGGTTCCTGGGGCCGTTCTAATTCTGCCGAAGAGGAGGGTTTTGGTTGGTATGCCGTTGATCGGTGAATCCAACATAATCGCTTCACTTTCCCCCGAGGTGGGGCGTTAGCGGTAACTAAGTTCCCCACGTCAACAAAAAAAATTTTTTAAAGGATTAGTTATTACATATAAGATCAAAAATATATACTTACTTATCATGTTATTAGAATCCCGATATTTATTTGATCTGCTTATTGAAGCAACATAAATTTGAAAAACGAAAGTTTAATAGCCGAAATAGTGAACTGATTAAGTTGCTCCAAAAACTTATTGCGTCGCAGATTATGTGTCCATGCAAATCAATAGCAAAATAGCTGATACTTACGAATAGTGACGGCCATGGAGAGAAATCTTTTCAATTACAGAATTTGGTTTCCCACAAGCCAAAAATATCATAATGCAATAAATACAAAATGTCCATTAAATTCTTTTCGTTTCCATGAATCGCGAGACGAGCATGCTAATCGCCTAGTGCTAAGCAATACGACCGCTCATGTACAGTAACAAAACCAAACAACACCATAAATGACAAAACAGTGCTTTGCATTCCTTTGCACTCGCCATCTTGAGACATACGATGTTAAATCTCATTATGTCCGGTAGTTACTCTGGCTATAATGTCTATTTGGCTGTTTTCTTTCTATTAAAATCCGTACATCGCCCAACTCGACAAATACGTCATAATTCAGTTAAAGTACTGTTTCGTTTACTGAACCTGTAACAAAATGGGATTTGTTAATGCAAGTCTTCCTTTTAGGCTTCAAAAACAGTCAAAGCTTATTAACTTTGCTGTATGTTGCAATCGCTTAAATTCTCTTTGAACGGTGCCTCGTATGTCGACGGTGCACTCGGCTCAAATGAAAGTGATTTTTTTTGTGATGTCTATATGAGAGTTGGCATTGTGTTGCGTTTGCAAGCTGTGTTGAAGGCGGGAAGTGAGATTGCCGTGTCTCGTGGTGTTAGGTATAACTGCGACGTTTATTTCAATTGATGGATATTACAAAGGTGAAAGATTTGCTTGTTTGCTTTGAACAGGCTCTGAAAGTATTGGACCGATTTGAAAATTTGTTTCGCCATTGGAATTCCATATCTCTGATGATCATAGGCGATATAATATTTTCGAAAGTGTATCGGCACCTGGGTGGACCTGGGCCGAGTCGTTAGTTGGTAATAAACCTTCTATTATTAATTTTCGTTATTATGAGATTAGCGGTATTTAAACACACGTATACAAAATGTCTTCCCATCCTGAATGCCTGAATACCACCAATAATAAACCAATAAAACGCTCAACAACAAACGAATACGTCAAAACAAAACCCCGCATCAACATCAACGAGAGATTTTTATCGGAGCATTTAATTAATATCGAATTAATTTAATGCTTCGCTTAATCACTTGTATTAATTGATTACATGGACAATTTGCTGCAGAATAGTATAATTTAATTACAGACCCCGTACATGCGTGATTTAATTTCACATGCCGACGGCTGATTTCGTGTATAGACAGATAGATAGATATAGGTAGGTATCTATCTTTATGTTGATGTTTATAATTTGCTATTATACGTTATAGAAACAAGCAATTATTATATTCACTAACGTATAATGTGATCAACGTATGCAATAATAATAAAATTAATTACAAAATTAATCTGACTTCATTATTGTAATAAAAAGAGACATAAACCTAATCTTTTAATAAATCTAAAATACATAAATATACCATTTTTTAATCGTTGCCAGCTGGGCCACTACAAGCTATGTAACAGCTTGAACCAAGTCGTATCGATGCTTGAAACATCATGTGGAATGGTAAGTCCCAAACATTAAAGCTGATTTTGCAATCTTGACAAAATTACACACATATTAATTCGGTGTGAATTAATAATCTTCTTTTTTGAAGTTGATTAATAAAAAAACAACGTCGTTAGTCCCATAAGCGTTTGCTGAGAAATCCCTTCGGATGCCCATAAATCCTGCATTATATGAATGACAAGATGGTGTTCTAATCTCAATACACCATACACAGTAAATCCTAACAGACGCCTGCTACGTGACATATGTTTATTTATTAACTTACAATTAATGCGAGATATCTCTCAATTTATAATCCAAGCTCAAATTACACACAGAATACGTAAGTAGTGTTTGTGAACACAATCAGGGGGAGTTTGTAAAGTATTGCGATTTGCATTTCATCAACATAAAACGTTTGAGCGAGATTTTATAATTTATCGAAGGTAGATGATCCTTTTGAAAGCCGTTTGAATAATAAATATGAGGGAAGTACGCCGATATCAATATTTTATGGTTCGTACTACATATTTTGTTTTTTTAAGTGTATCATCTGTTGCTGGTTGCGATTTGTCTTTAAATGAAAATTAAATGAAATGGTTTTTTATTACTGACACAGCTTTGAAGTAAAACTACATTCATTTTTTAGCCTGATTATTGTGCCAACAATGCCTACTCTTGCTATATACATGGATATTTCTTTGGACATGGATATTAACTAAATAATACCACAGCGCACAGCTGTTTATACCTATAAGCCTTATTGTACTGGCTTTGAATATTCCCACATTGTAGCGAGTATTTTTCGATATAATGAAAAGGTTCGAGATTGTAATAATTTAATTTTTTCCTTAAAAACGAATGACCAGAGTTTAATATATTGTAAAATATTTAATAATACTTTTATACCTTATACATATGGCATCAAAATTAAAATTAACTTAAGTAAATCACTACATAGTATAAAACAAAGTCGCTTTCTCTGTTCCTATGTCCCTTTGTATGCTTAAATCTTTAAAACTACGCAACGGATTTTGATGCGGTTTTTTATTACATAGCGTGATTCAAGAGGAAAGTTCATATGTATAATACGTACATATTTTTATACAGAAATCTATTTGTACCCGGGCGAAGCTGGGCCGTGCCGCTAGTATGGGATAAGTATAGATAAGACAAGAAAACCTTAATTGTCTTGTAGAGTAATTATAACGAAGTAAATACCGACTCATTTGAATATCTTGGTGTTTAGATTGGTGATTAGGTTGCAGACTATGCTAGATGATAATCTAAGAGTCTAGACGAAAGCCTACTCGATTTATTTATTCTAATTATCCTATATGTCTTGTAAAATTATATTTTATACAATAAACAGAAGTCACTACATATTTTATTCAGAGTCAAAGTCAATATAAATAAATAATAAATAAATGCATCCAACAGTCACATACATAGTCCTGACTCCACCCTAAGATCGAGTCTTGTGTCATGGGTATCAGGAACTACGAGAGACTTTTTGCACAAACCAAGACCCGAAGAAATATTTCTGGGCCGCACAAACATTTCGCTCGATGCGGGGATCGAACCTGCGGCTTCTCGTTTCACGGGCGTCTAACTGACTGCGCCACGGAAGCTGTTATTATCGCTTTCGTGCTTAAAATAATTAAGTTTTAAACATCAAGTATGATAATCATTTTATCGACTATGGCCCTCAAGCAGGTGGTTTCCCCACGACCCCTAACTGCGGTATTCTCACACCACGCAAGATTCTTGCGGTTAGCTATTCTGATAGTTGAACGGCTTAGTTTTGGATGTTTAATTAAACTGGGCGACCGAGCCGTGACCGCGGACCCGATACGGCATACGAAGGGATCCAAAGATAAATTACAATGAATACAAGGGCCTTTATTTTTGTTGATAGCGGCAATTAAATTTATTTAATTAAAATTGTTAGGGTTTTACTGCGTTGCCACTTTGTTTTTGATGATGAATTTCATTTTATTACGTTGTAAGTGTGAATTTGGGATGACTGTATCGGTTGACAAAAAAATATCTTTAGACGATATTCAATATAAAAAGCTCTACGTTCTAAAAATAATTATTGTGCTAAATTTAATCAACAATACAGTATTGACATGAAAGCAATCAGGTTTGTGGCCAAATGCGTTTGTTTATAATCTAGGTACTCTTTATATACAGTATGTAAAATCAGCTTAATTAAGCTGTCACATGTACCGAAAATTTAATTTCCGTTATGTTAACACCGGGTATGTTTTACGTCTGCGGTTACGTGTGGCTCTGTCACCGATATCAGGGGAATGTACAATTAATTTGTCTAATGATGGACTTGCAAATGTTATGATGGTGTATGGAAATTGTTAATTATTATTTTGGATATATGCAGCATATTTTTTTAATAATATAAATTAGTTACACACGCTGTTTCTCTACGCGCTGAAACGACTAACCTACTAATTTATAAACAATACTATGAAGATGCATACTGCGGCCTAACGCACAAAATTGTCAATTCATAAACAATATTTGATTGATGGGTCAAGCTATGCGCCCTCAGGTAAAATGGTTGGACGTTACTTGTCTTAGTTAGCGTAGCATTCCTTTAGTACTAAGTTAAGTATAGTTTGTGAATACGGGGTAAAACGTTAAATTTATACTGTAACACTATGAAATAAAGACCTTGCTGTCTTATATTACTTCTAGTATTAGTTTATAAAAGCAGCAGCAGCGAAATATAGAAATTATAGTTAAGGTAAAGATTGTCTTCGATCTGTTGGCGCGCGAATGCATTGTTGTCATTTTCTTGTCAAAATATTAGGTACAGTTTTTGCTTTCTTCTCATTGTATTATATTAAATAAGTAACACTTATAAATGCTTGATGTTTATATTATAAAAATATAGCTCAAGTAGTGCTTTAAGAAGATATTTTTTAAATTTTAGTTTTATTTCTATATTCGCGTGGCGTAAAACACCAATAGAATTTAGACAGACTTTACATTATATTTCCGCGTGGTTGTGTCAAATCTAGGTTTAAGGTATCCAAATGATGACAAGCTATGACACGTACGGACTAACCGGCAGCAGATGAAGTGGTTCGCGCGTAAATGACACGTCGTGATTGGATACATTATATTTACACTTATCTAAATTCGACATTGACGCAGTACAACGTTGTAATTTGGTTAAACGGTACGACATCACATCAGTGTCTATGTACATATATACTTTTTTTGGAGTTTCAATCTACTTACACATTGATATAGAAACTAAAACCTAGAGGAAATCGTGTGAAATTGGCATGTTCGTACTAAAATAATGTCGTACAACAAAGAGGAAAAAATAAGTGCAGCTATGTAACGTATCCTTTAACTATTTAAAACATACTTGTATAAGTATGTTTTCTATCTATTTATACTAATATTATAAAGAGAAAAGATTTGATTATTTGCATTGCATAGGCTCTGTAACTACTTCGTTTACCATTATAATCCTATATTATGAACATGGGTTATAGAATATTTTCCATAAACACTCGGTGGAGCCGGGCCAAGTCGCTGGATGTAAAATAAATTAATGATTTTACAGCACGCAATATTAAAATAAATTCATGAGATTATCAAAGCTCTTTTTTAATAATCGAAAAATCACCTAGAGATTAGGTATCACAAAGTATAATTATGGATACTTTGGTGCGTTGTAAAGAATAATTTATTTTGTAATAAAATACTTAAGTTACATTATGTCTAGTCCCTGCTGATTTATTATGTAGAATATTAAAATATTATGAATAAGTGCTTCAAGCGACCTCGGTTATTGTTGAAAAAAATATGAAATTGGTGTTGCTATTAAAATATTTCTTGGCCGAAATTTGTATTGGACGAATCATTTTAATGACAACAGATCAAAGCTGACGAAATATCCATATATAAAGCATTAGCTTACAATTTTCTATGCAATTTTTTAATTGAGTACAACAGTTTTCTGTTACTCATTTCTCCTGGTAAGAAGGAAGATTGACAATATTCGTTAAAGGGTTTATATAGTCTGTACGTATTGACATATCATACATATTACGAATTTGGATAAGTTCTGTAATCATTGGATTTTTAAAGAAACATATTTTTTATATACTCGGATATGTAACGCGAATTCCTGTGACTAATAACAATAAAAAAACTCGTCAACTTTAGGTCTAGTCCTGCACTGTAATTATTTATTTATTATTTATTATTATACTTTATTGCACACAAATAAAATTAAAAAAAAAACACACATAGAAAAACACTTAACCAATATGTAAAGTACAATCGGCGGTCTTATCGCCTTCGGCGATGTCTTCCAGACAACCTTTGGATGGAATGGACTATACAGAAGTAGAAAAACGGGGGTAGACATGTCATAAAGTAAATAATTATTTAGGAATTTTTCTTTTCTTGAGCATATTAAGAACGTCGGGGAAAAATCGAAAAGGAACTTTTTCGCTTTGACAAGAATATCGACATCAACGTGGGGACTATCTTTTAATACATTAAAAATCATCTATGGAGCAACTTACTTAGGGTGTATATGTTATGGATCCCCCGTATGGGCTGATAGGGCTACTATCGGTGCTGTGCGAAGAAAACTGCTCCAGAGCCAACGTTTGGCGTTGATATTCTTGTGTAAGGCATATAGAACTGTTAGTACCGAAGCATTGCCTGTCCTGGCGGGTGTACTTCCAGTCGATCTGGAGGTGCAACGTCGCGCCGCCATGTATTTCTCTACTAGGGAGAATATGGATAGAAGATTTTTAACTCCACGTGAAATTTTAAAAGTTGACAGATTATTTAAACCGCCTTCAGTGGTATATAGCGAACTATTAGATGAATGGCAAAATAGATGGGAGGTATCTTTGAAGGGACGTCATTTATACCAATATTTTCCTTGCGTGCGTGATCGTTTGACAAAGACTTGGCTAGATGTCGATTATTGCGTATCACAGTTCCTTACGGGCCATGGTAACTTTAAGTCTAAATTGTACTCTTTTAAGCTCGTTGATTCGCCTGCATGCCCATGTTCAACACCTAATCGCGAATATGAACAGTCCGCGCATCATATACTTTGGGAGTGTAGTATTTGGCACAATGAGCGTAAAATCATGTTTGATAGTATGCAGATATCATCCGGAGTCGTATACTACATGGACCTAGTGGAGACTAGGACGAATTTCCGTGCTTTCCGGCGTTTTTGCCATACATATTACTGGAATCAAGTATAACAGCTCACACAATAGGTCCCATTTATATGTAATAATGAATTCCGTGGTGCTTTACAGCTGGCTTCTCCGGCTGTAAAAGTCTCTTTGTGAGGTTATTTACCTCTTTAGTTCAATGTTTTGTCACCCGCATTGCACGGAGGGAAGTGGACATTATTTATTTCCAACTCCTCCTATTCATTTAACTTTCTGATTAATTTCGTTGCGGGTTAAAGACAAGTTAGACATTCCCGGAGACTCGCCGAGCTTCAATGCTCGGTGTCATTACATTGCGTGCCACTGTTGATCCTGGCTTACAGGAGTTGCAGTGGCGGGTGTGAGGGCGGGACAGTCTCCAGAAAGTAAATAATTATGAGTAAAAATTGAATGGTCTACCTATTATGTACAAACAAAAATAAACATACCTAGACTTTACTACCTAACAAACTATAAATATTTAATACATACATGTTTAAATACACTAAATATATACATATAAGCAATATAAGGATGTGCAATGTAAAAACAATAGAAAAAAAAAACAAAAATAAAGAGAGGGAAAAAGAAATATGTATTAATGTATTAACAAGTAATGTTCCTTGACGAGTCTTTTAAAAATTGGCAGGGATTTAGCTTGACGAATAGACAGCGGCAATTGGTTCCACGAGCGAGCAGCGTTCACAGTGAACGAGTTTGCAAGAAATTCAGTATTGTGCTTGGGAATTTCTAATGTCAGATTCTCTGACGATCTTAGTGATCGTGTGTGTGTATTGCTAAGAAAATTAAAGCGATTTTTTAAGTAGGAAGGTGTGTTGGGGAGAAACAAAATAGAGTAAAGAAGAGAGAGGATACGAGCATTCCGGCGAAGACGCATTGAGAGCCACTTGAGCTTAGTGCGAAATTCAGAGACATGGTCATATTTGCGAAGTCCAAAAATGAACCGTATGCAAAAATTCTGAAGGCGCTCAAGTTTATCAAATTGGGCTTCGGTGAGATCAAGACAGCTAGTGTCACCATAATCAAGGAGAGGAAAAAGAAGAGACTGGACAAGTGCAATTTTCGTATGAATGGGAAGAAAGTTCCGTAATCTTCGTAAGGACCCCGCTGCAGCGAACAATTTTCGGCTGAGTTCTTGCAGTTGGGGACCCCAGGATAAGTTCTTGTCAATAAAGATACCTAGGTTTTTTACTTTGTCACTGAATGGAATGACACAACCATCAAACATAACCTGAGGTAATTGGTCGAGATCTAGCCTGGAAACCATCCTGGAGCTGCCAACAACAATGACTTGAGTTTTAGAAGGATTGACTTTTAGACCATGCGTCTTACCCCAATCACTGATTCGGGCAAGATCTTTATTGATTGAAGATATTGCTTCCGTCATTCTTTCTGCAGGTGCTTGATAGTATATTTGTAATTATACAAAGGATAACAAAAAAATCATTTAATTTGCAGCAGAAAAACCCGAACCAATTATAAAGACTGTATATGCAATCAACTAACAATAACGACGATAATAAAAATAAAACCGAGGCACAATTGAGCCAATATTTCATTCGCGGCAGTCGTGGCTCAAAATGTGTTAAATTGAGCCTCCAGTATAAAGAGGCCATTGCCGGATAATTAAACCGTCAAACTCCAGATGCCGTCTTCGGTTTATCAAGCTTTTCATCACATTGGAAAAATATCGCCATTTAAACGTTTCCAATGCATTTTGTTCATTCAGTTTTCAGTTCGTTAACTGCTTTTTAAGTCGGGCTTAATTACACTCGGTAATCGTAAGATAATTAAGATGATAGTTTAGTTTGTTGGTACCCGTTTGGATAGCATCCATTTACAGCAGTTAAGGAACCATCGTAGGGACACATGTAGGTGTGTCGTATTTCATGTTCATCCTTTACACATTTGAATATGTTATGAATAACTTGGATGTTTTTAATTATTGCAATGAATGGCAAGACGAGCATGGCGTTCGCCTGATTGTAAGCGATACAATAGCTCGTGGTCAGTAGCAAAACCAAAAAACACCTTGAATTACAAAGCAAAGCTTGGTATTCCACTAGACATAATATGCTAAGTCTCAATATCTCCAGTAGTTACTCTGGCTACAATGTCCTTCAAACCGAAACACAACAGTGCGTTAACACTGTTGTTTTGCGGTGAGAAATAGACATATGATAGACCTTTTTTTCCTACCATCAGTAATTTAATTATGTGACCATAGATTTGATCCAACTCAATCGTTAAACCCTTCCCATGTTGGGAAGGGTTTAATAAGTTAATTACAGATAGTAATCATTGTATGATTACACGTACTGTTATTATTAATAGGGAATAATATTAGATTTTAAGTATTTTGATTGGTTATTCACGTATAGTTTATTCTAAAGTTATATATTTGGTGATATAAAAATATGGACTGATTTATAAAAAAATAAGGCCAATAAAGATTTATTTTCAGCCCATATACCATAAAATACCCATATAGCAGTGGGCTGCAGGACACTGACTTCCTCTTCAATCGAGAGTACGATTGAGAGTGGTCGCGCCATTTAGTCCGTCGCGCTGGCCTAATGCGGGTAGGCAGACTTAATATAGTAATCATAGACATTTTTACAATTTCGCTATTTTAGTGTGCTAATTTAGTGTGTAAGATTTCCTCACGATGTTTTCCTTCAACTTTATAGTGCGTGGTGACTATCGAAACACATGACTCCGAAAAGATATATAATAATAATAATAAATAAATAAATAACACCCAACAGTCACATACATAGTCTTGACCCCACACTAAGATCCAGTCTTGTGTCGCGGGTATCAGGAACTATGAGAGACACACAAACTCCTAGACCCGAAATAAATATTATTATTATTATTATTTAATCAATGCCACTACTAGGATCGAATTCGTGGTATTTCCGCATAGTAAAACCACAATTATTTAAAAATCGAACTGAAAAGCTGCTAAAATATCCCACGATCCGAGGAAATATTGGCTCTATTATTCCAGCATGGAAATGACGCTATTAAAATACACTAGCACATTTTTTACAGAGAGTAAAGATTCAATAAGAAGGTGATATATTACCCAGAGCAAGTGATCGACCTACTTCGTGAACTTTAGCAATAAAACTGGACTTGATAGTTTGCGTTGCTGACATGGAATATGTTTGATAAAAGTATATCAGCATTTTTGTTGTAAAATATGCGTGAAAGTGACCGATAGCCTAGTTAGGGGAGTATGAAGTTCTTGGGTTGATTATGAGGTTACATTTCTGACTTTTTGGCTATGCTCATATTTATTGCCGTGGTTAGATAACTCCTATTTCACACCGAAGAAATTAAAAATAAAATAAATAATAATACATGAAGGGCATGTAGATTTCAAAAGAATACATTTATGGTAAACTGGGATTTCAATTCATAATTACTATCGGCTTTACCGGTGAACGATTGCACCTGATATAATGTAATTTTAATAGCATGTAAATTTAGATTATATCCTAATATGTGACAGCCTCTGTGGCGCAGTTGGTTAGACGCCACCTGTGAAACGAGAGGCCACGGGTTCGATCCCCGCACCGAGAGAAATGTTTGTGTGGCCCACAAATATTTCTTCCGGGTCTGGGTGTATTTATTTATTTATATTATAGTGTAAATATTTATTTTCATTTTATACATCAAAATTATGTATATTTCGGAGCAACCTGAACTAACATATTTATAATATGATATCAGAATAGCTATTACATATTGTGTCGTCAATATTAAAATATTTCTTATATAAATAGTCTTCGATCTTTTGTCATCCGAATGTGTTGTTGTCATGCTGTTGTCGAAATATTAAGGAACAGTTTTTCTCTCTTCACATGTTATTATATTGGTCATGTTAATACTATGATATTACGAGGATAAATGCTTATTATTTATACTATTGAAGTGCGTGGTGGCTTGTTTCTAAACTTACTTCTTCTTCTTCTTTATTACTTCTTTATTATGTAGTTTAGAACCTCAACAGTCAACTAGTTGAACAATAGTAGTATACATAAACAAGATTTGAAATGAAAAGAAAGTGTAATAAAATAATCTCAGTATTAATAAAACCATCTTCATTCCACTATTCATCACGTGCGCGAGTTCCTTCATCACTTTTCAAGCGGAAGTGGTATTCAAGTAGCAGAGATTAAGTAAGTACATAATTCTTGGCGGTAGCCTCCCAAGCCCAATATTTACTGCCGTCCCGGATAGAATCTCAAGCTTTGCCTGAACTCAACTTAAAGACTTCTTAGATTATCTGAATTTATTATTGTGGTTTATATGGGTTAATTAAATTGTATTTAAGATTCAGATTTGGTACGTATATAAGACTTTTGTGATTCATTTTATATATTTTTTTTCGTTACTACATCATTTTGGCCCTTCAATAAGGACTCAATTCCAAAGAAAATGTTTTGAGATTATCCTAACGCTCTTCCATTTTTTTGTACTAGAATTGGGTGAAATTCAGTCATAAGTTATTAATAGTGTTCTTCCTCACCTCATTTCACCGTTAATAGACAGTACTACTGCACCCATTGCAATCTGCAAGCCTTCACGTAAAATTCCCCCGAGTACATATTTAAAACGTGACTAAATGTTTTATTGCATTAAAGTATTTCTACGTCTTGGAGTCCATCCAATATAATCCAGCGACAATCTTGCTGTGTCTCCAACGGTGTATTACTTATACAAAGTTTTCTCCGTATACTGGCCTGTACAGTTGACCTACTAAATCTTGCTATCTAACTTAGCCGATTGCGTCCCAGTGATATTAATTTAGCTGCCAATCGGTGGATGTCTAAAAGGATTAGGATTTTTCCGGATATTGCGTTGTCACCTTGAGTAATATTGCTAGTAATGCTGGTGGTTGTGACATGAGATTTAGGAAGCGAATGAAAGGAATGTTATTATTGTCATTATTGACTTGCTTAACTAAGATCTGCTAAGACTAGACGATGCAGCTAGTGAGAGAGTAATAAGCACTTCATAATCACAGCTTCCTTGGGGCAGTTGGTTAGACACCGGCTGTGTAACGGGAGACCGCGGGTTCGATCCCCGCACCGAGACAAATGTTTGTGTGATCCACAGGAGTTGGTTTGGGTCTGGGTATTTATGAGACTGACAGTCCTTCATAGTTTCTGATACCCTTGACACAAGACTCCATCTTGGTGTGGGGTGAGCACTCTGTAAGTGACTGTTGGGTGTAATTATTTATTTTAATTAAGTAGTCATACTAGATCTGTTAAAAGTGGACGATATAGCAAGTCATACTCTTAACCCTCCCCTTACATAAGATGGCTTTCCATCAAAATAAACAGGAATTTAAATCACAGCTTGATCTCATCCAGGCACGAAATACATTAAAGAGGTCACCGTTGAATTTTTTCCCCTATATCAATGAACGTAAACTAGCAAAGTTAGTTATCAATTACAACATAGACTGGACGTGTAGACTTAATGCAATGAGATTAGGATGAGTCTCAACCGACGAAATAGAATTCTGAGGTCGATTTGAAACTGGAGCTGATTTATTGGCAAAGCAAAAACAGGGTGAAACCGCAGCTGGAGAGACGAGTGAGCAAAAGCGAACGTAAACGAAAAATACTCGGAGCTTTAGTAATTAATGTTTACTTAAACACTTGACTACGGAATGTGGTTCACGGAACTGAGGTTAGCTGCTCAAAAGTTTTAGCAACAGAAAGAATCAAGTTGCTAATGTTTTAGAATTGGCTATGGACAATAAAAAATCCTTTATAGGTATTTACGTATAAGCAGATAAAACAGTATTTTTTGCAATTGTAGCAGTCGTTTTCCTCAGTAAAAAAACAGTTTTAAAATGAAGGCAATAGACTGTACAATAATAATAAAATAATACATCTTTCAGTCCATTTAGCCTGATTGAAACAGCACGTTACACCGAATTTAAAATCTTAACACAACGAATTGTCAAAACGGCCTTGGCAGAGCTGCGGCAAAATTATTTCGAAATGAATATAAATACACAAATATTTTTCTAAATACCCCAGTCCACACTGTCAATCCCGAATCCCGTAGTCTCCGAATCTAATAAAATTGACACAAACCCTCCTTTAATACGACAAAAGTCGCTCAACACATAGAAGTTTTAGAACAGCGTGACAAATAGACAACAAAATCGACAAGGAACTTCAATTTTGTGTCTATCCGAGTGAATTGAAAGGGAAAATCTTATAACACAATAAGGAAAGAAAACAGTATTCGGCGCGACGCGTTTGCGATTGGCGAATCTTTCTGAGACTTCGGCGACGGGTGTCTTTACCCTATGCTCGTGGATCGAGGGACTATGGATGGTCTTATTGTATAGTTTATTTTATTTATTTAACACTAGCGGTTCGGCCTGACTCCACTCGGGTGCAGCCACACTTCCTTGAAAATATTCTATCGCCTTTGTTCATCAGGGATAATGTAGGATTCTAATGGTTAAAGATTTTTTTCAAATCAGTCTAGTAGTTTCAGAGCGTATTATTCTATGCAAACAATGCAATCTTTCATTCTTAGTATACATAGGTAAGTAAACGTAAAATTTTCTCTTGCTTTTTCCATTGTAATTAGCGTTTATTGAAATTACGTTAAATGTATGTGAACTTAAATGTATCAGCCCACTGCAGGGCACAGGCTTTCTCTACAATCGAGAGTACGAGTGTCACCTGGGCTAGTTCTCCCGGGTTATGTTTTGACGATCAAATTCGCTCGAAATTATCAATAGTATATCCAACAAATAAAAGTGACCTATACTGTATTTAACTAGTCTAAGCTAACCTGTATAGAAAAGCGAGGTATAGGCAGCCCCACCGTCTGCGAATATGGAAAGCGATTTGTCTACGTCGGGTCCCAACTTTTTGCAGCGACGTTTCGCCGAAGGAGTGTTAACAGCGGCTTATAAGTGCGTAAATAAACTAAAAAGTTTCATCGTGGAATGGATTTATAATGTTTATTTGATGTTTTCGCTTCGGAGTGATAGCGTTCGCAATTCCCATGGCAATTGAGCTATTAGCTTTTAAAACTACTTTGTAAAAAGAAAATTCTAAATTTATTTGGTAGTTATTTTCCAGACTTTCTCATTTCGATGTTTTAGTTATTATTATTTTTCTGCTCCTGATTACATACGTTTAAATAATTTTAATCTAGTAAGTATATCGTTTATTTATAATTAGATATAAGAAAATAATAATAATGTATAACTTGGCAAACAAGATGACGATGCGGTGACAATTGGCATTAAAGAAAAACAATTATGGCAACACTATTCAAAATTGCATTGTGTTTCATTCTGCCGACCTCAAGCTAAAAAGTAGTATTTTTGCCGCTTATTTAGTTATGCACAAAAATGCGTATTTTTTAATGTGCTACTTAATAACAAGTGGTCATCTTTAGACCTTGGAGTACTGAATAATAGATCGTAGGAGGCACTTTCAAATAGCGAAACTTTCAATTTAGAACTGTAATATCGTTTTTTTTTGTGCATAACTCAAAAAACGGTTTTTGTACTTAACGGCATTTTAGCTTGAGGACGGCAGCATTGGCGAAGACACTTCCTTATGTTAGTTTTCCGAAATTCAGGGATATCAGCACGGTTGATCCGAACAATTCATATTGTTATCCAATTTGCTGCAGTGACACCATACCATTTATAACTTGCACGTAAGTGCATTGGCGAAGTGTGCCGTACTAATGGAACTTTTATCAATGCCTTTGGAGATTTAGGCATACGTATGTATGAAATAAATTATATTGGAGATTGTCCCGCCCTCACACGCACCACTGCAACTCGTGTAAGCCAGGTTCAACAGTGGCACGCATTGTAATGACACTGAGCATTGAAGCTCGGCGAGTCTCTGAGAATATCTTATCTTTAACCCTCAAAAAAATCAATCAGAAAGTAAGAAAATAAATAGGATGAGTTGGAATTAAATCAATAAATTATATATTGAAATATAACTATTTTTTACGAATGTTATCGCGGACTGCAGCGGATAGTCCATCCCTAACCATGAACGATGTAAATTAATCAAAGCGTCGAGTGGATAAAAAATTTAAAAGTCAAACCAAATCCGCGATACAATATGTAAAAAGTTGTTGTATTTCAATGTCCAACATTTACGGAGACGTAAGAAACTATTAAAGAAATTATACAGGGTCGATTCGACTGAAAACGAAGCCGGGTGGTAGTTTTAGTAGTAGACATAATAATAATAACATAACATAATGCAAATAAAAATTCGTAATGTAACGCGAATTTTTTTGTGATTTTTGAAATATCGTGTTTTGGGTGGTAAATCCATAGTTTTTGCAAAATATTAATTTAAAAAATAAAAAGGGTGTATAATATTAATAAAAAAAAAACTACGTACCCTATTTACCACCCAAATGCGACGATAGGAAAAAAAGCGTTATTTGCATTGTGCCTAAGTCACTAAAACTACCACTTTGCTTCATTTTCGGTAGCACTCTTGATATACCCTGTACGTTTATCGTGTTTCATATGCGAGTAACAAATGATATTGTCACTGATTCTGTACCGGCTGTTGTCCATCGCTCAGTCACTGAAGTGTTGTCTATCATGTATACCACAAAATAGTGCAATTCGGTTGAAGCGTCATATGGCACCCGTGAGGTTTGACGTATGTTCCGATGTTAATGGAGGGGTCATCAATCAATGTTTGTTGTAGTTTGCACTCGTATTTGGCTCTTGAATTCTTTTTTATTGGAGGGTTATTGGTAGTATGGATTTGAACTAGTGCGTGGTGGCCTGTCAGTAACGGACCAGGCGGCCAACATGTTTACGGTGGTTGCGTGTTCAAATCCCAGGGCATACCTGAATTTTCGGAGTCATGTGTGCATTGATACTTGATAGTCAATCACCACGCACAATAACGGTGAAGGAAAATATCCCGAGGAAACCGGTATAGCATAGCGATTTGGCAGAATTTATATGGTATGTAAAAGTCCACTAATTCTTCTGGAAAAAGGCGTGAGTATATGTATGTATGTATAAAATCATAAATATTTTATACATTTAATTACCTTCTTAAGTAAAGATATATATAATTGTACAGACGTCATAAATGACTCCCATCGAAAATCAGCGTTGAAGTACTGCTCAGGTGGTGCTACAGGATATTAAATGAATAAGGTATCTTTGCTGCTCCAATATTTATCTCTTGTTCTTTTAATGTTTTTTATTTGTATATTCTATGTATCTTTTTACTTATTTTATTACTTTGAATGTACTCTGTAATCTATTGTGCCAGTAATAAGTACATTCTTTCTTTCTTTTCAGACAATACTCTAGAGACAGCATGAATTTCTTAGACTTCGTATATTAATATAGCCCAACGCAATACAAATCCTTACTATATTATAAAGGTGAAAGTTTGTAAGTATGGATGTATGGATGTTTGTTACTCTTTCATGAAAAAACGGCTCATCAGATTTTGATGAAATTTGGTATAGTGATAGCTGACACCCTGGATTAACACATAGGCTACTTTTTATCCCGAAAAATGTAGTGTTCCCGTGGGATGAGTCAGGAAACCAAATATACATATTTTCTACTCTTTCAAATTTGGTATAGTGATAGCTGACACCCTGGATTAACACATAGGCTACTTTTTATCCCGAAAAATGTAGTGTTCCCGTGGGATGAGTCAGGAAACCAAATATACATATTTTCTACTCTTTCAAATTCAAATTGTTGGCACGGGATGTCCTCTCCTACGGAAGGGAAATATAGTCGACGGCACGCGGGAAATATAGTTAGTAGACACGCGAAATAATATGTTCTTGATGTGGATTGGACTCAAAAACTATCTGCACCCGGGCGAAGCCGGGCCCGACAGCTAGTAAATAGATATTTTAAACTACAGGGTATTTTTTGCGTTTCATCTGTACACATTACAAATATACATTATTAATTATTAATTTAAGTATTTCGAATTCAAATAAGCTACGACTCCTATATTATGACAGCCTCCGTGGCGCAGTTGGTTAGACGCCGCCTGTGAAACGAGAGGCCGCGGGTTCGATCCCCGCACCGAGAGAAATGTTTGTGCGGCCCACAAATATTTCTTCCGGGTCTGGGTGTTTGTGAGACCGAAAAGTCTCTCGTAGTTCCTGATACCCGCGATACAAGACTCGATCTTAGTGTGGGGTCAGGACTATGTATGTGACTGTTGGGTGTTATTATTATTATTATTATTTTATTTTCAATTTATATAAGTTCTCCTACTTTAGTAGGGAAAAACCATATTCCGCGGGCTTTTGGGCCAAGCAAGATATGGGTGGTTTCTATGAGATTTCGGAATAAAATTCTATTTCGGTTATGATTGATCTACAGATAAGAATTTCCTTACTATTCTGCAAGTATTGAGGACTGTGGCTTTTTGTAGAAGAATATATAAGAGTTTATGCATACCAAGAGATTTAAGACTAGTATGTAGTGTGTGTGGAATGACACCTGTAGAAGAAAGGACTATCGGTATGTTTTTACTGTCTGTACTCTCCACTGGCTTTTGAGCTCTATCGATAAGTCTGTATATTTGGCAATTTTTTCTGAATATGTGGTTGCGAGATTGTGGGTATTAGGTATAGCTATGTCTATTAGGTAAACGGTACTATGGTCTTTATCATGGAGTAGGATATCGGGTCTGTTGAAATGTATAGTTTTATCCGTGATTACTGTTCGATCCCAGTATAATTTAAAATGAGGAGATTCTAGTATTGAAGCAGGTTTATATTTATAGTAAAGGACTTTATGTGTAATGAGTGAGTACTTAAATGCGAGGGATTGGTGTATAATGTAGGCCACTTGGTCATGGCGGTGCTTGTAATCTGTTTGTGCAATAGATTTACAAGCACCAGTTATATGCTGTATAGTCTCCGAGCTGCTATAGCATCGTCGACATATGTCAGTAGGGAGGGCATAACGGCGGATAATATGTTTCTGATAATTACGTGTGTTTATGACCTGGTCTTGAATGGCAGCCATAAAAGCCTCTGTCTCCGGGAAGAGCTCTCCGCGCCTCAGCCACTCGTTCGATGCTTCTTTATCGACATGTGTTTGACTGAGGTCGGCGTAGTGTCTCCCGTGAAGAGACTTTTGCGACCACGTGTCTAGTTTATTCTGTATGGTAATGATTCGTTGGTTTGGTTGAATGGCTCGATCATGTAAGTTAAGCGGGGTTAATTTCTTGTCTATTTCTACTATGTATTTATGGAGTTCGACGTTTTCAGCTTTAGTGTGGAAATAATACCTGAGTTTAGTAATTTGATTATTATGCAAGTTAGGTATGTGAATTAAACCCAGTGGCGTAACAATAGGGTGGCAAAGTGCGCAAAATGCCACGGGCCCCCGGCCTAAGGGGGCCCCCGGACCGGCAAGGCCCTGGTCTGACAGGGTCTCAGGCCCGACAGGGCCCTGGCTTGATAGGGCCTCAGGTTCAAGCCCGACAGGGTGTAAGCAGATAAGAATATAACATTAATAACGAAATTATTAATAATAAACTATTGACTACATTTTAAACATTTCTTCATCATGTATTTGATTTAAATGTTATATTTTTATCAAATACATGATGAAGAAATTATTGTTCTAGAAATTATTTAAGAGCTAGCGAAAAACGAAAGAGAAAGAGGGAAGCTGAAGCGATGAATAAAAAGTTATCTAAAATAAGTTACTACTTTCGAAAAGAGCAATTTATTGATTGATTGAGTCTTGCAAATGATCAAATGGACGAAACTAAAACTTCCCTAATAGCAAATCCCGATGATAGAGAATATTCAGAGCCAAAACAACTACAAGTACACCAGCAAACATGAAACTGAACTAAGTATATTTAGGAGTGAAAAATATTAAATCTCTATAATATAATGCAGATAAGTGAAATAAAACAAATATGATGAAGTGAAACCATGTGATTGAGAAAGGTTCACTGTAAACCCAGAGACCATTGGGTTAACAAAAGACAAGTCTTAAGAGACAGTGACAATAAATAATAAAATAAATATATAAAATAATAAACAAACGCCCCTACGTTTCGGTGACGATATAATCTTGATGGCGGAATCGCTGAAGGAGCTGCAACAAATGTTTTTTTTTTTATTTTTTTTTTTTAAAACATGGAAAACTTACGGCTAATAACAGAATGATTAGACACAGTATAAATAACATAGAGCTAATAACAAGTTTTCACTTATAGATTCATTGATATAAAAAAATAAATATTCTAATATGTGTAAGAAAATAAATAACTTATTGGCTAAAGAAACTTTGGCTCAGGCGCCTTCTCGCCATAGACACACTGGTTGTAAAAGCATCAAGATCATGTTGTTTACACAATTTGTTAAAGGTCCTGGTAGCACGCACCAAATAACTATTCTGTCTAGTTGTTAGTAGTTGGACGGTGGATTCAGCCTCACAGCGAATAAGTCTTAAAATTAACTTCGACAAAACCAAAATAATAATCCACCCTCACCTTGATCCAAGACCTTTCGCTTTATGTGGCCACCAGCTCGTTGTTGTTCCCAAATATACTTAACTGGGGCTTACCCTTTAACTAGGTAGAAAAAACTTTGAGAAAGAGGCTACGAGTCTTCTCGTCAGCCAACACTTTTTTCCCAAAAGCTTGAAAACGGTAGTTTTCAACAAGTGCCTACCAGAGCCTACGGTACCTACGGTGCTGAGCTCTCACAGCACGGCTGGTCCAATAGCTTATGATCGCTCAGCGAGCTATGGAGCGTACTATGCGCGGTGTCTCTTTGGAAAATAAGATCCGTAATGAGCTGATCGGACAGAGAACCAACGTTATAGACATAGCACACAGACTTAGCAATCTGAAGTGGCAGTGCGGTGGCCATATCTTGTCTTGTATTCTTGAGTGGAAACCGTGTCGTGGCTAACATAGTGTAGGATGCCCGCCACTTAGGTGGAGTGACGAAGAGTGACGAGTTGCAAAAGGTCGCTACCACATGCTGGATGCGACAAGCTGATGACAGGGTGAAATCGCGAAATTTGGAGGAGGCCTTTGTCCAGCAGTGGACAGCAAAAGGCTGATGATGAATGTTTGAGTTGAGGGTTATGACGACTAGAAATAAATTTTAAATGCGCTAAAGAGATACGAAACATCGAAAGTTCACTTAATTAAAATATGCCTTTTCGTGGCCATAGAGAAAGCGCAGATAGCCGTAATAAAGCAGTTACTAGCATAATGTGATACTAATTTAGAGGAATGGTTAAATAAGTCCAAGGGCCAGATAAAATACTTAAGTCCGAAAATACATAAGAGATAATTGCTGTTTTAGGCCCAAAAACTCCATTATATTTGATACTCAAGATTTTTCTAAAACAGACCAATTATGTGAAGTTTATCGGTACTGTGTGATAGAAAGAAATGAAAATGGAGTTACAAAAACACTCTTTAATCATTATTAGAGAATCCTTTTTAGATTTTATGCAGTGGTATTAGTTCATAATCCAATGACAAATATGAAGCCATGCCATTAAAAGATTGTGTGCTCTTCTGCATAATCCCATATAAGTGCCATTGCAGGGCAAGGGCCTCCCCTACGATCCAAAGTACTATTGAGATTGGCTAAACCATATAGTCCACCACGCTGGGCCAGTGGGTGTTGGCGGACTTTACATACCATATAAACTTGCATATGGCTCCGGTTTCCTCACGATGCTTTCCATCACCTTCATAGTGCATGGTGATCCATACACACTACTCCGAAAAGTTAAAGGTGTGCCCTGGGATTTAAACCCGCAACCACCGTGAACATGTTGGCGGCTGCGCCTGGTCCAACAGACCACCACGCACTTTAAAATATAATCATAAAAACGAAACTACAATGTAATTTTTTTTACATTTACATAGGGCCCCATTTGATGAATTTTGCCACGGGCCCCCGATGGGGTAGTTACGCCACTGATTAAACCTCTACCACCGTTACGGCGCGATAAAGTGAGACGTTGTATACATGATTTCGGGTGGTGTTTTCTGTGTTTAGTCATGAGTGTGTTAATGATTCGCTGCAGTTTATTCAGATCAGACTGAGACCAATTTATGATTCCAAATGAATAGGTAAGGGTCGGGATAGCATAAGTGTTGATGGCTTTAATAGTGTTTCTTGAGTTTAATTGAGATCTTAATATTTGGTTCAATCTTAATTTAAATTTTTGGATCATTTCTAATTTCGCCTGTTTCTGGAGTATAACTTTAGATTGGTGGAATCCTAAATATTTATAAGTGGAGTTTTCGTCCATGGATTCTATTAGTTCACCCGTATTAAGAGGATATGAATTATTTTGTGTTTTACCGCGTATAACAGATTGTATTCTGCATTTATCGACTCCAAACTGCATTTGTATATCTGTGGAAAATGAATGGGTAATATCTACTAGTTTATTGAGTTCCTTGTTATTTTTTGCATATATTTTGATGTCGTCCATGTACATCAGATGGGATATAATATAGTGTGTGTTATTGTTATTCAATTGAAATCCTAATTTAGTGTTATATTATTATTATTATTATCACATTTCTTCTGTTTTTTACCATTTCTGGCGGAAGAAATCAGCTGCGCAGGCTTATGGCCAAAGCGAAACTGACTGTAAAGAAAAGGAAAAGTAGATATAAACGAAATATATTATACTGAATAGTTTTCTAGGTGTTACGTTTCTATTGATAAAAATTTACGAACTATTCGGCATGTGTTGAGAATAACAGCTTTTTGCATCAGGGTGTAAGCGAGTGGATGTATTTGGAGGATTTTAAGGCTATTGTGAAGGTATTTAGGGATAAGTCCAGTAGTGGACAATACAATCGGTACTGTGCGAACAGAATCTACTCGCCACTGAGTCTTTAGCTCTATTGCAAGATCGGTGTATTTTGCTATCTTTTCTGTGTATGTAGTTTGCAGGTTATGGCTATTTGGTATGGCAACATCAATTAGGAAAACAGCTTTATTTCTTTTATCATGTAACGTGATGTCCGGTCTATTATGGTGTATAGTCTTATCGGTCATAATAGTCCTGTCCCAATAAAGTTTATAACTGTCTGACTTTAAAATGGTTTTGGGTGAATATTTATAATATGCTGTTTTATCGTTAATTAAATTATATTTATAAGCTAGATACTGGTGTACTATTGCAGCTACTTGGTCGTGTCTGTGTTTGTAGTCGGTCTGGGTTATGGATTTACAAGCTCCGGTTATGTGTTGGATTGTTTCGGGACTACTATAACAATGGTGGCATAAATCATTTTGTGCATTAGGATCTTTAATTATATGTTTTCTATAGTTTTTAGTATCTATAGTCTGATCTTGTATGGCGATCATAAATCCCTCCGTTTCAGGAAACATATCGCCTCGCTTAAACCAAGCGTTTGACGCATTTTTGTCAACAATAGGATTGCATAAGTCGAGGCGATGTCTCCCATGAAGGGATTTTTGAGTCCAAGCGTCAAATTTCTGTGCAATCGTTACCTGGTTTAACTGTATAGTTGGGTCTTTTAAGTTAAGCGGTGTACATTTGTGGTCAGATAGAACTATAGCTCGGTGTAGTGATGAGTTTAATGATTTAGTCAGAAAGAAAGTACGAAGAGATTGAATTTGCTTGTTATGTAGGTTAAATAGGTCGGTAAGTCCACGCCCACCTTCGGTTCTCGGTAATGTTTGTCGCTGGACACAAGCTCTTGGGTGGTGTTTACGGTATTTGGTCATGATTGTATTAATATTTGTCTGAAGCTTTTTTATGTCTGTCTTTGACCATTTAATGATTCCAAAAGAGTATGTAAGAATGGGGATGGCATAGGTATTAATAGCTTTAACCGTATTTCGGGCGTTTAAGTGTGTGTTTAAAATTTTATGCAATCGTGATCTAAACTTTTCACTAAGATTATTTATCGTCTGCTTATGGTGTATTTGTCCAGTCTGTTGAAAACCCAAGTACTTGTATCCTTCTAAAATATCGACAGGTTCTATTTGCGTATTGTCATTTAAAGTATAGCTATTATTTTCTATTTGGCCTCGTTTGATGGATAGAATCTTGCATTTATCTATGCCGAATTCCATCTGGATGTCTGAGGAAAATGTCTGTGTGAGATCTGCTAAAGTATGAATTTCTGCGAGTGTGGTACCAAACAATTTAATATCGTCCATGTATAATAAATGGGAAAGTGTGTAATGTGTATTATCAAATTTAATCTTAAATCCTTTATCTGTTTTATTTAATAAGGATGACAATGGATTTAGTGCGAGACAGAACCAGATTGGACTAAGAGCGTCTCCCTGAAAGATACCTCTTTTAATATTTACAAAATCAGTTTCTATAGATTGGTTATTTATATATAGTTTTAAACTGGTTTTCCAGCCTCCCATTACAGCTTCTAGAAACGACACTATAGTCGGGTGTATGTTGTAATGCGTCAGGATATAAATCAACCAGGAATGCGGGACGGAATCGTATGCTTTCTTATAATCTATAAACATGCTATATATATTTCTATTTTTTAAACGGGCTTGATTACATGCTACAGCGTCTATTGTAAGCTGCTCTTTGCAGCCTTGGCTATTTTTGCGACAACCTTTTTGCTCTTCAGCTAAGGTGTTATTATTATTTAAATGATTATATATGAGTTCACTTATACACGCGGTGATTATTTTATAAATAGTTTGAAGGCAAGTTATTGGGCGGTATTTGGCTGGGTTAATCGTGTCTGTGGGATCCTTAGGCAGCATGAAAGTGATCCCTTCGGTTAAATAAGGTGGTACAATGTGTGGTGTATGGATAAATGTGTTAATATGTTTTAATAAGATTATATGTATACTTGTAAATTTTTTATACCAGTAGTTATGCAGTTTATCTGACCCCGTGGCTTTCCAATTTTGAGTTCTATTAATAACCCGTCGTAAAATATCTAAACTAATGTCATCAAATTCCATAGTAGGCGTATTCTTTAATCTGTCCTTATCATCTTCAATCCATGGGCTATTTTTGTGTATTTTTGGATTACACCAGATGCTAGACCAGTACTCCTGCAAGCTTTCTTTACTGGGTATATTAGAGGGGGAATTGTTATTAGGGAGGATATTTATATTATTATGTTCCAAATTTCTATAGAATATTTTCTCATTATTAATAAAAAGACGGTTTTGCGTTTTTCTAAGGGTTGTTTGCTTATATCTACGTAGTCTGCTAGCTAACACGCTTAGTTTTTGTTTTAATGTGTCTAAAAAATGGATTAGATCGGAGTTAAGATTTTCGTGCTGGGAATGTACTTTAAATCTACTAACAATTTCATCTACCTTTTTTTTTAGTCGTGGACTTCGGTTGCCGTTGATATATTCTGTTAATCGTGCTATGTTGGTCCTAAGTTTGTCTATTCTAGTTTGCAAATTTTTCTGCCATTTAGGTATTCGGTCTTTGGGTTGTCTATCTATATTAATAAATTTCGTTCCGTTTATTTTAGCTGCTGTGTATGCCGCAGAGTATATTATCAGTTGTGTAGTCTCAAAATCAATTTCATCGGATATTACTTTTGGTATTACAGCTGAGTTTAGGAAATTAATTATTTTTGCAAATTTTCTCGACGATTTCTGTCTAGGTATAGCAACCCTTTGAGTTGGACTAGTATCTTTAAACATATCTAAAGTCTCTGTGAAAATTTCTTCTATGTGTTGTTTTACGTCTGTGGATAGTGAAAAACTGTCCTCGTTTTCATTTCCATCAGCTTCATTTAAGGGATAATTTTCAGTTTCAAGTATTTGTATTGGGTCAACATTGCTTACGGGGTCAGTGTGCAGGTTCGATGGGTTCGATAGTGTTTCATTAAGGGCTGTTAAATTTTCCTCATTTTGAGCTAGTTCTATCTTTATTTCTTCCTTAATTTGGTCTAATCTATCTCCTGATATATAATTATTATTAATTATAGCTCTACGCTGATCGGCTACTCTCTGAACCGACACGTGTGCTATACTTGGGCATTGCGTGATTACTTCGCGGTGTAATTGTTCACGGTAGGCTGTTAAGTTACGTTCGAGGTTTGTTATCCTATAGTATGTTTTTATAATTATCTCGTTTATGTCATTAGTCCATCTAAGTCTTTGATTATTTGATTCTATCGGCATTTGACTCTCATTTATACGGTTGTGTTTAAGATAAGTTTCGACTTCTAATTTAATTTCTCTGATTTTATCATTTGAAAGTAATTGCTTTTGTATTATAGCTCTACGTTGGTCTCCTAATCGTTGTTTACTCGCCTGCATGTGGGGGAATTTTTCATTAAATTGAATATATAGAGGTGTTAGATAATTTTTTATATCTGTTTCTAATGAGGTGACGATGAAATAAGTGCGCATAATAAAAATGTTCATCTCTTCGGACCATTTCTTTCGCATTTTTGTTCCAACTGGGGCGGATACAGGGATTTTGGCGGAAATTGCCTCCTGTATAACATCCCCAGAGGAGTCGTGGGTTAATGAAGATGATAAGCTTACAGGTGAACGTTGAATAAAATTATCTGCGTATGATGGTGGTGTTGATGGAATGGATGAAAACAATGATGATGTTGGTGAAGAACATAACCTTTGGGGGTCATGGTGAACTGCAGCAGGTTGAAGCTGGGCAGTTTGGTGCGATACGATGCCCTCCCCAGAATACGTAGGGCAGCCCGAGCCCGAGGGCCCGGGGCGGGGTTCTCCATCGCTGTTAGCTCCGGTACCCGCCTGGGGTACAATCCTACTTCTTAGTCGCATCGCATAAATATCTTATTTGATACTAGAGCTTCGTTGGTCATTGGTAAGTATTTAGTCGGAACTGCCAATGTCCGCCCCTTACGTGGCATCAGATGGTCGTGCCGGACGTGAAGTTAGGTTTGGAAGGGGCTTATTATTATTATTATTACTGTATTGTAAACTTGTTTTGAAAAGAGCAAACTTAGGCTCAATTGCACAAACTAACTTTGCCGATACCTTTGACCTTGAAAATGTCTATCCCATACATTAGCAAGGTCAAATACGTCCCAAATGTATGGCGATGACAGTTCCAAAGGCAAAGGTATTGGCAAAGTTAGTTTGTGCAATGCAGCCTTAGAGTTTCTTGCCCGTTGTTCTCCGGCGAAAACAGCCTTGTGAACCGGGTGGTAGTGAAAAAAGTGACTGAATCTAAATAATGTATAACATTTTATGTGTTCAATAAATAAATATTTTTACATTTTTTATATGGGACGACGTAAAACCCGTATTAGCTAAAAAAACCATATGAATTGTGTAGGAATATTTCTACGCACCGCTTTTGCTTCAAATAGTAATTTTAGCAAATATCACATTTGCTAAAGTTCTCGCTAACTTTTCAAAGGGTTACAGTGTCGAGTCTAGACACGAGTTGATTTATGAATTACTAACTTGCTATACACAAGTTTGTGAATGTGAAAATATTTGCTCCCTGAATTTAATATTCATGGAGTTTCAATAGTAAGAATAAGTACGAATTTCTGTTTAATAAAATTTTTACATGTTGACGGAGCTGTTTAAGCAATAGTTTAATACGATGGTATTTCACGCACGGGATCATTGTATTATGTGACTGAGTATGGTTAATTAAGGTATATATATTTCCTTTTTTTCTCCCGCCCAACAGCAGTGTAAATGCACTGTTGTGTTTCGGATTAAAGGAAATTGTAGCCAAAGTAAGTACTGGACATATTGATACTTAATTAACATCTTATGTCTTAGGATAGCAAGCGCACTGGAATGTCAAGCATTGCTTTGTAATTCAAGATGTAATTTGGTTTTGCTACTGTTCCTGAACGGTCATTAGCTAACTATCAGGCGAATGGTATGCTCGTCTCGCCATTTATTGAAATAAAAAAAAAACATATATTGGTTGGAAAAACTGACTGAAATACTTACGTAATATCAGTCAGTACAGCGCCGTCATAATAGAGTCGAAACAGCAAGCTGAGCGAATTAAAGTTGCACAAGTCATTATGGTGGATTTATGGTGGTTGATATTTGAGCAGCTACGAATATTTTATTTTTATTTTTATTTATTTAAGGACATCCAATGGCAATTACATTGTTTCTTATATCTAATATACTTACAATTTAGTAACATGTTAAATGCACTACCTGCAGGCGTCACAACATGCATTGAATAATAAATAACTGCTAAGTAATACTAGAATCAAATTTAAAAAAAAAACATAATGAAATCTACAATCATAAAATTAAAATTAAAATTAAACAGAGTGAAATATTAACAAAATTAGAAGTCAAAAGAAATAACAAAGGAGTCACAAATAACAATAACATAAGTAAATACTATGACAATAATTAATATGCCTACAATTTCTTATCACTTATTAGTTTCATAACTTCAGTCTTGAAAGTACTCAGTGAGTCATTAAACACATCAACGCTTTGGCCAAGAGTGTTGTAAAATCGACATAACCTGGCTATTGTAGAATTTTGTTTCAGATTGGTTCTCGATGAAGGTGGACACAATAACCCCATGGGTTTTCTTGGTAATCTACTAGGAACACGTATTTTTATTAAGTCTAACAATGGTGGACAATCTACTTGATTTCTTAAAATTTTGTAGAGAAAGTTCATATCTAGGAGTTTCCTTCTGTCACTCAGGCTGTTCATTTTAAAGCGTTTTAAACGTGTAGAGTAAGAATTTAATGTCTTTTGGGCTTTACTGTAGAAGGCAAGGTGTCTAGTAAATCTTTTTTGAATCCGTTCTATGCGTAGTTGATGAACTGTATAATGTGGTGCCCAGATAATACTGCAGTATTCTAAAATTGACCTAACGTATGAATTGTAAAGTATTATCTTAGTTCTATTATTTTTAAATACTTTGCCATTTCTGATTACGAATCCAAGCATTTTAGACGCTTTGCTTATGATATTGTCAATATGAGGTAAAAAAGTGAGTTTGGTGTCTAGTAGAATTCCTAGGTCTCTTACTTTATCGTATTCCTGTAGGGGTGTACCGTCTATACTATAACCAGTAGGGAATATGTTGTGTTTACGTGTGAATTTTATGTGATGACATTTGGTCTTATTTAGTGTTAGGTTGTTGCTAGAACACCAGTTTGCAAGGTTATTTAGATCTTTCTGAAGTTGTAAACTATCTTCTGGCGTTTTTATGACCTTACATAATTTAAGATCGTCTGCAAAAAGGTAAACATTGCTGTGTTCTATTTTAGAGACAACGTCATTTATAAGTAAATTGAATAACCAAGGTCCCAAGTGCGACCCCTGTGGAACTCCTGAACTGGCTATGTAATTTGTAGACTCAAAACCTTTAACAACTACATACTGTTCTCGATGTTTTAGGTATGATTTAAACCAATTTACTAGTTTACCATAAATACCATAGTTTTCTAACTTGAAGATTAATAAATTATGACAAACATGGTCAAATGCTTTGGAAAAATCTGTATATATTGAATCTACTTGGTGACCACAATCGACAGCATCTACTAAATAATTAGTATATGACACTAAATTCGTAATAACTGACCGGGATTCAACGAAACCATGTTGTTCATTAATGAGATGTGGTTTAAAGTGGAATTTTAAATGCGGGTATACAAGAGTTTCAAACACTTTGGAAAATATAGGCAATATAGATATAGGGCGGTAGTTCGATACATTTTCAGGATCCCCAGTTTTGTGAATAGGTACCACCTTTGCTCTCTTCCAAGCTGTAGGAAATATTCCCTCAGCCAAAGATTTATTATATATTATATATATATTTATTATATATTATATATTATTTATTATTTATTATATATTATATATTTATTATATATTATATAAGATTTATTATATATTTATTATATATTATATATTTATTATTTATTATATATATAATTATAATATCTGGATCTTCTGCAATATGTTATGATAATATATATTTTTAAATCAAATGAAAAAGTCTCATAATAGGACTATGCATAATTTTTTTGTAGTAATAATTATTTTTAAGAAGAAGGTAGAGAAATTTTACTTTTTCTTAAACGCAATGTTTACTTCTAGTGACGTTGGCTGCGTCAGGGGAAATAATGCTGTTGGCAAATAGAGACAGCTTAAGGAACTGTCAGGATCGTTTGTATAGAAAGTAAAATGGCTTATCCTCCGCAATATCATCGTTTATTGGCCTGGCAGTGAATGTGAAAATGACTTATGGTTCGTAGTAAATTCAAAGATTGTTATTGTTTCTATAGAAAAACAGAACTTTTCGATATAAATAATGGTAAAAACGGAGACAGCATCCCTATTGTATAAACTGGCAAAAGATCATTGCTTTGTAATTTAAGGTGTTGTTTGGTTTTGCTGCTATTCATGAGCAGTCGTAACGCTTACCATCAGGCAAACGGCATGCTCGTTTCGCCAATCTTTGCAATAAATAAAAAAAAATGTCGATGATATGCCGATTTGAGTATCTATCTGGACTGCATTGTGCTGAATATAACATCCTATGGACTGTATTCACTTAAGTATTATCTCGGTATAAAAACCACCAGTCCAATACATAGTCCTGTCCCCACATCAGAATCAATTAAGTGTTGTGTCACGAGTGTCAAGAACTACGAGAGACTTTTCGGTCTCACAAACACCCAGACCCGAGACAAATACTTGTGGGCCTCAAAACTATTTTTCTCGGTGCGGGGATCGAACCCGCGGACTCTTGTTTTACAGCGGGCGTTTAACCATCTGCGCTACGTACGCTATCAAAATATGAAAATATTGTTTTTCTTTACAATTCTTAATCGAAATTATATGAAAATTATCAAACCGTAGACTCAAACAAAGTTGTTAGTCCGACCTAGCATGAAATCCCAGGACTTAATTCATAATTATTATAGCAATTTAAAAATAAACTTAATGGTGACAAAACAATAATGCTGCCACAAGACACGTAGCTAAAAATAAAATAAATAGACTAAAATATTTTACTGGTAGGTCTCTCATTATTATGTGAAGGAAATTGTAGTCAGAGTAACTACTGATCATTTTGTGACTTAACACCTTATATCTCTGGATGGCGAGCGCAGTGCAATGCAAGCATTGCTTTGTAATTCAAGGTGTTGTTTGGTTTTCTACTATTTATAAGCAGTCGTATCTCTTACCATCAGGTGAACCGCATGCTCGTCTCGCCGTTCAGTGCAATAAAAAAAAAACTATACGGATGAAAAAGCAGTCGATAAGTTTCAAGTTTTTTTTATCGTCTATAATAAGCAAGTCTATTATAAAATATTATAATATAATAAGAGCTTCATTTCTTAGTATTAATAACATTTTGTTCTTAATTTAAGCAAGAAACGTGTTTCTTTGTGATGTTTTCTCGGAAGTAACATTTCCTCGTCTTAAGATATTTATTATTAGCATTTCAGCATTCCTCATGATCCTCTTATATTCAATGATAATTATATTTTCTAAGAATTTGTATATATATATCTGCTCAGCTGCGTAAGTGAATTTGTAAGATACACGGTTTATTTTTATTTAGCGAAATCCGTTTCGAGCGTGTTTAACATTTCCAAAAATTTTAATACACAGCGTATGACCTACAAAGAAAAGTACAAGAAACATTTCCAAGGTTCATAACATTTAACTCGAGCCTCCCTATCCTTTTCATCAAATCAAGGCTTAATAAGCCCAATTCAAAGCCTCTGCCGAAATTATGTCTCATTCAGAAAAAAAGACACCCTTTTCAACACGACAAGGCATCTGAATAATTTGTTGTGACAAATCATGGGGCCATTGAAAACAAGCGGCCGTCACACCAAGATTTACGTCGCTTGTGAAACATGGCCTGAGTTGCGTTCGAGAAATTTCCAAATCTTTTGGCTTTGGCACGGAAATGTGTTGGCTATTTATTTGTGGGTGACTTTTGGGGCTAGAAATTGAAGGGTTTATGGGTTGATTGATAGGATATTCTGCGATAGCTTCTTTGAATTGAATAGTATTATGTAAAACTAGCTGTCGGGCCCGGCTTCGCCCGGGTGCAGATAGTTTTTGAGTCCAATCCACATCAAGAACATATTATTTCGCGTGTCTACTAACTATATTTCCCGCGTGCCGTCGACTATATTTCCCTTCCGTAGGAGAGGACATCCCGTGCCAACAATTTGAATTTGAAAGAGTAGAAAATATGTATATTTGGTTTCCTGACTCATCCCACGGGAACACTACATTTTTCGGGATAAAAAGTAGCCTATGTGTTAATCCAGGGTGTCAGCTATCACTATACCAAATTTGAAAGAGTAGAAAATATGTATATTTGGTTTCCTGACTCATCCCACGGGAACACTACATTTTTCGGGATAAAAAGTAGCCTATGTGTTAATCCAGGGTGTCAGCTATCACTATACCAAATTTGAAAGAGTAGAAAATATGTATATTTGGTTTCCTGACTCATCCCACGGGAACACTACATTTTTCGGGATAAAAAGTAGCCTATGTGTTAATCCAGGGTGTCAGCTATCACTATACCAAATTTCATCAAAATCTGATGAGCCGTTTTTTCATGAAAGAGTAACAAACATCCATACATCCATACTTACAAACTTTCACCTTTATAATATAGTAAGGAAGTAAGGATAAGGATAAGGATGAGGTCATCACTGCAGATGACTTTTTTATTATTATTTTTTGCATTGAGTAGCGAGACGGGCATGCTATTCGTCTGATGGTAATACGACCGCTCATGGACAGTAGCAAATCCAAACATCTTGAATTACAAAGCAATGCTTGGCATTTCACTGCGCTTGCCATCTTGAGACATAAGATGTGAAGTCTCAATATGTCCAGTAGTTATTCTGGGTACAATGTCCTTCAAACTGAAACACAACAGTGCATTTACACTACTGTTTCGCGGGAGAAATAGACATTGCGGTGGTACCTACCCAGGCGGCATCTCACATATGAGACCAACAGGTTTTCAAATGGGTTGTGATACGGGCCCGTGGATTTGGTCTCTACTCCAAAAATAAAATTCATACTATTCCATACCAGTCCATACATGTTTTTCAGACTTTTTGTGAGACTAAAAATAACTCTATGTATGTGACTGTTGAATGTACCTATTTGTTTTTTATCGTTTAAATTAATTGGCCATACCAAACCATATCAGCTTCAGAAACAAAATTGATTGAACTATTTTTTAATAAATTAACTTTTAGAGCATATGTTTAAAATGCATTAATTACCCGGTTCATTTTTTACAATTAATATAATAAAGGCGGTGCAACGGTGTCTCCCGTCGGGACGGCAGTTTGATTAATTAACCCGTTCCCAAAGTGTTAAAAGATTAAAAATTTTACAGAACGCTAAGCTACATCGGGAAATTGGAGTGTTTTTTTTATATCAGTCGTTTATTTTATTTGTAGTGGTCTATCTGGAAGGCACTTTACCCTTTCACACAGGTGTAGCAAGACAAATCTGGTATGGTGGGGTTATCAGTCAAATTCCGTATGTGGCGTCCCAGAACAAAGTCTTACCACTATAGTATTATAACTAAGTTGATGAAATGCCAGAGATACCATTAGTGTTCCCACAATTATTCTAAATCTTATCCCCGTCCACTAATTTGTGGCCAACGGGAATTCGAACAAATATTCACGATTCATAGCCACCACTAAACTGATGAGGCGATTAATTCATAGAGCAAGGGTTAAATATAAGTTAATTTCGCAATGAATATTAAATTGAGTACAATATAAAGTGTCGGCGGTAAAAAGCCATTCGTGTTGGCATGGAGGCAGCCCGTTCAATTACCTAATGGTTCTGTGAAACACCTCCGCGCGACTACATCGTTAACTTTGGCATACATACGCCCACATTGTTTAGGAGACAGGCATACGGCTAGCTTAGGGATACCAAAAGGAAGCTGAGCTACTTTATTTTCATCTAAAAAAAAAAAATGTATAGGGCACCATAAAGTCTGCAAGAACTCGGTGGATGCAGACCGAATCCGATAGATTGTTACGGAACTCCTTGCGTAGGACAATGTTCAGCAAAATCTGTATACGAAGGATGCTGTATTTTTTAAAGCTCGGAAATAAAAAGCAGAGCGTATCGCTCTACTTCAGCCACCTTTGTAGCCCTAGATTAGCTCGACTGGGGTATAACTAATATTTTACACAAAACTGACGTGAAGCGACAGGGTATCACCATTGTGTTTCGTTCTTATTCATTCGTGAATGAGATTTATGGAAACCATTTTTTTCTTTATAGATTTTTTGCAGTAAATGGCGAGACGAGCATGCCTTTCGCTTGATGGTAAGCGATACGACTCTTCATGAACAGTAGTGAAACCAAAGAACACCTTGAATTACAAAGCCATGTATGGCATTCCACTGCGCTAGCCATCCTGAGTCATAAGATGTTAAGTCTCAATATGTCCAGTAGTTACTCTGGTTACAATATCCTTTGAACACAACAGCATTTGCACTGCTGTTCTGCGGCAGAAATAGACATTGCGGTGGTACCTATCCAGGCGGCCTTTTACATATGAAAGACCCACCACCAGGGAATCCCTTTCAATTTTGAGACACCGGCAACGCATCAAAAAGCTAATTATTGTACATGTTCAGAGGAGATGACAACTACTTACCATCAGGTGAATAAAATTGAGATACTGTTTAAAGGGTATTAGCAGCTCCGAGTCTACAATCCAGGCGCGCCTTTGTCGCCGTGCTCACGACTACAATGTTTATGTTGGCTGAGCAAAGTCTGCATTTACTATGCACTAAACTTGCACTTTAATTATATATTAACTTGAAATTACAACGATAGTAGACGCTTTGACAAATCGTAATTGTTAAGTGATTTTATAGACACCTCCCTATCTTTGATTTCAACTTAAAATTACAAGGAATCGTAATACGTGGTATGGCGTATTTGCAGTTTTCGTAATATAATATTTTGATTGAAATGACGACTATAACCAGAATACAAAAAGAGTACCAAGCTTTCCAATAAGTCTTCTAAATGATTGAAGTAGTTTGACATGGAAGATGACTTCAGGATCTGTCAGCTGGGAATACTAGTTCTAACAATAGCAAGAACCAATGGTCTAATATTATACTGGTCGATAAAAGGTTAAATATTACCATAACGAAATTAAAATATTTCTTAGGTTAAGACCGACTAAAGTCTAAACATAAGAAGGCAAATATTCAAATCAACAATAAACCTGTAAATTGCCCTTAAAAGTTGCCCAAAGGCAAACACAAGATCACAAGTAAATTGCAAATATGATTGCGTTGCTTGGCGAGAGGCAAATATCTTGAGGTTGTGTACATATTGTTTGGCCGCCGTGTTTGTCAAGCCAATTGACTTAGCTGAAGTGTCACGTGCCAGAGCGGCTAATATTAGAGTATTGGATTCTAGGAGCTGTTTCTGTAATATCGGACTTCGGCTAAAAATATAGAGCAATGCGATAGTCTTGGTTCAGGCGATACGCTAAAGGTTCCTAAGTACTGGTTTAAAGGCTAATTAAATGAAAAAAAAAATAATAGTATTTCATGATCCGTGAATGACTTTGGGATAGGTTTTTGTTGATTGAATTGGACCGGCAAACGGGCAAACAGGTCACCTAATGGTAAGTGATCACTGCCGCCCAAGAGCATCCATAACACTTGGATCATAGATGTGTTGCCGGCCCATCAAATTGGGAGGGGAGCGGGAAGGAAAAAGGGTGGGAAGAGGAAAGGGCTATTGGGAATTTGGAAATCTGACTCATCGAACGTAACGCAATAATGAAGATGTCGCTTTCTTGTTGAGTCATGACTGACAATAGCGTGGTACTACCACTTTTTGGATAAAAACATTTTGATGTCACTGATAGAAATTACAATAATATTTGTAAATACAAACATTAGTTCCCTCTTGTATATGTCGAAAGAGATAGGCAGTGGGGAAACCATTGTCAACTTCTGCAGTTTACTTACTTTCCTTTCACTGCATGGTACAGGCCTCCTCTACAATCGAAAGTACGATTGATTAGACTAAATTATAGTCCATAATGATAGCCTAGTGCGGGTTGACGGACTTTTACATAGTTTTTTTTTACAAATCGCTATGATATGAAAGTTTAGCTTGCTATATTTATTTATTTATTTTATATTTAAATTAATACCTTTTAGAAACGTTAGAGCATTCGCTATAAAAAGTTTTATGTTGAAATAATTGGAGGTACTGCCGGTAACATGTACGCAAAATACGTTTTTCTGATAAATACATTTGACCGGGGGAGAATTTATCAAGTTACAAGAACGGGAAATATTGTTACCGTAACGAAGTACACCGAGTTCAGACCAATTTTCAATAGTATTTAGTGAATAAAAATTGGTAAACAAATGTTTGCGGTTTTTTATTGCTATGTATAGCGAGACGAGCATGCCGCTCACCTGATGCTAAGCGATACGACTTAGCTTAATATTATCTTATATTTTTATTAACATTAAGTTGAGAAAAGAGGGCGTAGCCAGCGCGTCACGTGATCACCCGAACATTTCATTGAAGAAGTCATCACCGAATCTAAGAGAGGTTGTGCATTTGCGACAGATGCTCCACTTTTTTCCGGCACGCGCAGCGTTCACTACTTATTTCCATAACTATTGACATTTTTTGTAATAAATAAATTTAACTAAGTTATTATAATTGGTTAAGATTTAGATAATATAAGGCAAAGTATATGTATTATCTCAATCATAAATAAATATTTTCTTGTTTAACAGTTATTTTGTTTATAAAAATAATTTGGTCGTTAACATTATAATAATGATAGTCTACATCAGCGCACATATTTACAGCTGGACTTAGTGCTCTCTAATCCATATATTAAGCAAATCCATCGAGGTTAAATCAATCATAGATATTACAAATGAAATACAAAAGATAGATCTACTTCATAATCATAACCAAAATATAAAATTCTCCAGATAAATAAAAAAAAAACTCGTTTAACATACTAGATAATGGTTATGCATTCAGTATAAAAGGTCCATATTCATAATGTATGATATGTGTATTACCAAAACGCGTCAAGTGGGATTACTCAAATAATGGACCTTTTAGTAATATGTTTAAATAAAGTTGAGTGGAGTGTCTGGGACAAAGGGTAAAAATATGAGTGTAATAAAAATATAATAGTTTGGATATACGGTTTTTATTTATAGAACCTGGATTTGAAACTATTTTTGTAATTACAATAAATATATGTTATAGATTTTCTACGGTCTTTTGGCTTGTGAATGCGTGGTTGCCATGCTGTCAAAATATTAGGAACAGTTTTTCTCTTTCCGCATCTTATTATATTCGACATGTAAATACTATTAGAATACTAATATAAATGCTTGTTGTTTATATTAAGAACACATATCGCAAACAATGCGTCCTTTATTACGATCTCTATAAAAAATTGTTTGTGACAACAGATCTAGTTTATTTCCCAGGGCATACTGCGTACATATTTTTACTTGTAGGGATAATACCTCTGTACTGAATATTTTTTCTCTTGGACTGTATTAAGTGTAGAACAAAGCGGACAATTGTGTCCTTCCAATTTCTATTTTCTTATTTTTTGATATTTTATTTCTGGGGTTTCTGGATTAAAGACAAGCTATATACCAGACGCTCACTGGTCATTAGTTGACTCCGTGAAATAATTGTGTACTGATTATCCTGGCTAACATGAGTAGCAGTAAGGAGTGTGCGGGAAAGTCTCTTCCAGAACCTGTATGATTCTTTTATACCAAAGACAGCCTCCGTGGCTTAGTCGATTACACGCCGCTTGTGAAACGAGAGCCCGCGGGTTCCTGCATCGAGCGAAATATTTATTTCGTACTGGGTGTCTGTAAGACCAAAAAGTCTGTCGTAGTTCCTGTACCCACGGCAAAAGACGCAAACATTAGTCTGGGTTCAAGACTTTGTAGTTATGTCATTGTTGGGTGTTATTTACTTACTTATTATTTACTCACTTTTTTCTTTCTCTTTTCTTCTTTAGTCTTCATGTAATGGTTAGTCACAGGCGTCAAAATTATTTCGTTTAATGCATATGCTAAAAAAACATCTAGATTTATCAAGAAAGCCAGCCTTAGAATAAATTTCGGCAATCTTCTACAAGATGCAATCAAAGTTACCGAAGACCGTCATTTGTCTCCCAAAGTACTTAAGAAATTATGTTAGCATTCCAACTTTCCATTGTTACAAAAGTCCAATTGCACTCAAAGATATAAAAGGGCAGCGTTCCATACTTTTTATTTTCACTTGACGTAAATCACGGCGTTATTAAAATCTAAAAAAGTTTTAAACGCATAGTTAAGCGGCTTTAAGCGCAGTTAAAACTTGCTTAATGTTTGCAAAGTGGGTGATTCAGTGCAGTGTTAGTGACAGGACGGGAGATTTGGCCTATCCGCTTGAGATAGGAGGGTGGATGTCCAGTTCATTTGTCACTGTAACTCGATTGTGTTGAAAATGCGCCAAGTTTATCTGGTATGTTGTTGATAAAAACAGCAGATATTTCTTTGGCACGTTGAGTACTATTATAGGCTAGAATCTTTATACTGAGAGACCCCAAACAGAGTGCTATATATATAGAGAATGTATGTATCGTATTAATGTAAATATAGTGTGTATCGATAGTCAAACACTACGCACTATAAGGTGAAGGAAACATCATAAAAACCTTCATACAATAGCGATTTGTAAGAACTTCTATGGTATGTAAGTCCGCCAACCCGCACTAGGCCAGCGTGCTGGACTATATGGCATCACCACTCTCAATCGTAGTCTGGATAGTAGAAGCCTGTAGTGGGACATATATGGGCTGATACAGATTTATGAATCAGGGGTGTGACTAGTAGATGAATTTGTTTAGGTATTTCCCGGATAGCGACTACTGTAAACAAGGCCATGAAATCGATCATAGTATCTCACGACAGTTTATGGCTTTGTGCGTTCAGTCAAGTCATCAGTGGAGTGAATCTATACTCGAATGGTCGAACGTCCACGTATAAGCTGTAAATTTTCGACTCCTGAAAGTCAATACATTTTTCTATGACATGTATCATTCAATTCGTACTTATTATAACGTTGTACGATAGAGGGTTCAAAAACTTTGTAGAGTAGGAAGATTTGAATCGTCATGAACAAAACACTCTATATTTCTAACTATTGTTCTTCCACTCAATCCAAAGATTGTCTGGGAGGGATCGCCCTCGTTAGTGATAAGACCATTTGTACTACAGATAATTCATTGCATTTAAGCCTGTTTCTGTAATATATTTTTTGTCTTTTAATGGTGTATAGTTATGTATTAAATAAATCGATAAAACACAAAAGAAAGGTAGTTACAGAGAAATCAAATTTATAAAAGCGATACAGTTGTTATTTACCTCCTATGGCATTCAGGTAAAAAGGAACGTATTTTGAACACTTGACAAATAACATTTAAACAAAAGGTTACACCAACGCTTTCATTAGCTTACAGATTGGAGTGAAATTGAAACCTATTTTTGGTCACAGTAAAGTCAAGTTTGATTTAAATTCTTAGGTGTTCGTCGGAATCTTGTGAGAATGTCGTGGTGGATTGAAGTTATTTGATAAAACTCTCTCAGAACGGAAGTTCGAGTACAGGGACTGGGACACTTTCTTGGAGATTAAGTAATATCCCAATTTGATTAAACTTGAAAGAATTTTGTCTAAGATAATTATTTCGTAATTCACCGCCAATTGATTTTAGAAACAAAAATATAAAGTCACTAAGAGGAAGAGTTTATTCTATGCTAGGAATGAACTGAAATATATGGTAATTTGAACCTTTATACCATAGCGATTTATAAGAATTTCTATGGTATGTAAAGTTGGCGGACACTCACTAGGCCAGCGTGGTGGAATATATGGCGTAACCACTCTCAATCGTACACTCGATTGTAGAAGAGGCCTGTGTCCTACAGTGGGACATATATGGGCAGATACAGACATACAAAGTGAACTCAAAACATCTGATGGTAGTTACCATCAGATGTTTGCATGGCAGGCTAGGCACATCATTTTGCCGACCTGCTTATATCCGGATGTACACATGATAAACCAGAATCACAACATACGATAAAAATTACCAAAAGCTCGTTTTTTGTAACACGTATTCATTGGAATCAGGGTAATCCATTGAATAAGTTTCGCCAAAGGCCGCTATATTTATCGCGTTAGCTCTGTACTCATTTATCAGCAGTTAATCGGGACTTATTTATTCTTTACACGATTTGGAGAGGCAAGATTGGACGTGGCTCATAAAGGATCAAGTAATTTCGTCCGTGGATTAATCTAGATTAGATAAAGGGAGGCTACAATATTTTTTGTGGGACGATGGGTTTTTAAATACGAGTATTATCTTGAACTAGGACTGCTCTTGTGATTTTTTTATGAACATCTTTGAATAATTGTCATTATAATATGAAATATTTCGTGAAAACCTGCATATATCTCTAAAAGAATTTCAAGGGTTCGACAATTTTTTTTCTATCCTCGTATTTGAGTTGTAAATTCATAGGTTTTCCTAAAATATTAAAATATTAATCACATCTATTTTGAACGACTCTATGGTGTGCAATTGTTTAAATTTACATTTTAGTAAAAACTATAGATTTACCAACCAAACACGATAATATTAAAAATATGATTGCAGTCACTAAAACTACCACCCAGCCTCATTTTCGTTGCTGTCTTGACTGTATTTACTGTTATTTTTCAGTCAGATACCACTTTAATTGCAAATCTATATATATAAAAGAGGAACCTGACTGACTGACTGACGTATCAACGCACAGCCGAAACTACTGGAGCTAAGAACGTGAAATTTTCCACAGGGGTTCCTATTGTGACGTAGGTGAGCACTAAGAAGGGATTTTTGGAAATTCAACCCCTAAGGGGGTGAAAAGGGTAAAAACTGTTGTATGGAAAATCGAAACCGTTAAAGCTACAATTGTCAAACTTTGCACTTTAGTTAGTCAATCAAAGACAAAAATAACTGCATACTTTATTTTTCTAAAATTAGTCATAAAGGGGTTAAAATAAGGGTTGAAGTATTGCGAGTCTAGGGTGATTTAATGACTGTCTAATCAACGCACAGCCGAAACTACTGGAGTTAGAAACGTGAAATTTTCCACAGAGATTTCTATTATGACGTAGGTGAGCACTAAGAAGGGATTTTTAGAAATTCAACCCCTAAGAGGGTGAAAAGAGTAAAAATCTGTTGTATGGAAAATCGAAACCGTTAAAGCTACAATTGTCGAACTTTGCACTTTAGTTAGTCAAACCAAAACAAAAATAACTGCATACTTTGTTTTTCTAAAAATCACCATAGACGGGTTAGAATAAGAGTTGAAATTTTGTAGAACCGAACTATCTAATCAACGCACACCCGAAACTACAGAAGCTAGAAACGTGAAACTTAACACAAGGAATTCTATTGTGACGTAGGGTAGCACTGAGAAAGGATTTTTGGAAATTCAACCCCTAAAGGAGTGAAAAGGGTGAAATTGTGTTGTATGGAAAAACGAACCGTGAGAGGTACAGATTTCAAACTTGGCAGTTTAGATAGTCAATCAAAAACAAAAATAACTTCTTACTTTTTTGTCTTAAATTAGCCTCAAAGGGCTTAAAATAAGGGTTGTAATTTTGGATGCAAAATCGAAACCGCTGTTATTGGTACGAAAATTCGTATTTTAGCTACCTGTTATAAACACAAGAAATTGGCGTGCACTAATTTTGGAAAAATGGCATGAAGGGGATGAAATTTTATAGAAAGTATTTAGGGTTCCGTGGGTACAAAATAACCCTTAAAAATTGAGCTTGATGGTATAATTCAAGAACTGGATAGGGAAAGCAATATTTTAATTTTTACTAATTTTGTACTTTGTTCATGAGTGTAAGAGTTTCACATTTACGGGAGATGTCAGGGAAAAAGGAAGGAATGCACGGAAGGTTGTGTTGGAATATCAGGCATAAGCAACTTTCATTTTAAATATCCATAAATGGGTTCCGCGCAAATAATAGACATAAGTGAAATTGTGCGTAGCTCTGGGATTATAAATTTTAGAGCGAGGAATTTATTATGTTTAATAGTATTTACTTATTATAGATAAATAATGACCAATTGTAAGGTTTTGGATTTTTATGTTTTAAGTGGAGTTAAACGGGAAGTCGTTGTTGATAAAGTAAGTAATATATATAGCTACATAATTTGCCCAACAGGATGCTCACTAATAAATAGTGACGTAATTCTGAGTTTTAGAGTTTTCTCAGTTTTAGGGGAGAAATAAGGACGTAATATAAAACATATAGTAAATAAAGTTAATAACGCAGACGAAGTTGCGGGCAAAAGCTAGTAAAAAATAAACAACAACTTTTTGCGAACCACACATGCAACAAGAGGTGTGTGCACAACTCAGAACTTTATAAACCAAAACATATAAACGCATTCCCAAGAGGCGACCTTAAATTCACAACACCCGGCATTACAGCTGTAAAGATAATACCCGGACTAACTTTCTGAATGGCTCACGAAATGGGCTGTGTCAGGAACTACTCGTCCTAAGCAAACGTGGACTGCGGAGCAAATATTTTAACAATATAGTGAATTCTGCTGAACGGCTAGACCGCCACAAACAGTGTGACAAACGCTTTAGGTTGTTTGTACACTAAAGTAGAATACTATGTTGGTGCTATGAAGTTAAATAAGTTTATTCATCACATAGGAAATTACGCTAACCGCACTAGGCCAGCGTGGTGGACTATATGGCCTAACCACTCTCAATCGTATTCTCGATTGTAGAGTAGGCCCGTAATCTGCAGTGGGACGTCTATGGGCTGATATAGATACAGATACAGATAGGAAATTATGGGATACTTATTGCGTGGTGGCCTGTTGGTAAACGGTTCACGGTGGTCGCGCATTTGAATTCCAGGGCACACGTCTGACTTTTAGGAGTCATGTGTGTATTGATAGTCAATCACTACGCACTATAACGAGGAACGAAAACATCGTGAGGAAACCAGCACACCATAGCGATTCGGAAGAATTTCTATGTATGACGCGTTCCGCAGTATTTTATTCAAAGTTTTTTTTTCAATTGATACGTGCAACGAATAGTTATAGTACACTTCGTCTCTGTGGGCGGAGAACTTAATATTTGGATCAAAGGTTTGTTATTTGAAATTATAAGGTCAGTGTTTTATCGCAATGTCAATAAATAATTAATAAACAGGTGTATTATACTCCTGACCTTATGTGAGATAAGTATTTTGTGTCAGAAATTTTGAATAGCCTTTCTCACAAATATTTGTGGACCACAAACTCATTTAGGGCGAACATCGAATCTGCCGTGTCCCCTTGCTATTTCACCGTTGCCTAATGCAATTCGGTGTAGATAATAGTTATATCTAGCTGTGTATACGCGATTTCAAATCAAATCAAGCCAGTTGGCCTAGCATGTGAGTATAGGCAAAATCTAGAAGTTGAAATAGCTCGTATTTAGATGAATAGGCGACATCGATTAAGTAATAGGTTTCATTACATTTGTGTTGTGATATTTATGTATATTTGTTGTTTTACTATTATCAACACATGCTGCAAACGTCACAAATATTTAACAAATCATTATGAAAAACATAATAACTGCCTCGGTGGCGTAGTTGTGCTACTGTACGACAACGGTGAGGTATCGGGTCCGAATCCCAGGACGGATAAGGCGCTATTATTTTTTTTCTATTCACTATCAGTACGGAGTTGGATGTTGGAGCCCGAAATGGGGATAAGCCTCACCCTCTATCACATGGTGGGACGGAACACACAAGGCGAAATGTGGGTGTCCTGATAGCACTTCTACCTACTCCTTCTGAGAAAAAGAAATGAGTTTACGGATGTGTGGAAAACATAAAACGACAAGATCTGTCGATGACAAAAGCTATTTCGGTGTTACCATTTGATCCGTGATTTCATCACACTCTCTCGGGAATAACTTGTGATCGAGTTCTTGTTTTAATTCATTTGAGTAGGGGAGAAGACAAGTATCCCACCAGCATATATGTATGTATATACACTCGACCCTAATATCATGATAAATCGATAGAATGATGGTGGATGGATGGAGCATCCGTGGTGTAGTTGGTTAGACACTGGCTATGATCGAGAAGTCGTGGGTTCGATCCCCGCACCGAGACGTATTTTTGTATGAACCCAAAGTATTTGTTTCGGGTCTGGGTGTTAAAGACCGAAATGTTTCTCCTAGTTTCTGATGCCCGTCACACCAAACTCGATCTTAGTGTGGGTTCAGGACCATGTATTTATTTATTATTTATTATAGACAATTACAGTGTTGGTCTTTTCTAAATAATTATGACGAAATGTTTATTACATTCGGGTGAAGTCAGGCCTCAAAGGTAGTGGAAAAATATGTGACAGATTCCCATGCAATATGTAGTAACTGGTTATACCCGGTTAAATCACGTAATATCCGGATAAATCTATCCCGGAACGTGACTTGGTGAAATGAGGCACTATGATAGATTTCCGTTGTATATAACAGTTTATGGTTTTCAAGCTATGAAATAATCTTAATCATAGATAAAACTTTGTATTAGTTTGTTCCAGTTTAGAAAAGATATAAATTAATATAGTATAAGTATCAGAATATATACGTCCTCCCCTACAATCGAGAGTGTGATTGAGAGATATTTTAATAGGTTGATTTGTGTCAAGAGTAATAATTAGATGTTAAGATGCTTTTTTGTTATATCTACATAATTTTTATGTATACACCCACATTTCACTTTGTATGTTCTGTCCCATGATGTGATAGGAAGCGAGCCTATCGATATATCAGGCATAAATTCATGACTCTGGGCTGACAATGAATAGAAATATCCAATGTCACTTTGCCGGTCTCGGGATTCGAACCCGAGAACGCAGCTTTGTAACCATACCGTAGTAAAACTGTGCCCCGGAGGTGGTACAGCCCCCTTAGCCGTGTTATAAGCGCTTCTATCTATTCTCTTTCTACAATCGTTAGGGTCTTGGTGTAAGCGACAAACTTTCGTTTGCGCTAATCAAATTGCAACTTGGATAACATTTGTATGGGAGTTACCGTTTGACGTTGTAGAAAACGATTATATCCTATTCTCTCGTAACAAAGGAACAGAAATTTTGCATTTTGGCTAGGAATTTTCTATTCATTTTCTCTGACTACGTAATTTATCGATGTTAAATGTCATTATAATATTTTTTTAGTTTTCTACTGGCGTTTACGATTATTAGAATGTAGTAATGCTGTTATATAAAGAGGATGTAATATTGACGAGGCTTGGTTATTAACTCTGTCTGTTTTACCTTTTTGTTAGATTGATTGTTAATTTTAAGAAACATTAGGTTGACGTATACATATTAGACAGAACATGTAATTTGAGAAAGAATGATAAAGAAATATTATTTTATTGAATTCAAATCAAATGGATTTTATTATAACAAAACCTGAGTTGACCCTACAGCTCAGAAGTGGGATAAGTATAACCCACAATTTATTTTTTCCTTAAGCTCGTCCTGACCAACTTTTTTGAATTTTTTTAGATATAATGGAGAAATATAACAATGATATGAATTATAGAAATGCAAGCTCATTTTATAAACGTCGTGAAAAGACAAACGAAAAATCATGGAACATTGACAGGTGTGCATCAGGGTCGAAAAGGAAACGTTCCGGATCAAGGACAGAAAACAGTAGACAATCTATCAAAACAATGGATGTCTGGATACGCTCTGGATCATCAAGTCGTTCAAGACACCGAAATCCTGAACCGTGTACACATGACGGAAGATTTTTGAGGGACCGTTCTGAATTATCAAGTCGTGCAAGACGCCGAAATCCTGAACCGCTGACACATGATGAGAGATTTTTGAGGGACCGTTATAAAGTATCAAGTCGTTCAAGACACCGAAATCCTGAACCGCCGACACATGATGAAAGATTTTTGAGGGACCGTTCTGAATTATCAAGTCGTTCAAGACACCGTAGTCCTGAATCGCGCAAACGTGAAGAAAGATTTTCAGGATATCATACCGGATCATCACGTCGTTCATGTACGAAGTGTTATGATGAGATGAGTCTTCCAGAATCTTCTCAGACACGATTGAATGAGAAGCACGTGAGTAATTCCAATTCAAAGGATGATAATGCTCCTTCTAAGATACGATTGAATGAGAAGTATGTAAGTAATCCTAATTTGAAAGACGATAATGTTAGGACGGAATTATTACTGACAGAATTGCTTCGATCGATTCGTAGTAACCACTCTGAAGGAAATAAATTTCCTATGTTAGGAAACGTGGTTGCAGAATTTGATCCCATGTTAAAAGGTCAAACTATTAATATTTGGATTAAGAAAGTGGAGGAATGTGCTAATTTGTATAAATGGAATGAGGATCAAATAATTCATTATGCGTTGCCAAAATTGAGCGGTGTTGCCAAAACATGGTATGAAACTCTACCATCTATGTCCTTTTCGTGGTCCGAATGGAAAACCAAATTAAATGAGTCGTTTCCATCATGTGAAGATTACGCAGAATTACTTATGAAAATGTTAGCTAAGACAGTAAACTATAATGATTCTTTAGAATTATATTTTTATGAAAAAGTTAGTTTATTAAATCGGTGTGAGATTTTTGGAGAACGTGCAGTTGATTGTATTTTACATGGAATAGAGGACCGAAATCTACGATTGAGTGCTAAGGCCATTAACTGTAAAACACAAGAACAGGTCTTAAAGTATTTTCAATCAGTGAACCAGCAATCGGGAGAATCTAGAAATAGAATGGGAAGTACACCTGAAAAAAGCAGTATTGAAAATAAGAGCTATCAGAATAATAATAAAGATAGGTTTTCCAGAGCATTTACTGACAATACTAGATCTATAATCTGCTTTAATTGTAATGAGTTAGGTCATTTTAGTAATCAATGCAGTAAGCCAATTTTAAAATGTAGTATTTGTAAAAAATTGGGACACGTAAATAAAGATTGTAATAATCGTGGCTGCAAAATGGATGCAATTGCAGGAGCATGATTGTGAGATAAAATACAGATTCGGGTCAAAAATGTCGCATGTTAATACGCTTAGCCGAGCGTAGCAAAAGTTCGATCTGATAAATATAGGAAAACAGCAAAAAAATATATACTGAAAGTAATTTCGTGAGAGTCGAAAGAGTAACTTTCGACAAAGATAGAATGGGTAAAAGATACTAGTTAATAACAGATATCTAATGAAAATATCATTTCATGTGATAGGATTTACCCCGGGGTCCATTTTGAAGGCCCTGAAAAAAAACGATAGTGATCTTCATGATGATGATGAAAATGATATATAAACGTTAAAGTATTAGAAATGATAATGAATGTTAAAGTATTTAAAATAATTTGATGATTGTGTATAATTGGTATTGATGATTGATTGATGATATATTTTTGTGATTAAATAAGTATGTGAAGAGGATGTGATGATGACGAGTAGAAGCTATAGGTGGCAGATTAAGCCAATTTTGAACAAATGTTCAGAGATCGTGGAATACGATCAAATCGTAGAATACGATTGATGGCAGATTAAGCCAGTTTTGAACAGATGTTCAGAGATCGTGGAATACGATCAAATCGTGGAATACGATTGATGGCAGATTTAGCCAGTTTTGAACAGATGTTCAGAGATCGTGGAATACGATCGAATCGTGGAATACGATTGATGGCAGATTTAGCCAGTTTTGAACAGATGTTCAGAGATCGTGGAATACGATCAAATCGTGGAATACGATTGATGGCAGATTTAGCCAGTTTTGAACAGATGTTCAGAGATCGTGGAATACGATCAAATCGTGGAATACGATTAATGGCAGATTAGGCCAATAGGGAATATGCACGAGACTCCAAAATAAGTCTTTTTTTTTGTAATCTTTATTTATATAGAAATGATAATGAGAACCTTAAAGATATTTTTTAAATTTATCAACTCTAAATCGGTAAAATAAATACTTAAAAAATGACATGCATATTCCCTATTTTGAACAGATGTTCAAAGATCGTGGAATACGATCACTGGCAGATTACGCCAATTTTGTAATGTTATGAAATAAGATGTATATATAGAATAATTATTTTTAAATCAATTTTGCTTGTGTGGAGTTAATACTATAAATAATGTCGATTACTGTAGATAGCGCACGCGCCAGCTTGATTATTACATGCAATTGTGACTTAGATTATCACAAATCGTGGTAACTGTGTATTAATATTGAACATACTTTTCTTTTGTTATGTTTTAATTGAAAAGATTTTTTTTCTCGATGTTATTCCTTTCCTTCCTTTTCTTTTCAATTATTGTAATTCGAATTGAACCTCGATTTTTGCTTTTAAATAAGAGATTATTATTTTTTTTATATTCCTTTGTTCGTTTTTTGTTGATAATTATCACGATATTTTAACGAATTTCTTTATTATATTAATGTATGGGTGGGAGGACCCACCATGAGTTCGGATGGCCGAGCTATTAGAATGTAGTAATGCTGTTATATAAAGAGGATGTAATATTGACGAGGCTTGGTTATTAACTCTGTCTGTTTTACCTTTTTGTTAGATTGATTGTTAATTTTAAGAAACATTAGGTTGACGTATACATATTAGACAGAACATGTAATTTGAGAAAGAATGATAAAGAAATATTATTTTATTGAATTCAAATCAAATGGATTTTATTATAACAAAACCTGAGTTGACCCTACACGATTGTAGAAAGTCAACTTGGCTAGCCCCTCAGAGGTATCTGCAACATAATGGGCTTAATGTATTAAAACCGCCATTTACGTTAACGAGTGCTTAGTGGAAACATAAAGTTTCTTTAACAGCTCCCTCCATTATTAAGATGCTTGAGAAAAGCTTATAATTAGCTTCACTCTTGCTTCCTTGTTTAATCTTATGATGCATCAAATAGAGTTTTTAGCCAAATTATTTAAATATGAGTGGCTCGGTGGTACCGTTGTACTATGGTACGATCATAATGTTGATGTGTCGGGTTCGAATCCCGGGTCGGGCAAAGTGATATTGCATTGGTTTTATTAATTATGAGCCCAAAGTTAGGAACTTGTGCCAGATATGGTGATAGGCTCGCCCCCCATCACGTCGTGGGACGGAACACGCAAGGTGGAACCTGGGTGTACTGGTAGCACCGCTGCCTACCCCTTATGAGAAAAGGCGAGAATTCATATGTTTATGTTTTATGATCTTTATATCACATAATAAAGATACTATTTTATTCAAATCATGAGTTAGTATTGTTAAGCAGCAATGTTTGGAGCTATTCGGATGTTGAAGATAGCGATTTTGATACATACACCCAACAGTCATATACATAGTTCTGACCCCACACTAAGATCGAGTCTTGTGTCGTGGGTAACAAGAACTACGAGAGACTTTTCGGTCTCACAAACACCCAGAGCCGAGACAAATATTCAGGGATCGAACCCGTAGCCTTTCGTTTCACAGCCGGTTCTAACCAACTGCGCCACGGAGACTATCAAGTGTCAAACTAATATGGGTGTTATTATTACATTCACATATTCCTGATATTATCTGCAACAATGAATGAATGATTTGGTTATTAACTCTCACATTGCGAATTCACAGCGCGTGCTAAAAATACGACCTTAAATATCTGGCATTTGACAAAATTGATGGATGCCCGTAATAATCAAGCGAAGTATAACATTTTCAGTTGACCTGACCCGCGGGAATTCCACCAAATTACCTGACGACATGGCAAAAAATTTCCTTCTATGTTTTTTCTGCGACATCGATCATGGCCCGGCATACAAGACAAATGATCTGTGAATTTTTCAACTTCTCCCTTGGTTTTTATTACGCTTGGATATTATCAAAACTTTGCGCGTTTTGTAATTTTTGTTTTATAAAGATTTGTGTTTGAATATTGGGTTAGGTTACAACCATCAATCCATCAGCCAAAAGTGCACTGCTGAACATAGGCCTCTCCCAATGATTTGAACAGTAACCTGTTGGAGGCAGCCTGCATCCAGCGACGTTTCGCGACCTTACCAGGTCGTCTTGCAGGTCAGGTTACCTTATTATTAATGTTTGGTTGCAATTGAGTGTAAGTAAGTTAGTAGAAGTCGACTTTATTGAATCTGTTCTGGCCAAATCAGTGACAATCTATGCAATCAGATCAGGATAGACATTTCGATCTATTATGTATGTCCATTGCTGTCAAAACTGTAACTGCACTTGCGATTCTTTGAGAAAAATTAGAATTTTACGTTATTTTTACTCGGTTTTTGTAACATTCCACAATCCCGGGATTATCCCGGGTACCTGGGATTGCTTGTCGTCAATTCCAAAATCTGATTTCGAAATCCGTAGGTCTGAGGTACCTCGAACGGGAAGAAGTGCATATGGAGGCTGGTAAAACTGGAAAAGCAAAAGCGATATGTTTGGATGCAACAAAATTAAATATATTGATTTACGAGGTACAAACAGCATGCGTATGCATATATATGGTCAAAACTAGATCAAAAAGTTGAATATAATTATCGTAATATATGCGTGGTCACTATGGCGGGTTTTTTACCATGTCGATGGTCGTCGCTGTCTAAGGCCACACATTCAATGTTTATGAGGCCCACAAATATTTGCCTCGGGTATGGGTGTTTACGACACTGAAAAGTCTCTCGTAGTTTCTAATACCTACGACTCAAGACTTAATTGATCTTAATGTGGGGTCATTGTTTGTGAATGTAGGGTGTATTTTTTTTATTGCAATGAATGGCGAGACGAGCATGTCGTCCGCCTGATAGTGAGTGATACGACCGCTCATGAACAGTAGCAAAACCAAACAATACCTTGAAAAACAAAGCAATGCTTGGCATTTCACTGCGCGCCATCCTGACACATAAGATGTTAAGTCTCAGTATGTCCAGTAGTTACTCTGGCTACAATGCCCTTCAATTCGAAACACAACAGTGAATTTACACTGCTGTTTGACGGGAGAAATAGAGATTGGGGTGGTACCAGTTGTAGTAGTAGTTATTATTTCGTTTTCTTGGCATGCTTGTTATTTGGTTGTATTTATTTTGTTTATTCCGCTTAAATCGACATCAACTTATCCGTTACTACCTATAGGTACCATAGAAAGTACCACAGTGATAATAACCCTGCTAAATAAGAATATTAACATACTATAAAATTTAATTAACACGAAACCACTCCAGTGATTTCAATCTGGACGCGTCCGGAATATATCTGCGGAATATGGAACGCGACATCAAATGTGTAGGTCAAATCAATGATATTTATGAAGGGGACTTTTTAAATATTAATAGATGACCCGGTTTTATTTTTATTGGTAGTAGGTCCCTCATATGGGATCAGTCGCCTGTATAGGTACTACTGCAATGTCTATTTCTCCCGCCAAACAGTAGTGTAAAAGCACTGTTGGAAAACCTTTCATAGTGATTTTTTATTACAATGAATGGCGAAGCGAGTTTGCCATTCGCCTGATGGTAAGCGATACAACCGCTCATGGACAGTAGCAATACCAAGAAACACCATGAATGACACAGCAATGCACTGCGCTCGGTATCCTGAACCATAGGATATTAAGTCTCAATATCTATGTAGCTACTCCGGCCACAATTTCCTTCAAACCGGAACACAACAGTGCATTGACACTGCTATTCGGTGGGAGAAAAAGACATTGCGGTGGTACCCAGGCACCTTATAACATATGAGAGACTTACCACGAAGATTACGCAAGAGACTACGTAAATGTGTCACATTTCGGTATCAAATCATATTTAGGTAGGCGTGATTTTTGCGACCGGCAAGGGATAGTTAGATAGTGGTTACTCCATTCCGCAAGGAATCTACATCCCATATCATAGTTGTGGGCAATTTGAGTACGTCATGGTCCCGTAAATGTTTGTGCTTGCGGCGGCGTCATGTGCCGCGTCGGTCACTTCTGTGTAAAATGGCTGAGGAGGCCGATGGCTGGCACATGCGTCATACTCGTGAACTGGTGCTGCTTGTGTAGACCGGTCTGCTCAATTTGCTTATATTGATAATATTTAATTACTTTGTTTTTTTTTTGCCTTTCATTGCTTCTGCGGAATAGTGTATACCGATTCCGCGGTCTGGGTGATCTCACTTAACTTAGCCATACATATTGACTTATACAATATAATTATTATTATAAATAATTTATAAACTGCTCTGAATTTTGCTAAATTTAAAATCCTGTATGATCACTGTATTGTAAATTTATTCTGAAAAGAACAAATTTAGTGTTTTTTTTTCTGGCGAAAACAACCTTGTGAACCGGGTGGCAGTGGAAAAAAAGTGATTGAATCTAAATAATATATGACATTTTATAGATTCAATAAATATTTTCATTTCATTTCATAAAATGAACGAAAATATTATATAAATAATAGTATCTATTTCTACGCTAAGCTTGAATAAAAGAATTACATCCAAAACACCAAAACCGAAATAGCAATGCTGTATTATATTGGTATTGACAAACGTATTGTCAGTTAATCAATAGAGTACAGTTTATTGGAGACGAAATTTGTTTGTTTAGGTTCGGCGTGGCGCGCCGAGTGAGCCCTTATTGTGCTCTCACAATACGTTTACAAAATGTCACAACTATGAAATGTTATTAAAAAACTGTCAAAACAATAAGTCGCTGGATTTGGTAAATTTGTTTTTTGTATTTACGTATATTTATAGCTATGAAGGGCGACAGGAGAATGTCATTCGCCTGATGGTAAGCGATACGACCGATCATGGACAGTAGCAAAACAAAACAACATGAATTACAAAGAAATAATTGGCATTCCACTGCGCTCGCCATCCTGAAATATAAGATATTATGTCTCAATATGTCTAGTAGTTACGTTGGCTACTAGGTCCTTCAAACTGGAAAATAACAGTGTGTTTTCACAACTGTTTGGCGGGAGAATTTTTATATTACGGTGGTGCCTACCCAGGCGGCTTCTCACATAATTATAAGGGACTGTAAAATTATTTTATTATTTCAGTACATTCAAACAGCAGTGTAAATGCACTGTTGTGTTTCGGATTGAAGGGCATTGTAGCCAGAGTAACTACTGGACATATTGAGACTTAACATCTTATGTCTCAGGATGGCGAGCGCAGTGGAATGCCAAGCATTGCTTTGTAATTCAAGGTGTTGTTTGGTTTTGCTACTGTTTATGAGCGGTCGTGTCGCTTACCATCAGGCGAACGGTATGATCGTCTCGCTATTCATAGTAATAAAAAAAAACATTCAATATTATTTCAATTTTAATTCAGTATTCTTCTATTAAAACAGTTTCCTATTATTTACATCTTATTTGATGGAAACGCCCTGTATCCTCACCAGAAATTTGAGGAGTAGGCCTATGTATGTACACGATAGGTGAAAATCTATGACTGAGACTGATGAAATTTTTAACCCATAGTTTTTTGTTTTTCTTGTTCCTAATTATTTAGAATGTAGATAAAATGTTCTAAAAAAATACTTATATAAACAAAATCTTGATTTTAGGCGTCATCAGGTTTAACAAATTATATTGCTCAAATAATTCATGTTATTCTAGTCAACTATTGAATGTCTCAATAAAGTAAAGTTAGCGAACAAATCTAGAATACGCGTCGTCCGGAAACATTTTATCAGCAAAAAGATAATACCCGTATATCGTCTACATGATATGAAATGTCAGAACATTGGATTCATACAATGTTCTCAATGAAGCGTTTCACGAGCTAGATAGTTAAGTATATGACTATTATACTGTAAGAAGTTTATGATATACAATTATAACATTATTATTGTTTATCAGTAGTTATCATCAATAGCTGGATGGAAACTTAGATAAAATAATGCCAGGTATGGTAATCATCACCACATAATAATACCCGGAGAAATTTAAATAAAGCAAAAACCAATTTCAAAAGGCAGACATCCTGTTGCGTTGATTTAAGCAAGTGTAGCATTACAATAGATATAGTAAAAGCAAAGCTGTAAGCTATTTTGACAAAACTACTACAAAACTACGTACAATGGACGTTTATTAATGCTATATGTTGGTAACTATTGAGTGGTGTTGTAAGCAACAGCTTAGCATTCACAAGCTTTGTTACATTTTGCGCTGGTATTGCTATTGTTTCTCTAACTTTTGTTGAAATTGAACAACTTCGGATTCAATATACAGTTACAAATTTTATCATACTTTTTGTATCATCCGATAAGCAAGACTGGCGCCATTTCTATTGCAGTGAATGGCGAGACGATCATACCGTTCGCCTGATGGTAAGCGACACGACCGCTCATGAATAGTGGCAAAATTAAACAACACCATGAATTACAAAGCAATGCTTGGCATTCTACTGCGCTCGCCATCCTGAGACATAAGATCTTAAGTCTGAATGTATCCTGTAGTTACCCCGGCTACAATTTTCTTCAATCCGAAACACAACAGTGCATTTAAACTGCTGTTTGGCGGGAGGAATGGACATTGCGGTGGTACCTACCCAGGCGGCTTCTAACATATGACAGACCTGCCACCAGTGAAGCCCTAAGAGAGATTGAGAGAAATCACTGGATAAAAGCAGTTTTCAAAAGGTCAATGTGGTGATTCATGAATGAGATGATGAAGATGCCGGTGACGATTATAATAATGAAGATCCGGGCGATTCGTAGTGTCGTATGTCTACCCAAAACGTGGACAAACGACCTGGTTAAGATTGCAGGAAGTTGCTGGATGCAGGCCGCTTCCAACAGGTCTGTGGCAATCTATGGGGGATATGTTCAGCGGTGGACTTTCTGTGGGCAAAAAGAGAGAAAAAGAAGGACAGAGGCCTACCGATGGCGACCTAGCGATGTAAAAGTAAAAAAAAAATATGTCTTATTTTAATTGATATTCATGAAAAGCAACAAAATAAACCGTTCATGAATAAAGTCGCTAACAAGTCAGCGAAAAAATAATTGGGATCTTTTCTTTATAACATTATTTTATTAAATTAAGTACGCGGTCAAGTATTGAGCAAAGAGGGTCTTAATAAAAGCCGCTTTTATACCGAGTTACTAACCAACGCCACGAAGGCCATTATCTGAAACTTTTCATTTTCGAACCGATCTACAGTATGCTTGTAACGAAATAATTAAGGAAAAGAGTGTGGGCCAAACTGTCTAGCGACCTTGGAGTCTAGTTGATGTGGTGATTAAAGTTCAACGCAAGAGGTCACGGTTCCCCACAAGGATAAATATAATAATGACGTATGAAGCGATATCACTGTCTGTTGCCGGTGGATACTAATTTGGACGTCATTGTACATATCAACGGTGAAAGCATTTTTTGAGGCCAGAAGATATAGAAAATTGTAAGGCATAAAGATATTCGTACAAGTCTGGGTATTTTTACGCGTGGAATTTGCGTTTGTAAAATTTATCTACGATATTAGAAAAATGCTGCATCTGGCCGAAGTTTAAAAAATCTAATTTTCATTCTGCATTTGAATAACACATTCGCAATCTTGATAAATTTTATCCCTTTTGCCGCATAAAATTTACTTTTTCCACCCACAGTCATAAGGTGTTATTTCAATACTTAATAATATAGCTTGGAAACACAAAATCGATTAAATGAATATGAGGACGAAGTCTAACTTATATAAAACTAAAAACAGTAACATTTCTACGATTACTAAGATGTGAGAAATTCAAATGCGCAGAACCCTGGTCCCTGACGCGACTGACGCCATGATAGGATATCAGCTGTCAGCTACACAGCACGATGCGCGTGCAATTTCCCGCGGTGACGACAACTGGAAATGCACAAGATTGGTGCACCGAGCACAAAGAAATTGAATGTTAAAAGTCGCTGAGAACTGATTTCCCCAAATGGAATTTGGATTTTGTAAGCTTGGTGAGATGTATGGATTCACATTTTATGTATCGTTGTAAACGTGGTGATTTCCTTATGTGGATATATGACATATCCCAAACATGTACACTTCAGGACATTTTTTACTTTACACAATGTAAACTAAAAAAATAATATTAATACCCAACAGTCACATAAATAGTCCTGACCCCACACTAAGATCGAGTCTTGTATCGTGGGTATCAGGAACTAAGAGAAACTTTTCGGTCTCACTAACACCCAGACCCGAAAGAAATATTTATGGGCCGCACAAACATTTCTCTCGGTGCGGGGATCGAACCCGCGGCCTCTCGTTTGACAGGCCGCGTCTAACCTACTGCGCCACGGAAGCTGTCTATAATGACCACCTTTAAAATCTTAAAGTTTTAGAGGCCTGTTGTATTTGCCTTAAGATACTGTGGGAATGAGCCAACTGGAATGTTTAGTCTAATTTTCAAAAGCTGGCAACGCATCTAAATATTATAGATGTTTACTGGTGGCGGTATTCAATAATTCCTTACCATTAGATGAGCTGTTTCCTTTTTTGTTCTATGAGCCTTCACTCCGTAGCAGTAAACATAAAACAGGTAATAACTTATACACATGCATAAAATCTTGCCTTTTTCTCAAAGGAAGTAGGCTGAAGTGCTACCAGGCCACCCGCTGTCGCTTGTATGTTCCGTGCTATGATGTGATAGGGGAGTAGATTCCTGACTAAGGGCTGAGAATGGATAGAAAAATCCAAAATTATTTTGCCGATCCCGAGAATCGAGTCTGAGACAGCATCGTTATCGAACCGTAGTACAACTGTGCCACCGAGACAGTCAATTAACAGTTAATAAATAATTAATGTTCTATTAGCTTCTGTGCCTCGTTTGCAACATAAATTAAAAATGTTTTAATACTTTTCATAGCCTCGCTTTCATTCTAAATTAAAAATTGACATGCTCCAAAAACCGTTACTTGTTCTGCATGGTAAGTGAGGGCACGGAGTAGCCTGGAGGTTATTTTTTATTCTATTTACTTGCAGAAATCCAGGTGAACAGGATTTTCACACGTTCGAGGCGCCAGACAAAAGCCAGTACGTTATAAAAGAGAGTGAATAGTATTTCCAGAAACTAACACCTTTGCGTTAACGATTTTACAATGATTTGGAATAAAATACCTTGTCAAGGTAGCCGAGTTAAAATATATAAAAGTTGGGAAGTTTATTTGGACACGCTAATGTCTGGAACTACAAGTCGGATTAGAACAGTTATCTTCTTATTAGATTGCGCAATTCTCAACCAAGGTTAGAGGGTGTTTAACTTCACGCTCCGATTCATAGAAGATGAGTAAAAATATGAAACAAATTCATACCAAAATTCTCATAGCCAGTGTTTATTCATGGCTAATGACCCCTAACAATTTCACTTTCCTATCTATTTCATACTTATTGGTATCTTCTCTAAAAGCACCAAATCATCCGTCTTGGGTTATACCTGTGGGGGTCTTCTAGCGAAGGCTCCGAGTCTCTTGAAAATGATCTGCTATCAAAGCAAAGTATCTGTCAAAAATGTTACGCCAATAATATTTCAAGGCTTCTTTAGTATTTTTACCAAAGTCTTATTACTTTTTATAATAATTACTTTTTATATTATGCACAGCATAATGACGCCATATTTGTTTATTTATATCCTTTAGTGTACCCTAGATGAAAGTTAACAATAAAATGATTTAAAACACCCTTACAATAGGTGGTCGTATATAATTAAATAGATATCCCTACATTCATAATAAACGTTTGACTAATAAAATAAATATCAACAAAAAAAAAGGTAAACATATCGAGCCATCTAAAAGTTACCGTTTCTATAGCGTGAACAATTCTGTATTTGTCAATTATATTATATTACGTATAACCATACTCCATTGCATGTCATACGGGGTAAGTAACATCGCATTGCGGTACCGGGGAACCCCTAATGTCATGTTAAATTATATTAAATAATGGAATTTGTTCTACGAGGCGTACCCTTGCGTGTCGCTTTTATGATAGTTAAAAATTATGAACCATTTTTCCGTGCTGTTACAAATACTTATTTCTCTTCCTGGTTGCACCCTAATCCATAAAAACTGATTTTGTGAGGGAGAGGGCAGGATTTAAGTTTTTGTTGTTTAATTGCTTGTTTTCTGAAATGCGGATTCCAGCACCATCGGAATGTGATATCAAACGTTTGATTAATATGTACTCATTTTCATCATCTTCAGTCACATGAACTGCACAGCTAAAGACATGCCTCTCTTAGAATCTCTACAACGACTTGTACAACGCGCCTTGAATTTAGTGACTTTCCGCAGTCTTTTTTGTGTCGTCAATGCACCTTGTCAACTATTTCTTTTGTGAAAGGTAGTTCTGCTCTCAAGTAACTAAAAATTTTATTCATTGAAATGTCCAAGAATTGTTTTCACCTAGGACTTCAGTCCTTGCATGGCTTTCAAGCAGTGTCTCCCAGCGACATCCCTTTATCGATTGAGTTACTCGTGCATATGCTTTTATTGTCTCAACTCACGCGAACGGCATTCTCAGACAGCTGGCAGTTCAGACAAGATCCTCGTTCTTGGAAAGAGTCAAAGGTACGGACAAATATTTTAACGGGTCCGAAGATGACAAAGTTCCCTGAGGTGTGAAAGGCCACTTTTGTATTGAAATATTTCTGTGATTGCGGCCTTTGTGACTCACATATGAATTTGATATGTAGAAGCCCGCAAGGTTGACCTTTTATCAAATAGTTGGAGACGAGGATACGAGAAAATTCTGAGTTGTGTTGTAGGGGTAGTGCATAGTAATACTTTTTGCAAAAAAGTAACTATTTATATGGTAAGTATAGTTCCGTCCAAATAAATAATTATTTCAGTTTGTGTGTTCTTAATGATTATAAACAAGGGGCTTCGCGCGCGTGCAGATACTTTTGGACTTTAGGCCACAGCAGCAGCATGTTATTTTGCCTATTGTTTTATATCATGGGATAGAAGTAGCATATGCGATAATCCAGAGTGTCAGCTAACTACTAAGCACAAACAAAAATTCAAATAATCATTGTATTGGGTTCTATTACATTTATAAAGGTTACAGACCCCCACATAATTCTTATATATCTTCTATGAGATACCAATCAGCTGTAAAAGTGTTTTATATGTATAGAAAGGACAACTCCCATAAAGTGCAGGTTTCCGCACAATGTTCTGTAAAATAATGGCATATATACATAATTATGTACACCGTATTCTTGTTCTGCTACAGAAATGAACTAACGCTTTATATATATTTGATAAAAAATGCGATTTTTGTTAATTATACAGCTGTTTCTACCCAATAAAATTTGCAAGTTGCAACATTTGTAAGTTGGAGCGGTAATCGCAAACGAGCGATTTGTGCAAATTGTAAAACATTATCATTACATTTGCTAATTTAATACCGACCATTACGGCGTTAACGTTTTCCCTCAACATTTGTAATGAAATCATTTTAAAAATCTCTCTTTTTATTTGAAACGCAGAGGACCTTAATCGTATTACACACTTGATCAGAATACGCTCGTTCAAAAATGCGTATACAATTTTTTGGTCAAAATTTTATGCGATATTGAAAAATATTTTTTACATACATTCATAAACTCACGCCTTTCTCGTAGAAGGGGAGGGCAGAGGTGCTACCATTACACCTACATTTCACCTTGTATGTGCTTCTATTTTACATATATTGGACATATGAAAAAATTACCAGTTATCTAGTTTACCTGCAACCAATAAGCAATTTCAGGGAATATGATAAGCATTGTGATGAATAAGAAAACTTACATCTTATTCAATATTATGAAGTCGACATTTCGTGGGAGTGAAGAAATATTTTATAGGTGTTGGGTAATAGAAAAATGTGGCGTCGTATTCACAGAGATATAATGGGACTTCTGCCTTATTGTATAGTGAAAATATTTTTTTACCTTTTTAATACCTGTTGGTAAAACTACGCATGTCAATAAAGTACCCATCGGTTCGAGGTGGTTATATCTTATTGAAGTAAAACTAATGTTCCGGATTAGGTTAAATTTTTCAAATTTTAACTTCCCGAAGTTTCGATTATTTTAAAGCTTCCGTGGTCACGGGCGGTTTAGTTTTAATTTTATTTCAATGTGTAGCATTTTCGTAAATTTAATGAACTATTATTTTTATATCTTTGTTAACATAATTATGGTTGGTTAGACGGCGCCTGTGAAACGTGCTCCATAGGTATTTGTTTCGGGTCTGAGTGTATGTGAGACCGAAAAGTCTCTTGTAGTTCTTGATACCCACGACACCAGACACAATTTTGGGTGTATTTATTTATTTTATTTATCGAAATAAAATATACACTGACTGATTCTGAAAGGGATTCACTTGCATATTTTACTATGACGAGTTTTCCCCACTTGTATACGATAGTCGCGATCCAGGTGAATACGATAATCCTATCAGCAATATACTACTTCATTTTGAAAAGGGGAATTCAGTACATTTTCAGTTTTTGTTTACCGTATTGAAATTTTGTGTGCACGTCACCGTACCACAGGCTATTCTACGAAAACTATAAAATAAATGCAAATCCGTGAAAAATACCCAACCCGATGTTATAGTAAAAATGGTTTTTCGTTTAATATACTCTGTGTGCAAAAACTCTTCACTTTATGAAGCATCGTTTTAATAAAATGAATCATGCGTTTCTTTATCCTTTTTGAGTAGCTATATTATATTTTTAGTAAACGCGCATAAGCTCCTGGCAATTTGTTTTGAGGGGGCAGTCAGATATGTCATTATGGCTAGTCATAGTTTGTCAAGGTTATTTTCGTCCCGATAGTATATTAAGGGGAATCTATAAGCTTTCCGTGCCTTTGAAAATCTTATGTCTCAAGTATACAGGTTTCCTCAAGATATTTTCATTCACTGAGTACGTGTGATATGATAAACAATATGAGAAATGATACTCTGATGTAAATAGGTACATCAGTGCATAATGGTCCAGGTTTAAGCAGGGAACTCCTCTAAAATTTAAAGTTCCATTGAGAGGGTGAGGTTATAGTCAACCACGCCCGTCTTTTTTTTTTATATACCGACGCTTCATTCCATTGTAAGCAATTCGACAACTCATCGACAGTAGCATAACCAAACAGCACCAAAAATTGTAAAGCAATATTGGGCATCCTGAGACATGGTATAAGTCATAATATGTCCTGTAGCTACTTTGGTTACAACGTCCTTTGAACCGAAACACAAAAGTGTATTTAGACTGCTGTCTGACGGAAGAAATTGACATTGCGGTTCTACCCAGGTGGCTTCTCACGTATATACTTGAAAACCCAAATTTTCAAATTTTTCTCTACAGAGGGTAACGCTAAACACCCTATTTATCACTTCTGGATTGAAGAGCTGTACAATTTTGGTATTCAGACCCCACCGTCTGTTACAAATAATGTTTTTTATCCTTCATACCTTTTGCTATCGATTCTGGTCGTATGGATGATAAATCGTCCTGCAGGTACCCAACCGTTTTGTTGGATGGAAATATGTTTTATCAAACTTAATGTGCGTTTACTTTGATTTGTTGTTCGGTAAGGTAGTACATATATTGGCGATTAATTTAACATTATTTTTGGGAATCTTGATTGAGGAACGGATTAAAATTATTAGTTGATATGAAACATATTTTATTGAGAGAGGCTTTTAGAGAGACAGTTGAGCAGTGATTGGACCATCGACGGCTGTTGATGATGATGATAAATATCTCGAAGCTTGGAGATCAATTACGTCTTTTTACATTTAAAATTCATGTAATGATATTTTAATAATTAAATAGTACTGTACTGCACTGCAGGCCGTTTCCAACATGTCGATGTGGAGATCCTTTAGTGAGGCATATGTTCAGCAGTGGACTTCCTGTAACTAAAGAGAGAGAGCAAAAGTACTGTTTTTTTATTCTAATTAAACAATAATATAACTATCGTTTATCTAACTCAAAAAGTTCCATTTGACGTTTCATACTTTAAACATAAATAACTTTGTGCAAACGTAACTCACACAATTTCAATAACACTTTCCGTAAAACCATGGAATTATGAAGCTATTCTTATTTTATCACAAGATTTACAATCCACAATCACTAAATTTAAATTACAATCCTTTAAATAAAGCAAAATAACCATTTAAAACATACTTACTTAATCATACTTTTTTTCTAGACGTCATTACGAAGTCACCTCGTTAGGTCTTTTAACGTTAGAGTCGAGACTATTTAAACGCATTTGTATACGCATAATCAGTAAAATATATAAATAATCGAATAGTTTTTATCCAGTTGTATTAAAATACTGAACTTTCAGCTAATATTAGGTATACTGTCAACGAACATACATCAATAAATAATGTAATAATATTAATAAAAGAAATATTAATGGAAGGCAATAATATTAATTTATTTATTATCCAAAAGCTAGTATTCCTGGATACGGCACGCATAGTGAGGAGGGCCCTCACTTTGGATATCTAACCACTGGTGGCTTGAGTCTTGAGCCTCGCTACAGTAGGGTTAATTATTTTTTTATATGTATATTTTTTAACATATGTATATAAAATAAAAAAAACAAAGAACGAACTTTATTACGAATTTTTACGAAATAATAAGTGTTAATATAATATTAGTAACGTAATGTAATCGAATTTCCTATAAATCTTTTTGGGCTAAATCGTTTATATCCTTGTCTCCAGAACAAAAAAACATACATTTATTTACTCTGGCGATACTGCTAAATATAAATTTTCGTAGCCCTTACTGCGACCGTTTTACAGTTAGATACTTCCTTAATAATATTATAAATGTGTAAGTTTGTGAGGATGGATGTCTGTTGTTCTTTCACGCAAGAAGGGCTCGACCGTTTTGATGAAATTTGGTATATGGATAGCTGACACCCTGAATAATTACAAAGGCTAAATAATAATATGAAGACATAGAAATTGGTTGTCAAATATTTATGCATGCGAGATATGCGTCATTTATTTTGTATAAACTGTAAAAAACTAAGAAGAATATTAACAAGTTACTTAAATATGGAATAAATGAACAAAATATTTTATTGAAATCATTTATAATTACATACACACATATTTTATGAATAACGGTTGGGCCTGATAAAAAGTATCATGATACTTGATAAAAAGCATCATTATACTTTTTATCCCGAAAAAGTATCATGTGTTCATAAGCATTTGTGTGCTGTGGACTGGACTCAAAAAGTGTCTGCACCCGGGCGACTCATGCAATTTTGAATGTTTCATTAAAATAAAAATGTTCATGAAAAAATATTAAAAAATTAGATAATGTGAACTAAAAATATAAACTGTAATCGATTAAGAAATACAAAAAAATGATATCGATATCTTATAATAATCGGATATTGTACTAACCGATTTATTTGACATCATCCCTATTTCACAATGTTGTGACACTGTCAAATGGAACTTTTTGACTTAGATAAATTATAATATAATATCCTAATGTGATATTAGTTATTATATTATTCACTGTTGAGTATGGCACTTCTCTACGATCGAAGGTTTGATTGAAAGGGATTAAGTCAATCACACTGGCATATTGCGGGTTGGCGGAGTTTACATACCTTAACAAATTTTGAAGGAGTTTTTGTAGTAAGCGGCAGATTTCGTTATGATATTTTCTTTACCTTTCAGGACCATGGCAATTGACTATCAAAGTTACGTGATTCCGAAAATTCACAGGTGGGCTCCGGGATTCGAACCCGCAACCGCCGTCCTGGAATTTCTCGTCCGATTTATAACGGGCTAGTACGCAATTCAAACGCACAGAGTCATTCGTATACGTGAAAATAATTAATCCGTGAAACGAAATGATTACATTTTTATATGTGTTTCTAATAAGAAATATGTATTATTTTTTTACTTGTTTTCCCTACACAAATCGATTGTCATTGTATACAGTTTAGTTGTATGAAAATCATGATTCAAATTCTTTATCTTAGCTGATATTAATAGAAAAGCTCACGTTATAAACAATTATATTCAAAAATAAAAGAAATAAACCTAGGTACTTTAATTTGTAATATACCTAGGTATTTTAAATTTTGGTAATGTTTAGCTTCTCAATTTAAATAAAAATACTTAAGCTCCACCCAAACTAAAGCCAGCGTTAATCGATACCGTTTTTTAATTATAACCAGCGTACCACCCTAATTTCTCTCTAGGGAAAATAAGGAAGGGTTCTCATTGAAACGTCAAGCTAAATTGATGGGCCGGCCGTGAGCGTGTCCAATAGTCGCAGGGCGTTTGTATCGTAGCGTCAGTCAGTCGGACGTCCGTAGTCAGGGTGGCCACACGCTCGTTCAAACCGGACACGTGTTATCACGAGGTGACCACGTGGTGTGACGTCACACGATCACTAACTTTTTAAAGTGAACAATGTATAGTGTGTTTGTGATCGCTCTGCTGTTATGCCTGGGCCCTTCCTGTACTAGCTCAGATAATTTAGGTTTGTGAGTTATACCGTTGTTACCGGTGATTTATTGCAGTGAATGTTTGTGCTTGGGTTTCTTGAGCGATTTCGTTTTCCTTTGTTTGTAAACATTGCGTAATTTTTTAATGTCCGTGTTTTTATTATTTAATGTATCGTATGTCTTGTTTCATAGTAAGTAGGATAAAATGAAGTGTACAAGTATTTAGAAATTATTTTGTTATGTTGCATGAGATTTAATCTGATTAAATGTTATTAATTATGCTATTTTATAAAACTAAAGAACATGGTAATTAATTTGACCTTTTTATCCTAAAATAGTGCTTAAAATTAGATTTTTTTTGTATGTGCACGTTTGATACTTTTATACTGCGCTCGTCACTCGTGTAATAAATCCATGTTGCACCCAGCACTTGACAGCTTCATAAAATAGGACCCATAGCAGTTCACTGATTGATGCGGACCTATGTCCAGCGGTGGGAAACATATTGGTATATGTTTGTTTATGTAAAACTTATGATGTTTACTTGAGATGCGCACAGCATGTTTTTTTTTAATTTAGCACTATAGAATTTATTTCTTCCCGCATAAGTGTCATTTGTCAAGTTACGGTGAACTTTTGACCTCTATACTTAGACCTGATAAAAAAGTTTATGACGTAAATCTTTGTCTCAGTCTGGTTATTGGAACCCGCGGCCTTTCTCTTTATAGTTGTCTTTTCACTTACTGCGTGGTTTGGCTGTCAATATGAAATTGGAACGGTTTTGTATTTGTCTTTATTTAATAACATTCATAATATTACGAACATATAAAAAGTCACTTGTATCTTATTGCGGTATGCTAAGACTATAGATCTCTACTTTTCTCAGTCTTGGTATGTCACTTTCGCTTCGTCCGTTATCATCAATCCTCTGATACGTTATAGTCGGATCAAGGTACTATTCTGACCTTTGGTATTCAATAACAATATTATTTTAATGATCATGGAAGATTATGAATAGTAGTAAGATTATGTACAATAATTATGAACTGATTCAATACTACTAAAAAATATCCGATATTGCGATAGGCCCCCTATCATATTGTGGGACGGAACATACAAGACGAAATGTTGTATCCTGGCACTTCTGCCTACCTCTTCTGGGATAAAAGCCATGTGTTTATGTATGTATGTTCTATTTTTATTGTGTGAGTACAGGGTAATGTAAAAGAGTATGGTGAATACCTGACATTGAATCTGAATCTCAATTGAATATGATGACAACAAAATATTTAATTTTGAAATGGAACGATGTTATTATATACCGTTGACTTCAATCCTTATCAAAAACATTATTTCAATTAAAAACCCCACAAAGTATTTACTGTTCCGGGATTTGAACAGGGCCCAACAGTACAATAATGTAAACAAACAAAACAAGCCGACCGGCGACCGCTCCATCTCAATTCCCGCCAAACTTCTTTTTATTTCAAGCGTGGCTGAGGAAACTTTGTTCATACAGCCTACGTTTTCGAACGGAAATACTTACTGCTTTATTGGTCTATGGAAAAGTAGCTGTGAGTCGTGGAGTTTACTATGCTAGATAAATCACAAATAAGTTTTTATTTTTAAAATGTTCTTTTTATAGTAATGAATAGCGAGGCGAACACGCCATTCGCCTGATGGTAAGCGAAATAATCACTCACGGACAGCGGCAAAACCAAGCAACACCATGAATTATAAAGCAATGCTTGACTATTAACAAACAATCGATATTATCAAAATATCCGTTTGCACGTGTATAGTGGTTCTCGAACACAATATTGGAAATCTATTGGAGATAGCCCCAACTGCACTTATTATCAAATGCAATTAAGTTCTTTTGATATTGCTTTTTTACTAGAAAAATGTGACTGCCTCGGTGACGCAGTTGTATAACGGTATAAGTGTAAATCTGAGGATTTGAATCTCACGTCCTAAGGAATTTGTGCCAGAATTGGCGATAGGCTTGCCTCCTTTCACATCGTAGGACGGAATATAGAAGCCGAAACGTGGGTGTCCTGGTAGTAACTCTGCCTACCCTTTCTGGGAGAAAGCGTATATATGTAAAATTTGTATGCCACAGTTATAAAGTCACAGGTCAACTCTAAGCTTCTCTAACCCTACACAATCGAGGGGTTAAAGAACAATACACCAGAACAAAAGCGTAGTAAATAATGATAAGAATAAAGTAAGCCTTTTGTAAACATGTTAATAAAGGCTTACAAGCTTCAATACTATTTGAAAATACGGGCGATGTAAGCCGCAACACGCGTGATTACGTTTATCTGCGGTAAACTTTTATTTTTACCAATCAATGCATTGTTAGTGGCTTAAACGACGGTATAGAATATCGTTTACTGGTATATTTGTTATAGTTTCAACAGGAGTAAAATGTAATGGTATTACATTCATACATACATAAACGGACGCCTTTTTCCCAAAAGAGTAGTCAGAGATTATCCTGGTATTAACCAGGACACCGACGTTTCGCCTTGTGTGCTTCGTCTCACAATGTGATAGGGGACGAGCCTATCACCAGATCAGGCATAAATTTCTGACCCTGGGCTGATAATGAATAGATGAATCAATTTGCCCGACCTGGGATACAAACCCAAGTCATCAGCTTTTCAGTCACACTATAGTACAACTGTGCCACCGAGGTAATCGAGGTAATGGTATTATCTATACAAATACAGATACTAATTATATTATAAAGGCATTATAATCATCTTTATGTGGCATTATAATGATAGGAAGCCTATTGCTGAACATAGAGTTCTTCAAAGAAAGGCCATGGCGACCTGTTGGAATTGGACTGCTTCCAGTAACATTCCCCCAAACTTTAATTACTTACATAGAGTGTAATAAATACATAAATTATTAAATAATCTTAGAAATGTACAAACAAACATTTCTTGCAAGGATATATGTACATAATTGTAAGTAAAGTAACAATTAAAAATACAAGTCGAGACCTATTTAATGTAAATACCAAATAACAATAATCTATTAAATATTTAGATGCAATTTTTTAAAATTTTTCACTAAATATAAACTAGCGGGTTGTCCATGTCCTTGGTTTTGCTCAAATCCTTCAGTCGCCTCAAGTTCAGTCGCCTACACAGACGAAATGAAAACAATCACCAGGAATAATCCTTTGACAACAATATCTATACAACACTGAATTCACAAGCAGATGCAATGTAATCCCAAGTCTAAAAATAGCTCTTACCAAACAGATCTATTGACGCGAAACAAATAAAGTGGGGCGAGGAAGTGTGTATCGAGCACATTTACGGATAAAGGACATGTTACATTTATATTGCATTAAACTACGACGGCTGCGTTGAAGCGCAACGTCTGTTAAATCTTTAATCTCCGTCGCACTGAACAATTGAGACGGTCTTGTACAGTTCTTTGTTGCTAACTTCATTCACATTCCGTTGAGCTCAAACAATAGTCTTTCAATAGTAAAGAATATTTTATTGAAGTCTCGGGATGTAAATACAAAAATTGATGGATCGGAGATGCTAAAGGGCGTAACCAAGATCTTAAGAGCATGGTAATCAATACAGTACAAGAAAAAGGAGGAGATTTAAAGAGAGCTGATGTAAATGTTGGGTCCAATAATAGCAGAAAATAGATTGAGGAAGCGAAAAATATTTTATACTCGTAGGCCTATCTGGATGTAATTATGGAAACTATAGAAACAGACGTCTAATATTATATTTTAGATATCTTATGGATAACCAAGGTCATAATATCAGAAGTGGAAACAATCATTATAAAGGTAATGACTCTACCGCCCACATACTCAACATTGCGATTCCTGTCAGCCAGGATCAACAATGGCACGTAAAAATGAGCACCGAGCTCCGAAAATCTGCGAGTCTCATAAGAACACTAGCCTGTATTTAACCAGAATTCAAAGGTATCAGAAAGTAAAAAAACAAAAAAGTTGGAGTTGGAAACAAACAATTAAACATATATGTAGGTGATAGAGTACCTAAAAAGTGTTAATGTAGACAAAAGACCAAATGCCAAACCAAGAATGGATTGTTATGGGTAAAACGTAGTAGATATTCTCATCTAAACGAGATGGCACAATGGGAGAACGAAGGAAAAGAATGACACAGTACACTAGAAGATAAATATATGACGCGAAAATAATAGACAGACACGTTCTATTAGGATCAGTGTTACCGGATAAATATCAAGATTTTATCCTACAAGCGTTACTGAGTGCAATTTGTGACAAAAGTTTTTGCAAAGAAAGAAGATGGCATCAGACAAATGGCTTCTTTTTTCATTGGATATACTTCGCTGAAAAATGATATTATGGTGAATCCATCCAGAGATCAGCATATGCCATTAACCTTATATTAGATTGGAAATACGCAATGCAGTTAACACCAAGATTTATGTATCAGATCAAAGCTATATCACCAATGTGTTTAACTAAGCGTAACGCACTTTGTATTAATTGTTTCATCATTTTGGTCTTTCTTACTGCCTTCTTTTACTAACTATTTATGTTAGAGGTGATTATTATCATGGTACTAATTTATATATGAGAGACAGATATTTATATATGAAAAGGTGGCATGATATGAGAGAGGCCTATACCCAGCAGTGGGATCCCTTCCTACTACAAACGTCTACAGGTTTTAAATGATGATGGATGGATGATGAATTTATTTAGGCAATTAATTATTATTGTATTTTAACTTCGCATGCCTCCTGATAAACACACATAATGATGCCTTAGCTTTTGCCATACTCGGGAAATATTTGAACGAATTGTTTTATAAAAAACATATTTCACGTTGATGCTAGGTCGTTAACCCCCCAAAGCAATAGAGAGGACGAAATACCCAGTTTGAACGCTAAATTGGTGCAGAGCGTTCATTGCTGAAACTGGTACGAAGCAACAAGTACATGTAGAACAACTAAGTTTAAAGTTTATGGCCAATTACGAGTGAAGTGTGTCCCCAACGTCAACCCGTACTTTTAGAAAAGCACCGATAATTTATTTGTATAAACATTTATGTGTTTTTTTAAATATATTGCCTCGTACTAAATTTGCTAATTAAATGGATGTGCATAGAAACTTTAGTAGTAATAATGTTAGTTTTTTAATTTGTCTAAGCAACTGTTCTGATTATTCAACTTATACGTCTTACTAAGAGCTTACCTTGATCATTTGACTGAGAATTTGTTGGTTGGTTACAGCAGCACGTATCATCAACCTGTGTTTTTACTACGTCATGGAATGTTTATTCTGCCATCGGTCGATCGACGTAACTTAGAGTGCACCACGAACAAATTAGTGGTAGGTCTCTCATATATGACAGACCGCCTGGGTAGGTACCACTGTAATGTCTATGTCTCCCGCCAAACATCTGTATAAATTAACTGTTGTATTCCGGTTTGAAAGACATTGTAGCCAAAAGAACTACTGGATATATAGAGACTTACATCTTATGTCTCAGGCTGGCGAGCACAGTTTAATTCCAAGCATTGCTTTGTAATTCATGGTTTTGTTTGGTTCTGCTACTGTCCATGAGTGGTCGTATACCTACTAACAGGCAAATGCTCGTCTCGCCATTCAACCCAATTAAAAAAAATGGTGGATCTCGACACACGAACAAAAAAATAACTGCAGTAAAATTAAGGATGGCATGTTCATGCACTATTGTAAAAAACATCAGCACACCTTCGCCTTTCATATTCATTGAAACTGACGCGCAAATAAATGGCCACAATCACGCGATAGCAAAAACGCGAGCCGCAACCCACTTACACGTAATGCTCCTGTTTTGTTCCTTTATAAAACGGTTATTTACGCCCATTGTGATCTTAATTAGAGAGCAACCCTTGTAACTGTGGCGAGCCAGCTAGCCACCGAGCCGTGTTCATCATTAAGATTTAAATCCGCCTAAATTCATACTGTACTTATAACAGTAGCTGCGAATTCAAGCGAATAACTGCAATACACTTTCTGTTTTTCCGAAGCTTTTATATGATTGGTCGGTTGCATGAGAGCTGGACTTCCAAATATTTCGAAGTTGGCATAAAAAATCAGGAGATCTACCAACCGCATTAGGTTAGCGTGGAGGACTAAAGTCCAGGTCATCAAAAAATATGGAAGGAGCGGTTTCCTTTACAAAGTTATTCTCGCAATGCAAAAAAAGTAATGCCTTCAGTCCTTTTTTTTAAGAACGTTATCATTCTAAAAAGGTTTAATAATAAAGATTTAGAAACTATAATAAAACAAGTATACAGAAAGAACGATATTAACTTACAGTTTTATTATTTGTTTGTTCAGAACAGTTTGTATGCAGTCTTGAAGAAAGCTGTAATCGATTTAATAACATTTTCCTTGAATATGGCTATAGAGTCGGCTGTAGTTTCAACATTATGAGGTATTTTTATTTCTTTGCTTATTGTAATTTGGTGTTTTGCCTATAGTTCGACACTTCGTTTAAACATAACTTTAGCCAACTTACTTTTTTCATTGCAATGAATGGCAAGACGAGCATGCCGTTCGCCTGCCGGTAAGCGATACGACCGCTCGTGAATTCTGGCAAAACCAAACAACACTTTGAATAACAAAGCAATGCGTGGAGACATAAGACGTTAAGTCTCAATATGTCCAGTAGTTACATTGGCTGCGATGTCCTTCAAACCGAAACACAACAGTGCATTTACACTGCTGTTTGGCGGGAAAAATAGACATTGCAGTGGGACCTACCTCACATATGAGAGACCTACCATTAGTAAAAAATCATTAAGAATAAAATTATAAATAAGTAAATGCCTGCGAGGAAAAGAGTTCCATCTGAGAATAATATTTTACCTATCTAAAGATTAAAAAACCTTTTCCCAAGGCAACAAACTGAAGCAACAGATAAATGAGCTTAAAACATTTGCTCGCCTCACATACTCACTCGCATTTACTCAGTCACGAAAAAGGCTAAATTCGCAGTTGTCACGGTTTAATTAATATACGAAAAGGTGTGGCGTCACGCACGCTCTTTGTACTTCATGTGAAATACATCAATTAGCCTTTTCGCCTTTATTTGTTCCACATCATACGTATGTAGGTGTACATCGTATACCCGCAGGTCAACATCGTGTAACTATAAGTCTATATATACTTCTCGTAGCACATGTTTGCTACGCTGACTAATAATGACCGGTTTCTATAATTTATCTATCTGTAACTAGAGATACAATTATATATTTCGATACATTTTATGTTTCAGTTAACAAACATGGAGAGATATAAATAATTATACGTAATATGGTGCATATTTCTAGGCAGCTAGGCAAAATAAATGTTTATATCAATCTTTGTTTATTGGAGCATAGAACTAGTAATGGAAGCCATGCTAACCTCTTGTTAAAGATAGATAAGATATAGAGACCCGTAGTAAACTAACATCGTATAACCACAAGTCAACTGCTGGTCTACATCGTTTGGCCGTAGGTGTACATCGCGTAGACGATAAAACTACATCTATTAGCCAAAAGGCTACATCGTATTGTCATACGGCTACGTCGTGTAGCGGATAAGTTTATTTTTTTTACAAAAGTCTACATCGATTAGCAATACGTCTACGTTGCGTAGCAAATAGTTCTACATCGCTTAGTCATACACATGTATATCTATGGATTTATAGGTACAGCATTTGAAGGTCAAAATAGAAAAAGGAAATGACATGAGTTTCTTTCCACATTTCCTTTTATGACCGTCATCTATGAAATGTATATTGTTTTATGTCTTCTCCTTGATATTTTATCGTACCTCATGTTCTGTACCTGCGTTCTTGTTCAATACTTCGTGATTAGCATTCAGCCCTGTGTTTTGGACCCTAAATTTCTTTTACGGAATCATGTTTATAAATGTCGTACGATTCATTAATTTCTCATCGCGAGCATTAAAACGTGATGAAAAGGCAACGGAATGATTTATTTATATTTAAATAATATGATTTATTAAAATTAAAACTTAAGTTGGAAAGAACATGTTTACATTGCAAATTAGTTGCTTCGAAATTTCATAGCTGCACCACTCCGGTATAGAGATAATTAATTCAGAGATTTTTTACAACCTTCTCCAATATTAACAAGGTTTATCGTTAATAAAATCTAAGTTATATTTTACCTCCTTGAGGGAAATAATTCATGGGTCAAATGTATGAGTTCACCCCTTTTCGATCGAATCTTGGGTTCCGGCTGGAAAGTCTATTTTTACGATGATAGATTTATCAGGCACAGGTGTTCCATATAAATATTATTCGCGATTGATTGAAGCTATGTCACAAAAATATATTTGGCTGGCAATTTTCGCCATAAAATCATATTACTCTTTTAATAAAATCGTAATTTTCCCTCGTAAAATTTAAGCTTGTCTCAGTAAAGTTTAATCAATTAAATAAAACAAAACAAAACAAATTAAAACTAATTTAAAGAGCAAATACAGGCCGAAAATACCGTTCCATTTTTGAATTGACATTGATTAAAAACATAATACATTTGTCATTAAGTAAAAAGGTTGTATACCATTGATTATAGTACTACCAAATCGATTGTAACGTTCATTAAAGAGGTTACATATCAATGTTTGGCGGCAAATGTACGTGTACACGTCGTGCAGGTGAGACTTATTAAGGTGACCCAGTTATTACGCACGCTCCACTACCTTGCTGTGGGGTGCTATAAATGTGTTAATTGCGGCCTTTTCACGCATCACCAGTAAATATTACTTCAGAGCAAAGATTTCGGTTCGGATTTTGTCTTATAAAGGTTTTAGTGTTTATGGCAAGGACAAAGTAGGTATAAATATTTTCATTACTGAAGATGTTTTTGTAATTATTACGGTATGTGTTAATGGAAAATGCTTAATTTTATGCAATTATGTTATTATACAGTGTTATTAACATACCTTGTTGCATGTTTTTGAATTACTTACTCATATTCCTATAAATATTTTTATTGTGTATAGGTATTATGTTTACGAGCTGGGGTGTTCAATAAGTGCATTATTTATTAAAAATAATTCTGGTCGAAGTGTGTACACTTTTTAAATATTTAAAACTCCTTTTCGACTTCAACTATATTTTTATGTGCGTTATTTTTAAACACAAATTCATTTCGGCCAGTAATAAAATACATTCAATTTTCGCCCATCAATCGGCAATTGAATCGAAATTCCCATGACGTGGTGGAAGCATTAACAAATGAAGGCTGAGGAATTGCAATGCCGGGAATGTATGCTTGCGGTATGATTGCATACAGAATGAGCGAATCTCCGGCAATCTTGTTATACGTGACGTAGCAGCTAAGTAGCGGGTGGCGGAGAATCTTCGTGTCATACGTAAATCCATTCAGCCATTCAATTTGCTTTGAATGGTATTTTCGGGGATTTTACAAATTAGCACTGTGGTAGCAGATTGTGGGAGGTATATTTGTGTGTTAGTTTATTTTGGCATAGTAGTTTTAGTAGGCTACCATTATATCAAATTTCGTCAAAATTGGTTAAGCTGTTTGAGGGTAAAGAGGCAAACAACAAAAAACAAACAAACAAACACACAAACAATAAAAAAATAATCAGTTATTTTATCATTAATTATACTCGCTGGATACAAGGTTGGCTTTCGTGCTCAACCATCGCCATATTCATGACTCAAACACTAATGAAAAAAAAAAACATTTATTTGCCATTACTATCATATTTTACATGTATTAACTCCAATCATGTCGATTGCATTAATACATATTTAGATCATTTTCATTAGTTCTACGTTTCCACTTAATTAAACTTGTGTTGATAATAATGTTTATAGTTATTCGCTAGCCATGCGTATACTAATACATAAACAATAATGTTTTTATGTACCTATATTTAAATTAAATTGGTGGTCCGCGGACCACTAGTGGTCCCTGGAAGCATCCCAAGTGGTCCGCCGAGCAATACTAAGACTATCCTTAAAATAAGTTTTTTGTTTTATTTGTATAATAGATACATAGAATACCCTTATTTATATACCCTTTATTTATATACATTTCGTTACTGTAGTAATAAATAACCAAACCGACAATTCAACTTGGTGGTCGACGGCTAGATTTTTTTGTCAATTAGTCTCGTGTCTAAATGTTGAGAACAACTGATTTAGTTATAAGAATATTGGAATTCGGCCACAAACTGACTATAATACAAGGTGGTGTAAAGGTCGCCGAAGTTTCCCTCACAAGTGTGTTGTTCTGCTTCTTCTTTCCAATTTACAAGGAAAACGGCACAATAGTGTTTAATGACTCCATTTTTATATGCAATTATCAAAAGGTATAAATATACTTAAAATCTAACAAACAAATAATTTCCAAGTAGATTCGGAATCAATTAGTTAGAATCTTTTTAAATTTTTAATTTAGGAGTAGAAGAAAAAGGATTATGAAACAAAACTTGTGACGTCACGGGGCTAAACATTCATCATAGTGAGCTTTTTAATTCTCTTTAATTTACATCACTACATAGTATAAAACAAAGTCGCTTTCTCTGTCCCTATGTCCCTTTGTATGCTTAAGTCTTTAAAACTATGCAATTACGGATATTGATGCGGTTTTTTTAAATAAATAGAGTGATTCAATAGGAAGGTTTATATGTATAATACATATATATTATTGTACAGAAATCTATTTGTACCCGGGCGAAGCTGGGCAGGGCAGCTAGTAAATTATAAAGACCTCCCAACCTCAAAATAATTGGCGAAATTTTATACTTCAATATGATTTAAATATTTGTATCTGACGTTATATTATTATGTATTACGAGTATTATCAGTAACTCACAGTCGGTCATATTACTCATGTTTAGGAATAGATAATCGCGCAAAAAATAAGTTATCGTGCAGGTCAGGCTGGTTAAAATAACGGATTTTTATAATTTTATCGTATTATGCCTCACCTGCAGGGTATCTGCTGGTAATAATATTATTATTTATATTATATTTTTGTGCCATCGTTTTACTTTTTAATTTATAAGCCTTGGTGGGCAGACGGTTGTAAAAGCGAAGTCAAGTTATTATGCCGTGTACTTTGCCTGCCTAATTGTTCTAGTGATAGAGGGTAGCGTGACGACCTAGGTTCAATATCCAGGCTATCCAATCGCAAAATCTGTAATGAGTTGCAGGTTTGAATTTGAGTTCCCCTCTACTTTTATTTTTTTATTTCAAGGAATGACGAGACGAGTATGATGTTCGCCTGATGGTTAGCGATATAACATATACATGGACAGTAGCAAAACCAAACAACACTATGACAAACAAAGCATTGCTTGGCATTCCACTGCCCTCGCCGTCCTGAGACTTACGATGTCAATATGTTCAGTTACTCTGGCTACAAAGTCCTTCAAACCGGAACACAACAGTTACACTCCAGTCTGGTCGGATAAATAGACATTGCGGTGATACCTACCCAGGCGGCCTCTCGTATATGAGAGACCTACCATCAGTATTATGATCATCTTAAGATGAAATTAAATTCAACCAAAAGTGGCTAACATTTATCAATAAGCTAATTTATCTCTCTGTTTACACCATTTGAAAAAGAAAACGAGCTTATGTCTTATCTATAAGTAAATTTCAGGAAAAAATAAACATTATTTTGGGATCATCTCATAAAGTCTAGAAAACAAGCACCTCGAAGAAATATTCATAAATAAAAATAACAGGCGGAATGAATTTTGTCGAATTATAAATTACTATACCGTTGTTGGTCCATTTATCAAGTAAATGGGCCCGTCGGCAATTCACGAATAATGTGATTCTCGCTGGATCATATTTTGATGTAGCAGGAAAAGGGATCTTCCGCTGTTTCATGGCCAATCGCAATCTGGTAGATAATAGTTAGAATAATGGATCCTTCGGTGGGTTTCACGCTATCTGCATCTCTGTTCTCTTGTCCATGTATTTATATTTAGAATACTTAATAGGGAAAATGCCTTCATGATTGGTCATTCTAAGGAAATGTAATTTTTCATTCTAGATCTATATCAGCCCATATACGTCCCATTGCAGGGCACGGGTCTACTCTACAATCGAGAGTACGATTGAGAGTGGTTAGGCAATTACTCATTATTATTTATTTAATAACTTTTGCCGGTAAATCCGACCACTTGGAATTGTAAGGCAGGTGGCGGAATAATGTACTCCTCAGTGGTTTTCAGTTTTAGTTCATCTTTTTGGCCGCAACTAAGTTCGCCTGGTAGTATAAAGTAGGTCGATTTTTTTACATGTTGGAAGAAACTGATTTACTTATCTGTACTATATTTACTTTATATCTATTTCTATGTACTGTTCATGCCACTCCATCTAAATCTTGTATGAACGAGATCGACACCGTTAGCGAAAGAACCGCTACTTGTATAGCCAGTAATTTATAATTAGAATTTCATACATTAAGTTGTTTTTCATAGTGTACAATAAAGTTATAATAAATAACAAAATACAACAAGCAATAACACAAGAGACAAGCAACAAGACAAGGTTCTTGAGTAGAGGCCACGTACAGGCAAGCGAAATGTCGGACGCCTAACAAGGTGTACGGTGGATTTGGCTAAGGTTGCAGGAAGTCGCTGGATGCAGGCCGCTTCCAACAGGTCATTGTGGAGATCCTTGGGGGAGGCCTATGTTCAGCAGTGGATTTCCTGTGGCTGATATGATGATGAAATAACAAAATATACATAAGCATGCTGTATCCAGAATCAGGACATATCGTTTATGTTCACATTTAACAGTTAAAAATTAATTATATTTTAATGTACAAAAGGTAGGAGATTAAGAAATAATACAGCTTTCCACGAAACTAAATATACAGTTTGATTGCGGTATCAATTTGTGGTTTTATGACATTTGTTTATCCTATTATTGAAGAGCTCAATTAAGGATTAAATTATTTGCTAATATTTTGTTCATATTTTGAATAGTTTATTTTTTCTATTGAAATGAATGGCGAGACGAGCTTACCATTCGGTAAGCGATACGACAGCTCATGGACAATATCAAAATCAAACAACGCCATTTCAAAGCAATGCTTGGCATTTCACTTTGCTCGCCATACTGAGACATAAGATGTTAAGTCTCAATATGTCCAGTAGTAAGTAGTAACTGGCTATAATGTCCTTCAATGCGGAACACAACAGTGCATTTACACTGCTGTTTAGCGGAAGAAATATACATTACTTTATGCTATATAAATTATAATATGCTCTTATTTCAGCTGTGTTTTGAATAGTTTAGTTTTTTCCTTATTTCATATTTTCGGTTTCAAATGAATTGGCAACCAAATAATTAAAATTCTCCGACTGATCAGATTAAACGTAAAACAAAAAGTACTTAAAAGCAGACGTTTTACGAATAAAATTGTACTGGAGTTAGCCAACATCTTAGGATGTTGGTAGTCATTAGATTTCAAGTCATGAGACTGAAATGTATTCTTTGATTTGATTCTTAAATCCATCCCATGGTTGTCTGTAAGACATTGCCTTTCGGCGATAGGACCGCCAATTGTACTTTTTATATATGTAATTTATATCTGTATTTGTTGTTTTTTTGTGCAATAAAGTGTAAATAAATAAATGTACCTCTGGTAAGGATGATGTAACGTTAAGGATATAACGTGGAATGGCATCGGTTCTGTTTAGAACTGTTAGCTGTAACTGATAAATATATGGACAGGGCTAAAAGCGCGTAGTGTTCCGAAGAAAGTGATGCGCGCGCTCCAGTACATCTCTAGTGAAGCGTTAATAAAATTAGTCAAAATCGTTGCATGTGACGACTAATTCCAGTAACGCTTAAGACAGAAATGTTAATAAAAATGAAGATAATTACTTGTATAAACGACTGGCGTCGACTTGTTGTAGGTAGATAGCATTATGGACAAACCTTTCCATAAATGCTAAAATACCTACTGAATCTGTAACTTTATTTTTTGTAATCACGATAACTAAATGATTTTTTTTATCACTATCTAGACAAAATCTATTAGATAAAGTTAATTTAATATGTATTATTAGCAACTTTATATTTAGCAACTCCAAATGTACTGGGGGGCCTAGTAATGTGAGGTTTTAAATGGCGCCCTAATTCTTCTTTCTAAAGCTGATTATTGTGAAACAATCACCTGAAACTTTGCAAGAAAAAAGTACGATGCGGTGACAATTGGCATTATACCCACGACACTGAATGACTCGTTCTTAGTGTGGGTTAAAATTATGTATGTGACAGATGGGTGATTTTTTTTTATTTTTTTATTTTGATGCTAAGGTAAATTTTTCTTAGGATACGATAGCTTAGTCCGGTAAACACAAATACAATAAATTAATCTACTATGTAAACCGGTTTCAATTCAAAACAAAACCAAAGCAGTTGGTGTATCATCTGTAACTAAACTTTCAAGGCTGGTAAACCATACCGCTCTGAAATGGTAAACACTCCGCTTGTCTCATACATTAATAATGTCAAAATATCACCCAGGCTTGTACCTCGAATGGAATTGAATTTTAAAGCTCCCATTCAAATGAAAATACTCTTCATATTTTCACCTATTATTGCTGGACAAAGAGATTATTAAACGTCAGGATGAAAGGTGTATTCATTCTTGTAATTCAAAGAGGATCGCTTTGTTTTTATTCGTCTGTTTTGGTGGCCATTTAACATATTTCTTACGATTTGTTATGAGGCTTAGGCGATTGCATAATCAAGACTAGTGGGTTTTTTAAATAAGTAGCTTCCGTGGGCCAGTTGGTTAGACACCGGCTGTGAATCGTGAGGCCGCAGGTTCGATCCCTGATCTGAGTCAAATATTTGTGTGAATCACAGGTATTTGTTTCGGGTCTGGGTGTTTGTGAGACCGAAAATGTCTCGTAGTTCCTGATACCCACGATACAAGACTCGATCTTAGTGTGGGGTCAGGACTATGTATTTGACTTTGACTGACAAATACATACTGTATTTGACTGTTGGGTGTATTTATTTATTATCTAGAAAAAGATTAAGGGAGGCTTGGACCTGAATTACATCTAACAGCATCGATTTGGATTTTGTTTATTGGAAATACTTACCTAGTAACAAATTATTCCGTATGGACGAATATAACAATTTCCATTTCCGCATGAGTATGCAACAAATACATTTTAAAATCGCCAATTAATGCTGTGAGAAGTAATTCAGGGTAAATATTGTCTGCGTAAAATATAATCTGTATAAAATGGAGAAACCCGTAAAACCGTAGGATTTTTTCGCCCTCTGGTGTTAAGTTCGTCAAACCGATGATTATTATAATTCTCCGTCCTTTATTCTTTTTAGAAAAAGCCTTTAAGTTAATCTACCATGGTAGAGAGTAACTACTGGACATATTGAGACTTAACACCTTATGTCTCTGGATGGCGAGCGCAGTGGAATGCCAAGCATTCCTTTGTAATTCAAGGTGTTGTTTGGATTTGCTACTGTTCATGAGCGGTCGTATCGCTTACGATCAGGCGAACGGCATGCTGGTCTCGCCATTCATAGCAATAAAAAAAATAGACCTTTTGTATATTGTGTACTGAATACAAAATTTATAATTACAGCAGATTTTTTGAACCATTAACTTTAATGCAATACTCGTCTAGCGCAAAGTACGAAATTTGAACATTACCCGGTTTTACAAACAAGTCAACGTTGCCGTCGTCATCGATTCACTTAAAAGAAGCTATTTTTGGAGCAAATATCGTTAATTACACGTTCTTAACATCTAGTCTAGGCAATTGCTGTTAAACTTCAGTGACGCACATTAATCTTGATCATTAAATAGTTTAAAACATACTCGCTTCCCGCTGTCATCTGTCCCTAAGCATGCTAAGATCTTTAAAACCACGCAATGGATTTTGATGCGGTTTTTTATTATATATAAAAGAGGAAGGTTTATACGTATTATATATACATATTATTGTGGATAAATCTAAAATAATCTGGATAAAGCTGGGCCGGGCCGCTAGTAATTAATATTATAATTTCATGATAATAATGATAAAAATAAATAAATTGTTACCATGTCTTTAGTTTTAAGTATTTAATCTGTTATTGTTATTTTTTTATGGTGTACAATAAAGTATATTAAATAAATAAATTAAGCGGCTACCATCCAACTAAACTAGCAGGTACAGTTTGACGTTTCATACATTTCAACTTTGTACAGGCGTAACTTACACAATTTCAATAACATTTCGCCTAAAACCATTGAATTGTGGCTTTACGGCAAGCGAAATTAAAATTGTGTGAGTTACGCTTGTCTAAATATGTTTAAAATTGAAAAATATGAAACGTCAAACGGTACCTGTTAGTTTAGTTGCATAGTAATCCTACAATATCGTTTGATAAATATAATTTTTAATGTAATGTGTCAAAGGAAATATTGCTCTTGCGGCCTAAGGTGAAGTAAGAGTGTAACTGTGAACATAATTTCCATCTTGTTTAGTTGTATTGCCACATATATTTTGCCAATACTCTTTCTATGTCTATAACTGCTTTTACCATTAGGTGTAGTGCAGTCAATTTGCGAGCCAAAAATAATGTGGCTATTTACACTTTTATGTATTTGTAGCCTGTCAATGCTATTTATTTATTTATAAACCCTTTATAGCAGACAAAAAAAATAAAAATTGTTTTATTTTATTTAACACCCAAGTTTCAGATACATAGCCCTGACCCCACATTAAATATCAATTAAATCTTTTGTCGAAAGTATCAGAAACTACAAGGAACTTTTTGCTCTTCCAAACACCCAGAGCCGGGACAAATACTTGTGTGCCTCTCGTTTCACAGTCGGCATCTAACCTGCTGCTACGGAGGCTAATTGGAAATCAGATACATAAACAGTACAATTGGTGGTCGTATCGCTCAAAGGCAATGTCTTACGGACAACATTGGGATGGATTTGAGAAAAAGAATAAACAGAGAACAGTCTAAAGTGTGAAGGATAAATAAATAAAATAAATAAATAACACCCAACAGTCACATACATAGTCCTGACCCCACACTAAGATCGAGTCTTGTGTCGTGGGTATCAGAAACTACGAGAGACTTTTCGGTCTCACAAACACCCAGACCCGGAAGAAATATTTGTGGGCCGCACAAACATTTCTCTCGGTGCGGGGATCGAACCCGCAGCCTCTCGTTTCACAGGCGGCGTCTAACCAACTGCGCCACGGAGGCTGTCGAGGAGGATAGAAGTTAAAAACGAAAAGTATAGTATATGCAAAAATTAACTAATAACTACGTGTAATAATAATAATGACTGTCTTGGTGGCGTAGTTGTACTACGGTACGGTTACAAACCTAAGGTCTCGGGTTCAAATTCCGGATCAGGCAAATTGATATTAGATTTTTTTATTAATTATCAGCCCGGAGGCTAAGCGGATAGGCGCGCCCCCTATCACATCACGGGATGGAATATACAGGGTGAAATATAAGTGGCACCTCTGCCTACCTCTTCTGGAGAGAAGGCGTGAATTTAAGTATGTATATTTATTATTTATAAATAATAATACATAAACAAAACACTATTAGTAATGAGACACCAATCACACACACAGATAAGGAAGGCACAATAGATCATGGGTCTCTCCATGGTTACCTAAAACACCTTTCGCATTGTGCGGACGAGTATTGTTTCAGCCGATTTCCCTTATGGGGACACATTCAATACTGAGCCAGGGTCCTTTGTTATATCCCATTCCCGGAGCACGCATTGTTTCACAAAAAATGGATCGGATTTGTCGAGGAAGCGTTGTCTTTTGTCAGATTAGAGCATCAGATTTTAATGGTCGATTAATATCTAGATTTAGTGTTTTATATTCAAACCAAAATGGCTTTAATGAACTTGATGGTTAGTGTAGTCCAAAAAGAGTATATATATAAACTCACGTCTTTTTCCCAGCAGAGGTAGGCAGAGGTTCTATCAGGACACTCACGTTTCACTTTTTGTGTTATATTCTACGATTCAATAGTTGCGAACCTAACGTCATTTCGGGCACAAATTTCTGATTGCAGGCTGATTATTAATAGAAAAATCCAATGTAACCTTATTGAACCCGGTATTCGACGCCACGACCTTGACATTGTAATCTTACCATAGTATGTCTATACCACCGAGGCAGCTTAGAGTATTCACACCCGCCACTGAAACTCCTGTAAGCCAGGATCAACAGTGGCACGCATTTTAATGACACCGAGCATTGAAACTCGACTAGTATTCGGGAATGTCTAACTTATTACTTACTGACTTTAACCCGCAAGGAAATTAATAATGAAGTAAACAGGAGACTGTCCCGCCCTCACACCCACCACTGCAACTCCTGTAAGCCAGGATCAACAGTGGCACGCAATGTAATGACACCGAGCATTGAAGCTCGGCGAGTCTCCGGGAATGTCAAACTTGTCTTTAACCCGCAACGAAATTAATCAGAAAGTTAAATTAATAGGAGGAGTTGGAAATAAATTATTGTCCACTTCCCTCCGTGTAAAGCGGGTGACAAAACAATGAACTAAAGAGGCAAATAACCTCGCAAAAAGACTATTACGGCCGTAGAAGCCAGCCGTAAAGCACCACGGATCAAATTATTGTTACCTTAAAATGGGACCTATTTATGTGAGCTTTTATACTTGATTCCAGTAATATGTATGGCAAAAACGCCGGAAAGCACGGAAGTTCTTCCTAGTCTCTACAAGGTCCATGTAGTATACAACTCCAGATGTTATTTGCATACTATCCAGCATGGTTTTACGCTCATCCTGCCAAAGTCTACACTCCCAAAGTATATGATGCGCGGATTGTTCATATTCGCAATAAGATGTTGAACACGGGCACGCAGGCGATTCGACAAGCTTAAATGAATGTAGTTTAGACTACATTCTTTAAAGTAAAAGTAAAGTGAAGTAAACAGGAGTTGGAAATATTATAAATATTATAGAATTCGCTGGCGAAAAATAATCAACTTTCTGTAGCGGTCCTATTATGGCGGCCCGCACGCTCGTATATACACATTATAATAATATTTACACTGACAGGAATCGCGACGCACTTGGATGTTTATTTATTTATTTATACGATTTGTACACATAAATAGTATGAAGCCTCACTATGAAGGGTTTATTTTCAATTATTCTGTGCATATTATATTTACTCACCTTAACACTTCACTTATCGGTTCCGCACAGCTTTTTATATCTCTATATTTAAGTGGAGGTTCATAAGTAGTTTTGTCATCTGCCAACTATATGGCGTCATTAGGTTCTTTATGTTTTTGGTATTAATAAGCATAATTAGGATAAATTACAGTAGAAGAGTGACACGGCTATTTACATCACTTGCAATAAAGGATTTATGAAAATAAAATACCTTGTATTTTTCGATTTAATAAAACTGATGGAGTCCATATTATACCAAATATTTTAGAAATATAATGTATATTAAATAAATCTAAGCCATTTTGTATGACACTAATCTTTTATTGATAGGCTTAAGCATTTAGCATGAGGCGAACGACCTACTTTGAATTAAAAAAGAACAGAATCGAATACACATGATAAAATTCAAATATTACACGAACAATACTCTCTTTTTTGAAAAATGGAACGAAATTCGCTGAATATCCGGCCAAAAATTCCAGCAAAGTAATCTGACAGTGCCTTCTAATGCGTACTACTGTCTCCGTAAATCCATCTTCCGTCGGCCAGATTACGAGTGTTTAATGCTGAAAGTTCCTGCGACGCTCAAAAACGAATCTAATGCATTGCACACGTAATGCTAAAACCTATATGTGGCAGTTTGATTTCGCTTTTAGGAACTCGTATTTGCTTATGGACGATTTTTGCTTGCAGTAGATCAACTTGCAATTTGAGTGAAGTCGGCAATGTGAGCATTATGGATGTTGTAAGTGAATTTGGTTTTTGTTTTAACTCGTCTAAGGAAGTTAAAGCTAATAGTTATGTGGTTCTGAAAGTCATTATGTCATTCGTAACAATTATGTCGGCTCATTTAACTTCTTCTCCACGCTACGAAGATACTCTTCTCCTTCCTTCTTCACGCATACTGCCTTGCGAAGCCATAGCTTGATGGAAAAACCATCTTAGCGCGAATCATATGCGTCGCAATTTTTTCTTTTTGGTGCACCGTCAATCAGTGAAATGGTTTGTCGTCACACTTATTCTCATTTCTGTATAACCCTTGGCCCTTCCGCCGTAGCGTGAAGAAGCAAGCGAGACCTGACTGATGTAATTTGACACTCTGTGTGAAATTGTGATTACTTTCAAGTGCATTGGAGACAAATTGCGGTATCAGATAAAAAAAAACAAAAGACATTAATTTCGTTGAAATAATATAGTCAAATATATATTTTTTGTTCACAGCCCTTCTTCTAGAAACTTTGAAGACAGTACAGCGAGCAATATGTGACGAAGAAATGGTAGAAATACAATGTCCCAACAAGACTGCTATAAGCATACTCGTGGCACAGTATGGGAAGGCGGTTCCAGAGAATTCGCCATGTGCTGCAACGGCTATAGATAATGAAGCAGATCAGAATTGCAAACTATCCAATCCGATGCAGGTAAGAATAAATTTCATATATTTTCCTTAAATCGAACGATGAGAGGAAAGGATGTTTATCTGCTGGTGTCACGTCTGCCCATGAAAAAATGTATTCACTTAGGACCTGTTATTATCAAGCATTGCTGCCCTGTACTGCGCATATCTAGTAAACAAAAATTCAATAGAACCCCTGCTGTTTGGCAGCAGAAATGGCAAAAAACCTTAGTGCCTACCCAGACGACCTATTGCATATAAAGAGTTTATCACCTACTTACAAAATAGTGTTTTGATACTGCTTAATCATTTTCTCCCTTCTTTTATCTTCAGAGTACAGCCCTTTGAATGCACAATGGTTTAGTAATGTTAGATGTAGATATCTACTGCGATCTACATCTAGAGAATGACACCGTAGGCATTAATGATTTGCAGGTTTTTGATAGTTTTTTTTTTGTTTTAGTACTCCCTACTGCAGACCGTGGTGGAGGCATGTCAAAAGAAACCGCAATGCAGGTTTAGCACCAAACCAAAACCTGACATTGCGAACCGCTGCCCCTTCCCCAGGATGTATGTGGAGGTGTCATACAAATGTCGACCTCGTAAGTATTGGAATAGAGTTACTATTAGAAACACATCATTATAATATGACAAGGGAGCCAATCTTAAAACAAAAAAACCTGTAATGAACAAGCTGACCCATGCATATGTGTGTTAGAATACTACCTTTAATGAGAATTGGTCATCTCTCGTTAGAATATGCTGCATTTCTATATGTCATGCCAGTATCAAAGAACAGATTAGGGAGACTGAATGCGTTGCGTGGTTTACATACCATAGAAATTGCTCCTTTTCCTCACGATTTTTTCCTTCACCGTTTTTCGTTCAATACTAATATATTATTCTATATTACCACTGATGGACACGGGTTACGGGATTTCTCTATCATCAAGAGTTTGATTAAAATGGTTCAGGCTCTAGTCCAGGTTGTTGGACAAATTATAACCATAACATAATATTGATACTTGTACTAGGCAATGTTTTTCCCGTAGACATGGAGGTTATATTAAAGGGGAGCATTACAAAAAATAATAAGAATAAGCGAAAACATTTCAATAAAAGTGAAGTGCGAACACATAAAAACGATATGCTAAACTGTCGTTTAGGAGTATAATAATCGATTTCAATTGTCGATGCCGCGGTAACAGCAAAGAAAAACATTACATTGAATAAGTGCGATAATATTTTCCTTTTATGCGTGGAGCTTTAGCCGCCGCGGCCATTACGAGCAAATTATTGGTTTCCCTTGTTTTACTTATCAGACGGTTTTTCTCTTCCGCGCATTAGGAGACTTGTATATTTATTATATTTTTGTTTTATCATTATCTTTACACATTTGTTTAAGCTTGACTTTACATTGGTCTTTCCGGTGAAGTGACGTTGCGGTATCCAATGGTTATTGTTGTACATTCTGGATAGTTATATTTATTCTGTATCTGTATCAGTATGTCCTTTAATATCCAAAGTACGATTGAGATGGGTTAAGTAATATAGTCCACCACTGGGCTAGTGCGTGTTGGCGGACTTTACACACCATACAATTTTTACAAATGGCTATGGTATGCAGATGATTGACTATCAATACACACATGAGTCCGAAAATTGGGAGGTGTGCCGTGAGATTTAAACCTGCGATCACCGTAAACAACAACTGCATGTGGTCCGTTACCAAAAGGCCACCACGCACTAGTTCATCCATAGATATATTATAAAAGAATAATCATTGTGTACGTTAAAGTTAGATAGATACCCAATGGAACGATCCAAGATCACACAACACTTGACCAATTGTAGGAGTCTTGCTGTCCTTGAAGGTGGGAGGATAAAACTAGATTATTTTCAGCGGAATCCCACTCTTTCCACTTTCTTTAATCTCAGATCCAGTTTAACCTCCTTCCTATTATCCTGGCTCTTTCTGCTGTAGCGTGATGAATCCATTACGAAAGCTGGCATTATTGAATAGTACAAGTTTACTTTTTGTAGTCAGCATTGCAATTCCTATCAGGTGCAGGGGGGTTGCTATAAAGTAATAGAGTAGAGTTCTCTGAAACGAAGTTCGAATGTTCGGACGTTGAACATCGACATACATATGTATAAGATAAGTTTCTGCTTCTAAAAATTAATACTTTTCTGTATGAAACTTATCATTTACTTTGAACTTCGTCTAAGATTACGACGTACGATACAGGATTTAAACATTTTGAAAACTATTAAGGTATATTCGTACATTTTTACGTGCGATGTTCGAACATTACAGAGTAACCCCCCAAGATCGTAACTTTATCAAAGCATAAAAAGCAATAGAGGGAAAGCACAATCTTAATAGACTAATATGATTTAAGATGTGTACCTGACCGAATTAAACGCGCCAATAACTATTTCATGCTGCAAGCAAAAATACTACGGCACTATCACATTAATCCATGGGAAATCCACTAGTAAACATAGGGCTGTCTCAAGGATTTCCGTAATGACCTGTTTGAAGAGGCCTGCCTCTAGTGACTGCCTAAAACCTTGAGGTGAAAGTCCACAGTTGCGTTTGGTATGTAGCCGCGACTCAATTACTTGTTGACGTTATCAGCCGCCATTTTACGTTTTATATGCCCATTTTAAAAAAATAATACAATGCGATATTATTAACTGCTACTTCCAATATAATAAATCATATTTCATGTAGCGTTCTTGTTAATATTATTCAAAATTACCTTTCTATGTCGGATGTTTATAAGTATTTCTTTTGTAGTCCAGTTAATTAAACTAAATTGGACGTTTATAATATTGTGTAAAATGTGTTCGTAATTTATAAGGGAACGGTAATGTGTAGCCATAATATTGTAATTGAGTAGTGAATTTGGCATATTATAAGCAAATAATTAATCTTCTGTATAGAATTGATGATAATTGACTTGTCCGATGGTCTGACTTGATAGAGTCGTATCATAAATGATAGGTTTATCCCGATCTCATAATAACTTATGTACGCCTCTTGTATCGTGCTTATTATAAACTAAGACATCTATAGGGCATAAGGTGTATCTTCAAATCCTTAATAATATTATCATTGTGGAAGTTTGTTTGTATCGATGTTTGTTACTTTTGTCATGCAAAAATAGTCCAACCGTGTAGCTTTATGAAAGTTGGTATAGCTGGATTAATAGATAATCTATTTGGTTATCTGTTATCCCAGAAAAATAGTATATTCCCGTGGGATGAGTCAGGAATTACAGGAAAGATTTAAATGCATGGCATGAGACAGGAGAGGGCAGGATTGCATGTTTTTAGTCTTGGGATAATAGAATGAGACGGGATAAAACGGAATAAAACGGAACAAGTGGGAACAGAACGGGAAAAGCAATTTAGTCGATGGTGGTCACATTAAGTTTATAAAATAGTATGCGAAATAATAAGTTGTTGAAGTGAACTGGACCTACAAACTATTTGCACCCGGGAAATACCGGGCCCGACCGCTAGTATATGCTATACACGACAATATATGCCAAAAATACATGACAATATATGGCAAAGGTTACCTCTAATGCTGGCACTTCACATGGCTATTTGTATTTGTGTATTTGGCATATTTGGCAAATAATTTAAGTTTAATTGAGAAAGTGTGGCCTTATTTGCCTATTTGACATACAAGGCCAATAACAAATACGTAAGTATAAATTGTCATATTTGCCTCTATTTGCATGTTTGCTTTTAACGTCATTTATTTTGCCAAATACAACAAACACCCAATAGCAAATACAAACAGCCATGTGAAGTGCCAGCATAAGAGATTATCTAGTGCAATAAGATCGTCCATTGAACCTACTTTAAATATGGTTACAATTGGTTTTGTTTTTCTTTTGGTGTATAAACGTAGGTAAAATAAAGAGATAAATAAATAAATATATGTCTCAGCGGGGATCGCACTTTTGCACTATTGCGAAAATCGACACAAAAAATAATTGCATAACCACAGCGCCTTTCGGCATTAAATATATCACTTTAACGAGCTTTGGTTTAATCAGATCGAAATATTTAAAATATGAGATACTGACTTTATCCCCCACTTTGCCTGCATCGAATTACGCTTCAGATTGGACAGGTATTTAAATTTTTACTGCGATAAAAGAATAAAATAAGTTGTCTATTAAAAATAAATGATAATGATTGTCAACTGCATCAATTAATATCTACGTGAGATGATTAAATATCGTCTGCTGAAGATAGAAGGATTACAAACCGTCTATGCTGGTGCTGAAAAAGTACTTCAGAACATTATGTTTACTTAATAATAATTCTCATTCCAAATTTAAATGAAAGTTTTATAATGGTTTCTTAGATTTACGCGAATGTTATACATTGAAATAAAACTACTATTTACAGGGCCAGCTTGACCACGCAAGTTGTAAAATAATCGAAACGCCGGGAAGTTCAAAAATCCTGGATAAAATACGTAAATAATAGTTTTATTTCAATGAAAGTTTTATGCTGAATGTGTCAGTGTATAAACGAAAGAAATATATGGTTTCCAACATTTTCATATTCCATTGTAATGTATAGAAGACATGTCAATAAAAGTTTATACCAATTATTTATTTTATAAGTACAGTATTATTTTAAATATTCTCTCAATCCGAATGGCTCTAAACAAATATTTGTCGGCCACACAAACATTTGTTTCGGGAATTAATCGTACTGACACCTTCTGACTTCACTGTTGGATTATGTACATATATAATTATAACTAATCGCTCCACTAAGGCTCTTGTTTGTCAAAACATCAAAAACCCTTTTCATATTACTACAGTATTTAATACCTAATGTTTAACAAGTCAGAAATGTCAATACATAGATACAACCCATCTCATTATTATTATATTTATAACCAAATGTTTACAAACCCTGCAAGACAAGTAAAGACAGGGCTGCCACATTACTATAGTAATCAATACAAAATGTTTACAAACCACAAGACGCTAACCAAAGACAGACAGGGTTGCCACCTCGCGTGACGCGACGTATTTACGAGAGCCCTTGCAAGTATTGAAGTGATTTACGTCCGGTTAATAAAATCGAGGTCGGTGGCCCCGGGGTGGCCCGACGTGGCCCCGGGGTGGTCCGGGGTGGCCTGGCGGGCGTGGTGCAGGAGTGGCAAAGGTGCGGTCCTCATTATTAGACGTAGGCGATGCCAACGCTCCCCTGCGATAGCTGGAGTGTTTTAGAAAATTGCGCTTAGCTAAACGACGTGGAAATACGTGGTTTATAATTTTATTACTTGTAGCAGATAATCTTGTAAGTATTAAGTGTTAGAAAAAATAAAAAATATTATCTTAGTGTATAGCGTTCTAACCAGAAGCATTCAAACAAACCAAACAAGTACTTCAACAATAATTTTATTAATAGGTTTGCGATCAAAGTATCTGTCATAATATAATTCCTAAATAAGTTATGTTGTTATCGATAGTTTTTAATATATTTTTTAAACCACTTAATTTGTGTGCTCCGAAGATAGAGCTAGTACTAAAGACATAATACTATGTGCTAATAATAAATTGATTCTTTCTTTTCTTTTTTATACATTTTAAGGGGTAAAACATGTGACTATGAGCCTACGGAAATTCACTAACCTATATAATCGCATTGAAATAAAATTATTATTTACGGATTTTATCGCGTAAACGTCAGGAACTCAAAAAAATGTAAAAATTAAACCAAAATCCGCGATAAAATCCGTAAATAATAATTTTATTTCTATATAATCGCATCAGGAATACATTAACATATAAACGAACAAAAACACAAGAAAATTCGCAGCAATAAAACTTAACCCTATTCATATCTCCATAACATTACAAGACAGGTATCCAATACAAAATAACCCTACACCGGTACACTCGCCATTAATATTACTTAGGGCCGCTGATACCCTTCCGCTAAGTATAAAACACTCGGACTCCTAATTGATAAACGAACACTCAAGCCCATGCTTTTATCGTATTGCTGGTTTCGGATTACATACTAATGGACGCGAAAGGGTTAACGTGTTTACATTTCATTGTGTTGGGTTAGTTTGTGTGGCTAAGGCTATGTTTGTTTATAATTAATCACCTGGATTTTTTGTTTGGTATTTTTTGTAGTTATTTGACTACAGTTTAAGATAGGTTGTGTAGTCTTTGTCGTCTTTGGGCTAGGCTTCTTTATTTGTAAATTAAGATTACTTATTTCACTGGTGGTGGATTATTTATCATAGGGTTTTTAAAATTAATATTTTTTTTTCTGAGAGACAAGATAAAGGAACATTATAAGTTTCATAAAACATGATTAATCAATTTAGTTTAAAATTAATTTATAAACAAAGATGTAAAAATAATTTTACTATAAACATAATTTAAAAAATAATATATCATGTCTATTTCATATTACACTCATTCAAATTATTTCATTTCATATTCTAAGCTATATAAATCTTTTTACTAAAGATTTTATAACCAGGTGTCCCAACACGGTGGGTTCAAGGTCACCCTGAATAACTCGTAATTGACCTCTGATTGGACCATTTCAACATTGACATTAATGTAGCCGCAATCAGGGATCAAACCATTGCGTGATGCCGAATACAATAGACGACACGATTTAATTAAATCTGTTCGTACATTTATTTCTTCGGGGTTTACTAGTATTATAAATTAGGCATTTACTGATATTTGAAATTGTAATACTTATATGTACATATACATACATACATTAACTCACGCATTTTTCCCAGCAGATGTGCAGATGTGACACCATAGCCATTTTTAAGAATTTCTATGGTATGTCAAGTCTACCAACACGCACTAGGCCAGCGTGGTGGACTATATGGCCTAACCACTCTTAATCATACTCTTGATTATAGAGGTTCCTCGTCTCGGACGTATAATGTATCGGCTGATATAGATACATTTTTAAGTATCGCGACACCTTGGCGCAATTTTTTTAGATAATTTTAAATTATTATCCTCTGATCAGCCAGTGAGTCCAGACCACATAGATTATAATTTATAGCAAACACATGTTACCTCTAGAGGACAGACTAATGAGGTAATTCTATACAACATTGTTACTAGAGCGATCAAACCGCAAAGTAAATATGGCCGAACATAGGTGGCAGGATATCTCTGGATACTGGTCGCTATGGAATTCCGCTCATATTTGCTATAGATTGTTAGAATGTTACAGAAAATCTTGTCGCGTAATTATTATTTGAGTGATTACACCAAAAGGTGGTGGTAGGTCTCTCATATGTGAGAGGCCATCTGGGTGGGTACCACCGCAGCGTCTATTTCTCCCGTCAAACAGCAGTGTAAACGCACTGTTGTGTTTTGGGTTGAAGGGCATTTTAGCCAGAGTAACTCCTGCACATATTGAGACTTAACATCTTATGTCTCAGGATGGCGAGCGCAGTGGAATGCCAAGCATTGCTTTGTAATTCAAGGTGTTGTTTGGTTTTGCTACTGTTCATGAGCGGTCGTATCGCTTATCTCTTCTCGCTTCTCGCCATTCATAGCAATAAAAAAAAAGGTAGATACAGGGGTTACTGTATAAAAATGATACGAACTTCGGATGTTCGGACGCCGTATGTGAAACTTTACAAATGTGCCAAGATACTCCACAAAATGTTGGAATCTTCAATCGTACGTCGTAACCATAGACTAAGTTCGGAGAAAATGATAAGTATAATAGAGAATAGTACCCATTGAATAAGATTCAAATAGGTCGCTTGATACACATCGTTTCAAATAAGTCGCTGTGGATTTTTTTTAAATCCTATAATCACCAGTAGAGTTTTGACTCACGTAGCTTAAGAATCATCTTGAGCTACGTGAGTCAAAACTTAAATCATATAATATAATAATAATTATACTGATAGTGTACGCGAATTTTACTCAATTAAACAATTTTAGAATTTTATCGCGCTTTTTCTTTACGTTTAATTTTCAAATAAACACATATTTATTGAACCATTCCCGCCCATACCCACCTCTGCAACGCCTGTCACCCAGGATCAACAGTGACGCGCAAAGAATTGATACCGAGCTCCGGAGCGCGGCGAGTCTCTTAGGGACACTAGCTTGTCTTTAATTCGCATCGAAGTTAATTAGAAATAAAAAACAAATAGAAGGAGTTGGGAAAACATATATTATTAACGATATATAAATAAATACAGCCAAGAGTCACATAAATAGTGCTGACCTCTCATTACGATCAATTAAGTCTTGTGTCATGGGTGTCAAGAAACTACGAGAGATACACTTTTCGGTCTCATAAACTCCCAGACCCGAAATAAATGCTTGTGGTCCACACAAACATTTATCTCGGTGCAAGAATTGAAACCGCGGCCTCTCGTTTCACAGCCAGCGTCTAACTAACTGCACCACGGATGCTGTCATATATTATTAACGGTATATAGAAATAAGACATTAGACCAAAACATATATGATTAACGATGTATAGAAATAAGATCTTAATAATTTTTGATCACAGATGAATTTCGGAGTCGTACCGTCTGCGAGAACGAGGTGATGAAACTGAGTTGTGGGCCGCGCAATAGGATCGCCATATTCGACGCACACTACGGTCAGTCCGCGTACGAGACGACCTGTTCAAAATCTGGTGTCTTTGTAAATGAGAGTAAGTATATTTGGAATCATGTTGTGTGTGTATTTTGTGATAGGATGTTCGAGTATGTACACAAGCCATTTTATGAGTAAAATCATATGAGTTAATTGAGAACGATATTTCTGGTAGTAATGACAACAGAGCTTTTTTATTACATTATTTATTTTACAGTGTTACAAAAGCAAAATAGAGTACAAACTATACACTGTTAAGAAAACACAAAGCTCCTACAGATAAGAATCGTCCTTATCATATTTTCGGAGGGATTAAGTTTAGCTAACTATCATGACACCCCTGCATAGTTTTTCGGATATTTACTATTACTCGTAACTAAGAGCGTGCACGAGAACATTATTCATAATAGGGTATTTGACTATGATCGTTTTTATATATTTTTTTTGCGTAAAATCAGAAATAACATTCAAATTTAACATTTCTCCCAAAACAGTATTTAAGGAGCTTGTAACATGAGGCAAATATTAGTATTTTAAGAGAAAAAATGGAAGCGTAGTGGGGAGATCTTCTCGCCTCTTTCACACGCGCACACTATAATGCATATGGAGACTAATGACGTCTAGTTCTGTATTTTATCCCTTTTATTTTACTCCCACTGTAAGATTTAAGGCGTTTGTAACTTGTTTCAATCTGAATGAATTTAAAAAAATATTTTCTTTAATACAATAAAAAAAGATGGTTAACTACCATATTGGTGAAGCCAGAAACGTGCGTATGGTGTGTAGATGAAGCTCTAAAGTATCTGTCTAGTGTCTACCCTATTGCTCCATATTGGTCTATAAAAGTCAGTTTATGAATAACATAGAATACTAAACTCATTTTTACAAAATTTAACCCTAATAAGTATACGATCCTTTTGATCACGGAATACACTTATTAGCAAAATACGTGACCTTACGTACGAATGCAATAACCCGTGTCGCCATGCGAAAAATGTTATTATGAGTGGACGAGGGCCAAACGTGCCGTTGTCCCAAATAGGATGGACTGTATGACAGTTTTGATGTTACTTGTTACTTTCGTTTAGCTAATTAGATGGCGAGGTCTGTTGGGAACTAAATGGAGACATTAGTAAGAATATTATCACTGCTAAACGACTTTTTGGTATGTTAATATTTTAGTAACTGTCTTGGGTCCCATGATTACAATTATAGTGTTCACCTAAGCGTGAATCCTCGGTGGGTAGGCAGAGATGAAACTAGTGGCATAGTTTGCAAAGCTTATTGGATCCTCATATGGTATAGGGGGCGAGTCACCTCATAAACTCAGTACCTCACAGTTCACAACTATTCTGCCATTCGACCATAAGGGTTACAGTATTTATAAGACATAATATTACTTTTCAATGCTATCAATTTCCATGCAATGACATCTTCAAAGACACATAAGAGTAGACTATTACTCATAAGAACATTTTGGAGGGAGGCATTGGTTCAGCAGAGGACCTCTTGTAACTGAAGAGACAGAGAGATGATGTTTTGGTATAAATAGTTTATTATTTCAGCATGCTCAACGCCATACACCGTGGAGAAAGTGATGCAGGCGTGCCTCGGTAAACGTCGGTGTCAGATAGTGGCCAACAGTAGGACATTTGAATCGTTCTGTAGCCCTCAAACAAGACCTTATTTCAAAATAATTTACGCTTGTGGTAAGTAACGTTTGCTAAAATATAATTAGATAAATATTACGTGTAAATGTGTTATTTGTGGGACCGAAAAGTCTCTTGTTGTTTCTAATACCCATTACACAAGTGGGGTCAGGACTACGGGTATGTAAGTGACTGCTGGGTGTATTTATTATTTATTCATTTAACTATTGGAGACAGCCCCCGTGGCGCAGTTGGTTAGACGCCACCTGTGAAACGAGAGATCGCTGGTTCGATTCCCACATCGAGAGAAAAGTTTGTGCGGCTCACAAATATTTATTTCGGATCTGGGTGTTCAGATGTGTGAAGAGAGTCTTTTGTAATATCAGTGACAGCTCAAAAAGCCATGGGAAAACTGCACTTTTTTGTGAGACATTGGTATTTCTTGCTCTACAAAACGATATCAACTCCTACATAAAATAATTCTTTATACGGATAGTATTTCACAAGATCCTTTCAATCGTTAATTACTACCGTCGCGGCGAAACGTGTTACAAACGAAGAAAAAGCTTCGCAAGGAACTCCGTAGCCACACGATCTGTCTTCTTATTTCTCATTTCATTTAAACAGGCTATTTCAAGACAGCTTTCGAAAACTATTCAGGGTGGTCGTTTTAGTGACTACAGATACAACGCAACAAAATATTTCGCAAAAGAAACCCACATTTTTTGTGATATTTTAAATATCATCGCGTTTGGGTAATAAATCCATTGATTTTGGTAAAATAAAATAAATTAAACCCTAGCATATCATAGCGTATTTAAGAAACACTATGTGTATACCACCTAAATACGAAGATAAAAAACAAAAAAAAAACGACGCTATTTTGCAACATTTTTAGTTGCATTGCATCTGAAGTTACTTAAACTACCACGCGGCTTAGTTTTCGGTAGCAGTCTTGATATACCCTGTATACTATACTAGCGGTCGGACCCGGCTCCACCCGGGTGCATACACGTTTTATAATGGCGGTCAAAATGTTTAATTCTGACTATCAGTTTAGAATATCGACCAATCGGACCACGAAAAACGAACAAAATTTCCTCGCATTTTCTAGAAATATCACTACTGCTTTCCTCCTTTAGGTTATAGCGTGATGATATATAGCCTATAGCCTTCCTCGATAAATGGACTACCCAACACTGAAAGAATCATTCAAATCGGACCAGTAGTTCTAGAGATTAGCGCGTTCAAACAAACAAACAAACAAACAAACTCTGCAGCTTTATAATATTAGTATAGATTTACGCGTAGATTCGCGCGCGTCAACGTTGATTTTATCAGTTAATTCAGGTGGTAAGAAAGCATTCATACAAAACGAAAGATTATTTTTTTTTGTTCCGGATAAACAGTACTTTTTTCTGTGAAAATAATCTTTTGCCCACGAAGTTTTCCTTATATATTAATTCATATGCATCTTTTAAATATAAAATAACTATGTGTACATTACATAAAGACACAATCGGTACAATTAGATTTAACAAATCCAATTGTAGCAATAAGTAAAAAACAACATCAACTTTGCTACTCCAAATGAATATGAAAGACAATTAAAACCCATATCAATGTTTTATAACCACTAAAAGGGATTAGCAGGGACGAATAACTGATATTTAATGGATTCTCCATTTAGGGACAAACGCGTTTAGTATTTAAGCCGTTTAGCGTCCATAATGCGCTAATGGTATTAAGTACGCCGCTAACAATGTTTGATAACATGCGCACTGTTCCTGTTTTAAACACCAGATATTAACACTATTCTATGGTTAATAACAGTTGATTGATTTTTGTTATATTGGTATTATAAAATGCATAATGTTCAGGCGTGAATGAGATATCAATAAAATAAATACATCCAACAGTACATACATAGTCCTGACCTCACACTAAGATCGAGTCTTGTATCTTGGGTATTAGAAACTACGAGAAACTTTGCAGTCTCATAAACATCCAGACCCGATGGAAATATTTGTAGGCCTCACAAACATATTTTGTGTCATGTGCGGGTATCAAACCCGCGGTTCTCCTTTCACAGTCGGCGTCTACCCAACTGCGCCACGGAGTCTGTTTACATTATGTTTCTAACAGTTCAGTATGATTGCATCGAACCGTAACGGCCTTTTTACTACCCAGTTAATTAACTTATTATAGATACAGAATCTTTTGTCCCTTTCTAACGATTTTGCCATTCAATTTGACCGTAGGAGACAAAACGTTCCACAGCTAAAATAGTTTTATAAACTGTCTATGAATAAGAACGTAAGTGATAAAGCTCTGTTACTACTCGTCTCTCTCTTGGGAAGGCATTCGGTTTATCATTATATGCAGTTTAGAATATTCCAGTGCTGTAAAAACTGTCCAAGCAATAACTGATTCTCTACTTAAAAGCATTACATTGATTAAACTAAAAGAAAAAAAATCATCTTGAAACAAAAAATATTGTTCAACCATAGTTCCGATAATAAGCAACGAGTTAGTAGCCACTATATCAGAACGTAAGGTTTATAAGTAATATTATTTATCCACAGTTCCCCTAGGCATTATAAGTGAACGCTACGAGAGCGCAACCGAAGCGGACGAACGGGCAGGATCTAAAGTAACTAATACCGATGACTTGATTGATGATTCAGGTGAGAAAATGAAATGCAACTTTTCTAAACCAAATTTCGATGACCGATAAATATATTTTACTAAATAGGAATGAGATATTATATTTACTACATTGAATAAAACATTAAAACTTAAAGAACGAGGATAATTTTAATGTAAATAAAATATTACAATTAAAAGCGAACACATATTAAATGTCTTTGGTTTTGAAATAGCAATATTATAAGTTTCTTATAATTCTTCACCTAAATTAGTATTAAAAGCCTTTATTGTCAATTTAATTATAATTAATTAAAATATTCTTATGTTAGTAGGAGCAGGAGAAACGTGGGGCGACACGAATGCCGGATCGCCAATAGCTGACCCGGCTTTACAGCCTCCGTTTGATGACGTAACATCTCCGTCGAACCGAGGCGGGGACACAACTATCTTCACATCTAGTACCAATGTTGAACAGACTAAGGGTGTGTATTGTTAATGATTATAATTATTTGTACATTATATATTTTTGCAATTCAACAATACGAAGTGTACTGTTGAACATCTAGGTCACGATCTGATTGATTCATATTGATTTTTTTATCAACAATTCCTATTTTAGTCTTAACGTATTATTATGATAATAAACCAAATGTACTAATTTGTTTAATGTCGATTTCCCAGATTTAGATTCAAATTACAAGCTCTACATATTCATCGGCATCGTTATTGCAATATTTGTCCTTCTTATCATCATATTCATCGGAGTACGGTGCTATCTCGACCGCAAAGCTAAAAATGACTCCAAGAACGGTGATATGTTCACTACAGAAGCACCTAACGTTTTCAATGACGCAGTATCTGATATAGACAACGATGTTGATGTAAGCCATATTTCTGGAACTTTCTACGATCCTGTGCATCCCGATATGATACTATACAAAGATGTACCTGGAAGCAGAGGAACTCTACGAGCTATGAAACCTTTATCAACAATATACCCTATTGCTGGAGCAAATATGTATGGCAATGTGGATTACGTCCCTACACAGTCTAGGGACATTCCAACAAGATTTACAAGGAGTAGAAGTAAAGAGGAACAAACGAATGCAGATATGTTGATGAGCCCGAAAAGTTTAGCGACCACATACAATTCACAATATTATTACGGCTGACAGCAAGAAGAACCCAATGATACTCCTAGATCGTACTGTTTCTAATTAGTTTAATGGAACAGATAAATATTTAGCTTTTAAAGCAAAAACATTGAAATAAGAGACACTAAATTAAAATGTGAGTACTGTTAAGAATTTCATGAAATATTCAAGACCTCAGAATGATTTAAATAATAGAATGTAATATTATATTTAGTAATCCATTTAAATGTTTGTCACCACTAATGATTGCACCGTGTACGAACCTATTACATTTGCATAAAGTAGACATTCCGCACCTAGCATTCGTGATATCAGTGATTTAATGCGTACTCTATTACTCTCGTACGTTAAACTTACTTGTAAATATTTTGCTTCATTAGATTTATTACGAGAAATGACACATATTATGTAAATTTTTTGATATTTTTTTTATAATAAAAAATGTTAAGAACCTTCTTTTATTTGTGGTGTTGCCTTGTCCATGCTTATAAATAAATGGTTAGGTCATTAACCGTATTTATACCCAGCTATTTTTTTGTTGTAAAATGCTGGGTAATGGGCGCGTGCTCGGTGTCATTACTCATGGATATTAAGGGGAGATTCCAGTGGCTATCACTCAAGAAGCTAAATAGGGGAGCGGCGACTGTAACACGAACTTTAAAAATTATGCTATCTATAATAATAAAAACTGATTGAGGGCTATTGTGTCTTGATTTACGGGTTCTGGGATTTGAAAGACCGTTATGCTGGTATCATTAAGTTAAGTACTGATATTGAGTCTAATATTCAAGGTGTGCAATACTGCCTTTAGTCTGGGCAACCACAATATCAATAAAAATTAAGGCTAATGTCGGGAACACATGTTCACCAAACCAGACCTACAAGACGTTACAGAATATTGTTACAATTTCGTAGAAATTAATTCAGCCTATGTATAGTGCTTTTGGTCTCTAGACTTTCATAAGCCGAGTTGTATTTGTCTTTTATACTGTGACGGTTAAATAATTATACTGCCGTACAGTATTGTTTTCGTTGTGGAAGTCAGATATAAATATTAATAGAAGTTATGTGTTGGACTTTATAAAAGTCGAACGACCTAGGATATGGAGATCTTAAACTATGTTCTGTATACCTAAAAACATCGCTAACTTTGAGAATTTAGGTTTTTAATTGAACGGTGAGTGATTACCGGCGCCCAAGAACACTCATATAGTTTGATTAGAAGGTACGTTTCCAGCATCTTAAAATTAGAAGATAAAGGGATGGAAAAATAAGGAGAAGGAAAACGGCATTGGGCCTCCGGAACTCTTATTCGCTGAACATAATACGATAGTAAATCGGTGCTACACCTTGGTTTTCTGTGAAATAGTGGTATACGTTTAAACCAAAACTTTCTCCAAACCTCTCTCTGACGCCCTAATATTTTTAGTGCTGTTTTTTTTTTAAATTTTCCATTAGGAGGCAGACGAGCATGCGGCCTGCCTGAGGGTAAGCGGACTAGAACTACCATCAGGTAAACCACATGCTCGTTTGCCCCCTATAACATAAAAAAAAACTTTATGACCCCCTTGCCTTGAAAGCTGGATCTGTCCTTGCTTGCCCAGCCGGCAGCTTAGGTGTGTAGTGCTCTTAATCAGAACACGATAATCAATGGCGGCTATGTAATGTGTTAAAGGCATACGATTCTCGCGGCGAGATACTCTCTCCGTGTATTTTTAATTCTAACAGAAACAGGTCTACCACTTTCAAAGAGCACCAAATTCATTCAACCACCCTTAATGAATGAGCAAATTAGGTAACGATTTTATCTTCGAAATACGCAGTAGTTTTATGCTCAACGTAATTATATTGTGTCTGACATTGAGGTCACCAGAGACAATATTTAATGGTAAATGTAATTGGCATAACATCGTCGACATTAATTAAAGAGTGAAAGTGTTGGTATGTTTTTTTTTCCCGTGGGTGCTGACGTCAGTTACACCCCTGGTTATATCATAAGCCAAATGTTCCTACAACTTGGTGTAACAGCACATATATGTACATTCCACTGCAAAGCCCTCATATACAATCGAGAGTACGATTGCGAGTGGTTAGGCCATATAGTCCACTACACGGCCTGGTGCGAATTGGCGGATTTTACATACCATAGAAATTCCTACAAATCGCTATGGTATGTAGGTTTACTCACGATATTTTCCTTCAGCGTTATGGTGCGTGGTGATGAAAAGTATATACTACTGCTAATAGACCAATAAGGTTCATTCAAGGACCATTCTATGAGATGATGTAAAAAAATATATAAGTACTTGTCATAAATTTAAATGATATTGAACAAAATGAAGGTCCTTTCAGTCGAATAAAATTAGCGTCTATTGATTAAAACATTTCATTATGAAACTCGATAAACATTTTGCTAAACGTGAAATTCTGTTAAATCGACGGTTCCAATGGTTCAGATGGAATTTACATAATTTTGCGAACGGTAATCCTGGTGCTTACAACTTTGGTAGGCATCTTAATGATCAATAGTTAAATATTATTGCTTCTTATTATAATACTTATTGATTGTTTCATGATTTAATTTCTGGTGTAATAGCTCAATATCTATCTGGGTAATAGAACAGTCAATATGTCACCTACATTTTTTCTTGTCTAGTCTTGCCTCCTATTTCGAGGTCTACTAATTTTTTAACTAGACAAAATTTTTAATATGTCAATAAATATTATTATTACGTGTCTTAATACTACTCGTTTATGATCAGTAGACAATCTAGTGTAGACGCTTACCTGACAGAAAATGATAACTATCCTTGAGCACCTAAAACAATAAGAAAATTGTAATGTGAACTAGTTTTGAGAACAGAGGATGGAAGAAAAGAAGTTCTATGGAAGGAAGTGTGGACCTACAAGGCCGAAACATATTTTTTTATCGTTTTGGTAGTTCTCTCATATGTAAGAAGCCGCCTGAGCAGGCACCATCGTTATTTCTATTTCTTTGGACAAACAGCAGTGTAAATGCACTGCGTGTTCCAGTTTTATGGACATTGTAGCCAGAGTAACTACTGGAAATATTAAGACTTAAAATCTTATGTCACAGGATGGCGAGTGCAGTGGAATGCCAAGCATTACTTTTTAAGTCATGGTTTTGTTTGGTTTCGCTACTGTTCATGAGTAGTCGTATTGCCTACCATCAGGCGAATGGCATGCTAGTCTCGCCATTCATAACGATAAAAAAAGACTAGCAAGATGTGTAATTGTGTCGGATGACACGATTAACTTCAATTGGCACTGGCTGATACCGGAACACATTTGCGTGAGTCATTATGCCCAATTTTTAGACCTCTTTTACTATGGTCAGGGTCTAGCCAAATAGGAATGATATTAGCAATTATTCACGGAACCGAACGGAATTTGACATTTTACAAATTAATATTAATGTTTTTGGAAACGAGGCTGCGTGTGTTTTGTGATCGTGTGGCTTTCGAGTATACGTGGTTCAGGGTTCGATTCCCAAGTTGAATTCTCCAATATTTGTATTTGTTGACAGACTCCGTGGCCAAGTGGCTTGAGAAAAGAAAAGTCGCGGGTTCGATCCTCGCACCGAGACAATGTTTGTTTGGACCACTAACACTTGTTTCAGGTTTGGGTGTTTATGAAACCGAAAAGTTTCTCGTACTTTCTGATATCAACGACACAAAACTCGATCTTATTGTGGATGAAGGACAATTTATGAGACTGTTCAGTGAATTTATTAATTTATAATTTTGGAAAGTCTCGTATGAATTGGTTGGGAATAGATTTTTTGCACAAGATGGTGACAGGTTCCTTATCTTTAGACGTATTTTTTGGGCAAATTACTAATGGAACTCCTGCTAACGCCTACTCCTTGGAGAAAACAGAGGTGAGATGAAGTATGTTCACTTTAACCATTAACTTTAAATATAAACTTAATAGTACAATTCCTTAAAATTCACGAAGTACTCGAAATAATTTTATGAAAAATTTCATAGTCCAATTGTTCTTACAACTGATGGCAATTCATACTGCAAACTTTATCGCAGAATGTCAGTTTGCCTTAGCATTATAAATAATTTAACCAATTTACGTGAATTTCTTTAGTAATGGCGAAAGTTTTGAGTCTCGCGCTGGCGACTCGTAGAATAAATAGTGACGAGACAATGGAAATATTGTGCTATTTAACGTTCGCATATGAATTTCATTTTATATGGAATCTTTTGTTTGCTTGGCCTATACCGGTGCAATACTACGTTTGTTGGTTCATGTACGAAATATTTCGTAGTATTTTTTTTATTGCTATGAATGGCGAGACGAGCATGCCGTTCGCCTGATGGTAAGCGATACGACCGCTCATGAACAGTCGCAAAACCAAACAACACCTTGAATTGCAAAGCAATGCTTGGCATTCCACTGCGCTCGCCATCCTGAGACATAAGATGTTAAGTCTCAATATGTCCAGTAGTTACTCTGGCTACAATGCCCTTCAACCCGAAACACAACAGTGCGTTTACACTGCTGTTTGACGGGAGAAATAGACACTGCGGTGGTACCCACCCATATGGCCTCTCACATATGAGAGACCTACCACCAGTACTTCGCTAATGTTTCGCTATTTAATACAGTTAGTTAAAAAAAATATTGTTTAAATAAATAATCACGGGGATACCATAGGTAAACTGCAGCAGTTTTGTGGGGCAATGAATTTATTGAACAGTTTTTTTTACTAATAAATAAATAAAAACAAATAAAAAGGTGAACCTCTAACCCGAGACATAACATTATTTAATAATTTTTACAATTTAGTATTGATCTCAGGTCAGTCCAGTCAAAATTTGATTTTTATACCGTGAGAGAGTGAGTTATATATTGAGAGTGGTTAGGCCATATAGTCCACCACGCTGGCCTGGTGCGGGTTGGCGGACTTTACATACTATAGACATCACTATGGCATGCAGGTTTCCTCACGATGTTTTCCTTCACCGTTTTAAATAAATAATTAAATAGTATGTAAAAAATGTAAATGTTACCTAACTGGAGCGAGGTAAGCACTCATAAGTTCGGTATTAAAATAAAAATGAAATGTTAGATTTTTACTCTTATCATTATGATTTTCTTCAAACCTCTTCCAAGAATTGTCACAGCGACTAAATGGATGTGGCTTACAATCAGCAATTTCTTGATCCTTTTTTCTTCCTTTATAACTAACGATTAAGGTAATAATAATGTCTAAAAACGGTATGAGCTGGATCATCGAACGCACAGAAGCAAGCCAAAGCTACTAAATAGATCAGTCAGATTAGAATTCGTTCTTTTTTGTAATATTCAGTTTGATCTTTTTTAAAGGAATTCTACCTTTCTGTGACAAAACGAAGACTAAATTTACTTAATCTAATATTATATCTATGATAATTCACCGAGTTCCCGCTACAATAAGGACGCGAATAGCAATTAACGCCCACAATTTGCACCTGGCACTCTATAATGTACTAAATCGGCTGTTCCAAATATTATAATCACAATTACGATTAAAATAGGCAGCCGTATTGCTTTCAAGGCGAGAGATCTGCTCGTTTAGGCATTCTTGATTTTAAAGGAATAAATAAGAAAAGTACAGTTCTGTACAATGTATCCTGTTGGTAACGGACCAGATGCGGCTGACAAGTTCTGTTTTGTTTTCTTTTTTTTATTTTGGCCCGTCATAATGATCATACTGCACCTGATGGGTTTACGCATGCATGGGATGCAGTTTACGGGAGTTGCGGGTTCAATTCCCAGGACACAACTCTGACTTTTCGGAGTCATTGTTATTTGTATTAACAGTCAATGACCACGCACTAAATCGGCGTAGGAAAACACCGTAGGTAACTTGTATACCATAGCGATTCAGAAGAATTTGTATGGTTCGTAAAGACCGCCAAAATGCACTAAGCCAGCGTGGTGGACTATACGGTCCAATCCCTCTCATTCGATCTCTTGATTTTAGGGGAGGAGGAGGTACCCTGCGGTGGGACGTATATGGGCTGATACAAAAATAAAAAAGTCAGACAGGTACTTACGATTTCTTTTGAGTCAATTGTATTCTGAGCCGTGTTACTTTTTCACTAATGAATGACGAGACGAGCATGCCATTCGCCTGATGGTAAGCGATAAGACCGCTCATATTTATCTATTTATTTGCAAGTGTGACTCCTCACCTTCGTTTCATCAACCTTCTCGCCATTCTAAAAACCAAAATGTTTATTTAAAATTCTCGATCATCAATCGCGATTCATAGCACGTCTGCGCTGAACTCCGAAGTCATAAGTCTCTGTAAGTTTCCAAGTTTCTGGTGACGCCGCCGACGCGACGTGGTGACTTAACCGTACTGCCGTTTGAAGTTCCGTCCTAGTTGCGAAAACATTTCTTGTCCAAAGCTATGGTGATGCATTGTGATATTCCTTGTTCTTTTTTATTTATTGGATTATTGGACGCGAAGGTAAACTGTATGGCTTCAATGTTGAATAATAAAATGATTTCCGAGAAGTGAAATTTGCAGATTGTTACGATGGAGATTATAAGAAAAATAAAACATACTACTAGAATTCTATTCAGCGCATATTCAAATTACTTTTAAAAACCATTAAATATTAAGTTTGGCAAATATGCGGTGTAGTAATTGGATAATTAATTATTCCATATTCTAAGAATTTTGTGACTTTTAATCAACTTTCTTCTTTACTTTATAATGTATTTAATTAAAGAGAATGAAACATAGTATGTATGTATATATAAACACACGCCTTTTTCTTAGAAGGGGTAGGCAGATGTGCTACCACAACACCCCCACTTTTCGCCTTGCGCCTACGATGTGATAGAGGGCGAGCCTAATGCAATATCAGTCACAAATTCTTGACTCTGCACTGATAAGGAGTAGAAAAATCTTGTATCACTTTACCGACCCGGGATTCAAACTTGAGATCCCAGCGTCGAATTTTATAATTATATTGCATTAAATGATCCATGAACTAAAAATGTAATGGTACAGTATAAAACATCTGAGTCAAACGATTCTAAATTTTAACGTTTAATGATAGCTCAATCCTTTCTCTATCAACAATAACATATTTTATTACAAAGTTAAAAACTTTTTAATCGGCATACTGGTCATTAGAATAGAAATCATTTTATATTTTACTTGTAATTAAAAAAAATAACTGCCAGCATTTTATGATACTTAGTTTTATTTTATTTTTTGTTTGAACTATAAACATAAATTGTCCATTATAATAATCATGGCTTGTAAAAACGTATAAGTATTGCGTACAACGAGAAAATTGGCCGCTCTTTCGCTTTGTCTCATATATTATTATAAAAGTCTAAGACCATTTTGCAAATATAAAACCGAGTTCAAAAACAAAATTGTACCAAAAGGAAAAAACCGTAGGAAAAAACGCAATAAAAGATAACTATGTAACCACAAAGCATCATTTGAAACTGGCCTAGTCTGGCCTAGTTGAAAAAAATAGTACTACAATAAAAAATACATTATCGTGTTATCTTATTTTAAATACTAACAGAATCCTCGAATAAATTAAAAAAATATATTTAAAAATGAATTTTATTTCACATATTAAATCAGTTGTCACTGTACATTTAAAACGAAGTCTTAGGAAATGAAGTCACCAATAGAATGTAACAATCGGCTAATTTAGCGTGAAGATAGTGCGGTAGTTTGTAACAGGTACTCATAGTTCAGACGTGGTCTCTAAGGGCACGTACACTGAGCCAAATTGGAGCTAAGCCTCTATTTGTGGCCGTGACATGCGAGCTTGCGGTACGTGTGCTACAAGCCTAATTTACTACATAATGATGAAATACGGCTTTGTAGGCTTAATACGTATTACGTGTTTTTCTATAGTTTACTATGTTGGCTGGGAGGGTATTGGTTTTAGTTGACGGTGATAATAGAACATAAAGATGTATAGAACGACATGGGTAGTCCCTATGCTTTTTAAAAACATTGATGATAAATTATCAGCATTGCAAGCAGATAAACACAACGTGTTAGATAGTTTTAATTATGTCATAAAGACGTGATCAAGATTTTGTTTTATTGGTGATAATGAATTCGGTTATTGGTTTTTAGATATTATAAGTTCTACAATATGGAGTTTATTTAATGTCTAGCAAAACTAGATAATAAAACGCCAGTTGGTAAGTAATAACTGCTCATGAACAATTTATATTTTTTAGTAGATGCTCCACTGGCCTTCGCAAATAGGAGTTGAGGGAAAAAAATAGGATGGATGGGAGAAGGGAAGGTGTGTTGGGCAAATTTGAATTGATCTACTATAGTTGTGGCCTTCTATATGGCTTAAACTCTCGCAATCGTACTCTCCATTGTTGAAGAGGCCCGTGCCTTACAGTGAGACGAATATGGGCTGATACACACATACAATAATACATAGTTGTGGATCTTTCTTAAAGGAACTATAATATTACCGAAATCAGACGCATTTCCTACAACTGCCGACCATAACGGAATAGGAAATTCGACTCATAAGGATGAATTGGACAAAGCGATTGTATAAACAAATTATGCAGGATATAGATTCCTACATCCCAGCGGACGAGGAAAATTATAGTAACTACATAGATACAATAAATATTCATAGCCTTATGTTTGATTGCAAAAATCCGTTCTCTCTCTCGTCAGCTTCAGAAAGTATACTACTAGACGTAACGCCAAAGATTTTCAATATCGCATATTACCCATAGCAGCATTTCCTGATAAATACGACTTGGTGACCTTCAATAAAATATCTTAGTTTCACTTTAAAGGATGGCAACGTATCTCTATGGTGGTACATATGTTCATGGGTGGAGGTCATCAATTTCTATCAGGTGAAACGTATGCTTGTTTGCCCACTGTTACAAATATTTAAAATCCGTAAAAAGTCCTGGAATGACCTCCGCGTACAATCTCCGGAGGGATCGCGAAATCTTTTAGGTTGAGAAGCAGTCTAGATAATGTGCCTTGACTAGTTTTAGTCTAAGGTTTTTAAATAAGTAAATACACCCAACAGTCACATACATAGTCCTGACGCCACACTAAGATCAAGTCTTGTTTCGTGGGTATCAGAAATTACGAGAGACTTTTTGGTTTCACAAACACCCAGACCTGAAACCTGGAATACCTGTGGAGTACACAAATATTTGTCTCGGTGCGGGGATCGAACCCACGGCCTCACGTTTCACAGTCGGCGTCCATCCAACTGTGCCACGGAGGCTGTCAAAAAATAAAAAATAGGCACGGAAGTTTCACCATTTATCAAGCGGTCTGCACCATCGATTTTCTACAGTCTTATTTATAATCTGTTACTAAAAATTAAAATAATGCGATGAATAAAATTAATATTTTTGGTCTTGGAATTAGATTCTGCGATTTAAACTATTTAAGAAAATATAGTAAGGTTTTTGGAAACACATAACTTTTATACGTTGTGTTTTTATTTAAATTTCCTTTTATTTTAATTCCCGGAAACGATCAAATTACATTCGGCATAAACATATGTCTGTGAATTCGCTACTAAGCTGAAAATAAAAGATCTTTATTATTCTTTGGATGGCTCTAACAAGTCCCGGTAGACTAATAATGAAGGGAATAATATGAGGCCGTCAGTAAAAGTTCGTCACCCATGGGCACTGTTTGAGGGTTAGTAGAGTTACTACTCTACCTACTTGTATGATGTATCTTGTTTTTTTTTTTTCACAATCCATAGACAAAATAGCAGGAAAGTCCTCAGTTTTTTATGTGCACATAATTATTTGAACATATTTAATTTGAACGCATCTCTATGCCCTATGGTGTTCATGGGTGGCGGTGATCACTTATCTGGTGAACCATATGCTCGTTTGCTCCCTCAAACATAAAGAAATATTGCTTGTTATACGAATTTTCTCTGAATTGTGAATTTCATTATTGCGATGATTGGTGGGACGACAATGCCATTTCTCTGATGGTAAACGATACGACCGCTCGTGGATAGTAGCAAAACCAAACAACACCACGAAACAAATCAATTCTTGGCATTCTACAGCGCTCGCCATCCTAAGACAAAATATGTTAAGTCTCATTATGTCAATCAGTTAGTCTAGCTAACAAAGTCCTTCAAACCATACACAATTCAGCATGACTGCTATTTGGCGACAAAAATAGACATCGCGGTCTCCACCCAGGCGAGATAAAATGAAGAATTTCCCAACGTAAAGCATGTGCAAAAACATACTAAATGTGAAACCTGGCGAACTGAAAAGCTTTCTCTGATATCGAGTTATACACGGGGACGTGCAATGGACTTTTTATGAACAGTTTACGATCACGACACGACGTGCGCCGCGTTTTGTCCTGAGTATTACCATCGGGTGCAGTTACACGTGTCGGATGCGCTATTTACGCTGGATGAGTTAACTCTATTATGTTGTGCTGTGTAGCCTTCAACGAGTTAGTGCCTTCAAGCCTTCAACATGGTGTAAATAATTATTTACTGTTTAACTATTTTGTTTTATAGAAAAAATGCCATCCGGGCTTAGTATCGAATGGTATCAGACGACAGTCCCATGCCATTCGATGCAATTATGCCGGACTCCTATGTGTAATGTCTCCCAATTGTGGTGAAAAATCTTGTGTTTTTGGTACCGTAGAAAATAGTAATTTGAAAGTGTTAATTCAATTATGTTGTGCTGTGTGTAGCCTTCAATGAGTTCGTGCTTTTAACAATGATTATTTTCGGTGCTAGTCTTAGGTGTGTTGCCTAAGTACTGTGAATCGTTCTCTCGGTTGTAGAGGCCTGTGCCTTGCAATGGGAAGTATGTATATGAACTGATACATATACAGTAAAATATTTTAGTAATATTTGCTGCCTTAATTAGGTTCATAATTTTCAATATGCCATGTAGGTACCACTTTAAAAAAATATATATTTATAGCTTAGTAAATGATCACGCTTCATTAATGATATAGAGTTAAACATGAGATGTCCATAGTGAAACTAATTAGTACGGATTTTATCCCGATTTTGGTTTAATTTTTACATTTTTAACTTCCCGACGCGACGTTTCGTTTTATTCCAATAAATACTATTAGCGTAAATATAAAAAATAATGGTTTTTAATAATAGTTCAACAGTGTTTATGAAAATGTGCTCAAAAAAAGTGCTATTAAGTTCTATAAAAGGCAATAATTTTTAACAATATTCCTTATTTATAATTTGGATTCGGCAAATGATCATAATTGGGGCGAAGGCTTCAGGATAAAAAAGGTTTAGGTACTTCTACCCGACTATATCATTAGCCAAATCTACTTCAGTTTGCTATTTTAAATATTATTACCAAATAACATACTATAGCCAACATAAAGATCACATCAACAGTTAACTTCAACCTATCAAGTGCAAACTATATATTTCTCTCTACTCAAAGATTACAAATTATGAAAAACTTTGACCATCACCAAACATTACCACTACAAAACCACAGCAAGGACAAAAAAACTGCTCTTAATATTTCCAAAATAAATTCTATTTCTTCCCCGTACACGTTTCTATAACACGAACAAAAGTGTTCCCGCGTTTCCGCTGAAAACACTTTCATAATTTTAACTTAACTTGTCTTGCCATCGTCGTTGCAATGGTCTTATTGTGCTGTGACTTTCATTGCGACTAAGTTTTGCTAGTTGGTTTATGTAATCTTTTTTGTTCGTAGTTATGTTATTATTTGTAGCTTTTAGGATGAGAATTATTTTTTTTTCTCAGTTGGAGACGATTATATCTGAAGAGACACTTTCACAATCGAGCACAATAGGCTCAGGTCATAGTTAATCATACTGCCATAATATGAGTTTGCGGACGTTATAAAGATGAAAATAAAATGAAATGAAAATATTTAGTGCAGTCATAAAATGTCACACGTTATTTAGATTCAATCACTAATTTTCCACTAACACCTTTTTCACAAGGCTGTTTTCGCCAGAGAAGATCGGGCAAGAAACTCTTTTCTAAATAAGTTTATTTTATTTATTTATTTATTTATGCTTCATTTATTGTATAAAGGCGGGCTTAATGCCAAAATAAGTTTACAATACAGTGATCATATAGGAGTTGCAATTTAGCAAAATTCAGAGCAGTTTATGAATTATTTAGATGAATACAGTAAAGAAGATATTCCGTGATAATGCATGTTACGAGCCACAATATATTTTTAAATACTGATAATACACTCATAGCGTCGAAAAGCCAAACGTGTGCCCTTGGATTCCCACCCGCACAAAATTTAAAATGCCACTGCATCTAGTTGGCGACTAACCACACAACATGGAAAAAATAAAAATAAAAATATTTTTAGAAGCAAAATACCTATTGAAATAAGATATTCAACTTATATAACTTGCAATCTGGTAAAATCCAATAGAAACACCATTGGAATCACAAAATCGGATTAAACGTTAGAATAGACGCACCTTGCTAATCAGCGGTTCCAAAAGGAATTGAACAAAAGTAATATAACTTTCCTTATTGAGTATATTAAGTAAAATCGGAGTCGGTCAAACGTATAATTAAGGTACTGGAGAAAATGAAAGTTTTGACACCGAGAAAAAAATTGTAGGCCTTGACTTGTGTTGATTGAGATTATAAAGATTTGTCTGGAACATAAAGAATATCTATTTCATGCCTTTTACATAATTTTAAGACGAATATTATCCAAGACATTTTTGTTATGCCTAGCGGGTTTTTTATAATTTAGGTTGAAAATAATGTGATATATTTTGTACAAGATGTACAGTATGTCACTTCTTTTTACGTATGTCACTTTAAAAGAAAAAAATAAGTTTTGCATATTTTGCCAAAATTATCACGGTAACTAGATATGTACTATTGATTATTTTGTTATTAAAATGTTTGTGTTATTGTTTTATTAATTTATTTGATCGTTTTTTGCGCTATACAGAGATATTATTCAGGAATTACACAATAAAATAATAGTACAAGTGGCGGTCTTATCACACTAGGTAAAGTCTTACAGGCAACCATGGCACGGACTTATAAACATTCTTCGTTTCAGATTACTCGACGACCTCAAAGGTCTTGAATGTAAGTCATGGAGAAAAATGTATTGATCTTTAAGATAAGCAGAAGAGATAGGATTAAACAAAATATTGTACAGAAGTGAAAGCAATTAATTAATTTGCAATGAATACGGAGACAAGCATGCCGTTCGCCTGATGGTAAGCGATACGACTGATCATAAACAGCAGCAAAACAAACAACATCTTAAATTACAAAGCAATGCTTGGCATTCCACTGCGCTTACCATCGCCATTGCATTGCCATGTAATTCTGGCTACAATGCCCTTCAATTCGAAACATAACAGTGCATTTACACTGCTGTTTGACGGGAGAAATAGACATTGCGGTGGTACCTACCCAGATGGCCTCTCACATATTTTTTGTCATTCATCACGTCACATCACGTCATTTCTACGTGAAGACCTGTGATTGGATTTGTATTGCATGTATTGTATTATAATGTACTAGCGGCACGGACCAGCTTCGCCCGGGTACAAATATTAGGAGTACAAATAAGTTTCCGCCGTTTTGATAGAAATTACATAGCACGAAGTTCACGTTAAATTTCGCAGATGATAACCAGCTTGAAAATTAGGTTGCTCATTCGAGAACAACGCAACTCTATCAAATTATTAACTTCGTATTAGCATCATATATTTCTTTTGATCCAAAAATGACAACATTTGACCCAAATAAGCGTCATTTGCGGGAACTTTAAATTTACTTTTTTTAATTTAAAAATATCTGCATCTAAGGCGCATCGATTGCTCATAGAAGTATATAATGATGCTGCCTTGAGCGAGAAAACATGTCGTGAGTGATATAGTCTTGTACGACTAAATCACCGTTTTTAAACTGGTGGTGAAAAGTGGATACATTATGATATTCAAAAAAGAAGATAATCATTGGGACTACCTGGCCACGCGTCAATATCTACATCAAAACCGAATACTCATAGAAAAACACTCATGCTGTGTATTTTGTGGGATCAGTTGGGTGTGGTGGTGTATTACGAGTTATTTAATCCAACCGAAACAATCACTGGAACTCTACCGAGCTCCATTGATGAGATTGAGCCGTGCTCTGAAGGAAAACGCCCTTAATACTACTTCAGACACGACAAAAATATTCTTCTTCATAAAAATGCTCATCCGCATCTAGCGGTTCCGGTGAAAAACTATTTGAAAACACTTGATTGGGAAATACTACCCCACCCGCTGTATTCACCAGACATTGTGCTGTCCGTCTATCATCTGTTCCGGTCAATGGTACATGCTCTATCGAAACAGCGATTCATATAATATGACGATACCCAGAATTGGGTTGATTCGTGTTTAGCCTCAAAAGATAAGAAATTCTTCAGACGTGGAATCCGAACGCTGCCTGAAAGATGGGAAAAAGTAGTTGCTAGTGATGAACCATAGTTCGATTAAATTAAAATTATCGTTCATTCGCAATCAACATTATTATGTTGACAAAAAACGGCGGAAACTTATTTGTACACCTATTAGATTTCTGTACAATAATATGTACGTATTATACATATAAACCTTCCTCTTGAATCATTCAATTCTATTCAAAAAAACCGCATCAAAATCCGTTGCGTAGTTTTAAAGATTTAAGTATACAAAGGGACATAGGGACAGAGAAAGCGACTTTGTTTTATACTATGTAGTGATAGAGATTTAGTTGCTGTTGGTTTTCTTTTTAATCAAGAAATAAATATGGAACCAATTTGTATGAAATTTCTTATGGAGCTAGCTAACACCCTGAAATAATGTATATGTTATGGGCCAAGTGATTAATTTGGCATTATTCATAATGCCCGGGCAATATAAATAATGCCCAATACGAGCGGGCAATGTGATTATAAACAATAAATTTATCACATTGCCCGGGCATTATGAATAATGCTCAGTGCCTATTGGGCATAGTGATGTAAAGCGAATCGAAATCAAAACAATGAGCCGAAGTGGCATCGTGCGGCTATTGCAAGGTCACGCACCTCCCTTGGTACTACTCCCATGAAAAGGTAACGCACCATTCCTGAGAAATATCAATTATAGTAACCTAACTTCAAAACAATTGTTGTCAATACAAATTTGCTTCTGCAACGTCTCCGGCGCTACAGGAAGTTCAGCCCCTTCGCCCTTGCGTAACAAAAGATAAGCACCCATGCTCACCTTCGCAGCTTCGGCTTTCTGGTCGCCTCAGGCGACCAGCCTCAGCCGCTACGGCTCGCACGGTTGCCTATCCTTCGTTACAGCGGGCGGGGGCTGCTCTCCCTCCGCGCCTCCGGCTTTTTATATACACTCTAGGGTCGGTAGCCAAAAGACTACGTGAAATCGGGGTGTTCCAAGTCGGTTTTGGGGCACAGTCGACCTAAATGATTCATAAAGTGGGTACACTAATTTTCTTCTGAAGATAATGTTTCGGACGTTAAAAAGCAACTAAACATAAGCAGATCAATTCAACCTTTCTAATTCATGGGTCCATCGCAGATGCGACAATGTGGCAGCGCACTACGTAAAAAATCACCTATTAATCACACTACCCGATCATCATGTAGCTATATTCATAATGCCCTAGCAATGTGATAAATAGGTGAGTTTAGATTGTAATTAATCACTTGGCCCGATATGGCTCGACAGTATTCATACTGCCCGGGCATTATGAATACTGCTCGCATTAATCACTTGGCCCATAACATATAGACTACTTTTCATCTCGAAAATGTTTTCGCGTGGGTTGAGAAGAGATTCAAATATTTATTCAAACTCAAAGGTGAATTGGGATGGAATATGGATGGAATGGGACACAAGACGATAATATTGTACGCCTTGAGTTATAGAATAGTGGAACACAGGAAAAGACAGGATAGGACATCATTCATAAGTCGAAATATAAAACAGTTATCTAAGTGAAATAATAGGCTTGTGTTTGATGTGATCTGGACTCAAAAATTCTGCGTCAGAGCGAAGTCAGGTCGGGTTGCTAGTCATAATAAAACACAGATGAATATTATTAAACTATAAAAAAACACAAACACATAACAGAACGTAATAAACTATTCACTGATAGGCGCAGAATGTTTTAACGATCCGATGGATTTTGTTTAACACGTTTTTTGGCGGACATTGTCCGTTTTTTTTAATAGAATGGAATTTAATTTTGTTTTTGATTAAACCGGGCTGTTACAAAGCATGCATGGTTTTTGGATATTGTTTTTTTTAATAACAAAGTGGATCATGACATTCACGGGTGGAAAGAGATTTTCAAGCAACGTAAATCTGTATCAGGCCATATACGTCCCACTGCAGGGCACGGGCCTCCTCCACAATCGAGAATACGATTGAGAATGGTAAGGCCATATTGTCCACCATGCTGGCCTAATGCAGATTGGTGGACTTTACATACCATGGAAATTATTTTAAAATCGCTGTGGTATGCAGGTTTCTTCAGGATGTTTTCATTCGCCGTTCTATTGCGTATTGATTAACTATCAATGCACATATGACTTCGAAAAGTCAGAGGCGTGGCCTGTGATTCGAACCCACGACCACCATGATCATGTTGGCAGGCGCGTCTGGTCCGTTTACCAACAGGCCACCAAGCACTTATGCAATATAAATATATGTATATACCGGGTATCTCAACCCTGCTACCGAAAACGAAGCCAGGTGGTAGTTTTAGTGACTACAAACACTATGCAACTAAAAATTTTGCTGAGAAACGCGTCAATTTTTTTAAATCACTTTTTAAATATCGTCATTTTTAAGTGGTAAATCTATAGTTTTTGCTAAAATAATAATTTAAACTCTTTTATACCTTAAAGTCTTTATAAATAAAAAGATATACACTATTATTTTACGAAAACATGTATTTACCACCCAAATACGACCATATAAAAAAATACCAAAAAAATGACGCTTTTTTTCAACATTTTCTGTTGCACTGTGTCTGATGTTCACTACCACGCGGCTTCGTTTTCGGTAGCAGTCTTGATATACCCTGTATAATTATTGTATGCTTAAAGCAACATTTTTTAACTATATCCATCATAACATTTTCAGTAATTAATATCTTATGAGCCAACAGTGTATGTTATATTAATAAAATAAATATTGGAAGAAGCATAAAGAAGCAATAAAAAATGTTAAAATATTGTTAGCATTGCACAGCGTATTTAAAAAAATCACGATGTTTGTTTATATTTTACTAATCATTGTCTTTATATTTACAGCATATTACGTAAATGTATTTTTTATTTTATTTTATTTTATTTGGGTGGCTCACAGCTATCAATAGCAAATAAACATATATTATACAAATTGTATACAAAAAAAGATAGCCAATTACGAGCTACCGCAGATAGGTTACAAACGTTACAAAAGCTTTTAAAGTTAGTTAACACGGATTATAAAATTAAGTTACTTATAGTAAGTATAGTAGATATATATTACAGTCATAATGCACGCTATGGTGGCCGAAGGATTTATGCTTGTAGGCATATTATGTATAACTCTCTAGGATAGAATTGGCTCACTAAATCCTATACTACACTCAGCCTGGCCGCAACAGCCGTAACCGGGTCGATTTTGAGGCCGCTGACTCTAATAAATCCTTTTCAGCCACCTCTAGGTACCAAAATAGGGCTTAGCAGAATACAGAAAACAAGAGAGATCACGTTAATAGTGCATAAAGATTCAAGCAATAATGTCGAATTTGTGACAGGAAATAATTCCTAAAACACATCAAATTTAGGACGTATTAATAAAACAATTTCCCAACGTCAATCACTTTGAAAGAATAAATTAAACGAAATAAAGATTTACGTTGAGAATAATAAATTGCGTTTGAAGTGTGAGCGAAGAAAAAACACAATAAATCAACAACAGTTCGAAATCTTCACGGCTTAATTTCACTTTGAGTGCGTTTCTGCTTAGCCTTCTTCCTGTTACAATAATAAATTGTTTCTCTTGAGTTTTCCCTACTTCCCTTTAATGTAGGGTTAAAGGTGGAGATCCTTGGAAGATTCTATATTCAGCAGAGGATTTTCTCTGGCTGGAGGGAAATGAGAGAAATTTGGTTAAATAGTAATGATTATTTAGTTACTTCATTGCTCAATTGGCAGTGTATTTCGAGCTGTGAACGCGGCGCCATAGGTTCCAGGTCTGGCACCCCACGTTAAGGATTTTCTTTAGAAAAGCCTGTATACATATATATACAATATGCCTGTATACAATTTTATCATCGCAAAAGCTGTGAATCATTCAAAAATGTAAGGCAAATAACTCAAAAATCGTGAAAATTTGAGAACAAATATATTTTGGGCAACTTTTTTACTTAAAATTCTTACATGTGCTCGGTATGGCCTACGCTTTCCCGGTATCAAAACTATGAAAATAACCTCGGTCGAACCGTGGATAGCATTACTTGCATCTGTGACTAAACCCTCAGTGTTACAAGCGTGTATGTATGTAAATAATATCCTTCATAATATTGTAAACCCGCGACATTTATTATCTGGCTGGTCCTACACGCTTTCATTCATTCTCAACAATAGACGAGCATGAGTTAAAGGAATAATTTTAATATAGCACAATTTCGTGGACTATTTAGAACATTGAAATTGATTTCTTGCGAAAAAAGAAATGAGTTTACAACTAATAAAACATAACTCACCATCAAGCTTTTAAACTACAGAGAAATAAAGTTTTTTTTATTGCAATGAATGGCGAGACGAGCACGCTGTTCGCCTGATTGTAAGCGATACAACCGCTCATGAACAGTAGCTAAACCAAACAACACCTTGAATGCAAAAGCAAAGCTTGGCATTCGCCATTCAGACATATAAGATGTAAAATCTCAATATGTCCAGTAGTTACTCTGGCTACAATGTCTTTAAATCCTTCAAATAGATATTATCCACTCTCCTCGATCCAGACCTATATATTTTTCGCTTCATCCATTGATTAATTGCATAGAAAGCATTAATCTCTTCGGGCATTCTCAACAATACGTGAGCAAGATGTAAAGGAATATTTTAATGTAGTACAATTTCGTGGCCTTCTGCACTGAGCGTAATAAATTTCGTGCTTACATCTAAGCACTACTATTACTAACTACTGGACTAGGAGTAAATAGTCTGATTTACGATGGCACCGTAAAAGTACGCAGTCAATGTTTTGCTCACAAAAAATTGACCGAAAAACAGCATCCGGGACGCAGTTGTTCAGAAGCTTTTGAAATTAGAGGCTGCGTGTTCGATGCCCGTACCGAGACAAATGTTTTTATGAATCGCAAGTATTTTTTCGGGTGGGTAGGTGTTTGTGGGACCGAAGTTTTGCAATTTTGGATACCCGTGACACAAGATTCGATCTTAGTGTGGGGTCAGGACTATTTAAGTAACTATTGGATGTATTTATTATTTAAATTCGTAAACGCCCAATAGGAGACATATGGTTCGGATCCCACAGTAAAATATCAAGATTTGTGGGTTAGAATCTATAAGAAACTTCTTTGATCTCTTAGCACTCGGACTCATAACATATGCTTGTGGCTCTCACAAATATTTATTTCTATACTGGTGCTCCTGCAGCACCATTGTCCTCCATAGCTTCTCGTTTTAAGGTAGGTTTCACCGCTAATTGTCCCACAGAGGTTGTCAAATAAGATATAAAATTAATTTTATAGAACTTAAATAAGAAAATCTGCCTACTTCTATGAACTACTTATTCTATTATCATTGACACCCGTAGGTACTTTACAACCGCTATTCTAGCAACTATCAATATTATAGTCAACGAATTTTTGATCATCTGCGAATGGAAGAAATCCCCGACAGCGATAAGACCGCCGTTTGGTACACGTATTTCAGTGCCTTTGCACATTTTTAATGTCTATTTGTGTGGTGTACAATAAAGTATTTATAAATAAACAAAATAATTCAACTCCCATTATCTTCTTTAAAATAATTAAATGTTATTCCAAAACAAATGTCCCATAAACCGCCCACGCAGACTGGAGTTGCATAAACATTAAATAGATAGCTAAACCCGTTATATCTGTGTTTACGACTTCAAACGTAGGTGCTTCGTCCATTAGCACATCGTAAAGTAACTAAGATTAGATATTGTCAAATATTCGTGGCAGATTTCAAGAACACAGCTGTTTAAACTTGAAAGAAAAGACGAGGAAAATAAGGAAATATTGAAGAATTTAAAGAAGCCTGCAGATAGTTATAGATAGATGGACTAATTCAAATAACATAACTCTAAATTACATAAGTACCACTGCTTCTAAAAATAATCTCGGTTACCTGAGATAAAAGTCTGTATCTAGTCGATTCGAGTTCGAGTTCGAGTCGACCTACTTTATCTGGAGTACACTTAGGATGACTACCTAGCATTAGGTGTAGTGCATATTGTCGTGAAAAAAATTAACTCAAACGCATTACTATTGTCCATTTTTAATATACCTAGTCTAATTAAAGATAGTCCATACCCGAAAGTGATATAGTATTGTAATGTCGTGTACTTTCGTTTTTTTATTTAGGGCCATCTTGCTTGATCCAGTGGGTCTTTAAATCCGTTTTATCCCCTTTTAGTACACAAATCGTAGAAGGTCTTTACTAATAACAGCCAGATCAAAAAAAATATAAATAACTGCTGATCATATTGAGACTTAACATCATATGTGTCAGGATGGCGAGCGCAGTTGAATACCAAGCATTGCTTCGTAATTCAAAGTGTTGTTTGGTTTTGTTACTGTCCATGAGCTGTCGTATCGCTTACCATCAGTCGAAAGGCATGCTCGTCTTGTCATTTATTGCAATAAAAAATATATTTTGGAACCAAAAAAAGATTGGTCTTAAAAAAAAACTCAAGAGGTGTCATCTCATATCATAGGTGAATTCTTGCCCTGAGTTATAAAGGTCGTATAGAAAATATTTTTCCACAAGAATAAGGTATTCCAATATCTCTATTCAAAATGCAAGATTAGTTTATCGAATAATCCGATCATCCGTTTGTATGCCGATTCAAAGTAGTTTTAATACGAAATTCACCTCTTTATGTCGCTTCAAGGTCCCAGAGAGGTCTATCAATTTGATTACAGATATTAAAGAGTTCTCAATGGGCTCCTTTTAAAGGCTCCTAGAATCAATTTTATGAATAAATATTTGTAAAGTACACAAAGAAGAAATACTGGATATTTAAATAATATTTCGTAGAAATTATAATTTGCAAATACTACCTTCGTTTTGAAATGAGTGCCTAAGTGAAATGAAATTGATTTTAAGAAAAAGATTTAATTTACAACTAAGTTAAAGATAGCTGGTCATCAAGCTTTTAACCTGTAGAGAATACAGATACTCAAGATCTCGCTTCTCCTCGACCCAGACCTAGCATTTTCATCTATTGATAAATTGCATAAAAAGTATTAAACTATTCATGCACTCCTGCTGGTTACTTCTGGCTTAACCCTTGTACAAGGATTGATCCTAATTAGTCTAGCTTAGGTTCTATGACGTTGAACTCGACCGACTTTTGCATTTATATTCGCTTCTTGTATTTTGTAGTTTCGGCTTTAATTTGTTGATTGAAAAGGCTGGCTAGATTTTCACTGTTATTATTTAAGTGTCAGAATGCAAAAATCTACACTGTTCCCAAATACTTAAAAATCTATCTATAAATCGTTTAATGCCTATCTTGGTGTATCAATGCATATACCAAATAAGTAGTACGAAACCTCTCCACAGCTGTACAAACTAAGGTAACAAAAGACGATTGCAAGTGACGCAGACTTATCACCCTACATACTTTTGCTGTTTACTTCGCCGCCTTTGTGAAAGGATGTGTGAAATCTGCCGCACTCCTCATTCAGCTTAAAAGATAAACAAATTGACACTGCTTTTAGATGATAGTTAGGAGGATATAAGTTTAGTTTCTTCTGGTTTTTACAGTCAATAGTGTAATAAATTTATGATTGTGTCGTATTGGAGTAGGTAGAGCCACGCTGTTGTACGTCATGACTTGGCATGGATGGGTAGGATCCGGAATGATTACCACTGTTTCGATTGAGATCGACGTAAAGTGAGATACCCAATATCCATATTCGCTTTCTATACTTCTTCGTTCCCATTCCCCTTCAGATTTGAAGGACCAGCAACACATCTATGATCCAAACTTTGATGATGTTCGTAGGCGGCAATGATCACATACTATCAAGTATCCTTTTTGCTCGTGTTCTGGACCTATTGCATAAAAAGTATTAAAGTATCTTAAGTGCTCTGGTGCAAACATCTCTTCTCAAGAACTATCATTACTTTTATTATTCTAGTCTTTTTGTTCATTTTTGAAGGAGCGCCTGGGGCATCCACTACCGACAATACTCATTTTCGTACTATAAATATCTTGGTCACTGTTTTTCTTGTATTTTATAGTCTTTACCTAATATTATCTAAATTAATTTCTAGAACTATCTTTAGAATACGGCACATAATACTTGAGTTCTCAGAATTTGATATTAAGCCATAGTTATTTTGGCCTTCTCATAACATCAGCTGCAGCACGTCCATTGTTGAACGTGTGCCACTCAAAGATTTCAATCGCAAACGCTTCAAACATTCTGTATCGCTCAATAAATTAATAGCCAATCTGTACAATGTGATACGATAAATAAAGTTAGCTTTTTAAAATGGTAAAAATACGAGAGCACGACACGTTTGATTCGACATTTTTTCCAAAACAAAATTCTACGAACTATTAATAAACAACATGATACTCGTATTTATCATCGACATCGACAACTCATTCTGTTCCGCCACATTCAATAGCGAACAGTTAAAAATCAAATGTGTTGATATCAACAATGTTTGCCTATTTTAAAAAGAGGATTTGCTTTGTTTGACTTGTTTGAATATTTTTAGCATTCGCAAATGTTTGTTTAACTTTGAATAGTCGTGATACAACGGTTTTTTAGCTCTCGGTTTAATTTAGTTATTTTCATTGATGATGTATCTATAAATAATGTTTAAAAATAAGGTTATCATAAAATCATGGGGGAGCGACTTCGTACATAAAAAATATTGAAAATAATTATTTCGATCCTAGCGCCACGCTCTGGCGAGAACGGGAAATTGTCTTGTAATTAGTTAAAACCTCATTGTTAAATGGCGGAAGTGTACCAGTAAACCAAGAAATATCTTTTGTATGTTGATATTATCAACTTTCTTGATATTAAAAACAATGTCAACTACACATTTTTACATACACATTTTTAAATATTGGAATAACAAATATGAAATTTCGCGCGTTTGTCTAGCCCGCCCTCTGATGGCGAAATCACGTTGGAAAATAAAAAAAGTAGAGTTGCGCATCTATCTCTGTATATAATTCTAATCTATGCATAAAATTCTGACCGGTGAATCATAATTATCTCAATAATTTGAGTTTTTCTGGAACGCACTTACTAACATAATAATTGCTTTGACTTGTAGAAACATCTTAAAAATTTCATTATTAAACATAATTATAAAAACAGATTAAAATATTAGATGGCAAATTAAATTGACAACTTTCGGAATAAATATTGCTGATAAACTGAAAACTATCATCGTTAGGCGATTATTAATTAAAACCTAATAACTAAACTGATCTACAAATGTATTTAATGACAAACTGATTCAATCATCGCCAACGCCTCGTAATTAAAAGATCCTATGTACAATTTTGTGTTTATTGTCAGATGCCCTTTCACCTATCGGGGGCAGTAGATAACGAGCTCTTGTTTCCCTGCCCTGCGCTTGATTATATTCAACCCCAGGGAATTATTAATTTTCCCGGGATAACTCTATAGGACTCGTGGCTCAGTAGCCAGGGGATAATTAAGCATCGTATCCCTGGAATACGGGATATAGTGTTGTTTTTCGGATAGTAATGGCTAATGGATATCAAGCAAGCAGCAATTTTGGAAAATAATGGTGCATTTTGGTTAGCAATGTACGTAATTGAAATTGTAAAGGCTGCAAATATTTTTATTTTTGGAGTGAAACTTCTTTATCGACGTATGGGACAAAGGTTATAGCAACATAAAAAAACACGTTTTTCTGTTACGCGCCACCTTTAATTCTAAGTCAAATTTTTCCGTAACGCCCCATATTTATTTGTATCCATGTCAATGAAAATAAAAAACCTTTCAATTACACTTCATCTAATGTAGCTTTATTTAACCAATTTCTGCAAAGCTGTAACTACTATTTACAACATTTTTTTTTCGAAAAATTATGTCATAAAGAAGTTTCGCTTCACACACACACATTTTTTTATTGCATTTAATAATGAGACGAGCATGCCATTTGCCTGGAGATAAGACCTTCATTGACAGTAGTAAAACCAAACAACACCATGAATTACAAAGCAATACTTAGCATTATAGAGCGCCCGCCATCTTGAGACATAAGATATTAAATCTCCACATATCCAGTAGTTTCTCTGGCTACAATGCCCTTCAAACCAAAATATTTAAAATATTTACGATATTGATAATATAATAAGCGTAGGAGACTAGCTAAAAGAAAAATCCTGATGTAATCCCGGACGGCGACAATTTTTGTGATTTCTATCATATTGTTCATATTGTGGAAAGGAAAATTCATCGCGGTTTATGTTACTCGTGGCGCCAAGACACATATATGTATTTTCTTCGGTTTCAATAAAGAATATCTAACAGTGATGTTTCAATCTGTAGGAGCCTATAATTGTCCCACTGCAGGGCTAAGGCCTTTACAATCAAGAGTACATTTTACAGGGCTTAGGCTATCTAACTATGAACGTTACCAAAATGTTAAGTAGGCTTTAACAACGCCTTTTTTATTAAGGCGATGTTGAGGTGGTAGAGACAAAAACATTAAATTCCTAAAAATAATGAAATTTGATCGAGCAACAACAAAAATAGAATTACAATAAACTAATACCACTAATAAAAAATATTCAATAGAAATTATAATACCCGAATTGAAAAAATAAACACTTAGTAACGAAAAATTTTTTTCATTGTTCTTAAACCTTAAGCTTTCAAAAATCTAGTTATTCGAATGGTATGTTTGCGTAGTTCTCCTTCGGAGCGGCCCAGACCTCTTTCGGTAAATGAAAATGTGTCTGCACAATCCAAATCTCTACGGACACATACCTTCTATTCGTGAATACAATTTGGTCTAGAATCTTAGCGTGTTTGTCGCAAATTCTAAATATTACTCGTACTATTTAAAATATGCATATCATATATACATAAGCATATTTTTTAAGATCTATTGCGGCATATTGTCTGCACTGCACCTGACAGTAAGCGGTGGATGGTAATTATGGCCTAACCCCTCTTAATTGTACTTTCGATTGTAGAAGGGGCTCGTGCCCTACAGTGAGACGTATATGGGCTAATGCAAGAGTTTTTAAGTAAGGCTTAGGAAAAGTTGGGAGCGCAAATGAGTATAGAACATTGATTGATATTAGAAATTACACACATGTTTACTGAAAGAATCAACGTACAGTAATATTAGAAATGCAGCTATTTATTTATTTATAATTTTATGAAACCATAACTCAAATAAATATGTATTTATATACCATATCAGTTTTTTCAAATTTATTTATTATATTTAAGTAAGACAAAATAACAAAAAAAAATACAATTAGTCTCACAAAACCAATTACTTGGTTTGACTGTAAGTACATAGTAGTGTTTTCTGTATCTGTATCAGCCCATATACGTTCCACTGCAGGGCACGGGCCTACTCTACAATCGAGAGTACGATTGAGAGTGGTTAGGCCATATAGTCCACCACGCTGGCCTGGTGCGGGTTGGCTAGTAGTGTTTTACATAATATTTTGCGAGTTGCGAGTACCTAGTAATAAGGTTGATAAAAAATACTTTTTGATAGTTTTAATATTAGATTTTTTTTTGTTAATCGTTGCCGCGAAGTTAATACCTTAGAGCCAAGCAAAGCAGTTCAAATCAGGTGTATCTTTCACCGCATACAATATTCATTACGGCCTGATCCAAATCATCCATTTTATGTTTTATATCACAGATGGATCATTCCGTTCGCTCGTCACGTTTCTTGTATGAATTTAGAACCAGGGAGCTGGCGCCTTTTTCCTTGTTACTGAGATTCGATACGCGGATGTATGTTTTTTTAACTACATTTTCGGATTTTTAACTACATTTTGTAGACGTGAAGTTGGACAGATATTTGTTTGAATTTTTTTCAGGTATGTAGGTTTTTTTGTTGTTGCAATTAATGGCGAGACGCGCATGCCGTTCACCTGATGGTAAGGGATAAGACTGCTCATGAACAGTGTCAAAACCAAACACCTTGAATTATAAAGCAATGCTTGTCATTCCACTGCTCTCGCGATCCTGTGACATGTTAGGTCTCAATATGTCCAGTAGTTAATCTGGCTACAATGCCCTTCACACCGAAACACAACATTACATTTACATTGCTGATTGGCGGGAGAAATAGACATTGCGGTGGTACCTACCTAGATGGCCTCTCACATATGAGACCTACCACCAGTAAATGCGCATATTATGTGTTTAAGTAGGAGTGGTTTATCAACCTTGGGAGAAGTATATGTCCAGCAGTGGACTGCACCGGGCTGATGATGTTTATAAGTTTACTGACGTTGTTAATGTTTATTAGTCTAATATTGAACGTTAACCGCGTTGTAGATCTTATTTCGAGAGCGAGCGCATACCAAAGAAAGTGTATGATAGAATTATGTTTTTTACATCTCTCATCCATGCCTGAAATATTTGTGTGGTGCTAAAGCCACTTGCCATTTGATACGTGACCAGTATATCTAGGAACCCGCAGCCCTCCAACTCGAGTTTAATTCTAGTTCATTACACGGAAACCGGCCTCGAGTGTAACCGCTTCATTCAGCCAACTAAGCTGTAAAATGCTCCATTTAGATTCAACTCGGCCCTTTTCTGCACAAACATTGATTCTAAATAGATCCTTTTTCGGCAACATGTTATGAATTGTAATGAAAGATTTTGCTGTGTGAATGTTTTGTCATTTTTGTGTATAGGAAAACGATTGATTTTTTTGGTTATGATATGATAGTTTAGGATTATTTCTCAGTAGACTTAAGCATGTCATCGCAGCAATGACTGTTTCTCCCGCCAAACAGCAGTGTAAATGCACTCTTGCGTTCAGATTTGAAGGACATCATAGCCAGAGTAACTACTGGATAGGATTGCGAGCGCAGTGGAATACAAGCATTGCTATGTAATTCATGAGTTCTTTGGTTTTCGTTTGTTCGTATCACTTACCATCAGGTGAAAGGTATGCTCTTCTGGCCATAAATTGCATTAAAAAAAGGTTTCATAAGCCACATCGTTCACTTGATGGTTAGCGCATCTACGAGTATAAACATGAATCAAACTAATCAGAAATAATGATGTATGATTCAGATATGGCTGGCATTACGCTCGTCAACAATTAGGTGTTATGTGACTTACATTGTTCTTACTAGCTTCAATTTACATTAAACCTGATCATGGCAAACCTTATACATTGCGGGTTCACTATGGAAAAAATAAAGTGGTGGTAGACCAGACGACGCATTTGAGGAATATCTTGTAATTAAATATGATCGTGAGAATAATATTTGAATACCAATTACAATGAACGGATGGCGTAGATGTACAGTAACAAAACTGAGATCTCAGGTTCATATCCCGACTCGGACAAAGTGAAATTGGATTTCCTATTTATTATCAGCCCGGAATCAGAAATTTGTGCCCAATATCGCGATATAATAGACTAGGAATAGGCTCCCCCCTATCACAACGTGAGGCCCATCCGAGAAAAAGGCGTGAGTTTATGTATGTATGTAAAACAAGATCACTCGGTTATTTTCAGTTCTCATTGTTAATTCTTTGGGTCTCAGTCAGATAATGAGGACAGGAAAGTCTCTGAACAACATCAACATTCATAAATGTAAACATTTCTTGTAGAACATTGATATCAGTCGGGTCGCTCAATACGGGAACGCTAAAGAGCCAGAAACTTTACTCTGAAGTTAGCGGTTTATTAACTTGTGACGTGAAGTTAGCCGGAATAGTTACGGATATGACAGAAGTCAGGTGACTTGCTGTAAGTCAATTTGCATACAGTATTCCAAGTTGACGACAGTTCAACGTGTAAAAATTGCTTTTAGCTAGCAGATACAAACTCTTGTAACATCTACCTTTCAGCTTATTGTGTACATTAAATGTTAATGCATTGTATCATTTATATGTAGTTCTGCAAATCGCAGATTTTGTTCATCCATAATTAATATAATTTGAATATTGGACAACTCTAATAGAATTTGCTTTTTCACCGTTGCGCTATGGCTCGTGCCGCAGCGTATCACATCGTTGCGACGTGAAAATTCCTCATTCATCTTTTATTTTTTTCTCGGTGTGTACGTTGTCTAGTGTGACAAATAAATGTATTTTCATTCTTTCTTTCTCGTGATTTCTGATTACTTACAAACTTTTAATTTATTATATTTGCCCAACTGTGTATACCGATTCTGCGTTTTGCACGACCTTACTTTTTTTTTATTGCGATGAATAGCGAGACGAGCATGCCGTTCGCCTGATGGTAAGCGATACGACCGCTCATAAACAGTAGCAAAACCAAACAATACCTTGAATTACAAAGCAATTCTTGGCATTCCACTGCGCTCACCATTCTGAGACATAAGATGTTAAGTCTCAATATGTCCAGTAGTTACTCTGGCTACAATGCCCTTCAATCCGAAACACAACAGTGCATTTACACTGCTGTTTGACGGGAGAAATAGACACTGCGGTGGTACCCACCCAGATGGCCTCTCACATATGAGAGACCTACCACCAGTGAAAGTTACTTAGCTAAGGCGTACAAAATGACAATATTCAATTGATTATAAATAATTTATGAACTGCTCTGATTTAAATCAAGCTCATGTATAATCACCGTATTGTAAACCATTTTGAAAAGAGCAACGCTAGAGTTCGTTCGCTTGCTTTGTACACTTGTTATTCTCTTGCGAAATAAGCCTTGTCAACTGGGTAGTAGAGAAAAATAAAGCGACTGATTCTAAATGATGTATAACATTAAAAATAAAAATCATCATTTTCATCAGTTATATTCCTTTTAATGAATTACTCATAGATATAATATAAATATAGAGAGATCAGAATAACTTTAAATAGATTTCTATCTGATCAATAATTCCTAAATACTGCGAATTCAAAATGTCAAAAACAAATCTATGATAAAAGCCACCTCTTCAAATGACATTCTGAAGAATGTGAAATGAAATTTCTAATTTAATTATTGAGTTGAAACTTTAATTCACTTTAAACTATTTGAAGTTATATTTAATCAGCCCAGATGGCGTATAGTGAATAGCCTGAGCTCAATTAACGAACCTCTGCTTTATTCAGAGCTCTGAAGAACCAAATTCTATGCTCTGTAATTTCGTCTCATTTAAAACTATTTGTAACATTAAATAAAAGTACTTAGGTAATGACGTTTTGTTTATTTTGTAAAGGTGAGACAGCATTTTCCATTGATGGTGATGATTATTAATTATTGGAATTGGCTTTTTTGTGTTATTGCTGTAAATAGTGAGACGAGCATTCCATTCGTCTGACAAGTGGTACGACCGCTCATGAACAGTAACAATACCCAACAACATCATGAATAATAAGATGTTAAGTTTCAATATGTCCAGTAGTTACTTTGGGTACACCGTCTTTCAAACCGGTATACAAAAGTACATTTACACTGATTTTTGACGCGAGAAATAAAAATTGCGGTGGTACCTACACAGACTGCCTCTCACATATGAGAGTCCTACCACAAGTATATAAGAGACATTTTAGTTTTAAATATCCACACTTAAAACAATATTGATGATCATATTGTCTCAACAGTACGAGTAGTATCGAGTCTGCAAATGAGAAGCATTTGACAGCCATCATAACCAACTGCGCCTCGGAGACTTTCAAATTACATCTAAATGTATATGTGATAGAGAAAAATATGTTCTTCACATAATTTAAAAAATTATGACTATACTTTTAATGAAATATAAATCACGTAGTAAGGCCATGAATGACAGTTCAATTTCCAATACTTTAAACGAGTCTAGACGGGATTGGAAATTGTCAATATCGCCCTTGCTATGAGTTATGCATTATTTAGTCCATCTAGTTGCATCGTTTGACATCAAGTCTTTGGAAGTATCTATAAGTCGTTGACTTTGTGATCTTGTGTCATGACCTTTGTCGTCCTAATGTTGCGTACAGTGAATTAATGACTGGTTGGAATTATCTTATGTCTCAGGATGGCGAGCGCAGTGGAATACCAAGCATTGCTTTGTAATTCATGGTCTCATTCAGCGGCCGTATCGCTTACTATCAGGAGAATAGTATGCTCGTCTCGCCATTTATTGCTATAAAAAAAACTTGCAAAATGACTAGTTTTATTTCATCTATAAAGTTTTATTCTCCAAATTTGGTTATTAGAAATGCAATATAATATTTTATGCTCTCTTAAAATTAATGGTTCTTAATACGGTCCGGAATGTTAAAGAAACGCAGATGTTGGATATAGAATTATAAATTTTGACAGTCATTTAAGTTTTTAGATTCAACGTGTTCGCAAAGATTAGTCGTTTTAACTTTATTATAGGTAAGAATTAGAAATTATATTTTATTATTCGTTGAATGTTGTAAATTGTGTGGAATTACATTTACCCTATTAAAATCGGGCTTGAGTTGTATTTTAGATTAGTTTTTGAATTCAATGTAATGAATAAGTTCCAAACCTCTTTGGTAGATGGCGTTAGATGTTACGTTGTATTAAATAATTATGTAACTATTTTGTAAATGATACTCTCAATCATTTTTATGATCGTCTTATAAAAACAGACAGCTACATATATTATTTTACCTTATCAGTGGCTGATATCTGTAAATTACTTTAAAATGTCGTTTTTGTTCCGTGCTTTAAAAACTTACAACTAGAATATTATAATAAATCCTACCTTGACAGGACGAGGTGATGGTGCAACTCTGTGGACAAATAAAACCAATATTTAGTCGAACACATTACTGATTTTATATTAAACAATAATTTGAAATGGGAAACACAGAGAGTACATTTTGCATTCTGAGAATCAAAGTACATATCGAAGGACATGAATAATTTCTACAAGATTATCTATTGGTCTGTCTATCTACACTAATATTATAAAGAGGAAAACTTTGTTTGTTTGTTTGGTTGTAATGAATAGGCTTAAAAACTACTAGACCGATTTAAAAATTCTTTCACCATTCGAAAGCTACATTATCCACGAGTAACATAGACTATATTTTATTTTGGAAAAAATAGGGTTCCGTAAGATATTTGGATTTTTCGGACACAAACTGAAAAAAATCAACCAAAGAAGTTACTTATTTTGCGTACGCTGCCTAAACTACAAAAGATAGAACCATTAAATGTTATAATTAAATGTTATAAATTTTAGATCTTATAAATATCTACAAAAAAGTCCGCGACACACTATACCTATCTATGTCGAGTGAGGCACAACAACCACATTTTTATTTAAAAATCTTGAATTTTTTTTTGGACTACATTTAAACGCGTTTATTTTACTCATGCTATTAATCCTTATCAAAATAAATTATTTCATCAATAAGTACAGTTTATGTTGATAATATTTGGTCTTTGAATGATTAAAATTGGACGTTTGGTTTTGAAGTTGTGGTGAAATTAAAATATTACGATTTCTGCTGCACGGCCCGTTGTATAAGATATATATGGATGTTTGTGGAGAGAAGGGACATAAAGTAAAATAGAATCGAAGGTAGCTGGGATAGATCACAGATTTGTTAGGACGAAATTTAAATGCACGTTATAAAACGGGATGGATAATAAAGAGAAGGGACGGGACGGATTGGGAAGAGACTGAACAGGCGGATGAGACGGGATTGAGCCGGACAGTAGGATAGCTACGTCAAGTTTAGGCATACAAGAGTTTATACGAAAAACAACATGTATTTGGTGTGGAGTGGAATCAAAAAATATATGCACCCAGGCGAAGCTGGGTCGGGCCGCTAGTTGTTTATATTTCAGGCCATCAGTGTAACTCTGTTTTCCCGGAATTATATCATTTAATCGCCATTTTGATAACGGACAACCACATTTTGTCTCATGTTTTCTGTCCCACGATATAATTCTATCGCCATATCGGGTACAAATTTTTGACTCCGGGCTGATAATGAATGAAAAAGTCTAATATTTCTTTGCTCAACCCGGGATTCAAAACCGGACCTCAGCTTTGCAATCACAGCGTAGTAAAACTGTGCCACCAATAATAATTTGTAAACTATTTTGCGGACCTACGTGTATTCTATTTTTTTATAAGTATTGAACCATCAGTAGCATGAAGAAACAGTTACGTATGTCGGCGTAATTGTATTGAATGACAGTATTGCTAATGGAAAACGGTAGAACACCGTTTGGTAGATGACGATTCCTTAATTAGCACCACGTTAAACATAGTAACAAAGAAAAAAAATCAACTTTATATAAAAGCTGATAAATCATCTAAAAAACAAAGAACCAATATATGTACATCCAATATCACAATAATCCCACATATTTCGAATAAACGTCAAATATTCAAGACTTAAGTAAAATAAACAAGGGATATAGGCAAACGTACTGGGCTTTGGAATGGAAGCAATAACAATAAATAATGATATGGAACGTGGATCTTAGGCTGAGGACACCTCGGCCGACACAAAATAAGTTTTTAGATTCGAACGTGTGATACTTAGCTTCTGTGTAAAATATTTTCGTCCTTTTTAGGCCTTTAGCAGGTAGACGAGCATGCAGCCAACCTGATGGTAAGCGATCACCATCGCTCATGAACCTTCGCAATGCTAGGGACCCAGCACTGCCAGATTAAGGATAGGACTCTCTTTAAGCTTCGTTTGAAGGACAGGTCATAACGCTCGGGAAACATCGAGGCAGGCAGTTCATTCTAGAGCTTACTTGAAAAATTTATGCTGGAATCATACCGTTCGGCTACTAATCTAATCGGGGTCCAATATGGTTTTATGATTAAAACTTCTGTGTTACGTCTTCGCGTTAACTGTATTATATCCTCAATATTACATAATGGGACGGGACAAAGTAAAATGTGGGTGGGTGTCTAGGTAGCACCACTACCTGCGCTTTCTGGGAAAAAGAAATGAAATTTATATACAGTATGTACCGTGGATACTGTTGTACCGATATGCTGAAAATTGAAAATACTCTAATAGATTCCGATACACGTCACATATGCCTTAAGTGTCACCAGGTCTGGTTGAATACGATCTTATAGTTTTTGGTGTTTAGATGCAATTGTTTAATTAATTTCAAAAAGTCGCATCTTACTATGAACACACAATTCACAAGCTCACTCGTAACTTGTAAGGAATACAACAAAAAATGAACACAATTTCCAAAACTATTACTTATATTTGAACAAACTATTAAATTATACAAAATCGTCTCAGACCTTTTACATTTCTTGTTTATTGCGAACAATAAAACTAACCTTTGTATTCCATTCCTTGTAATGTAATAACAGTAATAGCATTCTTAAAAGACTTGAAATAAGGTGCGGGTTTTCAAATCTACGTTTATTTTTCCTTATTAAATAGAAAGGAAAATTTATTGCGATTAAAATATGAGTTATTTTACTGCGATCAATGGCAAGACGATTACCGTTATTTATGCCTAAAGTGGATAAACTAAGCCTGAATTCACAATAAGACATACTGATAGCAGTTAGTCACTATGATATGTTCTTTTTTATTGCTATGAATGTCGAGACCAGCTTGCTATTAGCCTGATGGTAAGCGATACGACCACTCATGGACAGTAGCAAAACCAAAGAACACCATGAATAACAAAGCAATGTTTGGCATTCCATTGCGCTCGCCATTCTGAGACGTAAGAGGTTAGGTCTCAATATGTCTAGTCGTTAATCTGGCTACAACGCACCAAAACGGAACACAGTAGTACATTTACACTGCTGTTTGATGTGAGAAATATACATTCCAGTGACACCTAGTTATCTAGCCTGGCGTCCTCTGACATATGGGAGACCTACCACCACCTAAGTTTTACAGTGGCCTGTATATGAATACAAATAGGTAAAGAAATAAGTCTTAACAACAGCCTTCGTGATGTAAAAAGAAACTTCTTGGGTATCAAGCTATGTAGGTGGTAACTCGTGGTAGGTCTCTCATATGTGAGAGGCCGCCTGAGTGGATACCACCGCAATGTCTATTTCTCCTGTCAAACAGCAGTTTAAATGCACTGTTGTGTTTCGGATTGAAGGACATTGAAGCCAGAGTAACTACTGGACATATTGAGATTTAACATATTGTGTCTCAGGATGGCAAGCGCATTGCAATGCCAAGTATTGCTTTGTAATTCAAGGTGTTGTTTGGTTTTGCTACTGTTCATGAGCGGTCGTATCGTTTACTATCAGGTGAACGGCATCATCGTCCCGCCATTCATAGCAATAAAAAAAGTAGGATGTAGGATATGTCTTGGTAGGTGTCTTATTCTTGGTTCGTGACTACTAATTTAGATATAATAATATAGAGACAGCCTCCGTGGTGCAATTGGTTAGATGCTGACTGTGAAACGAGAGGCCGCGGGTTCGATCCTCGCACCGAAACAAACATTTAAGTGCACCACAGGTATTTGTTTCGGGCCTGCGTGTTTGTGAGACCGAAAAGTCTCTCGTAGTTCCTGATACCCACGACACAAGACTCGATCTTAATGTGGGGTCAGGACTATGTATGTGACTGTTGGGTGTATTTATTTATTTTGTTTAGCTTCTTAGACAATTCCCATTTCTTTGTAAAGGTCTCACCTGGTAGCAACTGAGTACCGCCGCCTTTAAACATCTTTACAACTTGGATCGTAAGTACGTTGCAGGCGTCTCAACATGAAAGAGGAAAGGCGAGTAAATATAATTACGTACACCTTTTATTTTTAAAGACGTAATGGTACACAAGGGTTAAAATTATTACTTAAGCAAGAGCTATGTACATATTTACCACCGTGCACCCTTTATTTAAAAGACGCAATAAAGAAAAATGTACTTACTACGCAATCACGATGATGAATAAAATAATAAATTTTCAAAGTTTTATGTTGAATTGTCTCTGTCGTCACTAAAACTACCACCTAGCTTCATTTTCGGTCGCAGACCGAATATTCCCAGTAAACTTCAGAAAAAGAGTACATAGCCTGTTCAAACTACAAATGTCTTAAACAGTAATCACGAAAAACTATAATTTGCCATTTTATTAGCACCAAATTAGGCAATATCGCAATTACTGCTATTTGTACAGCCAATAATGCCTAATAAAAGTAAAATTTATTGTCTACATCGTATTGTGTGCTTAGGACCGAACGAGCAAAGCCTAGGGTTTGCTTTTCGATTAGTTTGTCTCAGGGGCGTGCGCTCCTTGTAGGCAGAAATGCAGTGCATTACTTGCCATTCACAGATAATATTTTATTATAACGTTCGTGCGGTTTAGATTACTTTAATTTATAGTAAATAAATGAATAAACAAAATACAATAACTTAAAAACGCCTAATATTTTATAAATAGCATTTATTTGCAAGCACCCAAATATTGTTTGCGACGCGACAAGCAAGCGGCGCTGCAAAGCAAAATAATGTACCTAATCAACCAGGTCATGCCGCCGCGTCCCGCATTACATTTGTTCACATGTGTGTAGTAATTTTCGTGTCCGTGCACAGTCGCAAACACACACACCCATGAATATCGAAAGCCGCAACTCCTGCGGCAGGCCTCGAAAGCTCGGCAGTTGTCGGGAGTAATCGGAAATGTTCGTTGCCTATAATCCGAGTAAAATTAATAGGCGGAAATCTAATAAATCACCTATGCACATTATGCATTTTTGGTTAGTAAGGTTTTATTTGTTTAAATAGCAGAAATATTTTGTGTTTCGCGGGGGCCATTTTGATTTTTTCATGTGTTTTTGCATTGTTTACTATTTTATACTACTTAGTATGTTTGAAGTTTTCTTAAAATATTTTTCATTTTAACATGTGAAAGTGTGTACATTTAACAGTTTACTAAGTTTCGATATTAATTGTAGTCATTTGTTTTTACTAGTGCGTTTGTTTATTGTTTTAAATGTTATTTGATTGTGAGGTTTGTGTTGAAAATGTATGTTTATCAAATGAATGAATGAGGTGGCCGAAATCTTGCGTTTATTTACATCGGGATATAGTAATCTCAAGTAACCGGAACCTTGAATATGTGAAAATTGAAGCTGACTAGGTGAGATTTTTATTTTACTTATAAGAATTTCTTCCGCCGCGACGATCGATCGCTGTTTTCTCTGCCGTAGAAGATGAATAGTAGTATATCTAAGACTTGTTATGTTGTCATGGTTTCCGACTTAGAGATCCGTCGCATGGCTGTGGCTATGCTAAAAACTATAAAAGAAAAAGATTTTGTGACCGAGTACTCCGCCGCATACCCAGTGTCATAATCCTGTGCACGCCGCTGGTTTGTCTGTGCTATATTGCATGTTTAGGTCTAATTACTAATACATTAATTACACTGTGCTAAGTGTGGACGTATGGACGCGAATTCTAGATGATTTAATTTGTCAGTAGCTTAAACTATAAGAATGGTTACCTAAAGCATTAGGTGATATTCAAATTTGCCTAAAAAATTTCTTACTTAGCAATATTTGTCTCTCGCTCTACCCTGAAGGTAAATTTAATACCGTCTTTTTGTTGCGAGTACGTTTAAGTGATCTGAATTTGTATTGAAAATGATTTAATTAAGTGTCAAATAATATTAGCGGGAAGACCGCCATTTCTACTCTTGAATTATAGTTGTTAACTATAAACTATTGTTGTTTTTTTTTTATTTCTATGAATGGCGAGACGAGCATGCCGTTCGCCTGATGGTAAGCGATACGACCGCTCATGAACAGTAGCAACACCAAACAACTCCTTGAATTACAAAGCAATGCTTGGCATTAAAGGTGTGGTGTACAATACAGTATTCTATCTATCAAATTATTGAGGTAAGTACCTCTAACTCTGTACCTTGGAAAGGGTGATAATATTGAGTGAAAATTGATTTATTTCGTAAAGAGAATTTCTAACACACATGGAAAAACATGGATGCTTTTCAATAAATTAAAATTTTAAAATTATAAATTCTATACTGCCCTCTATTCTTATCCTTTTCTTATATCCATCCAAAGGTTGTCTGTAAGAAATCGCCTAAGGCGATAAGACCGCCAACTGTACTCTTTAATGCTTAAAATTATCAGAATTTCGGAACCATATAATTTGAACTGACCAAGCCCAAAACGGACCCGAATGAGACATACATCCAAGAGCCATATAAGTAGTTTTCTCCAGACCAATAAGGTCCAGAAACAGACTCCCTACGGTCGTGAAGTTCGGACGTCTCAAGGCGATGTAATCAATCACGTACACGATGATCCGACATCACTCGGCTTGATACGCCACATCATCAATCAAACTGTTACTAGCGTGGATGTGGGGGACCTAGATCGGGTATACGTATATACGTCGGTGTTGCTTTGATTTAAGACCTATTTTTAATATAATCGAAGATTTCATGAATGGGCGAAGTGATGAAGATTGACGGGTAACTATGACAAATTGAGTACGCTAAGTTAAAGTAGTAAAGTACGCAATAAATAAGATGGCGGCGTGCCTAATGGTTAGATGTCGCCTTTGTGTTCTAATGTTCTACCCAAGATGCGTCACAGGCTGTTGTGTGCATTATGTTGGTGTTCATATATTTTAATATCGTGTGTAGTGTATCGGTCCGCCAGCCTCCGAGGCGCAGTTGGTTGGACGCCACCTGTGAAACGAGAGTTCGCGGGTTCAATCCCCGCACCGAGAGAAATGTTAAAAAGAAATGATTAATGAGAAATGTTACAAATATTTCTTCCGGGTCCAGACCAACACCTGGGTGTTTGTGAGACCGAAAAGTCTCTCGTAGTTCCTGATACTCACGACACAAGACTCGATCTTAGTGTGGGGTCAGGACTATGTATGTGACTGTTGGGTGTTATTTATTTATTTTTTAAACTAGTAACTGAAATTTATATTTTCATTGTATAAAAATCTAAGGTAGTTCCTTGACTTATTTATTAGGTGTACAAATAAGTTTTAAGGGATTTTTTTAAAATTTTGATTTTTTATTGAGAAAAACTGGTACAATGTATTTCATTCAAAATATTGCCCGTCGCTTTCTATTACCTTTGCCAATATTTCAAGCAGCATACGGATACCGCATTTAAAAAAAATCCTCATCTTTTGAGGCGATCCAAGAATCTAGCCAATTTTTCACATCTTCGTAAGAAGTGAAGTGCTGCTCAGACAACACATGAGCAATTGACCGAAACAAGTGGTAGTCCGAAGAAGCAATGTCTGGTGAATACAGCGGGTGAGGTAGGACATCGCAGTTCAGCGCCTCCAAAGTTTCCTTGACAACTTTAGCAACATGTGGCCGAGCGTTGTCGTGCTGGAAGACCAAATTGTCATGTCTTTTGGCATATTGGGGGCGTTTAAGCTTTAATATTTGACTCAATTGCATCAATAGCAATTGTTTTTTGAGTTACTCCCAAGGTTTCAGCCAGTTTCTCTTGAATTTGGCATGAATCTTGATCCAGTAATGCTTCTAACTCAGCGTCTTCGAACTTTACAACATCACCACTTTTAAAACGCCGGAGTCAATACTCGCATGTTTTTATTGATGGAGCATGCTCTCCATACGCTTCACACAGCAGTTGATGCTCTTCAGCAGCACTTTTCCTCAAGTTGAAGAAAAAAAGCAATGCTTCCCGCAAATAAACAACATTTGCGGGAAGCATTGCTTTTTTCTTGGCACAATAGTTGACATAGTTCGAGCCACAAAAATGCGTGTCGTTTACACTTCAACGAAATAAAACTACTATGAGAGGAAACTGGTTACGTTTTAACATGAATACGCAAGTCTCAAGAAAGTCCGATGCGATATAGTACTAATTATGCCATCTTTTGTAAACCCTCAAAACTTATTTGTACACCTAATAGTTGTGATCAAGAAGGCATTATGTTGAATTAAGAACGCATTCACATGCCATAATACCTGTTGTTGATCATAAACATTGATTTACCTTGTGCTTGTCTTTCATTAAACTCATGTAAGAATGTAATATCGTTCGGTTTATTATTTCCTATGATTATTTAATTTTCAATAAGTTTAGCCAGACTGCCCCAGTGCTGTAGTTTACGGTACGGTTACAAAGCTGAGGGTGTACAAGGCTGAGGGTCTCGGGTTTGAATCTCGGGTCGGGCAAAGTGACATGGGATTTTTCTATTCATTATCAGCAGTCTACCTTTTGGTGAAGCAGAGATGAGCTGAAAAGTGTTCGTATAAAAATTATTTGATAACGTAATGTTATCCTTATTTTCTCCCATAGAAAAAAATGCCGTTCTTATCTCAAAATCATATGTAAAAAAATTACTACAAAAAGCCACCGTGACTGGGCGGTACTTTTTCATGGAATACTTTAGTATTTACTTCGGTATATGAAGTTGTTGGGGATATTTTAATGGAGACATTTCTTCCCCTACCACTCTTCATCATCAACAGGTAAGGTTTAATGAACAAAAAAGGGGATTACTAATTCACTACTACAATTCACTTAGGGCCTTATGCATAAACATGTATGGATGAGAGGGTAACGTTAGCCCAAGGCTTTAGAATTAACCCGATTATTATGAAAGGCGAGGTATTCTTGACTTATTAATAAGCACTGGTGTTATCGGCCAAACATGACAATCCCGTTATAATCCATTGATTATAAAAGTAAAAACTATCAACAAAATAATAAAGTCAATTCTAAAGTCTTGGTCTAAAGCTAATCTCGGCTATTTGAGTTTAGTCATCGGGGTGAGCATATCGCCATATTGGGATTACTACTTATGACACGATGATTATTATTATTACGACTATATAAGTGACTGTACGGTGACTCATAATCTAGTATCTATATGTTGTTTATAATTTTTATTAATATCATACTATTTAATGGGCGTGTTTGCATAAGGCTGTAAGACCAGAACACCTTTGCATAGAGCCTCAATATTTAAAACCGAAATGCCAAAAATCCCGCCATTCAGAGACTCATTTGGCGCCAAAGAGATATATTAAAGCGCGCTCGTTGTCTTGTATTGTATTTGGAATTAAGAAATGAATATGACAAATAAAGCAATGTTAAGATATATCTGCGTTTGACTCCTGATTTCTAACAATATTGTGTTTTGATTTTAGAAAGAATATGTTAAATATAGTAATTTTAAAATAAAATTGATTCCTGATTCCTAACACAGGCCATTTAAAAAGTATGAAACAATACAGCGTTATCGCTTCCATCAGCTCTACATCACAATACAGCAGCAGTCGCGTACATGGCTAGTATGGTCGAAAGTGCGAGAACTCGTGTAAGCTCATGTGATAAGAGACAGTACATCAAGTGTATCAGTGCGTTGTGGCTTACAACCTGTTATCACAGATAACGTAGCATTTACACCACTAATTCATGGGTGTCGGAGATAGGATACTCCGACACCCATGAAATAAAATTCATCATATGGTAATATCCTTGGGAATTTTAAATAAATTACTTACATACTACATCATAATAAATTAATGACGGAGACATAAATAAATACGCAAATAACGAGATAAATATACCAAAGAATATTCAGAACATTTAAAACTTTATTTCTTAAATATTGTATTATTTTGTTCTTTTGTGTGCAGTAAAGAATAAATAAATAAAAATAAATATTATAATTTATATGTATCAATATTACACATAAAATAACCATAGGAACAAAAAATACATATGAATATATGTAAATATACACGGTATATATGCAAATATTACATGCAATGTCTTCAGTTGATTTGTGAAAGATAACTCCACTGAGACCCGAAATATACTACTGAAACACGCACAAACACGCCACGCAACGTAGCATCGGGTGTTCTTAGTGTGGTTCTGGCCATATAAACTACTACGATTTGATTTGATTCAACACGTGTCGTGTCGGGTCGGGTGGCGTGGCGTTTCCGTAGTAAGTTTCCGCCTTAATTCATGTGTATTTCGTATCTCGTACTGTATGAAGTATGAAGGTGATATCTGTCAAGTTTTTTTTATTTTTTTGCTGTGAATGGCTGGACGAGCATTCCATTCGCCTGATGGTAAGCGATACGACCGCTCATGAATAGTAGCAAAACCAAACAACACCTTGAATTACAAAGCGATGCTTGGCATTCTACTGCGTTCGCCATCCTGAGACATAAGATGTTAAGTCTCAATATGTCCAGTAGTTACTCTGGCTTCAATGTCCTTCAATTCGAAAGACAATAGTGCACTTAAACTGTTGTTTGACGGGAGAAATAGACATTGCGGTGGTACCAATTAATTGTAATTAGAATTCACATGCGACAAATCGAAGGAAATTTGCAAAAAATTGAAATATTGCATAAAAGATCCCACTGCTGGGCAAAGGCCTCCCCTCAGCTCTTCCACGTCTCTCTATTGAGAGTGATTTGCATTCTAAAAAAATATTGCTTAGGTTATTAATAAATCAGTTGGTTTAAATTCCAAATGTTCAGCGTGGAAAGCTATTTTCTGAACTGTAGCTCCAATAAACAGCTGGATATCATAATCAGGAGTGAAAACGATGAAAAATACAGCTAAAAATAAAGAAAATAATATTATAACCTTGTTTCAAATAAAAAGTCTACGTAATTTCAGTACAAATGAATGTTATGAAATAGGTTAAGTTTCCAGGGCGTGTAAACAGATGGCGTTAGGGGTTTGTGTTACGACGAACTTGTAATTTCGGTTCGGTGCTCATTATTCAAGTAATTGTCGAAAAAACATAAATTAATTTGATTATACATTCATTGGTTTTTTTAGATTATACATTTAAGGTAAATTATTATTTTTATCGATCCTAATAAATGTATAAAAGAATATTACCTATAAACTGTGCCTATAAACATATTTTATAACGTAATTTAATTTTGTCTATAATTTTTTTTTAAATTATGATCTATATCGTAACCTAACATAATATTATTACCCTATTATATACACGTTTGCTTACTGTTTAAGCGAAATAGGCGTGAACTTAGGTATGTATTATAATATCCTATAGCATACTACTAAATATCCAATCATCTTGAGCTACAGGAAGCCCCCCCTCAAATATTACCACGTCGACCTTGTGTCAAACTACATCCAGCGACTTCCCGCATCACTTATTTTCATTAAATAAATATCTACTTTTTCTACAAACCAAACACATAAAAACCTATATACTAAACACACATATCAATAAACACAAAAAATAATCTTACTAACACATAACTAGAAAATTACAGCATCACATTCGGAAAGATAAGAGGTCGTTTTATGGCAACTGTGAGTGCTTTCTGACCGTCATTTTCTTTTTCAATCGGGGGTAACTACCCCCTTAGGTCGCCGCCACCTGCGGCCCACGCAGAAATCAAAATACCGAATGTAATCCAATATCCTGACCTTGTGCTCATAGCGGTTCTCAATCTTTGTATCAACAAGTGTGGTTAGTGTGAATCTTGTTTTTTTTTAATGTATGGCGAGACAAGCTTGCCAATCACCTGATGGTGAACGATACGACTCATGGACAGTAGCAAAACCAAACATAAACAAAAACTATGAATTAAAGAGCAATGATTGGTATTTCAATGCATCCTGAGACACAGCATGTTAATTCTCCATATGTCAAGTAACTTATCATCATCATCATCAGCCTATTCGCGTCCAATGCGTCCAGCATAGGCTTCTCCTATGGCACGCCACTGGGCTCGATCTTCAGCCCAACGTTTCCAACTAGTCAAGTCAGTCGTTAAGTAACTAGTAAGTAGTTATTCTGGCTATCTTTCAAACCGGAACACAACAATGTATTTCATTTGTGTTTGGCGGGAGAAGTAGATACGGAGGTGGTACTACCTACCCAGCCGGTCTCTCACATATGAGACTCTTAATACCAATCGATAATTTTTTTGGAGAATGCGTGAATTAATTTGTTTTGTTACTGTGTTGGTTTGGTGCACCATATTTTGATTGTAGACCGAGCGAGCGTTGTTTGAAATTTATTTAAATACAAGGAAAACCGAATAAAAAGTTGTTTGGTAACAAAAAATATAATAGAACTATTAATAGGTACCTACTGCTATTTGATGCAAATTAAACCTGGCAGTTTTAACAGCTTCTACATAGAGACGTCTATAATAATTAATCATTATAAACAACACTGTAAACAAAACAACAAAATCATACATACGTACTACTTAAAATCACGGCTTTTCCCAGAAGGGGTAGGTAGGGGTGCTATTCCAGTATACCAACGTTTCGTCTAAATACAACGAAATTAATGAACAATAAAAACGTTGACTATTACCGCACAAGTATCACTCGGGTCGGCATAAAGAACCACTGCTTTGGAGATAAAATAAATAAATAAAGACATCCAACAGTCCTAACCGTGATCCTGCACTAAGATATAAGTCTTGTCGAGTGTCAAGGGCATCAAAAACTACAAGAGACATTTTTCCTCACAACATCCAGGCCCGAAACAATTACACGTGTACACCAACATTTGTTGGCTAATTTTTTTGGAAATCATTTTTGCGGAATCGAACCCAAGGTTTCTTATTTCATAGCTAACCAACTTCGCCACAATGAGCCAATGAGCAATATAACCAAATCATTGAGCAACAAAAAGCATTTGACAATTCCCCGCAAGAGAATTCCCTTTCGGGGTCGCAGGCATACAGTACGGCTGCTTTGGAGATTTCATCAAATGCTTTGAAGTCGCGCACGTGAATAATGTAATTTATCGTTTTGTATGAGGAACTTGAGTTCCGCGGGAGGTTTATGCTCGCGCTTTGTTTGTGTAGGTTAATTTACTGTGGGGAAAAAGTGATTCTGTGTTTTCGTTTGTAAATCGTATTAGGATACGGCAATAATGAGGGATCTATATTAAATTAAAATAAATTAAATACTAATCTCTTATATGTGAGAGGCCGCCTGGGTGGGTGTCTATTTGTCCCGTCAAACAGCAGTTGAAATGCACTGTTGTGTTTCGGATTGAAGGATATTGTAGCCAGAGTAACTACTGGACAGGTCGAGACTTTACATCTTATGTTTCAGGATGGCGAGCGCAGTGGAATGTCAAGCATCGCTTTGTAATTAAGGTGTTGTTTGGTTTTGCTACATTTCATGAGCGGTTGTATCGCTTACCATCAGGCGAACGTCATGTTCGTCTCGCCATTCATTGCAATTAAAAAAAATAAGTCTACACAGATTTGAGCATTTTTTACTTTTTATGATAATATTATGTGTATGTTCAAGCTTTAATTAAGCAACAATATTTCCCTGTAAAAGTTATTAGTGCGTTAGAACTCGTAGCATAATAGGAGTGAAGTGCTTATGTATAGCATAGGTAGGGCGTATTTAGACAACAATACAAGTATTTTGTTTTAAACAAGCTTCATAGCAGAAATCAAAACAACATGTGTATAACGTCTAACAGCCGCTGCCAATAAACAATCCCAATTCAAAATTTGCCGTTTGAGATTGACAGCTAAATCTTCTTTCTGATACTATATTGCCAATAATCAATCTCAGTAGTGAAAAAACTATGGCAATATGGTAAGAGACCACTCGAAAAGTAGAACACAATCTAGATTGACTTCAATCTAATTTTTTCGATTGATTATTGGCATCGGCCGTATACATTGCAGGAACACGATAGGTGTAGAGCGGCCAATACGGAAATTCTCTGGCAGGCCTATGATCAACAATGGTCTCATGATGCTGAATGTAAAAAATACAGACCTTAATTTTAAGATATATGTCTATTTTAATACACGAACACCTACACATATCGCATTTACAGAGTTAAAATCTTATGTAAAAGGCCGTTCGAATCTAGAACTTGTCCAGACGACCCAACATTCTAGGTCAAGAAAAATATTCGCGAATTGGAGTGCTCGGGAATATTCGAATGGCTAACTCGTTAAAATATTCAAATGTATTTCGCAGAGAAAATGTGTTTTTTTTACAAGTTATAAACAAGAAGTTTGCGGTGTAATTCGGAAGTTCTTAGACACAACAGAAAGTTCTCGGTCAAGCGATGGCCCGTAGCGTCCCTGCCATCTTTTCTTTTACTTATCCGCTTTAAAGGTTGACAAATTTGGTAGGAACAATAGATTGTGATGTTTAAAATACGTTTAGATTGTCTACGATCATTTGGCGTCCGAGACAGTTGTTGTTAAAAAAATAAGAATAGTTAAATGAAATGAAATGAAAAAAAAAATCGTCAAAGAAGACCGGGCATGAAACTCTTGTGTTGCTCTTTTCGAAACAAGCTTACAATGAGTTGTAGCTTAGTTGAATTCAGAGCGGTAATTAAGTAATTTATAATAATATAATTGATTAATAATAATATTGGTTAAGATATTTTATACGGAAATGTGTTTTGTAGTCATTCTCTCTTCACATTTGACAATGAACCAATGTGTAAATGTTCATGTACCTATATTGTCTGCATTGTTCTGAGGCATTATTTTTTGTTTGAATATTGGAATTATTTATTAAAATTTGTATGCATTTGTATGTTGATATTTGTTAAATCCCTTTTTTTCTTTTAGATTGTATTTAAAAATGTATTTTGGTACCAGTCTTAATTATTTTTTTTATTTATATCGAGAGTTTATAAACATGTTATTTTATAGTTCTTTTCTTTTCTATAGAAAGTTCTAATCCCCTATAATACAATGCAACAGTACATTAATAAAGCTTGTAAAGTGTATTAATTGTCGAAGATCCTAATAAATAAACAAAAACTTGGTGCAAGTATCCCAACCTTTACTAACAACATTATAATGACAAAACCATGTGTAATCTGCCTTACAAAGTAAATACAATACAAAACCCTCTCATAGTAAAGATTTTACCTGTGCGGATCGGCATAAATTTTCCTAACTAGGGCCAACACGCCTTTTCGCTTGGCTAAACTATTCTTGACACTTCAATATTAGGCCGTCCCGAAATACATTATACATGAGCCGCGGCATACTCCAGATATGTTATAACCCTTTGGTTTTGTGGATTTAAATCCTTTGGGTTCCATAGGTTTTTGTAAGTGTTATTGCTTACAGGTGAAGCGGCTGTGTATTTCGATCTTGTTCTGTTTTTATTAGGTATGGATCATTGTCTATTACTGTTGTAACTTTTGTACTGGTACGGCTAAGTGATTATTCTGTATCAGCCCATATACGTCCCACTGCAGGACACAGGCTTCCTCTACAATCTAGAATATGGTTGAGAGGAGATAGGCCACATAGTCCACCACGTCGGCCTAGACCGGGTTGGTGGACTTTACATACCATGGAGATACTATCAAATCACTATCGTATGCATGTTTCCTCACGATGTTTTCCTTCACCGTTATAGGGCGTGGTGATTAACCATGAATTACAGAGCAATGGCAGCTACTTCCACTGCGCTCACCATCCTGAGACATAAGATGTTAAGCCTCAATATGTCCGTTAGTTACTCTGGCTACAATGTCCTTCAAACCGGAACAAAACAGTGCATATACACGCGGGAGAAAAAGGCATTGCGGTGGTACCTACCCAGGCGGTCTCCCACATATAAATTACCTACCACCAGTAAAAGGAAATGGTTCATCCACATTTCTTCCCCACTGTTGGGCGTTATCTAGATATACATGCATTTCCTATCCCTGCAGTTTACGCATTACTATTAAGGATATGTAGGTATCCCACTCCATTACGTGGTAAACACAGAATCAATCATGACACAATTATAACATAGCGTTGTGCATAACAAGTGAATTTAATGAATAAATTTGTACTTCCATTTACATAAACTCTATATAGTTACTAGTCCGGCATCTATCTCGCTTAAGACAATTTAGGGGGGAAATGTACTGAGTTAATTAACATAAGTTCCGAATAAAGGGTTAGCCGTGATAAAGAAGGGTGGAACGAGGTTTTTCTTGTAAAATTAGGAAGGTAACTAAGCCTTTTCAGGCTTGTTCGTGGCGGTTGCACTGTCTCACAGGAGATTGACGTGAAGCAACAGCTTGCTGTCACGTTGCGTTCGGTGAGTGAGATTGCCGGATGTCTAATATATCTTCCTTGTTCCTATCCTTCATTCTTACCAATCCACTCCCGGTAAGACATCCATGATCCAAGCGTAATTCATGTTCATGGGCAGTGATCGCTTATGATCAGGCGACCTGTTTGCTCCTTTGCCGGATATATACCATAAAAAAGTGGTTGAAGTGACGCGATTTTAAAAAAAAATACTGAATATAAATGATGTATGACCTTTTTTCCATTTTATGTGATTAGCTCTCTCGATAAAAACTCTGCCACGCGGACCAGCTTACTACGGGTGTTATATACATTTATTTTTTTGGAATTTCTGTAGTGGTCTATTAGGTATACAAGTTTCCTCGCGGTATTTTCGTTTCCCTTTAAATACGACATTAAATTACGGATACGAATGAAAAATAGAAAAGTCTTCATGCCTTCAGATTCGACGGCTAATTTTACCAGTTTCATCCGTTGCTAGCTTGGTATTTGACCCAACATTAAATATACAAATCCTATGCCTTTAGAATTAGAAACTATAAGAGTCTTTTCTCTTTACATGCAGATACAAAATAAATATTTGTGTGCCGCCCAAACATTTGCCTCGATGCGAGCATCGAACCCGAGGTTTATCTTTCCACAGCCGGCTCGCTATCAACTGCGTTGCAGAGGTTATCACAATAATAAACAAAAATCAAAAAAATCTATTAGGCCAGGGTCTCCAAACTTTGAAGCCTTCGGGCCATAATAAGTTTTTCGGTAACTATGTTCGAAGGGCAAAACAATTTTAATAAATCTGTTTTTTTTTTAAAGTTTGCTCTAATAATTAGAACAAAGTTTTATGAGTCTTCGCTTTAATAAATAACGATAGTTCGAAAGTTACATATGAAGTTGTAGTTTTATCGTAAAATAATACTGTGGTAGATAGATCGTTGTTTGTCTTTCAGATCAAAACTAAATTGCGTTGATGCCCGAAAGTTTTGTTTATTTTCGCATATGCTATAGCACACATTTTTGTGATTGGCGCAGTTGATTAGTGAAACAAGAGGTCGCGTATTCGATCCCGAACATCCCGGCACCGAGATAAATGTTCGTGAGGCCGATAAGTCTTGAGTCTTGAGTCTGGGTGTTTGTGAGACCCCAAAGTGTCTCGTAGTTTCTGATATCCACAATACAAGACTTAATTGATCTTAATGTGGGATCAGTACTATGTATATGACTGTTGGGTGTGTGTATTTTTATATTTTCTGAAAAAAATAGTTTATTGTCGCCGATGCTTGGATAGTTCCAGAAAAATAAAATTAGCAAGTACGCAGTTCTTGACTTTGGTATCGTTTGGATGTATTTTTCCTAAAAAATTGTCCATCAAATGGAGTCTACAATACGAGTACGATGATTTGTACGCCTATTTTTTTGCTCGTTAAATAAGTAATTCAAACCGATGGCGCGAGATGTCGCTGTATTTAGGTTTCGAAAAACATAAACGGTCATGATATGAAATTACATATAGTCATGTATGTATTTAAAAGTTTGGCTTGCTTCTTTTTTTAAATAATGTGCGATAAAGCCTAGATTTTCTAGACCAGTCTAGAAAATTAAAATTACGTAAGATTGTAATATCAAACACTAATGCATAACTATTGCATCAGCCCATATGCGTCTCACTGCAGGGAACGGGCTTACCCTACAATCGAGAATACGATTGGGATTGGTTAGGCCATATAGCCCCCCACGCTGGCCTCTTGCGGGTTGGCGGACTTTACATACCATAGATATTCATACAAATCGCTATGATATGTAGGTTTCGTCGCCATGTTTTCCTTCATAATTTTAGTGTGTGGTGATAGGCTATCAATTCACACATGACTTCTAAAAATCGGAGATGTGCCCTGGGATTTAAACACGCGACCACCGTGAACATGTTGCAGTCGCGTCTGGTCCGTTACCGACAGGCCAGCACGCACTTTTTAATTATGCAGCTCTCGCAAGTTAAAATTTATACCACCCTGCAAGCCAACAAAGATGTAAACACCCTCAAACCTATAAATATTCACCACTCATCAGCTAACTGTTAGGATCATAGTTCGCTGAGCCAAAGTTTACGTAATCGCATCTCCATTTCAAGCGAAAGGGCTGAACTCTCAGGACCTATGTCCACAGTGGAATAATTAACAAGCAAAGTTTGTTAGTAGAAAACCGACAAGTAACGTTGCGTCGCGTTTCACAACCTTTACTTCACCTTTCATTTGCCTGACTGAAGCATTTTCGGTGGCAGAGCCTTAGTATCGATATGAACTTAGTTTATTTACTTGATTTTATACTCATTGATATTCGATACGTCATGTAAAGTTACCTAAGTATATCAAACAGTCATGCACCTAGAAAATAAAAATAATTTGTGTACCTAATCAATCATTAAGTAGTTTGTGTGATAAGGAACAATGTGTTATTCCTAAAATATGGGCATCTACAATCTTCTTCAAAGTAAATTTATAAACTAAGGATATTGCAAACTTAGGTAGAAAAGAAATGTTAGTATTTCACTGTCAGCACAATATATCAGTACTGTGTACAATATATAGTATTTCCAAAATGTTAAACTATATTACTAGAAAATCGTATTAAAAAGGCCTTAACCGCTTTCATAGGCCTATGAATAATAGTGATGTAATATATTAGCTGATATAAGAGACTAGCCTAGCCAATCTTCGCCTGGGTGCAGAAAAAGAAAAATGAAAAGCGGACTTTTTAAAAGAGGAATAATTCCCTATTACCATTGTTGCGCAATTTTAATCTTTTACACAGTGTACGCAACACAGGCTTTCAAAAGGAATAAATTCTCCTAGTTTCTGAGAGAACAGAATTTTCAATTTGAACTAGTTTTTGAGATCAGTGCGTTCTAGCAATTAGACAAACTCTTCAACTTTATGAATAAATGTATTAAAGCCGCTGCCAATAAACAATCCCAATCCAAAATTTGCCGTTTAAGATTGACAGCTCAATCTTTTTTCTGATACTATATTGCCAATAATCAATCTCAGTAGTGAAAAAACTATGGCGACATGGTAAATGACAAATCAAAAAGTAGAAAACTTCAATCTAATTTTTTGGATTGATTATTGGCATCGGCCGGTAAAGCTTTATGTGTTGATATTAAGATATTTGTTTCCAGTAGGATAATGACAACCGCAAACAATTGTAGAAACTCCTATTTATGTTTTGCGCAAATTCAAGCCATTAAAGATCTTGGTCTTGACAGATAGCCTCCATGGCGCAGTTGGTTAGACGCCAACTGTGAAACGAAAGGCCGTGGGTTCGATCCCCGCACTGAGACAAATGTTCGTGTGGCCCAAAAATATTTGTTTCGAGTCTGTTTGTGAGACTGAAAAGTTTCCCGTAGTTTCTGATACCCATGACACTAGATTTAAATGATCTTAATGTGGGGTCAGGACTATGTATGTGATTGTTGAGTGTATTTATATATTTATTAAGAGCCAAGCTTTTATAAATTACTTAGAAAGAAAGAAAACCACACTCAGGCATTTGTCAAAAGTTTTTTTCATGGCAACCAGATACTTATGATATGCTTTTGATGGTTCTTTACAATTGTCAGACACATTGAAACTTCATAATTGCTGGTGGTGTGATGCCTATGTTAGAGGCATGCGCGTCCGAGATAAATATTTGTGGGCTTCACAAACATTTGTCTTGGTGCGGGGATCAAAGCCGCGGCCTCTCATTTCGCAGTCGGCGTCTAACCTACTGCGCCACGGAGGCTGTCAAAATACTGGCAGTGTCTAGTAGTTACTCTGGCTATAATGTCGTTTCAACCAGAATACAACAGTGGATTAAGGCTGTTGTTTTGCCGGAGAAATAGACATTGTGGTGGTTACCCAGGCAGTCTCTCACGTATAAGAGACCTGCCACCACATGGGAAATCTTCAAGGAAGGCAGTTGACTTTATGGATGGTGGTGACCAATTTCTATTCGGTAAGTCCTTCTCGCTAACTTGCTGGATGTAAGCCATTTATGATCTACAATATTTTTTAATAGGTACAAGAAATACAACTATTCCAGTCACAGAATAGAACTTTTGTACATTAACGATGATGTTAGAGGTGAAGCATGCTTTGCGATACTGATATCTAGGGCAATTAAGAAAGATTCTCTTTTTCTGAAATTACACTATCAATATTTTATAATCTACGTGCAAGAGGTGTTCTAACTTCCGTCTTGATATTATCAGATTTTGCTCTACTCCATGATTTTTATTCTAAATATTCATATATAATTGTTTTAAAAAAAAATACGGTCAAACAGGGTTCCGTTCTGTATATGTAACTATTATGTTATGATTCAAAGTTAATCTCGTTACAGTTAACCGCCTTGAAATTATTATGAATAACTAACTTAATAAAAATTACATACAGATTATGTCATATCGCACTGCATGTTTCAAAAACTCCGATAATATTAAATTACTAGCTGTACCCGCGACTTCGTCCGCGTGTAATTTCTCCAGCCATTTCAGAGATTAGCCGGAACAAACAGACAGACGGACAGACAGACAGACAGACAGACAGACAAAAAAAATTCTAAGGTCATTTTCGTTATAGGTATTGTGTATGTAACGATATGTAGTTGGACATTTTTTAAAATTTCACTTTACAAGCAAACAGACACTTCAATTATATTTGTATGTATAGATGTATAGATTGTGTGAGTGACTGAGTAGGTACCACCGCAATGTCTATTACTTCCGCCAAACAGCAGTGTAAAAGCACTTTTGTGTTCCAGTTTGAAGGACATTGTAGCCAGTTTTTTCAGGATGGGAAGCGCAGCGTAATGGCAAGCATTGCTTTTAATTCATGGTGTTGTTTGGTTTTGCTACTGTCCATGAGCAGTCGTATCGCTTACCATCAGATGAATGGCATACTTATCTTCTTACATTGCTACATAAAAATTTATAGAACTATATCTTCGCATCGCGCAGCTTCTCCCTTGTGGGATGCAAGATACCTGTCTGTCTATTACAGCTTCCATTAATTCTCATCTTATGTCAGCTTAGAACTTTTCTCACGTTTTCCTACATTTTTCCAGCTTAGAAACGTGACGTTAAATATTATGACTGTTGAATCTTACTAATACTATAGAATGTATGCGACTAGGAAGGAATGCTTTATGAACTGATTGTGACGAAGCTGATTTATTGTGAATCGTTCGAGTATTGGAAGTTAATATTATGGAATTTCCTATTTTATAACTTTCAAATATTGCCTCTCATTAGGTTTCTAGTATATGCAGGTTTTTTTGCTGGCATAATAGTGTTGATTAGCGAGAGATAATACATAATAAACTCACGCATTTTTCCCAGAAGGGGCAGACAGAAGTGCTGCCAGGACACCTACGTTTTGCCCTGTGGGTTTCGTCCTACCAATGATAAGGGGCGAGCCTATCGCCATATCGGACAAAACTTCCCGATTCCGGGCTAATAATGTATAGAAAGATCTAATATTTTGCCCGGTCCAGGATTCGAACCCAACCCAAGTACAACTGCGCTACCAAGGTTGTCATAATAGATAGCGAGTGATAATATCCGTCGGGTTATCTATGTTGAAGGCATAACACTTCCGATATAACGTTTGATTTAATAATTGCTGTGGCACTAATTAAAAAAAATATGTAGTAAAAATATATTAGATTTTTTAGTACACATATTTTATCTGATTGTAATGCAGTTTTATTGCTATTCAAGGTATTTTGAGAAAATTCTTAGCTACATTTCCTCGAAAACTAGTCATTCATTTGTAGGTCACCAGCTATTTCTTTATAGTTGTGCAATTATACAAGCGCACTAATGCCATCTATTGGTGTGTAATGTAAACGATTTTATATTGGAATTATTTCATAATTTTGAAAAAATATTTAAATCTAGAATACCGAGTCATATGTATATTTTGAATTATGCTGCTGCTGATATAACAGCTCTAAATCTTAATAATATATAATTAAATACACCCAACAGTCACATACATAGTCCTGACCCGAAACTAAGATCGAGTCCTGTGTCGTAGCTTAGTCGCTTTAGAAACTACGAGAGGCTTTTCGGTCTAACAATCACCCAAAACGAAACAAAGACCTGTGGATCACACAAGTATTAGTTTCAGTGCGGGGATCGAATCCACAGCTTCACGTTTCACAGGTCTAACCAACTGCGTCACGGAGGCTGACTTAACCGCTAGACGTTGTATTCCTCTATAAACGAAAATTCGAATGACAAGGCTAATAAATCATATTTAATTATATTAGGAAGTAAAAAGAATTTGTTTATTATTCTCCAAATTTATTCAGAATTTCGATCAAACGCTACAGGGCCCCATAGGTATTGTACCTATTGAGGTCTGTTGAAGTCGGTTTCTATATTTGTATAATAGCGGTCCCCTGACATTCCCCAAAATTAAATCTCGGCCGAACTAGATTTCTTGAACGAATCGGGATAGTCCCACAAAGAATGGCCCTTGGGGATCGAGTCCAGGATCTAACTGTTCGCTCTGTGTATGTCCCCTAGGGGCTAATCATGGCAAATATGAAATATTTAGCTGTTAAGAAATAATGACAGAAAAACTTGGCTAAGTGCCTGCTATGAAATGAGAGACCGCAAGTTCCATTTCAGCGAGACAATTTTTTGTTTGGCCTATAAATATTTGTTGCTTGTTCGCGCGTAGCGAGTCTTGGTATCTTTATTTAATGTGTAAGCATTGTTCTGCTTCATAGTGATTACTGGGCATTAAGTGACTTCTAAGATATAAATATGTAAACAGTAGAGTGACGAGCGCTTTGCAGTTGTTTATTTCCAGAATTACTCTCAATTGTCGAGTTTATTTAATTTTAGCTGCAAACTTATTCTCATAATCAGAAACAAAGTAAACAGTGGATTACAAACACGAAAAACTTGACCAAGCAATCAGCTTCATTACATTAGCTGTAAAAATATGTAACAAAATCCAAATATTTTGAACATCCGTATTGATGAACGAGTGTGGGCGACAAATATAGTGGTTACTAGTGTAAGACGAAATCAGCCCGGGCAGGCCCGATGAAACTTGAGCAAGATTAATTAAACCAACAGAGCATCAATCATTGGCCACAAGGCTTCACATAGTGCCGCATACCTTACTTACTTTGTAAGTCACTTAGAACTGATTTATATATCTTGTGTTATAATACATTCACTAATATGTAGTGAGCGATAGGGTAGCTGCTAAGATAGAGTAGTAGTTTCGTATTGTGTACATGTATTTTTTTGTATCTACTAGTATCAGTCCATATGCGTCCCACTTATGGGCACGGGCCTCGTCTACAATCGAGAGGACTATTGAGAGTGATTAGGCCATATAGTCGACCACGCTGGCCTAATGCGGGTTGGCGGTCTTGCGGGCTATATAAATTCGTATAAATCGCTATGGTATGTAGATTTTCTCACGATGTTTTCCTTCACCGTTTTAGTGCGTGGTGATTGACTATCAATACACACAAGACTCCGAACAGTCAGAGGTGTGCCCTGAGATTCAGACCCGCGACCACCATGAACATGTTGGCAGCCGCGTCTGGTCCGTTTACCAATAAGCCACCACGCATTTTTTTAAATACTGGTACCATAATACAGCTGTTAAAATAAAACTAATACTACTGCTGCGTAATCTAAATAAAGTAACTTTTTTATATAATAGGTCCAGCGAACGAGCAAACTGGTCATCTGATGGTAAGTGATCACTACCGCCCGTGAACATTCATAATGCTGGGATTATAAATGTGCTGCCGGGCAATAAATCGGATAAGGAGTGGGATAGAAAAAGGATGGGACGAGGAAAGGGTATAGAGCATCCGGCAATCTCACTCACCGAACGAAACGTAACAGTTAAGCTGTCATTTCACGTCAATCTCCTATGAAACAGTGGTACCACCCCGGACGAGCCTGCCCATTCAAGCTGAGTCACGAATGACAACAGCGTGGCTCTACCACTATCTAAATTGGTCATCTATCTCATTAATTACGTGCTAGGTAAAAAGCGCGTTTTCGTACATCTCATTCGTTCTTTAGAGAAACATAAAACAGCTTGAACATGAAGATTTAACATTTAAAGTTTTATTAGATTAAAACAAAATCGTATTACTTTCCTAATTATAAAACTGTTTGACTCCCCAAATAACTTGATTGTTACCGTTAATTGTATTTCATACACCTTTTGTGGAAGTAATTTTGTAAACCTCTATTTTGAGATGAAACTGAAGCAAACATTTGTTGTAATTTTGTGGACAAATTTAATTAGAAAAGCGCTTCCGAAAGCTTAGTACACATATAAGACTTTGAGGTGAGATATTTGGCAATTGTCTTCTTACAATTTTTTTTTATTGCTTTGAATGGCGAGACGAGCATGCCGTTCGCCTGATGGTAAGCGATACGACCGCTCATGAACAGTAGCAAAACCAAACAACACCTTGAATTACAAAGCAATGCTTGGCATTCCACTGCGCTCGCCATCCTGAGACATAAGATGTTAAGTCTCAATATGTCCAGTAGTCACTCTGGCTACTTGCTAATGCCCTTCAACCCGAAACATAACAGTGCGTTTACACTGCTGTTTGACGGGAGAAATAGACACTGCGGTGGTACCCACCCAGATGGCCTCTCACATAATAATATGAGAGATCTGTATCTGTATCAGCCCATATACGTCCCACTGCAGGGCACGGGCCTACTCTACAATCGAAAGTACGATTGAGAGTGGTTAGGCCATATAGTCCACCACGCTGGCCTAGTGCGGGTTGGCGGACTTACATACCATAGAAATTCTCATGAACCGCTATGGTATGCAGGTTTCCTCACGATGTTTTCCTTCACCGTTTTAGTGCGTGGTGATTGACTATCAATACACACATGACTTCGAAAAGTCAGAGGTGTGCCCTGGGATTTGAACCCGCGACCACCGTGAACATGTTGGCAGCCGCGTCTGGTCCGTTTACCAACAGGCCACCACGCACTTCCAACAGGCCACCACGCACTTCAACTTCACTTCGCAATATGAGAGACCTACCACCAGTAAAAAATTATCCATAACGTCCTATAATAACCTCTTTGTTTATTATTTTGTGTAAGTCACCTTATTTTTCTTAAGTCACAGGAAGTCCACTGCTGATCATACATAGGCCTTCAATTACCTGACTTTTGAGTTAAGCAGCTCATGGTTCCTTTCTGTATACTTTATTCTTTTATTCAGCCATATACAGGATGATATTGACATAATATGTTATTTACTTCAAACCACACGTCTTAACCACCCCAGGTAACATTGTACCAAGTTAAAAATAAAACCTAATTATAGTTTTGTCCAAAGTCAGATTTCAGTTCTCAATGTTTGTGATCAACTTGTATAATTACAAATCTTCTTACGGCTAAGGTAACTTTTTTTAATATATCTATGAATGGTTAGACGTGCCATTTGCCTAATGGTAAGCGATACGATAGCTCATGGACAATAGCAAAACTAAACAATTCATTTCTGAGATATACAATGTTAAGTCTCAATATGTCCAGTAGTCACGCTGGCTACAACGTCTTTCAAACCGGCACATAATAGTGTATTTACACTACTATCTAGCGCGAGAAATAGAAATTGTGTTGGTACCTACCTAACTATCACATATGAGTGACCTTCCATCAGTATTCTCGAACAGAACTAAAGTTCATCTAAGCGGTAAAAATACTCCTATCTATACGGGGTGTCCCAAAATCGTGAAAACTAAAATCACGAAAAATGAAACTCAGTATTTTTTTCAAATTTTGTACAATGTCACCTGTGGCGATGAGAAACGTGTAGGTTAAATTAAACACCATAAGTCAATAACACCCTGTATACTGGGTTGACAATTCCATCCTCACACTAATAAACTGCGAAACACTTCGTCCGACCTGAAATATTAATAACTGCCGTAAAGACATCGCGACATCTGTTAATTGGATTAAGGCGGGTTTTATTAAATCACTATAAAACGGTGAAAGCAGAACGTGATTTATAAAGACGGCGATATAAAATCTATTGTTTGTTTATATCCACGCCGCGGGGAATTAAATTGGGTTCCTTAATGAAATGATCGTTTTATTGTATCCGCCGGGTGTGGGCCTGAATCAGCTTTTGTTATAGAATTTTGTCTTTACGATCGTGGAATTTTTCTTACTAATAAATTGGATTTACATACTCATATGAGTAACGTTTATGTGGCTCAGATTTAATTCCTTACTTATAAAATGGGTTTATTTATCGATATGATGATTATTTATGTGGTTCAGATATAATATGAGGGTTTAAAAAACCAGGGAACTTAATTAGTTTTCTTTCAAATGAAACAAATGTAGAGTAGGTTAAAATTACTTAGACGGCATAGTATATTAATTGATATATGTGGACTATGGAAAGAAAATAAGTAGGAAGGAATATGTACGAATCATGGAGCTGTACCTGCTTTCTAAATATTTCCATAGGTGTCTCAAATTACCATTGCGTTATTTAACTATTAATTATTCTTCTAAGTAAATCATCTTAATCACACAATATCATATTTAATAAGAGGACAACGAAAATAAAATAGAATTCTTACATAATAATTCTTACCGTAACTAAACTCAAACTCCTTCGAGCCGACAAAACACTTCGACACAGTTCCAATACTGGAAAATCAAAGAGTATTCCAGCAAAAGAATAATAGCGGTCACTTCAGCGAACAGAACTTTGCAAGGGCCCTACTCTGAAAATCCGAAACGAAGTTCGAAACTTCGAATATACGAATGTACCTATTCTGTAAATGTTCGGATTCGTATAACGTACATCTAACCATAAGACCATAAGTCAATAACGAACATAAGTCTATGTAGGTACATTCGTATCGTCATAAACTTCGATCGTACGAAGTTTCAAATTTCGTTTCGGATTTTCAGAGTAGGGCCCCAAGTTATAACTAAATGCTCGAAGTTTGTCGGTCAATGTGATTGAAACCGTCTGCAACGTGCAAGCTTGACAAAGTGTCGAGGTTGTTAATTACTTTACTAATAGTTGAGCGATTTCTTCAGCTACAAATGATAAGTGTTTGGTTTGAGCAAAAAGTTACCGCGATTGTTGATAGATGTCGCTGTGTTAAGGTGATATGTAGGGGTCATTTGAAGCGTTGTGTTTGAAACAATATAGATTAGAAATCACTTGAATTGCTGGGCCAAAATGCCACAATATTGCGGTCTCTGAATCTGATAAAAAACATCTTATTCCTACGCTGGGCATTATTCACGGGTACGAAATGTCGAAATTTCGAACAGAAAATAATAAAATAGATTGTTTGAACTGGTGACTGCTCCCATAGCCGCAGAATTCATAGCGCATAAACTTTGTCATTTGATCAATAAGGTGAACTAACTATTTCGAAATATTACAGTTTTATTTAGAGTCCCATATTTTGACTTCATTAATTTATATTTTTGTGGCCTGTTGGTAAAGCCTGTTGGTAATTGAGTCAGGAATTTGTGCCCGTTATGGCGATAGGCTCTCCAACTATCACATCGTGGGACGGAACATGCAAGGCGAAATATGGGTGTCTTGGCACCTCTGCCTACCCATTCTGGAAAAAAGGCGTGAGTTTATGTATGTATGTATGTTGGTAAACGGACCAGACGCAGCTACCAACATGTTCACGGTGGTCGCTGGTTCGAATCCCAGAGTACTACTCTGACTTTTCGGAGTCATATGTGTATTAATAGTCAATCACCACGCACTATAACGGTCAAGGAAAACATCGTGAGGAAACCTGCATGCCATAGCGAGTTCCATGGTATGTAAGTCCGCCAACCCGCATTAGACCAGCGTGGTGGACTATATGGCCTAACCACTCTCAATAGTACCCTCAATTGTAGAGGAGGCCCGTGCCCTGCAGTGGGACGTATTTTTTGGAGACTGTCCCGCCCTCACACCCACCACTGTAACTTCTGTAAGCCAGGATCAACAGTGGCACGCAATGTTATGACACCGAGCATTGAAGCTCGGCGAGTCTCCGGGAATGTCTAACTTGTCTTTAACCCGCTACGAAATTAATCAGAAAGTGTTATTAATAGGAGGAGTTGGAAATAAAATATTGTCCACTTCCCTCCGTGCAAAGCGGGTGACAAAACAATGAACTAAAGAGGTAAATGGCAGTGGGACGTATATGGGCTGATACAGATCAATTTATAAACGGCCTCGATCCTTAGCAGCCATCATACCTGTCTAAATGTATAACTAATAACAAAGATTCGGACTTCTATCATTAACATAGTAAACTCTTAAAAATTCTATTACAGAGCAAAATTACACTAATTCTCACATCAACTGTATTTTTTTATGTTTCGTTGGCAAACTCCACAACATCCCGAATAACATGTAACACGCGAGCAACTAAATGTACATCTTTACCAAAGAGTTGGACAGCAAGAAATTCAATATTAAAGGATGAAACGGCGAGGAAAGCCTACAAAGTTCTATTAAAGTTGGCGTTAGCTCGCAACTTGGAGAAATTTTATTACAAACGTTGAAGTTTACACTCACAGTTACTTTTGTAATGGTACAGGAGAGTTTCTTTCACAATCGTGTGGTTTGTTTAATATCGTTTCTACTTTCACGACAAAATTACTAAGTAGCCAGAGTAACTACTAGATAGACATATTGAGACTTTAACATCTTATGTCTCAGGATGGCGAGCGCAGTGGAATGCCTTTGTAATTCAAGGTGTTGGATTTGCTACTTGTTCATGAGCAGTAGTATCGCTTATCATCAGGCGAATCTTGTCTCGCCATTCAATGCAATAAAAAAATATAGTAAAGGTGGTTTATTTATGGAGAAAATTATAGCGGCTTAGATGGCATCTGGTGAACCTGGAAATTACCCCTTTTGTATAAGTCAGTATAAAAGCTCGCAATCATTGTATAATTCTGCGTTCCAGTAATGGTTTAGAAAACACGAAAATATATAGTTAACTTTTCGTGTTATGCCAGCAAAAAATTGTGATGTTCCTGTTTGAAAATGAGTTATGGAACATGTTATTTATACAGTATTTATTTTGTATTTATTTTTATTTATACAAATTACAGGTGGTAGTACTGATAAAACCTCTGTCTATCTGTTCGGAAATACAGGTATATATTTCATAATATATACTGTGGCGACTCTCCACAACACACACACACACACACACATACACACAGACATACACACATCACATCACATCATATTCTTTCACACTCAACTCATAACACAAAAACATACTATTAAATAATATTAATAAACAAACATACACACGACGCACGAAAATAATATTTTAATATAGATATCACTAACGGCACACCAGCTGACCGCCGGCGCTCAGGTAGCTGTGACGTCACCGGACCCGCGCCGGCGCAGCCATTTGCCGCGTCGCAGCTCCAGTCGGCTTTTGCTCGATGCGCGCTTTACACGGTCCCTATCGCTTTTGCTTCTGCCTTTCGTACCGTGCGCCTTTGCATATTATTGTACTTTATTTGCTGTGTATAGACGTTCGCTTCCTCTCCTTCTTAGTTTTAGTGGACTGATCTAGTTTGTAGTGTAAGGACTTGTTTTAGTATTAGTGTAGTGTGTAAGGCTTTAAGACAGTGACTTTTGTACTTTCCATTTTGTGTGACTTTTGTGTACCGCATTAAACCTTGTGTGCACATAGTGTGGGACGTTTTATTTCGCCGCGTTCCTGCATAGGCTCTGCCTACCACACACGCCAGCATCGACACGTAGTGGTGTCGATATCACACTACCCGCGTATCCGCCACATCACGATACGCACACCTACACCTCATCTACATCTCATCCACAATACTTATAATGTTTAATAATATACAATCACAGTAATTCACTTAAACACGATCTAAATAGCCCTAAATCTGAGTGAGCTTAAGGCTTCAGAGTGTATAAAGAAAAAGTCTAAATATTTAGTTAGAGTGAAGCTTGGGCTTTACATTACATAATACTTTATTTTAAAATTTGCCTGTCGAGCTGTTGGCAGTTGTCAGACAACTTTTTAGAGCTTTAAAGACGAGCTTATAAAGATTTTAGTTCGTAAAAACTTTGGGTCACTCAGTCTTTGACTGACTATTTAAGCATTTAGAGATAAAGTAAAAAGTTTGATAGCCACAAAATGTTTAATAAAACTAACATGATGGTAATTATTTTTTTAGTTTTGATAAAGATTTCATTTAATGATACTCAAAGTATCTACCACTTTCAGTATCATTAAATTAAATCTTTATATCCTGCTTTGCTGTAAAATTGATAAAGACAGGTTCAAATGAGTTTCGAACGGGTGGTATTTATTTATTTATTTAAACTCTTTATTGTACACTAAATGAACTTTACAATAGAACATAATATCACATAGTAGTACAAAAGGCGGTCGTATCGCTCGAGGCAATCTCTTACCGACTACCTTGGGATGGACAATAAGAGATGGAAGAGAGAGGGCAGTCAATAGTGTACCAAGTAAGATAAAGCTTGACAAAAGAAAACAAACCATTATAATAAAAATATTAAATAAAATCATACATGCAAAATACGTGACATACGAATGTAATTATAAAATTAATAAACATGACATATATAATATATATAAATAAATATATACATATATGTATACATACAAGTGCACAGATATCCTAATAATATATACAAATACATACATAATATATATAAACAATCAATCACTCGACTAATGAAGCAGTTAAAGGGACAGGTAGTGTTCTTTAACCATTTTCTTTTTTTGGTAATTCACTACCTTACAGAAAACCCACCTAAATTAATAGCCACACGCTTTTTCCCAGAAAGGGTAGGCAGGATTGACACCAGGATACCCATTTTTCGCAATGTGTGTTCAATCTCACGTTGTGAATGGTGGCGAGCCTATCACCATATCGGACAAAAATTCCCGTATCAAGGCAGATGAATAGAAAAATGTAATATCACTATGATCCAGGATTCGAACTGTAAACCTTGCTTAGCATTGCAATCGTATTGTACTACAACTGCGTCACCGAGTCTTAGATTAAACCAATGACGCGATAAACGCGATTACAACAATTAATCACGATTAGAAATTCCGATTAAGATAACATGATGATCGCAATCCGACTGATCTCGAATAGACCGGTTAAAACGGCACGAAAACTTTTTGAATACGACAATAAAACCACATCGACGTTGGTAGACCCGCAGAATTCCATCTGGCATTTATCCTTTATTATTATAAAATTTGGGACCGATGAAACTTTTCTAATAACTTAGCGGGGCCCTCGTTTAAATTCCAGGTAAAGACGCAGATCTCAATCAAACTTCGCCGCTTCTGAAACGTGAACTTCACAAAACAACCTCGTAACTTATGCAAAAACGTGTCCCCGTGTACTTGACAAGGGTTTAATTGTAGTTCGCTTTTTGAATAGTTTTGTGAAGGTTACAGACCTGCCTCGGTGGCGTAGTTGTACTGCGGTCTAGGGTTCGAATTCCAGGACAGGCAAAGTGATATATTTTTCCATTCCTTATCGACCTGGAGTCAAGAATTTGTGCCCGATATGGCGATATTCCGAGATAAAAAGAGTGAGTTTATGTATTTATGATTTTTATGTAAAGATTAGTTCAAGTGACCTAGTCATAGTCCTAATCCATTTTGTTGTTATTTTTATAAAATATGAATAAGGTATGTTAAATGTTATTTATAAATGTGTTTATTATGCCTAAATTCAGCAGTGAACTTTCTGTAGATGAAGAGAAAAGTGAGAAAGATAGAAAGATAGAGGGAGAATATGGTGTGTCAAAAGAAGGCATAAACTTGTGATAAGTTTTAAGTACGGGTAACGTTCATTGATGGAATTAACCTGTTTATTACCTTAATTTATTGATTTGAGTTCATTTTTAACATACACTTACAACCTAATTAAAATAATATGAACTTTTATACTCGTACACCTAGGGAATCATTATTATATTATCAATAAGGACACCTGACAGTTACCTGTAATATATGTATTGAAATGAAATGAAATGTATTTATTGGTCACGTAGGCAATTTAAGAGCTCTTATGACAAGTCAATACACATAGAACTTAATCACTATATACAATATATTTTCTATACTTAGTATTACATATTTTATTTCTTGCTTTTATTTATTTATTTAATTTCTTTATTAATTAATTTTATTTATTATTAGTTTTATTTAGTTATTTAGTTTTTATTCATATTTTATTTGAAGTATTAGTAGTAGTTATTACTTTATGGTAATTTATTTTTCAAAGAAATACATTATATTATATTAAAGTTCTGACCCCACATTAAGATCAATTCTCAAAACTCTTGGGTCGTGGGGATCAGCAACTGCGAGAGACTTTTCAGTCTCACAAACACCCAGACCAAAAACAAATATCTGTGGACGGCCCAACATTTATCTTGGTGCGGTATGAAACCCGCCTGAACCGAAATGTTTCCAAATGCTTCCAAATATTTAGTATTCATAAAAGACTTAAAGATTCCTTTTACATAAAACAAATCTCATGAGAAGCAATTACTTACCCGCTTTACAAAGAACATGATTAATCATAAATATTGGTACATAATCAATTAGGAAGATGTCTCCAATATTCCAACAGAAAACTTGTATTGCATTTCAAAGATCAAAGAACTGGTTCGCAAATATTTTTCTGCCGTATACGCTCTCGTTGCTTGATAGGAAGTTACAGGTAGTATAGTAATAAATATATTGATGAAATTTATGTCTAAGGCGTTTTTGTATATTTTTAAGTAAAGAAAGCGAGCAAACAACTTATGTGATGGTAAGTGATCACTGCCACATGACCATCCACAATGCTAGGATTCATATTGTGTTGCCAGTATAAAATCTGGAGGAGATTGGAAAAGAAAATGGATAGTAAGAGGAAAAGGGTATTGGGCATCCGGCAATCTCACTTATTGTACGATAAGCGACAGCAAAGCCAAAAGCAATCTCCTGTAAGATAATTCTACCAACCCTGAAGAGCCTGAGCATGTATGCCAACTAGTGACAACAGCGTGGTTCTACCACTTTTAAATCTTTGCCTAATTCGTTTACTTCTACTCGTACTGCATAATGAATACACGGAAAATTCACACACACACTCACACAAAATAGTTCCAAAGTTTATATCAAGAAACAAAAAACTGAACTGGGAACAGAAATAAGGAGAAAATTCTGAGCCCAACAACATTTGCACACGTGAATTATGAGAATTTGACTCAGTGCGAGGGTCAATGATAATCACACAAGAAAACGTAAATTTAACTGATGAAGAAAATGTAATCACCATTGCTACTTTAATTAATATCGGTTACTTCTTTGATTGAAATGAATGGCGAGACGAGCAGGTCACCAGATGGTAAAAGAAATGACCGCTCATGGATAGTAACAATGCTTGGCATTCCACTGCGTTCGCCAATCTGCGACTGCGACAATATTAAGTCTCAATATGTCCACTAGTTTACTATGGCTACTATGTCCTACAAACAGAAACACAATAATGCATTTACACTTTTGCTCGACGTGTCATTTTTTTTTTACTATTTTGTTGCAGAGAACTCATACAAAAGTCGTTGAGCCTTTTAACATAAAATAATTTATCTAAATACACCAACAATTAAGCTTCAAAACCACGTTCAATTTACAGTATTTACGTAAAGTTAAAACTTTCATATCCCACCCGTGCGGTATTCCTGCAGAGTCCTGGCGCCGGATACGGCTCGGATTGTCGACATATCCTAGTGAAGTTTTATCCCAGCGGATCAAGCGGCGAAACTTCGAGTCAAGTTTCGTATTGATTGAAGTTGGGCACCCGGGGAGTTAAGACTCGACCTCTTAACGCGATCGTCCATTAATAGCAACTGGTTGTTGAATGTATTTGTCTTGTTGGTCTTTGTTTATTGGTGAAATGATAATGTCGATTTTTGATGTTTGTTATTCAATTAATCTTTTTTTATATAAACACTATGTACTCGTAGAAAAACGAAGCAATTGCTTTTGCGAGACACTTTATGTATGTACGACTATAACAAGTTTGATTTCTTTTAATTAATTAAAATAAAATAATAAATTGAGAACTTTTATGAATTTTTAGCCAATCTTATTAATAACAGAGTTGATTTTCTGCACAGACAAAAACCTTTGAATGTTATTTCACAACGACTCACATTAATTTTATTCACAAAATTCTTTTAATTAATTTTAATAAATAAATCAATTGTATTTTTTGGTTCTTATTTATTATTTATTTCGTTAATTGTTGTTTTATGTAGAAGAAGTTTTTGATTTGTTCTTTTATTTTTTAAGTACACATTTTCCTTGTTTTTGTTTACGTATGTGTAATTTATAAGTGTTGTATACTCCTTTAAGTGGTATAACCTTCAGAATATAACTGTAGTAAAGAATAGCATTAGTGATTAATGATGTTCATTCTGTTGAAGAAACTTCATTCAATAAATATATAATTAAATCCTAGTGTATGTAGTTTCTCACTATGTGATAAGTATGATGAAAAATAAAAAAGTCCGCTTTATTCAGATTTCTGTGGAAATACTTAGGGGGAAGCCTATGCCTAGCCACTGCTAGGTACACTAAGGACCAGGCAAGTCCACTGCCTTATTACGGCTAAAGATAATGAAATGAATTCGCTCCTCAAATCGAAATAAGTTATTGTTTATGAGATAATAATAATTTATGAGAGTAAAAAATAAATTTTAAGCTTCCAAAATACGACATTAAAATAGGAAAGTCAACATTACTGTATTAGGGGCCCATTCTGTAAAACTAGTTGTTAATTGAATAAAATAAATAATAATAAGAAATGCTGGTTAAAAATGCAACATATGTGTAATTATCTATTCCCAGACTACGAAATACTATACGTTAAATCAGACACACGTCAGAACACTGAAAATCCTAACTGCAGTGAAGATCTAGGCAATAACTGTAAATCTACGATTTTATATCTGAAAGAAATAACGTTGTACCTTGAAATGTCTTTGTTATTTATCAGTATTGAATTTTATATAAGCGTTAGGTGGCAGTCGATGCTCCGTCTAGACTTCAGGCCATTGGAGTAAGTTATATTCACGATAGTAACACTAAAATGGGTTTTTGTACTTCTCTTAGAATGCGGTTCTGATTATAGTTTATTTATATATTCCTATTTATTCAGAATTGCTGTGTGATTTTCGATGAATGGCGAGACGATCATGCCATTCGCCTGATGGTAAGCTATACGACAGTAGCAAAGCCAAACAACACCATGAATTACAAAATAATGCTTGGCATTCCACTGTGCTTGCCATCCTGGGACATAATGTTTTAAGAATTTTGAATATTTGTGTCTCAGATTTTTATTTCAAGAAATTGTTTATCATTCATATCTTCATATCATTATTTTGCGCCAAAACAGGAGTTTACCTCGATTATAACTTCTTATGCGGTTGTACAACATTTTGTGGTAAGTTTTATAAACGACTCTTTGTAAATTAACAGATAAATCTTACATCGAAGCGTATAATAAAAACACGTTATGAACAAAAATTGCGTAAATACAATTAATTCTTAATTCCTCATTTAACATCTCCGTAATATAGAACTCTCTTTTTTATGTATAATCAATAACTTACTTAACACATCGCAGCCAACGATAAGACCGCCGTTTGTACTGTTACTTCAATTTAACTCTTTTGTTCATAATCTTTTTTTACGTATTATGTACAATAAAGGATGATGATTGAATAAATAAATTAACACATATTAAAAATATTTTCTCTATTTAAGTTGACGGAATCCTAATACTTATTTGATTAAAAAACTCCTAAAACTAGAACACCTTACTAGTTCAATATCAAAATCACATTCATTTCTTTGTTTAAAATAACTATAAAAGCGCACTTTAGTATGGTCGTCTATAATATAAATTAGGTAATACAGTACCGTCAGAAATAGGTAATGGTCGGCGTTGAGTGATATAGTATCGAATCAAGGTAATATTCACCGCTTGAATTATCGTAGGATCAACAGAGGGATCGGAATGTTTATGAGTACCGCGCTGTTGCCGGGATTAAGAATTGAAAAGCCGGGATGCTTCTCAAGGATTATTTAGTTTAACAATTCAGAGTAGAGGTAATTTGTTGGTTGTAGGATTTTGTATCTACTTGATCCATTATAAATATATACACCCAACAGGCACATACATATTACCAAGACAACACTAAGATTGAGTCTTGTGTCGTGTGTATCAGAAGCTAGAGACTTTTCGGTCTTACAAACACCCAGACCCGAAACAAATACTTGTGATTCAAAATAAATATTTGTTTCGTGCGGGATTTGTGCTGGATCGAACGTACGGCCTTTCGTTTCACAGGCAAATATAAAGGAGAATACAAGCATTTGACACGAGGGGAGGTGGTGCATAAAAGCATCACTGCCGCGGAACGGACGATTTGTCAAATCAGTCGCTGTCGAAATGTCTCGAAGCGTTGTGATCCGGCGAAATAGAGTAAAAATGCAGATGCATATTATTTTATCCTGCATTTCCAATAGTGAAGCATCGAATATCAAGAGAGTAGGAATTTCATACCAGTATTAAACCCGATTTTATCGTTTCTAATTTTTTTTAATGCTGTTATTAATTCCAACATTTCAAAGACAATAGGCATGACGAATTATTTTAAAATCATGTTCTTTAATATGGATACACATTTATTATATACAAAATAATCTATATTTTAAGAATTAGCAAAGGTTTAACATAGTTTTAAGCCATTTTTATAATAATCTTTCAATAGTGCACAGTAAAAGCTAGTAGGTGTCATGGCGTCCGTTATAACATCACCACTAGGTAAACATGTAATTCTGTCTATGCGCAGCGAAGAAAGTTAACGAAACAAAATATATTTCGTTTCATTAAAATGAATTCTAAAATCTATAAGTGGTTCCGGTTAAGTTCACATTCCACATTTCTAAAGAAATTGGTAATGATTACGGCAGGTTTAAATAGGCGTGACATCATGCGTCGTGCCTAGCGTTTCTGTCAAAATGGCCGATTGCTATATTTCGTACTTTTATTTTATTGAAAATCTTGTTAATCTCCAATTCTGGATTAAAACTAAAACATCGTTTTAAACCCCTCTAATATGTATTTCCCCCTAACATCATAAAATATTTGATATTTTGATAATGTCGTCACGCCTATTGTAAGTGTGTGGTGGCCTGTTGGTAAACGGATGAGACGAGGCTGCCGGCATGTTAAGGTGATCGCGGGTTCAAATCCCAGGGCACACCTCTGACTTTTCGGAGTCATGTGTGTATTGATAGCTAGTCAATCACCACACATTATAACGGGCGAGCGCAGTGGAATGTCAAGCATTACTTTGTATTCTAAGTGTTATTTGGTTTTGCTACTGTTCATGAGCGGTCGTATCGCATACAATCAGGTGAACGGCAAGCTCGTCTCACCATTAATTGCAATAAAAAAAAATAGTTTGTGCACTGCACATGATGGTAAACGCAATACCATAGCGACAGAGTATCGAATAGCATCAGACGGAAGTCCCATGAAATTCGATACAATTATGCCGGCTTGCAAAGTTGCTACTTCAAGCTACTGTGGAAGTACCCAGGTTTATAGGAAGTGTGGAACACGAGTGATGACATACAGTTTCATAGATTTCAACACGGCACAAATAGGATATGTATAATGTAAACGATAATAATGACAGCTTCCATGGCGCAGTTGGTAATTGGTTAGACGGTGACTGTGAAACGAAAGGCCGTACGTTTGAACAAGGTGTTATAAATTGTGTTGAAAGGCAAATAATAACACTTGAATTCAAGTAAAATATAGCGAGTTACTCGGTAAGAATACAAAAAAAAAAAACAAAAACATAAATACTACCTACTTTAAAAGTTTATAAAAAACTGTGTATAAATTACAGTACAAAGAATTGCAAGATATTTTTAATTTGTTGCTCTCTGAGCTATAGCATTTAATTACAAAGGATATTTGTCTTGTAAATAGTCGGTATTATAAAAAGCTTTACTGTATACATATTTTTTCCACTCTTGTGCTAACATTTACCTTAACAAACAATATTTTCTAGGTTTGGTGTTCCATTGTGTTATTAGCGGAATTCAATCCAACATTTACCCTCCATTGGACTGGTGTAAAATATATCTGTATTTTTATTGCAGTGAATGGCGAGACGAACATGCCGTTCGCCTGATGGTAAGCGATACAACCGCTCATAAACACTAGTAAAACCAAACAACACCTTGAATTACAAAGCAATGCTTGGCATTTCACTGCGCTCGTCATCCTGAGACATAAGATGTTAAGTCTCAATATGACCAGTAGTTACTCTGGCTACAATACCCTTCAATCCGAAACACAACAGTGTATTTACACTGCTGTTTGACGGGAGAAATAGACACTGCGGTGGTACCCACCCAGATGGCCTCTCACATATGAGAGACCTACGACCAGTAGTACATATGGCTTAAGCTTCATTTTATATTTTACCTATAACGTTAAAAATAATTACTTAATTACCTATTTGCAAATAATAATGTGCGTGGTGGCCTGTTGGTAAACGGACCAGACGCGGCTGCCAACATGTTCACGGTGGTCGGGGGTTCAAATCCCAGGGCACCCCTCTGACTTTTCGGAGTCATGTGTGTATTGATAGTCAATCACCACGCACTTAAGCGGTTTATAAGAATTTCTATAGTATGAAAGTCCGCCAACCCGCACTAGGCCAGCGTGGTGGACTATATAGCCTAACTACTCTCAATCGTACTGTCAGTTGTAGAGTAGGCCCGTGCCCTGCAGTGGGACGTATATGAGCTGATACAGTACAGTAATAATGTATTTCTTTTCGAGTTTGTATGTATTTTAAAGTTTATTTCTATTAAGTGTTACAATTATTTGCATTCGTATTATCGTATCAATGATAATTAAAGTAGATAAAGCAAAAGTGGTATATCAGGCGTTAGTGGTGCCCGCTATCCAGTGCACCTCTACTGGAGCGTAATTAGGCGTCATTCGCAACGATTTTGAAAATTCTAGCTTGTACTGAGAAAAAAAAAGCGTTTTATCACCGTCTAGACGAAATCTATTAAATTAATTTAATATTTATTTTGGAACGATTTTTCATCTTTTTGAAGTTCCAAATGTTCAGAAGAGCCTATCCTTATTTTATTTTTAAATCAATGTTTTTGAAACAAGGACAATCAACTGAAATACTTATTTACGTCTTTATTTGTTTCAAGATGTCCTAAAATACACGTAAAACCCGATATCAACGATAATAAAATACTCGGATAAAAACGATGTAATGAAAACAAAGAAATTCCCTTTTCCCTGGACCATTATTTAAGTCTTAAGGAAATCGTAAATCCATAATGGATTTTCGCTGTAACTGCCAGAAGATGTGTAGGAAAACATAATATTGACGTCACTGCGAATGAAGGCGGACTTTCTTAGTATAAATTAAATATTAATCAGTGATAATTGTAGAAATCGGTCCATCTTTTCTGATGTGACTTATTTATAGAATGGTGTAATCTATCAATGTTTACGACTAGTGGCCCGGCTGGCTTTGCCTGGGTGCAGATACACTTTTTTGGAAATATTATAATGCCTATTTTCATCAGAGATCTAGGATTATAATGTGAAATTATTTTCCGAATTGCTCCAATAGTTTTTTAGAGTCCATTCAATGCAAACAAACAATCAAATCCTTCCTCTTTATAGTATCAGTCTAGATTCACGTTTTGAGATAATGAATAATTACAGGCAATTCAAGAGCTAGTAAGATATAAGAATATTGGCTGTCTGTAAGATATTTCTTTTGAGCGATAAGATCGCCAATTGCACTTTTGATTTTGTCATTATATTTGTTTTTTTTTTGTATTTGTGCAATAAAGTGTAAATAAATAATAAATATATTCTTCTATTTAATCATTTTTTTCATATGAACTATGACCTGTAGTCTCCGTAAATTACAAAATTGCCCATAGTACATACATAAACTCACGCCTTTTTCCCAGAAGGGGTAGGCAGAGGTGCCAGGACACCCACATTTCGCCTTCTATGTTACGTCCTACGATGTGATAGGAGGCGAGCCTATCGCCATATCGTGCACAAATTCCTGACCCTGGGCTGATAATGAATAGAAAAATTCAATATCACTTCGCCCAACCCGGGATTCGAATTGCTCATAGTAACCTGCTTTAAAGCTTATACATCATTTATTTTATTTATATAGTTTATTGTACACCAAAATTTATGAAAAATAAACAATAAACAGATAAAATACTTAAAATTAAAGGCATAGTAATAATTGACGGTCTTATCGCTAGCTGAAATCTCTTCCAGGCAACCTTTGAATGGACTGGATTATTATAATATATAATTAATTATATAACGATGCGACTTAGGTCACCAAAGGAAAACAGTTATATAGTCCTGAAAATCCGGTAACACTTGTATCTGTATCAGCCCATATACGTCCCACTGCAGGGTACGGGCCTACTCTACAATCGAGAGTACTATTGAGAGTGGTTAGGCCATAGAGTCCACCACGCTGTCCTAGTGCGGGTTGGTTGGGTACACTTGTATAACTCTCCCGTTATTAAGGATTACTCATAACTTCTATATTTGGACCAATAACAAGCAATACGACGCCGGAAGTAAATCAAATATTTGATAAGGAAACAATTAAATACTGAAGATTTTGTCAAAAGAGCCACCATGTCGATTTGAAACAGAGTACTTGAAAAAAAAAAATACAAACATTTACTCACCTTACAAACATCGCCTCAGAGTGTCGTTCAAAGGAATTTCCCTAATTGAAAGAAAATGTTCCTTTTGTTAACTATTCATCTGTTTACGTTCAAAGACTCTTTATTAATTTTAATTAAATTCGATTGTTGGAGGCGTTGCGGCATGAAAAATAAGGCTTAGGACACACTAGCGACATTTATGCCAATGACTACTGGGAAGCTTAATTTCGCGGCCGAACGCTCCATTCCCTTCACGCATGTATCTGAAAGGCTATTGTAACACGATATTCGATATATCGTGCGATTTTTCGTATTGAAATTTACTTCTAGTGCCTTGGTTCTATCGTGTAAAGTAAAAGCACCCAGTCCCAGCTATTAAGGCGCTGGAAATAGCAACTGAAAGCAATATTCAAAATATTGTACATCGATGGAATAGAGCTAGTTGCACACAAAACAGTTTTTGCAACATCGTTATAGTTTAAAAACTTAAAATAATTTCCAACCTCTCATATTAATTTTAAAATAAATAAATATCAACAAATACATAGTCCTGACCCACACTAAAATCGAGTTTTGTGTCGTGGGTATCAGGAACTACGAGAGACTTATCAGTATCACAAACCCGAGAGAAACGCTTGTAGTTCACACAAACATTTGTCTTGGTGCGGGGATCGAAACCGCTTCCTCTCGTATCACAGGCGGCTCTTAATTCGCTGCGCCACCGACGCTGTCAATGATGAATAATCAAAACATGATTAATTTCGTTTCCGGTGACATTTCCGGAGATTCACTGACCTTTGCTTGTACGCTAAAGCTGGCTTCCAGCAGTGCAAGAGAGAGTTGAAGCGGTGGTTTGTCTAAAATGCTCAATTTTAATACCACGATCGAATGTATCTAGTCGCCTAAATGCTATACAGCATCGCTTCAGTCGCAAAATCGCCTATCGCCGCTTAAAGTCGCTAGTGTGTCCGAGCACTGAATTATACCGCTCTCAGTCTACCGAATTTACTGAAACTGTGATGGTAATTGGACGTAGGGCTGATTTACATGTCACTGTTTGGCGGGATTTTATTTACTTTGAGCGTGAATGCGTGAAAAGGACAGATGGATGTATTTTATTTAGCGGCTCAGTCTGGCTGCAGTATATCGCGTGCTAGGGTTAAAGTGTAGTGACTTTGGAACACACTTTTCGGTTACTTCCGAAATACTGTAAGATGTGTGTTTTTTCTCGAACTAAAAAGGAGGCTTGTAGTGAAATCTTAGAGGAAACAAAATTAATATCATGATTTTACTATCCAACTAAACTAACAGGTACCATATTTTCATATAGGTTTCATATTTTTCAATTTTAAACATATTTAGACAAGCGTAACTCACACAATTTTAATTTCGCTTGCCGAAAAGCCACAATTCCCTGGTTTTAGGCGAAATGTTATTGAAATTGTGTAAGTTGAAAAGTATGAAACGTCAAACGGTACCTGTTAGTTTAGTTGGATAGTTGTTCTTAATCAATTTTGACTGTTTCCAATGGCGACCACCAATGTTTGCGATATATAAAATTTAAAAACTTGATGCGGTCAGCGCGGAAGCTAGTGACTTTGAATCTCAATATGCCGACTGCGTTTAAAATGTCCTTATGACGATACAGATGTTACCGTATGTATGCGACCGTCGCTTTCCGTGTCCAACAGACTCTTAATTGGAAAACATGCTTATAAGCTTGCTCAATCTCGGGATTCAGCCTCAGACAAACACAAATAAGTATTTATGTAACAAATGCTAACTTATCCCCAAATAATAGTTTTTCTCACGATTACACTAACGCTTTGTTGAAAACTGGCACAGAAAGTTTCAGGCGAATTAAAATGTATTCTATGTTCTACTTCTAGGCTCCAACAATAATTTTCTACGGCATTATAGTTCAGCGTGTGTTTTTGAAGTTATAGTAGTTTTATACCATACTATAGCAATTTTTTTATTGCATGAAATACGAGTACTCTTAGTTGCCATTCTAGTTTTGTGACAATATCCATTTATAAGCTACTAGCGGCCCGGCCCAGCTTCGCCCGGTTGCATTTAGATTTCTTTACAATAATATGCACGTATTATACACATAAACCTTCCCCTTGAATCATTCTATCTATTTTAAAAAACCGCATCAAAATCCGTTGCGTAGTTTTCAAGATTTAAGCATACAAAGGAACATAGGGACAGAGAAAGTGACTTTGTTTTATGCTATGTAGTGATATCGCTAACCATCAGACGAATATCATACTCGTCTCGTCATTCGGTCATCAGTCGCCAACTTTGTTTTATACTATGTAGTGAAGAACTGTGATGTACCTGGTTTGTACTCTAGGTCGGAAAGTCTACTTGGTAGGAATAATATAATAAAATGGAATATAATTGAAATGTCTTCTTCCTTCTTTCTTTCTTTTATTTATTTGAAATGGAGATAACTCGGCAAACTGTTGATCGCCGTAAGATACTGATTATGATTCCACAAGGTGTTAACTTTTGCCCCTTTCGGGGACACGGGCGTGTTTGTTGAATGAATCTGGTTTATTACGATGGTTGACTTGTTGTTTCTTGTTTCACAGACAACTAGCCAATATGCTTTAAATATTTAACGGTAGACGAAGTACAGTGTTGTACATCGATGCCTTACCTTTCAGGATTTTTTCTATTTCTATGAATCACAAGACGATCAAGTCATTCCCCTGATGTTAAGCGATATAACCGCGCAAGAACAGTATCAAAAACATCACCATGAATTACAAAGCAATACTTGGCATTCAGTTGCTCTCACAACTTGAGATATGATATGTTAATTCTCAAATGTCCAGTGCATTTACACTGCTATTAGGCGGGAGAAATATACATAAAGGTGGTATCTAGTATTGTATAAATACAAATAAGGCAGCAAAAACCTCCGCCTTCATCATAGAGATTGAAGGTTCGAAAGAAAATATAAGTAAGGTTCCCATCCAATACGGAATGAACAACTCTTGTAGGATTATCCCTCTTTGCCTTTGACATTGCGCATAATTTAATATGTCAGTTTAGTGTCCACCCTTATCCGCACAGGTATGCCGACTCACTGACCGTATGAATTTATAACAAGCTTACAAAAATGGCCGTACAAGGGAGAAATAAGGTAATTTGCGCTCAGGATTACTTGATCGTCACAGCTGTGGCTGCTGTGGATGTATTTTTGGAAGACATCATGTTATTAAAATATACAACGGAAAAGACCGCCAATTGTCTGTTTCGTTTAAAGAGTTGTCCTATTTTTCGTCAATTGATGTATATGATTTTTAATAAATAATTTATAAATGACAAGTGACCGATTAGCCGCTGTGTTTAGACCGGTGAGACTGCTGAAGACTACGAAAGCTGGTTGTAAGACACTCACATTAACCCGGTTTAATAACACGGCATATGATAGTAAATAATAAATACACCCAACACTCACATACATAGTCCTGACCTCACACCAAGATCGAGTCTTGTATCGTGGGTATCAGGAACTATGAGAAACTTTTTCGGTCTCACAAACACCCAGACCCGAAACAAATACCTGTGATTCTCACAAATATTTGTTTCGGTGCGGGGATCGAACCCGCGGCCTCTCGTTTCACAACCGGTGTCTAACCAACTGCGCCACGAAAGCTGTCATAGTGGCAAACATGTCAAAGTAATCCATATACAAGTGTTTTTTCGAAATATCAGAAACTTGAAAATGACGATATAATTGATGCTTTTCAGCCTAACAACCTAGATCTTGTGGTGGATTCATATACAAGAGATTTTTCATCAATTTCAAAAGACATACATATATCCGACCCTCATATTAGACTCTGTCTTTTCTGAATATACTTGCTTGTTCCTAGATCTTAGAAAATAACGATATTATTAATGCTTTCAGCCAAACAAGGCCAGGTGTTGAAGTCGAAACACCTAGTATTGTGTGGTGAAATTGCGTTGATGGCGAGGCAAGATGTTCACTCGAGCGTGCTAACAATGAGTAACTTTAGCGCATTCCGCCACTAATGCAAATAGCCTGCGCAAATGGAGCATTCAATGGATTGTTGCACTGCCTTTCTAATTAAAATATCTCAGATATGTTGGATTAATTTTGATAGAATATACGTATTGGCAGAGATGTATAACGTTGCACCGTCAGAATTATATATAACTATATAAATCTCACTAATGATTAACCTAAGTAAATGTTTAAAATTGCATCGTAAGTTATTTTGGTGGCATAATCATGTTTATTTTATCATATTGTGGTGAAAAGCTTTGGGGAAGGTTAATGCCTAGAAGTAGACCTATTGTGCCTAAAGAAAAAGGAAGAGAAAATGTCTTTCTAATCCAATAATATTTTTAGAAATGATTTTCTCAAGTAATTCCATATGATTATGAATTTAGCTTTTCATAAACCGATGAGACGACTAAATATACAGTCTAAACAAACATCAAACTCAAATCAAAACACCAAACTGTGCATAATAGCGTCAATATCACGAAACCCCAAGTTATTTCCCAACTCATACGCCCTTAGAGAAACCTCTATCGAATATTCGTAGCGACACTTGCGAACCGATAGAAATCAAATATGTTATCTATTCGGAAAAATGCACATAAATTTGGAGGCAACCCACCTCAAAGAGATGCAATATAAGTCGTGTGAATATCTTCACTGGCATTCTTACCTACAAGTGCTTGTGTATGGCAAATTGAATTTCCCTATCTCGCGGGATAGGTGACCGCACCGCGAACGTTGAATGAAAAGTGCAAGAATATTTGCCAATTTATATCATGGAATATCTGGTATGATTTGTAGATTGAGTTAGGTTTGTTTATTGTTATGTTCGTTGATGTCTGTGAATTGCTTGTGAGAAATATAGCATTGATTTCGACGTTAAAAGTATGACTTGTGTACTGTCCTCATAACAATATCATTATTATTTACGGGGCGTTCATTGCTAGATAGATATTAATTGATTATTTAGCAACGGACTTGCATTTACTGCCGAAGTAATTTCGGGACAATCATAATTATTTACGTATCGTATCATCGTATCAGCCCGTATACGTTCCACTGCATTACAAGGCCTAATCAACAATCGAGAATACAATTGAGAGTGGTTAAGCCTTATAGTCGAACACGCTAGCCTAGTGCGGTTTGGCTGTTGCAGATCTTAGACCGCCCTCATTGGAGTCAACAATGAGATTTCGCAATTGGCCTAGGTCTACAGTTGAGATGACGTGTCAACTTCATCTAGCAGCCATGGGAATATTATTGCTCATGTTTTTTTTAATTGCAATGAATTGTAAGACGGGCGTATAATTCGCCTGACGGTAAGTGAAACGACTACCCATGGACAAAGGCAAAACCAAACAACATCCTGAATTACAGAGTAAAGCGTGGCATTCCACTACGCTCACCATCCTGCGGCTTAAGATGTTAAGTCTCAATATGTCTAGTAGTTATCCTCGCTACATGTTATCTTATATGAATACCACAGCTGCCTAAAGTAGGTCCAATGTTTTATAGAAATAATGATTCCATTATAATTATAGAATATTTGTTAAAGCTTGGGAATAAAGAACGTCATAGTGCCGAGAGATATCTATATCACGTCAGTAGATACTCTATCTATAATGTACTGCAAATATCGTCAGGTGTCACTTTTTCGTGCTGATAAAAAAACATCGATGGATCATCTTCAGTCCTTTCTTGAACATAAGACTCAAATATATTGACAGCCTCCGTGGCGCAGTTGGTTAGACGCCGCCTGTGAAACGAGAGGCTGCGGGTTCGATCCCCGCACCGAGAGAAATGTTTGTGCGGCCCACAAATATTTCTTTCGGGTCTGGGTGTTTGTGAAACCGAAAAGTCTCTCGTAGTTCCTGATACCCGCGACACAAGACTTGATCTTAGTGTGGGGTCAGGACTATATATGTGACTGTTGGGTGTTATTTATTTATTTATTGAAATAATTTCACAGCCTCACTTTGTAATTTTCCCATCAGCTTTAACATAGCTGTTTTATAAATATTTTGTTTATTAAATTTTATATGTCTGTAATGGTAAAAACAATCATATAATTATGAACGTGTAATTTTATTACGTTGTTGAATTTATACAAAGTGAATTTATTACAATTGGATACCGACTTAATAGGAAATAATTTAACTACTGGAATTATTGAATTTACATGTATACAAATATAAATATCATGCCTTTTTCGAGGGTAGGCAGAGGTGCAACCAGGTCACCCACATTCACCCTATGTACTCCTTTCCACCATGTGACCCGGAGCGAAGACCTAGCGCCATATCGGGCACAAATTCCTGCCTCGGAACTCATGATGGGTAGTAAAATCCCATATCACTTTGACCGGGAATTGAACCCGAGACCTCAGCGTTGTATTCGCACCGTAGCACACCTACGCCACCGACGCAGTGTGTTCATTAAACAGAAATAACTAATTTGAATAATATCTATATATGCGTCTATGTAGTATGATGGTAAAATGCCTATTTATTTATTTAATACCTTATTGTACACTATTAACGAATAAAAAAAAATATATACCTACAAAAAAAAGTCGTAAATATAACTTTATGCTTTTCCCTGATCTAGGATCTGCAAATGAGTGAGCTAAAGTGGCTGTCGTAGTACATGAAAAAATCATAAAAGGGACTGGGAAAATAAGAAAAATATGTAGCAAATCACCTATATCACTACATAGTATAAAACAAAGTCGCTTTCTCTGTCCCTATGTCCCCTTGTATGCTTAAATCTTTAAAACTACGAACGGATTTTGATGCGGTTTTTTTTAATAGATAGAGTGATTCAAGGAAGGTTTATATGTATAATACGTACATATTATTGTACAGAAATCTATTTGTACCCGGGCGAAGCTGGGCCCGGCCGCTAGTTATAGTATAAATGAGTGACAATAACAAACGAATATACAAGAAATTTCGAATAGATGTAGGTATATGGTTACAACTTCCTTGTTGTTCACTGTTCATTTTTATCAAAATAAGAGACTTTCCAGGGCCTCTAATGATAAATAAATAAAAACACCCAACAATCACATACATAGTTCTGACCCCAGCTAATAGCGAGTCTTGTGTCGTGGGTATCAGGAACTACGAGAGACTTTTCAGCCTCACAAACACTTAGACCCGAAACTAATACCTGTAGATCAGATAAATATTTGTCTCAGTGCGGGGATCGTACCCATAGCCACACGTTTCACAGCTGACGTATAACCAACTGCGACACTTAGGCCTTAGAATGATGTAATTCTAAAACCAATATCAATAAACATAATACTTCGCGTCTGAATTACTGAGTACTTATTTATTATTTGGCTCGTGGTTTGTTCCAGTCAAACAGAGTAATTTTCTACTGCTGAGTTTATCAATAACTCTTACTTTTTAAAGCCACGTGAGTTATCGCTTTTATAGTAACTTAATACATCCTTCAAACTATTTTATCACTGAAAAGTGTCAAACTAGTCGAGCTGATCTTTGCACATAACCATACAAGGTTTGCATGGTACCTCGTGGTTTTACGTATTATAATTTTCGTCTTTTCCCCAATTGGAATATCCTTATCAATCATATGTACAATGAAACACGCTTAACAATCAGTAGCTTTTCTATTTACTGGATCATTTTCGATGTGTTTTTATTTAGGCGTATAGAACGATACCACTAGGCTATTATTATTTTTATTGCATGTATGGCTAGACGAGCATGCCATACAACCCCTTATGGACAGCAACAACATCAAACAACCCGAATAATTATAAAGGAATGCTTGGCATTCCACTGCGCTTGTCATCCGCGGTGTCATGGCGGGAGAAATGTAAAATCGTAAAAATGAAATTAAAATATGGTTTATTTTTATGGATAGGAAAACCTAGATGACAACTTAAGTCCACAATATGATAGGTAAATCCGGAATATTTTTTTTGAATAACTCACAAAAAGTGCAAAAGAATGTTGTCGAAACATAAATATCGCTGGACATAGACACAAGGGTCAGTCAAAAAAGCGTTTTGATATCATCAAGGCGGATAGAATGACCCCTGGTATTGAATCCGAGGACATTATATCGGCAGATAGATGAAATGGTTAAGATTTAATAAAAAAGAAAAGTCTGGGCCATGACAAGGAAAAAAAAACGTACAGCCTAGTTGCCTTTAAAAAAATGTGTAGGCTTTTTAGACTATCGTATGAATGGGCCTATACAACCAACGAAGTATTGATTCAGATAAAATCCGACCTGAAATAAAAGTTTTGCTGTCCGTTCCATCTAGGTGAGACTGATTGAAGCTCAAAAATGTTAGTTGACCACCGCACAGTCACTCATTTCTTCGGAGAAACTGGTGAGGGTGCAGTGGTAACCTTTCATAATAAGACAGGTAAATTGCACACAATTATATGCATTTTAACTGCCTCGGTGGCGTCGTTGTACTACGGTACGGTTACAAAGCTGAGTAATCGGGTTCGAATCCCTGGTCGGGCAAAGTGATATTGGATCTTTCCATTCATTATCGGCCCGGAGTCAGTTTGTGCCCGATATGGCGGTAGGCTCGCCCCCTATCACATCGTAGGACGGAACACACAAGGCGCGTAAATTTGGGTGTCACGGTAGCCTCTGACAACCTCTTCTGGGTAAAAGGCGTGAGTTTATGTATGTATGTGCATTTTGATGAAAGACTTAGTTAACGCTGATATTCCGTCCTGTTGTGCTTATGGAAAAGTACATAATTTCTGGATAATTAATAAGTTAGTTAGTAAAATGTAGTAAGTTCTCATACAGGACCTCCATTAAGAATTAAACGGTGCTCAGCATATACAAGATTTTAATAAACCGAAGAAGCATAAGATATAAAATAAAAACAATAATAAAGTACAATAATAAAGTACATGTGGTAAAGCTGGAGTGAAAAGATATATAGAAGAAAATCTGATTCCAAATGAACTTAAATACGTCCTAGAAAGAAGCTATGACCAAATTCAAACATTATATTATTTTGTGATTCTATCATTTTTTTTGTGTTTCCAATAACCAATAAATTCTTATTAATATTCCAGTATGTAGGTTAGGTTACAATCCCGCGTTATTTATTATCGAGAACGTAGTGCAAGTTGGAGTAATGTAGACTGTTAATGTGCCACATACATCACGATTTCGGATGCCCATCCATCCATTTAATTGCACTCACGAGCTTTGATCAGCTCTTACAAGAGGCTACTTGACAATTCAATATATCGCACGCTATTAAATTGTGTACGAATTCAAAGCTATTATTTTATGAACGATTTGTTTGGTTACGGATTGATTTATTTGCTGATCAAAGTAAATTTGGGCTGGTGTATTGGATTAATTACTTCCTTTAGTTCAAATTCTTATTCATTTGATCTAATTAAATATGTGTCGAATGACCTTATTCATAGACAGTTTATAAACATATTTTAGTTATCTAATGTTTTGGTTTTTACGCTCTAAATTCTCAAAATTGCATTCTCGTTCTATTATTATTATTTTTATTAGAGCGTGGTGGCCTGTTGGTAAACGGACCAGATGCGGCTGCCAGCATGTTCACGGTGGTCGCGGGTTCAAATCCCAGGGCACACATCTGACTTTTCGGAGTCATGTGTGTATTGATAGTCAATCACCACGCACTTAAAACGGTAAAGGAAAACATCATGAGGAAACCTGCATACCATGGCGATTTATAAGAATTTCCATGGTATGTAAGTTCGCCAACCCGAACTAGGCCAGCGTGGTATGGCCTAACCACTCTCAATCGTACACTCGATTGTAGAGTAGGCCCGTGCCCTGCAGTGGGATGTATATAGGCTGATACAGTGTTCTTTATCTACTGTGACAAATTAATATGTCTTTCTTTCTCAAACTGTATTAAAAAATCGTTCGAATGGTACAAAACATTGGATAACTAAAATTGGTCTATAAACCGCCTATTAATAAAGTTGTTATTCTTTGTTTTAACTCCATTCTTAACATTATTTAAGCGACACAGTACCTTCTGAAACAAAGACAAGAAAAAACTAAGTTATTTAATTTAAAATAGGAAATATGTCGTATATTTAGCAGAGAGCTGCTTGTGGCTGAAGAGAAAGAGAAAGACAAGAGACAAAACGTACAATAAAATAACCAATAATAACCGACCCAATCTACGCTAGAAAATATGAAGTGAAATCGTTGTAAGCCGAACAAATCCAAGAAAGCTTTGCAAACTCAACAAGTACGATAATAAGGAAATGGTTAATGAGTTTAGTCTTCAGTGGCCTCCGAGCGCTTTGGAGCTAGAAGTGGATTATATACATCAAAGACTTTCAAGAGGACTGCTGTATTCTTTGAAAAATGAAACTACACAGTACGGACTTGGGGACGAAACTTGGGCTAAAAATACTTCGGATTTTATGAAATGGAATATAAATTGGGGACGATTTATTGAAAATCTGTTAATAAATTGTAAGTTGCATCGCTCGTTAGGTGTTTGGTCGTAAAATTATATCAATTTGCGTCATGTGTTTCCAACAGGTCGCTGTGAAAATTCTTGTGAGAGACCTATGTTCCACAGCGGTCTTGTCGCGTATATCATTTTTTATACAGACACGACTAAGTCACCGCTTTGAAACCTGATGGTATACGGGATCTACGAAAATCTACGAAAATCTCATCACGAAAATCACAAGTATGTAGGCATTTCTGCATAATATTACTTAAATACCGGTACCAGGTTATTATATCGTATCAGTCCATGTACCTCCCACTGCAGGGCACGGGTTTTCTCTACAATCGAGATTATGAATTGAGAGAGATCAGGAAACGTTGGCCTAGTGCGGGTTGGTGAACTTTTACATATCGTAGAAATTCATTTAAATCGCTATTGTATTCAGGTTTCCTCACGATGTTTCCTTCACCGTTTTAGGTGTTTTTAGGTATAAGCCGTAGCGGATGTGGGATTAACGCCGCCCTGGGTTTCTACGGCGCCCTATAAGTATTATCCACATCCAAGACAGTAAGTAATTAATAATGCACTATACATATAGGTTACAGTAAATCTCGGCATTCGGTGCCCTTTTTGCACTGGCGCCCTAGGGCCGTCACCCAACCGCGCCCTACCCTAACACTGTCTCTGATTGTAAGTATACCTGGCGCCCGTGTCTTCAACGGAGATAAGGAAGACTACCGCTGGTGTTACTAGAACATGCTGAGTGTGGTCTGTGTTTTTTGTAGCGGGCGGTTGTATACACCCAACAGTAACAAACATAGTTCTAACCCCACACTAAGAACGAGTCTTGCGTCGTGGGTATTAGGAACTAAGAGAGACTTTTCGGTCTCACAAACACCCAGACCCCAAAACAAATACCCGTGGTTCACACAAATATTTGTTTCGGTGCAAGGATCGAACCCGCGGCCTCTCGTTTCACAGCCGGCATCTAATCTAATGCGCCACAGATGCTGTCTATTACTTTTTTAATGTAAGTAATGTAGTAATGTAATGAAACAGATCGCGAGCGATAAGGGCGTCAAATGTTACCGTGCCTTTAGTTTTAAGTATTTCATCTGTTCACTTCTTATTTCTTTTTTCTTAAATTTAGGTGTACAATAAATTACATAATAATTTTTTTTGATTGCTTTGTTTTATATTTTTTTTTTAAATGAAAACTTCTGTATCCACATTGGGCACTTTTTTATTTCCTTATTGATTTGGGCTTTTTTGTTTGTGTTTTCATTGAAGATAAACTGTTAGTAAAGTAAGCTTGTTACAAATAAAAAACTATTCTTTCATAGATCAAAATTCAACGGGTTCACTTCAATTTTTCATGGAAAATCCGAATTTTTACCACACGTAAGGCACGATATAAGTGTTTTAGCTAGCAACTAAGTGCTGAGAGCGTTGAAAATTTCATTTGCAAAGTGCGTCCATTACCAGTCATTTAACTTCGGTCGTTAAACTGCGGATGAAGTAAAATTAGGGCACCGTGGTTACATCTTATGAGTGCTTAGCCATCGCCACCGCCCGGTTTTGCAGTGTTAAAAACTAAAATTGTTTTTAATAGCAGGTGGTGCAATTTCTGAGCCTAGTATATACTTTTCCTCATTACAAATCTGGTCTTTTATATGTCAGAGGCTACCTGGGTAGGTACCACCGCAATGTAAATTTTTCCCGCAAAACAGCAGTGTGAATGCACTTTTGTGTTCCGGTTTGAAGGACATTGAAGCCATAGTTACTACTGGACATATTAAGACTTAACAGTTTATGTCTCAGGATGGCTAGCACAGTGGAATGCCAAGCATTATTTTGTAGTTCATGGTGTTGTTTGGTTTTGTTTCTGTCCATGAGCGGTCGTATCGCTTATACGATCAGGCGAACGGAATGCTCGTTAAAGTATTCATCGCAATAAAAAAAATTGTATATGATCTTCCACTCACATGGAATTTTTTGTAAAGTTGCCTTTAGTGCTTAGGTTTTCTTTCATTTCTTGCATTGCTATGTAATTGGAGGGGTTGTTTGGGTTTGCTACTGTTCATGAGCGGTCGTATCGCTTACCATCAGGCAAACGGCATGATCGAGTCGACATTAATTGCACAAAAAGAACAATAATTCCATTTAGATTAATTTCATTATTTGACAAATTATGTAAGAATTTACTCGGAATAAACGACGTGAATATAATAATTATAGTATGTATGTATTTTCCTCCATTATTATAATATTTTGCCTTTCATATTTTTATTTGAATATAGAATAAAAGAGTTAGTTGTTTAGTTTAAAAAGGGTTGTGTATTTTAAAAATTGAAGATAGGATAGACAAATCAGAAACTATGAAGAATAGCGAAAAATACTGAAGGGAGTCACGAGCACAATTTTCATGGAAACTAAAACTACTTACTTCGATTTTTGATAAATCAATATTCCTTGCGAGGACTCCAAAGATAATGAAAAAAAGAAACCAATCAAAATTTGTAACAACTTAGTACGCTTCAATACAAGATCCAATTATCTTGAAATAAAACGATTTTTTACGGATTTTATCGCGGATTTGGTTTAATCCTGACATTTTTTAACTTCCCGGCATCTCGATTATTTAACAGCTTTCGTGGTCACGGGGTGAAGTGAGGTATTATTAATGATCCGGTCAGTGACTGTTATAATTGAACAACCTTTATTTTGCAATTATCAAATTAAAATAAAAAAAGCTAATTAGTTGCGTAGTTGTACTAGTGTACGGTTACAAAGCTGAGGTCTCGGGTTCGAATCTCGGGTTGGGCGAAGTGATATTGGATTTTTCTATTTATTATCAGCCCAGAGTCATTAATTTGTGCCCGATATGGCGATAGGCTCGCCACCTATCACATCGTGGGATGGAATATACAAGGCGAATTGTGGGTGTCCTGGCACCTCTGCCTACCCCTTCTGGGAAAAAGGCGTGAGTTTATGTATGTAATTAAACGCACTTTAACGGTGAATGGAAACACCGCGAGGAAATATTAATTTCAATATATAAAATTCGCATAAATCCAAGAAAACATTAGGTACCCAATTCTCTTCTTAAAGTTTGCAAAAGATCATGGTTTTCTCCGGTGCTGTTTCGCCCAAATAGTCCTAATGAGAATTGAAAATGATCGGCAGGCAAGTTAAGGATATTTTTCTCTTATGACTGACTGACGAAAGTCTGCCTCGGTGGCGCAGTTGTACTACAATTACAACGCAAAGGTCCCTTGTTCGAATCCCCGGTCGGGCAAGGTGATATTGAATTGTTCCATTCATTAACAGCTCGAAGTCCCAAAGTGCCCGATATGACGGTAAGCTCGCCCCTTATCACATCGCGGAACGGAAGACAAAGCAAAACGTGTCTTTCCTAGTAGCACTTCTGCCTAAAATAATATTAAGATTACAGAAAGTCTCTGACTGTCTCTGATCAGGCATCTATCCATCAATGTACTTCGGACTTTAACACATACTTCTTGTAACTGTGTTTTGAACCTACGTTCACGAAAAAAATATAAATTCTATGGTTGAATCCAAGACTGTACTATTTTGGTTGGAGAATCCTTATCAAGTTGAAACATCATCATCACTATTTTATGGCGGAATCCGACTCCAAGGCTAGACTATTCAGGGTAGAGATCACATATCAACATTTTCCATCATCATAACCAGCTTAACGTAGTCCAATGTTTTATATGAACATTTTAATAATAATAAGTAACGATGCGATACCTTGATCATGTCATGAGATTTGACAAATATAGGCTGTTCCAGCTCATTATCCAGGGGAAAATTGCTGGAAAAAGAAGCGTTGGCAAAAGGCGGCACTCATATTTAGAAAACTTACGGGACTAGTTCGGTTACAGCAAAGTTAAAATTGCCGTGATGTTGTCCATCCTTCGATAGGTGAGTAACTCGAAAAAAAATATGTGATCTCTTTCGACGATTGCAATAAGGATATAACATTATATCTCTATTTGAAACAATAATACTAGCTAATAAATACCCATATTTAATTAAATGGATACCAATATTTCCGTCATCGCCTTAATACGATACTTGATAGCGATACAAGGGAGATATATAGCCCAATAAATCCCCGAACACTTTCGCCGTGTTAATATCAACATCACAGGTGTTTCAAGTCATTAAGGGACAGCTTAAAAATTCTCTTCGTATAATGTAGAGGCGTCCCACTAAGGTGCGTCAGTCAACGCGGAGTGTTTTATTACACTCCGCTTCGTCTCGCCTCTTAATTATTTCTTTTCATTTTGTCAAAAGAAAAAAAAGCGTTTTCTGACGCGCTAAAGCATCAGATTTAGTGATAAATATAGCTCCCCTCTGAAATCTTTTTTGCTCGCCACTCCTTGATGTATAATTAACGCTTTGTATTTTTAGCTGAATGCAGTTTTTTCGATTGAGATATTTACGTCTCGTCTTGTTTGAATTTTGTGGTGAAACTTTGTTGTTTCATAATGAATTGTAGTTCATATTGGGTCCATATATATAAATACTAGCGACCCGGACTGGCTTTGCCCAGACGCAGATACTTTGAGTCCATTCCACATCAACAACATGTTATTTCGCGTAAAACTGTTTTCCCCATACCGTTCTGTTATATCCTATTGTGTCTTTTCTGTCTGTACCATTATTCAAGGATTTAGTCCTATCCTCTCCTGTCCCGTACCATTCCTTTGAATTTAAAGAGTAGCTTATATATTTCAATTCTTTGTACATCCAATAGGAACACTACATCCTTAAGGATAAAAATTAGCATATGTATTACTCATTCAGAGCGTCAGCTACCTCTATACCAAATTTCATTAAATTTCATGCAGTAGTTTTTGCGTGAAAGAATAACAAACATCAATACATCTATCCATACATAGAAAATTTCGCGTTTACAATATATGTTAGGATTTATGATGATGTAAACCGAATTCATAATTAATGTGAAAACCAATATCCCTCTGTGTGGTCAAATTAACGCACTCATTACTATTAATCATTTACATTAATACCAGTTAATTTGACTAATATAATGACATACATATTTGTTATTTGTGTAACTGTTAGATTCGCAAATATCATATAGAGAGAATTATTGTCAATACCATCGTCATCATTTTAGACGTCATGACACACTCATATTTAATACACAAAAACTAACAGTTTCTAAAAGTCATACCCTAATCTAAAATTTACATAATGATCCTCACCAATCTCAAACATCCGAAAATCGTACAAAAATAAGGTTATAAAAAACACCAATCACTAATAAAAAATCGTATATACAACCAAATATAACCGAAGCAGAGCTAAGCACCTCACTCGACTTGATTAAAATTTGTGGTTAATTTAATTCGATCGTAAAATTCCCGGTCACGAAACGGGGCCACACCTCGCGAAATTTCCCAATATTGCTAAAAGAACGAGGGATCATTACTTTCCTTTTGTTTTATGCTTCCCAGATATTATTTCCGGTCATGCCATCCGGCTGAATTATTATTTTATCGCTCTAATAAAATTAAGGGGAACCTTGCTTTATAAATTACCGTTTGTGTGGTGCACTCTTTATTTGAGTGCTTTTAATTATGACAGTAAGGCTTTTTAGATTAAGTGTGTATTTTAATTTTCTTTGTACAGTTCTTTAGTAAACCTTATTACACTTATGCACAGTTAATTTGATTTTATAACAAGATATAAAGAAGTCTTTGCGTAGCAGAACCTTCTCTGAAGTGAACGCCACACTTATTTAAACTAAAATTGTAAAGAGGAAAGATTTAATTGTTTGTTTGCATTATTATTTCAGCATTAGATTTCTCCATTATCCCTAATGAACACAGGCGATAGAATATTTTTAAAAAAGTGTAACAGCATCCAGGAGGAGCCTTGTCGGACTGCTGTCTATTATAACTTTATTATAATATGACCCAGTTTAACAAACTTAATTGCGAAATAGGTATAATTTGGATTAAATGTACTCGTAGTTTCTTAGACAGAATGATGTTTCATTTCATGCCTCTTTAACCAGACGATTCGAATTTTTAGTCTCTACTATTCGCATTTGCTAATTACTGCTCGTGGCTTGAACATTTTGCCTGTATTTAAACTCAATTCATCTTAAATTCAAAACTTCATCATCCCAACTAATGACTTCACGAAAACGCACACAAAATGGACCGCAAACCCTTAATTGCTTCTAATAAATATTTATCAGCTATTTCATGCCAATGTATTACATTTGGAGTACAAACAATGCGGCTGAGGCATTGTAAGTCGACGTGTATCGAAACTCGACCAAGGTGATTTTGATGAGTCTGGGTCGAAAGGTCAATGTATTAGGGTCACGAGGTTCGGGACGTTGAAGGTATGTTTAAAGCATTACTTGCCAGCTCCATTGGTTTCGTGTGTGAAGTGACATGTAAGGGGATCATCGTGCTTTCATCATTATTTAGATTTACTGGAACTTAAAAGAAAGAAAGCATTTGTCTAAATAAATAACACCCACCAGTCACATACATAGTCCTGACCCCACTCTAAGATCTAGTCTTGTATCGTGGGTATCAGGAATTACGAGAGACTTTTCGGTCTTACAAACACCCAGACCAAGAAAAATATTTTTGGACCGCACAAATATTTCTCTCGGTGCGAGGATCAAACCCGCAGCCTCTCGTTTCACAGGTGGTGTCTAAATGAATGCGCCACGGAAGCTATCATTTGTCACAAGAAATAGTTGACAGATATACCTTTATTTAAATTAACTTATGTCTCCAGTATTTTTTGACACAAAACGGCTCATGCTCATTATGTGATGGTAATAAAACCAACGCTGGTCTTCCGCATAGCCGGTAAGTGACGTTACAGGTGCCAAAAAACAAAAATAAATAAAAATAGAACGTGAAACCGAGGTCCAGAAACGATTGAATATTACCCGAAATTGATACACGATTAGATTAAAAATATTTTAAAGTCATCGATTTTTATAATATACATGGACATATTGGGACTAATTATCTTATGTCTCAGGATGGCGAGCGCAGTGGAATGTCAAGCACTACTTTGTGATTCAAGGTGCTTTTTGGTTTTGCTACTGTCCATGAGCAGTCGTATCGCTTACCATCAGGCGAATGGCAAGCTTGTCTCGATTTTCGTTGCAATAAAAAAAAATAGGAAAATATATACTCGCCATTCATGGCAATAATTAAAAAAAAAAAATACATTTCCCATATACCAGTAACCGACTCCACCATATTTAATTTATTGTTTAATGTTTTGTATGGGAGGTATAAAAAACTTCGAGGAGCTCTTCTAACACCACAACACTCAGAGTCAAAACGAAATTAACTGAACCAGCTAACTTCGTATGTATTAACATTAACAGTATCAAAATTTAATTTAACAATATTAATATTAAATATATATACATAATATTCTCGTATTATACTAAATCGTCTATGTATTTATCAGTTTTACCCATAGTTAGGAATGTGTTCGTCTCTGTGTGTTGCAGGTTTATGTCGACTTGGAAAATAGACTCCACAATTTTCATTTTCATTTTCTGTTTATGTAACTTGACACTGGCAGAATTGCGGGGTGGTAATAACGCAAAGGCCAAAAATAAGAACTGAACTGAACTGAACCAGCTGACTTCGTAAACACAGTTTCGCTCCCACTTCGCTACAATAAATAAAACCATCTTTTTATCACGCCAAATTATATCCTGTATTGGAAGGAAATTAAATTAAGCCGTTCGGAATGAACAGAATTCAGAAGCTATTATTGTGTAGATCGTTCGGATATTTGTTTATAATCGCGTAGGTAGCAGTGCGAAATGTCAAAGATTATCCAATTACTAAATAGATATTTACTGCATCTGTGGCGTAGTTGTACTAGGGTACGGTTACAAAGCTGAGGTCTCGGGTTCGAATCCCGGGTTGGGCAAAGTGATATTGGATTTTTCTATTCATTATCAGCCCAGGGTCAGGAATTTGTACCCGATATGGCGATAGGCTCGCCACCTATCACATCGTGGTCCGGAACATACAAGGCGAAATGTGGGTGTCCTGGCACCTATGCCTATCCCTTAAGAAAAGGCGTGAGTTTATGTATGCATGTATGTAAACAGATATTTATTGATCAAATTAAAAACTGTTTTTTTTTTTCATTGAATGGCGAGACAAGCTTGTCGTTTGCCTGATTGTAAATGTACGACCGTTAATGTATAGTAAAATTAAGCAACGACAAAAGCTACAAAGCAATGTTTGGCATTTCACTGCACTCGCCAACCTGAGACATAAGATGTTAAGTCTCAATATGTCCAGTAGTTACTCTGGCTATAATGTCCTTCAAACCGAAACACAAAAATGTTTTTACACTGCTGTTTGGCGGGATAAATAGATACTGCGGTGGTACCTACCAACACTAATCTGTCTGTCATATGAGAGAGACCTACCACCAGTGAAATTGAGCTAATACGGCAAAATAGATTAGTGTTCATTACTTCCCATATCCTTATGATGTTTTTTAATGGATAATATATTGTGGAAGTAGTTACTGGTTGGCACGAAACACAATTTTGCCGTCCAACTCAATTACGACTTTATGCTTTGTTTGAAACGAGATATAAAAGGGATTCAAACGAGGCTTAAAGAGAGTATTCTCCTGAAAATAGGCCGCTTGTTGTGCTGGCCCCCTGGTACTGCAGAGGCCCATAAGCAGCAGTAGCCGCTTACCATCAGGCTAGTTTGTCTGCCTATAATCGCAATTAAAAAAACGCCATTCCACTGCGCTCACCATCCTGAGATATACGGCGTTAGTCTCAATATTTCCAATGGTTACTCTGTCTACAATATCCTTCAAAACGGAACACAATAGTGCTTTATAACTGTTTAATGCTGTTCGGCAGGAGAAATAGATATTGCGGTAATACCTACCAGGCGAGAGGCCGGCTAGTATGAGAGACCTAATACCTACTCAAGCGGCCTCTCACATAGTATGAGAGACCTCCCACCAGTAAATAATAATAACAGTAATTTTCCCAGTTCGTCAAAAACTATCGATGATTAAAAATGACATAATCAAGTTTATGAGACATTTTTTATATCCATTATTCTTCTATTAAGCTAATATAATTTGCTTATAAGTTAATAACCATTTTAATGAAACATAAATCGTTATTAAGTAAATATTTATGCCTTATTTTCTTCTTCTTGTAATTATTTTTCTAATAAAAGAACAGTCTAATTTACTACAAAAGTTAATTTGATGACAAAAATGTTCCATGCCTGAAAGAATATTTATTTTTCAATAATTTATCTGGTAAATGTTGGTCATAACGACGATGACGATATTCCTTTTCATCTGAGAAATTTTTAGAATATCGTAATAGTTTCCAATTTAATAATGTCAGATATTTTTCAGTTGGACTTTCTTTGGCAGTATATATTTTTTATTGAAACTGAATTGTAAAATAGGTAAAAGAATATTTGAAAGATTCGTTATTTACTTTCATCTCTAGGTAGATTGATAATATTGTATCGTCAGTCTTATAATTTTTTCTTACGTTATGTCAGTCGGTTCCGGGGCCCGCTTCCCTGTTAAATCTTCGCGATTTTAACTAGTTTTCTTGCCCAGAACTCTACAATTTCTACCACAGAAGAAAGCTGCAAGATATCTTCTTGTGAACTTCCTGTGAAGTTCACTGCTCAACATAGGCCTCTCCTGCAGTTGAAGTGGAACTTGTTCTTATTAACACTAAAAATGTTCATGTTTTTAAAATATACAATTTTTTATGAATTACAAATAATTATAGCAGGCAAATGAACGCACGGACGGACAGTCGGGCCACTTGATGGTGCACACCGCTGCCCATTAACATACACGACCCCATCCTACATTAAATATATATCGAAAACTATGAGTTTCAAAGTACATAGTTTATATTTACGAATGCCAATCGCAATATCACTTATCTGTATCTGTATCAGCCCATATACGTCCCACTGTAAGGCACGGGCCAACTCTACAATCGACAGTACGATAGAGAGTGGATAGAGATGTCCACCACGCTGGCCTAGTGCGGGTTGGCGGACTTATATATCATAGAAATTAACGCTACAATATCACTACAATAATAATAATTATGCAATATCACTTACCTGAGCTATTTCCAATACCCCGCTTCAAACACAACTAATAACATCGAGACTGCAAATATCTACAAATGATGACGTCATTTACAAACACGTCTACATCTACGTTCCAGTCTGGTCCAATTTAGTCTTCCATTTGGATGAACGTCTCCGGCAGGTTGTGGCAACATTGTGTTCGTAAAGGTAAGAACGTAGGCAATAATGGAAGCTAACATTTGAATTCATGAGCGTACTGAGATTACAGCTGTCTAATAAAATGACATCAGACACAATATAAGTTGCAAAATGTACAGAAGGTTTGTTGTCTTAAGCACGCATCCTTTTCGCCAATTGACTTTTGGTATAGTGATCGCTTTCGAAGTGACAATAATGTTTTATGGACTATGTTATACGTGATAGATAATCGTATCTATTTTGTCGATGACTTGCCTCATTATCAGCTCGGACTCTGGAATTTGTGCTCGAATTTATTGCACTATTGCTTGTAAACTTGGACCGCACTGCACTCACACTATTCACTATATTCTACCAGCATATATTTTATATCTGCTTTAGCACAGCAATTCAGTAATCAAATTCAGGTCCTCGTGTAAAATATTTCCCTTGTCTCTTGCACTGCAAGCGTTTATAACAACCGTCTCAGCTACAACATCTAGCATCAATTACGTAAGTGTTAACCGCATAAACGCTTGCTCCTTGCGACGAAGTCTTTGTGTAAAGTTTGGGTGTCATACGCCCACGAGTGACAAAGTTCTAAAGTCAGTATCACACGGAACTAAGTTTTGCCTTGGTATTACTGAGTATTTCGCATGATTGCTGGGTGTGTGTTCAGAGCTATCTGTTTTAGTTATTCAATATTGTAGGATCTGTTTCTGGTGTTTGATGTTCTGAAATTTAGTCTGTGTTCAAATAAGGAAATCGGTTTCTAGACTTGGACTTGGTCGCGGTATAAGGTTACTTGTGGAAAACTAAGTGATAAAAAAATTGTTTCGTGAAAGACCTTCCCGAGTTTACAGTTTATCAAATCAATTAACGCAGACCAGGTTAGCCTGGCAGACTAAAATTAAACCATAAGCCTCATTTACTAAATCTAGCGTTCTTTCTTATGAGTTTAGCACTAACCCAAAAAATATCCCTTATCCAAGAACTTTTTAACATTTCAATTTAAAAGGTTATTGAGTATGCAATTTAAATTCCCACGGTTATATTTATTATATATAAATAACCCAAATTGTATTTTTTTTCTAAAATTATTGCGAAATTTCACATGAAAATGAAACAGATTTTGTCACAGATTTGGTTTAATTTTTAAATTTTTTGACTTACCGACGTTTCAATTAGTTTAAAGCTTTCATAGGACGGGATTCAAAAAAAAAAAAAAAACAAACCAATTCCGCGATAAAATCCTGAATAAAAATTCATGAAATGAAATCTATATTTCTTTCAATCAATTTTATTCAGGAAGAAGGTAGCTCTGTACAGATTAATTTGTACACCGATGTATCTCCATCGACAAAGTTGGAAAAAAGAAAATAACTTGTGTTGAAACAAAATAATGTTATTATAGCACTGCATCATTTGTTTGAAGGTATTTTTATCTAAAATAACATTTGATAAAATAACTTTTCTGTTCTAAAATATGTCATACTAGTCTAAGTTTCATAATAAATTAGCAAAGTTAATGTGAAAGACAATTTCAAAGGTACCTAAAGTATTGGCAATAAATTACTCAATTTGAAATTACCATGAAACAAATAAGAAAATCATTGGAAATGAAAAATTAATGAACCAATTTTAAGGGTCATGAGGTTCTTTGCAGCATTATCGGATAATTTCTTAAATATCACCAGACACCGTAATGATGTACAGAGAAGAAATTTAGTCCGTCGCAACAAAATATTGGTATAATCCATCACTCGGCCCGAGCCGTGTCAGCTGATACAGCGTCGTCGCTGGCTTAGCTGACGTCGCTTGTATTAACAAAAAATGCCTAATAATACTAACAGATTAGCTGTGTACCCTTCCTTGGCATTTTTTGTAACGATCTTAAACTTCCAACTGCCTACTGTGACCTAAGACTGTTCGCGAGCTTGACAAACTGTAACATCAAGAATAATATGTCTAAAAACAAACTAACTCGACTCTACAAAAATTCTGAATCTAATAGACATTTTGAACGATAAAATATTTTCCAACGCAAACGTCCATTAGCTTATTATTATCAATGATATTACTAATAAGAAATCGTTGTAACAAATGTTCCTCATTCCGAAACAAAAAGAAACACCAATGGACATCAAAGCGTTCGTAATCAGATGACATCGTCCATTCCATAATTCCAACTAAATCCTATTTATCAGGGATCACTACCACAATAAGGATATTTATTCCCATTCTTGCAGGATGGCGTGGCTAATTCAATTAGCTTGGAAGTCCAGCCGCGGTATTAAGTAGAAGACAAATAGCTCCGTTTCACGCCCCTTGCTACTAAATTGATGTAGGTGGCAAATAAATTAACATCGCTCCTTTTAACATGCCTGTTTCTTTATTATCTTTTTAAGATATCCTATAAAGAACTATGGAAGAACATCTGTTTATTTCAGCTTTCAACTTATTGTTCAGTCACTAAACATTCGTAGTTTCGATATTTATTTATTGATCCATAAAAGATATTCTTCTTAAATTATAATCAATTAGTGTTATTACATGATGTTCTCCATTAACTAACTCGCAATTCCAAAGCAGTGCTTATACTAGATGCATTTAATGTTCCTTATGCGTTCGAGAAACCTTGCCTTACATTTGAAGGTAACAATTGACGCGGTTCATGAAATCTTAACCAACGTCTGCATTGTTTGCGAAACGCTCGTTTGCCTCCAGTTTGAATTTGACAATTAGTAACTGCATACGAGTTACAACCACACTATACCAGTTTGCCGTTGATAATGAAACTGATTGTACCGAAGCTTTGTACTCTGGTATTATCTGGATGTTGCGGGTCATTCTATTCGCTAAACAGCCGTATTATGTCTCCATTGTCCTCGGTTGTATTAAAATTACTTTCTTTATTCCGAGCTCTTTTAATCTGAAATAATAGACGAGTTCTCGCGTTGATATCTAAGTGAAATGGCTTTGATGTTTTGAGATTGTTGTTGTTTGTTTTTATAAGATTCGTACAATGAAGATACTGTTTGGTAAATTGTGATTTTTAAGGCTTCGTTCTTTCTTTATCGATTTTATTTTACCCACCTTTGGCGTGACTAAAAATAATTTGAAGTCAATCACTGATTTATGTTTTAAAATCTGGAAGAAATTGCTAACATGCTATAATTAAGACTGTTTATTCATGTTTGTACTCATTGTAAATTAAATGAAGTTAGTCATTAAAGTATCTATCTACATGAATCTAGCTAAAAGTATTGACTTAAATCTTACCGTACGTCCAGTACAATTTATTCATCCACCAACCAGTACTGATCTTCCTTAAAGGACCCCAAGTCTTACATAATGTAGATGTATCTTTTGGATATATATGAACTAATTTACCGGGCCAGGTAGATAATTATGGCTACATTTGTAGGCTACATATAATTAAGACCCGAATATGACTATTCATTAGTGACGAGCGTAGGAAACACCGAACTCCAATGAAAACGGAAATGCAAAATTTGGCGTAGTTAGTACAAATTTCACGGTTTCAGCGCCGACGTCCACAAGCGCTCGAATTTAAATAAATTACTAATTAAATACTTTGAGTTGAAAGCTTGAAACAGTACTTAAAACTTGATACAAGCACAAACAGTGTGTTGTAAATAGTATGGCGATTGCTTAAGTTCTCTACAATTGAAGGTTCGATTGGGATGGCTTAGAAAATAGTCCACCAGGCGAATATCCTACTGATGATCGAACCTTGCATATGAATAAAATTATTTAGGAACGTATTTAGTGTGCAGATAACTTTAGGACGGATTCTGTCACTGATTATAATAATTGCATCATTGGCTAAGAATACACACATGATTTCCAATAGTTAATGTTGGTTAGGTTTAAACCTCAGCCATGACCCCGGCAGTAAGTGTAGCGAAGGCAAATTACTAATTGAAACAAACGGCGTCACTAAGAAAATTTGGACTTTTTTAAAACAGTTTTCAAAATATAATTTACTTCCTAGACAATCTGCTTTATTGTCAAAACTAGTAGATATGTACGTTTGCAACTAAGCATACAATTTTAATTAACATAATTAACGCCAACTTACATCGCAAATTTTGCACACTTTAGTCGGCGCCAAAGCCTTTTTGATAAATAGAAGCTTGTACAAAACGGAAACCTCATGAATAAATTGAAAATTCCAACATTGGAGTCGCCACTGGTCCGAATTCCCTTTAAATGTAACCGGTTCCCCAAACTACCCTTTAAGGCAGCATTATTAATAATACATTCTGTTGTATGTATACGACAACCTCGAATAGCCTTGCTCGTTTCAAAAGGACACACGCTTTCATAAACTTCTATTCATCAGGTCCTTTAACATCCACCATCGCAGTCATTGATTAAATCGTTTCTACATAATATCATCTACATATGGAATGTCAATAAAGAAAATAAGCATGCATGCAATTTTCTTCGTACTTTGAGAAACATATTGCGTCTGTATTCATGGATATACGAAATCAAATATTGAAATATTCGTAATACAAGACGATGTAGATGAAGAACATGGACGAAAGACGAAATCGGTGTATCAATATAGTTTGAATTTAGGATGTAGTCTTCTATTTACAACCTTTATATAGTAACCTTTTTTCCAGAAAAAGTTCGGCAAACGAGTAGGTATGTAATTACCGCAGCGTACGAATTTCTACAACAATGGGAATGTAGGTGACCAGCCTCTCATATTGGGAAAAGGAAAAAATATGACGGAAGGAGAAGTGATAATTATTGAACCTACTGGGATAATAGCATTGTTGCATATCTTTAAAACTTTGTTTGAACACAAAACGTAGAAAAAATGATATTATTTAAGGAAATAATAAAAATACTTTAAATAAGGTATTACAATCCAATTGCCAAGTTACGAAGTCTGACGTTTTCGCCACTTTTCATTCCACGATATGAATATTCCACGTAAAGAGATTTCATAATTATCGTAATGCATTTTTTATTTATACAGCGCTACAAACTTTAAAAATATATTAGATATATTAGATAACTACAAATATTTTTGTTTGAAATTAAATTGCGGATCATTATATAATATAGTGCAAATAATATTTTTTTACTTTATTTTAAAACTGTGGTGGCCATGAGAACGGAACGCATTAGTGCTGTGGATGCATAGGTTTCTAGTCATTTAAGTTTATTTAAAAATCGTGGAAAAATCATATAGAATCTTTTAAGGTGACAAAGTGGCAAATATATAATGCTTGAATCACAATTTTCTAATATGATTACCGCATCAACAAGAAATATTTAGAATTTATATTTTAATAGATTTCGGTTATTTTTAATGTTGAAATCGGATATTGCTTACGATATAAATTTTAAATATTACGATAATTATTCATAAAATGTGTTACATATTTGAATCAAAGTCGTTTTCTTGCCGTTTTGGAGCTTCATCTGAAAGCTAAATATCTATTCGCCTTTCTGACCCTAGATATAGTAGTTTTGCGTTGATATATACAACCAGGAAAAACGAATTTATAAGAAAATATTTTAAACGATATTATAAATTTGTTCCTAAAGCAAACTGATTCGGTAAAATAATTGGTTTTATTTTCAACTAACAATTCCTTATTTATTTCTATTTCGAATAAATGCCACTCAGTCATCAAAAAATAATTGGATTATAGACATTTTATATTTTAACGGTCATACCATCTTTGTCCTCCCACACGACCGACTTCTCAGATATTTTTCCTTTAGGTAAAATTCTCTAACATTTTACGCGATCGTACTCTAAAAATAAATTGTCTATATATATTTAACCTAAAACATTTCATAACACTGTTTTCACTCGACTTGAAATCTCGTACCCTCTTTTCACACAACCTTCATAATTCCATCTGCTTATTAGCTAAGGAGAAAGTCCGCTAATGGAGCTGCCGGGATCAGAGATTACGTCTCCCCGGCGTAAAATATCATAGAAACATTTCGTGAGAACTAAAAACTGTATTATACACCGTAGCGTGTTCGGGTTTGAATGTTTGCGAGAACGGAGTCGCTCGTAGTTCCTGAAACCCACAACACAAGGCTAGAGCATACTGTCAGGACTGTCTATGTAACTGTTGGGTGTATTCATTATTTATTAACTTAAGCGAAAAATTAATAAAGCAGTTTATTTTATGAAAAGTACCGCATTAGTTTACTCTCTCTGTATTAGCCCATATACGTTCCACTGCAAGGCATGGGCCTCCTCTACAATCGAGAGTACCATTTAGAGTGACTATGTCATATAGTCCTCAACGGTGACCTAATGCAGGATGACGGAGTTTACATACCATAGGTATTCTTATAAATCGCTATGGTATGCAGGTTTCCTCACGGTTTTTCCCTTCACCGTTTTAGTGGTGGTGATTGACTATCAATACACACATGACAAGCGAACCTCAACTATTTTTTTGTTCTGGCATGGTAAGGTATTGTTGCAATGATGGTAAGAGCAGTGATGTACAATACCATTTATGTAACTACTGGACATATTCAGACTTATCGTCTTATGTCTCAGGATAGCGAGCGCAGTGAAATGCCAAGCGTTGCTTTGTAATGGTGTTGCTAGGTTTTGCTTCTGTTCATGAGCGGTCGTATCGCTCACCATCAAGCTAATCGCATGTTCGTCTCGCCATTAATTGCAATAAAAAATATAACCGTTGTTAATTATTTTGTAATAGCTTTATTTATTACAATGCTTAAAAGGGTTGAAGATATAGAAGGGAGAAACAATGATATATTATACAAATACGACGTAGATATCGCACTAATACTTCAAAAGTGAGGCGTTCAAATTCGGGCAATTGGTGTAATTTCATCTAGTCGCATGGCAACGGCGACAGAGGGAAGACGTCAGTGCTGTCAACATAATTTATTACGAAAATATTATCTACAGTGCCGAATTGTGTGTTTTAAAAGTGTAAAAACTATGGTGCAAATATATGAAACTGAATTGGAGCTACACACCATACGTAAGTATATAAAAACCACACAAAATTTAATTTTTATTTTAAATTAGTAAATACCGACTTCAATTGTGTAAGAAGGATCGCCTAATACAAAGATCTTGAAGTGCGATAGAGACAAGAAGCGTGCGTCATAGACTAATAAGTCAGAAGCGAAACCGAAGATACAGAAAATTGACGATAAAAGTTTGAATGGATTTGGATTGTTTCATATTTGTTTCTAATTCAATCATATTTAAAACGATTAAGTTATTTGTTATGTATTATTTTCATAATATATAACTTAATCCAAACACGAACAATACAAAATACATTAGCTTCGCCATACATTTTGATTATAGGAATATGTACTTGTATAGTCAATCAAAAAGTGTAAATATATATGTATATATTTACACTTATCATTGAATGGTTCCAGATTTCCACGTGATGAGCTCTTGAGACGTAAATAGGTAAGCACTAAGTACAGTTGAACATACAGAGGGGATCGTGACTGGATGCCTATAACAACAATTAATATTATTTTAGCACATTTTAATTATGAATAAAAATATACAACTACGAAAATATATAAATATAAAAAACCTGCACCATCGGTTGTTTACTAGTGGCAGGTTACTCATATGTGAGAGGCCGCCACATATGGTAGGTACCACTTCAATGTCTATTCCTCCCGCCAAACGGCAGTTTAAATGCCATATTATGTTCCGCTTTGTATATTCTCGCCTGAGTAATCGCTGTGCTTATTGCGACTTAAGATCTTATGTCTCGGGATGACGAGCGCAGTGAATGCCAAGTATTGCTTTGTAATTTAAGGCGTCTTTTGGTTTTGCTTATGTCTACGCGCGGTCGTATCACTTGCCATCATTACAACAAAAAATAATATTAATAAGAGATCGATTTTTCAGTGCACGCTTACCTAAAAACTAATATAAAAAACAATTTATTTCTTTATTTTTTCATGGTTGTAAGCAAATAAAAAATTACGTTTTGTTTCAGGATGGCGTACCACAGGTAGACTCACGTAGCAACTTCAATATTAATATATTAAATTCTCATAAAACCAAATAGGCAGTTTTATTTATCGTCACCCTTCTGTTTCTATCGCTTCGATTCTATGTTTTGATAGCGCAATGCTATCTCTTTCCGTCTCGTACTTTCTGTATAATCTATTTCATTCACTAAAATTGTCATAAAGTATTAACAAATGAGTATGTATATGCACAGTAGGACAGTTTTTAAGCGTCACGCAATATGGATATGCGTCATCTTTATTAAAACATCATTGGGGAGAAACATATTATGGGTGCGGCGTCGAGGGTATTGAGTTTATGAACAGACAAATTTTCTAATTCCAGTCAGGCGACAGTAATTTCGAAGGTAGAGTTCTGTTAAAAAAATGGCGAGTAAAATGAACACATTTTCTGTCTACCATTCACGATAACAGAAATGATGGAAACGTCATTTTTAAATGAACGATTGGGATGCAAAATCCTATTTGGTAGTATTTATTAAGAAATCGTGATTTAGGTATATAAAATGAAATTAATTTATTAAGAGACAGTCAGTCTAACTTTCAATATTTATTCAAAGTTATATTCGTGTTTTCCCGATGATTCGACCTACTCGTGCTGTAGCAAAAAATGGATCAGCTACAACACATAAATAACTTGGGAAATATAATTTAATGTTCGCTACGGTCTGACACGCGGCCTTTACAACCATCAACTAAAATGAAGGGTTGTTACACCGATGCAGCTTAATGTTTTGCTTTATACGTATGCGTAATGTTGATGTTAATGCACGAAAATGGCACCGAGCAATCACACTTACTTTTATAGCACAATTTTTCACCTGTTTGTTTTATGAATAACTTGTCAAAAAAAAAAAGACTTTTATGAAGTTACAAGACTATTATAAATGTTAAAGACTTTGGTGTATTTAAAAGTCTTTTAAACTTTTAAAAGGCTTTCTTTTTTAATGAATTTAATCATACTCGATTGTAAAATTACGTGACTACAGTTTAATTTAGACAGCGCATACACTGGGGAACAATTAATATATCTTGCTTTTCAATATTCATGTCAGCTTGTTTTGGTATATTCTTTACTTATTTTTCCTAATGCAAGTTTAATAAAGCATACATATTTTAAAAAATATATATCAAGAAATGTCATATCCATCAGCTAGTCTATCACAAAACCATATATACCAGTAATTTATTTTATTAAAATAGGACAATTGGCAGTTCTCTCGCTCAAAGGCTATGTCTTACAGACAATCATGGGGTAGACATAAGCAAAGCTGAGAAGAGAAAAAAAAAGTTGAGAAGGAAAAGTATAATAAATACAAATAATTTAATAACTACAAGTAATAAGATACATAAATAAATGTGTGGTCATGATTTGTTATTGCCACGGTGACGTAGTTGAACTACGGTACGGTTGCAAAGCTGAGGTTCCGTGCGCGACACACTGATATTCGATTCTTATATATTTTATTGAATTTGTGCCTGATATGGCGATAGGTGCATATCACATATAGCCGTTTTCTATACTCTATCTATCTTTAACTAGAGATATCGATAGATATTTCCATGCATTTTATGTTTAAGTTAAAAAAGAGAGAGATATATTGATATGGTGCATATATTTATATATACCTGGGCAACATTAATGTATACATCTATCTTTGTTTATTCAAGCATAGAATTGTGCCGACATAGTCATGATAGCTATTTTAACCCCTTGTTAAAGATAGATAGGATATAGAGAACGGCCGATAGTCATAAGAAACATACAAGACGAAATACGGGTGTTTTGCCATCTCTGTGTGTCCCTTCTGGGAAAAAAGCGTGAGTTTATGTATGTATAATGTGCTATAAAATATTAATCACCCACTTAGCGATATTTTCCCGCATATGTGAAGCACTCGTGGGTGAATTCGTTTGTTCTTATTCCTCTATCGCTCTGCGGCTGGCGTCGACCGCATTTCTTACTCAAACATCTTTGCAGAAATTCTCAATATACTCGTGACTTTCGCAGCCATGTCACGGCATATTTTATAGCGCTTTATTTGGTTTTATTGCCTAGTAGCGGCCGGGCGAGCTCCATATAACTGCAGATACATTTTTTTGAAAATATTCTATTGCCTATGTTCACCAGGGATAATTTAGGATTCTAATGATGAAAGAATTTTACAAATCGGTCATATAGTTATAGTTTCAGAGCCACATAGATTCAGAGCCTATTCAATGCAAACAAACAATGACATTTTTCTTCTTGTAATATTAGTTTAGATGTATTTTGATATGGGTTTTAACATTAACATGTGTTGTTGAAGAAAAATTGTATTCTACTCAGAAGTAGATACTGCTACGAACAAAAGCTGAATTAGTCATATTGTGCGCAAAACTATATACAGTTAGCTATACACAGTCTAGTGCTGAACATAGGGCTTCCCTTCCATTATTCTATCACAGCGACATACTTGATATCAAACAAGTACCAAGTCGCCTTACACCAATACCTCTCAAATTAAGCACCAAGAACATAAGGCTATATAGTTGATGATATGTGTCCATTAATATCCCTTTTCAAGATACATTTCGGTTCTGGGATGCCACAACCTTTCTACGTAAACTACGCCTAACAATATGTAGGTATATAAAATGACCGTCACTTTTTATATAAGCATTTAGTAAATATGTTTACAATTTTACATCAACAGCTACAAAAAGTACACTGTTAAATATAGAACTGCCCCGAAAGAGCCACCATCAGTCATAGCCACCTGTTTTCAATATTACGTATACACTACGAATACACACTTAAAATACACACTCGGTACCTGTCGACTGCCTCAGTGGCGTAGTTGTACTACGGTACGCTTACAAAGCCGAGGTCTCGGGTTCGAATCCCGGGTCGGGCAAAGTGATATTGGATTTTTCTATTCATTATCAGCCCGGAGTCAGGAATTTGTGCCCGATATGGCGACAGGCTCGCCACCTATCACATCATGGGACATAACATACAAGGCGAAATGTGGGTGTCCCGGCACCTCTGCCTAACCCTTCTGGGAAAAAGGCGTGAGTTTATGTATGTATTAATGTTAATACACACTTAAGAAAACCACAATCGCCGAACTACCGAAATCCTAATTTGTATCTCCCACCTTAATTTTCACACAGAGATGCGTTCACAAGCTAGTATTAATTAATATCTTATATAAAATTTAATGCAAATGGTTAAAGCCGGCCTTTAAACAATAAACCCTTTTAATAATAACAATACAGACGCCATGACAATGCCTCGTTAACGCTTTAGTATTATATACAGAAAATGAATGGGGTTTAGAAAAAAACTGACGAACTGGTGTGCTTAGAATCTAACGAGAGACGAAATTTTAATGACATTTATTTTAATTACAATAGATTTTAGTGAGTTTGTTTATATATTGAGCATAAACTGACTGGGGCCTATGTATTGTATTATATAAGTATAACGTAGCATACCATTGTCATCCATTCGTTTGAGCCACAGGAAGTCCACGTCTGAGCACAACCTTTCCTAATGATTTCCACATCGAACTATTGGAAGCGAGCTGCATCCAGCGACATTATCGGATGCGAAAAAAAATATGTTAATGTTTTTGATGTACTATATACCGTTGCTTCTACAGAGCTACAAGCTTCTGAAGCGTCAAAATATCTTGTAGAAGACTATTTGAATAAAAAATGTTCTGATTTTGGTTGTAATTTGGATACAAACTAAATATATTATTTGAAATGCCATGCCGGCAATCTCCAACCGTGTTGGAAGAGTTTTGTCGGCAGCGATCTACCAATACCCTTAATATGATAATACTATAAAACATTTTTAGAGATAAATGATAAAAAGTTATCAAAACTTTTACGATTTGGTACAAATACAAGGAATCAACAAATTAATGGAATACTACCAACTAAAAATCTACATATCCATGAATTTAAACGTAAATGTATATTGTCAGAATTAATGAACAAAATTCCCATTTTACCATTTTACAATTAATCATATCTATATTTTTTTATTGCAATGAATGGCCAGACAAGCATGCCATTCGCCTGATGATAAGCGATGCGACTGCTCATGGACAGTAGTAAATCCAAACAGTACCATAAACTACAAAGCAATGGTTGACATTCCATTGCCCTCAATTCAACATCAAAAATCCATAAAAGACATTTATATTTTATTAATATTAAAAATGATCTGGAAGGGTTAATGAGAAACAAAATAACAGAAACCGAATCCCTCAACCATTAAGAGAAAAAAAATTTGTTCGTTCATTTATTTTTTGACCTACAAATCTGATTTGTAAGAATGCGCTGCGTTATTTAATATGATGTAATTACTCAAAGGTTTGGGAATATTCCAACCAAATTTTAAGAATATACCTAAAGTCTAGTGGCATTGTGTACTGAGAAGTTGAGGCGAGGTTAACCTTGTGATTTGTGGTTAGGGCACAAATAAATAACACCCAACAGTCACACATATGACACAAGACCCCTCCCTAATGTGTCATGGCATATGTCATGACTATCAGGAACTAGGAGAGACTTTTCGGTCTCACAAACACCCAGACCCGGAATATATTTGGCCTACAAACATTTCTCTCGGTGCGGGGATCGAACCCGTGACCTCTCGTTTCACAGGCGGCGTCTAATCAACTGCGCCACGGAGGCTGTCAAAGACACTGTGTGAGTTTTCCTGTTAAAAAATCTCAAATGAATCGCCCAGGGCCAATTTACGCCTGGCTAAGCGATAGACTTCCCCCCTATCATATTATGAGAGAAAATATACTCAGCTAACTGTTGGTAGCACTACTGTCATCATTGTCTATGCTTATTTAAATTATGGCGTTTTTACATAAATACTACTTTCACTGATTACCTTAGTGGAGCAGTTGTACTGCAATACGATTACAATGCTAAGGTCTCGGGTTCAAATCCTGGGTCGGGCAAATTAATATTAGATTTTTCTAGTCACTATCGGCCTGTAGACAGGATTTTTACGCCCGATATGGCAATAGGTTCGCCCCCTATCCCATCGTGAGACAGAATGCACAAAGCGAAACTTTGGCGTCCTGCTAGCACTTTTACCTATCCCTTTTGGGGAAAAGGCGTGAGTTTATTTATGTATTTTACTACTTTCAAGATAAATATACTAAATAACAACCACATAAAACCATAAAGATATGGTTCAGTCAACTGCACCCATTACATGATAGCCATTTAAGGTCAGTGAAATCAAATTTTGCGGTGTCTTGCCTGGTGCAACCTTAATGTTGGCATTGTACATGCCTTTGAGGCGTCTGCTATCAAAGCAATGTAAACTTGCCTAAGAGATTTGGAAAGTCCCTCTTGACGCGTGCGACACATAACTTGATTCTTGTTCCAACGTGTTAAACACAGAATGGATTACACTGTAAGAGACTAGATGTTACAAACGTGATTGGTAAAGGCAAGATGGACGGACCGGATGGAGTGAATATTTGTGACTTGTAACTTTATGTCGAAATAAGATGTATAGCTGATTTCGGATTGTCTATTTATAACATAGGAAGACTACTTGAAATAATTCATTTAATTTCTTCTAAGACACTAAGTTTTAAAATAAAACATTAATTTTAACATTTATACTTCGTTTTCAATAAACCTGTTTACAAACTACAGGGGTTTATGCTAGAGCTAATGATAGTTAACAATAATATACAATACATAAAGAACAATAATTCTAAAGTGATGGAAGTGTGATAATGAAATAAAGACTAACAATGGCTTGGAAAAAATAGAATATGCCATCGAAACTGCCGTTTTGGATAGCGAAAGTTAACAATGAACAACTAAAAACAACTTTTAAATCCAATATAATTGAACAAGTCACTCGTGTAATGTAAAGAAATAAGGTGCCCGCATTTTGCACAAGAACGTTTTACAAATTTAACACAGCTAACGTAAATTATAATTCAAAATAAATAAAATGTAAAGAATAGTAATTACCCTAAATAATTAAAAGATATGTAAATGACACAATGAGAAAAAATAAGACCGATACTAATTACCAGCGAAAGGCATCAATGCATCGAAAATTAAGTAGCTTGGATCAGTTGTTTCTATAAACAGGAATAGTATATTTTTTTAATATATATTTTTACACATTTGTATAGTACCTACACCCGGATAAATAATCAAGTGTACAGTAAATATGCACCACCTTGTACGTGTATACAATTCCTTTTTCTAGCGCAAAGCTGGCCTAGTGAAATTGGGATCAAGAATATGCTGTTTGACATTCACCTGTATTTTTTTCGACACAGCAAAATACATCATTGACATCTGATTAAAGACATAATATATAACATAAAGTGAAATCCATAATCTAGCGCAATCATAGTCCGCCAACCCGCACTAGGCCAGCGTGGTGGATTATATGGCCTAACCACTCTCAATCGTACTCTCGATTGTAGAGTAGGCCCGTGCCCTGCAGTGGAACGTATATGGGCTGATACTGATACTGATACTGAAATCCATAATTCCGATAATTTAAACTTCACCAGTGAAATTGAACTAATAAAGATTAAAGCCCAGTCAACGATTGCAACGAAAACGTGAAAACCGTTTGTGTAATAAATTATCCAATTCCGATATGGAACTCATTATAAGAGAATACGTAATGAGAGACAACAATGATGCTTTTTTCCTTCTAGATGTCATGGCAGATGAACCCTTTCCAGTGAGAGCAATAAATTATGCTATAATGAAGGCTTTGCCCTTACCACGGTGCCGCTTTGGTAAACGACGCGGTATTAAAACTACTAAATCACTTAAGATTACAAAGCAAAACTAGGAAAGCTTGTTAATGAATTTTGTTGTGGAACAATGTCTGAGTGTTAGTTACTCGCCATTTATTTACAAATTTATTTCATTTAATATATCCTAAACTATGAATGGGTTTTAAAGAGCGTTTATAAGCATTTTCTTCTAAGTAAACCGCTTTGTCTTTGGAGCCAGGGACTCTACACACATAATTCTTAAACACAAGAAGACAACTGCTGAACATGGGTCCAGCAAGAACGTCAGCAACTGCTTAGATGTTAGAAGCAGCTAAAGTATTGAATGACTTCTTGAAATTGAAATCGGCATTAGGACCTTTGTCTCCCGTGGAACTTTGCTAGTTTTAAGCAAATCATTGAGGTAGTGGCTTTATGGTACCTTGGATTGCCAAAAATCAGTCTGGCTCGACTGTGTTGGCGTCACTGTCTCATAGAAATCGTTATGCGACGGCTATGCTTTTTTCATTAGTAAAGGGAGACTTTCAAATGTCCAATACCCATTTAAGCCGCTACCAATATTTCGACGTGGAGATCCTTGGGGGAAGCCCGTATTCAGCAGTGGACTACCTGTGGCTAAAAAGAAAAAGATAGAGAAAGAGAAAATATTTCTTTCCTACTCCTGTACTTTTGTTTGCCTTCTTATTTTAAGAAGAGGGCGCAACAATTTTTGTAGAAGGTTCTTTTGTTTATCACTATCAAATGAGGAGTTGAATTGATGTGAATGCAGTAAAATTTAAACATTAACAAATAAATAGAAAATAATAGTTAAAAGTAATTTGATATTTCTTTATAACACCTGTATTTATTTTAATATTATGCAGTTTGGCCTTGTTTGTAGGTTATCGGGGTAAATAACCTTGTTCCAAACATTATATTTATTGGTTAATTATAATTAATGTGCTAGAAAATTAGCATTCACATTTATAGGTATATATCACTCATTTCACTTTGACACGTTGTTACCGATTTTATAATAGCTTTATCAGCATCAGTGTTACCTTTTATATGTAGTTTAAATCACAAATTGAAATCGCTTTATCCTATGCGTAGATATAATTATTTAAAGGAACATCTTTATTTCAGGCTGAACTATCAAGCAAATATATGAATAACAGCGTAGACAATTTACAGGCTGATAAGCGGCAGCATCGGCTCAAACCCTTTAATATCTATGGGGGAGGCATTCGTTCAGCACTGGACTGGCTGAAGAGAGAGAGAAAACTGTCTATGCAAGTTTTTGGCGAGAATGCATTTTTTACTTTTGATTTGTCTACTGATGAGACCTAAGATCTGCCTACATTAAGCTTACATCTGAGTTAGGGAGAACGACAATAATCAAGCGTACATTTATAAAAATTATTCATAAAGTCAGTCATTCATATTGCAGATTGAAACAATATTATTTATAAGGAACAGATTTTTTTTTTCGCGACTTCAGTGTTTGCCCAATAGTAAAGTTTGTTTATTATGATGAGTGTAGCAAACCCCCCTCCCCCCTTTCGGCTTTATGTACCCTTTATGACTAACCGTGTATAGCATTAAATGTATATTTAGGTATACCAGTAGTAGGGGACACGATCCTAACAGCGCCAACACCGGCAACCATTCCTATGATGGATGATCGTCAATGAGCCCCAAGTAGTGAATATCAGGAATTATTTATCAAAATGCTTCGATATAGGAAAATTCACAGCAAATATTATAGTTCTGAAAAGCATTCTCCAAGTTATATTGAAAATTGATGGAAATATTAACTACATCAATTTCAATATTCTAAAGTTAAGTAATGGGTTTGCTAATTGATTTAGACCGGTGGATAATGGGGCAGTGAATTTGAGATCTTGAAATCGAATCGACGATTTTGTCTGCGTGCGTAGGTTTTTTCAGTAAGAAACTATATTCCTAGTTTTTATTTTTGTACATACCGATGGATCAATTACCGGTTACATCAGTATATAAAAACATATAAAGCTATATTATAATACTCGTTTTTTATGTATTGGTCCTTACTTACTTACTTTCTTCTGGTAAAATCGCGATATCTAAACTAATATTATAAAGGATAAAGATTTGACTTTTTTTCCATTGAACAGGCTCTGAAACTACTACATCGTCTGAAAAATTATTTCACTATGAGAATCTTACATTAGTCCTGATGAAAATAGGTGATAGATTTTATTAGTATATTATACACATGTAGGACCTTCCAAGTATCTTATCAGATTCTTTAATTGTTACGACGTATCTAACTTTAATAGTTAAAGATTTTAGGCATTTCCTATTACGCATCTCAGGTTGATGAATGTCCTGTTTCACAAAGTGAATTTATTACATTCTGACACATAAGGAAATAAATACGTACCTATAAATTCTATTATCCAACAATAATTCTCTGTTTCGTCAGGCGGAGCAGTCCTAATCTACATGTTCGAAGTATTGAGCCTGCAGTTATCGACTAATGCATTTCAAACGATCCGAGATGTGATGGCTTTGTACTGACACATTTGAGATTACAAGTAAGTTTGTTGGACATAGAAACATTTACGGCTTTTATTGTTTCAAAATATAAACATTAATATACACACACACACGAGGTTAAATAATCAAGTACACTGTTAATTTGTACTACTTAATATGTGTATAAAATTCCTTTCGCTAGCGCAAAGCTGGCCTAGAGAAATTGAGATTCAAGAATATGCTGTTAACTTTCCAATTATTGTATTATTCGGTAAAACAATGAAATTAAATGCATAATTCCGACAATTTTAACTTCAACGTTTTATAAACCTGATTTTTTATATCGAATGTTATGTTATCTTCGCCCAAAATTAATTCAAAACTTGTTCGAAAGGGACAAAATATTCGATAATTTAAAAAAAACGCGTCTTTCCATGGTTCTCTACTTTACATTCAGTGAATATATTAAGTCTAGTATTACATATTAGGTACGCGAAACATCAGGCTTTACAGTTATCGCCTTTATACGGACATGTTGAGAATTTGAAATCATCAGTTCGTTTATTTTAGAAGTTATGTTTAAATAAATAAATAAATAACACCCAACAGTCACATAAATAGTCCTGACCCCACACTAAGATCGAGTCTTGTGTCGTGGGTATCAGGAACTACGAGAGACTTTTCGGTCTCACAAACACCCAGACCCGGAAGAAATATTTCTGGGCCGCACCAATATTTCTCTCGGTGCGGGGATCGAACCCGCGGCCTCTCGTTTCACAGGCGGCGTCCAACCAACTGCGCCACGGAGGCTGTCAGATTTCAAATTCAAATTCAGTCAAATTCAGTCATATGAGTTGAAATGCACTCTTGTAATAACTAATAGGAGTAAAATTTAAATGTCTAATATATTTTTTAAATTCGATGTAAAATTAATAAAGTTAGAATAGCCATTATTACATGGTATCTGTACTTTTTTTCATAAACTGTATCATACTCGTTTATACGGCTAAGAAGTGGATAAGGATGAGGAACGCATTTGTTATAAATTTACAAAAACCTCTATTTATTTTCGTAGCTTGTAATTCCTCGATTAATTCCTCAAAAGGCCAGTAAACTTATTAATTATTCGAATTACCTAAGCAGGTCACCGATAATCACTCGTAAAATAAAAATAAAGACGTCACAATCCATTATATATTTACATCACAAAACACTCCTTAGAACTGGTAGTTTGTCGCCGAAAATCCCCTTACCATTGTGAAAGTTCAGCGCCCTTTCTATCTGCCATTCTCTGAGTGTCAGCACTTGCGTCCCGGGCACAATGTTGTCATCGACATGTCTAGCGTTGTACAGTTCCGCTCTAAACGTTTTCAGTTGATCTTTTATGTAGTCCACAGGCACTTTTGTGATAGCCAGAAGCCTGGGCTTGTATTTGGTTATGTCTGGAACGTTTTTGGCTTCGTACAGTTCGTATGTAAGGTATTTATCGTGCGGGTTCGGCTTACGAAGAAACACTGCGTAGTCGTTGCCGACGTGCAGGAAGCCACGTAGGTTATGCTCCGATCTAAAGCCGTCTATGAATTGAAACAGTTTGTGCAGTCTCACGCTTTGTAATTTTCCTATTAGGCTAAGGGCAATTAGTGCCGAAATTAGACTCTGAAAAAAGAGTTCACTAGAATAAATTAATAAATACACCCAACAGTCACATATAGAGTCCTGACCATGTAGTCATGTGGGTATCATGTGGGTATCAGGAACTACAAGAGACTTTTCGTTCTCACACTCACAGAAAACCTGCACACCGCAGCAACGCGACGGTGTCAAAAAGTCTGCCAACCCACACTAGACCAGTGTATTGTACTATATGGCCTAAACCCTCTCAATAGTACTTCCGATTGTAGATAACGCTCTAGTTCTGCAGTGGGACTTACATATATGCGTTGATACAGTACATTGTAGTTTACTAGTAAAGAATTTGAATAACATAATTATGATAGTATGTGTGTTTAAGGCATTTACTACATTGTATAATGCATATATTATTCCTTTTTATACATTGTATGGAAATTGAGAATAATAATAATTATAAAACGCCAATAATATTGTAAAATGTAAATATTTAGGTTTAAGTGTATTTAATTTTTGATTATTACATGATCTTTAATTCAATATAAATAATAATAAATAGATAAATATAATACTCATTTGTGTAGCACTGCATATTAATAAATTATTTTATTCTCAAAAAACAGTTTATTTGTGTACAAACAATACATCAGTCCAATGTAGGTCCAACTGGGAGCTTACAAGACTTACTCAACGTCTCAATAGCAATAGCATAACAACTAATGCATTTAACATAAAATATTCCTTCTTATTGGAGGCAATAGCATTCTCCATTCATAAGACAGATGTTCGTTTGTAAAGACTACAGACAGTATAATATGTAAAATGACTCACAAATTTCATGTCGACAGCAAAGACAACTCGAATCAATATCTGTCGAAATACACGTTGTTATAGGTTTACATGAGCACAATTCGTCATTTCAATATTCAAAATGTAACGTCGAATGAAATAAAGGCACGAATCCATAAAAGATTTTCACGTTGCGTTCATAAAGAAAGGTTTACGTGGGCAATTGTAGAGTTGTTTTACACATGTTTATGCGCAACAATTGCGTAACCATTTCATTAAATATAATAACGTAAATTTACAATATGCTGCAGTAAAAGCTAAAAGACATGTTAGTAAAAACGATAACTAACTCCGCTGGCTCAGCGACCCAAAGTGGGTCTTAGTCTCCGAAACGAGAGTTCTCCAGCTATCTCTATTCTCCGCCACCACTCGCCAATTCAAGGTCACCTTCCACGATATCGCTCCAGCGATACCTAGGCCGACCCATGGGCCGTCGACCGGTTTGTCTATTCATTTTCTAATCAGATTTTCGAATAGTAAAAACGATAAATTAATAAAAAAAGAAACATTGTATAAATATTATTAACCTAATTAATTAAAATAGCAATGGTATATGGACTATTATAATAAAAATGATGCATCGTTGTTGTTGTATAAAAACGCCAGCGTTTGTAGCATCAAAGGAAACGATACCCATTAAATATAGCAACACTTTTATGAGGTTTTAAAATGGAATGTATCAAAACGTTCTATATTTTATTTGTGCAACCAATTCCGTGCATATTGGTTGAAAAATAAATATTTTTTATTCCCCCATTCAGCCTTGCGTTTTATGAAGAACATTTATATTTTACATATCGCAGGGCTGTTGGAAGACAAAACAAAATATTTGTTTTTATTTTGGGGTGAGGAAAGTAGGTTTATGTATTTTGTACTTTTCTTTCAAACAAAAACATAATCAAACTCATTTAATAATACAGCCAAAACATATTTTATTACTGTAGAAATCATCATGAGGAAACATCCTTACCAAAAAAGTTCACAAGAATGTTTATGATACCTGAAGTCATTTAATCCTCATTAGGCCGGCATGCTATGGCGTCAGTTCTTTCTATTAACCACGACCTTTACTGGACCATTACTGGATATTGAGACTTCACATCTTATGTCTAACGATGGCGAGCGCAGTGATATGCTTTGCATTGCTTTGTAATTCATGGTGTTGTTTAGTTTTGCTACTGTTCATGAACGGTCGTACCGGTTATCATCAGGCGAATGACATGCTTGTCTCGCCATTAATGGCAATAAAAAAAGAGCTAACAACAAGCAATCAGCCACAGATTCGATAGGAAAACCTAATGCTAAATACGCATTGTTTACGCATTCTCTCTTTATTGTTCATCTCAAGTTACATAGTGAATAAATATATAAAGTAAAAAATGAAATAGTAAAATGGCAACCTTTGGATGACCAAGATTTTTTGGACTGATAAATAGGGCTTGACGTGCAACAAGGGTACATTAACAAAAAGAAACCAAAAATGTATTAGTAATATATAATAATATTGTATTGTTTCAGCCTATATACGTCCCACTGCAGGGCATGGACCGACTCTAAAATTGAAGATATGATTGAGAGTGGTTAGGCCCTACAGTCCACCACGCTAGCCTAGTGCGGGTTGTCGAACTTTTACATACCATAGAAAATCATACAAATCGCTATGCTACGCAGGGTTCCTCACGATTTCTTCCTTCACCGTTTAAATGCATGGTGATTGACTATCAATACACGTGACTCCAAAAAGAGGTATGCCCTGCTTAAGAACAGGCCACCACGCACACATTGTGGGTAGCGAAAAATATTGGGGATGCATTGTGGACATATCTGCTACGGTTTATCATCCATTAGCGAGATGGGTCCAGATCCAAAAGTAAGTCTGTTGTCGCTTAAGCGTTCATGGATGTCCTAAATTGAGAGTTATAGATACTAGTAATGCCAACATAAATCAGTAGAATTACTAATGCTGCTAGTGTTGTGTTAGGTGAGAGAGGAGCTAGTTTTGTTAATTTTTTTTAAGGAATAAGATTAAAAGTAAATAAGTATAAAAGGTTTTACTTAAATCAAGTATTTTAATATTATTGTTATTAATAAAATATATTTATCATAAAAATTGACAGCAAATTAAGCTTACGTAATATTATTACGTAAAAATCATCATTGTAAAAGCGATCTGTATTTTCAATAAAATAATGACGAAAAAGTGCTTTCCCAGAAAAACTGGTTACATTTACACACTCTGACATAATTAACATTATAGTTTATCGCTACATTAAATACCTACTTTAATACGTTTTCATTCAGTGACTTGTCATCCGTGGCTAAGTAGGCACGCTTGGTTACCATAATGGCATGGTGAGTTATTTCGTCAGTAATTAATCGTATTTAATTAATTACCATTATTTTTAGTATGAGAAACATATTTAATAGGTAGTATCTATATACTACCTATAAAATATGTTTCTCAAGATTTTGATCTATATCAAAATCTTTTTTCATTTCGTATCAGTCAACATACAATATTTATGTTTTTGATTTTATTAATGTTGCCAAAATATTTCAGTATTTTTATGAATTCCCTTTTTTTGAGTAAATATTTTATTACAAATCAGGAATTAATTAATATCAATACATGCTCGTTATTATAAAGCCTATTAAGTTTATAAAATGTAATTACAAATTGTTCATGTTATATATAATTACGGAGAAACCCATTATTTAAATTTTCTTTGATCGCGATGAATTTTTTGCCGGTTAAATATGTAAAGATCTGAAAGCGGTGCCAAATTCATAGGAGTGTAGTTTTCAAAACAGACTTTTTATTGCATATTTCTTTTAAGGTAAGTGATCACTACATCCCATGAATATATTATCCATAAGGCTTGGATCATGGATCTGGCCGGGCCATTAAATCAAGAGGGGACCGAGAAAGAAAAAGGATAGAAAGAGGAAAAGAGCATCCGGCACAGACAAACATTCATACATACATAAATAAATGATTTCACGCCTTTTCCCAGAAGGGATAGGCAGAGTTGCAACCGGGACATCCACATTTCGCCTTGTATGTTCAGATCTGTACAAACATTCTTTAATAAAATGACGAAGGTCTGGTGGCTATGTGCGTTTGGTTCATAAAAAATAGAGTGAATATTAATATCCTACGACTTCTATCAATTACTGATTGTTTTAGCGATTCGTGTCTCTCACCAACGGTGGGCACGGCCCCAGATATATTCACCTCAGCGTTCCAATTCTTCGCTGCTGCCCAGTGTTTAATCACAGAGAACTGGCCACCACAAGCTGATGTATGTGGTATGTATTCAATAGAGTCTATGAAAATATCAGTTATAGTGGTTATATTAGTATTCACAGACAATTAGATGGCGGTTGTGAAACGAGAGGCCACGGGTTCGATCCTTATAGCGAGACAAATGACAGAAAAAGTCTTTCCTGGTTCCTGATAACCACGATTCAAGACTTATCCTAGTGCGGGGTCAGGACTATGTATGTGACTGTTGACGTAGTTTCGTAATATGGAATCTATTATTGAATAAATTACTGAAGGCTTAAGGTTTTAAATATGTGGCTTGAATGAATTATAGAACGAGCCTTATGAATAAACCAAATTTATATATTAGTTTCGACCAGTTGGTGATAGCAAAATCACTGTACAGTAAAATATAAAATTCGAATATTTCTTTCTTGTACTATACTTTCAATTAAGGTAGTGAAAAATATTCATCAAGTTATCAAATATATTTCTTAAAAAAATAAGAAAAAGGGGTAGGTATTTGCTCACTAGTATGACTCTACAATATTTAAAATTAAAGCTTGTCCTTAGCATTGTAAAATGCCCCTTCGCAGCGGAATGAAAACACTGCCAATAGGGAATATGCACGAGACACCAAAATAAGTCAATTTTTTTTTAGCTGAAGTTTTAAGTTTGTTTAAGAGTTACTTTGTGTTTTCTTCATATTATTAAAAAAAAATGGATTCGTCACAATGAGTTGGCGCCAAAATGGCGTTTAAATGCTTCGAAACTGATAGCAGTTTTGATAAAAAAAACCTATTTTTTTATTGATATTTTTAAAGCCTTATATATTTTTTCTGGTAATATAATATTCCATATTATGAGCCTTAATCTACAAGAGATTTTAATAATTGTGTAATAAGAATATACAACATTTTATCCTCGTCATATCTTTTCAAAATATTGCCACAATCTAATCAACATTCGCGAATACTACTAAGCATAGACTTCTATCAGGGATGCCACAGCAACCTGTTCTAGTTGCATCTAGCGAATACCAATTTGTTATAAATGATTATTTTATGTGAATTGTTGCTACGGAACTTTAATTACTTATAAGGAAAATATGTATTTACCTACGCGAGATCGGAGCGACGTATTTTTATGCAAGAACGTGAGGGTTTGACTTTTAATTGTACCAACATTTGCTTGTATACCTTACAGTTAGACCATCCATTTAGAGAAATTAGTATTTACTGGTGGTAGGTCTCTCATATGTGAGAGGCCATCTGGGTGGGTACCACCGCAATGTCTATTTCTCCCGTCAAACAGCTGTGTAAATGCACTGTTGTGTTTCGGATTGAAAGGCATTGTAGCCAGAGTAACTACTGGACATATTGAGACTTAACATCTTATGTCTCAGGATGGCGAGCGCAGTGGAATGCCAAGCATTGCTTTGTTATTCAAAGTGTTGTTTGGTTTTGCTATTGTTCATGAGCTGTCGTATCGCTCACCATCAGGCGAACGACATGCTCGTCTCACCATTTATAGTAATTAAAAAAAAATTGTGCCCGAAAAAGTGAATGTCAAATCAAAACTCAGACAGGTGGAATGGATTACGTGGGACACATCAGGACCCTATATACTTCATGTGTCCAGACTGCTACCGAAAACGAAACTAGGTGGTAGTTTAGTGACATCAGACACAGTACAACTAAAAATTTCGTCCATGTGTAGCATTGCGTATTTTAAAATAAAGTTGCACATTATTATTTTTGGAAAAAACTATGAATTTACCACTCAAACACGACTTTGATAAGTAAAATTTCACTAAACTAAACTAGCCACCTGGCTTCGTTTTTGGAAGCAGTCTAGATATCCTCCTCCTTGCGTCGTGCTCCTCAATATTGAGGGTCTTGACCTTCCTTAGGCATCGTTTTCATCCTAACCAGCTTTTATCTGGATATACAGGGTATAATTATTCCAGATAAAATATCCATACATTGGGAAAACTAGAACATACAGTAATCTTTACCTACAAGATAAATAAATAGTTTTGAATCTATCGAATCAACATTATAGTTGTAGCAATATTATACTCGTAGATTAGACACTAATTTATTTCAAAAATATTTTTTCTGCGATGTTAATACATTGTCATGCTGTTGTCAAAATATAGTTAAAGTGTCTGTTTATATCTTATTATATTGGGCATGTTAATACTATTAGATAACGGGTATAAATACATTTATATTATAAAAACATATCTCAAACAAAGCGTGAAATATATATTTTTTATATTTTATTTGTAGTCCAAAATTTCGCTTCAAACCAACAGAATTAAGATGAATTATAGTTAACTTGACGCTCCGTGATACATAACCCTATAGCACGTATGCTCTACTTAGATACTTATAGTAATTACATTCACGAGGCGAAATAATTAGGTTATTAGTTATTATATCATACAAACAAGGTGTTCTCAACGATTTTCTCGCATCAATGTGGGTTTTGCCAATCAATTTAGGTTGATGTCAGAGCAAGCATTAATTTCAAAATGAAACGACGTTTTCTATCCTTTAGGAACATTTTTTTTTCAGATTAAAAACCCTTATATATGAGAGAGGATGGATGAAAGGAGAATAACAAAGCAGATATATAATGCGAGTGCGAATGGAAGAGTCAGTAGGGGTTGACCTCACCGAACATACACCATCCAAATCGGCGATACCCTCAACAAGGGTCAGATCAAAAGTACCATGAACCGACGAAGAAAAACATATATATACCGGGTATCTCAAGACTGCTACCGAAAACGAAGGCGGGTGGTAGTTTTAGTGACTACAAACACAATGCAACTAAAAATTTTGCAAAGAAACGCGACTATTTTTTTATCTTTTTTTAAATATTGCCACTTTTTGGTGGTAAATCCATAGTTATAATAATTTAAACTCTTATATACCTTAGAGTTTGTTTAAATAAAAGGGTATACAATATTATTAATAAAAAAAAAAAACAAAATAAAAATTGTCGCTTTTTTTTTTCAAAAATATTCTGTAGCATTGTGTCTGAAGTCGCTTAAACTACCAGCCGGCTTCGTTTTCGGTAACAGTCTTGATATACCCTGTATACAAAGTCAATTATCTATTTAATATGTGGGACGGTAAACGACAAACACGAGTATAGTTAAAACAATTAAATTTGCTGTTTCTGAAATCAATTTCATTGAAATAAAATGAAAAACGGCGTACTTAAATGATAAGTAAACCCGTTGCGTATTCCTTTTCATAAAAATGGGGTTTATTTTTAAACTGGTCAGACAAGTTTCGATAAGTCAACTACCGACAACTTGTAATTCATTATTAAATAATTACAAAATCGAATTAATTTTGCAATACAATTCAATTGAATGTAAATAAATATAATGCGGTTTCTTGAAAACAAAAAAAGCAACATACAGTCGAATTGAGAACCTTCTTCTTTTTTTAAAGTCGGTTGAAAATGAAAACAATTTATTGAATTCATTATTGCGGTTTTTACTAGAGAAGAACGGACATGAAACTCTAGTGTTGCTCTTTTCAAAGCCAGTTTACGATATGGTGATTATTACAAAAGTTACCAGTGGTTTAAATGAGAGCAGTTCATCAATAATTTGTTATAAAATGTTATTTATTTATTTATTTAATCTTTATTGCACACAAACAAAAGAACATAACAATATAAAGAAATAACATCTATAAAAAGTAGAAAATGCGGTCTTATCGCTAATAAGCGATCTCTACCAGACAACCTTTGAATGGATATAAAAGAAGGAAAAAGAAAGGGCAGTGTAGAACAAAGATAAGGTACATTAGTATTTTATTTGGGATGGGATGGGATTCACAGTGCTCTTACGAATAAAGTTGATTGATAAGTTGTAAGTGTTCACGCGACATATGTGCATCCTACATTGGCACGTTAATTTTTCTAGGATTTATATTCTCACAATTAATATATGATGTAATTGTTTATTATTCAACGATGGGGTCCCTTTTTCATTGACAATTAAATTGCAATGCTATCATCAACTGAAAAATCTGATAAATAATAAAACTAGTTTTCATCCTCGAAGTACTTAAAGTTCCTCTTGACTCATTGTCGTTACTTCATTTCATATAAACTATTTTTATTGAACTTTATTATCTATCTCGTTATAGCAATAAGACCGCCACTTGTGCATTTTCTTTTTGTTTTATGTAATTCCATCCACTTTTATGTATATGGTGCATAATATACGTAAAAGTGTTCAATAAATAAATAACTTTTTGCTTCTATACTTCAAAAACATATTATTTATTTTATTTTTTAAATACCAATTTCAGATCTAGATACCTTCGATTTTATCATAATCGGCGCTGGCACGTGTGGGTGTATCGTGGCGAATCGACTCAGTGAAATTAAAGAATGGAAAATATTATTAATAGAAGCTGGCGATATTCCACCTGTCGAGAGTATTGTAAGTATTCATTGAAAATTTGGTTTCCAGTGAATGATTCAGTTAAAATTTTACTCAATCATTTTACGCAACTAAAGAAGATGTTCCAAGCCAGTACGCTTTGAAAATCTTCTGTTATGTGTTTAAAAAAACATTGTTAATATTTTTTGCTTTTGTGGCTGAATGTTTTGGTTTGGAAGCCGCGTACAGGCAAGCGCAGTGTCGGACGGCCTATAAGATGGTCGGGAGACCTGGCTATGGTTACAAGAAGTCGCTAGATACAGGCAGAACTTAACAGATTTATGTGGAGATCATTGGCGGAGGCCTATATGCAGCAGTGAACTTCCTGTAGCTGACGAGAAAGAGAGATCATGTTTCTTTTATAATTTATTCGAATACATATATTTTTATAAATAGTCGCCATATCGATTTCAGATAACAGCATTAGACCAGCAGCTCATGGGCAGTAAATACGATTGGAATTATAAAACAGTGAATGACCATAAGACAAGTCAAGCCTATAACAACGGTAGTGTACCTTGGCCACGAGGGAAACTGCTTGGTGGTAGCTCCGGCATCAATGGTATGATTTACGTGAAAGGAAACGAAATGGACTATAAACGATGGTATGATGCTGGTAATAAAGAATGGCATCCAGATATTGTTCGTAAACATTTCAATAAGGCTGAGAATTTAAAAGATCCTATACTTTTACGGGATCCAAAATCAAGCAGTGACTACGGTCGTAAAGGACCACTCATCGTGGATGGTTTAACAAGTCCATACCGAGAACTTACCGAAAATGTAATATCTGCATGGGATGAAAGCGGTTTTAAGCGTAATCTTGATATAAGCGCCCTTAATTCTTTTGGAGGTGGAAGATTTAGACTTACGTCATACAATGGTACTAGACAGAGCACTGCAAAAGCTTATTTAAATCCAATACGAAAAAGAAATAATTTGAAAGTATTAAGGAATGCCTTCGTGACTAAAATTTTAGTTAGTTCCAGAGATAAGACTGCTTATGGTGTCATAGTTGAAATTAATGGTCAAAAGAAGGTATTTTACGCTCGGGTTGAGGTAATAGTCAGCGCCGGAACCATTAACACTCCTCAATTGCTAATGCTATCTGGAATAGGACCATGTGAACATTTGAGGACGAAAAATATCACATGTAAAGTTGATTCGCCTATGGTGGGACAAAACTTGCAAGATCATTTCAGTATCCCTGCCGTTACTATATACGGAGACATACCAAAATTGCAGACAGAGGAGGAAAAGAATTATGATGCTATAAGATATTTATACGAGCGTAAAGGATATCTTTCTTACATTAGTTCTGCTGACATATCGGCATTATATTCCTCGTCTAAAGATGCTTTATACCCAGAATTCCAAGCCTTTCTTGTAATTTATGATAAGAATTCGTCAGGAATCCAAGAAGGCTTTAGTAGGCGCAATAATAAGCAGTCTGTGATAGATTCGATAGTAGAACATAATATTAATCATGCTCTTTTCCACTTTAATTTTGTTCTCTTACATCCATTTTCAAGAGGTAACATATCTTTAAGTTCAAATAACCCTAAAGATCCTCCTTTAATTTATGCGAAGTATTTTGATGATCCGAGGGATATCAAAGCAGTTGTCCAGGGTCTTAAGTTACTAGCCGAAGTTGTTAATACGACATTTTTCAGATCTATCGGTGGATATTTGGGTAGAATAAAATTTGAGCCCTGCGATAAATTGTGTTTGGGAAGCGACGAATATTGGGAGTGTATTGCTCTTGCCATGTGTACTACAATATATCATCCTGTTGGAACCTGTAAGATGGGTCCAGATCCTAAGGACTCTGTTGTAGACAGTCGTCTTAGAGTTCATGGATGTAATAATCTTAGAATAATAGATGCTAGTACGATGCCAACAGAAATTAGTGGAAACACTAACGCTGCAAGTGCTATGCTAGGAGAGAGAGGAGCAAACATAGTTAAAGAAGACTACAAAAAACCCACATATTACTGAATACCAGCAAATTGAAGCGCATAAACTAAAATTCAGATCTTTGAAATGCCCTAAAGTCTAAAAAATATTATAAAGATATACCTAGTGTTGTAGTGTGTTAATGAAAAAGCTGTTTGGTTTTTCTCTGATTAATTAATGAAATCTTTGTCTCGTATCTTGTCGTCATAATTACCCTTTAAATAATAATTGTAATTTATTCAACTGTAATTATAAAATTGTGGGTGTTTTTAAAATGTTTTAATGGGTGTTTACTATTATGTTAATTTGAACTATATGCAAAGAACTGTAAATTTGCAAAATATGTTTTTTTTTTTAATTTATGAATAAACATGAGCTGTATTTAAGCACCATCTATACGGAGAGCCCCGAAGATTAAAAAGGAGCATCATGAAATAATTTGCCGTTAACATTTGAATCCGTCAATTTTACAGAGATTAGCGTATGCGATAATTCTCGCCCGTAAACAGGCGAGAAACTCTCTCCTGGTAAATGGCCATTAATAAAGTGATGTAACAAACCATTGAGAAATATTAAACCAATATTTGTACAACTGAAGCCTAACAGTACGCGGTTCATAATCTAAAAGCGAAACACACTATAAGAATTTATAATTTTGATGAATTAAAAAAATATTATAGAAAATAAACATTTAATATAGCCTGCTAACGATACCAAATATATTAATAGAACAATGGAATATTATAATTTTTGTTTTACTTCGAAATTTCACGTTTACCATCATCCTACCTAGATGGCAGTAGTTGTCTCTTCAAATACGAGTGATATTATATTCGGTGCATTCAAAGAAAGTATTTTCAGAAATATACCTATATGTTATATAGTATAGTATACTGGGGCCTAATTTTATGAGTAGTACTTTAGAAAATAGTAATATAAACAAGTACTAAATAGTCGTGATATTGTGAAAGGGTACAAAATATGTATGTTTCGACTCGTAAATTAAGTATATGTATTAGGGTCTGACAATTGAATCTAAAATATTAATTATTTATCACAAACCTGTATGCAGAATCTACTCAGAACTTCTTGTCGTTGCCACAATATGAAGATCAATGAAGAAAATACATGAAACAACAAAAATAAAATATCAAACTTATTGTCTACTTGCGTTAATGTTTTCTGTTCTAATCTGTATACGATGTTTTTTAATTCTCTAGTGAAGAAATTATTATAAAAATAGTTATGTGAACGCCCGATTTATCCCGAGCTTAGGAGAGCTCCATTCCTAAAGTTCATACACAGGGATTAATGTAATTGGCTTAGGGAATGTGAAAAAAACAAGACGGGACGCGATATAAATGTAGCAAGATTTTGGTAAATCTTGTAGAACATTCAGAACTCGTTTTAGGGCTTAAGTATCATCCCAATTTGTTAAAGAGATCAAATTAATGTGGTGAAAGTAGTTTCTCGACAATTTTCGTGTGTGTGTGTGTATTTTTCAGAAATTTATACTAACTACCGAATACGAATTAGATACGTGACAATAAATGAAAATAATAATTAATTACGTAATCACCCAGTAGTCGATTGGTACAGTTCAAATCTGTATCTGTATCAGCCCATATACGACCCACTGCAGGGCACGGGCCTACTCTACAATCGACAGTACGATTGAGAGTGGTTAGGCCATATAGTCCACCACGCTGGCCTAGTGCGGGTTGGCGGACTTACATACCATAGAAATTCTTATAAACCGCTATGGTATGCAGGTTTCCTCACGATGTTTTCCTTCACCGTTTTAGTGCGTGATGATTGACTATCAATACACACATGACAGTTCAAATAAATAGATTTAAATTTAATTATTGTGTTGAATTATTTAATTCGACATACATACATACACACGAGTACATAAACTCACGCTTTTCTTCCAGAAGGGGTAGGCAGAGGTACACCCACATCTCTCCTTTTATGATCTGTCTCATAATGTGATAGGGAGCAAGCCTATCGCCACAACGGGTATGAATTTCTAACTTCGGGCTGATATTTAATAGAAAAATCCAATATCACTTTGTATTACCTTTTTTTGCTAAGATCCCTTTAAATATTTTATATCGCCAAAAAAGTGCTCTGAACATAATATACACTCGTAATTTTGAAAAATGGAAATTGGGATGTACGGACCGTCCCAACTATAGCCGAATACTTGAGTTGGAGTATTTATTTGTATTTTTTATCTCCAATAAAGAATACACTTTACAAGCTTTACTAATGTACTGTTGTACTGTCAACATTGTGTTTCTTTAATTATAGGGGATCACAACATGCTATAGTACATAACAGCAGGAAAGAACTATGAAATAACTTATTAATAAACTATCGAAGGAAAGTTAAAGTAAACAGAAATAACGTTGTAAATACAATCGTAAAGAGAAAAAAAAAATAGATGTCACAAAATGTCCGTAAAACGACTGGATAAAATATACTAAACATTGTACACAACGCTAAACATATAATAAAATTAATTACATAATTCAAACAAACAACAATGTACATAATACACGCATGTCAAAATTTACACATAAGTTGTTTCGATATGGAATACTTAATTTATCTGTCTGTATCAGCCCATATACGTCCTACTGCAGGACAGGGGCCTACTGTACAATCGAGAGTACGATTGAGAGTGGGTAGTACACCACGCTGGCCTAGTGCGGGTTTGCGGACTTACATACCATAGAAATTCTTACAAATCACTATGGTATGCAGATTTCCTCACGATGTATTCCTTCACCGTTTTTAGTGCGTGGTGATTGACTTTCAATACACACATGACTCCGAAAAGTCAGAGGTGTGCCCTGGGATTTCAACCCGCGACCACCGTGAACAAGAATATATGCACGTCAAAATTTACACCTTAGTTAGTTGTTTCGATAAGGAATACTTAAATTATCTTGTGTATTGAAATATATATCCACGGTATAGTATAGATTTATAGAGTATACAAATACTGTATTGATATTGAAGCGTACAAAAACTCGCAACATACAGAAAAGCACAAAAAATATATCAAACCAGTCTCTTCTATACTCGAGACACCTTGCGGATAAGGGTCGACGTTTCGAGCTACGTTGAAATTTATACGTGACGTCAAAATGGCATAATGGAACCGGGGTCTTTTCTGGACATTTTTTGGGAAACCTACATGAAAGTGTATTAGCCGTGTGACACTGGACAAATTTATGGCCTTAATTATGTACTTTTTACTTATTAGAACATTGTTTACTTTTGCCACACTATATAGGAAAAAGTAAGGAAAGTGTAGCGAAGGATTCTTTAGCAAGAGGAGAAAGAAAAAAGTTTTTCTTTGTAAGAGTTACATTTCAAATGCGGGATTGAAGACTGACAATAACATATTAATTCCATCTCTAGACGAAAAATTAAAAAAACGTTATTTTATTGCTGGCAGTCAATTGTTCGTTTCCTTGTCGTTTTTAAATACATGACTCTTTCTTTATTTCAACACAGCATTCATTACAAAATGACGCAATAGAAATTCTGCTCGAGTATAAGTTTAAACTGTACTTTTTCTACTAATTATGTGACAAACAACGCAAGTCGTTTACAAATGTCCATTTACACAAGAACTAACGGAGACTAATTGTTCCAACTACAAAGTTCACAAGTGTACCTTTTAACATTATTTAGGTCGTTAGTGAAGGAAAATACACCAGTTGCATTCTCTATTTCAGTTTTAATTTAATAAAAGCAAGGGAAACTATTTAAAAAGAACATGACTTCTAATGCTCTTGGTTGGGAAGCACGTACTTTGGTTACCATTTACCACGAAGTGTGGTCTGAACATTTTTACGCTACTCTGGCCGCTCATTCTTATTTATTACGACAGCGCAGTTCATTGGAGGACTGCTGTAAAGCGAGAAGCAGTGTTTATGTAGCCCACAAATATTTATTTCAGGTATGGGTGTTATGAGACCGCCCTCACACCCACAGCTGTAACTTCTGTAAGCCATAATTAAAAGTGGTACGAATTGTAATGACACCAAGCACTGAAGCTTGGCAAGTCTCCGTGAATGTCCAACTTGTCTTTAACCCGCAACGAAATCAAATTATTAACATTAAATTAATAGGAGGAGTTGGAAATGAAATGGGAAAAAGAAAGTCTATGGTAGATTCTGATACCCACAGTACAAGTCTTGGATAATGTGTATGATTGGTGGATGAATTTATTATTCCGCCTGTCTCCATCATATTACACGAAAGACCCACCGAATAAATCTCAAGCCCCAATGACATGGAGTTTCTCGCGGCGAGAATCGTATGCCATTATCGCTTGACATAACCGCCAATTATCGTGTTTTTGCAAATGTTTACAGTGTAGGCAGAGACTATAGCTTGTCACCTTGCTCGATCTTGAAATATAACTTTTGCTTCACCTACATTCATCAAGCTCTTCATGCATACTCGTCGATTCAGGGTACTTTTGACCTGACCCTTGTTGAAGGTATCACCGGTAGCTTTTTTATCTATCTTCCCTGCGAGAACCTCTCCCCGTTTAAAAGGGCTTCAGATTGTATAATGTTGAGCTATAATTTTAGGATCGGTAAACTTTATGACGTTAATATTATAGGAATTAATAAAAGATAAATTTTGTGTGCCTAACCGAAAACTTCCCACATTATTAATTGCACGACCAGAAAATAGACCCGATAAAATTATAATTCGCATCATGTTCACTTTTATTCAAATAACTAAGATTGAGTGGGTGATGACGCAAAAGAAACCGGGCGTCTGGTAAAATTAGACATTGCCGGAAATATAACCGAAAATATGTTTCTACGAAGTTTTTTATTAGACTTTAGTGCTTCGTGTTAGTCCGTTCATATTCTCAATCGAGGCTGCTTCAACATGAATGCTGTGAATGGTAAGAATCCACTGGTGAGAAATAGTAATTTTACGGTCGACTCAACAAAGACTTAGTCCATGCCAGCTAGAGACTAATTGAATCTAAAACCTATCCACACTATCGTATCTCAAAACTTGATGAACGTTTGTGCACATCTTGTATAGTGATCGCTATTTGGACGAATATGAATATCTTTCCACAGTAGGGAAGCATCTAAACTTTGTTTTGACGCGGTTTTTTTTTATTGCTATGAATGGCGAGACAAGCATGCTGTTCGCCTGATGGTAAGCGATACGACCGCATATGAACAGTAGCAACCAACCAAAACCTTGAATTACAAATCTATGCTTGGTATTCCACTGCGCTCGCCAACCTGAGACAAAAGATCTTAAATCACAATATGTCCAGTAGTTACTCTGGCTTCAATGTCGTTCATTCCGACAACACAACAGTGCATTTATACTGCTGTTTAGCAGAAGAAATGGACATTGTGGAGAGACCTACCACCAGTAAAGTTATTTTACATTATATTTCAAAATATAATGTAAAATTGATAGCGCAAATGAGCGCTATACATATTGCGTCCAAAATAACGTTATCGCATTCCGTTCCGCTTGAACTGGCTTCATTACGAGGTTGGACCTTATCGGAGCCAACAAATTCTGTAAGCTGCCTGCAGATACCGCGACGTAGATCGATGGCCTACCCTTTAAATGTACCCGACCATTAAAGCCATTCATCAAATGTAGGTATTTAATTTCAAATAAAACCCAATTAGATGTTTGTTTTGTAAAGTTAATCGAGTTACATGGGTCTATCTCCAGGTCTTATTTCGTAGCACAAGTTTTTATCATATTATACAGTGGAAGAAGGCGTGATGTGTCTTAATCCATCACGTTGGTTAAATATAAGATTTTATTAGACTATTGGCTAGTTAAGGGTATAAAAGCAGTGTAAATGCACTGGTGTTTCGGTTTGAAGGACTTTGTAGCCAGAGAGTACGATTCACGTCACGTTTCAGGATAGCGAGCGCAGTAGAATGCTAAGCATTACTTTGTAATTCATGGTGTTGTTTGGTTTTGCTACTGTCCATGAGCGGTCGCATCGATTACCATCAGTCGAATGCCATACACATACGTCTCACAATTTATTGCAATTAAAAAACGTAAGAGTTTTCAGCTGGACTAAGCCACAGCTCTAGTTTTTTGCTGACTAATAACCCCACATATGCTGTAACATTAAAGCACCGAGGAAAGCCTTTCTGAGTAATCATTTTACTGGTGGTAGGTCTCTCATATGTGAGAAGACATCTGGGTGGGTACCACCGCAGTGTCTATTTCTCCCATCAAACAGCAGTGTAAATGCACTGTTATGTTTCGGATTGAAGGACATTGTAGGCCAGAGTAACTACTGGACATATTGAGACTTAACATCTTATGTCTCAGGATGGCCAGCGCAGTGGAATGCCAAGCATTGCTTTCTAATTCAAGGTGTTGTTTGGTTTTGCTACTGTTTATGAGCGGTCGTATCGCTTACCATCAGGTGAACGGCATGCTCGCATAGCAATAAAAAAAAAACAATATAACATTTGTACGGCTAACATAAAAATTCTATGAGAGTTATCCACCTCAATTTGGTCTGATGTTGTTCGTAGGAAAAACTTTCGTTTGTGTTTAAACGATATTTTAATGTGTACAAAATAAAGTATTTTTAACTATGCCGCATTTTTATTTACGATTCGAGAAATTTGAGAAATGAAGCACGTTCTCAATATTATTTTTCAAATAGCTGGACAATTATAACATTTTTTTCCCCAATTTACAGCTCACATTACTATTTATTAATTAATCACTGTTTCCTTATAAATCAAAAAATAATAATACAAGTTATATCAAAACTGCTACCGAAAGGAAAGCCAGGTGGTAGTATTAGTGACCACAGATACAATGCAACTAACAATTTTGCAAAGAAGCGTGTGTTTGGGAAGCGTGTGCGAAGTGTTTGGGTGCTAAATCCATAGTTATCTACAAGAATTTAAGCCCTGGCGTAACAAAGCGTTTTTAAAAATAAATGGTGTACTTTATTATTTTAGAAAAAACTATGTATTTACCACCCAAATATGTTTTTTTTGTTGCATTATATCTGAAGTCACTAAAACTACCACACGGCTTCGTTAGCACTCTTGATATACTCGTACTGTTACTTATAAATAGTATTCACAAATTATAACAAGGTCATTACAATTATTACATGGTTGCCCAAGAAGACAGGGTAAGCTTAAATTGGGAACCCCTGGCAATGTTATAAGCTTAGAAATTATTTAATTTAAGAATTTATTATTATTATGATACATTATATTTATCATTTTCTCACTGAAACCCGATGTAAAGTAAAAGCTTTTATGAAATAAGAGACGAACGACTAAGTAGGCCATCTGATGCTAATTCTTCGTCTAGCCTAACAAACACCTACCACATTAGAAGAAACGTTGGCTCAATGCCAGCCTTTAAAGAAACTGTAAATTATTTTCTTAAGTTCCTTCGTTATATAGCCTGCAAATATCGGAGAAGAAAGCCGATTCCGTAGACATATTGTTTATGTCACTTAAACATTGCGGCCAGAGTAACTACATGATATGAGACGTAACATTTCATGTCTCTGGATGGCGACCGCAGTGGAATGCATTCCTTCCGTAAAAAAGATCATAGTGTTGCTTGATTTTACTATACATTAACGGTCGTATCGCTTACCATCAAGTTAATGGCACGCTCCTCTCGCCATTCACCAGGACAAAAATAAAAATAATAAGAAATTGCCGTCGGTTGTCCTGATATCAAGCATTCCGCAACTAGGCATATTAGCCTACTGCGCTGACCTAATGGCTAATGTCACATTCCCTCCACTTTTAAAAAAATAGAGCTCGTATATGTATGCAGCTTACTTCGCGATGTTTTCTTTCACCTTTAAATCAATTATTAATTGAGTAATTTAACTTTTTTATGAGATTATTACAAACTATCGTTCTTTAATTTGTTTCACGTAAAACAGTAGTATACCAACAGTCATAATAGCGTAGATATTAACGCTGTAACGATTACAGTAAATTGGAGCGCAAGTCTTGCAGTGGCTGGGCAATCGTTTGTCCATTACAAAGCTTTATTACTTAAATATATTACTAGACGGCTGAGATGTATGGCGTCGTTTGACGTTAATCTAGATGGAAACTATCTTGGTTTGTTGAAGACAATTTCAAGGATCTAAGTTCCTGTTAGAACAGTGTGTGGTGAAGTTATAATTGTCTCTAATTATAGGGTAATAGCAGACTGACGATATATCTATAATGAAGGATGTGTAGTGGAAGATTTGATGAAGGTCAACCGAACCGAAACCATGGCAACCAAATGCTGAACAAAGGATAAGCCAGGGGTAGGATACCCGATGACGGGATTTCAATAAATATTCTAATAATGATAATAAATGGGGCGAGTCATGTCAGGTTCAGGTATAGTGAAGATAGTCATAGTTCTTGCATATCCTTTGCCGGATGGCATCCTTAATCTTTGCAGTTTCTTTTACATTGATCTGTCAAGGAGATCCTCGAGTCGATCTTTAGAAAAACTGCATACAATAGCTGATTTCACGAGATGGTCTTGTGAGGCAATAAATTTCGCGATTAATTTTATGGATAAGTATAATAAAGTAACGGTACAGGTATGTATTTAAATCAACTTCTCAGGTGCCATAAACTGCCATAAATAAAATAAATGAGACAAATGTTCGTGTCAGCCGATTTGCTTTACAATATTATTATTATTTGTAAAATGTAGTATCCTACCGATTTCCCGGGTATTAAAATATATCGCAAATCTGCTTCTATGTTTATTTTGTATAATAGGTTGTTATGAGCTGTACTGATAGCCGAGTCGAAGGTCTAGTGCTTGATCTCACCTTTGACCTTTAGACTGACCTCGAAGCAGCGTGTGTGTTTAAATTATTATATTGAACAAACAACGCGACAAAATCTGCACGCGTCCTTCATCTTTTATTAATAAACACAATGCTAATTTTATTAAAAACATCCGTATGTAATATGTTGTTAACTGAAACAAATGTAGCCAAATTCCTGCTCTGTAAAAATAAAATTATTTTTTGTAACGAGACACAATTTTACAAACGACTACTTAACTACAATTTAGCACTACAGTTTATTACAAATTAATATAACAAAACTGTAAAAAGAAACATCTAACGTTATTGCTACAATTTAATATTACCGAGTATATAGCAAAATTGCTATTACCACAGATAATATTATGCGGCACTTTAAATTCCTTTTACAACAAAAATTCTGGAAGCTACATATCAAAACTATTGGCCAAACAAAACTAACGAACCCATACTTCAGGTTGATTTCAGTGGCATTCACAATGAGTTAAAAATAACACGTTTTTTATTGCAATGAATGACGAGACGGGCATGCCGGTCGCCTGACGTAAGCGATACGACTGCTTATGAACAGTAGCAAAACCAAACACCTTGAATTAAAAAGTAATGTTTGACATTCCACTGCGCTCACCATCCTGAGACGTATTATGTTAAGTCTCAATATGTCCAGTAGTTACTCTGTCTATAATGTCCTTCAAACCAAAACACAACAGTGCATTTACACTACCGTTTGGCAAGAGAAATAGCCATTGCGGTGGTACCGACCCATGCGGCCTCTGACATATGAGATACCTACCAGTAGAAACGAAACGAGACAGTGAATCATCCAGAAATGATATACAATGTAAACATGGCCTAATTAAACAATGAAATGGAACGTAATTTTGTAATGTACCAATAGGATAATTGCGGGAGTTAATATCCGATTGGTAAAGTGCTTTTCTATTTAAAAACACTCTGTCTATACCGCCCGTATCGATTTCTAAATTATAATCATTTATGCGAGTGGAAAAATAAACAATTCAGTTATCGGAAGTACTTCGCGATGTACAGGTGAGGCGAAAATGTTTATGTGTCATATAGAAAGTATTATATTGAATTATTGGCGCTTTCATTGTATTATTTATATATTTTAGAGTTCATTTCCATGATGACATAAGATCAATGCTTCAGAATACTCTTTGGCAATCCTTTGAAGAATTCTAACTTTTGCAATGGACTTATATAGCTGTAGATATGGGTTATGTTTTAGTATCAAGGGTATAAAAGGTATGAAGCAATCAGGTTTAATCGTAAAAAAGAGAATTACCTCAATTCAATATAAGTTAATTGGTATTCTTGTTTTTTTTTTCCAATTTTAATAGCTAATTAGCGGATACGCGGCATAATAAATCTCTTGTATTATTAAGTAATAATATTACTTGTACATAGAACTTTATTGCCCCAGCATGAAATACTGATAATATATGCCAGGTAGCTTCATTCTTCGACCAGCGAAAGATCAGCATATCCTATTAAATTCGTAGTAATTTACAAAAACAAAAAATGCAACTATGAATCATTTTCAAAAAATTATCTACTATTACTACTACTTTACAGAATTTGGTTAAATAAAGCAAAATTAGTTGAAGTTTAAGCAAAAGGCTATTATTTTCATAGACATGGATACAAATAAATATAGCACGTTACGAAAATATGTGACTTAGAAATAAAGATGGCGCGTAATAGAAAAACGTTTTTTTACATTGCTATAAAATTTCTCCCATACGTCGATAAATAAGTTTTACTTCAATAATTGTCGCATCTACCCACAAAATCTAATCGTGTTACCAGCTGTATTCTAATATATAATTCAGTACAATGGGCCACATCCCAATTTACCTGTATAAGTTGTGGAGTGTGTGAGACAGGCGGACGTCGTAAGGCCGTTGTCGGCCAGAGCTGTCGGAAGCACACGAAAAACCACTAAATGGGATGATTTATCGTTTAATGATGTATGGGGAAGTTCTTTATTCTAAGGGACGGTGAATGTTTTCTATTGTTTGATAAACGGATAGTTTTTGTAGTTTTGTATATTACAAGATATATCAAGATTGCTACCGAAATAGTCCGGGTGGTAGTTTTAGTGACTACAAACACAATGCAACTGAAAATTTCGCAAGGAAACGCGACAATTTATTTTTGTGATTTTTTAAACACTATCGTATTTAAAATAAAAATAATTTATAGTTTTTGGTAAAATTATAATTTAACGTACGCGGTACGCCTTTCGTATCATAGCGCCTTTAAAAATAAAAGAGTGTATTCACCAACCAAATACGACGATGTGAAAAATAAAAACGAGGGTCGCATTTTGAAAAAATTTAGTTTGCATTGTTTTAGTCACTAAAACTACCACCCAGCTACTCTGTATAAATAAAATAGGGTGTGGACTATTATATGGCCTAACACGAATAAATCGAACATGAAATAAAAAATAAAAAAAAACTCAATGAACTCATAAAACAAGATTCATATCACAACCATTCAATAGTGCAAGATAATGTTAAAAAATATCTCGAATCCTTATCCTTTGATCGAGGACAATGTTCTATTTTTGTTTGCCGTTGAATTACAGCGTACTTTGCGTCTTTCTGAAGGGTGAGAATAGGGGCGCAACCACCCCCTCTCAACACATCTATTTTAGTTCCTTTCTTAATATAACGACAATTCCCATTATAATAAATCATTTATTTGTTGTGAACGATTTCATTACCAATATTTTCCCCGTAAATATTACAATTTATTTAACAATATATTGTGAAGCAATTGAATTATAAGTAAACAACATGACAGACAAAAGATATGTACAAGTGGCGGTCTTATTGCTGGAAGCAATTTATTTCAGACAACAACGTTTTTGTATGTCAAAAGATTTTTTATAAAGGAAAACGAACGTTGCATGTAACATAATTTTCCACGGATAAATACACAAGTATTACATATGTACAAGGGGCGTTACAATAGTGTACACATTATAACGAACAAAAACCTACCTACAACAGAAAATTGCTTAATGAAATATTAATAAAAAGAAAGAAAACAAGGAAATAAAACAAAGAAGTATGTAGATTGTAAAATATGAATAACTTAATAAATACTGAGTGAATTCATTAAATAGCATTTACAACCGCAACAGATCGATTAATGTAAGTATTTACATTGTATGCATTTTTTCTGATAATATATTACACATTGATATAAAAAATAGTATGAGTTTTATCTAGTTTCCTCACTTTTAATTATTTATTTACACTGCCCTCTCTTTTCCTTCTTTTAAATCCATCCCATGGTTGTCTGTAAGACATTGCTTTAAGCGATAAGACCGCCATTTGTACTTTTTATATTTTTTTGTTTCTGTATGTTGTATTTTTTTTTTGTGTGTACATTAAAGATTTAAAATAAATAAAATAAAAAAGAAAAATATTGTTTAAGGATCTTGTTCCGGATTTAGTTTAATTTTTACGCTTTTTACTACGTTTTGATTACTTTACAACTTTCATGGTCAAGGGGCGAACCACGAGTCAGCGATAAAATCCGTAAAAAATAATTTTATTTCAATCACTATACATGGCAAAATTATGATGGGTTCGTTAACTATCATATTTTGCGAAGTAAATAAGCCCTGTGAGCCTGTGACCTGAGCAGCGTTAGTTGTTACTAAGTTAACCTAGTTAACTACTTAACCTAACTTACTTAAGCAGAGCATAAGAGGCAGAGGCATTTCTCTGCCTATCCTTTTCGAGGCTTGAGTTTATGTGTATATAAGTAAAGCTTAGCAATATTTACGTAGACTTTCTAAGGTGAGGCTTATTAAGATCTCTTTGCGATCCTCTGGGGCTATCCTTTATGAACTAGGCATTACTGAGCTACCTTTCTAAAATAAATGGCAAAATAATTTATCACATTTACCACTGCTTAATGATCTAATTCGTATACATTCATACATACTTTCACTCAACAGTCACATATATAGTCCTGCCCCTACACTAAGACCGAGTCTTGTGTCGTACGTATCCGAAACTACGAGACTTTTCTGTCTCACTAACACCGAGATTTGAAACAAATACCGGTGGATCACGAAAAATATTATCGGTGCGGGGATCGAACCCGCGCCCTTTCATTTCACACCCAACGTCTAACCAACTGCTCCACAGAGCTCCAGAAAGGAAATTTTAAATAATTCCAGTAAAATTTTATTACCATTATATCCTGCTTAATAATAGCTGGGTAAATGAAGATGCACTTAATTATGACAGACCGCAAACGTGATTTCGGCTCTATCGAGGGACTATTCGGCCTGTCTCTAATATCACTTAGCTTATTGTTCAGTATGAGCGAAAGCCTAGTTGCAATCGGACCGGATTACTCACACAGCTCTCAGTATGTAGTCTAGAGCGGACTCTGACTTTCCAAAGACATGTAGTACCTATTCGATCATCGCTTGTCTTGAAGGAGGATTACAAGAACAATTTCTTACTTGAGTTTCCCTGTGGGTATGTTAAAAGCTTACTCTACATATATACATAATCATCACACCTGTATGCCATAGGGGTAGGCAGATACCGACACTGCTCGATCCTGACTACCTAGTTAAATTGGGAGTTGGGAGAATTTGTTAAAAAAATACTTTTATTAATTAATTTAATACAAAGATATTTTTATAACTAACGTAAACTAGCTGTTCGTCAACAGAGAGATGTCAAGCGAATCACACTGATGCAACGCAGGCATCAGCTTATATAGCAATTTAACAATGGGTAATTAACACTGGAGGGGATAATGGGTTCTACTAACAACACCAGGTAGAATACCATTAGTAATCGATAGCAAGTCGATCTTAATTATACATTCATGGAACAGAAACAGTGTCCAGTGCTTATGTACATTACACTCATGTGTCATGTACATGTTGTATATACATTACCCATGTTTACATAGGAATTGTAGGGTATATGGAGGACGTGGGTACAGCCCGCATAACTCCTCCCCCCCTAAGAGCAAAATCTTCCGCTGCATCCTCAGTGGAATGATTTTGTTTACAGTATGTAGGAACACAATTCAAAAACTTATTACGATATTTATACAATAGTAAAATACAGACAATACACAAAAACACATACAATACAATAGTGCCTAAACTTACACTTCTTATGTTAACACCATATTGTTTTTCACTAAAATCTTCTTTTTCACTTTTTAACACTGATGTTAACAATTGTAGATGTTCCATGTTCACGTTGTCCAAGTTGACTGCTTGTCTGGATGCTGCAAACACTTTAATTTTCGGTAAATTAATTATTGGCATCCTATTTAAAATCTCTTTCTCTATACTTATTTTTCTTTTCCTCAAAGTTATATTCTCTAACTTTATTTCGCAGTCTTCTTTCATGGTGATTATATATGTTCCTATAATCTCATACTGCTTTGTATTTTCTTCGCAAAACTCCGTTGCTAAAATACTCTTTTTCGTATACAAGATCCACATGTCGTCTTGTATAGTTTTAACTTTAATATTTGTTGACTCTACAGCGATTGGTGCGCAACTTGTTATGTCTGTTGCATATTTCATTATGTCGGATATACATTTATCCTCTCCATAACTTACTACATTTTCTTCTTTGCATAGAAATGTTTCTCCATTAATGTCTTTGCATGGCGTTTTCACATGAACTGTGTATATTCCTTTAACTAGGATATATGGGTATTTTGGAGTAATAAGGTAAGTTATATTTTCATTAGGATTATACATCGGGAAAGGAATCAACCTATAATAGTTCAGAACATTCGATTGCACTGTCGGTACAGTTAATATAAAGGTTATTTCTTTGCCCTTCACAAAACTTTTTATTTCTATACACTGTTCTATTTTAAGAATATTTTCTAGTTTTACAGGTAATATAAGTTTATCTATACTTTCAATAGTCTTTAAAATATTGTATAATTCATTTGTATTAAATATAGATTGGTGTAAAATATTAATTCTACTAAATGCGATTGCATTTTCTACTTCATTTAGCTTTAACATAATCATTTCAAAATTATGTATCAATAGATTGAAAGTATTTAACACAACATCTTTATTTCTTTGAAATCTTGTTTCATTTAAAATCTTTTCTATTTCATCAATATTTCTCTCTAGTATTATATAATTATTTCTTGATGAATTAGTTAAGTTTACTAAAGTATCGACTATTTCTGTTACTATAGTCATTTTATTTTCAATTGCATGTTGCTTAGATTCAATCTTATTTATCATTTCATTATACCTTAATGCATCTTCATTATCTAAGTTACCTGTAATAACTTTTATCATTGATCCTAATGGATTCAAAATTCCTCGTTTTACTTTAACACTAGGAATCAATTCCCTATACTTTTTTACTGTTATATTCATAATATACTCAGTCTGCATCTGAGCATCTATAATACTTCCATCTAATAAGTAAATATCTCTATTACTATTTATAATATTTGTTATCTCAACATATTTATTCTCATTATACACTATACTTTCATATATTAATTCTAGATTTGTTTTCTTTACAATATTCCAGTTATCATAACTTATTAAGGCTCTACCTTGTTTCACTGGCAAAATGCCCGGATTATTGGTGATCTGTTGCAGCTGAAGTGCTTGGTTTTGGGCTGCTTGGACTACTAGCCCGATCACGAATCTGTGGTGGACGACGTATGTCTTTCAATGGCACCTTTTTATTCCTAAATTGTGCTTGAACATTTACTGTATTTCTAGCTATATCACCTATAACTTTTGCTTTTTGGTAACGCGGCTTATCTTTACTACGCCTAACGTTAACCCCTTTTATAAATACTACGTCATCTTCTTGAATATTAAATTCTTTTTCTCCCCCTCGTTTTTCAATTACCTTTTCTTTCTTTCCTAACATTTTATCTGTTAGATAATCATATAAATATTTAACCTTCTTTTTATGGTCATTGACTAATTGTTGTGTATAATGTTTAGTAAAGTCTAAGTTAAACACATCAGATGAATCTGTATGCCCAAATACTACCTCGAACGGTGTCAACCCCGTCGTGCTATGAATTGACGTATTATATGCCATTATTGCATATGTCATAACTGTAGCGGCATCAGTATTCTTTCTTTCATATTTAGCTAATCTGTATATTTCCAATATAGTAGAATGAAACCTCTCAACAATTCCCATCGAATTAGGATTGTGTGGCGTTCCTATATGCAAATCTACTTTATAAAATAACAACATTTCTTTTAATAAGTGATTATTGAATTCAGCACCTGGGTCCGAACTTATTTTAGTTGGTACACCATAGAATGCAAAATATTTTAACAACCCTCTAATAATCTCAGGCGTTGTCCTGTTTTCTACTTCGATTGCTTGGCCTATTTTGCTAAAAGCATCGACAATAGTTAAATAAAATTTTCCTTCTATGCTAAATATGTCTATAAAAACCTCTTCAAACGGTTTTCTTTGTGTTTGAGTTAACTGTAACTCTGGTTTAAACGGTTTCCTATCGTACTTCATTTGTTTACAAACGGCACATGAATTTATTATACTGGAAACTGTATTTTCTAAGTTTCGCCAGTAATATGCTCTTTTAATATGAGCTACCGTTTCTTTAATACCTCTATGGCATGTTTTACCTACATGGTATTTTTCTACTATTTCTCTTTGTTCATTTTCGTCCTCAATGTATACTGTCCTCTCAGTACACTCTACTATTTTAATAGAATCTTTTTTAAAAAGATTAGTTATTACTTTTGAAAATAACTTTCTATGTTCTATATCTTCAAAATATATATAATATTTAATTTTTGGACGAATATAGTTCTTTAGAAAAGTTTTTATTAACTCCTCATTACCTAAAGGCATATGAACCTCTAATACTTTTTGTCTATCTCGAGACAAATCTTTAACTACATACCTATCTCTATTCCAAGTATGTATTAATATTTGATTTGACTTTGTGTCAATCGCCTCATTTAATATAGGAACATCGGCTGAGTCCATATTAATTTCAGAATGTATAGTAACATTATCTGACGATTTCTTTGACTGTGAAAATTCACTACTACTCAGTGATGGTACTGGGTATTTATTTTCTTTCGTTACGAAAATATCCCTAAGCGACTCATCATCTGATATTTCAATAGGCGAACTAAAACCTTTCTTATTTTCTTTCATTTTACCTACTTTATTCATTTCTTCAAGATTTTGTATACTATCTTGATCATCGCTATCTACATTAGCTATCATAGACATATTCTCGTCTATTACATTTACTTTAATTCTTGATAATGCATCCGCATTTTTATTCTGCCTACCTGGCTTATACTTTATTTCAAAATCATATTCCGAAAGCCTTAACTTCCATCGAGTCAATCTACAACCTGGTTCATTCATAGAATTTAACCAAACTAACGGCTTGTGATCACTCAATATTAAAAATTTGTTACCATATAAGTATGGCCTAAAATACTTACACGCCCATACTATTGCTAACAATTCTTTCTCAATGGCACTGTACTTGACCTCCGCGTCATTCAGTGTCCTACTTGCATAAGCGATGGGTTTATCACTTCCTATAGGCCCTTGCGATAACACCGCTCCTAATGCATAATTTGATGCATCTGTTGTTAACAAAAAAGTTTTATCGAAATTCGGAAATTGTAACAATGGTGCATTTGTTAATAACTCTTTGCATTTATTAACAGCATTAATATAATCAGTCGTTATATTTACTTTATTATTTTTCTTTAAACAACTTGTTAATGGTTGTGTTATTTTTGAAAAATCTTTTATAAATTTCCTATAATAACCTATTAATCCTAGAAAACTCTTGATTTCCGTAGTTGTTTTAGGTAATGGAAATTGTAAAACTGCCTTTATTTTTTCATCATTTGGCCTCAAACCATCTTTCGTAATGGTGTGACCTAAATATAAGATTTCTTTTTTTAAGAAATCACATTTATCGAGAGTGACTTTTAAATTAGTCCTCCTACACCTATCAAAAACTTTTTTGAGCTTTTCTATATGCTCCTCCAACGTTTCTGAATATATTATTATATCATCTAGATATACTAGGCAATCTTTTCCTACAAGACCCTGTAAAACACTATCCATAGCCCTTTGAAATGTCGCTGGTGCTGTTTTCAGCCCAAACGGCATTCGTTTAAATTCATAATGGCCATGTTGTGTGGAAAAAGCTGTTTTCATTTGATCGGCTTTTTCAACCTCTATTTGGTGATAACCACTTGCCAGATCTAATGTAGTAAAATAAGTTGAATTCCCCAACTTATCGAAAATATCGCAAATGTTTGGTAGGGGATATTTATCGTCAATTGTCTTATCGTTCAATCGTCGATAATCAACCACCATTCGATACTTTTGTTCGCCAGAAGCGTCTAACTTCTTTGGCACTATGTGCACTGGTGCACTCCAAGGTGAACTTGATTCTTTGATTATATTATTCTCCAACATTTTGTTCACTTGGCTATTAATTTCTTTATTTTCATTGGGCGCATGCCTATATGGCCTAATGAAGATTGGGTCTTCGTTTGATGTACGAATGTTATGTTTTACTTGATTTGTGAAAGTTAAAGGTACACTATCACTATAGAATATATCTTTATATTCGTTACAAACCCTTCTTATGACGTTCTGTTCACTATATTTTAAGTGACCTAACCTTAACTTTTTTAAGTTATTCTGTAACACACTTTCTAAATTCACGTTATTTACTTTATTTCGTAAATCGGAATTATATAATATTGGTATGTTTTTATTTCGTATATGCAATATCTGTCTATGCATATCGATCCTTGCTCCTAACTCTTTCAATAAATCTGATCCTATCAGACCGTCATAACGTTTATCTACGTTATATATATAAAACTTATGTAGGATGTTCGAATTGAACGTCCTAGTTAACGGCATTAATATTGCCTCATTGTGACTACTCCTACCGTGAGTACTTATTACCTCAAAAGGTTCCCTGAACTTATATGCTCGAAAAAAAAAATTTGCCTTTTCTGGACTTATAAATGATTTCGTGCTGCCAGTATCAATCATGAAGTTCCCTTTTATCTCAGGAATTCTGATGTGCGGCAATTTATATATACTATGCATATTTATATTTATCACGTTACTTTCCTTACCGAGGCTTCCTGTGGAAAATCCTCCCTTTTAGGTAAAGAATTTTGCCTGTTATGTAACATGTTGTTCTTCACAGTCCTCATCGACACATCGTTATAGTATGGTCTTTGAGCCTGCGGCATCCCAAATTTGAATTGATTATTTGGGTTAGCCTTGAAGAAACCTGAATTTTTGTAATTATTTACCGTTCTCGGAAATTGAGAAGGTGCAGGCCTAAAAGTTGGCTGCATTTTGAAACCTTGTGGTGGGATCCCAAATTTAAATTGTGTCCCCTGGTTTCCTTGATTAAAGTTCGGTCTAAAATTAGGATTAATTTGTGGTCTATTTGACGACCCAAATTTTTGCTGACTAAACACTTCCTGTTTAGATTCATTATTTTTAGCATTTGCTTTCAACATAAGTCGTTTTGCTTCTAAGCGACTTCTAAACTGAACTTCCTCAGTCACTATACTGAGTGCCTTTTCTAACGTGCTACAATTCTTATCGCGAATCTTATTTATAAGTTCGTCTGGTAAGTTGTACACAAATATTTCGAAAGCTGAATTATTATAAATGATCATGTTTGCTGCCTTGAGAGCAGGCTCTCGCATCGTATTTAATTTTTCAAACAGAGAATCTCTTTTCTCCTGTATCCTATTATAAAAATCTAAATAGCTTTCATTCGAACCTATTTTCATGTTCTCTAGTTCTAGAGCGATACATCTTCCTGATCTCGTATCCCCAAATTTAAGAACTAAATGCTGCTTTAATTCATCCCAAGTCTTAAAGTTTTTACCTGCACATGCCTTAGCGGCTTTACCTACCAACCTGCTTGATACGCAGTGTAAGACATAGGCTAATTGCGAAGGATTTTCATCCGTTTTGGATGTTCCAATCACATATTCACATTTTTCAATAAAAAAATTTAACATTAACTCATCTCCATCGAAACGTGGGATGGTGTTTAAAAAATCACCTGGAATAATGTTTACAACTGACTTTGTGTTCATTTTGACACAAGTATAAAATAACTACTATATAGTTATATATAAAATATAGTATAACACACTATAAAATCTTTCACTTTTTAGGGCAAATAAACAACGTAATATTTGGCAATTTTTGTCCAAAATTTTACGGATATTTAAAAAAATAAGTTTGGCAATTATTAGTCCAAATTGTGACAGTAGGCAATGTTTGTCCTAACTACACAAGTTAATATAGACAAAGGAAGTGGAAGGATGTATTAAAGGATACTCACAGCCACGCCTTCATGCTTCTGTGGAGATCGCGACACTCTTCACGTTTTTCTCCCTCAATTCAACGAATTTGTAGATTCACGGAATAGTTCTCAAAAATTTTTTTTTGAATTTCAACTATCCGACCCGACTGCGCCAGTTAAATTGGGAGTTGGGAGAATTTGTTAAAAAAATACTTTTATTAATTAATTTAATACAAAGATATTTTTATAACTAACGTAAACTAGCTGTTCGTCAACAGAGAGATGTCAAGCGAATCACACTGATGCAACGCAGGCATCAGCTTATATAGCAATTTAACAATGGGTAATTAACACTGGAGGGGATAATGGGTTCTACTAACAACACCAGGTAGAATACCATTAGTAATCGATAGCAAGTCGATCTTAATTATACATTCATGGAACAGAAACAGTGTCCAGTGCTTATGTACATTACACTCATGTGTCATGTACATGTTGTATATACATTACCCATGTTTACATAGGAATTGTAGGGTATATGGAGGACGTGGGTACAGCCCGCATAACTACCTATCCTAACGACTCTTTCACTTCTTACACTAAATTGACTTAAAATCTGTTCACAATAATCTTCATTGAGTTAATGCAAAACGAAATTTCATTTCAATGAGATAAGACCAGTCTATCAAACACTGTGTTAATTTGAGTTTTAAATATTCCGTGATGACTTGTAAATAGTTCCCTTAAAATGTTATAATCAAGTTAAAATTGTTTTAGAAAAGTAAAAAAAAAAAAACTATTCTAAAAATTACCATTACCACCTATTTTTTGCTCTATTGGCTTACTTTGCTTAACCACCTATTTACTCGTGCTTCGTTGTTAAATCTAACGTATAAACATAAATAGCTTATCGATACAAAAAGGGAACCGATATTAAAACGTCATAAAACGTTGGTAGCGCCGCTGCGCAGTTTGGGCGGGCGCGATGAATCTGTAACATCTACGGCAGTCCAGTCGTCCAAACGCCTTCGCTCGCGTCACAGGCGTCGGAACTCCGCGGAGCTCGCGCGCGTAATCGCTCGGGATCGACGGACGAAACGTGTGAACTTTGTCGTGTTAGTGACAATGTGTTGGTTGTGACGTGTGTTTATATGGATGTTGGATTTTTCTGTGAAACTTTCTTGTTTGTTCTTCGGAGGGCGCAGGTGCGTTTTGTTATTTTTTCGCGTGTAATAAATATTGTGCGAATTAAAGTCGTATCTACGGCTTTTCGAAACAGAAGCGCGGTTTAATTTATGTTATTAACGATAATTAATTAACAGCATTTTTTTATGTTACATTAATTAGTAGATCATTTATATACACTATAAGACATTGATTACAAATTTCTGTATGAATAGTAATTACTCCACAGAGGTTACAATTATAATATTCATTCGGGTAATTAACCGAGTGAAAATTAATGAGTCAAGTTCATTCATTCCTGCATTTAATTTATTGAAAATTATACCAGAAACTGTGCCACGTATGCATCGTTCGATGATTGGAAGTCTGAAAAGAATAAATTATTCCCGGAATAACGGTTAATGAGGCATGAAATAATATATTAAAAATTAAATCATCTTGTATTATGATCGAATTTGTTCTTGCAGAGTTATATTATTTTAACTTAATGTACCGTGATCATGTGACTTTATTAGTAATAATTTTAGAAGCGTGGCAAGGATAGGCAGAGATAACAGACAGAATAGGAAAGGACAAGAGTAAAACCTTAATTAAGCTTTTAACATTTGGTTCATCTTAATAATGTTAGAGCCTAATGAACTCAATCAATCTGATTCGGTATGATTCAAGTCCAGTATGATGGACTAACTCGTATCCATTTCATGAAAAGGTCAGGCTAACGGCCGGACGTGAACCATAAGTCATTCTGAAACATGAATTAAAATAATTTTACGCCGGCTCCGTATAAATATGTTATGGGGGCAAATAAAAGATTATATTAGATTATTCTACAATTATGGTGTATCTACAAGTATAGATTCTTAAGATTTATTATTGCGTCTAATAATTAAGATATATTTCAGAAGCTCATGTAGTCTATACTATTCTACTATATTCGTAGCACATAGATTCTATGAATGAATACAATCGACAGCTACGATTGGCCAGTTCGAAAGACTGGTTGTAAAACTGTAGCATATGGGTTTGATTCCCGTACAGATACAAATGTTTATGAATAAAATATTTTATACTGAGTGTTGTAGACCTAAACGTTTTCTATAATTTATGATAGCTAAACAAGATATAAAACAGCTTAATTAGAATTTTATTAGCGTAGTGGACAATCTATTTTCAGTTTGAGTGATCGTAAAATATCAATTTACGTAAAAGGCAAATCGCATTTATCTTTGGTTAAATAATTTACGAGACGTACTAAGTGACAAATATTAATGGTTCGGGACGAGTATCCGTTCTAGGGAAGACTAAACTTGGCTGCAAATTTCCATTTAATCGTGCTATCCGATGACTTCATTTAGAAAAATGAATGAAATGAATTGAATAGTAATAATGTTATTAAGTATCAGTGAAAGTGAATCGGCATTTTTTTTTTGGGTATTTTGTAATTATTACAAAGAAAACGGACTAATAAAATGTATAGTATTAATTGATAAGGGAAAAATTATTGTAAAAAAAATTATATGACATACCAAGGTGTAAAGGAAAAATTATTGCAGGTTCCCTTAAGGATTTTATGGTGAAATGTTATTCTGAAGTTCATAATTTAAAGTCAGAAATATAAAATTTGTACTTAACTTATAATTTGTCTCAGATGCCATCTCTCATATTTACGGCTCTTCGGTATTATCACGATAATTACCGATGAAATTACATAGTTACAATAAAACATTAATTCTATATATTATTCACAGAGTAACCTCGAAGTTTTTTTAGTAATACATGTATGTATATTTGTATTTTTTTGTGTGCAATAAAGTGTATAAATAAATAAATAAATAAATAAATATGTCTGTATGTATTACGATATTCAACCTTTATATATCTACCCTCCAGGCATTCAGAAAGAAGATTAAAAAGTAAAAACCCATTTACCATCAACATTACTAAATTACAATTAAGGAGCATAAATTATATTTACTATGTGACTAGTATTTGATATCTAGCGTCGTGTGATACGTGTAAAGTGATTGGAGGAATAATCCCTACAGAGCGGCCGTAGGGAAATGAGCCGCAAATGTGTCGTGACGTCAGCTGTCCTGTTGCGATTCCGAGTATTCCCTAGGGATTTGACGTCGGGCTGCGCACCTGGTGTTATTTGATTGGTCGCTTACAGAATTTGCTAAGATGTAATGATGGATTGACATCGAACTATCGATTGTAGATGAGTCTCGTGCTGTGGGCGATATTAAGCTGAATAGCTCAAGTGAGGTTACAAATTAACGTTTAATAGTAAAGTCTTCGGGAATATTACAAATTGAGGAATTATATTTTGTATTTTCCGTCATGAAAAATTTGAAAAATCTTATGACTAATCTCGGAATGAAAAATGAATGCGATAGGCATAATAATGAAGGCAATTAGATCTTGGTACAGAAAAGTCTGAAACCTAAATAAATTATAAGCCTATGTGTTCTTTGACATGCTTATTATAACAATGTTTCGCCGAGCTCATTTTAATTTGGAATAAAGTTAGAAGTAGACTTATGTCTTTATGTCGGCCTAAATACGTGTCGGTGCTAAGTCCATACTTTACTCTCATTGTGAGTGTACTTTCCTCTTAGTCGCTTGTGCTCCCTGCATTAGATAAGAGTAGGGATGAATAAATTTTACTAAAATACAAAGAACCATTCAGAAATAAAGGCCATTGGGTTAAATACGGTTACTGGAAGAGACTTTCATATATGAAAGGCCGCCTGAGTAGATATCACTGAAATGTCTATTTCTCCCGTCAAACAGCAGTGTAAAATGCACTTTTGTGTTTCGGTTTGAAACACATTACTAACTACTGGACATATTGAGACTTAACATCTTGTCTCAGGATAGCGAGCGTTGTGGAATGACAAGTATTGGTACTGTTCATGTGTGGTCGCATAGCATACCATCACACGAATGGCACGCTCGTCTCGCCATTCAAAGCAACAACAAAAAAATGACGAGAGACATACGTCTCCAGCCAGTCTATACTGAAACTGTAAGGCATTGCACTTAGCACTTAATATCGAGCGAGATTGCAGAATCGTTTAGCCATTACAGTATAAAAAGACACAAAATAAGCTACCAGAATCCTGACATTTACAGTTGTCATACCATTCAACTTCACTTAAACATACTTCAAAGTTAATACAAATAATTAGAACTGACGCGGTAGACAGAACGTAACGTTTTATTTTGCTTTGCAATATATTTAAAGAACTTTGCGAGTATGGTTTGGCCCGTTTCCCATTCACTGTCAAAACTTCAGTTAGCCATCCAGACCGCAATACTTTAAACGTATAAATAAAACTTTATTTTTTGTTTCGACGCCTCATTGACGCAGCTTATGTTGAAATCACGAGACCGATACCACGAATTAAGCAATTTATTTTGGGTAAAATAGTTCAGTACTTTATATTTTATTTGCTTGTGGTTTTTTGGTGGTACAGTTTTAGACTTAACAATCAAAAAATGATTACTGTGGCCGCCATGTTGAAATGTTTAGTTGGTGATTTAACTGTTGCTAAAATGTAATTATTATTTTTCATGATACACGGTCGAATTTCGATCACTGAGTGACAGCTAGCTTTTTAATAATTTAAAGGACATAAATTGAGGTACAGTATTGTATGTGAATTTCTATCTACCACAAATACTTGTGCCAAGTCTCATTGTGGTGGCATTGGAAAATACCTCATCAATTCTAACCTTTAGGACACATATTAATTTAAATGTTAGATAAAATGTATGCTGTGGTCGCTAAGAGTATTTATTAATGTTCTATATTGAATCAGCATTTTCTTGCGGCGCATGATCTTCCAGTAATCTAACATCGTGTTATTATAACATAAATGTCACATAGATCCATAAACTCAGGCTTTTTACCCAGAAGGAGTAGGCAGAGATACAACCAGGACACCCACATTTCGCATTATAATTATATTCCGTCCCACGATGCGATAGGGGGCGAGTCTATCGCCATATCGGGCATAAATATCTAATTCCGGGCTGAACTTTGCCCGATCCGGGAGTCGAAACCAAGACTTCAGATTTATATTCGTAGAACATAGAATTAGCTTTGTATTATATTCGTAGAACTATTCCACCGATGCATAAATATTTATGTTTAATTGAAAACCTGTATAAACCTTTCATAATCGGTTTATTATTACGAGTATTTAGCTTACTTAATCTCTGCTAGGAGTTAGCTTGATAATAAGACTTTTAATTTATTCCATCTTTACACATCAATAATTCTGAAGCCGGTCTTGAAATTACAATCAAAACGTTCTGAATTATACACAAAATTTTGTAATTCTTCGAAAATGTTTTCGGAAATTGAATACACAACCGCCTAGTACAAGCAATATTTGTAAAATGAAAAATATTATTTAAAATCTATTCACGTTTCTTTTTAGTACAATGACAAAAGAAAACTAAAATTCATGTAAAGTTTTAAATCTAATAAAAATATATTCAATAAAAACTTTAGATGTGAAAATAAAAACTTTTAGACAACTGTATTATTATGCATTTTATAACAATACTATAGAGAGTACTAAGAAGAGTCTACACAAAAGTTAGTTTTAATTTATTGTCGCGATTTTGTTAATGCTTTCGAGTATTGTCATTCACAGCTACTCGAGTTGTTAACACTTAAAAAAATAATTTTGCCATTTAAATGCGCTTTGTTTTGTGAATTGTGTAAATCATCGTTTTATACAATATATTTGGAATAAAAATATTGTCATACGCAATTTCGATAGCGTTATAAACCAAGATATTTATTTTACACTCACATCCAAATACATATTTGTATTTTTTTGTATAAGACTGATTTTGGAGACACCAAACTCTTTTCATCGTAAACAGTTAACTGCTCCAATCGAAATTTCCTTTTGTAAGTGTACAAATTATGCAATCAGGAAACATTCCGAAGCTCCTTTTATCAGCTTTGTTCACTCAAGGATATTCTTAATGAAACAAATCATTTAAATTAAACCATCTTCAACATCCATTGTGCCTAACATCAAAATGTCTCGGATATAAAACGAGGCTGCGGTTACGATTGCTCTCATTTATTCTAAGGAGTTTTACAAAAAAAAAAAACATGTCTTGTTCTTTATTCCCCTCAGAGGGAAATTAACGTCGGCTTACTAAGGAAACAGTGATTTTTATTTGCAAAACGGGATGGTGAAGATACAAAAAAAAGTTGAGTTCTTTTTTCTGAATTAAAAGTTTTTTTTTGTAGCACGGATCGGTGGAATAAAAAACTCTTAATTTCAAAGAAAGGGTAAATAATGTACCGATTATTACTAAATAAAAAATGTTCTGAAAAATATAAAACTTATCTTGCTTGATTACACGGGTCATTAAATTGCTAAGTTTTGCCTTTTAAAAATAAACACCTAATAATGGAAAAGCAGTAATATGTGTATGTATGTTACTACCTATCTTGTTATGACGTAGTGTTTGATTTCACGGCGTTTACCGTATATATTATAAAACTATATTCTAGTAAATTGAATAGCAAATTCTATTGATCCAAAATAAATCTGTATTATAATATAATTATTTCTAATTACTATTCGAGGCTAAACTTTAACTTTTTTCGATTCTTGGGTTGCAGCAATCAACTGCGTGAGATTTTCGAATTTGAAAAAGTTTGGAATTAATTATAGGCTAAATGCTATATGAAAATTAATGTTGTAAATGATGCTTACACATATAGGCATATAGGCTGTAACAAAATTTTATTACACAACCTAGCCTCATAACTCGGCTTCTCATCCCAGATTACTTTGGTTAGAGGTCGCATTGTCCGTCCACACCGCATAATGGTTGTAGGGATAATCGGTGTTCAGCGTGGTTTCCAATGCATGGAGCCGAGGTATTAAACTGCGGTCGAGCCGAGCAGACATATATGTAAGGTATTATATCAAATTTTACCTTGGGTACGAATTATTTGCCTCAAATTGCCTCAAGAATTTATGTGATATGTAATTAAGTTGGTGTGTTGGGTAAAGGCTTTTTGTGTTGGTCTAGTTAGTAGGTACAAGGAGGATAGTTAACTTCATATACATTGTGATTTTACACATATATCTACGAGATTTGTAAGCTTTCTTTGATAATTAAATCGATATTTTTTTATTGCTATTAATGGCGATACGAGCGTGCCCTTCGCCTGATGGTAACCGATACGACCGCACATGAACAGCAAAACCAAACAACACCTTGAATAACAAAGCAATGCTTGTCTTTATAATGCGTTCGCCATTCTGAGACTTATGATATTAAGTCTCAATATAGGCAGTAGTGACTGTGGCTACAATGTGTTACTTATTTTATTATTCATTAATTAAAAAATAAAAACGCCGGTGGTGGTACCAGCGCAATAACTATTTCTTCCGCCAAACAGTAGTGTAAATGCACCATTGTGTTCCAGTTTGAAGGGCACTGTAGCCAGAGATGTCAAGTCTGAATATGTCCAGCGTTACCTACACAACGTATGTCTCAGGATGGCAAATGGCATACTCGTCTCGCCATACATTCTAATAAGATAAAAAATGAGAAAAAAAACTTCCGGCTAACTCCTTCAAAGAATATTTTTAAAGATACTGACTATTTAAAACATCTGCTAATAGTATTTTAACTAGTAGCTATTCAATTATTACTAGGTAGTCGACTGAAAAAGTCACCACATCTCACTACAAACATCGATCAGTTTACTTCTTGTCCGCAACTCATAAAACGTATACATATAAAGAACGAAGTATCTAATAACATTAATTACATATTTCCCTAAGCTGTAGGTAATTTGTCGTCGCTTATCGTACACTCCCGGAGTTCCAACAATGGGGAAAAAATGGTAAGATTTACGTCTGAATATTTTTGTTATGTATTGTCTTCGGGGTTTGTGCACGAGAAACAAAACGTAAACAAGTAGTGCGGAAGGAGGGTCTTGAAGATTTTCCCTGTTTCGGGAAGTGGAATGCTTTGTTAAGATTTTTTTTGTTTATATATGTTTGTTATCGGTTATTTATTAGGGGACGTCGGAGGGGGTGTTTGATAGACATGTGTAGCGATAGATATTTTGTATCTGTATCTGAATCTGCCCATAAACGTCTCAATGCAGGGTAGGGGCGTTTTTTATAATGGAGTACTCTCCATCGTAATCGTACTCGATTGATCGGTGAGAAATAGTAATACGACTGCCAATATGATAGGTTATTATTATAATAAATACTTCCATCCATCCATCCATCAGCCAAAGGAAGTCCACTGCTGAACATAGGCCTCCCCCAATGATTTCCACAGAGACCTGTTGGAGGCAGCCTGCATCCAGCGACGTCCCGCGACCTTTATCAGGTCGTCGGACCATCTTGTGGGTGGACGTCCAACGCTGCGCTTTCCGCTACGCGGCCTCCATTCGAGCACTTCCCGACCCCATCGGTCATCAGATCTCTGCGCTATGTGCCCTGCCCATTGCCACTTCAACTTGCTAATCCGGTGGGCTATGTCGGTTATTTTAGTTCTCCTACGGATCTCCTCATTTCTGATTCGATCTCGTAGGGAAACCCCGAGCATAGCCCTCTCTATAGCTCGTTGAGTGACTTTGAGGTTCCTAATAAATACTTAATATTGTGTGTGTTAAATGTACATCCATATTCCTAACTGAAGTAAGGTACCAAGTCTTGTGTCCTGAATATGTAAAATTAATAACTGAAATATAAGTTGTAGTTAAGGTCTTAAAAACACGTGTGTCAAAGGTCTTTCGCACTTTCTGATACCCTCGATACAAGGCTTAATATATCTTAACGTGGGTTGAAGGCTATGTATGTAAATGTTGGGTATATTTATTCATTTATTACGTAATTACGTAGGTTGTTAGGTTCGCGTTACGTAGGTTGTTGAACTGAATTGATAAAGGTCGCTGTTATTTTGAAAATAATAAATAAAGGAGAATATTTCAGAGAATTGGTAAAAATATCTTTGATGCCGATACCAATACTGTTTAAATTTATTAGATATATAATTTTTTATGATTTTTCCTTAAACGTTTTCCTGTTTTGTCCCGGGCGACAGATATTTATAAAATAAACTATCATCAGATTTTGTTCAGAGCCGAAGACATTTTTTTTTTAACTGCCGCATTTATGTTTATATTTATTGAATATATATTTTTTCCCTATACAAAAAAGTAGGTTTCATTTATACTAAACTTCATAGTAAAATGGACATTCTCCTTTCACTCAACAGTCGCATACATAGTGTTGACCCTACATTACGATTGAGTTTTGTGTCGTGGGTATCAGGAACTACGAGAGACTTTTGAGTCTCACACATACCCAGACCCGAAACAAATACCTGTGGATCAGGCAAATTTTTATTTTTTAAGCTTGGGCTTATGATTTTTAGTTAACATTTTTGGGCGATTTATACCATATAATAAGACTTAAACTTGAGTTTACATCCTGTTGGAGACAACAGGCTATGAAACCACTCCTTTTCAATCCTCTTTATGATTCAAAAGTAAACATTTACGTCATCAACCATACTGAACAGCCCTTTAACACAGTTCAGTGCAGTCAGAACAACTTTATATAAACACCCTATTTAGTAAAATAATTAATTGCCGTTTAGTAATAAAATAGTTTATGTTATCCAACACAAGAAATCTTTGTTTAGAACGTTAAACTTAATTTACGTACTAAAGTGGCAGAGCGCATGAGAGCTTTCAGTGTCTTCTCTCGCAATATATTACAAAATGTCCGTCTGTTGTAAAATTATACGTAATGTGATGTACATTAGGGTGAAGTTTCAACAGCAGCTTTGAAATTAGATGCAAAACGCAACAATAAAGTCGGCGGTAGTTGCGGCACAGATATTTGTTCCTATTTAGAAAGATTGAGTACTGAAACGGAATTTATTACTGGATGTGCTTGTTGCAATGATTTGGAAGAAATCGAACGCAATATAGAATTGCGTAATTGTTTGATTGATTATTTTTATATATATGTTGGCTAGATTGCCTCGGTGGTATGGTTGTACTACGGTACCACGGTTCTACAGGTTGGGAAAAGTAATACTGAATTTTTCTATTCATTATTAGGCATATTATGTTCGATAAGGGGATAGGCTCGCCCCCGATCACCTCGTGGGTCGGAACATACAAGGCAAAGCGTGGGTGACCTCTTAGCACCTCTGCCTACCACTTCTGGGAAAATGCCGTGAGTTTATATATGTATGTGTATGGTTGTTATCCAGGTGAATGTACTCGTAAATATCTTTTTGTCAACAAAATATGAATTTCGAATTAAGCTGTTTTGTTCTAGAATTTACATTTGTAGAACGTATATTTGATTAATAAAACATAAAATAACAATCGAATAAATAAAATTCTCCAATTACATTCAGTGAGGTCGTAACATATTTAATTGATTTTTTTTATTTGATTAATGAAATATCGGTAGGTATATATTTGTATCAGCCCATACTGCGAACACCATTTTTTTATTGCTTTGAATGGCGAGACGAGCATGCCGTTCACCTGATGGTAAGCGATACGACCGCTCATGAACAGTAGCAAAACCAAACAACACCTTGAATTACAAAGCAATGCTTGGCATGCCACTGCGCTCGCCATCCTAAGATATAAGATGTTAAGTTTCAATATGTCTAGTAGTTACTCTGGCTACAATGCCCTTCAACCCGAAACACAACAGTGCGTTTACACTGCTGTTTGACTAGAGAAATAGACATTGCGGTGGTACCCACCCAGATGGCCTCTCACATATGAGAGACTTACCACCAGTTAATTATAAATAAATATATACACACAACAGTCACATATATAGTTCTGACCCCACACTAAGATCGACTCTTGTGTCGTGGGTTTCAGAAACTACCAGAGGCTTTTAGATCTCACCAACACCCAGACCCGAAACAAATACCTGTGTGGATCACACAAACATGTGTTTCGGTGCGGAACAAATGTCAATGAAGTCAGGGGGTTACCCTATACTTCAACACGAAATCTGAACATGCCCAGGCGTTGGACGCCAACATACCGGGTATCTCAAGACTGCTAGCGAAAACGAAGCTGGGTGGTAGTTTTAGTAACTACAAGACAATGCAACTAAAAATTTTGCAAAGAAACGCGACAATTTTTTTTAATCCTTTTGTAGATATCGCCATTTTTGGGTGGTAAATCCATTGTTTATGCTAAAATAATAATTTAAACTCTTTTATATCTTAGAGTTTTTATAAATAAAAGGGTATACACTACTATTTTAGGAAAAAATGTATTTACCATCTAAATACGAACATATAAAAAAAAAAACAAGAAAAAAATTTTCGCTTTTTTCCAAAATTTTCTGTTGCATTGTGTCTGAAGTCGCTTAAAGTACCCACTCGGCTTTATTTTCAGTGGCAGTCTTGATATACCCTGTATAATTTTTCCACTTCTGTAAATCAATACCGTTCCCTTTGAAACTTATCAATAATTTCAAACTTAGTGTAAGATAAGACGTACGATACAAAATTCGAACATTTTGTAAAGTATTAAGGCATATTCGTACAGCTTTACATGTGATGTTCGAACATTCGTCGTCGTGTCGGAACACAGAGTGACCCCTCTGAACCATCCAAGGATAAGGAGAAGGATAAGGATTCTTTCTAGGATTAACATTTTATTCCGTTTTTTAAATCTGGTTTCGAATTTAAGCCAGCATAATAATTTCGACCGATGAGAGATAGTCCTCAACTTAGACTGCTCTTCTTTTACTAAAAAGGTTGTCCAATATCCTAATATAAATGCGTAAGTTTGTGTGTTTGTTACTTCTTCACGCTGAAACGGCTGGACCAACTTTGATGAAATTTGGTATGAAGCTAGCTGACATCCTGGATTAAGACATTCACTAATTTGTATCCCGACAAAATGTAGAGTTCCCATGGGATGAGCAACAAATTAAAATATATTCGATACTCTTTCAAACTCGGAGAAATCCAATGAGCAGTACGGCAGTACGGAGTTTAAAAATGTTATTTAATTGTTATTTAATTATCACGAAAAATAGTTCCTATGTTTCTAAAGTGGACTTAAAAAGTATAGGCATCCGAGCCAAGCCAGACCTGACCGCTAGTAGTGTATAAATCATAGGAAGACGAATATCTCTAATATAACATGACTCAGTTATTCTGGCTGAATTTGTGATATTCACTGACTCCCTCGGACTACTATAATACATCATTCATTTTAGACGCCTCTAGCGTTAAGACGGGTTAGACTTCAAACACCTCTCGAGCATAAACCGAGTTAGAGAATAGTGTAGTGGGATGTGATCCCAGTAGTGGGATGTCATGGTTTAAGAACAAAATACCATAAGTATTTATCGTGTGTAAAGTGTTGAAAATTCAAAGGGCCTGATGAGAACTATAACTATCATAACTTATAGCATTTTGTAGGCGTCCAGTTTTGTTTAAATTATTTTTTATTTGCTTTACACATGTGCATAACCACGCTGATACCGTAGGCAGAGGTAATCTCGCAAAAAAGGTATTTCCCGACCGAATCCTATCCTGAGCCTCACGGAACTCAACCTACACGATACCACTACATCCATATCGCAACTTAAATGATATTTATCCTCAAACATTTTTATTTACCTTAAACGTACTCATGCAAAACATTTCATTCCAGATGTAACGTGGACGGAAACTAGAAAATCTTTGCTCCATCACGCGCGGTACCCAGCGAGTGTGAAAGTCTGTCATGTGCGTCGGCGCGGAATTGTTTAGCGGAGTGTGCGTGTGACAGTTAGCAACATGGGGCGGAGGGCTGGCCTGCTTGTTGTACTGTGGGTGGCCACCTTCCCGCTGTACCGGGCTGATAACCTTGGTGAGTTCACTTGGATACTAGTTTTAAAATATATGAAGCTGAAGAGTTTGTTTGTTACTTCTAATCTCAGGAAGTACTGGATCGAATTGAAAAAATATTTTTGTGTTGGATAGGTCATTTATCAAGGAATGCTATAGGCTATATATCATCACGCCATAACCTACAGAAAGGAAGCAGTAGTGAAAAATCTAACAAATATAAGCAAATTTTATTAGTTTTTCGTCGTCCGATTGGTCGATATTGTAAATTGATAGACGGAATTGGACATTTCGGCGGCCCATTTTAAAAATTATGTCTGCACCCGGTCTGAGCCGGGCCGGACCGCTTATCTAGTATAGATGGAAAACATTCTGACGATGAATGTTTCATTGTAACATTTTTACACGTAAAACACACGTACACGTAAAAACTACTAAATTGAGCATTACGAAATTTGATGTTAAAGTTATAGAAAAGGACATACGGCAGTGTTCATCAAGAAAAGAGCTGCTCCTGGAGGAAGTTTCTCAATAAATTAAATTGATTGATATAATCCACACCAACCTAAGTAAATTCACGGACAAAATATTATAAAGATAGACACAGTGTGCGTGTGACAGTCAGCAACATGTTACTTGTTGCGGACATGATTATTTTTTTTTAAACCGCCGAGTGGTGACTGAATTAAATTGACATAATTATAGACACCAGTGAACATTATGGGGCTGAAAAGAGAGATAGATTATACATGGTGTTTAAGAATTTGCATACTGATAATACAAGCAAAGCCAAGTTGGGTTGGTATTTGATTAGTATATAACTATATTATAACTAAAATTGATTCATATATGAATAATAACTCGACACATATCTGTGAAGAATTAACCAAACAAATTCTGTCAGTAATTATGTTAGAAAAATCACATTTCATTACTGTTTAATTAACTTTATGCTATAACTAACATAGATATAAGATAGAATCTTTCATTAAGTGTGAAAGCAATCTAAACGTGTCAGTTTTATCGAAATAACGGGTTTTGTAAAAGCTTAATACTGAGACAGAAGCTATTTTTCCTCAAGCATTATTTGTGAAATCATCCCTTCGCATTGAGCATAATAACCCCTCATCATTAAGCCGCTCGTTATCTTATGACAAACATATTAAGGATCCTAATCCGTGTAATTTAATCTTAATTTGTTTTTTTAATATATAAATGTATGTAGTTATTATATAAAATAAACCTCTCATCGCATGTTACAATATTTAAGAGTGACTTATTCTATTCTTGTATTCGTAGAATATATTTTTTAAATATTGACACTTAAACACAAAAACTTTGTAGAAGTAGATAAATTAAGTACATCTATCAATAGAAATCAAAGAAAGCGTTAAAATAACGAAAAAAATGTATTTGCACTCGAAGTAGATAAATTCAAAAATAAATTCATTATTTCAAAATGCTCTGGAATTGTAAATGTTGATAATGAATATTTTTTTCAAACAAATAGCATCAAACTGATAGATAGCTTCATGAATTTTCAGACACCAAATATTACTCATATTATATACATCCAATCGAATGCAGATTCACCAAATACAAAAAGTAAAAGTTGCCATAATACACACATACATAAACTCTCCAATATTTCCCAGTAGGGCAGGCATAGGTGCTACCAGAAAACCCACGTTTTGCCTTGCATATTCTGTACCACGTTGTGATAGGAGGCCTGTAGCCATATAAGGCACAAATTCCTGACTCCAGGCCGATAACTTTTAGGAAGTATTGGTATTTTGTACATCAAATAAATTAAGGTTGTTCCTAGTTTAAAATTATAAAAAAATTGTATGTCAAGAGTTTTCACAGTAATACTTCGTTTTATTTATCTCATTAAATATATTGATAACGCATAGAAAATTTAGTATCACTTTGCTCGACTTGGGATGCTGACCCAATAAAAATGGCGCCACCGAGGTAGTCATATATCATGCAAACAGCATATAAAGCCTCTTTGCCGTGTTGTATGAAATTACTACTGGTCTTTTACAGCCCATTCAAACCCCAATCTTCCCACACACCCCTAACTAAATATGTGTTCCAAGGGGTTCCATTACAATATTGTAATTTTTAAAGCATTCAGACATAATAACCGATTTTGTTTGTTTTGTGGGCCTAAAATAACACACGTAATCACACAGCGAGTTTGCTCTGTAAACGCTTGTTGGTTTAGGTCCGATTAACATTGTACACCGTCCATCACTGTATGGACGTTAGTTAAATTTGTATCTCCAGAATGCCCAGTATAATATGTCTAACTAGCAGACCGTCTCAGCTTCGCCTGGGTGCAGATACTTTTTGATTCCACACATACATGCTATTTTTCTTACCAACTGAGACATCATGTATGTCTATTGTAGTATATAAACCTTCTTCGTAAAACACTCTATCTACTAAAAAAAAACCGCATCAAAATTCGTCGCGTAGTTTTCAAGATCTAAGCATACATAGCGACAGACAGACGGGAAGCGACTTTGTTTTATACTATGTAAAGATTATTATGAATAAGTGTACTCGTTGACTTTTTGCGTGCTTTATTTGGAGTGGATTAATTGGCATGTTTGCAAAGTAAACAAGCGAAAATTAATTTTGGTGTTATTCTATTAAGTTTGACTTCATTGATATTTATATTCAAATATTAATTAATAACAAAAGTTTTGTAATAGCGCAGCGTCATATGTCTAGCAACAATATTGTCAAAAGACAGGCCACTTCCAACGGCTATTATTGATTTATAACAATGAGAAACAATTTAAATGCAGAAAAAATTCAGGTTACAGTTGAAATCGGCTGAAATGAAGGATTTTGGTAATCAGTGAACTTACTATACCTGAAGTATTTATTGATATTTTCATCACAGTTCTTTCCTGACTCTGTGATATTATGATGATATATCATGTATCATTGAAAATAAATTTCACTGCCTTAACGATAAGCAGTGTGTCGTACAGAGTATATTGACTAGAGCAAAACGACTATCACTTGTCATTCGAGACACATGCGAGCTTATTCAATAGCTACAAAACGTTTCGCTTGAAGAATACAAGGTTTTACTAAAACCGTATTTGCAGATTTATTTCAAGGCCAAGTTTAGTAGACAAATTTCGGACTAGTATCCAGACTGACCTTCAAATTTATATGAATACATATGAGACAGTTGTTATATCAAAATATGTTTTGGCTCTCAAATATTTACAGTAATGGAAAAGAAAAACATCATGAGGAATTCTGCATACCATAGAGTATTAAAAGTTATTTCTGTTATAGATGTTGTCCGCCTTTTATATTCTCCTTTACGGCCTTCTTGACGCTGTTGGTAAGACGTGGTATGAAAAGCGAGTTCACACAAATATTTATTTTGGGTTTGGATGTTTGCTAGACCGATAAAGTCTCTCGTAGTTTCTGATATCCACGACACAAGCCTCGATCTTAGTGTTAGGTGTGTACTATGTATGTGACTGTTGGGTGTAATTATTATTATTTTAATAACATCTCAACTCTTTTAATCGATATCTTGATTGCAGAGGAGTTCGGAGCCCGGCAGTGGGATGTATATGAGCTGGATTAAGTTCAGCGCAATACGAGAAGCAGAGCTCGTAAAAACATCAATATTTTATTTGGCAGATGGATGAATATTATAAATATTGTGAGAAAATATAAAACGCGTATTGTGTCGAGCCGGCTGTAAAAGCCGATAGCAGACCGTCAACACACGTGGCTTCGCGCTTACATTGTAGCCGGTAATGGAGAACCGATTTTTAACATTGGACCGGGATTGCGTCATCAAATTTTATTTAGTATCACAGTTTAAATCTGTTTAAAGCAGCACTGTATCAGCCCATATATGACTCACTACAAGTCATGAGTCTCCTTTATATTCAAGAGTAAGATTGTGAGGGGCTATACCGTATACACCATGCTGACATAGTGCGGGCACTAGCGATTTGGAGAGCAGTTTGATAGAAAGTCGCTGAATGTAGGCGTTACCCAACAAGTCAATGTGGAGATCCTTGGTGAGGCCTATTTTCAACAGTGGACTTCCTGTAGCTGAAGAGAGGGAGAGAGTTGGATTACACTCTGATGTTACAGCTAAGATAGCAGTCGCAAAGTCGGTTTTAATGCTAACGCCTCTGGCTTTTCGGGGCTATGTTGTATATTGACTTTTTCAAGTTCCGAGGAGGCGAAGTTACCTGTCGCTTACTTAAACAGAGAAGTAAAACATTGTAATGTAATTTTCATTTTTGAGAAGTCTTCCAATTCGTACTCATAAATAAATACAACAATCACATACACAGTCTCACCAGCCCAGTGAACCCACATTACGATTAATTAAGTCTTATTTCGTAATATAAAGTAGAGGAGACTTTTCGGTTTCACATATACCTACCCGATACAAATCATAAACATTTCCCTCGGTGTGGGGATCGAAACTGCGGCCTCTCGTTTCATAGCCGGTATCTAACCAACTGCGCCACGGAAGCTGACAAAAAGATAAGCATAAAGCTTTAACTTCTTTCATCTGCGGTAAGGCCTCATTCGCAATATGTACTACGTGGCCTGGTGGTATATTTTTTCTTTACAAAAACGTTTCTTCAGGCGGCAAACATTACAACTTTATATAATTTTATCCCAGTAATACTCGTCCTACTATAAGTCTAAAGCGCTGAACAAATTATTACAAGATTAAAACAACACAAAATTAATTTCGTCTGGAATCTACGAAGATTTACTATGACAAACTCAACTTACCCTCTTAAGTAAATGAACAATTATTTAGTTTTCTCGGCTCTATACAGAATTCAGGACTACCTAAATGAAATAGGACATTTCAGCTACTAGCTATTCTTACCTCTTTAGGCGATACATTTTATAAGAGCACTTGACCCAAAACTGTACCCTTGGAGACTTGAAAAGGTAAACCCAGGACCAAACCTTATCAGAAGAAAAATAGGAGCTCTAACAGAATGGTTTCAAAAACAAGTGTATAAGATAAACGTTGATTCCACTTTCCTTTGAGTTTAGCAAGTCGACCTTTTTTCTTGAGATTGGATTAAAAGCAAATTGGAGTTGGCCATATATCTGTCTTATATTTCTAGTAATTTTTACGGAATAACTTCTTTAAATAAATGAGCGGTATTGAGTTGAGCGAACTGCCAGATTGGAAATACCGAATTAGATAGTAGTTCTAATTTCCTTTTTTTATAACTAGCATGACAAAGCAACTGCCCTTTAGTAAGAGATGCTTGATAGTAAAAGCAACGTCATCTTGAAAGAATATCGAACCGAAAATAGATTTATCTTGTCACAGAACAAAATTATGGCGACAAAGGTAAGGAATATGAATAAGCAAGTCAATTCAGGGTGCAGATGAAAGATCACGGATTGCTTGATGAATATTCTTAATATAATAAGTCTTTTTTGCGGTAAAATGAGAACGTATTACCTAATATTTCTCAAGAATTTTCATGATGGTATTTTGTTACAGATTTGGATTTTTTTCTTACCCGTAGAAATTCCTTTACGGATCAACCCTACTCCGGATAAGGTTGAAGTCGGGCTGAGGACTTTATCAAATCAAATTGATTTGGCGTGTAATTATAGTTTCGTAGAATTACACGCCAAATCAATCTGGTATATAGATAAAAGTCGTGTTCGCCAACCCTTTATAAATGTTGCATGAGGACAGATAGCAATTTATTGATATATTATTGTATTACATTGGAGATCACATGGCCTATAGAACTTATGGCTGATGAGACCAAAAAAATCTGCACATACACCGTATGACCTACCTTAAAAATGTTTTGTAGTTTGCCCACCCAAACGATGAAGATCCTAATAAAAGTCCCATTAAGTTGCTGGAGTTTAGCACTTGCCTTCTCGTGGCTGTCGAAGATGATAGTGATATAAAATCTTCTGAATGCAATTGCAATCAAACGGCTTAAGATTCCACATTTTAATATTTTGTTTATAAGCAAGAATGACAAGGCATTCACATCACTCGTTTGATAGTAACTATACGAGTAGCTGCCCATAAACAGGAGCAACACCAACCAGAACTTAGAAATAAAACAAAACGTGTAACGATCGCGTAAATCTAAGAAACGATCTTGCAATCACAACGTATTATTATTATTATTTTATTGCAGTGAATGACGAGACGAGCATGCCGTTCGCCTGATGTTAAGCGATCCGACCGCGCATGAACAGTAGCAAAAAACAAACAATGCCTTGAATTGGAAAGCAATGCTTGGTATTCCACTGCGCTCGCCATCCTGAGACATAAGATGTTAAGTCTCATTATGTCCAGTAGTTACTCTGGCTACAATGTCCTTCAATTCGAAACACAACAGTGCATTTAAAATGCTGTTTGGCGGGAAAAATAGCTATTGCGGTGGTACTCACCAGGGCGGCCTCTCACATATGAGAGACCTACCACTGTACCTTTCATAAACGTGGTATTGCAGTGTCAACATTCCACTTGATGGTTGTTCAAAGTCCGCCAATCAGAATTAGGCCAGCTTGGTGGACCCACTCCTAACTAACTAACCAACTAACTCCTTTTAATTGTAAAGGAGGCCCCTGCGCTATTACGAAATGTATATGCTGAATTTTATATAACGAATGTGTATTATTATTACTATTCTCTACACTATTCTCAAAGCCAGATGCATTAGCTGTTAAACAGTTTATAAACTTGTTTCTTTTTTTTCTGATTTCAATGAACGGTGAAATTAGCATACCATGGTGGTAAGCGATACGACCGCTCATAAACAGTAGCAAAACCAAACAAATTACAAACCAATTCTTGGCATTTCACTGCACTCGCCATTGTGAAACATAGGATGTTAAGTCTCAATATGTCCAGTAGTTACTCTGACTACAATGTCCTTCAATCCGAAACACAACAGTGCGTTTCCACTGCTGTTTGGCGGTAGAAATAGACATTGCGGTGGTACCTACCCAGGCGGCCTCTCACATATGAGAGACCTACCACCAGTAATAAACTGTCCATAAATAAGCCCACTACTCACTAGTAATTAATGGACGCAATGTTAAAACAGACTTAAATCATTATTACAGTAGTATTTCGCTACATTTCTCTAATTTACATGCAACTGAACAATGGAGGCGTTACCTTGATAATAGAATAGGTGATATTTGAGGTCATAAAGCGTGACTAACTGAATTTTCGCTTTAGCTTCAAGTTCCACGAAATTGGAAATTAAAATAGATTTATGCAGCATTAATATACTCGTCGATCATATCCAAATTATTGCCAATTAAAGTCAGATCTAAAATATATGTAAGTTGACAATTAATTTTTCTGCGTTGAGCTAGGTTGCCTTATTTGACCAAAAAATACTTCAGAAACCGTAAACTTACAAGGTGAGAATTTTATAAATTTTAGGTTTAATTCCATACTAAATCGAAACTTCTCACATACTTCATCTTTTTGTTTTAATTCATACAAACTGATTCTATCTGATTACAAACTGATAGATATGTTATATTAAGAAAGATCAAATAACACTGATTCAATCAAACAATCTTATCACTAACACTATTTGTAACTTCCCAGTCCCCTGACCTACATCTTTATCCTCAAACAAAATCTTTCCTCGAAGTTAGCTTTTCCTCAGAGCACTCAAAGGGTGTTGTTTATAAACATGTCAATAAGTGCCTGGAGAACTCCTAAATACTCTCGATAGGCAGAGCCAAGCATCAAGAGTGCCTAGATGTGTACTTGACGAGAAGGTTTGATAATTCATATGGTAGAGGACAAAGTGCGTGGTGGCCTGTTGGTAAACGGACCAGACGCGACTGCCAATACGTTCAATTCCCAGGGCACACCTCTGAATTTTCGGAGTCATGTGTGTATTGATAGTCAATCACCACGCACTAAAACGGTGAAGGAAAACATCGTGACTAAACCTGCATACCATAGCGGTTTATAAGAATTTCTATGGTATGTAAGTCCACCAACCCGCACTAGGCCAGCGTGGTGGACTATATGGCCTAACCACTCTCAATCGTACTGTCGATTGTAGAGGCCCGTGCCCTGCAGTGGGACGTATATGGGCTGATACAGAGGACAAAGGCTTAGTAGGCAACCTTTGTATTCAACAGTGAACGAAAACATTTACGCAGGCCATCCGCATGCCGCAGAAATAATACTACCTAACCACGCTGAGTTTGGGAAATGTGTGTTAAATGTTTAGAGATAAGATATGAGCTGTTTTTGTGGTCGTATTTCTAGACTGCGGCATTAGTGCTTTTTTTATTGCGATGAATGGCGTGACAAGCATGCTATTCGCGTGAAGGTAAGCGATACAAACGCTCATGGACAGCAGCAAAACCAAGCAGCACCGTGAATGGTGATGTAATTACAAAGCAGTGTTTGCCAGTCCAATGCACTCACCATCTTGTGCCAAGATGATAAGTCTCATTATACCCGGTAGTTTGGCTACAATGTCCTGCAAACTGGAACACAACAATGACACTTACACTGCTTAGATTATAAAAAGACGTATATTATAATATTTTGTACACTTTCGAAATCTACAATTCAGCTGTCGAGCAATACAATCACAAAATCTGTGAGCACGTAAAAACAGGTTTATTGTCTGAGATCTCGCCTTACAAAGAAAGTAGCAAAATGGAAGTAATCTGTTGGTTTTTGATGAACATTCAATAATCTCAAGGACCATTTTGAAACTCACAAAATATACTTATATAACTATTACCTATGTATGTATTATCCCATAGATGTAAGCAAAGACTACGAGTATATTTATTTATTTTTATATTTCACTCTCGTTTTATTCCTTTTACTAAAACAAAAAATACAAGGACAAAATCATCATGATTATCAGCCCGTTGCAGTTCACTGCTACTCATAGCCCTCTCCCAAGGTACGCTACAGATGCCAGCAATAGTAACGTAGGACGTCCTCTGGCCAAAAGGCGCGACGACTTGCACAAAAGGGCTGGCAGCAACTGAATGTATAAAGCAGCAGATCGGGCTCTTACCTTAGGAACGGGAGCGGGCGTACCTTAGAAGAAGTGTCAGAATAGTACTTTATATTATTTGTGCGTGTATGGTCCACTATTTTATTTAAAATTTTGTATGAGTGATCTTTTTATGTTAAGTTCAGCAAGCGTTAAGAGAGTGTTTTTTTAATAATGGAACTGTATCATAGAGTGAATACTAAGTTTGTTCATATTGTTGTGTAGTAGTGTCGTGAATATTGATTGGGATTTATACTGCATGGCTAAGAGACTAAAATGAACCCGATAACAGGAGCATTGTAATCCAAATAGAAAATCCACACGCGAGGTTTTGATTAAATCTAGCTGGTCGACACTATTGTTCCAAATTTAAGCTTACTAAATACGAGTATATATACTATTATTTGTGCTTTATAAACAATAAAATATCTATAATAATACTAAGCGTACTTTATTCCTGAAGCATTCTCTGCCAGTTATAGACCTTTGAATGGTGCCGAGAAAAAACATAGTAGGCGCATATATTGACTAGATAAGAATGATAGTTTTTGTTAAACATATTATAGTTACGAGTACATAGAGGGTAAATCTAGAGTGGGACCGAAAACGAAACAAGTGCAGGTTTTAGTGATTTCAGACACAATGCAACTAATTTTTTTACAAAATAACGCGATTTTTTTTTGTATTTTTTTCTACGTGGTATTTGGGTAGTAAATACGTAGTTTTTCCTAAAATAATAATGTAACACTCTTTTATTTTTAAAGATGCTATGCCAAGGGATTAAATAATTATTTTAGCAAAAACTCTGGATTCACCACCCAAACACGATCATATTTAAAGCATCACATTTTTTATTTCAATCGTGTCTATAGTCACTAAAACTACCACCGGTTTCGTTTTAGGTTGCAGTTTTGATATTCCTAGTATACATAGGATCAAACTTAAATAAGGCACACTTCTGTAAATCACATTTTTTTTATCATCATGTATGTTGGTTGCTATCGATTGAATACAAACATACCAGCTATAAAGCAGCATTCACTCATTTCAATGCATTTTATTCATCGAACGAAATGGAACAACTAAGCTGTTATTTCACGTCTTTTTACTACATTTTCGATATTATCAAGATAGAAATATATAATATATATAATATAATAATAAAACAGAAAGGAAATCGGGCAATACTTTAAGATTGCTCTTAACAGGGTATTTGTTCAAGTCACCTCTATCAAAGAAGACGGGAAGATAGAGCAAATAATTTACGACAGACGTATCGAATTCACAGAATACAAACTGTTTCGTACGGAAAGTAAGACTGATCTGTGCGGTTGTTAGCGAGTCTGGTGGGTCCGAACGAGTTTTGTTGAAACTTAAATGTATTGTATTTAGATTGGTGTTGACTTTTGATATGACTCTGCAAAGCTCTGCAATCTGCATGTAAGAATTTTTCCATAATTTGTGACAAAACAAATTCAGATTTTTGTTGAAGATTTTAGTGTTGATAAGAACATCGTTTGTGCTATACTAAGATGGGAATGGAACTTAGGCATTAAAGACCTTATTAAAAGACAGTTTTAAAATCAATTTTATCTATTCCATATTTTGTCTCTTTCTAACGACTTTTGAATCCAGTTTGAGCGAAGAAGACAAAACATTTGATAATTAAAATAGGTTTTAAACTATCTATGAATAAAGCCGTCAGATTTTAGATCCTTAAGAAAACTACGCAGAAGAAAACTAAACTTAAATTTAAAAGTGTAATTCAAAAAGTTTTTCATATAAACTCCCCTTGAAATTCTAAAGAACACATTTTCCATTTTATTTTATTCATGTATTTAAGTAACAAACAAACAGTTACATATTGAGATTTTTATAAAAACAAACTTTTATATATATAAATGCGTGACTTAAAATGTTGTCCACGATTTATAAAATTTTTATAAATTAGACGCTAAACAACGCGTGAAAACGAGCGAAAAAACGTTAAATTGTATTTCTTCTTCTCAACAACAGAACAGTATTGGTTTATCATATATTCCGTGTACGTAACACTATTGTGTGAACTTCGACAAACAGAATGACAAGCCGTCGGGTCGTGTTGAGAAGCGTCAACAGATAAAAGTTTGACGAGGGCCCGTCCATCACAGGGTAACTTACAGCACTGCATCGGTTTATATCAATTTATATCCGTTTATTCCAGCTCTATTAGTTTTTTCTATGATATTTCATTCTCATTTTATTGCAATGAATAGCGAGACGAGCATGCCGTTCGCCTGATGGTAAGCGATACGACCGCTCATAAACACAAGCAAAACCAAACAACACAATGAATTACAAAGCAATGCTTGGCATTCCACTGCGCTCGCCATCCTGAGACATAAGGGACATATTGAGACTTAACATAAGTTTCAATATGTCCTGTAGTTACTTTGGCTACAAAGTCCTCCAATTCGAAATACATCAGTGCATGTACACTGCTGTTTGGTGGAAGAAATAGACATTGCGGTGGTACCTACCCAGGCGGCCTCCTCTGACCTACCTCTCATATGTAAGAGTAAAATTAAAGAGAATTTATATCAAAAATAAAAAGTTTGAGCATAAAGATTTGGCCTATAATATCATGCTCATTCATCTCATTATCTCCTGCCAGAGTGTTAAATATAAACAAAATATGAAATCACTCGTTAATTGAACACCTTTGAAATAAGAGGAGGTAAAAACTGGCCGAAATGGAACAGCTGGAAAATTATTTAATTAATCCCCGTGTCAAAGTAGTTTGACGTGGAATTTTTATTATTGGAAACATTGTTGACGAGCCCTGTCAAAAGTTTCTCTTTATTTTGCGAAAAGTATTTTTAATTTTAGATAAATAAAATAACGCTTCATTTTTCACTGGCGATGTTCGCTTCGGTGCTCGGTACATTTTTCACGCGATATTTTTCAATATTTTCATGCGTTATTGATATTGAAATAAATATTTGTGTTGTAATGAACTGAAACGGTATAAGTAATTAATGCAACTGGTAAACATTGGTTACATGTGATACCTGTTAAAATTGGAATATCGTTATGAGGTGTAGATTAAATTTTACATACATACATAAACTCACGCCTTTTCCCAGAAGGGGTAGGCAGAGGTGCCAGGGCACCCACATTTCGCCTTGTATGTTCCGTCCCACAATGTGATAGGTGGCGAGCCTATCGCCATATCGGGCACAAATTCCTGACTAGGCTGGTAATGAACAGAAAAATCCAATATCACTTTGCCCAACCCGGGATTCGAACCCGAGATCTTAACTTTGTAACCGTACCGTAGTCAAACTACGCCACCGAGGCAGATTAAATTTTGTTCGAAATAATTCCTGAAATAATATATATTAATTACACATACACAAACACACATTCACACACACGATAGTTGTAGTCTCCTAGGACTTAGAACCGAAATATTTTATAATTTCTCACATACATTCCTCTCGGTACGGCCGAGGGCCGAATTCGCATCTTATTATGTCACAATTTGATTCCGAACCAAGTGGCGGAGGGTACAAACTATCCATGGACAAATTCATTGAATTTCGAATAATTTTAAAATGCCTAAGACCAATTTTTATTTAATATATCTAAAGAATATAATAATATGTTCTATTATCACATACAGGTATAATTTACTAAGCCATCTCTATAAGGTGCGTTGGGGTAACACCGCAATACAAGGATGGATGGGTAAGACGGTAAACTCTTATATTTAATATGTTTACGTTCTTGTCCCTTAATAATATAACGGTGTTACCCAAATGCACCTTACACGACGCAAATCCTCACAATTTCCATCAGATATTTATTATTCCGACTCAGGGGGGTACGAATATGCCTTAATACTTTACAAAATGTTCGATACCTGTATCGGCCATCGTAATTTTAAAAAATAAGTTCGAAGTGAATTATAAGTTCCATAGAGAATAGTAAGGATCTTTAGAAATGGAAAGTTTTATCTAATATGTTGACGTTCAGCATCCGCACATTCGAACTTCGAGTAGGAATACGAGTATAGAGTAAACCCCCATCACATCAACTTGTTAGACGCCAATGTAAACCAGCGTCCTTATGACCGGCATTCAATAAGTATTTCCAAGTTTTATGAGGTCATCTAAAGCCGGGCATGCGTATAGCGTTCAGTTATCTCCCTCAGCTGTGCTAGATGAGTCAACACACTTTCAAAGCATCGTTTTAGTGATGTGGACCGGAGAATTGCAGCACACGCCAGACTTGCGCGAAGTGTGGCTTAGCGCAACGTAATATCTAACAGAAAGTATGAGTTAAAGCGTTTGGCGCAGTTTAAATTGAATTGAAGTGTTCCTTATTGGTTTTAACAAAAATATGTATATTGTTAATTAATATTGAAGCTTTGGTATAAGATTTAGGTGTTGAGAAGAAACGAAACAAGGAAATCATTGAAAAACAAGACTTGATGTGGGTAGTTAAATTTGATATCTACCACTTTATTAAGAAGTTACGCAGACTTTTTTTATAGCGATGAATAGCGAGATCAGCATGCCTTTTGTCTGATAGAAAGCGATACGACCGCTCATGGACAGTAGCAAATTTTAACACCATGAATAACGAAGCAATGCTTGGTATTCCACTGCGTTCATTTAATATCCTGAGACTTAACATGTTATTTCTCAGGATGGCGAGCGCACTGGATTGAGAAGCATTTGGTAATTCATGGTGCTGTTTGGTTTTGCTACTGTCCATGGACGGTCGTATCGTTTACCATCAGGCGAATGGCAAGCTCGTCTCGCCATTCATCGCAATAAAAATCTTTTTTCAGTGTGGAGATCAAACCCCCGTCCTCTAGTTCACTTACGCAATCGACTGTCAGAATTGAGGGCAGTATGCACCGTTAATAAACAAAGCAGTTTGCCGTTGTTAACTGGAACATATTGGCTGACCAACAAACTAGCATTAAACAGGTAAACACTGGTTTTGTCACAGATTACGCGGGAGTGGCCGGCAATAGATAATGTAATACGAATTGTTGCCACCGAGAGCTAATTAAAACGTTGTATGAAAAACTAATTTGGGTCACATCAAATATTCTGAATAATATACAACTTTAATTTTAACTTTTGATTAAAACAAACACGGGTAATAAACATAACTTTATTTCTCTTGTCATATATTTTTCGACGAAATTTATTTGAATATTCCTGTGGCTATTTCTAGTTGTTAAAATGTTGATGTGATTTCAACTATTTATACTGAACTTAATGGTTTATTTACATTTACGTTTTTTCCCGTGTTATTTTTATATGGCAAAGGCTGTATATCCCGTGTGCCTTGTATTTTTATAAAAAAAAATAATAGTGCTAGTAACTATGTTCAGAGAACCGTTCATTTTAATTATAACGTGTTCTAGTGCTAATTGTATGTGGTTAGAGTTTCCAAAATAAGCATATAAGTTGGCAAACAACGGACATAAAATATTAATTTGAGCCACAAATGTGTTGAAATTAGTATTATACGAAACATCCTGGGAATTTTTGATCTCGAAAATTATCTGTAATTAAATGAATGAAGCGCAGTTTTTTTTTATTTAATTATTTATTTATTCACTTAGCTTAACTACTTTTACAGGGTCCTAGTTGTGTTACTATCCTGTAATATTATCATATGTTCTTAGCTTAAAATCTTTTTTATCATAGTAAATTATAAACAGTGACACTTTTGTTAAGTGACTCAGCGTGCAGATGGCATGCAGGCAAATATATTAATGGTCGCCAACTTGGATAAGAATTAGTAATGAGATTTAATAAAAATATTGAATAATTAAGATTTTGAATTAGTCAATTATATTTTCTTCTGTGTGATAAATTAATTATGTATTAATTGTCAATATTATTTACATTCAATTTTGAAGGTAGATTGATAATATATATTTTTAACGTTGCCAACGTGAATTTTCGAATATTTCTAATTTCTTTACAGTTTTACGTTTTAAAAGTTAAAACTCCAAAGCCGTATTAAAATTCCTATTAAAAACAAATTATAGAAATAACTAACATAACTGTATATTCCAAGTTTCCTTTGCTCATTCTGCTAGTAGAAGTAAACTAGAAATTTAGGCGGGAAGTCTGACAGCGCGGTCGGCCGCTTATTTTAATTGTTTCTAAAACTAGTTTAGAGTTTTAATTGTTGCATTATAGTTGTGAGTTCGAATAATTGTAACAACTATGGTATATAATCATTCCATTCAGTGGATCAAAACGATTCGCTTTGCATCTAAACTTGTGGATTGCTTTGTGGAAAATATCGGTTGAATAATACCGACGGTTCCTACGTATATAAGGACAAGTCAAAAACCGAGGTTTACAGGAGAGCGTAATTTGTGTTCAATTCGCCCTAGAAATAATTCTATGACCAAAAATAAAAAACATCTTTCTACAATCATTTAACTGTTTTAAGAGCTTTATAGTGCCATTTACACAAATTTTATTTTTTTACGTTTTCTTAGAAAACTTGATAGATGACTGTTTCTACACCGATAATAAAATAGAAGCATGTAAGTCATGTCTATGATATCTTTTTATACGCAGGAAACAAAAAAACTGTGTCTGATATAGAATTTAAATATTTTTTTTATGAAAATAAAGGATTAATCAACTATTTTTAAACTAATACGTTAAATATCCCCAAATCATCACCCATGTATATGATAAGTACTCCAACGTAAACTTATCACTTTATACGTGGATTTAGTAATTCGGGGTAGGAATATGTTCTTTTAATGTATACAAAGACATGTCTTTAAATAAAATGATTCGGTTTATGTTTTATTAATTAAACAAGGTTTATAAATTCAACATTATTTATTATTAAGCAACAATCTTCTTAACATATAAATAAAAGGCACTTAAAGGCTCTCTGAAGTAGGAACTAAACGTAAAAAATCACTGTTGTCTAATACTTATTAGTAATTAACTATTTTAATTTGAAGATTGTGCCTGATTGATTGATTCAATAATCATCACAGTTTGATTAAGAAGGTTCCCCAGCTTAATTAACTACCTATCGACTTAATTAGTAAAATGTAATAATCATTACAGCATTGTTTGAGTATGTGCCTCATTTTAACACCTAATTGGTAAAATTTAACAATCATCACAGGTTTATTCAGACTGATTCATCTTATTACTAACTTTATAATTCAACCGGACCTTGGATCTTATTTCTACATGAGGTTCCAGAAATATGGTTGAGTTCAATGCCAAGAAAACTCAGGTGTGTGCGTTCACGTGCAAAAAATCCCCGTTCTCTCCCTCCCCATTCTTCAGGGTACTCCCCTTTCAGTGCGGGATGACCTGGGTATCATTTGTGTGGATATCCGCTGTGATCTCAATCCAAGGAATCACATCGAGGGCGTAATATCTGCCACATCACGCAGGGTTGGAGTCCTGAACAGGGTGCGTTGGTTTTTCACGCCTGGTCAGCTTTGTCGCTTATATAGAGCGCAGGTCCGACCGGGTATGGAGTACTGCTCGCACCTCTGGGATGGATCCGCCCAGTACCTGCTCGATGCCTTGGATGGATTGCAGCGGCGGGCCATTCGCATTGTGAATGATGCAGTCGTTACGAGCAACTTAGTTTCGCTACAACTCTGGAGGGATGTCGCCTCTCTTAGCGTGTTCTATCGCCTGTATCACGGTGAGTGCTCTGAAGAATTGTTCAACTTGATCCCCTCCTCTCCATTCCTAACCAGAACCACGCGGGCTGGCTTGCGAAGCTATAGCTTGACGGTCCACACCATCCCGGCGCGAACGAAACGGTTCTCGAATTCGTTTTTGTGCCGCACCGTCAAACTGTGAAATTGTTTGCCGTCTCACGTGTTTCCTCCTTCCTACAATCCTGGGTCCTACAATCCTTCCTACAATAGCGTGAAAGGGCACCTTAGCAGGCCGGCATTATTGTTTCCATTGGTATTGGACCGCCGTCCGATGCCAACGGATACTCTGCTTGGGCGGCATTAGCACTTACCATCAGGTGCAATGCCGCCAACATGCCGGGCCAGTATAAAAAAAAGGAAAAAAAATACAAAACAATATCTATAAAAACGTAATGATAAATTTAACAATCTTATTCATCATTGACTCTGACTTTTCGGAGTCATGTGTGCATTGATAGTCAATCACCACGCACTAAATCGGTGAAGGAAAACATCGTGAGGAAACCTGCATACCATAGCGATGATATGTCAGTCCGCCAACCCGCACTAGGCCAGCGTGGTGGACTATATGACCTAACCACTCTCAATCGTATTCTCGATTGTAGAGTAGGCCCGTGCCCTGCAGTGGGACGTATATGGGCTGATACGATACGATACGATTCATCATTGCCCTGTTCTTCTTCTTCCTCACTATGCTTAAGGTTTTTATAGAAGTTGTGATACTTATTAGGAATAATTAACGTGTCGCATAATTTAATCAAATCCTTATATTTCACTTCAGTGATAGGAATAGGATTATTGTATACTTTCTCTAAAATTAGTTCTTGTTCCTTCTTTTTGCAGCATTTTCTTTTCTTCTTCTCTATTCTTTTAGCATCGACTTGTCTCGTCCGGAGAACTCCCGTAAATGGCGACAAGTCTGACAAGACCGCGTTCGCACCGAGTGGCGCACATTTTAAAACACCGTACAAAAAGATATGTATGTGATGTCTGTATCTACGACACTTATTTGTTGTATTTATAATACTTGTTCTTTTGTACGATTCGTAAAACAAGGTAAATAAATAAAATAAAATAAAAATGAGTATGTCAGTATGTGCGCATAAATCATCTAAAGCCAATGGAACAATAAAAAAAAAAAATGGCATTTTCGACATGTCTTTATATACGTAGGAACCGTCGATACATTCTAGTAAATTCTATATATCAAAAAAATTATGTTGTGCATATGTTACTGTAAAAGCTCGAACTGCAGTAAATCCTAAGATATTCCAGTAAAACCTAAGATCTACCAATTCCTAATGGTAAATGTCCCAAAAGGTTTGCGATTCGAACTCTTACCACCATTCCGTTGGTAAATCTTAGGTTTACATTAATGGCACGGTAAATGTTGAAAAACAAAACATGCCATAACGTGCTCAGCGCATCGTTGGTATTAGTTTGTACTTATTACTATCATATGATACCTTTACACTATGTAGCTGCTTTGTCTAATCTTAACTAATATTATAAAGAGGAAAGATTTGTATTTTTGTATGTAACGAATAAACTCAAAAAGTTATGGACCGATTTTAAAAATTCTTTCACCATTCAAAAGCTACATTATCCACGAGTAGCATAGGCTATATATTTGCCTAAAGGGGTTGAAATAAGGGTTGAAACGGAAATTGAAAATATAAATTATTTAAGATATATATAAAATTTATATTTTAGCTCCTTATTACAAACGCAAATTAATAGCGTGCAACAATTTAGGAAAAACGGGACATGGGGGTGAAATAAGGGATGAAACATTGAACTTTTTAGTTATTGATCCAATAGGTGTCAAAATCGATACCTGAGATACTCTTTGTGTAAATAATCCAAATTCATAGTCGGAATCGGAAATTTTTGAGCCACCCTTTTTCTGAATAACCTAAATTCGGAGTCAGAATTGAAATGGTGGCAGCCATTTTGGACTTTTTTGTAATTGATCCGATTGGTCTTGAAATTGGATAAGCATTATCGAGAGCGGCAGTCATGTTGAGTTTAGATAAAATATGAACTGGAATCGTATCTGTACCCGGGCGAAGCCGGGCCTGGCCGCTAGTAGTTCATTAAAGTAAATAATTAAGAATTACTCATTGTTTTATTCCTAAAACCAACATCTACCAGCTGACAGTGGTAAAACCTAGCATATACTGAATTCGAATGGTAAAAGCTCGAAAAAATCGTCGTATTTTCAGAAATACTTACATTTACCTACTCATGTCGGTAAATCCTAAGACTTACACTTAAATCTTAAGATTAACCGTAGTTCGAGCTTTTACAGTAACACATACATTTAATGCGTGGATAAGCACTTTGCTTCAACAAGTTATTATATTGACTTTTTTTTACATTTCCATTGAATAGATAATACAATACCAGTAAATACGTTTCAATAAATTCGAGAACCATTTAAAATTAAAATTCCTTTTTGATCAAACATTCCAATTACTGTTTATCAGTAAATTTCCTATTGGAGCCTAGGTGTCGGGTGGGCAAAGGCAGTACTATCGCTTGGTAGCTGTTGAGATCGCTTTGGAACAAGACACCGGACGTTGGCTGTTCCCTGTATTGTCTTTGACACATCTCTAGTTACTGTTCGGGTGTTTCTATTGACTAGTTTTGACAGCCTTCGTGGCGCAGTTGGTTAGATGCTGGCTGTGAATCGAAACCGCGGGTTCGATCGCCGCGCTGAACAAATATTTATGTGAACAACAGGTATTTGTTTCGGATCTGGGTGTTTGTGAGACCGAAAAGTCTCTCGTAGTTTCTGATACCCACGATACAAGATTTGATCTTCGTGTGGGGTCAAGGCTATGTATGTGACTGTTGGCTGTATTTATTTATTTGTTTTTTTTTTCAATGTAGCCTGGATGGAGTTACTCAGGGTATCTAGACTGCGACCGAAAACGAAGCGGGGTGGTAGTCTTAGTGATCTGCCGCGTGACAACAAAAGCTGCAAAGTAATCGACACTTCGGAAGCTAAAAATGTAAAAATTCAACCAAATCCGCGATAAAATCCGTAAATAATAGTTTTATTTGACTTAAATTTTGATCACCGATAAAAAACCAAGAACTCCTATAACCACAATTCGGAAGAAACATAAATTCTGACACGGATATTCTGGTGAAAAGTCGTCAGGGCTATCAGGTTAACCATAATTTATTTTTTATGGCCTATCAGGTAGTTTAGATTCATTCTTGGCCAAGATAAATGTCTTTATACGTGTAAGCGGCTTTTGGCATCGGAAATTGATTTTATAACGCTTGCAAATATTTCATCAAAGCCTTTGATTATTTTAGTTTTATTTATATATTTTTTCCATGTTACATTATTTTATATTATTATATCCAAAATATACTCAATCTATTTATTGCTCAGTACAAAGGTACAAAAATGTTTTGTTACCTGAATGTAGTATATTATGAGCCCTGCTAAGCCCGAGCGAACGGCTGAAGATTCCTCTCTTCGCCCATATCAATTGAAGTCAAATTTAAAAGATCAACTATGTTTACATACGTACATGTACATAAACTCACACCTTTTTTCTCAGAAAGGAGAAGGAGAGGTGCAACCAGGACATCCACGTTTCGCGTGATATGTTCCGTCCCACGTTGTGATAGGGGACGAGCCTATCGGGCATAAATCAAAGGCAAATTCCTGACTCCGGGCTGATAATAAATAGAAAAATCCAATATCACTTTACCCGACCTGGGATTCGAACCTGAGACCCCAGCTTTGTAACCATACCGTAGTATAACTACGCTGCCAATGCAGTCTATATTTATTTGTATCAGTATCAGCCCATATACGTCCCATTGCAGGGCACGGGCCTACTCTACAATCGGGAATATGACTGAGAGTGGTTAGGCCATATAGTCGACCACGCTGGCCTAGTACGGGTTGGCGGACTTTACATACCATAGAAATCGCTATGGTATGCAGGTTTCCTCACGATGTTTTCCTTCACCGCTAAGTGCGTGGTGATTGACTATCAATACACACATGACTCCAAAAAGTCACAGGCCACCACGCACTATGTTTATTTATATAAATACTATATTTATCTATACTACTATATTTATCTATATTTATTTATACAATTATACACATATATATACATACACACAAACGCATAAACCTCACACACACTAAAACTCGAGTTTCAAATCATTGTTGTTTCTGATTAATATTGCAAGTTCGCGGGAACTTTGTGGTTTAATAGCCGCAGGCCTCATTTCATCCATAATCTATGACGGTCGACGATCCACCGATATTAGATATTTTAATGTATGTCGATAATGGACGGTGACGACCCATTATTAGCAAAAAAAATTTTTTTGCCGCACAGGCACCTAGTGCTTAGTCATCTTCCATATATCGCACATTTAGAATTTAAGTGACCTAATCCAAAAAATAGATTTTGGGTTTTAATCATATATTGGCTCAAAATGACTGTCTCCATCGACCTTTAAAGTAGGACCAATTGACGCGTGAAAGACAGAAAGATGTATACTTCGGTCTTCTCGATGTATCTTCCATAAGTACAACATTTCTTATGTTACAAATCTTTAATTAACGTTTCCCTTAAAAATAAGATTTTTAGTAAAGTATCTTTATTCTAAAGATGCGATATACATATATCAATACAGACATGACACCGAAAAGTCAGAAGTCCTTGGATTTGAACCCGCGACCACCCTGAACATATTGGTACCCGCATCTGATTCCTAATCAACAGGCAACGCACCTTTTGTCCCTATATAGTCTTATCAAAATAGTGAAAAAGGACAATTAAAGTAGACGTCGAGAACAACAAAAGTCTGATACGTCCATGCGTATTATTTAAATGTCTGAGTTAATAAAAACATTTTACAACGCTTTAATCCGCCCCATGCTTGAATACACGTCGCCTATTGAAAGGTCCCATACATACATACATAAACTCACGCCTTTTTCCCAGAAGGGGTAGGCAGAGGTCCTGGCACCCACATTTCGCCAGTATGTTCCGTCCAACAATGTGATAGGGGGCGAGCCTATCGCCATATCGGGCATAAATTCCTGACTCCGAGCTGATACTGACAAGAAAAATCCAATACCACTTTGCCCGACCTGGGATTCGAATCCGAGACATCAGCTTTGTAAGTATACCGTAGTACAACTACGCCACCGAGGCAATCAAAAAAAGGCTAAAAGTCTGAGTTAATAAATACATTTTACAACGCTTTGATCCGCCCCACACTTGAATACGCGTCGCCTGTTGAAAGCTCCCAGTAAAAAATTAATTTGGAAAAGATCGTAGGAATGTATCTCACTTGACTCAGATTTTAGTTTTTGACGTCGCTTTGTGCCCCAATCGTTCTGGTATACTCACTACAAAAATATGAGTGTAAACAGCGTCAAAATTTGATGTTGCTATTTGATTTTATATTCATTATCAGCCCAAAGTCTGGAATTTGTGCCTGATATGTCGATATCACATCGTGGGACAGTTCTGGTAGCACTTCTGCCGATTCCTTTTGAGAAAAAGGCGTCAGTTATGTATATACAACTAACACTGACATTGATGGTGCCAGTGGTGGAATATTCATATCCACTGAAATACTAAACATTTTAAATAATAGTAGAAATGCAGAACCATGCAAGGGTGTAACGTTTCCTGTTCAGCCTTTGTGTGTCTGATTTCACACAGACCAATATATATAGTTAACGAAATCGCCAAGACTACTCGACTTAATATAAGTTGCATTCAGTATTGTTGCCAATTTTTCTTGCCAGTTTCAAAGAACTAAATAACTACAATTATGCTTTATTGTAAAACACAGTAGAACTAAATAAAAACGTAAACAAACTCCATATATAAGAATAACCTCAATGTCTATTTCTTCCGCCAAACAGCAGTGCAAATGCACTGTTGTGTTTCGGTTTGAGGGACATTGTAGCCAGAGTAACTTATGGACATATTGAGACTTAACGTCTTATGTCTCAGTATAGCGAGCAAAGTGGAATGTCAAGAATGCCTTTGTAATTCGAGGCGTGGTTTGGTTTTAATACTGCACATGAGCGGTCGCATCGCTTACAAACACGGGAATGGCATGCCGGTCTCGCCATTTATTGCAATAATAAAAACCTCCCAATCATCATATCACTTTATGCGCCAACTTTGTCTTCTTCCTGCACCGTCCAAAAGTCGACTGTCACAGAACGTCACAGGCATTTAGTCCGCCTTTATACAATGTATAAAAATAATAACTAAATATTTACAAACGAAATGTTATATTTACTACTAGTACTCCTCACTATTTCCTACTATTTTTTATTCTTAAATCTAGATCTCGATGCAAGGCTTTCTAGACTTGTTCTCGGTCTAGTTACTTCTAGATTAATAGAGGCCTGCTAATCCGACCGCTCGTATTTAACGTCACTGAAGAAAGTCAACAATAGTAGTTTTTAATAAAAAGTCTGTGGTATTGACGCGTCGTTGGACCGTCTTTAAAATAAGTATTCGTAGAAAATAGATGGTTTGTCAAGTCTCAGTCTTGAATCTGAAAAGAAAATTGCAAAAGTCTTTTCTTTTTTCAATGTTTTTTATTCTGATGGTAAGTGCAACGTATAGGATGTCTATTGGCAAGAGTGGATTATTTCTTGCAATTTCAGTGCACCAGGGCGAAAGGATGTAGGATTATGAAAAGGAAAATGTTGGTAGACAATTAAAAAATGGTATATTCATACCACAACTTCATAGTGCGGCAGAATTATGAATATAAATTTTGTTTTGGATTAAGACGAATAGAATAGTGAATCTGGGGATTTTCGCCGGGTATTGTAATTCTCAAGAGTTTACGGGATCAAATACCTGATCAAAGTATGTGATATTCAAGAAATTAAACACGTATTATGTGTAAACTAAAGTTTAAACATTGCTGTTGAATGTGTAAAAAAGTAATTTGTAATGATAGTAGCTACCATGAATCTACATACCACGTATACTGATCGGAACAATGTTGTAGTTTTCTTATGCACTACATTTTTGAACTGTTTTCGTTTCTTATTAATTATTAACATAGACAGTAGTATTTAAATAGGTTATCTACTTATTTATATGTAATTAGTTTTGCTGAACTGATTTAGTATAATTATTAGGGATGAAACGGATAGTGATTTGGCCGGATACCGGATACCGGATATTCGGCTAACTACGAGGCCGGAGCGCCGGATATCCGGCTACCGGATATTCGGCCGCTTATAGCGTTACAATTTGATTTGAATATGCTGGCGCGATTAAGATCGGATCGGATTAAGATCGGAAATATTTTTCATATTTGCTTTGCGTAAAATAACCCATTACTTATATTATAAACAAGCTGTACCCACGACTTCGTGCGCGTGGAATTTAACAAAAACTTTATTTTTCTAAAATAAAACAATTATTTAAAATAAATGTAGCCTAAGTTACTCTTTATTATATCAGCTACCTGACAATAAAAGTCAAAAAGACAGACAGACAAAAAAATTCTAAGGTCATTTTCGTTATATGTATCGTGTATATAATGATTTGTAGTTGGATTTTTCTTATTTTCACTTTACAAACAGACACTTCAATGTTATTTATACATGGTATATCAAGACTGCTACCGAAAACGAAGCCGGGTGGTAGTTAAAGCGACTTCAGATACAATGCAACAGAAAATGTTGGAAAAAAAAGCGACAATTTTTTTTGTTATTTTTTTTATGGTCGTATTTGGGTGTTATCAGCCCATATACGTCCCACTGCAGGGCACGAGCCTACTCTACAATCGAAAGTATGATTGAGAGTGGTTAGGCCATATAGTCCACCACGCTGGCCTAGTGCGGGTTGGCGGACTTACATACCATATAAATTCCTATGAACCGCTATGGTATGCAGGTTTCCTCACGATGTTTTCCTTCACCGATTTAGTGCGTGGTGATTGACTATCAATACACACTTGACTTGACTTGACTTGGGTTCAAATCCCAGGGCACACCTCTGACTTTTCGGAGTCAAGTGTGTATTGATAGTCACTTCACATTTGGGTGGTAAATATTTTTTTCGTAAAATAATATACTATCCGGTATCCGGCCGGCTAGTGCGCTACTATCCGGTATTCGGCCGGCTAGTGCGCTACTATCCGGTATCCGGCCGGATAGTGAAAATAGGCCGGATAGGCCGGATACCGGATAGTTACCGGATATCCGTTTCATCTCTAATAATTATGTACTTATATTAAGGTCTTACAATGTGTTACGCGCCGCTCGACTAATTCACCGTGTCGGCGATGTTCGGTGGTGTTCGGCGGTGTTCGGCGAACATGGCAACCGGCGATATTGATACTGGCCACATTATGGAGTTTTGCCGCTGGAGGGCGCGAGATTTGTTTTTGTTTTGTTTTTTCTTATCATGATTCTGTTTTTCCCCTCTGGATGAAGTTCTTGTGAAATATACGATTATTCGAGAACTAATTGTTTCAGTGCTTAAAAATGTTTTAATATAATTAATAAAAAATTAACCCAAAAGGAAATATAATTACGAAAATGTAAATACTGCTCTATCACAATGAATAGCCTCAGCAAACCTTCCGAGAATAGTCCATCCACAAATATTTTGAAAGCAACCTGTTACAAACAAAACTCATTTTATGTACAAACGTGTTTTCTCAAAGTTGCTAATGATTTTATTTCCATAGGAATTGAACTCACAAAGGCAGCTAAAACGAAACTATTTATTCTGAAAATACAACAATTACTTTTGTTCGTATTTTGTTGACATTTATAAGTTTGTTTATTTCACGTCTAGACTATTAAGTCTGAAGTTTTCGAATACCTACGTAGTTTATATTTACTGTTTGTGAATGGAAATTTCTCTAATAGTACGTTACTTGATTCGATTTATTTGAATTTGTACAGAACGACTATTCTGGGTAAACAATAAAATCTATAATTTGGTACAATAACAATAACATTTCTTTAGTTTCACCTGGCGTTGTCCAAGTACCTTTTTTGAACTAATTTCCTTCGCTTCGCTTGTATCCTCAATTATGTCATTGTTGTAATATTATGGACTGTTTTATGAATTTATTAAAATTATTCGTAAAATTTGCGGTAGAGGCGTGGTGTAGTCTTTTAACTAACATTAAAAAGGGTGAATCAACCGGGGTGGTAAACTCTCCACCGAAAACTAACACAAGTGTGATGCATTTTTAGCTCAGTCTGCGTATGCTAGATTACTAAAAGATCGTTAGACTTGTGTCGTCCTGCGAGAGAGAGATATAACAATATTCTGTTAAATATATTTACATATATTTTATTTACTACTGTCTCAATGGCGCAGTTGTACTACGATCCGATTGAACGGTATGACTGAAAGCTGAGGTCACAGGTTCGAATCCCGTGTCGTGCCAAGTGATATTGGACTTATCTAATCAAATTTCAATATCAGTCCGGAGTCAGAAATTTGTGCCCGATATGGCGATAGGCTCGCCTCTTATCACATAGTGGGATGGAATACAGATGCACCTTTGCCTACCCATTTTCGAAAAAAGACGTGAGTTTATGTATGTATGTTGCAAGCTGCTGGCATGATATTTCTGTGTAACATGCTTAAATTAATATTATCATGCCTCCGCCACCGTATACCTACCTAGACCTGCTTGTTTGCTCCGTCTAAATAAAGCCCTTCACTCTACAGACAGCCAAGTACACCTGCACTGAATGTAGTGACAAAGAAATGCTCACTGAAGCGTGACGTAGCCGAGACGACGCCGTGTCCGTAACGAGACCGACACGCCGAGCACTCTCCAAGCTCATTGTTCAATACGGGGCGCTGAGCAGCGAGACTTTAAACCGTTAAGGAAAAATAGGATTTAGTACCGACTGTATTGTGACCAGCTAAAGTATCTCGGGGATTGGTTGAAAAAGGCTTACAGTATTAGCTCAATTTCTTCAATTTAGTTGATTAACTGGTTAAGGTTTAAGTGCAATTTATTGTGCATTGTATTCACTTTTGATTTGAAACTTACTACAATTCATTCATTAATTACCAGTATGTTTAAAAACATTCATTTTTATTATCGCCATGAAAGGCGAGACGAGCATGCCATTTACCTAATGATAAACAATATTATCGCTCATGGACAGTAGCGAAACCAAACATGAATTACAAAGTAATGCTTGGCATTTCACTGCGCTCGCCATACCGAGACTTAAGGTTTTATGTCTCAATATGTTACTCCGGTTTCAATATTCTTCAAACTGGATCACAACAGTGCAATTACACTGCCGTTTGCCGGGAGAAATAGACATTGCGGAGGTACCCAGGCGGCCCCTCACATATGAGAGACCTACCAGTAAAAATACATTTTAATAATATTTATAACTACTTTGAAGTTTCATGTCTACTAATAACCCCTTGTCAAGATATATTTGAATAAAATTGTAATTTACGTGTGCTATTTCACACAACACTTATAGGTACAACATTTTTAGCATACCGTGAACCCTTGTTTTGGCTTGACAGATTTATCATTTCATATCAAAATATTTTCTTCGTTATTATACCGGTGAAAATATGAAAATATGAAACTTCAAGTCTTCATTACAATAATTACTGCGGCTATTTGAAATTAGTGCTCGTTACATATTAATGAAATAAAAATATTTGTATAAAATAAAAACTAACCGAGAACACGTAATATTTTCACATCCTTATTGAAAACGATTTTTTTTTTTGTATATTTTCAATTATTATAATAGATAGATAGGTACATAAATTATGTAGGTATTGTAATATTTATATGACGATCATTTGGTCGCTAAGTGATAGTAATTCGATAAAAAAGTAACTACAAAATGTAATGTATCACAAGATACGTTTTTACAAAATGTTATTTACTTCGATAACATTATTTATCAACAAAAAGGTTGACCTCGGTTTAATCAATTAAAATAATTAATATTTTAGCAGTAATTAATTTTGCTAAAGTTTGGGAATTTTAACTTGAATTTATCTATTGTACACCACAATACCAAACAGCAAGACCAAGATTCCAAGGAGATTTACAGTGCAACGCTCTGCTTGCTAAAATGTCTGGCTTAAGCTTAACACCGGGGGAACCGACTAACAAACAGCACATTCACACCTCTTGTTTATTTCAAAGAAGTCGTTTAATTTGAAAGACTCGTTTAATTATTTCTATTCTTTATTGTATTATATTGACACATGGTACTTAATTTAACCCACATGTTTCTTATTACCCCAGGTGACATTGTACAAAATTTGAAAAAAATATGAGAAGATCTTTTGTCAAAAATCTTGATTTTAATTTTCACGATTTTTAGGCATCCCATATAGGTATATACAAGTATTTTTACCGCTTAGCTGAACTTCAGTTCGGTTCGGGAACTAACTTGAGCCGCGAAAAGACTCGGTATCTATTGGGTTGATCAAAAGCCTTGAAACCTAAAATTGTAATTGTTGACAAAACTATCAGGCAGTTTTTGTTCAAACTTCGTACAATGTTACATGGGGTAGTTGAGAATATGTGGTTTAAAGTAAATACCTTATTTCAAAATCACCCTGTATAACTTAAATTAAAATAAGTACAATTGGCGGCCTTATTGCTCGAGGCAATCTTTTCCAGGCGACCTTTGGATGGAGATAAGAGAAACGAGAGAGAAAGGAAATCCTGCCCTGTGTCTGACGTCACTAAAACAACCACCCGGCTTCGCTTTCGATAAGTCAGTTGTTGTACCCTGTATAGTATTTTCCATAAAATACTAATGTGGCCATGTCCTAATTCTATCTCGTCGTTCCTAATACAATTTCTGGTACGAATGTAGCGCCACCCAAACAGATAATAACAAATGTCATTATTAATTGAACAATGGACGGCCTAATCGGAATGACCGGCTACTCTCAAACAATCTTAGATAGAAAATGTTTATTTATAGATGAAGTGGGTCTTACTTATAAGCTTAGAGTATCTATAATATAGAGGGAGAGCTGTCATATATTTATGTCTTCAAAAATATAGATATTTTTTTGTTTGTAATTTTGGTAGCACTGGTTATTATTTGACGACAAATAGCTTTACATTCCGTTGGTAACAGAAAGTATATTTAGCTATTATAGTTCTAAAACAAATTTGATCGGAATTTAAAAAACAATGAATTGAAAAATCTAATATCACTTTTCCCGACCCGGGATACGAACCCGAGACCTTAGCTTTGCAATCATACCGTAGTACAACAGTGCCATCGAGGCAGTATAACATAATTTAGTAATTAAACAATAAATAATATTTTACAATCCCTTCGTATTTCCCAAAATAAACTGTTTATTTCTTTGTTTGAAGTTCATTATACAAGTACATCCATGCCCGTATTTAGGTCCATGTTTGAACGTCAAATGAGCAGTACATTTGAATAGAAAGAGCTCGTACAAAACAACCGTCACGTTTTATTTTATAAGCTTTGTAGCGTTCACGATAAGCCTAACTTTTTAATTGCATAATTTATTATCATGACGTGCGCTTTTGTGAGCGAAGCCGTGGCTCTCAAAAAGGGAATGTCTTTATTTGTAACGGTGAAGGGCGTTTGTGTTCTTTATATACATACTAAGGATTATGTATTCTCAAGTCTTCTCAGGCTGCGTTGGATCCGGTGGTAACATTAAATCGCTGCGCGTTGTTTTAATAATACTCATGGTCAAATAAAATACGGATTAACGTAAATATTTCCTGAATAGCATTTTACTTATTATAAATAATAAATAAGACGACAAACCATAACTAAAAATAAATTTATTGTCTCATATATTATAATAAATTATTTTGTAAATATAGAATACGTACTATGTATTACTTGTCATAAGAGCTGTACATGCCTACATGATCAATAAACACATTTCATTTCATATATACAAGCGTACTACTAAGCACGAAAGTCTACTCGTACAACTGAGAGTTTTTCGAAAAAGATACACCACACCAGCATAGCATTTTACTAATGATATAACTACCTATGAATCTGATATCCATACAGTAAAACGTGGCATAGAGGTATACTCTTAAATGTCTTGGAAACGATATTTTATCCATGTAGATTTTCGAGTAGAGGAATACAAAATAATACTGACTTCACAGTAAACCTTTTCTCGAAATTTCGAGCTCGGAAAAAATGTAATGACGCAGTCATAACTCCCAGAAAGAGTAACGCAGGGCGTCTCGCTTCACAACTAGTTTTTGCCTATTTTTTCACGTCTATAATATGTCTGTATCAGCCCATATACGTCCCACTGCAGGGCACGGGCCTCCTCTACAATCGAGAATACGATTGAGAGTGGTTAGGCCATATAGTCCACCACGCTGGCCTAGTGCGTGTTGGTGAACTTTACATACCTTAGAAATCGCTATGGTATGCAGGTTTCCTCACGATGATTTCCTTCACCGTTATAGTGCGAGGTGACTGACCATAAATACAGACATGACTTTGAAAAGTCAGAGTTGTGCCCTGGGATTTGAACCCGCGACATCCGTGAACATATTGGCAGCCGCGTTTGGTCCGTTTACCAACAGGCCACCATGTCTATAGATCTACAAAAAGTCGAGAATTACAGTCTAAATATAAGTTAGTTCATTAGAATTCATTACGAGTTTACCTACGTCAAACACTGTTTATTTGAAATATTCATGACTGACAATGTATTTTATAAGAACGGGTGTCTAAAACACATATTGCATAAGTAATACTATGTTCTAAATCAAGTAAATTCAGCTCGCTTGAGTCTATTTTAGGCTGTAGTTGCGACTCGTCTCGTATTTATTAGATTTGACGAAGCCAAAATAGGTTTATGATTTTAACAACACGAGTACGTGTTTTCGGGTTTAGCTCAGCAGCTCTTAAGTTTATATTGGGCTATATACTTCATTGTATGCTACGAAAATAAATATAAAAGTTGAACCAATTTTATACAATTTATTGATTAAAACACGTTTTATAAATATGGCTTAGAATAAAAAAAAAGTATGGTGATTTTAAATAAATCACTAAAACAAAAAATAAAACGTAAAAACGAACGTGAAGTCTTCAAGACGTGGACAAGTTGAAATATATCAAAATTAAAAATCAAATTACTTCATTTCAATAGGTATGATCCTCGTAAACATAAATAAATTGTGTAAGACACGTATATTTCATTTTAAATTATACAAATAATAATATACTAAGAATACACCGCGAAAATTGATACACAACTTTGTCACTATTTTTGCAGGATAAACAGAAAATATCCTCTCACAACCGATGCCAAGATTTGATGCTTTTAAATATTGGTCTAGACAGTGCAGCACTTAGAGCCGACGCGACGCGACGAAAACGCTAGTTGCGGCCAACTCTACACTACATTTACTTCTAATAGACAGTGGTCAACGATGTGACCAGTGTTTTAAGACATTTTGTGTTATTTTATTTTATAAAATAGTAAGGGTTAAAGTTACAGAATTCTTAGAGACCATTCCCGTATTAAATAGTATTGAAATGTGGTCGACGTCTCAGGTATTTAAAAGCATGACCCGTGAACAATGAAAACGAGGATTCGATCGTCTGCACGACAAAATTCTCTTTATTAGTTTTTGGCTTCCAGAAACATGATGTGCCTTGTATGGAATAGAATTCCCGAAAAAAAAAATAGAATTATCAGTGAAGTATAAATCAATCACGCCTCGTTTAAATATTGCGTACAAATATGGGAGCGAAAATATTCCACTCTCTTTCATCTAAATTTTCTAAATAAATCAGACCTTCGAATCCCAAAATACACTTATAAGTACCTACGAATAGGTAAAGACAAAATGTTCTATGTAGGCTGTGCTATTCATGTGTAACCGAAGCGGATAGCTACATACAAACACTCAATTTCTGAGAAAGGACCAGCTATTGAAACAACTACTCAAAGACCCGTAATACAAAAATGGAGACAATGTATAAATAAAAAACACACATAAATTACGCCATTAACAAAACAACTTCAAGTGATCGGAAACAACAATAATACGAAGATGTAAAACCTTTTAGTCTTGACAACGGTTATGGTCCAAATATTGAGGCATTGCTTTTGATTCATAAAATATTCAAAGTTAATACTGTTTTTATGTTCTATACTGTTCCATATTTTGTTAATGGTCGTAAATTGACAATTACATTTGGAAATCCCACGCGTTTGTAGCCTATTTGAAACAATTATTCGACCCATACATTTAATCCATCGTGCGGGTGATAGGAGAGTAAAATACTGCCTAAATAAAGATAGTCAATTGCCAATTAAATCTTCATATACTCTGATAAAACATTCAAAAGCTTAGGGACATATATTCCGCCCACCATCCTTATTACCTATTTAATTCTTCTTCCTTAATTATTTGAAACCGACTGTGCACCTCGGAACATAGAACTCGTAATAAATAAATAGGTGGAACAGTCGGGTGCATGCTTTTGACCACACACTAAGAGCGATATATCGATCGATATTGCTTTGTGCGAAAATTGTTAATTGTTTACCTTTTTGTTTAATATCTGGTGTGCAATAAAGCTTTAAAAATGATCGTAGTATATTAGGTATCAACCTACGACACAAAACTCGATCTTATTAATCTTTTGTTGAAGCTACGGGACTATTTAGTCTTACATATACTCAGACATGATACAATTACCTATAGGTACCATAAAAGTATAATATGCACCTTATGAAGATTTTCATTGAACCTACACTTCTGAAAACGATGTATTTACTGGCGCAGATTACATTCTATCATGTCACATGCTAGTTGGAGCTGGTCATATAAAAAACTGAAAATGCGCTGTAAATTTAAAATAAACTAAGCCATTTTTTCCCGTTCAGCCCAGAGATTATGTTGTTTATTGGCTATTAGCGGGCAAAGGCAGTCGGCAGGAAATGTCTGATTGAGCTGTGCGATTTCAAACACGCCATACTCCTGCGAGTAAAGCCTTTTAGCTAAGCGATTAATTCAGTTTTTGTTTTCCTGTAAACTTTGGATTAAAAAATTAAGTAGTTGAGCTCACGCGGTTATCGAAAGGGTAGGCAGAGCAGGGTGCCACCAATGGTTTGGTGAGTCTATAAAAAATAACTATTATAGATAATAGGATACAGTATTAGTTTGGTTTGTTGAGATATTTAAACAACATAAAAAAACACAAACTTATGCCTTTTTTACCACAAGAGGCAGGCCCAGTGGTACCACCAGTTATCCTTACGTTTCGCGTTACTTATCCCTTCCCACGATGTGATTTAAAACATCATATAATGAAAGTACGGGTAGTGTCTAATACATACATACATAAACTCACGCCTTTTTTCCAGAACAGGTAGGTAGAGGTGCTGATAGCAACCAGTACACCCACGTTTCGCCTTGTATGTCCCACGACGTGATAGGTGGCGAACATATTTATAATCCGAAATATCTATATATAATATCTTAAATTCTAACAATGAATTAAATCCAATATCACTTCGCCCGACTTAAGATTCGAACCCGAGAGCTCAGCTTTGTAATAACCGCAGTGCAACTACGCCACCAAGGCAATCGATATATAATCACATGAAACTATATTTGAATAAACATAATGCTGTTTTAACTTCATAATATTCAAAAACATAAATACATTTCGCCCTTTCCTCATTTACAGTGTATTCTAAATTATTAAATTCCAATAGATAAATTCCAATGTTTAATAATTAGCACGTGTCAATTAAACACGAACAAATAATTCAATGTTATTATGCTTTATAACAAGCTAGATCACAATTGCATATTAATTCGGTTGACTAATTATTACAAATAGTTACTAATACTGTTGGGTCAAAAGCACGCCCGCAGGCCGAAGATAATTTATGGAATTGTGATACTATTATTAATTCATTTGTTATGCATTGGCTTTGATCTGATGGAAATAATAATCCCACAGTGCGCTATAGGAAAGACACTACAAAAAATCATGTACACGATTTCGTTACTGTACCGCAATATCTGTTTGTCTCTCTCACTCCCACAGTTACAGTATCTTAATTCTCGATCTACTGATTTCCCGTGTGCGTGACACTCGCAAATTTTATTACCGATACCCGCTGACGTAATCTTAATTATTTTATAGGTTACATCGTATTTGGCAGCCCCAGTTGCGCAGTTGGTTAGACACCGGCTATGTATCGTCTGTTTGATTTTGTTCTGTCCCCGCCCCGAGACTAATATTTGTGTGATTCACAGGTATTTGTCTGGGGTCTGAGTGCTTGTGATGCCAAAGAATACAAAGACTCGATCTTACTGTGAGGTCAGGTATATGACTGTTGGGCGTTGTTATTTATTTCATAGTTATTTATGTCGGGTTGCGGGTTAATACACTTAAGACACTTTACGAGTATACATAAAATATTCACAACCTTAAGAATAACTACCTATCTAATATCTAATACCTACCTTGGACTTTCACTTTAAGATTAAACGCCTTGTAAATAACAGTATTGATTTCCACGTTAAACATTTTCTCTCCAATTACCTCTACTCGTAAAACTGGGAATTTCTAAAATTCAGTTCATACTCCCAATTTTAAGTTTCATCAGAACGTCTAAAGCCTTTGATAAAATACGAATGCTACTTATACAGGCTGATCTAATTTCAACAGGTGCTCCATTTGCCCGTCGCCGTATATAGTCAAAAATGATACGCCCGAAGCACCAAGCCTGTCCGCTTGGGTCAGTATATTAAATTAGGCTTTGACCCGTACACTGGCTTGATTTGGAGGAAAGCCGGGCTTAAATAGACCGTATGATGTGACGCAGTTTTAATTATGTGGGATAAATATTTTATTAATAAATATTAGTGTGAATTATTGATGATGTAAAGCAGTACTAATGATATAAAATAAGAAAAATATCATTGCGTTTTTTGCGGTGAGTTATGTTCCTTTAGACTTTATGGGCTTTAGTACTAAACTCGGATGAGCAAGGGATTCACTTTAGTCCAAGACTTTAGAATTAATTTGGTTATTTTGAATAATATTCACGACTTTATTAATGAAAACTAGTGTATATTCCACACTCGTTTCACAGTCGGCGTCTAACCAACTTCGCCACGGAGGCTGTCAATGTGTACAAATAAAATCCGGATTCTGATAATGTCACAAACAAAATGCCTGGTATACGGGCACTCGTTAGCATGGATTCGTAAGCGCAAAGTGAGATTAATCGAATAACATTTACATGCTGTTGAACTGAACACCAAGCGTTGCGCTTTTGTTTATTTATTATCTCTCCTCGTAAACAGTAAAGTGACATTTCCAATTTATGAGGTTCCAGCAGTAAACAAGCTGCTAACTAATCAGCTGCAATCCAATCATGCCCCAGTTCACTGTTTAGTCATAGGAAGTCCACTGCTGAACAGAGGCCTCCATACAGGATGTCACCATCCACTTATTGGGAGCGGCCTGCATCCATCAACCTTATGCAGCCTTATCTAGGTCTGTGTTACGTCAATTATCTTGAGCAAATTGTCATTGAATATTTGTAGCGTTATATAGTTCCGAAGGTCGTTCTGGTGTTTTAATTGCCGAGCACAGATTTACTTATTAGGTATTTAGTATAAAGCACTTATTACATTTTATGTAAAAATTAAAACTATATTTAGATATAAATGAAAATATTGTAGGTCATAATGGTTTCTTAGATTTAAACGAATGTTACATAATATAACTATTTTTTACGGATTTTATTGCAGATATGGTTTAATTTTTACGTTTTTTATCTTCCCGACGCGTCGATTACTTTACAGCTTTCGAGGTTATGGGGGCGACTAGACTGCAGAAAGCTCTAAAGAATACGTTTTTTATTGTTTCTTTTCAATAATATACATAAATTAATTTATAAAGGTATCATTTTGTTTTAGGAACAATTCACACAATACTGAAAAGTAAGCAACACACCAAGCTAATTTTGTTACTAGAGATCTAATAAATCTAATAAAAAATAACATAAGAAACACCAATTTGATTGTGAATCAAATCCTTAACTTATTCAAAATATAACGTCTTAGTCACAAAAATGTAACAACTAATATTAGAACAATCATTGCAAAACAAAGACTAGAATAAAAAAGACAGAAGCTATTATTTTCCTATCACCGAGCGCACAGGATGAAATTGTCAGTTACGTTGAGAAGAAATTATTGAATTGTCAGATTAGAGAGCTTTTAGTTATAGTCTCGACGGAACCCGTCTCAGGATGTCACATCGCTTGCAGGTGCTTTAGATGAAGCCCTGTCTTTTTCTTTTTGGATATGTGTTTATTACTTCAAGTCTGAATGGAGTGGGGTGAAAGGAGCTATTTATAATAGAATGGTTACTCTAGTGCATTATGTTCTTTTATTATAATTAGAGGTGTTGCATTTTTTTCTTAAATAAATTATGTGCATTATCCTGACGATATTATCAAAAATAAAAGAAAAAATAATTAACGTAATATTTTTTCGACTTTTTCGGATTTCACAACCAGGACTACCACATACTATCCTGGATACGATCGTATCGCTTAAACTCCGTTTAAAAGTGCTGAAAACATACTTAATATTGATATTCAATGTATAACATATTATTTCAACCGGATTTTATCCTTTTTGCGAAACAAAACTGTTTAAATTCAATTACGTTGCGAGAATTCACACTGGAATTACAATAATTATAATATGCATAAAAAAATATTTTCTAGCTCACGAGCAATTGACATACAAAGTAATCTTTTAAATGTATAAATCAGACACGTGCTGCAAAAAATCAAGTCGGAATTACTGCTGTGTTGAAAAGTTGACTGCGAGTGAACCACTCACAAACTAGATTATATCGCAATGCACAGCACATTGAACTGAGGGAGACATGTGGGGTACTATCATGTCATTTTAGAATAGTGTTTTGTCGTTTTTTATACTCGTATGTCAATATGGCATTGCACGTAATTAGAAATGAATTAAAATTTACTTAAAATGAAATGAAATGGGATTTATTTATGAAATGAAATTTAATCTTAACGCGTCTTGTTTGCCGGCATCATTATTTATTAATTTATTTATTCGATAACCACATGACATTTTGTATAGGACGGTCGTCACAAGTACGGTTCTCCTATTTTGTAAAGTGGATTACACCCGTGGTACAAATAATAAGTAAGTATTTTATGGCATAGATCTATCATAAAATGAATGTACTGATATTGTCCAATGCTACTCTTAAAGTGCTCTGTGAAATAAGTACTTCAATACTATATGTGCATAGTCTATTGTAGCTTTCTAAACTTAGTTCTAGGAATTGCAACCAAATATTATAATGGGCAACTGGGTCGTGTAGGGTTACCACATACGAGTTTGGTATTTTTTACTTATTTATTTATGTGGGTATTTTGTTTAATAATTTAATCGGCTATTACAGATGAATAGGAACGTAAATCTAAGGCAGCTTTTCTTTTACGCAACATTTGTTAATTCTATTGTTTTTATTAATTTCATATAAATAATAATTAAATGAGACACTTCTTGGCAACCTGAAAATGCAGTACTACTATTTTACTAATTATTTAACTAGTACTATTTACATCAAACAAAATCATTAAACATATTTAATAATTAATTTAAATTTAAATGTATCAATCTCGAACTCTTAATATCACTGTAGTAATGCCTAGTCATAACCCTATTGTTAACCCTGATGGCATAAATACATATATTAGTGGTTTCTTGATGTTATCTACTAACACAGTATTATGTATCTTTTTTTCTCATGTTAAAGAAATGAAAAATAAATATATTTATTGATCATTTTATTATAACAACGCGTTACTCGCACTGCACATATGTAAGGGCCATAAAGTAGGAACCTTCATCATTAACACTCACATTAAACGTTTAGTGGGTAATAAAAATTGTTTACAATTCACAAAAAAGGACAACCACGTAAAAACATTCCAAAACCCTTTGGGAATTTTTTCCATCATTTGAACTGTTAAATTTACCCCAAGCACGGAAATCGCTATTATAAATATTTTTTATGTTTCAACACTTCGACAAAACGCTTAGTCCGGGACACTGTGAAGTCCGAATTCCGGAGAATTCTGTCCATATGGCCACCCCAGTTGTGTGGCATTTGTCCAAGTTAAAAAAACTAAGCCAGAAGTACCGAAATGTTTACAATAAAGTAGACAACTTGTTTAATGCCCCGCTCAGTTTTGAATACCAAATGTAATGTTAGTATGTATTGCATGGACAATTTTTGTACGAGAGTTGAGAAAAATAGGGTAACTAAGTTTGAGTATATTTTTAGGATTTTTTTAAACGGAAATATTCTAGTAAATGTAACCGAAACGGTTTATTACTTATTACGGGAGTATTTGCGATTTGTTTGTAGGTATATAATACTGCTATTTTTAGAATGTTTTTCCGTTGTCGTCGAGCCCCTTATCCATGCCATTTATCCTAATAAGACCCAACCACCACACTCGAGACTAATACAATCAATTAAAGGTGATGTATTCTTTGCCTAAAACTCCCTAAATAACAGAGCAGTATCGAAACTGTCCAATTTTAGACAAACTTTAGTCAGACGAAATTCCGTTTCAATTAGAGCAGAACCATTTTATCACAGAAAAAGGGTGTTTTATCATGACCCGTAGAGATTCGCTGAAAGTCGAATTAAATATAATCTAACGACCCATGTAAAAATCTTAGAGAAACCTGCATAGCATAGAGAGATTTTCAAAAGTAGGTATGTTGATTCAGAAATCGATACAAAACCAGTCAAAGCCTTATTTTCGGGTAATCCAGTCACTGCTTACTAGTAAGGCACGTACCTCGGCTAATATGAAAAACACTATAACTTAAAATACCATTTAACGTAAATAAAAAGTTAGCGATAGTCAATCACCACGCACTAAAACGGTGAAGGAAAACATCGTGAGGAAACCTGCATACCATAGCGGTTCATAAGAATTTCTATGGTATGTAAGTCCGCCAACCCGCACTAGGCCAGCGTGGTGGACTATATGGCCTAACCACTCTCAATCGTACTTTCGATTATAGAGTAGGCCCGTGCCCTGCAGTGGGACGTATATGGGCTGATACAGATACAGATACAGAAAAAGTTAGCTCCGAATAGTCTTGCCAAAGAGAAGCCCAACAATGTCTACAAAAATATCAAAGAGATGTGAAGTGCGTGAGGTTAAGTTCACTAACCCGTATTACTCCAGAGCATAAAACTTCTTTATGGTCGAGTCAGTGCCTAGCACTGAAAGTAAATGGCGTAATATGTAAATCATAACTATTAATGTGCCCTAAATTGAGCTTAACATTCTAAGCAACAGTCTCAAACAAAAAGCAGCTCCGAAAAGTTACATAGATTCTCAAAACTGCTTTAAATATCCTCCAAGTGAATTGATTCGCTTTCCCCAAGCGGAGTACTGTACACCGGCCTTTAATGAACCTTTGAGTGTGTGATTGAGCCCAAGTTGCTAACTTGATCTCATTTACAAACAATACAGTATACGCCCTTACGTCTTGCCAAACAGAAGTCCAACAAAGTCTGGCTGTGCGTCGATTGTATCAAAGTTTTCTACCCGCTTTTTGTTATACATGCAACTTTGAATTATTACAATGGATGGCTGGCTTTTGTTTGAGTGAATTGTGTGCCGTTCTCATTGACTTTCGTTAGATGAATTTGTTGTTGGGTGAATTTAATTGATTTTCGGTTTGGTTTGTTTTCGAGTGAAAGGAGTAAATTACACGCAGAAAAGGGACATTTTAAAACATATTTATGTTCTTGAAAGTATTTGTGAATGTAAGTTTTTTTATACATACATAATCGTCTCGCCTGTATCCCATAAGGGTAGGCAGAGACTATAGACCGCCACTTTGCTCGATCCTGACATACTTCTTTCGCTCCATCCACTTTCATCAACATCTTCATGCATTCTCGTCGGTTCAGGGTACTTTTGACCTGACCCTTTTTTATAATTTTTGAATAACTAAATGATGCTACTGCTTCATGGTAACTTAAATAATATATTAGACTGATCGACGCAATGATCCTAATTGTGTAACTGTGGAATTTCTGTTTATTACATAATATACCCAACAGTCACATACATAGTCTCTGATTTCACGTTAAGATCAAATAAGCCTTGTGTCATGAGTAACAGAGACTATGAGACTTTCGGCCTCACTAAACACCCAGACCCGAGACAGACACTCATGGACTTAACAAATATTATTGTCTGTTCGGGAATCGAACTCGCGACCTCTTCTTTCACAGCCGGCGTCTAACCAACTGCAGCACGGAAACTGTTTAGACTGATGGTATCCTTCTATTTTATGTTCCCAATATTTTATGGTAGTTATGCCATCGTAACCATATATCCCACCAGCAATAATATTTAAATATAATAATTAATTATTAAACAAAAATTAAGCTGTTCCACAAAGTCTTTGCAATTCAACAGCGCTCTCTTGGAGCAGCACAAACGGCTTACAGTGCTTTTGAAATGCGAAGTGACTTGAGATTTTAGCCTTTATACGTTGTTCTGTGAGAACTAGGGCTTAGCTCATCCAGCACATCCAACTAAATATTCTGCGAGTCATTATCTATGTACTTTACTCGTCTTCTTCGTGTGTAAAATGAGAGGAAATTTTTGAAAAAAATTGAAATTAGATTAGAGGTTATTAGAATTAAGATTAATACGGAAGGGAGACAAAGTTTAGTGAAATGAATCATGGGAAAAACCAAAAACATAAAACCACAACAAGGAGAGAGTTTCTCACGGCGAGAATTGTATGCAATTATCGCATCACATAGCCATAATAGACTATCCTATGAGCTATCCTGCGTATTCTGACTAATATTTACGCAATTTTTATCCTTACGATAGTCGTATCTTCGAGGCGAAAACTCTCTCCTTGTAAATAGAGCTTAAGAAAGTAAATAATTATGTCTTGCGTTGTTAAGTAGCACGTATAAGTAAGCGAAGTGTCTGACGCCCACCCAAAAGGTGGACGACCTGGTTAAGGTCGTAGGAAGTCGCTGGACGCAGGCCGCTTAAAACAGGTCTTTGTGGCGATGAATGGGGGAGGCCTATAGAAGTGGACTTCCTTTGCCTGAAGAGAGAGATAGAAACATTTCGTTTACATATTCCTGGCCTTACTAAGTAGTAGGATACTTGTAGTAATTGCCCAAGACAAGATATTTAGGTCTGCGAGACCCAGATTGTTGAATGTTTATTGAACAAATATTTGATTCAATCATACGAGATTGAACAGCCTTTCGTTTTGTAGGCTGTATTTTCCTATAGGTTTACAAAATGTGTCATAATGAATCTACATAAAATATCAAAGGCTTCTTTGTATTTGACCTTGTTTGATCGGATCTATCCCTTTTCTTAGGTTAGCCCTTTCGTTAGCGCGGTAGTAGGATGATCAAAGAAACTAATGTCTTTAACCTTATTAAATTATTATATAGATACACGGGAATTTGATAGGATTTCTTGCCGGGGACACGTAGAGGTCGTATTTTTGGGCTTTAAGATTTTGTATCTACCGATAGTGAAGATAGAGATATAAAGACCTTACCTTTAAGCACTTGTTTATTTTATTGAAATCCACGAGTAGAAATATAGTGTCTGAGGGTTAAATTTTACTTAATATACTCTTAACGTTGTTGAAATGTCAACGATGCGTTTTGACCATTTAAAATCATTATAACATATATTTTAAACTTATATTATAAATAAAGAAGATTTGATTGTGTTTGCTTTGAATAAGCTCTACATCTATGGAACCGATTAAAAACTAGACACCTACATTGTCCCTGATGAACAAAGGCGACAGAATATTTTCAAAAAAATGTATCTGCACCCGGGCGGAACCGGGCCGGGCCGCTAGTTATATGGCACACATGCACATTCATTCATAAACTTATAAATAAAATGCAACATTAAAAGATACAGTTTGTCCATTCTCCGCAGAACACGGTACATTCCTAGTCGGCAGTTTGACTATTCATAAGAGTTTGTAAAGGTCGACATGAATAAAACTCCCGTCTCCATTTTGAACACAAAAATGGAAATGCGAGTGAATCTAAATAATTCCATATAGGGCATGGTGTATTGTGCCTCGGGGACGCAGGTATATTCGGACCCTGAGAGTAGCCAGGGCTTACTTTCATAGCTGAATATCTATGGCAACAGTAGGTATGGGATTGATAGTTCTGCCCATAGTTAATTTAAAATAAAGAAAAAAATCATCTCTCAAACAAGGATTCGTATTGGACGCTTTGACATCTCACATAAAGTAGGTAGGTAAAAAATAGAATTTTAGTATTATTTTATTCTCCTTGTTACCTATTTATAGACTGAAAACGTCAAGATTTAAAAGTAGATAGTATTTTAGTAGATTATTTGTGCGCTTTTGTATTGTTAATATTTTTCTGTATTATTTGTTTATTAGAAATTAAGCACTAAGCAGGAGATTATATTTACTAATATTTATTTATTTAAAGCTGTTTTGATCATAGTTTCCGCAGTGGAGTAGAGAAACGGAACCTAAGCCGAAGATCCGCAAGTGAAACCCCACATAGATACAAATATTAAAGTGATCAGAGATAGTGCGGGTACATTCGAACCGTAAAGTTCGACAGAATTTCTAATATCTACGACGATAAGACCTATCTTATGCCTTCATGAGTATATGACTGTTAATTTTATTTATCAGATCACACCAGCAATTTAAAGTTAACCCAACAATATTGCGGGAAGCACCAAAAATTTGCATGCAGATTTAAATACGGCAGCAATTACTATGTCATAACCATAACATGAAGAGGCTGTGTGCGGTTTATACACAAGATACAAAGACTACGATTACCACAAGTGGCTATAAAACTGCTGTTAATATAGCTTGTACGTTGTAAACTATTATATGTACGTAAATGCGTTTTATTGTTCTTGAGATTTTAAAAATGAAATAAAGTGTATGTTGGGCTTTGCAATTGAAATAATATTAAACGAAAATATCTTGAGTATGAAAAGATTTTTGAACGTGTTAGTATTTAGTAACGTTACATTACTATTACTACTATTTATTAATTATTTTGACAGCCTCCGTGGCGCAGTTGGTTAGACGCCGCCTGTGAAACGAGAGGTCGCGGGTTCGATCCCCGCACCGAGAGAAATGTTTGTGCGGCGCACAAATATTTCTTCCGGGTCTGGGTGTTTGTGAGACCGAAAAGTCTCTCGTAGTTCCTGATACCCACGACACAAGACTCGATCTTAGTGTGGGGTTAGGACTATGTATGTGACTGTTGGGTGTTATTTATTTATTTATTTATTATTTATATATATTTTTTAATATTCACCACAAATTTAACACCAATAAAGCGAAAAGCGCTTAAAATTAGATTTCTTCCAGACAATCTTTAGATGAATTGGATTGAAAAGAGCAAGCAGAGCAAGGAAAAAATGGGTGATAACAACGAAGCAAAAATAATATAATACACAAAATAAGAGAAATGCAAGCAATGATGAACTATAACAATTATTTGTAAGAATTAAAGTGTAGAGACCATATGTTTAGAACACAGAAAAAAAATCGAATACATCACAATTACTGAACCATATTCAACCTATACAAAAAATCGATTGTCAATTAAAAAGGCGCGATCTGTACATCACTTGAAAATGCTTTTAAAGACGTCCCAATATTTGAAGCTTTGTGTAAGTACTTGACGAAAATGGCTTTTCTACACTAGTGTCTGATTGAGACCAGTCTATTGACATTGAGAGACCTGGGTGAGGGGCAGACAAGGTGCCTTCATCTGCCAGGTTCTAAAATTTCGTCCGTAGGTGAATGGTGTAAATGACAAACTAATGATGGACCCACCACCAGTAAAAAAATTTTACTGGTGGTAGGTCTCTCATATGTGAGAGGTCGCCTGGGTAGGTACTACCACAATGTTTATTTCTCCCGCCAAACAGCAGTGTAAATGCACTATTGTTTCGGACTGAAGGACATTGTAGCCAGAGTAATTACTGGACATATTGAGACTTAACACCTTATGTCTCAGGATGACGAGCGCAGTGGAATCCCAGGCATTGCTTTGTAATTTAAGGTATTGTTTTGCTACTGTTTATGAGAGGTTGTATTGCTTACCATCAAGTGAACGGCATGCTAGTCACGCCATTCAGTGCAATAAAAGAAATGAAGATATAAGGATCCTCGAAGATGCTGGCACAAGTCCTTTACTATTATAACTAGTATGTCAATGCCAACTTTGTTCCATTATTTAGATTTATTGTGTTAATTTATGTCTGGAAAATAAAGAGCTATGTACATGTCATAATCAAATTAATAAAAGTCTGTCTAGCCGAGAGTAATGTTAACGACATTAAGTATATTTCGTATTCGTAATAATATTATTTAATTAACCATATAATTGATATTAGGCAGTAACAATGAAATTAATGAAACTACGCCGAATAACGTCCTTAGAGACATAAATGATGACGTCTCGTAACTTTGATAGCAATAAAATATGTGTTTCTTTCTACATGCTCCGATGACTTATGTATGTAAGTTAGCTTATGGATGCTTCATATTTTTAATGTTAAAATCAAAGTGCCTTTCTTTTAGACTTTCCCGCCCACACACCCACCACTGCAACTCCTGTCAGCCAGGATCAACAGCGGCTACCCAAGGATTGTCAATGAGCTCCGGAGCTCGCGACTCTCTTACATAAGACTTTAATGCGCATTGAAATTACTCAGAAAGTAAAAACAAATAAGACGAGTTGGAAACAAATAATTGTCCACGTTATTGGGAGCCTTGACTGGGTATGTATGGGCAGGCTTGTTTGTGGTTGTACCACTGTCCTAAGATTATAGCAGATCGACGTGAAGCGATAGCTTTACTGTCGTTTTTCATTCAGTGAGTGAGATTGCCGGATGCCTAGTATCCCTTTTTGACACCCGTCCTTTTTTCTTCCCGCCGCCTTGTCATTTTGAGGGGCGGGCAATACATCCATGACCCAAACGTCGTAGGTTTCCATGAGCGGCAGTGATTACTTACCATCAGGTGACTTATTTGCCGAATCTATGAAATAAAACAAAGCGCAATACAATCCAAGTAGGCAATCTTTCGGTAAGAGTAGAATATCTCTTGCTGTCAAACTCATTAATTCCGGCCTAATCAATGCTTGATATCCACAGATTAAACACGAAACGCAGCCTTATTGCCTATGCCATTATAATAAGTTTCCCGCCATCATGTACGCGGTTCTTTTTTATTACCTAAACGAACGTTCTAGCACCAGTCAGAAGACGTGTTTTAAAATTATTGGTCGTAGGGCTCTCATATGTGAGAGGTCATCTGGGTGGGTACCACCGCAGTGTTTATTTCTCCCGTCAAACAGCAGTGTAAATTCACTGTTGTGTTTCGGATTGTAGCCAGAGTAACTACAGGACATATTGAGACTTAACATCTTATGTCTCAGGATGGCGAGCGCAGTGGAATGTCAAGCATTGTAATTCAAGGTGTTGTTTGGTTTTGCTAGTGTTTATGAGCGGTCGTATCGCGAACCATCAGGCGAACGGCATGCTCATCTTGCTATTCAAAGCAATAAAAAAATATTATTAATTTTACTCAATACCCGGAAACACTTAAAACGATCCCATCCTCGCAACACATGTTCTACTAATTGAAATATCAAATTGAATTAGCACATTCAAGAAACTAACCTAAACGTTTCACTAGCAATGTATACTAATGAGATACATATTACAATGTCCGTAGGTAGGTTTGCAAACAATAATATACCCGAAACCCACAACTTCGTAGTTAGGAAACTCTTGAATGTTGTAACTTCGACAGGGAACTGAAATTACTTATTATAAGCTTCAAGTCGAATAATATAAACAATGAAAGGAAGCGATGTACAAATTGTAGAGACACGAAATTGACAAATATAAAACATTGGTAATGAAATTACTATTCTGATCCCGCCAAACTGCAGTGTAAGTGCACTGTTGTGTTCGAAGCACATTGTAGCCAGAATAACTACTCACGATGGCTGACGCAGTAGACTGCCAAGCATTACTTTGTAATTCAAGGTGTTGTTTGGTTTTGATACTGTTCATGAGTGGCCGTATCGCTTACCATCAGGCGTACGACATGCGCGTCTCGCCATTCAATAAAAAAAATTGGCTCAACAGAGTGACTATTAGATGCAAAACCATATTATTAGATCCGCGATAAAATTCGTAGGTAAAAAATAGTCTTATTTCAATGTGTAACTTAATTGACGATTGTAATACTCTTTCAATTGGACAATGTTATTACTTGTTTTTAACCTTATATAAACAAAGCTAATTAAAACCTTAATTTTCGCGGTCTATGTTTAAGATTTCATTTGCCTTCCACTGTCTGGACATATACTTCGTTTTATTTCTAAATTAGGCGGTACTTTACCGCGTCACCTAAATTGCCCTAGCCTAGTATTTTCACTTAAAATAACGATTCTTTGAAACGGTCGCGTCGCAACTAACTATAAAACCACTGCCATTCAAAAGAAACGTTTCGTAAAAATAGTCCTACAATTAGTCGTGGCATTTCTAACCACAAACTAAAACCTTGGAATCCCCACTATCTTCCAACATTAAAAGATGTTTAGCCAACGTTATAACAGCCAGGCGTCCCATTAACCGGTAAATACGTCTACAGCACTATTCTTTATGTTTTTCCATGGAATAGACGTAAATCAGTCGACCGAACTCGTCCCACTATTCGACCACTTACAAATTCAAGGGTTGCCAATGTGAAAGAATATATTCATTGAACAAAAAGGTTACACTGTCAATTTGTTTATAGATTCTCTATTTATTCGATTGTCCTTTATTATACAGGGACGACCTACACATTATGGCTAAGAAATTGTAAAGATAAAATAAAAATATCTCTGCGCAATATTTAAATGCATTCATAAATATTTTATGGCGATTAAAACATACTTTGTATAAACCTCATTACAATATTTTAGCATATCATTACCGAGACAAAGGGGTCTAAATGACCCAAAAATGTTCTAAAATATGTGAGAAATTCGTTGAATTCAGGAATTCCGAGCGTGTCGACGGTAACCCTCGCTTCACTCGTAAAAACAAGCGTATGGGCCATACATACCAAAGACATTAACGTCATAGCAACCCTTGGCTGCGTCAATTTTTTTTCCTCATAAAACAATCTCTTTGAGTGATTTCTCAGAATATAAATTATACAGTCTCGTACACTTGACTTCAAAAGGAGTGTAATTGTTTCGCGTTTACACTGACACTTTGATGTTTGATTATTTTTACTGCGCTGTTATTATACTCGCAATGTACATAAATCTTCGCTTAGTTTGATGTCCTTATAAATATCGATGATTCAGAGACTAGTATTGAAATGAGATGCAGTATAAATTGGGATAGATTGAAGAACTCTTCACGTCTTTTTTATTCGTCTCCGTTCTTTTTTCAATACATTTTTCTTTCGTCTGCCACTTTATTGATTCCTTGTATACTATATTTAAAAAAAGAAAGATTTATCAATCGTCAGATAACTGCTCTTGCAAAATAACTGACACATTGACAGTTTTTCTATAAAATATATAAAAATTAATAATGTAATTCATCGCCATAGTTCATCGCAAAGATTTTTCTGACAATTTCAATGCCACTGTCTGATATTTGATATAAAGTAATGCAGACGTAAATAAATCAGTATATTTATGTTGCATATCGTTCAGTTTAACAGATGTGAACCAGCGGTCTCTGGGTTATATTGATCTAAGCAGACGTATTACAAAGAAAAAACGAGCGGCTGGTAAGGATTTTTAGCCTAAAATCCTAAAATTACCCTTAATTTCTAAGTTTTCCTAATTACCTAGGCCTAGAGTATTTATAATAACAAAGAGAGCGTTGTCATACATATTTTACTTCAAAAACGTAGCTATTTTCTTGTTAGTAATGTTGGTAGCGCTAACTGGTAACTAATTATTTAGTCGTAACAACAAATTACTATAAAATAATTATCAATTATCCTTTTAAAATGAGTTTGAGTGGAATTAAATAGCCTTAAACTATTTAATTTTATTTTTCACAACAACCTGTCAAATATTCCAATAGGAGGGCAGAAAAAGGTGGCCCGGCACCACCATTTTTATCTACCTTTTTTTAATAACAGCTCTTCTACATTATAAAAATTCTAATCCTCTATTTTTTTACTATCATCGATCCCGCCTCAATAAGTAATCAACTTCAGATTAAAAAGAAAAAGAATAAACAAAGTAGAATAAGGTAACTAAACTAGTTACCTAAGTTTTAGTAATTAATTGATCAAATACGTGCCCAAACTTGAATAAGTTTTTTTTCTGGAGAAACTTGGGAATTATATTACGTATATAATTAATAAATCAAAGGTAAAAGTGACTATCTGGGGAAGGAAAAGTTCCTTTTGCCCACTACAATGTACTATGACCGTGCTATGGACGTATCAGGCAATATATTTTATACAGGCATTATGACAGTTAATCACCACGCACTAAACCGGTGAAGGAAAACATCGTGAGGAAACCTGCATACCATAGAGTTTTATAACAATTTATATGGTATGTAAGTTCGCCAACCCGCACTAGGCCAGCGTGGTGGACTATATGGCCTAACTACTCTCAATCGTACCCTTGATTGTAGAGTAGGCCCAAGCCCTCCAATGGGACATATATGGGCTGATTTAGATTATGACTAACGTGACCATACGTCCCGATTTAGGCGGGACAGTCCCGCTTTCAGGAAGTCTGTCCCGGTGTCCCCAGCAAGGCCCACTTAGTCCCGCTTTTGCAAACAGACCAAACGATGACCAAAAAGTATTTCCCGCTCAAAATGTTTTTGTCTGAAAACGGTTGGGACAAATTATTCCAGCACTTTCGTAAAAAACAATCTTGATTTAAAAAACTTTTCCACAATTATTGAGTACGTTATGTGTCTACCTGGAAGTCACACCACTACTGGGGCTTATAAATCGTGCCTGACTAACTATTTTGTGTTTAGTGCTATGATTATTTTTTTGTAATTCAATCTTCTTTAGGAATTAAAAACTTGAAAAACACCAAAAACTTTTTATAATGTCCCGCTCTGGCACAAAAAATAAATGGACACGTTAATTATGACATAAAAACTCCGTCCAATCGATAAAGGTACGGTGCATTAATGTGTTCTAATAAAAATATTTGTTTCACATAATATTATAACAACATATATATTCTTAATAAAATAAAGAAGACGATAGGGTAACTCTCATTAAACTGCTAACAACCGCGACGTTTAAGAATTGTTGTCAGAATTTAAAACTTTGCTAGTTTTTTGTATAATAATGATACTAAAATGTGTGTTATAACTAAAGATAATTATGTGATCCTTTGTTGTATATTTTAATCCGTATTTTTAAATACCCCATTTGAGTTACCTAAATGCGCGTTTTGGATCAGACAAGGTTTTTTGTTATACTTTATAGAACGGTATTGGCCGGTGACGGAACGGTATGTAGGGAAAAAAAATCTAGAATTTATCTGACAAAAATAATTGCTTCCCTTGAATATCTTTGAAAATGTTTTCCACCAACTCTCCAACAATATTTTATTTTTTTATTTTATTGAAAATTTTACATGATCCACCAACAGATGATACAATAATTAACTACAGTATACAGTGATTTACAGATCAAACTGTATTGTTCACCTAGTTAAAGGTGGACCCATCTACATTAAACAACTAAAAAGTAGACAATAAGAAGAATGACAAATCAAATAAATAGTGCAGGTGCAGTGAGGTTACAATTTTTCTCATTGAATTATTTTACAATCAATTGCATATTGTGTTAGGGGAAAGTATTAATGTGAAAAATAATTAATACGCATTAACATAACAAAAACAGAAACAGCTTCAGTTTATACTCTCTGTGTGAAATTGTTTGGCTTTATTTCTCCACCAGGGAGCTAAGTACTGTCTTACTTGGAGCTTAAAATTATTATGGCTTCGGGAGTTCATAATATCAAAGTCCTTTGGAAGTCCTATAATATATTGCGCTACTCCAAACTGCTACAAACATAAGCAAATATTTGATCCACTAAAAATAGAAGCATTTGCATTTTAACTTCGCAGAGTGAGCTCCGAAATGATTTTAATAAAATACCCGTATGACATTCGCGTGCAATTTAATAAACAAATAAAGTCTGTCCGACTATCCGCTTAACATAAATGTAATCCCATGTTGCAGATTATACGATTATGCTGTGGTAATATGCGCTTTATATATAGCCAGATAAACTCTATAATCCTATGATAGAAAATGAATAAAAAGTTTTCTACTTACCACGCTTAGGTGCATTGCAGATCTGTGGAAAAACAAACCCAACGATGTTAATGATCTATAGAAGTAACATTTCACCGTATGATAGAGAAAATATTTAAAAAAATATTGTAAGATATTGAAACCGTATGTTAGAGAAAGTATTTTAAATAACACATACATACATACATAAACTCACGCCTTTTTCTCAGAAGGGGTAGGCAGAGGTGCCTGGACACCCACATTTCGCCTTGTATGTTCCGTCCCACGATGTGATAGATGCCTATCGTCAAATCGAGCACAAATTCCTGACTCTGGGCTGATAATAAATAGAAAAATCCAATATCACTTTTCCCGACTCGGGATGACGGGGGAAGCGAACCGCCTACTATCCCGCGGTGCAACACTAATATGCCGGAAATTCGTTTTTCGCAACGGCTAGTGCGTAAAGCGCTGTTCTCCCTCGACATCCATAAATCGAGTGGACCTGATGGTATCCCTCCTATTGTATTAAAGAAGTGTGCTCCTGAGTTGGCTCCAGTTTTAACGCGTCTTTTTCGGCACTCCTATTTCTTAGGCGTAGTCCCGGCTTCGTGGAAGACAGCTTTAGTGCACCCGATACCTAAAAAAGGCGAGCGCTCAAATCCTTCCAACTACAGGCCCATAGCCATTACCTCTTTGCTCTCGAAGACAATGGAATCCATTGTCAACAGTCAACTCCTTGGGTACCTTGAATATCATCAGCTATTAAGTGACCGTCAATACGGTTTCCGTAGGGGCCGCTCGGCTGGTGATCTTCTCGTGTACCTAACGCATAGATGGTCAAAGGCGATCGAGAGTAAGGGGGAGGCGCTGGCCGTTAGTCTGGATGTAGCGAAGGCCTTTGATAGGGTCTGGCACAGAGCGCTTCTGTCGAAGCTTCCTTCCTACGGGCTTCCCGAGAAATTGTGCAAATGGCTAGCCAGCTTTCTAGCGGACCGGAGCATCAAGGTCGCTGTCGACGGTGCATGCTCGGATCTCAAGTCCGTGAACGCTGGTGTCCCGCAAGGCTGTGTGCTATCTCCTACGCTATTTCTTCTGCATATTAATGATATGCTGCTAATTAGCGGCATACATTGCTATGCGGATGACAGTACGGGTGATGCCTTATATACCGGCCGAGCCAATATTTCTCGGGAAAACGTCTACGAGTGTCGAAACAAACTTGTGTCTGAAGTGGAGTCCTTTCTATCCAAAGTCTCGGATTGGGGCCGACACAACTTGGTCGAATTTAACGCTTCAAAAACACAAGTTTGCGCGTTTACCGCTAAAAAAACGCCTTTCGTCGTATCACCTCAGTTCCAGGGCACTCCCCTAATTGCCACAGCCAGTATCGGAATTCTTGGTGTCGAGATATCGAGTGACGTTCAATTCCGCGGTCACCTGGAAAGTAAGGCCAAATTGGCCTCAAAGAAGCTCGGTGTGCTCAACAGATCGAGGCAATATTTCACGTCGGGTCAACGGATGCAACTGTATAAGGCGCAAGTCCGGCCCCACGTGGAATATTGCTCCCATCTTTGGGCTGGGGCACCCCAGTACCAGCTTCTTCCTTTCGACCGCATTCAACGTCGGGCTGCTCGAATCATTGACGACCAGGCTCTCTCCGACCGGCTCGATCCTTTGGCTTTGCGTAGAGATGTAGCTTCGCTCTGCATTCTCTACCGCATTTACCACGGGGAGTGTTCTCGTGAATTGTTCGGACTTGTCCCTGCTGCTGAGTTCCGCTACCGTACTACGCGTCAAACCTCCAAATACCACCCACATCACCTTGGAGGTTGGAAATCCACCACAGTACGTTTTTCCCGGCACTTTCTCCCACGTACTACAAATCTGTGGAACCAGTTGCCAGCGGGATCATTCCCGGACAGATACGACTTGGCGACCTTCAAAAAACGAGCGTATTCCCACCTCAAAGGCCGGCAACGCATCTCCATGCCCTTTGGTGTTGCAGATGTCCATGGGCAGCGGTGTTCACTTACCATCAGGTGAACCGCGTGCTCGTTTGCCCCCTATAACATAAAAAAAAAAAAAAAAAAAAAAGATTCGAACCCGAGACCTCAGCTTTGCATGCGTACCTTAGTACAACTACGCCACCGAGGCAGTCTTTAAAACAATATTGTAAGTTATCTAACTGGACGCATACCAGGGTTAAAAGTTGGCCTATATCCTACTCCAGAATTTAGTCTGTCAATGTGCCAAATTGTTACTAGGTATGTTCACTATGTATTATGGGGAATAGTGGAATGGAAGGGCAAATTAAACAAGGAAGGACAATATAATACAGCCTTACAGTGTAAAGTATAAAGACTACTTAGTACATGTGCTACGGTATTATTACAAAGCTGAGGTCTGTGATTCAAATCCAGTGTCGGGCAAAATGATAATGGATTTTTTAATTTATTATTGTCATGTCGAAGTCCCGAACTTGTGCTCCATATGGCGATAGGCTCACGCCCTTTAACATCGTAGGTTAATAAAATAATAATAATCTTAGTATGGAACACAAAATAAAAATAAATAATAATAAATACACCCAACAGTCACATACATAGTCTTGACCCCACACTAAGATCGAGTCTTGTATCGTGGGTATCAGGACCTACGAGAGACTTTTCAGTCTCACAAACACCCAGACCGGAAACAAATACCTCTGGTTCACACAAAAACTTGTCTCGATGCGGGGATCGAACCTGCTGCCTCTCGTTTCACAGCCGGCGACTAACCAACTGCGCCACGGCGGTTGTAGAGGTATATAACGGGTAAAGAAGAGGTATATAAGGTATATATAGATATAAAAAAGGTCTTACAGTATAATCTACAAAAACTAAACTCACCGAAGTCCTCTCGAAGCGAGACGGTTAGCTCTGACAATATTACCCACACTTTGTAATACACCAAACACCACACTTTGACCACAATTGCACCAGTACTCGATAGTTCACAATATATAGCGAAATTGCACGAAATATTACACTCGCGGTTTACCTCGTATCACGCTTTTGGAAACGTACACATGACCTTATAGACGGAGTTGATCATAGACACTTTAAAAATTATTTTAGTTGAAATAAAACTATAAAATTCGGATTTGTCGCGTATTTGGTTTCATTTTTTAGCTTTGCGACGTTTGGTTACAGTTAAATTATTGTAACGGTCGTTGAAGGGATTAGTAATATTTCAGTCCGGCCCGTGATCACAAAAGCTGTAAAGTAATCGAAACCTCATGTCGAGAAGTAAAAAAATGTAAAAATTGTAAGAAAATGTAAAAAAATGTAAAAACCAAATGCGAAAAAATCCGTATTTTCTAGCGCTATTAAACGTATTTGCGTAGATCTAAAAAATATTTTAGTTTTTCCTTTAGGTTTTCTTTCAAAATATTTTGAGGTTTTTTGTCAATATAGACATGGCAACCCCATCATAACTTTTAAACAATATCTACCTATAATATTATTTATAATAAACAATTCGAAGTCAGAATCTCTAATCACTTCTGAAAGGTTGTAATTTAGCGACAAAAATTTAGGGCCAGCTTCGATGTCAGCCGTGACAAAGTGTTTTGGATCAGAACTATATTAGTCATCAAATGTTTTGTCCCTATCAATCGACTTCTGAATTCAGTTTGAGTGAAGAAGACAAGACATTTAATAAATAAAATAAGTTTTAAAACAGTTTACTAATACTAACGTTATCGTAGAACCGTATCGTAACCGTAATCGTATAGCGAGACTAAACACATCCCTTAGAGATAGCACAAGCAGAAATTAACCAAAATATGGCCTGACAACGGAACACGGAACATTCGATTAAAAGATTACACTTTATAAAGCCCACATAACGCCAAGGCCACACGACTTCAGATACCAAAGAAAACTTTATTGAGATCTCTCTGGTATGCTGGCTTCCGCACGATGTTTTATTTACTATGAAAATGTCTGGTAATTGACTAAATACCCACATGACTAAGTCAAGGTTATGGCCTGATTCGAACCACGACTTCCTCGTTCACCAAGAGGCCACCGTACTTACACTGACACAGATGTCAAATAACACACACGATAATATACCAGCTTGTCCATGATATAAGGTGTTAGGCGAAAATCTAACGGTCAGCGCAATATACACGCGTTTGGAAGGTACACGACACTTTTTAGTAAAACCACTGAAACAGAACACAACACTAGGCGAAATAAACTTATAAATTCACAATACACATTATTCACACCAGATTGTCCGCAATATAAATCTAAATTGGGTGAAAATCTAGCCCCGCGACGTAATGCGTAGCACGCTTTCCGAAGCGTACACGAGACTAGAGGAAATAGCAGACGCAGTGAGTACGCAAATTGGAAACAACTACCCTCAATTCAAATTACTGGTGGTAGGTCTCTCATATGTGAGAGGCCATCTGGGTGGGTACCACCGCACTGTCTATTTCTCCCGTCAAACAGCAGTGTAAATGTACTGTTGTGTTTTGGATTGAAGGGCATTGTAGCCAGAATAACTACTGGACATATTAAAACTTAACATCTTATGTCTCAGGATGGCGAGCGCAGTGGAATGCCAAGCATTGCTTTGTAATTCAAGGTGTTGTTTGGTTTTGCTACTGTTTATGAGCGGTCGTATCGTTTACCATCAGGCGAACGGCATGCTCGTCTCGCTATTCATTGCAATAAAAAATAAAAAAAAATTCGAATTCAAATAAAATTACGAAAAATACACAATATTATTAAAAGTAGACACTTTCATGTAAAAAGAGAATCAATACAAATATATTATTTTATTTTTGTGTTGATAGCGTTATAGTTTAAGTTTTTGTTTTTGTGTTCGTATTTGATATTACGTTGTTGTCTTTTTCTGTTAATGTAATTTTAACACAATCTACTTATTTAGAATAACAACATTTCAAACAAAATGAGAATATGACGGATGTTATTAAACAATGACTTTTAGTGTTAGAATATAGACAGTAGAAAGTAGGTAGGTATACCTATTTTAGTTTATAGTAATTTTAATATAAATATTTTGCTTCTGGCATCAAAGTTCTAGTCTAGATACCTAATTTCGAATATCGATAAACTTCCTCCGCATCGTAAAAACAACAAACAAACCGACTTCCCGATTTGAAATTACTCCAGCATATTATGAAATACGACCTGTCTAAATTATTAGCTCGAACAGATGTCATGTCAGAGAGAACGCCGCGTTCCGGTTATTGTGATTTATTGGCTACTATTAATAATATAGATTTATTAATAATAACCAAATCATATGGTTTCCTCGTTATTCAGAATATCAACAGATCACTGTACTTTCATATTTATTCTGTCAAATCAATATTATAATTCATCTATTATAGGCGTGTGGCGAAAGTTGGACCTAAGAATAAAAAAAATAAATATTGTTACGCACTGTTTGGGATACGTTTTTATAGTATAAACAACGGACATTTATACTCATATTCTAATAGTATTAATATGTTCAGTATAATAAAATGTGAACAGAGAAATATATTTAATATTTTGACAGCATCTATAACAGGCTGTAGTTTTACGTTATTCTTATATTTTCTATTAGATTTATTATCAACCAGTAATTTCTCACTTGTGGGCAAAGGTCTCCCCTTTTATCTGGGATACAATCTTGTGCGACTTATATTAAAAAGCAGTTTCTAATTTTGAAAAAAATAAATAAAAAAATATATATTGTATAAGCTAAAAATATTAAATAGTTAATCCAGATCCTAAAATATAACGACAACACAAAAGTAATATTATTTTAGGCGAAAGCTGCAAAAAAGAAAACACTTTATACCAAAAGTCATCTAAAAACATTTTTTTTGCATCCACTTGATTAAACAATGTAGACCCTTCAGGGCGTTTTATTGACAATATCTTACGGTCTTAATGTCTCAACTCCCAAGTAAATGAGTACATACTAAACAACGGTTCCTTATTCAGCAGTCCCCGTCTTTGCTGTGACCCAATTATTAAAAGACAAATATTGTAGGGTAGAAAATAATTATAAATGATCCATTGCTGCTTAGTAAAGGAGTAACATTAAACATAAGCAAACATAACTCGTATCCAAGCATGAAATCTAACATAACAAAAACTGATTAACATATTATTTGACATAGTATACGTGAGTATGTCGAATTTTACTGGAAGTATTTTACTCAATTTTTTATTGATCGCAAAGAATGGCGGGACGAGCATGCCGTTCGCCTGATGGTAAGCGATATGTTCGCTCATGATCATTAGCAAACCCAAACAACGCCTCCTTCAATCTGAAACACAACTGTATTAATTATCAAAAGGTATATCGGAAATCTAGCAATGAAAGAATTTCGTAAATCCATTCAGAATTAAACAAGTTAGCAACATTTAAATTTTTAAATCTTGCAGTGGGAGTAAAAGAAAAGGGATCATCGTCGACCGGAAAGAAATAGCCATTTCTCTTCAACGAATAATCTACTCAGACAGCACTACACTTACGAACACTTTCATTAAATTCTCCTTCATACCTGAATATAAAACTGATCGTATAAATAAAAATAGTAATTTACAACACTGGATACTAAGCAGAGTATATATAGTAATACCTTTTCAGAAGCACTGGGTGGATAGAGCGATAGGAGCTATAAAATAAAAATCTGTATCTGTATCAGGCCTTATAGGTCCCACTGCAGGGCACGGGCCTACTCTACAATAGAGAGTACGATTGAGAGTGGTTGGGCCATGTAGTCCACCACGCTGGCCTAGTGCGGGTTGGCAAAAAAATAAAAATAATTAACTTAAATTCCTGATTGACTAACATAGTTTTTTAAGTAAATCTTTTGTTACTAACACACATATGGACATACTTTGCTGAAATAAATGTTATTATTATTATTATAAGCAGCTTCACCAACATAAAGCAAAGAGCATAAATCATTGCTCCATAAACGGGGGAAAGTACAATGAACACTATTAAAACTGTTATGAAATATTTCAACCCGATTTATGCTTCTACTAACTTTCACTCCCAACAATAACAATCCTTTGAGGAATGTTCTGTATTTATAAACATGGAAACAATGTAAATTAAAAAACAAATTAATCGCCAGTTTCCTTTCATTTGGCTGTAAGCTTTGTAATAGAGCAAAGGCCGTAGTATTTCTAACTCCTTTTTCTTTCACTTTTATTGTGAAAAATATCAAATTCCATTTAAGGCAATCAAAAATAAAATTAAATACTTTAGGGCAAAGACTTGATTGTTTAATGCTAGTAGTTTTTTTTGTTTAATGCTAGTAGCTCGACCCGGCTTCACCCGGGAGCATATACTTCTTGAGTCCATTCCAAATCAACTTATTAGTTTCGTACTTAACTGTTTTATATTTAACTCAACGTGATTGCTGTCCTTTATACTGCTTTTGCCGTCTTGTCCCATTCCAACCGTTTCTGTATCGTCTCATTTAGTATACTCTATTCCTTTTTCACCCCACGGGATAATTACATTGTCGGGATAAAAACTAGGCTTTGTGTTAATCTAGGACGTCAGCTACTCCCGTGCCAAATTTCATCTAAATTGGTCTAGTAGTATGACCGTGAAGAAGTAAGTAACACACACAAACTTTCGCTTGTCTAATATAACTAGGATTTGTCCCAATCGAACCGCGTTGAATTTATTATGAATTACTACAAGCTATTTTTCGAACAATCTCTTGAGTAATAAGGTTTATTATATCAAATACCACAGTAATGTATTATTATTAACTATTGTGTTATAGGATTCCATCAAAATCAGTTTAAAAAAATTTGTTTTGAGGAGTAACAAATAAATCATCGCAAATCAATGACGTTTTACAAATAGACACGTCATACAGTAACATAATGGCACAAAAAAATGGCGCGATGCGTATTGTAATTTCAAATTGGTTCGAAGAAAGAGACAAAAAGCTAGATACATAAGTTAGAAGAAGATGAATAGACATCGCTAGTTACCTAACAATAAGTGCCTCACTGTTATTGGCCAAAGCGCGTATGACGTAGCACCAAGCATCAAGTACGGGATGATGTGGCGAGAGTTGTCAAACGTCGCCATGAGAGCGAATTTAATAATTTTATTTCATAAAAAATTAAATTACTTGCGCACTAAATAAAATATTTATTTTGTTTCACAGTTTCAGAATAATTTGTACGTTATTTTAAATCACTCTAATCTATTTTCGGCATTTGATTTTATGAATACAAATAGTCAGAGAAACGTGTATCCGCGACACTGGTTGAAGCGTGACTGATTGCAAGTGAGGCAATTACCTTGCAAACGTCTTGCCATTATAAAGCTCGTACAACGCATCTATGCTTTATAAACATCTTAGGTCGCAAATGTTTAGTTATCACTAAAACTAACACCCGGCTTCGTTGTCGGTCGCAGTCTGGATATACCCTGTTTGCTGATGATATTATGACTAGTTCTACAGCTATCTGTCTGAAAAAATGCTAATATTTGGGATATGAACTCTCAATAACTTCTACTTTTATTGAAGGAAACGACAAGTTAAAGCTATTTTAGAACAAAGTTCTTTACTCTCTTCAACTTATTATATATACTTTACTCAACCTTTAATTCAAAATATACCGAATAAAACCGAGCTCAACTCCCAAAGTATCCTCGGTCAATGACTTACAAACTGGAAGTCCCGTATACATTCCTGAGAAACTTCAGCGGCATTTCAAAAGCGAAGTTAACAAAAAACACAAGTACCCTCTTTGATATTGTAATGGGATAGGGTTGTGACTCATTGAACGTAGAAAAAATTAAAGGGACCACTCAGGACTCACAAAGGGCATTCACTTACAGCCGAGTAGAGGCATAAGATTTGTTTACAAAATAAAATACTGCGAATATTTGATGGATGGTCGGATTAAATTGATACACTTCTTGAGGCATATTTTTGTTTTATATCTACTTGGCATAGTTCTGATCTAATATGTGTGTCTTATACCTTCTCTAAAACTAAGGACTTTTTAAGGGTAATAAATGCTTATACAGACTGCCTCGATGGCGTAGTTGTACTACGGTAAGCTTACAAAGCTGAGGTCTCGGGTTCGAATCTCGGGTTGGGCAAAGTGGTATTGGATTTTTCTATTCATTATCACCCCACAGAAAGGAATTTGTGCCTGATATGGCGATAGGCTCGCCACCTATCACATTGTGGGACGGAACATACAAGGCGAAATGTGGGTGCCCTGGCGCCTCTGCCTACCCCTTCTGGGAAAAAGGCGTGAGGTTATGTATGTATGTATGTAAATGCTAATACACCGAGAAATATTTTCTCGTAAATGACTATAATGAAGTCGATATAGTGTAGAAATATTGAAATGTGACAATTTTTTACGGGAGTTATTGCTGATTTGGTATGTTTTTTTTTATATTTTGTCACTTTTTGACTCGACGCGACGTTTCGATTACCAGACAGCTTTCGCAGTCACGGGGTGGAAATAAATCCGTGATAAAATCAGTAAAATATAGTTTTAATATAGAAAAACATACGAGTAATTGTGTATTCCGCTGATAAAAAATAAAATACACCCAAAAGTCACATACATGGTCCTGACTCCACATGAAGAGTCTTGGGTCGTGTATATCAGGAACGTCGTGAGACTTTTCGGTCGCACAAACACCCAGACCCGGAACAAATATCTGTGGACTGTGGTTTACACAAATATTTGTTTCGGTACGGGTATCGAACTCGCGGCCTCTCGTTTCACAGCGGGCATCTAACCAACTACGCCACAGAGGCTAGCGTATAACTATGTATGTGTCGAAAAAGGCCAGTTATAATGTATATTGGCAAGAAAGTCCTTCTTAAGCTGTGGATACTATATTCGTCGCGGGTCTATGCAATTATGCCGACCCGCTCCAAATATACATACAGGCATACACAGCCTGAAACCGAAACCCGACATTACAACATACCAATTTGCTTATAAAGCTAACCAAATATAAAATATTATATTAAAGTGTAAAATCTGTCTACCTGGACAGATATAAATAACCAATCATCAGAAGAATTTTTCAAATTGCCATTGCATTTTATAACTTCTGTATGTATCCTGTATATATCTGTATCAGCCCATATACGTCCCACTGCAGGGCACGGGCCTACTCTACAATCGACAGTACGATTGAGATTGATTGACAACTCCCATAATAATTATTAATATAATTTAAATGAACAGTTTAAAGTATACAAGAAAACCGGGAATATTTCAATAAAGCCGAGTTATCAATACAGTGGATTGATAGTGAACTGCGTGCGTCATTTCAATATTAATCCCCGTTTTAATATAGAAAGTGAGATGTTTAATAATGCGAGTGAATCGTAATAAAATCGGGCGGGATTCAAAGTTCCAGACGAGGAATATGGTTGTTTGGGTAATATATTTTGATAGCTTGCTCTATTAAATATTTATTGTTGCACATAAAAATAAAACATCAAGTTTTAAGTTACATGTCAGTCTTTATTATTCTGAGTGCAGTATAACTTGGTGCAGAATGCTATATTTGCTTGGGGACAGAAAAAAAAATATTCTTCTTGAAGCCGAAATTGGTGTTCAGGAGACAAAGGACTCAACGAGAAAAGAAACGTAGTCTCTCAGCATACTCATACGGTATTCGTGCGTGACAGTAATGATTAGAATTCCATGTAGGTATTATTATCAATTATTTATAGCTCAAGTTACATAATTATACTCTTTTGTGTTAGTTAAAACAAAGCGTAATATAAATGTGAGAAATCAGATATGCGAGTGTGCTCGGATGATAGACACCATCGAAACACGGCATCGAAGGAAGGCACTTCTTTTTCTGGGTGTCTCAGAAGATCCGAAAGAGGACTGTACAAGTGTTGTGTTGTGCCTTAAGAGACTTCTCTGCCTGTAACATAAAGGCATGTCACAGAATTGGGACCCAAAGCAAGGATCACAGTCGCCCAATACTTGTCCGATTCTGTGGTGTTGAACATCGCTCTTCGGTTTGGAGGGCTAAGGCAAAACTGAAGGGTTCTCCCATCACAGTGAAGGAGTTTCTGACCAAACCACGGCAGCAAGTTTTCAGCAAGGCACGGCAACACTTTGGCGTCAGATCGTGTTGGACCCAGGACGGTACAATTGTCATAAAGACCTCTGATGGTAACCGTATAAAGATATATACTTTAGACGAGCTCACTCCGTTGATGGCGAGGTATCCCCGGGCATTGGAAAATTCTTCAGTGGTCAGAAACAACAGACCCGCGGTCTCAACGGTGGCAACAAAACAGCGATAATTACTACGGTTCGAACATAACTCACGACACACTAACATGGTAGTTTATAGCTATTTATTACATTTACTAATTTACTTTAAGTTAATAACTCGCGATCATTTTATACACCTTTTTGTTTACACTTTACACATTACGTAATATTTAATCGCGTGAATTGTGACTACTCGGTCATAATACCCGCGCAAACGCATCAATGTACCTACTTTTTTAATAAAATTTACGATAACATTGTTGACGTTTGCCGGTTGACACATTTGTTTCGTTTAGAAATCTTTTTTTTGTTATTACAAGTTCTGTTTGCTACTTAAATTTATTTTTAGATTCTTAAATGAGTGCTATTTTTTATTTATTTTTTTCTCTTTATATTTTGTTTGTTTTTTTTTTTTTTATATTCTGTGTTCAGTAATCTTTAATGTTAACAATAATGTGTATGTGTATTGGCTGGCGGGTGGTGCTGAGACTGATTCATTGCACCACATTTATTCATTTACATTTTATCGTTGTATATTTATTTATTAGTATTTATATATATATATTATTATTATTATGTCTTCTGATACTGATTCTTTTATAACTGCCACTGATTCTGCTTCTATGACCAGTGACGACAGTTTTTCTTCGCTACATGATGGGCTTGGTGACTTGGTGCGACAAAAATTTTCTTGTCAACTTGACACATTTAATATCTGTCACATTAACGAACAAAGTTTACCAAGTCATTTTAGTGACCTTTCGGATACATTCGCTGATGCCAACGTGCATTGCGTCCTGATTTCTGAGAGCTGGCTCAAACCTCAGTTGGCTTCTACCTCTTATCCTCTTTCCGGATTTATTCTTATCAGGAATGACCGGGTCAATATGAGGGGAGGTGGTGTAGCTGTTTATCTACGCTCTAATTTTAAATATAGCATTGTAGCTTCCTCTATTGACTCGGCGCCGGCAGAGTATCTCTTTCTCGAGGTTTGGGTCAGGGGAGTGAAAACCTTACTTGGTGTCGTTTACTGTCCTCCTTCTTTAGACTTCTTCTCCAGTCTCGAATCGATTCTGGAATCTTTAGGATCGGAATACGCACATCATATCATCATGGGAGACTTTAATACCAATCTCCTTGCCCATAGCTCCTGTCGTGCCCGTAAGCTCCTTGACATCCTTAATTCCGTTAGCCTGTGCGTCCTACCCCTTCAACCCACTCACCATAATGCTGGTGGAGACGACACCTGGCTTGACCTCATCCTTGTTTCTGATCCTTCCCTTGTGTCCTGTTTTGGCCAGTATCTGGCTCCTGGATTCTCTCGCCATGACCTCCTGTTCCTGTCCTACGCCTTAAAACCCAATAAGCCCCCGCCCAAGGTTTTGCGCAGGCGTTGTTTTGGTCGCATGAATTTGGACAAATTGCGTAGGGATGCCGAGAATCTGGACTGGCAGAACCTGACATCAGCATCTACAGTGGATGAAAAGGTCTCGATCTTCCGTGAAAATGTGCTTGCACTTTACGATGTTCACGCTCCCATTAGGCACATAAAGTTGAAACGCCCTCCTGCTCCTTGGTTGACAAGTGTTATTCGGATGGCGATGAGGCGTAGGGACCGTGCCTTTCGTAAATTCAAGAGGGATCGGTCAGATGCTAATTGGTGTTTATTTAAAACTGCAAGAAATCGTTGCAATCAGATGATACGTAATGCAAAACGCCGCCATATTCTCGATAATATTTCCATTTCCACCCCTTCCAATATCTGGAAATTCCTTAGAACGCTAGGTATTGGTAAGGGAAAACATTTTGAACTCCCGAGTACGATCAGTTTGGATGATATCAATCTTCACTTCAACAACATTACTCCACTTGATCATCAAACTAAGTTATGTACCCTTACATTCCTTAATTCCCTTCCTCGTCCTAATATTGATCCTTTTTTATTTTCTTCAGTTGCTCCTGGCGAGATTCGAAAGATTATCCTTTCCATTAAATCCAATTCCATGGGCTGCGATAACATCAGCCGTCGCATGATTCTTCCTTTACTCGACCTACTCCTCCCTACGATTACCCATGTAATTAATGCTTCCCTCGACACTGGCGTATATCCGTCTACGTGGCGGAAAGCCTATGTCATACCCCTTCCCAAAATTCCTAATCCGTCCACTGCCAACCACTTCCGTCCTATATCCATACTACCCTTTATGTCCAAGGTGCTTGAGGCTTGTGTATATAAGCAGCTGTCCAGGTTTGTTAATCTTAACAACTTATTAAATCCTCTACAGTCTGGATTCAGACCTGGACACAGCACTACCTCTGCGCTCCTCAAAGTGACTGGCGATATTAGAAAAGGCATGGAGAACTCTAAAGTCACCGTGTTGGCTCTAGTGGACTTTACAAATGCTTTCAATACCGTCAGTCACGATATCCTTTTATCTATCCTCTCCTACATTGGGATCTCGTCCGAGGCACTGAACTGGTTCTTATCCTATCTTCAGGGGCGTTAGCAGTCGGTACGTCTCGATGACACTTCATCGAAATGGCGTGACCTTCACTCTGGTGTTCCTCAAGGCGGTATACTTTCTCCCTTGTTGTTTTCTATCTTTATTAATCTTATAACTCAAAATCTTCAATGTGCGTATCATTTGTATGCCGATGACTTGCAGATCTACTCGCAGGCGGGGATTGACTGTGTTACTGAAGCCATAGACAAAGTAAACGAAGACTTAGCCCGTATAAAACAGTGGGCCGACAGTTTTGGTCTAGCCGTCAACCCAAGTAAATGTCAGGCAATTATTGTAGGTAGTCCAAGGATGGTGAGTAGGTTGGACTCTACACTTATCCCTCCTCTTACTTATAATGGCACAGTTATTGAATGGAGCTCCGCAGTAAAAGACCTAGGCATACTGATCGATTCCTCTCTGAACTGGCGTGCTCAAGTTAATGCAGTTTGCCAGAAGCTTACGGGTACTCTACGTGTTCTTTATCGCCTGAAGAACTTCCTTCCTGTGAAAACCAAGACAATGCTTGTGCAAACCTTGATATTTCCTTTAATCGACTATGGTGATGTGTGCTATTTTGATCTGGATGCAGAACACCTCAATAAACTCGACCGGCTTCTTAATAACTGCATTCGATTCATTTTTAATCTCCGAAAATATGATCATATTTCTTTGTTTCGCTCACAGTTAAAATGGTTACCAATACGTCAACGTCGTTCCTTACACGCCCTTACAACTCTTTTTTCCATTCTTATGTCCCCTGCTCCACCTTCTTATTTGTCGTCTCAATTTTTTTTTTATGTAGTATATGTATGTATAAGTATAAAATATATGTAGTTTTGTATATTTATATATGTATTTATATTTATCTTTATAATATATAGCCTATAATCATATATATTTATGTATATATAATATATTCTTTTGATATTTATTAGTTTACACGTGAACTTTTTTTTATTATCATTTAGTGATGCGCCTACTTTGATTTCTCTGCACCACCCAAAGGTTGACTGGGAGAGAATGCCTCAGGCATTAAGTCCGCCTTTATACTTTGTATATAAAGCATTTAAATAAATAAATAAATAAAATAAATAATATAATGTCACTAATGAGATATCACAAATACTACCACTGAGCTCATATTTGGTGGTAAAAATAACTAGCTTTAATGATCATAAATAACACTACCCCTGTTACATGATCACGACGGAGCTTGCATCCTGCAGCAATGGTACATAGGCACAATCTAGCCTATTGGCAAACATGTCCAGTATGTTATTGTTGCTGGTCCCCATTTATTATTAATCACGCATAAAGGTCGAAACACAAATATTTACTTAAACTTCAAACCATTTTATAATTATGAAAATAAATTACCATAAAATTACAGCTTTACATTAATAAAATCAATTACCAAAATTTCCCACCTGAAGCGTAAAAAATTAAAACCAGCAAATCTGACAAAGTGCGTCTAATCGTTAAAGGTGGCGGTGGGCTTAAAAAGGTCGCCTAATAAATTCAAGCGAAAGTAACAATAATGTTAAGGTGTTCCTTAATTAATTCTGTTTCTCCTTTTACCTTTTTTCCCCTCGTTTATGTCCTTTGACGTTATGCTCTTTATTGCGAAGTTTATGCCTTTTATGCAAAACCACCTTTCATCTTGCCAGGACCATTATTCCCGGCACATAATTTCTGTTCTTACTATTTATTGCGTAAGGTTTCCTTCTATAGAAATCTTCAGGTATTTCAAAGTGTTCACCATTGTTGGTTATTATTATGTTCGCCATTCTTCCTTATGTAGGGAAATTAAGGCTTTTTAGATTTATAGTATTTGTCCTGGCTTGAACCGCATTGAAATCTGCATTACCGTGGGATTTCTGTGAATTTCCGGTTCGAATAATTTAGAAATAAACAATCTCAAGTCTGATAGTCCCCATACTGGATTGGATGACGAACCTGAGAAGTTCAAAGTCTGATTTGTACATAAATACAAATATTTGATTTAGATCTAACTTTCTATGTACTACACGCTTTCTATTTTGCCCAATGTCTACTTAATTCATTGTATTTAAGACCCAAATACTTTATAGCTCAATTTCTCTTCTTTTATACTATTTGTTTTCAAGCACAAATGCTCAAACAGAAACAAAAATTCACAAAAATACTTATCCTTAATTGTTTCTACTAATTACCAAAGTTTCTTAGCGACGAAATTGCTGGCACCCTGATGGCGACACCAAAATGCGCCATCCAACATTTATGTGACAAAGACAGATGAGCCGTTAACCGTATGTTCATCAACTTCGCCTCTCATTATATTGTGAGTGAGCCCTCCTTTAAGTACGGCGCATGTTAAACCACCTTGAAACAGATGCTCGCCTGGTACAATGTATTTTTGGACGGATATTTAAAAGTAAAAACTATTGTCGTCTCGTTAGCGGTTGCTTTAGACATTTCGTTTTTTCAACTGATGTGATTTTGTTTGGCTTAATTTTAAAAAACTATATTAATGTATAATTTATTTTTCTACATTATTATTAAAACACTTTATTTAGAGATAAGTCATGTATTTACTGTATTGTAATCTATAACTTACTTTTTATTTTTCGTAAAAAAACAGTCACAAACTTAAGTATCATAATGACTCATTAACTAAATATATTAATATCAATCTCAAATAATACCCTACAGATATTACATCACAAAATACTCAACTCCTGCCAAATTAAAAAAACAGGTCTTTATTCCATCATGCTGAACCAATACAATTTCAACATAAATAAATAAATATTAATGACCACAATCGCATAGAAGTACGCAGTAAATTATAATATCGTCCTATATCAATCAAAACTTCCAAATCCGATCATGCTCGAACCAAAACACGACCGCTCCCTCTTCAGTTTATCCATCACAGTCCATCGCATTTACCGCGCACGTGCTACCTATTACGCCTCTCGTCGACTATGAAATACGACCACATTGTGTCTATATATAGAGGACATCCCTTAATGACCCCTTGTTAATCCCATCTCAAACAGAGGCCTTTATTTTTACTCTTATATCCGCGTGAGTGTGTGGGCCCACGATAACGTTGGATATTAAAATAATGTAAACAAACTGCACTCGAGATTTATAGGCTATTATAAATCGGTGTAATGCCTAATGGATAAGTGGATAATATAGAGTGTTATGATTCACGAGGTTTTATTGCTTCGTTCGGTTTTATTGGTATCGGCTGTTGGCTGTTTGATCGGATGGTTGGGATTGTGCATTAATATTGTAAATTTAGGAAGTTTTAATGATACAAAATAGTTGGATTAATCAACAAATACTAAAGAAAAGTCAGGTTTGTCTGGAATTTTGATTCTCGTGTTTAAGCCCGGTGTTTTTTTTTTTTCGGGAATTGATTGATTTGAAATCATTACTAATCTATTTGCTAAGCGATTACGCCATTAAGCTAATATGATACCTGAATTTAAAAACTAAATTTAAAGATCAGAAAATACTGCAAGTACAAACATTCAAATTCGTAAAACGTGCTCTACCTTGGTTCAAATTGAAAAAAATAAGAAGACGAACATGCAACAGTGATTAAAATTTACTAGCAATGTTATTGTGGTATGAAAAAGTCAGAAGAACACTCCAAACCGTATGTTTAGCTCTTAAGCTGAAGTGCCCAAACACCGCAATACACACACTCAAATTGTTATACATTAACAATATCCTCACCATTAGGAATAATATTATAATGCCTTAAATGTTAGCTCTAAATGTAATGGCCACTAATGGTTTCTGTTACGACTTTGCTATAACACTTAGAGAACACAATGTTTTACAATTTCTTAATATTAAACTAACAGCGTCTCTGGTAAGTGTTACATTTGGCTTTTTAGAATCGCACCACGTACTGCTGCAATTAGGATATTTCCTCACTTAGCGTGTTCTACCATCTGTATCACCGTTAATGATTTTGGAGAATTACATAGATAGATACATAATCGTCATGCCTGTATCTCATAGGTAGGCAGATACTATAGACTCGACTTTGCTTGATCCTGACAAATTTGGAGAACTATTCGATCTCATTCTATCTTCAACTGCCCCTACTACATGCACAGTTAGCTTACAAAGCCATGGCTACGTAATTATTACTTCGAATTTAACCAAGAGGTTCAGTTTTTTATACTTCTGCTACATCATCAAGTTGTAGTAGACAGTTTGGCTGCTCATGTATATTCTTCTTTTAAGCCTGGGTACTTTATTCGCAGGGGATTCGTCTGTTGTAGCTGTTATTGAGCTGGCAGGCATGGTTTAATTGAATGGCGAAGGATTAAAACTCAATATCACCAAAGTATATTAGTTATATTTAAGTGCGTAGTAGCTTATAGGTAAACGGACCAGACGGGCTACTAACATACTCAAAGTGGTCGCGGAATCAAAGGGCACATTTCTTTTCGGAGCGTCTAACCATATAGCCAAATAACCCTCAATCGTACCTTCCATTATAGAGGAAGCCAGGAAGAAAAACAACATTCTATCTTGATGGTACTGCACTTAATATCAAATGCAAAATGGTTATTTAAGCAAGTAAATATATGTAAAGTATAAACATAAATTGTTTTTAAAGGACTGCTTGTTTGAGTTTAGTTCCATGTTTCAAGATAAGTTTACGTTCCTCAGAGGAAATACAGATGAAACTTTTCAAATGTTAATTTAGTTAGGAAAGGTTAACAAAAGGGATACAATTTTGCATGACTAATTTTCAACCCCAAGTTTAAAAGAATGAATAATTTGCACCTCCGAGATTTATGCGGAGTTTAACCTTAATTTTTTATATGCCAAGTTGTAAACTTTTCTGTGTCAAATATGAAAAAAAAAATCGTTGAAAAAGTCATTTTACTCTTGAACATCTAGTCCATTTTTCAAAAGATGTATATGAAAAGTTTTTAGAAGGTCAACCCGAATATCAAGCCTATGATTGCCAAATTAATTTAATTTACTATTATTGCAACCTATGATCATAATATTTAAAACCGAACTGTAGAATTACGCAAAGTGGTCGCAACTTTTTATCGCTTAAAAATTCGTTGACTTTGGCTTCCAAGTCAGCTATTTTTATACTCTTTAAAAGTGGGAAACGAGTAAGCCGCTCACTTGATGAAAACTGCCGACAACCTGAAGAATATTAAGTGACACAGGCTAAGCTACTCACGTCAGCCATCTGAAGAAGGTCGACTCGGCTTTTTAATGTTAAGACAAAAAACTATTTCGCAGCCAGAACTAAAAATAACTGTACGTCGTCATTGCGAACATAATAAATAAATACACCTATCAGTTACACATTTAAATAAAACTATTATTTACGGATTTTATCGCGGATTTGGTTTGATTTTTACATTTTTTTAATTTACAATTTTTTACTTAACAGCTTTCGTGGTCACATATTTCTGATCCCACATAGAAGTCTCGTGTGTCTCAGAAACAACGAGAGATTTTTCAGACACCCAAACACCAGAACCCAAAACAAATACTTGTGGATCACATAAAAAAAATCTGGTTACGGTGATGAAAACCGCAGCCCGTTTCACTGGTAGTGTCCAACCAGCTAAAGACTACAAAATTTCAATAGGCAGTGAATTATAAGGATTTGTCTTTGTCCCCAGAACTCCTGCTCGGCACACTAAGAACACATCAGAAGGCAGCCTGTGACGAAGAGATGGTGACCCTCATTTGTCCTAGAGGGACCACCATCAGTATCCAAGTGGCGCAGTATGGAGCTTCTACTACCCAGAATTCTTGTGCTCCTGAACTTGCAGAGTATCAGCCTGTGGCTGTTGAAGTTATTGGAGATACTTCGTGTGTCTGGCCTAGTGCTTTGCAGGTGAATGATGTTCTATCTCTTTGTTATACGTGATATTACCTGTATATTATTAGGTAAGGTGGTTTTAATAACCACGGAAGTAAAATCATAGAGTACATTACTATATAAAAAAAGTAATATTTAACCCATAAAATGTGAAAAGACCGTATGAGATACTTTACCATATTTTCCCCACCTCCACGAATAATTTAGATGCATATTCGGCAAAATATTGCATAAAAGTATAAATGTTACATTATTGTACATATTTGAGTTGTTTTTATGGGAGTGTCATAGTCAACATGTGACTAAACTCCCAGGTTAAATAAATAGAAAAAAAAAAAAAGTCATAATCTCACTTAATATTAAATTAACTGAATAATAGAAATATTAACTGAAATTAATAGATTTTGTCTAAACGAGGATAATATAAGTTACCTTCATTTTTATTACACTGTCTGTCATAATAATCGTTGCAAGCTACGACTAATCAGCAATGCTCCACTAGAGATGAGCTGGAGAGCGCACACCACTTACGTCGGAATACTTTACGCGCTTTCCGCGCTATCTATATATTTATGTCAATAGGTTCTGCTAATCCAATCCAATCCACTGTATAAAACTAGCCTAATCTTTTTAAAATGTGTGCGAATACTCTCAAACTATTTCATTTATGTTTTATTCCTTATCTGAAATATCATATTTCAGTTAGTATTTCGTAAGCTGTTCATTTCACATTCCAATGAAATGGGATCCCTTCATCCCTTATTTTTGCTATCTAATACCTCCTAAGGTCGTCTAGGAGAACGCTTTTGGCGATAAGAACGCCTATTGTCCACAAATTTTAGCTATTATTCATTTTATCTTAGATTGTATGTGGGTTACGATTTAGAATTCGCCATTGTGTAAACAGGCTCATAAGGTGAGTTCTTACTAGTAGTTTTAGTTCAATGAAATTTAAAGGACAGGAGATAATGCTGGAATAAATGATATGCCTGATAGTAGTGGCTTAGGAGAGGATAAGTAAATCGAAAATAGCAAAGAAAAACTTGTATCAAACTAAAAAGATTTAAATAGCGGCTAAATTTTTTTGTTTGCAACGGATTTCATAAGTTTACAAGTTATTTGTGCTCTAATATCGACTATTTATTTCGCACTAGACTGCGAGAAATATGTGGTAAATATGTGGTGATTATAGTAGTAAGACATTTTTTGACGTTGAGTTTTGACGTACTTGAAATAATGTTATTTTCTTCTGTATCAGCCCATATACGTCCTACTGCAGGGCACGGGCCTCCTCTACAATCGAGAGTACGATTGAGAGTGGTTAGGCCATATAGTCCACCACGCTGGCCTAGTGCGGGTTGGCGGACTTACATACCATAGAAATTATTTTCTTGAAATAACTTGATTAAAATGACCACACATCCGAAGTTGAGCTGATGTTATAGTATATTCTTAAAATAATATTACAAAATAACCGTTCTTTGCCGACGGTACAAGGGTGCAAATGAATGTATAGACAAGCACTTCCTCCAGTTATTACATTATCGTTTATGTGAAACTAAGTAGTCGCCTCCACACACCACCATTATGTCGGCGTGAATAATTTATTGGAACACCTATTATCCCGCCCTAGGTATTAAAGCTGAACGGTGTTTATGCTCGGCACTTCAGTCGTTATTAAGGATGTTGGAGAATAGCTTGTCTTTAGGTGGTAAATAAAGTGCAATAGGCTGCAAAATTTTATCAATTTTGGAGGATTTTTTTTAAATTTTATTTTATTTATTTATTCTTTATTGTATAAAATAAACATAACAGTATACAGAGATAGTACAACAGGGTACAAAAGGCGGTATTATCGCAATAAAGCAATCTCTACCAGACAACCATTATTTTGGTTCATTCCATGAACTATTAATGCTAGACTAATGCAAGACGGGTAAGGTAAACGTTTCAGGTATTACAGCTAACAATCAGTCTTCGCAACGGAGTATTTAATAAAAGATTTACGATAATTTATAGTGTTTCCCTGTCATTTTCACTAGGTCTGTAATTTTTATAGTTCTAAGATGCACATACTGTGAAATAACGATTTATTTGATATAGGATAGACCGCGTGTCGAATAATTTATTGCGTGACAGGTCACTAGATTTTTTTAAATTACAATTAATGGTGAGCCGAGCATGCCATTCGCCTGATGGTAACCAATACTACCGGTCACGAACAGTAGCAAAACTAAAAAACACCTTGAATTGCAAAGCAATGCTTGGTATTTCACTGCGCTCGCCATCCTGAAATATAAGATGTTAAGTCTCAATATTTTCAGTAGTTATTCTGGCCACAATGTCCTTCAAACCGAAACACAACATATATATACACAAAATAATAAACTAAATTTTCACCGACAAACGACTAAGTAGGTAAGCGTGTTGAAAACGTTAGCATTTATCTGTAGATTGACGAGTGATTCCCATGGTACGTGTCTGTCTATCGTTCGCATCGGTTTTTACGATTCCTCTATGTTTACACAATATGGCGGTTTTATGAGCAGATGCCGATACAGCGGTATTGCCCAATAAAGATGGTCGATTTCTCAGAACTATTATTTTCTGTTCAGATTTTTTTTGTACTTTACTGAGTTATAAAGAAAAGGGTTGTGATGTGTGTGGTAGATTTAATGGACGGAATGAGATATTGTGATGAAGGACAGTTTTAGATAGGTTGAGTGATAAAGTGAATCAGTGAATAGTAGAAAAAATAATTTAGTATTTTGCAAAATTGAAAATAAATAACGAAAGGTATTATAACTTAGGCATATACAGAATATATAAATATTTTTCGAAAATGATTTATGACAGTCAAGTTATCGTAGTTTAAGAACGAAAATTGATATAAAATATATACATACATTGTACTGAACCCACAGTGAGATCAAGTTTTGTGTCGTGAGTATGAGGAACTATGAGACTTTTTATTCTAACAAATACCTAACACCCGAAAGAAATACTTATGGTTCACACAAAAAAAATCTGGGAGCAGGAATCGAACCCATGACCTCTCGTTTCACAGCTGGCGCCTAACCGCTACGAAGGCTAGCATAATAATCAATAAAGATCAGAATAAAATTGCAATAAATCACTTTGATACGACTACCATCGCTGACGGAATATACTCGTAATTATTTAATAATATTATTTAATATTATTTAATAATAGCATCTCGATACTACTGTTACGAGTATATCACGTTGCATTGACGTCAGCTGCTTTTATACAGCGAGGACGAGGTGAAGCGTGGCACATTGAGTTCATACCTTTCCTGCGATTACTAGCTAATAAGCTAACGTATTGGGGGTTTACTCTATACTCCGACATGAAGTTCGAATGTTCGGACGATGAACGTCAACATATAAGATAAAAGATTTCCACTTCTAAAAATTAATACTATTCTCTATGAAACTCATCATTCACTTCGAACTTGGTCTGAGATTACGACGTATGATACAGGATTCGATCATTAGGTATTTAAGCATATTCAGTTTTACGTGTGATGTTCAAACATTCGTCGTCGTGTCGGAATAAAGAGTAACCCTCTGAGTACAAAAAATAATTTAAAATATAACAGGCATCAATAGAATTAAAATGTTCTTGAAATTCCAATGTTCTCTGTTTTCGGCCATTTTAATCAATGTTCAATACATACATACATTGCAGACATGCCATTCAGAGCTCCGTTCTACTCTACAGATCGATACATTATCGAAACCTTTTGGCATTTAAAATTTTACTATAGCCGCAAAATAATACCCTGACTTACATTTTTTAAGACCACACTTATTTTAATATTTTCACGATATTTACCCCAGACTATTTTTTTGTTATCATTTATTTCAAATCTCCTTATTATGAAACCATTCGTACCTACAGAACCCAAGATTGTATGTCGACAATATTGTCTTCTTAATTAATTCTCGCCACCCGATTTAAGTGGAAACATTTAAAAAGAAACCTTAGAAGGGATCTGAGCATTCTTTCCTTATTTGTACGGCACGTTAATTAACCTTACGGAAATTAATTCTCGATAAAATTACCAAATTTACAATGGAAATAATTTCTGGAACAACTCAAATGTTTTCATTAAGGCGCAAACTGTTACAAATAGCTTCTAATTTAATAATTTCACGCAAATTGGCAATGGTAATTGATTGTATGAAAGTTCTTGCATTAGTATAATTTATTATAACTTAAATAATATTTAGTAATGCACAGTAGAAAAATTTTTGACAGCCACCGTGGCGTAGTCGGTTAAGCGTTGCCTGTAAAACAAGAGGCTGCGGGTTCGATTCCCGCACCGAGAGAAGTTTTTATGCGGCCCACAAATATTTCTTTTGGGCCTGAGCGTTAGTAAGACCGAAAAGTCTCTCTCAGTTCAAAATATTTCTAAGGCTTACTGGGTTTTTGGCAGTATTCAAAACGTAATTTTGCGATGCTTATAAAATATGCGGTGCGTAACGTATCATTAATTTACTTCAACACGTTAAAAATTACAAATGAATATTTTCACACAAGCTTTATCACGCAGCAATGTGTTATGTGAAGGGTTTGTTGAAAAAATATCCACTTCGTATTTATTGCTGATGCAAAAATCTGTATGTGGTATTAATTCATGATATTATGGTTTTTAAACAAGTACTTGAATGTCATATTGACAGCCTCCTTGGCACAGTTGGTAAGACGTCGACTGTGAAGGGAGGGGCCGCGGGTTCGATCCCCGCACCGAGACAAATATTTGCGAGGCCCACTAGTATTTGTGTCGGGTCTACTGTTCATGAGACCGAAAGTCTCAACCGAAAGATGTATTATTCATTAACAAAAAGTACGATCATTCAAAAGGTATCAAAATTCTTAATTTAAATTCGAAAAACGAACAGAAAAAAATGATTTTATAATTACGAGTATATCGCCTGTATTTTAATTACACTTTTACAAGACATTAATTTATTATGAACCAGCGTTGTTCGCTAATTAACGGAATATTCCATAGACGAAAATTCCTTTAAATATTTTTTTTACAAATCAGCGGAGTTACAAGTTACCTTTGATTAAATGTTTGGGCTCATTAAACGCTTCTAAGGAAAGATAAACAGGCGGAAATACCCTTTATAAATAAGCCCGATTTTTCACAAATTGGGAATTAGGTTTATTAACATAATTTTACTTTGAATTAATAGAAAAATCTTTTACTTTCAATTTAATGGGAACTAAAATACTGGCAGAATCTTTTGCTTGTAGTGAAATACTGTTACCACGGCATATTAACACGTTTAGAACTCGCCACAGGAGACCACGCAAATTAATTGGTTGTTTTAGCTTCAGTCTGTATACTTAATTTAGAGCAGACTTATATGATTGAGTGGACGGGCAAGACAACACTTATCCGTTGTCAATAGTCCGTAGATACTATAGCGGGCTATTTGATAGACAATTTTTTTATTGCTATGAATGGCGAGACCAACATGCCATTCGTCTAACGGTATGCGATAGGACTGCTCATGAACAACCAGCAGCAAAACCAAACAGCACCTTGAATTACGAACCAATGCTTGGCATTCCAACGCGCTCGCCATCCTGAGACATAATATGTTAAGTCCTAATATGTCCAGTAGTTACTCTGGCTACAATATCCTTCAAACCGAAACACAACAGTGAATTTAAATTGCTGTTTGACGGGAGAAATAGACATTGCGGTGGTACCTACCCAGACGGCCTCTCACATATGAGAGACCTGCCAACGGTCAATCAAATTACACAATAAACTTGTATTTAACCAATCACTGGCAAAAGAGCAGACATGCTAATTAATTTTTATAGTATTCATTGTTGCAGACGGTCGTGGAGGCGTGCCAGAAGAAGCGGCAGTGCAAGTTCCACACAAACCCGAAAGCGTTCGGGGTCGACCCGTGCCCCGGCTCGAGACGGTTCGTCGAAGTAGCGTATAAATGTCGTCCGTGTAAGTTTAAAACTTCTTTCTTCTGTAACTCGGTTTTAAGTGAAACGGTCGTGAATCAGCGTTCCTATGACTTATAGTTTGTTATGACTTGAATTTGGAATTTTATTCCTTAATCCTCGAGGTGTTTTGGCTTTTGTGATGAATTTTTGTACTAGAAAAGAAGTGGTGTTGAGATAATTACAGATCAGATCGATTTGAGGCTGAAGACAGAGGTAATCCCACGCCGTGGAATACTTTTATGCGTTTTAGTTTAATATTTTTTGACACTTTCTGAAAGGAAAGGGTTGTAGAAAGAAGGTCAACATTTTAAAGTAATCTAAAGGGTTATCGTCTCGACTTTCAGTATCGTAAGGACATCAAAGACCAAAACTGTGAGAAATTTGCTTGGACATTAGGCTTATAAATGAAATCCCTCGTTTTTAAATCATTCTAACGTCAACAGAGTTCTGAAATCATAAAAACGAAATAACATTATTCTCAGCTTAAAGCACTTAAAAAAATATCGCACCATCGTCAAAGAGGAGTCTACTGTTTTATAAACAAGAATTTCACTTTGTAATGTAAAGTGGAGACTCAAAAAGGAATTGTACAAAAATATTTGTCTCAAATCTGGCTGGTACTAAATTTTGGTTATAATTTTCGTTTTCAGCTGGGTGGCACAAAAAGATTCTTATTAGAAAGTCGATGTCTGTGTGTCAATATTATTTTTCTCGGAAACTAGTTACGCGCTCAGAATGGCTATTGAAATTGATCGTGTCTATTAAAATATAAAACAATATTTCTTCTGAAAGTTTTCTTGTAGCTCGAAATTTATTATTTTTATCACCAACATCATTTTTGCCGTTCTCCTTCACAGCCAGTACATTAATTCATATAGGCAGCATCATAAGTTTTAGGAATAATATATTTATTACACTGTAAAATATACGCTGAATCGTGATATTTTGTCTGAAAATTCAAGTTTCTATTTACTTATTACTTTAAGTTCGAAAGTGGTTTTGTGTGTTTTTCATTAAAATTTTACTGAATCATTAAGTACCTCAATGTTGCGACATTTGTTTTATTATAGAACCTCGTTGGTTTTCTTTCTGAAATACTAATGAAAGTTGGTTTCATTAATGTTTTCACATTTTCATATATCAAATGAGTTAGTATTTATGGAACTTTCTCAAGTTTAGCTAGAAACTTACGGGTTTGTAAAGAGAATTGTTATAGAAATTACGTCGTCTACAATCAAATACAAAGTATTTTAAAATCCGCGCCAATACTGTTTTTAGAATCGTGATGAGAAGCGGCTCATATGATAGAAGAATATTAATGTATTAAACCAAAAATTCAATAACTTTTAAGACACGAAAAAAAATTAAATTCCCATTAAAACGAAAACAAAAAAGTAAATTCGCAGCAAATTGTTTGATAAATACGGCTGAGATTATTGCCAAGTAAGAAATTGCCACAATAATAAGGTTACATCGAGCTATTGAAATACTACTGTTTAAATTCTCAGACGGCTAGCCGCAATCTCTTGAATGTCGGATGTTTTGCCCATCGAGACTATTGTCTAGTCTATTGTAGCTTTGTCATTATAATAACTTATTTGCTGACATATATTCAGGTTTCTGATTTGCATTTTATGAGTTTTGCTCCTTACTAATTTAATTAAAACATAAGAGTTGTATCATGAATATGACAGTAATATGATTTAAGAGCATTTACGATACTTGATGAATATCAATGGCTGGATATGAAGTTACTTTTAATCTAGATTTAAATCTTAAAAATGTTATATGTTTCAGTATATGTTTCACTTAACAAAAATAGAGATTCAGATATGGTACATATATTTACAGATAGCTAGGCACAATCAATAATCCGCTCGTAAACAGTAGCAAAACCATATAACACTTTGAATTACAAAGCAACGCTTGGCATTCCACTGCGCTCGCCATCCTGAGACATAAGGATGTTAAGGCTCAATATGACCAGTAGTAACTCTGGCTACAATGTCCTTCAAACCGAAACACCACATGGCATTTAGACTACTGTTTGGCGGGAGAAATTGACATTGAGGTGGATTATTAATAATATAACAGTAGGGTTAAGCTAATATGTTTTTGATAAGTGCATTTATTTATCTATTCAACAGATGAATTCCGAAGTAAAGTTGGTTGTGAGAACGACGTGCTGCATCTCAGCTGTAACCCTCACTCCAGAGTAGCGATCTACTCAGCGCAGTATGGCCGTACTGAGTATGACTCCATACAGTGCCCGCAGCCACGAGGAATGAAAGAAGAAAGTAAGTTAATTATTATAATATTGCATTTGTTTTTACCACAGAGCTCCTGTATAAGAATTAGCAAAAGGATCATAGGGGAGTTGCAAGTTTTTAATTTTAAAAGAAGATGCAATTTTGATTGACAACTACACACAATAGGTTCATTTTAGTTTAAAACGACACTGACAACCACGAATTTCATGATCTTATAGTCAGGTAGTTATACATAAATACATAATCGTCACGCCTGTCTCCCAACTCAAGCTCGATCCTGACATATTACTTTCGCTTCATTCACTTTCAACAACCCCTTCATGCATTCTCGATTCAAAGTACTATTGACCTGACTATTGACTATTTTAATTCACATGTACCCATCAGCTTCCCTTAGCATTTCTACAGCGTTCTTCGATCAAATATACACTAGATTATAAGTAACGGCCTAAAAACGGCAAGAGAAATAAGAGCACAAATAAGCGTGTGTTTTTTATTTGATTTTAGTATGGTCCAAAACATAATAAATCTTAAGGAATAAGGTTTATTGTTACCTGAAGTTGATTATAATTTAATACATTTTGCTACATCTCGTAGTTTAAAATTCCAATGTATAAAAATAAGCAACCTCGGCCGCGTTTGGCGTATGATTTTGTTCCGGACCCTGTATCTTGCACATATTTGATCGAAGACAGCGTTCTACTAGCTTTTTTAATAATTATGGTTAGCATAATAATAGTGAGTGGTGTGGTACCTTGCTATAATTAAACGTTGTTCCAGCATGTCTGGAGCCGTATGCCACAGAGACGGCTATGCGGGAGTGCCACGGCAAGCGGCGCTGCGTGTTGTCAGCTGACAGTAACATGTTCGGAAAGCCCTGCCGCCCGGGCAGCCGGACCTACCTCAAAGTCGTTTATACTTGCGGTAAGTGCATACCTTAGTACCTACTGCTTGGTTAAGGTAACATAATTGAAATTAGTTGCTGGTTTCAGCTAAGTATCTTTAATATAGTATTGCATTTAAAATTATTTTGGGCTCTAGGCGTGAATAAAAAATGAATCCCAGGATACTGTCAAGTGTTTATCATTAGTAATAGAGTCTCTACTTTTGGTGGTTGTGATAAAACATCTGGTTTCGTAATCATCAATTAAAATACAACACAAAGTCGCCTTATCAACTTTATGATCATTTTCTTCTACTCATACTATTTATTCGACAAACTTGTGTCCCAGGTGATCTTATAATTTCATATGCAAAATATAAAGGTGTTTTGCTGAAAACGTAAAAAAATGTATATAAAAACGGCAAACAAAATATACTGCGAAAAATAAGGGTTTAAAAAGTATGTTTGTCGCAAAAAGAGTTGTGGTCTATACCAAATATTTCAAGGGTATTTTCGTTACGATTTCCTTGTGATTTATGTTTTAACTGGCAAACGATGCTCTGTAAACGACCATTTGTAAAGGCTATCTATATTTGGTGGTAATAAATATCCTGAAATCCTGTAAACTCTTTCCTGAAATATTTCGATACTTTATTTTAGTTGGTCCTCTGGACGGAATAGCCATAGCGATCAGCAATAGGTTGTAATCTCTATCGTATATTATATAACCTGCCTGCTGCCTGTAGACTGGTGGTAGGTCTCTCATATGTGAGAGGCCATCTGGGTGGGTACCACCGCAGTGTCTATTTCTCCCGTCAAACAGCAGTGTTAACGCACTGTTGTGTTTCGGGTTGAAGGGCATTGTAGCCAGAGTAACTACTGGACATATTGAGACTTAACATCTTATGTCTCAGGATGGCGAGCGCAGTGGAATGCCAAGCATTGCTTTGTAATTCAAGGTGCTGTTTGGTTTTGCTACTGTTCATGAGCGGTCGTATCGCTTACCATCAGGCGAACGGCATGCTCATCTCGCCATTCATAGCAATAAAAAAAAAAAAAAAAACGACACAATTGTAATTAAAAACGTGATCCACGTGGACTTGAGTTTTTGTCCAAACGACTCAGATTTTATTAAAATGAATTCTAACAACCGAGTTACGAGAAACCGAGCTATTTCTGTACATTTGAATCGAAGAACTCAGGAATTACCGTCGATAGACGTCAATTCTACATTTCTCACAATAGCGAGACGTTTTGTTAATTTTGTAGTATTTGCTGAATTATTTAAATAAAGCCTGTTTATTCAGTTTAAAATGTATTTCAATTACTTATTTGACCTTGCCGAAATCCTCGCGTAGCCCCTTTCGATGATAAAGTAAGATACAGCGGCAGATATTAAGCGGAGCTGTACAGAAAGAGATAGACATCATTTATAGACCAAGCCGCAAGCGAGCGCTACCTTTTCATATTTATGAGCTTCTGCCGGCATTATTTCATTTGAAAATCCCCATTTAATAAACTGTTATTGCGTTCGTAAGTTATTAAATAATTTGTTAAGTAAATAAGCTTATAATTTTGAATTTCATTAGGAAGCAATCCGATTTTGTATATAAACAGTATTATTCGAACAAATCTTCCCTACAGTTTTTTAGGTTAACTTGTATTTCTTCACCGATCACTCCATAAGTCTGCCGAGTTTTATTTTGCTGTTTTTTTCTTGCTTTCGTGTTGTTTTCTTCGCAATTTTCCTTGTCGAACATTTATTGAATGCCAGTCATTAAAATGTTTTGTTTACAGCTCAAAAGTTAGATACAATGTTTTAGGAAATTGTTTATTGTTTTTACTCTCACTTATAAAATAACTTTGCTAATTATGATAATGTTTGAACAGAACATCATCAATTTTTTATGCTTATTTATGACTAGCTCTAAAACAAATTGGTAATAATGCTGGAGAAACAGAGTACCAGCTCTGTTACCTCGATTGTTGGAAGGTCTGCTGGGTAAATTAATTTCATCCTCAAAGCCCTAGCCTCAGCAATCTTAGTAAGAACTTTGAATTTTTGCTATGGGCACAATGCCTGATTTTCGCACGGCCATTTTGAGACCTAGACACGTTTTCTGACTTACTTTTATTACCTTCATCGTTATCTTCGACTGTAGACAGTGTTTTAAACACAAAACTAACTGTATTCAGCGCTTTCTTATAATTAGTTCCAGCTCTTTGAACCAAAACTAAGATAACCTATACATAGCCTCCCAATGAGACTTCTTCGGAACCATCGGCTATCAGTTCCTTGAATGCTGCCCGGTACTAAATCGATCAGTAAACGTATATATTATATAGCTTTTTCAATATGCCTTTTTTTCAAAACTCAGCCATATATTTATTTTAATATTATACATTGAAGTTTTTAAAGAGGTTATACAAAAATATGTTCCCTAAAAGTTGAACGTAACGATGAAATAACACAATTTTAGCTGTGATGCTCCCATTTTCGCAGTTTAATAAGACCTCTCTCGCCCGGGCATCTATAAAATATCCCATAAATGTGGATAAAACGTTTAGATGTGTGTGTTTGTAAGATTGAACTAACGTTCAACGGATAAAAGTACGTCGTATTGGACGAAAAGCGTTAAAAAGAAAATATTCTTGCTTTTGTATCATTCAAGATTATATCTACGTATTTTCATATCTTTGAAAGATTGATTAAGTAAATTTGTAATATAATTAATATTTGTTTATGTAAACAATATGTACCCTATGTATTTTTATGTATATTCATCATAATTATCAGTTTAGTTATGTATTCTAAAAACACCTATTGTGCTTCATCTCTTCACCACCCGAGAGTGAGAATGTCTCAGATATTAAGTCCGCCTGTATATTTGTCTATATATGAAGCTGAAAATTTTATGGTGTAAGATGACTTATATATTCGGTTAATCGCGGAATTAAAATATCTTTGTTATATACTTGTGGTAGGACTCTCATATATGAGAGGGCGCCTGGGTCGATTTCTCCCTTCAAACAACAGTGTAAATGTTGTGTTTCGGATTGAAGGACATTGAAGTATGAGTAACTACTGGACATATTGAGACTTAACATCTTTTGTCTCAGGATGGCGAGCGCAGTGGAATGTCAAGCATTGCTTTGTAATTCAAGGTGTTGTTTGGTATTGCTACTGTTTATGAGCGGTCATATCGTTAACCATCAGGCGAACAGCATGCTCGTCTCGCCATTCAGTGCAATAAAATAATAAATACTACTCGTAATACGAGTTTGTTACAGATTTTATATATTGGGCTTCTTACAAAAGATTTTCAAGTGAAAATCCCGTATCCATAAGCCTAGCGTCGGTCCACCCACATGGTCGATTGACGACATAATAAAGGTCGTAGAAGGTTGTTATATTCAGACTAGATATAACAGGTTGCTATGGTTTCTAGGGCCTAAACTAAACTTCTTATTGCTAAAGACTATAAAAAGTACTACATCGTTTGTAATAAAAATAAAATCACTAACCGTTATTTGTTTTAATAGCAAATATTAAAAAATGTAGATCTTATTTTTCCCTTAACCAAACATCTTCAGTTAAGTGAACAAATAATGGATTGAATATTACTTTATTGCCCACCGACCCGACATCTATTTATAAAGATGATATCTAGCTAAGAATAGTTCTAATAATTGTAATCTCGTCAACAAGCTATATTACAATGGATTAAACTCGTTTGGTTTCGCAGAATCTATTAATAAAGTGATGCTAGATAATAAAATTCTAGAAATGATTCTAAGCCTCGCATCTACTTGCCCGAACTACTAAAATATAATTCTTGGAATCAAACTATATAGCTCTTATCCAGATCTTGGTCTTAAACCAAGGCAATTACGATATTAATTAATATAAATGCCAACTCGTACTTAGCCAGCGTGCTGGACGATGTAATTACGATAATTAGACCATATGGACTAACCACTCTCAAACGTTCTCTTGATTCTAGAGGAGGCCCGTGCCTTCTTGTTTAGATATATAAAAGAAATATTAAATAACACCCAACAGTCACATACATAGTCCTGACTCCACACTAAGATCGTGTGTCGCGGGTATCAGGAACTATGACAGACTTTTCGGTCACACAAACACCCAGACCCGACACAAATACCGGTGGGCCTCACAAATATTTGTCTCGGTGCGGAGATCGAACCCGAATCGTTTCACAGTCGGCGTCTTACCAACTGCGCCAAGGAGACTGTAAATATGACATTCAAGTACTTGTTTAAGAGCCATAATAACATTAATTAATACCACATACAGATTCTCGCATCAGCAATAAATATACATAATGCAAAGTTACCCGCTGGATATTTTTTCACCAAACACTTTACACAACACATTGCTGGGTGATATATTTTGTGTGAAAATATTCATTTGTAATTTTTTATCGTGTTGGAGTTAATAAATGTTATGTTACGTCTAGCATATTTTTATAAGCATCGCAAAATTACGTTTTTAAAACTGTTGAAATGAAAGTAAGCCCTAGAAATTATTTTGAATAAATAATAAATAAATAACACCCAACAGTTAAACACGTAGTTCTGACCCCATACTAAGATCGAGTCTTGTGTCTTGGGTATCAGGAACTACGAGAGACTTTGCAGTCTTTCAACACCCAGACCTGAAAGAAATATTTGTGGCCCGCATAGCAACAAACGTCTCACTCAGTGCGGGGATCGAATACATGGCCTCTCGTTTCACAGGCGGCGTCTAACCGGCTGCGCCACAATATGAGGATATGGGAATATATTATGATCTGCGTTGCATCCGATAGTAAGGGGAGAGATGTCAAGATAATCGATTCTCACCAGTCAATACTCTACCCAGATACAATTAAGCTTGTGTATTCGAAACTAGACAAATAAACTGACGAACCAGCGTGGGTCGCTACAGTAGATTCTACATCAAGTATGCGGCAGTCGTAAACCGAATACGAATTTCTTCCTCAATTCACTAAGTATTTGTGATTCAGCAAAACATTATACGGCATAATACTTATTCGTGTTTATGTACACGTTTACGCATCTCATTATGCAGAAGTTCTAGTATAAAGACTGGCATGAATTCTACAAAAGGACACTAAAGAGTTTTATTTGTCGTAAACTTGTTACGTTTCAGTGTTGCAAATTATGTTAAAATGCAAGCGCTTCACTCACTTTAATAAAACACGTAACGCTGGCGGTTTTCTAGAAATTTCTTATTTAACTCTTGCTAGTTTGAAAGAGCAATTTGAGACTAATTTTATCCCGAGACATTTTTGAAATGTTTTTTTGTTTGGAAGCCAAAATTAGATGACATATTGTCGCTGAAGATTAACATAAAAATATGTATATATGGATATTTTTAAGTTAAGACGAATGAGAGTAGTAAATGTATGAAATATACGAGAAATAAACAATTTAGAGTACCTATTTCATTACAATTTAGATTGCTTGTGAATTAAATTTATAATAATACGATAGAAGATAATGAAAAAGAAATGTTGAAGAGATTTGAAATGCTTTGTCCGTTAAAAATAAAAGATAATATTATAATGAATTCTAGTTGCGGAATATTCATTACTTAGGCATATAGCTACCAATATAATAACCCAAGGTCCTAATTATTATAATAATATAATGAGGCTTGTATGGATAATTATACTAATAACACTTCATAACTGGAGCTATCAACTTGCGGTCATTATGCCCGATAAGATTAAGATTGGCTTAGATGGTGCATGGTTTAGGAACGTAATATCTTAATAGTAGGATTCTTGGCAGGCTTGGCATAATAGGGATGTTGACTCATTTAACAAATTCACGTAAATTTATTTTTTACACTATAAACAAAGTATTTTAAAAGCTAATATAATATTTTGAGAACCTAATTGTTCGTAATAAATTAAATTAAAATATTTTATTCATTACCCAGTATCACGTGACTGCAAACATCGATCGGAGCGCGGTGACGTCATAGAACGGGCGGAATCATGATAAACTCGCTTCATATAGAACGCGAGTCTCTGATGATGATCGTTGACGTAGATACATATAGTCACGTGACAGGTTGGAGCGTTTTAGCGGGAATTTTGAAAATTATTTTCGATTACGTATTCTTTTTATTAAAATTAGTTCTATATTTTAGTATAATTATCTTTTCGTGTTTATACTCGTATAGGGTATATCTACAAAAATGGTTTATAGGACATTATAATCAGAACTATTGAACGTATTGAGACCTACATAAGATGTTATGTCCCTGGATGACGAGCGCATTGATGCCAAGCATTGCTTTGTAATTCATGGTGTTGTTTGGTTTTGCGATTGTCCATGAGTATTCGTATCGCTAACCATCAAGCGAATGGCATGCTTGTCTCGTCATTGATAGTGTGAAAAATTCGTTAATAGCAGTCTGGCCGTATTAAATATTAGTAATTGTTATAAACCTTATATTATTTTTAATGACCGCTAGATTGTTTATTGAACTATTACAGACAATTAACTTGGCAATTAAAAATACTAAGGTTAGTTCAAGCACACATTCACAGCCAGTGTACAATGCCACCAGGTTAAATGTATTTCCCATTCATAAAAAACCTATCGAACAATCCGTCGATTAAAATATTTGTGCAAAAATCTTTTGACTCTAATTTTTAACTCTGCATGATTGAACTCAATTTTCTAGACGCACTCCCCAATCAAACAAATGAACTGAAAGATCACAATATTCCACAATCACATAAAACAGAATATTTTCGATATAGCACAACCAGCTAAACTTGAACAATAATTTCCAGTCTGACTGGCGTCCGTAATAAATCTAAGTTATAAAAATTCGGGACGAGCTACGGCCAGTAGAAAGTCCCATTCTTATTTTATTATCAAGCAAAACAGTGAATGCCCCTCAGTGATGCTTTGCTCCGAAAGAAAACGTTTTCTTCGTGCATTTTTTTCCATTAGGCAAGGTACTGTAATCGGTCTTTGATGCCTCTTGTCTTATAATGAGACGTGAGTGTTTTGTTATTCTTCCTTATTTATCTTCCCAAGACAAGTTATTGCAATATATTCTTATGTTTTATTCATACCGATACGGCGGGATTGAAATACATTTGCTGGGATTGTTGGACGATCGCTGTTTTCTGTATTAGTTTGATAGCTATAAATTTTTGTTGTGAATTCTAAGATTGTGAGATCACTGTTTTGATCATTTTCTGTAAATTTAATATGCTTCACTATGACAGTGATGTCACGTGAATCACTTCTCTAAACGGGACTACAAACCTGGTTCTTCAAAAACGTTGTTACGGTTTAGATATTGTCAACCTCCGAGGCGCACACGATTAGTCGTCGGCTATGGAACGAGAGGGTTCATTCCGTGCACCGAGACAATTCTCCGTATTCACCACCATTTGTTTTGGGTTAAGTGTTTGAGACCAAAAGTCTCTGATACTGATGAAACAAGACTTACCCCTTATTATAGGAGTATGTGACCGTATTGTGTTTATTATTTTTCTATGTCTGCCTGGGTGGCGCAGTTGTACTATAGTGTGATCACAAAGCAGAGGTCTCGAGTTTAACTCCGGGATCGGGCAAAGAGATATCGGATTTTTCTATTCATCCATAAGCCCAAAGACTGGAATTTGTGCCCTATATGGTAATATATTCGCTCCATCACATCGTGGGACGGAATATATAAGGCGAAAAGTGGATGTCCTAGTAGCAGCTCTGAATACCCCATCTTAGTGTAATTATACCATAAATGCCAATTTGTGTGTGTCAGGTTAGGCTACGGGCTTCTATTACGTTGGCCTAGTGCGGGTTGGCCTATTAAAACTATGAATACAGCGTTTTTCATTACACAAAAGGAGCAATAATATTTTGAATAAATCTGTGTCAATTTATTATTAATTTATGTTTAAATTTGATGCTCTTTTTGCATAGTGCTTTGTATTCTACTTCACAATTTGTTTAATCTGTTAGTTTTACCCAATTTATAGTCTTTCAGTTCAGACTTTGTGAACGCAATGGAGCCTATTTTCTCGCAATTTGGACTGGCTTTGTGTTGAAATAATTTGCATTGAATGGCCCAATATTGCCTATTTACGTTTCGATTCAGGCTGTTTCTTCGACCGTCAATAACGTAAAATATCTCCAAAACCCTTCCATCCATTCTAATTTGGATATTTGTTAGGATTGCCACAATAGGAGGCTGATTGTCTATTGGTATTTCGGCGTTAAAAATGTACGGGTGAGCAAATGTATAATACTTTTTTGTAAGCTTCTTTGGTTTTATTCCAAATTTAATTTGCGTTTTCGCCTTTATAGGTTTCAATAATTGTATTTATTCCGTTTAACTTTTTTTTTGTTATTTATAATTGAAAATTCGTAATCTTTTGATACTTCGACGAGATACAATAATACAGGCTTATCATTGAATTTCAATAAGCCTATACACTCCTTCAGCAAATACAATAATCAAGGTCTATCATTGAATTTCAAACGATTGTATCAGTTAGCACAGTAAGCGCCAATTATTTTCAAACAACAGTAATTGCTTCGTTAACGGGCTTATCCGTGGCGCAAAAAATCTCAGTTTGACCGATTTGTTAGTATTACATCGTCCGGAATATTGTCACGAACAATGACGTCCACACAAAGCTGAATTAAATGGACAATTTGATACACTCTAGAATATTATAGTTCTTTTGCCATATTATACGAATTTGAAATTATTTTAATACTGTAGATATATGGTTTTGATTTCTTTTTATATATTTTTTTGCAATAGTATACGCATTTGCAATTACTTTAACACTTTATCGGTATTTACTTTTACGAGTAGGTACAAGAAAAACTGTAGACATAGTATCTTTTTATATATTTTTATTGCAATTAATGGCGAGACGAGCCTGCCATTCGTCGGATGGTAAGCGATACGACCGCTCATGGACAGTACAAATAACTAAATTATTTACAAAGCAATGCTTGGCATTCCACTGAATTATGAATTGAATGAGATTTTAAGTCTCAACATGTCCAGTAGTTACTCTGGCTACAATGTCTTTCAAACTGGAATATAGCATAGTACCTAAGCAGCAGTGTAATGTACTGCACATTTACACTGCTGCTTACTTTTTAAGAACCAAAAACTGTGATATTTTGACTGAATGTTGCAATAAGATATTCCTTCTAATATGATATTCTATATTTTATTTCTATTCAAAGGTGTACCACGGTACTATAAAACATTTCAAATAGGCCTAATCGAATTAATAATACTAATATAAGCTATGATATGTCTTGTCTCACGGATTATTTGGTTGTAATTTATTACGCTATCCGTTTCATTTCTTAAGCAAATCATAATATATCAGACAATATATTAGGTACTAAAAATACAATATATTACTAAAACAGACATAATAGGCTTATAAGAAATCCCCAAATGTCATCAAAAGAATGAGTTAAAATATATTTCATAATAAATGAAATCCATTAAAAGCCATCCATTAAAAATATAAAGAAATTATCGAAAGCCAATCGTTTGAACGTATTCCCGGAATTCGACATTCGTTGAAATTAATAGCCCAAATCCGTAAACAAATACCGCTTGTCAACTACCGTCGAGATATTTATGGAAACGTATAAACGAAGTCCTAAATAAATGTGGATTTAGTAAAAAAATAAAAGGGCACGTTGCGCTCTTTTCAACTACTCCAAATTCATATAAAGCGACCGTCTGCCTCACTTCAAAACATAAAAATACACTTAAAACGCGATGCACCCTAAAAAATCTAAAATTAACATCCCCTTAAGGAGAGCACTTGAGGTGATGGTTAAGAGGATAAGAACTTTATTTCTGGAGATTAAAGTGTAATTTTGGTTGCAGTACCCCGGACTGTTTTGAAGGAGCGGTACGAAAGTGCCCCCGAAGAAGACGAGGTGGCCCACGACGTATCGGAACTTGAGCACGATGATGTCGGTAAGTGGTTTTTAATTTTTTTAAACAAACGTCAAGTAGAGGATGTAACAAAAACTGGACGAGTAATACTTAAGTTTCTCTTTGTAAATGCAGCAATCGGCAGATTCTTTAAGATAAGATATTAATAGATTTCGAACTCGAGAGATTTTTTAAGATCATGTTTTTGAATATTTCAATGGAATTCTTGGAGTTGGAGTGATTGAAAATGAATGTGATATTTTTTGTTGTATGAACGTCTAGTACAAATATTAGATAATCAGCAATTCTTGTATATGTGGATGTCAACGGTGTCTTTATTACTAAAGAAGTTAGCACTTTTACAACACCGTCCAACATTGTTGTAAGTCCGGAGCGAACAAGCTTTGTCATTTTGAAAGTAGCTCAGAAAGTGAGCGTAAAAACGGACATTAGCTCACAAATAGTTTATAAATAACTGACGTCGAGCACAATAGTGATTACTTGGAAACAATCTTTGAAAGCAAGGAAAGTACAAGTTAGTAACAACCCACCAGCGGGAGTATAAAGCCAATGTTTGCAATCTCATGAATTGCTTTGGGTCGAACAGTTTTACGACGATGCCATAAAGGTGTTCTGTCTGCAATAAACTTTATAAGGAGCAAATCCGACTGATGTCAACAAGATTTCTGGTAATTCTCGACGAAAGTAGACTTATATTTTTTATTTGGTTTCGTAGGCAACATTTTTCCTTTCTTGAAACACGTTTTGTAATAAGGTGATAGGGAGCGTAATATATTGGCTATTAGTAAATTCAATTAGATCATAGAAATTCTGAGAATCAATCTATTTTGATATTCATCATTTTCTTACATGATATAAGTATGAATAAATAAATTGAAAAGAGTAACACGCCAGAAATATAAATCATTCAATATATTTTATTTCTTATTGGCTTTTTCACCAGCAGTGCGGTTTATGTACATACAACAATGAAGCAATTTTTTTTTATTACTTTTTTGGACGTATTTTATAGCCTGTCTCTCAAAATTAAGTAAATGAATATTCACTAGGTCCTGTTACGTGCCAATTACCTTTCATGTCCCACGTTTTGAAGTTAAAATTAGTTTCAATATATTTTTCAATTTGTCGTTCATTTTTATTGGTACGTAACAGTTTTAATAGTCCTCATACTAATTTGTACAAACGACTATTGTTATTTTACAATATTATCTCTTCACTTAATTTTATTTGTGTTGACAATCTATTTATAAATATATATTTTGGAATTAGAATTGCAACAATTTCTGCATTTATTTTTTTCTGCACAATTTGCATTAATGGCGAGATGAACATGTCATTCGTCTGATGGTAAGCGATACGACCGCTCATGAACTGAGATGAGATGAGAGCAATGCTTGAATCCCACTCGCCATCCTGAGAAGTAAGATAGTAAGTCTCGTAAGGGCTTGGGCCATATTCATCCGGCCTGGCCTAGTGCAGGTTGGCATTTATATGTCATCAATTACAATTTCATGTGTAACATGTGGGTGTAGTATGCCAACATTAACCTGCCACTTTAGTCGTATGTGTATACGAAAAATAAGACGATTTATAAGCTATAAAGAAGTATTTCACGCCGAATATTCAGTAAACAGCAGCTCCCTGTAGTTGTTTAACCACTTCTCTGTAAATTGTTTTTCGTCCGTCGCGCCAATCAATTCAAGTAAAACTGTTGGCGAATCCTTTGTGAAGTGACACTGCGCTTGCAATCCGACAATCGAAGTGCCTCTTGTCGTCGGGACGAAATTCCAAAATATTGACTGAAGTGTCGCTGCGGTTTACTCGTAATTTTCAACCGAGATTTTTTTAAATGTTGTTAACTTGTTTGTCATTTACTTCGATAACAGATTGTATGAGAATTGTGGCTTATTAAGACTTTATTAAGATATATTATCAGATGGGTAATATTAATTTAAGTATGATTTAATTATTATGGTGATATTTGTGACACAGATAGCTTCTCAAAATCAGACCATGTGCTAAATGTCCGATTTTGTCATCATGTACATTTGTAACATTTTGCTGGTGATAAGTATCTCATATGTGAGAGGCCGCCTGGATAGGTACCACCGCAATGTCTATTTCTCCTGACAAACAGCATTGTAAATGAAGTGTTGTGTTCTGTTTTGAATGACATTGTAGCCATAGTAACTACTGGAAATTTTGGGATTTAACATCTTATGTCTCAGGACGGCGAACGCAGGAATGCTAAGGATTGCTCTGATATTCATTGTGTTGTTTGGTTTTCCGACTGTATATAAGAGATCGCTTACCATCATTGGATTGCCATGCTCGTCTCGCCTTTCAATGAAATAAAAAACCACTAAAACATACATTTTACAATCTTGCAAGTCTGTCTCGTAAATGTTCTGCACAAAAGTAAGACATACGTCGACGGTAATGTAAGACACTGTCTTGGAACAAATTAACAAATGTCTCAGTATTCCGGTGCCGAAACCTGCACACATTTGCAGCATCTTTCTTCACCCGGTGTTATTTTCGAGTGCGCGTCTCGGCTTGTCTCGCGACAATTAGAGCATTCCGACTTTCTCATTGTTCCGGGGCGGGTTTGCCCTGGCATTTCCGCATCTGGGGTCCAGAAATATATGCACGTCTTGTGCTTCGTTTATAGGAATGTTTGTGGGATGAGTATAGGATAGGATATTTTAGCATACGGATGGGTAGCTGATATGTGGAATTGGAAAAAATATGACTACACACTTATGTATAATTGTCCATCTATATATCGGATTCAATGTGAGAGCAACTCTCCTAACTTACGATCTGGTAAATTTTAATCATTATCGAACTACAAGTAACATTTAAGTTGATTACTATTGACACCGATATAGCTCTGTCGAACTTCCGAGGTACCGGAAGGTCTTAACAGTTCCTTCCTTTAATTTATTCTTTATTCTTTTGTATATTCATCGCTCCTAAATCTTAGATCGCACCTTGCGGTATACAAGCCGCACCTAACACTCCTCACAAATAGAATTTCGCAATCCTCCCGACATTTGCTCAGGTGGCGGTGCTCGCGACACTTCACAAATACAGGAAAACTCGTGTTAACAATGTATTTTAGGAAATCTTTGAGATGGACAGTCAGAATATCTGCTGTAAATGTTATGTGAAGCAGTTTATGCGAGATGTTCTGTAAATGTTGCATTTTTTTATTTGAAAAAGTGAGAATATTGAATGCTATGTTTGCTGACATTTGATTGAAGAGGGTGTATTCAATTTTATTTTTTAAATCTGGATCAGCTCCTAACCGTCTCACTGCAAGGCACGGGCCTCCACTACAATCGAGAGTACGAAGAATGGTTTGGTTTTATTATAGTCCACCACGCTAGCCTAGTGCGGGTTGGCGCAAATTACAGACCATAGAAATTCTTACAATTCGCTGTGGCATGCAGTTTTTCTCACAATATTTTTCTTCGCCATTATAGTGCGTGGTGATTGTATATAAATATGCATGACTCCGAAAAGTCAGAGGTGTGCCATGGGATTTGAACCCGCGACTACAGTGAGCATGTTGGCATCCGCGTCTGGTCCGTTTACCAAGTACCAACAAGCCACAACGCACTTATATTTATTGTAATAGTATTTCAATTTAGTTTAACATTAACTAACATCTATGATCAATTCTTCCATTTCAAGTAAAAGTGTTGGTATAAGTGCTGAATGCTGAGATTAACGACATTTCTTTGCTAATGGTGTATTCATATTTATTGTAGTAGCAATTAACTTAAGTTTTACGGTAAACTATCGTCGATGATCAATTTTGTTTGATACATGGCATAATTGGGCCAAACACCATGCGCATCATCTACCCGCAAATATGTTAATTTATTTGTTATTGGCTTTTACAGCTGTTTTAGCTTCGTTAAACGATCCACCAACTATCACTGCTTGATTCCTCGCTGATGTTTATCCAATAATATTTTTGTGAAACGAAAAAACATTTCGTATAATTTTAACTGCGGAAATGTTTCGTTCGCGTATGAAATATACATGATTAGCAGTTCGATAGTTACGATAAAACTACGGAATTTTATAAAGAAATCAGTGTTATGGGTAGAAAGATACGCAATTCTCAATATTTGGCACAGGCTAATAGAAAAAGAAGCCATAAACTCCATACTAAATGGTCCAGGCAGAGGTGACGCCCACGTATCGCCTTTTGTGCTACCCACGATGTGAAAGAGGGGCGAGCCTGTGGCCATAACGTGCGTACTACAAAAAATCGCTCAACTACTTTAATTAAATATTTAAAAAAGTGGAATCAACATGTTAATCTTCCCTCACCGATTCACAATAATTATATTAATCGGTTTAGAAAGCTATGCTGACTTTGTGTTATGGGTTCTCTTCAAATTCTCGAATACTGTTTGCATATCACTATTCTCTAGTCAGCCAGGAAGCTGTGCAATCACTTATCAAACAGCACACTGTTTACCTCGTTGCTCCTTCTGCATCCAATTTCTACGTAAATTGAGCGTTCTAATATTTGCCGGTACTAACATTCGGTAATAGGTCCTAAATTATAATATTGAAACGTTAATGGACTCCACTCGATGTACGAAAATGTCACTGTAATCTGTATCTATACTTGATACTTATTATGATACAATTAAATCAAAACTTTTGCTGTTTAATGAAGGATGCTTAAAGGGTAAATTTCTAGACCATATTCAACTGTTATGTGATTTCCAGGAAACCGATTTCCACTACGTCAACACGCGTGCTTAGTGCGGGTTGGCGTAAAAATTGTTAAAAAACTAATAATAATATAAATATAATAATTATAAATCTATTGTTTACTATTGTACAAATTACTTCTGACGCTTGTATGTCTAGTCCGACTAGTTCAGGGCGTTCCGTGTAAATTACCTGCCAATAGTAAGTTTTTTTATTAACTTCATCATTTACCTTCTTAGTAAAATGAAGGTGTACTTTAATAGCAAACACGCCGCCCATACTGTTTCTCCGTTAAAATGCATTGTACATTTAACAAGAAAGCCATTAGTCGAACAAGACAATGCCTTATTCATTGCTCTACCGCCACCAGACTACAATTAGGGAATGGAAAGATAACGCAGTTTGTTTAAACCCGAGTGGTCCCCTCGGAATTTTTAAGCTTAAAATATCCGGAACCACGAGGAGTCAACGGCAGCAATCGCCATGCATAAATGAATGCTGTGTATTGTTCTAACTCTCGTGTGTGATGGATTGTGAACTAGTTTCGAGATCACAGTTATCCGGACTGCGTTCGAAGTGAAACGTATAGCTGTATTTTTGCATAGGACAGATTGACTTGATATATTCGTGACCGACTGGACGGCGACAATTATACAATCGTGAAAATCCAGTTATTATGAATCACAGAAGTGTCATGTTTTGAATTAAACCTTTGTGTATCTGGTTATGCGTAGACCAGCACAATTTTTTCAGCTGATACTCTTTCCAGACTTAACAGAACTTACTCTTCATCGTAATAGTGTCAGAAAACCTATTGTTATTTGACCATTCTAACCTACCTACCAGCAATATTTAGGGATCGCAGTTCATTAAAAAGATATGGGGTAAGAGAAAGGGAAGAGACGGTGGAGAGAATAAGAGGTGAAAACGATATGAGGAGTAGGCATCCGACAACGCAACTTAATTTTCCCTTATTTCCAGTGTGAATAACACACTCCTCAAGATAATTCATTTTCGATGAATCTTAAATAGACTACATGAGTCTTCCACTTGAAATGTATGTGTTTTTTTTTACAATTTATGTCAATCCGTCTACCCATCCTTAAAATAATCATCGTGAAAGGCGTTTCAAACTACATGACGGATGATTTAAGCCGCGTCGGAATACATTTACATTCGTGACACTCGTGGCCAGGAGTTACTGCGCCGTGACAAATATATGAACCATTTGTACATCTGCGCGTTTCTATTTTATAGTCTAGTGTCTAGTCTCTGGTATTGGTATCGTAAATTCGATACGTTGGAATGTCATAGCAAGGTTTATATGAATTTTGAGGGCAACGCACTGTACAATCTGGTGTGACAAAATTAAAGAGCGTTGGGTATGAGAAAATATTTCTTCTTGTTTATTTATTGAAGTGAAACTTTTTCATCGGCGTTGGAAAAAAAATACCGTCACATTTTTTTGTTATGCGTCACATTTTTCCGTTACGCGCCATCTTTTTCTTGCCCCTACCATGGTCGATCCGAACGAAGAGTACTTTTTCCAGCGAAGTAGGGATAGCATGTCGTTTAAGCGGACTTACTCCCACCACCAGATTTGCCGGTTTTCTGTTGCACCCTTATTTATTAAAATAAGAACTTGGGCTGGCCTGAGACCAAAATATTATTCCACAGCTGGGCATCCCATATACAGTACAGCTTGGGTACAAACAATACCCAACCATTGCCAAGTCATATCACATATAGGTCCCCCCTCAAAAAGAACATCGGCCACGTCCATACATATTGGGACCTGGCAAAAAAATATATTGTACACAGCTGAGATATAGTTTATTTTGTTGCATAGTGCTTGAGGAATTATGTCCAGTTAGATGAAGGTTTTAAAAAAGCCGGATTTATTAAAATATTTCATATATTTGTAACTTTTTAGGTTAGGATTACACGTATAAAAATAGCACATTATAATGTCACAGTCAAAAACAACAACATAAAACAAGAACATAATTTTGAAACACTATGCTGAATTATATGAACACAATGCAAAAAACACTTTGAAGGATAGACTGACGCTCCGGGTTCATGTTGGAAATATGAGAATACTTCGCACTTTTAACGAAATCACAAAGCGATATCATTATCCAATGGTCAATCGTACAAGGTCTTTAGAAATGCAAGGGTCTATCGGAGCCCGTTATCAAATATCAAAGCCAAGTCATAAATATAAACAGAGAAATAACAGTAGGCGCAAATTGGAAATCACAATAAAGCAAATGACAGCGCTCAGAAGTCATAATATGTGTAATAGAAAATACCTACACTTTATTTTTAATTCAGCACTGACTACCTTCAACGCTGTAGATAAAACCTTATTTTGAAACAAAGTATGAGTGATGGAACGCGCTCATACGCGTTCAATATTCTTAAAACACTTCAAGATTTTCGTTTTTATCCGGCTATTTAAAAATATATGGAAATATGCATTTTTATTCTAATAAATCGTACTATTTTTTGATGTACCATAACTGGTCCCTTCAAGGTCCATTATGGCCGATGTTCTTTCCTAAGTCCCGAACATTTTTTGAAAATTGTTCTCTACCCCTACCCCTACCCTTCCCAACCCTCCCCCACCCTAAATCCAAAACATAGTCCAATAGCCTCCCCACGAAACCTTGTGTAATTGTTTTATTTTTATTTTATCTTTGATGTCATATCATGATTGCCTACAGTTGTAACAGCAATTCGACTTATTTTTATTGAATTCAATATTTAATTCACGATTGTACGTTACGTTGGCGATCCAAAATTGGATGGTCACTTAAGCCTTTTTGATGTGTCAAATCCTACAAGTGTGATAATATGTTGATATCATCTAGGTACGTCAATCATGGGCAACTGAAGAATCCTATCCTTATCTTTAAATTTGGAATCCTATGAATAAAATGTAATACATATTAAAAACTCCTTCCTTCCTACCTTGAAGTAGTAATACAAAATACAAATAAATAATATTATATTGATATACCTAATATATAAACAACAAAGACATCCGTCCGCTTCGCTCTGTTTAATATTGTACTATTTCAAGAGTACCCTGTTCAGGACATGACAAATTGTCCGCCACAATAGAGCACTTCTTGTACCCGGACTCCAGCCAAAACTTGGCGTTAAAATGAAAAATGTGCTTTAAACTTTGTTAAGGTAGGTTTTTCGCACGCGGTTTTAGTTTCAGGTAAAAAGGAAAGGTGCGGTTGGAAATATTACATGAAGTAGAACTGCAAAATAAACAATCTAGGAGACTATAGTAATGAAGGGACTAGTTATTGTAATATATCCGTGCTGAACAGTTTAATAGAAAATATATTCTTATCACATTCCTAAACGCTTTAATAAGAAGCATCACAATCCAAGTAGATTATTTTAAACCATGTTTTTCTATTTATTTATGACAAACCAAAATCTTAAAATAGGCATCATAGACAAAAGTAAAATACATTAAATAACAAATTGAAACATTGATATAATATATATATTTGGGTCAGCTAATTTTCCCTATCTATTTTCAACAGTAGGAAATAAACTCACCGATCCTTCAATACCAAAACAATAAACAGATCTAAAGAACTACTCTTGTGAATAGATACAAGGCTAGCCCCTCATCAAAACGTCAACAAGTAAATCCAAATATTAAAATCATCCACGCCGGTATCTAAGAAGAAACGTTACGTAAGACACAAGCGAAGAAATTTGCTTAATCCTCTCTTAATTTGGACTCTTGCAATCTGCGGGGATTTGTTTAGCCCCGTGTCAGAACGGTTCTTTGCTTCGTCAATGTAAAAACGGATTAGACGAAGATCCTTTTGAGAGGCCTGACGACTTATATCGTAATTATATTAGTGGTTATTATTATTATGTTCTTATGAATCTTGTTTGTTGGATTGGTTTAGTAGTATGTACAGGCTGGGAACCGAGATCTTGGATGCGTTTCTTAGGTTAGGCGATCCGATTTGTGATTACAAACACAATTTGTTATGCGAATGAAACGGCTGTTATCACGAATGAAAGCTGTAACAAAACTATTAACAAATTCTACAGGGAAAAATATAATTTTAGATAGATCATGTTAGATGTGGTTAGAGTAATGAGATATAGCAAGTAAAAACGGAAAACTCAACTTTACTATTATATAGTCCAGTTCAGAAAAAGTAAAGTAGTCTTCGATAGGAAATTAGTATGTTTCGCCGCTTAACGTTTTTATCCCATTATGCTTAAAACCGCGTAAACGATGCAGGGTATATCCATACTAATCTATGGTATATCCAGACTGCGACTGAAACCGAAGCCAGGTGGTAGTTTTAAAAAAAAACGACGATTATTTTTTATAGTTTTTTACCTAGTTTCGCGTTTGGGTGATATATATTATATAAAAGTTTTTCCTGTAATAATAATATGCATGTTTACTTTTAAAGACACAATGATACGCTAGGGTTTCAAATATTATTTTAGCAGAAACTATGTATATATCGCACAAACGCAATCCTACTTCTGTATCTGTATCAGCCCATATACGTCCCACTGCAGGGCACGGGCCTACTCTACAATCGACAGTACGATTGAGAGTGGTTAGGCCATATAGTCCACCACGCTGGCCTAGTACGGGTTGGCAGACTTACATACCATAGAAATTCTTATAAACCACTATGGTATGCAGGTTTCCTCACGATGTTTCCTTCACCGTTTTAGTGCGATCAATACGCACATGACTCCGAAAAGTCAGAGGTGTGCCCTGGAATTTGAACCCGCGTCCACCGTGAACATATCGTGAACCGTGAGCAATCCTACTTAAAAAATAAATTTAAAAAGTCGTCGCTTTGCACACAATGCAACTATTGTGTTTGAAGTCACTTACGATTCGGCTTCGTTTTCAGTCGTAATGTGGATATACCCGGTATACACAGGGTGATCTAGGAATACGGTACACTTGCGTGGTTCGCTATAGCATATACTACAATTTCGCGCAACTCTCTATTCGGGTTGATGTGAATATGCTACCAACAGCATGTTGTGAACATTTATAATTGAGAGCGGCTAGGAAACATGATATCTTAATTGAGTTAAGCCTGCCACTGTTGTGTATTTTGTAATTTCACTTGAATATTACGTATAGAAATATGTTTCCCATACATCAATTCACGGGTAATAGTTATCTCTACCTGGTAAAGGTAATATTCCGCCTTCATTATGTTCGTTTTTAGTACTTATTTCACTTATTTTATTAAAATTTAATGAACGAAAAACATCACCAAAAGATCAAAATGGGAAATAAAAAAATAATTTCCTCATCAAATTAGATTATCGGGCACATAGCACGTACAACTGATGGCCATTGAATATGAACGTCACATGTGAATTAAAAGTGGCATGCACTGACTGAACAGTATATTAAGGTTATTCACCTTACTTACCACTTTGGAGAACTATTTAGTTTAAGTAGAAGACATGGTCACTGAAATAAATAGCGATTTTTTTATATTAATATAATTGCATAAACTAAACAGCAATAATGATTTCATTCTGAGAGCCGACCGTCATTTTGGTGCAGGTGATTGAGGTACATACATACATACATAAATTCACGTCTTTTTCCCAGATGGGGTAGGCAAAGGTGCCAGGGCACCCACATTTCGCCTTGTATGTTCCGTCCCACAATATGATAGGAGGCGAACCTATCGCCATATCGGGCACAAATTCTTGACTCTGGGCTGATAATTAATAGAAAAATCCAATATCATTTTGCCCAACCCGGGATGCGAACCCGGGACCCCAGCTTTGTAAGCGTACCGTAGTACAACTACGCCACCGAGGCAGTCGGCAGTTGAGGTATATTGAAAAAAAATTTGATAATTTGCAAAACGCAAAGTATATTGAGTGCATCTTTATTTCATACCCGATTTCAAAGCATGTCGAGTAAGAAAAGACGTTCGCCATTGAATATTAACTAAGACCCTTCCTCCAGCATACTCAATAAAGCGTATATGTTTTTCTAGTGCACATAAACTTTAGACGTATATTAAATTTGTTTCCAACTTGAACGTTCGAAGTCAAATAACCAGTGCAATCTCTATCTTTCAAATGCTCCCGTACTTGTTTAGTTTGGAATGGTAAAGTTTAGAAGCTGTATTTTTCTTATTTCTAACTTATTCCGAACTGGTTTCATCATTGCCACACTCATTAAATTACGTTTCAATTTATACAGAAGTATTAAACTACCCGCATATTTTTTTCATATACATACACACAACCGTCACATACATAGTCCTGACCCCACACTAAGATCGAGTCTTCTGTCGTGGGTATCAGGAACTACGAGAGACTTTTCGGTCTCACAAACACTCGGACTCGAAACAAACGCTTGTTGTTCACACATACATTTATCTCGGTGCAGGGATCGCGCGGCCTCTCGTTTCACGGCCGGCGTCTAACCAACTACACCACGAAGGCTGTCAATGTAATGTAAATGTAGCATGTTTCGTCTAAATGATAGTTTCAAATAAATATGATCGTAAACATTACTATTGATACGAAGGGTGCCTCTTACCACTTTTTTGTTGATCTTATAAATTAAAATTACAGTAAGTCTTTTTCCAAATCCAAGTATTTGTATTTCAGATAATATCACGATTGTTTCAAAACCATACTCGTAATGATATAACAAACAGATAGTTACTTTCGATTTTTATATTACTTTGTATTTATTTTGAAGGAGCGATATTTATTTTACCTCCTCAGATAATGGGCGATCCGATGTCCACAGGGACACATATTGGCAGAATAGTTAGATTTGTTTGCAAAATTCGTTTCCAGTCTCGTTTGTTTCTTTGAAATACGGCAAAAATGGAGCACTGTTTTTACATGCTCAACTTTTTGGTGATAGTGCCATCAATCTCTTTATGCATTCGCATTCATTCTGAATGCTTTTATATCGCTGTATATGTACTGGTTGCGTTCGGTCAATACCAGTACGGTTCTATACAAAGAGGGTATGTAAAAATTCTGAAGCGTTACTTTGTGTTAAAGGAGTTATGTATTGTCTAATTCTTTTTAACTGGAATACAATTACGTGGGTTACCAAGAGACGTTTTCCACCATCCTGTACGTTGCTATTCAGCTATTCGAGCAAATACTATATACTGGTGGTAGGTCTCTCATATGTGAGAGGCCATCTGGGTGGGTACCACCGCAGTGTCTATTTCTCCCGTCAAACAGCAGTGTAAACGCACTGTTGTGTTTCGGGTTGAAGGGCATTGTAGCCAGAGTAACTACTGGACATATTGAGACTTAACACCTTATGTCTCAGGATGGCGAGCGCAGTGGAATGCCAAGCATTGCTTTGTAATTCAAGGTGTTTGGTTCTGCTACTATTCATGAGCGGTCGTATCGCTTACCATCAGGCGAACGGCATGCTCGTCTCGCCATTCATGGCAATAAAAAAAAATACGTATGTTCTACATTCAATAATTTTTCGTTCATTACCATCAAATTCATTACAATTTTTCTTTCATATTTTTGTCATTTCGCACATGAACTTAACACATTAACTACGTGAAACGAAAATTGGGTTACAGGAATAAAATGGAACAGAATGAAGTCGCTGAGGCTAACAAAAGCGAATTACTTACCGTCACTCAAACGGCTGAAAAATAACATGCACTTTATATCATTTCCTTCTGTCAATATGGCAGAATAAAGTCGATTCACAGAGCTCCGGGAAGCTGGTGATTTAAATTCGTATCGGGTGCAATTAATTGACCAAGCACGCGTAGGTGTTACATTTAATTGAACGATTTCGGATTCACGTATATGCGTCTGATTATAGGCCTAAAACGCATTAACCGATCCGGAATTGGATTTCGTTGTACAATAGTCGAGATATACGATGTAGGGAAGTGAATTAAGGTGTAATTTATAGTTTAATTACTTGTATTGTTTAGATACGGAGTTTGTAGTCAAACAGTAATTACGAAAGAAATTGAGTTTATTTCTTTATGCGGTTATTCTATTCTGTACCATTTTCTTTTTTTTTTTTAATTTTCCTGTGGTTATTCTATTCTGTACGTTTTTTTTTAATGTTCCGCCTCATTATGATTAGTTTTTAATTCTAGGAATGGGCCAACATGATTGGTAACAAAAATATCTATTAGGAGTACCAATTTTGCCGTAGAAATTCATTTCCGGTAGTCTAATAATCTTTACCCTTTCCTCTCCAGGACTTCAATTCTCAATTTTCTACATCTTCAAAAGTTACAAACCCTACAATTTAAAACTATGAACAAATATCCTGATACTGATCTATATACGAGCAAGAAATGGACTGTTATTACCATAATATGAAGATTTTCTAAAATTTCATTTAAGTTTTTGTTCTCTATGTTCACGCTAACAAGATGCCGAGCGCATGTTTTTATGTGACGCATCCCTTTATCGGCGTCGCGTCCCCGGAAATGTATAGAACGTGCTGTAACACTATTCATTTTTCACGACCCAACTCAATCCACTGTTTTCCAATATCGCAGATTTCCTTTCTTGATTCTAAAGGATCCAATGTCATAATAAAACCTTTTAGGGGCAGTTCTTCTTTATTCAAAAATACTATCATAGTGCGAGATTTATTTTAGGGTTGCGACAAACCCCTAGAGTGCTCTTAGGACGAATTTGCGACGTAGCAATTTGTAAAGTTTTTTTTTTTCTTGGAAATTAAATAAAAGAACTTTAAAGCCTGTATTAACGGCTTATTACTTAAAATAGGTAATCCCTGACGGCTGAAATTAAAATTCTGTTAATGGATCTTAATTCGCTGAATTTGTTAATCGTGTTTCATTATTTCAAAAAGAAAGTGTTTACTGTAAAAAAAGTTGCTTTTTCTTATTTCATGGAATGGCGAGACGAGCATGTCGTTCGCCTCATGGTAAGCGATACGACCGCTCATGAAGAGTAGCAGAACCAAAAAAACACCTTGTATTGCAAAGCAATTCTTATCATTCCACTGCGCTCGCCATCCTGAGACATAAGATGTTAAGTCTTAATATGTCCAGTAGTTACTCTGGGTACAATGTCCTTCAAACCGAAACACAACAGTGGATTTGAACTGTTGTTTGGTGGGAGAAATAGACATTGCGGTGGTACTTACCCAGGCGGCCTCTCATATATGAGAGACCTACAGCCAGTCAGTCATTTTAATCATTTTTTTGTTTGTTTCTTATTTTAGTACTACTAGCGAAACGAAAAGCTGCGTATTCAATCAAATTTCATGAACCTTTATTTTTCTCAGATCTAAAAGTCGCGGGACGGGTCTTTTCATACATAAATAATACTCACTTTTTTCCACTATTGTAATTTTCATAACTTAAAATTATATACCGTCAATCGCACAGTACTACAGTCCCTTCTATTTCAGACGAGTCCAACGACCGATGGTGGGGCGAGTCGGCAGTACCACCAGCGCCGGCGGTGGCAGCGGTACCACCACAGAGACCCTCAGTCACCACCAGTCTCAACGTGTCCAGTATCAACAGGGACGACCACCCCTCGCCACCACGACACCACCTGCCTAAAGATGGTAAGATGTCAAATGTTAACATGAAAGTAGTAATGATAGGAAATTAGTTTGGTGTTAGGAAGATTTTTAGATGGCATGGCATAATAACTGCACTGCGACTGATGGTAAGCGCAGCTGCCGTCCAGACAGAATATCGAATGGCATCAGACGGTGGTCCTATGCCATTCGATACAATTATGCCTACTTAGACGCCTCTTCACACTACGGCGGAAGGACCTAGGATTATAGGAAGGAGCGAATACGTGTGAACGCAAACAATTTTACAGCTTGGATTGTGATTGGAGCATATTATCAAGGTTGAAAACGGATCTTATAGCCCTATTACATAGAGAGAGATTCTCGCTGCGAGAAATTTATGCCATACATCCGCCATCGCATGACACAACCGCAATAAATTATCGTGTTCTGTCTAAAGCATACTACACACCACAGCCGCCGGCCCAGTGGCCTATAAGAAAAGATTCATGTCGGTGACAAGCGCCCATATGTGTTGCCCGCCAACATGTTGGCGGCATGTGCTCTGCTTAGTTACTCGGCGATACTCAACAACATCATAAAAATGATCATTTCATGTCGGGCCGGCGACGTGTCGCAAGCAAAGATTTTCGACATGCAATTTATGAAGCCGCCGACTAGCCCGCCAACAAAAAGTGATCGACATGTGCCGGCGGGTTGGCGGCTTTGGTGTGTAGTGCGCTAAATGTTTATAAGATGCAATGATTTTTATGTCCTTACGATAATCGTATCCTCGAGACGAGAAACTCTCCTCGTGTAAATGGAACTTTAGTTAGTAATGCTAGTGAGTTTTTGGTTGAGCCTGTATTTCAAACAGAGCGCCATGACAGAAAAGAGAAGTGAATATTTTGCTGATGGATATTAAATTTCTCTTTGTAGTGATAATATAAAATACTAGCGGCCCGACCCAGCTTCGCCTGGGTGCATATATTTTTTGATTCCACTCCACACCAAATACATGTTTTTCGTATAAACTCTTTTATGCCTAAACTTGACGTAGCTATCCTACTGTCCGGCTCAATCCCGTCTCATACGCCTGTTCAGTCTCTTCCCAATCTGTCCCGTCCCTTCTCTTTATTATCCATCCCGTTTTATAATGTGCATTTAAATTTCGTCCTAACAAATCTGTGATCTATCCCAGCCCTCTCCCGTACCTTCGATTCTATTTTACTTTATGTCCCTTCTCTCCACAAACATCCATATATATCTTATACAACGGGCCGTGCAGCAGAAATCGTAATATTTTAATTTCACCACAACTTCAAAACCAAACGTCCAATTTTAATCATTCAAAGACCAAATATTATCAACATAAACTGTACTTATTGATGAAATAATTTATTTTGATAAGGATTAATAGCATGAGTAAAATAAACGCGTTTAAAGGTAGTCCAAAAAAAATTCAAGATTTTTAAATAAAAATGTGGTTGTTGTGCCTCACTCGACATAGATAGGTATAGTGTGTCGCGGAGTTTTTTGTAGATATTTATAAGATCTACAATTAATTATAACATTTTATGGTTCTATCTTTTGTAGTTTAGGCAGCGTACGCAAAATAAGTAACTTCTTTGGTTGATTTTTTTCAGTTTGTGTCCGAAAAATCCGAATATCTTACGGAACCCTATTTTTTTCCAAAATAAAATATAGTCTATATTACTCGTGGATAATGTAGCTTTCGAATGGTGAAAGAATTATTAAAATCGGTCCAGTAGTTTTTGAGCCTATTCATTACAACCAAACAAACAAACAAAGTTTTCCTCTTTATAATATTAGTGTAGATTGATACAGCGAAATGAGATACAATTATCGCTTGCTGTATTCAATTTGCATAGATTGTCAATTTTTAATTTATATTATAATATAGTATTTTTTTTTATTATTCCAATATTATTTTTTTATGAGTTATTACCGTCATTATTACAACATTGAATATACTTCCAATTTTCCTTGTAATAATTTAATCTCACTGGAAAGTTTCTCGTCTATATTTCTCTTGAGAACACAATTTCTCAAGCAAAAGTCTTATATTTGAATAATATTAATACATTGCCGAGTTGAGTACCTGAGCATCTCGTTTGCTTTCTAAGCGGCTTTGCAATATACAACATTTTTATAAAATATTCCCGGCTTAGTGTTGTATTGCAATATTATAAAAATATGGTGGTAGGTCACACACTCTCTCATATGTGAGAAGCCGCCTGGGTAACTACCACCGCAATGTCTGTTTCTCTCGCGAAACAGCAGTGTAAATGGACTGTTGTGTTTCAGTTTGAAGGATATTGTAGCGGGAGTAACATGTATCAGGATGGCGAGCAGTGGAGTGCCAACCATTGCTTTGTGATTCGAGGTTTGGTTTAGTTTTACCACTGTTCATAAGCAGTCGTATTGCTTACCATCATGCGAACGGCATGCTCGTCTCCTCCATTCAGTGCAATAAAAATCATATTTTAAGCATTACGCATTATCTTATTTTACAATTCCTAATGCTTAAAATAACGCATACTAAATATAGATATGCGCACCAAAATAAAACTTGCAGACGTTAGACAACAAACAGCCAAATTAAAGTGGTACTGGACAGTACACGTCGAATGGATTCTCCAAAACATGAAAAGACCACATGGTATACCGCGCCGAAGGTGGAAAAATGATTTGTACTATTTTTATAACAACTGGCGGATAAAAGCCTTGCATAAAGACAGGTGAAAGAAGGAAAGGGAGGCCTTTGACCAGCAGTGAGGCAGTATGGTTTAGGAAAAAATGTGTGCTTAAAAGATATTTCGCCACGTATCCTGACTATACTGGGCTGATTTCTTTGCACTCCTGTTTTTCGATGAGTTTATAACAGGAGAGGTATGAATAAATCATTAGAATCATAATTCATAGAAAATAGATGTGAAGTGACAATTTTGCTGGCTCATTTCGTTCGGGGAGTTGAGAAGGATGGAAGCCTGATTAAAAATACTATTTTGAATAACAATTTTATAATCCTCATAAATTAAAATGTGGCCGTATTAAGATTTTTGGGAGTAACCATGGTGTAATTTACGATCACTCTGCGAAAAAACATCTTAGACCTAATATATAGATGTTCTCAATAAAGGACGATTACACACAATGTGCGTAAATGTCACAAGGGGGAAATTTAAGGCGTATGCCAATATATCACACAAGTTTAAAGCCAGCAGTCTACCCTACTACGAGTATAATTTATAGCTGTTGTGGATACGATTAGTTATTTCCAAGACCTTTATTGAATACTATGCTAGTTTACTTTGGCAATTTAAGCGTCTTAAGTCCCTTTGAGATTGCTCAATTGCAAAATGTTGTCTCCGTTTAAATAGGTAATATTGATCAATTTTTATTTTTCGTGTATAAACTTATTAATTGAGTTCAAATAAAGAATTTTACTGTCTCGACCTCGAATTGCATATACACTAGCATCTGAAACATGTGAAATATCTTATATATATATTCTATCTTATAGGGGGCAAACGAGCATGCGGTTCACCTAATGGTAAGTGATCACCGCAGCCCATGAACATTTGCATCACTATAGGGCATGGAGATGCATTGCCGGCCTTTAAGTTGGGAATACGCTTGTTTCTTGAAGGTCGCTAAGTCGTATTTATCCGGGAATGCTGCCGCTGGCAACTGGTTCCACAGATTTGTAAGATGTTGAAAGTTTCTAGAGAAACGTGCTGTGGTGGATTGTTTGATTGTGGATTGCTTCATACTTTAAAGATAATTATATTTTTATTTACTTGATATCCAGTGGTTTTCTCTTTGAACCAGGCATAGTAAGTTATCATACCGTCAGGAAAACTAGAAAGTTTGCCGGTTCGATACCCGCAACGATTCTAATGTTATGGCAAGTATTTGTTTCGGGTAATAATGTATCTATGAATACATAACACAGTTGGTTAAAAAACTGAATTTGAAATACAGCTGGGTTCTAAAACATCGATATTTGTTGAGCCATGTCGGAAAGCAATATGGAAAGCTTAAATTTTTTGCAATAAAAATACGGGTTTGATATCCAGCGCCAAAACAAATACGGCAGATGTTCACAACGTAAATATTGTCTTTTTGGTATAGCCAAGTTCTTTGACTAGACCAAACTAAATTTTTAAAAAATATTTCAATGCGGTTAAACCTCATCTTGGGCAACGGTATCAATAGGCTGACCAATTTCTTTATAAGTCAGATTAAAATTGACAAATGCATCTCTATATTTTTGATTTCTTGCCGAGATTTTAGATTAACATTATTTTATTTCACAGATCCGTTCGACATCACCTACGTATACATCATCGCTGGTGTTGCTGTAGTGGTCCTCCTCTGCGGCATATTCGGGATCATCCGCTGTGTGATGACCAGGCAGAACACAGAGCAGCCCAAAGGCCCAGACGTGTCAGCCACCACAGAAATCCCCAACGGTTTCAACGACAGCATATCAGAAGTGGACAACGACATCAACATAACCAGTCTATCTGGACCTGTGGACTCTGTAGACTCAGGCCTAAAACAAGAAGTGCAATTCACAAACGTAGCAGTAAGTCCAAAGATTAATAGATACGTCGGTCGTCCTGTACCAAACACGTACCCACACGTAAGTGCCAATATGTATGGACAAGTGGCCGAATACCCGATAGAAATGCCTCTTCGAACTATGCCGCATGGCACGCTAGGGCGAGGTGTGGCGGTCAAGACCCTCCCGCGAGTTCAAATGCCAGTGGAAACAGACCCTAACACGAGAAGTTTGTATCGCTATTCCAACGCACAGTACTACTTTGGGTGACAGCAAGATAAGGGCCAATGCTCAGATGTGACCAGGACCTACTGTTTCTAACTAAAGTGTAGCGAAGTGTACATAGTTCATTCTAGTTAGCGAAGTTTGTATTGTCCTACTTTTAAAATACGGAAACTGTGATATTAATCGAAAATTTTCCTATTCTACTGAAATTGTTCTTAACTGGTAGACACACGTTTTTAACGGCCATTGTGGGATAAATTTACTTTGTATAATAGGTATGAAATAATTACGTGAGCGTCAAACGAGGTTAACGTATCTAAGGAAATATAATCAAATCATTTGAACTCAGGGGGGCATGGTATCACAAATCTCACGTAAAAATTTTAATAACAAATATATAACAGAAAAAAAATAATCTGCCTCCTTCAATAATTTCATAGTTACTAAACCTTTATTTCGACAATAACATAGTATAATTCAATCAATTCAAATAAAAACAGCTCACATAATTAATAGACGCTCATTCGAGAAACTTTATTACATTAGTAATGAATGGTTTAAATGTTTTAGTGCTGTTCTGAATGTTATAATTTGTGGAGATCGCAGTGTGCATGAAACGCAGTCGCGAGTCTCCGCATTTGATATACGACTGTTTGAAACTTCTAATACTATGTTATTAACACGTTAACTGCCATAGTAAAATTTTTAGGACGAGATTTTTTTTTGTTTGTTTTTTGATTGTATATGCAACTAAATCACATTAAATGAATATTTTTATTTGTCAATTTCAATAGATAATAATGATCTAAACATGCCGGACAGCTCCCTGAGATCATCTAAATTACATACTGTTGCGTCAGTCACCCGGGACTGACATGGCCTTAACAGGAGCCATGTCTGTCAGGCACCGGTGCCTGACATGGCAGTTAACGTGTTAAAATACATTAAGAGCAAATTTTTAGTGTTTTTTAATCGTCAGGTAATACTAATAACATGAGTAATTGGGAAGTAATAGCGAGTTTAGAAAATTGTCTAGTTATGTCACTTTTATACTTAGTCTAGTTAGTAAAGTAACCATTGAAAAATAGTGCCGCATATTAAATTATGTAGTCATACAATATAGTCGTGACTCCATACTATGGCCTGAATTTTCAATCCTTAGATGAAAAATTATCCGTCTAAATATAAAAGTGACACACTCATTGTAAAGTTTTATTAATACGACTGTCTATTTTAATTTAACAATGTTTTAGTCTATTCGCCTTTTATATTTTTAATCAACGGTTGAAATCAGCTTTAACACGTCCAACGTTTACGTGCTGGGTATAAAAAATATTTGTAAATATCTAAATAAAAACCTATACCAATGTCAGATATTGAATAGCGGTTTCTAGTTTGACGGCCGTCTCCGCACATAAGTAATCTCTCTAATTTATTTCAGTAAATATAATTGTATTTTAAGTATACATTGTACAGGGTATTCCGAAGTGTTTCTCATATCATGAATTAAATGTTCTTTCAAATCAAAATTATGAAAATACTGCCATTTAGTTGTGTCTATCAGTTATGAAAACATTATACAATTGGTGTATAGTGAAAATGATTTTATAAATGGGTTGAATCTCAGCGTTATAGAGTTGATTTTAATTAATTATAATTGTAAAATTACTCGATTCACGTGAATAACATAAACAAAATAAAAGGTTTTAGTGTAATATTATTTTATTCAACCCAATGAATATTTAGAAATGAAATTAGTGTTTTCTAAATGAAAAGGTATTAATTTATTTGGATGAATACATTGTATAAATTATTCGAATTTTAAAAGTAAGTATTTAATATTAATTAAGCGATTGCTTCGTAATAAAACCAAAGATTATTTCTACCTCTTAGGATGGTCATGTGATCGAGTAATTTGTACTAAATATGACTGACTGTAAGTCTATCTGAAATCATGTTTGTTTATATGGTATTTTATAATTAAGTAAGGATGTCTATGTACAGATAACTTTTTATGTGGTACATCGATTTAGTATTAAAGTAAATGCACAGTTTATGGAATTTTATTTTTATATTAACCTTCTTTTTATAATTAGTTCAACTAACCCTCGGTAACCTTGGTAGTTTAAATAAAGCGTGAATGGGTAATTCATTATGCGAGAATTATCGCGTTCTATTTTTTTACTCTTTGATCGTGTTTAATGATATGAAAGAATCGCATATTGCCAGTCAATACTGCAACTGGACGGAGATCCACTTACTACTAGATGTAGTGCAGTATTTTTCAGTGACAGTATTTTTTAAACATAATGTGTAATAAACGTATAATTAGCCAATTAGTCACTTGGTGCTAATCTGATGAATCGCCCGTAATAGATTATAAAGGATAAAATCCAATAGCTTTGACAATTGGAGCCTAACCTAAGAAGATGTAAGATGCATTTTGTTTTAAATACTTAATTATTTACTATAATTGTATAACCTTTTTTAGGTTATAACCAAACCCAGTTTTACTGTAATAGGTACTTTAATATTCACGATAGTTATCCTTAAAAATACAAAGTCTCAAAACAATACCGCAAAAATAAACAAAATCAATTTATTCATTCAGCCAACTATATTACCAGATAATAAAAAGCAGAAGTACTGGCCAGTAGCATAACTCAAACAATTTCAAATTAAATAAGAGACTTTTAAGCTGTTGTACTCGTATTACAAAGAGCAGTAGAGGCGAAAAGACAAATTGCACGACCGTAAAACAATTGAGGAAACAAACTGTGACAAAGAGACAGAAAAAAAATAAAGGCTTTGTTCTAGGCACTAAGGGGAAGCGAAGTGAAATAAAACATTTTAAAATTTTAAGCTTGGTTTACAGCCATGAATTAGTAAAAATGCTATCTTGATTTATTACACCGAAACGCCAGACCATTGGATGCAAGCGGCAAAAATGGACCCTGATTTATGTGACCCAAACGCAGACATTACTGGAATCATGTACTATTAAATTTTACCCAAATTTCATGTTCCTCTATCATAACATATTAATATGAAGATGTTTTTCCATGTTTAATTTTAGAACTTTTTATTTTTTTGTTCTATGTTAATTATTTTGAGTTGTTGATTAAATAAATTATTTAACCTAGTGTTTTTTCATTTGGAAATGTTTTAAAAGGAGGTTAGATAGCGATTTTATGAATTTATTTCAAACTTTATTTTGATATGTCATTTTAATCACAACAAATTATTACATTTTACTCGTGGTAGGTCTCTCATACGTGAAGAACCATCTGGGTAGGTACCACCGCAATGTCCATTTCTCCCGCCAAACAGCATTGTAAATGCACTGTTGTGTTTCGGATTGAAGTGCATTGTAGCCAGAGTAACTATTGGACATATTGACACGTCCATGATTGACACTTAACATCTTCTGTCTCAGCGAGCGATAGCAGTTCAGATCAGTTTACCTTCGCGAACAGAATTTGAATAACATCTCATTTGAAAAGAAAAAGTATTTCAGTCAAATATGATTTAATTTTATTCTTCAAAAACTTTAGACATTAAATATAATGCCTTAACAATATCGCATGTTTAGCCTAATATAATAATGCAGAAATTCCTTTATTTACTCCAGTCCGATCAAAGTATACGTGGGTTTAGTTTCGTTTGCAATGTCCGAAATAATTAACGCGCTGTCTCGACCAGCGCCGCAAATTGCCTTAAACATAAATCAAGTAAATGTATTTTATTACAAAAAATATTTATATTTCATTAAGGCAAAACGCTTCGCATCGCTAAAACACGCTACCCGGCTGTTTTAATTTAAATATGTAGATATGACAAGAAATAAGTAACTCAGTGTAAAAAGAAAACAATTTTTGCTCATTTCGCTTTGTTATTGTAGCCATGCGACGTTTTTCCACGTAGAAAAGTCGGTTTTTTAAGTTAATTTATGTATGTGTGCTCTTTAACCTGAGTAAATTAGATTGAAAGGAATCCTCTTAATATTTAATTTTATTTCATGTATGTTTTGCCGTGGGTTATTCACTTACAAATTGCTGTTTGGCAGGAGAAATAGACATTGCGGTGGTACCTGCCCAGGCAGCCTCTCAGATAATATAATAGCTATTAGCTAGCTACCTCCAATTGGAATAATCACCAACAGTCTAATTATAAGTGTATCAAATATTATAGTAGCTAAAAAAATAAATAAATAAATACACCCAACAGTTAAATACATAGTCGAGTCTGGTTGGTGGGTATAAAAAGCTACAAGAGACTTTTCGGTCCCACAAACAGCCCGACCCAACCAACCCGAACCAAGTACCAGTGGATCACACCAACATTTGTTTCGGTATGGGGATCGAACTTACGGCCTCATGTTTCAAAAGCGACGTCTAACCGACTGCGCTACGGAGGCTGTCAATACTTATTTCGATTTTTTTTATTCTGATCAAATCAAATCAAATCAAAATATTCTTTATTCAAATAGTCTTTCACAAGATCTTTTGAATCGTTCATTTCTGCTACCACCGCTTCGGAACGTGTTGTAGCTGTGAAGAAGAAGCGGCACAAGAAACTCCCTCAGCAACACGAACTGTCTTCTTTTTCCTTTCTTTTTCTTTTTTTTTTATATCGCCATTTACAATTACAATGGTTCGTGTCACAAGTTACAATAATGTCTGACACGGCATACTGACCGTATTGCTCCTGATGGTAAGCGCAATGCCGTCCAAAAAGGGTTTCGAATAGCATCAAACAGAGATCCATTAATACAATATTTATTTATATTATTTAACTATCTTACAATTGGAAAGCTGATGAAAGTTATTTGAGTTTCTCAATTAAAGGCGCTAAATATAAATTAGACTATATCGCCAAAAATAATAAAAATATTGCCTTAGATAGGAACTAGGTAAAAAAATAAATCCAGCGAATCTTTTACAGCATTACACGACATTTCAACAAAATATTTTCCTGAATTATTAGTTCTTTGTTGAATTAAGTTCCAAAAAGTTGCCTTTAGTACCAAAACACCCGCTCTACAATTTCCATAAACAAAATCTTTCTAATCCTTACGAATATAATATTCAACATTCCTGGTCCTCATTTTATTAAGTTTCATAAGTACTGTGATTCATAAGAGCTGTATTTCTTGAAGTGACTTTGAGTATAATATTCAAGCGCGCTTATTTTATAAAACACGGTAGGTACTTAATTATTTCTTAGCATTAATATTTTTAAATTACAAGAAACTTCCTCGGTGACGTAGTTGTATTACGGTATTACTACGCTGAGGTCTCGGGTTCGAATTCCGGGTCGAGCAGTGGTGATGGATTTTTCTATTCATTGTCAGTGAGTATGGTATGGCGACAGGATCGACCCCTATCGCCGATCACATCGTGGGATGGAACACACAAGGCGGTAAGTGGGTGTCCTGATAGCACATTTTTCGACGAGAATTCTGCTTTTCCTAATTATTACTTTTTCATTGCATTTCATTAGCTTGATGATAAGGGATACGACCGCTCATGTACAGAAGCAAAACCAAACAACACTATGAATTACATACCAATCCTTGGCATTCCAGTGCCCTCGCTATCCTAATATATAAGATGTTAAGACTCATTATGTCTAGTAGTTAGTCTGGCTAAAATATCCTTGAAACCGAAACACAGCAGTACGTTTACACTGCTGTTTGGCGGCAGAAATAGACATTGCGGTGGTACCTACCCAGATAGCCTCTCACATATAACAGACCTACCACCAGCAAGTTTATGTACCTAGGTACAAGAAACTATTAGTTCTATATTTTAACAAGGAATCATGTGTACAAATTCATCATTATCATTTCAGCCACAGGAAGTCCATTGCTGAATATAGGCCTCCCCCAAGGATCTCCACATCGAGCTATTGGAAGCGGCCTGTATCCAGCGACTTCCTGCAACCTTAGCCAGGTCGTCCGTCCACCTTGTAGGCGGGCGTCCGACATTCCGCCTTCCTGAACGTGGCCTTCACTCTAGAATCCTTCGGCCCCGACGGCCAATACTAATTATTACATTTTAATATACTTTCATAAGCCTACGGTGGTTTAAATTAATTAATATAAAATTAGGAGACGGAAATATAACGGAAAGCGAGCGAAATAATTATAATAACTGCTTATCAGCGTCTTTGTAGGACCCTTAACACAAATTAATTGGGGTGTGGATACAGAGTTTTTAAGGAATTAGTAGTGAGATAAAATAACTATATCTGTATCAGCCCATATACGTCTCTCAGCAGGGCATGGGCATAATTGCGAGTAAGATTAAGAGTGGTTAGGCCATAATTTCCACCATGCTGATCAATATAATATTATTATTATATTTTTACAGCTATACGTCCAAATCTATTATAAATTATTGCTCCTCTGCTGGGCAAAAACTTTCCTTTTTACTCACTAATTTTCACTACCTCGGCGGTTTTCTGAAAATATTATGTACAGACTACAAGCAACAAAATTTCCCCCCTATAAAAAATCACCAACGGTTTTATTAAAACAAAAATATACTTAATTAATTTCGGGAGTATGAGATTAATAAATATTAATTTACTCGACGTATTCCGCTGGTATTTTATCATCACGTCCAACGTTATCTTACAAATAGTTATTTCCGTAACAAAATATCATATTGGAATCTCGGCTGATATTAAACGCTTCAATAGCGCTAGTAAATATAAACACATATTGTGTACAGATTTTAATTATCTTAAAAGCATCGCTACGCTCCGAAAATGTGAACTACTTTTGAAAATTTACTTCAGCAATTTATCTAATAACGTTAATGTTCATACATGGCTTAGTAATTATTTTTTTTCACTTATTAAAGAGCTCAATTATAGCGTGAGATTGTCGTTACGGATGAAAATACATTATATAAATTAAATATTATACACCGAAGTCAAAACGATTTTAACACATCACCTTAGCTTGTTGGCATCAGACCATATAGGTCCCACTGCAGGGCACAGGCCTCCCTACAATCGAGAGTACGCTTGAGGTGAGTTGAAAATCGAATGGAATATGCATCATCAAGATCTAGGGCACATAACTATTTGTAAACCAAGTGAAGAGAACCGAGTGAAAGTATTGTTAGAGTTATATTTACTTCTTTTTATAGTAAATGATTATAAAATCAAAACTCTAAAGCCTTAAGTCGTTAATTCTCATTTCGGACAAACCACTAAAAATCTTCAGGTTTGAAAAAAATTAACGCTTTGGAATTGGCGCCCGACATTTTGCCCCTAGTGACAGAAATAAAATCGACGAATTTTCTGGCTATAGAGGAATCGCTATTTCTCCCTTCGGAGACACAAGCGTGAGCTTTTGTAAGTGTCATCATCATTTAGTCACATTAATACTATTTTGTTGATATCTATTTGCCACTCTAATCTAAATTGGCACTACTTACCCAATCCACTTCATTCAAGGACTAAAGCTAAGATATTTGACACAGAATTCCAATTTAACTCTTGACTGGTGTTAAATTGGAATATATTAAATAATTCACCTTTCAATCTCACTCACTGCTGGGATTTCAGTTTAATTCAAACCAATTTTACACTACAAAGTTAAAACTTATTACACATTAGTAATGATAAAAGAATACATACATACATAAACTCATGCCTTTTTCCTAGCAGGGGTAGGCAGAGGTGCGTACAGAACACCCACATTTCGCCTCGTACATTCCGTCCCACGATGTGATAGGGGGCGAGCCTATCGCCATATCGGGCATAAATTCCTGACTCCAGGCTGATAATGAATAGAAAAATCCTATATAACTTTGCCCGACCCGGGATTCAAACCCGAGAACCCAGCTTTGTAACCGTGCATTAGTACAACTACGCCATCGACCACAAAAAAATAGTTCGTAATAAAAGGGAAACATACCAAAACGTGCTTTTACTACCTTTGTCTCCCTATTCTGACAGGCCTGGGCCTCATCTATGGTCAGAGTATTAGAGATATTTAAAAGCGATCGTAACAACTTCAGCAAATATGGTTAAAAAATACAGTCATTTGGTGTGTTCATAATTATGTCACTAGCGGCCCGGCCCAGCTTCGCCCGGGTACAAATAGATTTCTGTACAATAATATGTACGTATTATACATATAAACCTTCCTCTTGAATCACTCTATCCATCAAAAACCGCATCAAAATCCGTTGCGTAGTTTTAAAGATTTAAGCATACAAAGGGACAGAGAAAGCAACTTTGTTTTATATTATGTAGTGATTAGATGCATCCACTACGCTACAGCTGATAGAAAAAGTTATTTATTGTTATATGTTGCCATGTGAAACATGTTGAGTAATATTGCCTAGCTTTAGAAAAACAGTAACATGAGTTAACAATTGATATGAAATATTTGTTACAGTTTGTTAATTTCTGTTATTGGTGGTGTGAACGCATTGATTTTTTTTTATTGGGTTGATCCGGCAAAAAAACACAGTTTGTTATTTTGTCACGTGATGGTAAGTGATCACTGCCGCCCATGAACATCCATAACTCTTGGATCAGAATTGTGTACGGCCCATCAAAGCGTGAGAGAGGGAAGGAAAATTGATGGGAAGAGAAAAGGGGTATTGGGTATCCGTCAATCTCACTCACAGAACGTAACAAAAAGTTACATTCAACATGTAGCCATTAAAGTTACATATAGTTCGTAATATTATCTTGTCAGTGTTGCTCCAGACAAAGTAACTACGGTGTAAATGCGCCTTTTTTTATTAGTATACATTCTTTAATATTTCTCCATAGTATTAACCTATGGTATTAACCCATGTGCGTGGCGTCATATCGGCTACCATCTCAGTTACCCAACCTATTCAGGACTTCAAATTTCCTAACATCTTTGAGATCTCGACAATTAATTCTAGGGTTTACTTAAATTTAAATCCGGGATTGTTTGAACAGGTACAATGGGTTTCTTGAAGTTCGCGATACAAAGTTCCAGCAGTTAAGTGAAGTCTACAGTGCTTTGTATAAGTACTGATGTTTATTTATTTCGTTTATTTGTTCAACCAACGCACAAATGTAAAACGTGATTGGAGTTTTAGGATTAGCTAAAGGCTTAAAGAGAGGCTTGTGAAATCTTGGAATTAATTTTCTAACTGTGTTGTAGTGACGTGGCGTCTTATGTAGAGTGGAAAGACTTGGTTGGTGGAAGGTTTTGTGGCAAGTATCACAAGAATTAGATTAAAAGAATTCATTCTTATTAAAACATTTATAATGAGATATAAAACAAATAAATAACACAAGCACTTCATTTATATCTAGGACACTGGGGGCATTTGAATAACTTTAAAACACAATAAGTGGAACAAAACACATCGGTATGTACAAAATGAAGTAATTTATGAAAAATATACATCACGAAATCTTACAAAACTTTTCTCCCGTCTATTTACAACCGCAAATAGCTCTTTGGATTTTTTCCAACATCTAATTCGTTAATTAGTGACGCGTCGGCTACCACGTGTTTCAGACCGTGTAATCCCACTGAAATAGCATATCTGACCGATCTAACTGATGATCATTAGGAAATATGCACCCGGCAGGTAAAAGCACCAATTAAGATATAGATCTGTGTTTCGTTTATGTCTCGCTTATTTTGAACGTTTAGATGGCTATATTAAAATATTATTTGAGTATTTTATGTATTTACATGCTTTTTAATTTTGAGAATATTCACTGGTGATAGGTTGGTATAGGTGCGCAGGTGTACCATCGCAATATCTATTTTACGTTAAACAGCAGTGTAAATGCACTGTTGTGTTCCGGTTTGAAGGAAATTGTAGCCAGAGTAACTACGCGATACAATGAGGCATCCTGAGGCATAAGGACATTTTGTTCCTAAGGTCGGCGAGCACAGTGGAATGCAATGGTGTTTGGTTTTGCTGCTGTCAATGAGCGGTCGCTTACCATCAGGGGAATAATATGGTAGTCTCGCCGTTCCTTGCAATTAAAAAAAAGTGATTAAGAATAATAAAAAGCCGTATTTTCATGGTAATTGTGAAGACTTTCGAGTTAGGTATCACTAAGGCCCTTTATAAACGGAAAACGAAGAAAACTTTATAGATTTTCTGCCAGTCACATGACTAAACTGATCGATTCATTAATTACTACATGGATTGAATTATTAATAACCACAACCACCATAACTTTCAAACAAATATTCCGAGAAGCAAACAGCATCCCGAAATTTAACATAGCAACATATTAACAATAAATAACTGTTTCTGTATGATGTAGCTAAAGAATAAGATTATAAATAGTACATCTAAAATTCCCGATATAAAAAACGTAATCCGGACCAAATGTCAGATCAGCAGGGTCGAGACGGACATAATTAAATTCCCCGAACGCAACGCCAGTAACTTTCAATGTGTTACCTAATAATCGTTCAATAACGTGATTGTACGTGGCCGGGGCTTCACGGCCAGGTAAATTTTCCTGTCCCTTCTTACAGGAAGGGCGGTCCAATAAAAATCATTAAATTGCGGGCCGCGCTTGACCGGCCGGCTGACCACAATATGCCCGGGGACACGGACGAACCCACATCCTTGATAACACAAAATGTTCCAGTGATAATCTTGTTTGCTTTTTTGCAGAATTTTTGCATTGTGGTCTGATGTAATGACATGATATCATGGCTAACTTATGCAAAACGACTAGTCCGCTCTGGTAGATACGCAGTGTAGGGGAGATAATATGGAATATTTTTCATAGGACTGCGTAAGTTCACCGCAATTTGTTTTGCTTTATATTCTTCTTAAAAATTAGGCATCTTTCACACTGTTCAGTTTAATTATCGCTGAGTGGCTGACTGGATCTATCGACCAGAGCAGAGCTTCAAAAACCTTTGGAGAAGTAACAGTATTTGCAGAATTAAGCACTTTGCAGTCTTGTTTCTAGTGGTAAGTATAAATGTAGATTTTTATTCCACCACCTCTTGTATTATAATAACTCAGATGTAGATGGACTGAAGACAAATTACAATATTTATACTATGAAGATATTGAAAAACCAGATGAATTTTATTTCAGGTTTACAAAATTAATTAACGCTTCTTCTAAAAATACTATTTTAATATTTTATAACACCATCATCTAATCCGTAGTCGACGCTGACTGTTAAATTGAAATTTACTTAGATTTTTAAAAGACAATTTTTTTTTGGGTCTAAGATTGCTCTCTAAGAGATTATAGATACGTAGAATTTTCTTTGACTTTCTAAAGCCTTTGTACAATTTAATTATGTTTTAAAACTTTAACACCAACCCGTTGTAATTTATGTTGATGAGAGACATCGTAACGCTAGATAAGTTTCGCAATTTATGATATGTAAATAAGTACCTACAATATATACACGCACTACATATTCTTCGCCGCGCATTGTAATCATACTAATGATAAGAAGACGAAGAATTTTATTTGTGAATTAACAGGCCACACGAAGACTAGAACACAAAAAAAAGGAATATAGATTGTTGTTAACATACAGATGTGATTAATGATACAAATGCTTGAAGGATTAGACACATAACTTCCAGATAAAACTCCTTGAACTTACATTCCAAGTTATCATACGGAGTAGGTCCATTGCCGACGATATAAAGACAAGTGACCAGTATAGGCTTATTTATTTTCCATTCGAACACAAATAAGTTTGTCTGATAAAATTCATCATCCATTGGTATTTTAACATGACTATAAATATGAATATCAAAATATAAACTCTCTTTTTGAACCATGCTTTAGCATAAAACTGTATTCATATGGATACTAAAATACGTGGCAAATATGAAGTTGCCAGTTGACTCTAACAAAATTGAGTAACGAACTGCAAAAGTAGTAACATGATAAGTCTAGACTAGAATGACTGAGCGGTTCGTTAGATAACCACTACGATTATTAAATTATACATTTAGTAAATATGCTGCCATTCATTATAAATATACTTAGTAAAAGTAATTCGAGCGTTAGCCAGTAGATGTCGCTATAATGAGTTTTGATTGGGACCACTAAAGTGACTTCAGGGCATAATATTAGAAAATTGTCTAATTCTGACGTTCTGTAAATAATAATTCCAATAAGTCACTGCCAAATAAATCTAATTTATCGAGAGCCAGCACTAAAACGCATAACAGGACAAATAATAGAAATTAATTATTCAAAGGCTCGGGTCTGATAACTTCCCCATTTTGCAACCAATACTTGACTCGCCAAACAAGTAATGAATCTCTTGAAACTACAACTTTAGCGACAAATGCCGTTTCCGACGTTAGCTTTAAATCCTCAATAACATTCGCTTACACAAGACTCTTGGAGCCAAAGTCCTTAATGAAAAAACTTCATGAAATGCTGGCTCGGTCCGCTTAGCTTTTTCTAATTAGTACCCAATAGCTTATAGTTCTTTATTGTAGTGCCAGTTATTTTAAAATTGCTAGCGTGATATTGATAATGCCCGCATGAATAGTGATTTGTACCGAAATTATATACATACATATTATATGTTTTGTATTTTGATGTGCTGAATCCAAATTCGATGCCAAAAATACTTTCAATCACGTAATTACTTTTAAAATGGCTTTACAGGAAATAATAATATAATTTATCCTATTTAGAAGAATATACGAGTATTTGCAGAGTATGCATGTAAGGTTCTAAGACTATTCAGCTTAACCACTCTCAATCGTAATCTCGATTGTAGAGGAGGCCCGTGCCCTACGGGGGAGGTATATGGGTTGATACAGATATAGATATAAGTTGAAATCTACAAACACTTCATTCTTCATTCTTCATTCATAAATAAAATGTAAGACATAATGGAAGGCGCAGACAGTTAATACCAATTATCGTCCCGTCCATGGGTGTCATTCCCCACATTGGCCGCAATTTTTATCTATAAGTACCTAACGAATGGATTAATAATTCCCTTATTCCGTATGGCCACAGAATACTAACAGAAGTCAAGCTTGTGTATGTACTTCACTTTTGTTGCCACACTCACACTACGCTCGGCGTTCGCGCTAGGGCTGTTAACTTCAGCTTATGCGAAAACAAGTATCGTGGTAATAGCACTCGTATCGTTTGATTTATTGTTAAAATACAGTATAAAAAAACAATAACAAAATGAATAAATTGTAATTTTATTTATATAGTCGTTGAGAAAGTGTATGTGATAATCTAAAATTTTTTTTACCATTTTTGTATAATATTGTGTTCTTTTTTAAGAAATTTATATTCAATCTGAAGTTTTATATACAAGTGTAATAACTTTTATTCCTTTGTTTCAATTTGCACATAAAATATCACTAGACGCGTGTCCAAAGCGAATGACACTCGCGCTCGCAGTGGTTTCGACTGGTCTCAAATATCGTGTCGGTGAACGCTGTGTATGTGTGCGTTGGTTTTGCGCGCTTTGTATGGAGCTTGACTTCTGTTTGTTTAGTATTCTGTGGTATGGCCAAAAGCTCACAGAGTAAAGAGTATAATCGCCTCGAACAACTTAAAAGTAAAAATAATAATAAAAAACTAGCACAAATAAAGACAATCATAATCAGATCATAAATTCAAAATCAAATTTTCAAAAACGCAATGATCATCAAACATCGAAACTTCCAAAATAAATCATATTGGCGTCAATCTCACGAAATACTTTTAAATTCTAGACGAAACCTTTATAAAAGTACGTGCTCAGTGTTCCGAGTTTCACGAGAGTCATGATTCCGGCTGACCTCGGAAAGATTTGACAATAAACGCGAGGGTCCCAGCGTATAATTTGAATGTTTATTACACGATGTTACCGTATACCTTAATTTTGTTTAAGGTTTACTGCCTATTATGGTCTAGTTTGGACGCAATATGAGCGTGTGTGATGCTAAATTATGTCGGATTGCCTTGTGTTTTTGGCAAGGACTTTTTACATGTCCCTTTGTTGGGGCAAATACTCATCTCGTTGTTTACATTGCAGGAAAAGGGTAGACCAAATTATTTGAGCGTATGATGTTCTAAATCGGTTATTCTGACTATCGCGATATTAAATTAACAAAATAAGACAAATCACTTACCATGCATGGATTGACGTACCGAATAACAAATATTTTCATAATTATTGAGAATAAGGAATGATGATGAGAATTTAGAGCTCCAACAATGAGAATATTGTTATTCATTAATATATTCCATCGGTAAGTGTTTTTGTCATTTGACATTAACTTGATGGCAGCAGTAATAAAAGTCGACGATAACTGACGATTAGAAATTCGCCACCTGCAATCGCTTTTCACGCTTCGCTTAAGGATCCGATATTGCAGGAAAGAGGTAGTACGTGAGCCGAAATATCATTCCCCAGCTAAATGGGGTACTAGAAATCTGGACCGGCGAACTTTTGGTCGGTAATAGGTGCAGGATGTCCTAAAACTGCGTCAGGGAAATGTTATTCATAGTTCTAATAGGGATAGGGAAATTTGAATGTAATTTTTAGATATTTTTTTGTATAAATACAATCTCATCACAACATTTGCTAGGTTGGACGCTATAAAGGTTAGGAAAACCATCATCATATTTTTTCCATAACATATTCTGTCACTATGACTTAAATTGTAAACAACAAGCAGAAAGGAGTGACAAGTCTTTAGAAATATATATTTTAATGAGAAGTATAAATATTATTAACTAGCGGCCCGTCCCGGCTCCGCCCGGCTACAGATACAGTTTTGTGAAAATATGCTACCGCCTATATTCATCAAGGATAATCTAGGATTCTAATAGTAATAGATTGTTTTAAAGTCTAGAAGATTCAGAGCCTATTCAAGGCAAACGAACAATCAAATATTTCCTCTTTATAATATTAGTTTAGATGAAAAACTTTTGTTTTTGCGGTAGCCCAAATTATAAGTGTAAGAAAATAGGTATACCGTTTTGTCCTGTTAAGAGAAAAGATAACTAACTCTAAATATATACGCTCAAGTAAACACCAAAATTGTTAATGAATAAAAAATATATACAATTATATTTAAAAATCCCTGTTCCTTTCGCAATATATTAACAAAGTGCCATACTAAATGCAGCGCAGTTTATAAGTACCGTCAAAGGAGGCAGCGTGTTACGATAAACACCGTCTTTACATCAGTGAAACATAATGGCGAACGCGTCCTCTATATTAATTCTGTTTTCTAGAAAATATTCACACTTCCAGCTGACACAGTTTCATATAGTTAAAAAACCCATTTAAAAAGATTTTGCATAAAAATTCTATAAAAGTTGTAGTATGTTTAAAACCATATGGACATTCAAGATCTGTTAGTCAACCGCCGATGGAATTTTATACTGAATTGCACTGAGACGCGAATAAAGTTACTAAATAGTATCTACTACAACGCATCATAAAAAACAAGCCAAGTAATTTTTAAACAGTTATGTTTCGTTTGTATGGCATTGTAGTAATTACTGGGCATAAAGGACCACACATTGTCCTGGGGTAATGAGCGCTGTGCATAGTCATGGAATAGTTAACCCTTAATTTGGCAAGATATATTTTTCTTGAAATTACATGTTTTTCTTAAATAATCGTTATATTACATTCCATTAGAGACTGAAAAAAATAAGATAAAAAATATTCAACCGTTACTTTTTTTTATACCCATAGTATAATATACTATACATAATGTTGTGCTTAGAGTTGTACATACCGGATTGTTTGTATAATATAATATACATTAACAACTTAAAACCGTATTGTAGGAAATATTAAGAGAGCAAAAGATTCATTATTCATTAATGTAATTGTAAAAAAAATATCTCCTAATCGGCATACAAAGGCCTAACTAATATTAATTGCAAAATAAGGCAAACGCTCTGATTTTCAAACATGGATTATGTGTCTACGAATACGATTATGTGTCTACGAATTATCTATGTCCATGCAAAATGTAGAAATCTAGATACTTGTTGGTATCTTCTTACAGTCATTATTCCGACAATGAACCCACATCTCGTTGTAAAAGAACATGACGATATCTAAATATGACGGCACGTATTTTTTCGTTATTACATTAATAGAACGATCAGTCTCTTGTCCTGATAAGGATTATGAAAAATGTCATTAATTATATCGTCTGATAAGAAATCAAGAACGTAGTTCAAAGAAGATTTATTTAGATACATTTCTACTTAAACGTTATCTTCGAAAACACTAGCACAGTGAAGGTATCTTATATTTTTCCAATCATATGTGACCTACATATGGACAGGATGGACTTTAGTTATGTGGCAAACTTTCGTTTAAATTTTTTAGTGGGGTTTTACTTGACTGACGGGATTAATTTACAATTAAGTTAGACGATGTTAAAAAAGATCAGAAGTAAGAGAAAAAATTGGTGGAATAGACGGTATATCTCTTTTCCTGGAAGAACACGAAGGAATGACTGCAATTGGTGAATAGGTCGCCCATTTCGTAGGAGCTGATTCAAAATTTTGTGAAATAATCGGGGGTTAAGTCACTAATTCATTATCAGTATCTGGGGCAATACATTCCTAGGGTATATGCGGTGATAGATATTCTTTCTCTGAATCTGACTCTAGAGCGAGATAGGTTTGTTGAGATAGGTGACCTGTTTCCTCGTTTGCCGGGCCGATGCAAAAAAATGTCAATCGAAGGAATATCAGAAGACGCGTGCAATATCACGTTATTTCCGAAATATGAGTTTCGTCCCTTTCTTCTCCTGAAAAATCACCACTAACGTCAGATCTACCATCTTCAGTCGGGATCAAAGCAAAGATGCGGAGCTATCTGGTTATGGCTTTCCGCTGTTAAATAAAAAAAAATCATAAACATGCAAAAATCTGCAGACTGAGTTATTAAAAATAATGAAAAATAAAAAAAGGACAAGTATTAGAAGATCATGCTAGATGCTCTTAAGTAGAAATGTATAGCCCGCTATACTAATGTTCATAAGCTCACTTTGTCAAATAAAGCGAAATGTATAGCCCGCTATACATAGGCCTTTAGCGTTAATTATCACTGAAAATATTGCAAGAAAGTCAGTTATTAGTTAGTAATTCCATTTATCAATAGTTTTGCAACATATGTAAAAGCAAAATCAATATGTTTTTACATAAAAAACAACAAAATATGGTAATTTACCGAGAACAGGCGCTGGGGATTAATTTTCAGTAACTTATAGATGTCAAATGTTTATGTCATTCCAAAATCTAAACTAGAAAAATAGTTTTATTTGATAGATAAAATGTTGCCATAACGTATAGTAGAAATAAATTTATTATTTTTTCAAACGGAGTGACTCAGTATTTTTTTAAAGTATACGTATAATATAGTATACGTTATCAAATTAAGGGTTAATAATAAATTACGCCGCCCCAGGCGTTACAGTGTTATAATTTAGAAAATAATGGCACCAACTAACTTCTAAGTCATGAGAGAGCAACGGGAAGTCCATTGCTGAAGAGTAAAGATGGGCGTCTCACCAGGATCTTCACTATGATTTATTGAAAACAACCTGTACCCATCGATTGCAAACTTTATTTGATCATGAAGAGAGTAAAAACCGATAAACGCGTCATATGACATCAAATTACCCACTGTTCAAAGTGTAACCTGCCGTATATCCAAGCTACAAACAACGCTAGTTCAAGCCATTCTGAAAGAAATATATTATCGCTCTGGATGTCGTCGTAGTTTTTTAATTCATATCCTCCTTCTCTTTGGTTTGTCGAGAGCCATTAAACCTGAAGTCCATTATGACGGCACACCTGCGCTTCCAGGAAATTTGGCCGGGTGCCTAGTCTGGCTATCTGGGATATTCAAATTTTTAAATCGAACACTTTAAATATGTCAGAGACGTGCGGCGTCAACAAAATGTAATCTTTGTCGTTTATCTCCCATCTTTTAGATCTAAGCTAGAATGAGAGTGGGTGCTATTTTTTTTCTTCACGATAATCGTTAAGATACACAATCTTAATGATTCACAATATTATGTACGATATGTTGTATTTCAAGCATACCTACTGCTGAAATGTTTTCAAGAATTTTCATTACAAGAAGTTCTGATGTTTTTTGTAATGTCCTTTTAATATTAGTGTGTAGTTTTTCCGACGCAATCTCCAGAAGTATTAAAAATTGGTATAAAATTACTAATTTTGAAATCCATATTTTACATAAAAAATTTGAATCGATTACTCGCAAGGGTATGCATCCTTGAATAAAATGTTTGTTAATAGTAGCATATTCATATTAGCATTTTGATATTCAAAACTACTTATCTATCACAACAACTAGTATCACTAAACAAAGTAACTTTCTCCGAAATATTCCGATGAGTACAAAAATATAAAAAAAAATAATAATAAATATTCCACTTGCCACATCCATTAATTTTCAGCGATCTACGTCTCCATATGTTAGTTGTTAATATTAGATACAACATGATCTATACAAGGCGCTGTAATTGTATTACATTCTACTCGTTACACATTAATATTAAAGACGGTACTGTTTATATGTTTGGAAACATCTGTAACATTTATTTATAACATTTTGTTTAGTTATCAATATATTGGATGATTTATTTCAATTTTATTTTTTTATTGTTGCAATGTTTGTCGTCTAGTTCTAACATTTTACAAAACGTCTATTCCTATTCTTTACGTCTATTCCAATAATAAATATCCTAAACCAATAAAGAGGCAATGCCCTTATGAGTCAGTGATTATCTGCGACCTTCACGAAGTAAAAATCAAAACACCTTGCTAGTTTATGTTTTGAAAGGATTATCAGATTTTTTTACATTTAAGAATATATTTCTAATGTCGTTGAATAGTGGATAATTTTTCACAGAATATTAAAATCCTAATGTTGATGTTTAAAATTCAAATTAGATTTTTACACCGTGGCCACAGGAATACGACCATAGCTGATAACAACTATAAACAAAATATGTGGGTACGTCATTTATTATAAACTTTGTCATAGTTCAAGAATATCTATGAATCTAATACATCATGAAAAAGACCGAATATTTCACGAGATAACTCAACTAGGCTGTCACAATTCATGATATCTGTAGATAAATCACACTTTTTAAGTCGACTTCAACAAATTTTCTCAGATATGCCCTCGGCGAGGCCTTTCTTTAATCCAGTACATCCCTTGAGATCGAAAAGATGCTGCTGAATATCAAAGGTCTGTAACTACGTGACATTTGAAGATGGCTCCCAATTTTCCAAAGATATTTTATAGTCCTAACGCGATCCCTGATTATCTAGAGATTGTAATGGAATTCTTTCGATTTAAAAACGTATTTTTATCATTTTTGTAGAGTGCAAATATAACTCACGTTTTAACTGAAAAATAAATTCATATTTGTCAGTGTAAAATAAAATGTAAAAATAAAAATCCTTGAACTTGAAGATTGAAAAGAATTTCTGCGATAAAAAGGTCAGGGTTCACACACGCACGGATGAATATTTATACGGCGAACTTATGTTTATTTTTAGCCTGAATATTTGTTTATTTATATTTATATTTATCAGACCATACACGTCCCACTGCAATGCACGGGTCTCTTTTCCAATCGAGAGTATGATTGAGTGGTTAGGCCACATAGTTTGTGTATAAATACACACAACTCAAAAATAGTAACGACTCATATTAAAATACAAGTCTTGTGGCGAGGGTATTACAAACTACACAAGATTTTTCGATTTCAAGCCACCCAGATTTGAAACAAGTATTTGTGAGTCACACAATCGTTTATCTCAATGAGAGGGTCAAATCTACATCCTTAACCAACTGCGGCACGGAGATTGTAAATATTGTATTTTCTACATGTGTAGATCAACACCACATCCAATTTACATTACGCTATAAAATGTACTAAGGGTGACCCGCAAATAACAAAGAATATGATAGTTTTGCTTACGCGTTAAGTATGTAGCCCTCAACTTCCTCTGTTCTTTTCTTCTTCCACTGAATCGGTTTCATAACATGGGTTTTTGTAAACTTGTATTTGTTTTTTGTCACCTATACAATCGTTAGTAAAGATCGTTTGTGGAAGTTTAGGCCTTGTGTCCGCTTCCAAAGCACGGCGCGTGTTCCACATTCAGTCTCGAACGTTCGCCTAATGCGTTCGTCCATCGAAAACTATCTGGTGAAAAGTTGTACTTGTTTGGTGGGCCCGTGGACTAGCAATGATGTCGTCAACCATCCAGTTTCGGAAACAGATTCCTATGAGTTTTATTTATTTGAGTATACTTACGGAGCACTAAACAAAATTATAGTTTAAAATATTCAATAAAATGCTAATTACAAGCCTCCGAGCCTGTGTACAAACCACATTTTGTGCACTGTTTAAAATTAAACTATATATTAACTTTCAGATGGATTATCGACTTTCCGCTTTACCTAAAGCCTCCCGATGGATACATGCCAGTTAAACATCATTATCACTATAAATGAAATACCAAAGCAGTGTTCACTCGGTGCCAAAAGATTTTTTATTCCGGATTAGAGAGTTTTAATCATCTATTTCTACCTACAGCTCTTTCCACTAAATCCAAAGGTTGGAAGAGATCACCGCCGTTAGCAATAATACTACCACTTGTAATACCGATAATTCATATTTATGCCTGTTTCTATATTATTATTTTTTGTCTTTTAAATGGTGTGCAATAAAGTATTAAATAATAATAATTAAATTGAATTTCTATGGTATGTAAGTCCGCCAACCCGCACTAGGCCAGCGTGGTGGACTATATGACCTCATCACTCTCAATCGTACTCTCGATTGTAGAGTAGGCCCGTGCCCTGCAGTGGGACGTATATGGGCTGATATAGATACAGAATTAAAGTGACTCCACCACTTAATTTCATATTAAGCTAACCATATTATAACGGTTAATTGCTAGATCTTCAAAGACATTTTAAACACAGTTACTATTAAATTAATACACAGGTCATGTATTGTAAATCAATTCGTGTAGGAGATATCGGTTTTGCGTAAAACGTCGTATCCATAGTGAGGTCAGCACGGAAGGTCCATTTGGCCGCTTGCCATTATCACTGAAAGCAGAAATGCTCGTGCTTTCATGGAATGTTGAAAGATATAACGCTGTAATGAAGATTCCAGTGTCGGAGGTGGTCATTCGATAAATACTGCTACTTAAAATATAGGATACCCGAGTTTTAAGGATTTGTTTTTATGTTTCCACATGGGTTCTTACCACAGACATACTTACATAGATGGGGCAAGAGAACGCCTACTGTGTCCGAAGTAACTTGGGGGGTTAATCTGTACTACGATACGTAGTTCGAATGTTCGAACGCTGAACGCCAATATATAAGGTAAAAGTTTTCCACTTCTAAAAATCAATACTATTCTCTATGCAACATATCATTCACTTCGACTTTAGTCTAAGTTTACGACATACGATACAGAAATCGATCATTTTTTTAAAGTATTTAGGCATATTCGTACACTTTGACATGACAGCCTTCATGGCGGCATCGGTCAGACGCCGCCTGTGAAACGAGAAGCTGCGGGTTCTCGGGAAAAGTCTCTCGTACTTCCTGATGTACCCACGACACAAGACTCAATCTTAGTGTGGGGTCAGGTCTTTGTATGTGACTGTTGGGTGTTATTTATTTATTACTTTTACGTGCGAGGTCGAACATTCGTCGTCGTATCGGAGTACAAAGTAACCCTCTGGTTGCATTCCTTAACGATGATACTATTGTTGTGCTTGTAGGCCTCTGGCACTGTAGGCGTGCTGGGCGTGATATCGAGTTTTATAATTCTCGAACGCCGGTACCCAACCCGTTGGTTCTTCCCTCGCCAAGATGCGGTGCTTTTGGGTAGAGTTGAATGGGCAAATAAAACAGCCCAATGATTTGGAATGTGCTAATTTGTCACTAGCCACCCGTCCCTAAGCACAACCTCCCGTGTAATGACGTCGCCGATTTTCTGCCCGCTTGAAAGAGTCATCTCGGTGGCGATATCTTGTATTTTTTAATTGTTGCAGATTACAGATCCCTATCAAGTTCCCGACGAATTCCCATACGATGTTCTTAGTCACAGAGTCCCATACTTCAGTTCAAATGTACTCTGTACTTTCGTTAGAAATTAGAACTTCGTCTAAGCTTACATACTCCGGGGCTATATCGTAGGGAGAGCTTAGGCATTTTTAACCCGTTTCGGCGTCTTAGCTTTTTATTTCTGATGTAAGTACATTACATACATATTATATAAATCAAAACAGCTCTATAGTATATAATTCTCTATATAATAACAATACTCAAGTCTTGCATACAATATTCTTAAAAACTTCCCAATATATTGCAACATTCGAATATTCCACGAAGCGAAAACAATGTTACACTAACAATACAACTTCCTTACACAATTTTTTAAATTAAATAGAGTATTTTCAGCATAATTGCTTATACGTGGTATTTTAGTAGCATAGCTAATTTAGGCTAGGTTCAGATGAACGCGCGGTGCCATGCCGCGCGGATTTATCAACGGTGCGGTACTAGATCTAATTCAACCATTTTTATTGTTCACATAACCGCGCGTTACGGTGGCGCGCGAAAATGTGAACTGTACATGTTGTTTAGTTAGATCTTGTACCGCGCGGTTGATAGTTCCGCGCGGTTTTCTGAACCTAGCCTTAGTCTACCGGCTCAATTTATGACTTTAATTTAATACGATTATCAGATTCTACAAAAAAAGTTTACTTCGAGTTCGCGTAATCTGAGAATTTCATAACAACAACACTGTTTTAATGCCTAGCGGTTACTAGCGGTCCAGCCCTGGCTCCACCTGAGTGCAGATACATTTTTATTTAAGTTCCAGCACTAAAAATAAAATATATCAGGATGAAGCATAAATCTCAAAATGAATTTAAGAGCATCATTTAGCAATAACTCACCCTTAAATTATTATCAAATGACTTTTTTATTACGACGCACATAAAAATCTTAAATGACGATATCATTAGCAGAAGTGGAAAAAAATGTGTTTGGCATTGAACCCGTCGTTTAATGTTTTCCGATGTTGTTGATATTCTACTTGGCAACCTTAGTACATTAGCTTCGAGTACTAATGCTGGTTTCAAGACAAATTCCAAGAGTTTGATTTCGTATTAATATTAGATTTTATTACTGGAATCAAGTTTATCAGGTCACATAATAAATCCTATTTATATTCAATAATGATTTGATCCATTGTGCTCTACAGCTGGCTTGTCCGGCTGTAATAGTCTTTTTGCGAGGTCGTTTACCTCTTTAGTTTATTTTTTTGTCACCCGCTTTGCACGGAGGGAAGTGTACAATAATTTATTTCCGACTCCTCTTATTAATTTAACTTTCTGATTGATTTCGTTGCGGGTGAAAGACAACGTAGACATTCCCGGAGAATCGCCGAGCTTCAATGCTCTATGTCATAACAATGTATGCCACTGTTGATCCTGGCTTACAGGAGTTACAGTGGTGGGTATGAGGGCGGGACAATGTCCAATTAGATTTAATGTACCTTTATTAGCGTGATGGTCTGTTGGTAAACGGACCAGACGCGGTTGCCAACATGTTTACGGTGGTCGTGGGTTCAAATCTCAAGGCACACTTCTGACTTTTCGGAGTCATGTGTGTATTGATATATATAATCAATCACCCACTAAAGAAAACACCGTGAGGCAACATGCATACCATAGCAATTTCCAAAAATGTCTATAGTGTGTAAAGTCACCAACCCTCACTAGGCCGGCATGGTGGACTATATGGCCTAACTACTCTCAACTAAAAAAGAAAACCTCAATAATCATTCATGCATATAATTTTTACAAAATTTGTGCCTTGCCAATATTTATTTAAGATTAATTAATCTTAAGATCGGTACCAACTTTTAAGCAAATAAAGTTTTCTTATTCTTATTCTTAATCGTACTCTCGGTTGAAGAGGAGGCCCGTGCCCTGTAGTGGGACGTATAAAGGGTTAAACAGATAGCTTTATAAATAGGTATTTGGAAATTAGATAGTATCAAGCCAGTTGGATCATAAATACCATTTAAATATTTCGCTTTTGCTCTTAATAATTTATTCTTAGATGTGAAATTTACTAAATAAGTTACTTCAAATATACAATTATAAACTTATCTATGATACAACTGTACATTTTTGGAATTAATAATGACATGACAAACCTAAGCTATTCACCGCCCCTTACTAACTTATATGTATAAAACAAGATTTGAATATCCGACAAATAAGAAAATGAAATCAACAATTTACCTAAAGGGCCAGCTAACTCGTCAATTTATTTGGGACCACGTTCATGTTTAAACCCGAGATAATAAAATAGAACATTCAACGAAACAAATTCTTTTGCTCCTAAATACGGAGTGGACGAAAAACTCTGTATTTTCACTGAGCGATAATAATAAAACATTACATCCTTCGCAAATGGGTCTAATAACTGTTGTCTATCTGTTGTATTCAAAGGATCCCGAAGGTTAATAAAATAGGTTTTCACAAACAAGGCAGTTGTCGATACAAACATCTAAGTTTTCTTTATGGCATAGGTCCGGCAACCGAGCAAACAGGTCACCTGATTGTAAATGATCACTGCCGCCCGTGAATATCCACAACGCTTGGATCATAGAAGCGTTGCCGGGCCATTAATTCAGGAGGAGAACGGGAATGAAAAGGGATCGGACAAGGAAAGAGGTATTGAGCATCCAGCAATCACACTCACCGAGCGAAATGCGACGCAAAGCTGTCCGTTGATTTTCTATGAGACAGTGGTACCACTCTGGACGAGCCTGCCCATTAACGCTGGGTAATGGGTGACAACAGCGTGAGTCTACCCCTTTATACATGTAAGAATTGTGTTTTAGCTATGCTAAGTACAAATTTTTGTGTTGTCAATTTTACTTTTGGATTGACAAGTCATAACTCAACAATTCAATGTGATTTTGGTGAATATCCTTTTGCACCCAAACAAATAATTCCAATTCTATATACCCAAGGACTTTAGTTAGCCGCACATTGTATGCATCTCGCAAACATCAGTTAACGTGTATCAGTTCTCACGAAATATGAAGCAGACCTAAATAAATATGTCTTAGGTTGAATTGGCTTCACTATACGAGTTTCTTGACCTGCTACATGTGTCGTTTTATTTTCCTTCACAATATTTGCTTCAGTAGCGTGTAAATATGTAGCATTTAAATAAACACGTATCCGATTACGTCGGGTGCTGAGGTCATGTGTGGATGAACTGTGAATGAATTTAGAAGATATTTCGCGTGAACAATTCAGGATAACTATTCCACGTAATTGGTTTGAAGGTAATTTGTATTGAGCTGGTTACAAATACAAGATTATAAAAAAAGTAATAAAGATACAAACAACCGCAATTTAGACTCATACAAATAATTTTAATATATCTGTTAAACTTTGAACTCAACTCGAGACTTCACGCTGTTGTTCGTTAGTAAACTTTACATTATTGTTAATGAACTGTTGCGTTCCGGTTTGAAGGATTAGTAACTACTGGACATATTGGAACTTAACATCTTTTGTCCCGGGATGGCGAGCGTAATGGAATGTTAAGTATTGCTTTGTAATTTATTGTGTTGTTTGGTTTTGCTATTGTCCTTGAGCAGTCGTATCGTTTACCATCAGACGGATAGCATTCGCGCCTCGCTATTCATTGCAATAAAAAAAAAAACTTCGAAAAATTTCTTAAGCTCAAACTCCCAGTCTTTCATTGCTCAATCCAACTCGATTTTAACTAGGCTCTCATTTGCAACTGCAATAGTACACAGAGTATCTTAATCCAACCAATTATTTACTAATCCAGCATTCCACTTCAACCGTACTTTCAGAAAGTGAGCCACATCTAATCCCTGCATTTGGTTATTTATATGCCAACCACGTAATAGAATTTACCCAATTGAAAAGTTCATTTATCCCGTCCCGACCGTTTCAGATTAGCCCAAATTAATGGTTTAAAAAATCTTACTTCGGACGTTTCAACGAGCATTGCCATTCAAACCCGATTTGGTCTAAACTCTTTCGTACTTAATGAAGGGTAAAAAAGTTATGACTGCTAATTCGTTATCAATGGTGAAATTAACAAGCCATTGAACTAACAAATTTTAATGATAATTTACAATCGAAAAATTACAGTTCGATGAAAGCGGATTTGTTTAAATCTAGTTATCGAATTATGTAGATATTTTTTTATACACAGAATTATTGTAAACAATGGAAATTGCAACAAATAGTTATGAATTCATTGAGCAAATAGAGGGTACAATGCCGGTATAGGACGAAAATTCTACTTTTCGTAATTACTATCTTTTTTATCATACCATTTGCCAGATGGTAAGAGATACGACTGCTCATGTACAAAAAAAAACCAAAACAACACTATGAAATACAAAGCAATGCTTGGCATTCCACTGTCCTCGTCATCCTGAGACATAAAATGCTAAGACTTATTATGTGCAGTGGTTAGTCTGGCTAAAATTTTCTTAAAACCGGAACACAACAGTGCATTTATCCTGCTGTTTGGCGAGAGAAATTCATCGCAGTGGTACCTACCCAGCCGCCTCTCACATAATTAGGAGAGACCTACCAGCAGTGACTGACCGTCCTATTTGTCTCCGAGCATTGGAAAGGGGACAGATTTCTAGGATACAAAGTATCTTGCTGACTAATGGCCATTATTCAAAGGCATCATGCCGGATTAAAGCTTACCCTTAATCGTATAGAAGATAACTGCTAGGAGCACGTGTATAAAATGACCTAAATACATGGTTTATTCATAGGGCGACCGAAAACGAAGCCAGGTGGTAGATAAACGTAACGACGATACGTACAAAGTTTCAAAAAAATCGTAGTTTTTTTTGCGTCTTTTTTGTTACTGTATGTCTGAACCTAAAGTGTCTAATTCTCTTTGTTAACACTTTAATTTTTATGTTTACCAGAAAAAAAAACAAATACTTATACCTAATAATATTTTTGGAATAATTGAAAGCATAATGGTAATGTGGCATAAAAGTCCTAAATGAATATTTTATAGTCAAAATTGAACATTTTGGCCGCCACTTTGAAGTTTTTAGTTATTGGTCCGATTGGTCTTAAAATAGATATCTGATCTTCTAAATTGTTAGTCAATTTTAAACTTTTTGCCCGCGTTAATAGAGTTAATGAAGTTGCCCTTACACAATTTGATTTCATAGTCTTAAATTTCTCTGTAGCTATCTATAAATATAGGCATGTGAAATAAAACATTTCGCGAACAATTTAAAAAAGAAAGCAATAAATGTGATAAACGTACTGCCATCATAAATACATTCAAACGATGAATCGTATAATAATCTGTTTAATACATTTCAGATAATTATCTACTAACTTATTACACTCAAATAAAGAGATGTAAAAGTTAATGCCTAATTTAGCAACCCTCAATGTGTATAATCTGTGGTAACAATTATTACTGAACTAATAGTAATTTTTGTGTTATAAGTAAGTATTTAATCTGGTGGTTTGACTTTTTTACGTAAATACATCTTCGATCAAATATACACTAGATACACAGTTCCCTGTAAAAGTTCTGTTAAAAAGTGGCACCGATGCATGACATTAAAAAAAGTAAACAAAAAGATCACATATTCCAAATATATTAACACAAATTCAACCTTATTCCTGGAGCTTTAAGTAGCTTTTCAAATAATATTGTCTAAAGTTTTACGACGTTTTAGATGCAACGGTCGGTGCGTGACTGAAGGCGAAAGAGTGCTTAAGCACTCTTTTTTGGTGCCATTTTCTAAGCGCTCATGTTGTATCTAGTGTATATTTGATCGAAGAAATACATAGACCGATATGGTGATACGCTCGTCCCCTATCACATCTTGGGACGAAACATATAAGACAAAATGTGGATGTCCTGGTATCTCTGCCTTCTAATTCTGAAAAATGTATGTATTTTTACTGCCTCGGTGACGTAGTGACTGCCTCGGTGACGTAGTTGTACTAAGGTACGCTTGCAAAGCTGAGATCTCGGGTTCGAATCCCGAATCGGGCAAAGTGATATTGGATTTTTCTATTCATTATCAGCCCGGAGTCAGGAATTTGTGCCCGATATGGCGATAGGTTCGCCACCTATCACATCATGGGACGGAACATACTGGCGAAATGTGGGTGTCCAGGCACCTCTGCCTACCCGTTCTGGGAAAAAGGCGTGAGTTTATGTATGTATGTATTTATATATGTATATAACTAAAAAGGCCAGCATAGTTTAGGACGCCTAACTATAAGGTGGACGAACAACATGCTTAGGATCAACTTCCAACATGTCAATGTGGAAATCCTTGGAGGAGACCTATGTTCAGAGCTGTAGGTACTCTCATGTTATTGAAGATGCACACAGAAAGATATATACGCTCGTATGTACTTAAATATAAATGTAATGTGTTACCTTCGTTGGAGATTCTGACAGATACAACAAAAATGAAATATTTAATTTCCACGGCTGTAGGAAGGTACAGTACATACCTTTTTTATAAAAGCACACACGAAACAGTAAAAAGGTTTAACAAAAACGTCGTGAAAGACATCGTTCCTAAGTACCCCGTAAAAGAATTTGATTATTCACCGACCAAGAAACGTAAAAAGGCAAATCGTTTGCAATACATCACTCGTTCCTTAGTATAAAAGTAAAATAAAAAGACGTTTGCTAGTACAAGTGAGGGTAATGTATTTGTAAAAAACATCAGACGTATCAGTTACATACGTTTCGGCCGACGCATCGACTTGAACAAAATGTTTTCCCAAAGATTTATCGCTGTTGAGTTTTGTTTTTTATAACGCGGTAATTTATTCAACATCTTGACATTTCTGTTTATTCAATTCAACAAAGATTTAACATATTTGCAGCATTTTCTTTGTGTATTACGACAAACGACTAGAAGCGTGGTGGTAATCAATGTGTCCCGATAGAGCATTAACTGACATGAGATTTTACATGGCATGACATTTACTGGTGGTAGGTCTCACATATATGAGAGGCCGGCTGTGTATGTCCCACGACGGTTCCTATTTATCCCACTAAACAGCAGCGTAAATACACTCTTGTGTTCTGGTGTAAAGAACATGGTACCGATACTAACTACTGGACATAACGAGTCTTAACATCTAATGTCTCAGGATGGTGAGCGCAGTGGAATGCGAAGCAACGCTTTGTAATTCATGTTGATTGGTTTTGCAACTGCTTATAAGCAGTCGTTTCGCTTACCATCAGGCGAATGACCAGCTTGTCTTCATTCATTGCAATAAAAAAGAGAACGCAATAACAAAGAAAACAAAATCTAAAATTTCGTATCTAATAGAGCATAAGTGTAATAAATTGAACCATGCATCAATACACACACCAATAAAACTTCGTACAAGGCGTTACACTGTTTATCGCGAGGGCAACAAAGACCGCTTTTGTGTAACTCCAGCGTTGAAAATAATGAGAGGGACTCATGCTAATAAAATTCCCGACGTGTTGTTCAGAATAGTTTGGATTCAGACCGGGCTTGGTTAATGTACACATAGATATTGTACACACGGACACGAAAACTATAGAACATGCTTTTTTAGGCTATTTATGTTGGCCAATGTATTAACCAATAATACCCCACTTTTCACGTTCATGCTCATGTTCACGGTGGTCGCGGGTTCGAATACCAGGGCACACCTTTGACTTTTCGGAGTTATGTGTGTATTGATAGTCAATCACCACGCACTAAAACGGTGAAGGAAAACATCGTGAGGAAACCTGCACACCATAACGATTTATAAGAATTTCTATGGTATGCAACCCGCACTAGACAAGCGTGGTTGTATATGAGCTGATGCAGTATATATATACATAATAATCACGCCTATATCCCATGGAGTAGGCAGATACTAAAGACCGCCACTTTGCTAGATCCTAACATTACTTTCGCTTCATGCACTTTGATCAACGTCTTTATGCATTCTCGTCGGTTCAGGGTACTTCATAAAAGTTTTGTCAAACATTTTTTCTGCAATCCATAAATATGATCCCATTTTTATATATCAGAGACGTATTTCTAGTTTTTTAAAACACAAACACGACTCGGCCTGTATTGAATACACAAAGTGAAAAATAAAAGTACTGGGTTTTTTTAAAAATTATAAAAGTTTTTCTGTTTGGTTTTAGTTTTTTATACAAATAAGTCACAGCTATATTTTCTGGTGGTAGGATGTTCGTAGGCAAGCGCTGTGTCGGACGTCCGCCTATAAGGTGGACGGCGAGTTGGTAAAAGCTGCAGGAAGTCGCTGGATGCAGGCCACTTCCAATAGGTCGATGTGGAGATCCTTAGGGGAGGCCTATATCCAGCAATGGACTTCCTGTGCCTGAAGAGAGAGAGAGAGAGGATGTTGGAATAAATGGATGATGGAAAGCCACTAGCGTACAATATGGTGAAAATCCTTCATAAAACACATGCAATAGGGATGTTGACTTCATTTTTATTATTGTTTGTTTATGCAAAATCGTTAACAGAAAAGGCCTTATTCATACAGTTTATGAACCTATTAGACTTACACTTACAAAATTATTTCCATTACATAAAGAATAGATTTCTTTAAAACCGTGTCCATAAAGCCGTGAATGTTTTTAAGCCGACTGTAAAATGTAAAACAGGGTTTAGATTTTGGAGTACAAAGAAAAATTTTTGTTTGGCTTACAAATATTTTTATCACGTCTTGGTATATTAAAAGCGGTTAGTTCCATATAACTCTCAAAAATATTCGTTATTTCACGTACTACTTTCGTATTTATTTTATCCACACTATTTCTAAAAAAATCCGCCTCAGTCATAATATAAAATTATAATTCTAAGCAAGATATACCCACGTTTTCTAAGCACGAATGGGCCTACAAAATTAATTCTAGGTAATTCGGAATTGACAAATACTCGTATTTTCATGAGAAAATCCTTGACCCAAATAGCCAAGTAAGGTAATGTAAAAGACATTATTATTTAATTATCTATGACATGCTATTATGCTTTTTATGGCGTAATTGAAATATGTTTTTGAAGGAGCATTACGTAATTAATTAATTGGTTTTTAATTATTGAAGGAGCACCCATGAAAAGGCTCTAATGAAAACCACAATTCGCCGACCTTACTTTTGTTCAAGTTATGAATGCCGTCAAATTTCAATGCCGAGCGCTTTATATTATGCATTTTTCATACTGAGAATATATTACGGTCAGACAATTCAGGTCGGACAATCCATTTAGGATTGTCCGACCTGTAGCAATATTTTCTGGCTATACTAATTTAGAACAAATATTTACTATTTTCTTGACAGGTATTTGCTTCATTGATGGGATTTTCCAAAACTGAAAAAAATGCAAAAAATTACAAAAATTCACTGCCTGTATAACGCAATGGAATATGCAGTTATATGCCCCTTAAAGCGTCATCAGAAAAAAAAAACAATATGAAGCTTCTCGAACAATGAGTCTCTGTGTAGCAAGTACACTGTACGTTAGTCACAACAATGCGTAATGTATGAGCAACACAAGTACAAAATTCAAGCATTCTTACTGTAACTACTTCGGCTCGACTTAGTTCAACAAATACAAATAAAAACTCTTTCGTGTTTCATCATTCATTCTTTTGCATTTGCCTTTGTGGTGATTGTAAACGTAACGTGACTCGTGCACTCATGAGGGGATTAAATAAACGCGTCTTAATTATGAATATTTAAAAAAGGAATGCCTGCGCACTTTTTTAAACTTACATTGCATTTTTAATTAACTTACAGAACCTATGTATATTTTTAAATTATGTTTGTATGTTGAAAAACATTGGACTACATTTTTATTGTAAATCTGAATTCCAATTTTAAATCCTTTGAATATCACTAAAATTTCCAATCAAATATTGGTCAAAATATACATGTGTATTCGAATAATTTAATTACAGTTTTTGTTGTTACTTTAAAAAACCGGCCAAGTGCGAGTCGGACCCGTGCACCGAGAGTTCCGTACAAACCTATGTGATGTAACTATGTTTTTTTTTATATTTGAGTTAGTTGAATGAAAGGTAAATTGTATTTTATGATTTATGACGCATTAAAAAAACTACTTACTAGATCTCGTTCGAACCAATTTTCGGTGTAAGTTTAATAAATAAAATAAATAAATAAATAAATAACACCCAACAGTCACATACATAGTCCTGACCCCACATTAAGATCGAGTCTTGCGTCGTGGGTATCAGGAACTACGAGAGACTTTTCGGTCTCACAAACACCCAGACCCGGAAGAAATATTTGTGGGCCGCACAAACATTTCTCTCGGTGCGGGGATCGAACCCGCGACCTCTCGTTTCACAGGCGGCGTCTAACCAACTGCGCCACGGAGGCTGTCAAAGTTTGCATGGTGTGAGTTTTTTGAGCTGTGAGTTTGCATGGTAATGCATCATATATATTTTTTACATTCATAAGTAAAGTAGTAGGGTGGTGGGGACTATAGAATAGACTATTAGATACCGAAATATCATTTTTGAAGTCCTATCCATTGATACCCCACATATGAGTTTGGTGAAAAATAATGAGTTTCAGTTCTAAGTATGTAAGTATATACCCTCAAAATATAATATTGTTTTTGTTTCCTATTTTTGTGTGAAAATCTTAATGCGGTTCACAGAATACATCTACTTTTCATGTTTCAACAGTATAGTTCTTATAGTTTCGGAAAAAGTGGCTGTGACATACGGACGGACAGACAGACATGACCAATCCATAAGGGTTCCGTTTTGTGCCATTTGGCTACCGAACCCTAAAAATATTTGATATCAGGCTCGATTAAAAACATAGGAACGCTATTTATGTACATTTTTAATTTGTAATATTTTCCTATAAAAGCTCGAATTTAGGCAGGCATCATTAGAACGTTTTTACCACACGTAAGTTTTTAAACATTTATAGGCTATTTTAGCCGGCTTTTGTACAATAATGAATTACTTAACAAATTAATCAAAGTAGATGGGATGTATCATAAAAGAGCGGCGTTTGTTTTTATTTTCTACTGTACACGATCACCTAACAAGAACCTGGCTAGATATCGATAGGTGTGTATCTTAGTTCCTTACTGATCATGGTCACTTCAAATGATAACTGGTGTCAGGTCTCTCATATGTAAGAGGTCGCTTGGTTAGGTATCACCGCAATGCCTATTTCTCCCGCCAAATAGCAGTGTAAATGCAATGTTGTGTTCTGGTTTAAAGGACATTGTAGCCAAAGTAACTACTGGACAAATTGAAACTTAATATCTTACGTCTCAGGATGACGAGTTCAGTAAAATGCAAAGTATTTGTAATTCATGGTGTTGTTTGGTTTTGCTTACCATCAGGTGGATGGCAAGCACGCACCGCAATTCATTGCAATAAAAAATATGTTTTTATTTGGCTCCTTAATTCGCCTGCGTGACCATGTTCAACACCAATAGGGAATATGCATGTCATTTTTTTATATTTTTAATCAATTCTGTATATTATTACATTATCGGAAAAAATATAAGTCTTTGAAAATATCAATCAAAAGAGTACAAAAAAATAATCAAAACTGCTATCAGTTTCGAAGCATTCAAACGCCATGTTGGCGCGAACTCGCTGTGACGTCAGAGGTTGCGTTATGAATAACGTAGTATTTGGATTAAGTTTCTTTCATGAATTGCTACAGAACTGTATTTCGCGACGAAATAATCCATTTAATTTAATAGTATAAAGAAAGCACAAAATAACTCATAAATAAACGTAAAACAACAAGCTAAAACTTCATAAGAACGCAACCATTGTCGTCACTTTCCTTTTCAAGCAATAGATCGCGTTTCGGAAAAAATGCGCGGCAAATTTGAAATGTCATTTTTTAAGTATTTATTTTACCGATTTAGAGTTGATAAATTAAAAAAATATCTTTAAGGTATAATTCTATATTAATAAAGATTACAACAAAAATATTTTGGCTTAGTTTAAAGTCTGGTCTGGCATGTTCCCTATTGTGAATATGAACAGTCCGCGTTTCATAGACTTTGGAAGTGTAGTCTTTCGCGAAGTAAGAGTAAAATCATGTTGGATAGTATGCAAATATCATCTACAGATGTATACTACATGGACCTAGTTAGGTTAAATGTAGAGTTTCCATGCTTTGCGCCTATTTTACCGTACTTATAAATAATACCCATAAAAATAACAGCTCACATAATAGGCCCCATTCAAAATGTAATAATGATTTGATCCTTAGTGCTGGATTCTCTGGCTGTATAAGTCTTTATGCGAGGTTATATACCTCTTTAGTTCATTGTCTCGTCACCCGCTTTGTTGCGTAGGGAAATGGACAAAAATATTTCCAACTCCTCATATTAATTTAATTTAACTTTAAGATTAATTTCGATGCGGGTTTAAGATAAGTTAGTGTCGTCAAAATGCGTGTCGGTGTTGATCCTGGCTTACAGGATTTGCAATGGTGGGTGTGAAGGTAGGATAATCTCCATGCTATTTCTAAAAATAATATTTTCTCTCAATTTTAGATCTTCAATCATAATGGACCGCGGTTCATAGTATTCGTTTTAATTGTATTAAACAATTAAACATTCCAATGCGTATATGGGGTAAGACCAGTAAAAATATGTTTTTCTTACTTTGAGCATCACCTTATACGATTTGCGACTGTATGTATTGCCTATGAACCGTCAGATACTGGATTCGATTTTAGTTTGTCCAGTAACTTTGTCAGCTAAGCTCAATGTTAAGCCACGTACAGGCAAGTGTAGTATTACGCGGGGTTTTTAGTCGGTATTTCGGCGCGTAGGTTTACGGTAGGAACCCGACCCAGCGGCCGCGCGTCCACATTCACGGGCGGCACAACATCTCGCTGGACTCGGAAGGCGCTGGTGAGTCAGACACACCCTCGCCCCTTCGGGGGCGGGATGTTCCGTAAAGGGACGATAACCGCGAGAAAAAAAAAACGTGTCGTATGGGACGCCCACCTACAAGGTAGACTGACCACCTAGTTTGGGTTGCAGGAAGTCGCGGGATGCAGGCCACTTCCAAAAGGTCAATGTGGACATCATTGGATGAGGCCTATGTTCAGCAGTGGACTTCCTGCAGCGAAGAGAGATCGGGAGAATAACTTTGTGAAATCTCATATGATTTGCCTGAGGCTTGCGCTGTATTTCATCTAGGTGTAGAATAAGCTCAGAAACTTGCTGATGGAATTTTCATCGTGACATTTTTGCTTACATTTTCAGAGATGCAGCCACGAGATTATTTAAGTACCGAGTGTATCTAGATTGCGATCGAAAACGAAGCCAGATGGTAGTTTTAGTGACTTCAGACACAATGCAACTAATTTCGCAAAAAACGATGATTTTATTTTTTATTTTTCCTATTGCCGCGTTTGTTTGGCTAAAAACTCAAGGGATTACATTATTATTTTAGCCATAACGATTAATAAATATGTCTGTAGTAAAACTAATATGAGTTGTAAGTCGTAGTCTGAATACACAAAGTATATTTCTAATACATTAGTATTTCAAGTAACAATCTATTCTTCTATGCTGTATCTACCGATAACCACTAGGCACTAATCAACACGGGACTACTCAACCAACAATTTAAGAGGGCTTCAATCTACTGTGTAATATTCTATGCAACATTCTATTCCATTTTCCTAACAAACTGTATAATAAAACTTGAACACTTCCGCGAGCCGTTGACACAATAAAATCCGCCAATTATAGTACTCCAGCATTCTATTTAATGAAGTAAATACCGATGCAAAACGTAAAAACGTGACTGTTTTACTGTGTCAATAAATTTCCAATTAAAATGTTGCTTTTTACAGCTCAGACATATTTATGCTCATTCGCTTTCATGATTTTATTGAGGAAATATAGTTTACATTTCTGAGTTATTGAAATACAGTTCTTGTGTTGTGTGTCATCTATGTATCTTTTATTGGTGTGTGGCAAAATTTGGAATTTCAAATAAAATTTAAAAATATCTATTTAAATTATTGTTTGGGGTATGTTTTCATAATTTAAAAAATAAGCATTTTCACCCGTATTCTAGTAGTAATAACGTGTCAAATATAATATTTGAAAAGAGAAAAAATGATACTAATATGATCACAATAGCATGACAAAAACGCATTCGGCCGCTAAAAGATCGTAGACGATCTATATCTATATTATCAGAAACAACGAGAAATTTATGTTTTTAATTCATTAAATAAATACTATGGTAAATTTTCTAACAGATACTGAGCTTACATTTTGGAAAAATTATCTGATTAGATACCACGATATAAACTGTAAATATAAACTGTGTGTTCCTTTTAAAAATAAAGTTTTAATTCTTTTGGCAACATATAATTCATCTATACTAATATTATAAAGCTGCAGAGTTTGTTTGTTTGTTTGAACGCACTAATCTCTGGAACTACTGGTCCGATTTGAATGATTCTTTCAGTGTTGGGTAGTCCATTTATCGAGGAAGGCTATAGGTTATATATCATCACGCTATGACCTATAGGAGTAAAGCAGTAGTGATATTTCTAGCAAATACGAGGAAATTTTTATCGTTTTTCGTGGTCCGATTGGTCGATATTCTAAACTGATAGTCAGAATTAAACATTTTGACCGCCATTTTAAAACGTGTATGCACCCGGGCGGATCCGGGCCCGACCGCTAGTCTATACATATAAATAAAATTAAAGTTTCATTTTGTAAAGTGAAAATAAAAAAAATCCAACTACATATCATTATATACACGATACCTTTAACGAAAATTACCTTATTTTTTTTGTCTGTCTTTTTGTTTCGGCTAATCTCTGAAATGGCTGGACCGATTTTGACGGGACTTTTATTTTCAGGTAGCTGATATAATAAAGAGTACCTAAGGCAACATTTATTTTAGAAAAAATAAACTTTTTGTTAAATTCCACACCGACGAAGTCGCGGGTACAGCTAGTATTTCATAAAATTCAATGTCATTTTGAAAATGTAGATGGTTGTTTCGAGTAAAACTAGTTTAAGTAATACAATATAGTCCCAAGACAAACCTTCGTAATAAATAATGCGCGGTCCCTACACGAAAAATATTTTAGTACCTAGTCTTAGAACGCAGGTATCTAGGAGTCCAGGTTTTTCGATATATCGGGAGAAAATATGCTCTTTGAAAAATGGGAATTGTGTTTTGAACTCGCTCTATTTTACTTAATCTTCGGTTATCGGCGCTCTCTCTAAAAACCTTTCTTATTATTTTTAGAATGGATTTTGTAATAGTCTTTGTTGCCACGTGTCATAATATTATTTCTCCCTTTTACCTACCTTGTTACTGGGTTAGTATTTTATATATAGGGGTTTTATTAGAAGATGTAATTTATTCGGGAGATTTATTTATTTATTTTAAAATGGCGACAGTGATTGAATGAATTAAAATTATTTTGTCGTCTTTCGATTTTCATGCCTTAACGTCTGTGTCCACTATACCGTATGGGCCATCATTAAAATTGCTATGTAAAATATTTTTTTACTAACCAGTGGTAGTAACCTCATTTTGTGAGCAAATCAGGTAGAAAAGTAATATGCGAAAAAACATGAGTTGTGAAAGTGGTAGGAAAAAATAACAATTATAATATACATTGAATTAACTACTATAACATACATTACATATTAACTCACTTATTAAAAAAAACGTTATTCAAAGACGACAAAAATCAATAATCAGCTATTTAAAACCTCCTTAACTTTAAAATGACTGAGACCCTTGTCTGTGCAAATTTTAAGCTGAAAAAGATGATTATCAGATCGTCGTTTGGTATTACTGTCAAGTGAATGGAATGGTTTTTCTCTGTGAAATAACAATATTATTTAAAATATGGATCAAAAACCATTGTGAATAGCAAAACTCAATAAATATTTGTCACCTCTTAACATGATTTAACTAATTTACGTTTATGTGGTTTATTTGCGGTTTTTTATGAATAAGGGGGATACTTTAAATAACGCTCTCAATACCTACGTAACTATATATGATTTACCAAGACAAATACGCGTAGGTAGCCAATATATTTTCCTTACAAATGATACGCACATTTATGATTGGCACCTGTTATAGCAGCTTATTATTCCAGCAACAATCTTATCTATTCCGCTATGGGGCAACGACCTCGCTTTGTGGAAAATAAGAATGAATATATTTTTGTTCTACGTACCTAATCAGCTTTTGTTTTGTACATACAGGGTTATTTTTAAAACACTGCACATATATCTTAGTTGAGCTCAAGATTATTAAAGGTAATGATTAAAACATTTGTTTCTATTTCAGTTGTTCAACATTGCACCATGTAGGAGTAACGCTGGTACGCGGGTACCACTCCGACGTCTTTTGGATAGTTATAATGTGCATTTCATTAATATTGATATCTTCTACCTTTCAAACACGGAATTTTAAAAGCATGTTATACTTAAGTTGTCTGAGGCGACGTCATAATAGTTGTAGTCTCTCTGCTAAAATTACAATACCACATTATGTCAATCCGTGGACAATGGTGTGGGTTATATGCGTTCTATAACTTCTTAGATTAAGACTAGTTTTAATAAGATATGTACATGTAACCGATTGTTGTCCCAATAAATAAAATAAAAATAAAGTAAAATTTCAAAATATACTTACCAACGTTCTACTTATACAAATTCATACTACAAGGACAACTTTGCACAACCAATGACGTAGACACCTTAGGGGGTTTATAAAAAAATAATATCTCTGCTCTTTTATTTATTATATTGATACGTAACTTTATTCCTGAATCCCCGATAGAGTAGGAGTTGTCACTAGCAACACGTACAATATGCCGAGTTTATTTCCGTCTTTACATATGATAGGGGACGAGCCTACATCAAAACAGGACGTAAAATGTCCGGGCACTTAGTAAATATGAACATAATTTATTTATATAATGTATTGCGTATTACGTCATTAATCTGTAGAAAACCGCCACCTCCTGAAATACTAGCGTGGTGGACTTTAACCTTATACCTCTCAACTGCATTCTTAATTGTGATTATAGTATGTTAAGGAATATCGCGTCCATGTGGCGTTGATTGGCTGATAATGTATATTTATATGTAAAAAATAGTATTTATTTATATATTCAAGCATGTACACAAAAATATAACAACAAAATACAGAAACAATAAAAAAATCAAACGGCGGTCTTATCGCTCTGAGTAATTCCTTAAAATCAGCTATGAAATTTATTTAAAGAAAGGAGAAAGAGAGGGAAGTGTAGAAAAAGATGAAACGCCCACCAATATTAAAAAAGAAATATAATAATCTTATATTCTAAGATTGTAAGTATAGCATCGACAATCCTCACAAAACCATTTGATTGAACACGTAAGTCATCACGTTCCGTGTGCACGACAGTGTATGTGTAATTTAATTCACACTTCGCTTGCCGACAAGTGATATGTTACTAAGCTGATTCCTTACATATTGTTGGGACAGAATTTTAAACAGATTTAATTTTAAAATTACAAGCCTTTTTGTGGTACATTCTTTTGGATTTCAAAGAATTTGTTTTATTGGTAATTTAAATTTTTGTTTGAAAATTTATCAGTTGCACCACGAATATATCCAAGTAATTTACAATTTTTATAGTAATTTACTATTATATGAAAACTGTTAAACATTATAAAACAAGCCTATTATTTTATAGGGATGGCATTGCTTGAAGTAAAAATTATGCATCGAAATAAATGCTTTATTTGTACAAAATTTATTAGAAGAACAAAACTATCATTTAAAATGTTCGTTTCTTACTTTACATTATAATCACATCTGTTATAGTAAAATACAAATTACTTCTATCAGACACAATCACGTATAAAAATCGTGAATTTCTGAAGCAGATTATCTCCAACGTGCTCCCACCAATACATTCAAAAGAAATCAGGTAAAACGAACTCCAAAAGGACTAACAATTTTCACACCACTTTCTTTACCTCGAAGAGCACAATTTGGTACGTGCAGTGTTGAGCCTCGCTTAAATCGTTAGCGTAGTAACTTAGGGGCTTACTCTATTCACCGACACGAAGTACTAATGTTCGAACGGCTCAGGTAAAACTATACGAATATCATAGTGGATGCGGGTTCAAATCCCAGGACACACCTCGGATTTTTCGGAGTCATGTGAGCATTGATAGTCAATCATCACGCACTATAACGTTGAATGAAAATATCATATACGTATGTAAAGTCTGCCAACCCGCTATAGGTCATCGTACTCTCAATGTACTTTCGATTGTAGAGGAGGCTCGTGCCCTGCTATGGGACATTTATGGGTTGACACGGTACTATTTTACTCCACAAGATGTTCGAATTCGTATCGCACGTCGTAACCATAGACTAAGTTCGGAGTGTATGATAAGTTTCATAGAAAATACTATTGATTTTTGAAGTGAGAAACTTATAACTTACTTCGGACGTCGATCGTTCGAAATTTCGACCTTCGTGTCGGAGAATAGAGTAACCCCCGTGTCGTTACAACCAGGATTTCAGTCGGGACGGCTATGTTCGGTTCTTTCTAATATGTGGCTGGAATGTGGGCTAGGGAAATAGAACTCTATACATCAGACATAGAGTTAATTTTAGAATGAAAGACAGTTTTTGAAAGGTGTCAAGCTTAAATTTTTGGATAAAGTTTTACATTTAAACAACACAATGTAGAAGGAAGATCAACTGGACGAAAGTGTGTTACGGTATAGAAATAATTTTTACAATGAATTATTAAGGGCTACACGCGGTTCGATAATATCGTCATAAAGACATATTAAAGTAAAAATCATTAGCATTGTAAAAAATCATGAAAGTAACTTAATAATATAACTTGAATGATTGAAGAAAAACAGATTATTAAAACTTTTTGTAGATAAGATAAATTATGACTTTTCTCGATATAAAGATATTCCATAAAAAATGTTTGAAAGTAAAACAGAACTTAGTACTTAATTGCGAGGCTTGGGATTAATTTTCTCAGTGAACAGAATTAAAACTATGGATGGGATTTATTGATTAAGAACTCAAATGATATCTAATCACAACAGTGATATTGAATTTTTCTATTCATTATCAGCCCAGAGTCAGGAATTTGTGCCCGATATGGCGATAGGCTCGCCACCTATCACATTGTGAGACGGAACATACAAGGCGAAATGTGGGTGTCCTGGCACCTCTGCCTACTCCTTCTGGGAAAGAGGCGTGAGTTTATGTATGTTATGTATGTATGCATATTATCTAATCATAGTAATATTAATTATAGTGCGAAGTTTTATAAGTGTAACGATTCAAATGGTTATGACTGAAATTTTGATTTGTTATAGGTTATTTCCTGAAGCACAATTTTAACCCCAGAAAATATTAAGAATTCTATAAGACAAAGTTTAATACAAATTGAAAGCGATCAAAAGGAGAAGTTCATGTAGTTAAATATTATAGAAATTTCCTAAAACGAATTTGACAAAAATCAAAAATTTAGCTGTAATGTCTGAATTTCGTATACTCAAACCGTCCGATATCTGTAAACGTTTACCATCAAAACGAACGTATAATGGGCATCGTGGAGTCTAAATTAAAGTTGGGCAATCAAAATCCTTAATAGGCGCCCGCCACATTCGAACATAACACAAATTCGTTTTATGGCCATTAAAACGGCTCTAGCTTCTGTTACCGAAATAAGAACGTTGATGGATTTTAAAATGACTCTTTAGTCCCAAACGTACTTTATTAAAACATGTTTAAAAGTTAGAATATGTTTATTAATGTCGTATCATTTGAATCCAACTCTTTATGTCTGAGGTTTAATACCTTTCAGTGTTATCTTTTTACCCTCAACCTTCATGGAGTGCTTTTAATTGCTAATACCACATTTATTTATTCTAATGTATCTCCAGTTCTTGTGTGCTGAGTACTTGATGGCATGGTGGTAACGAACCATGACGTGGCTGCCAACATGTTCAAGGTAGTCGGGCTTGCAAATGACAGGGTATACCTTAATTTTTTCGGAATGATGTGCGATATTGATAATCAATCACCACTATTGGTGAAGAAAAACATCGTGAAAAAACCTGCATATCATAGTGAATTTGTTAAAGAAATGTATGATATGAAAAGTCCGTCAAGCCGCACTAGGCCAGCATGATCGACTGTATGGCCTAAGCCATCTCAATCGTGGCCTCAATGCTATAGAAGGCCCGTGTTCTACAGTGGGGCGTATATGGGTTGATACATCTACTGGTGCAACTACGATTTAGAGATTTCATCACGGTGTTTTCGTGGTAAATGACTAAAAATACCGAATAGACAGAAGTGCGTATCCTGGAATTTTAACCAGTGACCACTATCTCTACAATCCAGGTGCGGCTAGTGTCAACAGATCAGTACTGAATAATATAACACACATCAAGATAAATCATAAAACACATAATTCATCAAGATTAAATTCACGTAATGTTTTGTGGGTCGTAATGAACTTAAAATAATTATCTCAGCTCATTATTTATTACAATTTTAATACCTTTGCCGCGGTGCCTAATGTAGAATATGTAATGTGAGAAGAAATTAAACCTTCATTTTCCGCAAAGTTAAATAACTTTGCATAACCTTCAGGATAAGCTCGTGAGATTTTCATTATAAAATTTTATATTTATTCACTGCCTATGGGGTGAATCTATTTGGCATAAACCTATTCAGATTTTTTTGCTGTTTTAGGCACGCAACCTTGCGACCCAAGTGATGGTAAGCGGCTAGCGTTGCTCATGGACTTTACAATTTCGGAGCGCAGACAAGCCGCTGCAACAAAAATGAAAAAAAAAAAAGACTTACTATGGTAAGCCGTGCACTGGACAATTTCATGACTACGTGGTGAAATTTGGTAAGTAATTAGAAAAACAAGGTCCGATACGTTGAATAAAAAAGCTCGGTCAAGAAGTGCTACATTATTGTTTACAGAAACGCTAAAAATTATGTTCATTACTTTACAAGCTTAAGAATGCAATATTAATTTATCTCTCTTTCTCTCTCTTCCCCTTCTACATTATTAGTATGACACTTTACCACCCACAAACTTGGACCATTTTCCGTCCTTACACCATAATGCCATATCTAACTCCGACCCACTACAAAGCTCGGCAAATCCGTTGAAATGAATGTAGTATGCAATATTGCATCAGAAACACGGTCATAACTTATTCACTGACCTCAAACCAGTGTTCCCAATACCGTATTGAGCCCGGGCTCAGACGTGTATCGACAAGTTATTGGCAACTTTAATAAACACCTATTAAAACGGTACGTTCAGTGAACTAGAATTTGTTTCTGGTATCGACATAGTTTATGCTTGCCACTAGTATAGTTACCGTTTTTAAAGGAAGGTAAAGGCGTTGGATAGACCGGTTGATGTCGCTATATGGAAGTGATTTAAGATACAATATTCAATTTTGTACAGTGATAGCGATGCTGTTGTAAGTTATGACAACATGAATATGCAGGCTGGTCCGGAGTGGTACTACTGTCTCACAGGAGATCGACGTGAAACGACAGCTTTGCTGTCGCGTTTCGTTCAGTGAGTGATTTTGTCGAATGCCCAATACCCCTTTCGTCTTCCTATCCTTTTTCTTTCCCTTTCCCCTCTCGAACTGATGGGCCGGCAAAACACATCCATGGTCCAAGCACTGTGAATGTTCATGGGCGGTAGTGATCCCAGGGAATTAGAAAAATGTGAAGTGCTTTTACTCTTTAATTTCAGTTTGAAGTAAATAGGATATTATTATACTTCGAATTTACTATATTTCGTCTGGTTATACACAAAGCCTTTATATAGCGTGTGAATAATGAGTTGATAATTAATAAATTTTACAGCCACAAAGAGCCGACGTAATAAATAAGATTTGCAAGAAGTGGCTTTTAACAAAATGCTATGAAAATGCAAGGCGGTAAGTGTAAATTAAACACTATGAGCTGTGGCTGCAGAAGAATAATAACCATTATCACAGATTTGACAGCCTCCGTGGCGCAGTTGGTTAGATGCCGGTTGTGAAACGAGAGGCTGCGGGTTCGATCCCCGCTCTGAAACAAATATTTCTGTAAACCACAGGTATTTATTTCGGTTATGAGTGTTGGTGAGACCGAAATTACTGTCGTAGTTCCTGATACCCACGACATAAGACTTGTTCTTAGTGTGGGGCACAGGTGTGGGGTCAGGACTATGTTTGTGACTGTTGAGTGTATTCATTCTTTTGTTTTTATATATTTCGTTTACAAAAAGTTTACGAAAATATTATTCCAGAAATTGCTAGATGCCCGATACCCCTTCCCTTTTCCCATCCTTCCCGCTCCCTCCTGATTCGATAGGCCAGCAACACATCCATGATCCAAGTGTCAGGCATGTTCACGGGCAGGCAGTGTTCTCTTACCAGCTGACCTAATTGCAAGTTTGCCGGAACTATACCATAAAAAATCCTCACAACAGTAATCGCGCCATGGCTTCCCTAACACTATTTTTGAGATTTTCCCACCCAATTTCCTGTATACTTGTTTTAAAAGAACATTTCATTATTACGGAGCATCCAATGTCCTGAAGGCAAAAACTGGAAGTTGCATATCCTATTAAAAGGCTGCCTCGTCCATTTTGACGTCCATACAGTCTTCCAATTTATAAATGAAACGCGAATGGGAGTGCACGGTACGCTGTTAGTTTTTGATGTCCTTTTAAAATGTCCTGCTACACTTCTAATCAATTTTGACGCAGTATTATCCAAGCGAAAATGTTAGAAAGCTTGAATAGTGCGACGAAATTCAGCTTTAATATCGTTGCAGCAGATTTTATGTGAAAGGGAGTTTATAATTTAGCTTCTGGTCTACAGGTCAAACAAAATTTGAACCGGCTTAATGAAAGTAAAAAAGTAGCAATTAATAAAAAGCATAAAAAAAAGCAAATCACGCAATACATTTTATATGTTTCTCATAGTTCCATTTCACTTCTATTTCGGGTTTATGTTCTTTATTAAATATAATATGTAGTTAGCTTAAATCTAGAACTGTAAAATACCTTTTATTTTTGTAGCCAGGTCGCGTCCACTTACTTCATATAACCTTTGCTTAGGTCGCTGGACTAGCTAGACAGATTACGTTTATAAACTATTAAGATAATCTATTAAGCTTTAAAGTTTCTCAATTTATTCTAAGATTTGCTTTTTTTATTTTTCTAAAAATACCAAGTGGATTTGGAAGATTGCATTTATTTACTCATATTGTATAAAATTACTGGCATTGGGTCCCACCTTCATCCGGATGAAGATAATTTTTGAGTCCAGGCAACCTCGACAACATATTATTTCGAGTATTAATAGTTTTATATTATTTAAACTTAATGTGACCTGTATATTTCTTTTCCCATTCCGTCCCGAATCGTCCCGTTTTATCCCGTTCTATTCCGTGACGAAAAGCATGTAATCCTGTCCTCTCTTGTCCCGCACCATTATATATGAATAAAGAATATGTATACTTGGATTCCTGAATCATCGTACAGGAACTTAAATTCTTTCGGTAAAAGTAGCTAAGGTGTTAACCTAGAGTGTCAGCTACTCCTAGACCAAATTTCACCAAAATTGGTTCAGCCGTTTTGCGTGAAAGAGTAACAGACATTCATCCATACATACAAACCTTTTTTGTATTAGTTTTTATATTATTAACGATAATATTTTAGAAAAACAAACTGTAATGCTATCTTTAATGATAAATATAATTGCAATAACTCAAAATGTTATTTTAATGTCAAACACAAGGATATCCTTAAACGCAAGGCCTTGCTTACCTTACTTACCCTCAGACTTAGCTGCCATGGAGGTAATCAAATCCAAACTAAATAAACCTTTGGACCCGCAGAGGGAGAAAAAATCCATTAACTTGACTTCCTTTTACCTGTGGCTTCGAATGTAAGCTCCTGCTCATCTTAGCTGCTTTTAGGGTTCCGTGCCAGAAATGTAAAAACGGAACCCTTATATACTACTAAAACCTGTAACCAGTGGTCCTACGATCATTTTGCTATCTGGCAATAAAATCTATAGGGTCTTTCGTATTCAACTAAAATCCTGAGATTTGGCAAGACCAAGGTCCAAGGCCATATAATAAATGCACAAAAATAAAATGGAAAATTAAAAATGTGATTAATATCCGAAATTCATATATTTATTTTTAATTATCAATGGATACTTGCATTGGTATGGTATTGTACGGTATTATATGATACAGAACCCTGGGTGCACCAATTCGACTCACACTTGCCTGGTTTTTATTCAGGATCTTGCAGAAATGTTATGCGAAATTGTTCTATTCAGTGGAGCTTTTTATACCCCTAGTCCTCTTAATGTGAGGTCTTCGCTATACTTAGAAGATGAGTGTCTATAATGAACCCAAAAATAATGTTAATTAGTGTTGTTTTTATTGGGTAGTAATAGGTTTCTTCTGAATAAGTAAGTGATATAAATGTACTATTTATTTAAATGATAATACATACTTATTTGTTTATTTACACTTTATTGCACAAAAACAGAACAAATACAGAGAGAAATTACATACATAAAAAGTACAATTGGCGGTCTTATCGCCGAAAGGCAATGTCTTACAGACAACCATGGGATGGATTTAAGAATAAGATAAACAGAGGGCAGTCAAAAGTGTAGGGGAAGGCCGGGCAAAGTGGATACCTTAAGGTTTTTAAGGTTATAGCAGAAAAGGTATATAATACAAAATCAAAATAATTACCAGAAACCAGTCTTTATTTATTGCTCGTACAAATACGGACATCAGTTACCATTAATATTTAAGCAATAATCAACTACAATTAAAATTTAAAAAAGTACGAAAGTATTCGCTTTGCCCGGTACCCCGGGTAAAGCGGATACAGTTATTGGGCAAAGTGAATACCCATATTCAATCTCTGATAACATAAAAATAACTTTGATTAACTGAAAACAAAAAAAACTTTACCTATACAAGGTTTGCCTATACAAGGTCGCATAAGCTAAACCATACTTTTTAGCTGTGCTTTTTATTTATTCTCCAACTCTGCACAAATCAATAGCAGTTTGCATAGCATTTTCATCCCACATCCCTTGCTTAGATTTTTTTTATATTTATTCACCACCTGACACAAATAAAATACATGTTTAGATAATAAGTCACCAATGAGAAATGGCAGTCAAAGTAAATAGAGCAAAGTGGACCATATCCACTTTGCCCTATTCACTTTGCCCGACTAGGTCATTTTTGAGGTTAACACTATTTATACAGAAACTAATAATTTCTGCTTTTCTGTTAAATATACCATATAAAACTAATTTGATATGCTACCAAATCAAGACATTCCTATAAATCAAAAACTAGTAATACAGGAGAATTGATCAATGTACTTACCGCGTAAAATCAATCTTTTATTTACGAAAACACAAATCTCCACTTCGCGGATGGGACGCGACGCGGCCCCTCGCTTTTATGTTTGCCGCGTATTAAACCAAGATGGCCAAACGTAACAGTGGTGGCGTGTTGAATGAAAAAATAATAATTTAGGAATAGTGGGGAGTATTCGCTTTGCCCGGGGTATTCACTTTACCCGGCCTTCCCCTAAAGGATGAAACCTACCTAGAGAGGAAATGATTTTCAAATACTAATTGAAACAATTTAAAAAAATTACAAGTAAACATATTATATGTAATTAAATTTTAGTAATGCAGACGGTAAAAGATAATAAAATGATGGCGTTTCATAGAACAAAGATATTGAATTTTAATTACATAAACAGACGCTTTTATTTAGAGGAGGTAGGCAGAGGTGCTAAAAAGATATTGTAGCCGGAGTAACTACAGGACATATTGAGACTTAACATTTTATGTCTCAGGATGGCGAGCGTAGTGGAGTGCCAAGCACAGCTTTGTAATTCAAGGTGTTGTTTGGGGTTTGCTACTGTTCATGAGCGGTTGTATCGCTCACAATCAGGCGAACGACTTTATATGAAATAAAAAAAAACAGACTCCTATATTTCGATTTGTGTGTTCCGCACAATGTGGTAGAGGGCGAGCCTATAGCAATTTGGCTATAAATTCCTGACTCCAGGTTGATTGTGAATAGAGAAATTCAATATCACTTTGCCCGGCATTGGATTCGAACCCAAGACCTCATCTTTACAATCACACCGCAATACAACTGCGTCACCGAGGCAGTTTGTTTCTTATACTAGCGAATTTACTTGACATTAATGTTACATTTACAAAGGCAGCCTTCATGGCGCAGTTGGCTAGACGCCGCCTGTGAAACGTAAGGCCGTGGGTTCAATCCCCGCATCGAAACAAAATTTGTGTGATTCACAGGTATTTGTTTCGAGTTTGATTGTCTGTGAGACAGAAAAGTCTCTCGTAGTGTCTGATACCCACGACCCAAGACTCGATCTTAGTGTGGTGTTAGGACTATGTATGTGTATTAATTATTTATTATTATTATTTATAGATAGGAAAGCACTAACTATAGGCACCCATTACACGCGCAATAAATAAATTCTGCTTTATGTAAGACTCGCTTACAATTATTTCCACAATCACTATAAAACTCGGCATAAAATTAAAAATTGTGTTTACAACGTACTAAAGTTGCCACTCATTTAAATGCAACGTTGTAGTCAAATTGCTTTGATAATCTCTTCATCAATCTAAAGTACTTACAGGAGTGTTACGTAGTACATTGTTACTGTAACTATTGAGAACAATGTTGCTGTGGAATACGAGGGGACAAACACGTCACCGGTACATTATTATAGCTCTTTAAAATCTGCGTAGTGTTTTTTTTTATTGCCATGAATAGAGAGACGAGCATGCCGTTCGCCTGATGATAAGCGATATGACTGCTCATAAACAGTAGCAAAACCAAACATCTTGAATTACAAAGCAATGCTTGGTATTCCACTGTGCTCGCCATTCTGAGACATAAGATGTTAAGTCTTAATATAGTTACTCTGGCTACAATGCCCTTCAATCCGAAACACAACAGTGCATTTACACTGCTGTTTGACGGGAGAAATAGACATGGTACCCACCCAGCCATGGCCAGCGTTTGAATTAAGAAGACGACACTTAAAAAAACTTTTTGCATAAAAAAGAAATGGATAGAATGAAATCATTACAAATAATTAATGTTTAATTAAAATACATGTAGGTATTATTTTTCTAGTTATGGTAGCTTAAGTAGAAAGATTAAACATTATTTGTAATTAGTGCTTAAATGGAATGAGCACAAAAAATGCTCTATGAGAATCGAAGTGTGAAAATGTAGTGAAATAATGAGAATGAGTTAATGAATTAAAACACTTGTTTAATTATGTAATTTCTTTATTAAAAATATCCGAGATTTTTCTTAAATAACTTTTTTCATTGCATAGAATGACGAGACGAGGATGCCATTCGCCCAATGGTAAGCGATATAACCCTTATGTATATACAAAACCGAACAGCACCATGAATTACAAAACAATGGCTAGCACTCCACACTACGCTAGCCATACTGAGACATAATATGCTAACTCCCATTATGTCTAGTAGTTACTCTGGCAATGGAACACTACAGCGTATTTACAATGCTGTTTGGCGAGAAGAATAGACATTTTTTTTTAAAATAAATAACACCCAACGGTCACATACATAGTCCTGACCCTACATTAAGATCGAGTCTTGTGTCGTGGGTATCAGGAACTACGAGGGACGACTTTTCGGTCTCACAAACACTCAGACCCGGAAGAAATATTTGTGGGCCGCACAAACAATTCTCTCGGTGCGGGGATCGAACCCGCGGCCTCTCGTTTCACAGGCAGCGTCTAACCAACTGCGCCACGGAGGCTGTCGAACATCGACATTGCAGGGATACTTATCCAGGTGGCCCTCTCACATATGAGAAAAAAATATGAAGAGATAGATTACAGTGGATGATATAAAATGATATGAGAGAGCTACCACCAGTACCTATGTAATAAATTTCGTATTCAATTGCTCGTATAAGCTAAAACACTTCTCGCGGGAATCTTATAGATGTTTCTGTGAACAGCTCATTTATACCGTCAATAAACCGATAAAATAGGTGTAAAAGGATAAAATGCATTGCCTTCACACGTAAGCATTGATCGATCTTCCCTGCGAGACTCATTGGCCCAAATAAACTGTGGATTACAACACAATTCCGGCGGTAAGGTATTGATATCCGCCTGAGCGACCACCGTAGATGGCGTTTAAGTACTTGTCCTCAGAGCTCTAGCGTCGAATTTGACGTAGGGCAGCATTGGTTACAGGTAGGGCGGAAGTAAAAAAATATCATAATTGATCTATCCTCTGGTGAGAATTTTGAGATATTTCTGGTGATAATTAGATAATAATTAATTGTTGGGTGGTTGGTTGGGTTAATTATAATGATGTATCTTAGTTTTTGGTATTTTTAAGATAGGGCATTGTGTTTTCAAGGTAGGGCATTGCCCCACAATGCTCTCCCCTAGCTACGGCCGTGCTTGTCATATAGATCTAGAGCCCATGGCCGCCAGATCTTTGTGATTTTATTAAAGCTGTTATAAAAGTGCGCTTACTTTCACATAAGCATCATCAATTATGAAGTTTGGATCTGTTTGGCTTAGGAAATTATCAACTTCTACGTATCTGATAAGTTAAAAGATCAAAGAACCATCTTAAGTATCCAGCTACCAAGGAAACACCTTTGATAGTTGCATAAGTAATTTAAATGAAACTTTGCTTTCATACTATAAAGATGGCAAAATTACTTATTATTTTAAATCATAGTATTATATCTACAAATTTTCCCGTTCCCTAAGAAACATTGTTAGGAAACTATCAAAAGGTGTTTCCTTTGTAGTCAGACATTTTTGATGGGTCTTTCAACTTGTCAGACACATTAAAGCTGGTAACTTCCGAAGGAACCACAATCGAAACTTCATAACTGACCCTGTGATGCTTATGTTTTAGAGGTATGCGCAGACAAACTTTCAGCTTTTATAAAATGACGAAGTTCTGCTGGTCAAGAGCTCTTGGACTAATAGTGACCCCCGTAAGTGTATCCCTTGTATATCCGAACACATTCAGGCCGGCATAATTATATCAACCGGCGATAGATAGCCATCTCGCGTCGGTGGATATCTAGAATGTACTGTACTTGCCACTTACCCAAACTTTATCGTGCCAATATTTAAAAAAAAAACTCCAATCTCGCTTTGTGAAACCCGATGCGAGTGTGAAAGGAAATATTAAAATTTGTTTTGGCAAAGGAGTCAAGGACGAAGTTATTTGGAAATAATTTCCGTGGCAGGGAAGCGTCGTAGTCATTAAAATTTGGCACGGAGCCAAAGACAAGCGTCTCGAAGGGGCTGTTCATTTCTCTTGTGTCAATAGTTCACGCTTCGTATCTTTTTTATTATAATGCTTAAGGGAAATATTTTACGGAGTGCTCGGCTTAATATCTTTAGTATCGGTTTTGGCGCTTAACAAAAGCATTTTGTGTATTTATTTATTGGGTCTATAATATCATATTTTTATCACATTGAAATTAAACAGAAATCAGTTAAAAATAAGTTGAATACATGATTTTCAACAAATTATAAAACGAGTAAATAAAATAAGTTAACAATCAATTACAACAGAAAAAAGAAAAATCTACAACAATTAATGAGTAAAAGCAAAGGCACCATAATTATTTGCAAAAACGAATACATATTATACTCTTCGAAAGCTATATATAATGTGCTTTCGTGAATGTTGACTACGCTATAGGATATTCAAAAAATTACAAATTCTCGGTACTGGAAAGTTACAACTAAGAACGGATCTTCTCAGAGGAGGCGATAACGAGGTAATTTTCGGCACTGGAGGCCTAAAAACTTGTTCAAAAATCGAGTACGAGCAAGTAGTAATTAAACAGGATTTTATAGAAGAAAATAATATAAGTATACTACAAAGATTTGCTTGTATAAATCGTCTACAATATTTTGCCGTCTGAACGCATTGTTGTCATGTTTTTGTCAAATATTAGAAATAGTTTCTCTCCCTTCACATTTATTATATTGGACATGTTAATTATATTAGAATATAAGATTCCGAGTATAAGTGCTTGTTGTTTATATTATGAAAATATATCCCAAAAAAGCGTGATATATATATATTATGTAAAGTCCGCCCACCCGTAGGAGGCCAGCGTGGTAGACTATATTGCCTAACCACTCTCAATCATACTCTCGATTGTAGAGGAGGCCTGTGTCCTGCAGTGCAATGTATATGGGCTGATACAGATACAGAATACTTTATTGATCAGCGCTGCTTTTCCATTAAGTGCAGTCACTGTGGCATCCTAGATTTTTTTTTATTGCACTGATGGTAAGCAATAAGACATAAACAGAAGCAAAACTAAACAACACTTTTAATTACACAGCAATGCTTGGCAATCCACTGGGCTCGCCATTCTGGGACATAAAATGTTAAATCTCAATATGTCCAGTTACTCTGGCTATAATGTTCTTCAAATCGTAACACATCAGTGCATTCAAATTACTGTTTGGCAGAAGAAATAGACATTGCGGTGTTACCTACTCAGTCGACCTCTCACATATGCGGGACCTACCACCAGTATATTTAAAAAAATATTAGCTCTTTTAATTGGCCTAAGCTAAAATCAATTTTCAAGCAGTAAAGGTAAATCAAAAACATAGATCCAATTCTTAGAATACGTTCATTTTGTATGTTTATTCTTTGTTCCTTTTGCTACTGTCCTCCACCATTTCCACGAAAACTCGGCTTTGATTTTAAGCTACTTTCATGGATTATATAACGAAGACAATTTTTTTTTACTTAGAAACATACATACATAAACTCACGTCTTTTTCCCAGAAGGAGTACGAAAAGGTGCCAGGTCACCCACATTTCGCTTTGTATGTTCCGTCCTACGATGTGATAGGGGGCGAGCCCATCACCATATTGGGTACAAATTCCTAACTGATAATTAATCATTAAAAAAAGACGTTAAAAAGGAGGTACAAATTGAGTTGCAACACGTCTATCTATAGAATTGGCAAATATTTTCCTTAACCCACAAAATATTAGGCAACACACACATAGTAAATCTCGCCGTTTGTTTGTTCCACGTGCCAGAATCTGCGAAGCATACTCTTATGCGTTTCGACATTGTTGTACAGAAATCCTGTATAATAAATACGTGTATAGGAATTTTGTTGTTATATTGCTCAATATAGGATATTTCTACCATGACTTATTTTGGTACTGTTTTATATAATAATACTACTTTATAAATAAGAGTCTAATAATAGAGTGTTTAGGTACTACTTATAAATATAGGATTTGAATATTATGATTAAAGATAAGTAGAATTAAATGACAGCCTCCGTGGCGCAGTTGGTTAGACGCCGCCTGTGAAACGAGAGGTCGCGGGTTCGATCCCCGCACCGAGAGAAATGTTTGTGCGGCCCACAAATATTTCTTCCGGGTCTGGGTGTTTGTGAGACCGAAAAGTCTCTCGTAGTTCCTGATACCCACGACACAAGACTCGATCTTAGTGTGGGGTCAGGACTATGTATGTGACTGTTGGGTGTTATTTATTATTTATTATTATTAAATACCCCTCTCTAAGTAGAATGAATACACCTCTGACTTTTCGGAGTCATGTGTGTATTGATAGTCAATCACCACGCACGAAAAGGGTGAAGGAAAACATCGTGAGGAAACCTGCATACCATAGCGGTTTATAAACATTTCCATGGTATGCAAGTCTGCCAACCCGCACTAGGCCAGCGTGGTGGACTATATGGCCTAACTCTCAATCGTACTGTCGATTGTAGAGTAGGCCCGTGCCCGGCAGTGTGACGTTTATGGGCTGATACAGATACAGACAGAATGAAATCTTGTCTGATATGGATCGTTTTGTGTGAATGCGATGACGAATGGAAATACTAAAAAGTGAAAGAGTTCGATTATGAATGTTTAAAATGTTGAAGGTGGGAAGGACGGAATAGTGGGAAACTGAATGGAAGACGGATGACGGACGAAAGAAGTATCTTAAAACAAATTATAATATGTTATCCATCCTATGGTGGGCTATCTGGAAGAGATCGCCTCGAGCGATAAGACCGCCAGTTTACTCTTTTCTTTTTTATAATATTTTTTTTTTCGCTGGTGCACAATATAGCTTTTAAATAAATAAATGTTATCGATTTATTGTCTTCCTTGCTCGAACTGAATTCAAAAGTCGTTCGAAAGGGACAAGCAATTCGATAACTAAAAGAGATTGGATATCATTAGGATACATTGCACTCTGTTTTTATGGTAATGCGTATTGTAAATATCCAACGATTATCTAAAAATTAAGCAATATGCAATTTGCGCAACGAAAAAAAATCGTAAGAAAATTTATATCACTAATCCTAAAATGCCTAAATTAGATTCTCTGAAATCTGCTAAGTCAAAATATAATAATGACAGTTAAGACGAATGCCGTCGTTTTGTCTTCATGAAACTGATGCCTCGTTCATGTTCCTAAATTAATCTTGTGATTTACGATTCAGAAGCCACGCGTTGGCTTTTTGGGACACGATTTTATGAGGAATATTCAAGTGAGCCACGTTAATTAGTCACTACATAACCCTAGTGGTTGGCATGACTGTTCTAAAATCTCTCAATCTATTACACTCTCTTTATAAAATCTAGTGGATTTAAATGAAATTTTACAGTAGTATGTGAAGCTATTTGTTTTTAGATAGTATGTTGTTATCAAAATCATCCTGTATATTAAGCAAGATGTAATACTATTTGCAGCATATTCATATAAGGTACGATTGCCCCGGTGGCGTAGTTGTACTAGGTACGGTTACAAAGCTGAGGTATCGGGTTCGAATCCCGGATCGTGTAAAGTGATATCGGAGTTTTCTATTCATAATTATCAGCGGACTCAGGGATTTGTGCCCGATATCGCGATAGGCTCGCCCCCAATCATAACGTGGGACGGAACATACAGGGCGAAATGTGGGTGTCCTGGTTGCACCTCTGCCTACCCGTTAGGGAAAAAACGGGTGAATATATGTACGTATGTATGAATACAGGGGTTTTGGTATGATATCAGAGCTTATTTGCAGTATTTTGTATCAAAACAAAAAGAGCACATCGCTAAGAAATAATTTAATCTCATAGTAATTATATTCTCGTCTAGTAAAGTCACATAAGATTATTGCTTGCCGTTATATTATATTTGTATGTCGTGTACAATATATTATAGAATAAAACTAAGTATTATCCAACTAAGCACTATTACAGTAGTTATTATTAATATTGACAGAGCATCCAATGTGAAATTCAATTTAATGAAATACCTTTATTGGTAATATAGAAATATATCGCGTTCTTGACAAGTTAATAAAAAGTCAGTCTAGTCTACAATGTAGATAAAATACTAAATATTATTTATTTATATATGTAAAAATAACAGCAAATCAAATAAACATAATATATACCCCTAACTCTGTCATTTCAGCACCATCTCAAGGTAGACTGGTAGAGAATGCCTCTGGCATTAAGTCCGCCTATGTACAATATATTTGTATATAAAGTTAAATAAATAAATAAATACTTAAATTTTAATAAAGTATAACAGTTCAGTACAATAATAAGCACAATCTATTTTTTTACTTATCTTCACTCATTAAAACCACAATGCATCTTCCTAGAGCATTAAAGGCATACAAGGATATCGATACGGATCTCATTACATTAGTTCAAATTAATCTGGTCGCCAGTACATTCTCGTCATGAGCGTGATTTAGAATGACACCGAACCTTCCGTTTTCCTCGTAATTAAGCGAAAACAGACACTGCACCGCTACTAATGGTCTAACTCGATTAGTATTGAAATAAAATGAACCGATTAGTTTTTTACAGGTTCAACAAAGAAAGTAAAGACCAACAAGAAACTAAGAAAGTAAGTTTTAAGCTTTTATCCATAGATTGCTTTTATCATTGTTTCGTCAAACGACAACAGTTAGTGCACCACTACTAAATGTATAAACCTAAACTGAACCTTTCTTCTTTAGTGTCAAACCAACAAACCAACCAATTTTGTGTATTTAATTGATAATGTTTTCATTCGGGTTTTTATCACCTTTTGTCTCTATTTTGCCAATACTAGTAGTCTAACTAATAATTAATTTATGAGTTATTAGACCTTATGAGCTCTTGATGTAATCTATATGTTTTACACGAAAAACATTTAAAACAAACAAAATTGTAAAAATACGACACACTTGGTTTACCAAATCTCCATCACGTATAACATATTTTTACTCATAACAGTGCAAGAAATAATGAAACAAAATTTAAAAAAATATCTTAATTATAATTTCAATTTAATTACGTGATGCATCTGCGGTAGGGGCCGCGAGCAACAATGTTTTTAAGTAATTACGAGAGAAACCGACACGTCTCGGCGCGAAGACGAATAAAACAAACCAGAACTGAACCATCCAGTTTCTGTTTCGCAATATTTTTTTCGTGTAATCTAGATGCCTGCTCGAATGATCGTGGTGTTTTCGTAATTTATTTTATTCTGGATATGGGAGAATTTGGGTTAAATATAGCTAGTTTTTTTAAATATCAATGAATGGTGAGACGAGCCTGTCACTCGCCTGGTGGTAAGCGAGACGGCCGCTTACGGACAGTAGCAAAAGTAAACAACACTATGAATTACACAGCAATGCTTGGCATTCCACTGCGCTTGCCATCCTGAGACAGGAGATGTTAAATTTCAATATTTACAATAGTTAGTCTGGCTACAATATCCTTCAAATTGGAACACAACATTTGTCGGCTTTTTAAATATAGATACTGTCTTAGACCTCCGGCTAGGTGGAGTGATGATTTGCAAAAGGTCGCGGGCAGATGCTGGATGCGACAAGCAGGAGATAGGTTGAAATGATGCAATTTGGTGGCGGCCTATGCCAGCAGTGGACAACAGCATAGGTTGATTATGATACTGTCTATATTAATGTTCTATGGGTATGGTCAAGATTTTAAATGCTGTGTCAATTTATAGTAGCCATTGTAACAAAACGTTTCAGCAAATAAGTTGATTATAGGAACCAATATCTACTTCTTCACATAAATTAGCCACCATCACTAGCCAACATAGATAGTAACAGGAGAAGGCATAAAACCCTGACAATATCCCTTCCCCCCACCGACCCGGCTGGCAGTAGAATAGGCATTTCCCTTGAAAAAAAAGAGACAAGCACTCATTAGAATCGTCTTAAATCAAATTCTAAATTGCGTTTATATTGTGAATTGAATTTAGTTAGCAGTAGTAATAATTTATTTATTTATTTATACACTTTATTGCACAAAAAAAAATTACAAATAAAATGAAAATCACAATCATAAAAGTACAATTGGCGGTCTTATCGCTCAAAGGCAATGTCTTACAGACAACCATGGGATGGATTTGATAAAAGGATAATTAGAGGGCAGTCGTAAAGTGTAAAGAATAGGAGTTAAGACGGAAGAAAAAATAAAAATATATAAGAAATACAAATAATTACTAAATAATAATAAAATATATATATATACATACATCAATACATACATATATATAACTAATATACATACATAAATAAATACATATTTATATATAATATAAGAGTATCAGTACATACATACAAACAGGAAAGTTAGCCACATCAATGTATAAATGTAGGAGACAGGTAGTGATCTTTGACCATTTTTTTAAACGATGAAAGTGACCTCGCCCGTCTTACCACAACTGGTAGGGCGTTCCACAATCGGACAGCTTTGACGGTGAACGACCCGTCCATAAAGTTAGTGGAGTGCACAGGCATTCTTAATTCCAGTCTCTCTGACGACCTTAGGGATCTTGAATGGGAGTCATCGAGAAATACAAAACGATCTTTGAGATAAGATGGGGTGACAGGATTAAACAATATATTGTAAAGAAGAGAAAGAATATGAGCATTCCGACGAAGCCGTATGGGCAACCACTTGAGCTTAGTACGAAACTCAGAAACATGATCATATTTGCGTAATCCAAATATGAATCTAATAATAAAGTTTTGAAGGCGCTCAAGTTTATTTAGTTGGTCCTCGGTGAGATCAGGATAGCTGACATCGGCATAATCAAGGATAGGGAGAAGAAGGGTTTGCGCTAATGAAATCTTCGTAGCAACAGGTAAAAGATTGTGTAATCTTCTTAAGGACCTAGCTGAGGCGAACAACTTACGACTTAGTTCTTGGAGTTGCGGACCCCAGGTGAAGGACTTGTCCAGATATAGTCCAAGGTTCCTAACTTTATCACTATATTCGACGGTAGTACCATCACAGGAGATAGGTGGTAGACTGTCTCTGTCTAGTTTTAAAGTCATTCTGGGGCTGCCGATAACTATCACCTGTGTTTTCAATGGATTGACTTTCAGTCCATGGGTCTTGCTCCATTCACAAATGTGCTGGATGTCACTATTAATTATAGCAATCGCATCATTCATATTACCCAAAGATGCCTGAGTATAAATTTGTAAATCATCTGCGTAGAGGTGGTAGGAGGAGCGAAGTTGAATAGATATGGAATTTATAAAGACAGCAAAGAGTAGAGGAGATAGCACGCCGCCCTGTGGAACGCCAGCAGATAAGGAGCACCACGAGGAATAACAATCCTCGACACAAATGCGTTGCCGGCGTCCATACAGGTAACTACGAAACCATTCAACTGCTGTTGGAGATATGTTAAGAGAACGTAACATACAAAGCAATATATCAAAGTCAATTGTATTAAAGGCGTTGCTGAAGTCCAGCAATGCTAAGACAGTCAGCTTGCCTTCCTCCATACCCAATCTGATGCCGTCCGCAATATGAGTCAGCGTGGTGGTGGTGCTGTGCCCAGGACGAAACCCCGATTGGAGAGGGTTCAAGAGATTGTTTTTAGAAAGGAAATCACTAATTTGAGTATGGACCAGGCGCTCAAGGATTTTGGAAAGGAAAGGAAGAATGGAAATGGGTCGGAATTCAGAGAGTAAAGAAGCATTGGACTTTTTAGGAATAGGAATAATATGGGCTTCTTTCCAGGTAGCCGGGAAAATCCCAGTCGTGATAGAATGGTTGAGGATGTGGGATATTATGGGAAGGATTTCGTCTAGGATAGGCATAACCATATTACGGCTGACACAGTCGCTACCTATTGCATTTGAAGAAATAAGAGTAATTGTTTTCTTAACATCACAAGCAGCAAATTGTTTGAAAGCAAAGGCCGAACAATTGGGAGTTTGAAGGGTAGAAAGATTTTTTATAGTATTTTCTTTGATCGTCTTGTCGAAAGCAGACGAAGAAGAGAAATGATGGTTTAGAGAGTTTAAATCTATGGATTTAGGAATAGAATCTTGTTGCAATTTACCCACTCCCAGTGACTTAAGAAATTTCCAGACTTTAGCTGGATCTCCATTTTCAACTGAGTTGTGAATATGTCGGCGTTGAGCATTCCTACACACCTTACTGCAGTGATTTCGAATAGCCACATATTTTAACCAATTCGACTCATTGGGGCGACGATTGTACCTTGACTTAGCCGACGTTTTTTTGGCACTTTAATTTCATCGGTAAGCCAAGGCGACGGAAGGTGTTTAATTTTAACAATGCGAACAGGTGCATGCTTATTATAAAGATCCAACAGGTTGCTAGTGAAAATACGAACCTTGTCATCCACACTGTCCGATTGAAAAAGCAAACTCCAGTCGATCTCATCAGCATCCTTGCGAAGATTATCCAATTTAATACCACGAAAATTCCGCTGCGATAGGATCTTAGGTAAGGCTTTAGGAGGACGAAGGCGATAGGAAAGGAATAGGAGGTCATGACATGAAAAGGCGTCCGCGGAACATTGCCCATATTTCGCAACGTGATTTAAAGAAGAAACAAAGATGAGATCAAGAAGAGAAGGAGTATTATTGGGAGAGTGATGAGTGGCCGAAAGAGGAAGAGTAGAAAGGTTACAGGATTGGATAGTATTCAAAAGACAGGAGGAACGATGATCGTTCTTGAGGAGACAGGTATTGAAATCACCCATGATTATGGTCTGACTGTACGAAGGAACTAAGTTCTCGAGAATAATTTCGAGAGAAGAAAAGAAGTTAATGTGAAGCGAGGGACAGTAGTAAACACCGAGTAGGACTTTATTAAGTGAGAATTCCACCTCCAAGAACAGATGTTCGCCAGCATTTGATGGTGGAGGCTGCGGTGATGCACTAACAACTGAATAGCGAAATTGTGTTCTAAGATAAATAGCAACACCGCCTCCAACACGTACAGTGCGATCATTTCTGATGAGGTGGAATCCGGGAAGAGTGTAAGCGGAAGAGGATAAACATGGTTTCAACCAAGATTCTGAAACAAGGATAGCATGTATATGAGTACAGTCAAAACTAGCCAGCATATCGGGGAAATGAGCCGGAATACTCTGGGCATTGATATGGACTACATTGAAATTCCTAGGGACGTCAGAGAACTGGTACTTGAGAGTATCAGCAAGCGAAGGAACACTAACAAAGCTATCATCACTACACGCCGAAAAAAACTCTTCACTGTCACTACTACAATTCTGTGGATACATATTTTGAGACATTGAAAAAAAAAACAATAAAAATAAATATTAAATAATAGTTATAAAACTTAAACTAAAGATAATGCTATAAATATAAAGTTATTAAAAAAAAAAAAACATTATCCATCTGCCGGTTGTGATAACAATCTTAATATACAAATTAAAAAAAAATTAAATTAGACACAAATACACACAGATATACACGAAATTATTCACTAAAATTAAACGTATAAAAAGTAAATGAATCAGAAAAGGGAAAAAAGTGGAGTGAAAAAGAAAAATATTAAAAATTAAAAATACAGCTAAAAAAATAATTAATAAGTTAAAGTAGACCAGGCAAACATAGAAAAAAAAATGTAACACTGTAAATTAAAGAACAAAACTAAATAACATTGTTTAAAACATGAGTCAGTTTCAGAACGAAAAATAATATCCAAGTGTCAAAACTGAAAGTTGACATTTGACAAATGAGGTTAGATTGTTTATATAAATTCAATGTGGGTGGAATAAATAACTAAATTATACAAGAAACACAAACAAAACAAAAATAAGTCAAAAAAAAAAAAAAAAATGTTTAACAGTTAGATGAAATAGTAGTACACATAAGATTGAGCTGTTTACCTGTCATAATAACTTACAACATAAATAACAGAACAAACATTATTTTTTGGCCGTCGCAGCCCGCCTGGTCTTAGGCACAGCTATTGTTTTCTTGACTGGAGTCGACTTAGCAGGTGTGTCAGCGGCAATCTGACTCAGCAGATCAAGCGACACTATGCGATGCCGAACACCAGAAGTCACAACAAAGACGTTACCGTCCCGCGTCCACGCATTGTTTACGCCAAACTTTTCACGAGCCGCCATAAAAATGTCGTGCCGCCTCTTGGTCAAGAACTCAGACAAGGTCACACCGGAACCTTTAAGCTTGGTTTTGTTAAACCAGACCTTGTCTCTCAAAGCGACGTCCTGGAATTTGACGAGCATTGGTCTCGGCTTCTTTGACGTAGGTGGGCGACCCAACCTATGGCAACGCTGCAGATCAATGACCTTGAAGTCAGTAACACCAAGGTGCTGCTTGACCACGTCGACAACCAACTGTGCAGAGTTTTCGCTGGGGACTTCAGCTACACTATGGATGAGCAGCATCTTACGACGCCTCTGCATCTCCATCGTATCGACAGTATCGGACAGTGCTTCAATTTGCTGTTGTAAGAGATTGAGTGCTTGAGTGACAAACAACTTGTATGTCGCAAATTCTGCAGCCAAATCTGTGGAACCCGCTGAGGAAGTTGCAGTTGCCGTAGACTTCTGGAGATCTTTTTCGAATGCAGCCATCCTTCTATGGAATTCGTCCTTCATTTCTTCAATTGAAGATTTCAACACAGACTCCATAGTGCACTTAGTTAATTTGACTTTGAGAATAGTGAATGAAAAACAAAACAAAAAATGTGTGTAGTGTGAAAAATGGAAAGAAGACAGGAGATTTTATATCAACACCGGCAGGTAGTCAATCTAATTGATGTATTTCGACATATAAAATAGAAGTTAAATACTTTAATATAATTAAATTAACAGAAAATATATAGAGCAAAAAATTTTACACTTTCTATTTCAACTACCCACGCAAAAAAAAAAAAAAAAAAAAAAAAAATAGTTGTTGCTTTAAACTTTAGTCTTTTGTGAGACTGAAACAGTAATTATCTTGCGGTACGACCATTTCGGTTATTTTAAAATCAATTTCAAACAACATAACATTATGTTCTTTGACCTATTTTAGTCAGACTAAAAGTATTCCAATAATCTTAAGAATCAATTTTATTTTAAGCATAAAATTCTTAGAAATATAAAGTTGATGTATGCGCATTAATGAGGTATTCATTACAGTTATTAAATTACTTGTGAAATCACACAAAGAAAGGTCTTGAAATTTTATCATAATTTAATAGAATTTAGAAAGATTTTTCTTCCAATACGCCTTATACTATTATTGATATGTAATTAACCGAACATAGTCCTGGCTTCATATTATATAATTCATATCTTTTTCGTATGTATCACAAAGTACAAGAGAGTATTCAGTCTCCCAACAAGCATACCTGATACAAATATTTGAAACTCACAAAAATCTTCATGCGAAGGTCGAATACTTAACCAGCTATTTCACTACCAGCATTTCAACTATGTGACAAAAACACGCCAACACTTTATTAATTGTGGAGTTTAGAGTGAAATGTGGATTAAACGATGATGTAGTAATTAAGATTGAGAAAGGAATACTTCGATGGTTTGGCATTAAAAACTAAGGGAAGACTGGCGAAAGAGATTTGTGATTCGGAAATGGATGGTGGAGTCGGATGGGGATGTCCAAGACGGTCCTGTACAAACAAGAATACAAGGTCAGATACAAAACCTATTACAGCAAGGCAAATGCGTCCCCAAAACTGACGAGCGTGCGTGAAGAGATTGATGACAGTGAATGAAGCGAAAGAGTATGGTACGTAGCATTTGGCTCTCTAGAGTCACTGCCTACAGACAGAATCAGAATCAGATTATTCATTGCAGAATTATTGCACAAATAGATATTCCTAACATTCTACCGGAAGGTATTTATTTATTTATTTATTTATTTATTTGAGGACAACCAATGGTAATTACAATGATTTTTAAATTTAATACATAATTGATTTGGTATCATGCTTAAAGTATTACCTGTAGGTGCCACAACATGCATAATAGAATTTTGGAGTATTAGACAGACTTAACATTAAAATTAAGGTGACATTAACAAGGTTATTTAGAACACAATAAAAAACAGAAACGTAACAACTCCGTGAATGACATCATATCATAATCAGACTAAACATAATATTATTATAACAAAATGACATACTTCTAAAATAATATAAGTCCACTAAGTGCTAAAACTTAACTAATTACAAAAATCACAGTAATAGTAATACGGTAACACAGCAATATAAAATCAACAAAATCACAATAAAATTAAATTAAATTAGCTATAGAAATTGAATGAATTTTTAATAAAACTTGAATAAGACAAAACAAAAACAAGAAACATAAATTCAATCATTGAAATTATTAATATTAATATTTTAAAAGTACAGTAACATTATACCATGCAATAGAGACAACACAAAAAAGACAATAAAAAATTTAAAAAAGATAATATAAATATAAATAGCAACCACGTAACAATATTGGAATTTAAAATATTATACCATTTCTTTTAAAATATTATTAAATGTGTGAGAGCTATTGGTTATAAGGTCGAGTTCCTTAAGCTTGTTTGCATATATATTATAATGTCGGGATATTCGCGCGATGGGAGTATCGGTATCGGTGTGTAATTTTTTAACAATAATTAAGTATTAGGTTTTATACAAAAGGATAAGGCGTGAGTTTATGTATATGTATGTACTTTATGAAATCAAGTTCTGCATTCCTAAATAACAAATTAATTAACATTAAGCCAACGGCGTGACAAAACAAAACTACGACATACTAAAATATTAACAGCTCCAACTAATGTGCGCGAATAAACATTTCCATTCAACTTTCAGTAGTGGAATTAGTCTGCTCACCTCACGAAGTCAGGGGACATAAAAAATTAAAAGCATTCCCTCCGAACAAATTCGCTCGTAACGAGAAATTGTAAAATATGAAACAGCCGTTCCCTCTCGGAGTCTAAAAATTAAGGTCAATGAGTATTGCCGTATTTGGTAAAGTTAAAAATTTACACTGCACGTGAATTATCTGACGGTTTGTGTATTAAGATGTAGCTAAGGTACGACATCTTTAGTAGGTCCTCTACCTTGTTGACATCGGTGCTAAAGTCACTGGGATCTTGGCTTTGTTTGATATATTTTCTTCTCTTCATCTTGTATCAGTTCTATGTAAGTTGATTTATCCACTAATATTAATACTTGTACAAGCAGGTAATCATAAAGTACTTTATCAGTCTATATCCATCCCGCTGCAGGGCCTCTTCTACAATCGAGAGTAAGATTGAGAGTGGTCAGGCCATATAGTTAATAAACATATTGATCCGGAACAGATCGTTGTGCACGGAGCTCCTCTTGAAGTTGTTTCAGAATATATCTACCTCGGGCAGAAACTGCAATTAGGTAGAAACAACTTTAAGAGTGAGGCTCGAAGAAGAATCCAGCTGGGCTGGGCAGCATTTGGGAAACTTTGTCGGGTCTTTTCGTCGCCAATACTGCAAAGCCTGAAGACGAAAGTCTTCAATGAGTGCGTCCTACCCGTAATGACATACGGTGCCGAGACGTGGACACTGACGGTGGGATTGGTTCACCAATTCAAAGTCGCTCAACGAGCAATGGAGCGGGCTATGCTCGGTGTTCCCCTGAAGGACAGAATCAGGAATGAGGTTATCCGACAGAGAACCAAGGTGACCGACATAGCCCAGCGGATCAGCAAGTTGAAGTGGCAGTGGGCTGGTCACATTTGTCGGAGAACCGACAACCGTTAGGGTAGACGTGTTCTCGAGTGGTGACCGCGTCTCGGCAAGCGTAGTGTAGGACGCCCTCCAACGAGGTGGAGTGATGATATCCGAAGGATGGTTGGTAGCGGTTGGAGACGTTGGGCTGAAGATCGAGCTCAGTGGCGTGCCATAGGAGAGGCCTATGTCCAGCAGTGGACGCGAATAGGCTGATGATGAGGCCATATAGTCCACCACGCTGGCCAAGTGTGGGTTTGGCGGACTTTACCTACCATAGAAATTCTTATAAATCGCTTTAGTATGCAGGTTTCCTCACGATGTTTTCTTTCACCGTCATAGTGCGTTGTGATTGATTATCAATACACACATGGATCTAAAAAGCAAAAGATTCGAACCCGCGACCACCATGAACATGTTGGCAGCTGAGTCTAGTCCGTTTACCACTACCGTTGGTTACCATGTACTTTTTTAACCATAAAGTACTGAATTGAAATTGCTATACCAGATTATATCCCTGCTGGCCGCTTCCAACAGATCGAAAATCCTTAGAGGGGATCTAAGTGCAGATTTCCTGAGACTAATGATTATGATTATATATGACAGCCTCCGTGGCGCAGTTGGGTAGACGCCGCCTGCGAAACGAGAGGCCGCGGGTTCGATCCCCGCACCGAGAGAAATGTTTGTGTGGCCCACAAATATTTCTTCCGGGTCTGGGTGTTTGTGAGACCGAAAAGTCTCTCTTAGTTCCTGATACCCACGACACAAGACTCGATCTTAGTGTGGGGTCAGGACTATGTATGTGACTGTTGTATATGAAAACGTATCAAAGTATCTCTGAAAGTATAATAAACACTACTTAAAATACAGTTTCGACATATTAATTTGATATTTGGTTTACTTTGTTAGCAGGCTTGTTTATTGCTTTCCACATTTAAGTAATTACATATGTATACTTCTTCAAAAATCTTCAAATCGAGAATTTAACCATGAGCAAACTCCTCTGAACTTATATTCTACCAAGGAGTTAAGGTCAATTTATACAGTAATAGTTCAAATCCTCTTACTTCTAGTAATAAGGATACATACATTTATCAGCACTACACCTGTATTCTACATATATACATGTTGATTGTGGAAGCTTCAATGGGTCATTTGTTACTTACTGTGTCTTGTTCATATGTTTTATTGTTCTGTACGTTTCCCAAATACATATAAAATAAAAAACAAAATAAAATATAAAGTGACTTCTGCTAAATACAAACAAAACGTATCAATCCACATTAACCTGGTAAAGTCACGTCCAAAACAACACACGGCGTTTTTAAAACGCTGAAAGCGGCTACAAACAGCAAATCCCATTTAAATCCATTTTTGAGTGGACGTCGACGCTAACAATCGTTTTGCACCGCATGCTAACGAATCCGGTCTGAAGCGAGGCTCATATTCGGCCAAGTCTCTTTGTATGTAAAGCCAACAGGCATTATTTCCCCAGGCGACAAATGTGTGGCCTCTCTACGTCTGTCAAAACTGAGCACTATGTTTGATCATTACGTGAGCACATTGCCGTCTGTAATTGCATATACGATTTTGTTACAAAAGTTTACTTTGGAGACTGATAATATTTTTTTTGTAAATTATTAGCCAGTCGTATACGCACGGATTTACGCAAAAGATCTGAAAGTAATTTCTGGCAAAACTGCACATGTTTGGTAAGATTAGGCACATATAAGGCTTGCGGCCCAGGCTCAAATGCAATAAATTTTAATTAAATATGCTTGAACTTACGTTGAGACCTTTCTGAAATCACAGGTTTAATATGATAAGCGTGTGACCGCTGTATCTGTAAGTCAAAGTGTTTGGCTAGCTTTGCCTTCAAGTTGTAGAAAGTTTCAAAACAATTTCTGTAATAACTGAACTGACGTATATTTTGATTAAAAACGGCATAGATATCTGGTTGATATTTGTACGTTATCGTCAATTTTCAGTAGCAGTAGATATGCTGGATATAAGCCAAAGATTTTCAGCGTGACCTGTTTAAAGCGGCTGGATGCAGTGACCTCCCGCGATCTTTGTTGGGTCGTCTGTTCGCATCATGGGTGGACATACAAGTACGTGACCTCAACCCGAGAAGTTTGCAGCCCCATCGGCTGTCAATTTTGCGTGCATGTGTCCCGCCTACTGTCACTTCAACGCTGTGATCTATTATCTTTTTACTTCTGAACTAATGCATATTGGGATAAAACTGTAATAGTAGTGCGTAAGGGATAAGAATTATTTGTAGATACACAAAGCATTACTGATTTATTTCATCATCATCTTCAGCCTGTTGCAGACTGCAGCTACTAGACATAGGCTACTCCCAAAGTACTCCACAGGGTCCGGTCTGTTCCTTTATGTATCCAGACGCTGCCAGCTCTCGTGAAATTAACAATTAATTTGTTGTTTGTTTTTTTTTTCTCCTACATTGTTAATTAAACTATTGTGTTAATTTTGTTCAGCATATTTTATGGAGTTACGTATACATTGCTGTGATGTATAACAACATTTACCAAAACTGTAATACACGAAAGAGACTGACTCCTGTCATACAGGGTATCCTAGTTCAGGAGTCAGGGTGTGAATCAATTGTAAATTTGTTACTGTAAAGCAATAAAGATTATTATTAGATTATTATTAATGCATTTGATTTTTAGGTAAACGAAGGAGCCACGATGTCACAGTAGTCACAGTAGAGGTCGTCATATAATAACATGCATATGTACATACATAAACTCACGCCTTTTTCCCAGAAGGGGTAGGTAGGTGACTAGACACCCACATTTGGCCTGGTATATTCCATCCCACGATCTGATAGGGGCAAGCCTACCGCCATATATGTGTATAATATAATAAATCTTTATTAAAAACAAAATTCAGTTTACAGTTTGATAAAAATCTAAGTAATTTAAAACAGGGAATTTCTTAAACTAATATACAATACTTATATGTACACAACGCCGCTTCCAACAGGTCATTGTGGAGATCCTTGTGGGACGCCAATGTTCAGCAGTGATCTTACTGTGGCTGATATGATGATCATGATGATATGTACACATGTATGTTACACACAACACTAATATATTTACATTTATATTCGGTACCATAAATGTTACCTCGTTATTACGTAGCGGTATTGCAAAGGTTTCATACTGACCTGATTAGGATTCCTAACTTATAGTTATACACCCAACTTCAACATTTCTATTCAAACTTCAGTTACCTTGGCTGCATTATTTACCTTCGACGGATTTAACGGTCTATAAATAAAACAGAATTCCTGAAATATGTTTCATAACTCACTTAGTTTCGATGCTCAATGCCATTTTTCAACTTGCTTGGCTTACAGAAGTTATATATGTAAGTAGACGTTTAAGCGGAAAAGTCTATATAAAAAAGTTTAACATCCGTATATTGACAGCCTCCGTGGCGTAATTGGTTAGACGCCGGCTGTGAAACGAGAGGCTGTGGGCTTGATCCCCGCACCGAAACAAATATTTGGATGAACAACAGGTAATTATTTCGGGTCTTGGTGCTTGAGACCGAAAAATCTCTCGTAGTTCCTGATACCCACGACACAAGACTCGGGCATAGTGTTAGTTCAGGACTATGTATGTTACTGTTGGGTGTATTTATTTGTGTGTATTTACTGGTATATTTTTACTGGTCTCTCATATGCAAGAGGCCGTCTGGGTAGGTACCACCGCAATGTGTATCTCTCCCGTCAAACAGCAGTGTAAATGCATTGTTGTATTTCGGTTTGCAGGATATTGTAGCCAGAGTAACTACTGAACATATTGAGACTTAACAATTTATGTCTCAGGACGCCAAGCGCAGTGGAATACCAATGATGGCTTTGTAATTCAAGGTGCTGTTTGGTTTTGCTACTGTTCATGAGTAGTTGTATCGCTTACCATCAGGCGAATGGCGTACTCGTCTCGCTATTCATAGCAATAAATTTAAAAAAATCTTATGGCCTTGGTGGCGCAGTTTTACTAAGTGTTTTAAAATTGTATATGATTAAAGTCGTCAATCACTTAACATTTGCAGTGATTTTCGATGCAGCTGAATGCCGATCTACTATAGATATATTTGCGTCGAAGTACGATCCGCAAAATGCGATGACGCCGTTTAATTTACTCAAGGCTGGATCCTGTGTCGCGACCTCCCTCAATGTAGGATGTAATTAAAAACGCCGGTAAAAAATTAACTTCGCTCCTTGTAGGAAATGTCTGAAACCGACGATGTCATTACATTTCTCCTTAAGCTCCGCATATCGGTCATTCTAATTCTGTTGAAAGGTAGGTAAGGTGGGTTGAAACTCAAAAAAAATATCATTAATTTCAAGTACGAGTATACAGGGTATCTCAAGACTGCTACCGAAAACGAAGCCGGGTGGAAGTTTTAGTTACTTCAGACACATTGCAATAGAAAATGTAGCAAAAAAAAGCGACAATTTTTTTTTGTTATTTTTTTCCTATTGTCGTATTTGGATGATATATTCATTTTTTCCCTAAAATAATAGTGTAAACCTAAAGTGTAAACCTTTTTATTAATAAGGACTCTATGCGTATAAAAGAGATTAAATTATTATTTTAGCAAAAACTATGGATTTACCACCCAAAAATTACGATATTTAAAAAATCATAAAAACAAATTGTCGCATTTCTTTGCGAAAATTTTAGTTGCATTGTGTTTGTAGTCAGTAAAACTACCACCCGGCTTCGTTTTCGGTAGCAGTCTTAATATACCCTGTACACTTATATTATAATTATGATTAATTCCTAAGTAACATTTATAAAATATGCTAAATAGTAAATGCACACTGGAAGTAATAATTAGTTCAAGTTACTGTCTCAATGTTGTAGATGTTGTTTCATAAATATTTTCTTTATAGTCAAGTTTGTTGTTAAGTTAGACAACATTTTTAAGTACGCCCAGCGGCTAAGCAAACTATGTTTGTAAATCTATATTGTGTAGTTTATTTTAATTGGCCTTCTCCGTAATGCTGAAGATCAAAACATTTTTCTTTCTATAGTAAATTGTTTGTAATTATTATCAGACTTTCGATCTATTCCTCCAACGTCTTTTCAAATTAAGGCATCACCTAATAATACAGGGTTTAAGAAAAACTACGTATTTACTACCCAACCACGACGAAATAAAAATTTAGAAAAAAAATATCACTTCATTCTTACGATTTTTATGATTTCTTGATGCATCTTTCGTTCTCTTTTATAAACTAACATGAGTTTGGGGCAAAATGTTGTTGATAGTTCTAATATAGGTTTTCAGAGCCACATGATACCGTGTCTGCAGTTTAATGAAATTGTCTGGAAATCAATCAAAGTAAGTTATCCATATTCTATAACATATCTTATAAAAAAATATCAATAAATTTAAACCCACGTTCTGATTGATGAAATTGTCCGGCTCGAATGTACAAAAGAACAACGAATCCAATTGGTTTGGATCAAAAATTGACAAAAGCCCAAACTGACAAGGACAGCTATCGGAAACTCTTTGTCTGGTATCGGCTGGGCCTCACAGAGTGGCAATTACGATTTTAGTTCCTGCTGTACTGTACGGTACATGGTTACTTAGTAGCGTTAGCGGATTTAAATGTGCTAGTAACTTGTGTCATTAATTTTAATATAATCTTGAAAAATTTTACAACCTCCGTGGCGCTGTTGTTTAGCCGCTGGTGGTGAAACGAGAGACCGTGGGTTCAATCAACGCACTGGGACAAATATTTGTGTGATCCATAGGTATTTGTTTCGGGTCTGGGTCTTTGTGAGACCGAAAAGTCTCTCATAGTTTCTGATACCCACGAAAGAAGACTCGACCTTAGTCTTGCGTCAGGATTATGTATCTGACTATTGGGTGTATTTATTTATTTCCTAAAGATACATTTTAAAGATGTTGCTGTTCAAATAAATATGAATGTGTATAACTGTGAATGGCCAAGACGTTGATTAAGTGGTCCAATAAAATTTATCCTCTCATTAAACCAATTTAACTAACGTAATTATTTAAGGCCAAAAACGTTCGACATACGACTGGACACTTAAAGATTTGCGATCATTCTGATTATCTCGATGGGCATCCACCACTCCCAGCCATCATAAATTGGTGATCGCCAATGAATCAAAGTATATAATAAAAAAGATATACGATATACGATGGAATCTTGCACTCCAAGATAGCTAGTGCAAGTGCTAAATTCTCCTAGCCGTATTATTTATATGACCTAAAACAACATTCAGCATTCCTCATTCCTTTATTTGCAGCAACGTAAAATTAAATCCAAGAAGAGCCGCACTCGCACAGATGTGGAATGTAGCTAAAATTAACTTTCGTATCGTATAAGCACATGCATTTCTTGTAGCTGAATGCAATTATGTTAAGAAACAGATGGGAAGTATTACACACAGTCCGGATGAAGCATGCGATTGAATAAGATGTGTTATATCTGATAAGATGACTGATTAGATATTTTTGTAACATTCATTCATACTCTCGGAGAAGGAAAATATTGTAGAAAAGTGCTGACTGAGGTACTTGTATACTTTAATCAGACCTTCACAATTTCTTATGGGAACAAATTCCAAGCATCAGCTTTCAATCAAAGAAAGGATAATCAAAATCGGGTCACCCAGTACAAAGTTTCCATTTTTCGAATTGAATGAAAACATGCATGATTACATTTTTTAGTGTAGTTTTGCGGAATTAACATCAAAGTAAACTAGGTATATCTAATTGAACTAATTATGTCGTAACTAAAGAAACATGTGTGAACATGGTGATACCTGGTAACAAAAACGAACCGAAACCAATTCCGTAGACGGCAATACACATTAAATCATTCATAATCGCGTCGCTCGGTCTCAACACGAAATAACCATTACATAAACACCTAATAAAATGATCAGATATTTAGCGACAGAAGTGTCACTGGCACAATGGTATCGGTAAAACAATGAAAGGAGGACTTATGTAAACGGCCTTTTATTCAAACAATGTCACGCATTCGGTGGGAATAGTCCGTTTTATTTCATTGTCGTGTGCTAAAACTATTCTGGCTCTGAGGTATTCAGTGTATGCCTCTGTAGCATGTATGCTTAATTTTTGTTCATCATCATCTGTTTTATTTGTGAGATCTTTAGGTTTAGCTGTTTCATGTCTTTGCTTGGTTTTGCTCGGATCTTCGCTCTTTTTAATACATTTATTGTTAATACATTCACCTACTCACTACTAAATTAGTTAATGTAGCCTATTAACTAATTTAGTTAACGGTATAGTAATAAGTCGAGGGAAAATATTTTTCTCTCTCGAGATCAATGGTTCTATGTCATCTTTTTGATCGGTGGAAATGTGTATAAGAACAAAATGTTGTGTAGTTAGTGCGTTCAAACGCAATAACTAAAATATTTTTGGAAAATTTAATAGTAGTAAAATAGTTCTATTATTTTAGTAATAACTCCCTAATGGACCTGATTAATATACCAAAATATGTATAGAAATGAAATGAACATGAAAATCTCAGTATGTAAATTGTACTCGTGGTTACAAAGCAATGCTTGGCGTTCAACTGCATTCGCCATCATGAGACATTAAGTCTCAATATGTCCAGTAGTTACTCTGGTTACAATGCCCTTCAAACTGGAACACAATAGTGCATTTAAACTAATATTTGGCGGGAGAAATAGACACTGCAGAGGTACCTGCCCAGGCGGGCTCTCACGAATGATAGGAAAACATGCTACTATTACTGCCTAACATCATGATTCCAAGATTTCTATTGACAATTGAATCAAAGAATCTCTTTTATAAATGTATAAAGAGAATCAAACAATGCATGAAATAATATCACGAATGTAAATTAAACTTAAATTGTAATAAAACATGTAATTTTTTCTACAATATAGTTTTTTCCAGGATATGGTTATGAACACTGTTCGAAGAAATCATACTGCAAAATAAGTCAATTTATAAACATTGATTTAAAATTTCATTCATAAATCTAAATTTAAACTCATGAAAGTATTTTTTTAAGCAGACACGGTCCACTGATCTTTTATAAAAAAAAAGAAATACAACATTTTATTTGCGAAACTTTGGTACAGGTTTTTTTTTAGGAGAATAGGTAACAACAGTTTCAACAATATTTTTATTTGAATAGATTTATTTTTATTTGTTCAATACTGAAAAAATCCTGTAGGAATTTACGACAGTTAGGCGGCCATTTGTAAACTATAAGCCATATTATTCAACAACATAAAATGTATTTGCCTTGAACTCTGCTGAAAGTAAAATATGTGTACACAGAGTAAATTTTATATACGAAGCAGGCTAGTTCTAACTTATGGTTACTTTCTTGTGATCCACTTGTACTTGAGGGTTTGATATCGGTATCAAAATAACTTGAATTTTTAAATACTTCAATTAATAAATAACAGAACATTTATTTGTATCACAAAATTTATATTAAATAAGAGTTTAAATGATGCTTCAGTTAAAGGTAAAATGTTGTGTCGAAGTTGATAGAAAATTAAGTTTCCAATAAATTATCTTCCAAATTTAATAAAATTAAATTCTGTAAAAGAAAGTTGAAATGTCGAAAGTCGGGCGGCCATGGCCTCTTGGTCTCTATACTACCAAAACAGGGTTAGGAATGAATACCACAATAGTCATAAAGGGAACATAAACATAAATGGCTACGTATCATAAATTAGCAGTTTCCTTTACAAAACTATACTGAATGGTATACTGGTGTTAGGTTTCTCATATGTGAGAGGCCATCTGGGTGGGTACTACCGCAGTGTCTTTTTCTCCCGTCTCACAGCAGTGTAAACGCACTGTTGTTTTTCGGATTGAAGGACATTGTAGCCAGAGTAACTACTGGACATATTAATAACAGTAATTCAAGGTGTTGTTTGGTTTTGTTACTGTTCATGAGCGGTCGTATCGCTTACCATCAGGCGAACGGCATGCTCGTCTCGCCATTCATAGAAAAAAAAATAACATTTATTGTCACCTGAGAAAATGAAGACGCTCGACGGCCCACAAGCGGTTTACATGTTTATCTTAAAATGTTTAGCTTTGACTTAAAGGTTTTTGTGCTTGGGTAAACTGTATTTTTTGTGGAAAACAATCGTATTAGCAATTTGTTAGAATTGCTGATCTCTTTTTAAATCCTCCAACAATGTATGTATGCGCAGTCGGTTAGACGCCGCCTAAAAAAACGAGTGGTCGCGTGTTCGATCCCCGCACTGAGAGGAATGTTTGTGCGGCCCACAAATATTTATTTCGGGTGTGGGTGTTTGTAAGATTGAAAAGTCTCTCGTAGTTTCTGATGCCCACGACACAAGACTTGATCTTAATGCTGGGTCAAGACTATGTATGAGGCTGTTGGGTGTTATGTATTTTATTATTCATAATGTCTTTGCAGAATTTCTCTTAAAAAGGAAAAAGACTGTTGAGCAAAGTTGATAGTTTCTGGTATGGCATTAATCAATATTTAGATTTATTTTAAATTTTTATCTGTAAAAGTGATGTAATATTTAAATAGCAGCAATAGACACAGACAGATATTGTTAGTCATTCGTTTTAATTTAAAAAGAACAAATTATAATAATTATAATTAATGCATATTATCATTTCAATCATGACGGAACATCGTTTGCTAAACATAGCTGTTATTATATTGCAACCAAAGACCTTTTGCGACTTGCAACAGGTTGTCCATAGACCTTAAAGGTTAATAAGAAATAAAACATTTTGACGCTTAAAAACGAATTAACGAATCTCTAAACAGTAAAATTCCAATAGCAAAAGCAAATTGCAAACCTGATGACAGAACTAGACAGAGAGCTCTTAAAACCTTCACTTGTTGAGGTCACGCTTCTGCACTTAAAGCGACCGACTGCGTAGATGACATCGTGAGTTGGAAAATCATAGTTTTCCGTATATATTTCTTTGTTCGAATTCGTTAATTATTCTATACATAGAAGTTTGTAGAATTATTAGTTTAAAACGTCATCGATATTATTTTTAAAATATAAGAATTAAATATGTTTAAAAATTAGTTTTATTTTCTTTGCTCAAACTGAATTTAAAATTCGTTCGAAAGAGACAAAACAGTCGATAACTTGTCTATGAATAAGGCCATAAGAGATAAGAATCTTAACATGATTTGACTAATCTATGTTAATGTGGTTGATTAGTAGTTTTTTTTTATGAATTATCAGAGGTTTATCTTTGGGTGCATTATTATATTTGAAAAGTTTCAAACTTAAGAAAACCAAACGGATTATTTTTGAACGGAAATCTTTTACTAATTACTTAGATGAAAGATATAATACTTCTTCCTTACCTATTCCCTACTTCGCCACTTCCTATACGAGTACTTATGTATCAGCCCATATACGTCCCATTGCAGGGCACGGGCCTACTCTACAACCGACAGTACAATTGAGAGTGGTTGGGCCATATAGCCTACGAGTATATGGCCTAACCACTCTCATGCATATAGTAACATGGTATATGGTTTGGAGTATACGAGTAGTATACGAGTACTTATAGATTTATTAAATTAAATAATACGGTAACAAATTCATGGAACGAGAACATAGTCAACATCACGTGGGATTTTCATCCCTCGTTGAGCTATCAAAGCAAACTTCCTCAGTGTTCAGGCCATCATTTCAAATCCCTGAGAAAACTTTAATCAGATGCGTGTAAATAATGACATCCATTTGTAAACGTCGCCGCAGAATGCGTGCGGCCTTTGCAAACTTTTTACGTGAATATCTTCTACGTATTGCTTGGTTGTTCTTCCAACTTATGCCCAGAGATCACTGACTACATTACTTTTAAGATTAGTTACGTGTAAGGATGAATTGATATTCGACAGCGTCCGTGGCGCAGGTGGTTGGACGCCGGCTGTGAAACGAGAAGTTTCGGGTTTAAATCCTGAATTGTAAGAATCTATCGACATTCAACAGCCTCCGTGTCGCAGGTGGTAAGATGCCGAATGTGAAACAAGGCGCGGGTTCAATTCCCGCGCCGAGACAAATGATTGTGTTATCAACAGGCATTTGTTCCGTGTCCGGGTGTTTGTGAGTCCGAAAAGTCTCTCGTAATTTCTAAGACACGACACAAGACTCGTTGTTAGTGTGTGTTTATCGACTATGTATTTAGATACTTGTGAACAGTCAGCCGTTGGGTGTATTTACTTATTTCTTTAGGTATCTACGAGTTTACGACTTAAAATGGTTTTAGTTGAAAATTGCAAAAATAATTGTTTCTGAAGAAAGTTGTTCACTGGCCGTTACTACCACAATTGATGATAAATCATAGGCTACTTAAGTTACTAGTCTTTGAAGATCATAATAGAAAATTAGGTAAATAATAGGTATAAAATTATTGGTAAAATATTTTGTGATCTCACAGATCACATACAACGTGAAAACTAATCAGTTAACTCATGATGATCTTTAGCGAAAAGGATTGGTGGCTTCACTCAGTTCACTCACTTCTTACACTTTACCAGCGGCCCGGCCCAGCTTCGCCCGGGTGCATATAGATTTCTCTACAATAATATGCACGTATTATACGCATAAACCTTCCTCTTGAATCACTCTATCTATTAAAAAAACCGCATCAAAATCCGTTGCGTAGTTTTAAAGATGCAAGCATACAAAGGGACATAGGGACAGAGAAAGCGACTTTGTTTTATAATATGTAGTGATCTATAATTACTGGAATATGTAAATGCTATAACATGAACAGAAATCCCTCAATCTATTGACCAAACGTAGTAGCAGTAAGTCCGAAATGAGTTCTCTATGCAGATACCCCGTGATTTATAGCCGTCTTTTCTTCACACAACAAATAAAACTTTTGATAATTTACACGATGACTGCGCTTACGAATTATTATTGAAAGTATTGAATCACGCGAAATAATTACTGTGCTGACGAAAATAATGAACACGCATTCAGTTACAATTAGGTTCCACGTTAATTATTCTCCGGTCGTTACAAATTAATATTGTATTTGTCTTTACAAAGCATTCAAAACAAAAGCAGATTTAACAGCTCAGTCATCCTCAGTTAATGCTCCTTGGAATTAGGATCCACTTTAGGCTTTTTTTATTTTTCTCTTGTGTTTTATATGCTACGGTAAGTACGCGGGCGAGGAGCAATAACAAACACCGTGGTTAGATGCACACTGATTTATTGCATGGCAACATGGCAGCGCGCGGGCGCATCGCGCGGGGTGTGGGACGCAGCACGCACAAAAGCTTATTGCAGTAGTAATAAGCATTACGCAATTACGCATACATAACAGTCTGCAACTTAAAAAATGTGTTACCTGAGTAATACCAATTACCCATCATCATTTAATGTTTCCAATATTACCCTTCCTGAAATATTGTACGAGTTAGAGAGTAAAAAGAAATGCAGACTGAAAAAGGATCTGTGAGTAAATATTTGTAGTTAGTTATTTTAATACTTTCTAATGCAAAATTGGTATTGCGAAGGCGAAACTAGACTACCTAAAACATCGAATTATCGGCTCCTTATTTTAAGGGCAACTATCAACACCCAGTAAAGAACGATAAAAAACGCTTTCTCCATTTGGTTGTCAGAATTTAGACCTGCTCCAGTACAAATATATATATAGGTATATAATACGCTGAATTCCGAACGTGATACTCTTGTTTACACCAAAGGAATTTGGTGAAGGATTTTCCATTATCATATACGGTGTTCGTTATCCGGACGGATGTGAATATGCTACTACTAAATAAAGCATCTACACCAACAAGCAAAATTCCTAAACAAAGCCGATACCACGTCAGTTATCTATGAAACGAAATGTAACCCAAGGAAAAGATAGACTTATTCTATAGCTCTCGAATGCACTCCCTGTTGCGATGTTCTCAGAGCGCTGTTACTTATCCTTCATTAAGTGAGTCAGAGAATACTGTCCTTAGGGTAGACATCGACCTGGTTTTTTATTGCCACGAATGGTGAGACGAGTATGCCGTTCGCTTGATGGTAAACTATACGACCGCTCATGAAAAGTAGCAAAACCAAACAACACTTTAAGTTTAAATTGCAAAACAATGCTTGGCATTGCACTGTGCTCGCCATCCTGAGACATAAAATGTTAGGGCTCAATATGTCCAGTAGTCATTCTGTCTATAATGTCCTTCAAACCGGAACACAACAGTGTGTTTACACTGCTAACTTAGCCAAGCAGCCTCTCACATATTATAAGATACATACAACCAGTAAAATGTTTGCTTTACTTACCCAATTGTTAATATTCGAAATTAGTAACAAGCAAACCACAGCAAAGGTAAATTCCATATGCAGAGCAAACACGCAATGATTTAATAATGTTGAGAATAAAAAAGCCATTCCAACGGAATAAGCAAAGGGTGCTCGGACAAACACAATTTAAAAACATTGACATTACATTACATTTACTGGTGGTAGGTCTCTCATATGTGAGAGGCCATCTGGGTGGGTACCACCGCAGTGTCTATTTCTCCCGTAAAACAGCAGTGTAAACGCACTGTTGTGTTTCGGGTTGAAAGGCATTGTAGCCAGAGTAACTACTGGACATATTGAGACTTAACATCTTATGTCTCAGGATGGCGAGCGCAGTGGAATGCCAAGCATTGCTTTGTAATTCAAGGTCTTGTTTGGTTTTGCTACTGTTCATGAGCGGTCGTATCGCTTACCATCAGGCAAACGGCATGCTCGTCTCGCCATTCATAGAAATAAAAAAAAAAAAAAACATTGACATTGTTAATAAAAAGGTTCTGAAGCTTGCTTAACACCTGAAACCGTCGCGTCGATGTGCCCGTCGGTATTTTTCGCCCCATTTATTCCCCATTCTTTTATGGATACAGTTGTTATAACCTCAACCTTAATAATCTTATTGTTGTGGTATCTCAAACACTTTATTCAGAAACACTGTGAATGTATTATTTAATTGGAACTTGCGTAGTTAAGTGCAAACTAATAATTAAATGCCTTTGCGTATTCGGGTATGAGAAATTCCGGGTACAAAGGATGTATTTCTTATACTTTCACAACTTTTACAAAGTGACTAGAATTGATTTATCTTCTCAGTCAGCTGGAATGCCAAGCATTGCTTTGTAATTCAAGGTGTTGTTTGGTTTTGCTACTATTTATGAGCGGTCGTATCGTTTACCATCAGACGAACGGCATGCTCGTCTCGCTATTCATAGCAAAAAAAAAAATTGAGGTAGTTATTAACTTCTTATCCTTAATAATGTACACTATTAAAACTTTAAAATACTAATTACTTTTCAAACATTCAGGCTGAGTTGCACAAACTAATTTTGCCAATACCTTTGCCCTTGAAAATGTCAATCCCATACATCCCATAGGTCAAATACGTCTCAAATGTATGGCGATGACATTTTGAAAGGCAAATGTATTGGCAAAGTTAGTTTGTGCAATTGGGCCTTAATGTCGTTTCTTCAAATTAACAAATCACGAAAAAATAAAAATTAAACACAAATTGCGGTATGGTAGTAAATGCCTTACTTATGGTTGTTGTATTTTTAGCATGGATAAATCCTTATTTTTCGATTCAATAAAATAAAATATTTTTTTCCTTAAAATACATAAAAATATCTCAAGCACGTGTCTATTTGGATGATCTCGTTTTCTTTGCAAAAATATTGTGAATAAATCCAATATATTCGTGGAAACGAAGTATAAAACACCCACGTGACATGGAAATAACTCAGATACTGAAGACCGTTGTTCACAATACTTATTAGTTTAATGTTTTCATAGGGCTCAGTTATGGGCTCAGTCAACATGATGCTATTGCTACATGTTTCCGAATCAATTAGATTCGAATTATTTTGAAAACAATATGGCAGATATCTTTTTTTTCTAGAATATGCTGTCAGTCCACCATGTTTCCTTTTGATGGACTTACACACGCCATTAAAATTCATAGGTTTCCTCACAATGTTTGCATTTTTAAAATGATAGATAATTATGTTTTACAAATACACAAGTATCTTGGACAATTAAAGAACAGAGTAATTATTATAAGAAAAAATATATTCGTATCGTAGTCTTCAAGTGTTAAAGAAGTGTTCATGTAATAAAACAATTTTCCTAATATAAATATTACACCCACGAGAACAATATAAAGAAAATGTAATTAAATTAGCGTTGACTTCACCAGAACAAAAGGAAGCAATTAATCAGTAACAATGAATTTGCACAGGTGAGATCAAAATTAACAAGACATCTGTGTTTGTGGATGAATAATTGAAAGGAGGAATATAATAAAATATAATAATAAACCATTTCATAAAATAAATAATACAGTATAATTTAGTCATTCGCAGCCCCGGCTATGTCACTGCTGTATATTTTTTATATTGAAATAAATGGCGAGACGAACATGCCATTGGCCTGACGGTAAGCGAGATGACTGCACATGAACAGCAGCAAATCAAACAAAACCATGAAAAGTTTTCATGAGACAATAGCTAGAGAATATAATAGTTCAATGACTTCTGAAGATTTGTGACAATACTGTAGAGCGAGTTTCTATGTTTGCATTCGGGATCCGAACGTAGTCATGTGTACGTCGGCGAATGGGGACGTCAATTGGCACGAAAGTGCATCAGTACTTTATATTTAAATACTTTAAAAAAGAGCAAAAATGTAATTTTTGTACCGTATGAATACAAATTGCTACGTATCTATTGGTAAGTGCAGTTATTCCAGTCGATATTATTGTGCCGGCCTGCTCAATAGACACAGGTTGAACTTGAAATGCGATGTAGTGTGGTTCACAAATTATACCACCATTGTGGACCTTCAAATATTAACAATTCCTGCGACGTTTGCTGTAGTGAATAGATTTAAGGCACATAAAAATGAGCCACGTATTTTCGAAGTGGTAGAGCCATGCAGTTGTCACTCATTGGTTAGCATGAATGGGCATGCTCATCCAAGGCAGTATCTTTGTCTCACAGGAGATCGACTTGAACCGACAGTGCCGGATCCCTAATACCCTTGCCACTTCCCACCCTATATCCTTACCAGTCTCCTCTCGATTTCATGGGCCAGCAAAACATCCCAAGCGTTATAAATGTTCATGAGCGGTAATGATAATGAAATTTTGCAATAAATATGCACAAAAATATAAAATTTAAATATTGTGGCTCAAAAAAATGACTTTTCTTCTTGATAGCTGAAACTGTTGTTGTTACTTACAACATACTAATGGTTTAAAGAATAATATTTAGATACTTAAAATACTTAAGCTACTAGATAACAAATGGCAAGCAGTGCCAGCATGTCGTAACTGTACACTATCAAGTACAAGCTACAATTTCCAACAACTTGATGCTACTTTTATTATTTGACAAATGTACATACTGATCCTCCCTATCTCTGTAGTTTGAAGGAGAATTTTCCTTTTTGCTCGACTGCATCACGCAAAAACGGATCGTCTGGTGCTAACGAAAGCGTTGTTCTGTAATGCACGTTGTCTGTCGCTTCTGGACGGAAACATCGCTCAGCTCCTGGGTTTTTTGGTTCTTGTACACTCTTGTTTATTGTACTTTTATTTCGAACAACTCTGGTCAGTTTTTGAACATTTTCTTATATTTATATTTATTTATCATCAAATGTCATTATCTTTTTTTTTCTATCACAATACCCCCCAGTGCCTGGGCCTGTTTTTTGGCTTAATCTTAACTATTTCGCTAGTTCTTTGGCGTACTCGATTAATTATTCTATTAATGCTAATACACATATTTCTCATTCAATACCCGGATTGCACAAGTAGTTATTCTATTCACATTCGGAGGTTATTATTTATGCTCTGAATCTTTCCTAAAGGAATTATGTATTTATCCGAAATAAAACTATGACTGCCTAGGTAGTTGTACCACGGTACAGTTACAAAGCTGACGTCTCGGGTGCGAATCCCGAGTCACGCAAAGTGATATTGAATTTTCTATTCATTATCAGGCCGGTGTCAGGAATTTGTCCCCGATATGGCGATAGGCTCGCCCCCTAACACATCGTGGGACGGAATACTCTAGGGAAAACGTGGATGGCCTGGTTGCAACCAAGGGAACCTCTGCCTACCCCTTCTGGGAAAAAGGCGTGAGTTTATGTATGTATGTATAAAACCATATATTTTTATCACATATTTGGTATAAGTGAGAGTAGTGAACACCACGATCCAATAAAAATAATCCGAGAAACTAAAATAGCATGTTCTCCAAAGTCAAAGAGATTTTTAACACGTCAGCTATTCCATATATTCCCATCCACGCACAAGAAAAAATGTATGAAATTTTATTGTAAAAAGCAAATTCAGATTAGCCGGGCGACTAGCGACACCAACCTTTTGTTGGAGTTTTCGCCCAATATCAATATGCAGTGCTTGCGTATTCCAATACTCGTACAGAGGTCAATAGTGCCATGCAATATTAGTAACGCAATAGATATGTAGCCCTAATAAAGAGATTGCCCATTTTACTATGATACTTAGTTTTGATACAAAAATTTTTGTCCCTCGATGAAACCTACTTTTGAAGTGGGGAAAAATATATATTTACAATAAATGTAAATATAATTGCGACTTCGACCCGGAGTTCTTGGAGAAATCAACTTGAAGATCAATAAAAAATTAAACAGGAAAACTTTTAAGGACATACCATAAAAATGTTATAATAAATTTTAAGCAGTATCGGTATCGGGATCTACGATATTTTGACGAATGGGTATTCTTCTTAACATCACCGTTTTGGGGTTAACGCCTATTTTACACCTATCACATTGTGGGACGAAACATACAAGGCGAAATATGGGTGCCCTGGCACCTCTGCCTACCCCTTCTGGGAAAAAGGCGTGAGTTTATGTATGTGTGTATGTATTAGATTTTTTATCGAAAAGGGTAAAAGGTGTAAATAAGTCACTTGACGCAAAATAAGCCAAAATACTTAAGGATCATAGAAAAAATAATATTCTCTCTCCATCTCTCTCTCTCTCTCTCTCTCTCTCTCTCTCTCTCTCTCTCATACACGAACGAACGAACAAATCTTTCATCGGTGAAGAGAGACTAAACCAGCCTGCCTAATACTAGAAACGTATACTAAATCTAGTCCTCGGCAAATTTTCATGGATTACCATAATGCTTGTCGTAATTTGGATTGATACCGAATTCCAATCATCATTTACAAACAAAATACAACACTGGTTTTTATATAAGTTTTGTGTCAATTATCTAAATCGTTCATTTTGTAAACAAAACAAGTTACAGCGTAGCTCTATTTTGAAAAGCTATCTTGAGATTCAGCAGCAGTTATGACAAAGTGTCAAAGTATGTTACTAATAAATAAATGAATGCCCAACAGTCGCATACATAGTCCTGACCCCACACTAAGATCGACTCTCGTGTCGTGGGGATCGGGAACTACGAGGAACATTTCGGTCTCACAAACACCCAGACCAGAAACAAATACTTGTGGTTCTCATAAATATTTGTCAGTGCGGGAATCGAACCCGTGGCGACTCGTTTCACAGCCGGCGTCTAACCTGCACCATGGAGGCTGTAAAATATAAATCCGAATTTGAATTTAATGAACACGCCTTAACAACATCGTCGATCGAATTCCAAAATTTTGCGTACAAGTCATCAGGAGCACATGAAAGGACGTGGCAGACCGTTCCAGGAAATATTGCCATAGCCGAGGTATATAGAGTAACTTTTCGTTTACCCATTAATTCTTCCTATGTTAGCCGAACACCTAAATTGATTGCCAAAACCAACACTAACGTGAACGAAGCCTCAGCTAAAACCCAGTTTTAATAACTGAAAGCGGCCTTTTATACACACCCCTATATTTCCACGAACTACGCGATTGTCGATTTGTACATTGGTTGTTGCTTCAGGGAGTTTCAACTGGAACACATCAGCTCCACTCTGTCGCAATTTCTTTAATCTGAAGCGGTTTACTAAGAACAATTTAACTTGTTTCAAGTGAAGCGTTTATATTTTGAAATTAATTTTCACAATTGTTTCTTAGATTTAAGCGAATGTTACACATTGAAATAAAATTGGTATAATTTTTACTTTATTTGACTTCCCGACGTTTCGACTGAAGCTGTAAATTAATCGAAATGCTGCATAGAAGTTAAGAAATATAAAAATTTTACCAAATCCGCGATAAAATCCTTAGTTAATAGTTCTATTTTAGTTAATTTTCCCTTTGTCAGTTACTGTATTGGCTTTGATTATAATTTTATGAGTTCTTTTTTGTAATTAGTTAGGGCCACAGCCTGTTAAACAAGTCATAGTGTTAAGTTACATTCTTAATTGTTCTGATTAGTTTTTAATGAAAATTCAGCTACACACTCGGTAGAGGCAATTATTTGTATTATTATCAGCCCATATACGACCCACTGCAGGTCATGGCACTCCTCTACAATCTATGTTTTGGAGTGGTTAGGTCACAGTTCACCACGATGGCCTAATACGGGGTGGTGGACTTTACATACCATAGAAATTCTTCTAAATTGGCTATGGTGTACAAGGTTTCCTCGCGATGTTTACCTTCACCATTGAAGAACGAGGTGATTGACAATCAATACACACATGACTCCTAAAAGTCAGAGGTGTGCCCTGGGATATGAACACGCAACCACCGTGAACATGTTTCCAGCCGCGTCTGTATACAAAAAGTATACCACGCACTTAGTTTTTAATAAATTTATTATTATTAGATTAGATTTACTGGTGTGATTAAAATAAAATTTATCGCGCTTTTAAATCTTTGTAGCAATTTACGATTAGTAATTTTATAAACAAGTCAAATTGTACATAATATACAATACCTTTCTTCTGGGCCAGTCAAATAATAATGAGATATTTCATTTTACATACATAAACTGACGCCTTTTTCCAGAAGGTGTAGGCAGAGGTGCCAGAATACCCACATTTCGCCTTGTATGTTCCGTCCCACGATGTGATAGCGAGCGAGCCTATCGCCAAATCGGGCACAAATTTCTGACCCCGGACTGATAATTAATAGAAAAATCCAATTTCACTTTACCTGAATCGGGATTCGAAACCGAAACCTCAGCTTTGTAACTATACCGTAGTAAAACTACGCCACCAAGGCATATTTCATTTTGCTTGGTCAAATATTAAATGGATCTTTTTGGCGATCTTTAACCTATTTTTTCGCTATGTCACTGCGGTTCGCAGAAGCTATATTACCTGTTTTTAATAATTCACTTCCATCCTTCATCCGATTCCGACAAAGTAAAACTTTAGTTTAGCCTTAACCAGAAACTATATATTCAAGTTAAATACATTTAATAATTAAACATTTTGAAAGCCATAAAGATTTCGTATGTGATACTAAAGCTTGATTTTGATACGAAACTGAACTTTATGGTGATTTTGCCAAAGTTTACTGTTGAATGTAGCCGTTTAGGTGATGTTAAATTTAATGCTAATGTATTTTACGAAAAAACTGATAAAATACTTTTGATAATGTGAGAAATAAAAGAGTTTATTGTTTCAGCCGTGTTCTTTTATTACATAATAATCAACGAGACGAAAAATAATTTCAATATTTTATTTTGTATATTTTTACTTTCTTTGGTAAAATAATAGTGTCGACGAAATAGTGAAAATTTTGAGAAGAAAATACAGAATAAATACACCCAACAGTTAATTTAAAATGTTTATCACACACACAGTGAGTTCCTTCTGCGTAGATCGAAACGCAAAAACAGATTTACTTCTTTCACTACACATTCTTTTTTTGAGTTCGTCCACAATCTGCTAGTGAGATAGCAATGCTAAAAACATACGAATACAAATGCCGTTACGGGCTATGTGAGCCATTTTATTAACTTAAATCTCTTTACCCCTTTTTTTTAGTTTTCATGCTTTGTCTTTATCAATTCAAATTGGCCAGACCACAACAGAAGCATTTTATCGAAAATAAATTTGCTACAATAAATTAGTTCCGTGAAAAAATTAGTGTGTTCACCCACTAGCCAAACTTGCCTTTATTGTGGCTGCGTTTGTTGCACAGGTTTCGATGAATAAGCGAAAACTATAATCGCCATACATGTTATATTTACATCTGTGTGTTTGGCGTACAAGAGCCTTGTAAATTCGTAACATGCAGTTTGAATGTATTAAAACTTTAAGAGAACATTTCACCGAAATTATTTGAGCTCGTATAATTCTGAGCATTCATTAAAGGCGGGGCGGGCCAGAGTTGTATGACGCACGTTTAATTTACTTGCAGGCAGATCTACCACAATTTGGTCCGCTCAAACCTAATAGACGCATTTACAATGCTTAAAATATAGTAAGGGATATTTTAAACTGCATTAGAGAGAAAATACTCATTAGTATGACACAATATATTTATTTAAATTTAATATATTTCCAGATTCTGAGATATTTGATTTAATTATAGTTGTTGCTGGTACAGCTGGATGTGTTGATGCAAATCGACTTAGTGCAAACAGGACATGGAAAATAGTGATCATATAAGCAAGGGAAAAATCACCGATAGAAAGTACAGTAACTTCTTCATTATTTTATCGGTAACATAATTGGCGAGCGACAGCTCTAGTGTTTCAGGCTTAGACATAAAAATGTCTTTCAGAAAATCAACGTAAAGATAGCATTTGACCTCATTATTCTTACATTTTCTCTTCTTTTACATGATATTTTAAGTTTATTTTAGGCTAGCGGCACAGCCCGGCTCCACTTGGGGGCAAATATACTTAATTGAAAATATTCTATCACCTATATTCATCAGAGATAATGTAGGACATCATTCGAATGGTGAAAGAATTATAATATTAGTATAGATAGATGACACAAATCAAAGTGCATTAGTTTTTTTAATTCTAAATTTAGGGCTTTTCCCTAGGGATGTATCTCCTCCCTGTCCAGAACCAGACCAATTTAAAATACTAACAGCCACATTGGTCACTAAAATTTTAATAAACAATAAAATCGCTTATGAGAGGACCTCCCACCAGTGAAAACTGTACTACGTGTAATAAATGCTAGTATAATGCCAAATATAACGAGCGGGAATACTAACGGTTGCTTTATGATTGGAGAAAGAGGAGCAGACTTTGTAAAGGAAGACTACCCCAGCAAATGAATATAATCCCCACCCCAATGTTAAGGTTAATGAGGTCAACCGAGGATTATATATAGTTGTAATAGTCGGAAATATATGTGTTTAAATATTTTATCTAAATAAAAAATAACTTGAACAATGTAAACCATTAATTGAATTCTTATCTTATTTCTTTTTCTGTTCTTTACTGTAACATTATATTCTTGTCTTTTTTTACACAACTTCTTTCTAAAGTTTAAATGTAAATCCTGAGTATTGTTGCTCTTGGCTGTAAGCAGGCGTAAAAATTATCATCAGACAAATGATTAGCTTATCACCCTTGCGAATATGAAACGAATGCTTGCTAACCCAAAAGAAACTAAAGTACAATATCAAAAGTAATCTTGACTAATGTTATAATGAGGAAAGATTTACTGACCGCCTCGGTTACATAGTGTACTACGGTACGGTTACAATCTGAGATCTCGGGTTCGAATCCCGGATTGGGCAAAGTGATATTGGATTTTTCTATTCATTATCAGCTCGGACTAAGGAATTTGTCCCCGTTATGGCGATAGGTGAATGGTGAATGATGGCGAAGATGAAGTGCGTGGTGGCCTGTTGGTAAACGGGCCAGACGCGGCTGCCAACATGTTCACGGTGGTCGCGGGTTCAAATCCCAGGGCACACCTCTGACTTTTCGGAGTCATGTGTGTATTGACAGTCAATCACCACGCACTAAAACGGTGAAGGAAAACATCGTGTACTTACATACCATAGCGATTTATATGGTATGTAAGTCCGCCAACCCGCACTAGGCCAGCGTGGTGGACTATATGGCCTAACCACTCTCAATCGTACTGTCGATTGTAGAGTAGGCCCGTGCCCTGCAGTGGGACGTATATGGGCTGATACAGATACAGACAGATGGCGATAGGCACGCCCCCTATCACATCGTGTGACGAAACATACAAGGCAAAAGGTGGGTGTCCCGGCACCTGTGCTTACCCCGTGTGAGAAAATAATGTAAGTTTATGTTATGTTATGTTTAGGAAAGATTTGATTGTTTTAATTGAAAAAGCTTTGACAGCCTCGATGGCGGAGTTGGTTAGACGCCGGCTGTGAAACGAGAGGCCGCGAGTTCGATCCCCGCACCAAGACAAATATTTGTGTGAACCACAGGTATTTGTTTCAGGTCTGGGCGTTTGTGAGGCCGAAAAGTTTCCCCTAGTTCTTGATACCCACGACACAAGACTGGAACTTAGAGTGTGGAGTCAGGACTATGTATGTGACTGTTGGGTGTATTTACTTTACTACATGATCAATTCGAAAAAGTATCACCAATAGAATCCTACCGTATCCCTGATGAACATAGAGTATAGACGATTGAATATTTTTTAAAAGTGTATCTGCACCCGGGCGGAGCCAGGCCGAGCCGCTAGTACTTATTCTATAAAGTACTTGATATTGTGATTTTAGCAAATATTTATACTAAGTTATAAACCGGGAAGTATATTTTACAAATACAAGGAATTAGTACCCAGTAAATTCAAAGTGTATTAGCGAGAATAGATAACTTATCACGTTCGGTTAATTTCCATATTTCTCGCTACAGATTTATAATTATTAAGATAGAATATTCAACTAATGGAACGTTATAACATCGTATTGCTATAAATATAAAGATCGTGATTTCACATTAATCTAAAGAGCATATCATACTGTTTCTTATTTTCTCAAGTTAATGGTCCATAATTATTAAGAAGAAGAATAACATGCCAGTAGGTCTTTATATCGATAGGCTCGCCACCTATCACATTGTGGGACGGAACATACAAGGCGAAATGTGGGAGTCCAGGCACCTCTGCCTATCCCTACGGGGAAAAAGGCGTGAGTTTATGTATGTATGTAGGTCTTTATAGATTTACCGGTTTATGGACTAACAAGATTTATCCACGAACCATTGCAACTCTTAGAAATCCTATTTCCGCTCCCTCTATATTATAAATACCTCTGAGAATATTGCGTTCGTCTAACAAAGATCATGCTCACAAAGGATATTGTTCATACTCGTTAGGTGAAGAGCAGTAATGTTAAAATCGGGGTTGCGTGAAGCACGCTCGTTGTCACTACATTGCTTTTATAGTGTAAATACTCACCTAGTAATCTGCTGGCTATGGTCTCTGGAATTCTAGTTATTGAAGACGTTATTTTAAAGATCATTGAAACCTAGACACTATAGCAGAACTTCAAGTAATTTCTCAAATAAAATTTACGAAGTTTTTTAAGAATAGTTTTTTTTTGGGCAGAATGAATTGGCCATGGCAACAGATACAATTTAGACAGCTACAAATATTGGCTACGTGTTTTTATAAACATGGTATTGACGATATACCATCCTGTCGGTACGGCGAAAATGGATCCTGATCTCTCAAATGCGGTGGTGGATAGTCGATTGAGGGTGCACAAGGTGAAGAGTCTACGTATGATCGATGCTAGTATCATGCCTAATTTAATAAGAGGAAATACTAATGGTCCTTGTTTTATGATTGAAGAAAGAGGATCAGACCTGATAAAAGAAGAGTTGGTCAACAAATATAAATCACCAAGAAACTTGATTTTGTAATAAACATAAGTTTATGTGCATAATTATTATATTAATTTTATTATAATACATCTCAAAATCACATGAAACCAAAACAAGTATTTCAAAAATATTTTTGTGTGACTCACATGTATTGAGTAAATTTAAGGCACATTCATTTACTTTTATTACAACAAAAAACAAACATTTAATAAGTTTAATTTGTATGCACATGTTACGGTACAACTAAAACATTTCTTAATAAAACAGTGTGAAAAAATAATTGATGCGCGGGCATTATGTCATAACTAAAATATTGTATTTTTCAAATAATCTAAACACGAAATAATTTTTTACAGTACATATTCAGACAGACATTTGCTTATTGTTGGCAATAATTGGCACAATTAAGCTTTAAATATGGGTCATAAATTCAGATCTCCTACTTCCATCTTAAATTCTTAAATTTGAATCAATTAAAATACTTTCTATTGTTTTTCTCCCTTTTCTCCAATATGAACCATTTTATTTTGGTTCCATGTGTGTTTAACTTGTGCTTTAAGTACCATCAGGTATCAGTCCTTTTACCATTGCCCCTCGTGGAAAGGTAGATTTATCTACCCAAAAATAAAGAAAATAATTTGCCTTCTTTTAATTGTTTGGTCAAATATTAAAATGATCGATTGTACCGACTCTCTGTGACGTATTACTAAACAATCTAGTTTCATCATCACTGATATATTGAGCCTACTAAGTGATAATTTTAATAATTTGTGTGTACCTATCAAAGAATTAGGACCAGATATTAGAATATTACAATGTTTTGGTAAGTCATACTTGAAAATATTAGAATTAACCTGTAATTAGGAAGGCGACAAATTAAATACTATTTTGTAAATATCAATTTAGAAGGACCTACATATAAAAATAATTCAGAAAAAAAAATGTTTTACGTTTAGTGCAACAACGAATTCTAAATTGTGGTTTTATTACACTGGATACAATTTTATTTAACAATCAGACTAATATTTGAATATTTAATATTTTTACACCAACCTAGTAACAGTAAATGAAATTATGAGCCAGTATCGAATTTTTCGACCCATTCTACCATACAATGTCTGATTACAACAAAATACACCTGAGTACATAATGAATATTAATTAAATCGTGAAGAAATTTCAACTTTACAATATAGTGACTAATTGCCTACAGTTATGACAACGATACGAATTGTCTTTCACCCACCACTGGTACCGCACCGCAGACTTTCTCGACAGCTCTACAGTTCTTCGCAGCCGCTACATGCCTACTCCCCGACAAATGGCTCCCGGATGCTAAAGTTTCTGGTATTTATATTGGCTTTTCGGGCCTCTTAATGATAAATAGCATAGGATTTTTTTGGTAATAAATAACTGTATTAGGTAATTATCGATAAAATTGCAAGAGATTCGCTGTTGGGCTAACAATTTCAAGCTTTTCCATACTCGGAAATGATTTGGATTGTATCTCCTTGACCTATCGGCAACTAAAATATGTTTGGTCTCAGATAAATCTGTGTTTAGAACTAGATACCCCTTCAAGCATCAATATTTTTGGTTTGATTGTCTAGAGAAGTTGGCGAAGTATCAATATCAAAAATATTAAATGGACGTAATTTAAGACTGTGATATGGCCTGCATTTGTAAATATATTTGGCATTGTAAATTAAAATGTATATTTCAGGTTCCTATACAATCCAAAATGGATGTAAATACTGTTTTATCAATGAAACAGAAATTGGTTTTATCATATGGCTTTTATACAATTATAAATTTGTTCTCAGACTGCGAAAGGTTCGACTTCATAATAGTTGGTGCTGGCACAGCTGGGTGTGTTGTAGCAAATAGACTCAGCGAAAACAAAAATTGGAACATACTGATTATTGAAGCTGGAGGCAATGCACCGGTGGAAAGCAAAGTGAGAACTACAATAACACAATAAGTATATAAATATTCCATGGAATACAAGTGGTTTAGCAATTTAAGACAAATCTAGTATTCACGTTTTCAGTGTTTTCAATGTAGACTAGTATGTTGCCTTTTTTGTTATTCAATGTTTTTATCTTTCATCTATGTTGTATATCGTATTATTTGCTTTTATAATGTTAACAAATTTTGTTCAAAATTAAAATATAATAATTCAAAACATATTTTTTCAGATCCCAGCTCGAAGTAGAGCAATTTTTAGGACAAAATTTGATTGGCAATACAAAACTACGTTTAACGGCAAAACAAATAGGGGAATGAAAAACAATTTCGTCAACTTACCCAGAGGAAAAATGCTTGGTGGTTGTAGTAATATTAACGGAATGATATATGTAAAAGGCAACACGCAAGATTATCAAAGATGGTACGATGCCGGCAATAAAGAAAATTTTGAGAGACTCCTTAGTCACGAAAATTTTGATAAATAATCGTACTAAAACCGCCTACGGTGTAAAAGTTGAGCGATTTGGTAGATCAAGTAAATTCATTGCAAATCAAGAAGTAATTTTGTGTGCAGGTACTATTAACACCGCCCAGTTATTAATGCTATCTGGTATTGGACCCAAAGAGCATCTAGAAGAGAAAAATATTCAGTGCATAGCGGACCTACCTGTAGGTCGGAATCTACAAGATCATCACGTGGTAATCATTCCTATTTTTGGTGATGGACTTCAGGAAAAAGACCAAGCTGAAAAGAGTTTAGATGCGATTACTTACTTGTACAATCGCACTGGGCCTTTAGCGCAAAGCGGCGTAGAAGATACTGTTGCCTTTTATTCGCGCTACAAGAATGCTACTTACCTAGAACTTCTATATTTGTTCTATATTTTGAGAAAAAATGCATCTAATCTAAAGGATTTTTTTTCAAAAACCGACAACTACGAAGATTCAATCGTACAGCACTTATTAGAACTAAACAAAAATTACACACTTTACAATTTTATAATAAATCTGTTACATCCATTTTCAAAGGGAAACATTACTTTAAATACAACATATCCTAGGGATCCGCCAATTATTTACGCTAATTATTTTGACGATCCTCGAGATCTGGTTGCTGCTATAGCTGGACTTCAAAAAATATCTAAAATAAGAAATACAAAATTCTTTAAATCCATTAACGGTTTTTTGGGAAGAATAAAATGGCCGCCTTGCAATAAATATAAATTAGATAGTTACAAATATTGGGAATGCGTTTGCATTAATACGGTGATTTCAGCATACCATCTAGTTGGAACTGCAAAAATGGGTCCGGATCCCTCGAATTCGGTGGTGGATAGTCGATTGAGGGTTCATAAACTGAAGAATCTACGTGTGATAGATGGTAGTATAATGCCCAGTCTAACTAGTGGAAATACTAATGGGCCCTGCTGTATGATTGGTGAAAGAGGATCAGACCTGATAAAAGAAGATTACGCCAACAAATAGAACTACTCAAGATACGTTTTATTTATAATACAAGTTTATACTCATGGTACAAGATTTGTATTATCATTAATTCATTCAGTTTGTATATAAAACTAAAATAATTTGAACCCAAAACACGTACAAATATCAGAAATAGTTTGGTGTGATACGCATGTCTGTGTAACTTTTAGGGTCATCAATGAAGTTTTATTGTTGGCTATAATAATATATAGCTAATAGTTTAATTTGTATGCACATGTTACGGCACAACTAGAAAATGTTTTAAAAAAGGGATCTAATAAATTTTAAAATGTAATAATTAAGTTATATCTAACAATCTAAATATGAAGAAAACATGTAAAAAATTTTTTAAATAAATTTCAACACACATTCGGTTAACGTTGGCGATAATTAACACATTATGCCTGAAAGAGGTCTTAAGATCAGATCAGATGATAATCTCTCTCCTCCATCTTGAAACTTCATTGCGCTCTCAACTAAAATGCAATCACTTTTCTATCAGTTTTTATCGGATTTTGAATTAAGACATATTATTTTATACTTTATCCCAAATGATTCAGTACGGAACGTTAAAAAATCACAAAATTAAAGAAACATAAAAATTGCTTGGGTTGGATTTATAATCGGGGATTTGCACTCAAGGTTTTTTCATTCTTTAATATGAAGATATTATTGGTCAAATACTAAAATGAATGACTGTGCCCATTGTCTGTAACAATGTTTTATATTGTGGTAATATTGCTACTGTTATATTGAGTCTATTAAGTGATACTTTTACCAATACAGTATTAATCCATGAAATAATATGGACCGGAAAGTGTTACGCTTGATATATAAATTACAACTGTAGATTACAGTATTTTGGTAAGTGACATTTAAAAAATAAGAAAGGAGACTGGCAAAACTTCACGGAACCTTGGGCCTGGTCTTACAGAGTGAGTCAATGCATTATTTTATAGGGACAATTATACCGAAAAAAATACTGTCCGCTCAATGGGAGTACAGAAATAGTTTCTATGCATGAATAGGGTAAAAATACATATTTTGTGTATAAAGTTATACGAAATAAGTAATGAAGCAACACGCACAGGTGCGCAAAAAAATAAATAAGTTGCGATTAATTTAGATTTTAGTGTAATAACCAAGTTCGTTGCTTTTTTTTATATTGATTTCGTGGCATTGTTTAGTATATCGAAATTAGATAGAAAAACCATTTATTCACATGAAGCTATTAGGCGATACAGACTTTTTAAAGTGTTTGATAACAATGTTTAGGTAAGTAACAATTATAATTAACCATAAAAATAATCACGTGTACTGGGATCAAAACATTTATAAATATTTGCCACGTTGTTCACTTCACCATTATTGTATTAAACAACAAAGCGCCTTAACAAGAGCAATCAGAGTTTATTTTCACGAACTTTAGCTCTGATAATATTTATATACATGTATAAATAAATGTCTTACTTGGTAAATTTAAAATATATATTTGATTGGATCTGCAGTATTGTAACAATATTGTAGATATAATAATAATTAAAATAACTGCCTCGGTGGAGTAGTACGGTTACAATTACAAAAATGAGGTCTCCGGGTTGAACAAAGTGATATTGGCTTTTTCTATTCATTATCAGCAGGGAGTCAGGAATTTCTGCCGGATATGGCAATAGGCTCGCCCCCTGTCACATCGTACGACGGAACATACATGGTGAAATGTGGGTGTCCTGGCACCTCTGCCCACCCGTCTGGGAAAAAATATGTGAGTATGAAATAATTAAACTGACGTTAACAAAGTTTAAAACTGTTTTGAAAAATTGGTTTTTCAGTTATAAAGACGATAAGAATAATGACTGGATATTTAATAAAATGCATTTGATTACACTTATATAAATAATGAAAGTCAAGTACAATTTAAAGGTGTTTAATACCCGATTTAGATATATTTCGCAAACCGATTGTAAATGTTTTGTTAAAATATTTGCTGACTATTAGATTAACGATCAATTAGAAGGTCACCTTTTAACATAATTAATAAAAATATTTCCTCTATACATTGCATCGGTTCAATTTTACGCTTTTCGTTTGGTCTTTGTTTTCTATAACATTACTATACTGTATCAGCCCATATACGTCCTACAGCAGACCATGGGCCTCCTCTACTCGTACAATCGAAACTACGACTAAGAGTGATTAGGCCATATAGTCTACCACGCTGGCCTAATGCGAGTTGGCGGACTTATCGTGACTTATAATTTTGCAATGCAGAATTTAAATAAAGGATGAACTTCCCGCCTTACAATCCAAATTAGTTAATTAGGAAGTAGTAGAGCCACGCTGTTGTCAGTCATGGCTTAGCATGAATTGGTTTCAAAGGAAATCAACCTGAAGAGACAACATTGTTGTCGCGTTTCGTTTGGTGAGTGAGATTGCCGAAAGGCCAATTCCCTTTCCTCTTTCAATCCTTTTTCCTTGCTCTCTCCTCCCGATTTGATAAGCCGGTAAAACATCCATGATCCAAGCGCTTCCGATGTTCATGAGCAGCTGTCATCATTGACCATTGGGGAACTTGTTGGCTTGTTCGCTGAAATTAATATAATTTAAAAAAAATACATACATACATACATACTCAAACTCACGCCTTTTTGCCAGAAGGGGTAGGCAGAGGTGCCAGAACACCCACATTTCGTCTTTTCATTGCGTCATCCCATGATGTGATAGGTGGCGAGCCAATCGCCATATCGGGCACAAATTCCTGACTCAGGGCTGATAATGAATAGAAAAATCCAATATCACTTTGCCCGACCCAGGATTCGAACCCGAGACCTCAGCTTTGTAAGCGCACCGTAGTACAACTACGTTACCGAGGCAGTGACCTTTCATATCAAGTGTTTAATGTCTGTCTTTTGGCCGGTGGTTTGCCAATATAAAAATTGTATATGTTGCTTGTAACTCCGTCATTATAGGTTAGGATGGATAGAAGAATGTTTAAAAATAAAACCAAGGTTCAATGAACATATCTATAATTAACATTGACTTTACATTCAAACGTGGTATCGACTTCACTCTGTATAAACAGGTTTTGATAAATAAACATACTGGTTAGTATGTACCTAGTCAGGTCATAAATTCTGTCACATGTTTAATATGAAGTAATTGAAACAAGTTTATAAATTATGTAACAATTTATATACCAAAATGAACTTAACAAAACATAGATTCTTATGACACTAAAGTTTATTCAAAATGACCTCCGTGATTTTGAATACAGGCCTTCAATCTGCGCGGCCAGTTGTCTATCGCAGCATGAACGAGGTCCATGTCAATATCGGCGGCTGCCTTAATCAAAGATGTCTTGAGTGACTCCAAATTGGGATGAGGCTTTGAGCACGCCTTTTCCTCCAAGTGTTGCCATATCTTGTAATCTAACGGATACAAATCTGGACTGGAGGAGGGCTAGTCTTCGTGCCGGATGAAGTCGATTTCACGCGCCACCAGCCAGTCTTGTGTGCTCTTCGCTCTATGAGCTGGCGCCGAATCTTGTTTGAATACCCAGTGCCTGTTATTGAACATTCCACAAGGTTCGTCAGGTCTGTATTTTGATACACAACTGCATTCGGTTTTGCACCTTTCTCACAAAAATGTACCTCTGTTAAGCCCCAATAAGAAACTCCCAACCATACCATGAGCGAGGATGGAAAATTACCTCGTTGGACACGCGGAATACGGTTGCTCGCTTCTTCACTACTGTGTGCGTACACCTTATCATTTTGTCTGTTGTAGCTCTTTTCTACGGCAAAAAAATTTTCATCTGAAAAAAGAATTTCCCGATATTTTTTTCCCGCGTACCGCTTCAACAACGCGCGGCATCTCTTCAGTCTCAGGTCCATTAGACGAGTATTCAAACGATGTCCTGTTTTTCTTCGATATGCCCGAAGCCCTAAGTCTTCATTTAACACCCTTTTCACCGTGGTTCTGCTTAACCCCATCTGAAGGGCCAACAGTTTCTGCTTAAGTTTGGGATTTCTTTGAATTCGCGCCTTCACAGCTTTTATCTCTGCTGGAGTCCTAACAGACCGAGGGCGACCACTTCTTGACCTGTCATCTACACTAGATTCTTCATTGTATCGTTTGATGGTACGATAAACGAATCTTTTGGTTATATTAATTTTTTTAGTATGTCAAAAATTTGAATTGGCGCGTAACCGCAACGATGCAACGCAATAACTGCAACACGGTCTTCATTAAGCGTCCACTCCATATTTAAAAATGAGTAAAATTCTAAAAAGTATACATTTTTATTTTCATGAACAATTCGAAATTCGAATTCAATAAACTTTTTTGTGGCCAGCATTCTAAAAGAAAAGTTTTTAGTGTGTGACAATACTTATGACCTGACTGTGTATATTCGTTAATGGTTTAATTAACATCTATGCTCATGTAAGGTGTTTAATTTCTAATGTTTAATAAATAATAGTTTCAAAAACGAAAAAATACACGCTTTAATAAGAGACCCAACTAAAATATTTGATAAGTTTTAAAATCAGAAAATAGAGTGAAATACTTTCATTTTATTGATAAAAAACTAGGGTGCTTGAGGATAAGTACCTAATTGTTGTAAGCACCCCACGCTTTGTTACATTATTTGTATATGTATATACACATGTATATGTATACTGTACATATGTATGTTTGTATATGTATATATGTATGTATGTGTATATGAATATAACACAGTACATTAACACATAAATAAAAACAGCATCAGAGGACCACTTATGTTTGTATTAAAGCCGACACGAGTTCACAGCAGCAATTAATAACTAAAATTATTATCATTGCCGATCTTACAATGTAAATAATACAGTCATACTAAAAAAAACATTATTGGTTGTTTAAATTATAATTTTTCCAACTATAGAGTATAAGTTGAAAATTTTATAATTAAATGGCGTGATATTTTTAACAAGATCGGTAGACCAATTTTCAATAAGTCGGGGTAATAGGTAGGTAGCTGTCCTGTCGCAATAGGCGTTATCTGCATCGTATAAAGCCGGTTTTCAGTGACTGCCCGTGTGTATGCAGTGTTTCGAATTTATATAATGCTTAGCATCCGTTTGTTGTTACTGCCGTTGGATCACAAAACGAAATGATGAAATACGCGTCTGATAAACTTAGAATCAACATTTTAAATCTATTGCAGGCCTAATATATACTACGACTACGACCACGTAGTGGATAAAAAATTAACAAAATTAAATTGTAACACTCAACCATAGTATCAAATTAATTATTCAAGTTTTTTTTTTTCTTTTTCATATTGCTAGAAGTTTGGCTTCATAATAGTCGGTGCTGACACAGCTGGATGTGTTGTAGCAAATAGACTCAGCGAAAACAAAAATTGGAAAATACTAAATAGAAGCAATACCCGATCCACCCGAGGAAAGTAAAGTGATGATGAAATAATATTACTTTAAACACAACAGATCCTAAAGACTCACGAATTTTATTTTCGTCAATTACTTCGACAATCTTCGGGATTTAGAAGATGTTATAGGTGAACTGATAATTATTTCTAAAATTAGATGTACGAGGATCTTCATATCAATTAAAACCTTTTTGGGTTGATTTAACTGGCCCCTCTGTAACAAGTACAAGTTAGACGGCTATTAATATTGGAAGTGTGTTTGTATAAACATGGTGGTATCTGGATACCATCCTGTTAGAAGCGCGAAAATGGGCTCTAAATCCTGGAATTCAGTGGTTGATAGTCGATTGAGGGTGTACAAGGTGAAGAGCCGATATCATATGGAGTATAACAAGTGGAAACACGTCTAATGGGCTCTGCTAAAGATTGCCGAAAGAGGATCGGATTTGGTAAAGGAAGATTACGAAAAAAAATTAACTTTTCAAATGATTTATTTTTATAGCTTTCATTTTACTCTACGTAGAATTATCCCGGCTGTTGCAAGGTTTCATCTTTGCTTCGCAAATTTCAGTTCCACTTTTTTTACCACTGTTATCAAACATCTTTGACAATATCAAGAGTCTTCTCTGGCTGAACTGAGGACCGTGGATACGTTTAGGTCTATTAATTCTAAATTGTGATATTTGTGTCATGAACACAAACCATCTCAAGTAACATAAGGTTTAGTTGAGCATGAATCCATCAGCTCCTCGTTGTCCATTGCACAACCAAGGTAACTGATACCGACAATATGACGACATTAATAATTTAAATCACACACAAATATTATAAAATGATAGTCAATTATGTAGCCTGTGATGTTGCCGCTAGTAACTACGTGAAAAGATTTTTATTTATTTGATGGTAGACGTATACAAGTCACTCAACTAGCCATGGAGAGGGCTATGCTCGGTGTTTCCATACGAGATCGAATCAGAAATGAGGAGATCCGTAGGAGAACAAAGGTTACCGACATAGCCCATAGGATTGGCAAGTTGAAGTGGCAGTGGGTCGGGCTCGTAGAACCGATGGTCGTTGGGGCCAAAAGGTTCTTGAGTGGAGGCCACGTACAGGCAAGCGAAATGTCGGTCGCCCGCCTACAAGGTGGACGGACGATTTGGCTAAGGTTGCAGAAAGTCACTGGATGCAGGCCGCTTCCAACAGGTCATTGTGGATATCCTCGGGGGAGGCCTATATTCAGCAGTGGACTTCCTGTGGCTGAAATGATGATATGATGGTGAGACGTATACATGTTTTAAATAGTACATTTTTCCTAGTTTTTATGATCATTCAGAGTTATGGTAGCGATTTTAGACGATGAACAATTATTAACACAGTAGGCTAGTTGTTTTTATTGCAACGAATGGCGAGACGAGCTTGCCGTTTGCCTCATGGTAAGCGATACGACCGTTCATGAATAGTAGCAAAATCAAAGAACGCCTTGAATAACAAAGCAATGCATTCCACTGCGCTCGCCATCCTGGGACAGGATGTTAAGTCTCAATATGTCCAGTAGTTACTCTGGCTGTAATGTTCTTCAATACGAAACACAACAGTGCATTTACACTGCTGTTTTTTTAAAGAAACGGAGTTGGTTGTTGATAGCATTAATTGGTAAAAAAAAAATAACGATGGCTTTTGTTGTCTGTGACGTTGTTTTTGCACATTTTCTTGGCATTATAACAGTTTTATTAACCTTACTATTGACACTAACAATATACATTTACCCGCCGTGCTGTGTGCACGAATAATGTTTTGGTAAGTGAAATAAATAAATATAAAAAATAAATTTACAAAAACCAGACATTAGTCAGAACTCGTTTTAATAAATTATTTTGTTTAGCTCTATTTATAAATTATTTTGTTTTACGTATGTGAAAGGCAGATTTAATAAATCACGCATTGTAATAAAAACATTAAATAAAAATAATTTAAAAAAATACCTGCCTGTATAATATATAACCTGTTTATTATATTTAGTTTAGGTATTCCATCGCTCTTTTCAAATTAAAAATGCAAATTAATTTATTCTAATTTTTAAAACTTTATTGTGTTGAGAAAAAGAAAGGACATGACGAATCCTATACGCAAGAATACTAATTTAATTAATAATTAATTGTCTACAGTTACAACGATACTTGTCTTTCGCCCACTACTGGGACGGCACAGCAGACATTCTTCTCCGCGCTACAGTTGTTTGCAGCCGCCACATGCCTTATCCCTGATAAATGGCTCCCGAATGCCGAAGTCTCTGGTATGTCTTTTTTTTATTTCTATGAATGGAGAGACGAGCATACCGTTCACCTGGTGGTAAGCGATACAACCGCAACAAACAAAGCAATGCTTGGCATTCCATTGCGCCCGTTATCCTGGGACATAAAATATTAAGCCTCAATATGCCCAGTAGTTACTCTAGCTACAATGTCCTTCAAATCCGAAACACAAAAATGCATTTACACTGCTCTTTGACGGAAGAAATAAACCCAGATGACCTCTCACATATGAGACACAGTGAATTTTGAAGCAATTTTTTTCTTGCTTTCCCATATTATGTTTTATGTCATTCGTAGTTGTTTGTATGTGTGAAGACTTTACCATTTAATTCATTGTCATCGTTACTTCACGCCATAGGAACCCCCGATGAACAAAGGCATTAAAAGAAGATTGGTAAATTAAATCCAACCGACCACATTGTCAAAACTGTAAGTGCGTGGTGGCCTGTTGGTAAACGGACCGGATGCGGCTGCCACTGTTCACGGTGGTCGCGGGTTCAAATCCCAGGGCACAACTCTGACTTTTCGGAGTCATGTGTGTATTGATAGTCAATCACCACGCACTAAAAACGGTGAAGGAAAACATCGTAAGGAAACCTGCATACCATAGCGATTTATAAAAATTCTATGGTATGTAAGTCCGCCAACCAGCACTAGGCCAGCGTGGTGGACTATATGGCCTAACCACTCTCAATCATACTGTCGATTGTAGAGTAGGCCCGTGCCCTGCAGTGGGACGTATATGGGCTGATACAGACCAAATTGTCGTATATATAACGGTATTTTCTTATAAATTCCTGACATTGTAAGCATGTATAATTGCAACCTCCGAAAAAAATAACCAATATAATTATATATCAGTGTATGAATTTTTTGTGTGTCCTTTTTGATCGACGTCACCTTAGGTATCGTTTTTGCTATGTTAAAACAGGTTTCGATCGTTCATGATAATAAGAGTTGTATTTACAGCTGTTTGTTTCGTGTGCAATTGACTAGCAGAAAATTTGACATTGAATTTTAATGTATCAGTCAAACCTATTCATTGTCGTTATCAACAGCCACAAGATAAACAAAGGCCTTCTTAAAAGATTTTGTAATTACCTAATCTGTTGAATCAATTTGTATTCGATTTTTTTTACGTTGGCTACCTTTTGTAATTATTATAGTATGCCGAACCTCTTGAGTGAGGTCACGTGATTTTTACATTCAGATGGAACTACTACAGTCGGTTGTGGATAGGGCATTATACAAATAACTTTAAATATATGTTGCAAGTTTGCAGACTACCGTCCTAACTAAGTCCCACTTAACTGTACTGTGTAAGTGGGAGGAGAACAGTTAGGTTGGCAACATACATATAATGGCGTTTGAGTATTCGAGCATAAATATCACAATATGTTATATACGAGTATATATATATTTATAATTATATATATTTTATGGTGTTTCAGGTTCTGAAGAGTTTGATTTTATAATAGTTGGCGCTGGTACTGCTGGGTGTGTTGTAGCTAATCGGCTTAGCGAAAACAAAAAATGGAAAGTATTATTAATAGAAGCAGGAGAGAATCCGCCGGTAGAAAGCAAAGTAAGTAGTTTAATGTAGCGCGTAATACAATAAAATGCAAAACTATATTGATAATTTAAAAAGACATAAAATATTAGCACGACTAACAGATAGTATATGTCAACTGATTTCTTAGTTGTTGCACGTGTGCATCTGCCTTTCAAGTACGACAAAATATTTCATTTATATGTTTTTAAATTTAACATTTTTTCCACAAGGAATGCTAACCAATTGTTTCTAAATTAATCTATATGTATCTGGTGGAATGTACCATGAAATATCAATAAATGTAGATAACATCGATTCCAATATTGTTATATTTTGTTTATAACCACTTTTCAGATTCCTGCTCAAGATAAGGCAATGTTTGGTACAAAATACGACTGGCGCTATAGAACAACATTCAATGGCAAAACAAATAGGGCGAACAAAAATAATTCTATCAACTGGACCAGAGGAAAAATGCTTGGTGGCAGTAGTAATATTAATGGAATGATATATGTAAAAGGCAACAGGCAAGATTATCAAAGATGGTACGATGCTGGCAACAAAGAATGGCACCCTGATGAAGTTTTTAAGGCTTTTAAAAAAGTTGAAAGTTTGCAAAGCAGAGTGTTATTAAGTCAACCTGATGTTAGAGAAAACTACGGTCATAATGGACCACTGCCAATCCAGAGATATAACAATACTCTTAGACCACTGACTAACCAAATACTTGGTGCTTGGTATGAACTAGGCATTAAACCTGTTCCTGACTTAAACACTGCCAATGTGTTGGGATCGGGTATAGTAACAGTTACGGTATTTGACGGAACAAGAGCAAGTTCTGATAGAACTTATTTGCTCCCAATCCAGAATCGAGAAAATTTGAAAATTTTGAGGGACACCTTAGTCACAAAAGTTTTGATAGACGATATTACTAAATCTGCCTATGGGGTAGAAGTTGAACAGAATAACACTAAAATGCAGTTTGTTGCAACCCGAGAGGTTATTTTGTGTGCAGGTACAATTAACACCCCTCAATTATTAATGCTTTCTGGTATTGGACCCAAGGAGCATTTAGAAGAAAAAAATATTGAGTGTATAGCTGATTTACCTGTAGGTCGGAATTTACAAGATCATTTAAGTATTCCTGTACCTATTTTTGGAGATGGACCAAGTAAAAAAAACGACGCTGAAAAGAGTTTTGATGCCATCACCTACTTGTTTAATGGTACTGGCGACTTAGCACAAAATAGTCTTCAAGACGTCCTTGCGTTTTACGCACGCTCTGATAACGCTACTTACCCAGAATTCCAAAATCATTTGGTTATTTTTAGAAGGGATCCATCCAGTATTGAAAGGGGTTTCTCAACAATTTTCAGGTATGAAGACTCGATAGTACAGAATTTAGTAGATCTAAACAAAAATTATACGCTTTATAATTTTTTGTTCAATCTGTTACATCCATATTCATTAGGAAACATAACTTTAAATACAACAAATCCTAAGGACCCTCCAATTATTTACGCTAATTATTTCGACGATCCTAAAGATTTAGAAGCTGCCGTGGCTGGATTGAAAATAATTTCCAATATAAGGCATACGAAATTCTTTAAATCTATTAATGGCTTCCTGGGTAGAATGGATTGGCCCCTTTGCAACAATTATGTATTAGACAGTGATGATTATTGGAAATGTGTTTGTATAAATATGGTCTACACAATATACCACCCAGTTGGTACCGCGAAAATGGGACCTGATCCCTCAAATTCTGTTGTGGATAGCCGATTGAGGGTGCACTTGGTAAAAAATCTACGTGTAATAGATGCTAGTATAATGCCAAGTCACATAAGTGGAAACACCAACGGCCCTTGTTTTATGATTGGAGAAAGAGGATCGGATTTGGTAAAGGAAGACCACACCGGCACATAAAATTAATCAATAAATACATTAGTTTTTAATATATTTAGGTTACATGTTGATTTTTTATTGTATTAAGATAAAATATGTTTATTTAAATATAGTGTAATATTACTATATTTTAAATAAATCAGTTTTTAAATACTAAATGAGAAGAAACTGTAAATATATGAAGTCCTTTCAGGAAAGCATCGTGCTTTGTATCGGCCAAAATTTGTATGCGTTTTGGTTGTAAGCTCCCAATGATATGGTTCTCCTCTTTATTGTGCTCATTAAGAAATGTTAATTAGAATTCACAAAACATTTTAATAAGAAAGAAAACTCCGGTGACAAATGCAAATTATGTTTACATTTATTAAACTATATCTTCGATTTTTTCATTGTCGAATGAAAAGACAAGACTGAAAAGACTAAGTAATTAGTTTAAGTAATTAGTAATTGGTTACTCATAAATATGAGCAAGTTACGGCCACTTACGGCCGTATTCATGGCCAATTCATAAACCAATTTAAATTATCGAATCTTTTTTTTCCTTTCGAACGACTTTTGAATTAAGTTTGAGCGAAGAAGATAAAACATTCGATATCTAAAAAATATTAAAAGGGCTTATAAACTAGGAATAGTACCGTAATAAAATATTAATAAGCAATGTGAGGGACTCTACTACGCTAATTAATAAAAGACATTAGATGTTAAGTTTACTAAGAACCAATCATCACTGACTACAATGTCCATAAAATATCGTGACGATACCTGCATACGGGGGGTTACTCTATACTCCGACACAAAGTTCCCATGTTCAGATTTTCGATGTCCACGTAAAAGTTTTCCATTTCTAAAAATCAGTACATTTATCTATGAAACTTATAATCCACTCGAACGTAGTCTATGGTTACGACGTATCATAGAGGATTTGAAAATTTTGTAAAGTGTTTAGGCATATTCGTAGAGTTTTACGTAAGATGTTCGAACATTCGTCGTCGTGTTGGAGTATAGAGTAACTCCCCTGTACATTTTACAAAAAACTACTATCAACTGTAATAGTGAAATCTATACATCTAAATCCAAGTCTCAAATATATACATATAAATAAAATTGAAGTGTGTTAGTAAAGTGAAAATAAAAAAATGTCCAACTACATATCGTTATATACCTATAACGAAAATGACCATAATTTTTTTTTTGTCTGTCTTTCTGTGTGTTCCGGTTAATCTTTGAAATGGCTGGACCGATTTTGACGGGACTTTTATTGTCAGGTAGCTGATATAATAAGGAGTAACTTAGGCTACATTTATTTTACAAAAATTATTTTATTTTTGAAAAGTAAAGTTTTTGTTAAAGTCCACGCGGATGAAGTCGCGGGTACAGCTAGTAATCGAATAATATTGAGCAGGATACAAGGCAACCTTTTTAAAATGTTTCTATGTTGAAAATTTAAATAAACTTGCATTATTTTCAAGATAATATAACATGTATCTATATATGCTTATTTTGGTTGGCTATTATGGCTTTTTTTGCTGTGAATGGCGAGATAAGCATGTCATAAGCGGTCATATCGCTTACCATCAGGTGAATAGCATGTTTGTCTCGCCATTTATAACAAAAAACTTACTCTCACAGACAAGCTAGCGATACAGCAACAATTTCAATAAAACTAAGCCAAGGAAAAACGCGTGCCACCTCCCTAAGTCAGTTGGTGTAATATACTCTGACATTTGTTTAATATATGTCAACTGGTTCAAATGTTGCCGAATTTCTTTGTACAGAGCGACTTATCACTTAATACCAGGTATTACCCATATGAGCGGCCATAACAGAAATATACGGAGGGAAAGCGTCAAGAAGTGAGGCATGTTCCATGAATATAAATGAAGAATTGATGCGATTCCTCAATGTTTACTGGCGGTCGCTACCCGAATAACTTCTACTATGAATATGTTGCTATGTACTGTATATAATTCTTTAATTTGTAGTAATAGCTGATCAAGTTTCAAAATTATCGGTTTTGTTCGATGTCATAAAATATTGTTGGTTATGTATGTATATGTATGTATCATTATTAGCATTTAATTGGTCGAATGGTAGAGCGCATGTACATGAACCGTGAGACTTTGGGTTCAATTCCAAAGTCAGGCACTCTGAGTGAGATTTTCCGCTTCATAAATTTCAATTACGAGTATGCGCCACAGGAATTTATCCGTTCCATTGTGAATTTGCCTTATTTCACTCTCTTATACTCTTTCAAGTACCGGCGTGTAATTATCTATCAAACGATTTCTCTATCATTAATATTTTTCATAGCTAATTTAATATCAAAGTAATTTTGACATCTTCCGACGACGGAGAAAATTATTTTAAAAAATTCATAATTTTACGCCTAATTATATTAAAAGTCTATAATTACTGTTACTCGACTAACTTTTTCTACTTAGGCAGTAATAACTTTATAAAATTAATTAGGACCTTATCGTAATTTATGAGTGTTAATTATTATACAGCCTCCGTATTACATTCAATAGTTGACAGCCTCCGTGGCGCAGTCGGTTAGACGCCACCTGTGTAACGAGAGACCGCGGGTTCGATCCCCGCACCGATAGAAATATTTTGCGGCCCACAAATATTTCTTTCGGGTCTGGGTGTTTGTGAGACCCAAAGTCTCTCGTAGTTCCTGATACCCACGATACAAGACCCGATCTTAGTGTGGGGTCAGGACTATGCATGTGGCTGTTGGATGCTATTATTATTATACGTGACTAGGAATATTTTAAAAATAAACAAAGTTACAAACGTACTTAACATCAAATTAAAACCTTCAAACTTTGATAACTAATTTATACTCTCTATATATAGAATGTACTCTGTGATATATACTTTCCGTAGGGCATCAGTGCTACAATACGAATGGGTCAGGTCGACGGTACTGGTACAACGTTTTCACAGAAACCATCGTGAAATCACGGCTTTGCTGGTTCTGTGAAATTACCCGAGACTAAAGCTGAAGGTACAATATTCATATTCTCCCAAATAACCATCGTACACGAGAATATTATAATAACAGTTTATTAAAATACCAAATAACCCGAAATACAGGAAGAAAATAAAAATACATTTACAGGCTGCTCTGTCATGAACCAGCCGCCGCTAGTTAGCTAAGTCTGCAGCGATTTAAATGCAGCTTTGTATATTCAATTTTAATTTTGCTGGCAAAAAAAAATATATGAAAATAAGTACTACTTATTGACTTGTCATAAGAGTTATTTAATTGCCTACATGATCAATAAACCTATTTCATTTCAATTTCAAAAGTATATGTACCATCAAAACATAACCTCTTCTCTCATTGTAGTCAATTTATCATGAAATAAAAAATGTACTTGGCACTAGCGTTTAAAAATTGCAACATTAAGAGCGCCACAAACAAATTCCGATCTAAATAATGAAATGAAATGAAATTGGTTTATTGATCATATAGATTCTAGGCAATGAAATTGCTCTTATGACAAGTCAATACATAATAATTAATCTACGTTTAAAAAATAATTGATTAGATTATCCGATAGTTCGATTCCCGTACCGAGACAGATATTTGTGGGATCCACACGTATTACTTTCAGGTCTGGGTGTTTGTAAGACCGAAAAATCTCTCGTAATTCCTGATACCTACGACACAAGACTCGATCTTAATGTGGGATCAGGACTATGTATGTAACTGTTGGGTGTATTTATTTTTATTATTACATAAAAAATATAAATGTATTTAGTTTTTGGTAGTCTTATTTATTATTTATAGTAGGTAAAATGTTGTTCGAGGAAATACATTATATACGTTAATCAATATTTTGGACCATAAGTATTACCAACACGACGAGACGAGTACCTACCCTAGTCGCAGAGCTTTACAAACCTCAAGCAATGGAACTACATGGAGTATTGTTCGTGTCCTGATGTTCGTATTAATCGAATCATGCCGATGCCAACCTATTAATGTAAACTAGGTTGTAAATTATAGTTAGCTTATACTCGGGATGTCTGTTTAGGAGTCTACATAACACAATGGGGTCACGATATTGTCTACTGAATTAGAGACAAATTTAGTGAATAATTTGTGAGTGAACCCTTACAACAATATTTTGATAGGATCAGGACTAAATCTTCTAAATTATTCATTTTATTATTTTTTGATGAGTTATTTATTTATTTGTATATTTGATTGATTAGTTATATTTATGTAATAAGTTGTTTTGAGACACAAAATAGCCAAGCTGTTGCACTGAAAAAGAAAATTTATTTTTTGTAACACACAACACACACACGAGACACAAATAACTTTAAATTAACTACAATTTAACACTACACTTTAATACAAATTAACATCGGTTTAAACAATAACATTTAAAGTGATTGTTTCAATTTATAATTTCCCGAAAATAATTTAAATATTTATGATAACTTGTTAACGTTTTATGGTTTTATTCTACAAAGCATGTATCACAGATCATAAAGCAAATTGCTGTCATCACAGATAATACCAAATTGAATGAAGGGTTCAAAGAGCTTCATTTACATTTATATTGCAATTTTGTAGGTGTTAATTTAATATTAAAACTATTATGAAGTATTTTGAGTACATTATTTGAACTGAAAAATAATCACTTATTTAAAATACATTTTTTGTGTAATATGTACCTACAAGAAACTACAAAAGAGAATGATAATAGTAAATGTAGATAAAAAACTACCCTTCGCAATTGTCGATGAGGCATACACCAGTAAAAAGTTTTATTGCAACCAATGATAAAAAAATATATGTTTCTTTCTACAAAGTAATTTCCAAGAATATTTCGCACATTGGCGAGCATCCAGTAGTAGTAAAAAGGCTTGTTAAGCAATTTTCCTTCCACAACAAACCAAGTAAATATGCAAGAATGTAGAACACTGGACTGTTTTGCATAATCCTTTACTTTCCACGAGCTGACATGTGGCGCCCTAATACTGGAATAACTAAATGTCTCCAGATTAAACCTGTTTAAACCGGAACAATTTTATTTTTAAGCAACGAAGATTTAAGCAATATTTTATTTATTTAATAATTCTCTTATATCATCAGGTAAGCGACTACCATATTTCCTTTACATGACATTAAAGAGACTCAAGCCAACAGTATTTTTCCATGTAAATATCAAAGACAAATAGTTTTAGTATGCCGTACATAATCTAGTACGTCTGCGTTGCGAAGTGAAATTTTTATAGCCTTCTGAATATAAAACAGTACTAACGAGATTCTTGACCGGTGATCCTACGCACTTCTAAAATGTAAATAAAGTAAGGCTAAATAAATTCATGTTAACTTTCTCATGTGAGGATACTGAAATATTCAAACCGTACTTCAAATTTACAATTACATATTTAGCCAACCCGCACTAGGCCAGCGTGGTGGACTATATGGCCTAACCACTCGCTATCGCACTCTCGATTGTAGAGTAGGCCCGTGCCCTGAAGTGGGACGTATATGGGCTGATACAGATACCTCAAATTTACTCACGGTGGTCGCGAGTTCAAATCCCAGGGCACACCTCTGACTTTTCGGAATGTTTATTGATAGTCAATCACCACGCACTATACCGACGAAGGAAAACATCCTGAGGAAACCTGCACTATGGAGTGATTTATAAAAAAATTTATGGTATGTAAAGTCCGCTAGCCCGCACTAGGCCAGCGTGGACTACATGGCCTAACCACTTTCAATCGTACTCTCGATTGTAGAGGAGGCCCGTGCCCTGCAGTGGGACATATTGGGCTGATACAGAAACTTCAAGTTCAAGATAGGCATGGAAATACTCCATATTATTTAATGTCTATCCATAGGTTCTGCTGGCATTTGGAGAATAGAGGGAATAATTCCATGCATATTTATTGACTTTCAGGAAATATCACCCGGTGAAATTACTCAGCTTCAGGAGATTTAAATGTAGCGTACCTTCTTGTTGACGGGCGTGGTTCTGTAACATACAGTGCTTAGTAATAACTAGTCCTCATTCGTGTTGCCCCTGCTTATAAACATCAGGTAAGTGACCTGTTTGTCATGTTTTTATTTTAATGCCAGAAATGACGAGACTACATCTACATCATTTAGATTTTTTTATCTACCACCCAGTTTGGAAAGCGGTTTTCACTAGAGAAGAACGGGCAAAAAACTCTAGCATAGACAAGCATGCCATTCGCTTGACGGTGCGTGATACTACCGCTCATGGACAGTAGCAAAACCAAACATGGATTATTATAAAGCAATGCTAATCATTCCACTGCGCTCGCCATCCTGAGACTTAGGTGTTAAGTCTCATTATTTCCAGTAGTTACTCTGGCTATAATGTCCTTCAAACCGGAACACAATATTGCATTTACACTGATATTTGGCTGGAGAAATAGACATTCCTGTGGTACCTACCCAGGCTGTCTCTCACATATGAGAGACCTACCACCAGTATATGTCCGCAATATTGTATATGCAATCCGGTATATGCTCGAAGCTTATTCCATTAAAACACACGTCTTAAAGTTCCCCGCGTGTACCATCACAACTATGCAAGTTAAAGGAATAGTTATATTCATTATCGGGAATAAATAATGAAGTTTACACAAAGCGGAGAAGTTGTAGCGCCATGGCTAACTGTTATGGCTTTGTGGCAAGTTTGGGCGACGACGAATGTATTGCAATCAATAATTGGGTAATTCCAATATTATTGCGTAGCGTTGTACATGATTCGTATTTCGTGATCGTCTCAATTATTTGCAGCGCGTATGTGCTGTCAACCGTAAGATTCTCATTTGAATCTTGAATATTTTTCGTTTGAGAATTATTACATTTATCTAGGTATAGCAAAATATTAGGCTAAGACCTTGCTCCCTACCATTAGTATGCGATGAATATTTCCATTATGTTAAAATAACCTACATAGCCGGCAAATTATTATATCTCAAATTCTCAAGTCACATAATCCATTCAGCGTCAACTTTGAATCTTTCTTTTAAAGGCGTGGTTTCTTCGAGGGAGGATAATTTCCTAATAAGATTGATGTCAGACGACCGTGAAATCATATTATTATTAATTTAAATCTGCAGAATTCGTAGAAAAATTACAACGACTCCGCGAAAATGTGACAACAAAACATAAATTTTGAAGCAGCGTTGTAAAACTAAATATAAAAGATTATTTACCACACATTTGCATCCTAATCCGCCCTTTCGAGTAACTTTTTCGTTCCATTACTCGAACAATAACAGAATTTACATCAAATCCAGTGAAGTCCGTTTGGATTTAATCACAGTGATTATATGAATACGCGGCATCCCCTTAAGGGTCACGGTTAGATCCTTGGCCCCTAATTTATTCTGGGTACCCACTCAAGTGGCACTAATAATAATATTTTCATTGCAGGAACGAGTGACTCCAATTTCTACGAGTGGTGTGTAAAATGAGAGTTAACTTTATCATATATGACAGTTATTGTACTTTTAAAGTGGATTTAGCTCTTCACCTTGGTACTTCTAAGCAATAGCTTTTAGAGTATTCAATATTTGGATGTAAAGTTACATTTCTCACCGTCGTCAAGTCATATTCTCACGACAACTTGTTGATGAAATTATAATAGTCAAAGTCTTAGTATGGTTTCACCAAAATTCTTAACGCATTCTCAGTTTGCCATCTCCATTTAGTCGAACCTTATAATGTGGTGATTCTGCTCACATATTCTCCAAATATTCAACCTTAATTTTATAATTATAGCTACAACTCTACCTACAAACACGAGTATTTCTTTATAAAAGCAACATACAGTCGATTTAAGAACCTCCTCCTTTTTTGAAGTCGGTTAATAAATAAAGTCTAACAATCAGCTCATATTTAAGCCGACATTCTACTCCATTTGTTTACAAATGCGGCGTCCACAGTCTGATTTCGAATTACTCTAACACGAGTTTACATAAAAGATTCACGAACAATCGCCAATTCAGGATGTGTATATGTTCTACTCCCAATATTCTTGTAAAGGGCAATAATCTCCGTAATACAATGCCGCTCTGGTATTAATCATGTCGGCGCCGCACGCATTGCCTGCTCCTTTATTCGCATCTGTATTGTATCTTCCCATCATTTTATTTTCACTTTCAAATGTATCTTTTCATAACCGTAATTAGCGAAGGCCTGATGTAAAAGATATAAAAGAAAATACACCAATTGCGGGAAATCAAATTCAGGTAAAACTTTTGTAGACTCTCGTTATAAAATAAAAATAAAGTATTACTATATTTTAATTACAATTAAAAAAACGATTTACAATGCTTAAAACTATAATACCTAAACTGTATAAGGAATTAAGAGTTCTCTTTCTAGTGCATTAAATTCGACAAACCGATATTAACCTCACAACCATTTTAACACATGTTGATTGATGATATTTGAGAATAATATTGGTCACGCCGAAATTTGGAATTTAGTAAATAGACTCTAGCAACACTGCACAACCTGTTGTGACGTCACCAAACACCGGCGATGATAGCCGACCAGCTGTCATCGCCTTTAGTGGCCGATGAGGGGCCATTGTGTGGACGAGGTATTACACATTTAAATAATCGATCTGCCCAGTCCGCTCCGTGACCACGACAGCAATAAAGTAATCGAAACGTCAGGAAGAAAAAAAAACAAATCCGCGATAAAATCAGTTAAAAAAATTAACATTTCTATGCCATCTTTAACACCAGGATTGTAAATTAGGTAATAATGAAATTTTGGTCTAGTCCATTTAAATCGTCCTCAACTTCAGCAACTTACTGATTATCTTTCATTTATACTTCAGGAACTTTTGATAATTACATTTACCTACAATTGACATGACATCTCAAACCTCAATTTGTTTGCGATCATTTTATCATGCTTAAAGTACAATTAACAAGAAGAGATTCTTACTCCAAAGTTTAGGTCGTTTGAGCTTAGATCACAATAAATTCAAGGATGAACCACCATTCAATGAAATGAAATTGTTTAACTTCTGAATCGAATTTAGCAAATTTAGTTAACCTTGAGTAACGAAAAAAATCTTTATAAATCTCTTGTCAAGTACCTATACTTCAATCCGGGTAATTCGTACAACTAAATATCCCACTAGGTAATTGAGCCCAAGGTCACAAGGCCTCATCTTATGTTGCCACTTGATCAATTTCGTGACTTTTGGAAGATGATTGTTGTATCAATATTCTCTCTTTCCCTCTTCCTCTCTCTTTCTGTCTCTTTCTCTCTGTCTCTGTGTCTGTCATTAGCACCTTGAACTGCTTAACACGGGCCTACCCTATGGATTTTCGGAGTGACGTTTAAAAAGCAACCTTTATTCTGTATCAAGTTTGAAATTTTATGTTGAGTATGAAAGCGTAATACTCTCCTTCGTGTAATATAATCATTGGCACAGTTTTTACATCGACAAAGTATTTTTTCCATCAAAGTTGAACTTTCTAACGTTATATAAACCAGATACTTTACTTGATGCAGCTTCTTGGAACTCCAGTTGAAGTTCGCTGAGTAGTTTTAATGTTATGCAAATGTGTGGACTACTTCGGCATATTACCTAAGTTTATGACCTAGATGTCTTTTTGTTCAGCATTGTAGTAAGCATGTGTGTGTTAGAAACTGGCGATGGGAAAGCAATTTTGATTGCTGAAATGTTTTAAAGTATTAACATAGACTTTAATGGACTTGAGTTCTCGAAAATGGATATTTTATGTTGTACCGAGAACGCGATAAACAGATTAGTATTGTATACAGAGAGAGATGCGCAAATCTACTTTTTATTGAAAATTCGACGTGATTTCACCATCAAAGGGTGCGCCAGGCAACCGCGCGAAATTTTTAATTTGTTATGTCAATATTTCAAAATGTGCATCTTTTATAAGCTCCTGTAATTTGAACCAATATCAAGTTCTGTCTGTATCAGCCCCTATACGTACCACTGCAGGGCATGGGCCTCGTCTATAATCGAGAGCACCATTGAGAGGGATTAGGCCATATAATCCACCACGCTGACCTAATGCGGGTTGGCGGACTTACATACATACCATGGAAATTTTTATAAATCGCTATGGTATGCAGGTTTCCTAACGATGTTTTCCTTCACCGTTTTAGTGCATGGTGATTGACTATCAATGCATACATGACTCCGAAAAGTCAGAGGTGTGCCCTGGGATTTGAACCCGCGACCACCGTGAACATGTTGGCAGCCGCGTCTGGTCCGTTTACTAACAGGCCACTAAGCACTACGCAATATCAAGTTGACATTAGTTCAATTTTCCGACGACCTGGTTAAAGGTCGCGGGACGTCGCTGGATTATTCTTGGTTTAGTGGCACATTACCATCATTTAACAATTCCATTTTAACTACTTAGTACTTACACGATTATTTCTCGTTTTCACCAGAGCGTGGCGCTAGAATCTAAATAATCGTTTTCAATATTTTTCATGTACGAAGTCGCACCCCTATGGCGATAAACTTTTCAGGCTTAATACAAGAGTTTTCCGCAACTGTGTTGACATGTTTGTAATAATTTAATCACGTACCTACACTTTCACATTTACAAAGTTTGCTCATATTATTTGTCCCGTTTGTCACGAATATTTTGCAACGGAGGGTAGTTTCTCGGAAGTATCTCGTGTGCGCTTCCCGATTCGTAGCCTGTGTTCCGCAAATGCGTTGAATTTTGTCGTATTAGTTCGTTTTTCGTGAATAAGTAGTATGTGATAGTAGTAGATAATAAGTAGTGTAGTGATAGTGTAGTGCAACCAGTGTTTAGTGGTTTCATAGAACAATATCGTCGGCGGAGGTCGGCGTCCACTATCTTCGAGAGCGAGAATTCGGTGAGTTTTGTTATATTTACTTTTATCTTGATTATCGTATTTTTGTGTAGATTGTATACCTTGAGCTCACTTTGTTTAGTAAAATTCGTACATAACAAAACCTTTGTACACAATTAACAAACATATGTTACAGCCTCGATGTAATTTAAATTTCAACCAGCAAACAAAATACATCAAAACTCCTCATGTCGCCATCGTAAATCCATGAACAAAAATCCTTGAACCCAATAAAACAAAATTGAGATTACAAAGAAACGCTTTTATAACTCATACATTTTACGTATTTCCGGGTTAAAGGGAAGCAAATTTTTATTCAGCGATGTCTCGGAGCTCAGCTAAGATTCACGACGGCTGTAATTTTAATACAATGAATATCTCGTTTCCTTACAACGTTCCGGGGTAATAAATTAAAGGTCTAATCCTACGTTTGTCAGGGGTGTCGCCTCAGCTGAATCGGTCCGTAGTTTGTCAACGGAGGAACTTTGAATCATATGGATGATATAGCTGGTTAAAGATCGTGTGTCATTTGATTTAATGACTAATTTTCAGATATTTATTTTAAGATGAGTATTAAGATGAGATATATATTAAGATGAGATGATATCTATGAAAATTATCCGAATCATCTCGCATAAACGAGACACAAACAAAGCCTTAGAATTTTGATTAGTTATAGGAATAATGATCCTAATGTCGCAAACAGCATTTACGATTTCCCTTATTGGTATTTCTAGGCATTGATACTTTTCATCAGGTCACCGGTTCCCTCATATGCTGAAAAACCCCGACACAACAACTCCAATACTCAAACCATAAAAATAAGTAAAGTAAAATTGAAACACGGAGTCGAGACAATATAACGAGCTGAGTTGGGACCTGTTTTTCAACCACACCATACATTTTAAATGAAGTAAATGTACTACCCGTACAATGATTTTGTCTCGGCGCTTTGTCTTTCTGTTCCGAGGGCGTATGATTAATATCGCCTCAACAGAAGGGCCCTACCCATCTCATGTGAATGGCCATCCCATTGTTCCCACGATCACGATACCAACTTCGATATAACAGAGATCTTGTATTGATGGCTCTTTACGCGGCATTAGACCGCTTGTGTGGTGGTAAATCGTGTGAAGAGTTGGTATTCATGTTAACAAAGATAGATACATTGCTGTTTTTTCTTCTTCGGGCTATACATATTTTTTACAAATTTAATACAACCTACACTAATATATAAATTTACTAGAAGTTGAAACTTCAAGAATCTTCTAGATCTTGCAACACCCGGGCTCAAAAAAAATTGTGGGCACACAAGCAAACAAACTTTCGTAAGCACTACGAAGTTAAGAAAAAAATTTAGGCATAAGTGTAGATTATTAGTTCACATATGCCTACTCTGAGTAGATGATGTGTATAAGGGTGTCTGCCCATTACAACGAACGTATTAAGTTCATGTCTATGGAGCGCTGCCCATCAGACCGTTCCTTCACTGGTCAATGACTTTCCATACTAGTTTATACACAGAGTAGTTATTACCTGATACGTTCGTAGCGTGATCACGGTATGTTATAGAGCAGGCAGAAACCCTTTACGTTGAAATATCAGTTCTTAGAATCCACAGAGTAAATACATACTGAGATAGAGACGTCACTCAATCAGTTCAAGGCATGGGTTCAAGGCGCCCTGTGGCGAATATCTACAAAACAATCGAAGGAGGTTTGGACCAGAATTATATCCAACTGCATCGATTTGGATTTTGTCTATTTCAAATACTTATCTAGTTACAATTATTCTATACGGAAATACGGACATAACAAATCTCATTTCCGCATGTGTTAGGATTTTTTGTGGGAAAAGGTATATAAAATAATACAAACATGGGAAGTTCAATAGATTTAACTATAATTTTAAATTTTAACTATGTCATTTAACCTATATCACATAACATAACGGTCAATAATTATTATAATGTTCCAAAGTTACCGATTATATTAAATGTCATTTATATTTATAATAGTATGGTTTAATTCAACCATAATCGACAATTACAATGTTACAGAATAATATCCGAATATTCTGAACAATAAGCAACAAAACATAATATTAATTAACTTAACTTGCCAATCCTGGTACTCCTCACTGCTCAATCTCAGAGCTTCCGCTCAGTGCAACGACTCACGATTGAAATGTGTCTCCTTTCTCAAACTTATGTTGCTACCGACGAGGATAAGGTCCTTCCTCTGTCGTTGTCACTCGAAAAGTGACGATCCAAGTGAGACAACGCTTTATATTACCGATTCCCCACTACTTGTGAATCATACGATGGGTAGTTTTAATAAAATTTATAAAAATTGTTGCGGTATTTTGTGACAGTATTCTAACACGGCCATACTGACATGTACTTCGTTCTCGAAGTACAATAAAATATTCTAACACGGTCCAGTCTCGTTGCTCTACTTAATTTTCTGCCTAATATCTTGAAATGAAATGAAATGAATTTATTAGTCACGTAGGCAATTTAAAAGCTCTTATGACAAGTCAATACCCATAGAACTTAATCCCTATATACAATATATTTCCTATACTTAGTATTACTTATTTTAATTTCTTGGTTTAATTAATTTATTTATGTAATTCATTTATTTTAAATTAATTTTATTTTTATTTAAAATTAGTTTTATTTATTTGTTTACTTTTTATTCTTATTTTATTTAAAGTATTAGTTATGACTTTATGGTAATTTATTTTTCAAAGAAATACAATATGTACGTTAGTCAAATTAAATTAAATTAAATTAATTAGTGGACCATGAATATTATTACAACGGTGCGTAGCGGTTTATTGTTACCACCGGATCCAACGCGGCCCTTCCTGAGAAGACCCGGCGAAACAAACTCAGTGGGCTTACACTACCACTGGAACTACGCGACGCGACCCAGTCCTGAGTATATCCAGCGAATAAGACTCAGTGGGCTTATTTTGGGTCCAATTTAAGACAACGACCATAAGTATTTCCGAAACGTCCCGTATGTTTAGGCTTACTGCCGGATCCAACGCGGCCCTGACTGAGAAGACCCGGCGAACAAACTCAGCGGGCTTTACTTTACCACTGGATACTACGCGGCGCGACCCATTTCTGAGTAGATCCAGCGAGTAAAACTCAATGGGCTTGGTTTTGGTCAATTTACTAAAATAAATATGTGTAACTTGTTTTTATTTGTTTTTCTCGATCGGTCGTCAATGATTTTATTTCTTACAAATAACTGAACAATCCATTCAAGTACATTATCAATTACCTGAAAAAAAAAAAAAGTATATTATTGTCATTATTGATACACCTTGCTTTGTACAAACACCCGCAGTCAGTGAAGCTTAATCACCCGCAGCCAGTGAATGTTAAACAAAAGCCAAGGGATCATCATCATAATCTCATCATAATCTCGTCATAATCACATCATAATCACATCATAATCTCATCACATCTTTTTGATACACCTTGCTTTGTACAATCAAACACCCGCAGTCAGTGAAGCTTAATCACCCGCAGCCAGTGAATGTTAGACAAAAGCCAAGGGATCATAATCATAATCTCATCATAATCTCGTCATAATCTCCATCATAATCACATCATAATCACATCATAATCATAATCACATTATACAAATCCTTAATATTTATTACTATACACATTGGGTTCTAAAACAAAGAAACATGTTTCACAAAAAGTATTTTCTAAATAATATGTCAGGGTATTTTCGACGGAAATATTTTCCTCAATCGATTCACCGGGCCGCATAGTAAACTTTACTTTACAACGACAGGTACATATCTGCTTCTATTCCAATCAATAAATGCGAAAGATCATATTGGTTTTACTATGTATGTATACATAGTATTTTGTTATCTATTTCTGTATCAAAATAAAATATACATGGGTAACTTTGCATATTAAATATAGGGTAAATATCGGGTAGTGAATCGAAATGTTGAAACATTCTAATGGATTCATTTTATTTTTTATAAATCGTTCGGCCAATCTGACGTTTCACTTTTAATTCCCAAATTATACTCAGTTTGTCCGGATATCAACAAACTCAACTAATTCTACTATTATTGAAACTTCCAGAGAACTGATATTGAGAATCTGATGGTCACGATATTTAAAACATCAATATAAAATATAAATTATAAAAAGGTTGACCCTACAAAATGTCGGACAACATACCACCTATTTAAATTGTAATCTGTGCTTAGCAATTAACTACATCATTTAATTACGGATTTACAACATTGTGTGAACAGTGCCGTGGGTCAAAGAGGGAATTGATCCTCTACTTGTCAAATACCAACATACTACTTCAGTTACTTACTAACATTTGTAACATCAATTGTTGAAAAAGGATGTCCTTTTACAAGACCAATAACTATCTTAATTCACAAATGTTTTTTTTTTTTTTTTTTTTTTTTTGGAAATCTCATGTTAGTTGCTAGTGTTAAATCTGTTAAATTTGCATTTGCGTCTGCCATATAATTATTTACTTACTGGTCCCTGACCCATGATCTCTTGGTTTTTTTTTTTTTTTTTTGATAATGTATTTAGGATATTAATTTATAAAACTTTATTTCAGTTATAAACTGAACGAGGCTCGAATTTTAAATACAACAAAATATTACTTTACTTAATTTATTAAGAATGTGTATCAATCAATGGCCGACATTGTGTTCCATTTGTAGCACACTCTAGGGTGCCTCGAAGTTTCGACTTAAGATCATTATTTAATATATTATGTATCAATAAAAATGACTCATTTCCAAAACTATGATTATTCCATGTTTGCAGGTGATCTCAGAATTACACGGACAGATGTGAATCATGGTTATGCCAAATTGCTTCAGAATGCTCCAATTTACTATTTTAAATACAAAGTTCTTTTGCTCTTAGTATAAATAATAATAAATAAATAAAAAAAAATTCAAAATAGCCATTTTCAAAATACTTTTCAGATAAAATTACTAATTTTCTTGTATATAAAGTTTTCAACATTACCAGCAGTTCTTTGAAAAGAGTATCAGATTATCCTAGCACCATATGAAAACAATCGTTCCACTGGTACGGAATTAGGGAGACAGGTGTAGTATTTAAAAAATATAAGGTTTGCATTGAAAATTGTCAGTCTAGTGTCTGGTTATAATACAATTACTTTGTATATATTCTATGATTTCAATTGGATTTCAAAGTTGCAGCGCCTTTAGTGGCCATTTGCTGAATCGCTAACCCAAGAGTTTTATTTAAGTGGTAATGTTTTCAAAACAGTAGCAAAAAAAAAGTATTCTATATATTACAAATATAAATTATATCTTGCAAAGTATTTCAAATAAAATACGTATTTTGCAACTGCACTTAAAATACACGTGTTTCAAATAAGTCACTAAACTGGTCCAGATGTAAGATGATACATGGAATGTTTCTAAGTTCAAATGTTTTCACATTAAACCATTTTTTTTTTAAATTTTATTTCGTATGTACCGTCTTGGGAATGATTTAGAAAAGCAAATTTTTAGATGAAACTAAATGCTGCTAATATCTTAGGTTTCGTTCTACTATCTTGTCTACAACATCACATATTCAACAGCTATGTACGAAGCAATATAGACAATAATAGTTACACCGTCTCAGAATCGAGAAAGTCAATTTAAATTACCATTTCATCTGAAAGTTGTAATGACGCAATGCAATAGTAAAGAAGCTTGAAACTTAGTACACATAATTATTTATGATGCTACTAATACACCATCTATACATTAAATAAATCTCATTAAAAGTGCCAAGTATAATACCTCAAATACCCAATCTTTTGTTTCTTATTCGATTCTGTAGAAATGACACGACACAAAAACAATCTCCTGTCCCACTTATACAATGAAAGTGCGGAAAAATATTTAAATATTGGGCGAGTTTTATTTTTTTCAGTTATTTTAACACCCTACAAAGATTTTCTTACTAAAGACACATCGCAGGTTCACAAGGCTCGAACCAGAGTAATGCAGATCCCATCAGGGCCTTACCTGCCTTAGCGACAGTCTAAACTTCAACCAAACCCATTTTTTAAGGAAGTCTTTTACAGGTCACTTGTGGCTGGATTAAAAGCCGGTAGTGCAGTATCGTCGTTTCGCGTAGAGCTAACAGCGTCTTTAATTTATATGTGAAGGTCCGTCAGAACGCCGTGATTCATCCTTGAAACAAAAGTGTAATTTGTATATAAAAAGCAATGGACACGATCCCACTTCTGATGTTAGGATTTTTGTGGGAAAAGGTATATAAAATAATACAAACATGGGAAGTTCAATAGATTTAACTATAATTTTAAATTTTAACTATGTCATTTAACCTATATCACATAACATAACGGTCAATAATTATTATAATGTTCCAAAGTTACCGATTATATTAAATGTCATTTATATTTATAATAGTATGGTTTAATTCAACCATAATCGACAATTACAATGTTACAGAATAATATCCGAATATTCTGAACAATAAGCAACAAAACATAATATTAATTAACTTAACTTGCCAATCCTGGTACTCCTCACTGCTCAATCTCAGAGCTTCCGCTCAGTGCAACGACTCACGATTGAAATGTGTCTCCTTTCTCAAACTTATGTTGCTACCGACGAGGATAAGGTCCTTCCTCTGTCGTTGTCACTCGAAAAGTGACGATCCAAGTGAGACAACGCTTTATATTACCGATTCCCCACTACTTGTGAATCATACGATGGGTAGTTTTAATAAAATTTATAAAAATTGTTGCGGTATTTTGTGACAGTATTCTAACACATGCGTATGCATATAAATAAAATTGAAGTGTCTGTTTGTAAAGTGAAAATTAAAAAAAAATGTCCAACTACATATCGTTTTATACACGATATCTATAACGAAAATGACCTTAGATTTTTTTTGTCTGTCTGTCTGTCTGTCTGTCTGTTTGTTCCGGCTAATTTCTGAAATGGCTGGACTCATTTTGACGGGACATTTATTGTCAGGTAGCTGATATAATGAGGAATAACTTAGGCTACATTTATTTTAGAAAAAATATTTTATTTTAGAAAAATAAAGTTTTTGTTAAATTCCACGCGGACAAAGTCGCGGGCACAGCTAGTAAAAAATAAAAGTCTTATAATCGTAATATAGGGCTAATATTGTCTGCGTAACATATTATTTGCGTAAAATGGAGAAAACCGTAAAATAAAACAATTTTTCGGTCTCTGGTGTAAAGTTAGTCGAACCAAAAAGTCGAATTACTAGTGGTAGGTCTCTCATATGTACAACCGCAATGTCTATTTCTCTCTCCAAACGACAGCGTAAATTCACTGTTGTTTTTCAGAGAAGGAAATTGTAGCTAGAGTAACTACTGGATATATTGAGACTAACCATCTTATGTCTTAGGATGGCGAGCGCAGTGGAATGCCAAGCGTTGCTTTGTAATTCATGGTGTTGTTTGGTTTGCCTATTATCCATGAGCGGTCGTACCGCCTTCAGGCGAAAGGCATGCTTATCTCACCATTCATTGAATTTGACAAAAGTTAACAGTAGAGGATAGATACTAATTAAAAACATTTTTATCACTTTATGGGAATTGAATTGGCAGTTAGACGATATAGATGAATCATTGTGCTCATTGTTTTCATACTAATGGCACTAGTTTAAAAGGCGTCGAAACTATATGTTATATTCAATAAAATTAATCAGTTTAACAAATCGAATTATGACGTATTAATATATAATTATTCTAGGAATTTATACCGGGTATCTCAAGACTGCTACCGAAAACGAAGTCAGGTGGTAGTTTTAGTGACTACATACACAATGCAACTAAAAATTTTGCTAAGAAACGCCACAATATTTTTTTTATCATTTTTAAATATCTTCATTTTTGGGTGGTAAATCCATAGTTTTAGCTAAAATAATAATTTAAACTCCTTTATACTTTAGAGTATTTATAAATAAAAGGGTATACAGTATTATTTTAAGAAAAAATGTATTTACCATCCAAATACGACAATATTAAAAAAAATACACAAAAAATTGACGCATTTTTTTCCAACATTTTCTGTTGCATTGTGTCTGAAGTCGCTTAAACTACCACCCGGCTTCGTTTTCGGTAGCAGTCTTGATATACCCTGTATTTGATTTACAACACTGCCACTGTACAGGTATTAGCTTACTAACCTCCCAACTCCTTCACAAATCAAAAATAAGTTTCCAAACTCAGCGAAGTGAAATAAACAGTTCTAAATCTAGAAACGTAGACCTTGTAATTTAATTCGGTTAAGTAATTCGACTAAAGAGTTCCAGTTGGATAGCTGTCAAAATAAGCATTAAATGTAGTCAAAGGAATTTGTGGGAAAATTAAATGTTTCCGGAGCGCAGTCTAAAGGAATCCATCATAAGGAGACGAGCTACTTGCCACGGATTAAAGTTAATTAACGGTTATCAGAATGTGCGTGCTGATTAATGTTATCCAAAAGGTGAATTTTGGATGTCATTTAATTCTTTCATCAGCTGTGCTAAATACGTGGTATGTCGAGTCTTTTCACGAATAATGTAAGCGACAAAGGTGATAATGGTAAAAATAAATAATAATAAAAATTATATATTCTTTACTGCATACACACATATTTTAGAAAATAGTACAAGTTGCACTTATAATTAATGATAAAAGAATGTACGTACAAAGGGCGATTTCATCGCTTTTAGCGATCTTATAATATTTAATCTGAACAAAAAATACACATGCTAATAATTCAAGTAATGTTCTTAAACTATTTTTAAACTGAGCTAGTGATTTTGATAATCTGAGATTGGCAAAGCTTGGACGGTAAATTAGTAGTCATGGTGTTTAAAGGAGGTAGGTATTAGAAGAACGTAATTAACAGCTAATATTAAGGCTAATATAAAGTTTAGTAACCTTTCAACACGCTTGTCTTTCTCTCACTCTCTCTCTCTTTCTTCAGCCGCAGGAAGTCCACTGCTGAACATAGTCCTTCCCCAAAGAACTCCACATTGACCTGTTGGAAATGGCCTGCATCCAGCGACTTCCTGAAACCTTAACCAGGTCGTCCGTCCACCTTGTAGGTGGACGTATGTATGTATGTATATATCACCCCATATACGTCCCACTGCAGGACACGGGCCTACTCTACAATCGACAGTACGATTGAGAGTGGTTAGGCCGTACAGTCCACCAAGCTGGCCTAGTGCGGGTTGGCGGACTTACATACCATAGAAATTTTGATAAACCGCTATAGTATGCAGGTTTACTCACGATGTTTTCCATTACCGTTTTAGTGGTGATTGACTATCAATACACACGTAGGTGGACGTAGCCCGGTTTAAAACAGGAAAACTTTTAAGGACAAACCATAAAAAATGCTATCGTGAATTTTAAACAGTATCGCTTTAGTGATCTGCGATATTTTTACTAAAATAAACATTACATAATAATTATTATTAAAATAAACATTCTCTTTTATTATTATTAAAGGTACTAATCTAATAACATCAAGTCAACTGAGGTCACTAATGTATGTAGTTGGATTACCGAGGCAGCCAGTAATACGTGTAAATTGTCATATGTGACGTCAAAGGCGTGCTGTTGGAAACCTATAGTATGGCGAAATGCGAGTGCAATCGGGAATGGGTATTAAGTCGAATATCAAATTAGGAGGATGTCTCAAAGGAACAGAGTTGCATCGTCAATAGAGAGCTTATGGAAGGATTACTTATAATTAGCGTGTCTGGCAAGAGCTTTTGAGCTTTCGAACCGTATTGAGTGTCAGAAATGAATTCCAATATTTTACATTTTTGTTTCAATTTCATTGGTTGAGAAATTAAGTAGCCAAGTGACTTGAGCTCTTTGACTGTAAGGTTTTATAACACAGACAGGTCAATTGAAATATATTCTGGACACCGAAAAACATTTTAATGTTTGCATTCAAGCGGTTTACTTCACAGCTTGTAAATTAATGGGGATATTTTCAAGTTGGTAATAATTATCGAAACAAAATAGACCTTATCAAAAAATAGTAAACACGAAGGTTTAAGCGATATTATAATAATTAAGAACACTGTTATTTATTATATTTATTTAATATTATTAAAAGGGAAGATTTGATTGTTTAAATTGAATAAGCTCTGAAACTATTGGACCGAATTGAAAAATTATTTCACCATTATATTTCTACATTATCCCTGATGAGCATAGGCGATAGAATATTTTAAAAAAATCAGCACCCGGGCGAAGCCAGGCCGCACCGCTAGTAGATTATAAAATCTTATATAACGAATAACCAACTCAATTATCTTCACGAATTATTGCATAACTTGGAACTAGTTTTCCAAAATGGATGAATAAAGATAAAGTAGCGCTTTGTTACGTAATTACCCGTTTGCAGCAATCAGCATAACGAATGCATGTGATTCAAAGTTGTAATGGCTTGTGACGTCACAAATGTGTTTAGTTGCATCTGCGACGCTATGATTAGGATTAAGTAGCGACCTCTGACGTCACAGACGTCTGCTAGATTTATTGGTGTGACTGTACTATTATTCATTCGACTGTGTGAATATTTGGGATTATTATAAGACGTATACAAACTTTTACGATGTATATTTTCCTGTTGACTTAAACAGTCAGCGTATTTTTTGAGCATAAATCTACCAATACAACGTTTAAAAATAAAAATATTCTATATATAAATATTTCTTTACGAGAACTTTTAGATCGTTAAATAACTCTGTCATTTCTACCTGGATTATCACCGTGAAAAGTACATAACTTTTCTGACACTAAAATAACTTACAAGATACTAACGGGTTTCGTTACGAAATTCATAATTTTCATAAAAATATATTTTGTTGAGACAATCAGCTTACCATATTACCCTAACAATATTAACCAATTTTTCCCCGGTGTCATTGACCCCGCCACTGTCTAATGAATGGATTGACACAGCCCAAGGTCATTCCTCTCGCTAGAAGCTATTTCATGTAACAGAGGTTTTTACTGTGTCCTAACTTTGTGGTACAATGAGAAGAATCCATTGGGATTGGGTTGAGTCATCAGTTCTAGTTACAAGAGGGATTTTAAATCTGTGGGTTTTGTTGTGAAATTATAATCAAAGTTTCTCATATTTAATAATATAAATTGTATAGTAATAGAACCTACATAATATAATGATCATGTAATAGCACACAAATATTTCCTTTTATTTGATCGAGGTTTCCTACACAAATAAAGAAAACAGTGTTTAAAATTGTATCAATGGCATTTACTTTGTTCAATACTTAATATTACATCGTTTAATATATGTGTAGGTCGTCAATGTTCATCAAAATCAACCCTTTCTCTTCCTAAAATCCTTATATTCTTCACTTTTTAACCCGTCAATATGAAGTTATTATCCGCCAATTGTTTTCGGCAAACGGTAATTTTAAATCGAAAAAGTTTGGAACTCAAACAAAACACGATGTTTTGTACAAACACTTATTAAAAAGTTCAGTATCGTTCCGCAATTTATTTTATGCTTTTGCGAAATTAGTTGGGATATTTTTGATATAAATAGTTTCGTTTATTTTGTTTAAGAAAACAGTTTTTGGTTAACTCGTCTTATTTTTGTCTCTTTCTCTGAAGTCACCAGAAGTCCTCCGCTGAAGGATTTCCATAGTGACTGTAATTCAGGACAGCCTCCACGGAGTATTTGGTTAGACGCCGGCTGTGAAACTGACTGTTGGTTGTATTCGTTTATTTTCTATTGCTAATACAAGTACACCTAGTCACTGAATGCCATTGTCGATTTAGTAGTTATATTGGTATATGAGCTGTACTTAAGGTGCTAAAAGTGTCTATCAAACAAAAATTCTAAGTAATGTTATGATTTTATTTGTTGGTTTGTTATGCTTTTACGCTTACTACTCGTTCGATCATTAAGAAGAAACGACGCAAGAAACTCCCTCAGCAACACGAACTGTCTTCTTTTTATTTTTTAAATACACATTACAAGTTTATGTGTTTTATTACAACCTGCGACCGCCAACCTGGGCAAACTCACAAAATTTTAATATCTACCAACACCAATATCAAAAGTAATCAAATATATCGGACATCACCTTCCAATACGATGCACACGCCAGTAACACTCCACGCTCAACCACAAATCGGCAGCGGCATTCTAAATTGCTCAGCTGGGTTTAATTTTAATCACGAGTGCTAGTCAAACACGGTTAAACAACACGCGGTGGCACGTTTGTCTATAGAAGTGAGTTGTATGTTTGTCCAACAATGAGTTTAGACTTTTCACTTTTCCTTTTGTGAGGAAATAACGTGGTATAGCAAATGTTTTTGATTTAAAAGCTTTTGTTATTTAGAGGTTTTAAAACAATTTTCTAAAACAACTCGAAAAGAGGAACAAAACTACGAAACTTTATAATCTAAAATGTATCTACTTAAATAACTAAGACATGATAAAAAATCAAATGGAATACATTTAAAATATGGAAACTTAGATATTATGTATTATACCGGTTAAAACATTGCCGATGATCCAATATTCAGCTATTATTCTCAAAAGCCAACAATATAATTCACCAGTTTCTCATAAGGCGATAGGCTCGCCCTCTATCATTGTGGGACGGAACACACAAGACGAAACGAGGGTCTCCTGGTAACTACTCCTTTTAAGAATGTGTGAGTTTATGTATGTATGTAGAGTCTTATTTAAAATAACAAAATTATAATTTTATAATCTAAAAACGGAAGCATAACCAAGCAGACTTAAAGCCAAATCATGTCGTATCACACCTCGACGAAGCACCAAGTAATAATTCTCATGACCCAAACGAAAGCCATTCAGAATTTATGTGAACGCTATAAAAAAGCCGAAGGCTGCGAAAGAATATGCGTAATAAAGACATGTGGTGTTTTTTCTGTGTTGTATCGGATACAATTACGTCTGGCATTGATCTATGCCAGTGATAAGTAGGCGATTTGGTAGGCTGAACTATTCTTGGATCGTAAAAAATAAAGAATATATTACAAACATAAAAACTGTGTGGCCTATGTTTAGTAGTAGACTTCCTATGGCTGAAATAATGATGAGAAAAAGTCTGTGATAGCCTGTCCACATGGTTACGTTGGTCGCAGGTCCAAATGCCAGGGTATACCTCTGTTATTTCGGAGTCACGTGTATATTGATAAATTATAATCAATTGCCATGCATGATCGAGTTAAAGGAAACATCGTTAGGACATTTTTTATACCATACTGCTATATAATATATGGCATCCAAAACTTTCGATTGTAGACGACGTCCGTGCCCTGCAGTGGGACGTATATGGGGTGATGCAAATAAATAATAAATAGCGTCGTAAAAATAAAAGAGTTTACACTATGATATTAGAAAAAACTATGTATGTACCAACTAAATACGACAAAAGAAAAAAAATAACAAAGAAATCGTCGCTTCTTTTTGCAAAACTTTACTTGTATTGTATCTGAAGTCACTAAAACTACCACGGGCTTCGTTTTCGGTAGCAGTCTTGATATACCATGTAGGTAGAATATATTGGTATTCTGTTTAGATGTATAAAATCATATTTAGTTTTAGTTGATGAGTGTATCAGGCAATATACGTCCCACTGCAGGGCACGGGCCTACTCTACAATCAACAGTACGATTGAGAGTGGTTAGGCCATACAGTCCAACACGCTGGCCTAGTGCGGGTTGGCGGAACATACATACCATAGAAACTCTTTAAAATCGCTATGGTATGCAGGTTTCCTCACGATGTTTTCCTTCACCGTTTTTAGTTGATGAGTAGTGTGGAAAATTAAATATACCCAAATGAAGTCAAGCCGGGCCGCTAGCAATAAGTATTAGCTTGTCTTATACGCTGTAGCTTGATATTTGCTTTTAATTTCTGCAAGGCGGCAGTAGCCTAGTTGGGAAGGAAATGGACTACCAGTACTTCGCAAAGTTATGTTTCTATTTACTTAATTATCGCTCCGCTCATCGGCAAAGGTAAATAACGTAAAGAAAATGTTGTACCCGGGAGTTCTGCAATTATTTACAAAGTATGTGAGATTTATTTATATCCTACAAGGCTTCTTCGGCCACAAAGCGATAGCCTTTATATGTATAATACAACTATATGTTGGAATAAACTCACTATTAATTATATTCTGTGTAATTTAAGATAAAAATTAAAATAAGCACAGAATTTTTGACGTATTGAAATATTTATTATTAGGTATTGCTTGCAATATTTTTGAGAGCAAATTGATCAAGCCATCATAAAAACATCGACCCTACAAACTGTAACCCGAAGCCAACTCTTAATGGCCTTAACTCAATGTTTTTACGTTTTGATGTATCGTATAACACGGCATCTCTGGTGATCATAATCATTATATCCCTCGGCGTTTTTAATGGCACTCATTCTCCCGTCTGCCCATTGAGAACGCAATGCATTATGAAAGCGCAGTGTCGAGCCAAATACTCAGTGGAAATGCTGCGTGAAAAATGGATATTATAAATTATGTTTCGCGTACACTGCTGCGTAATTGACGGGTATTCAATTGGGTCGTGTTCAAATAAATTAATATCGGTCTGCACTTTTCGGACAAGTTTTTGCTCTTGGTACATAAAATTTAATTTGTTCTGATCCGAAGAGGTAATATGTAAATACTTATATAGGTATATGAAGTACTATCATCCCGGCTCGGCTTGCCCGGGTGCGGATGGTTTTTGAGTCCATGTACTAACTGTTTTATATTTAAACTCAAAGTGACAACCGTCGATTATATTGCTTTTCCCGTCCTGTTCCTTTATATGCCGTTTTGTCCCGTCTCATTCTGTCCTATGACGAAAAGCATGCAATCCTGCCCTTTCCTGCTCCGTGCTTTCTATTCAAATTTGTGAGAGTAGCATGCGTAAAGCGTAAAGTAGTGCGTAAATCTAAGAAACCAATATAAGTATTATATATGAGGAAGCTGGTATAATTATGACAGCTGATGCCACGTTGCTACATCTGTACTACACACCATTCACCTTAAAGTAGACAGTTTAACATGCCAGTAAAAAATCACGCTACCCAAATTCTCAATTTTTATCAAAACAATATAGCAGAAAACAAATTGTATATAAAAGTTTGTTCGCTGGCCGATGCAGCCAATCCGTCGGATCAAAGTGTCATCACGTTTTTGGGCTGTACGTTACGTAGGCAATTTGAAAGGATCGTCTAGTTTACTTACAGCCATATAGAAGTTACTGAGCGAATAAATACGAGTATAAATCTGTGGAGTTGGCAAGTAAATGTTTATCTATTTTAATATTCATTGTACACAAACTTAAACTAAACCACTAGACAGAAACAATAATTTACCAAACTACAAATGGCGGTCTTATCGCACTAAAGCAATGTCTTACAGACAAACATGTTAATTTTTTATATTTTTTTTTGCAATAAATGGTGAGACGAGCATGTCGTTCGCCTGATGCGATACGACCGCTCATGAACAGTAGCAAAACCAAACAACAGCTTGAATAACAAAGCAATGCTTAAAAGCTTAGCATTCCACTGCGCTCACCATCCTGAGATATAAGATGTTAAGTCTGAATATGTCCAGTAGTTACTCTGGCTACAATGCCCTTCAATCCGAAACACAACAGTGCATTTACACAGCTGTTTGACGGGAGAAATAGACATTGTGGTGGTACCTACCCAGATGGCCTCTCACATATGAGAGACCTACCACCAGTAAAATATGTTCGTGTTACTCGTAAAATGATGTGATATTTGTATAACCTCGCACATTTTAATAAAATTGGACAGCCTATAGCGTAATTAGTTACGATTTTGACTGCTTCTATGGCACAGTTGTACTAAAGTATGATTGCAAAGCTGTGGTCACTAGTTCGAATTCCGGGTCTGGCAAAGTGATATTGGATTTTGCTATTCTTTGACAGCCCAGATATCACATCGTAGGATGAAAAATACACGGCGCAACGTGGTTATTATTTTTATTTTATTTATTTATTACACAACAAGAACTTAGGTCTAATTACACACATGTAAACCCTACAAAACCACCTAGGTGGTTTGACTGTAGGTCGTAGAGCCTCTAATAAATCATATCTAGACATTAATATGATGAGAGTGGATGAAAGACGCGGGACAGGGATAGATAGAGGAGGCACGAGACGGGGCGGGAATGGGAAAGGCGTTGTGGTATAACAATATAATTTTAACTTTTAAACTAAATATTACTTATTGTCTTGGTTACGCCTCTGCCTACCCCTTTTGAGAAATAGAGAGGCCCTGTGTTTAATCGCCACATAAAGAAAGTGTTTGTGTGGCCCACAAAGTATTTGTATTTTGCTTTACTAGGCCTATTCAGAAATCTAAATAATTCGTTGCGTATTTTAAAATTATATAAACGACTATATTCCAAACTCTACGACGCAACAGCTGGAAAAATAAAATGAAACAAAACAAATTATAGATTATTCGAACAATTATTGAGTGCCTGTTCCACGAAGTTAAGCCGATTTTAAGAATCCAAAATTACTTAGAAATAAACCATTAGCAAACATAAAGTTCACGTAACATTACAGGTTGAAACAACATACATAATACATAAACTCACGCCTTTTTCCCAGAAGGGGTAGGTAGAGGTGCCAGGGCTCCCACATTTCGCCTTGTATGTTTCGTCCCACAATGTGATAGGTGGCGAGCCTATCGCTATATCGGGCACAAATTCCTGAATCTGGGCTGATAATGAATAGAAAAATCCAATATCACTTTGTCCAACCCGGGATTCGAACCCGAGATCTCAGCTTTGTAAGCGTGCCGTAGTACAACTACGCCACCGAGGCAGTCAAACAATTGAAACCATTCATGAAAAAAATAAGAATGTCTTCAATAGATTGATATGACATTACTAATATTACAAATTGACTTATATAGACCAAGTATTGAAAACTCTTTGGTAAAACTACCGAACTCTTTTCATCTATCTCTTAGATTGTAATAAACTGTTTTATTTAATCATCGTTTTGGGATCTATTATTACGCTATAAAGTCTTTCAAGGATAGTTTTTCTCATATATCTTTGATGTGCAGACAGCAATAAATTATATTTTTTATTTATGTACCTATAGATTTGTGTCTCGATGACTACTCCGCATTTTTTTTTTTGTATATGGTATATGATTTTTTGAGCAAACACTTTGGTATTTCCTTTAAAGGCTTATAGCCTTCCTGAAGATTATTTTAATTGAAGCTCGTAACAATTTAGTCATTATTATAAATATGTGTAGCGTAGGATTTCGAAACTTTTTTTAAACAATTTATTTCATATTATTTTTCTTTTAATCTATCTTTTAAAATATCTTTCTTGTACCCTGCAGAAGATTAGAAACGGATTATTTTATTTAATATTAAAAAAAAAAACACTTATGACTGTTCTGTGACCAATAAGCATTATAAATGCATTGTTGTTTTCCGGATTGAAGTTAATTGTAGGTAGAGTAAATACTGGACATTTGAGATTTAACATCTTATGTCTCAGGATGACGAGTGCAGTGGAATGCCAAGCATTGCTTTTTTATTCAAGGTGTTGTTTGGTTTTAGGCATTAGGCGAATGGCATGCTCGTCTCGCCAATCATCGCGTTTTAAAATATTATATATTTTTTTTCAAACCAAACTTATTATAACAAAGCGTAACATGACTCATCTTTAATGGGCAGTATCACTGTCTCTCAGGACATCGACGTAAAGCGACATCGTAGCCTTCGTTTTTCTATCGGTGAGAAAGATAGATGCATAGTACCCCTTTTCTCTTCCCATCCTTTTTCCTTCCTACTCCCCTCCCAAATTGATTGACCGGTAACAAATCCATAATCCAAGCTTTGTAGATGTGACTGACACGCAAACAACGTGGCCCATTGCAAATTTTGCATATTTCATGAGGACTAAAATACAAAAACGTAGTGTCGAAATAATAGAGAAAAATCCGTACCGTCGTAAAGTAAAAGCAAAACCACATTTTTTTATCACTCCACCGCTGGATAAAATAGAAAAACACACACCGCTTTGCAGAAAAAAGGGGTTAAAGTTATCGCATACATTACTGGGTAAAAGAAATTTCATGTTACACGGTAAATGCTAAATTTCAGCTTAAATATAACGTTCAATACTTTTCCACCCAACTGGGTTCTCCCCGGCTGTTACAAAAAATATGTAACAAATTATCGAAGAGATATCAGATCCCTAAGGCATTGCTTGTCAAACGTGTTTTTGCAACTACAAATTGATTCTCCTGTTTACTAAACGCAACTTTATGGCTACAAATATTTTCTCAAAATCTTATTGAATATTCTATTTAATAAACAAAGGTACAGGGTCCGTACAGAGTATGTAGTTATAAAAAAGTTTAATGCCACACCGCAGTTTTCATTTGTGTCTCTGTTTCTTCCATAGAGACCCGGATATCTGTCTCTCTGTCTCTCTAAGAAAATAAGTTGTACATACATTTTATTTTCTTATTTTATTTTCTTTATATTAGGAAAACCTACAACTAGCTTAAAAATAACAATTTGACAAATAATTTATCTAAAGAAAGCTCAATTAAAAGCTTCCACAAATACTCCCAAGAGTCACATAAACAGTCCTGACCCCACCATAAGATCAATTAAGTCTTGTGTCGCGGATATCAGAAATTACGAGAGACTTTTCAGTCTCACAAACACCCAGACATTGTGTCGGCGCGGAACTTGCAGCCTTTCGTTTCATAGTCGGCGTCTAACCAACTGCAGCATGGCGACTGTCAAATTAATTTAATGATTTTTTTTTATTGCTATGAATAGCGAGACGAGCATGCCGTTCACCTGATGGTAAGCGATACAACCGCTCATCAACAGTAGCAAAACCAAACAACATCTTGAATTACAAAGCAATTCAATGCTTGGCATTCCACAGCGCTCGCCATCCTGAGACATAATATGTTAAGTCTCAATATGTCCAGTAGTTATTCTGGCTACAATGCCCTTCAATCCGAAACACAAGTGGTGCGGTGGTACCCACCCAGATGGCCTCTCACATATGAGGGACCTACCAGTGAATTGATCTAACTCTATTAAGATAAATATTTGCATTACCTACAGTGCCTGGAACTTGGTGTTTGTGCATTCAAAATTTGTTTTTGTTAAACGCATTGAAATTGCTAAAGTTAAGTAATAATAAATAAATAATACACCCAACAGTCACATACATAGTCCTGACCCCACACTAAGACCGAGTCTTGTATCGTGGGTATCAGAAACTACGAGAGATTTTTGGGTCTTACAAACACCCAGACTTGAAACAAATACCTGTGGTTCACACAGATATTTGTTTCGGTGCCGGGATCAAACCAACTGCGCCACGGAGGCTGTTATTTTCTATTCAGTTATAATACTAGTTATTCAAATGTAGGACAGTGTTCAAGTAATGAAAATAAAACATTGAGAAAGGTGACTACGTTTGAGAGGTACAGCTCACCTAACTCCGACGATGGGACTTCAGTAGACTAATGATAATGAAACTTTTCAACCTAAGGCTCAAGCTCAAACAAACCAGAATAAAATAACACTAACGTTTTCGATCAAGAAGAGTCAAAAACAATAGCTGAACCTTTCAACAATTCCGGGTATTGATTTACATTTAATGAAGCAATAAATAAGGTTCAGTCCGGGTTCATTGTCCCGAGGTATTAACAACATTAATTTGAAACACGCCGGGGACAGGCATAACAAAATTCGAAGAATATGAGGCGAGGTTTACTATATTGATAAAATTTACAGTGAAATATTATGAAAGATATCAGATTTTGAAATAATTGGCAGAAATAATGACTTTATTGTCTTTCATTATTGATTCCTTATATTTTTGGAAACAAAACATTATGCTGCGCGCTTTGCAAACTACGGCAAATGTCCTCAAACTGGTGAGCTCATGAACAATGGCAAAACCAAACAACACCTTGAATTACAAAGCAATGCTTGGTATTCCAGTGCGCTCGCCATCCTGAGACATAAAATATTAAGTCTTAATATGTCCTCAATTACTCTGGCTACAATGTCCTTCAATCCGAAACACAACAGTGCATTTAAACTGCCGTTTGGCGGGACAAATAGACATTGCGGTGGTTTCCACCCAGGCGCTCTTATATATGAGAGACCTTCCACCAGTAAAAGTAGTGTCTGCTATGTTGGCCCGTCCAGAACTTACTAATATGTAATGCAAAATTGTAATTGTAGCACAAAAGACAATCCGAACTAATTGTGATTTATAAAATTGAAGACTTAAGATGATCGAACAATTGACTACGGCGCGAGCAATTTTAATAATTATTTTCATTGAGTCACAAACATGCGTTTATTTGGTATTGTTACAATAGATATCAGATCTGTTAATCTTACTTTCAAAAATGCTGGCGGTTAGACGAAGGACTGGGTTGACTTAATACTCCGCCGTGGATTCTGGTATTTATCAGAGTAATGCTAGGTAGAAGAAATATTCCATGGGAATCAATGTTCTGCAAACAAACAATTGATTATCAATTGGGGTTCATTGTCCCACGGATAAAAAGCTTTTTTCTTGCAGTTCTTTCAACATCTAAAAATTCAGACTTCGTAAACTCCATAAACAAAGAAAAGTGTGTGCTTTGGCACTACGCCCACTTCTTACAACCGTTCTCTATAATCTATCTATCTTTAACAAAATATTTCAATAGATATTTCGATGCAATTTATGTTTCAGTTAACAAAGATAGAGAGGTGTAGATATGGTGCATATATTTATAGGTGACTAGATTAAATAAATATATATGTCTATTTTTGTTTAGTGAAGCGTAGAATTGTACCGACATAGCCATGGTAGCTATTTTAACCACTTGTTAAAGATAGATAGCATATAGAGAACGGCCGTTTCACAATAAAATCACCTACGATCAAAATGAATGTACACTGAATATTAAATTTAACCTACAAAGATTCTTGTTAATACTTTTATTTCGATTGCATGATACTTTATTCAATGCAAATATTTCTTTGAAATTATTAACTTTATTAGATTTAGATTTGCATTGTCGTGACTTTTGCTTTGACGCTGTAATAAAATACGAGTATAATAATTATTTTGGCATGTATAGGACATGCCAGTGTCTCAATATTTTCGTAAGGTATATTGAGACACTTTAACTTTATGAGGGAATTACAAAAAATAAATACTAGTGGCAGGTCTCTCATATGTCTGAAGCTACATGGTAGTACCTACCTTAATCTTTATTTCTCCCGCAAAAAGCAGAGTAAATGTACTGTTGTATTCCAGTTTGGAGGAAATTGTAGCCAGAGTAACTACATACAAAACATCTTATGACTGAGGATGGCGATCGTAGTGGAATGCCAAGCATTGCTTTGTAATTAGCAGTCTGAGGTATATAAAACTCTATTGATACATAAAATAAGGATTCAATTCTGGATTCTAAGCCGTAGTTTCTAGATCAATCAGCCAGCACAAATCCGTATATAGGACAGGCGTCACGTCGTCTATGATTTATGTTTACAAATGTGACGGAATAAGATCTTATTAAATTATGTAACATGCTTCCCGCCTTGGGCTTATCTCGGCCAAGTAATCACGTGATCAAACTTTTCTATTTCGATCACGTGACTTGGCCGAGTAGATTTTATCACGTGACTAATTGTTCTAGAATTTGTTAGTAGTATGTTAAAGTTACTGCAAAGCATATGAAAATGAAAATAATTTATTGAATCCATTAAAATGTTCAACATCGTTTAGATTCAGTCATTTTTTTAAAATCTACAACACGGTTCGGAAAACGGTTTTCACTAGAGAAGAACGGGCAGGAAACTCTAGTGTTGCGCTTTTCAAAACCATACCATATAAGTCTATTGCTTAGTTTATTGCTATCTGTATAGAATTTGAAAAAGAAAAAAAAGAGATATATCAATAGAATAGTCAATAGAGCAGTTGATTATACCCTGACTGTGAAACGAGAGGCCACGGATTTAATACCCTCACCAAGACAAATCTTTCGGTGAACAACAAGTAATTGTTTCGGGTCGGGGTGTTGGTGAGACCAAGAAGTCTCTCGTACTGATACCCACAACACAAAACCCGACCCTAGTATGGGGTCAGAACTGTGCATGTTATTATTGGGGGTATTTATTTATTACTGCCTCGGTGGCGTAGTTGTACTACGGTACGGTTACAAAGCTGAGGTCTCGGGTTCGAATCCCGGGTTGAGCAAAGTGATATTGGATTTTTCGATTCAGTATCAGCCCAGAGTCAGGAATTTGTGCCCGATATGGCGATAGGCTCGCCACCTATCACATCGTGGGACGGAACATACAAGGCGAAATGTGGGTGTCCTGACACCTCTACCTTCCCCTTCTGGGAAAAAGGCGTGAGTTTATGTATGTATGTATTTATTTATTATAATTGTATATAATCGTACTCTCAAGCCAGTTGAACTCTACTTGGATCGCACTTCACTAACGAGCATCTGTAGCATTCAATAATACTAATTTCTAGTCTCTACAGATGAGATTTGACCCAATAGCTATTTATAATGATTATTTATTTTGTAGTGAAACTTTTTTACCACTTCTATGATTTGAAAAATCGACGAAACGTAAAAGCGACTCAAAAATGAAATGACCGTATTCTTTAATAGAATTTAGCCTGCGAGGGAATAAAATAGAATACAAGTATTCCTTTAAAAATAAAGTAGTTTCCTTTCCGCCTTTTAGTTACCTTTCCGCTCCTTTCTTTTCCTCTCTCATGCTATTAATATTTGGGCTTGGTCAAAATATAGGTATTATAAAAGTATCAAACGTTATAATTATCCTAATACTCCTGATACTCTTTATTAAACTCATTCTTACGTAGACTAATTTATTTAAGTTTCACTACTGCCCTATGTACATTGCACACACATACACATTTATTTATAACTAGTAGTTCGGTCATATTTATAAAATCACGGAATATTGTTGGCAATTTAAACATCACACAATGCTCTTAAGCTACGAGTAGTATGTTTATTTTAAATCTAATTTTGTTACGCATACGATAAAAAAGTAATAAAACCTTTTCCAAACAAATGCAGGCGCAAAAATCCATTTCCCCGATTTTTATAGACTAATCCCCGAAGAAAAGAATATTTAAATGTGGCACACGTTTTATGATTAATGTCACGTATGGAAATCTGAAGCACGCCTTTCAACTTTCATTTATTACATCCGACGCAGTTTGGGGCAATTTATGACACTGTTGGATCAACTGTTTGGGCAAACATTTTCTGTGATTTTCTGTGTGGTTGGCAGAATACTGTATATTCTCAATAATTAGAATATGGTGCTGCGTTATAAATAATAAACCGGGAAAAAGTCTCTTCACATACGGTATATATAAACTTGAAATAAAATCCCTTTGGCTATACTATTAGTATTTGGCTGCTTTTGATGAAAATAAATAGGTTCCATTTCAAAAAAAGAAATAATTCACATTTCGTTTCCACCTAGAGGTTAAAGAGCGTCAGAATTCCACCACGGTAATGCTCGTGCTATGATCGACTTTGAGATGGGCGGCAGAATGCGTGGCCGGGATACTCATATCACCCTGGACGTCAAAATAGAGAAAGTGGGGGGTCATCTGTACCTTCCCAATTTGTGAGAACCATATTCGGAGTTAGACGAGCGCTAGTCGCCCGTCCACATAACCTATCGTCTGTAATGCGCATGAGGGCCACCGAAACGTTGGGGACAGTTGTCCCCGCGCGCTAGACTGGAAGGCCGCAGACATTCCCCTTCCGATCTCTCCCGAGTTATCGCAAGGACAGCGTAAAGAACTTTCCTCTCTTGCATAATGGTTTCTTAGATTTACGCGAATGTTACACATTGAAATAAAAGTATTATAAATAAAATCCGTAAATAATACTTTTATTTCAACTTTCCTCTCGTTAAAAAAGGTATGTTTCATTATTTTTCTCTCTGTCAAAATGAGTACGAATTAATTTGATACTTTGTAATTTTGTATTACTAAAAGAATAAAATGCAACGCGAACCGCGGGAAAAGTTTTAAACATTGTTGGACCGAATGCAGTGCCCGTAAAAGTAGCACAAAGTTGATTTAAGCGTTTACAATCCGGGATTTTGATGTCAAAGATGCACGGTCGTCCTGTTACGTATAAAGTGGGCGCCATTTTTGAAAAAAGTGGAACACGATCGACATATTAGTAGTTACGATATAGCTGAAGAATGACTAAATAGATCACCTAATAATTATTGGTCACCACTATCAATGAACATCTGCAATGTTGGGATTATGGATGTGTTGCTGTCCTATCATAATAATATAGGAAGGGAAACGGGAAGGAAAAAGGATAGCAGGGGTAACAGGGTATTAGGCATCACGCAATCACACTCACCGAACGAAACATAACTCGACAGCAAAGCATTTGTTTCACATCGATCTCCTGTGAGACGGTTGACCGCCCCGGGCAAGCTTGTCCATTCATCCTGAGTAATGATAGAAAACAGCGTGGCTGTACCACTTCTTAAAAACTTCAATATTCTTCAGTCTACTTACACTATATTAAAAGTTATCTGTAAGAAATCGCCTAGGGCGATAAAACCGCCAACTCCACTCTTTAATTTTATCTGTAAAATATTGTATGCTTTTTGTTCTTTTGTGCAGTAAAGAATAAAAATAAAATAAAAATATATACCTCAAACCATCTTCCCAATGCTCGTACTCGTATATCAAATAGGATTATCACCGAACCAAAAGCTATTATGATTATATTATTATCTAACAAAACTATTTCGCTCTAACATCTGATACGATCACTCGGGAAAGTAATTTGAGTTATATCATCGGGTCTGTCTAGACAAAATGTGCTTTCGATTGTAAGGCCAGACGTAATACCGAATGTTGATATTGAAAACGTCAATTATATAATGAGGTATTTGCGTGTTATTGAGGATTAAGGATATCCAATATATTGGATACGTGAACAGATAAATAGCTATCGCGTTGGCAGTTTCTATACCAGATATTATGTTATTATTTTCAACGGTATAGCCACCTGATTGTTGACAAGTTTTATAATACAATAGTTTATTATGTTTACTCGAGTATTGCACAGTAAGCGAAAACAAATCAAATTTATTTTGACTTCGCGGTGTTTTAATGGCCGCATGCAGACAAAAGTTACTCTTCTACGCAGACTACTGCTACGAAATAAATACAGGGTATATATATCAAGACTGCTACCGAAAACGAAGCCGGGTGGTAGTTTTAGTGACTGTTAATACAATGCAACTAAAAATTTCGCAAAGAAACGCTACGATATTTTTTTGTGATCTTTGGAATGTCATCGTGTTCGGTTGGTAAATTCATAGTTTTTATTAAAATAAAGATAAAAATCTCTACGTACCATAGCGTCTTTGATAAAACGGTGTATACTATTTATTAAGAAAAAACGATGTATTTACAACGAATATGACGATAGGAAAAAAATAACGAACACATTCGTCACTTATATTTGCAAAATTTTTAGTTGCATTGGAGTCACTAAAACTACCACCCAACCTCATTTTCGATAGCACTCTTGATATACCCTGTACAACGTCAAGTTCTTCATCTTTTCAATACTATTACCTAATATGATAATATGATTTCAATTACGCGCGCTACACTCGCATATTGTTTTAAGTGGATAATCAGCGGCGCAGTACAAATGGCTTTGAGTGGCACAACACGTTGTTTGCACAGACGGTTGGATCCTGTTTAATCACGCTTGTTGTTTTAGATAACCGGTTGAGCTCTGCTTATCGCTGTGATTACTGGTGTGTTGTGTCAGCCTGTGCGCCGATGTATTCTGTTGTGTGATCGGAGTTTGAATGTTCTGCTGGATACGCTGTGGTGGCCTTTGTTAATTCATATGTACCGTATACATAAATTCACGCCTTCTTCCCAGAAGAGGTAGGCAAAGGTGCAACCAGGCCACCCACGTTTCGCCGTCCATTTTCTTTTCGACGATGTTATATCCCGAGCATATTGCCATATCCAAACTCTGGAGTGATAGTCAATAGAAAATTCCAATATCACTTTATCGACCCAGGATACGAACCCGAGACAACAACTTTGCAAACACACTGTAGTTCAATTGCGCCAACGAGATAATCTCATAGTCCGCCTACGATAGTGAAATTATTTAATTAACAATGTGATTACTGATTACATACACATTAATAAGAAATGGTAACAATGCTATCCAATGGGTGATCTTTTACCTAATCGCCCTAGTACAGGGGTCGGCAACCTGGGGCTTGTGAGCCACATGTTGTATCTTTGGATGTGTAGCTGCGGCTCTTTAAATCTACGAGTATACATTAAAAAAGTTACTAAAAAATCATTTTGAATCGATTAATGATGATTAGGCACATTTTTATCGCTTTTTACAGCACCCCTCTTCCGTGACAGATAAAGCGGTCAGAAAAAATCTAAGCTGTTTAAAAACTTAAATATTGCAAATTATAATTTTTGTCTTTTTTTTATTGCTATGAATGGCGAGACGAACATGCCGTTCGCCTGATGGTAAGCGATACGACCGCTCATGAACAGTAGCAAAACCAAACAACACCTTGAATTACAAAGCAATGCTTGGCATTTCACTGCGCTCGCCATCCTGAGGCAAAAGATGTTAAGTCTCAATATGTCCAGTAGTTACTCTTCTCTTTTCCTCTTCTTTAGCTCTTCCGACTCAAAAGGTTGCCGACCCCTGCCCTAGTATCATAGGGTATGCGGCGGGTTAGGCCGCCCGCAGGTAGGGGTAGGTAGAAAAATAACTACTCAGGGTAATTACGAGATTCGGGCTTTAATATATTCGCATCACTGTTTACACCCGGCACTGTTGCTGGTGGTATGCAACAGGAGTCACTGGCCTTCGTTGGACACTGATCCGGGTCTTCGGCACGTGGCGGAACCCGGCGACAGCTCGCCGGCGAAGTTTGCTGCCACGTGGCCGGGCACGGTGCGCAGGTCAGCGGCAGGCGCAGGCACGGTTGCAGTCAGGCGGAAGCGGTACGGAGCAAAAGCGGGCAGTAGGCACGGAGTCAGCTCTCCGTGGCGGAAGCAATCGAAGTAAGCGCCAAGAACGCCAAGTACGCCAAGAAGAAGAACCTGGAATCAGCGTCCAAGAAATCAGAATGCAAACTAGGCTTGCATTCCGTGCCAGCGACTCGTGATAGCTCACAAGCCCGGCAGACAGAATACACTGACAAACAAGCAGTTAAGCGGTTAGCAAATAGAACACTCACCCCAGCGGGTTCAGAAAGACGCGTGGTAGCACGCGGCTTTTAGGTTATAGAAAAGAGGACGCGAGCGACGTTACACGCGTATTTAAGCGAGCGCCGATGACAGTTCGCACGTCACGTTTGACAGATGTCAGAAATTGAATCAACCAATCAGCGCAACGGAGGCGTTGATTGGCATAGACAATAGGATTTATGCTGACTATTGAACTATAGATCGCAAATATAAGAGGTGACATTCCCACAACGTCACAGATATTATAAACAACAACATTTAATTTCATCTGATTAATTTCGATGCGGGTTAAAGACAGGCTTCTCAGAGTCTCTTAGTGTCCCTAAGAGACTCGCCGAGCTCCGGAGCTCAGTGTCAATGCCTTGCGTACTACTGTTGATCCGGGATGACAGGAGTTGAAGTGGTGGGGGTGCGGCGGGAAAGCTTCTAAACAATATGTATAGTTATAAAAAAATATATAAAAGTTATTGAAACATGACATTATTAAACAACAATGTGCTTGGAAACTAAAACGATAGCTGCGTGACAATCAAAATACTTTAAAATTGTTAAAATATATATCACGTCGTAATAAAAAAAAATAAACAAATACATGAAAATGAAATTTATGTAGCAATATGGGTAGTAGTATTAGTATATCTAATTTCCTTAAAAATATAAGATAGTCGTTATAAAGTCTATAAGAGAATTAATAAATATAAAACCCTTCCAAATAAAATATTATTATTATATTTAATATTACACCTATATTATTGTATTACGCCTCAATATTTTAATTTTAATATCAGCTGCAGATTTTTCGGTATTTTATACATTTACATGAAAGTAATTTCTTGGAAACGACGATGTCAATAAAGCTCAGGAAAGTGATACGTTTTTAAAAAAACAAAATGTTAGTAAAAAATTCAAAAAGGGAACATTTTGTTCTCGGTATTTTTTAATGGTTTCATCAAAACAAATTTTGTATTAAATAGAATATGAGTATATTATATTTGACAACGTGTAATGTAATATCAAGTTAAAAAACATTATAGTGTGAGGAGTTATTCTGGGAATAGTAGAAGTTGGATAATTCCAATACAATAATAGGAATTCTAAGAATACTGAAAAATATATAACACAGACGTTAACTAATTTCTGGAATTGCATTTGTTTTGTCGATAGATCCTATAAAAACATGAAAAACATAATTTCACTCCGTAACAAATGATGCGATTTGAAAATGATTTCACTGTTGTAGTTGTCGGAGGTTGTATTTTTTCTAAAATGTTGTATCAAAAATCGATTCCGATGAAATTATTTGTATGAAAATTTAAATTCAGCCCTTTATTACTAACAAAAAACAATGGTGTGCAATATTTTTTGGAAAACTGTATTATGAGTACAGACATTCACTTTCCTCTTGCATAAAAGATAAATTATTGTAACTTATAATTCTGATGGCAGTACTCGTAGGTCTTTCATATGTGAGACATCGCCTAAACAAACGTGTAAATGCACTATTGTGGTTTATAGGACATTGTTGCCAGAGGAACTACTGCACAGAATGTGACTCAACATCTACGTCTCAGGATGGCAAGCGCAGTGGAATGCCAAACATTGCTTTGTAATTAATGTTGTTGTTTGATGTTCTACTGTCCATCAATTACCATTATATTTTCATAGCAATAAAAAAAAAATAAAAAAAAATCATTCATCGCAATAAAAAAACTTGTAAAGAAATAACCGTCTTAAAACATAGTTTAATCAGCAAATTGGAATCTACGAATTGACATTAAACTAAAAATATATTAATTCTAATCAACGGTCTGCGACCCTAGTACATTACAGAAACTATAAAAGTAAGTAATAAGACAATTTATTCTATGTTTTCAACTTTTAGAACTATGAATGCAAATATTCTACGCGTAGGTCTAAAACTTGTAATATCGATTTTAGTTAATGCTAATTGGTAATATGCTAAAGCTATATAATTATTTCACCTGAGTATAATTAGAAACACACTGATATATTGAGATGTAATTATTTTAATAATAAGAATTGAGTTTATTAATTAAAACAATAGTTCTAAATGCTTCTTATTTCCTTCTGCTTTTTTGTCGCAAACATACTTTCAGTTTGCTTACCAACAAGTTATATCCATGGTTATATCAAACTTAAAACATTAATCAATTAAGAAACATGTAGAAAATGGTGAATCCTGTGAAACCGGAGAATCGTAACAAACAGGTACAGCCAAATAATATGCTCCATTGATAACTTTAAAAGTATTGAATGATAATGCCCGCGTTGCTCTTGATATCCACATCAAAGCATAGAAGATGTTCATAGATTTTTCTGCGTCGGTTTTAATATTCTCAATAACTGAAAAAACTCTGAAACTGGCTCGAGGCAACAGTCTTTTAACTGGTATATTGTTAAATGCCTTTAAAGATCATTTGAAAGGTCTTTTGAGTTACGCATGTTAGTCGATTTCGTTCACCCCAATTTAAAATCAAACGCAGATTAGTGTCGCCGAACTCTTGAGACTGGCTCTACTGTTACATTGTGTGAGTAGATTCTATCGTCTGTGTACCCAGTTCAGGAACAAACCTGAGGAATTCCGAAAATATCATCGAACTCTGAATTCCACAGATATGGACCGATTACCGAACCTCGAGGACAACCCACAGTCAGCGCCTCCGACACTGCTAGGTGGCCATGATACAATTTGTTTTGACTATGAAAAAAGTAAGATTATATAATGGAATATATATTCGTAGCCCAACCTCCGATCATCAATTTCAATAGTAACATTGGCTACCAGGAATTACCAAAAACGGCGAAGATGTCCAAGAAAATTCCAAAACCGTGAAGACCGTACTTCTAACCGATAAAGCCGCGTAGCGCCTTGGCAACGCTAGTAATCTTACACCTTAGTAGTAAACTGTGGGACAGTTTGGAGTGACCTGACAGAGGACTAGTAGCTTGTCCAAAAATCTATCTGTACTGCATTGGATCGATGTTATTCTAGCAGAGTAATTTATGTATTTAATCTGGTGGTATATCCGTAAAGGAAAGATAGATTGAATTAAATGATATAGAAAATATTAAGCAGTTTCAATGAGAATATTTTTCAGATTTAAGAAACAAACATAATTTCGAAAAAAATATATTAAGTCGACTTTATACTTAGCTTTTAAAATGATAACTAAACAAGTTCTTCAAATACTAATCACGAAATGATTCATAGTTTTTTATTTTAAAGCGATAAATTCAAATTGCACCGTCTTCGAATTGATGAAACATTCTTTACCCAAACATTAGTAATATCAACTTGAATCACAGCATATTTCAAATAATCTGAAGTTATTGAGAATTTGAAATAACATTTTGAAGCGTTGAAAGCAATCTTTGAAAAGACATGAACAAAAAAGCACTGAAAAAAATGGCTTAAGGATGGCATTTAATAGAAGAATATCAACATTTTTATAAACTTCAAAAGACAATATCCGTTATTATGAGCCTTTGATATTCAAAGGAATTCTTTTGCGGTGGATGAATCCAGTATTACGTTCTTCATATTATTCTAGCAGCTACGTACCTTTTCAGGCGCAATTTGTTTTCTCTTGGAGTAAAAACCAAAGGTAATTTTATGGTGATATTACTTTTAACTTGATATTTGTGTCTTGCGAATGGGTCTGAATGGTCCCGTCATGCAATTTGCTTCATGTAATGAATGAGTTAAACAATTCTATCTCTTTTACATTGCCGATCTATGTTTAATACCACATCTCTGGGATGTAAAGTATCAAAACACTACAAAGAAAGTCATTACGCGTCTATATTATCGTTTAATTTCCTATACTGTAGCAACTTAGCCAAAGCAATAATATTATTCAAATAATATTACTAAATTGAGATTGTATAATCCAGATAAAGGTGGGAATACACGAGCTGAGAGCAATGTTCGTTTGTTAAGCGCAATTTACTGACCGACAACAAAACGCCTTAAGGTAAGAACTTAATTAACAGCACACGATTCTTGGCGAACGGGCAAGTCGAACTGCTTTATTCAGAGGTTCCCAAAGTGTGCGCCGAAGAAATTGAAGGGGGGTGTCGTGAAGCGATTCTATCTTTATCAATTTGAAATTTTGTGGCCATTTATGTAACTAGTTCTCATTTAGTGCAACCAGCTATATAAGTTAGGGCGCTGAGACAAGTTTTTTTTTTTTTAATTTAAATTAAATGAAGTGATGACCATGCGATCCGCCTATTGGTAAGCGATACAGCCATTCTTAGACAGTAGCAAAACCAAAACTGTACCATGAATTAAAAAGCAATACTTGGCATTGCACTATTCTCGTCTTTCTGAGACATAACATAATTCTTAATAAGTCCAATACTTACTTTGACTACAATGTCCTTCAAACTGGAACACAACAGTGCCTTTGCCCTGCTATTATGGGAAGAAATAGACATTGCGGACATAGAAATTAGAAATGTAAGTGTACCACTGGCTGAGAAAGATTGGGAACCACTGATTTAATTAGTTGTTCTGTAGATTCAAGTGCAAGCCATCGGTATTGGAGTTCGTTAGTGTATCACGGCTTACTGAAACCGATGGCTAAGCGAAGCGACACAACGAGTCGGTCGAATGAATTTTATAAGGAACAATCATCGGGTTATAAAAATATTGTTTTGTCTACGTCTGCTCTTTGTAGAGTTGGGATTTTGATATTTATTTTATTTATTGTACACCAGGAATGCATAAAAATTACAACTTTATTTAAATTAAGAACAATAGGCGGTCTTTTAGGATACAATAGCTTCTGAATGAACAAAAGTTTTATACTGATTTTATATATATGTTGTTCTTAATTTCATAATTAATAATAACCATCACGAATCACATACCTTCCACCTTTTTTCCTGTAAGTTAGTAATGCATCGATGTTATTTATTTTGGCTGTTCTTTCGCAATTAATAAATCAGAAGACACTTCTTTTTCTAAAATACGTTCATGTCGTCTTTTATATCCATATAAAATATATATGTTTAAATAAATAAATAATATTAAATACCAGACTGTTCAGCGTCAAGTTACCCAGACCTGAAATACATATTGTGGATCGCACAAACATTTGTCCCGGTGCGGGCATCGAACCCGCGGCCTCTCAATCCCTAATCAGCGTCTTATCAACTGCACCACGAAAGCTGGCCACAAGAAAATCATATTTGAAAACTAGAGTTATGCAACGGCTCAAATTATCTAGAACTAAATGAAAACCCCATAATAAAAGAAAAATTGTTTTTTAAATAAAATACATACATTGCCGAGTAACTCAACAGTGACGTAATGAGCCCATTGATCCACAATAGATGTTTATAGAACAATCGGCAGAGAGAATTAATAAAAAATGAATTGATGAGTGTACCGTGCACTCATTAGCTGTGCTGCAGTTATGGTTCGTATGTTCTAGGTAAACTTTCTATTTGCATTGCGAACGTTGGAAATTGCAATTAATTTTGTTATCTACGTCTATCTATCTATCTATATCAGCCCATATACGTCCCACTGCAGGGCACGGGCCTACTCTACAATCGAGAGTACGATTGAGAGTGGTTAGGCCATATAGTCCATCACGCTGGCCTAGTGCGGGTTGGCGGACTTACATACCACAGAAATTCTTGTAAATCGCTATGGTATGCAGGTTTCCTCACAATGTTTGTTCTTCACCGTTTTAGTGCGTGGTGATTGACTATCAATACACACATGACTCCGAAAAGTCAGAGGTGTGCCCTGGGATTTGAGCCCGCGACCACCGTGAACATGTTGGCAGCCGCGTCTGGTCCGTTTACTAACAGGCCACCACGCCCTTATCTACGTCTATTCTTTAATAATTAGCAGTATTAGTGGAGTTTGATAAAATTGTATGCTAACTTAGGCAATGTTTAATGGTTTCTTAGATTTACGCGAAAATTACACATTTGCATAAACTACAATATTATTTACGGACTTTATCGCGGATTCGTTTTAACTAAAAAAATACACCAAATCCGCGATAAAGCCCGTAAAAAATAATTTTATTTCAATTTGACAATATTGTCCTGGTAAATAAGAAATAATACAGTAATTACATCTACGATTTTTTGGTATACGAATGCGTTGTTGTCATGCTGTTCACGTTTTGTTATATTAGATACTACTAGACTACTAGTAGTTTATAAGCCTTTGCCCAGCAGTGGGACACAGTGTAGGCTATTAAAAAAATAAAAAAAACTAGTAGTTTATACTTATGAAAACATATTAAAAACAATGCGTTATGTAGACATCTTTATTTTTTATTGTTTCTGTATTGTGTTTTTATATAAATAAATAAAATAGACGATATAGTAGACGACATATACCGTTTATAAGAGGCTTAGTATGTAAATGCCAATCCTAAATATGCTCTTATCTATCCTTACGAGATTTCAATTAAACCAATGTTATGAAAAGGGGAGAATCGTTTGCTCAGCTGATATTTCCACTAGGGATTGAAGTGAAAACGCTGCGAAAGAGATTAGCATAGCTGGTACAGATTAAATATTGAATAAATTTAGGACTATGTGCTATATTTTTTTTATTGCATATGTCAAGTAAACGAGCAAGCAGATCGCCTGATCACGTCATATAACGCTTGGATCATAGATGTGTTGGTTGCCTGTGAAATCGGGAGGGAAACGGAAAAAAATAAAGAATGAGGTATTGGGCATGCGTCAAACTCACGGAACGAAAAGCAACAGCAAAGCTATCACTACACATCGATCTCCTGTGAGATAGTGTTACCGCCCTGAACGAGTTTGCCCGTGCTTCATGCCAAGTCATGACTGACATCAGTGTGGCTCTACTACTTATTGGCAGCCATACACAAGTCCGTCTTGTATTCTTACTTTTGAATATGAAGCTCAATAAAAATACACACATTGTTTAACAATTAACACCAACCTTGTACTTTAAGGGTCTAAACGATGGGTTAGGAATAGTAAGATCCTGGATCGGTCTCTCAGGTCCGAGCATTTAACTTTGTGTTATACAATTAGAACAATCTCATACCTGTAACTTGTTCGAAATGAAATGATTTTTTTTATTATTGGCAAAACCTTTGAATGAAACTACATACTTACATTTGTTTGGAACCCAAATTTTGCGGTATTAACCTCACCCAATACACGATATTGCGGTGGAAATAATCTCATCAATCTGTGGGTCGCAATAGTGATGATATCTACTTCAGGAATATTAATAATAAACTTTATTGATAAAATAGGATACGAAAAACTTAAATCTACTTAGAAATAAATGAATAAATAAAACAAATACTTGTGGGCCTCACAAACATTTGTCTCGGTGCGGGGATCCAACCCACGGCCTCCCGAATCACAGCCGGCGCTAACCAGAGCCTTTTAAAATTGAAATAAATATAATGAGATCTAAAAATCCTATTGTTACCAGATGTTCCCAAACTAGGTATAGCCTGTATCTTGGGATACCAATCTTCGAATTAGTCATTACTAGTTAATATTAGTTTATACTAAAAGTCAATTTTATGAGATTTTCAAAATACGTCGGATATCTATAACCCGGAAACAATAGTGAACAGATTATACGCAAAGTTTTCGATAACAGACATTCAATTGGGTTTGATAAATGGGTTCTCATTGGTTATGTAAGCAGCGGACACGGGGTCAATAGACCTCTGTTTTGGGCACGAAGGAAAGTTTCCGCCTGTTGTGGACGTGTTATTTGGTATCTATTTTGTTGTAAAAAAGATTTTTGGGCAAATAATGTATTTTTATGATGGTTTTAGCTATCATCGCGATCCCATAATAGCTAAATATTATGGAATCGATGTAAATTTTGCGTTTAGACTTATTGCAATTTAATACTAACTTTTCTATATTAGCCCATAAATCACTTCGAAGCACTGGGTTTCAGATTTAAATGCATCCCTTCTTATGAATTATAATAATTTCAATGCAAATTATTTTATTCTTTTTAATCGATACACGTGATTATAACGCTTATAAAATTAAACTTTGTAATCGCGCATTTTTATACAACAAAAGCTTTTACGTTTAATGCAATGCTGTGTACTAATAATCCTTAATCGGTGAACTAATAACATAAAACTGCGATAACGATGCACACAGCGACTATACAAATAAAATTGATATATCTATATGTAAAGATATTAGAAACGTAAAATTAAAATTACATAGAAATGATTAAACCTGGTATTTATTCTTATGAACAGGACCTACAAACAGACAATTGCATTACCTTAAGGATGTTTTTGTTTATATTTAAAAACGTGGTTCTACAAAAAGTAACTGTGATTTTGATGATATAGGACACAGATTTCGAGAATCAAACACCTACCCACGCATATAGTAACTGACGCGACTGATTCTCTCATACGGGAGAAGCCACCTGGGTTGGTACCACTGCAATGTCTATTTCTCCCGCCAAACAGCAGTGTAAATGCACTGTAGTGTTTCGGTTTGACGGACATTGTAGCCAGAGTAACTACTGGGTATATTGAGACTTAACATCTTATGTCTCAGGATGGCAAGCATTGTGGAGTGTCAAGTATTGCTTTGTAATTCAAGGTGTTATTTGGTTTTGCTACTGTTCATGAACATTCGTATTGCTTATCATCAGCAAATGGCATGCATGTCTTCCTATTCATTGCAATAAACAAAACATACATTGTTTTATACAAAGCAAATTTATTTATTTAAATCCTTTATTGTACACTAAGTGAACTTAATAATAGAACATTATATTACATAGTAGTACAGAAGGCGGTCGTATCGCTCGAGGCAATCTCTTACCGACTACCTTGGGATGGACAATAAGAGATGGAAAAAAAGAGAGGGCAGTCAATAGTGTACCAAGTAAGATAAAGCTTGACTAAAGAAAAAATACGATTATAATAAAAATATTGTAAGTGCGTGGTGGCCTGTTGGTAAACGGACCAGACGCGACTGCCAACATGTTCACGGTGGTCGCGGGTTCAAATCCCAGGGCACACCTCTGACTTTTCGGAGTCATGTGTGTATTGATAGTCAATCACCACGTACTAAAACAGTGAAGGAAAACATCGTGAGTAAACCTGCATAGCATAGCGGTTCATAAGAATTTCTATGGTATGTAAGTCCGCCAACACGCACTAGGCCAGCGTGGTGGACTATATGGCCTAATCACTCTCAATCGTATTGTCGATTGTAGAGTAGGCCCGTGCCCTGCAGTGGGACGTATATGGGCTGATACAGAATAAAAATATTAAAAAAAAACATATATTTAAAATACGCGATATATAAACATAATTAAAATAGGGCGTAATCTCACCCTGCTATATTTTGTAACACCATTGAGGTATTCAACGGTGTTTCGTTTCTTTAAGATAAATAAAACAGTTCCAGGTAGCAGGAAATTCGTTGAAAGCAAGTACCATTAACATCAATTGAAAAATAATACATAATTTACTCGACTTTCAAGAGAAATTCACGTAACTAACAAACTTTTCGTTGAAATAGTTAATGAATTCAGTTAACAATTCCGTGAATTGGGTATTTTGTTTTTAGGGCTCTTAAATTCCACTGACTTTAGAAGTGACGGTATTTTCTATTAACGCGATGTTAATTAAATATTGACAGCGTTATATTAGCGGTTTTTGAGATAGGAACAGCTAAAAAAATAGCACCGCGTTTTGAAGCCATGAGTTGGTAAGTGATCATTACCCTGACGAAGTCCTAACCGATTTCGTCTAAACGGTGTAAAAAATATTATTACCTTCATTTTTATAAAATTAAAATTTTCTGTCATAATACAAGCAAGCATTTTCAAAATCGTTGCGAATGACGACTAATTTCAGTAACGCTCCCCTAAGCGCGCACAACACTTACGTCGGAACACTTTACGCGCTTTCCGCTCTGTCCATATATTTATGTCAATATTTTTATTATAGTATTTTTAGTGCCTCGGTGGCGTAGTTGTACTTCGGTACGGTCACAAAGCTAATCTCGGGTTCGAATCCCGGGTTGGGCAAAGTGATATTGGATTTTTCTATTCATTATCAGCCCAGAGTCAGGAATTTGTGCCCGATATGGCGATAGGCTCGCCACCTATCACATTGTGGGACGGAACATACAAGGCGAAATGTGGATGTCTTGGCACCTCTGTCTACCCCTTCTGGGAAAAAGGCGTGAGTATATGTATTTGTGTATGTATTTTTGAAATTTTGGCAATATCAGGCGTACCAAAAATAATAACAAACATGACATACATTCTTCAAAAAGACCAGCATCAAGGAGCTTTCGAGTTCATTCACGAAAACCCAACAAAAAGGTCTAAAAAGGCCTGCTTAGTCATGCTTCCGTTCCGCATTGTACGGCCAAGCTCATATTCAGGAGAAATATTGTAATGTGCGATCAAATACGCCGTCATTACCGTTAATACCGGGCCGGGCCGACAAAATGTCCCTTAGGTATTGTTAAGCTGATACACGGCCAACACAAACAATTGTTTGCGTATAGACATCGCGATTTTGCCCCGTTTGTTTTGGGTAGTCCACGGTCGGGCTTGTTTATCCTATATCACTTACTAGTTTGATGAGTAAGTGGGTAAGCGGTAGTGTAAGATTGAGGTTAGAAAACCTTGCCATAGATTTATTTATTTGAGGAAGATTTACAGACAAATAATATCTATTATTATTAAGTACAATGAATAGTTAAGTGCTAATTACAAATCTTCACCACTAGATAGTTAAGAATACAATATTACCTAAAATATTAAGCGGTCTATCCGTTGAATTGTACGTATTCTGAAAACAGTTGTATGTAAATGTTATTACAAAGAAAGGATATTATTTTTATGATAACATAAAGTAGTTTCTAAATGTTTCAAATGAAAATTCGTTTCCATTGTGAAGCCGACCATTCGTTTCATTAGCAAACGTTTTAGAATTGTAGTTGGAAAATAAGATATTCAGTTTTAGAAATAGAGTCCGCTTTTCGGGAATGGCGTTTAATTCGAATTGCCGAGCTGAAAACAGTTCGCAATATTTGTTGCGAAACCTTAAAGTGGTTAGAAATTTACCGCTTATTGGAAGAGCGAAAACTTCACAATGAAATTGGGATATTTTCTGCTATGAACGAGTATTTACTTTTTTAGGTAAGTATCGAAAAATACTCTTCTAAAAGAAAAATATGTTTGATACAGTAGAAGCGATCCCTGGCACTTGTAACCGTACGATACATGTTTTTAACCGTTTTATCAATATTGTTATGTATTTTTCCTAAGTAGGTATTTTATATTGACTAAATGATGCAATTATGTTACTAAATAATGTCGGTACCATAGATCACCTTAGAATTATCTATACTAATCTTCGATCAAATAATATACACTAGATACAACATGAGCGCTTAGATAAATGGCACCAAAAAAGAGTGCTTTAAGCACTCTTTCGCCTTCAGTCACGCACCGACCGTTGCATCCAAAACGTCGCAGAACTTTCGACAATGTTATGTGAAAAGCTACTTTAAGCTCCAGGAATAAGGTGGAATTTTTGTCAATATATTTGGTATATGTGATCTTTTTGTTTAGTTTTTTTAATGTCATGCATCGGTGCCACTTTTTAACGGAACTTTTACAGGGAACTGTGTATCTAGTGTATATTTTATCGAAGATACTAATATATAAAATTGACGTGTTTGTTTGTTTGTTTGTTACCTAATCTAATCTCAAGAACTACTAGATCGAATTGAAAAATATTTTTATGTTGGATAGGTCATTTATCGAGGAATGCTATGGTCTATATATCATCACGTTATGACCTATACGAGGGAAGCAGTAGTGAAAAATCTAGCAAATTCGAGGATTTTTTTATTGTTCCGGTTGGTAGATATTCTAAATTGACAGTCGAAATTGAACATTTAGGCCGCCATTTTGAAAAGCGTATTTGTCGAGCGGAGCCGGGCCAAACCGCTAGTAATGTACAATGTATTATTTGATTTTAAAAAAGGCTGCAACAAAAAATACACGTTCGCTAGATATCAAACTATATTCCCAACCTTTCTGGACACGATAACGTTCGTTTAACGTGTACATCGCCACAATTATTTTAATTTTGAAACGTTATTGTTCCGTTTCAAGCCTCAATTTCGACAAAAAAAATTAAATTGCCTTTTATCTCGTTTATTTAATGCACATGTAAATTGGAATGTTTTTGACATCAAAAGAGATTTATTTCCGTGCTCCCACATTCGATTAAACTTAATATTTTAATTGATACTTATTAATTATTGTGAATGCTAATTATAAGTATAATTATGATCGTTATTATCTCAATTAATGTTATCAAATGTGTAAGTAAAAATTTCAATCATTTAAAACATCAACATTGCACCTCTGAAGGGGTCGACAGAAGTGCTAAAAGGATTAATCCTTTGCTTAAGCACAGTTGCCGGGTTTATTTATCTTCAAAAACATAACTAGGCATTAGCTTATTACCATGTTGTGACAAAATTCACCTCTAAGCAAGTCATTATACTTTTTTTCTAAGAACTTTATGAATAAATTAAATAGTTTATATTATTTGGGAATTTAATCTAGTGTCTCACACTAACAAACCAATGAGGCGATTGTTTACTAATTTAATTTTACTTACAAAAGAAAATGAAAAAAATATCGCCAATTAACCAATTAATAAGTTCAAAGAACAATCAAACAATAAATAACTTGTCTTATTTGAATTTAAATTAAAATCGATTGGTGTAACTCTGACAAGGCATTGTAATTTAACTTCCTTTGCCAAAGTAAAATGAGCTCTTTGTTTTTCGTTTTATTTATAATAGGTATTTATGAGTTTTTAATCCGTCCTCGATGGTTATTATGTACTATGTTCCACATAGTCAATGGGTAAAATTCCAGTCACTAGGGCATTAAAGCAAGGTTCATCAAGACACACTATTCAATATAGGTACACACTACTTTTAATTCTCAATTGCGATTCATAGTTGCAATCATTAAATTACAAATTTATAATTTTATTCTCTAACTTTTAAATTCCAATTTCAAATACAACAGGTAAAAAAATATAAAAAAGAAACGACTAAAGGAGTGTTTAATGCGAAAAAAAATCCCGAAAAATTTATACTGGCCGCGGCAGTAATTAAATGTTGTGTTACGAAGCGCCTGGCACATTGTTTAAGCAAGGGCAGCCTCTCAAAACTCCACCCTAAAAGTATTAATTGGAATAGTATTTGAGTTGTTTACAGATTTATTCCGAGGCCGATAGCGTTTGATTGCTGTATTGGAAATGTTGATTCACTTTCCTTTCATGTTGACTGGCATTTGCTGTTTAAGTCCACGAAAAGGGCCGTTTTAAACATTTATTACTCACACTTATATAGGTTTGTATTTATTTTATTGCCATTTAAAAGGATTCCTCTCTATTTTGATATTTCCACTCGAGTAATCACAGTTTGGTACATAATCAAAAGAAGGCTTAAGGTTACTCAACCAGCGATGGATAGGGTTATGCTTTTAAATTTCCTACAATATTAAATCAGAATCTAGAAGTACTGTTGGGACAAAGAGTTACAGATATATCTCATGGGATTGCTAATTTTATAAAGCTGTCATATATACAGGATAATTTACTGTTATTATGAATTACTCTCAATCGAACTCTACATTGGTGAAGAGGCCCGTGCCTTGCAGTGGGAGGTATATGGGCTGATACAGTACAGTAATATGAATTAACCTTATAGATATTTCAGGTAAAAAAAAATCTTATTCTAATATAAACGTTCAGAACTAAATTCGCTTATTACCAATTACTTTCGCTTATTACCAAGCGCCTTGTAAAAATATTATGTCACGTTATCTTATTTAATGCTTATAAACGTTGGAATAAACATGAAAGTTTATAGAGGTTCTAATACGGTATGGGGTCGTTTTCTTTCTAGATAAACGTTATCTAGCGTTGACACACACAAATTGCACCTTCTCGTATATTTCTTGTACCTACAGAGCGCCTTAGTGCCTCGTGCTAAAGGAAATTCTACGAGAGATATTTATAAAAGAATATTCGTGGTTTTACCTTTAATATAAGTGTGTATAAAAATACTGACAAATGACGTCATTAGCCATACGAATTGCAAATCAGATTGTATTCACTATGACGTATTATCATAAATAATAAATATAAATATAATCATTTATTTTATATCAAATAAATAAATAATTGTATAGATAAAACCACATACTATCTGTGCATATATATATTATGTGCATGACAGCTTTCTACATAGGCACAAAGCCCGCTTATCGGACACCACTCGAAGTTCAAGTATTTGCGACCCAATACGTATAAGATTTAACCCATCACAATCACTTATTACCGATAGCCAAAATAAGATCACTCATATAAATAGGTAGAACATAAAAGAAGACAATTTAGAAGACCAACCAGAAATGTATCTCATAAGAGCTGGAACTCTTTCTGAAAGCGGTAGAGCCAGAACAGACAGTATCACTGTCTCACAGGAAATCGACGTGAAACGAAAGCTTTATGGACGTATTTCGTTCGGCGAGTGAGATTTCCTTTATTTATGTATTTATAAAAAAAATACAAAGTTAAAAATAAATATTATTTCCACGAAACCGGGCTTCCGTTTGACCGTGGAGTTGGAGAGTCTCATTTACGCATATACATAACATTTGCATTAGTCATTAAACAAACAAATAACCTTTATGAAGTTAGAATTTTAAACAAAAATATACAAACACTCATAAACTCCATTTTTCCATCCTCTTTTCTTCCCGCTCTCCTCCTGATTTGATGGGCTGTCCACACATACAGATCCATGATCGACAATCGTAGACAGATAATACTCTGTCTACGTCGTCAAGTGTCGTGGATATTCTTAGGCAGCAAAGATCATTTAACATTAGATTAGATGACTTGTTTGCTGGACCTATGCAATAATAAAAAAGGACAAAGCCGATAGTGAAACTATTAATTCATACCGATTTTCTATGAGGCACTGGCATCACTTTGGTAGAGCTGACAGAATCTCTCTTTCTATCTACCCAACGTCATCTCGGCTAGTTCTCAGGTCTCGTTTTCAAATAAAAACCCTTACGTACTATTAGTATAAAGATCTGTTTTATACGGTCTTAAAGTATCTCTTTTGGTTCATCCATTCCATTAATATCTTTAAACATTTTTGTCGGTTCCGGTACTCCTGACCTGTTTATTGTAAAGAGTGTCACTTTGTTTTGGAATATTTTCTGAACCTTTTGTGTTGTAGAGTAGTCATTTTAGTAATCAATATTTTAATCCAGGATTGGCCATTTTTTAAATAAATAAACGAATAAATATATGAAACAAACACAAGCTATTTTAATATACTGCAGCACGACAATCAAAAATACAAATTTATTTTTTCACATAAAAATGTAAATGTACAAAGAATCTCTTCAAATAAATACTGATGGGTACCGCAGTCACCAATAGTGGTATAAATTGAAACAATATATTTTTTTTACCACGTATGCAGACCAAATTGAAAATTTCGAAAGCCAACTGGTATTGCCAGTACGCTGTTATTATTATTGAGAAATACTGTTGTTGAAACCAAGTAACACTGGTTAAGAATAGCAAGACACTATGTATTAGCAAGAAATACTTCCAAAAAATATTGTATTGTCTTTTTCATATAAACTTTTGAAGAAATCCTAGACCTCTGCGGATTGATTTTAGACTTACTCCACGTTGTCTTCGTAAAAAAGGGGTGTGAAGGAGATTGGAGTGTGCAGCAGTGGACTTTCAGATTCAGTGAATGATGTGCGTTTAAACATTTTGAAAACTCGTCTGATTCTTTTGCTAAAGCGTTGTCACGCTTCACTTTCCGATTATCCTCCATTTCTCCCAGCTTCGGCATCCTCAATTATAAGGCCATATCTTTCTTGACGATATCAAGCGCAATCAAGTTTCAGCGCTGGGCCGAAACCCGGAAAACTGTCAACTTTTAACATTGCTATTAACATTTCATTGCCTTGTTAGGGAAATTAATGCTAATAAATGTTGTGCAAACATGCTCACACTTACTTATTTATAAGATTAATTTCAATATGTACTAGAACCGAACGGTTTATTTAAAAAAATATTACCATCACAAAACACAGAAAATGCCTGTATAAACACCTCTTTAATACAAAGTAAAACAGCACTGCGGCTTTCACTGCAGTCGAGAAGACTTAAACTTCATCGTATAAATTAATATTTTCTCAACAAACTGTTTATATTGATTGAGAAGGCAACTAAACTTTCATTATCCGACGCTGCGTTCAAGTTATTGGACTTTCATGAGAACGGGCGGATGCGATCAGCGTTTGTCAGTGACGGTGTAGGAGCTAGGCATTATTAAAAAACAATATTGTACTTTATCAGTCCATATATGTCGCACTGCAGGGCACGGACCTCCAATACAATCGAGCTGACGATTAGAAAAAAGAATACAGCGTTTAAAAATTAAAAATATCGGTGAGCTACAGAGGTCTCATAAAATGTAGAATAGCTGTACGAGAAGGCAGATATAGAAAGGAGCTTATTCGGTAAATAGTGATAATTACTATCCATTTACCACAAGTACCCGAGTATCACAAATAATCCTGACCTGACCTGATCCTGACGGAGAATATGAGTACCTACAGTCATTGAGATTAGATCATGAAAGATGGACAATCTTGGTCTTGGTTTATTGATTTTGCAAACAAAATACTACGAGAAATAATTAAGCTATATATTGTTAGAAGCAATAAATATATAACATTTAACTATGCACTGAATGATAGCTGAATATCCATATGATTTTTGTGAGATTAATGTAAAACGAAAAGCCAAAAATTCAGTCCCACAGGTGCCGTAAAATGCATCTAGTCCAGCTCCTGGTGTAGAAATGAAAGTTTTAACGATAAACAGGTTAAACAGATGGAAAAGCTATTAAAAGTGAGGAGCGACGGTGCGCCAAATGAACGGTGAAACTCGCGGAAACAAATATGAATTTAATGAAGCGTATTATTTGTTAATGGAGATAACAATTTGGCAATGTCTTTGAACGTTAATTTTGACAGAATAAAAACGCTCATATATAGCCGGGGGGTAGTTTAAGCGACTTGCACAATGCAACAGAAAATGTTGCAAAAAAAAGGCGAATAATTTTTTTGTTATCTTTTTCCTGTGTTCGTATTTGGGTGATAAATTATTTTTTTTCCTAAAATAATAGTTTATGCCCTTTTATTTATAAAGAATTTAAGGTATAAAAGAGTTCAAATGATTATTTTAGCAAAAACTATGGATTTACCATCCAAAAATTATGATATTTAAAAAATCATAAAACAAGTTGTCACGTTTCTTTGTGAAAGAACATCGGTCACGTCCATACATATTGGGACCTGGCAAAAAAATATATTGTACACAGCTGAGATATAGTCTATTTTGTTGCATAGTGCTTGAGGAATTATGTCCAATTAGATGAAGGTTTTAAAAAAGCCGGATTTATTAAAATATTTCATATATTTGTAACTTTTAAGGTTAGGATTACACGTATAAAAAATAGTACATTATAATGTCATTGTCAAAAACAACAACATAAAACAAGAACATAATTTTGAAACACTATGCTGAATTATATGAACACAATGCAAAAAACACTTTGAAGGATTGACTGACGCTCCGGGTTCATGTTGGAAATATGAGAATACTTCGCAATTTTAACGAAATCACAAAGCGATATTATTATCCAATGGTCAATCGTACAAGATCTTCAGAAATGCAAGGGTCTATCGGAGCCCGTTATCAAATATCAAAGCCAAGTCATAAATATAAACAGAGAAATAACAGTAGGCGCAAATTGGAAATCACAATAAAGCAAATGACAGCGCTCAGAAGTCATATGTGTCATAGAAAATACCTACACTTTATTTTTAATTCAGCACTGACTACCTTCAACGCTGTAGATAAAACCTTATTTTGAAACAAAGTATGAGTGATGGAACGCGCTCATACGCGTTCAATATTATTAAAACACTTCAAGATTTTCTTTTTTATCCGGCTATTTAAAAATATATGGAAATATGCATTTTTATTTTTTGATGTACCATTCATAACTGGTCCCTTCAAGGTCCATTATGGCCGATGTTCTTTTTAGTTGTATTGTTTTCGGTAGCAGTCTTGTATGTATGTACCCAGTATATTATAATATCCTTACCATATTTATTGGACGTGAATATAACAGGAATACAATAGCAACATTTATTTTGATCTAAACATAAGTGTTTCATTCGTTGACAATATAAAAATAGCGTGTTTAAAAGTGTTAGAACCACGCTGTTTTCAGTCATGACTGGGCAAACTCGCCCGGGTGGTACAGGAGGGCACAGAAGACCGACGTGAAGCGACAGCTTTGATGTCTTGTTTCGTTCGGCTAATTTGCGGGTTATCCATTACCCCTTCCATCTTCGCATCCTTTATCGTTCCCGTTCCCCTCCCGATTTCATGGACTGGCAACACATCCATGACCCAAGGGTTGTGGATGTTGGTGAAGCGATGTGAACTTGCTATCATTATTTGTTTGCTCGTTTACCGGACATTTGCAATAAAAAAATGTCAATGAGGATATGAGAGTCAATCGTCGCACAGTCAAAGAATTGCAGAAAAGTAAGACAGAAGGTGGACTTAGGCACTGTTCAGTATTAAGGTATCATATGAATTAAGCAACAGTACTTTTTTGGATTGAATAAGCCAATGCCACAAAAATAAACAATACGGTTTTATTTATGTGTATAAATAGTTGGTTTAGTTGGCTATTTCATGGTTTAGTTTTAATGTCAGTGTTGGGAAAATAAAGTTAAAAATTAGATATGTGTAACATGACAAGTGAATGGATTTAATCAAAATTCAGCTCAATAAATGGTGTATTTAAATTTAGTTCAATCAAAACAATTGTTTATGTTTACTATTATATTTAACGTTTTCGATTCACGAGAAGCGTAATTAAATCGACAGGCGGTCATCCGTCAAAATTGATGTACAGTGCGTTTTGTGGCAATTGATTTATAGTATAATATTATTTTTATACTTCAGTTTATAATATTTATTTTCTTGTGGAACTATAAATAATACTCATCGAAAGAAAACATCATCAGGATAGCGAAAAATGGTGATTCATAGTCTCTGCCTCTACTTATTCAATGGAAAAGTGACGTTTATGTACTTTTATAAAGAATTGAATATCCTGGAAAGGTTTCCGAAAGGCAGGATGCCTGTTATAAAAACACAGTACATAAATAATTTTGGGAGTTTTAAGACTTTCTCTCCCACTCACCCACTGTTAGCCAGGATCAACAGTAGCACCCGAAGAATTGATACCGAGCTCCAGAGCTGATGACTTTGCAAGAAAGATGTTGGCACGTACTAAAAATCTCAATGCACTAATATTTTTATTTCTATCTCATACCAAGGTAAGGGTAACCAGGCCAAAGTGATAAAATTGTCATTAGAGTAGTTAGTAAAAAAACCGACCGCCAAATGGGAGCCCGTGAGTTAAATCCATGTTTTGGGAAAATGTTTCACCCACAAATATTGTATTGGTTCGGATCTGTGTGTAGTGAAAGAGTAAGTCTCTCGTATTTGTTATGACTATGACAAAAGACTCGGTATTTTTATATGGTTGCAGAGCTTCTATGTTTGACATTTGGGAATATTATAATGAAAAGCAGAAACAATATGTATCAGCCCATATACGTCCCACTGCAGGGCACGGGCCTACTCTACAATGGATAATTGGGATTAGGCCATACAGTCTACCACGCAGGCCTAGTGCGGGTTGGCGGACAATATATTATCTGAAAAATTCAAACCATAAAAAATAAAAGGAAAAAAATTTGCTCAACCTGTGACTGAACTTAGGTCTTATATGTTGACAGTATATTCTTTTACTAGACCAATAACCCGCAAATAAACAAACTTAACAAGCGAAATCTATTTATATCAAAGTCGAAAAGGCAGACCAAGTCCCGATGAAATACAAGACAGGTGAATAAAATATTGTGGTGGTGTTAATTTATTGAGTACAAGCCTCGTCGCCCCTCACTCATTTTTTATTCATTATCTTAAATAAAATTATGCGCCATGTCATTTCATTAGGGAATTTACATAAAGGTATGTCCGTGTTTCTGCGACACGTTGAGCCTGTTTCTTTGTTTGGGATAAAGGATGGAGCAAAATGAGCTAAAGTATATTGATATGTAAAAAAAAAACTAGGATCGAGTTTTGTATTGATATCAGAAACTACGAGAGTCTCTACGGTCTCACGAATACCCAGACGCAAATACCTGTGGATTACACAAACATTTGTTTTGGAACGGGAATCAAACCTGCAACCTCTCGTTTCACAGGCGGCGTCTACCGAACTGCGCCTCGGAGGCTGTCTTGATAAATTTAAATATGTTCCATGAGAGTCATTATTTGAATAATAATGTAATTACTACTCAAATAATAAATTGAATTTGTGTCAAAAAATATAATTATGATATTGAGCTGTTCGTTTGCTGGGGAACAATATTATATTAATTTTGATTATATTATTTAGATCAGTAACAAGATTTAACAAAACAGCATTGACTGATGTGTGCGTGGCGACTACGACAGGTTTTTACCATTTTCTTTGGTAATCTATATATATAAAAGAGGAACCTGACTGACTGACTGACTGACGTATCAACGTACAGCCGAAACTACTGCAACTAGGGAAGTGAAATTTTCCACAGAGGTTCCTATTATGACGTAGGTGAGCACTAAAAAGGGATTTTTGGAAATTCAACCCCTAAGAGGGTGAAAAGGGTAAAAAACCGTTGTATGGAAAATCGAAACCGTTAAAGTTACAACTGTCAAACTTGGCACTTTAGTTAGTCATTTAAAAAGAAAACGAACTGCATACTTTGTTTGTCGAAAATTAGCCATAAAAGGGTTAAAATAAGGGTTGAAGTGTTGCGAGTCTAGGGTGATTTAATGACTGTCTAATCAACGCACAGCCGAAACTACTGGAGCTAGAAACGTGAAATTTTCCACAGAGATTTCTATTATGACGTAGGTGAGCACTAAGAAGGGATTTTTGGAAATTCAACCCCTAAGAGGGTGAAAAGGGTAAAAAACGTTTGTATGGAAAATCGAAACCGTTAAAGTTACAATTGTCAAACTCAGCACTTTAGTTATACATTTTAAAATAAAACTAGCTGCATACTTTGTTTGTCTAAAATTAACCCTAAAGGGATTAAAATAAGGGCTGAAGTGTTGGGAGACTAGGGTAATTTAATGACTATCTAATCAACGCACAGCCGAAACTACTGGAGCTAGAAACATGTAATTTTACACAAGGATTTCTATTGTAACGTAGGGTAGCACTAAGAAGGGATTTTTTAGAAATTCAAACCTTAAGGGGGTGAAAAGGGTAAAAAACGGTTGTATGGAAAATCGAAACCGTTAAAGCCACAGTTGTCAAACTTTGCACTTTTGTAAATCAATCAAAACCAAACATAGCTGCATACTTTATTTTTCTAAATTTAACCCTAACCGGGTTAAAATAAGGGTTGACATTTTGTAGAACCGAACTGTTGCATCAACGCACAGCAGAAACTACTGAAGCAATGAACTTAAAATTTTACACGGGGCTTCCTATCATAATGTAGAGGATTGAAGGATTTACCGAAATTCAATCCCTAAAGGGGTGAAAAGGGTGAAATTGTGTTGTATGGAAAAACGAAACCGTGAAATTTGCAGATTTCAAACTCGGCACTTTATGTAGTCAATACTTTTAGTCTTAAATTAGCCCCAAAGGGCTTAAAATAAGGGTCGTAATTATGTATGCAAAATCGAAACCCCTGTTACTGGTATGAAAATTTGTATTTTAGCTATCTATTATAAACACAAGAAATTAGCGTGCGTTAATTTTTGAAAAATGGCACGAAGGAGATGAAATTTTATAAAAAGTATTTAGGGTTCCGTGGGTACAAAAAATCCCTTAAAAATTGAGCTTGATTGTAAGAGTTTCACATTTACGGGAGGGGCCAGGGAAAAAGGAGGAAAAGGACGAAAGGTTGTGTTGGAATATCGGGCAACTGCCATTTTAAACATACTTATATGGGTTTCGTGCAAATTGTGCGTAGTTTTGGGATTATATTATAAATTTTAGAGGGATGATTTTTTATGTTTAATAGTTTCTACTTATTATAGATAAATAATGACCAATTGTTAGGTTTTGGATTTTTAAGTTTTAAGTGGAGACAAAGCGGGAAATCGTTGTTGATAAAGTAAGTAATAGACCACATAATTTGCCCAACGGGATACTCATAAATAAATAGTGACGTAATTCGGAGTTTTAGAATGCTCTCAGTTTCAGGGGAGTAATGAGGACGTAATATCTTATTTAGTGAAGTATCGATTTTCAAGTATATAAAATATATTGTAAATAAAGTTAATAGTGCAGACGAAGTTGCGGGCAAAAGCTAGTCATCATATAAGGAGATACAAAAATCCGGGAACTAATTATAATATACTAATCGAAACAGAAGAGCTGTTTTTAACATCGATTGGTGCTTGCACCCAATTTTGTTGTCATTGATTTGAGCTCATGGCAATTCCACCCGTTCCCGAAAATCATATTTTAGAAAATATTATCAAAATTATCCAATTTTCACTTCTGCCCATTCAGTCGCCATAAAACGTGCAACGATAGCAATTAAAAGCGATTGCAGTTGACATAATAAGCCACTGTGGCAACAAACCCACTACAATGTGAGGATTCATTTAATTTACGAGTGTTACGGACTAATAAATTTTGTGCAGTGTGTTAGTATTTTTCAGTGTATTGTGGTTACTGTGGTTTAGTAATTTTATAAACGCTGATATTGGCTTAATGCACTTTTCTTGGATTAAATTTAAATTCTAATTAACTACGTCGAGAATAAATGTTTATTTTTAAGACAAGGATGAAATTTCCAACCCAAAATTATGTCGTATTTCTTGATATCCACGACACAAGACTCGTTCTTAGTGTGGAGTTAGGACTGTGTATGTGGATGTTCGGTGAGTATCTTATTTATTTATTTATATCTTCTACATCGATATCTATTTAAACGGTTTTCCAGAATTGTAGATTGTTCTAAACCCCCCTGCTTCCAATTAATGCTTTACAGAGAAGGAGTTTAAAATGTATTATCTCATTAATACAAAAAAAACCTTTGCAAGTTATTCTTATATCCTAAATTAATATACATTTGTACACAGCCATTAGTACTCTTTTTTTTTTTAGTTTCTGAATATTGTATTTGTTTTTTATGTGTACAATAAAGATTTAAATAAATAAATAAATAATATTACTCCAAGCTACGTCATCGTAGTTTCTTGATTAATGAAGGATTATTTAAAAAAATCATAATATGTATCGGAATAAATTTGCATTCTAATATTAAACTGTCTATGATCTGCTTTCATGTTTGTATGCACCGTGGTTTTAATTTTATTAATATATCTTTTTTCTCGTTTATCTCGTCTAAAGCACCATTTACACGAGGAGAATTTCTAGCGGCGAGAATTGTAAGCCATTATCGACATAACCGCATAAATGTCAAATACGATAAGTATTTGACATAATAGTTTACACGATGCAACTTTTTTATATTCCACCGCTACTAATCGCACATTTATACACGGTAAGTTTCTCGCGGCTGCCTCTATATGCTTTTTTCGCATGACATAACCGCCACAAGATTATCATATTTGACAAAACAGTTTACATAAGTTTTTTACTGGTCTCTAATATGTGAGAGGCCGCCTGGGTAGGTACCACTGCAATGTCTGTTTCTCCCACTAAACACCACTGTTGCACTGTTTTTTTTTTGGTTTGAAGGATATTGTAGCCAGAGTAACTACTTAACATCTTATGTCTCAGGATGGCAAACGCGGTGTTGTTTGGTTTTGCCAGTGGCAATGTTCATGAGTGGTCGTATCGCTTACCATCAGGCGAACTGCAGGCTCGTCTCGCCTAAAAAAAAACTTTTTAATATCCTTCCAATAATCGAATATTCGAGGCGAGAACCTCTTCCCGTGTAAATAGACTTTAAAAACATTGTGACTAGTTTTAATGTAAAACCATAATAAAGCATACAGCTTACTTCATGATGGCTTATTTCAGCTCTAGAGTAGTTTACCTTACATGTTCCTTGCATGTTCCTCATTCCCGCAACAAGGGTCCTTCCACCAGAGGGCGAGAAAGTGGTTAATAAGGCCGGCATTATTGTGTCAATTGTCGGCCTATCTGAGCTTTTCTTGAATTACATCTTACTTACCAGGAGTGCAATGGAATATCAGGCAATGTTTTTTAATTCATGTGGTTTGGTGTTGTTACTGTTCCTGAGCGTTCGTATCGCTTGCCACCTGGTGAATGGCATTCTCGTATCAATAATCATAGGTATAAAAAGGATATAAATAAGTAGTAAAGTACATCAAATAAAGTACATCAAAAACATTAAAAGGAACATAAATAGATATCAGATACAACCTTTCAAATGTGGTAAAGCCAACTTTGAATATCAAATAATCGGCAACGTTCAATGTTACATTCGAAGGATATTGCGCGATATTATAGTACCTAGAACTCACAGTCAGCTACAAAATGCGCAATATGATCGAAATAGATTTCACGTACAATTTGCCGAGCAAATATGTAGCCTGTTCTCTAGTACTGACAATACTCTCGTATAATACTCGTATCAGTGACATATTTAGGGTTCCAACCTTCATAAACGATACGTTGAAATGGATATGTCTATTCTGGAATATCTCAAGTCTTGGATAACTATAAGGTATTTTGTGTCAGCAATTGATGATGAATATTATTTCGTATCAAGATAGATTTCTAACACCCCAAGCTCCTTAGTAGTAGAGTCTAATTACAGCCACATAGCAACTATGAACATTTATTTACGTGTATTCCAATGTGCAGAAAAAGATAACGATTTGAAAACCCAAAGCCAACGTACTGGCAGCTACCAAAATGATTTTTTAATAACCTACTCTCACGTACTCCCTTCAAAGTTTGGGTAAATTCCTTCAGAGATTTACCACGTCTTTAAGAAATTCATGGGGAAACATCGGATTATAATGGTTTCTTAAAAAATGTAAAATATAAACCAAACCGCGATAAAATCGTAAAAATTATGACACATAAAAGTTTTATTTCAACATTATGAAATTCCCCATAATTTGTAAATATACTCCTCGTGGTTTCTGAATAGTACTTTCTGCAATAATACAGCAACAAAGTAATAGTTTGAAAGGAAACGATATCTTATACGCGCTGGGTGCCGAAACAAACTGTCGTGAACTGATTCACAATTCTTCTTGATAGCATGTTGATCGGTTTGCAAATATTTACTCAAAGGATCTTACAAAATACAATTTTCCAGTATTATTTTTGATGAATAACTTGGTACACTGTAGTGGACTGAATGGTTAACTTTAAGTAAAGACGTTATTTTGTGTTGAAAAGTATTCCGCAAGATCTAGAATCGAATATACCGAGTGCATAAACTCGGAATGAAAATCTCGGATTTCGTATTAATGTATTCATTATTAAGAATACTGATACTATTATCTAAAGAATATAAATAGCAATTAATATGTGAATGAAAGTAAAAATATAACATGTTTAAATAACAGAACACTTGAGAAGTATAACATAACAAAAAACGTATGCAAGCACTGCAAAGTCACTTTTATCACATTTTTTACAATGCCCTGTCATTCATCACTACATATAACTTCATATAACATATACACATGCATATAAAAAAAAATATCCCCACTGATATAAAATATGTCTTGTAACTCGATATTCTTGGAGAATTGGATAGTTGTAAAGGATAGTGGAGCCACGCTGCTTAACCCAGTATGAAGTGGTAGGCTCGTTCCAGGCAATACCACAGTCTCCAGGAAAACGTTTTGATTAGTGAGAATGCCGAATGCACAATACCCCTTTACTCTTCCCATGATTTTTCTTCCTGCCCCCTCCCGATGCGATAGACCGGCAGCACATCTGTGATCCAAACATTATGGATGTTCATGGGTGGCAGTATGCAGCAGGCCGGTCCGATGCAATAAAAAAAGAGATAGACTAATGTATGGTGAACTGGCGTTGCTCTTGATATATGGGGTACACTCATTGCGTGTACTCGAATTTGCCAAACCTGGTACGCTATATATAGATACTGTTTTTCGTAATGCAGAGAACACGAATCATATATTTTATTTACATATTGTACATTGGTTGAAATGAAAGTAAAACATAAACTAACATAAAGACGTACGACACGTTTACCCCAGTGGCAAAACGCGACTCAAACGCATAATATGAAAAGCAAGCATTCACAACCCGTTGAATTTTCATCAGTTTATTCCTAGAATCCTTGAACCGTCTCCGCTATTTATTATTCGTGCAAACACATCCGGGCGTGGAAACTTGTATGAAACAAGAGACGGCCAGGCATACAAAATATGAGCGGGGTCCCGCGATTCGCGGCACACTCGGTGAATTATTAAAAATGTCAAATGCATATGGTTTGTAGTAAAAATGTTAGGAATTCATAAGCTCGCCGGCCTACATCAAGGATTTCATTTCCGAATATTAAAATTCATCCGTTGATTAATGCGTGACTTTATGGGGACAGTTAATTTTTTGTAACGGCTTTTGTTCTCAACATATTGTATTTTCTATTAGTTATTAATGAAGGAGGGTTGAAGGGAAAATTACACGGCAAAAAGTCATCAAAAAATTAAATATTTATGTATTGTAGTCGATGAGAGACTCGATTTACAGGACCCTCTAATTATGTCGACGTCGTGGATATGTGATAGACATGAGGGTATCAAAGCAATTCATAAATCCTAAATTAAAAACGAATATTGCAGACTCTCTCACACTAATCATGTATTTTATTACAGTTCATTTAGATCATGTAATTCTGTTAAGTGTATTTATTAATAAACAAATATAAATTGATGAACCAAAACACAGTTCAATTTAGCATACCTAGTTTACCCTTCAATATATTTCTGAACAAATCCATTTAAGTCTCCATTGTCCACGTCCACAGAAAGTAAACAACTGCAAAGTAAATGAGAATCTGTTACCCTAACAAATGATAATACTAAGTGGATTGTCCTAAATTCATTCACACAAAGTGAGTGCCAGATACAATACAAATAAAACCGCTCCCACACTCACGGCATAAACTTGATCGTGCAAGTAATTGTCCCTTCGCGGCAGTACAACAGAGCCTCAGTTGTCTTCTAAGCTTCCTCGCTCTTAAATAATTTATCTTCATACTTTTTGGTACGGATTTGTATGAGTTGTTGTTAAGAGGCAAACGTTTTTGTTTATAATTTAATATGTGTTACGAAATAGGTGATTTAGGAAGGGGTTTTCAGACTATTATTGTGAAGATTATTATCAACATAGATTACGGAAATTATCGACGATTAAATCATTGCATCGGCAAAGCTGTCACTTCATGTCGGTTTGAGTGAGAATTTCGGAATACACTCCTGGCTAAGCGGAACTATTATGCAGTGTTAATAAGTTAGGGCATATTCCCCACAATTTCAACTGTTGTTTTGCTTCTTGCTACGGTTTCAAGATTTGTTAAAAATGTGTCCGTAAAGTGTATTTTTATTTGATAGCCATTAAGCTAGGTTTAGCCAGTAGGCTTAGGTTTGTTTCGCATTGAAATAAAAGTATTTTTACGGATTTTACCACGATTTCATTTTTAAATGTTCACTATATGCCGTGACCACGAAAACTGTAAAGTAATACAAACGTCATTGAAAAAAAAACATTGAACTAAATCCTTAACAAATAGTTTTATTTCAATGTAAACCAATCGAAAGTGCGTGATAAACTGATGGTAAACGGACTAGACACGGCTGCCAACATGTTTTCTGTGGTCGCGGGTTCGAATTTCAGAACACACCTCTGACTTTTCGGAGTCAGCGTGTATTGGTAGTCAATCACGACGCACTTTGACGGTGAAAGAAAACATCGTGAAGAAACCTGCATACCATAGCGATTTGGAGGAATTTCTATGGTATGTAGAGTCCACCAACACCCATATCTATCCATCTATATATTTTGTTCTAAGTAAAAAAATACAATCTGGTAACGCACATTAAAAATAAGCGTCAATTTTAAAACCAGAATTTCTTCAAACCTAATTATTTCCAGGAAAAATGACCTTATAAAAAAGCGAATTATGGTTTGCAAACCCGAGTCGGTGTGAATGTTATTTTTGGACATAATATTTCGTGGCAATTCCCTCTATTTGACTTTAGGGAGGAGTGCAAACACGACTGCCATTTTTGTGTGCTTCCATGGAAATTCGCAGAGATGAATTTTCTCTTTATAATTGGCTTGGGATTAACGTAGGATTGTAGTCACCTAGATGAAATACAAAAGCGTTTGTGTGTGCATTTTAATTTTAGTTTTGCTGAATTAAATTAAATTTATATTGAAGACAACAAATAAATGCACAAACAAAGCTGTGCAAGTTTGTGTACTCAACTTATAAGCTTTGATTCACGATATTCATATCATTATGATAATTAGATTCATCATTCAGCAGGCTTTTGGGACGCTGTAAACTGTAATTATCATTCCAGTAATTTATATTTTCACTCAGTAATTAATATTTATCGATGTGTCGGTTTATTGGGATACCATAGACTTTATTACCTCTTTTATCGATGATTTAAATATAAAATTTGGTGAAGTATTAATGAGTCTACTCAAGCGGGAAATCTCCGCCCACCACTTATTAAAAATCGACGCGAAGTAATTACCTTTATTTATTTTGGCTCTGCAAAATGATAAATAAATACACCCAACAGTCACATACATAGTCTTGACCCCACACTAAGATCGGGTCATGTGTCGTGGGTATCAGGAACTAAACTGGAAACTTTTCGGTCTCACAAACACCCAGACCAGAGATAGAATATTTGCTTGAAAATGCTTTACTTCTCGATTGGTTGGAGAGATCGCACAAGGTTTATTGCCTAATGTTTATCTGCATGCTCTAATTCTGCTAACGTAGGTACTTATTTAGTTTATAACAGATATGTCTTCTGTTTTCAAAGCAACTGTTCGGTTCAGATCTAAATTTCACTCGAGGTAGTGGACCAAGAGTCTTCTGATGGCAATATAATTATCTTGCCAATAATTATATTGCCATCAGATATTCTATCTCAATATTTATTAAGAATTCGCTATGTACCATGTTCTCTTGGTGTGTAGAAGACGTTTGTTCCAAAGCCAATATACACTTTGGGTCGTTGAGCCAGTGTTGTTAGAAATCCAGTTTTATACGTCCCAGTTCAGAGGGGTTACTCTATGATCCGAAATGAAGTTCGAATATCCGTCCGAAGTTAGTTATAAGTTTTCTACTTCTAAAAATACTTTTCTCTATGACACTTATCATTCATTCTGAACTTAGTATTTGGTTATGACGTGCGATAGAGGATTCAAACATACGATCTTCGTTTTAGATCATAGTGTACCCCCTGGTCAAGCAAACTCTCAGTTGCAGAGAAGAGCGATGCTTAGCAATGGCAGATTATGAGCTGAAATAACACTGTAATGACACGGTATGATTCAAAATTCTGTAAACGCGGACGCCAGCCGCGTCTGATCATAGAAAAATCAATACGGGCATAATGTTAATCGGCTATTTATTAGCAGTAAAATTCGTTAATTTGTTTGCGGGCCAGTAAACCGTTTTACTGCTGCCTAACATGATTACGCTATGGGTTTAATGGTACCTTCGGGATCGGGAAGTGATATGTGCGTTTTATTTACGTCTGCCCTGACCTTCTTTTGTTTCCCGGTACTGCGCAATATGCATTCGTCTTACACAACACACGTGGTGGTAGTGGGAACTAATCATGGTGTTATTACGTAACTGTACAACAGGAATGCTGATAGTCCCGAAAATTGTCTACAAAAAGAAGGTCAGATATTGCTATATCCTTGTCAATTATGAGATTATGAGTCATATCATTACCATAAACGAAAAGAAAAATTTATTGGCGTATAAAACGGTTCTCTAATTTGCTTTATTTGTCCATATATTATTCCGAGTTGACGCTGTTCCTGATAAATTTCACTAGATTTATTTACCGTACGCTATATTATTTCATTATTTCACGTCATGTCCTGAAATGAAAATACCCATGTCATCAGAAATAGGGGAACACGAGTAAAATTATGATATTTGCGTGAATAAGGATAAATATTCTATTTATTTATATTAATTTATTTGAATTACTATAATTTAACATAATTAAGATAAATTCATAAAATACGTTGCAATATGAAAACAAAAAACTATTTTACAAAGACACAACAAAATAAATAAAAATAAATTTCGTACGTGCCCCTCTAATTTTGCCGCAATTGAAAAGTTATCTATTAAGCGTTTCTGTGTTTATGGCACTTCATTTTAATTAATTCGGGATATATTTTTTTACTCTGTGTATTAACACAATATCTAAACAGAGATGGCTTACCTTTGCTAGTTGATACAATTGAATCATATTGCTTTAAACCAGATACACAAAGATTAAAACCGAAACACAACACACGCATCACTATAAAAGGTTTTCCACGTTGTTGTAGATACTCTCGGGCGAATATTAAAATTATTAATAGGTCTCTCATATGTGAGTGGCTGCCTACCGCAGCGCATATTTAGATTCCACCTAACATCAGTGTAAATGCACTGTTGTGATCAGATTTGAAGAAAATTATAGCCAGAGTAGCTAAGAGACATACTGAGACTTAACATCTTATGTGTCACGATGGCGATCGCATTTGACTACCAAGCATCGCTTTGTGATACATGGTATTGTTTGGTTATGCTAATGTCCATGAGCGGTCATATCGCTTACCATCAGGCGAATGGTATGCCTGTCTCGCCATTTATTGCAATAAAAAAACCTACCATTATACTATTATTACATCGTTAGAGGAACAGTGAAAAAAATGTCACATACAACGTAGAGAGGGTGACAAACGGTCGGGGCAAGTCGATATATGCTAGTGCGCACCTCATTTTCTAGACGCTTTTTGCTGCACTGTCAACTTCTCTATGGATGCCTAAAATTGTAATTTGGTAGATTGCTCTAGTACTGTTTTTCCTTTTGAAGCAATAAGAATGATTCAGTATTATTGTGCTCGCGAATTTTTATTTCTTCTGTATCTGTATCAGCCCATATTACGTCCCACTGCAGGGCACGGGCCTACTCTACAATCGACAGTACGATTGAGAGTGGTTAGGCTATATAGTCCACCACGCTGGCCTAGTGTGGGTTGGTGGACTTACATACCATAGAAATTATTTCTTAGAAAAGTCAAAGTGAGTTATTTCTTAGAAATATGTAAATTGTAGAAATTGGTTGTTATTCTTATTGAAGATGAAATCTCACTTCTGATTTTATAAAAGCATAAAGTAATTTTCATGCCACCACACTAATTGTTAGATGCACTTCGCCTTATTTGCTAGACGCTAGACACAGTCTTGACAAAACTTACCTGCTCTAACTACTGTTTCTGTTACTGTTACTGTTTCCTAAACGTAATCTCTTTTATTGTGTAACCACAGGTGTAAACTTTGCAAATTATCGCTATGTTTAAACCCACTGTAGAGGTTTAGATTGCCGAAACTTTTTGTGTAATAAACCTTTTATAGGAGTTTGTGTATTGAGGTGTAAGTGGGGTTTCTGAACACTGCGATCGGGGCAGTATGTGGTGAATGCTAATATGTAATACAATTAGGAGTAGGTAAATGTTGTACTTGAATATGATAGACGGATAATGTAGATGAGATCTGACGAGGAATATAGAGGCAATTAAGTGTTGGTCAAGCATAAAGTGAAGTCGGCTCAACCAAAGGATGAGTCACATTGGATGCCTTGGATATCTTGAGGAAAGATTACATACATAAATAGGCATCGTATGATTAACTCGAGTTAGGAATTTTTCGTTCTGAGCATAAATTATGATGAGCATATTCTTTTGTTCATATTTTCACATTGAGTCAAAAGCGGAAATCGTTTCTGAACTATGCTAACAAAAAGAATATTTATTATTATAATTAAAGCCGTCATTATTAACCAAAGGGTTCTTTAAAACATTGAGGTAGTTACGGGATAATATAGAGCTATTCATTCAGGGTCACTATTAAAAGGGTTAAGTACTGTTAATTAGTTAGATCTTGCGTAAAAACTAAGATCTGATCCAAAAAGCCACACCTATTAGCAACTCGGACTATATTTATCAGCTGACCAAAAGGTTTGTTACTAGATTCCGCAGCCCAATCCAGGGTTGACGTTGATAAAGTAACACGTAAATACGGCCTAGCCGAATCACCACGGTCCAGGGACAAAATTAAGAAAATGCCTACAGTCGAGACGAATGGAGGCGATCAATCTCACACAAGCCCGCAAATATTCTGCCAACATGTAGTAAATACGAGAATATGCGTCAGGTGCGGAATATTGCTTCGCGTTACATCAGCACTTATTTCTATCAGAGTTCAACTATGAATTTATTGTTTAGGTCTGTTACATAAGAAGATTATTTTTGACTGCCTTGATGGCGCAGTTGTACCACAGTATGATAGCAAAGCTGATGTCCCGGGTTCGATTTCCGGGTCAGGCAAAGATACATTGGATTTTTCTATTCAGCCCGGAGTCATTAATTTGTGTCCGATATGGCGATAGGCTCGTGAGACGGAAAATGCTAGGTAAAACGTGGGTCGCACCTCTGCCTACCCCTTCTAGGAAAAAGGCGGGAGTGTATGTAAGTACTTTTTTAATTTAAGTTTTACTTTATGACGGTATGGGTATAAGTCAATGATTTATGTTATTTCACATCTGTTACTAAGGCTTTAGTGATCATAAATTTTGGTGCTCCATATACGGCCTGTCTAGCGACAATAAAATAGATATAATGTTTGTAACAATTAATATAGATATAAATGTTTTGTTTATAACCACGATACAATGAGTTAATTTAAAGTAAATAACTTAACTGGAAGAGCATTAAATACTAAAAACATAAATGTCCGCCATGATGGATCCACTTTTCAAACCCAACCAAATGTCACCACTGAATATAATCGTGAAACAAAACTGTTCTATAATATTTTCAAATGTTTTCTTTTTTGCGTGTGTAGTCCATGCGACCAGCATTTATCAAAAAGTTTTTAAGCCTTTCACAATGTTAACTGTTTCAGTCAACTCTGTGGATGAAATGCAAAAATAATTCATTCTATTTTCAAATTAAAAAAATATTTTTAGATTTAGTCTCATGTTTATATTTGTTAAATTATATCAAACTTAGACAGTGTTGCCATCTATTATTATTTTTGTAACCATATCGCATTCCGTGTTCTCTATGAATATATTTTAGTCTATGCAGAATTACCAACGTGTTTTATTAGGTCATGGGCCCAGTCCCGTGTATTTTTGTAAAAATAAGTGTAAAAAATCACGTTGAGTCGCTTGAAAAGACTGTACAATGGCTACAAATCTGTTGATCAATGTTCCGAAGTTGCGCGGTCGCGAAAATTACGACGAATGGGCGTTTGCCGCAGAGAATTATCTTATCCTAGAAGGCTTGGAGGGCAACATCAAGCAGGAAGTTAAAGCTGATTCTGAAGGCGTGAACGCTTTAAACGATGCGAAGACAAAGGCAAGACTTATCATGACTATAGATCCATCGTTATACGTCCATATCAAAGCCGTGACTTCGACGAAGGCTTTATGGGATAAATTAAAGCAGATGTTTGACGATTCTGGATATACCCGTCGAATCAGTTTACTTCGAAACTTGATCTCCATTAGATTAGAAACTTGTGATTCCATGACTATGTATGTAAATCAAATCACGGAGACATCTCAACGATTAAGTGGTACAGGTTTCAACATAAATGATGAGTGGATCGGAGCCCTACTTTTAGCAGGTCTGCCAGACAAATATTCGCCAATGATAATGGCCATCGAGCATTCCGGCATCAACATTACGGCAGATGCAATCAAAACAAAATTGCTGGATTTGGAGGTTAGTACAGGGAGTGAATGTGGACCGGAAGTTGCATTTGGTACGAAACACGTGCTGAGGAAGAAAGGCAAAGACAATCCCTGGAACAAAACGTCATTCAAAAATAGACAAAACGCATCCAATATGTCGAATGGAGCAAATGTCAAATTGACAAATGAAAAAATTATAACCTGTTACAATTGTAAGCAAGCGGGTCATTATAAAAATAAATGTCCTCAAAGATTTTCTGGGACTCAGAAAAATGCACAACTAAATGCATTTAATGCTGTATTCTTGAACGGAACATTCAGTAGAGAAGACTGGTACATAGACTCGGGAGCTAGTTATCATATGACATGTAACAAAGATTGGTTATTAAATGTGTCCGATTATCCGAAGACGAGCAGTATTATAGTGGCTAATAATAACAAAGTTACAGTAGAGGGTTGCGGCGAAATACAAATTACGACCTTATCACATGAAAATGAGTATAATGTGATTGTAAAAGACGTCTTGTATGTACCCAGTTTAGCAACCAACCTTTTGTCTGTTAGCCAAATGATTAGTAATGGAAACAGAGTATCATTCAAGTCAAATGCATGCTATGTCTTTAACCAGAGTAATGAGTTGATTGCCACAGCTACACTAGTGAATGGCATTTATAAGTTAAACTTGAGTAAAAAAACCAGCTCATATCCAGTGTTAGCCGCAGCAGTTGACAGCAAAACTTGGCATAGGCGGATGGCACATATTAATTACAAAGACCTAAATTTGATGAAAAATGGAGTTGTTAAAGGTGTAAATTTCCCCAGTGGGAGTAATAATTACATTACAACATGTAAAGTTTGTTGCGAGGGGAAATCTGCAAGATTACCTTTCACTCACACAGGTAAAAGAAGCTCAAAATTACTTGATCTAATACATGCAGACATTTGTGGACCCATGGAAGCTGAATCCATTGGAGGGTCGAAATATTTTATATTATTTGTAGACGATTACAGCCGTATGGTGTTTATCTATTTTTTAAAAGGAAAAGATGAAGCATTGAATTGTTTTAAAGAATTTAAAAATATGGTCGAAAATCAGAAAGATACCAAAATTAAAGTTCTTAGAACTGACAATGGCAAGGAGTTCTGCAATAATGCATATGAAAACTTTTTAAAAGCAAACGGAATTATACACCAAAAAACCAATCCTTATACCCCTCAACAAAATGGTATATGTGAACGTTTAAACCGGACAATTGTGGAGAAAGCACGATGTTTGCTGTTCGATGCAAATTTAAAAAAAAAGTTTTGGGCGGAGGCTTCCCATACAGCAGTATACTTGAGGAACAGGTCCATTTGTTCAGGATTGAACATAACACCTTATGAGATGTGGACAGGGCGAAAACCAAATCTGGAACATATACGCATTTTTGGTAGCAAAGTCATGGTCCATGTTCCCAAGGAGCGAAGATTAAAGTGGGACAAGAAAGCAACAGAGCATATATTTATAGGTTATCAAGATAATGTCAAAGGATACCGAGTATATAATTTAAGCACAGGCAGGATAACAACAAGCAGAAATGTCACAATAATTGAAAAATTAGATGAAGATCATTGCAGTAATGTGTCAAATGCTCAAATTTTCTTTGAAAACAATGAAGAGTTGGTGTCAGAAACAGTTTCAGTGGGGGACAACCATGTGGTAGAAAACATAGAAAGAGATGAAAAATCTAATATTCAAAATGACACCGAAGACTCTGTGGAACCTGATAAGATGGAAGCAACACATAGCAAAAGAATAAGACGTCCACCACAGAGGTATGGATTTCTTAATATGTTGGCCGCTAATGAAGATTCTTTGGAGGACCAATTCCTCACATTTAAGCAAGCAGTTAATGGACCAGATCAAGAAAATTGGAAAGAAGCAATATATAACGAACTTACCTCATTTGAAGACAACAATGCTTGGGTAGTAGTTGATGCGTCATATTGTGCAAAACCAGTGAAGTGCAAATGGGTGTTTAAAAAAAAGTGTGATGTAGACAATAGTGTGCGTTATAGAGCCAGACTTGTGGCAAAAGGTTATACACAAGTGGCGGGTATTGACTATGATGAAACATTCTCTCCTGTTGTTAGACACACAACCTTGAAACTTTTGTTTGCTTTGTCAGTTAAATTAAGATTAAGTATAAGACACTTAGATGTTACAACTGCATTTCTGAATGGTGAATTGAAGGAAAGCATTTTCATGGAATTGCCTGAAGGTTATGATCAAATTAAGAACTCTCAAAATAAAATATTGTTATTAAAAAAGGCAATTTATGGTCTCAAACAATCATCTCGTGCTTGGTATGAGAAGGTACACTCCTGTTTGATTAACTTAGGATATAAAAGATCTGAGTTTGAAGCTTGCTTATATACTAAAATAAATAAGAATATAAAACTAATTATTGCATTATATGTAGATGATTTTTTCATATTCTCTAATAATACTATTGAGACTGATAATCTAACAGTTACATTGAGTGAGAATTTTAAGATAAAAGACTTAGGTGAAATTAAACAGTGTTTAGGAATGCGGGTAACTATTGATAAAAAATTAAACACAATAACGTTAGATCAAGAACAGTATATTGAGAAATTATTAAATAAATTTGGTATGTGTGATTGTAAAATGGCAGATACTCCTATGGAGATAAAAATTAATTTAGAGAAAGCAGAAGTTTGTGATAAACAGTTGCCATATCAAGAATTAATTGGCAGTTTGATTTATATTGCTATTCTTACTAGACCTGATATAGCATTTTCTGTAACTTATTTGAGTCAATATAATAACTGTTTTAATGAATGCCATTGGAAACATGCCAAAAGAATTTTGAGATATTTAAAAAGAACTAAAAGTTATTCAATAAAATATGTGAATGAGGAATCAGAATTACATGGTTATGTTGATGCAGATTGGGGTAACAATTTGCTTGATAGAAAATCTTTTACTGGATACTGTTATAAATTGTGTGGTTCTGTTATCTCATGGAATTAAAAAAAAAAACAAAGTACTGTAGCCCTGTCAAGTACAGAGGCCGAATACATGGCCATTTCAGAGGCTTGTAGAGAAGCCATTTACCTAAGGAATTTACTTTATGAGATTGCTGGTACATTGTATACTATTAATTTATATAATGACAGTCAAAGTGCTCAGAAATTGTTGAGAAGTCACATGTTACATAAAAGATCAAAGCACATAGATGTTCGACATCATTTTGTTAAAGATTTAATTTCTGAAAATGTTGTTAAAATTAATTACTTAGAAACTGAAAAAATGCCAGCTGATCTCCTTACTAAAAGTTTACCTCCTGTAAAGCATACTTTTTTGTTAGAAAAGTTAGGTATAACATTGTAATTTCTTTAAATGTATATTTTATGTCAAAATTTGATATAGTGGGGGTGTTAAATTATATCAAACTTAGACAGTGTTGCCATCTATTATTATTTTTGTAACCATATCGCATTCCGTGTTCTCTATGAATATATTTTAGTCTATGCAGAATTACCAACGTGTTTTATTAATATTAAACTAGCGGCCCGGCCCAGCTTGGCCCGGGTACAAATAGATTTCTGTACAATAATATGTACGTATTATACATATAAACCTTCCTCTTGAACCACTCTATCTATTAAAAAAACCGCATCAAAATCCGTTGCGTAGTTTTGAAGATTTAAGCATACAAAGAGACATAGGGACAGAGAAAGCAACTTTGTTTTATACTATGTAGTGATTAAGATATATATATTTTTAGACGAGAATCAATCTTAAAACAATATAATCCTTTACATTTCTTCCATCTGCAAAGATCTGCATCTTTTCATTGAGCAGCCTCATTTAGCACATACAAAGCGTAGTTTTCTAATCTAAAAACCGCAATTGAATCGTTAATTATATATTTTCCGCTCTCATATATTTAGACAAACGTATAGTTTTTTTACTGCAAACTAAAAAGTTCCCCGAGGATGAATATCATTACGGACGCGGAGCCACGGGAACAATAGCTCGTTCATTTATAATTCCGAGTAGAAGTTCATACATTCATTTCGTGAGACTAATGAGAACACTCGTATCAGAATTTTTAACCTATCCACAAGTTTGTTCATTGGTTATCATTCTAGGTACTTGGCAAAAGTCGGCTGAGAAGAATACGCTACGAGGTCGAATAATGCCAGGGATAGCAAATACTCTTAAAAATTTAATAGTGGTTACTAATTATTTACACTCTGAATTAATATCTATTATTGACTAACTTCAGAATTAGAAGATGTCACCATTTCGGCACTAGCTGATAGTGTCATATCCAATATTGAAAGTACCAATATTATAAATGCGAAAATTTGTGTATTCGTTACCTCTGAATGCTCAAATTACTGAACCAATTTTGATTAAATTTGGTACGGGGGTAGCTCATATCCTGGATTTACACACAGGCTACTATTAATCTCGAAAGAATAGTGTTCCCGTGGGATGAACAAGAAATATAATAATTATTATATTATATTATTATATTGGTTTTCAAACTCAAAAAACTGGGACGGGATATAATATAAAAAAGGTATGAAATAGAAATGGACAGGATTGCATGCCTTGAGGCATGGAACAAAATAAGACGGGAGAGGTCGGGATGTAATGGGATAGGACGAAAAAGGCAGTATAAAGGACGGCAGTCCCGTTGAGTGTAAATATTAAAGAGTTATTATGCGAAATAATGTGTCTGATGTAAATTAAACTCAAAAAATATTTGCACCCGGGCGAAGCCGGGTCGGGCCTCTAGTGTTTAATTAAAGTGAATGAACACTCTGCAACACAATTTCATACCTTTTTTTTAATAAGATTACAGTCATTATTGAAGATATTGGTTCATTTTATGGTTCGCTCGTGGGAGCATAGCAGCGAAAATTTCAAGCCATCCAAAGGGCTTTAAACTTGGCACTTGTTCTGCTGTCATTTGCCAACAATGGACAGCAGATGTCGATGGCTTACTCTACGAAACATATCTTTAAACTGGCTTGGTCATGGAACAAAGCCTCTTAGACTGACTTAGATTAGTGGATAAATACATTTTATTTTTTAATGCAATTAATGGCGAGACGAGCATGCCGTTAGCGATACGACCGCTCAAAACCAAACAACGCTTTGAATTACAAAGCAATGCTTGGGATTCCACTGCGCTCGCCATGGACATGGTGAAATACGAATATAAATACTTGTTGTTTATAATATTAAAAATCCTCAAACAATGATATATACATATATTACAAAAATGTTCCAAAATTCACCACAAGCAGATAGAGTTTAAATGAATTACACATTTGCAAGCACATCATATAACATATTTCAAAACGTAAAATATATTGTTCGCCATGGAACTTAAACCGCACTGTTTCAAAGCCACACTGTCACTACACCAATAAGGCGACTATAAATTAATTACTCAATAAATTAATCCACTATAGTAATATTTGAAGTGCAATCGTAAAGGGCGGGCGATCGTTAACATCAACTTGGAAAGTAAGTTTCTCGGGCCGTAAACCGATCTAACAATTATACCGTTCAACGATACTAATAAAACTTGTTTGGGGAATATAAACTTTATCGCTGTTTTAGTTTAGCTTGATGTCGTACATATGTTTTTTTAACCTATAGGTCTGATGAAAATCGCTTCAGATAGCTCGGCGGGAATAAGGCTAAGTAGAAAGAAATAATAAAATAAATAAATAACAAAAAAACACCCAACAGTCACATACATAGTCCTGACCCCACACTAAGATCGAGTCTTGTGTCATGGGTATCAGGAACTGCGAGAGACTTTTCGGTCTCACGAACACCCAGACCCGAAATAAATATTTGTGGGCCGCAAAAGCATTTCTCTCGGTGCGGGGATCGAACTCGCGGCCTCTCGTTTCACAGGCTGCTCTATAAAATCATTACCAACAAAATTATGAGGAGCGTGTTATGCCTCCAACTGCGTTTGTGGACACTGTCAAATAAGATCATTCAAAACCTAAATAAAATATTCATATTAAAATCTTGTTTCTATCTTTTCAGTTCTTCAATGTTTTTAATAAAGAAGGTGCATATTCGCAGTCATTTTTTTTTAAATAATGTTTTGCAATTTTTTTAGTTCCGTTGTGTCTGAAGTCACTAAAAGTACCACCGGTTTCGTTTTCGGTAGCAGTCTTAATATACCTTGTATAAACTAAGGCCTGGCAAAAATTACCACCAATATTTTATAACTATAAATACTCGTAATATGCACATTTTGTATGAACGTGCCAATCATTACATAATATAAAACAAAATCGCATCCCGTCTGCCTGTGCCTATGTATGGTCAGATCTTTAAAACTTGGCAACAGATTTTGATGCGTTTTTTTAAAAATTGATATAGTGATTCAAGAAGAAGGTTTATATGTATTATACATATACAGGTGTCCCAAATTGTAAGAAAAATAACATGGATCTGATGTGGAGCGAAATGAAAAAACATCTGCACCCAGACGAAGTTAGGACCGTCCGCTAGTATTTAATATTTCTAAAAAAATATGACTACATGTTTTATTACTTTTTGTCTCGTTTGGTATTCCATGAATTATTCTATATCAATCGAAAACCCTTTCACGTAGACAGCGACTCAAATATGCAACTGTAATAAAATAACAAAAATCTGAGTGACATTGTGATAACAGTACGGTAACAGCCGCCATTTTTAATTTACTCTATCGTTTTTGTTTTCATTGAATGTAAAGGCATTCTACCATCCGATTCGTTTACCAATATTTCGACTGTACATTCATCTCTCTGTCGAAATTAAAATATCCCACAATGGAATAAAAAAGAAAACAAAAGTTTTTTCAATTAAAAAATGGCCACCAAGGATTGTTATATTGGTAAAATACAAACTCTTGCTTCATGCGATATTTTCTCATTTTATTAATCTTTGATTATGACACTCAGAACTCATTAATACGATCTAGGGACCTTAAAGAAGCCTGCTTTAATTGGTCAAATCGACCACGGCGACGCTATTATCTCAGAGAACCTCAGCAGCAGTTGCTATTATTTATTGCTATCATATATATAATTCTCAGCCGTCCCTTCAACACTCCTTTCATATTTCATCAAAGGGTCGCAGCTTATACTGTCAATAAGCCTCGAAGGATTACCGTGAAACTCCGGCTCATTTTTCTGCAAAACACATTGAAGTTATTCTCGTGATTATGTGATATTTCGCAATATTATTGTTCGACTAGGGGCTGCATGGACAGGTGTGAGGATGGGACAGTCACTTTTATCTACACTGATAAACGATAGAATCGACAAAGGAATGTAACGATGGTTTGGTCAAGTAGAGAAGATGGATGAAAGGAGAGAGGCAAAAATACAATGCGAGTGTGGACGACCACGACGAGAACGCATGAAGAGGTTGATGAAAGTGTATGAAACCAAAGTAATATTTCATGATCTAGCAAAGTGGCGATCTATAGCCTCTGCCTACCCCTATGGGATATAGGCGTGACGATTATGTATGTATAAACAATAGGCTCTTATGGTAGCAGTGCCGCTAGAGAATGGCTACGGTACTGCGCTAGACAATCAGCTTGCACAGTATTTATTTTATTTTATACATGGAAGATTTTTAGTTTAATTCATTTAAATGCTTAAATAGTATAGTTAACAGAGAGCCAATAACAAATATTCACTTATAGAATAAGAAGGCAAATCTTACTTGATTGACGCGCACAGGAATATCTAGGAAAAGTCCATATCCTGGAATTATACAGGCAGACGGATATAGTCAGGTATCTCTTTTATACAGTTAACTATGTATGCACAAAGATAAATATAGCCTTAATGTGCGTTGTTTGCCTGGGAAATGTATGAAAATATGAGAAATGCTTCTTAAGTACACACTTAGAATTCTTTATAGTTTTATTATGCAGATGAACGTTGGATAGTGTTGTGTGGGAGTATATTTTAGTCAAATTACGGTCTCTAGGGGTTAAAACGAAAAATATTTACATTGGCTTTTAATTTTGTTGTTTTGGTTTATTTGTTAATTTTGATGGCAATGTCTCGTCCAAATTATATAATAGAAAGATGTGCAAAATTTAAAAATAAATCCACATCTTCTTTTCATTACAAAAATATAAAGCGTGTAAAATATTCATATATACAAGTTCTGTAATCTCGTACGAAGATATACAATGAACTAGCTTTTAAATTCGTGTTACCATTTTGTTTATTTATTTATTTGTACAATTGTAAGTTTATTTTAGGCCATAAATATATTTATTAGTGGAAACTATAATTTACAATTATCCTACATATATACTCGTATCTCATGTATATATAACTCCATCATCAAAATATAGTCTATAAAATTAGAGGGTTCATGGGTTCCGTGAAATAATTTTGTCGGTGTTGAGATATACGTTTCTCCCTCGTTGGATATCGATGTACACAAAGGCGTAAAATTATCAAAGGGGCTAAGACAAGTCTATCACGTTTCGAGTTCAGTATATCGACCGTCAATGGAAACTCAATGACTACCTCTATTTGGAGACCACTATTCATGCCATCGTGGTTTACTTGTGGTAGGTCTCTCATGTGTGAGAGGCCGCCTGGGTAGGTACCACCGCAATAAATATTTCTTCGGCCAAACAGCAGTGTAAATGCGCTGTTGTATTCTGGTTTGAAGGACACTGTAGCCAGAGTAACTACTGGAGATATTGAGACTTAACATCTTACGTCTAAGGCGCAGTAAAATGCCAAAAATTGCTTTGTTATTCATGATGTTGCTTGGTTTTATTACTATTCGTGGGTGGTCATATCGCTTACCATCAAGCGAACGGCATGCTCGTCTCGCCATTCATTGCAATAAAAAAACGTACATTGCAGTCACATTATCATAGTACAAAAAAGTCCGAATGATGTAAATGTTCAGAACATTGCACAAAGGCTTAGCACAGTTCAAACTGCCAATCCCTGGGGTACAAGCAGGTATGTGTGAATACGCAGATATGAAACTTGGTTGAATGGCGCGCATTCGTTAGGCTTTTTTGGGTATCGACATTTCACAGTCGGGAATATTTTCCAAAAGTCAAAGCTGGCGTAGAAAACGAACATTGAAAATTAGGAGCTTCTAGGATGGACGTTGATTTTAGTCAACATTTTGGTCCAATACAATGATACAGTATGAAAGAAGTTGAGTTTTATCATTACATAGTATAAAACAAAGTCGCTTTCTCTGTCCCTATGTCCCTTTGTATGCTTAAATCTTTAAAACTACGCAACGGATTTTGATGCGTTTTTTTAATAGATAGAGTGATTGAGGAAGGTTTATGTGTATAATACGTGCATATTATTGTAGAGAAATCTATATGCACCCGGGCGAAGCTGGGCCGGGCCGCTAGTGTTTTATAAATTAAACATTACCTGCTCATGTTCGCGGTGAAATAAACATAAAAATTGTTACATTATTAATAAATATTTTAAAATATATTATTATGTTCATGATGCGCCATTTACTGTGTAATGAGCGTTATTTAATAATATAATATTTTAGTAAAGTTTCCTGTATAAATACCTCCGAGGTAATACAGGGTGGTGCAAATTATGATGTTAAATACAAAGCGATCGATTTGAGTCGATCAAATACATTTTTATTTTATATCAAGTCCCACAGCTGGCAAAGGCCCTTTTTTTATTATTATACAAAAATACTTAAATTTATTCAATTAGGTATCACACCTAAATAAAAAAAATATTTTCGTACAAAATATTCATATGAGCAAAGGCCGTATCCAAAAAAAATCACAACGTAAAATAAGTATCCATATCAACGTTTTTATTCTGGTCTACAAAACACATCACCCTGTACAGTGTATAATATAGATGAAATTGCTTCCGGCTATACATTGCAGGTATTACGAGTAAAAGTCGATCCCCACTATGGAACCCATTTGCGCGGATTATTGGTACTTAAAAGCTTCATAAAAATTCTATTAAGCCATACTTTTTGTTGGTTATTCTTCCAAATTTTATTTAACTCGGCGCTTACGAGCTTTTAAATTGTAAGATAATATGTTGTAAAGTTAATTATTGTTTCTTATTTTGGTAATTGTTGAGGAATAACCATTTTAAGAGATACGAATATTTTTGCCTTATTTTAGACATATTATTATGTAGGTTTTTCTTTTTTGAGTAGGTTGTTATTTTTTGAGCAGTTAGCCCGCAAGCGTGAAATTCGGCATAATCGAGCTGCTCTTCCTCCTTCACAATCATATATAGGCACAGATTTTAGCTGCCCAAAATGTGGCCGTATTTGCCGCGCACGAATCGGTCTAATAAGTCACCAGCGTAGATGTACTATCCAATCGTAACATCTCCATTAGGCGCTATTTAATCATCTCACGTAGATGCTAATTGCCGATGATGATGATGATGATGATTATGTAGGTACCGTATGTCGAATGACGTTTCTTTTTAGTAAAAATATAATTTGTTTTCATAATATAATATGGCCACCCGATATTATCAGCGAATAGATATAAATCTGCAAACAGCTTTTCGCCAATATTAAAGTCTATTCCAAGTTTAATTTTATTTTAATATTTCGACTTTCATGTTTACTCAAACAGAATTTAAGATATTCTAAAGAATGCAGCTGTTTGCAGATATCTTAAAATCCTAAGAATGTAATTGAAAGCAATCTCATTTTCAAAGGAGATAGATCTTTATTATTTTCTAAGTACCTTTACTCAGTATTGAATATAATGTAATGTAATGTATAAAGTAGTTCGATTATCTTTGTAAACGTTTTGTTATATACTATATACATAAAATAATAAATTAAGTTTCTTTTTCCTGTCGGTAGAGGTGTCTATGTGTTTTTTGTTCTGTCTTGTCTTGGTCATTGAGGTATTATACTAGAGCGGACATCGGGAACAAAATCCATGCGTATGGCGCGTGCACAAGGGTACACAGTGAAGCGAGAGGGAAGATATTGTATTTCGTAGTCGTGACAGAGACAGAAATAGAATGTACCGTTCATTTCGTTACAAATATTTTGTTTGCAGTGTCCCCTCTAGTATATTATCTCAATGGTCTTGGTCATGTAATTGTAACGTCATAGCGAGAATATATTTTTATCAGTTATTCGAAGTCTAACGAGTTTAATTGAAATACTACCCAAACACAATACTCAGACAATAATAAAGTATGCCTAGTAAACTTTAAAAGATTTATAATGATGTTAATTTTCACAGCATGAAAGATTTAAAATCTAACTATCTTAAGATTAACAGCCTCCGTGGCGCAGTTGGTTAGACGCCGGCTATGAAGCAAGAGGCCACGGGTTCGATCCCCGCACCGAAACAAATATTTGTGTGAACCACTGGTATTTGTTTCGGGTCTGGGTGTTTGTGAGATCGAAAAGATTCTCGTGGTTCCTTATGCCCACGACACAAGACTCGATCTTCGGGTGGGGTCAGGACTATGTTTGTATGTGGGTTTTTTATTTATTTATAAATTAAACTTCAAATCATTATATACAAATTTTGAAAATAAGAATACTGGATGTACTTATATAAAGTACATATAGCTGTATCATAGATAATCCAGTCCCCGCATATCATCACAAAATTAGTTTTCGTCCTCACTCAGACCAGAAGGTCTGAAAAGTGACCTCTGTCAAATACAATATTTTATCTTCATTTAGGTACATGAATATCTATAAATTGTAGACATCAACATTTTTTACACCGGGTATATCAAAACCGCGACCGAAAACGAAGCCTGTGGTAGTTTTGGTGACTTCAGACACGATGAAACTAAAATGTATGCCCATATTTGTAGATTACACAAACATTTCAAAGAAATCTCGCGAAACTCTCTTGCCAGATTGCATCTAACCAGCTGCGTCATAGCTGTCGAAATAAAATAAATTTAGTTAACATTACCGCAAAAAAAATACGACGTCTACAGACAACATGCAATAACAATGTCCTTAAAAGTCGTACTCATTTTAAAAACACGAAAATCCCAGAGAGTTCGTAACATTGCTTGCTATACGCCTCGGAGTATTTGCAGTATAATATTATTTTTATTTCTGTAAAAAATGGTAAAAGATTGTACCAAGCCGCTGGATATAGGCCGTTCTTAAAAGGTCTAACAGAAAGGTCAGGTCAACTAGAAGTGATAGAGCCACGCTGTTGTCAGTCATGGCCTCAAGACCCAGTATGAATGGGCAGACTCCGGGTTGGTACCACTATATCTACGTCAATCCTTCTGCAGAACACGAGCGCCTCTACAATCTAAGGTACGATTGGGAAAAGTGAGGCTATACAGTCCACCACGTTGGCCTTGTGCTGGCGGACTTTGCATACCGTAGAAATTCTTACAAAGCGTTAAGGTATGCAGGTTTCTGTTCAATGGTTTCTTTCACCATCATGGTGCATGGTGATTGATTATTAATACACACACGTCAGAAAATAAACAAGTGTGCCCTGAGATTTGAACCCGCTACCACCTTGAACATTGTTGGCAGCCTTGTCTGACCTTTAGGCAACCACGCACTTAAAACTCAATGCCCCTATTACGCTTGTGTAGTTGTTAAAAAAAGTAAAAACCCAGTTTCCCTTCGCGTACATAGTTAAGCTCACATCTTATTTACATGCAGTCCACAGTCGTATTCTACGGCCAACATTGCTTTGTCTTTCAAAATGCGGTGTTTGTTTAAATATTGGAGTTCCTGTTCATCCTACATTTCGCGCGCAAGTTGTATTTTTAGACGTAACTTCATTTAAACTCCTTATATCTGTTTTTCTTTCTATTTGATGATCACTTAACGAAAAACAAACTATTTTATGAGAAAGTATGGGCCTGATTTATAAGACTTATAGAATTTTTCGTGTTGTTTTTTTTTCTAAGTACACTATTAAAAACTCTCCCCTGTTGAAAACTGTTTTTCAATTATTTACAATAATAATGTGTGCAAACTTAAGGGTTAATCCAACATGGGGTCATGCCAGACTGGCGGAAATCAGTGAATGTTATTGACTAGTAGGAAATAACTATATTAGTTTCACGTAATCTGAAGATAATATTACATGAAATTCAATAATTCTAAGCCTGAGGACACACACTATCGATTGAAGTAGAATATAATGGAGTATTTGAATTAGTTGAACATTCCATGGGAACACTTAATCTTTCAGGATAAAAAGTAGCATATATAATAATGTAGGTAATATGACTGCCTCGGTGGCGTAGTTGTACTACAGTACGCTTACAAAGCTGAGGTCTCGGGTTCGAATCCCGAGTCGGGCAAAGTGATATTGGATTTTTCTATTCATTATCAGCCCGGAGTCAGGAATTTGTGCCCAATATGGCGATAAGCTCGCCACCTATCACATCATGGGGCTGAACATACAAGGCGAAATGTGGGTATCCTAGCACCTCTGCCTACCCCTTCTGGGAAAAAGGCGTGAGTTTATCTATGTATGTATGTATGTATGTAATATAATATCTAGGTAATAGGTAATATCAACTACCTCCATACAAAATTTCATCAAAATTGATCCAACTGTGACTGCAAACAAACACACAATCTTTCGCCTTTGTAATAGTGGTAGGATATTACGTATAAAGGCCGAGAACTTTACAGAAAATAAATAAAACCGAGTTGTCCGTTCTTCCGTCGAGTGTGTAAACCGACCCGTGTATAGTTGTCAGCACGGCCGCGATCCCGCACTTCTAAGCAGTGCTATTAAGATAACAACGGTCTATCCCTTAAGCGATACGCGCAATAATGTGGTCCTAAGTGATTGTGGATGGGTGTCCGCAACCGACGCTGCCCGGACAAAATTGCAACTTCGCAAATGTTCTCATGTTTGACGTACTCAAATTCGGGCCCTTGTTCATTCGGCTTTTGATTGTGTTTTGGGATGTGCGTTTGTTAGATGGTTGATTTTGTCTCGTCTTTTTGTTGGTTAAGTTATGAATTTTAGTAGCTTTTAGTAGTTTCAGTAGCTGCTAATATTATGATTTCATCTATACCAGTAGGGAGTTCGAATAATAGATGTTACAAAAATGAATTCTTATTTCTACAATAGGGTTGTGTTCAAGATTTGATTTTGAGCAGTATGTAATGATTCCTAAAAAGTATCGCTTATAAAAAATACATTTGAAAACAGCATCAAAATTGGATGTAAAATGACTGTGATATTAATATTTTTAAAAGTGCGGTGGGAACACTCGTTGTCTCTTTCACATGCAACTTAAAGAAGATGATGTCACACCGTGCATGTTGCTTCCTTTTCTATATCCTACCAACAACTTTAATATATTTCTAACTTGCTTATTAACTAACGGATTTTTTCTGATTATGATTTTGCATAACGTAATCTTTCGATATAAACAATAGTAAAAATGAATGACACTAGACTATTCTTAGGTCTTCAAAAATAATTTCCACGGACCACGATTGCATGTTTATTCTTAAAATTCTGTATTAACAACATATTTATTCTTGTAAAACTCGTACCCGTAAACACAGTATAGAATCTCTCTGCTAATCAATCGTCATAACTTAGAATTAAAGATCACGATACAACGTTACGACTGAAAGTGGTTAAACTGGTTGTCAGACACATTTCCCGGGCCTTTCTGTACAAACCTTTAATGTGGACAGTTTATTGTTTATTACTATATTCCTATTGGCTATTAAATAATTCAATAAACGGTCATACAGTTAGGAGCACATTAAATAGCTCGCTCGTAAAATGGCTCCGGGCGATTACATTTTACAACCGCAAGTTGGGCCGTTGCTGTAATAGTCTCGTATGGAAACATAAATTAAATCACATAAATGAAAGAATTTCCGTCAAATAGACAACTTTTTTCTTTATTTACATGAATATCTACAAATTTTAGACATCATACCTTTATTCCACCTTTTCATGCATTCATACCTAACTACTACCGAAAACGAAACCAGATAACCATCTGTTAGTTTGGTTAGTTTTGGTGATTTTAGACACAATGCAACTAAACATTTTGTAAAATAAAGTGTAGTTTTATTCGTATTTGGGTTGTAAATACACACTTTTTTCCTAAAACATTCTTTATTAGTCTTGGCATCGACACTACAAAAAATATTTTATGAAACAAAAGTCTTTTCCACCAATGATCATAAAAAACCTTGCTGGTTCATTACAAGGTGACAATTTAACAAACCACAAGGTCTACTTAAATAGGGCTCGTCCGGGATTTGAACCCGGGACCTCTCGCACCCGAAGCGAGAATCATACCTCTAGACCAACGAGCCGTGTTGTTAAGAGGCTAATCTTGCTTGCTCTTTCGGCATTGAGACAAAGCTTTTCTAACCAAGTTTAAAAACGTGGAGGTACTATTTTCGATAGTATGTATTTTGTATTAAATGCTGTAATTATAATCAAAAGTACTCCGAACTCATATGCATAGAAAAGTCATATTCTTACCCTTCAGTATGATACAATTCTTGTGGCGTGGGTATCAGAAACTACGAGAATCTTTTCGCTTTTACCACAACCAGACCAGTAACCAACTGTAGGCCACACAAACTTTTCCCAGGAAGCGGGGATCGAACTCTAGGCGTCTTATTTCACAGCTAATAAATAATAATAAATAAATACACCCAACAGGCACAAACACAGCCCTGACTACATATTAAGATGAATTGAGTCTTTTGTTGTAGGTATCAGAATCTACGAGAGACTATTCAGTTTCAAAAAAACGTTAGACTATTCAGTTTAAAAAGTTTCACAAACACCCAGATCCGAGACAAATACTTGTGTGCATCACATTTTAACAAACATGTCTCGGCGCGGGGATCGAACCCGCGACCTCTCGTTTCACAGCCCGATTACAAACTATGCTTTTATCTGAAATTATGTATTATATTTTTGCATCTAAAATCTTGACACAAACAAAATAAACCTACAGACACAATAGCTAGGACACAACGGACGGGGACACGTTGGACGTGGGTGGAATTAAACAAAGATTTGTGGCCACGATGACATTATTAAATACCCTTATACTAATACGTGAGAGGGTTACACGACTTCAATCACCATTCTTCATATCTAAGGTCCAGCATGTGTTTTGTTTATATGTAAATAGTAAGTCCAGTTTCTCTGAAGGGCAAAATTCTGAACAAAGTCACGTACGTCAGAGAACTTATATGTGTAGGGATAATCCAAAAAACACTTGTTATACAAAATTAATTACTTTCAATATTGCTATTATTTACTAGCTCTGACACAATTAATTGCTTTGATAAAGCTAAAGAAGCTAAAGATAAGATACGAACTATCTTAATAATAATGGGTCTTATATTAAAATACCCATATTTTCTTTTACATTCATTATAACACCAGTTTAACATAATATATCCTTTTAAAACTACACAATATAATTTACAATACACAAATCAATACACGTAATGATAAGATAATTACTTAATAAATCACTATATTGTATCTAGTAATATATTGAACCTAACATGGACCGACAAAGCTCTGAAAGTTAGTCGGTTAAAGTAGCTATGGACACATATGTTGCAGAACGGATACCTACTGAAGTAAGCGTGTTCTGGAGTGGAGACCGCGTCTTGGCAAGTAGCGTGGGATGCCCTCTGGCCAGATAGCGGGACGACTTGCACAAGAGGGCCGGCAATGACTGGATGCATAAAACAGCAGACCAAGTCCTGCGGCATACCTTGGAAGAGGCTATGTCCAGCAGTATACTGCAACAGGCACATGATGATGAATTCCAGTACAAAGTGTTCAATGAAATGATATAACTATGCCTCGCTGTTTGACATTAAATATGACTGCTTAAAACCGCAAATATACAGGTTGAACCTCAAACGCGACACTAATTTACACCATTTGTGAACGATAAAAGCTATTTGGGCGGTTTAGGAATAATAAATAACACCCGACAGTCACATACATAGTCCGGACCCCACACTAAGATCGAGTCTTGTGTCGTGGGTATCAGGAACTACGAGAGACTTTTCTGTCTCACAAACACCCAGACCCGGAAGAAATATTTGTGGGCCGCACAAACATTTATATATGTCTACTATGTTTTACCTTGTACAAAAATCCTAATTAATTTATACCCGTATATATTGATGAAATTATTAATTATATTAAATCAAAAATTTAATTTAATAAACGTGGTATAAAATATGCTTTTGTTTCGTTTATTTTTTCATATATTCGTCTTACCCAATTCATCATCATTCCGCGTCGACAGCTGGACATATGATTTTCCTATAGCACGCCACTGGGCTCGATCTTCAGCCCACCATATCCAACCACTAATAGCCTATCCTTATGACTTATCACTACATAGTATAAAACAAAGTCGCTTTCTCTGTCCCTATGTCCCTTTGTATGCTTAAATCTTTAAAACTACGCAACGGATTTTGATGCGGTTTTTTTTTTTATAAATAGAGTGATTCAAGAGGAAGGTTTATATGTATAATACGTACATACGAGTATTATTGTACAGAAATCTATTTGAACCCGGGCTAAGCTGGGCCGGGCCGCTAGTAAACTATATTTTAATCTCATCGTCTTCTCGGATTTTCCAAATGATATATCTTACTTCTTGCTCGCACAACTACTCTCTCACATTACATATTATGACAGCCTCCGTGGCGCAGTTGGTTCGACGCCGCCTGTGAAACGAGAGGCCGCGGGTTCGATCCCCGCACCGAGAGAAATGTTTGTGCGGCCCACAAATATTTCTTCTATCGTTTGTGAGACCGAGAAGTCTCTCGTAGTTCCTGATACCCACGACACAAGACTCGATCTTAGTGTGGGGTCAGGACCATGTATGTGACTGTTGGGTGTTATTTATTTATTATTATTATTTTTACAGTCCAGCCAATCAGTCCTTCCATCCCTGCATAAATATGAATAACAATAGAATGTATCATCTTTTAAGTACACTTATATTTCTAACAGTAGTCACTATCTTCCACATATAAATATTAAACCAATTTGTAGAAAATTATCATAAAAAGAACCCGGAATGTTTAATCAGATCTCAACTTTCTCCACAATTTTTCCGCGAATTTTGTATGACAAACTTTGTTTCAGAGGCCTATATTTACATTAGACGCCAATTTGTGAATACTTCAGACTTTATGGCTAAAAAAACCGTGGAAGGTATACTTATATATTTTTTATGTAAAATAAACGTTAGTAATTGAACACATAAGGCTGTTTGGTAAACTTTATGTAGCTTCGACATTAGAAGTACATGTCCTGGACTTGAACCTACGACGTTCGTCTCAGAAATATAGTCTCCTCCTAGCTACAACACTAGAAACTTGCTATAGTCAAGAGAATTATGTCAACCGAGATACAAGCCAAGGACATTCTACAACATACTTCATCTGGTATTGACACTTCTGCAAAAAGTATTGCCGGTTTCACACATAAATTAATCATTGAACAAATACTGCTTTACTAACACATCACAGTGGATAAAAAAATCTGACTCTACCTAGGTACTTGCAAAGAAAAACGTAGATATAAAATTACTAAATTATTATAAAAGTTGAACACTGAAACGGAAAAATGCGAGTCACTAAGTTTCCCGCGTAAACGTTCGACAAGGCCATAAAAAAATTACAAACGCGCCCAACCGTGGCGTCACTCGCAAATTATTAAAATTGTTCCGCCATATTGTCGACGCCATATTGGCAAAGTTGAGCGTCGAACTTGCCGTTAATTTAAATGTTTGGATGACATCAAATATTTTTCACATAAGTTTATTTTTTAAAGAATACAGTGAGGTAAGCGCTTTCGGAATTTAATTATGAAAGCTGTAAAAATACGGGACATGATTTCGGCACTCCGGTTGGGTTTTTGTGTAGGTGTGTGTAATTTAATAAAAAATGCTTGACATCATTCGCAGAATTCAAAAGACAGCGTTGGGCGTGTTAAATTTATTTTTAACAGAAATTTTAGTTTGCTAAAGCATTGTCTTCGCTTGAGTTCGTAAAACAATTGCTCGTTACATACTCATTTTTGTGCATGATTTTGTGAAAATTCTGAATATATTTTCTTTATATTTCAAAAGAGAAAGGTAAATATAGCGCTTGGGATTTAGGATTTAGAATAATATTGCGAATTTGCAGTGAAATTTTGATTTTATTATTTCAGCTAAGTGCCATTATACATACCTATTATTTCTCTAGTCCTTAAAATGTGAAATCAATTTCTATAAACATTGTTTCTTTTAATTAAGCATCTAAACTATGAATTTTAGAAAATCAATTACTTTTAATTTGACTAATTACAGGTTATAAAAACTCCAACCTACTTCGCAATGTAGGCTTAATTTTGTGTCGTATTCAATTTTATATTATTATTTAATTATGTATGTATGTTTAGAACTGCTTTGTAATAGAAAGAAGTAAACACCGCTACCTATTTCTGCAAATCTGTCTTTATCACCATTAAGTCTTCAATCAAACTCAACGATTGTGCCAACACGATTCCGCTCCGTCTAATCATCGAGACAGGTCCTCCGAACCGTATACAAATAAAAAAAAATCATTTACATATTCACCGTATCGAGGCGGGATCTCTTTTTCATGAGCACATTTGGCAACCCAAACCGGGACAGGGGCGGAGGCAGTGGTGATGGATGGGGGTATATTTAGTTTATTTTAACTCGATTTATTCAGTTGATACGCACACCAGATAAATACATTCCTAAACCATGTATAATCAGCCACAATCTCTCTACTATGGCGCGTTTCCCCCAAACATTTTAGTTAGAATCGGCCAACTTCCAGTGACAACTTGCGATGATTATCAGACCGGCATATACCTGTTGGGTACTAACGAGGTCTTCATTCGAGAACTTTTTAATTCCATAGTGCTTCAACTATGCAATTATTATAGTACAAAATAATGGCAAGATATTTGAATAACAAACTTCGTGATCATATGTGATTTTTTAAAATATAATAATTGACACTTTTTTTAACACACCACTATCAATAACGATTCATATACTTTTCAGTATTCACCATATTTAAATTCCTGAATAAATTTTGTTAAATCAAGAGGGTAATGGCCCCCCATAACTTCTTCCAAATACGTCCCAGTCCCATATGTAGATCGTAACCCTCCCAATGACTGTGCTTTATACAAACAAGCCTGTGTCAAGGGAATACGGTTGTGTGCGTAATATTACTGAGCGATAGTTCTGCTATACATAAACACGTACATTTCAGCAGATCTTTCACCTATACTAGTATTAACCCACTTCGACGTAGTATATTAAGAGCCAAATACACCTGCTTTATTTTTTCTAGACAATGTTAGTATGTGACACCTTAGAGCAAATCCTACCAATGTATCAATAAAAATCAATAAAAATAATTGGATTTGAAATTAATGTAGGATCGTGTCAAGTTTGCTTAAGAAACTTTTTTTATTGCAATGAATGGCGAGACGAACATGCCGTTCCCGTGATGGTAAGCGTTAAGACTGCTCATATACAGTAGCAAAACCAAACAACACATAGCAATTCTTGGCATTGCGCTCGCCATGCTGAGACATAAGATTTTAAGTCTTATTAGGTCCAGTAGCATAGCATCTACATTATGTTTCTTTTTGTCAAAATGAGTATATTTTTTTTTGCTATGAATGGCAAGACGAGCTTGCATTTCGCCTGATGAAAAGCATACGATCGATCAGGAACAACACCTCGAATTATAAAGCAATGCTTGGCATTCCACAACGCTCGCCATCCTGACTCCTAAGAAAAACGCTCGCCATCCTGAGACATAAGATGCTAAATCTCATTATGTCCAGTAGATGCTCTGGCTACAATTTTCTTCAAACTAGAACATAATAATGCATAAATGGCTGTTTGGTGGGAGAAATTAACATTTTGGTGATACCTACCCAGGCGATCTCTCACATATAAAGGACGTACCACCAGTAACTACTCTGTCTGTCTGCTTCTTCACCCGCGTTAACCTGCATTTTGTCTGTCAATTCAAGTGAATAGAAATAATAATGATAAAAACTATAACCAAAATTGTTATCATTTAAAAAAATGCATAAATAAACTCACGCCATATTCCCACAATTGCTGACTCCGGAATGATGAATAGGAAAATCCAATATCACTTTCCCCGACCCGGTATTCGAACCCTAGACCTCGGCATTGTAATCGTACTAGAGTACCACAACGCCACCGATACAGTCGCTGTTTAAAACTTATTTCTGAATAAAATGTATATTATACACATATCTTGAAGCGTGATGGCGTGTACAAACGTCTTCAAATTTATAAGATAAGTAAGGATATCGTTTTGCTTAAAGACTTTTAAATATTACGACCGACAAAACCAACTTATAGCGATATTATAGATTGTGATAACCTCGTTTTAAACACAAAATTAGGATGCAAGCTAGGTTCAGTTTGTTTGCATCCCGTTTCAAGGGGTGTAGCATATTTATTGTGTCCACCGACGAGGAATATCCATTGCTACTTAATCTGAACTACATTAATCAGGTGAATTTTAATTAAGCTATGTATATTTTTTTTATTAATTCCACATTCCATTCGCATGCTATTCGCCTGATGGCGATACGACCGCTCATGGGCAGTAGAAAACCAAACAACAGCTTGAATTACAAAGTGCTTAGCATTCCGCTGCGCTCGCCATCCTAAGACATAAGATGTTAAGCTTCAGTATGTCCAGTAGTTACTCTGGCTACAATTGCCTTCAATCCGAAACACAACAGAGCATTTACCCTGCTGTGTTCCGGGAGAAATAGACATTGCGGTGGTACCTACCCAAGCGATCTCTCACATATTTGAGACCTACCACCACTGAATGTGACTCGAAATGTGTGTGACTATTGGGTTTATTTGTATTCACTAAAATTCCCTGAAGACCAAACACACTCATCAGTATTACCGTGTGCCAAAACAATTCAATAGGACATCAAGATCAATAAAAATAAATAAATAAAACACCCAACAGTCACATACATAGTCCTGGCCCCACACTAAGATCGAGTCTTGTGTCGTGAGTATCAGGAACTACGAGACATTTCGGTCTCACAAACACCCAGACTCGAAAGAAATATTTGTGGGCTGCACAAACATTTCTCTCGGTGCGGGGATCGAACCCGCGACCTCTCGTTTCACAGGCGGCGTCTAACCACCTGCGCCACGTAGGTTGAAATTTAAATGTTATTACGGGTTCAATCAAGTCTACTACGAGGCGAATGCCCGTCGGAGTCCAAGACGACCAACTTGCACAATTATTATTCCTATTCTGGAAAGTTCGACTTTAGAACCTCTATATTAGATAAAACATTCAGAATAGATATTGCCATATTTGCTGATAATGCGTATTTGAGGCAATTTCGGATACAAAACCCTATGAAGATTTTTTTATGCGAAAATTTTAAAGATCTTTTTGTTATCTGTTATGATTGTGTGAACTTTGGCAACACATCGCTTCTTTTATTTCGTCTGCTTTTTTATAACATGCCTAGATTTTATCTAGATTCTATTTGTATGTACATCTCGCCGAATTATTAGAGAATACATCAATAGAAATACAAATGATTCACAAATAAAAGGTCACTGAAACTAAAATCTTTGAAATGACATTTTCTCGTTAAATCAAATATTATTCTATAATAATATCTGATTTAACAAGAAAATAATAATATAATATGAAGAAAAATAAAAACTTTACCCAATGAATGTTTCATGAATCATACAAAAACAATATCAATATACGGTTCGTAGAAATGTTGGCTGATATCCAAATTCCAAAATGTTCATAAGTTTTATATTCACTTAACAAATTTTGACTCACCCTCTAATAAATAAAGAGCATATGATTATTCTTAGCTTCTAAATTGAATTTAATTGAAAATGACTTATTTAAATGGGTTTGTCAAATAATTCATTAGCCGCTCGAGATAGAAACTTCAATATATAAAGTATAATATTTAAGTGATGGTCGGTCTCTCATACGTGAGAGGCCATCTGGGTAGGTACCACCGCAATGTCTATTTCAACAGCAGTGTAAAAGCACTCTTGTGTTTCGGATTGAAGGACATTGTAGCCACAGTAACTACTAGATATATTGAAGCTTAACATCTTACGTCTCAGGATGGCGAAAACAGTGGAATGCCAAGCATTAGTTTGTAAATCAAGGTGTTGTTTGGTTTTATTACTGTTCATGAGCGGTCGTATAACTTACCATCAGGCGAACGGCATGCTCGTCTCGCCATTCATAGCAATAAAAAAAGTTGTCCTAGTGCAGGTTGGCGTACTTTACATAACATAGAAATTCTTCAAATCGTAAATCAATAGATACATGACTCCCAAGAGTAAGAGGTGTGCCCTGAGATTCGAACCCGCGACAACTGTGAATAATCCGTTTACCAACAGGCCACCACGCACTTTTTGGCATGAATATAGTGAAATATTATTATTCAAATACGACTATGCAGTGAATTTAGTTAATACAGAAGGACGTGCCCTTAGTAGTAACCTGCGAACTAGATTTCATCGGTTCAGGCTACTATCATTTAGTAAATCTATCTATAATGGTTTCTTAGATTTACGCGATTTTTTTATTAATTTTATCGCAGATTTGATTTGGTTTTGGACAATTAAACCAAATTCGAGAAAAAAACCCTAAACAATAGTTTAAACTTTAAAAATTATGTATTGAACATTTGTCCGGAGTTACCTGAAGTATGCTTCACAGGTTTTGAATCCACTTCATGGTAAATATATCAACCGCATATAATATAATATACATACATACAAAAAAGATTCATCGAAAATAACCTACCATTCTGATAAATACCTGAATATTTGTAGAAAGTTTCATATACTTCCATTATACCGGGTATCTCAAGACTGCTACCGAAAACGAAGCCGGGAAGTTTTAGTGGCTACAAAAACAATGCAACTAAAAATTTTGCAAACAAACGCACCAACTTCTTTTTATAATTTTTTAAATATCGTCATTTTTGGGTGGGAAATCCGTAGCTTTTGCGAACATAAAAATTTAAAGCCTTTTATACCTTACAGTCTTTATAAATAAAAGGATACACTATTATTTTTGGAAAAAAAAATGTATTTACCACCCAAATACGAACATATAAAAAAATAACAAAAAAAAATTGTCGCTTTTTTTTTTCAACTTTTTCTGTTGCATTGTGTTTAAAGTCGCTTAAAGTACCACCCGGCTTCGTTTTCGGTAGCAGTCTTGATATACCCTGTATATTCGAAGCCGTATAGCCGATTGTTTAGTAATAGCTAAGTTTGTCCAATTAAATTGATTGTAGTGACCTCCTACATAAACTTAATTTTAATATTCCCACCAAACCAATCAGATTTAATCCCCCCTAGATGTCCCAACGATCTCGTCTAACTATAGATATCATTCATTTATGGAACAAGCAATGAGAGACTTTAACAATATACGTAAAGATTTAAAGAACATTCGCTGGACCCATTTTGTACAATTAGTGTATCACAATTTAAGAAAAAATAATTCTTGAATTTTTTGCCAACAATAAGATGCCTAGATACTGTCAAAAAAATCTGAGAATTGTTGTTACTTTACTACTAGAACTATTCTTATATAATATTTTGTTGTTATTTATACATGAAGACCTGTGGTTTTGTATTGCATAAATTGTAATGTATAGAAATACTTGCTGCCGTTGGTTTTTCTTTTAATAAATCCTACTATCCTACTAATATTGTAAATGCAAAAGTTTGTGTCTTTGTTGCCTCTTCACACTCTAACCGCTGGACCAATTTTGATAAAATTTGGCATGGTAGTAGTTGACACTATGGATTAACATATAGGCTACTTTTTATCCCGATAAAATGTAGTGTTCCCGTGGGATAAGTCAGGAATCCAAATATATATATTTGCTATTCTTTCAAATTTGAATGCGTGCCACGGGACAGAAGAGGACAGAGTAACATGCTTTTCATCATTAGACAAAATGAAACGGGACAGAAAGAAATATAGCGGGACGGGACGAGATATGTTGTTGATGAGGATTGGACTCAAAAATTATCTAAACCCGGGCGAAGCCGGGCCGGACCGCTAGTAACTAAATAAAACTCTATCTTTGATCATAATCAATCTTAAATTCTCAAAACTGTCATGACGTCAAGAATTTCCTAGTCCCCTCCAGTCCAGTTTATTTGCAAAACAATGGCAACAGTTAGTTATTGTATTTAATTGCTTCAAACTTGGTCGAGACCTGTCCGAGTTTATGTTAAACTGACAGATAGATATCTAGACCATAGTCCATTTGCGGTATTGGAATTAGGTAATTATTGCTTAGGATCTAGTGCTCAAGTCTAGGAATTGTACCCAATTTATATTCCATCTCAACTTTATATAATGTGTAATACGATTTACTTCGAGAGTAATGTGGCTTTGATTATTTTTGCTTTTATACTGTGAAATAGAATTTGTGAATTCGATTAAAATAACTGATTGTTTTGGGTTATACGACCAAAGTGTGCGTGCGAAGTACGTGGTGGCCTGTTGGTAAACGGACTAGATGCGGCTGCCAACATGTTCACGGTGGTCGCAGGTTCGAATCCCAGGGCACATCTCTGACTTTTCGAAGTCATGTGTGTATTGATAGTCAATCACCACGCACTATAACGGTAAAGGAAAACATCGTGAGGAAACCTGCATACCATAGCGATTTGTAAGAATTTTTATGGTATGTATTGTGCATCAACTCGCACTAGGCCAGCGTAGTGGCCCTATGGCCTGGGCCTTCTCAATCGTACTGTCGGTTATAGAGAAGGCCCGGGACTTGCAGTGGATGCATATAGCTGATACATTATCAATACTGAATCTGTAGCCATCAGTAATACACTTTTAAAGTCTACCATAGCTTCTTTATTAACCTTAGATTTAGAGCTGATAATGAAGTAGTAGTAATACCGATAATAATCTGTGGCCAACAGCAATACACTTTTATAGTCTAGCACAGCTTCTGAAACCTAAGATTAAATGGTATTTTTCGTCAATTGTAACGACATACCTCACTAAACAATTTATTCGTTCACAACATAAAATCGCTGAGGCCCTTCAACTTTGAAAATGTCATTGTCATAAATTCGACACGTGTTTGACATTTTCAGTAAAAGTTATGGGCAAAGTTAACTTGTGCAACCCTAATCTTTATCATACCTTCCACATACGGTTATATAACATCAAAACACAATCAAAGTAACATCCTGCCTATAATCCGCGGGCTCTATTTGTTTCCAATTGTTCCGATTAGTTTTTTAGTTTGCACGAACTTCGCAATCCCCAATTATGGGTACTTCGGAGTAGGATAATTGAGTACCCATTGTGCAGCGAACCGTGAGGGTCTCTGGAAGTTACCTGAATTGAAACTTGCAGCGATCAGTAATTTTCAAGTAGAAAGTAATAGTAAATCGGATAGGAAAGGATTCGTCTGAAGAGGAAAGTACATAAAGGAAAGGGGCCAGTTTTGACACAAATTTTTGATACGCAATATTTAGATACTCTAGTAAATAATTAATCGGTTTTTGTCCACGGGTTTCCGAATTTTACTTTGAAATGAACCACATCAGTTTTATAGCAAATCAAAGACCTAACATCTCACTGTACAAATCATCAAACTAATACAATAAATATTTCAATTTCGCTTAATTGAAACCGCCAATTATACTGTAAGTATAGGTTAAGTTTTTTTGTTATTGTGTATTTGTTTTGTACAATAAACTGTAATAGATACATAAATAAATAAAAAATAGAGACTACGTAACTCATGCTACTTAAAACTAAAGCTCAAACATATATAAGCTCCTCAACGAATGCTCTATTTTCCGCTCACAACTCATCTATTTTTACACTAAAGCATGTCAAGAAAAAGCCTTCTTACAAGAATGTTATTAGTTGCCGCGAAATTATCGGAAGCATTTACGACGCTCAGCTTTTTTATCAAAGAAATTCGAGGCATGTTTAATCCCAATCATGCGATCGAATGTGCGAGAGCTAACGTCCTTTATGGAAATACTTGGAGCAATTAATACATAGATATATAAAAACACTGTTAAATTACAATATGAAATTAATATTTGTATTGCCAATATAGCAAGTACGCACCAATGACTTATAGGATCCAATTCAGACACTATGCTGTCCTGAAAAAAGCCATAATTTTATACACTGTAAAACTATTCAAAATGTTATTCGTAAAAATATGAATTAACAATACTTTTATTAAGTGACAAAAATTAGTACAAAAATTATGATATGATTATACTTTTAAAGACATGGCGATTTTTAAAGATAATTTTTATATGACCTAATTTTTTTGGCATGTTGTAAATTATGGGTAATAAATCAACCCCTGTCCGTTTTTTAAATAATATTCGTTCATAAAGCTATTCCATAAATACATCAATATGTCGCCAAAAGGGCCGAAGGCTAATACATTGCATATAAATCGTCTCCTACACCTTAACCAAAGAATTAAGTTCTTATTCGCATTATTTTAAAAGCAATCTAAACTCGCTAACCAACTCTCAAAGAAATAATATAATTTAACTTCGAACACAATTAATTGTTAAGTAACACAATATCTTGCCGCCTTACAAAGTGTACCAAACCGTTGAGCAAACTATTTCTAACTAACTTGCACTTAGTTCAACATAGTCGACGTTTAAAACAGTTGTTCTTAACAATATGAATATATCTTACTAGTGGCAAGACTCGGCTTCGCCCGGGTGCTTATACACTTTTTTGAAAATATTAAATAAATGACACCCAACAGTCACATACACAGTCCTGACCCCACACTAAGATCAAGTCTTGTGTGGTGGGAATCAGGAACTACGAGTAACTTTTCAGTCTCACAAACACCCAGACCCGAAAGAAATATTTGTAGTCGGCACAAACATTTCTCTCGGTGCGGGGATTAAACCCACGGCCTCTCGGTTTCACAGGCGGCGTCCAACCAACTTTGCCACGGAGGTTGTCAAAATATTATATCGCCTATGTCCATCACGGATAATGTAGGATTCTAATAATGAAAGATTTTTCCAAATCGGTCCAGTAGTTTCAAAGCTTATTCCATGCAAACAATTATATTTTTCCTCTTTATATTATTGGTTTAGATCAGATTACGAGACTTACAACATTTATTCCGTCATCATCTCATTCATACTGTGGTCAAATTTCGGAAGCCATGTTTAATCATGCTATATTAATTGAATCATCTCACTTATTCTTATACATAACGTTACGACACTCCCAGGATGCCTTTTACTGTTAGAAATTCAAGAGGACCTATATGCATAATTCAAATTTCCATTATTTTTCATTTGCATTACGAGCAATAATTTATGAATTGCTCTGTATTTCAACTCCTGTATGGTCACTTTATTGTAAACTTATTTTGAAAAGAGGAACGCTAGAGTTTCTTCCCCGTTCTTCTCTGGCGAAAACAGCCTTGTGAACCGGGTGGTGGTGGAAGAAAAATGTGACTGAACCTAAATAGTGTATAACATTTTATGGATTTAATAAATCTTTTCAATTAATTTCATTTCAATTAACAATCCAAGGAGCAGTTGATATTGACCATTCCATAATATCATGAACTCTCCTCCGAAATATACAGCGTACATCAAGACTGCGAAACGGGGCCTGATGGTAGTTTTAGTGACTACAGACTCAATGCAACTAATAATTTCGCGAGAAAACACGAGAATTTCTTTTTTGTGATAATTTAAATATTGTATTTTTGAATAGTAAATCCATAGGTTTATATAATTCAATGCCATGCGTACCATAGAGTTTTTAAAAGCAAAAGGGTCTACATTAATATTTTAGGAAAAACTTATGTAATTTATTTACAAATACAATGATAGGAAAAAATACACAACAAATTTGTCGCTGTTTTTTGAAAAAAAAAAAAATAATATGTTGTCTTGTGTCTGAATGCACTAAACTACCACCTGGCTTCGTTTTCAGTCGCAGTCTAGTTATACCCTGCGTAATATGCAATGTTGGGACAAAAACGTATTCCTTTAAGCAAGAGCACTCTTTAATTAATATTATAAATCTAGTTAATATCATACGCGTTCATGTTAAGGTTTCCTCGCGATAATTATCTTTAACGTTGAAGTACTCGATAATTAATTTCCGAGACAAGAATATTTCCTTAAAGCTCTTAACGTGCCGTACCTACTTTGTAGTATGAATATACCTCTCCTTTTCTCACCCTCTCTCTTCAGCCGAAGGAACAACTCGACATGGTCTTCCGTCAAGGTTTTCCATAAAGACCTATTGGAAACAGTCTTGTGTTGTAACCCACCGTCTTAACTTATATAAATAAAATATTCATAACTTTATAAATTGGAATTCGACCCACATTTTGTAACAGCTAGAGATGTACCTAATACCTGAAGCGGCCGTACTGTCACGAACAATAATCTTATTGTCAATTCGCCGCCGATTTATTTGTCTGGAACATAATAGTGACCTAATTTTTAAAAAGTGTTTATTGCCTTGACATTTAAATATTTGCTTACATTTTGTATTAACTATCAAAAATATAAAATATAGACAAACATACCAAGGATTGATGACAGCCTCCGTGGCGCAGTTGGTTAGACGCCGCCTGTGAAACGAGAGGCCACGGGTTCGATTCCCGCACCGAGAGAAATGTTTGTACGACCCACAAATATTTCTTTCGGGTCTGGGTGTTTGTGAGACCGAAAAGTCTCTCGTAGTTCCTGATACCCACGACACAAGACTCGATCTTAATGTGTGATCAAGACTATGTATGTGACTGTTGGGTGTTATTTATTAATTATTTATTTATTATTCTGATACATTTGGATACGTTTTTGCACATGAAATATTTTGGACCTTATTACCCACTTTATAATTTATATACTTTGTGATTTACCAACTATTATTTTTAAACATAATGTCCTAATGTTATTTTTACATTTACATTTAACGTTATTTTAAATTTATCAGCATATTGTGTTATGTTCATGACTCGTGTATTGTATAAGTTTTTTAATGCATTACAGGAACAAGTCGTTTTCCTATTAAGAAATGTCAAACAACACCTTAATCCTGAAAATATTTATGTATTTTTATGATTTTAAAAGTTAATAGACTGTCATATAAAAGGACAATAAGATAAATCATCTTCATGCGTCACCCTAATAGCGTTTCGTCGTCGTGTTTTATTTTCCCCGCATTTGTCACATCATATTGCGATCCTTCCTCTAAAATTATTACGTACATTTTTTCTTCCTTTGAAAGGGGAATGATTGCCATCAATTTTATTTTGCATGTGCCCAAAGCATAGACGTTCAATGATAATAGCGCTCGAGGCATCGACACAAGGATATAAAATGTTGAATGTACATATGTATTTTCTAAACGTACGACTAGGTGGGTAAAAATCAATCTAAGCAGATTATCTGATTGTACCAATAATGCAGGCTCCTCGCTTTAGAACCGGACTCTTTTTAAAGCATAGCAAGCATAAAATATAAAAATCCTTAAATATCGTATTTATTCATAGACAACATTACAATTTCCCATAAGCTGAAATATTCGGTATTTTGCCTTTGCCTTTGTGTCTCTCAACCCAGTGCTATCCCGACCTCTGCCATTCTTATTTCTCACACAATATTTACCATTTTGATCGGTGTTTAAAATATTTGACTGTACGAATATAAACGTATCTAAGTATGTTAACAGAAGACATCGCTTCGTTTTTCTTGCTTACCTGAAAGCCACGGTCCAGTAGACGTGTTAAGGTCCAAACAAACTAAAATAACATTTAAAGGTCTCCATCCATCTATTCGACCAATTTCACCTATAAGTGGAAAATAAAGTTACCATCTCCACACGAAAAGGTTACATTTATAACAATAAACTAAACACCCGTATAAGACATTAATAAAAGATATTTTACATGTTGTGCAAAAGAGAATGGTCCCGGCTTATTTGCCGCGCGAAGTATAAAAGCTTTTACGGCGGCGATTTTCAGTGGAGAGCCTAAAAGTGCTATGATATTGCGCGGCGGGTATTTTAAAAGCAATAAGAATATTTCGCGTTCTTTTTTACGTTTTTAATATAGTTAAACGGTAGGTGTATCTCGCTCGGTACAAGTTTACTTGTCTAGACGTTAATTAACGGAATCTGCTCCCTGGTTACCAGGGAGGAAATTCGAAAATTAAACATAAAGTCAGTCGAAATTAAACAGAAAGAAAAAACAAATAGGAATAGGTTTATACTAACACGAGAGACACAAATCATCTTTAGGTAATTGAGTTTCCTTTAAATAGGTTATCCACCGACCTGAAATAGTTATTTAAATACTCAGACAATCTCAAAACAATACATCGGATAAATCCGGAAAGCAAGACGCCCACATATCTACATCGGATTTTTCCATCATTATGTTCGGTCTGGCGCAAGAGAAAGATAACCATCTCTCCTTTGTGGATGATACAATGTACCTATCGTTAAATATTTTGCTGTAACTTTGTTTTGCTAGTTTAATTATAATAATTCACATAGGATTTTGGAGGCAACGGCACTAACACAGCGGAGTCAATCTATTAATACAACACCACTTGTCAAAGTCAACTCGGAGTCAGAAATTTGTGCTCGATTTGGCGAGAGGCTCGCCCTTTATCACATCGTGGGACGGAACATATAAGGCGATATGTGGATGTAGCACATCTGCCTGTCCCTTCTGGGAAAAAGGCGTAAGTTTATGTATAATATTTATGTACTTGTCAAATTGTGAAAATTAACAAAATTGAAAGGCCTTCGAAATAATTAGACTTGACTCATTAGAAACTAAATTATTTAGGTTACCTTATTAATTAATATTTTACGCAATATTACTAACCCAATAGTGCTAGTGAAGTATGGATATTTTTCCCAGAAAACTTAATTATTTTCTAAGTGAAAGCAATTAGCTCAAAGCTAAATACACAGCGATCTTTGATATGATGACATACATAATTGTCACACGTATATACCCAAAGGGATAGTCAGGGGCTCGCAGTAAAGCACCTTAGCTACGCAGAAGTTTATTTGTTCTGACTTATGATGGTGGGCGATTATACCACCCTAACAGGCTAAAAATACCACACTGCCAAACCATTTGAGACTATTTCAAACCAAAAACCCACACAATATTGATTGCTTCTCCTGAGAATTGACCTCACTACCTATTCATACGAGAAATTTATAGTTCTATAATTTTCTCGGTATCTTAGATTATTTATGATCAAGAAAGCTGTGGCAATATAATATAATATGATCACCCATCGAAAATTCCAATATGGGCACAGGCATTTTAATTTGCGAAGGTAAAAGAATGACGATAGATTAATTTCGCAAATGTCCCCAGAGAATTCGATCGTGAATTTCTGAATAGGAAATGTCCGCGACAGATTCGGTTTATCATTCACTATTCCGTATAATTAATTATATATTTATTATAATTTTATAACATATTAATACAAATGATTTTAATGTAATCACTTTCGTAATTAAACAGCGAATAGTTTGATCATACTTGACTAATGTTAAGCCTAAGTGATTTAAAATTTAAATTAATTTATCAACACAAAATGTTATCTTGAGATTTCAACTCGGTCTATGGAGGATTATGCTCCACCACATAATTATTAGCAAAGCAAAACGTGGGTGACTTGCATCTCTGCCAACCCCTTCTAGAAAAAAAAGCATGAGTTTACTTATGTATGTAAGCATAAGTATTAATGACGAAAAAGGCAGTGATAATTATAAAAACTCGTAGTTAAGGCCGAAAAGGGCGACACCATTCTCGACTTTCTCATAAAACTCACCATTTTCCGACGTCATAACATCCTTAGTTACAGGTTAGTATTGTACAAACATGCCTTTTTACCAGAAGAGGTAGGCAGAGGTAGAACCAGAACATCCACATTTTACCTTGTGGGTTCCGTCTCACGATGGAGTAGGCGGCGGCGCGATTGCCAATAATAGTAATTAATATTATTGGAGCAATTTTATTGCTATGGTATGCAGGTTTCCTGACGATGTTTTCCTTCACTATTTTAGTGCGTAGTGATTGACTATCAATACACACATGACCCCGAAAAGTCAGAGGTGTGCCTTGGGATTCGAACCCGCGACTACCGTGAACATGTTGGCAGCCGCGTCTAGTATGTTTACGAATATGCCACCACGCACTTTTCTATGGTAGGTAGGTCCGCCAACCCGCACTAGGCCATAGTGGACTATATGGCCTAACCACTCTCAATCGTACTCTCGATTGTAGAGGAGGCTTGTGCCCTGCAGAGCGACGTCTATGGGCTGATACAGATAGCAATAAAATTATAAAAACATGAATGAATGATCGCTTTTAGCGATAAGGCCGCCAATTGTTCCACCTAATGGACAGTTGCTTCTTTTTTTTTTATGTTTTGTGGTGTAATAATAAAGAGTTTTATAATTAATGTCTGAACCCCAAACGAATAGAGGACTCCACAAAGGAATTCAAATATAGCAAAGCTAATTCAACTTAAGTGTGGCAAAACTTTATCAAGGTCGCCAAGATATTCGTGTTTCGTTTCACAAATTATAGAATTGTCGGATTCGTCGAAATAAATTAACTTCTATTAAAATACCTGAATCTCTTGCCCTTGAATAAAATTTCTGAAACAGCAAAGTATGTTTCAACAGCAATAAAACAATACACTACTATCATACTATAGCGATTTGTAAGAATTTAGATGGTACGTAAAGTCCACCAACTCGCACAAGGCCAGCGTGGTGAACTATATGGGCTAACCACTCTCAATCGTACTCTCGATTGTAGAGTAGTTCCCTGCCCTGCAGTAGGATGAATATGGGCTGATCAGATGGTAGAGCACAATACAAAAATTGACAGCCTCCGTGGCGCAGTCGGTTAGACGCCGCCCGATTTTTTTAGCAGCGGGCTTATTGTGGCTGAAAAGAGAGATAGAACGGTGATATCACAGAGAGATCATAAACCAGGCGACTCAAACCGAATACCCAGTGGATATCATACAATAACGTCCAACTAACAAAGCAATTAACCCTGAATGTCATAATCATTCTCGGTCATAAAATGTCCCCTGCTGAACATTGGTCTTCTGAAATCCATGGGAATTCCCCATCGACCATCCAGCGATTTCTTGCAACCTTCACAAAGTCGTCCTCCCATTGTGTTTGTGAAGATATTGCTAATTTTACCTAGAACATACAAAAATAAAATTGTGTTATGTATGTAACAAAATGTATTCTTATTACGTCAATCTTCATTATTTAATAACGTCTAAAAGGCGTCGCAAGTAATAAATTCACTCGCTTATTCACTATATTACGGTGAAATCTCCAGGCGCCGTGTTACCCGTTAGTTTTTCATCAGATAAAAATCTCCCGAGATGAAGCAAGTCTGTAGTAATATGTTTATACTCGTTCCTTATATTAAAGTTACAGTTGGCACTAATTTGTTATTTTTATTTGTACGCCTAGCCTTGAATTAAACAGCTAATGTTTTTAGCAAGCTAACAAATACTCCTCATATTATTTTTATTATATAATTATAATTTTCAATGCATGAAGAGGTTTATAAAAATGGATGAAGCGAAAGTAAAGTAATATATGTAATAATTATTTTTTTGTTCTTTTTATTATTACAAATCTGGGGAACCAATGCAGCAAGTGAACATTAAAATATCTTCGATCAACATACGCCGCCCTAATGATTTTTTTATTTATTTATTTAGTATTTACAACAAATATAACATGTTAACAGCCGAGGCCAAAGCGACGCTGTATAAATATAAAAGAAAATAACTCTAAAATAATCTATGGAATTAAAAAATGATCTCTTATTTAAATTTGTACAAATCACAAACTTATAAAATCTAATGTTTGATTATTATGTTGGTATACCCTGTTAAACAAAAAAATAATCTTACGAATGAATAAACCCAGCACATGTAAAAATACTTCATATATTATAACAGCGAAATTTTTATTTAAATATTTTAAGCGGTTGTCATATTCGTTTCTTTTCTCGACTTATAAAGGTCCCTAGCAATCAGCAGCAGATAAAAAAGTGATAACTTATGATTAGTCGCATGTGTAAAAAATAATAAAAAAAATCTACAAAGTCATTTTTACCCAAGTCACATGCGTCTGTCTGAGGCATGATTGCTCACAAAAAATAAACTGTATCACACTATTTTGGGAATCGCACTATTTCGGTAACCTAAACTATAACGGATAAGAAAATCCTTTTGTTATCCCAACCTTGACATTACTACCCTTCGGGCGTAAACAGAGAATAAAGACTGCTTTGTACAAACAAACAACTTTGTTCTAGGCCAGTGGTTCTCAAACTACCGAGCGATGCATTGTTATGGCGCAGCATTATAACAGCAACGCGAAAAACGACCTATGAATCTTTCCAAGTTATTAAAAGACTTAATGTGATGATATTCGAGTTATTTTAGTTTTCTATCTTTAGAATTCGCTAAATGTAAAGGCATTTGTTCGGTGTGGTGTGTTATTTATTTATTTATATATTCGTTGCAAAAACAATGGTCCTTTGAAAACCACTTTTCTAGACCATAAGTTCTTCAAGTTATTTCAATGATTGATCACTACTCACTTAGTTCTGATAAATATGCTGTTTCCCATTATTTAACTTTTGAATTGCATTATATGAATATTTATTAAATAAATTTACAATGGATAACAACATTCGATTGTATCTACATTTCGTTTCAAATTGGTGAAAACTTATTCTTGGCAAACGCTTGAAAGTCAGTTTTTATGTTTAATTTTTTTTCCCATTGTCCCTAATTTGATACTTCCGAATTTTGAAAGTTTTAATTGCCCACGAAGGAGTGTCCTCACCCACATTGAGATACACTGGTCTAGACTTAAACTAGGTTTATGTCTGCTAAAGATTATATTTATCAGACCTTTTGGCCTGTAAAAATGTGAGCGATGGCAGACGATAATTACAGCTTTGTTTGTCTTTGTGTAATCTTACCTTGTGATGCGAAAATAAAGTTCTATTCTTTAGGGATTTGAGGGAGATCAAATTGCTTTTTTTATAAACAAAATGAATGAGTAACGTAAGAAATCTGTGTTTTGTGGAAAAAAGAACTACCCTATAATAATTCATAAATGCTAAATATTTTAAAATCTGCTAATTTATTACTGCTAAATATCCTGACTATTTAATAATAATTTGTATCTTTGCATGCCTGGCCACTAATCGGTAAAGTTGCACGATAGAATCTAAAATATTGTTGTTATTTTTGCATATCCAGCGTAGACAACCAATCGATTGCAGATTAAAAAACCAGTGTTTCGCAAATCCACCAGCTCTTGTCTTAATGTTGGTAAGTTGTTAAGTTTTCTTGAATTTAAAAAGTCAATACAAATGTAATGATTTATATAATATTTTTATCCATAATATTATCATCTAGTTTGACAGCCTCTGTGGCGCATTTGCTTAGACACCGGTTGTGAAACGAAACGCCACGGGTTCGTTCGTCTCATCAAAACAAATGTTTGAAGTTTATAAATAAAATAACACCCAACTGTCACATATATAGAAACGACCCCACACTAAGATTGAGTCTTGTGTCGTGGGTATCTGGAACTACGAGAGACTTTTCAGTCTCACAAACACCCAGACCGGAAGAAATATTTGTAGGCCGCACAAACATTTCTCTCGGTGCGGGGATCGAACCCGCGGCCTCTCGTTTCACAGGCGGTTTTTAACCGCCTGCGCCACGGAGGCTGTCATAGGTATTTGGTTCTGAGTCATGGGGGTTAATCTCTACTACGAAACGACGACGAATGTTCGAACGTCATACGTGAAACTGTAAGAATAGTCTAAAGACCCCTGAAAGTTTCTCGTACCAACGTTCGATACCCACCTCATAATCATTGTATCTTAGCAAGTATCTCAGCCAGGGCTATTTATATGACATTTAATTAAATATTTTTTTGATTACTTGATGGTAAGTGATTACTGTCGCCCAAGACCATCCACAACGCGTGGATCATGGATGTGTCAAATATATCATCCCATCCCACTGCAGGGCACGAGTCTCTACAATCAAGAGTACGTATCGTATTGAGAATGGTTACGCCATACAATCCACCACGCTGGCCTAGTGCTGGCGAATGTGTAGCCGAACCATTAAATCGGAAGGGGAGTGGGAAGAAAGATGGAAAAGGGGTATTGGGCACCCGGCAAGTTAATAATTCACTATTAATAAATAACACCCAATAGTCACATACATACTCCTGACCCCACATTAAGATCAATTAAGTCTTGTGTTATGGGTATCAGAAACTATGAGAGACTTTTCGGTCTCACAAACACCCAGACCCGAGACAAATACTTGTAGGCCTCACAAACATTTGTCTCGGTGTGGAAATCGAACTATTAGGTGAAACTATTAAATAAAATCAAGAGTCATTTAAAACTGCCTCCCGCAACTGAATCTTCTGAACTAGTTTGTAAAGTGTTATTCCCTTTTCATATATACCCGCCTTCGTTTACAGCAAAGCCGTAGTTTGCGACCGGCGTGATTCAATTCTCTATCTCGACTGGCTCGGTGAGACAGATTTGTCAGTAAGTCGCTTGAGAAAGATGGCGGGGATTAAATCGCATCTCAGATATGAAAGGAAAGAAAATTATATAAAAATGATTGCGTACTTACCGTTCCGACGCGGAAATGAGTTGACATTTTTCTAAAGTTTCGTTTTTAATCTGACGTTTGCGCTAATGGTTGTTTGCTGTTACGATATTGTGGATAACAAACTTTAGTATTAATTAATAATATGTAATACTTACTTAGGTACTCATTTTTGGTTCATCGTGGCTTGTAGTCCGTCATAGCTGAGAGGTAAGCTGACCAATGAATTCTATTGGAATAGATGTTGTTGGGTCTGCCACGCTTTTGCAGTGCATCAGGAATGTTTGCAAACGCCCGCATTGATGATTTTGCATCAATTCGACGAAAACGTGTCGCGTCGCTACTGCAGAGGGTGAGGGGCAGCTCCAACTCGCAACTTAATATTATTGGGGGTAGCTTTGACTGCCCTTTTATTAAATACATGGCAGGACTACATATACCTACTAACTTAGTTAACATGTACACTAACATAATATGGATGTAATTATCTGAAATTAAATGAATTAAATAAATAAACAAATAAGCTTTCTCAATACTATAAAGGAACCACCAGGCACTGCAGTTCAATTCGCCTTCTAATACATAGAATATAAATGCCAACCGTTATTCCAATTCATATTAAAGTAAATAATTCTACCATTAAGATGTAATTTTGGTTTATTCTATTTACATGAAACGTTTCGACGAATATACGAACTTTTGCATAGAGCAAGTCAAGACCAGACCGTAAACAGTATATTACTAACCCAAAATTAATTGCATCCGTGAAACTGTTTCAAATAACACTTTGTACACTGGTACTTACACCATGCACATCATACGTACAAACAAAAATCAAGTCAAACATAGAGTCAGCGGTGCGCGAAACGCTCAAATTGTAGACAAACAACATTTCTAATTACCACCCACGCGGTAGTAACTCACCTAGTTTGTCTTTTATTCCGACTATGTTAATGGAGACGTTAGTTCCACGGTTTGTTGGGCAAAAATTTACATAAAACTGTGTTTGAGAGGGTCGTTGCATTTCAAACTATTACTTATGTATACAGTATAAAAAAAAACCCTGCCCAACCCTGATCCCAGACGCGCATCTCAATTTTAGTACTTATTTAACAAAACGAAAAAAATATAATAGAGGATAAAATAATCAGCGTAATTTTAACACACATTTTAGTATCAATATTTTTCTAAAATCTAGCAAAGTTTTAAATTATATTTTTGAAACGTCGTCGCGCCGCACATTTCTTGTTCAAAAGCGGTTTTTAGCAAGATCTTGTCACTAAGCTCAACCGGACCTTAGATCTCATTTCTACATGGGGTTCCAGGAATATGGTTGAGTTCAATGCCAAGGAAACCCAGGTGTGTGCGTTCACGTGCAAAAAATCCCCGTTCTCTCCCCTCCCCATTCTTCAGGGTGCTCCCCTCTCAATGCGGAATGACCTTAGTATCCTTGGTGTGGATATCCGCTGTGATCTCAATCCAAGGGATGACATCGAGGGCGTAATAACTGCCACATCACGCAGGGTTGGAGTCCTGAACAGGGTGCGTCGGTTTTTCACGCCCGGTCAGCTTTGTCGCTAATATAAAGCGCAGGTAGGGCCGGGTATGGAGTACTGCTCGCACCTCTGGGATGGATCCGCCCAGTACCTGCTCGATGCCTTGGATGGATTGCAGCGGCGGGCCATCCGCATTGTCAATGATGCAGACGTTACGAGCAACTTAGAGTCGCTAAAACTCCGAAGGGATGTCGCCTCTCTAAGCGTGTTCTACCGCCTGTATCACGGGGAATGCTCTGAGGAATTGTTCAACTTGATCCCTTCCTCTCCATTCCTTACCAGAACCACGCGGGCTGGCTTGCGAAGCCATAGCATGTCGGTCCAAACCATCCCGGCGCGAACCAAACGGTTCTATAATTCTTTTTTGTGCCGCACCGTCAGGCTGTGGAATTGTTTGCCATCTCACGTGTTCCCTCCTTCCTACAATCCTGGGTCCTTCCGCCGTAGTCTGAAGAGGCACCTTAGCAGGCCGGCATAATTGTTTCCATTGGCATGGGACTGCCGTCCGATGCCAATGGATACTCTGCCTGGACGGCATTTGCGCTTACCATCAGGTGCAATGCCGCCATTATGCCGGGCCATTATAAAAAAAAAAGCAATGCTTGGCATTCCACTGCGCTCGCCATCCTGAGACATAAGATGTTAAGTCTCAATATGTCCAGTAGTTACTCTGGCTACAATGCCCTTCAATCCAAAACACAACAGCGCATTTACACTGCTGTTTGACGGGAGAAATAGACACTGCGGTGGTACCCACCCAGATGGCCTCTCACATATATGAGAGACCTATCACCAGTAAATAAAGTCATAAAAAAATGTTGGCCTCACTATTTGTTTCCTTTGGCCCACAATGATTGCCCACTACATATCGACAGTGAAGCTATTAATTGCAGTTCAAACGTGTTACTAAGTACACTTCGTTAAACCGAATTCTCAAGTTAGACGATAAACGCCTCTGCATAGTTATTAATTAAGTTCAAAACTAGGATAGTAACTTGCGTTTTCTTGGGGCTGCTATGTTTAAGACACACTCAAAACCAAGACGTCGAGCACTGGAGTAGCTTTAAACTTAAACAATCCTGCCTCTTCTCTAGCTCTTGTTCTATCTTCAAAGATTGATATATCAATTAGGATTTATTTATTTAACACTTGTATACCAAATACAGAAAAGTATACAGAAATACATGAAAAAAAATACAAAATGTATAAGTGGCGGTCTTATTGCTCGAGGAAATTTCTGCCAGACAACCATGGGATGAATAAACGAGAACGATTTATTACTAATGATTATGAAGTTCAGTCAGGTCGCCCGTTTTTATGACTGTAGTATTTAGCATTTTAAATCTATACTAATATATAAAGCTGAAGAGTTTGTTTGTTACCTCTAATCTCAGGAACTACTGGTTAAAATTGAATATTTTTCGGTTGGATAGATACTTTAATAAGGAATGCTAAAGGCTATATCATCACGTTTTAACCTAAAGGAGTGAATCAGTAATGAAAAATCTAGAAAATACAATCTAATAAATACGAGGAAATTTTATTAATTTTTCGTAAATTTACAATCAGAATTGAACTTTTGGCCGTCATTTTGAAAAGTGTATCTGCACCCAAACGTATCCGGGCCGGACCGCTAGCGCAATATAAAAAATATCCTATCAAAAACTGATAATATGTACTTAATTTGTTCCGGATATTTAAGAGCAAAAAAAATGTTAAACCGGTAAGACACTTGTTTCCTTGCCCCTCTAATTGCAAGATTAATGCCACAGGAAAGCACAGAGTGCTAGAATAAGACTTTTTATCCCGGCTTAGAAAATCCCGGGGTAATCATCACGCGCGACGCCGCAAACAATAGCTCGTAAACAATGTCGGAACACAGACATATTGCCATCATTAGTTTCCTCGCTTCTGCCTTTTTAACAACCCAAAACACTCCAGCTTGGAAAATACCAATAAGAAGGATGTTTGACTGAGATGATTATCGCAGTTGTATTAAGGTAAGATTGTAATTTCGAATCCTGGGTCGGGAAACGCGATATTAGATTTTTCTATTCATTATCAGCTCGGAGTCAGGAATTTGTGCCCGATATGGCAACAGATACGCCCCCTATCATGTGATGAGACGGAATACACAAGAAGAAAATTCTGCCTACCCCTTTTAGGAAAAAGGCATGAGTTATATAGATAAGAATAAAATATAGTAACATTAGATTAAAATACCACAATCAGTCGTTATTAAAGAGAAGGAACAAATTATTATTATCGTCTTTGCAACTTTCGCCATACTTGGCAGGCTATTTGTCGAATGCTGGAAGTAATTATACATCAGAAATATCTGATGTGATCTGATTCTACTCTTCCTCAATAATGTAAGAAATGAATTTTTTGCTCCTTGAAAGAGGGACGTTATAAAAAAACGATGGCTCAAATTCTATTTAGTTGTTTTTCTATAAAAGGTGACTTAACGATTGTATTGCAGGGGCGTGCGCTCCTTGTAGGCAGAAATGCAGTGCTTTACTTGCCATTTACAGATATTTTATTATAACGTACGTACTTCTTAATGACTTTAATTAACAGTAAATAAATGAATAAACAAAATATAATAACTTAATAACGCCTAATATTTTATAAATAGCACCTATTTGCAAGCGCACAAACATTATGTTTGCCACTCGAAAAGCAAAAGGCGCTGCAAAGCAAAATAATGTACCTAATCAACCTACCTAATGCCGCCGCGTCCCGCATGACATTTGTTTGCATGTGTGTAGTAATTTTGGTGTCCGTGCATAGTCGCAAACGCACACACGCATGAATATTGAAAGCCGCGACTCCTGCGGCAGGCCTCGGAAGCTCGGCAGTTGTCGGGAGTAATCGGAAATGTTCGTTGCCTATAATCCGAGTAAAAATAATAGACAGAAATCTAATAAACTGCGCAAAATGCACATTATGCATTTTTGTTTGGTAAGGTTTTATTTCTTTAAATAGCACAATTTTTTGTGTTTCGCGGGGGCCATTTTGCTTTTTTCATGTGATAAGCATTGTTTATTATTTTGTTTGCGTCAGTTTAATTATAGTTTTCTTATAATATTTTACATTTTAATATTTGAAAGTGTGTACATTTAACAGTTTATTTCTGAGTTTCTATAATAATTGTAGTGATTTGCTTTTACTAGTACGTTTGTTGATTTTTTAAAATGTTATTTGATTGTGAGGTTTGTGTTGAAAGTGTGTGTTTATTAAAAATTAAAAATAACAAGTTCTCACAATTGTCATTCAGTGAAAAGATTCAAATTTTGTCTAAAGGTAGGTGTGTACCCGAGTTACAACAATTAAATCAACAAAAAGGGAATGTAACTCGAAAGTTTCATGTTAAAAGTTATGAAACGTATAACTGGCTGTGTGGTTGTGTACACACGATTAAATTATATTGTTTTCCTTGCATATTGTTTAGTAATTCTAGTACAGTGTGGACTGATTCAGGATATTCAGATTTAAATAATTTCTATGCCGCGGCAAAGAAGCATGACCATACAGAAAAACATCTGGAGGCCTGCTTAAAATTAAATACTTTTGGTAAATCTCGTATTGAAATGAGTATCAACAGCCAGTTACGATTAGATATTGAGAGGCATAATGCTAAAGTTGATCGCAATAGAAACATTTTTCAAAGGCTGATCGATGTTGTTTGCTTTCTGGGAAAACAAGAATTAGCTTTTCGCGGTCACGATGAGTCAGTATCGTCGTTGAATAGAGGTAATTATTTAGAAATAGTAGATTTATTAGCCAAGTATGATGGAATTTTAGAAACCCATTTACAGAGTGCAAGTACCTCATTCACGGGCATGTCGAACCGTACGCAGAATGATTTGATCTCGAGCGTTGCATCTGTGATGATCGATCGCGTTAAAGCCGAAATTAAACAGTCCGATTTTGTCGCCGTCATGGTAGATGAGACTCCTGATGTTAGCGGCCGTGAACAATTAGTATTAGTTTTGAGATATTTTCGTGATTTTGAAGTAGTAGATCGATTTATCAAATATGTTGATGTCAGCGCGGATCGGACCGCTGTAACCTTGAGTTCTATTATTTTGGAAATTTTAGAAAAGTTCGATTGTGTATCCAAATTAGTTGCACAAACTTACGACGGGGCAGCAGTTTTATCCTCACAAATTAATGGCGTGCAGGCTTTGGTGAGACAAAAATGTCCACAAGCTATGTACGTTTGGTGTTCAGCACATATATTAAATTTAGTTTTATCGAAATCGTTCGAACGAGTTGCTGAAACAAAACGCTTTTTTAGTATTATAAAATCAATCGCGGCTTTTTTTCACACCAGTACAAAGCGAATGGCCCATTACAACAACTTTGCCGATATGAAAAAGCTGCCTCGTGTCGCGGAAACAAGGTGGACATATCATTCGCGCACGGTTAATATTATTAATAATGCGTCCACCCACCTCCTAGAATTGTTTGAAAATATGAACGAAAATACACAAGACTGGGATGGTGAAACACTGACACAAGTCAGTTCATTTTTATATATTATGAAAGAATTTGAATTTAATTTTCTTTTAAAATTTTTCGCTGATATTTTTGCAGAAACGGATATTCTGTACGATATTTTGCAAAAAAAAACTAGTGACATCGCGTATTGTGTAACAAAGATAAAAGAGTTAGAGTCATTTTTAGAACGTTTTAGAGAGAAGTTCGAGATCTATTATGATGCCGCCGTTCACATTACCGGACCACCTAAAAGAAAGCGCAATGTCGATGATGTAAAAATACATTATCGGCGAATTTTTGTTGAAATAATTGATAATGTAGTCAGTGAATTAAGAAATCGTTATAAAAACATTAAAGATTTAAAGTTTATTGAGCTACTTTCTTGTGAGAATTTTAAAAAATATAGTGAACGTTTCCCTGAAAATGAAATCAGAGAGTTCACCAATAATTATCAGGCACATTTTAATTTTGATAAATTGAAAAATGAATTGCGCTGTATTTATAGATCACCTCAATTTGCAAATAGTTGTGTATTTAGTATTATTCAAAATTTGTATAAGGACAATTTAAATAAAGTTTTTTCTGAAGTGTTACGATTAGCGAAATTCATTGTGACTATCCCAGCAAGCAGCGCATCGGCAGAGCGTTCATTTTCGTGTTTAAAACGTATCCACACATATTTGAGAAACACACAAAATCAACAACGACTCACAGAGCTTTCCATGATTTCTATAGAAAAGGCATTAATGATAGAATTAAAACGCAATCCAACTTTCTATGACGATATCCTAAAATCATATTTAAAAAAGTATAGGCGCATAGATTTAATCTATAAATGAATGAGTAGTTTTTTTTTACTAACCCGTAATTTTATTATTAAGTTTATTTATATATTTTGCGAATCACATGAAAATCGGTCTTTTTAAAGGCCACATCGGATATCTTGCAAGGGACGTGTTCTATGTTCGGCCACGACAATCGATCGCTGGTTTTTCTGCGTTCCGTAGATGTATATGAATAGTAGTACATCTAAGACTTGTTCTGTTGGCATGGTTTCCGACTTAGAGATCCGTCGCGTGGCTGTGGCTATGCTAAACATCTATAAAAGAAAAGTTTTTGTGCCGAGTACTTCGCCGCATACCCAGTATCATAATCCTGTGCACGCCACTGTTGTATTGAATAGTATAGTTAAGTAACACATTTCCACATAGAAACACAAATTGAATGAGTTTAAAATTTCACTTCCGAGCGTACGTTAATTCCATGATATTAATGTTTCCTTTTACGTAGCAATATTAAGAAGCCTTATGCCGACATATTGGAAGTTAATTAACTTCACTCTTTAGATTTTATAGCTAAGCAATTACCTTCTTCTCTTTTAATTAACTTAATATTTCATTGAAACACGTAAAGTGTGTGCTTGGCTATAAAATATGGATCGAGTTATGTCGAAACTGTCGAACTTTATTACAACTTCAGGTAGTTTGACAGTCAATAAGAGAATGGCGTGTAACGATTGGCTAATCTCAATATTTTTTTACCAACCCCAATACCTTTTTATAATTCAGAAAAAGTAACTGACCTAAATCTCGTATTTTTCTTAGAACACTGCTCCAGTTTCCATGTTTACTTTCCCTATTAATATATGCTAAAGCAAACGAAAAGTTTGTTCGGAAACCTTACAGCCCAAGGCATCACACAATCAGACAATTAAACAAACCAAGCGTGAAATTTTGCAAAGTTGGAAACTTCGTGAACACTGGATCCCATGCAACGGTCTTAGCAACAATTTACACAAAGGACACGTGGATGTGAGGTGAAGTTATGCGCCGAATTTAACCATCTGGCTAATTTACTCGTTGGGAATAAATGTCTTCTTTGTAATGTACGTAACTGGTACATTTATTACCTCGGAAATATAATAATAACAGAAATGAACTGCTAAAACAGAATTATGATTGTATTCATTTCACGTTTTTTTTGTGTCTTTTAAGTTCAATATTTCTAATGGCCTATCAGAGCTTGCTTTACTTGGCCTCCTGGCTGTGTTTTATGAATCGATTCTTAAATTCGACAAAAGTGATGCCTGTATGCACATGGTAAATAATTTCCGCAAAACTATTCAATAGGGATGTTAACTCATTAAACATATTATATTAAAATCTTATATCATATTTCGAGAACCTGATTGCTCGTCATAAATTAAATAAAAACCTTTCTACTTCTTTAATCATTACCCATTATCACGTGAGTCAAAACAGCGATCTGGGTGCACTGACGTCACTGAACGCGCGGTAAAGTTCAAAGTACGACCCGTAAATTATTTATCTCGGTGATTTGTTACAACTACGATAATATTTTATGATTTTCATTACAATGAAGAGCGAGATACATTAAAATAAGTAGTTATATCGTAAGAACTCAGTCAAAAATAGTTATTTTATAGAAAGCGGGATTAGATTGACGTAGAATGTAGATAGTCACATGACAGTTTCAACGTTTTAGCGGGAATTTTGCAAACTATTTTTAATAAATGTATCGTATATTTTCGTAAAATTATTATGTTCGTGTTTATCAAGCTTAACATCCCTATTGTCTCATATAGAAAAGTTATTTGCAAACATTTTTACCGAAGTTTGAAGAATACATATGAGCATCGACCTTGCATGCCCAGGCTACAGAACTTCAAATTCTAAACACCCACAAAAAATAAAACACAAAGTTTAAGCTGAAACTCGCAGGCAGCAACCTATATCAATAAGCGAAGTTGTGCAATATATGGAGTTCCTTCTGTGTCTCCTAGTTCGCGAGTGCACGACGCAAGCATCCGGATCTCTGCGAGTTTATCCACGGGTTAAATAAACTTAATTTATAATGGTTTATTTTCTACTGTATATTTGCGTTAAAATCTAAAAAAGGCTTTAAGATAATCTGAATCTAAAAATTATATCATTTACATATTATAACTTTAAGATAAATGGAAATCACTATTCACTTCCTATATACTTACTATTATTGTAATACTTGGATATTCCATATACCTGAAATATAAAGCTTATTAACGTGTCATGAAAATATAAAAACAATTAAAAGATTAGAAAACAAACTTACTGTCCATTGTTTATATAAAAAAAAATAGCATTGTTAATAAATTACAAAAAAAACGCATTATTTATATACTGTACTGTACCAGCCCATGTACGTCCCATTGCAGGGCACGAGCCTTCTCTACAATCGAGAGTTCGATTGAGAGTGCTTAGGCCATATAGACCACCAGGCTGGCCTGGTGCGGGTTGGCGGGTTGTGTATTTATATACATACATACATAAACTCACGCCTTTTTCCCAGAAGGGGTAGACAGAGGTGCCAGGGCACCCAATTAAAATAGAGATATATATAATTATATAATGTTCCTATTTATTTATATACGCGTTACATTTATTACCATTGGATCGAATAACCACGTATGCAATTCTATTAGCTGAATATTAAATCTAAACAACTGATATAATTGTGGTTTTGTCCTCAACAAATGTATTCAAACTTGTTACCTGCGGCCAAACTACAAATGAGTTATATGGGTCACGAATATTCTATTACATTAATTTAAATTATTAAATATGTATGATATAAATGACTGGCAACCTAATAACTCAGTATTAAATTTACTATAAATGTTTCAAATATACCGGGTATCTCAAGACTGCTACCAAAAACAAAGTCGGGTGGTAGTTTTAGTGACTGCAAACACAATGTAATTAAAAATTTTGCTAAGAAACGCGACAATTTTTTTTTAAATCATTTTTTAAATATCGTCATTTTTGGGTGGTAAATCCATAGTTTTTGCTAAAATAATAATTTAAACTCTTTTATACCTTAGAGTCTTTATGAATCAAAGGGTATACACTATTATTTTACGAAAAAATGTATTTACCACCCAAATACGACAATATTGACAAAAAATATCAAAACAAAATTGACGCTTTTTTCCCTAACATTTTCTGCTGCATTGTGTCTGAAGTCGCTTAAACTACCACCCGGCTTCGTTTTCGATAGCAGTCTTGATATACCTTGTATGTTTCTGCAGACCAAATTGCTAGTAATAAATTATTTCTGTAATAATGTATTTGTGTAATCTATAAATGTATTTCTTTCTTTCTTTCTTTCTTTCTAATATGATTTTCAAGTCTACCTGAGTGGCCCCAAGTAAAGCATCATAGCAGTCCATGTAAGAGCGATGACTCGAGTTCAGCCTGTATAAATCCAGGTATAGGCCAAGGGTCGGCAACCTCTTGAGTCGGAAGGGCCAAATCAATTTACAACATTTCTAAGTTTTTAAAGAGCCACATTTTTTTCTGAATACTGTTACGACGCCTGTCGCGGAGGAGGGGTGCGGTAAAAAGCGAGTACAATTAGCTGAGAGATAGAAATTATGCCTAATCCTTATTAATCGATTCAAAATGATTTTTTAGTATTTATTTGTTCAAATAAATTGTATTGGTGTATTAAATTAAAGAGCCGCAGCTTCACATCCAAAGAGCCGCATGTGACTCGCGCTGGTGTAGGCTGTCCTAATAAGTCATTTAACTCTTTTTTTTTTATTAACCAAAAGGTATATTCAAAATCTAGCAAACAAATAATGTTGTTATTCCATTCACAATCAAATAATTTAGAAACGTCTTATATCTTGTAGTGGGATCAAAAAAATAGGGTTGTAAAACAAAACTAGTGACGTCACTAGTCTTAATATACATTAAAGCGTGCTCGTGTTAAAGACACGATAAGATGGCCCCACTATACCTCCACTTTTTCAGATACTAATATTTGCCTCATGTTACGAGCTATTTGAATACTGTTATGATTTTAATAGTATTTATGTTTATATGTTTATATCATTTTGGTTTACTATAAAGCATATATGAATAATTAAATAAAATAGATCATAGTCAAATACCCTATTGCGTTTAATATTAATTGTGTATCTATTTGGATTGCACTGTACTTTCCATTTATAGATATCAAATATTCTATTTTTGTAAATTAATAACCTATGGTTAACCAAATATAATTTCCCATAAATTATATTTTCATTTCTATTTTATGAAATCTGCTTATCAGATATTATATTTCCACAAATTATCAAATAGAAATTCATATAACCCACAACAGCCGCATGAAACGCGATATTTTCGTCTATATGAATATTCAAACAGGTATCCCAAATCCAACAGATTAAGAACATATTTAGCTACCGTAACAGCGGGCTTTAGCAGTAACTCAAGATTTCTGGCATTATATGGAACACTGGTGAATATACTGATTGCCTTGGAGTCGTAGTTGTACTACCCTAGCCTCAATGACGTTTTACAAATAGACGCGTCATACACTAACATAATGGCACAAAAAAATGGCGCGATGCGATGAAACGCGAAGAATAGACATCGCTAGTTACGTAACAATAAGTGCCGCACTGTTATTGGCTAAAGCGCGTGTGACGTAGCACCAAGCATCAAGTACGGGATGACGTGGCGAGAGTTGTCAAACGTCGCCATGAGAGTGAATTTAATAATTTTATTTCATAAAAAAATAAATTTGTGTGTACTTGCGCACTAAATGAAATATTTATTTTGTTTCACAGTTTTAGAATAATTTGTACGTTATTTTAAATCAGTCTAATCTATTTTTCCGCAATTGGTTTTGAGAATACAAATAGTCAGAGAAACGTGTATCCGCGCCACTGGTTGAAGCGTGACTGATTGCACGTGGGGCAATTACCTTCAAAACGTCTTGCCATTATAAAGCTCGGACAATGCATCTATGCTTTATAAACATCTTAGCCTAGCCTAGCCTACTATTACAACGCTGAGGTCGGGTTCGAATCCCGGGTCGGGCAAAGTGATATTACAATTTTTTAGTCGTTATCATCCCGGAGTTAGATAAAATAAATAAATAAATTTTTGCCCGATATGGTGGTAGACTCAACCCTATTAAATTGTGGGACGAAAAACATAAGGCGAAACGTGAATAAATAATTTTAATAAATTGTTTGTGTCCCGGTAGCACATGTGCTTACCCTTTTCTGTAAAAAAGCGTGATGTTTATATACTCATAAATATAGTATAATCTACGGATACTTACAGATTTCAGTTATATTGTTGATATCAGGATATCCTTCGGTATCACGCAATCTGATATTATACCTTCAGTTTTGACGAACTCGTCTCGTAAAAACAAAATGTAATAAAATGTAGATCACATTTTGTTGTGTACAAAATGAAAGGTCTGTTAATAGCACACTGATGTAATCGCAATCTGTGACATTGAAATATGGTTCCCGCATGTACGCATATATATGCTACCCAACATATAACACATTTCCAAACGAAGTAGGCTTTTTGTAAGTCATATGAAAGAAAATAGACTACTGGACTAGACGCGGCTGCCAACATGTTCACGGTGGTCGCGGGTTCAAATCCCAGGGCACACCTCTGACTTTTCGGAGTCATGTGTGTATTGATAGTCAATCACCACGCACTAAAACGGTGAAGGAAAACATCGTGAGGAAACCTGCATACCATAGCGATTTATAAAAAAATCTATGGTATGTAAGTCCGCCAACCCGCACTAGGCCAGCGTGGTGGACTATATGGCCTAACCACTCTCAATCGTACTGTCGATTGTAGAGCCCTGCAGTGGGATGTATATGGGCTGATAGAGTACAGTACAGTATATGAAAGAAAATAACAATAGTAAGCAGTCATCCGGCAACAACACTGATTGTGATTCTCAAAAACTTCAAAATGTTAAGTCGGTTATCTGTCGAATAGTGGCCATAATGACCAGCAAGTGAGTCGCGTTTCGGGCTCATCCAGTGTCTACTCTGATTTTTTTATTCAATAGGTCCGGCAAACGAACAAATAATTCACATGTGTAGTGCTACCCATGAACATATATAACGCTTGAACCATAGATGTGTTGCCAGAGCATCAAACCGAGAGGGGAGCGGTAAGCACAAAAGCATGGGAAAAGGAACAGGGTATGGGGATCCGGTAATGTCACTCACTGAACGAAACGTGACAGCAAGCTGTCACTTCACGTCGATCGCGTGCCCATTCATGCTAAGTCATGTCACAACAGTGTTGCTGTATCACTTCCTAAAATATTATACATTCAAGCAGGCATAATTATGTCGACTAGCGATAGATAATTGTTTCATGTTGATATTCACCAATATTCTAACCGTCTAAAACTCTCTCTCTCCCACTCTTCTTGCCACAGGAAGTCCACTGCGGAACCCCTCCCCCAAGGGTCTCCACATCAACCTGTAGGAAGCGGCCTGAATCCAGCGAAAACCTTCTAACTGCCTTTAGTAAATTAGATTTAGTAGTGCGGAGTAAGTACCAGGCGAAAATAGAATGGAGAGACGTATCGCCAGCTTCATGTGCGGTTATAAACTCATTGTATATCGGTGGCGGGAAATTTTGTTAGCGAGTGTTCCACAGTATAATTATTGTGTTAGAGTAGCAATTCCACTACTCGTTATGAGATCCGATAAACACGTGCGCTTCCTTTAGCCAGGGATGTCGATTCAAATTAAAACTATTATTACTAACTGTTGGCTTCTAAGCTCGATTTTATTTGTTTAGAATTAAGATCAAAATAGGCAGCGCACAATTTTACTCTACGTTAACTGATGGCAGTGGAAATCAAAGGAAGTAAATAAAATTGAATCAACAAAACGATTTTGTATGCCATTTTCCTGATTATACGCGATACGATCGCATATAAACAGTAGCAAAACCAAAAAACTCCACGAATTACAAAGCAATGGTTGGCATTCCAATACACTCGCCATCCTCAGATATAAGATGTTAATATAATTAAGTCCAAAAGTTATCTTGTAACCTGAGTATTGTTATAGATTTATCTTTTTAAAAATACTATAGCCTCACCATGGTTGTCTTAAAGTGCTGTAAAAATATTCCAATTCTACTAGGTTGGTTCCACAATATCACAAAAAAAGGCAAGAACTTTTACTTGTGCTAGCTCTCATATGCGAGAGGCCCTCTGGGTGGGTACCACCGCAGTGTCTGTTTCTCCCGTCAAACAGCAATGTAAATGCACTGTTGTGTTTCGGATTGAAGGGCATTTTAGCCAGAGTAACTACTGGACATATTGAGACTTAACATCTTATGTCTCATGATGGCGAGCGCAGTGGCATGCCAAGCATTGCTTTGTAATTCAAGAGTAAGGCTGTCCAACTCGCTCGACTAGCCGGCAACACACCAAAAGCGTGTTAGATGTTCATGGGCGGCAGTAATCATTAAATAATCTGACAGCCTTTTTCTCCCACTGTAATTTTAATAAACCTGATTTAGAAACAAAATGACCTTTTGGCTCAAATCAAATTAGTGACCTAATTCCCGAGTTATTCACCGCATCCCAAAAGTCAAGGGTAAAATAAAAGTTCACACAACCCCCCGTTCATAAATTTTAAATTTACTTCAACCATACGCGGCAACCCTAGCCTTGCCGACTTATTACCTTAATTATAAATTATCTTCACTCACGTATATTTCCTTCGTTAGCTACATTATCTACGTGAATTGTTTATAATAAATAATATTCTTGGCCTTGTATGTTTTGGTCTTAAGCAGCATATAATGTTTAAAAATATACATATTTTGAACGTGATTGGAAAAATCGTTGAAATTAAGAAAGTACTGACTACATTATTCAGCCCAATTCAGCTTTCTTTCAAAGAAAACGCGTAAGCATTTCTGGTTTAGCTTTCCACGTCTGTTCGACAAGGGTTTTTACTGGCAGCAGGACGCACAGACGATTTAGTCAAGATTTTCTCAAAAACTCAGAACCTACTATGTGCCTTAAAGACCATATTGTCAAAGCAGTTCTTGTGATGTTTTAACTATAAGGGATCACTTTTAAAGCATTGCTGGCTCACATATTGTTTTAAAAAACTTAAATCAATTCCCACTATAGCATCCGAACAGAAACTAACTAGAAAAATATTCTTTTTTTTTTCTGTATCCAAAAATTGTTCTAAATGTTTCAGCAATGCGTTTATGGATGTGTTTCCATACAGAGAAGATTCTACCTGAATTCGATGGAATACCATCCATCGTATACTTAAATTTTTATTACGAAACAAATTTCAATCAAAAATAAAGCTGCTTGCAAACGAAAAACAAGCAATATTCTTATACTTAGCGAGCACTAGTAACGAAAATTGTCATAAAGCCTACGGAATTTCCATCACGTAGTTAAAGTTTCTTGGCGCCCTCGTTTGGAGGCTGCTTTAACAAAAGACGCTGGGTTGCTGAGTGCATTATGCAATCGCACGTAGATTCAACAGCCATTTTCTCAAATACGCCATTTCCTCTGGTTCTCTATTGTGGAACGCTTAAGGAAATCGAACGCGCTTGTTTTATTTCCAATGCGACGCTGAATGGGTATCGGGTTAATAAGCACGCATTCCGGATCTTGTGGCGGCACAGTGAATATAATATTGAGGGTGTCTTAAGCAGACATATTTGCTATACTGTGAAATATACTTAGCCAAATCTCCAAATGATGACAGCTTCCGTGGCGCAGTTGGTTAGACGCCGGTTTTAAAAGAGAGGCCGCGGGTTCGATCCTCAGCCATAGACAAATATTGTGTGATTCACAGGTATGTGTTTTGGGTCTGGGTATTTGTAATACCGAAAAGTCTCTCGTCGATTCTGATACCAACGATACAAGAATTTTACTTGCATTTTTTCCTATCGTTTTTATTTGGGTAGTAAATACATAGTTTCTACTAAAGTTACAGTGTACACCCTTTTATTTTTAAAGACGCTAAAGTTTATGGTGATATACTCGCCGCCTATCACATCGTGGGACGGAAGACATAAATTTAAATGTGGGTGCCCTGGTTGCATTTCTGTCTACCCATTCTGGGAATAAGGCGTGAGTTTATAATAATCAATGCACCCGACAGTCACATACATAGTCCTGACCTCTCATTAAGATCATCAAGTATTGTGTCATGGGTATCAGGACTACGAGAGACTTTTCGGTTTCACAAACACCCAGATTCGAAACAAATATTTGTGGGGTCACCTCTCATCCTCGGCCTCTCGTTTCACAGCTGACGTTAAACCAACTGCAACAACTGCGACACAGAGGCTGTTATGTATGTATATAACCAATATGTATATATACCACGTCAAACCTCCAAATATCACCCACATCACCTTGGAGGTTGGAAATCCACCACAGTACGTTTTTCCCGGTACTTTCTCCCGCGTACTACAAATCTGTGGAACCAGTTGCCAGCGGCATAATTCCCGGACAGATACGACCTGGCGTCCTTCAAAAAACGAGCGTATTCCCATCTTAAAGGCCGGCAACGCATCTCCATGCCCTTTGGTGTTGCAGATGTCCATGGGCAGCGGTGTTCACTTACCATCAGGTGAACCGCGTGCTCGTTTGCCCCCTATAACATAAAAAAAAAAATATAACTATAAAAAAATCAAAATACAATTTATGTTCATTATATGGTATTTCACGTATTATTTTTCAATTGAACTGCACGGAGGCACGAGCTTATGAACTATAAGCTAACATTTACACTTTTGAACAGTTAATTACGAGAGTGGTTGAAGAGTTTAAACTCAACGCTGAAATTAAAATATCGTATTATACGATGTGTGAAATAAATGGGCTTAGTTAATTACTTTCTCTATATGAAATAGTATTTACGAATAAATCGATGATGTGTTAGAAAGCTTCGGTGGCACTGTTGGTTAGACGCTGACTGTGAAACGTGAGGTCATTGGTTCGATCCCCGCACCGAAAAAACATTTGTGTTATTCACAGGTATTTGTTTCGGGTCTGGGTGTTTGTGAGACCGAAAAGTCTCTTGTAGTTATGATACCCACGACACTCGTTTTAGTGTGAGGTTAGGTCCATGTATGTGACTGTTAGGTGTTTTTTTTTTATTTATGTAAAAATGTATTGATTGAAAAAAGTCGGGATTCTCATTCACCAGACGAGGAGCAACTGCAAAATCCAAACCTGCTTTTTCTTCTAGTCAAGTCTGTATTATGTCTCAGGTACTTATATACTTATACACTAAAACGAACTATCACAATTTCTTTTTTTTATATAAAAACACACTCAAAATTATCTCTGAGATATAATTTGCATATAGAAAAAGGATTCAATATTCATTCTCTCTCTCTCTCTCTCTTCCTCTGTACATAGGCCTCCCTCATGAATCGCCATATATTATACTTGTTGGAAGCGATCTGCATCCAGATTTAATGTATTAAATTTATGATCCTACTTAACCTTTTTGCAGTTTTTATACAGATAGTACAGGCACAAGGCAGTTAACATAATATTAACAATTTCATTTATTAAATGATCATAGTTTTCCTTAACGCATACATAATATTATGTATCAACATATAGGCAACAATCCACTTGCCACTTGCTCTTTTATTAAATACGAAGGAAAAACGGTTGGTTTGACACCGATAAAGTTCACTACATGCTCTTTATTTAATATCCGTAATCGGTCTAAAACCATCCTCGCAGAAAAGTACATAATATTTACCATAAAATACTGTCTTAACTTTCCGTAACAAAACAACCAGCATAGAAACTTCATTTCGCTTCAAAACACTCATACTATTCAGCGTACCCAACCTATCCCGACCCGTTCATTCAAAAACAAATGCATACAAATTAGTACAAATAAAAACTCACTTTAAACTGGATGTAGGCGACGCAGATACCGTATTTAATATTTTCATTCGTATCTCATATTCTGTTTGCGTCCGCGACCTCGATCGCGCACTTTTAAATTTAATAAAGTTTGCGAAATTATCGTGTACTAACTCGCTGTGAGCTAGATTTATCGTGACACAAAAAATACGAAGCTATGAGTAACTGAGGGAATATGTTATTGGAATCTGCCTGAGAATATTAATGTTTCACGACCTATTTTCGTTAATTTGTGGGGATGTTCAAAGGGTTGTGTAGAGAGGAATATTATTGTAGTAATACAGAGTATATCAAGACTGCTACCGAAAACGAAGCTGGGTGGTAGTTTTATTGACTTCAGACACAATACAACGAAAACTTTTGCAAAATAGTGTGACGATTTTTTTTTTGTTTGTCCTAAAATAAAGAATTTTATTTTTAATGACATTATGATATGCAAGTGTTACAATTATTATTTTAGCAAAACCATTTACCACTCAAACACAATATTTATTATTTAGCGTTATATAGCGGAATTTTTATTTATGTTGTGTCGTCACTAAAACTATTACACATCTTCGTTTTCGGCAGCAGTCTTGATATACCCTGTATCATTCATTAGCCGACCTAGAGTGTACTCTATGTATCAGCCCATATAGGTCCCACGGCAGGGTAAGGTCCCCCTCTACAACCAAAATATTGGTAGGTCTCTCATATGTGAGAGGCAATCTGGGTGGGTACCACCGCTGTGTCTATTTCTCCAGTAAAACAGCAGTGTAAACGCACTGTTGTTTTTCGGGTTGAAGGGCATTGTAGCCAGAATAACTACTGGACATATTGAGACTTAACATCTTATGCCTCAGGATGGCGAGCGCAGTGGAATGCCAAGCATTACTTTGTAATTGAAGGTGTTGTTTGGTTTTGCTACTGTTCATGAGCGGTCGTATCGCTTACCATCAGGCGAACGGCATGCTCGTCTCGCCATTCATAGCAATAAAAAAAAGTACTATTAAGAGGGGTTAGGCCATATAGTCTATCAAACTGGCTTAATATGGGTTGGCGGACTTTAAAATGTACAATAACAGAAAATCAAGCAATAATATCCGGGCTTATATGATTTACTACACTTTATTATAATTTGATCTACACTCATATCATGAACTATAGTAAATATACACATTTAACATTTAGATATACACGTAATATCAAAGTAACATTGTATGATATATATACTGAAATAGGTATATGAATCATAGTCCTTATTTTTCGGTAGTAGAGTTTTTACGATGAAGACCCTCGTTTTTTCTTTAGTGTATAGTAAACTTATATACCATCAGATTTATATAATCCTAAAATAAACCAATTTTATAGCCAATCTCCTATATATCACAGCACCTCTCACGAAACTCATTCGTTCGGCCTAATGTCTTGGAAACAAACAGTCGAGTATAGTAAATAGAGAAACTGCCAATGCAAAAATAATATCTCAATATATTATGATACAGTTCGGTTCAATAAAAACCATTTGATATTCAAAAGGTGCTGCATTAAGCGATGAAATGTGAATTTTGCTTTTTATGCGCTTTGCATTGACTGCAGCTACTATTGGTCCGGGGTAACTTAACTCTGATATTATTGGACGATAAACTTCGATAACAAAGGAAGAATAATTTATTTTATGTAGCTGAGGACCTAAGAAATTATTGTAACATAACAAGGAAGCCAGACATTGTTTTTTTTTTTTTTATGATTATGGTGAAGGTAAATCTATGCATAACATACATACATAAACTCACACCTTGTATGTATGTAGGCATATGTTCTACTAAGATACTATTGCCTTGTATTTTCCGTCTCACAATGTGATAGAGGGGCGACCGTGTCACATATAGGGCAAAAATTTCCAACTCGGGTCTGATAATGAATAAAAAATCCAGTATTACTTTGCCGGACTCGCGATCCGAACGCAAGACCTCAGCGTTATAATGTTATCGTATTACCACTGCACCACGGAGGCAGTCCAAATAAATCCATTCCAGTTGTACAGACCATCCAAGGGTGCGTAAACTTTAATAGAGCTGTACGTGACACACAAATAAACTGTTCCCTGTAGAATCCTTGATCAGGAGACGGCTACCTTTTGAGTCAGGAGAGCTAAATTACAACATTTCGAAGTTTTAAGAGCCATAATTTTTTTCTTACTACTTATACGACGCCGATGACGACGAAAGGGTGCGGTAAAAAGCGAGGACAAGTGGCTGAGAAATAGAAATAGTGCCTAATCCTCATTTAGCGATGCAAAATTATTTTTTATATATTTTTTTAAATAAATTGTATTGGCGTATATTAAAGAGTGGCAGCTTCACATCCAACGAATCGAATGTGGCTCGCGAGCCGCAGATTACCGACCCCTGTATTAGACACATCAAACCTAATTATTTAGCATCTACTTATTTCACCGCTACTTATTTCTACTCCTTTTTTGCTTCTTCTTATTCATCTGCGTCACCAAATGTTTTCAACTGCATTTGGCTCCAAGCTGCAAATTTAACACTGAATACATAATATATTCTAATGTATTCGTGACTTTCTATTTGTGTATCAGCCCATTTACGTCTCACTGTAGAGCACGAGCCTCCTCCACAATGGAGAGTTCATACTCTCTCTCTTTCTTGAGAAGGGTAAGCAATATAGTCCACCACCTTGGCCTAATGCGTGTTGACGTATTTTATATACCATAGATTTTTTTACAAATCAGGATGTTATGCAGTTTATCTCACGATGTTTCCCTCACCGGTATAGTGCGTGGTGAATGCCATTTAATACACACATTAATCTGAACTCAGTGACATACTAATATTCAGTAAAACATAGTAAGGGACACCGTTAACTCTATCAGTTCCCTACAACAGTCGTGTTTGAATACTGATGCACCTGCGCCGCCCGATAATGAAGTGCTTTTACAACATTTTAATGCGACGTCATTGAACAAATCCTGCGACGGGAATGTCCAGTCGGTGGAATTTTATGACAGTAATGCTGTGTGCTTTAGTTGTATAAGGGTTTATTTTAAGAGTATTTTTGGTATATTACCTAGGTTTTTAAGTTCAATAAAGAAAGTTGAAAGTACACTGTTCGCGGTACAAGACAGAACATGATGATTTATAATAGTAAACGGACCAGACGCTTCTGCCAAATGTTAACGATGGTCGCTGGTTTGAATCTCAAGGCACACCTCTGACTTTTCTGAGTCATGTGTGGATTGTGTAAATCACCACAGCTGTAACAGTTTATCGGTGAAGGAAGACATCGTGAGAAAACCTGGATGACATAGCGATTTGTAAGAATTTCTATGATAAAGTCCGCCAACCTGCACTAGGCCAGCGTGGTGGACTATATGGCCTAAACATTCTCAATCGTACTATGGCTGTGGAGAAGGCCCGTGCCCTGCGCTGGGCATATATGGGCTCATAAAGATACAGGTACTACATTTTAATTTGTTAACTTGGAACTGGGTGTTTGTTGGTCAATAATCTTTCTATATCTGGTAGCTTTTAATTGGCATCTAAATATTTAAGATATTGTTTAATATGTAAAATTAGCTGTAAGCTTTCCATATAAAATAAAATAAATAAAATAAATAAAATAAATAAAATAAATAAAATAAATAAAATAAATAAAATAAATAAAATAAATAAAATAAATAAAATAAATTGCACGTCACGCCAATAATTAGAAATTATTTTACCTAAACTAATTTAATTTATCTAATTCTCGAAATGCTTTTTTCAAACATTTTACACACCACTGCCCAATGTTTCAGTATAAAAAACACTTCCCTTGTAATAAATGAGCTTGTATTTAGGCCACAAACTCGATCATCATTTGTTATCATATCGGGTATAATTGAGCGCTGTAGAGTAATGGATGGACCATTAACTGGGTTGCAATTAGTATTAGAAACTTAAGTAAGAGGGTAAATGGCCTATGGCATAAACTTGATAGCCTGGAAATTGATTCCTAAGTCGTTAATTTAATTCCAGTCGTATTTCTCGCTGAACAAAATAATATGCAAGTGAAAAACTTCAATTAATTTACAAAATAAAAGGGAATTGTGATAACGGTAATTGGACTAAAATTGTTCGATATATAATTACTTACAATAACCAAACGATATTTTCCTTTTATCAAACAAAAATTGAAAGCAAAACCTTGTTTTTCTTTTTAATAATTTAGAATTAAGGCAGTAAAATTCCGACTACAGCAAAAAATATTAGATAATCTTATACAAAATCGTGTAAACGTTTACAAGAAAACTAACATACAGTACTTCATCAATTACGTCCTCATCTAATTCCTAAATTCCAACGGCAATTTCTTGTTCTTCTAAAAACTCTTTACAAACTTAAACTTAAATCGGAACATAAAACTCGATATATCACTCTCAAACCCGGTTACTGGGAGCGCATTTGATCCGAACCTGAGTAATTCTGGAGGCGCACGAGAGGATGTCGCATCAAATGTGTTAACGTTTACGACTGAAAGCGCATTCAGCGAGACTGATCCGAGCCAAATAGGTGTATCGGGCCATGGGAAATTTAATTTCCGATTCCACGTCACAGTTGAGTAAGGCTTTTCGTACACTGCGCTACCGAAATTCTATACTAATGTTGTTAATGAACCAATATTGCCGTATCGTTGACATGACATGCAGTCGTGTATTGGCAAAATTTAGAATTTCGTCGTTCTAAATTCAGAATATTATTATTCCGGCTGTCTGGAAGAGATCGGTTGATGCGATAACACTGCCAATTATCGGCCGTTCTCTATATCCTACCTATCTTTAATAAGAGTTTCAAATAGTAATCAATCCTGTGTCGGTACAATTCTGCGCTTTTTAAAACAAAGATATACCTATATATTTGTCTTACATAGCAATATATATGCACCATATCTATCTACACCTTTCTATCTTTTGTTGAGTGAAACATAATATGCATCGAAATATCTAATGACATATATTGTTAAATATAGATACATTATAGAGAACGGATGTAAGTCACCAATTTTTTTTTTTTTCTTTCTTTCCTTTTTTATTTTATTTATGGGTGGAGTAATAAAGAGTTATTATTATTATTTCAAATATCAATGGTGATTTTCGGACTTTCTGGATGTCTCAGCAGCATGAGTTTCGATGATCTCAGAGGAGGTCGCGCGACTAGAATGGCAACGAATAGAAAAAATTTCAGGGACGTGTTCTTGCCTACGAAGCTTCGCTGAAAATGCGGTTATGCGGTATTCGCATTGGTACAAAACTCGTCAGATATCGGATATTTCAGCACTGTGTACGAAAGGCCTAAGATCTACTATATCTATAGTTTTCAGATGATCGTCGCTCTATCAAGTTTATTGGGGAAATTGAAATCGCGCTCCATCAAAATATTTGCTTCTAACATTGATGGTACTTTACATGCGTCGATGGGAAATTTGAAATACTTATTAAGGGTTTTTAAAGCATTCAAAAAGCTGAAATATTGAGTTTTTTATAAGCAAAACAGTTTAATTTATAGTTCATATTGTATTAACTTCAATAAGTGACTGACTCTCAATAACTGATAAATTAATCCATAAATTATTACTAAACCAACAAATACAATAGGCGTCCATGTCTATAATCGTTTGAGAACATAAGCTTAGGACTTTAAATAACTGCGTTTCAAATAGAAATAAATTCCACAGTAGAACAATTAAAAATACGATATAACCTCATAAAACACATAGCGGCGTAACTCAAATGGCTGTAAAAGTATATTTAAGTAAAAAAGCTAAGTTCATGAATAAATGGAGCGTTAAATATCTGGGAATAAAGGAGAATACATACAACACATTTTTACTGTAACTATACTGTACTGTATTAGCCCATATACATCCCACTGCAGGGCACGGGCCTACTCTACAATCAAGAGTACGATTGAGAGTTGTTAGGCCTTATAGTCCACCACGCTGGCCTAGTGCGGGTTGACGGACTTACATACCATAGATTTTTTTTATAAATCGCTACGGTATGTAGGTTTCCTCACGATGTTTTTCTTCACCGTTTTAGTGCGTGGTGATTGACTATCAATATACACATGACTACGAGAAGTCAGAGGTGTGCCCTGGGATTTGATCCCGCGACCACCGTGAACATGTTGGAAGCCGCGAATAGGCCACCACGCAACATTTTCTGTAACATTTCCCGAATTTTTGCGTTTGCATTGTAAGTGCGTTTCGCAAACGAATCGAACAAATACACACATACGGGCATTTATACGTACAAAAAAATACAAATATTTGTAAGTGGGATAAAAAGGGCGTTATTTATTTTCAGATTAATTTTGAAATAGATTTTTTTTTTATTGCGATGAATAGCGAGACGAGCATGCCGTTCGCCTGATGGTAAGCGATACGACCGCTCATAAACAGTAGCAAAACCAAATAATACCTTGAATTACAAAGCAATGCTTGGCATTCCACTGCGCTCACCATCCTGAGACATAAGATGTTAAGTCTCAATATGTCCAGTAGTTACTCTGGCTACAATGCCCTTCAATCCGAAACACAATAGTGCATTTACACTGCTGTTTGACGGGAGAAATAGACACTGTGGTGATACCCACTCAGATGGCCTCTCACATATGAGAGACCTACCACCAGTAGATGTATTTTAATCTCGTACTAATAAGTTGCTGTCATATATTTTCAATTTTAACAAGCGTGTAAATACTAAAATCTGACCACCGACATGCCAATTTACAACAGCGACTAACCGCAATACCGAATTAATGTGGATTCATGATTAAAGATCATAATCCACCTTATATTGCCTAGTAATAGGTAGCTAAATTCAGCACTAACGGAATAACCGACGTAGCCTTAGAGTATTTAGAATATAAATTGGCGGCCTCATAAACATAGTATGTAGATATATCTGTCTTCGTTTTGTTCGTAGCACCGCTATATTAGTCAAAATTAAGCAAATTATTTATCAACAAATATAAATTCCATTGGTTATGTACCGAAAGTATATTTAGTTCGAGAGGAATTAAGTACTATTTTTTTAATACTTTTAAATAATTCGGACAACCTGTCAAATGTAACCCAATAGGAGGACAGAAAAAGGTGGCCCAGCACCACTATTTTTATCTATGTTTTTGAAGTATCAGCGCTCCCTCTATATTATAAATAATCTAAAAACCTAGCCGTAAATTGGCGTGTTAAAATGGCAGTGGGCAGGGCACATATCACAGACTACTAGTTGCCAATGAAGCTAAAAGTTATCTAATGTTGGCCACATACCAGCAATAGCACATCCTTAGGTGGACAGGCGATTTCGACACGTCTGCTAGTCATCCTTCCTTCTTATTAAATTACTCATATTATTGAAGAAGTTTTTCCTACATAAAACTGCCCTACAGCCTCCTTAGACAAATGGTCCATCAAAAACTACAATAACACTTCAATGCAAACCATTAGTTTTCAAGCAAATAAGTTCAGCGTATTATATTAGTATGATTTTAAAGAATATTTAAAAGATGTAAGCACGCCTTTAAATCGCGAAACGCTGAAAGTGGTGAATTCACTTCGGATCCCATGCGATTCTACGTCGATGTTTATAGCGGTGCTAACGCTATCGACAATGGCCATTTCAATGCTTATTTCTTTTTTATTCAACGTTTTATAAGCTTCAAAACAATACAGATACAAAATCGAAATAGGCCAATATTGATTTGAATAGGTGCTTATTTGAATAGCCGATGTGTAAATATGACCAATTGTCACGCATACAATTCTGATATTATGATATTATAAATGTGTTTTGAATATCTAAAATTTAAGGACATTCATTTACAACCCATACCATACAAGAATATATCGTCATTAATTTAATATAAGTCTTAAACTCCCTATAACAGTCAGGTATTTACTCGAAACGGAAACTTTTCCCCAAAACCAAAAAAGAAGATAAAAATAATTAAAATGTACGCAGGACATTTAGCCAACAAAATAAACGCAAAACGATCATCACGACTTTTTAAAACGACATCTAGCGACAGACGGTTGAACTACTCCAAATCTGAGCGAAACTCATTCAACGTGGAACTGAAAAGAATAAAATTAAAAATACCGTTTTAAACTGTTAATTCAAATGCAAAAACTTTGCGGTGTGAATTTAACTTTATATTGAAGTCCGACTTTCTTTTACGTTTTTTAAATAAAGGCGGGGACAGCACCTTGTTAAGGTGCAGACAGTCTATAGTGGTAATTAGAATTTGCAAAGCTTAACGGTCTAATTAGGACTAATTGCCTACACAAGATTCAAAGTGGTGGAGCTAAAGAACTGCTGTAGAAAAACAGGGGAATTAAGATTAACCATAAATTAATGTCCGCTAAAGCAAACCTATTCCGATTTAAAGTTTCTTCTTTCCACTTACCATTTTAGAACTACGATTTTTGTTATTACTTGTACTTACATGTTCAAAAATGAATCTTGCTTTTTATAAGTTCGATTCTTAACTTGTATGTGTTAATTGCGATGATCATAAGGTATTTATTTCCTTTATTATAAAACAATAATTTCATTTCAGTACAAGTGTCTGTTTAAATTATCCTGTTAATTAATTAGCACACTGCTTGATTATACTTTCGTGAAAAGAGTACATACTTACATACATAAACTCAAGCTTTTTTCCCAGGAGGGGTAGGCTGAGGTGTCAGGACACCCACATTTCGCCTCGTATGTTTCGTCCCACAATGTGATGGGGGCGAGCCTATCACCATATCGGGTACAAATTCCTGACTCTGGGCTGATAGTGAACAGAAAATCCAATATCACTCCGCCCAACCCGGGATTCGAACCCGAGACCTCAGCTTTGCAAGTGTACTTTAGTACAACTACGCCACCGAGGCAGTGAAAAGAGTAACCAAATGTAATTGAAAATTTTATAAAAAAATGATTAGAAATTAAAATTGAGTCCTAAAAATAAATTTAATTACATCAGACATGAAAACTAGGACGAAAGAAATAAAGAACTACAGAAAATCCACTTAATATCGTACCCCTTTTAATACCACACATAGAGAAAAATCATGGAGTCTAAACATTTTTATATCAACATCCGTGCATTTTAAATCCCATTGCCCGGAGAATATTCTACATTTAGCAAAGGATTTAAACCCCTAGCGAATATAAGAATATGGAAACTGTCCACAAGGTCTTACGATTCAGCTACTATTGCAATGTATAAGATTTATTTTATACTAAAATATTTGTATATGTGGTTATTTAGAAAAACAATGTACTCTTACACCACTAATTGTACTCTGCATTCGTTTAATAACAGGCTTATTCATAGACAATTTTAAAACCTAATTTATTACCGAATCTTGCATCCCTTTTAAACGACTTTTGAAATCCGTTTGAGCGAAGAAGACAAAACATTTGATAACTAAAATAGAGTTTTAAACTGTGTCTGAATAATAAAAAAAAAATTGTTTCAAAATACTTACAAAAGACAAATTAATGATTGTACAAATCGGTCCCGCAACTGGGCTAATATTGTCTTAGATTGATATTGATATTAATTTAAAGAGAATACTAGCCGTAGTGCAATAGTAAATGACTCAGCTTATACTAATTGGCAACTCAGTACCGAACAGTGCTGATTTTTAGCCACCTCTGTCTCCATATTGTGTTATGCGGGAGCTTGGCAACACTGGTTCGCTTTATGACAAAATATAACCTCTAATAAAAAACCTCAGTTAAAAATAATAGGAAAGAAGAAAAAAATTAAAATAATATCAGAAGAAATATAAACTAAAAATCACTATTAAACTATATAAATAGTGTAACACGAAAGAATAATAACTATTAATCAGAAAAAAAGGGGCTGTAAATGTTTATATTTAATGAGTATTCTAAAAGTGATCATTTCTTTTTAATAACTATAAAAGCCAACCCTTTTAAGAAAGCTTGCGAGATTCCCGTTACCATTCTCTAGAGATTTTATTGTTAATTAATACCTTTTTAATAAAAATGTTCAGTACTAGCCTTAGGACGGCTTCGCTCACGTTTTACTCAAAGACTATTTATTATAAATTACTTGACTCTGTCGTAATTTAAACAATTTACTCAAAATATTTAATCAAGTATGCGTGGTGGCCGGAAAACTGTCCAGACGCGATTGCCAACACGTTCCCGGTGGTCTCCCTGGACTCGAATCCAAGACCTCAGTTTTTCTATCATACAGCACAGATCCTCCACCGAAGCAGTCGAAAAAAGTATATTACACAATTGGCACATTTATATTAGTTCTCAATAGCTCTCCTTAACAGAATTTCGTTCAGCTAATTTTCTCCCATCTCATGGTTCTTTTCTATTCTTCGCCCATCAGCAACTTAGTTGGAGTGCCGCGCAGAAGCTGCTGTTAACTTGAAGATTTTTTTAATTAATATTGTCTGCCTGTGTTTTCTTCTGAAAAGAATAAATTAGCAAGTTTGTCTTGTACGGTTTGCATCCGAGCTTTTATCTCGGATTTAGCTCTGTTAGCGGACCTAAAGGAGTTTTTGTTCCGCTTTATTACAAGCACTTTCGTGGAATAATATTATTACGTGTTTTTGAAGAATAAATGGTTAATTGGGCTGTATGTTTTACTGGTAATTGCGCTCTCATGTATATAAGGTCGCCTGGTACCACCGTAATGTCTATTTCCCCTTACAAAAAGTAATGTAAATGCACTGTTGTGTTCCGGTTTGAAGGACATTGTAGCCAGAGTAACTACTGGACATATTAAGACTTAACATCTTATGTCTCAGGATGGCGGGCGCAGTGGAATGCGAAGCATTGCTTTGTAATTCTAGGTGTTGTTTAGTTTTACTACTGTTCATGAACGCTCGTCTCGCCATTTATAGTAATAAAAAAAATGTCGAAACTATCGAAAACTTGAACAAAACTTAATTCTAATTCCCCCAAAATCCAATAATACTGAATCCCCTTTCCATGCTCAATAAAAAACAAACAAACTTATAGAAATGAGACCAGCATTACCACTACTGTTAGTTAATTATTGCGGCCAAATAAAGTTGGCAAACGGCGATTATGAAGTTTGCAAGAGAAGTAGGGCGAACTGAACTGGGTTTATCTGTGTTCCGGCTCTTTACCGACTTTCAAAATTAATTATATTTCAAATTTAATCTCAATTCCTACGGGGTGTTTACGAAGTAATGAAACCTTAATTATTTACGATAGGAATCACGCCTGTCAACACTTGCCGCTTTGATCGTTTTATTTCAAGAGAATTATTAATTTGTAGTGATTGTGGTAAATGACTTTGTTCGAAATACTTTGTAGAGAATTATATAGTACAAAATGAGAAAAGTTTACTTTATAAGGTAAGTTTGTGTAGAAAAATACGCTTGTAAACTTAATACGACATGTTTCATAAGCCTTTTTTAAAACGAATAATCTTCTATTAAAAATGCGCGCGTTTCTAATAATTTACTGGTGGTAGGTCTCTCATATGTGAGAGGCCATCTGGGTGGGTACCACCGCAGTGTCTATTTCTCCCGTCAAACAGCAGTGTAAACGCACTGTTGTGTTTCGGGTTGAAGGGCATTGTAGCCAGAGTAACTACTGGACATATTGAGACTTAACATCTTATGTCTCAGGATGGCGAGCGCAGTGGAATGCCAAGCATTGCTTTGTAATTCAAGGTGTTGTTTGGTTTTGCTACTGTTCATGAGCGGTCGTATCGCTTACCATCAGGCGAACGGCATGCTCGTCTCGCCATTCATAGCAATTAAAAAAAAAAAAAAAAATTCTAGTTATTCTTTTAGACTGCCTCGGTGGCAAAATTTCACTACGGTACGATTGCAACACTGAGGTGTCGGGTTCGAATCCCGTATCGGGCAAAATGATTATGGATTTTCCTATTGATTATCAGCCCTTTAGTGAGGAATTTGTGCCCAATATAGCGATGGACTCGCCCTCTACCACATCATGGGACGTATCACACAAGGCGAAGCGTGGGTTTCTGCCTAACCCTTCTGAGGGATAGCTTGAGTTTATGTAATTCAACCCAAAAACGCCATATTTCCTAATTCAACCCTAAGGCTACAAAAATATTATTGACTCAAGTATTACTCAAACTTGTACTTATAACAGCCCATATACGTCCCACTGCAGGGCACGGGCCTACTCTACAATCGAGAGTGGTTAGGCCATATAGTCCACCACGCTGGCCTAGTGCGGGTTGACGGACTTACATACCATAGAAATTATTAATAATGATTACTCAAAACATAAAATTTTATGCACCTGACCTAAAACAATTCAATCCTCAACATAAAATATAATTATTGATCATAGAAAAATCCTCTGTAAAATAAAAGATATAAAAACTGCGATAGAGGAAAGTTTTAACGACACCTTTAACGTAGAAGGAACTTTATCAAACTAAACTGTAACAGGGAATTAAAAGTCACTCCATTTTACTCGATCCACGATTGATGCGTTTAATGAACTAAGAAAATATTCTGACCTCATTCCGATTTAATTATGATAAAATTATATTGGTTTCTTTGATTTACGCGAATTTTATACATTAAATTAATAAAAATATTTTAGGTTACTTGTTATAAAATTAAACTATATTCTTAATAACATTAAATCCAATTAAACCTTTTATTTTATAGGCGCAATGGTACGCAACGGTTTAAGTAATTATTTACGCAAAAACTATGTATTTGCCACTTAAACACGATATTTAAAAAATAACAACAATGAAATTTTTAGTTGAATTGTGTCTGTAGTCACTAAAACTACAACCTAGCTTCGTTTTAGATTTTAGTCTAAGTATCACTACATAGTATAAAACAAAGTCGCTTTCTCTGTACCTATGTCCCTTTGTATGCTTAAATCTTTAATACTACGCAACGGATTTTGATGCGGTTTTTTTAATAGATAGAGTGATTCAAGAGGAAGGTTTATATCTATGATACGTACATATTATTGTACAGAAATCTATTTATACCCGGGCGAAGCTGGGCTGGGCCGCTAGTACTTGATATAAAGAAAGGCATAGAAACCAAAAACACGTATTAATTTAATTGTAAAGGTATACTCTAACTAATCTTTTTCTCAAGGAAAAATAACATTATCATATTTAAAATATTTACTTCATAAACTTCAAAAATACAAACAACCTTTTAAAAAACCCTAAAGCGGGTACGTTTTATTAAATGTAATATTTTCTCTATGAAGGACTAAATACTACAAAACTTGGACAATTTATAACATCGTTAACAAAATTGGTTTTAGGTTAAATGACGGATGAATAAAGTTGTAACTGAAAAATATATCGGTTGATTCAACAAAAAAAAATATATTTGCTTATATATCTTTCAATATGGAGATCACACAAAATGCCTTGAACACAAAAAATATGAGCTGAAGCTATAAGCAAATACAGAGTCTGAAATTGTAAAAAAATCCTAGAATTAAATAATCGCTAAAAGATTAGAAATTAAAATAATGACAATGCTTTTTTGTACACCATGATAAACACTTTAGGGGTTAAAATATTTATTCTTTTAAATTCTGTATGAGCCCATATTCGTCCCACTGCAGGGCACGGGCCTCCTCTACAATCAAGAGTACGATTGAGAGTGATTAAGCTGAGGGTTAGGCCATATAGTCCACCACGCTGAACGGGTCTAATGCGGATTGGTGGACTTACATACCATATATTTTTTTACAAATCGCCATGGTATACAGGTTTCCTCACGATGTTTTCCTTCACCGTTTTAGTGCGTGGTGATTGACTATAGTATCATAACAAACATGACCCCGAAAAGTCAGGGGCGTGGGATTCGAACCTGCGACCACAACAGCCATCAGGCCACCACCCACTTAAATTACTTACCACTACTATCCAACTAAACTAACAGGTACCGTTTGACGTTTTATATTTTTCAATTTTAAACATATTTAGACAAGCGTAGTTACGCTTGTCTAAGAGTGTGAGTTCACACAATTTTAATTTCGCTTGCCGTAAAGCCACAATTCCATGGTTTTAGGCGAAATATTATTGAAATTGTGTAAGTTACGCCTGTACAAAGTTGAAAAGTATGAAACGTCAAACGGTACCTATTAGTTTAGTTGGATAGTAATTTGAATTTAATTAAAAGCTTTGCAAATCGCAGTGTAATATTTTAGATAACAGTCAAAATATTTACATTTTGGCTTGCAATTTAAATTGTTTACGATCAGCTAATCCTAGTAAAATGTTCCAATATGCTAAAACTATTTAATGACTGTATAGTAAACATTTAAAATGAAACTACATCAGAATATTTTTTTTACCAATTTAGCAAAAAAATGAAATTAAATTACTTAAACAAAAAAAAAATATCTTGATTCTCTTGTAAAAAGATACACACATATATAAACTCACGCTATTCTATGTCTGTTTTGTTTTATTTCTTTTGTCATATAGATTTATTATTATTACGTAACTGTTGGAAGCGATTGTATTAAAAAGAATTCCAAGAAATGAAATACATACCCACAGTACATACCCCTGGGAGTATACAAGTCACAACTCATTCTGAGTTGCAAAATATCATACAATATTTTTTACGCCTCTGGACACAATTCCTCTCGTACACAAATAAAAGAACAATAACACTACTCATAAAACGTCAATCCGGCAAATGGAGGACTTAGTGGCGATAAACGTTTTAGTACAACTAAAGCATTTATTAGAAAATGATGAAAATAATAAATTGCAATAATTTTGCAGGTACGTAGTTTTCTTTTACGGGCGTCTTGTACATTTTTATTTTATTAGGCAAGGAAAGTTGCGATCCTTTGACGTAGTTGATTTATTTGTTTCTGCGAAGTATAATGGCGATTCGGAAAACAAGGTCAGTCAAATGGATTTTATATTTCCTCTCGTAATTGATGTAAATAACCAATGCTTTCAAACAGGCCTAAAAATAAAGAATTTTAGAATATTGCATAAAGCGTTAAGCGAAACTTACTGTATAAACTAAATACGTTGAAAGTAAATCATGAATAGTTATTGCCTTGATTGATTTCACCGTATTACACAAAACTGACTGAGTTAAAGTTTAACGGCGGTTTATTATTTGGGAATAATTATAATTACGCAGCAGTTTTCAGGATACAACACTTCCTAACTTCTCTGTTCAATCGATCGATCGAATAGATTCGAATCCGAAAACTGGCACCTGTGATTATGTACTGTGCTGTATCGTATATGTACGTCCTACTGCACGACACGGGCTTTCTCTACAATTGAGAGTGGTTAACCATACAGTCAACCACGCTGGCCTAATGTGGGTTGGTGGACTTAACATATCATAGAAATTCTTACAAATCGCTGTGGTATGCAGGTTTACTCGCGATGTTTTTCTTCACCTATGATGCCCCTAGTAAATAATAGTGTTCATGGGTGGCGAAGATAGCCTACCGTCAAAGTAAATTGATGACTCGACCTATTCATAAAATTAAAGGTTTCTTTATGCTGCCTTTAGTTATATACGGCAGCAGTCAAATAATTTGAATCAAGAAAACATCGCAGACATTATTCAAATTATGATTACTGAACAGTGAATATTTTACTTTTTCTTTTATATCCATCCCGAAGTAGTCTGTAAGAAATTGCGATAAGACCGCCATCCGTTCTTTTTATAATCATAATATGTCAAGTTTTTCTTTCCAATATGTAAAGAATAAAGGCTAAGGTTGCAGGAAGTCGCTGGATGCAGGCCGCTTCCAACAGGTTGAAGTGGAGATCCTTGGTGGACGCCCATATTCAGCAGTGGACGTCCTGTGGCTGAGATGATGATGGAAGAATAAATAAATAAATATAATATTTCTCCAAATATTTCTATAGAAAGCGGTTACAAGCGATATTTCCAATAAATATCCTTATAAAACTTATTCCCACCTACTTATACATGAGTAGATGATATCCAAAGCAGTTAACGCCACGTGGCGCTCGTATTTTAACATATTCCCTATCTATCCCATAGTAAGTTCGTGTAATAAAACTCCAAGCTTTATCCGTTCGGAAATGGTTGCTAATGTTCCGTAACTTTTGTAAGACGTTTCAGACGGGGTATGTTACAAACGAGGTTGGATTGAAAAGACTATAATTTAGTTAAGCTAACACAATAGGTATTGTATAAGTCATTTTCCATTAGCGTGTGGCGGTTTTTTTTATTTTTGTTATAAATACACCCAACAGTCACATACATGGTACTGACCACACATTAAGATCAATTAAGGCTTGTGTCATGGTATCAAAAACTACCAAAGACTATTTGATCTCTTTTCGGTCAAACACCCAGACCCGAGACAAATAATAGTGGGCCCCGCAATCATTTCATTTCATATTAATCAATAAGTACCTGCCACCAGTAAGTTTGCATGATAGTTTCTGTATAATCGGACTGCAGGTTCTAAATGATGAAATGAATAGCATCAATACTCAATTTTTTTAATGTCAGCTATTTTTGTATTGTTAAGCGTTTAAAACCAACTTACTTATATAGTTAAAACTGCCTTGCGCAGAATTCGCACTTTCAATACAACCTGGCCAAGAAAAAAATAATATCTTAATGAATGATTTGGAAGACAAAAACACACTGAATATACAGGGTACCTATATCAAGACTGCTACCGAAAACGAAGCCGGGTGGTAGTTTTAATGACTACAAACACAATGCAACTAAAATTTCGCAAACAAACGCGACAATTTTTTTTTATGATTTTTTAAATATATTAATTTTTGTGTGGTAAATCCATAGTTTTTGCTAAAATAATAATTTAAACTATTTTATCCATTAGAGTCTTTATAAATAAAAGGGTATACACTATTTTATTAGGAAAAAAAATTACTACCCAAATACAACCATAGTAAAAAAATAACGAAAAAAAAAATCATCGCTTTTTGTTGCAAAATTTTCTGTTCCCTTGTGACTGAAGTCGCTTAAACTATCACCCGGTTTCGTTTTCGGTAGCAGTCTTGATGTATATCAAGACTGTTATGTGAGAGGTCGCCTGGGTAGGTACCACCGCAATGTCTATGTCTCCCGCTAAACAGCAGTGTAAATGCACTCTTGTGTTTCAGATTGAAAGACATTGTAGCCAGAGTAATTACTGCACATATTGAGACTTCACAACTTATGTCTCAGTACAGCGAGCGCAGTGGAATGCCAAGCATAGCTCTGTATTTCAAGGCATTGTTTGTTTTTGCTGCCTTTCATGAGCGGTCGTGTCGCTTACCAACAGGCGAACGGCATGTACGTCTCGCCATTCATTGCAATGAAAAAATATACGAAAATATTTAAACTCAAATAAAAACGTAGTCCAACCGTACGTAATTACACACGAAATTAGAAAAAGTGCATTAAATAAACGAGAGTTGAGCAACAAACTTCGATCGTGCAACCGTACTACACCACGTAGAAAGTCAGGGTGTAACGCCGTACAAACTAATAGATTTGCAACCACTGGCACTCGATTCTAATGGCCGCTTCGACAGTATGAATTTATCTGTTCTATTTGCAACCGACTTTAAAAAAGAAGTTCTGTTTTCGACCCGTATGCACATGTTTTTACGTTAGTCTGGCTGTTTGTGAGACAGAGAAGTCTATCGTAGTTCCTGATACCCACGACACGAGACTCGATCTTAGTGTGGGGTCAGGACTATATATGTGACTGTTGGGTGTTATTTATTTATATATAGTCTTTTGGAAAAACCTCTGCAGGTAGCTCATTCCACAGCCTGATTGTACGTAAAAAGATCCTCTGGAACTACACACTACGAGATAGCATTGGTTCTAAGGTATGTGGATGAAATTGCTGCTGATGGCATTTGTAATTTGTTTAATTCTGATATATTTACAAAATAATTTGTTTGTAAGATTTTAGATGTAATATAGAAATGTAGTTAAATACTCATTTACGATTATCTATTTACTATCAAGTTTTATAGATACATGTAATTAATTTTAATAGTATTTATTTGAATACAAATGCATCCATTTTCGGACTAAACCAGCTTAACATACACTAGTTAAATATGCAAATACACTTTCATAATTTTATTTACAATGTAATTTATATTTAGTGTCCGATTTAACACTCTGGAATTCAAATATCCAACATATAAAAAGTTATGATTTTGATTAATTAACGTAATGTGTAATTAGTACGCTAATATAATATTATTTGAATGATATTTCATTATGTTATTTGTAGTTAGACAGTTCCTAGATTACGTAACAATTAACTAATAGAAATATTGAGACTTAACATGTGTTGTCTCAGGAGAGCGTGCGCACAGGAATGCTAAGCATTGCTTAGTAATTCGTGGTGTTGTTTGGTTTTGCTACTGTTTCAGACGAATGGCATGCTCGTCTCGCAATTTATTGCAATAAAAAAAGTTTACTGTTTAGAGTCGCTATCAAACACCGGTAATAACAAGAACATTTCTAATCTAAGTCATTCAGCTATAGCCAGAGCCATTTTTGCTTTGAAGATACAAATATAGGACTATTAAGAAGACGGTTTAATCAATACATACGGATTAATCAAACTTAGTACATTGAAACCAATCTGTCGCATGAGAATATCGACAATAAAGACCTGACGTGTAGTTGGATACAAACAGGCCAAAGCAAACGCGCAGACAACATACAGAGATATTGGTCGAAGGATCATGGCAGAAATAATGGGAATTGCAAGAGAAAATTTCGTAAATCCACGTTTTTAATCCTCAATAGAAAACACTCTTTAAAATTGAAGTGTCTGTAAGTAAAGTAAAAATAAACAAATTGTTCAACTTCATATCGTTATTAAAACGATACCTATACCGAAAAAGACCTTAATTTTTATTTGTCTGTCTGTAGTTCTGTTTGTACTACTTTCTTTGCAGGAATAACTTAGGCCACGTAAATTTTGAAAAACAAATTAGGTTTCCGCACAAAAAAATAAAAACCCTAAAATTATGAGTTTATATTTTTTTTTTCAGTCACGCAGGTGACTGAAGTCATTATGCTTGCTCAAACCAAAGTTTGAGTAGAAAAAAAATCCTTAAAAATGAGCTTGATGTTACATTTCAAGTCACGAACTGGGCAGCGAAAGCAATATTTTAATTGTTACTTATTTTGTAAGTTGTACATGAGTTTTAGAATTTAACATTTACGGGCCCCTCCCGTAAAGTCAGGGAGATTGGGGGACACGGGTTTTTTTAATGTTTTAAGTGGAGATAAGGCGGGAAATCGTTGTTGATAAAATAATAATATACTCACAAATAAAAAGTGAAGTAATTCGGTGTTTTAGGATTTTTTCATTTTTAGGGGAGAAATGGGGACGTTATATCTTATTTAGGTAGGTATTTATCAAACAACATCGAAAACATATTGTTACTACAGTTAATCAAGCAAACAAAGTTGCGGGCAAAAGCTAGTAAACAATAAAATACGATTGACTAATTAATAACATTGGACATATCGTACTGACATTTTTGAAATTATTATTGAAACAGATTATTGCCATTAATTACAATAGATTAGCATGCAGTATTAATTTATCAAATGTAATGATAATTTAAAACGAAATAAATCAATTATATAAATGATAGACATGATATTTTAACATTGAAAAATGACAAAGTTTTACAGCTTGAGGATAAACAGAACGAATAAAAAATAATCACTAGATAGTATAAACCCGTGTACTGCGCCCGCGCCGGCGGCATTGGAGGTGAGCTCTATGAGTCATTGTAACAGCGTGACAGCGGGGAATAATAGCGAGCCGGCACTCGTCATTACAGACAGTTTGGAGCGTAAACAAAGTAGGCAAATGAATGATTTAGAGCAGAAGCAATCTTTTGCGACGACAGCGAGGGTTGAAAAGATCAATCAACAAACTGGAAATGATAAGTGGACTGTAGTGCACAACAAAAGAAAGTATAAGAACAAATTCGTAACATCTAGAGGTATAGCGCGAATTGATGAAAATAGTAAGCTAAAGCCAGCTGATTCTAAAATACCCCTGTTTATCACCAATGTCCACAAGGATGTTTCAGTGGAGGATGTGGCAGAGTATATATTCGCCAAAACTAATGAAGAAGTTGTTCCTATTAAAATTAAAATGGCGAGGGAACGTAACTACAGCGCCTTTAAAATATATGTGAGCAAAATCAACGTGCATAAGTTTCTTGATGACAGTATGTGGCCTATCGGTATATCGTTCAGGCGCTTCGTACATATGACTGGGAAGAATGAAAGCCATCAAAAAGGTGTGGCTGTGAGGTATCATACGACAAATATCGTTAATGGATAGGCGGGGAAATGTAAGATTCGTTTCGTTTAACTGCAAGTCTCTGAAAAGGTCGTTGGATGGAGTAAGAGATCTATGTGGCAAAGCTGATATCATTGCGCTTCAAGAAACGTGGTTACTGCCTTATGAGCTGTCGGTGTTGGAGGCAGTTAGTTCGGACTTCGGGAGTACGGGAACATCAGCTGTAGATGTCTCAGCTGGCCTTTTGAAGGGCAGGCCATATGGAGGGGTAGCCATTCTTTGGAGAAAGAGTGTGTTTCGATCGGTCACTGTTATCGATTGTAGTGATGCTCGCTTATCAGCGGTAAAATTGCAAGTGAGTGGTGCGCCTGTTATGGTTTTTAGTGTGTATATGCCAACTGATTGTGCGGAGAATCTGCCTGCGTTCACACAGTGTTTAGGCTCAATCAGTGCTATTGCAGAAGAAAATAGCGATTGTTCGGCGGTTTACGTTCTGGGTGACTTCAATGCACATCCAAGTGAGCTCTTTTGTAATCACTTATTAGACTTTTGTGATGACCAGCACTGGATTTGTATAGACCTTAATAGTATGAATACTGATGATACCTACACCTTCATTAGCGAGGCACATGGTTGTGGGAGATGGTTGGATCATTGTGTAGTCACAAATGCAGCTCTGTCGACAGTGGTTAACGTGTTTGTCGAGTATGACGTGCAGTGGTCTGATCATTTCCCACTGGTAATTGATTGTAACTTGGATTTAGTGTCGTATAAACAGTTTCCAATCTGTGAACCGATGTTCAGTGGGGTTATTTGGCGTAAACGTACGGCTGAGCAAATCCGAAAATATAATAAACTATGTTGTGCTCAACTGCGTGAAATTGATTTTCCGATGGAAATGAGTAGTTGTTGTGATGGAATGTGCTCCAATGCTGAGCACAAGTTATTAATAAAAAATATGTACTTAAGACTGGTCACTACATTGTCGGATGCAGCAACAGCTACTTGCAAAAGGGTCAAGGCTCGAAGGAGAGGTGGTTATGTTGCGGGATGGAACAAGTATGTTGTAAGTTACCATAGGGAGGCCAGGTTGAGGTTTTTGGCCTGGGTGGAAGATGGCAAGCCCAAGAGTGGTCAGACGTATGTTGACATGGTAGAAAGTAGGAAGTTGTTTAAGCAGAAGTTAAGATGGTGCCAGGATAGGCAGGAACAAATTAAAATGGATGCACTTGCATCCCATCATTCCGCTAATAATTTCCCACAATTCTGGAAAGATACCGGAAAATTTAACCAAAAGTCTGGCCTTCCTGTGAGTATTAATGGTATTTTTGACAATCACTTGATTGCAAATGCGTTTAGTAAACACTTCAAGGTGACACCGCAGCATAATACTGGTGTGTTTCGGTCGCCCGTTGCTGGAACCATCATTCAGAAAAGAGATATCAGTTTTACATCGAAGGAGGTTAAAAAAGTTATTAACAATATGCATAGAGGTAAATCCCCTGGATATGATGGTCTCAGCATCGAGCATCTTAGGCATGCTGGAGTCCACCTGCCACGCGTCCTATCCTTGTTTTATAATCTCTGCCTTTGCCATAGTTACTTACCAGAGGAACTTACCAAAACTATAGTGATTCCAATTATTAAGAATAGAACTGGGGACGTCTCAGATATGAATAACTATCGACCCATCTCTCTTGCGACCATATTGGCTAAGGTGTTGGACAGCCTGCTTAATAACATTCTTAACAAACACATTAAACTGCATGAAGCCCAGTTCGGTTTTAGAAATGGGCTTTCTACTGAAAGTGCGATATTATGTCTTAAGCAGGCTGTTCAGTACTATACAGACAGGAAAACACCGGTATACGCGTGCTTCCTAGACTTGTCTAAGGCGTTTGACACTGTCCTATATGATAAGCTTTGGGACAAACTGGGCAGGGCGGGTGTACCGGTTGAGGTCATATCAGTGTTACAGGAATGGTACCACTGCCAGCGGAACCAGGTGAGATGGGCGGGAGCTTTGTCCGGGCCATATGGCATGGAGTGTGGCGTGAGGCAGGGGGGGCTGACCTCTCCTTTGTTATTTAACTTGTACATAAATGACCTTATCGGTGAACTCAGCAGCACTCATACCGGTTGTTACATTGATAGTGTATGCGTCAATAATATTAGCTACGCGGACGATATGGTGCTGCTGGGACCATCGGTAGGTGCTATTCGTAAGATGTTGGCTATATGCGAGACCTACGCTGGGGAACACGGACTGACCTACAGTAAAGCAAAAAGTAAAGTTCTCCTCTTCAAGGGTAAGTCAGGTGCTCCCGTTCCAGTACGTGTTCCTCCTATTAAATTATATGATGAGGAACTGCAGAGAGTGACCAGTTTTAAGTACCTGGGCCACATTGTGACGGATGATTTATCCGATGATGCAGATTTGGAGCGGGAGCGCAGGGCGTTGGCGGTCCGAGGAAACATGATTGCCCGTAGATTCGCTCGGTGCTCCTCCCCAGTAAAAATTACTTTGTTTAAGGCATTTTGTCAATCGTTTTACGCGAGCGGTCTATGGGTGAATCATACTCAGCGGGCTGCCAGGGTCCTGCGCGTTCAATATAACAACATCTTCAGGGTGCTGTTGCGGCTGCCTCCCTACTGCAGTGCGTCGCAAATGTTTGCTGATGCTCGGACGGATGGCTATCAAGCTCTAATCCGAAAAAAGGTTGCCTCTTTATTAAGACGAGTGAGAGACAGTAGTAATAGCATCCTCAGGATGATTGCTTCTCGCGCGGATTGTCCGATCCAACATAAATGGATGTGTATAATTACCGGACAAGACTGACATATTCCTATTATTGTTTAACTTATGAATTGTGTATGATTTTCTTATTATTTTATTTTTCCAAATTAATTGACTGATTGACATAACGATATAGATATAATGAATATTTGACGTAGTGTGGTTACTATTGAATTAATATAATTATGTGTCTGTAATCTATTTCCTTTGTATATTTAATTAATTGATTTGGTATATCGTTCATTTTCTATTTATATTCTAGAACTGTTTGTGTGCTGACTACTGTATTATTATTTTATGGATTTTGTCTGAAATAAATGTTTTATTATTATTATTATTATAAAACTAAGTCGCTTTCTCTGTCCCTATGTCCCTTTGCTTGAATCTTTCAAACTGCGCAACGGATTATGATGCGGTTTTTTTTAATAGATAGAGTGATTGAGGAAGGTTTATGTATATAATACGTGCATATTATTGTAGAGAAATCTATATGCACCCGGGCGAAGCTGGGCCGGGCCGCTAGTAATTTATAAGTATCATCGCATATATTTTTTTTTATTGCTGTGAATGGCGAGACGAGCATGCCGTTCGCCTGATGGTAAGCGATACGACCGCTCATGAACAGTAGCAAAACCAAACAACACCTTGAATTACAAAGCAATTCGGTAGTACAATTACAAAGTTCTAATTAAATTAAAAAATATATTGAAGATTTTGCTTCCAACTGTTCCATCATGACAATGGCTTATGGTGAAATTCTCTCTTTATAGGAAACCTTTAACAATGTTATAAACCTGATTATTATTACATCGCAATCGAATTAGGTACCAAATGTCATAAAATCGTGGAGCGCGAACAAACGAAAAATCCATGAACTAAACCAAGAATACTTTAGACACGTGAAGCGTATGTCATTACGGCTGTTAAGATTCATATCTTTGATACAATACAGGTAAAATTGAGAGAAAATGCGTAATTCCATGCGATTTCTCAATATTAAGGACTTCATAGTAACAGGGACATTGAGGACAATAGGGTTGTATCAAAGATTTGATTTTGAACAGTATGGTTCCTAAAAAGTATCGCTTATAAAAAACATTAATTTGAAAACAGCATCAAAATTTCGATGGGGACACTCGTTGTCTCTTTCGCACGCTTGGACCTTATGGAAGATGACGTCACGCTGTGCATGTTGCATCCTTTTCTATTACTCCACCAATTTTTATATATTTTTAACTTGCTTATTACTTAACGGATTTAAAAAAATATTTCTGATTATTATGCATAACGTAACCTTTCGATATAAACAATAATAAAAAATATATAAGACTGAAGAACTGATATCAGACTGCGACGGATACGGGCATTAAATAGTGCGCATGCCTTACCTTAGGCATCGAGACGGTACGTATCTGATTTTGTGTTTTCCAATGTTTCAGTTCTAAATTTCAGAACTATTTGGAAAGATATTAATATTTCGAACGAAATATTTTGATTTGGATCTGCGATATGCATGCAAATTGCGTGTTACTCGTATTCAAATCAACAAATTAATCTTTATACGGAAGTGTTAAAGAACAATATTTCAATAATTTAACTTTAAAAAATGCTGCGAATCACATACACTTATCCATTGCGGGACTTGGGTCCTCCCATTTTAAAGTCAACTACGCCACTTAGCCTGTGCAAATATTACTGTTGTAATTACTGAAATTCCATTTTAAAACCCATTTGGATAAAGTTAATTAACATAAACAAAGTGTTTCTTATATGTTGTTCTTTTAAAACCACTCTGTATACAACGGTTAAATTTGGCACACGCATATGTCGGTCGGCTGTATATGCGCCAGGGCGGATCATTAATTCCAAAATGGCAATGTTCCAAATAAAAAATGTTAAAAAATAATTTGTTTACACAACATATTAAAATAAAATATGGCGGTACTTATTGGTAATCTATGTCGTAGATGCAAATCTTGGAAACAAATATTAAAGTTCGAAATTTATAGTATGCACTGAAAATAGGTGAAAATGAATCTAAAGTGAAATATGTTGAAAGTTTTATATTGCTGCAAGGCAATATTATTTCTAATTGATGTATTTAATAGAACTTAATGATAGTAAACTATTTAACAGACAAATAAAATATACCACTGCTAAGAAAAAAGTAAAATGTTATTGACATACACTTAATTTATTATTACTCATTAAGATTGGGAAAGATCAGGTCTTACTTAACCCATCAAACTAATGAAAACTGAAGATAGTCAGCCAATATCGAAGACTAATGAATACCATGATCAAAAGGTGAGTTGCCAGCTCGTATTGTTTTCTTCTCAGGTCCAACAAACGATCAAGCTACTCTTCTTCTTCTCAGAAAGTCCACTTCTGATCATAGACCTCCACAAGACTGGCCACAGCGACCTGTACTTACCATAATAAGGTTATTGCAGTACAATTTGGATACCAATTAAAGATCATACATTCGTTGCCTATCTTAAAAATAATTAGTGAAGGATGGATAAAAGTGATACTTGTAGTTTATAGTTTCTGAAAACACTGGTATGAAAGAAAATTCTTTGAATACTATTAGTTTACTTATATAGAATTTGACCTACTGAATCTACACCTGGTTTCCATTTTTTGCTATCGCATATACCTTTATTTAGTAAGTTTTACAAAATTATCCAAAGGAGGAAAAATAAATTATTTACAGACCGGTGTAATCTCCCTTCATTTTAAGCCCATTTGAACTCAGAACAGTATTATCACGAAATTGCATATTACCAAATGAAGTATGAGCCCAACTGAATCTAAACTAGGCGAAAACCAATCGCCATCGAGCCTCAGTTGATTTGTGTTTATGCACTTCCTATGTAATCAAACAATTACCACTGAATGGAGTATGTTAACCTCAGGTTTATAGCTTTTAAATTCTCAAAGCGTTTTACTATCTATGAATGATAATTGCAGGCGTCAAGCATAGATAGGTTAATAATCAATAAAATTCAATGTAGATCTGGTGGTAGGTCCCTCATACGCGAGTGGCCACCTGGGTAGGTACCACCGCAGTGTATATTTTTCCCGCCAAACAGCACTGTAAATGCACTGTTCAGTTCCGATTTGAAAGTCTTTGTAGCCAGAGTAACTCTCCAACATAATGAGACTTAACATCTTATGTCACAGGATGGCGAGTACAGTGAAACATCAAGAATTACAAAGTAATGGTGTTGTTTGGTTTTGTTAATGTGCATGGCATGCTCGATTCGCCATTCCGTGCAATAAAAAAAAACTATATGTATTTTACATGGTATAATCCATCAGCTCATATCATATCTAAATTATTTGAGAAACAAAAAAAAATTCCATAATAATCTTACATTTAAGAGAAAAATAAACAAACCAGTGGTTTAACTGAAAGTAACTTATGTCCATTACTAGATCCGGAATACAGTATATACTTTTAGAACAAACAGGTACTTTACTTGAAGTTATTAAATATTCGACACGAAAGCTGATTACCCAATGTGCATGAGAGGAAATTCCGGGAAAACGACTGAAACTAGAATATCAGCTATACATGGTCTAACGACAACTTACAAATTATATTTTCTGAAGTTCAGTTTACTATTTACATGATTACATCTTCATGATGCTCGTCTTAATAATTCAAAAAATATATTTTTTAAATTCAGTCGCCTTAACAATTATCACACGTTTTTTTTCAGGTACATCCTTTTTTTCCTTAGTAATATCCTTGGCATATACACATAATGGTCTTATTGTGTGTAGTGAAAGTCTATCACCGCGCCCTATAATACCATAGCGATTTGTGATGATTTCTATTTTATCTAAAGACTAACAACCGGCACTAGGCCAGTGTGGTGGACTATATTATGATTTAACCCGTCTCAATCCTACTTTCGATCGTAGAGGAGCCTCGTACCCTGCAGAGGGATGCATATGGATTGATACAATACAGGACAGTACAATATACTTGGCATCACTATATAAACTCTGAGTTAGTGAACAATGATGCCACACCTATACATGAGTATATAAATAATACCCATCAGTCACAACATAGTCCTGACCTCACACTAAGATCGAGTCTTGTGTCGTGGATATCAGGAACTACGAGAGATTTTTAGATCTCACAACCACCCAGACTCGAAAGAAATATTTGTGGACCGCACAAACACTTGTCTGGATGCGGGGATCGAACCCTCGGCCTCTCGTTTCACAGGCGGCGTCTAACTGAATACGCCACGGGGGCTGTCAAAGTAAATAAATAACCAACATTAGATAGCATACGAAACGTGCAACAACATCTCTGTATTCAATTGCTGTCCCGTGAAGAATGGCGGTGGAACAAATAAAAATGGCGTGTAATGTGATTTAGTACACGTCTTATCAGGACATCGAGGGTCAAACGTTCGGGTAGCAATGAATAATATTACGATACTGACTGGGGAAATAGTGGTTTCGTAATGTTAGGTAGTTTTAAAGTGTAGTGGTGTTTTTAGATGCAATACGGAGAGTTTTGTGGTAAAATATGTTTTTAAAGCTATTTTAAAAACATTTGGTAGGAGAATGTTGTGTTCTGGACATTATAGCCAGAGTAGCTACTGGACATATTGAAACTTAACATCTTATGTCCCAAGATGGTGTGCGCAGTGGAATGCTAATTATTGTCCATGAGCGGTGGTATCGCTTACCATCAGACGAATAGCATGCTCGTCTCGTCATTCATAGAAAAAGAATATGTAAAATAAATAAAAGAGACATAAATAGTCTTATTTATTTATTTATTACATTTGGTACACCATCGGTTCGCTGCTACAATATTAATAGTCATACCCTTTACAGGCGTCCACAACACTATATAAAGAACGAACGGGTTTTGCACGAACCCTAATAGCACAATTACATTGTGACAGTTTTTCGTGGCGAGAATCTTATGCCATTATCGCATGACATAACCGCCATAGATAATCATGTTCCGACAAATGTTTACACGATGTAACTTTTTGTATATCTTTTAAATAATCGTATCTTTGAGGGGAGAATCTCTCACTGCGTAAATGGGGTTAGACACAAGTCTGCAAAGGGTATCAGAAACTACGAAATCGACTTGGAAATACTGATGTGAACTAACATTTTCTTCGGGATTCGATTCAAACCTGCGGCTGCTCAAAATACTGAAAGAATCATGTTTAACTTTGCTATGGAGACTGTCAAGAAAAAATATCGTATAAATCATCTGCGGTCGTATGGCGTTCGTATGCGTGGTTGTCAAAATATTAGTTTTTCTCTTTTTAACGCATTGTTTGAGATATGTTTCCTTAATATAAACAACAAGTATTTATACTCGAAATTTTATAGTATTAAAATGTCAAATATAATAAAATGTTAGAAGAGAAAAACTATTCCCTATATTTTAACAACAGCATGACAAACATGCATTCGCATGCCGAAAGACCGCAGACGATCTATAAATGTAGTTTAAAGGGATAATATTTTATTAAATATCAAGAGAAATTTACTAAAATGTGCCTTATCCAAGCTAAGTGAAGAAAAAGAAAATAAAATTTTACAAAATAATAAAATTGAATCAGAAACAACAACAAAGGCAACAATATTCATATAACCATCCAAAGTTAATCAACAAAAGCTCGTAAACCGCTCGTGGTGACCATACCGAGCAAAAACCCTAATAAATCCATTAAGTTATCCAATTAACTGGAACAAGCAACGCAATCAAATTTCCCTATTCGGTATGAAATTATCCCATAGTGCGGACAATACCAGAGGTCAATGAATGTATAGGTTATACTCGATAAAAGATACGGTGAGAGAAACAATATTCAATGCAGATTTAACTTTCATTATATTTAATGAAATGCCTACCAGTTATTTTTAGGATATGAAATTAAAGAAAAAAACAAAAAAAAATACAGTTTTTTTTTGAGAAATAGCAAATTTTATTTAGTTGAATAGACGTTGAATTAAAATAAAATTATTATTCAGATTATGCTATGAAGAAGTCTATAAAAATGACGAGCTATAGCCAGTAATTATCAAAATATTTTTGTTTATGAATTATTATTTATTTATTTACAACAAATATAACATCCTTACAGTCAAGGTCAACGCAAGCTATATTTATATAAACGAAAAGCACTCTAAAACAACTTAGAATATGAAAATAAAAATAAAACAATAAACATGCAAAATATAATGAAAAATTCGAACAAACATTAAAAAAAAACTTTTTTTCTAAGATTCGTAGCATCATTGTTGAACCACTCCCGTGAATTTGGGCAAGCTGCAATAATTGAGATCAATGTCCTCTGCGATGGTATTGAGGATACATCCAGCGTGCGATGGGGGTGCAAATTTCAGTATATTAGTCCGAGATAATTTGACGTGGATGAATGACATGAATTAGGATAAATAAACACCCTTTACAACAGTAATACAAAAAAAAAAAACAGAACACAAATTCACAATAAACCAAAACCCAAAAATGCAGTATCATAATCAGCACAACAGAATCACACACAAACGGCTATCAAGACAACACGTGTGGGCATTCAATATTAACGGCCTTAAATCCTGACTCCAATTACTCGTGACACCCAACACGCCAGATCATTTGACCTGAATCTGAATTAATGTACGGACGACGCTGTACGCGTGATTAAATGTAAATGCCTTCTGAGCTCCCGAGCCAAGAATAATTTATTAAAGATAGTGAAGAAGACTAGGGAAATAAGAATCAACTTTAGGTTTATAGTAGGGGATAAGAATCTGAATCAACTATTAGAAACATGCCTATAGCAACATCTGGCGTGAATAAGTTGATATGTATGTACAATCAGATCAGTATACTCGTAGTAGTTTCTACTGGCGAAATATAGTCATCCAGCTGTGTTGGAGAACTTGACTGGACTGCAATGCATCTATCACTATGTGCATTGTAGGTATAAGTCGTGCCAGTATTGAAAAGTATCTCACGAGTACAGATTTTTTTAATTCCATAGTTCCGACAAACTTGAGAACAGTTCATGAACATCCACGACGCATGAATGTGTTGCCGGCCCATCAAATTGGATGGTGAGCGGGAAGGAAAGAGGTCACTCATTCGTCTCACTCACGGAATGAACGTGACAGCCAAGCTTTCGCTTTACATCGGTTTTCTTTAGACATTGGTACGACCCTGAACGAGTCCGCCCATTCATGCTGAGTCATAACTCACAACAGCGTGGCTCTAGCACTTCATAATGTCATAAATGGTGATAGAAAAGTACATAAAGGCAAAAATACGGAAGGCAAGAATCCAAGGCAATCCACCAAAAAATACACTACCTATTTACTTAAGTTACCAAACAAAATCGTTCATTCTTTAACAATATTGCTGTTTACCCATCGAAAAAATAACGCCCTCGTTTCAGATAATTATTTTGTAAATGACATAATAATTAAGTCAGCATAAAAACTTATAGAAGGCACTGAAAACGACAAACATCGTATAAAAATCATTGGATCCAAACAAGATTTATGAGATACCGACTCGGTTCTATTTACATAGGTCCGTTTTATGGGCAAGCGGCGATGCCATAAAATTTCTAAACCCCAACGCTCGTATTGGTTCATTTTATGAATGGTTCGTGTAAAATCATATGAATTATGACATGTGCGATGTTCATAAAAAACTGATTGTATTGACAAGATTTGATTGAGACAGCAGGTTATGAGGAGTTAGTATTCCTGATTTAGATGCTTCTGATCGAACATAGAACTTACTATGTCAGCATTTATCGCTGATATCTTCAATATGATCTAAATTTATTAGTATTTCAATTAAATATATTTACTGAAAACTCATCAAATCGTGCCCACTGAGGGTTAGATTACTAAACTATTAACAATTAAATAAAGTCTTAACAGATATTCACTTCTCTATACATCGGGATCTAAACACATACATACATACATAAACTCACGCCTTTTTCCCAGAAGGGGTAGGCAGAGGTGCCAGGACACCCACATTTCGCCTTGTATGTTCCGTCCCACAATGTGATAGGTGGCGAGCCTATCGCCATATCGGGCACAAATTCCTGACTCTGGGCTGATAATGAATAGAAAAATCCAGTATCACTGCCCAACTCGGGATTCGAGCCCGAGACCTCAGCTTTGTGACCGTACCGTAGTACAACTACGCCACCGAGGCAGTCAAGGGGTCTAAATACTTTAAAATATTATAAATTAGGCCAAAGAATTACTTTAAGAAGAAAAAGAAGAACATTAAAAGTACATATGGAATAGATAAGAGGAATGCAATATACAATTATATCAATCATATTAGTATGTATTTCGAGACACTTGCATTATTGTTTATGTATTTTAAAATCAAAACCCAGTCTTTTAAACTGTGGTCCAACAAAATATGGCCCCACTTGGATATAGATTTTATATTTGTATTTTGATCTCTCTAGAAATATCATTAATTTATTTGTCATGTCTATTGCAGAATATAAGTGTCTTGCAAAAATGAAGAGCTGCTATTATCGTCCAAACCGTCCTAGCATTCTGCAACTTCGTTTATCAGCTCAGTCATCGCTGCAACCACAGGTATGTAATTACCACTTCTATCTTATAGAGATGGATGGCAAGGGCAGTGGAATGCCAAGAATTGCTTTGATATTCATGGTATTGTTTGGTTTTACTACTGTCCATGAGTGGTCGTATCGCTTCCCATCAGTAAAATACATGCTTGCCTCGCCATTTATCGCAATAAAAAATATATATACTATAGTAGTTTTAGCTGGTATCTTCTTCCGCCAAAGGAAGTCCATTGCTAAATGTAGCCTTCCCCAAGGATTTCCACAGCAACCTGTTGGAAGCGGCCCGAATCCCGTTACATCCTGCAATCTTTATTACGTCATTTGTCTGGCTTGTAGATAGACGTGCATTAGTCAATATTTTATAAGAAAATACGTTAAATACTTGTAATGGAAAATCACACACTTTCCCATGCCTTTAATAAAAGTAAACTCAAAACACCACATAGAGAGGAAGAAAAGAAAAAGAAAGCAGTAACGAAAATATCCCTTTCGTTATTCTAAGAAAATATATCGTGGCATACATGTTCATAAATTTCCATACATTTCTTCCGGATAACCTTCAGTGACATTTATTTTAGTGAAAATATCTCATAACTCAACCTATTGGCATGTTTATAACGTATCGATGGGGTCAAAAAAGGCGCAGACGAGAATATAACCGGATTTTCTCCGGGTTTTTGAAAAGACAATTTTTATTGATAGCTTGACCACCCACATATTTGTAACTTTTATTTTGAAATTTCTTTATATAATTTATTTATCATTGTTTAACATTAGCACTAACAGTAATAGTGAACCTTATTGTTTATCAATTTTGGTGAAAAATGTGTATTTTTATCATAGACACATGCCATATACATTTAAATATTTGGTCTTATAATATGAAAATTTATAAAATATTATCGAATGTATTATGCCGTTGGTGTACCATTTCTAATTAAAACATAAATAAATAAAATAGTTTCGGCAATTTAGAGCCATATAGAGTAAAAAAGGATTAAATAACTAAATAAATATATTTGATGGGTCTGTTTTTGTTGTTGTTAAGGATCGATGGTAATAGTCATATGTGACCTTACGAAATATAAAAACCAGTTATGAACGCAAAAGAACGTTAAGAGTTTGGTAGTTAGTCGATAATCTCACTGACTGGAAACAAATTGGAAGTTTGGTGACAGACAATGATAGCAGGGTTCATCTGATTCATACTATAGTCCAAAACCGCCGACATTAGCTTCCATTCGAGTATAATGAATAAACACACCCAACAGTCACATACATAGTCCTGGCCTCACACTAAGATCGAGTCTTGTGTCGTGGGTATTAGGAACTACGAGAGACTTTTCGGTCTCACAAACACCCAGACCAGAAACAAATGCTTGTGGTTGACACAAACATTTGTCTCAGTGCGAGGATCAAACCCGCGGCCTTTCGTTTCACAGCCGGCGTCTAACCAACTGCACCACAGTGGCTGTCAATATCTATACAGTATATTATATTATTTATACTTAATAAATAAATAAATAAATAACACCCAACAGTCACATACATAGTCCTGACTCCACACTAAGATCGAGTCTTGTGTCGTGGGTATCAGGAACTACGAGACTTTTCGGTCTCACAAATACCCAGACTCGAAACAAATGCTTGTGGTTTACACAAACATTTTTCTCACTGCGGGGATCGAACCCGCGGCCTTTCGTTTCATAGCCGGCGTTTAACCAACTGCGCCACAGTGGCTGTCAATATCTATACAGTGTATTATATTATTCATACTTATCATAAAAGCCTAACATTCCTAAAATAAATCTTAATAAAAGACTAAACCACACACTTCTAAGAAAATGTGAAATACAATTCTTTATCTCCGAAGCTACCTTTCGATTATCCCATGTCGAGACGTTTCATTGCTCTAATGGCCACGTATACTGCGAAAAGTAAGTATATGGGTGGACACTAGTTTATGAGAGCTATTTATTGCCAAATTCTGAGAAACATGCGTATCTTCTTGTCCATAAATTAGTATTATTAAAAGGACTACATTTAAAAAATAGTTTTATTGGAAGATGTTAAAAAGTATTGCAAAGATAAGCTGCTAATGGGCATAATTGTGGGCACTGATGGTAGTTCTCTCATATGTAAGAGGCCGCCAGGGTATGTTCCACCGCAATATCTATTTCTCCCGCCAAACAGCAGTATAAATGCACTGCTCTGTTTCGGATTAAAGGAAATTGTAGCTAGAGTAACCACTGGACATATTGAGACTTAACATCTTGTCTCAGGATGGCGAGCGCAGTGGAATGCCAAGCTTTGCTTTGTAATTGAAAATGTTGTTTGGTTTTGCTACTATTTATGAGCGGTGGTATCGCTTACCATAAGGCGAACGACAGGCTCGTCTCGCCATTCATAGCAATAAAAAAAAATTTTTAGCAGGTTTAACTCATTTTAATGTTTCATGTTTGACTTTCTTAGCATGTCTGTATCAGCCATATACGTCCCACTGCAGGGCACGGGCCTCCTCTACAATCGAGATTATGATTGAGAGTGGTTAGACCATATAGTCCACCACGCTGGCCTAGTGCGGGTTGGCGGACTTTACACACCATAGAAATCGCTATGGTATGCAGGTTTCCTCACGATGTTTTTCTTCACCGTTATAGAGCGTGGTGATTGACTATCAATACACACATGACTCTGAAAAGTCAGAGGTGTGCCCTGGGATTCGAACCCGGGACCACCGTGAACATATTGGCAGCCGCGTCTGGTCCTTTTACCAACAAGCCACCACGCACTTCGCATTATATTTATTCGCATCTTAGCATGTGAAATGATTAATCGAACAAATAAATATACAATATCAAAGAATATTAAAATATCCATTTTATTTGTATTTATTTAAATTGAAGACAGTGAAAATGTAAATACCATCGGGAAAGCTATTAACGCGAAGATGTCATTATTTTGTCATTTTAATACCCATCTAATGTTCCCTTTCATCTTCTGAGATGAGGAGATGAAATTTCATTATCTATTCTTCATGAATAAATAAAGACATTGGCTTTAAACATTTCAGATTAACTTTTAAATTGCATTAACACGTACATTTTAAAGCTGATAATTTATGGAACGGCTCCGCTGTATGTCTTTACAATTTTAAAATCAAAAATGAGTTTTCATTTTATATAGTTTTTGAAGATTTTAAATTGCTTATTATAATTTTGTATAAAAAGAAATTTTTTGAGAGGATCATAAATTATATGATGAACATGCAGTTTCGTTTTTTACAGTCACCTACTCATTTGATACTGACAAATGATTAAATACATAAACTCACATCTATGTATATTTTCAAATACATAGGCAAGTAAACCATTCTGTTAAAACCCACACTTTGCCAAGCTTATTTTCTCACAATTATAATAGGGACGAGTCTAACCTCGAACAAATTATATTTTTGGGCAAGTCGCTGGATTTTCCTCATCAAAAACTGACTACATGCCTGAACCTTCATGTCAACTTCTACCAAACCAATGAGGTGATCAAATATTAAAATATTAAAAAATTTGAACTCAGTGAAGGAAATCATCGTGAGGGGAGCTGAACACCATAGAGATTTGTAAGAATTTCTATGGTATGTAAAGTCCACCAACCCCACTAAGCCAGCTTAGTAGACTCTATGGCTTAACTCCTCTCAATCGTAATCTCGATTATAGAGGAGGCCCGTGCCCTGCAGTGGGTCGTAAATGGGCCGATATATTAAGAAGATAATTGCGTTTTCATATGATATTCGTCTATACGTGTTCATAAGTCTGTTCTGAATTTCAATTGAAGCCGAAGCAATGGGTTCTCCATTGTGGTCTAAGCGATAACAATCACCAGGCCCGGTGTAATGCCGTTGGAAACGCGCCAGACTCGTAATATCACAATAATTATACAATTATCTTGATGCGGTGTGGCTGCGAGACTTTCAGAATCTACTCTTATTGCTCCGGTTTTATTAAGGGCTGTTTAATGTTGTTTTTACGTGTAATGTCCCTATGTTGAGGATATCGGATTATATCACGTTACGTAAAATAAGGGTAAATAATAGGGCTTATATTTTGGATTTTAAAAAGAAAACAAAGAAACAAAAATAATACCTTTTTAAGGCCAGTAACGTACTGACAATATTTTGTGGTGTGTTTTTTTTTATTTATTATATATATATAATTATATTAATTATTATGGTGTGGGTATTTATCGTCTAGTGACCCGAAGTTCCAAAAAAATATGATGATAATATTATCAGTATATTTTTTCTTTTTGGTGAGATCCCTAATAACCGATATTTCAGATGCATACCGAATCAAAGACATTGAAAAGATGACGGTTAAAAGGTTTGTGAAAGTAGACGAGATACATACATACATAAACTCAAGCCTCTTTCCCAGAAGAGGTTGGCAGAGATTCTCCTGGTAGCAACCAGAACACCCACTTTTCCATTGTGTGCTCTGTCCCACGATGAGATAGGAGGCGGGACTATTCCCACACCAGGCACAAATTCCTGACTCCGAAGAAATGAATAGAGTAATTCAATAATACTTTACCCGACCCAGGATTCGAAACCGAGACCTGAGCTTTGCAATCATACTGTAGTACAATTGCGCCACCGACGTAGGCACTGAAAATTGATGAAACGAAGTAATATTAGGATTAAGTAAAGTTTAGTTCATAATGGAGTTCACCAAAAAAAATAGATTAACAATGTCATATCTGAATTCCGTTTTAAGATACGCATGTCGTGGTGTAAAAACCGGTTACTCGTCCATTGCACCAAAATTACAGCTCCAAAGCAACTATTTTCCAAACAGTACAAACTAAAAATAAATTCACTATGGTAGAACCAGTTAATGTTAAAGTAAATGTTTCGCTAAACCTATAACACGGAAAGGAACGCAAACTTCCCTGGCGGACCTGCATGCATACCTTTATTGGCATATTCTACAGACATGATTTTTTTATTTGATGACTTCGGAACCCGTGTTTCCGTAATGCAGATTCTAAATTTAGAACACTAAATTCCATCTAACACACAATTTTGTACTCTGTTACAGTACAGTTAGAATTGACAATTGCTTGAGCTGTAAAATTCCTTTTTAAATAACTCCCGACTCGACATAATCTTAATGTTTCTGTACACATAGTTGAGCATGCATTATGATATTTCACACGGAGCTTGCAACTAATCCCCGACACTGTCGTTTAATTTGTTCAGTCGATTAGCTTCGGAGCGACCTCTGCTCTCAATGCGGATATTGATTAAACGCGAGATGGATTAAAATGTATTCTTCATTAGACTCTGTGCTCGGAGGATGTGTATTATGTTCCAGAAAATATCTTGCTCCTATTATTGCGAGTATTACTACCACCGGCGCTTGATATAAGCGTGCGAATGGACACATCCCTAATTAAAGGATAGAGGATGGAGAAACGGTTCAGGAAAAATAGAAAGGAGAAAAGAAACGTACAGTTAATACGAAAGGAAATAAAAACTAAATTGTAACCAATAATATAGAAGATGAAAATTAACAAGAACTGTGAAACTGTTATAGGTCTTTTTGTAGAGGGTGCAATAAATCCCACTAACAACCGTAAATTTTGAAGTTATTTTTCGAACATTTTAAACATTATCCTCTAATAGGATTTCTGTTACCCTGGGTGCATTTGCAAACAATCTTAAATAGCTAGATTGCGATTCGGAAGCATCAACTCCAAATAAAGGACATACAAATATTTACCCCAGCCAAATTGATCGGCCGTCGAAAACCAAAGTGATTCATTATAAACCACCCGTCATATCAGGTTCCCTAGTTTACTGAATCGTATGGTGTATTAACATCCTTATTTGATTGTGTAATATACCATACATTTAGCTAGTTAGTGGACAAATCAGTTTAGGAGTAAATTTTGTGCTTAGATTAATGCCACAATTCCATAAAATCAGTGCAACAAGCATTTGAACATAATATTTTTCTGGTGGTAGCTCACCCATGTGTGAAAAGCGGCCTGGATCGGTACAACTGCATAATCTATTCCTCCAATTAAACAGCAGTGTAAATGTACTGTTATGTTTCGGTTTGAAGGAAATTGTAGCCAAAGGAACTATTGAACATAATTAAACAACATCTTACGTCACAGGATGGCGACCGCAGTGGAGTGCCACGCATTGCTTTGTAATTCATGGTGTTGTTTGGTTTTGCTAGTGCCCATGAGTGTTTGTATCGCTTACCATCAGGCGAATGGCCCGCTCGTCTCGCCATTATTTGTTAAAGAATGTAGACCTTACTCAATCTTGACATATATTTACTTTATCTACATCATCGATCTCATAAGTTGTGGAAGGTCCATGATACATCTGATCCTTGTTTAGGGTTATGACATCTAAAATCAGACAGAGTTAAACGGTTTTCAAACCTTTTTTATTTATTAAATGTTTTGTCCCTTTCGAACTCCTTTTAAATTCAATTTGAGAGAAGACAAATCCTTTGATTTTTCCAATAGATTTCAAAATTGTCTATGAATAAGTGCGTAAAACTCAATTATTACTTAAAAAAACTATTTCACCACATGCAAGAATATATACAGCCGAAAAATATGCAGAATCATCTCCTAAAAGAATACAGTGTAACAAGCTTAAAAAACTTTATAAATAACGCAACACTGGCAGTTTCAGCAGTTTCAAGTTGCTGAACATTGATCACTACCAACGTTCGAAGTTCGATCATTTTTTATATTCAGTTAACGGATATTTTCCCGGAGTTTCCGTATAAAAAACAATAAAACAATCGAAGCAAGTTATTACTGAAAACTTTGTACGCACTTGAGCATTTGTTTCGCGTGAATTTATCTTGTTTTGTTGTTTGAGTTGGTGCAAGTATTTGTTATGTTAAAATAATAGATGTTGCTGTTATTTATGATTTAGATATAGAGTTATGTGTTATTTCGGTAATAGCATTGATAGGTTACATACTGATTGACTGGCGGCTGGCTTGTGGAAAATCTTAATATTGAAAAAATAAGTATTGAGTTAGAATTTAGTAATAAGTGGTTGAAAAGAGAGAGATTGAAATAGATACTTTGTAGTAATTTCTCAATTTACGTTTTAATATGGCAATTATTAACACATGTTTGTACCAGTTATGACATTTTAATGTGTCTCATATTGACGCTATGTAGATTTCCCAATACAAAAGAGGTAACTAGAAATTAAAAACAAATTGACCAATATGTCTGTTGATAATACAATCTTAAAGGTCATTAAAGCTTAAAATACCTCAATTACCATCATCATCGACTGCCATTCACAAAATCTTCTACCGTCTTACAACAATTGTACAACTTAGCTCCAATAACAGCAAAGAAACTTCATGAATGAAAATTAGACATAACGTCTATTTTAAGACGCCGTAGACCTTACCTCGGAACGGTTAATGATTGAAAACTTTTCGGTTTCGGAGAAAAAATCCTTACTCCGAACGGGCGGGATCGCCAAAGTAATTTACTGAAAGCGAGTAGATACATGGAGGAAAAACTCCGTGCCGGGTTTGTGCTGAATAATAATGTGCATTTGTATGTATAAGAAAAGTCGGCATGTTCGCCGTTCATGTGTTGCCAAGAATTTCTTGGTTGTTTTCGTAAATGTATACTTATGAGTGATTTTCATGTAGTACGGGATTTGTGAAGAATGAGGTCACGGGTTCAGCACGTCAATGTTTTCTTGGAGGTTAAATATTTGTGGAAGCGTTCCTATCGTTCATTTAATGTTTATTGTTTAAAATATGTTTTCTTAAACAGGTACTTAAACAGGTTTTTGTATTATTATACTTTACACATCAATAAGAGATTTCAAATAGATGTGATGTTAGCCTTCAAGAACTAGGCCAGGTTGAACTAAACCCAAAACGTACACTTCCATGGGTTATTTAAAATCTTAATATAAAAATGGCATTAAGGCGGATTTAATGCCAGGGGCGTTTTCTGCCAATCAAGCCTCAAATAGTCCAGAGAGAGAAAGAGACAAAGAGAGAAATTACTTTATTATAACGATACAAAAAACTCGTAATTTTCAATTTATTATGAAGAAAAATATTCGTGAATTCCAACTCGAAATATGAAAGCAAAGAGCGTACAAAAATACATTTACATAGGTTAATATTGGGCTACCTGTCAAGGCGGGGAAATGTTGCAAATTAGAAATATTTAGGTGAAGGTAAAGGTGCCTTGGATTTCCATCAACCTTTTTTATATTCCTGGACCTAAAGGATTTTTAGGATGTGAGCTGCTTGCGCGTTTGCCAGACAAACGACTCAACAAAGAAACCGTAGTTTTTTTTATTGCTATGAATGGTAATAATAATGAATGAATGGATTAATGATACGATAGTACCGGACAGTAACCTAACCAAACAACAACAAGAATTACAAAGCAATGCTTGGCAATCTACTGCGTTTGCCATCCTATGACTTATAATAATGTAACGTCTTATTATCTCGGAAGAGACTGTAATAATTAACCCACTAATACCCAAACCATGAAAAAAAGGGCAAAAAGAAATTGAAATCAAAACTTTTTATACTCAAATTCTCAATACAACGAAGATAAAACATTTAAGTAAAAAGGAAATTTCTTAAGCGTACCAGACGTGTTCGCCTGAAAAGCTAGATACGAAACATTGCGGAAATGGTTTTGTGTGTTGATAAATTAGTTTTTCTTCGCAAAGTTAAGAAGTTATCTTTTATTTCTTCTTTTCTTTTCATAAAACCATATGAGATTGAGCGCTAGTGTATAGCTGTGCAGTAAAATTTAAGAAGAAATATATTTTTTGTTAATTGTATAAAAAAAAGTTTGTAGTTTTAAAACAAATTTAATTGAGTGGTTCGGGATTGAAATTAGTATTTTTATACCAATAGGCTCGCCTCCAATCATTCTATACGGACATGAACTTCGGAAACTATAGGACGCATTATTGCTAACTCTACCTATCCCTCCATCAACACAGGTTCATACGTTATCACCATATCACACACCTAATAAATTTCCCAGCTAAACATTTCACATCGTAACAGCTGAAATTTAATAATTATTTCCTTCGCGAATTTCCGCGTCACATTTTCCACTCTCGTCTTTATTATAGGAGCTGTAATATTAGGAAAAAAGTACAAAATCGCAACAAGCTACGCTACAACACGCTCGCACTGAAACCTTTCTCACTTGATACACTTTCTTAATTGAATTTACTCTAGACGAGTACCCGCTGCAGAACTGTGCGGCCAGGAAGTGCGCGGAAGTCACTCTGTAAACTATATACTCGTAAATCAGAGCCTTAGGGCCAGTTGCAAATTCGCTTGCAAAAGTTCCGAATTTATTTTTTATCTGACATATGAGTGTCAGATACCTATCAGGAACTTTATCAGGAACTGGTGAAACTGGCCCTTAGAGTATTTATAATAAAGAGGGAGCGCTGGTCCTTCAAATGCGTAAATAAAAATGGTGGTGCCGGGCCACCTTTTTTTGCCGTCCCATTGGCTGATAGTTTACAGGTTGTCCAATATGCACGAATTACTTGGAAAAGAGAAGTAAAATTAAATAAATAGTTTAAGGCTATTTAATTCGACTCAAAGTCGTTTAAAAAATACACTTTCGCTCAACAAAGGTTTTTAAGCAATAAATAGCTAAATAATTAATTAAATTTTCACTAATATAGGAGAGCTACCAACATTACGAACAACAAAATATCTACGTTTTTCAAGACGAAAATGTATGGCAGCGCTCCCTCTGTATTATAAATACTCTAAGATCAGAGCTAGGTCTGTTGTGAATGCATCGCAGAAAATCTCAAAAATAGACTTATTTACCTTCACGAGATATTTTCAATTGCCGATTAAAGCACTTTTCTATACGCTTCGGAATGTGTTGAAATTTTGTATAAACAAACGATGCAAAATATTCGTCAGCGACACCAACTACGAGTATTTATGTTCTTGGCTCTTTTTTCATTATAGATTCTTAGATGTACGCGAATGTTACACATTGAAATAAAACTATTTTATACGGCATTAGAATAGATACGGTAGAATTTTGTTTATTTTATATTATTTATTTCTGGTGTTTGTTTGTTTTACAGGTATTTCCCCTTTGTCAACCTTTGTCCTTTGACAAAGGGGAGGCCTTTGCCCAGCAGTGGGACACAGTATAGGCTATTTTAAAAAAAACAGGTATTTGAAGTCTCTTATAGTTTAATTAATTATTTTATTGCAATCCTCACTGATGATTACTAATTTTTATTAGTGTAATGAATGTACCTGTAACACTCCAGATGGTAATAGTAATGCAGTTCATATAGAAAATCAAAACAACAATTTCGGTCCACTTATGCCATCAAAATTGCGGCGAACCATTGGAAGGTAGTAACATAAACTACCAATGCAATAAATTGAATGCACTGGGCTTATATAACAATTCATATTGAAGTATTTTACAGTTTATAGTTCGTTCACGTATAAGTCATTTTAATTGCCGGGTAAATATTTATCACTTTGCAAGCCATAAAGCTTTTCATTTTAAAACTGTACTAAAAGAATCTCTGGTAATTGGGAGCCGTTAAATCGGGACCGAGGAATATTTATGTGCCGCATTACCCTTTTTATGGCCATCACATATTTCGTACTTATTCGAAGTTAGGTTAGAGCAATTACTTGGCGCTCACGATTTTTTATTAACAGATAAGATACAAAGTGAAGTGTAGAATCAACACTGATCAAATTAACTTAGACAAAATTTATTTTTACTAGGTCGCTCGTATCGAAAAACCGTTTGGATAGGGACTATCGCTTCGTCTATTTATGCCGCTACGTGAGTACTTTTATACAAAATTATATTGACATAATGTTGAGGTGTAAGTGCGTGGTGGCCTGTTGGCAAATGGACTAGACGTGGCTGCCAACATGTGCACGGTGGTTGCGGGTTCGAATCCCAGGGCACACCTCTGACGTTTCGGAGTCATGTGTATATTGATAGTCAATCACCACGCAATAAAACGGTGAAGGAATACATCGTGAGGAAACCTGCATTTAATGATTTGTAGGAATGATAAGTCCGCCAACCCTCATTAGGCCAACGTGGTGGACTATATGGCCTAACCACTCTCAATCGTGCTCTCGATTGTAGAGTAGGCTCGTGCTCTGCAGTGGGACGTGTATGGGCTGATACAGATACAGATTGAGGTGTAGTCGTTAGTTATGTAAACCTAGTAAGATCTATGCTACAAATATAAGAAATTTATAATCGATTAAAGCTAGTATATGATTGAATAAATATGAAATATTATTTAAATATTCATACCAGAACACTCGTTTTAATAACGCAATTCCCTACAATATGGTATTTGATTAATTAATCCATATGTTTCTCATCACACCAAATGGCATTGTAAACATATTTTTTTTGTTCCCTACCGTAGTTTTCATTTTCACGATTTTTTTGCCACCCCACATAATTGCTAGTATTTTTACCGCTTAAATGAATTTCAAATCGGTTCAGGAACTTACCTGAACGGTAAATAGTCTTGTAATTATATTATACCTACGGGTTGATCAAAAGCCCTGAAACTAAAATAGCGATTTGTGACAGTTTTGTCACAAACCGCTAAACTACCAGGCAGATAATTTTTTTTCAAACTAGTGTAGGAACATTTAGTTTAAATACTATAATATGTCAATATCACTCTGTATAATATTTCCATTGAAGGACATAGTTTTCAGTGAAATTAGTAGACATTAAGGAATGTAGCACCTCTTTCTCTCCGTTTCTTTCTCTCTTTCTCTCTCTCTCTCTCTTCGGCCACAAAAAGTTCACTGTTAAGTTAGGCTGCCCAGAAGGACCTGTTGGAAGCGCCCTGCATTCAGTGGCTTCATCCAGGTTTAACCAGGTCAAGCGTCCGACGTAGGCTGGAGTCTGACACTTCACTTATCTGCACGTGGCCTCCACCTTTTGGCCTCATCTGCCATCAGTTCTTCACGCTATGTGCCCGCACTTTTTGTGTCTAGTTGACGACCTATATAGTAAATGTGGAATGCTAATTTAGTTGTGAGATGTGCTGCTTACGTTTTGCTGTTTATAGGCGTCACGCTTACGAACAGTCAAGCAACCTTCTCGTCTCTCTCTCTCTATTTATCTTTCTCTCTTTCCCACCATCTTTTATCAGCCATTGAAAGCCCATCGTTAAACATCTAGGCTTGTCACAGCGTCCCATTATTCTCTTCATAAAATATCTGATTAAATTAAGCGTAAGTCGATAATTATTTTTCTATGTTATCTATTCATTTCGTAGCTAAGGCGTCATTTTATCGCATTCATTACTTTGACCGTCTGGAGGAGCCAGATAATAGCGCAGATGAGTTAGATAAAATATTCAAACGCATTTCTTTTCTTTTCACTCATCATAACAGACCATTAGATTGGCAAAATTATTTGGAATATGCTTTATAAAAATTTCTGGATATTCGTTGCTGGATTTAATATTTGACTGGAATTTAAATAGATAATAGTTAAATGAGAATGTTTATGCCGTTAAAATTTATTACAATTGCGTTTACATTTGGTATTTTCATATCAATATAACATGAATTTAATGATTGAATTAACGTAATATTTAATTTATGATTGAAATATATTTTTCTCTTTGTTGAATATCTAATATTTATTGATATATTCCATGTAATTAAAAACAAACATACATAAACTCACGCCTTTTTCCCAGAAGAGGTAGGCAGAGGTGCCAGGACACCCACATTTCGCCTTGTATGTTCCGTCCCACAATGTGATAGGTGGCGATCCTATCGCCATATCGGGCACAAATTCCTGACTCTGGGCTGATAATTAATAGAAAAATATCACTTTGCCCAACCCGGGATTCGAACCCGAGACCTCAGCTTTGTGACCGTACCGTAGTACAACTACGCCACCGAGGCAGTCAAAATACATTATAATAACGTTTATTTTCGTTTTGAAAACCTCAATATTATTTTAGACACAATAATAAATAACATACGTAGCGGAAAGCGTAGCGTAGGACGTCCACCCACAGGGTGGTCAGACGAGCTGGTAAGGTCGCGGGACGTCGCTGGATGCAGGCTGCCTCCAACATGTCACTGTGGAAATTATTGGGGGAGGCCTATATTCAGCAGTGGACTTCCTTTGGCTAATGGATGGATGAATAAATAATAGGCGCAACATTGATTCATATTGAAATAATTTATGTAACTCATGTATTCATAACATACCAGAAAAAAACACGTCAGTGTCAAAAAATCATATTACAAGAATCTTAAAAAAATACATGTAATTAATTTTGACCCAAATTAATAATTATAATGTCAGTGAATTGACTTAATATAAATTCTTGTTATTTTTTACATTTCTGCTTATTCCCCTCGAGGCGAGTACGAAAATTTAACGTAGGAATACGATGACGTAATTAGCTGTGCTTATGATATCATTATGTTACAGTATATTAGATGGGCGTAGGATATTTAGGTTTTTCACATTAATATTTAGTGTTGAAATGGGCCAATGGGTTTGTAGCGCCATTATAACTAGTATACCTAAAAATATCTAAAGGCACTAAGCCATAAGATGCTCAAGACATAATATAGGTATGTCCTTAAGTTTTTTACAGTGACATCTTATATATTTATACTAAAATATTACAAGAATCTTCGTGAAATAAGGCCCACCGTTCTACTCCATTCTTTTCATATTCCATTATTAATAGTTGACAAAAGCCCAACGATTCTCAATTGTCGTAGTTCACGGGCTCCAATGAAAATTCATCCAGAATAAAATACTTACTCCTACTTTTTCTATAGAATCTAAGTTAAACCCAAGAAAACCCACCAGTTTCACAATCTATAACATATCTACCTACTATCAAAGACATTATATCGTTCAACATTGCACAAAGTTATTAAAAACATCCTCAAAACAAGATTACAACAGACATACAAGATACTAGTTCCGCGAACTTCATTAAAAATATCATAAAAAACGCGTTATACAAGCCGTATATTTTTATAAACATACATTCAACCCCTGAGTTCACGCCCGCAACTTTCATATGTTGAACATAATACAAAAACTTTTTTAATCTCATTTATATTCATGGACCTGTATGAGCCCATTCATGAATATAATATGGCTAATTCACGTTTCCACACACCGAAAGAATCACAATTTATGTCCAAATCATTTCGTGTAATGTGGTATGCACCCCTCGAAATACATTACGCAGTTTAAATAAAATTCGGCAGTTAATCGGACTTTTAAATGCAATAAAATGAATGGAAATCGATAGCAAGAATAGCTCTAAACGGTTTTTTTACAATGAATGGCGAGACGAGCATGCCATTCGCGTGATGTTAAGCGATACAACTTAAGGACAGTAGCAAAACCAAACAACGCCACGAATAACAATGCTTGGCATTTCACTGCGTTCGCTATCTTGAGACATGAGATGTTAAGTTTCATGATAGAGTTACTCTACATTGTACTTCAAACTTGACTCGGCCTCTCACATATGCGAGATCTACCATCAATCTATCTACAATACTACCAATACTGTATCTGTATCAGTATCAGCCCATATACGTCCCACTGCAGGGCACGGACCTACTCTACAATCGAGAGTACGATTGAGAGTGGTTAGGCCATATATTCTACCACGCTGGCCTAGTGCGGGTTGGCAGACTTACACAGAATGTTTTATAAATCGCTATGGTATGCAGATTTCCTCGCGATGTTTTCCTTCACCGTTTTTAGTGCGTGGTGATTGACTTTCAATACACACATGACTCCGAAAAGTCAAAGGTGTGCCCTGGGATTTGAACCCGCGACCACCGTGAACAGTGGCAGCCGTATCCGGTCCATTTACCAACAGGCCACCACGCACTTTTACCAATACGGCTGTATAAAATTGCCATTGCCATTACAAATAAATGTAAATTAGTATTGATTTGGGAAATTTAGGATATTTCTACTCCGCATGTAGTGACCACCATATACAATAGTAGACCTTGTCATAGCCATCGTGTGCGTGGTGGCCTGTTGGTAACAGACAAGACGCAATTGCCAACATGTTCACAGATGTCGCGGGTTCAAATTCCAGAGCACACCTCCGACTTTTTGGAGTCATGTGTGCATTGATAGACAGTCACCACGCACTATAACGATGAAGGAAAACATCGTGAAGAAACCTGCATACCATGTATCTGTATCAGCTCATATAATATGTTCCACTGCAGGGCATTTGCCTCTAAAATCGAGAGTACGTTTGAATGGGGTTAGGCCGTAACGAATAATTAGGCTGGTATAATTTTGTCCACCAAGTATAAAGTAGATATTTATCATACATCAAAGCATTTGGAAAATATCCAACTGCTTCCCCGTAAAATCGAAGTTAGAATTATAATTTTGCTGATCCAAAAATATCTCAACTACATTGGAAATAATTGCCTCGCCGATCAATAGTCCTATACGGGCTATGTTTATACCAACAGTATGTGGTAACAGGATCGATTAACGAGTCGAGAAGTTTTTCATTGAAGAGTTTATTTTTCCAGTAATAATAATAGTACTGTGTTTGATGATTTATCGGAAATACCATCGAGTCATCATAATGTAATACTGGCGTTCTTAATTAATTTATTAAAATAATTTGTTAAATATTCCAAGAATTGAATTAAATTAATTAGTTAATACTTATCATTTGTTTTTGCTCATTTAGCCACATATAACCACATAAATACACCTAAAACAAACACAAAATTCTTGGCATTTCCATGTTTGTAAATTATTGTTTATTGTCGCAATTATTATTTCGTGAATATATGGTACCCACACTAGGCCAGTGCGGTGGACTATATGGCCTACCTACTCTCAATCGTATCTTTGATTGTAGAGTAGACACATGCCCTGGAGTGGGACGTATATGGGCTGATACAGTTACAGTACAGTACAGCAGAATATGTGGTGTTAACATGCCCGTACCCACGTTGTTTATGTGGTTGGACTTCGTAAACCTTTAATTTTTTTATATCGATCCCTTAAGTATGTAAATCTCCCACGATTTTTTCCGTCAGTAGTGAAGAGAGAATAAACTAACGCAAAACTGTATTTGCGAAAATAAGAGAAAGCCTTGTTATTGGTAGTAGGTCTCTTAAATGTGAGAGGCCGCCCGGGTAAGTACCGAAATGTCTATTTCTTCCGCCAAATAGGAGTGTAAATACATTGTTGTGTTCCGGGTTAAAGAACATTGTAATCACAATAACTACTGGACATAATGAGACATCTTATGTCTCAGGATGGCCAACGCAGCTGAATGCGAAGCATTGCTTTGTAATTCCTGGTGTTGTTTAGCTTTGCTACTATCCATGAGCGGTCGGCGCCATCATCGGAATAGAACATTAAAATTAAAAAACAAACCAACCGTGTCACCGAAGGTAAAGTAACAGGCTTCTTAATAAAATAAATTGTTCACAAATTTATTTACAAAATTAAACTTTCATTACTTAATAAGCTTACAGGCTATAGTCGAAAACAAACCTAAACAAGTTGGCCGGTAATTAATTAATTTATTCCGACTACAAAACCTGAATTGGCCTTAATTACTTGTTTTAAAAATGTTAATGAGCTTGTTAAGTGGAAAATTCGCCAGGGGCTCACTAATGTCTTTACCCACCCTCTACTCCCCCCTTCATCAAAAGGCCAAACATATTTACCCTAGTTTTATCAGTATGGAAATCGATGATTACTTTTCATTACTTAGAACGCTGAGTTATTAGTCGTAATTGAGTACAAAAAAAATGTAATTCTACTGTTTCCAAAATATTTAGCACATAAGTTATATAGAACAAAGACCTCCGTCAAAAAAATGCTGTAAAAATCCAGAGCGACCTGTTGGAAGTGGCGTCCATTCAGGACCTCCTCCAACTAATCAGATACAACATCACCGCTCAATGTAAAATGCCCCTTACTATTTCAACTTGCTAATGCATTTGGATATGGCGATATTTTAAATGGAGACGTACTTAAACGTACAATTTAAACATCGTGAGGAAACCTTGCATACTATAATCATATTTATAAGCAAATTTGTAAGAATTTCTATGGTATATAAAGTCCACTAACTAGCACTAGGCCAGTGTGGTGGACTATATGGTCTAACCACTCTCAATCGTACACTCGATTGTAATGGAGACCCGTGATCTGCAATGGGCCGTAGATGGGCTGATACAGTAGACATGGAGGCATGATAATATTAATTAAAACCACACACTCAAACCATACACCAAAATAATTAAGTCGTGTTCATCGGTGTAGACACTGAACACTCTCACTACATAGACTATGTTATTGATTATTTACTTTGTATCCATTGACGTAAAATATATGGACGAGGCGGAAAGCACGAAAAGTGTTGTCACTAAAGTGGTCCGCAGCACCAGTGCAGCGGTTGTGACGTCACTGCGCACCGGTTTGTAAGTCGTTGACAAATGCCTAATTTATCGTGCGTGGGTGAAATAAAGATGACTGAAAGTTAACAAAAAAAGACAATATTTCTTATCACCGCTAAGTAAAAATTATATTACTTTAAGTCAATATAACATTTATTTTAGCATTATTGTAAAACGATTTCATGGCCGCCATTGACGTAAAAATCTGACAGATGGCGCGATTTTCACAGGCATCTTTTTGACGTACTCAATGTACTGAAGGGCCTATCCTTAGTTTTTAAATCAATGTGTGTATCCTAATAGTTTTTTATTCCAATATAATGATGTCTCCACCTCTATGTACAGGATTTTTTTCTAAATAAATCGGTAAACCCCGAGTGCTTTCTAATAACATTTATCTCAACGCTATTTAGAAAACGAGTTACGTAAATGAGAATGTCCGCAGGTGTTAATAGGGTTGGCACGCATTTATTTTAGTTTATTCTCTTTGAGAGAATGAAATTCTTTGTACAATTTATATTTTAATAAAAACTAACGACCTGGCCTGAATTCGCGCGGAAATGATTATTTTTTTACATCCTTTTATTACTTTCACTATATGTGGCTACGAAATTCGATACTCCCAAGCCGGCAATTTTGGTATCATTCTAAAATTATCTACATCCTTTATCCTATCGATAGCTTTTTGTAGAAAACCTGTACTTCTTATCTTTGGACTAGCGTTAATATAGCCGTTTTTGTGACCTGCATTTTAATTTATTATGTCTTTTTTTATATTCCGCATGTAATAAATGAAAGCTTTCTTTCTTTACCTTTCGTCTCATATATTTTTCTGACTTCAAACAAAACTAAATTTGCAACGCAAAAATATACCAAAAATATATATTTTTTTGTAATAGCGTGTAATGTTTAAAATTTTAAAATATTGAATTCAATTTTAGGCATACAACATAAAAACTTGTTTAATGCAAAACATATCGGAGCAATTTATATGCGCATAAAATTTGTACTGAGAATATTTCCAACAGTGCGGCTTGATATTGAAAAATTTACAATAATATATTGTCTTCACTTTAAATCTTAAACTATTACAAGTTTTTTTTTTTAGTTAGAGTAATAAAACAATCTAAAAATTTTAATTAATTTCTTAATAAGTTTCATGTTTGTCTTCCACTAAATTAAAATATCTTTATGATAGAGCCATAATATAAACCAATCGAAATTTGTATATATGTAATAATTGACATAAATATGTCGACGGTGAATACTCTTACTTCTTAAAAGGTAATCTAAACTCACTTTGTTTTGCAATTAAAACTTTTGGTAGACAACCCTAAAAGCCCTTAGCACACGGCAGGTCGTAGGCTTTGATTGAAAGAGGATCACACAATATTTTTCCATTCATATAATTTTGCGAATTCTCACAATCCCTTTGTCCTCCTTTCATCTCGCGAAGTTTTCGTAAACGCTTTCATTGTACGATAGAACGTTGATTGTGTTTGAGAGAAGTTTCAAAAATCTTATTTACTTAACGCGGACTCAGCGGTTTCCCGCGTATTATCGGATATCCGAGATTATTGGGTGATTTTTTTGTTTCACGCACAATTATCTACTTTAATAAAAAGTATGGATTTGTTTTGTGACAATGATGTCATTCAATATTCATTTTATACGTCATTTTTTTAATCTCGGTGGCGTAGTTGTACTGCGGTACGGTTACAAAGCTGAGGTCTCGGGTTCGAATCCCGGGTTGGGCAAAGTAATATTCGATTTTTCTATTCATTATCAGCCCAGAGTCAGGAATTTGTGCCCGATATGGCGATAGACTCGCCACCTATCACGTCGTGGGACCTCTGCCTACCCCTTCTGGGAAAAAGGCGTGAGTTTATGTGTATGTTTTTTATTTAGGAATGTAATGAAACCGGTTGATATCTCCATTATATTTTAGTAGTTCCCGTTACTATCTATTGTTCTATTGTTTGTTCTTAATTAAACGTAATACTATATAAACCCATATTTAAATTTTAATCTTACATAAAAAACACATTATCAAGTATCTTAACTTTTCCTGTTTTTGATAAAGCTTGCTTTACATAGTGACTTTTCGTCTGGAAAAATATATTTTCTTGTGCCAATTTCCTTAACATGAAAGTTCGACGTCCTTTTTAAATCAATACACATTTTAATATTTGGAGCATTTATTTGACAAAAAAAGAAACTTCATGAAATTGGAAGTAGAGCCTTTCTGTAGATTATTAAAGTACTAATACTTATTGTTGATGTTATGATTTAACTCGATTGGCGCGGAGGGGAGGTGATAATATTGTGATAAAAATATTCAAATATTTAAATCATTGTATGTGATATTTTACCATGTCGAAAGTTTCATCAAACTAAATTTTTTGCAAAATTATGTTTTCAATTTTAGTTTTATTACATTTTGATTTTCCTATAATAATAAAATATTAATATCCAAACACTCGTATACGAGTCTCCATTTATTGACTTTATTTTGTAATAACAATTTAAATAACACTTCCACTTAAATCCTTTTTTCTTAAGATATTATCGGAAATCCAATTATTTTCAGCGTATTTTATTAGTTTAAGAGTGCTCAGGAGAATTGCGTTTACTTGCATTGCTTTCCGTTCTTTTACAAAGAAGTCCGGAATAAACCAAGTCTTGAAAAACAAGAAGTTACAATAGTTCTAAGTTAGGATATAGTAGAAACTATAGTCGTGGCTAAGCTAAAGAATCAGAAATAACCTTGTGGGATACTTTTGTTGTTACGCTAACATTTTTCATAAATTTTGTACAAAATTGTCCAACAAAGGAAACATTTTATTATGATATGATTTTTATATTTGTAAACTTTAAATCAAAGATGGTATTAAGACCATGCAAAACAAAAGTGCAAGACATTTTCACTTAAAAAAATAACAAAAAAAAACAAAAGTGGAGCGCTCCAGTAATGAACACAGAATTAAATTCCGACTTCCACAACGGTAAATTTGCATACGACCTTTGATCTTAAAGTGAGTGGACTCAAAATATTTTTTTCTCACCGTATTGCGAATCTTGGACCGGCCCGCTTAAGATCGAGATTATTTTTATTGGTTGATGGAAGCGGATTGAGAATAGAATGACATTTTGTATTGATTACGTTTCCTTCAAGTATTGATTTAATCATTACTCATTATTCTTCAACAAGTATCGACTACAGGCCTGCCTACAATATAAATGTGTCATTTCTACTACAACGTAAATATCAATCCGTGCCACAATCGTATCAGGTAAAGAAAATTACAATACTTTTTTATTTACTTGTAATTTTTTACCATTTGACATTGTTTTGTGATTTTCAAACTTTTTTTTCATTTCATTTTATTTTAAAATAGATAACTAATTTTCATTTGTATCCTATTTAATATTTCCTTTTATTTTTTGTATAATTCTATAATTTATGTGAGTTGTGTCCTACCATTATTATAAATACACAGAATTTATAATCTTATGTATTGAACTATGTATGCTACGTGTAATCTTAGTTGGACACCAATAAATGAATAAAAATAAAATTGGTTCATAGAAGAGTTAAAGTTTACGCTGTACCTAGTAAAAACTTAAAGAGAGCTTTTAGGATTACGATGACCTGACCCAGCTAAAAACCTTTTTTTTTATTGCAATGAATGGCGAGAAGAGCGTGCCGTTCGCCTGATGGTAAGCGATACGACCCCTCATGAACAGTAGCAAAACCAAACAACACCTTGAATTACAAAGCAATACTTGGCATTTCACTACGCTCGCAATCCTGAGATATAATATGTAAAGTCTCAATATTATGTCCAGTATTTACTCTGGCTACAATGTCCTTCAAACCGAAACACAATAGATATTTTCAGTTTTTCTTACACAACACTACTCTGCTGCACTGCAAAGATTATTTGAGCTGCGAGTTCCTAAACTATAACCGAACAAGCCCTTGACCCAGCTCAATTGACACCCAGGCATTCTTTGTTTATTTTTTACTGCATTCAATGGCGAGACCAGCATGCCATTCGCCTGATGGTAAGCGATACGTCCGCTCAAACCGTAACGCTATAGTGCATTTACACTGTTGTTTATCAGAAGAAATAGACATTGCGATGGTATTCACATATTATGAGAGACCACCAGTAAAACATGTCATATCAACATACTTCTATATTTTTACCATACGTGACTAAACGATATCTGGTTGTGTTCCTAAAAAATAATCCACCACATGGCGAATATCATATTATACAAAAAAACATAATAATATTATCTGTGACGTCACACATCCACCAAGCTAAACTACGTCACAAAGCTATAAAAAAGAAAGAATTACTAGCATACAGTGCGAGCACATTGGTATTCTAACTTAACCAAACGTATTCGTATGGCGCGCGCGTTCGGCAGATCAGTTGTTTAACCGCTTTGATACGCTTCCAATCGTCTGCATATATATGAGCGATCTGTCTGCTACCAATGTCGCTTTTGACCTAACTGAATATTCGAATTTATCAACGCGTTTTATCATTAGCTTACATAGTGATTCTTCATACAATATGACTTCCTCCTGTCTAATTTGAATTTGGAACTCAAGGCGACTTATGTCCAAATTGTGCAATAATTAGTTTTGTTTTATATTTTTAATCCAACAATTATTGTAAAAATTGTAGGTAGGCTTTTTCATAATAAATAAATTCTTGAGGAAATATAATATCGAATACTTTAATACATCACAATACGCGGTTTAAAATACCTATAGTTTCATTTGAGGTTATGTTTTCGATATTTTAAAATTCTTTTTTTGTATGCTTCAAACCTGCCAGTGACATTCCAATTGCACAAAAAGGTTTCACATAAGCGATAGTTTTATGCACAAATTAAAATATCCGTAATACAAACAAAATGACTGATTGAGAAACGCCAGCTCTTAAGGTAAGCTTTTCATGGTTATTACTCTAATTCGACTGCCGACCCCGTAGCGCTCGCCAAAACATTTTATTTTGAATTTAATTTATAAGAATACTGTTCCGTAAGCTTCAGTCAATATTTACTATAAAGCGCGCGGTTTCATCTGCTCCTTGGGGGAGGTTTGGGGAAATTGGATTGTCGGTCGGCGTCACGAAGAGGCCACTGTTTCACCTTTACGAGACACTAGTGTACAGAACACTCTGCTCTAAATTAAAGACTTACTTTTTACACAACTGGTTGATGACAAGCCACCGTCTCTGTAGTTTATTTAATATTTTTTTGTACACCATTAAAAAGACAAAAAATAATAATACAGAAACAGGCACCTCAGTAAATAGGTTTACTACCTCGATATTTTCGATACTACATTCATAAATCACACCTGCAAAACAAAATATCGAAGTCATGACCTCCTTTCCGTTAATCTTTACTTCTAGCTAGCTTTTAGTTATGTATTTGTATTAGCCCATATACGTCCCACTACAGGGCACGGACCTACTCTACAATCGACAGTACGTAAATTCTTCTTTCTTTCTTTACGTTTGAGAGTGGTTAGGCCATATAGTCCATTTAGTCTTTTAGTTAGTCGTACAATATTCAAATCCGCCTGGATATCAAACACCTTACTAGGTCAAAAAACTGTTATTGTAATCCACGCCAGAATATCTCCATTCGGATTCAACTTATGTATGTATGTATATACTCAATAGAAATTTCACAATATGTGAATACTAGACTTTTGTTTTTTATTTTATTTTTTTATTCCGATGAATGGCGAGACGAGCATGACATTCGCCTGATGGTAAGCGATAAGACCTTTCATGGACAGTAGCAAAACCATCAACCGTGAATTACAAAGCTACATGCTTGGCATTCCACTACGCTTCTCAGTCATAAAATGTTATGTCTCATAATGTTCAGTAGTTACTCTTGCTACAAACCAGACTGCACTTGCAAGCCGGAATACTAAAGTTCATTTACACTGCTATTTGTAACCTACACAGGGGGGCCCTCACATACTAGAGACGTATTACTAGTGCACTATTTTTGCTTTCAAATGCATTGTATAGGCAGCTGCCGTCCACTCATGATAGTAACAAAAATTAATCACGTTGGCTATGTTATTTCCCCATCAGATTGTATTTTGCTGAGCTAATACAGTAAATAAAACATTTATTGCATTCGGGGGTAAGTGGCGACACATGCGCCATCTATACGCATAAGGGTTTGTTGACCTCCACTCGGTTTATGTTTTCATATTATACTCGTGTTGCAAAGCGGGCTAAACGAGAAATTGGGCAGGAGAAAAATATACGATGACGTCACGGTTTTAACTAAAAACTGGGCAGAATAAAAATGAACGGTGGCATCACTAAGAGTTCGTGCTGGGATTATGACTGAAGAAGTAAGAAACAACAACAAATAATTGAATATACAAAACATGCAAACAACCAAATATTTCCTCTTTATAATATTAGTATAGATTGCCTCGTGGTATAGATTGCCTGTATATAGACTGCCTCAGTGGCGTAGTTGTACTACGGTACGCTTACAAAGCTGAGGTCTCGGGTTCGAATCCCGGGTTGAGCAAAGTGATATTGGATTTTTCTATCCATTATCAGCCCAGAGTCAGGAATTTGTGCCCAATATGGCAATAGGCTCGCCACCTATCACGTTGTGGGACGGACCATACAAGGCGAAATGTGGGTGACCTGGCACCTTTGCCTACCCCTTCTGGGAAAAAAGGAGTTAGTTTATGTATGTTATGTATAGATTACTTGAATGGTGTAGTGTATTGCTTATAAGTTATTGCAGTTGGAGTCAATAACCAGTCTCAAAGAAAATACCTTTTAGGCATTTACATTTTTTTTTATTTTATTAATTAAACCAACTTCAACCACACTTCCTACAATGTAAAATACTTAATAGTGTAAATTCCATACTTTGTTGCCCATAGCTGGAATATTAAAATGGTTTTATGTCGGAGATTCCTACCCACAAATAAAGCAGGAATTTTTAAAACCGCATTCCATTTTTTACATTCCTCGGTTGCAATTTGACTGAATCTTGCCATACTACACCCAGGAAAATGTGTGAGAGAGAGTTGGGTGTATTTTTTACTTGATGAATATTATTTTTGTAAATTCTATCTCATATAATTCTTTACTGCCTCCATACATTTTGACTGTGATTTTGACGTTATTATCGGCTTACATTTAAATCCGTCGAAGATTGAGTAAAGTGAAAGGTATTGGATAGGAAAATCAATCCTCAAGCAGCAGGAAAACGCCAACTAGAAAAGTACTAGTTGGCAGTATAAATATGTAAACTATACTATGTAAGGCCATTAACCCTTCAAATATTTGTAACGAAAACTAAGCATCACGGTGGAACATGCAACTACGTCTATTCGTTGTATAATTATGTATTTCGCTTTCAATCCAAGCGTGCAAATTAAATTCGAATAATTACGAGATCTATTCGCGATCTAATTTTTCAGCTAAAATGTAATTTTCCCTATAATTTAGCAAATATTAATTCGTTTAACAAATAATACCTGTTACTCAAACCAACCTAACCTCATTTCCATGAAAGCTACAAACGTTTTAGATACTTCATAACACTCTAAAACCGATCCATATTAAATCCCTATTTAACCATTTTCATAGCAGGTTTATTGAAAATGTGGCAAACGCAGTAACACAAAAATAAAAACAGTATTGTAAATGCACTGTTGTGTTTCGGTTTGAAGGACATTGTAGCCAAAGTAACTACTGGACATATTGAAAGTTAACATCTTATGTCTCAGGATGGCGAGCGCAGTGGAATACCAAGCATTGCTTTGTAATTCAAGGTGTTTTTTCGTTTTACTACTGTTATGTTCATGAGCGTTCGTAATGCTTACTAATTATTTATATTGATACATAATTATGGTATATGCCTGCTTTGGTGGCGTAGTTGTACTACGGTACGCTTACAACGCTGAGGTCTTGGGTTCGAATCCCGGGTTGAGCAAAGTGATATTGGATTTTTCTATTCATTATCATCCCAGAGTCAGGAATTTTAGCCCGATATGGCGATAGGCTCGCCACCTATCACATTGTGGGACGGAACATACAAGGCGAAATGTGGCTGCCCTAGCATCTCTGCCTACTCCTTCTGGGAAAAAGGCGTGAGTTTTGTGTATTATAGTATACTGTCTATACTGATAATCTATTTAACAAGAGTCAACCATATTAAATTATTCTTTTCTTAAGTATGGTCTAGAACTGTTAGACAAGCAATCCATTTGATCTGTAAATGATTACCTCAAGTATTCGAGGATTGTGAAAATAAATTAGGCATAATTAAAATTTAGCTAACTAACTGACTAAAAGAAATTTCACAGCAAAGCTACGAAGTCAAGATTAGATACAGCATTTTAAAACTACTTTAAATCAAGCAAAACTTTCTGAACTTACTCACTATAACATAAACATGTACAAGTGTATTTCACTCCATCAATGTCGTAGATAAAAATCCTTTGCAAGGCGGACGGCAGTCTACAAAAGTTAGTTACTGCATTTCATCGCTAACTACGCACAGTTCTTTGAATGAAATTACCCGATCCATGGCAATAACTCGATTGTGAACTAGCCTCTATAGCGAGCCAAGTACGGGCAAATAGAATTGAGTTACAAACGCGCCAGCACTACCCTCTTACTTATTGCGTCATTGGATACTGTTCAAATTACTTATTTCACGCAATTTTTTATAGTAATTCTTTGTAGTACAATTTGTTAGTGAACATTTTCCCTTATTTACGCCTCGTTTGATTTCGAGTGTAGAAGAAAAACACAGTGCCCATTATTGCATAAAATATCGCGAAAGGTAGGTAATTAAATTATATTAAAATCTTATGATAAATAAGCAAATTAATTTTGATTTTGATTTCGTGACCGATAAGTTTGATACAAGTAACTAATGGCAACCGAAAATGATAAAGCAACTACCAAAATCTTTTTAACATTGGCGATAAAGGACAAATCTTTACTCATTTTATCAAAGTTTATCCTACGAATATTGGCGAAGCTTCACCAAGCTAGACAAAAGACAGCCCGATATATCTCCGCCCACATCCTCCGTATATTAATATAAATATACTCGACCTGTATAACATTTACGCCGAGGGTTCATACTAAAGTGTCAAGCTTGACCCATATTTCAACACGGGAGCCCACTGGGTTGAATGAAAAATAGGACGCTGAACGACGGAGTGACTCAAACTGTGCACCAATGTTTGTGGAACCGGCAAATATTTGTCCCAACTCTGAGTGGTGGATAAGTCACTCGCAATGGATGTCTCTGACACAGAGAATTTCAACGAGGAATGTTGACTGTTTTTGATTCTTTAAGAAGTGATGCCTTATGTGTGGATGACTAAGCGTGACTTACGTGAAACTTGTGGCTAAGTGTAAGTTTTTGTAATGTAGTTATTAAGGAGTGATTTTTGTTAAAACACTAAACAGTTTGCTTTTCGATGCAATTATATCGACCTTATCGGAATTGAGTTTACATAAGTAAGCATAACAGTTTTCTACTATCTTACCCATATATAAATCGCTTATTTCCAATACTAACCAAAACTAAAACTCCATATTAATTAATTAATAAATGTCACACATCTCACATCAAAAATAAAACTTATAAACCACAAATTGATTGGTCTATCTATTTATATCACCAACTAAATTGTAAGAAGTGAACGTGTTATGCCTCCAACTACGTTTGTGAACTAAGATCATTCAAAACCAAAATAAAACATTCAAATTAAATTATGTTTCTATCTTTTCTTCAATCAATTTTATAAAGATGGCAGATAGTTGGTTTTTTTTATGATATTTATTATAATAGTAACAGATATATATTTTCCATACAAATTCCAAAAGTACCTCTCTCTTAGAGGAAGTCCACTGCTGAACATAGGCCTCTCCCATGGATCGCCATATACACCTTTTGGATTCGACCTGCACCCAGCGACTACATGAGAAAAACCTGGTACCCGCCTAAATAATGTACCAACTCAGAAAACGCCTAGTGTGATAAATCTTCTCAAGTAGTCTGTTTTAAAATTTAAAAAAAAGTAGAAGATGCTCGTCTAACTGTGTCACGTATGAACTGAAAACACAAATCGTCTAGAATCCCGAGTACGGTTAATTTCACTTCAAGTGTATTAATCCGATCCTCTAACAAATCCAATTAAAAGTTGTAATCCATTACACTAAATTTAGTTATACGTTGGCGCCTTAATTTTCACTATTAGGGCATGTGTACTACCCCGTATGAAGTTTGAATGGTTTATGTAAAGGACCATAACACAAAACTGCTTTTGTCTTTATAAACTTTCAAATTCATAAGTTTAATAAACTACATAATCAAGTTGGGAATGACGTGTGTGTAGGCCTATGTTGTATAAGCGCACTACATAACCCCGCCGACTTAAATCGTAACTTTTTGTCGGCGGGCTAGTCGGCGACTTAATTCATTGCAATTGGATAACATTGTCGGCGGCTTGACATGAGTGACTTCTTTTATGACGTTGATATCGCCGGGCATCTGAGCTGACCGCTTGCGTCTTCGACCTGCCACCAACAAGTCTGCGGGCACTTGTTGTCGACATGATTTTCTTGAAGGCCGCCAGGTTGTGTCGGCGTGATGTGTCACTTAGCCAACGGCTTTGGTGTATAGTGCGTCTTAGTCGAAAATATTTACAACACAAGTTACAATAAAGAAGGTGTATGGCAATATGTTTTTACTCTCCAGTAAAATAACAAGTATAGCTAGCAACCTCAAGATTGTACCTATATAAGCCAGCCTTTTTGGCGTGCATAAAATTTTATTAACGTTATTATGAGATAAAATATCATCACAAGGTATTTTGAACCGAACATTTTTTTTCTAAAAAACAAAACAAGCAAAAACAACATTTATCCAACGATTTTTACGTGACAACATGACAACTGGTACTATATGCCCATTTATATTTTAGAAATAAACAATAAACGGAATGTTTATTTGCATTTGAAATGCGCACAGTCGATGGTCGTTTCGGCCGGATGAGCGGTGCCCACTGACCAATACGAGCCAGAATTAATGAGCACGTGCTCTTTCAATCCGGGTTTCAGTAGGGTTGCCCATTGTGCGAACAAAAATTGATAGCTTAAATTGATTTTTTAAATCGGCCATTGTGATTTAGGGTTGTTTCGTGAATGATTTTTTATTACTGATGATTTATGATAACATAGACATCTAGATTTGGAAGCTTGATGTACTTATATCACTCAATCACATCCATAATTGAATTGTGTGTTCACTCAATTTGGCATACATTATTATATAGCTCGTAATTTTTCGGGATATGCCCATAATCCCCAAGCTGAGCACAGAGCAAGCGGGTTGGCCATCGTACGGGCACAACTCTAGCAACGTTGACACTAGTGCCTGTCAACGATCTGTAGGGCGATTCACGTATTAAAACAAGTTCAGTTGCAGTGCAGTTGCGGTTAAGTTTCGATCAAAACGGCCCTTTTCGTATTCTCGTAACCGCTGTCAAATACGCTCGCGTCACGCGAGCGCTTTAACGTATTTTACTGCTGCGCGTTGATACAGATCGTAACTTGATCGGTAGGTATTTACTTATTCATTTGACCTCTCAAATGACGGTTTAGTCTGATTAAAAACGTGCAGCACATGTGCAGTTTTGATTTTAATAGTAAGGAAACATCCTACTAATCGTATCAATATATATTAATGACAAAAGTATTAAATACGTATGACGTACAGTAATTGACGCGCAGCTCACGCGCAGCTAAATAATTACGAGAATACCATTTTGCACCAAAACGTAAACTTAATCGCAACTTCACCGCAACTTGATCGGCGCGTCAACAAATTACGTGAATCGCCCTACTGGGGGATTTATCCGTCCCGTGTTTGAGCTAGGTTATACCACCTTTAGCCGGTTTTGGAAGAGAATGTTAAAACAAGAGGGAACGGAAAATGGCTTAGGGACACTACTGTGACGGAAGGGAGAGGGAGGGAGGGAGGTAGGAAACTCTTATGACAATAGTAGTTAGAGCAGTCCGGGGTCGTAGTCCGCGGGCCAGACCCGTAGTAAATGTAGCTAGTTATCCGACAGATAATGTGATGATGATGATGGTTTACGAAAGGTTACTGGCAGATGCTCGATGCGACAAACCGAAGCCATGGTAAAGTGGCGTAATTTGGAGGAGGCCTAATGTCCAGCAGTGGACATTTAAAGGCCGAAGGCTGATGATGATACTATATGGCTTGTTTACTTCTTATTTGCGGTACTAGTACCAGTACCTTTTTTTTTAAACTGAATTTTAAATCGACTGTGAATCGATCGACCGATATTCCTGTAATCAATCAGTAATCTTGATTAATGAATCAAGATACCCATTGCCGTCGTGAAAATTAGCGAGCGGACTCCAATTTATATTCCGTAAAATGTTCAAAGCCTGCAATAATAACTTGAGTTGTTATGAGCACTATAGAATTTGTTCGATAACAATTGAAGGAGTGCCATCAATTTTGGATCAAAGCCGATCTCAATTAGACCCGGATTTTTTGTGCAATAGTTTGCTTAGCTTTTATTGTTTTAACCATTACAGTTTTCTAGGTGTAAGTTAAATTTAAAATTGTCACCCTACAATATTTTGAAGAATTCTATTTAATTTACAATAATTAGAAGTCATATACTTGGTCCTGATCATACATTAGATCTCGAGTCTTATTTCGTGGGCATCAGAAACTACGACAGGTTTTTGGTCTTCAAACAGCCAGACCCAAGACAAATACCTGTGGATCACACAAACCTTTGTCTCAGTGCGAGGATCAAACCCCCGCCTTTCACAGCCAGCGTTTAGTCCCTAACGAATCCTATCCCAGTATGTCGACTTTAACCCATCGGTGTTCGTCATCATTGGCTGCACCAGATACCCCAGGACAGAAAGCATTTAGATTTCCTTTCCTACAACTTGCCTTTTTTATACGCAGAATAAAACACATCTAAGTAAATAAACAACAATCAAACACCAATCACAAATGACCAATGTTACGCATTCACCCAACCGTTTCGCAAGATGGAAAAATCCTATTCAGCGGCGACATTGTGTACACCATTCGATTTACAACAATTGTCACAGATCAATACACTACTGAAAATGGACGTTTTTTGTCCATTTAACGTGACGGCTAATGGCACCAATTTTTGGGCCGTGTCCACAAATGTAGGTATAATTTGGCCACACCATTATTTGAACCTAAATACCGACACGTCAAATGTATTCCGGTAATTTGTTCGATGATTTATAATGCTTTATCGATTGCTTCACACTTTGTTTTGTGATTCAATCAAACTCAGACGGAGAGTAAAGTATAGCTTTATAAAATGGAACACTTTAGAATGGGACAAAAGAGTTGATATGAAAGATGGAGAAATTAAATGCTTATTTATGAAAAACTAGTAGTGTGTGTATGCGTCCGTGCCTTGAAGTGCGACGTATGTATATTATGTATCCATACGTCGTACATGACGTATGGAATGGACGATGGACGTATAGAAAAAATATATTTAGAACTGCCTTATATACTATCAAGAGGAAGTGCTGCAGTGTCTGACAGTAGGAGCATTGCAATTTGCTATTCTAATAAGATGCTCCCCCGTTCTTCCAAGTAATAGTTATCTCTCTCGGTTCTCCTTTCGATACAATTAAGCCGGTCTGCTTTAAATATACACAGGTCTTGTGCTGAGACGATATATCGTAGGTCTCTATGTTTTTCACTTTTTATACGGTGATCTCCATTAGATTATATAAGAAAATCCCGCTCTCACCTTTAGGTTGAGATATAAATAAATAAATACACCCAAAAGCCACATACATAGTCCGGACCCCACACTAACATCAAGTCTTGTGTCGTGGGTATCAGATACTACGAAAGACTTTTCGGCCTCACAAACACCCAGAACCAAAAAAAAACCTGGATCAGAAAAATATTTGTCTCGGTGTATTTGTACTTCAACTTAAACAGCAAGTATACTAGTAATATACCATTAGGCTAATGAGACAGCTGTCCTTAAAGTGCATGTATAAACATTAATCATGTGATTACAAGCATTAATGCCGTGACTGTAGGCGCATCTCCCCACATCGCGGGAGCGATCAAGGCTCATAAGTTAGTCTCTCTGTGGTTAATGGGACAGGTACATACTAGGAAAGCCCGGCTATTGATTTAGATGTCATTTGCATGAAATGTGTACCAGGCTTTATACTTGAGCTCTGTTGAATTAATTAGTTTTATGAAACTTTTTATTCGCATAGATTTCAATAGTACAGATAAACTAAAACCAATAAATTTTATGATGTGTGACGAAATTTAGAACTACACAAATCATTCGTTAAAATATATATTTAACGCATTGTCTGAGATATTTTTTCATAATATATATTTTTCATTACTTAAAAAGCAGCTTAAAGCTTTTATACTTGTAATCTAATAGTGTTAACATATGTAATATCACTATGGAATATAGAAGGCCAGCGCTAGTTTTAATATCAGCACAACTCGAATAAGATAAGATGGGAAAACCAAGTAGTAAGTTGTGGATTTACATTTAGCAGTGGGCTTCCTATGCTCATTATGAGCAATATCCGTGGTTGTAACATACATAGCTGTATCTGTCTGTATCAGCCCATATACATCTCACTGCAGGGCACGGGCCTACTATACAATCGAGAGTACGGTTGAGAGTGGTTAGGCCATATAGTCCACCACGCTGGCCTAGTGCGGATTGACGGACTTGCATACCATATAAATTCTTATAAATCGCTATGGTATGCAGGTTTCCTCACGATGTTTTCCTTCACCGTTTTAGTGCGTGGTAATTGACTATCAATACACACATGACTCATACACATAATAAAACATACATAACATAAATTGTAATTTGTTTTTTGCTGGTTAGAAATGTTTTTCCTTTCTTTCTTCTCAATTTTCTATAATAATATTTATCTGACGTCACACCGTCTGTCTGGATAGCTCCATAAATCATATCATTTATAATCTGTCATCGATTCGTATAAAAAAATTCAACTCATCGATGAGTCGGTGTTTTTCAACATCTTAATTGATTGATGAATCTCTTCGCAGGCAATGTTTTCCCAAATTCATAACTTTCTGGAACGAAAAGGTAAACGGCCCTGTCTGCAAAGTTTGACAACATCGGTTTGGTTTAAGCGATTTGTTAAGTGTTACGGGACGTTGCATCAATAAGTTAAATTCAATTATCGTGACTTATTTGATAAACAATCCTAATAAACTTTTTGTTTAAACATTACTGCTGGCAGGTCTCTCATATGTGAGAGGCCATTTGGGTGGGTACCACCGCAGTGTCTATTTCTCTCGTCAAACAGCAGTGTAAATGCACTGTCGTGTTTCGGATTGAAGGGCATTGTAGCCAGAGTAACTACTAGACATATTGAGACTTAACATCTTATGTGTCAGGATGGCGAGCGCAGTGGCATGCCAAGCATTGATTTGTAATTCAAGGTGTTGTTTGGTTTTGCTACTGTTCATGAGCGATCGTATCGCTTACCATCAGGCGAATGGCATGTTCGTCTCGCCATTCGTTGCAATAAAAAAATTGTCGTACCTCTCTATTCTAACCGCAACTATACCTAGTTACCACTATTAGCAACTGATTTATATATAAAAAAAATGTATAATTTCTATTATAATATGCCGACAATTTTACGATCAAGAAAGTACATATATACACAAAATCTATAAGATTTTGTATGTGTAGATCAAACAGTGAACACATAAACTTCAAGAAACGAAAACAAGTTTATTACAATAATATTCCTTATTATTCCCATGTATTACATACCTCAGCCTATAAACCCTCCATTCTATGGAAATCATATAGCGGGTTCCATAAAGCCTACGTATGACAACACTCCTTCAAAAGGTTTTTAAATTAGTGATCTGATTATGATAAAAACATGAGAAAAAGGACTTAGAATACTGTTACATATTTGTTTAATAAAAGTTTACAAAACACACATTTACTCACACATATTATTCGGAAAGTCATCTTTAATTATCATTTGTATCCCATTGCTGAGAGCAGAACATAATATACAATCAAATAAATATAAATGATATCGTCATACATAGCTATGCTATCAATTATCACGTATATATCGGATTTCCAGTCATTCTATCGTTCAATTTCGACATTGACACGACCATAACCACAAGCTGTCAAGTAGTACGAGTATAACATACACAGAAATATATTAATACAGTCAGTCACAGAATATACACATAATAACAATACGTCCGCATTCTAGATTTAAAATAATTGAATAACAATAATCCAGCTTAAATCTAAATACATCCTACTACAAAACACGTAGAATAACAGCCCGTGGCCGCCACACTTTCATCTTTTACAAAACTGAAAGATTACCTGCGCATGCTTCTAACATACGCATCCCACGATCAGCTATCATGAAGTTCCGATAATGGTTGGCTTTGAAGTTATCACCACCACAAGGAAACACCTTTTGATCAGACACTTTTGATGGTTCTTTCATCTTGCCAAAAACCTTGAAGTTGATAACTTCCAAAACCACCACAATCCGAGCTTCAGCCGGGCGGAAAATAACTCTTGGTCCAACGGGCCTCCTCTACATCGAGGGTTCGTTTGATAGGGGTTAGACAGTCCATCACTAGCTAAGAGAAAATAAATTGTAATTTACAACAGTACAGATTAATTCAATTAGAAGCAAGCAGCGACTTATTAACAACCTTCGAAATATAGACTTGAAATTTCTCAACACCGATAAAACGATGAAATACAAGAGACAAGCCTTACTCGGCCGCCATCTCTCCTTAATTAGCTATAGAATTATGTAACTTTGTTCCCAAGTTAACAATGAGAATAATTTACTGCTGAGTGAAGGAACTTTGAAATTAAGGTTAATGCGAATTCTGCCGAGTTCCGATCGATGTATATTTTATTTCGTGTCTTAATGTCTTTTATCTGAGGTGAATGGATAAAGCGAACAAATGAGAGAACGGAAAATTGAATGACAGCGCAAGTGAATATTGTGATATATGGATGAATTATTTGATGGTTAAAAAGGTTATTGTGGGAGTTCTGATCATATATTTATTTAAAATACATATTTTTTTTAACAAAAAGAAAATACATAATATTTTTAGTTTAAAAAATTTGAACTCTCTTATGAACACCAATTAGTGATGTTTTTTATTTCATTTTATATTATTTTCCGAGATATAACGAACAATGCGAAATACAACAACACAGAATCGTACCTACAAAGCCATTTCCTTACGTAAAAGCGCAAATGCATAGATAACTTCCTAATCTAATCGCATATTCATAGAGCCCACTAAAACCGCTGTTTATCATAACAAAATGATCCTCATCGTGATGCTAAGTACATTAATTAGATACATAATTGACAGGATAATCATTACCATTGCATAATATTCTAATTGAGCGAAACCGCATAGAGTATAATTAGCACGTGCTAATTAGGTGCAGAAAGGTTTAGACTTGACAAGTGAAAGCTGAAATTCTAGGGTTTAGACTCGCAGGTATTGGTCGTGGTATAAAAGTGAATTGGGATCATCATCCCAATCATCGCAAAAATTCATTTTTTGCGCAATAACTACTGAACGAATTTAAATCTTATAGTATTAAAGCTTAAAAATCGGAATGAAATATAGACTTAAATTCATAAATATTATGAGTAAATCGGCCAAATTAAACAAAAGGTCTTCAGTATTTTAAAATTAATCAGTGCCTTGCTGGAAATGAGTTGTAATTATTGGTTCCTTAAACATTTATCTCTCCAACGGTAACAGAAAAATTATTTTTAAAAAATCAAAAATTATTCATGAGATTTTTATAAGAAACCAAGAAAAACAAATTTCTAAGTATTTTTTCTACGAAAGCGAAAAATACATGAAACGAAAGTATATTATTTTTGATACATTTACAGTACCGAAAAGAGGTCAAACCAATGTTCATTACGAGGGGGCACGCTTTTACATTGTTTATTTTGGTCCTAAAACATCAAACATATTGCTGCCAGGATCAATACACGCAAAATAAATAAGAAGCACGAAATGAAATACATCCTACAAACGTGTTTTCCTAACAGTTGGAATGTTTGGATTCCGCGAATGATTGAAGCCTTGCCGTATTATTTTTATCGAACTTCAAAAAACAAGATTTATTCAGTACACAGATATCTCGGAGATTAATCGGCCGCCTTGAGTGAGTATTTTCATAGTAAATGAAAATTGTTGTAATGGACTTGCAAATTATTGTAATATCAGACATGGACATCAGAAACTACGAATCGCTTTCGCTACTACAACTAGTAAATCCAATATTAGCTCGTAATCATTAGACTCCGTTCCACAGCCCGAGTCCTTCTTTCCGTGGCATTGAACAGGCAAAAGAAGAATAGATACATCACAGTAATAAATTAGTAAACCAAAATCCAAAAATAATTAGCATGGACGTTCTCACAAATCACAATAAAACGTGAACCAACAAATTAAAACAATACCACAAACACCTTTTAGCTTCGCAAAAATATTACCACACTAAGTGGATCTAACTTCGCTGAAATTAAGAGAAAATTATAAGGTAAGCCACTGCCGAAACTGTCCCACTTAGCAACAGTTCGGTTTGAAAGTTATCCGAGCAATATGGAGATCCCGGGATACGGGTTTAAAGGATTTTCTTGAACACCCTGTATCCAGGGTTACCAGCGAACGGATTTGCCCCGATTTATAGGGTAGTCTTGTTATTCCGAATTTTGATTGTTTGCCAAAACAAATATTGAATTGGTTGATGCTTCGTTCAGTTTACTGCTCGGTGAATGCTGAATGGTATTCGTGTTACGCCTACTGATGAAGTTTTTCAATTCTTCGTACCAATGTCATTATAGTTTTTTATGTAGTCTATTTATAACTATCATCAAAATTCCTTTTTGTTCTTTTTTTTTCTATAATGTGACCACCCATTTCTTCCGTGCTTCTGTTCGTTCTAGTCCTTCTTAAGGTTGTTAAGAAATCGCCGACAGCGATAGGACCGCCGTTTGTTACACATATTTTAGCGCTTTGGGTTAATATTTCTGCTAATTTGTATGGTATACAATAAAGCATTTACAAATAAATAAACATGATTGAATATTTTTCGTTGATTTTCATGACATTCTAGAATTTAGGATCAAATAATATTAATAGCATTGCGCGCTTTATTGGAATTGATAGTATGCAAAAGGCAGCACTATCGTGCACACTTATCTTGTATTTTTTCAAGGTCAGTTTATGTAAATCACGATTAAATCCCTATGCATATGAGTTTCGTTTTTAAAACAAAATAAAATCAGCCACCATAACAAAATATCACAAATCCAAATCAATCAGCCTCGGACAGCTAAATTAAGGCCAAGCGCTGTTTACACAAACAATACGAAATTAATATCCAATTTACAATATTACTTTTTTATTCCGCTTTATATTGATACAGGCACTCAAATCTTGATTCAGGCAACCGTTTCAGGCCAACGCGCGCATTTGAGCCTTTTCATTTGAGTGTATTTAGGCCGGTGTGAGAATTCACATTGAAATAATTTAAATATGTACGCGAGGGTACGTAAGCGGCTGTTAAATGAAGGTCGAAGGTATCACCCCGTCTGCACAGGTGTTTAATCTGACATAATCCAATTTGCTCCGAAGTACTGAATAATCCTTTTCGGAATTTGCTTTTTTTCTTTTTCTATACTTTTATAGAGAGTAGCTATACTGTGAAGAAGTGCAAATGGATCTACTGTCATGTTTCGTTCAGCGACGGACATTACCAAATGCTCATTTATCCTTTTACTTCCTCGTCCTTTGTCCTCATTTCGTGAGAGCGGCAACGCAGATCTACGATCGAAATTTTAATCTTCATGGACAGCGGTAATCACGTTGCCATACCATCAGATTCGCTGATTGCTCGTTTTGACCTTAGCAATAAAAACGAAAAAGGAAACAATACAAGAAAATAAGGATATCTTAGCGATCTTTATGAGATTTTTTAAGGTATGTGAAGATCGCCAATCCGCTATAAGCCATATTAGTTGATTAGATTCAGCCATGAACAATTAGGGGTTCAAATTTCTTCCAGTAATTAACTAATTATTATTAAGTAATTATTATTGTATTTTTCTTAATGTCACCCCAACAAGGACTATTCGCCAATTAATACAAAACTGGACCAAACACATTTTAATTTCTTAGCGTAATGAAAACCCGATAAAGCTGGCTAGAGAAAGGCCCAGTCATTATTCCACGATCAATCAATTCTGTAACGTCACTTTTCAATTAAGCAAAAACAAAAAAGAAGGTGAAAATGGTCTGCGATACCCTCCGACCTGAATTAATCAATAGTACTGAAACGTCCACTTGATTTAGGAAGATATTTTTAAAACAGGACGGGTCTTTTAGGCCCCTTCGTATTTCTGTAATGAGTAGTATAAACCTCATATTTATGCGTGGTTTTAAAAAACGTTTGAATTAATAGAGGAACATAAATACTAAAAATGTTGACTGCTGACTAAAGTTTTTAAGGAAAGCGATAAATATTTGTTGGTCTTCCACCTTCGGAAATACTGACACAACTTTTCACACGAACGAATATAGTGTAGGTATACTTAAAACCAGCTTCACAACGGACTTTGATGTTTTGACTAAAAACTTTTACAACCACCTTTATTCTTGTCACCAACTCTTTAAGTTAATAATAAGTTTACCACGCTGGCCTCATGCGGTGAGTTTAATAATCACATAGGTAGCTCTGAAATCATGTGAATTTGAAACCATAATATTTATTGTACGAAAAAAGGCACAATCTCTAAATTACACTCTATTAATTAAATACAATCTGTCAGAGCCTGTACAACTTCATCTTGAATGTATTTACTACTAATAAATTGTCCCGTCTTACTGACAAGAACTGTCGAGGGGAAATTTAAATTCCCGCTAGTTATAACAAAACTTCCTTTCACAAATTTTAAACAGCGTCTTACGTCTCGCTTATTTATTAGGGAGAATATCTTCATTATCCGGTAACCAGGAAAACTCTTCAACTTTAAGGATAGCTTTCAAAAGTTTGTTACAGAGAAATCAGGAGTCATTAGTTTAATCATCAGTTTAACTTTGTGACTAAATGTCAAAGCTGTCATGGTTTAGTATGAGACCGTGGGTTTTAATGTACGTGTATGGGGTGTTACATCACAGTAACACCCCATACAAATGATCTATCAGAAAATTCGCAGCCCTTCGACATTAATCAGCAATTATAGAAACCCATCATAGTAACACATGCAGATTTCGCGTTTCGTATTTAGTTTATTCGATCGAGTCACTAAAATTGTGCTGATCCGCAATAAATAAGCATCTTCTGAGAGCAGATAGTCAATTTGAATTAACTGCTCTATCAAACGTATCAGGTACAGATCAGTTAAAAACATTTGCATTAAACATTACATTACCAAACCGAGTTCCTATCTCCTTACTTTTACTACTAACCCAAATCAGCAGTAACATTTAATTGTTAGACTGACGTAAAACTCCCGTACTGACCCTCTTTATCAATTCAGTAGTGAAACAAACTTCGGTCCCGTGTCGCTAATCAAACTTCCGGCGAGCGTCCGAAATTTTATACTCAAGCCACTAAACTAAATTCGACAAGGCCAAAAAACAAACATAACTGTTGTTACAGTGATAAAATTATATCTGCATCATTAAAACTTTGACTGTTCAAGCAGCGGTGATAAACAGGAAAGTTTCCCTTCCAAGGTAAATTAGGGATATCCACTCGGGTTTTAGTGCCTAGAAAACAACTTAAAAGATTATCGGGATTTTTCTCTGGTATAGACTTTTAGGATCAATTTAAGATCTTTCAAAATTATGGACATAATAGACTCACATTTGGGCATTAGCGCGGCAAACTGATGACCAGTGGAGCCGAAACATTATCAAGTGGATTCCACGTATCGGAATAATCTGATTGTCCGATAGTTACTCCGATTAGTAAGTTGAAGTGTCAGCGGTCTGAATGCATAACGCGTACAAATGATGACCGATAAAGCTGAGAATTGCTTAAGCAGACGTCACAATGCAAATGCAACATCGGATAAGTTAGTAGAGGTATAACTAGTGACGCATTTAGTGGTCACTAAATGCCGACTGCTTTCAACAGCTAACTGCGGAAATTCTTAAAAAAAAACAGACTTCCTGTGATTAAAAATGATGATCATATTTTTAACGCAACAGAAGAAAGTACCAAGTTTGTACACAAACACTTGCCTTAAGTATTCAATAACTTAGAGAGATTTTATTGTTCCTAAAAACTCAGAATCATAATAAATATTCAAACATAACCCCCTAGGGAAGTTTGTACACCCTAACGAAATTCGCTTTTATATCAATAGTCCACAGATTAAACTGCAGAATCAGAACCTAACCCCCCACGATTCAAACCTTCTACTAGCTACAAATACATTTCGAAACGACACACAGACGTATTAAGTATTAACACTAGCATAGAAGCTTAATGTGACAAAATCAAGAGCATGCAACCATGAGGATGTGGTTATCAAATGAAACGCCGCAGCGTAGCGCAATTGATTGGCCACAACCGTTTGACCAACGTTGGATATTGAAGCATTCCGTATTTTAGTCAGTTGGGTACGTATCTTAATAACTGCTCGGCGATAATCGGTCCCATATTTCCTATCGTTGTCCCTGATTCTTTACTAAGAAAGAAATTTACGTTTCGTCTCGATGATGTTAAAAAAAGACTCCGACGAATCCAGATTTTCATCTTTCTTTGAAGTTGATTAAAAAAGTAGTGCTTGAATTCAAGTTTACGATCACATTCTATGCTATGGAAACCATGCTTTTTACGGGATAAAAAGGATCCCACATTACTCTTCGACACATAACATGTTTCTATTTAAATATTCTTGTCTAGCTGTTTAGCCGAAAACTAACAAGAAAATAAACATAAATTCAATGTTGGAGAACTATTCTAATAACATTAAAAGACAAAATTCACGAAATCGCAAACAATTTTTTAGAAGCTTTTATGAACGCGAGATTGCGGATAAAAGGATATAAAATACGAATCTAGAAGTGCACGCCATGTATCTAAGTAAAGCGGAACAATTTTCATGACGTCCGCTGCTTTTAGTAAAGTACACTGTAGTGGGAGATTTTTATCAATTCGCTGTTCTACACAACAGGAAGAAACGTGTAGTTCGCCAGATAAACGATAGCGACCCGAGATGCTGTGCCAAAAATACTTTTGAATTTTCTAGCAATTTTTTCAAGATCGCCATGGAGATTTGAATGTGTAATAGTCTGTCGGATGTATATTGAAAACATTATTTATTTTTATTTTAATATTAAAGCCTATTCAGCAGTGGACTTCTTTTGGCTAAATAGAGAGGGAAAGATAACTTGGTATGATGCTTTTATTATCGCAAAATTAGCCGTATATAAAACAATACATTATAATAGAATTAAAAAATAAAGTAGAAAAACAGATAAGTACGTATGTTATGCGGCCCACTCGCAATTACAGGTTATCATCTCAACATGTTGCTGTGTGATAACAGAAGCAACCACACAACGCTGGTTTTAAGATGTAGCCTTGGACGATTTTTGGTGATTTAACATCTCCGCATTCTTCCAAAAGATTAAAAGCAGTAAAATCGTTAGGAAATTTAATTAGTCACACTGAATTTGGAAAATGCAAATTAACAGCTATATTCTGCGGCAATAATAATTCAGGAAGAACCTGCAAATAATTTTCTCCTGGAATATTTTTTCTTAATTTTTCCTCTTTTTCCGTTGTGAGCCTGGAATCAAGAATTTGTATCCGATATGGCGATAGGCTAGCCACTTACCACATCGTAGGACGAAACGTCGTAATAAGCATATCAGTGTCTATTTCTCCCGTAAAACAGCAGTGTAAACGCACTGTTTTGTTTCGGGTTGAAGGGCATTGTGGCCAGAGTAACTACTGGACATATTGAGACTTAACATCTTATATCTCTCTTGTAATTCAAGGTGTTGTTTGGTTTTGCTACTGTTCATGAGCGGTCGTATCGCTTACCATCAGGCGAACGGCATGCTCGTCTCGCCACTCATAGCAGTAAAAAAAAAAATAAGCGACTGTGGATTCAAGTTCGTAACTAATCTAACATTAACTTGTCTCTGCTCGGATTAAATGAATAGCATAATAATTTAGTTGTAACATATGACTAAGGTGTAGAGATTTACGATCTTATTCAGACTTTCTCCTACTGATTTTCTTTCTATTGAAATGCTCTGTTCGCTTCGCTCAAACTGAATCCAAAAGTCGTTCAAGAGGGACAAAAAATCGGTAACTTAAATAGGTTTTAAACTGTCTATGAATAAGAACTCTTTAATAAAACCTGGTAGTAAAATTTTAATTCATTAATTTTTAATGCAATAATATTTACATTTAAATAAAATTGAAGTGTCTGTTTGTAAAGTAAAAATAAAAAAAAATGTCCAACTACATATCGTTATATAACGAAAATGACCTTAGATTTTTTTGTCTGTCTGTCTGTCTGTCTGTCTGTTTGTTCCGGCTAATCTCTGATATTGCTGGACCGATTTTGACGCGACTTTCACTGAAAGATAGCTATTTTTTGCGGGAGTAACATAGGCTACTTTAATTTTGAAAAACAAAATTAGGGTTCCGCAGAAAAAAAATCAACCCTTAAATTTTGAGGTTGTTTTTTTTTTAAATATGGTATAATGACGTGGGTGGATGAGCTCATTATGTCTCTTTGATTTATTTGGTCCTTAAAATATTCTAAAAATGTCAGGTAGCTGATATAATAAGGAGTAACTTAGGCTACATTTATTTTAGATTTTTTTTTATTTTAGAAAAATAAAGTTTTTGTTAAGTTCCACGCGGACGAAGTCGCGGGCACAGCTAGTTATTCATAAGATGTAAAACATGTGTACGACTCGAGATCCAATTTCAGGGGAAATTAGTGGTAGGTCTCTCATATGTAAAAGCCCGCCTAGGTAGGTACCACCCTTATGTCTTTTTCTCCCACCAAACAGTAGTCTAAATGCACTGTTGTGTTCCGGTTGCAAGGACATTGTAGATTAACTACCAGATATATTGAGACATAAACGGAAAACAATTCGCCAAGTACCTAAGGTAATAGAAAGAAAGTCAAGAATATTTATTACTGGCACAATAAATGAACAGTTAAGGTGACAAAATAAAGATAAATATTGCACCAGGGTATCTCATTCAGCTAATAAGCTGCAGTACCATCAGAGCAGCCCTGCAACGCTGATTTTCGATGAAAGATCTCGATGACGTGTGGACATTCAATCTTTAATATTACAATTAATACTAAGACTTAACAGACTACAAATACAAGGCTTAAAAAACTTCAGTGGTTTAAGCACTTTTAGTTCTAAGCTGACATCCTGTGCAACACTAGCCGCTCCAGTAATCCAAATTATCTCAAAAATAGCTTTTAGTTTAGTAATTAATCTATTTATTTATTTGGAAACTCAACAGCTTATACAAAAACAGCTGTTTCTAATTTTATATTTAAATAAATGTCTAAAGCCAATAAGAGAGTTTCACGACATTACAACAAACAAATACGAGGTGAACTATGTTACATTATTATAGATTATGTATATATAAATATATTAAAAAAAGAATATAACAATAGTAGTTAAAGATTACTGACGACAACAACAAAAAAAGAGTCTACACTCAATAAATGAATTACCGTCGAATACAAAATTAATTAAATTTATATTTCAGATTTTAATTTTACAACTTATCGTTTGAATTTTCAATATTACAAAGTCACCTGTCATTTATTAATATTACCCAAGTTTATTCTTCATTGTTACCAAAATGAATATTGAAAGTTTCAGCGAAACGAATTTTCAGAAAATGACTTGCAAAATAATGTGCTAATTAGGTAGACAATATGTTTAATAAGACGGCTTATATTAATAAACTTAGATTTATAATTACTAGAACCAAGATTGTCTTATAATACGAAGGGACATAAAATTTAGTGAAATTATAGTGTCTTGGCTAAAAGCTTTATTAGTAGTGAAATCAATTACTAAACGTTTCTTTGCGCTTTAAATCCATAAAGCCCTAATTACACGAAGAGAGTTTCTCGCAGCGAGAATCGTATGCGATTATCCCATGGCATCATAAATATAGGCAACAGCCACATACATCGTCCTGACCCGACACTAACATCGAGTTGTGTCGTGGGTATCCGAATCACGAGAGACTTTTCGGTCTCACAAACACACCCGAATACCTGTGAACCACCCAAATATTTATCTCGGTGCGGGGTCGAACCCGCCGCCTCACGTTTCACAGCCGGTGTCTAATCAACTGTGCCATAGAGGCTGTCAATATGACATAACTGGCATAGATTATCGTGTTCTGACAAATGTTTACACGACTGCCTCGGTGGCGTAGTTGTACTACGGTACGGTCACAAAGCTGAGGTCTTGGGTTCAAATCCCGGGTTGGGCAAAGTGATACTGGATTTTTCTATTCATTATCAGCCCAGAGTCAGGAATTTGTGTCCGATATGGCGATAGGCTCGCCACCTATCACATCGTGGGACAGAACATACACGGCGAAATGTGGGTGTCTGGCACCTCTACCTACCCCTTCTGGTAAAAAGGCGTGAGTTTATGTATGTATGTATGTTTACAGGATGCAACATTTTTATATCCTTACGATTTCGTATCTTCTCGAAACTCTCCCCGTGTAAATGAATCGTAAGCTAGTCAAATAAAAGCACAGAAATTAAAGTAACCTAGTGTCATTTTAATAGGCAAGTAGTCTTGCTGTATTCAGATGCCATTTGAATGCTACAATCACTGAAAAATCTGTTTCATTATATAACTGTGATTGTGTCTATCCTCAAGTGAATTCTTGGATCATTTTTCGAGCACACGTCATTAAAAATCAACCAAAAATATGCGATCAACGCAATAAACGCCAAATATAATTCACAGACAAAAATAAAGCCTTATACAAATGAAAAACCGCATAAAATATACAAACAAAACGAGTCTTACGACTTTCAACAAGATCGTTGACACCAATATGACAAAAGAAACGATTTATTAAAACCAACATCAAACGCCCAAAAAGACGATACACGCAAAATGACTTGGTAATTCACGCTAAAAGTCGTTCTGGCGTAGCCATCCTTTGATTTGTCTACTTCTCTCGCCGTCTGCCAATCACTGTTCTTTTGAAACCAGCCGAGTACTGTCACGTACTGTTTACACAAAACCCACGCTATCAAAGAATATTTCGCTTCATTTCTCCGAATAAAAATGATTTTTGTAATATATTTTATATAAACTACGTCTTTCACAATAGTCTACTGTAAAGTAAAGCGCGTTGAACTTTTAACTCACCGCAGATGTCATAAACATTTTTTGATGGCGTACGTGCTGTTTTCGATTTTATGCGGTACGAATGAAATCAACGGATTTTATTATAAAGTTACGTGGATGTTATTTTACAAAATATTTTTAAAATAAAATATAGTTTTTTTTACGTGCATATATGCATGTAAAATATGAATACAGGTTATAAAAGTTTACAGTTAAATTTCATAAACTCAACGCGACGCTTCTAAATATAATAATTAAAATTAGTAATACATTAATTAATAAAATTTGTATTGTGGTGATGCGATGAATGAGCCAATACCAAAAAGCAATAATAACATAGTAATGAAATCATACTTATGAAATTATAAACAAAACCAAAATACGCCATCACGATAGCTAAAGCCTAAGGATTCAGCAAAATTCAATATCTGGCGAACAAAAGCACGCGTCCAATTTTATCGGACGTTTAATGGCCAAAAGTACTTTATAAAACGATATGAATATTTTATCTAAATAACAAGAGTCCGCCCATTTTAATATACCATACCGTTATAAACCTCCGTTATTAAAGGTAGATACACTGTCCATATTGTGCAAAAGATAGGTGTATCACCCATAAAAGTCGACCGCTTCGCAAAATGATCGCAATAATTTCTATAATTAAAGCAGCAATCTTGTTGAACGGTGCAATAACGCTTACAGAATATTCATACAGACATCATTGTAAGTTTGAATATAAATTTCACAACCCTATCTGGGTAATTAAAAAGGTTGAGGACCTCTGATATCGCCGCCGGCCGGGTCTTAATAAGTACTTTACTTCGCAACAGTACCTATGAGTTGGAATAATTGAGTTCCAAAATTAAATACGGCATCGTTAACGAACCAATAGTTGCGGATCACGGATGGTTGACTTCAACATTGCGATTTTAACTTTACATTTATTCTTGTCTGTTTTAAATTTTGACGACGTATATTGTTAGTCCCGGCATAAATTACACATGGGAGACAGAGCGCAAACGAGAGTTCTTGGCAATCAAGCTTTGAATCTTTAGTGCCTTTTTGTCCGTGTTTCGAATTTCGAAAACCTAAGCAAATGCGATTCAGACTAGCGCTTTGGGGGTCCTGTAGTAGGTAGTGGTACCACAGAAAACTCACATATATTTTTTTTCAAATTGACTTAAGAAAATAAACTGTATATTAAATTTTGCAAAATTGTATTACTGTTTGATATTTGCATTGTTGCAGTTAAAATATATTGACAAAAAAAAAACAAAAAGCTTTAAAAGAATTATGTGTACTTTGTACGAGGACCATTACTATTATTTTTTCATATAAATTGCTGCAGTATCTGACATTGTGAAAAATAAACTGTAAATATTTTGCTGTCTATTTTTTTTTTCTTTTTTTCGTATATTGACATCATAGGCACAATGCGTCTACGATCTTTTGGCGTCCGAATGCGTTGTTGTCAAAATTTAACAAGCCGTTTTTCTCTCTTCATATTTTATAATATTGGACATGTAATACTTTTCTATTACGAGTATACATACTTGTTGTTTATTATAGGAAAACTATACTTCAAACAAAGGGTTTATAGATACATTTTTTAATTTTATTTGTAGATCCGAATTCCACCACACGTCTAAAGGAAATACATTAATGTAGGTATTTTACAGAACCCTAAGTTTTCGTCACGTACACGTTTGCTTACTTATATATTGGAAAATTCAAATTACACTAATGGACTAGAAATCTATATTGGAATACATTCAGCATGATATGTACGACCACTCTATTGTAAATATGCGTCTTCATTTTCTACAACTTTTTCATATGTTATATTATTTGACTCGGCAAAAAGCTAAAAGGTCGCATGTTTTTAGAGTACGTACGTGCAACGCCCCTTTTTACCAGAATGGGAATGTAGAGGTATACCAGGACTCCCACTTTCGCCTTGTGTGTCCCATCCCAAAATGTAAATGGGGGCGAGCCTATCGCCATATTGGGCACAAAATACTGACTCTGGGCTGATAATGAATAGAAAAATTCAATATCACTGACCGACCCGGGTTTCGAACCCGAGTCTTCAGCCGTGTAATCGTACCGTAGTAATGCGCGCCACCGAGAAATTTATTACACTTTTACTTAATTTTTGAAGTGAAAACTTCTTTAGCGGCGTTGAGCACTTTTCTGTAATGGGTATAAAATCTTAAACTCGCGTCAGGACACGTGACCTGATCGAAAAAGCGTAAGACGGATGGAGAGTAGACAACTGTCAGTTAGCTGTCAGTTTATAAAGCTTTGATGAATTGCCAATGATTTTGAGTGGAGATTTCAACATAAACTTCGCAGACGATAAAAATCAACTATTAATTGAATTTTTAAATAATGAATTTGGTTTAACTATGTCGAATGATCGCAATCTTAGCACAACGAAATACAAAACTACTATTGATGCGGTCTTTATTACACATTTAAATAGGTTCGAATCAAAACTGTTCGTTTCTTACTTCAGCTACCATAAACCTATCGTATCAATTTTAGAGATTGGCGATGATAGTTCTGGTAATGATGATGGTGAAAAAGTCGTTGAAATTATGGATGAAAGTTGATTTTTCGGAGAGATAAACTTTTTAATGTAAAATAATTGTAATAGTTTTAAAGTGTTAAATTTTTAATGTAATATAAATTGTCATGTTTGTGTACGATAGCGCAATAAATGAATATTGTATTCTACCACATAAATGATAGTACTTTTATACTGATAAAGCAATTGGTGCAAAATTATTCCCTAACCATTCCAAAATATCAAACATGCTCAACGTTAATAATCAAGTTTTCACTTCTGCCGGCACTCCCGGAGTGCAACTCGTCTTTTTTTTTTTTTCTTAGACTCGCATAGAGCAAGTTCTCTTATCAAATAACGAAGTTGTATTTCTGCTAGCACCCAATATTCATGCACAATATGGCAAAAACTCCATTATATTAAAACAAAAACCTACAAACGTTAAGTAAGCAATTTTTTTTTGTCAATGGATATCACTTATCAACATGACTGTACACAGATTACGAAAAGAAGTTATAATTATTAGCGGACCGTTTATAGAAAACTGTGGTGTGTCTTGGTAAGCATATTTATTTTGCAAATGTTGACACAAGATATTATAAAGGTAATTAATTACAAACTATACTTACACACTACAAAACATCTCGAGGCAACGATCAAATTGTTTTTTTACCAACAAATAAAAACTGTCGAAAATAAAAAATAAAAACAAAACGAAAAATATTTAAAAACATAAACGTATATTATACAGTGTTTTAACCCCTTTGTAATACCGAAAAGTGCTTTACATAAAAGTGTAAATGCAGACCAATTTTCCGATTCATATTATTTGTATGAGTGGAGTTTTGAAACGTTCAAAACAAAACACCCAGAGGATACGAACGAACATTGCCAGCTATTGGCTTGCATATTACATCACCAATGCTGTTACCGCTTATTGTGTATTTTTCTTGCATTCCAAATCGTTACACAACTTTGATAACTTCAACTATTCGAGCGCGAAACGTGGTAACTGTTTTATTTGTATTGTTTGTTTTATATGTTCACGCCGGTATGCCCCGACTGGTTAGGCAGAAGTATTTCTAGTATCAATTACAGTTTGCAGAAAATATTTCTGTTTCAAGATGTGTTAAGAGAAGCTTTTTCTCTACATCTCAGCTCTTATGCCTCATCCACACAATAGCCTATTATCGGCCACTAAAGACGACTGGTCTCTTTGACTGGGCTATCATCGCCGAAGTTTGGTGACATCATAACAGTTTCTGCAATGTTGCTAAAGTATGTTTACTAAATTCCAAATTTTGACGTGACTGGTATTATTTATTTAAGCTTTATTGTACACCAGAAATAAAACAAAAGTATACAATTCACATTAGAAAAAAAAACAATTGGCGGTCTTCTCGCCCAAGGCAATTTCTGACAGACAACCATTTGATGGGTATAAGAGAAAAGGACGAGAGTTGGGCAGCGTCAGGTGTACGAATAATATAGATATTAATTATAGTACATACATACATACATAAACTCACGCCTTTTTCCCAGAAGGGGTTGGCAGAGGTGCCAGGGCACCCACATTTCACCTTGTATGTTCCGTCCCACAATGTGATAGGTGGCGAGCCTATCGCCATATCGGGCACAAATTCCTGACTCTGGGCTGATAATGAATAGAAAAATCCAATATCACTTTGCCCAACCCGGGATTCGAACCCGGGACCTAAGCTTTGTAAGTGTACCGTAGTACAACTACGCCACCGAAGCAGTCAAGAGGCAGATAATTATAGTAATGGTGATATATTCACTATTATTATCAAATATCAACAATCAACATGTGTTAAAATGGTTGTGAGGTTTATAAGGGTATGTCGAAATAAATGCACTACAAAGAAAACTCGTAATTGGTTATACAGTTTAGATATGGTTTTATTTTCAAGCATTGCAAATCGTTTCTTTAAATTTTAACTAAAATATAGTAATTCCTTATTTTTATTTTACAATGGGAGTCTACAAAAGTGACACCTTATATAGATTTCCCGCAATTGGTGTATTTTCTCAAATATTGACAAATCTGTTAAAAATTTGAAACATTGTATTCGTGGTTTTTCGATGTTTTTGCGACCTCAATGAATCCTAATAAAATAAGGAAAACAAAACACTTACCATCAACAAGATAAAAAAGTTGTTAATAATTAAGTTCAAACTTTTTCAGCCCTTAAGAAAATTGTTACACAAAAAAACATAGATTTATAGTATGTCAATAAACTAAAAATTGGCGGGCGTTTGGAAGATTTGAAAAAAATGAACGCGTAATTTGCGCGATTTGTGGACCAGATGGTAGCACTGACTATTTAATATGGAATTCGTTAAAAAATATGCCATGAATTCTTATTTTATCGGTTTTTATGGATAAGTGGTCAACTACAGAAACGTAATCCATTACTAGTGAGTAGTGACCCAACCTTAGATAGTCAACTTTGCATTTTTATTACCTTCGTTTTTAACTATGATTCCTAGAAATTCAATACTAGTACAATTAAAGTACAATTAAAAGCGTTTTGTTATCACATCTTCAATTTATTTAACAGCAAAAATAAAACGCAAACAGTCCATTTCCTTCATTGAACATTCGACATTGAACATTGAACATTTACTGGTGGTAGGTTTCTCATATGAGAGAGGCCATCTGGGTGGGTACCACCGCAGTGTCTATTTCTCTCGTCAAACAGCAGTGTAAAGAGTTGTGTTTCAGGTTGAAGAGCATTGTAGCCAGAGTAACTACTGGACATATTGAAACTTAACATCTTATGTCTCAGGATGGCGAGCCCAGTGGAATGCCAAGCATTGCTTTGTAATTCAAGGTGTTGTTTGGTTTTTCTGGTGTTCATGAGTGGTCGTATCGCTTACCATGAGGCGAACGGCATGCTGGTCTCGCCATTTATTAGCAATTAAAAAAAAAACGAATGATAAGAGTTTTTGCACTGAACATCGACTTTCCAAGTACGGTATAAATAAAAGATTACAAGACCTAAAATGGTTCACTATATTGTCAAGTATTGCAAGAAAAAAAAATCACATATACGCTTGTTGCAATTTTAAAGGCATGCATTATTTACGAGATTGTAGCGATTGTTACAGCATTTGGTAGAATATCAATAACATTAGTGATAGTCATCACACATCGATGAACACACGATGATACACTCAGTCCACCTAGCATAGTCATCACACACCCAGTGACAGAATTACAAACATGTGTACTGAGATAGTGACAACTACGTTAGTTAGACAACATGATGCAGCTCGATGAACACACGATGATACACTCAGTCCACCTAGCATAGTCATCACACACCCAGTGACAGAATTACAAACATGTGTACTGAGATAGTGACAACTACGTTAGTTAGACAACCTGATGCAGCTCGATGAACACACGATGATACACTCAGTCCACCTAGCATAGTCATCACACACCCAGTGACAGAATTACAAACATGTGTACTGAGATAGTGACAACTACGTTAGTTAGACAACATGATGCAGCTCGATGAACACACGATGATACACTCAGTCAGTCAGTCCACCTAGCGTAGTCATCACACACCCAGTGACAGAATTACAAACATGTGTACTGAGATAGTGACAACTACGTTAGTTAGACAACATGATGCAGCTCGATGAACACACGATGATACACTCAGTCCACCTAGCATAGTCATCACACACCCAGTGACAGAATTACAAACATGTGTACTGAGATAGTGACAACTACGTTAGTTAGACAACCTGATGCAGCTCGATGAACACACGATGATACACTCAGTCCACCTAGCATAGTCATCACACACCCAGTGACAGAATTACAAACATGTGTACTGAGATAGTGACAACTACGTTAGTTAGACAACATGATGCAGCTCGATGAACACACGATGATACACTCAGTCCACCTAGCGTAGTCATCACACACCCAGTGACAGAATTACAAACATGTGTACTGAGATAGTGACAACTACGTTAGTTAGACAACATGATGCAGCTCGATGAACACACGATGATACACTCAGTCAGTCAGTCCACCTAGCATAGTCATCACACACCCAGTGACAGAATTACAAACATGTGTACTGAGATAGTGACAACTACGTTAGTTAGACAACATGATGCAGCTCGATGAACACACGATGATACACTCAGTCCACCTAGCATAGTCATCACACACCCAGTGACAGAATTACAAACATGTGTACTGAGATAGTGACAACTACGTTAGTTAGACAACATGATGCAGCTCGATGAACACACGATGATACACTCAGTCCACCTAGCATAGTCATCACACACCCAGTGACAGAATTACAAACATGTGTACTGAGATAGTGACAACTACGTTAGTTAGACAACATGATGCAGCTCGATGAACACACGATGATACACTCAGTCAGTCAGTCCACCTAGCATAGTCATCACACACCCAGTGACAGAATTACAAACATGTGTACTGAGATAGTGACAACTACGTTAGTTAGACAACATGATGCAGCTCGATGAACACACGATGATACACTCAGTCCACCTAGCATAGTCATCACACACCCAGTGACAGAATTACAAACATGTGTACTGAGATAGTGACAACTACGTTAGTTAGACAACATGATGCAGCTCGATGAACACACGATGATACACTCAGTCAGTCAGTCCACCTAGCATAGTCATCACACACCCAGTGACAGAATTACAAACATGTGTACTGAGATAGTGACAACTACGTTAGTTAGACAACATGATGCAGCTCGATGAACACACGATGATACACTCAGTCCACCTAGCATAGTCATCACACACCCAGTGACAGAATTACAAACATGTGTACTGAGATAGTGACAACTACGTTAGTTAGACAACATGATGCAGCTCGATGAACACACGATGATACACTCAGTCAGTCAGTCCTCCTAGCATAGTCATCACACACCCAGTGACAGAATTACAAACATGTGTACTGAGATAGTGACAACTACGTTAGTTAGACAACATGATGCAGCTCGATGAACACACGATGATACACTCAGTCCACCTAGCATAGTCATCACACACCCAGTGACAGAATTACAAACATGTGTACTGAGATAGTGACAACTACGTTAGTTAGACAACATGATGCAGCTCGATGAACACACGATGATACACTCAGTCAGTCAGTCCACCTAGCATAGTCATCACACACCCGGTGACAGAATTACAAACATGTGTACTGAGATAGTGACAACTACGTTAGTTAGACAACATGATGCAGCTCGATGAACACACGATGATACACTCAGTCCACCTAGCATAGTCATCACACACCCAGTGACAGAATTACAAACATGTGTACTGAGATAGTGACAACTACGTTAGTTAGACAACATGATGCAGCTCGATGAACACACGATGATACACTCAGTCCACCTAGCGTAGTCATCACACACCCAGTGACAGAATTACAAACATGTGTACTGAGATAGTGACAACTGCGTTAGTTAGACAACATGATGCAGCTCGATGAACACACGATGATACACTCAGTCCACCTAGCATAGTCATCACACACCCAGTGACAGAATTACAAACATGTGTACTGAGATAGTGACAACTACGTTAGTTAGACAACATGATGCAGCTCGATGAACACACGATGATACACTCAGTCCACCTAGCATAGTCATCACACACCCAGTGACAGAATTACAAACATGTGTACTGAGATAGTGACAACTACGTTAGTTAGACAACATGATGCAGCTCGATGAATACACGATGATACACTCAGTCAGTCAGTCCTCCTAGCATAGTCATCACACACCCAGTGACAGAATTACAAACATGTGTACTGAGATAGTGACAACTACGTTAGTTAGACAACATGATGCAGCTCGATGAACACACGATGATACACTCAGTCCACCTAGCATAGTCATCACACACCCAGTGACAGAATTACAAACATGTGTACTGAGATAGTGACAACTACGTTAGTTAGACAACATGATGCAGCTCGATGAACACACGATGATACACTCAGTCCACCTAGCATAGTCATCACACACCCAGTGACAGAATTACAAACATGTGTACTGAGATAGTGACAACTACGTTAGTTAGACAACATGATGCAGCTCGATGAACACACGATGATACACTCAGTCCACCTAGCATAGTCATCACACACCCAGTGACAGAATTACAAACATGTGTACTGAGATAGTGACAACTACGTTAGTTAGACAACATGATGCAGCTCGATGAACACACGATGATACACTCAGTCCACCTAGCACAGTCATCACACACCCAGTGACAGAATTACAAACATGATACAACTTGTATTTTTTACAATATACATATTACATACCAAAATTCACATATTCACCAGAACAAAATCACATTTAATATCACCACTATAATGTATTATTTTCATTTATATTGTTGATGGGAAGCGGAGTGCTGAAAGATTATCCACCGCTATGAGATATTATTCACACACTTTACTTCTTTACTTGACCGATTGTCAGTTGTAACTGATTTGTCAACAATAATCACTGAGTATATATACCAAATGGGCCACCTGAACATCCCCTAATGAAGGGTGATTAACAGGTAATATTAAAATTGGATCATTAATTAATTATTTTGTTGATTAATGTGATTAGTGTTGTGTAATTATTGAATCATATTGTAATTAAGATTTTTTGAAAATAAAAGGGGTTTCTTGGTATTATATCAGTATATATTATTATACGTCCCAATGCAAGATACTTGTCTAACATTCTTAAAAAAATATTTTATACGGGTTGTACGGTTTAATATTTTTTAAGTCGTGTGTTGTAAAGAGATGTCCCTATCATATCCCTGTCATTTTGTTTTTGAAGATTTTATTTAAGAATAAATAATAGTTTAAATAAACTAAAAAAATACGCTTTTATAGAAAATCCAACAAAAAAATAGAATATAAATTTTAATGAATTTGAATAAAAAATAGTGTAAGAAAAAATGTTTGTATTGTAAAAAAGCGTGGGGTGCTTTTCAGGATATTATCAAAATAACCCTTCTAGTCATATATGTTTATAAAATATTTAGAACTATTGATACCATGCAGCCCATGCTTTTTTTACAATAAAATCATTTTTTGTTACAATATTTTTAATTCAAATTTATTAAAATTTGTTGTGTATTTTTAGTTGGATTTTCTATAAAATCGTATGTTTTTAGTTTTTCAAGCTATTATTTATTTTTCATTATTTTGTCGATTTTTAGTTGGATTTTCTATAAAAGCGTATTCGTCAAAATGTTGAATTGTCATCGGTCCTTAATAAGTATGCCAAATTTCGAGTTAATCCAACGTTTTGAAGGGGGTCAAAACCATGTTCAAAGATTCCGTTACATACTAATATACATACGTCTGAAGCTAATAAAAAGCGTATAAAAATATATAAGTTATGGCTAAAGTCTAATCGAGATGAGTACAAACCATCATTTAACCATACACGAAATTCGATAGGAACTAAAAAAAATATAGATACTAAATCGCGATACATATACAGGTTATCCAATAAAATAGCGCACTTGCTGATATACATTTTAGTAAATCGTGATTGCGTCTAGATTATATTGAATTTTCGTAGCTTACTCTAATAATAACAAGGATGCCAAGAAATCAAGAATTAAGATCACGCATGCTTCCCCTTAACCAATCACGCCAAACTTCTGAGAGTTCATGACAACGCCTTTTTGTAAAAAGTATTAAGACGAAGTCCATGAAAATTTTAGATTTGTTAAAAATGGTTTTCATGGTATATTCCAATAACCATGTTATTGACGACGAAACGACAAAATATGTATATGTTAAAATTTTGTTCTTTATCCATTACAACTGGTTTTATGCGAAAAAGCGGTAATAAAGTTTAAACTTTAAATCGTCATAACTCCAAAACTTATAGGTATGTTATTTATTTATTATCATATTATTATTATGCATATTAATATTGTATTCAACTTAGCAAGTGCTCCATTTTCTTATACTCCCAGTATAAATACACCCAACAGCGATATAAATAGTGACCTTACAATAAGATCAAGTCTTGGGTCGTGAATCAGAACCATAAGTATTCGTCTGAGATCTGGGTGTTTGTGCGACTGAAAACATTCTCGTAGTTTCTGATAAACGACACAAGACTCGATCTCAGTGTGGGGTCAGGACTATGTATGTGTCTGTTGGGTGTATTTATTATTTATTTTCCAGCTATAGCAGACCTTTATAAGAAGCTTTTTCTTATATACTTCATAATCTTGTCCCTTGCTTTACTATGGTGGGCGAACAATATTTTAATATCTTCATATATAAATATACAAACATATCGTCACTTTCGCATATATGGGCAGACGGAGACTGGATCGCCTTTTAGTGTTGGAATAAATAGCAATAGCAATCACAAATAGCAAGTGAAATCGATAATAACATTTCAAAAGTTATATAAATAAACTAAATTACTTACTTATCCGTAAGATTTTTCCCTCCGCTGGGTCTTTGCGAAGATTCCACAATTTTCTTCCCATTACAACGAAGATTTCCCTTGCACAAACTCTCCTACTCCCCATCCTTGATTATGCCGATGTCAGCTATCTTGATCTCACCGAGGACCAACTTAATAAACTTGAGCGTCTTCAAAATTTCTGTATTAGATTTATATTTGGTCTTCGCAAATATGATCATGTTTCCGAGTTTCGTGCTAAGCTGAAGTGGTTACCCATACGACTTCGTCGGAATGCTCATATTCTTAATCTTCTGTACAATATCTTGTTTAATCCTCTCACTCCTCCATATCTTAAAGAACGTTTTTTATTTCTCCATGTGTCACATTTGAAGTCCTTGAGGTCGTCGGGGAATCTGAAGTTGAGAATGCCTGTGCACACCACGATGTTCATGGATCAGTCGTTTACAGTCCAGGCTGTTCGACTGTGGAATGCACTACCAATTAATGTGAGACAGGCTAGAACACTAACTGCATTCAAAAAAATGGTCAAAGATCACTATCTATCTCTTTGAACAGCCAATATGTAGTCTAATTTCCTGCATTTGAACCTAAAGGTAATTTATAGTATGTTTATTTATGTATGTATATTTATTAAAATAACTATATATATAAATATTTGTGTATATCTATATTAGGTATATGTATTTTATTATGAATCATATATTGTGTACATATTAATTGTAAATAATTTGTCTGTTATTTTTTATCTCTATTGGAGCTTGTATCCTTTATTTTTCTAGACTACCCTCTCTTCTTTTCCTTTTCTTATATCCATCCAAAGATTGTCTGTAAGAAACCGCCTATGGCGATAAGACCGCCATCTGTACTTTTTGTTCATTATTTGTAATATATTTAAGTGGTTATCCTATATATGTGCAGTTAAGAATAAATAAATAAATAAATAAATTTTGCGATTTGCGATTGCGATTCACAAAGCCGATCGGCTAATATTTTTAAACGATCTCCTGTAATCTGTAAAGGAGTGAGTGTATTTTACGAACTCGAAAGAAGAAACTTAACAGTAAATTTTGTGTGTGTAATTTTAGTATGTACATACATATATAAACTCACGCCTTTTTCCCAGAAGGGGTAGGTACCTCTGGTGCCAGGACACCCACATTTCGTCATGTATGTTCTGTCCCACAATGGATAGGTGGCGAGCCTATCGCCATATCAGGCACAAATTCCTGACTCTGGGTTGATAATGAATAGAAAAATCCAATATTACTTTGCCCAACCCGGGAATCGAACCCGACAACTCAGCTTTGTGACCGTACCGTAGTACAACTACGCCACCGAAGCCGTTAATTTTAGTATGTAAATAGTTACTAATGATGTTTACTGAATATATTTAACTAATCTGATTATAGGGTTTGTTATGACAAGTGTACTCCTAGTTGATAAACATGTTTACATTTTTATATCTTTTAAAGTACATTGCGCTGCCAGGTAATTGAACCTGAGACATTACGTCTATTAGCTAAAGCTATTAGACCAATGAGAAGACTTGTTTATCATTTTTTTATTAAAAAATGTAAACACGTTTGTCAACTACGCTTGTCATAACAAACCCTATAGTCAGATTAGTTAAATATATTCAGTAAGCATCATTAGTAAATATTGACATCTTAAATTACACACACAAAATTCACTGTTCAGTTTCTTCTTTCGAGTTCGTAAAATACACTCACTCCTTAATAGATTACAGGAGATCGTTTAAAAATATTAGCCGATCGGCTTTGTGAATCGCAATCGCATATCGCAAAATTTAGTTTATTTATATAACTTTTGAAATGTTATTATCGACTTTACTTGCTATTTGTGATTGCTATTGCTATTTATTCCAAAATTGAAAGGCGATCGAGTCTCTGCCTAACCCTATATGCAAGAGTGACGATATGTATGTATATTTATAAATTAAATAGGAAGATATGTTATTAAAATATAGTTCGCCCACCATAGTAAAGCAAGGGACAAGATCATGAAGTATAGAAGAAAAAGATTCTTTTAAAGGTCTGCTATAGCTGGAAAATAAATAATAAATACACCCAACAGACACATACATAGTACGGACCCCACACTAAGATCGAGTCTTGTGTCGTGTATACAACACACGACTTAAAAAGACAGAAACCGTATAACCCGTATAAAATATTTTTCTTTGAAATATGTCCCTTTCAACGATATTCTTGAATGAACAGTAGACAAGTATCTTTCATTGGGACGTGAAACATATACTGATACAATACAAAGAAACCCTTTTTCCTTTCAAAAAATCTTAATTACAATATGATTCAATCATAACACAACACTAATTACATTAATCAACAAATAATTAATTAAAGATCAAATTTTAATATTACCTGTTAATCACCCTTTATTAGGAGATGTTCTGGTGGCCCATTTGGTATATATGTTATGGGCCAAGTGATTAATGCGAACAGTATTCATAATGCCCGGGCAGTATAAATAATGCCAAGCCATATCGGGCAAGTGATTAATTACAATCTAAACTCACCTATTTATCACATTGCTCGGGCATTATGAACATGGCTACATGATGATCGGGCAATGTGATTAATAGGTAAATTTTTACGTGGTGCGCTGCCGCATTGTCGCATCTGCGATAGACCCATAAATTAGAAAGGTGGAATTGATCTGCTTATGTTTAGTTGTTTTTTAACGTCCGAAACATTATCTTCAGAAGGAAATTAGTGTACCCACTTTATGGATCAGTTAGGTTGACTGTGCCCCAAAACCGACTCGGGACACCCCTACTTCACGTAGTCTTTTGGCTACCGACCCTAGAGTGTATATAAAAAGCCGGAGGCGCGGAGGGATAGCAGCCCCCGCCCGCTGTAGCTGCCCGCTCACCTCCGCAGCTTCGGCTTTCTGGTCGCCTCTGGCGACCAGCCTCAGCCGCTACGGCCCGCACGGTTGCCTATCTTTTGTTACGCAAGGGCGAAGGGGCTGAACTTCCCGTAGCGCCGGAGACGTTGCAGAAGCAAAGAATAATGATAATCCTCCATACATTTTTTTTGTTCTAATTTTGTTTGTGTGTATTTAGATGAAAAATATTTTAAAATATAGATTTCGAATTCCTTAAAAATTATTTCTTAAGATTTACTATTGTAGCAAGCCTAGGAAAAAAGATATTCCACTTTAAAGTTTTACAGATTTTCTATATCATGTCAAACTCTGTGGGTAGTTAATGTTATTTTGTTCAATTTATATTAGCGTGAGGCAAAGTTACGACCCACAAATAAAAGTTAGAAATATATTTTACACGCAATCAAAACATCGAGTACTTATTTATTTTATTCATCTAATAGTAATATCATGTGCAATGAAATAAAAAGGAAAGAGGGGACAACTATTTATTATTATTCGCATAATAGCGCTTTCGGGTGACAAAAGCAATTATTTGTTATTCCTTTATTGATTAATCAGTGATTTTATTGCATTATCAATTCAAGAAAGCACATCAAGAAAGTCAGTCAAGCTTATATTTAAAAAATGGCAACATTGAAACGACATAACGCCTCTCCAATAAAAATAAAGCAAATATCAATAGAGTTTTAAGAAAAATGTGTTTTCGTAATTCAGGCTTAGGTTCGCCGTGAGCTAGGCACCAAAATTACTTAAAAAATTAATTATTAATATTTTTATACATGAATTTTATAGACGCTTAAGAATTGCGTTAACAATAATTTTACCATGTTCTTTGTATTGACAACAATTGTTTTGAAGTTAGGTTACTATAATTGATATTTCTCAGGAATGGTGCGTTACCTTTTCATGGGAATAGTACCAAGGGAGGCGCGTGACCTTGCAACAGCCGCACGATGCCACTTCGGCTCATTGTTTTGATTTCGATTCGCTTTACATCACTGTGCCCAATAGGCACTGAGCATTATTCATAATGCCCGGGAAATGTGATAAATTTATTGTTTATAATCACATTGCCCGCTCGTATTGGGCATTATTCATATTGCCCGGGCATTATGAATTATGCCCAATTAATCACTTGGCCCATAACATATATTCTCAGTGATTATTGTTGACAAATCAGTTACAACTGGCAATCGGTCAAGTAAAGAACTAAAGGGTGTGAATAACCTTTTCACTAAATAAATAAACTTTTCACTAAATTGTTCTGACAATAAAATATTTTCTTTCTTTCTAATTATCTTGTAATATATCCTATTTTTTAATGTTAAGTCGTTTGTTCGTTCTTTAATAGTTTCATTCTAATGCTGATCATTTGTTATATCCTGTAACTTAATAAAATTGACTACTTTTAGATGGTCAGTTTTTAGTTTTTTAACCGATTCAAAGGTATCTTGACATTTTTCAATATTGTGCAAAATTACACTTAGAGAATTTCAATCTGAAGCCCTCCTTTAACACTTTGAGCACCACGTCAGCCATCGGTGGCTGACACTAGACTTTCCGTTTAGGCCGCGTCAGCCATCGGTGGCTGACACCGGACTTTCCTTTAGGCCACGGCAGCCATCCGTGGCTGACACTAGACTTTCCTTTAGGCCTCGTCAGCCATCGGTGGCTGACACTAGACTTTCCTTTAGGCCACGTCAGCCATCGGTGGCTGACACTAGACTTTCCGTTGAGGCCGCGTCAGCCATCGATTGCTGACACTAGACTTTTCGTTTAAGCCACGTTAGCCATCGGTGGCTGACACTAGGCTTACCGTTTAGGCCGCGTCAGCCATCGGTGGCTGACACTAGACTTGTCTTTAGGCCACGACAACCATTGGTACCTGACACTAGACTTACTGTTTAGGCCGCGTCAGGCATCGGTGGCTGACACTAGACAATCCGTTTAGACCGCGTCAGCCATCGGTGGCTGACACTAGACTTTACTTTAGGCCGCGTCAGCCATCAGTGGCTGACACTAGATTTTCCGTTCAGACCGTGTCTTCAATTTTCAAAGGAATTGACCAGAAAGCCGAATTTATATCCAATGTCGAGAAAAATCTACAATTTCGTGTTTTCACCATTAAATCCTCAATAAGTGGAAAAGGTTGTGATTATGGTACCACTATTTTGTTTAAATCGCGAAAATCAATACATAGTCTATATTTTGTTCCTTCTTCTTTTTTATAAGCTAATGTGACAGGAGCAGCAAATGGACTATATGATTCCTCAATTAAATTTTTCTCAAGTAATTTGGATATTTGCCTCTCTATTTCCTTTTTATCCTCAATAGTACATCGGTATGGTCTTTTACTACAATACTTATCTATTATTAAATCAATGTGCGCTTCATAGCCATTTCCTGTACCTACATCATAATTGTCCTTGGCAAAAAGCTCTTTATATTTGCAAATTAATTCATCTATTTTTAACCGTGCTTGGTAATATAAATGATTAATTTCAATTTTGAATTTTTCTATTTCAATCCATCCATCCCATTCATCAGCCAAAGGAAGTCCACTGCTGAACATAGGCCTCCCCCAATGATTTCCACAGAGACCTGTTGGAGGCAGCCTGCATCCAGCGACGTCCCGCGACCTTTACCAGGTCGTCGGACCATCTTGTGGGTGGACGTCCCACGCTGCGTTTTCCGCTACGCGACCTCCATTCGAGCACTTTCCGACCCCATCGGTCATCAGATCTCCGCGCTATGTGCCCTGCCCATTGCCACTTCAACTTGCTAATCCGGTGGGCTATGTCGGTTATTTTAGTTCTCCTACGGATCTCCTCATTTCTGATTCGATCTCGTAGGGAAACCCCGAGCATAGCCCTAGGGGTGGGCACAACATGGACATTCGACATGATCTTCGTTTTGTCCATGTTCATTTTAAGACCCACCTGTTGGGAGACTCGATTGAGGTCTTCGAGCATAGTGCTAAGGTCTTCCAGCGATTCTGCCAAGACTACAATATCGTCGGCAAACCGAAGGTGAGTGACATACTCGCCGTTGATGTTGATGCCGAATCCTTTCCATTGCAAGAGCTTGAAGGCATTTTCCAGCGCAGCAGTGAACAGTTTCGGAGATATGACATCTCCCTGTCTCACACCTCTCTGTAGTGGAATAGCCTTCGTACCCTGATCTTGTACTCGGACCGACATGATGGCGTTGTTGTATATACACTTCAACACTTCGATGTACCGATAGTCGATATGGCACCGCTGGAGAGACTAGCACAGCCCAAGTCTCGATCGAATCAAAGGCTTTCTCATAGTCCACAAACGCTAAACAAAGCGGCAAGTTATATTCCTCGGTTTTTTGTATAACTTGCCGAAGCGTATGGATGTGGTCTATGGTACTAAAGCCTTTTCCGAAACCGGCTTGTTCGGGAGGCTGGAAGTCATCAAACCTGCGTTCGAGACGATTCGTGATGACCCTCGAAAACAACTTATAGACATGGCTCAGGAGCGAGATGGGCCTGTAATTCTTCAGCAAAGTGTTATCACCTTTTTTGAAGAACAGTACCACCACGCTCCTGCTCCATGCCTCTGGCGTTGAGCCCTCGAGGAGAACGGAATTGAAGAGCCTCTGAAGGACTTTCAGTATCGGCGTTCCGCCCGCTTTCAGAAGCTCTGAAGTTATTCCATCCTCGCCCGGCGCCTTGTTGTTTTTAAGTTGTTTCAGGGCCATCTCAATCTCACACAGGCTGATGTCCGGGATATCATCGCTAAAGTGTCGGATCAACTCGGCTCTCGGGTCTTCGGCCGAGCTAACAGCAGGTTTGGCCTAGGTTTGTCCGTAGAACCTCTCGATCTCCCTTAATACCTCTGCCCTCGTCGATACCACGCGGCCATCGTCCGTTTTCAGCCTAGACAACTGGCTTTGCCCAATAGACAAGTCTCTTGCAAATACTTTGGAGCCTGCGTTCCGCTCAATTGTCTCCTTAATGCTCACAGTATTGTGAGCACGGACATCGTGTCGCAAGGACTTCCAGATCCGTCTATTGAGCCGCCGATATGTTTCGGCGTCAACGGAAGACTGCAGCGTCAAAGATCGACGTATCTATCTTCAGACGTATCTATTTCAATATGTTCATTGAAATTTATTTTGTGCGCGTTTCATTTTCTTCTAAAATGTCCAAATTACTAATATTTTTTGTTACAAGGTTTTTTCTGTATATTTTTTTTTTATTGCCCGGCATTTTGGCGGCGTTGCACCTGATGGTAAGCGCGATGCCGCCCAGGCAGAGTATCCATTGACATCAGACGGCAGTCCCATGCCAATGGAAACAATTATGCCGGCCTGCTAAGGTGCCTCTTCACACTACGGCGGAAGGACCCAGGATTGTAGGAAGGAGGGAAGACGTGAGATGGCAAACAATTCCACAGCCTGACGGTGCGGCACAAAAAAGAATTATAGAACCATTTGGTTCGTGCCGGGATGGTTTGGACCGACAAGCTATGGCTTCGCAAGCCAGCCCGCGTGGTTCTGGTAAGGAATGGAGAGGAGGGGATCAAGTTGAACAATTTCTCAGAGTTAAATTATTTTATTTTATTTCTAGTTTTTCATGTTGAACTAATCGAAATTTTTCTATACAATCTAGTGCAATTAAGAAATCATAGTCAAAATTATCACACATTGTTAAATATTTTTATTTTTAAAGTTATCATTCCTACAGTTTTCACACCATTAATCGTTTTTAAGTTTGCCTTATTGGTAATATTTTGTTTATTTTTCAATGCTAATAATCTTGAGTTTATTAAGGATACATTTGATCCTGAATCATAAACTGCTTTGCAGTTTTATATAATGTGAGTAGCGACAAAATAAAATCAAAATTTGCGTTTCTGAAATTCAACAGATTTATTAAATAAAACATATTTTATACATTAATCTATCAAATTACAACTAAATAATAACTAAATCATTAAAACTAAACATAATCTTTACCTGAAATCCAACAGAAACAACATTTATAACTTTTTATTTAAATCGCTACCAAAACATAAAAATATTATACATCAATAACATTTTATAACAATGTTATATTGTACACATATATAATTTACAATTATTTCTTTATTTCTAAACGTCGAAACAAAATGAGGTTCCTAACAATGAAAAAACTGCATTGAGCACGCCAGTTGATGCTGCAGCTCGATGAACACACGATGATACACTCAGTCAGTCAGTCCACCTAGCGTAGTCATCACACACCCAGTGACAGAATTACAAACATGTGTACTGAGATAGTGACAACTACGTTAGTTAGACAACATGATGCAGCTCGATGAACACACGATGATACACTCAGTCCACCTAGCATAGTCATCACACACCCAGTGACAGAATTACAAACATGTGTACTGAGATAGTGACAACTACGTTAGTTAGACAACATGATGCAGCTCGATGAACACACGATGATACACTCAGTCAGTCAGTCCACCTAGCATAGTCATCACACACCCAGTGACAGAATTACAAACATGTGTACTGAGATAGTGACAACTACGTTAGTTAGACAACATGATGCAGCTCGATGAACACACGATGATACACTCAGTCCACCTAGCATAGTCATCACACACCCAGTGACAGAATTACAAACATGTGTACTGAGATAGTGACAACTACGTTAGTTAGACAACATGATGCAGCTCGATGAACACACGATGATACACTCAGTCCACCTAGCATAGTCATCACACACCCAGTGACAGAATTACAAACATGTGTACTGAGATAGTGACAACTACGTTAGTTAGACAACATGATGCAGCTCGATGAACACACGATGATACACTCAGTCCACCTAGCATAGTCATCACACACCCAGTGACAGAATTACAAACATGTGTACTGAGATAGTGACAACTACGTTAGTTAGACAACATGATGCAGCTCGATGAACACACGATGATACACTCAGTCAGTCAGTCCACCTAGCATAGTCATCACACACCCAGTGACAGAATTACAAACATGTGTACTGAGATAGTGACAACTACGTTAGTTAGACAACATGATGCAGCTCGATGAACACACGATGATACACTCAGTCCACCTAGCATAGTCATCACACACCCAGTGACAGAATTACAAACATGTGTACTGAGATAGTGACAACTACGTTAGTTAGACAACATGATGCAGCTCGATGAACACACGATGATACACTCAGTCCACCTAGCATAGTCATCACACACCCAGTGACAGAATTACAAACATGTCTACTGAGATAGTGACAACTACGTTAGTTAGACAACATGATGCAGCTCGATGAACACACGATGATACACTCAGTCAGTCAGTCCACCTAGCATAGTCATCACACACCCAGTGACAGAATTACAAACATGTGTACTGAGATAGTGACAACTACGTTAGTTAGACAACATGATGCAGCTCGATGAACACACGATGATACACTCAGTCCACCTAGCATAGTCATCACACACCCAGTGACAGAATTACAAACATGTGTACTGAGATAGTGACAACTACGTTAGTTAGACAACATGATGCAGCTCGATGAACACACGATGATACACTCAGTCCACCTAGCATAGTCATCACACACCCAGTGACAGAATTACAAACATGTGTACTGAGATAGTGACAACTACGTTAGTTAGACAACATGATGCAGCTCGATGAACACACGATGATACACTCAGTCCACCTAGCATAGTCATCACACACCCAGTGACAGAATTACAAACATGTGTACTGAGATAGTGACAACTACGTTAGTTAGACAACATGATGCAGCTTGATGAACACACGATGATACACTCAGTCAGTCAGTCCACCTAGCGTAGTCATCACACACCCAGTGACAGAATTACAAACATGTGTACTGAGATAGTGACAACTACGTTAGTTAGACAACATGATGCAGCTCGATGAACACACGATGATACACTCAGTCCACCTAGCATAGTCATCACACACCCAGTGACAGAATTACAAACATGTGTACTGAGATAGTGACAACTACGTTAGTTAGACAACATGATGCAGCTCGATGAACACACGATGATACACTCAGTCAGTCAGTCCACCTAGCGTAGTCATCACACACCCAGTGACAGAATTACAAACATGTGTACTGAGATAGTGACAACTACGTTAGTTAGACAACATGATGCAGCTCGATGAACACACGATGATACACTCAGTCAGTCAGTCCACCTAGCATAGTCATCACACACCCAGTGACAGAATTACAAACATGTCTACTGAGATAGTGACAACTACGTTAGTTAGACAACATGATGCAGCTCGATGAACACACGATGATACACTCAGTCAGTCAGTCCACCTAGCGTAGTCATCACACACCCAGTGACAGAATTACAAACATGTGTACTGAGATAGTGACAACTACGTTAGTTAGACAACATGATGCAGCTCGATGAACACACGATGATACACTCAGTCCACCTAGCATAGTCATCACACACCCAGTGACAGAATTACAAACATGTGTACTGAGATAGTGACAACTACGTTAGTTAGACAACATGATGCAGCTCGATGAACACACGATGATTCACTCAGTCAGTCAGTCCACCTAGCGTAGTCATCACACACCCAGTGACAGAATTACAAACATGTGTACTGAGATAGTGACAACTACGTTAGTTAGACAACATGATGCAGCTCGATGAACACACGATGATACACTCAGTCAGTCAGTCCACCTAGCATAGTCATCACACACCCAGTGACAGAATTACAAACATGTCTACTGAGATAGTGACAACTACGTTAGTTAGACAACATGATGCAGCTCGATGAACACACGATGATACACTCAGTCCACCTAGCATAGTCATCACACACCCAGTGACAGAATTACAAACATGTGTACTGAGATAGTGACAACTACGTTAGATAGACAACATGATGCAGCTCGATGAACACACGATGATACACTCAGTCCACCTAGCATAGTCATCACACACCCAGTGACAGAATTACAAACATGTGTACTGAGATAGTGACAACTACGTTAGTTAGACAACATGATGCAGCTCGATGAACACACGATGATACACTCAGTCCACCTAGCATAGTCATCACACACCCAGTGACAGAATTACAAACATGTGTACTGAGATAGTGACAACTACGTTAGTTAGAAGACAACATGATGCAGCTCGATGAACACACGATGATACACTCAGTCCACCTAGCATAGTCATCACACACCCAGTGACAGAATTACAAACATGTGTACTGAGATAGTGACAACTACGTTAGTTAGACAACATGATGCAGCTCGATGAACACACGATGATACACTCAGTCAGTCAGTCCACCTAGCATAGTCATCACACACCCAGTGACAGAATTACAAACATGTGTACTGAGATAGTGACAACTACGTTAGTTAGACAACATGATGCAGCTCGATGAACACACGATGATACACTCAGTCCACCTAGCATAGTCATCACACACCCAGTGACAGAATTACAAACATGTGTACTGAGATAGTGACAACTACGTTAGTTAGGCAACATGATGCAGCTCGATGAACACACGATGATACACTCAGTCAGTCAGTCCACCTAGCATAGTCATCACACACCCAGTGACAGAATTACAAACATGTCTACTGAGATAGTGACAACTACGTTAGTTAGACAACATGATGCAGCTCGATGAACACACGATGATACACTCAGTCCACCTAGCATAGTCATCACACACCCAGTGACAGAATTACAAACATGTGTACTGAGATAGTGACAACTACGTTAGTTAGACAACATGATGCAGCTCGATGAACACACGATGATACACTCAGTCAGTCAGTCCACCTAGCATAGTCATCACACACCCAGTGACAGAATTACAAACATGTCTACTGAGATAGTGACAACTACGTTAGTTAGACAACATGATGCAGCTCGATGAACACACGATGATACACTCAGTCCACCTAGCATAGTCATCACACACCCAGTGACAGAATTACAAACATGTGTACTGAGATAGTGACAACTACGTTAGTTAGACAACATGATGCAGCTCGATGAATACACGATGATACACTCAGTCCACCTAGCATAGTCATCACACACCCAGTGACAGAATTACAAACATGTGTACTGAGATAGTGACAACTACGTTAGTTAGACAACATGATGCAGCTCGATGAACACACGATGATACACTCAGTCCACCTAGCATAGTCATCACACACCCAGTGACAGAATTACAAACATGTGTACTGAGATAGTGACAACTACGTTAGTTAGACAACATGATGCAGCTCGATGAACACACGATGATACACTCAGTCCACCTAGCATAGTCATCACACACCCAGTGACAGAATTACAAACATGTGTACTGAGATAGTGACAACTACGTTAGTTAGACAACATGATGCAGCTCGATGAACACACGATGATACACTCAGTCCACCTAGCATAGTCATCACACACCCAGTGACAGAATTACAAACATGTGTACTGAGATAGTGACAACTACGTTAGTTAGACAACATGATGCAGCTCGATGAACACACGATGATACACTCAGTCCACCTAGCATAGTCATCACACACCCAGTGACAGAATTACAAACATGTGTACTGAGATAGTGACAACTACGTTAGTTAGACAACATGATGCAGCTCGATGAATACACGATGATACACTCAGTCCACCTAGCATAGTCATCACACACCCAGTGACAGAATTACAAACATGTGTACTGAGATAGTGACAACTACGTTAGTTAGACAACATGATGCAGCTCGATGAACACACGATGATACACTCAGTCCACCTAGCATAGTCATCACACACCCAGTGACAGAATTACAAACATGTGTACTGAGATAGTGACAACTACGTTAGTTAGACAACATGATGCAGCTCGATGAACACACGATGATACACTCAGTCCACCTAGCATAGTCATCACACACCCAGTGACAGAATTACAAACATGTGTACTGAGATAGTGACAACTACGTTAGTTAGACAACATGATGCAGCTCGATGAACACACGATGATACACTCAGTCCACCTAGCATAGTCATCACACACCCAGTGACAGAATTACAAACATGTGTACTGAGATAGTGACAACTACGTTAGTTAGACAACATGATGCAGCTCGATGAACACACGATGATACACTCAGTCAGTCAGTCCACCTAGCATAGTCATCACACACCCAGTGACAGAATTACAAACATGTGTACTGAGATAGTGACAACTACGTTAGTTAGACAACATGATGCAGCTCGATGAACACACGATGATACACTCAGTCCACCTAGCATAGTCATCACACACCCAGTGACAGAATTACAAACATGTGTACTGAGATAGTGACAACTACGTTAGTTAGACAACATGATGCAGCTCGATGAACACACGATGATACACTCAGTCCACCTAGCATAGTCATCACACACCCAGTGACAGAATTACAAACATGTGTACTGAGATAGTGACAACTACGTTAGTTAGACAACATGATGCAGCTCGATGAACACACGATGATACACTCAGTCCACCTAGCATAGTCATCACACACCCAGTGACAGAATTACAAACATGTGTACTGAGATAGTGACAACTACGTTAGTTAGACAACATGATGCAGCTCGATGAACACACGATGATACACTCAGTCCACCTAGCATAGTCATCACACACCCAGTGACAGAATTACAAACATGTGTACTGAGATAGTGACAACTACGTTAGTTAGACAACATGATGCAGCTCGATGAACACACGATGATACACTCAGTCAGTCAGTCCACCTAGCATAGTCATCACACACCCAGTGACAGAATTACAAACATGTGTACTGAGATAGTGACAACTACGTTAGTTAGACAACATGATGCAGCTCGATGAACACACGATGATACACTCAGTCCACCTAGCATAGTCATCACACACCCAGTGACAGAATTACAAACATGTGTACTGAGATAGTGACAACTACGTTAGTTAGACAACATGATGCAGCTCGATGAACACACGATGATACACTCAGTCCACCTAGCATAGTCATCACACACCCAGTGACAGAATTACAAACATGTGTACTGAGATAGTGACAACTACGTTAGTTAGACAACATGATGCAGCTCGATGAACACACGATGATACACTCAGTCCACCTAGCATAGTCATCACACACCCAGTGACAGAATTACAAACATGTGTACTGAGATAGTGACAACTACGTTAGTTAGACAACATGATGCAGCTCGATGAACACACGATGATACACTCAGTCCACCTAGCATAGTCATCACACACCCAGTGACAGAATTACAAACATGTGTACTGAGATAGTGACAACTACGTTAGTTAGACAACATGATGCAGCTCGATGAACACACGATGATACACTCAGTCCACCTAGCACAGTCATCACACACCCAGTGACAGAATTACAAACATGTCTACTGAGATAGTGACAACTACGTTAGTTAGACAACATGATGCAGCTCGATGAACACAACATGATACACTCAGTCCACCTAGCATAGTCATCACACACCCAGTGACAGAATTACAAACATGTGTACTGAGATAGTGACAACTACGTTAGTTAGACAACATGATGCAGCTCGATGAACACACGATGATACACTCAGTCCACCTAGCATAGTCATCACACACCCAGTGACAGAATTACAAACATGTGTACTGAGATAGTGACAACTACGTTAGTTAGACAACATGATGCAGCTCGATGAACACACGATGATACACTCAGTCCACCTAGCATAGTCATCACACACCCAGTGACAGAATTACAAACATGTGTACTGAGATAGTGACAACTACGTTAATTAGACAACATGATGCAGCTCGATGAACACACGATGATACACTCAGTCCACCTAGCATAGTCATCACACACCCAGTGACAGAATTACAAACATGTGTACTGAGATAGTGACAACTACGTTAGTTAGACAACATGATGCAGCTCGATGAACACACGATGATACACTCAGTCCACCTAGCATAGTCATCACACACCCAGTGACAGAATTACAAACATGTGTACTGAGATAGTGACAACTACGTTAGTTAGACAACATGATGCAGCTCGATGAACACACGATGATACACTCAGTCCACCTAGCATAGTCATCACACACCCAGTGACAGAATTACAAACATGTGTACTGAGATAGTGACAACTGCGTTAGTTAGACATGATACAACTTGTATTTTATACAATATACATACCAAAATTCACATATTTCACTATAACACAATCACCTTTAATTTCGCCATTATAATAGTTGATGGGAAGCGGAGTGCTCAAAGAGTATCCACCGATATGAGATGTTATTCACACTCGTTAGTTCTTTACTTGACCGATTGTTAGTTGTAACTGATTTGTCAACAATAATCACTGAGTATATATACCAAATGGGCCACCTGAACATCCCCTAATGAAGGGTGATTAACAGGTAATATTAAAATTGGATCATTAATTAATTATTTTGTTGATTAATGCAATTAGTATTGTGTAATGATTGAATCATGTTATAATTACGATTTATTGAAAGGAAAAAGGGTTTCTTGGTATTGTATCAGTATATATTATTATACGTCCCAGTGCAAGATACTTGTCTCCTGTGCAATCGAGAATATTGTTAAAAGGAACATTTTTCAATGAAAAATATTTTATACGGGTTGTACGGTTTCGGTTTTTTCTTTTTTTTATTTACGTCGAGTGTTGTAAAGAGATATTGTGATTATAGTCCTGTCATTTTGTTTTTAAACATTGTATGTAATAAAAACGTATAAGTTATTGGTAAAGTCTAATCGAGACGAGTACAAACAATCACCGAACACGAAATTCGATGGGAACTGAAAAAAATAAATTACAAATACTAAATCGCGATACATATACAGGTTGTCCAATGAAATGGCGTACCTGCTAATATACATTTTAGTAAATCGTGATTGCTTCTAGATTAGATTTGATTTTCGTAGTTTACTCTGATCACACATGCAAATTAACAAATTACACCTAAGTTTTGGGAATTCATGACATCGCCTATTTGAAAAAATTTGTAAAAAGTCCGTGAAAATTTGATTGTTGTTAAAAATGGTTTTCGGAATATATTCCGATAACCATGTAATTAACGACAAAACGACAAAATATGTATGTATTAAAATTTTGTTCTTTATCCATTGCAATTGGTTCTATGCGAAAAAGTGGTAATAAAGCTTAAAACTTTAAATGGTCATAACTCCAAAACTGATAGGCATATTATTTATTAATTATCATATTAATATTGTATTCAACTTGGCAAGTGCTCCATTTTTCTGCGTTCCCAGTATAAATACAGCCAACAGCCACATACATAGTGACCTCACAATAAGATCAAGTCTTGTGTCGTGAATCAGAACCATAAGTATTCTTCTCGGGTCTGGGTGTTTTTGGGACTGAACATTTTTTCGTAGTTTCTAATACACGACATAAGACTCGATCTAAGTGTCGGGTCAGGTCTATGTCTGTATCTGTAGGGTGTATTTATTATTTATTTTCCATCTTTAACAAACCTTTATTAGAAGTTTTTACTTATATAGTTCATGATCTTGTCCCTTGCTTTACTATGGTGGGCGAACAATATTTTAATAAAATATCTTCCTATTTATTTTATAAATATACAGACATATCGCCACTCTTGCATATAGGGGTAGGCGGAGACTGGATCGCCTTTTAGTGTTGGAATAAATAGCAATAGCATTCACAAATAGCAGGTGAAGTCGATAATAACATTTCACAAGTTATATCAATAAGCTAAATTTTGCGATTTGCGATTGTGATTCACAAAGCTGATCGGCCAATTTTTTTAAACGATCTCCTGTAATCTGTGAAGGTGTGTGTGTATTTTATGAACCCAGAAGAAAAAACTGAACAGTCAATTTTGTGTGTGTAATTGTAGTATGTAAATACTTACTAATGATGTTTACTGAATATATTTAACTAATCTGTCTATAAGGTTTGTTATGACAAGTGTAGTTGACAAACATGTTTACATTTTTTTAATAAAAAAATGATAAACAAGTCTTCTCATTAGTCTAATAGCTTCGGCTAATAGACGTAATGTCTCAGGTTCAAATTACCTGGCAGCGCAATGTACTTTAATAGTTTTTAAATTTGCATGGTGTCATATTGCTAAACGGATCATTTAAAATCTATTCGGGCGTGGTGAAAGGAGAATGCCCATTTTAGGCACACATTTTATTTCACAGTAACGGCAGGCCCAGGAGACCTTATTGCGTTGACATCAACACTTTGGACCCTATTACTCAAATATGATTTGCATAATTCAAAAGCAATACCATTAATTCCGTAATGGCTCAATTTCCTGATAAGTATATCATGGTGAACACAATCAAACGCTTTGGATAGATCACAGAATACACCCAAGGCATCCTGTGAATTCTCCCAAGTATCAAATATGTTACCTATAAGCTCCACACCAGCGTCAGTTGTGGAGCGACCCCACGTGAAACCAAATTGTTTATCATGAAGTATTTTATTTTTTCAAAAATAAGAGTGAAGTTGTACGAGCATTAGTTTTTCAAAAAATTTGATTAATGAAGGTAGTACTGAAATAGGTCTATAATAAGTCTATATATCTGTAGTACCAGATTTAAAAAGAGGTATACATTTAGTCCACTTCATTTTATCAGGAAACAGACCACTGTTTATACAAGCATTAAAAATTACAGCTAACTGGGGAGCCAAGACTGGTATTACAGAGTTTAATATTTTTGTTGAAATTCCTCAAATGTCACATGTGTTTTTAATATTAATGCATTTAAATCTTTTGATTATATCCATACTGTCAACGCAATGGGATTCAAATGAATCTCTGCTTACATTCACATTTTCTTGTAGTAATATACCTTGTATTATTACAGATGTAGTTTGAAATAATCGAAGAAACTACTGGTATTAGGTCTCATACATATGTGAGATCCGCAAACGAAACTTTGCTAGTCAACTCTCTTAATATATACTTTTGTAAGTCTTACTTATTTCTTTATTATTATTCTCTTTATTTAATTAACCATATTTTTTCTATTTTTACATATATAAATTATAAAAAATATACATATAAAAATATAAAAAATAATTTATTTACCCTCCGGTGGAGAAGCTCAAGACCCAAGCCACCGGCGGTTAGGGAGACAAAGTGAGGAACCGCCTCACAATGCGTGCCGTGTCCAGTAATACTGCCTTCTGTATTTGACTTTTGACCCAACAGTCAATTGAGAGCCTCTGTAGGTGTTGGTCGAGGCTCTTTGGTATCAACCCATGAGCAGAAACGACAATCGGGACAATAATTGTTGAATCGACATCCCACATGTCGGTAACCTCGTGTGCTAAATCTAAATATTTAGACAATTTATCTTTTTCAGCTTTGATGAGGTTATCGTCATGCGGAATGGCGACGTCAACAAGTACAGCCCGGCGCGCCAATCGATCTATTATCACAATATCAGGCTTATTGGCGACAATAGTCCTGTCTGTGATAACAGATCGATCCCAGTACAACGTTGCATGACCATTTTCGAGAACTGGTTGGGGAACATACTGGTAATATGGCACTTCAGAAGTCACAAGTCCATATCGAAGAGCAATTTGCTGATGAATGATCTTGGCTACTAGGTTATGTCTATGCAAATACTCGCCGTTAGCAAGATACGAACAACCGGAAATAACATGCCTGATGGACTCGCCAGGACGGTGGCATGCCCGACATATGTCGACCGTACCGTCCTTCAGGATGTATTTCCTATAGTTGTTCGTCTTAATAACTTCGTCCATAATTGCAAAGACAAAACCCTCGGTTTCCCCAAAGAGGTTACCGAAGCGCAGCCAAGACACAGACGCTAGTCGGTCCACATCAGGCCCGTGAAGGGCTCGATAGAACCGACCGTGCAGCTCTTTGCTCTTCCATATGTCCTCGCGATCCCTAATGCCTACCACCAGAGGTTTCCGCCAGTTCTCAATCGCCAAAGACAGCGGGGTAAATCCTTTATCTACCATAACTACAACCCTATGCATATCCACGTCACTGTGAAGGAAATAATCCCTGAGATTGCACACCTCGCGATTATGTAGGTCCTTAGCATTAAGAATGCCTCGGCCCCCACATCTCCGCGGGATGTACAACCTCATCACTGACGAACGTGGATGATGCATACGATGTGCAGTTAGGAGAGTTCGGACTTTACGATCCAGGGCGTCCAATTCGGTCTGAGTCCATTTGAGTATGCCGAAAGAGTACATGAGTACAGGCATAACCCAACCATTGAAAGCGCGAATCTTGTTTCCACCTGACAAAAAACTGTTAAGTACTTTTGTCAGGCGGCTAAAGAAACGTTCTTTCATCGATTGTTTTACATCTGCACCCATGATACCAAGAGCCTCTGGCATACCCAAATATTTGTAGGTTTCCGTTACAGAGAGGGACCTGAGACTTACAGTCTCTGAGACTTGTATGTCATCAGAGACCGCAACCTCCCCTCGCTTCACATGGATAACCGCACATTTATCGACACCAAACTCCATATTGATTGAGTTGCTAAATCGTTCTGTTATTTTTAACAACTCAATCAATTCGGATTGTTTTGATGCAAATAATTTGAGGTCATCCATGTAGAGCAAGTGAGAAATAGGCTCAGATCCTCTCCGCAGACGGTAGCCTAACCCTGAATCCAACAGCAGCGTGCTGAGAGGATTCAGGGCCATGCAAAACCACAGTGGACTCAGAGTGTCACCCTGGAATATACCCCGCTTGATTCTAATCGGCTCATCACAATCAGGAGGAACCGTACCACCTGAATATCTCAGGACAGTGGTCCACTGCCCCATACAAGACCCAAGGAAGTTGCATAAATTTGTATCAATTTTATACAAATTTAACACCCTCATGAGCCATGTATGGGGCACTGAATCATAGGCCTTTTTATAATCTATCCAGGCAGCCGATAAATTCCTTCGGTTGTGACGAGCCTGTTGGCCAATGGTCATGTCAATGAGAAGGAGCTCCTTTGTACCACGGGACCCATTCATGCAACCTGTCTGGCCGGAAAAGAGAATTTGATTAGAAGAAATATGGTCTGTAATTTTGGATCTAATAATGGAAGTCAAAAGTTTATAAATTGTTGGAAGGCATGTAATGGGTCTATAATTTTTTGGTTCCGTGGTAACACCGGATTTAAAGAGCAGGTGAGTGACACCTGTCGTCATAAATATTGGGAGCGATCCCCTCTCAAGCGCATCCTGGAACTGTGTTGCTAATCGAGCATGCGAACTTGGAAACCATTTTAACCAGAAGTTGTGCAGACCGTCCAGACCCGGAGACTTCCAATTTTGGGTTGGACGAATCGCTGCCAGAACATCCTCTGGACTGATTAAAATGGTTTCCATAGCCGGTATTGCCTCGCAAGCTCGATCGACAACACCAAACCAGGGGGCTTCAGTGTGAGAGACAGGCGACGACCAGATATTCGCCCAGTACTCACGCATTTCGTGAGTACTTGGCAGCCGCCCATCTCCCACACCTTGTTGGGAATTCTCCCAACATCTATAAACTCTCTTTTGGTCACTTTGGAACATACGATTTTGTTGGAAACGATCCCATCGCTTCCTATAGCGGCGAATGCGGTTCGCCCACGCATAGACTTTCTGTTTATAGAAGTCTATGCGTTCTGTGACGCAAAGCCTATAATTCCGAGGATTTATGTTGGTCCCCGAAAAAGCCTGCGTCACAAAACGCATAATCTTCGGCCTGCTGTTTCCTTCCCTGAAGGAAATAAGCTTGCCGATGAGAGTTCGGGTCCTGTTGATACGGTCCTCGATCCTACGCTGCCAGGCAGGCACAGTCACAACACCTCGAGTGGCTTTATAATTATTTGGAAATTTTACATTAGCCACTCGACATGCTGCGACGGCCGCGCAGTAAAGGATCGAATGCGTATCAACAAGATCCCTACTGGACTCCAAGTACCAACAGGACATTGTAGCCAGAGTAACTACTGGGCATATCGAGGCCTAACATTTTGGGCCCTATTAATAAATTCAGTTAAGCGAGGAATTAACTTTAGCCCAAGGCTTTTGAATGACTCGATTATTTTTTTAATTCTTCTTACTTTTAAAATCAGTGGGATGCCATAACAGGATTGTCATGATAGGCTGAAATACATCCATAGTTATTAATAAGTCGTGAAAACTGAAGCTATTCAAAATAATCGAGTAAATTCTTAAGCCTTGGCCCCTTTATATTTCGGGATGGCGAGCACAGTGGAATGACAAACATTGCTTTGTAATTCATGACTTTGATTTGTTAATGTCCTAATGAGCGGTCGTATCACTTACCATCAAGCGAATGGCATGCTCGTCTTGCCATTCATTGTAATTAAAAAAAACTTAAAATATAAAAATCTGTGGAAAGTTAATAATATCCAACATTAGCCTGCGGAGTTTTACGACGAAAGAGTATATCACACATATTAAAACTTTAAGCGTTTATTCGTCATAAATTTCAGCATGAAGCGAGATCCATAAAATGTGATTTAATCATGACAAAAATGGCTCTAAAACGTTATAAGGAAGTTCGTAGTCGGCGGTTGCAAGTTAATATTTCAGGCCAGAACAACGGGTAATCCCACTTGGCGCTTGTTTAGTAAACCGAAACATTTCCGAAGAGTTTAAGTCCGGCACATTTTGTTGGAAATAAACGTTAAAGTTTTTAATTTGCCTCAAGGGAGGGCCGGTTGCATGGCAAAAAGTGGACATTACTTTTTGCGACACAGCGGGGCAGTAAAGTCATTAGAAATGTTCTTGTGTAATATCGTTGCATAATTTAATGGTTATTCATAAACCACGCCTTAGTGCATTTATTTTACCTATCTATTCCACAATCGCTCGTCTTTTAATTTAGCCACGTGACTTATTTCACCCCGTCTAAAAAAAACTAATTTTAACATGTATTTTGCAATCGACCGATGATAAAACTATTTAACATAATCAACCACAACATTATCTAAACATTAAAGGGGTAAAAACGATTCAGTTTTAGTTGAAAACATGAATAATGCAAAATAAACATAAAATATTCCTGTACAACTGACTCATCTCGGAACACTAACTAATTGAATTAACTTTAATTAAGAAAACCTTTTATTGTATGAAATAATGGACGATCAGTAATTTTTAAGTGCGTGGTGGCTTGTTGGTAAACAGACCAGACGCGGCTGCCAACAAATTCACGGTGGTCGCGGGTTCGAATTACTGGACAATTCTAACTTGAAGTCTTGTATGTATTGATATTCATAGTTAATCAACATGCGCCAATTAGGAAAAAAAACGTGAGGAAACCTGCATACTATAGCGATTTTAAAGAATTTCTATGGTATGTAAAGTTCGCCAACGCGCACTATGCCAGCATGATGGAGTATATGTTCTTACTACTCTCTATCGTACTCTTGATTGTAGAGGAAGGCCGTGCCCTGCAGTGGGACGTAGATATATGGGCTGATACAGTACAGCATTTTCGGATTCAATAAAATAAAAAATAATTCAGTGAGTTTGATTTTTAATTTGATGGTGCCATCTTATTGCTCGAACATTTTAATACTGGCTGAATAAAAAAGTAAATCTTAATAATAAAAGTTCAGCTTATTCACGAAGCGGAAAAGCGTTGCTCCTACACTGATATGATCCACATAATATAATTTTCTACATAATACGCTTTGCCGCAGAGCCGAAATCAGAGAAAAGACGAGAGGTTGACGACCTTCAAAACTAAAACATTTTTACTGGTTTTGATTATTTTTTTTTGCTATTAATACTATCATCCGAAATGCATTTTAAACATGATTTAGCCAAAGTTTAGGAAAAAAAACGTAATTTTTAAAATTGGAACTGATCCAACATTATTCAATTAAGAATTGAGGGAATAATTCTACCAAAGGACAATAGACTTAAGAATAAAATCTAGTTAAACTACAAAACAAAATTCGTTGCCAGACAATTATGTGCATAAATTAGGCTCGCATTGAAACTAAGTTTCAATTGTTTGACCATTGTGGACATCGGAATAGTAATGGGAATCCTAAAACAAATTCATTGCAATATGTAATAGACAATGTAAGCCGAGAGAATTTTGGAATTAAATCAGGTTTGAACATTCAGAAACATGTCAAACATTTTCATTGAAAGCTTTACCACTATCTTATTTTTTTCCACTCTCTGATTTATAAGATTTTTTTATCGTAGCTGTGTGGCTTCGCCAACCCGCACTAGGCCAATATAGTGGACCATGGCCTAATCCTTCTCAATCGTTCCCCCATTGCCTGTGCTCTACAGTGGCACGTATAAGGGCTGATACAGATACATTCAAAACTTTAATGACCCTTATAAATTATATTAAATAAGTTATATCTACTTGACAAAAATTGCCCAAGAGCGATAATACCGCCATTTGTACTTTGTTATTTTGCATTGTCTATAGAACATACATACATAAACTCACACCTTTTTTCAGAAAGGGTAGGCAGAGGTGCCTGGACACCCATATTTCGCCTTATTTGTTCCGTCCCACGATGTGATAAGGGGCGAGCCTATCGTCATATCGAGCACAAATTCCTGACTCCGGGCTGACAATGAATAAAACATTCCAATATCACTGCCCGACTCGGTATTCAAACCCGAGACCTCAGCTTTACAAGCGTACCGTAGTACAACTACGCCACCGAGGTAGTCTATGGAACTGTTATTATTTTTACTGTGTACAATAAATAATTATATAAATAAATAAATATGTATGCATCTAGTGAATACAAACTATCAAGCTTTCTCTGTGTGAATACCGAGTCTAAATAATCAACAATAAAGTTAAATACGAGTAACTTATTACCATACAGTCTACAGTATTCAACGCAACGCACTGATTTAATGAACTAAAATATTTGTGTTCATAAACAGATTATTTATTATGGAAACTACACAATACGAATACAGAATTTCAATTTATATCTTTGCATTGTATGTTTTATTTATTTATCATTATAATAAATAAATACACTCAACAGTCAAATAAATAGTTCTGACCCTAGATCAATTAAGTCTTACGTCATGGGTATGAGAAACCACGAGAGACTTTTCACAAACACCCAACCCGATACAAATATTTGTAAGCCTTACAAACATTCGGGATCCAACTCGCAGCCTCTCGTTTTACAACCGGGCGCAACTAAGCAGCTCTTACTTTCTTTTATTTTTATGGCGAGTATGCCATTGACCTGATGGTAGCAATACGACCGCTCATGGACATAAACAGACTTAACATCTTACATCCCAGGACGGCGAATGCAGTGAAATACCAAACATTGTTTTTTAAATCTAGGTGTTTTTTTCACTTACCATCAGGGGAATGGCTTGCTCGTCTCACCATTCATCGCATTAAAATAAACTGTGTACATTTGTTTGAAACCTGAAAAAAAAAGCTTAAACAATACAATATTTTTGCAAAATTTCCGCATCAAACCATGAAGCACTAAAACACGAACAGCTTACATCCCATCTGTTTGCCAAATGCGGGCCTGCCAGCTCATTTCCGTCAGCCGCCCGGAACTACGGACAGATGCGACCTTAACCATCTCCTTATTAATATTTACACTACATAACCCACTGCTATGTACAGAAATTACTCGGCTCACAATAACCTATTGCTTTAAGAGGTGCAATAACAAAACTAATTTTGAAAGATTTCAGCCCACAGATGCTAGAGATGACGTAATATTATTTTAATAATTGGTTGTAAATCTATTATATATTTCTAATATATAAATGAGCTGTTCGGAAACGTCACGGTTTATCCGTGTCGGAGCGCCCATGATTACTAAATGTAGAGTGCTTTAAGTAATTAACAACTGCTGTTTATAAAAATAATTTTATACAGCTATTTCAATTCTATAGCTTCTTAGCTTTATTTTGTGAATATATTTTAATAATAAGATCTTGACTTTAACTATTGTTAACTTGATAGTAATAGTTTAGTCATAAGCAAAAAATTCTGCAACATTTTCAGTCATAGGAAGTTCACTGCATAGACCTTTAAATAGACTGCAATAGCGGCCTATTTATAATTCTGAAACCTATAATATTCCTTTACATCAGAACATTTCAATTGAAACTAAACGCTGACAAACGACTATGACCAATCTGCAATGGTTACCTCGATTTGTCTTTTGTTTCAGAATGGCTTGCACTAATACCGTTGAGCTCAAAGGACCCGTAGTATAGTCATGGATATTGAATAATATACCGAGTATATCAAGACTGCTACCGAAAACAAAGCCGGGTGGTAGTTTTAATATTTCGCAAAGAAACGCGACAATGTTTTCTATCATTTTTTCAAAATCGTCGCTTTTTTGCAACATTTTCTGTTGCATTGTGTCTGAAGTCGTTTAAACTACCATTCGGCTTCGTTTCCGGTAGCAGTCTTGATATAATCTGTAGTTATAAGCTATGGCTGGTATGTATGGTATGGGCTGGCCAGGATATTCATTTCGGCCATGGAAATGATCATTATACATACCTTTAAAAAATATAGATACACACTTTATTTACCTTGGTAATGCAAGAATCAGCTGGCTAGACCTGACCTGACCGAAAATTGTAGCTCATGTCATTTTTTTTCCATAAATAAAATTGCTAGAGGCCCCTTCACAATTTCTTCCTCCCGTTCGCGGCAAGACTTACTACACCAAATACCAAAACCAAGTACTCGTGGAAACACAGGTAATTATGCAAAAAGTCGCTGGAGGAAGGCTGCGTCTAACTAATCACTGCCAGTAAGGAAATACATACAGCAATGGACGTGTGATTATTTTTTATTTTACAGATCCGGCAAACGAGCAAACTGGTCACCTGATGGTAAGTGATCACTGCCGCTCATACATTTCCATAACGCTTAGGTCATGGATGTGTTGCCGGCCCGTCAAATTGGGAAGGGATGTGGGAAGGAAATAGGATGGGATGAGGCAAGCTGCCGCTTCACGTGGATCTCCTGTGAGACTGTGGTACCGCCGCGGAAGAGCCTGCCCATTCATACTGAGTGACTGAAAACAGCGTGACTCTATCACCTTTAAAAAAACATACAGTTGAATTGAGAACCTCCTCCTTTTTTGTAGCCGGTTAAAATTAAATCATGGATATGAATTAAAAAGAGAAAGATATGACTCACCATAAAATGTAATAAATAACTAGTAAATTAATCGATTCTTTTATATGTTCCTGGAAAATATATGGTAAACTAAACATGGAAATGCTTAAATTATTGCACCAGAACCTAAAAAAGAACACAAAAAATAAGAAAATGCATTATTTATCGCCTATGTTTTATGACGACAAAAACTGAACAACTCGATTATATTTTAATCGCTTTTTTAGTTACAGGTGGATGCAGTTGATCGTAAATCAGAGTATCTCCCCATCTACCGAGCACGAGTAGAAGAATATAGAGAGGGGATTTATCGCAGCCATAAATTTTACACACAACTCCAAGACAATATTTAACTTGGTAACTAAACTTTATACATTTACTTAAAATTTCAAATGATGATTCGTTGTTCAAATGTTTGTTTACTGTATAAGACATTTGTTTTTGCTTATTTGTAATAATCACTGTATACATAATAAGTTCGGTCATGCACATATTAATAATAGCCTATTTACAAGGGGCGAGTTTCTCGCCTCGAAGATACGACTATCGTAAGGATATATTTTTTTTTATTCTAGCTCGGCGTAGTTTCTTCATTTCACCTGTTGGCAAGTGCAAGAGCCGTCCAGCTGCCATGCCATTCGTCACAATCATACCAGCCCGCTTAGATGGCTGTTCACGCCACGGCGCGGCGGATGGAATTGAAATATATTCGATACTCTTTCAAACGCAAACGAACGGGATGGGAAGTTAATAAAGTTATTTATGGTACGGCATTAACGTTGAGTTAAAATATTTAAATTAATTAGATAAATAAATAACACCCAACAGTCACATACATAGTCTTGACCCCACACTAAGATCGATTCTTGTGTCGTGGGTATCAGGAACTACGAGAGACTTTTCGGTCTCACAAACACCCAGACCCGGAAGAAATATTTGTGGGCCGCACATACATTTCTCTCGGTGCGGGGATCGAACCCGCGACCTCTCGTTTCACAGGCGGCGTCTAACCAACTGCGCCACGGAGGCTTTCAAAATCTGATTTATCACGCCAAATAAAGCCAACGCCAAAAAACGCCAATAAAAAATTATCACGCCAAATAGTTCCTATGTTTCTAAAGTGAACTGGACTCAAAAAGTATCTGCACCCAGGGCAGGCCGGGCTGAACCGCTAGTTTCTAATATAAAACTCAAAATGCAGTGTAAAGAAAATCTCGAATGCACGGAGCTAGGCAAACAATGTTGAATGAAGTATTAATAACGGTAGCGCGCCGGACGGTAGTAAATATTAAACTAAGGCTAAAGAAACAATGTTATATTTAAAGTTTCGCCAAACGACGAGATTCAACCGCGTCGTTTTTGTTTAAAAGCCAAGTGTTAGTTAAGGTTTCCGGGTAATATATAATGTTTTTAACTTTGTAGTGCTTGTAATAGCTGGCTCTTTGATTAACAGAGTATAAATGGTGTGAAACTTCTGGCAGGTTTCATAACTGAGCGAATTGGAATCATTTGACAACCTGGCGCAGTTGTTTAGACGCAGGCTGTGAAACATGAGGCGGCGGGTTCGATTCCCGAACTGAAACAAATTTTTGTCTGATCTACGGGTATTTGTTTCGTGTCTGAGTGACCCACGACAAGATGGAATATTAATGTGGGGTAAGGACTGTGTATGTGAATATTGGCTGTATTTATTTATTAAATCATTATATTTTTTTTTTATTGCTATGAATAGCGAGACGAGAATGCCGTTCGCCTGATGGTGAGCGATACGACCGCTCATAAACAGTAGCAAAACCAAACAACACCTTGAATTACAAAGCAATGCTTGGCATTCCACTGCGCTCGCTATCCTGAGACATAAGATGTTAAGTCTCAATATGTCAGGATATATTATACCCAAAGTATTTTATAAAACGTTAATTGCCTTGCCGTTTGTTGTTGGACGGATAACATTTCCGGCAACATTTCTTAACTTACTACAGTTTATTATTTTGTACATGCAAGCAAGCGTGTATATTAAAATGCATATAAGTTAGATCTGAGAATATTTACCATATTGTAGATTTTAATAATCAAAATAAACACATACTCTCTTTCTTTACATATGATATATCTCTTTACATATCAATTTTACTAATAGTGATTAATAATTCATTTGCTAAAATCAACGTGTATTAATTCATTGGTAATGATGTGTACCAGGTTCGTATGCGGCCGTGTTAATTGAGAACATCTCACTAATTAGGAGTAACATGTTTATACCCAATGAACTACAATTATTAATCCAAAATGAAAACTATCTAGGGTTTCGTTAGTGTAAAAAAATTGTTTAATCGGAAAATAACCTTAAAATTGGAGGTTATTTTTTTAAATATGGTATTAAGACACGCGGTGGCTAAGTTCACTATGTTTCTTCGGTTTATTTCGATGTAAAACATTTAGGATGTCGTGAGCACAAAAAATCCTTTAAAAATTGAGCTTGATGGTACAATTCAAGTCACGAACTGGGCAGGGAAAGAAATATTTCAATAGAAACTTGTTTTGTAAGTTGTTCATAAGTTTTAGAATTTCACATTTACTATAGTGGTGGGAACCTACTTGTATTAATAGTATCTACTCATTATAGATAAACAATGATCAATTGTAAGGTTTTGGATTTATGTTTTAAGTGGAGATAAGGCGAGAAATGGTTGTTGATAAAGTAAGTAATGGGCCCATTGACGTAAAATATATGGACGGGGCGGAGAGTACGAAAAGTGTTGTCACGAAAGTGGTCCGCGGGACCAATGCAACGGTTGTGACGTCACAGCGCACCGGTCTGTAAGTCGTCGACAAATGCCTAATTGTATCTTCGTGGATGCAATAAAGATGACCGAAAGTTCACAAAAAAAAGATAACATTTTTTGTCACCGCTAAGTAAAAATTATATAACTTTAAGTTAGTATAACATTTATTTTAGCATTATTGAAAAACGATTTCATGGCCGCCATTGACGTAAAAATCCAACAGATGGCGCGATTTTCACAGGCATCTTTTTGACGTACCCAATGTACTGAAGGGCCTATCCTTAGTTTTTAAATCAATGAATGGGCCACATAATTTGCCCAACATATAGGTACAAATAAATAGTGACGTAATTTGAAGTTTTAGAAATTTTCATTTTTAGGTGAGAAATGGTGATGTAATAACTTTTTTATTCCAAAAAAATATAATAGATTTTGGCTTTTAATCATATATTGGCTCAAAAAGACTATCTCCATCGACCCTTAAAGAAGGATTTATTGACGCGTGAAAGACAGAAGGTACCTTCCATAAGTACAAAATTTCTTATGTTACAAATCTTTAAAGAACGATTACCAAAAAATAAGAATTTTAGTTAGGTCTCTTTATACTAAAGGTGCAATATATAAACAACCTGACATAACTGGTTCACGTCACATCACCACTGTATATTCCGTGAACAATATTTAAGATTTGAACCATCAAAGGCGTCTGAACTGTAAAGGGAATAAACAGGTACGCACAATTACGCAACAAAGTAATTTCGTCTAATGCAGGCGAATAATTCTCGGAGGGGCAAAAATAAATTAAACGTACTCTCACGTAAATTATGTTTATTGTTGAATTTGTTTGGGTAGATATGGACACGGCCCTTTATTAAGATTAATTCGTTGTGCGCTCTCTATTATGCCTGGTGAAATGTCGATTTAATTTTGTGTTATTACTAATATAACATTCTGTGTAAATTAATTACCGAACATAAACATAATACGTATTATATCTCTATCTCATAATGCAATACATGTACTTTGTCATATATATTTGGAACTTGAACAGACTTCGGTTGTGCAAAACTCGGACTCAAAACAAATAAGTACTTTTGTTCATACAAACTTTTTTCCCAACACGCCACGAAAGCTGCAAATTCGATATCTATACTAATATGAAGATGAAATATTTGATTATTTTTTGCATTGAATAGGCTCTGAAAATACTCGACTGATTTAAAAAATCTGTTACCATTAGAATCCTACATTTTCCCTGATGAACATAGACGATAGAATATTTAAAAAAAAAGTGTATTTACACGCAGGCCGAATCGGGCTGGGCTACTATCATAAATAAAATATAGAAAGATGGAAGTTGTCAGACAAACAAAAAATCAAATTCATAATTTATTTAGTATTTTAATATCATGGATAATTCTACAGTTAGATGTTAGTGTTACAAAAATCATAGCTTGTAACCTTTTGAGCGAAGTAGGTCAAACCATCGACTAACGATGTATCGCGTCGTACTTACACCCTGTTACGTGGATTGCTGCCCGTCATATACGCATCACTCGCCGGGATTTACATAGTTTTTAATGAATTAACTTAGTGTAATGAAAATATATATTTTAATTTATTATTTATGTAAGTACTGGTTGTTGAAAACCCTTTATTATATGAAAAGTAATATAAAGTGTTATAAGTGGTTTGTTAGTTCTTTATAGACAAGGGGTTACGCTAATTAACAACAGATAACAATAAAAATTAGCTCAACTCTACTTTTGATCTTATGTTTCTTATACTTTTTCTTATAATAAGTACTCCATTTAATTTTTTAATACAATTGTACCCATAGATTAACACATAATATTTATTAGTCCTTCTAATAGCTTTTATTCCATAGTTATTTAAATATGATGTTGACAAAATTAGTTTTTATCCATGTTACAGAATGTCCTGACTTATAATTTTACGACCTAACACTGTCCCAATTCTAGTCCTACGCATCCAAAATATGAAAATGTATGTAGCATCATTGCAACATTTCCTTATTAGAGTGGCTGTGGGGTTGCATTCACAAATATATACTATATATATATATATACATGTGTGTATTTTGTTTAATATAACACCGCGCGTTCGCGGTGCAGCCAACTGGAAAGACCCCCGCGAGATCGAATACACGGGAAGATATTTTGCGCGGAAACGGCGTTCTTTATACTTGTCGATTGTTCCCTCATTCTTAATTTATTTCTTCTTTTCTTTAAAACACTAATGTAGAAAAAGAAAATCAGATAAGCTTATATATCAGCTACTTCTGGGGTAGCACAAGGATCCATACTAGGACCTTTGCTTTTTATAATTTTTATTAACGACATTAAACATTGTTTTAAATATACCCGATTTTTAGTATATGATGATGACCTAAAAATATACCGCGAAATTTATATTGCTGATGACTGTTATAAGCTACAAAGTGATCTAGACCGTCTATCCTCATATTGTCATACAAATAAATTATACCTCAGTATACCTAAATGTAAGTCTATATCATTCACAAAAAAAATTAACTCCATACATTTTACCTACTCGCTTTGTGGTAATCCTTTGGACAGCGTATCAATGATAAGAGACTTGGGAGTAATGATAGATTCAAAACTACACTTTGACTGCCATATAAGTCATATAGTCAATAAAGCCTACAAGTTATATGGATTTGTATCAAGAACATGTATTCATTTTAAAAAACCTCAAACTTACATTCTGCTATATACTTCATTAGTAAGATCTCAGCTGGAATACGCAACCCCCATTTGGAATCCATTTTATGCTAAATATGTTGATATTATTGAACGGGTTCAACGCAAGTTTTTACGTATGACGAGCTATCGCTGTTTCCGTTCGAAATCCTCTTACGAAGAACTACTATATAAATTCTCTTTGCCAACACTTGAAATGAGAAGATTGCTCCTCGATCAACTTTTATTATATGGAATTTGCCATAATAAATTTGACTGTAATGAACTAGTAAATCAAATATGTATTCACGTACCACGTCGACCGCACCCAATACGTCAAGTATGTAAACAAAATCTTTTTGCTATTAAACATTGTATAACGAACGCGGGCGAACGTGCACCGCTACACAGAATACCTAAATCATTTAATAATAATTTCTATGATATCGATATCTTTACAAATTCGCCCGCATCATTCAAAAGGGCTGTAAATAATATTATTTGTACCCTAAACAATTCTACTTAACTTTATTATGTTGTAATTTAACCTTCTTTTTTTTTATCGATCTTTATAATTAATTACCCTTTTTTTTCTGTATGTCAAGCCTGTTTGAATTACCTAACTGTGCCTGTATAATTAGACGCGTTATCTGTTTCTTGCGACCTTATTTAACCTTCCTATACCCGCGTCAAATACAATAACACATATACCCGCGTCGGTCTCTCGGACCCGATAGTTCTAACGTTTACTAAATAAATATCTATCATTATAACTACATTAAAATTTAATTTACGATTAAAAGCCCAATGTGCTAACATTTTCCGTTCATAAGAAAAAGACGCAAACCGGAACGGTGTCGGTCTGACAGACCAATACGCGGGTATAGGAAGGTTAAGTACTTTTTAATTATTATATATTAACTTGTCGGCAGGATACTTCCTATTGCCCGAAATTTGTTATTGTAATACATCATGAGGCAGTTGAGGCGAGGGAGGACATAGGAGCTGCATTCCTCTGTGTCCTCGCTGGCCCTATCTGTCTGTGATGTTTAATTCGTGGGCAACGGGGTTGGTTGCACTTTAATTATTTTTTTAGACACTTAATATTAAGTATAGTTATTAGCAAAGTGTAATTGTTTGTTGCTCCTTAAAAATAAATGAAAAAAAAAAATCGTAGCCGGCACTAAATACTCCCAGGAAATCCAGCCTCTAACAGAATCTAAGCAGTGCCCTGGCTAAAACTGCTATGAATTAAGATCTGCTATACAAAAGCAGTAAAATGAAACCTGCAATCTCTCATAATATCTGGTGTACGTGTTATTCCAACCGACGTCTGAGACCGTTTTCGTAAAAAATGAAATGAAAATATTTATTGAATCCATAAAATGTCATATACTATTTAGATTCGGTCACTTTTTTTTCCACTACCACCCAGTTCACAAGGCTGTTTTCGCCAGAGAAGAACGGGCAAGAAACTCTAGCGTTGCTCTTTTCAAAATAGGTTTACAATACAGTGATCATACAGGAGTTGAAATTCAGAGCAGTTCATAAATAACGATCGTGATAATAGCTTTCACAATACGAGTCATATCATCAGAGTGATGTTTATTTGTTAGTACATCCTTCTTTAACGGAACATTGGAATAGAAAAACGTGATGAAAGATATCCCAAACACATTTAATAATCTTTCACAATGTTCAAAAAAGCACTTAATCCAAGAAAATATAAACCGAGAGAGCGAAACCCCTGTTTTTACCACAATAAGCTGAGTCTGGTAAGCGCGCACGCCCTCAATAAGACCCCGTATGTCCAGCGGTTAAATCATCAGGCTGTAACGAACCGACGAAGGCTGCGAACATGTTTATTAGACAAGCGGCTCTCTGCGATATATCTGCTAATTTTCCTACCAGCTCCTAACTACACTCCACTGTTTATGCGTCTATGTACCATATAAACATTTACTCGTTGCGTTTATTAATATCGTAGTCTACAACAGAAATAAATAAAACAATAGGCATTATAGAATTATATTGTTATTTCACAAAGGTAAAACATAAAAATAACACATTCCAAAATACCTACATAACACTAAAACCACAGCGCAAACTGTTGTATTACTCTGTGTGTAGCGGTGGTTCGGACTTCAGGAGGACGAACAAACATGAGAGTTAGCTGAACGATATTTTATTTTAGATACCTACCTGTAGAAAATCTCATTATGCATGTAACAAAACATTCTAAGATCAAAAGCTTAGCATATATCTCTCCCTTTCTCTCCAATCATTTCCTCACTGCTGATCGTGACTACTTTTGATTCTGTAAATCAGTTGTGTCCATCGGAATCGTTCTGTAGCTTGGTGGAGTGCGTCGCTGAAAAATATTTTTAGCTCCTCCGATATTTGTTCCAACCATCGTTTTGAAATTCTACCTCAAGATCTTTTCCCTTCGATATATTAGCGTATATCACCGATTTTTTTATTTATTAAGGAAAACTTACAACTAGCATAATACAATATTAACAGAAACAGGAAACAAAGAAAAGGTCAATTACATTTTATACATATACCTGCAAGAAGGTTCTCCAAACTTTTTTTTTAATTATACAAATGACATTATTAAAACGGATTACTTTTCTAAGTAATAAGTAGCTCTATATTTATGAATATTATTTATTTTTAAAAAATCATATTCGGATCATCCTTCTCGCTTCTCCTACAAAAGGAGTATCATATTTCTCGAAGTACCGCCTCACTCGTCTGTCGCCTGTTCTGAACTCCACCACTATGTTGCTCAACTGCTCCACCAGCTCCAAGGTACTCGTGCTGATGGATCTCTCGTGAGTGAACCCGAAGAACGAAGCCCGTTCTGATTCCAGGACATTTGAAGCCTAGGAAGAAACATAAATACATACTTACGAAAACTCGCGCCTTTTTCTCAGAAGGGGGTACACATCGCCATACCAGGCACAAATTTTTGACTCAGGACAAAATAATCCAATATCGTTTTGCCGAACCCGAGATTCGAACTCGAGATCTCAGCGTTGTAACCGTACCGTATTACACTTTTATAAAATATTACACCAAAAGACGAAGCCTGAATTTTTCAATGTAGATAGTTCTGTGGAAGAAATTTATTTCTCATATGCTTTGTGAGGACAACCAAATTGGGCTACAGCCAGTACACTCAAGCACATGATATTTGAAATGTAGACCAATTACTGTATATATTTATTTATTTATATAGTTACACATAAATTACATATACCCACATTTTGTGCCTTATTCAATAAATGAACTGTGTGAAATAGCCCTCTAAGGCTATTTATAATATAGAGGGTGCGCTGACATACATTCGCGTCTTGAAAAACGTAGATATTTTCTTGTTCGTTATATAAGATATTAGTGAATATTGAATTAATTAGTTAGCAATAAATTGCTATAAATTCCTTTTATAACAGAAATTATATTTACCTTTGATACTTTTAAAAAGAGATTTAGTGAAGTAAAATAGCCCTAAACTATTTATTTTTACTTTTCTTTTCCAATTAATTCATAATGTTGGACAACCTATCAAATATCAGCAAATAGGAGGGCAGAAAATGGTGGACTGGTACCACCACTTTTATCTACGTTTTTGAAGTACCAGCGCTCCCCCTATATTATAGAAGTTAATAGCCGAATTACACGGAGAGATTATCTCGCGGCGAGAGTCGTGTGCCACTATCGCATAGCCGCCATGGATTACCATGTTCTGAAAATTGTTTACACGATGCAACTTTTTTAATAAAACACTCATCGTTGGAAGGGGGCTTTTCGTTAATTTTCTCTCTTCCATGATCAGATTTATGTTTATTATGTATAAGAAAATGTGATGTATTATATTAATAAAGGGAAGAAGTTCTTTTTCTATATAGTTAATATTTGTCTACTTACAGATATTGCAAATAGAAAACAAACAATCACTAAAATACTTTTCTGTTCTTGTAAAATCATTTCATAAAATAATCATTTCAATTCTGTTAGAATTACATCGTTTACAGCATGAAAAGAAAATATTAAAGTTTTTTTTTTTGGAGGCTGCAATGAAATATTTATTGCAATGTTTTATGACTTCCATTTTATCAATATCGTAAAATAAATGTTATTTTCTGTACAGAATCCAGTGCTTTCGAAAATGCTCTTGGTTTACAGCATACTGGGTGGAAATGAATCATAGCCCTGAGCACCAAAGAAAAAAGAGTAGAGTTGCAATTTAAGCAGTGTTTCGGCTTTTCTTTTAAATAACTTAAGCCTCTACAAATCGTTATTGTTTCTTTTGATTGATGCATTTTATTGTTTTATTGTAGTACTTAAGTACTAATTGTTTTTTAATTATTGTATTTTTGTTTTTCATTGCATTTTTTATAATTGTATCTTTTAATTATATCTTCAAATCACTATGCCACTACTATTTACATTGATTTAATATTGTAACGCTAATTCAGACTTTGATGTTCATTATCTATATTCTTTTTGATTTTGTTTAATTTACACGTGGTGTTTGCCTGTAATTGATTGTTGCTCTCATGAACCATACTACGAACACGCCACGCAACATTGCATCGCATGTTAGTAGTGTGGTTCTAGTTATAGAAAATACTACGATTTGATTTGATTCAACACCTGTCGCGTCGGGTCGGGTGGCGAGGCGTTTCAGTTATATGTTTCCGTCTGGGTAAGCAATTTCTGGCAAACCTGTTTAATAAAATAAAATAGAAATAAATAACCTTAACCATTAATTTTACATTTCCGTCTCACGTTTTTATACTACGTCAAGAAATCATCATAGTCTAATTTACATTTTGCCTGGATATAAAAAATAAGGTCACATAAAGGGTCGGGTATGTATCGGCACATATACGTCCCACTGCAGGGTACGGGCCTCCTCTACAATCGAGAGTACGACTGAGAGTGGTTAGGCCATATAGTCTACCACGCTGGCCTAATATGGGTTGGTGGACTTACATACCATAGAAATTCTTAAAAATCGCCACGGTTTCCTCACGATGTTTTCCTTCACCGTTTCAGGTCGTGGTGATTGACTTTCAATACACACATGACTCCCGTATAGTCAGAAGTGTACACTGGAATTCGAATTTGCGACCACCGAAAGGGTCGAGTACAGCGACCAAATTTCTAAGATATGTTGTAAGATACTTTCGTCTCAATTGAAAAAATACCGTTTAAATAAAAGAAAACAAATATCTCTTAATATTTATTTACAAAAATATTGTTATCACGTTACAGCCACATGTCATTTATAGTCTATGGTAAATTGTAATGATAGTATTGCGATGGTAAAATACTGGTATAAAAATTAAACAGAGAATTAAATTAAGTTACTCTTTGAGTAAGTACATATAAAAAAAAAATATTTTTAATTTGATGTTACCCCTGTACTGTTAGTAGAGTGTTCGCGTATTGGAATTCAGGACTGTTTTCATATTCGGACATGTCAAGAGCCACCTCACAGCTCTCGCGGACTACTCTCCTGGGGTCGTTTAAGTATCTGAAAATAGATGAAATCATCATTAGTTTATAAAAGTGGTTGCAATTTTTTGTAATTATTTAATTGAGATTTTGATTGCGTCACACATGGTATAAATAAAATTACACACGGTACTACAGTGGACCCCTGGTAGTCCGACAAACATTTTGCAGGGCATTGTCGAACTATCGAATTTGTCGTATTATAGAGTACTGTCTAAGACCCCCTATAGTCCGATTTTTTTACAAAAGAATAAGATTCCTTATATGTATTACATATAAATGTAATCTGAAGTACAAATCATACTTCATTATGTATGTCAAATAGTGCACAATAGTGATGGTACGTATAAGTTGTAACTTGTTCAATCATGCATTAGCGAATATTATCAATAAAATATTCATTAATAATAATAAATAATAGACTATGTCGGAATATAGGGGGTGCCGGATTAGATAGGGGCCGGATTACGGGGGATCCACTGTAGTGTAATTTACCTGCATAGTACACTAAAGGCCACACTGGGGGATAATTTATTATTCTGATGCTGTAGTTAATATTATAAAAGATAGAATGAAACTCCACATGTAATAAAAGTAACATAAATTATGTGCCAATGAATATGCTTATTACTCTTTTTCATTTAACTACCCATATCAGCAAAACACCATTACCTTTTCTTTTAAAGAAATTGTATATAAGTAATTCAACTTTGTTTGAAAATTGATTATCCATAGAAAACTCACTAAACAAAAGCGAAATTAGCATTATTATTTTAGCTGAAATACATCTATTTGATGTATAAGTCAATGACCCATACCAATCTTACTGTTAGGGACTGGAACACTATGTGAGACAAGGCAATAAGTTTTTAATCAATGCAATTTTTGAAATGTATCAGACAAATAATTTCTAACATAGGTTTTCTTCCAGCAAGCTATAACTAAAATTGGAGATTTTCTGGTGGTACAATAAATAAATAAACAAAATTATCTGAACAGACAATACGTAAAATGCCCATTAATGGTCCAAACCAGTGTACCATATTGTTGGATTAGCCATTAGACATCCAATGTTACAATTAAAATCGTTCAGTAGTCTTGAAGTCAACATCAGCTACAATATAGTCACTATTCCACACCTCTTTCAAAACAAAACGATAGAGTATGGCAAACCCTTCTTAATCATACTCTTATTTGAAAAGAAATAGGTGTATATAGGCCATCAGACAACTCACTAAGATAATAATAAAACTAAATAATCGCTATATAAGTTGCCAATAAGCCCAATTTGATATAATAATCTGTATATAAGATACAACACAATCTACAACCAGTTGTCTAGTCTAGTCTAGTAAGCTATAAGACTGCCCATTGTAAAACTGTTGTTGTTGTTGTTTTTTTTTTAAATATAATTGATTGCAATTCTTTGTTTCCCTTAAAATAAAGAATTTTTTTATGGTATTGTAATCACCTTTTCAAAACTTCAGTGCACTCTTCAGTGGCGATAGACCCGAGTGCTTCAGCTGCCTCATGCCTCACCATCTCATGCTCCTCTGTATCCTCAAGGGTGGTCTTCAGGAATGGCACACTTCTTTCATCTTGCATCTGACCAAATACGAATGCTACTTCATGACGGAATAAGGCACTTCTAGCTTTAAGACCTGAAATGTGGAAAAATATTTGCTTATAATTTTTTGTGATATATCCTTCCTTACAACTATTAAAATGCATTTATTGATAGTGAATATTACAGAGACTTGTGAAATTTATATAGAAAAGAAGTATACCACAACCTTTTGATAATATTAAAAGAAATAACATATGATTGTGTTCTAGGTACAGCTCAAATTGGTTAAGGGATATTAGCCATAAAAGTGATAAAATTAACTAAAACCGGGGTGTTCATCTTTGATTGAACACTGTGTCCCTCATTCGCCCACATAAATTAAGAAAACTTTTTAAGTTCTTAAATACTTAACAAATATTGTAATGCTATTCTAAAAGCCTACCTTCACCCAAAGCGTTGATACTCTCAGTAGTCCCCAAGTTCCTCAAACTAAACATTGCTCTGTATCTTTCAAACAAAGGTTGTGATTCATCCATGTATATCTTCCTCAAGCTTTCCACATTTTCATCAATGCTGGGTGGGGCAGGGTCTACCGAACAGTATAAACTCTTTGATAAATTCTCCTTGGTACTGTCATTGGCAACCCAGTCAAGTCTTTGTAAGGCGATTTGACATGTTTCTGCCACTTCAATAGCAGGATCATGCTGGTACTTTTCCAAGATCTCTCGTAAGTTGGGATCTCCAATTGCACCAAGGGCTTCACCTGAAAAGTGATAATAGATTTTGTTTAAAATTTAATGTAAAATGTGAAAAATCTGCAAAAAAAGACTACTTGCACTTCAGAATCTATGGTAAAAATCTAGTTAGCCTACAAATTATATATAATATATAAACCTAGTCAATCATGTCACTGAAATAATCTCAACCTAAAAACTAAGAAATTATTAAAAAAAAACACCATAAGATCTGAACACTAAATGGTGGCATTCAGTCTATGAAATTGATACTAAATAGAAAATAAATTTGTTGTATAAAATATGTATTTGAATTCCCGTCCAATTGTTCGATTTACTATTTCCTATAAGCATATCAAAAAAGGTTATAATTGCAAACACAACAAGATAAAAGTATAATTCTAATACACTCAGATGCAGTTACGTATATTTCCCACCTATGTTTCCTTGAGATTAGTCATGGTTATCGCGTACGTGCAGATTTAGAACAATTCAAGTTAGATTACAGAACAGATAACAGACCTGCCTCATGACGAACTATGGGGTCCTGATTGCGATCTTCCAACACATTTCTCAGCACCGGGATAGCTCTTTTATCCTGCATCTGACCCAAACAGTATGCTAATTCGTGTTTGAGAAGCACAGATTCGTCATTAAAACAATCACTTATACATTGAATAGCGGCTTCTCCGCCTAGGTTTCGGAGTGTGAATAAAGCACGGAATCGCTCCTTTAGCGGCCTAGCTGGATCGTTCAGCACTTTCCCGATGTTTTTAACGGCTTCTTCGCTGACAACTGCCATTGTTATTGGATTAATTCACAAGAAAACTTTATAAAATACACAGAACAACACTTGATGTTTCCGAGATTTGGCTAACATGTGGCACTGACACTGACAAATGTCAGTGATAATGACGTTAAATGTCAGAATTATATTTCGTTCAAAAATGGTTGAATGAAATAGTCGAATAGTTCCCTTGCATAACAACTGCATAATGTGATAATAATTCGTTTTATTGGTGTTTTATACGTAAGTAATACGAGTTTATTACGAAATATCTTTCTGTGTGGTTTTTGAATGACCCAATAAAAATATAATTAGTCAACCTAAGATGTCGGATAAGGCTCAATGAAAATTAGCTTCTTTCGAAGCTAGTTTAGTCCAATAATTTATTAGGTAATAAAACGTTGTAGGTATATAAATGTCCTCCAAGCAAACAAAAAATATGTAACACAAGCGCCACTCATATTGCATTGCACAATTGTCTCATACGACTTTGAGCGTTCTGTGACCCATAACGAACAGCGATTAACGTGTTCACCGCAAATGCATTATGCACACAATATTGCGCAATTACTGACGGGGTGAACAGCCAGGCAGACATTTTTTTGGCATTAGTTCGCCCAAGCCTGACGGTCAACACGACCTGAATAATTATTTCCCGTATTTTCTTCACATGGTACTTACATTCCTTACAAAGGTAACAAATGGTAACAAATAAAATAATAGTCAACAGGGCTCTTAAAATAAAGTAAATTCTTTGATGAGATAAAATAAAATATTTAAAAATAATGACTGAATCTAACTCTAGATTGCCTATCCGCTCACAAGTTGGACGGACGACCTGGTTAATGTTGTAACTTGCAAACGCTGGATGCGGGCCGTTTCAAAGTTCCAACAGGGTCATATGGTGATTATTAGGGGAACTCTATATTCAACAGTAGCTGCAGAGAGAGTGATACTCTACATCTAGAAATAAGTTACAGCACATAAATGATGCGTTTATCTTTATTGCCTGGATTGACAAAATAACTGCAGTGTACCTGATGGCTCGTGACTTTTAAAAATAGTATCTAATAGGTACATATTCATTGGTGACAGACTAATGTGATCTACCGCCATTTCCTACGACTTTATCGGCACACCAAAACAAATGATTAACGTGTACCGTAACAACGTAACGTAACGTTAAAACATAATGTTTTATACCAAATTAATGACTTTTGGCTCGCGTATTGTATACCCCATATCCTCAGGTGCAGCATTGCAAACTCCCACATAATGTCGACAGTCAATATAGTATGTAGAAAGAAAAGATAACAAAAGAAAAGAAAGATACAATTAAAAAAGAAAAAAATTGGCACGTCGCGTCGCCTACGTCGTCGTGGCTGTGACAAGTAATTGATCACTCAGTAAAATGTTGCGCTGCGGTACGGATCGTAACAAAACTCTGATTTTCGGTGATCACCTGAAAAACGTCGTAAATGATACATGTCTACAGATGCAGACCGTTTGCAGGCCTTTCTGTATTTTAGGGCATGGGGTCCTACTCTGAAAATCCGAAACGAAGTTCGAATCTTCGGATGATTGAAGTTTATGACGATACGAATGTACCTACTCTGTAAATGTTCGGATTCGTATAACGTACATTGTAACCATAAGTCTATAGTTATGACCATAAGTCAATAACGACCACAAGTCTATGTAGGTACATTTGTATCGTCATAAACTTCGATCGTCCGAAGATTCGAACTTCGTTTCGGATTTTCAGAGTAGGGCCCCATGGATATGATCAAGAGATCTCCTGTATCTAACTTGTGAGAAATACACAGTATTGAGAAATCAATTCCTAATGAATGACTAGTCACGAGTCCACTGACATTTGTAATATTAGAACAACTTGAGTGCAACTTACGCACTTATATACGTGGCCTTAAATACCTAGACTTGTAATGTTAACTTGTTTGATTTATAAATATATTTGAAATTCAAAACCAACTTTGTAAATAAACAATCAATTGAATATTTAATGCCATTTTTTATAATTAATGGAGCCATTAAAATTCCGCAAACGAAGCCACCTTATCCGTCGACAATCGCGCGACTGCGTACAAATTCAATTTAATCGTGTCACCAGTCGACATCCCGTGATTGATTAATGTTTTGTAAAATATTATTTATGGTTATCAAACATTGCATAAGTTTATTTACATCGTTGATATATGAATGTTTTATTTTACAAAGATAACTTTATTTAGAATTTCAGATAGCTTATCAAATGTAATCGTGGGGTACGAATTCCGAAAAAATGTATGGATATTTAAAGTAAACTTTATCACTTGTGATTAACAATTCTGTAAAAAATGGATATGAAAAATGAACTTTTACCGGGACATACTTAGTAATCTGCACAGCCTCCGTAGCGCAGATGGTTACACGCCGCCTGTGAAACGAGAGGACGCGGGTTTGATCCACGCACCGAGATAAATGTTTCTGCAGCCCACAAATTCTGATTTGATTTGTTGGGTATTATATTGGGTATTATTGGGTATTACAAAATAATACAAGTACCTACAAATCAGTTGCTTTTATTTATTATGGCCAGCAGCAGCTCAGCCAATGATAAAAGAGAAAAGCCACCAAAGAAAGTCCAAAACATATTTAATAGATTTATAAACCGCACTACACACCAACGCGGCCGACTCACCGGCTTATGTCGGCATTGAAAAATTGAAATCCATTAAAATGTTCAACATCATTCAGTCATTTTTTATCTACCACCGGGTTCGGAAAGCAGTTTTCACTAGAAAAGAATGGGTAAGAAATTCTCTGTTAGCAGGCCAGTTGGGGTCTCACTCGTCAGAAAACTTTTTCGGCGACATTTCAGTAATTCGACATGACACGATTGACATGATATTTATTAAGTTATTGAGTGTCGCCGGGCAAATGAGCTAGTGCTCTTGACTTTAACTACAATTCATTCTTTTCCCATTCCCCATATTATTTGCCTCCCCCTGGGCCATCTGCTGGCGACGCCCCTGGGTCTCATATGTGAGAGGCGGCCTGGTAGGTACCCACCGCAATGTTTATTTCTCCCGTTGTGTTTTGGATTGAAGGACATTGTAGCCAAAGTAACTACTGGACATATTGCGACTGTACATCTTATGTCTCAAGATGGCGAGTGCAGTGAAATGCCAAATATTACTTTGTAATTCAAGGTGTTGTTTGGTTTTGCTACTGTTCATCAGTAGTCGTATCGCTTACCATCAGGCGAACGGCAGGCTCGTCTCGCCATTCATAGGAATTAAAAAGAAATAACAAGTTGAAAAAACGCATGCAAATACCCCTAATAATAATTCATCTTACTCATATAAATCTTATTTTTTGCACGTCGATTTTTGCTACTGCGTTGCGTTTGCAGTTAGGCTGGTAACAAGCACTCGTACCTAATTAGAAGACGCAACGTGTTTACACTACGCTTCTAGAATATTAAATAATATTTGACCTTGATAACACACTTATCTTGCATTTCACGCCTTAAATAATTAAATGTGCATAATATCGATAATTCGTCCAAAATTTACATCGACGGGCTAATAGTATACTCGTATTTAGTAGTACATTATACTCGTAGCTTTGATTCCTGAGAAGTTTCCTAAACACGTTGTTTCTTTTATGTCCATATTCTTTTACTTATTCTAAATAGCCAATATCAAACCTCTGACTCACGAGATGTTCTTGAATAGAGTAGTGTCAGAAATTAAGTATGCAGCTCATTTGGTATTTATAGATTATTATCTAATCACAATCACTTTATAACAAATTCGGTATATTATATGAATATAAATATTTATGCTGCATCTGTAATATATATAAGGAGCCTTCACTAACATGGCATCCGTATTGTGTATTTATCATATCTTATTTGTATATTATAACTGTTATAAAGTGCAGAGTGCCCCGGTGGCGCAATTTTATTACGGTCCAATTACAAAGTTGACGTCTCTAGTTCGAATCCCGGGTCAGTCAAAATGATATTTTTGTATTCATTATCTGTCCGGAGTCAGGAATTTGCACCCGTCATGACCATCGGCTCGCCCCTCTCACATCGTGAAACGAAACACAACGTGAAATGTGGGTGTCCGGCACCTCTGCTTACCGCTTCTGGGAAAAAGGCGTATGTATCAAATATAGTAATTGAAGTTTTATGGATCATGTTATACATATTGTTAAACTGTAATATCAACAGAAAGAAAGAAACGATGAAAGGTCAGTCTATTTCTTTGTAAATACAAAGGCTAAAACACATTCTTTCAAACCCATAAAGCGTCAAATGTCCTCAAAAGAAAGTTAGGTAGTATTTTTTGTACCTACCTTCAAAATAAATTGGACCTTTCAAATTTCCTTATTCAAATCCACTCCGGAAACTCTTTACAAAGCGATGAAAAGGGTATTAAGGAAAGTTTTTGCGAGTAAAAGTTTGTAGATTTTGTGATGGATACCCTGCCGGGGTCGATGACACTGACGTGAAGGCTTTTAAGGGATTACAGGCAACGGTCCAGCTATTGGTATTCTGGAGACTGCCAGCATTCAATACTTTACCGGCAGATCTAACATAGAGTAGGTACTTGCAACTTTGTTAACATAACCACGACAAAAAAACATATGATGAATTGTCAGCAATAATTCTCTTGAACACACATTACAACCAGAGAATAGAACTTACTGCACGAAATATGGTATGGAGGGAAGCTTTTCTCAAATACAAGGGTTAAGTGAAATGTGACCACGAAAGTAAAACTTCACAATGGTGTTTTGTAAAACGTATTTTGTAAAAGTGTAAATGCACTATTGTGTTTCGGTTTGAAGGCTATCGTAACCAAGTAACTACTGTACTTAACATCTTATGTCTCATGGTGGCAAGCGCAGAGTACTGCCAAAAATTGCTTTGTAATTCAAGGTGCTGTTTGGTTTTGCTACTGTTCATGAGCAGTCGTAAAGCTTACCATCAGGCGGACGACATGCTTGTCTCGCCATTCATTGCAATAAAAAAATCAATAACTGGCTATCGCACTAAACACTCGCTCCATTTATGCTATATTTAAAATACACACAGTATGGACCTACAAAGTACTATAGCGGTGATAGGAAGCATCACAAAGAAACCTGCACAGTGTAGAGATTTATAAGAATGTTTAAGGTATGTGAAGTCCGCCAACCTGCACTGGGTCCGCGTGGTGGACTATATGGCCTAACCCCTTTCAAACGTACTCTCGATTTTAGAGGAGGCCCGTGCCTTGCACTGTGACCTATATGTATGGATACTTTATGCCTCTACCATTTAAAACTTTTGAAACTTGTTTAAAGAAAACAAAACCAAAAATCAGAAAAGCAATTGGGGTTACTTAGGGTTAATTACCTACTGAAATTGGTTGTATCAGTTCCATACACACAATCATGCACCATATTGTCCACAAGCTGTTGAATGTTCACAATACGCGACGTAAAGGTGCAAACAATGGCTCATTTGCAGATGGTTATCATCGATTAACCCCTCCACTGCACGCTGCCCCGCATCACAAACACCACTTAATGTACTGTAATTTATGTCCTATTGTCGATACATGCAATGTACAACTACTAATAGCCCTGCATGTTGTGCAGATCCTTGAATGGTAGTAACATTGACGCTGCGGTATTAGTATACTATGCGCAGGTATACGAGTAATACCTGCAGTTAAAGTTGGTATAAAAAAGACCATTTGAAGTAGGTAAGTATATTGTAAATAAATGTTTCCCAACCACTAAAAGTAGAGTATGCTCGTTAAAGGAAACCTTTTCTTTAATTTCCTAATTAGTTGAAATCTCTATATTATTTTTATTTTTTGTTACTAAAGGTATCGCAATTAGTTAAGAAGGTCTGCTTGTTTTAAGAGTTACATGAATATGCACCCCAAAATGTGAAAATGCTTCGTTGTTCATCTCTCTATCTGTCAAGTCAATTTAAGAAAGCTTTTTGAAAAATTCATGCTTGTAAGAAACAAAAAAACGACGATTTGTGCCATACTTGTCTGCAAGTAAAAGAATAAATCTGAAATCTCGTTATTAGTTATATTAAATATGACATACTGATAGTTTTCGTAATTACAAACCTGCTCTTGCTGTGGAAATTGGCCAATACGTATATCGATAAATGGGCGAATACTAATCAGATACAACTTTAAACTTTTTAAAAACTACATTATAACAATTAAAACTAGTTTTTGCTCCCGACTTGTTTTCCATAACAAGCAATTTAGAGATGCAATAAAGCAAGATTATCATATATTTACACGTATTTAAGCTTGTGTCAACAGGTTTCGGCAGCAATAAAAGTTTTTTTAAAGAATTTAATTACAACTTTATTAATTTAATTGAATAAATTTTAACAAGTCTAATAACAGAAGTGTAAACTATTTCAAAGAAAATAAAACAAATTTTAACATTATTTTTTTTACTTACACACTTACAATACATAAGTTCTGGTCCATATTACAAAAAGGTAGACAGAGTTAGCACTAGTGCCACCCAGAGTTTGCCAAAAATATGTTTCCCTCCTAAGATGTGATAAGGGGGTATTTTCAAATTAAATCACTGAAGACCCCGCACTACGTGAGCATGGTGGTCTCTGGCCTAACCGCTCTCAATCGAACCCTTGTTTCAGACGGACCAAGTGCTCAGCATGAGCAATCATGAGCAGTGCAGTATATAAATTAGAGCGCTCTACCTGGGATTAACCCAGAATCTTACAGACCCACAGGCCACAGCCCACTCGGGCATTCACAACACATACACGCTACATCGCGACAATTAAGACGTAATATAGTTTTGATGGTCAATCACCACGCACTAAAACGGTGAAGGAAAACATCGTGAGGAAACCTGCATACCATAGCGGTTCATAAGAATTTCTATGGTATGTAAGTCCGCCAACCCGCACTAGGCCAGCGTGGTGGACTATATGGCCTAACCACTCTCAATTGTACATTCGATTGTAGAGTAGGCCCGTACCCTGCAGTGGGACGTATATGGGCTGATACAGATACAGATAGTTTTGATGAAATAAACAACTTATCAATGTATCTTTGTCATTGACATTTTGAACTTAAATTCGCTATTACGAGTATTTCTTATCGTTGTTGTTATGGCAATTTATATCTTATGCCGGAATGAAATCGTGACGAATTTATTTACATTAGCTTATATCTGATTTAGGGACATTTTCACCAGTTCCTGATAAAGTTACTGATAGCTACCTGGCACTCATTTGTCAGATATAATACACAATTCGATTGCAAAAGTTCTGAATTTTGTCTGACAGATGAGTGCCAGCTAGCACTAAATCGGTGACTAAGTGCTCTGTGCTCAGGAACTTTATCAGAAACTGGTGAAACTAGCCCTTAAAACAATGTTTTAAAAGGATGAAGTGATTACTCGTATTGTACACAATTTGTAGGATAGTGTTCTATGAGTGCTGTAGACTACTGTCTGTAAAGGGTAGGCAATAAACAAAAGTCATGAAAAGAAGCTACGCCCGTATCGGAAGTAGTAGAAGCACGCTGTTGTCAATCATAACTCAGCGTGAATGAGCAGGCTTGTTCTTTGCGGTACCACTGTCTCACAGGAAATGTACATGAAGCGAAAACCATGCGGTCACGTTTCGGTCAGTGAGTGAGATTGCCGGATGTTGAATACCCTTTTCCATCGTATTTTCTTCCCGCTCTCCTCGTGATTTGATGGGCTGGCAATATACCCATGATTCAAGCATTGTGGATGTTCATGGGCGGCAGTTGTTACTTAACATAAGATTTGTTTGCTCGTTTCAATCGTTTCCGGCCCTATGCAAAAAAAGGGCCAGTACTTAACTAACTTATGCCTCTCCCATCAGATGGCGCAGGTGGTGGCGAGTGCAGTGGAATATCAAGCATTGCTTTGTAATTGAAGGTGTTGTTTGCTTTTGGCATTACCATAAGGCGAGCGGCATGCTCGTCTCGCCATTCATTGCAATATAATAAAAAACGTACGTTATGTCTCAATATGTCGAGTCGAGACTTACTTTGGCAACAATTTCCTTAAATGCTTAAATAAAAAACAAGTTTGACAGAAGAAGGAAAGGAAATTAAGCCAAAAATTATAATACGTAAGCGAAGTTGGGCCGGGCAGTTAGTGTATGTATTTAAAAATATATAACGATCAATTAGCTTTTCCATTTACCTTTTTCCTCATACGCATTCGCTAATTGGATCGGAACTAATATCCTTATGCGCATTTCACAAATATTTTTCTCATGATTGTAAAACACGCGATGTTCGTCGCATGACGAGAATTTTGCGTGACGTCATCTGTGTTGATAAATATTATACCTGACAAACGGAAAAATATGTAAAATATTGTATGAATATACATAGTATGAACTATGATGACAGAATAAAAAATCAATATTATTTGTTCTGTCGTTTTGTATATTTAGACCTCAGACGAAATAAATAAATACCACTTACGCAATCGTATTTTTATTCATAAAAATTATGAGTCATCATAGTTCATACTATGCATATTCATACAATATTTTACATATTTTTCCCATTTTGAAAAACAAGAATTTGTCTGGTATAATATTTATCAACACAAATGACGTCACGGAAGTTTTTCGTCAGCCGAGCTGGGGTTTTAAGAAAGCTCTGCTGACGCGGTCCGCTTAGTCACTGACGTGACCACAATTTCAACAATCCTTTTTCCCCTCCATCAATTTGGTAGTAGGAGAAAAGGAATGAAGGTATATTGAATCATTTAAAAAATCTCATGTGCAGTTAATTTATAAATGGAAACAAAGCTAATAAAATAAATAAAACTATTTTTACGGGGCGTATCGCCCCGTGACCACAAAAGCTGTGAAGTATTTGAAACGTCATCATTGGGAAGATAAAATATGTAAAGATGAAACCAAATTCGTGATAAATTCCGTAAAAAAATATTTTATTTCAATATGTAACATTATGATAAATTGCGTTAAAATATAAACCAATACCATAAATCTATGAAACATAATAATTTTGTTGCGAAAGTTAACTGGACAATATTATCGCAAACCATTTCCTTTTTCGTGTACGACTGTGTATAAGAAAACCGCCTTGACCTTTTAAGGGTAATTCAGTTTCTCCAAATTATAAAAATTTACTTATACCGGGAATTCTTCGACATGTATGTCGAGGTGAATTTCTCCTTGCCAAAACAAGTTATTTTTACGAAATGCGTTGCGTTCATAAGGCAAAATCTGATTGCGTCATTCTCAAAATATTCGCTTGCCATACATTTTATTGCGTATTTGTTTTTTTTTAGGAATTATCATATACCTATCTTAGAGTATTTATAAAGGTAGACGTCCACATATACGCATCGTAAGTATCGGACGCATCGCATAGTATTCTTTGTATAGGAATTCATAGATTCGTACTTCAAAAACGTAGAGCCGGCACCACCAGGGCAGAAAAAGGTTTTTCTGTCCTCCTATTGTTGTTACGAATTAACTGAAAAATAAAATAAAATAGTTTTAAAAGGATAAAAGCTAAGTACACTTTCGGTTATCAAAGGAATTTACGGCAATTTTTGTTAAAGAATTAGTTAAATTTTCACTATTATAGGAGCTCTACCAACATTACGAACAAGAAAATATCTACGTTTTTGAAGACGTAAATGTATGACAGCACTCCCTCTATATAATAAATACTCTCAGGTACCTATAATATCGTTAGTTCATAGTGTGGTTGGCGACCTAGCTAAGGTTGCAGGAAGTAGTGGGATGAAGGCCGATTCTGACAGAGTTTTAGGGAAATCCTTGAAAGAGACCTGTATTACAACTGTTAAGTTGACTATGGCTGAAGTGAGAGACAAATATCTGATGATGTCTCTTTCTGCAGTGTGATGCTACAGGCTGATATTATTGTTGGTACAACCAATATTATCTAGTTCATAGGACTTTAGGGTCGCCCATCATATTTGCTTATTTAAATTAATTCAAAAGAATATTTATAGCAATGTATTTTTTTTAGCAACATATGTTTTGCGAGTGTGTGCGTCGTATTGTGTGGTCAATAAATGTGTTTTCTTTCTTTTTTATTTTTTCTATTCTTTTATTATTGTATATTTCTAAGGATGTCCCTAGATATTTTGTTACTCTATTAAGACTTCATGCTTACTTGACTTGACTTACTGCATTGCACATTGCCTAAGTCGTTGTAATATAAAGAAAAACTTGGTATTTTATTGGCAATAGCATACATTATTTCAATCAAGGCTGTCTCATGTCTCAATGGACGGTAAATCTAATATTTACAAAGAATTTCACACATTATTTTATTGCTTTGATAAAATACTTTTTAGGGATAATTGCATTAGCGAATACACAATTTATATTTGTAATTAGCATTTATATGCGACATTTCGTGACTAAACCCTCCGCTCTAATTTAGCCAATCGAAGAAGATGTCGTACATATAATTAATAAGGTCCCACCATTATTCCTGTGGGATAGGTAAAAATGGAACATCTACGCCCTACAGGGAAATGGTTCTTAGCTTTTGTATTTATTTATAAGTCCAACACTTGTTTAATATGATCCTTAGCAGTCAAGGTCAAGGTGGAGCGTGGTTATATGGTCAGTCAGTGAAGGGATATCTAGGACCATTTTTTTTGTTTGCATGGCAACGCTGTAAATCTTACTTGGGACGCCCTAGCAATCTCGCGCTAGCAAAATCGGCGCTAGAAATATTAAGCCCAGAACTAATCATCAATTTTTGTTCCGAAAATTATAGGAACTTAGATAAATATATCTATATAAACACACACAGACATCGGCTCTGTGAGTTACGAACAACTTAGAAATATATCAGCTTAAGGATCGTCGACGGTTTCAATTAAAACAAAGGCTCAAATCTTAGAATTAATTTACGAATATCAAATACTGTAAAGGATATCGTGTTCAACCCAAACTAAGAACAATTACGTTTAGATCACAATGGGAATTAAACCAAGAGAAACTCCTCAATTCCAATACATTCCGGTATCCCATAGGAATTTGACGCACGCCGAGCCGCAAGTAACATATACTATATGTATATAACAACTATTTAGTTATGTAAGGCCTATACCACACCACATGATTTGATTGACGAATAGATGGTGTGGTAGCCCATTAGTAACAAACCAGACGCCGCTGTCAACATGTTTGCGGTGGTCGCGAGTTCGAATCCCAGGGCGCCCCTCTGACTTTTCGGAGTCATGTATCAATCAACATGCACTATAACGGTGAAGAAAAACATTAAGGGAAAGCATACCAAAGCGGTTCGGAAGAATATCTATGGCATGTCAAATGTTCGCTTACCCGCAATAAGCCAGCGTGGTGGGATATACGACCTAACCCCTCTCAATCGTACTCTCCATCGCAGAAGAGGCCCGTGCCCTACAGTGGGACGTATATGGGCTGTTACAGATAAGATTGCGCCAAATTGTGTGCCGATTACAGATTATCTCAGATTAGATACAACTAAAAATGACAATAGATTGTCTCTTGTCTGCTGCTAAGTGACTAAAGTACAACTGATTTTAAGTGCGGTGCAGACCAAAAGATGGAGGTCGTCAATGACCCAGAAATGTTTTTTTCGAAGAGATTTTTCAAGTACCCGATTGTCCCGGCTTCTTGTCTAGTAATCACTAAAAACAATGGTTTAAACCCTTATTAATGAGACATGCAATTTTTCGCGTTTCGAATTCACCTATATAAAGTGTTTTTTGATTCAGGTGGCATAATTGGATCAGCAGGTGAGAGGTAACCACATCTCTACCGTACTCAATTTAGATTGCAAGTCATTAAACTTCAAATACTTCATATAATAAATTTGTCAGCCTCCGTGGCGCAGTTGGTTAGACGCCAGCTGTGAAACGAGAGGCCGCGGGTTCCATCCCCGCACCGAAACAAATATCTTAAGTCTCTCGTAGTTCTTGATCCCCACGACACAAGACCCGATCTTAGTGAGAAGTCAGGACTATGTGGAATATGTCAGGAATGTGACTGTTGGATGTATTTATTTCTTAATTAATACACTGCAGGCAGGGACTATGAGGTACCAGTAATCTAAATCAAGTATTCGAAGGCAAAACTCGAAAATTCTGTGAACCACTATGACAGGTTTGCGACTCCATCTAACCCTTACTCATTAAAATATTTACCTTTTAAAGTAAATCGTCAACCAAATCGCGTCGTGTGGCTTGCCTATAGCAAGTCGACGACACTCGATCGGTTGAGGGCTAAGCTACCGTAGCGTAGGGCGGGCGGCGGCGGGTCCGTAGTAAACAAATGTCAGTACGGCCTCGCGGATCGACCGCGCCGCACGTGTCAACAACACGTTGCAATAAAAAGGACAAATCGCGCGCGAAAAACTTCAATCATTCATCAAATCACAGTGACTCGTAAGTAATACAGTGCGGTTATAACCTTAAAATGTGTAGGAACACGTGAGGGAAACGGAGGGTTGTCTAAATATGAGTAAATCGCGTTATTTGTGATGTCAAAATGGATTAACCTAAAGCCGGGCACGTCTGCCGCCGCTTGGGAATTTTAGTCCATCGTGAAATAATTTCGAGGGGTTATGTTTAATAACTGATTTATATCATATCCTTATTTAATTACTTTTGCGATGTATACTTCATAACTATAGTTAATTGTTCAAATATTTCGCGAATTAAAAATATAAATTATCTTTCAGAGCAAGAGACGAAGAAAATTTAACGTAAAGGCTGCCCATTCTTAGGTAAGTAGTATTGTAAACAAATTATAATGCACACATAACGAGCATTATTAGTAAACAACTCATTATGTTGTCAAAACAAACCATAAAAAACGGTTCTCGAAACAGCTTTGTATAAATCATAAAGAAACCGATTATAAAATGATTTATATGGGGTTGTTTTGTTTTCTACCTGCCCCCGTTCCTGAACTTAATGAGGGTCTATCGAACATGCTTTAATAATGTTGTATAGACTTGTGATTCGCCATAATCCAACCATTCTAAAATTGCCAAAGATCTAAGAAAATTAAGTTGTTAACAATGATAATTTCCCTACCCGAATATCAAAAACAGGAATACACAGTCCATAGTCTATATACATACACACTACCAACAAAGAAAAGATACAGCAAATAAAATTTATTGCGTCGCAAAAACATTAATAAAAAAAGAAATAATCTCACGTTTTTATTACCATTCAAATAAACAAAAAATCATTAAATTACTCCATTTAATTCATCAACAATTGCTATTGATAAGCTTTTCATTCCATTAAAAGCGTTCACCTTCATTAATGGATCGATAAAAACTTATAAAGTAATAGTTACGTTTTTCATTAATAATAAATAATCATTAGGGTAAGTGATAGAGTTAACGTAGTCGTAGAAATTGTGGTCGTGGGTTCGATCCCTGATATTAAGTTACGCTTATATTTCCTATTTAACTATTACCTACTTCAACAACGAAGAATTACTTTACACATTGCCGATTACTGACAGCCCCCGTAACGCAGTTGGTTAGACGCTAGCTGTGAAACGAGAGGCCACGGGTTCGATCGCCGCACCGAGACAAATGTTTGTGAAGCCTACAAATATTTGTCTCGAGTCTGGGTGTTAGTCAGACCGAAAAGTCTCTCGTAATTTCCGATACCCACGACACAAAACAGCATTCGCATAGCCCGTACCGAACGGACTATACCCCAAGGAACGGTACCGTACTTACGGACCGCTAGAATAGGCCACATCATAAGGACCACAATCCTGGACCTGTTGCCACAACGCGTGACCACTGTAATCACAGAGGACCCGTGTTCGTGATGATCTTCGGGCACATGACTTAATTGATCTTAATGTGGGGTAAGAGATATGTATGTGACTGTTGAGTGTATTTATTATTGTTATAATTAATGGCTCGGGAGATGCCTATGTTTGAGGGATGAGCGGACAGGCTTTCAGCTTTTGAAAAAAAGTGGTAGAAGTCTGACAGCCATCGGCTCTAGGTCTACAAGGAGAAGACACTGTATCTTTTTCCACAATTTATACTAGCCCAGGAGCCAGGGCTTTCATTCAATTAATGTATGTAAACTTTTCTATCAATAAAGATATGTATAGCTGCAATACAAGCTGCTCTAGGCCAGCGTAGTCAGGTTTGTTCTCTCTCAAGGTATGTTTCTCCCGCCAAACGGCAGTTTAAATGCACTGTTGTGTTCCAGTTTGAAGGACATTGCAGCAAGAGTAACTACTGGACATATAGAGACTGAACATCTTATGTCAATGTAATTCATGGTATATGTTGATTTCGCTACTGTCCATGAGCGGTCGTATCGCTTACCATCAGGCGAATGGCATACAAATTTCATTCATTTCAATAAGAATAAAAAATATCAACGCCCAACACTCGCGTATTTAAAAGATAAATTAAAAAGTAATTTAAAAAGTTGAGAAATTACATGTCCTTTCCACACGATACTGCAACACTTGCAATCCAGGATCTGCAGTGGCTCGCAATTTATTAAGACCTGGCGCTGAAGCTCGATGAGTCTATTTATGAAAACCCGTTAAACTTCAATTTAATATTATCAGACTCTATGGTCAAATGTTTAGCAAGGTATGCAAGGAGAAGCTGACATTTCAATACTGGCACCGGACAAATGTTTATGTTATCGAGAAATATTTGTTTCGTTTCTGTGTGTTGCAAGACCGAATAGTCTCTCGTAGTTTCTGATACCCACGACCAAAGACTTGCATCTTAGAATGAGGTCACTAGTATATGTAACTGTTGGATCAATTATTGTTATTTCGATGTTCATTCATAATTACAGCTTCCATACCAATGTTTAAACAATTATACGAGTACAAATCAATTAAGTGCACATCTTCACTATACGTAATAACATACTGTCATTATTTGTCCTAATGTATTTCTTGTGCCACTTACGAAGTTTATTAAGGGTTCCCACATACTCGTAATATTAATAAATATCGTCTTCAGCATTTTTTATTACTTTACATAGACAATTCACTTAAAGACAAAAATTGTTTATGGAAACAAATCAACAGATAAAAAGTTATCAAGTTATAAAACGATATTTTGTTTTTGTAAATATCAGTATAGTAAATTATAAATTATTGAGTTAGATTCATAGGACCGATAATTCAATCAGTGTATTAAATATAATCTGATCAAAGTACATAATTTAACTTATGCTACGACCCGCCCTGAGCCACCCGATAGGATGAAAATCGTCTTTAACACTACATAGGTCTTACATTTTTATTTTCTTTGCTCTGCGATTTTAAGTTATAAACATGTGGTTTATAACTAACTAGTGGCCCGGCCCAGCTTCGCCCGGGTGCAAATACATTACTGTACAATAATATATATGTATTATGCATATAAACCTTCCTCTTGAATCACTCTATCTATTAAAAAAAACGCATCAAAATCCGTTGCGTAGTTTTAAAGATTTAAGCATACAAAGGGACATAGGGACAGAGAAAGCCACTTTGTTTTATACTATGTAGTGATTAAGGCGCCGCTGAACTAATGATGTTATATTCTGAAAAGAAGCACATTCCCAAAATCTACCAATGTTGGTGCTATTGTATAACAATACCAATTAAATTCTAAAGATCATTGTATTCCGCTTCTGTAATTTACTTTACGTAAAAAATCACGATTTAACCAGTTTTACCTATTTCTTAGATAATACACAAATTTACGCTTTTTTCTCAGAACGGGTAGGTAGAGCTCTGCAATCCTACCGTAGTACCATTGCGCTATCGAGGCAATCATCTATCCAATTTCACTAACAGCCGTTCTCTATAATCTATCTATCTTTAACAAGAGATTTCATTCGATGTTTTGATGCATTTCATGTTTCAGTTAACAATCAACAATCAAGTATACGATACATGGTCAAATATTTATAGATAGCTAGGTAAGATAAAAATATATTTCCATCTCTGTTTAATGAAGCGTAGAGTTGTACCGACATAATAATGATGACTATTTTAACCTTTTGTTAAATATATATAGGTTATAGAGAACGACCGTTAGCCTTACTTCGCCATGAATTACCTTACAAATTCTTGTATCAATTTCTCAGGTATCAGACTTCCAAACAATGTTCACATTTCACAATTCAATAAGAACACTTAACTTCGAAGAATCAAAAATGGCTCTACCTCCGGTCTTATCGTTTTACAATCTGATCCACTGCCAATATATTATAATAAACCTTAAATATATATCGGAAATGACCATATTATTACTAGTAAAAGAAAAATGTGATATAACTACCTGGTTATGTTCGATGTTCCGATCACATTACGTGCGGTTTTACCGTCTCCTGTAAATTGAGATCCTTAAATCCGAACCTCGAGAAATTTTAAAATCTTAGTATATTTATTTTCTACGACCTTACCATACCACATATGTGAAATGAATATACTGAATCAATATTTTTTTATTCTATAGCAATAAATAACATAGATATAATTCAGACAGGTCGTAGGTTTAGTGATGGAGCTAAAAATTACACAATTAATCCAGTTTTTTTTTTTTAAATATCATCGTGTTTAGTTGGTAAATACGAGTACATAGTTTTTGATAAATCTCAATCTAGTTATACCCGGTATGTTTAAGATTTATAATTTGGTAGTTTGAACGTACTGATCTCAGGAACTAGTAGTTTTTTAGAAAATTTATTTTGCTATTGAATATCCCATTTATCGAGGAAGGATAAAAGCTATATAATATCACGTTATGACTACTAAGCAAATATAGCAAAAACTGTTTCCCAGAGAAAACCGTATTTGCAACCGGCCAAAGCCGTGCGGAATACTGTCTGCTAGTCAGATATACACAGTCTTAACCCAAAACTTTTAAAAATCAAAGTCTCAATATAAACAGCGTTCATATCTCAGTTGGTTAGACACTGGTTTTTAAACGAGAGGCCGCAGGTTTGATCCCCACACGGAAACAAATATATATCTACAGGTATTTGATTCGGGTAAGGGTATGTGTCAGACCGAAAAGTCTCTCGTAGTTCCTGATACCAACGATAGAAGACCCGATCTTAGTGAGAGATCTATTGTATGAGACTGTTGGGTGTATATATTATTTATTTACTGTTGGTAGGTCTCTCATATGTGAAAGGCCATCTGGGTGGGTACCACCGCAGTGTCTATTTCTCCCGTTAAACAGCAGTGTTAATTCACTGTTGTGTTTCGAATTAAAGCACATTGTAGCCAGATTAACTACTGTACATATTGAGACTTAACATCTTATGTCTCAGGATGGCGAGCGCAGTGGAGTGCCAAGCATTGCTTTGTAATTCAAGGTGTTGTTTAGTTTTGCTACTGTTTATGAGCGGTCGTATCGCTTACCATCAGGCGAACGGCATGCTCGTCTCGCTATTCATTGCAATAAAAAAAAATTATAAAATGTATTGACAACCCTGTCAATAATGTTATGTAGCGCTGTTCAATTATTGAATACTATTATGAGTACACGTGCTAGCAAGTAAACACTCATTATACCAACAACTTGCTTCTATTGCAGCTACCGATCATTGAAAATTATTGATTACTAACAACCTATTAACTCCTAACCCGCAAATATTTGTGGTATGATGGTTAAAGGTATTAAAACGCGTGACCTGCTGACATTATCGGTTTACAATCTTTTTCTTTTACTTGTTCTTATGCTCGTACCACACTTATGTTGGTATAATTTTCATATGTATGAAAAAGAAAAATCTTTATTAAAAGTAATAATTTTAGATATGAAGAATATTACAGGGATTCTTAAATTAGGCGTTGCATGCATCTTAAGAAACCAATTAAATATATAATAATTTTTATTTTAATAATTGTGTGTGTGAGTGTGAATGTGCTAAGTGTGTATGTGGGTATGTGTTCAAGTGAGCAATAGTACCTAGGTTTTTGTATGTATAAATAACTATCCTGTTATATATATATCCTTATTTAATGGTACAACATGATAAGTAAAATTGTGGTGGAATTACCGAGAAAAATACTTCTAATCCATTATGATCTCCATACTCATTATTTACTACAAATTACGATTGCGTAAATGTGCCGCATTGTGATTGATAGACTTTGCAAACCTTCGATAAATCAAAGAGCTCTCGTATATGCAAAATTACTCGATAACATTTCCTTCACAGTTAAGCAAGCGGTATTGACTATACGTACGTGGTACACACGGAAATTCGAGTTATGTGCATCTAATCGATTTATCAACTTACGTACTGGTCGTTCCTAGAAAAGCTATCGCTTATTACCGTCTTAAGTAGGGTGCTTTGTATTATGTCTAACTATGGTTTTATTATATGTATGTTCACTCATTATTCTTTAATAATTTATACATACATACATAAACTCACGCCTTTTTCCCAGAAGGGGCAGGCAGAGGTACTTGTGGGAACCAGTACACCCACATTTCGTCATGTATGTTCCGTCCCACGATGTGATAAGGGGTGCGCCTATCGCCATATCGGGCACAAGTCCTGACTCCGGGATTGTAATGAATTGAAAAATCCACTATCACTTTGCCCGACCCGAGATTCAAACCCGAGACCTCACCTTGTAATCATACCATAGTACAACTACGCCACCAAGACAGTAAATAATTTTAATCCAATTTATATTAGACCTTGGACTTGTGATATATATTTGTAGTTCTAATTATGAAATAATACCATTATTTAAAGTAAACGCTCTGCATTTAGAAAAATACTAGCAACATTTAATTAAAACAATGTCTCTGTTGCATTACATAAAATAATAAAAATACGTCATAATATAAATTAACGTTGTTTGTCGGCGTCTAATACGTGATAATAAACCGGAGCTATAAAGTAGGAGCAACCGAATGGAACTAACAGGACGCCATGGCAAAGGACGGATTTTATGACTAGCACTCAAATGTTCCCACGAGACAAACTTTCAGAATTGTGGAGGAAATATTGCTCGTGTTTCAGCTTGCTATACCTTTTTTGTGATATTCGCATAATGTTTTTTATTCCTTAACTAGCTGTTCCCGCGACATCGTCCGCGTGGAATTTAACAAAAAATTTTTTTTTTCTAAAGTAAAAGATTTTTTCTAAAATAAATGTAGCCTAAGTTATTCCATATTATATCAGCTAACTGACATTTTTGAAATTTTTTAGACCAAATAAATCAAAGAAACATAATGAGCTCATCCACCCGCGTGTCATAATACAATATTTAAAAAAACAACCTCAAAATTTAAGGTTTTTTTCTGCGGAACCCTAATTTGTTTTTCAAAATTAAAGTAGCCTATGTTACTCCCGCAAAAATAATAATAATAATAGCAGTGTAGCAGTGTAGTAGTGTAGTAGCATAATAATAATAACAGTCAGACAGACGGACAGACAGACAGACAGACAAAAAAATTCTATGGTCATTTTCGTTACATGTATCGTGTACATAACTATATGTAGTTGGTTATTTTTTTTAAATTTTCACTATACAAACAGACACTTAAATTTTATTTATATGTATAGATTATTGCCTTTTTAAAGTTGAAATACAAACTAGCCTTTTTTACGTGATGCCTGAAATTTTATATTTTCTTGAGTGTACATTTCTTCGTCTAATTTATCCATTGAATATGCCTTACAGCTTAAATTTTTGTGGGCTTTTCTGCATATATTTTTTAATACTGACACAGCATAATGACTGCACTGCACCTGATGATAAGCGCAAATGCCGTCCAGGCATGGGATTGCCGTCTAATGCCATTCGATACAATTATGCATACATAGGGTGTTAAATCCATCTTTAAGCGAAAAATAAAGTCTATAATCGTGTTAATTTTTAATTATAATTTGTTATTATGTGATACCAACAAATAGGTGCTCTATTTAAACGAGTTTTCATTTAATATATAGGTACAATGCAATGAATTTACTGTCATACAAATTATTAAAAAAAACTAAAACATACATAGACGTCAATATATTTGCCAAGCAAACGTTCATTAACCGACTCCGGATATTAATTTCATATGTCCAAACAGAACGATAAACAATACAAAAAACTTTGTCTATCATTAGATATTGCGTGAATGAACAAATATGCTTTATAAATGGATTATTTATAAGGACTGAAGGACGTTTATTGGTCATATAAATATGTCTGAATAGGAATATGTTTTTATACGTTGTGGTGCAAGTATTATTAATAATGCAAGAATAAATTTAATAGATAAAGGAATATAGGACTATTAGTCAGCGATGGGATCAGGCAAAGGCCTTTTCAATATTACGCTATTGATCGTCAATCAAGATAGATTGAACCATACTACTAGACGATAGACCGTTGGATTGGTGACCGCAATACCGAATCTCTTTAATGTCGCTGCTGCCCACCATTGCCTCGATATTATTTGCTTGATTTTGTATTAATTGAATTAGGATTACTTCTAAGCTTAAAAATTCCCGTATACTCGTAATATCCTATTCTGTATCAGCCCATATACGTCCCACTGCAGGGCACGGGCCTACTCTACAATCGACGGTACGATTGAGAGTGGTTATCCTATGGAATATCCTATTACCGCATACCAAATAGCTCCATACGTTGTTAAGATTTACATACTTTCTGAGTATGCAAGAATAGACGATAAACCAGTCACGGGAGATAGACAAAATTATGACGGCATAGCAACAAAAAAAAATATAATATTAACCCTGATAGTTTTCCATAAACAGCCATTCTTGTTAAAATTTAAAAAAATCTACTTTGAAAACACTGTAGTATTCGAAAGCATAGCAACTACGACCTATCTACCTAACATACGAATATGCGAATTCATAACAGCTAACATTTCTATTATTATAACTCTTTCGTATGTAATGCTCCATGTAAGCAAGGCGTGCTAAAGTAATTAGTGAGTACTGTATAATTGTGTCGTCCACTAATAGGTGCAACGTTTATCACAAATCAACTTCAACCGTGCAGGGGATTTACCACCAAATGCATGACTTTACTATATCGGTGTAGAGTAATCAAAAGTCATTGAACTTGAAACAAACTTTGTCAGTTTTGATAAAACATAAAATCGATTATTTTGATATTATGGGCTCTATGTTTACACATTTAGTTAATTTAATATTTTGTGGCGGAATTTAACTATTATAACAAATAGTATTCAACATGTTGGCAAGTGGCCTGCGCCCAGCAACTCCCTGTGACCTTAACCAGTTCATTATTTAGTTAATATTTATGAATGTTATTGGGTTTGTAATTTTCATATGAGGCAGATAGAATTACTCAGTGCATTGACGGTACCACTAGAAGCAGCTATATATTTTCGTTAAACCCAAGGCTGAAAGTATATAGACGTGATACTATTTTAAAATATTTTGAAATTAAATACAGGTGCATGCACAATAATAAAAAAAATGCATGTATAAACAACGACCTTGGCTTCGTCCAGACTGGTTACATTATGCATAGGTAATTTTACAATAAAATAATGTACGCCATATCCCATTTCTAAAGTGGAATCAAATTAACTTCAACAATTGGCATATTTATTGCCGCTCCCGTTTCATGTAGTTAAAGAACGATTATGCTTAATAAAGCTGTTTGATATGATACAAGTATGGTATACTGTGTAAGTATATTTAATCGGACCTAAAATAAACATACATACTTAAACTCACGCCTTTTCCCAGAAAGGGTAGGCAGAGGTAGTACCATAACTTCCACGTTTCGCCTATTGTGTTCCTACTCACGTTGTGATAGGAGGCGAGCCTATCGCCATATTCATATCGTAGGCACAAATTTCTGACAACAGGCTGATATTGAATAGAAAAATCTAACATCACTTAGCCCGACCCGGGATTCAAACATACTCCAAATTGAATACCCATTGGCATGTACTGCAAAGTATTCGAAACATTGCGCAATTTTATTTTTGTTTTCGGTTTCTATAAATACAAATATTTTTCGAACCCAAACGATAAGGTTTAGGAAAAAATTGCTAAAAGTGAATATTACGTGAATAAGGTCTAGTTGTTTCGGTAAAATATTAAATAGTTATTTCCCACTAAACTTGCGGTTTCGAATCATTATGCGGCGCAGTTAACGACAGTGTTTCTGAGGAATTGCGTAAAAATTGATATTTTATAGCGAATAGAAAATAGCTCAGAAAATCGATAAGAACAAAAACGAGGCTACTGTTACACATTTCATTTCTTGCATTATTTACGCTCTGATTGTGTATTGTTTTGTTATTTGTCTTCAAAATTAAATGTAATACAAATCACATATATTAATAATCGCTTTATAATATAACTTATAAAGGTTGCATCATTTCGCTGAATTATTAAATGTAGTAGAGCCACGCTGTTGTCAGTCATGAGGCAGCATTAAGCAGCATGGATCAGTGTCATCCAGGCCAGTGCCATACAACAAACGAAATGTTTAAGCAATTTTTAACTCGATGTTAATAAACAGGAATAAACGTGATTTTTAGAGTTTCACGTCGTGTGTTCCGTTCCATTCTATAAAAGACAGCGAGACTATCGCCATAGCGGGCACAAAATCCTGATGGGTTGATAACAAGAGCGGATCCAGGGGGGTGGTCATTGGGGTCATGACCTGGACCTGCACTGGCTCCAGATTGATAGAATTGATTTATTATCTTGTTGATAAATAAAAATTAAAAAAATAAACATTATGACGAATTCGAGTATTGAAACAGGACCCAGTGTTCTGACAAGAGCTATATGACCACCCCCTGGCGTAAAAGCTGGATGCGCCCTTGGTTAATAATTAATAAAAACATCTAATATCACTTTGTCTTACCCGAGATTCGAACTCGTGACCATCACTGCCGCCGACCATATCAAATCCCGTTTTATTATAGAAACTGGACTGACTCTACGAGTATATATTTGTTTGCTCTATCACTTAATAATAATTTATCACTCATATATATAATGTGATCCAGGACCTTTCAGTTCACAGCCAAGAAAACGATCATACAGTGCAATACAATAATTCTTGCAAACCAAATTACAGTATTCAGCTTAAAGACTTACATTTGGTAATACAATGAGCGGTCGTATCATTTCCAGCGATTTCTACCATACAACTGTGGGACGGATAAAATCTGAAATAGCGGTAAATGGCGGTAAACAATAAAGAACATACAAAATATAAAATTATCAACTCATAATTATAAATCCCATCGCATCACATATCGCAATTAACACAAATGACTGATAGCACTGTCCTTGGCATTATACGTATTTCGAGTCAATATCACTTATTGTATAAATAAACATTAATTCAAGCATTTTATGGACAATAAAACACTTGATAACAATATTCAGGATTCGTTTTGGAAGGGGAAAAGGCTGCACTACTCATAATAACTTTACAATCATTTTTCTCTCTCCTTTGTGATGCGCCTGGTAGCTACCACCGCAATGTCTGCTTCTCTCGCTAAACAGCAGTGTAAATGCACTCTTGTGTTTCAGATCGAAGGACATTATAGCCAGAGTAACTACTGAATATATTGATCTTATGTCTCAGGATGGCGAGCGCAGTGGAATGCCAATCATTGCCTTGTAATTCAAGTTGTTGTTTGGTTTGGCTACTGCTTATAAGCGGTCGTAATACTTACCATCAGATGAACGGCACGCTCGTCTCGCCATTCATGACAATAAAAAAAATTAAAAAACAGTGCGGGTTTCTTGCGGGGTAAATTGTATACCACTATCGTACGACATAACCGCCATAATATTATCGTGTTGACAAACGTTTACACGATGCTACTATTTTATATCCTTACGATAATCGTATCTACGAGGCGATAAGTGACAGTGGGGACCTACTTTCAGGCATAGCTGAAAGAAATATAAGCCAAATCCTTCTCCAACTTAGATCCCAATGGAAGGATGGGGTAAGGCCAGGTAGAGTCCTATCTGTTACGTTGAGTGCATGAGATTGCTGTAGTCCCAAAACCCTCCAGCCATTCTTTTCTTTTACCATTATTTATTTATTTATACCCTTAATTGCACATAAAAAAATACAAATAAAACGAGAATCCTTAACATGAAAATACAATTTGCAGTCTTATCGCTCAAAGGCAATTTCATACAGACAACCATGGAATGGATTTTATAAAAGCCATTCTTACCATTTTTATACTAATGAAATTTTTAATTATCGCGTTCTCGGTGTCCAAGTATACATACATTTTGATGGCAGATATCTTCTATGTCGATAACCTTTCGCCGAGCAACAATTATCACTTGAGTATTATCTATAGCGAACCTTTTTTCCAAACGAGTTATCTAATCAGACACTGCAAGTGTAACAACATGTTCTCATAATTCAATTATTTGCTGTAACACTTGATGCATGTGGTGTGATGATAAAATTCTTATCAGAATTTGTCGCACCTCAATATAAGGACTAATGGTTATTATTTATTCAGCGATATTTGTGAATATGTACCACATCTAAACTAACATTATAAAAGGAAGATTTCATTGTTTTCATTGAAGAGTATCTGAAACTACTGGACTGAATTTGAAAAATTCTTTAAGCATCGGAATCCTACATTGTCACTGATGAACATGGCGATAAAATAGTTTAAAAAATAAATTTGCAACCAGGTGGAGCCGGGCCGCACCGCTAATTTTTGATAACAAAAGTAATCCGTTATTATCAATACAATCGGTGGTAGTGTAATGTCATTAAAACTAAAAATACTTCCACAAAATCACACTTTGCCATAAATAATATTATACAAAAATCAAAGTTTTGTACACCATTGCAAACTTTGCTTTAAAATATTACCATAGACAAAGACGGCTTTTATGTAAGACTTCCATAAAGGTACAGCCACACTACTCTTTAGAATTGCTCCCTGCCGAAAATATACAAAAGTTGTAGTTCTTCCAACTGCAAAAGAAAGTTTTTCAGTGTTGAGTACCAAGTTTCTTTCAAACCACACATTCAAAAGAAGATAAATATTTCTGTATATCTTATTCGGATTTTTTATTGATATCGCATTGATAAAAAACACAATAATTCAGAAGTTTATTATAAGTAAAAATAGCAAAGATTGTTTATTTTCCATTCTTATAGATTTTTTTCGCCTATTTCTTACCAATTTTCTCCTTAGTATATTTGAGAATAACACTATAGTTTAAGCACTATATACTTAAACTAGCGATCCGTCCCAGCTTCGTCTGGGTGGAGATGTTTTTTGTTTCCACTCCACACCAGATACATGTTATTTTTCTTACAAACTGGCACACCGTGTATACGTATTAAATATATAAACCTTCTTCTTGAATCAGTCTATCTATTAAAATCCTTTGCATAGTTTTAAAGATCTAAGCATACATAGGAATAGACAGACGGGAAACGACTTTATCTTATACTATGTATAATATTATGTATTATTTAGAAATGCTACGTGTATTTACGTATGTATTTATTTATTTGATTCGCAGTGACGTAGGTTACAGTTGATGCTATGTTTAACACGTGCTCCTTTTATGGGTCATTTGATTCAGTGTAAATAAACTGAAAATCAAATGAACCGTACATCGGTACTTAAACTTTTGTTGGCCTATAATAATCAAAAGCATATCTAGAATTCCAATTTATCCACGATTTAATAATGGACCTTACTGTAATAGGTATATTTTTTACTTAGTTTTAGAAGGATTTTCATATTTGCCTGGATAGCTACCATCAGACACAGTGTTCAAGAACCCTTCAAAACGATTCACGTCAAGGTGTCACATTTTAAGGTTCATCTTGGATTCAATCAAGATACAATCAGGCCGACAAAATTATCTCAACCAACTCCGTGGCGCAGTTGGTTAAACGCCGGTTGTGAAACATGAGGCCACGGATTTTACTTCGATCCCTGCACGGGGACAAATATTGTATGATCCACAAGTATTGGTTTCGGGTCTGAGTGTTTGTGAGACCAGAAAGTCTCTCGATGTAAAATGTACTCTGTTGACTCTCGTAGTTTCTGATACCCACGACACAAGACTCGATCTTAGTGTGGCGTTAGGATTATATATGTGACTGTTGGGTGTATTTATTTATCGCTCTTTGTATATATGTATATGAGTATACATATATAATCTATAATGCAATCTACATTGGGTGGAATGCACAGTGGAATGTCACTCCGTCGTCAGTAGAACAAACCTTTTGTTAATGTTTGATGATGTTGTTTTAGCATTCTTATGAAGATGGAATTTTATAGTACATACAGTGTAGGAAATAGGTAAATAATATATTAACAGGTAAGAGGTGTATCCTGCCAAGCGGAATAACCCCTAATAGCTTCCTCTAACATAATTATAAATTCCCTTAGCGTCTTCCCTAATTTCATGCTACGTGAATTTCTTCGTAACATTGAAAATTAAGTGCGGGTTTTCTAATGTATTTTCCTTTTGCCTTGTGTTTTTAGACACATCTTAAGGTTATGACTCAACATCAATTACAACTGTATCACAATTTACAACTTCGATATTCAGATTGTTGTTATTATTTTGTTAGCATCGCAAATGCTATAATTTCTCGAGACATAATACGTAAACAATATAAAGACTGTCTGGATTACGATTCATTTGCGTATTTCTAATGAAGTATGAATAAAGTTGATAACTATTTTTCGGAAGTTCCTTCGGATGCGGCTGATAAAACGCATGGTCGTCTGTGAGGTCCACACCGAGACGACTGATAGTGTGCACCTGTGGGTGGCATGACAAAAACATCCTCTACAATCGAGAGTAGGTACGATTGAATGAAGTAAGGTCATATGACATTGACTATATAGTCCACCACGCCGCGCTGGACTGAGAGGTGGCGGACCTTACATACCATAGTAATTCTTCCTGATCGCTATGGTATGCTGGTTTCCTCACTATGTTTTCCTTCACCGTTATAGTGCGTTTTGATCGACTATCCATACACACATGACTCCGAGAAGTGAGAGCTATAGTTATAGATACGTATATATGCTGGGATTGGCAGACCGTAAACATGTTGACAGCGGCGTCTGATTCATTACAAATAGGCCACTAAGCACTTTTTCTTGTAGGTATATCTGTATCAGCCCGTATAGGTCCCACTGCAGGGCACGGGCCTACTCTACAATCGTCTGTACGATTGAGAGTGGTTAGGCCATATAGTCCACCATGCTGACCTAGTGCGGGTTAGCTTCTTGTATATAATGATTATGTAATAATGCCACAGTCGTGTAGGTATCGTTAGCGTCTGTGGTTTACATTACTCTGAACTGTAAATGATGGGTTTTCCTGCCATATCTCCGTGAGTGGCATTACGTAAATTAATTGACTCAAACCATGAAATTGTAAACAAAATTGTTCTCGCAATACATATGCGCAGTTCAATGACATGTCATTCATGTTTTATTATTATTATTGAATTAAGTAGTACATACACGATAATGATGACACAGCTATATTAATCAGTTCAAAACCAAATGAACCAATAATTATTCATTAATTACCTACGTCAATTTAGAATCATCGTCAGCATCATCAGCTCGTTGCAGTCCACTGCTGAACATAGGCCTCTCCCAAGGTACGCCACAGAGCCTGGTCTGCTGCTTTATGCATCCAACCGCCAGCCATCTTGAAACCTAAGAATGAATCCTCCTAAACAATTCATGAGGAATATATATTAAGTACTTAATAAAGAATACTCATTGGTCTTGTAGTAGTACTGGACTGAGAACTGTAAGGTTTGATGTTTGAATCCCAGATTCCGCTTTGGGTGTGTTTTTTATTAGAATAATATAAGTTGTACGAGATTCGAATTTGTGCCCCCAACACATGGAAATAAGCACGGGAAACTCTTTGTCACTAGTGTCACCTCTTCCAACCAAACATGGTCTATCGCCATATCAGGCAGAAATTCCTGACATGGGCTGGTATTGAAATCATTATAAGTAAGAATATCAGTTTGCCGAACCCGGGACTCGAACCCGAGATTTCAACTTCCTAATCGTACGGTAGTACTACACCACCGAAGAAGTATCTGCCCACCCTCAGAGATTTGGCGTAAAGCATAGACCAGAAGAAAAAATGGAAAGAATTTGGCAACCTTTTAGTGTTTCACAAAGTTCCAGCTTCGTTTAATAGCTGTCACAATTAACGGGAACATAACAATTGACTCTAATTAGATACAATTTAATAATTTTATTTGTTGTGCGAATTTACGCGCGACATATAAGCGCCGCAGGATAAAGGATGTTGTATTTTTAGGCAAATCTATTTTGTTTCCAACCTTTTATGGACATTGTTACCAATTTCTTGACAACAATATTTGTCTACGGATATCGTCATATTTATTCCGGAAAGTGCTAATTAATTGGACTTATGGTTTCATTGACGCGTTTTTCTTAAGTGCCTTATAGGTCGTATTTCTATGCTCGTATGATTATTTTGCACTTTTTATATTGCATAAATCTGGCAAACGACCTTAACTAGTGGTAGGTCTCTCATATCTGAAAAACCGCCTGAGTAAACACCACCGCAATGGCTATTATAAATGCCCTGATGTGTTCCGGTTTTAAGAACGAGGGCAGACTAACTACCGGACATAATGAGACTTAACACCTTATGTCTCAGGATGGCGAATGCAGTGTAATGCCAAGCATTGCTTTGTAATTCATGGTGTGGTTTGGTTTTACTACTGTCCTTGAGCAGTCGAATCGCTTACCATCAGGCTAATAGCAAGCGGTCCCGTCATTCATTGATATAAAAAAACGAGCAAACATGTTACCTAATGGAAAGTGATTACTGCTGCCCATGAACATCCATAACACTTGGACCATGCATGTGTTGATGATTGTTTCACGAGGTAAGTGTACTACTAATAGAGTATCCATCGAAGGAGATGGACTGAGATGGATTTTCCATTTTATCTAGACGGATAAAAATATTCTACTAAAATAAATAGGAAATCGGTAATTTCATTTAGCGTGAACCGAAACACAAAGGGAGAAGTGTTTGATGTTGTAGAGTCTCTAGTAGGAACTATGAACCCCATGAACTATGACAAACAGATGAAAATGAAAAAATGTGAGGGGTAATAGCTCATTTCGGACGCCCATGGCTAGATGAGTAAATAAAAATACCTACTTAACCTAAATAAAAAAATCATCCTGTACAAGATGGTCAGCGAGTGTCCTGTGGAATTCGAGCCGGGGAGGGGTGAGGGAATACGTCATTTTACACAATTGCATGGTTTTCCCAGCTATGTCATTCACCCCGCTACGCCTGCGGAAACGTTTTTTGACTCATCGATGGGTTTCCGTATCTTTTGGTTTTGAGTAAACCCTTTAGCCTACTTAATATTGAACTATTGCAAATTCATAAACTTCACATCGGATAATGACTGAAACATTTCAGAGCATTTCAGAAGTCTCTAATATATTTTTCGCTGATCAGACTCCTTTTACGAATCCTCCGAGGGTCAATATAAACTAATTTGAACTTTGAATACCAATATCCCTCGACAATCTCCTTCTTTCTGCTGGAGAATTGATAGTGACTCCATGAATAACTGAATTGCTCGTTCTGGAAACCCCTACCCCTTCCTTATTTTTGACCAAATTCGACTAGATAAGTAAGTATGATATCATATTATATATTACATGTTTAAGTAAACAAAGTCACGAGACACCAAAATCAACAACACATTTGACTAAAATAAGTCCCGTTGTAATCACTAGGCTGATAAATACCGTGTGTGGTCATGTGATTGCAAGATCATTATGTCAAACGCGATAAACTATAATCATAACAGTAAACTAATTTATCAATGCGCTTATTCTGAGGATTGTTTTGCTCCTTTACTGCATATTTTGACTGCTATAGTCATGAATAATATTTATAGGAATCTGAGTTTGTTCCGACAAATCTTTTGAATGAACCAGATAATAATTAGTCTAGTGGGACCACGATTGGAATGAAAACCAAAACAAGTTATTGAATTCAATTCTTGGAAGATGTATATGAATTGTTTCGGAAAGATATTTAGGTTGGGCAAGGTTTAATTCTGTCGTCTTTTACAATTAAAGCAGGTTGGCGAAATGTGGGATGGTATTATTTTTATATCTTCATTTTCAATGCATCATCTTCATCAGAGATCCAGCTATACTTGAGATTCTGAAAGCCTATTGGTCTTTCATGGGCTGCAATCTCTTTTCATCATCCAAACTGGTGGCTTATTGCCTATCCAATAAAAACATATTCTGTTCATTCAACAGAAATGACATCATTACCGTTATTACATAATTTTATTAACTGCGTAATAAGCATATTATAATAATGCATATTACCGTAAATTATAATAGCCTTGCTTCAAGATTCCCCAACTCAATTGGAATAAAAAGCTTAAAACTCGATACGGGGTCAATACAATTATCGAGGTTCAATTCACTTGACGGCCACCCATCAAACATGAATTAATTGAACTCGGGGCAATACCGACGACTCCATTCGAATATTTTATTAAAAAAACAAACACGGCCTGGACTGATTGCCAATAAATTCGATATTTCGATGGGAGTGCTCGAAAACTACAGTTTTGATATTCCATAATATATTCACAGTTATTGAAGATTTTATTATGAAGTGTGGAACTGTTGGCTCTTCACCGATGTACAGGGTGTATCAAGACTGCTACCGAAAACGAAGCCGGGTGGTAATTTTAACGACTTCAGGCACAATGCAACTACTATTTTGAAAGAAATATCGACGAATTATTTTTGTTAATTTTTTCCCATAGTCGTATGTGGGTGGTAAACAAATAGTTTTTTAGAAAATAATAGTGTTAACCCTTTTATTTTTAAATCGCTATGGTACGCCAGGGGTTAAATTATTATTTTAGCAATAACTACGGATTTACAATACAATGATAATATAAAACATCACAAAAATAAATTGCGACATTTTTTGTAACATTGTGTTTGTAGTCACTAAAACTACCACCACCCGACTTCATTTTCGGTAGTCTTGATATACACTGTATTCAGTTGCACTTCTTAAAAGTGCTCTTCAGAAGTATTGACTGGATGTTACAAATAGGTCCTTAAGTAATACTTGTTAAATTAAACATTGTGGTTTGATAAAGAATAAAAATCTGTATACTGACACCATAATGTGTCGGTCTTTGAGATATCTTCAGATAATTTACTTACAGTCAATATTTTTGTCAATATTTTTATGTAGGTACATTGATATCATCATAAACTTCGATCGTCCGAAGTTTCAAACTTCGTTTCGGATTTTCAGAGTAGGGCCCCAGGCACAATTTTTACCGGTGAACCAGAGTTTAAGGCCCTTTACTGCCTTATATCGGCTATAAGGGAAGCTTGTAAGCATTGCCCTTTGCTCCACCAAAAATACCTTACTGGACCGGCTCGACCTCTCGTCTTTTTTTTCTCCAGGCTAAACAATCTTTAAAGTATTGTAATATACTTACGTTTCTTTATGATATTAGAGGCATAACTTATATTCATATGGTTCGCATTAATTATTTCAGCTTGCCTACATTGGACAGAACTCAAATGAATTAAACAATAATTTAGAATAATATCTCAAAAAGGCAAATTGCATTTAGTATTAAAATATCTTAAAAAACATTTTATACAAATAATACTTAACTGTTTAAATAGAATTCATTGGCCTCTTTATTTATAGAACAGGAGACTACAAAACAAATGAAAATAAATGACCAATTTGCTATTCATGCAATTAAAAAATTGATTGCAAAAAATGTACATATTTGCTTTGATTTTAAGTACATACTATAAACCACTTTTATGTTGGTGCAATGGCATATGAGTTTTAAATAAGCTGTGATACATCCATTTTTATTCAGCTTATTTGCAAGGAGGGGGAAATATAACTTAAAATAATTGTTTATCCATCTAGTAAATTATTGAAAATAGTCAACTGGTGGTAGGTAGGTCTTTCATATGTGGGAAGCCATCGGGGTAGGTACCACCGCAATGTCTATTTCTCCCGCCAAATAGCAGTGTAAATACACTATTGTGTTTCAGTTGGAAGGACATTGTAGTCAGAGCAACTACTGGACATCTTGATACTTAACATCTAATGTCCTCAGGACGACGAACGCAGTGGTATGCCAAGCATTGCGTTGTAATTCAAGGTGTTGTTTGGTTTTGCTACTGTTCATGAGCGGTCATATCGCTTACCACCAGGCGAACGGCATGCTCTTCTCACCACTCATAGCATTAAAAAAAGTCTGAAACTTGATATACAGGAAGACCTGGAAAATGGCGAACTGTTTACTCCATCCTTAATCATGTAGTTTTAATTAGCTATTATGGGGAAGTATCCCTACTTATCCGATGTTAAGTTGACCGCTCAGTTGAAAGATTATATTAATATGTTAAGAAGAAACGCGTGTGATGTTACTTTTTTTATTTCTCGGCATCTTAGTTATTGTCAGAGTACGGTTCGAAAATTCATCTTCATCTAGCCACAATCATGATTTACTTAAATGTATATAAGCAGGTGCACCATTTCCTTGCACACCTGTATATCAGTAAGACACTAAATTACTCTCAACAGTTAATCAGTCAATGTAAAATAAATTTAATTCTATCCAGTAGTAGTAAGTAGACAAATATTTGCCAAGGAAATTCTAAGAACCTAGATCGTAATCATAACTAAACTTAACTCGATTTTCTTGAACATCGCCGCCCATGTTTACATAGAATACAGTACCCGTCATACATATAGTTCTATGTATAACAGATAAATATTAGCTCTCGGGTACGACGCGACGTGTGTATTTGCTCTTCGGTTTATTTCTCTTGTGTAATATTAACTATAGCATTAATTCTGCGACTGCTAATGCACCTGCCGTTGACTGATAAGAAGTTATAAAGCATGTCAATTTTAATAATAGGTTACCTATTATACTTTATACATTTTGTCAGATTGTTTGACTCAAAGGTACCGATATATATTCCAAATTATTTATAGTTTACACACTCCTTTGTACAAATCGGGTTTCCTCTCTCTCTTTAGCCAAAGGACGTCAATTTTAAAACACAGGCCTTCATTTTTTTTATTGCAATAAATTACGACGATACGACCGCTCATAGACAGTAGCAAAACCATACAACACCATGAATTACAAAGCAATGCTTGGCATTCCACTACGCTTGCCATCGTGACACATAAGATGTAAAATTTCAATATGTCCAATAGTTCTGACAACAATGTCCTTCATAAACAAACAGAACAGTGCATTAACACGGCTGTTTGATGTATCAGAAATAATTTCTAGCACCGCAACTCCTAGATACGAAAGCGATATTTGTCGACCACACGAACATTTATGTTACTGAGATTAACTCGTCGCCTCTTGTTTATTTTAAGCATATTGAATTTAGCTTCTTATATTGAGACCAGTCGTGTTTTCAAGCTGGGGAATGTATATTTTTATCTATACATATAAATAAAATTGAAGTGTCTGTTTTAAAAGTGAAAATAAAAAAAACCAACTACATATCGTTATATACACGATACCTGTGCCGAAAATGATCTTTAAAACATTTTTGTCTGTCTGTCTGTTTGTTCCGGCTAATCTCTGAAATTACTGGACGGATTTTGACTTAACTTTTTTTGTCAGGTAGCTGATATAATAAGGAGTAACTTAGGCTAAATTTATTTTAGAAAAATAAAGTCCAAGTGTCCAGTACCGCGCGCAGCTCACGCGCATGCTACCATTCGGCCGTCACGTCGGGCGCCTCCCTCCACTTCTCCCACCAACGAATCAATATCACAATTACAAAATATTGTATATAAAGAAATTTAACAATAAATGATAATATAAATAAATATAACAGGACGGGAAATATAGTCGACGGCGCGCGGGAAAAATATAGTTAGTACGCGAAATAATATGTTGTTGCCAAATCAATACTGGACTTAAAAGCTATCTGCACCCGGGCGAAGCCGGATCCGACCGCTAATATTGAATAAATCTTCTAAAATACGATGACAGACCTATTCACATTCGAAATTCGTATCAGGGTTTGAAGATTACACACAGTTAAAGCTATAAACTTTATGAGAGAGACCAGTGGCGGCTCATCCGAAAGAGCGCTGGTGCAGTGCACTCCCACGAAATTTACATACTTAGCTAATTTAATAATTTATATATATATTCATAATACATAAGATCCTTACATTACATTCTTTATATTTTACTATGCCTATAAAAAGTCTATTATATCACATGTAACGTCAATTTGTAACGAGTGGAGCGCCAGCGATTGCGCTCCTATGAAACGAAGTTTAGTACGACTCTTAGTACTGTATTCAATGCGTGCGAAAGAGAGCAATCGATCCGGGCTGACGCGTGAAACAAAAGATATCGTATGAGAAGTTAGCGTAATCTGGAGCGCCGCTCACGCGCATATCTCACTCTCATTTTTTTAAATAGATAGAGTGATTTAATCAGAAGGTTTACATGTATAATAACATTCATTAAATAGTGGAAAAATATTGTTATTTTTGAGGTTTCTAATGTGATGTCGTTTATTATCAATTTTTTTCCGCTTACATTGCAAACGCAGGCTGAACCCTACGAGATTTATCAAAATAATGTACTAATTATTTGTACACATTGAAAAGGTCTACAGAAAACTCCGCGATGGTATATGTCTGTCTCTTATGGATATACCACAATAACATTTTTTTGTCATTTACTTTTTACGACAAATAATGGCTAATTTTCGAAGCGATTTTAACCAATACAGCATTAATCCTTATCCAATTAAATAGCTTAAATACATTGTTGCTTTAATATAGATGTATATGGTCCTTTACAGCACAAGATTTAAATGAATATTTTGGAAGATATTACAGATTTAAAATTGCGGGACGTAGCGCTTGCGGCGGTACTGGCCGGCCGGGGCGGCGGCAGCGTGCCTATATAGGAAGGTTTATATGTATAATAAGAATACGTACATATTATTATACAGAAATCTATTTGTACCCGGGTATGATAAGCATAGAAAAACGCTTATTTAATTCCATTTCTGATTTTCACAACAAAGTAATAGATATCTTCGCACGCCAAAAAGGCCAGCGAATGGATTTTGTATACAAATAAAATAAATAGTAAGCTCTAGTTTTTCAATTATATTTTTGTGAACCCCCATCAAAAAATTTCACGAGCCGCCTCTGAGAGAGACGTGAAATAAAATTAAATAAAACGGTAAACTAAGTAATTACCCAAGCCCATTAAGCCTATGTAGTAAACTAAAGGGCCTACTCCTGGCAGAATAGATATTAGAAAGATAGAAGAATATTTGCATAATAATTAATCAGTGAAATATTATGCAAATTGTCTGAAGAGTCCTGCCGACCTCATATAACTCGTACAAGAATTAATAATTCAAAGGAACAGATATAAGGGAAGACTAAGCTACTAAAGCAATTGTTGTACTTTCCACGATTAATTATTTATCTAATAAACCGAATGTAAACTCATAGGAATAATGATAACAAATATCAAAACAGCAGCTAGCGCTTATCAAATTCACATAATATTGTCGCGTGACTAAATAATCTTTCTAGAGCTTTATATGGTAGTAAGACTCCGCCTTTTAGTACTAGCATTAAAAATACACCATACAAGTACAAGCATCTAAAACGAAATATTTTTACAACCAATTTGAATTATAGAAATCAGATAATTACATACGAGAATATATTAGAAATACTCGTTATAATCTAGCCTACAGCTAAAGCAGCGCAATGAGTGAAATATACTGGAAAAATAGCGATATATGAAAGAAACCTAAACTAAAATATATTCATCGAGTAGTTTCGTTAAGTCAGTCAGTTTTTTTTTCGAGATGAAAGCTTTCAATACCCGGAGACCAAAAGGCGTAAGTCAGTATACGATCCCTTTAAATTTTGCCTTAACACTAAATAGTACTATTGTGTCAAATGGTGAGAGGTAATCATATATCCACAATCAATATTCTTCCTACATAGCATTGCATTTAACAACAACTGTATTATTTTATTTACAATGAAATATCACAAGCATGCCGTTCGCCTGATGGTAAGCTATATGACCGCTCATAAACAGTATCAAAACCAAACAACACCATAAATTACAAAGCATGCTTGGTATTCCACTGCGTTCGCCATCCTGAGATATAAGATGTTAAGCCTCAATATGTCCAGTAGTTACTCTAGGAACAATGTTCTTAAAACCTGAACAAACAGTGCATTTACAATGCTGTTTGGCGTTTATATTGTTATAATCTAGTTCATATATACAAACACTAGTTGCAACACGCATAGTACCAGGAGACGAACACTGTGGTTGATATAATATCACTGTAACCAATTTAACTCTCGGTGCCTGCCTCTGGTGGTGACTGCCTCCATGCCATAAAGCTGAGGGCTCGAGTTCGAATCCCGGGTTGGGCGAAGTGATATTGTATTTTTCTATTCATTATCAGCCCAGAGTCAGGAATTAGTGCCCGAAATGGCGATAGGCTCGCCACCTATCACATCGTGGGACGGAACATACAAGGCGAAATGTGGGTGTCCTGGCACCTCTGCCTACTCCTTCTGGGAAAATGGCGTGAGTTTATGTATGTATGTATGTATGAAACCAATTTAAATAACACTTAGTCATTATATTTGCATAAGTATTTACTTTTTATCTAGCGGGAAAATGCTTGTGACTTTGTTGTTATGTTAGTTTATTTATTTTTGTCTTGTGACCAAGATAATTTCACTGTTTGACTAATACTGTTGGTACAAATCATCTTGTTAATTTAATTAAACTCCAGTTGGTTGCTGGCTGTAGAGGAGAGAGGTTCGTTTACATTTGTTTAATAATGTTGATGTTCATTTGTTTGTCTTCAACTTTCTTGTTGTTGTGCGCGGTTATTGTACTGAAGAGAATTAAGGTCGCTCATAAGGTATCGTTTGATGCATTTTAACGTAGTTGTTTTGTGTTACAAACTTCAGGATTAGTATGTAATTAATATTCATTAATAAAACGCAGTGTTACAAAAACAATTGAATATAAACGATTGTTTTAAATTACCCTTTCTTAAATGGAATTTATTTATTGGTTCCCGATTGTTTTTATTTATTAGATTTTTGTATAATTATATTTCTATTAAGTATTACAAGTATGTCTATGTCCTCGCTAAGTTTCGGCACTTAATGTCATTTTATCCATATTAGGTCAATCCTCAAAGGAATTTCAGTGATATAATTTATAAAAACTGTCAGTATTAAAAAGAGGAATAGGTAAATTTAAAAAATACTATACGAAGAAAAAAAAATTTTATAGCTTCGATACGGCAAACGATCGTTCGGATCACTATTACAATGTAACTCTACCAAATTAAAAAATCAATGTACAACATTAACTATTGATAAAAAATAGTAGGTACTGTGAAAGTTGTAAAATCAAGTAATTTTGATTAAACATATATGTATAAATAAAAATACGCGGTGGCCTGTTGGTAACAGACCACACGCGGCTGCTAACATGTTCCCGGAGCACAGCTCTGACTTTTCGGAGTCATGTGTGTATTGATAGTTAATCACCACGCACTAAAACTGTGAAGGAAAACATCGCGAGGAAACCTGCATACCATAGCATTTTGTATGAATTTCTATTTTATGTAAAAGTTCGCCAATCCGCACTAGGCCAGCGTGGTGGACTTTATTGTAGAGCAGGCCCGTGCTCTGCAGTGGGACGTATATGAGATAATACAATATAAATAAAATTTAAAATAAAACTTTTATTTACGGATTTTATCGCAAATTTGGTTTAATTTTTATATTATTTTACTTCCCGACGTTTCGATTACTTTACAGATTTTGTGGTCACAGGGTGGACCGCCCCAAATTAAACCAAATCCGCGATAAAATCCGTAAATAATAGTTTTGTTTCAATGTGTAACATTCGCATCTAGGAAACCATTTAATGAAATTAATTAACAGTATCTGTTTGTCGCAGCTAACAATGGGCAGTTGGTTGAGCTATTTCTGGTGGGGCGGCGACCCAGACGAGGTGAATCCGGTGTCGGGGCTCACCAGGCGCGACATATACGCCGTGCAGAAGTCCTGGGCTCCCGTCTACGCCAATGCTGTTGCTACAGGAAGCGAACTGTTGAGGAGGTAAGGTGATTTTGTAGTATCAAACGTATGTAATACACCTGATTATAGGTAATTAGACTCTCAAAATACAGTTATCTCTTGCAATGTGAGACACACCTATAAAAATGTAATAAACAAATAAAATAAATGAGGCTCAATATCCTCTTCATATATTCTCTTCTATTACATTAAAATGAAAAATAATAGTTAAGAGTTGTTGAGTTGCACAAAACCATACATTTTAAGCTTCATTTTTTACTTACTGTTATTTTATGTTTTCGTAAAATCGTAATAATTTTATGCGTGTCACAGAAAGTCGTCAAACGCCAATCTTTTATGTAAATAAGCCTATTCTCAGCAAACGATTTTTTTAAAGTATAAAATATCTTGTACAATGTGGATGTTGGATATCGGAATCAGAACTAAGACATCATAGTTGATACATCGCATGCCATTATGATTAGACGAACGTCGTCTTCTGATGCTCGTGCTCACCCAGGAATAAAATTAATTAGCTGCTCAATATTAATATACTCTTAGTTTAGTTGCATGTGCCCATTAGAATTTTGCTATCGGCGTTAGGGGAATACCTACAATATTCCAAGTCATGTGATAATTAGGTTTTAACATATTCCAATATTATAAATGCATTTCCTCATATTTTTACCTGTTTACGTAGTTAAGGTTACAGCTTCGCAAATTCTTCGTTAATTGGTCTTACCGGAACAAAATTCATATTCGTATTCTGATTCATATTAAATTTTTTCTTGTGTTCTTATTTTAATAATTGCCCATAAACCTTTTTGGTAATCGATCGGGAAGTCCATTTTCCGTAAATTTATCGAATAGGGAATATGCACGAGACTCCAAAATAAGTCAAATATTTATTGTTGTAATCTTTATTGATATAGAAATATATCATTAAGATATTTTTTTAAATTCATCAACTCTAAATCGGTAAAAAAAATACATAAAAAATGACATTTCAAAATTGCCGCGCAATCGTTTCGAAACGTTTGAAAAGGAAAGTGACGACAAAGTACACTATCTTATGAAGTTTTAGCTTGTTGGGTGTATTGTTTTACGTTTGTTTAAGAGTTATTTTGTGTTTTCGTTGTATTATAAAAAAATTGATTATTTTGTGACGAAATACAGTTATGTAGCAATTAATAAAAGAAGCTTAATCCAAATACTACGTTGCTGACATAGTAGACTCTGACGTCACAGCGAGGTCGCGCCAAAATGGCGTTTAAATGCTCCGAAACTGATAGCAGTTTTGATTATTTTTTTGTACTTTTTTGATTGATATTTTTAAAGCCTTATATTTTTTTCTGGTAATGTAATGACATACAGAATCGATTAAAAATATAAAAAAATGGCATGCATATTCCCTATTAAGTCCTTTATTTGACCGTAGCTAAAGATTTACCGCAACATATGACTTAAGGCATACTGCGGTTTGTAAAACTTTATTAAAATATCTGAACAACGGCCATAAATAGCCAAAATCATTAAGAAATCTTCAAGTAACCCAAAAAAAGGCTCATACGGAATAGTGTCAATCGTGTAATCAAAGTGCTGTAAGGCATTCAAAAAGAGTTCGTTTGTGACAAAATCAACAATCTTTGAAGCGCATCAGCTCGGTACAAACATACAGACAGTTTCACAAACAAACCGTATTTACGCTACAATGTTTACTAGGGAAACTGGTACGAAGTGCTTTGAAGAGGAATTACATTTGTTAAGAAAACTATTTGATAGGTTTTTATAATATATTAAACAATAAAATGAATCTTCTGTTACGCTCCTTTTACAATATTCATTGTAATAGAGTGTTTATGATATAGAGGCTGTCATATATTTGCGTCTTTAAAAACGTAGATGTTTTTGTTCGTAATGTTGGTGAAAATATAATTAATTACTTAATAACAAATTGCTTTAAATTTCGTTGGTAACCAAAAGTATATTTATTTATTATCCGTCTAAAACGAGCTTGACTCGAATTCAATAGCCCAAAACCAGTTTTTATTATTTTTATTTTTCAACTAATTCGTGCATGTTGCCTAATCAGTCAAATGTCAGCCAGAGGGCAGAAAAAGGTGGCCCGGAAACACCATTTTTATCAACGTTTGTCAAGAATCTATATTATAAATACTTTAAGTATTGCTCGTGGAAACTACAAGCTCGACCAAAATTGTGCCACATCTACTGCCTCGTCGAAAATTGACGTGAAGTCTACCTTATCGGAGGTTTAGGAGGATTTTCGTATCCGACCGAATAAAGTGATTATTCGGTTGGATACGAAAGTCCTCGTACACTGGACCGGACACTGCTATGTATTTATCCCGTTTTTAGTACGCTGATATATTTTTTATTAACTCTACATATTTATTATAGTTACTGTGCATATTGTAAACAATTTTTATGCATATATACGTGTCTAAATGGCTAACAGTGCAACCTAACATTAAAGGAACGAGTAGATTCAAGTCGAAGAGAATTGAAAGCTTATTAAAGCGGCACGTCGCACATACGAATCGATCGCGGAATAAACATTTTAGCAGCACGATTGACCTTTGCTCACACCCCGTCCTTTTTATATTTATGAATTTCAACAACTGTACCTACTCCTAGTGTAATGTGATGAACTGCTGGATTCTGTGAGCTATGTATTTATAAACATGTTGAAGAAAATCCATCATGATTAACACAACTTCTGCTATGTAAAACCACTGCTGGTTAAGGCCTCTTGTAAAAAGTTGATGTCTTTTTTTTTAATACTGGCCCGCCATAATGACTGCACTGCACCTGATAGTAATCGCAAATGCCGTCTAGGCAGAGTATCAAATGGTAGACGGTAGTCCCATCCCATGCATAATGAATGCTGGCTGCATTTTTTTTATATTCCTACGTTCTTAGACACTTTTCATTGAGTACCCATTCTTTTAATATCTTCCGTATCCATCGAAGCTCAACTAAAACAAAACATTACTAAAACTAGTGTAGTGGTTTTGAGTAGAATTCAGATTAGAGGGACACGAAACATATTCTGAAACTATTTACGTAGTACACGAAATAAACCTTCGTAAGCTAAAGCATTTCGCCACGGGTGAAGTTTTATGCGTTTCTATATGTAAGCCGTCAATGTGACCGCGCAATAAATCAACATCGCCAACTAAGTAGTTGCTCGTAAAGCTGGAAATGTGACAGTTAAATCGGGACCTGCCAGCGCAGGGCTGTGTTGACTCACTACTTATCGATCCTAGCTTGAAGACTTGGTAGATGCAAACCTGACTAGAAATATCTACATGTTTCCAACTAAAGTATTATAGATAAGGCTTAATACTATTAAAGTATTTGAGAAAGGAATCCCACGTAATTATATCGGATTTATTACGTGTATATTCGGATACAAACAGGCTGAAAGTCGAGAAAGAAACATGTCCCTTCGGTGCATTCTCTATAAAGTGGTATTACTTTTTTATTCTATATTAGCCTGGAGACAGGAATTTGTGTCTCATAAGGATCTCCTTATAGCATGCCTATCTAGACTCGCTCCCTATCTCATCATGGACGGCATACACAAGGCAATACATGGACTGGTAGCACCTGTGCCTACCCCTTCTGAGAAAAAGGCGTGAGTTTATGTGTATGCATGTATAAATTGAAATCCAGTTCATTAGTGGAACAAAATACTGTTATTCAAACCACAGAGAATTCTCTCAGCCCTAACTGAAATTGTTTTGGCCTCTGCGACGCAGTATTACCATTAGTTTATTTCCGTTTACTCGAATGCTAGAATTTCATTATTAGTTCAGCTCGGATTGGGTTATATTGGGATGTATATTAGCAGTAATTTATGCCTTCACATTTGCCTACTGCGCTGTTAACTTTAGGGTACAGTTATTAAATTTGATTGCATTCCGACATTTATTTGCTCTCCGCCTACTGTGTAGGCAGTGACCGAATGATTCATTAATGTAGTAAAAGTCAGTGTAATGCCTGAATTCTTCAGTGAATTTCTCGTAGACTTTTAAACATGATGTATCCAGACTACGACCGGAAATGAAGCCAGGTGGTAGTTTCAGCGACTATAGACACATTGCAACTAGAAGTACACTTTCCAATAAAAATCATCGCTTTTTTGGTTTCTTTTGCGTCTGAAGTCACTAAAACTAATACTATATAGCTTTTTTCCGATCGAATTCTGAATATTGGTACCCGATATATATAAAAATTTTAATAAGCTATCGGCAAAGGTAGAGTTGACAAATTCGTGACTTTTCGAAGTGATACGTGTATTACCAGCGAATTAGTAGTTTTAGTCACAAAGAAATATTACATTAGTTATCTTAGTTACAAAGAAGGCAAACATCATGGAGACATGTCTGCATACCATTAAGTTTTTAAAAGAAATTACATTCTATTTTAAGTCCGTCAATTCTGACTGATCCATTGGACATAGATATGAACCAAGCCCTCTAATTCTTAAAGAAGCCCTCTCAATATTGATCTGTACCCTGAAGTGAGATCCTGGTGGACTGATTTGTTATTTGTTAAAGTAATAGTCAACGTTTCCCATCAGCATCCTGTTTTTCTAGCACAGAGCGGGTTTTCACTCTTTTCAAATTATTAGGAATATGGGTTTTACACAGGAAAATTGCTTTAGCAATTGTGCATGCTCGCAAATTAAGATTATATCATTTTTATTACAATTGATGATGTTAATAGACCCCTATTTCATTTCATTCATTGAGGAAATTAGTTGGAGCGTTTGAACAAGATTTCCTCAGGTCAAGTTTAAAATGCGCCTGGAACTTTTTGACTTTTTTTTGTATAAAATAAACCGAAGTTAGTCGGGCCTTGCCTAATTAAACATTCAAGAAGTCGTTTTGGAACCAGCTTGAAAAGGTAGAACTGGTTTTGGGCATGCCGGCAGAATTGCAACGGCGGATAAAGATGATTTCCGATTGATATTCTATATAAATGTCACTGCACTTATCGTATGACGCGTTAAGATCAGGTTATTATAATATAAAAAAGTATATAGAAGCACAAACCTTTTCGTTTAATGTGTATTATTACTAATAAAAAATAAGGGTAAAGAAATATTAATTGGCGCTATACATTATTTTTTATAAAAGTACTGAACTTTAGTTACAGACAGACTGACCTTAATAGACATTGACCTGGAACTTCCTTGCAGGAAACACTGATGAATTGTGGAATTAGGCGGGAACCCCAAACCTCACATCTCACATAATAAACACATACGTTTTCCTTTTAAATAAATAACATTGGGTAGTAAATTAATAAAAAATGATGAATCAACATCATCAACTTGACAGCTTCCGTTGCACAGTTGGTTAGACGCCGGCTGTGAAACGATAGGACGCGGGTTCAATCCCCGCACCAAAACAAATGTTTGTGTGAACCACAGGTATTTGTTTCGTGTCTGGGTGTTTATGAGACCGAAAAGTCTCTCGTAGTTCCTGATACTCACGACACATAACTCGATCTTAATGTGGGGTCAGGACTATGTATGTGACTGTTGAGTGTAGTGTTGCGTAATTTTCCGAAAATCATTTATTTTCTAACTCTTCAACCCATATATACACTTTAATAAGAATTTTGAATATTCCGTCTACTAATTCATAACATTAAGTAAATATTATTTATTAAAAAATCTTACAAATAGCCAAATTGCTAGATTTTTCAAATACATTAAAAAAAAACAACTTTCTCTTAGCAGATTTATAATATGTTTAAATAAAACAAACCGTCTCTCATTAAAATCAAACTTACTACTTTTTATATTGGATCCTTTCTGTAATCAACGTGCGGTGTAACAGTCTGTAATGAAAAGTCCGTAAACAAAAGACAATGAGGTTTTATATGGCGGTAGAGCGCACGTGCAAACACACCTCTCTGTGGGCAGGACGCGATATCCGGCTGGCCAAATACAAACAAAATGGAGAAGCCCTTCGAATTTAGATGTTAGCTGGCCTAATATATTAACCTATTTGTATTTTGAAGCTAAATTGGACTCTATAAATGGAAGTTTGATATTTGTACTCGTATCTTCCCGGATAACGTCTACATTACATCTGTGACCATACATAATGAAAGACCCGTCGTTGTGAAGAAAATATATCGCATTTCAGAATCTGTTGTATGTTTCAAACACATTATATTATCTCAATAGTCGAAAAATAGAAAGTTGTTCAAGGAATGCCCAATGTTGATATTATTATGCTTTTATTCGTTGGAAAGACCTATAGATGCATAGAGACATATTATATCAAATTAGACATAACTAAACAAAAATCATAGATCAAGTACGTTACTACGAGGTTACTACGAATCACCAAAAATCACCTCTTTGTGTGGAACATTTTTGAAGACAGAGTAATTAAAAGTGGCTATATAACTTTACTTTTCAACTAAAAGCTAAAAAGAGTGTAAAACCATTTTCATACATTTTAAATATGCAACAAAAATCTCAGACATTTTTAAACAAAGTAACGGAATAAATAATGCATGACGCATAACAAGTTACAAACGTTACCGGGAATGGAACAACTTTCCAAACTTGTTAAAGTTCCCGAAACTCTGTGAAACTGAAATACAATAGCCTTGAGGTACGGCAATCGTATTTATAATACTTGGAGTTTGGTATTTGTTTTAATATTTCTCCAATTGGTTTCTTTTTTCAGAGTTTTCCAAAACAAATTTTGCTTCGAGTTAGACGATTGTGTGTTTTTGATTCAAAAGAGCACCTGATGTTAAGTGATCACTGCCGGCCATGAACATCCATAACGCTTGGATCATGTGTCTGTTACCGGCCTATCAAATCGAGAGGGGACCTAGTAGGAAAAAGGATGAGAAAAGGAGAAAAGTATTGGTCATCCGGCAATCTTCCTCACCGAAGGAAACGCGATAGCAAAGCTATCGTTTCATGTCGATCTCTTGTGAGACAATGGTACCGCTCCGGACGAGTCTGTCTATTCATGCCGAGTCATGACTGACAACAGCATAGCTCTGCCACTTTAAAAATAATTCTAGTCTCTCTGACTCTACTCTTTAAAGTGTTTTGTGGATTCAAACATTTTTTTCTGGTGGTTCTGTACTATGCTAATAGTTTATCTAATTGTTTTAAAACAATCACCCAGGAATACCATCACAATCGCAGATGACTTGCCAAACCTCGTAGTTAGAGGGTAGTCCTAATAAATTTTATATACAGAGTTTAGCAGATTTCAAATGAAGGGGTTGAGTGTGTCCTTACCCACTCTAACCCTTGTCTCCAGACAAGGGTTCTTGAGCCAACTGTTTGTTGTTCACGATAACAATCCTATTAATTTAAGTCGGTATAGCGGAATAATTGTACTCCTCGAACCATCTATTTATGTCATAATCACGATTGATTCTACACAGCGTCTAATACTTATAAAATGTATGTTTACATTTAAAAAGCATTTCTTCTTCTTTTTTCTTCTTCTTGATAGTCCCGTACAAATATATCGCGAGTAGAAATAATCATAATCTACGTTGTTCACAGGCTCTTCACATCGTATCCAGAGACAAAAGAGTTCTTCAAAATGGTCAGAAAATTGCCTGAAGAAGAGTATATGAATAACCCCCAGTTCAAGGCGCACGTCATCAACTTGATGACGTCACTAAACTTGGCCGTGAACAACCTCCACCAACCAGAAGTCGTCGCTGCAATGATGAACAAATTAGGAGACTCGCACAAGAGGAGACAGATTAAAGAAAAACATTTCCATGTAAGTCATTATTTTACTGTTTTTTCGGTAGAATATATAGCAGAACAAACAAAATATTTAGTATTTCGGTAGTAAAATCAAAGTCATGCTTGAGAATCATGCTAATAGCATGTTCCTTGTCTCATACACAAGCAAGCAATAATTATATTATGTTAATCAAATTATGTAGATGGATAATAATTTTTTAATGAACAAGCCTTTCTCTCTTCTACCACATAAAGTCTTCTACTGAGCCTAGATCTCCCCCTAGGATTTCCTTAGCAAATAGAAACCGCCTGCATTCAGCTAAAATAGCAAATAATTTGACAAATTAATCATAACTTTTTTCTCTCCCCAGGATTTAAAAGACGTCATAGTCAAAATGTTCATCGAAGTTCTACATCTCGAGGGACCGACGTTGGCTTCGTGGGGGAAGACTGTAGAATTCTGGTACAAGCACATATTCGAGACTCTGAACGCCACAGAAGAGAGCAGATAACAGATTGTCAGTCATTCACAACACAAAGAGTAGTTTAGTTTGATCGCTTTGTGAAAGGCGAGCCCGGCATCGTTCCACGGCCTATTCAAGCTTTTATTAGGAACCGTTGGGAATAATTCGTCTCGGACATCAATAGCCGACCTCCATTATGTTATGTTTCCGTGCACGGAACATATTATGAATATAGAGTGCCATTTTATACTAACAAAGACTTTGTTACAAATCACGTGAGGTTACCTATTCAACGGAATATACTTAATGAATTTCATTGACGAAGAATTTCAGACAGAATGTTTGGAATTTCGAAAAACTTATATGTAAGTTGCCACATTGCATAATAGTGAAAATCGTGAACATTGTGAATTGAAAATAATATATTAATTAGAGTAATTGCATTAACACACATATTAATAATACACATTTACGATAAGGAACTGCAGAGCTTGTCATTCACAATAACATGGGCTGTAATAGTTACATACGCATATTTGTTTATAAATTTAGCATTCACCATGTGGCAGAATTTAAATTTAAAATAATGTTTTTTCGTATAAGTGTGACCAATTTTCACTGTACATAAGCGTTTACCAAAAATATAGTTATGTTCGATACGTTAAAGTAGGTTAATCGTACACCCTAAGATAACATAGCTATCACAGTAGAAAATAAAATTCACTTTTTCATATTTTAATTGGTATTTCATTTATTTACTTGTACTCGTACTCATACCTAGTAATTAACATTCAAAAATTGTGAAAAAGACAATGAATTTTTATTTCATCGTATGAATGTAGTGATCATGGCTATTAATAATGAATCTATATTTCAATCATGCTTCAAGCATCTTCCATTTTGACGCAAATTTGTAAATAGCTATTAATATGTGTAAATAAGTCAATGGAATTTTGTAAACTGTACAATTGTTATCAAAGATATATTCTGTAAATATTTTATTCAGTAATAAATTTTATATGAAGTAAATGACATTGTGTTTATTTGTGATTTTAATTATAATACATCTGCAGCGTACAAAAGTAACTCCTGTAGGTCAGGATGAAAAATCGCACTCAAAGAATTAACATCCTTAAGCCAAGGGATTCTCTAGGGGCAATAACATGCTTTCATCCGCAAAGAAGTTAATCAGAAATATGGCAAATACTTCCAAATGAGTTACTATAACAAAAATCCTCCGTAATCCCTTGAGGCACTACACTACTTGGTCTTCTAGGCGATAAACAGTCGTCAAGCGTTTGCAGTACATACATCTAACAAAACTAAAAGTCTCACAAGTCGACTAAAACGCAGCGAAAAGCACCTCATACCGGATTAAGCAGTGGACCTAACTAGTGGAAAGCAGCCACAGCAATTTTGGTATACCAGCATTGCTTGTATTAGGACCCCAGCTTTCGTCATCTGAAATCTACCCGCGCCCTTAAAGATGGCCAGAAATCTCGACATACCCCTCCCGTTACTTTCCTATAGGCCTACGGAAAGAACTTTCCAATTATACAAAATGGAGGATATTTGTTCCAATCCGATATACAGAGTTTAAGGGACGCCTTAAACCACCCGTATAGGTGATTCAATCAAATGGTTGATATAAATTATTCTAGTACCAATAATACTCAAATCACTCTGAATATACACGCTAACGAAAATAGGCTTTCTAGGGCAACTAATGGAAAGGCAAAGCGGGTATGCATAGATAGCGACTTTATCGATTATTGTAAGCGTCGTGAGGTGCAATTAGCTTATTAGCTACCTTCCGTGAAAGTGAATTTACTACTAAACCGGTAGTATCTTAAGTTAGTGCTTCTACACCAATCATTAGTATGCTTATAGGAATATAAATATGTATCCGGATGATAGAAATTATTTAGCATCTTATAAAGGGCATACGTAAACCCTATAATTTATTACTCATAATATATTCGCGCAAATGTATTGGATACATTCGTGTACATAAACACAATGTTTCCTTTACAATTTTTAATCGTTACATTTAAATTGTTTTGACGCATCCCATAACACATTGTACCAATATTTCATTTTTTCTATAACAAAAATAGGTAAGTATTACCTAAGTGACTAAAATATCGAAGCAATGTCGTTAATCCGTAATCTTCATTCCGCTGCCGACATAATTTTAGGAACTCTTACAATAAAGAAAAATAAAACAACAGTCAATTAATAAATGAATTATTTAGAAGTTGCTTGCAATTCTCACATACTCGACAAAATCAAACAAAATCCTAACGCTTTGAACTTTCAAGCAAAAAAACTACTCTTGTAGTTAATTTGATGCAAAATAAGTTTGTCTGCCTGCTGTGAGATGGTAATGTGAAGATTCACATGTAGACTTCTAAACGGAATCTAATTAATTTGGCATAATATAGGTCAAAGTCTCAGGCGAAATACGATCTATAACGCCTGTTAGCATTTTTATTTCAAAAACAAATTCCATTTTTTATTGATTCCTAATACTCTTAAGAAATAAGCGAGATCGAAGCATTTGGAACGAGTTAAAGTAAAATTCAATTTCCTGTATGAAGCAGCAGGAGCAAAATGTTGGTAGTCACGCGAAGCCTCCAAGGCTCCGCGCTGAGTGCTTGCATTATTCAAGCTCCTACATATTTAACACGTCCCGTCGCCGGCTCTCGCTCACGTAGTACTCATTACATTCCTCCGGCGAGGATAAAAAGAAATACTCCCTGAAGCGATCGCCGCGCCATGCCGTTTTTACCTGCTTGTTGAATTATTTAAATATTTATCAGACATGTTCGCGACGTCAATATGCGATGTAAGTGCAATTTAATAGATAAATAATTAAACTAAAGTTAAAAACTGTTAAAGAACAAGATATACGAGGGCACAATCATCAATTTTGAGAAATCCTTTTCCTACGGCTGTTAAAGTAAATAATCATCTTTTACAACCTGCAAATGGCCTAAAACTAGTAAGACACCAGAATAACTCAGGGTCGAATTATGGTAGAGAACACGGGAATTCATCGGTGAATGACTAGTCAAGAGTTATGTTTTCAGACGAGTCTAGATTCGGGGGAAGGGATGATAAGAGTGTATAGAAGACCGGAACATCGCTACACCCAGCCTGTTTAGAAGAAAAAATACCATACGGCGGAGGCTCTATTTACATGTGGGCTGGGATTTCTTCCGAAAGCCGCACTGACCTAATAGGTCTGGTGATAGAAAATGGAAATTAACTGCAGAAAGATATGCTACTTTAGAAAAAACTATTGTGACTGCGCTAGTTCATTTTTAAGTGGACATTGGCTAGAATGCAGGGCAAGACCATGCCCGCCCGCACGCAGCTCAGATAGCAATTGGCTATTTTTTATTTTTTTGCAATGTATGGCGAGACGAACTTGCCGTTCGCCTGATGGTAAATGTTACGACTGCTCACGAACAGTAGCAACACTAAACCACACCTTGAATTATAAAGCTATGCTTGGCATTCCACTGCGCTCGCTATCCTGAGACATAAGACCTAAGTCTCAATATGTTTAGTAGTAACTCTGGCTACAATATCATTCAATCCGAAATTGTACTGCATTCTTATTTATTTGACATTTATTGAAATAAAAAACTTGAATTTTTATTTTCTTTTAAGCATTACACGTTTACATTAAAATATTCTTTAGTCTTCATTTATAAAGCTAGATAGTACTTTTGAAGATATTGAACATTTTATAATCGAACCTTTTTCTTTGCGGTCTAGTGTGTTTTACTTTCTGTAATCGTATTAATTTTATTTTTTATTCAATAGACACAGACAATAAGAAAATACGGTAAAGATTATGCGGGAATGGAACGGCTCTACCAAAGTGGATGGGGCCACTATCATAATGAGAACTGACTTGAAGTACCTAGCTTTGCGGTTGCATTTTGTTCGATGGGTGAGATTATCGTAAATTCCAAAAATGGTAGTCGCGTACCTATTCGAATTCTCCCAACAATGGTGACAAACTTACCTATCATGTGTGACCCACGCATAAGTATAATCGTGACTAGTTATTTACACAAATGTTATATACTCAAGTAGCACTGTATCTATGATTTGATTTAGGTATAATATCATTCGCATCGGTCTTATCCAGAATAAGGGCTTCGTAATCGAATTTTACATTTGCACTATTGCTTTTAGCTCCAATAAGCGTAATTTCTTCCAGTCACATAACGCGCCTGGTTACAAAGTGTAGCATTTGTATTTTCAGAGTTCATTTTTCGCGTTCAACTGTTGCCAATTGGCTTCTTCAAAATTCTGAAACGTTCTTTTTTACTGTTATTAGGATAAATGGCTTCGTTCAGCCTTACTAACTGTCTTTGGTAACTTTTCTTGCCCTTCGACAATTAATATTTTTCCATTATCATTTGATAAATCTGCACCGAAATCAGATTTTTTACAATTTAGGTGTACTTACCTAGTTGCATGCGTACGAATCGTACGGTTTGTTTGAGCGAGTCAGTATCTGCAAACTTTTCAATTGCAGATTACACTGCACATAGTGTTTTTTTTTTAATGTGGTAGTGCCAACCAGTATTGCCTCATGCCTTTTAAGTACTATCTGATTTTTTTGAGTATTTTGATGTTTTGCTCACCTTGTTGCGGCTTTTCATCAACTATCTCTACTTCACAAAAATATAGAGCGCATATTTGGAATAGGAAAGCCAGAAGAACACCAATATTGTTCCCAATATATTTGAAAAATATCAAATCACTAATTTCGTGGAGCAAGTATTTTATTACATGTATCTTGTCTAATAGTTCCTAAACAAGATAAGTATTTTTCATTTCTTATTTTGTGCATGTACTTAATTAGAACACGATACTTTATTTTATAGAATACTTTTATTATGCTATTCAATATACCAGTTTTAATACCGACATCAAATTAGTTTATTTACGTACAGTAAATACATAGTACTCACACAAGTGACAACGTACTATCTTATTATAATGTTATCTTATGTTTTATTACATACTAGCTTTTGCCCGCGACTTCGTTCGCGTGGACTTCAGGTTCGTCCCGTCTTCTATTTCCTGACTCATCCCACGGGAACACTACATTTTTCGGGATAAAAAGTAGCCTATGTGTTAATCCAGGGTGTCAGCTATCACTATACCAAATTTCATCAAAATCTGTTGAGCCGTTTTTTCATGAAAGAGTAACAAACATACATACAAACTTTCACCTTTATAATATTAGTAGGATCAATTCTATTTTGTTTCATTAGTCTGTAATTACCATTGCTGCATAATGTATTCGGAATTTTTATCACTTACTTATGAAAAGATAATATGCAGATTTTCTTGTATATTAAGTGAAAATGTTTAAGTGTGTAGTTAGTTAGATAAATTATAATTTTGTTTCATACTAATTTGTGGAAACACTAAAGGGTGATATATGGGTGATAAATAAAACACCAGATTTATATGATTTTTTTTATTTTTTTTACAATGAATCAGATAACATACATATCAAACCAGCCGAAGTATGGCTAAACCCATTTATTATCTAAACTTATGAACAATACAAGAAATTGATATTTCTCAAATTCAGCTTACGTTAAATATATAGATATATTATAATATATGCATTCACTCTACATATAATCTACAACCTACTTATTCATAATCTAAGTTTTGCATAAATTCAAAGTAAATATGCCCAAAAGAAATATTGTTGAACTATGAATATACATATAACTTTTTGGCAATTAATTGAGTATCATTTATGTGCATAGCAAAATTAATTTTCTTTAACATGTAACTTAGATCTTATTCGTAAAGAGGCCACAAATATAACATGCGTTTCTGTTGTCAGTTCGATTATATAGGGACTTTTGTTAAACATTATTTATTGCCTATTCTATAAATATTTTACTCTTATCGAAATGTAAGAAAAATATCCTTACGCAATAACTGAATTAGTCTAGCAGTGCTGTGCAGTGAGAGTCGAGGGTTCGCCGGTCGAGCGGAGCCACTGCGGGAGCGAGTGCGTGCGCATGCGTACCAGTGCGTACTCGTGCGTACACGTACGAGTGCGCGCGCCGCCCGCTCGACCCGCCTCACCGTTGTGCGTACACATTGCGCTAACGATACCATACAATACGATACAACACTTCACATAATGTTCAAAACAACTATTTGTCATCTACATAAAATTTGCTCCAAATGTTTATATTAAAATATGTCTACTTATTGTAACCTCTAATTAGTTACAGCCAACTTTACAAATAATTGATACATTAGACTCTCAAATAGATCTCTACTAACTATTATTAATTAATGGTAAAAAATAAAGAATAAAAATACTATTAAACATTGCATTTCAATCACATAAGGTTTAGTTAATTATACAATAATAACATCTTTTTAAAACCCGAAAATAAGTATTACAAGAACATTGATATCGTTGAGTTCTGGAATGGAAAATAGCACACTTAAATTCACTAACTGTTACACTTACATAATAATTATTGTTCTCCTGTTTTGTTTGTAATATACATTGCTTTTATGTATCAGAAAAATAACAATAAAATATATCCACTATTTACTTAATACACTGATAAAATTCACAATAATTACCTTAAAATAAAGAAAATTCATACCTGTGTACCAAATAACAGTGCAGTGCGTGTGATAAGTACAAGAGGAGTCGATTAATAGTGGTGCGGACTGCGGGCACACTATATGAGGTTACTGAATGAGGTAATAAGAGATATGAAGATCGCCGCGAAGGCGCTCCGGTCGATTGCAACGCCCCATATTCTAATTCGCCCTGCGGCCTGGCCGGACCTGACGCTCTACGGACACTGGACGACTAAATGATTGCAACACCCGGGCGATTATTATTACATACAGGTTGGAAGCCGGAGTCAAAGTTATTAGAAACGTGAGTGTGGCGACAGAAGAACACAAAGCTTCGCCATCGAACCCGGCACCAGCTACGCTATTATTTGGTACGTGACGGACACAAAAACGATTCTAAATAGTGAATCGTCGACGGAACATACATTGAGGATGGTGTACAAATTGATACAAATACATATTAACTATTAAGGCAGCCGTTTACATAACTTACTACGTGAAAATTTATTACGCATGCCTCACGACTATTAATATTATATTACAAAATTATATTTTAGAATACAAGGTTTCAAATAAATATCCAACAAAGATAATTTGAATAAGAAAATAAGGAACACTACAGCAGCAATCAAATTGCGAACACATTTTGTACTACATAAAAAATAATACACAACCCTTTGCGCGAAAAGACTGAAAAGTTCAACTTTTAAAGTCACGGCCAAACTCGGGTCTTATAATGAACGCCGTGAGCCGCGCCGGAGTCGCATCGTTCTCTCCACGGCGCCGGGCGACTTCATCATACGACCCTCGTCTCACCTTCAGTTAATACTATATCTTTAGAATAATTTTCCCATCACAGAGATTTGCACAGAAAAATCTTTTTAGCCTATTGATATATTTATGACATAATTTAGTATCTGCTTAATACGACAAGTGTTCCGATACAAATATATTAAGGAGAATTAATTATTAATTGGTGTAATGTGAGACGAGACAGCTTAAGTCTACTCTAACTTATTGATTAGTTCACATCTTCGCACTCGACATAAAGTCGCTGAAACATGCTTTATATAACTACATTGTACTTTAACTCAAAGGTGGTACCGAAAAATATAATTTTTATTTAATTAAAACAACGCCAATCGTTCATTTTAGAGAGATGACACTCACTACACACTACATGCGGACAGAATAGTAGTATCAATTATTATGATAACTAAAGGCTCATTACAAATATCAAACTTAACACACATCACGGAAATTACCAATATGAATACAACAAAATAATTCGAATTAGAAATGTAGTCGATATGCAACGTTCTAAGATCAATCGTTGGAGAAAACAAATTTCAGATGACATCGGTGGTACTCAACAATAATTTCCTTTAATCAGTCTGTGTGTGACCTCGGTGATGTCATGTAAACATGTAACGTATATAATATTAGTATCGTGATCGCCAAGTGCGAACGCGTTTCACTTACATTCATTGGGATCGGTGCGTTTGGGTGGTGGGGATTGTTTGTTTGCATCTTTATCATTATTAAGCATGTTCGTTTTGTACCACATGAGCCACAGTGTGCGGCGCAGTCCACGGACTAACAAACAATACACCAAACAATTACATGTATCACGTCTCGTCACAAATACGTTGTGCCGCTGGCAGTAGGAAACCCCTAACAAAATAAATATTTTCATCCCACTCACTGGATAATATTAAAAATATTTTCTTAATCACAGATATCAGTCTGTCAAAATTTAAATTAAGTATATTTCAGAATTGGATTAGTCGTTCCTCACTTACATAGGATATTATTCAAGTACAAGTACAATCAAGGTACAAAAGTGACTAATTTAAGACCATAGAGTATTGATTTTGATGCCAATAGAAATATCGTTTAAGTTGAGAGGTTTTATCAGCATTTCAATGGAACATTAAACATTTGGTCGTTCTAATACGAAATTACGTATAGATGTACAGAGCGTGGTGTCTTCGAGACCGGTTCACTTCTCTTACAGTACAAATGAACATTGAATATAAACAATTTCACGCAGGTACAACAGAGATCTAATGAAAGAATAATACGAATACAAACTAGTATGATATAGGATATGATCGTTTATTATGCTCGATAACATGCGCTCGCGCGGAGCGGCAATTCAATGCGAGAGAGACTAGAGAAGCAGTATTTTGTGTAGTTAGCGAGCAGCAGTAAGAGTCTACTGCATCAATTAACTGTTGGTGGGAGGTTGGCCTTCATACACATACATACATACAATACATAAACGCTATATACTCGTCCAATACAACGAATCAAATGCAACATTACTGTATTTTACATGCTCGGAAGGTATGCAAGTGGAGTGTCGTGTTTACATCGGGGGCGCGCCGTGCGGTAGCAAGGGACCTCTGCGCACGCGTGCCCCTCAGCGAGCAACTCAATCAAACACTTAATCATCTATTATAACTATATAGCAGGTAAAATATTCTCAGCAATCACATTTATATAAATTACCATATAGAGAATTTAGCTTAGTTCAACATATTTATCAATGGCCCTCGGTTTACACGTAAAGTCACTCAGTACTTTAATTTTATTTTGTATTTATCAGTTGTTTGTGTTTATCAAGAACACCCTTTGTCTTAAATCTACATATATACCGATAATACAAAAATCCATTCACTATAATTAAGGTAAATTTTAGATATTTAAACACTAAAATGTAAAATATGAAACATCCTAAATAAACTCTGATATTCCAATTTTAGGCGTTAGCTCAATTAATTAAAATATATGATTGAGTGACTATGACAAAAAGAGAAATAAATGCATTACAATAATACTACTCAATCATTCCCTTGTAAGTTCGACAGGGTCCAAGCTGCTCGGGCCGATCTATCGCCTACCCCTACGTACACTAACGACAAAGCCTTCGTTATTATATATTTGGTATTCACTTAAACGCACCACATAACAAGACTAGAGGAATAATTGCCTCTTGTGGCGACGCGCAAGGCGCTCATGCACGCACGTACGTACGCAAGCACGCAAGCGCGCGCGAACGCAAACACGCATGCACGCACTGCTCGCCGCTCGCCCCGTCCCGTCCCGTCCCGTCTCCACCGACGCTACTCACGCTACCCCTCGTAAATAAGGAAGACTAGTTTCTTTGTAGAATATCACCTAACGTGTTCTCTATTGTATCAGGACGTCAACGTCTTAAACGTACAAAAATATATATAATATATATATGTATATATAAATAAATACAACAAGCGAATTTTAACCTTATTTAAAATTAAAAGGCCCTGAATATCGTACACTACCAATACAATAATGTCATACAAAATAACTTCGTCAGTTTCACGCGACGGTATATTATGTACGTTATTTAACAATGGAACAACGCGAATGTCTTTTAGTATGCATCGAGACTGTATCCAGTTGCGATGTGAGTTCAGTTACAGGAAATTGTGCAGTGTCCATGCTTGGTTTGGTCCCTATATAGAAATTTATCCTCGAAACAGTGTCGCCTGACATTCGCTTCGTCGTATTGTCGAAGCGCCAACAATGTCAAGCTATAGAAAGTAAAGCAAATGAATAGCCCACCCGTTACCAATTCAATGCACCGTCGAGTTAAGTAGGCGTTAACAAAGATAAAGAGAATGCAGAGACTGAGCAAGGCAATAAATATAATACAAATCACGAAAATTACACAGATAACGCGTATTAGGCGGTAGGGCTCTTAAGCAAATACGATGCGAACTTGCGCCAATGTCCCTAGATTAAAAGCTAAATTGAGATAACACATAACTTTCCAATTTTATTTCCATACCGAGGAAAAAAGATAATTTAAGACTTTAAAAATTAAAATTAACAACAATTATGAGCAAACTACTTGTATAGTTGAGCTAAAACACCAGAGCAGCTTGGAGAATAAAACGACCTAAGCGGCGTGTTTTAAAATAAATGGCTTCCATTTGTACAATCAATAGTTTGTTGTGATGTGAGAGATCCACGCAGTTCACGTGCTGGCGTCAGTGGTCGTCAAATGGCATTTCCACATCGACTTTGGCATTCGAATGTTTGAAACAATACGCGACATACTAAACGAGTAGTGTACACGCGAAACCCACGCTCATTTATCAAAATCACAAATAAAAAGAAGTTATAAGGTTACAATATGAATTCGGGTAAACTTCATGAACCAAAAAATAAATAGATAAAATATTTACACTCAGGTGTATACATATAAAATGTTGATTGATGAAATAACACTTACAATAAAAGTAAAACGTAGCTAAGCTCATTAATGATTACACAAGGCGTGGGGCGTGGGCGCGGGCGCCGTGGCTCGCAGCCTCGCATCGTCGCGGCGTGCGGCTGGCGGCTGCCGCACCACTCTCCAGCGGTGCCTAGCGCACACTTCATATAATAACACTTTGAAGGAAACGATTACACCTGCCATCGGTTACGGTAACGTACCACAGTTCATTGAGGCACAATCATTGGTTTCTTTTAATTGCTTTTCTTTTTTTCTTTTTTTTTTTAATTTTATTTTTTCTTTTTTTCTCTTACATTTACACCTACGATATTTATAATAATTACTTTTAGGTACATAAATTTATTCTAAATAACAGAAACGACTCACCAAAAATGTTAAAATAGAAGCGTGAAGCGTATTAAATCTTTTATGCATATAATTCCACAATATACATATTACAGTAAAGACGTAAGGTATAAATATACAACAACATAATAATAACACAGACTAAATTGCACATGGCGCAATAATTGTGTGCAGGAAATAATGATGCAGTCATTGAACCGAGAGGAGATTCAGTAAAGGCGGCGTGAGCGCCACACGTCACAACCAAGGCGCCGGCGACGACGCGACCGAGCGCGCCGCGCCAACCGCTACATCGCTACACCACGACGCCGAGAGTTTGTCTCTATTATCTGCACTTCTGCGTCCATTATTAAGTACTGATTAGTTAACTGACTAAATATCTTCAAGGCGTGACTTCTATCGTCGTTAAACTACGGACAACACAGTCTAAAGGGCACTGGATCATTAAATATTTTCCGTTTGATCGACTCGTCTAATATTAAAAATTGAAAAATCTTATAAAAATTAATTATATGTTACTTTATTGCTGTATTAAATTCATATACGCACCAGTAAAACCACTGAAATTAGGCGTTAGAGAATATTGGCGCGAGCGTGGACAGAACGTTAGTTAATATTTAAAATAATACGTAGTTTGTTGAACTGTGAAAATTATATTTCGCGTAAATTGAGCTTTACAACAATACTTACAATTGACATATCATGTCCGCGCCAACCTGACTATGTGACTATTGCAGAAGTAACGAGTAAGTAATGTAATAGGAACATCAGATCATCAACCCGTAACGCGAAACAATTTCAAATTTTGGAAGAATCATTCATTACACAAGCAGAGAAATGCAGTCAATCGTTCCGGACATTTTCATCTTTGATACTCACTCTTTGGCACCTAACAGCAAACATCGTGACGATGTAGATACGAGAGTATAATAGCCCCGGAGCCGAAATCATTCGGCCACATACATCGTGCCAACATATAGCAGCCGTTACTTTCAACCGATAACACTAAGTCGAAAGAATATTAAACTCGTTTGTACTGTCGATAGATATCAGAGCTCCGCGTGAACAAAAACCAAAGGCAACCGAGAACACGCAGTACATGATACGCGAAACTCCAATCGTCGGTCCCTACAGCGAGTTACACGTAGTATTGCAAACTCTTCTCTACATGAACACATCACACATGGAAACATTGAACACTACTACCACTACAGGTCCGAAGCGATGGAAGTGGACGACATAACTAATTCATTAATTTGTGAATAGTGGCCGAGCGGGAGGCCCGACAAGGTACAGCGATCGCTTACAACTAACTTAACACTACAATCGTTACGTTCAATCGTAAGATCACTGGAAGATGCTCGAATACAGATACTGTGTAGGTATTACTTGAACGCTCGGTGGCCGAGCGTGGTGGGTCCTTCGCGTCAGTGTCACTCCAAAATACTTGGTAATCAATTATTTTGGCAGAGTATCTTTGTGGCACACCATTAATAAATTAATACGTAAATAAAAATGTAAATAAACTTTATGATAACGAACATGTACACGTGCGATCGTTGCCGTTAAATATCAGCAGTATGCTTACAGATACCTACAGGGACTTAAGTGTACGCTTACAACTACGATGATGTAATACCGACTGATCTACCGCTACAAGTATATTGTTAACAGAATATCTAAAGCATATGTCACTTTGAATAACGTTCAAATTGAGCCTATAGAAAATACCACAAATCTTTTATTAAATAGATATTGATATGGCTAAATTTAAGTTAGAACTTTACTCTTACCTATACACAAAAGTGTAATATTATATTACTGTCGATCATTATTATTATTATAGTATTTTATAACGTTTCTCACAAATGTATGTAATATAAAATGATAAAACAATTTTCAATTTAATATATTAGGTTACCCTTACATTAATCGTATAATCTAGATAATCGTTTCATATATTAAACATAAAGTGGCACTTGAATCACAAATACTGGAAAAAATTTGGGGAAACATCAGCATCGGCGGAGACGACCGCCGGCGACTCGCTCTACTACGTACTCTCCAACAAAATAGATTATTCTTACATTAGGCAAGATACTTTACATCACAGGATTACTGGATTGCGGGAGTCGTGGCGCCATCCCCGCGCCGCCGGCGCCGCGCTCCAGACCGTACTCTTGTATATTATGCTCCAACTATCTCACACCGAATGGCTTAAAAGGAATTTACCTCTAAGAGAATGCACTTTAAATCTCATTATTTTCAAATTTTGTTACTATTATTAACATTACAAACTAATTATTCAACGTTTTGTTACTCGGCAAAATGCACTTGCGCGTTTTTTTTTTTATTGCTGAATAAAATATCACTAATGGAAAACGAAAGCTCATCGCTATAGTGAGAATTCAAAACGGAATAAATAATTAAAACGCTGCGCGGTTAAAACGAGAAAATAAAAACGAACACGAAGATACTCGGAACGCAACTGCTCGACGGGCGAAACAACAACAGCCCGCGAGCGCAACAAAATAAATACACACTAAACTTAGGACACGGGACGAGTGACTGAGGTAGCCCGCGACGCAACTACTGTACACATCGACGCCTACGTCTATTTGGTAAATATACAAGCGCGGGCCCAGCGAGTAGCGACTCACCTGCCTCGCCGCTGCTCGCTATGTATCATTCTTATGTACACTAAATAATCTACATGAACACTTACAAGACAGTAGATATTTTTTTCTGGACAGTTGGCTACGTGGGGCGCGTCGCGTCGCGCTCCGGCGCCGCGCCACGCGCCCCACGCGATCTGACTAGGCGAATAAAATTAGTCCATCTCCTCGCGGGAGACGTGAAGCGTAATTACAACTACCGACCGACGCGCTGGTCCTCGACTCGACGGCCGCCGAGATCGCGCTCCTTATCCAACTATATACTTTAACATTACGAAAATCAAGGAGACGCTGACCGACATCCGGGCCGGGTGCGGGTGCGTGAGGACGCAACACAGAACGCGCCCGCACGCGCTCAGTCGAGGGCCGGCGCCGGCGATAAGGATCGAGTGAGCCGCACATCGCGGTCGACACGGCGGATGGGTGAGCTCACCGGAGCGCGACGCGCTTAGATGGACTCTCCGCCGAGCAGGTCTGGCGGCAGGAACGAGTTGAGGCTGGAGGGCGTGGCGCGCTGGTCGTGCTGGTCGGGCCACAGCGCGGGGTACGAGTTCCAGCTGTCCTTGCCGCCGCCGCCGCGCCACGCGCCGCCGCCGCCGGAGCCCAGGTGCTGCAGGATCAGCTGCACCTCCGACTCGGCCGGCGACTCCGCGAATATCGTAGTGTTACTCAGAACGCAATTGTTCAGCGCCATCTGGGCCTGCACACCGCAACACAACAAATCAGTGAATTATCCGACCCTGAGATGACCTGTTAATTCCCACTTAATATAAAGATAGACTCACCTTAGCCGCCTCCTCGCGGGTCGAGTAGCGAGCGAGGGCGAGACCCTGATTCAAGTACAAGTGGAAGTTCTGAAGAGGACCGTGCTGCACGCAGAGCGTCTTCAGAGTGGAACCGTCGATCTAGGGAAACACGAAATCGATCAAGTCACGTTATGAAGTACAAACTTAAAAAAATAATTAACATTGACAGTTAGACGCACCTGAGCGGTGAGGTTCTTGAGCAGCAGCCAGGTGGAAGCTTGCCAGGAGGGCAGGCGCTGCGGCTGCGCGTGGTGCTGCGGCCAGGGCTTGTTGAGGCCGGGCGGCGCGGCGCGCGGCTTGCCGGCCCACGCGTCGCCGCCCTTGAGCCCGGCCGCGCCCACGCCGCCGCCCGCGGGCGCGTAGCTCCACGTCGACGACGACAGCGAGCGCTCCCCGCCCGGCGGCGACGTCTTGCCCGTCAGCATCTCCGTGTCCTTGATGGCGGCCAGCGACAGCGGCGACCGTACCACAGACCCGGGCGTCATCGCCGGGTCCTCCTCCACTGTCTTCATCTGATTGCCCTGAGAAAAAAACTTGCATTTTCAACTTTGTTATAGAAATTGCTAAAAACATTGCATTAAAATCGTGAAATTATAGTACTAAACTCAATAACAATATAAAGTATTTATTTTTAACATTATCTTAATGGTTTCACATAAACGCAGGTCAGTCTTCCTCATATTTCAAACTAAATATAAACATACAAATTAAACACAATAACAAAGTCAAATGCATACAGCCCGAGTGAATTACACGACAATTATTTTCTAGGAATGTGTGACAGGAGACAGAACAATGGAATAAAAAGACAATTACCTTCCACGGTTTACCGGGTTCGAATTCAGGCACGAGGTCATACACGGGCTGGTGGGAGACGTGCGAGGGCCACGCGTCCTTGCCGTCGGCCACGTCGGCGCCGGAGTCACCCCAGCCCTCGTTGCCGCGACCAACACCCCATGTCCTATATCCATAACTATTCATTAACATACAACCAACAAATTCATCATATTTCATCCTTAGATACAGCACTTCAACGGAATTATTACGGTTTTCTATGATTTTATACTCAGATATGTATTGTTTGACAATGTTCACCAAAGCAGCTTAAATTAATAGAAATGTAATGATTTTTTCTTGCAATGAATGGCGAGGCGAAAATGGCGTTCGCCTGATGGTAAACGATACGACCGCTCATTGTCAGTAGCAAAACCAAACAACACTTTGAATTACAAAGCAATGCTTGGCATTCCACTGCGCTCGCCATCCTGAGACATAAGATGTTAAGTCTCAATATGTCCAGTACTTACTCTGGCTACAATTTCCTTCAATCCGAAACACAACAGTGCATTAATACTGCTGTTTGGTGTGAGAATTATTTCCATTCCATTTATTTCCATTGCGGTGGTACCCGCTCAGGCGGCCTCTTACATATGAGACCTACCACCAGTAAATATTTATAGGTAAAATAGATATCTAAATGCAGCAATCACTCATAAGTCATAGTAAACATGTATTGCACAAGCCTCAAAGAAACATGTTGTGACAACCATGAGATTGCACCAGATGGTATCACCAAATCAGTTGTTTGGCGACTTAAGCACTCTTCAACATAATTTGTTTTGTAAAAGTTTAATCATTTCCATTATCTGTTTGTTTATGTGAATTAATGGCAGAATTAATAAGTTGCATTGTTAAAAACTACAATTTCAAACAAATTTAAATTAAATAAAGTGGGTCAAAATCGCGTCTTAAGGAGTCGGTTACAAATATACAAACAAACATACAAGTGAAGCTAATATAAAGCGTGTAAAAATGGATTGTGTTCATGCTATGTATCACCCATTGCCTTTTATTTTGATAATCAGTAGTTAGTTACTGAAAATTTACAGTTCCTTTCTCTAATAGATAATGAGATGAATAGTTGGTTGATATAAAATTAACAACCGCTTATTGAAATTGAAAAAAATCCTAGCAATTTACAAATAGTTCTTTATATCTTTGTCAATAAACAACATTAAAAAATCATCAAAGTTATATTCCCTTTAAAATATGGATATACTTACGAATCAGGCTGTAGTCCGAGCTGATTGAGTTGTGGGCTGGTGGTTGATTTGGCCGTGCCCGGAGCTCGGCTGAACTCCGAAGGCTCGCCGTCCTTATCAAGGGAAGGCAACTTCCACTGGTTCAGTCTGGACTGTTGGTTTCCACTTGCGCCATAAGCCTGCACCACAATTATTGTTATTTTTAAAATAAAATATTGTCAATTTATAAAGTAAATATATAAAATGCTATTGTCTCAACTCTTATGTATAAGTGTAATGCAATGGTTTAAGTGTCTTGTTATATCATATCTGACTTATTTAATTTATCCAGACATTTAACTGGATGAGGGCATTAGTGCATGTAAACTAACAGTGTGTAAAATGTCAAAATATGATGTATAACAATCAACATAGAGCATTAAACTTGTATTTAACTAACCGCCTGTGAGTCTTTGGTGATTCCCATATCACTGAAGTTATTCTGCAGTTGCACAAGCGGGTCGTGGCCCTGCTTGAACAAGTCGGCGCCGCCCGCCTGCTGCTTCATGTACAACGCTTGCTGCGCTGTGATTTGGTTCTGCAAGTGAAACAAGACTGTTAGGAATGTGTTCCAACACACCCATCTCTAACAAGTCCACTATTTTACTTACTTGGAGAGCAGTGATCTGCTGCTTTGCTTTGGTAATCTGCACTGAGTATTGTATAGCGAGAGACGAGTGACCTTTGGTCATCGCAAGAGAGTTCTGTTGCAACAGTTGTTGCAGTACTTTGATCTGCAAAAGTATAACATTTTTCAATGTGATGTCATTCTCATGGATTGTATAAAAACAAAAAAATTTTTGTTTAAAAAAAATTACCTGCTGCAAAAGTTGATTCAAAAGCACGAGCGTCTGAGGAGCCAGTGGTTGATTCAAAATTTGATGATTGAGATAACCAGCCGAAACTGCCATCTGGATCTGTTGCACGAGCATGCGTAGCTGCGCAGCGCTGGGCTGACCGCTGTTACCAGTACCGCTGCAATTAATACTATTATTAGTACAAAGAAATAAAAAAATACAAATAATCAAGAAAGTGGCTATATTGTGTATAAATAAGAGTCAACTGGCCGACAATAATCTCACCGTTGTAAGTTGTGCTTACCTGGAAGGATTGTAAGACTGATGGTGCTGCACGGGTTGCGGCGGCGGTTGGTTGAGTAGTTTCTGCACGACGGCGGGCGACACGGCCGGCACGGAGGGCGGCGGCTGGAAGGCGCCGGCGTGGTGGAAGTGCTCGTCGCCGCGCCGCCAGCCGTCCCCGCGCGCGCTCGCCAGCAGCTCTAGCGCCTCCTCCGCGTTCATGTCGCGGCTACGCAACGCTGCCTCGGCCTCTTCCTTCTTGAAGCCCATCTCCACCAGAAACCTACAAATTTAAATATGTGTTAATTACAAAGTACATAACTACAAACATACCATAAGTATCCAATATTCGATTACGATAAATAATGAGAATACATACCTGAATTGCTTGCTATTCCACACGACTTCTTTAGGCAACTGTTTGCCAAGTGGACCACCTTGCGGAGGTTTCGGTCCTCCCCACTCGCCAATATCATCAGGCCAGCCACCGGTTGGGCCGGATGGCTTGGGTTTCGGCGCGGGCCAGAGTACTGGTCCGGATGCGTCAGGCCAAGCTGGGGCGTCGCGGTCTGGCCATGCAGGCGCATGAGGCTCCTCCCAGGAACCATTTCTTTGAGGATGAGCTCCCCATACTGCATCTGGTTTGGTGGGAGTGGGTGGGATGCGAGCCGGTGCCGGGGGCCCTTGAGGACCACCGCGACCCATGCCCATACCAGCCCGCTGGGCCCACAATGCCGTCCCGTCGTCGAATCCTGCACCCGCGCGTCTTGCAGCCGGAGGCGATGGCTCCTCCCATCCGCTGGACTTCATAGTATCCTTGGGACCCTATGAAATAATTCATCATTCATTAATAACTAACAATCACCAACAAATACGCATCTATACTGCTGTTTACTAATACTCACTTGTGCCCCCCATTGGTTGACACCGCCAGTGGGCATCATTTTGTTCGGGCCAGCTGTATGCTGATGCTGGCTCCACATATCGCCATTAAGACGACCAGAGATTCCACCTCGTAGATCATGACGTGGGTCGACGGGTTGCTGCCGAGGATCGTTGGTACGGTGAGGGTCTATTCTGAGATCGGAGGGACGGTGAGGTTCACCCCAGGCATTCCAATCATCCTTCTTAGGCATACCCCACTGCTGGGCGTGTTGGGGCGGTCCAGCGGGCCACTGCTGTGGAGGTGGTGGGCCCGTCCATACATTAGCTGAATCGGCGACATCGTCGTCTTCACCCCAAGTCCCGCCAATGTTGGTGGTCGGAGTATGACCCCACGGAGTCTTCGCGGCTGGCTGCGGTGGTGGCTGTCCACCATTTCTCAAATTAGCCTCCCAAAGATCGGTACCGAGGAACGCCCCGTTATTGATGTTGGGTTTCCAAGCAGGAGGACCTCCTGCAGTAGGCTCCACTTTAGAACCAGGTTCTGGAGACCCAGGTACATCCCAGTTGGTGTCTTGATTGACATGTTGCTAAAATTAAAAGGGATAATTAAACTTATTGTGCTGATGAATACGACATATATTTTACAGTTTAAACTCGTATCACACTTACACCACCCCAGCCATCCTGACTGAAGAGAGCTTCCCTCATAGAGTTGAGCTGCTCAATCTTTGCAGATGAGGTATTGTTGGTGTTGTTTCCACCATTGCCATTCCCATTTGTTGGTCCATTTGAATTGGCAGAGGAATTAGAATTTGTACCTCCATTGTTACCATTTGCAGCATTGTTTGTACCTGAATATAAATTCATTGTTTACATAATTGTTGCTGATGCTAAACCTATACTGCATTGTAATATTATTTCGTCAACTAACCATTGCTAGCAGGCGCTCCGTTATTGTTTGACTGCGAATTAGGCATATTTGCCGGATTATTTTGCCAATTATTTGCAGACGGTGCACTCGTGGGCGGCATCGGGTTACCGTTGCTTTTGTTACTATTCACTGCAATAATAAACACATTTAAGCACCTAACAAAATTGCATAAATATTATGTATCATTTAACACCACTTATTTTGAAAATAATTACAATTACCATCATTTAGTATCGATCGAAAGGAATATTAATGGCATGACATCATCAAGATACGAAACTACTTACAATCCGCTTGAGAAGTCGGCGGCCGCTGCGCCGTGTTATTCCATTGTTGAGTATTGTTTGTTCCATTATTTGATTGGCCACTAGTGCTGCCGCCCCAATTCCCAGCTGACAAAATGAAAATCACTACTTAAAGTACCTTACTTGGGAGAAAACACATTGACATCATTTGAAAATATTTGTTAAATGAAATTAATATGTACCAGGCTTACCATTGTTGGATGTAGGCGGACTGCCCCATCCAGTGGCCGCATTGAGGGAGCTCTCTCCTCCTCCGCACAGGCGCAGGCGACGCGGCACCCCCCAACTGTCCAGATCTTCACTGTTTCTCATAGTCTTTATAATTCGCTCTTCGTCCTTCACCAATTGTAGCATAGCGTCAAAGGTGAGATCACCATTGGCGAAGGTCTTGAGAGCAGGCTCGTTGGCCGATTTGACACAATCAGCTTTCGATACATTATTGTCATGGTGTATTCTGATAGACTTGTCATCATCAGGATTCATTCGAGGTTTCGTTTTGCATATCATATTTTGAACAGACTTATCATTCAGTAGTTGCGTCTCGCAAGGCTCATTTCGTATAATACAAACGGAGGATTTAAAAGCGTAATCAGACTTGTTCATATACTCTGGCGCTCGCAACGCCATCTTATACTTTAAGTTAAAGCTACTGAAATACGGGTCACTGTATGAGATACCCTGGACTGTTATGGCGTTATTCTTTACAGGAATGCAGTAGTTAGGCGTATCGCCAATCATTTGGTTTTGTCGGACTCTATCAACAAACTCTACATTATAAATATTATTATCTACCATTTTTACACTAACTCGCTGACTCTCATTCTTCTCTTCGACTCGCTTAAAAGCACCAAATTTATTTGTGTTCACCACCATTGAGGTGGAGCGTTTACATTGCATTGGTTCGGTAACAGTATCAATATTGGAGTAACAATTATCCTTAATTAGATGTGGAACACATAATATTACAGAAACATTAGACATCAGACAATTATTATAAATAGAATAATTTTCTACAATATCCATCTAGCATTATAATTATTTTCACAGATTGCATATTGTTTTAATTATAGACTAAGTAACAATGGTTCGTAGTGATGCAGTCAATAAAGCAGGTAGCAGTGTTTAGTGCCTCTGTGTCAGAGGACAAGGTGAGATCACCGCTGGAAGCTGCTGTGGACTCGCCTCCTAGCCCCGGGTGGCCCAGCCCTAGAACAACACAATCACATCTTAACGACTTTACCACTTTACCCAGAACATTTGGTTCACTAATACCAGTTTAAACAGACTTGATAATAATGAAATTGTTAAGTTGACAGGTAACAATTTTAAATAAGATTTAGCCAAGTGCTCACTCTATTTCAAGCAATTCTTATCAACAAACAATGAGTCACTTGTTCTTTAAAAGATAATCTTTCCAAATGTAAACGCAAATCATATCGTTTTTATTTATATGCTTTTTACACATAACAAAGCACTAGGCCACATGGATATTTTTATAGATGACTTCTACAATCCATTTATCGCCTAATAAAGGTTATGAAAATAATTTATTATATGAATATTTTAAAGTTGTTAATTTTATCTTGCATAATAATGTGCCTACTTAATTCAATAACACTTAATTATTTTTTGAATATAAATATAGGTAATGATTACAATATTTATACTTTAATTTTGTTTCCAGTGTTCAAGTAGTTATACATTTTACAAAAACAATTATGCTTATTTAGTCACAAAATACTTAAAAAGAACTAGAGTATTGGCCAATGTGTTGTGGTAACCCAGCTGCGGAGAGTCATTTTCCTATACTATGAATAATGTGTCCAACATAAAAAAAATTAAAATCCAATACTTTGCTCTCAATTAAAAACATCCAATTGTTATAATTAGTTTCATGGGACTTGAACAAAAAGTATGAATTAAATTAAATGTATGTCTATAAACCCTGTCTGTCTATTTTACATACAATGGCACTGAAAAATATGGTTTACCCTAGTGTTTTCAACTAAAAAACTGTGTTTATTTTAAGGATAAAAAAGAAACAACACAAATATTACATCTGGCTGTCCAGTCATATAAGATTTTAGAATGAATATGAAAGAGACCAAATGATTGAAGGTGACAACAGCATAACAATTTGTATTGATTTTCTAACTGTTCTCTATTGGAAGCCAGTTGGTGCAAAATTCTTACCTTTTAGGACGGACGAGAGGCTGAGCTGTATATCACAGATAATGCGGGCTCGGCTGATCCCCAAGCAGCTGTGCAGTCAGCTCGTTTCAGTTTATCTGCACACAAAAGACTAACATTCCATCACCACATAAACCATCATTCCAATTAGTAAACACACTGGAAAATATAAAAATACAGGTAAACGCCAAGAAACAGGGATGGAATAAACCATAAACTTTTAAGGTTATGCCAAGGACTACAAAAATGTAGCTATGGGACGAACACGCTCCAAATAAATACCGCAACACGACCCAGGAAGACAATATTATATCAGTAATATTACGACGCACTAACATTCACAACCATATAAATCTTCTACATAACGATATCAACATCGAAAATATTGAAATAATGCGCCGTCGGTCACCAATACGCCATTCCAATAGTGCATACAACGCGAAATGCGAATACTCACAACGGATTGGACAACATCGAATCGAATCCAATTTATCACTACTTCCACCACAAAATTCGCATTTCTATAAAATCCAATATTCTTTTCTTATGTAGGTACTTGTATTTGTATATTTCGGCCTTGAGACTCGACGATTCGATGTTGAATATCGTATACATGTAGCTATCTATGCTATATCATCCACGGCACCTATCTATATCTAGAGTGAAAGTTAGCACGACCTATATCGAAAGATTCCAGCGAATATTTTACTAAAACATTATTTATTCCAAAACAAACGCACTTAATATCCATGATAAGTTGAAATGTTTATCGAAAATCACCCATTTATTTAGAGAAAATACAAAAAATTCTTACGTGACACGACCGAGCACAACGGTGTTATATTACTGGAGAGAACGAGAAGGCAAATTGAACGTGACGCTAACATTCGGTTTGCCAGAAGGAGACGAATGATATCCCTGAGAAAGCGATGCCATAAATGCTCCGAACTATCCACGGCGACACAAAGTTTATTTCCAAAAACTACATTTTTCCATGCATACCTTCGTTTGTATGATTGTTGGCACGATTACTGTCGAGATTTATATAAAATCACAATCCCAAACCCCCGAGAACACGGCTTCGACGGCTGGATGGAATGATTTCGTCGTCGGGGTTCGCACGAAGAGCTCGAAAATGCTACTAAATTCAGTTGATCAACAATATCGTTACATCGCATTAAGCGACAAACCTATCTTCTCTTCGGCAGGATAATAGCAATTTTCTATAGCCATATACACTACATATAAAAAGCATTATCTATGTATAGTATACCTATAAAATACGGTGTACGTATAATAATAATAATACCGCATGGATACATACCTACCAACCCACCTACTTATATTTACGCGGTTGTCTTCGTAGCATTCAATACAGGTACAATTTATAGCGTTGAGAGCGGGTTTACGATTTATGAATATCGAATTAGCAGGTAAGAAATTATTGTGCAAAAAGTATTTGAATAGCGCGAATTCAAATGAATAGTATGGCATAATATGTATATTTGCTTAATATACTTATTGATGCATCTAGTGAAACCTATTTCAAAAATATTCCAAATTCATTTTATTTTAAATAAGGACATTAATTTGAAGACCAGTGCATTATGTAGCAGGCAATATTTTGTGCTATGATATAAATAGTGTAAAGATACTACGTATCAACATTATTATTTATAGAGGAGGTAGATGCGAACTACCTATTTATATAGGTGCATATAATTATTTATTTTTAGGAAACAACATTGCTCTAAGGGCAATTAACCAAAGTAGAAGTCTAGTAAGTACCTACACTGCGCAGTGTACAGAATTTATATTTTAGACGAACGACACGAACGCGTTGCTCGAATCTCATCTGATATAAGCACAGATATAATAAGTAATATTATGTAGTATACTAAGTAATGTGTATATATAAGTATATATATATACTGTATATATGTATATATTACTGATATAAACATAGAGCAAATATTACAATATTTTATATAGAAAACATTACAACACAACAGAATTAAATGTTTTATCAATATCACAACAAAAAAGGGTGTGCAATTCACCAGAGCATCACTTTACACAGACTTGAGACTATGTGTTTTAGCTAAAAAATTACATAATAAAAATTAATTAATTTACAATCATCTATATAATATATACATACAATATGTTTGTAACCAATCGATGTCAGTACATGGAAGATAAATGAGAAAAACTGATATGGAGGTACTGTATTATCGTAATAGAACCCAAAATAATGAAACATATTTAAAAATGTTGTCTGTCTGTGCGGTTGTGCGCGATGAACTCAGAAACGGCTTAACGAATTTCGATGAAATTTGGTATGGAGGTAGCTGACACTCTGGATTAACACTTAAGATACTTTTTATCCCGAAAAATGTAGTGTTCCCCTGGGATGAGGAAGAAATTCCGATATATTCAATACTTTTTATACAAATTCAAAGAGATGGGATGAGACTGGATTGCATGCCTTAAGTGTGAATGTGAATAAATATAAAACAGTACGGGAAATAATATGTTGCTGATGTGGACTGGGTTCAAAAAGTATCTGCACTCGGTCGAAGTCTGGGCCACCCCTATTGAATATACATATATAATACTCATAAATAATGCACTCTGTAAATGTTCTTCTGAAATTTGGGCTTAATTTTATATACCTACTCCACAACAAATCCAATTTAAAAATGTTTCTTTTTTTCTCCAATGATTAGGCAATATAGAAAATTATACTTAAATTATATTGTTGTCTGTATTAGTCTGTAAGTCTTCCTAAAAATAAAAATAAAAATATATAAAATAATAAATAAATAAATAATCATAGATAGATAGATAGGCCTTCCCCATGGGTCGCATCCAACATATTTCAATAATGAAGATTTTGTGTCTGGAGTCTGGAATCTGCAATCTGGATTGTAGCTTCTGTATTATTTACGATAGATTAAATTTTGAGTGAGGAATAACCATGGACGTAATATATAAACATATTACGTCCATGGGAATAACACAAAGCATATTAATATGACCTTCTAAGGCTGTATAAACGTCATTCTTTGCTTAGATCGCAAAGCAGAGGCAAAAGCCAACGAAAGGTAGAAAAATATTTTTTTGGCGGGAATTATGTTGATGCCGTCAATCACTTCATTTGTTGGTTGTATGATGTTTACAACTTTACTGTGCTTATTAAATTTAAAATCAACAAAAGCTACGGTTTATACAATACCATATTATTAGTTGTTTCAAAAATTCTAATCGAGACGAGATGGCCGTATGGACTTGAACTCCTTTGCTTATTTTTCTAGTACTACTTGGACAGTGCGTAGTTTTCAAAAAATACTTAAAAAAATAATAAATGTAAAATCTTTCATAATTCCATAATTCTTCGGACATCCCATTTTAAATATACCTAATATATTTATGTTAAATTCATTAAATTGTAGGATGAAATGTATTCAGTGGATAAATTAAATATCCCATCCGAATAATTTTTGAAAGAGACGAATGTATTTTGTCGTTGTGATTAGAGTTGCCCAACTATCGATAGTTTCCCTATCGATAGATGACCTCGAAAACTAGTAACAATATCGATAGTGCTATCGATATTATCGATAATATCGATACTATCGATTCTATCGATATCATAAATAAACAAATAGTATTGATTAGAAGTAACAGTATCGATAGGATTGATACTATTACATAATAATACTATCGATAGTATCGACAATATCGATATATTTTAAGTAATACTATCGATATTATCGATAGTATCGTTGTATTAAATAATAAATACTATCAATACTATCGATAGTTTGTAAAACTATCGATAGTATTACACCATCGATAGTTTAATAACCGCCGATAGTATCGTTTCCGATATTATAGCTTTTGTAGCAAGTAGTGTTAAATTGTTCTCACTCACTGTGCGTAGTGTGCATTACGTTGTGTCATCGTTACTAATAAGTTTTCTTTTGACGTGACAACGTCTTAAATTAGGTTGCGGCTGGGAGTCACTTATGAAAAAGTGTAACGCCCGGTAACGTTACGATGAGTCACCGAACGAGAGAGAGGCCCGCCGAATGCCTTGCGTCTCTCTCCCACTCAACTATGATCTAATTATAGTTGAGTGATTAATTTAATTATATTCATATCAATAAATATTCTACCGAGAAAAAGACGTTGTCACGTAAAATCTTCGCCCGTAAAACCGACTTTACAGGCAACCATTTTTTTAATAAGAAATATACTGGCTATGTAATTGAATATTGGAAGGCAATACTATCGCAGTTTATTAAATTATCGATAGTGTGAGCTATCGATACTATCGATACTATCGATAGTATTGCTTTAGGAGCAATACTGGCCTTCGATAGTATCGATACTATCGATACTATTTTTGTATATCAATACTATTGCCCATATCACACTACTGATAGAATCGATACTATCGATATTATCGATACTATCGATAGGCTATCGATACTATTGATATAACGTCACCTATCGATAGACTATCGATAGTTTAGCAATAGTCGACTATTGATATGCAACACTAGTTGTGATTGTGACATTTACTGTCAAAGCAAGCTAATAAATATTTTTAGTCGTCTGTGCTAATAAATAAAAAAATCAAATAATCGGTGCTATTGATACTGTTATCGATGTATTACACATTTATTGATAAGCATTAATACTCCGTATGGGGAATTTTGCCATTGCTGTGTCAGGTGTCCGGCAGCAATGTTGTACCTAAGTTATGTGCTATGCTGCGACGTTTTTGGAGTCTAAGACGACTTTTAAAAATGCCTCTAACGGAGGCTGGGGACCAGTATTCTGTATGGGTACGTATTTTATATTTAGTTTATGTTATTTGTACAATTAAAACCGTGCTTGTTTAGTAACATATGTTCATAATAATTACTGGTTTGTATCCACCTTCTAAAATATTTTTGATTTGAATCTACCTGAGTTTCTTAGTTCTATTGTATTTTTAAGTAACAGTACTTTATGTGTTTTTCACTCTAATGCTTGGTCACTATCCCTCCCACATCTACAGCAACGAGCTATGTCATGGTTCAATGCTGCAAGGTGAATGGATATTTTTTTCAGGGTAAACAAAAAAAAAAGAAATGTGTTATATTAATTATTTAAGATTAAGAATACAAGTGTCGTATAGGTACATATTTCACAATTATATACAGATAAAGAGGCATATAAGCAATCATGCAAATTCTTAATGCTTTATGGAATAATTTAAATTTGAAATTATTATTTTTTAATAATTTTGGCATTAGAATAAACAACACATTATAATGTGTTGTTGTTTATTGTTATAACAATAGATATACTATAATAAAACATTAACAATGACTTAATTTATCTACATTTGTATAAATATTTGACCCTTTACTGGGCAAACTAATCTAAAGGTGAATAAATGTTGATTTGATGTCATGGTAGAAAACCATTTTTTTATTTCATTTTAATCTTTATTTTTTTGGTCTGCAGATCCCACTTAATAATGTGGGATGGTTTCTTGAAAGTAGTCAAATACTTAACCATTACATTTGTATTTTTAGTGTCTAAAATAAACCAAAACATAGACAGAATTAACCAATGAAGACTGTAGGACATCAACAGTAAATAAATAAATACACCCAACAGTCACATACACCCCTCATTAAGATCGGGTCTTGTGTTGTGGATATCAGGGACTATGAGACACAATTTTTGGTCTCACAAACATTCAGACCCGAAACAAAATGCTTGTGGTTCGCACAAACATTAGTCTCGGTACGGGGATCGAACCCTTGTCCTCTTGTTTCACAGCAGGCATATATCCAACTGCGCCACGGAGGCTGTCAATATCTCAGTGGTTCATATAATTGAAGATAAAAGGAGAATGGCCATTCATAGTATTGGTAAAAATATCATTGATCTTGGCACTGATACTGTTTACAATTTTTATGGTTTGTCCTTAATTGTTTTCCTGTTTCATGATTTTTATAAAATAAAGTAATTATCATGACAGTTTTTATTTTGTTCACAGATGCGAATACAAAGAATATTTTTTATTGGACTTCAAATTCATTTCTCCAAAAACTGCAGGCCTGGGTAGCAATTATGTTTATATTTATTGAAAATATATATTTTACCCTACACAAAAAAGTAGGTTTCATTGAGGCACAAAAATCTACGCACCGATGCTAAGGTTCATAATAAAATGGACATTCTCCTTTGTAATCCTTGGTAATTTTATAAAAATATTATTTGAATGTGTCCTAAAATGTCTTTACATTGTAGGTGATGTACTTAAGTGCCCAAAAGAATTTAATTTTAATAACATTGTACAATTGTTTTTTATATCATTTTTATTTTTATATCATAGAATTTTCAAGTGAATTATAAAAGCTCATTTATTAATATGTTTAAGTGTTTTTGTTCAAAATATGTAATAGATAAATATAATACAAAGGCCAAAGTTTACAATATATCTTTCATCTCAAATATCGTTATTATTTTTTACCTAGTAAAAACGGAAAACACTGCAATGGGTCGCCATGTCGCCATTAGGTGGATGTGTTATTCATCTATACATATAAATAAAATTGAAGTGTCTGTTTGTAAAGTGAAAATAAAAAAAAATGTCCAACTACATATCGTTATATACACAATACCTATAACGAAAATGACCTTAGATTTTTTTTTGTCTGTCTGTCTGTCTGTTTGTTCCGGCTAATCTCTGAAATGGCTGGACCGATTTTGACGGGACTTTTATTGCCAAAGATTACAATATATCTTTCATCTCAAATATACTTATTTTTTTACCTAGTAAAAACGGAAAACACTGCAATGGGTCGTCATGTCGCCATTAGGTGGATGTGTTATTCAAAAACACATTAGGTTGCTAAGGTTTAAATAAAATGCATCGCATTAACTTATTTTTTCTTTTGCTACAGGTGGGTTTAATCTACGTATTCAACTTGATAGTGGGCACTGGAGCCCTGACATTGCCGGCAGCATTTGCCAGAGCAGGATGGGGTCTCAGTACAATCTCCCTGGTGTTCCTCGCATTTATGAGCTTTATGACCGCTACATATGTCATAGAGACTATGGCCTGCGCGAATGCTGTGCTCAAGTGGAAGAGGCTACAGACTATTAAAAGAGAGAGTGTGAGTATGCTTACGCTATCTTCAACTTAAGACAACTATGTGGAATAATTACACGGCATCAATACATGGTACAAAATTATTCTGATGTCTGTGCACTTAGATCTGTTGCACTATTCAATGCAGATGCGGATTTTAATACAGTTTTCAGCAATAGATAGAGCGATTCCAGAATAAGGTTCATATGTATCCACAGAGTTACCATATGAGAGAAAGATAACAAAAGAAAAAAAAATAAGAACAGTTAGAAAAATGTTTTAAAAGTAGAGAAGGAAGTCAGAGCCACGATGTTGTCAGACATGACTTAGCATAAATGGGCAGGCACATCCGAGGTGGTATCACTGTCTCATAGGAGACCGACGTACAGCGACAGCTTAACTGTCGCGTTTTCTAACTCGCCGAGTGAGATTGCCGGATGCCCAATACCCTTCCCGATTTAATAGGATGGCAAAACATCTATGAAATGAAAATGAAATGAAATCATCATTAGTGACCTTTTAGCTCGTTTGCTGGAACTGTTGTGCAAAAAAATTGTAGATAGACAAAAAAAAATATTATGGAATTGTATCTATATCATAAAAAGATTGATAAAAATATCCGTAATTGTATATATTTATGTCCAAAGGATAACCCACCGTAACCATTTTTATCTTTGTCATATTACAAAAAATATACTATATTACTTACTAAAAATATATATATGGCCGCGTCTAGATTCTAAATTCATAGTCGGGACCTAGTCGGGACGGGATGGTTTGGGTCATGGTGAGAAGAAAAGGGACGGTAGGAGAGTTTGTATAAAAAATAACAGTCATTTATCTGGTGTGGATTAAATCAAAATATATCTGCATCCAGGCAAAGCTGGGACGGGTCGCTAGTAACTTATATTTGTTAGAAATACATATCTATAGGTAATTACCTCAAAAAAAATTTTTTTTTTTAATATTTCAGATTTATATTCCGAAAGTGTGTACTAAACCAAAAATGAACATAATATTTGGACTCTGCAAAATGTACAGCAATTTTTAGCGATTTCAGTGTGGGCTAAACGATATTCATAAGCATACATTTTTGGCATAGTACACCCTTTGTACATACAGCTCAATTTAATTTCTCTATCCAAAATTTTGTACACCATGAACTTCAAAGTGGATTAATAAAAGAAAATCAGAAGCTTTGTTTTGTCTGTCCACTTTGCAGCCAAGTAAGGTTATTTCACACTTTTCATATTTGTAATACAAAATTCACACATCAATGACAACTACTCTACAAATATTGTGTCACTAAGTGATGTCAAAACCTGAAACTAAAATATTTTATAAATAGTAACTTTTCTTTTATTGCTATGAATGGCTAGACGAGCATGCCGTTTGCCTGATGGTAAGCGATACGACCGCTCATGAACAGTAGCAAAACCAAACGACACCTTCAATTACAAAGCAATGCTTTACATTCCACTGCGCTCGGCATCCTGAGACTTAAGATTTCAATATGTCCAGTATTTACTCTGGCTACAATTTCTTTCAATACGAAACACAACAGTGCATTTACAGTGCTGTTTGGCGGGAGAAATCGATATTGCGGTGGTACCTACCCAGGCGGCCTCTCACATATGGGGGACCTACCACCCGTAAAACTTATCAGTACTTGCTCAGAGTGCAACATTTAATTGACAATGTATATTCTTTTAAAATGGAATTAATAACTTATTGCAAACATCGCATTGAATGCTGTTAAATTTTGGTCTGTGGCACAAATAGGTTCCTAACTCTGGTGACATCTTTTTGAGCACATATGTACGACACTTCATTGATTATAATTCAAACGCGCAGCGATGGACGTAAATCGAAAAGTGCAACGAGAGAAACGTATACTGTTGTAGAATAATCTGCCCGCATCAGCTAGCACAATATTTCGATATTTGTATGATAATAAAATATTAATTGCGTTATATTGTTTTGTACTAATTACTTATTTAACAAATCCTGTAAATGGTCCAAACGGAAAATATGTTACATACTTTTTAACTTAGCCTTTTTTTTTGTTTAAGAGTAGTCATTTAAATGGACCACCTTATATGATAATTCTCATTTTGTATTTGTTTTTGGTATTCCAAGTTACTGGCTTTGCCTAGTTTGGATACCTCTGGTGAAACTAGTTGTTTTATGTCAAGTTATTTGAATAAAGATTTTATTATTATTATTTTGTGAAATGTTTTGCTCGGATTAATTCCGGTGGACTGAAGTACACGGGCCTAAGCCAAGTGTAAATCAGGGCGATTTTCCTCGGCTGCCGAAGATCTTATATGGGTGGAGGACATATCTGAGTCAGTCTGCAAGAACTTGCGAACAGTCCGGCATGTATTGAGGATGGCAGCTTTTTGTAGCAAGAAATAAATATTGGGAAGCAGGTTTAATGTTTTAAGTGACAAATGAAGTTGTTTGGGTATTACCCCTGTGGTGGAGAGAACTATAGGAACTATAGTTACTTTGTGGAGGTGCCAGAGTCGTGTAATATTATTATTATTATTATTTGTTGTAAGCCATTCACCAAGATTAAAAATAGCAGTTTTCACCTAAGGAAACTATAACGAGCACCGAATCTCGGCGAGACTCACGCCAGATATGAATAAGCGATCCTAAGCACTATATCGATTACGGAAATGAACCAATCAATATCTGTGATATGCGGGCGTGCCGATCAATCTTACGCCATTAGTCAATTTCCCAAATCGATCTTGAGATAGAGTTCAGAGCGTTTATTAATTACAGCCATTAGGCGCCTAGTCACTGATTTAAAAACTAAGAAGAGGCCCTTGAGCACATTTGGAGTTTCAAAACATGACTGAAAATCGCGCTAAAAATATATTAATTTAGTTGAATAAATTTCGTCTAAACGGTGATATCTTTATTTTTATTAAACTATCTGTCATAATACAAGCAAGAATATTTAAAATCGTTGCGAGAGACAACTAATTTCAGTAACGCTCCCTAGATAGGTATTGGAGCGCGCGCACCACTTACGTCAGAACACTACGCGTTTTCCTCCCTGTCCATATATTTATATCAGTGCACCCAGTTACCTTTTACCCTTTCATAGAACAATAAGTAGAAGCAGTTGTATATTCTGACGGGCCATTCTGTAAATATTGTTGACAGATCCAAGAGCAAGACTCGGAAGATGAGCCAACCACATCTCGTCCCAATTACGGCGAGTTGGAGGAGCCTCTGGTATGTGGCGAGTCCATACCCTCCCGGTATTACAGCCTCGATCGACGCGTGGAGCTCGGAGAGATGGCCAACCTGTTTCTCAATAGGACTGGTCGGACCATGTTCTACTGCACCCTGTGTGTGTATCTCTTCGGAGACCTTTCTATATACTCGGCGGCAGTCGCCAAGTCTGTTATGGATGTCGTTTGGTAAGTAATAAAGTTGAGCTACATTTATCAGACCTGAAATAGATGGCTTTAGTTACTATGTAAAGTGGGATGATGACGTCTTATTTACGATGCTTTAGTTAAGGATACCATTTTTTTTATTCATTTTTGTACACCAAAAAAATCTTAAACTAAATTAATATTTAACATAGAGTACAATTGGCGGCCGCATCGCTCGAGGCAATCTCTTACCGACTACCATGAAATAGACATAAGAGAGGGCATTGTGGATAGCGTCTTCATTCATTCAAAGACTAATTTTTTAGGTTTCAAAATAAACATTTCACAATTTTAAATTCTTGGAATTGTCTAGATTACAGTGGAATATACTTCGTTGTGTATTCGGACATTTTTGATGGTATCGTCACCATGGATAATGATATGAACTATGCAATATCTTATCAATGTAGCATTAAAATATGAATTTTACGATGAACTATTAGATACCGCCATTACTGACCACAAAGTGTAGTAATTTATACAAGGAAAACCCCGTTATATTGCGGTATAGTATTATGCAAATTTAATGAACTTGCAGACATGTAAACAAAACACAATTACGACCTATTATCATGACACGTAAGCTAAGTTTGTTTACCTTTCCAAATAGGTCGAGGCCTATGTTTGTACAATTTGATCAATATTTACTGCTTTAAGATCAACCAGTTTTGGAAAAGTTCTTGGTAGTTTTTAATATCAACAAAAGAAGTATTTATCTATTTATAATATTGGGAGGTCTGTGTACTGGGTGTGTATATCCACGTACAAGATAAAAGTTTTCCACTTCTAAAAATCAATACTAACTATGAAACTTATCATTCACTCAGAACTTAGCCTAAAGCTACTGCGTACGATAGAGGACTCGAACATTTTGTAAAGTTTAGGCATATTACGATATAATATTAGACGTTTGAACATTTGTCGTCGTGTCGGAGTATAAAGTAGCCCCCCTGAATCGGTTCGTTAGTCGAGTCTAGGACCTAGGCGCAGGGATTATTCAGATCGGGCGAATAATTTCTGCAAAAAGTTTTTCATATAGGCTATAATAATATTCGGACATGTCATTCCCATATCTGCCGGATTTTTCACACTGCACCAGAGCATCGCAGTCACTATTGACGTCGCTTTTGTTATGGTTTGAGTATTTTTAAGAACAAAGGTAACCTGCACCGCCTGGTCGCTCGTGGCCCACAGTGGAACACGGGTGGGCCTCGCGTGGACCACTCGGTGGCAACGCGCCGTTCGGGGCTGATGTATTAGCAATAAGCAACAACGCAATACAAACATGCGACCAACGAAAGAGGGCGGCGATCCGGTGACGTTACGGAATTGATGTAGTGAGCGTATGTCCATACAATTTCAATAATATTAACTGGCGAGGTGAGGCGGTGCCGGGTGTGTCTAATGAGTGGTAACCTTTAGCCGGATTTGCTTTGCTGATAATTTAAGTGGTTGATATCAAACGAATGGTGGTTAGATAAAAGTGTTGTTTTGCATAGCCCGGTGTAAAGTTATAGAAGGAGAAAGCAATAGAAATTATTAGACGATTTTTAGTGAACTCTCAAAATTAACATGATAACATAGCGACAGAATATTGCACAATATATTTTTTTGCCCCAGGAACAGCTTCAAAGTCTGCTAAAATGAACATAGTGATAAACAAGTCTTGGCTACACTGTTCATATTGTTAGAGTTAATATTTAATCAGGTGCATCTGTTACAATGGATGTTATGACAATGACGATGTCGATAAGGGAGTATTTTCACAAAATAAAAAAAAATACAAAATTAAATTCTAGCAGACTGCCTCGGTTTGTTCTACGATACGATTACAAGGCTGAGCTCTCGAGTTTGAATGCCGGGTAAGGCAAAGTGATATTGGACTTTTCTATTCATTATCAGCCCGATGACAGGAATTTGCGCTCAATATAGCGATAAGCTCGCCCCCCATCATAACTTGGAGCGGAACACAAAGCGAAACGTAGACGTTTTGGTAGCACTTCTACTTATCCTTTTTGGAAAAAGGTGTGAATTTATGTACGAATGTATTTTAAGCAATTCCTGATCTTTCCTAAGAGCTACTTTTAATATTATTTTACTTTTAATACTTTTCTTAAGAGCTCGTTTTAAGACTTGTCATAAGAGTTATTTAATTGCCTACGTGACTAATAAATCAATTTCATTTAATTTCAAATTAATTTCATTTTATTTAATCCGGAGTACAAGGCAAACAGCTCAAGTGACTTCCTCGTATAAGTATAAAGCTTAGTAATTGTTTTGGTTAAACACAGCTTTATTCTGAGAACTCCATAATTGATTTTTCATCTCGTATCCTGTTAAGCAATCAAGTATAGTAATGATTTGTTTACATCAATTAGTTTTCTTGTATGTAGCCCACGGCTGTATCTAGTTTATCACAGTACAGTCAAGTGAATAATCAATGAGCCGACTCGTTTGATACATACCTACATATATAAGCTCACGCTTTTTTGCCAGAAGGGGTAGGCAGAGGTGCCAGAACACCCATATTTCGCCTTTTATGTTCCGTCCCGAGATGTGATAGGGGCAAGCCTATCGACACGTTATACAATATACCTAATAGAAGTGTACTAGTCTATGGCCTAAACCCTCTGAATAAAACTCTCGGGTGTAGAGAAAAGAAAATTACAGCTTGGTAAAATGATCATACTACACTTCATACCATGGTTGCGAGCATTATCTCAGACCTCGACTTAAGATTTCATTGATCTATATTATACATTAACGTCCAAAGAATAAAAAAAAGTATATTGTTTCAGCTCGACAGTACCTTCCAACATGACGAACGGAACGGACTGGGACCAGTTGCCGTGTTTCAACGTCACTTCAATGGAACAAGGCGTGTACACTCGCTTCCATGTGTACCGGATAGCCTTGCTCACGTTCTTCTGCATTATGGGCCCGTTCGTCTTCTTCAACGTGCAGAAGACGAAATATTTGCAGCTACTTACGTCGGGAATGCGCTGGCTCGGTGAGATATATTTTAACAGCTTAAAAAATATGATTATTATTTATAATACTATAGTACCCTACTGTAGGATTATAAATAAACGCTCAAATATTTTTTATTTATGATGTAGTACTTTGCGAGATTATTAGAACAAAAACCAATTATCTTACGCTACTAAAGAGCGTCACTATAGTAATTATTATGTCAATCGCAACTAGATGGCGCTATTATTAACCGCGAAGTATTCTTATTTAACTTGCCGGCGTCCTCCTTATAAGTTCTTTAATTTTTTTCAGCATTCACAATAATGATCTCCATGGCAATCCACCTGTTGATCGGACGTGGACCACAAGGTCATCCGCCAGCGTTTGACGTGACGGGAATGCCCACACTGTTCGGCGCGTGTGTCTACTCCTTCATGTGCCACCATTCACTGCCAGGACTGATCAGCCCCATCCGGGGTAAAAACCATCTCGGCTTGCATCTCGCTCTCGACTACGCTCTCATTAGTATATTCTATCTCCTTCTAGCGTTCACTGGCGCGTTTGCGTTCGCCCACCTCAGCGATCTTTATACCTTAAACTTCGTACCCACGGATAATGAAAACATATTCTTAGAAATTGTCGAATATTTCCTAGCCTTGTTCCCTGTTTTTACTCTCTCTACTAGCTTCCCTATTATAGCTATAACGTTAAGAAACAATTTGCAGTCTTTGTGTCTGGATACCAGCCGTTTAGAGTCATACAACTTTGTGCTAAGGAAATTATTGTTTCCCGTTGTGACTGTTATACCGCCTCTTTTGCTAACTTATTTCCTGGAAGATATAAGTATACTTATTGAATTTACTGGTTCGTATGCGGGGACAGGAATTCAATATCTGATGCCTACATTTTTGGTGGTGTCGGCTAGGCGATACTGCATAAATCTGCTAGGATTAGGCGTAGTCAACAAATATAAAAGTCCATTTTCCAACGTAGCATGGGCTGTCTTCGTGTTTTTATGGTCTTTTATGTGTATAATACTCGTCTCTGTACATATGTTCGAGAAAAACTCTTGACATTAATATTAAGCCGGAAACAGGAAAATAGACAATACATAAAGGGCCCTGAACAAATTATGTTAAAAAACTGATCCATTTAAGTACTAACTATGGAATTGATATTTTCTATTGAAATTTCTCGTTCTGGCCCTTACTAAAAATTGTAATGGTGTTATGAAACTGAATTTATAAATCTTGTATTTTTTACATACCCCAATATTTTTGTAGTTTAGCGTTTCGCATGTGTATATGATGCTAAAATATAGTGTAATTAAATTTTAACATTACATTATGGGCGCGATTCCATGATGCAAGTCTAGCATGCAAGTATGAGGTCACATTTGCATACAAGTTACTTACATTGGAAAAATACTTCTGAGTGTGCAAATTGCATGGATATTTACTTGAATGCACGCGGAGACGTACAAAATTGAGTAGAAAAACATGGGTGGAAGACGAAATCATACAATTTACTTTTGCGCGTTCAGTTTGCGAGTCTCTTGAATACAAGTTCAAACTACCCACATTCAAGTTAGTTGCATGCAATTTGCAACTTGCATACAAGTTATTTCCCTAATGGAATTGCGCCTTAATACGTCAATAGTTATTAATATATTATTGATGTAAATAAGGAAACAACTTTGAAGTAATTTGAATTAAGCTCAAAAACGTGGGTCAATAGGCAACCGGTCAATTTGAAGTTGATCAAAACAAATCGGTGTAGATTTATAAACTTATAAAAAAGAAAGATATATATTAGTTTATTAAGTGTATGTGATTACTCAAAATTATATAAATTGGTAGTGTTAGGCAGCAAAAGTGTGTGGCGAAATTTGAAACTACAAATAATATTAATTAAAAAATATCTAACGCATTGTTTAATATATGTTTTCATGATAAAAATATCAAGTATTTATATTGGTAATTAATTAAAATTAATATGTCTAATTTAATAGAATTTGAAGAGAGAAAAACTGTTCCTAATATTTTGACAATAAAGCATTCACACGCCAATAGATCGTACACGATCTTTACCAAGTGTTATTTTACAGTATGAGGTCACATTAAATATTTGCAATGCAGTGTGTTTACTCCATGATGAAAAAGTTGAAATAAATATGAAATATATGTTTTAAACATACATATAAATCAATATCAACTTCACATAAATGTTTGAACCGTTATTTGAATATTGAACATGACAATTTAAATTACAATAAAATATGTTATATTTGAGATTTTTGTCCAGTTGCCTATTGTGATTGTTGTCCACTCGTTTATGTATAATCAAAACATGGACAAATAAGCGCACACTACTACAGCTCATTTTTACAGAGAATTTTTATAATTATCTTCCCACTTACTTCCATTTTTGTATTAAGAGTAGAAGATCCTAGAGCCTATTTTAGTTATAGAATGTTATGTCTCTCGCTCAAACTAAATTTAATCATAGTTCGAAAGGGACAAAATATTCGATAACTAAAATACGTTTTAATACTTTCTATGAATAAGACCGTTAGTTTTTATCGAAGTTCCGGCGATACAGTTTGGCACATTGGATGCATACGGCATAAAGAGTGTTTCACAGCTAAAAACTAGTAATTTAGTAATTTTATACGTTATTCTCATAGGCAATGAATGGATACGTATGGAAATAATAGTTAACATTTCTAGTTTCACAAAATTATTGTGTGTACATGTTTTTATTAAAATATGCATGCAGAATACTCCATTCATTTGCGTGTCAATGGTAGCTTGTTGAGGCCAATAGTTAGTTCCTAGACATAAGTGATGTACTTACCACGATACCAAAAAATAAATTAAACATATGCTCTCGATGTTACCTCTTCAATTGTAATAAGAAATAAATTTATGAAAAGTATGTCCGTAATAAAATTATAATGAAATTACGCTAAAGAAAATTATCGGTACGAAATTGAAACTGAAATGTTTTAAAACTATACAGTCCAAAACCAATTGTTAGTTTTGTTTATTATTCTTTTTAGATTTTGTTTAAACTGGTGCAAATGTGATAATTTATCAATGTATTCGATTCTAAATATATTTTTTAAATATTACACGGCTTTTTTACTAATAATTATCTTTCAAAACATGTCCTAGTAAGTGATAAGTATTTTTATTTTTTGTTAATATGGAATTTTATATGAAAAATATGATGAATAAAGCAAATAGGTACTATGTAATTTAATTTATAATTTATTTTTCCAATTTCGTTTAGTTTCCATGTTGAATTTTAGCGGTCTCCTTCGCGCAAAAGCAATAATCAGAACAATTTAAATATTTTGTAGATTTTTTTCTGTGATAGCAATACATTTTATTCAACCTTTATATTATCAACAAATGTAATGACTGACTTATTGTTTAACGTGATAATATTTTTATAAAAATAAATTAACTTGTGTTTGATTAGCAGTTGTTTTATTTCCTTAGATACTTTCATTACGGAAACTAACAAGTGGTTAGGTCCCACTAAAATCTATTGCATGGTGGATTCGGCAATGTACCAAACCTAATATTACAATCACCACCATATCATATTCGTGGGTCAATATGAGCTACAGTTTATGATGTCAGGCAGTTTTGTAAAACTGTTCAATACTTCTATGTCTACGAATACTACCCATATGTAAATGACAAATACCTCGCATAATTTTAGACAACCGAGTCACGCCTGGTTAGATGGTAATAGTCAATGGTCGTTGCTGATTTTTTAAAAATTGCAATGCATGGCGAAACGAGCTTGCCTTTCGCCTAACGGTAAGCGATGCGGCAGTAATAAAAACCAAACAACACCATGAATTACAAAGCGATGCTTGGCATTCCACTGCGTTCGCCATCCTGAGACATACGATGTTAAGTCTCAATATGTCCAGTAGTTAGTCTGGCTACAATGTCCTTCTAATCGGCACAAAACAGTGCATTTATACTGCTGTTTGATGGAAGAAAACTCTATTTAATTTTCTATCAAATTATTCCGAGAAACTATTAAAAGTTTTCATCATATATTAAAACAATAACTTTGTACACTGCCCACATCCATGTGCTATTTATAGTACCTATTTCTAAGAATATACGCTGGTAGAATACGATTCGGGTATTCCCCGCATTGTGCAGGTGGTGCTGTTATTCGCATTAAATTCCTCCAACTAAACGAATAGTTTCTCCGTCTACGAAACGAATCAACTGGATTATAATAGTTTAGCCAACCAAGCCAGAGATAAACTTGGCTCAGCAAAATGATTAATCTTTGTTAGTTTGTAGATAAATCTATATGGTCATACGAACTAGTATTCTTGCAGGACAAACCACTTTCGTTCGTTTATTCACATTGATTAATATTAATATTCTTGTGTACTTATTTGAAAGACTTTTAAACTTATGATTTATTTGGCATTTTTTGTGAACTGACGAGAATATTTATACAATAATCTGCTTATTTCAATGAAAATAAGTACAAATGAGTAAGGTCGAAGAATTATTTATTATATCATCATTATACACAGTTGTCACTTATCTCGCGTACACAAGCGACAAAAGCCTTCCATAGCTCAATTGACTTTGGCATTGCATTACATTGTATTTGTGCAGCGCGGCGGCGCCGGCGCAGTATGGACACTCGTCGTACATCTTCAACGCTATAAGCACTAACAGGGGATCGCTTCTAAACAACTATCGAAAAATAAAACACCAATTTAGAATTATCACTAGTGGGGTAGGTAACACTGGTTAATAATACTAATACAATTTAGACAACAACGGCATTCCTTCGTGAAGAAACATTTTTGTGACTAACGCCTTATGAGGTAACCACATAAATAATAAATAAATAAAAAACTTTTTTTTATTATTTTCTCTTTACATTGAATGGTACATACAGAGACAGTTAGGCTAATGAAACTACTCATATTCCTAATTCTGGGTGCTTGCACTTGGAAAGCCAAACCACTATGTGACTAACTTTGCTCGAAGAGTGAATTTTACTGTAATAGTACCTCATTATCACAACACAGTAAGATATCCCGCTGTATAAAATGAAATTAAATATTATAATCACATGTAAAAATAAGTGAAGGTACGCACACATAATACACATACAAAATAAACATAGCTATCCGTAACACTCGCACATTCTCTCACAAAATGATAACATTACCGTAAGGAAATCACAAAACAAAGATCATACAGATGAGAACGTATAATAATCTAGACGCGTATCTAAAATCATTATCATAGTAACAATACTCCGTGTAGCAAAATTGAACAACAGCAAAAAGCATCGCTTCGTAAAAAGTATGCAATTTCAATAAGTACCCATAACGCTGCTGATTTATAAGTAGACATTACTCGTTTACAAATAAATAATATTAATCTAGTATTCAATAGATCTAATAATAATCATATCATTCGCATAAGATCGACATTATATTTAGAATTTGATTGATTTATAAATATCAAAGGGAACCTGTTCATTTCATATTAACTAGCAATATGAACAACCAATTCGACTTTCATGCATTCGACACTAACGATAAAATACTTAATGATCAGAGAGAACTCGGAATATGTAATTTAATTCGTGAGAAACAAACAAAAAAATAACAATAATAGACCCATAGCCAGGTCGAACATCTAAAATATTCCTATAATCGAAAAGTACATCACAATAAATACTATAGCTACAACATTTTATTATTTTTTTAAATGTATGGAGACATCGATGTTGTCGATACTAATTCGACCGGGATGGGGTGTGACATATTAAAAGTTTATCCTATGGAGTGATCGAAACGAGATGAGTCGCCTGGGGCGTGTCTGGCGTTGGGGGCGTGGTGCGTGGGGGGCATGGGGGCTATAATGTGGAAGGGGGCACGTGGATGTCGTTGCGACGGAGGGCGTTGCGGAAGGACTCTAGGGATGAGCGCAGGGTGAGGCAGAAGCCGCGCGAGGCAGGCACTAGGGGGTAGTCCGGGGGGGTGATGTCGGGTGTGGCGGGGGAGGCGGGGGCGGCGGGGTCGGCGTGCGACAGCGCCACGAGTCCCTCGAGGCGGCGGCACAGCGCGGCGGCGTGCGCGCGCAGGTGCTGCACGATCTCCGCGCGGAACGGCTCCGGCGGGTTCAGCACCATCTTCGTCATCGACTGCACCAGCTTCAGCAGCACCATCTCGTTGTACATGCGGGAGTTCTCCTTGCCTTGCTGGGTGCCTAGTGTAGTGCAAATACAAGTTTAGTTGGTCAGCGAGAACTTACTGCTTTTGCAATTTATTTCTTACTGCCTCATTTCATAGACAGTTTTAAAACCTATTTTGGTTATAGAATGTTTTGTCTTCTTCGCTCAAACTGTATTCAAAAGTCTTTCGAAAGGGACAAAACATTCAACCACTATAATAATTTTTAAAACTGTCTATAAATTAGTCCGGTACTACATAAATACGTTAATTAGTGTGAAATAAACTTTCATCGATATGCCTATAGCACCAATCGTTCGCAATTAATAGAATGAGTATTGCGGCACTTCGTCAAGTTTTGTGGAACTAAATGTTGTGGAACTAAAAACTGACCCTTTTGTTTTTCATATCCGGCCTCGTTGAAGTATGGCTCTGCGTTGAGTATGAGGCCCTGCAGCGACACGATGACCTGCAGCAGCGAGCTGTCCTTGCCCCACACCTCCACGCCGCGCCCCGACCACGTGCCCAGCAGAGACACGCACACCTGCATGCCAAATAAACATTAATGATGCAAGAAACTATGGATAAATTTAAATATATGTATAAGCAGTACTCTGATACTTGTTAATGTTGGAATTGTTAATACATAATAATAAATATGATTAGCTTTAGGGAGCTATTGAGATGATTGATTGATGGAGAGATTGAGATGATGATTAAGCTAATTGATAATTAAGCTCTAAGGACAAGTTGGGAATTCCAGGCGCATAATCAAGAAGCTCTTCATTTACCTAGACGAGACGGGCTATTTGTCTCAAAAACATATTTCTCATTGGCTGACGGTCTTTGTCGATACACAAAATCCAAATGTAGACTTTTCCCTCTTGATCAATTTTACATGTTAGAGAGATTGATAGTGTAGTAACAGACCTCTGGACATTCAATGCAATGATGTAACAATAAACAAAAATGAAGTAATGAAAACGAATTTTTACGAAGTATCGTGAATTTCGTATAACTTTTACATTATTCGGAAATCGTCGAACGTCGGGAAGTAAAGAAATGTAAAAATTAAACCAAATTCGTGATAAAATCCGTACATACTAGTTTTATTTCAAGGCATAAAATTCGCCTAGATCTAAAAAAATATCAAGTGCAGTACGTCACCTTGCCATCTTCATAGAGGTTGGGGTTGAGGCGGTCGCTGCAGTAGGAGTGGTAGTGGCAGAGCGGCGGCGCGCGCGGGTACTCGCCGCCCAGCTGCACGTCGAACACGAACAGCCCGTCCTCGTACGGCGTCTTAGTGGGCCCGGCGATCATCACCGACAACAGGTCCAGCCGGTTCTCGTAGCCGCGCACCCACACCTACAAATAACATTATTTTATTTATGTATTGTATACAATTATATACCAAAAGGAAAACAGTTTAGTTGTAGCTATATTTCAAGCAAGTACAATGGGCGACTTTATTGCTCTAGGCCAGCGATGGTGAACCAATGGCACGCGTGTCAATGACGGCATGCGTCATTATATTTTGAGCAAGTTACCTATCAAAAAGTTCATTATGCACTGAGAAAAAACAACTATTTATAAAATTTTCTAAAAACAAGAAACATATTCTGCGCTCATTTGTTATAGTAGTATAGACATAGTATAGAATTTTTTTCCCAATAATACTGAAATCAAATATATTTGACGGTACGTGTATGGCTAAATTAAATACAATGCCATTAGTAAACTAAAAAAGTCAGCACTATCAAATTCCCATAAGTTTAGGCCTCTTGCACTGATGTTCTTAGACCTTATACTTTGACTTTGAATTATGCCTCGAAATTAAAATTATTTATTTTTTCAAGAGCTTGATAAAACTATCTATCCACACCCTCAGTTGTCACAATTATATCACCCTTTTTGAAATCGGATATTAATACTCAAAGCCCTACATACAATGTGAATATTCTACTATCAAAGTATAAAAAAATAGTGAATGCACCAAATTGACTCAAAACCCTACATACTTATAGTACCTGTGAGTGTACTCCGTCGGATGTGGATATACCAGAAAACTATGTCAAAACAGTGTCAACTCACCCCAGGCGGCAGATCGCTCTTGAGCAGTTTAATCTCCCTCTTGACGGCGGAGTAGAATGACCTCGGGTCTGAGGGCTGCAGCATGGAGAGGCGGAAGCGATGCGCGGGCGGCGCGAACTCCAGCAGCGCGAAGCCCTCGCCGACGGGCTGGTCGCCCGGCGCCTCCGCCTCCATGCCCTCCGTGACCTCCGCGACCTCCGCGCCCTCCGCGCGGGCCAGTGGTGCCTCTGGGGACACGGCTGGTGGAGCTTCGCCTGGGGATGAGGAATACGATTTAAAAATCTAAATATATATATATGAATCACGTAGCTATAGCAAAAGTTGGTTTAAAATTAATTAAATTAGCAATCCAACCATAATAGTAACTTACATGTCTCAAAGACTAGTTTTTTTTTCACGAGGAAAACCCTTTACGAGTCCATATAGGTATGTCGGGCTTACCATTCTAATATAAAAAAATTAAAACGCCCTATTGACTAAAACCCCGTGATATACCACCGCTATCTCCTTTAGAAGGGGCGTGGGATATGGAGATGGTCCTAAAAGAGAACCCGCTGTATTTTTGATGTTTTAACATCTATCGATTTTAAACACGTTCACACTTATACGTGGAGTACCACGCGAAAAGATCAAAGACTAGCCTAAGAACTGCCCTTGATACTGTGTATTCTTTTTACAGAATGTATACTGGATGGTTTTGTGTATTCAAAAAAAGGAAGATTTTTTTATTGCATGAATGGCGAGACGAGCATGCCGTTCGCCTCATGGTAAGCGATACAACCGCTCTTAAACAGTAGCAAAACCAAACAACACCTTGAGTTACAAAGCAATGCTTGGCATTCCACTGCGCTCGCCATCCTGAGACATAAGATGTAAAGTCTCGACTCTCGATATGTCCAGTAGTTACTCTGGCTACAATATCCTTCAATCCTAAGCACATCAGTGCATTTAAACTGCTAGTTGGCGAGTGAACCCAGACGGCCTCTTACATATGAGAGACCTACTACCAGTAAATTAAATGTATTTTGGACTTGGGAATCAGTATATCAAATCAGATATAGTTTTATTTTCTTTTCTTACCATTCTCATCAGCTTTAGCGACAGTAGCGGTGGTGGCGTCCTTGACATCAGCCGCGTCGATCAGCGGCTTGGCCTGCTCCCTGTCCTCCTCGTCGCCCATGCTCACCACCAGAGCACCGTACTGACTGCATTTCCAACCACACCGATTAATATACTGATTACACAGGAGCGCCAAGATAGAGGGATCACTGTCTTGAAAAATCACCATTTATAAATACCTGATTTCTTTTATTTGATAGACATTCATAAATAATTTTTAAATCTATTTTAGTGATCGAATGTTTTGTCTTCTTCGGTCAAATTGAATTCAATAGTCGTTCGAAAAGGACAAAACATATACAGGGTATATCAAGATTGCGACCAAAAATATGCAGGGTGGTAGTTTTAGTGACTTCAGACACAATTAATTTTATAATTTACCACCCAAAAACGAAGATAGAATTTTTTTTGCATATTTTTTTTTAATAGTTTTATTTGTATTGTGTCTGAAGTCAGTAAAACTACCACCCGGCTTCGTTTTCGGTAGCAGTCTTGATATACCCTTTATATATGTCTATGAATAAGACCAATAGAGTTGATACCTTAATGAAATATTAGCAATTATGTATTAAATATTAGTTGTAAGAAGATATCTTTCGTGATCCCGCCATCTTGACGCTCAAGATCATTGGAGAGCATTGACCGTCATGAAAATTTATATGAACAATGTGTTGCCAATGCGATATAGAGAAGTAAAGAAAATTATATTAGAAATGTATTGATGGAATATACAATGTTGTGTAAGGTTATTACACCAGTGGATAAGGGACATTGCTTGGGAACTTTTGTTCAGGCTTCGTGCATATCTGACGTGTGATTTGAAGGTTTTAATTAGTAGTCATAATTAAATATTAAATTTTTATAAACGGCGCATTATGTCGTCGTGCATACAAACATTCTAGAAACATAATTTCGTAGGTTATTCATCGTTTAACCACAATCAAAAATAGTTCCAACTCATTTAACGTCAGATATGCAAGAAGCCAGAATATTTAAATCAAATATTTCTATTAAATACTTGAGTTAATAAAGAAATTAGAATGGATAATTGGTATCACAAAGTAAAATATAGACATCACGTCACAACACTGTAATAGGGTCAAACTTAGTGGACTTATACACATTTATTTTCAGAGAATATATACATTTAGTGCCTTTATGTAATATTAAGGCACAAATATTCAAAATTCACTGGCGCAACCACCCCATTGATATTAGATACATTTATCAAATTAATTTGTTAGAAGTAAAATATTATACCTATATGACGGTCAATGCAATATGCATTTGGATGTTAACACAATAGATGGTTCCAGTAATGAAGCATTTCTGTCGGTTAGAAAGTAAGAAACCATGATCCACAGATTATACCATGCACTCATCATTTACAGAGAGATTTTACACAGATGTAAATATGCAAAACTTACATTAAACAAATGTTACACATAGTTACGTGTACACAAAAAAACGAATTCGACCGGGTTCAAAACGGACATTAGAACAGGATGTATCGGAAATCAGAGAAATTAAGTTACCACTTTTTACAGAGAGTCATCTAAGAAAAAGAACAAAAAAAAACAAAACAGGAAAACTAAAACAAGTGTAAATTAACATTAGCATACTGTAAATAAAACGGTGGGTGTCTACTGGGTCTAACTGTCTACGAAAATTATTTGAAAACCAATAAACGAACAGAGCTTGTATAATTTTACACTCTCCTACTTGAATAATCAGCAACAAAAGTTGACAAATTGATATTTGAAATAATGTTTATTTATGTAAATAATAACTCATTTGGCCTCTTTGAAGCTTTTATATTTTACACTTGTATTGCATTGAATGGCGAGACGGGCATGCCATTTGGCCGATGATAATCGATAAGACGGATCATAGACAGTAGCAAAGCAAAACAACACCATGAATTGCAATGCTTGGCATTCCACTCCTGAAGTCTCAATATGTCCAGTAGTTACTCTGACTACATTGTTCTTCAAACCGGAACAATCTTCAACAGTGTATTAACACTACTGTTTGATACCTAAATAGGCGGCCTCTCACAAAATATGAAAGACCTACCACCCGTTACCACCAGCGCAAACACTCTCTGTGGACAGCATCTATACAGGGTACAGGTACCCCTTAGAGATCACGCCTAGATTAGTATAATTTCACCATAGCGCCAAGGGCACACAGTGTTAAAATCAAAATTATTTAAATGTACCATACCTGCTCATCACAAAATCCGATTAAGTGCAATAAAAACAACAATCGTTTTTCAGCCAACTCTATCTTAGTTGATGGCTATTAATTTATTCACGTTAGAAATTACTGACATTTTTTCCAAACACATTTCTGTGTCTAAGAAGGTCCAATGCATAAACATTCTTCGTCAACTTTTGCTGCCGACCATACTTCTTTTGTCTTAGGAAATAAGATCAAAGTCAATTTATCAAGATATATTTTTTGAGATTTTTTTTTCTCTCTTTGAGATTGAATAATGTTTTTGTACTCAGACTTAAATATTTTCTGTTTCAAAGCCATAATATTTATAAAGAACAATATATTAGGTGCCAAATATTGAGAATTATTTAAGGTCATGAAAACAGTAAATAACAAAGAATAATATTATATTTTTGATAGGCTGTATTTTGAAACTACGCTGTCTTCTTTGGCTAAATAGCGTCGCAAGATAAAGTAAATGTGCTACTAAACAGTATGCCATAAAAAGATGACTCAATACCAAAACAAAAACATAAGCACTGATGTGATTCGTGTCGTATGTAAAGTTATATCGGTTTGTTTAATATAAGTATTGCAAAAAATATATTATATATAGAAACAGTGTTGAACATAATAACCGCTAAACTTATGACATAGTCACATTGAAACATATAAAGCATTCTCGTTGGAATAACAAATTGTCGAGAGTTGCCAGCAAATATCGGTGCGAATTGAATTTGCCAATTGCTTCCCACGTTTTGTGCTAAATAAAGCCAGATTGGTTATTGGTATTTTTTCTTTTTGCTGGCAATAATCGAAGCTAGAATGGGAGTATTTATGTGTGACCCCAATAGCGCACGATACCAACAGGGATGATGCAAAATAAACAAATAATAAAATAAATATACAAAAGTGTACAAAACAAGGAATTAAATTCACCTTTTGAAATACGGTAGCTGGCTATAAACAAACATATTTCCACTGTAACTCGGATTAAATATATTGTCACATGGTAAAGTTTTAAATAGCTATTACATAACGGACATCAATTTTCAATACATGCTTTAAAGGGTTTTTGGAAATTGCGTCTTTGGTACATTTAACACATAAAGCACAGTATTTCAAAGGTAGGGTAGGGGGATACGGGGAGAAAAAATAAACATGGAGGCTCACACTGAAAAGTGGTAGAGTAAGTTCTCCTCAGTCGCGTTTCGCTTTTTCATTAAGTTGTTAAGGAATTCGGCCAACTCTTGCGGCCGTCTCCTGCGGAACAAATTAGCCTTTATTTATACTCCTTTATTAGTCTCCTTTTTATAGTACTTGTGGAAGTTAAATGCCATTATTGAGGACAGACCACAATGTGTCAGTGGATGATTGTAAACGTCTTTGCCTTTGTTTATTAATTATGGTAATGACAAAGCCCGTGTGTGATGCATGTGTATGCAGAACAAGTTAATGTACAGTGGAGTGAATTGTTATATCAATGTTTTCGTAGTTGTTTATTCAGGTAAGATAATTTTCTTAAGAAACTATTTATTTATTTACCTATATATACATTGTATGTTGTCTTGTATCTTCTCAATTATATCAATGGCAACAGACATTAATATGTATTTTGAATATAATTTAAATTGTACAAGGTATATTCCGAGTAATGTGTTTGTGTGCGTGTGTGTGCGTACGTTGCGTAACAAGCGTGTAAGCGTGCGCACGTACCGGCTGACCTCGGCGTGCGCCTTCACGAGCTGCGTGTGTATGAGCGAGCACAGCTTGTAGCACACGTTGCGCGTCGTGCCGTCCATGTCGTTGGCCTCGGCGGACGCTGGACAATCACACTTATTAACACGTACATAAGGCTCACAATTCTATCCCCGACCACGTAACCTTAGTGCCGAGTATTTCGAACTAATGACGGGAGCTCCTCAGAACTCACATTTCTCAATTAAAATATTTCGGAACCAAAAAAAAACTACTTAAAGTTATTCTCGTTAGAATAATCGAGTACTAGCCTAAACATACATTAATAATTTTACATTAAATTATATATTTTTTATAATCAGCTCATTTAAACGCCCGTTTATCAGAAAACAAACTCACGGTTTTCAATAACTGTGCTGTCTGCGATGTTGTTGATTTCAGAACCGGACGCCTGCATCGAGTCCGCAGCTTCGGCGAACAGTTTATTTGGAGTGTTGCTCTCAACCTGTAAATCATCCTTAAAACATTGATCTATGAGTATCATTAAATGCTTTCTTTTGAGAACCAAACAAATTCCTTTTGTAAATGTCATCACTGAATATGTTTTATTCCAGTGGAGAGTAATTTTTTCAGTATTTTTTATGTCAGACACTCCTTGTATGTAAACTCATATTTAACTATAACAAAAAGACAATAATAAATTCTTTACAATATTGAAACAAGGTCTAATTACTTCGATATTCCTCTGTAATTAACTGAAGTATTATATTAAATTACCAAATAATTACACAAATGTATTAAGCAATGTAATTAGCTTTGATATATAAATATTAGTATATCAAAGCTAGTGGATAATAATTTCTTTCCAACTCCTATTAATTACACTTTCGGATTAATTTCGTTGCGGGTTAAAGACAAGTTAGACATCCCCGAAGGCTCGCCGAGCTTTAATGCTCGGTGTCAATACATTGCGTGCCGCTGTTGATCTTGGCTTACAGGAGTTGCAGTGGTGAGTGTGAGGGCGAGACAGTCTCCAATACAAATACTAACAGTTCATAAAAAATATGTATTAAAACAGTGTACAAATGGCATCAGTATACACACCTCCATAGGTTCAACAGTGACGTTGGCCTGTATGATGGCGTGTTCGGTGGCGCGCGCCGGCTCGTGCTCGTCGGGCTCGTGCGCGAACAGGCGCGCCAGCTGCTCGTGCACGCGCCGCTCGCCCGCGCGCGGGGTGCTCGCGCCGCGCTCGCGCACGCGCTCCAGCAGGCCCTGGGGGGGTATGGATAATCCTTCATTTGTGGGCAAAAATGTTGTTAATTCTGAATTATTTAGCATGATGTAACAAGTTATTATGCCAGTCGTGTTATTTCCTTATTTAATAAGCCTAAGCTGTACAGATAAACACTGGCAACAAAACCAAATTGTTAAAATAAATGCGACCGCAACTCACCAAGAAATGATCCTCGTGAAAGAATGAGGTGCCCATCAGACGGTCCAAAAACCGGCAATCTTTGTATAAGTTGAGCAATTTCCGCATAATCTGTATTAATAAAAGATTATAATCATAATTCAAAATTACATGAAAGTTAAAATGACTTACTTTTATATCCTAAGATACTTATACAGACGACGATTTATTTTGCAATTTTGTAACTATCGACGATAGTTTGGGTAGTAAATAAGTAGTTTTTCCTCAAATAATAATGTTCACCCATATATTTTCATTTTATTTTGTATTAGGGTACGATGGCACTGACATGTCTATTGGACAAAAAGTTCCTAAATAAATAAAGAAAAAAAAAAATGTTCAAAGTATAATTACAGCGCATAAACCCGTGAATTACCTCCTGGCTCTGCAGCGAGGGGTGCCGCGCGAACATCTCCTCGAGCCGGCGCATGGCGACGCGGCCGCGCTCGATGTGCGCCGCCACGCGCGGCTCCAGCAGGCGCGGCACGCCCACACCCGCGCCCGCCACCACGCCGCCGCCCTTGCACACCACGCCCGCCTCGATCACCTCGCCACCCGCTGCCTGCTGGGCCTCCGTGTTTACGAACACTGTATGATATTACGTTTTTGTTGTAAGTTTAGCTTCTGTGACTTGGAATAAAATATATTGGCTTGGTAGTATCGCCTGATAAGAAAATAGGTAATAAAATTTGATAAGAACGGTATGGTACGGTACTGTAACGGTAGGTATGGGTTAAAATAATAGAATTTTATTTGTCAGTTTAAAAACACAGATTTGTAAAATCTATGTCTTGTTTTCAGGAAGCAAATTAACCAAACGATTTTGTTAAACATCAACATCAATTTGAAATTACAAAGCAAAGACTATGTTGCAGTATTTCAGCTTTCTAGCTATCACAGTTTATGAGATAAAGCCTGGTGACAGACAGCGGAGGCTTAGTAATAGGGTCCCATTTTTACCTTTTAGGTATGGAACCCTTAAAAGTGTACTTAATATTACTACCCATATTTTCCTCAATCTATTTTTATAAAGTAGGTACATAAGGGCTTATGTACTTTATAAAAAAAGACGCAAAACCAATAAATCCTAATCAGAGCAACACAAGTATCGGTGTATATTTACGCGTAGTGTGCGTGGGGTGTGCAGACAGGTTGGCGTCAGGCGTGCGCGCGTCGGGCTCGTGCGCCGAGCTCTGCGTCTCCCACGAGTCCTCCGAGCCCGACCCGTCCGAGCCCCACAGCTCGCCCTCCTCCGAGTCGTATTCGCCCACCTGCATCATACATACATAGAACATAAAACACTCATACAATTCTTATTTTGTTGTTTGAAAACTTCATATTGCAGCCAAGTATCGAGGAAATTGGTTGGCCAGCAGAATCAAATCATATTATAGGCTTATTTTGCGGATTATTGGACTTTATGGCCAAACCGCTGAAAATCACACTAAGACATTGCAATTAGAATTAAACATGTTTCATGTCCAGCAAATAATATTTTTTGAATACTGTATAGTTGAAATCATATTACAACAACTTTTTACTAAGACTGATATTAATTGGTGTGTCAAAATATGAATAACTATTGAATAAATACCTTGTACAGATCCTGAGGCCAGCACATGCTAGTGTGTCCGTCCACCCACCAAACTTTAACGCGGCCTGATGGGAAGTTATCGATCACCTGTCACACAAAATTTTTGTATTTATAATGAGTATATGAGTATATTATTCACTGAGAGTGAGAGAGTCTTAAACTCAGTAGTGGGACCCTACGAAATGTGGATGATGATGATAATATTTATCGAAATTCTATTCAACTTTACTAAAACTCCCTTGTGGCTATATATTAATTTCGAAACAAAATACAATTTCACATTAGTGACAATAAATCAAAATGTAATATTAAAATAACAAGTAAACACAAATTCAACAATCCAACAAGTAGTTCTATTAATTAAAGTCTCTGTTAGGCTCCCCTTCTAGGTGCCTCTTGTTTCTTTTAAAAAGTAGTACAGTTAAATAACCCTATAATATCGACTCACTTGTCCGGCGGTGCACTTCTCGTCTTCTCCGGTGAAGTTGGCAACCCTGATGACGACGGTGCCGGGTCGGTACTGGAAGTCAGGGTGGTCCTTCAGATCGTACACGCTCACTTCGCTCTCGTACAGCATTTGTGGCCTGCACAGAACACACATTATTGAAGTCTAGTGATGTACAATAACGTATATTGGTAATTTATCGATTGACATCAATTATTATATTTAAAGCGGAGTGGTACCCACTAGGAAATTAGACATTAAATAGCACGGATAATTGGCCAGATTCCAGAGGCCAGCCTCTTCTCGGAAACGACGTTTGAATCTTCGAACGTCATACGTAAAACTGTTCGAATTTTCCTAAGTAGTCCATACCATGTTAGAATTCTCTTTCGTACTTCGTAACCATACACTAATTTCGGAGTGAATGATATGTATCATAGAGGATAGTACTGATTTTTTGCTCTCTAGTAGTACCTATAAAAAGCCCTATTGAGGTGCACAGGCTCTTATTGTGATAATAAAGATAGTTAAGAAATGTATTTTCACTGGTTTATCCACTGTACACCTTTTATTTTTAAAGACGCAACAGTACCTAAAGATTTAAATGATTAATTTATTAACAACTATGTATTTAACTATGTATGTAAAGTGTTTTTCTTTGAGTATTTTTTCTTTATTTGTGTACTATAAAGTGTAATAATAATAATATTTATCCACCCAAACACGATGATACTTACAAAATACGAATTCTTTTGTTACATTGCGTCTAGTCCCTAAAACTACCATCTGGCTTCGTTTTCGTTCGCAATCTGGATAAACCTGTATAAATATCAGCTAAATGATGACATAAACACTCACACAGGTTCATCAGCGCTGGTGTAGGTCCTGTACCAGTGCACGATGGCGGTGCGGCCGTGGTGGTCCACGCGCTGCACCACGCCGTACTCGCGGTGCTTCAACTGTAATACAAACTTACAGCTTATCGCCACTTCATATGTATAGCGTAACGGCTTCATTCATAGACAGTTTTAAAACCTATTTTAGCTATCGAATATTTTTTCCATTTCGAACGAGTTTTGAATACAGTTTGAGCGAAGAAGACAAAACATTCGATAACTATCATATTTTAAAACGATCTATGAATAAGGATGAAAGTCTTTTGGATTCCTATTTATTGAATACTGGAGGCCCGTCCCAGCTTCGCCTGGATGCAGATATTTGTTTTATTCCACTTCACACTAGATACGTACGATATCTATTCAAAACATCGCATTAAAATACGTTGCGTAGTTTTAAAGGTCTATGGTTCCATATGTATAGACAGACAGCAGAAAGTAACTTTGTCTTATACTTGAGGATTACATTTTTACGCAAATCGTATTACTACAGTTCAATTCTAGGCAAAAGTTATCATGTTGCTCAATATTCAATTAAAATAACATTTTATAATTTTTTACTTTACATGATTAGCTATTTTTGCTATGCAAATTATAAGAAAATACATATTGTACTTTAAATCATTAAATGAAAATTACCTGTTGGTTCTCCTCGAGGTTAGCGGCGCCGCTGACGACGAAGTCTCCTGGGAAACACTCTTGCCCGTCCAGATGGTGGATCGGATACAGCTGTGTCGATGGAATGCCCATTTCTATTGTTCCGTCCTTTGTAAAATAATACAATTATTTTAATTTAAATAAAGTGTTCCAGTAAAATCAATTGTAATTTAGACAAAATACCGGATGAATAAATAAAGTACACGAATCTTCTATAAAAGTGATTTTTAAGAGGTGCGGCGTCGATCGCTTTCATGGATCGAATCTTAAAAAGTGGTTTTTCAGTCGGGTGAAAAATGTTGAAGCTGAATAACTGAATGATAAATTTTTGTCATCGATTCTTCGACAGAAACCGAGCTTATTTATTAACGTCTGTATATTCGCATTTTATGTCTTTGTGTAAGATGGCATCAATTCAATGTCGCTTAGCGAGCTATGAAGCTATAATGCTCAGTGTTTCTCTGAAAGAGAGCCCAATGGAATGGCAAATTGAAGTGGTTGGGGTAGACGTGTACTCGAGCTGCGACCACGCTTCTGTAAATATAGTGTAGGACGCCCTCTAACCAGGTGTAGCGGCAATATTCTTAGGGTGGGTTGGAGACGATGGGCTGAAGATCAAGCCCAGTGACGTGCCATAGAAGAAGCCTAAGTCCAGCAGTGGACGTGGAAGGGTTGATGATGTGTGTGTGTGTGTGTGCGTGCGTACGTGTGCGTGCATGCGTGCGTAGGTGCGTGTGTGCGCATGAGTGCGCGTGCGTGCGGGTACGTTACCTGCCACACGACATTGGCCCTGCTGGTGGTGTGCAGCGTCTCGACGACGACGCGGTCGCGCGGGCGCGGCGGCGGCGCGGGCGGCGCGCGGCGCGGCGTGCGCTTGAGCCGCTTGCCGCGCAGCAGCCGCACCGCCAGCTGCGGCGAGCGCTTGCCGCGCGTCGACGCCGCAGACGAACAGCGGGACGACCATGTCGCGCCGCTGGGAATCGTGCTCGATTAGTATACCTCACATTTGTCTAGTTCTTATCAAATATTACATTCAATATATTATAAAATTCCCCCGTCATAAACAACATAACATTCTAATTTGTCTTTTTCTGGTAGTGTACATTTAATTATAAAGGTGTGTCCAAACATTGGGCGGCAATCGAGCGCGGCTGCCGCGCGCGGCCCGCCGCGCTATGATTGGACGATAGCCGCATGTGAACGCGTCTGGCTGTCTGCCGCGCACGAACATTCTTAGTAAACATTCGTCAGTATTAATGTTTGGACGTATTTCTGCGCACAAATATGGACAACGAAACATCTATTCGTTTAATTGAAAAGTATGGATATTTTTAAGAGTTATGGGATCCTCGAAAAAAAGAATACCATAATAAAAACAAAACACGTATTGTAGGCTAGAATATGAGTCTTCTGTTGCCAAATACCGCAAAGTTATAGCCAATCTCTCTTTTGTTGTGATTGCTTTACGCCAATACGTATCTTCTTTTTTAAAATGCGGCTCAACCAGGCTATGTAAATGTTCAAACTATTCTAAAGTTAATCTTAAAACTGTGGTGTTCGGTAATGAATTTGGTAATTTATTGATTCAATATTTTGTGACCTCCGCTGAAAAAGTAGTTTCGTCCAGCATTTCCCCATTAAAATATAATATGTTTTTTCTTAGTCTTCCTCCGCAATTTTTTAATAATAAGCAGAGCTACATCACATGCAACAGGTTTCATTTTAGTTCTGATGCCAACTGAAGTGCGCGGCGTGTATTGGGTATGCCGCGCAATACTGCCGCGCTAACATAAGTTGGCTTCGTTCAACTTGAGCGCGGCAGAAATGTGTCCTGCAATCGCCGCGTGTTGCTGCCGCGCTCGTGCCGCTCAATGTGTGGACACACCTTTAGGTGTAGATTTGGTTGAATTTTTACATTTTTTTACTTCCAGAAGTTTAGATTATTTTACAGCTTTCGTGGTCACGTTTTTATTTCGATGTGTAACATTCGCGTTAATCTAAGAAACCATTATATAAGGTGTAGAATTAAACAAGTATTTTATTGTAAGGTTAAATAACCTTAAAACAAATGACCTCATTATTTAAATAAAAATCTTTAAAATTCATTATGCATGACAGTAAATAAAGGTCAAGAAAGTACCAATAATATCCACACGTCATGATACCTACATAAACACATCACAGTACCTGTCAGTGTCACTGCCGTCGCTGCTGGTGTTCTCCCAGTTGTCCGAGTCGTCGTCGTTGATCGGCGCGTCGGACTTGCTGTCGCCGTTCAGTATGGAGCTCTCCTCGCGCGTCGGCTCCGGGCTGCGGAAGTGGGATTTACTTAGCCCACTGCGCAGGTTAGGGTTAATATAATATACTACACACACATTCATATAGAGAGTGGACTGTGCTTTAGCTTCATATTGTTAACGTTCTACGAATAGAATGCTACTTTGTTCATAATTTTATTTTACAAGTTTTTTTATTGCCTTTATAAGCAGACGAGCTAGCGGTCCGCGAGATGGTAAGCGGCTACCGCTGCTTGTGGATCTCTGCAGTGCCAGCGGGCCAGCACAACAAAGTCGCTGCCTACCTTAAGGTGAGTAAAGTCACTTCCTATTTGACAGATTGTTAAAGCACAGTCCACCTTCTATTTAGATGATTAAAAATACATGCTTGGAAACTATAAAACACACTATTTTAGTTCTAATCCCTTACATGATTGCCACTAACATTCACCAAATTTGTTTTCATATATGTTTAACCTTTAAAGGAGTTCCCATGTGTCATAGAACATTAACAGAAACAAAATTTGCATGTACTAATCTCAACTTGGGGAGTTAATGTTGGGAGTAAATAAACTCAAATTATTTGTGAAGAGATAAAAAAAATTAAACCACGTGCTACTGTTATATGTTCACGATTTTGTTAGAATTAAAACTAATCGGACAATCAGTATATCACCCCATGCAATAAAGTATATTGTTGTAAGTACTAAAGTTAATTCATCCAAACTATTGGTAAATGAATCTATGTTTACTATCTAAATACATTAAATTTTTGTAACCTTACATAACTTAGAAGTATTTCTAATATCTAAAGATTTATACAATAAGATTATCTAAATCAAATAGGGTTTTATCTACACATTTAGTAACCGGGAAAATTACTAATATTACACAATAAGAGAAAAATTACAGTATGACAAAAAATCTTGACAACTTTTATACTCACAATAGTATCTTGTAATAATGAAAAAGACACTTAAAAACGGTTATTTTTAATGAAAAAGTGAATACACAGAACCCAATATCATGTAGACAATCGACTGTTTAGAGACTAAACCAGAAGAATTATCACATTTTGGCTGAAGTGCCGTGTCATTGAAAATTAAAATTAATAATCTATCTTCATTGTTACACTGGCTCATAGACAAACTGATGTTATACTGACTAGCAATATTATTTTAGTTCGCATTTCCGTCCAACAGATGGCGCTTTTTCTTCCGACACAGTATGGAATCTGCAAGATCAACCAGTATAGTAAAAAAATAATTAAAAGTAATCTGTGCATACCTGATTCCCGAGTCGTTCTTCTCCTCAGTGGCGGTGTCTTCCTGGCTACTAGCCATGGGCAGCGACACGTCGCCGATGGGCACGATCCTGATCTTTGGGTAGGAGGGATCCGTCGACATGTCGCCCAACAGCTCCATCTTTTCCTCCTCAATATCCACTTCCATGTCATGCTGCGTATTATGTAGATTTATGTTATTACCTTAGTAATGCCTTTGATGTTAGATTACTCGTATATACCCGAAAGCAGAAACAAACATAGAATATCTCAAACAAATAAAAAATTGATAAAAATAGAGAATGAGGGTAGTTTAAACTATTTTACTTTTTCTACAATTTTGAACTGCCCTCCTGGCCTACTTTGTTATGGACAATGTTGTATTATTTTCTTATGCAGAGGGCAAAATATTTAGTTTGCTTTAGAAATATTAATTTACTAAGAATTTAGATCATTCAATTTCTATGATTGGTCACACGTATTACCTGGTTATAGGGCAAGAATCTCAGTAAAGATTGTAAGTATATATTGTATAGACTTACGTCTGTGGTCTTGAGCTTGCGGTGTGAGGAGGCGCGTTTCTTGGGTCTGGACGGCACGTGTTCACTGGAGTTGGTTTCCGACTTGGACGATTTCTTTGTGGGCTTGGTCTGCTTGCGCAGGTTCCTGTGGTATTTGCCTGCGTAATAACGTATAAAAAATTAATACTGTCACCACATTTAACACAATATCCTTATACAGGCACCATCACATATAGTGAACAAGAATCGTAATAACCTCAATAACTGAGGTTGTGGTTCAAGTGGCCCAAAATGAGCCACGATTATGCCATCTTGATCAATTGATCGACGACGAGTAATTACTCGTCAAACGTATTTTACTTCTCAAACGTATTAATGACTTTTTAAACTACTACACAAAATAAGTATAAGTAACATGATATTTATGGTCGTCGATAACAAACATGTTTCAAGCATTAAAGTATTATACTAGAGCGGACATCAGAAACAAAATCTCTGCGCATTGTCCGTGCATACGAGAACCCAATGAAGCGAAAGCGAGGATGATATTACTGTGTAAGTGTGACAGAGACAGAAACAGAAAGACCGATACGGTACCGTTCAATTTTGTTACAAACATTTTGTTTGCAGTATGTCCTCTAGTATACCTCCATGGTATCAAGCTCTTTCTTCAAACACCTGAAGAGATAAGGTACTAACTCTGTTGTTTCCTCCACTGTTTCTTGCTGATGAACGTGTCCTCAGGACTGATGGTGAGGAAGTTCCGGTCGCCGACCTGCAGCGTGCACGGCTCGAACACGTTCAGTAGCTTCAGGTTCTTTAGATCATCGCCTGGTATATAAAGTATCAAGAAAGTTGTAGTCAAGTTAGGTAGTTTGTGACGTCATAAGTTCAAGATGGCGCGGCGTTAGTGTGAGACGAGAAGCTGAGAGTTGAATCAATGGAAACAAATGTTTATGATTTAGTGTTCGTAACGGGTCAGGATGAAGAACGGCGTGAAAAATCTATCATAATTTCTGATACCTACGATCCAATACGTGTACCTTAATGTAGGACCGGAAACGCGTGGGTGAGTGTTGGAAATTCTCATTATTATTAATAGTTCAACGTTATTATGCTGGATATTTGACAGCCTCCGTGGCGCAGTTGGTTAGACGCCGCCTGTGAAACGTGAGGCCGCGGGTTCGATCCCCGCACCGAGAGAAATGTTTATGCGGCCCACAAATATTTCTTCCGGGTCTGGGTGTTTGTGAGACCGAAAAGTCTCTCGTAGTTCCTGATACCCACAACACAAGACTCGATCTTAGTGTGGGGTCAGGACTATGTATGTGAGTGTTGGGTGTTATTTATTTATTTATTATATAGACCGATCCCAACATTAGTTTTATATGATAAGGAAATATATGACCGGAAAACATAAGAGCAGGGGATATCCCGCGAAATCGATAATTTACCATTGATTAAAGAGAAATCGCCGTTTATATATAACATAGAAAAATGAAGGTTTAAGTAATAAATCATTTACGCTATTAACAAGGAATGCCCGAACCATCTTTAAAGATTGTTGCTTAGGAAAGGTGTTTCTTACATTGAATGTGATCCTATTATATGACATTTGCTACTCCCATTCTAAAAAATAGCTCTTTGAATATACTAATAAACTGTATATTACTAAATACCCAGAAGAGTATATCTTAGTTTTTAAAACAATACAGTATTGCGCACACTTTTAAACGCATCGTTTACCTATTTCAACAAGGCCTAAATTGCCGCCACACAAATCTATTGCTAATATCGTGAGATGCAACAGCCAAGGTTAAACTTATTGGCTTCAAATAAAACCATCATTTAAATTGCCATGATTACTTATCTATAAATGCAAACGCATTTCAATATACATATACATAGTATCAACACGTCTGTTTATAACATTGTAAATTAAAAGAAGCTGCGGCCACAGCTCTTTCCTGTCAGGTCAAAAATATGAAGAAATATTCCCAAAAAATTATTTGATTTTTTTTTATTGCTATGAATGGCGAGACGAGCATGCAGTTCGCCTGATGGTAAGCGATACGACCGCTCATGAACAGTAGCAAAACCAAACAACACCTTGAATTACAAAGCAATGCTTGGCATTCCATTGCGCTCGCCATCCTGAGACACAAGATGTTAAGTCTCAATATGTCCAGTAGTTACTCTGGCTACAATGCCCTTCAACCCGAAACACAACAGTGCGTTTACACTGCTGTTTGACGGGAGAAATAGACGCTGCGGTGGTACCCACCCAGATGGCCTCTCACATATGAGAGACCTACCACCAGTAAAAGTAAAAGTGAATAAATATATGCAGTAATATATTTATTATTTTTCTCAAAAATCATAATATTCTTGATTCAAATAGTCTTTTACTTACTACTGCTACCACTCCCCTTAAGGTTTCTTGAATTTACGTAAAGTCCAATTATAAAACCTTAATTATTTTTTCCCAATGTATTCATTGGATGTTCGAAAATATATATTCTTATTTCTGGCCAATTTGAACTTTTTACTTAAATTGGGTCTACTTTTCGAGAACTACTGGACACCGTTATCGGTTAGTGAAGCTTTTTACAGAATCTGTCTTATTGTTATTTTGAATGGCGTGACCTTGCCTCGTCTGAACAAATTTTATATCGGGATTTCCGCTTCAATGCTCGAGCGTACATGACAAGCGCGTTGTTAAGCATTAGGTCCGATGGGATTCTCCAGTTGATCAATCTTTTAAAGCAGTTTTGGAGTTTATTCGAAGTCAGCGATCGCATTCATTTCAAATATGTCTAATATCTTTAGGGACATCCTATGACATTGCGGGATATATTGGTTAAATTGACTCATTTATATTGGTAAAATTGTCAACTCCGATAAGCCATCCTAGAAATCACACTAATTTTAGCATCCATATTTTGAAACAATATGATAACTCAAAGTCCTTATAAATAAATCAATAATAAAAGTACACAATATATTATAATGTATAGAAAATTGCCATAAAAATTATCTTCAATTCTTTATCTGGAAGTTACCGTAGCAAATGTGTCTACATTATATGAGGACCTCAACACAAAAGTGGCTTAAGAGATAAATCGCGCAAGTTTATGCCACCGGTTGCACTGATGTCTTTATACGTATGTCCATTAAGTTATGCGAGTGTGCGCATTGTATTGTCTGGCAATTAAATGTGTTTTCTTTCCTTATTTTCTTTCTTACATGTGAAGTGTGAACGTACCTTCTACAAGGAACTTGGGTTGATGCGGTGCGCCCGACTCTGGATGTGTGCAAAGTGCTCGGCACTGCCAGTGCACACTCACACTCTCCGTCACCACCGCTTCTACGGTGAACTGCCGACAAGCCAACATATATTGTGAACCATACCTTATAACACATCTTTATTATCCTTAGTAACTGTTTAGACCTTTATGGGACTTATATAATAACTATATGATTGAACACATGATTTAATGTCGACACAATTTATTTTTTATAAATGTGTGCGATCGTCGCCGCGTTGAAAATGAAAAATGTTCGATGGTTGAGTACGTTCGAAAGTTGTCTAAAATCACCCAAAATATATTAGGATCATAGGCCCTATCGTGTATAGGAGTATATCACCCTATCTTAAGGAAAAAAAGATACTTCCAAGAATTATAAAGTGACGTCATTCACCAAAACCAGGCGACCAATGATGAGAAGGAAATACGATGATTGAAATAAAGATATTCTTCACGTTTTAGTACAAATTCAGCTATATTTTTTCTAACAATGCAATACGAAATGTCTAGCTCAAAACAAATAAACGTATGTAAATTAGGGAGACATGAAAAATACGCGTGTTTTGTTACGTATTGCATAATATAACTTTATTGTTTGTGACGTTGAATAGAGGATGTCTTAATACTATGATACCTCTATAGTATTGTACCATTAGCCACATTAAATCATTCCTTGTTGTTGCTAAACGATAGTAATTGTTAAACAACGTCAGAACGTCAGAAGCCCTATGAATGGACTGAGAAATAACGCTCTACTAGTCTTACAACATGCATTTGTCAACACGTAAGAGTTTACGGTGATTTTAGATGGGCCTTGGATGAGAACTCTGCTTATTTATGTGGAAGTAGACTATACCCAAGACTCAAAATGAGATGCCAATAAGTATTTATGTATTCGTTTATTTGAATAGTATGATTGCTAAAAATCAATTACACTATTCAATTACTTTTTAAAATATAAAGCACAAAATATAAAAACTTATAAGCAGAAAAAAGGTGAGATCATTAATAGTGAGAAAAATTAAGCTTACAAATGGCACAGTAAAAATAATAATAGAAAAAATAACACAATTCAGAGCTCTTCAATATACAGTTAGGTCATATTATAGACCTAACCACTCTCAATCGTACCCTCGATTGTAAAGAAGGCCCGTGTCCTGCAGTGGGACGTATATGGAGTGATACAGAAGTGTAGTTAAGGATTATCGTATTTATCGCCACTGATTTTTATTTAACTATCAAATATTAAGACGCAAGTGACTATTACCAGTTTTTTCAGTATAATATAGGGTTCAACAAATTAGATTACCCCTCAATGCGCTTCTGTGCTTATTTATATCTACTTATGCACGAATAAAACCCTCTCGTTATAAGTTAATAATCGATAATCACTCTTGGGACATCCAACAGACGATGCAAATTTCTTTGATACCATCATACACGTGGGGTCTTCCTTCACCTGTACGATTTTGCGCAGTTTAAGACGACTCAAATTTTAATACATGTCAAACAAAGATGTGTTTTTAAAGAATCCGTGACTTCTATACTTTTCAATTCAGTCTAAGGTAAATGATAAATCCTGATTTTTATTTTCAAGGTAGGTACGTATTATACGTCCCGGGAACCGATCCCAAAACTTCACGATCCAAGCCGCTGTATGATAGTAATGGGGCAGTAAAACGCGGATAATTAATTATTGTTTATTTCAATCTTTGTATAATTACTGCAAGCAATTCATTATGCAATTTAATTTTATCGCAGTGGCAGGTATGATATTATTTTTATGTCCAAATATTAAATAATAGTTCAACAGTATTCTACGTGTTATAACATCAATGGTCAAACAGCAGTCCGAATGTAACAAAGCCCACTCGGCCATATTTACTCGTGCCACCACCCGAGTAATGAACTTTATCGATTATTAGGGAGCAGTGCAATTTTCATTCCAAAATATACTATGATATCCATCACATTTTATGATATTTCTTTCATATATGAGTATATGATGAATATTAATTTGTTTTGGATATAGAAACATAACAAATATATTTACGTAATAGATAACTTGAGTGGATTCATACGCGGCAGCCATTACATTTTGTACTAGTCTAAAGTCTAAACCTAATGTTTACGATATAGCGCAGACTCCAAATCTTGAAAGGTGAAATACTGATGTACGATTAAATATCCGCAACACGAATTGCGAAGGCTTTCCAATTAATTAAAAACACACGTTAATACTATTAGTATGATGTTTTATGTCCCTCGTTGCAAATAACTACAAAGCACATGTCACCATATAGTTCATTCCTCCCGCCTAGTATTATCTCGACCAGTGCCAGGGGCGTAAGTTCGGCAAACGAGCAAACAGGTCACCTGATAGTAAGTAATCACTGCCGCTATGAACATCCACGACGGTTAGATCATAGATTTGTTGCCGGCCCATCAAATCGACAGTGGGAAAGAAAAATGATGGAAAGGCGAAAAGGGTATAAGGTATCCGGCAATGCACTCACAGAACGAAACGCGACAGCAGTGCTATAGCTTCACTTAGATTTCCTTTGAGACAGTGCTACCGCCCCGGTCGAGCATGCCCATTTATGCTGTCATGACGGAAAACAGCGTGGCTCGACCACTTGCTAATAGTAGTTTGTACTAATGTCTCTTCCATTTTGACCAATCAATGTTGTTAGTTATTAGGACAATATAGACATTGAAATAAAACTATTTTTTACGAATTTTATCGCAAATTTTTACAATATTATATTTCCCGATGTTTCGACGTACGTACGTACTTTACAGCTTTCGTGGTCACGCGGCGGACGAATTATACCAAATTCGCGATAAAATTCCAAAAAACTTAGTTTTAATATGTGTATTATTAGCGTTAATCTAAGAAACCATTAGAATTTGTCATTTGTATAAGTAGCTTTTCAGTCTCTAAGAAAAAGATCTTTTAATCATAAGGAAGTGGAATAAAAGTAGGATGAATGTATGTAAAACAGTTTTGTTTTAATTTACACTGAGACATTGTGTTATCTTCAAACAATATGATTATGTGAATCTTATTACATAACATTGCCCGTTATATTCTGTCTTTTAAAATTGAAAGAAAAAAAAAACTAGTCGTTCAGATATTTTGAATCGTTAAGCTTCCATTTCATTTAACGCTGACATCAATTATAAAACAGTTTTAGTAACAAGCTGCCGCACCGCTTAATGTGCTTTTAAGAGCTGGATTGTATTTAGTATTCAATACGTCTTTCCGTAATTACCATTTGAACAAAGTAATTTTTTGTCTATTTGAAGGATATCAGATGTAAATCCTACGAACAAAGATGCATGATTTTCGAAAAGGCTTACATAGAATTTGTAAATAAGCATCAAGTACGTCGAATACCCCAAAAGTAGTTTGTTACACATAGGTTACAAAGAACAATTAAGTTAGAAACTAACTGGATACAGAAACACTAAACACTACGTATTACTCTAACAGATTCTCAGATTCTCAGACAGGTTCTCTAACAATTTTGTATTACTTTAGTCTACGGAAGATAATATTCATAGTAAACAATACCTTGTGATCGTGCATCTTGTGTTTCCTTGCTGCTTTCATTTCCTTGGTGATGTGCAGCCAGTTGGCGCTGTCGAGAGAGCCGAGGGGCCCGTACACCACTTGTCCGGGGTAGAATTCGGACGAGGAGTAGGGCGTGGAACGACGGCGACGCATCGAGTAGTCTTCCAAGGGACATGTGTCTAGATCCGGGTATTCAAGTCGAGACCCGTCCGCCGATACAAGGCGCAGTTTACTGTGTACTGCCTGCAAGGAAACCCTATTAAAGTATCATGTGTTTATGACTGGTAGAAGGCAAAGGAGTTGTGAAGACCCATTTCCCGTGATAATCATCAAAAATATAAAAAAAATTGTTAGATGAATTATTTAACGGCAATAGACTATTATTTTGTAATAAGTTTAGTAGCATTTCACTTATAACTTAAGTTAAGCAAATTGTATAAAAAATTCGTAGCTGAGTAGAGGCGATTATAAAACATGTACAGAAACACTTTTTTGCGACACAAAAGGGTCGGAGGAAAGTTTCAACGATTGATACAAGTGGTTTATAAATAGCTTTCGAAGGTCTCCGAGAATCAATAAAGATTCTGCTTTGAACGGTTATAATTTAAATGATATTGTATTGGGATTGTACCTTCGAGGTGCCGACCCAGGAGTCGAGGCACACGGCTAAGTCTGGCGTGAATTCTTCTAGTGGTTGAAGCCTCTCGCTGGCCACGTTGGGTATGACGTGTTTGGTGCCGACTACTTGTAGAGCCGCCGTCATCACGATGTCGCGACAGTAGCCGCGCTGGGTGTCCTTGCCGGCTATCAGGCGGCGGACCACATCGCCCGGCATGAGGGAGCGATCCGCTAAACCAACCTGTCGTTCCAACTTTTGTAAACATTAGACTCTTAAATAGTATAACCTTAGCCTATTGTATTTTGTCTTATATTAATTACTTTATGCAAGAAAAAAAAAAAAATTTAATTATTAAATGTAATAAATTATACTAAGTCAGTAACGTGTCCACATTTATTATAGTATCATAATATAGAAAGCAACACGATAAATACTGAATATTCGGCGATATTACTACCCAAATAATGCAACATTTCGCTATATTCAACACATACTTTTGTTGATACTACATCGATTGTCTAAATTACGATCTTTGATAAGCCCCCGAGAGACAGTTTCCAGACAATGCCAATGAAAACAGAATAACACGATGTTCCATAACCTACCATAATATACCATGAATTAATTAAATTACACCAGAACCACTCAACATTGTGCATATTACATATATTTTTATCTACTTCATCCAATTAAATTTATGAGTGAGTATTAATTTATAAATGTTTTACTGCACATGAAAAATATGAGATTAAGTGGTTTACATTACTTGAAAATAAATATGCAAACATATAAAACTGTTCATGTTAAACCTATTTTACGTGCATAATTCATGAATCAACAATGTAAGAGGGGCCTGTAGTAATTAACTTTTAATTTAAATATTGGTTTCAGTTGAAAAATAATAACACTAGGAAACAAAATCAATTGTATCATCATCTGATGATGTCCATTAAATCAATAATCAATTGTATACAATTATAAAATAACTAATAATACTAACATTACTGTTTTTTTATATTTCTTGTCTCTATGTTTAAGGCATGTAATACATATTATATTGTATAAATTACTGTATGTATGGCATACATTATGAAAGCAAATGATGTGTGTATAAATGAAGACAACCATACAGGGAAAACGGTCTGCATTTTATTGTTTGAATCGTGACTATGTAGTGTGTATTGAATGTAATTATTCAGTACAAGTAACAGTCTTGCTATAAAAGTGGCTAAATACATGTAGGTATTGTGAAGGAGGTCCCGGGTTCAAATCCCGGAGGGGCCCCCAAAATTTGTAGGCATTGTGTGCGGAGAGCAATAAAAGTGCTTTTTCTTTGCTCTTCAATACCAATTTACAACTAATTATAAATGTTTTCTAAATTTAAACATCCTACTTACATGCGTCTTTTCACCGTCTCCCTTCTTCCTCATTCCCCACATTCATTCACTCTTACTCTCTCATACTTTCACTCACTCTCGTTACATTCCATTATATTTAGCATTTATTCCCACATACATATGAATAATTTTGTTTTCAAGATGCGAAAAATATTTATCAATATTTATCAATTTTGGATTTTCATTTTGATGTAGACATCTTACTTTCATTATTACATTTTCTAGATAAAAGCTACGAAGGTAAAATTGCTAACAGGGTATTCAGCAGGGTATAACAGGGTATATAAAAATAAGTTATATGTGTGTTTATAAAGCTTGATCCAATAATCAATTTTAGTATAGTCCTTGGATCACTATCCAATCAATATTGTTTATTTTTTACAGCCATAAGTACAAACTTAAAAGCTGCATTACAAATATTTTTATAAATTCGTAAAAAATATGTCAAATATTTTAATACTTTAATAAATACTGGATATTTTGACTGTGTCAAAAATTAAGTGCCTTCTTAGGCACTTAATTTAAAACATTCTTACTTTACTGTTTAGTTTCTATTTACCACTGAAAAAGACACTTGTATAAGAAACTAGCAACTAGGCAAAAGATCAATAATAGATATAATTGTTGTTTCGTAGTTGCATATAAACAAAAGAACAAGTTTATAATAATTGTGGGAAGGAATACACTTTGCATACCATCAAAATAATTGTTTTGGTTAGTGAGTGGTAATCTTCTCATACTGGTGAATTGCCCAGCTAGGCTGCATACTACACTTACTGTCAACAAGATTTTGGTCACAGCCAATATACATTAAAAAAATGTTTATTAACATTTTCAAATAAATCTACCCTCATTGTTAAGTAAATTGATAGTTATAAGTTTTTTTTTAAATTATTAGCAATAATATTTTTTTTGTTTTTGTTTTTGTTAAAAGTTGGTACTTGGTAAGACATACAAATGATATTAAAACATGTGCTAAAAATTAATACTTTTAACTACAATGTAAATAAGAAATGGGCATAAATACAGGTTTATTCCAAATAGCAATATTTTATAACCATTAAAAACTATAATTTAGTTTGATAATGTTTTTAAAATAAATTGTATGTTAACCAAATAAACATTAAAACCTATGTTCATTACCACAGTAGGATGAACCTGATTCTAAATTATTAAGTTTATAAGCTGTGTTTTGGTTATACATGTTTCATATTACAATACTAATGTATAAATTAGCTGTAACACAATGAATTAAATAGAATCTACCCTCTGAATAAAAATAAAATTAGAACAGAAACTATCAGCTTCAATCTTGTAGAACTACGGCGGTTTTTGCATGTTCAAAATAGGCTCCGTGAGCTTGAACAGAGATCGCAATAAAGTGAATCGCGCGGGGCACCCAATGTAAGTACCGTTGTATTCAGGACTAGTGTATCATTACTTACCGACTTCTCTGATATCACCCGCTCGGTGCCTGAAGGGTGCCACACAACACGAATTTCTCCTTTCTGTATAGGTGTTTCAATGTCGCTCTCCTGATCGCTGGAGTTGGCTTCGTAGTTCTCGAGTACCAGGCCGAAGACCACTTGACCGCGGTTGTTGATTTTATAAACTTCATCCTCGTAAAAATACTGAAAGTCAGTCGGCGATCCTGGATTTTGCCCCGCCATATTTGACGGGAATTATCTAAAGACACAAATAATTTTGTTTTTTACGTGATTATGTTCTTTCTGACAGCTGATTGCAATGTGTGGCGCATGCGTCAATAAATTATCACAGGGGTAGCCACCGTGTAACCTAGTATGAGATAGCGATATTTGTGGGAGTGTGGCCAGGTTGACACGTTTTTCCTAAGGTATCGGGAAACTTTGACCGCTTTTTAAAAAAATATAATTGCTAAAATATCGATATTTTAACTTTGAGTGGAACTACAGTGCACATACATGCCTGGGCCACCAGCCATCACCCAGAACTAATAAAAACACTGTATAACATAAACATAATTTAAGTAAATAGCTAGTTCTGAAAATAAAAACTATTGTAATAAAAGCTAATAACAAAATAATATCTAGTCCGCCCCGTGACCACGAAATTTGTATAGTAATCGAAACGTCGCGTGGAGAAGTTAGAAAAAGCAAAACTTAAACCAAATCCGCGATAAAATTCGTAAATAATAGTTTTATTTCAAAAGCAATATCTATGCGCAACCATATACAGTTCAATACATATAAGGAAAAAGTTTAAAAAATAAAAGATAATTAATGAAGTTTGTTTTTTAATATGTAATTTAAATCTTTAATATCTTTTGTTTTAGGGAATATCAACCGTCGGACCGCTGGCCACCCCAAATAATGTAAATATTTGCCTCCAATACGTCAAATTTCCTGGAGTCAAGCGGTTACGCCGATAAGGACAGGCTACAAAAGCTTGCATCTCTTTCTTACATGAACGTTATGTATAAATCTCTTTCGTTTTGTGTAAAAGGGATAGAACATGTGACTCCGTCTATTAGTTTCTCCGTCTACGTAAATTATGCAACGGGAACGCCATCTTGCGGCTCATTCGCAAATTAAAATAACGTTCCGTTTTGCCATAGGTTTCAATTTTATGGCAAAATAATGGCAGTGTATATGTTTACGCAATATTGACAATTTACAATTAGCGGTATCAATAATTATTACCAAAAACCAGTTCTATGTCTTTAAATATAGTTTAACTAAAACTATGTGCGACATATGTACATTTTTCTTTCCTTAAATAATTTATCTTCTCTATCATCTATGTATTTATTTCATTAATCAATTTGACAAACATAACCCAGAACTTGCTCAGAGCAACCAATAATGGTTTATTTTCAAAGTCAGTTTGCTAAAGATATTTCTCAGTTAATTTATGAAACTGTCGATACTTATCCATTATAAATTAAATTGGCTGTTGAAATTGTCTATAAAAAATCTGTATGTTTCATGCAAATCTTATGCAGAGTTAAAACTGGACCACAACCCAAGCTTTTTATAACAAAAATAATCTTTTTGTCCCAAGGTACACCAATATCTACATATACTGATTAAACTTTAAAATATTGAAAGCTATTCTAGTCTCTATACTTAGTAGTTTTAAATAAGTACCCGTGTTCTCAGTTACCTATTGATTTGTTACACGCTCGTGTTACAGATCTAAAATCGGTTAATAGATAACTCTTCAGTTTTCTGGAGACTATTTTATGCCCATATATTTAATTCATAAACTATTATTACTTGATACCTTAGAGAACTTTATAGTCCTTTAATTTAATGGAATCTAACTATTAATTAATAAATAGATTCTCAAGGGGTTACCTTCAAACTATGTACCTACTGACTACGCAAAATAAAATTACATATTGCTTATTTACCATTACTTCAACTTAATCATGAAATGTACCTAAACGTCACAAAAATCTATATAATTGCATACATAATATTTCCAAAGCAATAGGTAATTTAATCAGTTTTGTTTAGTCGTTAATAATTAATTTTATGAGCAATAATTTCGCAATATGAATGCGATAAGGGCGTTCATTGCTGTGTCATACGACATACAGTAAAGCTGTGACGTTAGTCCGAGTGGCCCGGTGCTATTCTCGTTGTTCGGATCAATACAATGTTATCATCGCAGTTGTGTAGGTGTTTACATGCGCGTAGTACACACTGAGCGCCGCTTGAATGAGGCTGTCCTGAGTGATAAATACCACGTCGCAATCATTGTGCAGTGAAAATTAAGGAAATGTGAACGATGCCGTTGCCGGAGTTGTTGAAACGAGCTTCGAGCTACTTCCTCGGCTTGGAGTTTGACGATGAAGATCCGCCAGATTACGTCGACAACGAAATATTATTTTGTAAGAATAATGTTTGCGTACATCCTCCAACTATTGCAAGGCATGAATTAGATATAGTCCATCATCCTGGCTATTTGACGGTGACCACTAAAGTGTTCACCGATCAGCACAACAATGCTAAACGACCTACGCTTTTTCTTAATTGGATACCAAACTCTACATTAAAGAAATGTCCGTCAGCTGTGGAGACTAGTCCGAGTGATGAACTCGTATGTGTTGCTAATAGACCTGCTGCTCCAAAAGAAATTCCTTATCCAAAATCACGAAATGACACAAACAAAGCCATTAAAAATTATAGCAACAATGAAAATGCATTTTCTGATTCCTCTGAAACAACGAGCTTGAATTCAAATTCTGATAAACAAAGTATTAAATCATCAGACACAAGATTTACACAAAATGATACCACACAGGAGGAGTTATCTTCCAGCTCAAAGCCAACAGTGAAATCGATAGATGATTCTACTAAAGATAATGTTTTTGGCAGTTTTGAAAAGGACGAAATAAAGGATGAAGTAGTATACGATAAACACGTGAGGTCACAGTCAATGACATCCGTTAATATTACGATAGCTAATCCCACTATAGAGAATGTAGATTTGACCCCCGACTCAGTGTCTGGGGACAGATTTATCAGATCCTTATCAATGAGTTCGTGTGACGAGGGCAATCCCAATTGGATGAGCACTCCAGAATTCTTAGCTCTAAAACACAATTTGGTGTTTCCTGATAGTGTGCACAGTTCGCCGGTACCGCAAAGGAGAGCGCCGATGAAATGTCGAAGGTCAGTACGAATATAGTTCATACAATTCTTAAACCTAAATCTACGATAGTAGCAATACGTGGTCTATATTTCTCATTACACATTAGGTAAAATGTATTCATAGATACTGAAACTGTTTTTAAAGTAGTCAGAAAAATAACATGTTAATCGTAATGGTATCGATAAGATAGCAACAGTCATTATAATGAGACTCAAAAAGGTACACAAATGCAGATTTGCATGGGAAGCGATGAGTGTTGTCGCAATTACAATCACTGCGGGTGAAATAAGTTAGTAATGTAAAATTTTCATTGGGGTTTTCAATTGCCGTTTTAAACATTATGTAAGCAAATACAGATTGCGCTCGGATAGTAAACTATAGGTCTGTAGGTTGGCAAGTTGGGAGTGTGTGATTATTAGGGAATCTTAGTTTTATTATTCATACATGCGTATCCTTATCATTAATTCAATGGATATGTGTTCCTTAATATGTTTATTTGCCTTTATTTAAGTATTTGAAATAAATCTAGAAGACTTCTTATTTCATCAAATTTGTCTGTTGTCACGTTTTTCGTGTCGTTTTTGTCATGAAAAGACAAATAATGAATAATATACACCTTTTCACCATTACGCAATTCCTATAGCTATGAGTAAGACTTTTATAGTCACGTCATATAAGGAATATTGAGGTCAAAACAGGTCAATTGAATTTCATATCTTAATATCGAATATAGAAACTTATGTATATCAATAAGCTTTCTTTCCCGTAAAGTATTAGTGATTATTTTTAAAAATCTATGAAATTTATTCTGGTATGCCACGAATGTTTTTATGATACTTTTCTATCGTTTACTAGCAGTTCGGCCCGGCTTTGCCCCGGTAAAGAAAGTTCAGTAGTTCAGATCACATTAATGACATTTTATTTTGCGTACTGTGCGTTTTATATTTCAACTAAATTTGACCGCCGTCAACTATATTCATTTTATTATATTAGTAAGGATAGTAAGGATTTATATATAGCCACTATTTGTTCATTTTTTCGATGATATCTAAATATAGCATCATAAATATTGACTCAACAGCTACTACTTAGCGTTAGTTTATAGGTATTCGTGCTTATAAGTTTAACTCGATATTCCTGTTTAATAACAGGTTCTCCGTAGACCTAAGTCAGATGAGATCCTTGCGGCTTTTCTTCAACGACGATAATTGCACTTGTGGACAACTGGTGGTGGCTTCTAGAGAGTCTCAATATAAAATATTGCACTTCCACCATGGCGGTTTGGATCATTTGGCACAAGTATTACACAGATGGCATTCATTGCTGCATAACATCAAACTTACACCAGGTGCGTATGTATTGTAGTAGATGAAACGTCTTATTTATTATAATTAACGCTAAAAGAGAAACTTGTGCGTGCTAACCAGCGTTCTCAACAACAACTTCTTGAATACTTGCTATAGAATTTGTAACTTCGAAAAAGATACTTATAAAATTCTCAATGTTAATATTATTTAGTCGTAAAGAACAAGTATTACAAATATAATCTGTCACTGCAGGTTCTGAAGAGCCCAACTTACCCTATCGTCATTTCATGGTGTGTCGTCCAGAAGTCCAAAAATCAGAACAACATCCCGAAGAAGGGAAACTTCCAAAAATAACTCCAGAATTATTTTACGGGAAAGTCATGAATGGCAAAGGAGTTATAGAAGATGATTTGTTTTTACGAAAATGCGTCTTCTTTGGAGGACTAGACAAAGAGTTGAGAAGGGAAGTTTGGCCATTCCTTTTACATTGCTATCCATACAATTCAACACATGAAGAAAGAGAAATAATACTTCAAATCAGGACTCGAGAATACGAAGAAATTACTAGACGGAGACTGGAAAAAATGACACCAGAACAACATGCAGCATTTAGAAAAACTATACAGTGTGTTATTGAGAAAGACGTTGTAAGAACAGATCGAGGCAATCCATTTTTCGCTGGAGAAAATAATTACAATGTTGAAATTATGAAAAATATATTGCTAAATTATGCTGTATATAATCCGGTTTTAGGGTAAGTCATCAAAAAGGGAACCAATAATAAAGTTTTACTTTACACGTAAAGCTATTTAACTACTGAATGTGTCTAAACTAGTAAACTCTAAAGATTTGATTGAACTATTTTATTCTTTTATCGTAGCTATACTCAAGGGATGAGTGATTTGTTGGCGCCTGTTCTATGTGAAATAAAATGCGAAGCGGAGGCATTCTGGTGTTTTGTGGGTCTCATGCAGCGAGCCATATTTGTCTGTACCCCCACCGATAACGATATGGACAACAACCTTGTAAGTAGGCCGTACCATAAATTATTCAGTTAAACAAGGTTTAACTGCACAGCGCTAAGACCAATTACACCATCGCAACTACGTTCGAATAAATGTTTTAAATATACCGTGCTAGTACGGAGTACCTTGCTAACAATAGCATTTGTATATCAGTGTATTTTCAAACAAACCTTTTAAAATAAAACCTGAACATTAGAAAATATGCGTAAAGAAGCAGACTGGGCTCTGTGGCATACTCTAGGAGATGGCTATGCGTTGATGATGATGACTAAAAAAGCTATTTGCAATAAATTACATAATTGAAGATTAAATAAAATCATTGCATCAATAATTAGAGTTGGGAATCTATGTTACGAATCAGTACCATTTATACAGTAAGAAAATAATTGGTAATTGGTTCATCTTCTGGGAATTTTGCAATGTTCGCCGGTTAATATTTAGAACGGGATTTTCCTTGTTGCTTTATATACTGCCTGTCTATACAATAATGTAATTAATAAATAATTAATATATTAATATGTTTAAAGGGCACTTACATGAAATGTTGGAAGTAATTACGAACCTGAAATATGATTTTTTACAGAGTTATTTACGTGAATTGATAAGAATAATGCTGCCACATTTCTATAAACATTTGGAGAAGCATGTAGATGCAATGGAACTGCTTTTCTGTCATCGTTGGATACTTTTGTGAGTATTTATATTTTCGTTTCTATTTGGTTACTCATTGGGTGATACAGTAATTTATATTATAAAGTAATTTAGATTCGACAGCCTCCGTGGCGCAGTCGCTTAAGCGTCGCCTGAGAAATGAGAGGCCGGGGGTTCGATCCGCGCACCGGGAGAAATATTTTATTTTGTTTCACAATTATTTCTTTCGAGCCTGGGTGTTTGTGATACCGAAAAGTCTATCGAAGTTCCTCATACCCACGACACAAGACTGGATCATAGTGTGGTATCAGGACTATGTTTGTGACTGTTGTGTGCTATATATTTATTTATTATTTATGGACTATAATAGTAAATGGAGACTGTCCCGCCCTCACACCCACCACTGTAACTTCAGTAAGCCAAGATCAACAGTGGCACGCAATGTAATGACCGGGAATGTCTAACTTGTCTTTAACCCGCAACGAAATTAATCAGAAAGTGTAATTAATAAGAGGAGTTGGAAATAAAATTTTGTCCACTTCCCTCCGTGCATACTATAATAGTAAATATAGAAGTAAGCGTCGCCCATGGTACAAACCTCTGACCTGTTGAAGTAATGTGTGTACTCACAGTTAATTACTGCTCACTACTGTGGCGACGGAAAACATAATAAGGAAAACTACATACTTGCTAATCATCTCACGAATTTATAACGTAGGTATATTATGAAGTCAACCACCCTGCACGATATGTAGCTAATAAGTCAACATACCAAACTAAGGCCTAAATAGCTCTTAACCTTTAATGCCCGTATTCACAAATGTAACATTATAAAATGAACTGATAATAAGGTAACGTTATAGGGCTGTAACTGTCAAATTGATTGACCCAAACGTGATGTAATATGAATTTATCCGTTATTGAAATTTAAGCTTATAGGATCGAATATCTCATGGGTGAAATTCGACAGGTGTTTCAAGAGGGAGTTCACGGAAGCCGTAGCGCTGCGCATGTGGGAAGCTTGTTGGGCGAACTATCAGACGGACTACTTCCACTTGTTCCTGTGCTTGGCCATTATTGCTGTGTACGCTGATGACGTCATAGCCCAAGATCTCAACACCGATGAGATGCTTCTGCATTTCAGTTCTCTTGGTAATATTTTTTTTATTTATATTGTGCGTTGTGTAGGTACATTATTCTGAAAAATTGAAAATAATGTAATTTATTTCGCCTAATATTATTAATATATTTCGCTTGTGTATTTCTCTATTCTTTATTTTCCACGGTCTATTACAAACACAAGGACTTTAAAGAGCTTACAGACATCAGATTAATTCCCTAGTCTATAGTACGATTTACATAGCACGTAGAACTGATGGCTGGTACGTACAGACAAGCGAATAATTGTCTGACGCCCACCTACAAAGTGGACGGACAACCTGGCTAAGATTGCAGGAAATCACTGGATGCAGCCCGATTCCAACAAGTCGATGCGAAGATCCTTGGGGGAGACCTATGTTCAGCGGTGGACTTCCTGTGGTTGAGATGATGATGATGATGATAGCTAGATTTGATAGATTTAAATGTTGGGGCAATATATCTTTGCAAAAGCTTAATGCAGTAATAATAAACAACGCCACATAATTACATAAGTTCTACCGATAGAAACTATAATCCTTGAAAATGGGATAGGTACATACTTATCGAAGCACTAGGCACCAACCCGACAACCCGCGGTGTGAACATTATTTAACATTGAGGACAATTGAATGATCGCCTTGAGTGATATTACCAGACTGATCGATCGATCCTATGTAGGTCTAGGATAAAAGCCGTTTAAAGACTTATGAATTTCTAGAAAATCTAGCGAAGGAATATATGTCACGGACATATTACGACGTATTTGAAGAGCAATAATGATATAAGGACCATTGACATAAATATATGGACAAGGGCGGAAAGTATTCCGACGTAACTAATGACCACTATATTTCTAGCGGAGCGTTACTAAAATTAATCGTCGCTCGCAACAATTTTGAAAATGCTTGGTTGTATTGGGACAGAAAAATTAACAAATATAAAGATAATATATTTTTTTATCACCGTTTAGACGAAATCTATTGCATTAAGTTAATTTAATATTAATTTTAGCGCGATTTTCATAGTATTTTTTTTGAAACTCCAAATATACTGATGGGATAGGCCTTTCAGTATATTTGGTCTTAGCTTTTAAATCAAGGATAAGGGTACTAGGTAATATCTATATAACAAGTTTATAAATGAATTATATTCATAAACTTGATACTATTGGACTTTTTTAAAATTATATAATTAATATTTTCCAGCCATGTACATGGACGGTCGACTAATACTACGCAAAGCTCGCGGTTTGTTGCACCAGTTCAGGCAGTTGGTTCGTATTCCTTGCACCTTGGCGGGCATGTGCCAACGATGCGGCCCCGGAATCTGGGACTCCACTCATCGTCCCAGCGTGGAATGCACAGGAGCACATGATTTCTGCCAGTTTGCAGTGCAGTAGAAACGCATTTTATGTAAAATTATTTATGGAGTATTTTTTAAGAGACCACCACGGGTTTGATCCCCGCACCGAAACATACATTTGTGTGAACCACAGATATTTGTTTCGGGTCTGGGTGTTTATGAGACCGACAAAGTCTCTCATAGTTTCTGATACCCATGACACAAGACTCGATCTTAATGTGGAGTCAGGACTATGTATGTGACTGTTGGGTGTATTTATTTATTATGACATTCACTATCAATTGTAAATTTAGTACCTTATGCGGATACCAAAAGTATTTAAATATTTGCCATTGTTGCATTTATGTGTCTGAAAATGAGTAATTTTAATGCTAGTGGAAATAAGATCTGTGTCATAACATAAATCTCGTGATACACGACAATTTTTAATACCGTATATGTACATTACTTAGAAAAACCGATTAAGTATATAAGGTATATTCAGACTGTGATCGAAAAAGAAGGCAGGCGATACTTTAAAAAGGCAGCTTTTATAAGTATCATCATTTTAAACCTTTGCGTAAGTACCATTGAGTTTCAAGTATTTACCAACCAAAAAGTTTAAAAATGATTTTTAGAAATGTCGCTTTAATATGCGAAATATTTAGTTGCAATGTGTCTGAAGTCATTAAAACAACCACGTGGCTACATTTTCAGTCGCAGTCTGGATATCCCCGGTATAAGCGGTGTTAACTAACGACCAACTTATTAAGTTGGGCCAAGTAATCAACTTTGTATGAAAAAACGTGACCTGATTTATAAAGAAATAAATTTAAAAATATAATATATAAACAATATACCTCTTAGTGCGGGATAAATATTCAATTATTGAAGTGCTTTAAGTTGGTACAGAGAATGGTTAAATATTGTATATATGAAATATAAAAAATAAACGAAATATTTATAGTAACATTTACTGAAATTAAGGATATAATGAAAGTATTTGAAACGTATAAAATATTCGTTTATATTATACGTGTTCTTTGTAAAAGTATTATCGATAACTTTCTCAAAGCTAAGTTGAAGTAATTATGCGTAATAAAGAGTGGTAAAAATATAACCTCGGCGATTTGAATGTATGTTTGTACAAATATTTAGTACAAATCTCTTAAACCAAATGATGGAAATGCGGTATTGACAAAATTTGTTTTTAACGATCCGTAAAGATCAATTTACAATAAACAATGACAAATCTTTTAAGATAAATCTCCAATAAAGCAACTCCTCATTCAGTGCGGATCTAGAATGAAGATCACACCAATGTTGAAATGTTGAGAGCGATGTAGGTAATTTTTTCCTTATGGGTATTATTGCGGGATTGATCATATCAATGATGAAACGAATATGTTCTAATGATATCATATATAAAAGAATCGATAATTTAATATCAGATCTCAAATATTTACAAATTGTTAACGAAGTTTTCTACAGTAGACGTACGTCATTCGAAAATATAGATATTGATTGTCATGTTGTATTCGTTGATGTTTCAGTTTGTGTCGTTTTAATGAATAATATATTATTTATGTGAATTAATATTTTTTAAATATAGTATAGTTAGGAGAATGCAATGTTGTTACAAACTAGTACCTACCTACCTACTGTTTTGTAAATTTCCTTCATGTCATAGACTATGCTGTCATATCATAAAACGGTTTATCTATATGAAATAATCAACTGTATTTCAGATGTTTATTGTATTTTAACATAACATAACAACATATATATGTCAAGGTAGTAAGTATTTATAATGTTGTGTATGTATCTGTATACAAGGAATGAGATGCACTTATTATTTGTAGTACATTAGGTGGTAATTCTAATTGCTTGGTCCTAACCTGGATTTGAAAGTATTAGCTCCCCTTTGCTCATGTTAATGAACGTCCTACGTAATCGCCCTGCCTGCTCTCTCGTTTAAATTATTATCTTTATTATAATATGTATTTATTATGTACTGAGCTATTATAGTCTTGTTGATTTTTTGCATATTGTGACTCGTTACGCATACTCTGTGATATATACTGATCGGCTTGTAATATATTGTGTAAATGTTGATGACTACGACGTATTGGAAAATTAGCAGTCATATCTTAATAGAAATAAATGTACAAGCATCAACGATTTTTTTTTCACGTATTACTCCAGTCCTAATCAGTGCGTGGTGGTCTGTTGGTAACGGACCAGACGCGACTTCCAACATGCTCACAGTGGTCGCGGGTTCAAATCCCCTGGGATTTGAACCTCCGATTTTTCGGAGTCATGTGTGTATTGATAGTCAATCACCAGGCACTAAAACGGTGAAGGAAAACATCGTGAGGAAACCTGCATATCATAGCGATTTCTATGAATTTCTATGGTATGTAAAAATACGCCAACTCCCACCCAGCGTGGCGGAGTATATGGCCTAACCCTAAGGCTCTAGACAGACGGACTGCATTGCAACTGCAAATTTGCAGTTGCAATGCAGTCCGTCTGTCTAGAGCCTAAGATGTTTATAAAGCATAGATGCGTTGTCCGAGCTTTATAATGGCAAGACGTTTGGAAGGTAATTGCCTCACTTGCAATCAGCCACGTTTCAACCAGTGTCGCGGATACACGTTTCTCTAACTATTTGTATTCTCAAAACCAAATGCAGAAAAATAGATTAGAGTGATTTAAAATAACGTAAAAATTATTTTGAAACTGTGAAACAAAATAAATATTTTATTTAGTGCGCAAGTATACACTATTTTAATTTTTTATGAAATAAAATTATTAAATTCGCTCCACAGGGGTAGCCACCGTGTAACCTAGTATGAGATAGCGATATTTGTGGGAGTGTGGCCAGGTTGACACGTTTTTCCTAAGGTATCGGGAAACTTTGACTGCTCTAAAAAAATATAATTGCTAAAATATCGATATTTTAACTTTGAGTGGAACTACAGTGCACATACATGCCTGGGTCACCAGTCATCACCCAGAACTAATAAAAACACTGTATAACATAAACATAATTTAAGTAAATAGCTAGTTCTGAAAATATAAACTATTTTAATAAAAGCTAATAACAAAATAATATCTAGTCCGCTCCGTGACCACGAAATTTGTAAAGTAATCGAAACGTCGCGTGGAGAAGTTAAAAAAAGCAAAATTTAAACCAAATCGGCGTTAAAATCCGAAAATAATAGTTTTATTTCAAAAACAATATCTACTGCGCAACCACGTACAGTTCAATAAATATATGGAAAAAGTTTAAAAAATAAAAGATAATTAATGAGGTTTGTTTTTTAATATGTAATTTAAATCTTTAATATCTTTTGTTTTAGGGAATATCAACCGTCGGACCGCTGGCCACCCCAAATAATGTAAATATTTGCCTCCAAAACGTCAAATTTCCTGGAGTCAAGCGGTTACGCCGATAAGGACAGGCTACAAAAGCTTGCATCTCTTTCTTACATGAACGTTATGTATAAATCTCTTTCGTTTTGTGTAAAAGGGATAGAACATGTGACTCCGTCTATTAGTTTCTCCGTCTACGATTCGCTCTCATGGCGACGTTTGACAACTCTCGCCACGTCATCCCGTACTTGATGATTGGTGCTACGTCACACGCGCTTTGGCCAATAATAATGCGGCACTTATTGTTACGTAACTAGCGATGTCTATTCATCTTCTTCTAACTTATGTATCTTGCTTTTAGACTCATTCTTCGAACCAATTTGAAATTACTAAGGAAATTACAATACGCATCGCGCCATTTTTTTGTGCCATTATGTTAGTGTATGTCGTGTTTATTTGTAAAACGCCATTGGCCTAACCCATGTTACCTATTGTTACCTATACCCATGTTAGCTTTTATATACTTTAACTCAACCCAAGTCGGTACCGTTCTTTTTACTTCCTTTCCTATTTTTCCGCTTTTACGGTTTATAAGAAACATATCTAACTTTAAAAAAATACTAAGTCCAATGTATCAAATCATAAAACACGTGTTTCGCCAAAATCATAGATTTTTTAAACTACTTAAATTAATGCCAAAAGACCAATTTTGTTTCTTGTGTAAGAAATCGTATTTAAATTATAGTTTAAAAAAACTAAAGAAACACGCTTTTTTAAACGATCCAACTAAAAAGTACAAAATAATTGATAATGAGTTTAAGATTATTTTACATTTTCTTGCTATAAAAGCGTGGGGTGCTAGAGGATAAGTAAAGGTTGTAAGCATTGACGTAAAATATAATATAGTTTTTAAATCAATGGTTGTAAACTATGGTTGTAAGCACCCTTTATGTCTTATTTATACCAGATAAGTTTGAATATCCTTTGTTTTAAACCCAAGCATTCCGTCCCGATGAACGCTGGCCATGGCGCTGGCCAATAATGTGTAATGCGTTTCAAATAAGAATAGGAACGTCAATGACCTCTAGCTGTCAAATATCGCACGAAAAGTATGGATAGCAACAAAAAAATATTTACGCATCAATTAATTTTTTTTTCACATAGTCCTATTCCTAGACATAAATTAGCTAAATAAATTGAAACAATTGCAATATGTTATATGGAAAAATAAACAAGAATGTTTAGTCATAAATCGTTTAAAAAAATACGACTTTTTCATTTTTTATTTATTTCATGACAATTCATTTGGCAGAAAGTAACTATAGGACGACATTAATCATTCATTAATTTTTTTACGAAATATTAAAAATATTATTTTTATTCAACAAAAATATTATTTTAAGAAATCTTGTTTTGCTCACCCTACCGAAATTGTGTGATTTGACAGCTACTATGAACCAATATGGCGCTAGAGTCAGTTCTATTCATAATTAGTACTACTTGGTCTGTGATTCATAATTGAATCCATTGACTTATGATTGAATCGCATTATACGTTACCGCCACGGAAAGTAGTTCATACAGCCAAACACAGACTAACAAGAACTTTATAATGTTAGTAAAATATTTCAACATATTTTATGTCTTGTACTTTTTGTATTTGGCGATTAAGCTCTCGTACCTGTGATGAGCATGGTGATGAGTGATCCATCACGCCAAAAAAACGTTTCTGTACAAAAGGTCCCACGCAAATGGCATTCTCGTCTCACCGTTCATAGCAATTTAAAAAAAACAATTAGAATTCCCGCCACAAGTTGCAAATATTTTTGTTTTTTGTAATGTCTACACGCTAGACTTTAGTCTAGATAGACTCTAGACCATTTCGGCTTCACGGTTTCGGTGTTTATATTTTATTGACAAGTGTGACAACTAAGTTTAAAGTGAGTGCAAAAAATATATTATTATCTTTATTATGTTCCGTCTTTATCATCTTGCATTGTGGTCTAGTCTTTGATCTTGCATCATCTTGTGATTACGTTTGTGAGTGTTTCAATTGTGGTTTCAAGCCCAAAATTTCAAGAAATGTCTACAAAAGTAATAAATTTACCGAAAGTTATGAAAGCTGTTGGTTTGTATAAATATTTACCGATATCTAATGTGGAGAGTTTCTTAGATTTGGAAGTTGACTTACCAGTTCTACGAAAAGAAGATGTTTTAGTCGAAGTTAAAGCAACAGCAGTCAATCCTATTGACGCTAAACAACGGGCTCCCAAACCAAATGTGGAAGTTAACCCCAGGATTTTAGGCTGGGACGGCGCAGGAGTTGTTGTCGCCAAAGGTGAAAATGCTAAACTATTTAATGTTGGTGATAAAGTGATATTTACTGGCGATTTAAGAAGAAATGGCTCAAATGCTCAGTATGTTGCTTTAAATGAAATATTAGTTGGCATGAAACCTAAGTCACTATCGTATGAAGAAGCTGCAGCAATGCCTTTAACTGCAATTACAGCGTATGAGTCAATATATGATCGGCTTCTGTTGTCTGAGAAAGATAAGGGAAAAACTTTGTTAATCATTAATAGTGCAGGTGGAGTAGGTGCAGTAGCATCGCAATTAGCTAAGAATTTAGGCTTGAATGTAATTGGTACTGCATCACGGCCAGAAACCCAAGCATTTACACTTCAACACGGGGTTGATGTTGTTCTCAATCACACATTACCTTTGGAACCGCAGCTGGAGGAACATGGTTATGCTAATGGTATTGATTTTATTTTAGTTAATTATGATCCTTTTCCCTACTGGGACACATTGATGAAGATAACTAAACCTCAGGGCAAGATCTGCCTTATTGTTGACAGCAGTGGACTTGTCGACTTAAAGCCTCTGAAGGACAAAAGCTTGACTTTAGTCTCGGAGATGATGTTCACAAGAATAAAATATGACACAGAAGACAAGTTTCGCCATCATGAAATTCTACAAGAGGTATCTAGGATGTTGGATAGTGGAAAATTGAAATGCACACTCACTAAAACACTATCACCAATAAATGCAGCCAATTTAAAAGAAGCTCACAAACTTATAGAAGAGAAGAAAATGATTGGCAAGCTTGTCTTGAGTGGATTTTAGTTGTCCCTACTCCCTTGTCAGTAACATTGTAATGTATGTCTGATTCATATATTATATACATTGTGCAATATGTTTTAAACATTGTTATGCATACAAAATGTTATATTACATGTTCTTATCTCACATCAACATATCATCATCAGCCCGTTGCAGACCACTGCTGGACATAGGCCTCTCCCAAGGTACACCACAGAGCCCGGTCTGTAGCTTTACGCATCCAGTTCTTGCCGGCCCTCTTCTGCAAGTCATCCCGCCATCTGGCCAGAGGACGTCCCACGCTACGTTTGCCAAGACGCGGTCTCCACTCCAGAACACATACAACAACAACATATGTTGAAAGCAAAATTATAATATGTATTTTTAAAGTTAAACAAATATTTTGAAAACATTGTGATAAGAAAATGTAAGTTTTTAAAAGATACAAATTATTTTATATATCCATAATTAAAGAAATATATGTTTTTGTAATATAATTTATTCTTTATTTCCTTCTGGAGGTAGTGCTTGTGATGAAAAATTCAATATTGAAGGGTCATACTCTTGTCCCTTGAATGGAGAGCCTGCAGCATTCCATGCCTTCTTTAGCAATTCCATGTTACGTATGTCATCACTTGTGGGTAAACCCTTCATTTTTTGCTCTTGATTCCATTGTAGCTCTTTTATCTGAAACAAAAGATTTATGTAATATATGTTTAAAAAATACTCTGCATGAGAAAGATGATAACACTAGTGTATATAGGTTAAATAGTGATAATGTTGCATACATTATCACTATTGATAAAAAAATGAGTAATTTTGCGACTGAGAATATAAAATATGGAACTTAGATAAATGTTAATTATTTAAGAAGACTGATAGACTGAAATGAGTAAAAGACTCATAGGTATTTACTTTAGCAATGTGATCTTCAGGTAACTCATCCAATCGTCTTGAACAATCTATTTTGGACAAATCTATTGGTTCTTCATTGTTTAAAAATTTATCCCACCAACGCTCCTGTATCTTTTCTGCAATAAATAGCAAGTAATAAAATAAAAATATTTAAACTACAATACAAACCGGTATAAGACCGGATCAAGATCACTGGGACCACATGACAATGACAGTCAAGAACCAAGTTGTTGATTATGACAAATTTCATGACATGTGGAAACAACAAATTTAATATAATAATTCAACACTGAACTTTTAAGTCACGAAGTATTGAGAGCAAATTTTTATTTCAGGTTTGGTAGGTCTCTCATCTGCCCGCGTAGGTACTACCGCTGTGTCTATTTCTAACTAAACTAGTGCAAATGCACTGTTGTGTTTCGGTTTGAAGAACATTGTAGCCGCATTAACTACTGGACATATTGAGACTTAACATCTTATGTCTCAGGATGGCGAGCGTGGAATGTCAAGCATTGCTTGGTAATTCAAGTAACAAAACCAATTAACACTGTTTGGTTTTGCTACTGTTCATCAAGTTGTATCGCTTACCGTCAGGTGAACAACATGTACGTCTCGCCATTCCATGAAATAAAAAATAAAAAAATGCTTGAAGTCAAAAGTGAAATGCTAAAGAGCCTGATTATCCCACCAGTAAGGATCTTCATAAGTAGTTGCCATAATAATAACAGCCAGTACAAAACTGTTGATCCCAGGCTGAACCCATAACATGAGATTTGTTTGAGACACCATTACAGGTTTTTTATGGTTCTAAATATTCTACCATCAGCTATAGGGTCTCTGGTAATTTCATTTACAAAATGATAAGCAACAGCGAAGGTGTTACTAAGCTGTGAAATAAAGCATACATGATGGTAATTAGATATGTGATTTTTTTTAGTTTGTTACTATATAACTATTTTTGTAGTTTATGGATATTTGTTCATACCTAAATGAATCAAAAGTCTGCCTTCACTTATACTCCAATAGCTTTCACTAGGTTTAATTTTGAAAGGTAGTTTGTCTTTTAAGATAGTATCACCATTGCGATATGCCACACAAATATCTCCAGGATTTATAGTCACCTTTATGTCTTTAGAATTCTTTATACCTTGAGGTAGATTCACAATGACATCTGAAATAACAAAAGGAAAAAAAAAAATGGAGGAGTTACAATTATCAGTACATGTGAAAATGTAAAATTCTAGGGTTTCATAAAATTTAAATTGAATATATACCAAGCTCCATAATGGTCTGTGACCAGGAATAATTTTCTCTTTCAGCACCATTGTATGTCTCACTATTCTTTTGTGTTGGTATAACTGGTGGTTTATAATCTTCTGGAGGTTGTGCAGTTTCTGTCTTTATTTTAGATGCTAATGGTTCATGTGTGGGTACTGTTTCAGACTTCTCTTGTGGCTCTTCATCACTATCTTCTTCATTATCAGCAACAACTTCTACCTCTTGTGCTACAGTAGAGCACATTATTTCATCATTGACATCATTAGATTTGCGGGCACCGTTTGGAGCCTGTCGATTCTTGGGATCACAACTTTTGAGAACTTTAATTACTAGTTCTTCTGCTACTCCTGGAGGAAAACCCATATTTTCGTAAGGTCCTTCCGGCACATGGTAGAAGTCAGTCCTGAAGGCGTAGTTATACAAACATTAAAATTACAGTTATTTATTACATGATTATATAAATTGTCCCACATTATTCTGAAACTTTCGTTTTGTAACATCAGACATAATAAGTTACAAAGTAGAGAACCTATGCGCAGTCTCATTACATTAGTACATAAAAAATTGTGAAATAAACTGATTGTTTTGCATAAGATTCCCACAACTTAGTCTTGTCAATGTCTTTGTAGGCATCCAAAACTAAACCAGTATTCCGGGCACTGAATATTCATTTGAACCCCAGAATATCAAAACAAAATTTAAAAAGAATTCATATTATATACTTTTTACAACGTACCGTCTTGCTAAAAAGTTAAATATTGCAGAAAGGAATCCGAGAATAGATTTTTCATTTACCAAAATTGATGTTAGTACATCGTCATATTTTGTAAAACCACTCGTACTGGACATTTTTTAGGAAAATAGATAATAGTATTCCGTTACAATGTTCACAAAAAGCATTTATATTTAAAATAATAAAAATCCTTGAGTCCGCTAAATATTTTGTTTGACAAATCAAAGATTTCTTTTTAATTTTAAAATTTTACGGCTATGAAATCAAAGATGACGTTTGCTGGGTTGCAAGCTGAAACAAAATAATATGTTTTGTTATTGTAATTTACAATTCGTTTTCAATTATTAACACATGGATGAGTTATACAATGTTATAATAATTAGGGATGGAACGGATAGTGATTTTGCCAGATCCCGGATATTCGGCTAGCTACGAGGCCGGAGCGCCGGATATTCGCCGAATATGCACGCGCGATTAAGAATGTTTTTTATATTTGCTTTGTGTAAAATAATCCATTTCTAATATTATAAATTCGAAAGTAACTCTGTCTGTCTGTCAGTCTGCTACGCTTTCACGCCTAAACTACTGAACCAATTTTGATGAAATTTGATACAGAGATCCATCTCCAATCCAACTCGGTTGGGCAGCGTTCGGGAAACTTCGCGACGTCTTCTCGTCCAAAATACCTCAGTGCCTAAAATCGAAAGTCTTCGATAGTTGTGTGTTACCAGTGATGACATACGGCACCGAGACGTGGCCTCTCACTGTGGGCCTCATTAAAAGGCTCAAAGTCACTCAACGAGCCATGGAGCGGGCTATGCTCGGTGTTTCCCTACGAGATCGAATCAGAAATGAGGAGATCCGTAGGAGAACCAAGGTTACCGACATAGCCCATAGGATTGGCAAGTTGAAGTGGCAGTGGGCCGGGCACATAGTTCGTGGAACCGATGGCCGTTGGGGCCGAAAGGTTCTTGAGTGGAGGCCACGTACAGGCAAGCGAAGTGTCGGACGCCCGCCTACAAGGTGGACGGATGATCTGACTAAGGTTGCAGGAAGTCGCTGGATGCAGGCCGCTTCCAACAGGTCATTGTGGAGATCCTTGGGGGAGGCCTATGTTCAGCAGTGGACTTCCTGGGGCTGACATGATGATGATGATGATGATACCGAGATAGATTAGACAACGAAAAAGGATATAGATATAAAGAAAAATTTGTATTCCCACGGAAAAGCGCGATACAGACGAGTTTAGAACGTAAAGAATTCAACATCTTTTTTTATTTTTATTTTTTTTATTGCTATGAATGGCGAGACGAGCATGTGGTTCGCCTGATGGTAAGCGATACGACCGCTCATGAACAGTAGCAAAACCAAACAACACCTTGAATTACAAAACAATGCTTGGCATTCCACTGCGCTCGGCATCCTAAGACATAAGATGTTAAGTCTCAATATGTCCAGTAGTTACTCTGGCTACAATGCCCTTCAACCCGAAACACAACAGTGCGTTTACACTGCTGTTTGACGGGAGAAATAGACACTGCGGTGGTACCCACCCAGATGGCCTCTCACATATGAGAGACCTACCACCAGTATCTAGTGATATATATATATATATATTTATTTATTTTATTATTCAGTATTCGGCCGGATAGTGCGCTACTATCCGGTATCTGGCCGGATAATGAAAATAGGGTCCCTACTATATTCATCCGAAACAAAGTTCGAAACTTCGGACGATCGAAGTTTTTTATACGATACGAATGCAAAAGTTCGAATTTGTATAACGTACATCGTAACCATAAGTCTATGGATACGACCATAAGTCAATAAAGACCATAAGTATATGTAGGTACATTCGTATCGTATATAAACTTCAATCATCCGAAGTTTCGAACTTCGTTTCGGATGAATATAGTAGAGCCCTAGGCCGGATACCGGATAGTTACCGGATATCCGTTTCATCTCTAATAATAATACTCTCATGGAGTAAAACAAATCGATATTTCAAATTATGACAATAGTACTAAGTGTACACCTATGGTGTCAGTATATTTTTCTATGCCTTGCTTGTGTTTGTTCATCCTGTATTCGGCAGCATAAAGTTTAAGTAGCAAGTAAAAATTATATGCGTACCTCCTCAAATATTTATCCGCTTCACCCATTTAAATGCAAGATGAAGCAGAAACGGAGTACGGTATACGATTGTATTAATAATGTAGATTGCAAAAAGGCGCTTTTGTGTGTAATCTGGTATTTTGATGCTGAATGAAGACGGGCCTGAGTCCTGACAGTTATGTATTTACACTCCAAGAACAATCTCACTCCCAAAAAAAAGATTGAGGAACTAAGAAGCAGAAAATAGTTCAGCAGTTAATATATTTAAAAAAAAAGTTCAGTTGTAAGGTTCTTACGGCAGAAGATCTTTATGAGGAACCAAATGGGTCCAACTTCAAGCTAAGCTGAACCACACGCAAAATAATTATCAAAATTTGTTTAATAAATTAGGAAACCTGATTAAATTGATATACCGACGATTCAAATATAGCCTCTTACTTCGTTCGGCTCTAATGTGGTACGATAGGATTGAGTATTGTTAATAATGTAAATAATGTAGGACTTTTGATTGTTGACAAGTTTCATTTTATGTAAATTTTGATTGGAATATGTACATGTAAATATGTACTGAAAAATATTGTTTTTTATTTTATTATACTATACTTTATTTTTCTACTAAAAGGGTAGGTATTTTATAATTGGTATCACCAGACCTGTTTTTAATTTACATTCCCGCCACTTGGAGCGGCCACTTCGCTTTCGAAAGTTTCACATCCGCAAGAGAGCGGCAAGGCAAGGCGAAGTGAAGTAGGCAAAGAAGTCTCGCGCGCGAACTTGGTACGCTGCAGGCGATGACCGCATTCATATGAGTTTTTATTTTATTGTGAGTGTGCTGTCGTGTTCTCCGTTCCGTTAAGTGTTTACGAAAATGCTGTATAGGTGAACTATCCCGAAGAGTGTTGTGATTGTGTTATTAATCCTTTTATTCTATCTTCTACTGTCTCTCGAAGGTTGCAAAAATGCCTTGCTCAGCGGTAACTTTATCTATAGCGACCATTACAGCAATCGTGGCTGCTGCTCTAATGGCTATAGCTTTTTCAACAGATAACTGGCTATATATTGAAGTAAAACGCAGTAGTATACAGGTAAGAATCCATTAATATAATATTTACTTTATATATAAAAAAATAATAAAAGCGTGAATAACAAATGACCATTACTTACCTACTTACCATTATCAAAACAAATTAAAATGTTAATTAAAAAATTTATTAATCAATGGACCAAAAAACGGACTAAGTAATTGAAATTTTAACTTTGAAAACTTACAAAAAAATATATTTTATTCATTTTATTTTGATATTAAAATTATTTAGTCACAGAACAAGTTAACAAGGTCATAATAAGTTAAGCGAATCTTTGAATGTTTTTGAGAAATACCGGATTTTTATACAAGTCACATTCGAGTTGACTAACTGTACATAATCTAAGACATGTTTCTTGTATCTCAACAGGATGTTGAGAGTTAATCTAAATTGAAGTCACCCGCATCGCGCCTTTGTTTTACCATTTCAAAAGGCATTGCCTGAACAGGACACGAACACATAATATGCTTATTTATAAAATAACACATCATGTTTACTTTATCGTCAATTGTTTTTTCAACGGCGGCAGTCAAGAATGCAAAACATTTTAAACATCAATGAATGCTGGCGCTATCAAGCCAACAATGTTTTAAAGATAAAAATGTATGGAACACGTATTCTCCAAGTCCTTGCTTGTTGGCAGTTGGCACCGTTAGTGTAGACACGTTACGCATAAATATGCACGTATTTAATGGCACGAATGTGTGGGTAACTGTACTATTCCGTGAGCGATTCCTGTGCATCCGTACGTGAAGATAAAAAAATGTGACCGATAAACATTATCTCCCCATTGTAAACGAACATGGTAATAAGAAAAAGTTAGCTTTAAAGCCTCGGCAGTAAATTATATTACTGAGTTTAATTTACTGCATTTTATGTGCTTTCTTTTTATGTGGGTTTGTGATGATCAAGTCACGTACATACTTTACTTGATCGGGCTTGGGATTTCATGATCTTTGGCGGGACTTGGCTCATAATCATTAACAATTTATTGGTTACTATACATTCTTGTCCAGTTCAGTATCACGAATATTCAAAACCGCACATAAGGTTTGTCATTGCCCAAAGCTATTTGGCAAGAAACAGGTTTCTTGGCGTAATATTCTTGTCCATTAGGAAAGAATCTTGACATTTGGACGCTCATCCTATTTTAAACATAGTTTAAACTTGCTTTTTATTGTTACAGTAGACCATTTTGTCAAGAGGAAAACTGTCCACTTAATTGATCATATTAGCAAGGAAACGATAAATACTATAATATACACTTCAATAGTTGACTGATATTTTAAAATATATACCCTGCTTCAAATAAAAGCTTGCTTTTCCCCGTACTAATGTAATGGGCGATGGATTTTACCTATACAGTGTATTATCTATGGATGGATTCTTATTTTGAAATAAGTTTCCGCCAAATTCTAACGGCCTTATTCATAATCCGTTTTAGATTCTACTTTAGTTATTGAATGTGTTGTATTCTTCACTCAACCTGAATTCCAAATTCTTACGAAAGGGATAAAACATTCGATATTAAAATATATTTTACATCTGTCTACGAATAACACCGTAACACTTTTAACACCCAAAGCAACGAAACTCAGGTGCTTGCCATAAAATTTACAATGCCACAGCCTAGCCAGATGTCAATCCCAATATCAAAATCTTATGTATTAATCATAAGACATTATTAAAACATCAAAGTCGACCAATGCAATAATGTTATTAGCGCACGCAATGGGTAACTAACTTGTTAGTCCAAACTGATTTCATTCAATAATTGCGTTAAAGTTTTTATCCAATACGTCTTGGTTTCTTTATAACTACGGTACCACGGTTTTTGTACCGAACCTGTCGATACGCATCGGCTAAAATACCTGAAATCGACTTGTTTATTTCTATCTCTTTTATTACCTTTAAGCCAGAAATAATGTTGTTTAATGTAATAACATCGTTCATCTAATATCTAAAAATGTTATGCAAAAATTGGTAATTACATAACTAGATTGACAAGCAATTGGGCCACATTCTTAAAATTTCCACCTGATTAGGCTAATCACCGATGAAACTAGTATAATAATGAATTATTTATTTGGTTTGCGTCATTTAGAAAAACGATGTAGCTATAATTTTTATTCCGTAGCTAACTATTACATGATACACCTATTATTTACTGGCTGAGAATATAAACCATTGTTAAATTTATTGCTGGTATTGATAACAACTCCTATAATATTAATATATGAACGTGTACTGTTATACTATAATATACAAGGAAAGACTTTATAATATGCAGTCCATTATCGCGTAATATAAGGAAACAATATCGTATTATTTAAACGGCAAACTCAATATAGGCACAAACATTTTATGTGTAGGATTTTTTTTCTAGTAGCTTTTTTAAATTGATTTACAAATTGAAGCTTTATAAACGTCCTGTGCATTGATAATATTTTATTATGTAGAACAAGGCAATTAGGCAATCGTTAGTACTCGCAGTGTCACAGATTAGTCGCGCTATGTGGCACGATGACCAAATCAAAAGTTCCGGACTAAATAACATAAATGCATGAATTGAAATTTGAATATGTCATAAATTAGAAGTTATGTATTTTCGAGGTAGTTACGTAATATATAACGTCTCAATTTAATGTGTTATTACTTACATGTGTATTTGTTATTAAATGTGTATGTGTTATTAAATGTAACGTGTAATTAATTAAATTAACGGTCCTGCGGTCGATGGTTGGTTATTAGTAATTCGGACTTCAAAGAATTTACCTCCAATATGGTAATGTGTCATACCAATCATGATATTTCCAACAGGATATTAAACAATGATCGACATTGTGTATTTTTTTGTTCACAACAATAAAACATTAAAATAAAACTTTTCTGTTGAAATAGTAAAAAAGTACCTTGTAACATAGGGCAAATATTAGTATTTTAAATAAAAGAGGAGTGTAGTGGCCAGTGGGTCATCCTACCGTCTCACACGCGCACACAGTAATGCATGTAGCCCAGTGAAGTCACTAGTTTTGTTTAGCATCCCTTTTCTTATACTTCTATTACAAGATTTGAAACGTAGGTACTCTAACTTGTTTAATTGAAGGGATTTACAAAACTGTTTGTTTGTTTGATTTTCAATATGAATTCCACGTTAATTAACTTAGACAAAGTAAACAAATAACTTTATATATATGTCAATAAAATATATTGTATACAACATTCATAAAAAACATGGAAACTAATAAGAAAATACAGAAACAATTAAGTACTTATTTTAAATCAATTGTACAGAAAGAATTAAATATAATATTTTTATTTTACATACATTTTTACAATAAATGCCACTTGTATGAACGATAAAAAAGTGTATTGTATCAATAAAATCTCTCCAGTGACATTTTTTCTAATATTCATTAAAACGCAAGTAAGTGCGTGATGGCCTGTTGGTAAATGGACCAGACGCGGCTGCCAACATGTTCACGGTGGTCGCGGGTTCAAATCCCAGGGCACACCTCTGACTTTTCGGAGTCATGTGTGTATTGATAGTCAATCACCCCGCACTAAAACGGTGAAGGAAAACATCGTGAGGAAACCTGCATACCATAGCGGTTTATAAGAATTTCTATGGCATGTAAGTCCGTCAACCCGCACTAGGCCAGCGTGGTGGACTATATGGCCTAACCACTCTCAATCGTACTGTCGATTGTAGAGTAGGCCCATGCCCTGCAGTGGGACGTATATGGGCTGATGCAGATGCAGATTAAAACGCAAACGTTTTATCGCAGTGAATACTGCAGTCACGAGCCCTGAGTGCATCGACGATTTTCATTTAGAGCACGTTTTGTGATAGTTAAAATATGTGTTTATATAGGCCTTTGTATATATGTATTTCAATATGTACAAAATACATGTTTATGTAATATATTTTGTTGGTGCCTCTATCAATAACTTATTAGTACTTAGAGTGGGCAGGCGAAGTTTTGCGAATATGTTTTGGGACAATAATGTTGAAGCTATATTACTCATTGGTATTTTGTTTTTAAAACAGAGTTTTTTATTTTTGAAAAAAGTTCCAATTATTCTACCCTGATGGGTTGTACAGTTTTTTCTATTTTATTTTTGGGCGTTATTATGGAAATTATCTCACTTGAACTTTATTTTCTCATAAATTTCATCCAACCAGCTAACGAAGTTGAATTGAAACGTATATTAAAATAACGCACATACTCAAAAATTTAATTAAAAATGGATCTTTTGAACCCAGCTGGTCTTTAGTAAAATCCAAGCGTCGGAACACCGGATGCTCGTGAATGGAATGTTTATGATGTGTTCACACACGTAATAGTCTATTAGATCTGCAAACGACAAACATTGGAAAGCTTGAGAGAAATCGATCGAGAAAGTGACTAAATCTGTGAGAAGATCTGTGTACATGCATGCCGTGGTAACGTTTACCGTAACCACTGTTATACAATTAAGAACATAAACGCATAAGTTATGGTGTATTGTTCGACATGCCCTTGCTTTCCACATCGTAACATCTTCTAACACTGAAATTAGCTATTTCTACTTTTTCGCAAGTAAAAACGGACGAAATATTGAAAAGCTTATGAATTTTATATGCAGCTATACAATAACAATGTGTTTTCCATTTTCTATCTAGGTTTAAGCGCAGATTTACCACTTGTTCAAGCTTACACGTTATTTAACTAGACGTACAAGTTGTAATGTAAATAATAGAATTTAACGCACGCGACATACACTTGTTTTACATAATTTAACATGTTGGTGCGATCGGCGAATTCAAAATCTTAATTTTACCGTCAATGGCTTGTTGTGGAAGACTTTCTCGTATATTTAATTAAACACTGCCTCTTAATTTGCACTTTTCGCAAACATGCAGCAGAATATTAAAAGGTGAAACAAAACATTAATTTAAATTGATTACTTAAGTATTGTAAGTAAGTAAGTGTAGGTTAGTATTTTATGTTAGACAACGTTTAAAAAAAAGGTTTTAACGTTTTTAAAACGCACTATAGGTTACATTATCAATAAAAATATAAAGTTTGTAAAAATCAATGGTATCACAAGTGATGAAACATCCTTTAGTATTAATCGATAGTCATTGACTGACTCTTGCAAACTATAATTTAAGTACATGATGATTATTATTGTTTGATTGGACTGGACTGGGTATACTCCTCTACGAACACACTTATTATGACTGTTTTGTGCTCCGTTAATAAATAATTGATGAAGGTATTTTCTGCTCTGAATATCCACCTTATTTAATTATCTTATTGCTCCCATACTTTCATGTCGACTAAGTACTTAACCGAGAGCAAAAGCCTCATGAACTACATTTTGTTTAGTCGCATACGTGAAAAAAGTATTTTGTAAACTACATGTTTTACTTTTCAACGCACGGTTTTGAACATAGGCGTAGAGAGATTAGATATAACTTGAGGTCATGAGAAACTTGTCACAACATTACGAAGAAACGTAGCTTTAGCTATGATTTTTAAACTAAGAATTTCACTCACGTAATGTACTTAAAAACTGTTTATAAATCAGTTCGATAACCATAATGGCTACTGCCTACTGATTTAAACTGATGGTGGTCTGACATACAACGGAATTTAGAAAGGACGTCACAAAATCATTTTTTTTATTTGAACAGGAAGCGGCGGAATGGAAGACAGTGTTTGTTTATTGTTACCTGCTCGAAGACCGGATGTTCTTTTATAACGTTAAAACCAACATCGGGCTATTGAAAAACATTCTTTTCGCTAAAAATACATATTAACTTTTTGTCCTCATATCTATTTCCAATCCCCCTCGCGTAATGAAATATATCCGAGTTATATGTATACGTTATTTGGTTACTATTACACGCTTTCTTTTAGATTTATAGACATTCGTTTTGGAACGGCATTTAAATATCCAAATACTAATGGTAAGTCCAAAAATAAATATGTTTATGACCCCAAATTCTACAAATCGACGCTACTATTTAAAACCACATTTGTAAACACATATAAAACGTTGGCGAAGGGTATGTAGTTTTGTTTATTATGGTTTCACCAACATAACTATTAATCTATAAATACCTGTGTTTGTGGTACATTTGTATTTATTTTGTATATATTTTGATTAAATTTATAGAAGAAGAAATTCTGTGAAATAGCTTCTGTGTAAATCTTTTAGAAGTATTTATAATAATTTTACAACCCATGAAAGCTATATTGGGTTAATATGTTAATTGTTAAATTAATGAACGATTACTTGGTTTATCTTTGTTTACGTTACAGTAGTTCTATTGCGCATTGAAACAACAATATTAAACAATTTAATTGATTCATGTATAAATGTATGTGCATTGGTTCTTTCTATCAATTGTATTAAAAATCGTAGTACAGCTGTCTGAACAGACGGCATTCATAACAGACGATTACCTCGACAACCTGCTTTCCTAGCGTAATAACACTTCTCACGACTTGTGACTGCGGTTCTTTTATGCCATTCCGCTTTCTTGGTTCCTCGGAAAAAGTCAATTGAATGAACCAATGATTACTCACGCTTCCACGTACAATATTTTGGTTATCGATAATTTTGTGAAGTTTAAACACATTTCGTAACGTGAAACATCATTTCCAGGCATTAACAAACAAAGTATTTATTTATTTTATTTATTTATTTAACTCTTTTTTGCACTGTACAGAGAAACAACAACGAAATCACAAGATAATAATAATAGTACAAGTGGCGGCCTTATCACACTAGGTAATTTCTTACAGGCAACCATGGGATGGATATTTAAATAGGAGATAGAAAGGGCAGTCAAGGGCGTAAATGAAATAATGATAATCTACAATGAATAATATACTACATTATTTAAATACCTATAATATAAATACACATATACATATATATATACATACACAAACATACACATATACATACTTATACAATTACCAATAGATCGGAACGCGCAAAAATATTCCGCATCTAAGTTCCTAGTGAGAAAGAAAATAGTCCTTAATCATTTTTTTAAATGACATCAGTGTTTGTGCCCGTCTTACCTCAACTGGAAGTGCATTCCACAGTCGGACAGCTTGGACTGTAAAAGATTTGTCCATAAATGCTGTGGAATGCTCAGGCATCCTTAATTTTAGGTTCTCCGACGACCTCAAGGATCTTGTATGTGAGTCATGGAGAAATAAGAATCGATCTTTTAAATAAGAAGGCGTGAGAGGATTGAACAAAGTATTGTAAAGGAGAGAGAGAATATGAGTATTCCGACGAAGTCGTATAGGTAACCACTTGAGCTTAGCACGAAACTCAGAGATGTGATCATACTTGCGTAGACCAAATATGAATCTAATGCAGAAATTTTGAAGCCGCTCAAGTTTATTAAGTTGGTCTTCGGTGAGATCTAGATAGCTGACATCGGCATAATCAAGGATGGGAAGAAGGAGCGTTTGCGCAAGCGAAATTTTAGTGGCAATGGGTAGAAGATTGCTCAATCTTCGCAAAGACCTAGCCGAAGCAAACAACTTTCGACTAAGCTCACGAACCTGCGGACCCCAAGTGAGTGACCTGTCAAAAATTATGCCTAAATTCTTGACCGTATCACTGTATGGAATAATGGTACCATTACAGGAGATGGATGGCAGTAGGTCCCAATTTATTTTTGAAACCATCCTGGGGCTGCCGACAACAATAGTCTGGGTTTTGGATGGATTAACCGATAATCCATGGGTCTTACTCCAATCACAAATCTGTTGAATATCAGAGTTGATTATTACGATGGCATCAACCAACTTGTCTATGGGCGCCCGCGAGTAAATTTGGAGATCATCCGCATAGAGGTGGTAGGAGGAGCAAAGATGATTAGTTATGGAATTTATAAAGATTGCGAACAGTAAAGGAGATAACACGCCGCCCTGTGGGACGCCAGCAGATACGGGACACCAGGAGGAGAAACTATTCTCAACACAGATGCGTTGCCGGCGTCCAAACAGGTAACTACGAAACCAATCAATTGCCATTGGAGATATGTTAAGAGAACCTAGAATGCCAAGTAACACATCAAAATCAACAGTGTTGAAGGCATTGCTGAAGTCGAGCAATGCCAGGACTGTCAGCTGACCTTGCTCCATGCCCGATCCGATGCCATCCGTAATATGAGTCAAGGTGGTGGTAGTGCTGTGACCAGGACGAAATCCGGACTGGAGAGGATTTAGGAGGTTGTTACTGGACAGGAAATCATTAAGTTGTGTATAGATAAGACGTTCGATGACTTTAGATAGGAATGGTAAAATGGAAATAGGACGAAATTCGGATAGCACAGAGGCCTTAGGTTTTTTAGGAATGGGGATTATATGGGCTTCTTTCCAAGCAGAAGGAAATATTCCAGTGGAAACGGAATGGTTTAGGATGTGGGAAATGACAGGAAGGATTTCGTCTAGTAAAGGAAGAATCATATTACGGGTGACACAGTCGCTTCCCATGGCGTTTGATGAAATAAGCGTAATGGTTCTCCTAACATCACAAGTAGCAAATTGTTTAAGAACAAAAGCAGAACATTCAGGAGTCTTAACGGTAGAAAGATGCTTAATAGTTTTATTTTTGATTGTCACGTCAAAAGAAGATGGACAAGAAAAGTGAGTGTTTAAGGAATTTAAATCGATAGATGTTGGAATTGAATCTTGTGTAGGTTTACCCACTCCTAATGTCTTGAGAAATTTCCAGATTTTAGCTGGATTTCCATTTTCAACTGAATTGTGGATATGACGGCGTTGAGCATTCCTACACACCTTACTGCAGAGATTCCGAATAGCTACGTATTTAAGCCAGTTCGACTCAGTCGGGCGCCGTTTATACTTCGACTTGGATAACGCTTTTTTACAAAGCAAATCTTTGATTTCCGGAGTTAGCCAAGGTGACGGTAGGTGTTTCAATTTGATTGTTCGAACCGGTGCATGTTTATCAAAAAGATTTATCAAAGTTTTTGTGAAAATATCAACTTTGACATCAACAGAATGCGACTGGAAGAGTAAGCTCCAGTCAATATCACCGGCATCCCTGCGAAGATCAGCAAGATTCATACCTCGAAAATTTCGCTGCAGGCAAACTTTGGGTGAGGGTTTAGGAGGACGAAGACGATACGATAGGAAAAGGAGGTCGTGATTAGAAAAAGCGTCAGCAGAACATTGACCATGTTTTGCAACGAGATTTAGAGAGGAAACAAAGATTAGGTCTAGGAGGGAAGGAGTGAAGTTGGGAGAATGATGGGTAGCAGAAATTGGAAGGATAGAAAGGTTGCAGGATTGGATAGTATTTGAGAGGGCAGAGGAACGGCGGTCTTTCTTGAGTAGACAGGTGTTGAAATCACCCATGATTATGGTCTGACTGTACAAAGGAACTAAGTTTTCGAGAATAATTTCAAGAGAAGAAAAGAAATCTATGCGAAGCGAGGGACAATAATATACACCGAGTAAGAGCTTCTTAAGAGAGAATTCCACCTCCAAGAAAAGATGTTCGCCAGCATTTGCTGGTGGAGGTTGCGGTGAGGCACTAACTATGGTATAACGAAAGTGATTCCGAAGATAGATAGCGACACCGCCCCCACCACGTGCCGAGCGATCATTCCTTATGAGGTGGAACCCAGGTAGGGAGTACAGAGTCGAAGGGAGGCAAGGCTTTAACCAAGATTCAGAAACAAGGATGGCATGTATGTTAGTACAGTCAAAACTAGCCAGCATATCGGGGAAATGGGCCGGAATACTCTGGGCATTTAAATGAACCACATTAAAATTCCTTGAGACGTCGGAGAACTGAAAAGCGAGAGTATCAGCAAGTGATGGTACACTGACAAAACTATCATCACTGCAAGCGGATAAAAACTCATCAGTATCACTACTAGGCATATTATAAAAATATATAAATAATAGAAAAAAAAAAATACAATATTGGTAAATATCAAAACTAAAAATAATAATAAAAATAAAAAATAAGTAAAAAAGGTTAAAAAAAAAATAAAAATAATACAAATCTAAAAATCATCCATCTGCCGGTTGTGAAAAAGCAAAATTAATAATAAAAACATTCGTACTAACAATTAAATTACAAAGTAAAAACAAAACAGTTATATAAATGTAACAAAACAATATAAAACAACATACGTTAAAGCTTAAACTATAGCAGGGCTAGTCCAGTCTAGTATTTACATGTCAGTTATTTATGTTTTGTTGTAAGAACCTGAATGGCCTTGCGATTTGTTTATCAGTTTTCCTTGTCCTTCCTTTCTGCCTGATGGAATATCATGAATTTCAGAGTTAGTCTGCCTTTACAACACGTCTTTTTCACATTGTTCCCGTCATTGATTATTGATTGTAACTCATTGACTTTAATTTTTTTACTCTTTCCATAAAACTTTAGAAAATAGCTTTACTCGTATCTATTTGTCCTTAATTTTAGTTATAAAATGATCCGTACCTCTATAGTATACATAATATGTGCTCAGGTCACCATTCTAGAATCTATAAAAACTGCAATAATTTGCATAATATGGATAACATATTTTCATTAAACATAAATGCGATTTAATATACTAAGCAATGTAAACGTGCAGGTAATTCGCTTACGAAATTTGACTTGCTCAAGACGCGGTGTGCGAGCACGGATATTGCACGGTCAAGCGTCATTGAGGCTTTTAATAGCTGGTTAAATAGTGGGTGCAACTATCGTTCCGCTGTACCGTTGACAGCAATGATACATGCTTTTTAGCTTCTTGAAGTTTTTATTACTGTTCCTAAATAAACTAGTATGCATACGTACAGTTGTAGAGACCGAAGTGGTTTATCTTGAAGAATCTTTGATTGATACAGTCTATGGCTGTTTATGTTGCGATTGTGTTATATATATGTATAAAATATTTGATATAAAAACACGTAAAAGAAGCTAATAATTAGATTGTAACAAAGTTAATATACTTTTTTTGTTAAGAATATAAGTTTTGTAAAATTGAAGAAAATAAGTGACATCTGCTATACATATAGTCCTATTGTATTTATGGTGCAAGAAAAAGATAATCATAAAATGGATTTTTGCAACAAAATACTTGATAAGAGAACATTAATGGTTGATACTCAATTGGTCTGAAGAGGTTCATAGAGAAATATTATTTTTTGTCTATCTGTGATGAATGATGATTAACAAATATCTTCATAATCTTAAGCCTGATAATGGAGCGAACACGACTTATGGACTATGTAATGATATATTGACCATCTTTAATCGATGGAATGCTTCTGAAAGTACACTATGTGTTATAATAACTGTATCCATGTTATTCAGACTAAGAGTCGATTTACACAAAGATCAATTTTTGACATAAGATAGTCAATCTCTAAAATTTCAATTTGGCAAAACAAATAGAAATGCTGGAAAGTGTGGATAATCCATCTATATTTGCCTATCGTTGTAACCATTAACTTTCAAAATAATGTTATAAATTTCCACTATTATATAAAGCAAATCTATTTTGAAGTGATAATCAGACAATGAACATATGAACAAAAAAGTGATCATCAATGTATGTATACCGTAAAACGACAAATTGATGATATCTTAATATGCGAGCATGGACGGAAAACCATGCGTTTAGTTTAACGTTTTAATTAACACTTGATCATCCTCTGATGATCTGTGAAAGCAAAGCTTTATTGTTGAAATCATGATATATTTATTATTTCGAAATATCCATGAAGAAGACTACTTTAATTATTTTTCCACGTTTGCAGAAATACATCAGACGCCATGTTTTATTATTGTGACGTAATTTTGTGCTCTTTTCTCGTCTGAGTGTGTTTCTTTGTTTTAAAAGTAAAATTGTACTGATGATTATATAACACATTAATCTGTTAAGTTGTTATATAATTAGTTATTTAGCTGCAAATATTAGAGATGATGAAACGCAAACCTTATGTTAAACTGTGCAAATTGGAATTCCGTTTTATCTTATTCAAACAAGAAATTAATGCGATAATATCTATATCTGGACGGAATATACCGATAGAAATTCAAGTATTATTTGCATACTCACCTATAGACAACATCATAATATGTATTTCTACTGGATCTATCAACGTAATGACCATAGGAACGTTTGTTACCAAACCACTTCTTTGTCTTGGCACGCAGCACTCTCATGATTGTTGTGTTGTGTCAGTTCAGATGTGCCAATATGTTGCAATTCATACTTCGAGATCTTTTTTAAATGCACATAATAATATTTGCATAGATTCATTAGGGATTTAGATTTTGTATAACGAGGATAATTTTCAACTGAATTGTTTCACCTTGGATAATTTAAAATTTCCAAATAGATAGCTGTGCTATGATTTTTTTACTTAACTATCTAACGCTATGGATGATATTTATCTGCTATATTAATTGTCATCATTAGTATCAAAGGTGGACTATGATACAGTAAAATGTAACAGTCTTGCTCACAATTAATTTACTTTTGTTCATTGAAAACTATACTTAGTTCTGTTATTCTATTTACGCTTCTCTTAGTACCGTAGCTTCTCTTAGCTTGCCACTTATTACCTTAGCTGCATGTTTTAGTACAACATAACCAAGGAGCTCTGAAATTAAGGAATTAATAACGTCTTTCGAAATTATTTATTACACTCGTACATCAAACCTATCATCACTGCCGTCAGTGTTATCAGAATCATTTTTACGCTCCAATTGTTTATTCGATTTTACTATTGAACTAGCTCGACCTCACGTCGCTTTCTACGAGTATTGATTAAAATCGTAATTTGATAAAGTTAAACTAGGACAAAGTTAATGTTATGGAACGTTATTACTTATTCTCTGTAACTTTAGTTACGTTATGTTTTGGGCTCAAGTGAACGTGTGATGGTACTCATTAACTACGTCGTTAGATGTTTCCTCATATATAGGCATTTGTGTACGTGTTACTTTTGTAATGTAGACAACTGAATGTTTCTAATACGTTTCTAGCTGAGCGCTACTAGATATAGCTGATTTATGCCAGATTTGCAGATTGCTATATCAATCAATATTTTGGTTGTTAATGATCTTTTCAGTTTAAGCTATTGCCCTCCATAATAAGTCGTTTAAAGTTAAGAGAGTGACAATAAAATAGGCATTGGGAATTATGCGTAGATGACTATGTTATCATACAATATTAGTTGGATATATTTCTTAATTTTCTTAGAATGCAATTTAATACACATTCGATTAAAGCAAGATATATGACTTAATCTTATTCTTTTTCTACAATCTGATCCATTATACTTTTGTTTTCAATTAAGTAACAATAATTTTCGTAACTAGTACATAAATTATGGAATGAAACAAACAATCGCTTTAATTGTCGCATCGCGTGTCTGTCGCCGCGACACGAGAGAAACTTGTCAATATAAACGAAAGGCGGCGAGTTTATTAGCCGATGTAGTTTTGTTGGAATTAAGACATTATATCACTTTGTTAGCTAAGTCTCGTGCTAATGTGTGGACAAATTCAGTTTCTCTTTACGTAACTTTGAATGGTGTGGTCGGGGAAGATTCTACTCTTATTAGGTCATATTAAGTTATGGCTGATAAGAAGTTATTTTGATATAGTTCTTTAACGTTTAATTAATAAACAATAAATAATGGGCCTCCACTCAGTAACGTAACATTTAAAAAAAATGCTACAGGAAAATCCTTATTGGCTATTCATGTTTCTAGCATAGGAGGATGGACAATTATATCTAAATAGAACAATGGCTATTTTCATCTCCTCATTACGCAAACGAACTATATTATTCAATTATTGATTGACCGCTACTAATTATAATTCCAGCTACAGAAATAACTTACAATTTTCCCTGTTTCTTTTATAATTTATCTTCGCAATCATTAAGTACTTTTACAGGTAGATAATAGTATCCTTTTTTAAACCAAGCAGGTGCACGCTATTTATATTTAAAGAGTTCATACTTCGTTCTCCAGGATAAGACGTATGCAGAGAATTTATCACAAAGTTCTTATTATTCAGAGTATTTTTTGAGATACCTATCTTGCACTATCGTATTTCTTTTGGGTCTTACACGCTGATTAAAGTAGATTTTTAGATATGCGTCATAATTTTCTAGTATTGTTATATTTACAGGCTAACTTAATTTTATATCAATAAAAAGTTGTATGAATTCTCATCAATTCTCAAACCGTATTGCAATATTTAATTGCGCAGCTATATTGTTTGTAGCGTTTATTTTTCGACTGCTGGTTCGTTTACTACGATAAAAAATAAGTGCTTATTATACGATTCTCCATATATTCTGTTTGTTGCTGTTTTTATACGCAGTGTTCAAGGTTGGCGGGTTTCTGCTTCCAGTACGTGGCTTGTCTGTCTTGTAAACGTCTTGGCGGAAATTACAAGACATGTGCCAATATGTTGAAGTAGAGGCCTGGTGTGTTTAGATAATTTATTGATACTTTGTGTAGAAGGTATGTAGCTAGCTTAGTCAAAAGAGAGATGTGGTTATTTAGTAATGTAATCATAATAATGTCTTTTACGTATCAATAATGTGGAATAAAGAAGATTTTCTTGTTTTTTTTCTGTGCAATTAGCTGTTCGATCGACGTGATAAAAATATTTTATTTGATATTTATGTATTTGTTTAATAAATACGAGTCGTGCCGTTCACAAATCTAATCTTGTGGCATTTATATAATATACAGCAAAAATCCAAATTGCTAAACTCACAAACCCATTTAATATTATATTAAAGTAAATACCTGTCTTTACTGGAGCCTGCAATACATCTTACAATCCATAACTCTGTAACCGATGCTTCATTGTGTTTCAATACTGCGTACGTGAGGCGTGCATCCAGTACTGCCACCATTATCGTGGAGACATATTATACATGGGGTTGATGGCTCCGACTCGGCATTGCAAGGTGAGCGAGTCCAAGTACGCGACCCCACCGCCGACCCATTAATAAAACGTTGACTCCGCATCCACTCCCCACACAACCGGTCGGGATAAATTAATCGTTTTCCTTTTCAAGTTGTTCACGTACATTGTTCCCTGGATTTCATTTAACAAATTGGGACCTTGTTTTCGCTACTGCATTTTTTATTTTTATACTTTTCAATAGCACTTGAATTCCGTCTGGTTTAAAGTTGTATGTATTTTTAAATGTAGTTTTAATAATATCCTTCACTCGAGGTGCGCAGTGGGTGCATGTATTTATATCGTGATTATGCATATAATGAGCGTTTTATTCATAATGGTAGCCGACGGTCGCGTCGTGTATTTTTATTTAATTCGCTTCTACGTTAACAACATTTATGTAATCTTCTAACGGCCTGATTCAGACAGTTTTAAAACTCATTTTAGTTTCCAAATGTTTTGTCCTTTTCCAACGACTTTTGAATTCCGTTTGATTGAAGAAGACAAATCATTTTCATCAGTTTTAAAACTACAAAAAGGTCACAAGTGATTGCATTGTGTATTACAAATCTTTGAGATGACATGTGTATGCTGTTATTGTATAATACGTGAAGTCTGCCAATCCGGACGTACCCATGTCCTGATATACTTATGAAATAAAAGCTACCCAGCTTGATAGGCTTACCCCCTCAATCATACTGTAGGTTTCAGAAGAGGCTATGATGGAATATGGATGAGTACCACAGCAAGTATTGAAAGGTTTTTTTTATGTGAGACGAGTGCACACGAGTGCACACGAGGTTACGCTGTGTATTCCCTACGTGATTGTACGTGATGTTGATAAGCATCGCGCGTGGTTATGCATTTATTAATGTGAGATGAGGAACTTTGTGCCCGCCTGTCGGTGCATGTAGTTCAATTATTATTACTTGAAAACCTGCCAAGAGTGGTTAACGATTGCGGGTCGATCGTTGTAGAAGGTATTATATGAATTAATATCATGAAATCCATTGGCTGTTTAACAGTCAATAACCTTGGCTCCCGGATTGCATAAGATATACGTATGAAATAAAAGTCGAAACCTTTTTAAAACACTGTTAATTAATTGGGAGAGGCTGTAATAAAAGTGGCTATTTTTAACTTCATAAAATTCCATAACGTTATCGAATTAATGTTATAATTACAAATTAATATTGACTTTATTATATACAGATACGAAACGTGCGTATTGTAGAGCGCATTGCCAAATATATTATTTCCGATACAAAAGATATCAACGGGGTGCTCTAGACAAGCGCTGCGAATAAGTCACTTCCTTGACTTGAATAGGTATTGAGTAAAGTTAATGAATTGCCGTAACTTGAATATAACTAATTAAATATTTTTAAGATTAAGGTATTTGAAGAATTTTTAACAACTTCCAATGATTATATTTTGATTTCCTTAATTTTTTAAAGTAAATTTAATGTAGACGCATCCTGTTTCGTGGCTTACAGTTTTTGTGATTTGTTCATGACTATATATAGTTAATTAAAAATATTTCTGATTGCGTCATTGATTTAAAAATATAATGTGTGTATTCAGTCACTTTATATAACGTTTATTGGCTCGTCTTAATTTCACTTCCGAGTGAAGTTCGAAGTGTCGCGTCGTGCAGAATATTGAGTTTCAGAAGCGAATGAAAGGTACAAACGGAAGCACTTGTTACCAGCGAAAGTGGGTAGACAATGGCGTGGCCTTGTAATTAGTGACGTGAGATGTGTGAAAGTGGCTGTAATTGACCACAGGAAATTCTCGCGGGCGACAACCCTATGTACAATGCCGGGACATGCATGTGCCACTAACCAGACTGTGCTAGTTGCCCAAATTAAGAACAATGGGAAAGTACCTACACACTGAACAGTATTCTTGGTGGAAAGACTTTTGCTTTACAGTCATTAGTTGGTCAGATCCGCAATGTTAGTTTAATTAGTTATTAGCATGAACGAACAAAATTTGAGTGATTTAAATAGTTTATCATATTAGTCAGTTTAAAAACTTATCCTGAATCAATTTTTGAAGAAGTTGCAACCATAATATTTTAAAATGTGAATGGAATTATTAATATAGTCACACATTCATCAAAATTGCACAACCTGTCGATACAGTCACTGATGTTGAAAACTGATTAAAAATAATTATAATACATTTTTCTAGACATTCACTCAGGCCATATAATACATAGTAAGCAAACCTGTATTACATCCAGTTTCTCTATATTTACACGGCAGGCATATCATTTGTATAAATATAACTTTCATTGGACTTTCCCATCGATTATCGTCATCCGATAGCGAGTAAAAACTCCGAGCGATGAACTGTCGAGTTGAAGGAACGTCGCGCTTCGTCGATGACTGATCGTTCAGTGATTATTCGATTGAAATTTTAAGGGTGGTTCTGAGATATCGAATAGATTGAATACATCTTGTTTCTTTGAAATGTACAGAACAAAATATAAAAGAAAAAGCCGAATATAATTGTTTTCTTATTTTTGTCTCAGCTTATATATTCTGATAGTGTGTGTGTGACATTGTGTGTGTCTTTGTGACATTTCCTGGTCCAAAGCTGTATATTTTTGCATTTTCCGGAAATTACACCAATTTTATCTTTCAATTCATGGCATGAGTGGCGAAATACGGATCCACATGTCATAATTTCGTCGAAAAACGTTGCATTACGTTGCACGTGAGACTGTGCAGTACTTGCATTTCGTATTAAAGTACATAAAATTGACGGTACTTAAAGTGGTATGCTGTGTATAAACAAAAACTAGTGTTTTATGACAGCTCTAACTGTGGTGTGCTCTTCCGCTATTCTCAGCGCGAAGTAAGCCATTACAACCTGTTTGTTGGAATTTCCCGCGCCGCTGTGTGATGGACTTTCAATAAACACTGCTGGCGTAAGAATTTACTGTTTGTAAGGCAAACCTCTTATAACACATTCTATTGTTTTATAGGTAAATATTGTATTTGATTCAAATATTGGTGTATGAGACGGTCAAAAGTGCGTTTGTACCTTGTCCTATAAGTTGACTAAGCACTTAACAGTTTTTAAAATTCATTGTTCGGTTCAGAATATGGTTAGGTTAGGCATTAGGGCATAAACTACGAAAATTTGTTAACATAAGAATTGGCATATTTAATTACTGAAGCTTTGATAATATCTATGTAGTTATACGTAATTAAAGAACATAATTTGAAGCCATGACATGAACATAAATTGACAGCCTCCGTGGCGCAGTTGGTTAGACGCCGCCTGTGAAACGAGAGGCCGCGGGTTCGATCCCCGCACCGAGAGAAATGTTTGTGCGGCCCACAAATATTTCTTCCGGGTCTGGGTGTTTGTGAGACCGAAAAGTCTCTCGTAGTTCCTGATACCCACGGCACAAGACCCGATCTTAGTGTGGGGTCAGGACTATGTATGTGACTGTTGGGTGTTAATTATTATTAATTATAATATAATCATTTACTTATTTAATACTACTTATAACTACAATAATCGTAAATAGACGGACTTATCTAATCTCAAAGGCATTTTCTGCCAGCCAACCAATAATAACCGTGGTGCGCCATTATTTTTTTGTCCCAAAAACGTTACTATGCGACCTTAACGTGTTGGATGTTTAAAAATATAATGGCATAAAAACCTTAGGTAGCTAAATCACTTACAATAGAAATACATCGCATTGTGCGCCATTGTGATCCCACTAAGCCGAAGTTTCTCACGATCAATGGACATTTGTTCCGTTCTAAGAAAATTATGATGACACAGCAGTTTTCAGAATCCGATGTTTTCTAGTAAGTTAATAATTAAATGATTTGCTGCTAATGAAGCGTGGCGATGCTCTGTGGCTTACGATGTTCACTACGTTTGGTACTACCTATTGAAACATATTCATTCAATTTCTAAGAAAATGTACAACGGCGCCTTACGACAACCTATATTATAAATGATTAAAATAAATATATAGGTATTTATGTAGTTAAACTTAAATGTTATTTTATTCGATAATACATTCTGAAATACCTATGTTACGACTTAATAAGCCTAGTGGGTTATTTCTTTCTAATTATAAGCATACCGACAAATAGCTCGATCATCAATAATTTCGGCAATGTTTGATACAACATTGTAAATAATTCATAGAAGAATTCAAACTAATAAATAAATGTTTATAAAAACGGGATTTGGTCATAGAATTCAGTCCTAATTATTTTCCAGTTCTAAATAATAGTAAATTGTATAAAAGCAACTTCAAGAGTATTTTGGAATATTATATTAATAATACCGTTCTCATGAATACTACTTAATTTAAAACAAAGGAAAAAAAAACGTTCGACGATAAAGGGCATTGAAAAACAATATCACGAAGTTTCCCATTGAAAGTGTCAGCTTGAATATTAATCACCTCATAATGTCACGATTCTCAAAACGGGTGGGAATAATTTCACGTCCATGATATACATAAGGCCTGGTAAGTGGCATTTCGATCGTGTATGAATGAAATATCCGCGATTTTGTCGCGTAGAGCCTTATTTAAACGTCAGTCTTATAAAAATCTAATGCAAGATATAATTGACATAAAAAAAATATTTGGTTCTACAAAAATAATACTCATATTATGACGATGGTTAAAAGCACAGTGAAACGTTAGAACAATGCATTTTTTGTTCCTAATTGACTGTTAAAGGCCGATATTGAAAAGAGCATTACCAATTTAGTCTAATTTTTACATTACTAAACTTTAATTTTCTTCTCAAAAACTGTATCACGGCAAACCCAGTCTCTTCCAGCATTATCAAGCTATCCAGACGTAACCTTGTAAGGGCGACCCTGAATAAGTCTCAAGGTAATCAATCCGTTCCGTCCCTGAGAACGACGCCAAGAATGCGGGAACCAAGCCGGTTTCCTCTGTAATTATATACACCCTTTGTAACTACCGACAGGCTCATTGTTCGAGCCTCGATACTGGAGCCTATTCAAACCTTTCGTTATACGTTCGGCCTTTAATTATTTCATCATTAAGTCATTGCCTTGAAGGAGTGTAGGGTTTGTGAAGTTTTGTAAATAAACTAACGGCCTGTCTCAGCTTCGGCTATGTGTAACATCAGATACATGTTATTTTTCTTACAAGCGTTAACTCCCTATATATGTATTATACATATAAATCTTCCTCATGAATCACTCTATATGTTAAAAAACGCATCTAAATCAGTTACGTAGTTTGAAAGATCTAACCATACATAGGGATAGACAGACGGGAAGCACCTTTGTATAATCATATTAGAACAGGCTTTAGAGTTGTAGGGTTGTTTAGAACTCTTGTGATTGTAATTATTTAATATTGCCATTTTTTTCTTAGGCTATAAAAGTCCCAGTATGAGACTTAGGTGCTATAGTGGGTTTTTATTCCTAACAAAGATCACAATATGATTACGAGTAATGTGGGTTTCAATTACATAGCTGCATTGACCTTATGATTCATGCGTTTTATTATATCTCTTTATATATATATTTGAAAAACCTTGCCACATTATTGTACTGTGGGTGCGTTAACAACCAAACGCATGCACGAATATCCATATCCGGAACAAATATTTGTAGGTCAAATAAATATTTATGCTGTGGGGACAGGTCCGTAACGATAAGGTCAGAAAGACATTCTTTCTAACCGCAAATTGTAATTCGGACAAAATATACCATAGTACCATAACAACCTCCGCGGTGCAATTGGTTAGATGACGGCTGTGAAAAATGAAGCTGCGGGTTCGATCCCGGCACCAAGATAAATATTTGTGGCATCCACTGATATTTGATTCGGGTCTGGGTATTTGTGAGACCGAGAATCCCTCGTAGTTCCTGTTACCCACGATATAATATTCAATTTTAATGTGGGGGTCAGGGCTATGTATGTGACTGTTGGGTGTATTTATTCATTTATATATTATAACAATTAAAGAAATTTAAAGTTCGTCATGGGACATGTTGTATCTGATGGTGATATTAAAATTAAACATTCTTTGTTCCAGACATACGCTGCAGACAATCCATCGGACAACTCGCAAGCTATACTAGACAGCCTTAACAACAAATACTTCTTCTACACACGGACGAGAGGACTGTTCCGCATTTGCTACCCTAAGGAACGACCGCCTACAGGTAAAAACTTTTAATATTTAAAAAAATGGAAATTGAGAACTAAGAATGTTTCGTAAAATACTATTTTGGACAGTTCGTTTGTTACTTTGTATAGTCTTTGATAACTTGAATGTTTAAAAATGACATGAGATTTTATTTTAGACGCGAAAGAACTCTTTTATGATAATAGTCCAAACTTACGAGATAATATTTCACCCCTTTTGTAATGTTACAGCGGGAAAGAACGCTTACTATCTTAGAATACCATAAAAGGTTTTAGTTTATCTTAATAGAGCGTTTTAAAATTCTGGTATAATCGCACTAAGTTATGTCTTAAAAGTAGCACGTGGCTCTTGTTACACATGAAGCTAGCCACGATCAGCCTTGTCCTCCTTTGATTACATGTAAAACTAAGACCAAAAAAATGTAAATAAAAGGAAGAACTTTAAAAGACTTGCCTTCAAATTCTAAATCTTAAATCTTAATCATTACATCCCGCAATGCCTCAGAAAAGTTAATTTGTAACAAGATAATATCTCCTAATCATCCATATTTTACATTCATTCGTGCAATAACTATTGCACTGCAAAGTGAATTTTATTTCATTACACATAGAAGCTAATGTTATTTATCTCGTACATCGTCAGCAAATCAAGTGTACGGTATTTCGGTTTGCGGCAGATGTATAACTGTAGCTGCAGAACAATCATGATGGTGCCTAGTGTGAACATCTGGGTTATTGCTGCTGGTCATTTTCTCGCGTTTTGTCATCTTATCATCATTACTTTTAAGTAATGACCTTAGTTTTTCAGTACACCTGGTTCGGTATTCTCGATTCGCTGTATCGTTTGTTTTATCATTTCTACGAATGCCATCAGTAAAATGATTCATCTCCTAAGCCTGGTTTATAAAATTATTGAATTGTAAAAAAACTCGGAATAACTTTAAATAACCTTTCCGTAAAACGCGTAAACCCGCCTGTCGCTCGTGTATTTTGTTATTAGTTTGCCGTTACGCGCCATTCACATGATAATGTGATTTGAATATTGGCAGGTGCCCCAAAAGCAAACCGGTATGAAAGGAAGTGGATCCGAATGAGAGAGATATTAAAAAACTTGGAGCACGTTCTGCAAATATAATTATGATTGATTTCACTCTCGGGGTGGGAGGCTCAGATAGCAATTACGTAGACTCGTGTGGGTAAATATGTCGGTAATGTATGCAGGCTGCAGCCTCATCAGCCGCGTGGTAGATAGTGAGAGTGTTAGTACTTATTTTTAGCTTTACACGATGCTAATGAACTTCTTGTTTAGTTCTCTGAACTTGAATTGTTTCATGTTTGTAGGATATCAATCAACCTCTTTTACTACTAACCTTTATAGAAGCTTAGTTTATAAAACAGCCTGTTAAATCTAAACCATGTTTTACGATTTGTATTTTCTAAAGTAAATGAAATACATGTTGAATAAGTATTCACATAGTTACAGTATCTATACTGAGGCAAAAATATAAATTTACCGTTCAGTTACGATCACCAACTGAATCACAAATTGGAATGATAATTTGACGTCATGTTAATGGTCTCGGAAAACAAAGCGGCACAATTTGCGCGGGTGGTGGTTAAGGAGATAATGCGAATTCCAAGATCATCACTTTCAATGCCGCCCACGGGTTCCTTGAACCCTCACCATACGAGCATTTAGCTGCAGTACATTATATTCGAAAGTCGAGGCCGTGACTACAATCAATATTCGAAGTATGTGTAAAGCCATAAATATTTGTGACTGAGCCATAAAGGTGTTGTATTTGGGACAATCGTTTTTGTCTATCGGTTTCCCGAAGGTCTAGGACGTACGTGTGACTCGCGAAATCGTTGCGTCGATTATAAAATATGAAATTCCGGTCCCATGACTTTGTGCGGACACAATCGCATAATTAATTCATGATTAAAGGTTGCTGTGACAGACTCGTGTATAATAGGTGTGGATTTCCGTTTCGAACGCATTTTTAGATTGTTAATTGCGTATTTAAATAGCATTACTCACAATCCGTGTGTTAAATTGGACTTATTTTATAATATTATACTGTGCTTCGAATCTCCAAGAACGAAGATATAACCTTTCTCATTCCAAAAATCCCTTCCAAATAGCATAACATACATACATAAACTCATGCCTTTTTCCCAGAAAGGGTAGGTAGAGTTGCCAGTAGACCCACATTTCGCTTTGTACATATTATGTTCCGTCCCACGATATGATATGGGGCGAGCCTATCGCCATATCGGGCACAAATTCTTGACTCCGGGTTGATAATGAGAATAATCCTTCCAAATAGTGGAACGAATATGCGATGACTTTGATGTAATGTAAATAATAATCTTTGTCACCTTGCTTTGATATTGACTGCAGCAATAATTAATACATACATAAATCCGACCTTATGAAAACCGCAGCAACGCGCAGAACGCTAACAGTATCTTTGTGAGTAGGAAGATATTTTGTAATCTAAGGACAACCTCAACCTTCAGATTATCTATTTCAAATAGTAATAGCATACAAATTGCTTTCAACGTGCAATGTAGGCACATTCCTATATTGAATTCCAATAGTAATGTATTACAAGTGAACTTGTCACGTGATTGTTATCGTCATAGTCTTGTGTGCATTTCTATTAGCATCTTGCCTTATAGTTCTAGAGACGTGCCTAGAGTCGAGCTATATGTTAAATAGAACCAAGGCTGTATCGACCAATAACTGATAAATCACGTTGTCATCCGCAACTATATGTGTTGGCGAAGGTATTTTGGTATATTAAAATTTGTTACTTACTGACAAAATGTATACGGGTACCTAATACGATTCTTAACAGAAATGCTTTTTTTTTCGACTTTGGGTGTAGTGGAATCAAAGTGACGAATATTTATTTCTTTATGTCATTACAATAATAAAAAAATACTGGAAACCTTGTTGTCAAAACATTACGCAGTCATAAACTGAAAAATGAAGTGATATTTTCGTGATTCCAGAAAAACATTACTTGACAACTCAACATTATTTTATTGCGTAATTAGTGACGTAACAGCGCAGTACACATCAATGTATGTTTTCTCAATATAGTGTTACGTTATTGAATACCAGTTGGAACCCTCAATACATGCATTCCGAACAATCATTGTTTATGTTTGCAACCTGGTGATTTTCTCAGTCACAGGCGTGTCAATGATGAAACCATTGCAAATAGCTAGTAAATACTACATTGTTTCCGTATTTCATTTAGAAATCGCGAATCATTTTCCTCGTATTGTTTTTACGTATACTATTTCATTAGTTAAGCAATTTATTCGATAAAAGAAAATATCCTCGAGGAATGTTAATTGGATTGGAATGGTCTGAGATATTACAAACTTATATACTATGCAAAACTGGGAACTGCCTCAAAATTTCCTGGAATATGAATTAACATTTTGCTTTACCTAAACATATGTATAATATAACGCAAAGTAAGAGTTTCGGTGCAGTGGGCCTTTTACTTTTCCGGATTTCATGATTAAGTTATGTAACTTTTAGGACATTCGGTTTATATTGTTTGTGCCTTAAGGCAACATAATTAAAAGTGTGAATATTTATATAGTTAATGGCTAGTTACTTTACAATATATTAAACGATACAGTTGTTTTGACAGCATTAGACGTATCTTAATGTCAATCAGGTGGTTGCTTCTTTTACATACTGATTGAATGAAGACTAATTGGTTTAAATAACAGTTTCACTTTAAGAAAGAGAGACAGAGAGAGGTAAAGAAAGTACAACGCACGTTACTGACAAAACAAATGAAATAACAAAAGAGAAACAAAACGGTACAGTTATGAATACTGCATCGGCAAAGATATCCCATTCAGCTACATGCTGGCAGCACCTGAAGAATACTGCAACGCTGATATTCGATGAGAAGCCCAAGTCCCCAATAAAATATTAATTCATAATTTAGATCGAGACAGTCCTTCTAAACTGTATTAAACGGTAAACAGGATAATTTAAACAAAAGACAGGTGTAATCGTTTTAAAAATAAAGAATGTGATTTTTTCCTTATCGCGTCGTTATTTTTTATTGTAAGTAACTGTATTTAAAAACACTGAACTTATTAACTAGTTGTGAAATAATTTTGTTTTTGTTTTTAGTTATTTAAATCATCCCATAACGTGTATAATATTAAATGCTCCCTAAAGACCAGAAAGAGCTTCCACTAGCGCTACCTTTGTTCGCCGAATTCTTTCATACCCATCTAAGTGTGGGGCGATTAGCCATTTCTGTAGCAGCTCATATACTTGCTAAAGCAAGGGAGCACAATCAAGAGTATGATTGAGAGTGGTTAGGCCATATAGTACACCACACTGGCCTGGTTGGAGGACTTTACATGCCATAGAAATTCATTCGTTCCTATAGCCAAGCTGGACACAAACTCATGTCCCGGACAACTCATTACATTTTTATTCCGTAAAACGCGAAAAACTATTATGTACGATGTGAAAATTGAACTTTGGACTTTACTACTCAGAGGCCATGTACGCTGCCAGTATCGAATAAGCCGAATATGTTTTATCACCAGCATTTTATTTAAAAGGATGCAAGTAAATGTTATTTTTCTTGGCCGGAATCGGAAACAAGGAAAACCTTGACATGTACGCCTCATTCCTACTCTACGCATCAGTTCTCATTAAATGATGATTTATAACCTATTGTTTATTTTATTACAAAGCTAAAGGCAAAACTATGTCGGCCTATATTTATAAATTGTTCAAAATTAAGTGTGTGGTTGCCTGTTAGTATAAAACCAGACGCGAACTGCAGCGATTGTGATCGTGGGCTCCAATCCCAGGGCTTATTTCTGTCTCAAACTAGCTTATCGGAGTCTTGTCTCATGTGTGTATTGTCAGACACTAAACAAGGACTTTAACAGTGAAATAACCTACTCACTACTAGTCTACTACTACTAGTCACACTAGTCTTAACAATAATTTGCATGGTCTAAACCTTCTCAATATTACTTGCCTTGAAGTCAGTTGTCCATGTTCAGCAGTAAGCACATTGGTGCAGAAATAATATTTCTTTTGTTGAGTTGTACTTTTTGGAATACATGGTTCGTGCAATCTCGTGTTCGAGACGGCAATTTGTCAATTAGTAGGCACAACAATATTCTTTTGTATGTATTACCAGCATCGGTAGAAATGACTGTTCGTTTCCGAGAATGGTACAAATAATTTCCTTATTTTGCACTAACTATTATTGAAATGAGGACACGGTACTGACCGGCGACCGCTATGAATTAATTCCCTGCTCTGCATTTGTCATTTGATTTAAATCACTGGTTAAATATGTTTTAATTGCAATATAGAAACTGTGATCATAGTGTATTGTTTTTTCTAAACATAAAACGTAAAAGTAGAGTAATGATGGAGTTGAATTACAATCCTCTGATGCAGTACACGGCGTAGATTATAACTTCATTATATAAATCGTTATATCCATAGAACTTTGCATTATTTTTGTATCATGTTCGTGGTGGTTCCGGTTTCGAATTACAGGGCACACCTCTGACTTTTTGGAGTCATGTGTGTATCAATAGTCAATTACCAGGCACTATAATGGTAATGAAAACCTGCATACCATAACGATTTGTTAAAATTTCTATGGTATGTAAAGTCCGCCATCCCGCACTCTCAACAGTACTCTCGATAGTAGAGGAGACAGGTGCCCTGCAGTGGGACGTATACTGATATAGAATAACAACATTGCTTTCCTTGTGTATTAGTCATGGAGAAAGATACAATGAAATGTGCAACTGAGGCGTCGTCATTTTAAACGAGGACAAAGATAAAAACTAGTTTTTGCTTAAATAAATGCTTGAAAATGTTTATATTATTTTCACGGGGGGCCATCTGTTAAGCTCCTATTTCGGTATCTCAGAGGAGACTGAAAGAGTTCAGTACATACTGGTTCTCTAACGACGAAAATACATTTTAAAATATAAATAAATTTAAAATGTATATTTATTATTTTGGATTAAATGGATAGAGAGAGTGAATCTGAAGCAAGACCTTCACTAGATGCCGTCAAGGTCGTAGATATTACTACTAAATACTAAGCTGCCTTAGATGCAAATTATGCGCATGTTCATTTGTATAATTTTCGTATGACACGCAGATGGCACTGAGATTTTGAATATAAATTATACTGAATAGATAAAAGGATCTTGATTATATTTCGAAATCCTTCGTGGTATATATCCCACATAATTTGTAGTGAAAATTGATGTTGAATTTAAAGCGCCCTCGTCGAATGCATGATCTACTAATATTTGCTTCGGGTCCGATGGCCAACATTTCTTTTTTAGGGCCTGCCATATTCTACTATTCCGATACAGGCTCTCTTATTGAACGGACCGTTAATAACACTGTTGAATGCTTTTACTTTATCCTTTTTCTATCACACGAGGTACTTTTGGTCCTGCAGGAGTTTTCATATTAATACTATTTTCGATAGTAATATATAATCATATCCAGAAGGAGCACCTAATTACACAATCTATAAGTTTACGATGACAATACAGTTTCTTACAACGCGTTCACTGTACAGCTTCGACCAAACCTGAATAGTCAGTTAAGCAACGGCCCAAATAGTTATATTAGCAACTAGATATTTAATAGACGTGAGTCATGCAACACATTTTTGTTACTAGACGGATATGTTAGCATGGAAGGTAAAAAACGTAACACATATCCGATGGTACGCAGTACTTAAATTTCACTTGTTATTCACTTCAGGAATAGTTGTTATTTTATTTGCACTGCGACTATTAATTATTTCTGTGTTCTGATTACTTATTAACCCAAATACTTTGGTTGTTTTGCCGCGAATACTAATCCCTATAATACTCATACTAACACAAGCAAGCGTAAAAGGCGTAAAACTAACGCGAAAACATATGTTTTCATTTTTATGAGATAGTAAATGTATACTTTCTTATTTAATCGAGCACCGTTGAAAAGTTTCTTACGTAGTAAAACGATAATAAAATCGAACTGTATAAACACGTATAATTGATTAAGAATATAGTTACAGAAAGCTCCAACACTAATAAACATCGATCATATTCCTAGTACTCGATTATAATCTCGATTACGAATTGGCTTTCTCGATAAATCAATGAATTCATTGGTATTTTACATGAGAACAAACGGCCTCGCAGGTGAGGTGAAATCTTCGTTCCACAAACCGACAGATAACCGGTCCTGCGGCTGCTATCTGCATCTCGCTCGACTCAACAAGATGCGCTCACGCCCCGACGAGTTTGTGCTTTTTTATTTTTTCCAAAACGATTAAGATAGTCGGGAAGGCCCGGGAAGGTCGACAGACAAAACACAAAAAACTGGGATCCCAAAAGGACGTTTGTAAAAGTATAGGTCGTTGTTTGTATTCGTTGGAACCAGTTCGGGGTACGGATTTTTTGTCAACAAACAGATATAATGCATATGGCGCCGCGGTTTGGTTTTCCTTGCACGTGGTTACGGGACGGTTTATTGTTATTAGTAATTAAGAATGTGATCTAATTACCTATTAAAAGTTACGTAAAGTTTGCATTCTTGTGTCATTGAATACCGAATTAACGCTAATTTAGTCAGTTAGACGAATCAAATTAATAATTAACGAAATATTTTAATGGTGAGATAGCCATCTTGCGCAATATGCGAACAGTGACCGGACAAAGAGCGATCTCACGCTGCAAATGTAGGAATGTAGCGGCAACCTTGTCGTACTTTGTGATAATTATCTGACTCACTACACCTGCGAACTTTAATTACACATGCATGCCTCGTACTCGCTGGGTTTTAATCCGCCTTATCATTTTTGGTTGTAAAACCATCAAAAATATTATCTGCTTCACAACTAAGACTGTGTTTACATAAAGGTAAATTACAAAGTAGGACATGGCATACAATTTTTTTTAATCAATTCCACCAGAGAAATATATTTGCTCTTCTTGACTTTGGCGCATGTGAAGATATTGCTGAGGATAAATATTACTTCGATGATACAGAATCCATCCAGACTTATTTTGTCACCAACCTTATGACTATAAAATTAACACCATATAGGATTTAAAGTATCGAATGTTACAAGTTCAAACTTACCCTGTTTTCAAAAGTTTCCAGAACAATTAATGCGTTATTATGTGTCCTTTGCTCTCGCATAAATTAATAATTACATATCATTGTATTCAATGCTGTTGACGCCAGCCTCGTGGTGACTGCACAACTTTGACACGCGATTGTTTCTCTCGCAGGAAATGATTCGTTATTAGATTTGCATTATCATTACACGTAATCACAGCTTCTTATGCTTATTTCTATTGATCCAAAATATAATATTCCTAAAATAAAATAATTTTATTCTGTATTCATTTTTGTCGTTTTTATTACCCAATCCTCGTCGTGTTATGCAATCGATTATGTCAGTAGTCATATAATTAGCCTTCTCATCGAAATATAAACTGTGACGTTTCCTTACCGAATCCAATTTTACAAGACTGTGTTTATTAAAGTTTGCTAGAACGAAAAATATTATAAGAACGACTGCAATTTTCTCATAACAACTCAAATGATTGCAATCTGGCTGAGCTCACTTCGGCGATTGAGCCTAAATTGAAAAATTGCTTTTAAACTACATTTGTCTGTTGCTTTGTTTTTATAAATTTGACTTTAAAGCAGTGTAAATGCATTATTATTAAATACACTGACAATTTAATTTGATCGTATAACTTTTAATTTCATGAAAAAACTTTAACATAAGTAAAATCTGGGCCAGTAAAACGAATCAACTAAGATAAGATCGACAATAAATAATGAACGGAAATGAAGAGCGTCAATACATTAGCAGCGGATTTAAATTTACTTTCAGACTTGAGGTCACCGCAGAATTAACAATTTCCTGTTGTTAAACTGGCCACCAATTCAGCAACGCTTCGAGACGAGTTGTACAATGATTGTTCAATGATGTCATGCTTGTTTGTGATTACGGCTTAAGATAGTGTGATGTTCAAACAATGCTTTATAGCTTGCCGCTAAAATATAGACGTACTAACGAGTTCCTTCTATGCCATGTTTATGTGTGTGGTAATTGTATGTCGTGTCGTAAATTACGTTATTGTATTTAGACATTACTGACAATAACAATTATATTTATTTATTATATTTATTTACCTGGAAAAATAATTGCTTAGTATGTTTTATGTTTTCGATACAAGTATGTTCTATGTGAGACTGTTTGAAATCAAGTTAACTGTTTCTCTGGGTTAAAAGGTAGCATACCAAGTACTCTCTTTTTCGAAATGCGTAAAAACTACAAGGCGCTAAATTGTTACATCTAAGGTTCTTGTACATTGTAATAATATATCGTTGTAAATTGTATTTGTGGCGCAAAATTGTACACTTTTCTAACCATAACAGTAATGCAAGCTTGATGGTTTTAATATGCTAAACATTAAATCATTCACGCAAGTGTGAAGGCAAATGTACCGCGTTACTTTCTACTTATTTGTTACCATTATTTCCTGTACTGATTCAATGAAGAATACAATGTTGATGAATAAGAATGGTGGTAGAATATCCGGTTGGATGGTGAACACCGGACACAGGTGTAGAGCCCGCCATATTGACTAACTTAAGTATCGCGTTTAGGGATCAACCTTCGTATATCCGGTTTCAAATAAAACCCATTTTAATTGTATCGACCGATGACAGATGGTTTTGTTTCTCGTCGATTCATACTGTTCTTAGACCTTACTGTATTAACTTTTAGACATCAGTACGATTTATTCCGTTCCAGTTCAAAAAACACCACTATAGTTTGTATCTGCTGTATTTGTATCAGCCCATTTAAGATATAGGCTGGTGGGTTGGCGAATTTTACATGCCATATATTTTTCCGAATCGCTTTGGCATGCAGGTTTCCTCAGTCCTCACGATGTTTTCCTATACCGTTTTAGAGTACAGCCGCTATAAAAATGTTGTGTATTCCATACAAAGCGAGCACGTACTGTGGCATTAGCAACAAGTTTCTGATGAAACAAAAACACTGACTCGCAACTGATAATTTAAAATTTCGCAAACGCTGAACGCTGGCGAATCTAAATCCATATAAAGAGTGTTGCAACTGGCCGCCGTACCGTGAAGGAATGCACACTTGTTCGCTAGGATGCTCGGACCTTCGCTGCGTGAATTATCGCCTATTATATGGCCCGTTCACTTTAAATTAAGTGACTTAACTTACTGAAGGATCTTCTAAAGAGCAATTGTGAATACAGCAAATGAAACGAAAATACGATGTCGTTAATACACTGTATTAAAAATGTCATAATTTATTACTTATTTTCCTGTTATTTTTCCATTGAATCATGAAACTTGGTAAACGTTTAAACTGAATTACGTTCAAATCATTATAGGCATTTATATTGTTATACATTTAAACTTGATACATCACACAGTACACCTTTAAATATTTCTGAAGACAATATACTTGCATAAGATCGGGAAGCATGGCGTGAACAAACGGAGTTCTATACCAACAACTTACGATAAGATAGACAGGTGCATTAACACTGTAATCTCTTCAATATACGCTGACAATATTCAGCTTTAGAAGCTTTACATCACCGTCTAATGTTAATATCGGCTAGCGCTGTTACTCGAGGCGTATTATCGCTTTACCGGTGGCAGTTAATAGCGGAAGATGCGTGTTGGCTCATGTAATCCGATAAACCGCAGGTAATGTGCAATATTGCAACGTGAGTGGCTCACTCGGAGTGCGGACGCATGGAGGCGCGTGTCCGTCGTTTGTACCGTTGTTTGACCGCACCGTCTGCGCACAAATTACATGTCCCGTACGCTTTAGAAAAATTACTTCTTTAATTGTGCCTATTAGGACATTTCTACCAACTTGATTACGAGAAACAATCAGGATTCTACTGCCAGTAAGTAGTAACTGTAGCAGCAGTTTTAGTTCAAGTTGATGTGTTGTTAGTTTAATGGTTAAAGTATTTTACATTCCAACGCGTTTTGTAATGGCACGTGGGCGAGTAACGCCTACTAAATTCTATTGGGTTCTAACAAATCTTGACAAATAATTGTTAAAAGGCTCAGTTATTCAATTTAGATTACTTGTATTGATTGATAGGCAGTATGAAACCAAGCACAGAAATGTTATTTCTTATGCGAATTACAAGAATTAGAACGTTTTATATTCAATTTGCAGGTTTCTTTGGTTCACAGATTTTTGAAGAAGATCTAACTAAAGTAAATATTTTTTTAAACCCTAAATTAACTCAACGCATCATTTATAGAAAGTTTTAAAACCTGTTTTAGTTTTGGAGTTATACGAGTAGTTATATTTGTCCCCTCCGAATGACTTGAATCCAGTTTAAGAGAAGAAGACAAAACATACGATATCTAAACTAAGCACTAAGCATTTATGTGGGGCGTTAGTACCTGCAATTTACATATAATTTTCCATAGAAGAAACTCAACAGTTACAATAACACTACAAGTGGCTACTGTCTCGTGCGTCCGTCTACCCGGCTATCACGCTAACCCTGTTACGTATGAATAAATGCGTCACACTTGTTCTGCAGACGTGAACACGTACAACTACTAAACAACCAGTAAAGGATATAAATTACGATTTATTAATTCTCTATTGTACACTATATACGTAATAGTATACAAGGATAATATGACAACAAAGTACAAATGGTGGTCTTATCGCACCAAGGCAATCTCTAACAGACAACCATTGCATGGATGTATGAGAAGGAGAAAGAAAAGGCAGTGTATAATTAAATACAAAAGCTCAAATAAATAAAACGATCTGTACATGTAAATACAAAACATTTATACAAACATAATTATATTTAAAGATAAATTAACATCTATTTATAAATGTTTTACCAATAAACTTAATTAGAGGAAATAATTATATACAGTATATCTGCTTAAGAAAAAATTAGTGCCCTTTGCTTCTTATTTAATTAAACGATGACAGAGTTTGAGCCTGGCTTACCACAACCATTTTATAATTTGATTTATTGATAAAATTAAATGATGTAAAATGGGGTACTTGTCTGTTATAACTTTGACACGAATATAGGACTGTAAAATTTATGATCATTCCGCCCGCATAGGGTCAGTGTGGTGGAGTACATTCTAACACCCTCAAATGATGTTGAGGAATTCTTGTGATCAACTATTCGAGATGTAGATCGTATCAGTGCTGCGATAGAGCTCACTAGTTAACTTAAACAGCGGAAATTACACCACGTTCAAAGTAAATCACAACCCGGAATAAATTGCATTCCAATAATGTCCACCGAAGAAGGAAAATGTAGAGTATTGCTTACTCCAAACTATCTCGGTCGCATACCTTAATTTATCCGTATTCGAATACTTATCCAATTCCAATCTCCTAAAACGCAGTCCTCGTTATCTGCTTCACTATGCAGATTAAAGTAACGTTCACATTCAAGGCGACATAAATCGTGTAAAGGAATTGCATTGTGCCCATTTCGTAAACTTAGAACTTGTAAATTATAAACGGGTGCATTTGTATTCCGACCGTTTGATTATAACACTTCGGAATCTATTGGCCAATGTACTTACAAGGTACGGTTAAAAATGTACTAACATTTGGTCAAAAGTGGGGTAGGGTGTTGGGCCAATGTCGCCGAATACGTGAGCTGATTGTGGATTTATGAATGGTTCAAATCCAATCTAAGTTATGTGAAGAATATAAAAGTTTTCTTTTAATTAATAAAATTAATGAACACCGAAAAATAAGTTATAGTGCCAGGCAATAATGATAAAAAATCATCTCGTGGGCGTAAACTATAATTCGTTATAATTTATCACTGCTGCTCGTTATTTCTTTGAATTATTATAATGTCTAGGAGTCTTGTCTAGAGTCTAATGTTTAAAACGTATTCCGTGGTCTGCTCTCATACGTTAACAACTGTCGTACCTTCTACGCGGTTCTGTGTACTCTTAGTGTTATTGAGGTTCAATCCTGTATTATTGGTAGAGATTTAAATCGATAAATAAATAAACCCAATAACAGTTCCGACATGCCTGTATGGTCCAGATATTACACTTAGATAACATGTATCTATAAAATAAAGAGACATCTCAAATGAATGTTGAAAATGGGATGTAATTTATGTATTTGGCTAAAGAATCAAATTTTATAGTAAATGGAATATAAGGTAACTATATTGATTTACCTAAATTGATTTATGTGATAAAATGCTTCATCGGATTAAGTGAATAAATTTCGTAGTAAAATTTAATGGTCGGATGGCAAATCCGCGGTAATATAAAACCGGTAAAAACACATTAGTGTTAGCCACTTTCTTTGTTCCACTTACTAGGTTCATACCTTAAACATGTCTCATTTGCTCACCGCGCCTTTTAACGTCTCTCGGGCATACAGAGGTCAGAATTTACATTAATTTCAATTTGTATTATTACTGTACGTCGATATTAAAATCGTGAACGGCCATTCTATGAAATAGCGTACTTTGGAAAACTGTGAAAGTGAAACTGTCAGTAATTATCGTGGAAACTGAACCGAGAGATTATCGAGAGCATGTTTTCTCAACTTTTCCTTTTTTCATATTTTTGATGAGGTTTAATTCGGTGAATATTAATTATTTTAAAATTTTACAATGTAACCGCTATTTCGGATGTATCTTTCTTATTTTGGATTCCATGCCACAGATCATTGAATAACGGACAAAAAAATATTAATACCGTGTAGTCCATTTTTATACACATGTTATGTTGTCAAATAGTCAGCTATTAAATTATATGGAAACGCTGAACAAGTGCTTCGCATGTAGGTATCAATTTAGTAAATCTTGTTTAAAATAACAACCTGGTGCAACATTTAATTTACGTCACTGTATAATTTTATAATCATTCCAAATCGTATTATATGTATTTTTCTATCTCACAGTCATGTAATAAAATTTTATATAACTCTTACACAACATAAAATGTGCAGGTTTTATTCAAATGTTATTGTTATTTTAAACCGCGAAATTACTTTGCAGTATTATTTAAATGCGTTCATTATATACGAGTAAATGTACGGTAGTTTTCTTTATAGACTTTCTTCGGATAATGGCTTTTGTTTTACGAACATTTTATTTAATTATGATCGTTGTGAAAGCGACGATAACAATAGGCCGTATAAAAATGTTTTATCTTGAAAAGTGTGATAAACTGTTGGAAATATTGACTTATAAAATTGATTTCTGAGATTGGTGGGCGTTTGAAATAAAAGTAATTCAGCCTGAAATTATTTTATGGCAATATTTTTTATGTGAAGGGCTCATAATACATTTGGGTTCTAATTTATTTATTTATAATTAGGTTATTGACCAGGTGCCCGCGTCCTTGTCGAATGAAGAAAATGTCTTCGAAGCAGCTGTCGGATTTCGGTTGCTACTTGGTAATGTTGGTTCTTCCTGCAACAGTTGTGTCCACGAATGGAACGTATATCTATCGACTGTTATAAATATCCAAAATATTTGATTCAACTTCATTCCTAAAACATTAGCGAATGATATAAATATTTGCCTTATTGTATAATGAAGGTCGTAGCATTTTGCACTTCATGTTTTGTACACTGTCGAACTAAGATCTAGTATTTATCAGAAACTCACAGGTACACAGTTGCGTTATTAGAATGGTAACAAATTGTAGGAAGTCTCTTGAAATTAATTTATTCTAGTCGGCGAGATAATGGTAGGCCTTACAAAATAGCACCTGGCTGTTCACGCAACAAGGACACACAATTGGCGACTTTCTCTATGCGCCGCGCCTTCGGATCGCTAAACGAAATGTCGCCCGGACCGGGTTACCCATTTGTTGCACACACTTATCATATTTGGACGTGGTCCAAGCGCCGTACGTGAAGCGATTTGCGTACATTCCATTGATTTCTAATGAAAGTGGTATACATAGGGATGTTCTCATTAATTAAATGTTTGCATAAGTTTCTATCAAGAGATTCTCAATACAAGAATGCATACGACATTGCGAGAAAAAACATTTTCTATGACTTATGGTGGCCTATACTTATCTACATTTTCTATAGGGATGTAAAGAACAATGATAATCCTCCATACATTTTTTTGTTGTAATTTTCTTTGTGTGTCTTGAGATGAAAAATATTTTAAAATATAGATTCCGAATTCCTTAACAATTCTTACTTAAGGTTTACTATTGTAGCAAGCCTGGAAAAAAAGATATTCCACTTTAAAGTTTTACAGGTTATCTATGTCTTGTCAAACTCTGTAGGTAGATTATTGTAATTTTGTTCCAACGTTGGCGTGACGCAAAGTTAAGACCCACAAATAAAAGTAAAAATACATATGTTTCACGCAAATTAACACCGAGTACTTATTTATATTACTAATCTAATAGTACTATCATATCCAATGAAATAAAAAGTATGGAGAGGACAACTATATTACATATTACTTTGCACAATAGCGCTTTCGGGCGATATAATAAAATTGTTATTCATTTATTTAATCAGTGATTATTTTGCTGTTCTCAGTTGACTGCACTATTTCTTTTACATAAATTATCTGAGAAAGATAATGCAAGGAAGACAGTCAAGCTTATATTTTAACAATGGCAACATTGAAACGACATAACGCCTCTCCAATGAAAATAAAGTAAATATCAATAGAGATTTGTGAAAAATATGTTCTTTTAATTCAGGCTTAGCTTGGCCGTGAGCTAGGCACCAAAATTACTTCGAAAATTAATTATTAATATTTTTATACATGAAATTTATAGACGCTCAAGAATTTAATGAACAAAGGTTTTACCAATGTTCTTTGTTACCCTATTATTATTATTTTTGGACTAGTACCATTGTATCACCCGTATAATATATTTTTACTTTTCCTAAAATTGTTGGAATTGTGGAGAGACATGGGGGAGACCTTTGCCCAGCAGTGGGATGAAATAGGTTAAATAAAAAAAAAAATTGTTGGATTATGCATCATGTTTCACATTTTTTAAGAACAGCAAAATGTAAACATGCCAACGTAATTTTAACAAATTAATTTTTCTTAGTGAGGGTTTATTAAAATAATAACATTAAAGTTTAATGGCTTATGCTTTAACTGATTACATGCGCCGCGAATTCATGTGTTAATATTTTAGGTCTGAATCACACCTATCAGCATCGATTCGCATTTTATGAATTTAACACAGTAATATTGTGCGAATGTATGATGCTTGTACAGTTGTACATCTTACAAAATAACTTTACAACGAATAATTCCCTAGTAGTATATTTGAGTTATTTATGACAGTGAATTCCAATTGATAATAACTTCGATCAAATATACACTAGATACAACATGAGCGCTTAGAAAATGGCACCAAAAAAGAGTGCTTTAAGCACTCTTTTGCCTTCAGTCACGCACAGACCGTTGATTCTAAAACGTCGTATAACTTTAGACAATATTATGTGAAAAGCTACTTTAAGCTCCAGGAATAAGGTGGAATTTGTGTTAATATATTTGGAATATGTGATCTTTTTGGTTTACTTTTTTTAATGTCATGCATCGGTGCCACTTTTTAACAGAACTTTTACAGGGAACTGTGTATCTAGTGTATATTTGATCGAAGGATAATAAGCACGATGCTAATGCATATTCTTCGATTAAAAGAGGATTTTTTGGCACTCGCAGTACACATTGTTTGTCCATCCATCACATAGTCATGTAGGTAGAACAATGAGTTTGACGTACTTAAATTAATATGGTTCATTGAATATTCATTCGCAAAGAGCGGTGTTCGACAATAGCTAAGTATAAATACTTGACGGCCTTGGCTATTAGATATGTATTATATTTATTGCATTGACACATTAATGTGAGCTTTAGTGTTCTCATTGGTATGTTATAAATATGTCGCTAAGTCAGACTCGTAAGAGGAAGATGATAATGACATCATGAATATTCGACCTTTAAATCCGTTCTGATGACTTGGCGTAAGGTATTGCTGTAATTATTCTGGACTATAAATACAGCCTTTCTTACGACTATCCACCTAAACTTATATATAACTAATATATTGACGTTTCAAACTATACAACTTTAAACAACTTTCTGCAGGAGTCACACAATTTTAATTATATTTTTCGTAAAACTATTGGAATTGTGATTTTACGGAAAATGTAATTAAAACTGTGTGAGTTACGCCTGTGCAAAGGTGAAAAGTATGAAACGTCAAACTGTACCTATTAGTTTAGTTGTATCTGTCCTTATCCAATACTGCCTACTTTAAAGTAAAATTTGTTATTTTGTATATTTAGGTATTTATCTTAGACAAATATCAATTTTTAAAATTCCAAATAGAAAGTTGTTTTGACACGTATTAATAGTTTATATGAAGTTATAAATAAATTCGATGCTAATGCTGCAATGGCTATCAATAATAATGTTACATTCGATAAACCAACGAGTTTTGTGTTTGGTATCTACATTTCCGTGAATTGTTGAATTAATAACAGCCATCTTATTCATAGAAAAATGCGGTCGATATCGAAAGTTGCGACACCAAGATTCCCAAGAAATAAAGTCGCCAACATACACTTAGTGTCAGGAAATCTTACAAAATAAACTTTTTTCTAGTGAAATCGAAACGCGGTCGACACAAAGCGGCAGTACTTAAGATCCGTTTGTCACTTTCATTTACTCAGGCTAGAGTTTAGCGTGAAAGAGATAAACAATAAATTTGTACGCAGTGAAGTGAATGGAAATCACATGTGAGAACTGGCGACGGGTTACAATAGAGACATTTTTGCAGCGTTCATTCTTTATACACACTAAAATAAAGTAGGTTTTTGGAATGTTCACTTATTTCCCTTTAATTCAAGCTGAGGTTATAAATTTGTGACAGCACGTTGAGTTCTTTAATGCAAGTTATAAAAGCTTTTCATTACATAACACTTTGTAACGTGCAAATGCAGTGAAATTATATAAAAAAATGCCAAGTTTGGGTGTTTGTATGTATATTAGGTATAATTTATTAACAAATGAGTTAGCAAAAAGCTGTTTACGCCATGAGTTTACAAAATACTACTGTTAGCATTTCTTTCACCTATTTTGAATTTGGTTTTTATAAAGCTTTATTTTTACATCATCCAAATAATTTACAAATCGAAGTTAAAGTTAACACATTATCTGTTTACCTAACCAACTGTCATGTTAGCACGGTGGATTAACCCTAAATCGCCTCAATCAACACATAAGCTTTGCAGTGCAACTTACAAATGTTATGTGCTTAACACTAAAATATAGGTATACCTAAGACTCTTCTCAATGCAAAGTAAAGGAAAATTTCAAATGCATGCTCGTGAAATATGGCCTATGGACTATATTGTCTTACCACTCTCAATCGTACTCTCGATTGTGGAGGACTCCCGTACCTGCAGTGGGACACATATGGGCTGATACCGATGCTTGTGATAGTGGATAAGTTAATATTAGAACATAATTATTTTACAATGTTTATGATATAATTTATCTCTATTTCTTTAACAATATAGAATTGATGTAATAATTCATAAATAATTAGATAAAAATGTACACCGTGACCTCTTGTGCTTTGCACTGCGCTTGACGATGCGCCAACTACGCTTCCTGGTTCGCAGCGGCCACTCGATTCGACTTGTTTCACACGCGTATTCCTTGCTAAATCACCCGTAAGAGTGAGATTTTGGTACAAAGAAGCCATTTAGTAGCATTATGTAATTGAAAACGGACTTAATGCTTACTCATAAAGCACTTGTCAGTAGTGATTAAACCCTATTCGCGAAAATGAAAATTCATACTTTTTTTTTTACGGTCCGAGAGTATTGATGGGTTAAAATTTTCGTAAAAATCATCTATCGTTCCCAAAATACGGTTGCGACTATTCTTCATGTTTCTACTTTTTCTAGGAATTTGATAGATACTCAACATAAACCATTAGTCAAATGCAATTATTCTTACGCAAATCATAAAACTTGCACACATATGATTACGTCATCGCTGCAAGGAATCTACATCATTCAATTGATTCATCCGTGAGATCAGTGTGTTACGAGTTGCCAATGCGTGAGACCTTTGCGTGAGGTGTGGCAACATTAAACAGATAATAAATCAATATGAACTCAGAGATGAATGGGGCTAGATAACTGACCTTAGATATTGAATTTTGGAGTCAGCATTCCTTCAAGTAACATGCTTTCGAAATGAGGATGTAGCGGGACCTTGTTTAATTGCTTAAAGCTATATGATAATATAAGGTTCTTTTTAGTAGCATAATATTGAAAAATAAGAATAAAAAGGCTGATAGGGATACAATTGATTATTATTCATTCTTGTTAACATGTCTTTAATTATTCCTTTTCTAATTTCTACACGCTACTATCAAGCATTATCTCTTACAACTGTTAATTATTTAAAATAAAATCCTATCGGAAAATACCACGCGATTCAATAGGAATGCTCGTGTCAGACTCGTCCATTAGCAGATATATTCGAAACAAATAAAATGTGATAAATTCTAAACCTTGAACGTAGGAAAATCTTGATTTTGATGAGTTGTTTACTAATATTTTTGTAGTCTATTACAACTGTCCTAATATTTTATTTTACTTGCCGCTAGTTTGAAATTGTATATTTAAGACTAGTACTATATTTTAGTTATATATTTTGGATACATGCGAAATATTAAAAAAAGCGCAAGTGAACTTAAGCTCCGCATTCTCGGTTTCGTCACAAAACCAACTGTGACCGATGACTCAATCATGTGGTATTTATTATAAACATTGCGAATCTCTTAAGCTATTCATGTTAAATACAATGAAATCATTGTTTTTGAACGTCCGGCTGATTTGCCTTGTTTTGTTTCAAATAAATAGGTTTTGTATGTTAAGTTTTTAAATGTAAAGTTTTTAAAAAACTCATTTCTTTTATATCACTTGTTATTGCGTTATAGTACAATGATTTAGTGTATGAAGCATTAAACTTATTATAAATATAGTTAGATTTTGTAATCATTGACTCTTCAATTACGTAGAGTTATAAGCCCTCTTTCCACAAAGCTTATGCGCTGTACGCTACGATATATACCTTTTAAATTTATTACAAAACTTTCAGTTACGGAGTCTTTAGATACTTTTCTTCACCATTCCTTTGTAAAATATATGTATGATAACTATAACTATATTTGTATATTTTTACATTTCAGTTGAGATCTACCTGTCGCCAGTGGAGACTCACTGCAGCAATGTGGACTACTTCATACCCGACGAGAACAACGAAACCAAGGGACTCTCCGACGACGCGATGAACAGGTCAATTCAATATTCTATAGCTTTAGTAAATAAAAAATGAAAATATAATAATTTATCGAATCCTTTAAAATAATCAATCATTCATTTAGATTCAGTCATTTTTTTATCTACCACCTGGTTGTTACTAGAGAAGAACGGGCAAGAAACTATAAGTGTTGCTCTTTTATTAGAAATTTTACAAGCTGGTTCAAATCAGAGCAGTTCATTAATAATTTGTTATAAATTAACAATAATTGTATTCAATGCAATGGCTCAGTTTGAATAAGGATAGCAATTATTACTGAGTCACACGAAAAAACCGAGAATCAATACCGTATAAACTGCATTGACATGTAGGTACTATTTAAAGATTTTGAAGCAGCGATGTAGATTTTCTACTAAATTATGTTGTGCTTTAGAATGACCAAAATTATTTTACAGTTCTTGGCTTTCGCTTTCTTTACACTTTAGTACACCAGGTCTTTAGTACACCTAAATATGTAGGCAGACACTATAGACCGTCACTTTGCTCGATCCTGGCATATTACTTTCGCTGCATCCATTTTAGAAATTATAATATAACTTTTTAGAGACACGTTTTTGTACTCTAAGCTGGAACTTGCAATTCGCATATGACACACTCCTTGATTGTTTGCTGTAACATTGTGTGTCTTGTGTAAATCGAAATGTTGTAATCCAGGACTTATATTTACAGTGCTAAACTGCGCCATACATCTCGTTGACAATGGCTGCAAAAGTAATAATTTTAAAGCGTTGTGGGGCCTTGTAACAGATCGGAACCAAGTGGGTCAGCTGCCAATAGACGCAGATCCGAACTGATAAAGTAACAATTCGTTGCATTGTTCATGTCTGCACCTTTGCATTGATTTATTGTAACCATCACATTCTGAAGCATTCGACATTTGTTATGTATGTTGTATGTAAGCTAAAAAGATCAAGATACTAGACTATATTGATCAACTGAGTGTGTTTTTCGTCTCGTCTATTAACGAAAGTTTGTAGTGCTTGTGAACCTTGAAGGGATTTTGTTCCTCACAGGAATTTGTTTTGAGAATATTATTTCCGTAGGATAAGGCAAGTTTCCGTTAGCAATGACGTCACTAAATAGTTCAGTGGCTGACTAAATCATTTAACGATATGAAACAGATATGCTGAGTTGTAAATTTTCCTTAATTCATTGATGTCATTTAAGTGAACGATCAGAAGCAAATGGTTCATTTTTGCAACATACATAACTTATTGAAATAAAACTATTATTTATGGATTTTATCGCGAATTTAGTTTAATTTTTTACATTTTTAACTTCCCGATGTTTCGATTACTTTACAGCTTTCGTGGTCACGGGGCGGACTGAGGTATTGGTCGTCCGCTCTGTGACTGTAACAAATCAACTACCCTTATTTAAAATAAGTTATTTTACAATTATTAAATTAAAAAAGTTAATTTAAATAGTTAATCTGTATTTTAATCTAAATTCGCGATAAAATCCGTAAATAATAGTTTTATTTCAATGTGTAACATTCGCGTAAATCTAAGAAACCATTATACATAACTTAATTTATTGATGAAGTCAAAGTATGTACTGGTCACTACAAAAAATATTAAACATGCATATATTGTATTTATAAATTGCTTTTAGACTTAATTATTATAACTCCTTCATGAATATTTCCTAAGTTAGCCTTGTTTACCTTTAAAATGTTCTAATCGACAAAACAATTTGCTTAAGATACAGATAAGTTACAAAAAACTTCGATTTAATATAGCTGTGTGAATTATCTAGATCCAATAAATAAAAATTCTCATTCGTGACAATTATACAATTTCCCACATAATGTATTTGGGAATATTTGCACCAAGCTTAGCTATTCGGAAATATAATTTAAAAATATTATTGTGGTAATAATCACATCATTATAATAAAAGTATTTTGATAAGCGTTTGATCGCTTTCGTTCACGATTTTGCGTGCTAGTTCCGAATCCATAAATCTCAAAAAACTTAGCGAGAGCCAAACTGCTTTATACCATGTTACGTGTGCACTCGTTTTTTTTTAATATTCCGGAATAATATTCTTCCATCAGCTATCCTTTGCTTGCAACATTCGTTCGATAAATTACTCATAACGTGCCGTTTGTCATTTATACATATAGTTTTTTATAGACATACCCTTGATAGGATTACAAATAAATAAAAATATAGCCTTAACACTACTATTATGTTACTGATTTTCGTATAGCGTCACTTCCTTCCGGCCCTCGACAATTAAAATAATGTGTGAGAACTGACATACTATTCACGTGACCGCCAAGTTTATTACATGTCGTTGAAAATTCGTTTTGTTTCGAGCACGAATAAACAATTACAAATAGAAAATAACAATTATACGACCTCCTACCGCAAGGATTTTAACGCATGTAAAATTTCAATTACGACTCTCATCAATGCATCACATAAAGTTTACAGTTTACAGTTAGTCGGTCAAGGATTATTGTAATTAAGTATTAAAGCGTGTAATTATTCACGCCGGAAGTAAGTTAATCGAGCACGAAATGGACCTTGTAAAGCATTTTCAAAGTTAACTTTTTACCCATATATTTCACCAGTATCGTTTAATGTAATTATCGTCGCGTGGTAAGCAAAACTCGTGCCAGCGCGAGAAGGCTTAATGATTTGGATACCACTCACGAAGAAATAATACCATTGAAAAGAGTGCATTACAAAGTATAAAAAATATACTTAATGTACTATATTTTTATTACGCTTGTATGTACGTAAAAGTACAGACATTATAAGGAAAAAGAATTCATAAAAATTATCACAGGTTCTAAACAAAATATATGTTTACACCTTTTGAGAACCATCTTTCAAGTTTCCTCTTCGATTGAGCCAACTTGTTGACTACGTTTTCCATGTTTTCTTTTATATAGACAAACGTGTTTACTTAATGCTCATCCTGGTAAATACCAGAACTACCCGTTAGTATTTACTTACTAGCTGAATTAGTCGAGCTTTATGTTTCTCAACAAAGGAAGTTAAATACACAGCTTCTGTGTCAGCTATACATATTAGGACGAAAAATTCAAATAAAGGCGTCCATAAGAAGTTAGTCTATAGGGCGAGAATTGAAGGAACATTTTTTTAGTTAGGATTAAAATAAAATAAATTAATAGAACAATTGTTAAGTCAAGATCGGTTAGATACTCACACTCGACAATTGCTATACTTAAGATGCTATCAGAAATGGCTTTCTTAAATTTGCTGATGAAAACTGGACAGATCACACATCGTAAACAGCCCGGAGAAATTAGGATCAGGTCCTGTTACATAAATAAACTACTTTAAAATTAGTTAATATTAAATAGCAAATATCGTCGTAAATTTCCCCTTGTCCTGGTGCATATAAATTCAGAACAACTGCTATTGAATTCTGCATGATATATGTATTTATGTACGTTTCATACGTTGTTGATATAATAGTAATTTGTATGGAGTATTAAATCAAGTTAATAATACGCATTTGATCAATCATTTCAAAGTATACCCATCTATTAATTCACATTAGGCATGCGTGCGTAAGTCTAATGCCAGTATTAGACATTTGCGCAAATTGGTTGACATCGGACAGGCAGGCGGAAGTAAAATTATAAGCCAAACCTTTTTACAACATAAATCAAACTTCATATTCTGCAGACCCTAAGTTAGCCCAGTGCAGTTTAGAAAGAAATATCAAGTGAGAAGCATTTCTAGTTTAAAATATATGAGCGGAATCTTTTATTTTATTGTAATGAATGGCGAGGCGAGCATGCGGTTCGCCTGATGATAAGCGATATAACCGCTCATGAACTGTAGCAAAACTAAACAACACATTGAATTACAAAACAATGCTTGGCATTCCACTGCACTCGCCATCCTGAGACATAAGAGGTAAAGTCTCGATATGTCCAGTAGTTACTCTTGCTACAATGCCCTTCAATTCGAAACACAACAGTGCATTTACACTGCTGTTTGACGGGAGAAATAGACATTGCGGTGGTACCCACTCAGGCGGCCTCTCACATATGAGAGACCAACCACCTACCACCACAATCTACATCATTGTGTGACTAGAGCACATAGAAAAACAAGACAGATCAACTAGAAGCTTATGTGTAGTGGTTGATTTCAGGCTGCACATGGCGCGGTCTACGGTGGCGCTGTTCATCGTGGCCTTCCTCGCGCTCTTCATCGCCTTCTGGACCGGCGTGGTCGGCTGCTGGAAGCGCAGTCCCGGCAACATCACCGCCACTGCTATACTCATGCTTGTTACATGTCAGTACTTGATCAATAAGCTAATATATCCAGTAGGCACACGCATGCTTCTGATTTCACTTCACTAAAATGATATTTTTAGTCATTCGTATCGAAACTTACAAATATACTTTTATGATTACCTACATGCCTTCAACCTGTAGTACCTACAACCGAAATATATCTTACGAATGTCAAAAATAGTGTTTCGATTCAAAGTCGGTGTCCTTTCGTGTTTATTTTGAACAGGATATTTTTTTTCAGTTTTTACATTTATTTTAGCTATCTAATTATTTGTCCCTTTTGGACTACTTTTAAATTCAATTTAGGCGAAGAAGAAAAAAGATTCGATAAGTAAAATAGGTGTTTAAACTGTCTTTGAAGAAGGCCTTATGACTAAAGACAACTTATTTATAGTAGTTTAAATAAATCAGATATCTTAGAGAAAACTAATTATATATTTTACAAATTTCCAGGTCTACTATCAGCGGGTGCGATGGCGTTATGGCACGGAGTGGAATTCTACGAGAAGGAGAAAGTTGTTGGAGAGGAATACTACCAACAATGGCCTAATGTAAGTCAATCGGACTTATTTCACTTCGATCATCTGTCCATTAATTGCCTCCATAATTTTAGTTATGATAATCAGCTTTAGATGTTAAGATAACACGAATTTGCAGCAAATCTTTATCAATATTCTGGAAGGAAGCCTATGTCCAGTCAGTAATGGACGACTTTCAGCTTATTGGAAAACAATAACCTACTTACACTACACATTTTTTGACCACGTGACAAGTCTGTATGTTCGAAATGTATAAGTTAAGGTGTATCAATTTAGGGTGTTATATGTTGCCATTCTGACACCACCCCAACCTCAGGTATTAAAAGACAACTCATCGATATGGTACGATTGGTCGTACATACTCGCCTGGTTGTCGGTCGGCGTCTCCTTCGGCAGTTCCATATTATTCTTCTCCGCCGCCATATGCTTGAGCAAGGAGAAGCGGCGCGAGCAGCAGAATAATGTGCAGTACATAATGCCAGGTTAGACCGCCATCTTGAAATCGCCATATTGACACGTCGGCCATCTTACCGACCTGTGCAAATTAACGCTTGGCGGTTACGGATCAATTTTATTTTACAGGAACACATAACTCTATTGTATATTTTTTTCATTCATCAATAAATTAAGGATAACTTAGTGTTAAGTGAGAGTGTAAGTATTATCATACTAACAAAATGCTTTTCCTATTTCTTTTCATGTTTCTGTGGATTTGGCTACTACGGAAACGCGACCGGTCGAATTAATGCATAACGATAATGTTTGCGCTATATCATAATATCTGGTTTACGCCAAACGCAATACTAACTCGCTTACCGAACTTAACAATGGTGTTGTACATAATAAACTATTGTTATACTTTTCAACAACCTCTATACGTCTCCTATACCTATCTATCTATGTACTATATCTTACACCACACTTGTATAATAAATAATCTAATAATACCCACATTGTTTACACATACCGTATTCGTATTGTCCGTCCCTTCCACACTCTCCATGGGCATTCGGTATAAACCAGATATTACGTGACAACTCGCGCGTGTGGTACGACTGGTCTTACATGGTCGCTTGGTGCGGCGTGGGGCTGTCGCTGCTGTCCGCCATTTTGTTCTCGTCGGCGGCCATTTGCTTGCGCGGCGAACGGGAGAGGGAAGAGGCGCTTAACATGCAGTACCTCATGCCGGGTAAACGCTTATATCATATAAACTCCATTAATATTTAAGTTATTATAAACATATTAAGAATATGAATAGGTTAAACGTTAGTCAAAGGATTTTCCCCGTGCCATAATACTGATTTAAATATGATCTCACCTTATTTGTGTTTTAAAGAAATGCATTTTAATGTATAATATCTCATTTGATGACTTTATTAAGCGTTGAAATGTAACTCGTTGATAACCAAAAATACTCATCTAAAGAATGAATGTCTGCACTTAATATTACTAAATTAAGGTGTATGTCCATACGTTATGAATAAGGTGATAAGTGATAACTATTGTAAATAATTAATTTTCAGTCAAAACTAGGTCGGTGACGTGACTTGCATGATTGTATAGTGTATATTAATATTAAAAGACATATCTGGAATGCATTTTATGGTTTAGTTTGTAAGTATACAATTTAATAAAAGATATTTGAAATATTTTTATATGCCATACCAGTTACTTTATATGAAAATAAAATTAATTTATACTGTAATTGCATTTGAATTTTTGGTAACATTAATGAGTCGCTTATTTAACTTAAACACTATGTGTTGTGGTAACATAGTCCGCCTAGTAACATGTGCCGTGTCGGTGCAGTGTACCCCCAGAAGCAGCAGTACGCGTACGCGGGCTACCCGCCGCCCGCCGCCTACCCCGGGCCCTACTACCACGGCTCGCAGTACGGGCCTTACAACTACTGAGCACGCGACCAGATGAGGCACGCCGCCCCGCAGGCGCCCGCGCGCAACCCCTCGCCCCCCACCCCGCCCGCCTCCACGCACACCTCCCTCCACACGTACAACTCCCACCGCAAGGTGAAGCGGCCGCGCCTGCTCGCCGACAAGCGCGTGTACCGGCCCGCGCGCCCGCACACGCTGTCGCGCATCGAGGAGACCTCGCCGCCCGCGCGCCCCGCCCCGCCACCCGCGCTCGCCCGCCCGCGCTCCAAGAGCCTGCAGCACTCCACGGACTTCTCGTCGACGGCGCCGTTCGCGCGCTCGCGCTCCAACATCTCGGCCGACACGAGCCGCAGCGTGCCCGTGTGCAACCAGAGCCACGAGCTGGCGCGCCGCGACAGTGCGTCGCCGCAGTCGCCGCAGTACGCCGAGCCGCGCGACTCGGACGCGTCGTCGTGCGGCGCGCCCGCCTCCATGTCCGACGTGGCCGTGCTGGCGCCAGTCTACTACCGCGAGAACCGCCCCAAGGTCAAGAAGTCGCACAAACACAACAACTTGTATCTCGCGTTCATGTACTGAGCGGACGCGCGGCGGCATCGCAATGTCTGAATTGGAATGGTAATGAGTTTCGATCGAAGGCCGTCGCAGTGTATGACGCCCGACCCGTAACGTTACAAATTTTAATTGTCGCACTTTTCACGAATGCATACACTGTCTTCACTTATGGGTGGCCCGAATCTGGTTGAGTGATATAGTTATAGATATTGGCACATTTTATAAGGGCTGCGGTGCGATTAGTTCGATAGACGTGTAGCTTAGTTCAGTAGTCGCGAACTTCGACCGACGATATCGAACGAGCTCGCCCTAGGCCCCTGAGGCACGGCTGTACGAAACTCTGACACCACTGGTACTTTCGACATTTCCACGTGATTTTTCCAACGAACAAGTGTTGAATATTAGTTATTAAATAAAGTAATAAGGAGGTGTACTTATCGTTAAGATTTGGTCTGAATTGTGTCGGAACGAACCAGCCAATTAGTTTCTATATTTGACGTGACGATCGGTTGTCTCTGGCTGGCTCGTTTCGGTGTAAAACAGTCCAGAAGAGAATATCTAAAGTGTACACGACTCCGCCATAAGTGTGTTGCGATGAAACAAAACATTTTAGGTAGGTGCATAATTGTAAGTTTTTAATAAGGGAACAACGAATATCAGACGACTTTTTATGGTTGTATAAATATGATACCATGAACAAAGTATATTTTATAATTGTAATCGAACATTGTGCCTTCCTTCTTCTTATATAAATAAATGCTCACGTATGTTATGAATTTTAGAATAAATACATATCTTATGATGTAACTTGTAGAATAATTTAGTTCAATATTCACAGTTACGTATACATTACATTAGTGAATTTAAGCGAACGCAAGGTGATTCTTAGTGATTGTAAGAATTATTTTGGTGTATGACGTATCATTATCTCACGCTACGTACCTTATATGATCTAAGGAGATGAGTGACTTGACGAGTGACACGCATTAACCGTCCTACGGATGATATATCTGTTAGTGCATATATTTTTCCATTGTCCACTATGTGTATTTATCTTAGTCAGAACGTGTCAAGGTACTGAAACCAATTAGTTAAGATGGCGAACTTGTAAATTAATTATTATAGATTTATTATTGGATACAATATTTGATATTTTTGGTTTATTTTTCACTTCAAATGTATTTAAATCTTTCAAAATAAAAAATGTGTAAAATTTATCTTTTGTTTTTATTTGTCACATACAAATGTCTGTTCATTGCAACAAGAAAACCGCAAAGATAAAATCAACGAATAGTTAATGTTATACTGAATTTATTATGGAAATCATTCGCAATTAACTTTGCGTTTTATAATTGCTTTATATGTAGCTAAGTGTTGATTTATTGCCACTACTTTTTTCTATAAACCGTGCTTAGTCAACCAAGCATGATCATTGTAATTACTTGAGTGTTACTTTTTAATTGCGTTTATTCCCAAGGGAAAGAGCAAAATAATGCAAGTGACGTTGCTTCATTATCTGATTTACACGGTAGTTTTAAAAACTATAATTATGTAGATTTTTAGTTATATTATGAATACCGTACAATAGTACAGTAGTACGTAGGAATAATATTAGGTAAAATTATTATCAAATATTTAAATTTACAAAAATAGTGAAGCCAAAGCATTCAATATCAGTATATAGTAAGATATTTAGATATTCAACAATATTGCAGCTATATAATAACAAAATGGTGTAGGAAATAAAATTTCAATTGAAAATCATATAAAATGTATATTTCAAAATTCTATACAAAAATATTTAATATGGCGATACACTGGACGTTTTACAATGGATGGAATGAGCGTAGTCGAATATTATCACATATCCATGACCGATTTATTTAAATACTTTTAGCAACAAACTTCACAATAGAAATGCAGGTGAAACAAAAATTACTGAAAATAGTGAAAACACACGAGTGCATATAGAAACCGGTTCTTATTCTAGAATATAGATTGCCTAGACATTGGTCATAATGCAATCTGGGTTGCCAAAAGAAAAAAAATGCAAAAGAAATCGGGACAATCGACTCATCATTGGAATTCGGCCTGAGGTGTTAAGTCATAAACTACTTCCAAGTATGACAGTATCGGCCCATATACATCCCACTTCAGGGCACGGGCCTACTCTACAATTGAGAGTACGATAGAGAGTGCTTAGGTCATATAGTCCGCCAAGCTGGCCTAGTGTGGATTATGTTGAGTAAATAGACATAATACATCAATAACCTTTTCCTATTCTTTTTTGTAGACCGAGCTAATGGAAAAATTGAGGCATATCGAACTAAGACGAAAATATAATTTGGAAAATGTCATGCAAGACAGTATCATCTAAAAAGGACAATCCCGGAAAAATCGATACGGTTGGCAATAACAGCGATTTGTAAACGTAAATACTAGACACCCAGTTTTTGCTAAAACTAGATTATCATGCAATACGAGCATCATGCGGCAAACACGAAGCTACTGAACGGAATAACACCTTTACATACATGAATATAAATTAATGCGAACACGATTTTATCGTCAAAAAAATCAAATGATTCATCGCTTAATAGAAAATGAGGAATGTATTTTAGAGATAAAGACAGTGTTTGGACATGTGTAGGTTTTAGTTATATATTTTTATCAATAATAGGAAATATGTATAATTAAAAGATTGTCAATACTAGATATAGGGTTTTTCACAAGAAGCATGTGGAATATCACATGAAAGGCATTATCATTGATCACGGCCACTTCACACAGTGTAAAAAATCACACAAACTCACACTATTTAAATCGCATAATATAGCAATTTGACATTTGCATTCAACATTGCCCATAAATTATATGTATAAAAAGGAATCATCAAACGAAAATTATTTAGAAGTAGCAATCATTTCCATTTGAAATTTGTAAGTACATCTTGCCGTAATACAACATAATTGACTCTAAATCGTATACAAAAGTTTTTTCGTATAAATAATATCACTGATCGTGGCAATGGAATGATTTTCATGAGCAAAATGAAACATTTCTATATATTTTGTATAAAATCATATAGCCGTGTCGATAATGGGTCCTGGGTGTGACAAAGCCTGTTTTCTTTCTTGTACAGCGGTTACTAGTTTTCTGTATGGACCGAGGGGTAGGCCAAGTGACTTCATGTCGCTTTCTGTGAGCAACATTAACGCATCGAGATCAATCTGTTCGTCCTTGAACTTCTGAACGTATTGGGATAGGCCCCACGCTGTAAGGAACCGTTCGAGTGAGGCGTAACCTGATTCTTCCGCCTCGCCTTCCTCGTCTGATGTTATTGTTGAACTTTCTGTAATGGAGAAAATTTTATCTATTAATGTATTTACTAAAACGGTGAAGGAAAACATCGTGAGGAAACCTGCATACCATAGCGGTTCATAAGAATTTCTATGGTATGTAAGTCCGCGAACCCGCACTAGGCCAGCGTGGTGGACTATATGGCCTAACCACTCTCAATCGTACTTTCGATTGTAGAGTAGGCCCGTGCCCTGCAGTGGGACGTATATGGGCTGATACAGATACAGATACAGAATGTATTTAGGAACATATTGACTGTGGTGCCACAAGGTTAATTTTAAATACAACTTTCGCGCAGAACAGCCGCTCACAAAATCTGATCCGTGCAAAGATATCATGAAAGAAATGTCAAAAAGTTGGCTGTGAAGGGAATGATTTGAGATAAACGTTTCTTTGATTTAAGTATATATGAGGCTCTAGCAAATTGCTGTGTTGAAAGTAAAATTGTACCCAAATCTGGTAAAAAATTGTAATAAACTATATGTAAGCTTTGTACGTTCAATTACATAGAATTGTACATGAACAAACACGGGCCGCGCCGCTAATAAATCACATTTCCATAAAGTTAATAAATTGTGTTAATTTGCGCGCAGTAAACACTGACAGTGTGATTCTCAACTTTCTATTTCTATCTTTAAATATAATTTATGTTCTGCCTAACGAAAACAAGAAAGATGCATTTCATATTAATTAATTTCTGAATGGCATATTTCCGACGTTAGCAAACTTTCATATGCAAATTTTGAATTAGCATAAAGTACGGATGACGGAAGTGGCTGGTGATCGCTCATCTCAGATATAATGTGAGATATTTTAGGCCGTACAAATATTTACATTGCGAGCAATGAACTTTTCTATTACCGTTGTATAACGGTTAATTTTTACAGAACATAAAGTTTTACCAAATCTTGAAATAGTTACTTTACAGTTTTCATTTTTTAAAACATATATTTTCGCCTTTCGTATTGTTATAAAGAGAAACGAATACTAGTGTTCATTATATCGTGGATTAAAGAAAATATAAATACATGTTCTGCTCAATGCCATCACTTTTTCGTTGCATCCCGTCCCGTCATATCCCGTGCTTTTACATTCTGTTCTATCCCATCAAATGAAATCTATCAGCTACCCTTGTCCCAATCCGTCCCATCCACTCTATTCTATCCCATTCTTCAAATATCAATATTTACATTAACATATACAATATTTACCCGACTGCGGCGAGGTCCACTCTGCGGGCTGATAAGCATGTCTAGCGGCCAGCGAGCCTGCGGATCCTATCGACAGGTCTTCGCCCACCGCCGCTCCCGCGCCCGGCATCGAACCCAATGTCGCTGTTATCGACCTCCTGTAATGTAGAAAACATTACGTTAAAGTAATATAACTTTAAAATACAATAAAATGTAGAAAAATCACAATTCCGTCGATGCAACACAAAAGTACAAAACAATGTCCAAAACAAAAACGATTTAAATTCTTTTCCACAATATTGAGTATTAAACCGAAAAGTGAGAATGTGTTAAGGCCACGAAATATACAAACACACATAAATTAAAACAAAGTTGGGCGTCACAAACTCGCCATTTTATCGCTAAAACTAAATCTCAACTGTAAAAAAATACACCAAACACAAAATGATATGATCATACCTGAAAGCAACACTTCCGAATCCTGGCCTATCGAATATGCTCGCGGGTTCTTGTAGTAGCACTTCTTGGCCGATGCCGCTGTCCTCAGCCAACGCTGTGAAGTCTGGTTGACTCGCCGACCTATATCATACAATATATTTATATTAGAGTAATTTATTAGGTGATGGTATAAATGCGTAGTGGCCTATTGGTAAACGGACCAGACGCGGCTTCCAACATGTTCACGGTGGTCGTGAGTTCTTATCCCAGGGCACACATCTGAATTTTCGGAGCATGTGTGAATTGTCAATCACCAGGTACTATGATGGTGAAGCAAAATATCGTGAGGAAACCTGCATACCATAGCGGTTTATAAGAATTTCTATGGTATGTAAGTCCGCCAACCCGCACTAGGCCAGCGTGGTGGACTACATCGCCTAACCACTATCAATCGTACTCTCGATTGTGGAGGAGGCCCGTGCAGTGGGACGTATATGGGCTGAGAAAGATAAATGTATGTAGACATGCTATGCTCAAAGCTGAATAAGTATAGTTGTAGAGTGTAGGCTATGGAACCCAATGGACTATTACTTTGTTATTTCTGGGTTATTTTTTTGAAAACTGGATCACTTAGTATGTAATTGTTTGTCAGATGGTGCAGTATGAATGTAAGTGAATCATTAACGTCACTTTAGCATCTACATAAATATTTGCGACATCTGTTAATTTGTGATGCTCGCATATTATATTACATTATTATAATAATGTGTATGATAAAGGAATTCATATATTTTGCAAATAAGAAGAAATACTATTTCCACGGATATTTGATGCTACAAAAATGCTCACAATTTTGAAAAAGTAAGGATTATAATGAATCATAGCAAAAAATGTAAGAAAAAACTACGAGTAATTTGCATTTTTTCATATGTTTGTTGAAAGACTTGTGGAAAAAAGGTCTAGCAATATCATGCTAATTGTATACAAAATATCAAAATAGTTTACATCAATATACTCGTATTTCCACAAATACTTTCACATACAAAACACAATTAATAAATAATGCACAATATTTTTTACACCATTACATTAAATTTTAGTTTTCTACAGAGTAAAAATATCCAATTACCTGGTAAGCGTCTTCCTATCAGTGGCAGTCGCGTGCGTGTTCCGTGCGGGCGCGTCGGCGAACACGTCGGCGACGTTCGCGCGCAGCTGCGGGCCCGCGCCGAATGTGCCCACGTACATCACCTCCGAGTCGCGGCGCAGACCCGTCAGCGACGTCACCGAGCGACGACCTGTCGTCTCTATCTCGCCCACCTGAGTGTTTGTGTTTTTTGGTAATTTAATTTGCAGGTTACGTATTTATTGGCAGCGTTCGTGGTTATTGATGTTAAACAGATGTCCGCATCGAGATATTTATCTTATCCATGCATGTTTATTTCTGGTATGGGTGTTTTATTTTAAATTCAATTAATTGCGAGACGACCATGCCATTCGCCTGATGGTAAACGATACAATCGCTCCAAGACAGTAGCAAAACCAAACAAATCCATTTAGATTTGACTCGACTTCCTTAAGTGACTCGATGGAACAATTGTTCCATATAGAGAGAGAGAAACATTGTGGATATTGATAGATTCTAAAATGTCCTGGAATTCCCAAATGCAAGCTGTAAGTCGCAAGATTTTCGCTGCAGCGGAGTCTTTTCGACTTCTTCGAAACTTCTTGCCTTATACCACTAAAATTGCGCTTGCGCAGTCTCTCCTACCAATTCTGGACTATACCGATACCAGCTATCTTGACCTCAGAGAAGACCAACTGGACAAACTTCTGTATAAGATTTATATTTGGACTTCGTAAATATGATATATACACGTATCTATATTCCGCGCTAAGCTCAAGTGGTTACCAATTCGCCTTCGCCGGAATGCTCATATACTTTCTTTTCTTTATAATATACTATTTAGTCCCTCTTCTCCATCATATTTCAAAGAACGATTTCAATTCGTCAGTCAAAGACATGCGAGATCCCGAGATCATCAGAAAATCTTAAGCTGGATATACTACCTCCACTCTACAGTGTATATGTTAACGGAAATGTATGTAATCCGTCATTGTATGCAATTCCTAGGAAATCTATGTAATTCCTAAAATCGCCCGAAAATGTGTAAAATAAATTACATTAGACACATTTCCTAGGAAATCTATACATTTCCTAAATAGTAATCGGAAATGTAGTTAGGTTAGGTTTTTTTTAACGAGAGTAAAGCTCCTTTAGCCTTCATTCCGACACTCGGGGGAGATCGGAAGGGCCATCCATGTCGGGGTCTCCGGCCTTCCAGCCTGGGACGCTGGGACAGTAGTCCGCACAAAAAAAAAGCTTAGGTTAGGTTAAGTATTATAGAATTTAACGCTATGATTGTTACCTGTGATTTCAACAACGTGTTTTACAACAACCTCATTTGAACAACGTGTTTTATTACAGAAACCATTATTCTTATACATTTCCTAATACGATTTCGGAATTTTATACAATGCCTAGGAAATGTATACATTTCCCAGGATATGTATGTTTAAAATAATTATTGAAAGAATATTTTATACATTTCCTAAACAGCTTCGGAATTGTATACATTTCCTAGGAGCTGTATACAATTCCTAGACTTCATATATTTCCGGTAACATATATATAGATAAATCGTTCACTGTTCAAGCAGCTTGGTTGTGGAATGCCTTGCCGTTAAATATTAGACTTGCTAAGTCACTGAATATTTTTTTAAAAACATGACAAAGATGCCTACTTATCTCATATTATCTAAGATTTATGTATGTATTTATATTTATTTATGTATGCATTAAGTATATTTATTTAGTACTCAACCTATAAATAATGAAGCTCATCACAGTATGTTAATGCAATTTTGATGCGGAGATAATATTGTATTAAAAAAAATCTATATCCTTCTTGAAATAAAACTATTATTTACGGATTTGGTTTAATTTTTAATTTTTTTAATATCCACCTCGTGACCACAAAAACTGTAAAGTAATTAAAACGTCGGGAAGTTAAAAATGTAAAAATTAAACCATATCCGAGATAAAATTCGTAAATAATAGTTATATTTCAATGTGTAACATTCGCATAAATCTAAGAAACCATTATATCCTTAGTAAAATTCCTCCCACCTTGAAGTCATCAGAAGCGCCATTCCTGCCGACAGTATTGTTCCTGAGCTTGCTGGCGAGCGCCTTCTTGTAGACGGCGCCGCGGCCGCGCGCGCCCGAGTTCACCGTGCCCACTAGCGTACTGTACGTGGGACGCGGCTGCTCGTCCGCTAGCAGATTACCTGGTGAAGAAAATGTAACTGTGTAGTCTGTATTGGTTTGTGAGATGGGAAGATTAAAAATGGCAGGAACGACATGACAAAGAAACGCAGTTGACGGAAAATTATTGAAAATCTTAGCCTAACATTGCCCATGTTACCAATGTCAATAACTGTAAAACCATTATTATTATTAATTTTATTACTAAATTTAATGCATGATATGAGAACTCATAATATAATTTAACAAAAATTGTAGTAAATGAAGTAAAATATTCTAGTTAAACCGTAAATTGTAATGAAATGAAGGTTGTCAGTAATAAAGGCTATTTGTATTTTTATGAACGAACGGTGTTGGGTTATTATAAAATTATCGAAAAAAAAAACAAAGACACAAGGTGATTGATTAATGCTTTACCACATAATAATAGAGCAACATTGTAGTTATCTTGGACTACTGTAGCAATGGATAGGTATGGCAATTAAGCACAAATTATATTTGATTGTAAGCCAGTAGCGCCGCTCATGAATTAAAAATACTTTAAATAGAGTAGACAGGTAAGCAAATACACAACTTTATGAAATAATGGAAATACCTCAGTCGAATCGGCCCATTTCTATCTACTGGATACCAAGATGACAACAGTGTAGATCTATCACTTTCAAACATCTTACATAAATTAAAATCTACAAAACTTTTTCTTCTCAGAGCACGTACCTTGGCTAGTAGACCTGATCATCTTATGCTTGAGGGCCAATAGCACATTACTCGGTCGGTGCGGCATCGTGGACACCTCCTCGTACCCCTGCTCCCAGTTCTTGGACAGTTTCTTTAACTCCTTCTCCGCCATCAAGTCCGCCTTGCTCTGTCGTTTCTGGTACTGCTTGTTCGCCTTCTCGTAATCTTTCTTGGCTTTCTCTTTTAAGGATTTGGCTTTTTTTCTGATTACGAAATAAAAAAAAACACATTTACTTACATTGACATGTCTTAAATCGTATTGTACAAGAAACTACAAGATTTTTAATGTTATGGCATCTAGATCCGAAACAAATAATAATTATAGATAAAACTATCGGCCTTATTCATGGACAGTTTTAAACCCTATTTTAGTTATTCAATGTTATGTACCTTTTTTTATTGCTATGAATGGCTAGACGAGCATGCCGTTCGCCTGATGGTAAGCGATACGACCGCTCATGAACAGTAGCAAAACGAAACCTTTCGAACGACTTATGAATAAATTTTAATCGAAGAAGAAAAAACATTCGACATGTAAAATAGGTTTTAAAACTGTTTATAAATAATGCCTTATATATTAGTCTCAGTCAGGGGATCGACCCTACGGACGCCCTATTCTTGAGTTCAAGTGGATATTAGCATATCTCATATTTTACAACCTCCGTCTCAATATCGTAAAGGAAAACCTAATTTATTTGCCTATATGTACACTTAAACTTAATTCTTGAACTTACTTATCATTATTCTCTAGTTTGGCAGTAACCTGGTCCAGATACAGCAGTATATCATCTCTTCCGTTAATAGCAGCCAGTTCTTGAGCCGTGTGACCGTCCACGTCCATCGAGAACACGTTTGCGCCGAAGTTGACGAGGAATGTGACGCATTCCTTGTTGCCCCGCGCCGCCGCTAGATGGAGCGCTGTGTTGCCGAAGTAGTCCGCCTTGTCGGGCTCCCCGCTGGAATGAATATAGAATATTGTAAAAGAGAACAGGAATTTCATATAAAAATATTCCATTATCATCATCTTCCTTGTGGTAGGTCTCTAGTCATCATCATCTCATGTGAGAGGCCATCTGGGTAGATACCACCGCAATGTCTATTTCTCCTATCAAATAGCAGTGTAAATGCACTGTTGTGTGTCGGATTGAAGGTTAATGTAGCTAGAATAAGTACTGGACATATTGAAACGTAACATCTTATGTCTCAGGATGGCAAGCGCAGTGAAATGCCAAGCATTGCTTTGTAATAAGGTGTTGTTTGGTTTTGCTATTGTTTATGTATCTATCGTTTACCAGCAGGTGAACGGCATGCTTTTCTCAGCATTCATTGCATTAAAAATAACTCAGCCACAGGAATTCCACTGCTGAACATAGGCCTCCCCTAAGGATCCACATCGACCTGTTGATCGGCCTGTTTATAAAAATATTTACTGAAATAAAATTATAATATTATAGCAAACGCAATATCTTATTATCACCATAGTAAATGGAATGGTAATATCGGTATCCTAGATAATATAGCGGTCTCGTAAACAATACACGTCACCTTAATGGAGGTAATAAAACAAAAAGATAGGATGGGCATATTTATAGAAAAAAAAGCAACGTATGAGACAGGCTCATATAGCATATACATATGTATATACGAGTATATACAATGACAAATTATAATGCTTGACTAGCGGCCGTTCTCTATATCCTATCTATCTTTAACTAGAGGTAAAACTGGCTACCATTATTATGTCGGTTCAATGCTACACTTTATTAAACAAAGATAGACATATATATTTATCTTGCCTAGCTATCTATAAACATATGCACCATATCTATATTTTTGTATTTTTGTTAACTGAAACGTAAAATGCATCGAAATATCTAATGAAATCTCTAGTTAAAGACAAAGAAAAGTTCTAGTTAAAGATTATTGTGAACGGCTGTATGTCGTTTGGTCATCGTCTGGGTCGCCCATCCATGTGCCTAAAGTAACGTGCCTGTCCATGCAGCTTATCATTGTATAGAGTTAAAAGAAAAAAAAATAGGCCACACGAAATCTTATGAAATACACATACATAAACTCACGCCTTTTTCCTAGATGGGGTAGATAGAGGTGCAAACATGACACCCACGTTTCGCTGTGTATTTTCTGTCTCAAGATGTGATAGGAGGCGAGGCTATCGCCATATCCAGCACAAATTCCTGACTCCAGGCTAATAATGAATAGAATACTCCAATACCACTTTGCTCGACCCGGTATTCGAACCCGAGACCACAGCTTTGCAATCATACCATAGTACAGCTGCGTCATCGAAGCAGTTTAAAACTAATGAAAGCAATATGTAAATATGTTTATTTAAATGTATATCAGTAAATACTTTGAGGAACAACATTATCATATTGATCACTAAGATTACAATCTTTCTGGTCACTATCGATTGCGTGAATGATCTAACCCGTGATTTGTTCCTTGTAGTGTTAATAAATTAGTAGTACGTACGATTAACAATATTAAATTGTCGTCTTGTTGGTTAATTAAGCCAAATTTAGGCGAAATATGAGTTTTGACACCATTATTTTGGAATTTAAGTATAATAAATATATAAATACACCCAACATACATAGTCCTGACCCCACACTAAGATCGAGTCTTGTGTCGTGGGTATCAGGAGCTACGAGAGACTTTTCGGTCTCACAAACACCCAAAGCCGAAAGAAATATTTGTGGGCCGCACAAACATTTCTCTCGGTGCGGGGATCAAACCCGCGGCCTCTCGTTTCACCGGCGGCGTCTAACCGACTGCACCACGGAGGCTGACATTTTAATATTTAACGGTAATAGGAAACTAGTCGTATTGTCCATCACGCTGGCCTAGAACGAGTTGGCGGACTTTTACATACCATAGTAATTCTTCTAATCGCTACGCCATGTAGGTTTCCTCACGATGTTATACTTCGTCGTTTTAGTGCGTGGTGATTGACTATCACTACACAAATGGCACCGAAAATTCAGAGGTGTGCCCTGGGATTTGAACCTACCACCATCGTAAGCATGTTAGCAGCCGCATCTGGTCTGTTACCAACAGGACGCCACGTGCCGCGTCGTGACCGCGGTGAACAGTTTAGTATCCCTATTCTATGCTTATTCCGTTCGTCCGCATTTACAATTATTCATTAGTGATTAGTAGTATGAAGTAGATTTGTTAAGGATTCTAGTCAATGCGAAAACAATTGTTGAAGTGACGGAATACGTTTACACTCTCTATTATGTTAGCCGCCCTATCTAAAAGATTATGATAACTATAACTACCATGACAACTTGAAATAATCACAAATATTCGCACAAAGCTATTTAATGAATGACTTAGCTGCTACATATGTGTGTCATTATTTTCATTTAGAAAATAGCCGAAATAATGAGTGTTATCAACTTTCATTCGGCCAAACATTGTAAATGTTGCGTTGAAATATTTAAAAGTGAAAGCGTGGAGGCCGCTTCGCTTATGGGCAAGTATTTAGGTAAAGCACTTAAGCCTTCACCGGGGAAGCACTTTAATGTATGGTAAAAGAGGATACGCATTTTAAGTGCGATCATATCTATTGTAGCTATCACTATATTAAAAACTTATTGCCTATGATTGATAAGACGATTTTGCGTTATAATTGATACATTCCTTTATTTTTTTTTATCTTTGTGCTAGATATTCAAGGTTAAAATTAACATCTATGTATGTGTGTGTAAAACATAATTTCACATTTATAGGGGAAGTTTTTATAATAATTAATATATTTTTCCAACTGCAAAAATGTAGCTTCGTACTTCGCACAGATTAGTATTTTTTTATAACCACAATCATTGAAAGCCTCATTTTGGCTCCACATCCAGATTCATATCGATTTTATCCAATTAGTCCTTGGCCCAGATTAAAGAAAATGGCGCTAAAGGACTGTCATGAAAGTTGGAGATATTCCGCGTGTTATTTTTTAAGACTGATAAAGCAGCGATAGCATTGTTAATTAATGAGATTATTTCTATGTTAATTCGATGATAGGACAGTTGAGTACGGGCCTGTCGCTGAACCCTTAGCCTCATGCATATATAAAAAACAAATTATAAATAAATATATTGAAATGATAAATCTTATCTGTGGTAGAGTGACGATGTTGTCAGTGATACTCAGAATGAATGGGCAGGCTGGTCCAGGATGATAGCAGTGTCCCATAGGAAATTGATGAAAATCGACAGTTTTTATGTCGCGTTTCGTTCAGAGAGTGAGACTGCGGAATGCCCAATACCCCTTTCTGCTTCCAATCCTTTTTCCTCCCGCTTCCTACCCAATATGATCATATTGTTAATGAACGGCATCGATGGCTTACCATCATGCGACCTGTTTTCGCGTTTGCCCGACTAATGCAATAAAATAAAATGTTATCATAACACATTGCAAGTATGGAACGCTTAAAAGTTATCACTAAAACATTCCTGATCATTCTATTTGTGACGTCATACGATTAACAACGTAATAGTATCCAATAAATATAAGCATAAATCTTAGCTCATATATGTATGGCTGTTTTATGGCAGTGCATATAACTATAAAGATTATAATTTCATATCATGAACACACTCTCTCATAGTGCCGATATTGATTGCTTTTATGCGTTATTTTGAAATGTCTGCTAGTAAATTATTTCTTTGTTATAGTTCACAGACTGTTTCATAGATATCAATGTTTCTTTTCAATGTTGAGAAAATTAATTATTAGATTTTAGGTTTTCCTGCTCTTCCAAGGACACACTATTATAAACAGTGAATTCTACGCGAATCGGACAGGTGGCAAACTCGATGTTTCTGATTTCAGATATATGTAGGTATTTGAGTGTATTCACGAAAATCAAAGTTTTTTCGATATTTTTTAATTTTTATTTCATAAATTGATTTTCAGAAACTTAGACCACGTTTTTTTAATGAAATTATCTAATATTGTATTTAACAACAGATTATATTTTTTCTTGAGTACTTTGATATATATGAAATAAAAATGATTAGTTTTTATGAAAAAACATTTTCAGTTAATCATACTCAAACACTTGTGAAATCAGAAACATCGAGGTTTTTTACCTGTCCGTTTGATCGCCCTATTGTATTTCAAGATTATCAAAGCGTGTTTTTCTTCAAACTTTGTTTCATATCTCAAGATTTGGAACAACTGTCATTAATCTTTTGAGCTTTAGAATCATAAGTAAGTAATTCAATCTATGCTAATATTATAATGAGGAACCAAATATAAAATAAATTTATAATACCGTTATCGCTCAAATTCTTGTAGATTTAGATTAGTAATTATTGATTAACAATTCTACGTGAATGAAGAATGAAAATAAATTCGATAGGTAATTTCAACGTCGGAATGTTTCATTACAATCAATGTATAGTGTCAAAACGGAGCGTCATGATATTGAGAAAAAATTGAGATTTGAACTCGTGGTTTCCTCTTGCAGTAGTAGTGCAACCTCTATACTTATATCTCACAGCTGGACACTGCCTACATGTTAAAGAGAGGGTTAAGTCCCACTCCCAGTAACATTAAAAAGGCTACCGCATTTGATGTGAAAATATACAATGCATTGACCTCGAAGTGGGGCTTTAGCGTCCAAATGCAAGATAACCATTGAAGACCGCGTCGAATTGATTGGGGGTATGAACACAACAGTGCATTTACACTACTGTTTAGCGGGAGAAATGTACATTGCGGTGGCACCTTCCTAGGCAGCCTCTCACATATGAGACACCACCAGTAAAAATTGCAATGGGGATGAGAGAACGTGTTGATTGGTGCATGAAAATTGTCTTTATGAATAATATGTTCAGTATGTCTAGATGTTCTGATAGATAATTATTTATTAAATCAAGTACAAGGTTCCCACTTTAATACGACACATTTTGTTTTTATCTATATCAAATAAATATTTCCGATTTTATCGTTGATTTGTTCTATGCCGGATATAAAATAGTTTAGACATCGCGATTTCAGGACTATTTATTACAATATGTTATTGCATTGATTGATAAATAACTATTCATTCTAATCAAAGGAGCCGCTTGAATAATCGACTAAAATTATTAATCACTGCCTTTTTACATTCGTACACTTTTCTGAATTTCCATGACTTATATTGGTCTGGAAATAATTCAGAAGAGAACCGAATTCACAGGGTTTTTACATCGAGAAGAAAACTTTGTGTAAATCTCACTGTTCAGCACAATCCATCAAGATGCACCGAGTTTGCCGGGTGCCCAATACCCTTTCCCTCTTTCCATACTTTTTCCTTTCCACTCTCATCCCGATTTGATGGGCCGGTAACCGGCGTTATGGATGCTCATGGACGGTAGTTATCACTTACTCTTCTTCTACCTGGCGTTATCCCGGCCGGTGCCAGGGTCCGCCTTCCGGCAAATTCTCCTCCATTTCGCCCGATCTTCGGCATCCTCAATAGTAAGGCCATTGACCCTCATATCTTCCTTGACGACATCGAGCCAGCGCTTCTTGGGTCTACCCCGCGGTCGAGGTCCGGGAATATTGAGGCTCAGGCACACATTACCGACGTACTTCTGCGGTTTCCTTAGGACGTGACCATACCATCTCAAGCGGGATTCTTGGAGTTTATCAGCCACATCGCGGACACCAAGACTGCCACGGATGTGCTCGTTACGGATTTTGTCCAAACGCGTAACGTTGCACATCCATCGCAGCATCTTCATCTCCGCGACGTGAACCTCCTGGACGTGCCGCTTAAGGGCAGGCCACGTCTCAGAACCATACAGGAGCACCGGCCGCACGATGCTTTTATAGATGAGACCCTTGAGCCTCATCGGCATCCTGCGGTCGCAGAGTATGCCTGAGACCTCTCTCCACTTAGCCCAAGCAGCGCTTATACGGGCTTTGACGTCAAGGTCGATGTCACCGGACTCATGCAGTACGGACCCAAGGTACTTGAACTTGTCCGTCTTCACGGCAAGTTCGTTCCCTATCACGATGCTTTGGGGGTCCGTACTCCCGCAAGCCATGTACTCGGTCTTCGCCACATTTAACTTCAGACCGCCGCTCTCGAGCGTCTCCTTCCACCGATTGACCTTGCGCTCCAAAAGTCGCCGGTCCTCCTCCACCAGTGCAATGTCATCGGCATACATCAACAACCAGGGCGCAGGGTCCTGGATGTGAGACGTAATGGCGTCGAGCACAACACTAAAGAGGAATGGACTCAGCGCCGAGCCTTGGTGCACACCGACATCAATCGGGAAAGGATTCGTATCGCCAACGGCGGTCCGAACGAAGGACTCGGATCGGAGGTACATGTCTCTGATAATGTCCACATAGGCTTCCGGTATCCCTTTCACCCTCATCGCCCACCAGATTGCCTGTCGTGGCACACAGTCGAAGGCCTTCTGCAGGTCCAAGAAAGCCATGTGCAGTGGCTTCTTCTTCGTCCTATATGCCTCGCCGAGCATCCTGAGTGCAAATATCGGGTCGGTAGTACCACTACCAGGACGGAAGCCATATTGACACTCAGAGACAGTACACTCTTGGCGGAGCCTGGACTCGATGACGCGTTCGAAGAGCTTCATGGTATGACTCATGACCTTAATGCCACGATAATTACCGCATTCCTGAACACAGCCTTTACCCTTGTATACGGGAGTTATCACACTCAACCGCCATGAGTCAGGCATTTTTTTGGTATTCAGGATGCGGTTAAATAACGCAGCAAGAAGCTCCACACCATGAAGCCCCAACGACTTCCACGCCTCTATCGGAATATGGTCAGGCCCTACCGCTTTCCGGTTCTTCATGCGACGAAGACTACAGAGAACTTCTTCAGGTGCAACAGGTGCAACAAGACCTTGGTTCGGGGGCAATCCAGGGTAGGACACTCCCAAAGGTATGGTGTTAAATAAACCGTGGAAGTAAGAGCGCCACCTCTCCTTCACCGCGCTAGCCTCGCATACCAAGGCGCCTCGGGAATCCTTGACACATCGACATTTGGTAATGTCGAGTGTCGCCTTTTCCCGAGTCTTTGCGAGCCGATAAATGAGCTTTTGACCCTCCACAGTCTCCAACTTCTCATACAGAGGGGTCAGAGACTCGTGTCGGGCCTTGGCCACAGCTCGCTTTGCAGCGCATTTGGCGAGGTTGTACGCAGCGCGGTCTTCAGGAGAGTTAGTCGCTTGCCACTTTTTGAAGAGTGTCTTCTTCCTGAGAATTGCCTCCCGGACTGTCCCACTCCACCACCAAGTCTCCCTGTTAAGGGTGCGACCGCCCTTAGTTGTTCCGAGCTTCGACTTCGCAAGGGTGGTGATTGCTGACTGAATGCCGCCCCACAGTTCCCCCACATCTTCGATCCCCATACTATTTTCTAATAAGGGGATCAAAGCTTCGCGGAAACCATGCACAGCAGGTCCATCCAGCAACCACCACTTTATCCTTGGTGCTCGATACTCGGTCACTTTGGGTTTCGGTGTTACCTTCACATCCATAACAAGGAGACGATGCTGTGTCGTGAGACATTCTCCCGGGATAACCTTGCAGTTGGTCACTTTGCTGATGTGGCATCTCCTTATGAGCAGGTAGTCAATTTGTGTTGAGTGGGACCCGCTTTTGTATGTGATGAGATGTTCGGGTTTCTTTTGGAAGAACGTATTCACAACGGCCAGGTCTGCCACATGGCAGGCTCTGAGAACAGAGTCCCCCTCTGCGTTACGTGCGCCAAAACCATAGCCGCCATGAACACGCTCATTCTCCCGACGGTCCTCACCTACATGCCCATTCAGGTCCCCACCCACCACAATGCTCTCGGATTGGGGCAGATTACGCATAGTATCATCAACAAGGGTCCAGAAGGCTTCTTTCTCCGACTCCGAACAACCAGCTTGCGGGGCGTAAGCACTGATCAAGTTGGTGACAACCCCCTCAATCATTACTTTAACCCGCACAAGCCGGTCACTCCCTCTGTCGACTTCAAGAATACTCTCCCGAACGCTCGAAGACAACACTACGGCAACCCCGTTCCGGCCAGTGGGAGATCCACTGTAAATCAGTTTGTAACCCTGCCCGATATCCCGAGACTTGCCACCCTTCCATCGCGTCTCTTGAAGAAACGCGACTTGCACCCGACGTCTCTCGAGAACATCTGCAAGCTCTCGGCATTTACCGGTGAGAGAGCCAATGTTCCATGTGGCGAAACGGAGCTTGGTTGGTACTCGCGTCTTTAGCCGCGCCCGTACCCTGCGCGGTAGCCCTTGCCCACTTGTCACAGGCTTAGGGCGATGGGCCTGCGCGTCGTTTTGCGGCGACGCCCTAGCAGTACCAACACTTTTCCCTTTTTCCATACCATTTGATATGACGGAGCTTTTGGTATTACATGGGGCGACCCGCCGTCTGACCCCCACAACCCATAAATGGGAACCAAAGGTTCGCCATTGCCTCGTTCGTAAGGTCAGCAGAGTGCACCGCGAGCAGGTGAGGTTGGCTTTGGTCCTTAGGTGTTGGTGGCCCACTTACACTCCCAATAGGTAGTTATCACTTACTATCAGGTATATATCAGCAATAAAAAAAAGAAAAGAAAAAAGATTTCGGAAGTTAGTTTTGTTATGTATGAAAGAAGACGAGTTAACAGGAGATTTAAGTATCGTATGTAATTCCTACCCTCGTCCGCATAGCAACCGCAGCGCTTCTATGTGTCCTTCGAAAGCTGCCCATAGCGTCGGCGTCATCCCGGACTCGTCCTTATTGTTGCACTCCTTCCGCGTCGCCTCCCGAAGCACCTCAAGGAGGCCATCTTTGGCTGCTCTGGAAATAACAAAATATTCATTAATAATATTACGGAAGTAGCTGGATACAAGTCGCCAATAGGTCGCTGTTGAAAATTGATGAGGCCTATGTTGGGCAGTGGACTTCTTAATACTAAAGAAGGCAAGGAGGTTCAGGTTAATAATCGCGGGTTTGATTTCGCCAAGGAAAATATGAGAGTTAATAGTCTTTTCACTTAATAAACATATGTACTGATTGTACTGATTTTTGATGATGTACTGATATTGATGTACTGATTTACAAAAATATTTTTTTTTATGTTGTTAATTATGATAGCTCTGATTTAAGCCAATCTGTATCATTTTTGTGGATAATAATCACGATATTTAAATTGGTTTTGAAAAGAGCAACATTAGAGTTTCTTGCCTGTTCCTCTCTAGCGAAAACCGTTTTCTAAACCGGGTGATAAAATAAAAAATGAATGAATCTAAATGATTAAATTTTATGGGTTCAATTAATTGTTTTCATTTCATTTCAACTAGTGACACCAAATACTGTGTGAGATGGCGGAGGTTAAGTGAGAGCGGACCTTGGCAACTACTAAGACAACCCTTGGCAGCAAGAAATAATAACATTTTCTGCTATCAGTTTATCAGTGATTATTTAAATATGTGTGGTTCTGGTCGCATATTGTACCTGTGTCGTGTATGATTGGTTCTACAATATAATAACGATTACTGCAAGCATATATTTTGTAAATTATCCACCTAAAGGACAAAAAGACCAGAGATATATCAGAAGAAGAAATGAGAGTTATATTTAGACTGAGGTAACTGGTTAGTCGTTTTTATAACATTCTAAAAATTCTTTCTACCCCTCTGAACTTGCGTGCTTGCATTCTAAAAGCATGATTAATGCGTTGTTAATCATATCGAAACTTCAGTGACGATAACAACAATAATTTACGTTTAATCTATTCCTGTTATAAATTGTCGATAACAATACGTTTGCTGACTATAAATATTACAGATATCAGTTGCGAGTTTATGAAGGCTGGTGGAAGGGGGTTTGTCTACTACGTGACGAACGTCAGACACGAAGACTACAGAAAATGAAGGCAGACTGATAATGACCTTGACATTAATCCCTGTCTTGGTACTGAGCATGAAGCTTGGCAAATGCATTTATTAGATTTATAATATAAAAATAAAATTAAAAAAGAAACAAATGTCTAGTAGTCCCAGATATAAGCAATTTCAAACCAGCTATTCAACTTTACTATATTAGTACGTCTAAATTAGTCCTGCCTTGTCGTTAGGGGACGTAAGGTTTCTGAGATCCCCTGTCACAAATTGACTTTTATTAGCCAAAGCTAATAGGTGCAATGCCCTCACAGATTCTAGAAGAATGCAAGATAGATCGCGCAACAATTACTGGGGGGTTTTAGTCAGTTACTGGCGTAACTTATTTTACAATGTCCAGCTGGTCTAACGCCTAAAATTCTCAAGAGTGCCGGGTAGAAATGTTAATAATACTGCCCCATTTCAACCTTCTCCGAGGTACTCAGCTAACACACAAATGCTTTTGTTTCATAAAAAAGCGTAAGAAGTCATAAAAAGCCGAAAACCTGTTACATTTTCCTAGATAGAAAGGATTAATTAAGGTTTACGTGGAGGAAAAGCAAGCTTGGTTATTACAAAGTGTTTTTACTATTGTGAAAGAGTTAATGTAAGAGTGCTGACGGATTAAACACGCTATGGTACATTTTCCGCCCGATAGGGAAAGTGTTTACATAACAATGCGGACAGTTACCACCATGTTACCACGGTACAGTCGCGCTGACAGTACCACTAAATACCATTTTTAAGACCAGCTTGCTTTAGAATCAGCGTGAAGTGAAATAATATCTCTAAATACCATAATTTTAGGTAACAGTATAACCAGCATACAAATCAAGACCAAAATGAAGTTTGGTTACGTATGACTGGCTATGTTTTATAACGAAAAATTACTATTATTATTACGAGCCTGTAGCGTCTCATTGCAGGGCGAAGGGCTCTCTTTCCGCCTTCTAAGCATCCCCATCAAGGGCTTTATATGACCAATCCTTCAAATAGGCATTCAATTCGTCTCAGCACCTGCATCTATGTCTTCCACGTGGTCGACGGCCGTTCGGGACCCATTACGTGGTGATCTTCGCCCACATCTCCAGCCCAGTCCCACTTTAGTCTGGCGGCTTTTTGACCAACGTCGGTTAATTTGGCTCTGGAACGTATTTCGGTATTCCTAATGCGGTCTGAGAGATTAATACCCAACATGCTGTGCTCCATTGCTCGTTGGCAAACGCCAAGGTTGGATTTTGCAACGACAAATTATGTATTATATATAATAAACAGGAAGTTAAAAAATGTATATAATCATCAAGTTGTGTAATAACTGTGAAAATAAAAACAAGGATTTGTCGGATATGTGATATATATAGAACCATATTCTTTGATATTTCTGTAAAGACAGATGTAAGCGAGTGTACTGCTCATACCACGTACAATTAAAGTAGAGGTCACGATGGTTAAATAGTATAAGTTATGTTTAACTGCTTTGGAGCGGAGTTTAATTTCGTTTAGAACGAAGGCGTGTATGATTACGCAAATAAAGCATGAAATAGCTGTAATTTTGTTTACTCCAGTAACGTTATTGCCTATTGCACCATAAATCTTAGTGATATGAAGCATATAGTATTAAATATGAAATATAACACGTAAAGGACTTAATTGAATCAATATTTTTTGATTATTCAATTACAATGGCGCTTACATTAATGGCCTAATGGCTTAAGCCGTAATACAGCTACTAAGCCGCTGCCTTACAAGGGCATTCATTTAAACATGCAGGATACGCAATTTGATAAAAAATATTATTTATGGGTTGGCAAAGGATGATTTTCTACTTTTCCAAACATCAGATTGACATGATGTTCGAGTGTTCGGACGTCGTACATAATAAAACTAATTAAAACTGTACGAATGTGCCTAGGTACTCCACAAAATGTTCGAATCCCAATATCGTACGTCATCACCATAGACTAAAAGTCAATTATAATTATAATAGAGAATAGAATTGATATTTAGAAGTCGAAAGCTTTATAACTTACATCGGTCGCCAAACGTTCGAACATTGTTTCAGATCATAGAACAACCCCCAGATAACAAGTTTTACGTGAAGTTAGCGCATGATTTGTAAGCAGTTAGTTTAGGCAAATCATTCTCGGACATGACTGAGATCTCAAGATATTTTTCAGTCTACAGCTTAACCAAATTGAACTTAGGTCACATCTCTAAATCTATAAAAAGATAACTTCGACACTTACATTTAATTTGTTATTTTTACACCCCTATTTCGAGTAATCTCTTGTAAAATATGTTAATGTTAAAAGTAGACTAACTGAATGTTGTATCTCGGTGTGAGTGTGTAGGTTTAATAAATGTTATTTAAGTATCGTGTTTATAACAGTAATTTGCTAAGAATCTCGGCTAAACGGCTACTGAATTATTTAATGGCATTTTAGCTTGCATTGAGAGGGGCGTCAAGGTAACAAATTGTGGTTATTATATTGTAAAATACTGTTACATCAGGTACTTATTGGGAGATTGTATGTTATACTCGTAGTCAATGCAATTTGCTTTTGAGTATTTGTGACTAGAGTAAAAGTATTTAAAGGAAATCTTTGTCAAGTCTTTCTGGCATAATTATAGTTTATGTGTACGCTAAATGAATGTTATTTCTAAACTTTTAGCTTATTTGAAATATTATAAGTTAGTTTTCTTTGTAACTATCGCACTTTCATTATGCTCGATAAGTACGCATGTGCAATAAAAACGAAATGCAACAGAATATTGTGAATCATATGTTAAAAGAATTGAAGAAGATTAAAATGTCTTCGAGAATACAAACATAAAACAGGCCACTTGGTATATTGGATAACTTATTATTCTATGGATGCAAGGAATATCGTGCTTGTTTTTGTCAATGCTTATTTGATATTTAAATGTTCACTACATGTAGACCAGTGTGTCAAATTCGACCATATAATATGCTTTTTGAATTCGATATTTTTGGGTTAGTTGGATTTTTGTGTAGCTATAAATACCATTGTTTTATTTTTGTTTTTGCAATACATTGCCTTTTATTTTGTGTATCAATGTACTAGTCCATTTATCCTTTACCTTTCATTATTAATTGTTTGGACCCAAATCATTTCAAGGCTTTTATCACGCAAGCAGGAGATTGTAGTTTCATGCTTGAACATTGGAAATATGGCGGCATGAAGAGCCAGTGGAATAAAGAGCTGGTTTATCCCCTTATTGTGCCTGATCTAGCCTTTCGTTTAACTTTATGCCATGCTGTATAAAGTACTGATCCGTTAAACTTTGCAACAATTATGTACTTTATGTACACCGACCTTCGCAGTCAGTGACCTTTTCCGTATGCTGGTCGATCACCAAGGGCGCCATGAACTGACAGCTGACAATCGATAAGCTGATAACAATAACCTGGATCCGAATTTGGTCTTTATTTCCGATGTATAGAGGTGTTATTTCTATGGTGGTTTATGCCAAATGTTTTACCCTATTTGAAAATGTGCATGGAGGCGTGAAGGTGGCGGGTGGACAAACGCAATTCCGTTTAAATGAGTATCGATAAGCGGATGTTAACGGAAAAACCGTTTGGTGGGAAATATGGCGAAGTACACAGTAGGTATATTTGGAACATTAAAAAATGTGCTACCCTCAGAAAAAATATTGTTTACATCATATAGTTTGAGTGGCTGGCTGGGCCGCAATAGCCACAACTATGCCTGTCTGGAAGACAAGTCCAGGGTATGGGAAGGGGAGTTTAACAGCTTTCCTCTCATCAAAACTAAGGGCATCAGGAGGTGAAGATCATGGCTCTATTTTGACTTACAATTGGAATTAGGATTGACTTACAATTGGAATTAGGATTATGTATTTTATAATGTCAAGAATCTTGAATGAAAGCTAAGTAGACAATCAATTAACTGAACTGAAAAATGTGGCTTTTGGACTTTAGGCTTTCAACTAATTTAGGTTCATGAACAAGAAATAAATGTTTCTAATAACAATGCATGTGATTCATCATCACATCGCTATCTGAAACAAATTGATCAAATTCACATAATTTAGTTCCATGGTCATTATTCAGTGTTATATAGGAGATACGCTTCACATATTATCCTAAATAGGAAGATGGTTCAATGTCCCATTTGTATTCAGTTTCCCCAAAAATATCAGTATCTAGTACAACCCTATATTCAAACTGTGTTATGATTGCTATATTAGTAATTTACATTACAAACTATGTGAACAATCCTCCTCTAAATTAAGTTAGATGTACACAAACACTTATTAAATTATTCATGAGAAAGAGTAAGTAGGAACTTTTTAAGTGAGGTATGAGTGAAATGCGCATAATAATGATATCTGTAATTAGAATAGTCTAACTTATTGTGCTGCAAGTTAATAGTAAAAGAGTCTGCTGCATAATCCATAATTTAATATGAAACTTGAAATAGTGTGATACAGACTTCTAATACTTAATAGAAAAGTAAATCCAGAGAATAATTTTGAACTTTTTTAAATCAAAAGAACTTAAAACAAATGACAATCCAAAGCCTTGCCAATATAAAACAAAACATAATTAAATATACTATGAGATTATTAAAAGCACTAAATAGATGTAGAATAATTATGGGATCAAATATTTTCATTAGCTACAAGTTATGTACATATTTAAAATCATCCCTCCATAAAAATATTTGTCCAACATAAAGTTGGCATATAAATAATAACCGTATATAATATAGATAGTACAACTAAGTATAATCTTATCGGATTTTTTGCAAACGAGCCAGATAACAAACATCATTATACTTACTTATGAAACCTGTCCGTGGTCATGTCTAAAATATTTTTTACAGCAGTCAATAAACTATAAAATACCAGTTCAAACAGGGTTCAACTCATTTTCAAGTTCCATATAATTTAGCGTCGCTAAATTAAATAATCAGGGAAAGTTACGGTTTTGTTACACTTCACTTATTCACAGTTAAATAGTAAAGTCCAATCATTTCCTTAAACATTAATATTGTAAGTCACAAAATATTAACACTTGACAGCGGTTTGTTATTTTTTTGTAAACTAAAACTTGAAGAAAACAATGCTCAATTTCAAACACCTGTTTCACACAGGTGCAACGACAATTCTATTCACAGTTCTGTTGAATGAGGCACGAATGAACAATTTGTATTTGACAGTTCACGTTCAATGAACTTACGCACAACTGGTTTACGAGCAACATCTATTGATAAAAACAATAAATTATTTTATAGCGACATCTGTTGATGAATGACTACTTTTATATTATTGCACGATTAGTATTAGCTACTTGTCAAAAGATGGCAGTATAATATCTTTATCGTCACTGGATTGGTTTAAAAAATTTTTAATAATTTAAAAGTTAAATAATGTCTCGTTTTTTTAATTTATTATACGTGGGTCTGATATTAATATAGATGTTCGGAATTGTACGGTGATAGTAAGTTACAAGTGTGAGGTAAAAAATACATGTTAATACATTTTATCTATATGGAGGCGCCAAACATATCAATTCTTTTACTTAAACACTGTGATAGGGCTTTGATAAACAAAATAGCATTGATAACTTGACCCCTGTCCGTTAATTAACGCAATAAACCACCACAGAAAGTCATAAAAATGTTGTCATAAAAGTGTAATATTTTATCTAATTCAGTAGATAGACACATTAATTGACGCCGCTGTACCAATATTTGCTATCCATTAGGGGCATTATCTCATTAATGTGTTTTACATGTAGCCCTTCAGTCGTTACAAGTCACCGCCATATCGCAATATATTTAATACAATAGCCAATCGATACAATGGTAGATAATTGTTAGTAACATCAGCGGCATTTTTGGCAGCTAACAGCACTTTAAGGATAATCCTATGTCAAATGATTTATGATACAGATCACTTTACTTTTTACCCTAATGTATGGATATAAATTTTAGTATCAACACTTCAATATATTATGATAATTTCATCTAAAAGCCTTAGAAAACAAATTATTAGTTAGATTTAAAAGACAAAACAATTGTAAAAAAAATATTACGACTGTTACACACAAACGTAATAAGACGTACATATGAACCAGACGAAGAAAAGTTTTCCTGTTTGGATAGTTTTTCTAAACCATAACGTCTCACTATATATACATAATACAGCATCAGACCGTTTCATATTAGAGCTTAATTATTCAAGTAGTGTTTGGCATGTTTCTATCTTGTTCTCGTTCCCACGGAATGTCACATGACATGGTCTTTCGTACTTCATTCAAAATATCCATATATATCAGTCTTAGCGCAGAAATCAATATTAGTAGGTAGGCGACTTCCCGGTGTTAACAAGAGATTTGAAAATGGAAAGATTAAGAGAGGGGAAGGCTTGGGGTCATGTCAATGACCCAATAAAAAAGCTTGCCACATCGTCTTCTACGCAAAGGTAGATCCGTTTCTTCCGAAAAATCCCTTTCCCCCTTTATCCATTTATATCATATACCTCTATATCAATTGAATTATAAATTAACCGAAGAAATAAAATGTTAAGTATTTCTTGTTCCGCTTCAGCCGCAGAAATCTACTGCTGAAGATAAGCCTGACTTTTCATAGCGATTTTTAATTATTTACTTTTTAAAAACCCAATCATCACTTGAATTTAAGGTTGTTTATTTTAACTAACAAATTGACATCATAAGAAGCTGTTTAATAATTTACACAGCACCTCGGGAACATAGAACTAGAGATTGGCGAGTGACCATACATTGTTCAACTCCCAGGTGTAATGGGCAGTAGACGCAGCCTGACTATTGACTTGCCTTATACGGGCTTACACAGACGTAAATTGGAACGCCTGTACAGTTCCTGCAAGCTCGCACATTTGAATACAACAATACAAGATTTAGAATTCCTAATGTTTATAAAATATTTAATTTTAAATATTATTCAATATCGGATATGTCAAGACTGCTACTAAAAACAAAGCTGGGTGGTAGTTTTAGTTACTTCTAACGCAATGAAGGGACGAATTTGTTTTATTTTTTTTTCTATTGTTGTTTTTGGGTGGTAAATTCATAGTTATTTTTTAAATAATGTGAAATTTTTAGTTGTATTCTGTTTTTTGTCACTAAAACTATGACCCGGCTTCGTCTTCGGCTTCGGTAGCAGTCTTGATATACCCTGTATGTATTTATCTTTGAAAGTGATAAAGCCATACTAAAGTTATTTTAGATCATTATAGGAATGCTACGGCTTTTACCGTAGCACTGTTAATCTTTCTCTCTTTTTTCCCTTCCTTTTGCCTTCTTAATTGGAGGACAGCTATGCACATATGATCTAAGTTCTGTAAGTTCATAGACGGCGGTAATAGTTTATCAAGAGGTAAAGCGTTTGCTACTATACGGAAATACTCAGAGACGCTTAATGTCAATTATATTGTTCCTTAGTTTATGCTCTTCGTAAATCTACGTAATTAATAATCTAATTTACATTTGAATCTCACTAAAACACATGGTACGTGTTAGATGTACGAAGTCTGAAACAAATAATTGATTCCTGTAAATGAACTATTGACAAAGACCATAAAATAAAAATAGGATTAATAAATTAAAAGTAGATCTCCATTTTTCTCAAGGGATTCTAACGCGTAAGGACTTCAATTATTGTGAATAATGTAATGCAAACATGCGCATTTTAAAATAACCTATTTTTTCTGTCTGTAATTGATTTTGTCTGAGATGGTCATAGTTTTATACGAGACCTGACGTATTTTTCATCGCATTTTAATATCAGAAGCGCATATTATATTGTTTTATACCGAGTATTTCCAGAGTGCGAACGAAAACAAAGCCGGGTGATAGTTTTAATGACTTCAAACACATACAGACTAATTATTAAGGATCGTGACTCTCAATTGAAGTCAGATAAGTCAGCAAATAATGTTTACATCTATTTATCAATATTTAGTAATATTTCATGTAAAGTAAAAGATGTATGTCGTTAAAAGACTAATAAATCTAATTCTTTGAAGCATTCGTTTTCAATGTTACCATTTAGCAATTCATTCAATATGTTTTATAGAACTGGAAATTTATTTCAATTTATGTTTAAATTATTTATATGACTAACTTTATATAATATTCTTAAATTATTCAGAATTGTATATCAGTTGGAACTACATTTTATTTTTATAGTAATGGTCTGACAAAATAGATTTTTTAACTTAATATCACCTGGATTAATGCGGGTTATAGACGCATAGGATATATTGGAGATCGCAGGTTCGTAGCAAATATAATAAAATGGACAGAAAAGAGAAAATAAAAAAAATGTTAGGTGTCCAGTATTAGCACTAGCACTAGTTCTACATGTTTTTTTTCTGGAAATATGCTTCTGAAAAAAGAATACAAAACAAGATGATTGAAGATATACAAATTAATTAACATTTTTCGAGTATTCTGAACAACAATGTCCAAAACGAGTAAGATCCTGAAGAAGAATGTGGGGTTCCTGTGCGTATTGGTCGAATAGATAAAATCACTGACGAGATATTCTCTGCTTCTGTTTTCTTTCAGTGTCTGTCTTTCTGAGATTCTGTCTCGCTACAACGACCCTTGATCTTGGCGGATATAAACATCCTACTGGCAACAAAAGCCAATATTAGCTACTGCATGAAATGCTAGTTTCTGTTGGCTTTTTAAGACTGAGTGTTGCTATAATTATCTAGATTTAAGTCTAGGCATTCAGTTTAACAAACCTATAAATAAATAAATATATTGTAGACCTGCAATTTCTTAGTCTATTACCGAATTCCTCATTTTATTTCCGTCTTGCCTGTGATGTCACGGCGTTTCACCAACAAGCCCCAGAGCTAATCAGATAACCCACACAAGATTTTTATTACGCTATTTATAATATGGATTATCTCCCCCTTCACATCATTTTTTAATGCAAATGACAATATGTTGTATTTGATATCGATAATTGTAATAAGTTAGGCTCGTCTCCTGTCACGTATTAGGGCGGAAATAAGCTTGGCGAATTAATTATATACGATACTGGACATCTCGGCTTCTCTCTCTCTATCTTTCTGGTCGGTCCCTCATGATGAGGATCGTGGTCAGCATCAAGGGTGTATCTGGAGCGTATGATCTACTTCCATTGGTGTTTTTTTTAATTTTATTGCAGACCGCTCATGAACAGTAGCAGAACCAAATAACACCTTGTATTAGAAAGTAATGCTTGACATTCCACTGCGCTCGCCATCCTTATGTCTCATAAGATGTTGTCTCAAAATGTAGTAACTACTTTGGCTACAATGTCCTTCAACCCGAAACACAACAGTGCATGTTCATGGTTTCTGTCCGGCGCGTCTTTCACGGATGTGTTAGACTTACCAAACTTACATCTCGGCTTACTATGTTTTTTGCATTCTGCTTTGGCTGCATTATGTGTGAATATACTGTATTTGTTTATACTGTTACATTTGTCGTATTTAGTCTTAATGGGAATTGCTGCTTTAGGTACCAGGTACTAAGATATTTATTTTGTTACCATTAGCCGTTGATTCTGTTGGTCATACGTTACCCTTTTTTAATTGAAAGAAATAATGCACATGAAGTGCATATTTGCGTAAATATTAAAATTATGTAAATATGTTATTATAGAGGTGCATGAATCGTCAATTTTCCATAAAGTTATGTTGGCATAGTATAGCACAGATTTTTGTTTAATAAGTAATTATTTAATGTAGTTTACTATGCATTGATCTCTGAATCCCATCCTAATATTTCATTTTTTATTTAATTTTTTGGCAAAAAACAATCAGTTTTTGTCATATGAAGCTAGAACTAATGGAACGTAGGGATTACATTTAGATTTACACTACAACTATACACAGTATAATAAGTATGTTAATTAAGTCATAACATGTAGGCATTGATTTGCTGCATAACCGAGGTGTTTCCACGTAAACATACGTCTAGGCGTTAGATTAAACTCAATTACAAACACAGGAACATGTAGCGCGAACTCTCGCAGAATCCGTACACTTGCAAAGCTCATGATTTATCATCGACGTAATTCATGCTCTCCCTGCGCTCGCCTCGGAAATCTAATTAGTCCAGAACATTCTCCATAAATCCACATGAAACAGTGTAATAACGACGTAATCCTCGTTTTGAGATGATTGCCTCCACGCGATATATCTTTTTTATGCCCGTTTATCGCCCGATAATATAATAATCATATCGCGCTGACAATAATGGCATGCCAAATAAAATCTACCTACCCACTGCCGCCGTCGCCTAAAACGTATCTTTGGCGAAGTGATGCGAACACATTCTAGTTTTTACGCGGCACGCATAAAGTTTCATTTCGTCGAGTGACGCATTCGCGTTCGGTCATTTTCCATCGTCATTCAAAAAACGATGTTCGAAAACAGAACGCGTACAAATTGGGTGAAGTTCGGAGCGCGCGGGAAAGCAATATGTTTTTATTTCTTTTTAATTTCCGGTTCGTTTTAATGGCGTCGAAATCAATATAATGGTGAGGCGGCCAGCGCCATTTTCGCCATTTTGTGGTTTTGCTCATTTAGCGTCATCGAGCATGCATCGAGGCGCGGAGTGCGCGCGGCGAACGGCGGGCGCGCTGCACGCACCGCTCTGTACACCTACTTACGATAATTAATGCTGTCATTACCTCCACTATAAGCCTGATGTATTTTGTCAATTTGATTCATTTTGCTGTAATTTCCTGTTGATTTTTTGCGTAATGATACTTTTTGTCATTAGCGACGGAATTTGCATTTACAAATCGTTAACAAATTCACAACATTTATCTACATTATAAAACAAAACAGATGTAGGTTTATTTATATAGCGTTAAACGTTTTGGGTTTTAAGTAAACAAACAACAAAAGCTCACGAAAATTACTGTCAATTTTGGAACAAAGTTGAGCTCCAAATTGGGCCCAAAACACAGTAATTTAGTTCCGCTTCGTAGTGTAAATAATTCTCTACGAATGTTTCGCTAAACAAGAGGACTAATATAATAAAAAAACACGAAGTGTTCAGTTTAAAATTCCGTTCGGCTCCCGACGATCCATCGGGTGATTGCGTCGCGCCCGCGGCACATGCAAACATCTCGTTTCTTTTTTAATTTTGCAGACTCGTGACTTAGGTGAAAAGCTCGCTTGGATACTTTCACGTGGAGTCAAAATGTAAAAAAAACGTGAGTATGTGATACTTCAAAATGTTATATACATCACATTTAAAATAAAATCTGTAAAATGTGCACTTCAGACATAGACAAAGTTTTAGTAAAAGCCGATTTAGCAACTGGAAAAAAATACACCTGATAAGTAAATGGAAATTGTTTTTTGAGACGATGTAGAGTTGGACATACTGGTAGAGTTACCCATTAGTGTATTATTGTGCAATAGTATCAAATCTTTGTAGAAAATTCCTTACCAAGTTGTTCGGTGTATCTAAACTATTTCTTGGTGTTTATCATTTTTGTCTTTGAAATATAAACTAGTATTTGCAATACTAACAATATTTTTTAGGCCAATCAAATACAACTAATGATAAACCTTAAACTTAACTGGGTCCGATTGACAATTGATAGCTTTAAAAATAGTATCGATAACATTTTTATAGCCTTCGTGGTGCAGTTGGTTAGACGCTGGCCGTGAAACTAAAGGCCGCGGGTTCGATCCCCGCACCGAGACAAATGTTTGGGAGGCCCACAAATATTTGTCTTGGGTCTGGATGTTTGAGACCCAAAAGTCTCTCCTAGTTTCTGATACCCACGACCTTTAATTCAAACAGGTTTTCTAAAAAAAGGCTTTATTGCGCTATCCAGATTCTATGAGAAAAAAATGATTCATCCGTTGGTTTTTTATTGCTATGTGTGGCAAAACGAGCATTCCGTGCACTTGATGATAAGCGATACGACCGCTCATGGACACTAGCAAAACCAAACAACGTCATGGATTACAAAGCATTGGTATTCCACGGCGCTCGCTATATTGAGACATAAGATGTTGTCTTAATATGTTCAATAGATACTCTGTCTACAATGTCCATCAAACCGGAACACAACAGTGCATTTACACTGCTGTTTGGCGGGACAAAATAGATATTGCGATGGTACGTGCTCAGGCGGCCTCTCACATATGAGAGACCTACCACCACTAAGTTGGCTAAGGTATAATAATCATAATGCCTAAATCAATAATTTAAAAAACGAATGTAATAAAAGTGAAATAACTGGTGATAAAATTAATTACATTCCATCCTGTTCCGTTCCTTTGCCGGCCCAATATGTGATCACTGATGGCTTTGTAAATTTGTATCCGAATTCTATGAATATTGATGTGAGGTTAGAGGCGGTGTGATGGGTATCGATTTGCGGTCACGTGGCGCCCCTGCTATCAAGAACCTGCTTCCGCCACTTAGCGCCGTTTGTGTGGACAATGTGATAACTCCATTAACGTCTGTGAAGTGCCAGATTGGAGTGCCAATATTGACGCGTTTATTTCTGATTTTGTTTTTTTTATTAAACGCTTTGGACGCCATTAGTCATTTTCAAAATTTTTATGGATTTTTGTTTGGTAAATTGTACCTAATCGCCATTTTTACTTTTCGCCTAATGAACTTTGGTCTGGCTTTATGAATATTTAACTTTTTAAATGCAATTATGTAAACAAAAATCGCTTTAGTAAACTGTTTAGTTCCAAAATCTATTTTTTTTTCTGGCAAAAAATAGTACGTCAAACACATGCCGCGAGGTGTAACTGGTTTAGCTAGTTTTTTTTATATAAAATAATTGTTTTTTTTCTGGTCAGTTTATTGCTTTTCTTTAAAATATTTTTTGTAAAATAATCGATTGCTATACATACTATGGAGACAATGTTACGAAATATAGATTCCAAAAAATAAAGTAATAAAAAAATTAAATATCCTTTAGGAAAATAATACTTCTGTATTTTTTTTTACAAAACTGACGATTATAATATTGTAAGAACATAAAACAAATTAATAGGTTTATTATTAATATGTGTACATTTGTACATATTCATAGATTTGTTAATTTCCTGTATATTTTCACACAAATAAGCTGTATAAAATATACGCAAGGAAATGAAACGTAAGTCGAATAGTTAGCGCGTTTATCGTCTGTTGAGTGTTGTCGTTTCGCGCCGCGGTGTGGCGTTGGCGAGCGGACGTAGCCAGGAAATGGCCACTAATGGCGGTCGCCGGATACGACGCCATTACGCGCCGCCGCTGCTCAAATAATTACATTAAACTTGATGAGTTTGTTTTGCAAAATATGTTATACGGAGAAATGGAATAGGTAATTTTTATTCTATTTTTATGTAATGAATTTTCATGGCTTTTAATAATCATTTGGTTTGTAAGCGTATTTGCAAAGTTAATTCTAGTGTACTCACACTTTGAAATGGTGTAGAGTCAACAGAGTGGTTTTTACATTAATTTTTCCTCGTTAGGGTTTTTGTTATATATGTTGATTACTATTGTAGTATTATTTAGATTTAAGACAGTAAAACTGTGACATAAAAAACTGCTCACGCAAGGAAACTGGAGCTAACGTGAAATATATACCATTAAAATGACCATATTATGACTGAATAGTGATAAAGCTTAAAACTGTTAAATGATTTATATATCTACACCCACACAGTATATTAATTTCCTTTGTTATTATAATTTATCATATTTAAGTTAAATTAAGTATTTTTTATTATTTTGGTTTCAATATTCCTCTATCGTTCGTTTTATTTAAATTCTTTATGCTGCCAGTACTTATATCAGGGTGAGTGCCCAAAACACGGGTTTGTTTACATTGCGACCCACATATTAGGTACATAAATAATTTTAAAATGTGCACACTGTATTTTCTTGGAGATATTTCACAATAAATGTATTATTCTTATTAAACTCCTTTTGTGTTTTCGCTTTTTTCGGCTTTTAGATTAATTATATCAATATTTACCAAAACAAAGTACTGTTTCAGCTAATCTTGTGCTGCCTTTGCGATCCGCTTTCCGTGACGGATTTGTCAGAGCACTTTTCTTCTATTATAATATGATAAACGTAGCAATAAATCTCCCATTTAACAATGACAAAATGCAATCGCAAAGTTTATACAAAACAATTTCAAAGTTAACGTACAGACGCATTTGTAATCAAGGTGTCAAAATAAATCCGAATTCCGCCCGCCTCTCTTCATTTAGTTGTGTTATAAGTTGTAAATAAATCCATTCAGGTACTTACAACAGTGGGGATATCCAGAATAAAACTTGAATGGAAAGAATATCAGACATTCGGTGGAGTGATCTGAACTAATATTATAAAGAGGAAAAAATTGATTGTTTGCATTAAATAGGCTCTGAAAGGACTGGACCGATTTGGAAAATTCTTTCGCCATTAGAATCCCACAGTATCCCTGATCAACATAGGTGATAGAATATATCAAAAAAAAAATATCTGCACCCGGGCGGAGCCGGGTTAGGCTGTTGGCTCAAGTATATAACGATAAAAAATAGCGTGCGAAAATGAGAAAATATGTCGATATTACGGTATTTTTTTTTTGTATTCAGCGAGTAGAGGATATCGGAACAGGTATTGGAGAATCTTTATTCTCCAATTATTATTCCAGATGACAGTACATGGATGAAATCAAATATACGTTTTATTTTGAATTATCATGAGGTCAAAAGATTAAAGCTGAGATGAAATAAGAAAAGACGAGACGATACATGAATGATGTGGATAGAATAAAAAATATTCGTAAGATACAATTGTATTACGTATATCTTTAACATATTTTCCCCGATGTCCTTTCTATTTTAATACTTAATACCTCACCAAAACACGGACATTTTCCATCCGCGTTCAGTTTGGGGAAGTTAGTCAATAAATCGCGGCGGCGTCGGAGCGGTGTCCAAGTGAAAACGGCCGCCGCCCAGCCCGTAACGAGTTTCAAATTGGAAAATCTACTTAGAACACAACTTGAGGAAGTCTTGAGCTTTGTTCTTCTTAATTATCTGCGTCTCATTGTGTTTTGTTTACATGGTATTATGTTATTATTTGGGTCTGTAGAGTTAAATATTCATTAAAATGTTAATAAGAGTTCATCTGATGGTAAGTGATCACTGCCGCCCATGGACGTCCACAACACTTGGATCATGTATATGTTGCCGGTCCAACAAATTAAAAAGGAAGGTTAGTCGATACATGTTGATTGTAGCTTGTAATAATCACTGTATTGTAAACTGGATTGGAAATAATAACACTAGAATTTAGTGTCCTTTCCTTTCTAGTGAACCCGTTTTCCCAACCGTGTGGTAGAACAAAAAAATGATGGAATTTGAATGATGTTGAACATTTCAATCGATTCAGTAAATTATTTTCATATTCACGTGGGTCTAATCAAAGTCAAGATTATGTTAGTTAAATTTAATTCAATCTAAAAGTTACTTACGGTGAATAGCGGCTATTCTAAATGTGCGAGATCTAGAGTCTAGACTGTCTAGTTACATTCTAAAGAGCTAAATTTTATTCCACCTAATAAAATGTAGCGAGATAGTAAAGTACTAAGCACCCTGCAAGCAGCTAATAAACTCCGCATTAACAATGAGCATGTACTTAAACCTCGCAATCACAACCAACCGCATTGTTCTCAAATTGCAATTTCCCCACAATGTACGCGTCACACGAAGTAGTCGCATAGATTAAAAAATCATCCAGGATAATAAAGAACTTATCGGCTGTGAGATCTGACGCCTGTGCCTAGCGAATGGAAAAAGTAAAAAAGGCGGGAATTTGATTCATAATGGCGTCAAACATGGCGGCACTGATTGCGATCTGAAAGGGAGATAACGGCGGGGTGGCTAGCTTTGTCTTGTGGTCGATTACTGCCGTACACTTCTATACATATGTGTTTTTGACATGTTTGTAATTTGATGCATCTATCAATTATTTTTATTTTTTCATCGCGTATGGATTTGACGTGTGTGGGGTAGTTGTGAAAATCATTTTTCAAATTATGATTAACTACAGGATGCCTCTACCAATAATAAAGTATAGATAATATTATGTAAACATTAACGTTACGATCATCGCTCTGAGATCTTTGAGAGAGGCTTATGTTCAGCTGTGGACTCCCTGTGGCTGAAGAGAGAAGGAGGGGTAGAGAAATATACCTTATCATAATGTTAAAGTAGCAAAAATAGTCTAAAGTATAGCTACAACAAAAGAGCTTTGACCTTTAAGCTCAAGTTTGATTCTGTAAGCATATTTATTACTTTTTGAATTGTTTATATAAGTTTATATAATATCTTACAAGAAGATAGATCTTGTTGTTAGCGTTGGCACTTCTATAGTTGAGTATATTTTATCAACTCTACCACTTTAAATTAAATTTAAATAGAAATAATGAAACTGGTGGTAGGTCTAGTTATGTCTCCCGACAAACAGCAGTGTAAATGCATGTTGTGTTTCAGTTTGAAGAAAAATTGTAGCCAGAGTAACTACTGGACATATTGGGACTTAACATCTTATATCTAAGGATGGCGAGCGCAGTGGAATCCCAAGTATTGCTTTGTAATTCAGCGTGTTGTTTAGTTCTGCTACTGTTCATGAGCGGTCTTGTCGATTTTCATGAGGTGAGCAGCTTGCGCGTATCGCCATTCATAGCAATAAAAAAATGCATTATGACACGAGCCCAATTTTTTGGGTGCACAACTTTGCCTTTCTTACTATTTTGCTGATGACTGTATTTTAAACATGTGTTACATAATTATGTGTAATTAAAGGGACACATTACCGCTCATAATCGCTCACGTTGTATACAATTTTGAAAGAGTCATTAAGACGTGCGTCTTAACATCGTATTAATGAAGGATCATGTGTAATATAAAGAACGTGTCTATTGTCATCCATTGGGAAGATTAATATTGTTTGTTTTTCTATAGGTGGTTTAGAATATGATATAATGTGGTAAAGGTATTTTATATGTAGTCTTTGGTATGATACTTGTATTACGTGAGTTGATGTTAGATTATAATATATGGATAGACTTTTTATTGCGATGAATGGCGTGATTAGCATGTCATTCGCCTGGTGGTAAGCGATACGACCGCTTATGGACAGTACAGCAAACCAAAACCAAACAACACCATGAATTACAAAGTAATGCCTGGCATTCACTGCGCTCGTCATCCTGAGACATATGTTGAGTTATGTTAAGTCTCAATACGTGCAGTAGTTCGTCTGGCTACAATGTCATTAAAATCGGAACACAACAGTGTACTACTATTTGGTGGGAGAAATAGGCATTGCGGTGGTACCTACCCAGGCCGCCTCACGTATATAAGACCTCATCATTAGATATATGGATTTTTGAACATACTTTCTGATACGGACATTGTTCCACACAATGTTTTCCTATAATATTTTTTAAATGCTCAAGAACAACAGACAAACCAGCTCAAATAAGTTTTACCTAATTTACGTAGCAAAATTCACATCGCAATGTTAGCAGCCTTAGAGATTAAGTAATCCGTTACGATAGTTCTTCAAAAAATACATATGCAAATGGAGGTGTTTTGTGTTGATGGCGCTGACCAAAAGGATCCCGGTAATAAAAACCCATTCAGCCATAAACTGAAAAAGAAAATTTATACCGCGGAAACCCTTCGCGATGCAAATGCGTGAGGAATCGTAACCGGATTGGTCAAAGGGTAAAAGGCGCGAAACGCTGTCTATTTTGTAGCATTTGATACGGTTTGAACAGGTTATGGGTAGGGTTCCTTCATGTCTGTAGTGGGGTTCTCAAACATTTAGTTTTTATTCGAAAGAATAAAAGAAAATTATAAAATAATCGCAGTGTATAAAAGTATTATTTTCTTTGGTCATATGATAGTTTTATTATGTAAATACTTCAAGCAAGGTACTTTTTTGTTTCTTCTTTATTTTACGGTCGGCTAATTTCAGTTCTATCTTATTACAAAACTACTCGACTCTACTATCATTGTATAAAAGTTTTATTTTTTTATGAAAAAAACCTTTATTCGCAACAAAAACTATTTCCAAATCTGCAGCAAACGGTGCAAATATTTCGACAACAAATACAAAGTGTAATAAAATAAACTGGCCGCAATAATTTTTATTGTAAGAAGGGCCCTCGAATTATCATTTAGATGGGACGCCCGCCAATATGGCGTGAATTTGGTGGAACAAAAAATAGATCGGACGTACAGCCGACGCGACAATTGAGTTACGGTTAGGGATGACCCTACTGAAATGGATTTTGTCCGAATTGCAACTATTTTATAGATTACACGGGCATTTTGTTTGCGGATGGGTCCAAAAAACAACACCATGCTTGAAAAAGGTTACGCGGCTATTAATTTTGTTTTATTGTCTGTGGTAAACGCTGATATTTATAATCTGTACCAAACCAGCTTTTGCTCGTCGACATCTGTTTGATGATTTTATATGACAAGCTTTATTGTTGCTATTTTAAAATGATTCTGTAGTAATGGCCTAATCATAAGACCTAAAAAGTTTAGAAGTTATTTCCATTGTTTGCAGTTTTTATATACTTTATAGAGCCTGAATTAGACTTAAAGATGTACATAAACGTCCATAAACTAACCTGCTGTTAATTAGATATTGTCATTATAATCATTATCATCATCATCAGCCCGTTGCAGCCACTTTTGGACATAGGCCTCTCCGAAAGTGCGCTACAGAGCCCGATCTGCTGCTTTATGCATCTAGTCGCTCTCTTGTGCAAGTCGTATCGCGATCTGGCCAGAACACGTTCTAGGTTACGTTTGCCAAGATGCGGTCTCCATTCCAGAACATTGTTCTGCGACATATGTGGCCAACCTATCACCAATTCCACCTACTAACTTGCAGAGTTCTCTGGTTCTCTGGGGGATCTGGTGGAACTGGTTGGTCCGAATTTGTTCCTTCAGAGGGACTCCAGTCTGCGGGCATAGCTCTTTCCATGGCACGTATTGACTTTTCGCTTATAGATTAGCCCCACAGTCAGTGTCCACTTCTCGGCATTACATGTCACGTCTCTTAAATTCCGTTTGATATTTATGTAGCAATGTTCACTTATAGTTAAGCTAAAAACAATTAAACTATTTTCAGCTTTAATGAATAAATAAATTATTGATAGTCGCGCAGAGCAAGCCTTTAGTCTTTGCCCACCTATACCACCACCTTTTTTTTAGTCTTTGCCCACCTATAGTATACAGAAATAGTAAATATGGTGTAAACTGAAAGCTATGAAGATGTTCTTAAATCTTGGACTAACTTTATTCATGTGTAGTGTATAGTTTTATTCGCGACATCTAGGCGATAAAACTAAAGCCCATAGGAAACCATTCCATTTTGTCAAAAATATGAATGGTTAATGCCGATTGGCGACAATAGTAAAGAAGTTAATACAAATATTAAATTTTAATGTAAACGTCGTCGCCAACAAGTATTAATGACTAGCGCCCCGGTCCCCACAAAGATGTTATTCCCCTGGAACACATTAGCTCGCCGCGCGTCAATGCTTGGGAAGAGGACACGTTAACAAGGAGTAGCGGTTTAATAAATATATGGATAAATTACTCATATAAAATTGTGGGTAAAAATATTAGTTAAAATATTAGTTATTAGTTATTTCAAGAACTTAGGAAATGTTACACCCATAGGTTACATCATAGCCGATCTTTAACATCCGAACTGTAATGTACCATTAAATTAAAATCTATTAATGTTCTCTTGTACCTACCATTTTGTGATGTCGCAGAGAAACTCGAAATATGATTTAACGTCGCCTTGAGTTTGCCGTCATACCATATGATAGTCTTCTTACTAGAGTAGATAACGATCGCTGAAGAGAATTTGAAAAATCTTATACCAATCATACTTATTTCTCTCTATTTCTGTCTGCACAAGGACTGATAAGAGATCGTTTACCAAACTCCATTTGAATGGCCAGTTTATACTTTCACTTACAATAACTAACAGGTACCAGTACAAAATACAAAGTTAGCAACTACGCATATGGCTAAAATCGCTTTCTTTCACAACATGTTGTGTCCATTAAAATCGTAGGGCAATATAGCAGTGGTGTGGGCCGGGGGACGCCAAATGGAAAGAGAATCAGTGCTGATAAATGATTTCGGTACAAATGTTATTTTGATCTTTCGCGATATCGTTGGATTTGTTTTGGGGGCGTACGCGATTACAGCTTGTGTCGGCCTTTTGATTGCATTACTTTATTGAGTGCATGTTGCGTGGAAGAATTTTGGGGTTTGTCGCAATTTGTTTTATGCTGCCTGTGTTTGTTACTGTTCTGGTAAGGCTTGGATGGGTACATTTGCCTCAGGATTGTGGTTAAAGTGCGTGTATTAAGTATACATAGCACGAATAAAATCACATACATATATAAATAAATGTTCATTATTTTTATCAACTCATTGACAATTTCCTTTTTTTTAAATATTTATAATATGTCAATTTATTCACAACGGTGGCGATTTAGCAAGTTCTTTGGTAGACATGATCTTATAGAAGCGGAACTATGCTCATATTCCTAACCTTTGTACTGATGTAAACATTATAATTCAAATTAATTGTGGTAGTTTTTGGACTACCTCCGTACTACTTATTATAAATTTGGTAACTTGAAGCTTGTTTTATTTAGAAGGTTTTACTTTATCTGTTAGTTTGTAGTTACGGTGTTGCTATTAAGAACTACACCAAAACCGTATATACAGTTGTATGTTGAGGACATAATACTTCTAAATTCTACTTCATATGCAATATGTGTATGTCGTGAGCAAGGCCAATACGTTCCGTTTTCGAAATTGCTTTTTTATTAGTTTTTCATCTTTTTGTTGCTATGAGGATTCAGTGATATCGTGTAAAGAGTTAAGCGCTAGGAATAAAAAATATACGAATTTAGTATTAAAGGTATATTGTCACTTATTCTTTAAATAATGCTATTTTATTTATTTTCTATTAGTATCCGTCTTCTTTAGCTGGGTGACCCTGGAAAAATAATGCACCTTATAAGCTTCATTATGCTCGAAGTTTATTGTTTTGATTTTCAAAGTGGAATGGGCAAGTTCGTCGGGGGCGCTCCCATTGTCTCACAGGAAAAGGACGTGAAGCGACAGATTTGCTGTTGCGTTTCGTGCGGCGAGTAAGACTGCTGGATGCCTACAGTCCAATATCCCGTCCCTCTTCACATCCCTTATCCGTACCGCTCTCCTCCCGATTTGATGGGCCGGCAACACTTCCATGATCCAAGCGTTGTGAATGTTCATGGGCGGCAGAAATCACTTACACTCAGCTGACCTGTTGGCTCCTTTGCCGGCCCTATGCTATAAGAAAATATTTTCAATCATGAATTAAACCGTTTGGAAGATAATATACATATTGAACAAAAGTAGGTATGTATTAACAAAGTAGTCCAATTTCGTACATTTTAAATTCAGTCAGGTTATATTTCATTTAAAAGATAACACCTGGAGATTATAAAATCAGCACAGATTATGACGTATGTGGGTTGTGGAATAAGTATAGAACCGCATATCCAAAGATACCACTTACCCAAGTATGCGCCATCCATGCCAGGGTTGTATTTGAGAGACGAGGGCCCATCAGCGGGTTCATTTGAGCTATGTATACTGTCACCCAACTGGAATGAAAAATGATTCATTGAACAGTAGTAGGATTGGAAAGCGGCCTGCATACAGCGACTTCCTGCAACCTTAACCAGGCCGTCCGTCCACCTTGTAGGCGGGCGTGCGACACTCCGTTTGCTTATATGTGACCTCCACTCCAGAACCAACGGTCATCAGTTTTTCGCGCTATTTGCCCGGCAGGAAGTCGCTGGATGCAGGCCGGTTCCAACAGGTCGATTTGGAGATACTTTTGGGAGGCCTATATTCAGCAGTGTGGTTAAAGAGAAGACAAGAGAACGAGAGAGAGAGAGAGAGAGAGGAATGTAAAACGTGATTAAGGATAATAAATAAATAATAATAAATAACACCCAACAGTCACATATATAGTCCTGACCCCACACTAAGATCGAGTCTTGTGTCGTGGGTATCCTAGTTCCTGAACTACGAGAGACTTTTCGGTCTCACAAACACCCAGACCCGGAAGAAATATTTGTGGGCCACACAAACATTTCTCTCGGTGCAGGGATCGAACCCGCGGCCTCTCGTTTCACAGGCGGCGTCTAACCAACTGCGCCACGGAGGCTGTCAAATGACAAGGAGGATGACCACAAATACAACTATATTGAAAAAAATTATTAAACTATATAGAAGTAAAATTAGCAAACATCATGGAGGATGCTTTAAAGCTAAGTGGAATTATGATCCACGTAGAACGGGAGGGTAGAGATCGAGAAGCCCGCTATCGACAGATCGTCCGATGTACATAGAAATGCGTATTTCAAGCAGTGATGCTACGGGTTGATGATGAATAGTGGGATAGCGTTACATTTCTGGCTTGTGGGACCCAGAGGTTAGAAGGTATTTTTGGCTCGATGTGGAAAAGTAATCTAATTTACTAGTAATTTAGAGCCTGAAGTTTGGAGTAACTACCTCATATTAAAATATATGGAAAGACAACACTTACAATAACCACATGGAAAATGCTGATATCATGATGCTGCATCTGAAGACACTGAAATACAGGATTATTTTGAGATTGTTAGTACAGTGACTTAAATATAGTAATCAATAAACACAAATTCTGCTACCATAACTGTCACTCATACCAAGTCGAAGTTCACACAGATTTTGTTCGAGGTATCTGCCCTACTGAAACTTTATAGCTTGTACTAGCCGTCACTATAGTGGACAGCACCTTTATGACTATACAATTAACGTAGATTATACCATAAACAACAATTTAACAACAAGACTCTCGACCATCTGCCTTCAGCGAGTTCTTGAGTACTTCGGACACATAGCCCGGAAGAAGGATGATAATCTTGAGAAGGTCATCATCACCGGTAAGATCGAAGGGAAGAGACCACGAGGCCGGAACCCGTTACGATGGTCCGATCAAATCCGTGCCGCCCTAGACACCAGCATACACCAAGCCTTACACACCGCAAAAAACAGATCCAGATGGCGTAATATCATCAATGTAAAAAATGCCCATGGTGGGGGTCACGACCCTCAGCAATAAAGAAATCGACTCAAGGAGGAGGAGATACCATAAACAATTGGAGAGTACATTACCCTTGGTTTTCCGATTTCTTTATAAACAGAGGGACAAATATAAATATTGCTCCGAAGACACCAGTCAGGACGTATATGGGTATGTAGTATGTCTCTGGTGCCTCAGGAGCTGTCTCGCCACCTGGAGTTGAGCTCATATTTCTGCTTTGAAATACTCGTAAATGTATTAAAAACCTCGTTTATAGCTTGACAGAATATTACTCTCAAAACTTCGTATGACAGAACCACGTCAAAACTACTATTTTTCAATTTTATTGTCACTGAAGCCAGTGTTAAGCCGTGCGAAAATTTAAGTTTGTAGAAAACCTTTTTTAATGTTCAATTTAAATTATTTTTTTAAGCTACTATAATTTTATTGTGTAATTGCATTGACTTTCCTGTAAACCTGTGTTCTACCGTCGTTGGCCTCATCTGCTATAGACTACCCATTACTTACATCTATCTGGATGGAATTGCACTTTGCATCAATAGCAATGCAGACACTTCACCAACATAAGGAAAAAAAAAGAACCTGGGAATAAATAGTTACCTTCGGCTTTTCTTATTATCAACGCCACATCTAAGGCTGGCGTGGGCGGCTACATGGCCATGCAAAACTTTTGTTTTTAAAGGATATTCATGTTTTGTTATAATATAGGAGGCAAATGAGCATACGGTTCACCTGATGGTAGGTGATCACTGCAACACATCTGCAACACTTTAGGGCATAGAGATGCGTTACCGGCCTATGAATTTAATCTACTGGTAAACAAGCAAATAACAAATTCCCGTAAAGTTGAAACTGGGTAAGTACATGGGAGGAGGACCGATAGCCGTATCGGAGGATCGCGATAGCGGCAGAGCGGGCATGCGCGCGCGCACCTATAATGACTCAATTATCCGTTCAGAGAGGGCGTGGCTGGCCACAGTATGTCTTCATTACAAGACTGCCGGCCGCTTTGTATGGAATATGCTTTTATTTTTAGTTCCAAGTAGTATTGCTGGGAAGTGAAATTTGTCTTAACATTTTTGTCTTGGGTTTTAATAAAATAGTTGCCAAGAATTTTTTGATTGTGTCCGTCATTTCACCTATGCCTGGCGAACTGAACTGATCTAAACGGCTCTGATGACACTCACGTGGAGGATAAAGGGAGATATGGCACTTGATGTCAGCCTACAGAGGGACAACTGTGCCATCAGCATACAATTGGTATCTACGTCAGGTATTTCACTTGATAATTATTTTTTATTTGGTGCGCCCTACTTAATATATGTGTGAAGCCGTCAACAGTACCAACAGACTATTATCTTATACCGCTCGACATGTATGCCGGACTAAGTACTTTCTTTTTCATGCTGCGGTGCAAGAACCCAAGTTTATAGAATACAAGAGGCAACATCGTATCAAATAGCGAGACACAAACCCTCTGCCGGCTTATTCAGCCCATATGGACAATCACAACACTCATCAGCGATACGAATCATACCCCAATATGACAAAACACAGGCAGAAAATAAAAGAGGCAGCAAATTTTTCCACAACTCAATCGTTGAGTAAAAATATTGGACATCCCTTTCGTTCGGTTTAACCAGCACTCGTTGTTGAGATAAGGAAGGGAGGAGAAGGTCTTATATTTCATAAACAAAACCAAATTAAAAATACAAGCCTTGTTAACACAAATTAGCACTAGGAAGAGGCGCATGAGTTCCAAGAGCACATCATAGGACGTTATCTATTGGTACCGGGAAATATAGCAAAGAATTTATTGGTAATATCGTTGTTGTGCTTTGATGGGCGTTTATGGTACATTTCCAAGTCGAAACTGCGCTCCGCTTAGCGATATCAGCTCGATCTCCGCACAGATTGACCTACGGGGTCATGAATTGATTTTAAAGTTTCTATTTTGGGTACAATATTATGAAACCTCTCGGCGTTTTGAAATAAACCTAGAGTATGATATAAATACGCTTGGAGATTGAAATGTTGTAGGCCTGGCAAAATTGTTAGTAATTTCTTGTTGATACTGCTGAGCAGAATTGGAAAATTGAATGGTAAATATTTAAGTTTCTATTTTGAGTACCTTTAAGTCGTCGAGTACAGATTAGTTAGGTAATCTCAATAATAGTCTCAGAATTTGCCAAACCAAAGTCATTGCAGCGAATGATTAACTTATTGAATGCATGTAGATTACATTGATATTTTTCTAGATATTTGCACCCAACAGTAAGAGGTGTGCATAGTATAGATTGTAAAAGTTTTATTGTGGAAAAAGTAGCTAAGCTAGAAAAGGGTCAGTAAATTAAAAGGTTTCGTCATTTCAGGTATACAATTTGGGAGTTAAATGTTAATGGATTATCAAACATCTACGCCAAGGGATAAGTACCCGCTTCTATCATGACAGCTATGACTTTGACGGCATAGGGTCAAAACCGTTCGCAAACTTCAATTTCCGGAGGGCGTGGATACGTTGCGCGTTTTGAATTTAATTTTGGCACACTTCCTCACTATCCCTTTCAAGATTATTATTTATACATTTTTATAAGAAAAAATGGTATACATAATAATTCTTCAAACAATACAAAACATGTCTTGAAATTTTAAAATGTATGTAACAATTTAAGAGAAGCGTCATGCAGAGCAAACTGCACTGGCCTGAAACATAGCATGCGACTTCGTTGCTAGAATAAATCACACTTGATTTATTTTTATTCGCTTGGCAACACTGAGCGTCGTATATATTCCCGCCCTGAAATGCCATTTCCATTCTTTATTTAAATTATTTTTTTCGTTTGTTTTTCGGCCAGTGTTAAAGTAATGTTGGAAAAGTTTAGCGTATTTGTTTCTATAAGAAAGGAGGCTTAACATTTAGAAATATTTCAGTCTAATGTATTTATGAGCAAACTGTAGAAACCAGAACGGTTGTATTGATCAATCAAATAATAAATAATTTACAAAAATAACACAATATTCCACTGATATACCTAATGTCTGCGATAAGGGTACGATGTGTCCAGATATGTTTAATTTACTCACTAATTAATCAATTTGAAACGGAATCAGAGCGTCTCGCGTGCAACCCAAAAACAAATGGCCCAACCTAAATTACAACCGCGTCGGAAGCGTTAATATTCAATAAAATCATTATCAAGGCGGTTACATTAAAAAATATTTTTACTTGAGTAATTTATTGGGCTGGAGAGATAACCTCATCACACATACCGACAGCTGGGGCTTCAGATGAATTTTTGTCTATGTATCATAATTTGCTTGCGTATAGAGGAATGAACTTTAAGGTCATCGACTCTATTTTCCCGACATTAGAAACTTAGAGTATTTATAATATAGAGGGAGCGCTGGTACTTCAAAAAGGTGGATAAATATGGTGGTGCCGCCTTTTTCTGTCCTCCTATTAGCTGATGTGTGACTAGTTGTTCAACATGCACGAATAACTTGGAAAATAAAATAGTTTAGGGCTATTTAATTTTAAAAGGACAAGTTCAATATACTTTTGGTTATCAAACGAATTTACAGCAAAATTTGAAAATAATAAACACAGAATAATGAATAATAAATTTTCACTAATATAGAAGTGCTACCAACATTTAAATAAGAAAATATCTAAGTTTTTGAAGACGCAATGTATGAAAGTGCTCCGTCTGTATTATATTTACTCCAAGATTAGAAATAGGCTATTTGACAATATTGAAAATATACTACGAATTGTGGTCATCCGGCAAGATAATAGTATAGAAAAGCATATTTCACGATAATTTGAACTAAATTAAGTTTATTTTTTGTAAAATACACGAAATAAAATTGATTAAAAAAAGATATTTTTTCTGTGACCGGAACGCTCTGTGATTGGTTGCAGCTCTCGTGACGTCATCGCGCAGTAAAAAGCTTTGTTAATTCATTGTAGGAAGTAGTTGGGGCTTGTGATTATAGATCTAAGTCAAATGTGGTTGAAGTTCGCGATTTTTCTGAAATAGATTTTTCTGAAATAGCCATTTCGTGGGCGAGTCTCAGAATGGAGTAAAATTTTGTACCAGTTGATAGCAGCAAGCTACCTAAGAGAGATGCGTTGATGGTTGCACATTTCTTTAAAAATAACGCTGATTAATATGCTGCGGAATTTAAAAAAATAAAAACAGCACTGTAAGTAACAGAATTTATTTATAAAATATACTTATTTTATATTATGTTGAAAAACACTTAGAAATATATATTTTTTTCACATATCTGCAAGGGAATCCTATGGAGACGATGCGATTATTTTAATGAAAACAAATAATTTTAGTTACATTGAGAATAATGTCTTCGTTAATTAATATTTACATCGAAATGATCTTCACACATAAAAAAGTGCCCATGGGATGAAATGCTTTTTGGGTCTCCCCGAGCTAGGTCTAACCACAGTTACATTATTTTATCACGTTAACTTAACCGTCTTATTTATAAAACCTATGAAAGCTAATGTTATAAGGAGGGCCTAATAACTGCGACACAGTTACAACTGCTGCAGTTATTATGACAACATTTTTATTGTTCCATTGCTTGTTGGTTCAGAAATAAACTTTATTTTATTTACATCTTTTCGGATTCGTTGGAATTGAAACAAAGACTTTTTTGTACCTTTTATACTCGTATTTGTGCATTGTGACGCTACACACCATTTATACACCATTATATTTAATAAAAATGAAGAAAACTAATAAAAGAAGATTCGTCGCTATAGTATTAGTAAACCGTTCACTGCGCTGTGACGTCATATCTCAAACAACCAGCGCCATCATTAAAAACAGCGTTTTTGGCGCACTTTTGGAAATTTAAACTTTATCATTGTTTTTCTTCATAATGCAGTAAAATATTCCGGAAATATCAATGTAGTGAGCTTAATATGCGATACAGGATAGTTTAAAGCCATTATTGAAAATTAGTCAAATACCCTATTGTATTACTCATAATAAGGAAAATATTTTGATAAACATAGTTCTTATAGTTTTTATCTCAGCGAATGATTGGGCCGTTTAATTGTTAGCCTATCGTTATCTGAGTAAGCCTGGCAGCAATAGTGGAGCAGCCAGAATAGAGAAATGGCGAGTTTATTTTAATGCGAAAGAACTAAATTAGGCGTCCAATTGATTGATTGTTAAATTATTTTAGTGGTTGACAACCAATAAATGTGCTTTAGTAACTTGCCGAGGTTAAATACTGCATACGTCATTAGAATGTGTGTTACTGTTTATCAATAAGGAGTCTGATCATCTTGCTTACTTGGGCAAGGAGCAGAGTCGGGTGTTACGAAATGCGAGGTTAATGTAACAAAGAAAATTGAAAATAACTACGATTTTTGATACTCATGGTCATCATTTAAGACAAATGCTGTTGTAGGGTCAAGACATTTTTCTATTCATATTTCCCACTTCTTTAACTAAAACATATTCATATGAACTCAGGCTAAACGATCAGTACAATTATGTACTGTGTACTAAAAACTAAGTTAGTCTCAATAGTGTAGGATAATTTAACGACCACTGCCTCGGTGTCGTAGTTGTACTACGGTACGCTTACAACGCTGAGGTCTCGGGTTCGAATCCCGGGTCGGGCGAAGTGATATTGGGTTTTTCTATTCATTATCAGCCCAGAGTCAGGAATTTGTGCCCGATATGGCGATAGGCTCGCCACCTATCACATTGTGGGACGGAACATACAAGGCGAAATGGGGCGCCCTGGCACCTCTACCTACCCCTCCTGGGAAAAAGGCGTGAGTTTATGTATGTGTATGTAATTAAACGACCAAAATCATATCCTTTTACTACGTGCTCAGTGTAAAGGGGCAGCCATATTGTCATGTCGAATGTTGTCACCATAAATGCAGCAAATTAATACAAGGTTTTTATCTTGAGACCTTTGATCCACACTTGTTTTGTCCGTTACATTTGTAGAACATAGCTTTATCATTGTTCCCGATTTTATTATTTTACTATGAATGTTCAATTCTTTTTTGTTATTAATATTTTATAACTTATTGAAATTTGTTTACGCGTAAGACTAGTTAGGCAAATTGGTCTTTGTTTATTGGTGAGTGTATTTATGGTTTAGTGATAGTGGTTGAGAAAAGCCAAAATAATATGTTTGTAAACCACTGAGATAGCAAACAAGCTTACGGGTCGCCAGATGGTAAGTACTTAGTAGTTATCGTAGCGTATCAAATTTGCAACATCAGAGGTGTCAGTCGCGCGTTGCAGGCCATGTCACCTCCTCACTTCTTTTTTGAAGATCCCCTTGCCACAGCCTGTTGCTGACCTTGTAAGAACATGTCCACTCCTTGTTTAAAATCACATGCCGCAGTCTTCTAGGAAAGTCTCGGCAAGTAGCTTTATACTGTTTTTAGCCTGACTGTATATGAGATGAATTTCCTCTAGAACCGTACGGTACGCGATGATACTGAATATAAAATTTGACAATGAATTATCCGATGGTCCGTGTCTGATGGTAAGAGGCGCAATCATAAAATGTCAGTGATAAGTAATTTGATGTACAGCAGTGAGTAGATCAATATTCGTGATTATGTCGAAAGTAAACTAGACTATAGACAAAGATAGGTATTACGAGTATACGATGAACAAAATAGGTACCTAATTCACTTCTAATCTTCTTAATACGGTTGTTTGCATGTGAATGCAATCAATTAATTGTTATTAATTAATTATCAATGTAATGTATGTAAGAGATTAAAAAAAAACAATGAACTTTCATCAACTTTTTGTTGGAGTGAGGTGAAATTTGGAACTATAATTACTTTAATTTTTTGTATCTAACTGACGTTACTATATAACGCATTGTTTGATACATGTTTTCATAATATAAACAAATAGCATTTATACTCGTAATCTATAGTACGAGTATTAACAGTGCCAATATAATAAAATGTGAGGAGTTAAAAACTGATCCTAATAGGTTGACAACAGCGTGAAAACAACACATTCGGACGTCAAAAGATCGTAGACAAACTATAATTCTATTAGCACTTGACTAGCACTTACTATATGTATTACGATAATTATGTCATTTCCACTTAAGGAAGAGTATTTATTGAGGTTGCAAATCATCTATTGTGGGCTTGATTGTGGCGGAAAAAGTCCTTTACCAACGCAGCAGCATAGACTTAATATACCATCAAAAACGTTTGAGGAAAAAATGAATAGAAACTATTGTAATCGCGGTAATAAATACTCTATAATAATACAAATGTTTTATTGAATATAGTTTAATCAAATTTAAGATAAGGCGCAATTGTCTCGCCTAATCTCAGACTAATTGCAAACAATTTATTTAAAATAACGAATTATTGCCTGGCGATAATTGTACTTATCAATGAATTTTTAATTGACCCGAGTTATGTACGTCTAATTAAAGGGACTATCATTTTTTTATATAATTGCTTAGAATGAATTATACGCCCGATTTAATTATATCTATCAATAATTATTATTTAGTAAAAATTTAGATGGCTTTTTTGTTTATTTATAAATCTGTATCCTTATCTTAAAATGCTGCGTTTATTCTACATGATTTTGATTATCACTATCATCATCAGTCATAGGAAGTCCAAGACTAAAAGAATATCTTTTTTTTATTAGTATGAATGGTGAGACGAGCATTCCCTTCACCTGCTGGTAAGCGATGTGACCGCTTATGGACAGTAACAAAAACAAACAACACCATGACTTACAAAGCACTGCTTGGCATTCTACTACGCTCGCTATCCTGACACATAAGATGTTAAGACTCAATATGTCCAGTAGTTATCCAACCATTTTTATGTAAACTGCATAAAGTCTATTCATTAACTAATGAGACAGTTAAGTATTTAATTTTGTAAACATATGTCTCCATGTTTTAAAGTATGTTGTACATAAAACAATGTTATACGAGCTAAACAGCGATGCGCAATAATACGACAAAACTATTGGTGTATTCCTTGCAGTGAATCATCTTTATGGCCAATTCCGGAGCTACATTTCAGCAATTGCTTGAATTATTGTACCTACGTAGTCGTTCCGAACACGTTACGTCTTTATTTCGTTGATATATTGAGGCTGTTTCGTATTATTTCTATTTTATGTCTAACAAATTACCGAATAAAGTGGCTGTTTAATTTGATTACGGACTTTGTGATATTTCATTAACTCTTTGGCGAATATTTTATTGTATTTATGCAGCATATACGCATTCTTTAACTCATTAACCCGTTATTGTAGCCTGATATGGAAAGGTTAGTTGAATTTAGTCATGATAAAAAAACGCTGCAGATAAGGAAAACCGTTAACAAGAACCTACATTTAATATCGCTTCAATAAATCCATAAAGACACACCGGCCATTACAAACATAGACGGCCATCCTTTTAGTTGTACAATTGACACATAGGCTGCGTAGTACACGTGTAAATAACCATGTATCAGGACAGAAACAAGACTGGGGCCCACCAGGGACACATAACTTAAGCGAGTACGGCAGATCAAAAAGCGCCGCCGGCATCCGATGGACAGCGGCCGATTTATACAGGCGCAACCCTACGGCCCGATAGTGCGATATGCTCGGATATAGTGAAAAATAATGGCGGATAAATTGCCTTTATACGGCCCTATTGCGGCCTGTGCGTTTTGTTACTGCATTGTTTTAAAGTGCCGCTAATAAGGAAGTGCATTTATTGGATGTTGTTATTTGTGGTTATTGCAATATTAGTTGCCAGTATCAATGCGTGCAACCGTGAGAAACTGGATTAAAAATTCAAATGTGAGTTATTCCATTTTAAAAAGAGAATAAAAAGAGGTTGCATTACTGGCCAAAAATAAATCAATTAAGTTAATACCTCTTGAATTGCGCTTATTAATCAAATAGTATATATACATACTATTGGAACCCCGGAAGTATAAAATTAGTAGGTACTTTAAGAAATCTAATTAAAATTGTTTAGTACAGTATACGTTGAACGATGGTAGAGGGGAACGTGTATGTTTTGCTTTGCTTTTTATATAACGAAGAACTTAGGATTTGAACTCTTATATGTCGTCGCTAATAGCAGTCCATTGAAGTGTAGGTAGCATACTCAAAATCATAATAGGGTGTTTTTGTATATTTTTTCTATGTTTGTGGCCAAACATGACTACGTTTATTATTAACCGTCGTGACAGACTCTACAGTCTTCATGCAGATGATAGATGAGCTGTATTAGGTGATATTCATGTTTCGACTTGCCTTTTCAGTACCCAAAGTGACCTTAGTTGAACTGCATTAGTTTAGAGCTGTTAACAGCTGTGTAGTGTAGATACAAAATACCCATTTGCGTTATAACTTAGATAATTTTATCAATAAGAACGGATGCAGCGAATGGATATTGTGGAAACTAGATAACCTATTGCGAGATGTCGAATACAAAATTACGATAACGCGGCTGTAACCGACAGCTCCTTTGACATCGATGCGCCGGCGACGAAACGCGGTATGCAACAAGACCAAACCACTTTCCTCACATCAACATGTATTTTGAAAGTGTCTGTGGTGTAGTTGAATATCGGCTGCGAAATGAGAGACGGAATTTTTGGTTGCAGCACCAAGAGCAGGGTTTGTATGGCCCACAAATATTTAATTCTTGATGTTGGGAGACCGAAAGTTTCCTTGTGGTTTTTCAAGTCTACCTCGCATGACTACGTGATCTTACTATGAGATTCTGTGAAGTGATTGAGTGTTAAAATTATGTGTGTGACGCTTGCAGTTGGTATCAATGTTAGCGCGCACAATTTTCTTGACTTCTTTGCTTTTAGAATTGGCATTACCAAAGGCATTAGGGCTAACTATGAAGCCACCTGTGAAACTGATATTATAGACACTTATAATTTCGACTTTTATAACAGATACTACTTAGAACGAACTTTCTTAGCTTTTAATGAATGAAATTGCACGTACTGAGTACTAGCTGATTATTACATGAACCCATCCCGACAAATTTAATTGGACAATAAAACACAACAAGTCGTAATGATTTGTGCTGCACATCGATAATGTAATGTTAATTATTATTCATACTCATTGAATAACATCTGTTATCGGTATCGGCGGGGCTCCATTGAGCCGACTGCCGCTCTGCTCTCGCTCATTCATTTCGACCTAAATATATGAGTCTGTTTGCTAAACACACATATCTAGGATTGCAGTACTAAGTCTTATTAGCTGCCCTGAAGCGATACCGCGTCTAATGTTAGTTTTATTTAATTACGCTTTTGACCGGATAGGCTACTTGGAGAATTGTGATAGCCGTTATCCGTAATTTGCGGATTAAATTGTTTTAGAATGACTATTAAATCTATATTACTACGTTTTGTAGTTGCAAGTTCCGTTAAAATTGTGCTTTAATGACATAAAATCTATGTTCAGCTTCAAATTTAATAATTTTTCATTCATAAATATGATACTATTTTTTAATTAAACTCTATAAAACTTTATTATTTGCGACCTCTCTGGCCGTTTTCGCATCTGGTACGGTTCCAAAAGGCCGACGGAAAATTAATGGATAAGCTAACAAAAATATAATAACGTGTATAATTAATTGGCCCAGTAGGCCTACAACATCAATTTCGTTTCACACCTTGATCGATGCAAAAGATTTTTATCACATAAATAATCGACAGTAGCGGCCGCTCATTAATCAAACATTAATTAAGTGCGTGCGCAACACATTCGCACTCTTCTCAATTAACACAAAGATCTGTTAAGATAAAATGCAAATTTTCGATTGTACCGGCCATCTTTTTACATTCACCGTCCTTCTCACACACACGGTACACCACATACAGCCATCACTTTCACTGCAAATTATTTTGACAGAACTCCTAAAACATTTTTTATCTGTCCGCGATAAGTATGACAAGGATTTGTGTCTCTGTCGCGCACGTCATTTCCAGCCATCCTTTGCCTCGTTCTAAAAAAAATAAACGGTTTTCAAATAAATAAACGGTGAACAATATTTATGTGTTTGCAAATGAAGTTGTTATTTTTGGCGTGAATTAATGGAATTGATTACCGTTTTTTGCCGTGCAAAGGGCGTCGTGTTGTTACATCGGTTTGATAGAATGTAATTATTTCATTATTTAACACTTGCCGGCAAATGTTAATGGAAACATAAAGGTTATGCATTTTATGCTCGTGTTTATATTGTTTAATCAGCATTCTGTTGTTTTAATTTGTAGCGATCCTGCAAGCGTGTTGTGTTAATTGATGTAAAACTATTAATCACGCCTACGCAAGTGAGCGCAGTACTGATTAAAAAAGTTATTTTAATATAAATAAAAGCTTTTGAAATATTTCATTACTTAATTCGTCTACATTTTATGCAAACAGAATAAGTGTCTTTTCCTTCGTTCCAAACAAAGGAATTTCTAAGGATGCATCAATTTTTTAACTGACTTCAGGTCGTAACATGATTATAATATCGTTGTTATTTAGCAAACAGTCTGTAATGGCCTTAAAGTTTCCAGAGAGTAACATACATTAGGTACCAAATCATAGTATTTTTTTTACTAAAGATTTATTTTTACCATTTTTTGAACTCTTTACATAAATAAAGTGCGTGCTACCATGTTGGTATCGGACCATACGTAGTTTAGTCGCGATTTCAAATCCCAGGTCATACCACTGACTTTTTCGGAGTCATGTGTGTATTGACAGTCAATCTCCAAGCATAAAACATTGTGAAGAAGCCTGCATACCATTGTGATTTAAAATAAATTTTGTGTGGTATGTGAAGTCCGCCAACCCACACTTGACCAGCTTAGGGGACTATATGGACTATATTATGGCCTAAACCCTTACAACCGTACTCTTGATTGTAGGGTTATGGGCCGATACAGATACAGATTACATACAATTCGACATGCATTTGATCGATTTACTTGGTCTTGGGGTGTCATTAGTAATATTGCTACATGTCCGGTGGCAGTATTAGTTAACCTACGTTAAGACTAGGTTTTTGAATCATCACTACTTTTTTACTTCCTGTTGGCTAATATGTGTTTTCTATGGCAGGTTTCATAACTCAATATTAAGCTTCAATATTTCTTTTTTTCATCTGTTGGTACTTGGTTCAAAGCAAGTTTAAAATAAGTGCTGTCAGGTTTAATGATACAAAATTTGCATCTCCATTTTCTATAACAGTTTTTTTTATAAAATATAGAAACCTAATATAACAATCAATAACGATGGTAAATTGCATTCTGGTCGTTGTCAAATTAAGTATCTGAATTCCGTTCTAACAACTCTAAGCTTCTTGATTGTTTTTGCCTAACCAGGATTCATTTTTCTACATTGAGTTCATGTACCGCTGTTCCTATCATTACATGAATGTAGTACATACATCTAAGATCACTTTTAAAAATACATATTTCAAACCAGCGAGATCTCACCGTCAACAACACAGATAATAATAATCATATACCGCCAATATTTGCAAACATAATTAATATTAAGCAAGTGTGAATTAAGATAAAGTTCATGTGTATACCTACGTTATTATCTCGTCCTAATTTGTAGTGCACGTCCTTTGACCCTAGTGGGCTTCCGTTCTAATGACTCCATCTCGAAAGGGCACGATCGAACGGCCGCTGTTAGCAATCAACTCAATGTTTAAATTGTAATTTGTAAATCTTGTAGCAATTTTTTGTGCCTACTATCTAATCTACGCATTGGATTGCAGCAGTATTTGACTTTTCGTATGATGTATCAGCCCATACACGTCCCAATGCAGGGCACGGCCCTCCTCGAGAATCGAGAATACGATTGTGAGTGGTTAGGCAATGTAGTCCACCACGCTGGCTTAGTGCGGGTGGGTATTTTTGTATTAGTGGTTACTAATATTTGTATATAGGTCAAATTGAGATTCTTTATCACTACCTTTTAAAACCACTGTATCGAAAGAATTGCGGGTCGTAGACATTTTTTGAAGAAAGCAAAGATGAGAGAAGTGATAAGTGCGATAATAAATTATTATGTGTTCTCCGAAATTCTCTAGAAGAAATTGTGACAGGGTCTCTGTTATTCCTATTCAGGTATGAGACATTGGTCGGACAATAATATTTCTTTAGACGGGTCTGGCCTATCATGCTCTGGCTTAAACTGCTCACGTATAGGGAATAGATGCATAAATGTACTGTTTTATATTATCGTCAGTAATAGAAGTCCCTGAGCTGAACATAGTCGCCCTTCGAAAATAACTAAAATTTTAAATAAAAAAATAAAAACCGACTTCAAAACAAAACCAAAAAATAATAAGTACCTCTGCAAAGCAAAAAAAATAATATTTATTTCATGCAACTTGTGCATGTTGATTAATTTGTTTAATGACTTGACTAGCCAACAAATCAAAATATATGCGTAACGTATTGAAGGCGGGCCGCCAAGTACCAAACATGTAGAACCTATGCCTTATATTAGTTTAAATATCTACATGTTTGGTACTGGGCGACCCGCCTTCAATATATACCTACAATATAACATTATTTTTTTGCTTTGCAGAGGTACTTATTATTTTTTGGTTTTTAGTGGTTTTGTTTTGAAGTCGGTTTTTATTTTTTTATTTAAAATTTTAGTTATTTTTATCTTTTTAGTGTTGATAGGAATTAAAATGAAGAAGATTTGGTCCCCACAAGGAATATGTTCTTTCTGATGACAATGAAATCGCGAAAATCGGCTAAAAGCTGCCGAAGATATTAGAGTATTCACATGTTCATTATTTGGTCTCCCCCCTCAACTCCCTTCGCCCCTACCCTCTTTTCCCTCCACCACTGTAGTTTAGCTTTTATATTGAACCCAATGCAAAAAGAACCATCGGAATCCTATTAAATTTTGAAGATTTCTGCTCTTCAGGTCCGAACATGATCATCAGATCTTCATGTTGTGTTCCAGAGATTAACCTGTCAATACGTTCTTTCCAATGAAAAAGAAATCACTAAAATCGGTTAAAAACTGCCGAAGATATTAGAATTTACGTGTATTTTAATTTTATCCCTCCCTCACCCCCACCCCTTTTTCCCTCTCTCACTGTAACTTAACTTTAATAATGAACGTAATACAAAAAAGAACCATTGGAATCCTACTTAATTTTAAGGAGTTCCTCTCTGCAGGTCCGAAGATATTCATCAGATTTTCACCATATTTTCATGGGACCAAACGACAAGTACCAGCTTTCAATCAAAGAAAGAATGGTCGAAATCGGTTCACACAGTACAGAGAAACGAGGTAACAAACATAAAAAAAAGTAACATACAGTCGAATTGAGAACCTCCTCCTTTTTTTGAAGTCGGTTAAAAAAGTAATAAAACAAACTGCAGTACCTATTAGAAGAAGTTTGTGTCCTCCATCCAGTTTCGTACTGCAACATTTGTCAATTCATTTAACGTACACATACTTACTGATGGTAGGTGTAAGTGAGAGGCCTTCTGGGTGGGTACCACCGCAATCAGTGGCGTAACAATAGGGTGGCAAAGTGCGCAAAATGCCACGGGCCCCTGGCCTAAGGGGGCCCCCGGACCGGCAAGGCCCTGGTCTGACAGGGTCTCAGGCCCGACAGATCCCTGGCTTGACAGGGCCTCAGGTTCAAGCCCGACAGGGTGTAAGCAGATAAGAATATAACATTGATAACGAAATTATTAATAATAAACAATTGACTACATTTTAAACATAACAAACATTTCTTCATCATGTATTTGATTTAAATGTTATATTTTTGTTTCATTATAGTCTAACAAATATGATGAAGTGAAACGATTTGTGATTGAGAAAGGTTCACTGTAAACCCAGAGACCATTGGGTTAACAAGAGACAGCGCCAATAATTAAAAAATAAATGAATAAAATAATAAACAAATGCCCCTACGTTTCGGTGACGATATAATCTTGATGGCGGAATCGCTGGAGGAGCTGCAAAAAATGTTGGACGGTCTGGATTCAGTCTCACAGCGAATAGGTCTAAAAATTTACTTCGACAAAACCAAAGTAATGATCCACCCTCACCTTGATCCAACCTTTCGCTTTATGTGGCCACCAGCTCTTTGTTGTTCCCAAATATACTTAACTGGGGCTTACCCTTTAACTAGGTAGAAAAAACTTTGAGAAAGAGGCTACGAGTCTTCTCGTCAGCTAACACTTTTTTCCCAAAAGCTTGAAAACGACAAGTGCCTACCAGAGCCTACGGTACCTACGGTGCTGAGCTCTCACAGCACGGCTGGTCTAATGGCTTATGGTCGCTCAGCGAGCTATGGATCTTATTTTCCAAAGAGACACCGCGTGCTATGCGCGGTGTCTCTTCGTCTATCCGTAATGAGCTGATCGGACAGAGAACCAAAGTTATAAGACATAGCACACAGACTTAGCAATCTGAAGTGACAGTGCGCTGGCCATATCTTGTCTTGTGTTCTTGAGTGGAAACCGCGTCTTGGCTAACATAGTGTAGGACGCCCGCCACTTAAGTGGAGTGACGATTTGCAAAAGGTCGCTACCACATGCTGGATGCGACAAGCTGATGACAGGGTGAAAAAAATTTGAAGGAGGCCTATGTCCAACAGTGGACAGCAAAAGGCTGATGATGAATGTTTGAGTTGAGGGTTATGACGACTAGAAATAAATTATAAATGCGCTAAAGAGAAATAAATTATAAATGCGCTAAAAAAATACCTTTTCGTGGCCATAGAGAAAGCGCAGAGAGCCGTAATAAAGTAGTTACTAGCATAATGTGATACTAATTTAGAGGAATGGTTAAATAAGTCCAAGGGCCAGATAAAATACTTAAGACCGAAAATTCAAAAAAGAGCTAATTGCTGTTTTGGGCCCAAAAACTCCATTATATTTGATACTCAAGATTTTTCTAAAACAGACCAATTATGTGAAGTTTATCGGTACTATGTGATAGAAAGAAATGAACATGGAGTTACAAAAAGCAACATACAGTCGAATTGAGAACCTCCTCCTTTTTTTGAAGTCGGTTAAAAACACTTTTTAATCATTATTAGAGAAACCTTTTTAGATTTTATGCAGTGATATTAGATCATAATCCAATGACAAATATGAAGCCATGTCATTAAAAGATTCTGTGCTCTTCTGTATAATCCCATATAAGTGCCATTGCAGGGCATGGGCCTACCCTACGATCCAAAGTACTATTGAGATTGGCTAAACCATTAATTATAGTCCACCACGCTGGTCCAGTGGGGGTTGGCGGACTTTACATACCATAGAAACTTGCAAATGGCTCCGGTTTCCTCACGATGCTTTCCATCACCGTCATAGTGCATGGTGATTGACGATCCATACACACATAACTCCGAAAAGTCAAAGGTGTGCCCTGGGATTCAAACCCGCGACCACCGTGAACATGTTGGCGGCTGCGCCTGGTCCAACAGGCCACCACGCACTTTAAAATATAATCATAAAAACGAAACTACAATGTAATTTTTTTTTACATTTACAAAGGGCCCCATTTGATGAATTTTGCCACGGGCCCCCGATGGGGTAGTTACGCCACTGACCGCAATGTCTATTTCTCCCGCCAAAAGCAGTGTAAATGCACTGTTGTGTTTCAGATTGAATGACATTGTAGCCAGAGTAACTAACATATTGAGACTTAATATCTTTTGTCTCAGGATGGCGAGCGCAGTGGAATATCAAGCATGGCTTTGTAATTCAAGGTATTGTTTGGCTTACCATCAGGCGAACGGCTTTCTCGTCTCACCATTCATACCAAGAAAAAAAAATGTTATACGAAAGCTGTATCTAATTGCAAAACCAATTTGCCTTTTATCGTTTTTACAATCTACTTGAAAGTAAAGTTATGAAGACCGTCATCATTTCCTTAGCAAAAATATTATAGCATATACTTTTTATAGCACATCATACTCTCCATATTGTTTATTAAGTACGTAGAGACAAGATTATTATGGCTTAATGATAGCAAACAATAATTGAGCCTTCAACATAAGAAGAACAGTGCTCTACTGCAAGATATTTTTGCGAAATATTCTAAGCTATTATTTCAAGTAGTTGGATGATTAATGTTCAATGTTTTTATAAGATATGTATCTATATCTATGGCCCGTTCACATTAAGCTATTATAAAGTAATTAAGCTTTGTAGCTAAGTAATCCTTTTTCTTCTGACGTGCATTAGAGAACATCATTTCTTTCATAACAGTATTTTTGTTCTTTTTGCTGTTCTTTTTTTAATCACGACGTGTTTATTTTTTTTGAAGTAGTCATGGGAAGTCCTTTTGACTAAGAAATTAATAGTTTTAGTTCTGTCACAAAATTCCGAAAAAAAAAAGATTTTAGCGATTGTAAAAATATAAGCCAAATAGTTCTATGCCATTCCTAATGGTCAATACGTCAAATGGATTTATAGCAACCGAATTTGGATATAAATTCGGTTACAAGAAAGTTATGTTATCGTCAGTAGGTAGTTATTAACAAACATTTGTTTTATTACTCCACAAGACATATTTTTCATAAAAGATGCCTTTATTGTGCACAATCTTAAGAGATGGTGCGCGTGCGACTGTCATCAATCAATTCTTGGAAGTTAAAACATTATGAATCACTTCCTACAAATAATGGCATTACATTTATTGCACCTTTGTTAATCATAATTGTTATATTGCGTTCAATTTTTACGATTAATGAGTGGAAACCTGTTAAGGAGAAAAACTGATGGTGCTTAATTAATTTTGAAGTTTAGTCTCTCTTATTGCTGATAAACAATATTATTATAGTTTCGTCTTCAAACAAACTTAATATATATTTTTTTCTAGTATTTTTACGCCTAAGGATAGTTCTAGTCTAGTTAGAAGATTGCAAAATGCTTTTCATAACTGGGAATCATGATGAAGTCAATTTCAACCGACTAACAAGGCGACACGTAAACCAATTGATTATAATTATTATTTTTGTTACTTCAGTTTATAGCGACAATATCGTATTAGGTCTGTAACTGGAAATAAATTGTACGATTGATAAGGTACAAAAACTTTTTAGGCCGTTATTTTGAATCTTCGTAGCGGGGAAGTTATTAAATATATTTCTGAGTCTAAGGACATCTAAACATAATGCCATGGTGAAATGCAGAATTTAGTCAATTTATTTAGTGTAAACGGAATCAATTTAATCGTAGAAATGACATGATCGGAATGCGACAGTCACGGGGTTGCGCTCTCCATTCGATACGGACAGATACGTTTTAAATCAATTTGTAGAATTGGACTAGATATTTAATTGAACGTTTGTAGTGTGCCCACGAATAACATAGTCAAAAACTGTCATAAATTTTATGAATAAACAAGCTCTAAATAATACTAATGTAAAATATATTTAATAAGCAAATAATTTTAGTCGTTAGTGACGTTTTTACTGCTCTCGAAGCACCCTGAAAAGTACGCTTTCAACGCGTATTGAAAATATGGGCCGTGTATTATTATTATTATTTTTATGTCATAGCATGGCGAGATGAGCTTGCCGTTCGCCTAATGATAAGCAATACGACCGCTCATGGAAAGTAGTAAAACCAAACAACCCCATAAATTACAATACAAAGCAATTGTAGGCATCCCACTGTGCTCGTCATCCTGAGACATATGATGTTAAGTGTAAATATGTCCAGTAGTTACTCTGTATTTTTCAAGTAAGGATTAAAAGTTGTTGGAAAATTGTATTATAAATTATATTATCCTTTACTTCCATATAACACCGACATTTTAACTGACCAAAAATAAATCCACTAAAAGCATGGGACCGTCCGTATTTCACTAAAACTATAGCGACACTACAACAAAGGACGCACAATCGTTTTATATCGGCTTCATACTGCGAGCAGGACCCAACACCGCAGGACATCCAGCAGGCCATGTTAATTAGCGGTTTTAACACATCGAACCTGGGACCGCGCGAACTAAACCCCTCGGGGAGTCCGCTAAGTGGAGCAATTGTGATTTATAATCATGTTTTTACAATTAGTTTTAATGATTGACATGCACTAATGAGTTTTGGCTTTTGATGTTTTTACTAGATTGTCTATTTGTGCTTCTGATACAAGGATTTAGATTATGGTTGATGATAGCAATGTCCTTAAAGTGGAGTAAAATAATGGTTGATCATAGGAATTTTCTTAAGTGGAGAACTATTAAGTATAATATGGGAAGTCCACCACATGGATAGAGTGAAGACAGGAAATTGCAGGATGTAGCCACTTCCAATGGATTTCTTTGGAAATCTATGCCTTCTTTTACAGCCTCCTTGGCGTAATTGGATTGACGCCACCTGTGAGGCCGCGGGTTCGACTCCGCACCGAAATAAATATTGGTATGAACCACAGGTATTTTTTTGTTGTGAGACCGAAAAATCATTCGTAGTTCCTGATACCAACGACACAAGACTCGATCTTAGTGTGGCGTCAAGACTATGAATATGACTGTTGGGTGTATTTATTCATTTATTTTATTCTTATCATTAAAGAATTGAGACATTTATGACAGCAGGTAAATATGAAGTGTCCTCAAGTGGATAAAAGCGCAGCGACAAACGTCCACCAAAAAGAGGGAAAAAACTTCTGATGAAGTACGAGGAAATTGCTAGATGTAGACCGCATTCAACTGTTTATGAAGATCTTTGGCAGAGACTTAGAGTTCAGCTGTGGGCGTTCTGTAAGTAATATTGATGATTACATCCATTATAATCAAGAGTAGTGTTTTAATAATTTAAAGGCTCATTTCCACTCACAATAGTTTTTTATAAGTACTAGAATGTAAGTTCGTTATCATGCTGGGTGTATGCTCGTCATTATGCTTCACAGCTATTATGGCCTAGTTTCGTGGGCTTATGTGGGGATGTGTCAGATCAAATCATAGGAAATCATAATCTTACTCACGGAACGCGAGACAGTCTCCACGCTCTTGCAGCACTATTTTCAGATAATCATATTTGCTCTCTTGATCGCAACATACCGTACTTCTAGCTCACAAACCCTTGAGATGCTCCTCACTTTTCTTTTATGAAGTCCCTGACATCTCCCGTCATTATCTAGCGTAGATTCTGTCAAACGCCTAAAGAGGGCATTGGCATTCCGTTTTTAAATATCAACTCGATGACGACATGTATATAAGTGTAAATCGTAATTGGTGGCTTAATTAGTAAAAGATTTTTACGTGCTAAATATCTTTTACTATTTCAGGCACAGCATTCGGATGCACCTGATCTTACCGTAAAAAATATTCTATTATTCGTTTAAGAAACGGTAGGAATGCGCGTGACGAATCGGCCGGAGCTATCGACATCGATACCTTAGAAAAAACACTGAACGGAAATGATACAACCACGACAGATGGGAATGACCCTCGAAATTGAATAACTCGATACGATATCACCAAAGACGGAATTGAAAGCCGATTGACTGAAAAAAAACGATCGATTCATTGCTACGGTTCTCTGTTGAAAATCGAAGGGCTCTGATGAGGTGGTGTGATTATCGATTTTGGAGATATCGATATTTAAATATAGCATGTCTATATTCCTAGCTTCCTATTTCATGCCCTCAACTTTATTTATTTTTTTGCCAGAGTTCCGTACTTGTCTCGTTTCTCTAAGCACAGTGTCTATGTGTCGTTACCAAGGGCCTTATAATTTTAATTTTCTTTAGATTAACTAATATTGCGGTTTTCTGAGTCCTAACATTACACATGTAACGGACATTAGACATTAATATATTTTTATCAAACAACAATTTTACAAAAAAACACTCGAATATTTTTAATATTTTCGACATACCACTATATAATCACTTTAAATGTTTGTATTTGCTTCAACCGCCCCGAATTTACCTGCTCAATACCTTCATCGACACAAAGTCCAGGACAACACTATTATTTAGACCAGCAGAGAATGACATTTGGAAACGGTAGCGTGTAGCACAGCAGGGGGCGGTGCCTCCGCGGCCATCTTTATTTTATATTTTTTTTTATCCCTTGTTTATCCAGTCCGGTGCGTCGCGGCTCACTGGCTGGTGCAATCAATAAAACGCTGTGACCGTAAAACCGCGCCGGAATTAAATACGCCGTACCGTTTGTGTACTTGTCATGCTCGGAGCTTGGAGACTGTAATTAAAATTGTCATTCCATTACGCCGGTTGACGTAATAAAGGTTGCCAAAAAATATTCGATGTAGTAGCTGAATGTAATATTAAACATCGGTATGACAATCCCAGGGCGAGAGTTGCGTTCAGCGAAATTCTCGAGACTAAAGTTGATGATTTATTGTGAATACTTAAAGCAAAAAAATATATACTACGATTAGTGATGGCACAAGATAATGTAAATACAAATAGCGTACATAAGCCTTATACTGTGACGTAAATTTCAGACATAACAGATATGTCAGAAAAAGTCTTCATACTAAAGACCGTTGCATATTGCAGTAGCCTGTTATCAGAGACCCACACTCGATGGAGTTCAAGCAAAAGCATGGACAATGAAGTTGAAACGAGGAGTAAGTTCATCTGATGGTAAGCACCACGCCTGCCTTTTAGTAGGAGCAATACTACTCAGAACTTATGATTAGTAGGTAAATACCGCATGGCACTGCAGTTCACTTGCCACTCCAAGACATTAACAATTACAACGGACAACTAAATTCACCAGTTATTATGCTCTTGGAACCAGAAAACAACAGAGCTTACGTACTAATATTTGGCGGCAGAAATAGACAATGCGGTAGTGCTTATTTAGACGCATACAAGCCTTTCAAGGATACGAGGTGTCTAAATTTCTTATAATTTGGTTTCATTACATCCTGAAAAAATAACTTGATCCACAGGAATGATTTGTCAGTAGCCATTACTAATATTCTCACCAAATCACCAAATCATGTAAATGAGACTGAAAACTAAAACCCAAATTGTTAAAAATGATATATTCCCTAAAATTAAAGCACGGATATTACGGATAGCCGAAAATTATTTGCTTTTTTGTGGTTTAACTTACGATCTCATTCCCAAAGAGGAAGCATTAAAAGTCTAATAAACTAACAAACAGCGTGTACTGGTGGCAATTTCACACTTTATTAATGCCAGTATTAAAGCTAATTCCATCGGATGACACGTGCCGAATTTGTATTCCCATATAACGTCCACCCTTGAAAAAACCACTCTCACAAAGCCATACAAATTAGGATTCTATACACACATTCTTAAATACTATATTTCAACATCAACACAATGAAAGAAATACTATCATAATATCAATTTTAAATCCAATACAAAAAGCACAAAATACATTGCACCGTGCGGTACAGTCGCGATGGAAATTCCCTCGATTTTGACAGATACGCTGTGGCGATCCATAGATAAAGTTGCGCAGATTCCGCGGACCATAGATCACAGAGTAATGCGGTCACGCTCTATGGTATTAAGTGTCAGTTATCGTCTCCACGGGGCTTACTCGGCGCGTATAATACATTTTTATGTTTGTACCGCTCCCCTTGTTGTAATAACAACATGAAGTGAGCTTTACTCGGATTGAATACGGCATTATAATGAAATGATTCATATTTAAGTGAGTCCTCCCCTTCGTCTGTTATAATTTGATGGTGTTAGGGATCGGAAGCAATGTTTCTTATTAAATTGGTGTTATGACTGTCGTTTTTATTGTATTGCTTATTGGAATTTTTAAATTTGTCCTTTGTTCCACATATTGCTATTTAATCACGATGTTTTTACGACAAATTGTAAATTTTTGTAATGTACATGTTAATTATGTTTTTCAATTTAGCGCCGTAAAGGTAAAATGCATGCATTAGTTATTTTTGTAATAATTAAATCATTATAAACTAATTACATATGTAAACATTATTTATATATATGTTATTATAATTCATAGCTTAAATTTTTTCCATAAGAGGTTGTATTGTTTATTATCAGGCGAATGTCACGCTCGTCTTGTCATTCAATGCAATAAAAATCAGCACTATTTTAAAAGCTGTTGAGTTTCCGATGAAAATATATTCTATTATATATTAACACAAAAATATAGAGGGATTAATTTTATGAGACTGTAACAAAAATACAGTGACATCAGTAAATACTTAAAGCCTAATATTTTAATTATAATTACAAATCTAATACGTAACTATGACACCGCTTTCCGTTCCCAGACTGCCGCTAATCCGGGATGAGTCGATACCAAAGATAACGCGATAACTGTCCAGTAATAGTTGAAATATCCCCTTAATGTGTATGTAATGGGCGGGCACGCGGCCGGCACGTGTCCGGCACGACGCCGCGCCGTCAGTTTGTTTGCGCACGCAGATTTACCGGGATTAGCACTTTACCAGCCGACTGTACTCCGATACGGCGACTTTACTGTTCAGTTTTAATTACTGATTGATCCGGAGATACGTTTGTTGCTATCAGTCGCTCGTAAATTAGACAAAAGGATTATGACCGAATACAATTGTTCGATATACAGATTAACAATTATATGCTGGAGACAATGGGAGGTAGTAAAATAGTTTAGTTGCCAGGACTAATAGGTTCGGCTGAGAAATTACCGAATAGTGACGGTAAATGGATATTATATGGAACAAATAAGAGTATTGTGTTTGTATAAATGGAAAAAGGTCGGATTGATGTTGGATTGAGACGGATTGGAAGCGGTTTTGATAGTTGGTGAGTAAACGGAATCATGGATGGTATAATACAATCCTCTAGAAATCACCAAAAATATATAGATGTATATTATATATTGCTGTTGTGTTTTTATCATACTATTACTAACACTAGATTTAAAGTTTAACATAATGACTCTATGTAATTTAAATGTAAAGGAAAGTTCATATTTCTTTATATGTATTATAAATCACAATTTTCGTATATTTTCAGATTCAAAGTTGTATTGACGAGAGACATGTTTAAACCAAATTCCATTCATCTGTTGATATTTTCTTCTTCAAGAAATGTTCGGTAACGATTTGCTTAGGTTTTATTATTAGGTTCGTAAAATATTAAGTGTTTTTTTGTATATAAATTTAAACGACGAGAAGATTGGACCTAAATAAAAAAAGCTTGCGTGGGCTACATTGGAAAGCTAATCATACCTTCATCTATTCTCAACTTATTCAAGCATATTGAGAGAGAGTGACAATCAAGGTTTTCCCTTAAATAACATTATACTTCAAGACTGCTACTGAAAACGAAACCGGGTGGTAGTTTTAGTGACTACAAACATAATGCAATTAAAAAATTTGCAAAGAAACGCGACAATATTTTTTAAACATCGTCGTGATTGGGTGGTAAATCAATAGCTTTTGCGAAAAAAATAATTTAAAACCATTCATACTATAACGTCTTTAAAAGTAAAAGGGTGTATACTATTATTTTAGAGAAAACTATGTATTTACCAACCACAGACTACAATAGGAAAAAAATCGTTTTTTTGAAAAAATTGTTGGTTGAATTGTGTCTGAAGTCGCTACTATTACCCGGCTTCGTTTTCGGTAACAGTCTTGATATACCCTGGATAAAACTAAAATACCTAAAGATGGTTCGTATAAACCGGTCCACAGTAAAGCTTCGACAGTGTTGTGCAGTAAACATCGGGCTTGTGCGAGCGTGGCTCAGCGAAACGCGCCGATTCAATTCTGTTTTACGAGTCAGTACATGCTGAATACACATCGCCCTTGTCAACATTACTTGTGTTTGTCACGTATTTACACTATTTGTTCCTGGAACCTGGATGTAGAACTAAGGTTTTGGATTTATGTATGGTGATCAACGATTGATGCTGAAAAGCTTTTTCTGTAGTTTGATAATGGCCGACGGAAACTTAGCTCATGATATGTATATTTTTAATGGATGTTGACTTTAGATTCTGATATACAGGGTATATCCAGACTGCGACCGAAAAGGAACCTAGATAATAGTTTTAGTGACTTCAGATATAAAGCAACTAAATTTTTTGCAAAAAACTCAATTTTTTTTCTATAATCATATTTGGTTGATAAATACATAGTTTATCCTAAAGTAAGAATGTACATCCTTTTATTTTTAAAGACACTGTGGTACGCAAGGCTTTAATTGTTACTTAGGCAAAAATCTATGGATTTACCACCCAAACACGATATTTAAATATCACCGTAATATAATTCAACATAAAAAAAAAACTTTTCTTTGTGTCTGTAATTACAAAAACTACCACTCGGTTTTGTTTTCAGTCGCAGTCTTGATTCACCATGTTTTTACAGAGTTGCTTCGAAGTCAGAGGTATGCACAACAGATATTTGGAGAACATGTTAAAACAAGATGTTACCGTAAAATTGATAATTATTTTTATGATATCATCATTACTTGGCAGGTGGTATTATATCCATATGCAATCGAATAGCACCAAACACAGGGCTTACACAAGCCCCAGTAATCGAGAGAATGTGTACTATTCTATCACAAATCAGTAATAATACTTTTCTCAATAAAAAACCGCTAACATGTTAGTGCGAGAACTCTATCGCGGGAAAAAGCTGCCTGTTTGTCGGTTTTATAAAATAATATAAATATATCAACCCAACAAATATATAATCATATAAAAACATAAAACCACACCTCACAAGTTTAATATGTACGAAACGCATAACCAACCGCATTCATTGTATATTCTATAAAAAATAATAGGTGCATTTGAGCGTACGTCGTAATAAAAATAAACAAAATGGTCTATATAATATCGAGCCAAACCCCCGGGCGATGAAAAATAAATAAAAATGAGAGGGCCTGGAAGAGCGCGCCGGGAAAAATGAAAAGCCACTTAGTACGCCCTCTTGCCGAGTGAGGGATTTGTAACAAACTAACACCCTCGTGCAGCGGGGTGAACAGAGAATACTGTGATATTTATACACTAAAATGTATCATATTTTGTAAATATGTATTAAATTTTACATAATACAGAATTATTTATCCTATTATTAAATCCATCCCATGGTTGTCTATAAGACATTGCCTTTCGGCGATAAGACCGCCAATTGTACTTTTTATGTATGTGATTTCTCTTTGTATTTGTTTTCTGACTGTGCAGTAAAATGGAAATAAATAAATTATACATTATGGACGTTTTTATTAAGTGTGGTTGATGAATTAATATAAGTACTATTGAAGGAACGTTCAGTGGATAAATAGTAACAAAGATTATTGCTGCATTTTATTTTAATTTTATATATTGAGGTATATTAACAGAAATTAAAAAAAAAACTTAATACTAATAAGGGATTACGTTTGTGACACTTTCTAATTGTATGTTAGTCCTACACAATTTTAATTAATATAAAAGGAAATTCACGCATGGTATTCCCGAAACGCATCCCACTTTTATGGCTGTTGCGGACACGAATATGTTTAAGTCGTAGTTAACGTTAAAAATCATATCATATTTGGTGTTGGCTGTACGTTTTTGCACAATCTTTCCTCCAAGATAAAATTTACGAGCACTAATGACATTGGGCGGACGAGCAGCGAATCGGTAGGGGCGGTCATATTTCATGATTTTCTGCGCTTTTCCCGGCAATATATTATTTTTTCACGGCTCGACGTCGCCGCTGCGCTTGTAAGAACGACACTCATGTCCTGAATATAAAACGTGTGGCTCTCGAGCGCGCCCAAGGATTGTTTTATACTGCAAACACTTCATATTACTAAAGTTTTACTGGTGGTCTCTCATATGTGAGAGGGTATCTGGGTAGGTGCCACGGCAATGTCTATTTCTCCCACCAAACAGCAGTGTAAATGCACTGTTATGTTTCGGATTGAAGGATATTGCAGCCAGAGTAACAGGACATATTGAGAATTAACATCTTATGTCTCAGGGCGGCGAGCGCAGTGCAATGTCAAGCATTGCTTTGTAATTACCGGAAATATTTAAAGACTCTAAAGTAGTGAGGAAATTAAACTAAACTTTTTTATAATAGCGTGACTATTTCTACCTTGTATCTCACATCGGTGTCTAAACAGAATATCGACTAGTGAGATATTACGAACTCGTGCTACTTGTTACAACTATGCCGGCTCAAAACTACATGTGTTTTAGCTAATTACGTAACACGACTGGGCCGTGCATTGCTTTTTAGCGTTTTATATTTTGTATACCTTTGCCGGAATTCGGATAGGTTCGAATTATCACGCCTAGTATAAATGCTGTCGTGTTACCTCCTTGGAAAAAAATTCTAGAAAGCCAGTGCCCTTCAAGGTCCAGTATTCTATTACTTTCCTCCTATCGAGCCTTTTCTTTGCCTTTACTCCCCTGTTTTAGAAAGCCGGCAGCGTACCTACGACTTCGACACTCAGGTAAGCCTTACCCATTTGCCGGTCTAATGCAATAAAAAAAAAAAACAAAATTTACAACCTCAACTGACAATAACAAATATTGACACTTCTAACCCTTGACTTCCAACGCCCGGTCACAATGGCCCCTACAAGCCGCTCTCCGCGCAGGGAGCGAATATTTTGCCAGATGTGACAATTACAACAAAACCCGGTTTCGATTGCGGCTGAATACATCGAGATAATCTTTTAAACGGGTCTACTATTGAAATTTCGTTCAACGACCCTCGTAATGTTTTTATTTCATTGCTGTTTTCGTACTTATTCTTTTATAAGAGCATTTGTAATGAGAGTCAATGGACTTGATATCGTTTTAAAGTGGATGTCGGAGCGCTTGCGATTAAATTGTTTAATTTGTAAAAGGTTTTCAAGTTTATTTTTACACCGTATATTTTGGTTAAACAAGTAAAAGCTTTTTATTCTTTCATTCCTACATATAGGTGTAAAAATAGACTAGATCAAATTTCAAATATTTAATGACAATAACTGCCTGTGAGTAACTGTGACATCGCATTAGATTTCTTTAGTCAAATTATCCTTGACATTCCGCACCAATTTTTAACTGTTGGCACTCAAAGTTTGATAACATTTAAATATTGTAATTAGTGTCTATTTTGACTGACATCTAAAAATAAAGAATTGATCTTTATTATTACAACCATTTAGACTTATAATATCAACAACTCTTAACCTTCATTGAAACAGAACATAAGGGGATCCAAAAGCCAAACTATGGAGCGACAGTAAATTCGTTCACATTAGAACCCGCTCTTTACAATAGAGATGGACAAATGTTGCCGAAAAGAGATAACTGATAACAATAATTGAAACATGTGTCGCGGTGTCACTTTTGACAGCCGCGTGCATTGTACTCACTCTTTTAGCGGTTACTGTTTATCTATTATCTTTATTTGGTGCTATAAAAGCTGTTAACCTGACACCTGTCATTTCCACGGTATGTGTGCATGTCCCACTAAGTGCGAAGGTTGACGGATTGGTCTAATCTATCACCTTAAATAGCAATTGAGTGTTATCTACGGGCCATTTGCGCCACTTTGTGCAGTGCACTAATTAATGTTGTTAATGTAGAATTTATTGGAATAAAAATTGCACTTAGGGTTATTATTGCATGAAAAATGGCGAATCAACTTTGGTTCAATTTTGAAATTGAAATGAAAAACGTAAAAAATAAGATAGGACTACCTATGACACTTAGGTGTTTACGTAGTACGTGTTTTACGGAATGCAAACTTCACAACCGTATTATGTTATAGGAACTGATTATAATTCATTTTGTAGAACTCGACTGTTGCAAAACTTATCAGTGTAGAAGCCTATAACAAACTAATAACTGTAGTTTAAACGATATCACTTAAAACTTTCTCCCTCACACCTCGTACTTTCGCGCCAGTTCTACTTTAAAATGTTACTAGAGAACTAAAATTGTGGAAGCTGTGTATATGCACTGTTGTGTTCCGGAGTGAAGGGAATCGTTGCCGGAGTAACTACTGGACATAATGAGACTTAACATCACATGTCTCAGGAGGATGAGCGCAGTGGAATGCCAAACAACGCTTTGTAATTCATGGTGTTGTTCGGTTTTGCTATTGTCTATGAGCGGTCGTACCGCATACCATTAGGCAAATAAAATAACAGGAATGCGTACTCTGATCTCTAAAATCTCTGAGTTCCAACAGATTGAAAACAAATTGCAATTAAAAGTAGAAGTATTTTTTCTTTCTTTCTTTCCTAAATGGAAACTGATATAAATAATTAGTAATTACGAGTGTAAGCGAGCTACAGATAACGAGGTCATCAGCCCACCCCGTCGTCCATCTTTATCCCGAGTCCCGAGTCCCGTGTCCCGAGAGTATCCCATCCCAAACGTGCCATAACCTTTAACTAGCGCATCTGTCCTGGACCGCACTCGAGTTCATATTGTGTAGATAAATGTTATTGCTTGTGGATTGTAATTAAAAGAGTGATTATATGTTTTGGCAACAAAAGTATTTATTTTGAGTTTGTAAAAGTGTATTAAAATGTTATTACTATTGCCATTATTTTGAGTTTTTAAAGAATCAATCACGGCGATTTTGCATAGAAAGAATATGAAAAACTATTGCCAATGGGCGAAGTCTTAATTGAATCCAATTGTTTGACTGCATTTCATTTTGGATACTTAAATGAATGAGAAAACAGCGTTTTATTAAATATTTGATTAGGTCTGAAATAAATCCTGTCACGTAATTTCATTACCGGTAATAGATAATTATCAACGAGTATCTCAAAAAGAAAATCTATTTCAAAGCCAGTACATAGGTATTAACAACATTTTCTATCTAGCTAAAAGTAAACAAACCGCTATCATCAATAAGAACACACAATGAAAATAAAAGATGATACAAAATAAAAAGAATTCCGACAAAATAAAATATATGATTTAAAATAAAAGACGAGGTGCACGGGCGGTGTAATCAAAACGTTATTACGACACAGTCAAGTGCTAATATAATTGGCGGCGTTTTAAACTGAACGCAAATAATTAGGTGGGTGCCACACCGGCCGGATCCGCCGCGACCTGTCTATTTATCGACGTTGTCGCACGCCTATTCTGTACGCGGCTTTATTTATTTTATATGTTACGTAATGTTTTGATATCGAGATGAAAAAAATATTTGTGATCGTAATAGGTTTCCTTGTTTTTGTTGCTTTTGCTTTACTTTTGTTTTTAAGAAAATTTAATGTTGGGAAGTAGAAGAAGGCTCTTTAAAGTTTTCTTAAGTTACAGCACGGTTTTTACGGCAGTAAAAACGGTAAAAATATAATATAGAAATATTGTAATTTAAAATAAAATATAATTTAAAATAATAAAATTTTGCACCAACACGAGAGAGCTACTTTTACAGGACATACAGATTGATAAATATACTACAGGACAATATCGGAAAAAAGGACAGTATTAATGTATTACATGTACAAAAATATATAAAAGCGAATAAAATGTATAACATAATTTTATTTTCGAATTTGTATAGGTTTCTTTCCCCACACATAACAACAAGTCTCCCATACATGAAGATTTTCCATTATTTTCAGTTACGTAGAATGTGATGGTACCTTACAAAACCAAAGAATTTAAGGGCTAATTCAATAAAATATTAAACCTTAATGTAATAACAAAACACAACTATACTAATTATCACTACAAATCCTGTATCAAAGTTTTTCTCATCCACACTAAATACAAATACCAGTTGTCAACATAAGAGTATCCAGAATATATCTGCTGGAGTGAAGCCACATCCCCCCCAAGGTAGGGGGAAGCTATTAAGCCAAGCCAAAACTAATTTAAATTAAATCCTAGTGAATTACCCGAGGAGGAAATTGTCGAGCGCACCCCCGATGCTCTCAGAGACGTACAGGCGGCGATAAAAGTTACTTTTGTGTTTTTGCTTTTTTTTTCTTGCGGGTAGTTGGTTTAGATTGGCTGTAGGTTTTGAGAGCGCGTTTTTGTATAGTTATTGTTGTTTTGCAAATTGAAGTCTTATTAGAAATTTCATTACATTGAAATGTTAATGAAGGTGGATGAAGCGAATGTTTGTCAGGATCGATCAAAGTAGCGATCTATAGCCTCTGCTTACCCCTGTAGAATAGGGGATGACTATTGTGTATGCATGTAATTGAAACGTTCGTTAAAAAGACAAGACTATTAAGGAAAATTTCTTGCGACATTTTAATTACTTCCCGAGGTCATAGAATGTTCAATTTATGTTATTACAAACAGGCTATTAATATAATAACATTTTAAACTAAAATTAAGTCTTTTAGGTAAATTAAAGGCCGTTGCAATACCACAATAATATACAAAACAGTCTATTTGCAAATATCATATTTTAGTTTAATAATTTACTTAGTATACTAGCTTTTTTAGTATATTACATTGCAATACAGGTTGCCCATATTGCCAGTGAAAATGTGTTAAGAACAGTCTGTACTCTTGAGTATATATAAAGTATAAAAGTAGTAAGTAGCTATAGGAAATGCCGTCCTAATTTAGTAGCTAAAACGCATGTTTATCATACCTACCACTTAGTTGAGATATCGCAATTAGGATTCAAAATTAAGTACGAGAGATTATGCGCCAGCAGCACCAAAACGCAGCCTGCAAAATAATGTAATCAACTAGAATGCATGTCCTTATGAATCTTAAAAGAGAAAACGAGTGCTGATATCATGGAAATCTTTTGTTTAATGAGTACACGTCATCAATATAGCCAAACAGCATCACAACAAATCTTCAAACACTTGTCCGTGAACCAGTACTCTCTATATTGCTTGCGGGCGGCGAGCCCGGGCTTCGGGGCGCGTCGTTACATGTACCATTTGAATATTATCTAACTCCCTCCCCTTCCCCTCACACCCCCACCTCCCTCAAGAGTTTAGACAACTGTGAGGCCTCAACGCCTTAATTAATGCAAATTTGAGTGCTAACAAGATTATGAATCCGGCCGCTTTTTGAGCGCGCACACTTAAGGAGCGCGTTTTAAGTAGCTGTATGCATTAGTCCGCTGATGTTAAACAACACTTGAGTAGCGTTTAGCTAAATTGTCGTGTGCTAATTAAGTGTGTGGGAATGTTTGTTGTTTTATTGTTATTGTGTGGATGATTTTGAAGTTGTGATGTTATGTAACGTTTTGTTTAGAGAAATAGAAGATTTGAAATGTTGTATATGGTAATAAATTAAGATTATGAGATATGCATTTCGATTATTGAGAAAGCATCTGTGATAAAATTTTATGAAATAACATTACGACGCGATAGTTTGAAACATATAAAAAATAGATAGATCAATATAGAACAAATTAGGTATGTAATTAAATCAAATAGGTAAGATTAATATCTCATTCATAAATAAATTTAATAATTCGCACATGGTTTAGGTTAAAAAAGAACATTACTAATACATTGCATAATGAACAAATAAATTGCACTTGATTGTATTGCAAAAAAACAATAGCAATGAATCAGATACGTGAGCTGTAGGTTTGAGTATTGTTAAATATCCGTCATTGCTAGACAAACATACCACCCAGAAGTTTTTAGATAAATTGCAAACATTGTTTTTGCATTACAGTGACCTTGTGACTATTAACATATAGTATTTTTGTGTCTAGCATAGGAAGCTATAAAGCCAGTTAATAAATAAGGAACCTAGGGGTCTATTCACGTCAAGGCAAAGTTTTATTGATCAGTACTTTAGTCCAGTGTTTTGGAACGAAAAGTTTGTGATAGTTTATAATATCCGTAGGTCAAGACTTGTACTTTTAATGAGGTAAAGAACATGAATGATTGAAATACTATATATATTTTTGGATTTTATCGCGGGTTTGTTTTAACTTTTACATTTATTATAACGTCCCGATGTTTCGCTCAAAAAATATAGTTTTATTTTAATGTGTTAGTCGCACGTAAATCGAAGTAAACATTGAAGTAGTGATTCATGCTGATATTAGTATTATTTTTGTATAATTCCTATAAATTATCCAAAATCACGCAGACGAATGAGATGAGATAGTCAATTATCGCTAAAGAAGACTCTAATAGGAAATTACTTCCCCCACCGCACCAATTCAGACTGTAATTGAGTCTGTATCAGCCCATAGAGTCCCACTGCAGGGCACGAGCCTACTCTAAAATCAAGAATACGATTGAGAAGAATTAGGCTATATAGTCCACCAAGCTGGCCTAGTACGGGTTGGCGGACTTTACATACGGTTTCCTCACTATGTTTTCCTACACCGTCACAGTGCGTTCAATGCAATCACTTCAACAAAAAGTCGTACAATAAATGTAACTCGCGATGCTTACACACCGCTAATGACGCCTAACCCTTGTTAAACAAAAAACGATTTGGCGAAATTCGTTTATCCCAACCCGTTCCCAGGGAGCGGGCGTGACGCAGCATCAATCATTCCTCAACATTTTCTATTTAATTTTAAATCAATTGGTATCGCGCGTGCCCGTCATCCATCTTGTTTTTATCAATATTTATAAAACATTAGCCACGGACGGGTTGACTTTTTTAAAGGGGTAGTGAAGGAAAAGTCGCTGAGTCGGGAAATAGTTCGCTATGGTTCCGAATCGTAATGTATTTTTTTCTCTCCTTGTTTTTTTTTTATGAATTTACTACATTAATTTGATGGGATGGATCTTCTTTGGCCACAAAGTTTGTCATCTCTATATTGAATACTAGTGCCATTAGGAAGGTTTTTTCATCTCTTCAATCATATTATTATTAGATTGCTCAGCACTTACAATCAGATGCATTGAAGCCATGCACCTACAAAAAAAATTAGATATCATCAGTGCCTCATACTCCTACATATCTACAATTTGATCGCCCTCTAAATAAAACAACATAAGTATATTTGACAGCCTCCGTGGCGCAGTTGGTTAGAAACCGGCTATGGAACAAGCGGCCGCTGGTTCGATCTCCGCACCGAGACATATATTTGTATGAACTATCCAGTATCTACAGTTTTTTTGAGGTCTGGGTGTTTATGAGACCGAAAAGTCTCTCGTGGTTTCCAATACCCACGACAAAATACCTACTCAATCTTAGTGTGGGGCCAGGACTACGTATGTGCCTTTTGTGTTTAATTAATTTATTGAATTTTAATAAATTTCAAAGACTGACTACTTATAGTAAAAACCTATACGTATGTTTCATTAAAACACACTAGTATATTTGTTGTACATTGATATAAAGAAACAGGGCAACTACGTTACCTAGTGACTGAATGCAGAATGGCGTTGCATCATCAATCATACGACTCCATTTCTCATACTACACCCCCCCTGCCCCTCCCCCTTCCCCCTTCGTTCACCCCCTCCCGGCTGCACGTAGGCTGATTGCTTTCACCTGAATAGCCAATAAGTGGGTGACACGAATGTAGCTTGCAAAATGGTTCCTAACACACCTAGTGCTTTGAGCTTTCTAGTGAATTTTGTACACGAAATAGGGAATTTAAATGTATGCCGGGTCATTGATTTGGTCTGCTAGGTTTGATTATAACTTAGTCACAATATATGTCATGTATCAATGTTTTAGTTAAAGGATGTTGATCAAGCGAATTATCTACATGTGAAAGGTCCTTGGGTCCTATTTTTATAGAAGTACGAAAAAGTAGTAAGTACATTCACTTGTACATATATACATAAACTCACGCTTTTCTCCCCGAAGAGGTAGGCAGTAGTAAACAGAACACCTACATTTCGCCTTGTATGTTCCGTTCCATTGTAAGGTCGAGCCTATCGTTATATCTGGCACAAATTATTAAATCCAGGCTGATAATGATTAGAAAAATGCCAATATCACTTACCCGACCCAAGATTGGAACACGAAAGCTTTGTATTTGTACCATAGTACAACTACGCCACCGAGGCAGTCGAAAATTACCTAAGTGCGTTGCTATCCAAAGGGGATATCTAGAGTCAGTAGATAACCAACTTAAAATTAGGACTGCCTGTCGAAACTGAATGTACATATAAATAAATGACTAAATAAATCCAACAGTCACATACATAGTCCTGACCCCACACTAAGATCGAGTCTTGTGTCGTGGGTATCAGGAACTACGAGAGACTTTTCGGTCTCACAAACACCCAGACCTGAAAAAATGCTTGTGGTTCACACAAACATTTGTCTTTGTGCAGGGATCGATCCCGCGGCATCCCGTTTCATGCCGGCGTTTAACCAATTGCGCCATGGCTGTCCACATATATAAGACGAACCCAAAATAAAAATTGACTCACTTGAGTAAGTCGTCCTGACAGGGTTTCCATGGTCATGGACGAAGGTTGCTATCCGAATTTCCCACCACTAGATTTAAGGTCTTCGGCAGCTTTAAAGACAAAATGAATGGCAAGACTAACGATATTACGAGTACTTTATGAAGTTTTTCTGTGAGGCAGTGGTGCCTTCCCGGTAGATATGGGGGTTACTCTGTTCAAGCGTTGGACATTCGAAGTAAGTTATAAGTTTTCTACTTCTAAAAATCAATACTATTCTCTATAATACTTATCTTTCACTTCGAACTTAGTCTATGGTTACGACGTACCATCCTATCCTATATCGTATATAGGATTGGAACATTTTGTAGAGTATCCATGCACATTCGTACAGTTTACGTATGGCGTCAGAATATTCGAATTTCGTTTCGGATCATGAAGTAACCCCGTTGTAATATTTGTATAATATAATGTGTATATAACCTCGTGTTCAGGATGCCTAGCGCAGTGGAATGCCAAGCATTGGTTTGTAGTTCAAGGTGTTGTTTGGTTTTGCTACTGTTCATGAGCGGTCGTATGGCTTACCATCAGGCGAGCTGCATGCTCGTCCCGCCATTCATTGCAATAAGACACATATCTGAGAGACCTACCATCAGTGTAACTGTCTCTTGGTCTGAACCTTGATCTTATATGTTATGTAAGATACGGGTAAGGATACAATCCTCCTTGAAGACTTAATGACCTTCGAACAACAGTGCACACGGAAGCAGTGCTACGTCACCGAGAAAGCTCCAGAAGATGCTTAAAAAAACTTGCTCTTGAAAATCATAATGAACTTGCCCCTACATTTTCAACCATTTCCTTTAATAATCGGACCAGTCCATAATCCAAGAATAAATCGCATCACTTTCTATAAAAGTATATCTGTAAAATCCCCCATACCGGAAATCCCGATATTTATATACAAAAAGAAAAACAAAGCAATGCAACATCAATAAAATAACTAAAGCGCCCGTTCCCGGCAGACAATACATAACGCCGGGGCACGTAAGGACCTAATGAAAAGTAACGAGGCGCGCGTGTGCGGCCCGCCTAATGCCGAAGAGAGAGACGGATGTATCCACACTGCAATATGTGTGAAAGGGACGCAACATCTTCATGATTTTGATGGCTGAAATTGTTGATAAATGCGCTGTATGTATTTGTGGTTGGAAATCTATTTGCACATAAGTATAGGTTTGTGAATTACTACGATACTGAGCCAAGTAATTTTGTAGATTATTTTTGTAAGTGTGGTCAGCCTTTTTTTGGTAATTATCATAGCCACAGAGTATTTTACATGGTCATTTCATGGAATTACAAAGAGTTTCTTTATATTATATCGTCTCATAATACTGTATTTGCGAGGGATGTTTTTTAATATATATATATATTTTTTAATTTATTTTATTAGTTATGGGTCTCTGGTGTTTGCGTTGGATTTCCATACGAACATTTAAAAATGCCTTTAAATTTTCGAGAGCTTTTGAAATAGCCGACGATTCTCCTTGTTTGAATAATATGTGACGTATTAATAGTGATTATTTTTCCAACCCAAATATCGACCAATAGAATTGCACCATTCGACGTCACGTGGTACAACCTACATGGTATTATACTGATAATTTTTTGAAAATTTTCTCTGGTAGTTGCTATATATAAAAAACAAAACATGATCCAGTCAAATTAACCACACGTCAAACTGACAGGTTGAATTCAATTGTGAAAATTGGAGATTTTGCATGAAAATGAGTCGATTTGGAGTTTGTTCTCTGTCCACATGAAATTCTTATTTGTTAACTGTACATTTCGTCTCATGGTGCAATTCTATTGGCCGACATTTGGGACGGAAAAATAATCCCCCGAATACCACACGAGCTTCAAAATTATCTGGCATTTCTTGTGGTATTATAAGTGAACATTTTTTACCCTGTAAAAACAAAAAAAGGTACAGCTGGTAATTTCTAATAACTGGTAATAAAATACATCACTTGTTTCTTTCTCCATACTTCTCATTTGTAAATAGAAGTAGAATTAAATAGCTAAAACGGTGTTTTTTTTGTTTGAGATTAGATGGTACCTTTTTACTTGGGAAGTACGTATTTACTTATGGGTAAGAAGTAGTCAATACCTAAGCCTTTTAATTGACATAATTTTTGGTAACTACTGTCAAATATATTACGGAATTAAAATTTTCAATTCCTTTCGTTTCAGAATAAACAATACATAAAGGTGAAGTAATTTTATGTAAACGCTACAATATCCGTGAAATAATCAAACTTCATAAAACGATTAACAATAAAGTCATTCACGCGAATGTTACGCGATAAATGAAAAAGCCATTCTGAGAAAGCAAAGCCAATAGAGACGAGTAAAAAAACCATATTTCAAACTGTTGAAACTCCAAAGAAATTCCATCAATAACCAATTATCCGAAGCGAAGAAAATGGCCGCGCTGAAAACACGAAGAAATCAGAACGAATCCGGCGAAACTCTCATTAAGCGTGTTCTAATTAAAATGTAATTAAATACGCCAGCGAAAAAGAGAGCACCACATTTAACTGATACTAATAAGATCGTCAAACAATTACGAGCGGCTCATCTGCGGCGCGGCTGTGTGGAGCGGCACTCGGCAGACAGAGACAACGCGCCGCGCTCGCTCGCGCCACGCCGCTCTCTATTTAACTTTTAATTTATACTCATTCCTTTATATCTTTTATTGCTTCGCCCATCGCGACTCCTAATGCGCCCGAGGTGCTCCTCACACTAATTAAATTCATGCAACACTAAGCTTTGGGAGCTCACTCCGCCCCACGCCCGCCGCCCCTTCGCCCCCGCCGCCCCCTCCGCCCGGCGCCCCCTCCGCCCCGGTGGGCGTCGCGCGGCGCCCCCGCGGTGGGCGGGCTGCAGCGCGCTCAGTGCGAGATCCCTGATAGAGCTGTCATGTCGCGTCCGAGCGCTCGTTACGCTCTGTCTTGACATATTTTATTATTATTTATGTCAATTACGTTATTACTTTTTTGTTTAATGGAATAAGGAATCGGTTGTGAAATTGATTGCCTTTCGCTTATGATTCATCACTGTCAAAAATATAATCCGAAACGTGTTAATTCCGTATGATTGATAGTTGGGCCGTCATTAGAGCGATTGGACAGAGAACGGGCATAATCTAGTTTTACGCAACTCTATTGTAGGAGCTAATAACCGCGGCCGCGGCGGAGGTGCTGGCGCGGACATTAGGCGCTGATTGCTCGCCTCCACCGGCCCATCACCTGTCACATTACATGAAAAATGAACACCTGAAATTATCTGCTCGCAATTACATTAGCTCTTATGACGCACACCACTCATCCGCTCTTATTGTTACGCATACATTGGAAAGCTCTTATTCATTCATTATCTTTCCGATAATTACCCAGATGAAAGCTTTTTGCACCTCTCTCATCTAAATACATTATAACACGTACAGACATACATACACTTTTGCAAGTTACGATTTGCGGGTTTGCTAGCACATTTGAGGTAAAATTCCACATTCTAACATCTTACCGATGTACGCTACGTGTCTCTTTGTGGCGGCTCGGCGGCGGCGGCGTGCGGTTAAAAAAGATTATGACAACCCCACCGACCCGTGCAGACGAACGGCAACCCTATAAATCCGATATGCAATCGGCAAACATTAAAAAACAGACGTTATCACCTCACTAATAGAGTCCACTTCCCGCCGCCGCGCGACGCCGTCCACAACGCCGTTAATTCAATGTATGCCGGCCCTTAATTTATTAACCGTTATTCAATACAGATCTGTAAGTTTGCGGCATAAGGTTTGAAAGCGTTCAACAGCGCCGCGCGACGTACCGTCGGAGGAATAAATCTATAATATGAAGGAGGCGGAGAATTAATTCGCGTCGGGGTGGGGGAGCCCCGCCCAGCGGCGGCGCGCCATCTCAGCCGGGCCGGGCGCGCGCCGCCACTCCAGCCGCACGCGACGCGCCGGCCGACCGCGCACTCGGACTCGCACGGACTCGGGACTCGGGACTCGGACTGCGACCAGTGTAGTGACTCGCGACATGAGAGTTGAGGATGGTACGTGTCTGTGCGGCAGTGGGCAGTAGTGTTGTGCGCGCTGTCGGGCAAGCTGTCGCGCGCGGGCGTCGGCATGGTGCTGGAGGGCGGGCTGCCGGCGCCGCTGCAGCTGTACGCGGCGGCGGCGGCGCAGCTGGCCCCGCGCCCCGCGTGGCCGCCGTTCCTGCCGTTCTTCGGGGTGCCGCCGCCGTTCCTGGCGCGGCCGCGACTGCCGCACCCGCTGCCCGCGCGCGCGCCCCATGGCCCGCCCAGCGAGGACTCCAACGAAGACGGCGGAAGCAGTAAAGGTACGTTCTTCTCTTAGCCATATATCTGGACACCTAATTATATGGCTTTGACGTCGTCAACGTCAAAGTTCGTAACTTGCCTACCGTACCTTCGCTTGGCAGCAGAGTGTACAGATTTAAGTTACCTACATACGAGTTCAGTGGTATAGAGTTCATGCTGGTATTCAACTATGAAAAATAAGATGTGTTGTGAACTAAATTATTAAACTCTTACATACATAAATCTACCACTTTGAACAACAAAGTTACGTTATATTTTTCTGCGACATAACAGTGTATATTAGTAGGGCTATAAATAACACAATCACCTTTAATTATATCAATAAGGATATTAGAAAGACTCAAATTTCAAGGGTGCTGAAGGCGTAATTGATCTACACAGTACTAATGTAAGAGGCATATAGTCAAGAGGTGTATATTTATTGCTATTGGCGCACGTAATCATACACTATTAACACAAGTTTGCGCGTATTGTAATTAAACACACGTGAATTATAACGTTTAATTTCCGACCCCGTATGCTAATTTATTACAACTCGAAGCATTTGTAATGGAAAAATATATTTTTTATTTTACGTCTTCCGTATAACAACATGACTTACAAGTTTATTTGAATTCTCGCATATTTAATTAAAATTATAAATTAATTACAAACTACATACATTTCAAGTATATCTAAAATGTAACAACTATGCACCATAAATTGTAACGGGTAATTAATAAATAATGAATATGTAACGAAAAAATGAAATATTTGTAGTCTTTTTTGACTTTACATGTGTAATTTCAATGTTGCCTATACAAGGTTGTTTAACTGTCGACGCATTTCTATTCTCTAATTGTGTTTTTTTAAAAAGATAATTAAATTTATATCCTAGTTAATTAATATGATATTTTAAAAGTAATAACAATCTACAACAGTGTAAATTTCTTTCTTCTTTCTTATAAGAAATAGTTTTTTTTTGTTCAAGAGGAAAAGGTATTAAGCTCCCGTTTCGGTACCCCGCGGGAGGCCAAAAGGATCTTATAAGAAATAGTAAAAAAAACAAAAACAATAAATTTAATCATTAGTATCTTCATAACTAAAAATTATAACATAAATTTATAAGAGCACACTTTTGAAAACATAATTATTTCGCAAGAGTAAAAACAGATGTATATCATTTTAATAAAATAATTTTTGATATAAAAATTAAAACTGAAATTATTTTAATAAAAACCAATAGGTATCTACACTATTACTAAAATGTACCTACTAAATTAAAGTTATTTGTTTGTTTTTGTAAATATGGTAGAGCCCTGAAATTATATACCAAAAATAAGCTAAGCTCAAATCTTAACATTTGAGCAGTTTTACCTTGCTATGATAGGCCATATTAAGACCAATTCAAAACGTAATTAAACCTAATATTAAAATTATTATTAATTATCAACACGGAAGTCTTTGCGTTATGGATATTTTCAAAAAGTTTTGAATAAGAAGACAGACTTATGTACTTAAAATCGTAATAATTTTGCAACTTATAGGATGCGCCGATCGCGCGCCTAATATTTGCGATTAGAAACTTGATAATATTCTGATCGTCCGACGGTACTCGGAAAGACAGACTTATGATTTTAAATTTCTTTGAGTATTTTATTATTTATTTTTGTCTCAAAAACATCTTAAAACCAAGCTAAAATAGCAAGAAGCACATTTAATACAACGGTTTAAAAGTAAAAAAAAAAAGAGATTGACAAAAAATATTCGGAAATTAAAAAAATCTTGTTCACACTTTTCTATGTACCTTGCTAGTATTAAGCCCGAGATCGCAAAAAACCGCAACAATAAATACAACATAGATATTAGAGTAAAATTATAATTATTAATTACAAAACAAAAACACTAAAAATCGCGTTACAAGAAACAGATTACATTAAAATACAATCGTGGTATAATCACATATAATTAAATCAGTTGTCGGTAATTACTTTTCAATAATAAACTCATGAATTTATTGATAAGCGTTGATACAACAATGGTTAGTTTTTTATTGTTACATGCATTTTAGATCGTGGAAACGATTGCGCGGTTTTTTCTGCGTGTTTTAACGTTTTTTAATCTTTTACCGGCTTCTTCTATGTTGAGTTACCGAACCGTACGTTATTCTGAGGTAAAAAGAGGCATATGCCACTCTCCGGTCTATTAATTATTTCTATGTTACAAAAAAAGGATTAGAAATTGGTTAGTTGCCGCGGGAAAAGAAAAACTAATATTCTGCATTTATTTTAATGATTCGTTTTTGCTTTAAAAAAAAAAACAAATAAAATAATAAAAAACAATAATAAAATAATCCACTCTAAATGCGGTACACCCAACTATGACCAAAATTCTAAGTCATAAGGGACCGACTGCAGAGAGAGATAGTTTACTTTTTTTTTTAGTTATTTTTTGGTACAAAAATCATAACATGAACAGCATCAATAAATCCACTAAGGTTTATACGAGAGCTTCTCTCTTTCTCTTCATACTTACTGACATTGGATTTACATTAAATCTTTTGAGTTATATATTTCCCATATTCACTTATTTTTTTCTTTATCTTAATAATAACCAATGTTGTAAGCAAACGCAATAAATAAAAAAAACACTGCAACTTTATTAAATTGTCGTATTTGTAAATAAAAATAAAGTTTATTTTCTTTTTATGTAATTAAAAAATAAACCCAATTCTTACAATGAAAAATGATATGAATGTTAGATTTCAAAATTTATTTTTGATCTTCAGTGATTAAGAAAAAAAATATTAGTAGATGCCTTACATAATCGACCACTCTATAAAACAAAGTGACAGAGCGGAAAGTGTTCGTATTTTTGTATAGGTAACATTTATTTCATTGTTAAATCAAATTATTTATTTTTGTGCCAAAGTGCTACTATAAGAGACCGTTTTGTTAGTCTTAACAGTTTTTTGTCTGTATATTTGCTAATGATTAATAATGATGATGTTACTTTATTTCATCTCTTTGAGATTCGCTGTTTTATTAAATTTAATCAGTTTTTGCGATTTTTTTCTTCACTTCACCTTTTTATTCTAATGTTTTTATGTCAACAAAAAAAAAAAACACAAGTGTTTATACCTAGTTAAGGCTATGGTTTGACCGAAAATTACAAAGTGGAAATTTGTCTTCCGACGGTCCGTCTTCGTCGCGTTTGCTAATAATTTTCGAACCTTTTTAAATTAAGTTTTATACATTATGATAGAGTTACGTGATTCAGCCTTTCTGGTCTGTATAATTTAAAAATACTATATTAAAAATGAATTCTATAGAACTAGATAGATATTTATTTAAAAAATATTATAATTTCGCAACCTCTTCATTGAATTCAGACACAATTTAATCAGCAGCACAATAGCAATACACATTTCACAGACTCATAAAAGCATCATCACCATAATTTTATTAGTCTATACAAAGAGAGAGATAAATTAAAACCGGAATTATAAATTAAGTTTATACAATGCACAGAAAGCTACAGAATAATACTCGGACAATTATCGAGTTGTCGCAATTAATTGTGTTGTAGATATCATTGACAGGCACAAAACACCGAGCCGTGGTCACGACTAAAAAACTTGCATTACACCATTCCGATTGTGTCCATACGTAACAAGACAGATTTGTATGAATTAATGACATCTCCCCACTAATCTTAATACAACAACGCTAATCAACCACGAGGTCAGGCAACTTAAAACCTCCATTGTGATCCAATAATAACGTCCAACCCGTATCGAAAGTGACCTCAGGAAGATTAAAAATAACACCCGAATAATAGAATAAATAATGACTGTACATACACTGGTGCGCGGCGCACTTATCCTTCTAGGCGTAAATTATTGCCTTTGTAGCGTTATAGGTATTATTCCCGAAATATTTTCGGTTCTCGTTTGAATAAATTTTGTATTAATAAAAAATAAACGTCGGGCAAGGTGCTAAGAGGCTAACGAGCGTAATCCAAATGTAAGTTATTAGGAGGGCGCGCGGACGCCCGCTGTGAGCTCTGCGCAGCTAGCGGCGCGTTCGGACGTCCATGGCTGGATTTTATCGAGGCTTTTGTCGGCGCGGCCGCTGAGGTGTTACTCACGAAATTAGGATGTTAAATGTTTTGTGCATGACGCACGGCCCCGTCCCGCCGCTTTGTGATCTCTATCGGTTTTATACCTTTTTCATACATTCATAATAGAAATATCAATAGGTTTTTTTTGTGGATTTGTAATAAATTAGAATGATAATGTGTGAAGTTATCATTTATACAAACTAGTTTGGGTGTTGCGTCGCTCGGAGCGTGCTGGCCGAGTGTTGCGCGACGCATGATTTAACATCTGTGTAATGATTTCATATTTTTTTGAATTAATAATTATCTTTCGATATTTGTATTGTAGAAAAAATGAATTCTTCATTCACACTATTTGTAAGATTTCTCTTACATTTAGTTTCCCTAAACTTAGGTACTTTGATTTTGAATCAAATACTGAACACATTATATATCTACAACAGCTAAAACTATGGATAATTTATGTTATAAAATACCACATTACCCAATATCGAGTTATCTTCTTAGCAGAAAACATCAATATTTATTTAATGATGATAGTAAATTTGCCGTCGCTTAGCTGTAAGTCCGGCGCTCTCAGAAACTAAGCATTGTCAGTAGTTTCTAGTGGAATAAATTAACTGGAGAAACTTATCCTAAACCGTTCTCGGAGAATTTGGATCCTAAGTTTTCTATAAGTATCTGCTTAATATTTAGTAATAATGTGCCTACAGTGTTGACTTCAGCTGAGATTTTATTGGCAGGATATTGAAATAAGTTTGGATGTAAAACAGTTTCGATTACAATTTTATATAAATCTATACCTTCAGATGAATAATTTTCAGTAAAAGATTTTTGTTTTTAATATTATTAACAGAAATGAAAAGTGATATAAAACGGGGAAATAGATAGGAAGAAAGAAACAAACTATTATCATAGCAATACCTAACTATGTTGTGAACTAAATTAATTAATTTTAAAAGTCTTACGGTCGCACTCAGAGACTTTAATGTCAATTAAATCGTTCCTTAGTATAGATTTTATTCGTAAATTCTGCACTAAATAGTGATTTAATTGTCATTAAATGTCCCTGAGTAGGGCAGTTAGCATATTCATAAAATGTAGATTGTCAAACGGGAAATCAAATCTATAGCTACTTACAGCTCACAGTCCGTATACCCAAAAAACCAACATGGCAAATTATATTTAATTAAAATTTAATTCAACCTCAGCCGTTTAACTTCATCACAAAAAGTATTGACAAAAAACCTCCGCACGTTTCAATTACTGCAGTAAGTATAGCGTACAATAAAAACCAACACATTTGATTGGCAACCAATCAACCGCGGATGCCATTAAATCACATTCATAGACAGTTTTATACCTATTTTAGGTATTTTAGGTATCGGATGATTTGTCTTCTTCGCTCAAACTGAATTTAAAAGTAATATACCGGGTATCTCAAGATTCTCAAGACTGCTACCGAAAACGAAGCCGGGTGGTAGGTTTAGTGACTACAAACACAATGCAACTAAAAATTTTGCAAAGAAACGCGACATTTTTTTTTATATTTTTAGATATCATTTTTGGGTAGTAAATCCATAGTTTTTACTGAAATAATAATTTAAACTCTTGTATACCTTAGAGTCTTTATAAATAAAAGGGTATACACTATTATTTTATGAAAAAATATATTTACCAACCATATAAAAAAAAATTTAAAAATTTGTCGCTTTTTTTCCAACATTTTCTGTTACATTGTGTCTGAAGTCGCTTAAACTTCGACCCGGCTGCGTTTTAGGTAGCAGTCTTGATATAGGGTAGACTGGGTACAGTTGTGACAATTTTGGCTTGTTCTCTAATAATTTTGTTAATTTATCCGATAGCTGGGAAAAAAGTAACACAAATCATAATTTATATACTTGTCTACGTAAAATTACTAATATATTGTCTTTAAATATAATGTATTAGCCATAGGATCAAATTAGATAAAAAAAGGAAAGTGTCACAACCGACCACACCCCAAGGACGGTTGTGACAGTGGTTGGGGTCGCTTGTGACAGGCATAAAAATACACGAAAATGGTTTATAATGACTTTTATTATGACAAATATGCACCATAGCAAAATATAATCTTCTTCTAAACAACATTTATATTCATATAGCAAGTAAACTAAAATCCGAGATCACTTATGTTCTTATAATTAATAAGGCACTTTAACAACTAATATTATAACAGTCTTATTAGAATCAGTCAAAATGTTAACGAAACATAAATTTACTGTACTTAGGTAACTGGAAAAAGTTTTACTATTCCCTATACAATTTGACAAATTTAACAATAAAAAAAAGTTTCTAAACTGAAATGATGTGATCTAGTCAGATTCACTCTCCGTAAAGAAGTCCCTCATTTAACCTCTGCATAAGCACCTTCATATGTGCTTATATTAGCCTGGGCACAATCGGTCTTCCACAAGCGTTTTCTAGGCATCTGAAAGCAAAAAAAGCGAATAAGCATATGTCACAACCGTACCCATAAAATTTGTCACAACCGTACCCAAAGCACAATTTCCAAAACAAAAAATTGCCATAAATTTGCCTAACAATTTATGTAAAAAGTATTTACTCGTAGTTAACCACTAACTTATAACTTTTAGCAAGAAAAAATACGATACAATCTATCTTTATCCAAAAAATAGTAATTATTAAAATAAATCAAACAAAAAAACTTACTTTTGACTGTTGAAAAGCAATGTAGGCACCTGCTTATGTCAACGTCGTGCTGTGGCCGACGCAATACTAGGAAACAGGTTCAGAGTGGCATGCCGCGTCCTTCTCTCCTTGCACTCTTCCCCGCATTGAGTATAGTTTCGCTGTTATGACGACTGTCACTACCGTACCCTGGCACAACCGTACCCAGTCTACCCTACCTTGTATAATAATTTAGGTTAAACTATAATTTAGGTTTCAGAACTGTCTTAGAATTAGGCCGTATATGTTTAATGTTTACTGGTGGTAGGTCTCTCATATGTGAGAGGCCGCCTGGGTAGCTACCACCGCAATGTCTATTTTTCCCGCCAAACAGGAATGTAAATGCAATTGTGTTTCGGATTGACATTGTAGCCAGAGTAACTGGACATAATGAGACTTAGCATGTATCAGGATGGCGAGCGCAGTGGAATGCCAGGTATTGCTTTGTAATTCAAGGTGCTCTTTGGTTTTGCTACTAGTCATGAGCAGTCGTATCCCTTACCATCAGGCGAATAGCATGCTCATCTTGCCATTCATAGCAATAAAAAATATATTCAGAGGCTGTGGTTACCATTTTCACGTACCTATTTATTACGTGTACAACATGCTCACGTATCCTCAATGGGTAGGTAGAGAAACCAGTAGTATTATCTATCTATTATTCTTAAGCATATTTCTATCATTTAAGGGGTGAGACTATTGCGGTGCCTAAATTTCGGTCGCGGATAATATATAATATTTTTTATATTATCGAATTTCAAAATCAGACGTATTATATTTTAATGTTTGTTATGAATGAAAAAAAAAATGATTAAACGCCGTCATGTCGGATGTATCACCTAGATTTGTAAAATATTAATAAATATTACAAATATTTAAGTTAAAGTTTTGTGACACTAGGTAGCCTTTGTCTGAGTTAGTAGGGTCCCATTGTAGTAAAACTGCTTTATAACGCATTTGGTTTAATTTTTCCATTTTTATCTACCCGCCGCCGTTCCGATTACTTTACAGCTTTCGTGGTTACCGGACGGATTCCGGAATCAAAACGTCAGGATGTTAAAAAATGTAAAAAATAAACCAAATTCACGTTAAAATCCGTAAAATATAGTTTTATTTCAGTGTGTAACATTCGCGTACATCTAAGAGTCTCATTGTCTCTGTTTAGTGAACAGCAATTTTTTAAAATGTGAATATGTCCAGATTTATGTCCGGGATTCGAACTAACGCCTCTCCTGCTATCATTCCAGTCTACTCCGGAATTGGCTATCGCTGTTATGTGTTACCTAACACGTAATTATACTCAGAATTATCAGTTGTAATGGCTCTGTTTATTGGCCCAACGACCATATTAAATACAAAGTTATAATTACATTATTATTTTAATTTAAATATATTTAGTTTAATTTGTATATTATCTTTAACTCGGCAATAAAGATAGTGTAATTTAATCGGGATGTATTTATGATTTTCTAAACAATGTCAGTAATAAAATATTTAAAAACAAAAAATAGTGTGTGTTCAATTGGTCATGGGCATAATGAGGAACGGTTGAAGTTTTGATTACTTCGATTCAGATTATGATTAGGTCGTAATTAACAAAAAGTTGTCAATATGTAGGCGACTAGCTTATTTAAGAATAATGTACAGCCGATTTTCTGTATCTGTTTCAGCCCATATAGGTCCCACTACAGGACACGGGCGTCCTCTATAATCAAGAGTACTATTGAGAGTGGTTAGGCCATATAGTCCACCGGGCTGGCCTAGTGCGGGTTGGCTTTGCTACTTCACTCGCTTTTAAATGAAAGTTGGTAAAAAAATGCGGTGTTTGTATGTTTCCTCTATCGATTCTAACATTTAAATAAGCGGTAAAAACAATATCGCAAAATGTTATTTCAAGTCGGCTGTAAAGCAATCCGTGTCAGTAAACAATAAACCGATGCCTGTATTGTAATACATTAATTGAGCAAAAAATAATTTATTCATAAACTGGCTTCAGAGCAAATTACCGCTCAAGTGTAATTAACAATCATGAATAAAGCTACATTTAATAATAATTAAATGCTAAAAACTGCCCTCTCTTCTTTTCCTTTTCTCATATCCATCCAAAGGTTGTAAGAAAGCGTCTAGAGTAATAAGACCGCCACCTGTACTTTTTTAAATTTGTAATATCTTTTAGTGATTTTTCTTTAAGTGCAGTTAAGAATAAATTAAAAATTAACTTCTAAAATATATTTTTGCTGTATAAAAATGTGAACTAAATCATTCAAAATACTTAGTTTTTTATCATGTTGTATTTTATCTGATAAACATTTTATTTGACGATTCAAAATCCACCCGTAAACAAAAAGCAGTGCTGTGATTTACACTCTTAAATACATTTGAATGTATCCAAACCGTTGGGCAGGCTGACCAAAAGCTGACCGAAGAAAGAAGCTGAAAGAAGACCGAAGATGCGGTGGAAGGACTGGTTAGATGCATTCAAGCCAAAATGGCAAGAGCTTGGCAAGGACTGGATCAAGTGGAGTTATAAAAAGGAGGATTTTCCCAGCAGTAAGACAAAATATAGCCTAAAAACATAATATATTAATTTTTAAATAAAATAAATATTACGTAATAATTCAATAAGATTTAATTTCTCAAGCGTATCGAATTATTTACTTAGATTGTGAAAGTGGGTGAAAAAATCCAAGGCTACAGTAATCGGATGTCTGCTGAACACAAACAATTGCCGTTTTTATGCACCAACTATCGGAACAAGGCTAATCAATTGGATATTTCATTGCTGGCGATTATGAAACAAGGAAAGCCGCTATTAGAGCATACAAATTACGGTGTTCTTTAATTGTTTTTAAATACTTAATGCTAGAATTGTTTAATTCCACCTGTAAATTAATTAATTACTAGTTCCATCTATTTTTCAGAAAATGTTTCACACTTTACGGGCAATAGAAACAGAAATAATTTAATTGCACCATATTACAGACGTACAAAAACACTTCAAATATATCGTATGATAATATTTATTGAAGAAACGTTTTTGATTGAACTCTGATGCCCAAATAAAGATTTAATTTCTGGTAATATAAATATTTATGTAGAAGGACCATAAAACATACGAAAAATATAAAAAAGGCGAGTGGAAAGTAGAAGAACACGCTAATAGTGGAAAACGCCGAAAGTAAAGAGCAAAGGTTTTCTAATATTATAGATTTGTTATACTCGTATTATTCCGTGAGAAATAAAACTATTCGTTGGTGCTTTTACAATATTAGATTAAGTCTTACAACATTTATACGAAGAATAGGCCGATCGACAAGTGGACAAAGACAAGTAATTTTTTTTCATTCGGTGACTTTTAAGTCGTAACGAAAATAAATAAATAAATATAGTCGAAAGTCACATACATAGTCCTGACCCTTCAATAAGAACAATTAAATATTTTATCGTGACTATCAGAAATTACGAGAGACTTTTTGGTCTTACAATACCCAGATAAATAAGTAGGTACTCGTGGGCCACACAAAAAATTGTCTCAGTGCGGGGATCGAACCCGTGGCCTCTAGTTTCACAGCCGGCGTCTAACCAACTGCGCTACGGAGGCGGTCATATGTATATTTCACATAATATATGTATATTTCTGAAAAGAGAAATAATTCGTACATTTAAATTAAGGCCAACCATTTCAACTCATATAATATGTATAATGAGGAGACTGCAGAAGCTATTGGCATTGAAATAAAGATCAATAAATTGAACAGTTAATAAAGGATAATACGTACAAAATAATTAAGTGCAGATTTTATACAAAATACTGCTTTATTCGGACTGATTTGATGTAATCTTGACATTAAATATATATTATGTGACTAATATTCTGAATATACTTATTTATTTTCATTATGTATTAAATAGCTAGGTTATTCATGTGTAATTTATTATTAATAAAGGTTACATTTACAATACCTATTATGGTGCGTGTGTGAAAAACAAAATTGTGTTTTCATCAACTTTATAGACATCAGTGCGTCGTAGTGTTTCCACCGAGTCAAAAGTCTGGCTATGCATGATTCTTATATTATTCTAGTTATTTTTGGTCAGAAAAATTTACCCTCTACCCGTTAAAACGTAACATAGACAGTATTAACCAAATATTGGCACCTGAAAGGAACGTGCGAAGAAAAAAAACCACCCTCTGAACTGAGACTGTACCACCCTCACACCCACCATTGTAACTCCTGTAAACCAGTATCAACAGTGGCACACATTGTAATGACACCGAGCATTGAAGCTCGGGGAGTCTCCGGGAATATCTAACTCGCCTTTAATCCGCAACTAAATCAATCAGATAATTAAATTAATAGGAGGTGTTGGAAATAAATTATTGTCCACTTCCCTTTCGTTCGTTTCGTTCACTTCCGTGCATAGCGGATGTTCAAAATAATGATCTAAAGAGGTAAATAACCTCGCAAAAAGACTTACAGCCGGAGAAGTCAGATATAAAGCACCATGGATCTAATTATTAATACATTTAAATGGTTAGGGTTAGGTCTTTGTTGAGTAGAACACAGCCATGCTGCCTAGGGCGCCAATAGTGTACGGTTGTCGCATTTGTTTTTTTTTCTATTTTTGCGCCGAAGGTTGCAATGATGGATAGAGATAATCTGGACTAGACTATTCCAAAACTAAATGATTTTTCTATGTCATGTGTGTATTGCTAGTCAATCACCACGCACTATAACGGAGAAAGAAAACATTGTGAGGAAACCTGCATACCATAGGGATTTGCATGAATTTCTATGGTTTGTAAAGTCTGCCAACCCGCACTAGGCCAGCTTAGTGGCCTTACCTCTCTCTATATACTATTGATCGTAGAGGAGGCCCGTGCCCTGCAGTGAGACGTACATATATGGGCTTATACAGATATAGACCATCCCAGCAATCTTATTCACAGTGCCTTCACCTTACCCAGCGAATCGAAATTGCTAAAACCGGCACTGGTTATGTTAATCTATTTATTTAACTCACCAAACACCACGGAAACCCAAACAAGCTCCAATAAACTTGAATGGGTTAAACAGTAATCAGAACTAGTGAAAAGTACATCAATAAAGGGCCATTGCGGTGGGGTGGCGAATAATGGTGAGGGAATGAATTACCGCTTGCCCCATCTTTACACTTGAATAGGCCGGCGTATTTGTATTATAATTTGATAGGAATATTAAAAGTTGGTGGTATGAAATTGCCACAAATTAAAAAATATGGTTTTATTGTAGGTATAAACGGAGTCTTGTATCAGGATTACTTTTTATTGATATTCTAGAAAGAATACATGACCTCAAATTGATTCCATTTTGGTATCTAATCTCTAATTGTGTAGGAAATATTTCCACTAAAGTAGCAAATACTTAGGGAGAGGAGAAGATACAAAACAACATTGCTGTCTAATGTATGTGATTGCGTTTGACCAATTGTGTCTTCGAGAGAGATTGCCGATAGGGTTGATTTTTATTCGGTTGATAGTATTTTGTAATTTCAGTATTAAAAACGCTTATAATACTGTAACACCTTCTTAGTAGTCATGGTTCTATGAAGACCTCACTCCTAAGATGTTCTATAAATATTAAATACAATAAATAAAAAATATACACCTAACAGTCACATACAAAGTCCTGATACCACATTAGGATTAATTACGTCTTGTGTTGTGGGTACCAGAATCCACGAGAGACTTTTCGGTTTCACACCTACCCAGACCCGGCACAAATACTTGTGGGCCTCAGCATTTGTCTCGGTGCGGGGATCGAACCTGCGGCCTATCGTTTCATAGCCGGCGTCTCTTCAACTGCGCAACGGAGGCTGTTAAATTCTGTAACAGTGCGAATAATATAACACTTCTAAAGTTAATAAGTACGTGTTTACTAATATGAATTTTAAAATATTATTTTTTTATAAATTAAAGATATATTTCACCCTTAAATTCCGCAGGTACGGGTGGCATATTTTTTTATCCTAATTCCACTAAGCATAGCGATTAATTTCGGTACTACGAGTTTATCTATAAAGATCTAAAAGGATATTTTACTTTAGAAAAATAAAACCGAAATAGGTACTTGGCATTTCAAGTTTCGACGAGGAATGCAATAAAAACAGCATTTGAAATTAACTCCGCAAATTTTCACCGCAAATTAAAAGCTTGATTGTAACATTGTAAGTGCTTAATTGTGAACCTGTTAGGTAATAATAGACTAACGAGTATTTATACTTAACTTTATTATTGGTTCTATCTAGTATTAATTAATGCTTTAAATAAAAATTAACTAAATAATGAATTAATGTAAAAAATTAATATAAATAACACCAAGTATAGAATAATACTAAGTATTTTGTATACATACAGAGAAGTTAAGTGTATGTGTATTGAGTTGTCATAAGGGCTGTTTTATTGCCTATTGACCAATAAATACATTTCATTTCCTTGTATATTGTTTTGTCTTCAAACTGAAAATGAATTCAAAAGTCCTTCGAAAAGGACAAAACATTATTTAACTAAAATAGATTTATAAATTGTCTATGAAATATATAATAGCAGCAAAGAGCTGGTTTTGGACGAACTTTTTCTCCTTTCTGTCTTTCAGAATCTGTTTTTCGTGTAGTGTTATGAAACATAATGTTATCTTAATATTTCATTTGTAATTTTATTTATATTTTCTTAAACTGATTAAGTGATTAATCTAAAATTGTTGTCTATAAGTGCTGCTTATACTAATTCAATGAAGAGATAATGGATGCTCGTTTGTAGTTTGTATGTGACGGATTGTATACGGGACTAAATAACCATCGGAAGCTTCTTTATTTATTTTTCCTGAATTTTTCTAGCGACAAGCGTTACTCAAATCGTGCAAGGAACGCGCCTTGCCGTACGAAATCGCATCGCAGCAATTCATATCGGAGATTTCTGTGTTGCAAATTCACATCGCGCCGATTCGCTGTTTTGTATATGAAGTATGAGCCCTTCATCCAAATAATTATAATTAATCATACATATAAATACATAAAAACAATTATTAATATTACACCCTCTTACCTACGCTTTATAAAACCTAATTACGCTAAACAAGTGACAAACGAACAAAAACCCTGTAATACGACGTATTAGTGGCCCAGGGTTGCAAGGTGCGCGGGAAGGGAGTCAATTTCAAGGGCCATTTGCCCACCGCCCTATATTGTAAACAAGCCGTCGCGTCTGTGCGTTTTTGAGAATTTAATTCGGGGATTTTTTGAAAATATAATTTATGGAAACTTTGACTGGGTGTGTGTACATTGTACTGATTGTGCCACGTTGGAGTTCAGATTTTCATAAAACAAAAATTAAAGCACGTCTTGGAACTATTGACAAAGTTAGATTATAAAGGAAGTTATAAAAAACAAATATTAGTAGAAACATGCTATAAATTAACCGTTTTTATGCAAACATTTTTGCAAATCATTTTGCTTTTTATAAAATGTATTACTGTTTATATGGGGTACAGTCAGCAACATAAGTCGCTACACATTCACGAGATTTGGAATGGTCTTATGATCTAAAATAATAATTATTTTTAATATCGTATGGCACTTCTCGGCATATTTGACTTTACTTGGTTATATTTTACGGCTACAGAGTGGTACGTACAAATTTTAATTCATAAAAAGGTTATTAAAAAATGTGAAGTGTTCAGCGACTTATGTTGCTGACTGTACCTATCTAAAGTATCTTGCCCGTTCTTCTCTAGTGAAAACCGCTTTCCGAACTGAGTGGTAGATCAAAACCGACTGAATCTAAATTATGTAGAACATTTTAATGGACACAATAAATTATTTTCTTTTTTACTAGTATATAATAGATAACTAATATTCTACATCAGTAAACGCTAACTCCCATACAAATGCTATACAAGTTGTAAATTGTTTAGCGCAAACGAAACGCTAACATAGTAAAACACAGCCAGTGACCAATATTAGAGTTCACACACAGCTGTTATTTTAATGGACAAATTAATTATTCAAGTGCATAGTGGTTTCCGAGTCTACATTATTTTTTTATAGTACACCCTTATTAAAGATTATTAACGAGATAATAGTCACACTTGAGCCGAGCTTAGTGACGCCAGCGCCGGCAATTTTCTTAATATTAATCGACGTAATTTTCAGCACTAAGTATATTGTGCTTTATTAATACGCCAGACGTGTTATCACGTCCTGTCCAAAAGTTGTCATTATTGACGGTTTTTATTGTCAAGCTACTTGCGGTAAAGCGCTATCAATGCTTTTGCTGTTAATGTAATTAAGAATAGAGCAAAAAATTAATAAATTCTTCGTGTCTTTTATATTCTTGGATCATATTAAAACCTTAAAAATTATAATATTAAATTGGCCTGTACTTTTTTATGTGACTATGACGTTGGTTTGGCATGGTGCACTACCTGTTATATGAATAAACTCCGTTAAGGCTTTGGTTAGTAACACTAGGTTTGTATAAAATACTGATAAAAATCTTAAAAACAGATTTTTAATATTATTTTTTTGTAAAAGTAGCTAAAGGGAAACTGAACCTTATGGAAAGTGACGTATAGATAAATTAAGTTAACCAATCAATGACGGCCTTCTCGCCATTCCTTCCACATTTTCCTGCGCCGCAACAATTATGAAAAGCCAAATAAACAGCCAACAAACCAGTTCATATATCGCTAAAGTCTTTGAAACCCATACGTCACGTTAACACGGCGGGGGCTATTAAAATTTGATTGCTCCTAAAAATAACCGACATCTTGCGCTCGCGCACCGCGTGACAAATCACGCGTCGCGTGCCCCAAAACACGCATTTGTCACATTCGACACGCTTTTTTAATGTTTACTTTAATAGGACCCCTTCTAGATATTGGTCACGGGAGAGTAGTGATACGCCAATATGTCGTGTAGTTTAGCGGTTTATCGCCACCGGAATAAGCCCCGTGGGTACCGTTCAGGTATTGCTGTGCTTCAGATTTTGATTACTGTCGTTCCGTGATTTGTATTAAGTAATATAATACTGTTAGGGTTATTATGGATCAATGGTTAAGCTACGGGTGATTTCTGTAATATAACCAGGTATGTTATTAAGCAGTTGGTATTGGTTGCTTAGCTATACACAGTGTAGAAGAGAAGTCTAGTCTATGGCACACATGCAGTAGTTTTTACAAATACTCATTGCTTTTCGAAGAGTAGGAATCGAGTAAAATAGAGTAAACAGTTTGTATCGGCCATCTTGTAATAATAAGCTTTATATTTTCTCTGCTTCGCGTCTATCTTTGATTCTAAAACGTCGATTTTGAACCTATAATTACTTGTCTATTGTAGGTATAAAATCCGTCTCCTACTACTAGCTTCCCACAAGTAGAAATAATCATATTCTCTCAGCTGAACTGCTTATTCACTTGTAGAACATTATGAATATGCTATAAAAATGGGCAAATTCATAAATAACCTCTAAATTAATTCAAAACATACCAAACTATCAACACGTTACTTGGAAAAAATCACAGAGTTTTTTAAATTAACAACGGAACGAATTGATTGGAGCTTAATGAATATCTAAATAAGTTTTTGCGTGGGACGGAATGAAAAAAATGTCACCCATGTTTTTTAGATGCGGAAGGCGAAAAAAACGTAGCAAACAAATTACCGATATGGAGCGTGAACATGAAGATTTTTTTCGTTTATGGGCTAAAGTTTTTTTTGGTAATTGTGGGGTGGTGTTTTTTTATAATTATTTATTTGTGTATTATAATAAATGTGATGAGGAGGTGGTCTTTAATATTAGTTTCTGAGATTCTCTAACAAGGAAACTTTTTTTTAGTACATAGTATCTATTTCAGAAACATTTAGGACCTTTTTCAAGTTAATATATTTTTGTTGTTGAATTATAATCGATCTATTTGTAATTATAGTATATCTGTATTTTCTATATACAGGGAATATCAAGACTACTACCGAAAACGAAGCCGGGTGGAAGTTTTAGTGACTAAAAACACAATCCAACTAAACATTTCGGGGAAAAACGCGACAATTTTTTTTATGATTTTTTAAATATCGTCATTTTTGGGGAGTAAATCCATAGTTTTTGCTAAAATAATAGTGTATACCCTTTTATTTATAAAGACTCTAAGGTATAAAAGAGTTTGAATCATTATTTACGCAAAAACTTTGGATTTAGCCAGCAAAAATGATGATATTTAAAAAATCATAAAAAAAAATTGTCGCGTTTTTTTGGGTAATTTTAGTTGCATTGTGTTTGTAGACACTAAAACTACCACCCGGCTTCGTTTTCGGTAGCAGTCTTGATATACCCTGTATTTATATAGGTGTTTCTATAATATACATAGATATTGAATTAATGTAATTTCAATGAAAATTCATTGTAGGTTATTGTTATTTCAAATCATCTTTTTCCTACTTAAATATCCATCCCATGGTTACTGTAAGAAATTACCTAGTGTGATAAGGCCGCCACTTGTACTATTATTATTATTATGTGATTTCTTTGTTATTTCTCTATACATATAAATATTTGTTAGTATTTTCATAATGCAATATAATGTGCGTCACTCATATAAAATTCGTAAAAATAAAATACACCTGAACTATTCTTAAATGTCAGGTTTTTGTTACTGAGCATTTTAAAGCTTATATTAAAGGATAAACAAAACTAATAGTAATTTTCATAATCTTGTATTGTCGTTATATTAACTGGATATAAACACTTCTTTATACTTCACTTTAAAATAAGAAATACTCATTAGTTATAGATATAATGTTTGTTAGGCCATACAATATATTCGTTAGTCCATGCTTGTAACAAATCAATAGGAGTGAAACTGCTAATAAAAGTACACCTATAGATTAATTTTGTGTACGCATTATTGATTACAAATTAAGTATGTGCGACGAACAACTTGACCTTTCAAACGCACTGCCCTTTGCAAAGCCGGACATGTATTTTACTGCAAAATTAAGCTCGTCATTACCATAATACAAGGAGATAATCCTACAGGAACAAACCCGTAACATATTGCTAATTCTGAGAAAGCAAACAGGGGTCTGAGAGGCCCGGCACCATAACTAACCCTATTAAAAAGTGGCTCAACCCTCCGGCGTATTAATGTAGCATAAAATTAACCCGCGCGTCACGCTCGATGCGCGCAATGTTTTAACTACGACATTTCTGGTCGGGGGTCCGAAGGGCCGTTAGGATTTTTGGTCACTTTATTTGATTGTGGGGATGTTTAAGTAGCTAGAGAGGTAAGGGCGTCGCATAAAATGTTTTTTAAATATTATATTTTTTTGCTATTGAAGTTGCAAATTTGGATAAGACGACGAGAAAGATGTCTTCCAGCATTTCCAATGTTAGCGAAACTGTGACATCCAGTCCTGATTTTTTGAGGCTCTTAATTAAAAAAACATGCAACAGGTACTAGTTAATTATAAAAATAGTTTATATTTTAATCCTCATTTGTACTATGTACTCATTTGTTGTGTTGTGTAGTCAGATAACAAAATGCTCTTATTCTGTATAAAATTCAATATTTATGATCTCATCGCTCCATTGTGTCGTGGGAACATATCGTGTTATAATAAAATACTTTCAAAGAGATCAAATAAGTTTTTTTAAGGTGAGTGAAGCTTTGGAGATAGTACTTTTTTTTTTTCAATCTTTACTTATTATCATATATTGTACTACTGTTAAATCAATAGAATCGTGTACCTAATACTTACTCTGATAACTTTATATTAGTATAAAAATATTCCCATCAAAATAGTACCATCAAAACAACACATTACTGAATTTTTTCATTCATTCTCCCAACACCCAAATAAGTAAAATGATACGGCAAGCGAAATTTGTTGCGTAGGTCTCCGGAAAGGCAGATATGATAATAACTCGTATAAATCAAGTAAGTTACGGCAACAGATAATATGGCCCTTGTGGTGCCGCCTGTATCGCGGTCTGTTAGACCCCGCGCCTACTGAGGGGTTAATGTCATTGATAAACTCCATTTTGATGTTTACGTTTATAATGCAATGTTATTGTGTTAACATATGATTGTGTGATGCAATTTTGGTGATTAGATGTTTTGGGCTTAAATATTTTTTATGGTATATGGAAAGGGTTAGACTGGCTCCGATGGGGGTGTATTGTAGTACAAATAGATTACCTGAAGTCGAGAGACGGTTACAATTTGCTGGTTGTCGTAATGCCAGCCTGCCTTGTGTTTAAGAATACTGATTAAAAACATAACTTCAAAAAATTACAAAAAGGGAATAAGATACGAAAATTGAAAAACAACTTAAAAAGAATCGTAATAGAGTTTAATTATATATTTTTTTCTTATCGCTAAACATCTGCTTTTAACGTATTTTTGCCTTTCAATAATATTGAACATTGCAGTAAAAATCTAAGAGCGTGCTCTTAAATATTTACTGCCATAATGCCATGTGATATGTGCATAAAAAGTAACGATGTGCTCGCTTGTAGAAAGATGTGCCACCTACAATAAGAAAATCCAAATCTCTACCTTTCATTTAATTTGTGTGGTGTCTAGAAATGTATTTATTTGTAAAACGTATAGTAACTCTGCGTCATATCAATGTTCCTTTTATACGCAGAGCTTAAACCTGTACACAAAAAAAAAATCACGGTTATTAATAACAATTTTCGGTTATTACTAAATTTTTAAATTCAGTAACTAAATAAACATTTCACTACATTTCGTCAGATCAATGTATTTTTTTTATTTGTAGTTATATATCAAATAATATTATATCTTCCAATCAGTGTTCCTTTTAAACGCAGAACATAAAAATTGTACACAAAAAAATATGATAAAGCACGCTCACTTAATGAGTCATAATGTGTTATGACTACGTTGTAACTTTTTAGTTCCTAACCTAAATAAACATCTGTATTTCATCAGATGTATGTACAAATTTCTATTTGTGTGGTAATAAATAACAGCATAGTGTTTGGGTAGCCGTCACGGGGAGATGTCGGGACCGGGAGCTGATGTATCGCTCCTGTGGGACTCTCCGCATTGTTTTATAATAACGACAATAGATTATCCAATCTGCGCGCCCGCGATCGTGTTGCAAACAATATTCATTACGCATTACCTTCTGTTATTTAATTTGCTTGTGGCGATAGAATTTTAAATTGATCAATATGTCCGTAGTTATGTCATTTAGTCCTTCGGTAATACTTGTTATTTATTAGGTTTATATAATTATTATTCTAGTAATGCTTAGGTACTTAATATCCATGTAATGTCGTTTTTATGTTACATTAAAATATGGTAAATTTTGCAAATAACAAAAAAAAACGCATCGTACGAGTAAAAAGGTCAAATCCTTCTGTGGCGTTCAAATAAAAGTATTAAAATATATTTTACAAATAGTGTCATTTTTTAATAATATCGTTATGATTTTTTCTAAATGAGTAAATATCTCCAACGATTAAAACTTTACATAGCTAAGTAATTGTAGACTTTGTTGATATCGTTACGAGCTATTTCGAAATCATACAACGGAAGATAAAAGAATATGGCAAAATTTCATCCAAATTTTTAATGTCAATTAATTACATATTCGAAACCAAAATATTTTCTGATCAGATCTTGCGTACAAGATCATTAAAGCATAGGGAAGCGACTAGCCCGTCAGATATCCGCGCAACACGATAGCCCTGAGTTATAGCTCCCGAAGGATCCGCGGATAATATACGGCGCAACTGTTACACTTTCTATACAAAAAATATTAACTCGTATATATTTCATCTTGTAGTGGAAGAAAATTGTTGCATTATTATCTTTGTACAGGATTTTGTGGGTTTTTTTATAAACACTTTAAAATATATTGTTTTAAGATATCACATGTGAAAAACTAATATTCTTAAATTGAAAAGTTGAGGCTTCCTTTTTCGATTTGGGTATGTTGGTTAAGATAACGTATTCTAAAATTAATGTTATGTAAATATGTATAAGAATAACTGTTCACCGTTAGTCATTAGCTAAGTTTATTATCTGAATAATTTTAATTAATTAATTTGCCAAATCTAATTCATTGGACGAACTTTAATGTTAGGAATAAGTAACTAATACGAGAGGACGAGGTATTAAATATTTATACTTATTATAATTATTGGCAATAATAACCTATGTTCGGAAAACAAGCTTTGCGAATGACGCCAACTATTAAGCAATTTAACACATAATTTTAAATTAAACAATAAAATATACGTTGAACATAAAAAATGCATAGCTATTACCCGTTACTAAATTAAAATTCAGCTTAAAATAATCATCAGTCATCATCATACCCTGTTTGTCGTGGGCAATTAATCCGACCATCGGCAGCCATCACCGACGGCAATCAATATTGTTTTGGTAAAACATTAAAATTTTATTACGCCTTATTACCGCCGGCCGTAATGGCGGGTAAAAAACCCGTGTATGGAGTGTCTATTTATCATGTTTCAATCTTCGGTATTCGTTCGCAAACCCTCGCGTAAGATGAAGAAAAAACCGTGTTCTATTTTTAAATATATTGTTTTAAAAAGATGAGTTTTTAAATTGTTATAAATGCCAGCGCTGTGTGAAGTGTGCTGTGTGAAGGTGATTGAGGGCTTGTTATTAATCTGGAATTATGATTTTTTTGTTCAACAAAGATGGCGGTTTTTAAATATAATTATAAATTGAATTTTTTAAAATATCGTATCCTGTCTTGTATATGTGCAATCCATATCGCTGTGCCAGGTTGAAGGCTTTGGTACCAAATATTTATGGAAAATTATTTAGGTGATATTTTCAGCGTAATAAATTGAAAACATTTCACACGCATTTGATTGCCAAAACGCATTTGAAAAAAAAACATAGAGCAAATGTACCAATAAAACTATTATAATATATAAAAATGATTCGTATAAAGTGTTGGAATGAAATATAATGTGGTACTTTTAAACATAGTAAGTACTCTTAATGAGTCTAGATCAATTTCGACGGGAATATAAAAACATTTATTACACACAAATACCAATAAACATGCCATTAAGCTTTTAAAAGCATAAATATATTTACGATAATATATTTAAATACACGCAATATAGTTTTTCATTGATGGCTGTAATTATTTTTTTATTCGAAGTTAAACTACTAGGCAAAAAGCGAGGGAGGAAATGATATCGATACACAAGAAGCTATAAATTTTAACGCTATTTGCGTTAAGCGTTGATAAAATATCCTCCATAATAATGCTGGTTTTAATGTAGGTTTTAAAGCAGCCATGGATTAATTAAAAAAGGTGCAAAAGCAACTATTTATAAACCATGGTTATTTAGTGTAGATAAACAGGCCAGGGAGCTGAAAATCATCCTATATTATTTCAATGCCTATTTCTCCCGCCAAAAAGCACTTTAAATGCACTGTTATGTTTCGGATTGAAGCCAGAGACTTTGTAGCCAGAGTAACTACTGGACATATTGAGACTCAACCATCTTATGTGTCAGGATGGCAAGCGCAGTGGAATGTCAAGCATTATTTTATAATTCAAGGTATTGTTTGGTTTTGCCACTACTCATGAGCGATCGTATCGCATACCATCAGACGAACAGCATGCTTGTCTCGCTATTCACTGCAATGAAAAAAAAATCCAAAATAGTGCATAGTAATAGCATGATATTTTGAATAAAAAACCGTAGTTAGTAGTTACGAACTCAGACGTTTATCCTTTAGAATTGGGAAGAGCCTATTTGGATGCTACGATTCAACACAACTTTTTTGGCTTTTCCATATTCATAGTATCTTTTAAATTTTAATATATTTTTAAATGGCTATGCTGGTAGATACCATCATTTATTTATCTAAATTCTAAACATTTAAAATAGCCAAACCTATCATAAAATGATTAATTCTATTAATCGGTCCTGACATATCTATTACACGTTGGGACCAATGATAATGAATAAATGTAATGTAAAACGTATCGTAATGAATTTAACATTCTTAATTATTTGTTTTTATTATTCTAATTCTTATTTTTACACATTTTCACAAAGAAAACATGTAAATAATAATTTTCAATAATTTGAGATCAATAAGTACTGTTTTTATTCTAATAAATAAAATAAGTAGTCGTTTCAAAAATCAGCTGATACTAATCAGTTAAAATGAAAAAGCAATATTTACTATTTAGCACGTGATAAAATTAGTCCCAAATACATTTAATGAACAGAAAATCCCACAGATAATTGTAAATTTTCCTGAATGTTACACGGAGTTAGAGTGAAGTATTTCGTGACCTTTGATAACATTATCATCTTATTGTTTAATTCTGAATTCGTTTGCTGAGTAATGCGATATATAAAGGGAAATCCTAAATTATGAACCGCTTATTATATTAAAAAAGACTTCGGCATTTACACTGTTCATACATGTTATTGTTTATTAATAATAAATCCAATATTTTTTGTACTACATAATTTTTTTGCAATACTACAATAATGACATCCTAAAATATTCCATTATTAACAATAGACGACATTAAGAACAGCATTGGATATTAGAATCATAAGGTTTAGGTATTGCTTCTTACTATATTTTTTTGTGTCAATTCACTAATCAAGAATAAAATCCACAAAGTACAGACACGAACCAAAATCATAACATTCATCCCACCGCCTTTGTCCCAAGCATGGCGCCTTAAACAACCCTCATTCAACTAACAAGGATCGTCCAACCCAACATAGTAAAGCAACAGTACGACATCCGCTTAACCCGCTAAGTTCGTACAATTAACAGCATTGTAAGATGGTCGGGTCTCAGCGACCAGCGCACAAATTCAATTAGGCCGATCGAAGCACGCTTCGCAGAAACCACTCATTCGCTTAATGAACCCACTTTTCGAAAGCAATGTCTTCATCGAGACGCGCAGGGCCGCACTGAACTCATGATTAATTGATTATAATTATCGTTATTATATAATTTATGTATCAATTTACACCGTTAGTTTTATTATTAAAATTTGATTGGTACCGGTTTGAATTTTCGAGATCGGAGCTGTTGTAGTTTAATGTAGGCGACATCTGCGCCGGCTGTTTTAGCTTTAATTATGGAAATTGTGTTGTTTGAGCTATTTTGCCACACTATACGTTACCTAGTACCATGCCACGCCATAACTAAAGCCGTATCGGAGTTACTTTGAATTACGAGTAGTGTGAACACGTTGGTAAATAAAAGTGACATAAAACGACACATTTTGCTTATTCTGTTGAGAATTAGGATTCCAGTGATCCAATACAACTTTCTTTCCTCCATATCTTTTTCTATTGAATTTAAAAAGCCGGAAACGCATCAATGATGTAAATTACGAAGACGTTAATGGGTGGCTGTAATTCTTAAGCATTCGTTCAGCCGTTTGGTCGTTTGCCTGACCTATGATTAACAAAAAATAATAATTAATTTATCCGTATTAGCTTACTCGTAACAAAAAATCACGTTGGAATTTTGAATAAAATTATCAATATCCAATTCCGGTCCTGCAGAACATGTCTGTCCACACAGGCAGGTACCTATTTTGGTTAAAAATTATAACTTTATTACTGCCGGTGATTTTGGAAATTAATTTCTCGGGATTGAAGGCAAATTACAGTGATGGCTCGCGCTCGCACTCGGGGCTACGGGAACACAGCGTACTAAACATAACTGTGCATTGATTATGTTTATTTTCCATATAAAATAATTATGGGCCCCATATACATCGTGGTCAAGAGGTATCGTTAATTATGTGATTATGTAAATGTTAAAAAAGAGGTTTTTGACTAAAACTAAGAGTGTGGTTTAAGTGATAATTTTTAGTAAAAAATATTAGCGTAGGATAATCCGTTAACAAAATACTATATTTACATGCAAAACATAAACGATTTCATTTATATTTATCTTACAAATTTAATTAAATCAACAGGTAGACTCATAAAAAAAACTTCAACCTAACAAAAAAATCACCCGTACTCCCATTGAAAATCTGTTTATTCAGCGGCTGATTTCCATTTCACTCCGCAAATTAAGTTGTTACATTTACCAAGAAACGGTGGCCAGTATAGTGTGAACTTTGATAAATATAAAATTATAAGTGATTTTCGTACATGCTGTTATATTTGGATGTTACAACGGTACATTATTGCTGGTAAATTCTGAAGAGTTTTACACCCGAGTCCGCCCCGCGATTGGCGATCAATTGATTCTCAGAATAATGAAATTATAAAGCAATGCATCCAGTATTTTGATTGCACGCTGCAAATTTTATTGCCGACGGTGTCTTCACGCAAAACATCGGGTACAGAAGGCCCACTCGGTAATGTGTTATTTACAAAAGCTTGGTGAGGCAAACATCTTATTAAAGTCTTTTTATTTTGCTGTATCGTATTTTGAGAATATAAATGTTGTTCATTCTGGAATAGATTAGTGTTTACACTAATACCTTAATACAAGTTATAGTTTTAGATCTACAAAAGCTTTTCTCGTTTGCGCTTAACTATTAATTCAGAAACGGATTACAATTCTGAATTGATCGTCTTATTGCATCACGTAAGGATTCAATTATTTTCCATTTATTTGTGCAAATGGCGCCGCGGGTATGGAGATAAAATTATGACATCATTATTGTTTTCACTGGCATAATACAAAGTTCTACGTACTTTTAACACTTGTGACAAATTGTATCAGTTGTTTTTATTGCAATGTCTTCTTGATAAACCAATGGAGTGTAACTATCTTGAGCAGCCACGTCACCATCTTTGTTATATCTTGAAAAAAAGAAAATATATATTCATGTCCAAAAGTCACTCGGATACATATTAGTCCAGGCGTTACTAATTGCTTTTCTAAACTCCGCCCATGATTTCTTAATATTGCTTAATGACTTTGGTCGGTAATCATATTTTTTATTATTATTATGACTTAATAATCATATTTGTGCTCATATTTATTAGGAAATGTATTTTTCAATTGCAAAATTCATGATTATTAATATAAGATTTAAATACGATTAAAGTATTAGAAAAAATAATTTATTGTCCTCTGTTACGTTTTAAATTATTAAAACTTTTCCTTCTGTGCCGTATGTGCTGTGGCGTACAAACGGTGGTTAGCAATTTCCTATCCGTTTTACAACTTAGCTTACCACTCGTAATGACTTCATTTCTTTTCGAATGAGTCGTGATAGTTCTGTAATTAATACTTGGAATATCATAATAGGCTAATCATCGGTCGAGTGACCTATATTTTAAAATTAAAGTTTTCTTTGCTGAAAACAAAGTAGCTTCATAAGAATGTGATCTCTTTCTGAAAGAAAATTGGTAAATTGATAATTTTGGAATATTTATTTTCCATTTTCACTTTTTACTACTACGTATGACATTGTATTATTATTGTTTTACAGATCTGTCTAAAAGTGTGACTGCGTGATAATGTCGCTTAATGATAAATACTTAATAAACTTAAAACAATACTTATTTTACTTAGATATAAATAGCGTTCAAATAAAACACGTCCCTTTAATCAACATCCATAATTTTATCACAGAAAGCGGGCGTGAAATGATAGCTTCGATGTTGCATCTTGTTCGGTTATTGAGATTGCCAAAGGCTCTCACTGTGAACTCCTTCCATCCACCATGTTTAAGGAGCTGGTATCTAGCCTACGATTACTAAGTGTTGTGGGTGTTCGTGGGCGGCCTGATCACTTACCATCAAGTGCTACTTAAATGTTTTCAGCTTTTATAACAGAAAATCAAAAGCAAACCCTTTGGATATTAAATCTGATAAGTGTAGGATAAGCGCTGGTGTGACTGGTGGTATCTCATATGTGAGAGGCCGCCTGGGTAGGTACCGACGCAATATATATTTCTCCCGCCAAACAGCAGTGTAAAGGCACTGTTGTGAGGATGCCGAGCGCAGTGGAATGACAAGTATAGCTTTGTAATTGAAGGTGTTGTTTGGTTTTGCTACTGTTCATGAACGGTCGTATCGCTTACCATCAGGCGAAAGACTAGTCTCGCCAATCATTGCAATAAAAAAGCGCAGAAGTTAATTTTTACAAGTAACAAGCAAATTGGCATTTAACACCGAGACTCAGTGTGTATCTTTGCTTACTTAATAATGATAAATAAAATACACCAAACAGTCATGTCTCGTGTCGTCACAAATCTTGTGTAGTGGGTGTAAGAAACTACGAGAAACTGTCCGGTTCCACAAATACCCAGAACCGGGACAAATGCTTGTGCGCCTCACAAAGATTTGCCTTTTGCGGGGATCAAACCTGCGGCCTCTAATTTCACAGCCGGCGTCTAATCAAATGTACCACGGAGGCTGTCAAAACTTGTATTAAACAAACAATGAAATGTATCCGAATGAAAATAAAACTAATTATTAATCAACTTCTCTGATTTATACCATTTGTAACTTATGTAATAATCACTACATTGTAATGTAGTTTTGAACAGAACAATAATAGAGTATCTTGCCCGTTCTTCTTTAGCGAAAACCGCTTTTCGCACCGGGTGGTAGCTCAAAAAATGACTGAATCTAAATTATGTTCAACATTTGAATGGATTCAATAGATTATTTTCAATTCATTTCAAAAATGAAATTAATAGAAAAACCAAAAGTGAACCAAATCAATAACGGGAAACAGAAATTGATATAATCTAAATTAATATCAATAAAACTGCACCCAAACAGAATCAGGGAGCGATTTCATATACAGACAATGTAATAAAGATAACATCTAATAAAGTCGTAAATAATACACAATCCGGTTGTAAAAGTGTTCTTACCCACCCCCACCCCTCAGTGATGGAATAAAGGAATCGCAAATAGTTATTGAATACAAGCATTTAATTCCGATGTCGCCATCAGATACCGGTGCTATGAATAAAATAAAAATATTTGCAAATGTATAAGAAATATCTCAAACAAGGTCGTGTCTGTAACCTGGGCATTAGTTTTGGATTAAAGTATTTCATAATTTTATGGTGAGATATGGCTTTGGATATTGCTATTGATTTGCTGAGGTCTCGGGTTCGAATCCCGGGCCGGGTAAATTGATATTGGATTTTTCTATTCATTATCAGCCCGGAATCAGAAATTTGTGCCTGATATGGCGATACCCGCCCACATGGTGAGTATGTTGGCAATCTTGTCTATATTGGTAAACATTGCGCTGAAATTGTATTACTGAAAACACTGTTAATTATTTTAAGTGGTCTAAAGTCTGTCTTTCTTAGGAAATAATCAACTCTCCTAGATGCATACTCTATTTACCACTGCAGCTATTATCAAACACATTGTATTTAGTTATTTTTATATATTTGTATTAAAAAAATGTATATCTTCTTAACACTCTACGACTAAAGATATTTTAAAAGAATCGAGTAAAAACCAAGAACTTTTTGATTTATTTATTGTACAACAACAAGATTATACACAACTCATAACTGGAGCATTAAAATCTCAATACGAACAAAACAAAGTAGGAATTATTAACTTCCCGAATTTATTAACATCGTTCCGCAGCCCTCAAATAGATACTTAGTAAGTCCTCCCCGACCGACCACCCCCTCGCGCCCCCCACCCCTCCCCTGTGACATTAAAACATTGAACAGACTAAATTAAAGCGCGCCAAAACTGTTGTCTGCGTGCCCAAGGCGGTCGTTTGTTTTAATACAATAACTGTAATACGTCTCTCTCACACACGCTATTAGCCCGATGCAGCTATCTCGCTTCCTCGCCAGTAATTTAGCCTTTTCTCTTAAGGCGACAGCGTAACGTATCGACTATGATAACAAGCAAACTTTTACTAAGAGTGATTTACAAATTAATTGAATCGGAATAGAGGAAAATTATTTAGAGTTGAGAGTTGTGTTCTTAGTATCTAGAGAATTATGAAGTTGCCTATCAGTTAATTGGTGTACTACCTATGTACATTACGATTTCTGTGTTTAGGTTACCTCGTTTACTTCTTTTATAAGCAGTTCAAAAAGCACTAAATCTTCATCACCCTTAGATATTGGACACAATATGTCCACTACTGAACAAAGGCTCCACTAAGAATGTCCGATCCTTATAACAATAAAAGAAAAATATGTAACCTTAAAATTTTATTTGATTAGGTACTAAGACAACAGATGTGTATGCTTCCTTTTAGCATTAACATTCTCATTCGCCATACAATAAAAGTCACAATGATACGCTCCGCACAAAACAGAAGCGCGTACCTCTTAATCACTTCTAATTTATTTAGCTCCTCCGAGGACCGAGCGGGTAATTTATAGCCGTCCCTTTCCAACCCCAGCGGCGGTACGCTGCAGCCGTCTCGCTCTCCCGGGACCATTTTTAATTAAAATCACCGAGAGAAAATTAGAAATTATATTCTATTTTCAAAAACTTGTTCTGACGCTTTGTCGGAGATTATCTCTTTTTTATGAGCCCCTGGTCGCGGCTTTGTTTTAACTGCGAAGGAATTGTCTAAATGAATTTTGTTAGCTGCCCGGTGTCTTTTATGGTTATGTCTTATTTAATTCCGACGCGACCGCTCGGTGATTGGGAACGTTACGATTTTATTAATTTAGTTTTTTATGAGAACGTTATTAATTTTCGTATTATGTTATAGTCATTAATGTAGTTAAGAATTAATGATGGCCGTATTGCGTCACAGCCTCTTCACACGCACGATTTATGGACTCTTGGTAGAGTCGTAACGCAAAGTATCATTTTATTTAAGATTTAATAATTTAATAATAACAGCGGATTAATGTTAAATGGTTAATAATTTATCTCTCTGATTTGTAACTAAGTAGATGTATTTAAAACTCAATCGTAATTATTGCTTATAAATCCTTTTTAAGGTTATAATTTTATATGGAGGTCAATTACCTTCTAGTAACATTCATTGATATTGGGAAACTTAGCGTGGTTCTTTGAGGATTTTTTTATCAGGAAAGCATTTTGTTTCAAAGATACAAAAAGTTTTTATTTAGCACTTACCTTGCTCTACCCAAGCATCTAATTGCTACAACATTTAGTCTGTACTCTGCACTACAGTTTTTTTACAGTAATGAATGGCAAGACGAGTATGCCAATCGCCTGTTGGTAAGCGATACAACCGCTCATGGACCAAAGAACACCATGAATTCCATAGCGCTCGCCATTACTGCGACATAAGATGTCGAGTTATGTCTATTAGTTACTCTGGCTACAATGTCCTTCAAACCGGAACACAACAGTGCACTTACACTGCCGTTTGGCCGGAAAAATAGGCATTGCGGTGGTTGCTAACTAGGCGGCCTCTCACATGTGAGAGACCTACCACCAGTTGTCCCCCACCAGTCTACATACCATATGCTCTGACGGGCACCTACCGATGGGCCAAATGTATTTTTTTTAATATACCCTATTTCTATCAAAATTAAGGCTGTCATTATATTGACATTGACTCTAAAGAGGCCGGAACGTTAGAGTACTAACATACATTTTTTTTTCAGGTGGAGTTGGTGACGACGACGGTGACAGTGGCAAGCGACGCCGGTCGCGCACCAACTTCAACTCCTGGCAGTTAGAAGAACTTGAGAGGGCGTTCTTGGCCTCTCACTACCCCGATGTGTTCATGAGAGAGGCGCTCGCGATGAGACTGGACCTCAAGGAGAGCAGGGTTGCTGTGAGTACACTACACTATTTTAACACTTTAACAGCCTATCAGGTACTGAGTAGGGGTGGAAAAACGCGCTTTGTACATTTTGTTGTCTATTATTAAGGGTTATTTTACTTTAAAATATTGTTAGTCTGTTTTTTTTTTGCTCTTGTTGTTTTCGCTGACACTATAGATATGTCATAATGTGTAGCGTATGGATATGGGATGGCATTAGATGTTTAATAAAGGATACATAGATTACTTATTCGAATATCCTGGGAGTAAGAAATCACTGTTACAAATAAAGATCTTATCATAAACTGCACCTGCAATATTTAAGGACTGTCGGCACATTAATGATTTTAAAAATAGGGATAATTATAGTGTACGTTACCAAAGATTACGAAAAATATATGGATCCCATCTCCTTAGTAAATTGTATTTGCTGATCCAAATCAACGTAGAGGCAATGGACTAATTTTATTAAGTATAAAAATGTGATGTTAGAAGAATCTTTAGAAATCTGCACACAAAAGCATGAAGCGACTTCCGTACATAAAGCGAATAAAATAAAAATTAAAAGTCACGTCTATAATAACACAGCAATACCGTTACGTATCAAATAACTTGAACTTGTCAATAAAGAACTAAATGGAATTCCGAACCAAACTACTTTAATACCAACAGTTAAATTGTAACGTTTAACTTATAGACGTTAAAGAGGCACAGGAAACGCATATCAATAAATAACAGAACGTTTCGACACGCATCGGCGAGTGTTTAAACATCGTATTAAAATCCTTTGTCGTATACGAGTGTGTATTAAATTATATTTAGCATGTGACGAAATGCCGAAATGTGTCATGCTTAACGTCTTAATTCCTTTGCCAGCTCTGTCAGTTTACGAGGCTCGGTCCCTGTATAATTATTGTGTCGTCCGCCACATAAACTTTAAAACGTTTATGCGCATCACCTTGTCGAATCATTTTAAAAATGGAACTATTATTTTTTAATACTTTTTTTAATTTTTAGCTTGTAGTGGCCATGGATAATGCGTATTTAATTATGAACCAATAAAATTATAATGCAATTTATAATTGTTGCATAGACAATTTGCTTTTTATGACAAAAGGAACCGTATTATTATTTCATTATAACGTCATCAAGTATTAATAAAAGATAAATTGATTCTTGCAATTTTTCGAGCAAAGATAATTATTTATAAAAAAAATTATACATTCAAGTACAAAAAAATGTGTAGTGTTGAATAGTTTTACATATCCAAGCTATTTGTACGATACTCCCATGTGTAAGCAAAAATAAGGTATCCGTTCAATATAAATGAGGGACGCTTTCCTTTATTTTTCCCGGATCTTGCGAGGCTAAGCGGTCGCGAGGGACCGGCCGGCCGCCACAACTTTTTATACAGCCTTTTGAAGCCCAAATAATGTTTGACTTGAGGTAATACAGTTTTGAATGGACATCGTTTTAAGGGAGACCGCAGCCCATTGATTTTGTTTAAAGGGCTCAAATTTTTGCTAAGGGTTTATATTGCAAATCTTTTATAGTTTGTAATTATGCTGAATTACATACATACGGGACGAAATCACCTTCGTCAGTATAGAGTTACGCTTGAGAACTGTTCATTAATAAGTTAGAAAAGCTTATTTTTCCGAGAAAACTGTAGCTTCTGTCATTTTAAGGATATAGGAACTATCTCCATACGAATGGTACAATCATGTTAATCCACTGCTCCGTATAGGAAGAACAAACGTACAAACTCGTAAAAACATTTAGGACATTACTATATTAATAAGACATAAAATACATATGCATGTATATTAGAAAAAAACGAAGCTTGTTCAAGTGCCATTAAAACGTAAGAAACAATAAAATATTGTAAATTTTGAATATTCTTAGAATATAACCTAGGATTTCATATAATCCGATTGCGTGAACATAGTACATATACCATTGCAGTAATTGAGGCCGCTTTCATTACAATAATTGAAAGCTTGGTTAGCAAGATAAATTCTCATAAAAGTATATTCATACGCGGACTATAAATAAATCTATTTCTATAATCAGTACTGAGGTGGATGGTATCTGGCACATTTATCGCGGCGCATCTCCTCCGAGAGACGGACAATCCCGCACCACTCCTAATAGTTGGTATAAATCAAAAGATTGCAATCTCGCCGGCACCCCTGAGACATGAGCGAGACGGCACGATTGAATAGCATAGATTTAAATGGGCGGGTCAGATAAGGACGGATAGAGATCCAGCCGCTCCGACCTCGAGCGCGGCGGCTCGTAGGGACGTCACAATTCGATTACAGCTCAATAAACTTAAAGTGAGTTGTTTGCGTCTGTAAAGTGGATTTTTTTCCTCTTCCTTACATTTCTCTGTTTTCTCGTTTGATTTTCCTAAAGGGATCTCGGAATAGCGAGTGCCTTCCTTATACGACGGTTTAATACTTTACTGATAGCTACACAATTTTTATGAACACGGTGATTTATAATTTGATTTATGTTATTCTTTGTATCGAGACAAGATTTAGTATCGATGATTAATGAGAATGAATGTATAACAGATTCATATTGCGTAGGTGTTACAGCATTTTTTATGGCTGTATGCGGGTTGTGTAGGTTTAAAATGAAGGTAACAATCGCGGTTTAAATGACACGAGGGTCCCACTCAAGCCGTTAAAAGCCCATACTTTAGGAAAAGTGACACGTACTAATCTAATTTCATCCCCGCCCGACGTAAACTTGCGAGAACGCCGGCCCCGCCGCGAGAGCGGAAGTATCGACTTCATTTTAAAATTCATAGCATAAAATTTACATTTATATGCCAATTTCATTGCCTAACAGGGCGTCGGCGGTCGCACGCACACATCAGTATTCCGCACACATCGGACGCAGGCAACCCTCAAAGTAAAAAAAACATAGAAAATCGCCTTACATTCCCCGCTCGGTTGGCAGGAAAAAAGAATGGCGCTCGGTTTAAATATGGTACACTAAATGGAACGCTTAGGCGACAAAATGCGGATAGAATATAAAATTTAAGGAGTCGCTTCCTGTCCCTTGCGCTCGCGTGTGAAGGGCGTCGCTTTGTCTCGCGTCATGAGAAGCCCGCGCCGTAGGCTTAGCGGTAAAAGATAGACACGCCGTACTCAGGGCTGTTCCCGGGGCGATGAATTATCTCGCTCATGAATAATATTCACACTCGCAAACGAGATTTGCATTATGAGGAACGCTTTATTGTAATTACTGGCTAATGAGATGCGCACACCCATACTTTTAAGGTCGAACTTGTTCAACATATTTTATGTACTTATGTGTACTCGTAATATGCGGATTTCCGGCTTTGGATAGACAATATGTAGATTTATATTCCCTCAAACTTTTGGCAAAAATTCCTTGTACTCATATGTATAAGGCAGTTACTTATGTACAATATCTTTTAAGTTATAAACACGATTGACATTGTGTACTATAATTCCAGAATTATGTAGCCTTGTAATCCCACCTACTCAGGTGAGTAAAATTGCATCGAATGACGAGAGATCATTTTCTGTAACCAGTTGATAATAATCTATCTAGTATGTAGTCAAATAACTTTATCGAGAAAACACAAAGAAAACCAATTACTACATATATCAAAAATATGTTACAATTTGTCAGGACACGACAACCCTGTGTGAATAATGCTGAGCTGGCTGTACAGTAGGGCGTGTGAAATTTATACCTATCTCTATCACACCAACGAGACTCCAATATCAATTTATAAGGACGTGAAACAAAAGAACGATACTACACCAATATAGCGCTTTACGCTTCACCATTTTTATACGGAAAACGGAATAAAGCGATACCTCTTACTATCGTATATAAATATAAAAAAAATGTAAGAGTTTCATTCTCTTACATATTTTTTCGTTTTAATTATATACGGTTACGGTTATGTACGGTTTTGTTGCTCTTAAGATAATTTCATTTCGCTTATATAAAGTTATTTGGAAAGGAAGTTTTTTTTTGTTAAGCCTATCATTCATATAATATGAAGAACGATCCCCTATATTAATATATTACGTCGACCAAGTTTTTGATGAAGAAGATTGAGTTTTACAAAACGAATCACAAATAACTAAAATATTTTTCATCATTCTATTGAAAGTAACTATTTAATTCTGAAGCCTTAATGAAAATTGCTACAAAAATAAATCTAAATAAATGTTCATTTTAACTAGTAAAATATTAAACACTTGTATTAAAACCACAAAAGAAAATGTTATACACCGCTTCAAGCGCCACAAAGTCAAATATCCGAGGGAAAACGCTGAGTAAGGGAAAGCGGGGAAACGAGAGTAAATAGAAGTCAATGTGTACGTCACAATCGGGGAGCCTTATTTACAGCAAGCCGTATTGAGGGGAGAATGGGCAATTGTGCACCAAACGCCAGTGTCAAAAATGCTTCAGCTGTGTATTTTGTTGGCTTGTTTAAGTAATTGTGATGGCGGAAAAAAATGGAATTTTCTTTGTTGTCAAAATTTCATATTGAGTTAAATATTGTTAAGGAATTTTCCTAATATACTGATAGTTATCGTCTAAAATAGTGATTTTCTTATTCGGGAATCAATTTATACGTTACAATTTTAGTAGCCTTGTCTATATTAGTCTTTATCTTTGTGAGAATAAGCGATTTTCCCCCGGAAATAAAAACAGGCATAAACATGTGATTCCCTCCAGATCCCGTATTAATGACGTCACAGGACGGAGGGCTCATTTCAAGGGAACCATCCGCCATTACCGCTCCTATTCTATTCCGAACTTAATCAATGTGTTTCGATTAGCTGGAAGAATGGGGATTAATTAAATGTGATTTCATTTGTTTGTGTAGGTATTAAAATGTTTTACTAAAGTCCAAGTAATGAAATAAATAGTGAACTAATTGTATTTGTAAATTTATTGTATTAAATTATAAATAAATACACCCAACAGTCATATACATACATAGTCCTGACCCCACACTACGATCGTATCGTGGGAATCAAAAATGTCAGGTGATTTTAAAGTCCTGAAACATCTAGACCCAACAATTGTTTCGACGCGACCAAAAACAAAATGATAACTTTTAAATATCAATGGGTTCTTTCACAGTCAGCCTGTAAAACCAAATTGTAAAATATCAAAGAGCTTGCACTCACTCGAATTAGTTTTTTTGAAACTAATAATGACCCACAAGCAACTGAATAAATACATTACATTGAAATTATAAAGAAATAACCACTTAAGAACAAAAGCATTTTTTAATCAAATGCGTAACACAATTCAGTATGTCAAATGCTGTATAATTATTAAATCCTTGAATCACTCACACAATAGTTATTATTTGAATTTCTTCAATTATTCAAAGAACAATACTGAATAAATATTTACCTAATCACAAATCGATTACTACTGAGAATGGAAAAATCAAGGAAAAACAATATAATCTGCATGAATCGGACGCGCTCGTTTAGTTTCCCATTGTTTTAGTGAATACGTTATTACTTATTAGAATTAAATTATTCATATTGCTACGTTTTTACTGATATTACGTCACAACTAAATCATATAAGAGGCTGCGGGTTCGATCCCCGCACCGAGAGAAATGTTTGTGTGGCCCACAAATATTTCTTCCGGGTCTGGGTGTTTGTGAGACCGAAAAGTCTCTCGTAGTTCCTGATACCCACGACACAAGACTCGATCTTAGTGTGGGGTCAGGACTATGTATGTGACTGTTGGGTGTTATTTATTTATTTATTTATTATTTATATAAGAACGACATTGAGCGGTAATAAAATAAGTTACAAAAAGACACAGTTTTTAAAATGTAGATCACAATTTGTAATAAAGCACTACTTCAGTTTCGGCCGAAAGTTATTTTATATCACATTTTAGCTTAGTAAATGCAATGCTGTCCAGAAAAGCTATCGATTGATAGACTTATGCGATCTCTCGCCTCTCGGCCCACACGGAATTAAAAGAGGGAGAAAAGACGAGATTCGACATTCTGTTCCATAGCTTGATAGTGCGACAGAAAAAATAATAGGACTAGCTCTTAGGCCGAGTCGAAATAGACAATAAAGCTCAAACAGGCCAGCACGCGTATGTAAAATAACAGAGGGCTAGATTGAACGATTCTTTACGGCTCACATCAATGTACGAATACCTCTAAATTTTGTAAGCATTATGCAATATTCCTGTCATATACGTATCCTACAAACATGTCTAAATTACAATTCACAGGTATATAGGTGGTCGCCGGAAAGCTGAGGTCAGTTTTACGACCGGCCCATCGCATTTTATGGCAAAATATGTATTTAACTCGGCAACCGCACCCGGATTAATTTGGATTAATTTAATAAAATTTAACACGACGATGTTTAAGTGCGCCCATACTGACATGTCCCTTTAGAATTTATGGAAGCGCCGCTGTTTGGCCGCATTTTATTCTGATTGTAATTTGCCTCTTTGTTTTTCATGAATGTTTTCATTTGATTGCGAAATTAATTTCTACGTTTTTCACGTTCGTGTCTGTGGTTCGTAAAAATAAAATAAGTTTAAGTATACATTGTTTTAAAATTACTTATTAAAATAAATTCTAAAGTTTTGTGACTTAAGACTTCATAAACATTAAGTTGGTCCAGTCATAAAATTAAACTTTTAATATGAATTGAATTTGATCTTAAGTCACAAGATGAGAGAGAATCTCTACAAGGATTTCAAAGGTCATGTTATGTTGACCTACCCCCTTCAAAAGAGCATTGCATACACTAAATTATAGCGTAGACTCACGGCGAGCATCTGGGTATATAGTGATAGATTTTACGAACCAACACGTCTATATTTTTCTTTCTTATTATCTTATTACGCTCAATATTCCCTATCGCATCTAATCTTTGCAATTTCCTATTATAAGAAAATTAGCTTTTCTATCTCCTTTTATCTTCATCAGCCCTTTGCGGCCCACTGCTGGACTTAGACCTCTTCCAAGGTACGCCACAGAGCCCGGTCTGCTGCTTTATACATCCAATCAGACCTCTTGTGTAAGTCGTCCCGCCATCTGGTCAGAGGGCGTCCCACATTGCATTTGCCAAGACGCGGTCTCGCGGTCCATAACACGCTTATTCCAGCGGTTACCCGTATCCATATCTCCCTTAAGATCAAGATAATTCACCACACATATAAATTAATATTAATAGATATAGTTAACATCTCCATAAATCGATGTCATCAATTCCGTATCTATTATGCATAATGATGAGCTAATGTGTGACTACGAGACAATAGTTAAACTGCGGTACATACATTAGCGAGGATTAACATATAACCGCTGGATAATTAGCAACGGGTTTAGGTATCTAAGTTATGCTTAGTGTGCTATCTTGATAGACTATGTAAAGTAGGTGATAATATGGCTGTTAAATGAGATACGCTGACTTCGATTCCTACATAAATTTGGAGAGAATTCAATTCATTGTTTCGGATTTAGGTATTGAGATTATAAAAAGATTCACGCAATTTTAATAGGGGTATATTTGTATTCACACAACCATTTGAAATACTGAATACTTGGGGTTTACCGCAAGTGTTTATTTCGGGTCTGGGTGTTTGCGAGACTGAAAAATCTCTCGTAGTTCCTGATATCCGCGACAAAAGACTCGATCGTATTGGGGGTCTGGATTATGTATGTGATTGTTGGGTGTATTATTACTATATACGGCGTTTTGAGCGTATTTGTTTAAAAGCGGGAACAATCAGCAATTACTGACTATAGTAAATATTTAATACTTGGCTGATATTATAAAAGAGTAATTTTGACTAATTGGTTATACAAAACCTTCATTGGCAACTAATTAATTTATCAATTGTTTATGACCTGATTTATAGTCAGTATTTAATCCTATTTCGTCTATCGAATGTTTTGTCTTCTACAGTGAAACTGAATTCAAAAGAGGGACAAAAGATTCGATAGCTAAAATAGTTTTATAAACTGACTATGAATATGGCCGTTAGTATTTAACAGTAAAAATAATTTACTTTTAATGTAACTTTGCCTCCATAGGTATGTAGTACCAACTCTAATTAAAGCAAAAAATCATGATTTTTATAAACAAAAATACTTCAAGAAATTATCTAAGTCCAGATCAAGCATAAGACAATTATACGTCAAGCGTAAATCAAGCATAAGACCGTGCAATTCTGCTTAGAATTTTAGACATGTAGCCACAAGTCCAATAAACCGATATTCATTCGAGTAATACAGCCGTATCACATACGATGCGGGCGTATGTGATACGGCTTGCGATGCGCGCGCACGATCGACATCACATTACCATGTTAATGCGCCAGAGCATTGAAATTTAACGTCTCAATTGAACCCGTGCCCACTTTACATACCTTTGTACTTGGATAATCATTTTATGGACTCCCACTAAAGCGCATTGCTTTAACATTCTACATACGAAAGGTAAACGTTAACGTGTTGATTTAATTGAGAGAAAGATTATAGGTTAGGAGGACCTTCTTGTTTCTCCTTTTAACAATACTCAGATTTAGCAATAAAGATTTAGCAGAGCTCTGATGTAACATAATAAAACTAAAGGTAACGTAGGTCGGTTCTATTCGGTTCAGAAAACAGCTTAGCTGTTGCATTTCATTCAGTGATTAAGATTATCAGGACATTTTATTTGTATAAAGGTCATTTTGTTTTTCAAAATCAAACTCTGAAAAATAGCTTTAAATAAGAACCTTGTAGGTATTTAATATATTCCGTCATCATTCTTGAATATTCCGCAACCAGTTACACATCATTGATATTGACTAATGAATGAATCGTCAGGAACTATTTGCGTCTATGCAGTCATTTCGCGATAGCTCTTATCAATGCATTAAATAGTGTTCGGATCGTAAAATAGCATTCGTTGGGTGGCACTTACCACCCGTTTCGGCGAGGTTATTCGATCATAACCCTTGTTCCAAACTGATTTGATATATTGAATGATTCTAGCGACACTTTTAAGTAGCACAATATCGACTATTTTATCGACTGTTTTAATTGCCTTAATCAACATATCATTCATTCAGACACTATGTATTATTGATATCAATGAACGATATCTAAAGGGACGCCGCGATGCGATTTTCAGCAATATAGTAAATGTGAAGAATTTGAAAGGTTGGTTGTGAAGAAGATTGTGAGAACTGATTTATTTATTTAATATTAAGATATACCAACGGCATAAACATAGTAACATTCAAATGGACTTATCAATAATTAAATCAAAACTAATGCACATGCCTTCTATATGTATGTACGTATGTATGAAGTTTAGTATCATGACATGACAAGCAAAGTAGTCTAGACAACATCTAATCCCTTTTTATCATAGAGAAACCGATTCCCAACATATCTCTGAATTGAAATTTTATTTATTTATAAATTCTTTACTGAGCACCACATACAGTAATAAGACAAATAAAATTAGACAACACGTTTAAATAAAGGCGACAATGGGTGGTCTTATCACTTTGCGCGATTTTCAGACAACCATTTAACATTTTTCATTTTAACATTTGTTTCTTCAACAGGTATGGTTCCAGAACCGCAGAGCTAAGTGGCGTAAGAAGGAGCATACGAAAAAAGGCCCAGGGCGGCCGGCGCACAACGCGCATCCACAGTCTTGCTCCGGAGAGCCTATTCCTCCACACGAGCTGAGAGCTCGCGAAAGGTGAGGGAATCATTGAAAATACTACAAACTATCCTTCTCTCTTCATTGGGCGATTTATTTTAAAATACGGATAAACTCTGTATCTGTATCACCACTACAGGGCACGGGCCCTCTCTACAATAAATATCAATAAAGCAATAAAAAGTATATATGTGTGCATGGCTCATTGAACTTTCTTTGATGTTAAGTATATCCTACCATAGAATGTCCTAAAAAGTGCTGAACCTATACCTCCTCTATAGATGTTCACAGTGGCCTGAAGGAAAGCATTGTCTTCTATGATAGTAAAACAACTGCTCGATACTGACTTGCTTTTAGGATTTCCACAGCGACTATCGGAAGCGGTTTCATCATTGTCTATCTTTTGGAGAAAATGTTATAACTACTTATTAAATTCTTAAATGCATTATGCAGTATTTATAAAAATAGAAAGCTTCGTCATATATTAATATGAGCAGATAAGTCGGGTAAAAGTAAACACGAGATAGCTTGATAATGTTGCGCAGTATTTAATTTCGGATGGTTCGTTTCTATGCAATTATACTTTGTCGGAAAAGTTGTTTTTAATAAAATATTACACAATAATTATTATTTCATATTACATTATCAACATGTTTTTTAATTTTTAAACAATAATGTAATTAAGAGCCTACAACATATCGTTAATATAATAAAATGAACCTTCCATAGTCGTATGGTGTTATCTTAACATAAATATCAATTTTATGTGTTTTCTTATCTCTAAGCAAAACATATTTTACCATCCAGTTCAAAACAACTAGAGAATTGCGTCAGAAACGGAAAGAACAGTAGAGATCATACCGCCAGCATTAACCCCAATGATAATTTGCAAATTATTATAAATCAAACACTTGGCTGGGTCATCATTTGGTGTAATTTAATTATAGAAAGGCCAAACTTTGGATAACATCGTTAACCTCACTTATTTTTGAACGTCAATATCACGTGAGCTTTTTGAACAATTGAAAGTTGTACGTGGACGTGTCGCCGTACTATAAGATTCTATAACTAATTGGACCCTGTTCGTTTCTTTAACAGGGCGCGAAGAAGGAAGAAGTTGGCAAAGGCGTTGGACCGGCAAGCGAGGAAGCTGCGAGCTAAGGGCATCGCAGTGGACCTCGAGGCTCTTAAGGCCGAGTACCTCGCGCAGCACAGAAACAGCGGCCTCTACTCCGACTCTGACGATGGAGAGGGCGAGGAGTGCATGATCGACGTGGTGGGAGGCGATTCCTGTCACGACTCGGGTCCGGAAGACTTCTCCTTAACAGGAAGGCTTCGAGCACCCTCAGGAGCCGATGGGATCAACAACTCAGACAGTTCCACCTCCGACGCGCATTCAGGGCGGAACTTCAGCCCATTACCAGACCCTCAGCCGTCCTTCTTCAAGAACTTCAACACAGCTGCCGGAAATTACGAGAAATTTGACTTCGACTCAGGTCGAGCCGTGTCCTTAGACCTAAGTGGAGGGGGCACGGCGACGGAGCAGGACTTATCGAAAAACGGGGGAACAAGGAAACACAATCCGTTCAGTATAGATTCGTTACTTAATACGTGAAAAAGACTTTAATTCGTACAGAGGCTCCCAGATTTTGTGCACCAGTGACATTGACAGGCATTTCGTGAGATGTTCCTTTGCTTTAATGTCTAAACGGTTATCATTAGTTGTAATCGCTTCGTTAAAGACTTGATACCAGTTTACATATCCCGTGTGAATACTAGATGTAGGCTGTATTGTATTATATAGATGTAGTGTACATAGATGTATCTATATTTATTTTCATTTAATATAAACGTAATACAATTCGGGGCAATAATTATTAATGTTTGTTGATTATGTGGTATTTTATTTTCTTTGCGGATTTTTATATTTTATTGTGTAGACATATTAAAATAATATAAGAACTGAATTGCTAGAGATCTTAATAATGTACTTGAGTAGGTATAAACTGTGTATTTGTTGTTTTGTTTGTCCAAATTTATTTTCCAAAGTCTAATAAGAACTGATAATAATTTATGTATATATGAAGAAATTATTTCCTCTTCAATTTAAAACTAATTTATTTTGAAGCAATTACTTACCCGTTGAAGGTATTACAAATAGGGTACCTATATATTATTTTAGAGCATTAAAATATCTTTATGGACTTTATAAATTTATCTTTCGCAGCAGGTCTTTTCAACAAAACCCATTAAGAATAATTCATATCCTATAACTAATAAATGTTGGCACCTGCTATAATGCCTCTATAATTTCATACTTCTTTATCAATTCATTAAAACTGACCTTTTATTTATTTCTATATGTTTAAAATAGATATTTCGTTAAATATAATTAACTATTACGTAAAATATGTGTTCAAAAAAAAAAATAAAAAGTGGTATATTTATTCGAGCAAAAAATTCACACCGAAAACAATCCAATTTGGCATGCAAATCGAAATAACAATAACTCAATCATTTTCCGTTCAATAAACTTAAAATAATTAAGTTAATCAGCGTTTTCATAATGAAAATGGCGTCACGATTTGAATTACTATAGGCGAGAGGAACAATATCATCGTAAAATAACAACGAATAATGAATGTGTAGCGAGACGGGCGATAAGAGGCAATTAGCAATACAATATGGCGGGCTTTGTTTTATAACCATTTTTACTTACGCAGCCGTTTTAATAGGTAAATAACTAAGTGTGCGCCGATTGGTCACGGGGCATTGTCTCGACTCGCTGGAACGTAAAATTGTTGCTCATTCGATACCACACCGCATATTGTTTTAATTACTTATTCGTGTGAGGGATTCTCTGGATATTCCTGTATTTCATACGAGTTTAATGGTAAGAAATTGTATTAAATCGCATCTCATTTTATTTTAGTTCGTGTTATCGTGATCGTTTTATTTATGTCCGGATTTTTAAACGACATCTTTTATCACTTTTTACACATTAAAACTTATTAACAGTATAAAAAAGTACGTATTTTGTTACTATATTTGTCGCTGATTGGACAGTTTTAAGATCTCTAAAAATTTGCCATTGTATAAAAATCTTTTTCGTATTTTCTACAAGACCATCATTAGCAATAATCTCACATTTTACCCTTGTCTGCAAATCCTTATTTTCTGAGAATAAAGAAGCACACCAAAACGTAACAATTATGTCATTGACTACCCGCATATTATTTATTTGGTCCCAGTAACGGCAACAAGCAATTTCCCTTTCCCCATATTAGTTAAGAAAACATTTTGATAAATAAAATCTGTAATTATTTAATGGATATACGCTTAAATCCCCCCTAAACTTATAAGTACTAATTATTTAGTAGAAGAGAATTTATAACAATTGGCACTTTACTGTAACCTCAGAAAATCTGTGGTTCGGTTCGATTCCGGGAGAGGAGAATGCCCATTCATAGTATCGGTAAAAAATATCTTCGATCCCGATATCGATACTGCTTATTTATTATAATATTTTTTATGGCTATAATATATAAACGTTTTCTGGTTTTATCCCGGGTGAAAGATTTTTATAAAATCAAGTAGTTATTATCAACATTTTACATATTGTTTACAAAGCTGAAAGCAAAAAATAATTTTTATTCGACTTCAAATTCATTTCTCCAAGAACTCCGGGCCATGGTCGCAATTATGTTCATTGAAAAAAATATTTTTCCCTACCCAAAAAGCAGGTTTCATTGAGCCTTAGAAGTCTTCGTACCGATACTAAGTTTCATAGTATAGGGCATCCTCCTTTTCACAAATAGCTAATAAGTGAATATTTTATTTATACCAAGACTTTGTATATACTAATATCAAAAGCTTTAGCGTGTCTGGTAATAAATTCTGAAATTAAACTAATACATTAAATCATATTTTTTGGTGTGCATCATTACTCTCCACATTGGTTTAATTTCTCTCAACAGTTAGAAACTACTAAGCAAATAGCATAGTAATGAAATAAATGGTTGGTAATTGTATAGCTTGGCGAAAAAGAGTCTGTTTTTAATGAGGGCGCTATGATTGAATTTAGTATTAATATGGCAACCCGGTATACTACGACGGAAAATGTTTAGATACTTTTTATTTTTATTTATTGTTGTTAAAAGTCTCTTTGTTTATTCTAAATCACAAAATATACAAAAACCGTACGAAAATGTACAAAAAAACACCTATGTTTAATATAATTCAACGAACATAATGACATTTTTAATAGTGTTGCCATAATTGATTTTCTGTAATGCCAGTTGTCACCGCATCCTACTCTTTTTTGCCAAGTTATACATTATAGTGTTACTGCGTAAATATTTTAGGTACAAAACGTATATTTATTTAAGTTAATTTATATGAAGATAGATTCGAAGTGATACGCAAGTTTGTATATTGATCATCACATTGTATGTAAGTTGTAAAAAGTACGTTACGTGAGTAATTTATTGAATCAAAATATAATATTATTAAACACATCGGTGAAGTTTTATTTCCCTCTTGGTTGTATTAGAGACTCAAACAATTTTACCTGGTGGTAGGACTCATATGTGAACCACCTGGGTAGGTACCAATGTATATTTCTCCCGCCTAACAATAGTGTGAATGCACTGTTGTGTTCCGGTTTGATGGACGTTGTAGTCTCAGAAAGGCGAGTGCAGTGAATGCCAAACATTGCTTTGTAATTCATGGTGTTGTTTGGTTTTGCTACTGTCCCTGAGCAAACATGTCGCTTTCTACGGTGTTCGGCGTTTCTTAAAAAATCACCCAACACTGCAACTCCTGTCACCAGGGGAGTTACTCTATACGAACTTCAAATGTTCGGATGTTCGACGTCCGGAGTAAGATATAAGTTTTGCACTTCTAAAATTCAGTACTATTCTTTATTATACTAATCATTTTCTCCGAACTTAGTCTATGGTTGCAACTTACGATAGAGGATTCCAACATTTTGTGGAGTATTTAGGCACATTAGTGAAGTTTGACGTACGGCGTCCGAACATTCAAAGTTTGTATCGTTTCATAGAGTAACCCCCCATGATCAACAGTCGCAAAGAATTGGCACAAGCATTGAAGCATCGGTGAGTCTCTTACAGATATTAACTAATCTAAACTCGCAATGAAATTAATCATAAATAAAAAAGGCATTGATTAAATTGCCAGTAACAAATACGACTGCATGAAGGTTGTATGAAGTCGCTGACTGCAGACAGGTCCAATAGTTCACTGTGGGAATCCTTGGGGCAGGCATATGTGGCGATGGATTCGCGGAGAAAAGTAATAATGAGTTTAGATGTTGATTTATTCTTTTAACAGTTTAGTGTCAATCAATGTATATAAAGATAAATTGTAGTACATTTTTAGATTAATTCCATTCATATTAGTTATTATGGAACATACTGAATATAATTACGAAGATATTAACAGATAAATAACTGATTTAAAGGATTTTCAAGAGCTTTGATTTCCAATTTTCTTAGTTCGAGTGATGGTTTTAATATGACATCGTTATTTCTTATTACCACATGTTTGTAAGTTTTTGAAAAAGTATTAGTTTCCCACACGAGGCGTATAAAGTGCTCTAATTTTTTTTTCTCACAAAAATCACACTCTTTCTTCATGGTTGGTAACTGGGGAATGATTTAGCGAGAATTTGCTTTTTAACGGACAGACCACAAAAGTAAATCGGTCATATGAAAGTAAATGTAATATTTTTTTCGTGTAACTTACAATGTTTCTTTAAAACCTGCCTATATTACATTCTATAAGCACCCACCAAGAATAATGCGTGCACCAAAACCAGTCGAAATCAAAACCAATGAGTTCCGTGACGAATGCACGCACATGCGAGTCAACTTAATAATTTTAAATGCTACAAATTATCCGCCAAATTTTGTCGGCCCGACCGGCCCGCGTCGCTTTGATATCCGATAGCCGTGTAATGTCGTTTCGGGCACCGAGCGTGTCATACACAATAACTAAAGAAATTGTTTTATAACATCGAGACTACATTCATGCCAAAATGCTTTAAATATCTTTTGAAAATTGGGAATGATCGAAAGCCAAAAATAATTAGCTTTAATGTATTCAATTAAAGATGACATTTTGATTAAGACGGTATTTGTCGTATGAAAAATCTGAAAGTGTTGAAAACAATAAAAAGCTCAATAAAGCTTCATAATATTTTTATAGGACTTTTATTGAATTGGAATTGATATTGAGAGTGTTTGTATGCAACAAACACTAAGAACAAGAATGTATTTATTTATTACTGGCACAATAAATCACAATGTTGTATGGGACAATCACGGTACTGATAAACTATTTGCATCCTCTGGCTTCTGATCACATGATTATGTGTCACCGAATAGAACATGATTTTTATGTATACTGTATATTTCTTTCACACATATTACGCCTTTTTCCCACAAAGGGCAGGCAGAGGTGCGATCGTTACACCAACATTTCGCCTTGTGTGTTCCGTCCCTCGATTTGATAGGAGACAAATATATCATCGTATCGGGTGGAAATTTTTGCTGCCAGTCTGATAATAAATAAAATAAAACAATATCACGTACGATCCAGGATTAAAAACCTAAGCGTTGTAATTGTATCGTAGTATAACTACGCCAGCGAGGCAGTCTCTTAAATTAATAATATATGCCAAATGGATCCTTGGGCCTGAAAAAAGCATCTAGGATCCGAAAACTTGACATCCACATTACAAGACATTAATACTTGTTGGCACATGGATTAGTCTTGTAGGCGCAAAGCAACTATTTCCTGGACATCGGGATACTACCTATTGCTTCGACAGCACCCATGCTGAGTCGGTGTCCAGGTTTGGCATCACAGCATTTTCACATTCACTTAAAATATTAATCGTTCCTTATTTTGTAATTTTGCGTTTACATTGTTATTTTTATATCCACTCACTGAATATTTCTGTATCAGCCCATATACGTGCCACTGCAGGACACGGGCCTCCTCTACAATCGAGAATACGATTGAGAGTAGTTAGGCCATATAGTTCACCACGCTGGCCTAGTGCGGGTTGGCGGACTTACATACCATAGAAATTCTTATAAAACGCTATGGTATGCAGGTTTCCTCACGATGTTTCCCTTCACCGTTTTAATGCAGGAAAACGTCGTGAATATTCAGTGATTTAGATTGTTTGTTTTTGTATTATTTATGTTATGTGTTGATGCCAAATAATATGATGTCTAAGTCTATGTTTAATTAAATTAGACTGCCTCGGTGGCGTAGTTGTACCACGGTACGCTTACAAAGCTGAGGTCTCGGGTTCGAATCCCGGGTTGGGCAAAGTGATATTGGATTTTTCTATTCAATATCAGCCCAGAGTCAGGAATTTGTGCCCGATATGGCGATAGGCTCGCCACCTATCACATTGTGGGACGGAACATACTGGCGAAATGTGGGTGCCCTGGCACCTCTGCCTACCCCTTCTGGGAAAAAGGTGCGAGTTTATGTATGTATGTATGTATGTTTAATTAAATATTTTAAAAGCACATTCACTCTCATCACTGTCATACAGGTGAATTCAATAGAAATTCTATACACACAAAAAATAATCAACGCTATTTTGACATTCAAATAGAATGCGTGATACGAAAAAGTCATTACTTGGCACTTTCACGCATTCATCTCGCTTATAATAAATAGGGACGGACGGTCAGCCATCAACATTCGCAATTTCTGTTATTATACACAATTTATTTAAGATATTGCCCAGTGCGATGCTAATAGCGGTGTTTAGTTAAATTACGCTAGATTTACGCGGTTGGGCATTTGATGTAATTTTTATCACTCAATCATGAGCGAGCTTAATCGAGCCGCGCCGGTTATTCCTTTATTTTATTGTTTTTTCTTGATGTGTGAACACTCGTCTTAATTTTATGTGCGGATTGCTATTTTTATTTATTTATTTATGCACTATTGCACACATAAAAAATAAAACGAAAATAACGAACATAAAAATACAATTGTAATTGGATCTGAATGTGTTTATGTTTTAGATATTAGGCCTTATTCATAAACAGTTCTAAAACTTGTTTTAGTAATAGAAGGTTTTGTGGTTTTCGCTCAAACTCAATTCAAAAATCGTTAGGAATAGACAAATGATTCAATAACTAAAAGAGGTTTTAAAAATGTCTATGAATAGGGCCGATGTTCTACATTTAAATCTATAATAATCTAGATTTTTTAACCACGCCTCTGTGAAGTAGTCGTATTACCGTAAAGTTAAGCTGAGGTCTCGCTTTCGATTCCCGCGTAGGGCAAAGTGATATTGGTTTTTACTATTATATTAACTGTCTGGAGTCAGGAATTTGTGCCTGATATGGCAATAGGCCCGCCCCCTATCACGTCATGTATGCTCCGTATACAAGGCTCAATTTGAGTGTCCTGACACTTCTGCCGACCCCTTCTGGGAAAAATCCGTGAGTTTATATATGTATGTTTTTTTTACATCTTTAACGAATCTTACGTTGTTTATAAAAGTACGTAGCTGAAAAATTATGCGTGAATTATTTAAGTGCTGTATTATAATAATAAATCTTTATTCACTCAGACAATTACAGTCCATTTTATTAGTAGTACAATATTTACCTTACGAGCTACCTGTTAGTTTATTTTAATTTTTTTTTATGTATTGAATGTTTATGAGACCGAAAAGTTTCGTACTTCCTGACACCCCCTGAGACTTGATCTTAGTGTCAGGACTAGGTATGTGACTGTTGAGTGTACTTATTATTTATTTACTAAAGCGAACAATTAATAAAGCACTATATTTTATTAAATGAAAATTATCGCATTGGATTACTCTCTCTGTATTATGACGGAAAACTGAAAGTTTTTATAACTGGCCACATAAAATTTTGTTACATTTAAAAATATGTTTAAATTTTGAAAATAGAACACTATACAAATATTACTGAGTACAATAATTCATTCATTTGTCATTTGTTTTACTATTTGGCGGCAAATTGAAAATTGTCTGTGCACGTCTGATGGTGGATTTACATGTTGGCTGAGGTTGGGCCAAAGTCTACCAACTCCAAGCTATTAACTACGAAAAACTTAAGGCCAGCCGAGCCAAACCCCCTCATTTACACGCTGGCGTTGGTGGATTGTGGCTGAGGTTGGCCAAGCATGTAAATGCCGCATAAGATGTTTATAAAGCGTCATTGGTGCACGTCAGCAAAAATATAAGCCGAGAAAATTTTCGTGCATTGATTTTTTATGAGTTTCGATGTCATTTAAGTCAACAAGAAAGTTATCATAGACTTAGATTGGCCTTTTAGTCGCTATGGTGTGCAGGTTGCCTCAAGATGCTTCCGTTTTAGTGCGAGGTGATTGACTATCGTTGGTTTACTACCGTATTACAAATTACACGCACTCAATAGTGAAATATCTTATTTGATACAGAGAAATAATTGCAGCTATTTACATTTGTAAAGCTTGTTCACAAATTACTGCTCGCATAGATAATGAATACGTTATTAACATTTATTATTTCTTAGTTTACTTCGTGTTAATGGATTACGGCCTAATTTCCCCTACGTAAAACAAACCAAATGGTTTTAGGAACATGTTTTTACGAGTGAAATGTAACTTATGTGTTAATCTATAGTCCTGATAATGTGGATTTATAATCTAATGATGATCAGCGAAACAGTTAAGGCCCGAAAATGAAACAAATAAACTTATATTCGCATTAAATATTTTTTGTGTACACAGTAATTGTTTTTAGATACAATTAAAATATTTTTCTCACAATAGTAAACCCCCATCGATCGAATCGGGGCTATAATAAGTGTGACATTGGCTATGATCGAAGCGTAAAGTAAACAAAATACCTTCTAATTTCTGTAGATGACTTCGTGATCTAGTAACGTCAGGGAAAAAAATAGCTACTTTTCTTTCTATCTGACTTGACGCCGTTGGGTGTAAGGGGTGCATATTAGTTGCTTGCCATATTTTTGTAACAAAAATATTTTTTCACTAATGAAGCTGCAGGAAAATCCTTTGTGAATCCGTAGACGACAAAAATTGTTTTTTTTTTTGGAAAGGAAATGCAAAATTAACCAAAGAAATACTTCTTCAAGTTATACAGCTTTTTTCAACTTTAAATTAACAAATAATGCCGCGGGAAAATATTTTGTGAATTCCTGGATGATTTCATATAAAAGCCAAATTCTGTAAAAATAATAGTGTACAATTAAGTAAAGAAATATTTCCTTAAATAGACAGACGCAAACAAACTATTTACTTTACAACCGTACGCAAGGCGAGCAATGAATTACAAACTAATTATAGCGTATGCAAATTAAGGTATTCATTTCCAAATGATTCAATTCAGTGCCGGCGGAGTTTTCATTTAGTCGGTTTATCGTAACGAATTAATCTTTCACTTGGGGTGAGCAATTAATATACGTCCATATTGCGGCCTTCCAAATTATATCATTTCATGAATTTTTACTTATGTAGATTGTTATACGAGTCGCTCAGCCATGGTACTACGAAGGTGCAACGAAGCGATGCGAGGCGAGAGAAAATTATTTAATAAGGCATACAGTCATTATATTTAAGACGCTAATTGTTGGTGTATTTTTTATTTACAATTATATGGGATTAGTATTGTTTGATAGTTATGTAGATAAAAAATATAATGACCCACAGCCACAGCAATGATATTCTCGGAGTAAGTATACCTTCAACTTATGTAAGCTCCAGTGATAAACGAGACAGACAAAGAATTTATATGAATTCTATTACTAATTGTTCTGAAATAAAGTAGGACTTAAACAAACAATGACTAAAGCAATCTGTTCTCTTGATGAAAAATGATTACTATTCTGACAAAAAGAACAGTATCCAAAAGCAGATAACTTATTTTACTACTGTTTTTTTTAGAATAAACCAGCACTATTGCAGTCGAGCTTTCCTTTTCCTACCTTTGTTTTTAATTGCAGATCATCAGTTCAGCCCTAGAAAGTCCATTGCTGAATAACATCATCATCGTCATTTTCAGCCCATCCGCATCCACTGCTGGATATAGACCTTTCCTATGGCACGCTACTGAGCTCGATCTTGCTGAATATATGCCTCCTCGAAGTGGAGGGACAGGATATGCAAAGCTGCAGAAATTCACTAGAAACAGTCTGGCTGTTTTTAGCAGCTCTCAATAAGAAAGAGAAGTAAAAAGGCCATTGAAAAGAGAAGGAAAAATGACAGCAGAAGGAATGGGGTATTGCGATTGCTACAATTGCACCCCCCTAAACGGAACACAGCTGTAAAGCCTGAGGTTTACTTTATTACCAAGAGTATTAAGATGTTTCATAATGTTTGTTTGTTGGTGTTGCGACTACCCGGTCGGTGCGGCAATTCTGCGTGATGCTAATGACCGGCCCAAACATTGATACAAATCGCGCCGCGCCCGACACGCGTTCCTAACGTAATCACTTAATTATTGAGCGACACCTTAACTCTTACTCAGGGCTGTGACTAAGCTGTATCCAGAGAAATAGGGAACATGTAATACTATTTTTCTTTTTATTGTGCTTTGTCCCACACCCAAATGTTGAATTCCTGTCGATTGGACAAATGACAGGTCTATAACATTGCGACTGGCTTATTTAAAAATAATCATTTTTTATTGCAATGAATGGCGAGATAATAAGCGATACGACAGCACATAGACTGTAGCGATGCTTGGCATTCCAGTGCGCTTGCTATCCTGAGACATAAGGTGTTAAGGCTCAATAAGTCCAATCCTCTAGTAAATACGCATGATGAGCTACAATTTGAGGATCGTAAGGCGTATACCTACATTAAATAACTCAAACTCCTCCTATCATACACCCAGCAGGACTGATGTACATTTGAAATGATTTTGTGAGACATTCAGCTCTTATCGTAGGTCTACAAAATACGTGTCAATCTACTACTGACTGACTGTGATCGATTTGTAGTTAATATTTAGTTACCATAATTTAAACGGTGCACGCATTGACTCTTAAATTTACACTTATGATAACTTCCCTTGTTTTTAAAAATACGTTCATAATCCACGGCAACCCTACGCGCCTGGGTTCAGAGCTAACCATACTTCTTTTTATTATATCAATTTGTGCCCATTGAAGGCGCAATTTTGGGCTAATTCCTTTATAATTGTAGGATCGGCCCTTTCAGCTTTCCATTGCTATGTGAACACTACTTTATCAGATTTGGAAGTCGTAAGCGTCCGAGGCATTAGGAAAAACGGAAAAGTTGCTTTTAATGACGCGAGGCGGAACATTGTAATGTACTCGCGCACATTAAAAAACCAAGGAGCCGCCAAGGTAAGAAATGTGAGTTTTATAGTACTGAGCAATTTATAATTATTTTCAAGAAGGTGTTGAGAAATTGTATTTTTATATAGAAATTAGTATTTTTTGTAGAAAAGTAGAATATAAAGTAATATAATAGGTAATTTTTTATATGTTAAGGAACATTTTGGTATTGTATAAAAAGCTTTTGGATCGCTCGGTATAAAATAATCTCGAGATTTATGGTTATACCATCATGAATATTAAGTAACGTAAGATTTATATCGCTGATATACATTTCGTGAAAATCCGCCATGTACACAACTTGTAGGAACTTCTAATAACACATATTTCGAGAAAATACACTATAAAGCGCCATTTAAACGAGAATCGTATGCCATTATCGCATAATATAAACTCAATCAGATTTATCGTGTTTGACAAATTTCACGATACAACTTTTATATTCGTACGATAATCGCTTATTCCAGACGAATAACTCTCCCATATGGATGGGACTTCACATTGTCACCTTTTTAAAGCAAAATTGGGGACACTAAACTAAGAATTAAATTGATTTTATCAACTTCCACCCAATATAGTAATATTTACCAATAATAGTTCCTTTACGTGAACCTACGCTGTTCGACTGTGATTTTTTTCAGTACCATAAATAATTTCCAACAGGAAATTAAATGTGTACAAGCAAACTAATATATCAAAGGTGAAATAAAATTGTGGCAGGAGGAAATTGTTCCAAACTTTTACAGCTTTTACCGTAACAGTTGGCATTAATGGCCGATACGGATCCTTTGAGCTCGGATTTTTTCATTATACACTCAACTTCGAGCAATACAAAGACTCTAGTCGCTATCTGAAGGAAGGATATTAGTTTGAAGAATCTCTATCTCTCTCTTCAGCCACAGGAAATGCACTGATATTTATATTAACATTTTCTTAAAGCTGAACATAGGCCTCCCCCAAGGATCTCTCGGTAGACAGACAACCTAGTTAAAATTGTAGGACGTCGATGCCTCTTTCAAACAGGTCGATGTGGATATCCTTAGGAGAGGCCTATGTTCAGCTTGAAGAATTTTATAATATAAACTATATATACTGGGCCATTGTTCTCTTTTTTGAAGAAATTATTGCAATACTTTAGACAATGTTAAGCAGTGAAAATCTTGAAGCTGATGAATCGATGATTCTGCAATAGCAATTGCTCTATGAATATAATATTATTTTTATTTTTATTTCAATAAATAACGAGACTAGCATGCCATTTACCTGATGGTAAGCGATACGACCGCTCATAGACAGTAACAAAACCAAACTACTGCATGAATAACAAAGCAATGCTTGGCCATTATAAAGATGACATGAGATGTTAAGTCTCATTATGTCCAGTATACACTCTGGCTATACCGTCCTTCAAACGGAACACAACAGTGCATTTACTGTTTTCGGGAGAAATAGATATTGCAGTGGTACCTACCAAGGCGGCCTCTCACATGTAAGAGACTTACCACTAGTAATGTTCTGAGAATCAAACATAATAGACATGTAATCAGAAATTATCATCTATCGAAACGTACGTGATAAAAGTCATTGTGTATGATGTGATATAAAAATAATTATTTAAGGATAACCACTTTCAAATTTATTTCATTTGTCCTACACTTTGGTAAAGTCACCTTATGACTACTTACGATTTTGGTTATAATTTCAACAGCCACCCACCCTACACTAAGTCCGTATAGGTAAACTCCTAATATACATTAATTCAAATGATCTGGCGTTTGAAGCACGCGTTGTGGATTATGCTAAAACACAATGAGGCCGTATTTCACGGGGAAATGTTCCGAAATGATTGGTGTGGCGAGTCCCACGTATCGCCCGATCGCGGCGCGCCACCTAACAAGAAGCAATCTTTCACAATTTCCATTCTTTTCCTTCGCTCTTGTGTAGGGCGACCATCGGTTTTGGGGTTAGAATTATTGATGAAATAAAATTTTTAGTGTCACGTGGTAACAAGCAGGATAGACAAATAATAAGACATATTATGCGGTGGGAAATCACTGGATATGCAATATTTTTCCGCGTATTCTTATTAAGCAAATAAGGCTCACAGATTAAGAATCCCTGGCGACGACAACGTCTCATACCATGACCGAACCTATTTGTTATTGCATAAGTCCAGCAAACGAGCAAACAGGTCGCCTTACCATCGTAAGTGATCACTACTGACCACGGCATGTTCATCCATAACGCTTGGATCACTTGGTATCACTTCCCGTCGATCTCCTGTGAGACATTGGTACCGCCCCAGACGAGCCTGCCCAATTATGCTGAGTCATGAAGGACAATATAAATTTGCTTGATACGTTCATAGCATGGTCGCGATATGCTACGCTGTAGTGGACAGAAATCCCAACTTATCACCTAAGTCATGTGTCACAGAACTGCTGTAATTATGTGCAGTCTAACATTATAACATTACGTGGTAACTCCATCTTCAATGGCGGAAATATCAACACAAACTTGTTGGGAATTACTACCTTTATCTTTGTAATTGATGCCAACAGGTATTTTTTTTAATGCAATCCCGAAGTTTTATTTTTATAAGACGAGACTGACGAACAAGCCACCAGGTCGGATACTGAAACTGGTAGAGCCCATTGCACTGTTTAGTATAAACAACCTAATGCCTATTATTTTTAGATCAGATTGACTAAGATTTACTATGATACGATTGTCTTACAGGCAACTAACATAAATTAAAAGCTTTTTATTCGCGTTTTTCCGGTAGATGTAATTACTGATGGTCTATCAGTTGCTACCTTAATTTTTCTCCCTTTAACTACTACTACATACTTAAAGGTGAAGGAAAACATAGAAACCTTGCATACTTGCAAATTTCTAAGAATTTCTATAGTTTATAAAGTCCAACAACACGCACTAGACCAGCGTGATGGGGACTATATGGCCTAATCACTCTCAATCGTACTCTCGATTGTAGAGAAGGCCCGTGCCCATGCAGTGGGACGTATATGGACTGATGACATTTGACTGTACTTATAAAATATTTGCAACAAATTCAAGAGTATTTGTGTATATTGGAAACCTTTTTTTCCTTCTAAGCACACAAATATATTGAAGCCTTACAACCTATAGTTGGAATATAGAATAGTTCACAAAAGTCCAGATTGCAGTACATCCTAGGCGGAGCGAAACAACACGAAAAGGCTGTTTGGCGGCGTATAATGAAGTGATTACGTCACCTCCACATTATAACCACCAAATAGTATTTTTCACTTGCCTTTAAATATTAATAGAACGAACCTTAATATAATAAAAATGGCAAACAAAATTTATTAACGTAACCACTTATGTATGTATACTTCGCGTTGTTCAGTTTTTCAAACTGTAATAAGAAAATACATTATTTCAAAATTAAATCATTATCTTATTTTCTACGTTATATGTATTCTGCTCTTTTGATATGGAAAAGATTTAAGATATTTGATCAAAATGTTATAAAAACCGAGATTGCCTCGGAGGCGTATTTGTACTATGGTAAGGTTACAAAGCCGATGTCTCGGGTTCAAATCCCAGGTTGGAAAAGTGATATTGGATTTTTCTATTCATTATCAGCCCGGAGTCAGGAATTTGGGCTCGATATGGCGATAGGCTCGCCCCCTATAACATCGTGGGACGGAACATATATGGCGAAATGTGGGTGTTCTCGCACCTCTGCCTACCCCTTCTGGGAAAAAGGTTTGAGCTTATGTATGTATGTGTGTTATAAAAACTTAAGAAGTAGGACCTAGCTGTAGTTTTTTGAAACAGAGTCAAATCATCTGCAGTGGTAGGGGATAGTAAGATATAAATGGATCCATCAGGATTACTACAACCATATGTGATGGCGGAAAAGAGCCAGAGTGACCCACGCATTAGTGTTTTTTTACGGCTTGAGCCTCTATAAATGCTCTTTCGATCAGGCTGGTAAGTAAATAAATAGTCTATTTTTATATTGCTCTGAATGAAATTATGTCATTCGCCTGATGTTAAGCGATACGACCGCTCACTAAACTAAACAACACCAAACAAAGCAATGTTTGGCATTCTAATGCGTTCGCTATCCTGAGACATAAGATGTTAAGTCTCATTATGTCGAGTTTAGCTCTGCCTACAATGTCTTTCAAACCGGAACACAACAGTGTATTTACACAGCTGTTTGGCAGGAGAAAGAGACCATGTGTGATACCACCTAAATGGCCTCTCACATATGTGGGACCTACCACCAGTAAACCATGCTCTACTTTTGTCACCCAGTACATTCAAGTTCGAAAGAAATAAATATTGCCGTGGTGCCTACCCAGGCGGCCTCTCAAATAATTATGACAGACCTAGCAAACCATCCTTCTCAAGTTTAAAAAGGTGTTAACTGATAGTTTTGGTACAATTTTCTATTTATGAAGTGCGAGAGTGCTAACAACGTCGGGATTTATACGCGAGTTGTGATCGCCGACATAACTAACAATCACTGAAGGTGGGCGGCCGATTATCCACCGCGCCACGACAGACGCTTCTAAACGTACTCAGGGACTAGTGTGGGGGTTTTATTCTGTATGTAGTTTATAACCTTCCGTTCCTACCTTTATGACAGACTTGGTACAATGGTAAAGTTTCATTGTGTACGATGTCAGTTGCAGAAAAATACTTTTGGGTTTAGCACCGACTGTTTTGTATCCAAATAGATAAAATTATAAAAAACAACCCAGCTTTCATGAGGCATACATTCCTGAAACTCAAGGCAGTAACGAATCCAAAAACGCCGAAGCTTACAGATCTTATACTTGACCAAGAATATAATCATTTATTATACAAAATCCGATATGAACACGCAACTACCTAGTTTCTTTAAAATACATATACAGATTCTACCGTTCTCATGGGGGGTCTGAATCCCCCACCTTGATAACCAAGTCCGACCCTAGCTTTTAATACACGCACAAATACAAAATGTCGTTTTACCGCCACGGCGACTCAACGTTGATGTCGGACTGGCTACTTGGCGTGGATAAATTGTATAAATACAATTTCGCGTGAATTATTGTCATTGAGCATTGGAAACTAATCACAACAACAGAAGGTGTAGTCAGATAGTATTACCGGGAATTTAATGGTATCGGATTTAAGGTGGAATAACCAGACGAGATTGACTACAAATGTAACAAAACTCGTTGTTATACTTATATTGCAGTTTTGTACCCAAAAACACTCCCTATTCTATCTTTCCTTATTCATTTTGAAATATCAATAATTTATATAATGCGCAATAAAAAGGCAATATGTATATACAACTATAAGTACTATATATCTACCTAAATGCTAAGTAATTTACTCTGATTTTATAATACCTCACAATTTAAAACAAAAATTGACAATCCGAAAGTACACATAATTTTGTACCGAAATCCAGCCAGTTTAAACATCAAATAAATAAAATATTTGAACATTAATCTATCTAGGTGTACAACACAACACAAACTTATCTTCTTCCAAAATCTGTTACAAAGAAAAACATTAAAAAACGACAATATAAATGGCTTTATTAACATTCATACAGCGCCGATCTAATCGTTCGATTGTTTGAAACAATTTCCAACCACAATTCTGTATCCAAATAATTGTACCCGAATGCGAACCGTATAATCAAAACCGTATCAACCAAAATCAATTTTTCATCGCCGTAGTCGATTCAAAAATTATCATACACGTTGGCCGGGTACCGCCCACTTTAACGAGATCCGTCGTAAACACAGGGCTTAAACATTATACGACGGACACGAGGGTCTATTAAAAATTGTCGGTTGTAATTACTTAACTAGCCCGGCGCTAGGTGCACCAATCAAATTGATTTAAATACTTTCAGATCAATTGCGCAGTAATGTACGAAAACCAGGCAATTTTAACACTAATAAAGATGTTAAAACTTCACGTCATGTTTATGTAGTGTTTACTTAGTAATTTGTTAAGGAAATAACGCTAAAACAGATGCCCTAGTTCCATGAAATAAGCAGAATATTTATATTTTGTCGTATGACTATGTCAATCAGTTTGTTGTTTTGACTCAGACCACAACTTTCGGCAAGCTATCATTCCGGAATAAAATAAAACAAAATACTTTGGGTCTCTTATATGTGTGTCTCTATTTCTTCCGTTAAACATCAGTGTAAATGTACTGTTGTCTTCCGTTTTGAGGACATTGTAGCTAGCGTATCTACTAGACACATTGAGACTTAAAATCTTACGTCTCAGGATGGCAAGCCTAGTGGAATGCCATACATTGCTTTGTAATTCATGGTGTTTTTTGGTTTTGCTACTGTGAAATAAGTTATTTAGTCATCAAAACATCCTGTTTTTTATTATTTACACTGTTAGGATTTAAGCATATTTTCAACGATATCATTAAAAACAAAACTGTTAGTAGATATGCAAACTTTGAACTTTGTAATATATTTGTCTAGTGTGCATGTAACATGCGTGATAGAAGAACATAACAGTTCTCTACCATTAACTATTATATTACGGCTTAAATATGAGGCTATGTTTCTTTAAACCGTTAAATAATTACATCCTGTGGCTATTATAGACTGTCGACTTCTGATCACATCAACGATATTATTAAAAGCACTGATATATTTTTAGGTCCGGCAAAGGAAACAGGAAACGACGCAAAAGAGGAAACAGGTCACCTGATGGTAAGTGATCACTGCCGCCCATGAACTTCCATATCACTGGGGTCCACTAAATCAGAAGGGGAAAGTGAAGGATAAAGAATGTAAAGAGGGAAGGAGTATTGGGCATCAGGCATTTTCGCTCGCAGAACGAAACGCGATAGTAAAGCTATCGATTCACGTCGATCTCCTGTGAGACATCACTACCACCCCGTATAAGCCTGCTCATGATATTTGTGCTATAAAAATATATGATATGGACATATAGCATGTCACTTTTTACTCAGTGAAGATCATAAGACAATAAATATCCACACTATTGCTAAGTTTAATAGCCTATTTGTGTGCTTGTAGAACATATACAAGCAAAACTTTACATCTGAGTCCCTTGGGAGTACACAGTTACTAACGGTTCAATGGTATCGAATTTATCATACCTCTATCACTTTTTTGACTAGCATTGATCTTTCTATAATGCATAGGTAACATCCTTAGAGTTTTGCCTGTCCTTGCACCTCTTACATATGGGTGTAGATTTGCTTTAGTTTTTTCATATTGAAACATGATTAGCCCTAAAATACATAAAAGCATTATAGCCAGAGTGACTACTGGAGATATTGAGACTTAACATCTTATGTTCAGGATGGATAGCAAGTATTGGTTTGTAATTCTTGGTGTTGTTTGGTTTTGCAACTATTCATGAGTGGTCGTATCGCTTACCATCAAGTGAACGGCATGCTCGACTCGCCATTCATCGTAATAAATAAATATTATATAAAATATTACTCATCACAGAAAACTTAAAAAACACTTGGGTAAAGTAAAAGTTCATGCGACACAATGCATTGACAAGAGCACCGCAAATTTTACCGAGCCAGTAGTTGCGTGCTGGTAGTGTTGGCGAGGCAATTTGCACGTCGCGTCGGCGATCGCCAATTTACTTGTCAAGCGAACTCGCGGCTATTACGGTACGTCTATGCGAGTAAGCACTTCGAGCCGCTGCACTGCACCGAATTTGTTAATGTAACACCTTTTTAATATAAATCAGGCAAATTGTCGACGCAAATTGGGGCTACTTGAAGCGGAGAAAGCGATACATTATGCATATTGGCTTGGTGTACGAAATAGTTTGTTATAAGACAAAGGTTTGTTACAGTATATATTTTTTTTATATTGGTCGAGGTACAGGTGGAGGTGTTCAATTTAATTAATAACTGGTTAAATGGAAATTAAACAGTTATAACAAATGGGATCCAATGTTGTTGCCGTCAGTTTATATCCGCTGTAAAGCCTCAGAAAATAGTGCTTAAAGCGGCTACGGGTAGGTTGCACCAAGCTCGTGCATAATTAAGACATTCGTAGCCCTAACGCGGCGTCCGACCACGTCGGCCAGCTAATTAGAAATTAATTTACACCCACCAATAAATAGACGACAGTGTAGAAAGTACGGCGGCACGTGATACCGCGCCAACACGTCCCACACTGAAAAACTCACGCTAACAGATTACACTCCAATTACATCGAGTCAACATTCGGAATCAAACCCGAGACGTGACGCCACGGAGCAGTTAGCGAGGCGAGAGCTATCGTCCGCGCCCGACAATTTGACCACCATCACATTCAATCACCTCCACCTAACGACCGGCCGCAAAAAACACACGACAGACTCTCAGGAAGTCGGACAACAATAAAAAAACAAATAAGTAAGCCGAGCAAATTAAGTTATAACCTAAAACACGTATGAAGCCATCATCCCAACGGTGTAATCATATTAACGACTACAAAAGGAGCGGCAAAAAACACAAAAATTAGAGGATCGGGAAATGTGGGCCAAACAAAAACGTAACGTATCGCCTAATTATAGCTGTTGGAGGAAAAAACAATTTTATGTTCAGCGGGCCGGTGCACACGGGGCGCCTTTATGGTGTCTGATTATAGCGTGCTGGCTACTTACCCGCGCCATTATGCAATGATAAAAATAACGTGCCACACTGGCGCTGGCTGCCTCGCGACCTCCTGCCTACAAGTCAAAACGAAACCTGGCGTGCGCCATTACTTCAACTAGCCAATTCGTGTTTCAATTTACTATTCAATTACAAAAAACTAAATAACTTTATTTTCAACGAAAATATCAACCTTTATAATGTTAATATTCCTCGTCGACGTTTAAACTTCGAACGAGAAATTGACCAGTGTAGACCCGCGTTCCCGGGCGACTCCTTTATTATTTCGACGTGTATATTATTTTTATTTTGTTCCCCCCACGATTATTATTTATGAATTATTATTATTTGAGAATTTATTATTAGCTTCGAGAGAGCATGCGCGTCCTTTTTCAATTTGCCACAAGGTGCCGGGCGCAGGATCGCAGGTATTCGAGATTTTGCCTTTTTTGTTTTTTTCCTTTTTTTCCCTTAATACCTTTTTGACATCTCCTTGAATATAATTAAATTTCTGTTTAGTTGCCAGATGTTACAAATTGATTTGGTCCATAATTTAATTATGCGTTTAATATCCTCGGCGCGAGATTAACGGACGAGTATCGCTGTAATGACTTGCGAACCAAGATTGGAATGTCTCGGACAGATGTTTATGCTCAAATGAGCTCTCGGATCATTTCAACGGGAACTTAATTAAGTTCTTTGGCGAAATGAGTTCACGTCTCGGTATTGTTTGGAGATAAGTGTTTTAAAACTAATTAATAAAGGCTGGCTCATCAAACGACTGGTAATTAATAATTTCTATAGAATCCAAACTAACAAAGAATCGTTCTAAATTAGTCCTTTTCAGCTAGTTTGATCACTGTGTTTGCCCTACTTACATAGTAAAGTCACAATTGTGTCCCGTTGACTTTGATAAAGACTATAGACTGTAACCTAATAAAAGCAGCTGTTTTTAAATTATTATCTTGTTAATTAGCACTTAAATATATACCATTTTCTCTCTCACTTCCGCACAAGAAATTTCTTTTCTTCACTCCTATATTTCCAAAACTTACTTCCATAACACAGGTATTTAAGAAGTATTAAAGCCTATTATCTCACGTAACATTTCCCCTCACGCGTCTATTTAGCGGCTACAAATTACGGGCAAAGCTTCATGCCTATTTATCAGAACAATAATATGCAATTTATAACTACAACAATGTGATGGGCTGCGTCTTGTACATCAGTAATCTTTGGAAATTGGTTTTCGACAATGAAGGTAGATGGATTAATGATATATCTGATATTTAATAGATAACTTCATCTTTCAACAGTGACAATACAATATGAAGTAGAGTCGTTTTGTCCACCAAGTCTTTTCCATTGCCATAAATATATGGACAGGGCAGAAAGTGCATAAAGTGTTCCGACGTAAGTAGTGCGAACGCTTCAGTATATCTCTAGTCTCCACTACTGTTACTGAAATTAGTCATCGCTCGCAAGAATTTTTAAATGTTTGCTTGTATTATGAACAAAAGATTATTAAAAATAAAAAAATAATTCTTATCACCGTTTAGACGAAATGTTTAATACATTAAGTTAATTTAACATTTACTTTAGCGTGATTTTCATGGTCATCTTTTTGTAACTCCAAATGTACTGAAGGACCTTTCCTTAGGTTATATTCTTAGGTTTTAAATCAATGGTGTTTTTATAGATGTTTTGATAGATTAAATGTAAGAGTTGAAAAGGAACTTTACAATAATGCCCTATTTATCACGAGCCTTATTCCAGTTATTGAATGAAATGCGACAGTTGTCACATCACGTCGGCTTTCAGTGAGGTATTACCATCGCCTTGTCGAGCTACATCACTAATACTTTAGATTAACTTCGCAAATCTATGGGCAGTTTTAATCTCCTGTATAATTGTTTTTTGGCGCTTCGAACAAAACTATTTATATTATCATCATCATCATCCACTTGTAGGATTCCACTGCTAGGTATAGGCCTCTCTCATATTATGCTACTTTTCTCTATCAGTCTCATGCAAGTTCTTTGACAATGTCGTCGACCCATCATGCTGCCGGACGGCTGACGCTGCGCTTACAAAGTTTTGGCCACCAGTTTTTTATTTATATAAAATCTTAAAAGCCAATTTCTCGTAAACAATTATATGAACCACGTTAAGAATTTTACAAACAATTTCCATCGGTGTTTGGAAATAAATCATACATTTCCAATGGTTTATGCCGTTGGTAATCAATCTTCCATTTTATTAAGCATTATTAATACAGGGGTGGTGTGTTTCACACTCGGTGCGAGCGCTATCGGATCGCCGGACTCGCGGTGAGACACTCCCAGTCATTTATATTGTGCAGTACCGATCTCGACGAACTCAGAAATTATTTATTAAATGCCGCCTCATTTCTTTAAATGTGGTCAGTTGGTAATTTGGCGTCACGTTTTCAAGCCACGTTTGTGATTGTGCGACTTATTTGGTTGTTGGGTGCCGTTTGTGCTTTAAGGATTCAATGGGTAACTTATTGGAAATTAATTTTACGGCATTGAATGGACACAAGGGGATTTTATTTTAAATGTTATGTTTATAACTTTCTAATTACCTAGTGTTGCCTGGCCAATGCCACGCTTTACTACTGAATCAGTCATTTTACCTGGTCTTTGGCATCCTTGGTGTTAATATCGTTGTTCTTCATATCTTCCTTTACAATATCAGGCTAACGCTTTTATAGACAATGGCCTCGGCCAACCAATGTTCAGGCATACGATGCTGTGGTTCTGAAAATTCATTTCACCCAGTACGTAAACAAACTCACAAATTCACAATACTTATTAAAAAATGTTGCTGTACCCATCCTTACGTCTTGTAAATTTCAATGAGAGATCGCCAACATTTCACTTTAATATTTTGCGAAATATAACCAATAACTTTAGATTTAATAATCATTCCATTTCATTCAGGTCCTATGTGCGCTGGGGCAAGGGGCACCCACAGTGACTTTCTATCTCTCACGGCGTTGAACTACCTGCTTGATGTCGCTCCAAGTCTTTCCGACACTTTTGGCTTCATAGATTTAGTAATACGTGTATGAATATGCTAAGGATAATATGACATCCATAAGCATTGGAGAACCACTCAAAGTGAGCAGATGAAATTACCGGTCACACTCATCTCAAAAATACCGCAAGATCAAGAAGCTAGAATCACGAACACGATGAAGAATCTTAAGTTTAGGCTTATGTAAATTTACTTATATAAGATGTAAATGTCCTGGGACTGATAGTTTTCTTCTTCTCTAGACCAAATATCAAACTTATAAAGAAAGACGTAACATAACCTTTCGGCCATGTTACGAAATGATCAAACCACAGTCACATAATCCGGCTGGTTGACGTCACATAACGAAATTGTTCAATCATAAATTAATTCATCCAGAATTTCCAGTATAAACAAACTGACATTAATAAGAAAAATGTTGAGGCAGCCGTTTTGAAGTCGTGTAAGCGTTCTGGCAGAGATCTCCGGCGAGCCGCTATCACGCCAGGCCGGGCAGGTTATTATTTTTCATTGTTACTGTTATTACAGCCAATGCTTATTACGCTTGCGTTACCACGCTTAACAAACTATTAAACGTATTCCCTTAACGCCTTATTATTTTGATAAATCCACCCGATTGGCCGAGAATAACCGCTGGAGGTTTTTATTTTACTTTTAAGACGCTCGAGACAATGGAAACTCCCGTTTTGTTTTGCGAGATTGTGCCTTGATTAATTTTTTGTACGTTGTATTTAAGTGTGAAACGAAAGTGGATTTACGCGGTAAATTGTAAGGATAATTTATTGTTGTTTTTGTAATTTTTATAAATTGCGTCTTGTATGGATCATTCCATACAAGTGTAAGTTTTTGTAATACAGCCGTTGATTGGTAATGAGCAATTAAAAAATACCGAATTTCCAAAAAGTAACTTACATATTTATACCTCTTTTTAGCATTGTTTTAATGGCAAAATATGGGATATTATATGATTCATATTTTTTCTGAAACTATTAAAGTTGTGTCGGTTGGATAGTACAACCGAATATTCCCCATATCTTGAATATTAATTTTATTGACACACTTGGCATTTTAAAACTAGCTTATACGTCAATTATTTGATTAAACCTACAGCCTTAAAAATATACATTAAATTACATAGTATGAGATCTCAAAGCAATATATCAAACATAGTTATCAACAGTTAGTTTCACACGCTCCAATCAATATAAATCATAGATCGGAACTACGTGCAAGTGTTAACAAGCCTATTGGCGGCTAACAACGTGTTATTCACTTACACGTAACAATACCACTCGTAGGTGTGATTTGTAAGCCAAAAAACTATAATTTAGCTATTTATCACGTACTAGTCTGAACAAGATGAAGCGAAACGCATAATTGCCCCCGAAATGTATTGTCGGTACGAGAAATAAATACTAGTTTATGTGCACGAAACACACGATATTGTTAGTGTTAATGTCTGTTTTATTGCCAAGAAAATACATATTCATCCAAAGCGTTAACGATTTATAAGAATTTCTGTGGTATGTAAACTCCACCAACCCGCATGAGCTCAACGTGGTGGACTATATGACCTGACCACTCTCAGACGTACCTACTCTAGATTGTAGAGTAGGCCCGTGCCCTGCAGTGGGATGTATATAGGCTGATACAGATGATCGTCATACACTTCATGCGTTCCTGCTACTTGAAGTGTCAATAACTCTCTAATTTTTATATAATTTGCTAAAAATAAGATTCTGTAAAAATAATATGAGCATTTAAGAATATCGATGAATGAAACATAAAAGAAAAATGGATAGATCTAATAGAACTTGTGTAAAATGGGAATACTTAACTTTGTTGTATTTCATCAACGAGCTTTATGAACGGAAAATCCGAAATAAGTAAGGAACATCGTGTCTCGAACAATATTGCACCAGTCGTGTCACATGGTTCAGTACGAACCTCTAAATAAAGTATATAATTTTACAATTATGTCTAAAGGCCACCATAACATTATCAAAGTAACAACCTTTCCAAATAAAAAGATAAAGCATTCCAATTTCTTTATAAATATTTTCTCACCGCGATAAACAAAACAACTTTAACAATAATTACTGGCCCATAATGCCATTATCAACGGTACCGAATGCTATCGAACCTAACTGTCTTAGTTGTTGACTTTTTTCTTTTGTTCGCGTCTCGCGGGCTAACTAGCCGGCTGTCGTATAGTTTATTAAAAAAAATACATTGTGAGAATGAACCGGAGTCGTAAAAAGAGGTTGTAATTGCTTAATTTATGAAAGTGTTGAAGAACTGGCCGTTGCATGTTTACATAGGTTAAAAAATATAGCTAAAAACAACGTGCAGTTATAATTGGTTCTAAATTCAAAATTAATAAACTTTGTAATAATAATTTGAACCCATAGATTCTGTATTAGAGACTGGACATTATTAAGCAATTTAGTTATGAGTGGGAGTGAAAGAATAAGAATGTGCGACTTTTAATTTACACTAGGAGTATAAGCGTTGGTCTTTGTCTAGGCCCGATGGAATGGTCAATATTAAAAGCAGGTTTTCAAAGTCGATATTATTGTAAACACAATTTACTAAAGAAAACGTTAAGCTACACGACTTCCTAAGACCATTTTCTTTCAAAACAAGTATTTTTATCTTTATTTTATAAACATCTGAATACGATTCGTATTTCGTACATCGAAATAAAAACAAAAGGCGGTATAAGTTAAAGTTGCAAGGTGTATAAATCAGAATCGAAGCGGCGCGATGGTATCGCGCGGGGTCACACAATAACACTTTGCCGCGCCAAATGAAACGCTTTTATGTAATTGACTGGTGTTGCCGACGCACACTGCGCACCCAGACATTCTTTAAAACGATTAAATAAAGCATATTTAATACGTACTTTAAAATTACGCATTTTAATGCTGTACGAAAACATCGTAAATGTTTTTACAAGAGTTTCACTAGTATATAAAGTCTGGCAAACCGTAAAAGGCTTGGCTTTTCAGCTTATTGGACTATGGCCTAAGTCCGCTCAATCTAATCCTCAATTACAAATCAGTGTCCACATAAATCCCGAGATGATTAATAATCGAGGTAAACAATGAACGAAACAATAATCTCTTGTTTAAATTTCGTCTAAAATTTATCTTTTCGGTCAATCATGTATCCAGCTTCAGGTAATTTATATGTTTACGAATGAATCCTGAATTGTATTCAGGACTTTCCTCAATTCTATTTTTTTAATAGGCTAGTAGGCCATTGAAACCAACCAATTCTACATAGGCCACTCCCTAGAAATTCTAAAATCAATGCCCGCAATCTTCACCTGCTTTTTAAAAAGGAGGCATTAAATAGCGCATTCTTGACTAAGTCTTATCAAAATATTGAATATCAAGTGGTGTGTGGTACGGGCGGGTTCGCTGTTGCGATTAGTATCGAACGTGGCTCGAGATGCGACGCACAATTCGCATTTTATCATTATTACTCATTATACTCATTAAGCACTTTCAAAGAATTACACTTTGCATTTGATTATTTAAATTGTTATAAGTCGAAATTCGTTGTTTTTGTTTTTGTTTAATATAGCAAAACAACAAAAAATGGTAGAGCCATTTTGTTGAGTTTATTCTATTGCGCGAATTGTGGAGGGATAGTGGGGAGACATTTGCCCAGCCGTTGGATAACATAGGTTTAGTAAAAAAATCTGATGTACCGCTTGCACGTTGTCAGAACTCAGGCAATAAAAAATAGTGTAGTCAATTAATATGATACATGATAATAATCTCTTCTTTTTCTAATTCTAAATTTCATTTGTTTTGTTCATCAACTTCTGATATGCCAATCTTGTGTTCTAGTATTAATTGAAGTCACAAGTATCAAGAGGGTGGTAAACTTGTCTAAGTACAACGTATAACATAAAAAGCCGCGACGAGCAGACAAACAGACAGCGTAATTAATTTAACTTCGCCGGCAGTTAATTAAGTGAGGCAGTAATTGAATATTTAATTTATTGCTAATTACCGACGTGTGCGCTGTGCGTAATGCGTACACCAGCTTTATGTTTTTTTTAATTGTAAGTCCGGCAAATGAGCGAACTGCTTCCATGTAAGTGATAACTGCCGCCCATGAATATCTATGACACTTGAATCGTGGAAGTCGTAGAGCCACGCTGATTTTTAAGACTCATCATGAATGGACAGGCTCGTCCGGGGCGGTGCCACTGTCTCTTGATCAAATCAAGCGACAGTTTTGCTGTCGCGTTTTTCCCGGCAAAATTGCCGAATGCCCAATACCCCTTTCATCTACCCATCGTTTTTCCTTCCCACACCCTTCTCCTTATGTCTCAGGGTGGTGAGCGCAATGGAATGCCAAGCTTACTTTGTAATCTAAGGTGTTGTTTGGTTTTGCTTCTGTTCATGAGCAGTCGTATCGTTTACCATCAGGAGTAAGGCACGCTCGTCTCGCCATTCATTGCAATAAAAAAACTTGTAATGAAATTAGCTAGGCATACTCTCGGTAGCGTTGGTAGCATCTCTACCAACTCCTTTGTAAATTCAAGCTTGAGGTTATATATCTAGAAGTATTCTCAATAACTTTGCAGTGTTTTCATACCCTAGGAATGATGTTCAGTGTGTCGACACTGAGCGTCAAACCTAGGGCATGAATGATGAAAAATGGAACGATTTCCCTTTTATTGCCAATTTCAATACCATTTTAGATTTGTATACCTAATAGATATTTGATTATGGTTCTTATTTTTACTTGTTATAAATATTGATTTAAATAATGTATTATTAATATAAAGATTAGCTTTTCAGTATCATCACTGTGTGACGGATCACAACTCACATAAATACACTAAACGCAAAAAAAGCTCAAAAGGTTTCGGGGACAAACCTGCAAATGCAAAACACCAATTTTGCCTCAGCGCCGGTTATGTCTTTTCAATACAAGTAGGTACATAAGTCCATATTTTCCATGATTTAAAATACTCAACTCGACGTGAGAACGTCGACCCCTCATTTTGGAACCATCGATGAAGTAATAAAAGATCGGAAAGGAACGAACCAATCACAGCTAACGAGGAATTCAAAATAAATCGATCGGACGCCTCCAAATGCCTGAATTGCTATTGACAACACGTATTAATGAGACAACATTATGAACAAAACCGGACAAGTGGGAGATGGACTCGCGAATATTGGGTTCCGCACTGGAAGGCTTTAGGCTACAGCATACTCCTTTCAGCCTCCTGCAGGGTATCGATAGGAAAGCCTAACTAGCAAACAATACAGCTCAATATACTACTAACAATTATTTTATCATGTTAAGCAATATATTTTCTTATATATTATTTTTTAATATTTTCGGATTTATACCTAAGCTATGAGCTGTTGTTTTTGCCAATTTATATTATTCTAGATCCTTTGAAATGCCCTACAGATGATTTAGACAGAAAGATAAAAATAAATAAGTTATGCTCAAAGTTTTCCTCTTTGTACGGAACCCTAAAAATGGAAAGTTTTTATATAAAAATGAGATAAATTCCCACAAAGTCGCGTCACACGCTGCGTCGCGTGATTAAAATAGATATTAATTTGTTATACTGACACCATTTACATAATACACATAATAGATTACAATTTACAATATCATCAATGACAGCGGAAAAAAAAAATTGTGGTACAAACGTGTATCGAGATTTGCATACGAATGTTATTACAAGGATGAAGACGTATGTATAAAAAAAAGACAAATGACAATAATTCACAAATTGATCTCAAGCGTCTGCCAAACATAGCAAGGAAAACTGCATTCCCTACCGATTTGTAAGAATTTCTATTGTAATACAGAGAGAAAAAAAAAAGAATTTCGTTGGTATGTAAAGTCTGTCAACTCGCACTAGGCAGCGTGGAGGACTATACGGCCCAACCCCCTTTAATTGAACTCTCGATCGTATAAGACGTTCGTGCCTTGTAGTGGGACGTATAAGCGTTGATAAAGTATAAAAATACTGACAATTTATTTCTACCAAAAATATCAAGTTAACCTACACAACGTTAAAAATGGAATTTAAGTTAATATTATTGTTATTTTAATGGTATATTAATTCCTTATCGTAAAATATACCCATTAAAATATTTAATTAATTAAAGTAAAAGTTGCATGGGGTTGAAGTACTAGGTCTAGGTTATAACTCATCATAGTAATTAATTAATTATAATTCCAAAAGGTCACCCAAACTAAAATAACTAAGGCATCCATGTTTCCCAACGCTTTTCCTTCAGTATTAAAGTCACAAAATTTTAATAAAGCTACTACCCAGTCAATCAATGTTAAAATATTTAAGCTTTTTTTTTCAATCATATAACATTCAAAAACCGAATGACGAAGAACACAAATCCTTAAATTAAAAAAAGAATATGTCACGTTCATTTCAATAATTTATAACACAAAATTAAATGTGTGAGCAATAAATGTCCGAATCATTTATTAAATTTAAATCAAACCTCGTAACAAAACTCACGGCTAGTATAAAACGAAGAGCTCCGACTCCCACTCAATTTGACTGATTTATTTTATTAATCAATTTCGAGTGAGACTTAACAAGATTTAAATGAGCACACGCTAACGACTTTAAAACGATTCCCACATATTTTGTGTTCCGTGAAGTAAACAACATTGTTTATAGTTGAAGACGTAATATTACTAGAAATGGGGTGGATAGAAACTCAAGGATGTATAGAAAAAAATGGTCAAATGTATAACTGAGAAATAATCATATGTGTAATGTGTATGGTAACTGTATGTAGCTTAAAACAAATAATAAAACAGTACGGCCTCTTTCTTTTTATTAACCCTTGTGTTTCTATCCACCCCTTTATATTGTAATAAAATCATTGAAGTATAATGAATGCGCTATACGTGACCACAATATAATGTAATGATTGGTGATGCGGATAGCCGAAAGACGAATGCGGTGCCTTATTGATTCGGACAATCGAACCGATTAGCCGGTTTTCACACCAAATACTCGACGAATTCAACTTGGAGAAGGCTCTGAATAATATTTTGAACTGCATAACGGACATAGGAAAGTTACTGCACAATGCCTGAATTAAAATGTTCTCCTAGTTAAATAGATTACCTACTGATGAATATCTTTGGCCATTCGAAGCGATTAAACTGGCAGATTCAATTATTTATTTATGTGTCCCTGAAAAATGCTACACCTATATTGAAATGTTAAAATGCAAGCCAAAACTCCATTTATCAGTGCATATTGCAGCTAAGTTATTAGACTTTACATTCAAGTAATATAGAACAATATAAATTTATTCCATACTATATCATCAAAACATTCTTCACCACACAAAACTCAACAAAAAAGTGTGTATTGTATAATGTTTTACAAACCGTTAAACTCAATACATTATCTTAATTATTTTCACGTCCAATTCATTACAGCTTTATAACAATTTAGATTATCTTCGTACAGCGATGTCTGTTTAACACCTCTCACGATAACCCGCCGCGGCAGAACGCTCCACAAAGCCGATCGTAAACTCAACATGGAAAAAAAACGAATATAAAAAGGCACAAACCCGAGAACATAATAAAGAGAGTCAATTCGCCCGGCCCGTCTCAAGGTGTGAAGCTGTCACGGGGGAAATGATGACTCCATTATTAACCGGCTAAATAATAATTTCCACTGGTCCCGTTGCACTCACTTGATGTGTTAATAAGTTGTACGCGGCCGTGTTATTTCGGCTCGTACATTTGTATGTACGTGTATTTAATTAGGGTTGCCACGGGGCGAAACTATACTTGTGGAGGTTTTTTAGTATTTACTCACTGTTCGCTCATAATGGCCGGCTTGGATGATCGTTTTGCGAAATTGTTATCAGTTTACTTCAATAGAATTATTACGATAACTTTACGGAAATAAATGAATAAACACCTCATTTTAGTATTTGTTATAGATACTAAAAACAAAGACCTTTTAATAATGTGACATAAGCTTAGTTAATACATTTAACACGCATGAATTAGTATAATATAATGTGCATAGAGGCAAAGACATGTAAATATTTAAAAAAATAATTCGTTGGACAGTGTAAATGAAAAAAATATAGAATTCAAATAATTATCATATTATGTACACAAGCGTATATTTAAATACTAAATGTATTTCAAATATGTTAATTTAGATACACGTGTAATAAAGCTTCCTCGTTAAAATTATTATTCTCTAACTTGAAAAGATTTTTATTGGTGTAAAGCCAATGCTCAGCTAAGGCCTCAACTGAAAATTGCTTCACCTGTCTTTGGAAGCGGCCTACGTCCATCATCTTTCTATATCAACACCGACCTATTGGGAATTATGCATTCCGATCGTCATTCCATCCAATATTTACGTGTTTGCCGTCATTTTATGGAATCTATTTCGTAGTAAACTTACAAGGTACAAACCTACAGGCTTAAGAAGCTTTGAAAATTAATAAAAAATAATCAATTTATTAGAAAAAGCAAAACATGATAAAATTACTGTTTATACCTGAACATTTTACAGTACGCTTCCATTTAAACCAACTTAATTGTTTAACATTCCCTATCTGATCTGGCACGGAACTTTTTACTTGCTGTTTAAATTGTTCCATTATAATTACATTGCTGCTGTGCTTTAATATTGTTAATTTATTTAATTATACATTGCAAAGAATAAATGATTAATTAAATAACCTTCAATATACGCCACTCAATGTAAATCAAAGTATGATGTGATGGGCACAGTGCGTATACAGTTACGTATAGGTAATTTTACATTGAAAATATTATATTCATATTTGCTATCATTATTTTTGACAGCCAGTCAAAATAATATGTTTTGTCAGTTTTTGCTGGGCGTTTACAAACACCCCATAAGTAGGGTATGACATAAGAATTACAACAAACTTGAAATTCCTTATCTAATAACTTATATTAATCATTAGACTCCTCAAAGTGACCTTATAAGTGAAAGAAATATGTGGCACAAATTAATAATATTATATTTTATTATTAACATACATATGTGTGTATACACACATAATCTCACGTCTTTTCTAAAGAAGGGATAGGCAGAGGTGCTACCGAGAAAATCAAGTTTCGCCTTGTGTGTTCCGTCATTGAGCACGAATTCCTGACTTCGGGCTGAAAGTTAATAGATAACTCTGATATCAATTTGCCCGTCTCGGGATTCGAACCCGAGACTTCAGCGTTTTTATCGTACAACAGCGCCGGTGAAGCAGTTAGTATATTATTCACAATGGAAAATAAATTGAAAATATCCCTAACAGTGTTACTTCAGAGGACACAATAATGATGTCTGATTACGATATAAAACAGATGACACAACCTCAAAAATACAAAACAAAAAAAGTAATTTGTAATACTCTTTAGGACAAACATAAATATCAAATAATATCCACGTAATTTCGACACAAAAAGTTATTCAAATACCTATTTAAATACGAACAGCAGTTAAACTAGTTAATTATCCGTAGCTAAAAACTTCGGAATCATTGTTTTTACACGAGCCTGAGCAACGTGCCGTGTGAATTGGGCGGGAATTCTGCGACCGACCAATCAGAGGACTGCGCACGCGCAACGCACGCAACTTTAAACAAGGCTCGCATTGTAAAAAGTTTAAACAAAAAAGTTAATTAGTCTATTGATTTTGAAAAAGGAATCAAAAATTCTCAAACTGTTTTATAATTAGATGATAGAGAAATGCTGGATGTGTTAATTATTTATTATTGTAACATACGACGATCGAAAAGATATTTTTTTTTATTTTAGGTGTCTTGTTTAGGGCTGCCAGTTTTTAGGGAAAATCGAGATAATTGGTGAAGTATGTGAGTTTTTAAAAACCCCTTATACTCACACTCACACTCGACTGTGCTTTGTTTCTCAAATACTTTGAAGGTGTTTTTACTTACAGCCCCAACATTACTAGGCCAGCATAGTGGACTATGTGGCTTAAGTCCTCTCAATCGTACTCTTGATTGTAGAGGAGGCACGTTCCCTGCAGTGGGAGGTATATTGGCTCATACAGTACAGTAGAGACCCGCCGAGCTTTGGTGCTCAGTTGTCAATTATTTGGTTAGATACACGGAGCGATCATCAAACAAAAATTATTACTGTAGATTTTATCATTAGCAACGCATACTTAGTGCTTACATAAACATTTTAAACTAATTTTATAACGCTCTAATTAAAACGGGTCAAACTGTATGCAAATACGTGTCCTCAAATCGTATATATATGAATAAAATGTAACACATTTACAGGCAATTTATTTTGTTTTAATTATGCGTAAGTAGATGAGTAAGCTTCAGTATTCAATTTATCTGTCTGATACCTGTACCAAGGCTAGGGGTCGGTGTTAGGGCAAAAAGGGATCTAGTACTTTCTAATACCCATGATGAATCTCTTGTGGAGAAATGTCGGATACGAATATTTCCGAACGGTGTTTTGTTTACGTAAAAGCTTCAACTTCAGCTATGTAAACATTACAGACGCAAAGCCAATACACTACAGCTGTGTTATACAGGATGATTTGACACATTATTTATAGTTGGTTAGACGCCGGCTGTGAAACGGGAGGCCGCGGGTTCGATCCCGAAATAAATATTTGTATGAACCAGTGGTATTTGTTTCGGGTCCAGGAATTTGTGAGACCGAGAAGTCTCTCGTAGTTCCTGATACCCACGACACAAGACTCGATTTTAGTGTGGGGTCAGGACTTTGTATTGGACTGTTTGGTGTAGGTAAAATTGTCACAGCTTTGAACAGACATTTTTTTTTCAGACTTGACACAATATTGCCTAAGGTGGTTAGGACTACATGATTTGAATTAATATGTGTATATATATGAATATAACTGTATGTAAAGGTTGCTACGTTAGTCTCATCAACTTACACGTGTCATTGCCAAACGTAAATTCGTGAAACTAATTTAAAAACCGCTTTGAATTTTAAACATTTTTGTAATGATTACCATCATTGTTACTCAGTGACGTCCAAATAATCAATTTTAAATTGTAATTTGCTTTAGAATATTTTAAGCATCTATTGACGTTATTGCGAAGCCAAAGTGCATGGCAAATGTGTCGTAATTGTTTCAATTACTGTGTATCAACTACCGCATATTGTTCGCAATTTCAATGCAGTTTGTGACGTGTTTTTTCACGTGTAAATGTTAAATTAACATTTAGTTCAACTGCCAAAAGGTGATTGTCATTATTTTAATGGTATTGGACGTATGATTATATCATATACTATATATTGAGATTTACCATCTTATGTCTCAGGATGGCTAATGCAGTAGAATGCCAAGCATTGCTATGTAATTGAAGGTGATGTTTGGTTTTGCTACTGTTCATGAGCGATCGTGTCGCTCACCATCATGCTCGTCTCGCTATTCATAGCAATAAAAAATGTTGTCTTCGATCTTCTAGCGTCGAAATACAAAGAAAAATTGTCCACTAGGATCATAGATCCATTTCCATTTTTAAATTATGGGGGAAATGCACCAAAAAAGAGTATCGACTAAGCCTCTGGCTAAAAAACGCAATGTAACACCACATCTCGTGTTTAAGATTATTTCACTTATCTAATTCGAGTTGAGACAGATTGGCGGGCGCTAGGAGGCGGCGTCTTTGAGTCCGGAGGTGCTAATAACGAGGCGCCCCGCAGCGCTCGTGTCCCGCTGTGCTGGAATGTAGGGGAAAGGGCCTGTTGGTGGATACTTAGTATCGATTTGATGGTATGAATAAAAAAGTAGACATTTCTCGTTGATTGCAATTGATTGTTGTATTTTTTTAGATATCCTTAGGTGTAAATAAGACAAACTAAAACAACTTTGTCCATAATACCTTGTAAGGCTGTTTAGAACTTTAATGTTTACAAAATATGCTGGATATTTTATTTTGCCTTCAGTGGGAGGCCTTAGGCTGAGGGTGAATTAAGAAACTATGCAATCCTTATTTACATTTTTCTAAATACGTACTTATTAATATGTAGAGCATTGGCACAGTATTTTTCGTATGAAATATACTAAGTACCACTCAGATAAGTATAATAACAGCTTATTTTAGTGATGCACAAAAATTATATATTTTTTTATTTTGGTGTCGTTTTTAAAGCTGTTTGCCCTGCGTGTAAGTAAGATATCTGGTGCGCGGTCTCTATTAAGTATAATCATATGATCGGCGCTGCGCAGGTCGTGTATCTACATATACAACACTATACTGTATACGAGTGAAGTGATCACGTGTTTATTAACCGCCGTCGGATAACTAATAATATAACTAACGATTTCGGCATCGACTGTACCTTAAAATGGTAAGGGGAGATGTTTTTATGCAAAAATGACTTTGATTACCAAGTACTCCAGTGGTAAAGGAAAAAAGACCAAATAACTTTTGATGTTTGAAATCAACTGATTCCCAATAGATGGCGAATGGCGAAAATGATGGCCCAAGATTTGTCAATTAAACAGAAACCAGTAGTTTTGAAACGACATAAATTTTTCGATGAAATGCCTTCATTGAGTATCACAACAATGAGATTGAAAAACAATTGTGAGTCCCTGTTCAATATAGTTGAATTTTTAAACAACCTTACAAATAACATTTAAGAATCCTAACACAAAAGCGTATGCAAAGTCTTAACAACCGAGCCTGGACAAGGCACAGAACAAAAAAGACACGAAGCGGAATGCAGCTCACTCCGCGTACATTGTAAAGCAAATTGTTTTCCTGACGACACATCTAAAAACACCCACCACTCGCCATTGATTGAGCCATCACCGTCGCTATTCCAGCTGCTTTACGCACATAGCTTTACACCCGTGGACACCACCACCAGAAATTAAAACCCTAACACAAAGTGGTAGAGTTTAAAATTGCGTACAAACAGTGAAGTCAGCGCAAATAAATTTTGAAATTTCTGAAGTACGCTGTCGTAACTCACATGTACAGTCGGGAAACTATTATTTGTTGCGGTTTTGTTACATTGTATTGTGAGTTAAATGCTCGCAAGCTTTTTCTATATGAAATGAGAATGTTTCAGTGCCGCACGTCGTTGTGTCTTGTTTTTACATTTTTTATTATTTGCATCCTCAATTTAATTTTATTCAATGTTAAGTAATATGTTTATCTGCTTCATCAGTTATTTGTGGGATTTCTTCTGCGGCTTTGGCTTGTTAATCTTCAAACTATTAGCATTTTTATTTAGCTATTTTATTTCAACTGTAATTCAATCAATTTTTCGTAGTGATTTCTCCCTGTTTTTATTTCATTGACGTGTGGCGTATTATTATATCTTTGGAAAGTACTACTGCCGTCACGAAATGGTTTTTTTAGATCTCTAACTATACTGAATAACTTCAGTATTCCTCCAGATGATTTTAAATAAGCAAACGATTCAAATTTTCCTTTAGATCAGTAAATAAAATTAATGATAAATGAAACTTCTTCAGATTTATTTTTTTCATATACAGTAACTTCATCAAACAATGTATGTAGCTACCGTTTTTTTCTTCAAAAATTGTATCTGATAAACTAGATTTTAAAAAATGTACGCAGTAAAATAGAAGGTATATCCATGTATAAATATAGGATGAGACTTAAAACAAAGTAGTGAAAAGTTGCTCTACTTACCGTATACAAAACAAAAAACCTTTATAAGCATAATTACTATAATTACTTATTTAATACACATAAATGATCCGATAATAACAAAGCGACAAAAAACTCTTTAAAAACTAATTATATATCGGTTCAATAAATAATTATGTTGTATTCAGCGGGAGGAAAAAAAGTGTTTATTCGCCACATCCGCCCTCATTTACAACTATAATTTCAACTTTAATACACTCGGTGATTGAGCGATGGCATAAAACAACACGTTCATGAAGACATCAAATTGAAAACCATCAACAGTTACCGCGCCTTAATAATGCTGCCTTTATTACCTTGATATATTGCCTGTACAAATCGTGATTACGCTAGTGAAAATGTCGTTTCAACAAAACACTGTATTAAAAAAATGAATAATGACTTCTTTGCCGGCAACGTCATTATAACGCGCGGTCACCGGCTCGCGGTGAGATTTCTAACTTCCTACACTTGATAAATTATTAAACCAATGTAAACCTTAAAGTGATCGAATAAAGTGCAATTCCATTTGTTAAGTAATCAAAATTACTTTACGCAATTTTAAATCTTATTTAAATGAATTGTAAAGTGGTTTTTCGCTTGCGCGTTATGTTTTCATATGTAAATTGCAGAGCCTATAGAGAATTTCCATGTGATTGTGGCATGGCGAATCGGATTGACAGCTAAGAAGGTTATTATTATCACATTTTACTAAGAAGTGCATGCATTTACATAAAATAATGTGATATAATCTGTGGAAATGTTTATATTCACTGTCCCATGTTATGATTAAGTTAATAACGTTGGGACGTTTGGAAAAAGTGTGTTTACGCCCTTAATGATGCTAAATGTATCCTAACTACCGACTTTCTTTGCCTTTAGCTGGAATAACTGGATACACGGAAGTACAGCAATATAAAGTAATGAGAATTCAACTTCAAGAATTACTAAAATACGCCGATGCCTTACCAAATAAGTATCAAATGTCCTAGAAATAAAATAAATGGCATTTTCAAAGCGACTCTACCAAGCACAGAAATATATCTTATGTTATATTGTAAGTAGTTTGATATAACGGTCTAGAAGTTAATAAAATAATGGTTAATAGAACAATTTAAATAAAGCTTCGTAAAACTATTATCAACACTTTAAAATAATGATTACAAACTGTATTTATTTCCCTTAAGATGAGGTAGAGCCTCATTTTTGCAATTGTTTGTATACACAAATCTAAATTGATATATTCATTGGTGCTGATGAAGTTCTGTAATGACGACTTTGCTATAAAAAGTGCCTATTTACATTAAGTTTTTTTTTTGTTTTTCATCAAATGCCTTTGAAAGCAACACTTCTAACCGTCAACAGAACATTTCTCATTGTAACACAGTAAGGCAAAACAAACACAAAATATAGGTATGTGGTGTAGCAACAGTAACTGTAGAGGCATTCAATCAATCACGAACTGTCACAAGCAGGCCAACAAATAACTTGTTGACGGCACCAACATAAGCTCTTGTAATTGAAAACGGTACTGGCTTACTGTTCTCAGCTCGCAATTGGGTTAGCAAATCGCGAATACACCTCTATAATGCAAATATTGGTCTAGGAGCCAGTGTCTTGAAAAAGTATATTATTTTAATAGAACTATCTGCTATCCATCCAACAGGTCGATTTTGAGTTCCTTAGGGAGGTCTATGTTCAGAAGCGGTCTTCCTGTGGCTGACAGGATTAGCACTTGCGCAATTTCATCGAGTAGTATTTACTACCCACAACGTGATTTTAAGAAGAGCTAATATATTCTTTCCCTGATAATTTTATGGCTAATCGTCTGATTACTATTCATATTTTAGGCAACATTGGGATAGTTTAGTTGCTATACTACCACGCAGACCGAATACGAGTTGAATGATTTAACATGGTTTAGAAATTCTGGTGATTGACTGTCAATACACACTAAAAACGCACTAAAAACGGTGAAGGAAAACATCGTGAGGAAACCTGCATACCATAGCGATTTATAAAAAAATCTATGGTATGTAAGTCCGCCAACACGCACTAGGCCAGCGTGGTGGACTATATGGCCTAACCACTCTCAATCGTACTCTCGATTGTAGAGTAGGCCCGTGCCCTGCAGTGGGACGTATATGGGCTGATACAGAGAAATTCTAGTAGATACATTTGAGTTATAAGTAAATGTTCCCAATAAACTTTTTTTTTCTGCTATAAAGGTTCCATCGCGCTGTTCGTATTGATCATTACAGTAAGTTATAATTAAATTATGGATATTACACACAGTACACAACTTCAGCAGGAAGAGTAAAGGAATATTTGAATAAAATATTGATAAATTTCTAAATCATACATTTTGATACTGATATTACCTGTGCAACCGGTGCTGCTTAACATAATTTGTCTGTTCAATAATGCAAAGGGCCTACGACATTAAATCGGAATCCAACAATACCATAATCAATCTACTCGAACTACTTACGCAAATTAGAATAGAATGCATGTTATATATTCCACAGAAATAATTTATTTGGACCATATTACAGACATATAAAAAAATATTTGCACCATATTACAGAGATATAAAAACACTTAAAAGGCACAGTATATCAATATAAATTAAAAAAAGCTCTTGTGCCCAAATAAAAGTATAACTTCTGGTATCTGTAACTATATCAGCCAATATACCTTCCACTGTAGGGCACGGGCCTACTCTACAATCGAGAGTACGATTGAGAGTGTTTAGGCCATATAGTCCACCACGCTGGCCTAGTGCGGGTTGGTATAGGCACCAGTAATTCAAATCGTCAGTTTGGCAGCTAATACGAATATGCCCAACAGTCAAACAACAATGATCCGAAGCTAAGTATGTAGCTTTGCGTAAGTCAACAGTAATACGAGGATTGAAAGGGTAAGAACGGTAACTCCTATATTTTATATGAGTTTACTTTCTTACCCCTTACGTACTACTGTTACAAAACACCTTATTAATTATTTATTTTTGTAAAAATAACAACATTTTGTTGGAAATGACACGATACAGTGACTGGCTTACACGGCCGTACCTAGGGGAGTGTATTGTGGGGCAATACCCTACCTTGAAATCACAATGCCCTGTCTAAAAAAATACCGAAAACTAAGATACATTATTATAATTCACCCAACCAACCACCCAACAATTAATTATTACCTAACTCTCACTCATACGTGGATCTCTACATCCAAATCTGGAAGTTCAACCATCTATGTCAGTATACGTGGTGATTGATTTAGAAGCCCTTGTTTCGAGGGCAGATAAATTATGATACTCTTTTACTTCCGTCCTACCTGTAACCAATGCTGGCCTACGTCAAATTCGACTCTAGCTACGGCTCTGCTGGCTTACCATCAGGTATTGTAAAGCAATCAAAATAGAGTACCTACGGTGATCTGTTTGTATTCAAACTTTTTAACCATTTATGCATAACATTAAGTAGCGATTAATAATTCATCAGGTCTGAATAAAAGTCTCAATTGATACTCTTTGTGTGCAGACTACATCGCCCACGACATCAAGTGCGATTTATAACTACACAATAAATCCCAATTTTAACGAATTTATTTTAGTACGCAGCGCGCCACGCTCGTGTCTGATGACCGAAAGGTCCTAAAAAGTCGCTAGAAGCAGGCCGCTTCCAACAGATTGCTGTCGAGATCCTGCGAGAGGCGTATTTTTGGATGTGGACTTTCTTTAGCTTTATAAATATAAAAAGGCCTAGATTCCTCGATATCTGAACGCAACCACAAAATCAAATGACACCCACAATTTCATTTCAACCATTTAAGGTATACATACATAAACTCACGCCTTTTCCCCAGAAGGGGTAGGCAGAGGTGCAACCTGGCACCGACGTTTCGCCTTATATTCTCTGTGCCACGATGTGAGCTTATCGCCATATCGGTCACAAAATTCCGGGATGATAATGAACAGAAAAATCCAATGTTAGTTTTCCCGACCCGGGATTCGAACCCAAGCCTCTTTGCAATCATACCGTAGTACACCTGTGCCACCGAGGCAATTTTAAAATATGTTAGAATAATTTAAAATATGTCTCATAACAATCAGTGAACACAATTGGCAGGCAATGCTTCATAGGGGTAGAAGATAGGGCCGAATCCACAGGCCTAACCAGCGTGTTTTGTTCGTTAAACCTTCACATATAATTAAGGAGGCGAACTCCGTCGGCCTGACTAAAACACATAAATCATAATAATTTAATGCGAGTCGAGCCTTTCTCGCGCCGCCGAGCTCACGGTTTTAGGGTTCTGCTGTTTGTAATCCGTATGTGTTTCTCAGGTATTTGTAGGGGTCCCTGGAGCCTACTTATTGGCACCTGACACATATATGCAGTTACCCAAAATGTAGCCAGTAGTAATATTTTCAGACAAAATGCTACTAAACATTTCGCAAAAAACCCGACGCCTTTTTTTCTATTTTTTTATTTATTGTCGTGTTTAGGTGGTAAATACGCAGTATAGAAGACAGTAGCGACAAAAGCACTAACCAAGATCAAGAACAAGATTTTCGTTTTTCTTTAATGACAACTTAATCAAACCATTTTACCGTGCCTGATCTAGTAGAAACATTAATGTAAATACTAGACATAAGACAACATCTTATGTCTCAGGACAGCGAGCGCAGTGGAATGTCAAGCATTACTTATTAATTCATAGTGTTGTTTGTTTTTTATTTTATTTCCATGAATAACGAGATGAATATGCAGTTCACCTGATGGTAAGTGATACAACTCATGGACTGTTGCAAAACTAAACAACACCATGAATCACAAAGTAAAGCTTGGAATTCCACTGCGCTCGCTATCCCGAGACATAAGATGTTAAGTCTCAATATGTTCAGTAGTTACTCTGGCTACAATGTCCTTTAAACTGAAATACAACAGTACATTTACGCTGCTGTCTGACGGGAAAAATAGAAATTGCGGTGGTACCTACAGGCGGCTTCTCACATATGAGAGACTTACCACTAATAAAGTTACAAATGAACATACGGAACCTACAACCATTATCCTTATGGAACGCTTACCCGGCTTTTTTCGTTAGTTACGATCATCCGCGCATCTGCGCTTCTTTCCACTTAAAACCAAAATGGCTTGGAAATTGACAGCTTTATAAATATAAGAAAGGGCTCGTGTTCAGAACTGTGTGGAAATGCTTGTAAATAATCACACCGAGTATTTGAGAGGTTTCAAACCTCTACATGTGTCATTACTAATAATTGGACATTATTTATCCTGTATTATAAATTCAATTTAAATATCCAGAAAATTTTAGTTTTTTTTTTTATAAATTAATACTGTATGACTTTGTCTTGAAAAATCTTATGTCAGTTGTATAAAACTGGAATTTTACCTGGTATGGTGATCGATTTGCCCCATTGCAGCTAAAGCTAGAAAAAGGCAGCACTCGGAAATACAGGCGTGAGTGATCTTATTGATAATAATATGATGCGATATTAACTATATCCGTTTTTACGCTTTTAGTTGTGTATAATACTTTTGTGTATGTGCAATATTGCATGGCTATTCACACAGCAACTCTATCATATTAATTTAGCGACGAAACTTTTACTGTTGACGTTTTACTGGTGGTAGGTCTCCCATATGTGAGAGGTCAGCTGGGTAGGTACTGCGGCAATGTCTATTTCTCCCGTCAAACAGCAGTGTAAATGCACTGTTGTGTTTCGGGTTGAAGGGCATTGTAGCCAGAGTAACTACTGCACATATTGAGACTTAACACCTTAAGTCTCGGGATGGCGAGCGCAGTGGAATGCCAAGCATTGCTTTGTAATCCAAGGTGTTTGGTTTTGCTACTGTTTTTGAGCGGTCGTATCGCTTACCATCAGGCGAACGACATGCTCGTCTCGCCATTCATTGCAATAAAAAAAAAGCTTTTACCTTCAATAGCATTTACCTCAAATAAGACACAGCGAAAGAATAGGGCCTATCCATAATTTCTTAGTGTTCCATTACCAACAAGGCTTGAGTCCAAATAGACTACAATCACCGACATTCTCATACAGAAAAAGTCATCCGCCAAAAATCTTCAAAAGGCAGGGCCCTTGGAAGTAACCTGTATGATCAAAAATGTCCTGCAACATATCAAATTATCTTTAAAATTACGTCTATCTTATATTTTACAAAAATAAAAGCCTCGTTATTTGAACAGCAAACCTTTATAAAGTGAGTTTTTTTTGTAAAGAACCTTTGTGAAACCCGGCTGCGCAGCGGACTGTGAAAGATTTACGAGCTCCCAAAACTAGAGCCCGTTACCCGATGTGTCCAAATTAATATTTATACATACGATTTATAGACGAAACGTATCTTTCAACTAAACAAATACGTTCGAAACAGATTAAGAGATTATTCCTACTTTTTACGCTGGCAATAATTGAGTTTTTATTTATCTACATAAGTAGTAACACCGTTAAACTAAAGCTCTTAATAACAGCCATTAACTGTGATATTTAAACACATAATCGGTTTAAAGTTATGTTGTACGTTTACAAACATCCTTTACTCAAAATTAATGTTTTTACAACCGTTGAAAAAATATTCGGTAAAGAAATTACTAATAAATGCCTTATACCAATATACCAATGTCGTCGTAGAATTTTCAGATCTATTCCTGAAAGATTTTGTGAGATTTTTTTATTTTTTATTCTGGCACGGCAATGTGACTGCATTGCACCTGATGTAAGTTGCGTAAGTTGCACTTAACGATGCGCGTCCCACCTAATCAGTACATTTAAGCGGGTCTTGCGTTTTTCAGTGCAACATATTTAAGTGGCGTTTGAGTATTCCGGCATTAAACGCGTATTTCCATGGCATATTTCAATCCTTGCTCAGTAATAAATAAGCGCACGCAATAGAGATTGATATTACAAGTAAATATAATTACACCCAAGATATTCATTTAAAAATATTTTATCGAGTACAGGCAATTGAGACATCATTCAATTTCAAAAGATATGGCGTCTTTACAAAACACCTTTACAATTAGCCGGCATAAACTTTTAAAGTCATCAATATCTGCCACAGCCTTGTTGACATATAAATAAACACTAATCAAATGCATATTTATAAAATATTTGTAATATAGAAAGGAATGTTTTTAATTTTGTGTACTGCGTAATTTACAAAAATGTGGGAGGAAATTTACCGGGCATTATTTTTATTTACGTTTATAAACGTTTTTGAGTGAAACTATTGTGATTATGCTGTTTCGCAAGTATCCGCGTTAGAGTCAGCAGTATTGGAAAGAGCGAAATTTGAGAGAGAGAGATAAATAGAGTAAGCTTATCTTCATAGATACCATCAACCCAATCTTGATTTATATTTGTATAAAAATACACAGAATGACGCTGCTATCAAATACCAAGTCAGAAGTAAAAATATGATCAAGTTTTTCACACCCTACGTATGTCTTAGAGGGGATTGTTTTAACTAATTGCATTGGATGTTGGTACTGCTTCTTGCTTATATCTCGAGCTTTAATTATATTGCTGTGTTTATAAAGTTTTCACAAGTTGCACGTTCGAAATTACAAAAACATATTTTAAACGCTGGATAAGTCCATTTTGGTAACCGCGACTTTCAACTGTTAACAAAAATGATTATCTTCGAAGAAAATCCTGCAAACTCGCTACTTAAATCGTAATATTTGTTAATGCATGTCAAAATCTTTTCCAGCTATAAATGAATTTGCGGTTATCACGTTTGATAAAAACGGATCAATTTAAAATGCATTTACTTCCAAATATAGCCATACCATAATTCACGTCGCAATAAGAAGTATTCCAACGATATATTTTTCCATAAATCACACAAATAACGTTTAACATTATTCAATATTAATTAAACAAGCGGTTTTGTGAACGTGTGCGTGGAATAACGAAGACGAATCGATGTTGTTTGAGCTCATTAGAGTGGCGCGTTAAAATTCATAATGAGCCGATGGAATATTCAATTAATTAATAACGTTTATAGTCTGTCGATACTCGGTCCGTGTCGATACTACACATTTTTTATTCAATCTCGTAGTTTATAATACTTAATTAACATCCCTTGGGTTACATCAGTTCTGAAGTGATTTATGATTTGAAACTTAATTATCTACAACAATTTGTTACTTTGTACTTTCTCTTGAAACAATTGCGTAGATTGTGTATTATAATCCAGTTTCTAATAATTTAAGCAATTACAGTTCTTAATTAATGAATACAACATGAAATTTTAAAATAATTTTCTCATTAATTATTTAAAAAATATGTATGTAAATCATCGACGAGACTTATCCAGCCGGTAATAGGTAAGTAAAATTAATATAAAAATACTTTTAACTAGAACTCAACAATAGTAGAATATTTTTTAAAATCACAAGATATCTTAACCGCAAAGCCACTGAAAATCGGCAAAAAAACAGCACTTAAAGCGTCGTTTTTATACGAGTATTAGTAAAAAATCAAAGGACAGTAAACACGCGAACAGGCAATAAAACGACATTGTTATCTTGTTCTGTTTAGAACATGTCTGATGCGGAGATGTGGACACGCTTCCGTATACACAGGCGATATTTTATCTTAATTGCCTCTGATGTTTCTTAAAACATACATCTAATTCACTCTAATAGATTTAGGAAGGGCTTTGATTGGAATCTTTAGATGCCGCTTGTGTTTATGGACATGTGTAAAAAGTTCGGTCTGGGACGATTATTTTAGGGGTATGCTACAGCTCAAGTATATTTTTTCCACATTAATCGCAAGCTGAATATTTTTGAACATTTCCTATTATAACTAATAGGCCAGCATAGAGGATGGCCTAACTCCTCTTAATCGTAATCTGGATTATAGAGGAGGCTCATGGTCTCCAATGGCACAAATGTAAATGGGGTGATACAGTACAGTATTGCCTAGATGACATTTAAATTAAGTGCTTGTTAATATATTTTACAATTTTTTACAACAGGATCTGCTATTCAGCAATTCTACATCCTTATGCCTTGATAATTTACAATAGCTACGCTGTAGCTGAGATGTTTTGTTCTTCACACAATGTAAGGGAAAGAGAAAATGGAAGATAAACGAGGGGTGAGGTCTAGTCACTGATACGACTTCACAGAAAACATCTATAGAAAAAAAACGCAATTCATGGGTGAAATTTTCTTCAGATCATATTGGTTTCGAATATGAATAACATGCAAGCTGGTAGCTTCTCTTCTGATTTTACAATTACATTCTTCTATCTCTATAACTTTTAGTTGAATTTAAGTTTAAAAATTCAATTACGTTACCCAAACCTAAAAACGGTAATAAAGGTTTAACACAAAGAGTCGCATGAAATACTAAAAAAATATTTACCTAAACTAACATAAATCCTCCCTGTTGACGTCAATAGCAGTACATTTTATTGTGGATTCTAATCCCCGTTGTCACCTCGGCTTGAGGTCTCTCCAGGTCTCTTGACCTCGCCGCCATCCTTAATAACATCTCCAAATGAAATAATTTTCCAACTAATCCTAAAAATATGTCGCTCGTAAATTATCACGCTTATTGCTGCGAGTCCAAACCTTGTAGTGATGCCCACATGGGGACGTCGATATCGATTGTAAAGACAGGGGTTGAAACTAATTAGTAAGTCGTATCGTTAAACAAGATGATTTTTTCAAGTGGGCTTGGTTGAAAAAGGACTTAAGGTAGGAGCAAGTTATTGAAATAATCCATCCATCCATCCATCCATCCATCAGCCAAAGGAAGTCCACTGCTGAACATAGGCCTCCCCCAATGATTTCCACAGAGACCTGTTGGAGGCAGCCTGCATCCAGCGACGTCCCGCGACCTTTACCAGGTCGTCGGACCATCTTGTGGGTGGACGTCCAACGCTGCGCTTTCCGCTACGCGGCCTCCATTCGAGCACTTTCCGACCCCATCGGTCATCAGATCTCCGCGCTATGTGCCCTGCCCATTGCCACTTCAACTTGCTAATCCGGTGGGCTATGTCGGTTATTTTAGTTCTCCTACGGATCTCCTCATTTCTGATTCGATCTCGTAGGGAAACCCCGAGCATAGCCCTCTCCATAGCTCGTTGAGTGACTTTGAGCTTCCTAATAAGGTCCATAGCGAGAGGCCACGTCTCGGTGCCGTAAGTCATCACTGGCAACACACAACTATCGAAGACTTTTGATTTAAGGCACTGAGGTATTTTGGACGAGAAGACGTCGCGTAGTTTCCCGAACGCAAATTGAAATAATATCGATCACCCACCAGGTCCTTACCAGAACCACGCGGGCTGGCTTGCGAAGCCATAGCTTGTCGGTCCAAACCATCCCGGCGCGAACCAAACGGTTCTATAATTCTTTTTTGTGCCGCACCGTCAGGCTGTGGAATTGTTTGCCATCTCACGTGTTCCCTCCTTCCTACAATCCTGGGTCCTTCCGCCGTGGTGTGAAGAGGCACCTTAGCAGGCCGGCATAATTGTTTCCATTGGCATGGGACTGCCGTCCGATGCCAATGGATACTCTGCCTGGGCGGCATTTGCGCTTACCATCAGGTGCAATGCCGCCACTATGCCGGGCCATTATAAAAAAAAAAAAAAGGTCAATTCAATAGATTGCATAGGGCCACTAAATGCAGCCAATTTCCAGAAAATCACTGTCGAAGTCCTTGAAAAATACCTACAAGGGTTCAAAATAAATTTGTTATACCACAAAGACAATAGTTTAACTATCTTTGAACAGGATAAGTGGAAATTCGAGGTTTTTGAAAATGGTAGAGCTACGCTGTTGTCCGTCATGACTCAGCATGAACAGGCAGGCTCGTCTGGTGCGGTATTTCTGTCTCACAGGAAATGGACATGAAGCGACAGCCTGACTGTCGCGTTTCGTAAGATGAGCGAGATTGCCAGATGCCCAATACCCCCTTCCTGTTCCTATCCTTTTTCCTTCCTGCTCTCCTCCCAATTTGATGAGCCGGCAACACATCCATGAACCAAGCGTTGTGGATGTTCATGGGTCGCAGTGATCACTTACCATCAGGTGATCTGTTTGCTTGTTCTTCGGAACTATGCAATAACAAATAACTAAACCCGTCACAGTGACACATGTAACTGCGCATAAAAATCTATCGATATCCCGCCGTCACATCCCTATTAACACAGCATTAACACAGTATGACCAAGTAAGAAATTTGTGTAGATTAAAATGTATATCGTTTAATAATGTATTACTTGATACTCAAATATTTTTTACCCGACATGATCCACTTTCTCGGTTTGGGCGAGTTGTGAACTGTTTTATGTTTATTTTTCTAGTACCGTGAACTTTTTAATCCTTACAAGCTGCTGTGACGATTGACTTGTATCGAGAGCAGATAAATTTATTTGAGAGAATCTGTATACCCACTTAGTAGTTACACATACAATATAGGCAGCTTTTGCATTTTCTAATTCTATCAACAATTATGAAAGTACAAGATTCTGACCAGGAACATATTTTCAAACCAATCATATTATTTAATTATAGATCCCATTACGAAAACTGACGACAGGCTCGCCTTCTATTATATCGTGGGACGGAAAATACTAGGCTAAACGTACCCCTTCTGAAAAAAGGCGTGAGTTTATATATGTATTTATTACGAACATCCTGCCTGACAAGTACCTCAAATTCAAGCGTGGTAGTACCATCACACTAACACAAATCCAAAGAAATTATTTTCAGGCCTGCTAACACTGTTATCAGCAACATAGATAATAAATCAATAATGTTATCTTCATTATCAGAAGGATAATTCGCTCACATACTTTTGATTAATCGCGCACTTCAAAGCGCGAATGTTGGCGAACCGTTCTTACTTAATTAGCATTTACCGTGTCCAGTCAGTCGACAAGGTTATCATTACTAAGCGACATGGTACTGTCTCATTAAATACCAAACGGATGTGTTTTTAAACACCTCCTGATATACGACCCACCATCGCAATGAAAGTATGAATTTATTAAAGGATTAATTTAGCAAATCCACACTTTATAAGTTCATTAGAATTTTTACACACATTACTTTATGATTTAACGTCTTCCATACCTGAGCATTCGCGGAAAATTTGTACCATCACAATTTACGATCTTATTACAGTTGTCTAGCTTAAAAAGATAATCCGTTTTCTCCTATTTTGAAACTGTACTCGAAATTATAAGCTGACTAACAGAGTAATGGAACAAATAAAATAAATAATAAACACAATGTCTGCGCTAAATATTCATATTGTTATTGTATATTTCTCCTTTATAATTAGATTTTGACGCACAACAAAACTGTGGAGTCAGGATGTATTGAGAACAAAGGGCAAACAAGCGTACGTATTTTACAAACACGGCCCAAACACGCCCTATTCTATTCTATGAGCGGTTAATTGAGCAATATAATTTGACACCTCACGGCGTAGTGAATAGCCAATTATTAATATGGACCCTTGATTAATTGTGATATCAGCATTTAATTTTCGTGTTAACACTCAGGCGGCGCGGCGCGGCGCACGGCTGCCCCGCCGCCATTGTGCGCCGCGCCTTTGTGCCCCGTGACGTTTCAATTTTGAATAAATTAAATTTCGAACGCTTCGTTTTTTCCTAACCTTTTTGGCTGTGGACGGAATGAGCTCGCGGTCAGTGTTATAATTTATTGTCGTTTTTAAAGTAAGAATAGAGTTCGGTTGTTTATGTTGCCGTTTCATTTTTTACCGTGTTATTGATTACATTGCCCTCATAAAAGTACTCGATATCATAAATAAATCATTTGATTGAGTGTAGATAATATGTTTTATGTATAAATAACTTGTTGAATTTCTTTGTATGTAAGAAAGAAATAAAACGCCGACTATGATTAAGTCAAATTAGGTAATTAAACGTATGATCAATTTGAGAAATGTACACTCTATTTAATCGTTTTTCGTTTCTTTTTAAATTATTACCTTTGTCAGACAAAGACCCCTAAGTGCTTTAAGGGAACGATTTAACATTGATTTTGTCTATAAGTGTCATAAAATGAGCACATAGCGTTTAGCTGTTTCTGAAATTAAATATCGTACAATTATGTTTTGACGATAACATAGCTTAAAATATCTATTATGAGTAATTTCTAAAACAGAGGGCTTTTTGGCCATCAAATACCATTCTTTATTGTCAAACGCAAGGAAATATTTGCCATAAATCGTGATCAGTAATCAATCTCCATCTATGGTTTTAAATCACTCCAGTGATATGGTAAACTGCTACTATTTGAGCTACAACCTTTAAACATTGTCAGCTAAAATTAAAAGCGACTGAACAAGTAGGTAATATACGTCAAGCGATATTTTAAATTGTCCACAACGGGGTGATTTATTCGCTTTTCATTACTTTGCTAACAAGCTATAAATGACCGCCTGGACGCATTGTCACCAATGTAACTAATTTTACTAAACAACTCGTGTCACATTTATCTATGCGAGCGACTAGGTAAATACACTGCCCGCCTAATACATAATTTAGATATTTGTTAGTTTTGAGCTGTAGAGTCAATGCCTGACTTAAATGAGGATGTACCAGGGTGAAATATCAAAACTTGTACTTCATATCGGTTTTAAAGCACAGTGGTACCACCTTAGCCGAGCAGACCCATAAGGACTATAACTACTGAGTTGTCCCATAATAGTCCACTGTTAAGTACCTACGGGTGTTCTCTACATTTGGTTTGTTTTCAATTGAAAGTATGCATAGCCACGCTGGCCTATTACGCTTTACTGAACTTAAGTTATCATAGATATATATTGTAGTTGGCAATATAGCTTCAACAAAACAACAGCAGGTCTCTACCACTTTGAGAAATCGGTTGAGCAAACAAAACCCCACAATAACATAATTAACAATTCTCCCTGAACAAAAACCGTCGGATTGTAATGGCAGCTGATAGAATCTCCACATAGCACCTTTTTCGAGGCTGCTTCAGCTAATGCGTTTTTAATCACATGACGCCTCTGCTCTGCGCCCGCGCAACTTGTCCCATTCTGGGTTTGTTTACGATTAATATTACTAGGGATACAATGTGAATAGGTTTCCCACCAGGAACATTTCAGAGAGAGGTAATTATTGTGGATGAATTTTAGAAAATCATGTCATATGCGTCTACTAAACTATGATATTTGCAAGGTCATACCATTTTTAGAGTCGCGTTTAAAGTCACAGTTATTTGTTTGTTAATTTTTAGAATATATAATTGCTTTTATAATTGCGTATAAACTTCTTAAAGCTTTCTTAAAGCACAGATGACTAGGGAATTTTACAACTTTGTTGATATCCACGTTGTTTTCCCCTCCAGCGCAAAGCCCTTCAATCTTCCACAGCCCAAGGCTATCGAGACCGGGACGAACACTTAAGCCGTCCTAAATATGCAGAAATATAAATAGGTTTTGTTTTTGCTCTCTTTATCTGACATCTGTCGCTACGCACCTGTCAAAAGATTGAGTCATTAAAGTCGCCTGTACTTGCTCTTAACGTTTTTTGTTCGTTGCTAATGTGTGAATAATTGAACTGTTTTGTATTGAGCAGTTTTATTTAGTAATCATGATCATTTACTGTCAACTTACGTTGGACTGTGTTTTATTTTTATCTAAGTTGAATTCTATTTCTGTGTCTAAATCCCCCACCAAAGAGCAGATTATATGCACTGTTGTGTTCCGGTTTAAAGGATATTGTAGCCAGAGTAACTACTGGACATAATGATACTTAACATCTAATGTCTTAGGATAGCGAGTGCAATAAAAATCCAAGCATTGCTTTGTTATTCATGGTATTGTTTGGTGTTCGTATCGCTTACCACCAGGCCATTTAATGCCGGTACCCATAATGTTCAAATTGTTATTCAATTTAAATCCACATAGTCTAAAGATACCACGAGAGTGGCCAATTCCAATATGGAAGGCCTCTAGGTATAAGACACGAGTAGACTCTTGGAGAGGCCATTGTTCACCAGTGGACTTCTTGTAGCTGTTAAGAGAGAGAAAGTAAAACATATTCACGACAATTGTGTCATAAATATATTATATATATTTTTTTCGATGAATTGCAAAACCAAACAACACCATGAACTACAAAGCAATGCTTGGCATTCCATTGGACACGCCATCCTGAGATATAATATTACGTCTCATTATTCAATATGTCCAGTATATACTCTGGCTTCTATTAAATAAACATTAATTCATTTACATTAAATAAACCTGATTCCTTGCGCTAAAAACAATCAAAGGATCATAACAAAGATGTCAAATAAAAAGCATGGTGCACATCAAACCGCGGTGTGTTAAAGCAGTCACAACAGCACTCAAATCAATTTCATTCACGCGAGGGCATCATTAAACTTGAATTAAAGCTATTTCGAGTAAGTTCGTGAGAACACATCTCATTCGTTCTCTCATTCGGTCGCTCACGATCCGCTAATAGGGTGTGCACTAACTGACGCTTGCTCGGATAAGTATTAAGTGCTAGATTTAGCTCACTTAGTTTAAGTACTAGTCTTTGGCTTTGTTATTGTTAGTGCTGCAGTTGATGAGTTTTGATGTTGGAAATAATAAATGTTCGTAAATAAAAAATGATTCTGTATAATATGTCAATGTTATGAACATTATTGATTTTTACAAATATCTATTCCCGATCATTTGATGCTCTGATCAAGTCAACCGTCAAGTTCCGACATGCTATAGAAAAAGTAAGCTGTAAAATTTACCACATATGCTCCTGATAAACAAATACATTTAAATTTAGAATAATCATCGAAAACTGACAATTTTGGTATATCTACTATTACTAAAACGCCACAGTAAATTATTGTACTTGTTCCTCCGAAATAGTTGTATAAATAAATCACTTCCAATAAATCGCTGCAGAAATCTTTGGAAAAGCTTTCGTTCGGTAGTGGATTAGCTAAGGCTTTCAATTTTCTTTTCCCCAAATGAAAAAAATCTCCCTAAAACCCCTTTCATAGTCATCTTAGCAATACATCAGATGTCAATCGCAAGAGACGTTCCCATATTAATTTAGTAGAATGTGCCACACCACTGACAGCTCGTAATGATCGACTATTTGTCCGATATGAACACGACTCTATTGTGCGACAATGTGAACTGAAATGAGACAAAACCATTGTCTATGCTTTTAATTTGAAATTCGAATAAAGAAAAATCATCCTATTGGGCAGGTGTAACTCGCAATGTTATTGAGAAATTTATAGCCGCGCGATTGGTTTCGTGGCAATGTCCATGGCTTTTTCATTGTAGGTACTGGGTTCGATTCCAAATAGGGCAATTTACTGTATGATACTCTTCGATCTTCAAAATCTCATTATTATGTCTTTGGAGACAAAGGAGTAAACGTATACTAAGACAATGGCACGTAATATTTATTTCTTTTAATTATTATAGCATTCATATTGTAACATTTTTAATAAAGAAATACGCAATTTACATTTATCTATTTTCTAAACAAACCGAACAAACAAATAGATAAAAAGATTACAAGGCTAGGTAATAAAAAATATTGTATTGCTCACATTGTTGTACACAATAGAAGTAAATTAACACAATATTTAAAATCCAATCATATCTTCTTGTTATAATCACTAGTTGTTAGCACTTACTTTGTCCGCAAATCGCAATAATTCAAAAGCTAAGTAATATCTATTCAAACAGTTTGGTACAATTACCTTCTCTTGGCTAAATCATAGGCAATGTATTATTGAAACTACTTATGACAACGCGACGCTATCAAAGGTTCTCTAGAGAAAAGAAGAAAATAAGCATAAATTGCAAAATTCATAATTTTCATCGAATAATTAATTTCAGTCAATTATTTGCTACGAAAAATCTATACCTAATAAAATATTGTTAATGTCTTGGCAGATAAAGAGCTATTTTTCCGGTAGCACTCATAGACAATAAGGCCATAAACACATCGCATCTTTCCACATCAATAACTAGACAAAACGGGCGTTAACAACTGTAAAGGGAAAACAATGGGCGCTTTTGTACTACTCCAGCGCATAGGAGCAAGACCTGTCCCCATCCATCCCTTTCACACTCATGCTACTTCACTACCTCCGTCCCTCTCACATTGACATGTTAATAAAGCTTTTGACACACGCTCCGCCCAGTCTAAAGCATATTTCTTGTGGTCGCAGGCATTTATATTTTCCTATTATGGACTTCAAGTAAGAACAGTGCTCCTTGAATGGGTTTTCGTATCGCGTGCGATGACTATAAATGCATAATAAAATATTAACCAATATTTACGAACGCAAAAAAGATTTCCGTGAAGAGATTTTGTAGATGGCTGCACACCATTGCAGACAACTTATGAATATGTTTACTAAGAGTATCTTGGCAAATTGAATTTGCTTCATTATTTGTCATGTCGTGTCTTTATATTTTGGGTAAAATGAAAGAACATTTTATTTTGATATTATGCCCCGGGGTGTAATCTTCACGTTAGCACAAATGAAAACTTTAATAACAAAATATAGATAATGCGTGTAATTTTAGAAACAAAAAGTATCTCATTGTTTATGTTAAACTTATTTTTGGATTGCGACTAACGAGTATTTATTGCTTTTGGGTACTATTTGATTATATGGCGTGCATTTTAATAACATTTAATTTAACCTCTAATGAAGCACACATATTAACAATAAATAATAATATTTATTCAATAAAGTCTCGTTAACTGAATAATCATAGCTGGGTAATCGAGCATAACATTTTTTAAATATGTATATATAATCAACGTTTAGTTAAAATTACATTGATTAAATATCGAAAAGGACAAAATAAATATATTTTTGAAATCATGTTACTCTATTAGTAACAAATTCACATACTTATATAACATTATACAAAGCAAAATTATTATTATTAATATACATTGACATATTACCTACATATCCATAAATATGTCGGTTCGTAGATAACGCCCGGAGCCCTAATGGCGCAAAAACCGAAGGGTGACAGATATACGAGGCAAAATACCAGCCTACAAACATCTGAAAACCTTCTGTCATATTTGATAAACTTCGCACCTTGAGTAGTGCGTACTTAAATGAAATAGCAAGTCTAAGTCATAGTATAAATAGATAAATAAAAACCCAAGAGTCACACTTAGTCCTGACCCCACATTAAGATAAATTAAATCTTGTTTCGTGGGTATCAAAAATTACGACAGACTTTTCGGTCTCATTAAAATCAAGACTCGAAACAAATATTTATTGGCCGCACAATCATTTGTCCCGATCCAGGAATCAAACCCGCGGGCTCTCGTTTCACTATAGGCATCTAAGCAGATGCGCCACGGAGACTGGTATACCTGATATAAGTATTTTTATCAAAATTATGAGTTCATGACGTAGAGTAATGATTTTAGATAACCATTACCGTTACTGACATATATAATTCTTATGTTGGTATATTGTTTCAAATCGATTTCGTTGATAATAGGGAATATACATGTAATTTTTTTTATTTATTTTTTATCGATTCTGTATGTTATTGCATTACCGGAAAAAAATATGTCTTTGAAAAAATCAACAAAAAATCAAAACTGCTATCAATTTTGAAGCATTTAAACGCTATTTTGGCGCAAATTCTCTGTGACGTCAGCGTACACGATAATAACAACGTAGTGTTTGGTTTAAGTTTTTTTCAATAATTGCTACTGAACTATATTTCTTCACAATTACTAATCAATTTATTTAAATATTACAAAACACACAAATTAAATCATAAACAAACGTAAAACAGTACACCCAACAAGATAAAACTTCATAAGGTCGTGTACTCTGTCGTCACTTTCCTTTTCAAGCAATAGCCCCGCATTTCGAAAAAAATGCGCGGCAGAAATGTCATTTTTTAAGTATTTATTTAACCAATTAAAAGTTTATGAATTGAAAAAATATCTTTAAGGTATATTTCTATATCAATAAGGATTACAAAAAAAATCTTATAATGGAGTCTCATGCATATTCTCTATTAAAGGCAGACTTGTGTCCGTAAGAGCCTCGCCAATCTTTCAGATCAATGGCTTAAAAGTTAAACTTTTAATTGTTATGTGTGCCTTTTGTAGTTATTTACTGCTTAATTTCAAGATAAATAAAACATTGTGAAATTACTAGCACATTCCAAATTCAAAATTATGTACATTTTATTATTTATTTATTCAGATATCAAGTTACATAGACTCATGTACTATCAGTTAAACAAAACTTTAACATAATATGCTATGAACTTGAGAGTTTTCGCACCTCACAACTTACTAGCTCAGCAATTAGACGATGCACATAGGCTGTTATTCCGGATAACACCATCACTATAATTCATTTACCAAACGATTAAGGACAAGACAGCGTCATTAAAACCACGTGCGCAAATTAACATTAGAAAAAAAATCCTAATCAGTTTTTACAATTTAACAAAAAACTGCACGCAATTTGTGTGTCGCTCTCACCACGAAAAGAACGCAGGTATGCAAATAAACAGCATAATCTATATGCCATCAATCACACATGGTGTCTGTGTGTAAAAAAGCGATAATATCATGTAGTTTATTAATGTAATCATCCTATACATTTCTATTAGACATTAATCTGGTCAGAGGCGTCCGAGAGGCCCTAACTATGTTTTAATTACGGAGTGCGGCGAAACGACTCAATGTTTGTAATAATTACAGCGATCCGCCGGACGGAGAACTGTTCAGTTGAGGATGTCCGCGGGATAGTGGGATAGGCAAGTGCGCGGAATAGTTGTGGAATTAATACCGGTGTGGTAGAACGGACGAGGAATACAATTTTTCACAACAAACAGCATAATTTTAAGTTTTAATACAGAATTGAAAGAAAATTCACTTTCAAGTGCCAACTATGCAATTAAATACAGCTTTCCTAGTCGTAAAATCATATCCTATGTTTTAAAGATCAGGGGATATTTTAAGTACTACGCCAGTTTGACGTTATTTTATAAGGTCGGTTTATCAAAGTATGTTTAAATATTAAGTACATTCTATTTGCGGTAATTCTGAGAAAAGAACGCTATTAGTTTTTAAGTAGAATCGTTTGTAAGTGTGTACATATCGTATCGATAGCGTTCCTTTTTCAGGGAAATAAAACGGGTTGATAAAGCGATTCACTTGAAGTAATCCAAATTGTAGCAAATGATTGGTGCAATGGCTAACCGTTAGCTACTGTTTGTGAATCTTAGTCCTTACTCGGGTGAATATTCGTACTACCTTCGGATATTTACCTGGGTCACTGTTTTCAGGATTGTGTGTTTTGTATTCCTAAACGCATCTACAACACATTAGTAATGCTAGAGTGCGAGGAAGTATAAAAATTATAATTGGTATTTCATATAAATTTTTCTTCTCTTTCTTTAGGTGTTGTAACCCAATTTTATTTTATTTTCTCCATTAACATTTCCGCATGCAAGTAACTTGCCCGTGCTATACCAGTAGAGTACCAATCTAAACGGTCACCGGCAGGGGCGGATTGACGCCTCCGCGCCGCGTACGTTACGATTCCTGCCAGAGTTGTAATCGTAAATAGAGTTGAAATTAGCCCTCGAGTGGTGTTCGAGCCTCTTTAATTACTTATTAAATAGCGGGAAATGTAACACGTTACATACTAAGCTAATTAGTTATTACTTTACACATGCTCGGACTGGCTTGTAGCTCTGTGAATGAGCATGGCGTATTTTGAATGTTGCATTTATGTTATGCTTAAATTTTATCTAATACAACGAGATAATAGAGTCAATTAGAATTATTATTATTATTATATTCTCTTTATTTAATTAACCATATTTTTTGTATTTTTACATATATAAATTATAAAAAATATACATATAAAAATATAAAAAATAATTTATTTACCCTCCGGTGGTGAAGCTCAAGACCCAAGCCACCGGCGGTTAGGGAGACAAAGTGAGGAACCGCCTCACAATGCGTGCCGTGTCCAGTAATACTGCCTTCTGTATTTGACTTTTGACCCAACAGTCAATTGAGAGCCTCTGTAGGTGTTGGTCGAGGCTCTTTGGTATCAACCCATGAGCAGAAACGACAATCGGGACAATAATTGTTGAATCGACATCCCACATGTCGGTAACCTCGTGTGCTAAATCTAAATATTTAGACAATTTATCTTTTTCAGCTTTGATGAGGTTATCGTCATGCGGAATGGCGACGTCAACAAGTACAGCCCGGCGCGCCAATCGATCTATTATCACAATATCAGGCTTATTGGCGACAATAGTCCTGTCTGTGATAACAGATCGATCCCAGTACAACGTTGCATGACCATTTTCGAGAACTGGTTGGGGAACATACTGGTAATATGGCACTTCAGAAGTCACAAGTCCATATCGAAGAGCAATTTGCTGATGAATGATCTTGGCTACTAGGTTATGTCTATGCAAATACTCGCCGTTAGCAAGATACGAACAACCGGAAATAACATGCCTGATGGACTCGCCAGGACGGTGGCATGCCCGACATATGTCGACCGTACCGTCCTTCAGGATGTATTTCCTATAGTTGTTCGTCTTAATAACTTCGTCCATAATTGCAAAGACAAAACCCTCGGTTTCCCCAAAGAGGTTACCGAAGCGCAGCCAAGACACAGACGCTAGTCGGTCCACATCAGGCCCGTGAAGGGCTCGATAGAACCGACCGTGCAGCTCTTTGCTCTTCCATATGTCCTCGCGATCCCTAATGCCTACCACCAGAGGTTTCCGCCAGTTCTCAATCGCCAAAGACAGCGGGGTAAATCCTTTATCTACCATAACTACAACCCTATGCATATCCACGTCACTGTGAAGGAAATAATCCCTGAGATTGCACACCTCGCGATTATGTAGGTCCTTAGCATTAAGAATGCCTCGGCCCCCACATCTCCGCGGGATGTACAACCTCATCACTGACGAACGTGGATGATGCATACGATGTGCAGTTAGGAGAGTTCGGACTTTACGATCCAGGGCGTCCAATTCGGTCTGAGTCCATTTGAGTATGCCGAAAGAGTACATGAGTACAGGCATAACCCAACCATTGAAAGCGCGAATCTTGTTTCCACCTGACAAAAAACTGTTAAGTACTTTTGTCAGGCGGCTAAAGAAACGCTCTTTCATCGATTGTTTTACATCTGCACCCATGATACCAAGAGCCTCTGGCATACCCAAATATTTGTAGGTTTCCGTTACAGAGAGGGACCTGAGACTTACAGTCTCTGAGACTTGTATGTCATCAGAGACCGCAACCTCCCCTCGCTTCACATGGATAACCGCACATTTATCGACACCAAACTCCATATTGATTGAGTTGCTAAATCGTTCTGTTATTTTTAACAACTCAATCAATTCGGATTGTTTTGATGCAAATAATTTGAGGTCATCCATGTAGAGCAAGTGAGAAATAGGCTCAGATCCTCTCCGCAGACGGTAGCCTAACCCTGAATCCAACAGCAGCGTGCTGAGAGGATTCAGGGCCATGCAAAACCACAGTGGACTCAGACTGTCGCCCTGGAATATACCCCGCTTGATTCTAATCGGCTCATCACAATCAGGAGGAACCGTACCACCTGGATATCTCAGGACAGTGGTCCACTGCCCCATACAAGACCCAAGGAAGTTGCATAAATTTGTATCAATTTTATACAAATTTAACACCCTCATGAGCCATGTATGGGGCACTGAATCATAGGCCTTTTTATAATCTATCCAGGCAGCCGATAAATTCCTTCGGTTGTGACGAGCCTGTTGGCCAATGGTCATGTCAATGAGAAGGAGCTCCTTTGTACCACGGGACCCATTCATGCAACCTGTCTGGCCGGAAAAGAGAATTTGATTAGAAGAAATATGGTCTGTAATTTTGGATCTAATAATGGAAGTCAAAAGTTTATAAATTGTTGGAAGGCATGTAATGGGTCTATAATTTTTTGGTTCCGTGGTAACACCGGATTTAAAGAGCAGGTGAGTGACACCTGTCGTCATAAATGTTGGGAGCGATCCCCTCTCAAGTGCATCCTGGAACTGTGTTGCTAATCGAGCATGCGAACTTGGAAACCATTTTAACCAGAAGTTGTGCAGACCGTCCAGACCCGGAGACTTCCAATTTTGGGTTGGACGAATCGCTGCCAGAACATCCTCTGGACTGATTAAAATGGTTTCCATAGCCGGTATTGCCTCGCAAGCTCGATCGACAACACCAAACCAGGGGGCTTCAGTGTGAGAGACAGGCGACGACCAGATATTCGCCCAGTACTCACGCATTTCGTGAGTACTTGGCAGCCGCCCATCTTCCACACCTTGTTGGGAATTCTCCCAACATCTATAAACTCTCTTTTGGTCACTTTGGAACATACGATTTTGTTGGAAACGATCCCATCGCTTCCTATAGCGGCGAATGCGGTTCGCCCACGCATAGACTTTCTGTTTATAGAAGTCTATGCGTTCTGTGACGCAAAGCCTATAATTCCGAGGATTTATGTTGGTCCCCGAAAAAGCCTGCGTCACAAAACGCATAATCTTCGGCCTGCTGTTTCCTTCCCTGAAGGAAATAAGCTTGCCGATGAGAGTTCGGGTCCTGTTGATACGGTCCTCGATCCTACGCTGCCAGGCAGGCACAGTCACAACACCTCGAGTGGCTTTATAATTATTTGGAAATTTTACATTAGCCACTCGACATGCTGCGACGGCCGCGCAGTAAAGGATCGAATGCGTATCAACAAGATCCCTACTGGACTCCAAGTACGTGGGTAGCATGGAGTCCAGAGCTCCCATCAGCGCCAAATTTCGTCTATGCGTCGGCAAACGCGGCAAGCGCGGTCTACATGACGCGGATAGAGGTACGAATTCCGAAATCGCACGTTCCAAAGCCCCTCTCAGACGTTGTTCATCTTGGGGACTTACATTGCTGTCCATATTGTCCGTCAGATCATCAGCAACAGGTGTTGGTGGTGTGTCTGCTGCTTGATCTACGGAGACGGACGGGACATTGACGTCCTGGACAACACATGAGTCTGTGCGTAACCGCTCAAGTACTTCATCATCCAACAACTTACGCCGCTGAATAAATCGTACTTGATCCGACAGTCGTTGGGATGACACATCAACTGTTGGTTCCAAAGCCTGAAACAGAGACAGCATTTTAGTACGATACGCAGTGAGTTTAGTTCCCCCCTTTGTTGCCCCAAAGTAGGCCCGCATGACATTTTCATTCATTTCTTGGGTCCATCTCATGCGGCGCACTACTCCACCGGTAGCGGGGACCGTAGGCGGGACACTCGGCCCCACAGGTCCCAAGCCCACCGCTGGAGGGGGTCGTCCTCTTCGTCGCACAGGTCTTGGTGGCGGCGGGGACGACTGCAGCTCGTCGCGTTGGCTCGACGCGTCAATGTTCGGCGTCAACTCGAACACGTCCGAAGCCGACGCCCACGACGCGGAGCTCGACGAGCTGGGAGATCTCAAACGTGCGTTTCGTTTTCTGGCTCGTGTTGTCATCTTGTGATTATTATTATTCTCTTTATTTTAAATTTCTATTTTTTACATTTTTATATATATAATATAAAACAAAATACATATAAAAATATAAAAAATAATTTATTTACCCTCCGGTGGTGAAGCTTAAGACCCAAGCCACCGGCGGTTAGGGAGACAAAGTGAGGAACCGCCTCACAATGCGTGCCGTGTCCAGTAATACTGCCTTCTGTATTTGACCCTTGACCCAACAGCCAATTGAGAGCCTCTGTAGATGTTGGTCGAGGCTCTTCGGTATCAACCCATGAGCAGAAACGACAATCGGGACAATAATTGTTGAATCAACATCCCACATGTCGGTAACCTCGTGTGCCAAATCTAAATATTTAGACATTTTGTCTTTTTCAGCTTTGACGAGGTTATCGTCATGCGGAATGGTGATGTCAACAAGTATAGCCCGGCGCGCCAATCGATCTATTATCACAATATCAGGTTTATTGGCAACAATAGTCCTGTCTGTGATAACAGATCGATCCCAGTACAGCGTTGCATGACCATTCTCAAGAACTGGTTGGGGAACGTACTGGTAATATGGCACTTCAGAAGTCACAAGTCCATACCGAAGAGCAATTTGCTGGTGAATGATCTTGGCTACTAGGTTGTGTCTATGCAAATACTCGCCGTTAGCAAGATACGAACAACCGGAGATAACATGCCTGATAGACTCGCCAGGACGGTGGCATGCCCGACAGATGTCGACCGTACCGTCCTTCAGGATGTATTTCCTATAGTTGTTCGTCTTAATAACTTCGTCCATAATTGCAAAGACAAAACCCTCAGTTTCCCCAAAGAGGTTACCGAAGCGCAGCCAAGACACAGACGCTAGTCGGTCCACATCAGGCCCATGAAGGGCTCGATAGAACCGACCGTGCAGCTCTTTGCTCTTCCATATGTCCTCGCGATCCCTAATACCTACCACCAGAGGTTTCCGCCAGTTCTCAATCGCCAAAGAGAGCGGGGTAAATCCCTTATCTACCATAACTACAATCCTATGCATATCCACGTCACTGTGAAGGAAATAATCCCTGAGATTGCACACCTCGCGATTATGCAAGTCCTTAGCATTAAGAATGCCTCGGCCCCCACATCTCCGCGGGATATACAATCTCATCACTGACGAACGTGGATGATGCATACGATGTGCAGTCAGGAGAGTTCGGACTTTACGATCCAGGGCGTCCAATTCGGTCTGAGTCCATTTGAGTATGCCGAAAGAGTACATGAGTACAGGCATAACCCAACCGTTGAAAGCGCGAATCTTGTTTCCACCTGACAAAAAACTGTTAAGTACTTTTGTCAGGCGGCCAAAGAAACGCTCTTTCATCGATTGTTTTACATCTGCACCCATGATACCTAAAGCTTCTGGCATACCCAAATATTTGTAGGTTTCCGTTACAGAGAGGGACCTGAGACTTACAGTCTCTGAGACTTGAATGCCATCAGAGACCGCAACCTCCCCTCGCTTCACATGGATAACCGCACATTTATCTACACCAAACTCCATATTGATTGAGTTGCTAAATCTTTCAGTTATTTTTAACAACTCAATCAATTCAGTTTGTTTTGATGCAAATAATTTGAGGTCATCCATGTAGAGCAAGTGAGAAATAGGCTCAAATCCTCTCCGCAGACGGTAGCCTAACCCTGAATCCAACAACAGCGTACTGAGGGGATTCAGGGCCATGCAAAACCACAGTGGACTCAGACTGTCGCCCTGGAATATACCCCGCTTGATTTTAATCGGCTCATCACTCACCGAAGAATTCGTAGCGCCTGGATATTTGAGGATAGTAGTCCACTGTCCCATACACGCCCCAAGAAAAGTGCTCAATTTTGTATCAACTTTATACAAATTAAGCACCCTCATGAGCCATGTATGGGGCACTGAATCATATGCCTTTTTATAATCAATCCAGGCCGCTGATAAATTCCTCCGGTTCTGACGAGCCTGTTGGCAAATGGCCATGTCTATGAGTAGGAGTTCCTTGGTACCACGGGACCCGCTTTTGCAACCTGTTTGACCGGAATAAAGAATTTGGTTACTTGTGATATGGTATGAAATTTTTGATCTGATAATGGAAGAGAGTAGTTTATAAATTGTGGGGAGGCATGTGATAGGTCTATAATTTTTGGGTTCCGTGGTACCACCGGATTTAAAGAGTAGGTGCGTGACACCTGTTGTCATAAATGTTGGGAGCGATCCCCTCTCAAGCGCATCCTGGAACTGTGTTGCTAATCGAGCATGCGAACTTGGAAACCATTTTAACCAGAAGTTGTGCAGACCGTCCAAACCCGGAGACTTCCAGTTCTGGGTTCGACGAATTGCTGCCAGAACATCCTCTGGACTGATTAAAATGGTTTCCATAGCTGGTATTGCCTCGCAAGCTCGATCAACAACACTAAACCAGGGGGCTTCAGTGTGAGAGACAGGCGACGACCAGATATTTGACCAGTACTCACGCATTTCGTGAGCACTTGGCAGCCGCTCATCTCCCTCACACTGTCGAGAATTCTCCCAACATCTATAAACCCTCTTTTGGTCACTTTGGAACATGCGATTTTGTTGGAAACGATCCCATCGCCTCCTATAGCGGCGAATGCGGTTCGCCCACGCATAGACTTTCTGTTTATAGAAGTCTATGCGTTCTGTGACGCAAACCCTATAATTCCGAGGACTTATGTTGGTCCCCGAAAAAGCCTGCGTCACAAAACGCATAATCTTCGGCCTGCTGTTTCCTTCCCTGAAGGAAATAAGCTTGCCGATGAGAGTTCGGGTCCTGTTGATACGGTCCTCGATCCTACGCTGCCAGGCAGGCACAGTCACAACACCTCGAGTGGCTTTATAATTATTTGGGAATTTTACATTAGCCACCCGACATGCTGCGACGGCCGCGCAGTAAAGGATCGAATGCGTATCAACAAGATCCCGACTGGACTCCAAGTACGTAGGTAACATGGAGTCCAAAGCTCCCACCAGCGCCAAATTACGCCTATGCGTCGGCAAACGCGGCAAACGCGGTCTACAAGAGGCTGACAAAGATCCAAATTCCGAAATCGCACATTCCAAAGCCCTTCTCAGACGCTGCTCATCTTGGGAACTTACATTACCGTCCATATTATCCGTCAGACCAATATCAGCAGCAGATGTGGGTGTTGTCTCTGCCGCTAGATGTGCGCTGACTGGCGGGACATTGACAATCTGGACAGCACATAAGTCTGTGCGCAACCGCTCAAGTACTTCATCATCCAACAACTTACGCCGCTGAATAAATCGTACTTGATCCGACAGTCGTTGGGATGACACATCAACCGTTGGTTCCAAGGTCTGAAACAGAGACAGCATTTTAGAACGATACGCAGTGAGGCTAATTCCTCCCTTTGTTGCCCCAAAGTAGGCCCGCATGACATTCTCATTGATTTCACGAGTCCATCTCATGCGGCGCACTACTCCACCGGTAGCGGGGACCGAAGGCGGGACACTCGGCCCCACAGGTCCCAAGCCCACCGCTGGAGGGGGTCGTCCTCTTCGCCACGCAGGTCTTCGTGGTGGCGGGGACGACTGCAGCTCGTCGCGATGGCTCGACGCGTCGTTGTCCGGCGTCACTTCGAATATGTCCGAAGCCGACGCCCACGACGCGGAGCTCGACGAGCCTGGAGATGTTAAATGTGCGTTTCGTTTCTTCCTGGGCTTATTATGAATCATCCTTTGGTCTTAAATTAATATATTTTGCAAAATTCTGTGACATTGTCACACACTGTCATTCTATTATTTTTTATCTCGATGAATTGTAGCTTAATTATTCTATTTCTTCGATAAACCATTATGTGATTGTTGAAAAGAATCATTTTGGATACTATTTAGATGTAAATTGTGAATATTATGTATATATTTGATATTAAACAAAAAATATATATTTTTCAAATGGATGATCTTTTGTGTTGCCAGAAAATTTATTTTATTTATTATTATATTTCTCTTTATTTTAAATTTCTTTTTTTTTACATTTTTATATATATAATATAAAACAAAATACATATAAAAATATAAAAAATAATTTATTTACCCTCCGGTGGTGAAGCTTAAGACCCAAGCCACCGGCGGTTAGGGAGACAAAGTGAGGAACCGCCTCACAATGCGTGCCGTGTCCAGTAATACTGCCTTCTGTATTTGACCCTTGACCCAACAGCCAATTGAGAGCCTCTGTAGATGTTGGTCGAGGCTCTTCGGTATCAACCCATGAGCAGAAACGACAATCGGGACAATAATTGTTGAATCAACATCCCACATGTCGGTAACCTCGTGTGCCAAATCTAAATATTTAGACATTTTGTCTTTTTCAGCTTTGACGAGGTTATCGTCATGCGGAACGGTGATGTCAACAAGTATAGCCCGGCGCGCCAATCGATCTATTATCACAATATCAGGTTTATTGGCAACAATAGTCCTGTCTGTGATAACAGATCGATCCCAGTACAGCGTTGCATGACCATTCTCAAGAACTGGTTGGGGAACGTACTGGTAATATGGCACTTCAGAAGTCACAAGTCCATACCGAAGAGCAATTTGCTGGTGAATGATCTTGGCTACTAGGTTGTGTCTATGCAAATACTCGCCGTTAGCAAGATACGAACAACCGGAGATAACATGCCTGATAGACTCGCCAGGACGGTGGCATGCCCGACAGATGTCAACCGTACCGTCCTTCAGGATGTATTTCCTATAGTTGTTCGTCTTAATAACTTCGTCCATAATTGCAAAGACAAAACCCTCAGTTTCCCCAAAGAGGTTACCGAAGCGCAGCCAAGACACAGACGCTAGTCGGTCCACATCAGGCCCATGAAGGGCTCGATAGAACCGACCGTGCAGCTCTTTGCTCTTCCATATGTCCTCGCGATCCCTAATGCCCACCACCAGAGGTTTCCGCCAGTTCTCAATCGCCAAAGACAGCGGGGTAAATCCTTTATCTACCATAACTACAACCCTATGCATATCCACGTCACTGTGAAGGAAATAATCCCTGAGATTGCACACCTCGCGATTATGTAGGTCCTTAGCATTAAGAATGCCTCGGCCCCCACATCTCCGCGGGATGTACAACCTCATCACTGACGAACGTGGATGATGCATACGATGTGCAGTTAGGAGAGTTCGGACTTTACGATCCAGGGCGTCCAATTCGGTCTGAGTCCATTTGAGTATGCCGAAAGAGTACATGAGTACAGGCATAACCCAACCATTGAAAGCGCGAATCTTGTTTCCACCTGACAAAAAACTGTTAAGTACTTTTGTCAGGCGGCCAAAGAAACGCTCTTTCATCGATTGTTTTACATCTGCACCCATGATACCTAAAGCTTCTGGCATACCCAAATATTTGTAGGTTTCCGTTACAGAGAGGGACCTGAGACTTACAGTCTCTGAGACTTGAATGCCATCAGAGACCGCAACCTCCCCTCGCTTCACATGGATAACCGCACATTTATCTACACCAAACTCCATATTGATTGAGTTGCTAAATCTTTCAGTTATTTTTAACAACTCAATCAATTCAGTTTGTTTTGATGCAAATAATTTGAGGTCATCCATGTAGAGCAAGTGAGAAATAGGCTCAAATCCTCTCCGCAGACGGTAGCCTAACCCTGAATCCAACAACAGCGTACTGAGGGGATTCAGGGCCATGCAAAACCACAGTGGACTCAGACTGTCGCCCTGGAATATACCCCGCTTGATTTTAATCGGCTCATCACTCACCGAAGAATTCGTAGCGCCTGGATATTTGAGGATAGTAGTCCACTGTCCCATACACGCCCCAAGAAAAGTGCTCAATTTTGTATCAACTTTATACAAATTAAGCATATTATTATTATTATTATTATTATTATTGTAGTTCTCCTTTGGGTTTACTCAGGTTTAACCCTGGGATTTAAAGTGTCCTAGGAACGGGCAAAATGCCAATGAACCTATTTCACAATATTTATTCATGGGTAGTTTGAGTGTTGGATAGATGTTGGTTAAAGCTCGTTGTATTATTAAGAAATCTTCGTACAATGGCACATGTATCTAAAATTATTGACTTTTGGAGTGGGATATAACTTAATTTGTGTAGACTTAATTCTAATAAACTATTATGTAAAGATTTAGGGATAACGCCTATTGAAGATATGATGATGGGTATAATTCTAATCCGCTGCTGATGCCACATTTGTTGTATTTCATCAGCTAACGGTAGATATTTCTGAATTTTGTCTACATGTTTTTGCCGCATGTTATCAGTGTTAGGCACGGAGATATCTATTAGATAAGTGGTCTTTTCATCTTTCTTTAATAACGTTATGTCTGGTCTATTGTTGTTAGTAGTTCTGTCTGTAATTATTTCTCTGTCCCAATAAAGCTTAACTCGACTATTTTCTAACACATTCTTCGGTTTATACTTATAATATGGTTCTATGTTTTCTATTAAATTATACTTTTTGGCCAAAAACGCGTGTATTTGTTTTGCAACATTATTATGTCTATCTGTATACTGCTTGGTGGCTAAGAATGAGCATCCTCCTGTTATGTGGTCTATGGTTTCAGGTTGTCTGTTACAGAGTCTGCAGCTATCTGATGTTATTTGTGGGTTTTTTATTATATACTTTTCATAGTTTTTGGTTTTGATTATTCTATCTTGGATGGCTATCATAAATCCTTCTGTTTCTGTAAATATATTGCCTTTCATCAACCACATATTTGATGCCTCTGAGTCTACATGACATTGTTTCAGTTGGTTTGGATATTTTCCGTGCAGTGATTTTGAATTCCAGTTGGCTATTTTAATTTCGTCTTTAATAATTTTAGTTTCTGGGTTAAATTCAGAATTATTTAAGTGGAGTGGTGAGGCTGATGTTGTTATATCACATATAGATTTGTGTATGGTACTATTATTGCTTCTATTAATGAAATATGTTCGCAAATTCAGTATTTGTCGGTAATGCAGATTTTTAATGTCGACTATGCCTCTCCCTCCGTCTGATCTTTTTAAGGTAAATCGTTCAACTGCGGAATGTATATGGTGTGCGTTATGCTTATTGAAAGTTGTTCTTGTAAGGGTATTCAGGGTCTCTAAATCAGTATCCGTCCATTTTATGATTCCGAATGAGTATGTTAGTACTGGTATAGCGAAAGTATTAATTGCCCTAACTTTATTACGTGCTGATAGGCGTGTTTTTAATACGGAAGTTAGTCTATTTTTATACTTGGCTTTAAGGGATCCTTTGATTTTAGAATGATCAATTTCATGTGTTTGATGGAATCCGAGGTATTTGTATGGTTCGTTAGGTTCTAGGCTACAAATGGTATCAGATTGACAATCGAGTCTGTATGGTTCTTCTTTGTGATATTTACCTTTTTTAATGCTACTCAATTTGCATTTATCAATACCGAAAGTCATTTTAATATCTGTACTAAATCGTTCCGTGACATGGAGGAGATGATGAAGTTCTAATCTTGTTGCTGCAAAAAGCTTGATATCGTCCATGTACAGTAAGTGTGTTATTTTGTTAGATCCGTCTATTTTATAACCATACTGACTGGCATTTAAATTATATGATAAAGGGTTAAGTGCTAGACAGAACCAGAGAGGGCTTAATGAATCACCTTGGAATATTCCCCGGGATATTGCTATTGTTTTTGATTCGAGTTTTTCAGTTTTTGTATTTACGTTAAGTGTTGTAGACCACATTTGCATAATATGTTCTAGGAAGGAGATTATTTTACCATCAATTTTATATATTTGTAGTATATGGATAAGCCATGAGTGTGGTACGCTATCGAATGCTTTTTGATAATCTATGTAGGCGTAGTGTAGGTTTCTGTGTTTTTTCTTGCATTGTGTGTGTATTTCGGAATCTATTATCAACTGTTCTTTACACCCTCTTCCTCCTTTATAGCAGCCTTTCTGCTCTTCGGACATTATTTTATTTTCTTCTATGTGACCGTAAATTTTGTTACATATTATTGAAGTTAATAATTTGTACGCTGTAGGCAAGCACGTTATTGGGCGATACTTCGCTGGGTTAGTTGTATCATTGTCTTTTGGTTTTAAATATGTAATACCATGAGTCAATATCTGTGGTGCAATATGTGGATTTTGGATAAGTTTATTAAATATATTTGTAAGGTGTATATGTGTAGAACTTAATTTTTTAAACCAAAAATTTTGAATTTTATCTGGCCCCGGCGTTTTCCAATTCTGTGTTTTATTTATTGCTTCCTTTAAGTCTTCTATTGTTATTATGCTCTCAGTCATGGGTACTATTTCTTTTACTCGTTTGCTTTCTTCTTTAATCCACTCTGTGTTACGATTGTGTTCTACTGGGTTTGACCATATATTAGTCCAAAAATCTACTAACTCTTCCATTCTAGGTGGTTCTTTTATATCTATTTCCTCCTTATTTAATGAACGATAAAATAGCTTTTGGTTGGTATTAAATTTTTTATTATCTATTTTTCTCTGATTGGATTTTTTATATCGACTAAGCCTTTTTGCTTTTGCTTGGAGTAATTGTTTCTTTTTGTCTAGTTCTTCTCTTATATAATCAATGTTTTTACCATCAGGGTTAAGTTTATTTTGTTTTCTTATAGAAAGGTTACCTAAAATATATTGAGTTAATTGGCTTACTTCTTTCCTTAATAAAAGTATTTGATTTTCTAACCGTCTTTCCCACGGCGCTTTTTTACTAGAATCTTTTACACTATTATTTTGATTATTAGTTTTAGATGTAGTTGCAGTATTTATAGTATTAGTAATAGTAGTTGCTGCTGAATATATTATATCTAGGATATACAGTAATGTGGGTTCAGTATCTCTAGTTTTATTTAACACGCTTTCTATTATTTGATTTATTATTCGGATGACGTCGTATGTATTTTTATTAAATTTTTGTAGCTTAGGTATTGATGGTCTCCTAGCTGGGTCTATTCCTTCATATCGTATTAATATTTCGTGGAATCTATCACTTAGTTTATTATAATCTTCATCATCTAGATTATTTATAATATATGTAGAGTTTGTTTGGTTTAATTCATATGTGTTTACCGTATTTTCGGATAGTTCTTCATTATTTAATCCTATTGTATAGTCTGTTTGTGTAACCTGTTGTGTATTTACGAGTAGTCTTATATTATTATTTACTGTTTCTTGTATGTCAGTGTTTTGTGTTAGTGTGTTCTCTACCATATTGTTTATCGATCTATCACTGTTAAGTGCCATTTCTACTTCTTTCTTAATATTTTCTCTTTCTGCTAGTGGTATTCGGTTATTTCTGTGTATTACTCTGATTTGGTCTGCTAATCTTTGCTCTGTTAAGGAATTTAACTCTGGATATATTTCTAAAAATCTTCGGTGCAGTTGTGGCCTATAGCCAGTGGTATTTGTCTCTAGATTTGTAACTTGGTAGTAGCAGCGGAGTAATGCTGTATTGACTTCGTTCGTCCATTTCATCCGCTGTCTACCTCGGCCCGCCAGAGTGGTTGCAGGCATCATGTCCTGCAAAACACTTCTGGTAGGATTTGATATGGGATTTATAGATATTGTGTCTGTCAGTCGGTCCTCGTTATCGGATTCGGAGTCAGCGGTAGCATTTTTGTCGGCCTCTGCCCGCCGATGTAACAGACGGCCGCTGGCGGTCCGCATGCTGCCACGTCCAGCGCCAGCTCCGGACGTGCCCTGGCGATCGCCCCCAGGCAGCGACAATATACGAAAATCATTGTTACGACGCTCCATATTTAAATGGGTTACCTTTGCCTTGTTAGCCGTGTAAGTTTAAATTATACACGTTGCCCGCCCCCCACGTGGTCTGATGTTCGACACGGACGTAAGGTAGGATTTTGGGGGGCTTATTATTATTATTTTTTTTTTATACGTTTATAATCTCAGCGTTAAGCTGGTGTTGTGATGGCGGTTACGGGCCAAGGCCAAGTAACCGTCACCTATTGATGACTTACATCAGGTTCAGGCAGTTGGTCATCACTTTGCAAGAACTTCCTTACTGTACGACAAGTGTTCAATATTGCTGCTTTTTGCATGGTAATATATATATTGGGGGGAAGGTCTAAAAGTTTTATACTATGATGTAAATATTTAGGAATCACCCCTGTTGTGGAAAGTATTATGGGAACTATAAAGACTTTCTCCACTCTCCAAATTCTGGCTATTTCGTCTTTAAGATCTGTATATTTCGTAACTTTTTCTGTTATAGTTTTTGTAATGTTATGGGTATTAGGAATGGCAATGTCAACGATGTATGCTATTTTATTAGTTTTATCTTGTATGGTTATGTCCGGTCTATTATAGTGGATAGTTCTATCTGTAAGTATTGCACGATCGTAATACATTTTATAGTTATTGTTTTCTAGCACGGGATTTGGTATGTATTTGTAGTAAGGAACAGGTTTGGTCGCATCTGCTAATAGTTTATATTTTATAGCTAATTTTTGGTGGATAATGTTTACTATTTGATTATGTCTGTGTGTGTAATCTGTTTGGGTTAGTGTGGAGCAAGCTCCTGTGATATGTTGGATAGTTTCTGGCCGTCGGTGACACTTACGACATTCGTCGTCTGCAGCTGCTGGGTCTTTAATAATATGTTTCCTATAATTACGGGTGTTAATTATTTGATCTTGAATAGCCAAAATGAAACCTTCCGTCTCGGGAAACAGGTTACCGATCACAAGAAATTTATTAGAGGCCTCTGTATCGATATGGGATTGTTCTAAGTCAAAGGGGTGTCGTCCATGTAATACTTTGGCTTTCCAACAGTTAATCTTTTCTTTATCATAGTCTAGCTGTCTGCTATCTGTATTTTGGGGGATTGGTCTCTCGGATAAATTTAAAGGTGTGTATTTTATATCATTTTCTACTATTGTTTTATGTATACGGCTGATAGAGGCTTTAGAGTGAAAGAATGATTTTAAATTGTGTATCTGTTTTTGTAGCAGATTTTGAAGATCTATGAGTCCTCTACCTCCATCTTTTCGTTTAAGAGTTAGCCTTTCTATTGCTGATTTTGGGTGAAGATGATTATGTTTAGTGAGTATGGTCCGGGTTTTTCTTTCTAGGTTATTGATGTCGGTTTTAGTCCACTTTATGACTCCAAATGAATATGTTAATATGGGAATAGCATAGGTGTTTATGGCTTTAATAAGATGTTTTCCTGTTAATTGGCTTTTGCTGATCCTTGTCACGCGATTCTTATATTCAGTGGCCAAGCTCAGTTTTAATTTTACGTGATCTAGTTTTTTTGACTGGTGGTAGCCTAAGTATTTATAAAGCTCATTTGGTTCCATGGACGATATTATTTGGTTATCAGAGATAGGGTAATTTTGTGATACTATAGTTCCTCTTTGAATGTGTATTGTTTTACATTTGTCTAAACCAAAATGCATATTAATATCCTTGCTAAAATTAGAGGTAATATCAATTAAATGTTTCATGTCTTCTGAGTTATTAGCATACAGTTTAATATCGTCCATGTAGATCAAATGTGAAATTAAGGTTTCGTTATCGGAATTTTTGAATCGGAAACCTTTTTGGCACTTGTTCAACAGGGATGATAACGGGTTAAGAGCAAGACAGAACCACAAGGGACTCAAGGAGTCACCCTGATATATTCCCTTTTTTATAGCTATTTCTCTACTAATTATTGATTTCGTGTTGTTTTTTAAATAAAGATTCGTCTTCCATATTTTCATAATTTCCTGCAAAAATGTAATTAAAGTGGGGTTTATTTTATAAATATTTAATACTTTGAGTAACCAGGAGTGTGGGATGCTATCAAAGGCTTTTTTATAATCTATGTATGTGCAATGGAGATTTCGTTTTCGTGAATTAATTTGTCCGTGAATCGTAGAGTCAATAATTAGTTGCTCCTTACATCCCTTGTGGTTACGTCTACACCCCTTTTGTTCTTCTGCTATTATATTATTGATTTCTAGATGTGTGTTAATTTTGTTAGTTATTGTTGATGTTAATACTTTATATATAGTAGGTAGACAAGTAATGGGTCTATATTGAGATGGATCTTGGAAATTATTTGATTTAGGGATCATATATGTAATACCTTTAGTAATAAATTGTGGTATAGGTTGTTTACCTAGTATTATTTCTGTAAAATTTTTAGCTAAAGATTTATGTAAAATGTGCAATTTTTTATACCAAAAGTTATGGATTTTATCTATTCCGGCAGATTTCCAGTTTTGTAGTTTAGCAGTTGCAATTAATATATCGTCTTCAGTTATCTCATTAAACTCCATTTCATCGATCGTATGCCACATTGCTTCTTCCTCCTTTATCCATGGTGCTTCTTCGTTATGAAAAACTGTTTCCTCCCATATATTCGACCAGAAATCTTCTAGGTTTTCTATTCTTGGTATTTCTACATTCCCCTGATCTATATTCTTCTGTGAGTTTATTTGCCTATAAAATATTTTTTCATTTGTTGTAAATAGTGTGTTTTGTTGTTTCCTCTGTAAACCTTTTTTATATCTAGCTAACCTATGGGATTTGAGTGATAATTTCTGTTTCAATGTATCTAAGAATTGTTCTGGCAAAACATTACTATCCTCATGTTTTGTGTGCACTTTATTCTTACTAAATATATTTTGTACGTATTTAACTACCTTTTTGGATCTATTTCCGCGGATATATTGTGTAACTCTACCTATGTCAGCTCTCAGCTGGGAAATATTTTTCTCAAGGCGTATTTGCCATGCTGGTTTTTTATTTGTGCCTTTCGGTCGCTGCTGTGGATGTTCTGGCAACTTGTATCCTAATTGCTGAGTAATAACCATTGCAGTACAATATACGATAGTGTGGATATCCTCTAAAGTAGATTCTGGAGTTATAAAATGCGTAAGTATATTATTATTAAATATATTTAAAAGCTGTGTCAGTGTTTTATTGTATCTTAGTTTTGGAAGTGGAGGTCTTAATGATGGGTCTGTGCCACTATACTTTATAAGTATGGACTGTAAATCATCATACATTTTTTGCGTCTTACCATCAGGTACATGATATTCGACCCTTTGTATATCAGTGTTACCCAATGTTATTATGTCACGAATTGTCTCTGTTAAATTTTCTCGGTTATTATTCTGATTATGGCGGGGTGTTAAATGATCCGTATTTGTGCTCGGTGACACAGGGTCTTGATTTGGAAGTCTGTTTTGCATTTGTATGTTATTACTATCAATTAAGCTTAGCGAAGTATTTGAGGTGGAGGGTAGTTCTAATTCAGAGCGTATTTCTTCTTTTAAATGTTCTAAAATTTCATCGGAGAGGAATTTATTTCTAATAATGGCGCGTCTTTGATCGGAGATTCTTTGTTCAGTAACATTAATACCGGGATATTGTTGAAGGAAAAGTTCGTGCAAAGTTTTTCTATAGGTTGTCATGTCTGTCTCTAATTTCGTGATAAGATAGTAAGTACGCATGATAAAAATGTTTACATCTGCTGTCCATTTCATACGTACTCTTGCTTTTCCAGCTTTAGTGGACGCAGGTAAAAAGGCATTCACCTCCCGCGTAGCACTTAAAGCTGGAGTTGGAGGGGGAGTGGAGTCTTGAGATTCTTCATCAGTTGCACTAGGTGCATAAGAAACGGTACTGGGGCTGTATGGTTCTATTGTGGATGACATTGGGCTTTCTGGTCTATTGTCGGTCATTCTGTCATGTACGTTGGCTGTCATATCTTCGGGTGACCCGGTGGGAGCCCGCCTACTCAACTCCTCACCGCTGACGGTTCGCATGCTGAAACACCCAGCGTCAGCTCCAGGTGTGCCCCGGCGATTGCCCCCGGGAAGCGGCCCTCTCAGTTTCTTTCTAGAACGGGTCTCCATTTTAAATGGGTTACCATTGCCACGTTAGCCACATCAGTATGTAAAAAAATGTGTTGCCCGCCCCCCACGTGATCAGATGTTCGATCAGGACGTGTGGTTGGATTTTAGGGGGCTTATTATTATTATTATTATTATTTCTTGGTAAAGATATTTATCTTCTCGGTTCATGCAAACCGGTTTTAAATTAGTACCCACGGGCCTAGGCCAAGTGAGTCTAATTGGAAGTTAGGTTTTGTAGTTCACTTCTTTCAATGTTTAATTGTTCTCTATTATATGAATGTGTCGTATTGAGTGGGTCTGTGTTGAGGAATTTTCTAGTAATTCTACAAGTGTTTAAAATGACTGCTTTTTGAAGTTGAGTGTATAAAGTGGACGGAAGATCTAATGTTTTTATTGATTCATGCAGCTGTTTCGGTATTACTCCTGTAGTGGAGATAATTATAGGCACTATTTTCACTTTATTAATTTTCCACATTCGGGCTATTTCATGTGATAGTTCGGTATATTTAGTCAATTTTTCTGTAAGGGTTGCTTGGAGATTATGGGTATTTGGAACTGCAATATCAACTAAATGGGCAATTTTTTCGGCCTTGTTAATAATGGTGATATCAGGTCTATTGTAATGCACTGTTCTATCTGTTAAAATGGCTCTATCGTAATATAGTTTGTGTGTATTGTTTTCTAAAATAGTCAATGGAATATATTTATAGTACGGGGTCGAAGGTGTGGTCGGAGCTATTAATTTATACTTTTGCGCAAGTTTTTGGTGGATTATCTTAGCTATCTGGTCGTGTCTGTATTTGTAGTCGGTCTGGACTATTGTTTTACAAGCACCTGTTATGTGCTGGATGGTTTCCGATTGACTATTACATCGTCTGCATAAATCTGTGGGTATTGGTGATTTCACGATATACTTCATATAATTACGGGTTTCAATAATTTGGTCCTGTATCGCTAACATGAAGCCCTCTGTCTCGGGGAAGAGTTCGCCGCGAGTGAGCCATGCGTTCGACGCCTCGTAGTCGACATTAGACCTGCACAAATCTTGGCGATGTCTCCCGTGGAGCGATTTTTGGGCCCATGAAGCGATTTTATCTTTATTTCCAATAACGTTAGTGTTTTGCATGGTTTTATTACTTAAGTTCAAAGGAGTCATTTTTTTATCTGCATCTACTATGGCTTTATGTAGTAAACAGTGCTCTGCTTTATCGTGGAAAAAATGTCGCAACGAAGAGATTTGCTTATTGTGAAGATTTTGTATATCTATCAGACCTCTGCCACCCTCCCGTCTCGGCAACGTTAATCTTTCAGTACAAGAACGTGGATGATGTTTTCTATTTCTAGTCATGGATGTATTAATTATTCTTTGTAAATTTTTCAAATTATTCTGGGACCAACTTAAAACACCAAAAGAATACGTGAGAACAGGAATAGCATAAGAATTAATGGATTTTGTTAGATTTCGCGAGTTTAGTTGGGTTTTTAGTATACTGTTGAGTCTGCGTTTAAAAGTTTCTCTTAGTTCCAGTTTAATAGCTTTTTGGTGTATTTGCTTAGACTGTTGAAATCCTAAATATTTATATGAGCTGTTCCTATCTAATCCCTCCATAATTTCTCCTGTGTCTAAAGTGTAACTATCTTGTACTATTTTTCCGGATGCAATTGTGAAAGTCTTACATTTATCTATACCGAATTCCATTTTTATATCCTGGGAGAACATTTGCGTGACGTCTGCAAGTTTATGTAAAGAGTTGGTATCATCACTGTAAAGTTTTATATCATCCATGTACATTAAATGTGTAAGTCTGAAATGATTATCATCTGATGTGAGAGTGAAGCCGCTTTGTGTCTGGTTAAGCAATATTGAGAGGGGATTCAACGCAAGGCAAAACCAGAGAGGACTAAGAGAATCACCTTGAAAAATACCTCTGCGGATCGGGATGGGATCTGGATGTGTGGTATTGTTTACTCTCAATTGTGTTTTCCATTGCAACATAGTTTGTTCTAAAAACTTTATTATAGTATTATGTATTTTATAAGTTTTGAGTATATATATTAGCCAACTGTGGGGTACAGAGTCGAACGCTTTTCGGTAATCAATGTACATTGTAGATATGCTATGTTTTTTTGTAACTGCCAGTCTCATTGCCACCGAGTCAATTATCAGTTGTTCTTTACAACCCCTGCTTAGTTTTTTGCATCCTTTTTGTTCCTCTGATAAAATATTGTTGTCAGAAATGTATTTGTAAATTAATTCAGATATGCAACCAGTCATTAGTTTGTAGATAGTCTGTAGGCATGTAATGGGTCTGTATTTGGAAGGATTTTGAGAATCTGTATCTTTAGGAATCATATATGTTAAACCGGTACTAATGTAGTGTGGGATGGATTCGGGTGTCTTAATGAAATCATTTATGTGTTTGTATAAGATCGGGTGAAGATGTGTAAATTTTTTGTACCAGTAGTTTTGGATTTTATCGCTACCAGGCGCCTTCCAGTTATGTGTTTTTTTAAGAATAGTTATAAAAACATCAATAGGTATTCTATCAAATTCCATAGTAGATGTTATATTTTGAGCATGAGTGTTTAACCACTCTGCATTTTGATTGTATTCTGTGGGCCTAGCCCATATATTTGACCAAAACCTATGTAGTTCATCTGGGTGCGGAGTGTTAGTACTACGGATTTGGGTATTTTTAGTATTTTGTGTTAATTGCCTGTAAAAATTACTCTCATTATTAATAAATTGTGTATTTTGTTGTTTTCTTTCCGTACATTTCTTATACCGGGTCAATCTACTTGCTGATAAAGAGAGTTTCTGTTTAAGCGTATCTAAAAACTCCTGGTCTGTTAAATTAGGTGGCTCGTGTTGTGTGTGTATAGTGTATCTATTTCTTATATTTTCTACGTTTTTAACAAGTTTTCTATTTCTATTTCCTGCAATATGTTGTGTCATTCTTCCTATATCTTTTCTGAGCCGCTGTATTTTATCTTCTAATCTTTTTTGCCACTTTGGTTTTCTTTTTATATGCGTAGAAGTATTAACTATTATTTTACTACCGTTACATACAGCTGCTGTGTATGCAGCACAATACACAATAGTCTGTACGGTCGTAAAATCTGAATCAGCTGTAAGATACTCCGGTAATATGTGCGTATTAATATGTTTTACTATTTGAGCTAGTTTTTTAGAGGATTTCTGCTTTGGTATGGATGGCCTGGATGTGGGATCTGTGTTTTGAAATTCTATTACGGTATTTCGAAATCGCTGTGCAATTTTTTCAAAGTCGACAGATATGCTATTTATAGGATTCCTTGGTCCTATATCTATGTTTAGCCGAGACATATTATCATTCTGTATTACTGGATTTGGTATTTGATTTTCTTCAGTACTCAAAGGATCTTCTGGTATACGTGATAAGTCTATATTACTATCTGTCGTATATGGCGTTCTATTATTCAAGATACCTCTTACTTCGTTGCGTATTTCTTCCAGCTTACTATCTGTTATGTATTTATTATATATTATTGATCTTCTTTGATCGGCTAATCTTTGCTCCGTTAAATTAATTAAGTGAGGATAGTGTTCTATAAACTTGTTTCGTAAATTAGATCTATATGCTGTTAAGTCTGATTCTAAATTTGTTACAATATAATAGCATTTGATAAGTGTTTCATTAAGATCATCCGTCCATCTCATTTTATTTCGCTGTATATTTTTAGTTTGTGTAATCTGTAGAATTTCTGGTTGCGGTATATGCGACTGCGACATATTATCTGATGTTCCTAGTTCTTCAGAATTTAGTTGAAGTTGTGAGGCAACTTCAGCTTTTATTTGTTGAATCTCTTCATCCGACAGTAATTTTCGACGAATGATTGCTCTGCGTTGGTCACCTATTCTCTGCCGGGACACATTCATTTGGGGGAATTTCTGCAGGAAATTTTCATGAAGACTACTTAAATATCCGCGTGTTGACTTTTCCATGTTAGTGAGTAAAAGATAAGTGCGCATTATGTATCTGTTCATGTCGTGAGACCATTTTTTACGCGCACACACATTATCAGTAGCGGGTGCAGTTTGCACGGCACTAGCCTCCTGCACAACATCCACTGACGCTTGTGCTATTGTTGATGAACGTAGGTTCGCAGATATCGGGTATAGAGATATATCGACTGGTGAATTTGATGATGATGACATTATGGGCTCGGATAAATATGATGGTGGTGATGAAGGTATAGATGGAAAGAGAGATGATGGTGAAGACGGTGGAGATGATTCGGCTGTAGTCAATTCTTCGATGGGAGCCCGCCTGTTCAACCCCTCATCGCCGATGGTTCGCATACTGTGGCATCCAGCATCGGCTCCAGATGCGCCCCGGCGACCCCCGGGTAGCGGCCGTAAATTATATTTCTTACTTACTTGGTCCATAGTTGAGTTGTTGAGGTCTATTGGTTTGGGGAGGGTGGGCCAAGGTGTTAATGGCCTGTTGTGTGCGTATTTCATCAGAAATAGGATCTAGGTGTTCAGATCAAAATATGAGGTAACTCCTCTCCGTAAGCCCCCCCACCACGACAAGGTTGATCCTCCCGGGGGGGTTATTATTATTATTATTATTATTTCTTTATGCTTTGTTATTCTCGGCTAGGGAGCCGGTTAGTTTGGTGCAGACGGACCTAAGTCAAGTCTACACCTACATTGGGGTTGGGAGGATTGTAGATACTCCCAGACGGTATTTCCTGGTCTGTCTGTAGAAATTTTCTGACTATGCGGCAGGTATTGAGTATCACAGCTTTTTGGAGAGTCAGATATGTAAACTTCGGCAGATTAAGAGTCAATAAAGAATTATGGAGCTGTATGGGGATGACACCGGTTGTTGACAAAACTATTGGTACTATAGTTACTTTCTGAAGCCGCCACATTCGTGTAACTTCTTCCTTAAGTTCTATGTATTTGGATATTTTTTCAGCAATGGTGGACTGTAAGTTGTGTGTGTTTGGTATCGCAATATCTATGATATGGGCAGATTTTTGTGTTTTATTTATGAGAATAATGTCGGGTCTATTGCAGTGTATAGTTCGGTCGGTAAGTATGGCGCGGTCAAAATAAAGTTTGTGGCTAGAGTTCTCTAGTATGATTTCAGGTGAGTACTTGTAGTAGGGTGTTAAGCAAGATATAAGGTGATATTTTAGGGCCAGTTTCTGGTGTATGATTTTGGCCACCTGATCATGTCTATATTTATAATCGGTTTGGACTATAGATTTGCATGCACCTGTAATATGTTGAATAGTTTCAGAGGAGCTATTGCATCTTCTACAAACATCTGATGTTAAGTTTCGGTTTTTAATAATGTATTTCTGGTAATTCCGGGTTTCTATTGTCTGGTCTTGAATAGCGATCATGAACCCTTCGGTCTCAGGAAACAGCTCACCCCGAACGAGCCATTCGTTCGACGCATCTTTGTCGACGTTGGGTTGGCTCAGATCAAGGCGATGTCTCCCGTGCAATGACTTCAGGGTCCAATCTCTTATTTTAGCCGAGTTTTCAGTTTGGGTTTCGTTTGGTTGGATGTTCATATCATGCAAATTAAGGGGTGTAAACTTATTATCATTGAAAACTATGGCTTGGTGTAGTGGTGAGTCATTTTGTTTTCTGTGAAAATAGGATCGGAGTCTGGTTATTTGTTTACTGTGTAAGTTAGATATATCAACAAGGCCTCTTCCGCCTTCTTTGCGCGGTAGTGTCTGTCTTTGGACGCATGCTCGTGGATGATGTTTCCTGTGTTTTGTCAGAGCTACATTAATATTGCGTTGGAGGTTTTTTAATTCGGATTTTGACCACCCAATCAGACCAAATGAGTATGTTAATACCGGGACAGCGTATGTATTTATTGCCTTAAATGAGTGTTTGGAATTCAGTTGGGTATTTAATATAGAGTTTATTCTGTGTTTAAATATTTGCGTTAATTTCGTTTTGGTTTCTTTTACTAGAATTTGGCGAGCTTGATGAAAACCTAGGTACTTATAGGTTTCGTTTTCAGTTAGAGGCTGTATAATTTGACCTGTCTGTAGCTGGTATGGGTGGTTATGGTTCTGTCCCGCTCTTATCGAATTAGTTTTGCACTTATCAATACCAAATTCCATATTAATATCTTTAGAGAAATGTGCTGTTGTATCTATGAGTAAGTCTAAGTCTTCGGTAGATTGAGCGTATAGTTTGATATCATCCATATACAGGAGGTGGTTTAATGTAAATCTTTGGTTAGTCTGTCCATTTGCGTCCTGATAATTGAGCACATATCCTCTGTCTATGGCGTTTAAAAGATTAGAGAGTGGATTTAAGGCGAGACAGAACCATAGCGGGCTTAGTGCATCGCCTTGAAATATACCCCTTTTAATTTTGATGGGGTCTGTGACTATGGTCCCGTTAGACGAAGCCATTTGAAGGCGAGTTGACCAATGAGTGGATGTATTTTCTAAGAAAGAAATTAATTGAGGATTAATCTTGTAAATCTGCAAAACTAGGAGCAACCAAGAGTGAGGGACCGAGTCAAAGGCTTTCTTGTAATCTATGTAAGTAGTAAAAAGATCCGATTTATTTTTTTGTACCTGTTTTAGAATGACCGTGTCAATAGTGACCTGTTCCTTACAGCCTTGACTGAACTTTCTGCAGCCTTTTTGTTGTTCACTAAGTAGCTTGTGCTCATCAAGATGGTTATAAATAAGCTCCGATAGACACGCTGTAATAATTTTATAGATGGTCTGCAGGCAGGTGATGGGCCTATATTTTGCTGGATTAGTTAAATCATTTTGGTCTTTTGGGAGCATGTAAGTTATGCCTGTTGTAATATACGGGGGCACTATTTCCGGATTTTTAATAAAATTATTTATATGGTTGTAGATATATGGATGGATATACGTGAATTTCTTATACCAGTAGTTGTGTATATGATCTGATCCTGGAGCTTTCCAATTATGAAGATTTTTAATAACTGTATGAAATATTTCTATTGGGATACTGTTGTATTGCATAGTTGGGATATTATTATGTTTTTCACGTTCAGTGTGAATCCAATAGGTTTCGGAGTTATGATTCACTGGGTTAGACCATATATTGGCCCAATATTCTCGCAAATTAGACGGATCTGGTGTTAAAACTTCTGTATGTGGTCTTGCTGTGTGGTTACTTGTTATAGACCCTAGATTACGATAAAACTTCTTCTCATTATTATGGAAAAGGCCATTTTGTGTTTTTCTGAGTGTACATTTTTTATACCTACCAAGTCGGTTACTGGCTATTGTAAGTTTTTGTTTCAAAGTGTCAAGAAAGTGAGTTAGCTGTGAATTAGGCTGCTCGTGAATAGAGTGTATCTTATACTGTCTTAAAATATTTTCTACTTGCTGGTTTAAATTTTTACTCCTAGTTCCTTTCATGTAATGTGTTAGTTTGCCGATTTTAGAACGTAGGTCGGCTATCCTCCTTTCTAACCTTTTTTGCCACTGCGGTTTAGCATGTTCGGTACGGTTACTTATAGCTCTGGAGGGGTTAGATATATCCAACTTGCTGCCATTAATTTTAGCCGCAGTCCATGCTGAACAATACAAAGCTGTTTGTATTATTATTATTATTATTATTTATTATTTATTCTTAACTGCACATAAAGAGGACAACAACATTAACATATAACAAACAATGAAAAGTACAGAAGGCGGTCTTATCGCTCTAGGCGATTTCTTACAGACAACCTTTGGATGGATACGAGAAAAAAAGGAAACGAAGAGAGGGCAGTCTAGAAAAATAAAGGAAATAAGCTCCAGTAAAATAATAATATACAGATGAATTATTATATATATTATACATATACATACACATTTACACATACATACATATATACATACACATATACAACTATGATTATACATAAACACTTATAAATACTATATATTGCCTGTAGGTTTTATTATCCATATATAGAAGCTATACTACTCGGTTTGTATGTTTAGTGAGAAAGATAGTAGTCTTTCACCATTTTCTTAAACGATGTCAGTGTTTGAGCCTGTCTGACTATGGTTGGTAACTCGTTCCACAGTCGTACAGCTTGGACTGCAAACGACTTATCTGTGAAAGTAGTAGTGTGCAACGGCATTCTCAGTTTCAGGTTCTCTGATGACCTCAAGGACTTAGAATGAGATTTATGAAGAAATATAAAACGTTGTTTGAGATATGAAGGGGTGAGAGGGTTAAATAAGATATTGTACAGAAGAGATAGAATATGAGCATTCCGACGAAGTCGTATGGGCAACCACTTGAGCTTAGCTCGAAACTCAGAAACGTGATCATATTTGCGTAGACCAAATATAAACCTAATACAGAAATTTTGAATACGCTCAAGTTTATTAAGTTGGTCCTATTATTATTATCATTTAACGTGGAATCTTCTAAATTGACTTCTCATGAAATGCCTGTCGCGTTATAATTTATTAAGCTATTTCGATATCTCAATTGTAGAATCAGATACGTGTAATGTTAATTATTTTTCTTCTTATTATAGATTCTCTTCGTAAAATCTACTTATACTAAGTAATGATTTAATTAACATGAAATGTATCTGAGTATGACAATTGGAATATCGCAATAGTTTAATAACTACTAGCGCGGCATGTCCTTTATGTGAAATCAATTCAGATGATTGCTTCTCGCCAATCGATATTTTATATCGATTTAGAGGCTTAGGCCATAGTTAACCACGCTGGCCAAGTGTGGCTTGGCGAACTTCACATACCATAAGGTAAGCAGTGACTTTATTGCGCTGGCACTGCAGAGGTCCATGAGCAGTGGTTGCCGCTTTCCATCAGGCGGGCCGCTAGCTCGTTTGCTTATAAAGGCAAAAAAGAACATAAATCATTGAAATTCCTGCTACTCAGATATTATACATGTATTTTTTACCATTTCTCTCCCTCTCTCTTCAGCTAGGGGACGTCCACTGCTGAACATAAGCCTCCTCCACGGACCGCCATAAAGACCTGTTGGAAGGGGCCTGCATCCAGCGACTTCCTGCCTTTTATACCTGCAAATATCTGTAGTTAGTATATTCGTATGAGTATTAAGTAGTATGAGTAATATACAACTGAACAGTCGATAAAAGACGATGACGCAATTTTAATAAAAAATAAACCTTTTATCAGTTGACATCCAAACTTTGTCACTCTTTATTATGTCGGCATGTCTCCTTTGATGACAATCACTTTCTTCACATGTCAAGTTTTGTTGTATCACTTGATATACAAATGAGTAATTGTTAATTACGGGCTGATTGGGCAGCAGATTTGGACAACACAATTTGGACTTCACGCAACTTTGAATATACAAACGAATATATAAAGAAATAGAGATTGACATTAAATATGTATTGTCTGTTTATAAAATTGGCATACCTGGATTAAATAAATAACAATTATTAAATACATCCAACAGTCACATACATAGTCCTGACTCCACATTGAGATCAACTGAGTGTTGTGTCGTAGATTTCAGGAACTACGAGAAACTTTAAGTCTCACAAAAACCCAGGCAAGAAACAAATATCTGTGGATCGCACAAACATTTGTCTCAACCCGGGATCGAATTCGCGGCCTCTGGTTTACAGTCTAACGGAATGCGCCATACAGTTTTCTAAATGGTGGATGTATGGACTAAACTAAAGATGATGTTATTTATTGACAAAGTCTTAATCCCCAATTCTATTATTGATAAAAATATCATTTTAAAAAATAGTCTTATAGAGCTATGCAAGTTTCTTTGGTTAATATTAAACTAGTCACACTAATATCGGTTCTGCTAAACGTCTAATATTAAACACATTACACAGATAAAACTAGCGGACATTGAATACACGGTTAACCGCGTAAATATCCGATAATATCCGCAAGTGTGAATTATCAAATAACTCAATATAAAAGTGCTATAATATAAGGTCTGGGAGCGCGTGGAACGGCAACATTAACGCAATTTATGACGCCTAACCACATCGTGTTGCTGAGCTATTGCGGCCTAGCTAAACTAATAACACCTAGCCTATATCAATAAAAGCCATTAGCATCGATCAAGTTAAGTGTCTATCTGGGGATATTTACCTCAAATTGAGTTAAACGCTCGGCCCGAGCGTGATCCGTGATCTGTAATAGCACCCCGAAGGTGCCGTGAGCTGTATCATTGCGACAGCTATATACAGCGAAACTGCTCCGATAATTGTTACCGCACCTAACCCGTGTCCGAACGAGAAGACACTTTTACGCTCTAAAATAATTACATCATTGGGTGTAATAAGGACAGCTGAGTACACGAATTTTTAATCAGTTTAAGGGTTAAGTAGTAAATGAATTTACGAAAAGTGTCGTTGCAGCGTAATTATAATGAGTTATTATTTAGAAAAATAAAATATTTTTAAGTTCGTTTGTACTGTGAGTTTAAATTAATAATGAAATACAAAAAAAAAATATTTGACTCAATATCATGTCAAAATGCACTTCAGTAGTTACCAATTTAGCACTTTCCTACTTACCTGAGCCGAAAATTAAAATAACTTCAAATTGTTTCAAAAAAATTACCAATTCCAACTGCCAGACCAGTAGTTAAATACCATGTATTTTATTATCCTATGGATCACAGAACAATCCTAAAAAGCATTAAAAACACAATTTAATGTTCTGACCATCCATTTCAAAGCCGACATGAAGAATAGAAAAAACAATTTACAAAAGATTTTAGAGTACCTAAAGTATAGAGGATAATTTTATGGCCATACATTCCTCACACATGAGTTGTTATGGTAAATATATATTAATTTTATGTCTGAGAAGCAACGTAACATCAGACGTCCATCCAAAATGTACAGATGACCTAATAAGATTCTATGAAATCGCTAGATACAGATTTCTTCCAGGTAGCTACAGAAATCATTGAAGTCCCATGAATATCAGTCGACCTTCTGTGGGTAAATTTGTGGAATTTAAATGAAATTATTTTATTCATGATGTAGTCATTATGATTATATTTACATATCGTCTAGTTATAAAGCTCTTAATATACTACGTACTTTGTGTAAGTAGCGTTAAAGAAGCAAGTAGCTCAATAAATAGAAAATGATCACCGCTTTCATTGATGAACAATCCCTGTAGTATAGTAGGTACCTATATTTCATAACATAATAGTGGCATCGCCTCGTATTTTAGTATTCTTCATGAAACACAAGTTTGTTTAATTAACTAATAATTATAATAATAAAAAACCGTATAACAATAATTGTAACAGCTTTAAAATTGTGACTTGTTTTGTGTAAAAACAAGAAGATGAAAAGGCACATCACACCAGCATTAAGAGGTAGTAGTTTAACTAACTGATACTCCATATTTATATGACACAGACAATATTCCCAACAATCAAACTTCTCAAGATAGTTTAAATGCCACTATTTTGTCCGAGGGCAACACGGTGTTCGGTTTTGGTTTGTTTATTGTGGGCTATTCACCGGCACATGTCTATATGCCCCACTGTACCATCTATTCTTGTGGACCACAATATTATTTTCTTACTAATGCATCGTTAAATTATCAAGACTACTACCGAAAACGAAGTAGTTTAAGTGGCTACAAATGCAACTATTTAAAAATTTCGCAAAGCAAAGCGATTTTTTAAATATATTCGTATTTGGGTGGTAAATCCATAGTTTTTGCTAAAGTTTAAAGTAAATTAAATATACTGTTTTATTCCTTGTTGCTGTGCTACTTTGCTTTGCGATATTATGTTATAACGAGTTCCTAAAACAGATTTTAGGCATAAAGAAGGTACTATCACTGGTGTCTCCAAATTTGCTAAGGTTAGGAAGAGGTAAAAACAAATTAGTAATGTTCAAAACGGAGGAGCCCGGTTTCATGCAACCATAAATATTTTGATTTTTTTTTGTAGTATCATTGAGTTTTAATAAATAAATTAATAATATTTTGAAATATCCGAAAATGTCACGTGCAAAAAACAAACTAAAGAACATCAAATCACCTTTCCACCAGGCTATGATATTACGCCATCAAGTTGCATACATGTCTCTGCCACTTTTTTTAATTGGCGCAGATAATGTAAACATTAAACAAAAGTATTTATTAAGAGTAATTGGCACCTGATCAATTTAATTATGTGGCTGAGTTCATTCGCATATCAGGACCTATATGTCATTCTACTATTAATATACATGATTCCAATAAAGCGATAAAATATTGTCTGAATTACCCTATCTTTATAACTCAATGTTTTTTTTGCCAAACAAAAACGTTTAAAAAGTACCTAGTTAAGAAAATTGAGACGATTAGCTATGAAAATGTTTGCTACATAAAATTGGGGATTATTATTTTTACATTCATTTTGAAATGAAACTTCTCAGGTGAAGATCTGCCTCCGTGGCGCAGTTGGTTAGACGCCGCCTGTGAAAAGAGAGGCCGCGGGTTCGATGGGTTCGATCCCCGCACAAAAACAAATATTTGTACTTACAAGCTGGGGTAAAAAAATAATAAGTAAATCTAAGGTTATTTTTCAATTAATTTTATCTCCATCGTCATTAACAGCCGAAAACAGGATTTCTATTGCGACTTATTGGAAGCGGTCTGCATCCATCGACTTACCACAACACTCTTCAATAGATCGTCTATCCACCTAAGAAAATGAAAATTAATGTAAAATTATTGAAACACTAATCGCGATTATTACATACACTTAATATACAACCCAGCATCCGTTTGCGCAGTTGGTTAGACGCCACCTGTGAAATGAGAGGTCATGGGTTCGGTCCCCGCACCGAAACAAATATTTGTGTGATCCACAGGTATTTGTATAACGAGTATAAATGCTTTATATTAATAGTATGAAAACATACCTCAAACAATGCGTTAAACAGATAAAAAAAAATTGTCCCAGATTTCGCCACACGCCACTAAAACATAGATGTAATGTATGGGCTAACACAAAAACTATCTGTAAGAGAAATTACGTAAATTCACTCAAAGTATCCGTATCTACAGATAGCATCAATGTACGTAATATCCATCATTTAGTCAAAAGACGTAGCAATATAATTTACAAAACTGCATTTCATAACTCCAATTCTCACACACTGAAATACCCAGTTATTACAACGTTAAACGAAAGAGAACACAACCGAGCTAGGCATTAGACGGGCAGAGCACAATTCAGCTGAAATCACCCCGCGCTCGTAATTTCACCAGAACCACCCCCGCCGCCGGTCTCTTTCGCACTAATTGGCTTCCCAAGCCCCCTGAATCCAATTAGTAGTGCGCGCGAGCGGGTGCCTTGAATTTATTACGTTGCTCTTGTTTAGTTGCGCGCCTTTTTAATTGAAACGTAGTGCGTAACTCGCGGCCGCTCGCCTCTCCGCTAATGATCACGGCTACTTTGGCAACTGTCCGGTTTTATTAAACTATCCTGAAGACTGATATGACTGTATGAATTGTTCGGTTAATAATTGCAGTGTTTGTCTGACGCCGTATGAATTTCGGAATGTTAAATACTTTCACCAATAATACTTGTTATTTAGTACACAATTTCACTGTGCGCTTATTTTTATTTAGTCAGATAAAATTCAGAAAGTCGCAGTCAAAAAAATGTTGACGTATTTTTCCGTGGATGTAATTTGTCATAAACCCCCGCTATTAGTATGAGTATATAAAGACTGCACTTGAAAAAAAAAAACTTTTACAACACTAAGATCGAATCGAGAAAGTTGGAGTTCGATTCCAAGTTCGCACAGTGGTGTTTTTGTGAGTTTATCGTTTTGAAGAATCATAGTCAATATCCATGAGTTGCGCAGAAGTAAAATATAAAAGACGAAAATAAGCTCAGCTACTTGCAAGTGACTTTTAATATAATATTATGATGAGCTTAAACGCCAGTCATTTTTATTTATTTATTTATCTCTTCGATAAATAAATAATAAACCATAGAAATTTAAGTGAAAATCCGGAACATTCGGCTCATCACTGATTGTTCTAATATGTCATATGATTACAACCTTAGAGTATTTATATAAGATTACAACCTTTATTTAATAAAACTTTTGGCCAGATACCCATATTACCACATTAGTAAAGCTACTATGGAGGATTTTACTATTTTTAACAAATTTATGTTATCCATACATTTTATATTTTTATTAGGGTTCCCTAACTAAAAGGTAAAAACGGGACCCTATTACTAAGTCTCCGCTGCCAGTCTGTTTGTCTGTCATCAGGGTGTCTCATAAACCGTGATAGCTAGAAAGCTGAAATTTTCACAAATTAAGTATGTATTTCCGTAGCCGCTATAACAGCAAATATTAAAAATTAAAATATTAAGGGGGGGATCCATACAACAATTAACTCGATCTTAAAAAACAGGAACAAGCGTTATTTTTAGAGTTCTTTTATAAATTATGGTACGGATCCCTTTGTGTGCGAGTCTGCCTCGCATTTAGCCGGTTTTATAAATCAAAACTATAATTCTCATCAGAAGAATCGAAACACCTTGCAAGTATCTGGAGAGATAAGTATATTTTCGATTGAAGCATTTAAAGTAAGGAATCAGACGTTAGTAATAAACTTTCAGTGAAAATAATCAAAAATGTTAAAAACATTTTAATATTTTCCGGTAAGAAATGCAATAAATTTCTTCATTACTGCCATCTAGCGCCGAGTAGCAAATGGAAGCAAACAGAAACTACATCATACGCCATCTAGTATGATAGATTCAAATTTATAACAAGTCTTAACATATCAGTTTATATTATAATTAAAATATTAACAATATTTTTTTCTTACAGTTTATTTAAAGAAAAATTAAATAATTTTGTAATAATTTGATTAGCAAATAATCAAACAATTTCATTCGTTCAATCTATCATCTGTCACAATTGGAGTAGAAATATAGATTATCTGTACTCATGTTTTGTAATTTTTGCGGCATGTTTTTAATCATTTGGGGGTAAATGGTAAACAAAATATAAAAGTGAAAGACCCGAAAAGTTCTAAATATTCCGACAAGTTTTCGGGACCCGAAACGAGTTAAAGTTATAGAACTTTTTAGAAACTTTGGCGAAAAAACTGCCACCATGTAAGTAGCTGTTGTAATTTGAACCACCACAATATGGTGTTATGTAGACCAAACTTTTCCTGAAATGAAACACATTTTAGTAAACAATTTTATACTCTTAATTTTGTTTCACGCTAAGTGCATTTGTTGAAAGATTATATGTACGACCCATTGCCCAAAGTCAATAAAAGATAATTGTTTTTTATTGTAGTCAGTCGACCTCGAAAATACCAGATTTTTATGAAAAACTTACCGAAATATCCTTTAAACGAAAAATGAATAGTGTTGGCATTGCAGGTTTTAATTGCTTTTGGATTTAATAAAAATATGTGTATGTTGTGTGATTTTGAAATAATATTCTTTATAGGAGCTTCATTGACCTAGCCACAATGACTATGTATCGCAGAAACCAACTTGAAGACAGAATCAAACAGTTTTCGGAAAAATGTGACCATGCTATTAATGAGATCAATAAACTAAAAGCGAAGGTAGGTACAAAAACATAACTTCAACTTCATAATATACATAAGGTGAATGAAAAAGTTCACATAAAAATATTAAACAACTGAGTATTTCTTAGGTTGTTATACACCTATGGCCTTATTCATAGACAGTTTTAACACCTATTTTAGTTATCAAATGTTTAGTCTTCTTTATTCAAACCAAATTTAAAAGTCGTATGAAAGGGACAAATGATTCAATAGTTAAAATAGGGGGCGGAGTCTAGGTTTTATCAGGAATGGTGCATTACCTTTTCATAGGAGAGGTACCAGGGGGCATGGGGCACTCCCCCTGCCCCCTCTCAAACCTCAACTCATGCCAAACTATTCTAGACTTTACACAATTTAGGTTTTAAATCTATCTATGAATAACTCTGTAAATATTTATTTTTTCAACTATGCTTTTAAGCATGTTTTACTTTGCAGAGCAAAGGTTTTGTCCTGCAATTGAACTGTGATCCGTCTGAACTAAAAGACCGTTTCTTGAACAGTATGAAGTTACTGGATGAATATACATATGTTTTGACTGATTTCAACCTTGTTGTTGGAAAATTGGGTATGTATTAAACAAAATATATCCAATACATATATTTTTTCACTTTAACTGCAGAGCCAGACAAGAATCTATTTACCCATGTTTGTTATACACTACTATTGTAGTTGTTTGTCTTTAAAATATTGTCAAAAAATAAATGAACAAGTGTGCAGCAGGCATATAGTAGAATGAAATTCCTGAGTGTTTAATAGGCTCATGCTTGAATACTCAAATGGCTTTCAAATATAACATTACATTGCACCTATCTATGCATGTGCCACTTAATCAGTATACTTGGGGGCACTTGCAAGGTTAAGTGCAACATTAAGTGGTGTTGAGTATTCAAGTGTCAATTGTGTAATACCTGAAGAAACACAATAAGTACCTAAGCCATAGTTAAATAACTTTAAAACTATAACAATCTAAAAATTTATATTATTTTGGCAACTGATTATTTATCCAACATTTTTTTATTTAACAGAAGAGATGGGTAGTATGGAGTACACACCTGTACAAGACATGACATTACCAGCGTTACCCGCCCCTCCTTTACTTCCATTCAATTTATTAGATGCACTAAGTGAGCCTACACCTTCTACGTCTACCGCTTGTAACCGGTACCCCCCTCAGAAGCCAAAGCGAATGAAAAGACCAAAGGAAGAGCAAGTGCTGATACAGTTCTCAAGCACATCATGCTCATCAGAAAGTGTGCTTCCATGCAAACAGGAGGTGTCTACAAAGGAGGTCCAATGCCAGGTCACAGAAGATTTAAAAAACATGTCACTCAAAGGTAAAAATATAAGTCAACTGCCTAAAAGTTGTATTATGTAATAGTTAAATAAAATATACTTTTCACGTTAAAGTAAAATTTGTCTTATATAAACAAACATTCCCTGTTCTAAAATGCAATATTTAATTTTTATTTGTCCTAATGATGCTGGTCTGATGGGCAGGGTCCATAGTGATGAGTCTATAGGTCAGTTATGTATCTCTATTTGATATAGTTATTGTCTATTGATTGTTTATATTGCATGTAGACCACTTTACTAGGTCAGAACTGTAGATGCTCTGCTGACATGGTTTTCAACTATGAAATACCATTTGAAAGATATATTACACTTCCGAGTATTTCATTATTAAACATTCTGACATTATCATTTTGATGCATTGCATTAAATCAACCCATATAAATTGCACAGGCTTTTTCTACAATTGAAAATACGATTGTGAGGGGTTAGGCCAATAGAGAATTATTTGGATGCATAATTTATGTTAAATCCACTATTACGCATTATGTGAGCATACCTAACTAAAGGCTTATTTCCAAAATAATTCAAATCAGGCCAAAAAAAACTTTAAAAATCTGTATTTTCCGTTGAACCTACGTAATTGTGGGGTAATTAAAGATAGTAAAAATCCCACAGATCGTGACGACCCATCGCCCTTAAGCCCAGATGTGCCCGTCGATCGGGTGAATCTCCCCGCACAGACATTGCTAGAACCAGGCCAGATTTACAAAGGCACCATTATGCACGTTTACGGCGCTTACTTCTGGGTTATAACTGACGATATTGAAGAAGTTTATAGGTAAGTAATTTATTAAAAGTAAATTAATACACCCAACAGTGACATACATAGTCCTGATCCCACACTAAGATCGAGTCTTGTGTCATGGATATCAGAAGCTACGACAGACTCAATTAACCACAGCCGGAAGAAATACTAGTGAATCACATAAGTATTCGTTTAGGAGAAATTGACTTAACTGCACTTAGAGACTGATGAATGTAGTGCAATCCAAATTGAGCTTCTATCAGCAAGATATACTCTATTTTAACTAATCAATATAATTATTGTGTAAGTCTGCTCGAAAACATTACACGCATTGAATTTAAAGGAGATTTACTTGCATAATATGTCGCCATGACGGATATCCCACTACATATTTTACATTCAAACTTTATGTCCACTGATGATTATATAATTATGTCTCACAACGAAGAGCATCCTGTCCCGTGCCATCCATTCGAGTTGAAAGACTAGCAAATATTTATATTTTAATTCCTTACTCATCCCACGGGAACACTACATTTTTGGGGTAAAAAAATACATATATTTTAAACCACGGTGTCAGCTACGCCTGTACCAAATTTTATCAAAATCGGTGCAGCCGCTTTTGCCTGAAAGAGTAACAAATAGTGATGCGACTCGACCCTTTTGTTTTTATCGTTTTTTATCTTATATTTAAAACCTTTATTCACATTCTACACAAATCAAAACTCAGCTCGAGACTCGAATGGTATACTCGAGTCTAATTCGAGTGACAGAGTAAAATTACTCGAGTGACTCGAGCCCCAAAATCATATTTTATTTTAATTTTATTATATCATCACGCATAATATTAGTAAGGAAAAGTGCATTGTAGTTTATTTGCAAGTAGCGGCCCAGCCCAGCTTAACCTAAAATGAATTAATTAAGTGAAACCTAATTTAAAAAAATATCATATATAATTTACTATCTTTCGCTTGAATTTGGATAGATCTTATAGGGCGCCGTAGAAATCTCATCCAGGGCGTCGTTAATAAATAATAAATAATAAATAAATAACACCCAACAGTCACATACATAGTCCTGACCCCACACTAAGATCGAGTCTTGCGTCGTGGGTATCAGGAACTACGAGAGACTTTTCGGTCTCACAAACACCCAGACCCGGAAGAAATATTTGTGGGCCGCACAAACATTTCTCTCGGTGCGGGGATCGAACCCGCGGCCTCTCGTTTCACAGGCGGCGTCTAACCAACTGCGCCACGGAGGCTGTCAAATGTTAATGCTACAACTGCTACTGCCAGTATCAAAAGTATATTGCTATTAGAATGTGTTCTTGTGTATAGTTGCTATTTTGTTTTATCACTTTTCAGTTTAATGACAGAAATGACGGAGTATTACAGCAACAACCATTATGAAATGGACATAGAGGAGGTGAAATCCCTCGCTTACTGCGCGTTTCTTGATGACGAGTGCTATTATAGAGGACTGTTCCTCAAAATTGCTGAGGTATGTAACTTATGGTATAGCCTATGTGATAGTTCATTCGAAATGCATCAGACATTTATATAGCAATTTCATTTAATTAAAAAAAATACTATCTTCAACGTGAATGTTCAATCTTAAAAATGTTACCCAAGGATAAATTTGTTTTATCATTTTTAAATTAAAGAGAATCAGTGCCAGTCGTAGTTAGTGCTAGTAGTAGTAGTAATAGTAGTAGTAGTAGTAGTAGTACGTGTGGTTCTGTAGGGGTGGTAAAATATTTTGATGTTGGCCTCACTATTTCATACATAGACTCGACAGAACCACTTTGCTATTTAATACAATATTATCCTGCTAGTTATGTGTAATTAAGTTCTTTCTTTGTGTTTATGTACCACATTACTAATTTAGTTATATTATGATTGTGTTACAGGACTCTGCGTCGACTGCGGAGGTGTTCGTGGTGGACACGGGCGAGACGCGGCGCGCATCACTGTCGCACGTGGCGCCGCTCGCGCCGCGCTTCTGCACCGCGCCGCCATACGCACGCTGCTGCTATCTAGCGGGGGTATGCGACAACACATTTTCATTCATTACAGTATACAGGGTGACACAAGGGACGGATGACCTGGTTAACGTTGCGGGAAGTCGCTGGAAACACGTTCTTACAGTATACAGGGTGATACAAGGGACGGACTACTTGGTTAACTTTAAAGGAAGTCGCTGGAAACACGTTCTTACAGTATACAAGGTGATACAAGGAATGGATGACCTGGTTAACGTTACAGGAAGTCGCTGGAAACACATTCTTACTTGATTTGAATAGTACTTATAGCGCCGTAGAAGTTTCACCCAGGGAGTCGTTAATCCTACACCTGCTTCTGGGTGGACGGACGACCTGGTTGACGTTTTAAGAAGTCGCTGGATGCAGGCTGCTTCAACAGGTAGATGTAAAGATTATTTTGGGAGGCATATGTTCAGCAGTGGTGTTCCTGTGCTTGAAAGGGACGAACGATACAAGGTGTCCTAGTATAAGGAACATCTGCTTACAAACGATAGAAGAACAGTAATGTATCTTAACGTCACATTTGCGGGTAGTAAATGAACAATAATAACGTATTACACTAAAATAATCTGACAACTGACCAGTAGACACTCAACAATTATTAGTTGTGGACATGTTCATAAATCCCGCGATTGTTTACATAGCACTCTGTGTACATGGAATAGATTAAGTAAATACAAGTAATACGAATAACTCATAGTGATCTCCAAACAAATCTGGTTGCAAATCATTCGTATCTGCCTGAAAAACCACTACTACACACAAAAATGAATATTCCCCAAGTACTCAGGTTGAGTACAGGAATAAATAAGCTTGAACACGAAATAAAGCGTTTCTTGTGTCGAATGGAGTCAAAACATAACTGGGCAAATACACCTAGGCAAATACAAATTCTGGCCTTCTTTTACCTTATTCATAATTGGATGTACATTTTAAATTCTTGACAAAATAAGTCAAAATATTTTAAAATAAAAATTAAATCATTTTTGTTAATTTATCGGCTGGAGCGGTCACTACAATTCGCTATTTAAATAATAATAATATAGTACATCTATTTCACTCACCGGAATCTCGCTTCTGAAGCTGACTGGATGAAGCCGACAAAAACAATTATGTTGTAGCACTCAACATTCACTTGCACTATATTATAAACACACGATATTATTGTCTTGCACAATCGAAAGTCAAGAACTCTAGCGCGGCAACGGAGCACACGTCTTGCTTCTGCAACCGTCCACGACAAACTGAACGGTTGGCCAAACAAGATGACACAAGAAAACTACCATTACTACCCTCCACCAGATATTTTTTTATGACAGTTGTAACGGAAGCAGTTTTTGTTGTTTATGATTAAATTGTTTATTACTTTTACTATTTTATAATGGTTTCTTAGATTTACGCGAATGTTTAACATAAAACATTAACAGATTTGGTTTATTTTTTGCATTTTTTAACTTCCCGACGCGACATTTCGATTACTGTAACAAATAATATATTTAAATTAATTTTATTTATTTAAATTAATGTAAAAAATAAACCAAATCCGCAATAAAATCCGTAAATAATAATTTCATTTCAATTTTTAGTATTTGTTACGGATAGTCAGTGAGATGAAAAAACCAATTATAACTTTTGTAATAATCACTATATTGTAAATTGGTTTTGAAAAGAACAACACTAGAGTTTCTTGCCTGTTCTTCTCTAGTGAACCGCTTTCCGAAACGGGTGATAGATAGAAAAATGACTGAATCTGATGTAGAATATCTTAATGGATTCAATATAATATTTTCATTTCATTTCATAGAGAGAGTTCAAAGAAATATATTTAGATGTTTATTTTACTGTGTAGATATTCACTAAGAAAGTGTTTAGTTATAGGCCTATCGGATATATTATTTTAGTTGCCATACATGCGCAAGTTGGATATGAAGGAATGGAATAGAACAAACTTAAATAGCCGGGATAGAACCGGTTAGAACAGGATTGCATGCCATGTTACAAAAAACGGGATTCGTCTGAAAAGAAATGGGATGGAACGCGATGGGATAGGATGCGATAGCGGGGACGTGACGGGGAGTGATGAAAATGCATAAACTAAAAATGTTTGAACAAAATATAAAATGTTACTGGTATGAAGTGGAGTCAAATCATATCCATACCTAGGGATAATAGTACTAAATAAATGTCATTTTAACCCTATATAAAAACTGTATACATGTTTAAAAATAGCACTTTATGCCTTTTTACTTTACAGGTTGACCAGGCAAGTTACCAAAATGACAGCATGCTGGATGCGTTTGAAGATTTCATGAGGAACTATGTTGGCGTCCTGTGCACTATTGAAGTAGACGATAAGTTAGTACATTGTACATTTTTATTTGTTAAGCTCCCGCATGCACCCTTGATTGGGTAGGAAGGTGATACTAGCGGAATCCGAATGTAGCAACTTTAGACTAGTAAAAACATTAGACTACTAAAGGGCTATTTATCGCCATACTGGGCATGAATTCCTGCACTGAAAAAATATATAAACTCAAGAGTTGGACTGGTCCAGTACCCATGGTCCACGGTTTAACGTTTTTTGTTGGAACCTGATAAAATTCACACGAAATAAAAACCAGAAATCGTTTCTTTTTTCTATTTATTAGTATTATTTTGTTTTTTCTTCCAGCACTTCTGAGTCACTGGGCGTGTACATAACATTAGAGAATAAGGAGAGGCTTAACGACATTATTATTAAGGAGAAACTAGCTTACGCAAGTATGTTTTATTAATATAAATCTTATTAAATAAATAAGAGGAGGCATATGCCCAGCAGTGGATGACAAAAGGCTGATTATGATGATGATGATTAAATAAATACACCCAACAGTTATATATCTTTGAAACACACAAGTCAGACAAGCAGTCATAATAAAAAACCAACGGTCTTATGCATAGACAGTTTATAAACCTATTTTAGTTATCAAATGTTTTATATTTTAAATAAGTCCGCAAATCTTGTGTGATAACTCAGAAAAGATAACAAGAACTGAATTAACGAAATGATGGAAAAAAAAATAATTGCCTCTTTTCAGTTGATAAGGCAGAATCGCCTTCACATTCTGAGAAACAACCCAACTCCCCTGAGGTAAAATTAGATCCACAGCTGGACATATCGCAGTGCCAAGAGTATGACGACCCCGTTGAAGCTGTTACGGTGAGGGAAATACGTTAAAACATAATAGACAATATTTACCAATAATAAAAAAATAAAAATAAAGATAGAATAAAAGTACGCTTTATGTGTTTGGTAATGGGCTTTGGTATATTTTTATCTCAGGTATCGTTGTCATCAAAACACAAACAAACTTAAAATTTTGATCTTAAAGGTCTAGATCAATTACAACGAAGAATACCATAACTACGCTGTTATATGAATGTATCAGCAAAAGCAGTCTTTGTATAAATGACTACAATGTATATCTTATGTAAAATCATAAAACGATAAATTCACCTGGATTTGTTCATTGCACAGTGTCTACGGCGAAATATTGTTTCATGTCTATGATATAGTCTTACAGTATTTATAATATAGAGGAAGCGCTGTTATACATTTGCATGTTCAAAAACGTAGATATTTTCTTGTTCATATATTAGTTAAAATTGAACTAATTATTTACCAAAAAAATGCTATAAATTCCTTTGATAACCGAATGTACTGGTGAAAGAAGGGATGAAAGTACTTTACTGGTGGTTGGTCTCTCATATATGAGAGGCCTGGGTGGGTACCACCGCAATGTCTATTTCTCCCGTCAAACAGCAGTGTAAATTCACAGTTGTGTTTCGGATTGAAGAGCATTGTAGCCAGAGTAACTACTGGACATATTGAGACTTAACATCTTATGTCTCAGGATGGCGAGCGCAGTGGAATGACAAGCATTGCTTTGTAATTCAAGGTGTTGTTTGGTTTTGCTACTGTTTATGAGTGGTCGTATCGCTTATCATCAGGCGAACGGCATGCTCGTCTCGCTATTCATGGCAATAAAAAAAAGTACTTTACTAATATACTTTCGGTTTAAGAATAGTTTAGGGCTTTAATTGTAAAAGCCCTAAACAATTTATTTTTATTTTCCAAATAATCCATACATTTTGGGCAACTTGTCAAATATCAGCCAATAAGAGAGTAAAAAAAGGTGGCCCAGCACTACCATTTTTATCTACGTTTATGAATTACCAGCGCTCCCTCTATGTTATAAATACTCTAACGATATAGTCTATGGATGACTAAGATTGGTACGTTTGTCGTCAGGGCTACCACAATCGCGACGAGGTGGACATCTGCAAACACTACAAGGGCGGTCCGGAGAAGACTTGCTACAAAGGCGCCAGGTGCAATAAAAAGCATGTCGTTAAACACCCCGGTTTGTTACACTTTCATATAGCGACAATATACTAATGTGTACTAATGAGAAACTTACCTGAAATGCACGGTGTGGATTTTCATACGTAATTTAACGGACACGCGTCGCTATTAATTATTTTAATTGATAAAATTATATACATAATATATTTAGTGGTCATTAAATGCTTTAGTGATCGAAAATATTATATACTGTGTACCGTGAGATCATCGTTTCTTTGTGTCATAGTTTATAAAATCTCATGACCCAGGACTGGAATTTTTGCCTAGCATGTCGATAATTTCCCCTTTTTCACATCTTGGAACGGAAGTATCGACGATTTGTAACCATTGTGGTGTAATATTCGCAAACAGTATACAACATTGGATGTCCAATGTTCCTGTTGTCCAATTTCCACTTATATGATTACCACTTCTAAAAATCAATACTTGCATGTGACAATGTGTTGCAATACAGTGACAACGTATAAGCTTATATACATCGTACTGCAGGGCACGAGCCTTTCTAAAATCGAGCGTGCCAAGTCTACCACGCTGGCCTAATATTTGTTGGTGGACTTTACATATTTCTTACAAGTCGTTATAGCATGCAGGTCTCCTCTAGAAGTTTTCCTTGCCTATAGTGTTTAGGTATTTCATATAGAATATGATGTGCAGACGGCTGGACCCTGGACCGAGTGGAAGTGGTGGGCAAGTGCAAGTCCCTGCCGCTGCCCCCGCCGGACTCGTGGCACAAGGTGCTGGTGACCAGCGTGTGCCACTTCGACAGGATCTACGTGCATCTGCTCGACGAGGATCAACACGAAGGTATAGTCCACCATCAAATGCCTGCTGTACTTCATTTCTTCACTACCCTAAGGTAGAATGTCAGGGAATGCCTCAGGTATTAAGTCCCCCTGTATATGCTCAGTATATGAAGCTTTAAATAAATAAGTAAAAATAAATGTACCATCGACGGCCTCGGTGGCATAGTTTTACTACGGTACAGTACAGCTCGGGTCTCGGGTTCTAATCCCTGGTCGGCAAAGTGATATTGGATATTTTTTCTATTCATTACCGGCCCGGAGTCAGAAATTTGTGCTAGGCTCGCCCCCAATCATATCATGGATTGGAACAAACAAGGTGAAATTTGTGTGTCCTGGTAGCACCTCTGCCTACCCCATCTGGAAAAAAGGCGTGAGTTTATGTATGTGTGTATACAAATGTACCATCATATCAAAAAAGTGGTTCTAGGCTAACATTAAATATTTTTTTCACTCTTCTTCAAAGTTGTGTATTGATTCTGTTGTATGTAAATAATTATTTGTGTGTATAAACACAGCCATAAGAAGCCAACAAAAAACTGATGATGACTTTTTCAATTTGCATCTCTTCTTTTTCAATATTTTTTTTCTTCTTTACACACGCCATGTCCAAGAACAACTACGAGTCCCTTTCTTTTTTCCCTTCGTCCACACATCTATCCCAACAAAATTGGATTACAACACCCATTTGCTTGTTTCAGAGGAGATCCCAGATTTCGGAGTGGTTCTACCGCCGACTACGTTACCCAGCCTCGTCAAGGACATGAACAGTCCTGCCGCTCGGTACAATTACAAGCCTTTGAAGGTAATATTTTTGATATAGCATAAGTCCGCCAAAGTAGCAAATGGATAAACTGATGGTAAGTGATCACTGCCTCCCATGAACATCTATAACACTTGGATCATGGATGTGTTGCCGGCCCATCAAATCGAGAGGGCGGGAAGGATAAAAGCAGTGAAAAGTAAGGGGTATTGGACATCCGGAAATCTTACTCACTGAACGAAATTCGACAGGAAAGCTGCTTCACGTCGATCTTCTGTGAGGCAGTGGTACCAGCTCCAACAAGCCTGCCCATTCATACTGAATCATGACTGGCAACACCGTGGCACTACCATTTTTAAATACTTATATCTTTGTATAACAAGTTAAATAATAGATTTATATGATTAATATTTAAATAGCCCTTTATTGCTATAGTATGCAAACTGAAATATTCCACTGTTGGACATGCAATTATGATGTCTAAGGGTCCTGGTTTACCGATTGAGCGAATTATTATCTATGAAATTTAAAGGATAAAAAAGATAGTAGGAAAGTTTAAAAATCAAATAAGCGCCATCTCTTGGCGACTATTAGAATAGGTCCCAACAAGAGTGTTTCTGAATTGCTGTGTTCACAGTGTCCCAAACATATAAAGGTTTTACAATGTTCAAATTAATATATTAACGTCATATGATGTTTCAGATAACTCCCGCGCCGGGCGAGTTGGTGGCGGCGCTGTACCCCTTGGATAACAACTGGTACCGCGCGCGAGTCATCACTGTCACTCGCGCAGACCAGAATGTTGAGGTAAAGGGCCAATATACACTTTTTTATATCAGGGCGGAGTAAATTAATGTTTTATTTAATTCGTTTAATTTAATTAAAATTATTCCATTTAAAACAGTATATAAAAATCCAATAAATATTTGCACAAAGGCAATTCAGGTAGCGATATATTTGCGCTTAGGCATTGGTTATCCTATTTTATTTCACTTTATCTTTGTTATTTTAAGCTCTCGTGTATTTTGCAGTCGGACTACAAGGCCTAACCCCTTTCAATCATACTTTCGATTGTAGAGTAGGCCCGTGCAACGTGAACAATAATGATCGATAACGTCAACAACCTTATATGAATGTCCATCCTTACTTTAAAATTGCCTTTCTTATCCGCAGGTGATGTACATAGACTACGGCACGACGCTGTGGGTGAAGGAGGACCAGGTGAAGTGCCTGGAGGCGCGCTACTGCGGGCTGCCGGCGCAGGCGCTGCGCTGCAAGCTGGCCGGCGTGCGCGCGCGCTCGCACCTCGCCGCGCACTGGGCCGCCGCCAAGCACGCGCTCGCCGCCCGCGTGCAGGACCGCGTGCTCAACGCGCACGTCGTGTACGTACACACTACACACTACACACATACTCGCACCTCCCCACAACACGCCTCGCCTCGACAAACACAAACTAATGCAATGTTATATTTATAACCAAGCTATTTCAATTTAAAACTGTACTTCTTGTTACCAGTGCTCGAGACTACGATGAAATAACAGTGGAGTTGTTCGACGAGGCCGGGTACTGCATAGCGGACGAACTGGCGGCCCTCAAGCTAGTCGAACTAGAAGACTACTCCGTCGTGTTCGACGGTGATGTGCAACACAAAATCGTTGTACCTTGATCACCAATTACATTGTTTTTTATACTATTATACATTTTAAACTAAGTGCTAAGTTGAAGATGTCCTGCTTTAGGTTGCAATCGTTGTATCTGTATTAATGTTATGGCACTAACCTGAGACATATTGACCATAACGCAATCGTAATCGTCGCACAAAAAACCGGGCCTCGCAATCAACATGTTAGATTTCAACTAGTCTTCCAAGGGATTAAATAGGCAGAATACTTATGTTGCAACTTGAATACTTACTATAAGGCGTATTTTGTTCCTCATATCATTTTTTTTTATTTCTCAATTAAAACAATTACCTCGTATCATATTATAATATGGCATACCATTTATGCGCGTTAATTTTCTAAAAAGTACTGTTTCTGAGATAATAAAGGCAAAGTTTTTTTAAAATTTGTCGTTCAAACATTTAAGTTTATAATGTAAATAAAAGACTTTTAATTTTTAAAAGTATACATTTTGATTTTTTATGTGTGATAAAAATCTTACATAAATGCTTTTTCGAAGCAGTCATTTATGTTTTCGAACATAAAAAGGGTAATATGGAAATTTAGAGCTTCTTAATTTAAGATTCTTATTACCATACTATTTTAAGGATTTAATAATAAAAATCTTCATGATAAATTGCATGAGTGTTATGTAACACATTTTTAATATTACTTGATTTTTAATCTGAAGAAAATACGATCTAAACATTTTGTTAACATAATTTTCCGTCGAAGAGAACTTTTGTAAATGCTTCGCATTTGTGATAGTATACACTAATTATGAATAAGCTTAAAGACGCGATATATATGTATATCATATATAAAATATGTGAAACTATTATGTAGATGTTCTAATGTAGGTATATATATCAAAGGTAAAACGTTTATAAATACAAAGTGTAAGATAAAACGAAGAATATACATATTATAAAAAGGGAATGTAGCATTCTATTGCCGAACCCACAGATGTAGTATAGAACACTACATAATATGGTCAACACAAATGTTAAAAACAAGCGACCATAATTATTTTCATGAAATTATCAGCGAGTAAATTATTTCCAAGATTAGAAATCAACCGTCAAACAGGCACAGGTATTTGAAAACCCCACATCTCCCCTTTGTATAAATGCGCCGATTGCCGACTGCGGTATGTGTGGTAACTAGTAGTGTGTCTTCACGTGAAGTCAACAAGCGCAACAACGTTAAATAAAACGGTAACCCAAATATATCCACACATAGCGCTCTAAATACTTTTAATGTTTTCTCACTAAACATATCAGTGTTTTTATGCGTAAATTTTGTTGTTGATTGATTGAGACAGTTGATTGTTAATAATTTATCCTTTAAATTTACACCTTGTATAAACTTAGTGATAATAAATCTATGCCCAAGCAGGTATACTGCATCTGATCACTAACATTAGTCAGGGCAATGACTGGTTGAGATTACTTATTATTAAAACTTCGATATCTTTTGTTTATGACGTAGTGTTAAGTTTTAAAAACTATATATACATGTAGATAATTTGCTGACGTTTTTACTCTGTGTAGTACGGAATGCGTGCATTGCGATAAAAATAAAGTCTAAACGCACTGCGCACGCACCTACCGAGTCCACAGCAAAACAGTGGAACAAGATGAGGGATTGTGCGACTGCAAAGGAGTGACAGAGAACACTGTTTTATTCTCTGTCTTCTCTTATCGAGCTGTAGGATATAATTTGTTTTTTATTATAAGGTTAAGAGTTGTTCTTGTTATGATTTTGTTCAGAGTCCGTCACAGCCAGCGTGTTAGAGTATATTTCCTAGTATACAGTAAGTGATAAACTTGGATTGTGATCAAAATATAATTGCTGGTGATTTAATAAAATCCTTTTGACATTTTCATGTTTCAATTATGATACCTATGTGATTCCCACCTAACATGATTAATCAAACAATTGTCAAATAATAATTGCATTTTAAAATTAAAATAAAAAACATTCTATGAACTTCACACAAATCTATTTCAGAACATATTAAAACACTAAATTATCAGACTCACAGATTATTTGGTTTTCTAAAACTAATAGAAACATTTTCATTGATCACCTTATATTTATTAAATGATTCATATATCAATAATTGAACACTCCAGGCCAATGAAAACGATATGAGTAAATATTCAGCTAAACACTGGCTATATATTATATGACTAGAATTATCTTTGCAAGCTACATACAGCAAGCCATGTGAAATGATTATTGCACACTTTGGCAGATTGTATAGCTGAAAAATATGGCTCAAAATGAACATTGCTAAGGCAAATCAAGCTCATATTATTAGTAGTGCAACCTGCCAATGTGTACATTTAATTAACAGCTTTTCCGTGTCATAAAAATTCAAGTTGTGCTGAGGACAAAAATTATGATTTATTATGACCCCTGACTCATACAAAAACTACATCACTCAATACTCATATTGAAGAATATATACTTGTGGACATAATGAGTTCAAATAGTAAATCTATGAATTACATATTTGAAATGTGAAGCTCCACGGGCAATTTCAAATACATAATCTGTATAACACAAAATAACTATGCATTGTATAAACAAAAAACTATACATAGAATAAGCAATGTTTTGTTTAAATATCAGCAACAAACAACTTTGGTAATTCAGATTCTAATCTTATTACTCTAACTATTGATGTTAGATGCCAAGTGTCATATGGATTAGAATTCTTTGGTGTGTATGCCTCTGGTGCTACAAAAGTACTATAATATGAGATTAACTCATGAGATTGATCACCATCTAGATCTGCAATCATCAGTGACTGCTCCTGGTATTCTAAGTCAGGCTGACACAACGGCAGTGGTGTGCTAGTGTCCACTGGACCACGCACACATATCTGAACAATGTCAGTCTGACTCACATTAACATTGTGCGTTTGGTCTTTGTCAAAAGATACCAACACTATTCTCTCTGATATATCATGTGCTGTAAAGTTAGTATACTTTATGAATGATGATATAGAAGCAACATTTATAGTTGGCCTGTAATAGAATACATCATATGGATTCTTTGGGCTCTGATTTTGGACATTGTATCTAACTTCATCAATTTTAAGTGCACCCTTAGCAAGGTGTGCACTGTTCCACTGTCATAATTTTAATACAAATCCCCTTATAGAGTTTGTGAAGGCAAAAGAGCTAGGCTTCATTGCATAGACATGATTAGCTACATACTCCCAAGTGACATTAGATGTTCCATTTCTATCCAACAATAATGTTAAGTTGACCCTGCATGAATTGGGGCACTCTCCAGAATTCTCCACTATAAGCTTTCCTGGACCATTCGAAAATATCACTCTAGTATTACCAATGTTCTTTTTAAGAATAGTATTCACCCTCTTTGATACCTTTGCTGTTGGTTGAGTGTGATTTGCTGTCTGGTCCAGTTTCAATAACTTCCTGTACAATAGTGGGTATGTGATGAGCCTCACAGCCTCAGTAGTGCTGTTCTTACAGATGTATGTAATAGAGTCAGCCTCTGACATCAACTTGACTGATGAACAATCATCTAGTATCATTGGTTCTCCAATAAGCTTGCCAGTGGCCCCAGATATCAATAACAGTGTATTGTGATTTGTATTTGGGTAAACAGTAGCCACAGTCAAGAGATCACTCACTTTGTCTTTATCCATATCTTTCACAACAATGGGGAAGTCAATCAATGCTATATTGCTAAATACTTTTCCTTGTTTATGTGTATACCAGTAATAGGTTCCGGAAAGAGGGTTTAAAGCTGCAAATAGACCTTCAGTGCCAGCTACTATGCAATCTTTCTGTTTGTCTCTATTCACATCAATTAAATGACAGTTTATTTCTGTGGGTATTCTGCTCTCTCTGGTATACCACCCGACCTTCCCAGAGCTGCCTACAATAAGTAATATGCCATTTACATTGTCTGTATTAGCATTTCCCTCTTGCCTCATATAATTGCCTCTGTAAATAAAAATAAGATTTTTCGTTTTGGGTATCGCTCCGTCAACCACCTGCACTGCGCCGGACAGTTCAATCTCGTCGTAAGGCAGCTCCCAGCTTGTAGTTTTGTCTTGCCACTCATTACTTGCGCAGCTGCCGACTTCCGTGCAAGGTATACCCCACAGAAATATCACAACTGTAAAAAGACACACGAGTATAGACGTAATGAAGGCGCAGCGGCGAGGAAACGACATCTTCGTTGATATATCGGATTGTAAGAAGCTGACATTATCCATTGTGCTCTCGAGTGTATTAACGTTGGTGTTAAAGTCATCCATGTCGCTCATACTGTAGTTTTTCGAAGATTGCAGGCCGCTGTTGAAATCCAAGTTATTGCAGCTGTCCGACGTTTTGATTTGTACATTGTCCAATTTCTGGTCGTCTTCGGACTCCGAGTCTGACAGTATCTGCTTCAAAGGTGCGTAGTTAGCGCCGGTACCATTTGCTGACATGGTTATTCCACACTTATGTTACATTGTCAGAGTAAACTATTTCTTTATACGCACTTAGAAAATATATTTTTCTAGCTTTTATCAACATATAAAATGCAAATAATAAAATCAATAAACAAACCACAACTGCTTGTCACTTTTTTGATAAACGTACTATAGAGTATAGACTATAGACCAAACGCAAAGAACTACTCGTAGACGGAGAAACTACTAAACGGAGTCACATGTTCTATCCCTTTTTACACAAAACGAAAGGGATTTATACATAACGTTAATGTAAGAAAGAGATGCAAGCTTTTGTAACCTGTCCTTATCGGCGTAACCGCTTTACTCCAGGAAATTCGACGTTTTGGAGGCAAATATTTACATTAATTGGGGTGGTCAGCGGTCCGACGGTTGATATTCCCTAAAACAAAAGATAATAATAGATTTAAATTACATATTAAAAAACAAACCTCATTAATTATCTTTTATTTTTTAAACTTTTTCCTTATACAAAGTTGATGTGACCTATGGGCATAAAATTACACTACGTATACTATACGTCCTTGGTATTTATTCGATACGGCGAAAAAAATAATAACACCAAAACTGAGATTTTGTTTGTTTCAAACAAACTAAATAGCTTACCACTAAGAGTAAAACGTAACCACCCTGTGTAAGTACATTTCACTGACCTGTACATCCGAATAGATAACAAATTGGCAACGTCGCGCGCGGCGTGTGTTATTGTGGCGCCGCGCCGCCAAGGCCACGCCGCCGGCGCAGCGTGGCTTTGGTCACCACGCGTAGTTAGGTACTTTTGAAGGACGCGCACAACATACTTTACTTAGGTGCACTAAATTTTAAAATTTTAGAATGTCCTCCATTTACATGGACGTACAAGTTATAGCGACGGACAATATTATTATTGTTTAAATTGTTATTAAGTCAGTGTTCGAAACTAGCCACTTTAGATTTCAAATGCTTAATAACCCTATTTCTAGCTCTTTAATAAGCCCCGCAAAAAGAAATCCAAGGGATTAGGTCCGGAGATCGCGGTGGCCACCGTACAGGTCCTAATCGACCGATTCATTGTTGGCTAGCAGTCAATAACACAGAAACACTAATACTAAATAATAATTATCCGAAGTTACGTGTCCTGTCACAATAAAAAAATAAATAATGTCTTAAACTTATTTACGAGTAGTGTCAATAACAAGACAAAATTAAAATTATCGGCGCGAGATCGGCAAGATCAAAGCGGCGCGGCGCGGCGGCGCAGGAGCTTCCGTGTTACATGCGTTCTGAAAGGATACCGGCGGCAGACTAAAAAGTAAAAACTATTTTTTAGAGGTCAATTGCGTACGTGTCACACACACACATACTGACCTATTTCTATTTCTTTTACGCACAGGATGTTTTGCTATGTCGCTCTCGTAATGAAAGTGTAAGTGTGTGTGTATTTATTGCTTTCTTATTTGCATCGCCAACTTTTAAAGTAATTTAGTTGTACTTATTTATGTGACTTGTGTCAGAGCGGCAACAGCGCATAGATTTTAGTAAGATTTGTCGTTTTAAGGTGAATGACCTATGCGTTGGACGTAATCAGCTGTTAGAAAAGCCACAGCGTGTTCAAAGAGGGCAAAAACTTGAAAAATCATTTATGACTAAACTATTGTTCCTATTTAATTGATTTTTAGTACAGACCTTGAAAATGGTGCCTAGTATATGTAGTTTAAAAAAAAGTCGCTCGGTTGTATCAATGTTGTATGTATTGAACTATATATGGTTGCGCAGTAGATATTGTTTTTCAAAGAAAACTATTATTTACGGATTTTATCGCAGATTTGGTTTAAGTTTTGCTTTTTTTAACTTCTTCACGCGACGTTTCGATTACTTTACTAATTTCGTGGTCAGGGAGCGGACTAGATATTGTTTTGTTATTAGCTTTTATTACAATAGTTTTTATTTTCAGAACGAACTATTTACTTAAATTATGTTTATATAATACAGTGTTTTTATTAGTTCTGGGTGATGGCTGGTGACCCAGGCATGTATGTGCACTGTAGTTCCACTCAGTTAAAATATCGATATTTTAGCAATTATACCTTAGGAAAAACCTGGCCACACTCCCACAATGTATCGCTATCTCATACTAGGTTACAAGGTGGCTACCCCTGTGTAACTACAAGTTACCAAAGACTAGAGCTACTTCTCCTTTGGCCTTCTACGCCTTTTGCCGTAACACATAAGCACTCTCTAGTGCTGAATGAAAAATAATGGAAAAATATTCGGATATTTATTCAATTTTCGAAAATATGACCATTAGTATCCATGACCCAAATGTAGTTTGAAGTATTTCGGTTTCAGTCTAGTTATACCAAAACCAAGTAGGCAACATTCCATGACGTCAATGTTATTCTCAATTTCTACGTTTTCCCGTGCGCTTAAACTTCTGTGCGTGCGGTCTACATCTGTAGTTGAATTTAAACCAGAGAAATTATAAAATTAATAATCGGTCTCTCCAAAACTGTTCGCTGCATTGATGCCTTGAAAGGTGCCTTGAGCCTTCAAGCTCTTGAATTAGACTGGATTCGGCATCAACATCAGTGGCGAGTATACCGAGAACCAGACTAGAGTTTTACAATAGGTGGGCCTTAAAATAAACATGGACAAGACGAAGACCATGTCGAAACTCCAGTCTAGAAGTTGTTAAAAAATACCTATGTCTAATTGGGACAAGTAATCCGGTTAGGCTGGTCCAACTTCGACAGATAGGTCAACTCCTTCAAATCCATCTCGGTTGGGCAGCGTTCGGGATATTGCATGACGTCTTCTCATCTCATATCATTAAAGACAAGTCTTTAATAATAATTGTAATGTGTTACCAGTAGTAACATAATGGACTATGGGCCCTCACTATGGGCTTTATAGGACGGCTCAAGTTCACTCAACGCGCTATGGAGGACTATACTTGGTATTCCCTACGAGATCAAATTAGAAATGAGGAGATCCGTAGGAGAACAAAGGTTACCGACTTAACCCATAGGATCAGTAAGATGAAGTTGCAGTGGGCCGAGCACATAGCGTGAAGAACTAAAGGCCGATGGGGCCGAAAGGTTCTGAAGTGAAGTTGTCATCAAAATATCGATTTAATTCAAAATAATTGTTCTGGACTAATGTCCAGGTACAACTACCTTACCTGTACCTTAGGGGACAACTTAATATTTTTTCTGTAGCATAGTCATATCTTTCCTCGCTTCATCAGTAACTATTGGCCCTACACTATCATTAAAGATTATTGCGTCAAAGGGCATCCACCTGAATTGTTAGTTGCCAGAGATGAAACAGACCCGCAGGCCTGCCTAGTTAAAAGTCCATGGTTTCTCTTCAAATACACCACATACCTAACCTGGTACGGTGCCAAGATATGTCTTGTGTCATAGAAATTAAACTACGAGAAACTTTTCTGTCTCACTACTAAGACCTGTAACCATTATATTTGTTCGCTGCATTTGTCACGGTTTGGGGATCAAACCCGTGGCCTATTGTTTCACGGCCAGTTTTCATCCAACTGCGCTTTCAACTTCTTTTATTTGTTGTCATGGGTTATGATAGCAGATACAGGGCGTCTTAGCAATATTGTCTTGGCCATTCAGTGTATATCACGCTTGTACAATGTTTTCAAGTGGCGCACATGTGTTAGGCCCCGAGCGGTTATACATTAGGGCGATTTTGTGTTCTAACCTAGTTATATGTATATTAGTAATAGGTATGTCGCCTTGTGTGATATGAGGGTGTGCCCCCGAATAGCTAGTTTCTAAGTTATGTCTCATTTACATCTTCAATCCTCGCTAAATATTAAAAAAATATATTTTTTTTATGCAATATGCAATAAGAAGTGCGTGGTGGCCTGTTGGTAAACGGACCAGACGCGGCTGCCAATATGTTCACGGTGGTCGCGGGTTCAAATCCCAGGGCACACCTCTGACTTTTCGGATTCATGTGTGTATTGATAGTCAATCACCACGCACTAAAACGGTGAAGGAAAACATCGTGAGGAAACCTGCATACCATAGCGGATCATAAGAATTTATATGGTATGTAAGTCCGCCAACCCGCACTAGGCCAGCGTGGTGGACTATATGGCCTAACCACTCTCAATCGTACTTTCGATTGTAGAGTAGGCTCGTGCCCTGCAGTGGGACGTATATGGGCTGATACAATACAATACAATATGTAATAAATTGTTGCAATGTAGTAAACATTTTTGCATGCAACATTGTTGTGGGTGGGTAAATTATAATTGGCGGAGATCTATATCCAGTAGTGTATTATCTCCTCAATTTTGTCATGCAGTAGGAAATTTCTCGTCAGGGTGAAGGGAAAAATAAATTTTCAATTTTATAGCCAGAATGTATATTTTGTTTTTGTATATTAATTATTTGCAGTTCTTTTCATACGTTAGTCTACATGGTATTTTACATTACGAGTCACGTATTACCGTGTTACATAACGTCACATAATTCAAATTATAATAATACGTCCAACACTAGAAACATATTAATATTTTATGGTGATTATAAGATACTGCAAACGATATATTTTCACTTAATAAGTTATACACGACATGACATCTATAATAATTCTAATTGAGATTATTCAAGGTACATATATATTTATCCTACATTGATGAATTTCACTAGCCAAACCTGCATCCCATCTCTTATCCAATATCATTTCTCTGTCGCATAAATATTGTCAAAACTCATTCTTTAATATTAACCTGAGTATATTTGTATCTACGTTTTATTTACCATCTAAACTGTGTTCTGTTCAGAACACTATATTTCTATGGCTATGATTACTATAATTTAGTTTGATAAACTGTAACATTTTTAAATATACGATAAAAGATTTAAATACGTAGTCTGAAGCGAATATGAAAACCTATAAGTTTACAATGACAATATTTCTGCGACATTACCATCACATGGTTCCTTACGTTTACAACCATTATAACTTACTACAAGGAAATAAATAATAAACAAAAACAAGAGTTATTTACATAGTCAGCCTCAAAACACTACGCTCCTTATGATCAAACATCATTCCACAATTATTCTATTTCAAGTTTTGATGGCACTTTATATTGTAATGGTTATTAAAGTTAATAAGGGTGCCCAAGAAACGGAAGAAATGTATTCAGTTCTACAACTGCATAGGAACAAAGATAGAATTATTAATATAACATTTGACACATAATCCTAAACCTTAAATGAGAAATAAATAAATAAAATATTAAATCTATAAAATAGTGTGATGATTTATAAAAACCATGGACAAGATTAGGCATTAGTGAACAATTGGCTAAAATAGTAATATCAGCAATGAAATTATAAATGATTCGATACGAACGTCACTATAAGACAAATTATATAATTATGCTCTGTTTTGTTACATACTACAAAACCGAGAAACTCAAAGCTAAGCTGACTGGCCATTATTGAAAAAAAAACAACTAATTAAATGAATTGGTTTAAAAGCGTTCTGGTATTTTTCCGAGTCTATGAAGCTCAAAACACGGCAATGGAAATATTTGCGATCCGCCTGTACTTACGAGCGCATAGCAAATATTTGCCCAAAGAGATATAGTACACTGAACATTCGACTTTCATGTCTGAAAGAGTTGCGTGTGAACTGTGAAACGAAGTAAACACCAACTAAGATAAGATTATAGACGCTCACAGAATCAGTCTTGCGCGTAATGTTTACTTTATATACAGAAACAGAATTGGCTTAACAAAAATAATTCATCCGCGTAAACATTTCACTAAATACCAAAATTGAGTCCCATATTTAATACTTACGAATAAAACAATGTTATTACACAATTTAACTATTATAAATTAATATGATAGTCGGTATTTAAAGGATCCGGCCCTTTCTAGCAACCTGTACTAGATTTTCATTACGAAAATAATTTTGTACAACTAAAATATATTATGATAAATCAGACGCGCCATCCGGCGGAGGGGACTGGCGCCCGTCGCGACAGTCGTGGAGCCTCGCCCGGACTCAGCCATTAACCAGAGATTCCAACGTGTTCACTGCCGAGAACTTCAGCTCATTCAATACCCATTATCAATAAATTATACCTCGACTTTTCCCATTCAATAGACATTCGACATCGTGCGTCATTTTTTACTCTTGCAATATTCCTGCACTCACTGACAATGAACACATCGGCAAACATTCAGCAGGCGTAGCTCACACGATTCAACTAAATAAATATAATACAGATCTGTTCGTTAGATCGAGTAGGGGTATTCGCCGAGATAGTCTATTAGCGTGGAGGGTAGCGGCAACAGCCTGTGTTTTGGCGCGCACCATAGTTTCGGCGTGAGCGGGTTGGAGTCGAGCGCCTTGTGGACGGCGAGACGCGCGGAGTGGAGCAATGAAGGCGGGGACTGACGAAGTGGCGAGCACACTACGACAGGCGAGTGTGGACAACCTTCCCTGTCTACCCACACGGTTCCCGCGCCTCCCCTCGCTCCCGCCGCAGTCCGCGCGTAATACTGCACCAACTCCACAACGCAGCGGAACCGAGGCATGTACCGCGCCAGCGGACGGTCGCAGTCTAATCTGTAACAACAACAATAATACATTAGCAATGTTCAATAGTAATCAAACTTAGGAATTTATTTTGATAGTGGTAGAGCCACGCTGTTAGACACAAGCAATAACACTATAAACAAATATTTTACTTAAATATGTTATCTATTGCATATTTGATGATATCTATTGTAACAAAAGATTTATTTGAAATAAAGATGTTTTGTGTACGTTTTACTTTTTCGTACCTCAAATACCTATCATGAATACACACTTATTTTAAGTTTCTATCGGATACATAATACAGTTAACGCTTATTCGATTCGATTGGGTATATTGAGTTGAAGGTTTCTCTACCACCGCGTTGCAACATCACTGCAGATTAGCTTTGCGATTACTCTACAATGAAAAGTCGCAACATTTGAAAACCATATTTTTTTTAAAACTGTAATGATTATATTATTTTTAGGTATCATACGCTCTATAATTACGCTTGTATTACGGTCCTATATTAACAAATTATCCAGTGCGATTTAAACACAAGTCGTGCCACAGAAATAAGCAATTAAACGCGGCCGAGTGACGTGTCTTCGAGTAATAAATGTTGACGCAACGTGCTAATTGCATAACCATTTCTATGTAGTACATTTTGTAAACATTTCCTCGTAATTGTCTTTTGTATAGTGCCTAGAAAGTAATACGTCAAAGTTATTGTACAAATAAGCGATCCTATAACCACGTCCTACTGTGAACTTACATAAATTGAGTGCAAACGACTAATTATAATATACTGATAATATGTACCCAATATGTTATTGCTACTAATACATTGTGTACTGTTGCTATTCATATTCAATTGAATTGCTCTGACAAATGCCACGTAATAACAAAACTAATTTTACTACTGAACAGGCAGAGAACGACATACAAATAATTATAGGAAACGTGGAAAGTTTCGTATTACGTATTTCAGGGTAAATAAATTGCGCAACGCAAATGGTTTCGATTAACAGTTATTATCTGTGTGGCATTTTAAAAATCGTTTTATAATAGAAAATATAATTGGCTATTAAGTGATAATGAATTAATTTATAAATTCCAAGCGGACCCACATTCATAGGAAACCAGAAATAAGTTTAATAACAAAACCATTCCAGGATCTTAGTATTATTCACAGAGGCAATGTAACAAGTGGCATTTACTCTCGAGATTTAGAAGGTTCGCTTTATGCAATAACAAGGAAATATGATTACAGCTTCAGTTGCGCGGTTTTGAGAGTTGGTTGTGTAATGACAGGCTAGAAGTTAGATTGTCGCAACAAGGCAAATGTTTGTGTTAGCCCATTGACATAAATATATGCGCGTTAAGTGTTCCGACTTAAGTGGTGCGCGCGCTCCAGTGTAACTCAAGTGGAGCGTTACTGAATTAGTCGTAGGTCCCAACGATTTTGAAAATGTTAGCTTTTATTATGACAGAAAGTTTAATAAAATGAAGATAATATTTTCCACTGTTTAGACGAAATCTATTAAATAACTTAATTTAATATTCATTTTGAATATATTCACGGTCATCTTTTTGAAACTCCAAATGTACTGTAGGGCTAATCTTTAGTTTTTAAATCAATGTGTGAGCCACAGATATTTGTTTCGATCTGGGTAAAGCAGAAATTCTCTCTTAGTTTCTGATACCCACAACATTGGACTTGACTCTTAGTGTGGGGTCAGGACTATATGACTGTCAGGTGTATTTAGGTGTGTAAATTGGTGTTTACCTAAAGAATCCTTGTTCGTAATGGAGCCTCACTGATGTAGGCCCACGTTCAGTCTGTACGGATAGTGAGAAGATGAAATTTCTATCGCCGGAATCTCGAACCACGAACGCTCCGATACTGGCATCTTTTAATAGTGTTCTTGCACCCTGGAAACAAAACGGATTATGTTGTAGAAACATATCATATAAAAGATTATTTATGAACGTTATACATTAGTTTGTCAATTACATATTTTTTAAACCTTACTATACACCTTCCCTTGAAACAGAGTCTTGTATAGATAGCAAATTAACTAAAGGATAAAATATAACAAGCATGGGTTGAATATACACAAGTTGTTTACATCTCGAATCCCTAGAGTATAAGAAATATCAAATGTCAAGGAAAGAATCTATTTGCAGACGTTTTACTAAACATAATCCTAATAACAGTAACCCTTTATGTGGCTTCCAGATAAGGATAGTGGATACATTATGCTATTACACTGCACGACTATGGCTTGCAATAAAAAATGTGTTAAGATCATTTTATATGACGAGTCAGATCAAATTAACGAGAAAGCAATTTATATACCCTATGGAAATCTAACTAATAAATAATGGCAAACTGTTGAATTTATTTTGCTTACCCTATAGTATGGAAGTCAATTATTTACTCTTTCTATGTAGTTTTAATTAATGTTATCACGCATTCACCACACGCATACCGATAATTATTTCATAATAATGAGCAGATATTATTATTTTAATGAAGTTTTTAACACAATTATCTGACAGCTCCGGGTTAATAACATTAATAAGATATAATAAAAGCGATTACCAAAAATGAGACAAACAAGTTGTTATCGGCCGACCGTTCAGTACGATGAGTAAACAGTAGTCACTACTCAGTATGGAAAAATCTATTAATATGTTGAATCATGCCAAATACACGAACACAATTAGCACTGTTACGAGTAATGGAATCTTGTAAAAGTAATAGAAATAACAAATATTGTTTGAAAACATCCACAAACAGTATGTTGTACACATTCTTAGCTTGTGTAACATCCGTTTAAATATTAACAAATATAAATTTACATTACGTGAGATTTTATAGATTGATTCCGATTTTAACAAATAAAATTATTTTTATAGATAAAAGTTTTGATAACAAATTATTGCGGTTCATATGTTATTGTCACGTGTTTATGTACGCAACGCGTGCGCGCCTATCAGACGCTAGGTGTATTATTTACCTTCATAGCACACTCGAGTCTCACGAGTAAACAGTAATTTTGGAATCAGTCAATGTGTTTATAAATTTTGTATCAACAATTTGTAGTTGCATCCGGTATATTTCCTTATTTACTGGTAAGTGCGCGAAACGGAAGCTACAGAATAATTCCAAGGAAATCCTGAATGAGAATTCACAAGGTCTTGTCAATGAACTAGCGGTGCGGCGAAAATAAAACTGATGTATTCAAATGCCTAGTCGTCTGCACGAGCGCTCAGATAACAAAAATAGAGATAAAACTCGCCAAATAAATCATATAATATGGAAAAACACAGAAAATTCTACATACGCCTACATAGTTATAAGTTATTCGCAATACATATTAAGTATCTGAATATTATGTATAATCGGTCTTTGATTGCTGTTGTATAGGAAAACGTACTACAATAATTAATTAGCCGGTAAATCGTTTCTTGTGTGTGGGAATACTATGGGTTGCGGTCAGAAAGCAAATTAAACTAAAATATATTTCCCTGAACACGTAATTCGTTCCTTCAATATTTGAGGATAAAAATAAACAAAGTGCGGATCCTCAATAACAGATGGCGCCACATGTCGCGTTATGTGAAGAGTTTTACAAAAGAGATTCTATTCGAGTGTACACACCTGCCAGTCCAGGTTTCCGTAGTACCAGCCAGATAACCGTAGTGCCCTCAGTGTGTCGGCCAATCGCTTCAGTTCATCGTTGTAAGGTGTGGGTATGAGTGGCGAAGACGGCGTGGCGTACAGGGGAGAATGTGGCAAGTATGATGGCTGGATCGTGAATGGCGGCGGCGTGTGTAACGTAGGCGTGGCGTGGCACTTGTCGGCCGACGTCAGGGACACGCGCAGCTCGTGCCTGCAGTTTGGGCAACATGCTACACCTGTCGACCAGCCGTTCAGCGGAACACCCACTTCCACGCACGCATCTGCAAAGATTGCAAAAATAATTAAGTAAATACGATAAAATGCATCTGTGCCTCTTAAGTCACTAATCTTATACACTACATAAAATGTATGATGTATGATACACAGATATGATTGAATGTTAACCCCTGCAATCATACCGCAGGGTCGTGTCCAGAAGTGGGTCTTATTTAGATTGATATAACTATCTAATCAACAGCTGATTAGACAAAATGATCACCTATTGGCGTCATTCAAATTCTAGTAACTGATTAAGAGGATTAAAACTGTCATCTTTTATTTTGGGACAGATTATCTACAGAATATAGATATTTTATTCAGAATAAAAGGAAAACAAGGCCTTTATTCGATATATCACTTAGGTATAACAAACAAAAGAGATTATGGTGCTGAGGAGGTTTCTTGCATAATTTCTTCGTACCAAAGCAGCTGTGGTGTTTAAAAATAAATGTTTTCAACATATGAGCAGACAACTTGTGAACAGACTAAAACTATTTTAAAAATAGTTCCATTTCCAATATTTTCATATTGATGTTCATTCATTAAGTTAGTATTTTAATTAGTTCTTGAAGAGTTAACACTTTATGCTAAGACACCAGCTATAATAAATTCAAAACAAATAAATATAAAATTGGTGAAACGGAAAATATTGTACAGACCAGTACACATATTTATGAATTACAGATAAAATATCAAAGCAAATAACATTTGGGGCTAAATTAATTCTGTAAATTTTATTTAAATTTAAATTACAATAAAAAAAATAGTACACATTAATTTTTGTTGCAATTGTAACATTTTACTCATAAAATGAATATTTATTATAAATTATTTTAACTGTCAATCAGATACTATATTTTCCTCATCAGAAATCATCATTGCGATGGGATTACAGATTGAATACAAGAATGCTTTTATTCCAGACCATTCGCACACCATTTAGGATACATACCACTGTTTAATATTCATGATTGCCTGGTAGTTAGTCACAAATATTTCATATAATTATTCTAAAATACTAGTGTGGGTGTTACAATTTGTTTTGTTCATATTGTTTGACATATTTTCTAGATATTATATTTTATAAGGCTTAAATTAACACACAGAACATGAAATCTGGCTATGCTGTCATGTTTAATACCCAATTCTTTGTGGTTTCATCATGTTAAATTCAAACATAAGTGAACATAAAAAATACACCAATGTTTGCATGTTAATACAAATATTTGAAAAGTTATTTTAGAACAATGTCAACACATTTTTATCCAATCATTACCAAATGACTAAGCTTTACCGGATGTTAAATACAGGCAGTTGAAAGTAAGAAAATATGTGTTAAGAAGTTGTAATGAATATTTATTTATTTTGTTTATTCAACATATTTACTACCATTTACAGATTACACCCAGCATGGTAGAGTAGGAAATTGTAATATATTACAATTAAATACTACAACTTACTAATACTGATAAGTTCACAAACAGCCTCTGTGAAGTCCGTCAGTAAGGATAAGAACAAATCAATTTGGTTGGAGATCTCATTGGGTTTCCTAAATAGACACTTATCTCGTCAGATACATGATATCAATGTCCATACAATGTTTGTAGCTACATTTATATCAGCAAGATTGATAACAATCAATGCTGTGACAAATTCCATCTATTTTGTTTTATAATATCTAATGTAAAAAATCTAATGTGCTTAAATATTAAAAAAAATAACTTCTTTAATGCACAATTTGCTGTATTTGATAATGGTTTTTATGTTAAATTAGATTTAATATCTTAAAACATTTTATGAATGTATTGCCTTACAAGACCAGATTGTATCAAAATTTAACCAGTATTTCAAGGTCATGTAGAGGCAAATACTCTACTCCAGACTAACCTTGATATTTCTACATGATACAAAACTGTTTCCGTTTATGTGCCTATTTAAAATTGTTAAACATTAAAAAATTGTCGAATAATTGGTATAATAACAACTAGGCAAATTTCCATCAAGGAAAATAACACGAATTACGTAGTGCAATTAACTTTAAAACCGCACAAAAACTTTACTTCGAACTAACCTATTACAAGTTATATGAGATGAGATCACTTGGAAATTACATACGCGTAAAAGTTGAAATTGGACAGGCTTGGAGTGTGTAAATTATAACCTCAACTTACTTTGTGGATAAATCCTAGCTGCGAGAGTCATTTTTCATGGAACAATTGTTGTCTCACGCCTTTCAATCAAACACATTTGTTTTTTGATCGGTGGATGATCTTCTGATCCACCTACGAAGATCTCTGTGGCCACGATTTAGTTAGCCACTTTCATGTGAAACACACCAAACATTGTTTTCTCACAAATTAACACTTTTTTACATCGAAAGTTTTCAAGTTCACTCTGTTAGTCATATAAAACTTCTAAAACATGTACAAAATATCGGTACATGTCAAATAAAAAACTATTTTGTAAGTTTCATTCACAACAGAAACGTCATTCACATGACAAACACGCACGAGAAAAAGATGCGTCCGTCACTTCGGCACCGGTAGTGACAAATAACTAAATACGCGCCGTGGTGTTAATACGTGCTACTCGGCGAACGACTCAAAACGGAATGCGCGCAGCGCGGACCAATGCCTATTGCGGTCCAACCGACGACGCTACGACATGAACGGCTCGGCAGCGAGGCCGGCGGGTGGAAGGGGCCAAGCAACAGCCAACAGACCGATACTACATAACTCGAACGTTCACTGACTTCCGAGAATTCATTCACCGACCAACAATAATTAACCAGTTATCTAGTCATTTGCTATCTTCATTGTAACCAATTTACTACAGTTGCGTGGCGCCCAATTTCTGCATAAAGCGTAATCTGATTTATGTATAAACGGATTAATTCACAAGCTTTATTTATCTTTGATATGTAATTTTAATTATTTACTTACTTGCTTTAAAATAACAATATATTTTGTATTAATAAAGTATCGGTAATGATACGTGTGAACTGTGGCATAATATGAATAATATATAAGGACTTATAAATTATAAACATACTTCGTGAACATAAGATTTTTATGATTAATGTTTATACGAAATTTTTAACATGAACTATAATATTAAAACCGAAATTAACTAATAGTAACTTTAACTCGTGACCCGATTAACGTATGAAGGTAAAATCGAAGCGTGCACGCCGCGACGCAGTCACGTTTTTCTCCGACGTTTCTTTTTAGAAAGAATGAACCGTGCAAGTATGTTTAGTGTTAGTACCTATGATTCGAGATTTACTTTTTTCTACAATTCATGCTTGTTCTAATTCACCAGGTTAGGCTTAAAAGAGAAAGTCAACAATTTGTCGAGACTTTTTACGTGGTTACATAACACGTATAGCCAGTTAAGCAAGTCATTCTAAGAATGAAAGTAACGATCTTAAAATGGATGAGATCGTGACTGCTGTTACAATCAAACCGTGTCTTTTGGGATCATTATGGAACAGTCTACAACATTAAATCTTTTTTGTTAAGTACTTAGTTTAGGGCCACCACGTGTTAAACCAACCGGAACTTTGATTCAAAGTATAATTTGAGTAGGGGTATCAAAAACATTCCTCGACATGGCGGTCTGGTGCTACCCTCCTCACCTGCTTCCGATCATTATAAAATAAGTTTAGGGGTAATCGACTACGACTTTCAAATTGGAATAGGTATATGGAGACAAAATATAATGTAATTTTGGCTGCATAACGGTCCTGTGCTTTGTAAGGACTTCCAGATTAGTTAAGGCTATTCGAATATCTTTAGTTTCTCAACGTCATTGTAGCTCACACAAAGTCCATAATACATACATATATTGAAAATAATAATAATATGGACGTAATTAAGTGGTGCACGTGCTCCAGTGCATCTTTATTGGAGCGTTACGGAAATTAGTCGTCGCTCAAGTCGTTATTAAAAGTGAAGTTAATATTTTTATCACCGTTTAGACGAAATCTCGTAAATTAAGTTAGTTTATTTTATTGCGATTTTCACGGGCATCTATTTGAAAATCCAAACTTTCGGATGGGTCTACTCTTAGTTTTTAAATCAATGATTTTAATTTTGCATTTATTTTTCGATATATTTACATTTTTATTTTTCAAGCTTGGATTAATGTTATAAAGAAACTAAACAACATTGAAAATACCACTTGAAAAAACATTTTTATTTATTGTAACCGCATGAAAATGTATTTACCTACGCGTGTGCTACTGTGTGGCTTCACTTTTACAATAGCGTCACGAGTTGGATTTCTACGAAATACGTTTGTACTCGCCAATGTCGTATTTGCCAATCAGTGTGTGATTCAGGATAAAATAAAGTTGTTATTTACTCGTATTCAGTAGCGACAATACCAGCATAATACAAATTAGGTAGGTAAACAAGTCTCATGATTCATACCTGTATCGTCATAAATCAAATTATGTGAATACACCTAAAATGAGATTAGATGTATTATCAGTGGAATAACATTCAATGTCGTGTTTTGAAAATTATTTTAAAGTCAGATACTTCGCGCAGATCCTTTGCCCTTCTCTTTGAGAGAAATAAAAACTAATTACGATGAGCTATTAAGACTAATTGAAGGCAATAGATATTTTTACAAATATTTCAACTTAAAAGTAACTTAATACATAATATACTAATTACGGGTACAAAGATTATCTACAAAACCTTTTTGGTAACCAATCCTTACAACATGAGTCAGAAGGTAAATTGATTGAGATCCGTAGACTTAACGAACAATGATGACGAAATATATACATCATAACTTATCTACTGCGAATTGAATATAATAACGTTACCAAAAACGAAGTTTATTTTCAAATCTAATTCTAGTAAGTGTCTTGCTAGTTACTATTTCTGAAAACCTCATACAGTTTATGTTTCACTTTAAGTCCTTATATAATGTAGTACCTACACATAAGTTAGCAACTAACAAAGATTTCGAAGAAGGTTATGACGAATCATTAACGGCTACACGCTTCTGTGTATCGACTATCGACAAATCGATAAGATAGTGGTGACAGGTGCTATTAATTAATACGCGCCTACTTACTACTAAATATTACACATCAAATACTACAGCTGATAAGTCTACAGTCCCGGCGTCAATATGTTTAAATATAACATGGCATAACTACCCCAAATCATTTTCCACGTCTTGTTATCCATATTATTTGGTAGGTATGTCGCAGAATTCATTTCTGTAGAGCTTGTCCTTTTTATTCATTTTTGTCATGGCTATAGTTTGCTATAAATGCAAATTATGGGGAAATGGAAGGTCAAAGTATCTCAGTAATGCGACGTCAATCCTTACAGAAAACAATAATTGTCAATGTTACATTTTGTAAACTACGGGATTTGGAGGATTTTTGCTATAATACATACCAAAACTTCTTCAAATTTGGTAAAAGTAAACAAAAATGAAAGTTAAAAACAGCATGTACGGATAATTAAAAAGCTTTTCATTAATTTTACGCAATTATAGCGTCTAATAATAGTGACATAAACCACTTATTGGTGTGTAACATATTTAGGGATTGTATAGTGATAAAGAACTTGAAAATTGGATGACGTACGCGTATACGAATGTACCTACCCCGTAAACTTGAATTTATTTTCAAAGAAACCCATTATTACATTGGTTATTATGAAATTGTTATTGTTTTCAATTAATAAAATTATTCTTCTTGGAAGTTGAGAATTAACGTTCATAAGAATGTTTTCGAAGCGGGGAATCTAATAAAAGAAATCTGAGAAAACAATGTTATTGTTTGTGAAACTTCTTAGACGGGAGTGAGTTATTGTTACGTGGTAAACATTTTAGATTTGCATAAATCTATCGTTAAATATTGTTTACTACATGGAATTCAAGGTTGAATGGATTTTAGTTGAATAGTTGTCGTTTGGTAAGCTCGTTGCTAGCCATTCAGGTATTATACTAGAGTGGACATTGGGAACAAAATTTCTGCCTATTGTGCTGGTACAGAAGCGAGACCCCAGATGATGCTACTGCTTAGGCGTGAAAGAGACAAAGACAGGAGGTGGGGAACGGTACTGTTAATTTATGACAAATAAATCGTTTGCAATGTCTCGTTTAGTATATCTCTATATTGCTTGCCAAACGTAGTTTTAGAAACCACTTTAATGCTTTTTTCTCATCTCATCATCAGTCTAAACTAGGCTCTGTGGTATCGTAATGGTGTATTTCGACTTTTAAGGTCTGTTTTTATGTAACCGGCTATAATGTATTTTTGATTTGTTGGAAATAAATAGTTGTAAAACCATCAGACTTTTCACTTTCATACAAGTTAAATTGCATCTACCACGTTTTATTCATCGGGGAATGGTAGTAACTAGTAAGCACATTAAAGATAGCTAAATAACAATAGACAGATGCTAATGTGATTTATTTGTGCAGAAATGTTACCCATATAGGTGAATACGACCGTGGGATAAATCGATACCACATTATCTCATAAAGCAGTTTATACAAGTAACACAATTTTCAATGAGTATTAACGACGTATTCACTTTATTACCCTCTTGCCATTGAATAACAATGGACATGTGCTCTCGTACTGAGCATGTGTTATACTCCTAGTTCCCCTAAACGCCATAATTCATGCGAATTTTGGAGTAACCGTCAGACAACTGTTTATCAGGACAAGAGGGGTCTTTTGTATCACATAAATACTATTGAAATAATATTTGCAAAATGTATTTTCGGGTATTTTTTCTCACGTGAAACCGAGTTTCTTGTAAACTATGCAGTTTCATATCTATTCATAGCTATGGGTTAACAAAATGTTATAAGATTTTTTCCTAGTAATATCTATTTCATTATATTTTATTTTTATTTCTAAAAATTAATATTCTATTTCGTAAACTAAAACATAAAATATAGCCCCATAAACAGTTGATAGTTTTACAAGCTTGTAAGCTCATTGTTTAGTAAGGTTTAAATACTTATTTAACTAACCCGAAATACTTCCGCGAATACAGTAGTACATAATATTATACTGTATATAAACAGCCTATACGCAGGTGTTCCGATTCGCGTCCGAGCGTGCCATAGAGCGCGATTCCCCGTAGTGCGATTATATTCGGCGTTCTCGGAATCTGTTACCTGCGCCTGCGCCGCTTTCACGACCATCTGCCCGTCATTGGCGCAGCGCGCCGCAGCTGCTGCGTATTCAATAGCTATACTCAGAGTTTTATTTATAAAACGCAATTATAAGTTTAATTCATGTGTAGGGGACACCGATTTCCGCTGGGGTACGATTTTGATAATCTGTTGCTGATTATTATTGTTACATTCGAATTCGTTTTCCTAAAAGTAAAGAAAGGAGACGTACGTACTATTGTTAACAGAACGATGATTTGAGAGGGCGATGTAATATTGTCTTTATTGTTATAAGTTATAGTACATTTATAGAATTGTTCTCGAAGAGCAAATAACAAGTACTTGCAATGATTTTATCGTTTTATTACTTCAGTGGAATTAGTATTGAACGAGGCAGTAGATGTTCACGGTACGCCACTTCTGAGAATCGAAATGTCTCTACGCCAAGTATAGTAAATAGAAAAATGATTCTGAGAATTTGATTTTCAGATAAATATTTGTATATTTATAAGTATTTAATGATATTAGTTACAAAAATACTTAAACATTGCATTATATAGGGTGAGGAAGCAACATTAAAAAGATAAAATAAGTTTTGACTAAAAGATGTCAGGCAGTATCTCATATATTTATCATAAGCGTGCCATATAAGATAGTATCTTCACATAATACAATCAAATAAATACGGGAAAATGTGTACAAGCCTTGGTAAGATAATAAAAGTATGTCATTGAGCGTTGAGCGTACACAGCACATATTTCGGTAGGTCGACGCGTTTCACGGAACTGCCAACATGCTGCGGCTAGCTCTAATTTCAATTTCACGAGACCGTTTGTTCTTAGTATTTTGTACTGAATATTGAACAAAAGAATTCGGAGATTTCACACCGATACAAATACTTTTAAGTGCAAATAATGCTTTCTAGCGGCTGTTCCGTGTGCATACATAACGGTGCGCGAGGCCAACAGCAAATATCAAAAACCACAGCAATTTTGTAATGTTAAGTTCAAAATGTTGCGTGTAGTTGAGAGATAGGTTTATTATTAAAGCTTGGTGGCAAAACGGGTTGAGTTTACGGGACATGCGATTATAGTTTACATTTAGCAAGTTGCTGATGTATTTTATCACTAGTTTTTTCATGAAAATTCGTGAAAAGTATCCTAGACAATACACACAGATCTTTTCACGATTTTGGCGATAAATGTAGTAAGGAATGATTTAATCATCATGAACGATCCGACCCTCTCTAAAGGCACTGATGTACACTGTACACGTTTACCCCTCATGCCTAATAATGGCAGAAGTCCCTAAAAACATATGAAGGAAAGTCCTTCAACACTACACAGTGTGTGTGGGTCAGTGTGTATCTCTTCTGTATCAGCCCATACAAGTCCCACTGCAGGGCACGGTGCTCCTCTACAATCGAGACTACGATTGAGAGTGGTTAAGCCACCGAAGGCCTAATGCAGGATTCCTCATTACGTTTTTTTTTCACCTTTATAGTGCTTGGTGATTGGATATCACTATATCTAGTATCTACTGATCTATCTATTGATAGTGTGTATATTAGTATATTAATTTTAATATATCGAGTCAACAAAAAAATAGCGTGGCATAAGGCCCATCCCTAATTGTATCTATTACTATGTGAACAGCAATAAAGATAATAATATTTTAACTGTGGTTAAACACGAATTACATTATTTTTACTATGTAGGGTTATTGTACTCAAACTAAAGTTTAAATTGAACACATCCGCAAATATCACATCTGCTTCATGTAACAAAATACGAGACCTCATAAGGTTTTCCCATGAAACTAACTTCGCGGAATACCTCATGCATTATTTTGATTTAATATTATCAGAATTTGTAATACATATTATAATGTTATTTGTGAGCGACAATGATAATTTATTCACTAGGATCAATTTAAAAAAAAGTAAAGTGTCATTAAATTTTTGAATATAGTACTGTTTACGTTCCTAATAAGCATAAAGAAAATTTACGAAAGAGCTATCTACCTACTCATTAGACCAGGCTCCGGAGGACCAGCTAATTTTTTAAGATTTACTGTACAAACTATGAAGTAAAAAAATATGCAATAAAGCTATTTATAACATTTCAGAATATCTAGATTGTTATGGAGTTTCAGAATAAAATAATAATATGTAGTAGTCTGGAGTGGAGGTGTTTATGGGCTCTATATAATATCAGCATCATATTATATTATACTTTGTAAGCAATTGGGTTTGACATGCTCGCTTAAAAGTCTACCTTTCTTTAGGTTGGCGTCTTTTGCCAGGTCGGTTACTTCCCTGAACCGTGGTTGAGGACGGCTATGACATACGTCATGCTCGTGAACGGGTGCTGCTTGTATGGCCTCTTATGGACTGGTCTGTCCGATTTGCTTATATTTTTACTGAATGACTTCAGTCTTTCACAATTATTCACTGTATTGGCGAAACTTTATGTTTCATTCAAATTATTGCTTTCAAATTACAACAAATTATTAATGAACTGCTTTTATTATAAATAACTTTTGTAATAATCACTGTATTGTATTGGCTTTGAAAAGAGCAGAACTAGAGTTTCTTGCCCGTTCTTCCCTAGTGAAAACCGTATTCCGGTCCGGGTGGAGGAACAAATAATGACTCAATCTAAATTATGTTGAATATTTTAATAAATTCAATAAATTATTCTCATTTTCAGAAGGAGGCAAAGGCTATGACCTCATTGACGCCAAGAAAGCTATAGACGAGTGACTAACGACCGGTCTCGATACCCTATCTATCTTTAACAAGAGGTTAAAATACCTACCATTACTATGTCGGTACAATTATACGCTTCATTAAACAAAGATAGACATATATATATTTATCTTACCTAGCTATATATAAATATATGCACCATATCTCTACCTCTCTATCTTTGTTCACTGAAACATAAAATGCATCTAAATATCTATTGAAATCTCTTGTTTAAGATGGATAGATTATTGAGAACCGCTGTAATTGTATATATAAATTGTTAGGACACAAATACATCACTTAATAGTGTAATCACCCACACAGGCAGACTCTAACACCTACTATACATTACATACATAATCAAAAGCCATTCATTTACGCATTAGCAATACAGCGACGAAACTCTTAATAGCTCCGACATATTAAATTCCAGCACTGAGTGTTAAGCAGCCGGGTTAAGATTTCCTTCCGCGCATTTTGTAATAAATTATATTGTTACTTGCAAATTGAACATGACAGCGTGAAAAATACGTTTGTTAACGCAGTATAAAAACAAATTGCTTGGCACCGAGTACAAATTATTAATTTATTACGAGCTTGTAATTTGGTTAGTTCCTAGAATTAAAATTATGTAAGCACGTACGAGTTTTATTGGTTATCTCTCATATGTAAGAGGCCGACTGGATAGTCTCTTTCTCCCGCCAAACAGCAGTTTAAATGAACTGTTGTGTTTCGGATTAAAGGACATTGAAGCCAGAGTAACTACTGGACATATTGAGACTATACATGTTATGAGTCAGGATGGCGAGCGCAGTGGAATGCCAAGCATTGCTTTGTAATTCTAGGTTTTATTTGGTTTTGCTACTGCTCATGAACGGTCGTATCGCTTTCCATCAGGCGAACAACATGCTCGTCTCGTCATTCTTTGCAATAAAAAAAAGTTCGTAAAATTAGACCGTGTATACTAAGCATTTTTAATCATCATTAAAGGTTCAGCTGTGTATCTTACTTTTTTATCGTACGCATTCAATATTTTCGCCGCATATTAAATAGTTTTAAGAAGATTATTATGATTTATAATCCTGTGCGTAGATTCTGAACACAAACGTATTACGTCCCATTGAGACTTGTTTATATTTACATAAAGAGGATTTATTTCACGCTCTATGTGTCATACATAGATTATGTAAATGAGAAACATTGAGTATTATTAAATAGGCGCCACAGAATCGCGTCGGGAGAGTACTTTATAAGGACGAAACCTCACGCTGCGCATTTAATTTTGCATATTCTAATGACTATTCTACGACGGAAATGCGGAGTACGTGAAATTCCGTACAGCTTACTTATAAAGCGACTGTTTTAATATGTTGTATACGAATATCATATCAGATTACGTAAATATAGAAACTCTAAATAATTTGTTAGAGGATAATATAATTGAAAATTGAATGTTGCGTTGACTCATCAAAACAAATATTTAATTGCAAATTATATTCATGTTGTAAGGATTACATTACAAATGGCCGCATTAATCGTGCGCTTACGTATTCTACGGCATGTACTGCAAACGTAGGGTTCATATGGGTTCGTGCCATAACAAGCTGTTCTAAGAAAAACATAATGTAAACAACACGATACATTCGTACCTACACGCGCAAATAAATAAACAATCTACTGATACAACATTCCGTGAACATTTAATTAATGACAATAAAAAAATATTCCACATTCAAATCAATTCTATACATCGTCGGTGCGATCAGAATTGGCCGTTAAATATTTATTAATGGAAATTTGAAGCGGATTAAAAATCCTACATTTTGAGAGATAAAATTCGCTTTTATTTGAATCTGGGAACAAAAAGTGATGGAATGTTATAGAAGGAATGTCGAAATTCCAGTACAAAAGCATCTCGCGTGATGGAATATTGACGTGCTAGATTAAAATAGATCGCGACTGAATGTGAGGTATGTAAATCGAGGCTCGCTTGATGCATTCGCGAAGTGCGTGTATAAAATATTCATAGCAACTAGAATTTTACCATTGCAAAATCATATTTTACTTTCTACGCACTTTATTTGGGTCACATGGCATATTAACAATTACGCATCGCTATATACTCGTACTTGGATCATATGATGTCTCATGTAGTAGACATAATATGAATGCATTATTGAAATCCTTTATCTTCATGCGTGGGACGTAGATTATTTTTAACGGGCCTCATTGTGGTAAAAATAAGCAATTATTCGCACAAGTATTTATAATTAATTCCAATTCTGTTTGGGTAAACAAGAGTGCATTATAAACTTTTAAAGCACTTTATCGATATTGTTTTGTTTCATTTTCGTTTTGTCATCACACATAATGAATTTGCAATATTTGTGGCCAGTTTTACCAGTTCTTGATAAAGTCCTAGATAGCTATCTGGTACTCATCTGTCAGATAATATATAAATCTCGATTGCAATAGGGTTGAGTTTAGTATTTTATCTGACAGATGAGTGCCAGATATTTATCTAGAACTTTATCAAGAACAGGTGAAACTGGCACTTAATGTTTTGCATCTAGAAAAATACCGATGTAATTTTTTAATATCTTATTAATTAAAAACATAAGTTTCTCTATATCCAGACGGTATTATAACCATCAAATCTTTCTCTTCTTAAAATAAGTTTAACAACCAATTAATTAAGCGTAAATCATGAAAGGGTAATTAGTAATTACTTAAAATTATTTCTCTAATGTTAATTAACTAACAGACAAAAACGTAATTAGAATTTTAGCCGTGTCTTTGTTTCTAGAACACAAAGGTTTGTTAACGGAGCCCATAAAAGGCCACCATTCTATACATTGGGAGGTATCTAACGCCTTTTACTTGGCATTGTATTGTTAGCTGGCTGTATTCTTGAAATTCTGTGTTGGATGACGATATCTTTCTAAGAACAAACCGCTTTATCGATTCTATTAGGTAGATGTGTAATGGAAATGAGGCGTAGTTTAAGTAAATAGGGCCAAATGGACCATTACTGCTCACATAAATTAAAATTACTTAGAAGTATGTTAAATATGTATAGTTAGCATTGTAATTATGTTTTTTGCTCTTAAGATAATACTCGGAACATCATTATGATTAGCTAGTAAAATGGAATGAGAATAATTTATTTATAATTTCAAAAAGTTTTAATATTCAGGGACAATTAAATGTAAAATATTGCACATTAAAATAATTGGGACTTTTTTCATTTTTATCGTTGATACGGCATATATTTTAAATGGACTCCAATTAATCTAAAAATATACAATGATAGAGTCAATTCTGTAGCGTTTGATAATAATAAATATGTAAGGCTAAAAACACATTAAAGGTCATTGAATACCCAGGCCTACGTGTAAATGCCGCTTCACATGACATAATTAGCTTTTTGACGCGCATTCGATCGTGCTCCGCTAAAATACCTATGGGTCGTCTACAAGCCAAATTAGTATGTCGACGTTGCTCGTCATTAGATTCCACGAGGAATTAACGAAAATTGCCGATGTGGGCTTATTGAAACATGAAATCGATGTGCGAAAATGCGTATGTAACTTTTCAATTCTAAATATTCGATTAGGCATTATTCAAATCGAGCAGGCGGCTCGTTAAAACAAAATATTTCTCTAAGGTGCAAAAATTATATCAGGTCAATACCGCTTATGTGTGGGATAAAAGCAATTAAATAAAAAATGTGTACTTTTCGTTGTTATTTTATATAGAATACTTTCAACTCAAGATATTTTTTATATCCACTCTCATTCAACTCATTAATACCAAAGAAATGTGAAATATTAATTGATATCTCTCTTTTTCTAGAATATTTTTTATTCGACTATATACAAATATTTTTAGATAACTCTCAGTGTTCTCGATTCTACATATCAGTTGTGTTTAATGTAGGAATGGCTATCAAAGGTTAATGGGATCAAATGATAAACCCGATATAGTAAATATAGCGATTAAGTGTTCAAAATTTTCGTCTTATGGGCAGGAAAATATCTTCAATTACTTACACATGAAACTAAACAATAGTAAAGAAATAAGAATCCGTCACAACTGCGCACGTAAGTGTCTCATTTCGGGTTCGCCTAATATGTATCCGAATTTAATCAGGTCAGCTTAATAGAGTATTTTACTATGATCGATTTTTTGCATTATTTTGGTACAAATGTAATTTGATTTAAACTAAACATTTATGTCAAACAAAATACCTCGTAATATGACGCAAATATTAGTATTTTAAATAAAAGAGTGGGAGTATAGTGGGTACATTTTGCTGTCTTTTTCACACGCCCAGATTGTAATGCATGCTAAGCCTAGTGACGTCACTAATTTTGTTTTGTATCTTTTACTCCCACTCCAGATTTAAAACGTTTTTAACTTGTTTAATTCTGAATGGATTTACAGTGATTTGCATTTACATGATCAGATGCATCGTAATAACTTTTTCGTGTCAGTATAAAGAAAATTACAAACACAACTCTTTCAAAGAATAAAAAAAGTCAATGCATTAGTCAGAAACCAAATTCCACCGCGCGACCGCGCATCAGCTACGCGTAAACAGAAATATTTCTTTATCTCCTTCCATTGAAGTTGTGATTAATACGAGCGTCTAAGAACATGAATCATTTACACGCTTTATACAGAATTCATTCACTACTAACAATCATAAATATCACGTAACTGTAACAGTTTCCAGTAAGACAAGTTCACTTGGAAAACTAAGGTAAATGCACGAGTGACCGACACCTGCTATTTAATTCTTGAAACTATTTACATTTAACCTTTGTTTTGGAATACAACTTAAGATTTTGATTTATCATTGATAAAGTTATTTACGTAAAAACATTACCCCTGCGATAGTTTTACAAAATTGACCAAACTATTGAAAGGTACCAAACAATTTCGATTTTGATTGTTTACAATGCCGCGAAATTTATTTTATGGTAACAATATTTTGTTCTTTTTATTTGTATATTACATTAAAGCCAAATCTAAACTATAATAATTTTATACAATTCTTTTATGAAATGCACATTGAAATGATCCCTACTTTTTGTCACACATGCTCCCCGACTCTAGCATAGACTATAGAGTGTTAGGTTTTATTTGAAACTTCCTAGTAATGCGCAATCCTCTTTGTCTCTTTTCGTACTAACTATACCTTTTGTGCCGTAACTTGGCAAAGGTCAATTCACATAGGTAGGATATAATTCTCTTCTGTGAAAATATTACATCACTTGTTACTCACGTTTATTAACTATGTGTACATTAAAGTGCATTGTGCACCTAAAATCGTGACGACGTGAAATAGGAAATGTTCACAGAAATAATAATGACATATTGAAAATTATACTGTAGTGTTTATTATTATATGTGGTTATAAAGGGAAAATAATTGTTTTATATTTCTTGATAATTTTATAATACAAATGCATACCTAATACCTAATTTGTAAAGGTGTTAAAATATACTTAAGGGCTTTTTTTTTGGAAAATAAATCACATTTTGTAATCCTGTTAGATAAAAATGTTTGATGACGCATTATGTTACTACTCGCAATTAAATTGCTTATCAATAGTGTTCCTAGTATACTTAAGCTTTTATTGGCTGTAGTGATACTTATTAGAAGAAATCAGAATAACATTAATCAATACTTTTTGTCTATGTTTGCATCATAGGTAAGGTTTGTTATTTTAACCGATATTATTCGACGACGTAGCGTAATATTATAGATTTTCTACGATCTTCTGACATTGAAGGCGCTATTGATAAAATAATATTACTAAGTTAACAGTTTTTCTCTCATAAAATTTTATTATATTTGACATGTTAATAATAATAGACTCAACGCACCAAGTAAATGCTTGTTTATATTATGAAAACATTAATGAAATAAAGCGTTATTTTAAAAATTTATTTGTTGTTCCGTATTTCGCCCCAAGTCAGTAGAATATAGATAAATTACTTAAATAAGTATTTGAATGTCTCCGTGGTGCAGGTGGTTAAGAAGTGGGAAGTGAAACAAGAGAGTTCGGCTTCGAACTTCGCACCGGGTGTCACTTCGCGTGTCATAGTGTTGTGAGACCAAAGTCTCTTGTAATTTCAAAAACTCACAGCACAAGATTTGGTATATTACTGTGGCGTGAACTTTGTGACCTAGATGTGTTCATGGAGTTAAAAATATGTACCAGTTTTAGTGTAACCAGACATTTCTGTAAATGCACTCCATTCAACAATCAACGCAATCCCCGGTCAATTTGCCTAAATTTCAATTGCTATTGAATAATTTACATATGCAGATCGACTAATATCTAGGTTTGTCAATATGCATGAATACTTCGAACTACGATTCACCCAAACAAAATCCTAGCGACAGATAATAGTTTGTTTACTCGTGAATGTAAATGTATGGCGGAAATGCAATGCGCATAATTTCTAGGAAATGTAAATAATTAAAACCAGCTGGCCTCGACTGGACGTGGTCAAATGATTACGTTAACGGCTAGATATTATTTAATATTATCAGAATATACAATTGCCTGTAATAATCAATTCCCGTACTTTTTCTTTCAGTATCAGTAAGGTTGCATATTACCTTACATATCACAGACTACATACAGATTATAAATCTTTAAAACATTTATTTTTCATTTACCAAGTTACGAATGGAATGTAGGCGAATCGGTTTTTTTGCTGGCAAGAATAAATTAATACCGATGATATCATTTAGTATGTATTAGCATTTTAATTACACACATATTACATATTCACCAACAATACAAGACATTATCTTGCCATGAAGTCAGGACTATGTGTGTATTTTAATTTAACTAGCGGTCCGTCCCGTCTCCGTCTAGGTACATACACTTTTTTGAAAATATTCTATCGCCTATGTTCATCAGGGATAATGTAGGATTCTAATGATGAAAGAATTTTTCAAATCGGTCCAGTATTTTCGGAGCCTATTCAATGCAACATACAATCTAATCTTTCCTGTATATAATAATAGTTTAGAATTTAGATTGAAATATACTGAAACAAAAAGTTATGACTGATTTTTTTGAGATGCTTCTACGAGATATTACATAAGCCATAGATACTCGTAACAAAGAGATTGTGGTGGTATTTAATTACATTTTTCTAAGGTGGATGGACGATCTATCGAAGAGTGCTTACAATAAGTCGCAATAGAAATCCTGTTTTTTACGGCTATCAATGACGATGGACATAAAATGAATGGAATGGAAAACCTTAGATTTTTTTTCTTATATTTTTACTCTAGTCTGAAGTTAAACGTTATATTTTTCTTTACCAAATTTTTCTATTGCTTAAAATTTTCTTTTCTAAATAGCATATTTTGGAATACAGAGTTGAGGCCTTTCAAATTAGAGAAGACAGACTTTAATTAAGAAACCCAATCTCTTAATTGCACCGCATTGAAGAAACGGAACACCAAAGAGAAAGGAGAATGCCCATTCATAGTACCGGTAAAAAAATCGTAGATCCCGATACCGACACTGCTTAAAATTTATTAAAGCATTTTTATGGTTTGTTCTTAAACGTTTTCATGTTTTATCCCGGGAACATATTTTTATAAAATAAAGTAATTAAGCTTAAGGAAGTTGCAGAATCATCACAATAGTTTGTTACTTATATATTACTATATGTATTTATGTATATATTATATATATATTTATACACATATACATTTAAGATATATATTTATGTCATAATTATTCATACACACAACTATATATATCCACTATAGAATATCATGTATTGACCCTATATTTGTATGTATTTACATATTAATTATTTAAGTTTCTATTTTTTTTTCTTTGCTCTAAAAAATTATACGCCCACTTGATCTCATCTCTGCATCACCCAAAGGTAGACTGGTAGATAATGCCTCTGGCATTAAGTACGCCTTGTATACAATGTATATGAAGTATAATAAATAAAAAAAAATATATTATTATCACATTATACTTTTTTCACACAGAGCCGAAGGCAAAATGTATTTTTGTTGGACTTCAACTTAATTTCTCGAAGAACTCCGAGCCAGGGTCGCAGTTATGTTTTTATTTATTAAAAATACATATTATTCCCTACACAAAAAAAGCAGGTTTCATGGAGGGACTAACGTCTTCGCACCGATACTAAGTTTCATAGTAAGATGGGCATTCTCCTTTGTTGTATTAATATTTTATTTGAAACACCTATTTACGGAAATAGTCGTAAATCCTCGTTTAATATAATTCAACAGTTACGTTTTATTTTAGAGCACGTCACCTAGGGGCTACAGCGCTGTACGGACTAGTGCTCGATAATATGTTAACAATGCCTGAAGACATACCACATCGTGCGGTTTTGAATATATGTAGATAATATTTTACTGGGTAATAGACATGGACCGGAGGCCAACAGTCACCTTAATTCTTCCCTTCTCTACTTAAATAAAAAGAAAGGAAAAACGACTTATTTGTCACAATCGCAACGTAAGCAAACATGGTATTTAAATAATAAATAAAAAAACAGAATTAAAAAAAAAATTGTCCCTGCCGTGACCTGTAGATGTTATGATGTGGTGCAAACGACACAACGCTGATTTTCAGTGGACCCCTACCTATCCTACGATTCCTCAGGTGTAGTGGGGACTTGTGGACACATATTTCAACTTTTCATTAATCCTGTTCAACGATTTGATCGAATTAAACACTATTAAATAGCTGTGTCATCAAGCTAAAGTTCCACTTCTTGAGAAATTATCGTGTAGACATATATAATGTATTGTGCCTAATTCAAAGGTGCTGAGGGATTAATGAAAATCTTGTAGGGTATAGAGCAGACGAATTTCTTGGTAATGGTAAAATATTGAATTTACCAAGAACCCGGTTCAATATAGTCAGCATTTATGTAATAAATGTTTTAGTCACAATATTAGTACTTTATTTTATTCAAAATTGATTCAATGATGACGATGAGACGATGTAGCTTTGAACCAATATCTTGAGTGATGACTGCAAGTCTATAATTCAAAACCTTTTCAATCAATCTAAAGTTATATTACTGCATCATGTTTAAAGAATGGCACTTTTACAAAAACAATATTTGATTTCTAGCTATAAAACGTCGAAAGACTGTGATTCTTAAGCTTAGAGCAATTAAGTTTAAAATAAACGACTAATTTATATAAAAATATATTCTAAAGATTCTTGTTTTTCTAATTAGCAATTTGTAATTGATAAGTAAATGTATCAGAAAATAAATGATCAATATTCATAATTCGTTTACAGAAGAGGATTATATCGCGGGGGCGTGGGTATTATAGATTGTTTCAATCAAAATAAACATTCAACAAAGTTTCTGTCGTAATTATTATTCGCTCCGAGAATTACAACCTATTACGTATTGTGTAACTGGAAGTGCCGTGATTCAGACTAATGGGAACTACATATTTGATAAAAACGTGACACATATTTTAAAACATGCATATATGAGCGATAATTGAACATAAGTATTTGTATCGATTTTTTATGTTCCCAAACGTATTATGAATTACTAGCGTTCCGACCCAGCTTCGCGCGGGTGCAGATAGATTTTTCTACCATGGTATGTATGTATAATGCACATAAACATTCTTCTTGAATCACTCTATCTATTTAAGAGAACCGCATCAAAATCCGTTGCGTAGTTTTAAAGATTTAAGCATACAAAGGGACATAGGGACAGAGAAAGCGACTTTGTTTTATACTATGTAGTGAAGATAAATTAAAATATACAAAATGTATTTTCGATGTAAATCGAAATGTAGCCGCATCTTTTTTAAACTCACATTTACTCAAGTTACTCCTTATGGAATACTCACATGAACAATGAATACATATGTATACATACATAATCGTCACACCTATATCCCATAGGGGTAGGCAGAGACTATAAGATCGCCACTGAGTTATAAAATTAATGAAATGCATTATTTTCATTACACTGTCATACTTTTAAAATTATCTTTGTGACTACAAGCGGACTAGTCCGAGTGCGAAATTCAGGTACAAACTGATTCATCATACAAACTTGGCTGTGTCCAACGGTTATATTTATAACGACCTTGTAATATAAAGCAAAAATATGTTTCTCTGAATACATTAAAACGAAATGTGACCGGATTAACACTCGTATCGAATTAAATGCAAATTGAAAATATAAAACTTTTATTATGTGTAATATGGAATCCACTGCATTTATTCTTTTGGTGGTAGAATTAGCGAAGGTTTTAGACTTTAGCAAACTAAAAATAAATGATGATAGCAATCACTTCCCGTCTGTTTTCTTGCACATTTATCACCGGTATCTTCAGCCAAAGAATGTCCACTGTTGAACATCGGTACCTCTGAGAAACGGGCCATATACCCATCGATTTCTTGCAGCTTTATATACGCAACAATGGTATAATTAAACTGAATTTTAACGATAAAAGTTAAAAAGTGACTATCACAGAGTACATTTTACATACTACGAGTGATTATTAAACCTTTATGTTGACATAAAATGTATTGTGTTAATGTTCTCACTAAGTAACGGATTACTCACGTATTCGCTTAATTGATGTGCATTATCTTACTGAGAATCCATTAGCGTACCATAAATTGTTTTTCATCGAACTTGTTTTATGCATTTCTTTAGAAGACATTATTCGTGATATTGGGAAAAATAACATTTATAATCTATGTAGGTATTCGTTTTTATTGATTGTACATTTTTGTGTCGAGCTAATAGTTCGTGGAAAATAGGATGATCCAATATGGCTTATACGGCTTCGATGCTAGACCCGTTATGCTATTAAATATTTTACACTATCAATCAATGTCTTTAAATGGAATCACAGACCGAAATGCATAATATATGTCTGTATAAATTAATTTCTAGTTTTCGTAAAATGTTACGAACAATCAATAAAATATTAATTAGCTAATACATATTGAATGTTGCCTATTGCCGTCAAAAAAAAGTGGGTATTAGACATTCACAAAGAACATGTTATTATTACATATTATTATTACGAAATACTTTTGCTGTTATCATTTATCAGCTAACTGTGAATGACAATAGTAGAATAGACTGACTGGCTAGTGGCTACCCCTTCGGGAATACAGATGCTACTTTGTATTTTATATTTTTTAATTCGTTTTATTTTGCTTACAATAAAACTTTAGTTGTGAAACACCACCGTGACATGCAATTTGTTGCTTTGAGACACTCGGAAAGTTAAAACTTTTCTTATTTACGTAAGCATCAATCTGTTTTTTAATGTTTTCTCTATGATTATAATATGAATATAATAAAACAACAGAATTATAATAACGCATAAACACAGCACAGGATTAAATGAAATAAAGATACGTCGACTTTGCTTATGGTAGTATATTATTAGCTGTTCATGATAATATTATCTAACATGTGTCGTCATCATTATTTTTAGCTGTAGGCAAGCCACTGCTAAGCAAAGAATTCCCTCAGGGATTTCCATTGTAATCTATTGAAAGCGGCTTGCAACAGGCACTTCCTGCTTCCTTATTTAGGTCAGCCTTTATCCACGATGCATAATAATTATATTAAATAACGCCAGACTAAATAGAGAAAAAAATGGGCTTACTCGATTTTAAATAAAAACTAGTTTTCTCGTCTTTTTCTGTTCTGTGCAATTCATGTGATTTCGCAACGGGTAGTTAATATGGCGTTAATCGATTTTTAAAAAGGATTACTAATATTACTAATACACGGTGTACCCATCCTCTTCTACGGAGGCAATGCCAGGTTAGGCCGTTAGCGAAATGAAAAATAAACAAATAACAGTTAGTCGCTAAGAAACCTTAGCAAGCGGTTCTAGTTACAAGGCGGTTGTTGCTAATTGGCTAGTGAAATGCCCGTTGGGTTGGTACTTGGTACTTTTCAATAGTTCTAACGGTCTGTCTAACTGTACATTACGACGTATTCCGGCACTATTGTATTTTGTAAAGAGCCCTTAGACTTGAGCATCCAAAACGAAGTATCTTATTAGACGATTAAAAAAAACCGTCTAGGTCCACATCTGCCATCCTAATATTAAATTCATTGAAGAACTGAAAAGATAGAAAAAAGATTTAAATTGAAATATTTCATTTTGGTTTCGAGTGATATGTGCTCACTCCTAGATTTTGTTGATCTGTCTATATCACCAACAAAATTATGAGAAGGGAGCGTGTATACGTACATACATTCGCAAAACATAATACTCCTTTCGCAGTTGTGTAAAAAAATTATAGAGAAGAAATACACTAGGAGAAAATTAGTATATCATAGAGGCATTGAAAGAATTTCTAGTGTATGTGAAATCATTCAACCCGCACTGGACTAGACTAGTGAAATATGACCAAACTGCTTTTTTTTGCTGTGTTCTCTCGTGTAGGGGAGTGATTAATTTCGCTGCTGAGTGTTGTGAATGTATATGTGGGATGAATTAACCGAGAAAGGGGCAGGGTCTCGCTATTTGATACGACAACCCGCCCTTATACCCCTCTTCATTGTACCGTAGACCCGTACCCTAATGTGAGATGTAGGTACCCGAATTTGGGGAAGGATGAGGAAAGAGGGCTAAATGGTTTTAAATGGCATATAATAATTTCACAACAACATTAGTCGAGGCGAGTATTTATTTTAAAATAAGAGAAGACTTATGGAATAGACCGAACTAGGAATTTAATCCACTACACGCCAGTTCATAAAAACATTGTCTAGTCCAAGATATGATTGATTCTTTTCAGCAATAATAAACCGCTAACTGCATATCCATGGAATGATCCGCATGAAAGTATTGTATTTACACTTTAAAAGGAAATATTACACAAATTACTATTATAGGCTGAATACATACTTATATGTTATAAATATTGTTAAGTTAAATCAAAAGATCTATAAAATATTTTGGACACGCCGCACCGCATACCTATGTTTTTTATTATACCTAAATCGACTGTTTAGTATTGTATGTTTTACGATAATATAGACTATTTTAATAAGAAAGGATTTTTTATAAATCTATTCTGGAATAAACAAACTGAAACAAGAGCCTAATTGTTTCTTTTAATTTAACTATAAATGTTGTTTTGTGAAACTCTCAATTAAACAGGTAACCCGATATTGCAATGCCTGAAAATTATATTTTAACGAAGGAAAGAGCTGGAATTTGTAATGACCTGTTTCATTTTGATATATTCTTATTAAGTTACTGGTAGTAGGTTTCTCATATGTGAGAGGCCGCTTGGGTAAGTACCACCACCGCAAAGTTTATTTGTCTCGCCAAACAGTATAAATACACTGTTGTCTTTTGAATTGAAAGACATTGTAGCCAGAGTAACTACTGGACATATTGAGACTTATGATCTTATGTCCCAGGATGGCGAGTGCAGTGGAATTCCAAGTATTGCTTTGTGATTCTGGGTGTTTGGTGTTTAGTTTTGCTGCTGTTCATGAGGGGTGGTATCGCTTACCATCAGGCAAACGGCATGCTCGTCTCGACATACATTGCAATAAAAAAGCAAAAATTGGTAGCGCCAATTAATTATATCAATTTATCTGCACTATATGTTTCAAAGTAAAAATACTTTTGTACATATTTCGGGAGTTATTTTATTCAGCTCTGTATCGTAAAGGCATATTTACCTAACGAGTAATAAACCAATGAAACAACAATTATTCACCGTTTCAACAATTTATACTTCAATGGTGTAGTCGCGAACTAAGATTCTAAACTAAGCGCGCCGGTTTTCCAGAAAACATTTTATATAGAAAGTTATTTAATCTCGCATACTTAGAATTACAACGCTATCCAGTATTCCAATGATTCAAACTTGGTAAACACTTCAAGATATTAATATGAAGAAAGTTGGTATTAAAGACAAGTTATATTTTTAACAAACAACTTTGTATGATAAAGTACAATGCACCGTAAAAATATAGTCATAAAGAATATAATGCCTTAAATGGCGTGCGGCGATAATACCATACTTTCCAAGGCACAGTGGCCTCTGACACCCGTCCAGCGAACGGTCGTGGCCCACGCGGGCTCGGCCGGCGCCGCGCCGCCACCGATGCCCATCACGACTCACGGACATTCGAACGACGAAGAATTCCTTAATGATCGCAAGCAAAAAGCCACCCGTGAGATACGAGATAAACAAAACGCGCAACACACGAATTTGTTGATGAACGCGCGCCGATTGCACGCGGAATGTTAGTGTTGGCTCCAATCTCGCCATTGATAGCTCCTCGTAAAAGCTGTGAAGCAGCGGGCTGGCGCACATAAAAATCTTTGGCAATAACCGTTCCACTGCATGTAAGAGTTTAGCTGAGCAACCTTCGCGTTTTCCGAGAAGTTGGTCGACCGGTCGTCGTCGGTTCGTTGGTCGCTCGCCGCGGTTCCTAGAACCTCGACCGCGCTGTGGTGGCAGTTTCGATTTTTAAAATAGACGCTTTCCGCTACACGCGGGCTGATATGGGAGTCACGATTTATGGCCAGTCAATTAGACGTTGTGTAATCTGTAAATGAGAGTGACTATTTTTATCCCCGTAGCCAGACTAGTTTCCGAGTGAAAGGGGTTTCCTACTGTGAACTCGTTCGACGGCTCGTGACGCTCCAACTCTCCCACTTTGATGTTTCTTCTATTTTGGGACGTCATCGATGCTCGGTTGCGATGTGAAGCTATCACGAATATTTTTGTTTTTCCAGGCGACAAAATACTACGCCACGAAGAGCAAACGTAATGTTTATCGTAGTTTGTTTAGACGTGTCACAATGATGATTATAGGATGAATAATTCACACATCGTTTGTACGTTGTACAATATGCCATAGTTACGTCCATGCGCGGTGACGTCACGCCGAGCCGGCGCACGCCTACCGACAGATCGTTCTGTAGAAACTTCAGAGGTGACCTAATCGTTTGCCTTCACCTTATTTACTTATTTATAGAAGTTACTAACTACTGTTTATCGATACGACGCATATAAACTCCACACGATGAATGATGTATGATTGGAAATGTAAAAATATTACTTACTACGCGGCGCGCAAACAAACGAATTTGTTTTTTAACAAGTATTTAGCAGAAGGCAGTTTTTGCCAACGTTCGGTTATTCGGAAAGCAAAGGACAAACAAGTTTCAAAGCAGAAACAGTAAATTAAGAGGCGCGAGGGAATAGATTCGACAATGGACTCAACTGAGAATGACGGAGGGACGGGTTTTCCGGGACTCTGTGTTGGATCAAAGCAGTATTTCAATCAGTTAGTTAGACGGAACCGTGGACTGTTCCCCGTATTCACCAATTGAAATTTAAACTAGCCGTGTGTTCCGAGAAAGCTGCGCAGACATATCTTTTTGTGTTACTTTGCTTTCAGCCTTCCCCAACATGGTACGAGATGCCCCCCGAGCGGAGATAATTGAGTATTCAACGTACCGAGCACATTCTTGTGGAACATTTTTTGTACCGTATCCGATATTTTTTTATACCGTTAACACGTATTGTTCATTAGACATTCATCTTTCCTAAAAAAATTGTATTCTATTTTGCATACTAACCAATGTATAAATAGATTTAACAAGTCCTTTCTATTTGAGGTGTGTCTGTTTTTTATTTGCAAAATTAGTTACGCTGACAAAAATATGATTCATTTGGCAACTCACCACGCGAACATTTCCTAGACACTAAGGTCAAAGGCGAGCGCTGCATAAAACTTAATAGTGGCACATTATGGTATGCGCTGTCGCTCCTTCCGCGAACAATAACCCGCATACAATTTACAAAATGAGACAATGCGAAAATAAATAAAAAGACATAATGCTGGTGATTTCTCATAACAACCCTCGGGTCGGAGGCTTCCAAGGATTAATTACGTGTTCCGAGTAGGGCCGCCACCGGGCCATTCGATTCTCAGTAAACTCGAATCGAAAAAGGAGCAAAAACGGACGCGGTGCGTTCTGAGAACACGCATACCTGCGCCCGCGCAACCATCCCACCTTGTTCCGTCCGCCCGACATTTCGAGAGAACTCGCATTTTCCTAGTAGTTGTGGTCGCAATCGCATCGTTTTCTCTTTTTTTCATATCTTGTTACTGTTATCGGTGCTCGCGCGTCGTGCTGACGCAAGTCGCTGATATTTACAAATAGTTGCGCTGTAGTTGTACAGTGTAGTGTGGAGAAACAGCGACGGCCAGCGGGGACACTTCATTCCCCCTCGTTACGCACTTCTAATGCTCGCACGTCATTGCTTATCAATTTGCACTAACACACATTTCAACTGAAATGTATAATTTATGGACGATAGGTATTACTTTCGATAAAACAATAAAATTGTTTCTAGGAAAGTAATCATGCGGCGTTTTCTATTGTGTACATTACGGTGAAGCGGTGTAATTTTTTCGAATGCTATGGGTATGACCAACAAATCACTTTCTGTGAATGTTTGTATTGTTTTAAAGTTACTACAAAACGTTAAACGTTTGCATCTGCTATTATGTATAATTACAACACCAAAATAGGTTTCGTACGTTATCTTACTAATTAAATTCAAAAGCCAGTAAATGTGAGTATCTTTGCTGCCAGAACCAGAAATTTAATTTACGATTGTGTGCAAACTAATAATAGGATAAGCTGAAATATGTGTTTATGTATATGTATATATAATATGTTTCAAAAACTTCAACTAATACCATAGTGATAAGGTTGTTTTTAAACGTAAATATAATATCGATAATACAAAAACAATTTATCGAAACATTTTGCTTCGTCATGTCTATAGTTAAGAATCAATTTATTCAGACGTAACGATAGTAATCGACGTTATCTTTAACATGTCCCACGTGTTAATATTACTTATCTAAATAAGTCGCAACACAACTAAATAGCAATACCTATAGATTAATTGACGGGAATGAAGAGACAACTAGGCCATTCGCCTGATGTGAAGCACCACGCCTGCCTTTAAACAGTTTTAAATTACTCTGATCTTATTAAGTCTTGGATGGCCTTGAACTGCATTCGTCTTTTCGAGAAGAAAGAGGTGTTAGGTCTCTAAATACCCAGTAATTACACAGACTTCATTTACTTCAAACCTAACTTTTTCCTTATTTTAAATTCTAGTACTTAAATGTTCACAGTAAGAATTACTAAGACTTTCTTACAATTATTAAGAGTAAAACATTTCTGCGAATGTTATCGGCGTCTCGGTTGATTAAACTTCGACAATAGGATGGTTCTGAACAACCTTAAGAGTAATAAGAAAAAAATACCATTGTCTCCCTTCACAGTTAAACAAAGGCTACGAGAGTTCCCGGTAAGCGATTTACCTCGCCCAGATTCCTGGTAAGTGACGGACAATGCGCGATTGTTAACCGTCTACGTTATCAAATACACCACCCAAAATAGCTTTAAGCGTGTCTTCGTGCTACAAAGATCATCAATACTATTAATTCTTCCTATTTTAAATATTCTCACTTTTACCTTGTCCGCGTAAAGTTACTTTCCTGGGTGCGGAGACAAATTTCACTTTTCTGTTGCGTGAACGCCTGTGGAAAGATTAAATGTATGGAAGTGGCATTTGGCAGTCACGTGACTTCTGTAATTTCAACACATTTGATCTTTGCGCAGGCGTTCACGCCAACAGAAAAGTGAAATTTGTATAGGAGCCCTGATCTATATTGCTGGAGTTGTGCATACTTCGAAATACCACGTGGTTATTTCACTATGCGACCAATTTCCATCTCAGAAATTAAGTCGATCCGTTGCCATATTCCTGTGGGTAACTTTATGAACCGATACGAAGTTTGAATGTTCGGACGTCGTACGTAAAACTTCACTAAAGCACCTAGATACTCCACAAAACTTTGAAACCCTCTATATTACGTCGTCGAAATAAGTCTGTGGTTATTTCGGACAAAATTATCAGTATAATAGAGAATAATAATGATATTTAGAAGTGGAAAACTTATACCTTACTTCGGATATCGAACATTCGAACTTCGTTTTGGATCATACATAGAGTACCCGCCTGGTTAGGAGGGTGAACCAGGAAACATATTTACATTTATACTATTCGTACGATTTTATGTCAAATGTTAGCATCACAATACGCTTCTTTAGTAAAATTGTAATGTAACATTACGTAATTTGTAGATAAGGTACATGTCCACACTTCGATGGGGTTATTTTCGTCACAGATATGATAAAAAACGCACCTTTAGCTCAAAGCCTTTTTAGCAGGAACACGTGCGAATTTAATCCTTACCAAATCAGCCTTTTGTAATTAATCACTGAGTAAATAACAAATTCCAATGAAATCAGCATTAAGTGGAAAATACAACATTTATAACTTTGTTTTTAACAAGGAAAGCGTGCATTAATTTTAAAATTTAAGATATTATTCACTATTCGCATGCCCTCAATTCCGATAGCTTTTAGATAAAGAAATTAAACAGCTGGAAAAACGGAACAGGTGCCACATTTGTGTATATACTGTCTAACCCACCGTGACATAGGCGTAAGTTTTTGTATATTGTTACTGTTGTGTATATTGCACTGTATTTCGTACCAATAGGAATGTTGTTGTCTCGCAGAAGGGTCGTGTGAAATGTTATTGCAGCTATTAATAGTTTTTGAATAAGGAATATTTGCAGTATCTATCAATTAATCGTGATCGTTAACTACTTTATTATTTAGATCGGCAGGGGCCACTGCGAGAGGGTTGAAAAGTATGTTCTACGCATCAGGCACCCATACCACATCCATAAATTAATGGAAATAACATGAACAGTTAAGACAGATGACGTTTGTCTACCAGACCCGTATCTTTGTCACCTGCTTGTTGAATTAGCATCTTCGTGCCGTCGCAATACTATTATTAGCGAATGGAACTAACTTTAGATACTCGTTTCACATTTACTTTGAATATAAACTAGATGCCTTATGTAAAATAACACGCTTATAATATAATTAGAAAGGAGTGGGTAGGACGCTAGTTCGGTACCGAAAATAAGAAGGATTATATCTAAGGAAGTAATTAATCAACAACCTTTACTGACGAAAGAGATGCCAAATTACGACAAAACATTATGTACTTTTGTTAATTCTTTGTTTTTGCAATGTAGATGATTGCACAAAACATGTTTATATCGATTTTCGTAGCTCTATCATAAATAAGTTATAATATCTTCATATCAACGTGGGAACTTGAATGATTATGCTAATTCTATAAGCAGTCTTTTGAAGCTGAAACTCTGATACCTAAATTATTAGTGTCACAATATTGTAGTTTTAGCAAGTTTTAGGTAAAACTTCCTTTAGGTTTCTAATTTATTTCATCATAGGTCAGAGACTTTTGATATCTTAAAATAAACAATAGCAATTTAAGGTCAATGTAAATGTAAGTTTTGCAAAGATCTTTAGTATTTTTCATAATGTTGATGTTTTATATTGGCAGTCTCACTAGATTGTAATAGTTAAAATCAAAATAAACACAAACAGAATGTGCACTAAAACAGTATGGCAGTTTGAGCAGACATGCTATTCTTCATATATTACTATATTCCATAGATGACTAAATGCTCTGATTTTGTTGGGTAGGTGAAAATTTAAAAGAAAAGTGAAATATTGTCAATGAGCGAATTATCTATAATAGTATACCAAGCCATTATCGATTACTGTATTTGTTAGTTGTTACCAATGCCACGACACATCGTAGGTATGAGTAATTGAACACTTCCAATAGAAGAAAGTTTTGTTTTCTAGTGAAAGTAAAATATGTGACAACATACTAAAGGTAAAATATAGATATAGTGTATAGTAGTAAGTAATGGTAGAAATCATTCAGACATGAAGTAATTAACAAAACAAATAGTGTCCGTGTGTATGGTCTCCGTAATTTGTTTAATATGATGAATATGATAAAAAATATTTAAACCTTTTAAAAAATAATGAGTTTGAAACTCCCGATAAGTGTACTATAAGGAAAAAACCCTATACTTAGATATAAACAGAACATCTGTCACAGAATAAGATGAATGCTCTTGTAATACGTAAAAAATGCAACCGCCAACCTTGTAGAACTAGAATGTCATTCAGTAGCTAAGACGTTATATGACCAAACGATACATAATAGGTATATTAACTTTATGCATACATATTTTTTGCTACTTAAGTAAACAAACAATTTATGGTTTCATTAGCTCGTTAGTGTTCTTATGAAGTAATCTTTTCTTCTCTTTCTAATTATTTCTTCAATGAACACCATTCGCCATTCTCATGTATAAAATATTCCAATTAGCCCAAACAGTTGCTTGTTATTTGCAAAACTGGCTAAATAGTACTTCGCGTGTAGATTCTATGTATATAGATATAAATACTATATTGTGCTAAAAATACACACAAGTGGGTGTTTCTAGTTACATGTCCACCACTCAGACTAGCGTACATATTATATTATACTTAACGTGACCATACGTCCCGCTTTGGGCGGGACAGTCCCGCTTTCAGAAAGTCTGTCCCGGTGTCCCCAGCAAGGCGGACCTAGTCCCGCTTTTGAAAACAGATAAAACGATAATTTAAAATGTATTTCCCGCTCGAATGCTTTACCGAACTAAGGCTAAAAACTGTAGGGTCGAATTATTCCAGCACTTTCGTAAATACAATCTTGATTTATAAAACTTATAAAAAAACTTTTCTACAATTATTGAATACGTTATGTGTCTGCCTGGAAGTAACGTACCTATCGAAAGAGTTTTTTCTCACATTAACAAAATATGGACAAGTGATAAAACACGTTCGAGTGCCGCAGTAATTAAAGCTATTTTGATTACGCAAATTGAGATTTTCAGAAAATTCAGAGTTTCACACTTATCTATATAAAAACTTGGAAAAACTTTATTATTATTTCGTTCCACAGATGTCCCGCTCTGGCACAAAAAATAAATGGTCACGTTAATTATACTAGGAAGTTTCTTAATCTGTAAAGGTTAACGTGAAAATCAAATTTCTGTTACCGTTAGAGAATTAACAAGTAATGTTTTGAAGAGTAATTCGTCTGAATATGTGCCTAAGGATGAAACTTTAAAGCATCTTCTGAGATAACTTTTTAGTACTGACCATAAAATTAAATGTAATGAAGTACCTACCTACTCTTTTAATCTAGTAGTATTCTATCCAATATGCATGTTAAAGTACTTGCATAGGTATATAGATTCTATAATTTCACTAAATAAACAATAATTTATGAAACTACAAAGCTTAGCGTTAAAGTTCTAAGTCCAACTTTACTAGTAAAAATAAAATATGTAGGTGTTTCAAATGAAGTGGTATTGCGATACCAAACAAGTCAGATTTTAATAATAATATAAATATGTAGTTTTATAAATACTTATATCTAACTTACAAGCATACAACCTACAAAAATAACTTCATCAAAAACTATTTTCGTGCATCGACATCCCTCCGGTAGCTCGTATTTTCAGAGAAGCATTTTCGGAGACGTTTACACATTACTAGAAAAAGCGAACGCTACTTATTTGTGCTCTAGAAGCGAATTACGTCAGTTATTAGCATTAATCTACACGTTATCAATTGCAACGCATTGACCCCAAAGTGGCGATAACGATAACAGCAGGCGCCGCGCTGACAATCAAGTCGCTTTTTTCCTCGCCAGTGCACGTGCTTTACAGTCGTAAATAATATGACACTTATTTACACTGTGACGATACGCGATACGCCGTGCTAATAATATCATATCATAGTGCGAAACTACGAACAAACTACCAAATGAAACGAAAGAAAAGTTCACACTCACCTGGCAGTTTGACCACCATTGGAGGTGTAAACGGATGGTTGGGATCCAATGTAAACGTTTTGACTAACACCAAACACGGAAACACAATGGTCCACTTATAATTACTTATATTTCCTCAAATCCACTTTACGGCCGTTTCGCTTCTCAGTAGAACTCTTTACAAGCAGTTTCGTAGAAACCGTCTGCACTGGAGAAATTAATTTGCAGAAATCGACGTCGCCGGAGGCCGTCTGTCCGCTAGTAGTGACAGAAACGCTTTCTAAGTACGCGCACATTCAATTTCACAGAGCGCGGTTATGTTTATCACAGATAACGATATCGCGGCGTGAGGTGAAAGTTCGGCCGATCGACTAGCCGCGGTGATGCCAATCCTCTTTCATGTACAAAATCCGACTGAGTGGCGAAGCCGGCGCGCGGAGCGCTTCTACAGTCCGACGTGAAGTAAACACGCGTGGCGCAGGGCGCCGCGGGGGCATGCGCGGGGCGGTGGCGGCGGCGGCGGGCGGCGGAGCCACGCTGTCGTTTACGCGGCCGAGACCGAACAAGCTTGCCCGTTGCCGATCGTTCCGACCGTACTTGCCGACGAGCCGCCACTTCCCAGAACGGCCAACCTTGGCGCTTCCACGAAATAACTCAAGGCATTGTCACTAATTTATAAAACTTATGTTCTTCCGTCCAAGGCTGGTGAACGCGGTGCCCGCTTTGGCTGCGAGTGGCAACCGTTCGTGACTTCACCATTAAGGACGTGAACATGTCTCACGGACCCGGGACTGTTGACCTCGTTGACCGGCGCACGACGTTAAATTGGGTACCTTGTATCTATCTATCCATCAATCAAAGCCGGAGGGCGGTGCGGCCCCGCGCTCGCGCCGCCAGACGTGGCGGTAGGTACCCAATAAACATTAGAAAGTTCATTCACATGTTGATCTATTTTTTGTAGGCGAGTGCGTTAGTACGTCCAATTCTATGTACAGGTATCAAAGTGAACTGCTGTACCGTACACGTTAGCCCGTATGAATTGTGTTCCACTGAATGCTTCTTCATTTTGTGCGGTGAGGTGTTTTACATCGTAATCGGAGCAAGTTACGATCCACATAAACAAAGTTGTCAATAAATGTAAATTAGAATAGACTTGCAAGCAGAATATAAACTATTGCCGCCCCGGAATACATACATAATTATATTTAAGTACTTAAACCTACATATATCTGTATTGTGAATACACTCTTTTCATTAAATAAGCATTTATTCAAATATGGCACTTATTGTATAAATATGAAGCAACAGTCGGTGTTCTTCGAATTTACCCAAATTCGATTACTTTCATAAAATTATAACTTATAAAAATTCCTAACATTTGTGTTTCATTAAGACTGCCTTTGAGGTATGGGGCCGAATTAATTTATATTTGTGTCACATGGTGAAGTTAAAAATAAAAACCTACTAAATAGATAATTTTGATGTCGCGCCACTTACGTACTTCTCATTGATTCTCCAACGTATGCATGTTCTTCTTCGAAACTGCTTATATTACGTAGGCAGTAGCCTTCTACTCCTCAGCTCCTTGATAGGATAGCAGATTGAATGCGTTCCTCCTATTTTTGAAATTCATGGGTGGTTGTTTAACATCCGGTGGACTCGTAGTGAACTGCTAACTCATCTGCTACTGTTTGCAATAAAATATAAAAAATAATATTGAAACAAAACACAATTTAACAGAAAAAATATCAGGGACGTGTGAAAGTTGAGTAACTAGTCTACAAAATTGCTACACTTACGAGTAGTTATATAAAATCTTGGCGACTAATACTTCTTCAAACTTATCCCATTCACACCCGTTTACATACCAAAAGTTTTATGTTTACACAAAACTTTTGCTTTCACCAAGTTACCGTTTTGTATTCGACATCTAGGTACGGCAGTTGAGAGTACGAATATAGCGCTTATTTCGAAGGAATAGAATCGAAATGATAAATAAGAAACTCGTCCTTACAGACGGCGCCATCACGATTTCTTTTTTATAAATAGCACCAACAAAATATTTTAAAGATTCACTTTATTTTAATATTAACAAACAGTGTGCCCAAAATGCGTCTTTAGAACGTTTGTATAAACTTCCTGATATTATTTTAAATGCTAAAAAATATGAAAATCATTTCTTTGAAGGTTGCCAGGAAGAAACGGCTCAATGCGATAGAATTACCCACTCTACTAATTGTGTTATTATATTTAATCACTATGTAACTTTAGATGAACGTTAAAGAGTATAAATAAATAAATGTAAATGGTAGCGAAGAGTATCTAGAATTAAAATAGCACCCATCCAATTTACGTAATCCACGTTCTTTCTTCTAAAATATAAAAGATTAAATGTAATATTTATTGCAAAACGAGGTCGATTCGTTATACTTAATGCACATTTTCATAACATATTCCCGGAAATTAGCGGTGTTCAATTTATTTGAAAGGCTTATAAATTAAAATACCACTATTTCTTGAAAGCATTCCGTTTGTTTTAGCGAAACCTTGATTCGTTTTTTACGAGTATACGTGTAGTGATTTATTATAAGTTTTATCGCACATTGTGTTTCTCTCTTTATTATTGTTTAAATCGAGTTAAAATTGTGTTATTGTACAGACAATTGGAGATGCAACAATAGGTTATTTCTCTCCAGCGGTGCTGCAATCAATACCAGTTGATATAATCGAGTGTTCCTCGAAAGGCAACGCGTGTGACATGCGCCACGTTTCTTTGAATGGATATTTCTTCGTGACGGGTACACTCGCAGCAAAAAGTATAGGAGAGAGTTGAAAAAATATTATCTATGCCTTATGTTAACGACCTCTCTGAGCGTTGCTAATGCTTTTTATTCTATGGAACAAAATAACAATAACAATTCTCGTTAATCGTGAACATCTTTTAGTCTGAAGCACTTTATAATGAAACCAAAGAGATTAAAATAACATTTCAAAATAGTATTATTGTACAATAACAAGCAGAAATAAACTACATCATTTTAATTTTCATTACTATCTAATGTACTTATGCTAGTCTACGATTGTTGATGATACCAAACTCCAAGTTAAGTTTCAGAGAAAGTTCATATTACCATAGATTATAATACAACCAATTTTGTTATCATAATAAACATACAATTATATCGATTTTCTTCACTTACGTCACGATGTGATAATGTGCCTGACCTACATAATATTATATAGACACGGTTGTAATGCTTTCGTCATCGAAAGTACCGGCCGACAGATGGTATACACGTGTGGGAGAGCGACGCTATATTTCGTCACTGACTTAAGGGCACCGCACACTAACAGTTTGTCGTTGTGCAACTGTTGATTGGGCAATTTTTTGCATAAGTATATATGCGGATAACGAGCAGACGGCTGACATGATAGTAAGGGATTTCTTAATACCGCTGCATATGAATATCTTTGTTACTCGTGATCTATGCCTTATGGACTTCTCAAAGTGTGAGGGCAAGATAACGGAAAAGAGCCAAATAAGGAAACAGGTATTTCATTTCTTCAGCGTTCTGTGAGACAGTAATAAATCATAATATTTTATTAAAACACCAAATAACAGGTTTGTTAAAGCAATAGGCGGCCTTATCGCTAAAAGCAATCTCTTCCAGGCAACCATTATAAATGACGTAATAATTATAATTATGGTAATTATAATAATTATAACCTAGGTCGATCCGCGACGATCATACATTAATGGATAGTCCAAGTTAACTAAAATGAGCTCTACCTTTTTCAATTTGTTCAGTACTATTGAATCAAAGGTTGATACTTATTTTGCCCAGTATTTATATCTGCTACTTCTAGGTATTTTTACTTATCATTATATTTTATACGAACTCATCGTAATTGGAAAATTCCGATGTAAACTTATTTTTGATGTTCGAACTCTATATATTCTCTACTATATTATGTTGAAGTAATTCTACTTCAAGATAAAAAATCAACTTAGCTATGCTACCTACCCAAATCCGTATCCGTATGTATACTTGCTACTCTTTCAAACTTAAAGGAATGGAATGAGATAGAATAGAGGACGGTTGAAATGAGATATAAGAACAGGATTACTTACCTTGAGTCCTGAAAAAGGATGGGATGGGACAGGGTGGAACGTAATGGGATGAAATGTAAAAATCAGTTGAAAGAACGGCCGTCACGATGAATTTAAACATAAACCTGTTATGTATACCGGGTATATCAAGACTGCTACTGAAAACGAATCCGGGTGGTAGTTTTAGTGACTACAAACACAATGCAACTAAAAATTTCGTAAAAAGACGCGACAATTCTTTTTTATGATTTTTTAAATATCATTATTTTTAAGTGGTAAATCCATAGTTTTTGCTAAAATAATAATTTAAACAATTTATACCTTAGATCCTTTATAAATAAAAGGATATACACTATTATTTAAAAAAATAAATGTATTTACTACCCAAATACAACCATAGGAAAAAAAATTGAAAAAAAATCGTCGCTTTTTTTTTTCAAAATTTAAGTTGCATTGTGTTTGTAGTCACTAAAACTATCACCCCGCTTCATTTTCGGTAGCAATCTTGATTTACCTGGTATGTGTCTGAAGGACTGAAAAACACAGTCTGCACTGGCGAAGGCGTGTTTGTCCGTCGGTGCTAAAATAAACTTTCTTTAAAAGTAGTGCAACTAAAAGTTGATACTATGCAATGGGCCTTATAAGAAAATTGGAATGTTTTGGGTACGGTTGGCAACAGTCCTTAACAATTTGGCGCCATACGGTCGTTCAAGTGACAAAATCAGCTGATGCTTTTGAACAATAACTATATATCTTACAACACATGGCATTTGGGAGTTGGGTAGAAGATAGGTGTTGATGTACACATCAGTTAAATGGTGATGAATGTTTTTTTGGCAAAAGGTAACCTTGTGTCTAGAGAAGATTATTATTAGGTTATTTTTTTTTAATAAAATGAAAATTTAACCCAAGCAGAATAATATATTTGTGGGAATAGTTCCATCTCGGGTCAAATTAAACAAAGATTGTTTGGATAACCTTAATTATAATATCGTCTTTTATATTCGTCGTCAATTCAGTCGTTCTTCACGTCCTTTCATCGTCTTTGTGAAGGGTCAGGTCCTTTATTCCGTCCTTCCGTATTATAACATCTTAATCATTCATCCTCTAACTCTATCCATCTTAAGTACTTTCATTAGTCATCTCTCTCACACAAAACACGTTCCATACCAGTCATTCGTCTAATGTTTCATTCATTCAACTCATCTTTCTTCATAACATTCAAATCCTACATATTTGATAAATAAATTGTATAATTCTGATGTTAGGCACCGTATTATAGCTTAAAACATATACGGCAATAGTCATAGATCATTTAGAAACCTATTTTAGTAACTGAATGTTTTGCCTTCTACGTTCAAATTGAATTCAAAAATCGTTCAAAAGGAATCAAACTATCCAAAATAAAAATTGGTTTATAAACTGTTTATGAATAAGAATGGAAATATTTATTTCGTAGTTACATGGCTATGTGAAAACGATAGTAGGTGCTAGGTACCTATTGGAAATTCCGGTATGATTTATTTAAACTCGATTAAGTGGAATAGAGCTAAACAATGACTGCATCCGGGCGCTCCGCTCCAGGCCGACATTGATAAATAAAAATATATAAAACAGTCCAGCGTTCGGGGAATACAATTTACCGCATGTTAGTTTTCCATGGCACAGCGCACATCACGATGTCCATATTAAAATAAAGGGCAATAACAACGGACCGAGATCACTGAATAACGCTAATTCTCTACACGCATGAACCAATTCTAATCGCTTACTTTTAGAATAAGTGTATTATGCTATTAAATCGATTAAAACGGACAAATCTTTTTATTCGGAGTTCTTTACACTTCGTGAGTCAACAAAATTTTGGGATCCGCATTCAGTGGGGCTGCTGAACTAATTGCTTAATTTCTGGTAGAGCAAAAGTAGTGATTAAATTAATAGCTATACTGATCCGACGGTTGAAACACATGTTTTATGCATTCGTTATTTTTATCCTAGTTGCAAGAGTAGATTTAGTTTAAATTTCTCGTATTTATTTTACTATTTGATTAATGTATTACTCTTGTTACGAATTAAAGACAAATTACAGATTCCAAATAACATCCAGAGCTTTAGTGTTCGTGCTGCTGTCCATGTGTATAGTTTATTTATAATGTAGAAATCTAATACTTGGCTTCGCCTACCCGTTAGATACTAACCTACTTACACTGTTTCTCCTTTATTTACACATTTTGAGTAAGGCCTTTCCCTTACATTATCAACATAACATTGTATTCTGTCGTTCTATAAAAAAATATATGTAAATCGCTTTATCGATAAATCACGAGCCTTTGACCGTTTGGATGAAAGATATAATAATATAATACTAGTAATGTCCAAAGCCATTACTCAGAAACTCGAAACGCACAAATGTCTTGATAGTAACGCTGTCAACATCTCGATATCCGACACCGGGTGTGTGCGGACATATAGTGTACACGAGAAATGTGTACATATAATGATGCTCAAAGGCGTCGCCAAGGGGGGGCAGGTAGGGGCAGCTGCCCCCCCTAGAGATTAAAAAAATTGCCAAATGTAAAGCAACCATAATCTTTGACTTGACTTGCCTACTACACGATATTTTTTTGCATATCGCCGTAGATGTAAGGCTCGTACTACAAATGAAAAGCTTCACGTGCTCTTGACTTTACCTACAATTCATATTTTTCTCATTCTCCATATTATTTGCCCCTCCCTGGGCCATCGGCTGGCGACGCCTCTGATGATGCTATTGTCCAGTTATCTAGTATCACGTGAAAATCTAACGGAATAAGCTGAATTTTTGTACAGACATTAATCTCAGCATTACAAACGTTGTTTCAAAAGTCATATATGACAATGTTTTAGCGTCCTAAGATATTCGAGGCCAACAGTCCGAAAAAATCAGCTTTTTGAGAATATCTCGATTTCTCTGCCTCCTATAAGAAGTCTGGAAATATTAATCTCACTACTCGACCTTTATATTAATAGCAAGTAGGGATAGATGTTATATTACGTAAAGGGGCCAGTTTCTTTATTAAGGGACTTCTACCTATCTATTGAACATCCATAAGTCATAACCGTTCATGTCTTGAGTAATGCTTTTTTACTGTCGTACCAAGCTTTAGATAGTAAATTAGGCGATAATATATAATAATTATATATTATCGATAATAGATAGATGATAGATCATAATTATTAATATCTTTTCGCGATGTGCGATATTACCTATCGCTAATGTTACATGTCTGCAGTTGCTGAACACATAGAAGAAGGCTGCAAGCATTACCTTCGCTTTGATCAGCCCCAAGTCCTCGCAAAAGAACATCGTTTCCTGCCCACCATGTTTCGCGAATACATACTGCGTAAAGACATTTCTAAGCTCTGTCAATGTAAAATCCGATTTTTCATGCTTTTATCTATGATATACGTCCGGCAAATGAACAAAGAGATCACCCGATGATAAATGATCACAACTAACCGTAACTAACCGAACTAAACAAAGCTGTTGCTTTACGTTAATTTCCTGTCAAAAATGGTACTCAAATGCTCCGTACGAGCCTGCTGATTCTTGCTGACGATTAACACCAGCATGGCTCTACCACTGCCATGCTTTTCTATATACTTAAAAAACCTTTCATTGCTATTATTGCATAGCTAGCGTAGCTACGTCGACTTGGTGGATAATAAATATTATTTTTCAGTGGTATTTTTATTATAATTTTTTGCTCTATAGTGTTTTTTGTTTGTTTTGAAGTCGGTTTTATTTTTTTATTAAAATGTTAGTTATTGTAAATACTGCCCTCTTATCCTCTTATTTAACTAGGAGTGGGGAAGTTGGTACAATGTTGGAACCTCCCTAGTTAAACTCAATATCGACTCTATCTTTCGGAGCCTTTAGACTGTCTGTTTATAAAATATTTGATAAAATAATTTCGATTCTTTGATCCTTTTCATACGGCCTCCATTCATTGGTTATACAGTTTGTTGGAACATTCAATATGAATAAAATTGATTTCACTTTTCAGTTAAATAAATAGGATCGAAAACGGATAATGAAGTGAACACTAAAAGCTTACCGGGAAGCAATCATTGAGAGTGTGTTTGATATGAGATCGGCTTATATATATTGGCTATTTATTTGTGAGCCAGTGAAATATTGGAAACGGGGACGTTTTCATTCGTTGACATCCATTATAATGATTGAATTGAATGGTTTATTTTTACTGGTCATAGATAAACGTTTATATTTTACCATTTCATATAAGAATATATTTTGTATGTCAATAGATACTTTCGAGCAAAATGAATATTAATATTGATAATAAATAAGCCTACGGACCTCTGTAGAGCCCGGAGTTGCTTTATGATTGTGGGGACTTAGGCCGTATTTCATTACTGGCATGTTGTAGATTGGCGGACTTCGCAAGCCATAGAAATTCTTTAGTTATCTATGGTATGCATTCAGGTTTCTTGACAATGTTTAACTACACCGTTAAAGTGTGAGGTATTTGAAACACTACACACATGACTGAAGTCGAAGAGAGTGTCCTGGGAGTGAAAGAAATCTAGAAAATGTAAATAGAAAACTTGCACAATACTACTTATTTTACATACGATTTCCTTTCACTGATGATATTATAATTGCAGCTATTACAGCAGACATGTTAAACATGAACCGATTTCTCGAGAAATCTATGAGTTGTAGTAAAATACAGCATCTCATTATTAAACCCTACATGCGATGCCTAATAACTATTCTAGGTAGATAATTGTGGAGTGGGGTACGTTACTTGCGAGTTTCACATTGCATCCTGCCTTTGACAGGTCTTTATTATTTTAAGTGCTTGCTGCTTGCTGGCCGCAATCGCTCAGCATTATCTTGTTTCCTTTACAGTTGTTGATGTAAGCGAACATTTTCTTTATTTTGTGCTTCGTAATTCAAAAAGGCCTTTACATTCTATGAGTTTCAGTTTTTTTTTCTTCTCTTCTTGGAGTTTCAGTTTTTATAAGGAATTATCGATCAAATAATTTACGACTTGACTGAAAGGTTGTATAGACAGTTTATTAATACAGCTGTCATTATAAATTCGTTCATCTTGTATTTTATTTGATGAATATGTGGACGAATATGACAATTGAAAATTAATTTAATACATGATGATGCAATTAAGTAATTTTTCTCGTAATTAACAACTCTGTGTCGACTGGTTTTTACAAGTTATGCCACTACGTTTTGCAAAAACCAATTTACATTTCATCGTGTTTTTTTAACTAGTTATATTTGGCTGGTTCGCAGAAATTTTTGTTTGTTACATCGCAACACTTTGAAATATCACTGAGAATGATGAAGCAGTTAAAAATAACCAATGTATTTCGCGTCAATTGTAGCCACGGCGCTTATGTAGTAGGTAGGAACTTTGTTACACTAGACACAGTGTAGACTGTGTAGTGATACATACAAAATTTTCTCAAAGTACAGATTGCTGTTTGATAATTTTATTTATGTATTTAATACTTTATAGTACATCAGACACAGAAAAGTATACAGAAATATATAAAAAAACACACATAATGCAAAAGTGGCAATGTTATTGCTTGAAGCAAGTTCTGCCAGACAACCATGGGATGGATAAACAGGAACGAACGAAAGTTGGGGCAACTTCAGGTGTAGGAATAATTTTACTGGTCTATAAAATTAAGACGACATGCTAGAAATTAGATTTATACGATACTTCGTATGGCTAACAGTTGTTAGTTGCTATCCGGCATAGACATACAATAATCAACATTTTTAACTTCAAATTTTTTTTGCAATGAATGGCAAGAGTATGCCGTTCGCCTGATAGTAAGCGATAAGACCGCTAATTAATAGTAGAAAAACCAAACAACGCCTTGAATTACAAAGCAATGCTTGGGATTCCACTGCGTCTCAGTCTCAAGTTTCAATGTGTCCCGTAGTGAATTTTTTTTTTGATAATAAAAAAATGCAATTCCGGAAACAATTTGAGCTGCTAATTCAAATATCACATATATTATTTACATATATAGAAAAAGACCCATTGTATATAGTTTTATACAATATATACTCTACGAGTCTATTACCCAAGAGGATACGCAAAGATTCTTCTAATGGCGCACATAATTCGATAAGCTTATTTTTCTAAGAGATGAATCTATAGATTACGTATTATGTAGGTATAGAAAGTTCCACTAATTCTTTATTTATCGTAACGTAAACATGATCGAAGTGATTACCGGGAAACCTTTTTTATTAACATTTTCTTATAATCAGTTCAATCATGCTGAGACAGTATGGAATTTAAATGATCGTATTTACTCGAACCGGTACGGATTTAGGTGCGCAAATGTAGCGGGAAATCCATGTTTTTGTTTACGAACCGCGTAAATCCAGCATATTTTCTTTTAACTTGTTAGAAAGAAAGTATACATTTTCAGACAGCGACGTGTATTCGCGGAACGCGACTATAAACTCTTGCCCCGTTTTCATTCGAACGCTTCAAGTGTCAAAATTCGTTCACCTTGTTTACAATCTTTGTAAGCAAGGAGAAATATCTTGTTGTAATTGCGACTATCTTAGATAATAAGGAAAATAAATGATTTCCGAGAAACAAACCGGCAAAGCCTTCAAATTTTCTCCGAACAAACTGTGTTATCTTCTTGTTTATAAAATAAGGCGCAAATATGATATTAGAAACAATATTATATGATAGTCATTTTTGTGACTATTTAATATTACTCGTATAGTCCTAAAATATTTTCCACAGATTTTATCAAATTATCATAATTCTTTTGTTTTGATATTAATATGGATGATAAATATTGATTTTATTTCACGATTAAGTCTTATTAGTATAAATAAATGGCCCAGGAAGTTGTATCTTTATAAGCAATCAAAAACGCGGATATCTTATTTTAGAGCCATACCTTATTTAATCAACGACATCTATTGTCGACCGGAACATTGTTGGAAATAAAACCGACTACATACAAAGCTTCACGCTGCGTTCTAAAATCAAAATCGCAGGGGTAGCATTAATGTAGTTGTCAGTCACATCAGACTAGGCTGTATGACTTAGATCTTTGCCTTTCCGTCAGGATAAACATAAAAAGAACAAAGTTGTCGGTGAAATTAAACCTTAGAAATTAAACTGAGCCGACTTGACATTTACCGCAAAAAAAAAACATCCACACAGTAGCTGAAACAATGCGGACGTCCAAAACGAAAAAAATAACATGTAATTATAAATTCATTTATGTATTTCCAATTTCGAATAATTGTGTACAGACATGAATGATTATAAAACACAAACTGAAATGAGTACATACCTACTTACGTAAACAATAATATTATTAACATGCACATAGTTCGTTTAGCTTATTTCTCTACAAGAAGTGGCAAAAGCGAGCTTAACGATATCCTGACCGCAAATCCCAATCCAGGGCACCTCAAGATATTTTGCAAAAAATAGCATTACATATTTTTTTTAAACTAATTCGGCCAAGCGCCTTTCCACATTTATTTTATTTTTATAGCATAGCTCCGGCAAACCAGAAACCAGTTCACCTGATGGTAACTAATCACCGCCGCTCATGAACATCTATAACGCTTGGATCAGTGATGTGTTGCCAGCCCATAAATCGGGAGGGGAGCGAAAAGGAAAAATAATGGGGCGACGGAAGGTTTATTGGACATCCGGAAATCTCAAATACTGAACTAAACGCGACAACGAAGCTTCACGTTGGTCTTTTGTGAGACAGTGGTACCGCAGACGAGCCTGCCCATTCATGACTCATGACTGACAACAGCGTGGCTCTGCCACTTGTTCAAAACACATGATGGAAAATGCATAGTGATGTCGCGATAGAGTGCCAAATGGCGACAGACCAAGGTTTTTCGGCATTATGCCGACTTGTTCCATTGTTTTTTCAAGGAACGAGGAGTATAGAAAGAGAACACAAAAGCTTAATCTTCCTCGGCATCGAACGAAGGTACTGATTGTGCCCAGCCTATACATCTCACCAGGACAACAAGATTCATAGGACAAAAAAATGATTATCACGTTACATGCAAATGATTTCAGAGAAGACTAATGTAATCCAATAAATAATCTATTAGATACGATATTATCGCATATCAAACAGATTTCATTTTTGACAAAATATGAAACGTGGTTAGATATTTTTGTTTCATGTACCTATTGCGGATATTGTTTTAATGTCGGTTTCTTTTCCGACTGATTAAGAATCATACATAAATACGTCATAAACTCGTTTTCCTAGAAGGGTAAGGTAGGGTAGGTGCTATTAGCGAACGGAATTCTCGTTTTAATATTATTATTTTTTATTACAATGTATGGCGAGACGAGTACGACTGATGTTAAGCGGTACGACCGCTCATGAACAGTAGCAGAACCAAAGAACACCTTGAATTACAAAGCAATTCAAGCATGAAATCTGCGCTCGCCATCCTGAGACATAAGATGTTAAGTCTAAATATGTCCAGTAGTTATTCTGGCTACAATATCCTTCAAACCGGAACACAACAGCGCATTTTTGGCAGGAGAAATAGACATTGCGGTGGTAGCTACCCAGACGGCCTCTCACCTACCACCAGTAAATTAGTAAGTAGGTTTGTACCTTGATGCATCGCAACCGCAAATTCTCCTACACTTATAAAACTTTTGTGTGACAGCCTTCGGAGGCAGTTGGCTATACGCCGGCTGTGAAACGAGAGGCTGCGGGTTAATTATCCTAGCTTATGGGAAATGTGGAATAATTACGGGTGGAAAAGGAGATATCAATATTAAGTTCTGTATAATAATATTTACCACGAAAGTTTAATTTACTTCGTGAACTGAAATACATTTTAAATAATTTCATTTATTAATTTTAATGCAATAATTCATATTCACATTGTGGCTTTTTTCAGAATCGCTGGCACATGGATAAGGAAGGATTTAACTGCGCTACTGCTCATATAACATATATATTCAACACGTACAACACAAATGTGTTTGTGGATTGTGGAGTTCGCGTTATTCGCGCTAGCTCTCATACATATAGTATTATGTATGGCGCTAGCTACAATTCTGCTTTATTCATTGTTCTGAGTACAATCTTTATGTTGTATGACCCGTAAAAGTAATAAAGATCATCTAAAATCTAAGGCGGCGTAAAATCTATGTGGCGAATTGTTGAACTACAAATGAAATTTAAAACATATATATTTAACGCATTATTTAAGAAATGTTTTCATAATATATAAGTACGTAAACTTTTTCCAGAAGGGGTACGCCGAGGCGGTACCTGGACACCCACATTTCGCAGGTATGTTCCGTCCCACGATGTGATACGGGGCGAGACTATCGCCATAGCGGGCACAAATTTCTGACTCCAGGCAGATAGTGGATGAAAAATTCCAATATCACTTTGCCCAACCTGGGATTCGAACCCGAGACCTCAGCTTTGTAACCGTACCATAGTACAACTATGCCACCGAGGCAGTAAATAATACAAACGTGGATACTTATACTAGTCATTAAATAGTACCTATTAACACGATATAATAAATTGTAGGTAAATGAAGAAAAACTACTCGTATTCTAATATTTTTACAACAATGTATACTGAAAAACATTTGGGAATACATCAACATTACAATAACATCACTGTAAAAAAAGCAGGAAGATTAGAGGCGATCTGAAATTACTGACAGGTTTTACAAGAGAGATTTGTAGCAAGATTGTTTATCTATATACTGTTCATGCAGCAGTGGAATGCTAACCATTGCTTTGTAATTCATGGTGTTGTTTCGTTTTGCTACTGACCATGAGCTGTCGTATCGCTTTCCATCAAGCGCATGGCATGCTTGCCTGGCCAGTCATTGCAATATAAAAAAGTGCTGAGACAAGACTAGGGATAATGCGATGCCATATTGCACGAACGTAGCGTAGAATGTGGGCGGGAGTGACTGGATGGATAAAGCAGCAGACCGTACTTTGGGAGAGGCCTATGTCCAGCAATGGACTGCAACGGGCTGATGATGATGATATCGTACAAAATGCACTGAATTAAAGTCGCATACTTAGCTACATAGGTATATGTTGAAATTGGTCTTGGCGTCACGACTCGGATAGCGATATACATACTATTTCGTAGCTCATCATTAAAAGTTTGCAACATTATTTAGTTTCTAACCGAGTGAATTTCCACTCGATTTAACCTTCTGATATAACTAAAAATTGTAGAAAATGCTTACTATTTACTACAACAATTGCTTAATTGGTCAATGCCTGATTGGCAGTCTATATTTGCTGGAACTTTGTTTAGGTCTTGATTTCCCCTTCTTGCCTAGTATTACACCCTAGGAGGGAAATAATTTGGCTGGTCAAAATATAATACGACAATACTCTTTTGTTACATCACCATTAAGATGCAGTATTTTAATTTTGAGATATTCTGTTTGTAAAATGTCAAATGTCAGAAGTTATTATCATAGTTCAACAAAATTGTGTAAATAGCAGTAAAGAGCCAATATTTAATTTGACTATAAAAGGTGTCTTTGAAGATAAAAAAAATTGTGTCTAATGGTTTCTAGCCATCTATCCTAAGCTGTTTTTGACAAAATATAATTCCGTAAGACATAGCCAACAAATCAATTAATATTATTTCTCAGTTGATTAACGCAAACGAAAGTGAAGAGCCATCAGATCAAGACAAATAGGAAGTTATAGTCCAAAACAAAATTGTAACTCAGTTCTACATCCGAAAAAACAATACTATTGGTTTGATATTTTTAAACCCGATTAATAAACCCAGGACGGAGAAGTCTACCTATATCAAATGTATCTTAATCATTGCAAAGCATAAAAGAATGATTACACAATAAAGCAATAAACAGATATGAATGAACGAGATATTGATTACGATAAGCATGATACACTATCTATCGGTATTCCAGCTAGTCAGCAAGGATCTGATACTTCGCGGAACGACCAGATCTCAAGAACTAAATCAGCCAAAACAAAGAAGAAGAAGAAAATTACCCATGACATAACTCCTGCTGTGGAAGCTAATGTCGCTAGTGGAGAGAATAGAAATAATGAACATGAACCTACTGAAGACGCCTACACATTGTACGTAAAGAGTTTGCTTCCACATCTAAGATCCATGACAGAGCGGCAATATTTCACTTTTCAAAGGGGAGTCATAAATCTCATAGAAGATATCAAATATTCGGGATCGAGCACAGGCTGACCATTAAATTATTAATAACATGTGGCAATGCGAGTAATGTCCCAACCATAACGTGATAATAAACTTGTCACACTTTATACACGAGTTTTAATTGCTCCGTCTTTTTGCCAAAATTAAATAGTGCTTTTTAGCATAATAATATTTAAGTAGATAAAGCGGACCAATATTTTTTACATAATAAAATCTTCGAACTTAACTAAGGAATGGGCCTACATTTGGAGTTTCAAAAAGATGACCGTGAAAATGGCGCTAAAATAAGTATTTAATTAACTTAATTCGATAGATTGCGTCTAAACGGTGATAAAAAATATTATTCTCATTTTTATTAATTTTTCTGTCACAATACAAGCAAGCATTTTCAAAATCGTTGCGAGGAACGACTAATTACAGTAGTGCTCCACAAGAGATGTATTGGAGCGCGGGAACCACTGACGTTGAAACACTTCCCGCCTTGTCCATATAATTTAATAATTTTGTCTTAACAATGTTTTCGAATGTGAAGTTATATTTTGGTCAGCGCAAGAAAATCATTGCCTTGTTCATTTTCTGCCTGTTTTTATCCTTCACTTATACGAGGTCAGCGCTATGATTTTTCAGTCATGTTGCAGAATGATTACTAGAGACTCAGACTAGTTATTGTTGTTCGCAGACTTTACAGTTCACATATATACGATGGAAATTCTTGTAACTAACTTTACTGAATTATTAATAAAAATTACAGTATGAATGCTCTTTGTAATACCACATATAATCATTAAAAATACACAATCCACGAATCAGGGGGGTTACTCTATGAAAACGTTACGAAATTCGAATGTTCGGACGCCGTACGTAAAACTTCACTTAAGTGCCTCGATATTCCACAAAATGTTGGAATCCTCAATCGTACGTCGTTGTGTTTCCACTTCTAAAAATCAGTACTATTCTCTATTATACTCATCATTTTCTCTGAGCTCAGTCTATGTTTACGACGTACGATTGAGGATTCCAACATTTTGTGGAGTATCGAGGCATTTAAGTGAAGTTTTACGTACAGCGTCCGAACATTCGAAGTTCGTATCGTTTTTATAGACTAACCCCCCAGCTTTAATTAACAGATTAGTTCCAAGAATTGCATCCTCCATATTATGCTATAGGTATAAGTACTTATATAGTAATTATTGTAATTATTTATTGTACATGATATCAGCATTATGTCCAGTGAAGGTTAATACACAAACAATACTAAAAATAGTGTGTTGAATAACATAATGTACGGCTATTGTTATTGCCTTTTACAGTCACCTTTTGCATACGCGCATAAATTGTATTAGTGCAATGTTTTTTATTATTTATATTATAATAAATCATTGAATAGTGTAAGTGCGATGTTTAATAATGGTACTATTTAAATAAACAAGATAATTAAATTAATTAATTAATACTTTACTATAAAAATACTTTTGGTGCTCTCTTGTGTGTTACATTATTGTATATTTAAACGAGTTTTTTTTATATTGCACTGAACGACGAGACGAGCATGCCGTTCACCTGATGGTAAGCGATACGACTGCTCATGAACAGTAGCAAATCCATACAACTTGAATTACAAAGCAATGCTTGTCATTGCACTGTGCCCGCCATTTTGGGACATAAGATGTTAAGTCTCATTATGTCCAGTAGTTACTCTGACTACAATATCCTTCAAACTGAAACACAACAGTGCATTAATCCTACTGTATGGTGCGAGATATAGACATTGCGGTGGTACCTACCCAGGCAGCCTCTTACATATGAGAGACCTACCTCCAGTGGTGAGAAATATACTATTTTTATTTTACTGTTAATAAATGTTCATGGAAAACAGTATTTATAGGAAACAATCTAATTTGATAGAAGATTGGGTCTCTTCTTCAACAAGTTGTATGGTATGTAAAGTCCGCCAACCCGCACTAGGCCAGCGTGGTGGATGTGGTGGTGGACTATATTATGATCTAACCCTCTTATTATACTCTTGTTTATAGAGGACGCCCTTGCCCTGCAGTGGGACGTACGTGGAAAGATACTAGAATGGTCGTGGGTTTCTGTAGACTTGCGTAGAGTGCACATTGTCTTGAATCACATGGCCCTAAATAAAAATAAATTCTTCTTCTTCTACCTGGCGCTATCCCGGCTGGCGCCAGGGTCCGCCTTCCGGCTAACTCTTCTCAATTTCGCTCGATCTTCGGCATGCCAACTAAAAATAAACATGTATCCATTGATTTAAAAACTACAGCGAAGCTTTCAGTACATTTGGAGTTCCAAAAAGATGAACATGGAAATCGTCCTAAAATAAATATAAAATTATCTTAATTCAATAGATTTCGTCTAAACGGTGATGAAAAAGACTATCTTCATCTTTATTTAACTTTCTGTCACAATTGGTCATAATACAAGCAAGCATTTTCAAAATGGCTGCGAGCTTAGACTTATTTCAGCAACGCTCCTCTAGATATGTACTGGAACGCGCGCATCACTTACGTAGGAACACGCGTGTTTCGCCGTTTCCATATACCGGGTATATCAAGACTGCTACTGAAAACGAAGCCGAGTGGTAATTTTAGTAACTTCAGACACAATACAACTAAAATTTTGAAAAAAGAGCGACGCTATTTTTGTTGTTATTTTTTTCCTAGTGTCGTATTTGGATGGTAAATACAAAGTTTTTTCTAAAATAATATTGTACACCCTTTTATTTTTAAAGACGATATGATACGCTAGGATTTAAAATATTTTTTTTTGTAAAAACTATGGATTTACTACCCAAAAACGAGGATATTTAAAAAAATAAAAAAAGTAATTGTCGCGTTTCATTGCGACATTTTTAATGGCATTATGTTTGTAGACCACCAGTGTTTTATCGGTAGTAGGTCTCTCACGTGTGAGATACCATCTGGGTAGGTACCACCGCAATGTCTATTTCTCCCGTCAAACAGCAGCGTAAATGCACTGTTGTGTTTCGGATTGAAGGGCATTGTATCCAGAGTAACTACTGGACATATTGAGACTTAACATCTTATGTTTCAGGACGGCGATCGCAGTGGAATGCCAAGCATTGCTTTGTCATTTATGGTGATGTTTGGTTTTGCTACTGTTTATGAGCGGTCGTATCGCGAACCATCAAGCGAACGACATGTTCGTCTCGCCATTCCATGAAATAAAAATAAAAAAGCGAGTTTAGGTTTATAATTTGTCTATGATTAAAGGCAGTTACAGTTTAGGCGTTGTTTTTGCGACCCACTTGTTTTAAATGAGGCTTTAGATAAGATATGCATTAAGCTAATTACTAAATACATCGTGCCGGTCGTGGTACGTAAATGTTACTATGATTTTATCGTTTCTACGAAATATTAAATCAACATGCTACTGCTAGCGGGAAACGATAAAAATGTTCACGTATTGCAATTGAATTTTATTATCTTTTTACTATGTGAACGTAAATAATCAGATTTTATTGTATCGTGATATTACAGCCTTATTAAATTTACAATGTTTATCTGATGCAACGCGAATAGTCTGAAAAATAACGTTATAGTTACATATCCATTTTTTAACACTTCGAAAATAGTAATACCAATACGTCGCGGCCAGATTTCAATTTATTGTAACTTACAAGTGTATAAATTGTTGTATAGTCAAAAAATATATTATTTCAAAAAATCTATTGCAGAGATGCTTCCAATTTTTGTCGCGGCTTATTCGATTTTCAAACGAATGGATTCTTCTTCTGACGTCACCAAAGATCGTTGATCAACGTTGTTCGTTTTTTAATATTCTGTTTTTTTTTGTAAATCTTTTGTTATGGTTAACTTAGATGTGACTTTAGTCGCCCCATTCTACTGGTGGTAGCATGGATAAGAGGAGAAACGTAGAGCACTAGATTCGATTCCTTTCCATTTCGTTTCGTGTAAGTTTCGCAGTTTGAATAATCTTTATGGTTTCCATTGTTTCGCCTCCTACACATCTTGGGACGAAAAGCAAATAATATTATGTTTTGTATTTATTTACCTCAATATCTCTCGTTATTCTCGATTTTTCGTAATTTGTGTGAAAGCCTTAGCAATAAGCAAGATTTGTACCTTGTTACATGTTTATTTTTAGAATCCTTAATATACAAATAAAATAGATTAACTTATCTCGTATAGCTGTAATTGAAAAAATAATTATAAGACTATTAAATTTTTTACAATTACTACCATACTTATGTTTTTTGAACACTAAAATGTATTTTCATTGTAGAGAAAGTTATAAAAAACGTAATAATCCCAACAAAATATTAATTAAGTCGCTGGTATATATTCTGAAACCGAGAGGAGATGGACTGCAAAAAACAATAACCATTTTATAAATTAAGAGCACTCACAATATTCCATAGAGGTCTTGACCTCAGCTTAATTCTATTTAAGAACCTTATGAAAAAATATTAATTTACAGTATTGTTGTTTTTTACCTCATTAAAGATATCTGTTTTTTTAGATTGAAATAAAACGATTATTTACGGATTTTATCGCGGATTTGGTTTAATTTTTACATTTTTTAACTACCTAGTAGTTTAATTGTAACAGTCACAGAGCGGATGACTAATACCTCAATCCGTTCCGTGACCATGAAAGCTGTAAAGTGATCGAAACGTCGGGAAATTAAAAAATGTAAAAATTAAACCAAATCCGCGATAAAATCCGTAAATAATCGTTTTATTTCAATGTGTAACATTCGCGTAAATCTATGAAACCATTATGTTTTTTTTAGGTTTTTCTGGTCGCACGTTGCTTCGGCTTAGGTATTATAAAATGATTTTTGTCAAAAATACAATATGAACTAATTAATTTTCATTTTGTTAATTAAATCGTACAATTGTTGCACACTTTTAAGGAGTTGTTTAGGGGTAAAACATATGTGAATTGTATGATTAATTAATGTAACCTATGATTATACGTAACTGTTCATTTTGGTCCCAATTGTGGTTGGTTGTGCTAAAACCTGCATTGATTAGGGTTATAGCGGGCTTATTTAATGATAATTAATGATTATTATTGAATTGTATTCTGGGATCCAATAAATTAAATATTTGTACGAAAATTATTTCTGCGTAACAGAAGTGACCTATCAAGTGTAAAATCAGTTTAAAATTAGAATTGGCCTAATTAACGCAAGTTATCCCTTGATTATAATAGATATAGATTATTATTGAATACTCAATATATATAGTATATAGCTATAGGAAGTGGTAGAGCCACACTGTTGTTAGTCATGACTCAGTATGAATAGGCTTGTCTCACAGGAGCCCGACATGAAACGACAGCATTGTTGCCCCTATTTTTTTCGGTGAGGGACTGAAGGATGCCTAATACCCCTTCCCTCTTCCCTTGCCTCTTTCCCGATTTGCTCCTTCCCGATTTAATTGGCCGGCAACATATCCATGATCCAAATATTATGGATGTTCATGGCATTTATCAGTTATCAGACCTGTTTGCTTGATTGCCGGCCCTGTGTAATTTTCCACTTAAGAAACGTCCTGTAATTGTTCATAAATTAACCGCTGGAATTTAGATGAAGCAAAAAAAATACTTCCTCTAAATGAACTGAAAATGGCACCGGTTAAAATAACGCAAAGTAGAAAGAAAAATACTTTACCTAAAGCGTGGTAAAAGTGTGTTCATTCAATGCTTCGTTCTTACTTGCCGAAGGTTTAGACGTTGATATTAATGAGATCTATTGTATTGTATGTCTCAAAGGATATTGATCGCGTTAACGACACGACGCGACGTGGGTGTTCGCTACGTGTCTGTTATTAAAATAGAGATTTATTTTCCTACCAAGCATTTTTCTTTTGGTACGTCTTTCATGTATGAGGCCGCTTGGATAGGTATCACCGCAATTACTATTTTCCTCACCAAACTGCAGTGTAAGCGCACTGTTGTAATCTGGTTTGAAAGACATTGAAATGTTGTTAGTACAGTGGTGCCATATCAGTTATTTTTTATTGCAACTGTTGACATAAATTGGTACAATTCGGCTTACGATATGCAATTAACAGGTTAATCAAATATTTGGTAAGCTTGGGGCCATATCTCTGAAAGGGTAGGCAGAGTTACTGCTGCCACGACTGCTACCTAAGTTCTCAAATTTTACTTTCATCCTAACTCCCAAGTGATATATGGCCTATCCACATTCCGTACATAATGTATGAATATATATGTTACCGGAAATGTATGTAATCCGTCATTGTATACAATTCCTAGAAAATCTATGTAATTCCTAAAATCGCCCGGAAATGTGTAAAATAAATTCAATTTGACACATTTCTTAGGAAATCTATACATTTACTAAATAGTAATCGGAAATGTGGTTAGGTTAGGTTAGGTTAGGTTTTATTTTTTTTTAACGAGAGTAAAGCTCCTTTAGCCTTCCTTCCGACACTCGGGGGAGATCGTAACGGGCATGTCGGGGTCTCCGGCCTTCCAGCCTAGGACGCGGGGACAGTCGTCCGCACAAAAAAAAACAACCTAACCTAACCTAACCTAGGTCAGGTTAAGTATTATAGAATTTAACGCTATGATTGTTACCTGGGATAAAAAATATTACTCTCATTTGAACAACGTGTTTTATTACAGAAACCATTATTTTTATACATTTCCTAATACGATTTTGGAATTTTATACAATGCCTAGGAAATGTATACATTTCCCAGGATAAAATAATTATTGAAAGAATATTTTATACATTTCCTAAATAGCTTCGGAATTGTATATATTTCCTAGGAATTGTATACAATTCCTAGACTTCATACATTTCCGGTAACATATATAATAATAATACAGTCTGGGTGTACAATTGAGAAACCTACTATGTTCAAACTTCGGATCCAGTTTCTTTTTGACGTAAATGTTGGTGAAACGAATTGCTTTGTATTACCTGTTAACAAAACAATCGCTTGTGAAGCCGAAGTACAACAAAGGCTACCGAAACCGCCGTATTTCGGGAGGGTCGGAAGACGGGACTCATTTCCAGCGATTACTTGAACAATAGGGGCGAATTCATTAACCACCCGCATTACTTGAAACCCCAGTTGAAACGATCACCGCACAATGTGTTTTAAATTTATAATTCCCAGTAGATTTGTTAAAAGCTATAACTATTCACAATAGAAATATAAAGCCGGGTAAAAACATTGTTAGGCTGCCTCGCGAGGCATGCTTCGCGAGCCAACCTCGCGGTATGGAGACGCGTTTGCCTCGTGAGCCAATCTGAACATCGCCTCTGTACTTAGTGCTTAACCAAGCAAACTCACAAGCCTAAACGCATATTTAGATTAAGCATTTGTAACACGCATAGCTGGGCACCGTTAATCAAATAGTTAACTTCGTTAATCGTTAATCCGCTACAAAAAAAGTTAGCTTCGTTAAGCGTTAAAGCGTTACATTTCGGAAGAATTAACGCAAGTTAACGTTAATCGTTAATCCGTTAATATCTGGCCATGGATTCTCATCAGGACCGCTGGAATCCGATTCCATGTCTTCCATGATATGGTTTTAATTACTACACTGCACAGCCTACACTTTTTCTAACTAAATTACATTCACTCTTCTTTATCAACACGCAAATGATCACTGAGAGTAATTTATAATAACAACAAACAAACAAAACATTCGTCACTCTAAGCACTGGCGCTAAGTAATAAATATCAAACGAAAAAATATCTTCGCAGTTTTCTCGCTCGCACGTGCCGGCAAAATATATCTAGTTTTGTTTTTGTTTCACGCGCTGCCACGCGCCGCCCGGCACTTGTCATTTAGTCCATTGAAATGTTACATGAGCTTTGCATTTTTTAGAGGACGCAATTTTATTTTTGGGACATGTTTGGGGGGTCAATAGAAGCTTAACCTCAAGTTTGTGGGGTCGCCACCCTTGTCCCCCGGCCGCCATCTTGGAAAAAGGGGTGAAAACACTTCTTTCGCGTTATCTCAGAAACTATACGTCTTACAAAAAATTTGTAAGAACATAATTTGTAGCTAATTGTCTTGCCTACAAATATGTTTATATAACTTTTTGCCCTAAATTAAAAATTAAAGAAGTTATAAGCAAAAAAGTGAGCAAATATTTATAAAAAAATTCTTATTTTCTCTATAACTTTTTATGAAAAAAAAACTCACTTTTTTGCTATTTTTTTATTTATATTAACCTATTCTGTGCTACTGATGGGCAAAGGTCTCCCTCAACTCCTCCTACGTATCCCTATCAGTTGCTGATGCCATCCAAGTGCTGCTAAATTGGTCGAGATCGTCGCGCCACCTTTTCCGAAGCCTGCCGCGTGGCCTCTCGCCGTCCTTAGGCATCCATTGATTGGCAATCTTTGCCCACCTCTTCGGGTGCATCCGGGTGACGTGGCCCGCCCAATCCCAGTTTAGTTTATCTGATTTCTGTGCTTCTCTTGACTCTGGTTATGGAGCGCAAGGTGTTAGTGGGTACTCTGTCCATGCATGTTACGCCTAGCATCCTGTGCTCCATAGCTTTTTGACAAACCTAGACCTGGACCTCTAAAGTTCGGTCAGAGACCAGGATTGAGCACTGTATGTGAGAATTGGTAAGATACAAGCCGAAGAGTCTACTTTTAAGAGAAACGGGAAGATTTCCCTTAAGAAATTTCTTCTTCACTTTTTTGCTTATAACTTCTTTAATTTTTAATTTAGGGAAAAAAGTTATATAAACATATTTGTAGGCAAAACAATTTACTACAAATAATGTTCATACAAATTTTTTGTAAGACGCATAGTTTTCGAATTATCGCGACAAAAGTGTTTTCACCCCTTTTTCTAAGATGGCGGCCGGGGGACAAGGGTGGCGACCCCACAAACTTGAGGTTAAGCTTCTATTGACCCCCCAAACATGTCCCAAAAATAAAATTGCGTCCTCTAAGAAATGCAATATTCGGTCCTTAAATTGTAACATTTCAATGGACTAATTCGTTTCATACTTGTCTGAACCTGTTTTTCGCGCCGCGCCGCGGTGCCGTGCGGTAAATAGTAGGCATTAGATTAACGATTAACGGGCTTCTGCATATTAACGGAAGTTAACGTGTCCGTTAACATTTTTAAAAATTAACTTAAAAGTTAATTCGTTAATCAAAATGTTAACTTCGTTAATTAACGATTAACGAGTTAATGCCCAGCTATGGTAACACGCTTATTCTTTATTTTGTAAGTTTTTTGCTCTTGATTAAATACATATTTCCAGTGGCGCGGCTCAAGACCCAAGCCATCGGTGGTCAGGGAACCAAAGTGTGAAAATTCCTTACTGTGTTTCGGCTGAATGTTTGCATGAAACTGAATATATATTACCACAATATACGCGGTCGTATCGCTTACCATCAGGCGAACGGCACTAACTGCGCAAGGTGAGGCGGTGCCAGGTGGGTCTAAGGAATGGTAACCTTCATAATGGGAGGGAAAGAGAATGAAAAGGAAGGACGAAGGGATACAAGACCTCCTGTGAGACATTTAATAAGTAGCATTAATCTTCTGTAAACTGTAGCAAACTTGTACATTCCCGTCATATATAGTAAATTAAAGGTATCTCACTTTTGAACTCTTTGATCGTCAACTTCATCTCACAGATGTATATGTTATGGGCAAGGGATTAATCGGGCATTATTCATCATGCCCGGGCAATATGAATAATGCCCAATAAGAGCGGGCAATGTGATTATAACCAATCAATTTATCACATTGCCCGGGCATTATGAATAATGCCAAGTGCCTATTGGGCAGAGTGATGTAAAGCGAATCAAAATCAAAACAATGAGCCGAAGTAGTAGAATTTAGAATAGGGCAGCACGAGGGGGTGGGTTGGGAGGAGTGGAGGGAGTGTTACACCTCCCCTGGTACCACTTCCATGAAAAGGTAACGCACCATTCCTGAGAAATATCTATTATAGCAACCTAACTTTAAAACACTTGTTGTCAATACAAATTAGCTTCTGCATCGTCTCCGGCGCTACGGGAAGTTCAGCCCCTTCGCCCTTGCGTAACAAAAGATAGGCAACCATGCTCACCTCCGCATCTTCGGCTTTTTATATACATTCTAGGGTCGGTAGCCAAAAGACTACGTGAAGTCGGGGTGTTCCGAGTCGGTTTTGGGGCAAAGTCGACCTAACTGATCCATAAAGTGGGTACACTAATTTTCTTCTGAAGATAATGTTTCGGACGTTAAAAAGCAACTAAACATAAGCAAATCAATTCAACCTTTCCAATTCATGGGTCCATCGCAGATGCGACAATGCGGCAGCGCACCACGTAAAAAATAACCTATTAATACCCTATTAATCACACTGCCCGATCATCATGTAGCCATATTCATAATGCCCTGGCAATGTGATAAATAGGTGAGTTTAGATTGTAATTAATCACTTGGCCCCACATGGCTCGGCAATATTCATACTGCCCGGGCATTGTGAATACTGCCTGCATTAATCACTTGGCCCATAACATATATACTACGACATGTTACCAATGGGCCTTACCGCTAATTCTTCATTATACACATAATGTGTATAATAGTGTATAAAACCAGAACCCGCTAGAGATGAAATAATTTAGGTGTAATATCATCCCAATTATTTTGCGTCGGGATTTATGAACAGTAATAGCGATGTCTTAGAGTATTTATAATATAGAGAGACAGCGCTGTCATACATTCGTTTCTTGAAAGACGTAGATATTTTCCATGTTCTTATTCGTAATGTTGGTGGTTCCTATATTAGTGAAAATTGAATTAATTATTTAGCAATAAATTGCTATAAATTCCTTTGATAGACGAAATTATATTTAGATATTATCCTTCTAAAACGAGTTTGAGTGGAATTAAATAGCCCCAAACTATTTATTTTTACTTTTCTTTTCCAAGTAATTCATGCATGTTGGTCAACATGTTAAATATAAGCCAAAAGGAGGGCACAAAAAGGTGGACCGGTACTACCATTTTTATCCACGTTTTGAAGTACCAGCGCTCCCTCTATATTATAGATACTCTAAGAGTGATATTTATCAAATATAGCAAAAAACATACAAAAGAGAAATATCGAATATTTTATACGAAAGGTGTGGCAAACTGGCAATATGATGTCATTGAAGCGAAAAAGAGATACGTATGCTGGCATCAGAATTGCTATCATCTTTATGGAATTTGTCTGACGTAATGTAATTCACAATGTTTCCTTTCGCCAATATTATAACATCGTGTTAGGTTCAATTCTTACGCAAAAATAAAATATGAAAATAATTTATCAATTTTTGTGAAGATCTAGTTATGTTAGGATAAAAAATGTTTTTGTTGTATGTAGAAGGTAATTTTACATTTACAACGAAAATTTTAAGATGAATAAAAAATAGAGTACGAAAAGATATTATCAATTTGCATTTTAACCTCCTGGTGCCCAAAGATTTTTTGAGCTCGTAGTCATTATGGCCCAGAGCTCCTTTTTGAAGAACATAATTATTGTAAAACCCATTACAGCCCAAGATTTAAAGCTGATTATTTTTCATGTTAGGGATATCCATTTGAAGTGAGATTTTCAGGGTGCTTTTCCAATTAAAATTATTTGCCTACATTTTGTTCTTCAAAAAGGCTATTGGGTCATGATGAAAATTGTCATTACACTCCGGATATCAAATGGTAATACTTTTTGGATAGGTCTTTTCAAAAGGTCCTTGGGCGGTAATCGAATTCGTGGCCCGAAAACGTTTGGGCGCTTATAATGAACTCAATTATGGGCATGCGCAAAAGGGTTAAAAATAATTAATTATACTCATTAACATAATTGCAGAGAATATACGTTGGAGGAAAATTGAACTTTATTTTTCAAACTTTCAACAGAATTTTATGTATTCTTAGAATCAACAGTTGTAGCCAGACTTAAACAAAACATTTCCAAGTCTAGACTCTAGGAATAATACTAGACAAGTTGACGGGCTCTCTGACGGCGCTTTTGTGTCCGATTCAAATCCGACACAGCACATTTTGAAGTATTCGTAGCGATATATAAAGTCGTAGTTAGAGTTACGTAGTATGTCATGTAGTTTTTTTTTTATTATTTCAATGGATAGAGACGAGCATGCTATTCGATTGATGGTAAGCGATACGACAGCTCATGGACAGTAGCAAAACATCATGAATTACAAAGCAATGCTCGGCATACAACTGCGCTGATCCTGAAACATAAGATGTTAAGTCTCAATATGTCCCGTAGTTACCTCTGGCTACAACTCCTTCTAACCGAAATAAAACAGTGCATTTACACTGCTGTTTGGCATCTACCCAGGTGGCCTCTCACATATGAGAGACCTACCACCAGTATACCCAGCATATACAGGATTTCCAAGATTTTCAGCTGTGTGTGAGGTATTGATATTTTTTTTATCGGAAAGGCCCATATGTGCCATTATGCGTGAAATATAATATTGTTCAAATACCCGCCTAGGCTTCACAGTGGCACGGATCGGAATGTTCCAATTTTTTATGATTCTTTTTCATAGATTGAAATTGTCTGATTCCCTTTTTAATGTTTACTTTCATGGCATCGGTCGATTATGATTTATTTCTATACCTAGATCTGTCCTATCCTCCTATCTGTCTATCTGTGTGTGTAGTGGCCAAATTACATTATCTCTACGACAGATTAAGGCTAATATCAAATCACTTAAGCAGAATGTCAATCATGGCGTTTGCTATGTGGCACTCAGTCCGCCCTGCTGCAACCAAATATCGTGTACGTCTATATTAAGGGGGAAACATATTACTATTACGTGGCGTTTCAGTTAGTTGTTTCGGATTTTATGCTTCTATTTGGGCTTTTGTTATCATTATTCCACTGCGCTCTTCGTTGAAGGTGCCTACCTCACCGACGTCGTTTTCAATAAAGTACGCACCAATGACGCCGCCACCCGAAAATCCACACCAAACGTTATTTTTTTATCTCCTAGTAAACTTGCTGTAGGACAGTATAACTTGTCATGCTGATTTGACGTAAGCAACCAAATAATAAAACGGTGAAGGAAAACATCGTGAGGAAACCTGCATACCATAGCGGTTCATGAGAATTTCTATGGTATGTAAGTCCGCCAACCCGCACTAGGCCAGCGTGGTGGACTATATGGTCTAACCACTCTCAATCGTACTTTCGATTGTAGAGTAGGCCCGTGCCCTGCAGTGGGACGTATATGGGCTGATACAGAACCAAATAATAAACAAAAGATTTGACGGTCTCACTAATAATACAAATGGGCCGCCAAAGGCCGCCAAAATCTACCCGTTCCAATAGAAAAACCGTTTCGTCAACCCATCTTAACCATTTCAATTGGTTCACTACCGAAACACTGGCTCTCACCGTGTTAGAGCACTTCGGTCCTTAAAAACACAGACCATTTTCGCCACTCCAGGGCCAATAAGAAGTGGTAATTAACCAAATTATTTTTTTGTTACATCAGCTTAAGAGTTGTTAATTTTTTCATACAATATTTCATCATTTCACCCCCATAATGCTGTATAATAAGTATCGCACTATAATTATTTTTTTTCTGTTTTTTTAGTCCGACACATCGCTGAGCAATATAACGGAGTTCTAATTCTGGTAAAATATATGACTGAATATTTGTGTATTATAAACACCGTGATATTTTGAGTGTTGTGTGTGTGTGAGTTGAGTGTTGAGATTTTGAGTGTGAGTATAAATAGCTATAGTTTTCGAACGAGAGGTCAATTCAAGTGCCGCCATTTTTTATCCCATTATTTATTTGTACGACTAGTAAGTTGAATAACCTGAACAGAACAAAGCTATCTTGAACGTTAAGTCCTCATTAAGTCGGGTAACAGGGTTTCATGCTTTAGAGTACAAATAAGGGTTATCGTGGAGTCCTGTTCCGATTTCTCGTCAAGAGGTCCAAAATATCAGCACAATCTTCTTTACTCCTTAAGCATCTTAAAATCATTGATAAATCAAAATGTCAACGTAAGGTTTACAGATATATCAAAACCGTTATGTGTTTGTTTTAAAAAAACATATATGCCTTCGTAGGCAGACGATCATGCGGCTTGCCTGATGGTAAGCGGTGACAGCCACTCGTGGACCTTCATTGTTCGCGGTGACAATGGTCAGCATAACTACGTGATAACGTTGACCACCATAGTCAGTACCATTAATTGGTTAATAGTTAAGTCCTGTATATTTGATCGAAGATTCTCTATTTATTCCATTTTCAGACTAATTCAACTATTGTTCCGCAAATCAAGTCGATGTACATTTAATGTAACGAAACACACAGGATTATTTCTATTCCGGGAATATTCATTTCCCCGGAGCATATACGAGAATAAACAAATATCCGCGGTAAAAATGTATAGTTTCTTTGTTTTCCGCAATGTTATTTATTATTTACGAAATCGTATTCCCAAATCAGTGTCGAGTGTTGTTTGGTGAGTTTCAAAGAGATTTCCTCGGGTCAATCCTAACCTTTAACTCTTTTGCAATCCCGTTTTACAGTTTATTTTGAAAAGCCGGCGTTGGGTTTTGACGGCGGAGATAATTTATTATTAAAGGAGCTCTTGCTCGTTTGCCGGATCTTTCCTTTATAATTTTTATTAGCAACGTAAACAAGATTTAAAAATGCAATTTACAATGAACACGTGGAAAGTTATTTTACTTGCAAATTAGTTGTCTGACCTGAGTTTATGTGCCGCAACCCTTATAAAATTGAGTTGAAAAATTTCTCTATTAACATTAAAATCCTTGTCGACTCTGAATATAAATATTAACAAAAAGATTAGAAAGGGATAAGAGAGACAGAAAAAAAGGAAGAGATAGTTCACCATTGGAAGCCCAAAAAAAACAATTTCATATAGGATTTCCATAAAATCTATTCTTAGAGTGGCTTTATTCTTAAAAAACCATCACTTATTATCATTTCATTTAACAGATCATGATTTTTCTATGATGGATGCGTAATAAGTTGCAGGGTAAAATAATACACAAAAAAACACAAAATGATTCTTAATAAAACCATATTTCTTACAATGAAATACTATATTAAATTAAATCCCAAGGACGGCTGCTTGTATTTTAATTTGTAAAATATTTCCTTCGGTAACAAAATATAATAAGCATTCATAAAAACTAAAATTCAATTCGTTTTACGACGTGCCCTGGGCTACCGTGGCGGATTCAATCCAAATCTTTAGGTATAGCGGCTTTTAATACAACATTTTATTATAACTATATTAATAAATAATTCAACCTTAATCTATGAATAATTTATGAAAGTACTTTCGATCTATAAACAAGCGTTGAATAAAAAATTGCGACAAAAAAGTTAATCAAATATATAATTCATTTGGTAAATTTGCAACAACAACGGCGGAGGAAAACATCACGAGGAAACCTGCATACCATAGCGTTTGTAAAAAAATCTATGGTACATAGTTAAGGTGTGGTTAAGGTAAGGAACCGCGCGTAGCCACAGAGTGGACCGCGAGCGACGAAGCGGTGCCGGGTGGTTCTCATGGGCGTTAAGGAGCGAGATATAGATGAGAATATTGTCGAGGCCGGGTTAAACGGATCAATAAAACGAGATTATGTAACGAGTACATGTATGTCTATGAAATATCCCGTGGTGACGTAGTTAACAGAATTTATTAGCTCCTTAAATCATAAATCCGAAAGCATACTTTTTAGTATATTGTAGAAATGGTCTTTAAGTCTTCGAATAACATATATTTGGTACGATATTTTAGGCGAACGAAAACGAAAAATTATTGAAATTGAATATATCGGAAATACCAAACTCTACAGCAACTCGTTGAAAGCGGCGCAAATCCAGTAACCTATGTTTATTCCTCTATCTATTACATCCACTTTCCTTAGTTTATTTTATATAAAATACCAGCACAAATATACAATATTTAAAAGCACTCCACACTGCATTATTCAAAGAACAGGAACGAAAACAGTGCGAAGTAATCCCCGACACACGTCAGCTGTTAGATCTCAGCGATTGGAAGCTACGCCTCAACAAAGAAAGTAATAAAAGCATTAGACACATCTGGGGGATTAGACCAAAAAAACGATACGAACTTCGAATGTTCGACGTATGAAGTAAGATATAAGTTTTCCACTTCTAAAAATCAAATCTATTCTCTATTATACTTATCATTCTCTCCGAACTTAGTCTATGGTAAGCCGTACGATTGAGGCCAATATTTTGTTGAGTATCTAGCAATGGCGAATCCAGGGGAGAGGCCATGAGGGTCATGACCCTCCTAGGAATTCAATCTGGAGTCAGTACAGATTGACAGAATTTATTTATTATCTTCTTGATAAAATTTATCGTTACAGATAAATGTCTATAAATAAAGTAAAAAGTGTGTGTGTTCACAAATCACGGCTGTAACAACCTTTAAAAAATCATTATTACGAATTCGAGTATTGAAATCATACCCAGTGTTTTGACAAGAACTATATGTCCTCTCCTCTGGCTTGGAAGCTGGATCCGCCCTTGGTATCTAGGCACACTAGTGAAGTTTTACGTACGGCGTCCGAACATTCGAAGTTCGTAACGTTTTTATAGAGTAACTCCCGTGGAGCGGCGCATTGCGTCTTCAACTATTTACATCGCTTGCACAGTATTAGTTTACGTAAGTTCAGCTCAAAGTACGCGAACAATGCAACGGAGATGTGGTGAAATGCGCGGTTTGCGCTTGTGAATAGTGGTTGAATTTATGGATAAGGAGTGAGAGGCCCCCAGACAAATGTCACTTTTCTGCTGGCGTGACATTTGGCAGTCACGTGACTTCTGTCATTTCAATATATTTCATCTTTCCTCAGGCGTTCACGCCAACAGAAAAGAAGCATTTATCTAGCCCCCCTAGTAGGTTATTTTAATTTAACTACATCTTCCACTGAAGGAGTGGTACTTCAGTTAAGCCGGACTGCCAAACCGGAATCACAGATTCAAATCCAAGGCACATTCTAATGTTTTTTTTTAAGATACATGGGTACTCGTATTTATAGTTCATTATTGCAAACTTCAACGGTGAGAAATAATACGTGTGAGAAACAATACGTGTTAGAATATTAAGAAAATCTGAAGATACTATTTTCGTATAACAAATAACATATAACTATAATGTGAGTGTCACCTCAGCAAGGCGGAATAATACCAGGGAGGAGAGAGGGCTTAATGTCAGCGACTGTGACTCTTAATTACCGCTCGTCGACGTATTCGCGGGAAATATTACTTCCGCACCACTCGATCGTATTCATTACGGAAATATGTAATGCCATTTCTATTTTAACAAGACTTCTTGTCTCTACAAAATGAATCTTAATATAGAAATACTAGTGTTCATATTTAAGGTTTTAGGAATTTGCTAGGAGCAAGCCACTTCCAATATGCTATAGAAATCCTTGTCAATTATATATAATAGTTAATTGTATGTCATGTTTTTGTATTGATTGGTGTACAAAGTAGTGCTCTCTATGTATATATTTATTTTATCATTATGTTCAGGAAGTCTCTTGTAGCTGAAGACAAAGAGAACAGTCTGTAATTCTAGTGCTTACCGTGATTACCGTGAGTGATTACCGTAAACGAGCTGTAAATTGTAAACGGAGAATGCCCATTCATAGTACGTACCGGTAAAAAATATCGTTAATCCCGATACCGATACTGCCTAAAATTCATTACAGCATTTTTTTATTTCTTTTATTACGCTTTATTGTACAACAAAAAAAGAAATACAGAACAAAAAACACTTAGCAAATATTTACAGTATAATTGGCAGTCTTATCGCAGTCGGCGACATCTTCCAGACAACCTTTGGATGGACTGGAGTGAATGGAAGTAGGAAAACGGGGTAGACAAGTCTTAAAAGTTAAAGAAGAGAGATAGATAAAAAATAAACAAATGTACCTGTCATTTACGTACAAACAAAAAATATTTATTGTTGGTCCTTAAACGTTTTTCTATTTTATCCCGGCCGACAGATTTAATAAAATAATAAAGTAAGTATCAACACATTTTACATTTTGTTCGCAGAGCCGAAGACAAAAAAAATATTTTTTATTAGACTTTCAGTTCTTTTCTCCAAGAACTCCGGGCCTGGATCGCAATTATCTTTATTGAAAATATATATTTTTCCCTACACATAAAAGTAGGTTTCATCGAGGGACAAAAAACTTCGCCCCGATATTAAGTTTCATAGTAATATGGGCATTCTCGTTTGCACTATACCATGCAATATTAGGAAAAGGCAGTGAGCAGATATTTTCAAGTGATAGTCGTCTCTACCTTGGATACATGTACCTTGTGTAACTCTACAGCCTAACTCACGCACAGTTCTAAATCATATTTTCGTTATCGAATACTTTGTCTCTTTCGAACGACTTATGAAGTCAGTTTGAGCGAAGGAGACAAAACATTCGATAGCTAAAATATGTTTAACAATCGGCTAGGAATAAGGTAATTGAAGTTTAAATAGCTATATTTAAGCTACTTGCGAAGACACGTACTGAATTGTTCTTACTTTTCGATTCAGTTATTCTGCTTATACTAAGTGATTTGATTGGATAAGAAAATATTTTATTTATATATTGAATTAAGGATCTCCAACAGTATACAATCTCCAACAATATCACAACTAAGAACATTCTTTGCTGCAATAATGATGCATAAACTATTCAAAGGAGTCCACAATAAGAACTTATAAATTACAATGTATTGTACTTTATGAGTTACGTCCCACTAAACTACACCACTATACGTCCCACTGCAGGCCACGAGCCTCTTCTGCAACTGAGAGTAGGATTGATAGTGGTTAGACCATATAGTCTGCACCACGTTGACCTAGTGCAGGTTGGCGAACTAATATACTATAAAATAAAATATAGTTATGAATTACACACACGCAAACAAAAACAAGGAAAAATCATAGGTACTTAAAGAAAAAACAAATCATAGACTGATAATAATAGGACTAATTAACGAAATAAACAATAAATCAAAACTACAATACGAAAATATGTACGTATCCAACCCAACTTGCTTACTGCTAACTTGCTTACTTTAATACTGCTTAATACATTCTACCTTTGTTATTATTTTCTGGAAAAGAAATCATACATAAAAATATTAAGGGAAAAACGTGTTTTCTCTTATATGTAGTTTTCCTCTTTTGCTTTGAGTACGGTAGGGATTATCCGAACAAAAAGAAGTGTACAGGGGGTTACTCTGTACTCCGACACGTAGTTCGAATGTTCGGACGTTGAACGTCAATATAAATAAATAAATAAATAACATCCAACAGTCACATACATAGTCCTGACCCCACACTAAGATCGAGTCTTGTGTCGTGGGTATCAGGAACTACGAGAGACTTTTCGGTCTCACAAACACCCAGACCCGGAAGAAATATTTGTGGGCCGCACAAACATTTCTCTCGGTGCGGGAATCGAACCCGCGGCCTCTCGTTTCACAGGCGGCGTCTATAGGAGTCTATAGGAGGCTGTCAATATATAAGATCAAAGTTTTACACTTCCAAAAATCTCTATTCTCTATGAATCTCATTATCTCTAAACTTAGTATAAGATTACGACGTACGACATAATATGATTCGAGCATTTTGTAAAGTATGTTCGTACATTGAAATAAAACATTTTTTACGGATTTTATCGCGAATTTGGTTTAATTTTTAACTCGCGACGTTTCGATTACTTTGCAGTGCAGTAGTTTCATGGTCACGGGGCGGACTGAGGTGTTAGATATCCGCTCAGTGAATATTATGAAAACCACATTCTTTTAACAATTATTACTAATAAAATAGTTAATTATAAAAAAAATTAATTGGATCCCATACTGGTGCAAGATTCAAACCATCTTCTCTACTGAAATTAGGATGTTTTAATAAAGAGTTAAAGAATCCGCGTGAAAGAAAATATAGCTGACGTGAAACACCGACGCGACGTTCAACTAAATCTAAGAAACCATTATATTCGTACAGTTTTACGTACGATTTTCGAATATTCGTCGTCGTGTCGGAGTACAGAGTAGCCCCTATGGCCTTGCTCTTTGTGCCTCCACGACGTATTGTGCGAAGTACAAGATTTAATCCCAAAGGAACTCCTTACCAGACTTCTTTGTGTTTTTACCCAACAAATTTTGTAGGTTTCTACGTACCTAAGATTGAATTGAAATAAAATTATTTTAATAGAGTATGTTGTTTATGACTTGTGTCGTATGAGCATCATCAACGCATACAACGCATCTCAATAATGAATGACGAATGAATTGTGTTGCAGATCCTCATGCGCGGCGGTGATTACTTGTCACCAGGTGAGCAATATGCTCTTTTGCTCCCCAATATATAAAAAAGGTTCGTTCGAAGGGGACAAAATATTCTATAGCTAAAATAGGCTTAAAACTCTTTATGAATAAGGCCGGTAATGTTTATGTGTTAAATAATAAGGAAAAAATAATGTTTTCTATGTAATTAATAACCAGATTTTATGATTGATAAATGTGGTTATTAACATTGGTTATTAATTATATTATAATTAATATGATTTGATAACAGTGCTATTTCAATTAATCTACACAATTTACGTTTTATTATTTATTATTATTCCTTTCAATGATTGATCTATTATGCAATATATTATTTGTTTTATTTGGACAATTGATCGCGTCACAATTTCGAGAATCGAAGTGCGTAAATTGTGGTCGATATTTATCGTCCTTTGTTTTGTTCCGCACTACTGCATTGTCACTATTATCAACGTTACATCACTTATTTCGCTACATGTTTGTACAAGGTCGCTTCTCATGCGTAACACGGTTCCTTAATCGTTTACATTGAAGTGTTTTTACCGAATTTTCTTAGAAATAGAAGATAATTTGCTTCGAATGTAGTGACCCGTTGTTGTCCAATTACATGCCAATTAGAAATGCATTAACGAAACGCACACGCGACCGACAGGTGCTTGCGCAACGTTTAATTCATGACACTTCTCATTAGTAATTAAGTCATAACTTGTTATAAGTACCGCGATGCGATGTACGAGAATTTAAAGGTGACATTTCATGACCGTATGTACGTAACGAGGTGGATATTTTTAAGAATCGTATCAACATTTACGTAATATATTTAACATTAATTTGTTTTGAATGATGTAATATTCCGGACGTAATAAACAAGTTGTGAACATAAATTACCGTCGACGCGAAAAGTTTTCGATTGGAAGTCACTTATCAGGCTTGTATGGCATAATTTAACTCCAAAATGAAGAGACGATTTAGTAAAACAATTAAGTATTTTTTGAGGAGTTAAAAAGTCAACGACATGAACGTAGACTTCCCCGAGGATCCCCACAGCTATGCCATTGGACAGAGTAGGTACACAGCGAAGAACTAATCGAATAGGAAAAGTTATTGACTAGGGGTGAAAGAGACCCATCAGGTGGATAGAGGAGTTACCGAAATTATAGGACGTTAAAATACAGGCTACACTTAACAGAGAAATAAATAATGTATAATATATGCAGTTGGTTATACACTAGCTGTGAAACGACGGGCCGCAGGTTCGATCCCCGCACCGAGACAAATGTTTGCGTCATCCACAGGTTTTTGGTTCGGGTCTGAGTGCTTGTGAGACCGAAAAGTCTCTCGTAGTCCCTGATACTCACGACAAAAGACTGGATCTTTGTGTGGGGACAAGACTATGTATGTGACTGTTGGGTGTATTTATTTATTTATAGAATTTTATTTGTGTCTCTTCGTGAGGATTTTCGATCGACTTAACTGATTGAGCTTATATTTCATTAAATTAGTTTAGTGATGAATAGGTAGGGCTATTTATAATACCTAAAAATGTAACAAAATTATCCTTGCACCTATGAACATGCTGCTGGTAGCTAGATGGCGTCACTTTTATAATTTATTTATATGAGTTTTATGACAAAAGGAAACGACAGGTAATTACCGGTTCGGTTAGTATACTTATCATTGAGGGATTATATGTAATTTTAATTATATCAAGTATTTTAATTATATCAAGACTGAGAAATCTCGTAAAGGATTTAACATACTTCTTCAGCTTGTAACAGCTTTTGTCCATAGAAAACCCCAGATTTGAATGAAAATGTTGTTACCTTTAGTTGCCATTTTCGCGTGCGTCGTGTCTATTCGGTTTTGCCATGAATTATGCAGAAAGGTGTTTTGTCCTTGTTATTCTAGCACATACGAGTAGCAATAGCAGAGTTCATCGCTGTACGAGCTCTACAAGTAAATCAAAATCTAATTATACAATATAGGTATTTAATTGCACCTAAAAATTCAATAAGAATTTAGATATATTATAGGTGTACGTTAAAAGGAAAAAGACAGGGTGTCTACCGATTCGATTAAATCATTTATAATTTTAATTATGATGACTGAGAATCCCCGTAATTGTTTATTACTTAGTTATTAGTATAGGAAGCTTGTATAATTGAGCAATATTTAATTTATTTACCGGTTTGAAGATGTTATGTTGACATTAGGATGCAAACCGCAAATGATTGGCAATATGGATTCCAAGTTAGTGAGTAATTTGCGGTTGGGACAACAGTAGTAGCTATTTCTTGCCGCATCGCCTTCTGTGTTTACCGCCTAAATATATTGGTAAAGGTAATTTGCATTCAACGCATTCTTGACTCATCGTGAAATATACAGTGTATACAGACTACGACCAAAAACGTCGGGTGGTAGTTTTAGTGACTACTAACACAATGCAACTAAAAACTTCGCAAAAAAACGCGATTTTAAATATTATCGTTTTTGGTGGTAAATCCATAGTTTGTGCCAAAATAATTATTTAAATCCTTGCGAACCATAGCGTCTCCAAAAATAAAAGTGTGTACATTGTTATTTTAGGAAAACGCTATGTTTTATCCACTTGAAAACGATGACAGAAAAATAACACAAAAAAGTTAGCCGATGCCGCTTTTCTCTTGAGTTTTTTATAGGCTGTAACGAGCAAACATTCTTGTAAAACATGGTGTAACAATCGACGAGAAAGTACAGCAATTCATATTTACTGGAGAACCCTTGCTTCTATTGAGGATTTTAGCCAATGTTAAAATATAAACGATAAATTAAATTGAAGAGAAAATTCACCGTGATTTTTTTTCTCTTTGTATACAATTATTTAAACATTATTCTTTACTTTTTATGTATATGCATAAAACCTTATTCGTTTTTTGACAGCCTTTTTGGTCTATGGATCATAAATAGTTTTTTATTGCATAGTTCCGGCAAGCGAACAAACAGGTCTACTGCTGCTAGGTGATCATATCTGCCCATGAACCAAATCCAAAATCCACAATGTTTGGATCACGGATATGTTGCCAACCCATCAAATCGTGAGGAGAGTGGGAAGGAAATATGATGGAAAGAGGTATTCTGTGAGACAGCGGTGCCGCCCGCAAGAGCCTGACAATTCATGCTGAGTCATGACATATATTAGTATTATATACAGAGACAAAACTGACAAAAGGCGAGCTCACTTCCAAATTATTTGTTTCATTTTGAACAGTGGATTGGATTATTCTAGAAAACTGCTGGTAATCTGCCTAAATACAACAAATTATATCGTAAAGTTGAAGTATTAATTATTATAAGCTCAATGTAAAGTATGTGGCACCGACACCACGTTATTTAATTATTTTATATTTATTTTTTACACTTTGTTGTACATTTAAAAAATACGAAACAAAACACTAGGCTAAATGCAAAGTACTTACAATGGTCGTCTCTATGTCGGCGATATTTTCCAGAAAACCTTCGAATGAAATGTAGTGAAAAGAAGTAGGAAAACTTACTTCAACTACGGAAGTAGGAAGCCAGGGATTGATCCTATAATTGTATTATCATTTATGCAATCTTTACTCACCTAGAACTACCAATAACAAAGCAATTTCCAGTAAAAAAAATTGCGTTGTAATTTATTCTTACTAATCGTTTTCAATAAAAAAATCATTATGAAATAGCATAAGGAAGATTAAAAGCAATATAAATCAACGTCACGACAGCATTAAGCAATTAAAAAGTAGCAATTCGCATTCATAACATAAGTCTAAAAAACGTAAACTTTTGATATCGATGGGCCAAACGGAATAAAAAGTATGCAGCTGTTTCTTACTTTAACGATTTTGTACTAATAACAGCTATAAACCTTCACGCTTGACTTATTTCAGGGCCGGTAGAGCCCTAACACGTCGCGGTTGGCCGCTCCTATGTAAATCGAATACAAATTCATATGAAAGTTGTGATATTCCTGGTATAGGTATGTTTTTTATGAACATTGTCATGCACGGCCGATTGTTTGGACTTCAGACTTGCACAATGAAAGCTATGAGCGATACAAAGGCGTTGTATGTAGTTTTATAGTTATAAAATGAATTTCTAGTGATTGTAATAAAATATATCAAAGTTATTTAATTGCAATTAATGCCAGACAATTTAAGTTCTGTCGACACATTATAATCATTTATAATTAATATATTATAATTATTTTATAATTATTTTATTTCACATTATAATTATTTGACAGCCTCCGTAGCGCAGTTGGTTAGACGCCGCCTGTGAAACGAGAGGCCGCGGGTTCGATCCCCGCACCGAGAGAAATGTTTGTGCGGCCCACAAATATTTCTTCCGGGTCTGGGTGTTTGTGAGACCGAAAAGTCTCTCGTAGTTCCTGATACCCACGACACAAGACTCGATCTTAGTGTGGGGTCAGGACTATGTATGTGACTGTTGGGTGTTATTTATTTATTTTATTCATTATAATCGTGGGTATCGAGGTCCATGACCAGCTTTCTGGTCTCACAACATCCAGGTTCATAACAACTATTTGTCGAATATACAAATAACTAGCTTTTGCCCGCAACTTCGTCTGCGTTATTGACTTTATTTACAATATGTTTTATATTACGTCCTTATTTCTCCCCTAAAACTGCGATAATTCTAAAGCTCCGAATTACGTCACTATTTATTACTGAGATTGTGATTTCCCGCTTTAACTCCACTTAAAACATAAAAATCCAAAACCTTACAATTGGTCATTATTTATCTATAATAAGTAGATACTATTAAACATAAAAAATTCATCCCTCTGAAATTTATAATATAATCCCAGAACTACGCACAATTTGCGCGAAACCCATATAAGTATGTTTAAAATGTAAGTTGCTTATGCCCGTTATTCCAAGACAACCTTTCGTCCTTTTCCTCCTCTTTTCCCTGACCCCTCCCGTAAATGTGAAACTCTTACACTCATGAACAACTTACAAAAGCACTAGAAATTAAAATATTGCTTTCCCTGTCCAGTTCTTGAACATACCATCAAGCTAAATTTTTAAGGGATTTTTTGTACCCACGGAACCCTAAATACTTTTTACAACATTTCATCCCCTTCGTGCCATTTTTCCACAATTGATGCCAATTTCTTGTATTTATAATAGGTAGCTAAAATACAAATTTTCATACCAGTGACAGCGGTTTCGATTTTGCATACATAATTACGACCCTTATTTTACGCCCTTTGGGGCTAACTTAAGACAAAAAGTATGAAGTTATTTTTGTTTAATTGACTACATAAAGTGCCAAGTTTGAAATCTGCAAATTTCACGGTTTCGTTTTTCGATACAACACAATTTCACCCTTTTCCCTTTAGGGATTGAATTTCGGTAAATCCTTCATTAGTGCTGCTCTACATTATGATAGGAAGCCCCGTGTAAAATTTTAAGTTCCTGGCTTCAGTAGTTTCTGCTGTGCGTTGATGCAACATTTCGGTTCAACAACATTTCAACCCTTATTTTAACCCCTTTAGGGTTAAATTTAGAAAAATAAAGTAAACAGCTATGTTTGGTTTTGATTGATTTACAAAAGTGCAAAGTTTGACAACTGTGGCTTTAGCGGTTTCGATTTTCCATACAACCGCTATTTACCCTTTTCACCCCCTTAGGGGTCGAATTTCCAAAAAGTCCTTCTTAGTGCTATCCTAAGTCACAATAGGAATCCCTGTCTAAAATTTCACGTTTCTAGCTCCAATAGTTTCGGCTGTGCGTTGATTAGATAGTCATTAAATCGCTCTAGTCTCGCAACACTTCAATCCCTATTTTAACCCCTTTAGAGCTAATTTCAGAGAAACAAAGTATACAGTTAAATTACTTTTTAAATGACTAACTAAAGTGCCAAGTTTGACAATTGTAACTCTAACGGTTTCGATTTTCCATACAACAGTTTTTTACCCTTTTCACCCCCTTAGGGGTTGAATTTCCAAAAATCCCTTCTTAGTGCTCACCTACGTCATAATAGGAACTCCTGTGGAAAATTTCACGTTCCTAGCTCCAATAGTTTCGGCTGTGCGTTGATACGTCAGTCAGTCAGTCACCTTCCTCTTTTATATATATAGATTTTAAACGCTATAGAACTTAATTAACAATGGATCGTTACTGCTTGAGAAATAATAAATCATTAAAGCATTGTAAAACAGATAATAATAATAAAATAAACTCTTTACTATAACATAATTTAAAAAAGAATAAAGGAAAGACAAAACTGACATAAAACTGGTGACATAACGAGCGGTCTTACCACTTTAAGCGATCTCTACCAGACAACCGGTTGGGGATGAAATATTCAATAATGGAATACACATTTTACCTAATTAAAATCCCTATAAAAAAACGAAACAACCTTTTATAAATAGAACAGCAAAGAGATTGTACCGTAAATGGAATTTGCTTCCAAGAAATCTGGATATGCAAACACATCTGTGTACTGACTGCGTTATCCTGCTTTGCACGACCGTCCAGACATCATCTTTATTACGTTGCTACATAAAATCGATTTTTTAATCCACAGACTCCATACTTATAATAATACCAGAGTATAATAATCCCTTGGTATTAAAAATATCTTAAAACTCCGTTGGTATGTTAATATCTTATTTATATTTCATCGATAATAAATAAATACACCCAATATTCACATACACAGTCCTGACCCCACACTAAGATCAGAGTAACCCTTAATCATCTGCTGATTAGCTCGGGACAACTTGCCAACCAAGAGTTTGGTTGAGTGATTTTAGGCCAGAACCTGAGCCTTGCACAGATCAGTGATTATTTTATTAAACCTTCAGCAATATTACGCGAAATAGCAGTAAGTTATTCGTTCATATAACGTCTCTAAAAATATACATCGGTGGATCTTTTAGTAACAGTGTAAAGCTTTGGCTCCGCCTCTCATAAATATTATGAAGTATATGTGTAAAAAGCCACAAAGTAAACTCAAATATTTAGGTTTATTTACACAAGGTGAGGGATTTCGTGGAAAAACACGGTCAAAGGAAGTGGTTGGCAAGCGTTTGCAAAGGCGATAGTATTGCAAGAGAACCTACCTATATCGCGGAGGTGCTTGTAACATTTTCTCTATTATTTCTTATTTTTCAAAGCACGTAAGCAAAGCCTTAAAAACCCCTACAATTCGGTATTTAATGTTGTATATGAGAATATTTTTTATTCTTAGTATGCATTTGTATTTAAAATCTTTGGCGGAAGCCAGTCTTCGGCAATGGAATTGCGTTTTATCTAAAACGTAAATAAAGCAATATTAAAGTTTTAAACAATGCATTTGTTCGCAGACCGTAGCTAATCGTTTTAAGTGGAACAGCTACTCGCATTGTAAATGTAAGGACGACAATAATAGTATTATTACATAAAAACAATCATTGTAAAGTGGTGTTTACAGCGGAAATACTCTCGGAATATTATGTCCAACGTACTTTTCCCCTGTTGTTGACAATTCTGAGACGCAGTCACAGCGATACTTAGAATTTTGTTCGTCACGCTAACATTCTTACTCTTAATCAATTCAACTAATATTGCAAAAGGAGAAAATTACGTTTTTGTTCAATAGCTTCTTGTTTCTTGGAAAGTAGATGAGGATGTGTCACTTGCGAATTGCAATTGGTTCTTTATACTCATACTACAAGAATAAAGTGATATGCACCTGGTAGTAAGTGGAAGACGATCCAAACAAAATATCTACGCCAGTCTTCTACGAAACCGTAGTTTTAGCGCTATTTAAGCCACAATCTTAAGTTCATTAAAATAAAACTATTTTTAGCAATTTTATCGCGGGTTTGGTTTAATATTTACATTTTTCAGCTTCACGACGTGACGCGTTTCAATTACTGTATTTATTTGTACAGCCCTCGTAGCCAGCTGTTATATTTTAATTCAACCAATATATACCATTTATTTCAATAAGAAACCATAATCTTTCGTTTAGTTTTAAATATAGCTACACAGATATTTCTAACCAAAAATAATAATATTTATCTCCTTCATTCCCTTTCTGCCTTTCTGTGTTTTATTCAATTTGTTACATATTCAAGAACAAATAATGTTCCTAAAATGTTGTTTTGATTTGATCTTTTTCGTAGGTAACGATGTTATTTCACTGTTATGGACATCTATAGGCTATATACGAACATATATTGCCGAAAGCGCTGTTGTCAAAATAATAATAATAGTTGATCCCGATACCGATACTGCTTAAAATTCATTATACCATTTTGTATGGTTTGTCCTTAAACTTTTCCTGTTTTATCCCGAGCGACAGATTTTTATAAAATAAAGTAATCATCACCACATTTTACATTTTGTTCACAGAGCAGAAGACAAAAACATTATATTGGACTTCAAGTCCTTTTCTCCAAGAACTCCGGGCCTGGGTCGCAATTATGTTATATATTTATATTTATTGAAAATATGTATTTTTCCCCACACAAAAAAGTAGATAGATAGATACTAAGTTTCATAGTAAAATGGAAATTCTCTTTTCGCCACTCACCAACTGATGATAAATGACATACTGCATTCTTCCTGACAAAATTCTAGCGCTGTAAACGTAGCTGTAAAGATTAACGGAAACAATAGTTTGTTACGACATTTGTCATTGGTGGAATCAGTTCTGTAACACGTACAGTATGTGACGTGCGTTCGTGGAGTACTCAAATTGGTCTATTGAAATTGTTTGGTATCGTCGGAAACGTTGTGTTGTACAGTCAGTACTGTTTTATAGGCCTAAGTTACGTAAATTAAATTAATGAATTTTTTTTGTTACTTTATTTTGATTTGAAGTTGGTATTAATAGTTCCGTGTACCGTGCACTCGCCATCCTGACACATAAGATGTTAAGTCTCAATATGTCCAGTAGTTACTCTGGCTACAATGCCCTTCAATCCGAAACACAACAGTGCATTTACACTGCTATTTGACGGGAGAAATAGATATTGCGGACACTACAACAGACATTGCAACTATTTATATTACATTGTATTTCCATTTCATTTTCATTTCAAATATTGCCGTTTTATATAGATCCGCTATTGTTATTCCTATATATTGTAATAAATAATATCTTAGTTTTCATTTACCCATATTTTATACGAAATGATTCTTTTATTCGACTGCCTCGGAGGCGCAGTTTTACTACAGTATTTGAAATCGATTGCAAAGCTGACTTTAGATTTTTCTATTTATTATCAGAAAGAAATCCGGATTTTGTGCCCGACATGGAGGTAGACTCGCACCCTATCACATAATGGGACGGAAATAACAAGGCGAAACGCGTGGGTCCTAGTTGCACCTTTGTCTGCTCTTTCTGGGAAAAGGCGTGGGTTTATATATGTATATGTGATTCATGTATTAAGTAATAGCAAGAATCAATGAGATTTTCTTTGAAATGCAGATGGTCGCATCATTGAAGTTTGAATCATCAGTTTTGCATAATGTGAAATCAATATACATATGCTATTATTATGTAATTATTACAAATAATATAGCTAACTATAGTAACATTGTAATACACAAATTATGGGACAGGTTAGGAGAACCAGAGGAGGTCAGTCGGAAATTTAAGAATACCTATGTAAATAAATAAATACACCCAACACTCACTTACATAGTCCTGATCCCACACTAAGATCGAGTCTTGTGTCGTGGATATCAGAAATCACAAGAGACTTTTCGATCTCAAAAACACCCAGACCCAGTGCAGGGATTGAACCCGCGGCCTCTCGTTTCACAGGCGGCGTCTAACCGACTGAGCCACGGAGGCTGTCCGTAAGTACGTAACATAATATACCTACAATGTATAAATGTTTTTTAGTCTCTACAACGCATGTGATTATTTATTTATATATAACTTTATTGTACACCTAAGACTGAAAATACAGAAAATTATTTGTATTATAACTTAATTTTAAGATTATTTTACGGTCTACTATAATTAGTGAAGTGTACAATATCCCAGTATACTTATGTATATCATGTAGCTACTTGTTCACGATGGCCACAAGACAGGCATTGCATAATGTGGACATAGCTCATATTTCTTATTGTAATTCTGACATTTCTTTTATTTATTTATTTCAAACACGCAAACATGGATGCATCAATTAAACATTTATCATCCAAGTACGACACGTATCAATTTTGGAGCGTAATTCACATATTTCGTATTAATTAATTCCGGTGTAATTTTAGAATCAATTCGTCCACAAATAAGTGTGGCTTTTAATTTGGAATGCGACAACAAATTCCAATTGCATTTAAATGCAAATATGTAGTAAGAGCGGTGGAATACTGCGAAATCCAATTTGGGTTTATAACGAGTTGTTTTAATAAGACTGCCTCGGTGGCGTAGTTGTACTTAGGTACGCTTGCAAAGCTGAGGTCTCGGGTTCGAATCCCGAGTCGGGCATAGTGATATTGGATTTTTCTATTCATTATCAGCCTGGAGTCAGGAATTTGTGCCCGATTTGGCGATAGGCTCACCACCTATCACATCGTGGTACGGAACATACAAGGCGAAATGTGGTTGTCCAGGCACCTCTGCCTACCCCTTCTGGGAAAAAGGCGTGAGTTTATGTATGTATGTTTTAATAAGGGATTTGATCTAGCGGCAAATTGCGAACGTTCGATTTGCATTCGAGTTTGCTTTGTGCGAGTTTTACATAATCACTTACTATACAGACATTGTATATAGTCGGACATAACGCCATAGGCATTCTCTGCTAGTCTACTTTGAGACGGTGCTGAGATGACAGAAGTAGGGTACATATGCTTATTTTAATTTTATATTACAGGGGGCAAACGAGCATGCCGTTCACCTGATGGTACGTGATCACTGCCGCCCATGAACATCTGCAACACCACAGGGCATGGAAATGCGTTGCTGGCCTTTAAGGTGGGAATACGCCCGTTTTTTTCAGGTCGCTAGGTCGTATTTGCTCGGAAATACTGCCGCTGGCAACTGATAATAACTTTTTGCCTTCGGAATTCTAAAATGTCTGAACTCATGACTTATATTTTACTTACAATTGCGCCTTTTTAGCTAAAGTGGAGACATTGAACCTTCTAATTTACTGAAATCATCGCATAATGAATGAAAGAATAACAGAATAATTATATTCAATCATCAAAGAGGAAACTCGAAAGGCACGTGCATAAAATTCAATAAAACAACAATATTCCAAACGTATTTATGAAAATGACAGTCATTATTCAAATTGCGCTTTTAGAATTAGTAGCGCCGCGTTCGCTACGGAATAGTTCATTTTAAATTCCGTTTAAAACTATTGAATAAATTTAGTCACGTTTACTCGGCTAAACTCTATGCATTCCACAAAGCGATGGCAAAAAGCCAGGTTACAAGCGCCGTATTAAAAAAGCGGTAAAACACAATACCAAGAACGATATCTAACAACCAGTAACAATTATTGGAATCTTATTAATTATAGTTTCACGGTATTTGATATTTCCCATTATTGCCACAGGAGGGCAAACTTTCCCAGATAGTGTTCTCGTTATTGCAAACTAACGTATTACGTACATGATAAACATTGTTGTGTGAATAATGTTTCTGGAAATATATTTTTGTTTTGCTTTGTTTGTGTTGCTTGTAATGGAATGACAAATATTTAGTTGGGATTACGGGCGTAATGTAATATTTTGCAAAGCGAGTTTTTGTGCGGTTAGAACGTCTTTTATTAGTATCGATTATAGTTTAGTTATATATATGTAGAATATCAGTGTATAATACATCTCAGCTCTATATTTTGTCACCCGCTTTGCTGCGGAAGGAAGTGGATAATTATTTGTTTCCATTCTTTTCTTCTGATTAATTTGATACGAGTTAAAGTCAAGCTACTGTCTCTAAGAAACTCGAGCTCCGGAGCTCGGTATCAATTCTTTGCGTGCCACTGATGATCCTGGCTGACAGGTGTTACAAAAATGGCTGTTTGGGCAGGAAAAGTAACATGTTTGCTACGAATGTTATCAAACATGACAGCCCTTAACAGCGGCCAATAGTCAATACCCACCTTTAGACGTTACGTCACAAATACCGACCAAAGATAATTGCATAAATGTTTTGAAATAACCAATTAATCTAAAGCGTCCGTAATTATTTTAAAATAATGCAAACGAATTCATTGTTTTCGTTTAGCGCGAATAATGGTTATTCAATTTAATTGTAGAAAAAAAGAACAAAAAAACAGAGATAAAGACAATTCTTATTAAATATGATAGGTGTCAATCTATCACAATTAGATATTTGTTTCATTGATATATATACGAGTATAAATCAATGGTTTGTTTAACATTATAATGTAGCTGTATATTTACATAACAGTTTCGTAAATTCTTTATCAACTAAAACTATTAATATCCAATATTATCATAGATAATAGATAAGTTACAATTATTTTACTGAAATTATGTAGAAGCTTACATAATTGCCTCTCTTTTTTTATTTCTATGAATAGCGAGACGAGCATGCCGTTCACCTGATGGTAAGCGATACGACCGCTCATAAACAGTAGCAAAACCAAATAAAACCTTGAATTACAAAGTAATGCTTGGCATTCCACTGCGCTCGCCATCCTGAGACATAAGATGTTAAGTCTCAATATGTCCTGTCTTTTCTTTCGAAGCATTTATTATTCGAGTTTCACTCAAAGTTTTGAATGGAGTATTATGTCGTTACAACAAAGAAAACATCTGAATGAAATTAGGACTACCACATGGCACGAAAGTAAAAAGAAATAGGCACAAAGCAATACTTACATTGAAAATGAAAGCAGGCGTAAACGGGGATGTATTCAATAAAGTAATATAGCCAATAAACGTTAAATTCACACAAACATTAAAATGATTAGAATTTCTTAGTGGAAATAATGAACGAAGTATACAAATATAAAAGTTCCCACAAATATTTTCTTACTAATCTGTGCTATCGAATCGGATTTTTATCAATGTTTTTTTTTACTGTTTAGATCAAATCAAGTTTTTGCCAAATGACAAGACAGACGACGACGACTCTCTCGGTGGCGTAGTTGCACTACGGTGTGATTACAAAGCTGAGGCCTCGGGTTTGAATCCCTGGTCGGGCAAAGTGATCATGCATTTTTCTATTCATTATTTATAAGCTTGGAGTCAGGAATTTGTGTCCAATATTGCGATAGGCTCGCCCCCTACCACATCGTGTGAGCGAACACAAAGATAAAACGTGAGTGTCCTTGCAGCATCTCTGTCTACCCCTTCTAAGAAAAAGTCGTGAATTTATGTATGCATGTAATAATATTCCATTCTCAATAATTGGGTTATCCAAAACCAACCACTTTTTTAATTCGGACTACAAGTTCCTGATGTTAGCGCGTTCAAAGAAAAAAACGAACTCTTCAGCTTTATAAGTATAAATTTATATCAATATGTAGATAAATGTACATTATTATTAACGAAGTTACTTACCTCTTTAGTTCATTGTTTTGTCACCCGCTTTGCACGGAGGGAAGTGGACAATATTTTATTTCCAACTACTCCTGCTAATTACACTTTCTGATTAATTTCGTTGCGGGTTAAAGACAAGGTAGACATTCCCGGAGACTCGCCGAGCTTCAATGCTCGGTGTCAATACATTGCGTGCCACTGTGGATCCTGGCTTACAGGAGTTACAGTGGTGGGTGTGAGGGCGGGACAGTCTCCTATAATGTACATTATTAGTAGATCAGTCCATAATCGCCGACTGCAGAGTATGTGACTCCTCTACAAGCAAGGATGGTATTGTGCGGATTGGCTGACTACATATACCATAGATTTTTTGAAAATCTCCGTGTTACGCAGTTTTTCCCAGGATCTGTTCCGTCACCGTTAAAGTCAAGAACATCCCTTTTATAAGTCACAAGCATTTGAATATACGTCTACAATCGCCGCAGATTACTTCAGGTTACCACTGCTACCATGCATCTTATGAGGTGCAAAGTTCGTGGCATACACGTGTGCAATGACAAATTCACACGAATTATGGTGAGAAGCACTAGTGCCACAATCTATTATTAGTGTAACTGTTCGTATTGTTCAATGTTACTGAACCACGACTAAAAATACTCCCAGAATTATTCTATTCACAGACGTAGTTCAAAAGATAATTGCATTGACCAATGCAAAGTTTCGAAACTATCGAACAACAGAAAAATAAGTTAGATGTAATATGTAAGGGACAGGGCGACATGGCAATTTTCTAGTGATGTATCACGTTCCAAGTAGTTCATATCGATATGTGGTAATAAAAAGTTAAGTCAAGTTTATTGTACACACACAATAGAATAAAATATAATCGTATTGGTACGTTTTTTAAATGTAATAACTACTTCTTTTAAAACAACAAAAAAAAAATAGTTAAAGACTATCATCGATTTTATTTTATCATTGATGTAAGTTGCAGATTTTAAAAATAAATACTACATTCTACTGAAGATATGTAATGGTTTAATATTATCGGAAATATATCATGAACAAATTTCAAAGTAAATTTACTTTCCGCTCAGACTTCAGTTGATATTAACGGGGCCAATATGGTGCTCATTATGCCGTTTAGAGAAATAATTATATCGATTTGATAGAAACCCATAAACATCTAAACAAGGCTTCACAAAGAGGAATATATTGTTAAAAACTTATGTTAAGCTTCTTATTATCGTAAAGAAAAACTTTTTCAATTAATTTGACATCGTTGTTCTTATACAAATGAATAAACGACTGAAGAATTTGAGGACAAAACAGTGATGACTAAAAAAGTTTACATAAATGGAGGGCGGGCGATGGCCCACTTCTGCGAAAGGATGATTTCGTAGAACGAAAGAGCAGGGAGGGACAGAGGTCGATCGGATCTCTCTCGTCGTTCGAGGAGACGTAGGAGACGCCGAGGTGAAGATTAACCGGTGACTCCTGTCCTGTGGACTGTGGCTTACCCTAAAGTATTTCGAAATATTGAAATTCATGTACGGTTTAGAATTTAAATGGTACATATTTATTTCCTTTTGAAATTAAACGTTTCAAACTAAACTTTAATCGCGAGTATATTACAATTAATTATTCCGTGACTTTTTAAACTTACCTTTTTGCATTCTAGGTTCTGTTAATTTATACGAACTATGAAACTTTTTCCTGTAAACGTTAAAACAGTAAACTTTTCTGACTTTCACCTAACGCTGTAAGTTTTTGGCTATATTTTTTAAATTATTGTGAATCAGTTGACGCGACTTAGCATTTCATTTTTAATCGATTTTAAAAAAAGGCGGACGTTCTTAATTCGTCGGAATATTCATTTTCATCAGTAATTTACTTTATAGTGTAGTTTCACTAAGCCTTTCCAATTTTCATTATTTATTGGTAATATTTAAATACAATCTGTTTGGAAACGTACTGGTATTACGCGAAATTGTGAATGAGACTGAAAAAAAAATTCATTAAATAACCTTAAAAAGATAATAGAAAATGGTTATGAAATACAAATATTAGAAATCAAAAGTGAGGCGAATAATAAAAATATTATATTACAAAGCAAGAACAATAACGGCAGCTTCTGTATCAGCGTCAGAACTAATGGCCCGCCATGTCAGACCCTTTGTTCGTGGCCACGAGCTTGTAGCATTTTGTTTATACAGCATTCAGTTCTGACAACAAAGAACTGGATGTAGGTACGTCGGGCACAGAATGCAGACGATAAATTAACTAGAAATAATATTAAAGAAAATGCAATATTGACAGCACTAGAAGCATCGCTGCTTATCCAAATCGGAGTTGCTATCGTCAAAAGAATCATGACGAATATTCTAAAGGGAATGTATTTCTTCACATGTACACAACTCTTCGATACTCCACCCATTACCATGATATCCTTTATTTATCTTTAATATTATAAACGAGAAAGTTTGTTTCTATAGATGTTTGTTACTTTTTCATGCAAAAATGGCTGGAACTATTTTATGAAATTTTGTATAGAGCTACCTGACACTTGGAATCAATACATATTTTACTTTTTATACTACTTTTTACCCTGAAAAAAAATTTGAATTCTCGTGAGATAAGTAAGGAATTGAAATATACATATTTGCTACTCTTTTAAATTCAAATTCATGGCACGGAACAGGAGTGGATAGAATTGCATGCTTTTGGTCGTGACTTGTGGGATAGAATGAGACGGGAAAGAACGGGATACTCGCATAATGGGATGGGACGGGAAAATTTGCACCCGGGTCAGACTAATAGTCATTACATAGTATAAAACAAAGTCGCTTTCTCTGTCCCTATGTCCCTTTATATGCTTAAATCTTTAAAACTACGCAACGGATTTAGATGCGGTTTTTTTAAATAGATAGAGTGATTCAAGAGGAAGGTTTATATGTATAATACGTACATATTATTGTACAGAAATTTATTTGTACCCGGGCAAAGCTGGGCCGGGCCGCTAGCATCATATAAAATACATAATGATTATAATTTCATTCATAATTTTACTGGTCGTTGGTTTTAGAAATCAGTAGTAAAGTAATATGTTCGGCGTACATTTGTTTTTTTTTATCTACAAGTACTGTCACGCCATGCAATTAAGTTGATAATGGTATTCTCAGAAAATGGTAGGTTTGTAGAACTTATTATCGCCATGTAACTTACATTCCTCGGAAATCGTGACATGGAGGCTTTATGTTCGCTGTAATTTAGTCTAGATTTTTAGATTAAGAAATTAAACGTGCAAAGAATATAAGTATAGTCTTTTAAATGTTTCTTTATCATGTTTGTTTCGTTTTGTTAACAGGTAAAAAGCCCAGCTTATTAGTAGGTAATTGTTATATTACATTATACATTCCTGGTGGTTAATAAACCAAAAACATTAATTTTGCCGTGATAAACTCTCCGTTATTTTCCGCAATACTGTCATTAATCCTCATTTAAATAATATTGATTGAAAACGTATTTTTGTCATGATATGATTAATTGAATTATAATTCAACGTAAGCTCTTTCAACGTTCTTCCATTTCACGTTATCAATACCAATTTTTCAATTAAACGTCGACACAAAAAGTTATAATTGACCATTTATCCGGTTGAATGATTAGCCGTTTCTTTTATATAAAACGTGGCATCATGGTTCCGAGTAGTGTTGTAATGAGGGGTCTAATTGCGTGCATTCGTAGTATCGGACAGGCGGCCTCTCTGTGCGTCTCGGTAATTACAGCCCAACAAATGTGCCGTGTTTCGGGGAATTCGCGTTGGTCACACCGATACAAGTTAAAATTGCAATTACACACCCATCCGTTACGAACAATGCATAGATATATGGCCCAATTATACCCCTTTTTGTAACACGTTACCTGAAAAAGTGTGCAATGCGGACTATCACAATGTAGTGTTGACTTTATAAGCTGTGGACAATTATGAAAATATGTCAAAACGATTGGCGGTTGGTCAATTAATTAATTTAATTTGTAATTCGTGCATGAATTTGTCAATTGAGATGATAGTACAGTAATATTTTGTCATAGAATTCAGTATTTTATAACCTTAATCATCATCAGCCTTTTGCTGCCCACTGCTGGATATAGGCCTCCCCAAATTGCGCCATTTCACCCTGTCTTTTGCTTGTTGCATCCAGCATCTGGCATCTGCCAGCGACCTTTCGCAAATCGTCACAACACCTAGCTAGAGGGCGTCCTACATTACATTTGCCAAGACGCGGTCTCCACTCAAGTATATGTTTATAACCTTATAATGTTAAATAAATACTGATTATTATGAATTTTTGATGTATTAATCGAAGGGAGAGCATTTTCAATCGTGTGTTTTTAGTGCTATGTCTGTATTATTAGAGTGTGTAAGATTGATATCTCAAAGTGAGCGATAAGGGTATAGTGTGCGCGCTAGCAGTAGAGGCCTCAAAGGCATTAATAAAATATATGTGTTCGTAAGGTCACAGTTTATTAAAATCCACCTTTGAATCGTAAAAGAAATTAACTTCTCAATTTTAAAAACTAGATTTAAATATTGAAAGTCGAATATTGAATAAATATGTTTTATTGTTCTATAGAATTTTATTTGCGTTAACTGCTTTAAAGGTATTTTAAAAGGGTATAAAATAGGGTTTTTATTTCACATCAAAGGTTTGTCTTTGATAAAAAAAGTTTGAGAACATAAGCTATGTGCGAACCTAGGCGGATTGTACGGTACGCAGTGCGCCAGTGGATTAAAACCTATGTACATTATATATAAAGCTTTATATATCTGCTCTAATCCCGCTCGCAGGGTTGGCATGATTGATTGGTGTTACAGAGATTTGGCTTATAGTCCGAATGTAACACCCAACAGTCACATACATATATATGTACAAACATGTGTATGACATACGTAAACATTCAATAATTCCCTTGGGTTTGTACATGCTTTACTTTGGTCAAAGATTTGGCCAAAGGAACGTTTTAAAAAAAACGCTATGCGCAAGTATGTATCAAAATCATAAAGTTTATTTTTATTGCATGAACGGCAAGACGAACATGCTGTTCGCCTGATGGTAAGCGATATGATCGCTCATGAACAGTAGCAAAACCACACAACACCATGAATTACAAAGCAATGCTTGCCCTTCCATTGCGCTAGCCATCCGGAGATATAAGATGTTAAGTCTCAATATGTCACGTAGTTACTCTGCCTACAATGTTCTTCAATCCGATAGCAATGCATTTAAACTGCTGTTTGGCGGGAGAAAAATACATTGCGGTGGTACATACCCAGGCGGTCTCTCACATATGAGAGACCTACCACCAGTTTAGTAGGTTTGGACAAAGGAACGTTTTAAAGAAAATGTGACGCGTAAGTATATATCATAATCATAAGGTCGAGTGAGTGTTTGGCATTTCATATAAGTAAATCATCATATTTGATGATATTTTTCCCCAAAGATTGACAACCTCAGTGGCGCATTTGGTTAGAAGCCGGCTGAGAAACGAGAGGCCGCGGGTTCGATCTTCTGACCGAGATAAATATGTTTGTGATCTTAATGTGGCGTTGTGTGTATGTTGTTGAGTGTATTATTTATTATCTATTTATTTATTATATAGTAATGACAAAACTAAAATGCAATAACAAAAAAGTCAACAAATAACAACAAATTCTAGTTGTAACGACGATATTAATGATGTTGTCCGAAAAAAGACTTTTTCATGTTCATATTAATGGATATGACAGTTAAAAACCAATTTATGCCTGTCCGAGAATTCCAATATCGTTAATTGCCTCAATTTACACGGCACAGGAGGTATGAAATTTATAAAAAAGACGCGGGGGAATTACATAGAATGCACGAGTTATTTTGATTAGCCATACGTTAATTAAAATTTGTATCGTTGCGTAGAATATTTATGAATTGGAATTTAAAAAGTTCAATGCGCGAGTGTTAGGTTAAAGACCTTTAGATTAATAATTGTTATAATAATTAACAATTAAACGTGCTTGATATTTATTCCTAACGGTATCATAACATTTTTATAAGACAAATATAGAATGGTTAAATATAATTACAACTCGCTCGTTACGAGTCCATCAACATGGACTTTATACTATCACTATTAGCATATATTTATTGTAATAATGTTTTTTTTCCAAATAAAGAAAATAAAATAAATATCAACATATTGAAATTAGTTGTTAAATAAAAGTAATAAAAATTAGACGCAACTAACGAGAAATTATTTAAAGGTATCTTAAATATATAAACTCACGCCTTTCTCAGAAGAGGTAGGCAGAGGTCCACATCGTCTGGTGTGGAACATGCCTATCGTCATATTGGGCACAAATTCCTGACTGATAATGAAGAGAAAATTCCAATATCATTGTCCGACTCGGCATGACTACGGGCTGATAATGAACAGAAAATTCCCAATTTCTTTGCCCAACCCGGCATTCGAACCCGAGATTTCAGCTTTGCAATCGTACTGTAGTACAACGACGCCATGCGTCACTCTCCTACGTAAGCCCCAACGATTAGTGGCGCAGCGGGCTATCAGGGGCTACCGCACGGTTTCCTTCGAGGCGGCTTGTGTGTTAGCTGGATATCTGCCCTGGGATCTCGACGCCAAAGCCCTTTCAGCTACGTTTCACTGGCGCGAGGAGGCGTTCAGACTTGGACAAAGACCAGTATCCAGAGAGGTTGAGGTAATGCGTGCCTCCCTCCACAGGGCCGCCGTGGAGGAGTGGCGTCTTAGGTTGGACAACCCAACGGCGGGTCTGAGGACTGTTGAAGCAGTGCGCCCTGTCTTTGACCAATGGCTAGACAGGCGCCATGGCGTGGCGACGTTCCGACTCACACATGTGCTCACAGGACATGGTAGTTTTGCCGAGTACCTGTGTAGGATAGTTGGCGTCGAAAGATTGGCCGTTTGTCACCACTGTGGCAACTGTCCAGAAGATACGGCCCAGCACACGCTGGAGGTTTGTCTATCCTGGGATAGCGAACGCAGCGCTCTCACAGAGGTAATTGGGACCGATCTCTTTCTGCCGGTTGTGGTTTGGGCCATGTTAGGCAGTCCAGGGTCTTGGCGTGCGGTGGCAAACTTCTGTGAGAAAGTAATCTCGCAGAAGGAAAATGCCGAGAGGGATCGAGAGCGGTTACGAAAAAAGTACAACGACGCCACCGTGTCAGTGATATTATAAAGATCTTTAATTATTATTATTATCTTGTAACTACTGTTAAATATAATTTAATTGTCTTTGGTGTACGCACTGCTGATTACATTGTATGTGATTTCAATTAATATTCCCATATCTCCATACGACATCCAATAATGTTCGTCTCGACAACTATTCCACCATTCAACGTCACATCTTTGATGCTGTCAGGTGACTGATGAAGCCAATCTCCGCAATGAATGGCCATACATGGCTCGTCAAATCCTCCGACAATAGCTACCCAATGCCTAGCCATACGAACACGAAATTAACTGTCGAACACATCTCAATGTAGACAGTGGTGCCGTCTCGAACGAACTGAGGGTTACTCTATACTCCGACACGAAATTCGAATATTCGGATGTTCAACGTCCACATAAATTAGATTGTTTTTTCTTTGTTTTTGGTTACGACGTGCAGTAAAGGATTCGATCATTTTGTAAAGTAGTTATTCATATTCGTACAGATTTACGTACGATGTTCAAAAATTCGGCGTCGTGTTCATTCATGCTGAGTCATGACTGATAACACCGTGACTCTACCAATTTAAAAATGTAATTAGAAATCTATACTAATATTAATAAACTGCAGAGTTTGTTTGTTTGTTTGTTTGTTTGAACGCGCTAATCTCTGGAACTACTAGTCCGATTTGAATGATTCTTTCAGTGTTGGGTAGTCCATTTATCGAGGAAGGCTATAGGCTATATATCATCACCTATAGGAGGAAAGCAGTAGTGATATTTTGTTCGTTTTTCGTGGTCCGATTGGTCGATATTCTAAACTGATAGTCAGAATTAAACATTTTGACCGCCATTTTAAAACGTGTATGCACCCGGGCGGAGCCGGGCCCGACCGCTAGTAATAACCAACGGTGGTTGAAATCACAAATGATTTCGTGTTTACAGTCACATATTGAAAGTTTTGCCAATCAGTCATGGCTAAAGGACATGATGTTTGTTTATAGCGTAGGTCTGGCAAACGAGCATACAGGTCACTTGATGATAAGTGATCACTGCATCCCATGGACATCCATAGCACTTCATGCATTCACATCATGGATGTATTGCCAGCCTATCAATCCGGAGTGGCGCGGGATGAATAAAGGATTGGAAGAAGGAAGGCCCAATTTTGATGAAATTTGGCTTTGAACTAGCTAACACTCTGAATTAACACATAGGCTACATTTTATCCCGACAAAATTTAGTGTTCCCTTGGGATGAGTCAGGAATTCAATTCAATATACATATTTGCTACTCTTTCAAATTTGAATGGGTGGTACGCGGCAGGAGAGGACAGAATTGCGTGCTTTTTGTCATGGAATGAAATAATACGGGACAGAAAAGTATACCGGGTATTTCAAGACTGCTACCGAAAACGAAGCAGGGTGGTAGTTTTAGTGATTACAAACACAATGCAACTAAAAATTTTGCTGAGAAACGCGACTATATTTTTTTATAATTTTTTAAATATCGTCATTTTTGGGTGGTAAATCCATTGTTTTTGGTAAAATAATAATTTAAACTCTTTTATACCTTAGAGTATTTACAAATAAAAGGGTATACACTATTATTTTACGAAAAAATGTATTTAACACCCAAATACGACCATATAAAAAAAAATACAAAAAAATTGTCGCGTTTTTTTCCAAAATTTTTAGTTTCATTGTGTTTGTAGTCACTAAAACTACCACCCGGCTTCGTTTTCGGTAGCAGTCTTGATATACCCTGTATAAAAGGATGGGACGCGACGGAAAAAGTAATATAGTCGACGTCAGTCACAATAAGTTCAAATATGAAATAGCTAGTACGCTAAATAATAATATGTTATTGATGAGGACTGGGCTCAAAAAGTATCTATACTCGGATGAAGCCGCTAGTAATAAGTATATAGCGGCTTCTTTATCAATGCTACCATGTTTTGTTCTATTGTATCACGTTATGTTATATTATATTGTCAATTCTGTATAACTTGAAATTATATACGGCTGCCTTTCTCGATGCTGTTTCTCAGACAAATGGGCATTTACGAATTAAATTACGAATCGTCTATCACAATAGATATGAACAATATAATATCGTATGTCTATACATATCATATTTGATCACTGATATGTTTACGCACCTTAGACGTGCTGTATACAAACATCAGCTAATAAGCAATATATTTCGAAAGTAAATTCTCGCAAATGCTCTTGAAAACAAAATATGTTGTTTATAATAAAATCGTATATCGTGTCTGTAAATCTCGATCACACATTGTGTCATCGTTGCGAAACATGTTTCTCGCGAAATGCCTCGGGTACGCGTCATTACTTTAGAACATTGAGAAAGTCTACAGAAAATATTATATTTACGATCATAACATTTCTTTGCTCATATGCAATACGATAGAGACCATGTTTTTTTATATACGTCTAGCGCTCCGGGGCTCCGCCTGGGGAATACAAATTTCAAAATGGCGGCCAAAATGTTCAATTCCGACTATCAATTTAAAATATCAACCATTCAGACCACGAAAAACGAATACAATTTCCTCGTATTTGCTAGATTTTTCACTACTGTTTGCCTTCTATAAATCATAGCGTGATGATATAGTTACAGCCTATAGCAATGAGCTATCCAACACAATTTTTTTTTAATACGAACCAGTAATTCATGAGATCACAGGTAACAAACAAACAAACTCCTTCAGCTTTATATATTAGAAGTATTAGTATGGATAGGGGTTGGAGCTTGAAGGAAAATATATTCTATATGTCGTTAATTATACTTATACGGAGATATTAGACTTCTATTGCACTCTTAAAATTTTGCTTTAAATTTAATTCAAATAACTATCACAAGGCGCTGAGATATTTCGTACAACCTAAATTATATTACTTTATGATGAGATGTTTGCACTCTATAGTAAACACTTGTAGCTTAAAAATGAAAATTATGAAAAATGAGTATTTGCCTCCAATTCTGCGTTTGAAGAATTTCGTGGAAATTTAAATACGTAAGTATAACCTAAAAAAAAAGAAAATGTCTGTGTAATTATTAATGCACGTCATATACTTCTTTTTAAGATAAAAGTCACTTTTATAACGATTTTTTACAATGGTCTTAACTTTACCACCATATATAATTGAAAATAACATGTATATATACGAATAAATATATTTTTTATCTTCTCTAATATAAAAGACGTGTTGAATATTTATGAAAAAAATAGTATGAATCGCTTTATATAGTTATGAGTTGTCACGGAAATTTGACAGCCAATTACTTTGCTGCCGTATCTATATTATATAAAATCAAAGTAATTTGCAATCAAATGCAATGAAAAAATAAAACATCACAGTATTTTTTATGAATATTAGTAGTTCCCGCTACGTTCTTCGTAAAGGGACAGTCCCTATTTCAGTGGTACTTTCCCGCTTCTCAATGACCTACGAACTTTGCTTGGATTAATCATATAACACGGTGTTTAGTGATAATATGATCACAGTCGCTTAGTTGAAAAATAACATAAAATTGTTAATTACTGTTCCAATTGTGACCGAACTCCGAGTGTTTTCGATTAACCAACCAATTTTCCCAAAATTATTTTTCGAAAAGGCAACAAACCTGACCTATCTTGATACTATTATCATTGAAGTAAACACGAAAGAAAAAAAATACGTAGGTACAATTTTTATTATTTAGTTTAATAAAAATCTATTTAGATGAATATAAATGTTGTCCGATTTGATTTAAAGAGTAACAAACGTATAAACATAACAAACAATTATACGGACTTATATAATGTTATCTAGCTTCGTCTGTCTACGTGGTACCCGGTTTCAGCGTAAATCCAGACAGTCCAATGCGAGTTGTTAGCCGAATCGATATCAAGCCGTGTTCAATCTGGCTGCATCGAAATGTTCCCTCGGTTCGGACGTGCCCTCAAGCGGTCGAGCCAATGGAGTTCTCGTACGTTATAGTAAAAAAACTGCTATCTCAACGTAGATAGAATCCTTTTATGAAATTTTCAATAACGTGGCAGCCATTTTTCTTGGGACTGTATTTATTTTCCAATAAATAATTGAGTTATTGAGAATCCGAGGCGTTGAATTCGCGGAGTCTGGCACGTGGTATCATTTTAACATACTAGAATATCGAAAACCTTAAATTCAGCATAATTTGGAGTTATTTGTCTTAATTTGGTCTGCGGATTGTAGAACATAACTTTATATGATTAAAATAATATATTTATATGATTGAAATAATATGATTAAATAGGCCAGAACACAGATTTGCGTTTTGTGTTGCATTAATAATTTTAGACGATCATTTAGGCGTTTGTACAAAAGTAGAGTAAATATTGTGTAACTACAATTAATTTAAATTCTTATTCAAAGGTATAAAACGGCAGTTCTGAATTTCATGTTTAAATAAAACAAGTCTGTTTTCATCCGATACGTCGGTAAACACGAGGATGCATTGTAATGAAAATAAAATAAAGGCCCAGGATGTTTTCAGCACAATCGTTGCATTGTTTTGTACGGAAATTCTCATTCAATAAGACTTTTTTTATTGCATTCGTCCGGCAAATGAGCAAACAGGTCATCTGATAGTAAGTGATCACTGCCGCCTATAAATAAATAAATAAATAAATAAATAACACCCAACAGTCACATACATAGTCCTGACCCCACACTAAGATCGAGTCTTGTGTCGTGGGTATCAGGAACTACGAGAGACTTTTCGGTCTCACAAACACCCAGACCCGGAAGAAATATTTGTGGGCCACACAAACATTTCTCTCGGTGCGGGGATCGAACCCGCGACCTCTCGTTTCACAGGCGGCGTCTAACCAACTGCGCCACGGAGGCTGTCTGTATGAACATGCACAACGCTTAGATGATGGATGTGTTGCCAACTAATCAAATCCGTAGGAAAGCGGGAACGAAAAAAGGATGTGAGGAGAACAAGGGTATTGGGCATCCGGAAATTTAACTCGCCGAAATGAATATATGTGCGTTCCGTTTCCAATATGTTGCTGTAGATATTCTCGGGACAAGTGGGTGTGCATTAGCAGTGATTTTGTTGCGGTTCAAGATGATAATTATGCAAGTGTACCTACATATTTGTGAATAGTATTGTATTCATTTTCACACTGCGATAGAGTTACACAACTTCGAATTAAAAACATTGTTCGATGATAAGACCGCCGAGTTCCTTTGAGCCACAAAGACAATGCTATACTGTCACCATTGACAAAAATAAAATAGGGTTGGGGTGAGAAAGCGCTTAAAGTGCTCCGACGTAAGTGGTACTCGCGCTACATTGCATCTCTAGTGGAGTGTTACTGAAATTAGTCATCGCTCTTACATTAAATTAATACTCATTTACGTTTATTTTCAAAACGATATATTCGCCGAAATCTAATTAGTATCTGCAACGCCAACACAAGGTGTAATTATTCAATTGATTCGAGCCAAATAGTAAGATACGGTTTCCAAGTATCAAGAAGTTTCGCCAGATGTTGCATAACAGAGCAACTTCAGCTCGGCTCTAACTTTACGCTTAGATAAGCGCATCTCGCTTAACTTCACCGCAATCCTGTTAGTAGTGTCTCTTGTATCTTCTAAGATAATATAATTATTCAGTATTAAACTATAGTGGTACTGGGTTGATTTAATTCTTCGGCTGTGCATCGTAGGAAAATTAACAACATTGTATATTAGAATTTGAAGGCTCGATGGCGCAGTTGTACTGCGGTACGATTACAAAGCTGAGGTCTCGGGTTTAAACCCGGGTGAGGCAAAATGATATTCGATTTTTATATTTATTATCTTCACGGAGTCAGGAGGTTGTGCGCGATATGGCAATAGGCTCGCCCCTATTTCATCGTGTGACGGAAAATACAAGGCGAAACTTCGACGTTCTGGTTGCACCACTGCCTACCCCTTCTGTGAAAAAGGCGTGAGTTCATGTATGTTATGTGACTCAACACACAAAACGTAATAACCAAATTATATTGTACTTCCATGTTTTATTGTTGCGCGACAAAGCGATTATTCTTATAAACACCTGAGACCTGATACATTATTCGAAAGTGGATGTACACTTTAAGCTGAAATCTCACACTTTTGCGATGGTCATTACGCAGGGTTTTCACGTTCCACGTCAAACTATGCGTTACTTGGTAAGTATTACGTTCTCTCTATAAAATATTTTATCATAATCCAAGTAATTAATTGTTAGCATACAAAATGTATAACCAGTAAGTTCATGTACCGTCAAAAGTTAAACAGAGGACGTCAGTGATCTGACTTACGAACTGGCAGGGTTGAAAACTGTTGTTGAAACTAACAGTTTCAGTTCTCTGTATCAAAGTGGAGTATAGTATCCACATTATAGTTTCAGCTATAAAGACGTGAAGACCGGCTACACAGAGAATACCATTGTGTTACAAAAATAACAACTTTTCATTACTTCAAAAAAAAACTATTATACATTTAAAAAAAATGTAATAGCGAGGCAAGCATGCCATTCACCTGATGGTAAGCGAGACGACTGTTCATAGACAGAAGCAAAATCCAACAACACAATTAATTACAAAGCAATGCTTGGTATTCCACTGCACTCGTCATCCTGGGACATAAGGTGTCAAGTCTCAATATGTCTAATCGTTACTCTGACTACAATATCCTTTAAACCGGAACACAACAGTGCGTTCACACTGCTGTTTACCTTACCGTACTTTTATTGCGTGACTAATAGGTCGTAGCCGAACATGTTGGCTGCCTTGGCTTTGTCCACTCTGGAGGATCTCTATTATTAAAAGCAAATCCTATATGCTAACCACTAAGTATTATGGATGATTGGCCACCCACTTTAAATCTATCCCGCTAACCCTTTGAGACGCCTAACTGCCGGTCTCTATATCCTATATATCTTTAACAAGAGGTTAGAATAGCTAACTATACTATGTCGATACAATTCTATGCTTCAATAAACAATTATATACATATACATTTATTTTGCCTAGCTGTCTATAGATATATGCACCACATCAATATATCTCTATATATGTTAACTCAAACATAAAATGCGTCGAAATATCTAATGAAATCTCCAGTTATAGATAGATCGGTTATAGAAACCGGCCATAAAACATTAAAAGATACGCTTACACCTTTACAACTAACATATCTTGAGTTTAAATGCGGTGTAAATATTTAATCATAAAGTAGAATTAGGAATATCACGTAGCACTAATATGAAAAATGGAGGTAGGTGCATCGTAATTGGTTATGAGGGTGTATTGACTTCTCGTTTGTATTAAGCGACATCTGTCAACACAAACTTGTACTAATTTTAATAGTATAGTATGCTTTAGTCTTTGTTCTGAGGTTATAGTTAATTTATTACTATGGGGAGAGTAAAGAAAATACTTGATGTATAATGTACAAAGTTTTAACTCGTGAAATGGACAAGTTTCCTCGAAATAATTAGGGCGGATCTCGGAACTTAGCGTCTAATTATAGTTTGAATTATGCTGTTTGGCCAAAACAAAGCTAAAATGATAAATCGAAACTTGGAAACCATCTGCATCAACGCAACCGTATGCAAGTGAGATTTTGTCACTAAATAAATTGAAAACTTCTTATATACAACGAAAATACAGACAAAATAATGTTATATAATACATATATTTATAGCGTAGTGAATGGTTGGTGAAAAACTACAGTAATCTTATCCCAAAATTTTTGCTTATTACTCATAAATATAATAACAGAAATACTATCACGGTGAAATGAATTGAAGATTACAGTTTCATAAATAGTTCTGATTTTATCTACAGACTAATATTAGATAACACACAAATCAAAAAACAAAGTATAATATAATCGATTATTAGAAATTTGACTAAAATTAATTATACTAATAAATTCGGTTACGAGTATCCCAATTTCACTCGACGGCGATCGAAGAAAAATAGCGCTGCTGCCAAGTGATATTGGTCCGACGCGACGCGTCGACATGACTTGTTGGTATGGAATCTACCGATTGTGCAGATTCTCGGGAACTTTTTTGTTAGGGGAACGGAACATACGTTAAAACTATTATCTAATCTGTAGGAAGTTTTTGCGAAATTCCAATGTAACACTTATTTAGCTGGCTGGCAATATTAAATCTGGGAACTCAAGTACAACAATATTCATAACCGATATATAAAGTACCTAGAAATTTAGTTTAATTAAATAAATATCTCTTTAGATATCAGATTAATTTTGCCGGTTATTCAAATAACAAATATATGCATATAAACAATATTGCAATGAATGACGAGACGAGCATGTCATTCGCCTGATCGTAAGCGATATGACCGCTCATGAACAGTAGCAAAACCAAACAACACCTTGAATTACAAAGCAATGCTTGGCATTCCACTGCGCTCGCCATCCTGAGACATAAGATTTAAAGTCTCAATATGTCCAGTAGTTAATCTGGCTACAATATTTTTCAATCCGAAATACAACAGTGCATTTAAACTGCCGTTTGGCGGGAGAAATAGACATTGCGGTGGTTCCTACCCAGACGACCTCTCACATATGAGAGACCTACGACTAGCATTATTAATTATAACTTATTAAATCAAATGTAGGTCAGGTTTATTTCAAGTAAAATAAGCATTTGTTTATCTTGGTGACGTCAATATTAGGCCTATATCGAAGATAACTTTATTATCTACTTATCTTCATTAGTCTTTGCTATTATCTGTAAGCCAAAAGATCATTATTTCACTATTTCTTAGTGTAACCTATTTTCGTTCCCTTATTAATCTAACTACTCTTTTCTTGAACGTTTTCATTGGTCAGACAGCAGACTATTGGCTCTCATAATATCTTCCCGACGAGATAGTTATCCTTATCTATTTTCATAAATGCTAAGGCGTATTCACTCCGGAAGACAACCTACGTAACTGGGTTTAATTAAAGTATAAAATCTAATTAGTATAATATTTTACACAATTATTATAATAGATATGTAAAATTGTAAGTAAAACATTTTTAAATGCGTCAGACATATTTAATGTAGTAACTAAAATACGAATGCAAATACTACAAAATGTTTTCCCAGAAAGGCTGTAAATTTTAAGCATTTAATGTGTGCACATAATTAAATTTCCACGCCTCTGTGAATTTACTCGGTCTCCGCTTAGCAGCCCAGAAATTAAATTACGCTCAGACTGACGACTAAAAGGCTCTTAAAACTACGAACTACCAGAAACTATCTGAACAAGTCGCTGGAAGTAAAAAGATAAAAACTAAAGTCGGATATAAACTTTAATCATCCTGTTTTGAGAGTTGTATAACATTTATTAAAGTATGAGGATAACATAAATTCTTCAAAAAAATTTCAACTGGGCAGAATTGCCTTTTGCTTTGTGTTCTGAGAACAGTAGGTTTGAGACTAATCTTAAGGCGGTTTATTCAACCATTACATTGCACACACCAACTCGATTGCCCAGCATAAATATGGCTACATATTTCGTAATTACCGCTCAATAGCGTTATATCGAAAAGATTTATGTTCTGTATATATGGGTCCGAAATGCGTACATTCGGTTTTAGAACACGCAACGTATAAAATATAGATAACTACGTCAAATAATATGGAATGATATATTTTAATAAACAATGGAATATGCCCACACTCATTCAAACATATTTTCTGTATATTGAAAATTCTTGGTAGGCAGCGACTATACGGCACTGCAGATGTACGTGGGGAACGGTAATCGTTTACCATCCGATGGTTCGTTAACTCCTTCGCCGCTCAGAAGATATTTCTTAAATTATAGCCCTTCTTAGCCGCAGTCAAGTAAAAATGTTTTCAACATGAAGCTGAAATAGACGTACATATGTTAATGACGCAGCTTAAAGAGTTTTGCTCACATTAAAACCTCATCTCCGCCCCCGGAGATTGCTGCGACGTAGATTATGTTTCTGTTCTGCGAATAATGATATAAATCATTTCCTGTAACTGTTACTAATGCCTCAATAATGATAGGTATTTATTACTAAGATCGTCGCTTCATGGAAGTGTGGTGAGGTGTAAACTCGTGTTTATACGCTCTGAATGATTTCAAAAGCTTTTGCCGCTTCTATAAAGGGTCGCAATGTGGCAAATACTCGCCAAATGTAACGCGAAACAGGTATGGTTGAATTAAATTGAAATAATGACCGGTGTAGTTTCTATTTCAATAAACGTTAGTCGCGTCGCAAATTGCAAGCTTCAACTAACTTGGAAACTCATAATTCAATCTAAATTATCAATTCCACATTTTAAAGAAGTTAGTTAATATAGGTAATGTGAAACTAGAAACTCATTCATTTGTATTTTTTTTGTGAATGGCATGATGCCATTCCCCAGATGGTAAGTGATATGACCGCTCATCGACAAGCCAAAAAACACCTTGAATTACAAAGTAATCCTTGGCATGCAACTGCGCTGAGAAATAAGATATGGAAGCTTATTAGGCTTGCATCCAGCTACATCCTTATAGGGGAGGCCTATGTTCAGCAGTCGACTTCCTGTGGCTGAAGACAGAGAGAGGGAGAGAAAGAGAGAAAGAGAGAGAGAGAGAGAGCGCGAGAGAGAGAGAGAGACATAGGTATATCTGTCATGCAACGTTCGCCTCACAAATATCAGTCAAACATAGAATTTGGAATAGTCGGACCATACAAAGCAACCACGGGACAAGATAATAAACTGTGGATATGAAATGCATAAAATATAAGGCCGCCGGAGAGCGGTTTAATCTCGTTTCCGTATACGTGGCGCAAATATTTTCCCCTTTCAGCGCCAGTGATACGCTTTACAGTTCTTGTGCTCGTTTTCGCTCGAATTTAATCTAACTTTGCTGAAATACTTTTTGTGAAGTTAGCTTGTTGTTGTTATTGTTGATAAAATGGAAACAAACTATACTTTAAAGATATCTGGCAGGTACTACATGTGTGGTCGCTATTTGTAATCTATACTGATATACGAGTATAAAGCTGAAGTGTTTATTTGTTTATTACCTCTAATCTCAGGCACTACTAGTTCGAATTGTAAAAATATTTTTGTGTTGTTTAGATCATTTATCGATAAATGCTATAGGATACATATCATCACGCTATGACCTATATGAGGGAAGAAGTACTGAAAAATCTAGCAATATTCGTTTCTCGTGGTCCGATTGGTCGATATTCTAAATTGATATTCAGGATTGAACATTTTGGCCGTATTTTGAAAATTGTATCTGTACTATGTATGGCCAATCACTAGTTATTTATAAATAAGCCAACAATCACAAACATTGTCATTGTTATTCATTAAATTAAGATATAAGTCTTGTGTATCGAGATAATTAGATGCTATGAGACTCATATGTCTCATAATATTCACCCTTAAAACAAATATTTATGGATCAAGCAAAATGTTTGTCTGTACACGAATTATACTAATTGAGATAAAAATATTTAGGTATACGAAGTTATTGCAGGTTTTAATTAATTTTAACATCCCATACAATGTTTCTAAACTTCACAGACTTTGTAGACATGGACCGCACGGCGGACTACGGTTAGCCGTCCCAAAAGTTAGTCTTACAATAACTTTTCACTATCTTAGATTCAGTGTTATTTAGTAAGGATCGGTGGCTTTACAAATCTTAGATAATGCTTGGAATAACTCTCTGAAGGTTCGGCTTTTATGGTTTAGTACTTCACGACAGCAGTTGATACTTCATCTTAGGCGGTTTTTAATATATCCACATTGTTTCCTTTTATGAAACACAATTAGCCTCACAATCATCGATCGAAATCGCGTTCGCCATCGCCAAAAGGTCACTAATTTTATGAAATATCGATTCTCCGAGTTCGTTATTGTCTCAGTCTACGTTCTCCGATTTCCAAAGAAATATTGGCCTTCGAGGAAATGTATCCGATAGCTATTCCTGCCGGACTGTCTTCGACTGATGTTTAATGAACAGCTCCAGTTCTCTGAACCACGTAGCTGGTAAATTAATAACAGATAGAACTTGAATGCATGTGAAGGGATTTTACGGCGGTAAAAGCTATTGGCATTGGATCGTAGCTAACAAGATGAGACGCGAACACACGTGCAAGAATAAGGTGATTTTCAACTTAAGATGTCAGTGTAGGAGTTCGGTAAGCAATTGACTGATCGATCGGCAGAATAGTAACATATTTCCAGATGGCTTATACTCGATGAAACGACATCAATTGAATTTATTTGAATATCCTTTGGTAAAAAATTATATCCCTTGCCATGCTGTCCAGGTCTGCGCTGGCCTTAAGACTGATTGATGAGTCTATTATTGGCCCTTTACCTTCTCCCTAAGTAATGCGGTAGATACCTCGTTTTCCTCCGTTACAACAAAAAACGATCCTTTTGGAAACATACTACTGAAATGCCACGCAACGTAGCATCGCGTCTTCGTGGTGTTTTTTTTTTATTTCATGGAATGGCGAGACGAGCATGTCGTTCGGCTGATGGTAAGCGATATGATCGCTCGTGAACAGTAGCAAAACCCAACAATGCGACGCCTTGAATTACAAAGCAATGCTTAGCATCCCACTGCGCTCGCCATCCTGAGACATAGGATGTTAAGTCTCAATATGTCCAGTAGTTACTCTGGCTACAATTTCCTTCAAACCGAAACATATAAGTGCATTTACACTGCTATTTGGCGGGAAATATAGACATTTCGGTGGTACCTATCCAGGTGGCCTTTCAAAATACCACCACCAGTGTGCTTCTAGTCATATAAAATACTACGATTTGATTTGATTCAACACGTGTCGCGTAGAGTCGGGTCGCGTGGCGTTTCAGTACTCGTAATATATTTCCGGCCTTATCGTTTTTCATGCACAAGCGTCTGACAAGATTTAGTTTCAAAGAGATGGCATACGGACTGGAAAACAAAATAGGTTACTTATTACGTCAGAACATTGTATTTTATGCGTACTAGATGTAGATTTTTTTATGTCTATAAAGTCGCTGGTATAAGCTTTTCAGATGGAATATCCTTTAAACACTCTGTTCCTAATTCCAAGATAAAAAGTCTCCAGCAATACATTCATTTGTCGAGTGTCAGATTTTTTAAATATTACTGTAATATGTAGTTTTATAGTTTTAAACTATTTGACCTGATTCAGCAACCGTCTCATAGTGTAATATCGTGATGTCTTTACCAAATTACACTTTATTAAATCACTCTGTGTTAAACACTGGGCAAGTAAATTACTCATTCGAAAATTATTATAAATCAATTTATGCACAAAAAAATACCAAATATAAATTGGTGTCTTCTTAATATCAAGCTATGTAAACATTTTTATTCGATCAACGAAACGAATTGATGTTTTTCATGTGATAAGATATCTTTTGATTCGACATCGTGAGGACCAATTGTATGATTTATTAGATATTGTACATATTGCACTAGCGGTAGGTATCTTATCGGTCAGTTCCGAGAACCCGGAGCAATTCTACTCCCAATATTGACGTAATACTCATGAATACCGGGAATCAACATATCTCTCATTTCATAATACATTATTTATCAGCACTATTACATTGATTAATATTCGAGGAATATTGGATTAGCTGTTGCGGACATGTCCGGGATATTTGCTCGGTATATTTATATAAAACTTATGTATATTTAAAGCAAATTGGCATTTACAGGACTTCCTTGGAATATTATACATTTTTCATTGGTAATTTGCATGTATTATTTGTAAAATTATTCAGAATTTAATTATAATTAGGTGATGGCGTGGAATGCTAAGAACCAAGTCCATGTTTACGCAGGTATAGTAAATATTAAGTCAAACACTACATATATAGTAAAAATCAATTTATGCAGTAATTTTCAAAATGTGGCGATAAAAACCCCTCATGAAATTGCCTCTGTGATGGGAAAAATCTTATTCAGATAATAATCCATAAATAAGTACTGTCTGTATCTGTATCCATGTCCATATAGGTCCTACTACAGGCCACGGACTTCCTCTATAATCGAAAGTACGATTGAAAGGGGTTAGGCTTGATAGACCACCACGCTGGCCTGGTGCGGGTTAGTTAACCGAGTACAATTTCTTTTGTTCCTTCTCATATATTCGTCCCATGGCTGTCTGGCAGAAGTTGCTTTGAATAAGACCACTTGTAAATGTTTCCTGTTATATTCTCTACTTATAATTTAATTGGTTGTTGTTTTTATTGCAATGACTGGCGAGACGACCATGTCTTTCGCCTGATGTTAATCAATACGACCGCTCATAAACAGTAGCAAAACCAAATAACACCTTGAATTACATTTCATTGCATTCCACTGCGCTCGCCATACTGAGACATAAGATGTTAAGTCTCAATATGTCCAGTAGTTACTCTGGATACAATGTCCTTCTCACACACGAGAGACCTACCGCCAGTATAATCTCTACTTATAATTTAACTTGTGTACAATAAATAAATAAATTTAATTCACTCAAATACATATTCACCCCCGACCAATAAATGCATCATAAGTGTCCAGTGCTGTATAAACAATTTGCCCACTCCCGAAAATTAGAACCAGAAACTACTACAAGCTCCTTTGCAAAATTCAGCTTACTCTTGCAGATATGGCCGCAGTCAAAGATTTGGGGGTCAATATTGATTTAAATTCACTTTAGAGAATTACAAATGAGGCCTGTATCTGAGAATACCTATTTCAGCATTTTTATACAGGAAAGTAATGTTACATAACATTTTCGGAAATTAAATCTTATTACGGGTTCACTAATTTTACAAGTATTGTGTAATTTATCTCGATCCTGTCGAATATCGATTTATATTTATTTTATCGATTATCGACTATCGATTCCTGATTTTCTTTAACAGCCCAGATGCGTCCCACTGCAGGACACGGAGATATGGTCCTTAATAGCCTTTACAAAGAAGTTAGTTACTCTAGAAAGAGTTTAGCGGACGCCTTTACCCAGATGTAAAGGCTAGACTAATATTTTAAATAATAATTTCATTTGTGTTTTAATGAGGTTTGGGAGGTTATGACCCCAACTATCACTGTTCAACCGGCTCTGAACCCGAGCATAATTAATTAAAGGATATGTGGTACCCGTTTCGCTCGGTAGCTATTTACATTTTGTGCCATCGCTTTTAGCTTAAGGCTTTCCCAGTACTGTAATTTCGCCTAAACAAACCACACCGCTCGGTCGTTGACGTTTCATTAGAACAGACGATATTAAAGGCGGATATTTATTCAGATGTGTATAAGTAATATCTACGTATATCGTTGTACATGCTAAGCAATAAACATTACATTTTAAGTCATTTTTGTAATCAAGATGTATGCGAGTATGTAGCCGATATATAGATTTTATGATGCTACAATATTTGTATTTTTAGTATACATTATGAAGAATGAAGTTATCAACGGAATTATCCAAGGGAAGATAACACAGTATTGACTAGCAATAATCAGGCAGCACTTGAGGCATTTTATTTTTATTTTTAGGAATGGCAATACGTGCATGCCAGTCGCCTGTATTTTTTTATCGTAATGAATAGCGAGACGGGGATGCCGTTCGCCTGATGGTAAGCGATACGACCGCTCATAAACAACTGTTTATGAGCAACTGCTTTGCAACTGCAAAACCATACAACACCTTGAATTAGAAAGCAATGCTTGGCATTCCACACCGCTCGCCGTCCTGAGACATAAGATGTTAAGTCTCTATATGTCCTGTAGTTAATTTACCACAGTGCGTTTACATTGCTGTTTGCCGAGAAAAATAGCCATTGCGGTGGTACCACATACCCACGCCTCCAGTAATATAATAGTGTTTGGGACCGATCTCATAGCAATATGAGTATGCGGTTGGATATCTGATACTAAACGACAGACCGTATGGGTATGAGAACATCTTAATTACCGCTCTAATCCCGAAAATGTCTAAGACCCGCAGTGCATGAATACACGTAACAGGCCTGGATGATACATAACAAGGGGCCATCCATAAATTACGTCACACAATACCTAGTGTGATGTCACATATCTTGCAATTTTAGACAGACAGAGTTGAAACTATTTTTATGTAATTTAAATTGAGTGTTGTATGTTTTCATCGACCCCCTTAACGTGTGACATAATTTATGGATGGTCCCCAAATGTACATGGACGGTTAGATGTTAGCGCCTAATCCGCTGAGAGCGTGTGTATTGTGTCCATTAACCTTGCGAACTAAATGGCAAGGATTGGCTAGTTAGTAAATAAATGTTGCTTCTGCGGAATATTTAATTAAATTCAAAACAGCTTTTAAAGTTTACCCACATTTCAGTACACAAAATGTTCTATTTGTATTCATATTGACAAGTGAAATTGTGTTTAAACCTTAAAGTTCACGCTTAATGCTGCCCTCTATCGAAAAGGGCTTTGTACGATTCACTTAAGGGAAACTAATTAAAGTTGGTAATCTACTAGTTTTGCGGAATTTTGTTGATCTAAAGATTTTGATGGAGAGAAAGATAGCGAGTGATAGTTGGTAATTAAAACCTAATCAACTTAGCGAATATGTCATGCGCGTCTAAAATACTACTATTTTCTTTTATGAAAGACTCAAAAGTATTTTTTTAAATGTATACGCGCATACCTAAATAAATAAAGAACAAAAGCGCACGCCCAAATTACGTTAAACGTATTTCCGTGAGACAAGGTCGGGGTCCTTCATTGACCAGAAATTCGATTTCAGCTAAATTAAGTTCTTTCGACCAGAAATCAATTCGCCGAAGTCAAAAAAAGGAATGTGTGACTAAACTTGTCGACATATATTTTCGACTTAACAATGGTTGACGAGCGAGCGTGACAATTGTTGATTTTGAACGTGACAACGATTCCTGACCATGACCATATCCAATGTTAAGTCGTGTGTACTCATCGTATAGCAAAAATAGACAGTTTGGCATTATTAATTGGTATTATAATTAGGCACTTCAAGCTTCGATCAAATATACACCTTCAAGATATGGAATTATATGGAATAATGTTCGTATTTCAGATTTTTGTGCACTCACCGAAAGTAATATAAATGATTACCAAATACCATAACATTATATACAATTAGTAAGGCAAGACAGGATGATGTTGTACTATAAATATATTTTTTGATTTATGTATATTAGAAGATAAGTTTTAAAATTAATCTAACATATAAGAGCAATGCTAAGCAATGTAACAATTACAATAGACATAATATACTGGTCTCCAAGATACAGGCTCAGCCTAGTTTGGGGCCCCCTGCTAAACTGCAGCTGTCATAATTTGTGTAAGCACTAATATATGTAATTGTCAACCTATGCGTTAAAATGTAACCTTTGTAATTTTGTGCCAAATAAAAGTTTTTTTAAATAATATTATTTATTTTTAAGAGTCAAACTTAAAGGTTTCCAGACCGAGTATGCCCCATTAGGTTTGACAATACATATTGACTGCTTTCTGAGCAATGCTCGGACGCGGGGCCGCGAAGTTTAGTACCGCAAAGAGTATAGAAGGCTGGCAGCTGTGAAAGAAGACATGGACTTGAAACAATAAAACTTTCTTTCTTTCTTCTTCTTTATCGTTGCACCTCACCACAGCACACCACGCATCACAAATGCTTTTATCACTCATCGAGGTATGTAGGAGCGTATACCTTTAATGCTTATATACAATAATGTATGCTGTAGAATACCTGCATCCCTAATATTCTTTCCATTGACCCTTATGACTTTAATGCCATTTTGTGTAATAAAAACTAAACTTTCCACCACAAAAATAATAAATATTGGCTGGTCATGTCATAAGTAAATGATCTACTCGTATAATGTAACCTAAATATAAAAAAAATATATAATTTTTCATGTCAATAGCTTTGATAATTCCGTTCATTAGTTATTAGATGGTTACTACTACTAGTTACTACGCTCGCACAGACTATTACACGCGAACAAATATCGGCCGTTAAATCCCATTTACTATAATATTAATTATATGATCTAATTACCTCATATAAATATTTCATTCAGATTAGAGTTATGTGGGGCCGAAAAGTCTATTATAGTTTCTGCTAGTGACAACACAACACTATTATCTTTGAGTGAGGTCAGGACTATGATTATATATCGGCTGTATTTATATATGTTCTTATTAAGGCGAGTTATATTATATTCCGAAAGTTTTGACAGCCTCTGCGGCGCAGTTGGTTAGACACCGGTCCTGAAACGAGAGGTCAAGTGTTCAATATAAATATTTGTAAATCCTACAAGTATTTATCTCGGGTCTAGGTGTTTGTGAGACCGAAAAGTCTCTCGTAGCTTCTGCTACCCACTTATGTTATTTATGTTACTTACACAAAGAAAGTAACTTATCTTTGAGTCTAAAAACTTAGATAAGTTTATGACATACTTTTCAAGTTTTAGACCTGAAGTAAACTTACTGTTAGACGTGTTTATTGTTCAGGCTTGTATTTATCTCACAAGTTCGACATGTGGGAACAGCTGAATGACATGGTCATTATGAGGTCGCAGCTCGTGCGCGGGCATGACTGCTCTCTGCAAACACGTTATCGATACTACGAAACGTAATTCTACGGAAATGCTATCGCGAAAAAACGCGTCTCGCTATCTCAATTGTACAAATTGCCGATAGCGTTCTAGGAATACCAGCAAGACTCTATGACATTGAGGGTTTAATGCCCGTCGCTTCATAGAAATGTTATTTCACTAGCTTTATATCGCGGCATGATACTACGGTGAAATGATATTATATTAATGTGATTCTTGGAACGTATCCATAAACTATTATTACGGAACATGGATTCCCTTGGATCACTTGAAAACCTTGTGGGTGGGTAATGCGTTTGAAAATAACATTGTATCACTATAAAAATACTGGACTTTCCATAACCATTATTTATATTACTTAACAAAAGCATATCACTAAAGCACCGCATTTAGTCGACTTCCCGAGTTGAATGCTAATATTCTTAAGACGTGGAGTAATTTTTTATGATGTTCGCATACCGTGTTATCAAAATGAAGAGAACTGCTCAAAATAATAAGCTTTGGGAAACCCAATACTTTATAAGATAATGACAATGAATTTTCATCGAAACAAATAACCTTAATGCGTAATCTTGTAACGAATAACAAAATAAAACCTACAGTATATATTTTTATCAATAGAACGCGGCATTTCAGTTTCAACTTTTCCAATTTATTCACGAACATAATACTTCATCATTATTTTATTGCTTTTGTTCCATTAAAATCACCATTCCGCTAACAATAGATATTTTCACAGCAATTAACAAATTCAGTTGAACTTGTTAGCGAAACTGTTCCTGAGAATTTTTACTCTAATTGAAATTTGATATTGCAGAGAACACAGAACGACAATTTATTCCAACTTATCTTTATTCAAAAAATGTAAGCCTTTTGACGACGGCATTTTAGTATTGTGTTTCTGACCTTTACTGATTCTAAGATTTCGTATTGTGCCGTTGACAGCCTCCATGGCGCCGCGTCGTTGGTTAGACGCCGGCTGTGAATCGAGAGGTCACGGGTTCAGTCCCCGCATCGAGGCAAGTAGTTGTGTGAAACACAAGTATTTGATTCGAGTCTGATCGAAAAGTCTCTCGTAGTTTGTGATATCCATGACACAAGACTCGATCTTAGTGTGGGCTCCGGACTATGTGACTCTTTGCGGAAAGTAGTTGTTTGACATAAGAGTAACGCACTGAAACCCTGTGACCTTTAGCAGCTCCTGTAATTAGTTCTAAGGAAGCTTTTCACACTTTACTATCGAAACAATATTGGAAGAAAATATTGTAACATTTAGGGCCAATTTCACCAGTTCCTGATAAAGTCTCTGATAGCTATCTGGCACTCATCTATCAGATAAAATACGAAATTCAGTTACAAAATAATACTAAAATAAAAATCAATAATGCACTAACAATACTAAAACCTTATGCAGTGAGGCCGGTCGATGTATTTTCTGTTTTTCAAACATCATCATAACTTTCGTATATAATACTGGAATAGAAACAGCTGATGGGCGGTAATGAATTTATGTATCTGTACGTCGATTAAGTATTGTGCCCTTAGTATAGTCCAATAGGTATTTAATATCTATATATTAATATCTATAGCTGAATAGTTTGTTTTTCCCGCTAATCTTAAATCTCAGGAACTACTGGCTCGAATTAGATAGTCAATTTACCAAGAAATGCTATAAGCTATGATACTGTTTTACAGTAAATTTATTTGTACGCAGGAATCTCTGGAACTTCTAGTTGTTGTTGAATTAAAAAGTTATTTTACTGTTAGCTGGCTCATTTATTTAGAAATGCTATAATATATTAGGCTAGAATGCTTTTATAAATCTGAAGCGTTTGTTTATTTCTACGCACTAATCTCAGGTTCGTATCCCGGATTGGGCAAAGTGATATTGGATTTTTCTATTCAGTATCAGCCCAGAGTCAGGAATTAGTGCCCGATATGGCGATAGGCTCGCCACCTATAACATCGTGGGACGGAACATACAAGGCGAAATGTGGGTGTCCTTGACACCTCTGCCTACCCCTTCTGGGAAATAGACGTGAGTTTATGTATGTATGTATTTGTTTCGGAACTAGTTGTCGTAATTGGACAGTTATTTTATTTATTTATTTGTTGAATAGGTCATTTATCCAGGAATGATATAGGCTATATAAGTATCTATATATAACATCGAGCTATGACCAATAGGAGCGCAACAGACAACAGTAGTGAAAAACGTTTTAAAAACAGAGAAATTTTAATATTTTTGCGAATTTCCGTTGCCTGGGCTGTGTTGAAGTATGCAACAAAAGTATGACGGGATTATTCCTCATAAAAAGGTAAAAGAAGTCTGCGATAGCGTATGTCTATCCTTGTAGGTTGGCTTAGTATATCCTTTTTAAAGTTACCTAATGAGTTTTAGTCATTATTATCAATGGGTTTTTATTCTAATGGTATTAATCAAGCCAATTCAAAAAGTATCTTCACTCGGGCGGAGCCGGGCGGGGCCGATAGTACCCAATATATAAAGCTATGTGCCTTGAACACAATTGATAACTATATGAATATATGCTCAATAACTTTTTGAAAATGTTCCCAAGTTTTTATAACTATGTATTTTTATGTCTTATTTTGCGGTTTTGAGACACAATGATATCCGACATCTATCTATCTCTCTAACTCTCTTTCTTAAGCCTCAGGAAGACTACAAAGTTATTTAACCATAAGTCATAACTCCATATGTAAAAAAATACTCACACGTCTGAATGGTAACACATAAGACCAAGTGGAACAATAACCTTGTAAATATCTCGGTATCCAAATATAGCTCACACTTTCCTTAACAACACAATTCTTGGAAACACAATTTTATCTATATCAAATTGGATCCGGATATTGTTACGTCTCGATTTGGAACAGCTATCAGACGATAGTCAGAAACAATGGCCAGCGATTCTGTTATACGAAATTGTTTTTGTTTTCAAGAATTATACAATTTAAATATGCGTAAAAAGCGTAAAACAATATAAAAAAGTCTTGCTTGGGAATATGCAAAAAAGAAAAAATATATTTAATAATGAACTGTACTGTAGCACCAATATATTATTATATGTACATCTCACTGCAGCGCACGTGGTTCTTCTATAATCGAGAGTGCAATTGAGAGGGGTTAGGCCATATAGTCACCGACGCTGACCTTATACAGAATGGCGGAATTTACGCACCATAGAAATTCTTACAAATCGCCACGGTATGGAGGTTTCGTCACGATCTTTTCCTTCACTTTCATAGTGCGTGGTGATTGACACATGACACCGAAGAATCAAAGATATACCCTGGGATTTGACCCCGCGACTAGCATGAACATGTTGGCAGCCGTGTCTGAACGCACTGTATAAGCGTAACTGCCTTTGTCGAAATTAAAACGAATTTTCGACATGTTTCCTAAAACTATACAACAAAGCAAATACTATTTTAACAGTCATGTTATTATCAGTCATGATTATTACATTTTATAGCAAAATTGTCATTGGTAACATTATCGGTGGCCTTCTGAATCAGCAAAATATTTAATTCGCACCTACACAATTTAACTAAAAAGAAACGAATAGAATAATACATATATTATTACCGAAAATAGAGAATAATATTTATTTCACTTAGTTAAACTCTTTGGGTGGTACAGCCTTGCTATGGGACGCAAAAATTGCAGTAAAAATGGGCCGACTCAGTATACGAAATATTTTTTTTGTAAGTGATCACTGCCGCCCATGGAGATCCACAACGCTTGGATCTTGGATGAGTTGTCAGCCCGTGAAATCTCAAGAGCAAGGTGTCTTCACTATAGCTATAGACGAGATATAACCATCACTTTATGGCTGACTACACCATACTGCTGTGTATTTACGATTAAGAGCGTTCCTGACACTTTTTCGTGCCGATAAAATAAATTCTAGACTAACCTGCAGCTTAATAAATAATAAATATAAATACACCCAACAGTCACATAAATAGTGCTGATCCCACACTAAGATCGTTATCAGGAACTACGAAAGACTTTTCGTCGGTCTTTCGGTCGCACAAACACACAGACCCGAAACAAATACCTGTGGATCACACAAATATTTGTCCCGGTGCGGAGATCGAACCCGCGGCCTCACGATTCACAGCCAGCGTCTAGCCAACGGCGCCACGAAGGCTTTCAGATGCCTGATGATTAATTGTTATTATTAGGCTAAAATTAAATTATCTATTGTTACCGCGTTTGTCACAATCTTGTCTGTTATCAAATATTTGATAGTCTTAGATTATCTTGTTAGCTTTCCGATGATAACCCTGAAACCTTCAATATAGCTTATTAGGATAAGCAGAATCTAAACTTCTAAACCTTAAGCAAAGCTAAAAATGATTTTCGAGATATTTGGTTAAAATTGTAAAATGGGTCCCATCAACTATACCGTAAAAAAGATGTAAGCTATTATCAAATATTTGAAAATTAATTACGAGATTTTTTTTATCAAAACGTCTAGTCGATTTTATGTTTTTTGGTAAATGCGATTTTGGGTTTTGATAAATGCGATTATATTACTGCCAATATTTTCCTTATAAATAACATTCCAATATACTTGGGGAGAACCGGATGACGCCATCGCTGCTACCATAATTTTGTTTCCTTTCTAAATGATTGCGGAAATCCAGGGTAATCGTTTATCTTACAACCTTAATGGTATACACGTAGGAATATTGTACCTTTGTGGAAAAAACTCTTTTTTCAATCCCTTAAATAAGCGTTGTGAACGAATTTAAGAATAGAATGACTGCCTCGGTGGCGTAGTTGTACTACGGTACGATTACAACGCTGAGATCTCGGTTCGAATCCCGGGTCGGGCGAAGTGATATTGGATTTTTCTATTCATTATCAGCCCGAAATCAGAAATGTGTGCCCGATATGGCGATAGGCTCGCTATCTACAACTTCGTGGGACCAAACAGACAAGGCGAAACGTGGGTTTCCTGGTTTACTACCAGGGGAACCTCTGCTTACTCTTCTAGGAAATTCTAGAAAGAAATTCTAAAAATTCTAGGAAACATTAATTCATTTTTTTTCTTCTGTCAACCATTAAGAAGCATTTTGATACTAGTTACATTATTGTATAAGACACGATTATAAATTATGTAATAATGTACTATTAAATTTCCATTATTGTATGTTGTTGTTTCTTTGGTGGACTATATGGCCAAACCACTCCCAATCGTACTCTCGATTATAGAGGAGGCTTGTGCCCTGCAGTGGAACGTATATGGGCTGATAGAGATTTATCATATCCTAGAGAATAATGAATATCTCGTTAAGTTTATAATCTAAATGATGTAGGAATGCGATTAAATCAGTCTTGATCAAGATTATGACATGAAATTGTGAAATCTGTTTAAGGAAAATAATTATAGTTTCCTTATTTCAAACAGAAAGTAATCGGCGAGTTATTATTGCATAATATTTCACATAATACATTTTTGGCGAAACATAGTTACTTCTTGTTAATTTTATAATATAATGATTAAGACGGGACAGGACGGGATGTGATGGGACGGGATAAGAAAAACAATTTAGAGGACGGCGGTCATGTTAAGATATAAAATACGTCATGATATAAAACAGTTAGTACGTGAAATAATATGTTTCTAGTGTGGACTGGAGTCAAGAAGTATCTACATACGGGCGGAGCTGGGACACGCCGCTAGCTAAAGAAAAAACAGGCAACTCATCCATTCATATTATATTTTAAAACCTGTTTTTAGCGCGACATTGGCGTGGTCTGTTCCGGGTTAAATAAATTTAATCCGAAATTGATTGATTTATGACAAAAATACGTCCCACTGTGGGAATATAATCGCATTAAGTTTCATGATGCAGTCGATCAATAAATTTGTTTCAAACCATAACGAGAAAATAAACTACAATTTCCGCATTTATTAATTTACTACATAATCTGGGTGTAATAATGAGATTTCCTTATATTACTTTTGATATTTTTAGGGTACCGTACCTAAAAGGTAAATACGGAACCCTATTAATAAGCCTCCGCTGCACTGTCTGTCTGTCTATGACCAGGCTGTATCTCATAAACCGTGATAGTTTTATAATGTTGCGTTTCTTGGATGATGTAATATGCGTACTCAAAATATGTTATTAAGCGAGAGATTTTCAATTACGAATAATAAACCATTATTCAAAGTTATGCAATGCATAAATGAAACGAAATAAAACCATTTCTTTTAGCAAGAATAGTTTACAAATAATTAACCTTTACCGACACAGTATAACTGGGGGTCATACAGCACAAGTCGTCGATCGATAGCTTACAACCCACGGTTTCTCTTGGGAAAGGTACCCTTGAAAAATCTTTATTTCGATAAAACACAATACAAAGAAATGTAATTTGATGGCGGATCAAGAAATGCCCGGTGGAAATAGAACCTTATTTTGTCGTTGTATAAACCTTAAGGCGGTTTTATTTCTCTGTGTACCTCAAAGTATTTGTGAAAGCTTTGTGCAGAATAACGTTTGTGCAAAAGACACATATTTTTCACAAGGAAAAAGGAGGGCTTAAGGTCTTTATATACACGTGTAAAATCTTACTGAAATTATTACACCGACTACCTCAGTGAGGTTACACAGCCCCGTGGCGAGTTGGTTGGACGCCGACTGTGAAACAAGGGGAGCAGGTTTGATCCCCGCACCGAGACAAATGTTTGTGTAGTATTTGTGTCGGGTCTGGGTGTTAGTAAGAACGAAAAGTCTCTTGTAGTATCTGATACCCACGATACAAGACTCGATCATAATGTAGAGTCAGGACTATGTAAGTGACTGTTGAATGTATTTATTTATTTGTTTTAAAGATATCGCTATAGTATTTTTGGCAGAATGTAGGTGAAGGTTCTCAGGCCGAAGTTGATGATGATTCTCAACTAGCTTTGTTCATATGTGAAAGAATCTTAATTATACCGAGGCAAAGACAGGTGGAACAGCTAGTTCGACACATATGAAAGACTTGAAGCATACAATGAGCCATCCTTCAAAAGACAATTTCCCCTTTCTTCCTAAAATTAATTACGCTCGCCTTTGTGGTTAACCCTTTGTTAAATTTCCATGAAAAATATGTGGTTGTACTGTCTGTGCTTCTTAGAGACGGTAATGGAAATTGGTCCTTTCCTTAAACTTGACTGCGCAACACAGTGAGCTAACATTTTCAAGAAAATGTATTTTGTTGGCTTCAATTTTATTCTTTGAAATTGTCGTATTGAGTAATAAGACGGTTGTTTGTGTTTAATGTTTGAAGTGATAGGAGTTCTATGCGGTGACAAGTTCTTTAATTTATTTTCCAGTTTCTTACGTACCGCTTCTTGCGTACCGCTTATATTCTTATTTTTCGTTTTTTATAACAAAAAATATCATAATTTTCGCATCGAAAATGATTTAGGTATTTTCAAAGAAATTTTTCAACATTTCTTTATCCACCAGTTGGTAGCTCAAATTTTTTTAGTGGATACTAATAATATGCCAGCAATTGTAAGGTGTTATAATGCCAAATGCATAGATGACAACATAAGATTTCGGGTTTCGACTAGTTCTAAGAATACGAGTAAAAACGTATCTGAAACCTTCTCCATGGCAAATAAAAGTGAATAATAAATGAATTCCACCTCAGTATTACATACAAAGTACTCTGGAACACGGCGATGTTTTCGTCGAGGATTATGAGATCAAATTGGGTATTTACTGTTTCTTAAAATAAAAGTGGTCCGCATCGTTACAGTTTTGAGTATAAATAAAAAGTCATTACAAGTCTTTAAATCCAAACGAAATATCCCTAGCATCCACTAATGATCCAAGTATTAATTCGTGCTCGAAATATTTCTCGCAAATCGTCGTGCGCATGCATTTGAGAATATTTAATTGGTTTGTTAATGTATTTAAATCTTGCAGCAAACCTGAGTATCCAATACGTTTCTTAATCGCAATTTATAAGTTGAATTTTTATTTCGACGAAACGTTTTTAAACTTTATTGCTAAATCCTTATTGACCAATTGGTGTTCGGCGAAATGAAACTTGTATGGTATTACAGTGCTGCACTCGTTTTATGAGAGTGCCAAAGGAATATACATAAAAAAGGTATTAAAGAAATTATTTAATACATTGAAATAAAATTCATGTTATATTTTAATACCAACAATTATTTATGATTTTTTTACTTATAGATGTTACAATGAATTATGAATATTAATTAACTTGAAATCAAGCTAAATAAAAATATTTATAAACACTCCATATGAATAAATATATCCCTATTTATGATTCCTGTTCATTAAAGGGTTTTCTGAGAAATCGCTAATTGCAATAAGGCCGCCCATTGTATAACTTAATTGGTGTGTGATACCTCCTTACCTGTTAAGCAAAATATAATTATATATTACTTAGAATTTATTTTGCGTTATAATTCTTTTCTTAAAATTACTAGTGATACGCCGCCTGGGTAAGTATCACCGCGAAATCTATTTTTCCCGCCAAACAGCAGTATAAATGCACTGCTGTGTTTCGGTTCGAATACAGATGAGCTGTCGTATCGCTTGCCATCAGGCGAAGGGCATACTCGACAAGCTATTAATTCAACTAAAAAAAAATCTCGCGTTAATTTCAATTGTTAATTATAAAAAAAATCCTCGTTTCAATAAAATGACAAAATTGTGTACTATCGTCTTTAATATCACACCAACAAAGATTGAAACAATAAAAACGTAGCCATAATAATTGCCTTAGCTGTATATTTAAAAATAAATAATATTTAGGCCACTCGTTTCACAGATACGTGCGCGTGTAGTTCAAGATCTTGAGGCATTTGCATCCGGCTATATACGCCGTCATTGCGGCGGCGTTTTTATTTTAATGTAGTTAGGAGTTTGCAGTTTCTCGAAATTGTATCGATGTGAACATTTTATCAGTACCCATAACTGCCTGTATCACTTTCATGGAAACTGATTAATGCCGGTACCGAGTATTTTGCGATTCATTGAAATCATTTAATTAATTACGTATATACATAATTACGCCTTTTTCCTAGAATGGGGTAAGCAGATGTGCTAGCAGGACACCCACTTTCGCCTTGTGTGTTACATCCCACGATATGATGGAGGGCGAGCCCAACGGTCACAAATTCTTGACTCAGGCTGATAATAGAATAATCCAATATCAATTTGCCCAACCCTGGTTTCAAACCGGAGACCTCAACGTTGCAACCGTAAACCTGCGCCACCGAGGCAAAATTTCGATTTTAGTGTAAATATTTTCTTTAATTAAGAAAAAGATTAAGAGCATGTATTTATTAAATGATTATTATATAAACACACAGCAGGGCATTGATGCAAAATACGAAAATAACTGTACACACTTAAAAGTAAATAAAACCATTTAAAGAATTATTCAGAGCTTTCGCATATATTTCCACTACAGTCTAGTGACTAAACCGTGGCACCCGCTTATTTTAAAGGATCTATTCTCAGTGTAATTTACATACATACATACATAAACTCACGCCTTTTTCCCAGAAGGGGCAGTCAGAGGTGCCAGGGCACCCACATTTCGCCTTGTATGTTCCGTCCCACAATGTGATAGGTGGCGAACCTATCGCCATATCGGGCACAAATTCCTGACTCTAGGCTGATAATGAATAGAAAAATCCAATATCACTTTGCCCAACCCGGGATTCGAACCCGAGACCACAGCTTTGTAAGCGTACCCTAGTACAACTACGCCACCGAGACAGTCAGTGTAATTTATTAATTAATTTTAGCACCGGCCGTACATTATTCCCTGGGAAACCTGTTCAAAGTAGGTTTTGAATATGAGTCATACTCTAAATATGTTCCATTCATTTTAGGCTTCTATAAGCTTTCGGGGAATTTAGTTTCGGTCTTGTATCAAACACATTGGTTTGATTTGATCCTACTTCGTGGAATTTATTGTAAAGCTTGGCTTAAATAATTAATTAGTTTTCTTCTTATGTCAACCCCTTTTACCACAATTATACGGGTCCGCACGTCGCTTTATACCCATGTTCCTTTGTACCAATGTTGCTTTTGAGAATAAATATAATTACAGGACACTAGCGTGGAAACAAATAATAAATAAATACAACGAACAGTCACGTACAATATACATAGTCCAAAATCCACACTAAGATCGAATTTTATGTCGTGGGTATCAGATTCTACAAGAGACTTATCGGTCTCACAAATACCCAGAACCGATACAAATACTTGTAAAAAATAATATACGTATATATCTTTAATTTTTTTTTTATAATGGTTTCTTAGATTTACGCGAATGTTACACATTGAAATAAAATTATTATTTACGGATTTTATCGCGGATTTGGTTGAATTTTACATTTTTTAAGTTCCCGACGTTTCGATTACTTTACAGCTTTCGTGGTCACGGGGCGGACTGAGGTATTAGACGTCCGCTCTGTGACTGTTACAATTCAACTGCCCTTATTTTACAATTATTTGAAAAATTAATTTAAAATAGCTAGTCTGTATTTACGATCCGATCTACGCAGAAGGAGCTCACAGTGTCTTGAGGTCTGGCAGTTGGTCTTTTGGGTTCCGATTTAATTAATTGTAGTATTGGATCTCATGCTTGTGCAAGCTTCAAGCCATCTTCTCTATTGAAATTTGGATGTTTTTTAATTTCAGTAGCCTCGCGAAACATCCTGGGCAGGAAACGATGTTCTTTAGCAAGGACTTGGGGCTGGTCAAAGCGGAGGTAATGCTTGGAGCCTTCTTCTATATGTTCAGCAACTGCAGACTTCGTTGAGCGTCGATGTTTGACGTCAGCAATATGTTCTTTCACGCGGGTCCCTATGCTTCGTTTAGTTTGACCTATGTAGGAGAGGCCACAGTCGCAATCTATTTTGTAAACTCCCGGCTCTTGCAAGGGTATATGGCACTTGACAGGTGGTAGAAATTGGCTAATCTTCTTGGGCGGCTTGAAATAGGTTTTTATAGAAGCACGCTTCAGGATATAGCTAATCTTGTCCGTGACTCCTTTTATGTATGGCAAGGGAACTCAAAAAATGTAAAATTCAACCAAATCCGCGATAAAATCCGTAAATAATAATTTTATTTCAATGTTTTTTTTTTGCAATGAATAGCGAGACTAGTCTACCGTTCGCCTGATGGTAAGTGATACGACCGCTCATGGGCAGTAGCAAAACCAATCAACACCTTGAATTACAAAGCAATGCTCGGCATTCCACTGCGCTCGTCATCCTGAGACGTAAGATGTTAAGTCTCAGTATGTACATTAGTTACTCTGGCTACAATGTGCTTCAAACCAAAACATAACACTGTTTTTACACTGATGGTTGGCGGGAGAAATCTAACTCTATATTCTATCTTCTAACTCTGCCATTAAGAAACATTAGTCTAACTTAGGTAAAATAAAGGTTTAGTAAACTCACATATTCTGAGGACATTCCGACATTGGGTTTAGTCCCGGATGTATTAATGGACATTTCAGACACTATTGTTGTTTTCAACTAACGATGAGCAATCATAACGTTGAATATTTATTTATTACGCTTTTTATGCACTTAATGCCAGAGGTATTCTTTGTCGTCAACCTTTATAGTTCCAAATAGTTAACTTTATTTTTTTGAACCACATAAAATGAACATCCACAACATTTCATGCTATTTGGTTGCCAGTAATCTCCCATAAGGCTTCGAAATGTTAGGTGCCTAAAATTGAATACAAAAATACTAATTTTACCTAAGGAGTAAACGATAGTTAGTTAAGGAAAACATTGACAGTGTAATCACATTATTAAAAAACCCACTGTACATTTATGATAACATTTGTTTTAATTAAAAAAATCTCATTAATTAATATTCGATTAGAGGCTACATCTTTTTGATCGTTGGTTTTTTATTTCAATGAATTGCGAGGCGAGCACGCCATTTGCCTGATGGTAAGCGATACGACCGCTCATCGACAGTAACAAAACCAAACAACACCATGAATTACAAAGTAATCCTTGGCATGCCACTGCGCTGAGAAAGATATTAAGATATTAAGTCTCATTATGTCCAATAGGTACTCTGGTTACAATGTCCTTCAAACCGCAACACAAAAGTACATTTACCCTGTTATTTCGCGGGAATAAACATTGCGGTGGTACCTACCCAGGCAGCTTCTCACATATGAAAGACCCACCATTATAAATCAAATTGAAATTCTGAGGTGCTTATTAAATTCTTACAATAATTCTGCTAAATCTCCGATAAGTATTTTACTAACAACATCTTTATCCTGATCTCTCAAGGCTATGCGACAACGATTTATTGCCTCGATAATATCTTAATAGCTGTCAAATCTTGGCTTTCTAATCTTTGGGAAATCCCTCCGAATCTCGATAGCGTGGGGAATGCCGGACCATGTTGCGACTGATGCAATTGAAGCCCCGATTTACTTTTCGGCTATTTCCATTGTATTAATTAGATAGTTGATACTTTATAATCATTTTTATAAATGTTGGTCACGTAAATGCCATTATATAAGGAGCCTAAAATAATCATAACTTAATGCTTATTAGCAAAACTTAAACTGTATTTTACCCACAATTTTACTATAGTAATTATTTAACTCAATGAATCATATGCTCAATAAATTACTGAAATAACAAACATTACTACCTGTTGGTCTAGTGAGTGTTCATGGACTGCGAATTGTGAAGCTCTAGGTTCGGATCCTAAGTGGGAAAATGTAGTTCTATCTTTATTTTAAATTTAAGGCTTTTTCACTTAACATGTCGCTCGAAATAAATTAAGTGTCAGTTTTTGGGTTACAAAATCTCGTATAATTTTCCAAGGTTGGAATTCATGCCAGCTATGGCAATTGCCACGAAGTGCCTACTGTCAGGTATACAAGATCAGGCTTGTGCATTATATTCTGGAAGCCGAATGTTTGAACCACTTTATCATTCTGCTGTAAAAGGAAATGTTGAAAGTCACGCTTTCTCATTATAAATCGTCATCAGTTTATCCGAACTGTAACTAAAACTTTTGTGGTGTCATCCTCATAGGTATGTCATATTAATTATTTGCGTGAAAAGTATGATTTCACGTCCGGTAGGGGCGTTGTATGTGCGCGCCAATAGAATTCCACAGAAACATTACGATGGCTCTATGACGTAAGCTGTTTTATGTTCACTGCACATTCTTTTCAGAAACGTTTACTCCGCTACATTGAGACAGTCATTGGCTGAAAGTCCATTACATCTCTCGTCGTTAGTATAATGGTTACCGTCAATTCTTTTAGCCGTACATCACCGTCGGAATCCCTAGGAGTTCCTCGAAAGTATTAACAGAGGAAAACATCATGTAAAAACCCAGACGTCACTGGAATAATAAAATGAGGCGCGAGTATTTTGGTATGAAGCGGCCATAGTTTAGTCGTCCCACGGGTGGCTAAAAATAGCCGCGTACGATTTACTCAGATATTGTGGAGTGAGGGAGGTGAAAGCGTTTAAATAGAACTAATCGTTTTAAACTTACTCTACAAACTTGAACCATTTCTTTTAATCGATGCTCGTACGTACCTAGACAACCTTGTAGTTTGGAAGATTTTTTTATTATTATTTTTTATATTCGCTCGGCAATGCGCTTGCAATAGATTTCGGCCTTTCAGATGACCAACCTATGAATGGATCATAAGAAGTTTCACTATTGAACCAAACTGTAGTTTTGCACCGCCATTTTACCCAATTGATATAACCACTGCCTCGGTGGTGTAGTTGTACTACGGTACGATTATAACAAAGCTGAGGTCTCAGGTTTGAATCCCAGGTCGGTCAGTGATATTGGATTTTGCTATTCACTATCAGCTAAGAGTAAGAAATTTGTGCCCGATATGGCGATAAGCTCGCCCACTATCGTTGGGACGGAACATACTAGGCGAAAATGCACAAGGTGCAACCAGGACACCTACCCTAACCCTTCTGGAAAAAAGGCATAAGTTTATGTATGTATGTAGTTTTCCAAGGCGGCATCCGTGACTCTATGAATCAAAGGAGAAAATTGGATAAGATTGAACAATCCTTCAAAGTAAAATGGTTTCTTAAATTTACGCGAATATTGCGCAATAAAACTACTTATTATGGATTTTATCGCGGATATGTTTTAATTTTTTTTACTTTCCGATGTTTCGATTACTTTACAACTTTCGTGATCAAGAGGCGGATCACAAAATCCTTCAAAGTATTTAGATTACAGAGGTTAGAAGGACAAATGACAACTCTACAACTACAGATGACTGGCTACAACAGTAGGTTTTAGGTACTATAGAATTTTCTTCCTTACCGACTTCCTTGAGAAAAATGACTGTCTACGGTATTCCCGCCTACCACTATTACCACTTAGTGAGCACACTAGAGAGAGAACACTAGACTCACTTAGGGAACTTTAAGGGGAAAAAATAATTCATTCCTTAGAGGTCAGTAGCACATTTCGAATTACTTGAATTTGTGAGTTTTAACGGATGTAACTTGCTAATAGGTAACTAGTTTGCCAATTACTTCTTATGTTAATAAAACATAGCGCATCGAATACATTATTTCTTGGTTTATTATAGTAGTATTGGCAGTATGAAAAACAGGCATATCCGGCACTAATTCCTGACTCAGGGCTTATAGGCAATAGGAAAATCGAATATCACCTCGCCCGACCTGGGATTCGAACCCGAAAACTCAGCTTTACAATCATACTCTAGTATAACTGCCCCACGTTAAATATCGATTGGGCAAATCACTAATCAAATGTCACCTTCAAGATTTACCAACTGATTCCTGACGGATTAATATTTATCACTTAATTTACAAGAAATATTATCCGGGCTTAGACTTTGTGCAATTCGTAAAATGAGTATCACTTGTCAATTACGTACGTCGGAAAGTCCCGCAATTTAATTGTGCGTAAGTAAATACTATCTACATTTCATATGAAATACATTAATATAAAGACAGGCTAAATATAACTTTTTTATACACGTAATATTCCACAAATAATAGGTTCTGCTTAAATCAATTAGCTTCTATAGCAACGAAATAATGAAACGTCTATATTACTTCTTATAGCCTATATTGTTCAAATTTGTTTTATTATATTCCAACAATGGCGGCCAAACAAACGCTTCCCAGAAATCGCAATGAAATAACCTAACTCATTTGGAATTTACCAAGTACTCCGTTTAAATGAACAATATAACACACCCAATGGTTTTCGAGTAATTTAAATCATTGATATTGTGTAAAAAAGCAATGGTATTATTAAATCATCTATTTAACCAAATATATGAAGAATGCACCGATTTACATTGTCATGTTAGCAAAGTCTATATATCCCGCCAAATAGCAGTGAAAATGCGCTGTTGCGTTTCAGTTTGAATGACATTGTAGCTAGAGTAACTACTGGACATATTGAGACTTAGCATCTTATGTCTCAGGATGACGAGTGTATAGGAATACCAAGCATTGCTTTATAATTAAAGGTGTTGTTTGATTTCGCTAACTTCTTGAGCGGTCGTATCGCTTCCCATGATGCGAGCGACATGCACGTCTCGCCATTCGTTGCAATAAAAAAAACTTTGCTAACACATAAAAGTAAACACGCGTATAATGAAAAAAAAAAACTTAAATGTTCCCTATGTTCTTACCACCATACGAAAATGCACTACCCGTTAGTGTTGTATATATGTTCTAAATTGCGAGGAGCACTATGCATAGCAAGGCGGAATCTATGAATATTGTAATTTCAGTGGTGGAAACATTGAGTGTACTGCACTGCCGTGTACTGTATCAGCACTATTGTACACGAATCTTCTATAATTGGAAGGACGATTGAGAAGGTTTTGACCAAAGTATGACATAATTTAGGTCATACGTAACATACGAGTATTATAATTAATAAAAAATATTCGTAATATCATAGAATATTAACATATATTTTAAACGAATCGATAATTATGAATTGTTTATAAATGTAATATAAACCGGATTTTTAAGGATATTTTGCACGACCTCAAAAAATACGTGGATGTATTACCTACTTTTATATTATAATTCGAGCGGAAATTTCCCGTTGGCCAACATTATAAATTTTATTTTTAGCTTTAATTTAATAGGTACCTATTATTTAATTTAATTCGTAATGGATTTGCAAACGTGGTGACTGATGTCATTCTTCGAATGTGAGTAATTTCGACGCAGTTTAGGTATTGATTCGGTAGTAGACAGAAGTAATTTTTCCACTGCACCGTGTCCAATGGAAATTGATGACTTATCTATTTAGAGGCTATTCCGACACATTAAATAGATACACCCAACAGTCACATATAATCCTGACCCCACACTAAGATCGAGTCTTGTTTCGTGGGTATTAGGAACTACGACAGACACTTGGGTCACAAAGACAACTAGTGCCGAAACAAATACCTGCACACAAATATTGGTTTGGTAAGAAAGAACCGTATTGGCTCAAAGTTTAGTCTCTACAGTAAGTTGCTGCGGTTTCGGTAACCGCACTGATAAGTATTTGCATAGTCTATAGTCTATATATCTTCGTTCTGACTGTATATTTAGACCATAGATTTAGTATAAAACATAGATCGGCAATGTGAAAGAAATAGAACGATTTAACTAATGTATTAAAGCTATATCTATGGATACCACTGTCTGAAAGGAAACTGACGTGTGAGATTTACTGAAGATATAATATTTCCCTTCTTATTCATTTATTCAACATTTTAAGATGCTCACAATACATCTACGATGTAAACTTTAAGTGTTGTAGAGTGTAGTAATGTTTAAATAAATAAATAATAAATACACCCAATAGTCACATACATGAGGACTATGTATCCCACACTAAGATCGAGTCTTCTGTCGTAGCAATCAGAAACTACGAGAAACTCGTTTGCCTAACAAACAGCGAGACCCGAAACAAATACCTTTGGAGCACACAAATATTGGTTTTGGTGCAGGGATCTAACCCGAGGTATCCTATTTCACAACTGGCGTCTAATCAACTGCAACATAGAGGTTGTCATGTACATGATTTCAATTTGGTCACTGTATTTTAAATCCTAACGCAGATTAATGAATTAAAAATATTATTTTACAAAAACGGCGTCAGCATATTTAACAGCCCCAGCAGCACGTAACGCCTCATTCATAAAGTTGATACCGCTCGTTGCTACCCGAGCACTAGTAATGAATGGACGTGGGTTTACCGCGACGTAACTAGTTGCTCACTGTGACGTGTGGGAATCTCGTGTTTTTGTACACTAACCTCTTCCTTGTTAGTAATACGAGCAGAACCAGTTATAAAGCAGTTTTATCGCTTTTATGCCTATGGAATCACGTGGTATGCCTGTACTAAATTTGAATTTTGATCGTTAAAATTAACAGTAATGGATTTGAGGAGCGTGTTTGTACACATTTCTCTCTAGAACTATCCGTTGGAATTGAATAAATGTTGTTGTTTTATGTACCATAATTCTAGATAAAGGTTATAGGCTTTTTAATAGTGAGCATCGAATCTTAGCTTTTAATTCACGGGTCATGGATAAAGGACACAGTGACCAAACAAATTTTACGATAACTATTTTTCCTTCTTTATCCCTAAGGATATACCAGCCACCAGAATTTATTCTCCTTCTCAACATTTGCTATTTCAGCCGGTCTTTGGCATCCTCGATTGTAAGATCACTAGCTCCAATGTCTCCCTTGCTGCCATTAAGCTAGCACTTTTTTACCCTTTAACAAATCTAAGCATTAAAGATTATAAATTCTTCCGAGTCAAAATACCCATAGATAGTCACCAATTTCAAATATTTCACAATGTTTCCTCGACGGGAAATCTAAATGGATGATAAACTTCGTTAAGAGCAACTTTCCTTACATATTAGCTCGTGAGATAAGAGCCTATTTTTAGTCTCGTGACATTTGTTTTTTCCGTAGGTCAATTGCGGGGATATTCGAGGGAAGCCCATGATAATTATATTTACTCGATTTGATAGGTATGTAAGATAAAAATGTTTTTATACAGAGTATATCTAGACTGCGACCGAAAACGACACCAGCTTTAGTGACTTCATACACCATACAACTAAAAATAAAAAGACGAGGATTTTTTTAACTTATTGTCGTATTTGCGTGGTAAATAAATTGTTTTTGTTTTGTCAACTTTTACAATTATGTCCTGTGTATGGCAATAAGAAACTACGAGAGTCTTCTGTCCGCGTCCTCTTGTATATAGCCGGCGTCTAACCAACTGCGCTAGTCTCTCAGTTTGTGATTTAATCGTCTTCCATTCCGTTCTCTGCTATTCTGTCCTCCTTCGTACATCAACATCTTAATCATTCATCCTCTACTTCTTGCCGTCTTAAGTACGTTCATTCATTCATCATTTCTTTCATGCAAACTACCCAAGAAGCTTATACCCAAATGGAGATTGCATTCCGTATATAAAAGTGAAGCACAAAAATTTGACCTTGAATGAAGTTGCTGTTGCCTGCTATCCTTCTCTTTACAGTGACAATGAATGAACATTTTTTTTTAATTTTTGTTCATTCAACAACAGGCTACAGCAACTTTATTCAAGGTCAATTTTTTGTGCTTCAGTGTTTTATACGGAATGCAATCTCCATTTCAGTATAAGCTTCTTGAAACTACCACACTAGTCATTCCTCTAACGTTTCATTCTACTCATCATTCTTCATAACATTCAAATCCTACAATACAAGAACTCTTTATTGTAACCAAAACAAGGAAATACAATAAACATAACAATAGTGGTACAATGGGCGGTCTTATCGATTAAAGTGATAACTGCTAGACAACCGTGGGATGAATAGTATCGGATATAGCGGTAGACGGCGCTAATATACTTAGCAGGATGTTTTAAGTAGCAAAGTTTCAGAAGAACGCAGGAGTCGGGAATGGGTATGATGTAAGAATTGAAAGCAATTTTAAGGTATTGAGAAGTATTAGGATTCAAGAGGATATTATATTTGCACATCAAAGCAAAATATAATCTATACATTTTAATTTCCTCCCTAGCCAATCCAGTCAACAAAGTCGGAATCAAGCTGCTAGCATTCAATAGAGATTACATCTGCGTTATACAATCCCTGGAACACAACGCTTTGTAGATAACCGACAACTAATCTCCCCAGTACATTGCGTATTGTCCTGTCCAGAACAAAGCGGCTTTGTAATACACATAACAGGTGGATATCAATTATAATTAAACCGGTTAATACGTTGATTCAAGCCTGTCTGGAAAAAAAAGTATTAAGTGTCAGATACGGCAATATTTGAATACAGTGTAATTTATGTGATACTGATTGGTTTTTAAATTGTTGACGCTACAAACTATTGTGAAGTGTCGTAGACTTATTCTGGATCAGCCCATATACGTCCCACTGCAGGGCACGGGCCTACTCTACAATCGACAGTACGATTGAGAGTGGTTAGGTCATATAGTCCACCACGCTGGCCTAGTGCGGGTTGGCGGACTTACATACCATAGAAATTCTTATAAACCGCTATGGTATGCAGGTTTCCTCACGATGTTTTCCTTCACCGTTTTAGTGCGTGGTGTTTGACTATCAATACACACATGACTCCGAAAAGTCAGAGGTGTGCCCTGGGATTTGAACCCGCGACCACCGTGAACATGTTGGCAGCCGCGTCTGGTCCATTTACCAACAGGCCACCCCGCACTTAGACTTATTATCTTCGATCAAATATACACTCGATTGAATCTTATTATCACTAAAGTACGGTTAATGTATTATGATAGCAATTTTTAGCGCCAACGTTTTTTTGCTGTATTTGTTGCTCAATGATAATCAGAGCTTTCAATTACAAATAGATTAAATCGGTTTTTGAACGGTAATATTGAGTCCAATTAATGTTTATTATCTCTCACAATGTTCTATTAGTTATTTATTTTTATGTAGAGAATGATGGCTTTGCTGTCATATATCGCCGTTCAGTTAATCAAATTATTATCGAACAAGATGGTCCTAAAGATTGAAATACTACGATCCAGTAAACCTTTACTGCATTCACAACATTAATAGTATCATTCTGTTAACCCTTAAATAGTTAGGTACAAATAAGTACACTAATCAACACAAAGAGAAAAGCGAAGACACGAGTTCTCAAAGGAACAATGAAACAGCGAAATGTTTGCGCACCAACAACAAAAACAATAAAAGATAAAGAAGTATTTTAATCGTAGAAAGCTGTATTTTTTTTTCATGTTCTAAGAAAAGGAAAACCGCTTGTGGGAGTATTTGCTTATGCTTTAGAAGAGGCTAATGAACAAACAGTTCAACTAATAGCCTTCCTTGAAATCTCAAAATTTATGGGAAATCAAAACGGCTCACCTTAAAAAATATTAGGAGAAAGGAAAATAGACCCATTTGAAAACCAGTTTTTTGCCCAACTGGGCTACGAAGGCTGTTAAAAGGAAGTAGACTTCATACAAATAAAAATACTATATCGAAGCGATGAACTCATGAAGAAGGTAGCTGAGTTGATATGTATTGCATACCAAAAGACACAGGAAAAAACTTACTTCAAAGAAATTACAGATGCCCGTACCAAGACCCCTTGGAATTAATTTACGAAACCGTGTGATCTAAACCTTCGAGGAAAACCACGAACCGATCGCGGAGTCCACGAATCACTTAAGATTTTTATTACTATAATACCGCGCTTAGCGGGAAAACAATGAATTGTGATGATTACTTCCAGGAAATGAAGTGATGTAGTCCATGACACGCTTGGGCTCTTTGTTACAAGTAACCATCTAATACTTTTCCTTTTAAATACTTTCTTTGGAAATTCTCATCGTTGACGTGAATTATCTAATGTTGTGTAATAATCTAATATTTTTATGTTGGCCGAAATGCTGACTGGTTGAAAAGTTCGGAACCCACATACTGAAGACGGCAGCGTTGGACGTCTACCAGCGGAGTGGAATGGCCATAGTGTCAAAAGTTAAAAGAAGTTGATGATTCAAGTTTGTCTAGGATCGGCAGTTGCGGTAATATTTGGAGGCCTACGTTCATCAATGGGTTCCCTAAGAAATGATAATCACATTACATTGGCGCCAAGCGGTTTGGTGTACAAATTGACTTTGATAAATGAATGTTTCTTTAGCATTAGAGTTTTCAATCTATAATTTGTCGGGTTAGTTAATGTTTTACTTTACTGATTACACACAAGAAACAAGTAAAATATTAGCCAAACGTGCATAATATCCTATAAAGATCGTGTCTATAAACATCAACAGAATTTCCGATAAAAAAGAAGAGCGTGGCACGTCGCGTCGCTATTGAACGAGGGAATTTGCATAGCAGCCGTGCGTCGAGCTGAGGACGGAGAGAAAAATCCTCCGCTTTCAAATACGTATTTTTATGATTCAGTACATTTTATGTCGACGACAGATTTGCAACTCGCTGCATTAATATACGATTTTGTTAGCTTCAGGGCTCAAGTATAGTTAATTAAAAAGATGCCTGATAATCGTCCAGAAAGACCCCAAAATACAATAATTATAAATATTGCGAAGGTGGACCCATTTAGTTCCACTAATAAAATACGATTAAGAGAAATATATTAAAACCGTGCGCTACTGTAGTATTCAATGGTACAAACTTGACTACATAGTAAACGTACATACGAACAGTATACATTTGTACGTGCAATATACGCATATAACTTCAACAATTTACTTACATTTGAACAGCATCGCACTTACCTGAAAGACAAGAACACATTAATCAATTATTGTTGCACTGTAAAATAACTAATAGTGATGAGACGAGGCCTATCTTCAACAGTGGGCTTTGTTAGAGCAGGGAGATAGCCATAACAGGTCTAATTCATCATGTGCGGAATTGTCAGTTACCTGTTTCAAAATTATTAATTGAATGTGACACAGCATATGGGAACGTATGTGATGGCTCATTACATGACCGAGCGGACCGCAGCAAACTGTATGCATTTAATTAGCTACAAAGCATTCTAGTTCGGTTGAAGTGAGCTCGTGTGAAATTCGATTACAGTGGTCCACGCGCTAACTGACCAACTGAAACATGGAATTGTTTAATTGCTTTTATGTTTGATTTTAAACGTTTCTGAAGCTTGGGCGCTGGGAAAGGTTGAAATTGTTTCCTAAGTAATAATATTTAGTTAAATTAATTAATACACTTGGCAGTCAAACGCGTAACCCTAGCAAAATGTCAAGTATTTTCTTGTGGTTATCAGAAACTATGAAAAAAACGATACGAGTATAATATGGTTTCAAAAATATATCCGTGGTATCCAATTTAATTTTATTAAAATAACTCAGTGCTTCACCTAAAAAATCGGCATCCCACGCTTTTCACCTAAATCTGTTGGATATTAAATAGACAAATATGGCCTGAATTTCCTTCTTTGATATCAGTCGCCCACTGAAAACCATTACGAGGAATTCGTCCTCGTGCTGGCATTGCGTCACTGGTGATGTCACTGCCCTGCAAATGACGTTATGTTATTTCCTTAAATATCGAAGGAAATGATAGACCTCTTAATATGGTATTGGGTTACCAATTACTTGAGGAAAAGTAAAATATTGCATGACAAATCATGAAATGATTCATCATCATCATGATCTGATGATGCTCTGTATCTGGTGAAGCATCACCAGATATATCTTATTCGTTGCTAACTATAGATGTTACGTAAATAATCAATAAATATCTGCAGCAATCGGCTTAAGCCACCACCTCCGACCTAAGGTTATAATATGGCCAACTTGTATAAATGAAGACATTTTGATTGAAATATTTTTACTGGAATGTAGTCGTTTTATACTAGGGCGGCCAAATGCCTCCAGTTACCAATGTTGTGCAGACATAGAAGTATCTAAAGACGATGGATATAGGACAAACATATTTCTCCTTTCCACTTAATTTTGTCGACCTGCTCCTAACTGGATGTACATAGGCTATATACATAAGTACATATAGAGGGAGTGCTGTCATACATTTGCGTCTTAAAAAACGTATATATTTTCTTGTTCGTATTGTTGGTAGCGCTCCTATAATAGTGAAGATTGAACTAATTATTTAACAACAAATTGTTATAAATTCCTTTTATATTAATGATATTCTACATTACACTACTACATACAATCCGGTTTGGTAAGCGGTTTTCACTTGAAAAGAACGAGCAAGAAACTCTAGTGTTGCTCTTTTCAAAACCCGTTTACAATTTAGTGATTATTACAAAAATTACAAGTGGTTTAAATCAGAGCAGTTCATTAATACTTAATTCATTTGTTATAACATTTTAAATACGAATATGTTTACGTTATATTTAAAATGACGAAGTCGAACGAACGAGGAATCCTATCCTCTGCTTTGCCAATGCAATGAATAATTGTGAAAGCGTAAAGTTATCATTCAATAATTTTCAATGTAAGCAAATCAGTACATGATGACATGATATATCATGTCATGATGGCCAGACCAGTCTACGCAAGCAGCACCCGTTCACGAGTATGACGCATGTGCCAGCCATCGGCCTCCTCAACCATTTTACAGGGAAGTGACCAACCCGGCACACGACGCCGCTGCAAGGACAGACTTTTGAGTGAATATGACATATTTAATCGCTGACAAAGCACAATAAAATGAGTTAATTTACATAACATAATTAATATTATACATATATACACTAATATCCCCGCTCAGAATACAATATATTTGTATCAGCCCATATACGTCCCACTGCAGGGCACGGGCCTACTCTACAATCGACATTACCATTGAGAGTGGTTAGGCCATATAATATATTTATTTTATTTTATTCCCAAGCCTCATTATCATCTAGATATTTTAAGAGTTTTTTATAAGCTTTATTGTATAATATTTGCTTGATGGCAGATAATATAATTCATGTAAAAAGTTTCAATAATAAAGAGCAAGGACTGGCAAGTTTGATGCATGACGTTTCTATTTTAAAACCTTTATTCCATAAACGATGATTTCTAATGAGATTTCAAATTATTTTTTCAACTCGAAACAGTGGGGATGCTCACATGTTTTTAAAAATAATTTAAGGAAATTCTTTTTAATACATAACTTGAATTTGGAATTTCAAAAATATTTATTTCTAATAGAACACAAAATCTTAAACAGCTAAATATTAGTTAATAATGACTGTGTTCAGTGCAAATATAGAATCTAATAAAATTATTTTTTAATAAAAATATAGCGCAGATAGACAAATGTTTATACATATTAATTTTAACTAATGCGATAATAAAGCAATTACATTACGCTAGGCATTAAGATTTACATTTACTGTTTATTTCATTTAAAAAAATACAATTATACAGCGCGTCGGGTTCGTGTGAAATCATAAATAATAAAAGAACGCTTTGCCGCGAAGTAATCTGGTATGTCCATTAAGTTTGATAAATTATCCGACCGTTTTCCCTGTAAACATTCGACACACTTTATTAAACTCCAAGGAAGATTGTGTTCGTAAGAAGGTGCGCGATTCCCGATAGTGTTGCGCAAATAGCCGTTTGGTAATACACTCGACGTTGTTTGAATTGGCATGCTTAGAATTATACGCAATAAAAAAATATGAGAAGTATGAACCTGTCGCTAATACCGATATGCCGTAGTGAAGGACTTGCGGTTACAATATTTCATAAATTTTTTATTACACTCTAATCTCTAGAACCGAATTCATTCATGGATTGCAGTCATGATCGATCTTTTATCTGACTTTACAGTGTATTTATAAAGTGAGATAACCTAATATGATTTCTTAAAAGTAGATAACTTATCTCCAAATAAACATTGAAGCCGTTGACAACATGATATAGATTTTTCCTAATACAAAAATGTTAAAATAATAAGGAAAATGTTTTACTTAGCAATTTCCATTTTTACAACGATAAAAAATGTAACGTATGCCATTACTTTCCTTTTGATTAAGCAGAAATATCATTAAGTTTAAAAATATTAATTTCAGTTAATGCAAACATCTGAGAAATGCAGCGTTCCCAGAATCGAAACAATATTATTGTTCGCGCCAATTCGCCGAGCAGCGAATATAGAAAGCTGCGCGCGCGCACGACGTTCTGCGAACGGCGAGCGGCCGCCGCTCGGCGCACTGCACTGCGCACTACCTACTCGCTACTTGCGGGAATCGCTGCTTTCCTGGTACACCACATGTAAACGCATGCGGGTTTTTATTTGAAAATGCGGCTTATTTATAGTATGTTACTTTTTTCACCCAAGCAAAAAAGTTTACTTTTATTCAGAAACATAATAATAAATTTGCAACCGACCAATGTCTGTACATGGAAGAAAAATGGGCAATTCTAATAACAGGGACGGTATTAACATAATAGAACCAAAAACAATAATTGATAGAATATTTGTTTCTGTTTATCTGTGCCTTTGTGCACGTTTATTTGAGAAATTGCTGCACCAATCAGGCTTAAATTTGGTTTGGAGGTAGCTGTAGACACCCTGGACTACTCCTTTTTCCAAAAAAATTTGTGTTCTCATGGGATGAGGAAGAAATTCAAATATATTTGTTTATACTTTCTTAAACTCGAGTGTAATCGGATACGACAGTATTATATGCCTTGAGTCAGTGGCGGCGTAAAGGGGGGGCGGAGGGGGCGGTCCGCCCCGGGTACCAAGCACCAAGGGGTGACAAAGACAAGTCTCTGGAACACCCTCAGAAAGCACACAAAATCTACATTTATCCAGAAATAACCACCAACCCTTGTATCTAGCTACTTGTATACTAACAGCATATTTTTAATTCTATCGCAACTGTAAATATCTTCGTTTTTTAAATATAATGTCTCATTCTCTCAGCCGCTGCCGATAAACAATCCCAATCCAAAATTTGGCGTTTGAGATTGTCAGCTCAATCTTTTTTCTGATACTATATTGCCAATATTCAATCTCAGTAGTAACAAAACTATAGCAACATGGTAAGAGACCAATCGAACAGTAGAAAACAATCCAGAGGGACTTGAATCTATTTTTTCGATTGATTATTGGCATCGGCCGTAAAAGAATGAATTCATGTTGCACTTGGTGTGATCTCATAGGCAAGTAAGGAGAATTCGGTAACTGCTAACCGCTTTGACGAGTTGAGAGTTGCCCACATATCAGTTGATGGCGTGTAGGTCTCTATCAGCTCCTGATGAATTATCTTAAAGTTGTCACGACGCCCTGGGGCGTCGCAGCATTGTCCCAGGGGCGGCCGAGTCGAGTGAGCCAAATTGGAGCTATGCTCAAAAAAGCAAGCACATTTTTCCCATTATCAGTTAACCAAAAGTAAAATAAATATATCTATTCTTTTTTTCTTATTCAAAAAGAAACTTTATGTCAAAAAATGTCAATTTCTTATGGGTCTCTTAATGTATGTCTGTCTGTCTGCGAACAGTACAAATAACTTGGGAAAGTCAGGATTTTCCCAAGACCAGACCAGACCCGGGGCCTAACCTACTCAACTTTGAAGGTTCCGGCACCCCTTACCAGAAGCTGTACGCGGGAGTTATCACTTATCACCGCCGACCATGAACATCTGTAACACCATAACGCATAGAGATGCGTTGCAACCTTTACGGCGAGAATACGCTCTTTTCTTAAAGGTGGCAATTGATTCTCGGGGTTTTTTGTACGTAGAAGAAAATGTCGGGAGAAAGGTACTATAGTAGTATTTGGAGGTATGCCGCATTGTACGTTGGCGGAACTCAACAACAGAGAAACTTCCGAACATCGGAAAGAACTCGGTCGTCGATGATTCGACCTGCCCGATGTTGAAATCGGTTGAAAGGGAAAAGTTGGTACTGGGTTGCCCCTGCCCAAAGATGGGTACAATGTTCCACGTAGGGCCGAACCAGCGACTCTATCTGTTGAGCATATCAAGCTGCTTTGAGGCCGATTCGAACATCCCGTTTCGGTTGAATCTTTGAGCAGACTGTGCTATTCTCTCGAGTGGGGGCGTAGCTGATGATCATTATTCAAGGGATCTCCCAAGGGGCCGCCTGTTTTCTGGCTGGTTGCCTTCCGTGTGAAATTGACACCAAAGCCCTTTCGTAGTCCGTTTATTACTAGCGACTGAAATCTTCCTGTCAAGCGGAGTCACCAGCCATTCGAGAGATTCGCCGACACATGCACAAAACGGTTGCCGGGCGACAAGCAGATGAACCGGTGCGGCGCCTCTACCCTATCGAAGGGTGTAAGAATTTCGCTACGGTATTTCCTACCCGTCATTAGAGTCGACATAACGGGGTTAACGGGGATGCTGGACACACTGTCCAGGGGGCGGTGTACCCTTACGTACAGCAACTCGGATATGAGCGACCAGGCGTATGGCCTCATCTCTGACGTAGACGACTATAACATCCTTAACCAGCGCGGCGTCCTGAAACAGTCGCACCCTTTAAAATAAGAACCAGTAATGATTTTCCGTAGGGTGCTGAGACGGGCACGATCATGCGTTTCTCGCCTTGTGATGTCTGGGGCCGCCCATAATGCATGTACGGTCATCCAAGGGTTTTTAGTAGGTATGCGTGTATAAGTTTTGTGAGGGGCCCGGCTCGGCAACGTCATCCGTAACGTGCCGGGCTGGAAGGCCAGTGACACTAACATACAGTTCCAGCCGCCTCCGGGGCACCGAAAGGGGAACATAATAGCTTTCCTCCAATAAAAGGCAGATTTTATACGTGCACGATATGTCCGATGTAGACTTGTTTAGTATTAATCGGGCGCCCTTCGACCTGGGATGTCCGGTGCTGCCCACAATGAGTGTAATGGCCATCGAGGGGTTTTTAGTCATTATGCTGGTATTACTAGGGACCCAGCTCGGCCACAATATCCGCGTTTGTACCGGGCTGGAAGGCCAGAGACACTGACATACCCCTTTCGGCCTCCCCCGGGGTACCGAAAGAGGAGCTTAATAGCTTTTCCTCTTGAACAAAAATAATAAAAAAATAAAAACCGACTTCAAAACAAAACCACTCAAAACCAAGAAATAATAAAATAATAAGTACCACTGCAAAGCAAAAAAATTATATTTATTTCATGGAACTTGAGCATGTTGATTAATTTGTTTAATGACTTGACTAGCCAACAAATCGTATCATCAACAATCGTAAATATATGCGTAAATATAATCGTCAATATATGCGTAACATATTGAAGGCGGGTCGCCCAGTACCAAACATATAGATATTTAAACTAATAAAAGGCATAGGTCCTACACTTGGTATATTTCGATTTGTTGGCTAGTCAAGTCATTAAACAAATTAATCAACATGCACAAGTTCCATGAAATAAATATTATTTTTTTGCTTTGCAGTGGTACTTATTATTTTATTATTTCTTGGTTTTGTTTTGAAGTCGGTTTTTATTTTTTTATTAAAAATTTTAGTTATTTTTATCTTTTTAGTGTTGATAGGAATTAAAATGAAGAAGATTTGGTCCCCACAAGGAATATGTTCTTTCCGATGACAATGAAATCGCGAAAATCGGTTAAAAGCTGCCGAAGATATTAGAGTATTCACATGTTCATTATTTGGTCCCCCCCGCAACTCCCTTTGCCCCTACCCCCTTTTCCCTCCACCACTGTAGCTTAGCTTTTATATTGAACCCAATGCAAAAAGAACCATCGGAATCCTACTAAGTTTTGAAGAGTTCTACTCTCCAGGTCCGAACATGATCATCAGATCTTCATGTTGTGTTCCTGGGATCAACCTGTCAATACGTTCTTTCCAATGAAAAAGAAATCACCAAAATCGGTTAATAGCTGAATATATTGGTATTTACGTGTATTTTAATTTTATCACCCACCCCCCCTCACCCCCACCCTTTTTTCCCTCTCTCACTGTAACTTAACTTTTATAATGAACGTAATGCAAAAAGAACAATTGGAATCCTACTTAATTTTAAGGAGTTCCCCTCTCCAGGTCCGAAGATATCCATCAGATCTTCACCATATTTTTATGGGACCAATCGACAAGCACCAGCTTTCAATCAAAGAAAGAATGGTCGAAATCGGTTCACACAATACAGAGAAACGAGGTAACAAACATAAAAAAAAAGCAACATACAGTCGAATTGAGAACCTCCTCCTTTTTTTGAAGTCGGTTAAAAAAAGGCTTGTTTAGTATTGGGTGTTATATTTTATGTAGGGGTACTCAATACACAACCGCCCCGGGTGCCAACCTACCTTACGCCGCCACTGCCTTGAGTGAGAATGAGACTGCAGAGGAAGATGGGAAACGCTGCTCAGAGAACGGCAATAAGTTTTAACATGCATAAATAAATCAGCACGGGAAATAATATGTTGCTGATGTGGACTCAAAAAGTATGTGTATGCACCCAGGCGGAGCCAGGCCCGTCCCTAGTAAATAGGTACCTACCTAAGTTTAAGAACGCGAAGTAAATGCTTAAACACATTACTATTAAGTACTAGACTACATTTTCTTTCGTAACTAAAGAGACAATAAATATCTTGGCATCGTTCAAGATGTGTCCCACTACTACTCTTGAAATCAAGACGGAATAGTACTAAAACAAATAATAAATAAATCATTCAACTCTGCAGTAAATGGTCGTGCCAGAGCGGCCTAAGATTCCTATGCTAATAAAAAACCGAACACCTGGCCATTCAATGCACCCGGCGGACCAAAAGTATTCAACAAACAATTGGCGAGACACCTATTTGATACGTGCCCCGCTTCCATAACGAACACCTTTTAACGTTTCAACTACACATAAATATTAAGCGCCTAATTTGAAACAATCTATTGTTAAAAACAAAAACGACTCGAAATATTTCAAGGGCAATCTGAAATGAACACGTCGCATCGCTCGGTAAACACAAATAGAACTTCTTAGAAATTTAATTAACTGTTTTATTTCGATCTAACTTGATTCTTGGCTCCGAGTGGCCGCTCGTAATTAGTTGTATGAGTATTTGCGTAACTTTTTGCATCGGGAATGAATCAGTGCGATAAAATAACAGTGGGCATGTGATGGCGTTGTTTACGAAGGAAAGAGTAAAGACGTAGGAGCCACTATTTCGGGAGCGGCGTGACGCGCGCCTGTCGTCACGGCGCGGCACTGCACGGCGCGGCGCCACCGCTCTCCCCGTCCAATGTGTCCACGTGCAAACTAGTCTCAACGGTAAAGCATTTTCTTAATTTAGCCAATTTACGACACAAAGTGCTTCAGTTTTTATTTTTACCTCATGAGTAATTTTAGAAGCTATAAAAAATTTAAAAGTTTATTTGTTTGCCCACGAGAAAGTGTCAAACAAGTATCGTACATATTTTCTCCTTTCTTAATGTAAACTTAAAGCTGTAATATACTTGAGCTCATCACTACCACTTAATATGTCAACCATGCCTATAGTAAAGATTGCGATAAGTCGATAAGCCTCGATCAGACTAAACTGTTAATAGCTGATTTGAATAAATTCCATTTGACTCGGAAATCCAGGTATTTTATTTAAAACTTCCTACTATGTACCAAAACAAGGACGTATCATGCGTTTTTAATTCAATATTTGTTATTAAGACAAAAATCACCTAGACAACGTTATTGTTTTGCACCTATATATGTGTAAAGTATTCTACAGTAACCTAATATTTCTTGCAGGGTAAAAAATATGATTTGTCATTCCTACCTCGGTTGCAAAATACAAAAAAGTAACCAAGCAATATTGTCACTCCCACACTGGCTTAGTTTGTAAGATGGGTAGAAGCCGAACAATTGATTAACATTTCACGATCCCGCAAACACCGAAATAAATAATCTCTAAATAAACGTTGGCATTTTTAATAAAACTATTCTTAGAAGGAATAATACGTAGACGTGATTCTACGTAAGGATTTATTGGCTGGCTGTCAGCTCCACTGAAATTACATAAAATATAATATTTTATAAAGTCTTCAAATAAGAAATTCTCGAAATTGATAATGAAGAATAAAATAACTTATAAATACTATGCACGTATACAACGCAATTATATAAAATAAAATGGAAAAGTCTTAACATTGAAATAACTTTCTCCTCAACTCAAATATCTAACTAGCACATAAGTATCATGTTAAATTCATGTTTTTTTAGTTCGCTATAATCTTATTGTAACGAATCTTCTCGGACGACTAAACGCAATAGCACAGAGGCGATCAAGGCTACATATGATTTTCAATATTCCGAAATTTATTTTTAAAAATTAACAATCAATCACAATAAAAATTACTGTCATTTGAAAATATGTGCTTACGTTTTTCAATATTTCTGATAAACGTGTCTCATCCAAAATGGTGGTTAAACTCGAACCCTCATAAAATTCCCCATTGTATCGTGAACAAATAATTTTCTATTTGGTTGAGTGATCACTCTAATGTTTACAAGGCACCCGCATAACGACAGTTGTTTTGTTTGGTTGGTACCCACTTCCTACTTGCGATAAGTGGCTGGCGGATGTGCGTGAGAGTCAGAGGTACACAATTTTGGAAAAAACCTCAATCATCTCTTTACTGACGAAATTAACTAAACTTTCCTGTAACTTGTGTAGAACACTGGCAAATTTACCACTGTAAAGTAAAAGTTGTATTGAAACTTTTTTTTATTGCGATAAATGTTGAGGTGAGCCTTCATTCGCGTGATGGTACGGTACGACCGCTCATGAACAGTAGGAAAACCAAACAGCAAGCAACACCATGAATTGCATTCTAGTCTCTCTATGCGTAGTTACTCTGTCTTTTAAACAGGAACACAACAGTGCATGTACACTGCTGTTCGGCGGGAAAAATAGACATTGCGTTGGTATCTAGTATCTACCCAGGCGGCCTCGAAAATATGAGAGAATTTTCACCAGTGTTTATCACTATCTAACTCCTCATATTCACATATTCATTCACCTTATTAATCCGATTTGCCCTGAACATGTCACACAGCGACATCTGTTAGCGATATTTGGAACTATTATTCTAAGAATATGTTTTATAATTCAAATTTCCCCGACGCTTAAACCCTTACAATAGTAGGTAAACTTGATCAAGAGCACTCAACTTCATTTGCAACTCTTTTTAATCTTACTTTCCGCCAGAACCTCCGTTTTCCAACGTTATCCGCTTTAATGGATTGGATAGGTTTTAAGTCTCAGGGGCTCTCCTTAACATTAAAGTTTACTTGTTAATAGAGGTTTAGTTAATATATCCTTTGGTATTACGGAAATAGCTATGAATATCGATAGTTGAGAAATTTTTAAATCTATTACCTGAATTGAGCTTTTTATCACTCAATAAATATAACGGTGTTCATTTACGAAGATTTTTGATTCAGGTAATCTGTATCAGCCCATATACGTTCCACTACAGGACACGGGCCTCCTCTACAATCGAGAGTACGATTGAGAGTGGTTAGGCCATATAGTCCACCACGCTGTCTTAGTGCGGGTTGGCGAACTTTTACATACCATAGAAATTTATACAAATCGCTATGGTATGCAGGTTTCCTCACGATGTTTTCCTTCACCGCTTTAGTGCGTGGTGATTGACTCTCAATCACGACAGGTGATATACATTACCTTCCAATTTATACTTTAACGAAATTTTTAAGCACTGAAACAATTACTTTTCTCAATCGTATATTTTCACAAGAACTTCAAAGAATAACAAAACGTCAACCCGAAAAAACAAAACACAAAAACAAAAACTACTCTCGCACCCTCCAGCAGCAAACTCCAAAATGTGGCCAGTAACAATATCGCCCGGTTGCCCTGTTCGACGAACACCGCCGAACATCGTCGACACGGTGCACTAGTCGAGCGGTGCGTAACATCGGCCATCCTGAAAAGTGAATACCAGTATGGTATTCACAAACAGTCATTAGAAACAACATTTACTCACCAGGGTACAAATGAATTAACTCAACCGGTAAATTACTAACAGGTTTAAACAGCTTAACTCTCTAATAAATCTATTAAATCTTACGTGTCTACCACATCTTTATCACTATCAGCAGAATCAGCAGAAAGCAGGTACAGTTGCAACAAAATTCTTACTTATTTAGCATTTAATAATGTCCAACAAGAAAATTAAACAGATAAAGGGCACTTAATAACCATTGTATTTGTTAAGAAAAATAATCAAGCTAGTTTAAGATTTGAATTGATTTATCCCATTTATTTTTAATTGAATATTTTGTCAGTCAGAATGAACTCAATTTAACACATTTTAAATATACATATTTCCAAGCCAGTTCAGTTTAATTCATTCATTGTTTGGGTAAAATATTATCATAAAATCAGTATCATAAAACAGCAAGTGCAGGTATTACAGACAGATCAGCAATAAAAATTAAATAAATAATTACATAAAACAGACAGAATAAACAGAACAGACAGAATAAACAGAACAGACAGAATAAACAGAACAGACAGAACAGACAGAATAAACAGAACAGACAGAATAAACAGAACAGACAGAACAGACAGAATAAACAGAACAGACAGAACAGATTAAATACTTAAACAGTTACGCACCTTTAACTTTCCAGCCTGAAGTCTTTTATCATTACAAGTCTCCAAAGTTTTGGTGTTCATCATCTCGCATGGCATGGCATGAGTTATTACATCACCTCTCTTCCAGGACAGCTGATTTTGACTCATGTAATAAATACAAACATACCTACTTGTCCTTTGAGCAAAGCAGCAGGTACAGCAAAGTTTTTTCCATCAAAGTCATGGAATCTTGGTGACATACACACATCAGTACCAAAAGTATTGCCAAAAATAGTGCTAAAAATACATCCTTGGAACTGATAACTTTGAGTTTGGTATTCAACATTTTAATGACACCACCTTTAATTGTGCACCAGTGTCCAAGTAGCCCAAAAATGTTTTCTCTCTAATGAACACTTCCTTCTAATAAATATCATTTAGATTTTGCACCAAAGTAATCAGTACTCATAATACACTATTTTTACAATTCAATTCTAGACATGCATGGATAGCTTGAATTGACGGTCTTAACCTTTGGTATACTGCGATAATTTTCAAACGCAAATAAATAGCCACTATAGAACTCTTCTGGTGTATCACATTTGAATGCTCTTGCGTTACCTTGTAAATCAAATGGTAATCCCTTTATCAAACATGACAGTGAAGCAGCATCATCAAGTCGACATCGACGACACACAGCCAACTTATCATGAAAATAATGTGTCATTGTTTCGTTGGCTAATTTTTTCCGAGATACCAGTTCCTCCAACATATCAGCGTACTAAAAATTCCTCGGAAAAGCGTTAATAAGTAATGACTTCCATTGTTCCCATGTATAATCGTATTCATCCAAACGACTGAACCAAACCTGTGCCTGACCAACTAAACGAGTTTGCATTATAATAATTTTTGAATAGTGGTCCCATTTATGGACTAATCCCAATTGATCAATTTTTATTAACCATTTTTTCACATTCATCTCGCCACTATCAGGATCAAAAGTGGGAATTATCTTTTCCCCAGAAATATTTCGAAGTCGTCCTGATTGACCGCAAAATTTTTCCACCATTTTTTCTAATTTTGAGGTTAACAATTCCTCGAGCAGTTTATTGGGATGAATATCATCTTCTACGAAAACATCCGACTCATTTCCATTGGAACTTGGAAGCGGATCCACCAGAAAAGTTCCCGCACTAGTATGGGATTTCGTTGACAGCCTCGATCTTTTTAAAGGATCGCCGCTTTCATCAGGCTGCAATCTCTTCATGTTAGGACTTGGGTTCCTTTTCCAATATATGTCACTTCTGAATTTTAAGCACTGAAACAATTACTTTTCTCAATCGTATATTTTCACAAGAACTTCAAAGAATAACAAAACGTCAACCCGAAAAAACAAAACACAAAAACAAAAACTACTTTCGCACCCTCCAGCAGCAAACTCCAAAATGTGGCCAGTAACAATATCGCCCGGTTGCCCTGTTCGACGAACACCGCCGAACATCGTCGACACGGTGCACTAGTCGAGCGGTGCGTAACAAAATATATGTATGACCTAGCTATCCGGATGTTTGAGAGCATAAAATATATTTATTTATTATATTCAATGCATTTAGGACACAACAGTAATTCTAGGAAATTGAAATTTTCCAAATAACTTTTTCCCAACAATAGCACAATGGAACAATAACATAAAAAAAAACAATACATAGAATAGCATGCGTGAAAATGTTGACAACTCATGTATAAACACACGTGTACATAAACGGTTGTCGGAGGTCAGCCGTGGCTGGTTGGCACTCACACCCGTTCCTCGGAAACGCACCGGAAAACAACAATCGCTGTAATTTACCCAGCTTTTCAATTGCTCGTGACATTGCGTAATTGCACGTACTGTGCGACAGTGGTACAGCACCTTTGATGACATTGTGCGGTTTTGACTCACGTCCAATGCACCAGTACCGGGAGCTATAGTGTCACAATTTGGTTAGGAAATTCCGCATTGGAAACTATTTTTTAGTTTATTCGAAATCCACTAGTTGTAGGTCTCTTACATGTGAAAGTTCGCACGGGTAGGTACCACCGCAATGTCTATTTCTCTCGCCAAACAACAGTATAAATGCACGATTGTGTTTCAGTTTCAAGGGCATTGTTGCCAAAGTACGTACTCGACTCTATAAATGTGTAAAATATTAGGTTATAAATTATTATATATCTTACATTACATACAATTACGTGTGTATTGATAGTCGATCAGCACGCACTATATCGCTGAAGGAAAAAATCTTGGGAAAGGCGCATACCATAGCCATTTGCACGAATTTATATTGATGTAAATCTACCAAGTTGGCGTCAACTAGCACTAGATCAGCGTGGTGGAATATTTGGCCTAGCTCCTCTAAATCGTACTCTCGATTGTAGAGGAGGCCCGTGCCCTGCAGTGGGACGTACATATATGGGCTAATACAATACAATACAAAAATATTAACGGCGGTTATTTTAGAATAATAAAACTTATTGTGTAAAGTAAACAAATATTAGAACCCAACATATTTTCCAATTCAATACAGTGATGTAGAAAACATTATTAATGTATTATGCACATGATTGTACTTTTTTCCACACTAAAAACCCTTTGCGGTCACCAACTATTTACAATTCTTGTAAATTAAAAGTTTCTCATTACGATAAACTTTACCAATACTCACCGACTATTATATTGTTATTGTGGGTTTACCCAAATTTTACGTTCATTTAGAACGCATAAATCATATGTTTATTACCTATTAATAAATGTTTTTTATTGCGTTGAACGAACATGCTATTCGCCTAATGGTAAGCGATACGACCGCTCATGGACAATAGCAAACCCAAACAAACAACGAAATACAAAGCAATGCTTGGGATTCCACTGCGTTCACTTTTTGTTTTTTTCATACTGAGACATAACATGTTAAGTCTCACTATATCCCGTAGTTACTCTTTTGTTGAGAATCATGGTTCTAATCTAGCTTTTAAAGTCCCTTCTGGGAACATAAGACTCCATGCATGAATAAGCCTGGTTTGCCAGAAGCCTTAAATAGTAGCGGTGATAAAGCGCATTTAGAAGCCGCTCAAGGCGAAACTATAATTAATCGCAGGAATATTCTTGCTGTTTTCTGAGGGTTTGCAGATAGGACGAATATCACAGAGCGCTAGTAATGCCCCAATAAATACAAATTATTAAAGACAGGTTGTTGACTAGACTTCTACAGGGGTGGCCACAGATGGATGGATTTTTACTAGTTTAATACAACGTCGGTTTGGTGTTAGGATTTAGGAAATGGTTAATTTGCGACAATTGTTAAAAAACTGTAATGAGTAACGGCTGCAGGTGATCTCTGTGGCATTCATGTAATCAGAATTTTTGTTATTCAACCAAATCGACGTCCTTCCTATGTTCGCTTCCTGAGTTGTCCCAAGAATTTGAAAGGTATGTAAAGTCAACCAATCTGCGCTAGCAGTGTAAACAAAATTCTTGCTAGTGACAGTATAATATACATACATGCATATCATGGCAACCACTGTACATACTCGTTATATATATGGCAACCACTGTACATACTCGTTATAAATATAAATATAAATACACTTTAAACAATTACATAAATAGTCCTGACCCCACACTGAGATCGAGTTTTGTGTCGTGGATATCAGAAAGGAGAGACTTTTCACACACAAATACCCGCAGTGTTGTAAAAAAGCTCGAGTCGGCGCTTAAACGCTCGAGTCGACGCTCAAGCAGAATGCTCGTGCTCAAGTCGGGACTCGACTGAAGCGCTCGACGCTCGAGCAGTGGCTTGAGCACCGGACTCAGCGCTCGGCTCGAGCTTGAGCGCCCGCTTAGATACCATAGCTAGGGAAACAAATAAGAGTATAATTCAAATAAGAGAATTTCAGTTTTATTTTAAACGATATTTATATTAGAATAATAGAAAATACTTATTTATTATTAGTATACAATATGCCATATGTTCTACGCCATAAGGCCCAAATTAAATTACAATTGTGGTTTAGCTGAACTTGCTGTACAATTCCTGACTACCTTATGATCTTTTTTAGCAATCAATATAATAATAGTCAATCCATACACGATGCAACTGCATCTAAAGTTATTATGTTGTTAATTTATTGACGCTTAAATCTAAGTACGTCCCTGTTTAACTGATTGATTTATTTGTATTGAAACAAAAAATATCCTTTTTTGAAGTTAGAAAAGGATAAATTATACAGCTAAGAGTTCATGACCTTACCCATTTGTAAACAACGGTTAAAGCGATGTCTAAGAAAGTTTTGATGCTGTTAAAAATGGTTTTCGTTGTATATTTCGTTAACCGTTCAATTAACGACGAAACGAAAAAATACGTATGTGTTTAAATTTTGTTCTTCATCCATTCCAACTGGTATTATGCGAAAATAATAATTTAAACTCTTTTATACCTTAGGTATTTATAAATAAAATGGTATACACTATTATTTTACGAAAAAATGTATTTACCACCCAAATGAATTTGACAGCCTCCGTGGCGCAGTTGGTTAGACGCCGCCTGTGAAACGAGAGGCCGCGGGTTCGATCCCCGCACCGAGAGAAATGTTTGTGCGGCCCACAAATATTTCTTCCGGGTCTGGGTGTTTGTGAGACCGAAAAGTCTCTCGTAGTTCCTGATACCTACTGTACTGATACGACACAAGACTCGATCTTAGTGTGGGGTCAGGACTATGTATGTGACTGTTGGGTGTTATTTATTTATTTATTTATTTAAATATGGCCATAGGGAAAAAATAACAAAAAAAATTGTCGCTTTTTTTTGCAACTTTTTCTGTTGCATTGTGTATGAAGTCGCTTAAATTACCACCCGGTTTCGTTTTCGGTAGCAGTCTTGATATACCCTATATAACGATATGTACTTGGACATTTTTATTTATTTTCACTTTACAAACAGACACTTCAATTTTATTTACGTGTATACATAAGGCCAGCTTATACGACCAAAGTCAAGAGATAAGTAATACTCACCGTACCTACCGCCCCCCACAACTCCTAACATTTTTATTTATCACAATTTTTTCATCTATCCGTATTTAAAAACTACAACGCTTGAACGCTCGAGCGCATAACTCGAGCATGAAAGTCTAAGCTCTCAACGCTCGCAAGCCTTAAACGCTCAAGCGTTTAACGCTCGAGTCTAAAACGCTCCAAAGCGTCGACTCAGCGCTCGACGCTCGACTCTCAGCGCTCATTTTTACAACACTAAATACCCGTGGATCCTACAAGTATTTGTCTCGGTGTGGGGTCGGACCCGCAGCCTCTCGTTACATAGTCGGCGTCTAACTAACTGCTCCACGGAGGGTGTTATAAACCGGAAAAGTGAAAACCCTTTTATTATTACATTGCACTTAAAATCAAGTGCATTGCAGTTTTTCCTACGAGTACGTATATAAATATTGTTCCAATGTAACGTACACAATATGAAAATCAAATAGTTGCCGTGTAAATTGAGATAAACTCTGAAGCACGCAATCAATTAAAAACACGTTTCACTGGAGCGAGGCGAGGGCGAACCTTTTGTTCAATTTATTCCCTCCGGAACGAGATTTTCAGTCGTGATTTTCAGTAAAACTTTACTAAGCAATAAAAAGCGCGGAATAGGATCAAAATTCATCATACTATGTATGCAATGGGAAGACTATTGATAAAATATTCAATAATCCTATATCATTAGATAATATTGTCTTTGTTTGTATAATAATATTTCCATTTCTCGGTAAACTGCCGATGTTGAGATATTATTTTTGCTGTAAGAAAAATAAGCAGGAATTAACCTTGCGTCATGGAACAAGTTTTTTAAATTAGTTTGGATAATACAGGTAGACCCAGAACCGGTGAATTTAGTCGCCTTTGTTACTCAGTAACTGCTTGTCAAGGCTGTGAACTATGAGGTCGTAGATTTGCCTTGGAGGTTACTCTTAACTCCCCATCTGAGCAGATAATGTGTACTGTTATTGCTGTTATTTTGTTTAATTTTATATTTTCATTGTGATTTTGGCGTTTGTGTCAGTCAGTTTATTATTTTTTGGTTTTTGTTTTAAAGTCGATTTTTATTTTTGTTGACAAGCATTGTTATACGAGTATTAGTATAGCAAAAACTGTAAACCATTGTAACAAATAATTGTTCCTTTCTTTCTTCTTTCTAACTCTACGATCTAAAATAAAACTCTAAGTTCGAACGTAGTGTGTAAAACTGTAAGAATGTGCCTATGTACTCCATAAAATATTTAAATTCTACGGACGTCGTGGCTCTAGACTAAGTTCGGAGTGTATGATATAAGTGTCATACAGAAAAGTATTGATTTTCACAAGTGGAAAACTTATACCTTACTTTGGACGTCGAAGTTGTTTTGTTTGAGTTTGTCGGTCTGGATATTTTATGTACTTAAGGTACGGGACTGAAAGAGCACTTCATGACGAAAAATATATAAAAAGATAAAAGCTCGCTCTTATCTACAACATTTGTTTTAAACAAGCTAACCACAGTATGGGTCACACTAGTATGCAAACTGTATTTTGATTATAGCTCTGGTTAGAAGTGAAAAGAAAATACATACAAGAATTCTTAAGGTACGAAGAACTGTGTAAACCGCACAGGTTCACGTGTGTTACCCATCATTTCATACTGGTTGACGTCGAATAGGAAATGAAAACGATTGTAAAATTCTACGCTGTCTCATAAAGTTATGTGATAAAGGCAACTAGAGTAAAATAGTTTTTACTACGACTCGAAGTCATTTGTTTCTTGCGCTTTCACAGCTTTGCTAACTATACTGTTATTTCATTCAGCACTCATATAATAGATGTCGGTTTGTATAGTGAAATATCTCCTAGACAGTGGCGTAACAATAGGGTGGCAGAGTGCGCAAAATGCCACGGGCCCCCGACGCTAGGGGCCCCCGACTCTTGGGGCCCCGGCCTAGACCTGAAAAGCCTTAAGCAGGGAAAGAACCTTACATTTATTACCAACAAAATTAATGACCAAAAACATTTTTCTTATTATTTGTTGGACTAGTTTTATCAAATGTGGCGATTGAGATTTTCACAGGAAGGGGGCCCCATCATCTTTGCTGCATTTTTGCCACTTATTAAGGAGAATAAACTTGTAGTGGGCTTTCCCAAACCCAAGGCCATTATTTTTCATGAATCTCGGAAAGGGTCCCCTACAGAGGCCCATGTAATAGTGCGTTACTATCGATTCTTCGATGAAGTATCTTGGTATTTTATTTGATAGCTTGTAGTTTTGAAGTTATTTGATGGAAGTACCACTAGAGATGGGTCAAACCGTAATTTTTTCAAATCGGTTAAACCGAATCATAATTTTGCTCAAACCGAATTACAAACCGATTCAACCAAACCGAATCATCCAGTACTGTATGACATCATTCATTCGTTCATGAACCCCGTTATAAGTTATAAACCGTATTACGATACGGTTTACGATTTTAATTCGGGTACTCCTACCCGAATTAAAATCGTAATAAATAATAGGGATGGGAAAAAATATCGATGACTGAAAAACAATGTATTAGGCGTTTATTTATTATTAATCATATGAGCATTTATAAGATATAAGAAAGAAACCAATATCTCTTAAGTACCTATTATCAGCCCACATCAGCTTATTCGCATTGCATCGCATTCGTACTCGCTCGAACTGGACACGAGTTGACGCGATTGCGGTTTCAAACTGAAACCGGGTTGGATAGACTGTAGCTCGGTTTGATGCGAGTTGCCCTCTACCCGAATTGATTCGGTTTGGCAAACCGGGTTGACACAACGCTAAGTACCACGCATAGGTACTTCAAAAGCCTCAAGCCTAAATTGGTGAAGGCACGTTGAGTGGAATGGGGCCCAACCTCGAGGGTGCCAGCATACCTTGCCGTAGATTGTATGCCAGAGTTGTACGATCGATGACCCTTTACGATTATCCCATATGAGCTGAGTCTCTGAGCAGACGCTGTGCTCTGGTCTCATGTAAACCGCAAACTCTAGTGGCGCAGTGGATGATCAGGGTTATCGCACAATTTCTCTGAGGTGGCCTACGTCTTAGCAGGATCGGTCTCAGGCGCCATTGACACCAAAGAGCCCCTAGAGGTGTGCCAAACGAGCCTCCCTGTGCATAATCTCCTTGGAGAAGTGGCGCTCTAGACTGAATAATTTCAGTGCTGGTGCAAAACTCTTTGTGCCAGTGCATCCCGGCTTCTATCAGTGATTGAATTGGCGCTACGGCGCGACGCGACGACACGGCGTTCCGTCTTACATAGGTCCTATCGCGCTGCTTCGGTAGATACCTGTGTAAGAGGGTTAGAAAAGAAGAGGAGTGAAGAGATTAATGTTAAGAGCCCGTCATATGTCACCACTGTGACAAGTAACAACTGTCCGGAAGACACACCCCAGCACAATCTCTCGGAGTCCAGCTCGAGGTGACAAACGCACAAAGCTATGAGCATCTCTCAAAATAAACCTCTCGCTCTCGGCCGTGAATCCTTCCACCGCCAAGAGTTAGGGGCCATGGCAGGCAATGCTAACGTTTTCTGAGAACGTGATGTCGCAGTAAACGAGCGCAACACGCGATCGTGAGCGGAGCCTTCCCACTCGTCGCCACCTTCATAGAAGTAAGCGTCAGGTCATGAAGGGCTGAAACAATGAATTCCAGCACGGTACAACGAAACGGACGCGGGTGTCAAAATTTTTACGGGAGAACTTGTCCTCGTATCTGCTGTGGACGACCAAAACAAACTGGCGTCCTAACTTTATAAGAAAGATACAACTTTGTACCGCAATTAGTAGGACTAGTACTCGTAATGAGCCTGCGCCGAGCAATCACATGAAAGTGAAATACTTTATTGATTTTTTTAAATGTTATATATTATTTGGATTCAGTCACTTTTCTTACTGTACCACCCGGTTCACAAGGTTTCGCCAGAGAAAATCGGGCAAGAAACTCTAGCGTTGCGTTTCGTTCTCCAAATGGTATTGAATCGGTATGATTATGAAGGAATTGTGAGGTGCCCGGCTCAGCCGTAATATCTGCAAGCGAACTGAGCTAGAAGGCCAGTGATACTGCTATCCTGCTTCCCCCACGATAACGGAAAATAAGCCTCTTTTATTTCTCAGATCCGGTAAGCGAGCACGCAGGTCACCTCATGGTACACTTACCATGAGGTGCCATCACTGCTGCCCATGAACATCCATAACGCTCGGGTCATCGATATTTTGCGGGCCTATCTAATTGGGAAGAGAACAAGAAGGAAAAGTATGGAAAGAGGCAAGGGGCATCCGGCAATCTCACTCACCGAATGAAACGCGATCGCAATGCTGTCATGTCACGTCGATCTTATGTGAGCCAGTGGTACCGCCACTGACTAACCTACTCATTAATCCTAAGTCATGGCTGACAACAGCGTGGCTCTACCACTTCCAATAAATTTAACAGTATACGTTTCGACACAAAAAAAGGGGGGCCCCATCCGATAATTTTGGCACGGGCCCCGGCTGGTGTAGTTACGCCACTGCTCCTAGAACACATTCACACGAGAACAATTTTCAATGTGTGGTCAATTGTATTGCGAATGGGGTCAGAGTTTCCCACAGCGATCGAGTATTGTATTGATATTTCCGGACCGATCTAACAAGCTTTTAAATTATGGCAATTGGGTGTTTTATTGTACGGCAATGAGTCTACAAATAAGTGTAGTCGTCTAAATAGAGTATTGGTGAAATATCTTCGTTATCAAAGCGACCATTATGCTTGATGAGAGTTTGTTATTTTACTTCCAGATTTAATAATTAGCAATTATTAATAAAAGCGGGCATTTATAGCAGGCTGCCTTAATTGTGTCTACAGGATCTCCTGTTGCAGTATAAACTATACTTACGTAAAGTAGCGTATAACAGTACAACTATGCCATCAAGACAGTCTAGGATATTGAATAACATTAACTTATTAAATAGAACCTTATACTTTTTGTAAATTATAATGCTAAGAGTTTATATTTAAGAAATTGTATAAAACCTGGCCATTGTTTGACAAAAAAGTAATAAAATTCAAAATTTAATACGAAGCATCATAAAAAACATTTCAGCGTTTCGCCGTCAGTTTTGTAGAAAATGTTATACAGTAAACACAAAAACTAAAATATTAAAAAAATCTCAAAAAATTTAGAATTCAAAATTATATCAAGTAATATTTTAATTGCTAAGAACAATACTAAGTTAGAGAGATGGCTTGCTGCGGTGGCCCTTGCGGTTCGTGCTTCCCATGTTGTGGACCCTGCCAGCCTTGCTGCAACCCTTGTGGGTCGTGCTGTGGTCCGTGTGGACCTTGCTGTGGGCCCTGTAAGCCCTGCGGCCCATCTTGCGGGCCACCTTGTGGAGCCCCGTGTGGACCGTCTTGTGGTCCCCCTTGTGGATCGTGTTGCGGACCGTCCCCGTGCTGTGGGTCATGTGGGCCCTGCTGCGGACCTTGCGGTGGCCCATGTGGCTCCTGTGGCCCCTGTAGCCCCTGTGGCTCCTGTGGCCCTTGTAGAGGGCCTTGTGGCCCGTGCGGACCGTGTGGGCCCTGCGGCGGCCCCTGCTGATAGCCACATAATGAGTGATGTCAGAGTGAACTCCACGTGCTCGTCGCTGTTTCGGATTATAAAGTGAACGTAACTGTAAGAATAAAATGTTGTTTCGAATTAGTGTTTTCTTGTACACGTCGATTACTACACCAAGGGTTTGATGTGATGTATAGTTTTTCGATTGTATTTCCAACTGTTTGGTCTGCTCCTATTGTTACTCCTGATCTTCAGTATATTACACGGTAACTATAATTTGACTCCAAATTGTCAGCAGATAATAGGCTCCCGTAGGTCTTATATGCACTATTCTGGTTTTGTAAATGCTTTCCAATTTTTTCATCTTTTAAAATTTTGGACTCGCGATTGTGCAATCTTATGCCCAGAATATAGGTTTCTTTATAGCCGTCTGTCATAAGGTAGAACAATTGCCAGGGGCAATGACGGTGAAATCCAGCTTGACTACTTATAACCCAAGAAAAAATGCGTCCTTGGACCATAAATTAACTCGGACTTCCAACCGTACTAAACTACATCTATGCTTCGAACTGTTATAAGCATTCAGGTCTTTCCCAATGATTTCAACATCGGCCTGTTTGTAGCGGCCTGCATCCATCGACTTGCGACCTTACCAGGCCCGCCAGGCCGTACGTCCATCTTGTAGGCGGGCATATGACACTTCGCTGGCCTGTACATGACCTCCAATCCAACCTTTCGACTCTAACTGATCGTTGGGGTCAACGGTAATATTTTTCTCCTCATGGTCTCATTCCTGATTCCGAGCATATGACCACTCCATAGCTTAAGTGACAATGATGAGGCCTACAGTACGAGGACACATTCCAATACCGTATGAAATCACTGGCAATACACAACAATAATTACTCTTCTTTAGTCACAGGAATATTTGACCCGATTTGACCAGACCAATAAGATGCGACGTAATAATTAGTCGTGTAACGAGATACATTCCTGGGTCAGCCAGTGTAATTTGATTTGGATTTATAAAATCTTTGTCCTATACGGCGATAGACTCACCCCTGATATGAACAGAAATAAAATCTTTGAAGATCTTTCGAGGCGTTAGTGGCTCATCTGCCTCTTCCTTCGGAGATACATGCTTGACCGTATAACATTAGTTTGATATTGTTTATAAATTGATGCTTGTTCCAGAAAACACTTGCGAGCTGTAAGTATGTACCACACCATGTACCTTGTTGCCCCACACACTGTTTAGCGTTTCAAAATATCCCAGAAAAGCTTTAGGTTGCAATAATTTTGCAATAGTCACTTTTCCTCTCCGTAAGTCATGCAGATTAACCCTGTATAGTAATCAAGGCGTAAAACTTCTGAAGTAAATCTACTTAACAAGCATAGATGTATAAACCAAAGGTAACAAGCATCAATGAAATACTGGCCTAAGAAGCCAAACGCGGCCCCAATACTCGATAAGTTTCAAATGCCTTTTCAATAATAGACTAAAGCCATTTAATTGCCCTATTTCCTCCATAAATTGCTTTCCTATATGGAAGTTGTACGCAGATATGCTTGTGGTGTGTTCAAACTTGTTCGACAAGCTGGTGTTAACCCATTCAATGCGGCAACAAATTTTGCTCTCGCTACCCAGATGCGGCATACTCCTTAACGTAAACGCCGATCGGCGTGCGCCGCCCCTGACGGATCAAAAATAAAACGCCAATCGGCGTTTTCAGCACTTCGTTAAGAATTTCATTTTATTCATTTCGAATTCATGGGATTTCTCGAGTAGTACGCTATAATTATTGCAATAAGGACTGTTTTTAGCAAGTAGCAGAATTAATTTAATTATTTTGGTCAATTTTGTATGAAATTCGTGAAGATTTGTTGATAGAAATTTGAGAAAAGGAATATCTGCAGTTTTTTTATAGATTATGGATTTAAATGGTGAGTAAATCTCTTTATTTGATAAATATTTCTATTGTGCTCCCCCGTCGTACAAACATCCTTGTTTAAAGCATAAAAAATGATATTATTGATAACTTCGAATATTATCAGGGGTTGCAAACATTTACTTATCTCAGTCGTTATTGGCACCACAAAAGAAACGGAAAAGTGAAAGTTCAAATAAAGAGATTAAAAAATAATTAAAATATCAGGATGTGATAATTGCCAGAGTATCAATAAAATATTGACAAAAAAGATAAACGAAATATAATATTTGTTAATTTCGCATTTTGCTCACTGTTTTCAAGCAGCAAAACCGTTTAAAAAAAAAGCAAAAAAATAAAGTATTTAAGACACTTTGCAGGGCCAAGGCAAATAGGGATTCATGTATAATGTAAATAGGACTAGCGGTCCCATATTCGTCCGGTTGTAGATAGTTTTGAAACCAGTCCACATCAAAAACATATTATTTCGCGTAATAATTACCTATATGAATTAAATAATAACACCGAACAGTCACATATATGGTCCTGACCCCACACTAAGATCGAGTCTTGTGTCGTGGGTATCAGGAACTACGAGAGACTTTTCGGTCTCACAAACACCCAGAAAGAAATATTTGTGGGCCACACAAACATTTCTCTCGGTGCGGAGATACAATCCGCGGCCTCTCGTTACACAGGCGGCGTCTAGCCACCTGCGCCACGGAGGCTGTCAATCAATTCCCCGAATGTGAATTTCCTGAACACTGTCGATTATATTTCCCGTCCAGTTATGTCCCGTTCTGTTCCGTCTCTCAGTCCCATGACGAAAAACTTGCAATCCTGTCCTGTCAAATTGGGAGCCACCCATTCCAATTTTAAAAATTAGCTAATATTTCTATTTCAATTCCTGACTGCTGTAATATTCCCGTAGGATGACCCCGGGAATAATATTTTTTTTCGGACTGAAAGCTAGCATATGTGTCAAACCAGGGTGACAGCTATCCCTATAACTAATTTCATCAAAATCGGTCGAGACGTTTTTGTGTGAAAGAATAACAAACATCCATACATCCACACATCCATCCACACTCACAAACTTTCACATTTAACTTAATTATAAGTTTGTTTAATAGAATAAATAAATATGCTATTCATGTTTTTATAACCAATAGTTGTGAATCGCTGGAAAACGCCGATTGGCGTTTGCCGCACCTGAGTAAGAAAACTCAACTTTTCTAGAACTGAAATATCCAGAAACTATTTGTACCAGGCTTTTCACTGATAAATTATAAACACATTGGTCTATATTTTATAACTAAAAAATCAAATTTGAGTAAAATATAAAACAACTCTACATTACGCCGATCGGCGTTGTCAGCATCTGAGTAAGAAAAAATAATACGCCGATCGGCGTGCGCCGCATTGAATGGGTTAATTTGCCTGACGAATAAGCCTATTACAGACTTTGGCAAATAGTTTCTTGCTTCAAACAGGTGGCTTATAAGTCTATAATTGCCAAGACGTAAACTCTATTGATGATGCAGGCCGCTTCCAACAGGTCGATGTGGAGATCATTGGTGGACGCCTATGTTTAACAGTGGACTTCCTGTGGCCCTGTGGCTGAAACAGACGACCTCTATTTATTTGAGTATCATAGTGGTCGGTTCATTTTTCCAATTTTATGGAGTACGTCATTTACTAAACATGATCCAAAATAAATGTTCTACTTGTTATGCGCAAATATCAAGGTATTGAGAAATACACATGCGTAATATCTACAACAAAAACATACGTAGTGAGTAGTTCTTCGATGCTAGCTCAGAGGGTTTTCATCGCGATTAGTATGTATATGCATAAGCTATATGCATAACGTATGACTATCGGCAACGCGGGTTGAATACCTAATAAGTGCGGCGAGGAAGAAATATCAGATTTCCAGTAACTAATATGCTACTAGTATTGAAATGTTTTAATAGTAAAGTAGGTAACATTGTAAGTTGTGGGTAAATAGGTATTTAGAATATTATAACCGTTTGTTCCTATAGTCCAATTAGTGTTGAACTCTATTCAGAAAAGGTCAAGGGCACGCAGTATGCTACGTACAGGATCGTCCTATGCGTAGGTAAATAATTTATATTCACTCCCACTAGATACCTCATGCAAGGCAGCGGTTGCGCCCAACACATATAAGCAATCAGAAAGATATAAACCGATGCCAAATGTCGCGTCATCAGTGTCGTCCAAGTAGTGGACCCGCACATGTCGTCGCACGTTAGCGAAAATTACATTTTGGGAACATAATATTACAGTTAAAAATGATTTGTTCAATAAAATGGCGTGCAAACAACTCAAAAAATAAAGTATCTAAAAAAACGCAATAAGTTTTCATCGATAACTAATATTCTTTAAATTTATTTGGTCCCGAGCGAGCTCAATTTATACTGGTTAATGTATCAATGTCAAACAGTCGAGTTCGGATGGAGAATCACCCGTCTCTTTTTCGCAGAGCAATAACCGTAATAAGCCATCTTTTTTTGGCGAAATCACGCGTTATTCTAGTGTTTGACGCATGTTTATAATATAATTCCAAGAAGTATCGATATTGTAAAACAATAATGTAAATTAATTTTATTAAATGACAATGCCACAAAATATATATTGATTGAAATAAAAATTGCAAATTAACATAATTACGTTATTTTATGTAATTTGAAATAGTTAAATTTGTTAACAAGGTACTTTTACAATATTTTTTTTATTTATTTTTATCTTTGGCGTAATTAAATTTCCTTTTTTCCCTCTGGTTGTATACGTTTTCAAATATAATGGGAGGGTATTTATCATAAGTTTTAGTATACTAAGCTTATTGAGAATCATTAGTACAAGCTATTGCACTAATTTTAACATACGTTGTATAAATCATGTCAAAAACATTCATAGTTCGTCAAGTGGGTTTCATCGTCAAATCAAATCAAATCAAAATATTCTTTATTCAAATAGTCTTTCACAACATCTTTTGAATCGTCCGTTTGTGTTACCACTGCTTCGGAACTTGTTGTAGCTGTGAAGAAGAAGCGGCGCAAGAAACTCCCTCAGCAACACGAACTGTCTTCTTTTTTTCTTTCTTTGTCGTCACTTGTCGATATTACATTTACTACAGGGCGTGAGGTTTAGTTATTTACTATTTCATATTTTTATCTGATCTTTTATATCAACACTTAATTTGGGTATTTCGCCATTTTGGTATACAAAAATACACGGTGAATAATAGAAATAAAACCGTTATATACTGAAGTATAAATCTTAATCTTATTTTATTCGTAGTTAGCAGTTGCCGGTTGGTATAATTTATCAGATCAGGCCGGTGAAAAAATATTATAAACATTTAACAAGTTGGTAATTATTAAGTTATAGAAGCGATCATAACACATGAACTTACTGGCAAATCGAACTATCGATACATTTTTTTTATTTATCGACTTATGCCTCATCTCTCCAGTGAAGTCCACGTGACCGCGCTGCAACCCGCCCACCCCCCGCGCAGTTCCCTTCGTTGGCGTTTTCGGTTCAAAACAAAACTATCGTAATGCGGTATCTCGTGATGTTTGTCTGCCACGCTGTCATTTGAAATTGATCCAGGTGGGAGGAAAAGGCAGTCGAGTGTGCTGAATGGCGCAAATTCGTAGCTAATGGTTTTTCTACTCACAAGGCCTCCTTCTAGCAGTAGCCCCGCAAACGTGAAATTGGGCAGTATCTCCAGTCTTCTCCCTGCACAATCATATTCAGGCACAGGGTTTAATCGGCCAAGACGTGGCCGTTAAAAACCCAAGAATTTTCACATACTAATACTTATTCAAAATCTTTTCCGGTTAGATCGATTTACGATTGGGTGTCGGTGTTTGGGAATAAGAAGAACACAAAAAACACTCATAATTACTTCCCGCCCCCCTCTTCCGATTTGGTCCGGAAAGGCATCCATGGTCGAGATATTATGGATTTGCTACGCACGAATAGGTCTAATACACCAGCGTAGATGCACTATTCAAATCTAACTTCTCCAACAAACGCATAATAAACGCTATTAATCATTTTACGTATAATTAAATTGCCAATTATGATAATTGTGTGTACGATGTATTGGTACCTAAGTACTATCTCAGAAACTCTTAGGATACTAAACCAAAATAAGTACATTTATATCCAACAAAATACTCAAAACCTTCAAAACTCAACAAAAAGTATAAAGTGAAAAAGTATATCCACATTTTTATTCTTCACAATGTTGCAAGATCACATCAATAACCACAATGGTATAAAGCACTGTTAAATTCATCCGCAGGCAGGGCCACAACAGCTACCACAAAGACCACTCGTACAGCCGCCGATACACCCGTGTCCACAGCTGAAGTACGATCCGGCTACACCTCCTCGTGCTCTGGGGAATAATTAGAAGGATTTTTACGTCAGTAGATTGAAAATAGCAGCTGGCTAATGGTGAAGTTAAGAGGATTGATTCTAAGTATCTCTCCTTCTTTTCAACAACAGGAGGTTTATACTACAAAGCATTAATAAACTTCTCCCGACCAACAGAAATTGGCATGATCTGATTTCTCGAACAAAATTCTTCAAGAACTACAAATGAACAGAGATTAAGTAAAATAAATTGCTCATAGGATGCACATAACATAATTATGATTTGCCAATTGAACATTATTATACACCTTCCCACCAGCTACGATTCCATGGACAACTATCATTTCTTTATCTTATACAAGTACACAGATGATTTCAAAGTACTGGATACATTATGTACCCTTTAATGTTCCCTATATCACCATCATCCAATTTCCAGAACGATCTGAAGCGTTCTGCACCTAGCTGCTACCTTCTGCGAATCTCCAGGCCTTCTACCACTGCATATTGGGAGTTATTTAAAATATTTATTAAGATTTACAATACTTACCCATGTATAACACCACAATCACAGCAGGGGGACACGCACTGTACGCCCCGAGTGTGGACACAACAGGGGCCTACGGAGCAGCACTCACGTCTATAAGCCATGGGCCCACATGGCCCGCACATAGGACCTTGACATCCCAAGCAGCAATTTCGCACGGGCATTTTGAGTTACAAATTTTAGATTTATTCCAATTTTTTTGAATTTTCCCCTAGCTTTTCTATAAAAAACCCAAAACGAATGGTGTGTGAAGAATGATGTGATTGGTGATTGTTTTAGTTTTGTGTCATTATAAAGTTGGCGTCATGGTTGGCGTAGAGGTTAGTATTAGGGCTGATGATTATATTATGTACTTAAAAACTTCTTTGAATATTAAGGTAAAATTAAGTAAAATATCAACATGGTTAAACATGGGTTAAACCATGGGTTTAACTAGTTAGTTAGTTGATGTGAGGTGCCTCTGGGCTTTAACATTTTTAATAGTGTTTAACAAGCTATGACATCGGATATCTTGCAAGGGACGTGTTCTATAACCATCACTCACTTGGATAAGATATTTGAGGTGGTCGTTTATTTACATCGGGCTATAGTAATCTCAATTAACCGGAACCTTGAATATGTGAAAATTGAAGCTGACTCGGTGAGTAGTTATAATATTTTAGTTTATTAATCATTTACTTATTAGACTTTCTTCGGCCACGACAATCGATCGCTGGTTTTTCTGCGTTCCGTAGATGTATATGAATAGTAGTACATCTAAGACTTGTTCTGTTGGCATGGTTTCCGACTTAGAGATCCGTCGCGTGGCTGTGGCTATGCTAAACATCTATAAAAGAAAAGTTTTTGTGCCGAGTACTTCGCCGCATACCCAGTATCATAATCCTGTGCACGCCACTGAAGCTAACACTCCGCAGTACCCGTTATCACACAGTCTTTTTAGGAATAAGAAATCTTAAAACCGCAATATCCCCTGTGTCTTTAACCGTATAATTTTTCACTCAATCCTACTAGTCCTTTTGTACAGGCATTTTCTAGAAACTTTTTCTAACCAAACAAACTTTTTGCACAAATTTCATTTTTTATTCTTTAAAAGGACGAAACATAGACCAAAATGACACCAAAAACGTCATTATACAAAATTGCTGCCATATCGTGCCATATACTCAAGAAAAATCACAAAAAAAAACACAAATTTAATTAATTATGTCTTGTTGTGGATCCTGTTGTGGACCTTGTTGTGGGCCCTGTGGTGGCCCGTGCTGCTGTTGTCAGACTGCCGGCCTTGCCTACCCCGCGCCCTTTTGTGGGCCCTGCGGAGGAGTCTGCATAGGCCCCTGCGGAAAACCCTTTGGAACTTACAGCTGGCGGTACGCGCCAAGATCATGCCCTTGAACCGACATTTTAAGACTTGTCTCCGAATCGTGTTTTGTATTTTGTTAATAAATTGATTTTGGATTCTGTAGTGGATGTTTTTTTTGGTTCATCCTATGAACCTAATACTGTTACGTAACGCCTATGCCAGTTGGATGCGCTATGACTTATTTCTTAGACCCTAGTCAGCTACTTGAATTTCGTAGAAATAGGTTTTTTTGCATGAGTCCGGTATGCGAGCAAACATGTCACCTGATGGTAAGTGATGATTGATCGAGAAAAAGGATGAAGAGAGACCGGCAATCTCTCACACCAAACGCAACGCAGCAGCAAAACTGTCACTTCACGTCAATTGCCTGCGTACCAGTCTGGTAGAGCCTGCCCATTCATATAATATCGGCTCTACTCATGCTCTACCACTCTCCAGTATTTTCTCTCAAAAGGACAAATTTCAACAAATACTTGAAAGGGTCTTATTATTGTTCAGACGAATGAAATATCGATTTTTATTATACTCTACTTTCTTAAGATAATTGTAAAACAAAAATAAAATAAAACAATTGCACAAACACACAACAAATTAGAATAAAAGGCAATTTTGTGTGTGTTCCTCTAATTTTGATGGCATGTAGCTTTAGCCTGACGAAACAATACTGAGAAATTTGTAGCTAAATAAGTATGAGTATGATATAATTGATGGCGTCGGGAAAACCAATACTCAATTTAAGGATGCGTTACATTCGCTTTGTTGTAAAACAAGCCAGGCGTGCTAGGACGTGCCAGACAAAATTAAACTTGAAGCGTAAATACGATGACTTTTTGTATCGTTTCATGAGAAATAGCTCAATGTATACAGTCTCAATGTATATGCGGGGTTAATAATCTTGTCGTTTAATATAGCAGGCTAGATATGTCTATGAAACGTGAAATACAATATTTTACCAAGGCAAGGTATTGTGAAATGTGAACATAAAATCACCCCACTGGAATATTGGCAGTGCACACAGAGCAAGAGATCTTGGTTCGCTTCCCAGCTCAAGCAATCCATATTACCCACCCTCAAAGGAGACATCAATTGTAATTTTAATGGGAAAATATAAAACATATTCATGAAATAAATGTACCTCTAAGTAAGTGTTATCTAAGTTATACGAAATTTACTCTACTTTATTTACATATAGATAGATTTCGACGTAGCAGATTATAATTATGATCACGGAAGTATTTCCCCTCGGTGTAGGACCAACTTCAACCTAAATTACAAAATCTGGGCCACTAAATGTGCCTATTGACACGAGAGGCCGCGGGTTTGATTCCCGCACCGTTCTAAACTTTTGTAAGACCCACAATTAATATTTGTGTCGGGTGTAGGTGTTTGTGAGACCGAAAATTCAAATATTCGACACAAGACTCGATTCTAATGTCAGGTCAGGAAGATACATGTGACAGTTGGGTGAATTTATTTATTTATTCATGAACTTTTCGGCATCAACACGTAAAGTTCGTACACGGAAGGAAGTTCCTATGTTATACGTAGTAGGCAATAGCGCTTAGTACCTACGTTCTAGTACGGCAAATTAAACACGTTTCGAAACGATGGTAGTACTTCCACACAATTCAACTTGTTAGGCATTCGACGAATTTCAAATCTTCGCAAACGTAACGTAACAAAATCCAAACTCATGCAGAATATTACAAGTTGAAAGTCACGTTATACGATTGTAGCAAACTTAAACTTTGAATTCCAGAAATATGGGCAATTGCTATTGACCTAGTTTAGCTATCGTATTCACATGAAGCGTACAGAATGTTGTCCACGGAATAAGGATCTTTTATTCTGTACTTTATTGCAATGTCACCAGCAAAAATGCTTAAATAAAAAAATGTGACCTGATAATCGAGCTGATAATAAAAATAAATTTGAAAATAGTATAAAATCGGACCAAACATTTAATATTTTAAAATTAAAATTGAGGCACTCGCTATTTCTGAATGGATTTATAATAATATTTCTATTTTAGACATCGTTAAGTCTTCTAACAAAAATAATCAAAGTGATACCATCTACCCAAATGCACCGACTTCATATAGGAATCGTTCTGTTACAAATCCGTGCTCTATCTGAAATTTACTTAAAATCGTCTAAAGTAGTACCTAAATCAGTTTGCTTGATATCATTTAAAAGGTCTTCCTTAAAATAAGTAACTAAGCACCTACAAGCAATTAATTGAAATAAAACCGCTACCAATGTAGTGTCTCGCAAAATTACAATATACACACGGACGTAACGGTAAATCATTAGTTATATTGTGTCAAAATAATTTTACACTAAGAGAGAGCAAGGTGCGAGACCGGAAGCGCGCCCATTTTGTAGAACGTCGCCATCAGATAACATGGCAGCCGGAAACGGCGGGCGATGTACCCGCGATAAATAATATTATTTCTAATGGTTTTGTCTCACATATAATGGATTTCACATGTTAACAAAGTTGTTAATTTAATGTGCGATGATTCTATTAATTTTATGATTTTACCGCATCATCTCAGCAATAGACCGTATTACTTGCAAAATGTATTTTATTTGTAATTATTATTACATAAGTTAGAGATTAGATAATGCAGTTGTTATATTGGAATAAAACTAATGATTACGAATTTATCATGGATTTGGTTCAATATTTTTTTTCTTTCCGGGTTCGCGCAGTTTTGGTTATTATTTTACATTTTAAATTTTCATGGTCACGGGGTGGGGCGAAGCGTCGCGAAGTTAAAAGTATAACAAATTAAACCAAAGCCGCGATAAAATCCGTAAACAATAGTTTTATTCCAATGTGTAACGTTCGCGTAAATCTAAGAAACCATTACGATTGTTATAATAAAACAATAATCAATAAAATACACAGTGACAATGGAGAATATACTTAAGCTTTTGGCAAATAAATACTCAATATATACCACGAGATAAGATACCACGAACTAAATATTTTTTTCTTTGCCTACGATACTCAGATTAACGTTTAACGTTAAAAAGTTTCTACAAAAGTTTCAACAATGTATAACTTTACTTTCACTTAATAATTTTCAAGACCAGTAAAACTAGTTTTACCCTACCACGTGCGCACTAAATTATGGGATTTTTTTTTCGCGTTACTAGCTAGATTAAATTGTTTCGAAATTACAATGTAAACAATAATAGGCATGTCAAAGCGTTACATTTTCTACGAACTAAATATAACTTAGGAAATATTCATGGTTCATTATTATTTTTACCCTATTCTAGTGAATTGCGTGAAAGTCACGAGTACTCTGGCCTGATTCATGGAATTAACAAAATTTTCTATAATAGTACCGGTGGTAACCAGTATGTCACGGTCTACGCACTGTTGAATAATATAATTTACCGGGGTTCAGTGTAGACTGGTTGTTTTGGCAAGGGGGGCACGGTTTCACAGAATCCTACATAACCGAGGGCCCACGTTGTCCAACACGCCTTCCACGAAAGGTGTCCCCTAACAATGTCATGGCATATTTTTAGTCTATACATGTTTAATAACATGGTGTATATGCCCTCTAACACATGTTCGACGCGCGTGTAGTTACACAATATGGGCATTTTACCAAGAATACTTAATGTTCCAAGAAACTCGAAAACATGAGAAATCTGTTTCATGGCCTCTTAGATGACGATTACATGCGCGCTTGTGTATATAGGCTTAACCCCCCTCAATCATACTCTCGATTGTAAAGGAAGCCTGTGCCCTACAGTGGGACATATATGGGCTGATACTGATACATATGAGTACCTAGATAATTCCAATAGTGCCACCCACAGTACCGATATTTTAATCTCCAGACATGATAGGTAACGAGCTTGATGTCAATATAGGTAATCCTTGGAAGACGCCTAATGGTAGTGGGCTGAATGTGGCTTGCGAGAGAGAAAGGAAATTGGCCTTTTATATTTTTCATGGGAGAGTTTTAGATCGATAGGTTTTTTGTAAGTCCACCGGCACCTTATACATTGATACAACAGCTGTCTACAATGTCCCTAGTTATCGAACACCGGTCAGGGAACATCAGAGCAAAAACATATCAAATAATATTTGTCTGGAAAATCAGACCAACGACAAGGTCCCATATAGCACACAAGAATGTACATATTATGTAGATAAACATAAACTACATATCGGGCAGAAATTCCTAACTTCGGGCTGATAATTAATAAAAAACGCAATATCACTTTACCCGACTCGTCATTCGAACCAGAGATCTCAGAGTTGTAGTCGTACCAGTAGTATATATTTATACTATATACGCCATTGAGGCAAACAATATTTTTCACAATATTAAAATATATAAAAAGTAGGCTCGATGATGTAGGCGGTTTCAAAGAATATTTTTTGCAAAGCACGGATAAATTAAAGAAAGATTGTAAAATAGACCGTCAAAAATTAATTTCGAATATGCCGAATACCTCGAAATTACGAAACCTTTGGAACTTATAATTGGTTTCCGCAATTTCGACGTCAAGTTAGAATAAATTATTAATACCAAATTCTTGGTAAGGTCTCCTGAGATCATCTAGTCATGATCAAGTTACAAATTCAAGGTAAAATGAAGTAATGTAGGTACTAATATTTTTTTCATCTGGCGTGGGCAATTCGTGTTATAAAAAGATACGTCAAGGCTATGAACTCACTATTCCAATTAGTCCTTAAGGTGGGCGGACAACCTTTCTGGATAATGAAACGATTACCTCTATCAAATAATACACATTCTGTATATGTATCAGCCCATATACGTCCCACTGCAGGGCATGAGCCTCCCGTACAATTGAGAATACGATTTTTCCTTTACCGTTGTAGTACGTGATAGTAACTATCAATACCAATAAATATACATATGACTCCGAAAATAAAAATAATTGTAAATAATATATTATTTCCTAATAAATGCTTAATATATAAGAGAATCTTTGTAATTTGACATTTGTGTGAGAGTATAGGCGTATGAAAAGTATTAACTCCTGTACTCCCTTAAAACAAATAATAAAGTCACAATCATTCCACTATCTTTCCAAATGAAACTAAGAAAACCAGTACGCAGCACGTTTATTTCATGAACTCCACAATACTAGAGACATCAGTGGCAGTTGTAGCAGGGTCCGACGGGGGAGCAGCAGCAGCCCTGCACGCAAGGGGTGGCGCACGAGGGCATGGGCCGGTCGCAGCCGCCAGGGCAGCGCGCGAACGTTCCGATACTGAAGCACCGGTAACAACCATACTGGTACGGCATTTTTTGGCTTTTTTGTTATAAAAATGTATGCAATATTGATGCAGTGATTGCTTTTATTGACGTTTTTGTTCTTCTTTTTTAGGTTTTTGACAGCCTGTGGTTACTGAGTTCGTAAAAAAAAATCGATACGTTAAGTATATTACTTTTAAAATGTTGCAGATTTGTTATACAATTATTATGGAGTTTACAATATTGAAGTATATTGTTTGTAATAAAAATATTTACTAGTAAAAATCTAAACTGCTTCACAACCGAAAATAATACTGGCCACATAGAAAGAATTTAAAAACCGTCTATCAAAATTCAAAAAGCATTTTCATTCAGTTTCTTTTTGTTCCCACTTCAATTCGGTCAGTTTGGAATTTTCAAAATTAATAAAGTGTATTTTGGGAAAATAAAAATGCCTGTATACTACGGTGGGTTTGTAGGGGGCCCGCAAGGGGGCGGATATTGTCTGTACTCATACTCTTGTAATCCTAGTATTGGGGGTTGTGGGCCCTGCGTACCGCCGCCTGGACCGTGCTGTCCTCTTTCCTGCTAAGATGAGTAAGTTTTGAGAGGAAAACCAATTTTCACCAACTAGATGAAACACCTCGACTGCCTGGGTGGCTTAGTTGTGCTACGGTACGAGAACAATGCTCTCGGGTTCGAATCCCGGGTCGGCCAAGTGATATTGGATTTTTCTATTAATTACAGCCCGGAGTCAGAAATTTGTGCCCGATATGGCGATAGGCTGTCCCCCTATCACATCGTGAGACGGAAGATACAAGGCATGTTGGACTAATTGCAAATATTCAGGCTTTTTATGTTTCCTTGTTGTTTATACGAGTAAGAAACAAAGAAAACAACCAATTGACACTAAATTAAATTCGCGAACTCTTTCAGCAGTCTATTCTGCGCTCAATTAGTTCGGCACAATAATCTAAAGTATTTTTTGTTTCAGAAGCAGTCCAGCCTTCTCAGCTAGACAATGAAACTGTTCTGTTTAGTTTTCCGTTATATTGATTTGTGAAATAAAATTGTTTGAATCTAATGTTTGTCCATTTTATTAGTTGATAGTTGGACAAAACTTATTTCTAGCTCTACTGGTAGTTGGCTGTAGAAATGCCTTAAGCGCCTGCCATTCTCATTTAGCAAAGCTATTAAGGAGCTACCGTAAAGGGGTTAAAAGCGTATAAAAACAGACCAATAGGGTGTGATTTTCCTAGCATTGCTAAACGCAGTTCTAAGACCCAGGGAAATAACCATCTTCCACGCATGGTCGATATATGGCCAGGTTTCCACCAAAGCGGAGACGAGGATATTACTTCGAAGCTGGCAGGTAATAGCTGTTAGAGATCATGTTAGGCAGTTGTCCCACCAACGACGAGAAAACGACTATCTGCTATTTTCTCGCTCAAGAAACGTACAATAGATAACAGTTGATCGCTGACTGTTCACACTGCCGGCGAGCACTCGCTTCACTAGTTTGTCGCTGAGCGACAAGAGCTATGAAAGATAACACTACCTCGGCGATACTCGCCAAGCGATAAGAACTCACACCGAGAGAGCAACCAGTGGTCATTTCTCTACAGTGCTTATCCCATTCAATGCGGCAACAAATTTTGCTCTCGCTACCCAGATGCGGCATACTCCTTAACGTAAACGCCGATCGGCGTGCGCCGCCCCTGACGGATCAAAAATAAAACGCCAATCGGCGTTTTCAGCACTTCGTTAAGAATTTCATTTTATTCGTTTCGAATTCATGGGATTTCTCGAGTAGTACGCTATAATTATTGCAATAAGGACTGTTTTTAGCAAGTAGCAGAATTAATTTAATTATTTTAGCCAATTTTGTATGAGATTCGTGAAGATTTGTTGATAGAAATTTGAGAAAAGGAATATCTGCAGTTTTTTTATTAGATTATGGATTTAAATGGTGAGTAAATCTCTTTATTTGATAAATATTTCTATTGTGCTCCCCCGTCGTACAAACATCCTTGTTTAAAGCATAAAAAATGATATTATTGATAACTTCGAATATTATCAGGGGTTGCAAACCATTTTTTTTTATTTCATAATAATTAAATCTTAATACAAAGTTAGTGTATAGGTACTTATTATTATTAAAATTATCAAAGGAATTTAATTATAAATAAAATATATAAAAATAATTTAATAATATATAAGTAAATATTTTCTCTCAATCTTCTTGATTGAAAACGTATACATAACTGGGTGTCGTTAAATAGACAGAATTGATTTCAGTGTAATGGATAAAATTTGATGGTTTGTAATTTACAATTTTTATAATAGAAATAAAATATAAATCATATTAAAATACCGCGACAATATCCGTAAAATAGTTTTATTACGTTGATTTTTTATGCAGTTCTTCTTTTTTAGAGAGAAAACGTTTCTAGTCGCCTAATATATTAATTGATATATTGTTTGGGATGACATTTACTTATCTCAGTCGTTATTGGCACCACAAAAGAAACGGAAAAGTGAAAGTTCAAATAAAGAGATTAAAAAATAATTAAAATATCAGGATGTGATAATTGCCAGAGTATCAATAAAATATTGACAAAAAAGATAAACAAAATATAATATTTGTTAATTTCGCATTTTGCTCACTGTTTTTAAGCAGCAAAACCGTTTAAAAAGTGTTTAAGACACTTTGCAGGACCAAGGAAAATAGGGATTCATGTATAATGTAAATAGGACTAGCGGTCCCATATTCGTCCGGTTGTAGATAGTTTTTAAACCAGTCCACATCAAAAACATATTATTTCGCGTAATAATTACCTATATGAATTAAATAATAACACCGAACAGTCACATATATAGTCCTGACCCCACACTAAGATCGAGTCCTGTGTCGTGGGTATCAGGAACTACGAGAGACTTTTCGGTCTCACAAACACCCAGACCCAAAAGAAATATTTGTGGGTCACTTAAACATTTCTCTCGGTGCGGAGATCGAATCCGCGGCCTCTCGTTACACAGGCGGCGTCTAGCCACCTGCGCCACGGAGGCTGTCAATGAATTCCCCGAATGTGAATTTCCTGAACACTGTCGATTATATTTCCCGTCCAGTTATGTCCCATTCTGTTCCGTCTCTCAGTCCCATGACGAAAAACTTGCAATCCTGTCCTGTCAAATTGGGAGCCACCCATTCTAATTTTAAAAATTAGCTAATATTTCTATTTCAATTCCTGACTGCTGTAATATTCCCGTAGGATGACCCCGGGAATAATATTTTTTTTCGGACTGAAAGCTAGCCTATGTGTCAAACCAGGGTGACAGCTATCCCTATAACTAATTTCATCAAAATCGGTCGAGACGTTTTTGTGTGAAAGAATAACAAACATCCATACATCCACACATCCATCCACACTCACAAACTTTCACATTTAACTTAATTATAAGTTTGTTTAATAGAATAAATAAATATGCTATTCATGTTTTTAAAACCAATAGTTGTGAATCCCTGGAAAACGCCGATTGGCGTTTGCCGCACCTGAGTAAGAAAACTCAACTTTTCTAGAACTGAAATATCCAGAAACTATTTGTACCAGGCTTTTCACTGATAAATTATAAACACATTGGTCTATATTTTATAATTAAAAAATCAAATTTGGGTAAAATATAAAACAACTCTACATTACGCCGATCGGCGTTGTCAGCATATGAGTAAGAAAAAATAATACGCCGATCGGCGTGCGCCGCATTGAATGGGTTATCTGAAAGTACACGTTTTTTTTTATTTGATATGAATTTCGAAAAACCATTTGAATTATTGTTATCTAGTTCAGACGAGCGAGTGATGCGAGTAATCGCCCGCCTACTACGCACTCGCTCCCCCCACGTCTCGCTAGCTCGTTTCTAGTTCTAGCTCTACTCGTTACTCGTTAATCGTTGCCGGTGAGACAAGTGCCTTAGAGATCACGCTTGCATTCAAAGCCATCAGTCAATCGAATGACGCTTGAGCACGGCCGCCGCCCAGCCGCCCAATTAGACACTTCGCTCTGCCGCTTGCTCGCTCGCCACAAATTCTATAGAAAAATGAGACAGCTCGTCTCCTCTCCGCTTGATTTATTTCCACCAAAGCTAAGCGGAGAAACTGGTTTATTCAAACATCTCGTCCCCGCTTTGGTGGAAACTGGGGCCCTAAGCCTGTAAAGCAGCGTATGGACATCGTGAAGCCACTCAGTTACTCAGTTGAGCAGTAAGCCGAGAGGCGGCCTCGCGGGCTTGGCGCAAGAGGCGTCTCAGATTTGGTTCCGTTGTGTGTCTAAAGCCCGGCCTCACATCTGAATAGCTAGATCATTCTTACTGATCAATCTGAAAAAATCGTTAGGATTCCGGACTTTCTTGAATTAGTGTGAATTCAGGTAGCTATTCCGGATGTATGAAACCGAGCTTCGTCAATGAGTCCAAAACCGATATTGTGTAAAAGCGCCAAGGTCCGATTCTCTATTATCTCGCTAAACTTGTTACAGTATTGTGTAGAGCAACGGAGTAGCCGAATTAAGCAAAATAAAAATACATTTTTATGTGACCTGAACGTATATTTCATTACACAAAAACGGATACAAAAAGACACTGTTCAAGAAGCGAACTGCAATATCGCGACACTTCGACAAGCTTCACGGGAACCGGCATTGGCACCTTTATATTTCAATGCCTTGATTCGCAAGACGCCACAGCACCGACTTGACCTCCCGAGCTCAAGAAGGCCACCACCAGGCGTGCGATGACGGAGATAGCTCAACGTCGGCTCTACGTTCTACTCCTGGAGGAGCATCGATGAACGGAGTCTACGCACGCTGCCAACACGCGCTGCTGCAGCATCATGCGCATGCAGATCACCGCCGCTGGGTTTAACAGCAACGGTAACAACAGCCATAGCACGGAGAACAGCACGGCGAACAGCAGCTGTAGCACGGGCTACAGCAGGGGGCACAACCGCAGCAAGGGTAGCAAGGCATCTTCTCTTTTCTTAAGACTTGTCGCGAAACTATAGACACTTTGTTGGAGGTTGGGTTTGACAACTTGTACTTATTGTTACTGTTTATGATTTTTATGTGTTGCAGGTTTGGGGTTTGATTTTGTTATGCCCATACACTGAGCAGCATCGATTAAGAAAACTTCCAGAACACAATCAGTTCCAATTTTGAATTTGAAAACAATTTATTTAACTGAATTCGTGTTACGTCCAGCCAGTAACGGCCAGTATTTTTTATTTATTAATCGAGAAAAACTTTTTGCATTCAAAGTATATATGTTATTATACAGACCTCCTTCTCGATTTATGGTTTCTTTCATACAAATCTCCTTCGTCCATGCCTTCGTCTGAGGGAGCCGTATACAGATTCCGAAAATATGAAATTAAAAGCTAAACTGTGACTGCACAGGCATATAGGAAACCATAAAACATATTTACTGGTATTTTATGTTTGCTCAATACTCCGAATTTTATATATTCAATATGAGTACGAACCACGTATATTAATTTTAATAATTTACAAATAAATTCGATAAAATACATCCTTAAAAATAGAACGCTAAATACCAACTTACACATCCCAAGCGCATAGCTTAACATACCTATATTTATTAAAATAATCAAGCAGAAACCGCAGCACGCAACTTCGTTAGTATTTAAACCGAAACTATAGTTTTACGGGAAATAACGGGTGAAACTACTGAAACGTTACATTTTCTCTGTATTAATTACCGTACAACCTAATTACACGTCGCGTCGTGTCTGTGTGACCCACTTCACGTATATACGCTTTAATTTCCCCGAATTACTAAAGTACAAGAAACCAGAGGCTTAAGCAACAGTCAAGGTGAGGTTGGCGGAAATTGAGTTAATGAGCAACTATTATCATCAATGACAAGATTTGGAATGCTGCATACAGCTTTCAAGTATAAAATCAATCAAGTATAAATACATATTAGTTATCTGCAAAAGATAACACTTTTTGTGGATTGATTGAAATTGCTTAGTCATAAAAATTAAAACCGGTTTTTATTTTTGATTAAAAATTTCAGTTAGTTGTTTATATCTTTTTGGCGTTGCTAGGCATTTTAACACAAGGAAAACAATATTATGTAGAACAATATGTTCTTTCCGATGAAAAGTCTCTAAAATCGGTTAAAAGCTGCCGAAGTTATTTAGTAGTTAAATACATGTATGTTAATTTTCTCACCCCCTCCTCATTCTTCACCACCCTTTCTTCTCTGCCTCGCTATAGTTTAACTTTAATACTGAATGTATTTCAAAAAGAACCATTGATATCTTATTCTAAGGAGTTCTACTCTCTAGGTGCAAAGATATTCAGATATTCATCATCATTGACTAATTTGGATTGAACCACTTGTACAGTATACTCCTCAAAACAAAAAAGGATTTTTCAAATCAGTTCATGCGTCTTCGAGTAATCGGAGTAAATACATTTGAAAAACCTCCTCCTTTTTTGAAGTCGGTTAAAAACAAACGAACCATGATTCCATTAAGGTGATATAGTGGCAAACTTACCGAACACTCAAACCCGAAACTGGACAAAATCTACATCAGCAGAAATGATGGTCTAGTGTAGCACAAAACACCACTGAATTTACTAATTGTCCACAAAAAGATCGAACCGAAATGAGAAATTCAGCACAATAGCAGAACACTCGCGACGCGGCCGGGAACTTCACCACATTGAGACTGAACTACCAGTCTAGTGTACAAGGAATCAAAAACGATCTACCCTCAATTGGATTTTATTTGCAACTCAGCAATGTAAAACCCTAATGTCCATTATGATGGCCCATCATGTAGAGAGCGTGGTGGCGTGTAATGGCTTATGGCGCGTGCGATGCTCTTGGAATAGCCTCGCCACATAGGCTTGCATGGCTTTTGTGCTGCATTAAACATATTATCATTATACGAATCTCGATTTTAGATTTTTCGAATGGATTAATTAAACCCATTATCGACTTCATTTACACCCTTCAGCTACATCCAATGAAAGTTCAATATGCCTCTGTGAATATAACCAACGTTTCGGTTGTCACTGCATGTTCAACTTAACGTTACTTCTTTGTACACTCTTTTATTATACGATGTTTGGTAAGTTTCCTTATAGTTGAGATATCCGTAGAAGGTTTAAAAGCTTACTTCAAAGAAAGCACGAGTCAAAAGCTTTTCAATCTAAAACTTCGATTGCAGCTATACGCTTAAAAGTATTCCATCATTGCCCAGAGGTTCAGTATACAGAAACATTGTTTTGAGTTTACAAAGAATCCGCTGCTTAATATAGGCTCCTAAAGATTTCGATAATAATCTGTTAGAACCGCCCTATAACAAGTTTTTACGAATTTCATCAGTCAGAGCTGTGATAAAATTCAATATGCTATTATATAATTCGTGATTATTGTGAGTTGACTAACGGAATATTGATAAAATTCGTGCAAGTTCGTTAAAAAAATTAAATATCAGTTTATCTGCCTTACTTGGGAAGGAAAAGCAAGATGATAGGCATAATCAACTGCGCAACGAAACCTCTAGAATTGTTTTCACATAGAAACCTAATAACAATACACAGTTCCTCAATGTTTAAACTAAAGGTGAACATGAAACTGTTACTGTACCTCGTTAAAAATGTAGCGCTCTGAATATTTATGACATTCGAAGTAAAGGGAACACGACACGAACACCCGTGGCTCACATCCATCATTGTAACCAGCCTCCCCTTTTTCTGGGAACCCAACGCGCGACACGAGTATCCATCAAACTACGCCAACAGAGTGTAAATTGTGAATCAACCGGAATTGAGGGAAATATTTTTAGACACGAAATAAAAATATAGTAGTTAAAAATGATCCCACTTGTTTTTCTCTTACTCATCAGAATGTGCGAACTGTGCATATATGATATTTATGTACCTAATAAATTAAATATCTGTATCTGTATCAGCCCATATACGTCCCACTGCAGGGCACGGGCCTACTCTACAATCGAGAATATGATTGAGAGTGGTTAGGCCATATAGTCCACCACGCTGGCCTAGTGCGGGTTGGCGGACTTTACATACCATAGATATCGCTATGGTATGCAGGTTTCCTCACGATGTTTTCCTTCACCGTTATAGTGCGTGGTGATTGACTATCAATACACACATGACTCCGAAAAGTCAGAGGTGTGCCCTGGGATTCGAACCCGCGACCACCGTGAACATATTGGCAGCCGCGTCTGAAATTAAATATCAAACATGACGTATACAGTCATACACATTTAAAATAGAGCATAATATTCACATATTAAGATACTATTTATATCCTATTTATCCATACAGCTTACGATGTATTGTAATTTGAAACACAATATCAAATGGGGTGTAGTTTTGTCTGATCTACATACTATGAATACGGAAATACCTGGCTTCTTTTATTTTGTATCATTCAACTATTCAGATTTTTCCTTAAATGTATTCTGATAAGCATCCAACATGTAATAATTATATTAGCTCAAACAACCTAGTAGACAAGTACAAATTAGAACGATCTCCTGAAAAGCTGAAAAGCTCCTGAGCGCTACTTTAAAATTAACAGATTTGTTATGACACGTAGGTACCTAATTTATAAAATACCAAAAAATAACGTGGAAATAATAATGTATTTTATTATAATAACAAATTAATAGATAACTTAGTACAAATTGGGAAAACTTTAATCTGTTTGTGAAGTTTTAGTTTCATGATTTTTAAATCGCTTATAGTGCCTATGAAGTAGTTCAAGCTATTTTTATAACCCTAGGTAAATGGTATGAGGTCTTTACGTGTTCGTTAAACTTCAGGAATTGAATTAATTTAATAATTTGCGAGTTGAGTATCACATTTGCCGCCCACGAGCTTCACGGGACGTATTAACGTAGCCTAGGGTTCAGTTTAAGAATAGGAAACATACCTACATATTATTTTTTGATTTCTCAGAAGATCGTCGCGACGTCGTGACAGATATTGCCTCTTGATATACGAATTCTTGAGATTGCTTTCTTGAAAAACCTAAATTCTGAGAAAAGATATTAGATTGATGAACGCAAAGCTATAACTATCCTTGTCGCCGTATAGAATTAATGATATCATTAATCTTCAAAAAAGTCGTTTCAATTGCCCACCCAAGACATTTTGGCCGAATTTCAAGACAAATAACTCGACGAGATGTGATGATTTACACGTCGCAATTGTTCCACGTTTTGATGACATACCCACCTAGCCTATTACGGGCTCGATGTTTTTGGTATGAACCTAAACAATATTTATAAACATACGTGTGTCTAATAACTAATTTCATTGATTCGAATTACAACATACTGACATGATATAACAAGCCAAATAAAGATGTTTATTAGGCAATCCACCTTGATTGGTACAGATGGGTACTAGGTATGTCTTGGTTCAGCACTGAATACTAATTAATCGTAATCCATTTGAAATCTAATCATTGACATAAATATATGGACGGGGCAAAGAGCGCATAGTATTTCGACGCTCCATTGCAGTGGTGAGTGGAGCGATTCTGAAATTAGTCGTCGCTCACAACGATTTCCAAAATGCTTGCTTGTATTATGACAAAAAGATTAATAAAAATAAAGATAATAGTTCTTATCCCTATTAAAACAAAATCTATTACATTAATTTAATTTAATATTTTCTTTAGCTCTTTTCACGGTCATCTTTTTGATACTCCAAATGTACTGACATTACGGCCTATTTCTTACGCGATTTCCCCGGCAATCGGGTTATGATTTTGAAAATGTATTTCTTGTCTTGCATGATGTACTGGGTTGAACCCACAAAAAATTTAAGACCATTACAAAACAACGCTTGGCATTACACTGCGCTCATAGGCATTTCACTCACAATATTACTAGGTATTTAAGCCATTTTGGATAGTCAAGTCAATACGAAAATTAAACAATGTGTACTAGCACAATGGAAGAGATATTATTTGGTTACTTTTTAGTATTACTACGAAGTCGATTTAATTTTATAAGAAAATATTTCTTTACATTTTAATAACTTACGAGAGTTTTCAAAAACATTTCTAAATTAAGATACAGATGTCAACTTACAGAAAACAATTAATTTGAGTAAATTGTTTTTACTGGAACTCAGAAAATGGATAAAGCAGTGCTGGGAATTGGCTTCATTATTAACTATACCGATTCCGAGTAATTTACTTCCATTAACTTCAAACGTCGAAAGTAATACTGTTATATTTGTTATTCTTCAGCAAATTATTCCAAGTATACGGTGACAGAATAAAATAAAACACACTTAATAAGCCATTTCACTGTTAGAGCAAAAGTAAAGTTATGGATAATCAAAATAGAATATGGTATAATCATCATTAATCAATCGAATTATTGAAGAGTATACAACAAAGGTTGCCTGATATAAATTACCTTATACTGTTATTATTGTGTTGTTTCTTCGCTGAATTTCTAAATACAAAGGATTAAATAAATAATACATATAGTGCAGGCGCCAAAGGGCATTGAGTATGCAAAATGTGAGGACCGCATTCTATAAACAGTTTTGAACTCAGAAAAGCTTGCAGATTATGATTATGGATGTTGCCGGGAGATTTGTTGGTCCAATTTTTTTTTTACCCCACCCCCTTATGTATCAAGCAAATGGATTGAACAAGTGTTTTGAAACCATTTCAATTATTGTTTTAGTGATCATATTCCATTATTTCTTATGATTAAAGGTAATTATAGTCCGTCAATTAAAAACAGTTAAAAAAATAAGTACGAATTTTTAATAAAAAAAAAAATATATAAGAAAATTAACAATTTAACATAAGTCATACAAAAAGAATACAAATAATCAATCTTTTTTATTTTGGCAGTCATTATTAATACATTTGCACAACGAAATACAATTTAGTTGTAATTTTTTGCACGAACAAGCCTTCGTTTAACATTTAGATGTACATTTGCAGGGCTGAATCAACAATTCTGGCAATGGTCGCTTTGTCATTTGTCGTGGATACAATTTACCATCTTTTTTTTCATAGCCTAATAAGGTGTAATCAATAGGCTGTAGTAATGTTTGGTCAGCATTTATCCATATATATGTTTGTGCTGAAGCTCTTAACAAATGTAAATGTAGAGCATCTGATGTAATTTATATCGAAGTTCATCAGCAGTTAATTTCGTTTTTGAAACAAGGTAGGTGCAAATGGTTTCTAATTCTGTTAACTGTTCGACTGTTAGGTATGGATTTCCTAAATGCTTTAGAGCATTTTGCACAAAATCCAGCGATGCAGCTTTTAAACTATTTTTTTTTTGAGCCCAATCTGCTAGTCGAATCGCAAACATTACTACAGCCTATTGATTACACCTTATTAGGCTATGAAAAAAAAGATGGTAAATTGTATCCACGACAAATGACAAAGCGACCATTGCCAGAATTGTTGATTCAGCCCTGCAAATGTACATCTAAATGTCAAACGAAGGCTTGTTCGTGCAAAAAATTACAACTAAATTGTATTTCGTTGTGCAAATGTATTAATAATGACTGCCAAAATAAAAAAGATTGATTATTTGTATTCTTTTTGTATGACTTATGTTAAATTGTTAATTTTCTTATATATTTTTTTTTTATTAAAAATTCGTACTTATTTTTTTAACTGTTTTTAATTGACGGACTATAATTACCTTTAATCATAAGAAATAATGGAATATGATCACTAAAACAATAATTGAAATGGTTTCAAAACACTTGTTCAATCCATTTGCTTGATACATAAGGGGGTGGGGTAAAAAAAAAATTGGACCAACAAATCTCCCGGCAACATCCATAATCATAATCTGCAAGCTTTTCTGAGTTCAAATCTGTTTATAGAATGCGGTCCTCACATTTTGCACACTCAACTCCATACAGCGCCCGCTCTAATAACTATATTAAAGCTATGCCTAATCTATTCCAAAATATAATTAATTAAGAGCTACAGTAATAAATAGGGCGTGGATCCCGGAATTCCGAGATTTCGTAACTCCGGAATTTCGAATGATTTTTTGCGATATTACAATTCCGGAACTGAAGTAAATATCGCAATCCGATACTCATATAATTTGTAAGATAAGTTAACACAATAATAAAATTTGCATATTTGTACTCTCTTGCGAAATGTACCGCGATACGGTACCGCGCGCGAAGTTTGAATTCAATTCAATTCAAACATTGTAGCTAGAGTAACTACTGCACATATTGAGAGTTAACATCTTATGTCTCAGGATGGCGAGCGCAGTGGAATGTTGCTACTGTTTATGAGCGGTCGTATCGTTTACCATCAGGCGAATGGCTTGCTCGTCTTGCCATTCATTCATCATCATCATCATATCAGCCATAGGAAGTCCACTGCTGAACATAGGCCTCCCCCAAGGATCTCCACAATGATCTGTTGGAAGCGGCCTGCATCCAGCGGCTTTCTGCAACCTTAGCCAGATTGTCCATCCACCTTGTAGGCGGGCGTCCGACATTTCGCTTGCCTGTACGTGGCCTCCACTCAAGAACCTTTCGGTCCCAACGGCCATCGGTTCTACGAACTATGTGCCCGGCCAACTGCCACTTCAACTTGCCAATCCTATGGGTTATGTCGGTAACCTTGGTTCTCCTACGGATCTCCTCTTTTCTGATTCGATCTCGTAGAGAAACACCGAGCATAGCCCGCTTCATGGCTCGTTGAGTGACTTTGAGCCTTTTAATGACGCCCACAGTGAGAGGCCACGTCTCGGTGCCGTATGTCATCACTGGTAACACACAACTATCGAAGACTTTCGATTTTAGTCTTTCGATTTTTGCCGAATCCTTTCCACTGCAAGAGCTTGAAGGCGTTTTCCAGCACGGCAGTGAACAGTTTCGGAGATATGACATCTCCCTGTCTCACGCCTCTCTGTAGTGGAATAGCCTTCGTGCTCTGATCTTGTACCCGGACCGACACGGTGGCGTTGTTGTATATACACCTCAACACTTCGATGTACCGATAGTCTATGTGGCACCGCTGAAGAGACTGTAGCACAGCCCAGGTCTCGATCGAATCAAAGGCTTTCTCATAGTCCACAAACGTTAAACAAAGCTCCTCGGTTTTTTGTATAAACTGCCGTAGCGTATGAATATGGTCTATGATACTAAAGCCTTTTCGGAAACCGGCTTGTTCGGGAGGCTGGAAGTTATCAAACTTGCGTTAGAGACGATTTGTGATGACCCTCGAAAACAACTTATAGACATGGCTCAGGAGCGAGACGGGTCTGTAGTTCTTCAGCAAAGTTGTATCACCTTTTTTGAAGAACAGTACCACCACGTTCTTGCTCCATGCCTCTGGAATTGAGCCCTCGAGGAGAACGGAATTGAAGATCCTGTGAAGGACTTTCAGTATCGACGTTCCGCCCGCTTTCAGAAGCTCTGAAGTGATTCCATCCTCACCCGGCGCCTTGTTGTTTTTAAGTTGTTTGAGGGCCATCTTAATCTTACACAGGCTGATGTCCGGGATTAACTCGGCTCTCGAGTCTTCGGCCGAGCTAACAGTAGGTTCGGCAACCGAGGTGTAAAGCTGTCCGTAGAACCTCTCGATCTCTCTTAATACCTCTGCCCCGATACCACGTGGCCATCGTCCGTTTTCAGCCTAGACAACTGGCTTTGCCCAATAGACAAGTCTCTTGCAAACACTTTGGAGCCTCCGTTCCGCTCAATTATCTCCTTAATGCTCACAGTATTGTGAGCACGGACATCGTGTCGCAAGGACTTCCAGATCCGTCTATTGAGCCGCCAATGTGCTTCGGCGTCAACAGAAGACTGCAGCGTCAAAGATCGACGTTCGGCCATGAGGTGAAGAGTGTGGATCGAGAGTTTTTGTGGTCTATCTCTACGGCGAGGTCTAAAATACTTAGATCCCACCGTATGGACAGCTTCTACCAAACCGCTGTTTAACTCGTCCACTGCAAGGTTTTCTTTTAGACAATCAAAGAGATTTGTCAACTCGAGTTGAAAGCTCTCGGGTTTTGGATATGGGCGCGAGTAAGTCGGAGCGTAGACTTCATCAAGCGACGCCTTTCTAATTGGACGTTGATATTCAATGTGCCCCTAACCATTCGGTGATCACTGCCGGTTTTCACCCTGTTGATTACAGAAACATCACTGAACATCCGTCTATTCGTCGTCAAGATGAAATCTATCTCGTTTCTCGTAAAACCGTCAGGACTCAGCCAGGTCCATTTCCTGTGAGGCGGCTTCTAGAAAAAAGAGTTCATCGCAAAGAGTCCCTCTTTTTCCAGAAAGTCGGCCAGCCTCTGACCCCTGAGGTTCCGTTGCCCATGTCCAAAATGCCCCACTTTCAACTCTGCATCGCTTCTCTTGCCAAACTTTGCGTTGAAGTCCCCCATAACAACATTGAAGTAGGTTTTGGAAGTTTGTATGGCCCGACTTATGTCCTCATACATCTCCTCTACTTCTTCATCTGGGTGTGTCGAGGTCGGCGCGTATACCTGTATGACCTTCAACGAATATCTTTTTGATATTCTGAGTATAAGGTACACTACCCTGCTCGACACACTTTCGATGGATACGATGATGTTGATGAGAGACCTGTGGACGAGAAATCCGACACCTCCTCGGGACTGTTGGTCGTCCACCCGGTAGAAGAGCAGGTTACCAGACTTCAGGGTTCCCCGATTCTTCGGACTTCCGATAACCCAAGAATGTCCCAGTGTAACCCGCTCAATTCTTCTTCCAGTTCGACAATCTTCTCGTCTGTCCCCAAAGTGCGTATGTTGTGTATTACCAGGGCCAGTCGTCGTCGGGGATGGTAGCCGGGGTTAACCTGGGGATTTTTAACAGCCCCTACCACACTGTTACCATGGCTGCTACCATCGCCAGGAATAGTGGGGCTCCCGGGGACTGATTTTAACAAAACAATTTAATGCCTATTTATTATAATTTTTTTCCTATACTTTTTTGAAAATTCCGGAACCGGTTCCGGAATTCCGGAATCGAACCAGTAGTATCGTAACTCAGTTCCGGAATCGAAAATCATCCGATATTACATGCCCTAGTAATAAACCCCGGAATAAAGATGCAAATGGATAAAACATAATTACCATTGCAGAATTATATAGAGCACAAAATGATGTTGAAACGGGTAAGTTTGGAAAATTGAATGCAAGACGAATAAGGGGAATTAATGTTTGACAACATTTCATTGGAATAGTCATGGTTCGAAAGTCTTTTCAAAGAAGAACGAAAGTAATGGACTATCATTACGTGGAAACGTACGGTTGCAAAATTCACATTTTTACGAGAACGATATATTTTGCTATGCGATAAGAATTTCAACTAGCTACACTACTTGGTAAATCGTTTGAGCGACTAATGCGCGAGTTTTACTCAGAAGTACTACTATTGGATAAATATTTGCAGTATTTTGTTAACATGAAAATGACATTCATGTAAACTTTTCGGACCATAAAATCATTTATCGAATATTGTCAAACGAAGCACTGGGGGTCAAGCACAAGGTGGATAAAAGAACTGAGAAAAATTACAACAAATAGTCTCTTTCTAAGAAAAACACAAAAGTGGTTTATTGTAATGTTCAAATAATGTATATGGTGTATTCAAAAATATTTTTAATATACGACTACCTTGCGTAAAGTTAGGCAAAATATCAAAACAAATAAATAAGTATAAATAATTTATTACGCAAAAAGGATTCCACTTTATTGTTTATTACATGATTCCAGGAGTTAATTAGCATCAAACAATGTGGTTAATACAAATAAAATGTAACTGTCTATTCCCGCAACAAACCGATTACTGCTAACTACTGTTAGGTACTTATTTATTGCAGTTGTTATGAAAATATAAAATGTATTACGTATTATTATTATTGCGTCAATGCTTAATACCACCCCAATGGATCATGTATCGCGGTCAGTCAACTGGAGTAATCACAATATTAAAAAAAAATACTGGTGGTAGGTCTCTCATATGTGAGAGGCCATGTGGGTGGGTACCACCGCAGTGTCTATTTCTCCCGTCAAACAGCAGTGTAAACGCATTGTTGTGTTTCGGGTTGAAGGGCATTGTAGCCAGAGTAACTACTGGACATATTGAGACTTAACATCTTGTGTCTCAGGGTGGCGAGCGCAGTGGAATGCCAAGCATTGCTTTGTAATTCAAGGTGTTGTTTGGTTTTGCTACTGTTCATGGTCGGATCGCTTACCATCAGGCGAACGGCATGCTCGTCTCGCCATTCATAGCAATAAAAAAAAAATGCTTAATTTTAGATAAAATCACAATTCCAAGTAACTTTTATGAGCTTTCAAAGTAAGACGAAATAAAAACAAAGATAGATAATTACACATAATTATATTACATGGAAATTTTATACAATCATTGTATTCTTCTTTTCTTACTTCTAGACGCGTGGCCCTCGCCGCCATTTTCATCCACGTGCAATGTTTGTATAGGAGTCATCAAAGTCGATGCATCGTTTATTTCTCCTTGATCGTCTAGAAAAGACATAAATTTGCTATACGTGTCTAGTCAATTTTTGATATACTAAAATAATGTCTGTTTTTTGCCAAAGAAGAGGTAATTTAATGAGAAATATAATTAAAACGGTCTTTAAAATACGAATGTTTGGCAACAAAATATATTTTCGCATTTAGATCCAACTTTAAAGCATAGAATCATAAAATTACTATCTATTTACTCTATTCTCTTTCTCTCTTTCTTCAGCAACAGGAAGTACCTCCTAGACCTCCTAGACCTCCCCCTAAGGATCTCCACATTGACCTATTGAAAGCGGCTTGCATCCAGCGACTCTACTCAATATACTGGACATCTCTATTACTCCTCTACAATTGTAAAAGCCGGAACCTTTATTTAATACGTGTACCATAATATACAGTAAACTATAAAAGATGTTGTATACAAAACAAATTTAATTGGTCGGACGCCTTTGTGTCTTTACTAGGAATCCATGATCAAAGCTGAGAAACTTTAATTAAAGCAACGTGATTGCGTAAAAGGAAACGTTCGCATATCGCCAAATTACTTTGACGGAAACCAATTACCAAATGATGGGAGATCATTAAAGTGGGTTTTGTTCGAAAAATATTTAAGGCATGTGTGGAATATTAAATATACACTAAGAAATACTACGGTATATGATTAAAACGTCGAGAAAAAAAGGCTATTAATAAAAAAAAGTGAAATTTGAATGGACAGTCATGTTTCAGAATATTGTTTTTTTCGATACGTTCATAGAATTACGGTAGTGGTATGTTACAAGTTACGATACAATGAGAATAATTTTAATATATTATACTTTTATCACCTACTGTTTACCCTATGATCAACTATTATTATAATAAGATGCGTAATTTATAAGTTATAGCCCATTTATTCACCTATTGTTCTATTAGACACTAATGTTTTCCTGATAAAATTTACCCTGTTTAAAATAAGTATATTACCTTCGTCTCTGGTCTCGTCGGGGTCATCTCTGGTCTCTCGTGCGTTCAACACCTCCTGTAGCACAGGAGCTTTGATCCTGAAGTCGCGTGCTGTACCCAGTGACATGTATTGTTGCCAATTCAACTGAAACAATAACACATATTATTTTTACGTATAGGATATACCTACAAACCGACCGGTCACACATATGTATTTCATAACCCACATAGTAAATTATCTTGCAGGCAAGACTGGAGGTTATCAAATACTATGAGACTTTTGATATTAAACATTCCAAAAAACAAAAAATTGTAATCCAATTCAAATCACAAACATTTGGAACAGAAATCAAACCCTCGTTCTGTCGTTTTAAAGTTTCTGTTTTGACCAATTGCGCCTCTAAGGCTTTTAAAGCAGAAGGAAGCGTCTGATTTTAAAAACACCTACACCATTTCAAGACGAACTGCTTTTCAACGACAATAATATAATTTCAGATGTATATCGACCTTTGGAATCATATTCTTTTTTGAAGGCTCCTAAAGTACCAGTGGTGCGGAAAACAAAAGCCGATTTCAAAGAGAAAACTCCAGGAAAAATAATTTAACCGTATATTGCCTCCGCCGATCAAATAAAACGGTTGATATCGGTGTGCGTTTAGTACGGCTGACAACACATACTATTTCACATAGGGCAATATCGATACTTGAAAGGACCCATGAATGCCCATTCATAGAATCGGTAAAAAATATCGTTGATCCCGTTAACGATACTGCTTCAAATTCATTATAGGTTTTTTTTTTGGTTTGTCCTTAAACGTTTTCCTGTTTCATCCCGGGCGACAGATTTTTATAAAATAAAGTTATTAATTTTTTTAAATGTTTTTTTTTAATATCATAATTTTTGGGTGGTAAATCCATAGTTTTTGCTAAAATAATAGTGAATACCCTTTTATTCATAAAGACTCGAAGGTATAAAAAAGTTAAAATTATTATTTTAGCAAAAACTATGGATTTACCACCCAAAAATGATGAAATTTAAAAAATCATAAATAAAAATTGTCGCTTTATGTTTGTAGTATCTTAAACTACCACCCGGATTCGTTTTCGGTAGCAGTCTTGATATACCCGGTATAAATAAGCAATGCTTTGCGATTTGTCATTGTGATTCATAAAGCCAATCAGCTAATATTTTTATCTGATCTCGTGTAATCTATGAAGGATTGAGGTTTTTTTTTACGGACCCATTTAGAAAAGAAAATGAACAGTCATTTTTTTATGTGTTTATATGTGAAAAATGGTTATAATATATTATGATCAGTTTTTTTTACAAATTCTGTGGTGGGCATTAGCAATAGCAGAAATATAGACCATCTATAATACCAATAGCTTCAATAATAAAAAAAGTAATGTTAATTTGAAATAGCATTAATTCCCATGACTAGTACACTTACCTTGCCCTTATTAGCCAGCAGTATAACATTCCTGGTATACTGCTCGGCCTCGAGCACTAGTCGCGGGATGAGCTTGGTGTCTCGCAGCACGCGGCTCGCCTTCTGCTGCTGCTGAGACGCCTCCAGGTACGTGATCAGGTTATCCGTCACTGAAGACAACTTCTTGCCGCTCAGCTTTAGTAGACGCTCAAATCTGTACAATAGTCATATTATGGCTGTGGATAATTAAACCACCTCCTATAACCTATAAGATAATAGATACCTATGTAATAAATTAAAATCTGGACCTAAATTATCTAATAACCTATTGTTTGCCAATGTGGCGGGTCATAGTCGGACGAGTAACCATATTATAACATCTTATTGTACCTGTGTTCCACAATAAACATATTTGATTTGATTTATATTAATATTCTAGAGCTGGAGTTTGTTTGAACGCGCTAATCTCAATAATTAATTTCTACCATTGAAGCGATTGAACACTGTCTCCCAAGATACAGGCTCTGGCCTATGTTTGGGTATCAGTAACCAGTACATATTAAAATAAATATCTTAAATTTGTGCATAAATTCATAACAGATGTTTATGTAAATTAAGTGTGAATAAATTTTTATTTATTTATTTTATATACTAATCCATAAAATATTAATAAATATTATAATATCTTAAAGAGAATTTTACTTTCTTTAACTGCACATATGTAAGATATCTTGGATTTGACACTAGCGATTCTTGAGCACAGCACTTCAATCCTTCCTAAATAATAGTAGGGGAGGCCGGACCGCTAAATTTTCAGTTACTAAAGCGTCATGGGGACCGATTAGATTGTGAAGATTTGGGCCTCAAACGAAAAATAATGTATGTTCACTTTGCCATTTTAGTGGGGAGGAGAGGGTGTGTTAATTTTCAAAAATGTTAAAAAATTCACTTACATAAAAATACTCGAGCGCATCAGATATTCACGGTGCTTACCCGCTTTGTTTTTTTAACAACCGAGAGATCTTATTCTGACGAGTAATAAGGGGAGGATGGCTGTAGAAAAGGGTAGAAAAAAATAAATAAAAGAAGCTATTCAAGCGTGTCAGATATTCGAAGGGAATATTTAGAAAACTCAAAAAAGTGTCCTATTTAAATATCTGACGATTTGGGTGTGGTCAAAAGTCATGGCAGATTTTTGAAAATGTAAAAAAAAATCGTGACATTGAAATACTCGAGCGCATCAGATTTTTACACAAACTGTTTAACTTGATGTTCTAGTCGTCCCAAATGATAATCTGACAAATATATGAAGGAATATTCTTAATCTGTTAATTTCAAAGAAAATAATTATTTTTCCAATTTCTGAGTGGAATAAATTATTACGCATATATGTAGGTGTAATTTTATTATTATTTATTAATACGAAATAGATTAAAAAACATTAAAACAATTTTTTAATCTTCATCCTCACTGGATCCATCTTCAAAATTGCTTCGTCCTTGGTCAATTTCTTCTTCATTTTGTGTTTCTGTAAAAAGGAAGGGTTATAAACTTTTAAATTTCCTTTTTCTTTTGTATTATATTATTTAAAAAAACGTACCTGAATCAAAAGTATCTCCTGATATGTCAGGTGTTATAACAATATCTTCGTATGCTTCAGGAAGTTGGCTACCAAGAAACTAAGTCGGCTCTAATTTGGTTTGGGGATAGTGCGAGAGAGTGAAATATAAAGAAAAAGTGAGAAGGAAACAAGAGGCGCGGAGTTTCAATTCAGTTCTCAGCAGCTGTACGCGCCTCACTTTATTTATGGTTTAAGCTACATCGCCCCATGAAAATCGTCAGATTATTTTTATTCTGTAATTCTTACAGGATTTCCTTAAAAATAAAAAAAAAATAATCGCGCTCGAGTATTTCATAGTGACGTTTTTTTCTTAAAATTTTGCCTCTCACCCATTTCCTTATGCCACGCTAAAATCATCAGATTATTGAAATATATTCTGTTCTGTATGTATTTAACTTACCTGCCATTAATCTGACGCGCTCGAGTTTTTCTGAGGATTGATTTTTTTTTACAAATCTGACGGGCTGTCCTCGGAGCACGCCCCTATATAAAGGGTTTATATATGGTAGGAGTACATTACAAGGAATAAGGTTTCTCCTCATATAGTTTTCTGACGCGCTCGAGTTACTCTTCAAATCCCCTCTTGGGCTCCCCTACTATAATTCACCATACAAGCAGTTCGCGTATTGCTATTGTCAATAAGAACAACGAAATCATTTCCAATTTTGAAAAAGCTTCTTAGAAACTATTACTCGTCCTTTTAAATGTATTTTTTCCTAACATATATATATTTTTTTATATTTTTTATTCTTTACCTTTTCATAAATACCAATATCATATTTTGTTAATTATATTTATGTTTATTATATAGCATTATTCAACCTTTGTGCTTTATTTTCTTTCATTAAATAGTTAAATTCAACTTAATATGAAATTGTTTGAGTATTCGAGCATTAGTGTGAAGCCTTATTAAAACGTTCCGAGAAATGAACATCTGTCGAGATTTTGCCATTTAAAGTACTAGTTATCCTGAAATATAGTTATAGCGACTGTTTCACATTTTTTCCATTAAAGGACAAAACAAATAACCTTTCTCAGAAATCGCAATAAAAGTACGAATTTGTAATAATAGACTACATTTCTAATTTATTCTTTAGACACGTCCCACGCACTCTGCCTACTGAGAAATCTTATTTCCAATCAAATCTTATATACCAATATTATCTATTAATAACGAGCACAAAAATGTAGAATACATTCCCCTTTCTGTTTTATTTACTTTATACAGGGTTTATCAAAGCTGCTACCGAAAAGGGAAGCCGAGTGATAGTAAATACGACCGCTCATGGACCGTAACAAAGTAATTAATACCATGAATTACAAATCAATGCTTGGCATTCTGCGCTCGCCATACTGAGACATAAGATGTTAAGTCTCAATATGTCCAGTAGTTACTCTGGCTAAACTTTTTTCAAACCTAAATACCATAGTGCTGTAAATGCACTGCTCATAGCGGGACAAAAAAGGCTTCTGGTATCTCTGTATCAGCGCATGTACGTCCCACTGCAGGGCACGGGCCTCCTCTACATTCGACATTACGAATGAGAGTGGTTAGACCATATAGCGAACCATACTGGCCTGCTTTCTGGTATGGAGTGGAGAAAAACAAATAGCAACAGCCACACATACCTGACGAGTACAGCGGTATCCACATCGATGTGCTTGGCCAGCGCGGCGAGCAGCGCGTAGAGTCGCACGCATGCGCACAGCACGCGCTCGCTGGCCACGCCCACCGCGCAGCGCAGCGCCGCCGCACGCGCGCACCACGCGCTCGCCTGGCACAGCTGCACCACCAGCGACTTGTACAACTCCTTCAACTCTACAACACCGTTATGTATTTTTACTAGACTTACTCTATGACTATTTTGTATTGTATAAAACTCGTGTAACCCAATTTGTATTACTCATAATAAATGTATACTCCGATACGTTGACTACTTTTATTTCTCTAAACACCCATCCTTACAAATAGTAGGTCTCTCATATGTGAGAGGCCGCCTGAGTAGGTACCACAGCAATGGCTATTTCTCCCGCCAAACAAATGCAAATGTTTAAATGCACTGTTGTGTTCGAATTGAAGGACATTGTAGCCAGAGTAACTACTGGAGATATTGAGACTTAACATATTACGTCTCAGGATGGCGAGCGCAGTAGAGTGCCAAGCAACACCTTGAATTACTGCTTTGCAATTCAAGGTGTTGTTTGGGTTTGCTACTGTTCATTTATTTATTTTTTGCAATGAATGACGAGACGAGCATGCCGTTCGCCTGATGGTAAGCGATACGACCGCGCATAAAATATGGGCAAACGTGAGCACCGATATTCTCGAGCGTCAACCGAGAGGTAGGCCAAAGAAGCGCTGGCTAGATGTCGTCAGAGAAGATAATATGAGGGTCTATGGCCTTACTATTGAGGATGCCGAAGATCGGGCGAAATTGAGAATTTGCCGGAAGGAGGACCCTGGCACCGTCCGGGATAAAGCCAGGTAGAAAAAGAAGTATAGGCAAACGTGCAAACACGACTCTCGATGGTAAGTGATCACTGCTGCCTATGAACATCCACAACGCTTGGATCATGAATGTAATGTAAATTATTATTTACTAGCAGCCCGACCCAGGTTCGCCCAGATGCAAATCGGTTTCTCTACAATAATATGTACGTATTATACATATAAACCTTCCACTTGAATCACTATCTTTTACAAAAACCGCATCAGGATCCGTCATGTAGTTTTAATGATCTAAGCATACATAGGGACAGACAGCGGAAAGCGACTTTGTTCTATACTATGTAGTGATGTGCAATTGAAAGTCACTTTTTAACAATTGGGCTGTGTGTACAAAACAAATATTGTTTATTTTTTATGTTACGTTATGGTAATGTACCTTTAATAAGTGACACCTAGTATTGAAATTCGGGTGTGCTTTAGTGTCTTATTACACAAGTAGCTCGCCTACAATATGCGCAGCGCCTGCCCATATTCAGGAGCAATTCCACTCAAAACTTGTTATGAAGCACTGCAAGGCACTTGCACCGCAATTGTAACCCCATGATATATGTTAAAATTTTTACTGGCGTACTCAGAGACATTTAACGTAAAATAAAATCATAACATAGTGTAGATTTTAATATCTATAGTAAGGAACCATTTAATTGACATTAAACGTCTCTGAGAGCGGCACTGGCTAAAATATAATTTAAACCGAAGCACTATAGTGAATGACAGCAGAAGCAGACATACTAATGATCCCTAACTAAGACTACTGGATAACGGGAGACTAAAAAGTTTAAAAAATATATTTATTGTTGTACAATTTAAATACGGTCCTTGCTGAATAGAATAAAAAGGGAGATATTATTATTCTCACACCAACTATAATTGAATGTAATTGCTAAATGCAAAAAATCTTAAATACCTACTGTAATTATTTAAGAGCAAGGTAGAGATGTATGTTATATATACCCCATAGTAGTTTAAATCTGCTTCGGTGACGTAATTGTACTACGGTATGATTACAAAACTGAGGAAATAAAGGATTTCTGATTTCTGAGGTCTCGGGTTCGAATTATAGGTCGGGAAAAGTGATCTGTGATATTGGATTTTTTTATTCACTATCAGCCCGGAGTTAGGAATTTGTGCACGATATGGCGATAGGCTCACCCGATATCACAATAAAATATACAAAGCAAAACGTGAGTGCACTAGTTGCTACTAGCACCGCTACCTACCCATAACATACATATGTACGTACATACCGCTGCATACCCCTTCTGGGAAAAAGGCGTGAGTTTATGTAGGTATTATGTATGTAGTTCAAAATTAATTATATCCCACGCATATGTTATTTCAAATGTAATATAATTCAAAATGCTCCAATTCAACAATTAATTAATTAATTTTTAATAAAATATTTTTGTAAGGGCGCAAATGTAAAGAGAAAATATAAACAAGCCACGTTCCATATAAAGTTAATTAATTTCGCGTATTTCTAAGATTTCTGTTACTTTGCTGAACACATAAAACATTGCCTAGTATTACAAAGTTATTTTATAACTTAATTCACGGCAATTTCCCTTAGGCAATCTGTGGAACTAAAATAAGTTCTTATAAATTATATTTTCTTAGATTTTTTCTAAATAAAAATAGCATGTTTATTTGGAAAAAATCTAAGAAAATAGAAAGAAACATTAAAAAGGAAATATCTACGAAAATAAATAATAAGAAACATTAAATAGTCATTAAAAGGAAAGGAAGAAAACAAAAAAAATCTTCCTTTCCTATATTATATCGCTTTTTATTCAGCAAATGAGATTATCATTGACCCTTAAACTGGTGGAAGGGTGTTCAATAGAATGAATAAATAAATAAATGAAAAATATGGATTGTACGATCTAAGAAGCAGTCACACAATTAACTTTCAATTTATTGGCGGAAAAACGTTCGAAACTCATTCAAGTCACGAGCAGTAATTTCTATCGATAAACTTAAATTGCTTTTCAAATTAAATTTCCAGGACGTACCACAACTTTACAAAACCTATCATAAAGTTGTTGTCATTCACGCCCTCGCCCCGTAGAAATCGCATTACTTAAAGGTTCTTATAAATTATATTTCCAAAGAATACTTTCCTTCAGCCGTTTTCACGCTCACGAACTAACTCAAAGTAATAACACTTTTCCCCGTATTGCCTACTATCGTTACTTCCCTCAATAATTTTATATATTAATTTATCTTTTGCTAAGTATTTCCCTGAATTAATTTATTCAACAGCCCGCGTTTCTCTACTATATTTAGGTACGTTGCTGGTGTTGGAATGTTCTTATCTGTCAGGATAACAACCTACATACTGGTAGATAACCTGCTATTTTCTAATTTACAGTCGCCAAAATGTTATATTGTTTTTCAGTATAATTGAAATATCTTTATTCTGTTCTAGTATAGTTCTACATGTAATAAAGTTGTTAAGTTTACTAATTATTTATATTATTACATAAATACAATTTGGAAAATTGTGGGTAATCCATTCTAAAAAACTATTTTTAATTTCTGCGGGCAAATGTAAGAAAACGTTAGACGCCATGTTTCGATTAACCTCTGTAAACAACAACATAGTGCATGATTTTTTGCAATAGACATAGATTTACTCACTTGTAATATTTTCATTATATTTCAAAAAATGGATAAAAGTTATAACACAATCCTATCCTATCCTAGGGATGGGAAACGAAACAGAGGAAGGCAGTGTAAACGATGGGAAGATGATCTTAAGCAAATCGCTGGTCCACTTTGGACTCGTGTAGCGAGAGATAGGGGGAAATGGAAGTCTCTAGAGGAGGCCTTTGTCGAAAGACAAGCTGACGAACAAAAACCGATTGCCGATGTATAATTTACATTGCTGCTTTATGTTTAACTATTACTCTACTTTGTTTTATACCAGCAATAAAGGCTTATTTTATTTTATTTTTATTTTAATATTTTCATTTTCATTTTTAAAGAGACAGTTACCCTAGGGTTTATATAATAATTTTATCAAACCCAAAGACGACGGTACCTAAAAAAATACAAAAAACATCCGTTTATGACGATTTGGTCGCCCAGCGACAAAGTTCTTCGAAAACATAAATATTTAAAAAAATACCTAAAATAGTTCCATTGATTGCCCCTTGATGGGTTTTGGCGCCAGTCTAGCAAAAATTGCATTAAATTCGTTCAGAGCGGACAGCGAGGGACAAACAAAAAAATGTTTTCGTGATACCAACATTTTAGACAACTTGCAATCTATGTATGTGGCTGTGGCTTTGTGCTTGTATTTTGATGGCTTCGTCGATGGCTGACTTTTATGTAATAGCAGAGCCGGAACAGGGAGTAGGGTTGTCATCATTTTGTGATGAGCACGTTTATATCCGTTTTAATGCAGACTGGCATAATTATGTCAACCGACCGAGTGATGCAAATTTCTGACTGATGGATGTGTACTTACCATAAGGTGCATAGAACTTATTTAATCATTCCAGTAAAAAAAAAAGAATTAAAATTTATAGAAAACATATTATACTTGCATTCTATCTCATCATGTCGCAGGCTTAATGCTTTTATATGTATATATACTTGAATCTTTTTGGTGTCGCTTTTTCGTTTCATCGAATTTCCAAATCACAATGGCAATAAAGAAATATCACTTCAATAAGAGTAGATTGAAAAAGGAGACGTTAACTCACCCCTGTCTATTCTATTCCTATTATTGTTGGCGGCAGTGGCACACGACACAGCCAAATCCTTGGCTCTATTCAACAAGTGTTCTGTATACTTAAATCTGTCTCCTAGATGGACGCAGATGTGATTCAGTACTGTATGACCTGACTTCGAATCTATAGTCGGGAATGCATCTGTTTCTTCACTCGTTGATGTTTCTTCTTCCTATTGGGAATAAAAAAAAATTAAGTTACGTTCCTCCATATCTCAAAAATACTGAGTATTTCTATAATAGCTGTAATGTCTAAGCTGAGTCAAAAGCCTTGAAAATGTTCGTAATTAAAAACTTCACACATAATTTGGGCAAATCTGGCCAAATGAAGACTATACCTACAGAAACACCATTCTCTGGGAAATTAAACCTTTTAGTCTGTTTATGTTTTAATTTAATTTATTCTAATATTTGATTCTTTTCTAGATGACTATTGTCAATCTTTCCTTGGTCTTGGCTTTATCTGTTTATATTTGTAAATATTTTCTAATGTCTATTAAAAGCTTTTTAGTTTAATTTCGTTTATTGTAAATTATAAATTAAATCCTTAAAACAACACGTGGTGTGTAAGCCTCTTCGGTAGGGACACGCCAGTATTCTATAACAAGATCCAATAGACTAAAAAGAAGACAAAAAAACAAAATATATACTAACATCAATGAGTCCCAAGGCAGTAGTTAGTTTAGTGAGTAAATCGTCCATGAGTTGAGATTCTTGCTGGTCCCTACACCCGGCGAACAGCAGCGGCGGTAACAACGACAAACAATCCTGGCTTGTTGTGCGCACGTATTCTTCTAGTTTTACTATCACCTGCAAGAGTTTTTATATTTTACATTGTCCTTCTACTACAAGCACACTCAATTGCTATAATATATTGATGATTAGATTAGATTTATTTAATTAGAAGTTCAAAAAGTACTTTGGTTTAGATTTGTCACTATAATTAGGTATCTCCGGAGGTCTAAGAAAACCTAATTAAAATCTGGAATATAGCGATTATATTATATTTTCAGGAATCATGGCTGTTGGATACTGTATCACCCCATGCACGTCACACTGCAGATAACGGGCTATGATAACAATCGAATAACCCAAAAAGAAGACAGTTCGTGTTGCTGAGGGAGTTCCTAGCGCCGTTTCGTCTTCACAGCTACAACACGTTCCGAAGCGGTGGTAGCAGAAATTAACGATCCAAAAGATCCTGTGAAAGTCTATCTGAATTAAAAAATATTTTGATTTTTTCATTTCGAATCGAAAGTACGATTGAAAGACTTTAGTCCTTGATTAATAAATGAATAACGAACGACTTTCTACCGGGCTACTGACCCACTAGTAAAATTTTGATTAATAATATACATACAGCAGTAAGTGCAGGCGTGCATTCCACCTTGGCAGTAAGCAGTAAGGCGGCAGTATTTAGCAGTACCGGGGTGGCTTTGTCCGAGCCAGCATTACTGCCATCTACTGAGCTGTCAGTCTCTACCAGTGCAGAGTGAATTTGTTCCAGTATTGTAGCAATACACTCTGCTGATGACGAGTCCGGGAGACTGGCTGAATGAAAATAATAGTTAGGGATTTCATCGTTGCATATAATATAGGGAGATAATTTCTCAACTGGGCGTGGATGACCAAATCCGAAACTGTGAGGGATAGCGAATAATACTGAAGGGAGTCACGAGCCCGATTTTGTTGAAAACTAAAACTTTATGCTTGGATTTTGGATAAATCAATATTCTTGGCGAGGATTCGAACACGATGTTTTTTATTTAAAATACACCTTTTGTTTTATAATACATGCAATGCAATAGTAGGAAGTACTTCATAGCCTGCTTCTTACTGACTGCACAACAATATATAATGGTTTTAAAACTAGCAAAACATATTTTTTGAATGATTTATTATAACTATTTTAATAAATAATAACAAATACTCACTTATTTTATTCAAGAAAAAGTCCATCTTTAGAGAGTAATTGGGTGAAAATAACAAATTAAGACATGTCCGGAACACTTCAATGCAACTGACAGTTGTTTGATCATCAAAATCATACATATTTTGAAACCTACAACAACATAATATGAATAAAATATCGCTAAAAAAAGGTAACTATGTATTACGAAGTTTGACAGAATCATATCCCTGTCTAAATATTGCCCAAGGTTCAAAACCAGTCGATGGTACCCACACAATTATATCGCATTTTAGTATCTAATCATCCTATACACACGGTTTCTAAAAAATCGGTAGGTAAAATATCATATTATCTGAGAAATAAAAAAGGTTTAAAATAAAAATCGTCATCCTCAGTCACAGAAATATTTTATAAAATAGTTTCCATTCAAAAACAAGTTAGAAACGTTTTAAATCTTGTAGTGGGAGTAAAAGAAAAGGGATGCAAAATAAAACTAGTGACGTCACTAAGCTTAACATAAATTACGGGTAAAAGAGACAGTAAGATGTATCCACTCTGCTCCTACTCTTTAAATTAAAATACTAATACTTGCCTCATGTTACAAGCTACTTTAATATTGTTTTGAGAGAAATATTTTATTTTAATGGTATTTCAGTTTGTACGCAAAATAATACAAAAAACGGTTATAGGAAAATACCCTATTGAAATATTGAAAGCCTGCTTCCAACCTAGTCCCTGCAAGCTATACTATCATTTATCCACAAATGTAGACATACTATTAAAAACCAACAAATATTACATCTTTTCTATTATTATTAATATCAAAGATTGATTCTCCAGTCACATTTTTTTGAAGTTCTGTAGGCCATCACATAAATCTGTAGTTTCCCTTTCGAACGACTTTTGAATTAAGTTTGAGCGAAGAAGACAAAACATTCGATAACTAAAATATGTTTTAAAACTATATGAATAAGGCCTTGTAATTTTACCTTTTCTTTACAAATAAAGAGTTACCTGCAAACACATCTATGGTACAGTATCCGTGCCAACTCAACCACGTGTGTAGCGACCGCTCGCTTGTCGATGTGTTCGTTGGAGAGAACGGACGACACGCATTTCAACGCCCAGTGATGAAAGTCTTTTCTACCGCGGAGTAGGTTGCGCTCCTCCATTGACGACCATGGTACTTCTTCACTGGTAGAAAATAACAATATAAATAAGCGAACCCTAAAAACACATGGTATTTACCACCGCAAAATTCAGTCTTGTGTTAAAATATCAGAAATTACAAAAACACTGTATAGCCACTTACCTGTACAATAATTCCATAACTCGAATACAAAACTTAAGGTCCCATACACACGGAAGCGTCTTGAAAGGTCCAGCTCGGTCTTTGACCATATTCGTCATCTTGGTTGGACTTTTACCAGCCGGCTTTTGTGATTTTTGGCTTTTTTGCGACTTTGGCACCTCACCCGTCTCATTGAGTGATTTGCGACGTTTTTTCACAGATTTCGGCGAAACCTTTTAAGTCAAGACTTTATTAAAAGGGTTAGATATGCGATATATCATATAGTTGTACAAAACAATAGTGATAAAAAATTCTAATGATAAAATGCTGTATGTTTTTAAAGCTTTTTAGATTATACCTAATTTCAATCGTTTACCACATATACCACTAGATGTCGGTAGTAAACTAATTTTAAAAAATCCGTTGAGGACATAGAAGCAGGTAATACATCATTATTATCGATTAAAAATAGTAAAAATATCTATGCCCAAATAGAAATATATATCTCACCTTTATAATGGTTTCTTAGATTTACGCGAATGTTACACATTGAAATAAAATTATTATTTACGGATTTTATCGCGGATTTGGTTTAATTTTACATTTTTTGAGTTCCCGACGGTCCAGCAGTCCGCCCCGTGACCACGAAAGCTGTAAAGTAATCGAAACGTCGGGAACTCAAAAAATGTAAAATTAAACCAAATCCGCGATAAAATCCGTAAATGATAATTTTATTTCAATATCTCACCTTTGTTTTTTGTAGCAATTGATCGTAATCTTTATACAGTTTATACACAGATTGTGCTATGTCAGTACTGCTTGGATTCCACTGCATAATTCGGTACGCTATTAATGTCTCATAACATTGCAAAGTTTGCTGCATCACCAGACTCTTCGCTTTAGACTCTGGGGTCAAGTCTGTGAGTGAAATGTTTTCCTAAAACGAAAATAATAATATTTTTTGTCATACATGGTTTTTAATACTATCTAATTCGTATTATTATATAATATTTTAGGTCTGTTAATTTCCTTTTATTCTTGACCAGTACTATGAATAGATACCGCCTCGATCTAACATTCCATCTCACCTAATATGAGAGTTTCGAAAGCTGTTTGTTGTTGTTGTAATCTTTATGAAATAAATAATATAAAAACAGAAAGATCCTCACCAAGTCAATCTGTCCGAAGTGCTGACTACTACACAGCTGTTCCAAGATGGCCTTGAGTTTGTTCTTGAGGTGTGCGCCAGTATCCGCGGAGTCACTACCCAGGATGTCTTCTAAATCCTCATCTTCAATAGGTTGCAGAAACTGAGCTGCTGCGTACAGTAGTCTTGATATCGGCTCCTGTGAGTAATGGGTTACTTTATTATCGAAATACTTAATTATAGTGAACTTAAACTGGTATTGTGGTAATATTCTATGAGATTAGTTTAAATTCAATGTATGTGAAAAAATTCCATCACCTTTGGGAAGAGGTGTTGTAATGTTATATTTGACTATAAAAGCACCAGAGAATGGTAATGGTCGTGGCTTATAGCATTCGATAGCGTCAAGGTAAAATATAGGGTTATAATAATTTCAATACTTTATCCCACGGTCCGATTAGTACTAATGATATCAGCCATATCTCAATATAAAAAGCTATTTTATTTCAACTTACTGTGAGCACAGCAGTGATGGCACTAATCTGCACACATTTGTCGATGAGCAACGGCGTACCCGCGCCGTCCTCCGGTACATATTTGTTCAAATGTTCATACAATAGCTCCAGGATCGGCTCGTGCAGTCCTGACTTCTCTTTTGCGCACTCGTATATTCCTGCATACGGTATTAAATATTGATAAATGCATATTCTTACATACAACATAAATAGAAAACAGAATATATTGAACTCATTTTTTTTGTAAAGTGCATATTCTTGTGATTTTTTAATGAATCGCTCAACAGAAATACCATATATGTTAGTACCCTATTAATGAGCAAATATTTTTGAACCAGTTACAAATATTAATCTACTCACTAGTATATAGTAATTCTTTGACCTGTGCATCTTGTACAAGACAGCGTCGAAGTATTGACACAACTTCCATGCACATCGCTTCGTTACGGACACGTGACGTCACTCTAAAACAACAATATAATGATACAGCAAAGCGCAAGTGCAGTCATATTCATTCATTAGAAAAATATTTATAACCGTATCATCATATAAATAAGTTACATCGGTAATCTTCAAGCTCATACACAAAGAAATGAGACGCCAACCGGTGCATTAAAATTGTTATAAAAGCTGATGAAATCGAATTATTATATTGCTTTTGTCTAACAAATAAAAAAACCAACAGCATTACCAGCATGATAGCGTAGATGTTCGTGCGTAAACGACGCGTATGATGATTTTTTCAATGCCGTGTGTGCGTGTGCGTGCATGTGTGCGTGCGTGCGTGTGCGTCTGCGTGCATGTGTGCGTGCGTGCGTGTGTGATCATTTGACACATCATCACATTAAAATAAAAATAGTACGCAAACTATGAAGACTACAGTATAACTACGTGGCCCATTATACATCAGGGATGTTTTAATATGACTAGCGTGTGCTAGCTACTAAAACACAACCTTCGATCAAATATATACGAGATACAGGGTCCGGAACAAAATCACACGCCGAAAATGGCCGAGATTGCTTATAAGTATACATTTGAATTTCGAACCACGAGGTGTAACAAGTCTTAAATTATAATCAACTTTACGTAATAAACTTTATTCCTTTAAATTAAGATTTATTCTGTATATTACAAACGCTTATTTGTGCTCTTATTTCTCTTGCCGTTTTTGAGGCCGTTACTTATAATCTAGTGTATATTTGATCGAAGACAACAGTGCATTTCCCGCAGTGAAGAGTATATAATATAAACAAGGCGGGTATAGTTACTGCGTGCCCTGCTGCGTGGCGTGCAGGTCGACAGTGAGTTGCGTGAGGTAGGAGGCGGCGCTGTAGGACTCGCTGCAGTGCGGCTGGCTGGCGCTCATGCCGCGGGGAACACGCACGTGCCGCAGGACCGACAGGAACCCGCACACTGACAGGCAGCGCTGCACGCAGTCTCTGTGTAACATACATACAATTATTTATGTGAAACTTCTTTATCGATGTAAAAAAATCGAAATGTTTTCCTGTTAATACGTTGTACAGTGAACAAAACCATAGTGAAAATACCTGTACACCATAGAATTTCTATGGTATGTAAGTCCACAAACCCGCATTAAGCCATCATGGTGAACTATATAGCCTAACCACTCATGCCCTGCAGTGGGACGTATATGGCCTAATACAGAAATTAAACATACCTAGAATGCAAGCCCTTTCTGCACACCATGACAAGCGTATCTCTAGTCCGGGTGCTGAAGTTGAGGAGTGGATGCACGGCGTCCAAGACAGCAGCTGCGGCCATGTAGTCTGTGGGTGAAGGCTGACAGTTCTCCAATATAGTGCTCAGTTGTGTACACCGCTCCAATGATACTGGAGTCAACTTGCACAACACATACAGGCAATCTGTAAATAAACTTTAATTTTAGAACACATTTCTTCACTATATGATAAGCAATCTGCCACTGTACGGATCCACAATATAAGGAAGTGTTTCTGGTTCATCAGTACAGGCAGAAAGGGTATAATAAGCCGAAAGCCAAATACTATAACACTCATCATAATGAACAACTTTTACTATGGGAATAAGGGTCAATTCTGAAATCCCGTAAAAATCTGCTATTCCATACATCATTTTTCTCAATAGATTACTTTTGCATGGAAAAGCCTATTTTTTGTACAGCATAATGTAATACGAAATATCATGCCCGCCTACTAGGTGATCATAGGACCTGGCTAAGGTTGCAAGAAGTCGCTGGATGCAGGCTGCTTCCAATAGGTCTATGTGGAGATCCTTGAGGCAGGCCTATGTTCAGCAGTGGCCTTCCTGTGGCTGAGATGATAATGATGATAATATAATACCTGCATACTGTCTCTGCGAGCAGTACCCAGCCAGTCTATCCGCTAGTTGGCTGAGTATATGCGCGGCGGTTTCAGGCTGCGACTTGCTGAGGCGCACCAGTATGAGTTTCCCGTGCGACCAGCACGAGGGCGCCACTGGCTTGCTGCGAGCCACTGAGAGCAGAGAGAAGGCCAGGTTGATCAGCCCCATTACTGTTAGTTGACGGTGGTTGGCACTGGAAGAAATATGCATTGTTTAATCATTAAATTTTAATGATATACACTGTAACCAGACTGTACTGGACATGTTGAGACTTAACATTTTATGTCTCAAGATGGTGAGGGCAATGGAATGCCAAGCATTGCTTTGTAATTCATGGTGTAGTTTTGATTTTGCAACTGTTGTTGTAAAACAAAATAAAAAATAATATAAATAAATTTCTGGGCAGTAGTTCATTTTCGTAATAGCACTATTTTGCGGTGAGCTAGACCTGTCAACATACTCTCTGTCTGAACGGAGTCAATGGCGGCAGAAGCTGACTGACATGACGCCACAGGTTTAATCCCAGTACCGAATCAAACATTTGTGTAGTATATCACTTATTTTAGTTCCGATATCGTCTTATTTATTATATGTGCTTTAAGAAGTGTAGATAGATAAATAGATTAGACAGTTTATTGTTCACCACTATCACATACAAGTAAACAGTTTACATTCTTTTAAAATAGTAGACAATTGGCGGTCTCATCGATACTAGAGATGTCTTCCAGACAACCCAATGTACCATGGATCATCCATTAGAGAAGTGTATATCGTCGTTAATCGTTATATCATTAAGTTTTAGGCCAATTGGACAACAACCCATCAAGCCTAAATATGGTTACCTAGAATTACCTTTCAGTAGTGAGCACCTTCAACACGGAGGCGACGTCGACATCTGGCGGCAGCACGGAGCGCACCCACGCTGACTCCTTGCTCCTCAACTCGTCCAGTTCACGCTGCTCGATCGCCGCCTTTATTACCTATAACACATATTTAATGCTAAATTAAACCCGTGTGTTTGTTATTTTTTACGCTAGGTTACTTTTTAAGCTGATGTAACGAAATTCGTTGAGGTATCTTGAGTTTTGAGAGGGACATAAGCTACTTTCTGTATTATGTATCAACCTATACGATAGCCTCCTTGGCGCAGGTGGTTAGACACAATCTGTGAAACGAGAGGCCGCGGGTTCGATCCCCGCATCGAGAGGAATGTTTATGCGTCCTACAAATATTTTGTTCTGGTCTGGGTGTTTGTAAAAAAAAATCTACAAACAATAATGAAGTTTATTTGAAATTTAGTGAACTAATGAGCGTAGAGGGAGTCAAACATCAATTGCACTTGGGCAAAGTTAGGCTGGTCAGGTGGTTAAATTAAATATGACTCACATCCAAACAAACAGATCTGAAATCAGCTCCCTTATCCGACAGGGCCAGTGCAAGATCCATTATAAATGGCGCTTTTAACAGCTGCGTCTTGGGCCACGACTTGAGGTGCTTGCGAACTAACTCCGGTTCCGCAGCGCCTTGGCTTATATGGTAGATGCACGTCGATAGACAACGACTCAATTCCGCCGGACTGTGCGGTACTGCAAATCAGGAAAAAAACTCAATATCATGTCTCAAATTTTAAAAAAGAAATATGAAACAAATTCAATGTATAGACACCATTTAAGAAAGCAATAGTGGATTTCATGGAGTGAATATAAAAAGCCAAAATATACTTTATTCCGTATGTAACGGAGTTAATTTTGTAATTCAAAATAAATAAAATATTTTCAATGGGTTTCAACAAATAATAAATGAATCAATACCAATATCATCAATGTCCATTGTTGTGGACTCCGAGTCCTGTTGTGGCGGCTCTAGTTTGGCGTACAATCGAATGCTAAAGTATTGGCTCAAATGTCCCAGCACAATATCCAAGTCGTTTACCTTGCACAGCCTTGAAAAAATATGTAACAGCTCATTTAGATAATATCAACACTAAGTATCTTAAGCAAAGAAAAATATACGAAAAAAAGTACTCACTTCAACAGTTGATATACCAGTGGTGGTAATGTATCAGGAGGAATGTCAATGATATATGAACAGATCTTATTAACAACTTGTTTGTGTGCTTCACGAGACAACTGCAAATCTCTGGAAATTACAGAATACAATGCAACATTTTTAAATGATAGAGCCTTGTTGCAGGTTGTTACAACAACAGTAATCATGCAATGGACTGGTACAAATAGAGTATCACTTTTAATAGAAAAACAATGTGAAGTAGAAGATTTGGTACTGTGCTTTGTCAATTGTTAGTAGGAAATTCATAATTGCCTACATACCAACTTATGATGATTCAAAATTAGCCTGTAGATATTGGATTTTGGACAGTATGTCATAATTTTATCTAGATTCCACATACCAACAGACTGGATTTCTAAATAAATAAATTTCTATTATAAGTATTATAGATATACTGGCAAAGGATGTCCTATCATATCAAATCGTGAGACCCTTCATTTGCTGGTTATCACTCCACATGACACCATACGGTTATACAGTCTAACCTACACAAAAAACAAAGTAAACAGAAAAAAATACATTCACTAGTACTCACTTGAACATAGCAGCTAGCTGAACATACTGCTTCTCTTTCCATTGGCATTGGCAAAGAGTGTGTACACACTGCTGTTTGAAATCAGCACTGGACATCTCTGTGTCACAATGTTTCACTTTATCATGAGAGGAGACAACACTCATGCACTCTGGTAGGACATCTCGCCAACTACAATTACAAAATAAAATATAATGTCATTAATTCACAGTCTCGCACTTTGCAATCAAGAAAACTGAAATAAATTAAAATAAATATTGAAGTATATCATGGCCATGGTGTTGTGTAGTAATGGGCCAGATGCAGCAGCCAACATGTTAACAGTGGTTGCAGGTTCAAATCCTAGAGCACACCTCTGACTTTTCAAAGTCAGTGTACAGTCAATCACTACACACTATAATGGTAAAAAAACAACATAGTGAGGAAAACTATATATAACTATACCAAAGTGCTTTCTACATTAGGCCAGAGTGGTGGATTAAATGACCTTACCCCTATAAATCATACTCATGGTTATACAAGAAGCCCAAATGCCCTACCCTGGTTGTTTATGAGTTAATACACATCTAAACTTATAATTCACACATTTAAACTCTTTTTATACAGAAAAATGTTAAATGTTGGAATGTATTACAGTAACATATATTCATCACAGCTAAATGTTCCTTATCAAAATTATAACTGAAATAATACTTCAATATTCATAATCTTACATCATATTGACATCACTGTCTTCAATAATTGACTGTACGCTGTCATTGCACCACCTCACCAGATCATCAACTGGCATCCTCGGCAGCTCTAAACACAGTCTGCTGACCACATCACCACAATGAGTAATGGATGTTGTCTCCTTTCGCATCACTTTCAATACAATATCTATTATCTGCAAACATATGCCAAGTTTAACATAATTGACATATAATTTTCAAGCATGATAGAGACCATAAATATCTAAAAGGAGAATATTGGTGCAAATATTTTACTGCCTCTATAAAACCTACATTTCTGTGTAGGGAAAATATATTATTTCAAAAAATATAAATACAACTGCAAGCCAGGCCCAGAGTTCTTAGAGAAATTAACTTTAAGCCCAATAAGAAATATTTCTTTAGTCTTGTGCTCTGTGAACAAAATGTAAATTGTGATGATAATAACTTTATTTGATAAAAATGGTCGCTCAAAATAAAACATAACGGATAAAGAATTTTAAGCAGTATCGGTATTGATATCAACAATATTTTTTATCAAAATGGGCATTCTCCTTTGTAATGATTTCTGAAAAAATATAGTTTAATTATTTCTTATTATTTAAGCCATTAAAACTGTTTGAAATGGTGTAAATATGCATCATTAATTCTAGAAAACATTGTTTACCTTTACTTTATGCCTGGTTGCCGACTCACCCGCAGAAAATCCATTGAGGGTACAATCTAGGACATCCGCACCATCACTACTTAATATACGACGTGATAGATTATTTAATATCTGTAAGTTTTAATTAAATATTAGCAAATGTTCCTAAACAAAATTACGTTTCCAAATAACATCGTCATATACCTGCTGCACATTTTGAAGACAATATTCATTTAATTCATCTCGTTTGCTATGAACATGACCAAGTTCTTTTACTTTAGTGTAAATTTTGTTTATTTCCATGTTTAACACTTGAAATTAATAACAATCTATGAAAAACAATTTTCATTTAACCGCCAACCTCCATGACCACAGACCAACTAGAAACTCCATGACAGAAGACAGGCCCGTTTAACTTGGGCCTAAAAAGTGACCCATTTTTTTATCTCGCTTTCTCATATGCCGTTTTCGCCCCATCTTTTTCACTTACGCTATTTTTGTAAATGTGTGCGTGTGCCGGGTGCACTTGCCGCCATTTTTGTCAACAGTCAATCGCTGTTTGTTAGTTTGGTTCGGCTGATTTTATTTATATTTTTTATGTTATTTCATCTATTTTGTAATCAGTAACGTAAATATTTAGCAGTGCGAACGTTATATAGTTTGTTTTGTGCAAATGGTATCAATAAACTTGTGATTTTCATGATAATTATTAATGTTGGTCACGTGTTTTGTTCCCGAGTGAATTTACCACAAATCAAATAAAGTATTCAAGAAAGTGTTGTGTGTCCTTCCCAAACAAAGTATAAAAACAATGTACTCAATGGACAGAGCTATGTTGGCGGAGCATGGAGCATCAAATTATTGAAAAACATCATTCTAACCTCATATGACAGAAACAAGGTAAATATAATATTTTATTCCGCTGTGACCATGTTGTGATACTATTCCTAGTTTTAAATTGTTGCCGGAATATAAGAAATAACAATACGTTCAAATACATTATAAAATACAGATGTTTTGGATCTCATGTGAAAAGGTTAGCTTTTTGTACGAGTACATCGTGACGAATTATGTAGCCATACACCTTTCATTGATACTCTCGGTTGTAGAGGATGCTCGTGCTCTGCAGTTGGGACAATAAAGACCGATCTAGTACAGTACAATTCAATATTAGAGCTTTTTATTGGTATAGGTACCCGCAAGTTCATCACAGCTTAATTTAATAATTATTTAATGTTTTATAATTATTATTTAACGTCAGGCAAGCAGTGGAAACAACTGATTGTGTCTTTTTCATATTTATTTTGTTATTAATTAATTGTTTTATAATTTCCAGGCAAGACTCGGGTTAAATTTGCAGTCCAAGTATTTAGCAGGCAAATGTGTTCATCGTTGGAAGCATAAAGAAAGTTTCACCTCTGTGTCTGAAGGATCTCTACTCTGTAGGTTTATATGTTAATATTTACAAAGGTTAATTCACAGCATAAGTAATTATGTTCATTAATAATCTGTTTATAATATTGATAATATTTGATATAATTAAGATGATCAGAAAAGGCATTTGTTAAAGCTTTTTGGTCATATGTTATTAAAATGAAATGCAATGCAGTAGTGTATTGAAGTTAAGAATGAAAGTGGAAACAACTGATTGTGTCTTTTTCATATTTATTTTGTTATTAATTAATTGTTTTATAAATTCCAGGCAAGACTCGGGTTAAATTTGCAGTCCAAGTATTTAGCAGGCAAATGTGTTCATCGTTGGAAGCATAAAGAAAGTTTCACCTCTGTGTCTGAAGGATCTCTACTCTGTAGGTTTATATGTTAATATTTACAAAGGTTAATTCCTAGCATAAGTAATTATGTTCATTCATAATTTGTTTATAATATTGATACTATTTGATATAATTAAGATGTTCAGAAAAGGCATTTGTTAAAGCTTTTTGGTCATATGTTATTAAAATAAAATGCAATGCAGTAGTGTATTGAAGTTAAGAATGAAATTAATAATATTGAATACAGTATGCATAAAACAGGAATGCCTACCAACCTAAATTATGGACTGTAATAGCATAAAAGCATTCTTCAAATTTACCTTATTATAAACATATTTTTTGCCTATTTCTTTAATATGTTGTTATATAATAGTTAATCTCAAATGTTTTAGTATGTTGGTATTATGCATTTAATGTGTTCTATGATTTGAAGCCAACACATTTATTGTATTAATTTAACAATATTGCTTATTCTTCAATATGTCAATGTAAACAATTTACTATCATTATTTTTCATTACACTTTACACACATAACATTATTGCCTATTTTTTAATGTATCATAATATCATATCACTTGATATACATTTTTGTGTATATTTTTTATTGTAAATATGATATTATGACTTTCCCAATTATATTTTTCATTACGTCCTACTTGAAATAATAATTTGTTATTATATACTTCAGATAAGCAATGTAAGCATATGTTTTTAATTTTGCTCTGTTTCAAATGTTTGTTAAATGGCGTGTATTTTATTATTAATTTACACGAATGGCTTCTTATATTTAATTTACACTACAAATATAGCAATATTGTGTCGTTAGTATTGGAAAATATATTATGCACTGAATGTTTCCATTTATACTTTTATTTGTTAGTGCAGTGATCATATTCTTTGATTTGGCATTGTTTTAATAGTCCTAAAATTAACAGAATTAATATTTACAAATTGAAAATGTTTAAATCAATTTGAAAATGTATAAAAAGTATTTTAGGTTGTAATATTAAATTATGATAAAAATGTTAAAAATAATGTAAAAATATGAAATAAAATACATTTATAATGTTGTTGAGTAAAGGTTTTGAATTATAACTTGGTTTTATTTTTTTATTTTCGTATGAAATTGAGTAATTTTAACATACATACGAATGATACCCGAATATAAAACCGGTAAATTTTCGGTAATAAAAATCGGATTGCCTAAAATATGTAGTACATCCCTAAATATTGAAAAATCGGCAATTTCGGTAAAGTACCGATTTCCAGCTCTGGTTCGAAACGCGTCGAAATATATATACGTATAACGCGCGAAAAAGATGGCTCAAATACGCGGAACAATAATCTTTAATACTATTGGTCAGTGGTAAAATTATCAATGAAAAGAAAGAAAGGTCCGATGAACATTTGAATGAATTCTATGGAATTCTATATGTAGAATGTATAAACACATGTAGTTGTGTGAGTTTGCATAACGTGTTAAAACATTTGTATGGAGTTGGCCGTCTGTATTTTTAGTCGTCTGTGACAGAAGAGAAAATATCACCACCACAGACGACTAAAAATATCACAGACCACAGACCAACAAGAAATCACAGACCAAGAAAATATCAAAGAAAATATGTACCCACAGACTATAAACAAGATATGTGCCACAGGGGTAGCCACCGTGTAACCTAGTATGAGATAGCGATATTTGTGGGAGTGTGGCCAGGTTGACACGTTTTTCCTAAGGTATCGGGAAACTTTAACCGCTCTTTAAAAAAATATAATTGCTAAAATATCGATATTTTAACTTTGAGTGGAACTACAGTGCCCATACATGCCTGGGTCACCAGCCATCACCCAGAACTAATAAAAACACTGTATAACATAAACATAATTTAAGTAAATAGCTAGTTCTGAAAATAAAAACTATTGTAATAAAAGCTAATAACAAAATAATATCTAGTCCGCCCCGTGACCACGAAATTTGTAAAGTAATCGAAACGTCGCGTGGAGAAGTTAAAAAAAGCAAAACTTAAACCAAATCCACGATAGAATCCGTAAATAATTGTTTTATTTCAAAAACAATATCTACTGCGCAACCATATGCAATTCAATACATATAAGGAAAAAGTTTAAAAAATAAAAGATAATTAATGAGGTTTGTTTTTTAATATGTAATTTAAATCTTTAATATCTTTTGTTTTAGGGAATATCAACCTTTGGACCGCTGGCCACCCCAAATAATGTAAATATTTGCCTCCAAAACGTCAAATTTCCTGGAGTCAAGCGGTTACGCCGATAAGGACAGGCTACAAAAGCTTGCATCTCTTTCTTACATGAACGTTATGTATAAATCTCTTTCGTTTTGTGTAAAAGGGATAGAACATGTGACTCCGTCTATTAGTTTCTCCGTCTACGATATGTGCCAATGCCATGGACGTAATATATAAACGCCAATGCCAGATACATAATCGTTCGGAACCTGATTTTTACCATCAATCAAATAAAAAATACATATGGCCAATTGAAACCACTTTTATATTCATCATGGATATTCATCAATAAAACACTGGCAATGAATCGTACAAGTTGTAATTTTATATAGTCCTATAAAATTTGTTTACATATAAAAGAGCTAAATATCTCAATATTATCGCGCTACCTAAAAAACAATGACTTTTTATTTTTTTCTATACTTTATTAGCTTAGTAGTATATGGTATATAGTCACAGACACAGACTAACGGGACAGTAACACAATAATTGAAGCTAATAATAAAACTTAATTTACCGTTTGAAAGATTTTTTTAAAGTTAGAATCACAAATATATATTTTTTCTATTATGTAGACATAATATAAGAAATAACAAAGTATATAAAAAAATGATTTATCAACAATAAAAAATCTTTGTTGTATATATTTATTTGTTATTACTGTGAAAACTGAAAACTCAACAAAATTAGCAGTTTTTCATTTGTAATTTTACCAAGAAGCTAATTTTACGCACTATACCAAAGAATACACTATACGTAATACTTTCCCTTAAATGGAAACGTTTTTTATCAATATTTTATAATATTTTAAGATAAATAATTTGTACATGGGTGTACCATGTACAAGGAGTGGTACATGTGGAAGTTAATATTATGTATTCTTCCATATAATTATTATATATTGATTGTGTAAATAAATTAATTTAAATTCTTGTTTGTCAAAATTTTCTTTCAGGGCGCCAACGATAGTATGGTTTACCTCATATATATTTAAAATATTTTTTGCTGGTATACTTTTTAACGTCTTTTACGATGACGTCATCAGTTTATGTTTAAAACAAGACTGTAGTTACGAAATTCACAAATTCCATTCATCAAACGTCCCTGTTGTGTACAAGATTGTATACATTGTATTTTTTATTTAAAATTTATTTATTTCGAACGAATTTCGTGTTACAAAAATCGCATAACCTTTTACACGAAGGAAAGTCAATCAGACGTTACGTTACTTTTGGCGGCATTGCACGAAGCCACAGAAATAGATTTCCTTGTGCAATAAACAAATTCGCAGTACCGAATCACATGCGAATGATGTTTGTGTGATATATTGTGTGTAAAAGTATAAAGTGTGAAATGTCGTTAAATCGGTGATAAGTGATAAAGAACGTTGCGTCAGTGATTCCTTAATATGGAGAACCCAACGGTTAGTGTATTGCGGTCAAGGTCCCGGTCGAAGACACCTTTTCTACGGTCCAGCTGTGATGGCGAGAACTGCGCTGATGATGAGGACCATACACACCACAAGACAGGCAGAAAAACACCAGTGAAAAGAAGTACCCCTGTCAAGTAAGTAGTCTTAGAAGTGGATTGTATTTTCCATATTATATTACACATGGTTTTTGTTTGTATTCATTAGATGTTCAATTCCATTTACAATAATTCCTTTACGTAACCTTTTTAGGTTAAAAGGTATGGTATTACACAGGCAACAAAGAGTTAATCAGAAAATAATAGTTATCTATAAGTATCAGATACTCTAGGTTTAATAACTCTTGTCAGAATTTTCTATTTCAACATTCCCTGCATTGGTGGTTTACATATTATAAGAAATATTGTGATAAAAAATGTATTCATTTTTGCAATTGAAATAAAGCAAAGATATCCATTTAAAATTTTTCATACTCTCATCTTATCTACTTGGCATGATACTGGGTACTAAAAGATATCTTTATCAACATATTATTCCTACTGGTGTACTACATAAAAGCACAACATAGAGATGCATAGCACATATATAAACTCACACCTTTCTCCCAGAAGGAGTAGGTAGATGTGCAACCAGGGCACCCCAGTTTCACCTTGTATATTCCCTTCCATTATGTGATAGGGGCCAGGCTAACGCCATGGGATGCGTGTACAAGTTTCAATAGCCTTATCAAAAGTTGTCAGCGCACAAGTGTATTTATAAAATAACAATCACAAGTAACTACTTCAATGTACATTCATAATTCACTTTACTTTTAAAATTTATGTTACCCTTAGAATATTATTCTGAATGCAGTTGTGTTCATAACTCTGAAAGCATAAGGCTAAGAGCAGACCAAACATCACTAACTTTCAAAAGGTTAATTATTATCACTTGATTGAACAGTAAAAACTGACACTGAATTACAGTGAGAAAACTGGCATGTCTGCTTTCTGAAGTCTGCCATCATTATTAAAATACTTAAGGTAAAAGCACCAATGCCCGACACTGAACCAATAGATGACACTTTCGAAAACATTTTTTCTAATAAGAAAACTAAATATTTTAATGTCATTGCTCCTAATGTTAAAGCCACCTCGTACCATTTATGATACATGCCCAAAAGCTTGTTTGCACTGTTAGAAGTAAATTTCAATTTTTTGTTAATTTACCACAAACAGTGTGATTTCGCGGCAATATAAGCGCAATTCTTAGCGTTTTTCTTAAGGAACTGATTTTCAAACGGTATGATTTTGTCTTATATTATATGACTTTTGGCTATATCGAGTTTCGATATTATATGGATATTACATTATTGATTTATTTGGACATATCCTTGTTATTTTGGCTTGTTATTGTATAAATTTTTAGTGGTGTCTACTATTAGTTCCAGAAATTGATCAAAATCTAAAAGATGACATGTGTAAACTTGGTAGTTAATTTTATTTATTTATTTAACTTTATTGTACACCTACATTATTATATATATAAATACATACAACATACATACATATAAATGTATATACATATACAAAATAGACATAAAATGTAATAAATATATGCATAGTAAATAAATATAAAAAATGCTAATAGTAAAAGCACAACAATGTGTAAGTTCAGTGAAAAAGATAGTGTTCTTTGACTAGTGATTTAAATGATGGCAATTTGCGAGCCTGTCATACGACATCTGGAAGTGAGTTCCACAATCGAACAGCGAGTACGGGGAATGACTTGTTCATAAATGTCGTGGTGTGTACGGGTATTCTCAGTTTCAGGTTCTCCGATGACCTCAGGGATCTTTCATGGGAATCATGAAGAAATATAAAACGGTCTTTGAGATAAGAAGGGGCGAGAGGGTTAAATAATATATCAACTTATATTATATAAAAGTGAAAGAGTGTGAGCATTCCGACAAAGCCGTATGGGTAACCACTTGAGCTTAAGACGAAACTCAGAAAGATTGTCATATTTGCGTAAATCAAATACGAATCTTATGCAAACATTTTGAGATGCTCAATTTTATTTATTTATTTTATTTCATATCTGAGTTTCATTTGTTGTACACTAGGCTAATTAAAAGAAGACAGTGTCAACTATTAGAGTCTACTAGATGTCCACTACTAGTATACATTAATTTAAGATTACGGTTTGAGCAATTACAAATGATGAGATGAATTAAGATCAACTAAGAATGATGAGATGGGAAAAAAAAAATCAATAAGAAAGATAATTAATTAGAAATTGATATAGGACTAATAATAATAAATTTATATACAGGTGAAGAAAATTACCACGAAGAAAATAAGACCACACCTAATAATAATGTAATTTAAAGTCCTTGAAAGAAAGAAGAAGATATTATATATGTATATTTTGTTACTTAGTTAATTCTAAAGCACAATCTGTGCTAAGTTTGATTTTAAATTATATTGTTTTGATAACACATAATATTAAAATGATGTTATAGTCATGTCTATTATTAGTGCCAATTGATGTCTATTATTGGGGTATCTGATTTTTTATACATGTCATCTATTAGTGACTACGGCAATCCTAAGATTTTTTTTTTTTTTATATAAAATAAAGCAATCTTAATTTCATTATTATGAAATAGTTAAATTCCAAATGTTGCTCTAACAGTAAAAGAAAATGTAACTTTAATTTTTTGAAAAACATTTTTGAATTTTGAGAATTAAGTTTGATTTATCCTTAAATTGTCTTCTATTGGTGCTTTTACCTTATTTCATAAAAAAAAACCTAGGCAATTAAATAATGATAAAACTATAAGAAAAATAGTTCTGAAAAATGTGTGACATTAATAAAGCTGCACTGACCTTATGCAAGTGTAAGGATAGGCGGGAGGAGACTTATTTTGAAGAAGTTTTTGCTTGATGGTGGAATAATAAGCATCTCATTGTAGTCAGTGCCAATAGGAATAATATTTATAAATTGATGTTACATATTTTTCATAATATTTTAGCACATTATTTACTTAGTTTGCAGTTTCTGAAATATCAGTGCAGAAACTTTGGGTATAAAACAACCTTGAATAAATGGAACATGAAAAATTATCAAATGTTCAAATATCTTCAAAGCAAACAGATAACAGAGCCACTGCATTGAACTTGACATACATAAGAAAAGTTGTAATCATGTTATAGCAATGAGTTAATAGTTTTGGTCTTCGATCAAATATACACTAGATACAACATGAGCGCTTAGAAAATGGCACCAAAAAAGAGTGCTTAAGCACTCTTTCGCCTTCAGTCACGCACCGACCGTTGCATCTAAAACGTCGTAAAACTTTAGACAATATTATTTTAAAAGCTACTTTAAGCTCCAGGAATAAGGTGGAATTTGTGTTAATATATTTGGAATATGTGATCTTTTTGTTTACTTTTTTTAATGTCATGCATCGGTGCCACTTTTTAACAGAACTTTTACAGGGAACTGTGTATCTAGTGTATATTTGATCGAAGGTTTTGGTCATCTCTAAGTGACACTAATATCAGCCCATATAAACCCCACCCTTTATAGTTAAGTGGGGTATTTAAGCTCAGAAGTTTTTGTTGCATTTTGTAGTCACTAAAGCTACTACGGTACGGTAGTTATGAAATTATAATACAGAATTCTCAAATATTCAGATTATATCAAGTTTACTGTTATAATGAGTGATAACATAAAATACATGACATAAGTACTAGTCATGGATGTGTTTTTTGGACTTCAACATGCAAACTCAAAATCAGTTTTATCTGTTATCAAAATGGTTACACAGGTATTTTCTTAATGATTAGCTCAATTTTTCACTGTGTAACAATCACACATAAAACTTTATAAATAGGAGAATGCCCATTTTTCTATAAAACTTAGTATTGGTGCGAAGATGTTTATTCCTCAATGAAACTTACTGTTTTGTGTAGGGATAAAATTATATTTTCAATAATTATAAACAATTGTGATCCTGGCCCGGAGTTCTTGTAGAAATTAACTTGAAGACTTGCTCTGAACTATTCCCAATATATATTTGTCTTCGGCTCTGTGAACAAAATGTAAAATGTTATGATATAACAAAAATATGTTTAATTACAAACCTTAAATAATGCTATAAGTAAATAATTATAAGCAGTATTAGTATCAGGATCTGCATTATTTTTTACTGATACTATGAATGGGTGTTCCTCTTTGATAAATTTGCTTGCTGAGCAAATACTTTCCTCACATTGTTGAGTGAAATTCTTCTAATGTGTAAAATAATGAATAATGCGTTCAGATATACTATTCATGCATATTTTTTGTCATATATTTATCAGTATTACAGTTTATTAATAACCTGCCATAGCTGTTTATCTAATCAACACAGTCTCTAATGAAATTATTTTCACATAATCAATATAATAATTAACTACTGTGTGTCAATATTAAACAACAAGTTACAAGATGGAACCAATATGTTAGATATGACACATTTTCTATAGTTATACTGAATGATGCATAAGCCGGAAATTGTCTTGTACCTGCCTTTATCAAACACATAAGAATGCAATTGCATGGATGTAACTGAAGTTATAAAACAATTTATACTGTAAGTTATTGACTAATCATCTTTCTGACTTCATCCTTTTTTTTTTGAAGAAACTAGCAAAGTAGAATATTCTTTTAATATAAAGGCTAACAAACAGAAAATTATCAAACTTATGTTTTGTTTCCAACGTGTTTTATGTTAAAATTACATACATGATAATGTTAATATGCATGAATTATAAACAGCTCCTCAGTAATGCTTTATACATACAATCAAATAATATTGCATCTATAATAAGATTTGTTATCATATAAAGCCTACACATTTAGTGAATGATACAGTGTACATACTCAAGGCCTTTGATAGTACTGAGGACAACATGTAATGACATCACAAACATGAATTCCATGGAATATGATGTCATTGGTATTGACAAATCATTATTATCAAGGCCTCACCTATGATGTTTTGTTTAGCGTAAATGTTATCAGTATTAGCCATATAAATTGTTTACATAGCTGAGTGTTGTGATATTTAACATCTAAGGATCTACTATTACAACACAATTATTAGCCATAAAAGCCTATACACTGACCAAATCAGAAAGACAATTTGTGGGGAAGTTACTATGAAAGTTCTGATATCAGTAGGTCTTTTTAATAAAGCAAATTGTGTCATGTTTTTGTATTTTGAATATATGAATAGCCAAGGATTTGACTGCCGGATATTTGCACACCCAGATTGCAGATGTTTTAATACCTCTTATAGAATGTTTTGTCCCTTTCGAACGACTTTTGAATTCAGTTGGATCAAAGAAAACAAAACATTCAATAGTTAAAATAGGTTTTAACACTGTGTATAAATAACGCCGTAAAGCTAAGCAGCCTAATCCACTAAAGAGACCCATCATCTTTAAAAAATTGCAGTAAAAGTAATTAGAACATCACAATAAATATCAATTATCAAAATAGGAACTTAGCAAATTGTTTTATATGTGACTTGAAATTCCACAATTTCTTGCGGTTATCTCGTATAGGTTACGTTTATGGCCTTGGCAGGAAGTGAGTTCAGTGATAACGGTCACCTTGCACCTGATGTATGTATTCGTATTTACAATAGACTGGCCCCTTTAACTGGATTCACTGTTACGAGCCTCATTATCAACCTAAAGACCTTTCGGCGATTTATGAGTTGAAACTTTTGAGAGTCATTTCCCGTGTTGCCAAAAAATATTTAGAATACGAGTGGCGTTTAATATTTCGCATTAATCTCTAATGACATTGATATTCAACATACTATTAATGAGAAGAAAAATTGCATTTGCACCAACTTGTTTCATTTCTCCAAATAAATATTATGACAAGAATAATAAACGTTTAAGACACAACAAACATTGAAAGAGCGAACCATATGGATTTTTTTTTTCAAAATCCCAAATGAAACAACTTGGGACCAAATCATCTCAAAAAAGGTCTGGACCATGCATGTTTATTTATTTTTACCCGATTACCGGAGCTGGTCATGGCAACTCTTCAAAAGGCAAGAATTTTAACTTTACTCAACCACAATACCCCAATGCTGCTTGGGTTACAGTTATACAATACAATAAGCATATAAAATACAATAAGCGCATTTTCTTTGTTCTAGACAAATCAACCAGCCCATGTCAAAAATTGTAACGGAAACTATCACAGAAGTCGTGGAATACACGTCGCCGCCCGCGCACCGCACCAGACAGTCGATGAGGTCTGCTGGAGAGAAACTCGTCAAAACTTCGGACTACTCCTCAGAAGAGAGCCTGGACAGACTCAAGGGCCACAGGAAAGAAATATATCAGGTAAATTGAGACTTGATTTATGTGTTTCAAATTATAAAGTTCTTCATTAGAGAAACAGCTGTCCGTTTTGTAGACGCGTTTTATACAACCCGCCTTATTCATAGACAGTTTATAAACCTCTATTAGCTATCGAATGTTGTCTCTTTCGAATAACTTTTAAATGTTAGTACATCGGGCTTTGATTTAATGCTTTACGAGTACTTTTCATCAAATTGTTCACTTTATCCTATAAAAAAGTGTTGACGTAATTAAAGACTAAATGCCAAAAGATTGTAGATATTATATTTTTGCGTTAGATAACATTAGTTAACTACAATACAAACTCATTTATGCTATTATTGAGAATTTTGAAGTCATTAAAGATTAAAATAAGAGTAATTACGTTGTTAGTAAATTAGATAAATAACAAAAATTGTGAAAAACGATATTTAAGGTTTTTTTTCGGAATACATATTTAGTTCATAAATATTTATCAAGTAATTTAAAACATCGTTTTAAGCTATATTTAAGTTCGTAAATATTTATTCGTTTGTTTAATATGTCGTCATCTTTAGTTTTTGTAATGTAAAAGGCGATGCGAATTCGTGAAATTTAACTATACATAATATGGCAAGCGAATCAACATTGCACAGAATGGACTACAAATCGTTACATTAGTACAAGTATTCCGATTCTACTACGCGATTCGATGGGTGTTGTAACACTTGGTGGCCAACAGAAAACAAAATGCCCTATTGTTCGCTTGCTCTTATGGCTTTCGCAACCATGTTGTGACATTATACAATGATAGCGAACGTAGTAAAATACAAACCTATATTTATTGTGAAATATCATTTTTTTATAGATACTAGTTTTTTTGAATTTAGTTTTAATCGTTTTATTATTACATATAAGTGTTATCATTCAATATAAAATAATAATAAGTTAATCCTTTATGTTAATGCCATTAAAATATTTTACTGCGTCTCTGTACAAATAAACATACTTCATGAAACCAGTTCAATGTTTCTCACACGACGCTTAAACAAATACATTAAACGGAATTGCAATAATTAATTGAATGTTTACGCACAGAATATACACAGAAGTCAAGCTCCATACAAAGCGCGCTAAACCAACGCACACATACACAGCGTTCACCGACACGATATTTCAGACCAGTCGAAACCACTGCGAGCGCGAGTGTCACTCGCTTCGGACACGCATCTAGTGATATTTTTTGTGCAAAGATGGAGCGAATGAATAAAAGTTATTACACTTGTATATAAAACTTCAGATTATAATAATTGAATATAAATTTCTTTAATAAAATACACAATATTATACAAAAACGATAAATTAAATCATAGATTATGACATACACATTCTCAACGACTATGTAAATAAAATGACAATTTATTTATTTTGTTATTGTTTTTTTATATTGTATTTTAATAATTAATCAAACGATGCGAGTGCTATTACCACGATACTTGTTTTTGCATAAGCCAGAGTTAACAGCCCTGGCGCGAACGCCGAGCGTAGTGTGAGTGTAGGCACAAAAGTGAAGTACATACACAAGCTTGACTTCTGTTAGTATTCTGTGGTTTACGGCTCTTATATGCGGTTTAAAAATATCGAAGTGCAACAATTCCACGACGTCATAACTGTGTTCTTTCGTCCTATCTGTGTTTTAATGTTGTAAGCATGGAGTGTAACGATCGATAGATAAGGGTAAAGTTCAGCGGGCACTACCTATTGTTATGGTACACTTTCACTGTCCATTAAGGCTAGCATTCGATATATCGTTTGATAAAACATTAGGTTGTGTTAATACAAAGTATAAACAACACTTAAAAGGCGTGGACTTGATTCATAAAGACGACTACAAATATTTACGTTCAATACTCGATGTGTAATATTTTGAAAATACTCAATAGAGACGATACTAATTCTTAAGGTTACAGGAAATTCAAGAGTAATAAACAGATTTTATTTAATATGGTTATACTAAAAAATTGCATCGCAGTCTCAGTGATACAAATTTCTTATCATTGTGGATTATACCACATACTATCAGAGATAAATAATATTAAAATCAACGAATTTACGTAGAAACTCTGTGTCCCTGAAAATGAATGAAAATATTTATACAATACCGAGTAATATTACACTTTATTACCTAACAAAAACTATTCTAACCAACCGGCAGCAATTCCCATAATTATTTGTGCGAAGTAAACCTTGGTTTACTTAAACACGTGCTATGCTCATCTTTATTTTACGTCGTGGCCTTACATTCGTATTTTAGGGTGCATGACGTAAACTGTAAAGTAACATCGCACAAAGATTTAATATTTACTTTTAATTGTGACTCACTCATTTATTTGCCTTGAAGCTGCAAATTCAGAGCACATTAGCCAGTATATCGTTAAATAAATGAACTATATTTTGTTACAGGCTTTTTTTACTAATATAATTTGTATACTCTTTATTATCTGGATTATTTAAATTTTATCCCATTCACTTATTGAATTAACTGCTCTTAATATCAATATTAGTAAATTTACTTTAACTTACAACTTGATTATGTTTATCTTTTATGTTTAATGTTAACGTACCGTAAAGCTTGAGCCTGGCAAATATAAACTCATGGCTTACATATCCATATTGAATATTTGTAAAACGGAACGGATCACAGATCACTCATAGGCGCATCATTCGAAAGTTTTATTTTAACTCGTCAAAGTTCATTTACCTTTTTATCTGAACCATTGAGTTTTAACTGCATCTGCAGCCGAATATGTCTTAATTGAAACGTAATTATAAAAGCTACATAAATAACAATCAAGCAATTGAATACAGACACCCACTGTAATATACGTTTTCCTATTGCATTCTGTCTCACTTTACTACATTTGAACATGATCACGTGATTTTAGTCTATGGTTTGTGTTCTCCAGTATTATGCAAATTTATTCAGATATTGTAATTATTTGCCTTTAAGGCGGTTGAAATTTCTATAAATGTCCCGATGAGCGAAGTTGTTCGGCCGCGTTCAGATATTTCCACTGGTTCTTGGTAACATAACTTTATTTATTCATCTGTCGCGGACAGACGTGATCCCAGTTCAAAGAAATGTATAAAATATGTATCATATTATTGCGCAGAAAATAATATTCAACAATATTTTATTGTCCGTATCATAACAGGTGTGCTTTTAATTGTTTTGATTGGTGCACGCTAATCGCGGTGTCGCTAAGCGTTTCCAGGAGGAAAACACCATAATTCTTCCAAATATAACTCGAATCAGACTTCCCCCGCGTGGTTTATTCTTACCCGTACCCATATGGGTGTTATTATTTTAAGCCATCTGGCTCTTTTCAGTATTAACTAGCGTATAGTGGTGATCGCGTTGATTCGCAGTTTCTGTGCTTAATTACGTATTATACAATTGTTTGAGTGTTGGCCTACTTTGTTTAGTGCTTTATTTAGACATCTCCAAGGATTTGGGAGCGGTACGTCTGAATGGAGTTGCTATGGTGATTCGGTGAGTACTACGTAAGTTTAGATCGAGGTATTGGTCGGTCGAGGTCTGTGCACTGATGTCTCACACTTATTCGTACAAGGTCAGTAGATGAGTGCATGGTTGGTTAGTGACGTGCCTAAATAAGTGAATATTTTATTCTTGATACGTGACATTTATTTAGTTTCCGAAACCTTGTGATTGAAGATAAATTGTTGAGGCCATATGGATAGTCGTAAAACGCGATTTGCTTATTGAAATGTTACATTTGTGTACGCGCGCTGGGAGGAAAGATGCAAATGAAATATTTATTACGAGCAAAAGCCCATAATTCACTTGCGGCTTTTAGTTTTGTAATATGTTTGTTTTCATAAAATAAGTAATTTGTAACAATATACAATTCGGTTTTATTTATTATAGTTATTATTTTGGTCAATAAATTCACTAGTGTTTGTTTTGTATTTGCCAGTTAAATTATCTTATATTTTTTACTTCAAAACAATACAAACTAGTTAACAAGGAGCCGCTAACCATTCCTGAAGAGTTGATTAGTGAACAGCCCCTCGCAATTAATGACCAATAGACCAAACGACGATTAATTAATTCTTAGAACAAATGAACATCAAATTTTCTTTAGTAGATTGATAAATATTATAAGTCCTTAATAGTAATCTTGATAAATGTTATTGCTAACCATTTAGAGACGTAACTTGAACTTAGAAATCGAAAGTAAAAATTGAGATAACATTAAAACAATGTGTCCACGACAGTGAAGAAATCTACTGTTAATTCAATGAACAATGAATTAATTGCATTGGATATAAACTAGTCATGGTTTCCGCTACGACCTTGCTTAAGTAGTCTATAGTTTATTATTAAACCGAGCATAGAAATATTTGGACCTAAACAGAACGTTATGCGGTATTATAATGTTTAATAATAATCAAAATTTTCGGTTTGCGTGGCGCGGGCTTTAAATTGGGGCTGCGACCCTCTTTGGTATCCCTTACTTTGTTAAAAAATATTTAGTTAATATAAATAATTAAACAACGCGACATACATACAAGGCCATTTTTCAGTGGGTGGTTAGGACAAAACATAACAAAAACCGACTAACCATAAAAGTTGTTTGTTTTGACCGCTTGTAGAACTAGCAACCCGTTGCTTAGCAGAGCCGATATGCTAATGAATGTTTATTTACAATCCATTATAGATAACGTCATAGAAATATGTAATGAGTTTATTTTACCCTTTCTCCCCATCTAGACCTATCTCGCGGAAAGTCTTAACAATAAAAAAATAAACGGCGTGGCATCTTTCCCATTGCAATTATTATGCAGCTGCCGTGTTGCCTGTTGGCTAATTATTATCAACTTCCGTTGTACTCTATTTGGATATCCACAGAGGTCAACGGTATCGGCTCGCCTTGAAACACGCTAGCTACGCATACCGACCGTGCCTTCGCAACGTTCCATTGAAGACATTTCGTTTATTTGAAAATCGAATTCCACTCATGACGCAATAGAAAGAATCACATTTTAACATAGTAAGGATTTTTAAACGTCCTTACCTGTAATTCTTTCCATTTCTTAACCTATTTCATTGAGAAGTAAAAAAATAAGTTGAATAGCAATACATCCAACCGGCAACAGTACTGGATAATTAAGACTAGCGTTATCAGCTACCTCGATATCAATAAAATAACTGAGCTATTTTTGTCTGCTCTGTAACATACAAGTACTGTTCGTATGTTAGCCTACACGGCAATAAGTAATTCTTATCACTATATAAATAATACAAGTGTAGGCAGTTTATAATTTACCGATATTAAGAGCGTTTATACCTTCCGCGCGCTTTTTGGCTTAAAAACAGGACTTTTCAAACGAGTTAATATCCACCAATAAACAATTTAAAGGAAAAATAATTAACACTAATTTTAGAAAATGTTGTCATCTAGGGATTTTGGTGGAGAAAATTATAGATTGATAGATAATTTGTGAATACTATAAGGATTACTGAACACAGGTTGCGTTATTTAGGCCTCGAATGGCGATTTAGAAGCTTAAGACATCCGAAATCACTAAATATAAGATGAAAATAAAAATATTGTTAGACTAATAAGACCCTTATGGAGGGATTTTGCTGAGAAAAATAATCTTTTTGTGTTTAGTTCCTGAAAAATAAAAATTTAAACAATGCGAAATTATTCAGAAACTCTCGTCAAGAACATATTTTTTTTCACAAACTTATCGTACATAATTTTTTATAGCAATTGCATATTATAATAGAAGAACATCTTATCAATAAATTACCATTTTTATATTTCAACAAAATTAGTTTTCATGTTTTCTACAAATATTTTAAAAACCCCTATAAAACACGCTGTCCGACCTGCATCAAATCAGACCGCCGCAAGGCCTTCTAGAGGGAGGACGTATCGCTCGTCGCTCCGGCCTGGCTGCAGTTGATCGTTGTCGTGCGTAGTAAAAATAGCCACGCGTGTACTGCGAATGCCACGTCTTAGTACTTTGGTAGTAAAATATTTTATTTTATTTTTATTATCTACAATGATTTTGTAGTGAGTATAAATTATGTTTCAGATAATATAATGGGAAATAAAACTTAGTCATTTCTAAGCAAAAAAAGGAAACAACATTTTGAAAAATTGACTGAAACAATACTAATGTTATAGCGTGAAACTATAATTATGTTTGTTGTTTTTTAGGGCGTTTGGAAAATATATAATTGTGTTTTTGGGATGCGCTTATCTATACATATAAATAAAATTGAAGTGTCTGTTTGTTTCTGTTGAAAAAAAATGTCCTATTAGGTATCGTTATATACACGATACATATGCCGAAAATGATATTTAATTTTTTTTTGTCTGTCTGTCTGTCTGTTTGTTCCGTCTAATCTCTTAAATGGCTGGGCCGATTTTGACGGGACTTTTATTGTCAGGTAGCTGATATAATAATGAGTAACTTAGGCTACATTTATGTCAGAAAAAATCTTTTATTTTAGAAGAAATAAAGTAATGTTGCAATGTGCAATACCACGCACAGCTCACGCGCATGCTACCACTGGGCCGTCACGTCGGGCGCCTCCCACCACTTCTCCCACCAACAAATCAATATCACAATTACAAAATATTGTATACAGGGTATCTCAAGACTGCTACTGAAAACGAAGCCGGGTGGTAGTTTTAGTGACTACAAACACAATCCAACAAAAAAATTCAGAATCAAACGCGACATTTTTTTTATGATTTTTTTAATATCGTCATTTTTGAGGGGTAAATCCATAGTTTTTGCTAAAATAATAGTGTATACCCTTTTATTTATAAAGACTCTAAGGTATAAAAGAGTTTGAATCATTATTTTCGCAATAACTTTGGATTTACTCACCAAAAATGATGATATTTAAAAAATCATAAAAAAAAATTGTCCTGTTTTTTTCTGAAAATTTTAATTGGATTGTGTTTGTAGTCACTAACACTACCACCCGGCTTCGTTTTCGGTAGCAGTCTTGAGATACCCGGTATAAAGAAATTTAACAATAAATGATAGTTAAAATTTCATCTTGGGGCTGAATAAGACGGGACATAAACCGGATATAACGGGACGGGAAATATAGTCGACGGCGCGAGGGAAAAATATAGTTAGTACGCGAAATAATATGTTGTTGTCAATTCAATACTGGACTCAATAGCTATCCGCACCCGGGCGAAGCCGGGTCCGACCGCTAGTACACCTATAAAAACGACACGTTGAACATAGCTGTTATCCTAAAGAAAATTTAACAGAGACATGCATCAAATCGATATTAAAGCTATAGTTTCTCAATAATGTGTCATGCATATGTGCCCTTATTGAATTGTTGTTATCACACACACAAAATATATATGTTAATTCACTAATGGACTATAGGTACTCGTGATTCTGAACCTCCTCTTAAAATTTGAAAACCCAGAACAAAATAACCTTGTTTAATAGCATCGTCATATCGATAATTATAAAAGTTGTTATATTTGTTCCTCCTCCTATTCAATAGAATAAGAAAACCATAGTTTCATAATGAGTTTAATAGTATTTTTTCTACTAAATTAGAAAGATTAGTATTATAATTTTTAAGAAATATAATTATTGTTATTAGATATGCGTACCACGATATTTTAGTTAGCAGCGGTGTATAGAAAAATGGTATTAGAATAATTATGACATCTTTTAACGTGGAATAAAAAGTATCGAAAATGTCACAGCTCGTCACATAGCAACTGGATTATACCTATGACATCGTTTCTTCTAGCATAGGTATTAGTAGATCATTGATATAATACATTGCGATAAATGTAATTGCGAGGCTAAATTATGTTATGTACTGTAATTTGAAATTCAATATGTTTCGTAGTTGTAAGGTGTTGTATAGTCCCTAACTCTATTCATGTGTTCGAACAAGTGCGTGTCTGTTCGAACACGAAATCTATACATATAAATAAAATAGAAGTGTCTGTTTTTAAAGTGAAAAAAAAATGTCCTACTACCTATCGTTATATAAACAATACATATGCCGAAAACGATCTTTAAAATTTTTTTATCTGTCTGTTTGTTCCGGCTAATCTCTGAAATTACTGGACCGATTTTGACGGGACTTTTTTTGTCAGGTAGCTGATATAATAAGGAGTAACTTAGGCTACATTTATTTTAGAAAAATTAAGACCAAGTGTCCAGTACCGCGCGCAGCTCACGCGCATGCTACCACTGGGCCGTCACGTCGGGCGCCTCCCATCAACGAATCAATATCACAATTACAAAATATTGTATATAAAGAAATTAAATGATAATTAAAATTTCATCATCGGACTGAATGAGACCGGACATGGCGGGACGGAAAATACAGTCGACGGTGCGCGGGAAAAATATAGTTAGTACGCGAAATAATATGTTGTTGCCAAATCAATACTGGACTCAAAAGCTATCTGCACCCGGGCGAAGCCGGGTCCGACCGCTAGTTATTAATAAAACGTCCGCAGTGTCTACTGATTGAACACTGATTTTTGAATTCAACTTAACAATGTATTAATAATGAAAATATGATTAGGTACTAATCACATTTTCATTGTTAATTACTTACTTTGTATTGTTAATTACTCGTAAAGTAATATTTGTCTACTTATAATTCAAATAAAATATTTTTATTACATTATATTACCAATATATAAATCATAAGTTGCATTTCAATTGAATATTTGAAGCGCACGGATCAAAGATGGTTGATCTGATTTTACAGCGAGCCGACGCGGCAGCTCTACGCACACAGCTTTGATCGCTTATGTGTGCGTGAAATTAAACGAAGAAATGCCTATAGTTGACTTTGCGCGCAAGGTGTAAACGCTCTTAAACAGAGCAACGAAGGATAACAAAAGTAATAAATAAGTATGATTTTTTGTCGAGTTGTACCTATTAAGCGATGTGTAATAAGGAATATGTACTTTACTTTGGTCATGTGAGTTTTCGTTTCTATTGCGGTTAGATACAAAGCAATCAATTTAATTGTTTTACTACCAATTTCTATTCAAAATGATACCTTGCCGAACCAAACCATTTGATAAAGTTAAATTAACATGTAAATGCGTCGAATTATGTAGAAAGTTATATGTATGTTTCGTCTTTCGATTCCACACTTTTCCATAGTTTTCATTTAACTGCGGCACTTGCCGTTGCGTGGTCACCTTGAACATCCACAAATATTAAGAGTTCGTAGATGTGTAAATTATCATTGTTTGACCATTGTTAAGAAAATGACATGGCTTACTGTATAGGTAAAAACAGCAGGTCTGTTAAAAAATATATTTCGATGGACATTGCTGTCTTTGGATCGTGCTGGCCTCTTCAAAGTACAGTAAAAAATTGCCTTTTTAAATCAAAAAAATATTTTTAATAAAAATAAATTAATATTTTCATTGTAGTGAAGAGTTAATTACATTTTATCTACTCGTAATCTACGATTAATGCTTAGTAGTTATGGGCTGTTGAGTTATCATGTTATATAACCACTAGATAAACCGTCACCTAAATTTTATAAATACCTGATGAACGTCAATGTAGGGAATTTATTATGTATTAAAGTCGATTAACACCGGCACTAGATAATCTAATTATTGCAAAGTGTATTGACGTGCAGTAAGTGCTTAGCACAAGTAACTATTAGAAAAAATCGTCTTCTCTACATTTCATATGATTTATAGTCGATCAAAACAAATATTTATTCTACACGTAGGTAATTTTTAATGCTAATCATTTATATGCCGCCCCCTCAAGCTGTCCTTCCTACAATCCTGGGTTCTTCCGCCATAGCGTGATGAAGTATCTTTGCCGGCCGGTATGGCATAGAACCGCCGTCTGATGCCATGTCACTATGCCGTGCCAATTTAATAGCATACGCGACTATACTAATACTTTCAGTATCAAAATAATCGGTAAATACACATAATGTAATAGATACTGTTTCACAGTTTCAATCCGCATGTGATTTACAATTGGGTCATGTCTTCCCAGAAAACCACATCACTTAACATGACAAACTTGTAAATGATACTCCATACATGCATAAGAACGTGCTGAGAACGTTTACTGCGGAGCCACGTGTTTATTACCTACATTACTGATCAATGCACGCCCAGTAGTTAAAGATTCAAGTCGCTAGACGCTAATTTATCAGTAAATAAATACTGTCTGGATTTACAAGCAACTACGCAACAACAGGAAGCGATGTAGACCAAGGCTGTTGCACATTTGCATTTCGTTTATATTTCACTCCAAGTTTAAGGTTACAATACTATTTCTCGGTACGTTTTTTGGGGCTCCAAAATTCAATGTCAAAGTCCTACATTGAGTCATGCAATCCGCATCATGCTTCACGGTTCCATTGGCACTGAAACACTTTTAAACTTACCCAACGTTTTTTTTCTCTTGGCCGTTAGATATGATGTCATCACTGTGAATGACATTTGAAGTTTGTTTGGCATGCGAAAGATTTTGGGATGACGCTATTGCGTGGCATAATAATATTATAATCGTTTTTTTTTACCTCATCATGATTAAATTTTAATGAAACCAATAAAAGTGTAAATTAGTTGTAGAACTTTGATACGACGAAATATCATCGACTTGAATCCCATTTAGTAAATTGTAATGTCTAAACAAGAGATATATTGAGGAGATAATTTAATAATTAATCTACGTAGACTAGTTTCGTGACTACATAATAGTGTGTGTTTCATATGTGGTGTCGTTTGTGGTAATTAGGTACACGATTTCCGTGACTTACGAGAGCTAAAATTACACATTCACTACCGTTGAAATAATTCCAGAAATGAAGTAATCACGGGAATGGTTTCGCGCCATTAATAGTATACGTGTGTGGAATTTCTAACCGCCCTGCGAATACAAATTTCCCAAAAAAAAAAATGGCAACTAAATGTACATAATATGTATGTCACACATACATATTTATTATCCTCATGATGTGGAATCATTGATTCTGTTGACGTTGTATTTACTTTGTAGGAAATTGGAAAAATTGTTTTCAGGATATCGTAGTTTTTATATTCTTTGTTTAGTAAATAATGTGTATCTTATTAAATATAGTGGTTTAAAAAGCATCGGCTTTTGAAACCGTCTAAGTATGCTTTGACTCTCACATTGCATAAATTCTGATAAAGCAAGTACACTGTACCATTATATTCTTATATGGACATTGTTAATTAGGTTTGAACCAGAATTTCCGGTTTGTTTTTCTTAAAAAGTATCAACGTAAAAAGCACAGTGTGCCTCATTGAGGCATGTTGTAAACGTGGGACTTGTTTGAACACTCTAAAAGTCTCTTTGTTGATTTAATCAGTAGGCGATAACGGAACACTCCATTCAGATGGCTACTGTTTACATGCTGGCGAATTATTTACAGCTTCCGGGGTTTAAGCATCTAAACTCATAAAACGCTGTGGGTGTAAATCAAGTCTTTATTAACAACACTATATTCTATATGCGCTTATATTCACGTACTGTCTTGCATTACCACCTTGCTTGTACCGACAGGTTCGTACGACCATATACTTACAGCACCGTAAAGTCTGGATCAGTTTGCCGGTTGATGTGTGTTCATCGTTCCTGTAATACTAACTCCTGTAATTAAAATGTAATCAGCCATTTTAGTAAGCCGGTATAATTATGCAGAACGGCAAGAAATAATCGCCTCTCCCCAGGCGACTCTCTACCTTCAGTGTTTTCAATTTCTCGTGAAAGAAAATAAGGTGCAATAATATGGCGCTTACTTCAATTGATAATGTAATTGAAGACGCATAATAAAGATGAGATAGCTTTTATTTCGCCGTTTAATACTCTACTTCAAATTACATAACTAGTAATAAAATCCACTTAAACCTTCTATGCATCGCAGGCCCACAGCGCCTACACAACCGCTAGACATCTCAAACGAGTGGGTTCATTGGTATTGTTTGTTCACAGAATGAGATCAACAGTCAATATGAGCGCGTGTCGTCGAGGTCGCAGAACTACAGCACCATCAGTGACGTCGGCCTCAGTCCGATACACACGTCACACAATGTGACCGGTGATAGGTGAGTAATGACTTCATAATTTTCACGTCATCACTATATTTGTACTGTTTTTAACCTTAAAATAATTTAAATGTAAATTATAGCGTTATATTAGTCATTCATATTTCTGGATTATGAGTAGTTTATGTCTAAGTAAGAATTGCTTCACTCGGTGACTTAATGACAAAATAGGTTCTTCGGTCATCGTGGAATTATGTGGGATGATTTTGTATAGATTGTTTACACCTCCCTCATCTTCAATGTTATATGGGTTTAAAATTAGGTTCGGAATAGTGTTACTCTGCAAATTTGCATCCAAAATACATAAATGTGATCTACCTAGGCGAGTGCTTCTGTACGTATAGAAATATAAAATAACCAGATATTAACAAATCTATCATTGTCAAATGCATGTCCTCTAATATTGCCATGTCGTGTAACTATATAACATCCATAAGGTATTATTGTTAGTGTTTGGCAATCAACAGCAGTGTTGTTAGGAAACTAATGTATCTATTGAAATGTGCATCATGCATATTAGGATGTTAAGTCTACATTTTAGTCTGCATAGCACGTTTGAAAAACAATCCTATGTAGGATTGTTATCTGAAAATATAATGAATAGAAAAATCACTTTACCCGACCCGAGATTCGAATCGCAGCGTTGTAACCGTACCGAAGTACAATCGCGCCGGCAGGCAGGCAGTTAAATAAAAAAAAAACGTCTAAAACCGTGGAAAGCAGGCACGTCTTTATTATGAATGATGGCAAACATGAGCCTCCAACGTTGATAAGAGTGTCACCTTGATCGCTTTTCATCCATCCGCTGCAACGAGTTCTCACCTCATTTAGTGAGTTATCTGTCGGTAATCTCGACCCACTTGCTCTTCCTATTACCGTCCATGAAGCTTCCCATGACTTCATTAATGAGAAATTTATCGGCGAACCTCGCATCGACTAATTAATGACAGCGGATACATCGTTAATTAAATTGGAGGAAAATTGCGGTATTAAAAGTGTGAAACGTTTCTCGCGTGTCATCTTAAATAGTCTTTGCATTAAACTTTCACGTATTATGAGTTTTGACTTTCATAATGCTGTATAAAACATGTTTCTTAAGTTCAGATAAATAACAAACATTCCTATTTCAACGCCTAGCTCTTGATTTTAATTGTAAAAATTTACTTAAAAAATAGTCCAAAGAATATGAAATGAAATAATTAACCTCATTCTCCACTTTTAAAACTTACAAATATCCATGGTGTTTGGAAAATTCTCGGAATAGTAGCGACCTCCACCGATGTTTTTGTATCGTATGTATGTGTATGTGTTTCGTATTTATATCTTCGTGGATTATTAACATAGGAACAAAGTATTGCACAGTGGTACACTTGGAAGACGTCCAACTTTTTTACACAACCGCTTGTTTACGTCGGTCGACGTCGACATTCACTTGTTGCAAGGCGTATTTTATTAACAGTCATAGCATGCGATTAGCATGTCTCGTTTTGAAGGCCAATTTTGTATCTATTTTATATTTAAATTCCCAAAACTTATTTGATGGATGTGGATGAAATATTTCTCATATTATAATGATATAATCTCATAGAATAATGAGTTTGTATAAGTTTAATCTGTTGCCACTCTTCATCGCAGTAAGGTTAAATGATCCAAAAAAGTCATCTTTATGTTAAACTGTTTTCGCACACTATAAAGATTTCGACATGGAATTTTAATAATTTATTTTTTGTAAGCCTTTCAATGTCATGCTATCCTAACGGCAAATAGCCCATGATAAGCGGGAAATTAGTAAACGATTGTCGAAACTGTTTGTTTATTTTCTCGATTGTTTCAAAATCTTGGGCAATATTGGCATATTTTACGCTTCCCACTGTCTCACTGTTTCTGTGACGAATGGGCGATATGCTTTTGGGCTCTTATTAATAAAACTAATCAAAAAGTGTGTCATGTTTTTTTTTACAAAAGCTACCGCTTACCACATCCTAAGGGAGATAATGTTAAACACATTTTATACTCGGCACTTACACTTGGCACTCTTTTACACACAAGTTGCAGAAATATTTTTCGGCTAAATGACCGCCCTGGTATAATAATATGAAACAGAAATTGTGGCTAAGAAAATAAATCATCAGACTGCATGAGATATTAAGGTTGACGTTGCTTCGCCAGATCCCCCCGCATCGGCAGCCCCACATACAGCGTATGCTCTACGGACAGCTCGTTCGCAGAGCAAGCGCTCGCAGACACCAGCGCGCTGCTCGACCGGGACCCCAGGGGAGAACACTTGCCCTCCAGACTATACAAGATGGCCGGCGAGTACTGGAAGTGAGTATAGTCAGGGTACAAATGTTGCTTTAAGGATATTTGTCTTGATTAAGGCTGGAGAATAGCAATGTTTTTTACACATTAAAGACTAACATAATATTTTGGGTACCTAATTGTTCGTAATAAATTCAATAAAAGTATGGGTGAACGGGCGGCAAGATGATAAACTCGCTTCATATTCATAGCATGCTAGTCTCTGATAATTCCGTGCTGATAATGATCGTTTTACCGTGAATGTTGAAAACTGATTTTGTTTACGTATTTTTGTTATTAAACGTTATATATTTTAGTAGAATTATTCTTTTCGTGTTTTTATAGTAATATTTTATATTAGTCAACATCCTTATTCTCCAAAAAGTCTTGTCTAATCGTATCTGTGAAAATTGTGTTGAATAAATAAATAAATAATAAAAAAACCTCCAATTGTAACGTCCACCTAAGTGGTAGACAGAGGTTCTCCCATAGAGGAGATGGCTAGGTGCGTCATAAATCCAACAGATATCTCTGTGAATTATTGAAGTAGCCCTGTGCTAAGCAGTGGTCATTAAGGTTCCGATGATGCTGAGAGTCTGTTGTATAAATTTCTCCAAAGAAAAACAAAGAGATGATATTAAAATTGTACTAGAAATCTCTATAAAAGATTCATGTGTCACCACAAATCAAATTAAGCGAGACAGAAAAATATAATAATCCATTTTTGTTTTTCAATATATTGATACCAAGTAACCTAATGCATGAGTTGTATTCCTTTGCCTTTTAAGGCATCATTCTATGAGTGATTTGTTTCCCACACCGCCTTCCGGCTAAATAACTGTGCTAGTACCGAATATGGTCAGTAATTTGATGACGGTGTCTTCGCGTCACGTTATTAACAGTAAACCATCATATTACCTAGTGAAAATCTTAGAAAATTTCTAAATATTGCATAAAATATGAAAATAAAAAGTACCTATATCTTTGTAAAATATTTTTATTAGAAATAAAATATTATAAGTAATGGGTATTTTTATATTCCTAAATGTTTATTTACGTACTTTTTGAATAAATACATCGTTTGAGCTAATGTTTGGAGCATCGATTTCTTTTTCATTCTTTTATGATATTCGTAAATGTTAGGAATACTGACCGGTAATTTTTCAAACATAAATATTCTAACAGTGGGTACTCAAATAAAGTAGTGACACGTTTACGTTAACTGGTTGGATGTTGACGAATTATTGTTTAATTATTATGTTATTTGACAAATATTGTAGTTAACTTGTGAAGAATGGCTAAAGTGTTAAATTTTGTAGAAATAGAAACCACTGAACAAGTATTGACATGGAGGTAAATGTGTTCGCTTATTATGTTGGTTCACGCATAAGAAATAGTAGAAATCATTTTGGTTATAATTCATTCAAACTATAATAATTTGTATTTGGATACGATTTATTGCATGATTTTAACGAAAAACACTTGTAATTTCAATCATTAATAATGTAAATAGGACCTTTACTTGATATGATAATGTTTACTTACTCAAATAATACCGCAATAAATAAAGCAAGAAGAAGCCCTTATTAGAACATAAATGAGTGTATCTATGTCCTATAACAGGGCACAGTGCAGTAGGAACAATAAAATTAGCAGTTCTATATTTACACTACAGTGAAGCGTGTGCAAATGTCAAACTATCTCAGAATGTAATAACTACTTCACAGCTCTTTGAAATTCTTATTGTTACATCTATACAAATGTTGTTGAAGTTTCTATATCAGAATGAATAAATTATGCATTGTGTATTGAAATTGTCCGCGATAATAGTGCAATAAGTGCTGTCTTTGCAAGTGAAATAACATTACGTTTACTCGTCAAGTTGATATAGCTTCGGTTATCATGTATGAAGGATTGAGATTTGCGGAAATAGAAAGGTATTTTAACTGAATTTAGTAGTACTCACAACTGAAACTAGGTACTGTAGATCGTAGGCCGTCGGAGAATTCATCGTCAATTGATTTAAATTGCCTTGAATTCTATAAAATCTGAAAACATTGACATATTTTTGAACGCATTAATTCCTTTGCCTGGGAATATCGGAAACTTGTGGTCAGGGTTTGAAGTCTTATATTAAAGAGGGTCAAGATAAAAGCTAGACAAGCTGGACGAGACTAGTAGTTACCATAACAATTAGCAAGAGTTTACCACCTAATATTGCTTCTAGCATAAAAATTTAAACTAAATATTATACTCTCATGTACAGCAAATACCCGAAAACGGACTACACGTACTCGCCGCTGTCGAAGGACCGCGTGGAGCTGGCGCCGGGGCAGGTGGCCGTGCCCAACATGTCGCGCCGCTCGCTGTCGCAGTTCCGCGTGCAGGGGCCCAACACCAGCGCCGACGAAATCGACCGTCTAGCCGCCACCAACGCCTGGACCGCTACCACTGTGCGGAAGCGGTTTACTGTGAGTATCTACGCATTTTACTAGTACATTGCCCGCTTTGTACGCACAGTACAGGTTGGACTTTCTCGGAGAGTCGCCGAGCTTCAATGCTTGGTGTCATAACATTGCGTGCCAAATATTTGCTATATTCCCGTTATGGCAATTATTTAAATTCAGTTACTCCTTGTTTACCTCATAGTAGTGAATACAGGACATTGTTGTAGGAAGATCCCTAAAAAAATAATCTGCATTAACCATTTGGTAAAGTCTTAACTGCTACATTAGATACCTTAAAAACACCTACCATATTATGCCCATCTAGTTATCAAATAATAACGTCTTATAACCAATGAAAACCCATAAAATATATTTTTTTCCAATGTCAACAGTCAATAGACAGCTCAGACGACGAGAGCGCGTACATCCGTAACAGCGCACTGGCACAGGATCAGCGGTGGTGGATCACGAGACTACTGCTCACTGTCATCACTAGCATCACCACCTCTACCAGCAACGCGTACCGACGCCTCGTGGGGCCCTCGCACAGATACCCGTACACGGACCGGAGGCCGGCGAAAGGTAAATTGTGGCTCTAGTTAAATTCAAATGTAAGATGTAAAATAAATTATAGTAAATTGTGTTCGAACAAAAAATAGATATCATCCGAAAAATTATAGGCAGTTATGAATCTCCATTTTGCTCGATCCGAACATCATAAAGACACGTTTACATGGGGAGAATTTTTCGCTTCCAAGATACGAATATCATTTTCCATAATCTATTTCTTGTTTTCTGTATTTCTGATAAGACTCCCTGGCTAAACGTGTCAACGATTTTACAAACATTATACTGTTAATTATAATTTTAAAATATGTTTATTTTGCAGCCAGCTTAGTGTCGCGGACGGCGTCGGTTGTGACAGCGCCATTCTACTGGATCTATTCGATATTAAAGAAAGTCGTCACCACTACTGTTACAACGGTCACTGAAACGGTTAGTACGCAACAAATATTTAATTATATTATAATTAAACTGTGATATCAAATATCATATCATTGCATTCCGCTTTCCAGTAAGCATGCAAATACATGCCTATTTAGATATATGTAAATATCTCAGAAATCAACATAGTATGGACTGGACGCCAAAATTCACATATGTTCGTTAGCTCTAATGGGGTATTTGACTATAATCGGTGAATACTCAAATCAAATCAAAATATTTTTGATTCAAATAGCCTTTCACAAGATCTTTTCAATCGTTAATTTTTGCTACTACCGCTTCAGAGCCTCTACAACACGTGAAGAAGAAACGGCGCAAGAAACTCCCTCAGCAACACGAATTGTGTTATTTTCTTTTTAATAAGATTTTTTTATTTCTTTTTATACTCTAAGGATTACTCTGCTTTTTCATGTGCAATATAGACTTTATGACCCCAGCATATAAAAATATTTGTATCAGATTACGCCGAACCACGTATCTGAGAGTGAGAAGTACGTATCTCGCAGCGGCAAAGACAAAGCAGTGCAGCACGCGGGGAGGCGCTGGTGGCCCTGGATACTGCTGTTGTTGCTGCCCGCTGTTGGATATGGATGTAAGTATAGCCAGCTATCTCTATTGTCAATGTTAGGAAATACGTCAGGTTATTGAATTTAAATCAACTCAAATTGTATCAAAGTAAAGGTTTAGATCAGTGTTTTTAATCTGTGGGTGGCGCTCTCAAGGGAGTCACGAAGTCTTAATTAAAAGCTCTTTCTTACAGAGCATCGGACTTAAAAGTAAATGAAAAAAAAAATCATAAACATAGTCTTTTAAATTACTATCTTTTTGTGTGCCCACCGCGGTCGCCAGAAGTTTGCAACCTGTAAAAGAGTCACGTTATCATTAAGAGTTAAAAACACTGGTTTATATCATTCTTGGGTTTCCCAGAAAATGTTTTGATATTATTCAAACATTTACCGAATGTTGTCATATTGTAACCTTTGTAAATCGAAAAATACCCCATTATAATATGGTGTGGGATTTTATTTTTTCGAGTCAACTTCTTTTGTAATTTCTTGGTGATAATAATTACATAAATATCGACATTATCACACATAACATGCATTCCTTACAGCGCACTACACTTACGAAAATTGGGATCAGCTTGCAATGGTAAACTTTACCGATTTCCGATTAGATTTGCCAGAATTCTCCAATATGAAGATGCCTGAATTTTCGCTACCGAACATCACTCTACCCGAAATCAATATATTGCCGAAAATGCCAGAAATAAACATCACTCTGCCAGACATAACGGACAATTTGCCAGAGGTGTCAAAGACGTACACTCAGTACAAGGATATTGTTCAGAACAGAGTGGCGGACGCGTCAGACTACGTTAAAGTCGTAGCAGAGAGTTGCTTCGAGGAGATCAGGCGGTTCTGGAACGGAATTATCGGATGATTGAGACTTCTGTCAAACGCCTTTGCTTTTAAACCCGTTTCTAAACGGAAAAGGGTGTATAAAGTCCAGCAATATGTTTGACTGCAAAATTAATAATATCAACAAAAAAAAAAGATACTATCTGGTATAATAAGTAAAGGTTCTTGTGCTAATATTTAGAAATTTAATAAAAATGTTTTTGTCACAATATACTTATGTAAGGAATAACGTAGAGAGTAATTGGATACAATTAGTACTTAATTTGATTCTTAGAATGGACCGTGGTACCTGTTCTTCGTTAAATCAACTTGAATACTTTATTGGCGAAATTATGTATTTATTTGTTGTGTTGATTTTTATTTTATTTGAATGCTGCGATACCTGCAATTATGCGTACAACGACATGCTTTATATTATTTTAGTTTACAACGCGCGCACACGAAATTAGTACACTCTTTAATTCAATAAGTTCCCCCTAATAAGTTTTAATGTTAAAGAAATGTTGACTTCTGTCTTGTATTTTAAATTCTTACTAGACTAGATTTAATGTTTCTGGCACAGCATATGTTTTGACAAAGTTCAATAAAATAATCTTTGAACAATACTAGCTTGGACTCAGGCATTAGTGGCCGGTAGTAATAATCATATTAGTTACATCTCCTTACGCCGTAAAATATTATTGTGCAATATTGTATTTGATAAATAATAATAAATGGAGAATATTTACGTTATATGTACGTATCTGCACTCTAAGAGATATTTTTATTTTTGCTATAGCCTCTGTTTTAACTTTTAGATATAATTTATTTGTATAGACTTATTTATTTTCGCCTTACTGCTCTCGATCGTACTCTCGATTGTTGTAGAGTAGGCTCGTGCCCTGCAATGGGACGTTTATGGGCTGATACAGATACAGATTTATTTTCATGTTTCTGGACTGCACAAAATGTTTATGTAAAGCATAGATATTTCACAAATCGTATTGATTTCGTGTGCGTACGTTTTATTTACATTTCGCAGAAATGTATTCGCTTTAATGAGAATTGTGATTTCATTTCATATAATTTATTTGATGGGAAAATATTTATTTTTATTATGATTGTTTTAATTCATTCCGCCGCGTAGATTTTATTTTTGTTGCGCTAATGCATAGTTTTATAGCGGCGTTTTATTATTTAAGTAATTTATGTACCTAATTTGACATGTTGCCATAATATTGGATGTATGATTTTTGTTCTGTGTCTACTGATGTTTAATAATTTGGTGCAAATTTGTTCATCATGACAATGTCCTCTAATAATTGCGCTGTAATGTGACCTAGACTGAGCCTTGCATTACATTTCAATGTATTTGTAATTGTTTATCAAACTTATAGTGTCCAAACTTTGCCGCTATCAGAAATACGAATCGCGTAAAGAGAATATCGTTTTGTAGGAAAATCTAGATTGTTGGTCGCAGTTGCCAATTGACACTGGCAGCAATTGCCTGATCTTTATGTACATGGACTTCAAATTCGGACAAAAGAATACACCACAAGCAAATCTTTTGTATCCACCGGTTCAATAACCCACTCTGGATTAGTGTGGTGGAATAAGGTCTCTGTAGAATAGGGTATTTGATTCAATTTTATTTTATTTTATTACCAAAATATATCCATATCCAAAATTAAACAAGTTAGAAACGTTTAAATCTTGTAGTGGGAGTAAAAGAAAAGGAATGGAAAACAAAACGAGTGACGTCACTAGCCCTTATATGCATTACAGTGTGCGGGTGTGATAGAGACGACAAGATGTCCCACTACGCTCCCACTCTTTCATTTCAAATACTAATATTTGCCTCATGTTACAAGCTACTTAAATATTGTTTTGACAGAAATATTATATTTAATGGAATTTGTACATACAAATGTATAATACAACGTACATACGTAAAATCCTACAAAAAACGATCATCGTCAAATAACCTATTGACAGTAGATAATTTTATAAATTTCTTTACTCTGAAAAAAATATTAGGCACCTTCATGCCATTCCTATATGTTATACACAATGTTATAGGACAAAATGTCATGACTAGCGCTCTAAGCTTTATAATATTAGGTTTAAAAAACTAACACCCTAGTCATAAAATCTTCTAAAGTCGTCGATATTGTCTGCCTAAATATTGGTAAATATAATGAATGGTAACCAAAGGAATTCAAAAATATTCTTTGACGTCAGTATTAATTAATATTGAATGTTTGTTGTTTCAAGAAATTTAAATACTGCAATAGCACACTGGTCTTAGATTGTGTACACACCTGTGAAATTGACATTTCCAGTGTTTTATGTAATAGATATATAAGATATATTATTTTCATATTTACTTATATATTATTTTGTTTAGGAATGCTAAATAATGATGGGAATATTGATTTAAGTGTAATTTTGTCACAGTGATTGTTCTGTGTAAAAATACGTTTCTGTTGTGTTCTTTTCGATTAGGAGCTCTTAAATGAAAGAGATCATAATTAAAATATGTATTTTGTAATTCAATTACATATCCCTGTAGACTTTATTTTTCATGTGTTGTACTAATGCCGGGCTATTTTGATTTAATTATATATTTTGTATGCAACATACTTTTTTCATTCTGTTCCCACATAATTCTTCCCTGTTACTTTTGTGTTCGATTGAAATTCGGGGAAGGATAGAGGCCAAAACTTCACCTATAAGAAAGTGGACGTACTCTGAGGGACGCTACACTTTTAGGTGAGTTAAAATCATTATTATAACGTAATTATTAAAACTCTGTCCTTCCCTGTCTATTGATTTCATTTTGTCAGTTAATTTGCCTTGTAAAAAGTTTTATGTGGGAAGGACAGAGTTCCGGAGAAACAAATTTTAATTATGTTTTCTCGTTTTCAGGTTATAACTATTCAGATCACATTATGCCTCAAGAACAACCTATAGTGGACACATATCAGCCGCCGCAGATAGTTCAAGACCCCGACTTATCCAAACGATTGGACGCTCTTGAGAGCTGGGCGATGAACGTAGACAGTAGACTGAAATTCTTCGATCAAAAACTGTCCAAGTACGACAATATTGAAATTAAAATTGAGCAGCACTCGTTGAAACACTTGCAGCAAAACTTAATGCAGATACTGACACAGGACAACTTGAACATTATAGCGACCCAGTTAAAATCATTTTTCGATAAAAATTACGTTACGAAGGAACAATTGCAAGCGATTAATTTAGAGATTCAAGAGAGGTTGATGAACGACTTGAAGCCAAACTTGGATGAGGATACGATTCGCCAGTTGATCAAAGAGCATGTGACAGGATTCGAGTCTCGACAGATGGAGCTCATTGCTGACAGAGTAAACGATTATGTGAAAGAAGTGAGGGTGACCAACCAGGAGTCTGGTCTTGACGTTGAAGAAGTGAAGAAAATAGTAACCAACATGTTGAATGTGTATGACGCTGATAAAACTGGAATTGTGGACTACGCATTAGAATCGGCGGGTGAGTTCTTTGTGTATTTAAGTATATATGTACATAATTAAAATAATTTTCGTGACTAATAAATGCAATTTTTATAAATAACGGCTTGATTCCAAAGCATTACCATTCTAATGCCATGAATGCCAGCATGGTAGGGTTAGGTGTAGTCTAAAGCCTCTTAATAAACTTTGTTAAAGAGGAGTCTGCTGATGGTTTAATTAAAAGAATATATAATAAAAGAATAGTTTCTCACATATTTGAAATGATTTTCAAATTTTTCAACTTCTCGATAATTCGATTACTTTATAGCGTTCGGGGTCATGGAACTATCAAACAGTCCGCGATAAAATCCGTAAAAAATTGTTTTCTTTATATACATAACAGATCTGTATCTGTCTTACACCATATTATACATATACGAGTATATGTCCCGTTGTAGGGCCTGGGCCTGTTCTACAATCTATGGTACTATTGAGAGGGTTTAGTCCACCTAACAGATCAACGTGTTATTTTGTAAACGGCTCGTAAGTACTTTGCTAATGCTAATGCTATTTGTAGGAGGCGAAGTGGTGTCGACCAAGTGCACGGAGCTGTACCAGATCAAGACGAAGCAGTACTCGTTCCTGGGCTTGTTCGCGGTGTGGGTGTACACGTCGCCGCGGTACGCGCTCACGCCCGGCGCCATGCCCGCAGAGTGCTGGGCATTCCAAGGATTCCCCGGATATTTGGGTAATATAAATAAATTACACCTAACAGTCACATACTTTATCTTTACCCCACAATCTTGTGGCGTGCCTTGGGTAATATAAATGAATAACACCCAACGATCACATACTTTATCCTGATCCCACACTAAGATCGAATCTTGTGTGGGTATCACGACTTACACGAGACTTTTCAGTCTCACACCTAGACCCGAAAGAAATATTTGTAGCTAAGCTACTGAACCAATTGTGACGAAATTTACCAGAAGGTACTTAAGGATCTGTAGAAAGATACATAGGCTAAATTGTTGTAGTGAAAGCAATTTTCGGCTTTGTATATAGTCATTATCCTTGTAAATTGATATGTATTTAAAATTAGACGTAGTTGTAAATATTGTATTTTTGGTATTAAGAATTGTTGATAGATCAAGATTTTACAGTAAATATAAGCTTAACCATAAAGAGGAATGGCCACTTTCAGAATAATTATTTAAGGTAATGTTAATTACAACTTGTAGATATTATTTGTGATATTTCAGTCGTACGCACTTACGCAATAATTGAAGTAACTGGATTCTCAATCGAGCACATGTCCAAGTTGCTTGCGGTCGAAGGCAAGATCGAGTCGGCGCCTAAAAACTTCTCCGTATATGTAAGTATTCTCACAAATAAGAGTCTATTAAATTTATTTATGTATAATTCCTTCATCTTGATTGTAACTTTTCCTCAAGGGCCTACAAGGGGAGTTGGATCCTGACCCCCATCTATTCGGCGACTACATGTACGACGCAAACGGTACGTCCATACAGTACTTCCCGGTGAAGTACCCGAAGACGACCAACATCGGCGGCGTGGAGTACCCCGTGGCCTACAACATGATCGAGCTGCGCGTGGAGAGTAACCATGGCAACCCCAACTACACCTGCCTCTACCGCTTCCGCGTGCACGGCAACCCGCTCGCCGACATCCGACAAGCCACGCAGGACAGCATCAAGGACAGCGAGACGTAGCACTCGCTCAGGCGCCGGCGGGACGCTGTACACAAACTACTATCCAAATTTATCAAGGACTTACCGTATTGTGACTATCGAAAATAACAGTGAATTTTAAAATAATAAAATTGTGTTCAAATTAGATCATTCCTAGACATAATTAGTGTAGCTGATAAGAATCGTGGCCTTAATGGATGTTTAAAATATATTATTAGTTACGAAGTACAAATATGCGAAACCGTCGACTTACAAATCATGTGCTTAAATGTGTTTTGTAGATGCGTAGGACATGCGATGTCGTTTAGCATTCTGTATAAATACTGATACTTAATTCAGATAACTATAATGATATTTTTATTATGTTCTGCACGCGCAAACTTGCTCAAAATTAATCTGATTTTTGTGTAATATTTTCTTAACCCCGTAGTTATTTCGAAGTATAGTGCTTTGAAATAGAGCTTTCATATAACTGTCTTCATAAGATCTTTCTTATTTTCTTTCTAAGCATTTGATTTCCTTTTGCTAGTACGGGAGTTAGATTAATTTTGCATCAAATTGTGTTATATTTTAAAACCCGTTTGTTGAGTGTCAAGGATTCCATACGTTTGGTAATGTAACATAGTAATAATATTACGAACACATTTTATATTAGTTGAATAGTACACAATGTTTAAGAATCACTTGTAATTTATAACATTAGAAATCTCGTTTTATTACCGCACAACGGCCGTTTTAAATACGCTTAGTTCTGATATCGTTTTATTCATTATTTATAAAGATTTTTAACGTATTTTAAGGTTTTTTAATTAAGGTTTGGATTTTAGAATAAGATTTTAGCGTGTTAATTTATTGATTAGGAAACGACAGTATAATTTCATACATCATTTACGTAAACTCACATGTTTTGCCGCACATTGTTGACAATTGTTCATATTTTAATATTTACACTTTGATACAGAAACTATTACATGTTACCACGATTTATATTTGATACATATTTACCTACAGTGTCGTTTCCATGTCGATAGTGCTAATTTTAAATGAATGGAGATAGGCTTAGTGAAGGAGCTAGTCCAGTTAGACGTTAATAAATTTTATGCCAACTAATTTAAATGTTTTAGCTGTCTCGAACATTTATTGTAGTGAGTAGTATGACGAGCTTTGTTAGTGCTTACTTGTGAGACTAAGGACTATTATAGAATAACAGGATAAGTTGCACGTATTTTAATTGCCATGAATACAATATTACTCACAAATCATTAATGCTGTTATTTGTCCCAGAAAATCTGACAAGGCTTATATAAGTTAGTCCAATGTCTCAAGTAATGTGTGACGCTGACGATCTTTTTAGAATAGCTAGTTTTATTCTCATACACGGCACAGCTAATTTAGAATATATATTAACACTTCCCTATTTGTTTGTATTGACTGAATAATTTATATCAAATCCAGACTGTTACTTAGGATATATTTTCAGTTTTTTTTTAAATCAGCATAGGCATTGCAATTTTCCAAATACATTTGCTGGTTAAATTTGTATAAAAATTGAAATATGAATTTTACAAATATCTATAATTTATTACTTATATTTCCTTAATCGTTGATCAGAATACCTCGTGGTGCTTACGTTTTTTTTATAAAGCATGATTCAGGAGAAATTTTAAAAGAAATGCTGAATTTTAAATTGTTTAGTTTTCAAAGACACATTTTTTAAGAAGTACCATTGACACAACATTTAGTCTCTCTATTTCCCTACACACGACTTAAATTAAATCAACAGTTGGTTTATTGCCTTCTATTTTATTTCATATCGATTAGAATTAATTATATTTTAATACTGCGAAGTTACCACTAACATATACCCTTTTTCTATATGTACTTGTATATCTTTACACTCAATCACTACGGATGCATCCTACTAATATTATAAAGGTGAAAGTTTGTATGTATGTTTGTTACTCTTTCATGAAAAAACGGCTCAACAGATTTTGATGAAATTTGGTATAGTGATAGCTGACACCCTGGATTAACACATAGGCTACTTTTTATCCCGAAAAATGTAGTGTTCCCGTGGGATGAGTCAGGAAATAGAAGACGGGACGAACCTGAAGTCCACGCGAACGAAGTCGCGGGCAAAAGCTAGTACATTATATTTTTAGTTCATCATATTGTTAGTTATTAATTACGAACAAAACTACAGCAGTTGTACATTTGGCTTCTTAAGAAGAAAATATTAAACATTTATACATCTATGTAATTAATTGCCGTTGCAATTGAATAACAAAAAAATCAGGTAAAAATCCCGCAGTAAAGCATTGTAATTAAAAGTTCTGATTTTCGTTTATGCACTTTTTACACGTTTATACTAACATTCACTCTCGAAGACTCTTGTCATTTATACATTTATGAAATACATTTAAAATACTCTGTTTTGTGTTGTGGTTTTGGTTGTATTTCCTATTAAATTTTCCCCATAAATAAAGTACATTGTCGATTTTGAAGAGTCTTATAAAATGAAAGAAATTACCTTTGGCCGATGAAGTAAAAGTTATAAATTTAAATCGGATAAACTGGGTATATCCTGACTGCGATCAGAAATTAAGCCAGATGGTAGTTTAGTGAATCCAGGCACAATGCAAGTAAAACATTTTTTATGTATTTTTTTATGTAACATCGTGTTTGGACGGTATTGAATTGAATTGGTATTGAGTATTGGCTTACCATTTCATCTTGACAAAATAAGGGGTGTACATTATTATTTCACGAAAAGCTATGTATTTACCACCTATACATGATTCTTTTTTTAACATTGTATCTGAAGTCCAAAAATTACGCCGTTCGAGTCTTACAGTTAAATGTTTGCTCGTATCAAATTGTTTTATTTTAAAAACTTTTTGACAATATTTTATTTCTTGTACAGCACATTTTACTAACCAAAATATAGCTGCTTAAAACTGTGTAATTATGTAAAATGATTTTTGTGATGTTCGAAATAAACAGTTGTATAAAATATTTTTGTATTATTTTTGCAAGGATTTCATCATACAATTCTTCCAAAGGAGAACAATTAAACATTATTTTATATTAAGTAGTGTAAGATGAACTAGATAATTATCTTACGACCTAGTTTGTAGTATACTCGTAGTGTAGTATTTTGTTTGTATTTAGGTAACGTAATTAAATTTTGTACCAATTTCACTTATGTGACTCGATCACGTGGATTATAAGCATTTCAATCGAAAACAATGATGTACTATGTGTTTGTTGCTCACTTTTTTGTGCCACTGATATTTTAAAAATCCATAAAAGGTATAATGAAATGGATGAATATATTGACTAATAAGTTCTCTAACTTACGATGGATTACTGATTAATTAATTGTTGCTATTTTAATTGGAAGTGCGTGATGGCCTGTTGGCAAACGGACCAGACGCGGGTGCCAAAATGAACACGGTGGTCGCGGGTTCTAATTCCAGGGCATCACCACTGACTTTTCGGCGTCATGTGTGTAACGGTTAAGGGAAATTTGAGGAAACCTGCATACCAAACCGATTTGAAAGAATTTCAATTGTATGTATAGTCCGCCAAACCGCACTAAGTCCGCGTGTGGACTATATGGCCTAACCCCTCTAAACCGTACATCCATTGTAGATGAGGCTCATACCCTGCAGTGTGAAGTATATGGGCTGATATAGTAATATAGAAACTAAATAACGTGTACATACGCAAAGCCACTAAGAAAATAATAATTAATAATACTTATTTGAAATAAGTGAAAAACTTATCAAATCACTATTGCCACTAAAATCTAAATTAATGTAGCGGAGGCATTTGTCTAAAATATCGGCGAAATAAGAAAATTAAAAATGAATATTTTTCCATACGAACATGAACAGCATTAGTATCGTAATGTCCACAGAGTACTTTGATATTATAGTAATGGCAGTAATTTATTAATTATTGTTTTTGTAGGATACCTACATTAAACGTTACATATTATAAGGTAAAAAAAAATGTTATAAATTTGCCGTCTTAAAATCGCGACAATAAGCCCGTCTCCACAAGGAGGACATCTTAAAGAGATATCAACGTTCTGCAGGGAATTTTCAGTGGCTAAAAAATGATAGCTCACTTATGAAGAACTTAGACGTGTGCCCAAAATGTTTCAAACTCGAATATTTTTTATTAAAGTTCTTCATGTTCGTGTTGAGGCTCTTGAGTCTAGACTCTAGACCCAAGTCATCGCAGTACTACCTTCTGCATCTGAGTTTTAAGTAAGAGAATAATTAATTATGAGTCTGGATATGTTAACAGAGGCTTGGGCAGAAGTGACAACCGGGATAATAATTGTTGAGTCCATGTGCCACATGTTCATAATCTCATGCCAAATTTAAATGAATAGATTTATATTTTACAAAGTTAAGGCCACTCAAGAGGAGACGAGCGGAGCGGAGATGTATAAAAATCGTCTAACCAAAAGATTCAATCATAGGATTAATTACATCCATAATGAGGATACGTCTAGTATCATCTGCGATTCAGTGGAGGCGAAGCATAATGTTATAGACGCGCTGAATTATATTAACAATCGCTTTCCGGCGCACCAAACCTTTTTGTTTTCAACAATAGTCTGTGATATTTGATCTAATACAGATTTGAAAGATCATTCTCAAGACATAAACCGGCAATATTGCACTTCGGGAGGCACAAGATCTATTGTCATGTTTCCCACTATATTATAATTAAAGAGGAAACTAAATTATTATAGTTCGGTATAAGTGGGGTACCTCGCTCCTTGAACTTGTCCGTAAAGAATGCTGAAGAATTCGAGGAAGTTCAATTTATGATATCTACGTTTCGTGACTACAATATTCACGTATTTTCGTAAGCTTTTAATTTATAGAAAATTTGTAATGCATAATTAATCAATTGTGCATTTCATGTTTTGTGTTCAGATGCAAAATTGTAATTTATCTTAGGTGTCAAGCCTTTAAAATGTTTGCGTGTCTTATAATTTATGTCAAGAGTTACGAGGGGAGTAATCTACAAACGAACTAGCATTAAAACAATGATTAAAACTTGACCTTTTATTGACATCATTGCATGGGGAACAAAACAATAATTGCAGGCGTGCGTAAATATTTATGGCCAAGCTCGCTCCCAAGTTCGTTCTATTTCTGTTCGTAGGTCAATGTCGGTCATTGCGCTCGGCAACGATCTTCATGAGTACGAACGAAATACAGGGTAAAATGGAAACACAGATGTAATTTTTCAGATTTTTTTTTTGTATTTTCGTTATTTTTTATAATTTATAAATGACCTAGTAAGAAAGTAGTCTTATCCGTTTCAGCACATACAATCATCATTCACGAGATTACAAAAAATCCTTTGGCGAGTGCAGTACCGAGGCCGGCGGTCGAGGCGCGCCCGCGGCGCCGCGCTCCGTCCTGCCGTCACTATTACGATTTAATTACAATAATATCTTACGTACAATTAAATTAACGGAGATTACAAGCCTGAGTTGAGCAGCCGGCCGCGGGACCGGCCGGGCCGCGGGCTGCGGGGCAGCGTCGCAACCAGCGCTTAGAAGCACTTCCTGTGTACAATCGAGGGGCCAGACTCGTCGTACTCCTGTTTCGAGATCCACATCTGCTGGAATGTAGAGAGGGACGCGAGGATCGATCCACCGATCCATACGGAGTACTTCCTCTCTGGGGGAGCAATGATCTTGATCTTCATCGTAGATGGGGCCAGGGCTGTGATTTCCTTCTGCATACGGTCAGCGATACCAGGGTACATGGTGGTACCACCGGACAATACTGTGTTGGCGTACAAGTCCTTACGGATGTCCACGTCGCACTTCATGATGGAGTTGTAAGTGGTCTCGTGGATGCCGCAAGCTTCCATACCCAGGAACGAGGGCTGGAAGAGAGCCTCAGGGCAACGGAATCTCTCGTTACCGATTGTGATGACCTGACCGTCGGGAAGTTCATAGGACTTCTCGAGCGAGCTGCTGGAGGCGGCGGTAGCCATCTCCTGCTCAAAGTCGAGGGCGACATAACAGAGTTTTTCCTTGATGTCACGTACGATTTCACGCTCAGCCGTGGTGGTGAATGAGTAACCGCGCTCGGTGAGGATCTTCATGAGGTAGTCAGTGAGGTCACGGCCGGCCAAGTCCAGACGGAGGATGGCGTGGGGCAGCGCGTATCCCTCGTAGATGGGCACTGTGTGGGAGACACCGTCACCGGAGTCCAACACGATACCGGTGGTACGACCGGACGCGTACAGAGACAGCACGGCTTGGATGGCCACGTACATGGCGGGTGTGTTGAAGGTTTCGAACATGATCTGTGTCATCTTCTCTCTGAAACAGAATTAATGCGTTAAGACATTGTGTAAGACCCGGCTGACGAATGGAAATGGTTGTGAAAAAGTATGTTCACGATGTAAGAGACTGGGATGAACACATACCTGTTGGCCTTGGGGTTCAGGGGTGCCTCGGTGAGCAGCACGGGGTGCTCCTCGGGCGCCACACGGAGTTCATTGTAGAAGGTGTGGTGCCAGATCTTCTCCATGTCATCCCAGTTGGTGACAATACCGTGCTCGATGGGGTACTTGAGCGTGAGGATACCTCTCTTGCTCTGGGCCTCGTCTCCGACGTACGAGTCCTTCTGTCCCATACCGACCATCACTCCTTGATGGCGGGGCCTGCCCACGATCGAGGGGAACACGGCGCGGGGCGCGTCGTCACCGGCGAAGCCGGCTTTGCACATGCCGGAGCCATTGTCTACTACCAACGCAGCAACTTCGTCGTCGCACATTTTGAATTAGTCTGAAAAAATGATTGAATCTAGTTATCGTCACTGTATTACTACTAAACAAGTAAACTATCTCGCAAATAACTGCCAAGTACAAAATATTTCCTAGACTGGTAACCATTTACGGAATCGGTGGGTCGATTGCCCACGCAACCGTTACAATATAAGAGCTAAGTGGGCGCTAGTCACCAAACAAAACCAAATAAGGCTAGATTTATCTCGAAAGGAGAGGCGGCTTTAACGTGGCACTCGAGACGCGGCGCGGCGCGACCACATTTCGCGTAGACAGGTCGCTCTTACCGAACGAGAAAGTCGGATTACTAGATGAACGACTTTCTAATTGGATTGTTAACCGTTCAGAGTTGGAATAGCGAACACGGGACCACGCCCTACCGCAACCGGCTATCCAGACTCCCGGACCGGCGTCGCAACGCCCAACCCTAACAACGTGTCACTGACCGCACACACAAGTAATTACACTATTTGCTCACGCTAATCTTTCACTACACGATAAAAATTACTGTCACATCTGTATCAACTTACTTTTAATTAAATAGTCCTAATACAATAAATAAATTAACTTGCTATTGCACAGCCTCGGTTTCGCTGTACAACGCCACAGCTCGAGCTCACTTCGTGGAATGTCAGCTAGCGCGGCAGGCGGAGTATATAAATGAGGCTGGTTATCGGGGCCCCCCCGCCCCGCCGCAGCCGCCGCTCCCCAACCGCACAGTACGGCACAATACATGAGGTTTCGTGGCCATATATGGTATTCCGCTGCAGGGAGCATGCGCGTACTCCCCCGCCTCCCTTCGCGTCTCCTACCTCCCTTCGAGACACCCCCGCCGCTGATAGCGTGCCGCTTGATAACGATGAGATTTTCAACGAAGCTCACATTGGGATCTTGGCAACCAGACGAGCATTTAAAGACAGGACGGCTCGATAACACGCACTATTTACTCATACATACACGTAACACACTAAGTGAACGATAACGAAAGTACAAACAGTATTGGCATTGGCAACCGTCCAAAAATCTTTAACGATGCAGGTTTGCGCTAAAGTAGATAAGTACATTTTGAGAATGAAACTTACGGCTCCCCAATAGAGCGTTAAGTTAATCTACATAAGGCAAGAAAACAGTACGTAGATCATTCGTATAGGATTCATTACAAGTTACACGCGAGTAAACAAACAAAATACCTCTAACTGATCCGATATACATAGTAAAATTAAAAGGACTTACCAGTAATTATAACTTTGCTAAGAACAACAAACGGAGCGTTTGCGAACCGTGAGAAATGAATGCCGGCCGGTTTCCTTCTGTGTTGTTCGCTCGCTCGTGGAGGTCGATCTGCTTCACTAGAATACGCGTTACGCCGGCGCCCCGCGACACAATCGACTCGCCCAACCGACCCCTACAGGTGCTTAAAAATATCCAATATCTCGGCTATTTCCTACACAACCACGTTTAAAATGACATACAAAATAAATTAATAAATAGCTACAGTGACAGATGTCGAGCAATTGTTAATAATTTGAATTTGGAGCTACAATGAATGTTGCAAAAAATGGACTCGCCCAAGCCGCTCCACTCAGCGCAACCGATGGCCTTACCATATATGGGCATCGGTAAAATCCTGGATTCTGATTGGTGCAAGATGGCAACGGTCGTCGTACTGACGAGACGCACACAAACACATGTATGGAATTTTTTGTTTGTGTTCGTGTCTAGTAACAAGACGGTTCCATTCAATATTATCGTCTGTATGGAGGTAAAGTAACTTGAACAAGTTACGGAGTCTTTATATTAATCGAGTTGGCGTTTATTTTATTAGATTTTCATTTGTGTAGCGTAATATAAAGTTATATCGCGTGCCTTATCTGCTATTGATTACCATCACGTGAGACATCTATGTACAAAGCAGATAAAATGTACTGTACACGGAATATATTTGCTATAATATTCTGGCTCTGTAGTGTCCTCCATATAAATACCTAGCGCTTTATGTAACTAAAAAGAGGTTATCCTGTTAACATTTCAAGGTGTTCTAACTGAAAAAGCTTGTTAAAATATTGGATTTAAGATTTATTTAATTAATTTTACAATATCATAAAACCAGCAAAATTCCCTTTCGATTTTGACAATTTAACTAAAATTCAAAATATATTAGTAACTACAGCAGGTAGGTGTAGGAGAATCAAGAATGTTGGAACGCCGTCCAATTAGCGCATTTCCCTCGATACATCTGTTTCGCTTCGTTGAAATCTTCTCCAATAGAAAGTATCCCAATTTCAAACATTACTCAAATTTAATTATAACGATCTACTATCTACTTGCACGTTTTACCTTCCTTTTTTTAATTATTTGACTGTCATTATTTAATTTTCAAACATGATTCGTAAAATCTTTTCAGGCTTTCTCTAAGGAATTTATTAGTCATTCCTTACAGTCTACGGGGTAGTAATTAGTAATTACTTATACCTTCTAGTTTTCTCTAGGTTATGTAGTTACTTACCCCTTAACCGTACTGTAGTAAAAATAGGCAATTAAAATATATACCTAATGAAATATTGTGTCTTGCTATAGATCTAAACTAAACCCTGTCTATTTTGTTATGTAAATAGTTATCTTTTATTACATACGTAAATAGTGGTAATCATTTACATCTCGGCGTTATGTTATGACAAAGCAATGATAATCTTGTTTATCTGTTCCGGAGACTATTGCCGGCATAATGTGGCTCGGTCTGAGTCATTGCTGACTCGCGCGTGCGTACTACGGCGCTGAGTCAATAACGTTTTGTGGTACCAGCAACTCATTTCTTCGTAAATTAATGTGACTAATCTCATAATACTTTTTGTGTATGAATGTCTTTACGCTCCTTTCTGTTTTTCTGTTCTTTTCTCATAAAATAGGATCAAAATTTTACCTAAATATACTTTCAGGGATTTTCGTTCGATCCGTTTTGTTTTGTTTTGTTTTTATTAAATACTTTAAAGAACGTAGATATAGCCCTATATGCTAAAATAAATATTAAGTACTAAACATAAGTCCGCCACTTACGTAAGTGTCTGCCAACCCACTCTAGGCCAGCGTGGTGGACTATAATATGGCCTAACCACTCTCAATCGAATTCTCGATTGTACAATAGGGTCGAGACCTACAGAGGGACGCATTATGTGCTGATGCAATACAAAAAAAAACATAGTAATTGTGCAAATTTAGACGACAATGCTGTTATATTACGGCTACCGCAACCCTCATAAATATTAATAGTTTTTCAATGTAGGTACCTAATAATAAAAATAAATATGTAGATACCTTGTTTATAAAAAAATAAAATGGACTATATATCATGCGAACGGTTTTCTATTATAATATTAATTAGGTATTTACTTATTAAATAACCAAAATTAGTTATCCAATAATCCAGTGATAGTATGTAATTGCATAATTAAAATAAATAAATATATCTTTGTCAACGTCATGCGTTCCTGAAGCTTGAAAGGTGAAAAACTGTAAAGTTTAAAATGATTATGAATTATTTATTCCCTAATATCCCTAATAAAAACATCTCGGCCAACTTCATTGATTCCTCATAGTAAACTGTTCTTAAATAACTTAATCATGTCGCTTTTTGGCCCTCGGTGTGCACGCGTATAAAATTTTTACTCATAGCATATTTCAAAACAACTCAAAAGAAGTATAACTTCAAAAAGTCATAATGTTCATCTGCCTTGATTGACAAGACTTAATACAATCATAATTCTTACCAGCAAATCGTGCGTAACATCTTATCAAGAAATCTATTGTCCGGATTTATCTATTGTCTTTTTATTCGTTGCATACGAATAAAGGATACAGTGAAGATTTATAGAAAAATGGTGTTTAATTTTATTACACGAAAATAAGGAGAAATGAGTCAACGAAGGAAACTCGCAGACATCGTACAGAATTATAAACATGTAGACCATTGTATTGTATACGCCGGTTGTGGAATACATAATGTTTAGTATTCTTGAACGGGTGAGTCATTAACATGTGCATGTTTGATGAACCTTGGAAGACGCTGGTGACATTCTGACGTACAAGTCACCAGACATGCACGTCGTAAATCTATTCGCATGTCATTAAGTTGTTTAGCTGTCTCTTTAGGGATCACTGTTTTGGAAGATTGATGATTACTGGGTCTGGTTTTTACTTTTTTCTATTGCTATGAGATATGACCAGGAAAACCAATCCTACTTATCAAAGTACTTTGTGACTTGTGTGTGAGGTAATATTCTTCATAATAATTATACATATATATTTATTCTAACCTGCAGCTTTTTGTTGCATGCAGCTTGCCGGATAGAAATATAAAATAACAACTTTTGCCCTTTATTTCCATGTACAAATATATTTTTTGTGTATGGCGATAGACTAGGCGCCTGTCTCGTCTTAGAACGGAAATAGATTTTGCGAACGGGGGCGGCTAATGATGGCAGGTCTGCCTACCTTCGCAGATACAAATGTAAGAATATAATATTATGTACACATTAATAAACAATGAACTTAACGTGAGATCCGTTGAAATATTTTTACTCTACTAGCCCATTAAAAGATTAAATAATGTTCTATGTTAAAATCAGATTGCCTTAGCAAGATAGGCAATAAGAAGCTTATTAAAATAGGAGTAGATGCAAGATCAATCAATTCTTTCATCTTTCTTTCCGGCAATAGGTAGTCCACCGCTGAGAATATCCGTTCCTGATGGAAGCGGCCTGGATCCGGCGACTTCCTGCAGCATAAGCTAGATCATCTGTTCATCTTGTAGATGGAAGACACACGCTTTGTTGGCCAGAGCATGGTGTCTAGTCTAAAACCATCTTTGCTCTTTAACTTTTGGGTCTCAATGTTCAAGGGGTTATTCTTTGATCTGAAACGAAGTACAAATGTTCGGATGTTCGACGTCCGAAGTAAGATATAAGTATCCCACTTCTAAAAATCAATATTTTTTTCTAGTTACGTACGGTAGAGGATTCGAACATTGTCACATTCGTACAGTTTTACTTACTACGTCCGAATATGCGAACTTTGTTTTAGATCATAGAGTAACCCCTAGAACCAGCCAGATATTGGGAGTTTTCTATACCCACGCAACTTATCTAAATAATAATAATATGTTGTTATACTGTGAAATAAGACGTACATAATATGTTTGTTTGTACTTATAAGATAAAGGCTTGGGTCTTGTTTCAGCCATCAAGTAGTGATGAATATAAATATAAATCATGTGGTTATTGGGTTAATACCCACGGTCATACAGTAGTATCTACAAAAATGTGGTAAATAAAGTTCCATGGCCTTGTAACTTATTACATAAAGGTATTATTCATACCATGCTGTGTATTCGAATATTCTATTAAATAATGAATATTAAAATACTTCTGCCTTATAAAACTAGCGAAGAAGCCAATAGCAAATTTGTGTATGTTGACCTTACAAAGGTTGCCGGAAATTTCCTTATAACCTACTACAAAGAAACAAAATTGCTTCCTAGCCTTAAAATATGCGAAAGGACATGAATGAGAATTTTGATAATAGTCGATGTAACTTATTTGGGTAGTAATGCATAAGGATACTTACTGTTGAAAATCAAAATTTCTCAGCTACCGGAAATTCTAATGATTGTTGAACATAGCCCTCCCAAACTATTTACCCGCATGAAAAAAATCTAGATGGCTCAGGGATAGGTTTTTAACCAGTCACAAAAGTAGCTTTAATTTGAATTTCCTCAAAAACATAAGTCATATTTGATATTAATTTCTGTGGAACCGTTCAATACCACGTAGATGCTAGTTATTTTACGTTTGCACATTCCTAACGCACTAGTCATTATCATATTTGTGTACTTGAGCGTAGTATTTATATTTATAAATAAACAGGAAAACCGAACACATATGACTGAACTAGTTATTTCTAAATAAAATAATCAAAATATTTTTTGGTTCCTTATCCATCCATAAACCAAATGAGAGTTTAGGAAGTAAACTTATGCAGGAACAAAAAAAAATGTTAACTGTGGAGTAAAGTTTTGTCCTATTTTGTTTAAGCAAAAATATTTTTGCTAATATCCACGCCTTTGCAACCGTCTGATCCCATCTCCACATTTACAGTTCATTAGGAACTGGGGCAGAAATTAATTGTCCACAATCATATTACACGTATGATCGCGTCATTTGTCAACATTGTGATGCACGCTGCCCTAGTTGCTAAAAATATTTAACCCAAGCCACATTTCGTCCTGTGCATACCAAATACTTGTCAATATTCATTAAAATTGAGAGGCATTAAGGCACATTTTCGTACAGTAATGGGAGATAAAAATAACAAGCATGGTTGTGACTAGGGACTGACGGCACCAGTTTGCTTTTGTGATTTTTTGTCAACCTGTCCGTGGTACCATGCGGGTTATTGTTGCTATTTCCAGCGTTTTATTATTATTCCAATGTGGAATCCTGGTTTTGTTGAAACGATACTTGCATGCTCCATATGGAGCTCGTTTATGCGTAAAATATTCTATAAAACGTAAGCTTTAAAATAGGGTAGTACTATATTTTTTGCTCAATGTTAAAATTACTCAGATTTAATCTAAACTTATAGGAAAACTGCTAATGATCACGAATACATATGTTGATATAGTGTAAGGTTGCATAACATGGAGATTGGCCGCTTTTAAAAATATATATAGTATTGAAAACAAAAAGGGAGCGCGGGGGGCTTTTTACAGATGGATTTGCACGGATGAAGAAAAAGCATTAAGATGTTATAAATATATATTTTATAGTTATTTGTATAAATATAATTATCTGAAAAGATGTTCGGCGTTTAATTTGGGAGTTCTTACATCTCAGAAGTGGAAATCGAAAATCTGTAAGTTGTTACACGCCCTTAGTTCGTTAGCAGACTATCTTCTTAGAAATGATAAGTTTAGACTATTTACCGCAATACAAGTACATTATTTTTGTGTTAATGGTGGTTAAACTATTTTTCTTAGTTTCTTTTCTTTTTATTTGTCAAGTGCTACTATTGTTTTTGTTTTTAGAATATTACCAAAGTTAAACAAAGTTAGACACGATTGTTCATCAGGATAGTTTTCTGTTTCAAACCAATTATATTCAAATGATTTTAATTGTTTTTTTTTTTTGGTTTTGTTGTTTATTGAGTTTCAGATAATGGACGAAAGAAGCGAGGTTGCCCGAAGTTTGGAGACACCTGCTCGGCAGAGCGGGACGGGAGAGCGGCGGAGTCGTGATCGCAGTCGCAGCCGGGGTAATCGAAGAAGTCGCAGTCGCGCCAGCAGTAGAAGCTTACAGGTTTTGGAACGAGAACTGACGCGGAGGAGACAGCGATGGTTGGAGCGTGAGCTTCAGAAGGAAGGTGACATCACCGCACGGTGGAGGTGCGAGCAGCAGCAGTTCCGGCAAGCATCATGCGAGGCGCGGCGCGAGCGGCAGCAGTCTCGGAAAGCATCGTGCGAGGTGCGACGCGACGGGCACCGCATTGACGAGCATCAGAAGCGCTCCAGGACTGCGGGTCGAGGCTCATCGCAAGACTAGGACCGACATCGAGGAGATCGTCGGGACCTCGTCACTGATACAGGGTGTCGTTCCAGGTCATGTAGTCCAACTTTCTCTTCCGAAGATATTGTAAAGATTATAAAATTGTTTAAGACAATACCGTCACAGCTGTCCGAGCACTATTCACAACCTATAAGTAGAATTGATAGTCAAAATGTTTTATCAGAATTTGATCCATCGAATAAATGTCAGCGGTTGGCTTTAAAAAGTTAACGAATGTGCTGCGGTATACGGCTGGGACGAGAAAATTGTTATACATTTCTCTGTGCAAAAACTGCAAGGACTGGCTAAAATTTGGTATTAAAGTTTAACGTCTATTCTATTTACATGGTCAGAGTGGCAGGAGAAACTTCTGATGATTTTTCCTTGTGAACAAAATCATGGCTAGTCCTTGGAAGATATGTTAAGGCGTAAAAGCTGGGTAAACGAGCCTATAGAGAATTATTATTATAAGAAGCTTGCTTTAATTAATCAATGCGATATTTCGGGTAGACGTGCAGTAGACTGTTTCATACGTGGCTTGTCAGACAAAACCATGAAATCAAGCGCGTTAGCGTTAAGATGTTCGGAACCAGATCAATTATTAAAATTTTTGCTGAGCAATGAGGGAGTTCACTTATTCAATTCTATTTCGGCATAAGTTTACACGGCAAGATAATGTTGCCGAAGCCAGTACAAATAGTAGGGCTACCATTAGGAATAATATTAATACGACGTTGTTCTGCTATAACTGTAAGGAGCGAGGGCATCCATATCTCAAGTGCACTAAACTGCTAATTAGATGTGAGAAGTGCCTTTTAATAGGTCACAAATCTGGGAATTGTCAAACTTTACAATTAAGACAGTCAATGGAAAGTAATACGGTACCTAGTAGGGCAAGTAATATCGGATGATTTTCGATTCCGGAACTGAGTTACGATACTACTGGTTCAATTCCGGAATTCCGGAACCGGTTCCGGATTTTTTTAAAAGTGTAGGAAATAAAAAAATACAATAAATAGGCATTAAATTGTTTTGTTAAAACAAATCTTTATTATAAAAACTAAATAAATCGACAAAACTCTTGACTGAGATCAATTAAACAGCCTTATATTAGGTTTTTCCTAGTAAATATAACAATAAATAATCAACTTTTCAGTAATATACTGGGTGGAATCGCTTATCGTCACGAAAAAAATTGTGCATGGCAAGTACATGATTTAGAACACTTTGGCATACTTATTTTAATTTTTTTATGTTTTTGTTTATGTAGTGTAAAATTAATTTACCACTACTAGTTACTAATTTAGAATAAGTTATTCATAAAACAACGTTGTTTAGAGAAAGATGACATAAATGAAAAAAATCTTCATAAATACACCTTATTGTTACCCTACTTTATACAATATTAATTCGAGTAGAAACCAGTGTTGTAAAAAAGCTCGAGTCGGCGCTTAAACGCTCGAGTCGACGCTCAAGCAGAATGCTCGTGCTCAAGTCGGGACTCGACTGAAGCGCTCGACGCTCGAGCAGTGGCTTGAGCACCGGACTCAGCGCTCGGCTCGAGCTTGAGCGCCCGCTTAGATACCATAGCTAGGGAAACAAATAAGAGTATAATTCAAATAAGAGAATTTCAGTTTTATTTTAAACGATATTTATATTAGAATAGTAGAAAATACTTATTTATTATTAGTATACAATATGCCATATGTTCTACGCCATAAGGCCCAAATTAAATTACAATTGTGGTTTAGCTGAACTTGCTGTACAATTCCTGACTACCTTATGATCTTTTTTAGCAATCAATATAATAATAGTCAATCCATACACGATGCAACTGCATCTAAAGTTATTATGTTGTTAATTTATTGACGCTTAAATCTAAGTACGTCCCTGTTTAACTGATTGATTTATTTGTATTGAAACAAAAAATATCCTTTTTTGAAGTTAGAAAAGGATAAATTATACAGCTAAGAGTTCATGACCTTACCCATTTGTAAACAACGGTTAAAGCGATGTCTAAGAAAGTTTTGATGCTGTTAAAAATGGTTTTCGTTGTATATTTCGTTAACCGTTCAATTAACGACGAAACGAAAAAATACGTATGTGTTTAAATTTTGTTCTTCATCCATTCCAACTGGTATTATGCGAAAATAATAATTTAAACTCTTTTATACCTTAGGTATTTATAAATAAAATGGTATACACTATTATTTTACGAAAAAATGTATTTACCACCCAAATGAATTTGACAGCCTCCGTGGCGCAGTTGGTTAGACGCCGCCTGTGAAACGAGAGGCCGCGGGTTCGATCCCCGCACCGAGAGAAATGTTTGTGCGGCCCACAAATATTTCTTCCGGGTCTGGGTGTTTGTGAGACCGAAAAGTCTCTCGTAGTTCCTGATACCTACTGTACTGATACGACACAAGACTCGATCTTAGTGTGGGGTCAGGACTATGTATGTGACTGTTGGGTGTTATTTATTTATTTATTTATTTAAATATGGCCATAGGGAAAAAATAACAAAAAAAATTGTCGCTTTTTTTTGCAACTTTTTCTGTTGCATTGTGTATGAAGTCGCTTAAATTACCACCCGGTTTCGTTTTCGGTAGCAGTCTTGATATACCCTATATAACGATATGTACTTGGACATTTTTATTTATTTTCACTTTACAAACAGACACTTCAATTTTATTTACGTGTATACATAAGGCCAGCTTATACGACCAAAGTCAAGAGATAAGTAATACTCACCGTACCTACCGCCCCCCACAACTCCTAACATTTTTATTTATCACAATTTTTTCATCTATCCGTATTTAAAAACTACAACGCTTGAACGCTCGAGCGCATAACTCGAGCATGAAAGTCTAAGCTCTCAACGCTCGCAAGCCTTAAACGCTCAAGCGTTTAACGCTCGAGTCTAAAACGCTCCAAAGCGTCGACTCAGCGCTCGACGCTCGACTCTCAGCGCTCATTTTTACAACACTAGTAGAAACTTCTAAATCTAAGTAATAAAATCCTTTGATCGCGCCGCCCTCACAGCTGCGCCGCCGCAAGCGCAAGTACAAAGCGTGCCGCCGCGCCGCGCCGCCCGCTCCCGCGCCGCCGACACCTTCCAGGGATCTTACTACTTCCTCAGTCGTGCGAAATTCGGTACCGAGTGACGTCGTATGAAATTATTTTTGTTATTGGTTAGTTTCTTGCGGTCAAAATGAGTGATTACACGAACAGTGAGTATGTGACAATAATGACATGCTATGTTCGATCCAATGAAAACTTGGGTCATGCAAGAAGGATGTATGCAGATCCAGAACATCTGCAGTCTTTGCGTAGGAATGGTATCATGAATGATGAATCCACGAGTTCCCAGCACAAGAACTATTTTAACGACTTATCCGGGGCTACTCGATAATGGTAAGTTCAGACTTCCTAATCATGCAAGAATCCGTGACCTTCGACAGCGAAGTCGTCCATTCTCGACTTTATTAAAACGTTTAAATAAAAACATATGCAGCTTTTTCTAAGGTAGTAGGTACGTTATGAAAATAATAATGTAAATCTTAACAACTTAGCAACAACTACATTTACTTAAATGATCCTAACACACTAAAATTCTAAATAAATCAAAATGTTATATGGTAATATTTAGAGTAATAATACCGATAAATAGGCGCAAAGTAAGTTCAAGGTCGATGCGCGACAGTCAGCTGTTGTGTGGCGTGACCCATACACTCGCGCGCCTGAGTATTGACATGTCGTTGCACTTTTAAGTGTAGGGTGATTTAGATAATATGTGTTTTGGGGACATCTTGTACTGATGTTGTTTATGGGGTAGTTTGTAGTTTTTAATGATAAATCTCGTATATAACGTTAATGTCACATACACAATACACTATTAAATTTTCCGGACGATAAGCGATTCCACCCAGTATACATTATAACAAAATCAACATGTGCTATTTGCAATTGCAATATAGCTTATTAAATAACTATCTATAAATGTTGGTGCCCTGGCACCTCTGCCTACCCCTTCTGGGAAAAACGCGTGAGTTTATGTATGTATGTAAATAACTATCTAATAAAATTATGATGAATATAAGATTCATCAACTCACAATGAACAAAATCAACAAGTTATCTTCTGAGATCATGAAAATAGGTTTAAAGAACAAAACTTAAACTTAAATTAAAAAACTCTAAACACTTACACTGTCGTATTTTTTGAAATTGAGATCAATTAAATCATCTTATATTAAAAAGAAATATAAAGTAAATAAGATAAAAATCACTTTTTCAAAAAATATCGCTCTTCTTGAGAACACATTATGTGTTCTCAAGAGTATCACAGGATCAAAATTTATTATTGTAGTAACTTATCTTCAAATTTATATGAGTATCGGATTGCGATATTTACTTCAGTTCCGGAATCGTAATGTCGTAAAAAATCATTCGTAATTCCGGAGTTACGAAATCTCGGAATTCCGGGATCCAGGCCCTAGTACCTAGGGCGATGTGTACCTATATCATATTCAAAACCAAATGATAAATATATGAAAACAGTATGCGTTAATGGTGTCTCATTAGAAGCTTTTGTAGACCTTGGCAGTGAAGTGACACTTTTAGGTAAATTCAGCGCGTTTAAAATAGGGGTTGTACATGATGGTATCCCTACAGTTACGAAGGTTTGGTCGAGATGAAAATAGAGCTTACAACGAATGAACCAGTAGCGTATAGACCATATCGATTATCCCATCTCGAACGCGATAAAGTGCGGGGCATGGTTAACGAAATATTGGAGGCTGGCATAATTCGGGAGTCTGTGTCCAATTATTCGAGTCCTATCATTTTAGTTCGAAAGAAGGATGGCAACTTAGGTTAGTGCATTGATTATAGAATGATCAACTATAACTTTGAAGGAGCGATATCCAATTCCAATAATAGAGGACGAGATTTCTCGTCTTTCAGGTCAAGTATGGTTTGTCACTTTAGATTTAATGTCGGGGTACCACCAAGTACCAATAGTAGAATCACATAAACACCTCATGGCATTTGTCACACCAGACGGGCAGTATGAGTTTAACCGGATGTCGTTCGGTTTGGCTAATGCGCCAGCTGTTTTTCAGCGGATGATGAATCATGTCCTGGGACCAGCTAGGTTTAACAAAGCTATCGTATACATAGATGACTTATTGATATATGACAAATATACTAATGAGCTACTTTGAAGGCTTGAGGAGGTACTGCAACTTATAGACAATGCAAAATTAAAGTTAAATTTGTCAAAGTGCAGCTTCTTGCAAACTAAGATGGACTATTTGGGAATTGAGCTCAGTTAATCCGCGATGCGGCTTGGAAAAAATGTAAAAGTGTTTCTGAGTTTCCTCGACCTAATAACGTGAACATTGTGAGACGATTCCTCGATCTTGTAAGCTGCTTCAGGAAATTTATCAAAGGTTTTGCTTAACTGGCTTACCTCCTCACGAAGTTGTTAAAAAAGATATTAAATGGGAGTGGTCTGTTGACCAACAAAAGGTTTTCGATGCACTAAAAGCTAGGTTGGTTGATAGATCTCTTCTTGCGATATATGATCCTTCTGCCGAAACTGAACTGTATACAGACGCGAGTAGAATTGGGTTAGGAGCAATTCTGTTGCAAAAATCACAAGACACTGATTCATTAAAACCAATTGCTTATTACAGCCGCCAAACAACTTCAGACGAGAAAAAATTCCACTCTTATGAGTTGGAAACATTAGCAGTTTGTGTGTGCCTAAAAAATGTAGAGTTTTCTTATTAAGCAGTCAATTTAAAATTGCCACAGATTGTAGTGCTTTACGATCTATTTTCCAAAAGCGTGACCTTATACCTCGTATTGCGAGGCAGTGGCTAGTTTTTTTTTGCTTACAGAGTTTAATTGTACTATTGTAAATACGAAAATGGTACACGTAGATGCACTGTCAAGGAATCTGGTCATTGGTCAAGAGGTTAATTGTGAAGCGGGCTGTCCCAATGTTTTAGTCATCAGTGATAATGACTGGCTTCTCACCCTACAGATGGGAGACACTGAATTGGAAAGAATTCGCAATATTGTCGGTAATAATTCAGACTTGAAGGGTCTGGAATATATTAAACAAAACGATGTCATTAAAGATAATAAATTATTTAGATATGTAGATGCTGATAATACTAGGTTGAGGTGGGTGGTTCCAAAGGGCACTAGATGGCAGGTGTGTAAAATGAATCACGATGACATAGGACACATAGGATATGAAAAGACCTTGGAGCGTATTAAAAAATGTTATTGGTTTTCAAAAATGACGCGTTTTGTAAAAAAAAATATGTTAACTCATGTATTGAATGCGCTTACGCTAAACGAACATCAAATTCGCATGAAGGTCTTTTACATCCCATTACAAAGGTAGCAGTGCCTTTTCATACCCAGCATATTGACCATCTGGGTCCTTTCGTAAAGTCGAAACGTGGTCATACTCACATATTAGTCGTCGTAGATGCTTTCACCAAGTTCCTTTTGATTAGAGCCGTTAGAAATACCAAAGCGATTAATGTCATACGGGTATTGGAAGACATTTTTGATACCTTTAGGACGCCTGATAGGCTTATAAGTGACCGTGGTAGTTGCTTCACATCGAACGCTTTTAGAAAGTTTTGTTCAAATAGAGGTATAAAGCATATTTTAAATGCGGTAGCAAGTCCTAGGTCTAACGGGCAGGTAGAGAGATACAATTGTACCATTTTAAATTCTCTAACTGCGCAAAACTTAAAAGAAAATGAGAAAGATTGGGATTGTCGACTTGGCCGCATTCAATGGGGTCTTAATAATACTTTGCAAAAGACTATAGGTAGAGCACCTGCTGAAGTCATGTTTGGTACTATGATGAATAGTGAAAGTAATCCTATACTAAATGAAATTACTGACTTAGTTCGTGAGACCAATAATTTGGATGAATTACGCGATAAGGTAAAAACTAAAATAGATAAAGAACAAGACAAACAGAAAGCTTATTATGATAGAGAACGTAAACTCGCTCATATCTATAACAAGGGAAATTTAGTAAAAATCGAGAAAGTTTGTTTCAATAATGATGGCAAGAGCACTTAACTTTTGCTCATATACGAAGGTCCTTTTAAAGTAGTAAAGATTCTGGGGAAAGATCATTACAGGGTTTCACCCATCCCTGGCTTTCAAGGCATGAAAAACAGGCGTAAGACAACGGTAGCTTCAGATAGGATGCAGCCTTGGATTCATATATCATCGTTACAGTTAGAGGATGATGGTAATAATTATGATAATTATGACGGTGATTAAAGAAACAGGGTTGCACAAATAGATAATAATTATTAAAGAGCTGTTCATTGCCTTTTGTATTTGTTTTTCAGTATTTACTTACAGAATATTTTTTATGTTGTTTCAGGTCAAGCTGCGAGAATGGATGGATTCGCAACTTGACCAAGACTGGTTCTAGATTTGGTTAACGAGCAAGTCGTGAGAAAGGAAGTACTCATGGCTTGACTCGTCGGTTAATTTTGGTTAACGGGCAAGTCGTGGGGAAGGAAGTACTCATGGCTTGACTCGTCGGTTAATTTTGGTTAACGGGCAAGTCGTGGGGAAGGAAGTACTCATGGCTTGACTCGTCGGTTAATTCTGGTTAACGGGCAAGTCGTGAGAGAGGAAGTACTCATGGCTTGACTCGTCGGTTAATTTTGGTTAACGGGCAAGTTGTGAGAAAGGATAACTCATGGCTTGTCTCGTCAGTTTTGTTTTGGTTAATAATTTGGTTAATGGTGGATAGTTACGAGAAGTTGACTAGTTGGTTTTAACGGTTTATTAAATCAGTAGTTGATTAAGTTGGTTATCAAGCAATAATTGATTAAATTTTAATTTTATGTGGTTAATAGACAGGATTATTTATTTTTAAACATTACATGATATTTGGCATATATTTTAATAATAATTTAGCATAGTAGATAATTCATACGAATTGATGTAAAATATTTATTTTATGTTTAGATTTAAACAATTGTTAGCATTAGTAAATCAATCTGTCAGAATGTCCAGCGTGTAAGGTTTCCAACGGGGTCGTGTATGGGGACATACACGTTATCAGGATGGACGAGTGTAAGGTTGCATAACATGGAGATTGGCCGCTTTTAAAAATATATATAGTATTGAAAACAAAAAGGGAGCGCGGGGGGCTTTTTACAGATGGATTTGCACGGATGAAGAAAAAGCATTAAGATGTTATAAATATATATTTTATAGTTATTTGTATAAATATAATTATCTGAAAAGATGTTCGGCGTTTAATTTGGGAGTTCTTACAATAGGAATGTCATGAAATATTAATTTAACTCTGTGTGTTAACTGAATTACGTAGCAAACATACATTATAGCTTCTATGCTACCTTCCTCAATGAGCTTTATAAACATCTTAGACCTTCCTCGACTATATATTTTACTGCTATTTCATTGAATATAATAAAACAAAAATACATTAGATGCCTTTAAATATTATTTATTATAGTAATATCTAGTTAATCTTTAATAGTTTCACAAAACCTTATTTTGCCTGATGCTTTTACTTTAGAACTGACAAGCAATAATGCATATAGTGCGCCCACATTTCCTCAGCCATGTCGGGCGTAAGTTATATAGTCCATCGGCTAATATATTTCTCTATCATACAACTCGCAAGGATTGCTAGATTTACCGTAGCATAATTTTCGCTAGCGTAATATCAAAACAAATATACGCACAAAGAATCACCTATCATTATCTATACATATAAATAAAATTGAAGTGTGTGTAAAGTAAAAATAAAAACAAAAATCCAACTACATATCGTTATATACACGATACCTATAATGAAAATGACCTTAGATTTTTTTGTCTGTCTGTCTGTCTGTTTGTTCCGGCTAATCTTTGAAATGGTTGGACCGATTTTGACGGGACTTTTATTGTCAGGTAGCTGATATAATAAGGAGTAACTTAGGCTACATTTATTTTAGAAAAATAACGTTTATGTTAAATTCCACACGGATGAAGTCGAGGGTACAGCTAGTGGTAAATAAAGTCTACAATTATCATAAAGAAATCGCTTATTTTTCTAAGTACTACTCTTAGATCAACAAGAATGAGGCGCGTGCATTCCACAATTTCTATTTTTCCTTATATTTTCCGACTGGTCAAGCCCTGGCTTAACCTGGCTGTACATAGAACGCTTTTTATATACAAGGTGATATTGACACATGGTACTTAATTTTACCCACATGTTTCTAATTACCCTAGGTCACATTATACAAAATTTCAAGAAAATATGAGAACTTTTTGTCAGAAATCGTGATTAGTTTCACGATTTTTGGGCATACCATATAGATACGAGTATTTTTACCGCTTAGTTGAACTTCAGTTCGGTTCGGGAACTTAGCTGAGCCAAAAAGACAATAGGGGTTGATCAAAACACTTGAAACTTAAAATCGCGAGTTTTTTTCACAAACTATCAGGCAGTTTTGGTCAAACTCGGTACAATGTTACCTGGGGATGGTTAGGAACATATGGTTTAAATTAAATAGAATATGTCAATATCGGACGCCCGCCAACAAGGTGGACGGACGACCTGGCTAAAGTTGCAGGAAGTCGCTGGATGCAGGCCGCTTCCAACAAGTCAATGTGGAGATCCTTGCGGGAGGCCTATGTTCAGCAGGGGACTTCCTGTGGCTGAGATGATGATTATGTCAATATCACCCTGTATGTAGTTACTTATAAGCATAAATGAGTACATGAGTACTTGTTGCAATGAGAATACGTAATACTGGATTTCGATATTGTAGAGGTGTCAAAATTGCGCTTTTCCAAGAGTCATAAATTAATGTTGTATCAACATTTCTCCTTTTGGAAGACAACTCTGGTAATAATGTAGTAGGTACATTCAGATTTCATCAGAAGAACCGATAGAATGGTGTAGACAAATTTAATTTCAATGTACGTCGGGCATGCGAAATACAATTATCTAGCCAAAAACCGGTGGAATCGTTCGCCAATTTAAATCAGTAAAAAATTACACGTCATCGTATAGCCGTAAGGTTGTAGAAGCTGCACAAATTATTTGGTTAGGCAAACACGCCCGTCTAGTCGGGCAGACGCATCGCGGGGTGCGGCAGGGTAGGGACGTATGGGGGGGGGGGAGTCAGATCGATCGTCCTCCCGCACCTCGCCCTTGACCCTCGCCTCTCCGGGCAGGGTGGCTCGACCGAGGGGACGGACGCCACTACAAGAGCGAACCGTCGCATAAGTGAATATTTTACATCGTTGGATAGAATACAAAGAATCCTTTCATAATTTACTTCATGCATATACGAACAGATACGTGGTACACGCATCGATATTTAAATGGACCAAGTACAAATGTATTTACAGAAAAAAATCTCACATAACCTACAAGATACCTTCAATTTATTGGTAGAGTTCTGATTTGGTTTTATGGGTAGGTATAAGTTTTTCTTCTATGGAGTTACTTCAATGGATGTTTAATGGATGGATAATATTCTTCAGTCTTATCTAATGCATATTCATGACATTCTTTTAAGTTATGCAATGAACCGCTTCATCTATAATACCCGAATAAGTAGGTACCCACCTATTCATTTTAAATGTTTTTAGAAAGATTTTCGAAAGTTGATTGAGTATACCTACCTAATATTTGGATCGATACAAGTTTATTTATTAATTCATATTACAAAGCAGAGCAGCGTAGTAACAACGTGTTAGTAAATACAAACCCACGTTCGAATCAAGACAAAATAAACGTCCAGAAATAGATGCATTGCGTACGCACGCAGCAGACACGGCTCCACGGGTGTGTCCGATCTAATTTTAAACATTTATATTTGGATGAAACTAAATGTTGCTCTAGGTCAACTATTATAAACTCTAGACGATTGACTACTCTCACTTGAACTGTGAGTCTAGGAGAGAAAAATGAGTCTGAAATAATTAGGGATTCAGGATTCTGCGAGCCAGATGTAGCCATCGCCAGGTATGGTCATGAATGATTGATGTTTATATTATTTACAAAATACAATACTTACATACGTTTATTTAAATAAAAAAATATCAACATCATAAGGGTAATATTTATGTCGTGTTATAGTTATAATGATTTTTAACTTATGCAATTAACTTGTATACAACCTATATCAGGCTATACATCTTCAGTCAGTTTTTCTTGGAGCCGTAGTTTTAAAATATTTAATAATAAATTATTTAAAAACAATATCCTTACTAGAAGGTAATAAAGTGAACCAAGTATAGTGTCACATCATGGAACATACTATAGCATCTGTATATACGGATATTAATTTGATCATACACCAATATAGTAAATACAATTAATTACCAGTATTTAGGTATTTAGTGTTCCGTTGAAATTCCGCGCTCCAAAGTATTTGCGGTTTTCCTCCACTAAGCCTGTAGTGATTGTTAAGTTCTCTACTTAGTACTCAGAATAGCATACTGTTCAAATATGTCAGTATACATTTTAAATCGGTTCCTCGTAAACGTCATCAAAATGAAATAATCGAGTTATTTAAAGCGTCTCTTAAAATATATTTTTTGCCTCTTCATCCGATCTAAGTAGAACATAAGTATCCCAATTCGTTAGCAATATAAAAAGAGGAAACACTAAATACTATACTCAAATAATGATAAAAATTAAAAATAGTGTTTATATTTCTGCATAATATTGACATTTAGTTGCAGTAAATAATGTTTGAATATCAAAAGTTGCATACAATAAGCTCATAAAAAGTAAGATGCAGTTATGCAAATCTCTCTTACCAAAAAAGGCAACAGCTTTTACACCGCGAAAGTATCACGTCTGTTATGCAATTTAAATTAAATAATTCGAGGAATTGATGATCTAATAAGGCATTGACGTGTAATCAATTACATCTCTAGACAGAGGTATCTGTATTTGGTGGTGAAAATTTGGCCTCTCTAATTTGTTTTTTTTTTTTTTTATTCTGGCCCGGCATATTGGCCGCTTTGCGCCTGATGTTGAGCGCAAATGCCGCCCAGGCAGAGTGTCTACTGGCATCGGACGGCAGTCCCATGTCAATAGACACAATTATGCCGACCTGCTAAGATGCCTCTTCACACTACACGTGCACGTGAGACGGCAAACAATTCCACAGCCTGACGGTACGGCATAAAAAAGAATTTGAGAACCGTTTGGTTCGCGCCGGGATGGTGTGGACCGTCAAGCCATGGCTTCGGAAGCCAGCACGCGTGGTTCTGGTTAGGAATGGAGAGGAGTGGATCAAGTTGAACTATTCTTCAGAGCACTCACCGTGATACATTATTAATAGATGAGGGAATATTCCTACAGCATTCCTTTAAAGATAAGGTTTGAAAATCGACACCATCTGCTGCATGTCAACTACGAGTATATAATATTGTAGAGACCTCTAAACATTCTAACTTCTTGCTAGATACCCATTAAAGTGACACAGGGGCCCAAAAAAAATATTGAAATCCATATTTTTTGGCTACAATTATTAATTGATAATCTTATGTAGGTGTCTATGACCTTCATAAAGCTATTCCGAATTAAATTCAGGAAATTTAGTACAGAACAGTAGTACTAATTATTTCTACACAACTGCTAAAGACACCATATCTTAAGAACTTACAAATAAATCTCTGCATTTACTTACATACTATACGGTTACTAACTGCATTAGGCCCTATTCTGATAATTACGTATTGAGATTTTTTGCAAATATCAGCATAATTTGTATAGAGAAAAAAACAATACACGACTCACCGTACAAAAAGCGTAAAATTTTCTAATGGCCACAAGCAATGTCAGCTGTCCGTTTTTTAGCAGCTGTTCCACTTAGGTGGTTTAACGTCATCGACAGGTCGATGTGCGATTAAAACGTATGGGTTACAATAAAAATATGCATAATTAATTCAAGGACAACATCTTACATAGAGAGTGTAAGGGGCAGATGCCAATGCAAGGCCATCTGAATCAGTCTGATTAGGAAATTATCTCGTTTCTTATTAGTCACCGTATAAGATTCTTTGTATCCGAGCAACGTCTGACTATTCCCTTAAGTGACCTCATCATACAAACATCTAAACTTTTGTTTATTTAACAAAACATTTATATAATTGACTATAAATTACTTTCTTATCACTGCTGGTCAATGACTTCTATAGTGTATTAACAGACGTAACAAAGGCTGACCTCTTTGTGATTGTATGGGAAAAGAAAAGTAAATTCAAGGTCTCGGACATCTATACACACTTCGGTAAAGTACAGGCGAACGCACTTCATAATATCGGAGCAGTCAAAACAACTAATTATCTATAAATAGTAGAGATAACAAAGCAATATAATACCAGCATTGAACGTTGGGTGTGGTACTACTGCCGTTAGCAACAAGGTACCCTATTAAGTAAAACTGCCTCGCCCATATTTCAACAATGTTTCCATTAGTTGTATTATAGTCATTGTTATCACGAAATATTTGTTGCTAGTTGCTACCAAAATAACGTCTATTTGTGAAAAACAAATATTAAAATATTTTACAAAATTAAACGGTACCTGGTTTACTATGATTCGTTTTTTATAGGTGCAGTCCGTGCATTTTGTAAACATTACTGCACATTTTGAATTGTTGGTCAAAACTAGTCGTTAGTAATATACCTCTACAGAGCTTACGGGATTGAGGATTAGAACTGTAGTGGCTAACAGTCACAAACGGTACTCAATGACTATGTTTTAAATAGAATGAGTTTCATTTTGCAGGCTAAAACTGGTAGAAAGGAAGAAAAGTCATATTTATACCGGTATATAAATTGTTTTATTACAAATGTGGGTTAGTAACGATTTATAAATAAATAAAAATCTTTGTCAAAAATAACGGAATCAACAACGTTCCGTTCAATTTACGTAATATGCATATTACGACACCTTACAACCTATTTTAAATACTGCACTTAAATACAAGATCACAAGCGTAATTTGAGCCGCCCGTTTATTAGCATGGTGTAGGGCATCATACATTACGAATAGTCTCACTTGGCGTTTAGAAGCACTTCCTGTGCACGATAGAGGGGCCAGACTCATCGTACTCCTGTTTCGAGATCCACATCTGCTGGAAGGTAGAGAGGGAGGCCAGGATGGATCCACCGATCCATACGGAGTATTTCCTCTCTGGGGGCGCGATGATCTTAATCTTCATCGTAGATGGGGCAAGAGCAGTGATTTCCTTCTGCATACGGTCAGCGATACCAGGGTACATGGTGGTACCACCGGACAATACTGTGTTGGCGTACAAGTCCTTACGGATGTCCACGTCGCACTTCATAATGGAGTTGTAAGTGGTTTCGTGGATGCCGTTGGCTTCCATACCCAGGAACGAGGGCTGGAAGAGAGCCTCAGGGCAACGGAATCTCTCGTTACCGATGGTGATGACCTGACCGTCGGGAAGTTCGTATGACTTCTCGAGCGAGCTGCTGGAGGCGGCGGTAGCCATCTCCTGGTCGAAGTCGAGGGCGACATAGCAGAGCTTCTCCTTGATGTCACGTACGATTTCACGCTCAGCCGTGGTGGTGAATGAGTAACCGCGCTCGGTGAGGATCTTCATGAGGTAGTCAGTGAGGTCGCGGCCGGCCAAGTCCAGACGGAGGATGGCGTGGGGCAGCGCGTATCCCTCGTAGATGGGCACTGTGTGGGAGACACCGTCACCGGAGTCCAGCACGATACCGGTGGTACGACCGGACGCATACAGCGACAGCACGGCTTGGATGGCCACGTACATGGCGGGTGTGTTGAAGGTCTCGAACATGATCTGTGTCATCTTCTCTCTGAAACAGAATGAGTGCGTTAAGATATTGTTGAAGACCCGGCCGATAAATAGAACTGGTTGTGAAGTATGTTCACGATGTAAGAGACTGGGATGAACACATACCTGTTGGCCTTGGGGTTCAGGGGTGCCTCGGTGAGCAGCACGGGGTGCTCCTCGGGCGCCACACGGAGTTCATTGTAGAAGGTGTGGTGCCAGATCTTCTCCATGTCATCCCAGTTGGTGACAATACCGTGCTCGATGGGGTACTTGAGCGTGAGGATACCTCTCTTGCTCTGGGCCTCGTCTCCGACGTACGAGTCCTTCTGTCCCATACCGACCATCACTCCTTGATGGCGGGGCCTGCCCACGATCGAGGGGAACACGGCGCGGGGCGCGTCGTCACCGGCGAAGCCGGCTTTGCACATGCCGGAGCCATTGTCTACTACCAACGCAGCAACTTCCTCGTCGCACATTTTGAATTAGTCTGAAATCAGAAGAAGTAATTATTAATACTTGATCAAATTATTATGTAAACGTATTTTTTTTTTCTCGTGAAATAATAGGTCATATAATAATATTTCTCACACTTTTCAATAATTAATCATTTCTCTTAAAAATATCCGACAAATTAATTATAAGCAGTTTCACAAGTTCTGAAAAGTGTATCTTTATCAATTTCACTTCACTGGTTATGTAACCACTGTTATATAATTTTCTCGACTCACTTTATTTTAATGCAAAACATTTAAATTATACAAAATATTATTTGAATTGCTTAAACAAATATAATTAAAACCAAAATATAAAAATCTAAAAAACTTACAGTTAAATAAATAATTTAAATGACTAGTAGCGACTCCGTGCCGTTCCGTTCAAGCACACCTCACTAAATGAGAACCGGATCGCGAGGATAAACTATATAAAACAAGCCTTATCAGAGTTCACATACTATAGGCAACAATTTATTTCCGACCAATCGCGAGTTGACTCAGTTTTTGTCACCATATATGGTAAGGCTCACTCTATCAACACACGTTGATAAGGAGACGATGGCTCGATAAGTGATTGCGTCCCTACGCGTACACACTCACGTGTCTGTCGGATAGCATTTACTCCACACTCCGCACCCGCTACACCTGTCTGTTCTTATTGCTGTCACATTCTCTCCCCGCGCAAAAACTTGGATTTCACTGCATGCAGTGCTTTCTCTGTGAGTCGGCAGATCTGCGCTAATTGTTACAAACGACTAACATTAACCTAGAAATATTTTATCAGCTCACAATTCGTGTACCGTCAAATGCGTAATTGCGTTAGAGGAACACATATTGTTCATTATAATTACGAAAAGATCAGAAAGCATTACTAACTAACGTGGTAGTAAAATATTTAATGTAATGCAGTAAAGCTAAGGCTTTCATACAGTTATTTTGACGTATGCGTATCTTAAGATTTTATGATATCTAACCGGCAGTAAATGCATGTACTTATAATCATTTCTATTTAATGACATACATACATATATTACGTTTTTTTCCCGGAAGGGGTAGGCAGAGGTGCTACCACCCACGTTTTGCCTTGTGTATACCGTCCCATAATGTGATAGGGGGTGAGTCTATCGCCATATCGGGCACTAATTGAAATTATTTAATGACGAGTCTGAAGATTAAAAGAAATGAAGTATTAAAAACTTTGTTTAACATGGTCTGAAAATAAACATCAAGGGATAAAAATGCAGTTAGCTGCCTAAACATTATTCTTTAAAAACTAAAACATAGTTATCTTGTACGGTTTTAAATTACAGAATTAGACTTTTCATGAGAGCAGTTGTAAATTGGGTTTTGGGATTCTGAATTAAGTAAGAAAAATGAATTTAAATTATTACATCAACCGTGACATGTAAGTTAAATTTCAAATATGGATTCGACGAGGAATTACTCCAACAGAAACAACTTGTTGAGCTCTGCTCTTTTTTCGAGTACTTATCTAAAGATTTTCTTTGAATTTTCTACTTTAAGAATGCACCAGAGATAATTAGACTTGAAAAAGCAGATTTAAATCATTAATTAAACAACTTTTTACAATTAACGTTAACAATTTTATACGATAAGAAATAATAATAGGGGTTACGGTGTGACATTGCAGTTTTATATTAAAAAAATATTTTTTTTTTTTCAACATAAATATGATTGATATTATATTGATACTATTATTATTTCTTATCGTATAAAATTGTTAGCGTTAATTGTAAAATGTTATCGTAACATTGTAACATTAATCATTGGCAACATTTTCCCAAATAAATAAACGTACATTATCATTTCGAGTATTTTAATTGGTTCACAGCCAATTGTATTGAGCCAATTTAATCAAGTACAGCCTAAAATATAATCTTAAAACATCAGATACTTACATATTTTAAGATAACTATTGAAACAAAAAAATTAAGCATCGTATTATGTTCATGTGGTCGTCACGTCGCGTCGTATAGGGAAAGAAAAAGAAAGAATGACTAATTGGAAATAATATCATTTCCGAAAACTGAATCACACGGATCTTGATATGTAGGTTAAAGTAAATGAAAAATTACATGATAACCATGTCATACGTTTCTTTAAAATTATTTTAGTTCCAAACATAAGGATAAAGGAAGTCATGCGGCCTCGAGCCATGCCTCGGCTAAATGATCCGTTAATGGTAGTGGACCGTGAAAGAACATGATAAAATGTTTGACATTGGCAATGATTTACATCTGATTGACCTTATCACAAAAATATACCTGAAGCATAGTTGAAAAAACACTTAATTCCTAGAATATACTTAATCCACCTTTTATCGCACGCTTAGTACTAAAGAGACCTATTTTATCTTGTCTATTTTTTTGGATTCGGTCAGTTTAATATTAAAGGTGCGTTATGTCCATTTTACGTATTATTATTTCAGCCAGTGCCAGAGTTCGTTATCCAGATGAGTCTTAGCTACTTCCCCCGGTTTTTAGCTTCCTTGGTTTGAACTTGAGACAACTCGTTCTTACATCTTTTTAAGTGGAATTAGCCCTTTAGAACGTCGCACTATTCACTTTTAAAATACCGTGTGTAGACGTAGCCTATGCCGACTGATGCCAGGGTCCGCTTAACGCTTAGCAGATCAATCTTTCCCCAGTTTTTGGTTTTAGTAATATGCACATTATATTAATAGTGAATAGTGAAAGGTTTATATAAATGTATAATGTGCATATTACTCGATATACGAAGACTAAACAGAAAACCAGCAAGAAATAATAATATCTAGCTTATGGATTTTCTATTTCGATTACACAGCACTTAGTATCACGTGCATAGCAGGTACTTTATCCTTTCAAACCAACAGTTCGTCAATAACCAAAATTCTATAGAGCTTAATAACATTCGTCGTACTCAATCTAAAAGTATTGATGCTTCAATAAATTAAATAATATATGTAAAGTTAAAATTTTTGCGCGTCTTCGCATAGTAGAGTGCCTCTAATATTTATCAACACCTCGACGTAAATGGACAAAACTGCCATCCGCATTCCGCCGTGCATTCTGCCGTCTGATCAATAGAAACTTTTTTATTCAAATGCAATTTTCGTATTGAAAACATCCTGTTCAGAACGGATGAGATTCTGGCGAAATACCAACGTTCAATGTGAAAGTGTGTGGTATAATAGCGTGTTACTCGGGGTAATAAGCACAATGACACGAGTTCACATCGTATATGTGCATTCCTGCAAAATATTTGCAAGGTGCTTGATAAGCCCGTGTTTGTAATATGCAGTTAATTTCATTAGGTAGGATTTATTAGCATACAGTATAAGAAAAAAATATATCCAAACATTCGCTCTTTTTCATCATAATTTTCGAAGGCATCTTTCCGTACCGTTCACTTCCAATCTGTGGACGGAGCATGAACTCAATGTTGAAAATATTAAATGTAATGCGAAATTTTATTTCCCCTTGCCAGCACATTGAGTAATCAATACATTCAACTCCCCTCTGAGAGGAATGATTCACAAATATGTACATAAAAACGTAATTTCGCAGTGTCTGGTATCGATTTTCATTCACCCTCTGGCGGCTGGTGCAGCGGCAGTAGGGTGCGCCATGGGGTTGCAGCGTGACTCACCCCCCTGGCTACACCCTTTGTCATTTCAAATATGATGAGTATTTTCCTAATGTCTTTTATAGTTGACGCCAAAACACTTATATTGGTATACGTACTTCACGTACTTATCTTTAAAAGCTATTTCCTTTGTATGAAGCATGAATAAGAAATATGTTTTACAACAGTTAGTATGAAGTAAATATTGATAAAACAATATATTTACTAATAACTCTCTAATGATAATTAATAATGAGCAGTTAATTAACGCACTTAAATAAAGAAACCATGGTTCAATACCCAAACACAGATGTGTCATCTCGAAATGCGTTTAAGATCATCGCTTATCTCGAAACTAGAAAGCCCAATATTTAACGACTGATATTGAAATGTAACCTCAGAGGCCCTCCTCGTGAGTCAGCGATCGATTTCTCACAACAGAGCATTTGACACGATGAGTCACGCACATAATGTAAACTGTCGGTGACGATTCGTCTCAATAATATATTTATTCTATCATTAATTTGTATGAACGTCATTGGAATTTAAAAGAATGACGTGATTTTAAATAGATTATTATTCGATAAGGTTATGAAGCGCTAAACTGCGCCACGTGGTTAACGTGCGTCGTAGTTACCTAGCTATAAATTTAACCAAGGACACACCCTGCAACAAGGTGGTGGCTCGCCGTCTCATCGAAGTGAAATATTTTACTTTTAAATGACATTTTTCTATCAGACATAGTACGAATTTTATGATACTACGAGCATTGTCTTCTAAATTATTCACTTTCCAGGATCACGGAACACAAAGATTATTTTTATTTATCTCTATAATTGCTGGCACTGATTAATGATTAACTTTTATACGACTAGAACTATTGATATGTTAATGAAAAAATAATTCATGAATAAACGGTCGGTGTCTTCTCTATGACGGAACTAAATTTTATTCGTAGAGAAAGGGAGAGTCTTAATCTCTTCCGACTTAGATTAAATACTGATTAAGTATAATTAATTCTTATACGGCCGTTACTCCGACTTTAATAACTTTATGCTTAGATTTCTCTTTTTACGAAAAACAGTTTTGCGTTTGAAACTTATTAATTTGAGTTTTATGTATAATTCATTTAAAAAGTTACCTCTACCTTTAATGAAACTCAGCAAAGCTGTTACTTCACTTCTTACAAGTATCTCTACCCAGTACAGACCTGTTGGTGTTGCAGCTATAAAAAATACAGAAAGACTCTACCAATCCAAAGTAGAATCATTATTAATTTAGTTTTCACGAGTTATAAGGTTCTACCACATGCCAGCTACATTGATAGTTATAACGAACTATAACCAGGCTGTACCACTTCGATGCTTTAAAGGGCTACGGCAACATTCTACCAATTGAAAGTAGACTCATTATTACTTTCCTTTTAAACAATTATACCAAGGCTCTAGTAGTTAAGTCCCGAACCATTTGGTAGCATATGTTTAGGGAACAATGACAAATCTTTATAATTTCTGATCCGATCTACTATATTAATGTCGTTTTGACTAATTATAACTAAGTTTTCATTGAAGTCCTGATCGCTTTGGTAGCATAATTTTAACGAACTAAGCAAGGTGCACTCCAGTTCCTATTTCATACCAGTATTGATGTAGCTTTGAAATATTTACTTTGCCACCTCAGTGCTGACCTACTCTACCTAGCGTTAATGAGCTACAGCGAAGCTCTGCCACTTTAGTGACGGCGCATTGTTACAGCAAGGCTACTTTTTATTAGGGTTCTGTACCTAAAAGGTAAAAACGGGACCCTATTACTAAGCCTCCGCTGTATGGCTGTATCACATTTACCGTGATAGGAAATTTTCACAAATTATGTATTTCCGTTGCTGCTATAACAACCAATATAATAAATAATATACCAATATAATAAAAATAAAAAAAAAATATATGAATGGGGTCCCCATAGTATAAACGTGTTTCTGTTCGTATTTTTTGGTTAATATTAATAAAACTAACAAACAGACGCTTAAAATTTTTACAGATTATTTAGTTGTATATAAACTTTCAAAATAAATAATTAAAGGAAAATAAAGTAAATGTACAAGGTGGGCTCTCATGCAACAAACGTAATTTTTGACAGGGGATCTTTATAAACAGGAACAGACGTGATTTTCTTTTATAGATAATGGTACGGAACCCTTCGTGCGCGAGTTCGACTCGCACATGGCCGGTTTTTAATAAACATGATTTGCCTCGTGCTGGATTTCCTGAATTTCGGTTATCGCAAAATTATATGCCAAATCATTTTATGTATACGATAAGGCCAGGTAGAAAAATAACATTCCTAGCAATATAATTGACGTTGTTTTTCAGAGAACAATGGGCTTATTACATTACATACGAGTACAGGAACGCGACGTGATTATTTACAGGAAAAATGCTTTGTCGCAGGAAACATGTTGATTCACTGCTAATATATTGTGGGTCGATGACAAAATATGTTTTACCTACAAAAGCTATAAATAGTATATTGCTTTTTTATTTTTTATTATACTTTTTTTCTGCATATTGAAAATAATACACACAACAGATAAGGAAATAAGAACCATATAACTATGCGTTAAAATCGGGTGCGTTATCGTTGGTGATGGTTATCGCTATCGACAATCAATCAAGACAACATTTTTTTGGACCGCATCGCCTAGAAACATGAAATGAATAATGCAAAGTTTTAGCTTAAACTAAAAACGGCTATTTTTGAAAACGGATTTGTTTTTTCTGTTTGTTTTTACGTAGATTACATATTTATAATCACTTTTTAAAATATTTGCTGCTACTTTTACAAAGTAACATACTAATGTACAAATTATAATACTAAATCAATTCGTTCATTTGACTTCAAACTTGAGGATAAAGCAATATTATTCGTATCGTTGTTCCAGATTCCAGTGGTAATGACTAATGTTAGTACTTAAATACTAAATACACATACAGTATTATACAATATACTATACATACGTACAATGCGGTTTTCAAACAGAAATATGAGTAAATAAAATATGTTTTACATATTTCCTTATAAAGTGGTCGGATGCCTTCCTCATCGATTATTCTATTTTAGGACGGTCGATGGAGGGCACAGGGTGGTGTAAGCTCCTTGGTCGCTCAATGAGGTGCTACATCTCTTCGATTCTATAGAATACCTACACCCACCTTCGTCTTTGTTAATAAAGAATAAAAGTGAACATGATTTTATACTTCATGACGACAAATATAAAATAATAGCACAGTTTCATCGTAAAGTGCGAGTTACAACGAAAAACTGATAAGTAACCGTTGACACACCTTATCATGTGATTATCAGAATTGACGTCACCTATCTCGAAGATTATATACATTCTCGAGTATTCGTATACATAAAATATACTTTTCCGTTACATCATGCTGCAAATATGTTGTAATTTATTTATCAGCTGATACACATACATTTTAAAATAGGCTGCCATGTTCTTGTAGGCTGGAGTATTTTCAGTACTGGCCAGGACTATGGAATTCGCTTTAGATGTGTATGCATAATAGTCTGGCCGGTGCGTTTGTTCGGCCTGTGGTTGTGTGAAGGGGTGTATCTCCCGAGATCGGCTGGGGCTGGGCTCGCCGGGTACTGAGCCTGCGCAGAGTCGCGGCGGCGTGAGGCGGAAATGGTGTGGAATCAAAGGGCGGCGATGGTGCGCCATTTCCCCCCCGTGTATTGATGTTTAATGCAGTCGGCTCGCAATGTCTGCATGCTGCTATGGCTAGTTAGGAATGTAAATATCAACGGGGGATTGACGGACAAATAATTGAAACATGTGTAGTGGATGGATGCATGGATTCTTCAAATTATAAAATCTGCTTGAATTTATTGCTAACGCAATAAGTTGTAATTATTATTATTATCTGTATAAAACAGAGATAAATATTAGAACATGATTGTAATATTTCGGCTCCTAACAAAGATATCTCGTACGGCGATAAAAATTACAGTGTAATTTTCTAGTGTACAATACTATCCTAAAGCTCACGAAAGTCCCAGTGGAGTTCTAGAAGACATATATGTATTAAAATATCATAATTACACATTCGCAACAATCTATTCAACACATATTAATCAAAAACTAATTTAATTCACATGATATTTATGGTAAAACTGATAATATTTAGCCACGTGATAATAATAGTTAAAGCTATATAGCTTAAAGCATTCCGTGGTATTCACTAAAATATGTTATTTTGTCATGGATTTAAAGTGGAATGTGTATATGAATTTAGCAGTACCGTTTACTAACAACTGTTGTTATTTTAGGATAAAATCCCGGTTTATTTGGTTTAATTAGCCACATTCGTACAAGTAAAATAACCTATTTAATTAATACCTTGAATATTATTGTCGTCATATTCCTTCCACTGATTGTTGCACCGTTTTCCTTATGTTTTATTTAATTATATGTTTATCCAAACTGCATTAACGTCACACACAAAGCATATTTACGGAGTATTTAGATATCTCCAAATTAAATTTATTTACGAAATAAATATTATTCATAAGACTGAATTCATATGGCCTAACCCCTCTCAATTGTAGACGAGGCCCGTGCCCTGCAGTGGGACGATACAGATACAAGACTAATAAATGATTATGATGTTTTATAAATATCTAAAATCTTATTGGTACGTGAATCTTTTTCGGATACTTAGATCTGTGATGAGTTCCAGGATTCAGGAATGACATTTATAACAATGTAATAAGTGCGTGCTATATAAATATAATACATAAATATCCATTTAAGGTAGGTAATTGTCCTGTTACTGGGTACAATTTTTTCTATTTTTTATTGCAATGAATAGCGAGACGAGCATGCCGGTCGCCTGATGGTAAGCGATACGACCGCTCATAAACAGTAGAAAAACCAAACAACACCTTGAATTACAAAGCAATGCTTGGCATTCCACTGCGCTCGCCATCCTGAGACATAAGATGTTAAGTCTCAATATGTCCAGTAGTTACTCTGGGTACAATGCCCTTCAATCCGAAACAGACCAGTGCAATTACACTGCTATTTGACGCGAGAAATAGACATTGCGGTGGTACCTGGTTGTTTTCCTACTGTTTATGAGCGGTCGTATCGCTTAACCTCAGGCGAAGGGCATGATCGTCTCTCCATTAATTACAATTATACTACTGCTTCGTCCTCGAGATTAGCATGAGAAGACATGTAGTATCGTGTACTAGTACGCCAATCCTGCACTAAATTGAGAATTTTTAAAAATAAAAGTATTTTATATTTTTATAAAAATGACATTACTTATTTTGAGTGTTGGTCACCCCATTTCTTGACATAGTTAAATGTGCTGCAACATTTTCAGGACATCGTGTTTTAAAATAGCATGCGGTCACGTGATCACATAATTCTTGACGAACACAAGGTCGAGGCAATCCAGTCGGCTGAGTTCGACGCATGCACGACCAAGTTCATTGCTCACTTTGTACATAGTTACGACTTTTCATAGAAGAGCTGAGATATTATCGATCGCCCGCCATTCTGTTTACATAAAAGTAGTAAATTATAGGAACCAATAATTGTGAACCATTTTCGGTAGCACATAGTACATAATACTTAATTGACAGCCTCCGTGGCGCAGTTGGTGAAACGCCGGCTGTGACACGAGAGGCGGCGGGTTCGAACCCCGCACCGAAACAAATATTTGTGTGAACTGTGAACCACAGGTATTTGTTTCGGGTCTGGGTGTTTGTGAGACAGAAAAGTCTCTCGTAGTTTCTGATACCCACGACACAAGACTCGATCTTAGTGTGGGGTCAGGGCTAAGCATGTGACTGTTGGGTGTATTTATTTATTTGATTTAACGAGGTAATTACTCTAAGGATTTTACTTATGGAATTGTTTAATTGAAGGTGTCAAAACTGACGCGAAAGTATTTATGAAAGAACATATATGAGCGGCCAGTATTTATCTCGCGATATTACGAGTAGCAACAGAAACGCTATCTTGATGTGGTAAAGTTAGAATATGGCGCAGTGGATGTTCTATGTCTGTGTTGCAAATATTATATCCTACTTATGTAATTTAGTTTATGTTAAAATTACATTTTGTTGTAACAATTTAGTATGACATTTAGTATGTATTTGTTTTGCCAATTACTTTCAGTTGTGTTATTGTGATACATAATGGTTAATATCAATAAGACATATTACTAAAATAAACCGTTATCTCAGACTCTCAGCGCAATTTATCGTCTAAACAACAGTAAAGACGTCTGTATAGTATCATCTCTTTATTGCAAAGAGCTTTCACTTATACTAATCTTGTTAAAATTCACATACCTATTTAATCTTCGTGTTTTCTTATGAATCTAGTGTAAAATCTAAATAAAAATGCAGAGCTCGGTACTTAATTGTTTTTTTAACTGCTACTTATTCCACTTGACCATATTTAATTAGTTTCTTAAAATAATATTTTTGATGTTTCAAGTAAAAAGTTCCTATATTCAAATGTTGTAAATTGTACCTAATATGTGATATTTGTCTATCTGGATACGGATATTCATTTTGAATGTGCTGTATTGTTCGGTGTTCACAATTCACTTAGATCTCTAATATTTTAGGTAATGAGCTAACCGATCCCTGTTAACTTAGTGACTAGCTCCCATAGCATTTTTTGCAGGACACTTACTTGCCAGTGAAATATTATAAATTTATTTTACTTTTAAAATAAATGTATGTAATCAATTTGATATTTTGTTATTAAAATTTCATAATTAACACATACATAACAGTTTAACATTTAAGTACATTATTAGACACAAATACTGTTTTAAGAAACATTTAAGCTGTTAAACTGCCGATTCAAGCGGCTTCATTACTCTTCTTCAGACATATAAAAAAGCAATAATAAAACGTTAACATTAAGGCGGAAATTGCTTTAGCTCTACTACTCACAGCACCAATCCCAAAAAGCGTAAGTGCCGTTGATATCACGATTGCCTTCGACATACAACTCCATGTTGAAGCAGTTAGCCGTACAAAAGGTTGGTAGGAAACCTTAAATGGCTTAGTAGCCGCGCAGGCGCTGTGAGCCGACGACAAACCCATTTTTGGCCGACGCTAGCTTTAAAACGAAGGCTCGAGTCCATATCTAGATAGTATATTCCATAACTGATGACTTCCAACAAACGCCTGTTTTGTACTTCAAACTTTGGTTTAATTCTGCGAGTAAATGTTATAAATATGAAATATGTTATTGCTTACTTGAAAACAAAACACATCAAATTAAGTTTGGTGTAAGAACGTGTATAATAATGTAAATAGCGTTATACATATTATACCCATTACCCATCAAACAACACTAATTAATATTTGTTTTACATTGGTTTTCAATCGATTCTGATTCGTTATAATTTATCAATTTACTGTTGTATAATATGTTGTTTATATTTAATTGGTATCTTATTAATTACTTAGTGTACCTAATCTTTGTCTTAAACCAATTACCCACTATTAATTAGTTATTAGAGGAAGGATTATAAGGAAACAATGTACAATTTATGTGTTTGCAGACCGAGTACATCGTGTTTAAATTTAATTGTAATATTAACAGGATATCAAATTGTTTGTGTTCACGCATGTAGTATTTAGTATTTTCGAGACAAAGTCTTTGTTGTGGGTGAATACTAATTTAAAATAATAGAAACTGACGGTATCTATATCATCTACGAAATTTCTGGCGGATGCTAATTTTGCAGGTAGCAGTCAACATTGGACTTTCTGTGGCCCAAGGGAATGATACATTTTGGTTTGAATTTGTGTTATTATCTGAACTCAAAGTCAAGGATTATGATATACATGTACGACCTATTATTAAAGTATAGTTAAGGATTTTAACTATAGATCCAATCTTAAACTACCAAGCATTGATATCGACTAGTTGTAATAATTTATTTCTAGTTTCATTACAGGAAAACAAAGACAAGCAAAATTCTCTTTTCCGTCAAGGACGACACTATTTTATCCAAACCAAAAACAAGGCGTGGAAACAGTTGTTGCAGTATAAAAACTCATGAAACATCTGGCGGAAGGAAGGAATGCACAAACAGCCCCGTTCGTGTCAAGGTGAACGAGGTTATGGTGTTGAAGTTTTAATTATCATACTTATTGCTCCTTTTTCGTATTTATATTCCGAATGCCATTTTATTTAAAATATTTCTGTCTTGTAATTATACATTGTTTTTATGCTCCAAACTAGGCATGGCGTTAATAAGTGATCAGTTCTAAACTGTTATTGGTGGTAGATCTCTCATATTATGCGAGAGGCCGCCTGGAGTACCTAACCACCGCAATATCTCCCTCGCTAAACAGCAGTAAATGGACTGTTTTTCCAGTTTTAAGGACATTTTAGCAAGCTAACTACTGGCAGATTGTCATTTGTGTCTCCATATGGCAAGGGCAATAGAATGCTAAGCATTGCTTTGTAATTCATAGTGTTGTTTGGTTTTAGCGTTTTGCTACTGTCCATGAACGATCGTATCGTTACCATCACGCGAATGACATACTTGTCTCGCTATACATTGCAATAAAAAAACTACTCGTAAAAATAAAATTATAACTAAGTATAGATAAATATCATTTCAAAATAAAATAATTAAAAAAGCTTTATGATGATAGTTATTTCAATTTTGCACAGCTTGTGACATAATTTTTAACATTTATCATTGAAAATGGAGTGGACAAAACCAGTAGCTAAACCAAAACCATAAGTTTATTGTGTGTGAATAACTCATGTCATACAACATAATTTCTAAAAGATACGTTATATTTAAAAGCATAAAAAGTCGTGATAGAAACGTCAAAGCCACGTTTTGCAACTGGTCGGTTCGGTCCTCGATTCTCCTACATGTTTTACAAATTACACGATAAATGTTTGTGTAAATAAAACCACAAAAACCCAATGCCTTAAAAGAATTGGAGTGCCCAAATACGCGGAGAGATCGTGGGCTAACAAATATTGATGACTGACAAGACTCGAATTCCTAATTTATACAATTCTTATTGCCTTTTCGTTATTTAGTGTACTCAGAATTCCGTGAGCGGAAAATTAATTAATTTTATTGACAGGGAACCTCATTTCCCAAAATCCATTCCATTATATTTTTTCTCGCGTCTGTTCTCAAATTCAAGGCACGTTTTGACCTAGAATAGCATGAATGGGCACCTATTTTATATAAAGACATTCAGATGTCATTAAATTTACGTTAAGTCAATGGGAATTAATAAACGGTTGGAATTTACAAATTCAACTTATAACCAAACCAGTGCTGCCATTTCTCAGTATTTTTATACCAATAATACCAGAACTTGCTTGCTATTTCAATTAAGGTTTTGTGACTCAGTGCCTTGTTATTTTTGGACATATTAGCCTGTACTAATTGAGCTAATAAGCTAAAGCTATAATAATTATGATCATTACCCTTACACCTATAGGATAAAGCTTTTGAATATAATAGGATCCTCAGCTGCTCTTAAAAGTTATTTTCTCCAAATTGAATAAGTAGTCCACACTTCTTCAATACCTAGATAACGTTCATCCCTTATTAAAGAAGAAAAGGCGAAAACTAAACGTTAACTAACTAACTAAACTAAACGTTTATAGGTTGTAGGCGGCGAAAACTGCGGCTACAAAGGCTTACGCAAGGAATATTGAATGAATGAATTAAAAAAGGGAACCAAGACCTGCAATCTGATCTTTTTTTGGGTAGATTAAAACTATAGTACTATCTGTACTAACAGTGTAGTAACCGATATTTAAGTACTAAACCTGAGGCTACCCATCCTTTTGAGACCGTTAGATATTTAATACTATAGAAACCTAGTGCATGAATTCGTCTAATAAATAACAAAAACATTTATAACAGAACAGGACTAATTGGGAACAAAATCAAATAATGCGTCTAATGAATGTAGAAGTGTTTGATAAGGGAATACACCCAACAAATCTTTGAACCGGGTGATCTCATCGTCTGATAATTTTAGTCCTTGACTTCATTTTGTGCATAACATAAAAGACTATGTTACGGCACCTCCCACGCTGAAGGGTAGAGTGGAATTCTCGACGGCATTTAATAAAAAAGAGCCTGTGGACGGTTATATTGTCTTTGGAACAATATGGCTCCGTATACAATAGGCAAAATGAAATATCAATTAATTTGTTAATGTTTTAAATAGATTAAAAATGTTATAAACACAGAACCACACAGAACTAGGTATCTCAAAATTAATAGGTCATTAATAATCGAAAACAGGATCCGGAATTTAATGTGGGTGGAAAGATATCAAAAAACAAATCCTTTCACTCTCTACATTTTGCCGTAGTTAAAAAGGGAAATGAAACAGATATTAATTAGGTACCCATATGAAAAAATTAAATAAAATCTGGTTCGCAACTTAATCTTCGTATCGATAAATCCGTAACAGATTTAAAGCTTTGTAGTTTTTTTTTACATTGTAGATACTTATTTTTCAATTAAATATTTTTAACAAAAGAAAATCGAACTCTGGACTTTGTTCAGAGTGTCACTACAATACCTACATATGAGTAACGTCTATTAGTTATTCATAATAGTTTAATTGCGTATCATAAACAAGGATCTCTAAAGTTAACTGCGAAACCGGTTTGTGTGTATGAATAATATACTAAAATTAGCGATAAGGCAAAACGGAGAGAACTTCCGACAGCGGTCTTTGGCCTCGAGTCCGCTCGTATCCGTTACAATTTGAATTCAAAGCGTCAACGGCTTGGATTTGGCTAACGGATGCCCGCCCGCCGCGATAATCATGCACTGACGTTTACGATCGATTGTACCAAAATATAAGAGATTAAAGGAATATTAAAATTTATTTATCAGAACTATATTTTTCTACAAATCAATACAATACAATCAATAAATTTATAGCGTGTGAGTTCGTAAGACATAGACGAGATATAAATATTTGCAATCAATAACTAGTGGTACGTCTCTCTTATGTTATAAACAGTCTGGATAGGTACCACCGATATGTCTATTTCTCCGCCAAACAACGGTGTCAATGCACTGTAGTGTTTCGGTTTGAAGGAGATTGGAGCCAGAGTAACTACTGGACATTTTGAGACGATCCATGACCGGTCGTATTCCTTACCATCACGTGTATGGCAAGCTCGTCTACATTTTTATGAAAAACACATTTATCAAAGAGTAAATATAACATGGTTACTCAAAAAGAAATTGATGTGCGAAATCAACGATTCGAACATTACTTATTAATTTAAATTAATTTGTTACAATAATTATTAAAGGGTTAATGGATGGAAAGCGATGTGATTAGACACCACAATCAATGGCAATTTGTAACCACTTACTTCTTAGACTTTTAAAATTGGGGATTGAACTTGTTATGGAAGGAGTATGTTTTTTAAGGTTTTTATAATACCGCCTACAGTATCACTTACTTCCAAACAATAAAATTGTTGTTCGCAGTATCTCGAATCCTTGTCCGTACAGTGATTATTCTTTCTATTAATGAAAGTGTAATCATATTTCCATATAATTTTACGACAGCTTAGATAAAATCGTAGATTAATATTTTTTTAAGAATCAATTGATAAACGTGAATTATTGGTGTTTAATGGTTCTAATCGACATAATTACGTCCCTTTGTGTAATTATGTGTAATTGTAAAATATCGTATAATTTATTGATAAACGCTTTTTAGGTGTGGTAGAAAAACTCGTGAGCGTACTTAAATTATTTCTATAGTATTCATAATATCAATTCCTATAACCGAAGTTTGTCATTTTTATAGAAAAGGAAACTGAAACATTAAATGTTATTACCAGTTATTATAATATGTTAATGATAGCCTGCAATAAATTATTTCCCTCAAGTGTTTTGCATTTATTTCCAATTTTCTCGAATGTTGTTATCACATCAATAAATGCAACCCCTTGATAATGACCACAATCAACCACGTATTTCTTATGCTAATCAATATAAGCCCAACTACCTAGATAGAATTTTGCCAAAGAAAACACAATTTTAAATATGTCCTTTTAGAGCTAAGTTAAAAGACAGTCAGGGTCCTTGTGTGTCTCACCGTGCGAATTAACTCATCCGTCCCGGTCACCATTTGGCAATGGCAGCTGCAGTTAATCGGCTTCCCGGAGACAAAACTAATAAAACCCCATCTGTCCATGAAGCTGCAAAACATACTAAGTGCCAAAACCCACTTGTACTGCGTAGGGGGTCGATACAGTGGTAGTTTTTTGTTACTTGTTAGACATATTATAATCTTGAATATTACGTCACTGTTACAAATTGATACTGGTGATAGGTCTCTCATATGTAAGAGGCCGCCTGGGTAGGTAACACCGCAATATAGATATTGCCGTGCCCTTCTCCCGCCAAACAGCAGTGTAGTGTGCTTTGCTACTGTCCATGAGATGTCCTATCGCTCACCATCAGACGAAAGGCATGCACGTCTCGCCATTCATTAATATAAAAAAATCCTTGAAAAAGGTTACTGTTGAATATGTACCGCATGAAATATTTGTATCTAGGTATACTTCTAATAAGCCTTATCAGTCATGACATGCATGGTTTATCAAAGTAGGTAATAAATAAATATCTTGGATCTAAAGTAATAGATTATTTCAATTTCTAGGCCGCGTTAGCCTTTAATCGGTCTTTAAAATATGTATTATATACCTACACCAACCCTATAAGGTTCATAGGTTTAAGGCAGGTATAACAATATTGGTTCGAAAACAAATGGTTGCATTCTAAGCCGTAACAATCGTAATATTTTATAATTCAGATGGAGTTTGCATGACCTTGAATGGAGCAGGAGAGGCCACGCGTTTGAATTTCATACGTTACACATTATCAAATTGTACGTCAGACAATTACATCATCAAACCATGTCGTGTAAGGTAAATTGACAACAACATCATACATATTTATAGAAAACTGGATAACAACGATAAATCGAAACAAGTATTTAGCAGAACATTTATTCATTTGCTCCCAAGATTGTTTCATATGAAAATGACTCATACAGTTATGTATTATGATAAAAAATATTTATCACTCGAGTTTATCAGGCAATGTTACAAATATTGCAATGGTTCTATTCAGCAATGCTAGATTGCCGAATCGATCGATCTTCGTCATTTCTCCCAGTCTATACATAGTACGAGTATAAACTGGAACACTTCATTCTACACAGCTTTCCTGTTACAATATTTATAATTAAGTATAATTTTTAATAATATGATAGTTCGTTAGGTTTTTGTTTTGTCTTCCGATGTTCGATCGTGATAATGGCAAGGAATGATTTTCTAAGTTGGTAATATAAATAGACGATGTGGTATAGATCTAACGACAGCAATTATTACATACCTTAGAATACTGCCGCAGGCCTGAAGTCTGTGTATAGTCGATAAGTAATATAAAAGTGTAAGGCCGCGTGGAGATATAATAAGAAAAACAAGAGTATACATATGTACATGCCTACCTCGTAACCCTGATATTGGGTCAAGATTCTGCGGTCGCATTGCAAAGCGCTGGGTAAATCGTATATATTACCAGGTAATATTGTCGATATAAAAAACAATTCTCATAAAATGAGACATTAAACAGACGTGAATAGAGAAGAATGGGAAGACTGAAGAAGGGTTATGGCGTTAACAGGGGTAATATTATGGAGCAAAGAAGAATAACTAGAAAGCCTTCAATAACATAAAAACAAACAATGTATTTAAGAATACCTGATCTGATAGCAATGCATCATAAAAAATGAGATGAATGTGCTGTGCAGAAATCTGTTGTTTACCAGTGTGATAAATCTTTCCATACGCGTACACCAATTACAAGTAAACGAAAGCCCATTTCATCTTAATTACCAGTTCGATATTTCACATCGTCTATTGTAGGTTAGTGGGTAAGACGAACAATGATGAGTTTGCATGAACACAATCGCGTGCTGTCGCATCATCGGTAACGTGTAAAAATAATTGTTTGTTTAGTTTTTCATGCTAAACGTAGACGTTCAATGCAGCTTTCATTGGAATTATGAATAAACTAACCAACAACCTTACATGGTTGTCTCCAGGGCTTACATATTGCGATGCACTAATTTCTGTGTCACATTTTTAAAAATAACGTTTCTAAAACATCACCATTTACTTATGTTCAACAGGACTAATCCCTAGAATGAAGTGACTGCTAAACTTAAATTTTACATGTGCAATGTCACCTGTTACACCGAATTGGTATTTTGGACAGAATTAGATTAAAGAAGTTACAATATATCGTTTCATATTAACGGAGACGAGTGTTCACACGTGAAAGCGATGAGATTGCATGAATAGAGAAAGTGCTGTACCCGATGTGAACAACTTTATGAAAGTAACATCTACATATTGCTGTAGGAAGGAAAATGACCTCGGCACCTGTTTACTGATTTAAATTTAATCAAATCTCACACTTTTGGGAAATATGCTGCCATCTGTTGGCGTTTATGGTTGAAGTTTTTTTTGCGGCGGGACATCCGTTAGTGACGGAAATCATAAAAAATACGCATTTGTGTGAGATGCGAGTAGCTTATAATGAATTTGTAATTAATTTCTAGCCTTTTATATCCCACTGTTGGTAAAAGTCTCCCTCCTTTCCTTGCATTAGTCCACGATCTGTCGCCAATACTTGCCAGATTCGAATTAATCTAATTCATCCCGCTTTCTTCTAAATACCGAAATAATATAATACTGTATCTGTATCAGCCCATATACGTCCCACTGCAGGGCACGGGCCTACTCTACAATCGACAGTACGATTGAGAGTGGTTAGGCCATATAGTCCAATATAATACTAATAAGAATTATTTTTTTTCATGGTAAATGTCATGTACCTATCAAGATTTCCAATTATGTTTTCTGTCTGCTTTGATGTTGTCCCTTTATCTCGAGATCTGAATCGATTCCCAATAAGTTTTTCTGCATTAATAACATTGGAACAAATGGGTTTACAATTACTATTTTATTTTGGTACTAATATGCACATCGTATACACTATATAGACTATTTTGTTATTATTTAGGTAAATCAAGGCAAATAATTTCCTTATTCAGTATACAATACTTATACGTAATAATATGTTCTGCGGCAACATAAAAATTCGTTGAAATATCTTCTTCTATGGTTAAATAAATTAAGTTAACGGTAATTAAAATTACACTTATTTGTAAATGACTAGATACTTACTAGATTTAGATTTATCTAGTAAGTATCTAGTCATTTACTGACCTTTTTTATCTAACTGAAAAGCATGTTCTTCATTGACTGTACATAATTTTAAAGTCCTTCGAGTGACATTATTGAATTGTGTCTTTCACAATCATTTTCACTTAGCCTGATCTTCGTCTTACTCGTTTGTACCTAAAAGGCACCCACGTCTTATATCTACAAATCAATTGGCTTAAGACAATATTGCAGGGGTCTGGACTAACCGCAGCCTCCCTTCCCCATCAATACATGTTTACCCCAATACCCGTGTCTGCAATGTTAGAAGCTTGCGCAGTAGTAATTAATTAATCAATAGGTTCTAATCAACATGATGCACATTCAATGATTATAATAGAATAGTAAGAAACGACATCAAATATACCTCGGACTACGCCTGATTGGTTTTTCTATAAAATGAGCCTTAAATCGCAAAGAAAAATGTATTCAAAAATGTAAAATGAAAAATGTATATCAAGATTCATATTTTACCAGTTTTCTGCCGGTTGTGACTTGCAAACTAATCTTTAAAATAGCTGAAATCTGTAGAACCTTACAGATTTCAGCTACATAAGAAGGAGGTGCTACAATTACGAACAATAAACACAAAGGCAATCTATGTGTATCAAATAGTTGGATAATCATTAGTCTGTTAAATATAGGTTACACAGAGCAATTTCCCACGCCCTTTCTACACAATGGAGTTTTATAGGTCCGATGCAGACGGCTGATCACAACCATATAAGGAGAATTCCACACGACGCGCATCACGCCGGATAACCGTAGTGGTCATGCGCGAATGCGTCCCGTCGAGCACGCGAGTTCTTCAGACATCCGAAAAATGATACCGCACTGTAACGGAACGGTTAATTTGATAATTTACCGGCTCTCACTTGAATTTTTAGAGTTTAAAAACCGTTTCAGTCCGTTGCTACTTGCATTTCTTCTCAGTTACTACAGCATTGCATATGTATGTTCCGCTAAAAAAGTATACCGTTAAAATTTGTCTAACAATCTAATCGTGTTTTTAAGACTTTCATACCTGTGGACCTAATTAAGCTACGCTCATAGATAATTAATTGCTTGCTCCAGTAAGATTTTTGTAATAATGTTTTAATTAAGTATGCAACTTCATGAATTTTACTTGAAAACTTATATATGGTCGTTGATATAGCTCTAAATTACCCTTATAACACCTTCCTTCCTTCCTCTTAACACTCTGACTCTGACTGGGTATGATAGGATATATGTGGATGTAGGTACCTAGGATACCTAGCACGCAGTAGGTATAGGCGATTTCAAAGCTAACGCAGGTGTGGATAAAGGCTATAACATCCTTGGGCCCTATTGAAATATTAATATTCCAGGAAGTAGTATTACTATAAATACTGGAGTTACAAAGTTTTACTATGAAGATATTGGAAAGTACTACTCCCCATACAAGTTGCGATATTGGGCTTGTGCTGGAAACGCCTTTACCTTTTCTTATTACTTAATTGACTGTATGAAAACAGTTTTTAACTCAAGCAGGTATTGTATGAAGGAACAGGTGTTGTGTTCTGTATAGCCATAAAAAGATTGAAACATGATGCCTTCTCGCCAGCCATGTTTGGACATATGTCAACTCATTGCATACTTGACCATAAAGAATATGCTAGTCGATCCCTTTCAGACACTTATATGATGTATACAATCATACTACTGTTCAATACAATTTAATTATCAGAAATTGTTCATACAACGGTCACAAGGATAATCCTGGCTCTTCGTCAAAATACAAGACATTTGTGATGTAGCTCAAAAATAATTAAACTTTACGGACAAAGAGATCAGACCGAAAAGACCGAAACCAACACTTATGGATCACACAAATATTGGTCTCGGTGCGGGATCGAACCCACGTCCTATGGCATCTCATTTAACAGCCAGCTCGACGTCTCGTCCAAGAACGTCAAAGAGGTTGTCAAAAGCTTAAGACTTTCTGACCGAAGGAGTAAGTATGCAGACCATACCATGCAGACTGCTCGAGTGCTTCTAGAGCCACAACCGCTTCTCCGGGCATTTTTCATCTCTAGATATGATGGACGGAGCCGGGCCGGGCAGCTAGTATAACCCTCGACTTGTTTGACTTAAACAAAAAATATTTGTAAAGTTAAATCATATTATAGCATATTATAATAATTTAGCCTTTGCCATATAAGAATATCATTGCCGTTGAAAAGCTGTCGCCTTTCTGTCGCCATCTATTGACTGCCATTTGTAAAACTAGCGTTACTAGACTGACGATTTGCGCCACCTGTTGTTATATGTTAATAAAATGAAATGAGTTAAATTATGTCACCTTTAACTAGCATTGTTAACTTATAAAATATACCTTTTGAATTAATTAATATAAATCTTTTTCCTTCGCAACTTAAAAAAAAAAACAGATATTTTTTTATAAAAACAGCTGGTGTCGTTCATTCGGCCTCCTTGTCTATGGTAGCGTAATTTTATATTTTTAGCATAGTATATTTCTTTATCTCTCTCACACTTCAATAAAAGAGACTCAACTATTCCTCTTTTACTTTTAAGCTGCGTTATAGTGCTTTAAAAAACAACCTACAATATTCCTATTGAAGAGCTTGTTGTATTGTACGTCATTTCATAAATTTATCAAGGATTTATTTTATTTGTTTGGTAGTTTTTCAATACAAGTTGGAAATATTGAGTGTGGTTAGATTAAGATTCGTGAATAAACAAATGACTTTTGGGAAAGGCACTACTTCAAACTGGAACTTTTATATTAACAATAATGGAAATTACACTTTACAAGCTATGACAGAAAATAGGTAGGTTGATATACAATAGGTAAATACAAGGCAGTTTTGATTTTGATTGCAAATTTAAATTATCTAATGTTCGTTTCAGAAAACGGTCGAGAGAAGATGACATGTGTGAATTTATGCCATTGTCAAAAAGAATCAACAATCTACACATAAATAATAATCTAGCAAGTGCAGTTGTACCTCAAAATCAAGAAGCTAGTCAAATAAATGGAGTAAACATAGAAAATGCAGCATCTTCATCTAGTTCATCGACTGATTCAGAGAGAAGACCGAGCTACGACCCAGGAATTACTTCTTCTCAAAGCAATTATTACTACGAGAACAAGTTGCTATTCGAATTGCATTTAGAAAGAATACAAAGATCTGGACAACAGTTTCCTTTTTAATATAAGTTTAGTTAAGGTTTGTGTGTATTATTTTATTATACTTGTTTTAGTTAGCATGTGTTTGAATGAAATATAATAATTTCAATAAAAAGAACAGTATGTTGTGATTGTTGTAGAAAAGTTTTATTTTCATTAAGGTATAGATAAATTAACGTCAAAAGTCAAAACTGAATGACAAAATTTTGACCAATCACGATTCAGAATTTACACGCCACCTGGCGATAAATTTGACAAACTCCTAAACAGTATGGCGGATTACGTTTGTCGTAAATGGTAAAAGAGAAGGGGTGTTGTTATTTATGTGGTATTAATAAAAAAAATGGAATTTGTGATAAAATCAAGCAGTTGAAGACACGGTGATTTTTACCAGCATCGAAGAAAATTTTAATCGTAAGGTAAGCAGTTATTGTCATCGATTTGTTTACAACGTGTGAATATCCATGACCTTATTTCCGAAGCGGTACACAGTAGTACCGTTAGACGGGGCGCGTGGCCACCAGAGCGCCCGCGAAAGAGTGCCGTGAGGGCCGCGTCAACCCCTCCTCTCGCGATTTTCCTGGCGGTGGAGGAAGGAGCCGGGAGCGGGAGTGATTTGGTGACGGTACATGGAGGGGATCCCGCATCTTGGTGGGGATGCGTCGCGTCCGCGTGATGGACGTACCGCCGGCCAAAAGGAACTGGTAGGGGTGAACAACCTTCGATTTCTGCGTGGTTCCGCCCACGACAGCGCGAACACCCTTTTAAATTTAATAATTAATCCCCTGCTTCAATAATTGCGTAACATAAAAACTTAATTCGGCCATATTTGTTACAGAATCCTTTGTCTCTTGTATGATGCACATAATTGTCTTAAACAAATCACACAAACTCGTTTTTTTTTATAAATTATGAATTAAAAAACAATGTATTTGTTATGTACACACTCAAAATAGGTATCTGCAACAAAATTGGTTTGAGTTAATAATAAGGTCAAGCTTACACTTTCTTTAATCAAAATTCAATAAAGTTAGTATTAAGTTAAAAAAGAAATATACACTAAACTAAAAAACTTAAGGTTTCAAATTTATTACCCGGTATCATACATACAAGCAGCATACCAGTATGATTACCCAACAAACAGACTCCTTGCAGCCACTGAACCACAACCACACAGCGCTGTGTGTCTTGTGAAAGTACAGCAAAGAGAAAGTGAGCATCACGCTAGAGCTACATGCGCACACACACAAATTGTCAGTATGTATAACTAACTGGTCGGGCCTGCATAAAAAACTTTCTTTAACCCACTTTCTTGGCCGTCTACGATCATCTTTTGCCTCTCACCATCGATTTGACGTTAGTGTTGTGCGTCTGGTGGTCGGTAGTGGTATGCCCTACCAGTGTCCCAGTGTAGTCCCGTAGTGCCGTCGCGCGGTGGTGGGATGTCGGGACGTGGGGGTATACACAGCTGTGAATGACGGAAGTGGGACAGTGCTTTTTATTATTGTTTTTCTCTGACGGCGACGAAACTGAAGACTATGTGCGATATGCAGAAAATGCCTTCAAGAGAAGATTCATCTTGGTACATAATTACAACCACATAATACTTTCAATTTTTTTAGAAAGTAAAATCTGTTGTTATATTATCATACATGTAATCTATAACATCATAAAAATTCATGAATATAGATAAATACTTTCACTATACTGCAACTAATTATATTATTTAAGGAAATGATTTTACTGTTGCCATCTGAATATATTTATAGTCTACATATTATGTAGTACTTTCATATTTCTTAATTCTAAAATGTACAATACAATTTTACATATTATATTCCATACAATAACTTACAAATTTAAACAAAAGTCCAAAACTAGACGAATATTATAATTTTAAACAAGCTATATTTTCAAATTTATTTTTAATAGCAGTCACCAAATAAAATAGATTAAAAAAAATCCCCTTAATCAAAACAAAAACCGTTCGACATCGTTCCTGGAGCAAAAGAGCCTAGAATACTGGAAGCATTTCCTCTTTGCCTAGAATACTGGAAGCATTTCCTCTTTGTAGTACTTTTAAATTGTTATTTTATGTTGACTACTAATCTGAATTTTTTATAATAGTTTTTTGATTAAAGGTGTACAGAAATCAATTAAATTTTCTGGTTATGGGTTTTAGTAAAGGATTACAAGATTGCCATATAGCTATTCATAATGTAAAATTATCGCTCAGATTTTCTAAAATGTAACGAGCCACTCAACATTTTAACATTGAATAATTTAACTAATAGTTAAATTAAGTACTTGGTTAATACATATACCGCCCTGGGAACGTACATTATTCATATAACAATGTTTATCTCATACATACTTTGAAAAAAAATCATACTCATACAGGATAATGTATAGTCTGTCGGTTTGTTTAATAACACCTTTTCCTAAGAAAACTTCATGAAAGAGTAAGTTCTAAATATGTTTACGGCCCCTTGATGCTGTAAAATAAAAATATGATCAAAATTAAGCTATGATTACAATATCTTTTTAAATATTTACATAGAAGATAATATATCCAACATATTATGTACTACTTAAACAGTATTAATAATTAGTAATTTTAGTTAATTATTTTTTGTATTACAAAGAGTAGTGCACTCTGACTCATAACTTGGCATTATTTATCTGAGCTTGGGCCATATCATTCCATTGAGATAACATGTAAATTATTTTCAGCATCATGAATAATTTGACTATTATAATAGTCAACACCATTCACTGTGTATGTAGAAACTTTGAAATCAGGCCATATGCATCTATAGTGATAATAAAAAACTTTTGTTTATTAATTATATTTTATAACTTATTTATTTTATTTTAAATGAAATATACTAGAAATATTAGCAATTCTTAGTAACAAATCACATTTTTTTAAACAGCATTAAGATGATGATTCTAATTGTAATACATAGCCATCTAGTTGCTTGGCAAACTATGGAGCTTAACTCAGGAAGCACATCTTATACTGTATTTAGTGCCTTCGGCAGTGAACAGAAACAAAATGAGAATATACAAGTATTTCCTTATTAACACTTCTCCTTTCCCAAAAGTTTAGTGTCCCTAGTAGTGAGCCTAGATCTTATTACTATAAGTAGCTATAATCAATGGATGAATTTAATATCATCTCTATGCCAAACACATTCAGCAGAACGGCTCTGATCGAAACACGCACTGGAACCTCTGACCTGACATAGTTTGTAATTGTAAAAAGTTTAATGAGATATCAAAAATGTATTAATATTAATCATCAATTTAAACCAGTGAACTGCGAGGTGTAATCCTCTGCAAGAACATCACTAAACGTTTGGCGTGTAATTTCCATACTTACGCGCCCCGAGCCGTATATTTTTAGATTATCCGCCCAGCCTGAGGACGTCCTACATTGCATTTACCAAGCTGCTACCTTCACTGTGCTATAGGGTGTAGACTGTGACATTAATTAAGCTAAAATACCCAAAAGGTGACTTGAGCAAGGTGCTATAAATTTACTTGGTCACCCTTTGTTCGTCGGGCTAGATTTATAGAGACCCAAGAGCAAGTGGTAATTGTCATAGCTACTACCGTACGCAATGGTTGAAAGTCTTTAATGTTGCCGAAAGTGCATATTTTGTGGCATTTCTGGTTCTACCTGAGTCCTGAATGATAGAGCTGATGATACTCTATATCCATTCCCCCAAGTGGAATGCAGCTGTTGTTGCAGTAAAAATATAAAAAAAAATACGGTCAATAAGCAGACTTTTAATTTTATCCAGTTGATGAAACATCCGCAAAGCATTACAATATTCAATGGAACACAGGAGCATTTAGTGCAGGGAGCTACATTGTATTGTACTTAAGATTTAGGTCGGCATTATTATGTGACACTGGGCCACGGTCCAACAATGTAAAATGACAATTGAAGTTCACAATTCGTGATGTAATCCGATAAACGATTTACATCATAAAAATATTACCACCAATGTTATTTTAGGTAAAAATGACTAAACATAAAGCTCTTAAGGTCTTATTCCTGTATTCATCCATTATTCTAGTCGCAGAAAGGAGCACGTTCACAGTTTTCCAGCCAGGCCCGCGTACGGATATTGCGAATACTAGAATAATGGAAATTCATCATTCGTTACCGTTAGATGAACTGGTTTATATCTCGAGTGGGACAAACATTATGCCAGCCTAACTTTACTATCTTAGGGCCATCTAATTTTAGCTTAGTACCTATAAGATGATTAAAATAATCTATTGAATTCGTTGCCTCAGCAGTAGGGACGACATTACATAAGGGCGACTGTGGGCGTTCGCCCACTGCTTTGCGGGTCAAGGGCCCTGGCATTCGGGATTGTTAGGACTAAAAAACTACCTTTGGCGATTCCAACGAGTGTTTCAAAATGAATTTCGTATGTCGCCAACAAAATTTTGGTATTGTATCTTTCTGCTTTACAAATACCGGTGTAAGTTGGAAAACTGACAGCTCAGAATATAGATCATCCTCAGTCCTTTATTAAACTGGAAAGGGTCAATGCTGCCTTTATTATCGTAGATTAAGGTTGGTTAGTACACAAAGTCGCTGCGGTCCTTACAAGGAAACTAACATGGTACCGTTTAGCTGTCTTGATTGTTCAGTACTTGTTTTGTGAAGTTAGGTTTAGTAAGCATCATTGTGGATATCCCTTGTTATTTCTGCTTAACTTACCATCAAGTGTACCGTAGTCATTTGGTCATATCAGCATAAAAAATCTAGATGATCCAGGATAACAAATTTTTGTACAAGATTCAAAATAACTGAAATCTATATTCACAAGTCATATTTAAATAACGATATAAATCTCTTTGTTTATAGTGACGAAGACTCGGAGATGAATTTCGCAGCGTTCTCGGCGGTGGGCGCGGGCGGCACGCACTTTGTCACCACGGGGGGACAGCTGCCCGTCGCCAAGCTGCAGCAAAATGTCTCTAACAACGGCACCGCACTCTCACAGGTACGTTGTATACTTAAAAATACCCGATTTACACTTTACAGGCTGCCCAATAGACAATACCATCATACAAATAAATAAATCCAAGTCACACATAAACCTGACCCCGAACTTACATACAAAATATGTGAGTATCATAAAGCATAAAGATTTGAAAGCCAATACTTGTGGTTCATACAAAATAAATCCAGAGGCGTAGATTGAACCACCTGGTTGCCTCTGGTTTCGCAATTGACTTGTTTACCACCTGTGCTCTTGAGGCGGTCAATTTTATGAAGGAATCACGCAATAATATATTATTTATTTGAATTGTTTTTCTTATAAATAAATGATTTTGTCATCGCTCAGCAAAGATTCTAACAAATATGTTTTCGTCTGATACGTTCATAAGACGGTCATCATGTGTTAGATTGTAGCAGATGGAATATTTCCTTATATTTTGGGTAATCTAACTACTACTTTTAATAAAGAGACACAAAAAGTTTGCTTACTGTTGAATAGCAACCTTCTTTCCATAGCGGTCTGCTACACGCTTTTTTAGATACTGCGAAGTAATGTACTATGTCTTAAAGATAGTTTTATTATTATGCATTGAAAATCATGATAAAAATAGAATTTACTCACAATGCATTTCCAATTCGTAAGTCTGCGGAAAACGATGTAATGTGCGATTCTTTACTAAACAATAGCATAAATCAACAAGAGTTATTTGTTGTTTTAATGCTCTTCCTGCATATGTTTATTTAAAGATTGCATCATTACGTTTCTTATAAAATAAATGTGTTATGGACCATATTGACCCGTACGGCATTTGTCTATATTTATATTACGGTACTTTAAATTCAAATTAACCTTTACAATACTCTCACAACTTGAGTAATAATATAAATGTCGAGATTTAGTAATATTATTCAAATATCGAATATTTGCTTTGGCCGGATTAGCGCATAATATAATTGTTATTTCTAAACTGTTTCCTATATTTAGCAACTGGCTACCATAACCTCACGAGTATTCTGTTATTTGTATGTTTATGTAACCGTTTACGGATCATAAAGGTTTGTTTAATTCAATCGTTGTTTTTATTGAATAGTCAAGACTTATAGTAAAGTTTATTTATTCGATTTGTAAGACTAATCTGTATACTATATAAATAACCTGAAGGTTGGTCAGGCTAAAATGTTTTAACTGACTATTCAATTTACTTCGATCGAACCTTCGCAGCTCAGATGAGTTAAATATAAGTAATTTACGTATTAATCAGAACCTTTTAATAATTCCTGCTCGAATAAAACTTGAAATTATGAGGAAACCAAAATTGATGAATTAAAATGAGCCAAGGCAATATATTTTGTATATATTCAAACGGTTGTTTGTATTATTTTCTCATTGGAATATAGAGAGAATATTGAAAATTCTATACTTAAAAGCAAATAAATATTTAATAAAGAAGATACTTTGAACAATTAACTGGTGTGGTGTAGAGACACTGCTTTACCTTACTATTAGTCCAAGATCCCAGGGCCCCCAGACGTTACTTATTTTCTCATAAAAAATAGAAATGGGATAAAGTAGTGTTAGTACGTACTTTGAGTGTGTGCATACCTGCTAGCTTGGGTCGACGGCCAATTCATAGGTACCAGGTGCTAAAGGTAGATAAATACAATACTGACTTTTCTTAAATTCTCAATGCTGATTTTTACATATGTTTTAGATAATTTTGTTAAAAATCATAATCATTATTGCCAGACACTTTCCATCGGCGCTTACCCTTACCAGACGCTTTAAAGATTCAAAAAAATAACATAATTTTACTTATAGTCTCACTCTTGATTTGTATATATGATACTTAAGGAACTATTTGAACACCCCTGGTCAGCAGCCAGACCAGTTGGAGGGGTCAAACATCCCCCCAGACACACATAAAGTGTCGCTATGTGTATGAGCGCGAGGTCATTATTTGTACGCTTGAGTGTGAGAGAGATATCTATGTGCTGTTAGAGAAGTAATAAAAATGATTGAGATTTAAGAAGAAAATTATCAGTGGTGTGTAATGCACTATTATCAGAATCAATATTGTAAACACAATGGAACAACGATACCTTTTAAAATTCTGCTCTGTTCGATATAATCAAGAGGGATTAAAGATTCGTTACATACAAAATAGAATCGAACCTGAAGATTACAAGGTATTTTAAAGTGATCCGAGTTGAGAAAATTTTATAAATAATAAATATAAGTTTCTTTAACCTATGTTTTATATCTTATCACATCATCGAGTAAAATTGAATACTACTATTTAAAAAAATCATGTTTATTAAATCTTAAAATTACACAAAGCTATTTATTTGTAGTTTGAACATTTTATAATTCAGCGTGATCTTTACTGTCATCATCGTCTAAGTTTGATAAGTCATCATCAACCCAATGTTGGCATTGACTATCTTCATTATCATCCTTATTACTTTCATTTTCTGTAACAAAAATAACATAATTAAGAATCAAAGACTTACACGGTCATATCAATTATTCAAAGTTAAAGTATAATACCTGATTCTTCTTGAAGCGATTCACTGACAAAGCTCGGCAATTGGTCCCCATCGAACCAGTTAAAATGATATTTATTGTCTTCCAACGTCCACCCATTATTGTCTGGACTAAAAATACTAATTTTCTTCATATGGGCTTTCTTCCAGAGATGAGTAATGTAATTAGCTCGCTGAAACTGCTGTAAAAGCTACTTTTGCATGGTGGTAAGTTACTTGCATCAAAGTTTTTCACATTTTTGCGATTGAACTCTTCATATACGTCACAAACCATATAAGTGTTGATGCAGAGTTGGAGTCGGGCAGCATCTACGTCAATTATTCCGGCCACGTTGTACAGTTCACAAATAAATTTTGTATAGTGTTAAACACATTTTGCTCCAGTTCTAAGTCACTGAATAAGTCTATATCGCCGAGTTTCATAAATGCTCTCTGGTACTCTGCTTTTTTTTCAATACATTAAATGGCCTTTGCTTGCCTTTTCTAAAAAAAGCTGGATTGTAATCGCAACCAGTTATTGCGTGAAATCCTGGCAAGCAACGGCTTAATGTAGGTCCTAAATGTTTATAAATCTCAGTGATATCAATGTATCTAACTTTATTTCCAGTGCCAGTCAATATCCACACATGGGAGTCATAATTTTTTAAATGATGCATATTGCCCACCATAATTACTGCAATATCGGTGTCAGGACACTGAATAACAAAATTAGCTTGATCATCAAAATTGCAGATATGGTGGATAATTTTAGTGTCAGCTTCCTCGTGTTCAGGGCAACTTAAATTTTCATCAATAGAAGATACTACTGCATTGTTTACGACGGAAAAAGAGTGACAATTCTTGAAATTAACAACAATGTTTTTGTTGCCAATAAATGGTACTATATCGTCTGTAGACCAGTGGCGTATAAAAAAGTCAATGAGAGCCTCTTCGATATCGATATTATTCAAAGATATCGATAAATAGATATCTCTCTCACACTCAAGCGTACAAATAATGACCTCGCGCTCATACACATAGCGACACTTTATGTGTCTGGGGGGATGTTTGACCCCTCCAACTGGTCTGGCTGCTGACCAGGGGTGTTCAAATAGTTCCCTAAGTATCATATATAAAAATCAAGAGTGAGACTATAAGTAAAATTATGTTATTTTTTTGAATCTTTAAAGCGTCTGGTAAGGGTAAGCGCCGATGGAAAGTGTCTGGCAATAATGATTATGATTTTTAACAAAATTATCTAAAACATATGTAAAAATCAGCATTGAGAATTTAAGAAAAGTCAGTACTGTATTTATCTACTTTTAGTACCTGGTACCTATGAATTGGCCGTCGACCCAAGCTAGCAGGTATGCACACACTCAAAGTACGTACTAACACTACTTTATCCCATTTCTATTTTTTATGAGAAAATAAGTAACGTCTGGGGGCCCTGGGATCTTACTCTATATTACAAAGTACTCGAAAGCAATAAGTGGTAATTGAAACAAGTGCCAACACAAATCCGTCTTGTATGGTGACGTAACAGAGTGAAAGTTAACGTACATATTACTAAAATTATACTGAACTAGATAAAGACAATCCCACGCATTCGTTCTTACTGAAAACGACGAAATAAAAAGCAGGAAGTGTTGGTACTTCTCAACTTGCGAATCTGAGAATGTTTAGGACGTTGGTTTTCAAAGTATTATGGGAATATAATTACTATTCATATCTCAAAAATCCTTTTACTATGACAAGGAGACCTTAAGGTCTTGGATCTCGTATATTCGTTTCACTACATGATTTCTTAGGACTTAGGTTGATACTTTTGTGGTGTCCACTGTCTACCCTAATAAAGTACTAAAACGAACCAGACAAATATTCCGAAAAACGCTTTATAGTTTTCTTCCAATTCATATTGCGGTCAAATTAGGCCGCTTACCGACGTAGTCGAGTGATTGAGTTTGGAGCGATCTCGCACGGTGAATGGCCGAACTGGGTTCGAGGCCACTTCAGTGAACTTTTTGATGTTTAAAAAATAAAACTAAATGTATAATATGCATTCAGTCATATTATGACCACGTATAAAATGAGTACTCTGCTATACATATTTTTTTGCGTACGTCTGCCGTTTCGTTCTCATACTATGAGTCTATGAGTCAGCTGTCCCTACATTATGAGTATGAGTCATCGTCCATCCGCAAGGTGTATAAACGAGGAACTTGTGTAATATGAAATATCTGGTTTTACAAAATATAAACTCATCAGAACGTGAATTAACACTGAAACGTATTTTCCTACTTACAATTTTCTAGCATTAGTCGGCTTGCTTAAAATATATTACAATGTTTATTTAAAAATACGAGGAACAATGAAGATCTTAATTTGTTTACAACAAAATGTTCACGAATATACTTAGATAACAAATAGTATTCGATTCTGCTTTATTATAAAAAGTTGTATGTAATTTATAAATACACATGATTCATCTCATTTATTTTACCAATATTATGGACTTAATTATATTTTTTTGTTTATACCTATGTAAATCTAGTGTTAAAGGTATCCTTAAAAATAGGGTATATGTTGTTTATACTCTGATGAATTTTATTATGTGTAATGCCACCCATAGTGCAAGCTTATAATGGGCGCAAGAAATGATGTGCTTGCAAACGTAAAGGTCACACGCAATGAGATAAGATAGGTCAAGCAAATTACTAGCATAAGTTTATTTACGGAAATATTTTAAGGTTTCCTCTTTTATTTATCAGTGTTTTTGTATATTTATATTAGCAGTTTATGTAGGGCAATTGGTTGAGAGCCAGCTGTGAAATGAAAGCCCGCCGATTCGATCCCAGCAGGACAAATGTTTGTGTGGACCTCACATATTATTTTTGTTTTATTGCATTGAATGGCGAGACGCGCGTTTACCTGATGGTAAGCAATTCTGTGGCTGATGTGGATTGAGTTAACAGAGCTCATTGTGTTTGTAATGTTGATGGTTACATAATAATCTTTAGGATAGATGACAGCCTGCGTGGTGCAGTTGGTTAGACGGCGTCTATAAAATAAGAAGTCGCGGGCTCAATCCCCGCACTGAGACAAAAGTATGTGTGATCCACAGATATTTGTTTCGTTGTGTTTGTGAAATCGAAAAGTCTCTCTTAGTTCTTCATACTTACGACAAAAGACTCGGTCCAGGCCTGGGGTCAGGACCATGTATATGGCTGTTATGTGTATTTATTTATATACAGTGGACCCCCGGTGATCCGGCTCCTGTCTAATCTTTTTACTTTATTTATCGGCATTTATCTGTACTTATTAATATTATCAACAAGATCTGGACCCAGTCCAGGGGTCGTGACCCATGACCTCACCCTGGATCCGCCGTTGGCGGCTTGCAGTTATGTAGCGTGTCGTATCGCAGGTGGTGGGCATGGTGGGCGGCGTGTCGATGGGCGAGGGCGTGCAGTACGTGCGCGCGCTGGAGGGTGGCGCGGCGCTGCAGCACACGCCGCAACTCATCACCGTGCCCATCGCGCTGCCCGGCGCCAAGCCCGGTATGTACCGCATTACACGAGTCTTCTAGAAGCTTCTTCGATCCAGATGCAAATATATTTCTTGAAAAAATCGAAATACCTTGCAAGTTTATGATTATTCTGATGAGAAGTATGTATCGTGAGTGGTTAAAACTCGGTATTAAAGAGTAAACTCCAGTTGGGTGCTGTAGCTGACACACACCATTGTTTAACTGCCATTTTAGCGAGCGGCTTCATGTTAGATGAGTTACACTACTCATAGATTTTTAGCAATACCAAGAACACAGACAAGCTACAATCGATTATTATTTACCGTCACATCTGTGCCACAGAAATTGACATTTTTAATAGCGAAATTGCTCTATAGATTTCTACTGAGTTTTTTTTTTTATCAGGATCAATATTTATTAAAGGTTCCAATATTTATATTTTGACATAGAATTTGTACTCAAGATATTGCAATTTTCGCATGTACTCTCGCTAGCATTGATCGGTTGTTTCAATGATGACATAACTGGCCCACATTGTGAGCCACTGTTAGCTAGCAGCTCTCAAATTACGGGAGATTACGCCACATTCAGCCGCTGACCCAAAGCTTTGTCGGAAGAATAATGTTTTTTTTTCATATTAAAAGCGTTTTATTCTAGTCTTAAAAATCTTTGCTTGCTTAAAAATTATCAATTATTCTTGTTAAATGTGTCTGTTGATGATAATTTGAATGAATGATTAAAATAAAAAGATGCATCAAAATAATAAAAAATAATATAATGCATTCCTAATTCGCAGTTGGATTACTATTTGTTTTTCTATATTGTAAAATACACATTTATCAAAAATCTGTCTGTATCAGCCCATATACGTCCCACTGCAGGGCACGGGCCTACTCTACAATCGAGAGTACGATTGAGAGTGGTTAGGCCATATAGTCCACCACGCTGGCCTAGTGCGGGTTGGCGGACTTACATACCATAGATTCTAAAAATTCAAATTGTTCAATGTTCAGCAGTGGATTTCCTGTGGCTGAAGAGATAGAGAGAGAGAGACATGTTTTAATTATGAAACTTGATTGCAGGTGATCCTCAACCGACGGTGCAGATTCAGGTGCTAAGTCCTAACCTGTTGCAAGCACAGCAGCAGCCCAAATATCATATGCAAATACCTATACAAGGATTACAACAGGGTATTTATACAACACGAATATTGGACTAACAATAAGGCATTAAGTACATCTTAAAGTGGTTCATATTTACTTTTTTCTTTGCCAATTACTAATTATATGAAAGATATTCCTAACAGCAACTTTTATAAAAATGTAGATTTAAATTATTGTTTGCTTTCTTTTTGAACAATTCCCAGTCATAAAAACAACTTACTTAATAATAAAAAAATGTAATTAAACTCAGCTTTGTAGAAGATTGAAATGTTTGAAAATGAACCTTTGAATTAGAAACGTGATAAAGCATGGGACAGTTTATTTAATATGTGTGTTTGTTGTGTAGGTGGCGCGGTGCTGACGGTGGCGTATTCGCAGGACGGTAACGAAGGCGGCTTGCAGCTCGTCGGACAGAACACCTTGGGGGAAGGTGAGCTTGTAGATAAAAACTAAAATAATTCATTGACTCAATTAAAATGTCCCATAACGTTTAGATTCAGTTATTTTTTTATCTACCACCCAATTCAGAAAGCGATTTTCATTAGAGAACGGAAGAAACTCTTGTGTTGCTCTTTTCTCTTTATACTTTGTATTGTTGTTTATTATTGGTCTGTTATAGTTCATCTGTTTTTAGTATTTCATAAATCGATTGAATTTAAAATCGTGAATAACAACTGGGCATTATTTTCGCGATTTTTTCAGTTTATGAGGTTTACAATATGCAGGCGCTAGGTCCTTGTATGTCCCGGTTTATTTTTAAAGGCAGGCCATGCACTTACTTTCTATAGACTCGCATACTTATTTGCCGATGGCATAAAATCCCTTTGAATTATGAAATTTACACGCTGTGTATGTTGCAGGTTTACAAGTGTTGGCCATGCCACAAGAAATGCAACTGGTCCAGCCGTCACAAACACAGACACAGACAGACGGCAAAGAACACATACAGAGTAATATGCATCAGGTAAACAACACTAATTTTGTACAATTGTGTGTGTATGTGTGTGTAAATTAGTTTAAAGTTTACAACACACGCACGCACGCACGTACACACGCACGCATGTACACACGCACGCGCATATTTCTAGTTAAACTGGTAAACAAGTCTTATTTAAAACTGATAATTCTTCATCACAATAGCTCATGTACATATTGTTGTTTGAGAAAAATAAGATTGTCGCGTGCTTTTGATATTTTAGTATAGAGAATTGTTTGTAGAAGGGGAAAGGGCAGACAAAACTCGGTCGCAATATAGAAATGCTTGAAATGACAGTCACCAGTTATTTAAGTGATGATGGTTCTGTCGTCAAATATGCACTACCATTTTAAGTCTAGTTGCGATTAATGACATGAATTAATTGAAAAAGACTACTCAAATACGTACCTAGATATTTTAGTGGTGTAGAAACTTAGTATCAAATCCAAATACTGAGTAATATATTACATATTTATGACACATAAAAGCTGAACCAAGAGTTAAGCATTGAAACATGTATATCTAACGGTGATTATGGTGATGATGATTATGATTATGAATAATTTTACAGGTGTTCATAACGCCGAACCAGCAGATAATAATCAACGCTCCCGAGGACCAGAAGACGCTGAACAACAACACGAGCACAAATAACAACAACTCGGACATCACCAGCATCGTCATCAAGGAGGAGTACGAGGACAACAACCAAATGGATGACGTCAGTATTTTGTAAAATATTCAGTCATTATTTTTAGAAAGGTTTAGAAATAGTCTTTAGAAAATTATTTAAAGAAAAAATCGTGTCAGTTTATCCATTATAAAATATTTAATTGAAGAAAGCATAGGTGTGAAAATGGTTTTGTTTTTGGACAGCCTCCGTGTCGCAGTTGGTTAGACATCAGCTGTGAAACGAGAGACCGCGGGTTTTATCCCCGCACCGAAACAAATATTTGTGTGATCCATAGGTTTTAGTTTCGGGTCTGGGTGTCTGTGAGACCGAAAAGTTTCTCGTAGTTCCTGATCTCAATCTTAGTGTGGATTCAGGACTATGTATGTGACTGTTGGGTGTCTTTATTTATTTTTGTTTAATTTTACTACTTAAATCAGTTTTTATGAAGTCCATGTCAATCAATAGTTTCCTTAAAATAACATAATTTCGTCAGCTTTTTTCTTTCAAATTATAAATAAATGTACATTGGAATTGTTTCAGGAAAGTTCGCAAGAAACGGAATCTGGCGAGATAGGATGGCGGATCAACGACCAGCAGGAGCTCGCCAAGTATCTCAGCCAACTGCAACCACAAGTGAGTTATGAATAAATTAAGTTAAATATAATTATTAAAATTAAAGGATTAAATAGTTGTAATGCACGATACAATTCTTCAAGATTTTGTAAGGTATGTGAAGTCCGCCTACCTACGTTAGGCAAGAGTCGTCCATAGTTGTAAATATGATAATATGGAGATGAATGTTTATGATCGAAGTCCGGATTCAAATCCACCTCTGGAAGTCATGTCCCCTTTGATAGCACCTAATACCTCATAGCTTCCACCACACACGACTAATACTGCCCCTAGCTTTTCTCAGGCCGGCACACTGAATTTAACTTCGATGAAAACAAAAAGAATAAGTCCCATTTTATAAGTTAAAAAATGAAAAACAAAATCAGTCTTCCAAAAAAATTAATAACCCAGTCTCCTGGCTCCTCGGCTATGGATAGTTCGGCTACACAAATAAACATCTACAATGAGTTTTATTCTATGGAAGATGTTGGCCCTTTTATTGCTTATGTAGAACTGTCTGAGAGTTGTCCATCAGAAGGGGCCACTTGTCCCTTTATATTTGAAGCAGTTTTATATAAACACAACCTTAAAAATGTTTTACAAGACGGAATTAAAAAAAATGGTTGTAATAGACTTTCCAACTCCTTCAATACTGGTAAATAAGCGAACCAATTTAATCAGAATGATAGTTTCTACCGAAACAATTATAAATACGAGACTTTTATGTGATACTATGTGTGACCTACGATTCAAGACTCGATCTTAGAGTGGGATTGGGCTATATACGTGACTCTTGGGGGTATTTATTTTTTTATCATTATTACAATTTATTTCAGCAAGCACAAGGACTGCCTCCATCATTACGACAGTTCCTAAGACTGAACGCGACTGAAGTAAAGAAACAGGATAATGAACAAATCGAAATTGAGATCGCGCCAATTGAAGACAAGCAAGAGGAACCGGTCGCGGAAGCTGTGCTTAGTGAAGGTAATTATTAGAATATGCTGTAATGGACATCACCCAGTCGTTTTGATCTTTCTATTAATACTCAGAGCATAGGCATAGATAGGAGACTTTATTTTCCATGGGAATGTTGCTAATGATTGGTATATTATAAAAGGAATATTTCCATTCATAAACCTGTAATTAAAACCTGTACATCACAAATTAACTTTTTAAATATGAACAATTATTTTTATAAAATTCTTATTTATTTATTTAATCTTTATTGCACACAAAAATACATAACATTTAAAAGAAATAACATCTATTAAAAGTACAAAAGGCGGTCTTATCGCCAATAAGCGATCTCTACTATACCTAAAAAATCTTCATAAAATTATTTCAGATGGAACACTCCGGATACAAAGTAAAAAGAAGAAGAAATACAAGAAGAAGCCGCCGAAGCCTGCGCGGCCGAAGCCCGGGCAGGTGGTGATCGCCACCGCCTCCGACGGCACGCCCATCTACTGCTGCCCCGAGTGCCAGATGGCGTACTCCGAGAAGGAGCAGCTAGAGGTGCATCTCATCGTGCACAAGATTGAAAGGAGGTTTATATGCGGCATCTGTGGGGCTGGGTGAGTGCTTATATGTTTTATTTCATTACTTACACACACTTCAAAAATAGAAATAAATATATTATAAGGGTAATAATAATAATGTATGTGTGTGTGTGCAGACTGAAGCGCAAGGAGCACCTGGAGCGGCACAAGCTGGGCCACAACCCCGAGCGGCCGTACGTGTGCGCCGTCTGCCGCAAGGGGTTCAAGCGCCGCGAGCATCTCAACCTGCACACCGTCATACACTCCGGCGTCAAGACTGAGATGTGCCTCGAGTGCGGGAAAGGTAACACCGCATAATAAAATATATTATAGCTGTGCCCGCGACTTCGTCTGCGTGGAATTTAACAAAAACTTTATTTTTCTAAAATAAATGTAGCCTAAGTTATTCCTTATTATATCAGCTACCTGACATTTTTAGAATATTTTTAGACCAAATAAATCAAAGAAACATAATGACCTCATCCACCTGCGTGTCATTTAAGGGTTAATTTTTTTTCTGCGGAACCCTAATTTGTTTTTCAAAATCAAAGTAGCCTATGTTACTCCCGCAAAAAATAGCTATCTTACAGTGAAAGTCCCGTCAAAATCGGTCCAGCCATTTCAGAGACTAGTCGGAACAAACAGACAGACAGACAAAAAAAATTCTAAGGTCATTTTCGTTATAGGTATCGTGTATATAACGATATGTACTTGGACATTTTTTTTTATTTTCAGTTTAAAAACAGAAACTTCAATTTTATTAATATGTATAGATAGGAGGAAGTGAGCATACGGTCTACCTGATGGTAAGTGATCACTGCTGCCCATGAATATCTGGAAAACCATAGGGCATAATTATAGATAGGGATCTCATTTACGCCTTAAGAAAGACGCTCGTTTTTATCAGGTCGTATTGTCGTTAATTTATTTTAACCATTTACATTTATAAGTTTTTATCTAATATTGACAATCTAAATAAGTAAGTAAGAAGACCCAGAATTTGACACACAACTATAACGCGACGACTGCTTAACATCCCGATAGATGGCGTTGGTTATTCTGAATCTTCTACACATTTGACCAAATCTATACTAATCTATACTAATATTATAAAGCTGCAGAGTTTGTTTGTTTGTTTGAACGCACTAATCTCTAGAACTACCGGTCCGATTTGAATGATTCTTTCAGTGTTGGGTAGTCCATTTATCGAGGAAGGCTATAGGCTATATATCATCATCACTGTGACCTATAGGAGGAAAGCAGTAGTGATATTTCTAGCAAATACGAGGAAATTTTGTTCGTTTTTCGTGGTCCGATTGGTCGAAATTCTAAACTGATACTCAAAATTAAACATTTTGACCGCCATTTTAAAACGTATATGCACCCGGGCGGAGCCGGGCCCGACCGCTAGTATATTATACAGGGTATATCAAGATTTCTACCGAAAACGAAGCCGGTTGGTAGTTTTAGTGACTTTCAGACACAATACAACTTAAAAATGTTGACAACAAAAAAAGCGACGATTTTTTTGATGAATTATATTATTTAGAAATAAATTGAATATGAAATAACATGTACGTGTATTCGCCAGGTTTCTACCGCAAGGACCACCTGCGCAAGCACGCGCGCTCGCACGAGAGCAAGCGCGCGCGCGACGAGGCCGAGGCGGGCGCCGCGCCCCTCCCGCCACCCGCACCCGCATCCACCATGCCCACCGTCGAGGTCAAGCCGCTCTCCACCAACAACATACTGCCCGAGATCACCATACACGTTAGTATATAGCATCTACATGTATTCAGTTACTGAGTAATACTCATCAGATAGCCAGGCTGTTCAAGTTGTTGGGTTTAGCTGGCTTTATTAGAAAAATTCTTGTAAAGACTACTATGGTATCCAGGTTCACGGAAAATGTTTTTTCCGTTACCATGAAAGTGTGTGTTGATAACAGTCAATATATCCATGACTGAAAAGTCTGTGGTGTGCCACAACAAGCTGCTTTTATAAATTCATGACTACTGAGCAACTCCTTAGCATATTAAATTATATTATTAAGTGGCCCGGTTCTACACAGTAAGTCAATATTTCGGGGAGCTGTTCGGATACCCCCGACGCCTATGTTACTCTACAACACTATATTCTTTCTTTTTGTACACTTTTGCAATAAAACTTGTTGTGTACTAGGTACCGACGAGCGCGAACATGCAAGTGCCCGTGCAGATCAACATACCGCAGCACGTGATGTCGTCGCTGGCGGCGGCGCAGCAGGCTTCACAGCAAGCCTCGCAGCAAGCCGCCCAGCAAGCCGCGCAGGCGCATAGCCCGCAGCACAGCCCGCACAATGACGCGCATGCGCAACTCGAGGCGCTTCTGGCGCAACACACATGACGACGATACAACACCCGACTACATCCACACTTTAATACACCATGATCCCCATACGTAATACTGCCTTCGGATTTGCTTCGTTCACGTCTACTGCACATTTTGAGCCATCAGGATTTGATAATCTCTAAAATCAAAACGAGATTTTTATGCCACATCACAAACGTAGCAAGTTTGAGTGCGGGTAGGAAGATCACGCTATTGTCAATTATGTAAGTGTCGATTTAATAAGGATACGTAGAATGACTGCGAGGAGTGACTAGTCCCTCAAAAGTGAAATTAAGAAGGTGATGATGACAGTTTTGTGAGAATTAATGTATGTACCAGGACATGAAATTGTTGCGTTGTGGAAGATTATTTTATAAATATCAATATTTTTGTAGTATTTCAATCGGTAAGATAAAGTCGGTGGCTATCCACACGTACGATTTGAAGTTCGAACAGTAAAGCGCACATTGGTCGATACATATCATCATTGTTGTATATATTGAATGTGAATTATGTTATAGAAACGCCATGACATGTTTCAGGTCATTTGTCTATGATTTTAAAATATAGTTATAATTTTCATTTTTCGCCCAACCATGAGATTATAATGAAATCATATATTCAGGGAACCAATTCTGTCCAAAAACTGATTTTAAAATTAATATTAACGATAATATTTCAGTGTGCTTGTACCCACACTTTAGGCAAGGTATTAAAGTATATGCCTTCATTTTTAAATAGGTGTATAATCTTCATTTTAAATCCTAAAAGTCGAGTACATAATATTCATAAAATTGAATTTAGCTCATTAATAAGATGAGCATTGGAGTATTTTTAATGATTACCATTTTATATTACTGTATTTTTTTTATGAAACTGGGTATTGTTGATTATAAATCAATGCAACGATCATTTCACATTGTAAATATCATTATAACTGTGATATTTTCATTCTAAATAGATTCACTGTGTTATACAAATCCATAATCATGTTTTGATACAATTTATTTATTGTCAAGTATATTGCCGGATCAAGGACAATCGAAATATATTTGCAATATTGGAGAAGTTTAGTGAGCTATATTTTATTATCCTTGTTGTAATTGATTTTTATGCTATTTTTCACATGGATATCAATGGGTCCCAAAAATAAAATTTTATGAAAAATAAGACGAAATTTAATTGATTACTGATTTATATTTAGCGTGAATGGTACCTTATTATTAATTATTTAGTCTTCTTTTACTTTACAAAATATAACAGGAAAATATCCTCATATTTCAGATATAGTTTCGTTCTTGGGACTTGTCGATATATCATAAACTATTAGGACTAGAATCTAGATTGTAAATACAAAGGACTAAATCTTAACACCGTTGTCTGTATATTTCAGACTATTTAACAGTCTGCCGTTCACTAGGCCTCGGATCTTAGTTTATCTTTGATAATCTCTGCAAATTGAGACCATGAGTAATCACGAAAAGAGATGAAAACCAAAAATATTTATGATCATTTGTTTTTATACATTATAGTATGGTCTTTAAGAATAACATAATGATTTAAACTAGTTCTCGTTTCCCAGCTTGTTCATTCATTTCGTCATGTTTTTGCTTGTTGCGCACTTCATGCTTGCGATTAACTTCGAAAATTGTAATGAATGTCGTATGTGTGATATTACATTACCTATGTTGAATGATAAAACTTCGTTCAAGGCATAATATATTTATTTTAGCGTTACACTTATATTTTGCTAGTTCATGTATTGATTATGTATATTTCACATTACGAAAATCATTTGTAACAATGCATTAAATCATAGTTCTGTTTCTCTTTATTGATGGAGCAATATAAATGCGTATCGATTTTTTGAAATCATGTTCTATTGTAGGAAAAATATTTGTTAGGTTAATGTTGACAATAAAATGTTCGACTGATTGTATAGCAATACGGGAACGGGGCAAGTAATATCACATCGCGGTCACACATACGCCAATCGTTAGCGAGCGTCGAGCCGAGCCGATACTACCACACGATATTGTCAGCTTTAATGTAGGTGTAAATTGATTTTGAATTATATTTTTGTACGTAGTATTAAGTTGAAAGCATCACTGATTGTGGCATGTTTGTCATTTTACAATGTTAGGGACTACTTAAAAGGTGCTCTATGGCGTACTTTCACTCGACTCGATCACGCCATGTTGTGCACACTTGATAGCCATAATTTATACTTTTCAATATCAGCTGTAATAGTGATGAAATATTTATTTAAAAATCAATTACATAATCAATATATTTTTGGACAACTGATGATCAATAGAAAGATATGAATATTTTAAAATTCCCAAAAGTACTAACTAATTTTAGAAGATTATTAAAAGATTAGAATCTCGTCGCGGTATACTAGTATCTTGTGCAGCTATTTCAGTCTCTTTTAATTACTTATTCTTTGGGCATAAAATATTCTTGATTTATAAAAAAGAACTGTGTACATCGATCGAGCGAAAGTGAAAGTATAACGTTTAGACAATTTCCACTATACTTCCCTTTAGGCTGTAAGTTAGTATGTTACATTTTGATTTAAGCTTTACTCACTACTTTTTGTGTACCTCTTGCTTTATTTTTATATGCAGGTGATGTCTAGTTTAAAAGTAAACTACTTTCTGGAACTATTTTGGAAATCCATATCTTGCGTAAAGTGTTACATACTTCCTAATAAATAAGAGACAATATTTTTATTCTTATGTTCAGTTTATTTTATAATTTTAGCATAGGTCCAGTTAATTGAATAAACATTTTTTTGTTTCCGAAATTAGTAGACGAAAGTATTATAAAATTAAGACATCGTATTAGATAATCTCACTTCCATTGGGAAGTCATAAGTAAGTTTTTTGTAAGTTGTAAACTTTTTGTATGAAATGTTATTTATAAAGAAAACATCTGGAGAGTAATGAGATTAAAAATAAATCACTGATTTGGAAACTTGGCTATTTTATTTAGCTTAACCCATAAAAAACAAGCACTAAGGTGTACGAAATGCACTACAATATTAAATGCAAAATATAGTTGACAATGATTGAATTTAAAAAAAATTACTGTTGCGTCTTGTGTGTAACCCGTCCTTGTCGATCTATTGTTTGAACGCACATTAATGATTGGCTCGATACAGGTGAGTGCGATACCGTCCCTATTATGGCATAAACCCATGGCCGAGACAATACTCTGCATCGGTCTTTGCCTTGGATATTGAACGCCTACGTCCCAATAGGCGGGAAACGCGTTAAATACAGTAATAATTATAATTTAACAAGGTAATATCACATAATTTGTTTTTATTACTTTTAATTACGTTTAGAATATACCTAATATGTATACTTATTACATAATCTAAGTTATATATGTAAGTCTATAAACTATGAGTATTTGACATCCTCCGTGACGCACTTGGTTAAGCGCCGGATGTGAAACGAGAGACCACGGGTTCGATCCCGTACCGACAAATATTTTTTAGAACAATAGGGTTTTTGTGGGACCGAAATTCTCGTAGTTCCTGATGCGCACGATACAAGACTTGACTGTGTCTGTGTATTTATATACTTAGTTCTATAAACATATGGACGACACCCAGGTACATAATGTATTGAAATCTATGATTGATTTTTTTTTTATTGAACCTATTTCATCCCACTGCTGGGCAAAGGTCTCCCCCATGTCTCTCCACAATTCACGCTCTAAGGAAAGTTCAGGCCACATAATTGAAATACTTACCCGCGAATAAACTGCAATATCAGGTATTTAATATTATCACTGCCTCGGTGGCGTAGTTGTACTAGGGTAGGGTTGCAAAGCTGAGGTCTCCGGTTCGAATCCCGGGTTAGGCAAAGTGATATTGGATTTTTCTATTCATTATCAGCCCAGAGTAAGAAATTTGTGCCCGATACGGCGAAAGGCTCGTCACCTATCACATCGTGGGACGGAACTTACGAGGGGAAATGTGGGTGTCCTGGCACCTCTGCCTACACCTTCTGAGAAAAGGCGTGGGTTTATGTATGTCTGTAATATTTTCACATCAAGAAATTAATAACTGTACGTAGGTAGTTGGAAAAAAATTAACCACTGGTTAATTTAAATTAAATTAATCACTGGTGGTAGGTCTCTCATATGTGAGAGGCCATCTGGGTGGGTACCACCGCAGTGTCTATTTCTCCCGTCAAACAGCAGTGTAAACGCACTGTTGTGTTTCGGGTTGAAGGGCATCGTAGCCAGAGTAACTACTGGACATATTGAGACTTAACATCTTATGTCTCAGGATGGCGAGCGCAGTGGAATGCCAAGCATTGCTTTGTAATTCAAGGTGTTGTTTGGTTTTGCTACTGTTCATGAGCGGTCGTATCGCTTACCATCAGGCGAACGGCATGCTCGTCTCGCCATTCAAAGCAATAAAAAAAAAAAAAAAAAAAAAAAACTTCCCCCATCTCGGACAGTATAAGGTATTTTTTTTACTCGTTTTATCTCTTCTGCTTGTGTTTTACGATTTATCGTGTTACGAAATGTTATATTCAAAAGGTACCCAAAGATCTGAAGGTGTTTTCCTACCTATTATATTTGACCTGTGATGTGAAAAGTGTTCTTTGATCTTTACAAAATATTGGCGGGCGACAAAGTTTTTCTGTTTGCCGATCGCCCCATGCTCTACCCATCCCCGATCTTAAAGGGCCACCCTGCTACTCGTTCCCATGAAGATTTCAACAAGTCCCCTTGAAGGAGAGCACGTGTGCCTCGCGCCGTGCCCCCGTGCCCACTCCGCGCCGCCCCCGGCCACCGCGCAGCCGCACCGCCGCGCGCACCACGCCCGCGCAACTCGCCATCTCCCACCGATCTTATTTCATCAACCAGGAACAATTAAATCGCAATGAAAGTGCATTCTACACTCGAGGAAAAGGTAACTGTTTGCTTATCTTTCCGTTCTTTTGCGCGGTTTCGCTCGGAGACGTGGCTATGCGCGTTTAAAGATTGATGGTGTGAGAGCGCGGGTCGGTAAAAATAAAGCGTTAGAAACGACTGGGGTGAGGCAGAATGGCGGGGGTTGAGTGATCGCCCTACAAGGGGTCGCACCCTTTGATTCATTGTATTGCGGTTGGAACGGCATTCACCTGTCCGAGTGGGCGAGTGCATTTTAAGTCCGTGCATATTCTCACCTAATGTCTGCTAACGTAAATATGTTTCGCGCGATTCCAGAGGCATTAAGCTGCGATGAACTTCACTCCATTTTCTGGTCACATTCCGACCGCGGCGGCGATTCCTACTATCCACCAGTTCGCAGCAAAATTTGGTTACGAAGGAACAGGGGCCAGCACGGGTGGTGTATTGCAGGAGACTCGATACCAGACGACTGGTAGCGGAGGCGGGGTCCAGTTTGCCGTGGCGCCGGCCACTGGCACTGTATCACTCGATGGAGTAAAATTCAGACAAGCTGAGAGCGTGGTTGTCGTCAGCAGCGCGCAGCCTGGGACAGTAGCCCTTGCCGGAATAGCTCCTATACATACTGGTACGTAAATAACTATGCGCGAAAACAGTCTTCGTAATTTATATTATATCAGTTAGTGCCAATATATAGCATTTTAGAATCATGATAATCCTTACCGTCGGGATTTTTATTTTGGTTAAGACTTAATTATCTACCTAATTATCTCGCCGTAACAAGAAAAAAGTCTCGTAATGAAGAGATCAGAAACCGCGAAAGACTGCTGTGTCTCATAAAGACTGAAATAATAAATTATGGAACATATTATAAAAAAAAAAACTTTATTGCGGGAATCAAATCCGCGGCCTCTCGTTTTACAACCAGCCAGTTTGTAACCAATTTCACCCTCCAAGCTATCACTAAGTAACTCCCTGTTTATCACAAATGAATAATAATGGATACAAACATACGACAATAAGGAGTTTCTTAAACTGTCGTTATTTTAAAAGATAATTTTAATTGCAGTAAATACTGGAGTGAAGTACCAAACTATATCAGCTTCGACGTCATCAGTGAACCTTGGCAACATAACCTACGGCGGCCAAGCCAGCTATGTTCAGACTGAAACGGTGCAACAACAGCTCAAAGCCGAGCAGAGGACTGATAAGAGAGAGTACCGCGAGGAGTTGCACCATGATCTTATGGCCACCATGATGCACCAGCACCAAGGTACTTTGATTTATTTTCGTATTTAGTACTTAGAGTACTAAATAATAATCAATCTGTAATAATCGAATTTGGTATCTATACAGTTAAAATGAAATAATTAGGTAAAAACTTATTTTTACTGCTTTTCGAACGAATAGGTATTTGTATCTGTAAATTATGTATTATTAATGCACAACTTCAGCGTGGTGGACTATATGGCCTAACCACTCTCAATAGTACTCTACTACTCTCTACTCAGAGAAGGCCAGTGACCTGCAGTGGGACGTTTATGGGCTGATACAATACAGTACAACTTCTCTATGAATAGCTTTGTTTCAACAATTTCTGTTACGTTTTAACGAGATGAATTCTGTTCACCTCAATTTTTGGTATCCTGGGGAGCTTGAAATTGCTATGCCAGTGTCACCATACAATTGTATGATATTTAATATACAATTGCAGTGACGCAAGCACCGCTGCAGCAGGGCACGCAACAGTTACTGGTAGTTCTCCACGAGCCCAAAGAGGCTGCAGCTCTCGCGCGAGCCATCAAGCAAGAGGGCAGGCCCGAGCGCGCCGCCGCCACCGCGCCCGCCGAGTTCATCAGTAAGCATTCTACATTTGACATTTTACATAATCATAAACTCTTAATCACATCATGCAATTATCATACAGATAAAAATCCAACGTGATGATCGGTTGTATAAACTCTAAGTATTTGTTAAACAGAATTTTCTGAACAAGGCCTTCCAAAAAATCTTGCAAGAAAAAAGCTTTTTCATTTACGCCTTTTAATCATTGTTGCATATGGATAAGCGCAACGTGGAACGTCCACATAAATGTCGGAGAATAAGTAAAAGAATGTTCGTACATTAAACTCGACAATGTTTAATTCTTGACTATGCCGATACCAGCTATCTTGACCTCAGAGAAGACCAACTAGACAAACTTGAGCGGCTTCAAAACTTCTGTATAAGATTTATATTTGGACTTCGTAAATATGATCACGTTTCAAAATTTCGCGCTAAGCTCAAGTGGTTACCAATTCGCTTTCGCCGGAATGCTCACATACTTTCTTTACTTTATAATGTATTATTCTGTCCTTCTTCTCCATTATATCTTAAAGAAAGATTCCAATTCCTCAGTGAAAGACATGCGAGATCCCTGAGGTCATCAGAAAATCTGAAGTTGCATATACCAATCCATACTACAGTGTTTTTTGACAAATCTTTCACTGTTCAAGCAGCTCGGTTATGGAATGCATTACCTTTAAATATTAGACTTGCTAAGTCTCGTACAACTTTTAAATCACTAGTCAAAGATATCCCTATCTATCCCTTCTGCATTAAAATTGTTTTTGTTTATAAACTTATGTTTTATTTATGTATATAATTATATATGTATATGTGTATGTATATATGTATGTATATATGTATATTTATATGTGTATGTGTGTATATGTATGTATATATATATATATATATATATTATTTATTTATTATTTGGTATCTTTTCTTAATGTACTCTTTTTGCACGTCAAGCCCTAGTTATTACTCCAACAATTCCAGTTCATCCAAAGGTTGCCAGGAAGAGATCGCTCAATGCGATATGGTCACCCATTGTACTTAAATTTTGCCTGATATATTTATTTATTATGTAATTTAAGATGTACAATAAAGAGTATAAATAAAATAAATAAATAAATGTTTATTAATATACAATGAGTTAATATAATTTTCTCATCTAAGTGAATGTAAATTCTTATGAGAAATAAAGTTCTTAAACCACTATATCCACGCTAATCTGTTGGTAGTAGTAAAGTACCCACACTGGAATGAAGGTAGTTGTGAAGTACCGACTAGTTTTAGGGTATAAAAGCCTGTCAGTGGTGCAATGCAGTTCAGTTGTTTCTGAGCCATCAACTGCGCCGGTTGTGCGCACTGACCCGCTCGTTATGGAAGAAAAACAGTGTAGTATTATTACTAATATCCGGAGGAATCCCCGACATAAATATCCAAATTCTCATAATCACATTGGTTTATCACTGCTAACGTTTCATTATAATCATGGCAAAGGGCAAAATGTTGTTTTATTTTTATCCCCCCTGTTGTAGGTATAGGTGACGTCACGGACTCGTCTACATGGCAGTCGCTGGGAGGCGGAGTGGCAGACTACCTCTCCGCTCTGCCCCTGCCGCTACATCACCTGTTGAAATATTCTACTCCCGCCACCATTGAGGGCAAGAGGGACGAACAACCAACCATTATTACTGCTGTTAATGCAAATACATTGAATGCAGTGCCTATTACAGCGGTAAGTAATGCTCAAAGGTTTTATAACAAAAAAAGTTGATAAATTATAGGAGTGCGTGGTGGCCTGTTGGCAACGGACCAGACGCAACTGCCAACATGTTTACGGTGGTCGCGGGTTGGAGTCCCAGGGCTCACCTCTGGCTCTTCGGAGTTATGTGATGTATTGATATTCAATCACCACGCACTAAAACGGTGATGAAAAACATCGTAACGAAACCTGCATATCACGGCGATTTGTATGAATTACTGTGGCTTGTAAAGTCTGCCAAACCGCACTACACCAGCGTGGTCGTCTATATGGCCTCACCACTCTCAAATGTTTTCTCGATTGTAGAGGAGATATGTATTCACCCAATGCTGAGTGTAGGCCTCTTGTAGTGCACGACAGGTTGGTCTCTCCAGGGCAGTCCTCATCCAACTTCTTCCCGCCACGTGGACCAGGTCGTCGGTCCACCTCATCGAAGGTCTGCCCCGGTTTCTATAACCGGTTCTTGGTCTCCATTCTAGCATCGATTTATCCCATCTGCCATCATTTCTGTGGCGTATTTGGCCCGCCCATTTCCACTTTCGTCGAGCTATGGTAATGTCGATGTCTATGAGACCAGTTCGTCTCCGTATTTCCGTGTTACGGACTTTGTCTCGGAGGGAAACACCTAACATTGCCCGCTCCATGCCTCCGCTCGTGCCCTCCAGTGGGACGAATATGGGCTGATATAGATAGATAGATAGATACAGAAATATTTTTTAACTAACTAATGGTAATGCGCCCCGGTAGCTTATTGTTAGCGCAATGCTTGTTAGGAGATATATCGAATTTTATTGGTGGTCGATGTGGCTATCACTCGGACGAATGGCCATCACATCGGATGTAAATTCTGATGAACTAGAAACATGACACGCTTGCTTTATATGTAATATGTGCATGTTGTATGACGAGTACAACCAGCATAAAGCGAAGATACGAATCATCAGCTAAAACAGAAATATCAAATAGTTTTCATTATGTTTTCCAGATGCCGCCTAACGCCGTGAACAGTGTTGTAGTACAAACTGCGACAATAGTGAACCAGACAATAAACACAAACAATATCACGATAGGAAAGAAGAAAAAGAAGAAGAAATCGCTAAAAGAAAAGAAACAGCGGCCCAAGCCTGGCGAAATTCGACTCACTACTGCATTAGGTAAGAATAAAACTATTTAATTCAATTAATGAAATTGTGCACTTAATGTGAAAGTAAAGTTGTGTTATTAATTTATCTTGCAATAATATCTACTTTTAAATTGCAATGATTGGCGAGACGAGCATGCCATTCGCCTGATGATAAGAGATACAACCGCACATGGACAGTAGCAAATTAAGCAACACCACTAAATACAAAGCAATACTTGGTACTTAACTGTGCCCGCCATCCTGAAATATAAGATTTTAAATCTCCATATATCCAGTAGTCTCTCTGGCTACAGTGTCCTTCTAACCGAAACACAACTGCGTTTGGCAGGAGAAATAGACATTGCGGTGTTTCCTGCCCAGGCGGCCTCTTACATATGGCAAGCCTAACAGTTACCACCAGTGATTGCTCTTAATAATATAGGTAGATATCAATAAAACTACCTTACAATCAGCGAAGGCGTTAGAGTAGAGCGGGGTAAAGCGCCCATGGTGCCAGAAATTGTATTACTATTGTTTGCATACGGCACGGCATCCAATATAATTATAATCTTGCTCAAGAGGCCGGCAGTGCTATCACCAACAGTAAATAATTAATAATAGATTGTTAACAAAGTTTCTACACATTTAATAAACCAATGCTCTATTCAATTTGTCTGGTGGACAGGTACAATTTGCGTTTTATTATAGATGGCAGCACTTTGTACTGCTGTCCGGAATGTCACATGGCGTATCCAGAACGGGGATTGTTGGAGCAACATCTAGTTGGGCATACTATGGAACGAAGGTAAGACTTTTTTCTTCTAAGTATTTTTCATTTAACGGCTGTGTGTAACGTTATTGATTACGTTACACACATACGTTGATTTCAAAAATTATGTAATTTATAATCGGTCGCATATGTAAGATCGATTTTTGAAGAAAGTAATAGATTTAAATAAAGATTTATATAATTATTTTTTTAGTTTTTTTACGAGATAATTAAAGTCTTTAAGTAACCCACATCTGAAAAAGAAACGGCGAGGCTTGAGAAACGCCCAATCGAAACGAATATATTTTTTCTTTTTTCATGTACACTTCTGGATTAATATATCAATATAAGATCAGACTACATTATCATTTTGCTACAATAGTGCCTGTTATTCCAAAGAAATAATTTAGGTGTTATAATAAATAATTAATAAAATAAATAACACCCAACAGTCACATACATAGTCCTGACCCCACACTAAGATCGAGTCTTGTGTCGTGGGTGTCAGGGACTACGAGAGACTTTTCGGTCTCACAAACACCCAGACCCGGAAGAAATATTAATATTTGTGGGCCGCACAAACATTTTTCTCGGTGCGGGTATCGAACCCGGGGCCTCTCGTTTCATAGGCGGCGTCTAACCAACTGCGCCACGGAGGCTGTCAATATTAATATTACCTATATATGTATTTTCAGGTTTATCTGTGACATCTGCAACGCTGCACTAAAAAGGAAAGACCACCTGACTCGCCACAAGCAGTCGCACAACCCCGAGCGGCCGCACGTCTGCTCCGTGTGCTTGAAGGCGTTCAAGAGAAAAGAACAGCTCACTTTGCACTTTGTGATCCATTCGGGCGAGAAGAGACACATTTGTAACGAATGTGGGAAAGGTGAGATTTATGTCCTAATATTATTTACATTTCACGATCGCAAAGAGACAAGCTGGTCAAGGTGAACCTGAACCATCCACAAGTCATCTAACTAAACGAAGCCAAGATGATCCTTCCATATCCCAACGCTTCGACACTTCAGGACCATCATTGGAAAAACGACAAAGACCAAAGATCAAGGATGATAATGAAAATATTATTTAAAAATATATTGGTTTATTATGTAAAAGTAGATTTCTTACCGGGTGGGGCAACCCGCAACGCGGTTAAATATTTGTAACAAAGAAGAGTGTTACCGTTCAGCAATTTCTATCCATGTCCACGTCACTCTTTTGAAGGCACACTATCTTTCCTCTCGGTCCACTAATTTCCGGTGTAATTGATACACGGGCATGATTAGCAACTATTATTATTATTATTTTCTCATCATTTTTTGTCTCGAAATTTAGACAATTTCGGTATTATATGAAACCCACGGGCCTAGGCCAAGTGGGTTTCATTTGCAAAATTTAATTCCATAGGCTCCTCCACGGATTCCTCTTGCAAAAACTTACGCACGATTCGGCAAGTGTTTAAAATGACGGCTTTTTGCATGGTTATATATATGTTTGTAGGCAAATCGATTAGCTTTATACTATGGTGCAGATACTTTGGTACTATACCCGTGCTGGAAATTACTAACGGCACAATATATACTTTGTTCATCTTCCAAATTCTCGTAATTTCTTCTTTCAACTCTGTGTATTTATGGATCTTATCTGTTATGGTTTTTTGTATGTTATGAGTGTTCGGGATTGCTACGTCAATTAAATATACAAGTTTATTTATTTTATCTATTAGTGTGATATCCGGTCTATTATGGTGTATAGTTTTATCAGTTAATATTGCTCTATCAAAGTATATTTTGTGAGTTGCATTTTCCAGCACCGGTTTAGGGACATATTGGTAATAAGGTTTGGGTGTATTTTCACTTAGCTTATGTTTTATAGACAGTTTTTGATGTATTATATTTACTACCTGATTGTGTCTATGGGTGTAGTCGGTTTGGGTGAGAGAAGGACATGCACTGGTAATATGTTGGATGGTTTCTGATTGCCGGTGGCATTTTCTGCATTTATCATTTTGTATATTAGAATCTTTTATTATGAATTTTCTATAGTTTTTTGTGTTTATTATTTGGTCTTGTATTGCAACCATGAAGCCCTCTGTTTCAGGAAACAGAGAGCCGAGTTTAAGCCATTTATTTGAGGCTTCGGAATCAACGTGGGGTTGTTCTAAATCATGAATATGCCGACCGTGAAGTTCTTTTTTACGCCAGTTGTCTATTTTTTCTATTTCGTGGAGATTTGCTGATTTAAACTGTAGGTCTCTTTCATTTAAATTTAATGGTGTAAACTTATTATCTGACTCTACTATTGCCTTGTGAATGTCGCTACTATTTGATTTAATGTAAAAGAATTCTCTTAAACTTTGTATCTGCTTTTCCCACAATAATTTAAAATCTATTAGGCCCCTTCCTCCTTTTTCTCTTTTTACTGTCATTCTTTCTGTTGCTGATTTGGGATGTAGATAGTTATGTTTCGTGAGTGTGGTTCGGGTTTTTATTTGTAATCGCTTTATATCTGTAATTGTCCATTTGATAACTCCGAAAGAATATGTCAAAACTGGTATAGCAAATGTGTTAATAGCCTTAAAGAGATTTTTAGAGTGTAACTGAGTTTTACAAATTTTATTTAATCTACGAGTGTATTCATTAATTAAGTTATTTTTTATTTCTAAATGATTTATCTTATTTGACTGATGAATGCCGAGGTATTTATACGTGTCTGTCGGGTCCATTATTTCAAATGTATGGGTTTCATTTGTATCTAAAATGTTGGGGTTTTCTACTTTACCTTTTATTATATTCAGTACTTTACATTTATCAAGGCCAAAAGTCATGTTGATATTATTACTGAATTGTGTCGTTAAATCTATTAAATGTTTTAAATCTTTTTTGGATTGGGCGAAAAGCTTAATGTCATCCATATACATTAGGTGAGTAATGGATGTATCGGCTGTTAACTTATATCCACTATCAGTACTGTTGAGTAGGTTCGAGAGTGGGTTCAGGGCTAAACAAAACCATAACGGGCTTAAAGCATCTCCCTGAAAAATGCCATTTTCAATAGGGATCTCGTCTGTGGAAATGGACGTAGAAGTATTAGACAGAAAAAGCGAAGTTCTCCATTGAATCATGGCACCTTTCAGAAAATCGATTATGTAAGGGTTAATTTTATAGATTTTTAGAACACGTAATAACCAAGAATGAGGGACACTATCGAATGCTTTCCTGTAATCTATATAAGTGATATGTAGATTTTTCTTTTTTGCATTGGCATGTTTGAGCACCGTCATGTCTATTATTAGTTGCTCTTTACATCCTTTATGCCATTTCCTACATCCCTTTTGCTCTTCATACAAAATATTGTGGCTTTCTATGTGGTTAGTCATTGCATTTGAAATACTATTATTTATTTTATTAGGATAAGATTATGTTCACAAGATCTGCTCCAGAACGACAAATGAGACCTAAAGAGAATTTTCAACTCACGATAGGCCGCGGCTAGTTTTTGCCCCTGGCATTGAAGAGTCCATGAACATTGGTAGCATGGAGTATAACAATACACTGGATAAGCGATAGCCGCTTACTATTAGGCGGGCTCATCTGCCTATAATGGCAATAACAAAACTGACGCGCTTTCTGTTTCAGACGTATCCAAGTAATTTTGTCAATATAATACCTATATTTCTATAACTGTTCTACGGGCATGGTACAATAATTAGCTTAGTTATTTTTGACAGTCCCCGTGGCACAGGTGGTTAGACGCCGCCTGTGAAACGAAAGGCCGCGGGTACGATCCCCGCACTGAGAGAAATATTTGTGCGCCTCACAAAACGAAAAGTCTCTCGTAGATCCTGAAACCCACGACACAAAACTCGATCTTAGTGTGGGGTCAGGAATATGTACATATGTGACTGTTGGGTGTTATTTATTTATTCCAGGGTTCTACCGCAAGGACCACCTGCGCAAGCACACGCGGTCGCACATCGCGCGGCGCGTGAAGGCGGAGTTGTCGCAGCAGTCGTCGTCGTCGCCGCCCGCGCCGCCCGTGCCCGCGCCCGCGCCCTCCTGACCCGACCCGCCTCACACGGCACACACGGCCCACGCCGACGACAAGAACGACCTGCTCACGCTCATACAGGCCGCCAAGGACGCCTTCTAACACATCACACACATATATTTCACTGTCTCTACCAGAATAATATAAGATATATCAAGACTGCAACTTGAAAGGTAGTTTCAGACTTCAGACACAATGCAACTAAAAATGTTGTATATTTTTTCCTATCGTCGCATTTGTGAGTCAAATTCATAGTTCTTCCTAAAATAATAATGTATACTCTTTTATTTTTAAAAATTCGAAGTTATGTATGGGCTACATTTTATTATTTTATAAAAAAAACTATAGATTTACTCAAACATGATGATATTTAGAACACCATAAAAAAATTGTCGCGTTTTTTTTGCGAATATTGTATTTGCATTGTGTCTGTTGTCTCTAAAACTACCACCCGGCTTCGTTTTTGGTAACAGTCTTGATATACCCTGTATGTAAAGCATTGACTGTGGGGCACTGTCAATCTGCGATTTTTGCGTCGGAAACCGAGGAAGATACGAGTAGTGTTTGCGCGATATGTTAAAATTTATGTTCAAAATTATATTTTTCATAGCTTTTTAAACGAAAATGATTAGTTGTAGTCCGGACTGGCTCGGTGGCGCTGTTGTACCACGGCATGATTATAAGCTGAGGTCTCGGTCCTCGGATTCGAATCCCGGGTCGAGTAATGTGATATTTGATTTTTCTAATCAATATCAACCCGAGATCAGAAATTTGTGCACGATATGGCGATAGGCTCGTCTTCTATCACATAGTGGGAAGGAACACACAAGGTGAATGGGAGATAGCACCTCTGCCTACCCCTTCAGGGAAATAAGCGTGAGTTCGTTTATGTATGTAATTGGTCTCATTCTACGGAACGGCAAATTTCGTAAGGATATTGCGCAGTCTATGTTTTATGTTTGAGTATAAATTATAATAATATTATGTATTTAAGGTCCCTCAAATATGGGTTTCGATTGTTATTTATACGTTTAATCTATTTATCCTTATTAGATATACGATAAACGCAAAGATTTGTATAGATTAGTGAGGATTGGATCTCATCGTTTGATATTTTTTACTGTGATGAAAAAAAAAACATTAAAATATTTATTAATTCCGTTATGTTACGATTGATTGTTATTGATCTCTAAAAGAGTTTTGGTGTATTTATTGGTGAATTATTTACATTTAAAGTTCGTTTTACCAAAAATCTTAGTCACTTTAATATTGATTACTATTTATTTAAATGTTTAATGTATGTGTATAGTTGTTATATGTTTTAGAAGTATAAATGTAGGGTTAAAATATATTTATTCAGCTCGTCTAGTTCAAATTTAAAGGGATATGCTACAAAGCAAGTTTTTAAAAGCAAAACATTGAGCGGAATAAAATATTTTTTACTGACAGACTTAAATGTACAGAAAAAGTGATAAAAAATGTAAAATTTTAGAATTAGTAATGTTAGACGGGATGATTGATTGATCGAACCGGCTGTAATGTGAGGTCAAACATCCTGTATTTTTCCAGGGATTAAATATAGAGTAGGGTTGCCACTTATTATGAAACACAAACACTTAAGCTTCGAATGTTGTGTGTGTATTTTTAACTCCGAGACTGTTATCTCGGTATATATGAAGGAACCTAAATAGCTATACCTAGTCATACACATAGTTCTTACCCACAGTGGTCTTATGTCGTGCGCATTAGACACAACTAGACATTTTAGTCTCACAACACCGAGACTTGAAATAGTTTTTGTGGGTTACACAAAACACAATCATTTGAGTCAGTATGGGGATGCAACATGCGGTCTCTATTTTCATAGCCGGCTCGCAAACCACTGCGCCACGGAGGCTGACAATATAACTATATTCATGTGGAATTAACCTTACATGCTCCATTGAGATTTTTCAAAATTATTAAAGTATGAATTACCACAAAAAAATATTTAAAGAAAAATAAATTAACATAGTCTATTATACATTACACCCGCCTCAGCGACAAAGTGTATGTAATTTGAAATCACGTTTGAAGCATATAAATACCATATTATGAATATCTTGCCTAAAAATCAGGCATCAGGTACCAGTGTCTTTTTTTCGATATTACATCAGAAAATGCTCTAAGCTTCCTTATTAAGTATGATGTAAAAGCAGATGGGAAACGTGAGACAATGCGAGAGACACACCAAAAGATAGGATGTGTTAATTAAATGTTAATCCAGCCTGGGGCCATAAATGTTTGAGTAACTGAGAATCGCTTTGTAATACATATTATTTTACATTTTAAAGTTGGGCAGCGGTTAGTCATTTTGTCGGAGTACATTTTCAAAGTTTATTTATTAGAAAATAAACCGGACCCAAGCAGGATAGGCACTTGAGGTCTTCATCATTTCACTGCCATAACTTCTTATTTAGTAGTAGAAAAAATATTTGTTGACTGAAATGTTATGAGAGGAATGTAACACATTATCCATTTACGCTGAGATTCGCATTTTATAGATTTAAAAGAATATGCGATTGTATAAAAAAACATATTTTTATAGATAATAATAAAAGCTGATTTTGATTAAAAGTACCTATATTAATAATAGAGTACAAATACATGTATGTGCAAAAGTAACCAGGCATTTTGTTATACACGATTATGCAATAGTGACGGCAATAGCAGATTAGCAATAATTAATTAATTAAATAATAGAACTCGCTCTCCATTTGGATAGCGAAGCAATGACATTGTAGTTCTGTACATAAAACGTCTCGTGAGACTGCTCCCATCCATGTAAAATAATATATAAGCCGAAAACGTTTTTATGTTCATAGTGCTTCCATTTTTCGTATTTAATCTTCAGTAATTAAAAATTTCACACATTATGCTGTTTTATTGGATTCTACCTATCATGTGTTCACCTATTATCTTAATCATAATCCCTGTCACATCCGCAACCCCTATCCTGTTGGTATGTCCACCCCATGTAACATTGGAATCTTATGGAATCAAAGTGAGATATTTTTTTATGTTCTTATAAATTACTATAATATATGTATAAGAATCAGTAATATCATTACCTCCTTGATTTTTATAATTTGAAGAAAAACTTATTTTTATTTTTACCCAGTTTCAACTTTGAAATTTGAGAACCAACAAGTAATCAAATAAAAAAGTAATTGCAGGTAGTAAGTAAATAAAAATAGTTAGAAGATATACTTGGACCATTGAAATTCGAAGTATTACGATGTCCTTTTTCTTTCTATAGTACCCTAGTATTTTTGATAGCTATGGGCCCAGGCTACCCCGTAGTTCATAATTATTATTCTAAATTTTGAAAAAATATTCGATTGGGCCGTACAAATATATCCACCAACCAAGATAAAAGTACTAGGGCAACAGAAGATGTAGGATATAAAAGAGTTTTTTTTTTCATAAAATGGCGGTTAATGTTTATTGGCTACATCAGCAAAGTGAATATTTTAAAATAAACGGTTTTACGCTTGCAAGTACCAGGAACACATGAAGTTGGTGGAGATATGTTTATTCATAATGCGAAGCTAACTTCCTATTGGCTACCTGATTGCTCCTACCAGTCTAAACCACGCCCACCAATTACGAAGGACCAATCAGAGTGTCTTTAATGTTACGTCATCCCATTGATAAAATGTTAAGAGGAAATATCACTTCTTACGTGCGTACACACGTTTTTTTTTTAACTACCTCCGTTTTTTTAAATATTTTTTACATTTGAATTTTAATAATAAGTCGTTCAAAGGCAACGTAAAAACACAGAAAGTGATAAAAAAAACAAAAGAGTGTCCAAAATACTTTATTTTTGTACTTTAAATTACATACAACTTATAATAAAATCACATATTTTCAAATTCAGTAGCTAAAAAGCCAATTACGAAGTAGTTCCAAAATTCATTTGTATTATAATACTAAGTAGTTAAAAAAGGTCGAATGAAACACGATCACTCTCACATGAATGATTATCAGAATTATTAATTATCTTCATAATTGGCTTTTTATGGAACTTACAATATTTAATAAATATAAAAAGACGCATTCAACGTGCAAATGTTCGTAATACGTGCCAAACTGTCGTGGACGAAACAATTTAATTAAGTTTACATAATTAATCTTTGACTTTAAATAGCTATGACTTACAATTAGTCGATATTTGCAAACATTATGGATTTATATGTATTTAAAATACTTCAAGTGAATTAAAATGGCAGTGAATGGATCTTTTTTCGTCAGTGGTTGATTGCTAGAGTGAACTTTTTGTAATGTAAATTAGGTATAAAGTACGAAATGTAATGGTACGTCACGAGGTCATATCAATATCACAAGAAAGTAAAATTCCCGTTACACATAATATTTATTGGAATGACATGATTTATCTTAAAAAACAATATTATTTAGAAAAATCCTGTAACGCATTGTAATTTTATGTAAATCAGTATTATTTAAATACATTCAACGTATAGGTATGTATATAATTTTTAAATGCATTTGACCAGGATATTTTTAAATTAATTTACTCACGTTACAAAAACGTTTTTTTACATAATTATGTTCTGAGCACAAAATAGAAGTCACAAATTTTCAATAAAAATCGATATTTAATTAAACTCATAAAAATCGTCTTCGATAAAAATCCTGAAGGATCAGTTAAAATTGTATTTTTTTATATATATTGGTTATCATTGCAATGACAACTAAGGAATTTCAGAAGTATATGCACTACATAATAAGTTAAATATGTTTAAGTTGTCACAGATAACGAAGTCGGTCCTAATTTAAGACATTGAAATTTATAAATTGTAGCATAGTATGTAACACCATTTTGTACTTATTTTTATACATCTTATATGCTTCTTTTAAGCTAAGATACCGAAAATATAAAATCAGGTTATTTAGTTCTTTTAAGGATATTTTTCCATTATAATCACTCTAAAATGTTGCTATTTTTATGAACATTTAGAAATATATTTCACCATTCATGAAATTTTTACTTATTAAATATCTTTTGTGGAAACACTTAATGTAGGATTGAATGGAAACATAACTTAATTAACAACTATTACATAAGTTCATCATAATGGCACGATATGTTACAATTTACCGAATTATATACACACATAGAATTTATCTTAATTGTAATAAGAGTATTTTACACGTCTAACTGAGAATAATTAAATACTTGTCATAAAGTAAGATTAATGAATAACTATCTATTTAAGATATGTATTTACAACGAACGCAATGAGATCTTTTTTATAGTAAATACTATATATTTGGACCCGGTTTACGAATCTTTGCGCTTCTTAAAACTTATACTGTACTCAAAGTTGATGAGGATTGTTAAATATTTTTTTACATTTAATAATTACTGTATTTTTTAAATGTGCCAGTTATGTACATGCTAACTATTCCTGTACGTTTACGTGAAATTTTAATTTATATCAATAATATTTTTTATTTGCGCCAGTTCACATAGCATTGACTTCAAATTACTCATAAAAGTTGGAACTTTTTAACATATACTTCTTCGTCAATATTAACCATTCCATTACAATAAAATATACATTTTGGCTGGATTTTGCCAATAAATTAATGTACAAGTCAAACTGAATGAAATTATCGTGGTAAGGCAGCGACTGTATAGTATAGCCTATGAGCTCCCGAGTATCCAGATATCTTCATATTATTGTTTTTTTTTATTCCATACCTTTCATGCCCAGACTGATAACTTATTCTTCACCACCAATGTCCTGATCTTTGTGTAAGATATAATTTACACTTTCACGCCTAGTTACTCGCCATTGCTTCTCGTGTAAGGACCGAGTAGCTCGTATTTGAATTACACTGAGCACTAAAGGTCCAGGCTACTAAGGCTAGTGTGGTGGACTGTAACCTAAGCTCTCTTAATCAAACTCTTATGGCCAAATGCATAGTTATTGAGTGTTTTGTCTCTTACGAACGATTTTTGATTTCTGTTTGAGTCTACGATATGCAGCAAGTCTCTAAGTATCTGCAATCTGTATGCAGGTGGTATGTGTCTGTACAGAGTCTGATACTCTGTGAGTCTCTAGGCATATACAATCTGTGTGCAGATATGTGAGTAGGGGTAGTGTGTCTATGAGCGCAGCAGGTCGTGCGCGGGGTTGATGGTGACGGCGCACTGCTCGCCGCTGTCGGTGGACATCACCATCTGGTACGGCACCTTGATCTGCAGCGGCACGCGCAGCTTCGCGCTAGATGGCGCCTGTGTCCACATATAAAAATCATTGAGCAGGTTGAATTTACTGTGTTGGATGGGGTAAGTGGATTTTTAGACATCTGTCATAAGCCATTTTTAATTTGGCAACTAAAATCGAAGCTTCTTAAGCATATTGTGGTGGGTTAAGCCTACCAATCGTGTAACGCGAGGTTACAAATTCGATTGTTACATTAAGGCTTTTAATCGATTAATTGTGTTTATAGCAAGGATATTAGAAAACCACAAAACCTTTGACTCAATTATAACTACCGGAATTTTTCAAAAATATTTACTTGTTATTTTAATAATTAATTCTTAAATAATGTAGTCATTTAACTTACATGTATGGTGATCTCGGGTCTGACTTCAGTCTTTGGTATCATGTTGGTGATACGCAGCAGTTCTGGAATGTTCCTCTTTGGCTTTAGCTTCGGTTTGGTGTGCACTTGCACGTGTTTCTGCATGTGATCTTTGCGATAGAAACCTGAAACAATTATGAATTATGATAAAAACCGCTATGAAAAAATATTGGGCGATTTTGGCATACTACTATAAATTTAACTACCATGTCTTCATCACCCCAGGTGATATTGCCCAAACAAAAAAACATCCGTCTGTATTTTTTCCGATAATTTCGATTTTAGTTTTCAAGGTTTTCGGCCACTCCTTATGGGTACGAGCCTTTTTATCTCTCAGTAAGTTACAGAAACGAACTAAAGTTCAACTAAGCGGTAAAAATAAACAACAAAATAAACCATAAAAATATATAAATTCTTATGTATACCACAGAGGTCCAATATGACCTTTATTACCTATGCTTAGTTTTATTTGTCATGCGACTGTCGATTGCGTGGGCGAGCACCTCCAGCGGTGCGGTCGAACAAAACTAACAACATCTAGCTCAAGGGCAATCTTAGGAGATACGGACCTCTGAGGCCATTATTTAAAATTATTACACATTTACATAATAATGTAGTTTTTTTTTATGAAACGCAAAATGGTAGATCATTTTAAAGAAGTTTAATTTAGTATTACATTTTTAAAATTCTGTTGTCATATTAATAAATAATACTTTTAATAAACAAATATGGTGCGTACACGGCACAATATTGTATATTTGATACAGTTCAGACAAGCATTGTACCTGTAAGGTGATACACCTTTATAAAATACTATGGGAGTTGAAATAAAACTATTTGAAACGGATTTTATAATAATCTTATTTCAATGTGTAACATTCGCGTAAATCTAAGAAGCTACTACGGAGGTTTTAAAATTTACGATGGTCATTAAACCTACGCTCGAATGCCAATATCTTACATAGATTTTCCATTTCTGGATATTTATTGAAAATAACTCATATATATGTAATGGATGCCATACCTTTCCCGCAATGCGGACAGAAGAAGGACTTGACGCCGGTGTGTATGTGCAGGTGGATCTTGTAGTGGTCTTTCCGCTTGAAGGGCTTGGAGCAGTACTTGCACACGTACACGCGCTGCGGCACCGGGATCGAGCACTCGTTCTTTATCGTCAGGTACTCGCTCTCTTCCGGGTTGCCTAGGTCCACCTGGAATATTTAGAGTATGTACGATTTTAAACCAGTGACCACAGACTATTTAAAATAAATAAATAAATAAATTTCCGGGAAGTCTAACTAAAAACAAAACCCCTGATAGCATAAAAACAAATTTTTCAAGCGAATTAGCAAGTTGAAGTGGTAGTTGGCAAAACTAAATGGCCGTTCGATCCAACAGGTTTTTGAATGGAGGTCACGTCCACACATAAAGTAGGCGTATGACCTAATAAAGATTATAGGAAGTTGATGAATGCAGTCTGTTTCCAATAATTCACTTTGAATTTCCTTAAAGGTTTTTGTCTAATAGTGCACGCCGGCAGCTTAAGATGCCAATGAAATGAAGATCAATCACTATTCACCTCAACAAAGTCCAGCGGGTATTTGTTTTCCTTCTTGGCCTCCTGCGGCGGGTTGGCCTCGTCGGCGTCACCCTCGGTGTACTCCATCATATCCTCGGGCATGTTCTCGATCTTCACGTTGGTCTCCAGCTGCAGCGACATGCACGGGTGCGCCTCGAACTCCGGGTTCGTTCGGAATCCTGCGACATTTTCACATTGTATATTGATTAAATTGTTTTTAAGATATTTTTGTTTCTTATGTTTACGCGTAGAAATAAACGTAATTGAACTGGTGAAACCATGGGAAGGAAAAACTGAAATACATCTAAAAATATTTTATTTCAATTGTATCCAGAGTAACTGCTGGACATATTGAGACTACATCTTATGTCGCGGGATGGCGAGTGCAGTGGAATGTCAATGTCAAACATTGCTTTGCAATTCAAGGTGTTGTTTGGTTTTGCTACTGTTCATGAGCGGTCGTATCGCTTACCATCAAGCGAACGGCACGCTCGTCTCGCCATTCATAGCAATAAAAAAAAATGATTTTTTTTTAATAATTGCTCAGCAAAGTTACTGCACTGTATTTGATGTAAAATACAGTAGTGTCACCATTCTAAATTTATCAGCAGTTATCAAGGGACGACAATTTCTCACTATAATAGCTAATGCTATAAAAATCAGATGGAAGTTTTCATATTGATGCACTTTGCACATTTGCATAAAATTGATTTTGTACTATTACCAAACATGGTGCGTCATCAGGCGATGTTCTAAGAATAGCACTCTCCCCTTATTTCCCCGAGGGATCGGCACAGGAGACAAGAGGGAGTAAGCATCCGTTTAGTAATCTCGAATAACCATTTGTGTGACACACCTGGGTGTGTGACAAAAAAAACTGGCAGTGGGTGGAACCAGCCGAGTAGGTTTTCGTCTGTTTACTTAATTAGCTGGATGATTTATTTGATAAAATGTTTAGGGGATTAGTGTGACATAAATTGAGTTGTTTTTTTAGGTAAGTATTGAACCATAATAATATAATTCAAGATCTTTGTGTTTTCGGAAAGGATATCATACGTACTATAAACGTGATCGTAAGTACACTGCAATGTAAACAGAGTATCCACCGTCGAGAGACAATTTCAAACGAAATAATAACAAGCGGATATCCGAACGATATTCCGAATGAAATACAAAAGTAGAACCGTCGATTCCTAACTGTTTTTGTGACCAAGTGATACAAGATACCACGCCAGTTAAGTCTTTTTCTTACAGTACTTCAAGATCATTATAGTATTTTATTTATTTTCCAACCAATACCACTTACAGGATTTGCCGCAATGTTGTAGTACCGACAGTCTTACAAGTATGACTCTAACACTTGATATTCCAACGATTTTTATCACAATTAATTGCGAGGCGGGCATGCCATTCGCCTGATAGTAAGCGATAAAACCGCTCATGGACAGTAGCAAAATCAAACAATACCATAAATTACAAAACAATGGCTTGGCATTCCACTGCACTCGTCATCCTGAGACATAAGATGTTAAGTATCATTATTTCCAGTACTTACTCTGCCTATATGTCCTTCAAACCCGAACACAACAGTGCATTCACACTACTGTTCGGCGGGAGTATTGACATTGCGGTGGTACCTACACAGACGACCTCACATATGAGAGACCTACACACCAATAAAATAAAATAAAAATCATACCTTCATTACAATTGGAGCACCACACGGTGAACTCGCCGACTTTGTCCTTGAGGTGTACGTTGGCGTGCACTTTGAGGTGTTGTTTCCTCTTGAATCGCTTGTGGCAGATGGGGCACTCGTGGTTCCTCACTTCGCTCTTAGGTGTTGGCATTGGTGCGATCGGTAGATGACTCTCGTCCAGCTATCGAGATAATGATAAATATATTATGAAACTGGGTTTGGGAATTGATGTTTTTTGGATATATGTATGTAGTTTATTTTAATTGAGTGACTTATAATTAAACACAAGTAGATGGAGTGTCTATCAGGCTCGTGGCTATCAGGAATTATGAGAGACTTTTCGGTTTCACGCCAGAATGGAATGCTTTATGGTTCACATTAAAAAAAACGGTCTCTAAGTAATATGTTGATCAATCCCAACGCATTGAGCGAAACAAACCCTTGTATCAAGTTATAAGCTAAGTAATAACAAATTATTAACAAGTCTGCATAACAACAGGACATAAAAATATAATTTAAATAGCAACGCATTTCATTTCTTTTGATAAATTAGAACTAGAATAGTCCACTTCCCAGGTGAATAAGTACATTGTTATTAATTTATGTAATATTTGGTGTATACATGACAATATCATCATGTTATGGCGAATATTTTTTTCTCTATCAGTAATATTTGTAAACAAAAGTAAGGCATTTCTCGTGCGTCTCTAATAATTTCTAAACAATTGAAGTTAGACAAAACATCGAATATAATTCCAGTAAAATTATCAGCTTATTTACGTCTCACTGCAGTGTACCGTCATGCCCTCATATTGGATAGGAGGGAGGGTCATTGCCCTCCCCCTCTCCCCCAAACCGTAAAGGGGGGGCCTGTGCCGTACAGTTGGACGTGTATCGCCGATAACGGGGGCATTCCACACTAATATTACATCCTATTTCCTGGCCATCATTGTAGTTTGATAAGCTGATTATATGAAATATAGAACATAATTTACAACAAAACTATTTTTGTAATATGAGCTTCATACGAAATTTTACAAAAAAGACGAGACATTACGATTCAACTCGGTCGACTTCATACTAGGGAACTACAATGACAGCAGCCGTGGCGCACTTAGTTACGAAGCTGGGTGTGATTTGAGAGTATGATCCCCGATACTGCTAGATTAATGTCTTGGAGTTTTCGATAACCACACGGATATAGGTTTCTATGAAGTCTGGATTGCCTATGTAACTATTGTAAGTATAATTATTTATCCGTAAACTCTGTCTAATGAAGTTACGATTATTTTGTGGAAAGGTGAACCTGAGTCGTGGCCCCAGACTTACAGAAAATCGACATAAAGTAAAATATCTTTGCTGTCGTGTTTCGGTCCGAGGTCGCTCGAGGCCAAATAATCCTTTCCCCTCTTCCCTTCCGCCCCTCTCTCCCCAAAGGACGGCAACGAACCCACGGCTCCCCCCGTATAGTGGGCGTTTATGGGCGGCGGTGATCGCTTACCATCAGGCAAGGCGCCCGCGCGCTTGCCGGGTCTGTACCTCTTCAACTACATAATTATATGTATATACATACATGATAGAACATCGGATTGGAATAATGGCTGGGTTATTGTGTTGTAGGTTGCAGGTTCGATTCTCGTATGGATGAATATTCGTTTTAAATACTTTTGTCCGGGTTAACAGAGCAAACTAACTATCAATATAGCACTAGATATCTGGTAATGGGATAGTTTATAATTAATGAACCTTTAAATGACCTTACAGTCTTATAAGGTCACATAAATTCATCCCTTTCTCTAGCCGATAAGTTGTTGCTGGTGACTGATTGTGGGGTTCCATTTGAATTCCATTGCGTTGACAGTATTGACATTATAAAAACTTTTAAACTAATAAACATTAAAATTACTTGTGACCTCGTGAAAATCCTCAACTATGTAATAATTAGCTCCCCAGCTATAGTTTTAAACACGTGTGTTAACATTGGCATTATTTTTCTTTCAATACTTACGATAATTGCGCCTTGGTCGTCGTACTCGGCGTCGTCGGGTTCGTGAGGGAACGAATTCAGGTGTGTGTTCATGTGCACCAATAACTGTTGATCTCTGTGGAACGCTGTAACAAACAATATTTTATTAAGGTGAGTTTTTCCAGCATATAATTGTACATATGTATATACAATATAAGAATATATAAGATAAAAAGTGCGTGGTGGCCTGTTGGTAAACGAACCAGACGCGGCTGCCAATATTTTCACGGTGGTCGCGGGTTCAAATCCCAGGGCACACCTCTGACTTATCGGAGTCATGTGTGTATTGATAGTCAATCACCACGCACTAAAACGGTGAAGGAAAACATCGTGAGGAAACCTGCATACCATAGCGGTTTAGAAGAATTTCTATGGTATGTAAGTCCGCCAACCCGCACTAGGCCAGCGTGGTGGACTATATGGCCTAACCACTCTCAATCGTACTGTCGATTGTAGAGTAGGCCCTGCCCTGCAGTGGGACGTATATGGGCTGATACTGATATACAATATACATACAAAAACTCACGCATTTTTCCCAGTAGGAGCTAGGGGTAGGCAGAGATGCTCACAAGATACCCACGTTTCGCCTTGTGTGTTACATTCCAAGATTCGATAGGAGGCCTATCGCCATATCGGGAACAAATTCCTGAATGCGGGCTGATAAATAATGAATAGAAAAATCCAATATCACTTTACCCGACCCGGGATTCGAACCCAAGACCTCGGAATTGTAAGTACCGTAGCATAATTACGCCACCGAGGCAGTATTTGCGGAAGGACAATAACTTGTCCTACACAATACTCGTACAAAGAAATAGTACAAACATATAGAAATATATATTGCGCTCTTAATATTTATTTCTACTTTAGGTATTGGGCGACGAAAAAGTGTCCGTGATTGTAAATAATAACAGCCTAATTCATATAGAATAACACAACTAACATTAGAATTTAAACATAATATTATACAATACTACATGGATCACTGTTCGTTTGAACCATGTTCTGTGGACTATGTTATTTCAATAATATTCAATATGAAGACATGTATATGTATCAGCCCATAAATGTCACACTTGAGGACACAGGCCTCCTCTACAATCGAGAGTACGATTCAAACTACGAACGAGAAGAGTTAGGCCATATAGCCCACCACAGAGCCACCACGCTGGCCTAGTGCGGGTTGGTGGACTTTACATGCCATAGAAATCGTTATAGCGTGGTTGAAACCAATACACACATGACTCTTAAAAGTCATAGTTGTGCTCTTGGATTTGAACCCGTGACCACCGTGAACATACTTACATGCTAACACACCACTACGCACATAATATGAAGATAAATAAGATAATTTAACAAAATACCCCTTTAAACACTAAACAACTATTATGGAACAACAATGTATTAAATGAGAAACAACAGGTTGCGGCGTAGATTCCGAGACTGCAACTAAACTTACTGCTAATATTTTTTGCGCCAGAAAGTGGTTTACTATAGAGAAGTTTATACTTTGTTATTTTCACAGAGCGAAATCTTCCAAGCAATGTATCCGTTGGGTTGGCGGAAAATATTGACACATTATATGCTTATCCCGGTAAGTTAAATGTAATAGGATAAAAATACCATTATCATACATGTATACTGTATAGTGTTGTAAAGTAACTTTATATCTATGACGTTCCACACAATATTAACATCGACAAGGGGCGCGGGTTGCGGGCCGTTGGGTCGTGCCCACCCTAGGATTTTGGAATTGGGGTCGGAAGGAGGGAGAGGGGAGGGTTGCGGCATAATTTTCCCTTCGCGATCCTAAGCTCTTGGGACTCAGACCTAACCCCACCCCGAGATTAGTTACAAGTTACTAAGTACCAAGGATTACTGGACAAAGACGGTAAATATACGAAGGCTGCCAACAATACAAAGGCCTCCGATGATGGCAGATTGCGTGAGCGTGGATTTAATCCTCGTTACCCTTGTTTGGATGTTGTGTTACCAACTTGTACAGCGCGGCGGGGGACGCGTCCATTCCAGTTGCAATGCTGCGTCAAAACTATGATTTAAGCATGGCTAAAATTAAATAACCTCTGCTTTATTTTAAATATTGAAGTAGTTGTCAATATTATATTTTATCTTCGATTTTGTATCGGACAAATTGTTTGCGATTTGTTTAAAAAATTCAATCGTAAGAAATGACCTTAAAATTCAAAATCAATTAAAAGTTTCTAATAATAATATAAAAACAAAATACTTCATACTCTTTGGACATGCCATAAAATCACAAACGCAATACATTTTCAGAAAACATATACCAAAATGTGAAAGTTGTTATGTTTTGCCCACCTCCATGATAAGAGTGTTACAAAACCATTCGCAATGAGGCCAGCGTGTGCCATAATTCTGCAATGCCGCTAATATTTTCCATCTCACAATAGTGGTTGGCCTCTCCCGACCTTGTCAGCACCAACTGGTTACACGAGCTCTTAAGGCGCAACAGAGAAAGGGGACAGCAATTGCCTCAAGGGCGCCATTAATACGCAGACTTTGAGGGGGGCGAACCCGAGTGGGGAACAAAATCAACGGTATTGTACCGAGTTGAGGAAAAATGTTTAAAAATTGTGCATGTTTTAGTATTCTTTTAGACGTATAATAAAACCTGGCTGTTTACGATACGACTACACACGATATTACCATTTTGTATTATAGGAGGCAAACGACCTTAAGGTTCTTCTGATGGTAAGTGATCACCGCCTCCCATGAACATCTGCAACATTAAAGGGCATGGAGATGCGTTGCCAGCCTTTAAGGTGTATAGTTACATTAACCTTTAACCTTCTTTCTATAAAGAAAGTGGAGTGATGTTTTTTAATATATAAATAGAAAACATTGATAAAATGAATTCAATGTTTTATGTAGCGTAGAGAGATAAACTCAAGCCTGTATTCCCGAAGGAATAGGTAGAGCAGCTGTTAGTGCCACCCACATTTCACGAGGCCTATTTTCGTCCCAAGACGTGACTGGGAACGAGCCTATCGGTATGCTAGACACAAATTGACCTTTCACCGTAGTTTAAATAAGAAATAATAGAAAAATAAAATATATTATTTCAATATTCCATGGCTTTTTATATCTACTACAACTTACAAGTACTTAAACCACGGGAAATCCAATAATGTTCAAGTCTTAATCCGCAATAGGTAAATTAAAGACTATACCATCGTAATTCATATTTATATCGCAGTTACCAGTTTATTGTATTTTACTTACTTTTATTGTACTAGGTCACAGACCAACAAGAAATACTAGGTGTATAAAATACTAGTATGGGTAAACACGTGGGAGTAGTCTGTGGGCGAGCAATACTGTCCATTCTACACGGTCTATCAGCCGCCGATTGTATTTGGTACTAAAATTACTTGCACTCCACATTCTGTCACATCGATATCGAATAGTCGAAGATTGATGGCACTACTTGCATACATTTCATTTTAATGGTAAATGGATAACTGTCATTAATTAAAGTTGCGAATTTAATTAACAGTTTTTAATTGTGGTGATCTATAAAATAATACAAAGCTTTCACCATAAAAGGATCAAAAGAAAAATATTTTGTCAGATAAGGTCAGAAACGTCCATAAAGAAGTCACTCAAAAATGTCGGCATTGACCTCTTCCCACGATTAAAAACAAAGTAAAACCATCGTTTCGATAGCTTCAAGGCACCAAGGTTTGCATAAAGTCTTTTATTTGAAAATAATATACTTTGGCCTCTCACATAGCTATCGTAAAAGTAAACTGATTTTTAAATCGTCAGATTCGATGCTCCTAATAAAGTTGGCAGTTCGTTAGCAGTTAGTGTCCCTAGAGAAAAGTCGAGCTTTAATTCTCCGTGGCATTGTCTGCCCTCAAGAATTGCTATCGTGGTGGACTAGGCAATACAATCTTGACAAATTAGTGATACATCCTACCACGTCAGGAGTACAGGTTATGAATGTATGTGTATTCCTAATAACAATGTATAATAACAAACAGAGACATACGCACACGAAAATATAATATTCCATTGCCACAAATATGGATAATACGATACTTTTAATATTTTTCCCATTAATTTCTCGTATCCGATAAATGTGAAAACGGATATCGGAACGGATGTAACCGTAACGTTGTTAAAGGCGACCGAGCGTGGCTCTCGCCGAGAAACATCTACAAACACATCACTTTCTATATCACTGCAAATCGTATTTTACATATGTTATCAAAAATAACCCAAAAAAATCTATATTTACACTGCACTGCCAAGTCGTTGACTAACCTTATCTTTAATTCAATAGATTTTATGGTCGATTGTGAAAATTATGAAGTCCGAACATTGTTATAAATTATTGTTGATAAATCAATGAGCCCAATCAGTTTCGGTTGCGACTTAACATTTTCCTAAACTCGAACCTAACGTAGGTTAAACGTAGATTAAAACAATGGTACCACGTAAATGCTCTCTACATTAGTAAGCTACGAGTACATAGGGTTTCAAGTTTCTCGACTATGAACTTCAATTTCTGAAAGCCGATCACACGACTTACCTGGGGGGTTACTGTATTATCCGATACGAACTTCGAATGTTCCGACGTTGTACGTAAAACTTCACTAATCTGCCTAGATACATCCGAAATGTTGGAGTCCTCTATTGTACGTTGTAACTAGGGATGAAACGGATAGTGATTTGGCCAGATACCGGATACCGGATATTCGGCTAGCTACGAGGCCGGAGCGCCGGATATCCGGCTACCGGATATTCGGCCGCTTATAGCGTTACAATTTGATTTGAATATGCATGCGCGATTAAGATCGGAAATATTTTTCATATTTGCTTTGTGTAAAATAATCCATTACTTATATTATAAACTAGCTGTACCCGCGACTTCGTTCGCGTGGAATTTAACAAAAACTTTATTTTTTCTAAAATAAATGTAGCCTAAGTTACTACTTATTATATCAGCTACCTGACAATAAAAGTCCCGTCAAAATCGGTCCAGCCATTTCAGAGATTAGCCGGAACAAATAGACAGACAGGCAGACAGACAGACAAAAAATAATCTAAGGTCATTTTCGTTATAGGTATCGTGTATATAACGATATATAGTTGGTCATTGTTTTTTATTTTCACTTTACAGACACTTCAAATTTTATTTATATGTATGTATAGATTCGAAAGTAACTCTGTCTGTCTGTCAGTCTGCTACTCTTTCACGCCTAAACTACTGCACCGATTTTGATGAAATTTGATACAGAGATAGATTAGACAACGAGAAATTATATAGGCATAAAGAAACATTTGTATTCCCACGGAAAAGCGCGATATAGACGAGTTTAGAACGTAAAGAATTCAACATCTAGTGATATATATATTTATTTATTTTATTATTCAGTTTTCGGCCGTATAGTGCGCTACTATCCGGTATCCGTCCGGATAGTGCCCTACTATCCGGTATCCGGCCGGATAGTGAAAATAGGCCGGATAGGCCGGATACCGGATAGTTACCGGATATCCGTTTCATCTCTAGTTGTAACCATAGCCTACTATAGCTACCATAGCCAAGTTCGGAGAAAATTATAAGGTTTATAGAGAATAATATAGATTTTTAGAAGTGGAAAACTTATTTCTTACTTCGGACGACGAACATTCGAACTTCGTGTCTGATTAAAGAGTAACCCCCCTAATAGTAAACGATAATCTCCGCCCATAAACACGACACCAAAGGGTTGCAGGTGCGTTCCGAACTTTTGTAAATATATGGCAGAAGAAAGGAAGGGTTGGGAATGACTGTGGGAAGATGGCCTTCTAGCAGTATTAATAAGAAACACTGTGCATAATTTAATCTCTTCCCTTTTGAACTTAGTCTTAAGAAGAGCTGTTATTTGTTAACACATTGTAAGTAGGTTAATCTGTCATTACAATAGTTTAAAATGAAATAAACCGAAATGAATTTGTTTTACAATTTATAAATATCGGGAAAAAGCGATATGTTTGCAACAAAGAGTTAATAAATTCCGCGAATTCGAAAACAGAATTTCATATTTTCACTCACAACATTTATTATTCGCTAAATGAAATAAAATCATTTATTGATAAAATATATTCGATCTTTTCATATTGAAATACTATTTTATTATTTTACAATCATCGCTCATGCTGAGCCTTTGAAGGGTAGACGAAGTGGATAGATTAAAAGTTGCTACTGCTTTAAAATATTGTACTTATAAAACAATATTTTTAATTAACTAAATACATTTATAATGTATTTGAGCTTTGTTTATTTTATCTACTGTGTGTACTTTACTTAATGTTTGTATTATTAAATTTATTACAAGACAACATAAAAGATGATTAAGTAACTAAGGCCTTTTACTTATACATTCTCTTTAGGCATTAGACAAACTATTAATGCCTAAAGATGCATGCATATTTAAACGGTATTTTCAGGGTCATCGAAAATGTCTAGACTCTAGACGATATAAGCTTGTCTGAACAGAATAATTCAGAATACAAATCACTTTTAGTACTCCAACCAATAAAGCCGGTCGGTGCCTGAGGGAGGTAAAAGCATCTGTATATTTTATTACAATTCAATCATTTATATTAATAATGACGACATACAATACACTTCACATTACGTTATGCTATTTGCATGTTATGTTGATCTCTGAAAGAGGGTTTTTAACAAAAGATGCAATGAACGGAATTTGGATATCGAAGTTCCTACAAGTTGTTTGAATATATGAAATATGAGAATGCATATGTAGCTATATTTCCAACACCTATATGTATAATATGTGATGTGTAGTATGTATGTGTGTATACCGACCCGCATTGGATCAAGGCGGACTACGGCCCAAACCCCCTTTATGTAGGGAGGAAGGAAAGATCTCTGCAGTGGGTGTATATAGACTGATTCTGAACGATATTCTATGGATATAACATAGGTACATATATACGTACTGTCTACGAAGAGCTAGTTGGCAGAGCTTTAGAGAGGATCAGTGGTTATTTTTCAAAATATGCTCCGTGCAAAATTCTGATTGAAATAGTAAATTTTTTGACAATAGAGATATTCAGTATTTATTTAAATATATTCTTTATTGTACATGAATTAAATGTTACCAATTTTAAAATAATATATTACAAGAATTTCTATAATATTGACTTCTTAATTATCACGAACCCATTTTGTCATACTACTCTGCTACTGGAGATATACTGGACATAATGAGACTTAACATCTTATAATCTCAAGATAGCGAGCGCAGTGGAATGCCAAGCAATGATTTGTAATTTATGGTGATTGGTTTTGCGACTGTCCATGAGCGATCGTCACGCTTATCAGCCGAATGGCATAAAGAAACATTTTAATTTTCAACTATAAAAGCAAAGATAATACATACATGTAAGTCATTTTAGTTGTTGAAGTTGTTAAACGTAGTTCTAACAAAGTATTCATTACAAGTACAAGTCCATGAGTCCGCAGTCCATACTGGTTTTCATTGGCGACCGAGTAACCTTAATTTAGCTAATGGTTATCTGCCGTCTGGTAATAATCACAACACTTAGCAACTGCTTTACACACCCTCATTAAATTATGATTTGGTTCCTTTGCATGCACCTCATAATTGGTAGCTATTCACCGCATAGTTTGAAATAACCTTATTTAAAAGCTACAATGAATGTTACATCTTTAAACACGGTTTCAATAAAAAGACATGTAATCAAAAAGAAAAAAGATAACGATATCATTTTGTCGATATTTTCAAAATTTTACATGGTTTAAGAACATTATTTAACAACGAAACGGTATAACAAAAAAGATATTCACAAACTCAAACAGAATACGCCGCCGTCGCCCAAAATAAACCGGATCCCTAAATCCATAGCATCCCTTAGTTATCCCTCCCCCTATTTACAGCCCCCACGTAACCACTGGCCCATGGGGCATCGCCCCTAGTAGGGAGGGTCTATAAAGGTCGACTGGCGAACGCTTGTTACGGCTACCTATACACGCGTATATTACATTTTGAAGAGAACATTGTTCGGTACGTACAAAATAATAAAATATACGAATAACAAGCATATCTACTGAGTAATTAAAGAGTTGTTTTGCTTTTTTAAATCGATGTTTTAAAAAAGTCACTCGCATATTTCTGAACTCACAATTAGATCAAGTCTTGTGTCATATCGGAAACTACCAAGCGATATTTTTTTAAAACACTCAATCTTGACTCAATCAAGACTATTTTGTATCACTAAAAAAATATCTGTATTATTAGATACAACCCACGGTATTTCATTTTACTACCGGCTTCATAACCACTACGCTCCTCAGGTTCATTTTTTTAAATTAAATAATTTTACAGTAAAAACATATTTTTCAAGCTGAAAATCAAAATAGGATTCAAAATTTGAGATTTAAAACAGTATGTAGATGTCATTGGCATTGTTTCGTTAACCAGTGTCCCCGACTTTGCTCCTACTGACCGAGATAAAACGCACCCTTGACATTAAACCAGCGGTAACTGTTACACTGTTAATTTAATTCCGATCCAACAGGCCGTCAGGGCGACTGAGCAAAACAAAGTATTCGTACTTCTACTTGATTGATCTGATTTAAAGCATGGATTTAAAGTTATACCCCCATATTCATAAGAAACCATGGTTTCAACGCATATTACAAAGTCTTGACATGTCAAGAGGAGATAAAACGTTCATTAAGTTTTGCTATTCATAGCGTTTTTCTACATATTTTAACTAATCTTGTCACTGCACAGAAAACTGCCATTTTTTCTGATTTATTATATTTAATTTGCATAACATACAAGGGTCTCGACCATTTTAAAGATAATATATTTCTTCCTATTCCTGTTAGTTACGATCCGAACGCGAACTATCGAGACAGTGGTCGCAGATTTGAGTTAGGTACATATTTATCTTTGACTGTTTGAAGCCTTGTAGGTAATAGTCTTGTGAGATTTTAAATGATATTTTTTTATCAAGTACTTATATATGTTTTATATATTTTATATCCACTTTGAAAAACCTTATAAAGAGTTGCTCGGCGTCGGAATTTGCGCCCGACATGGCGATAGGGTCGGCTCCTTGGAATCTTGGGACGGAAATAAGCTCGTCGATCTGCGGGTGGCACTATTGACCTGTGGGAGGCACTGCCTGCCACTCCGGAATACAAGCGTTAGGCTATTTGTAGATATATTTTGAATAAATATCTAAGCTTTTGGACAGAAATGACACCAAAAAATAATTTGATTGTCACTACAACGATGATATTGGGGGCACTTTGTCGTATATGCATACAAATCAACAGACTAATTTAAAGAATATTCTAATATTTGTGCCAACTCGATATTGTATAAAAGCGTGCAATTATTGTTACGATTCTAATACGCGAACTGTTCAAATAATTCTTTCTAAGACGATACACTTCAAATGTATCTGTTTCTTTTACCTGCTCTTTCCCACCAATACTTTGGGCTCAAGTAACAATAAAAGCAATCAGACGTCACAAATACCCGACAACTTTTTGGGTTCCCAATCCCCAATACGCATATAACCGCCGGCACGGATCTTGAGCGCTCGGCGACAGAGTGGGGATTGCTTTGCGCATCGTGAACTTAAGGACAAAATAAATGGATACCGATTTATTATTATTAATTTATTCTTAGTTACTTATATATTATTATTATTTTATTTTATGGGATGAAAGGAATATTTTACTAGAATTAGGAATATATTAAGAGATATATTATGAATGTATTAATATTGAGAGAAAATCTAAATCTAAAACAAATTGAATTAAAATTAAGTGAACACCAGTTGAACAATAAAAATAACAATTACTGTAACAACAAAAAAAAACCATTAATTCCAACTGTACTTGATATTTTTTTGTTTGAAGAGCCGTAATGAATTAGAAATATAATATTACACTTATTTTTGTTTCACAAATATATTGAATCACTCTATCTATTAAAAAACCGCATCAAAATCCGTTGCGTAGTTTTAAAGATTTAAGCATACAAAGGGACATAGGGACAGAGAAAGCGACTTTGTTTTATACTATGTAGCGATTATTTGATTTTACACTAAAAAAAAATGTATTTATAGAAAAGTGAAAGCAGAATATAATAAATCGGGGCTAATTAAAATGCAAGCAAGTGTAATTTAGTCGTAGTAAAGCACGTGCAACAAACGCAATGAATGAATTAGGCATAACAACAATATGGCGTTGCGTAGTGGACCAATCACTGGCCGATGCGATAATGCCCCCGCCCGCTTACTTCATCATACCACTAAAGAGACCTAAAAGTCGACATCTGCGCAAGTAACGGTCAGCGCTCAAGATCCGTGCCGGTAGTTATACCTAACTTGCGGATTACACAACATTTGATCGGTGCGGAATCGAACCCGTGCCTCGTGTCTTAAAACCTTGTCATCTATTCAACCAATTGCCTTATGGAATATGTCAATAGCTTCTCTATATATACTGTTTAAATATTCAAACCCCTATCGGTAAACGTACTTAACACATTAACAGTGATGTCATTACAATTTAGTACTAAGCCCTAATCCCGGGTGTAACAGATATTTAGAATATGCACGTTGTATTGCTGTCCTTGTCGCACTCGTGATTCAAACGGGTATAGCCCTGGGCGCGTCCGCATGTGTCTATAACAATACACTTTATACCGGGATCCTGGTGTAAGGGATTTACCCCTGCGATACGAAGTGACGTCATTTTACATGGAACTAATTTTAAAATACTATTTAAAATCGCATATATTACAAGGTCTGGCCTTTCACCTGTGAAATATTACGCTTGTAGAATACAGCTGGTGTCAATTTTAATACTCATATATTTTTCAAGTAATGTTTAATAAATAATGTATGTTGCAATATGCCTAGTTTTGAAAACAATGACGTATTTAAATACATATGTATATGCAATTATAAAATTGTTGCGTAAATATATTACTATGAACTTATAAAAAAAGCTCCGAATATCCATTATTTGTGTAAAATTAATATCAACCAACTTCCACGAATTTCCAGTTATAGTATATTTTTAAATATTGAAAATAATAGATGTTGATTTTCATTGCTCTCGTCCGCAGTTGCAATAGTGGACGGAGGCCAAATCCCCCTCCGGCGTGTGGAGGGTCTGTCTGCACCACTGGGAGGTATAATGTACATAATTTGGGGTATATATGTGTGCGTGTGTATGTGTGTGTGGGTGAATACATAATATATAAATGAGCTCCGACTATAGAGCTATATAACCTAGCTCCGAACAGACTGGGTTGCCTGGGCACCAAAAGAGGGAACAATGCAGTTTCGAATCCAATTGAAGACAAACTTGGTGACTTAACTCTTGCTTAGTGAAGGAAAATATTGGAATACTGTGTCGTGTACACTATTTCCATTTAAAAAAACGTGGGTACTTAAATTTTAGCGACTACATTTTATCGAATGAACTTATTGTACAAGATATTTTTTTTATGTATACAAGCATTCTTTCATGTAAATGGGATCGTTTTGTTGGACTCTTAGAAAATCTATTATACCAAGGAAACTCCGTGAAAACTTTATTTGAAAGTATCATAAAACTACATATTTCAATGTTTTCTTACTTAGATATATTGTTGAGACTTGATAGTACCTACATCTTGCTGTTTGGGCGAAATGGCCTGTCGTCTAAATCCCTAGAGCCCTACAATCACGAAAGAAACATGCCACGTGTTCGTTACTATCGCCCCACCCACCTCCGCAGTCCGCTATCCAAAATTTTTAGGCTGGGCACGACTACCAACGCCCATATTTATGCCAAACCTGTACTGCCATGAAACGAACAATGTTTCATAATACTTACACAACCATTTTAGAACATAGTTTTGATGCTATTTACATGATAATTTTATGTTTAAATTTATATTAATAAAAAAATATATAGTGTATCCAAATTTTTAATACACCGACATCACACTTCAGACAATTGAAATACTATTTATCGGTGCCGCGCAGTATGGTTTTGCATAGATGATATTTTTAATATGAAATCAACATAAAATAAAGCTTGAAAGCAAATAAATAAACATATACGTCCAATAGTTTATATATAGTTCTGACCCCACATTAAAATTAATTAAGTCTCGTGTAGTAGGTATCACAACACAAAAGAATTTTCGATCTCACAAGCACCGAGACCAGCGACAAATACTTGTAGGCCTCACAAATATTTGAACCCATTGTCTCTCGTTTTACAGCTGGCGTCTAACCAACTGGGCCACGAAGGCTCTATACCATATTATTTATGGTAAACACAAAAGGTAAAAGCAAATACAAACATGTACGCATAACTGTCTGAGCTAACTGGCATTTTTTTCCACCCCCATCCCCATCTGTTCAAATTACCTTTTTTTGGCCCTAGCAACTGGGGTAGCCGCCAGGGACCGAGGCAGTGTCGCTCTAAGTACGAGAGGGGTAGGACCGTTCGGCAGGATTGTACGGTATTAAGGGGGCGAAATACGTCGGGGTGTTGCTGTGATTTTTCTTGGGCTTTTTATAGGATTATTGATTTGGGATGGCTAGGGGTTTGTATATTGTTGAGCGTATCTACATTTTCCAAATCTAAATTATTTGTAAATGTCGTTGTGTTTACAGAATATGTTACGATTTTAAATTTTGGTGGGATTTGTACGTTTGTATGATTATATGTTTCGATGAATTGATTTACATATAAGGAGAAACTCGCGCCATACACAGTCTAACCTTCCGTAATTTTTTCGACATTTCACGAACCTAAAGCTCGACCTTGGAATGGAACTCAGAACCCTGTGGCTCACAAGCTAACGTTGCCTCTACACCAAAACACCATAATTAAAAATTTGAGTGTATAGAAATGTCGAAACACTTGAATATTATGGAGAGTAATTTTAGAGTATTTAAGTGAGAAGCGTGGTGTAGTCAGACGCGGGTGACGTGACCCTACTCCCTACCACCAAGTGAGTGGGTTCATCGCCTTTACGATTCGCTAGCTCGCTGACGAGGGGAATGTTCTCCCCCCCGGCTTCTACTTACTCGTTTCCAAAACGGCTTATGTTCGATATTTTATTTGTTATTCTTTTTGTACACAAATACCATAAGAGTACACATGTAATATAAGGGAATACAAAAGGTGGTCTTATCACACTACACATTTTCTTCCAGACAAGTGGCCAAAAGCTGTATATAAGAGAAGTGGGACAAACATGGACGATGCAGACTGAGGTAATATCAACAGTAGAACAGTAACAAATATTCTACAGTTCTTAATTTAGACTCAAGGAACAATATAGTCAGATATTTCGTTACAAGTTATTATTAAATTGCTTTTATTTTGAGAAGAACACTTTGTCCTACTAAGATAATTTGCTGAATTAACTGTGAAATTTCCTATAATATGTAACATTCATTAATGTAGTATAACATCACATAAACAAAAATCTTAGTGCTGAGAGGAACCTAAAACTACGTTTATGAGAGTTTCGCATTTAAATATGTGAATTATGTTATAAAAGAAATAAAAGTCCCCGAATAAATTATAGTAGGATAAGAACAGTAAAGCAACTCACCTTTTCCGCATTCTGTGCACACTTTGTCCTTCTTCATGTGTGTCATACTGTGCAGTTTTAGATGGTCTTTCCTTTTGTAGGTCTTGTTGCACACGAGGCAGAGGTAAGGTCGCTCCGAGTTCTCGATCTTTATGTAACTAGGCTCCATTATGAGATTTGTGTCGTCTTGAATCTAAAACAAGGTTGTTACATTAGGATATTATGTTTATTTTTTTTATATTGTTTTATGTTGAAGCCAAGTTTGCGGGTTTTTTTTTGCCTGGTATCCCTTTTGCGACAATCTTTACACCCTCACCTTTCTTCTCGCACTCTTTCTCCCTTTACTTCCTTACACCGAGAAGGCAAGTGATAGGTGTCATTGACACGTTTTATCAGGTAAGCTTATTTATTATTACTTGCTTCTTTGTATTTAAAATAAGGTATCTTCCTATCTTAGTCCGGTCAATTTAGACATTCGAAGTTACATAAAGTCCCAACAAGCTGAATTTCTGTGAAGTTGTTCAAAACATAATTACCTATAAACAATGTCTGGTAGTTCCCCATCATTCCTCTGTAAGGAAAAAAATTAATTCAAGGTCAAAGGTAAAAAAATGAGTTTTTCGCGATTTTCAGCAAAACGGTAAGTATTATCATAAAAGTACCTCAGACAAAAATTGTAGATCATAAAATTATCTATAAAAAATGTATCAATACTTTTTTTCTTATGAGCCACCGTTTCTGAGATATAACGATTCTAAAAGTTATAAAAGTTGTTATCGTCATAATATGCACACGTTTTCACGCCACCTATGAGGTAGTGTACTTAGCGCGTTTTTGTTAACGTGGTTTCCCCAGTAGGCCTACTCCACGGGTCAGTTGTGATCCTGTTTAATGTAAAACTATTGCAAAATAAAGTAAATTTTAAAAAATTGGGAAAGATAAAAGCGATGTAAATGAAAAAAAAGTGTTGAAGTTTATTCGTCTTATTCGTAAGTTTCAAATTCTTGTTCTTCTTCTTGATCTTCTTCTTGTTCTTCTTCTTGATCTTCTTCTTGTTCTTCTTCCCCTGCTTCTTCTTCATCTTCATTTTGGATGCAAGTAAATTGCGTCAATAGCGATGTATCGCATGATACTTCGTCGGAGTCAAACGAATCCTCCATTGTTTGTGATTCAATATTAGAGCACGACTGGCCTTGACAATTTGTGCATGCCAAAGAACAAGACAATCCGACTTTTTTGCAACCACATTTAGCACTGCATCCCTTTTTGCAGTTGCAAAAATTAATGTTCAGCAGTTTTTCCGGCGCAGGTGGAAGTAAAGTTTGAACTGGCTCTAATATATTGTTGACCAACTTCCAACCCCAGTCTGTAGGGTCTAGCTGATAACCAAGCCACACTTGAACTTGGTAATATACTCGAAAGAGATGTTGTTGAGCAGCAACTGAAGTTGGAGGAAGACAAGCTAATTGAACTTGTTTTTTATTTTTAGTATTTTTAACGAAACATGCATATCGATGTTTATCTAAACAGGTAGTTTTTTTAGGAGCTCCGTACATAGAAAGAAGAAAGCGGATGCCGTTGGTAATAACTTCTTGTTGAGTTGAATCACTTTTTTTAAAAACTTCAGCACATTGAATTAAATCTTGTTTTTCAAACATTTTGAAAACTGCTGTTTTACCCCTCCTGTAAAATGCAGATGTCGTATCACAGCCAGTTATTGCGTGTAAAAATAGTACATGATCTTTACACTTTACAAAAGTAAATAAACTTTTTGATGAATATATATCTGATCGATGCTGAGCTTTTCCTGGTTTTAAGAAAAAAATAGATTTTTCAGTTGGCGTTCGAGCAGTGAGTAATACAAGTAAGTCAACATCTTCACCAACAACAATAGTTGTATTTGTCAAATTGAATTGCTCTATTGCTGTTTCAATAATCAATACATCAGCATCATTATTAGCTTGTTTTACCAATATATTTTCAGCCGTAAACTTTTCTTTCAACATTGAAATGAACCGAGACTTGTTGTGGGTATTAGTAAGAAATTTCTGTTGACTGGTTGGGACTGTCATAAGTTCATCAAATAAAATGTCAGAAGATGAAGATGTTGCTAAAGTTCGACGACGTATATACGTGGCGTACTCATGCATATTATGACGATAACAACTTTTATAACTTTTAGAATCGTTATATCTCAGAAACGGTGGCTCGTAAGAAAAAAAGTATTGATACATTTTTTATAGATAATTTTATGATCTACAATTTTTGTCTGAGGTACTTTTATGATAAAACTTACCGTTTTGCTGAAAATCGCGAAAAACTCATTTTTTTTACCTTTGACCTTGAATTAATTTTTTTCCTTACAGGGGAATGATGGGGAACTTCCAGACATTGTTTATAATTATGTTTTGAACAACTTCACAAAAATTCAGCTTGTTGGGACTTTATGTAACTTCACTCTCATTTTTTGGTCTAAATTGACCGGACTATCTTGTCTCCCTAACTATTTTATTTCAATAGTTTATAAATAGGAATAAGTCAAGTACTTCATAGTCCCTTCCTGTTATGTAATATTTGCATGAAGTGATTTTATAATTCAAGAAGCACAATGATTAAAAATTTACTCATATTATATTAAAGGTTGTAGTAATGTGCATTCTTTGTTGGAGATCCTAATAAATAAAAGATTAATATTTAAAATATACGAAATTGAAAACGCTTTACAAGACATCAAGAAAAATGTGTCCGGGATTGTTTTTATGCATCAAAGAGAGGAGGACTACCGCCCTATATTACCACGAGACAGAAATAGCGTTGGCGAAATGTGGGTGCACCCGTTGCACCTACGCGTACTAACTTGGGAGAAGCAAGTTTGCTTCTTAAGTTTAAACCATAACAAAAGCTCACGCCTGCCTGTATTCCCTAATTAGTAAGCATAATCAATAACACCACCCCAAATTTGCTCAGTTATTTTAGTTCCTAAGCACTGCCTCTCTGGCGCACCTGGTTACACCGACTATGGAACGCGAGGCCGCGAGTTTGATTCCCGCACCGAAACTTTCTGGATATTTGTGAGACCGAAAAGTATTTTTTTAAATCTATTTCTATGTGATAAATAAATATAATTCTGTTTTGTCTCTTCGCACATACAATACAATGTGTACCTACATTTACTAAAATACACATATCAAATCGAATTAATGTTGTGAATATTGTTTTACTACCAGGGTGTTTTCCTGGAAGAGCTTACAGTGAGTTGAACGCGTGCTATATACGAGTATATTGTATTAATTACAACTTATTCCAAATTTCAATGTTAATATTACTTTTTAGGAACAATTTCAATTTATTTAAAATTATTTCATTCTACTTCTATTCCTATATTTTGGCCATTTGGGGTTCATGCTTTGGCATGCTCGATAGTAAGGTCATTGTATCTCATATCTGTAAGTCAGCATTTTGTATCCTCCTCGAGAGTTTTGGCCCGACTTCGTCAAGACGCAAGTAAATATACTTGCGTCTTGACGAATTCTTGACGAAAGATGAAAGCATAATAATGCTGCTATCGTATTTCTATTATTTCATGAAAAGTGCCCAAACCAACTTAAATTTGATGTCTAATACTAATATTTTTAAAGCGGATATATTTGATTGTTTGTTTGCATTGAATAGGCTCTGAAACTACTGAACCGATTTAAAAAAATATTTCGCTATTAGAATACTACATTATCCCTAATGAACATAGGCGATACTCCATAGAATATTTTCACCCGGGCGGAGCGGGGCCGTGCCGCTAGTATTTATTATTTTAATTATAATATTGAACCCGACAGCAAATATCATTACACAAATAATAATTTTAAAATAGCATAATTACTTTAGCCACGCTAATTTACGATATTGTTTAAATAACGTTAATTATATACACATTTTCCACAATTAAATGCTACAATACATAGCGTATACATTTTGTCGGCCACATTGTTGTGTTAGTATACAGAGGACACATTTGGTTGTTCAATGGACACTAGGTCAGCCTTACTTGGCGTTGTAGCGTCACCGGACGAGCCTGCCCGGTTTAGACTTCGAAGGCGGTTGCAGTGTATAATTTTATGAATATATACAGCTGTAGAACGTTAAGCCATACTAAGTATTACGATTAAAATATGACCAAATTTTAGGATAAATAAAAGAATAGCATTACAATGTTTTCTATTACCTTGCAGAAAAGCAGATACAATTATTAAAAAAGTATGTAAATACCGCATTCAAATAAAATAAAATAATTGGTTTAAAACTGTCTATAAATTAGGACTTAAGTGGCTAAGATTCTACTTATTGAGAATATACCACTACAACAAAGCCAGCACGATAGTACATTACCTAAGAATGTGTGTGCACAAGCACGCAAATCACTTAGAACCGGGTACAAAAGAAACTCAACAATCCCATGTACTGTAGACCACCAAACAGCAGATATATAAAATTATAATTCGACAATATAGGTTTAAAAAAATAAAACAAAAGCACCGCTATAAAACAATAATAGCCACAGTTTCGCAATTGGTAGAGAGCCTGCTGTGAAATGAGAGGCCGTGGGTTCGAACCCCGTACCAGAGACTAGTGTTAGTGCTACAAAAAAATCTCTGAATATGAAAATAAAATAGTTTATTGAATCCATTAAATTGTTCATAATCATTCAGATTCAATATTTTTTTTTGTTCTACCACCCGGTTTGAATACCAGTTTTCAGTAGAGAAGAAGAATCCTGTCTTAGTGTGATTATTAAATATGTGTGAGGTCGATGTATTTATTTATTTATTATACGCCATAAAAATATGAAATGGTTTTTAGACAATTCCTCTGGTAACCAAAACGTACATTTGGGATCAAAACTCCATAACAAAATATAATTCCCCTTTTATGAAAAAGACCAATGTAAACGCCTTTATTTTGCTGATGTGTGCCCCGTCGCCAATTTGCACTATTCACCCTACTACATAATATGTATTCTGTGCCCCCCTACCTATTTTAAACGCAGACTCCCTTAATGGTATCGATTTTCCAAATCCTATTTTCTGGCTCGGTACGGGAGTAGGGGTATAGCAACATCGCATCTGATGTAGGTAGTATTGGTTATTATTTATTTTTTTAATAGTTAAATACGGTCTATCCAGGTTAATGTTTTAATTAGTGCTTGTTGAATTGGCTAGCGTATAATTGATCTGCTTCTTGGCTGATACTAAACGAATTATTTACCTAATGGCTGCTTATGTACTATTTAAATTTTATTACACAAAGTAGAACCACAACGTTACAAGCACGTAGTCACGTCTCGATGTTATCGTGTCTTGTGCTGCCTCAGCGTGTTTCTAACCTGGTGCTGTATTCTTATCCTTGAGGTCAGCACAGTGTCCAATATAGCAGTAGGCTATCTCGTTTTAAGCCAGAAATAATCTCAGCGTATAATGGATGGCATTAGTGCCATCTCTGCCTACCCTTTCTGTGATACATGCGTGAGTGTAGATTTATGTAATGTTGGTATAATATTAGGCTTCTTTGAAGCAAGTTGTGAAGCAGCAACTAAAAAGACCACGATAATTGTTTCGAATGGTGAGAGATAATTATTGTTTGTTGAACATGGATCGTAAAGTGCAGTAATTTAGCTGAGACAGAATAGGTAATAAATATTGTAATATTTATTTGGCTTTATGAACAGTGGATGTATAGACCTCCAGAGTCCCTAATAGAACATCATTTTACAAAACTAAATAAAAAAATACAGCCGTCACTAATATGCCGGAGTGGCATGGCGTGGGAGTGGCAGATGGCTATTAGTAGGAAGGTTCTAGTCACAACGCGACGCATCTAGAGTGGGGCAACCCCCCACGATGCCGACAAATGACCTGATAAAGGTCAGTAGAAGCCGTTAGGCGCAAACGGCTCGGTAGTCTGCCCTATAGATTATGTGGAGTTCCAGCAATATTTGAATCGATTTTTTATTTCATTTACTAACATTTTTTTAAAGACCGCCAACATTATTCGTTGGTATAGCGTCTGTCTTTAAATTGGTTATGACGCCGGATAAGAAGACGCGGTAGATTTACAATATACAGTGACAAATATCATGTCGCCTTTTTAATAAAAAGGCTCTTGTAGTATGTGATGCGACACAACACGTATATTTTAGGATTGTTTTTACAGTCGAGTGTGATAATGACGTAAAGGTTTTCTCTGGCCGTACGAAATACGTAAGAAACAGTAGAATTGTAATAACCTGTCCAAAGATAATATTCAAAATTGAGTTTCATCCTTGAAGAGTTTTGGTCTTGACACAAAGCTATAACACATTGCGCAACAAGAAACATAAGTCCCTTACAGGATAACCTTTCTGGATTGGTCAAGGGCTCTGCCATTGAGTCACAGCAATACTAACAGCTGACGCGGTGTCAATTTAAAAAAAACATTTGTACACCACGTATAAAAGTTTTATACGCGAATTTAATTGCATAATATTTTGTCTCTCTCACGCCTATAACATTTACCACGCGGCAGAACAGGACAACACATGACATATTTTAAGCACCATAATAAATTGTCTATAATTAACAGGATATTTCTATGTAAAAACGGTAATTGTTAATTGTACTTACCCCTACATCCAGCCTTTCGGTATCTTCGTCAATAATTTCTTGCTTGATGTCCAATTCTTGATCGTTTAAAGGAATAATGTTCTGCTCTATAAACAGCTTGTTGTGTGTCTGCAGGTGCTTTTGCAAGTGGTCCTTGCGGTAGAACGCTGTGTGAAAAAACTATATTATAAAAAAACTGTATTTAAAAGCAGGTAATTTACAGTAACTTAAAGTGTAGGGACCATGGATAATTATTAACATGAACATTTGCCGCAACCACTTTCGTAGTAAGGTCACATTTTTTTAAATAATGTTATACATACATAGCCCATATACGTCCCTCTGCAGGGCACAAGGCTCCTCTACAATCGAGAATACGATTGAAAGGGTTAAGGCCGTATAGTCCACTACACTGGCTTAGTGCGGGTTGGCGGGCTTTTACAAACCATAGACATTTTTCAAATCGCTATGGTATGAAGATTTCCGCATAATGTTTTCCTCCCCCGTTAATCAACACGCACTATGCGACAGTCAATACACACATGACGCCAAAGTCAGAGGTGCGCTCAGGGATTTGAACCCGCGACCATCTTAGACACGTTGGCAGTCGCGTCTAGTCTACCAACAAACCACCAAGAATTTTTAACAATATGCCAGCTATTTATATTCTTTTGGATTTAACTGAGGATAATTATAACTCAGTTCTTAAAGCAAAAGTCTAGATCCAACCGCACGATGTAGAATAAAACAATTAAGAGATTAGTCATCTCGGCTGCGTAAAAGTATTTAGAATTCTCAGAACATTTAAGGAAACAAGCTAAAATGGCGGTCTGGGTTCTCCCGCGTAAAATGACTGTTATAGAGATTTCACACCCTATCAATAGAGTATTTTTTCCGATACTGTAACAAGATTTTTTGAATAAAGGGGTTTGTATTTAAATCATACAAAAATACTATTTCATTTCTATTGGGTATATTCCATGCCTCCTAATTTTTATCACCGTCTCTTCTAGTTCAGCTTGGAATCTAAACTAGTATGGAATAACGCGTTTGTCTGATAAACTTATGAATATGACATGACGGCCGAAGCCCAGACCCGCAGCTAGGGGAGAACGGATAGGGGGACCGCCCCACCTCGCGTTACCGGGTTACCCTACCCATGTGCCAATGAAAAAATACTTGCTTTAAATTTCCTTCATAAAAGGACAACCATAGCAACTCATCGGTGTAGTAGTGTTATATTCGTTTAGATTTTATCCTCGCATGCATTATAAATAAATAAACTCTTGGGGGGATTCCACCTACCTGTACCTATGGGTATGCTCTAATATCTTACATGAGATTGTTTAGCAATATCATAGTTTCAAACGCAGTCACATTTCACGACTCAGATTTTGTCATTTTCAAGTCTAAAGGTATAATATTATGTTAATCCATATTTAAATCAAATCGTTGAAATAAAAAGATTGCCAGTTCAGAATGGAGGGTAAAATTCTCGCGCCCTTTTTTGTGGCGCTCAATAAAGAACTTTAAAAGAATTGTATCTAAGTCTGAAATTGAATGCAGTCCTCAAGCTTCGCCTTGCGCGTGTCCGAGCATTATCCTGTGCTTTTTATGGCGTTAGTCCGACAAACGAGGCAGCGGCCAACCTGATAGCAAGTAATCACCGCCGTCTATTAACACCCACGACAGGATTCGCAGGTGGGTTGCCACCCTTTAGGGAAATAGAACAGGACAGGGCGAATGGAAGGGGGGAAAAGTAAAATTATACGTTCGAGCAATAGGCCACCAAAAAACATTTAAAAAACGGTCAATAATAAAGAATATATCATTACGGGTTTGATAAAGATCACGCAAGGAAGTGGACACTTATTTCCAACTCCTATTAATTTAACTGTTATTGATTTCGTTGAGGGTTAAAGACAAGTTAGACATTGCCTGAGACTCGCCGAGCTTTAATGCTTGAGCCTTGCTTACAGGAGTTGCAGTGGTGGGTGTGAGGGTGGGTCAGTCTCTATTAAGGGTTATAAAACAATAAAAGTACATTGAATTCATGCGAATACATAAAGCATAATAATGTCTGCACACAATTATAATTATTCAGCGGGAACGTTGTACAACTGGCATATGGCGAAATACGTGGGCAAATAAACGTCAAACTACAGTGGACCTCCGGTAGTCCGACAAACATTTTGCAAGGCAGTGTCGAACTATCGAATTTGTCGGATTATAGAGTACTGCCTAAGAACCCCTATAGTCCGATATTTTTACCAAAAGAGTACCTTGTAATCCGACAAATTACAGATCCACTGATAAGATTCTTTATATGTATTATATATATGTACTCTGAAGCACAAATCATACTTTATTATGTATGTCAAATTTAGTAAATTTAGCACCGCTATTCTCTCGCATGTAGTCAAATTCAAATTAAGCAATCAGAATCAAAACAATACCCTACGCGTCAACCACAATAGTGATGGTGCGTACAAGTTGTAACTTGTTCAGTCATGCATTAGCGAATATTATAAAAAAAATATTCAATAATAAATAATAGACCATGTCGGATTATAGGGGGTGCCGGATTAGACAGGGGCCGGATTATCGGGAGTCCACTGTAGTACGAAATCATGGTGTGTGGTGTTGATTATCAGTAGAACTTGACGTCGTACGTCGTATAATGCGTGGTAATTGTTGTTGCTTTTGACATTAAGTTGTGGTTTTTTATGCATCCGATAAACTCGCTCACCGAACGAAACGCGACAGCAAAGCTGTCAGTCAAAGTCGATATCCCGTGAGACAGTGGTACCGCCCCGAACGAGCCTGCCCATTTATACTGTGTCATGACTAGTGTTGCCAGGTTTAGTTTTTGAAAATTCGGGACAGGACATTAAAATAAGCGGGATTATGAGTTCTTCAGCGGGACGCCTATTAAAGAAGAGGGAATTACATATTTTTTTTTGCTTTCACACATTATTACTCTACCTCTTTCTAGCAGCATACACTTATCACATCGAAAAACGTCGCATCTCTGGAGGCTCTCACAGACTATAGCCGTTTTTGGTTACTATTATAATAATGGAAGCACAGCTCAACCAGACCAAGTACCATATCTCTCGAGGCTTCAATTCATGAGGCGCCATGGTTTCATACCATGCATAAATACATAAATTTATGTCTTTTTTCCAGAAGGGATAGGTAGAGGTTTCTTAAGTTACTCCAAATATTTCAAAAATTTTGCATTTTCCTCTAGCGTTTGCTATGGGTGTTAATCTAGTGATTCCTTAAATTCTCAGACTATAACTTTTTCGATTTACCAGAGCGATCTTTATTTCCAAAATGAAAATTGATATTTTCGGACACGCCTTTGCACATGAATTCTGACAAATTATACTCGCTATAATGCTCGTAGAGAATTAAGTGAAGTTAAGATGCGTTTTTCTTTTAAATTACATCTACATGTACATGTCGTAAAGTAAAATTCGCCAGAAATACTCCCTAAGCGGTATGAAACTTGAAATTGTTACGAAGGAATTTTAATTGGAGCTAGCTAATATTCACGAAGGCATAAGTTCACTAACAGTATATAAAATAAGAAGACTAGGAATTCGTGAACAAACCGCGAGAACTAATTCAAAGTCCTGTATTTTTTTGGAATCAGCCTATGGAAACAACTTTAGAATCGAATTAGATACTAAGTAGGTTAATAATTGTAGGAAAACGCGAAATACAGTACGGATTATGAATAAAAGTGTGTGATATTTAGTTTTTTATTCGTTCTGAGAGGGGTGGTCAAAAAGCGGGACATTTGGCGTCCCGCCGAAGGTTCAATCGGGACGCGTCACCAAACCCCTGAAAAGCGGGACGTCCCGCCTAAAGCGGGACACCTGGCAACACTAGTCATGACTGTCAACAGCGTGGCTCAACCACTTCCAAGAAGTTAAAAATATTAATATTGGTTTAAAATAAATAAGTAATGATGCGAAAACACGACTGCAAAGCTTTTAAGCTTTACTTCATAAGGTTTTTTTGCGCGACCGTTGAATCCTACTGAAGTTTAAGCCGATTATAGTAAAGATTTACCACTTTCAAATATTATATTTTTGTATGTATTAAATATGTTAAATAACGAATGAACAAAAGTAATTGATTAACCTGTTAAATTAAATTAATATATTGTATAATATCAAATAGCTGAATCTACGTAAGTAATGAATTATTTTAAATGGTACATCCGATAATCATTACATAAATATTTTTCCAAGTATTTATTACTGTTGAGATTTACGATTAACCTTCCAGCCCATATGATTTCTTAAAATGTCACAAATATCAAGTGGGAGAATCAAACGCCTACACGAAGATGTTAATATAAAAAATAAACATGTTAAAAACCTACGCGCCGTGATAAATATGTGTCGACATGGCAAAGGTGTTTACAATTTATATTATCGACTAATGTGTCATAAAAATACGTATTAAAATTAGCAAATAAAAGAAAATCTAGAAACCTAAGCCTCATTGGCCTTGCAGTTTATAGGGGTTCTTAATAAAGAAGTACTTGGTTTGATAACCTGGTTGTTTTTGTTTTGTGAGTTTGACGGTAAAACTGAAAAACGCAAATTGTCAAGGACTGGATATATCGGAAAGAGTGAATCATTTTCGGACGTGTAATAATATATGTAGATATGTAATGCATTCACCACATGTTGCCATAAATACATAAACTCACGCCTTTTTTCCCAGAAGGGGTAGGCAGAGGTTTCAGGACACCTACGATATGATAAGGGGCAAGCCTATAGCCATATCGGGCACAAATTCCTAACTCCGGCCTGATAATGAATAGAAAATTCCAATATCACTTTGCCCGACCCGGGGTTCGAACCCGCGACCTCAGCTTTGTAACCGCACCGTAGTACAACTACGCCACCGAGGCAATCGACATGACCACATGTTGATCTATAATGATCAACATGTGGTAAATTAACAAATTTTTATTAACTCCACAAATCAATTTTACAATTAAATTAATTTCGTTAAGGTTTACGAACAGCTTAGATATTATCAGATACTCACCGAGCTCGGTGTGATTAAACCATGATTAAACAATGTAAGTCGCTATTCGTCCTGGTATACAGGAGTTGCAGTGATAAGTGTGATTGCGTGTCAGTCTGTCATTTGATGACTCCCGCGTAAAACGTTGTATCATAGTATTAGTTCTAATGTAAAGACCAGTAACATAATAAGTTAATCACGTATGTATACTTACATTTCTTGCATATCAAACACTCCTGGCTCTTGAATCCGGTGTGTATAGTGAAATGTATGTTTAAGTGTTCCTTCCTCTTGAATCCCTTGCCGCATTCCGTGCATATGTGCGGCCTCATTTCCTGATGCTCCGCCGTGTGCCTGTCCAGATGCTCCTTCCGCTTCAATCTGTTGCCATCGGAAACTTAATTTAGATGGTGCGCAAATAATAAAACTCGGAAAGAACTCTTTGTTATTGGCTTAGAAAAAAAAAACGTTTTATTACATGGAATGCTACATGTCATTTTTCCCGCGCAAAATTTACCACAGATAACATACAGTTTAATTTCACTGTTTTTGTTATAATTTTTACCATAAAATCTACGAAAGGTCTGAATTATTCACCAAAACATCGTTATGCGGGCTATATTGCACACTGACTGATCCCGGGGCACGTCATGCGAATGGAACGCCGCTATACAGGGTTTTGCACCACGTGTGTTGCATCCCTCTCTATGCCCAGGCGGGTAAGCGCACCCCTACTATTGAACTGAGCAGATGGTCGCCTGGAATCTCTCGCTTGATACCCCCTCGGGATAACTACACATAACCAGTGTGTACGCGAACAGAAATCCCTCTGTAACTGGAAACCAGACAGGTGTATATAACCCACCCCATATGGGGTGTACATCTATGTATCTATAAATAGATAATACCCCATTTGCAGTAATAAGATGACCTACATTTAGCTAATTACAGCAATGTAATTAATCAAGTGTGTTTCCATGATTAGAGGTAATCAATCTAAATTGCATGAAATTAAATGTATTTTAAGTGATTTGTTAACAAAAATCTAATAGATGTTATGACGTAGGCATCCGCTAAGAAAGGATTTTGATTAATTCTACCCCCAAAGGGGATAAAATATGGGATGAAAGTTTGTATGAAACTTTGTCAATTTTAAACCGATCGGGCTGAGACTGCATGCATAGAGCTACTATGACGTAGGCATCGCCTAAGAAAGGATTTTGATAAATTGCACTCCTAAGGGGTTAAAATAGGGGATGAAAGTTTATATAAATCTTCTTAGATTTTCGACTGATTGAACTGAAATTAAAGATTGGAGCTATTATGAAGACGTTCGCTTAAATAGGATTTTGATAAATTGAACCCCCATGGGGATAAAATTAATTTGAACCTATCAGTACGTAATGGAACGAATAAAATAAGACGAACAAAATAATTTTTAGTTCTAAACTAGCTGTACCTGCGACTCCATCCGCGTGGAATTTAACAAAAACTTAATTTATCTAAAATAAAAGATTTTTTCTAAAATAAATGTAGTCTAAATCGGTCATGCCATTTCAGACATTAGCCGGAACAAACAGACAGGCAAACAGACAAAAAAATCTAAGGTCATTTTCGTTATAGGTATCGTGTATATAACGGTATGTAGTTGGTCATTTTTTTTCATTTTCACACACAAACAGACACTTCAATTTTATTTATATGTATAGATAGATGTATAGATATAGATGTTGACAATAGAATATTGCTTCTCTCATGAATAGTTTTATGTTGCTTGCTCACGAGTGAGTTCACCCAATAGCTTGATAGTTTTAGCGCCTAATGACAGATTAGTTAACAATATTGTGCCTAATTTTTTACACACGCTAAACAAAAGTAAACTGTTAACTTACTGTTACTGTTGTTGTAGGTAAAAAAGTTTACTGGTGGTAGGTCTCTCATATGTGAGAGGCCATCTGGGTAGGTACCACCGCAGTGTCTATTTCTCCCGTCAAACATCAGTGTAAATACACTGTTGTGTTTTGGATTGAAGGGCATTGTAGCCAGAGTAACTACTGGACGTATTGAGACTTAACATCTTATGTCTCAGGATGGCGAGCGCAATGGAATGCCAAGCATTGCTTTGTAATTCAAGGTGTTGTTTGTTTTTCTACTGTTTATGAGCAGTCGTATCGCTTAACATCAGGCGAACGGCATGCTCGTGTCGCTATACATTGCAATAAAAAAAAACGCAAAAACTATACCTAATTAATAATAATACTTCTTAACGCGAGCGAATCCGCGGGCAAAAGCTAGTAATAACTATAAGGTAAAGTGTAAGATACTGTTCCACAACCACATATATTTTAAAACAGAAGATGGGCTCGTCAATAAATCTTATCCTAATATCCGGCAGTTTAATAAAAACTATTTGAAACAATTATTATTTCTGTAAAAATAACTTCTGTATCAACCCATATACGTCCCGCTGCAGGGCACGGGCCTACTCTACAATGGACAATACGATTAAAAGTGGTTAGGCCATATAGTCCACCACGCTGGCCTAGTGCGGGTTGGCGGACTTACATACCATAGAAATTCTTATAAATCATTATTGTATGCAGGTTTCCTCACGATGTTTTCCTTCACCATTTTTGGTGCGTGGTGATTGACTATCAATACACACATGACTCCGAAAAGTCAGAGGTGTGCCCTGGGATTTGAAGCCGCGACCACCGTGAACATGTTGGCAGTCGCGTCTGGTCCGTTTACCAACAGGCCACCACGCACTTTTTTTAATAACTTATTTCCTCAACATTACTAGTACAAATTCTTGTTGCGACGCCTTAATGCCTCTTTAGCAGCGGTAGCAATGTAACAATATATTTTAAAAGAATAAAAACCAAGCCTATGACTTCAACTCTTTTTCCTCGTCTATGTAATAATTATGTTCACGATGTCAATGAATTCAGTATTATTTCTTAATTAAAGATAAACACTACTTAAAAACAAATCTTGTTTTAATATTGCAAAAACTTTTGCTGATGTTGTACATGTTTGTGTTTCTTTCACGCAAGTACAACTTAACGGATTTTGATGAAAATTAGCTGTGATCGTATAACTATCGTGTAACTATCTTTGCGTATGCATCCGACTACACAGGTTACAACTTGGTCACCGTCGAGATAAACCTGATCACACAAGTGATGATGTTGCCTGTAGGTAAAAACTACTCGTACATATTTTCAACGGACATACTTTTTAATGGTAAAAATGCATTTTGTTTTTTGACATTATAAAAGAAGTCTCATAATTTCTCTACGCGTCAAAAAGCTCGTAGAACCTTCATCGATGTTTTATCATTCTAACTTTCTAATTTAGGTCTTAAAGGTGACCACATAGATAATTATAGGGAAACATTTAGGGGCAACGACGTGTAAACATTGAAGTGTCATCATATTTAGTTTATCTGTTACGAAATTCGTAATCTTTCAGTCATCAGAATTTATCATTTGCCATAATGTACCAATACACGAAGACATATAACTTTAGGCAGATGTTCGGAAACCGTCGCGACCGTGGTCTCCCCCGCCTGTAGTAGGCGACTAATAGGGGTCATAGGGGTCTGGCAGCGCGCGCAGAGGGAGGGGGCTGGCCGCATTCACCGGAGCTCCGTGGTACAGCACGGTATGGCCTCGTGGTATCGCAAGCACCGCAAGTGCGACTTGTGGGGGGAATTCTCAAAGCCCCCCACTTTCCGAATGGGCGACGCTGAGGAGCGCTATCGCCCGTATTAATTTGCGCATGTGGCACTAGTCGTTTGAGTATATCGTTCTTTCTAGAATGGACTTCGGGGGTTTTAACTGTTGCCGACATCATTCAAATCGGTTGTTAATACTTTAGACATCGGTAGGGAACGCTAATCAAGGAAAATATTTACGTTCCAAAAGATGAATGTTCTTAAAACTTTGAACCGTTATCCAATGATTGAAAATAAATCCTGGACCCATTTCATTGTAGTCAAAACAAAGTGAATAAATATAGATGCGAATTTTATCTAGAATGTTTTTGTTGCAGCGGTATTCCTTCGACATTATGACATATGAAGAGCTACGTGAAGCTAGTTAATAATATATTTCAAAGTTTTTTCAACTTGGCACCCTTTGAAAGTCTTGTGGTTCGAGTATAGGTTCAAGTCTATTTACATATTCTCCCCTATTCCGTTATATACCCTTTCCCGCCTTTTACAACGTTATTTGATTTTCACTATATTTAGATTTGCTAATTAAAACTAACTTTCAGATTTATCGATACCAAGTACTGTCTCTGTAACTTGCCTAACGGTAAAACATAATTCCATTTTGCAGTAAGTATGGTTCGAACTATTGGGTTTACGACCGACCGGGTCGCGTCTACCTGACGTCAACCCTCGTTGGGAATATTTGTTGGTGGGTACACGCCCCTAGCCGGTCGATAATAACTAGGGTGGTGTGCGCCCCCCGTGGTCACACGACGTGGCGCAGCATCCCAACATTTTGACTCAGTAGAACTACCACCCACACTGAATTTGACTCTTGTGAACTTTAACATTAGGCGCACAAACTATCATACTCTTAAGGCGAGACAAATTAACGCAGTGCATACATATATTCTTATTTTTTAACTTTAAAATACTACATATTATTTTAAGCATCCCTGAGAGATTTATTCACTGACTCATCATGTGTCATCATCGCCCAACCCAAACGGATGTGTATAAAATTTTCTAATGTTGAGTGGGGGTTGATTTTGCACGATAAGCAGAAGGGATTTCTCGAAAAGCTATGGTCACAGAGTACATCGAAAGAGGATGGCAATGTTTGTATGAAAAAATTCTATGTATTAATATAAAACTTGGTATAAAAGTTATTTGACGGTTAATGAAACACAGTTATCGGAGTTTTTCAAAATTCAACTCAACGATGTAATTTGGTTGACGTTACTTAGAATTGCACGTAGCGAGTACTCTTTTGAATTCAGACACAAACTGGTTCCAACAGCTAAAAATCAGTGGGTCAAGGTCTCTAAGAGCAACGCCCGTAACACTGGCCATTGAATGGAAGGGATGGGAGAAAGGCCCCGTATGTGTCCGGTGCACGCCGCACGGGAAAGCGAAAGTGTAAGTTTTTATCCCCATCGAGCGCTTTGTTCGCTAGATTAATATGTGAGAGTTCACAGCCTATTATGGAGATAAATTAGTTAACATTGATAAGCAGCTAATATGGTTTCTGAATGCAACTAGGTATGTTGAAAATGAATTTAATTATTACTTTCGATTATTTATCGGAGGATTTAAAAATAAATTTGTTGATGGAACCAGTAAGTTTTTTTTGGACAACAACATCATAAGAGTCCAATAAAAGACATAAATCTACACTATTCGGGTATTATCTTAAAAATTCACCTTACGTGAACTAGGTATGTACTTTTTGAAGTACTAACTTTTGAGTTAAAGAACAAATTGTTACTTTAAACATTTTAATTCGGAATCTGTGTCAACCCATATACGTCCCACTGCAGGGCACGGGCCTCCTCTACAATCGAAACTACAATTAAGAGTGGTTAAGCCACATACTCGGAATCAAAAGGACTTATTTAGGGTTATGCACCTATAAGTTCGTGGAGGACCAGCTTAGTATTGTTCTGGTGATGAATACTTCTTAACCATTACTTGTAGCCTTATAAATAATCTCAAAGGATAATCTCGTCAAGAAAAGTCAAGCTACAAAGTAGATCAAACGAGGTCAACATTTTGCAATTTTGTTCATTTACATTTACGTTAGACGCATTGTAGAGGATTCTAATGAAGTTTAAAAGATTTTACTACCGTCAAGCTTGAAGTCGATGTTAATTTCGTAACAAAACAGCACTAATTGTGTATGGTATTTTTGTATTTTTATACTTATATCTTCTTTTTCATAATTTGAAATCACGTCTATTTTATACTTTGAATGTGCGAGGTTCGATTAGATATTTCTTTTTAGAATGTATAGTCTCGATTCGGCAAAACTAGGCCAAGTTTGCCTGGAGTTAATTCAAAACTGGTGCTGAACACAATGATTAATTTAAAGAATTAACTAAAGTATGTTTTTGTTTTAGAATTACTTAGTTTCGGAATCTATATTTTTTAAACCAATTTATGAGTCACATAATCAGTTGCCGTAAATTATAGTATGAATATTCTTAGGTATAGTTAGTAAATATTTACGTTAAGTGCTTTATTGAAAATATATGTTAAACTTCTGTAATTTTAATTGTTAGATCTTGTCTTCATTACCAAGATAGTATTAAAATTAAGAAAATAATTTAAATCCTTACCCAGCTCCACATAAGCCGCACAGGAACCTGTAGTCTTTCCTGTGCACCAACAAGTGAGATTCCATTTTATCTTTATCTTCAGATCTAAACTGACATTCCACACAACAGTACCGAGTCACATTATCTTTTCCTTTTATAATGTTAGCCAACTTATTTCTAGGGAATACTCCCCGTTTCACTATAGCTTCCATTGCCGGTGAACTATGTTCTGAAAAAATATATAATTTAGCACCGGTTGCTTTTCTCCAAACCTATTACTTTTTTGCAGATGCGCTAACCGTGACTTGCGAAACATGAAAAAAGTTTTACATTGTTTGTGAAGTGTTCAAAAGACCCGTAACTTTTATAACTAATTCCCAACTTTAAAAACACACTAAATATGTAAAGAAATTAAATAATATTTACATTGAACTTGCTCAGCAGAAAAGTATACAAACTTTCCCACAGCCGTGTAACGGTTAGAAGGGTAAGTAAAGTACGCACCAAAAAAAAGAGCTTGAAATAGTGATCCCTTTCCCTACCAACGGATATCGCCCTGAGCCCAACTTCCCCTCCGCTATAGGGGCGCCTACCCTTTGTCTGCCCATACATCCCCTACAGAGAATTGAAGGGAGGGGACCCCACTCCGAGCCGATAGGAGGGGTGAATTCAACGTACCCGACATCGATTCAAAACCCTCTACCTGAACCCCAAGGCCGCTTCGTTTTTAAGATAGTGATTATAAGCTCGAAACAACAGTAAATTTACTTAAAATGAAATACATCGTCAAGATAACAATGTTTTTAAAATCAGAAAGTTCATAAAGTAAATAAACACATTGAAACTTACTTTTATTCACAATGTATATTAATGTTATTTATATATACACTACAAATTATACTATATTCCACTTAATAACTTAAATAACACTAATAATGTCATGACAATAACAATACTATTTCCGATAAAATAGAATAAACCACAACACTGTATACGCGCACTCCTAACCGCGCTTTATCTTTACAAGGAATGATTGAATGAAATGAATGATAAACTAATATGTCAAATTGAATGAAAGACCAATTGACCGAACTAGACCTGTTGCATTCATAGATAATATTCATTCATTTTGACGGTGTTGGTTCTTTGCTTATTTTTAAATATTGTTCTTTGCAACGATTTAATAATAATCAATGTAAACATTACATACTTAAAGACTTTATCAAGTATTTTTTAATATTTAAAAAAAATATATTTCTTGACAGTTTAACGTGCTTGTAGCAGTGTTGCCAAATACACGGTAATTACTGTAGATGCACGATTCTTTTTGCTTTATTTTAATAGGACAATTTTAATTCTGTATCAGCCCTACATCCCACAGGACACGGGCCTCCTCTACAATTGAGAGAACTATTGAGAGTGGTAAGCCATACTTATAGTCCACGCTGGCCTAGTGCAGGTTAGCGGACATTATAGACCATATTCGTAATATGTATGTAAAGTTTCCTCACGATGTTTTCCTTCACTATTGAAGTGTGTGATGACTCCCGAAAAGCCAAAGGTGTGCCCTGGGATTTCAACCCGCGACCACTATGAGCATGTTGGCGACCGCTTCTGGTCCGTTTAGCAACAGGCCACCACGCACTTTATGCCAGTTTTAATTATTAGACCCAAATTAAAATTCGAGGTGATGATTTGACAATATCGGCCCATGAGGGATTTGAACCCACGACTTCGTACTGAATGTACGACGCTCTAACCACTGAGCTAATGGGCCGACCCAAATTCAAATTGGGCCGACTGCAAGAAACAAAAACAGCATGAAGTTGGCAAAACCTAAACTTTATTAACAGTTCGAACATGAGTTATTTCCTAATAACAATAAAAAGCATATCAAAATAGAATTGACACGGCAGTATACGCTGATATAAAAAAAGAGTAATCTTTCTGAAAATATATAGAATTTTATTTGAATTTATTCAGTTTAGCGAGAATTAAGCATTTGTCGTCTGGTAGCACTGTCTCCAGCTGATATGTCATTTTCGAGTGTCGACAACGTAGACGGAGAAACTAATAGACGGAGTCACATGTTCTATCCCTTTTACACAAAACGAAAGAGATTTATACATAACGTTAATGTAAGAAAGAGATGAAAGCTTTTGTAGCCTGTCCTTATCGGCGTAACCGCTTGACTCCAGGAAATTTGACGTTTTGGAGGCAAATATTTACATAATTTGGGGTGGCCAGCGGTCCGACGGTTGATATTCCCTAAAACAAAAGATATTTAAGATTTAAATTACATGTTAAAAAACAAACCTCATTAATTATCTTTTATTTTTTAAACTTTTTCGTTATATGTATTGAACTGTAAATGGTTACGCAGTAGATATTGTTTTTGAAATAAAACTATTATTTACGGATTTTATCGCGGATTTGATTTAAGTTTTGCTTTTTTTAACTTCTCCACGCGACGTTTCGATAACTTTACAAATTTCGTGGTCACGGGGCGGACTAGATATTATTTTGTAAATAGCTTTTATTACAATAGTTTTTATTTTCAGAACTAGCTATGTACTTAAACTATGTTTATGTTATACAGTGTTTTTATTAGTTCTGGGTGATGGCTGGTGACCCAGGCATATATGTGCACTGTAGTTCCACTTAAAGTTAAAATATCGATATTTTAGCAAATATATTTTTTTAAAGAGCGGTCAAAGTTTCCCGATACCTTAGGAAAAACGTGTCAACCTGGCCACACTCCCACAAATATCGCTATCTCATACTAGCCACTCAAACGTCCCGACCCCCAACTATGACATAAGACTGACATAAGATCATAATTTGTATAGGAAAATACATTAGTTTTAAAAAACGTTCTAAACTCAAAATATAATTAAAAAAGCGTTATGAAAAAAATATATACGATGCTTAAATAAAGGCCCTTTAATGTAACATTGGTCAAATAATCATTAGCAGTACGAATATTAAAAAAAAAAACGGCAAATTAGTATGTTGTCTACGGGCAACGGCGAGTTGTGCGCAGGAGTTTTTAAAAATGTAACTATTGTTTTTTAACTCCCTTATTGTTCTTATACAGTTTATTAAATGAAAGTTTTACATTAATAATTATAAATTACCTAAAAATAAGCCATATTCGACGCGTGATTCGAAGTTTTATAGACATGAAAGTAAATCACGATCGGTGTTCGTCGGTTTTCATTAAATATTTCTGTATTAATTCTAAGAAAAAATGATAAATAATTTGTTAGAGAGAGAAAACATATCATAAATATTAATTAGATGCCATTCGATCATTGAGAATATATCAAAATAATTCAATATTTTAATAGATTTCCAATATTCCGCTGAAATTTTTTAGCGGTCGCGCGCCATATTTTTTGAGATTAGGGTTTGCGTTACAAAGTTTTTGTTCAAACTAGAATGTGTGGTATGTTTGATGTTGGGTGTGATTGTGATATAATATGTGTGATAGAGCCAATAATATTTTGATTTCAATTTACAATATCAAAGAATTAATTCATTAATTCATTTGGTAAAACTTTAGTTTATCTGGCCGAGATATCAGGGTTGGGAGGGAGTGGGGAGAGGGGGAAGGTGTCCCATGTCCCCTGGTACCACTCCCATGAAAAGGTGACGCACCATTCCCGAGAAAAACCAATTTAAGTAACCTAACCTCAAAACACTTGTTTTCAAAACAAACTTGCTTCTGCAACGTCTCCGGCGCTGCGGGAAGTGCAGCCCCTTCACCCTGCGTAACAAAGGATAGGCATCCACGCTCGCCTCTGCAGCTTCGGCTTGCTGGTCGCCTCCGGCGACCAGCCTCAGCCGCTACGGCTCGCACGGTTGCCTATCCTTCGTTACAGCGGGGGCTGCTCTCCCTCCGTGCCTCCGGCTTTTTATAAACACTCTAGGGGTGGTATCCAAAAGTCTACGTGAAGTCGGGGTGCCCTAAGTCGGTTTTGAGACAAAGTCGACCTATTTTTCCCACAAAGTGGGTACACTAACTACCATCGGAACATGATTTCCAAGTTGTTTAAAAAACAAATAAAACAACAAACATCCGTTTTACCTAATATGTGATTTGAGGTTAGAAAATATTTTCATTAATTTCTCGAAAATTATACACCACCTTTTAATAAGAGTGGTATTGTTGTAATCAGGGACTCAATCCCTACCACCTGTGATCACTTTCGCCGCTCTTTTCGTGGCCAAATAAACTAAAGTCTAAACTAAAGTTAGGTTACATTAATTGGTTTTTCTCCGGAATGGTGCGTCACCTTTTCATGGGAGTGGTACCAGGGGACATGGGACACATTCCCCCTCCCCCCCACTCCCTCCCAACCCTGATATCTTGGCCAGATAAACTAAAGTCCATCCATTCATTTTAAATATTTCTATTATTCTTTGTGTTCTCTAAATATACGGAATGAATCGCGCCATCAGGGACCGCAAACCGTTATGTACATTACGATAACGTATCGCCTGCGAATGATCCGAACATTCAAATGATCTACTATTAAGCCATAAACAAATTATAAGATACGGCTGCCGGACGCGGCTGAAGAGTGGTACAACATTCAAGGACGCCCGTCAGCCGCATCTTATAATTTTCATTTGGCTTTACTAACGTAGTTATTCTAATGTAAAGCTGGTAATATAATTGGATACCTGTATCAGCCCATATACGTCCCACTGCAGGGCACGGGCCTACTCTACAATCGACAATACGATTGAGAGTGGTTAGGCCATATAGTCCACCACGCTGGCCTAGTGCGGGTTGGCGGACTTACATACCATATAAATTCTTATAAACCGCTATGGTATGCAGGTTTCCTCACGATGTTTTCCTTGACCGTTTTAGTTCGTGGTGATTGACTATCAATACACACATGACTCCGAAAAGTCAGAGGTGTGCCCTGGGAGTTGAACCCGCGACCACCGTGAACATGTTGGCAGCCGCGTCTGGTCTGCTTGCCAACAGGCCACCACGCAATAATTGGATACATTTATTGAAATAAAAAGAAGACTATTAATAAAATACATTTTCAATTTTAGGTCATCAATCGAAAACCAACAATGCTCGTGAGTGTTTTATTTTTTTGATTTCAGTGATAGAGTGCCTGCGTAGTTTGTGTCAATTAAGCTAATAAAAAAACCGTCAGTAGTGCTAACACTTAACTTGAACTTTAGATTGAGCGGCCAGGGTGCAAATGGGGGACACCGAGGCCCGGGCAGAGGCAGAGGCCGAAATGTGATTAAACGAAATGTGATTGTGATAAATATCGTTACCTTCTAAGACTAAGTAAACTGTTATTGTTATTATCCAATAAATATTTTGTTTTTGTGTTTGTTGGTACCTAAAAGGTGCAACCATTACTATATTATATATAGATTAATAAATAAGTTAACTGTTATTGAAATGGACCAAAAATATATTTCTTTTTATGTTTGTAATTATTTGACTGATTTTATTGAAATAAGTGTAAAACGAAATGTGATAGTGATAAATATCGTCACCTTCTAAGACTATACGTAAACTGTTATTGTTATTATCCAAGAAATATTTTGTTTTTGTGTTTGTTGGTACCTAAAAGGTGCAAGTATATTATATCTATATATTAGTACGTGATGCAAAAACTTTGGACTCCTTTTTACGAAAATTGCACGGATGCAGGAGCATAAAATTTGGCACACTTATAGTTTATGTGTAGGAGAAGTGCAGAACGCTAATATTTTTCAATAATAATGCTTATAAAGTACATTAAATCAATAAATAAAACATTACACACACTATCATGCATTTCACACACACATACATACACATAGGTCCCTGCGACGGTTACACAATGTTTTACCCATTGCCACGAAAATTTCACTTGCGCAAACTCTCCTTCTTCCCATCCTTGATTATGCAGATGTCAGCTATCTTGATCTCACCGAAGACCAACTTAATAAACTTGAGCGACTTCAAAATTTCTGTATTAGATTCATATTTGGATTACGCAAATATGATCATGTCTCTGAGTTTCGCGCTAAGCTCAAGTGGTTACCTATACGGCTTCGTCGGAATACTCACGTTCTCTCACTCCTTTATAATATTTTGTTTAATCCCCTCACCCCATCTTATCTTAAAGAACGTTTTACTTTTCTCCATGACTCACATTCGAGGTCTCTGAGGTCGTCGGAGAACCTTAAGCTGAGAATGCCTGTACACACCACGACATTTACTGATAAATCCTTTGCTGTTGAAGCTGTTCGATTATGGAACGCTCTTCCTGTTGTGGTGCGACGGGCACAAACCTTGTCATCTTTTAAAAAGCTGGTAAAAGCACACTACCTTTCTCATTAAACAGACAAAGCATGGTATTATTTCCTCTTTTCGGATATATTTTTAACCTGTAGTTTAATTATAAATTATTATAGATGTTTATGTAATTATTATAAATTGTATGTATGTATATATGTATATATTATATTACGTATGTGTATTAATTATGTCATTTATATGTATTATTTTTGATTATCGATTTAATAATTTATATCTATTGGAGCGTACCTTATCTTTGTTTTACACTGCCCTTTCTTTCTCCTTCTTTTATATCCATCCAAAGGTTGTCTGGTAGAGATCGCTTATTAGCGATAAGACCGCCTTTTGTACCTTTTATATATGTTATTTCTTTATATTGTTATGTCCTTTTGTTTGTGTACAATAAAGATTAAATAATACATACACAAGTATTTGTACACGCATAGGTCAAATTGTTTCTTTTGTTTTTCATTTGGCCGTAGACATAGAGTACTGACATAGATATATATATATAAAAAGATTTTAATAATAATGCATAAAAAGTACATTAAATACATAAATAAAACATTATACAACATGCACAAACCAGCATGCATTTGACACACGCATACACAAGTATTTGTACACGTTTACATACTCTGTAGTCAAATTGTTTCTTTTGTTTATTATAGACATAGTTGAATGTCAAACAGAAAAGTTTGTTTACTGTGGTTTTATTGAATGTCAAACAGAAAAGTTTTATTTGATGAATACTACGTGAAATACTGAGCGTTGTTGGTCTGTGACTGAGCGCTTACACAAATTGTGTAGCAGTAAGATACATTTAAATGTACACGGATTATCATTATATGCATAAAGAAATCTCTGTAGCAGCAATCTGCAATAACATCATTCAGGTACAAAAAAAATATAATTTGCTATTGCTGGTTCAAAGCAATGATGGTAGTTTACGATTTCAGTAATTGCATATACTTCAGGATAAATAAGTGATTTTGAGAGATACGTACATTTAAATGTGCATGAATTATCAGAATTAACAACATCATCACACAGGTATTTCATATAATTTGTTCAAAAAAGAAATTGGCAAATAACAGTCTTGGTCAAATCGGTGGTTATAGTAGTTTAGTTTTCGACAGTAGAACCTTAATAATGTATTAAGTAAATAGTACTACTTGGTCTGTGTAAGTAAACTATTACTGATATGGCCCAAGAATGTTTTTATATTTGTTTTTTTCTGAATGGTGCAATTATTACTAGATAGAACTTAGTCGAAAACAAGTAATAAGATTCGACTAAGGGAGGCGGCTGAAGAGAAGTAAAATATTTATCCCGACGTGATCAAGGTCACGTCACGTTATACCGCTTGTCAGCTGCGTCCCTTAGCCGCGTCTTACAATACGTTTTCGGTTTTATTACCTGTTTTACTTACTAAATCGTACAAATCTTTAATTATTAACATATAGATTTGAGTTTTTCAGTATTTACTCTTAAATATTTATTAATTGATTGTATTAATAATATTTTTTTATTTTTTATTTTGTTTTTAATGTTAACCACAACATACCTACCCTACCCTTATCCATAATTTTTAAATACTATTAAAATTTTTGGTTCTAATGCATTAAGCTATTAGTACCTTTACTTAAATAAATCTCGTCGTAATAAAATATATTTACTTATAAATCTATCATAAATTACAATTTGGTTTCTACACAAAACACTAGAAAAAAATAATCATAGCTGTGCATGCTTGATCGCTAAAATTTCATCAACGCAAAATCAATAAATACATTAAAAAATTAGGTATAAAAATGTTAACATTTGATAGAAATATCTCATTTAATTTCCATTTACATTATTACACTTAGTAGCTTGTATTTATTGGCCGCCGTATTTAATCGGCTAACACCTGTATCAGATATCGACTGAACAAGAACTTACATGGGCGGCCATCTTTCAGGCGTTTTTCACCAGTGTTGCCAACGTAGTGGATTTTCCACTAAATCTGGCGGTTTGGACCCCGTCTTGTTGTGGAAAATTGCTTTTAATGGTTAGTAGATTTTTAATGGTTTGGAAGTTGCCGAAAATTATTGAAAAGCTGATGAATTTAATATTTATTCCGATACATACTTGTTTTTTTATATTATGTCATATATGGCCTTAAAATATTCAAATATACAATAAAATAAATAAATACACCCAACAGTCACATACTCCCGACCCCACACTAAGATCGAGTCTTATGTCGTGGGTATCAGAAACTACGACAAACTTTTCGGTCCCACAAACACCCAGACTCGAAACAAATACCTGTGGTTCCTGTGGTTTACACAAAATATTTGTTTCTGTGCGGGGATCGAACCCGAACAATATTATGCTAATATATTAAGAATACGCTGTGGCCTAAAATTAGCAGAAAAACGTTGCCACACTTTTTAATTTCCATCAAATGTCATAAATCAAATTGGTAGGTACCAAAAGGGCCCTGTAAATGGACAAAATGGTTGTCAAATTTTACGCGTTTATCCAATGACGTTTTACAAATAGACACGTCATACAGTAACATAATGGCACAAGAAAATGGCGCGATGCTTATTGTAATTTCAAATCGGTTCGAAGAAAGAGTGAAAAAGCCAGATACATAAGTTAGAAGAAGATGAATAGACATCGCTAGTTACATAACAATAAGTGCCACACCTTCGATCAAATATACACTAGATACAACATGAGCGCTTAGAAAATGGCACCAAAAAAGAGTGCTTTAAGCACTCTTTCGCCTTCAGTCACGCACCGACCGTTGCTTCTAAAACGTCGCATAACTTTAGACAATATTATGTGAAAAGCTACTTTAAGCTCCAGGAATAAGGTGGAATTTGTATTAATATATTTGGAATATGTGATCTTTTGGTTTACTTTTTTTAATGTCATGCATCGGTGCCACTTTTTAACAGAACTTTTACAGGGAACTGTGTATCTAGTGTATATTTGATCGAAGTGCCACACGATTATTGGCCAAAGCGCGTGTGACGTAGCACCAAGCATGAAGTACGGGATAACGTGGCGAGAGCTGTCAAACGTCGCCTTGAGAGCGAATTTATTAATTTTATTTAATAAAAAATTAAATTAGTGTGTACTGATAGCGCGCGAGTTGAATGCAGTCGGGGCCTGAGGTAAAGAGCGGGAGCATCTCCCTCCGTCGTCCGCACGTGTTCCCTCCCGGGCCTGCAGCTAAGTGCAGTGCTTCCCGAGTTATCGTACGCTTGTTACGATACTCAACATATTATAGCCCGTGTTGTTATTAATTTTTTTAATAATTCATTATGACAAATTGTCCATCAATTATGTTAAAAATAACAAATTTTATTCGTGGCCAAGCACGAGAAATAGCGAAAATTGTGAATAAATAATTTGTTTTATTTGATTTTAGTGTGTAAAATAATTACTTATTGAAAATGCGTGATATTTACTATATTGTTTATTTTTTTAATTATGTTTATCTAGTTTTAAGTGACAAACTTAAAACAATGTAAAAATTATCGATATACCCACTATGGCCATCAATAATTAGATCACCGCACTACCGCATTCCGAAGCTCTGCATTCAACTCGCGCGCTATCAGTACTTGCGCATTAAATAAGATTTTTTTTTGTTTCACAGTTTCAGAGTAATTTGTACATTATTTTAAATCACTCTAATCTATTTTTCCGCATTTGGTTTTGAGAATACAAATAGTCAGAGAAATGTGTATCCGCGCCACTGGTTGAAGCGTGACTGATTGCAAGTGAGGCAATTACCTTCCAAACGTCTTGCCATTATAAAGCTCGGACAACGCATCTATGCTTTATAAACATCTTAGCGTTTATCAAATTATTTTATATATTGTTAAACAAAATCACAGTCATTGTTTTGTTTGGCATCATGGCAGACGCTACACCCAGTGATAGCACCATTGAGAATAATACATTAAGTGTATTGTGGTCTTATTACGGAAAAGGAAAATGACATTGTAATCATATCTATTTATCGGGTCACGCCGATATTATGGAAAAGAAAATTAGAAAGAATATGTGGAAATATAAATGTACTAGCGGCTCGGCCCGGCTTCGCCCGGATACGGATACATATTCCAGTCCATATTTTATTTAAACTCAATATGACTGCCGTTTTCTATACTGCTTATCCAATCCCGTACTATATTCTTCTGTCCCATTTTATCCACCTTATATTATACTAAGAAGATTTATACAAATTTTCATCCCCTATTTTATCCTCTTGGGGGTGGAATTTATCGAAATCCTTTCTTAGCGGATGCCTACGTCAGTACTAGTAACTTTATGCATGCAAAGTCTCAGCCCGATCGGTTTAAAATTGACAAAGTTTCATACAAATTTTCATCCCCTTGAAGTTAGAATTAATCAAAATCCTTTCTTAGCGAATGCCTACGACATAACATCTACCTGCATGCCAAATTTCAGCCCGATCCGTCCGGTGATTTGGGCTGTGCGTTGACACATCACTATATCAGTCAGTGACCTTTGAATTATATATATTTTGATAAATGAATATAAATGCACTACCTTTATTTATTTCTCATGATATTCGGTCGCGACTCAGTACGACGTCACATCACGGTGTGCATCACGGCAAAGACTAAATCGAATTTACGAGCAAAATGTTTGATCCCTTGTTTAATTGTCTCAGGTCATGTTTGATGAAAACGTGTTCGATAAACAGCCAAACTTTTATCGTTAACCTCAGGCCTGTCGACCACGTCACGGTGAAGATCAATTTCAAACGTCCCGCCATTTTTATGCGCGAATCAGCACATCGGCTCGCGTACGGCTCGCGGTTACTAGCAATGTGCAATTCGTTCAATTTTTAAGACCCGGATCAATACTGATCCAACTATAAAATGAACCGGTTCAAATGATTCGATCAATCGATATATTGGTTCCGTTTAATTCATTGATATAAATGAATAGGCCCTTAGTAGAAGTATAGGTAGGTAAACGTTTTAAAGTTCATATTACCTTTTATTTTACACAAAAATATCACTTTTACAACTGAAACACACGAAACATAATTTTACAACAAACGTAATAGATAAAATCTTAGGACAATGGAATACTAATTACGAAAAACGAACAAAAACGAGTTATTACTTAATGACAATATTTTTTTTTCGAACACAATTCGCAAGTAATCATAAATCAAGACGTAAATAACTTCAACTCACTCAAAAAGTCAATAGCATAAAATTGGAACGCAAAATAAACTTTATAGACTACTATTCAAAGTATATATTAACCTTGTCATTTATATTCGAACTATTTAGTGTCTGTATTCGTCTCTAAAACCGATGATATCCGAACGTTTGTTTGGCTTGATTCGGCTCGACTCGGGTCGGGTCGCACTTCACAGGACTTTAACGGCTCGCGAGACGCGAACCATTATTTCGGCTCTCGGCTCTCGGTTCTCGGTTCTCGGTTCTCGGTTCTCGGTTCGCTTGAACCGACGCGATTCTCCAATCGCGATCGATCCAATGAACGAGTTTTATTGTACGTAAAGATCGAATCGATCGCGTGGTTCTTGCGAGCTGGTTTATTTGACCCGTTCAATCGCGAACGACCCATATGTAGCGGTTACATTAAGTTATATTTGTCGAGATTTTTGTATCAGAGGTTTATATTGTTGATTATTTTCGGTACAACAATAAGATTTACTAATTCATGGATTATATTAATCACCAATCATTACAACCAGTTTTTTTTTTATCGGAAGGTAAACTCGAGAAAAGTGATTATTATTTTGCATTAAATAAGTGAAAACCGCTAATGTGTGACATGTTTGCTTATTAATTTATTCCCATAACCTTTCTACGCGACATTAATGCATGTTTTATATTTGTTTGTTATTTTATAATGATAATAAATTAATTTACTCACGTAGTGAATGGCAATTCCGCTCGAATCATTCAGTAACATTCGTTCATTACCCTAGGTTATCTGTCGCTATGTACTAAAACGTCCCGACCCTCAATTTTGACAGATGACGTTTGTCAAAGTCAATTTGACAGCCTAATGTAAATAGAAATAGGGTATCCTCTGAACCGTCGGCGAACCGCATTGCGGGTCGTCGAAAAAACATAAGAGGTACCGCGAACCGTCGCGAACCACAATGCGGTTCCTGTGTTCAAATACCCTATTTAAAAATTGAAATTTGACATTGACAGGTGGACGTGCCAGTAGCTATCGTAACGTAATAGTATCGAGTTCACGAGAGTATGGGTAAACGATTCATGCTACCGATATGGAGTAGTAATAGTACAGTAATCGTTGTCACGATACTATTACTATACGATACTTTAAAATCATATAAAAAATGTACATGTCGATTTTCGATTTTCTTAATAAATTAATAATTATTATTTTTAAATTTAGACCTAAAATTTAATGATTTTAAAGTCCCTGCACATTTTTAGTGGATTTCTAGTGGTTTTGTATGTTGGATCTCAAGGGAATCCAGATTAACTGTTGGTAACACCAAACGGGTCTGGAAGTCACTAACGCAATATATGCAAAACGCAAACGTAACAGAAATTGGTTGTGATTAAGGGTGGTTTGTTTTGTTTTTTTACAAGATAAACAGCATTGTCGGTAGTCAAATATGAATATCGAAAGAAAGCTTATAGTCTAAACTTTATTTATAAATGGATTTATTTGGTATGTAATACGATTTAATGGGTAAAAACATGATTTGAAAATGAAAAACCTTTGAAATTCGATCTGTATAAAGTGTTTATTATTTGTTTACAATACATTTGAATTATATTTGTACAATAATTACCACATCTAATAATTCTGCATAGTTTTAGCTACTTACAGATATTTTTTATTTCCCTGTAACTAAAATAGGAACTCGGACATAATGCTTTATGTTGAGGACTAAATAAACGCGGGAATGTATCGGGAATCGGAAGATATCTGTCAAACTAAGTGACAGTGACGTGGACGTGTGAGTGGCTAGGTTAAACGGTGGCTACCCCTGTGGTCGACAACTAACTTGACATTGGCATAATGTTTTCAACAATTGCCACAAAAAAAAAAAAAAAAAAAAAAATTGTGTTGTCATTTTTCATTTTTTGACAAGACAAACAGTTTGCTTGCGTTCGTTCACGTGTTATTTTAGCTTCTAATTATCCATATAATATAACAATTTAAAATGGGTTACGATACAAAACTCGAAGAATTAGCTATCAAGTTGATCTCTATAGACGCTGTTAAGTTTGGCGACTTCACTACCAAAAGTGGAATAAAAACACCGGTATACTTTGACTTGAGGGTTATAGTTAGTTATCCAGAAGTTATGGTAAGAAAAAGCATTACTTCAAATTATAATAATACAAACATCTTTAATTTATTACAGAGAATCCTTTGATCAACTTATTGAAATTGTTTCACAGGAGTTAATAACGAAATTATTACACGACTATGCTTTAAAAGATTGTACATACGATCACGTGTGCGGTGTTCCATATACGGCCCTGCCGATTGCAACATTATTGAGTGTGATAACTAAAAAATCTATGTTAATGAGACGCAAAGAAACTAAAACTTACGGCACGAAAAAGTCGATTGAAGGTCATTATAAGGCTGGCCAAACGTGCCTTATCATTGAAGATGTTGTCACTTCAGGTTCCAGTGTATTAGAAACAGTTAGGGATCTGCGCAAAGAAGGTCTTGTTGTCAACAAAGCTGTTATAATATTGGACCGAGAACAAGGTGGAAGTGCAAACCTTGAGACGAATGATGTGCAAATCACATCCCTCTTCACCATGACATCCCTCATTGAAATATTGTACAAAAACTGTAAAATTACTGAAGAAATGGTAAACAAAGTTAAAGCATATTTGAAGGAGACGCAAGCTCCTGTTATAGGTATGTATGAATTTGTGTAGAAATGTTGCTTCTGTTTGTTCTGTTAGAATGTTTATAAATGTGGATTCTTTATTAAAAAGTAAGTACAAATATCTAGACCTTCATATAGATGGATGTGGACTTTTACGTAACAAAAAAAAATGACAGTTATTAGTTATGTGTACATTGATTTAATTTCCAATCAATACATTTGTAAGGCAGAAAAATATTTGTGTTTTACAATATTTTTTATTTCTAGGTGGATCCGTGGACCGATTATTACTTCCATATGAAAAGCGAGAAGAACTAGCCACAAGTTCTATTGCGAAACAACTATTCAGCATTATGGCTACAAAAAAGACAAACTTATGCTTATCAGTTGACATGACCTCAGTTACAAGCATATTAGACCTTTTAGAAAAAGTTGGTGAACACATTTGCATGGTCAAAACTCATATTGACATTATTGAGGACTTTAATGAAGATTTTATTAAGCAACTGAAACAAATTGCTGATAGATATAATTTTTTGATTCTTGAGGACAGGAAGTATGCTGATATTGGTCATACAGTCTCTTTGCAATACTCAAAGGGTATATACAAGGTTGGCGAATGGGCAGATTGTGTGACTGCACACTCGCTGCCAGGTGATGGTATATTGAAAGCTTTGAATGGATCTATGAATGGTGTCAGTCGTGGAGTATTCCTGTTGGCAGAAATGAGTAGTGAAGTGAGTATATAAATACCTTTTTTAAATATTTTATTTAAGAAGCCCAATGGAAATCATTTTTCTTTACCTATGTCTCTGAAATCATGCATAGGAATGTCATATATTTTTTTTAAAACACAAATGAATAAGACATGGAGGATACCATAGTATGTTGTAAAATTACTGCCTGTCTGGCTAAGTATGATTAATTGGTATATAATAATTAGACAATGCCGAGAGTCTTATCAAAATATATTTGAATGTGAACTTTATCAACAAATAAAATATGTTTATTACAGGGCAACCTCATTTCACCAGAATACAGAGATGCAACAGTGAGCATGGCTGCTAAATATCCAGACATAATAACTGGGTTTGTATGTCAAAATAAGGATACATTCAAGGACCCTGGCCTTATTCAGTTGACTCCAGGTGTTCAACTTGAGAGCTCAAAAGATAGTCTTGGTCAGGTTTACAATACTCCTGAGAAAGTGATCTTGGAGAATGGAGCTGATGTAGTTGTTGTTGGACGAGGGATTGTAGCAGCAAAGAGTCCTGAAACACAAGTAGTAATCTACAAAAATGCTTTATGGAAATGCTATTCAAAAAGAGTGTCTGGTAAATTGGAATAACTTAGAGGTTTAATGTAGTTTAATATGAATGTTAAATTATAGAAAAGTATATTTGGACGAATTGTTACATTGAATATGGGAGATAAAAATGTTATAATTTTCAGACTAGTTGATAAGAGTTAAATTAAGCATGACTGTGTGGTTGTGGAACTAAAGATATTATAAGGTAATTATTGGTAAGTTCCATAACTCATGTCACAAACATGATAATTAAAAATCATTAGAATATTAGCATTGCATATTACATTATAATTTTTTTTATATTATAGGTCTACATCATTATTTTATAAGTTGTAATCAAGTATTATTCAACTGAAAATGTCTGATTATAAAATATTATTTTCAGTTGCATTTAATCTGGGGACCAAAATCTTATTTTTAACAAATAATTCTACTTGCCATCCAAAACTACAAAATATATTGTTATAGCTATTTAAAGGTACAAACGAAAATATATGTTGTCTAGTTTTGTATAAATGATGTATTATAATCTAGATTCATACTGACTACCTATGTCCATTATCTATTATGATAAGTGCATATTAGACATAAATAAAAGACTATCATTTTGCAACATATATGTGCTAAACTTAAAGCATAGAAAATAATTTTATTCCAAAAATACCAATTCCATTGTATTCTAAGAAGACTTGAAGAGACCAATATTTCCTGTGATAATAATTTAACTGTGTGTGTTAGAGCTGCTTGCGAAATACTGTAATGTTACAATATTGATTCCAGAAGTAATTAAGGATTATTGCATATTATTATTGTTATGACAATAAACAAAATTATACAAAGGACTTTTATTTTAGTACTTCTTTGTAAATTATAGGTATAATTTATAGGGGTTGGCAGCTTGGCTTTTCATATAATAGTAAAGCACTCCGTGGCTTGGCTTAAAAAATCCATAGGTACCTACTATTGATATGTAACTATCTGTATTGACTATGTTTACTGTATCATTTTTACTGGTGGTAGGTGATAGGTCTGGTTAGGTACCACAGCAATGTCATTTTCTCCCAAAAAGCCGTGTAAATGCACTGTTGGGTTTCGGTTTAAAAGGCATTGTAGCCAGAGTAACTACTGGACATATTGCAACTTAACAGCTTGTATCTCAGGGATTATTTATTTTGATTTAATTAAAACGACATACATCATTTACATTATTTAATTTTTAAGCCTAATTATATCTAATATAGCGGTCGGGCCCGGCTCCGCCCGGGTGCAGATACACTTTTCAAAATGGCGGTCAAAATGTTCAATTCCGACTATCAATTTAGAATATCGACCAATCGGACCATGAAAAACGAATAAAATTTCCTCGTATTTGCTATAAATGTCACTACTGCTTACCTCCTATATGTTATAGCGTGATGATATATAGCCTATAGCATTCCTCGATAAATTTACTATCCAACATTGAAAGAATTATTCAAATCGGGCCAACGGTTCCTGGGATTAACGCGTTCAAACCAAAAAATAGTGGTCTATTTTTTGGTTTGAACAAACAAACTTTTCAACTTTATAATATTAGTACCTATAAAGTATAAATACAAAATAAGATAGGGCGAGTGTAGTAAGTAATTCAAGTAGTGTGAGTAATTCAAGGTGTTTGATTTTGCTACTGTTCATGAACATTCGTATCGCATACAGGCGAAAGGCACGCTCTTCTCACCATTCAATCCAATAACAAAAACTAGAAGAGTGAAAACTACAATATGGAAATTACTCCCATTAGCATTGGGACATAAATAAGGGCGTAACCGTTTTGTGTTAATAATATTATGTAAGTAGGTCAAAAAGTCCATCATGGTCAACACAAAGGAGAATGCCCAGTCTACTATGAAACTTAGTATCGGTGGGAATTGTGTCTCTCAATTAAACAATTTTTTTGTGTAGGGAATAAAATACATTACATATATTTATATGTAATGTATTTTATTATTACATGTATTTTTATGTAAGTTTATTAATATGCTGAATTTAGTAATATATATATATATAATTCTAGAAATATATACTATATATGTAAGTATTGTTTATGCAAGTTTATAACATAAAGCACCGCCAATGTCTCCTGGCATTTTTACCTGATTTAATGGTTGTCTGGAAGAGATCGCTTTTAGTGATAAGGCCGCCGATTGTTTCACCAAATGTTCTTCTGTCTCATATTTTTATTTTATGTTTTGTGGTGCAATAATAAAGAGTTATTATTATTATTATTATACTTTTTTATGTCTAACCTTCTCTCCCACTATCGGAAGGCAATATACTATATTCGGGCCGAAGCCAAGGAGATATAGTAATTTAGGTTCGATTAACTGTTGTGATTCAAGAATTTACGGACCAGGCGACATGTGTTTAGAATGGCCGCTTTTTGTAAAAGTATGTATGTGGATTTATGCATATCGAGTGTTTTGAGGCTAGTATGGAGGGTGTGTGGTATGACTCCTGTAGTTGATAAAACTATTGGGACAGTTTTGGTGTTACTGACTTTCCATTGAGTCTTTATCTCAATGGCTAAGTCAGTGTACTTGGATATCTTTTCAGTGAATGTGCTATTTAGGTTATGGGTGTTACAAACTGCAATATCAACTATATATACGGTCATGGTATCTTTATCTAATACTGTAATATCGGGTCTGTTATTATGGATGGTTTTATCTGTCACTATTGTTCTGTCCCAATAAATCTTGCATTTGTTATTTTCTAAAACTGACTGTGGTTCGTACTTGTAATATGGTTGTTTCTGAGTGATTAATTTATATTTATAAGCCAGGTTTTGATGAATTATAGCTGCTACCTGATCGTGGCGATGTTTATAATCGCTTTGGGCTATGGATTTACATGCTCCAGTAATATGCTGTATGGTTTCTGGGCTACTATGGCAGTGTCGGCATAAGTCAATTATATTTGGTCTACGGATTATGTGTTTTTGATAATTTTTAGTTTCTATTATTTGGTCCTGAATTGCAAGCATGAAACCCACTGTCTCTGGGAAGAGATCACCTCGCCTCAGCCATGCGTTCGACGCTGACATATCGACATGTGATTGCTGGAGGTCATGGCGATGTCTCCCATGTAGAGACTTTTGGGTCCATGCTGCAATTTTCATTTTGTTATCTGTTATGTGTTCGTTAGTTTGGGTATTTCTATCATGGAGATTTAAGGGTGTAAACAGTCTATCGGCCTTTACTACGCGTTCATGTAAATTAGATTCTATTGCTCGGTTATGGAAAAAAGTTCGAAGTTTGGATATTTGTTTATTGTGCAGATTAACTAGGTCTATAATCCCCCTACCTCCTTCTTCTCTTGGCAAAGTTAAGCGTTGTGTGCATGATCGTGGATGGTGTTTACGATGCTTTGTCATCGTCGTATTAATGACGCGTTGTAGGTTTTTTAATTCCGTCTGGGACCAACTTATAATGCCAAAAGAGTACGTTAAGATAGGGATTGAATAAGAGTTTATGGCTTTAATTATATTTCGTGAATTGAGTTGAGTTCTTAGTACTGATCCAAGCCTATGTTTAAATTTGCGAGTTAGAACCATTTTTGTATCTTTCTGACGGATTTGTCTATCTTGCTGAAAGCCCAGGTATTTGTAAGTTTCATTTAAGTCCATTGCTTCTATTTGTTCTCCTGTACTAAGAGTGTAGTCTGTTAATTGTAGTTTACCCTGTAAAAAAGTTAATGTTTTGCACTTGTCTACCCCAAATGCCATGTGGATATCTTTGGAGAACTGCTGGGTTAGGTCTGCAAGTAGGTGAAGAGAATTTACACTGTTACTATATAATTTTATGTCATCCATGTACAAAAGATGAGTTGGAGTGAATTGGCCGTCTATTGTAGTATTTGTTGAATTTAAGCGATTTAATAGATTGGAAAGAGGGTTTAAAGCCAAACAGAACCAAAGAGGGCTGAGGGCGTCTCCTTGGAATATTCCACGCCTAATCTGAATATCCTCGGTTTCAATTACATTTGATCTATTACCTATTTTTAATTTAGTTCGCCAGGATTGCATTGTTTTACGTAGGAATTCTATTGAATTGGTATGAATTTTATAAATTTGCAAGATTTGGATTAACCAGCTATGGGGGACGGAATCATAGGCTTTACTGTAATCTATATACATTGTGCAAATGTTATTTCTATTGGTATGTGCTTCTTTCATTATGACTGAGTCTATAATTAATTGTTCTTTGCAACCCTGGCTAAATTTGCGGCATCCCTTTTGCTCTTCAGCAAGGATTTTATTGTCTGTAATATGTGCGTCTATAATTTGGGATATGCATGCCGTTAGTATTTTGTAAAATGTTTGTAAGCATGTTATTGGTCTGTATTTGGCTGGGTTTTGAGTATCAGTACAGTCTTTTGGGATCATAAATGTTCTACCTTGGGTTATGTATGTAGGCATTGACTCTGGGTTTTCAATAAAGATATTTATGTAATTATGGAGCAAGGGGTGAACTGAGGTAATTTTTTTGTACCAATAATTATGTATGCGGTCAGTACCAGGTGCCTTCCAGTTGTGAGTTTTCTTTAAAACATTGAGAAAAACATCTAAGCGGATACGGTCAAATGCCATTTCTGGCATATCTCGTAGATTTTGCGTTTCCTGTTTTATCCAATCTGCCTCTTGGTTATGTTGAACTGGGTTAGCCCAAATATTGGACCAATAACAATGCAAATCTTCTGCTGATGGTAATGTGTTATTCATTACTCGACTGTTACACGTGGTTTCATTAAGCTGCCTATAAAATATTTTTTCATTATGTATGAACTGTGCATTTTGTGTTTTCCTGAGAGTGCAGTTATTATATCTTCTTAGTCTACTTGAAGCCGCTGAGAGTCTTTGTTTTAAGCTATCTAAGTATTGTTCATCAGTACAGTTTGGTTCTTCATAGCGTGAGTGTATTCTGAATCTATTTTTTATACTATCTATAAGTGTTGTCATTCTCCTGCTTCTATTACCATTTATATATTGAGTCATCCGTCCTATGTGTTGTCTATAAGCTTGTATCTTGTTCTCTAATCTCTTTTTCCATGCAGGTGTATTGGTTTGGTTGCTTTGATATTGGTTATTATTCGCAATATCGTTAATTTTGGAACCGTTACAAATCGCTGCAGTGTACGCTGCGCAATATATTAATGTTTGGGTGGTTATAAAATCATGGTCCACTGATATATACTGGGGTAAAAGATTTTGATTAATATAATTGACGATATGGGAGAATTTTTTGGAAGTTTTTTGCTTTGGTATGAAAGGTCTTTGTGTTGGGTCACTGTATATATATTTACTATACGTATTTTCAAACGTTTCTTTGATTTTATTGTTTAACTCTGATTCAGAAATTATAAAATTACTTGTATGATTTACAGCGGTTTCGGTGTGGCGCACTTGTACACTGCGGTCGTTATTATCATTTAATAGCGTTTGTAGGCTGGTGTTAATATCTTGATGAATATTCACGGGAGAGGGAAAATCAGGTGCAGCAAAATTATTTTCTTGTGTAGATAGTGTCCGTTCTACTTCAGTTCGAATTTCTTCTAGTCTTTCCGTAGAGAGGAGTCTATTATTGACGATAACTCGTCTTTGATCTGAAATTCGTTGTTCGGATACATGTGAGATATGTGGAAATAGCTGAGTAATGACAGAATGCAAAGGTTTACGGTAGCCAGTTTTATTAGATTCAAGTTGTGTTATCCTGTAATATTCTTTCATAATTGATTCATTTATGTCATCAGTCCATCGTATTCTTGAAGAGCTTGGGTTTATCGGCATTTCACTATATACTTGTACCTCGGTATTATCTACATCATTATGTGTTAAATTAGTGGTCTGGAGACTTCTTTTTACTTCCCTTTTTATTGTGTTTAAGACAGTTTGTGATAATAAATTATTTCTTACTATTGCCCTACGTTGGTCCCCAATTCGTTGTTTTGAGACGTTAAAGTTTGTGTATGTATCTATAAATTTCTTGTGTAGTAAATCCAAGTATCCTCTTGTCTTTGTTTCTAGTTCGGTTATAGTTAAATATGTGCGCATTATGAACTCATTCATTTCTGGCGTCCATTTATATCGCGCGCGGTTTTGGCCAGTGGCGGGTGCAGATACTGTAGCTGTTACTACCTGCACATCGTCCTCTGGTCCAGATGAGCTCGACGTTGAGCCGGGTCTATTGTGAAATTCAAATAAATATGGGGAAGAAGGAGGGGATGCAAATAGGCTTTGGGTAGATGATGGGGATGATGGCACGTTCAGGCGTGTATCTGAAGTTAGTTTTACTACTTGGCTATTGCAGATTCCTATTGTTTTTCTTGTTCTTAGGTTATATCTTCTGGACCGGCTCGTCATCTCTTGCTTTTCGTCGCTAATCCTATTGTGATCAGTATCGGAGTCCATAGTCAGAGCTTGCGTTGTTTGATGGTTTGAGACCGCCACCCGGAGATTCTTCTCTCCCCTGACCCTTCGAGGTACCTGCTTACCATCATAGGCATCCCTCTCAGGGTCCCCGGGCACTTGGGGATTGGCTGTACGTTTCATGTTCATAAAAAATTAATGGACATAGGAACCCGTCGTGTTTGTCCAAGACACGTGAGTGTGTAGTGAGCTAGCTAACTCAGCTCGGGAGCGTCGCCGTTGGTATGCTTGATACTCTTCCGCCGCCGCCCTGAGGTAACATCCTACACTAATGCTACCTGATCTGGCCCAGCCTCTTAAGAACATTCGCGTTCTTGAGCCTGAGTACCAGTACTGGTTGGTAGATATACCGGTACCATTCGGTCGCCAGAGCCTCGTCGGTTAACAGCAGGGTGCACCACGAGCAGGTGAGGTTGGCATTTGGAATAGCTAGGCACGCCTAAATTACTACCCCCTTACACCCCTTATTATTATTATTATTACATTTTTAATTAATAAAAATAATTGCGACCCAGGCCCGGAGTTCTTAGAGATATGAATTTGAAGTCAAATTTTAAGCAGTACCTATCGGGATCGGGATCCACGATATTTTTTACCGATAACATGAATGAGCATTCTCCTTTTACAAAAATACATTGAATAAAAAATTATAATCCAGTGTACCTATGTTGCGTGTATGGTTGTGTGTTAATTGGCACTAGGTATATTATTTTACTAGACTGATTTAAATTACGTTGAAGACGAAGGATTTATACTTCGGCAGGTATATAATATATAATTCGTGTAGATATATCCTTGGACATGGCTATGTTAAGGGGTTACTACGTAACACGGTAGCCTGTGACTTCATTTTTCCTATGATGTCAATGAATATTCTCTTCGCGACCAAGGGCGGATCCAGGGGCGAGGTCATGGGGGTCATGAGTCATGACCCCCCTGGGCCGACTCCAGATTGACATAATGTTTTTATATAATCACAATTAGTTCTTTGTATCTCGATAAATAAAGTGAAAAAATAAAAAAAAAAACCATTATTATGAATTCGAGTTGAAATCGTACTATATGACCCCCCCCCCCCCCCACCCAGGCGTAAACGCTGCATCCGCCCTTGTTCGCGACATTTGTTAACACTGTTAGATCGTTCAACAGCCGATATAAGTGAAACCGAAGGCACTAGGAGTAGATTTCAATGCCAAGAATCGCACGTTAATACGTAATTACGTAGTAACCCCCTAGCAGCGGATTCCATTAAGCTGATAATGATAATGTGTATCGCATGAGTTGGATGTATTTACTAATCAATTATTGCCTTTTGTGGGATTGAATAAATAATGCACTCCAATCATAATAAATACTGCAAAATATCTAACTCGAGTAAAAATATCGATTAATTTCATTCGATTATTTAGTAACTACTTGTTTAGCCCACAGCCCTATAAAGAACTGTCATTCGCTATCCGCAAACGTCAAAGTTATCGATTCTCGCCGCGGTGTGTCTGTGAGCAACACGTGTGTCAGAATTATTTTCTTTATATTTTGTTATTTTTTATTGTATTAAATACTGTAACCTACTGTGATTGTTTTTGTGAAGCGTCTGTGTCTGTAAATATTAGATATTTATTCTGTACTAACAACTGTTTTAGTGTAGTTTCGTGTTTTAGTTTTTTAGGTTAACATGAATAGTAATAAACCCCCCGACCCCCCCGACCCTCCCGATGTAACTCCGCCGTTTTCTCCAACCTTCTCTTCCCCCCCTGTTCTACAGGAAAATCCCAATCCCCTTTCCCAATTCGCTGAAGTTGCTTGCAGCCTAATGGAATCGGACACTATTCCCTCAACAGGCAGCACTAACAAACGACCGGCAGAAGACAATAGACCTTCCGATATACGTCCATCGAAGCATTCGAAAAGCCAGGTTGGGCGAACTAAATACAACATAGTAGACCGGGGCCCTTTCGTTGTTCACGTTTCGAGGATTGAAACACAACCTAATTCTGGTACCACTTTACACCCTGTCACTTTTGGCCTTTTCCTCTTCAAAAACAATATACACAATGTAGTGAAAGACGGAGTCAAGAGAGTTGGACGAAATCGAGTCTCTGTTGAGTTTAGTACTCAACAGGATGCAAACGCTTTTCTCTCCAACAACCTTTTAGCAAAACACAAGTTCGCTGCCTCCATCCCAACATTTCATATAACTAGAATGGGCGTCGTGTCTGGAGTCCCTGTGGACATGTCGGAAGAGTCGGTTAAACAATACATTACTGTTCCACCTGGATGTGGCCACATCCTTAAGATTAGACGCATTAATAGAAGAGTGCTTAGAGACGGGGCTACTGAGTGGATACCAACAGAGACATGCGTTCTAACATTCGACGGTCAGATCCTGCCTAAGCGAGTGTTCTGCTGCTACACTTCTTTGCCTGTAGAACAATATATCTATCCAACAATTCAGTGCAGGAATTGTTGCAGATTTGGCCACATAGAGAATGTTTGTAGATCTAAGCCTCGTTGCAGTAAATGTGGCCGTGACCACCCAGGGAATGGTTGCGACATATCTGAAAAGGAGGCTTTCTGTGTGCTGTGTTCTGGACAACACTTTGCAAACAGCAAGGCATGTCCGGAATATAGTAGACAGAGAGCTATTAAAACTACGATGGCTGAAAAAACGATTTCATACGCGGAAGCAAGCAAATGCATCCCAGCAGCTTCACGTAGTTATGCTGATACTCTGAAATCCCCCCAAACTCCCCTCTCCTATCGCAAAACAGTTTCCAGACAACCCAAATCCCATATTCCTCTTTCCCCATCCTATGATAAAGTCACACACCGGTCTATTACTAACCCACCCCCACCGTCACAGCATAATGGCTGTGCTATAAATACTGCTCACCCCAATACTAACACTGTTGATACCATAATCCAACTTTTAACATCTCTTTTAACCTTGAATTCCTTTCAAAATCCTTCACCCTCGACTTCACATCAACCGTCCAACGTTGCCCAACAATTAATTAATACACTAATCAATTATAAAAATGGCTACGCCAATAGTATTCCTTCAGTGGAATGTGAGGAGCGTGTCTCATAAGAAGCACGACCTCACCTTCCTTATTAATAAATACAAACCTTTAACTTGTGCCTTGGCTGAGACTTGGTTACTTCCAAATCTCAGCTTCCGTATACCACACTACAACATTTTTAGATGCGACAGGCCTGATGGCTATGGAGGTTCTGCATTATTAGTTAATAATCAAATCCCTTTCGTTACGTCCCCCATCAACCCCTTAATAGGAGACATAAACATTGTCGCTGGCAGAGTGGAGGGTATAAGTGTAATGTCTATTTATATCTCCCATCCTGATTCACCTTTTCTCCCAATTATCAGGGATACACTTCAACATGCAGATCGACCACTACTAGTCATGGGTGATTTTAACTGCCATCATTACAGATGGGGTTCTGATCGCTGCGATTCTTTCGGATCAGGCTTAGTTGATATTTTGGATGAACTTGGTCTCTGCGTGCTCAACAATGGTTGTTCCACTCGCCGAATCTTACCGGGACAACAAAAAAGTTGCGTCGATATCTCCTTTTGTTCACCTGATATCGCAGCATCTGCATGCTGGCAGTGTACAGACTTGTCACATGGGAGTGATCATTATCCAATTATTATTACCTTAACCCAAAGAACCTATTTGGCAAAATCCCTTCCCCCCCTTCTAAAATATAACCTATCAGATCCAGATTGGTCAAAATTTGCACGATTACTAGACGAAAAAATTGTATCCTTACCTATAATTAATGATCCAAATTTAACTGATATTAACCCCTCCCATGTGAACTTCTGTTACGAGCAATTAGTGGAAGCCCTAACATCCTGTGCAGATTCTTGCTTCCCTATTAGAAATAGCAGCAGACAAAAAATACCATCCCCACCGTGGTGGGACAGTGAATGCACCATGGCTATCAGGGAAAGAAAATCGGCAGAGAAAAGATACAATCAGGACATGAGCGCACAGAATTTATTAAGTTACAAACAAATATTCGCAAAGACTCAACGAATCCTGAGACGGAAGAAACGCGTGGGCTGGGCTAACTTTTGTAGTTCTTTGTCGCCTTCAACTCCATGCACTGTAGTTTGGAAATCTATTAATAGATTCCGGTCTGGATGTTCTCCAACGGTCTCCTCTCCTATCTCCCGTGATGTTGCTGAACTCTTCTTCGGAAAGATTGCTCCTCCATATGTACCGTCGCTACCAGAAACATACATCGGCCCGATTGTCACATCAGATGATCCACATGATGTCCCATTCACTGCAGAAGAACTGGACTTGGTTCTTGGCAGTGTACGAGATTCCGCTCCGGGTATTGATGGCTTTCCTTATTCTTTTTTAGTCCACTCTGGTAAAAATACAAAAAAGTACTTCCTGGACCTTATAAATTATTGCTTTGTAAATGGGCTAGTACCGAATCCCTGGAAGACGCAAATAATAATCCCAGTTTTAAAACCCGGAAAACATGCAGATGACCCGAATAATTTTAGGCCCATCGCTCTATCATCTACAATGGCAAAAACTTTCGAACACCTAATAAAAAACCGGTTAGAGTGGATAACAGAGTCGAGAAATATTCTCCCTAACTCCCAATTTGGTTTCCGGAAGGGACTTGGTACGGCGGATAGCATTGGAACCCTGGTGACGGATATTCGATTAGCCCTGTCCAAAAATAAATCAGTTGTGGCTTCATTCTTAGACATATCTTCAGCATATGATAACGTCCTCCTTCCTCTTCTCAGGCAGAAAATGCAAGAGCTGAGATTCCCGGCAAGGTTGATTCAGTGCATATGCTCAATGCTTATGTCGAGATCCCTGACCATAAGATCCCAAGGTGTAGAGTTTGAACAAAGGCTGACGTGGAAAGGGTTACCTCAAGGTTCAGTACTCAGCCCAATACTTTACAACCTTTACACAGCTGATATCGACACATGCTTAAACTACAACTGCCATATTTTGCAATATGCTGACGATTTGGCTTTGTATGTATCCAGTTCCTCAATTTATGATGCAGGCACATCCCTTTCTCTCTCCTTAAACTCTCTGAATCATTGGCTATTGAGACATGGATTGAGCCTGTCAGCACCAAAAAGCTCCGTAGTGGTATTTACCCGTAAAAAACAACTTCCTTCATTCGAAATTAACATCGAAGGTCACAATATCCCAATTGTACCCAAAGTTAAATTTTTAGGCGTTTATTTAGACTCGAAATTAACTGGAGTAAACCATATTAATTATTTGATCAAAAAATGCGAACGGGTAGTCCCTATGTTAAAGGTCTTAGCTGGCGTCTGGTGGGGCGCACATCCCTTCACAATGAAGCTGGTATACAACGCTTTGGTGCGAAGCATTATGGACTATGGCATGTTTCTAATATCCCCATGCAACAAACTAGCTCTATCAGGACTAGACAAGGTTCAGGCTAAATTTCTTCGGATCATTTCTGGCTGTATGAGGTCCTCACCGCTGAATGCAATGCAGGTTGAATTTTCCGAACCTCCCTTACCTGTACGGAGACAATATCTTGCCAATCGGTTCTGGAGCAAAATTTGCGGCAAAAATAACCACCCCCTGTTTAGAAAAATCGACAAATTAGACATCGCTTGCAACAGGTCTACTTACTGGACCCATAAAGAAGTACCGCTACTTGTTCAGGCCTATCGTTCTTTTAAAAATTTTGAAACTCCTATGTGTATATCTCATAGACTTCCAATCTTCAATACAGAATTTGAAATTTTATGTTTCAGACCAAATATTCTTTTTGACATTGGAGTCTTCAAAGACTCCGTTTCAGCTGACAGAACTTTTAATGCTTGTGTTGGCGAGCATTGGTCCAATTTTCATAAATTTTACACTGATGCATCAAAATTTTCCCAAACTGAATATACTGGTGTTGCAGTATATTACCAAAATTCTAAGATCATATTGCAATTTAAATGCCCTAGAGAATCCTCGGTATTTACTGGTGAATGCATTGGCATCCTAGAAGCTTGTCTTTACATCCAAACCCATAACATTACAAAGGGTATTGTATTCACAGACTCACTGAGCTCTCTTAAAGCCCTAATACAAAATCCCTTTAAAAGTAAATTACACAGTTCCTTACTCCTCCAAATAAAAAAATGTCTATTTTGTTGTGCAAAAATGGGTAAAATTGTTCAATTGGCATGGATCCCAAGTCACTGTGATATACTTGGGAATGAGTATGCCGATAGATTGGCGAAAAACGCAACTTTCTCTGAATCGGCTGATCTAAAACATTTTATACTCCATCCCTACAATCTACTGAGCCTTTCCCGGAGGACTTTGATGGTTTCGTGGCAGAACCAGTGGAATAATTCATCTAAAAGAGTAGGCAAACATTATTACGCCATACAGCCAGTGATACCGTCGAAACCCTGGTTTTATAAATATAAAAAACTTTCAAAGCCGGTTATATCAACAATCTGTCGAATTCGTATTGGTCACTGTTCATCTCCTGTGTTCCTGAACAAAATTCGGGTTCGGGATTCGTCTTTATGTGAATGTGGCTTAGATGAAGGTTCTCTGGAACACATATTCTTCAATTGCCCCAGGAACAATTCGGCACTGGATTTTTACAAAGATATAATTTCTCTTAATATTCCCGTCCCCATTAATTTTCCTTCTTTGTTAACACACTTCTCTAATGAACTCCTCGAAACAATGCTGAAATTCATACGGACTAATGCCATCAGACTGTGAACCTGAAACGTCAGAAATGTTTAGGGTGGAATACAAAATATTTTATTAAATAGTTTTAATTATTTTACAATTTATTTTGTACAATTGTTTTAATTATTTATATTTTTCATTACCTTATATTAACTTTATTTTTTACTCATATTCATTTTGCCTTATTTGCGTGTCCTTTTGTATCAATTTACTAACCACGTTGCCGTTATTTAATACATTTAGTTTAATGTCGATTTATTACTTGCAAACAATTGATAATCAAATGAAATAAACCAATCTTTACTTCGTACTCGCAGCCTACCAAAACACACGGGTACTCATAGCACATTTGACATTGGCAGAATTGTCGACATCGGCACTGTTTGCCATAAACAAAAAACTGAACTGTCAAAGTTATCAGTGTAATTACCTTCGCAACAAAACAAAACAGAACATCAGTGGGGCTTGAAATGGAATTTATAGCAAAAGAATTAGGTATAAGTGGTAAATGTATATTCCCCACTGCGTCACCAGGACTATTTGTTGTCGTTGTTCACACTAGTTGGCTGAAAAAGTGGTTGAAAAGTGTAGAAGTTGATGACTCTGTGAACAATGTGGATTTTACCTTACAGCCTGGTGAAAGTGTTCCTTATCCGTGGAGAAAAATATTTATAAGGGTACGCATCCAACCATATTACAGTATTTGGCTTATATAATTGTAAAGTTTGCTGTTTTATGTAACAAAATATTTTTGTTGTCATTGTAGATATTAAGCAAAAAGGTTTCCAAGGTCCTGCCCTTGCCACGGTACAAACTCAATGAAAACAATGTGGAAACGCCACTCACGTTCTCGCAACTCCTGCAGCATATTTCACAGAGTAACCAAAGGACATTATGGAAAGAATCTTATAAAAAATATTGCCACAACAATGAGAGTAGTAAAGAGAGCACCATCGTGAATCTGCTGGAACACGATCAGCTGATGTCTGACGTGTTGCTGAGGTTTTACGGTTGTAACATAATTAGAATCAAGACAGACAGTGCTGGCAAGCATTTAGAGTACAAAGAAATGATATCAAACAAAAGCGTGTTAAAATCTTATGAGACACATGTAAATTTGCTAGCTGCTATGTTTGCCTTAGAGACAGACAATAACTTCTATGTGATATATAGAGGAAGTTATGACAATACACTGCTGGACTGCCTTAATTTCAGTCCACATTTGTTAGATATGAATTATTCTCGTGGACTATTTATAGTGTATCAATTATTGAACTTGTCTAAAGCAATGAGTGATAGAGGGCTTAGCTTAGGAATGCTGACATTGCAGGACATTTACATGACAGAAAACTTATGGCTTCAAATATCACCATCAATAACAAATAATGTCCATTGTCTGGATGCGTCTTTGATTTATGAGCAAAGTCAGGGTAAGCAGAACACAGCAGCTTCAAATGCTCAAAATTGTAAGAGGGCTGAGGATAACTGTTGGCGTAAAGATGCTGTGCAGCTGGAGAAACTATGTATGTTGTGGGTGAGAGGCAGGATCTCAAACCTGGATTACTTGCTGCATTTGAATGTGCTTGCTGGCAGGAGCACTACGGATCCACAAGCACATTTCATGGTGCCTTGGGTGACTGACTTTGCATCGAGGTGTGGTAAGTATGTTCTTAAAAATAATAAATAAAAATATGTATGTTAATTCACTGCAGTGTGCCTGTCACTGCAGTGATTTTGCGGCCATTTAAGTAGGATTTACTAAATATTATAGCAGAAATAACAATATTAAAAATAATACTGCTGGTATTTAAATCAAGATAATTTTGAAAAAAATGACAGTGAATATTGTTCCAATATTTACAACTGATATGATTGTTGTTTGTTGTGCTGCTTATCTTAGTTTGATATAAAGTATTTGTTTGAGTATACTCAAATATTATCACTGAATCATTTGTATGGATAGTATTGGCTTGTTATAAATTGCTGGACAAAAACCACAAAGGGTGGTCATTGAGGGCTCCACTTAAAGTATTCACTGCCATTTATGAGAGTCAAGAGATGAAGGAAAATATAATGAGGAAACCTGTATATCTAGATATATTTACATGAATTCTTTAACTTATATTAATTCAGTGCTTCTATGCCTTCTCAATCACTTTTAATTGTGAAGGTGTTTGTCCTTGGTAGTGGGTTTATATTGGCTGATATATCTTTCTATTCTATGACTGGTATATCTGTATAAGCCCAAATACGTCCCACTGCAGGGCACGGCCTACTCTACAATCGAGAATACGATTGAGAATTGTGGTGGTGACTGGTATATAGAGTAGTGCATTTATTTCAGGTAGGAACTGGCGGGATTTGACTAAATCTAAGTACCGTCTAAACAAAGGCGACCGGCAGTTAGACATGACATATGACGTGACGAGCGGCGCGGATCAGATTGCGCATCACGTGTCGGACGCGCTCTCCGATATCACCTGCTATGTGTACTTGGCGCGCAGGTTTGTATATTGGTATAGATATCATATTTGACTGCGAATCTATTTAGTATTTTATCGATAAGTGGTACTGAAGTGTTTGGGACTACCTACGTGTTTGGTTGCTATGACAATTATTTTAATAAAATGAGGCAGTCAATGAGTTCTAAAGCTAGAATGTGATAATACGAAGATCATTCAGATCCACGCTCTTTACTCTTTCAAATCTTCCACCTCTCAGTGCACACTAGAGTCTAGTTTGTCGGAATTGTTCCCGTAATAGATGTGATGACACATAGAGGTGAGCTTATCGATACCCCTGACACAAATTCCAGTGGCAGTAAAGCAATATGACATTTTTAAAGTTTGAAACATCATTCAAAGATACATAAATATTATTTATTATTTTTCGCGCGTAAAGTACGAAATGAAACTTTACGTTACAACAGATAAAAAACTCATTGAATAAAGATCATCAATTACACCAGCTATCACAGAAGTTCAACCTGAGGCCCAACACCTTTCGATCTTAATTGTGTAATAATAAATAATTCATTGCTCTCATTAACGGTGACCTAAACCCTTAGCTCTTAGCGGTAAGCCTTGTCGAACAGGCTCGTGCTCAGTAGTACGACGATTTAAATAACGCACTGATATTTATATCCGAGAGCGAGTAATAAGCAGTTGTATATTGTGAGTCAAAATAAGACATTGTTCCAAAGAGCAACATAAATCTCGTGCGCCTGATAACGGCAGCTCCCTATTAGCTTCAATGTATCGAGGGTATTCGCCCTGTGCAAACATTAATCACACAGATAACGGGTGTCATTGACTTTCCGGAATAACAATTGTACTTAATTTTTTCGGCATAATTTGTCCAAATCTTCGTACATTTCATTGTAAAGGAGGTTCGTGCCCTGTAGTGGGACGAATATTGGCAGATAAATTACAGCACAATTTGTCCAAGTCTAGATTTGAAATAAATAATAATAATAATGAACAAACTTCACGGTGTAATGATTGTTGAAAAAAATTGTTGATAGGGAATGGGTTTAATTACAACAATGTAATATTAGATTCTCGAATATTTGCTTCCTATTTTAGACAATTTCAAAGAATATTTAGTACACGGTACTGTTGTCAATTTCTGCCACCAAGCAGCAATGTGAATTGGTGAATATTTTTCGAGTGACTAAACCACATTAAGAAATGATATTTAACGACTTTAGGTGACGAGGGCAGGGCAATGCCGTACAGTGATTAATAATACGAGTTCATTCAGAGTGGTGTTGTTTTATCTATAGGCCGGCGTGACTCAAAATCACGCAAATGCCTTGCTCGTTTATTAATATTCACTATTAAAAAACAGGTATTTTGAGAAACGAATTATGAAAGTATTTTATTGACTGCATCGGTGACGCGGTTGTACTACGGCACGAATACAATGCCGAGGTTTAGGGTTGGAATCCAGGGAGGGCAGTGATATTGGAATTTTCTATGATCAGCCTGAAGTTAGGATTTTGTGTCCGATACGGCGATAGGGTCGCTCCCGATCACATTGTGGGACATGGAGCGCATAAGGCGAAACGCGGGTATCCTGGTAGCTACTTTGCCTACCCTTTCTGGGAAAAAGGCATGAATTTATGTATGAATTAAGAAATTCGGGTTTATAACTGGCCATTGCAACGTATTGATATATTACCGATACTTCTGTATAAACAATTCGATAAGATTAGAGGCTCTTGTTTTAAGTTGTCAGACAACAGTCGTATTATTTTCAGAACGCCAAAGGAGGTCCTTTGCAAATATGTACGAAACAAGTGGGTGCCCGCTGAATACCCAGCGTCGATACAGCGAATGCAAGAATGGACGCCCGATGAATGTATACCGGAGTTCTATACAGACCCAACCGTCTTCAAAAGCATACATGAAGACTTGCCGGTATTGACTCACTATTTAATATACTGTGGATATACTAATTTTCTTTATTGCATAGGACTGGCTGAAGAGCAAGCAGGTCACTTGATGGTGAGTGATCACTGCCGCCCATGAACTTCCACTACTTATGGACAGCCTCCATCGCCGCCCGTGAAACGAAAGGCCGCGCTTTCGATCCCCGCACCGAGAGAAATGTTTGTGCGGCCTACAAATATTTATTTCTAGTTTGGGTGTTTGTGAGACAGATATGTCTCTCGTAGTTCCTGATGCACACGACACAAGACTGGGTCTGGAAATAAGATGGGAAGAAAGTGAGATCGACTACCGCCCCGTTGAGCCTGCCCATTCATGCTGAGTCATGCCTTACAACAGCGTGGCTGTAACACTTTTAGTACTTTTATTGCATATTATGTCTTAATGAACGGCTGCTTGCTGAATAAACACAACTATCTATCTATTTAATTATTCTTCTGAATAAAACATGACTGACAAATCTGTAAACAACTGTTACTACTATTTCATGGTTTATTCATCACCAATTTATTATTGTTTTATGGACAAAATTCAATATAGTGAAATGTTTTGTTGTTACTCATCTGAATATTTGTTACAGGATCTCGGAATACCGTCTTGGGCGACATGTGCGGAAGATTTTATCACCAAACACAGAGAGGCTTTGGAGAGCACACACGTCTCAGAAAATCTACATCACTGGATCGATATAACATTTGGCTATAAGTATGTTTCTGGATGCTTATTAGTAATGAAAAATTTAAAATGTACAGCGATCATGTAATATTGTAACAACTGACCAATAGCTGCTTTTTTCCCGAAGTTCTTCTTTTTAAAGAGACTAAAAATAAATCCTTCAATTTTACTGAGCTTATAAATAAATCCGTTTTTACCTATATCCCTACTGAGGTAGGTAGAAGTGACACTAACCTTTAACAGTTCTCTGATTTATGTCCACTTTTTTTGGTTACTCTATAAAAACGATACGAATTTCGAATGTTCGGACGCCGTACGTAAAACTTCACTAATGTACCTAAATACTCCACAAAATGTAGGAATCCTCAATCGTACGACGTAATCATCAACCATCGAAGTTCGTATCGTATTTTGAATTGGGATTGTTTATCGGCAGCGGCTGTAAAACTACCACCCGGCTTTGTTTTCGGTAGCAGTTTTGATATACCCTGTAGAGTAACCTCCATGTGCCTCCCACAGGTTATCAGGCCCAGCGTCAATAAAGGCGAAGAACGTGTGCCTGTCGCTGGTGGACGGGCACACGCGCGTGCGGCGCGGCGGGCCGGTGCAGCTGCTGTGGGCGCCGCACCCGCCGCGCGCCGCGCGCACGCCGCCGCCCGCGCCGCCGCGCCTGCACTGGACCGCGCCCAGGGATGCTAGTGAGATTATATAGCTTTTAATATTGTTCTGTTGTTGCAGATTTTCTTTTTATTGTTTTGTTTTTATTCTCGCCCGGCATAGTGACCTCATTGCACCTGATGGTGAGTGCAAATGCCGTCCAGACAGAATATCGATTGGCATCAGACGTCAGTCCCATGCCAGTCGTCAGGAAACCTGCATACTATAACGAATTAAATAAATAAATACATCCTGACCCCACACTAAGATCGTGTCTTGTGTCGTGGGTATCAGGAACTTCGAGAGATTTTTCGGTCTCACAAACACCCAGACTCGAAAAAAATACCTGTGGTTCACACAAATATTTTTTGTTTCGGTGCGCGAACCCGCGGCCTCTCCATTCACAGCCGGTGTCTAACCAACTGCGCCACAGAGGCTGTCAAAAAAAGAATAAATATTTCCTTTGAGATATTACTTTGGAAAATATTTTAAAGTTGTATACAGGTTTATAACGATGAAGGAAAATATCGTGAGGAAACCTGTATACCATAGCGAATTTGTATGATTTTCTGTGGTATGTACAGTCCGCCAATCCACACTAGGCCAGCGTGGTAGACTATGTAGCCTAACCACTCTCAATCATACTCTCGATTGTAGAGGAGGCCTGTGCCCTTCTGTGGGACGCATATGGGCTGATACAGATAACGTTAAGATGCCCGAGATGATACAGAATACAGGTGAATTTTTCAAATCGGTGTAAATGGGTAAATCCTTGGGAATTCCTTCATTCAACAGCTTCATTTTCCATCAAAATCTGACTCGTGACTCCTATCAGCATGTTTCGCTATTTCTCAGTCTCGGATTTGGCTATCCATGCCCAATTGAAAAATTCACCCTATGTAATGTTGCATATTTTGATGTAGATACTAAAGAAATAAAAATTGATTTATCACATGAAATACACATAAAAATACGAACTTAGAGGTACTTAGAAGTTAATGTTCCACAATACCTTTAATAGACCGTTTTTAATAGTTTTAAATTATCTTTCTTCGCAGAAAGATCAGTGAAGAACGACAGTTCAGATGACATGTCGGATGACGAAGAGGAATCCACTAGTCTGCCCCAACACGTGTCTCGATTACACGTTCCACCGCTACGTACTCGGTCCCGACACAAGAGCAGCAACAGAGCACGCTCACTATCCAAAGGCCAAGGACTTGACGACTCCCAACCAGTCATAGAGACTAGGGCCTCCTCCCATTCCAGACACTACAGGGTACAGCGCTCAGAACTAGGCAAAGGAGTCATATACTTACCCAAAGAGTTCAATCCTGTTGCCTCCATACAAGCAATGGAAGCACTAGACAACTTCAGAACCAAATGCTTCTTCAGCAAAGCGGAGGATAAAGATAAACACAAAGAAAACGTCACAACGTTAAATTTATTTCCGGTTAAACAAGAAGCTACTACTGAAAATCACGTCAAAGTGAACTCTGATGATAATGCTTTTACCAACCACATGTTTCTGGCTTCATACGATCAGAATTATTTAAAGAAGTTCACTCAAGATGCTCATATAGAGAATGTAATAAAGGAAAGGAAACACAGGTCCTACAACACGAAATATATTACAGACGCAGCTGTGTATAAACAGTTTGTGACGGAAAGCCGACGCCAAGATATGTTGGTGATAGGGTGCTTGATTGTTGAAATATTCTTGCACACATACATGCGTCCGTTGAGGACTTCTAGTGATAATTTCCTTGAAAGATATAACAGTTGTCGTACAGTATTAAAATACAATTTCAACCACTTGCCTAAATGTGTGAGCTATGTAGCGTCCCTACTATTAAACGTTCAGCAATCAAGCTTGAGCTTCAAGCAAGAATTGACGCCGAAAAAAGAAGATACCCTGAGGAAAATAATAGTTACTGATAAAGGTTTGCCAGCGCCCACACCGTCGCAGCTACTGCAACCGTTATTAATGCAGCATTTAATACCGTTCCCACATACATTCGTGACCCTGTACAAACTATTAAGCGCGCTTCACGAATACGAGTTAACTAGCAACGAATTAAGCATACTTTACATGTATGAATGCGACGGAGTACAATGTGAAACGTATCAAAACGTGGACAAAACTAAACTTTACTTCACTCAAAGAATCGCTGAAGGGAAAATACACTCGTGCGCGTTGCATTTAGAAGTGCTTCTTAATCAAATCACCTGCTACAATCAGTTCGACGCTCTCGATATATTCCTAGCTCATTATATAGAACTTTTACAAAGCAAAGATACGTCAATACTGGCCGCTTGGTATCTTTTTGATACTGTGAGTAAAGCCTTAGGACCTGTTCAGACAAAGAAAAAGTTGCTTAAACACATACTCAATCTTTACGAAGATGATGATTTTGTTGTAGATAGATTGGAGCGTCACAAAATAACAGATGTTGATAATATCAGTGCGGCGGGGATGGTTTCCAGCAAACAGAAGTTTGTAAAACTGTACCATAATATATTTCTGTTGCAATTGATGGTGCGACTTGGTCTTCAGTGTTTCCTAGACAATTTTACCCAGCATTTAGTCGAAGCCGTGGGAGGTTATAAGGATATTAGTATAGAGAATGGCTCGCCAGGTCACTTGTGTCGCAACCGTGCTACATCTAATAAGAAGCCTAGATACTCTGATGATAACGTCAAGAATGCGTTGTCGACTACCACTGATATATTCTCTCCAGATACATCGTACGGTTCCGAAAATGTGTTAACACCAAATATCGAGAAGACAGTCGAGGTTAATGATGTTAAGGAGAAAGAAGCTGATAATAGAAGTGAAAACGAGATGTTCCATTTCGAAAGCGATAAGGACAGGCCTTGTCGAAGCAGTAGGAGTAAATCTCCCGCAGAGTCAGTAGATTCCGGAACATCGAACATTCAGGATACTAGAACACCTTCACCCGTACGGGATAACTTTTCTCCTGTAAATTCAAAACATTTTGCACTCAATTCTAAAGATATTGTGCAAATTAAAGAGCACAATGATATTTTATCTCCTACAAAACCTACCACTCCAACAATAGATATACCGTCAAAGTCGATGTTTACCAGTTATCTGCACTTTGCCGAGAATGACGATAGCGTGTCCGAAATGGAGATTAGGAAGGAATCTCACTCTCGAACGATCAAAAGTCTGGAATTAACTAAGAATGCTTACTCTCATACATCGAAATCTTACAATTATGAAGAAACAATTCCCAATGATGATTTGGGCTCGTACAAAATATCGGATATGAGTTCGCAAAGTTTGATTTGGTTGGCGCATAGGTTAGGGCCGGTGCTCACTTGTAGATACATCACTAGGAATTTGCTCAAGATGCTGACTCTATGCTATATTGGTAAAGATAACTTGGCTCCTTGGGAAGGAGATGAAAAGGACGAGTTTGACGAGATATCCATAATCAATTGCAGAGTTGTAGGGGATAAAAACGCTATGAAAGTTATAAACTGCCTCACTTCTATTGTTGGTAAGTGACATATAGTTACTTAATTCATTTTTCATTAAATCATTTTGAACTTTACAATTTCCTTATTTAGATAGACAATTATCCTCCATGCAATAAAGCAGATCAAAATGTACTCTTTTTAAAGGCCATTGTTTCAATTATTTGTTACATCTTTTTAATGTCTTTCTATTAGCCATAGACTTCGATGATCAACATAAAGGGACGTAACTAACTCTGGGTTAAGGCGCACCTCAACGTATATGTACTACACCCCTACTATAGTTTTGTTTCTAAGAAACACAACGTCGTTTTGGTCTCTAAGATTTTTCCTAACGCAGTGGGGATAGCTAACTCTACTGAAATAATATAATACTTTACCAATTATACAAATATGTATTGTCTATAAGTTTGTATGGTGAGCAGCTGATCATATTTTGATCTTTTGATGTTTTCACTATACCTTTATTTAGTTTCAAAGGATTTTCCTATCAAAGTCGATAAAAAAAGATTGATGTTCCTGATCATATGTGAATGTCTGTCGCAGCGATGTACGGCGAGCAGCTGATAATCTTCCAGTACCTGCCGCACATGGGCGAGCTGATCGCGCAGTGTCGGCGGCGGCTGTCGGCGCCGCTGGAGGGCGGCGTGGTGGCGTGTCTGCAGCTCGTCAAGTACCTCGTGCCCTACATGTCCGATGTCAAGATCATGGAGCAGTTGCAGGCGAGTTATCTACCTATACACATCGACCGAACTTTCTAGGAAAATTCTGTGAGAATAACATACACATAGTCCTGTCACACTTATATCGACTCTTGTGTCGTGGCTCGTGGGTATCAGGAACTACGAGAGACTTTTCGGTCTCACAAACACCCAGACCGCATAAACATTTCTTTCGGTGCGGGGATCGTGCCCGCGGCCTCTCGTTTCACAGGCGGCGTCTAAACAATTGCGCCACGGAGGCTGTCAAAAAAAAAACAAAAAAAAACTAATTATTATAAAAACTAATGATATTGCTTGGTGGGCGCAGGACACGTTCCTAAAGATGATAGTGCAGCCGGCGCTGCGGCTGGCGGCGACGAGCGGGTGCGCGTACCCGAGCGGCGCGGCGGCGCGGCGCGCACTCACGCGCAAGCTGGCGGCCGCGCTGCACGTGCTGGCGCTGCGCGTCGGGCCCGAGATGACGCGCCGCCATCTGTGCGTGCCGCCGCTGCAGAGGTTACTAGCCACGTATTTTTCTATTATTTTTGCCAATAACTAATATATTTTATTAAATAATTAATATATATTTTAGAAATTTTATGAAGTTTAGTAATATTTCAAATAAATTAATTTTCAGATTTTTCTTAACGTTTGACAAAGCAAATGGGAAGACAGAAAATTGGCCGAAACAGGACGATAGTGCACCGGAAAAGGTATGGTCTTTATTAAAACTTAATAAAGTTTGGCACAGTTTGATACAAATCCATAGGTAATAAAATATATATATACATAATCGTCACGCCTGTATCCCATAGGGATAGGTAGAGACTATAGACCGCCACTTTGCTCGATCCCGACATATTATTTTCGCTTTATCCACATATTATATTATACTAGCTTTTGCCCGCAACTTCGTCTGCATTATTAACTTTATCTAAAATATGTTTTATATACTTGTATATCGATACTCCACAAAATTAGATATTACCTACGTCCTCATTTCTCCCCTAAAACTGAGAAAATTCTAAAACTCCGAATTACGTCACTATTTATTTGTGAGCATCCCGTTGGGCAAATTATGTGGCCTATTGCTTACTTTATCAACAGCGATTTCCCGCTTTATCTCCACTTAAAACATAAAAATCTAAAACCTTACAATTGGTCATTATTTATATTATCTATAATAAGTAGATACTATTAAACATAATAAATTCCTCCCTCAAAAAATTATAATCCCGGAACTACGCACAATTTTACTTATGAGTATTATTTGCGCGAAACCCATTGATGTATGTTTAAAATTAAAGTTGCTTATGCCCGATATTTCAACACAACTTTTCGTCCTTTCCCACCTTTTCCCTGACCCCTACAGTAAATGTGAAACTCTTACACTCATGAACAACTTACAAAATTAGTAAAAATTCAAATATTGCTTTCCCTGTCCAGTTCTTGAATTGTACAATCAAGCTCAATTTTTTAAAAGATTTTTTGTACCCACGGAACCATCAATATTTTTTATAAAATTTCATGCCCTTCCTGCCATTTTTCCAAAATTAATGCACTCCAATTTCTAGTGTACCAATAACAGCAGTTTTGATTTTGCATACAAAATTACAACCCTTATTTTAAGCCCTTTGGGGCTAAATTAAGATAAAAAACTTCTACCTACTACCTAATGTAGTAAGTTTGAGCTTCGCAACTTTCACGGTTTCGTTGTTCCATACAACACAATTTCACCCTTTTCAGCCCTTTAGGGGTTGAATTTCCAAAAATCCTTTCTTAGTGCTACTCTATGTCATAGTGGGAACCTCTCTGTTACATATCAAGTTCGACGCTTCAATAGTTTCCTTTCACCCCCTTAGGGGTTGAATTTCCAAAAATCCCTTCTTAGTGCTCGCCTACGTCACAATAGGAACCCCTGTGGAAAGTTTCACGTTCTTAGCTCCAGTAGTTTCGGCTGTCCGTTGATTAGACAGTTCGGTTCTACAACATTTCAACCCTTATTTTCACCCCTTTAGGGTGATCTTTAGAAAAATAAAGTATGCACCTATTTTTGTCTTTGATTGACTAACTAAATTGCCAAGTTTGACAATAGTAACTTTAACGGTTTCGATTTTCCATACAACAGTTTTTTACCCTTTTCACCCCCTTAAGGGTTGAATTTCCCAAAAATTCCTTCTTAGTGCTCACTTACGCCACAATAGCAACCACTGTAGAAAATTTCACGTTTCTAGCTCCAGTAGTTTCGGCTGTGCGTTGATTAGACAGTCATTAAATCACCCGAGTCTCGTAACACTTCAACCCTTATTTTAATCCCTTTATGGCTAATTTTAGACAAACAAAGTATGTAGTTAGTTTTCTTTTTAAATGACTAACTAAAGTGCCGAGTTTGACAATTGTAACTTTAACGGTTTCGATTTTCCATACAACGGTTTTTTAACCTTTTCACCCTCTTAGGGGTTGAATTTCCAAAAATCCCTTCTTAGTGCTCACCTACGTCATAATAAGAACCTCTGTGGAAAATTTTACGTTCCTAACTCCAGTAGTTTCGGCTGTGCGTTGATACGTCAGTCAGTCAGTCACCCTCCTCTTTTATATATATAGATTATCTATATATTTATTATATTTATTTCATAGGTAAATATAGAGTGGAATAATATTGTCTGCACAGAGTACAGAGCAGGATTCGTCGGAGGTGCGCGTGGAGGGTTTCCTGGAGATATGTCGCGACGGCACGACGGCGGAGTGGCGCGTGCAGGACGGCCGCGTGGTGCGCGCCGACCTGCCCGACCTGGCCTGCACGCCGCCGCACCTGCCAGACCACCACGCCGACTCCGCCGCGCTCACCGTGAGACATACACACATACATACATACACGCACGCACGCACGCACGCACGAACGCACGCACGAACGCACGCACACACGCACGCACACACATACATACACCCACTCAACTGTTACACACAAATTTTATATCACTAAATCTTAAACGATTTTCTTATGATGCACCAAAAGTAAAAAAAGAAAAGAAAGAAATTGGGATTTAATGGTTGTGACCATAGAACACTCACACACAAAACATGAATTAATATTTTTTTTTATGATCTCGACTTAATACCAATGAACTAGCAACAATTCACGTGTTTATCATCTCAAGTAGTCATGTGTAATTTATAATAAACCATTTAGCATACGTTCAATTTTTCAAACAGGCTCAGGAAGAATTACTAATGGTGTTCGATGAAGAGCTGGCTTTCCATACGTACACCAGCTTTACGAAGTTCATCGGGACTGAGATGATGGAACGCTGTCTCAAGAACGCAGACACAATACGCACGCTCTGTCGGAAATACGAACAGAATCACTCCATTAGGTATTGTATTTCTATTTATTTATTTGAATCGAATAGTAATTTAGTGGATAATATCAATTATTAAGCCATATGTTTTTTTGTTCAATATAAAATGATAAACTTTTTTTCTTATACATTTTGGCAATATTCCCTTCAACCATCTATTTAATTTTCGGAAAGCTTTTATAGAATCTTTGGGTATAACCAAAAAATATATCTAAAAAAAGTATCTAAAACTTCATTTCATATTTAGGTTTTTTAAAAATCAAAACAATTGATGTTAGATCATATCATCTGTCAATTCAATAATGTGTTATTTTTCTATACCGCAGTTCCCCACTGGTAATAAACCGGAACGACAAGCGTTTCCAATCGTCATACAGCGACGAACCCATCAGCCGTAAGGTGGACGTGACTCCGACCAAGCATGACGTCATCATGGACCATATATCGAGTTCCAACAGCTTCGGGTCTAACGTCACACTCGTCGGGAACAGGATAGATGTCGCTAGTGACGTGTGTGAAGATACGCCACGGCACGGAGAAGGATTCGACGTGGTCGCTTATAAGATGGATAATGGAATCAAGAGTGACAGGTAAGGTATTTTAGGTGTTTATTAAGAGGTTTTTTCTCTCTTTCTTAATTTGGAGAGTAAAGAGAGAAAAAGTGTACTCTTTTGATTTCAGTTAATCTAAGATACGGCTGAAAAATTTTAGCTAATATTGGTAATATAGAGTAACTTTGTGTAAGTGTACTTGATCGGATAGTGATCGTTACAGACGGGCAATTATAAATTCAGACGGCCGCCTATATTTGATGCATTTTTTGTGACTGGAAAAAAATATAACTCATTGGTAGATAAAAATGAAGTCTTTATTGCGTCGAAAGACACTAATCTTTAGGGCGAATAGCAATATGGTTGTACTGATTATAGTATTTTTGTTCTACTAGACATTTACGCGGCGACTGGCTCATATACTGGGAACATGAGATAGGCCGTCCCGACAAGGAGACCCGGTTCAACCTCAAACAGATAAAGTTGCAGACGTTCCTCGGTCACACGCACTCCGTCAAGTCCATACACTGTCTGGACAATGAGAATAGTTTCATGAGCGGCTCCAAGGACAAGACGGTGAAACTGTGGTCTTTGAGGAACCAGGTGAGATGATACAGTATTTTATAGATCATAATATGGTCGCCATTTAATGACCCAGCTCGTCTCAACATCCAAGGCCAGTGACACTGACATATCCTTTTCGGCCTCCTTCGATATACCGAAAGGGGAGCATATTTTTTTCAGCAAAGCTTTTTCTCTGAAACAAAAAAAATGGTAGCCATTTAATAATCTATAGTATAGTTTTGTAGCTCCAATTAACTAAGATGAAGCTTTATTATTTAAGGGATTCTTTATTTGACTTGTTTCATATAATTTAATTAATTAAGGAAAGTGAAATCTAAGATGGTTTAAAGTTTTATCGTTTCAATGTTTCAGGGCGACGGTAATGCGACCAGTCAGTGTAACTGGACGTACACGGGCCATAAAAAAGGCGTGCTGTCTCTTTCGTTCCTTGAGTCTCTACGACTCGCCGTCTCAACTGACTCCGTCGTCCATATATGGGACCCTTTCATGGAGAGTGTCGTCTCGCAGGTGTGTTTCATGTTAATCTTTTTTTATTGAAATGTTACGTACTAGAAGCCATTTTGGAATGATTAAGTGAATTATTAAATAAATAATTTTGTGAGTTCCTGATAGTTTATTTAAAAAGAATTGTTTCGAAATCATAGTTTATGTATTTTTTTAATATTTATGCATGACGAAAATGTAGTTTTTTTTATAAATACATCTATCTATCAGTTTTTCTTCTCCTATAATTTATTTTTAAAGCCGTCATTTGGATTAATTTCTTTAAGTATAACTTAGTAAAAAAAGAGTACGATGTGGCATTATAGAAAAACAATTATGGCAGTTATTATAGTATTAAAAAGTTAGTTGAATAATTTTATATAATAGCGACATTTCCATACATTTTCGTAAGGTTTTTATTTGTTTTGTGGTTTAAAATAAACAAAGAGACTAATTAAAACAATGATTAAAAATAACAAGTATCTGAACATTTTCCGTCGTAGTATATCGGGTTGCCACATTAGTATTAAATTCGATTTAAGCGCCCTCATTAAAAACATACTCTTTTTGCCAAGCTATAAGCTCTATAGCATTAATGTTAATATTGTAGTTGGACAACATAAAGAGTCCGGTGAGCATAGTGCGCGCGCTGGCGGGCGGGTCGGCGGCGCTGCTGGCCGCCACCACGGACGCCACGCTGCGCCTCATCGACGCGCGCGCCACGCACTACACGCACGAACTCAAGGTAATCATAATATTTAGTAATATGTTTTAATCGACTTCAATAAAGGAGATTATGTATTTGATGTTTATGTATGTAATTTTGCCAGAAATGCACAGTGTTTGGATATATTAGTCTATACCAGCGTCTGAACACGAATGTCAAATAAAAAACAGTATGTATGTTTGTCCACGTATATCTCAAAAAATATAAGTCGGATTTCAAACATTTTTGCGTTTGATTAGATTTACTCCGACTTAGGAGCTGTATAAGTTTCATCAAAATCGGTTTCGTAATTTTGAGATAGAGCAGGGGTGTCCAACATTTACCAGTCTGTGGCGCGAATACATGTTGACTATTTTGTATACACACACATATGAGAGACCTACCACAAATGTGTGTGTGCAGTTGCCGCTGAGCGCGACGACGTTCATCCGCTGCATGTGCGTGAGCGCGGCGGGCGCGTGGGCGGCGTGCGGGCTCGCCTCGGGACACGTGGCCGTGCTCGAGCTGCGCACCGGACTCATGCTCGCGCACTGGAAGGCGCACGACGGAGAGGTACTACATCACGCTATACATACATACATACATATCCAGCTTACAGGATTTGCACTGGTGGGTGCGAGAGCGAGACGGACGACTACCTCTGTCTGTACAAGTTTTACAGTTGAGATGTGTGTCTTTGGACCCACCATTCATATATTTTTTTAATATTTATAATTTTTGTTATACATAAATGTATTTTTAAACTGTTGAGCAGGATATTTTATTTCAATTTCATTAAGTTTGTAATATATCTGTTTAGCTGGAGAATTATTGCAAAAAAAAACTAATTTGTATACTGCTTTATCATCTCCGTATGCGTTTTGTTTCTTCAATAAATAAAGAGTATTAACAAAATATTCTTTCACAAACAGGTGTTACGTTTAGCAGCGGTGGACGAACATCGACTACTAAGTTCCGGTTTGGACCAAGTCACAGCTCTGTGGAGACCGGATGACGGCGAATTAATAGCACATCTCAAGTAAGTGCCTAAATTTTCTCACAATATTTTTTATTCATATTTATTATTCTCACAAGACTCCTCTGACTTTTCGGAGTCATGTGTGTATTGATAGTCAATCACCACGCACTAAAAACGGTGAAGGAAAACATCGTGAGGAAACCTGCATACCATAGCGATTTATAAGAATTTCTATGGTATGTAAGTCCGCCAACCCGCACTAGGCCAGCATGGCCTAAGCACTCTCAATCGTACTCTCGATTGTAGAGTAGGCCCGTGCCCTGCAGTGGGACGTATATGGGCTGATACAGATTCTCACAAGACTAGGCCTTTCTATCTCCTGTTAATATATCCATTCCATGGTTGCCTGTAAGAAATTACCTAGAGTGATAGGACCGCCAATAGAACTATTATTTTTATTGTGTAATATCTTCATAGTATCTCTGTACAGAGCAAAAAAGGATTAAATAAATAAATAATAAATAAGACTATTAATATCATTAATATTATCATCAGCCAACAGTACATCATTGGCTACATTTATCCATTCATATTCGTAATAAAATGATAATATTTCTCAGGGGCAGCACAGAACCCGTCCATTGCCTGTCAGTATACTACAACGAGTTGATATCGGGCACCACCAACAATCGGATAGGCGTCCACACATCTCTCGATCAAGACGCATCATTCTCCAGTACAAAGTTACGTTCGGATACGTTCAAAGGCGTGTTGACTTGCATGTCGGTACTGCCGTTGAATCGATTGTTGCTTCTGGGCAGCGATAATGGTACAATAAGCCTGCTTTGCTGATTTACCGCCATTTACTTGTAGAATTCTAGGTGCTCGATAATATGGACCCCAAAATCCGGTATGTAAAAATACTTATGCATCTGTGTACCCTAGTATGGCTGTATGAATGTCATATAGTTGTATATTACGCTTTTGTAAGCTGTATTGAGTGAGCAGTAGATTAATTGATTAGCATTTGCTTGATTTTCTAGAATTTAATTTTGCTTTTACGTAAATCAATATAGACATACAAGAGCCAAGGGTGTGCTTACATATTGTATATTTACTATTAGTAATGCATGTCGATGTTTCGAGTGATGTACCAAATCGTCCAGAGTTTTACGATAAATCTTGAGCACCTCAAGTTCGTTTGAGGAAGCATAACCGATTCGATATAATTTCTAGCCATATGTGAATTGGTTCTGTTTGAATATGTTCAGGTGCTTTGTCAACGACGTCCACATACATACTAAATTGTTATGAGTTTTCTAAGCCGATATATCTCATACGTATGTCGAGTATAAATGCATCTAGTTAGTCAAATTATTTGGATGGTACTGCACTGACCAATAAGTCACTAAATTTGACCGATTCAGTATGTAGAAAAATGGTTCATCAATGGTAAAATCATAGCCAACATTCGAATATATTCCATTGCTTAATAGTCTTTTAATTCGACAAAACTGTAGATAAAGAAAATTAATTAATATCGATTTTTGTTGCGAGCACTAATGAGTGTATTCTAGAGTTTGATCTCGAAATACTTGGTCTCATGCCCGTGCATACCACTGATACTTTTGGTCCAAAGCGGTTGTAGTGATTAACGGGTAGCACAATCACCAAATCTTATACTCATGTTTAACAAGCTAAAGAGAAATATACCACTTTCAGATATGGTAACACTATAACAAGCCAATTAAAGTGTCAGAGTTTGTTATTAATGTTGTTGCTGCTTGATAAGGTGCTGCCTTATATACATTGATTTATTTGTTTGATCTTGCCGTAGAAAGACATAAAAAATATTGCTCCTTTATGTTATAAGTTTTTCGAGAGTAGTTTTGACAAAACGAATATATCGACTTGCACGGTTTGTAAGAGCGTTACATTCGGTAACCACACAGTTTATAGATCATTCATAATTAATTACTCAAAGAATGGTTAAAAATTATATCATGATTTTTTTTAAATGTAACGTTATTTCAAATGGTGCATATTCAAGAAAATTATCTCGATCAAAAGAAACTTTTATGTGCTCATTAGAAAAATGGAATTTGAACGGTGCGATTGAGTTGGCGTCAGAAAGTAATTACTTGTTGTATCTAGATGGTTTAGTAGCACCGGTAGTGGTATTAGGGGGGTGAATGTAGGTCACCCCCCCATTAGAAATCAAGTGGCGCTCAGAGATTTTTTTTTTGTTGCAATGATTTAGGCGGTGTAATTTCCGCTAATCGCCCTAGTAACGTCGACCGTTGCGCCGATTGGGCTAAATGTAGTACGGCGTAGTATTGATGGTGGACTGTGAGTATTTGGGTTTGATACCCAGGTCAGGATGTTCACTTTGTGTGTTTTGAATTTAAGAATGTTATTTGCTCAGGCTTTGGTTATTGCGTGTCAGAATTGGTGTCAAGGGGAAAGTCGGGCGTTAAAATTGTGTATCGTTTTTTTCTAGACATGCATAAAAGTGATGTTGTACCGATCCCACTTTACGTGTTATGAAGACAAATATAAAATCAAAGTGTATAATTACAATTTATTTTCCACATGAAATGCAAACATTTTTTCAAATGTATTCGCTTAAATTTATTTCGATTTTTTATCGATATATTGTGATAATGGTGTTTAATAAAAAATATATAATCGATCTCATGTATGTATATTATGATTTTATTAGAACTTAGAAGTCATTCGATCAAGTTGTTTTTGACAACAAACCTTTAGTTAATTTTTGTTATGTGTATTGATGAAAGACAGTAAGCTTAGTTATATTTTTAAGTAATAAATGATAACAAAAATACAACCCATAGAAATATTGACAATCACAGACTTTTTAATAGACTCTGAATATCATTTCCATAATTGAAGATTTGTATACTTTATTGCTTCGTAAAGTTTTATTAAAATGTATAAGCAGCCATGGAAATAAAGTTACTTCAAAATATCATTTTAATTCTCGTTGTACGATGAAACAATTTACTCTTAAGATTTAATTCAGAAATCTACGCCCAAGTGATTTAAATTCACGAACCTTAGAGCTTACCGAAATAGATCGCAGTAATATGGATTAATTCTAGAAAAAGTCCGGTCCTTGTTTTTAGTTTAAATAAAGGTCTTGTGTCCTGATATTTGCACATTGCAATGATTAATAGATAAAATTATACAATTTGAACTTACTAATGGAAAAAGGTATACAATTTATTTGGGTAGAGTAATTCCAAGACCCGATGAGCAATTCGTCAATAATGGTATTTACTTAAACAGAACATAGAGTAGTTACTTTAAAAAATTGTTAGATCAAATATAATCAGTTATGACAATTGTTTAATACAAAAGAAAAATCCTTAATGGCCTGTATCACATTTATCAGAATCGATCGTGGTTCTTGTAATAAAATTTAAAATGCATCGATGTGCAATTCAAAATTTCGCATGCCTGATTTTGATGTGATTCAGGCCTAATTTTCCTGAAGTTAAAATGCTGCTCATACAATTTTATAATCGTAAAAAATGATTGTAAACATCGATGAAAGTTGTGTAATATTGTAAATAAATATTTATAATGTAAACAAACAGACAAAACGACAACGTAGCTCGTACTGAGGCTGTCGTATGCCTAGTATTACTATTCCACTACGTCATTCCCTCATACACGTAAGAAAGTATTTTAATATGCATTTTCATAATAATTAGTTATAAGACAGACAGAATGTAAGTAACAGTCTCCATATTGAATAGTTGGTGTAAGTAAATGTTATATTTCTGTATATTTGTACCGAAAAATAAACAATAGTAATGTCCGTTGCAAGCTAATAAAAATTATGTGCAAAGTACAAATACGTGTTACCAAAGATGTCTTATCGTGAATATGTTACTCATCGCAGAGTTTACTCGCAAATAAATATATTTTAGTCATTCTGTAAAGTCATTTTTTTGTTCTAACTCAATCTATTCAGTATGATAACAAACTGTCCGATCCAAGACGCACATTTGGGTATCTCAATTGTAGTATAAAAGAAATAAAGGGTAAAATAAGTAGCGTAAATTTAATAATACACATTTTAGTATCAATGTTACCCTAAAATCTAGCAGTTTTATATTCTGATAACACTAACACACATTGTTGATGCTAGCTGTGTGATGTCAGTTTCCCTAGTTTTTAATTTGTTTACTATGTGAAACTGTTGTTTTAAATTCACATTAATTATGCCTGATAATATCTATAAAGATCGGACAGAGTTTTTAGTCACCTTGTGTATATTTCTTACCACTGGGAATAAACCCAAAGCGTCGTTTGAGGATGCTTCAGTAAATATTATATCAATAAACTAAAAATTGGGTTAAATGTAATCCTACCTACTTTAAAACAAGTCTCCATTTATATTATAAAATCCCAATTGAATTAAAAAATATCATAACTAACCTCGTTCTATTTTAAGTTAGATATTTTATTTATGAAATATTTGATTCGCATGTACAATCACAATCGTATAAATCACTTGAATGTAAAAATGATTTTGTTATTTTGCTAAGAAACGTATGTTTAATGTATTATTTATTCTTATTGATAACTATACTAAATATTGATTTATTTTACATTTTACTCACTGTAGTACAAAAAAGATACCTACCTACCATGTTTTTCATTTACAATTCAATATATTTAACGATACAAAATGGTGCAAGAAGATTTGTAACTTCAATTTATCGAAAATTAAAACTTGTGAATACTGTATACAATGAAGAAGAAATTTTATACTGACTATCAATAATTTAAAAGTCTGCTAAATATAGCTTAGAAATTGTACTGGATATAATAATATTTTTTGTTTCGCAAAAATTGTATTGCTCATGATGTGTATTGTATAACTCTAAAACCTTACTTATAATAGATATTTTGACTTGACATAATTTCAATATCTATTTACACGTCTCTAAAGTATTTCTATTAATTGGCAAATTCTCAATAACTGCATGTCCTATGCACGTGGACAATGCTTTTTTACAACGATAAAATATAGTTTTATATTCGGTCGTCGTGGAGAGCATAAGAGAATTCTGTGCCAATAAATCCATTAATTGTAAGTAAACACAGAAACCACACCAATTTGTAGCATAAATCAAATAGATTTTTATAATAAAAATATTTTTAAGGATACAAAAGTTCGTTTTATTCTTTAACAGTAATTTTTCCTACGTTATCTTTAACGAACTTCTTGTTGATCCAAACATGCTTAGACGACATAGTGACGGAAGACTATTGGTTTGACAATTTTGATTAATTAAAGATTGCTAGCGTTAGTTACGCTGTGTTTCATTATCGAAGTTTTCAGTTAGAAATATATTTACAAAATGCCGCACGTAACGCGGAGGTCTAGTACCTCTGTTTTAGCAAATCGTCGTCCCAGCATGATGGCGTACAATACAGCTGAAGTATCGGAGCTCACCCTTCTCAAGGAAGAAACACACACTGGTGATCACTTCCTCACACCCGCTCAACTAGAAGCAGTATATAGAACTAATATCCATACTGGTTTAACAGAAAACTTTGCAAAGGAACTGCTTGACCTCCATGGTCCTAATTCATTGAGGGAGTTAGGCGGATCGAATTATTTCAAAATATTTCGACACAATCTGTTCGGATGGTTTCAATGCGTCTTGTGGGTTGGTGCGATACTTAATTTTATTGCATATTTTGGAGCCCACAAACTGGACCCTGGCGATGGAGGAGGTCATTCTGATAAAGAATATCTCTATTTAGGCCTCGTTATAACTGCAACAGTAGTGGGTACTGGTTTGTTTGGATTTTATACAGAAGCAAAGAACGTGGCTGTTATGAGTGGTTTTGAAAAGATGGTTCCTCCCAATGCAGTAGTTATACGCGATGGTGTTAAAAAAGTAATACCCAACAATGAAATAGTAATTGGTGACATAGTGGAGATGGGAGGTGGGCAAATTGTTCCTGCTGATGTTCGTATTTTAACGTGCCATAATTTTCAAACTGATATGGCATCCTTGACGGGGGAATCAGAGCCTATCAAACACAAACCTGATTGCACGAACTCTAATCCACTTGAATCCAAAAACATGGCCTATTTTGGGTGTCCAATAACAGAAGGTACTGCGACGGGAATAGTCGTAGCTACGGGTGAATTGACACAAATCGGCAAAATTGCCGGGCTTGTGACGGGATTGGAAAAGGAAGAAACACCAATTTCTAAAGAAATTACACATTTTATAAAGTTGGTATGTGGTGTTGCGTTCTCTTTTGGTATCGTGTTCTTCTTGATGGTGTATTTTATACAAAATAGTTGGCTGACAGCTTTACAATATATGTTGGGCATTATATTGGCTAATGTACCTGAAGGCTTAATAGTGACCTTAACAGTATGTATGACTTTATCTGCAAATCAATTAAAAAGAAAAAACTGTTTAGCGAAGACATTGCAAGCTGTAGAAACACTAGGCTCTACATCATGTATTTGTTCAGATAAAACTGGTACCCTGACTGAAAACCAAATGAAAGTGTCCCATTTATTTTGCAATTTCAATATTTACGGTAAAGATGATCATACTCATGTCTCTGAACCAACGTACGCTACATTATGTTTAGCGGCTTCATTAAATTTAAAAGCTGTTTTTGAAATCAATACAATGAAAATGCCAATAGAGAAAAGGAAGATATTGGGCGATGCATCGGAAGCTGCAATATTGCGTTATATGGAATTGAATCGTTCAGCGACACAGACTCGAGAAGAAAATCCAAAAGTAGCAGAAATACCATTTAGCTCGGCTTACAAATATCAAGTCACGATTCATAGACTACAAGCAACACAAAGTAATTATTTAGTTATGAAAGGTGCTCCTGAGATTGTCGTGGAATATTGTACAAACGTCCACACTGATGACGGTATAATACCTCTTACCCCGCAGGTAAAGAAAGAATTGAAAGCAAATTTTATTAAACTAGCTAATATGGGAGAACGAGTGATAGGTTATTGCGATTTGAAATTACCGCTTGCTGAGTATCCTTTAGGCTACAGATTCGATACCCAACAAAGAAACTTTCCCGTGGAAGATTTAAATTTTATTGGCGCGATTTCAATGATTGATCCTCCCAGAAAAGACATTGACAAATCTATAGGCCTGTGCAGACAAGCGGGCATTAAAGTTGTGATGGTAACGGGTGATCATCCGGTCACAGCTTTGGCGATATCAAGACAATGCGGAACTATTACGCAACCGACAGCTTATGACTACGCTTTTGAACATCATATTGAACTTTCGGATGTTCCACCACACATAAGAAGTCAATTCAAAGCAGCAGTAATCACCGGAAATGAACTTCGCAAAATGAGTGTGAATGATTTAAAAAACGCACAGCACAGATACGATGAAATAACGTTTGCCAGAACAAGTCCACAGCAAAAGTTATTTATTGTTGAGACTTATCAATCTTTGAAGCATGTGGTTGCTGTGACCGGAGACGGTGTTAATGATTCACCGGCGTTAAAAAAGGCCGATATCGGAATAGCCATGGGAATTAATGGGACAGAGGTCTCAAAGCAAGCAGCTGATATGATTTTGTTAGATGATAATTTTGAATCAATTGTTCTTGGTGTACAGGAAGGTCGCAGGATCTTCGATAACTTAAAGAAAACAATAGCATACACTCTTACTTCGAACACGCCAGAAATGTTACCTTTTGTTCTTTATGCATGTTTCGGGTTGCCATTGCCCATGCCATTAATGCTTATTTTAGTTATAAACGTGGGAACTGATTTACTGCCAGCAATGAGTCTCGCTTATGAAGATTCAGAAGAAGATATTATGTCTATACCCCCACGAAAACCAACTGATCATCTTGTAAACAAAGTGTTAATATACATGGCTTATTTCCAGGTTGGTTTAATTCAGTTTTTTGCAGGAATGTACGCATATTTCGTTGTGTTTGCGCAGGAGGGCTTCTTCCCCTCCAGTCTAATTTTTGCCCGCGCAGATTGGGAAGCACCAACGAAAGTTTTTAAAGATACTCTGGGTAGAAACTGGTTTTTCTTAGATAGAAAACGTGTTGAAAGAAAGGCACAGACCGCGTATTTTGTTTCCGTGTGCTGGACACAAATCTCCGATGTTATTATTTGCAAGACGAGGCGTATTTCCCTATTGAAGAAGGGCATGAGAAATCATGTATTGAATATCAGTATAGTGGTGGACTTGATTGCAGCTTTGATCGTGACTTACCTGCCGTTATGTAACGAAGTGTTTAGTACTGAACCACTTCATTGGTACGATTTTTTTCTCGCTACACCGTTTATGGTTTTGATGATAGTTGGCGATGAATTAAGACGTTACTTAATTAGGAATGGTATTTCCAAATGGGTAGAGGAAGAGACTTACTATTAATTTAGTTAATTTATTATTTATTAGGTAGGTAGCTATAAATTTTAAATATCACATCATATTTGATTTCAAGTCTGTGATGTTTTTATTTTAATTCCCCACAATAAATAAGTATAATAACAATTATGTTGTTATTTATTTTATTGATTACAGTCATTGCATATTATTATGAACCGGGCTAGTTGAAGCTAAGTAATGAGCAAGACATGCGCTCGACTAGATTCTCGGGTCGCAATAGCGAAACACGTCTTTGCAACACACGGGTATCTGCTCAGTAATCTACTTCTCGAATTATGTGCCTGGCACACATGAGTGGGCGCGGCCGATATGAATTTTAAACCTGCTTGTCTGTGCGCTATAGATACCGGAATAACCTACGTTAGTAAGCCGAATGTGACCCACATTACACCGAAATAACATTACCTAGGTATCGGATAAGCTCGGTACTGTTGCTTGTAGGTTGCGACCCTAGTGACAGCGGAGAGCGTATCAATTTTCATTACTCACTTAGGAGGTTGCGCAAAGCATAGGTACACTAGATATTTGGAATAAGTAATCGGGCTTTGTTTATGAGTTTTCAAAAGCTGCGTGTGATAGACAATAGGCATGACAATGTTGTTAAAGGAACTCTAGCACTGTTATTGCATATTGTCTAAAATTAATTTATCCAGAATTGTATCTAAAAATGTTACAGTATATTAACTAAAATATTTATTCAAGAAGAATAATCTTGCCTTTAATAAAGGAGAATGCCCATTCATAGTACCGGTAAAAAAATCGTAGATGCCAATACCGATACTGCTTAAAAATTATTATAGCATCTTAATGGTTTGTACTGAAACTTTTCCTGTTTTATTCTGGGCGGCAGATTTTTCTTAAAATAAAAGCAGGTAATTATCATCACGTTTTACATTTTGTTCATAGAGCTGGAGGCAAAAACATATATTTTTATTGGACTTAAAGTTAATTTCTCCAAGAACTCCAGGCGTGGATCTCAAATATGTTCATATTTATTGAAAATATATATTTTTCCCTACATAAAAAAGTAGATTTCATCGAGGGACAAAAATCTTCGCACCGATACTAAATTTCATAGTAAAATAGGAATTCTCCTTGGCCCAAAACGATTCATGATAATTTTCTTTATTATGGTACGTAACAGAAATATTTAAAAGAGTTCATATCACATTTATAATACTCGGGTCTAGAATGCCTATATGCATTGATATAAATTATATGTGAGATTAAAAGCATCAATACTGTAGAATACGTTATCACCGTATTCGGGGTTAAACTAAGTAAGCAATTATTTATCACAATATTTTCTCGGTATCGGACTAGCCTTGGTCGTAATAAAAACCCTTAGAATCGACTATCGCTGCGACCGAGTGTATGACACCATTACCAGGCCCCAGCTGCGTTGTCTTTATTTATTGGATAGCCTAACTGATCGGTATCACGTATGACCAGGGTACAGTTTCGCTTGTCCCGATAAGGTTCTGATACAATATCTAACCTGAACTATGACACTTATTCTATACCTTTATAGACAATTCATACAATAATTTTAGATAGTGGTGAAAAAATCAGCATGGAGGTCACACCTGGTCAATATACCACGTTGAATTTAGGTGACTATAATTTGAACTTTTTGTTTGTGTTCGTTATCTTTAAAATCTTGCAAGCGTCTAACGAGATCGCAACATTTATGCACGCTTATAAGTTCTTGTACCTCGATCTTTATTATTTATTAAAATAATGAGTAAGTTTTCATGCAAATAGTCTACTAAAATGTAGATAATTACTTTATTCCCGTATTTTACATGATAACTAAATTTTCCAAACACTCTTACGTTGTATTCGAAGTCAACTCGTATGAAGGCGCTACCAATTTGTTTATTAAATGGTATATGACAAGTTGTGAACGGATTTACATAAGTAATTTTGCACTCTATTACTCATTGTAGCCTGTTTTAGTATGTTGTTTACTTTTGCATATATTTTGTAAGGTCCATGTATAAATAGCGATATTTAACAGCTGTTGCAACTGAATTAGATTAGGAAGCAAAATATGCATGAGACGAAAATCTTGATCTTGTCCCATTTTAGCTGACGCAGTTGATTAAGAGCGAGCTGTGAAACGGGAGGTCGTGGGTTCGATCCTTGCACCGAGACAATTTTTTATTTTATTTAAAAAATTACAAATATTTGTTTCTGGTTTGAGTGATGTGAGACTAATTCCCTATATGCAAGACTTCATTCAGAGACATGAAAACTTCTTTGTATGTCGAGTGTAGATATTATTTCTTGTTAAAAATAATATCAGTATTCTAGCTGTGCACGATTATTTTCCAAATCATTTCCGACTAACAAGATACGATATAAGGCGTTGTCATTTTAATAATCCTCGCCTCAGCTTAAATCGTTCATGTATTTAATAGGTAAATTGCAGAGTGAGTATGTAGTATCTCAACATGGGTCAAACCGAACCCTTGTATGTCCAAAACGGTAATCAATAATTGATATAAGTGACAGTTTGCGGCAAAAGTTTGCACAAATTGCATCAGAAACCTTACCGAGACACAAACTCGTTAGAAATGTGCACGATCGACGTGATAAATTTAAATTCATTTTAGTGACACGTCCTACAAACCCCGTTACTAAGCTTGTGTTTTTTTACTGCAAATATTTTTTTGCCTAGAAGTAGGCGATTATTGTTACTGTTTCAATAACGCGGTATTTTGGCATGAGTATTGGGCAAAACAGAACGCGCATGATGTTAATATCCATACCAAAGGATTCATTAAATTATTAATACCCATTGACAAATAATATTTGTTATATTGTCAGGTTGCCTATCTTGCAACAACCACATACATAAACTCACGCCTTTTTCCCAGAAGGAGAAGGCAGGAGTGCTACTAAGACACCCACGTTTTGCCTTGTGTGTTCCGTACCACGATGTGATAGGGGCCTATCGCCATATCGTACCCAAATTCCTGAATCCAGGTCAATAATGAAGAATGAAATCCAATATCACTTTGCCCGACCAAGGATTCGAACCCGAGACTTTACAATCATACCGTAGTACAACTGCGCTACCGAAGCAGTCCCTAACACCAAGCTTTTCGGAGTAAGACGTTTTTATCTACTATCTACCACACAGGTTGTTCACTTGTTCACCACTTCACATACATTCTTGCGGAGATTCCCCAAGTAATCAGATTTCCTACGCAAGTAATTGTGAAAAGTGAATTGTTTGCCTACTTTTGAATCCATGTCCTTTGCTATAGATGGCATGATGCTTCGATTGAGATGGTGCTAAAACATGAAATATATCATACTTTATAGGTATCTAACCAGTTTAAAAACAAAGCATGGCTATTTCAGATTAAGTTTGATTGTGATTAAGTTTAAGCCAAAATAAATGAATCATTGTTGTACATCATTTACAATGAAATACTGTCCAATATAATTTTAATGTGTGATATTCATAAACTGCAGAAACTTATCCATGAAATATGCAAAATGATTCAAATTTGTTACAACACTTGCGGTGTCAAAACAGCAATATTTACAAAGCAGAACTATCCACCCTTACAGAGAGTTCAAGTCAAGTCAGCATAAAGGGACACGAATGTAAACTTGAAGGTATCCTTGGTTGCGAAATGTGTATCAAGTGGTCAGCTCCTGGGAGCCTTTATAAAGGAAACATTTGGTTCAGCCAACACACGTGCTCTGTACCCGACGTAGTCCGCACGCGGCTAACATGATCGCTAAGGTAAGCCGCTGCCACACATTTTATTAAAACGTAACGATTATATTTATGTACCTAATTATATTTTATTGCTGCGTTAATTTAATTTCAACAAATAATAGACCTTGTTAACAATTAAGGTACAATTGGGTGGCAACAAATTAATTGCATCGTAATACAAAATTGCGACAGCGTTTTAGTACTAGATTATTGCACCTCAAGTGGCTTTTCAATTGTTTTTAGTTTCTTCCGAAAAAATATTTGTTTATTTGGAATGATGTAAATGAAATATAAAATGTTGTGCCAGTTATTCCTGTTGTGTTGCGCGTGCGCCTCGGCTCTGGCCGCGCCGGGGCTGCTGGACGGTGTCGGCTACGCAGCGCCCGCGTACGCAGCGCCCGTGGCCCACGCTGTAGCGGCGCCAGCATACGCCGCGCCAGCGTTCACCACGCATGCTGTTGCTGCTCCCGCCGCGTATGCTGCGCCTGCGTATGCTGCTGCCCCCATCGCTCATGCAGTAGCCGCTCCGACGATTGTTAAAACTGTAAGTGCGTTATTGTATTTTTTTGATAAAGCACAAATGGTGTTCTATAGAATCAATATTTATGTGTTTAGTAATCTTTTGACAGCTAGATATTTAACTATCACCTGCTGAACTTAGTAAAGCAAGACCTAATTTGCTTATATATAAACCTTCATCAAATTTCCATTGCAACTTTTCAAACTCATATCTCTCAGGTGGCGGCTGTACGCGCTGAGCCCATCGACCCGAACCCAGCATACAGCTTCTCGTACGGAGTAGCCGACCCATCCACCGGCGACCACAAGGACGCTACGGAGACGCTGCAGAATGGCGTGGTGCACGGCTCATACAGCCTGGTGGAGCCCGACGGCCACCTGCGCAAGGTCACCTACACCGCCGACAAGGTCAACGGATTCAACGCTGTCGTCGAGAGGACTGGATCTGCGCACCCGGTAAATATCCACCCATCATTTTTAGACGAATATAAATTAGAGTAAATTGCTAAATTAAACATTATACTTTTTAGTGGTGGTTTTGACACCACGGTAACCAATATTTCATCAAGTGTAGTATGTCTAAATATTTTGCATTATAGACTACAATATCTTGCATGTGTGTTGATCAGGTGGCAGCAGCACCAGTAGCGGTGGCGGCTCCCGTCGCTAAAGTGATCGCTGCGCCAGCTCCCGTCGCCATCGCTGCTCCCGCTCCCATCGCTATCGCCAAGTACGGAATCGCCGCCGGCCACGGAGGACACCCCTGGTAGCCGCGCCCGCCACCACCTGCTGTGTTGCTGATTACAAATATATATTCTACATTCGACTCTAGTGTATCACATAGATGGGCGCCACGGAGTTTTCCAGCGAGCTCTATGCACAAAATGTATATGTAATGATTTATGACTGATTTACAAGATGTTAGTTTGAACAGAAATCATTTATTAGGCCGCGGCTACAACGTAAAGACTCGAATGAAAGAAAGCTTACACGTAATGTTTCGTTATAATGTTTAGTATAGCCTGAATGTCATCGGGATTGGGAGTTATATGCAGATTATTCATAACTTAAGTAGTAAGTGGAATGGTATATATATCCTTTGTTGTAATATCTTTTTATGTAGAAAGTATAGGAAACAATTTGGGGGAAGCTTTTAGTTTATTTGCCTTTGCACTCTAGCCACAGTCTAAACCTGTTTAGTACGGGGGATGGTGTACTTGACTCAGCATTACAGCAGCACCGACTAACGACCTCGCCTGTGGAACGTATGAAATTATTTATTTATTATAATGCTTTGACTGTTGCCTACGGACTTGATCTTGACGCGTTGTATTATTTACGTAAATGTAAATACTTTAAGTAGTTTATAAATAAATGCAGTTTTTGCACTATTTTGGTACGTTATTATTCCCCATACATCCCGATTGAAAACTGTCACATTACTCTATTTTTAATTTGACAATAACGGAATCACAAGTATGCAATAAAACCGATATACATTTTCCTGTTATTTATAAATAGAATTAGTAAGTTAAAACACTTATAATTATCATATTCTGAGAAAATTAAGGCTAGGTTCGTAAAAGTAGTCCAAAACTAGCATACTTGCTCTAAACCTTATTTAATAAAAAATAGAAATAGAATCGCAACGTTGTCAGATTAGAGATTTATTACTTAGTATCTGCTCGCTTTATCCTTAAAAGTAATAAATTGTTTAATGAATAATGCATTTAATTGCCGGTCATTACAATCTCAGAAATAAATCACGAATTTTTTGTGTCCTGATTTACTTGTGGACAGTTTCCAAACCGCACCGATTTGCCGGTTGTGTATTTGATACTCCAGAAAAGGCCATAATGCCGTCTGGTTCACAAGGTATTAGGCAATACCATTGGAATAATCAATAAGCAACAGCTAGGGCATAAATATTCAAGGGGCGGCCGGAAACCGCGTTTAGTTACTAAATACGCACATTCTACGAAAATCTTGTTTGAATTTACAACTCGTAAAGGTTTACATTGAGTAACTTCCGCCTCTCCGCTTCTTGCGTGTACTCTAACAACGATATTTATATTCGCCACTGACACTAATAGGAGGCGTAACTTGTAGAATTTTCGGTATTAAATTAAATGTCGATAAATGCATTTTCATGGATTACAATAACTCATATTGAGAAAACTATTCAATCTTTCTCACAATTTTTTTTAAATCAATGAAACAAAAGTGAAATTTGATTTTTTCGCAACTAATTTATTCAATATTCATTTCAAATACAATCACACAGGTATCCTATTCTGCTGTGCCCATCGAGCTATAGGCCGTACGATATGATCAGCTCTGGGATGAGCTCGCGGTCCTTTCAGAAGAGCGAGAGCATCTCTAAGATCGACCGCCGCTCCTGGTTTATTAGCGGCGGCTGCCTGGGCGCACCCACACACTGCGCCTCGGAGTCCCTCCCACATCTCAGGCCCGCCGTCCAGCCTGTCTAACATGTGGAACGCTTTTGCAGCCACCAGGAACTGACCCATGCGGTAGCTGTCATTTGCTACTAGTTGCAGGAGTGCAAAGCTGTCTGGTGTACCTGCAGACTGGGAATGTACAGGCTGTTAGTTTTTTACGCCAATGGTCGCGAGGGCGGCTATATATATAGGCAGCGACTTTGATTCTTGCGCTAGGATAAAGAACACACAAATGGTGTGTTCTACAAGTATATTTTTAAGGTCCAGATGCAGTGAGTCCGAAATTTTTCATTCAGATACACAAAACTCAAGACTGTGTGGGGTTAGGAATATACATGTTAAAGATGAATGTATTTTTTATTTATTGTTTATAGTTGACATGTACGCTATGGAAAGAGAAATAGGGGAGAGTGAATGTGTTATCTCAGAGAGCTATCATTTATTATCGATTCCTAAGTACCTTAACACAGATGTCCCAAGCCTGATGAGCGTCCTTGTTCATGATGTGACATCGACACAGGCACGCCAAATACGTGAAGGAGTTGCGGATATTCTCGTCCTGTATTGCCAGCAAGCACTCCTCAGCTTCGCGGTAAAAACCAGTCGCTACTTTCGCCTGAGAAAGAATCGTGAATTCTATCTTAGGTAATCATTTTCTCTAAAAGAAAGTCATGTGATTCAAACTTTTTAGATAGTATTTAGATTTAAATTATTATGTTATTAAGATATTTATTTATTGTATTAATAATCCATGTTAAATAATTTTAATAGATACATTTAATTTACCTATCAAACAAAACGATTACGTTCGACGAAAAAACTTATGAATAAAAGGAATGTAATCTTATCCTTTTATTAATGTGGAAAAAATAAATAAAAGTTATTTATAGCTTACATACCTGCGCATAGTTGAAGTTAAATGTATCATCGTTGACGAAAAAGCTTTTTATAGAGTTGAGATAAACCAGCACTTCTTCGAAGTGTCCAGCGAGGAAGTACGAGGAGGCCATACACTGTCTCCCCGGGATTGTGTCACACTCTGAGGCCGAACTGCCTACTAGGTGGAAACTTTGCTGAGCTAGCTTCATTTGTTCCTCCTGTCAATTCAATAATTTCATGTACTGTCTTGATTTCTTAATACCAAAGGGTATGGTAGAGTTGACTCGATTGTTAGGGTTCCAAATTTTAATCGAGAAGCCGGGAACCGTTGCGGAGTTGTTTGGGGGATAGTATAAATAGGAGGTCAATAATTACATACGACATAAAGTAGGCAGAATACTAATGAGAAGTTGTCGCCGAAACTGGTGAAGGCGGCGGGCGCACTGGGGCGCCTGCTGCCCAACACTGATGGTCCTGGCATCCCTTGTCGAAACCTGTATGCTGGAGTCGTGCGGTCCATGGCCCTCTATGGAAGTCCCGTTTGGGCCGAGTCCCTGAGCGCTCGTTGCGTGCGCCTGCTGCACCGTCCGCAGCGCATGGTGGCGCAGCGAATCGTCAGGGGTTACCGCACGGTCTCGCACGAGGCGGCCTGCGTTCTAGCGGGAACTCTGCCCTGGGAGCTGGATGCTAAGACCCTCTCGTCTGTCTTCTTTGGACGAGAGGAGGCGTCCCAGCGCGGGCAGAGACTGGTGTCCCGAGAGGTCGAGGCAATGTTGGCCTCCCTCCGCAGGAACGCCGTGGAGGAGTGGCGTTCCAGGTTGGAGAACCCAAGTGCTGGCACGAGGACCGTCGCGGCAGTGCGACCTGTCCTCCAACAGTGGCTGGAGAGGCGCCACGGTGCGCCGACATTCCGGTTGACGCAGGTGCTCACCGGGCACGGCTGCTTCGGTGCGTACCTGTGTCGCGTAGCCGGAGCCGAGGAGTCCATCGTGTGCCACCACTGTGGCAACTGCCGCGAGGACACGGCCCAGCACACACTGGAGGAGTGCCCAGCCTGGGACGAGGAGCGCAGCGCTCGCACTGCGGTTTTGGGTAGAGACCTCTCGCTGCTGGCCGTGGTCGCCGCCATGGTCGGCAGCCAGAGGTCGTGGCGAGCCATGCTCTCCTTCTGCGAACGAGTCATGTTGCAGAAGGAGAGCGCCGAGCGGGATCGGGAGCGGAACGATCCCGCTCGTCGGCACCGAAGACGACGAACGAGGCGCCGGGACGCCAACTAACCCGGCGCCGCAGAGGCCACATGGGGTCGCCGTCGTCGAGACGTGACGCAACACGCGTCCAAAGCTGCGTCGCTAAGCGGCAGTGCACAAGGAGGCGGTCCTGGCGCGTCTGTTGAGCGGTATCCCGGGGCCGTCTCCAAAGTGCACCGATGGTGACCAACGCGGGGTTTTTAGTCGGTATTTCGGTGCGCAGACTACGATAGGGACCCGACCCAGCTCCACGTCTCGCTGGGCCGGAAGGCGCACCGGTGAGTCCGACACACCCCCGCCCCTCCAGGGGTGGGATGGTCCGTAAAGGGATTATCCATTGTGTATGTATGTATGACATCTTATTAGATTCAAAATCATCATTAATTTTAACAATACAATGTATACTTGTTACGATTTATATTAATTATTCATAGGTCATCTTACTAAATTCAAAAGCACGATAGATTTATTTTACGCTATGCGGAAATTATGAGATAATAGATATGACAACTATTATTTTGAAGATACGCTCAAATATTGTGAATATATCTAATAATATGTGAATATACATAGATTAGGTAAGTAAAGGAAGTAACTATACACACATCTCCTGTCTCGTTGTACAGTTTGACAGCCACAACAGCTCGTAGAATATAGTGCAGTGGCGACGTCGGTTGCAGTGGCTCTAACAATGCTCGTGCTTCCAGAGGTTCCCTGTTTCGTAGACGGTAACCTGCTAGATTGAGGCGAGCTTCAGGCACTACGTCCACTAGTTCTGGAAGTGTCTGAAATTTAACAACACCTATTTATATATTACCTATTATATTTTCAACTTTTTACGCAATTTTTTTAAAAGTATTTTATAGTGAACTTAAACCAAATCCACGATAAAATCGTAAAAAATAGTTTTATTTCAAGAATTATTTTGATAATATCAGCTAACGATTAATAGAACTTCTTAGTAATAGATCTTAGTCATTTTGCATTACTATGTCCTTTGTGAATTTGTAATTCAAGTTTTGTAGAGGTGCAAGATTAGATATTGTGAATATTATAATTTATTTGCGAATTAACAAGGTATAATGAGTCAGATAGTTGAGTAATTCACCTTTAGGGCTCCCTCGCCATTCTTAAACACGACGAGATTGTGTTTGACGAGGTCTTGGCCAAAGGTGTGTTGATCTGACGATATCTGTTTCAGTTCATTTTCGGCAGCCTTGCCGTTGTACAGCCTGTATAACATTTTCTTTTATTATTTTCATTGCAATGAATGGCGAGACGAGCATGTCATTCGCCTGATGGTAAGTGATACGACCGTTCATGGACAGTAGTATAAACAAACAACACCATAAATTACAACGCAATGCTTGGCATTCCAATGCGCTCGCCATCCTGAAAGGTCTCTCTTCCTTTGAAGGTGTGTTAAACATTATTAATAAACTTGGAAAAACATATCAAAATGTATTTTGCAGTCGGTACCTGAATAAGTTGCAAGCCTTAAGATTGCCAGCCACAGTAGAGGTGGGATGCTGCGCCAAGTATACTCCGAGCACTTCTTGAGAGACGTCGTAATAGTCCAACTTGTAGTAACATAGCGCCACGTAAACATTCAGAGCCATGTAGTTTCTATAATAAACAACATTTTATTTTTATATTTCTATTGGAAAATTAGAAAGGAACTACTGCTAAATAAAATTGATGTGGCGCCAACTCGCAATTATTACACGTCGAATGAAATATGATTTACCCAGATCAACAAAATATGTATGTATTTCTAAATTAAACATGTTTTGCTAAGAAATAAATGATTTCTACGTTTACGGTAAGGCATTTAGTTACCCTGTGGTATGTGCCAAAACTTTAATCCAATCATTGTCATCATTTTCATATCTTTTATATCTGCAATGTGATCTTTGTTGTATTATATTATCTTTACTATTTAGAAAAGAAAGAACACTCCGATACTTTATTATATTAGTTTTTCTTGAGTTATATCAATATTTTTTTCACCTTCTTTCCAACAATAGTTTTTTGTAAACGTCAATAGCTTCTTGGTAATGAGCTCTCAAATAATGTACTGAAGCCAGACTGAGTTGGTCCTCAGCGACATCTCGTAAGGCCGCGTGAGTTCGCATCAGACCTTCTTCATCGCTCAACTTGTGGGCTAGGTGGAACAGCAGTCGATTCTGAAACAAATCTGATCTGATAAAACCGCCTCCCATATTACCAATGTATTTCAAGAGAGGAAAGAACTCCTTACCTTCAATGTACATTTGGGAGCTTTCTCAGCAGCCTCCTGGGATTCTACGTACATTCCTAAAAAAAAAAAAAACAACATTGTTTTGTTAATTCATTTCTAACATGATTTTTTCAATTACATAAGATACCTCGTCCGGTACATACTGCACATTTTTTCTAAAGGTTTGACAAGCGTTCGATTAAAAAAACATTAGTCGAGTCATTCAGCAATATCCATATTCCATGTGATAAACAGGTTATTCCTACATAACATAAGTGTTGTAACTAGATAATTTCCGGTACTACGTGTATTACCTTACTTTCTTCCCTAAAGAAGAAATTGAAATGACATATAAAGCACTACAGTATATACAACTATTCACTAGATAAAACTTGTAACCTAAATAGAAGTAACAGATAGCGATATCCAACTCGATGTTGTCGGCGAGGCGAGGGGTCAGATTAGGTGTTTCCCGCACGCTGAGGTATGCGTCTAGAGCGCGTCGGTATTCACCCAGGTGGAACCAGCACCACGCGCGCCAGGCCTCGCACCACACCTCCTTGTTGCCTTCGTGCTGTAGGAACTAAAGAGGCGAATTAACGTTGAAAATGTCAGCATAAGCATGTTCGTTAGTGATACAATATTAAGGGGCAGTTTCACCAGTTCCTGATAAAGTCCCTGATAGCTATCTGGCACTCATCAAATACGAAATTCGGTTGCAGAAGTATTGAATTTTGTATTTCATCTGACAGATGAGTGCCAGATAGCTATCAGGGACTTTATCAGGAACAGGTGAAACTTGCCCTAAATATCAATAAATGTACAGAAATTACATTAGAATTTAAAGATAATGAATATTGGTATTTTTTTGCGATTTTTTAGAAATATATTTCCGTATTACATTTTGTAAAAAAATGTTTGAGGTAGTAAATTAAATCAATACTTGATATCTATTAACATAAAATAATTAGTTAGTTATTGAAAAACATAATAAAGGAATACCTATGTGATAAAAACTGTAATACTAGAATTGTCTAAACTTACTTCAAGCATAGTAAGCGCTCCCACATAATCTCTCTTCACTATAAAATCTTCTAGTTCAGGGAAGTTTTTCTTTGCGGAATTATTGCCTGTACTGCCGCGGCTATCCGTCGCTGGCTTGGATCGAGATAATATCTGAAAAACAACATTAACAATAAGACCACGATTGTCCTTACATATTGTGCGTGGGAGAAAGATAAAAATGTTATAATTTACATGAATCTCTTTCAGTAAAAAAGTATATGGAACATCTGAAACAACGAGTAGGTGTAGAGATAAGAAATACTAGTAAAAAGATTATGCACATTAAAATAACTTACCATTTTTATGTTTGTGTTTAAAATTTATACAATCCAATGGGCTGTTGAAAGGCTGTTGACTAAGCTTTTATTGACAATATTTGTCGCTATGGAAACAGGGTTACGAAATGCCCGCAGAGAGGCATTAACTTTAAGTGCAATAAAAAACCTTTCTTTTTATGTTATGTAAACGATGGAATGTAAAAATAAAATATTTTAATAATGATTTTATAAGAAAATAAGCAGCTTAAAATTATAATATTTTAAAAATGTTACTACTTTTCAACTACTCTACCTAGTAAGCAAATCGCGACTTTAATTCGTTATTTTTTAAATAATTATCTGGTTCCGTTTGTTTTATTTAAAATACACATAAAATTATTCCAATAATTTACTTTTAATACTTACTTATTTTTGTACCTTAATAGAAATGGAAAGAAAATAAATAATCCTTCAATTTGAATCTACGGTAACGTAATTGCTTGGCAACAAACAACGCTGTTATTTGGTAAAATTGTTTTACATCGTTTTTGATTCTTGAATTTTAGAATCATTTTCATTCGAGATGGCAGAATCATCGAGATCAGGAAGTTCTAAATGTCCGTGCACTGAAGATATGCCAACGAGCGATGAGCCGGACTTCCCTGAATGCACTTGCCCCAGGGATGACCACGACATCGCCATCCACGAAGAATCTTGCATGCTCTATAAGAGTGAGAGAATGATATATCCACAGGTTAGTCATATGCTACTTTCACCCAATAAAAACCCCTGCGGCGCAGTTGGCTAAACGCCAGATGTAACGCAAGAGGCCGCGAGTTCGATTCCCGTACCGAGGCAAATGCTTATTTGATATACAGGTGTATGAGGGTCTGGGTGTTTGTGAGACCTTAAAGTCTCTCGTAATTAAACCAAGACACAAGACTCGATTTTAGCGTGGAGTCAAGCTATGTTGGGTGTATTTTTTTATGATTATAAATTTCTAGCGGTCAGACCCGGAACCGCCCGGGACACTTTTCAAAATGGCGGCCAAAATTTTCAATTCTGACTATCAATTGTGAATATCGGTGCAAAGGATCCCTCAGATATCTATTTTGAAACCAATCGGACTGCTAGATTTCTCACTACTGCTTCCCTCCTATAGTAGTATAGATCATAGAGTGATAATGTATAGCCTACCTATAACATTCCCCGATAACTGACCTATCCAAAACAAAAATATTTTCTTCAATTCGAATCAGTAGTTCTTGAGATTAGAGGTAACAAACAAACAAACTCTTCAACTTTATAAATTGGTATAGATATAGACATGGCCGGATCTGCCTAAGAGCTTTTTGGGCTGCAGCCTAGGGCTCCGTAGATACAAAAGGCCTCAGGCCTAACTTTTTTAATATGTTCATGTTAACGACATTATAAAACAGCGCTTAATCATCAGGCTAAATCATAAGGAATAAATGGGTAATTTTTATTAAAATAAACAACACGTTATATTGGCCAAATTTTTCCTTAAGAGTAAGCCTAGATCACTCTGCAAAACAATTTTGTGACGCAATAACAATTAGTTGAATAATTAGGGGTTCTCTGAGTCGTATTAGCCCAGGGCCCCACAATTTCACGGTCCGCCTCTGTATCTGTATCTGTATCAGCCCATATACGTCCCACTGCAGGGCACGGGCCTACTCTACAATCGAAAGTACGATTGAGAGCGGTTAGGCCATATAGTCCACCACGCTGGCCTAGTGCGGGTTGGCGGACTTACATACCATAGAAATTCTCATGAACCGCTATGGTATGCAGGTTTCCCCACGATGTTTTCCTTCACCGTTTTAGTGCGTGGTGATTGACTATCAATACACACATGACTTCGAAAAGTCAGAGGTGTGCCCTAGGATTTGAACCCGCGACCACCGTGAACATGTTGGCAGCCGCGTCTGGTCCGTTTACCAACAGGCCACCACGCACTTACACACTTACAGATACAGATACCACGCACTATAGGTAACGGCAAAAGAAATATCGTGAGGAAACTTAGAGTTCGCGCAACCACATTAGGCCAGTGTGGTGGACTATGTGGTCTAACCCCTTTCAGACATACTTCTGATTAGAGAGGAGGCCCCTACCCTGCAGTGGGACGTATATGGGCTGTTAGAGATATATATATGCCGTGGCATTGTAGCTCTTAAACGAACGGACTTACAAGAATCATTCTTTATTTCTTGCACTTTGTGTCTTAACAGGAGACGGATGCCTGCGAATGCGCTTCTCCGCCTTTCGAAGACGGACTTTGCAAATGTTGTGCTTGTCCCATCGATGAATGCAAGTGCAATAAGGCAGGCAGGGAGGTGTTTGACGAGTGAGTTACTATTTTTAACAATTTATATAAGAAGAAATTTCATTGGCTCATTATCACCAGACATAGGAAGTCCACTGCTGAATATAGGTCCCCGTCAAGGCATTCCAATAGCGGCATGTTGGATATGGCGTGCAACCAACTACTTTCTACAATCATGTTAGGTTTATCCACCACCTCTTGTATTTTTAACGCATAAATTGAATATTTGATAAAATTATATCATAATGCAAGATAGTGACTTATGATTATTGTGGTAAATATTGGAAAGTAATATATAGGAATATTCTGGATTATATTTCAGATGGCGAGGAAAACGCGGGCTAGGCGCGATGCCGGCTGTTTTGGAGTCTACCCACCCTCTCATGCAACGATTCCAAGCTACATTGAAGCAGTTCCTTGAGAAAGAAAATGCTATTGCTGAGGAAGAAATTCTTAACTTAGTATGATTATAAATAATAACACCTTATTCGTGCAAAATTGTCTTTAATTCTCTAAAATTTTATTTTATTTTCAGCGCGATGAACTTCGACTTAAGAAGGCTGCGTATGAAAAAGATCTAGAAGCTATTTACCGCAGCGATCATGACACAAATGCTCAGAGGGTAAGGTTTTATCTGACCATACATGAAGTTGGTATTTAAAATTTCTATCCAATTGATATTGATATTGATTGAACTGGTGGTAGGTCTGTCATATGTGAGAGGCCACCTGGGTGGGTACCACCGCAGTGTCTATTTCTCCCGTCAAACAGCAGTGTAAACGCACTGGTGTGTTTCGGGTTGAAGGGCATTGTAGCCAGAGTAACTACTGGACATATTGAGACTTAACATCTTATGTCTCAGGATGGCGAGCGCAGTGGAATGCCAAGCATTGCTTTGTAATTCAAGGTGTTGTTTGGTTTTGCTACTGTTCATGAGCGGTCGTATCGCTTACCATCAGGCGAACGGCATGCTCGTCTCGCCATTCATAGCAATAAAAAAAAAAAAAAATTCCTCCTTAATTTATTGTTTTCGTCTTTTGCACAAATAAATAGTAATAATAGTTCATGTATTTACTAATTTTAATATTATAAATCTAAAAGTGAGTTTGTTGCGCTTTGGCGTATTGCTGTCAACCAATCATCGAACATATTTTGTAACGCTTGTGGACTTTTAACAAAAATCTATTTTTTTATAAATTCGGTCCCGTAGTCTGTGTGATATTAGTGAAAACTGAAATAGATTACAAAAAAGACCAAGTGGTTGTTTAGGCGTTGATCGAGGAATATGAAGCGACGTTGGCACAAAGAGCTGCAGAACGCGAGGAGGCGGAGCGTCGAGCTCGTGAGTCTAACGAGAGGTACAAACGCGCCATGGAAAAATTAGAACAAGATACCATCAGAGGTAAAGTTTAAGTTCTATGTCAACTCCTTTACCATCTTGGTGTATTTTTATATTCATGTAATTTGTATTTTAAACGTAACTTGGAATTTTAACATTTTAATACCAAATAGTACGTTTCTAGCGTAAATGAAGATGCCTATTGCCAATATTGAGTAATTTTAGCTTACCTTATGTGTCGGGTAGGTATTTATTTGTATTAAATTATAGTTAATTATGGAATATTTCAGATTAGATATAAGTATTTTTAATCTGAATTTTTCCTTTTGATCTTAGAACGTGAAGCAACTGAAGAGCTGGAAGCACTGACGACCCTGTGTCGGCAGCTTGAAGTGTGGCGCGAGGAGACCGAGTCAGACCTGACCGTCAGCCAGCGCATGTCGGACAAGATGCGAGCCGAGAAGAAAGCGCTCGCTGACGAGAAACGAGAACTGGTACTTAAGAACACTATTCTTTGAGATACAAATCTAATGAATTTAAGCGCTTTTTGTGGGTGGATGGACGATTGTAATATCCATGCCTATCACCATCTCAGACATACTTTTTCTCCTATGTCCCATGCCTGGTAATAGACTTTCAAATCAATGATTAAAACTAGTAGATTTTGGTTAATACATTTCAAATGGTTCGTTACAATGTACTAATAAATAATCTTAAGCGAAGTCTGATAGGGCTATATTTTTTACGCCAGTATTAGAATGAAATACTAACTATTTCATAACATAGTATTAGGATGATTGCTCTGTTTCCATCAACCATTTAAGATATTTAAAGCAACTAGTTATTAGGTTTTGAACAAATTATTACCTCTTCGCTCCGTAGCACAAAATTTGCGCTCGATGTTTTAAATATTGTGAAATACCCGCTTGTCTTAAGATATTGTTTGTGAGCCGGGTTCCGTGCGGTTTAGGTGTTTGCTATCAATATCGATTTCCTTTCTAAGACCTCGCCTAATTCGTTAATAAATAGGTGAAATATAATACACAAAATACTGTACAATCTAATAATATTTATTGCTGTTTAGGACATGTTCATCTTTGGATTAAGCAACGAAGTTTGGAAGTTAGAATCCAAGTTAGAAATGTTCAAGAAGCAATTTGAAATAAAAAATGTAGAAATGGAGAAAATAAACGACAAGGTGAGTTTGTAGTTAATGTACCTATTTGTCGGTAAATGTTATAAATAAATAAATAACACCCAACAGTCACATACATAGTCCTGACCCCACACTAAGTTCGAGTTTTGTGTCGTGGGTATCAGGAACTACGAGAGTCTTTTCGGTCTCACTAACACCCAGACCCGGAAGAAATATTTGCGGGCCGGACAAACATTTCTCTCGGTGCGGGAATAGAACCCGCAATTTCTGGTTTCACAGGCGGCGTCTAACCAACTGCACCACGGAGGCTGTCTATATTATACTCATAGATATAAGAGGATTATAATTACCAGCAGTAGTTAAATGTTTTTATATCAACTCATCTCACGTGATTTAAAATTGAAAGGCAAAAAAGCTGATCACATTAAACTGCATTCTGATAAATTATCATAGTTTATATTTAAAAAAAATGATTTAACAACAGGTAACAGCTTATGCCACGGAGCTGGAAGATTTAGAGCTGGACAAGCGTCGACTAGTGAGTTTGTGGAACTCTGTGCTCGTCAACATTCAACAACGAGACAAGGTTTACGATTCTGTTAGAGAAGACTACAAGTGAGTCCTATGCAGTATTAAACACTTTATTAAATCTATTATCAAATATCAATATGGTTTGTACATATTAGGGTGTGTGGATCATTAACATTTTTAATCGCATTAATACTGTAGGCTGTCTCATAGCATTATTAAGACATTAGCACTTTTGATATTGATCATGAAATGTTTAACAATAAAATATTTGTTTTTGAGAGTATTGCAAGAAAATTATCGCACACTGCTCAATAATTTGGAGATCACCAAAAAGGTGGTAATGGAAGAAATGAATAAAGGAAAAGAGATTGCAATGAATAAGGACAAGCTTATGTACGACTACGAACACGCTACGAAACTTTGTAAGTTTCCATACATTTAACTAAATAGACTAATAAAATAAAGTTGTAATCTGATATTAACTGTATATGGAATTTCAGATGAGGTAGAAGATGCAAAACGTGTTAACTTAGAGGCAGAAATTGCTCAATTTACCGAGTCTATTGAAATGATTGAACGAGATCAGGACATGATTAGATCCGTACGTGAGACTGATAGAAATAACATTACAATTACAAACTTTATGCTATCATTAGTTTGCAATCTAATATAAAATGATTGTTTTCTTTCAGGAGAATCAAACGATGCAAAACATATTGAAGAGTACAGGCAAAGATTATGAGCGCAAACTTGAACAAAAATTGAAGCTAGAGAATGAGATTCTAGCAAATTTACAGGATTGTCTCCTCAACGATAAAGCAGTCGAGTCTATGGCTAACGGAATCAAGAAATTACGGGAATTATCGAGAAAACAGGTGAATTACTTAAGTGTTATATTTATCATGTTAATCGTTGAGGTTTGTAAAAATAATAAACATAGGTAAATAAATAACACCCAAAAGTCACACTCACAGTCCTAACCTGTTGTGGGTATCGGGAACTACGGGAGACTTTTCGATCTCACAAACACCCAGAGCCGAAAGAAATATTTGTGGGCCACACAAACATTTCTCTAGGAGCGAGGATCGAACCCGCGGCCTCTCGTTTCACTGGCGGCGTCTAACCCACTGCACCACGGAGTCTGTTAATAACTTTAAAAACATTTTTATGCATAGGAAACAGCACTGATGACAATGGAAAATCAACATGCTAAAATGATGCTCGAAATCGAGGTGTACAGAAATCGTCAGGCCAAGAATAAATTAATTCTCGATGAAAATCTCGCCCAAGTAAGATCAAAGGAGAAAGAGAATGAACAGCTTCAAGAGAAATACGACCAAAAAGTGCTAGTAATCACTAGAAAACAACGTGAATTGGATATCATCACTAAGAAATACATGACATTGAAGGAAATTTTCGACGTAAGTTGCAAAATTCTCTGTTCCTAATTGTATCGAGGCATTCTAGATATTTTATACAAAATATATTTTATTGCTTTTGATTTTATAGATGAAATCACCCCAAGAACGTCGAATCGAGGAGTTGGAGCAGCAAATAAAGAGCCTGCGCGAGAAGACAGAGACCATGCAGCACGAGTGGCTGCGACTACAGGGACACGTGGTGAAGCTGACCGAGCAACACCACAAGATGGTCGCCGATATCAATCTTATAAACAAACGTTAGTAGACACAAGTTATCTTTAAATCGGCAATTCCCTAATTTATATGCTAAGCTTGGATTTATTAAGGCTTTTACACTTTGCAGCGACTAGCTTTTAAATTATGAAATATTGTAGTTAGATAGTTTATAATAAATTATTTGATCCTGTCATTTCACCATCGTCAAAGCCGAAATCTATTTCACCAAACCGGTACATATTAACCAATCTGCACGCGAAATGTAAATTCAAATAGGCTAAAATGCAAAATTGTGTTGCAGAAATCCAGATTTGCGAACAGAAAAGCATGCGCATTCAGGCGGAGTGCGAGCACGTGTTGCAAGAGCGCGCGGGCGTGGAGCGAGCGCTGCGCGAGCTGCGCGGCCGGCTCGAGGTGTTGGAGCGCACGCGCAAGGACGCCGCCGAGAGGAACGACCACGCGCAGCGCGCCACCCTCGCTGTTACACACGAGTACACTGCCAACCTCAAGGTGACTATTACAAGGACAAGTTATAATATTTCCTAATGGATGTTAAAAATGATAATGATAAATGAAATGTGAACGCGTTCATTAAACTTTCTACTGGTTTGTATTTCTGTATCAACCCATATACTTCCCACTGCAGGGCACGGGCCTCCTTTACAATCGAGAGTACGAATGAGATTGGTTAGGCCATATAGTCCACTATGCTGGCCTAGTGCGGGTTTGCATTTCGAACTGTTTTTAGAGATCAAGACCGCTTATTCATTTTTACCCTTAATCGTTGAAGAACAGTCCCTATCCATTGTAGGAAAGGTTACTAAAGTAAGAACGTAGCGCACGGTTTGTATTTCATATAATATTTGCGCATCCACATAAATATTGAAATACTTTCTTATAACACTGGTCTGCAAAAAAATTTTTTTTTGTACTCCTTCTTATTATTGTGCACGATTATTATAGATGTGATCATTCTCAACAGAAACTGGGTTTTAAAAAAATTGTATCACGTATATATTTTTTGTGAGGGAATTTTTAAGAAAATAATTTTTTGTTCGAAATATCAATAAACGTTTTAATAATTAGGACAAAATATTAAATATAATCACACTAAGAAAATTAAAAATCATAAGACAATGTAATTACATATTGCTTCTATCATTTTACTTAGTAGTTTTTTTTCTTTTATATTTTCTAATGGAGTTTCGCGACAAATCAACCAACCAAAAATTGTAAAATCATAATCAATAAAAAATCGCCATTCCTCTGAACCTTCAGGAAAACCTAGTTTTTGTGGAAGTCTTTTAGCATCATTACAAAATACCAAATCATCTTCTTTGGTTGGCGAAATACTAGGTTAAAATCAGTAACAATCACTTTACAACTTTAAATCGAACTGAGCGCCATGGAGTCACAGCGAGAACTGCGCAAGCGTATGCATTAGTGTCAAAATACCATCAGTTAGTAATGTAAAATTATTGCTATTTCAAATTAACATCACCACCTTGTTATTTTTGGAGCCTTAGCATGCTTTATATTTCTGCTATTGCTAATTGCCCCCACAGAATATGTAAACAATAAACCTTAGCTTATATTATAATAACCATTTTTCACATCTAAAGTTAAACACACACAATTGACTGTTCTGTTATTATTTTTAAATGGGTTCGTAAAAAAAACAAACGTAAAAACTCATTTCTTCACAGCAATATCGTAGAAAAATATTAACCGGTCGGCTTCGTGAATCACAATAGCAAATCGCAAAATTTACCGTATTAATACAATTTGTGAAATGTTATTATCGACTTCACATGCTATTTGTGATTGCTATCGCTATTTATTCCAATACTACCATCAGTCGATATCGTTCTCTCTCTTTCTATCAACCTAAGTCGTTTTTGTGTGGAAAAATATGATACAGACTGAATAAATTAGTGTTAGTGCAAAGATGACTCACAAAAAATACAGAATTTCGAGATATTTAAGATTATTTTTTTTTAAAAAGATATACGTGATAGCAAACAATAGGAAGCAGATTTAGATTCAGTATGTTAAGCTCTTTATATTTATCATATTTTTATTTAAAGGAGGATTTCGTTGCAGACCAGTGTAATGGGACAAATGCCCATAAACGTGGTTGATAAGTTTTGTCCAATAAAAAATGAATAGAGATTATGAAATGAAACGAAATTCGTTTATTGGTCATGTAGGTAATTAATTAAATATTAATGAATAACAAATTATACATTACAGGATGCCGAAGATCAAATAATTCAATTGGAAGACGACATCGAAACAATGGAAAAGGATAAAATCAATTTGACTCAAGAATTGGATCGGGTTCAACGAGAGGCTTTAATTTGGCAAAGAAAAGTTTGTATACATATTTTATTTATTGTTATATTATAGTCCCGCACACGGCATAACTAAACTTGCATTGAATATTTTAAATATTTGAATCTTGAAATGTTGTTTTTCAGGGTATTTTAGCAGTTGATCTGAAGAAAAATATGCAAGCTGCCAAGTCTGCAGCCGGGGAGATTGGCCAAATGAGGAACGAAATTCATAGAATGGAGGTAATAATATTCTTACTTATTATATTGCTTTATAATAAGTAAGAATATGAATACACAAATATAGTATATATAGTAGCACAAACTAATGATGTACCTACACGTATTTATTTGAATAGTAACTGCTGAACTTTATTTTATGAATATGCAAAAACATGTTGGCATTGTATGTAGTATAAAAATACATTTATAAAATTGTTGTGTAGGTTCGTCGTGAGCAGCTACGTCGTACGAGTGAGAAGCTGTCTGAAGATCTCGCATTGTACGTGACGCGACGAGATACAGCGATGGAGAAGACCAGAGCAGCCGCCGCGGTTGAGAAGGCGCATGGAAACGCTGGACACACTTCCCAGTCTACTTACCATCACAAACTGCGATTGGCGAGAGCTGATGTTGCTAGGGTTACTAAGGTAGGGTTTGAAAGAAATACTGCGTTATACTTAAATTCGTAGTTCTTTGTTTGAGATTTTGATGTTGCGGAAATATTTAGATTTGATTATAAAAATTGGCCGTTTCTCTGCGGTCCTATTACAGCAATAAGTACAGTCAGGTACAGAAAAATGTACTAAGATTCACACTAATTCAATTACTCTATCAAATCCTGGTTTTAGAAAGAAAGTAGATTTATTTTATTATTTATACCCCATGTAGGATTAGCTTCTATAGACTAAGTTTGGTACATAGGTGACGATAAATCCACTAAAACCACGACTTTCTTGCAATCTGCATTACATAGGATTTAGCTGAAGCAAATGCGCGTCTGGACTATTTGCACCAAGAGCAGGCACGTCTCGATCGTGAAGTAGCCGATACGACCGCCATGAACGCGCAGCTAGAAGAGCACGTCGCTACTCTGATGCGAGAGTGTCGGGAAGCCGATCAGCAGAAACAATGGGTAAGCGGAAATTATTTTAAATCTCAAGTTTTTCAGATAGAAGCGGAATCAATGTTCTCACATATCATGTTTTTTTTTTATTTTTAAAACAGAATTACGAGTAAAATAATTTAGATTAGAAATTTGAATTACTGACCAACAAACTCGATATTTATGTTACATCTTTCGGATAGAGTCGGTTTATTAATGTTTTTGAATTTTATATCCATCGCAGAAGATATGACAATGCATCATATCTACAAAGACTGTATTGTATCTGATTCATGTATTTTTCGTTGATAAAATAATTTGAAAATGTAGAGCTTTCCATAATGATTGGCTATCATTTTAGTTGTTAGAACGAGTCATACGCAGCCAGCGTCTCGGAAACGAGTTAGCAACCGCCATCAAACGGCGTTCTGTCAAAGTGAAGAAACCAAAATCAGTGGTTTTGGAAGAATATAACCAGGCTCGCGCTCTCAACGATAGACTCAAGTACATAGTAGAAGTTCTCACAAGAGACTACCCGCACTGCAAGGACAAACTGGATAGTATAATGCATACCTTGGACATATTCTCACCTGATGAGGCGCCGCAGTTGACTGAGGAAGGTGGATCTTGTATTGAAGACTTGGAAAATACGGAAAATGTTGCTGAAAAACCCATGTGTCCGTAAATGTGGGTATTTGTAACCAAGAAGGTGGGTGTTTTTGTCCATAAATGTGGATATTTTCTGTGTATTTTATTCATGTTTTATACTTAAATCGCATCTATTAAATGCGACGTATTTCTTTCCTTTTAACCGACTTAAAAAAAGAGGGTTCTCAATTCGACTGTATGTTGTTTTTATAGAATATGTAAATGAAAGGATTCATGGAAATACCATAACCATTCTGAAAAGTTACACGATACTGCATTATTTTGTTAAAATTGGCATTTCGAGTTTTTCTGTTTTGTGTGCGAGTGTTTAATTTGGTATAATGTATTTCAATTAGTTCTGTAATGTTATTATTGTTCTCTATGCTTAGAAATCAATATTTAATTTAAATATTATATGTTTTCTTATTTTTGTATTTTCTAGTAGACACGGTTCCCGTAATTGTTAAAACAATTGAATTAAACCCTTTGTAACATTCAAATTGATTTTATTAAAAGAATAAGATTTAACAATATAATTTATGAAAAACATTAAACAAATAATTTGCAATGTCAACAAAATTTATAGACCATATTTGACTAAACAACTATTTGAAATAGAGAAGAAAGGTCCGTATGTGTGTATATCTGTTGTATTAATTAATAATCTTGTTTAAGCAAATTTTATGCAGAAAAAGAGCGGATGTCTGTCAGCTAGATTGCAATATTAGTTAAAATATATTGAAAAAAAACATTATAATTAGCAAAACTTAATGAGTATTTTTTCCTCTTAAAATTATTTTAAAAAAAAGTTTATTTCTGTCTCAAGATATGATGATATGTTAATAAATATTTTACCTCGAACATTATTTCTAGATATTTTGATGACATTGCATTACACAACACTAAACATTTTATAAAATTTTACAAATCGATAACACCCACACCAAATGACCATTCCATAATGCTTATACATATATAATTGGTTAGTGCGTCTTCTACAAGTAATTGTATCGTTGTGCAGTATTGTCAATATATTTAACGTAAAATATGTAAATCCAGTTGCTTAAGTATTGCAATATTTGATATTTAATTAAAGAAAAAAAACTCTGACTGCGGAGCGCACAAAGGTCGTGATTTTGAGTATACACGACGTGTAATGGTTTCTTAGATTTATGCGAATTTTACACATTGAAAAATAAAACTATTATTTCCGGTTTTATCGTGGATTTGGTTTAATATAACTTCCCGATTGCGACATTTCGATTACTTTAATACTTCCGTACTCACGAGGCTATCAGTCCGCCTATATAATAGTTTTATTCCAATTTTTTGAAGTGAAAACTTCTTTAGCGGCGTTGAGCACTTTTCTGTAATGGGTATAAAATCTTAAACTCGCGTCAGGACACGTGACCTGATCGAAAAAGCGTAAGACGGATGGAGAGTAGACAGCTGTCAGTTTATAAAGCTTTGATGAATTGCCAATGATTTTGAGTGGAGATTTCAACATAAACTTCGCAGACGATAAAAATCAACTATTAATTGAATTTTTAAATAATGAATTTGGTTTAACTATGTCGAATGATCGCAATCTTAGCACAACGAAATACAAAACTACTATTGATGCGGTCTTTATTAGAGATTTAAATAGGTTCGAATCAAAACTGTTCGTTAATTACTTCAGCTACCATGAACCTATCGTATCAGTTTTAGAGATTAGCGATGATAGTTCTGGTAATGATGATGGTGAAAAAGTCGTTGAAATTATGGATGAAAGTTGATTTTTCGGAGAGATAAACTTTTTAATGTAAAATAATTGTAATAGTTTTAAAGTGTTAAATTTTTAATGTAATATAAATTGTCATGTTTGTGTACGATAGCGCAATAAATGAATATTGTATTCTACCACATAAATGATAGTACTTTTATACTGATAAAGCAATTGGTGCAAAATTATTCCCTAACCATTCCAAAATATCAAACATGCTCAACGTTAATAATCAAGTTTTCACTTCTGCCGGCACTCCCGGAGTGCAATTTTTTTTTATCGAATGTTTGTTGTATCAAACCAAATCTGCGATAAAATCAGTAAATAATATTTTTATTTAATGTATACACAACGTGGTTAGTTGCAAGAAGTCGCTGGATGCGGACCCCTTCCAGATCGATGTGGAGATCTTTGGGGGAGGCTTATGTTCCTCCTATGGCTGTAGAGAGGGAGTATGAGAGAGAGAGTGGTATTGCTAGCGTACTAAGCAGTAATAAGTTCATGTTCTAGAGAGGGAGTGAGAGAGAGAGAGAGAGTGGTGTACTATGCAGTAACAGGTTGTGTTTCGGTGACGAGATGTCGCTGGTGCGCGGTGTACTCGTGGCGCTTGCGGTGGTCGGAGCGGTGGAACTTGACGCCGCAGTACTGGCACGGGTAGCGCTTCTCTTTGGTGTGGCTCACCATGTGCGCTTTCAGGTAACTGATGGAAAATAAGTATTATTATTTATTGTATGGCGGCACAATAAGTCACAATAATAAAAACGTATCAAACAAACTGGTAAATCATATTTTTACTGTTTATTGAAGTCCTATAAAAACTCATTTGTAATTAGCATTACAAACTTCTGGGTGTAAATGTACGAAAACGCTAGTTAGACGCCATGTTTCGCGTGATTACGTCACTCCGGTAAAACATAGCCTTTATAAACAAATGCTGTGTTTAGACCGGAAACATACTACTGTAACGCCAAGCGCCCCGATCCGACGCGACACGCGTTGAATCAAATAAAATAGTGGTATTTTATATGACCAAAAACATACTACGAACACGTGATGCTACGTGGCGTGGCGTGTTTGTAGTGTGGTTCTGTTGTGTGGTAGTAATATATGTGTAATATAAATAAATAAATAACACCCAACAGTCACATACATAGTCCAAACCCCACACTAAGATCGAGTCTTGTGTCGTGGGTATCAGGAACTACGAAAGACTCTTCGGTCTCACAAACACCCAGACCCGGAAGAAATATTTGTGGGTCACACAAACATTTCTCTCAGTGCGGGGATCGAACCCGCGGCCTCTCGTTTCACAGGCGGCGTCTAACCAACTGCGCCACGGAGGCTGTCAAAGTAATATAATAAGGCTTCCTCACCCGCTCCTAACGAAGCTCATATCGCACACGGTGCAGTTGTATGTCTTGACGTCGGCGTGTATGAGCGCGTGGTTCTTGAGGATGGTGGTGGACGAGAAGCACTTGCCGCACTCCTTGCATGCGTACGGCTTCTCTTTCGTATGACTCCTGGCAATAAAATAATATATTTGTTACTAGCGGTCGGGCCCGGATCCGCCCGGGTGCATACACGTTTTAAAATGGCGGTCAAAATGTTTAATTCTGACTATCAGTTTAGAATATCGACCAGTCGGACCACGAAAACGAACAAAATTTCTTCGTATTTGCTAGAAATATCACTACTGCTTTCCTCCTATAGGTCATAGCGTGATGATATATAGCCTACAGCCTTCCTCGATAAATGGACTACCCAACACTGAAAAAATCATTCAAACCGGACCAGTAGTTCCAGAGATTAGCGCGTTCAAACAAACAAACAAACTCTGCAGCTTTATAATATTAGTATAGATAGGTAAATTGACTCAATGCACTGCAAATATATATGCTATCAGATCAGTTATATTGCAATAACAATGCTGATAGCATGTAGGTATATTGGCAATAGAAAGTTATTTTCTATCATTGGATACAATAATGCATGCCTACATAACTGTTTCTTCACGCTTCGAAATTCGAAGGAAATATCCAGGACTATAGATATGAGAGAGCAAGCTGTCCCACGGCCCTATAATTGTTATTTATATAGAGATATAAGTGTTGTTGTGCACTCAGGTATTATATAAATAATGAATGTCTTACCTTAAATGTACTTGTAAATGATATTTTTTGAAAAAGCTCTTTGAACAGAATTGACATAAATGCGTTTTCTCTTTGTCGTGCACTTGTCTCCTGAAATCATACAAAATTAATTATATTAAAAAAACCTTAGTCTTGGTGGAAAATGATTCAAAAACAACGCTATTGAGGTAGTATGCTATACTAGAGCAGACACGGCAAACAACATTTGCACGGGCATTAAACGGAAATGAGTGGAGTGAAAAGAAACATACTAGTAAGATTGCGTAGCAGTGATAGAAATACTGCGGTACGATACCGTCCTTTTGAGGTGTCTCTTATAGTATCTTACGGTCTTGCTCATAGACAGTTATACAGTCTATTTTCGCTATCGTATGTTTTGTTTTCTTCATCCTCTTTCTCTTCAGCTACAGGAAGACCACTGCTGAACATAGGTCTCCGCCAAGGATCTCCACATTGACTTGTTGGAAGTGGCCTGCATCCAGCGACTTCCTGTCTCCTTCGTTCAAAACTGAATTCAAAAGTCTTTCGAAGGGACTAAAGTGCACAACACACCGAAGCCGCCGTCCGCTGGCATATGTCGACATTCTTTGTTGGTGAGCTGGTCGACGGCGTCACTCAGTGATGGCGGGGTGTGTCTCCGGGCCGGAGGCTATGGGGTGTAGGCGCTTGTGTGTCATGTGTGGCGCTTAAATATTCGCTAACTAGATTGGGTTACGTTTTAACACTGTCTATGCATAAGGCCTTTAATTTTTGCCTTCGTTATCCAAGCTTATTCTTCCCACTATTTATAAAAACTTTGTCTTATTATTTAACACAATTAGCTATATGGTAAAATATATAATAATAACTAGTAACTAACTCGTGCATGAGCAGCGTGGGCCTGGTGCGGAACCGCTTGGCGCAGCGCGCGCACGCGTGCGGCCGGTCCTTGGTGTGCGTGTACATGTGCAGCTCCAGCCGCGAGCGCGTCAGGAAGCGGCGCGCGCACGCGATGCACGCGAACGGCAGCGAGCCGCTGTTGTGCATCACCAGCGCGTGCTGGCGCAGGTTTATCACCACTGTGAAACGTGTTACACATTATAATATTTACTGGTGGTAGGTCTCTCATATGTGAGAGGCCATCTGGGTGGGTACCACCGCAGTGTCTATTTCTCCCGTCAAACAGCAGTGTAAACGCACTGTTGTGTTGCGGGTTGAAGGGCATTGTAGCCAGAGTAACTACTGGACATATTGAGACTTAACATCTTATGTCTCAGGATGGCGAGCGCAGTGGAATGCCAAGCATTGCTTTATAATTCAAGGTGTTGTTTGGTTTTGCTACTGTTCATGAGCGGTCGTATCGCTTACCATCAGGCGAACGGCATGCTCGTCTCGCCATTCAAAACAATAAAAAAAAAAAAATATATATGTAATAGATTTTATCATTAGGGTCAATGTAAGAGTATTTGTACATGTATTAAGATTGCGACCGAAAATGAAGCCGGGTTGTTGTTTTAGTGACTTCGGACACAACGCAAATAACAATATTGCAAAAAAAGATAAACGGATCTGTTTTCTTTTGTTTTTTTTTTTCGCTTTCGGTCGCAATCTGGATATACCCTGTAATATAGAGGGAGCGCTGGTATTTCAAAAACGTAGACAAAAATAAGTGGTGCCCGGCCACCTTTTTCGTCCCTCCTATTGGCTGATATAAGACAGGTTGTCCAACATACATACATACATACATAAACTCACGCCTTTTTTCCCAGAAGGGGTAGGCAGAGGTTTCAGGACACCTACGATATGATAAGAGGCACGCCATATCGGGCACAAATTCCTGACTCCGGCCTGATAATGAATAGAAAATTCCAATATCACTTTGCCCAACCCGGGATTCGAACCCGAGACCTCAGCTTTGTTAGCGTACCGTAGTACAACTACGCCAACTAGACAGTCAAATTAATTAAGGGCTATTGAGTACCACTTAAACTCGTTTTAGACGTATTACCAAATACACTTTCTGTGACCAACGGAATTTATTGCTATATGGTTGTTATTGCGAGTGAGCCGCGCAACATACGTGCCTGCTTTTATCTTTTTTTATTACGTTGTATGCGGCTAATTTGATGACATAATAAAGTATTTTCTTTCTTTCAAAACTCTTTTTCCTGTTTGCATTATTTTCTTTCCTATTTTGAGAAACCGGAAACATACCCTTTGATCTCAATGTTGTAGATGCTCATGGGAGATGCAAATCTATTCCTAAGCAAGTTGTTTATCGTTTTTCAAAAAAACATAATATTAAAAAGCACTCACTCTTATCACAAACTTTGCAGTGCTGTTTGATACCAAGATGTTTCCGTCTCACGTGTTTGTACCTCGAACTGGCGCTTGAAAACGTTTTGTCACACAAATTGCACGGCACTCGTTTCCGCTTGGTGGCCGGCAGGTGGCGTTGCATGTGTTCCTTCAAGTTCTTCACAGTTACACCACACTCCTCGCAAACACGTTTCTCTCCATTGTCAACTGATTTCATGGATTTTCCTTTCTTTGGTCTACCTCTTTTCTTTTTTATGGGTTCTATAATGATTAAAAATAAATGGAAATTGTGGAAGAATCTAATAAGATACACTGACCCATATTACTAGACTAAAAAAAATAGTCTGTAAATGTAGAAAATATATAATCAATAATTTTAAAGGTCTAAGGTAAGAATTATTAGTTTAATAACAGAAAAATCGAAGATGCCTTGTTGGTCGGAAGCTAATGATTTTAACTCTCTCAACACGCTGACTATATCATTAAAATACTAAATATTAAAAAATATTCTATATTGGTGGGTAGTTATTGTTGTTATTTTGTACTATCAACTGGACTAATAGTTTAGTTTCTCGTGGACGCTTGCAAAAGCATGACGCGTGCGCCGATGCCGCGATAGAGATCTTGATTGTTTTAGTTTCTTTGTGGACTGCATAGTGCAAGTGAATAGTGATGTGAAGTGCTACCACGCTCACCATTTTTGCTGTCGTTTTACGTCCAGCTACCTTCAGGAGCTTTACGCTTTTTTTTCGGTGAGTGATATTTTTTAACTATATTATAATTATCATCTATTGTTGCTGTTCTGTGCACCATTTTAAATAGCAGATTGTATGCCCTATGCAATTCTGTCTGATTGATATTTCAATATTATTCGAATTCAAAAGACGTATTAGCTTGCGGTGCAGCGTCGTACCGCACCCGCGTCGTACTTGCAACTTGAGAGACGAGGCGAAGAGGGGTCATGAAGCACTTGAGTGGCAGCATGCCGCCACCGCAAGTCACAGTATTGTTTGTGTTGCCGACACAGTGCCACAAAGGTGAATAATAGTGTGCTACAACTTATTAACATAATTCAATCTTTAATGTTGCATATCAACAATATCTTTTTTGTTGCACCCTATATCTCGAATTCTCTATGGTGTGACACCACACTGAACCATCAACAAATTATGCGGCCTCCTTACATAATGAAGTGATTCTTTTAGTATTTTTCTATTTTGAGAGGGGAAATGGATCAAAAAATGAAGTAAGGACTAGGGGAGTAACTATAGGTTTTAAGATAACAAAATCTGTTTCAAATAACGTAAATCATATCATAACAAACTGTCTGTGTAAAAAGATAGTTTTAAAGTAAATATAAGTTAATCATACCATTTTCCTTAGATTCTTCAGGTGTAATTTCATATTTTATTTTCTTAATAACACTCAGTAGCTCATCGTCCGATTGGAAATCGTGAGAAGGGTCCTCATTCTTCATTTCCAGTTCATCCTTAATATCCCCCTCATTGTCGCTTACCGACATGCTCTCCATTTTAATCTCATCTTCATCTTTTAAAAACACACCATTTCTCAATTGAAAATTCTCAGATCTCAAGTATGCGTCATTTTTAATAGCCAATGTTTTGAATTTGTGAAAAGATAAAATTTTCCTGTAGCATTTCATGCATATTTTTGTACTGATTTTTGGTTCATTAATCTGAAAAATTAATAATATTGTTAAATGATCATCACTTGTGGATTATATTTAAACATACAAAAATAGCTTGTCAGGATTTGGGGCAGATGGTGGATAATCACTATTCTGCTTATTTTTTTCTAGTACTTCTCTATTATGTCGTAAGGCCAAAAGTCTGTTTGATGGCACAATTACCACCCTTATTTCCTGGTACTTAGCCTCCTTCTATTTAATAATATTAGCACTTATAATACACTATTTAGGCCATAAACTGACAAATATTCAATAAAATACTATGGAAGGACAAACTTTATTTTTAGTATAATTACCTATTTTATTGTTTTCCTTGTCATGCTCTATAAATAAAGAGGTCAGTAATAGCCACTAAAATGTCATGTTTCTTATAACATTGATGCAATCTTAAAATATGATGAAGAAACTCATGATATGGGCTTTTTAATGTCTTAAGTGATAAAGTTTATCATCATTGGTCTAAATACATAAAATATCCTTAATATTTGTTCCATTTAATGTAGGTACAAAGATGTATCTGACTGAATATAACAGTCCTAAGTATATTTCGTTATATATAATCAATATTCGTCTCTACAACAAATTGCGAGGTTATGAATATAATGTTTTACAATAACAACATAAGTTTTTCAACTAAAATAATAATAAGAATGGCGTGCTATATTGTGTTTTATATAACTATTGTTTAACGACCAATAGGGGCTTATTTTGTTAATAATACTGATTTGTTTACCTCGATGTCCAAGCAAAACATTATAATATCGATGAAACTTTTGTTGTCCATATTCTTATCAGTTTGTATTTCATACACATCTTTAATTGGGTCACGTGAAAGACATACTCTGCATAGTTCCATTGTGTTTACAATTACCGTAAACCTACACTACCAAAGTCCCATAAAAGTATATAATTTTACTTTTACTATGATTTCAATTGCTGGGCTAAATTTTTTGACCGAACGTCAACAATCAACATTTATGTTTTATGTCAAGTGACAAGTTGTCAACAGCTGCCAACAGTCAATACCATAGAGTACGGTTTAATTTTTTACTTTTGGTTGATTTTACAGTTTTGAGACCATACACTTATAGCATTTTTTTAATACATTATTTATTTAAACTGCAAATAACTCAATCAATAGTAATAGATTTTGGTACTTTCAATTAATAAAATATCCCTCAGATATTTTTTTTCGACAAAAATAATGGATAAATTCATAAAATAACCAATTAAAAGATACGCAAAGAGTGACATACCAGAGACAAAAGACCATGGATAGAAGTCCGGGAAATTGATTCTACGTCTTTGGCGGGAAACTATCGAATTGAAAGTAATGTTTTGATTTTTTCATTTGATTTAATGATTAGTGTTAGAAATCCTATTCATTCATTCACAGCTAACACCAGTATATTAACTATACAATGATAACCATTGGGTTTCTTCGATGTACTTACCTTTTGCCTTTAATAAAAGTTTTTTCAATTCAATTTCAATTTGCCTTTGGTCTAACCATTGGGTAAGTCTTTACATTTCAGTACAAGGGTTTATAGAGAATATATTGCTTTCAACAGGTCGATGTAGAGAATATTGGGAGTTGGGAGAGACCTATGTTCAGCTGTGGACTGTGGAGAGAGAGAGTGTGTGTGTGATAGAGAGAGAAGAGTCGGTGAAAAATGATGGATGGTCCACTCGCTATTAGGGCTATAGAATCTTACCGCTTAGGCTTTGTGTAAGTATCGGTAAGTATACATTTTATTAGTGACCCACAAACTAGTCAATAGGTTTAAAGAACTGGCGAATAACATTTTGTTTATGGAACTAATGTCATATCTCACTTGACTAAAATAATAATTTCATTAATTTACTATTGGAGCAATACGATTTCAATTTCTCTATTATAGATCTAAGAATATCAATGGTGCGATGCCGAGTTAATATGCCCTTGACATGCATAATTTCATGAGAAATACATAACAAAGGGCAATTAAATAAAAACTCCAATTTCTTTATAGTCTTAGCATTTATTTTCACGTAAGAAGTTCGGATACAAATCGTTCGTATCAAATATTAAAAAATGCCACAATAGATAACGAAAAATTGTACATTCAATATAAACGGGCACGATTTAGAATGTGAATCCCTTGCGCCACCCGCGTCATATTACCATATCTACAGCTAGTCGGCTCTATTATAAAATGTTAATAAAAGGCAGGCACATTCAACCTATATTTAAAATTTATATCTATGAATAAAAGAATAACAATAAAAAAATCAATCGATTATCACGAGTTGTGATGTAGTAATCGTATGTATGCTTTAAATTGAATCATTCAAATAAGCTGCCATTCATAGTATTAAACAATGTATTATCAAACAAATCGGAACTGAAAAATTCAATTGGTTACACAAAACCACACGCTACGATGTAGCGGAATATATGCGCCCAGTTCCACAGGATCAAGAGTTTAAAGCAAGAATACAAAGCGATTTTAAACAGTTAAAAATAAAATTAAAAAAGAAAACACCTTTAAAAGTAAAAAAAAATATTGCATAACGTTTGCGTACTTTAATTTTTATAATTTATTACAATTAATATTATACTGAATATACAATACAAAGGAAAATATGCGGTGTAGTACAACAATTTTATTTAACTGGCAATATAGTTATTCAAATGTTGCCACTGAAAACCTAATAAAATATACTCTAGTCAAAACTAAATTGTCAAAAGTACTTATTCTACATTACCTAGATACATTGTTATCATAAAAAATGAAATAAATAGGCAAATTACATTCACTCCGAATGTTATATAAACTTAAAAAAACTAAATTAGTTGATAAATTTCACATTTTTACTTAATTTAAATATTTTCAATACAATCCACAATTATATTGCAGCTTCACTAATACAACAATCGTTGCTATGGCGTTCCGGATTTTGTACTAAAATTTAAACAACACATTCCGTCTACATAAAATACTGGTCAGCATAAAAGAACTATCATAAAATTCCCTCTTGGCTTAACTAGCAGAATTGGAATATCTGAGTTTTTGTTGCAAGTCTTATTAATATTTTCTATTACATGTGTGCTTATATAATATTGTGTATAATGTGTTTACATTAGCATAAGGTTAAGATAATGTGAATAGTATAGCAACTATGAAGATATTTCAAAAATCTTAATTTCAAGAAACCTAACGGCTGTGATCTTAACAAGCAAAATAATCTCTTTGTAATTGTTTATACTGTTAAGTACGGATTAAATTATAGGATTATAATAAAAGTGTATAAAAGTACTTAGATATATAACATTGTAAAGAAAATTACACCCAAATATATCGCTACAATCAATCATGCACAAAGAATAGAAGGAAATATAGCCAACCTTAAAAAAATGCATTTCAGGACTTATTATACACTTAATGACAACTATATGGACGAACGCATTGTTGCGCACTTTATTATTAACATTAATAATACACAATAGAGTACTTGGCAATAAATGAATAATAAGTCTTTACATAGAAATAAAACTATTAACATTATATAAAAACACGTGTCAACATATTTTATTTTAGTTTAGCATACCTAGGGATATCAAACCAATTCGGTTTACACATTTATTTTTTTCCAAATATGGCAGTATATTTAGCTGTCTAGGTATTTTAGAAGCGAACAAATCACTAAACATATTTTAAAATCGTTTCATTACTGTTTATTTACTACAAAGTATAGCTTTCTCGGCATATAAATTCGGTGGAGAGAACATACCGATCAAAGTACGATTCGAATGGTTTGTATTTAGTCATCCGGGCTACTGCGCGTCGGCGGTGGCGGCGGCGGGTGCGGGCGCGGCGTTGTTGGCGTGCGCGGGCGGCACGGGCACGCTGAGCGGCGAGCGTTGTCGGTCAAACATCTCGAGTATCAGCTTGGGGTCTGTTCCGGCCGGCACCGTCACAGTTCCCGTCTGCGTGCACCAAGCCTTATGAGTACCACCTCACGCTCTTCTCGGCAACGCGTGGCTCCCGCCCGTGCTTACCGGGGTCTATGTTCAAATCAATTCACTTTATATCGATATCGATATTATTTGTCCAAATTCCGATTGTTCCCCGAGACACGGCACAGACACGAGCGGACGCCACAACATTGCGAGACATTTTTGTGTTACATCGGTTTAGTACATGAACGGAGGTTAGTATTTGTTAGATGAAAACGGAAAAATAAAAACGTCAAAAGAATATCGTTTAAGAAGCTGAAAATATATTGATATAATACTAGAGAAATAGAAAGGCGTCAGACATGCGGGTAATAGTAGGGTACAAAGTATCAGATATATAAGATATTTAAAGCAAAGTGTCGGATACCTCGATACGCGTGATGACTCCCTCCTCACGACTGTGCTCTAGGACTACGAACAAAAACACAAAGCGCCCGTCAAACATACAAACGGATAGACATTGATACGTCAACATGTATGAGGAGATGACGAAGTCCAAAGTAAAGTAATAATTTGTATTCAATTAGTTTGTCTGAAACTGGTAAAATCTATTTGTAAAAGAAATAAAAAGGTTCGATTAAATATGCTAACATGATGTTTCTATTGGTGTCGCAGAACACTATTGCATGTATCAATTGATGAGACTACGTTGGTGTAATACAATCAATCTACTGTAACTCAAGACATTGTAATTATGGTCGCAAAATAAAGTATTGGGATTGAATAACAAAAGATAGTAAAATGGAATGTATTAATGGAAATTCCCATTAATTATTTTACAGATTGATGTCGTAATTATTAAATAACCTAAACAAGTTTAATTTGTATGTTCTGACGAGGTTGTTCACGTCGTCTCGACATAACGCTTTTGTTTATACTTTGAGCTCAATATAAATAGCAGGCATTGCTGTAAGCAAAGCTAATTAATTATTTCCATTAGGTTTACATTTTGGTCGCGGACAATGATTTTGTCAACAACGTGGAAGCCAATTCAAAGCGACAATTTTGCTCTCATGCATAATATAATATGCTTTTGTGCAACTTGTGTTTATTATACTTCATAAATAATTAAAAGTATGCATGGGATAAATACGTATAAGTAGTAAAATATAATAGAAGCTTATATATTTGTTTTGGTTGTTGAGTTAAAATCGATAGTGTAATTGTATTTTAATATAGCCATTCTGGAACATAAATTGATTTCCATTTTATTAATTAGATACTGATAAATAACCAAGAACAGTTTTCTATTTTCTCATTAAAAGTGTGTTGCTGAGTTTTTTATATAGAGTGATTCTATATTAACGTAAAATATTATCGGAATAGAAACGAGATAAAAACGATCTTCCATGAAGTTAATCACTGTTTTTCAATTCAAAGTTCACTAACAAAATATATGGTGGAAATCGAGAATGGTGGTAGAAGAAAGTTGATCAGACCATTAATGTACCTTGCACATTTTTAGCGACTTCCCAAAATAATATTTCGCGTGATTAAACGCACAACATGATATCAGAGTTTGCAGAACTTACAAGACATAGCTAGCAGTGAATTTTGGAAGTTCATAGATAATTTATATTTAAATCTCTGCAGATTGTTTCAATATCGTCTCTATGCCATTAAATACTTCACGCCATTATCGCCACTCTGTATGATAAATATAAGAGAGATATTTGCATGCGTCACTCACTGTTATCGTTGGCGTTGGAGGTAGTAGTGGTAGTGGTAGTGGTGGTGGTACCGTCGGCGTTCGTTTCGTTCACTGTGGTGCGCGTCGTCGTCTTTACAACCATTGAGCTCGTGTTCACTTGCGTGTTCTGCAATATCGGCCATTGCTTATTTAGTATGAAGTATTAAAAAATAAAGTTGATTTGTAAAGTTGAAATTGGGACGCTAACTGCGACGAGCAGACACGTTGCGTTTGTTTAAGCACACCGCGTGTGCGACCACCGCACATCAGGCCAGTTATTTATAACTTGGCAAATAAGAGTACGATGCGATGACACTTGGCATTGAAGAAAAATAATTAAGGCAGCACTATTGACAATGTAATTGTGTTTTTTATCATTATAGTAGTATATCGGGTTGCCATATTAATATTAAATTCGATATTAGCAACCTCTTTAAAAACAGACTCTTTTTTACCAAACAACGTCTATTTACGATAGCGATCTTAAGTAATCGTGTCGACTGGGAATAGACTTATCGAAACTTCGAAATGTTTTTATGGTTGAAAGTTTATACATTTTGGTGACAAAAACCAGGCAATTAATATGTCCTGGCGTTTCTAGGTTTTTTATAGAAGAGAGATCATGCTAGTGACCTGCAAATTAATGTTGAGCTCTGGTGGTTGTTCGTGCGCCTGCGTGTGGTCGCGCACGGAGTCCACGGTGATGTCGGCCGACGCCGCCGTCACGTCGTGCACCGTCTCCGCTGTCTCCTCCTGCGCAACAGGTATACTCTATACATTAACACAGCTCTAAAAACCACATGCTGTTAATTGTTATTTCCAATGTGCATAAACTTTAATTTTATGTTTGTACATGTTCTACTGTTTGCATAGGAGGATTTTATTTCAATATGTTATTATTGTTTTTGTAATCATTTTTTAATATAAGCGTTAATGATATATTTTTAAAATTATGTTAGTATGTCGGCTGGCGTTCGCATGTCACTCAAGGTGACCACTGAAAACCAGCGCTGCGCTGTGGCTCGCGCCGCAGTGCAACATTAAGCTGAGTGGTCACCTACGTGTCACTTCTTTGCGACGTACAAACCCTTATATATTTTTTTTTATTATTTTCTCTTTGTGTATTTAAATGTTAAACGAGTGTGTGCGCTGTCGTAAGTGACAAATAAATGTGTTTCTTTTTTTCTTTTATTGACAGTTTACCTTGTGTTCGCCATTGGTTAGAGCCGCTTCTTCTGCCGAGCCCCGCAGCGCGACGGCCCACGGAGACAGAATCACATGGCATTGTGCGATCGTTACCTGAGTGCACACGTAAATATATTTAATTACTTTCAAATCACTTTGCATTTGAGATGTTATGTTGTTGTATATGTCAAAGCTTGTTGTTAATGCTATATATAAAAAATATCACAGGTATGATATGACTTAGATATGAGTATTGTGTATATTGAAGTAGAAAATTGTTATTACCTTGGTAGCCGAAAGTGAAATCCGTTGTAATTCAGACGAAGAGTGCAAGTAGAGAGCTTCACCTCGTTTCGAGAAGCATAAACTTGAAATGCCGCTGAAAATCATTGTCGATGTTAACTTAGTATTTTTTACGTTAAAGTATGTAGATGTGAATTGTGTAATGTTATTGTTAAGGAAAATATTTTGCTATCAAATGTCTTCTAGCAACCTTACACTGAGTAACAATGTATACTGATGTACACAACTGTGTGTGTTCGCTAGGATAATGGATCACTATATTTTTTAGCTGGCTGATATAATGAGTTTCTAGTTGGATAGGTCAAACCAGCCAGCTAGCTTAGCTTGCCATAAAGTTAAGTATTGCCTCTTTATAATTTTATCCATATAAAATTTTCCAATCATTGATAACGATCGTTGACGTATATTATAGCCATAAGTCCGGTTGGTTTTAGCGGGAATTTTTAAAACTATATTTGTATACGTACGTTTTTATTAAAATATGTTCCATATTAGAGTAAAATAATTATTTTCATGTTTATATGTTCTATTTACAAAACAAAAGCATTTCCAAAAACTAGTCAACATCCCTATGAGAATTTTCTGTTTAATCGAATTCGGCTTAAAACAGTATTGACTATTAAAATGGTATGTAAATGTAAGTTACTTGATGTCCTCCTTGCGCACGGCGGCGGCGTTGATCTGTCGCCGCAGGTCTGCGGAGAGCACGAGCACGTCGCCCAGGTTGGTGAGGCACAGCAGGCACCACTCGCGGTGCGCCTCGCCGCCCGCGCCCGCGCACTCGAACCACGAGAACGCCGTGCGACGCACCTGCACGCGTCAATACGTCAGATTATATGAAGAATAGTGGTTAATGAAGCGATCGTAAAAGTCGATGAACTTGGGCGGTTAAATACATTTAACCATTGAGACATTGCGATCTAAATAACGCGCACTGCGCCCGCAGTATGTATTTACTGGGCACTCGTGAAACCATTTAGCGAGATATACGTGTACGCAGGGCAGGCCAGAAATAGACAATAAAGGATATAGCAATCTATCGAAATTTATGCTGCAATTTTTTTTTTCGCAATGTCTCTTCAAAGTATATTCCAATAACTTTAACACACCCTGTTTCTGAATAAATAAGATTTTTTATTGATTTGGAACTAAATAGTGCAGCCACACGTTTAAATAATAGGCACAAATCAAATCATCTGCAAATTAGAACAATATCGTAATACAAAAATCGCAACTTCTATGTTTGCAACAGAATGGCATAATATATAGAGCGTTGCGCCCAACAATAATAATTAGTATTTTATAACTATACAGTCGATAAATGTTTACATTTGTTGATAATAGCTTGGTTACAAGTATTAATAATACTGTTTTTTTCGCATATCTAAATAACTCAAAAATTAAACTGTTTTTACACATACTACTACTGCAAAAAGTTACCAAAGCTGACTAACTTTGGTACTACTTATAATCCTGACATCTATTAATTTTAAATTCGCACTATGATACTATCGTCTCACCTCTGGTTGACTTTCGTCGTATGTGAACTGCAATGCAATTGCCATCAGATTCGGCATGAAAAAAAGATCACACAATATTGTGACCTTTACAGTCTAACAATTATGAAACACAGCAACGCGAAGCGAACAAAACATAAACATCGTCACGTATGAATCCTTTTCATAAATGTCCATAAACTCCTAAAACTATCCTACAATCATATTGTGTGTTGCCAGATGAAAATAAATGTCGTAAAAAGAGGGAGAAAAGTAAGTATTTGACTCTGGCTCTGTGCATTCCTATCCCACCTATATAATAATAAAATAAGGTTATGCAGAAAGCAGTCGGTATTTGGGCTATTGTATGTGGGTAATTGATAGTCAGGTGGTGGTTACCCGTGCTCCTTCATGTGCGGTGAGCTTGTACTTGTTATGTGGCTTGAGCGAGGGCAGCGAGAAGATCTTGAACTGCTCCTCCGATGTGATCACTACACGGTGTGTGCCAGCCTCTGGCAGGGGAGATACGCCGCGCTCTACCTATAAATACATAACTCTTATACTATTTGTCACAAAAGTATTGTAATTCTAATTATTCTATAGAAATAAATACGAATTTAAAAAGTGATAGCGCGTTGAGCACAGCTAAGTCATTGGTCATCAAGAAATACTTTACTTTAACAGTCAATTTTTGATGAATGAATAAAGATTTTGGTAATGTTATTACAGATTAAAGACATGAAGATTTTGATAATGTTTTTTGGTTTCTCTGTTTAACTGAATTTAAAAGTCGTAAGAAAGGGACAAAACAATCGATAGCTAAAATAAGTTTATAAACTGTCTATGAATAAGATCTATTGTGTATTATGTTAAAAAATAATATTAATAGAAATGATTAAAATCTAAATTATCATAATCTAAACTCATACCTCTAAAGCTTCAGGGAGTGGTACTGATCCTCCGTCTAAGATAGTAATGCCTATGACAGGAGCTCTGTGCTTCAGCTGAATCTCTTTCGCGAGCTGACATGTCACCTGCAAATAAACAACATGTAAGTAAACAATCACTCTTAATTATTTGAAATAAATAAAAAATCTTTGTTAGGGTTGTTAGCCATGATATATTCTATTTGTTGGTAGAAATGTAAACTTTTGTTTCAGAATAATACTGACAACCGTACCACTATGTCGTGCAAATATTTTGAATTAACTTACAGGCTCATCTTTCCTCTTGTTGCTGCTGGGTACGTTCAGTGTGAATGCGTACACCGTGCCGTTGTTTGTGCCCGCCCACAACGTCGGGGTTGAAGTTTGTGCTGTACAAATATAAAATTATTATGATATTTCTTCTGCTTGTTCCTATATAATTTGATGAGTGTAGGGTTTAGGAATCCGTGTTACAACATATTTTAACTTATAGTTGAACAACTCATGCATTGAAACTTATCTTGGTGGGAAATATAAAATTGTCTATGCAGATAATGTAGCAGACTATCTCAATTTTCTGAACACTGAATCATGAATATGTAATAATATATAATACATTTATAACTTTAGTTTTAGTTGCGTCTTTTAACGTTTTATTTCTACAAAAATACGACATGAATACTATAGTTAAATAGTACATTTACAACTCACAGTTGATAAGGAATGTCCTGGCGAAGTACAGGCACCGCACCATGGATCCGAACGCGTCGTCCGTGGACCTGGCCTCGACGGCTCGCTCGATGGGCTTTATCTCAGCGTCCGTCTCCGACGCCGCTTTGTCGATTGGCTTTTTGGGAATCGGCTAAAAAAGTAATCATTGAAGTAATTAACTACAAAAAGGTTGAGAGCGAGTTTGGTCACACATTGCTATGAGTCCAATTCACCATAAATCGATTTTAATACGGAGTTTACGATGCAAAAATCTTTTCAAGATATGATTCTTGTTAAAGGAAATGCTGTAATATATTACATACATCCACCTATACATATCAAAATATATTAACATAAAACTGTGTGTGAAGTGTTGTCTTACTTGAGTAGGAGAGGTGGGGTTGGACGTCGTTTGTCTCCGTTGCGATCTGCCTTTCCGCAGTCTTCTGAACGATTCTCTGAGCGACTTTTTGAACGATTTTCTTCTTGATATAGGCGTGTCGCCTGCTCCGGAATGATCTGTAAAATGTATGTATTGTTTACAAATTTTAAAGGATAATCGTAAGTTACAAGAGTTTCGAGATTTATTTTAGAACGGACATTTATTTTGCAATAGAACTATCAATATTTTGTATGGAAGTAGACAAGATTGCAATTCTCTATGTAATGTCAATTAGAATTATTCCTAGTTTTAATTACACATATGTTTTTAAATTAAGTATTAACATTTTCAGATTGCATTATCTATATGCATGTTCATCTGATATCAAATCATGCTGTCATGCAGGGTACTTCGTCCAGCTTTGTGTAAAATTCAGGTTCAACATAATATTATTTGGAGCAGTATACTATCGGTTCCAAATAGATAAAGATGTACATACGTAGTAGTTACCGTGCTCACTGTAAAATTTATATTCAACATAATAATATTTGGAGCAGTATACTATCGGCGCGAAATAAATAAAAAATGTACGCAGTAGTTACCGTGCGGGTTGAGCGTGCACTTGTGCAGCAGCGGGCGGTGCGCGGCGGCGTCGAGCAGCGCGAGCCCGTGCGCCGTGCCCGCCACCACCAGCCCCCACTCCCACTGCGCGCTCAGCGCCGTCACCGCCGCCGGCGGCGCCACCTGGCACACCGACGTCGCCTGCAGACACAATCATTCAAGTTTTATTCATTAGAGTAATAGAGAGATAGACAGATTCTTTCGCGATTTTCTTTTATATCAAGTTTAAGAATCAAACATCTGACTGTGAAATATGTAAAATATTTGGAATATCAAGAAATTAAACTAAAACCAAGATGACCCGTAAAATTATATTTATTTCAATCAATTTGTTTTAATGACAGTAAAAATTCTACCAAAAATCAATGTAAAACAATCAATGGACAGGTTTTTTTACAACTATAATTTTCATATTTCAATTATTAATATTATATCCATAGTAAAAAATAAATACCTACTTAATTAACTTTTTATACAGGCCACCTAGATATAGTAGATATCGATAATCGATACTACATGTAGAGTGACACGAGAGTAATCATTGATATTACTCATCAATCATTGATTAAATTATGTTATTATTGGACATTACCAAGTTTTCTCACCTGATAACCTTGCGGGAATGTATGTGAACCGGATCTGAGTGTAAGTTGGTCGTGCCCCTTCCATACGAAGCCGTCGCGATCTGACACTATGTTCACTGTTATCGACTGAAACAAATACATTAAAGTAAGTAAATACACATATTATGACCACAGAAAAGTCTTTAATGTTTTAATGATTTTAAGTACGTCTTTTTGGTTTATTATAACTTGGAAAGAATAAACTATTTCTTGGAAAAATTATGATCAATTTGTTATTTGATAATATCCTGAACTGAATCATTTTTACCGACTTTATGTTGAATGAAGCCAGCAAAATTTAAATGTTCTTTTTAATTTAGAATAAGTATAAATACTGATGTTTACCTTGACTTCAGTGGTGTTTGGCGATGTTTTCAACGCAGCGATTACTATGTGGCCAGCAGCACCGCCGATTGTAAGCATTCCAGACAATGGGCATAGAATTACCTAGAAAACGAAAAGTTTATCAAGAAACAATCAATATGTGTCATGTAAAACAATCTGTTAAATGTGATGGAAAAAATAATCTCTAAGGTTTGTGAAGTTCACCCGCCTGTGGGGTATTAAGGCCTAAAACTATATATATTGTAGAGGAGACCTATAATTAGCATTGGCACGTAAAAAATGGGCTTACAATTTATCTATTAAAGTAAATGTACTCACTCGTTTGACAGCGAGTCGTGGATCATCGCTATAAGGATCGAATGTGCCGACTCGTCTGAACGGAGGCCACTCTTCTTCATCAGTTTGACTGTCATTGTTCTCGCCTATCTCTTCGCCGCTGTAAGATAATTATTGCTATTATGAAGCGTTAGTTCCACAAACTTATATACAAAAGCACCCTTCGATTACAAGGCAAAAATACTAGACTCAGATTTATTTATAAATCGATATATTTTTTAAGATTTTGAAAATGTAAAAAGCCAAAAATAAATAAAATTTAAGTTTGATGTGAAATAGAAAAAATATAAATAAATTGAACTAAATGACAATCATGCAGCTCGCAGAGTCATGCCTATAATGTGTTTTGTTTACCTCGTGGTCGATCTTTTCAGCCCACTTCGTAACGAGTAAGCGATAAGCAAAAGATAAAACTGTTAGAGGCAAGCCATGTCAAGAAGCCTGAAAATTGTTAGTATTAGCTCGTGTCTGTCGCTGAAGCGATTCGTTAACAATATGAATATAGATTCATACATTAACATGGAATATTTAAAATTTTGTAAGATGTTAAAATACACAACATAATAACCATGAATAATACAGAAAGATAATAAACCAACTTGCCATGATTTATATTGACTATCGATATGTACCACATACAGTATGATCCCTACAGACTAGTGTGTGAGTGTAGGTACTAGGTATGAATATGTAGGTATGTGTGTTTGTACTGACCTGAAGAGTTGTGCGGTGGTGTACTTGTAGAGCGGCGTCATGGCGACTCCGGTGACGTCCCAGAAGCGCACGGAGCCGTCCTCGTGGCCCGTGAGCAGCAGCTGCCGCGCGCCCGGCGTGCCCTCCTCCACGCAACCGCCCGATATTGGCCACGCACTCTCAGAGTACACGTTTTCTGTCTGGTGCTCGCCTGCATTATAATATCAATAAATAAATAAAACCCAACAGTCACCCACATAGTCCTGACCCCACACCTTCGATCAAATATACACTAGATACAGCATGAGCGCTTAGAAAATGGCACCAAAAAAGAGTGCTTTATGCACTCTGTCGCCCTCAGTCACGCACCGACCGTTGCATCCAAAACGTCGCAGAACTTTCGACAATATTATGTGAAAAGCTTCTTTAAGCTCCAGGAATAAGGTGGAATTTGTGTTAATATATTTGGAATATGTGATCTTTTTGTTTACTCTTTTTAATGTCATGCATCGGTGCCACTTTTTAACGGAACTTTTACAGGGAACTGTTTATCTAGTGTATATTTGATCGAAGCCCCACACAGATGGATGTGTCGTGGGTATGAGGAACTGCGAGAGACTTTTTGGTCTCATGAACACCTGAAAGACTTTTCTTGGTGCGGGGATCGAATCTGCACACCATACAATTCCAGTTTTGTAATTTCACTGGTAAAAAGTAAACGAATTAATATGAAATAAAGGATACATAAACTAACCGGCTGCGACAATATTGTCGTACACGTTGGCGGCGACATTATCGACGAGTTGCGCGGTGGTGACGGCGGACGCGTGTATGGACACCAGGTACGGCAGCCGCAGCGGCCGCCAGCGAGCGTCGCACAAGTCTATCACAACCAGCTCCTCTTCTGCTAATACCACCTAGGACAAACCCAATTTATAAATAACAGAACTTTAATGAATTCAGTGATTTATAGTGACCTAGTATAGAATGCCCCTAGCATTAAGCCCGCCTGTATACTGTTTGGTATATAAAGATAAAAAATAAAATTAAAAGAATTACGTGGCACTGTCTTATGGCTTTACACAGTTTTTAAACCTGTTTTAGTTAATGTTGTTTTTCTAACGAATTTTGAATTCAGTTTGAGCGAAGACAAAACATTCGATAGCCAAAATTGGTTTTAAAGCTGTCTAAGGATAATGCTATTAAGTCAATAGCATTGCAGTAGTATTTCGTTTACTTAGTAAGATTGTTGGAAGTCCGATAATCTAAATTAAGAAACCAGAACAAATTAAACGATATGAATTTTTACACAATTTTTTCCATCAATTTATTTAATGGTTATGTTATGGGGATATATTAAAATTGAAATTGTACTTGGCTAATACTAACCAGTGCAGCGGCGACTTGGTTGACGGTTTGTACTTGTATCTGTGCGGGCGTGTCCGGACGCTCCTCTTGCAGTGGCGCGCCATCTGGAGGCACCGGGGTTGTTGTGAAGAAATCGATTACCTACAATTCAATACAAAATACATTAAATGTATCCATAGGAATATAGAAGAAGCCGATGAAACACGTGAATTATACAAATCATAGTATGATAAAAGTTAATTATTAACACGGCATTCCACAAAAAATACGCGTTTTTGTATACCTATATACCATCCGCAGTTTATTAAAATATTTACAATAAGCTTGATAGATGAGATTAATACTTGCGTTTTTGTCTGCGTGTAGACATGCAGTTGTACGAGTGTGTGTGTGCTTATGTATATATTTGTCTGTGAATATTTACGTGTATATGTGTATGTGTGAGTTGTTCGAGATAGAGATAGCAAACTTACGCGACTTGTGAAATCAAACGCTACGTGCTTCTCGCCCTGTTGCACTGTCACCGTGTATTTATCGGAGTACGACGCACGTGGCATGCCACCTGTTATAAATAAAATATACATTAATATCATACATTAATTAATTACTTATTATGTTAATTAAAACAGATAACCTGGGGTTAAGTCTTTCCTCACTATTTATCGATTAATTATATGATTCTACTGACCATTACATTATCAAGGTTGAGCGTAAATTTGAAAGATTTTTTATTATTTTTACTAGAAACTTTGTTTATTTTTTCTTTTTTTTTATTTGTTAGGATCTGCAACAAATAACGCTTTACAAGATTGACTTATGTATTGTAGCATTTTAAACATTAATAATATATATTTTTTAATAATAGCACCTGCATATACGATGATTTCTTCGCCGTCCACGCTGGTTCTGTTGAGGATCTTGGTGATGGCCTTGCACGGGTATGGTCCATAAGGAGTGACTGGCTCTTTAAGAGGTCTGTCACTCGCCGCCCCGGCCACTTCCCAGGTTACATATGACCCGTCGTTGTGTGATGATGTGAAGTGTTCGCCTGGAGAATAATTGTATGTTACATCAGTCGAACATTGGGATTGTATATATGGAGTAAATGTTATATATTTGTTCTACATGCTACTTTTTAATACCGATATTATCAACGGCTACAATCTATGCTTCTTGTACCAAGACATGGGACCTGTGATGGTGGGAACGGCTTTTTATAAATCTCTGCAGTGCTTAATTTAACATCTTAGAAAGAAAACAAAATAAAGATAAATGATCTTGTGAAACGGAAACAAAAAAAAATACACTGTTTAAGAAATATAATTATTTATAGCATAATTTAAACTTCTCATTTCCGAAAATGTTGATTTTAATGAGTATAATATGTGGATAACAATCGACTAAGGTCCTCACCGTCGTCATTCCAGCACAGGCTCTCCAGCTGTTGGTTGGAGGCGAAGGTGTGCGTGGGCGCGGCGGCCGCGCGGTCCCACAACACCACCAGCCCCCGGTTGTAGCCCACTATGATCTTCGACGGCACCTTGGGATGCTCGCAGATGGCCTCCACCGCTCCAGGGTTCACTTTGAAGTCTTCTGGACAACTGGAATTTAAATAGGCTCGTTATTACCTCAGTTATATGTAAGTTCCAAAATATAAATGATATGTCGCATTTATTATCAACCTTCTGCCTCCTCTAACTAACACTAAGTTGGGGTTGGAATAATATGGTTTACAGACATGTTGCAGAATCATTAGTTTATCATTTTAAAATGGGTGGTATGCCTGACCTTTTCATTTACTTTCAAGATTGAGTATATTATTTTCACTCCATTAATTTGGCAGTTTGTATATAGTCTTTATAAGCTATGTTTAAAAGTTGTGCTGAAAAAAATAGTAAGCAAAATGTTTTATACCTAGCGTAGAATATAAGTTAGATATTATATACAGCTAATAAGAATGCAACCCTACAAACAAATTACAATTAACAATCCTGTACAACATCTCAGTGGAACGCAATATATTAAAACAAAGACCATCGTTCATACTAGCAAATCTCGCAGACAACGTTTAATAACTTGAGAACTTCTATTAAGCAATGTAGCTAATAAAAACGCTTATTGTTTCTGTTTTGATGAAAGCGACGCTGTACTAATTAATTCTCCAACGACTAGCGACGGCTAATGACAGTTTTATTAAAGTGTATTCGGTCTCTATTCTTTCAAAATTCAGACTTAATACCTTCTTGAAAGATGTTACATTGCAATATTCATTCAATATTAACATTTTTTTATGTGAAAATTAATAAGAGCTTAGCTTATTTTCAGTCAGTTTTTAGTAAGCTAGGTTTTTGTACCAAGATGAACAATAGTTTTATTAAATATTTACAAAACTTGCTAGTACATGCTTTAGCATTGAAATCCTGGCACATTTCTAACCAAAATTCTCCAAAATATGTTGTAAGAATAGATTTAAGCAAGTTTTCTTCCTCTTCTACCTGGCGTTATCCCGGCCGGCAGATTTAAGCAAGTGACCACCTGAATGTTCTGAAAAACACCTTTATAATATGCAGCATAGAACTCACTTTTGCATAACAACATCCTGGTATATAACGTCTTCTGTGATGGTGAAGGAGGTGAGGTCCAGTGTGTATATGTTGCCACCTTCTGTGCCGAGCAGTAAGTTCTTTCCAGAAGATTCCACGCATAGCGCCGAGATCTTCTTGTTCTTGCCTTCGGGAGTGTTCGACTTTAACTCTACTAGAGATTTCTCGTTTATCTCCCATAAATGTAGGCTGTTGTCGTCGCATAGTGACACTAATCGACCCGTACCTGAAAAACAAATCATTGGCTTTATTTAAAACTAGCGGTCGGGCCCGGCTCCGCCCGGGTGCATACACGTTTTAAAATGGCAGTCAAAATGTTTAATTCTGACTATCAGTTTAGAATATCGACCAATCGGATCACAAAAAACGAACAAAATTTCCTCGTATTTGCTAGAAATATCACTACTGCTAGTTCCAGAGATTAGCGCGTTCAAACAAACAAACTCTGCAGCTTTATAATATAAGTATAGATCTAGCGTCTCTCGAGCACTATCTTGAAATATAGTAACTTATTCTGTTTGCAAATATTTTTAGTGGAAATCAAGGACACCAGTGGTGGAAAGATATAATTATTTCACTCATTTTAGTTGTTTATTTTTTGGTTTCTGTAGGTAAAGGATATTATTAGGGTGCACCATCTATTATTTCATCCATTATATTATTCAGGCATATACGACAAAAAATCTTAAAATAACTGAGCCAATTTCATTATCATCATCATCTTAGCCACAGGAAGTTCACTGCTGAACATAGGCCTCCCCCAAAGATCTCCACATCGACCTGTTGGAAGCGGCCTACATCCAGCGACTTCCTGCAACTTTAGCCAGGTCGTCCATCCACCTTATAGGCGGGCGTCGGACATTTCGCTTGTCTGTACTGTTTTGAGCCAATTTGCAAGATCAAAATAAAATGTCATACTAACCAGGAATAAACTGTATCTGTATAACAGCGGAGTCCGAGTTGGTGTGTTGTCCGTAGAGCTCGACGCCGGGCCGGCCGTATACTTTCAGGGCTCCGGTGGCGGTGCCGAAGGCCGCGAGCCTCAGCAGCGGGTCCCACGCGAGGGCCGACGCTCTGTGCGGGAAGCCGTGCTGCACTGTCTGTGGACAATGAAGGATACAGGTTTAGAGTATTTATAATGGAGAGCGCTTTCATATATTTGCGTCTTGAATAACGTAGATATTTTCTTGTTCGTAATGTTGGTAGCGCACCTATATTACTACCTATATTACTGAAAATTGCATAAATTATTCAGCAATAAATTGCTGTGATAACCAAAAGTATATGTAGCTATTATTCTTTAAAACGAGTTTGAGTGAAATTAAATAGCCCTAAACTATGAATTTTTACTTTTCTTTTCCAAGTAATTCGTGCATGTTGGACAACCTGTCATATATCGGCCAATAGGAGGGAAGAAAAAGGTGGCCCGGCACCACCATTTTTATCTACGTTTCTGAAGTACCAGCACTCCCTATAGGATATAGGTTAGTTTGGTTTGTAAATAAAATAAAAATGCTTGTCTATATTGTTCTGTACTATCCAGATCTGAGAGCAGTTTTCAACGACGTAGAACTGGCAATATTTTATAATGTTGCGATTTATAAAATCAGTTTCCAATACAGTGACAATAACCGCAAATATATTTTATCCTACCACTATGAGCGTTATTTACTCTCGAACTTATTCATCTTTGTACAAACTTATTTAAGCTGTGCACTAAAATACCTTTTTTTGCAATTTGCAACTTTACATTGCTTGTATATTAAGACGGTATTACATAATATATCATTATACGTAAACAGATGTTCGCAGGACACATGTTAATAATGGACCAAGGAAGGTACTTAACTTGAACCATTATCTTATAATTAGATGCGTCATTATGTCATCATACAGTAAGTTTCATTAAATATTACAAGTTTACGTCTTCGTCGCATATAAATCGTCTTAAGAGTTTACGAACATTTTTTTAGATTATGTTCAATATATAGAGCTAAGAATACATAGCGGGACTAAAAAGCTGGGCTTATATAATCAAGATGATTAAATTATCCCTATAAGTGATAGCGAAATAAAGATTTTCCTTAAACGTCAGTTTACGAGGGACCGTAAGTGCGAGAGTAAGTTTTTCTTACTAATACGACACCTTGAATGTGACAATAGAATGCGCCATTGTCACGCAATAACCAGAAACGCGATAGTGATTCATGACTATCGCATAAAAGTATGTAATCTCAAAGTACCGTATATGCCTACACGCCTATACAATTGGCTGCAAATGGAGAACATAGTTTGTGTAAAAAAAACGATATCATCATAATACACGCATACATAAACTGACGCGTCTTTTCTTTAAAGGGAAGGAAGAGTTGCCACCCATTGTTCTTCGGGCATATTTCGGTCTACAAATGTGAGTAAGGGTGGACCTATCTAAGACGAAAATAAATTAAATATTGACAATAACTGCAACAATGTTCTTTGTATCCTTATCAAATGCATTAGCGAAATATGCGCATTAAGATTTGCATATTCCAAGATTATTATTAAATTTTAGAACTGACCACCAGACGCGACTCTTTCAGGAAGTACCTAAATGCACAAATATTTATCAAAGTTATGCAATTATACGAACACAGTAAGCCACCTATTACAGTAGGCAAAAGGCACGTTTTTACCGATAAAATCTATGTAATGCATATAACTTTTAAAACAGCCATTTAGCAAATCTCTCGGAGAGATAACACTTAGCCGATGAGAATAATATTTGCATGTGGTTCAGTAGACGAGTTTGATAATGAATATTCAGCTGTTCTCGGAAATGCAATACATTTAAAGATGCTACTTCTCATTGCAATGTTGTTGCCATGCAATTAACATCATATAAGTGTCCATTATTCTAGTTTCGGATGTCGTTATGTTGAGTGGCAGTCTGCCCAATAAATGTTAAATTTAGATTTCTTGCAAACTCTATCAACTAGATCTCAATTACAATTTTCTTATTTTTTTCAGATTGCAGTACAAGTCTAGATGTATCTGTCGTTTTGTAATTGTTGATAATGGATACTTTACGAAAAAGATCCTTCAGAGAGGCTGTAAGCACAGCTGCTATCCTTATAACAGAAAAAGCTTTTACCATAGCCATTATGAAAATTAGCCCTTTCCAATCCTTTCATCCGCAGTCTTTCGACGCGTCAGACCCTCAGTTTTTAATGGGAGACATTTTTAAATAGGCTTAAACAGCCGAGATGTAGGCATACTTGTCACGCCGTGTTTTGAACAGAAACCGCGGTTACGGTTTGATGGTATTCCCCGCCCGGTTTGCAAATAAACGATGACTCATGTGTTCATGACAGCGTTTCATAATAGAACTATACGAGTTTATTGTGTAGGTATTGTAATCGAAAAGGAACGTGAGAACTATTAACACTCTCATTTCTAATTGTTTTGTTTGATCTTTATTATAAAGTGAAAAGTTTTGTTATGTTATAAATAAATAATTATAATATTTGTTACACGTACATTTTCGTTTGCAAGGAGAGTAATTGCAAAATTTAAAAAAAGGAGAAAAAACGTAAATTAAAAATATGAGAATTAGTGTAAATCTGGGTATGGGCTACGAAAAAAATGTAATATAATTCAATTAAAAAACATATATAAAGTAGGACTTCGTAAACCAATGTACATAAGGTAAACCCATTACAATGCACGGAAAAAATGACCACACTATAACTGGCATATAATTTAATATTAATTATTTAGGTATGATACCAGGGCTGGCTTGTTGAGAAGGTAAAAGCATATATGTATAGGCTATTATGATTTTGATATTTATTGTTGACCATCGGAACTTTGTAGTTTTATTCCAACAAATAATTTTTGTTTATCAACATTGAGAATAAATGGGTGTTATTAAAAAATCATGATCGATAAGTAAACCAGTTAAAATGTTTAATTCGAATCTGTCACTCGAACCTATTTAAAACTATAGAATATAGATAGTATGTTAAAATATTACAAAAGAAATAATGTTTATTTATTATTACTTACGATTTTTATTTCATTTCATGTATTGATTAAATTATTTGTTATTCGTATACATTATGAACATTACAAGTCGTTTGGTCCGCAGGTGTTCTTGTTTCAGATATATATCACGCCCTTCTCTTTGGAGTATAGTGTAACAAACGGCCTTAGATAGAAACTAATATATTAATAATAACCTTATATTAATTAGATTGTATTATAATTTCAATGTGGATTGTCTATAGAAGTAAAAAATGGACGAGTGACAGTGAATTAAATTTTTCAACCACTGCAGCTGTCTATCATAATCAGTGGGCAATGGCATCAAGTTACATTATTAATTGTTTGCATGGTTATATCCACCCATCCACTCCACGGTGTATTTGTAAGGATAGAATTACAGACAGTCTTAGTGGCGCAGTTGATTAGACCCCGACTGTAAAACGAGAGACCGCACGTTCGATCCAAGCACCAAAACAAATATATGAACCACACGTATTTGTTTCGGGTCTGGGTGCTTGTGAGACCGAAAAGCCTCTTGTAGCTTCTAATACACACGATGCAAGACTCGATCTTAGTGTGAGATGTTATGTGTATTTATTATTATTATTTTAGTCAGATAGTATGTAGTAGAAGCAAATATGACCAAATCGACTTCAGCATAATAACCACATTACAACGTAATTTTCTGTTAATATAATTTTAATAATTGCGAAAAAAGTCGTAACACAGTATGAAGCATAATCTACATGCATGAAGAATATGCTGTTACCCGCTCATTTATTTAAAGTGGACAATATATTAAGAATGTGGGAAGACCTTCCGTATCTTGCGGTTTGTATCAAATTTCAACTGGCATGTTCAAATTAGGTGTGACGTACCCCACCTACATATACCTATAAATAGGGAAGAAATGAGTATCAAGAACTCCATTACGTAAATATATTTTATTTGAAATACTTCTTGTGTCAGTTCAAAATAAAATTCTGGAAGATTCAATCGTTGTTGGACCTGACATTTTGATAAGCAATCCGTATGAAACCTTAGTAACTTGCTCTAAGATCAATGTTTGATGACTTAATTCTGCTGCTAGTGTTAATGAAATGGGGCAATAAAACCTACACATGTAGATAATTGTGAACGTGTTCGGGTGAGGAAGCAGTATCTGCTAAAGTTGAGGCAACATCTTGTGCAACCTCCATATAATAGTTTACATCAGTTCACGTGTACTCTGCGAGCACGTTGCCTGGAGACCTCTAATGGACCGGTTTTATGGCACCGTTATGGTAAGACTGTCTCGTCTCCTCGGACATAACCAGATCTAACAGTTCCATTTTGAATTTTATCACAACTCCTCTAGATTCACATTTGCATAACAAGGTTTGCGAATTAATATCTATTGCAATCTTGGTTTATTGGAAACAGTTTTGGCATAGTGCAATGCCCTGCAGAAAAATCGTTACAAATTGTTCGTTTTAACCCGTTCATTCATTTCACAGATGCGTTCACGCTATCGTAGATCAATGACATTAGGTGAACAAACCTTTTTGGTGCACAATATACAGGATATGAAATACAATATACAGGATAAATAAAATAAATAAATGAGACCTAAAAATAATTGGTTTTAACATCTCCACATGGAATAATAATTATTATATTTGTATTAACAATAATTAGTCATGCCTAATGAAACTAAACGCTTCGCTTGGCTCACAACAATAAATTAACTAACAAAACTGTCAGTATAATCATATCAATTTAAATAACGCCGCTCATTCGTATTCATGGCGTGGCGACGGAATTTAATCAATGCAGTCTAATTAACGTCAATTAGAGCGTCAAATTCCACAGGCTACGTGTTCATTCACATGATTGTACCAAAATTAGGCGGACGGCGCGTCTGTCTTAATAATTCAGACACGTACTATACCACTATCGATCTGTACGTAAAACGTCACGCACGTATTTTTAAAAGGGTGCGAAGTTGTGCAAGCTGAGCACGCACATTGTGATGCCGTATTACCCGCCCTCTGGTGTCACAGAGGGTACATTAAGGAAATATCGAACACGAAGCTCGTATATACTCCGCTTGGGATTTGAATCTAGGCGATATGTGCTTCAAATATGTAATAGTGAAAAAGCTAAGAGTCGTTTGGGAAAGCTAACGACTAATTACTAGGATATCATGAACGTCAAGATGCCAGTGACGCGGCCTTAAATACCGCTTTCATTATGTTAATGACCAGGACTGACGATACGATTGCGAGGAGATGAATGCCTCGTAACTCTTGGCATTAAGCGTGACTATCCGAGAAATTGCAGAACGCACTTAGTTCAGTAGGTCGGTGGTCTAAAAATTGTGAGTGGATATGTTTGCTTTTGTTATTTTATAGCTGTTCAGTTGTCTAGAGTCTAGACGATTGATGTGAGTAATGAAACGATCTCGTGCAATGTGTACTGTTTACTGCAGATAACGTTACTCGCTTCTAAGTTAAGGTCAGGTAGCATTCGTTTTGTATTGTAACTATAGTGACATTATGAATAATGGCCCATTCGCTTGGTCTGCACCTCATTGTCCTGACCAGTTCCAGGATTAAAATTTTTACATGCTCTTATCCACTTCGCTGATTCGTATTTTTCTCGACAACATCAAGTACATCTGATTGATCACGAGACTTTGATTCTGTTGTGTTGAGGGTCAGGATTATATTGTCGACTTACTGTTATGATTTCTTAAGTTAACAAACTACTTCAGTCGTTATTGCTGGAGCTTATCTACAATGTCATAGACACTACAATCACAATATAAGAGATCGTATGATCAGATTTCAGATACCATAGAGACATGTGGAGATCCTTGAGGGAAGCTTATGTTCAGCAGAGAAGAAGAAGAAAGACATTCGTTTTAAATCCACATGTATGGGCACTTCAGATATGCTATTAAACTTCAGGGAAATAGTGTGTGTATTCGATATACCGTGATAAATAAAACTTTTAGTAAAAATATATCGTCAAGTAATGCATTTTTTATCATCCATAAGCGCATTCGTCGCTTAATGTAAACTAAGATACGATATGCACTGATATGCAGTTGCGATTTGTAAAAATGATGTCACCATGCCATAATAACAGCTGTAGTATTCGGTGCCAAGTGACGTCACTCTGAGGACAATTTATATGTGCCGACTAATCCGAATCAACGTAATGAGGTTACACTCTGATTGTTGAACATTGTCATCGCGGTAAATAGATAATTTAAATGATTTTATCTTTCACACGTAATAACAGAACAACTAGTGTGTAGTTCGAAGGTTCTAATGTCCTTGGCCGTACTGGGTGTGGTTTAAATTGGCAAAAGGTTTATTATGACAGTAAAATAAAAACATTTTTAACTTGTATATTAAATAGTCTATTCCCAAGAATATATTGTACGAATAGTGCATAGTATCACGAAGGAAGTTCGACATTGATTAAAGAATATTAGGATAATAAAGATACTATAATACATTTATTTTTAGAATTAATTATGCTTAATTTAGTACTGAATTATGCAGTTCATTGAGAACCACTACTATATGTATAACTAGCGGCCCGACCCAGCTTCGCCTGGGTGCATATATTTTTTGATATCACTCTACACCAGAAACATGTTGTTTTTCGTATAAATTGTTGTATATCTAAACATGACGTAGATATCCTACTGTCCGACTCAATCCCGTCTCATCCGCCTGTTCAGTCTCTTCCCAATCAGTCCCGTCCATTCTCTTTATTATCCATACCGCTTTATAACGTGCATTTACATTCGTCCTAACAAATCTGTCAGCTATCCCAGCCCTCTCCCGTACCTTCCATTCTATTTTATTTTATGTCCCTTCTCTCCATATACATCCATATATATATATACATATAAAGATTGCCTTATGAATTTTTGACATTAAAAACTTTAGCGTTTTTTATTGTCCATCCAATATTCCTTCCCTTATTTCAGCACCAAAAAGCTGTTTTTCCAAAAAATATTGCACACCATTACTTTTTGTTAGTAATAAAGAGTTAAAATATTTTTTTTATAGACATAACTTCAGTGGTTTCGATTTTCTTAGATATAACAATTCAACCCTTTTTTACCCTCTTTAGGTATAATATAACCTATCTCAGTCCGATACGATGTACATTTCTATCAGTGAATTATAGCGAATGAAAGGCCACTGTAAAAATTCGTGATAAAAATGGCATTCGATCTTGAAAAGGAGTAAGTATAACTTCTTATGCGGCATTTACACGCTTGGCCAACCTCAGCCAGCCTCCACCAACGCCAGCGTGTAAACGGAGTGTTTGGCTCGGCTGGCCTTATGTTTTTCATAGTTAATAGCTTGGAGTTGGTAGACGTTGGCCCAGCCTCAGCCAACATGTAAATCCACCATTACGTGTGAACATTATTTATTTCATTGTCTTATATTAATGTAGCTAGATATATTCTCCTTAGTTTATACAAAATAAATTTCTGAACGCATGCATAAACAATTACAATTAATTAAAATGTCAATCCATTTTCACTGTCAATATTTTACTTCTTTAAAATCTAAAATACGCCACTATTCGAATATTGTGGATATATGTTTTCGATTCGAAACCTTTATTTAAATACGTTCTTTAATTTGAGGGCAGAGTTTACCATATCGACAGGGTGAAAATTAAATGTTTGACAGTTACAAACCCATGAACATATTGTATGGGAAAATCACGCACATTGTTTTGATAGATATGATTGAATTTGAATTTTGTATAGCGGTAATAAAGTACAAATTGACTCTTTGACGTTAGGAACATACCTACATTGTTTAAACAACAGTGAGTGCTTGTTATTTAATATGAACCTTATACAATAGCAATAAAGCTCAAATTGACTCAACGTTTTAGTTAGAAAACGTTTGTATGGGGTAAAGAAAAGGGCTGTTTTTAGGGCTTTTCCGGCAATTATTCGAAATTTTCTCGCCGTAAAAACCATCCTTGGACTTTCACAAACATTTTAAAAAAAGAATCATCGAAATCGGTCCAGGCGTTGTTGAGTTATGCGGTTACCAACACATTTTGCGATTCATTTTTATATATAAGATTATAATTGAACAGAAATAACAAGAAGCAATGGATTCGCACGGTTCAAAGGTCAAAACAATTCGTAGAATTGCGAGCAAGGCGATCCCGAATGCTGTTATTGAAAATGGCGACCACGGCTACCATATACATAAATGTCAAGTTCATTTATCAACAATTTTAATTCAGTGTCACGGACTACGTAGTGACCAAAAACAAACGAGTTCGATACGTTAGTCATCGCCGGAGTATATTTATTGAGAATATAGAATACATTGCGTGTCCACTGTCCAGTACTTTGTAGCAAGAAACGTGGTACTGTATTCTTAAATTGAGGAAAATATTATAAGCAATACTAGCATGAGTAAAGCTGCCAACAGCCGTGAATGCATTAGAAACGAGTCATAAAAAATGTAGTAGTTTTAAATGATTATAAATACTTATGTAAACGCCTATTAGAATCTTTATTACTCGGTTTATGTGTCAATAATAGTTATTTTGAGGAGATTTAAACTAACTTTAAAGATAACTTCAGGTCAGGAATGTGAATTTTTTGTTGCGTATTTCGTGGTTAGATAAGAGCTAAGAAATTTCTTTTTCGACGATGGTGCACATAAAATTAGCTTATCTGGTGGAAACATGAAGCCGTTAAGCTAACTAACAATGCCATCAAGTTATCGCAGTAGATGAGGACGTTGCGCCGGAACAGTCGCCCACTGCCGAGTACATTATTTGTTTGGTCATATTCTTAAAACACTAGGCGCCATTTATTTAGGATTTGGGCACAAATATTATTTAAATATTTGAGCACTTATCCGGATTATTGATCTAAAATTTTCTATCCCCCTTATCTGATATGTGCCTACACTCCCATTTCCTGTCTTCAACAGGTTTTGCAATTGTTATGCATTCACTTATGACTGTCCATTTGCATTACATCTGCCATATTTAGGCTTGAACGAAGAAAATTCTGATAGCTAATCTGTAACCCTGTAGTAGAAAAGCAAAGAAAATTTAATTTAGATCGAAGCAATACCTAATCTTAGTTTTAAACTCCCAACTGTATTTACTCCAAGTTCGATTCCACTTGAAACAACAAAGATAATAAAACAAATCGCACCATTGCGCGCTAGTTGGAACATCTGGCACGAGGTGGGTGTATGAAAGTTGCGGTGGTTTCGCAACCAGACGGCTTTTACATCTGGCCCTCACTAACAAGTGGAACAAACTTTGTTCCCAACAAAATGTATCAGTGAGAGGCGTGTTTTTGTTCTATCGAGTTGCTGTTTATACGATACTGTTAGAAACCAAGGTGTACGAACTATTCTAGAAATCTTTTCTTTTATACGGCGAAGTGATTTAAACGTAGTGTGCAGAGCAATTTTGAAGAAAGAAAGAAAACAGATTTATTTGCTGCCCTGATCAAAATCTTCAGTAAAACGTACCTAAGAATTCGACAACTACTTGTAGCTTATTCAATGATGTATGATACAACTAGATCGGAACTAGAATTTCCGCGATTCGTTGCAATATTACAAATTCATAATCCGTCAGCACCTATCGAATTTTTCTCCGCATTCAGGCGGAATACTTTAAAACGTATTTCGTAACGTTTTATCGATATTTCACATATGTTTACAGATACAGTACTACTGATTTTTTTAGTAGCACTAACAGATAGGCTAGTGATCGGCTTTCCTGGCCATGGAAAGGGTGTGGTGACTCTTGCCATTCGTAGCTGCATTAACAATCTTGAAAACTAATAACTAATAGATTGCCGGATAATCGGGAATTGCTATATCTAAACAAAACTCGAAAAGAGAGGAAAGGCCAATTCTTACTAATCAAACTGGCTTCCTCAAAGCTCTTCTCTTACTATTACCATTTTTCGAATAGGAGTGCATGCAAATTGCGTTGTCCGCGTTTCACTGTTAGATGGTGGGTACGGACGGCGACTTCCGGCACAACTTCCGCAGGCACAATGCAAGAGCGACGACCGACCGTCGTACGCATTGTCACTACTGTATGAACTACTATCTAGACGTGAATTGTGAACATTCAGACGTGATAAAAAGGGCTTCATAAATGTTTAACTGAAGCTGCTAAGAGCTATTCTTATTGTGTCTCGTGCTATATATTTTTTTCAAATTGCAATGGCTTTTGTTGAATTTTATTGAATTTATTTTGTTACAAAATAATATTATTGTGATTATATTCTGTCAATGAATACGATCAGGTCTTCATCACATCTGCGTGAAAACATTGTATTTAATTCGTTTTTAATGTAATTTCAATTCCTTTTCCTTATTATTGAATTTTGTACGCATATATTTACTAAGGTTTTGTTGCTACAAAAAATAATCTTTATAAAACCTGACATAATTGTTTACTTACGAGTGAAGATGCACCAAGTTTAATTTTTGTCGCATATAAAATATCATGAGAACGATATAATAACATTTTTACTCATCAGTAAATCTGTCATATCGTCCAGCTTTTCTATTTCATAATCTCACGATGGATGCCAAGTTTCATCCACCACGTAATCAAAACGATCAAATATTTATACGTTTACGCAAAACATAAATTGCAGATTTATATCAACCGTGGAAGTGTGAATAAAGGTGTTGAATTGTTATTGATACCATATACAGAAAACGCAATAGTATTACGTAATCTATTAAACCCTTTAAGGTTTACGATATCGATAAACGTTTAAAGTTCAGAAATCGGACGTCCAATCGGTTCTTATATGGAACTTGAATGATATCCGCTAACGATGCCCAATAGGGGAGCCAGACGCGTGCGTTGGCACTTAAGCTAAGCACCCACCGAGGAAGCCGCCGTATTTTGTTACTGTATTGATCAGAATATTACACCTCGCTCACATAGAAAGAGTCATTTGTGCACCGTTATAGCCTGCTGGAAGTCGCTATGTGTAAATATTAAAATAAGCGCAGATGGATTTAGTCTGGCGCTAAAGCCAGAGTTGTGTTACCATGTGGGTATTTACCTTTATTCGTACTTCATTCAACACCTAACGCCGGCGCTTGCCAACAACCATTCATATAAGAATGACATTTAGTATATTGGAATAATGGAAAGGTCGATGTTTTATTGATTACTCCATAAATGTCAGAATAAATGACCGTAAATAATCAGGATTGCGCTCATCCAAATAATAATAGTCTTCGTGATGTTATGTAAACATAGATCTTATGAAATCACAAAGGTAGGGTGAGTAATGAGTCATCCGTTGCCACTTCGATAATTTGTGGTTATGACAGAGTTTTTCTCTTCGTCAATTCTTCCAGTAATTAACAGCTATGGTTTTAATTACTATTGCACAAAAATGCACCCAGATTCAGTAAACTTCTGTCACAATTTTGTACCAAATAACAATTTACAGATTTAAGTTGGCGCCTTAAACGGGAGAAACAAAGACATCATCCATATTTAAATTATCAAATATATCATTACCAAACTAACATTTTCTTATACCATGTGATACCTATTACATTTTCTAAGGCACCAAACGTTTATCGTTTATATTACCTCGATACCGTAGATAATCCAAGAGAATTTCCTCGGAAAACACGATACAAGGCGGATAAAGGAGGCATGAATCAAGTTCCGTTTGTGATAACCTGTCTGAGAACTCACTACGACCAAACAGTATGAATCAACCGCGGAGATAGCAATGTTTAATATGCTTAATGTTAATTACACTTCGTGTTAGCTTCTTTGACTAACCTTATTTTGCAATTTTTTTATGATATTTGCGCGCCGCGGTGTAGGATGAAGGGTGCGTTGGGAAATCAATTTGGATTATTTTTGATTAACATTGTCCTAAGCCTTATTTAGCAGGACTTTTTGAGTCTCCAGGTATAGTTACTATTTCTCGTCATAGACCATCAAACATGAATTTAAACCAAACACTCTGTTATCAGAAACTGAGATATTTCGGTCTCAATATCGCTACCTAGCTATAAGTAAACAAATAACCTCTCGTATTTACCCAGAAACCTGCACTATTTAAACCGCATCAGAGTCAATAGCTGTCGATAAAGGAGTATGCAGTTTGTAGATAATTTGAGCGCAAATAGCGCGGGCCAGGTGATTGCGGAGGCATGCGGCTGACTCACCGGCGATCCATTGACATTCAGTACGCCTGCTGTAGCTTACGATAGCCGTTTCCTCGTGACGTGCTCACTTCAATGAATCAGGCTTATAGAAGTTTTCTTCTGTCTATCCTTATTAATTTTTGTTTAAGTTCGGAGTTATATTTTTTAAGTATCTCAAAAAATAAAACTATTAATATTCATATATATAGTTATGATGCTACTCTAGTGTCATGAGTGTCAAAAACGACGAGATTTTTTTTGTGTTTTAACAATTAGGACTTGAAATAAATGTTTGTGGATGTACAAACATATGTCTCAGCGCAAGGGTCGAGCCCGCGGCCTCTCACTTAACAATCAGTGCCTTTGCCAACTTACGAACGCTATCATGACCTCTGACCTGACGAACAGCCTAACCTAAGCATAAGCCTAAGCCTAACCCAGAAAAAATGCACGATTACCAAGGCGGTAATCTTTAATAGAAAGTTCAGAACGAAAATACCAAAATTATTATTTATATAGGTAATCATTGAGAATCCTTTCACTAAAAGGTAGAAACAAAATAGTACTATGCTCACTAAAGTTACTTTCACTGAATCTCGTACTACAATGTGCATGTTCAGATATTTAAATTGCTTCATGTTTATACGTCTATCGAGCGTAATGAACGTCTTCAATGAGATTACTAACATTGCACGTCGTATGACTTCATACATTCACTTATCTTTTTGATGTAACAATATCGTAGAATTTTTCGCTGTACCATTGAGATTCTTTGATTTATATTATATTATCATCTCCATTAAAAAGCGTGGGGAGTGAATTAAAACATCAACGAAGCTTCTTTAAAAATTATGAAGTGATAGTAGTTTTACAGTCACGAAACGAAGTCAATCTTGAAACGACTAAATTGATATAGATTTTTTTTAGATTTATCATCATTTATTTCAGTGCGTGCAAAATATTTCATCAACTCCAAGGTAAAAACTAAAATAGCAAATTAATAGTGGAACTTATAAGACAAACCTTTTTGATATTTAGAGAATGAATAATTTGAAGACCCTTGATAAAGTTACAAGGTTATGACAAAAAATAACAATGAAGAGGGAACGATTTCGAATATTATTATTTCAAACAAACGAGTGAATTAATTTAATTCTATTTAATCCTTTCCCTGTTTGATATTATGCTAACATCACGGATATACGGTAGCGGTAAATATTTTACAATATTTTAAACATCCGTCGTTTAACATTTAGCCATAAACTTCGTCGGCTAGATTTAATCAAGATTTATACGACGTGTTTGCATCAAAATGCGAAGTTTTGTATACTCGGCTCCACTAAATGTTGAATGTAAGCACAAACTTCGTTACTTTTTAGACGTGTTACACTGTGTTGAAGTGATTACATCATCACACCTCATTGCAATAAAGCCAGAATTATGCTTCCTCTGGGATCGTTTATTTTGGTTACGTAAGCGTTTTTATTACAATGTAAGAGACTGTGTTATTCCTCGAAGTTGACTGTTATTGTAAAGAGTTTGAACATAAGCAATAATTAAAATTGTACCACCTGAAATGAGCCCGTTCTTTTTTATTTTTGAATATTTCAAGAGAAAGCTACTTAAAGGAGATGGTCCAGAAATGTATGGGCCTTGGGCTAGTTGCGCCAGTATGGTGTACAGAACATGAAATATAGTTCGTGAAATTGGCATTCGATTTCCGTATGAAATACTATTTTGCGTTGCTTATTAACTTGATACAAAAATAAATACTAAGCCGAGAACAGCAACACTACAAGTAATATGGCGACAATATGGCGGACCTACTGAAATGCGCATGTTTGACAACCGATGTCAAAACTTGACGCAATATGGTTATCATATAAAAAGTCGGAATTCGTTTTCCTTTAAATTAATAGACTCTTTATTAATCCCAAATGTTTTTACTGCAATGGAACTATTATCATACTTTATTGGTCATATAATATAATATAACATATTGTTTATACAATGAATGGCAACAAGTCTGCAAGATTCTCGAACATCATTATATGCGAACTATTTGTAGGTATTTACGGGTTAGAAAGTACAATTATATCTATCTATAAGTGCGATTATGTTCAAATACCGGCTACACAACTTATCTAAATAATCCAGAATAAAAATCTGATGGGATACAGCACGGCACAGACTTTAATCACTTGTTGCGACTGCTAGCATGTTAATAAACAATCATATTATTATGTACTTAATAAGTTCTTAATTATGAATAAATGATATGAAATGAGTACACTAAAAAAATGGAATCGAATTTTATTGCAGCCAAGTATTTTCCTATAACTTAATATATCTAATATAAGAACTTACTAGCAAATATTTCTATTCAAGCTAACGTTGTAAACATTATATTCCATCTACCCACTAATCAATGAAGTGGATACCAAAGACTTCTGCATAGTTAAAAATTGAAAATAATATGCTAAGATATAACAGATATTATTTTTCAAATAATGTACATGACATTTCTAACTGGCGATTATATTGAGCACATACAAGGAAAAGTATGAATACATTGATGAAAGAAAACTAAAACAATACTTGAGGAACACTAAAATAAGACCAGATCTTGCTTTATAATATTTTATTCATATTCTTCCAATAAATCATCTCCAATCAAAACAACATCCAGGAACAATGCCGGTGCTCCTATATTGTTCCGATGCCGAGCCCAACTTAAATACCACAGTATGGTCATAGTATGAGCATGGCTACCCACTGGCCGTTGTCCAGCTAAATTCCTTTCACCATTATGGTAACCAGGAACATGAAGCACTTGCGGTTATTGTTTGTCTAAAATTATTGAGACTGATACAAAATCTTCTTGCTGCGGAAATGGAATAAAATCTTGCTCATTGTCTACAGCTTGATTTATTTAGTAGTTTATACAGATACTTGCTTGTTATGATAACTAAAACAAAATAAAAATGATTCAATATGAGTAGGAGAATTAAGATAAATATAATGTTAATTATGCCATATGAATCATCATTATATTATTTAGAAGAATGGCAAGTATGGTAGCAAAGACGACACAAAAAATTACGATAAATCCATTCTGCGTCTTGCCTCACAGGGCCACTTCTAGGCAAACTACGTGTGGGCCTTTCATCAATAGTTGTGGTACATATTACACATACAGGGTGTTGAGACCGTTGCATGTCTGTGGCACACTGCACTTGTCTATGTGCAACCATCCAACAAGCATACACATCCACCTTGTGATATCTGAATAAAAGTCACAATAAATAAATCACCACAGTTATGAATAGTATTAGTACATGCATAGATATTTATAGTATGTTTAAGCGGAATCATTACACAGTTGCATACAACTTAGTGACTTTATTATTTTGTTGCTTATGGATATTATTACCTCTCTTGAACTTATCCTATTTAAGATTTCATTTTGTTTAGATTTTTCAGATGTGGTATGTGACCGCCTTGGGCTAAGAGACCAATTGCAATGCACACATAGATGTATATCATTGTTAGAAGACAGTGAGATCCCTTGCTGTTGCAATCTCTTCCATGTATACATCCAATAAGCATGACATAACCAAGATTCTTCAGGTATCTAGAGTGAAATAGCAGAAAATATAATTCAATTAACAATTTAAACAACAATATAATAAACATCACTTCTTACATATTCATGCACTTGTATACTTGTCTTGTGGACACAATGCAATTTGGCTCTAACATGATTACTTCAATTATACTCCTTACTTTAAAATAACTGTAATTAATTAGCATAAGACATACATTTCCTTAGTTTATGAAGAAAAAAGAAAATAGAATATTTACCACTTGTGTTGTTAATTAATTCAGCTATAAAACATCTTTCAACACTTAGTGTTCTTTGGCACTTAATGCAATTGAAAGTGTTGCAAAGGTTTGGGGGCTCACATTCTTCATGTACATGAGCTTCGCTGGTACCAATAACGGCTTGCATAGAAAATGCAAAATACAGTGTACATATAGCCCCATTTATATCTACCTGAAATAACAATATATTATTATTTATGAAGTTAAGATAAAAGGTGTATTAGAAATTGTCTAGTTGCCAATCATACCCAAGCCACAGCTAAATTCCAAGTGAACTCAATAAAACAGAGTAAAATAAGTTTCTACAGAATTATTACCAAGAAAATATACTAATACTACTACTTAATAATATGATAAGAGAATTATAGAAATGTAACATTTCACCTGGTTACTAAGATTCTGTTCAATGATAGAAAACATTTCATTTCAACAATTGCAGAAGTGCAATTCAAGCAAAGCGTCATTTATGATGTACTGAAAAGCAGAATTGAACTTGAAATATGAACATTGATAAAGCATAAATATATTTATATATAGCATTTTAAATAATGTACATTGTACATGTTTACTTACCAAAATACGAACTAATAATTATTGTGTTTAAAGGTCAGGAAATATCACATGAGAGAGTCAGAATCCATAAAACGAAGCCAGCTATAACATAACTGTGGGGTCTAAAAGAAGGTAGCAAAAATTATTTAACGGAACACCGTATACATTTCCAAAGAATCAAGAAATTCGGAATAGCAGCCATTATGTTTAGCAATTGCTGTCATCATGTCATGTCAAACATTTTCGTTCTTAAACTGAAATAATGAAATAGAAATAAAATAATAATAGTGACGTCTTTAACAACTTATATCATCTTTCAAAAAACTTAAGGACTATCGTATCAAAAGTTAAATATATAGACAATAATTTAAATTAGTAGAGGGTTTTTAATCCTAAGATAACATATTAAGTTAAAGATAATGGGTTTGTGCATTTTTGAACGAAATGACAATTAGGCATCATGGCCGACAGAGTATCGAAGAAAATAATGCTCCCGTACCTAAAACAATCGTATTTTGTATAGAGCCCCCCGTGGACTAAACATTTTAAGTTTATTTTTTTTTGATACCACTATTTTTTTCTGATTTTTAACTGCATGAGCACAATACGGCCCACCGGGGAACATCTCCTTTATGTCTAACTGAGGGCGTAGAGTTTACTAATTTGATACATACATAAGTAGCGTAGTTGTACTACGAGGTGCGATCTCCAAAAGAAGCGTCCGCAATGTTGGAAAACCCGTATAAGGCGGCAGACAGTGCAGCGAATTTAAAGTGAAATCCACCGAGGTCGACACAAGGCGGAGTACCGTTCATTTTGACATTTGAACCTACACGCGACACAATCTCTTTTGTGTATCGATCATGCTAATGGTACAGTCGACAAATTAATGCCTATTTGCAAACATAGAGCTTACTCAAATATTTTTCACAACATGATTTATTTTTCATTTGTTACTTCTAGTTAGCGTTCTTCTTATCAGTGATGCCAGGGTACACTATTTTTAATTCGTTTTGCTATCATTAAAATCTGCTCGATTTCTCAGCAGAATATTTATAGTACAATCAAGTTTTTTTCATAGTATAGGTCCGGCGAACGAGAGGTCACCTGATGGTAAGTGATCACTGCCGTCTATGAACAGCCACAACACTTGGATCAAAGATGTGTTGCCGGCCCTTGAGATTGGGAGACGAGCGGGATGGAAAAAGGATGGAAAGAGAAAAGCCGTATTGGGCATCTGGCACACCGCAATTAGCTCTGTGATAGTCCTTGTTTGAATATTTAAAAAAAAGTGTTGCACGTATACGATTGTACTTAATACTGTTTACAACTGAATTTAAACAGTTTCCTTTTATCAATTCTCGATAAAGCTTATAACTTACAAGGATTTCCCTCACTGACCACGATTGACTGCGTCAATCACACATAAGATAAATTAAATCCTGCTGAGAGATTGAAGGCAATATCTTTCAGCGATTTGCATTATATTTATTTATATCATTAGGTCAGTTATGGTTAAACATCATTTAGCAGTCTTATGACAGCTGTTTGTCACCAGAAATGTAATTTGCATACTGATTCATTGTTTATAATTAGCACTCATCGCATGTGTTGATAGTCAATCAACACGCACTAAAAACGGTGAAGGAAAACATCGTGAGGAAACCTGCATACCATAGCGATTTATAAGAATTTCTATGATGTGTAAGTCCGCCAACCCGCACTAGGCCAGCGTGGTGGACTATATGGCCTAACCACTCTCGATTGTAGAGTAGGCCCGTGCCCTGCAGTGGGATGTATATGGGCTGATACAGTACTCATCGCATGACATGATTAATTCGGGCACATAGCGACACTCAAGTCGGTTTGCTCTAAAAATGACCTACATAATATGTATATCGAAATATCTGTAATAGGCCCAAAAAGAAAAGTCATGGTTTGTAATATGTAATCCTACTTTGATCGTAGAGGACATGTGCCCTGCAATGGGACGTATATAGGCTGATACAGTCCAGAGATATGTAAAATGTTATGAACTATAAAATCGGTCGTTTAACAGTCCATACACATGACGTTACAGGCAACTTAGACTCGCTACAGCTCCGGGGAGACATCGGTTCCCTGAGCGTGTTCTACCGTCGGTATCATAGCAAATACTCTAAGGATTTTTTAAAAATAATTACCATTATTGCCTATTTAAATAAAACATTTACTCGACTCGACTAAATATCATTCACAATATCGATTTGTAGGATATTTAAATCCATTTGCACCACCGATTAGCAACAAACGGCCCTTAAACCCTATGTAAAATGCAAAGTTCTCACATGGAAACGAGTGCAGGCAAAAGTGAAAATCGATTCTTGTATGTACCGATTGAATTATGCAACAAGCAGGAAATGGAGCACGCAGCGCGATCTCGATACCGACTAGCGGAACGGTAGGTGCGGTTGTCATTGAGAATCATTGGCCACGAGGAATTTGTATGAAAATTATTATTATGCAGATCAGTGGAAGCGAATTGTGTCAGGCGTCAAATCTCTGCACATGTCAGTCTTGCTACAGTAATTCTATTTGGAATTGAATTTTTCAGTGGATCCAATTTGCAAATATTTTTGCAGAATGGGATTTCAAAATAAATCTATTAAATATAAGTGCATGTAAACAGCATCAACAGGGAACTCTGGCGAGGTTAATTTTAATATATCCTTTAACCGATAATAATGAATCATGATGAATAAGTCAGTGCCTAATTAGAAAGACGTTTTCTAATATTGGAAAATCCTTAATTACTTTTTGATTGACTAAACCATGTTTGGTTCTATTGCTTAATAATACGCCAGGGGCATCGATTCATATTTCTTTAGGACCACCACCTAGCAACTTCGTAAGCAATACACGAATACTTATTAGTTAGATAAGGGTCTCGACAGCTATCAGGGCGATAACATACCTGCGCCGTGTGCGTCTAGTACGACGTTCGTCAGTGGAACACGCGACGTTTCAAACATTATGACATGGTATGGTCATAATGTGCAGTGAACGAAGACGTTGCTTGGTAGGAAATATTCTATGATTGAAGTAGACTTTAAACTCGGAATATTTTTCTATCATCTGAAATTCTATACATGAATGATCAATGTACAGATACAAACGATGGTAATAATGTCGAACGTGTTCTAAAACAAGGTAAATCAAATTACGGAAATTGAACAATCTTAGAATACACCATGGTGTACTCATTATATAATAATATATTAATAAACATATGAATTAATTATTTAAGATCTTAAACACGAAAATTGCGTTTCAGAGCTAAGAAAACAAAATTTGTAGCAAATTAATAGAGATACCAAGAAAAAGGTATGATATAAACTTCAATGAAGGCGAAATTCTAACTAATCTAGCAGATGTAAATGTTCCGATGAACGTTACTAAATCAATTTTACGCGACAGTTTAGGCGTGTTTGCTTCCTGTGATTTCGTACATTGAATGTTTGGTTAGCGTGTTTGCATTTTAATGTTTGCTTGTATTGAAGGTAGGTACTCGTGTACTAAGTATGCGTCTAAAATCGTTCTTGTATTTGAGGGACTAGTAAGTAATTAGCTGATTACCGACTACAGTATCAATTAACTAATATTTTCTAGGGACAGATGTACTTACTAGCAATATACAATTGGTGTTACCAGTTATTTGTTTTAAGTATATTTGAGGAGGGCGCAAAGAGCCGCCTGATAAGTAACACCTCGATAAAACATTATCGGTACGATACTCGATCAATCAACAATTTTAAGAAACACCTATAGTACGATAACAATTAACTTGTCATATTGTGATTGTGAATCACGGATAAGGCGCAATATTGTTTGTTTGTTGAGTTAGTAATTTTAACTTCTATCGTAATAAACTAATAATCATACACTCTTAATTCAATTGTAATATTACTTCCATAATAATAAATTTAAAGAGATAAATCAATGATTTTTTATTACTGACAGCGGTAATATCTTTAAGACTTAGGGGTATCGTAAAGTTTAAATGTTGATATTTATCAACACGTAGATGATATCCGTAGAAATTTAATTAGTCACAAAAAAACACCAGCAAACATACATTTAAGATATTCCCGGTGCATTAGCAAATACAAACTATTCGGATTATAGTGAACCGTATCGAACGGCGCCATGAAAAAACGAGAAGCTTAATGGACGAACATCGTACAACCAAAATAAACAATAAACATACCGTAATAAAAGAGCAAACAAAAATAGATGGGCAGCGTTCATTACCAGCTGGTTACGTCAGCTATAAATTCGTAACGACTCGCACAAAAGATAGTGTACGTAGTGGAATTAGCTAAGACCGTGGGAAACGTAAAACAATCGTAAACCGATGGAATTACACCCCGCTGTGACGTAAAGAGCCCTCTGTGTATCGTACGTGGCGTACTTGGAAATTATCATTAAGATCTTTTAAATACTTGTTTATAAATGCAAAGTTAAGATGGAAAGCGAATCCGAATTATTCACATGCGAGATTCAGAGATGAAAATAAATGACCATCACGCTAAATAACTCAAAGAGCGTTTGGTTGTATGTCAATCATTTACTTTTAAGGGAGTTAGAAACAATATGTTTTGGCAGATCATAAACTCTAAATCGAATTGCTGAACAAATCTGTAAACACATGTAGGCAGAAAACGTAGTTAATGCCACAGCAAACCACCAATGCTTTTAAAATTGCATCAATAAAACACATCCGAGTACAAACCACGAGTAAAAGCTAGTGAGTAATAAAAGTCTAATTTAGGATCAGACGTCGGTGGAAATTAAAAAAAATCTCGTTGTGAACGTTTAATATTAATTCAGAGGGCGGGAGCTAACCAGAACGCTTCACCTAATAAACGTGTTGCATTTGTTGTTGTTGAATCACGAGTCAGCAAGGTGTAAACGTGGTGCACGTGATGGTAAGCTATTGTAAATTTAGAAATTGAAGTAAACAATACAATGTTTATAAAGAGTACATATAAATATTGGGTAACCGAAACTAAAATTATGAAGTAAAGAAACCACGTCGGTTATGTAGTTAGATTCATAAATATCTCATTCGTGTTGTTAAATATGCCAATATATATTCCAATTTTACGTCGGTTTGATATACAACCAGTTAATCAATTTCGCTATATATGTTTTTTTTGTTCTGATACTGGACCAATATCACTTCCAGAATCGTAAATCCCTGCAGCGCATCAAAACAAAGGAAAACGAGAAAACACAATCAACGTAAAAGTACACTCAATACAAAAGTTTCGCAACAAAACGATTGCGCTAAATCAATAAGGAGTACGACGAACCGGGTCCGTAAGGCTTCTAAAGCCGTGATTGTGAGCAGGTGATCTCTGTTATCTATACCTTACGGCTTCCGTCTTCCTGCTAGCTGGAGGGGATGAACTTAACTTATAGTTTTACAAGCAGCTACAATTCCCTGTTGCAATTTTATCAAACTCAATAAAACTGTTATGATTTTTATAAGAAATGCAAATAGATACGTTTGTAGAATATTCTCATAAAGTTTTGAGACTTGAGAAAATTGATAGTTGTATAAATTTAGCTGTAAGTTCGTTCGTCATTGGGAAGGAAGGCATATATATATAAATAATTTCGATACGTTCAATGCAGTGGTGGTTCCAACGCTTGTCGCGTTAGGAATTAAAAATCACTGCGGCAAGTACACTTGTCGATCGCGTGTCAAGACACATCCACTATACACCATAGCTATAAAATATGCATTTTGTATTGAATTACGTTGCATTTAGCTGAGACAGAATACTTAAGCGATTTTTTCCAACAGATGACAAGTCAAATGTGTTAGCAACAACTTTAATCACACAATATTTTTAAAAAGTTTCTAGACTTTCTGGATTTAGATATTCAAGATGTCCTAATATAATTAGGTACTACTGAGATTTTAAAATTACGAATGCTCTATAGTTAGTAAATTATAGATTAAACGACTACTACAACAAAATACGTTAGATATACAAAAGAAAACCTGTAAGGACACACGGGTAGAAGCGATAAAGGTCTGACCTTCGAGCTGAGGTGATCGCCCGACGACAAAGGAAAGAGTACCTGTCTATTACTACGTGTATCAAACGTGCCACTATTAATCACTGCTCGTACAAAAAGTCTAAAAATGTAATTTATTTTTTACTTTAAGAAATCTACGAAAAGTTTTACTATGTATAAAGATATTGGAAGTATAATAAAATATAAGAACCTGGTTGCAATTGATAGTATGACAAAACATTAACTAGCTGCCACAAAATACCCAAATTGTAATCGTTAAACAAGAATTCAATGTAATGGATGTGTGTATGATTAATACTCAAATCAGATTTTAATTTGCACATTAACAATCAATTAATGCCGAAACTATAACAAAAATCACGCACATAATGAATGAAAATGGAGATTTCGTGTACAACAATACACAAACGAAGATTATCAAGCATACATCATCCATTACCGGGGCTACGAACGTGGATTCATTCGGCGGAGCTAATGACAAACGTCGGTTGCGTGGCGACGCATTAATCACTGTTATTACGCGAATGACTGTTAATTTGTACACAAATATAGAATGAAGCGTATCGTCTGATGTTACCACGCTAAATGAATTTGTAGAATCGCTTCGTCTTATGCATTGTATTGATTCAAAATTGACACACCTGAGATAACTAACGAAACTACGAAGTTGCTAGTGAAGTTTAAAAGACTTGGGAGTGGAGGGAACTTTATCGAGTGGATATAGTACGAATGTACACGTAACATCCCTAGTAGATAGAACGATGACCTGCAGGAGGCGGCAGAAAGTAGCCGGACGGGGCAAGTCGAGGATCTCGCTAAATTGTTTTTCTAAGAGTGATTGCATCTTGGGGCAACAATCTAGACGTATAACCATTATAGTTGTTGCCTATCTATAGTAGCAATAGAATGCTTGCAATTCTGAGTCACTGTAGGTTTAATTTGATGCAAACTAGTAATTCTAATGTTAAAATGATTCACTCGCATTTTAATCGGTTTAACCACTTTTCATTTGTCAATCTGCAATGCATAGCTCTCATCAAACCAAGGTTTAAATAGGCAAAGTAATTAATATAATAAGTTCAACACTTTCATCAATTAAGAATTCGATGACGACAGAACTAAGTGAAAAATACACAAGTAACTACGGTATGTTTTCCTTTGTTGAGTAAGTAATCAGTGATGCTCTGCACTCAGTGTATGAGAGTACAATATTTTCATAACATCCGTAACACAGTAAGGAAAAATGAATGTAAATTGTATGAGTTGCCTTTCTTTTAAGTGATGTCATTTGGGTTTATTATTGGATAACATTATCACTCCATATTATACTCCAGCTGTCTGGATAGTAGATATGGATAGATATTGAAATAGATCGTAACAACGAGAGAAACGTAAATATTAAATCATAAATTTACAAGATTCCATAGACTTATGTATGTGCACATACTGAGTCTTGGGTCGGTGAACAGGACTATAGATCAAATCCTTTTCAAATAATGTGAACGAGGTGTAACGTGAACGTTCTACATGTAGACTGAGATGGGTAATATGTGGAGAAATGTATAAACAAAAATAAAGTGGCGTGGGCCAATGATGCTGATGGTAGTGGTAATATACTAAAAAGAGAGAAACATTTTAATGACCAATGTCGTGTTCATACACAATAACATACAGTTATAAAAGTATAAAAAATAACAATGAAGGCGACTCCGTCAACAAAAGAGCCAGTTGTATAAAAAGACCGAAATGGAGTCCCGAGTTAGCTCCGTACAATTAAAACAGATATCCACAGAATGAACGGACCACTGTAAATACTGCCGTACGTGACTAAACTATGGCCTGTGGAAATATCGTGAAAGCATTCTTTTGTCTCTGCCACCATTCATACAACACAATTGAAAAAAGCGGTAGTGGTGATGAATAAATTCTAAAAAGAGTAATTGCGTTGTTATGAACATCGAACAATATAAAAATAAAACAATATATTATTGTGTACATATTTATCTTCACTTTAATGAAATTAAATCTCCAGTAATAAGAAATCAAATTCACCGTATATTACTACTGATGTTTACTTTAAATGTTCAGCCCTGATAATATGAATAAATCAAGGAGTCAATTCAACTAAGTAGCTGATGGCAGCCAATAACACAGCATTTGTTATGGAAATATACGTTATCGCGAAGGCTATATCATTTTCGACAACCTGGCGAATATTTTAGCGACAACAAATATTAGCATAGTAAATATGCAAGATAAGGAATCGAGATTAATAAATGACGTTCATGGACACGCAGACCGTTGCCGGTGTGAATGAACTCAAAACCAGTGCTTATCACGCGAAGACTACCATTGCGGAAACACTATAAAATAACACTACCTACTGAATGAAGAAGCTATTTTGATAAATATCAGTGAGTCTGACGAAAGTTGGTGGAAAAAAATTACGTCACAGGTTTAATCAGATGAAGGTTTTTAATTTCTGAATTAGCTTTTCGACTATAAAGAATTAATTTTTATGTAGATCAATGAAAGGCTAATCTACACTGAATTAAGAAGTGCTTTCAACTACGTTATCGCTAATAACATAGCAGTTAGAAATATTATTTTGAATAGAAACATAATGATTACAGTGACTAGTGTAATCGATGAGATTGACGACGTAGCTCTCTGTTGAGACGAAGAGGCACGTCAATGCCCTGCGCGGCGCATATCCAGCTAGTTGCTACGTAACTCTCTTGATTCATATAGGAATGTGGTGATGGTACTAATCTGTACCAATAGAGATGGTCATGACGAATACTGGTGATTAGTTGCTTTTGATTTGATTGATAACCAAGTGAATACAAACAAAGCATATTTTAACTCTATAGTCCATATTAAAAGAGCACGAGGCTACCTCTCATAGCTGGTAATAGATAAAATACTAGAAAAGAACCTCAATCAAATCAAATCAAATCAAATCAAATCAAAATATTCTTTATTCAAATAGTCTTTCACAAGATCTTTTGAATCGTCCTTTTCTGCTACCACCGCTTCGGAACGTGTTGTAGCTGTGAAGAAGAAGCGGCGCAAGAAACTCCCTCAGCAACACGAACTGTCTTCTTTTTTTCTTTCTTTTTCTTTTGTTTTTTTTTAACCTAAGATGGGATGTTGCTGTTGTTAGGATTTAATTGATGATAGCGAGTCAATAAGAGGAGGTAATGGTAAGAACAATAATCAAGAATATCAAGCCGAGAACTACAAAACAGTTAAAAAGTTAAAGGGGTCAACCAAGCAAAGCCAAAGTAGAATCGTGCTATTAAATGTATAAAACAACGCTGCAAAATTACATTTAAATTGATTGTTAGGTCATTTGTTCCCACATACTCTGCAATGGACCAATAAATCCCGATCTTCGGCACGCGTATAATTTATGTGACGGCTCGGCGTAGCATATAAGATAGTTCCTTCGCTAAAATAGTATTTTTCCTCGGAACACGTTCCAATACGTGAACCCGCGGAACAACCAATTCGAGTCTAAATATAAATCACATGACCACATAAGTAATTTATGAGACGGAGAAAATTCGTTCTCATTTTAAATTATATTAGAGCGTATGATATAAGTGGTACGCCAATTACCAGTAAACAGGACGAGAGACCGAAATAGGAAATGCCACCCTCGGGAATTGGACGAAACGTTTGTCCAAATGCGAGATATAATAGTTAGCCTGAATTGGCGATGGCTGGGGCAAGTAGGAAACCGTGGGAGGCGCTCCATTCAGGCAATGACGCGGCTTAATGGAGGTTAAGATGTGTGCCCCCGTGTAACGAGGCTCGCGCCTCGTTTGACGCAAGTATGCGCACAAATTGGATGAGTTCCTTGTGGTGTATCACGTGGAGGTTGATTGAAAAGCTGTGATGACAACCGCAACCAGTGCACTACATTCGCTCCAGATACGAGCCGCTGACGAACAAATGAAGAACGCTATTTTGCACTTGAACGAATACAATTTATATAAAGGTGACAACAAATAGAAAAAACATAATACAATGAGATGGCCATCTATTAACCTACATATAATTAAATATGGCAAATGTAAAAACGTGTATCATGCTAACAGATTTACTAATTATTTTAATGTTGCGAAATTACTACATCAAATAAAACCATTTAAAGCCATAACTTTTTTCTACCAACAACAGTTTCAAGTGTAAGCCTACTTTGTTAATGTCTAAAAGTAAATCGTATTCCACACATACCGCAATGTTATGCATCATCAAATCAAAATATCGAAATGTATAATGAAACACGCGGCGCGCCGATGTCTGGATACCATCAAGCGCGATTGGTGGGGTTTAAAAAACTCACTGTACACAACACAATAGCATTCCAGTACATTAATTTTAAAACTAAGTATTTATATTAAGTCAGTGGTCGACATTGGACATTACATTGGTCCGTGCTTTAAACATTTACCGAAAACAAGGGCAATAAGTTATTACTGTCCAAATAATGTAAGAAGTACAGCAATATATCACGAATAACATCAATTACCTCAATACTTGGCACGTGCATGTTGCCATAAATATTCTTGATAGGTCAGAAATTGAGCTTGTTATCAAATTGCATCTATCTTGGAAATGAGTTTGGCTGCAAAACTTAGAATACAAAATGAACATTTATGTTTCCTGTCACAGTGTATCTCTATAATCTTGATATTTCTGACGTGGGATCACACCTAAGTAATTCTGATCTGAGATGGTAAGATCGTATATACCATTTCAATTGTCATTACACCATATTTCGAGTTATCGTTAAAGCAAGGAATAATACATATTACATACGTAGCAGAAAATCAAAGGTTCTTTGTTTGGGATCAAACCTGCGCACTTAATTTAGACAGTACCTTCCGTTAGATAATAGGCTATTGCTCGATTATACAGTAGTATTAGGTTATGTACGTATAGAATGACAGTGCAATGGCTTCTGGCACGAACATTTCATGTTTCGTAAGAGTGTATACTGTAGACAATACAAAAGGAACGGGAGTGAAGTCGATCGGTTAACAACAGCGTTGGCAAGCGGAATGCGGTCTCGTCAGTTCGACATAATTGATGCACATTATTACACTAACTCGATCTTGGTACCCAGCCACTGGTTGTTAGACGCGACGGACGTTAGTGTCCGTCCATCGTCACTTGTATGTACAAACAATTGAACATCGAAACACATTTGTATTTATTAAAAAGAACGAACCAAGGAAGGGAGGGAATCGATAAAAGACTTCAAAAGGTAGACCTTGAAATAAAGCAAAGGATGGCGAGATCCCCGAAAGTCATTATCTACTAACCGAATTCTACCTGGGTGCTGGCGAAATAAATTAAAAACGCTAAAGATGTTCCTGGAATAGGTCGTTAAGTCTGAAGGCAGGAATAAATACCACGTGGTTAAATGAAAATAAGGAGACTTGATGCAAATATCGAAAGTTTCAGAAATATTCATTGCTGTAGTGGGTTTTTCAAATAAGCTAATGTTACCACTTACAACTATTGACTAACATTGCTGTGACTAATTGATTAACGCAAATTACTGGTATATTTCAATCGTTTAGAAAGAAGAACTTGTCATCTTAGAACTTTTCTTCTGCATCCATTAAAACTCAGGCAAACAATACTTCCATAAAAATATGGGATCGGACGATATTTTACAACTGCATCTAAATAATAAAACGGGCAAAATGTGAGTTATAAAATTAGGGCAGCTCGAACGACCGCTTTTTACCTTAGGTCGTTGGGGTGCGGCCTAAACTGGGACAGGTTATAACAAATTCAGCGTAATTGGAGCAAAGCGTGGTAAAAAATTGCAGTCACCATTAATTATGTTTATTCTTTTTGTTGTCCTAAAAATATTTAAGGTAAAAGCACCAATGCCCGACACTGAACCAATAGATGACACTTTCGAAAAAATATTTTCTAATAAGAAAACTAAATATTTTAATGACATTGCTCCTAATTTTAAAGCCACCTCGTACCATTTATGAGACATGCCCAAAAGCTTGTTTGCACTGTCAGAAGTAAATTTCAATTTTTTTGTTAATTGACCACAAACAGTGTGATTTCGCGCCATTATGCGCGTAATTCTTAGCGTTTTTCTTAAGGAACTGATTTTCAAACGGTATGGTTTTGTCTTATATTATATGACTTTTGGCTATATCGGGTTTCGTTATTATATGGATATTACATTATTGATTTATTTGGACCACTTCCTTGTTATTTTGGCTTGTTTTTGTATAAATTTTTAGTGGTGTCTACTATTAGTTCCAGAAATTGATCAAAATCTAAAAGATGACATGTGTGAACTTGGTAGTTTATTTTATTTATTTATGTTGTGAACACAACATTCATATCTGAGTTTCGTTTGTTGTACACTAGGCTAATTAAAAGAAGACAGTGTCACCTATTAGAGTCTACTAGATGTCCACTACTAGTATACATTAATTTCAGATTACGGTTCGAACAATTAAAAATGATGAGATGAATGTAGATCAACTAAGAATGATGAGATGGGAAAAAGAAAATCAATAAGAAAGATAATTAATTAGAAATTGATATAGGACTAATAATAATAAATTTATATACAGGTGAAGAAAAATACCACGAAGAAAATAAGATCACACCTGATGATAATGTAATTTTTAAGTCCTTGAAAGAAAGAAGAAGATATTATATATATTTTGTTACTTAATTAATTCTAAAGCACATCTCGGTTTGATTTTAAATTATAATTTTTTGATAACACATAATATTAAAATGATGTTGTAGTCATGTCTATTATTGGTGCCAATTGATGTCTATTATTGGGGCATCTGATTTTTTTTTCTGTCATCTATTAGTGACTACGGCAATCCTAAGAAAATATATTTTTTTTATATAAAATAAAGCAATCTTAATTTTATTATTATGAAATAGTTACATTCCAAATGTAGCTCTAACAGTAAAAGAAAATGTAACTTTAATTTTTTGAAAAACATTTTTGCATTTTGAGAATTAAGTTTGATTTATCCTTAAATTGTCTACTATTGGTGCTTTTACCTTAGTGTGTTTTTTTATTGAAAATTATAAAAGTGTTTAATAATAACAACGTAATATTAGAGAAAAAACTTTATTCGGATTTAGTAGTTGTGTTAAAAAACAACAATAGTCAAAGCCTAAAGTGGCGACATTAGATCTATTATTTTTTAGTGTGGTACCAGAATAAAAAAACTACTAGTATCTAAAAAATGTATCGTGAGAAATAAAAGCCTCGAGCACTTGCCTTAGGACATCACCGACCAGTTTCAATCAAGTTTGCTTAACTCAAGGTTATTACATCGAGCTTTTCTAGACGTAGAATTTACAAAAAATCGTTCATTATACCTATTTGTAAATGGCATGTATTCCAAAATAAACAAATTGTATTTAGATAAAATTGACTATTCTGTCATATGTAGTCTTCGCGAGACACGTTGTGGTTTTAAAATAAATCTCAATACTAAGAAAAATTGGTACAATCCGTCATTCAATTCCAGCTGCTCGTTTTATCATTGAATGTAAATTGAGATGTTCTTTATAATTTAGTGGAATGTTAACGTTTGTCACTGTCTGAATACACTACATAAAGTGTTGAGAATGTGGGGATGACGTCACACGAGAACCGGTGTTCAGAACAGGTTCACTGAACGAGGTCTGGAAGGACTAGACCCAAAAATAAACAAATATTTGCAACGTGTATTTAAGGAATTTAGCTCGAACGGATTTCACCTCAATACGAGTAGTTAACTTATAACTATCTTTATCAAAATCTTATCATAATGATTTTGAACCGTTTTCATAGAAACTATAACATTGACTGAAGGCTTAATTTGTAATCTATTATGGCTAATCAGATTAGCTAGCTAATCTACCAGACTACAGCGTTCATTAACAAGATTTTACTATTATGAGCACACCTATCGCAATTGGTAAACAATTAATTTACCACCCAGAGATTAATTTAATATTAAAATTATTTGACCCAATTTCCCATAAATTGTCAGTAGATAGATGATGTAGGCCGTGTTTCTGATTAACAAAATTCATTTATTAATAAAACAAAAGCAATTATTAGGTTTAAATAGTTGTTAAGTCGGCAAATGGCGAAAAAATACTAAGATTAGTTAAATTTAGTGGGGTTTGAGTATCATAAAATAAATATTCAGCTACATTAAGGCTGTCATGAATATCAAGTAAGCTCCAGAGCCCATCTTACATAGCAACGAACAGTTGAAAGGCATTGTAGTCGCAGGTATGAACTTCCCCGGGCGTATTTGTGTAAACCGTACTAGTATGTACTAGACCGGGAATAGATAACGAACTTGCTCTCAGTCGCATTCAGCCTCCGACGTCAGATTTACCTCCCCAGGCCATTGAGGCACTTACTAACGCTTATTGTTCTGCGTTTATTGTTCGGTTTTGGTTGATACCAAAGCTTTGTTCGAAGACAAGAGACTCATTGTTATTACTTATTAGTTTCCAATTACCTGTTCTTCGATTTTTGAAATTCATTTTCATCTGTACTAATATTATAAGTAGGAAAGAATTTCTTGTTTGTTTGCATTGAATAGGCTCTGAAAGTACTGGACCGAATTGAATAATTATTTCACCATCAGAGTACTACATCAGAGTACTACTAGTTATCCCTGATGAACATAGGCGATAGAATATTTTCAGAAAAGTGTATCTGCACACGGACGGAGCCGGGTCGGGTCGCTAGTCTAATAATAATATACACTGACTTAGATATACTTTTCAGATATCCTTGATCACAGCTAGTTTTAAATATTTCGAATATAAGTTTCTGAATAAAAATACTGTTGTGATTCAGTGTCAACGACAAATAAGTACGTTTAAGTATATGTTCATTAAATCGATTAATCAGTCAAGCGTGATGCACGCAGCGACCGACACGACGGACAATATTTCTGCAATGAGTTCATTTGCATGTGCAACTTGTGTTTTACTTATTACTTTTACAGTTTACAACATACTTAATTTAGATTATTTTACGCAATATAAGTTTAATTAAAATCAACATTAAGAACCAATGATTTTTCAAAATGTTATCATCATTAACTATAAGAAATCCACTTATGAACTTAGTTCTCCTTTTGGCATTCTTACGGGGACCTGTTGGAAGCAGTATACATTCAGCTTCTTTGTTTGTAACCTTCAGTTTATCATACGGTAAAAATACTCTAATATATAATAATGTTTACAGCCGGATCAGATTAGACCTCACTAACCGGTATCAATCTAGTGAAACCTACGATAGATTACTCGTTCCCTTTACGTTCAATATCCAAGGTGATACATCTTTATCAGTGTATTTAGGCGTAAAGCCACGTACTTCGATAAAAAAACCGTACGGGCGAGGCCGGGTGTGGCTGTTTATTGCCGAAGTTATTATAGATTTGAGTAAAAGAACCTGTTACTAATAAATGAAATATTATTGTCATGATAGTCGGCATAGAATTGGAAAGTGGAGATGTATCGTAGAAAGAAACGTAGGTTACACTTGTTATCCTATTTTTCCGGCCTTCCGTAAAGAATTCGTAATATGTAATAGCAGATTTGTAGATGACGCTATAAAAGCTAAGATTCAAAAGTATTTTTTACGTTCCATTTGCATAAATGCCAACACTACGTGTAAATATGGCTACATATTTATACAACAATAATATAATTTAGCCTAGCCCTTTAGAAAGCGACCATAGCAACAGCACAAGTACTTGTTAACGTATTGTAAGAGCGAGACAGCAGCCTTCTAATAGAAGCCACCCAGCCCAAAATATCGGTTACTCATAGATATCGATTGAATTCTGAAATTATCTACACTTTTATCTGATAAAGTGCGATAACCTGTGTACTAAACAGTTTGAATGTAGTTTTTGTGATATTAAATGCTTCATAAACAATGTTATGAATTGAAATAATACACGGAGAAAGTGAAGTTATGTATATACGTCTCACTGCAGGGCACAAGCCTTCTTTATAATCGAGAGTGTGGTTGAGAGGGGTTAGTCCTATGTTATGTATATCGTAATAATTAGTTCGTTCGCGCTCCTTTGATTAAATAAACCCAACAGTCACATCCCATAGCGTTCTCTTTAAATTAAGGTAGGAGACAATTTTGGTTTCACAATAGCCAGACTCAAAACAAATAATGTGAACCATCAATGGCTGAACTTGGAAGCTGTCTGGAAAATGGCTTAAATGGTATCGAATGTCGGCAGTAAAACGATTAGTTGTATCCTATAAGAATTTTATTATACATAAGCTCTAAAACACATGACGAAGGCGCCCGTATTATACAGTCTAGTTAGAAAGACGTCTCAATAGCAACACGATACCATATTTGGAACTTCGATGCAAGTTTAAACTTGCCTACATGAATATGCATTGCTGTGTATCGAGATTCCGATGGGATATGTTTGCCTAAAGTTACATTAAATGTAGTTCGTCGAAATATCAACACTTCAGTTGGAAATTATATCATTTCAAAAATACCTATAAAATAAGGAAAATAAATAATCCTATACGCTACGTCATTCTATTCATATGACGTTAATTTTGTTGTTTTAGGCATCTTTAAACTGTGTATTAGCGGTACTTTTAGTAATGAGTTTTCATTCTTGCCCTACAGCTAAATTCATTTATTTTTTTTAATTTCTAATTAATGGCTAGATCAATATGTCATTCGACTGAAGGTGAGCGAGACGAAAACTCATGGACAGTAAAACCAAACATCACTATGAATTACAAAACAATGGTTGGCATTCCACTGCACTCGCCATCCTGAGACATAAGATGTTAAGCCTCAAAATGTCCAGTACTTACTCTGGCTACAATGGCCATCAAACCGGAACACAACAGTGCTTTACACTGCTGCTTGGCGGGTGATATAGACATTGTAGGGGCATCTACCCAAGCGGCCTCTCACATATGAGAGACCTACCACCAGTGAGATTGTTTTGACAGAGTGCAAGCGCGACAAATTAATTATCGGCCACCATGACCGCTTTGATAACTACATTAGTAAATTATACCCAATTATTTCACGCATCTATGTGCCTATTATTTTACGCACTGTAGTATCTTATGTATATTCCTAGTAAATGCTGAATGTATTGAATTGAATGAAATGCTGAAACAAATGTCTGCTGTATTAGCCGTATACAACAAATTTGCAAACACCATAATTACCGTCTTGTACGATCCTTCATGATTGACAATGATCTATTTTGTTACCATACGTAACGTCTAACTTTATGGACGGTCAATAATAAATATTGATCATGGTCTATCAACAAGTTCTTTCAATCATTCAAACAAGAAATCACGTACAAACGTTAATCAAATCAATCTCTAGAAATTAAGGATTTTATTATTACAGCTATCAATGTTAGTTTATTCATAAGTATTCTATTTAATAAAAGTTAATATTTAATCACAGCTAATAAAATCAAAATAGTACATTTTATGTAGGTACTTGCGTTGTAAAATTACAGTAATAATTCACCCGAAAATTTGGCTGGGATTCTTAAACCTAAGGTCAGCGAAAAGCCAAAGACCTCTAGCTTCCTGTATGTCAACGAATATGAAATATATATTATTCTATTCGAATAACTTTGACCAAACATAATACCTGTTTAGAATTGATTAGTTTAACAAGTCGCGATGAATGGAGATGATGGGCGAATATTTTAAATTGAAAACAATATGTTGGCCTTGATATCAATATGGGTATATGGCATGGTGTCATCGATGCGAGCGAGCTCAGTTCGATTGGACGCCAGCTAAATATGTTACTTTCGACAAGTACCTATATTGATAATATGGCCAGTTTGCCATGAGTAAATATTTCTGACAGAAAAAAACATTATTTCGTCTTTCGATAACATAATTTATTTAAATGTTATTTCATTGCTTTTATTATAGGTATACAATAAAACTGTATAGTATCTTTAATTCATATAATATAATGTAATAAAAGCAATAATTGCATTGAAATATAAACCGAATTTATTTAAGAAAAAAATAATATAACTTATTATGCAAATTAATGATCATGTAATTTTCAATTTCAAAAATATCAATAAATTTGATGCCTACTAATGTCCGTTAACTGCAGTAATAAAATTATTTTACATTGACATGGCAGTATCTTGAGTGACTTTTAGTAAATTATATTACACAATAAGTGCACACAAACTTGTGAAACAAATAATTGAACAATACACCATGAATCATGATAAAAGTGTTTCATAACACATATTCATGTGGCCATGGCCCGTTTTGACAGCGCACGGTTCAAATTGCAGCCATTGTAAAAATTACTTGACACATCTAATCTAAAGGTAAATAACACAGGGCTCTTTGTGATAAGATTGTGCAAAACAAACATTTCGTAATCGAGGTTAACGGTTTATATGTTAACAGTGTATGGATTAATTGAAATGAAAATTGTTATTAAATCATATATTTCACAATCTATATTTTAATATTAATACAGATGCATTCTATTCCATAGTTTTGATATATTTTAACACTTGTTGAAAAACTATACTATAGAAATAGTAGATCTGAATAAAATTTATCAAATTTTGATAAATCTTGTGACCATCATTAGTAGTTTCCAATTCTAAGACATATACGTATACAAGTAATAAGGTACTTGCAACACTGCAATTACTTCAATGCAAGTATAATATCCATAAATTAAACTTTATTTATGTATTTGGTATTTAATTATAGATTATGGTAACCCAAGAAATAGATTTATACTAAAGATTTCTTTTGCCAGAATTCTATAAAATATCAGATTAAGCATATCCAAGTACTATTGAAGTTAACACTATTAAAATAGTACACAAACATAAAAGAAAACCTACAAGAAAACATTAAGGAGAGGTCAATAACCAATATGTGCATGAACTAACAGTAATACATCAATTATGTTATTCTGTGTGCTATACATTGTCTACTAAATTAACCTATAACAAAATTTATCTTATTGTAAAACCAATAACAATATAAATTGGTATACAATAAGTGCATTTCAAAATAAAACTAAGAATGCTGAAATCGTAAATACAATTTTTTATGATGGAACAGTACTATTATGTTAAGAAAAATTTTATTTGCTGCCTGTAAAATTATTTGTACATATTTTCTAAATATGATTAATACATCCTACAATTCATTTAATGTACAAATGGACATTCACAACATTCAACAATGATTGATAGACTGACTCACCGTAAAATTTATAAACCCACTATTTATTACACAAATAACAATGTAATTTTTGTATGGGAGCATAGGTTTATTTATATCTACTCAGTATCCTATAGTGCAACACTGAAGTGTTACTTATCTAATAATTCATTTATAAATTATTGTTATTTATTTGACATAGTAGACTTTAAAACATGTGGTATTTATTAAATCGTAATTCAAACCAATTTTGCAACAAAGTTATACCTTGTTTATTTGCCTTCCATACATTTGCAACTTAAATTATTGCCTAGTACATTACTTCATATGGTAGTTCAGAGAACTTACAAGACTCTTAGATACCTACTAGCAGCTTAATTCAACATTTAACATAGAACATAAATACAAATAATAAATACAAATGAAGTACATACCTTGCGAAAGGCAAACAGTTCATTCTGGAGTTTCTGCCTATCAGCAGAGGGCTGCTGGCCCTTGCCGCGTATAAACTTTAGCATTCTGCCGGCCTGCAACAAAACAACCACTTAGCCACTACTCACACACCACAACAAACAGACGGACAAGACAACACCGCCCCACCATTATGATTGCATGCTTTGACGCGCGAACACTAGCACACCGACCGGCATCGAGAAGCCGACTGACTTGCTTCCACTACTAACCACCAGATACCATCACCTAGCCCCCGCGCCGAGATAATAACACGGCGGTCTCTCGGAACTGCCAGATAACCGACAGATAACGCAATCGATACCTGCCGAACCCAAAAAACATGGAATTTACACCGACTTTTGTAAGATTTCGCATGACTATAGAATAAGTATGACAAGACATTGGACAACGCCTGTTCGAACCTGCCTTTTCGTCACAATGTCACTGTTTCCTGATAAACTAGGTATCGATAGGCCACCGAAATGAAAGATTACATACCCAAAGACGACAGTTTGAGAAGTTTTAGTGATGAAATCCAAATTTAGAGGGATGACAGACAACTCACAAACGGCGTCAGATATACACACAAACATGAAAAAGCACTCACAAATCGTAAACGCACGCACACAGAACACACTCACACAAACGTTCAAAAGTGACGTGACTGGTTCTTAGTGTTGCCGAATAAAAATATTTTTCCATAATTACCATTTGATGACTAACAATTTAACACCAACTTTGGGGTAATTTGGTTATTCAATAAAACTTTGGCCCATCTGTAGTTTTTTTTCATTTTCAATATTTGTTTACACTGCTGGTTGGTGGGAGAAATAGATATTGCGGCGTTACTTACCCAGGGGACCTCTCACATATGGAACTACCAGTAGAATACCCAGTAGTTTAATTTATCCCACTTGAATGTAAATATTTTGGCATAAATAAAATGACATAGCATGGTTATGATAATTTCTTAAAAGATGTCGATTGCATTTATAAAAATATTAACATTACACATCACTTGAACATTTTTAAACTATAATTGGATCTCCCTTTGTTTGAAAGGCTATTTTGCTTTTGCAACACTAATTTTACGTTCAGAAATATTTCACAAAAATAGGAAAGAAAAAAACTTTGGTAGATAATATTTACAATGATTATGAATAAAAACACGATCTTAATTTTTTTTGTAGTTAATATAATACCACGTCCAAAACATAGTATTTTTGCACTGATATAAAATTAAGTTATTTCATATTTATTTTGAGCGCAATTCTCTAGGTCATCTCTTTAAAATTCCAAATGTATCCTTAGGTTTTAAATCAATATATTTTTGCATGTGTTTTGTAATTATATAGTATCAATATAGTATTGTAGTTTATACAGACTTTTTGAACATTTACATATCTTTGAACAAAAATAATAAATAAATGATTTACTGGTGTTAGGTCTCTCATATGTGAGAGGCCGCCTGGATAGGTACCCACCACCGGAATGTCTATTTCTCACACCAAACAGCAGAGTAAATGCACTGTTGTGTTTCGTTTGTTTGTAGCCAGAGTTACTACTGGACATGTTGAGACTTAAAATCTTACGTCTCAGTATGGCGTGTGCATTCGAATGTAAAGAATTGCTTTGTAATTCAAGATGTTGTTTGGTTTTGTTACTGTTCACTGAAGTACTGAGCAGTCGTTTACTTCTTAGTCGGTGAGCAGTTGCATTGCTTACCAACAGGTGAACGGCATGCTCGTCACGCCATTCATTGAATTAAAAAAAAGTTTAGTTGACTCCCTACCCATGATGTTTCCCTAAGTAAATTATGTATTTATAATACACAATTTACTATATTATTAGCTGTCTGTGTCAGTATCAGCCCATATACGTCCTACTGCAGGGCACGGGCCTACTCTACAATCGAGAGTACGATTGAGAGTGGTTAGGCCATATAGTCCACCACGCTAGCCTAGTGCGGGTTTGCGGACTTACATACCATAGAATTTTTTATACATCGCTATGATATGCAGGTTTCCTCACGATGTTTTCCTTCACCGTTTTTAGTGCGCGATGCGATGATTGACTATCAATACACACATGACTCCGAAAAGTTAGAGGTGTGCCATGGGATTTGAACCCACGACCACCGTGAACATGTTGGCAGCCGCATCTCGTCCATTTAACAACAGGCCACCACGCACTTTATATTATCAGTAATTATTGAAACAAGATTGAAATGTAAAGGAGAATGCCCATTCATGGTATCGATAAAAAATATTGTTGATCGCGGTACCAATACTGCTTAAAATTAATTATAATATTTTTTATGGCTTGTCCTTAAATGTTTTCCTGTTTTATAAAATAAAGTTATTATCATCACATTTTGCATTTTGTTCACAGAGCCGAATGCAAAATATTAATTTTTATTGGACTTCAAGTTCTTTTCCCCGAGAACAACGGGCCTGAGTCGCAATTATGATAATATTTTTAGAAAATATATATTTTTTCTTACATAAAAAGTAGATTTCATCGACAAAAATCTTCACACCGATACTAACATAGATAATACACTACTCGTATATCTATACATATAAATAAAATTGAAGTGTCTGTTTGTAAAGTGAAAATAAAAAAAAAACCAACTACATATCGTTATATACACGATACCTATAACGAAAATGACCTTAGATTTTTTTTGTCTGTCTGTCTGTTTGTTCCGGCTAATTAATTTTACTGGTGGTAGGTCTCTCATATGTGAGAGGCCATCTGGGTGGGTACCACCGCAGTGTCTATTTCTCGCGTCAAACAGCAGTGTAAACGCACTGTTGTGTTTCGGGTTGAAGGGCATTGTAGCCAGAGTAACTACTGGACATATTGAGACTTAACATCTTATGTCTCAGGATGGCGAGCGCAGTGGAAGGCCAAGCATTGCTTTGTAATTCAAGGTGTTGTTTGGTTTTGCTACTGTTCATGAGCGGTCGTATCGTTTACCATCAGGCGAACGGCATGCTCGTCTCGCCATTCATAGCAATAAAAAAATACTCTGAAATGGCTGGACCGATATTGACGGGACTTTTATTGTCAGGTAGCTGATATAATAAGGCGTAACTTAGGCTACATTTATTTTAGAAAAATTCTTTTATTTTAGAAAAATAAATTAATGTTGCAATGCCCACGTACTGTCCAGTACCGCAGCTCACGCGCATGCCACCACTGGGCCGTCACGTCGGGCGCCTCCCACCACTTCTCCCACCAACGAATCAATAATTAAAATAAAAATGCAAAAAAAAAAAAAAAAGAAACTAATTAACTTTTTTGTTAAATTCCACGCGGACGAAATCGCGGGCACAGTTAGTAGGAAATAAGTTTCACAGTAAAATGGGTATTCTCTTTTCCCTTACTTTTTGATACCCTTATGGTTTTTGCGGGTATGTTTTTGAAAGGCGCTGAAAATAGATATTTTTTACATATTATTGTAAAAGAAAAAGGAAAACGGCCATGATCGTAGGAGATTTAATTTCCGCCGTATGTCGGTGTCACATCAGTTCCCGGCAGTGTTTGCTTTTTTGTCGTCGCAACATTATTTAGCTATCATCACAAGCTTTTGCATCTTCATAAGAATTTTAGACCCAGATTAGGAAGCTACATATTTGTGATTTGCCTCTCACTAAATTTCATGAATTTTTTTTGTAAAACAAGACACTAATAAGGGTTTAATGCTAGGGAAAGCTAGGGTTTACGGGAGGACGTTGGTATTTTTATTGAGTAGTACTGTAGTAGTAGTAGCTACCTGTTGGTTCGGTGTGATGTGATCGGAATTTCATAAATATATTTTTAATTAAAGCTTTGTAGTTTTCTTCATTCTTAATGTTGTATTTCATTTGGCAATCCAAATAATACTATGTTATGAAGTGGACTGTCTATCGGAGGGTTGACCACGCTCCGAGCAAATTATTGTTGGGGCACCGCGCCTATTGGGAGCTTTATGAGCGTTAACGAGTGACACGAGGCGATACGCTCTGTGCCCACTTCAGAGTTCAAAGTCGCTATCAGTGAGGGCTCTCCTGCTGGTACTGCGCCCAGCGACTACATTGAAACTATGAGCAAGGATGAAAGAATACACAACGGATTTTTTAACGCCTTCTAATTATTAGATGAGCAAATATTTAGTCTAATTTTAAGATAGTATTTGTGATCCGGGCGCGGTGTCAATAAAGCAATGAAGAAGGTGGACAGATTTTTAATGTGTAAAGTATAAATCTTATATTATGTACACCCCGCACTAACTATGTATCTACTGTTTCCTTTAAGCACATACCACTTACTTTTATAAGCAAGGGGAATCGTGGTAAGAGCATGTATGGAGCTGCACCCCCCCAAGAGTTTCTTTAAAGAGGACCCTTCGCGTCTTAAGGGTTTAAAACCTCTGGCGAACCAACTCATTATTACCTACTTTAAAAAAAAAGGTAATTTTGATATTCAAATCCCAGGAAAAAAATGCACGGGAATTCGCTATAAAATATTCCTCATTTATTGTATCTAAATATACTTTAAACAAAACTATTCAGACTAAAATAAAACAACAACTGCATAAAACTAAAAGAACAACTAAGATCCATTGCTCAGTGGCATGGAATAACCAATGTTTGCAGAAGACGGAGATGTGGTGTAATTGGATACCAAAACTGGAAAACTCGTTCCTTTTTCCAACTTCATTCTACGGAACGGAAAAAAGATTTGTTGATTAGCATTGGCGGAGTCAGACACGGGTTGGAGAGAGTTCCGCCGACAGAGGGCGCATTGCAACGGAAAAGAATCCCTACAAACCTAGGATAACTTTTAAACCGTTTAGTTCTTTATAAGCACCTTAAGTAGGTGTTTTCTTTGTTGGCTATTCGTTTGTAGCGGTCTAGAGCAACCTGCTATACGAATATTAATACAATTCCTTTAACAGTAGATACCTTTAGATTTTTATAATAATATTTAGTAGTGCACGATACCTAATTGATAGGTATGCGATGATTAATGGACATAATTAATATAATGGGCGTCATTCTAATAAATAGCAGTCAATCTTTAAGAAAATCTAAACCGGGATACTTTCGTAAATAACAAAAGCACAAAATTAGATAAAACTGATAATAAAATTACGAGTTACAGTCAAGGTTTGCTTTAATACATTTTAATGAGGCACAAATTGACAATTTTGGTTTGCATTGCATCGACGTTTCCAGCGAACTATCTAGCCGAAAGCCTCCGGCTATGGCAGAAAGTTTTCTGCGAGGAAGTCTGCAAATCGATATGAATGACTTCTTCAAAATGTCTGCGGCTTGCATTGAATTTATGCGCTTCGTTTTGGTTTGCTATAAATATTTATTCGCGATAGTTACCTTGAATTGTAATTGCAGACAATTAATTTTATGATAGAGCTATTTGTTTAATAAAGGATTACACTATTAGGACCTATGACTAAGCCTTTAATCTAGCGTGAAATACATTTAAGAAAGTCAAGGATCTAAAATAAAATACGTTTAACGTACCTATAGACAGCCTCCGTGGCGCAGTTGGTTAGACGCCACTTGTGAAACGAGGGGTCACGGGTTTGATCCCTGCAGCGAGAGAAATGTTTGTGCAGCCCACAAATATTTCTGCCGGGTCTGGTTGTTTGTGGGACCGAAAAGTCACTTGTAGTTCCTGATATCCACGACACAAGACTTCATCTTTGTGTGGGGTCAGTACTATGTATGTGACTGTTGGGTGTTATTTATTATTTTATTTATTTATTAGTTGTTCAATCAAACATCATGTTGTTCTCTCTTTAACTGCAAGAAGCCCCCTGTTGAATATTATTGTCTCCCCAGGATTATAGCAACCTGTTGAAAGCGGCCTGATAAGACGCAATTTGTACTTCTTTTATTATTTATTTCTGTATACTCTTTCTTATTTTCGCGTATAATAAAGATTTAATAAATAAACAAAAATCTTTGTAACCCTGTGCTCGGTGTCGAGGAGTTCTATGTTAAGCAATGGACGATTATGCGCTCATACTAGTTTAGTATCTTTATAACATCTGTAGATAATATTTATTTATTTTATTTATTTAAAACGTTATTGTACACCTTAAACTAATACAGAAAAAATATAAAATAAAAAATGTACAAAAGGAGGTAATATTACTAACGGACGCAAAACTACTTCAATAACGCCTCCTTTTTATTCATCTTTCGTTTGAATGGCGTATCTTCAAACGCTGCTGTTATCACGAAGCACTTTTCGTGCATAATTCCCCCAATTTCCGTTCCGTGGTTTCCGCTTATAAGGGCTCTCAGTTCAGTGTTAAATTATAAAGAAGCCGCGTTTAATTTCCGCGTGTACGAATATTTAAGTTTGTATTTGTAATTCGAGTAGAGGTTTCCAGTTTCAGATTGTGCATTGAGTATTAATTACTTGTATTTTGGATTAACAAATTTGTTCGACAAATACAATACATTTTTAATTTTTGATATCCTCCGTGGCGTAGTTGGTTAGACGCCGCCTGTGAAACCAGGCCGCGGGTTCGATCACCTCACGGAGAGAAATCCCACAAATATTTATTTCGGGTCAGGGTGTTTGTGAGACGAAATGTCTATCGTAGTTCCTAATACCCACGACACAAGACTCGATCTTAGTGTGGAGTCAGAACTATATATGTGACTGTTCGGTGTTATTTACTATTTATTTATTTGCTGTTAAGTCTGCTTCAAATTTATCTTACTGCGTACCCTGATTTCATATCCGCATTGCAGAATTGTTTAACTAGTAAAATAATAAGGGTTTAGCTATAAATATAAACAAAGATATCATATAATATCATATAAATACAAAGGCGGCATCTGTGGGACTCAATTGGGTGTAATAAATAGACTTTCGTTTCTGAAACATCCAAGAGATGCTATACTAATGTAATTTTAAACAATTTAAGATTTGTACGAATAAGGGTCTAAAGAAAAAATATATTTAAATTATCATTATTATACATGAAATTATATGTGCTAAAGTCGCTCAATTTAACAAATGGAACAATAGATATATAGCTAACAAAGGCTACAAATAATATTCATATATTTTATCGCATTTTCACATAGGAGTTTGTTTTAGATCATAATTTATAATTTATGAAGGACGGTAATCCCGATCTGTACAACGGGATGGTGTCCGTATTCTGAATTGTCCCGGCTTTTAAAACCATGTTGGATTTTCGTTTTATCTCTTTTATTTAGAATTTTGTCCACAAGGTGGACGGACGACCTGGCTAAGGTTGTAGGAAGTCGCTGGATGCAGGCCGCATCCAACCGGGCGATGCACAGATCCTTTTTTTTACTGGTGATAGGTCCATCATATGTGAGAGACCGCCTGGGTAGGTACCACCGCAATGACTATTTTTTCTGCCAAATATGAGTTTAAATGTAAGGATAGTTGTATTCTTCTCTGGCGAAAACAGTCGTGTGAACCGGATGGTAAAAAAGTGACTGAACTTAAATAATGTAAAACATTTTAAATATTTAATCAAATATTTTCATTTTCATTGAAGTCTCAATATATCCAGTAATTATTCTGACTACAATGTCCTTTAAAGCGGAACACAACAGTGCATTTACACTGCTGTTTGGCGGGGGAAAAAGACATTGCGTGTATGTATGTATTTATTTCTAAAATATTGCTATCAGATTGTATTGGTTCCAACCTACCTTCATTCGATTGCAGTTTGAATGAAACCCCTTCTCACGATTATTGGCATGTCGCCAAACGGTCCTTTTTTTAAAGGAAAGAAGTTTTTAGAAGTTTTGTAAATCAATCCCCCTTGATGGAATTTCCGGCTATAACAAGCTTCCTCAATTTATTTTCAATTATTGATTACGATGCTAAACAATAGACACATTTTTAATTTTGCAACAAAAAGTATTTTTTTATTGCTATGAATGGCGAGACGAGCATGACAGTCGCCTGATGGTAAGCGATACGACCGCTTATGGACAGTAGCAAAATCAAACAGCATCAAAATTACTAAGCTATGCTTGACATTCTACTGCGCTCACTATCCCAAGAAATAAGATGTGAAGTCTCAATATGTCCAGAAGTTACTCTGCTTACAATATCCTGCAAACTGGAACACAACAGTGCAGTTCCACTGCTTTAAATTAAAATAGACATTATGATGGTACCTACACAGGCGGCCTCTCACATATGAGTGACCTACCACCAGTAAAAATGTATATTTGTTTTTGGTTTGTCCTTGTTGTAAAGCAACAGCAGTGCAATATTACGAACGACACAGGTCGCTTAAAAAAAGGATTGGCGTTAGAATGGATGGTTCAGCTACTGCCCAGAATACCAAAGATAAAGCGGCGCGTCGCGTCCGGCTTAGTCTTTTCACATAGGTGTGCGTGGCACAAAGAAATCTAGGTCTCAAGAGGGTTGTAGGTATAAAATTAGTACTTTCTAATAAAGTGTCAACGCCGTCGTCGACAAACATCGAAAACACTTTTAGGCGCAAACTTGTTGTTGGTCTTTGAAGATCAAAATTCCTACTTTATGGCAATATTTAAGGATCCACATACTATTTATTTCTAGATCGGCAAAATAATTGCAATACACCTGGCAAAAGCAGTAGTGTCCAGAAAAAGCATCGACTGGCGACAGTCGATTATCTTTCACCATTCGACGCTATTACGTCTGCATGAAAAAAAGAAAACACAGAATGAATGAAATGCGACTGAAAAATCGTATTTTACGTCAGTTCTCTGTAAAGCTGAATGGTACCCGTTCGAGCTAGCCCATTCATATTGAAATCAAGGTTAGCTGCCGTATCTCTGGTATATAGAATGTAGTGCTCTAGTTTATCTAAAGATATTATTCAAAATTATATTAGCTATGGCTTAGAGTATTCTACAAAATTATATTAGCTATTTATTAAAGTGGCTGAATTCAAAATTATGTGAAGTAATATTTAAGCATACTGTTACAAATCCTTATTATGTTTTAGCGCCATCCATAAAATTTTTCCTTTTTTTTTACTTAAAAATTTCAGTTACTTAACTTTCCTGAATGGTAGAACCAAGCTTTTGTCAGCATGAATGGGCATACTCGTACAGAGCGGCACCAGTACATGCCATCGACGTGGAGTGACAGTTTTGCTATCGCGTTTCGTTCGGTTACTGAGAATTCTGGATGCCCAATACCACTTTGCTCTACCATTTACATGGGCCGGCAACACATCCATTATCCCAGAATTGTGCATGTCCATTGGGCGCCAGTGATCAAGTGCCATCAGGTGATCTATTAGCTCGCTTGCCGGATTTAATAAATAAATAACTAAAACGTAAAAAAAAGTATAGGTGTATTAAAAAAATACCTACATTTTTAAACGAGCCACTTCGCACAACACCCTGAACAACATAAATAAAAGACCCATTAACTAAGTCATCCAACAAGACAAAGTCGTCGAATAAGGATATCGGATAAAGGAAGTTTTTCATGAGCTGAGCTCCATTTTGGAGGTAAAATATGTAAATTGTTTAGTAGATCCCGAGAGTCACGCCCTCAGGTGTGACACAATTTGCAAAATGTAGTCTGAGCTTGGGCTCTGAATGCTAAGCGGCTTACTTTAAATGGCCATTATAATGTCGGCCGAGATTAATTTAAAGGTAACTCTAACACCGCTACAAACGATACAATGTTTTTAAGCTTTACTTTTGGTTATCTCTCCTTTTAAGTAAATTAAGGTCGTGTAAAATTGTTTTATGAAAAAAGGGGTGTTAAAATTCGTAGTAAACCATTGTGATGGACTAGACTAACTTATCTGAGCCAAAGAGATAGTCTGTGTCCAGTAGTGTGACGAACATATTTTTGTAAGAGTTTTCTTTTATTAAATATTTTTTTGTCGCAGGAAGTCCACTGCTCAAGATAGGCTTTTCATAGCTTACCTGTTGAAGCGGCTTGCATCCCGCGACTTCCTGCAAAATGTATTATTTAAAAGGTACAATTACTTTTCACGTAGCAGTAAACCCACCTTATATATGTCAATTTATAGTGATCAGGGCTCAATTGCGTTCTAACTGGCGTGACTACATTACTCTGTACTCAAATGCTTTGCGAATTAGCCTCTAATTTTACGCTTGTACAAAAGCAATTGGCATCCCGCTCAGGGATTTCTCTCCAATACAAAGTGGAAACAAATAATTATAATGTGCATCCAAACTATCTGTCTATGACATACAGACCAGTCGATTTTATTACAATGCGATTTATTAGTGTCAGAATGTTCACTTTATATTATTATGTACCTGCCAGGCACTCTATCAATAATTCCCCACCCCCAAACTTAATATCATGTGTTGATCTTTCACAATACATTATCATGTCATGTGTATCTCTTGATCTAAGACGCTGAATCATAACATACAAGGAAAACTATCGAAACTTTATTATGTAAAAAAACAGAATGATTATATTGTTTCTCGGTATTGAATTGTTTTATATTGTATTACCTATTAGATATATTAGCCACATTGGCGGAACCTCGGGTAAGCAACATTAATTATAAATTACAGCATAAAAGCAACTTCAGACTTAATTTATCTAAATTAAACCATCGATGTTTCATTTGTATGGACCGCTGTACATACAAGCTGGTCAATTTTCGAATCGGTTTTATAATGCACGACAAATATATATTAATTTAATAAATATTGAAATAGTAAAATAGAAAAACTTCGTGTTGAAATATTTCACACTCAGGCTAATCAGGTTCCCTATTTTTCTTCAGGATTCTCTCAGTAACATTTTTGATCCTCTCATTCGTCGCTACGAGAAAAAAGTTGTAAAACCTTCTGTGTCTCGTCTCTGCAATAATTTTAAAGCTTATTTCGTCATGTTTAAGGTTTAAATAAGACCAAGAGTCCGGTAGTCGAATAGTATAAAAGCGATGTCGTCTGGTTACGGAGTACGGAGTGGCGGCCGTTGCCATGGCGACCGGCATCGATTGACGTCGCTTGCCGGGCGCATCTTGCAGCCTGCACAACACACCTAATAATGGCTTTGTCACAAATTCCAATTGGTCCATAAACGGTTTGAAATTACTTGTTTGTGTAAACATATTGTGATTTAGTATATATAGCATTTGTGTCTTGATGGTTATTAGAAAATAAATATTACTAGCCATGAAAAAATAAAGCTGGTTTTTATTTTAAATATTGGTACGTGTACTAGCGATTCTGTATATTAAGTGCCTTAAGTTTACACTATTTTTTTTATAACGAGTTAAAACACGAGGTTTTAAGATTTCGTTAATTTCTTGTCGGCAATCCTATTTGCTGGATCCTACTGTATATTTTGCTAATGATGTTTAGTCATTAGCGGGTTTGAAAATAAACACGTTGATGCTGTAAACAGACATTTGTTCCATTTCCCACAAAACTAAATCACGTCGTTAACGGAATATTTGCAGTTTCCTCTCTCCTGATTTATTTAGTTTCCGGACGTGATGAGTGGCGAACCGCTCTCGTATCTTATAAATCATCATATGTATTTATTAAGAACAAAAAGTCTTCAAAGACCGTTAATTAACTTGTTTAATCTTGACAAAGAGCGAGATCTCAGCAACGCCAAGGTAAACCAATCACAAAAGAGTTTATCAAAGAAATGCCTCGACTTGATTAGATTTCCACGAATTTTAAGGGCCGTGAGGACCAATTTAGGGGTCTGTTTGTTTCTTAAAAATGTTCTACAATATTTGTGTTATTAAGATTTCACAATATTTTTCTTTTTATAGGGTATATCTAGACTGCCACCGAAAACTAATCCAAGTAGTAGTTTTGGTGACTTCAAACATAATGCAACTAAACAAATTGTAAAACAAAAAATCTTCGCATTTATTACGAAGTTGCATATTGTCTGTAGCTACTTAAATTACCACCTGGTATGTGATAAAATTTAACTCATTCATTAATAGCATTTTTATTACATTAGGAGAAAAATGTTTCTTGTACCTAATTTCTGATACCCATAAGTCGTGACTTGTATCTTGGACTTGTATCTGTATATTGGAGTAGTGAAAGGATTACACATGTAACTGTTGGAATCAATGTTGGAATATATTATTTTTTTAACACAATTTATTTTATTCGTTTGCCACCGTAAAACAATTATAGCAATAAAACTTAGATAGTTGTTCTATCCAAAAGCCAAAATAAACGAGCAGATTAATTTTATTTTTGTACAGAACCGTGCCATTCAGTTTCTGTTTGCACTTGACCGCTTTTTGTCATCTCGTTAACAAAACGCCCAGTTGGAATTTAATTTCGTTGGCTTATGATCTTAAAGATGTTTTGAATTATTCCCCCATCGGAAATCTTATTCGTAGCTAAATGAACGGGGAATTTAAAAAATAACTCGGGAAATGTAGAGTGGTCGAGCTCAGGCGGGTTCATGTTTATTAATTTTTAGTATTATTTTTCAACATTTTCCTTCAATAATTTGTTATGAATAAGTTAAACTTACACAAGTTTTAAATACAAATAATCAAACGAAGAATTAAAATTAAAACGATCTGCAAAAGTCATTTAAAAATAATAAAAGGAGAATTATTACATCAAATCATAAAAGCAATTTGTTCTTAAATAAAGTAATAAAATCGTCCCAAAAATTCCATGTGTGAAACCAAAATTATTTCAAAAGTTGGGCAGCCAGTGTATACAATTATCTGTTCGGAGGGGTTGTGGAATTCTAAAACTTTTGGGTCGCTCTGATTTGTTTCCTGTAACGCTCTGCTTATAAATTAAAAATTCATTTTACGGAACACCCGTTGTACTTGTAGCTCGGTTAGCAGGACGACATTAAGCGGGATCACTGTGCTTTTTTGGTCTAGCCCCACAGACTGTAAATTGTAATGCATGTGATGTTATGCATACATTGCAATTTTTCGGGTGCGAGAGGGTCATGACTGTATGTATGTACTTTATATTTGTAATGAAATTCTTGATATTGTACTGCACTGTATAACTTACTAGCCGCCCAACCCAGCTTCGCCTGGGTGCATATATTTTTTGATTCCACTCCACACCAAATACATGTTGTTTTTCGTATAAACTCTTGTATGCCTAAACTTGACGTAGCTATCCTACTGTCCGGCTCAATCCCGTCTCATCCGCCTGTTCAGTCTCTTCCCAATCCGTCCCGTCCCTTCTCTTTATTATCCATCCCGTTTTATAACGTGCATTTAAATTTCGTCCTAACAAATCTGTGATCTATCCCAACCCTCTCCCGTACCTTCGATTCTATTTTGCTTTATGTCCCTTCTCTCCACAAACATCCATATATATCTTATACAACGGGCCGTGCAGTAGAAATCGTAATATTTTAATTTCACCACAACTTCAAAACCAAACGTCCAATTTTAATCATTCAAAGACCAAATATTATCAACATAAACTGTACTTATTGATGAAATAATTTATTTTGATAAGGATTAATAGCATGAGTAAAATAAACGCGTTTAAATGTAGTCCAAAAAAAAATTCAAGATTTTTAAATAAAAATGTGGTTGTTGTGCCTCATTCGACATAGATAGGTATAGTGTGTCGCGGACTTTTTTGTAGATATTTATAAGATCTACAATTAATTATACATTTTATGGTTCTATCTTTTGTAGTTTAGGCAGCGTACGCAAAATAAGTAACTTCTTTGGTTGATTTTTTCAGTTTGTGTCCGAAAAATCCAAATATCTTACGGAACCCTATTTTTTTCCAAAATATAGTCTATGTTACTCGTGGATAATGTAGTTTTCGAATGGTGAAAGAATTTTTAAAATCGGTCCAGTAGTTTTTGAGCCTATTCATTACAACCAAACAAACAAACAAAGTTTTCCTCTTTATAATATTAGTGTAGATAAGCCCATATACGTTCTATTGCAGGTTACGAGCCTCCCCTACAATCGAGAGTGCGATTGCGAGAGCTTATGCCCAAGGGCGGATCCAGCTTTTACGCCAGGGAGAGTCATATAGTACGATTTCAATACTCGAATTCGTAATAATGATTTTATAAGTTTGTTACAGCCGTTATTTGTGAACACACACACACTTTTTTATTTTATTTATCGACATACAAATAATTAATTGTGAATATAAATTTTATCAACAATATAATAAATACATTATGTCAATCTGGAGCCAGCCCAGGGGGGCTCAGGGGGGGTCATGACCCCCATGTCCAACCCCCTGGATCCACCCTTACTTATGCCACGCTGGCCTTGTGCCGGTCGGCGGACTTCATATGACATAGAAGTTCGTACAAATCGCTATGGTTGCATACCATAGCGATTTGGTTTCCTCACGATGTCTTACTTCACAATTATAATGCACTTCACAGTTATTGACTATCAATACACATATGACTCCGAAAAGTCAGGGGTGTGCCCTGAGAATTGAATCCGCGACCACCATGAACATGTCAGCCGCATCTGTTCCGTTTACCAATAGGCTATTTCTTGATATTATTATCAATATAACAACTTAAACTAATAAAATTAATTTATCTAAGAACCACTACTATGGTTACCCAAATTCACCGCAAGTTAAGTTTATTTTAATTTGTCAATTTAAACATGGTATTATGTCCACGTCTCCAAGATTTTAGCTGTACATTTCCAAATCAATGAAAGGTACAACAAATAAGCTTGGTAGTCTTCATAAGGACTTGGTTCCGACAATATACAACCAGTATATTATCTCGATTAGAAACTGCACTGTGGGGGTTCCAAGTATTTAAGAGCGGTTCGTAGATAGGGCCTGCTGTGTGTAATCCCTTTCAGGTATCTTACCCTGCTCAGTACCTTGTGGTTTGCACACATTTCTCAATCGTATGTATTTATAAGGGGTTTCCAACGGGTATGTTCACTTATGCATACTAAATGGTTTAAATAACACAAATATTTGCAAGTAATATTTATTAATTAAAATACTTATTAAATAAATAGCTACGTTTAATACTAGGCATGATGTAGTGGTACCATTAAAATAGGCCCCGACGATATTTTTTACTACCATAGTCTGTTAAATATGTATTGACCAATATTACCCCCACTACAGCATACAGGCTTTATCTAAAAACAAAAGTAAGGTGAAGAGTGGTTAGGAGTTAGGTTAAAATTGGAATACACAAAAAATCACTTTCCACATACTTTCTTATAAATCACTTTGGTATGCAGATTTTCTGACGATGTTGTCTTTCGAAAAGTGAGAGGTGGGCCTTGGGAATTGAACCCGCGACCCGAAGCCGCGACCACAGTGAACATGTTGGCAGCCGCGGTTGGTCCGTATTAACAGGCTAAACGTACCTAAGATATTCCGTGCAATACCTATATCACAAAGGGAAGAATACTGCTTATTATTTGGTAATATTTCGCACAAAAAATAGAAGTAATGCAAGTACAAAATCGAACATTCCGTGTGAGACAGTTCATGCACGTTCAAAATTCCTGTTCTTATTTTAGAACTCACATTGAATTGCTTTCAAATCCTCCAACGGGGAACATTTAGCGAACGATGGAAATTGCCTCTAAGCCCGGCGAATAGTGGCTCCGATTAGCGTGTTCAAACATACGGGAATTTCGGTCCACTGTGCTGGCGTGAATGTAGTGAAAGTAAACTGGCATTCTTATTCGAAAGCACTTGAAAACAGGACGTTTATTGTTTATTAATATTTTTAATAAATCTTGTGTTTTAAAAATTGCTTACACAGTAGTGTCACTAGTCTGCTTTATATACTTCTTCATGTTTTGCAAGAATCATCACTACATAGTAAAACACAAAGTCGCTTTCTCTCTCCCTATGTCCTTTTGTATGCTTAAATCTTTAAAACTACGCAACAGATTTTGATGCGTTATTTTTAATATATAGAGTGATTCAAGAGGCAAGTTTATATGTATAATACGTACATATTATTGTAAAGAAATTTATATGCACCCGGGCGAAGCTGGGTCGGGCCGCTAGTAAGTCATAAAAAGGGTACATAAAACGTAACGAATAATATATAAAAGGACAATATCATTCAGACTGATATAGTCGACAGAAGACACTGGTTTGGTTGGAAAATATAAGTATCACAGTAATCTGTACATTTATAAACAAAATTGAAGTCGCAATACTCATCGGTGAGCGTTATGCTTGAGGTATTTTAACAACTAGTGTTGTGGGTATTTGTGATTTTGCGACTGGTTTCAGGGTATATAAACCCGCAAATTGTCGAACAAAGTTCAGTCGTTACCGAGACTCCGACGCTGTCGGTTGTCGTTGAGTCTCTCACAGTACCGGTTACCCGCGATATTTTTTATAGTAAACAGTGATACTGTCAATGAATGGTGCTGTTATTATTTCAACATAATATAAAAAATGTAAAAATCGCTATCCGTAAATTATCGTGTCAGTGAAATAAAGCAAAAGCTTCATTCAATCAGATTGCCAGCATCACGTTTTCATTACCAGCAACGCAGTTTTCACTGTCATCGGGAAGGTAAGTGATTTATATTTTCTTTTTATTTTCGACGAATTTATTATCGTTGGTCGTGTATATCACAAAATAAAGTCCATTATTTACATCTTACAAATAAATAATAACGTCATTCGTTGTATTAGGTTTTTCTCCTTTTGATGGGAGAAATGTTGGTGAATCTACCAATTTTAGTACATATTGTAAAGTACAGTTAATCACGCAGACAACGTAGCGGGCAAAAACTAGTATGTAAATATATTTCGTTGTTGAATGTACATATCGAGATATATTAAAGTGTGTACGTCGTAGGCTTACTAACGAGGTGTTCCTTCTTCCTCAGGAAATAACATAACTGTCGATATACTATCTGAATTTCTCCGAACACGCTCTTAACATCAATATCTGCAATACATATTGGATACAATAGCTTTTCCCTCTTAACAAGTTCCCCGAACCGTGTATGATCTGAAAATAACTATTTACGCCTTATGAGAGGAAATTAATTTATTTGAGATTCAGTTTATGAATCGTACACAAATTTTCTTTTTGTTATTTAATTAATTGGTAGATAATGTGGAATTAATTGAATTTAATACTTAGTTATTTAGTTTTCCACTGAATATCAATCGAAGGTGAAATCAATCAACAATAAAATATTCATAATACCACGTAAAAAATCCACGTCACCTTGAATGTCCAGGATTGAATTTAGACGCAAAAAAATCTACTTTTTAAAAATAATAAATACCTTAAAGAAACACTGTTAATCCTTCGGACAAGACTCTTTATTTTATGTAAGATAAGAGACAATTTCTTCAGGATTTTTATGTTGTCTGAAGAAGCTGCGCGTCGCTTTGTTTAACTATTCGAAGGTCGCGTTACTAAAGTGGATATATTTTTGCAATCCGTTTGGAATTCCTTTGCTATTTTCGTGTTGTCTTAAGACAATTTGGGCTTTGTTATCAGAGCCAGTGTTATTAGTCGGTTTTCTTGGAACATCGCTTATTGTTCGGGTATTCCTTGTGGAATAATTTCTTGCAAATTAAAGACCTCTTGTTTTAAAATAAGCCTGGGACTTGTCAAAGATAGTGTTTTGAAATGTAGGCTAATTTCTTGGAGCATTCCACGTGCTTGTTAAAAGAAATTCCACTAGTATATTTTATGATTATGATTAACTAAAAACGTAGATACCGTCAGACATTTTGGAGTGAAGGGAAAGCTCGCTTTGTGTGAGGCGCGTTCGCTAATGAAGAATGTTAACTAATTTTGATTATTAGCACTCCATATTCTCTGCCAAAAATAAAAAATACTAGTGAAAGAATTACTTCGATATGTCAATTAGTTTCCGATTTAGAAGTAAAACAAGTTTTAACCGTACGACCCGGGCTGCCGGTTACGGTGTGACGTCATAGTACAACACGCTCACTGGCTCACTCAGTCCGCTCGTGGTCGCGCGCCCGTGCCGTTGAATTTATACCCACAGAGTACTATAATATTACGTTTATACCTAAAGACTTTTAACAATGTCCAATCCAAATACTAGGAAATCATGTGTTGTGCCTAAATGCACAAACACAACTACCAATTCGCCAGAAAAGTTGTTTTTTATAGTTCCAAAGGACGTTAAAATGCGAAAAAAATGGATAAAGGCTATGAAGAGGTTAGATTCTACTACATCTACATAAGTACCTATCCTGCTTCCTACTAATATTATAAATGCGAAAGTTTGTGAGTGTGTGTGTTTGTTATCTTTCACAAAAACAACTACTGAAAGGATCTGGACGAAGTCTGGAATAACACATAGGCTACTTTTAAAACTGGGAAAATGTACAGCTTCTGAGGGAAACTGGGGCGAAGCTGCTGGCGGAAGCTAGTTTGTAATAAATCAATATAGGTATGTAGGTATTCATTTAAATTTACTAAGAAGAGCGTTACCTACCTATATTATACATACGTGCCTACCAATAGCTACAAAACTATAATACATACATATTTGTTGTCTTTAACTTACAAATTTAATGGTAGGTAGGTAGTTCTACTATTTGAGTTGCATTCTTCCATTACGACATTAGTTGGGTATTTTGTTTTGATAAAACAATTTAGAACAGATAAACTATTAAGCATAAGTAGTAGCACGGAAATTTCACTTACCGTTGTATTTTTATTCCTCGCATTTCGGCGGCAACGAAATCACTATTTGTTGATAAGTAATGCGCGACCATTAATCCATCTATTTTAGGTAGATTATCCGATTGCCTTTTTTCGAATCCTTCATCCATTTTATTAATCGAATAATATTTACTATTATTAAACTATTAACTTAATACACGAACGAAAACCAACAACAAAACACTGCGCAAGCTATTACAACTACTATAATCGCTGGCGGTTTGATACGAAGCGAGTCGTGGCCCGTGCGGCGCGTTGTAAAATGACGTCACAAGCGATCGCGTGACTGTAGCGGGACTCGATATTTTTCAAAACTTTGAATACCTATAAAATCAAAACTACTAGGTATTTTTGACTACAACAAAAACTAGTGTGTTTGTATACATAAAGGCTTTACTGAGACAACATTTCAAGCGATTTGGCATACCTAGTAACATTGTCCATTAGCCGGCGCACCGCGGGCGAACAATATTACCTTTTAGCTAAAGATGGTGGAGAGCAACTTGTAAACTCGCGCATTTTAGTTGCGTGTTTTCTGGTGTTAAACATTATTACATCCGGACTTAGTTCAGCAAAATTAAGTATTTTAAAAATTTTGTGCTGTTTGGCGAAATAAATGAGGTGATAAATTAATGTGAAAAGTATGATAGCTATTTTTTAGTATCCTTCATAATTTTTTATACATTCAAAAAGCGCAAAAAAGCTAACGTTGTAGTGCTTTGTCCGTTTTCGACAGCATTACAGCCGTTGTTGAAACACTTCACTTGGGTCTAAGTGCACTTAGCTATTTAGCTATTTATAAGCGTAACAAAGCCTAAAGTGTTATAAAACAAACACATTATTTCAGAATAATTATTTCTAAAGCTATCTAATCTAATTTTTGACTATGCTATGCTTTAAAACTGATTTGCTCTTTTACTTTATTTATAACGTCACTTATTAAGTACACAAAAGCACATGCCTACACACTCTCAATCGTGTTATCGATTGTAGACGAGGCCCGTGTCCTGCAGTTGGACGTATATGGGCTGATACAGTATAGTACGGGCCTGCATAAATTATGAAGCCAAATAATAAAAAATTCTAATACGGCCCTGGCAATCATCATGAAAGCACGTAACCGAAGCCATGACTCAGGATGATTCATTTTAAATCCATACGGTTCAGGGTTGAAGCTACCCCTTCCGCGAACAGAATTATTCAGGTGGAGTGGTGTCGCTTGTTCCAGTTATTTAACAATGAGGTTGTATTTCAACGTAATTCATAAGGCTGTGAGTAATCTAGTGATATGCATATTCGTAAATAGAATATTGATTTATGATACCTTGGTGTTTGTTCAAGATTTTCAAAGCTTTATGAAGTGTACCACCCCGACGACTTTGAATCTTTTGGTTGTAGAAGGAGGGCGTTTCGAACAGTACGACTAATAGGATTGACATTATACGAGTAGATATATGAGTTGCAGACGTTTTATACAAGTAATGTGGCCCACAACATTTTGTCTCGGGTCTTAATGTTTTTAATCTGAAAAGTCTTTCGTAGTTTCTGTTGCCCATGACACTCGACATAAATTGATCATAATGTAGGGTCAAGACTATTTGATGCATTTATTTTACTTAATGTACCTATTTACGACTAGGTGGCGACTACGCTAAAATCCGTCATAATTACCCATGCAAGTTTATATCTAGGCCTGGCTGCAATCGGGCCGACAATATTATTGGTAATTGCAGTGCACTTTACACCATATCCATTGTAGTCTTGTCTTGACTTTGTCGTGATATGATATAAAGTAGGTTATAATATATGTACATACTGTGTCTGTGGCGTAGTTGTACTACGGTATGATCACAACGTTGAGGTCTCAGTCGAATCCTGGGCCGCAGTGACATTGAATTTTTGTATTACGAGTGCTACCGCAGAGTCAAGAATTTGTGCTCGATATGGAAAAAAGTACGATTTCACATCGCGGGACAGAATACAGAAAGAAACGGGATGTTTTAGTAACACCTTTTCCTACCTCTTCTGGGAAAAAGGCCCGAGTTTATGTATGTTTTATGTAAAATAAACATAAATAAATTTGCAAGTCTAGTTTAAGCATATGAAAGAATACAGGCATAACTATTCTTGTCGTGTCTCCTTTACGTTACAAAGTTTTCAGACTTGCGACTATCGAAGTGTAGTATATTTCTCACAACTTTTGTAGCAAATATAGCGTGCTTAACGGAAAGATGCATAGGAAGTGAATACTTAGAGGCAGCTGAAGATTCATCTGCAGCCGTAGAAAGACCATAGCTAATACCAAGAATCATCATGTTTTGGATTAACCAATAATCTTTCTGATAGGTGGATGGCGAGTACGTATCTGCGCGTATTTAAATAAATTAATACACCCAACAGACACATACAAAGTCTTGATCCCACACTAAGATCACAGCCGCCAGCATCTAACCAACTGCGCCACGGGGCTGTCATTTAAGACGCTACTCCCATTCATTAACATCATTCGACCACACCCTGTCTGTAATGATTGTCCTCCGTTTAGCGGTAAGCCGAGGTATAATGCTCCAGCCAACAACTTCCCGGAACGTAGCCAATTTCGATCGCGGTGCCCCCTGCTGACCGACGGTCGAAGCTCTAGCAACCGCAGATGGCGACACCCATTGTTAACGTAGTATATTATAACTGCATAAACAATATATTAATAAACGGTGCGTGATGACTGGTATCTAGTTAAATTAATTGAATGCGCCAATCTGTCCATGGCGGTTTTAATTGGTCAATTATACGTTTCAATTATCAGAAAGCACGTCGCTTATTAGGGTACAATATTAAAATTGCATTATTGTCGTGTATTTTACCGTAATTGCATAATATCACTAGATGGATTGGCAACGAAGCTTGTTCGCGTAAAAGCTCCGCACAACAATCTGTTGTTTGGGGCCCGGAAACAAGCGTGTATGTGTCTATAAATATTTTCTGAACCACTCAGCGAGGATCGTTATTGTCATGACCTAAGACCTAAGCCTAAGACCATCTATGAAATCGGGATTCAAAAGATGCTCAAACCCGAACATACCTATGCCACACAAAGTATCGAAGTTACGCGTCAGTTTCATAAAAAGTTTCAGCATGTCCAATCTTGGAATTTCTAATTATGTTCATAAATGGGGACGATATAATTGTATTTACAGGTATCTGTACATTGTATGATTTATGATGGAATAAATAAATTGTCACATCTGTCAGTGACGCCCACGTTATACACGCCCACGCATTATGTCGTTCTACATCCCCATTTCCCGGATCATAATATCATGAAATAGATATTCAATATAACCTTAGCTAAAATCTACAGGTATAACGCGAGATGACTTACTTTATTTCTCTTGGAATAAAATATTATGTCTATTGAACAAAAGGTCCAAATACTGTATCTTTTTTGGATCTAAATGAGGTTCTTATTACTTCTTAGAACGGCAAAAAAAAACCAGTGATATCGGAAAGCATCAAACAGTAATAAGCACTTATATATTTAACTAGCCTTTTAGATTACTCTGCCTCCCTAAAACGATGAGGGGGGGTTACTCCCTCAGTAGGGAGGAGGATTTCATCCACGCAGGGTGTCTTCCGGAGAGCGGTTGCCATACAAGAACTTTGCCACTTTCACAGCTGTCGCTTTTGCGAATTTTATGTCCCACTAACAGGACTAACTAACACCAGAACTTTAACTTTGATCTCTGGAATTCAGTGTATGTTTTGTGTAATATCGTGGTAGTTAATAAATCTATATCATTTGAAGTCATGTTTAGTAAGGCTTAAATATAATGTGAATTACTTGCACACAATATTAATTTCACGTTGTTATTTGTAAATATTTATCAGCAAAAATAAATTCGTTGTTGGATTGTGATGACTCCGTCGACAAGTGGCAGATAATTGTAGACTACCGCTCTCACACTCTTACACGGATGGTATTACAATTACCATCGGGTATAATGTGATCTTCGTCACTCCAATCCCAAACGAATTATACTTTTTTATAATGGTATAGACACAATAATCGATTGACTTACAAACACCCCTCAGGGCTTCCTGAGGTATTTCTAAATTCAAACAAATCTATCTCGGAAGAGAGCACAAATAGCCTGGTAAATACAAATATGTGCACATATTTAAACTGCCTGTTCCCAGGCCACAACATAAGTAGGGACATGCTGCTGCCTGACAGCTAATCAATTCTCGTTTGCTAGCTTTGCTGCCGCCCATCGCGGTTGGCGTTTTTAATATCACCGGGGATGGCTTTTTGGAGACATTTTTTTCGCGTACGAACATTATTTGTTGCTACGCTGCGGTAATATTGCCCGTGGATATCAGTTTACAAAGTAAATTAACACCTGCTTCTTTGTTATAATTTGACTTTTTATTTAGTATAGGCATTTATTTCTTTTTTTTTGTAATTACTTTTATGTTTTGGACGGAGTGGGCAGAAGAGCCGGCTTATCGCAGAGTTATTTCTTTTCAAGATGTCAGTGTAGAGTTTGGTTACTATTGTTTTACACAGATGTAGAATATTGCTTTTTAATAATTTTACTGCCTCCATGGCGTAGTTGTAATACAGTACAGTTACAAAGCTGTAGTGATATTAGATTTTTATATTTATTATCAGCCCGGAGTCAGAAATGTATGGCGATAGGCTCGCCCCTTATTACATTGTGGGACGGATAATACAAGGCCAAATATGAGTGCCCTGGCATCTCTGCCTACCCCTTTTGGGAAAATGGCGTGGGTTTACGAATATATGTATGTATATTGTGTGGGTTGATTTAAGACTAAGCTCTTGCTTGTGACGATACCTAATTATTTGCTTTTATGTTATTAATGAATAAATATATTTCGCTCAGAATATTTTAACAAACTTATTTATTTCTTGAATATTAATATTTTGCCTTTTCATATTTGAATAATTTATTCATTTTCATTAAATTTGAACATTCAATCTTGTTTCAAATGATTTATGGATTACGCCCAGCATCCCAGCGATCATTGACCTTTGTGTTACGCTCGAAAGCAAAGGTAATGACGTCATTCATCCTGCCAACTATTTCTATTGTGTTCATTGGATAATGTCGTGCAACGGGACAAGGGATTGTGTGGAAGATGAAGGAGGTGCAACGTCATCGTCCTCGGATAAATTAACGTCTTCATCAATTTAACTTGTAGTGCAACAGGAGAGCTCAGTGCTGTCTTCATTGTTTAAAGTTAATGGCGTAGTTTCGTACTATTAGATATTTAGTTTAATGTGATAAATATTTTATACTGCTTTGTAAAGGTTTAGTTTAGTAGTAGATTCACTTAACTAAGAATTTTCAGACTGGTAGCTTCCTTCTTCTATATTTTTTTCCTTGCTTTTCGCCTGATGGTTAGCCATATGACCGCTCATGGACAGTAGGAAAACCAAACACCATGCATTAAAAAACAATTCTTGGCATTCCACTGCGCTCGCCTTCGTCAGAAATAAGATGTTAAGTCTTAATATGTTCATTAGTTATTTTACGTACAGTGTCTTTCAAATCTGAACACAACAGTGCATTTTTATTGGTGTTTGGCGGGAGAAAGACATTGAGGTGGTACCTTTCCAGATGGCCTTTCACATATGAGAGACGTACCACCAGTAAAATATGCCTTCTTCGACTGTTTTGATCAAACAATAATCAAATATAAAAACACACCAACATACCTTCGTTTCCTAGACCGTTTTGCTTCCAACTAGACTATAGTTTACTTAAAAAGCATTAGTCAGATGATAATAAATAAAATTGCTCGACTACACATGAATAAAAGGGTATGACAGTTTGGACAAGGGTAAGGTTATAGCACATAAGACTATTTTTATTCGATGTGATATTATTCAATAATTCAAGAATCTAAACAGACAAACCTGAAAATAAATTGGAGTGCCCTGACATTCACGTTTCGTTCAATAAATGATTGCAAGGCTTGACAAACCTTATCCCCTCCCCTTCTAGCTCACTTTTTGCACCCCTTCTTTCTCCAATGACTTTTAAAGGTCAGCAATGACGGTTCAATCTTCAAGTATTTTATACTTAGAGTGCTTGGGGGGTGCTGTCCACCTCCTATCTTCAAACTTTCATTCTTAAGATTCCGAATTGGAAAAATACCTTTAATAGTCGCAGAACTAGCTTCCGTGACGTAGGTTTTGTAAAACGAGACGACTCAGATTCTATTCTGGCATAAGAAACATTGTTTGGGTTCACCACAATGTTTTCTGCGTGTAGATTTTGGGTGACTAAAAATTTCTTATATTTTGATTACGCAAGACTTTTATGTTTACTGGTGGTAGGTCTCTCATATGTGAGAGGCTGTCTGGGTAACACTGCAATGTCTATTTCTCCCGCCAAATATTAGTGTTAATGCACTGCTGTGTTCCTGTTAGAAAATGTCTCAGGATGATAAGCGCAGTGGAATACCAAGTATCGCTTTGTATGCTTTTGTCCATGAGCATTCGTATCGCTTTTCATCAGGCGAATGACACGCTCGTTTCGCCATTCATCGCAATAAAAACAAATATGATAAGGACTAAGTGTTTGAATACTTATTATTTCTCAGTATGTAATATAAAAAGTAGTTATTTAGTAATTTCAGTCAACCTTAACCAAAAGTTAATGCCAGATTGTAAGCATTACAAGACTAATGGTTTTCTAATGTCCCACAAGTTAAGGCAAGGTGACACTGTAACTTCGACAATAACTGCCAAAAACTTGCTCAAGGTTAATTGTTCATCGGTTCAGCACTAAGTATTGATTATTGCAGTGCCTTTCACCCTTAAAAACTTTTAGACCGTTTAGAAGTCGTTACACTGAAAGCGAGCAAAAAGTTCTTGATGTCGTCAGGAAAGGTATAAGAGACAATTGTTACAATAAAGCAGATTATTTTATTGGACTTTATAAGACTTAAAATATTTCTTTGCACACCGCAGTAAATATTATAAAAATTAGAGGTATTGGCTAAAAATATATTGTATTAGGCAAGTAAGTCAGGTTTTTATATTAGTATACAATTTAAAATACATTTTTTTTCGTACAACCACCAAATGTTCAGTTTAGACAAAATATCAACATAACATAACAGTTATTGGAAGTGGTAGCCACGCTGTTGTCAATCATGACTCAGCATGAATGGGCAGGCTCGTCCGGGGCGGTAACGCTATCTCATCTCATGTATGTGAAGCGACATCATTGCTGTCGCGTTTCGTTGGGTGAGTGAGATTTCCGGATGCCCGATATCCCTTTTCTCTTCAAGTTAAGTGATACGCGCGCTTCAGGAAATATTTACTGAAAAGTCACTAAAATTAGTTGTCACTCGCAACAATTTTGAAAGTGCTTACTTGTATTCTGACCTGTTTAATAAAAAACAAGATAATATTTTTATCACCATATGGACGAAATCTTTTTAAATTAGCGCGATTTTCACGTTCATCATTTTGAAACTCCAAATGTACCGAAGTGCCTTCCTTCTCCTTTGTCTTAAAATCAATGAACAATAATAGCAGATCGGAATAGGGTTGTTGTGCAAACGTGAATCGATATTATTGCATCGAATGTATCCAATTTGAAAAGAGTTTCTAAGTGGAAAGGTTCAGAATGGAAGCCACAGACATGTTTTCCATCAAGTTCAATCATTACATATTTCATATTTTACTTCAAATGGAATCGCCACAGCAACCGTGAATTTTGTATACACAAACGTGCATTCATTTCATAGAAACAGTTACCGTGTTATTTATTAGGTTATATGTCTAGGTTACGTTAAGAAAATACAGTCCAATGTTTTTTTACGTAGACTACAATATGACCCACTATTTCTTAAACATAAAAATAAGCTATATAGTCCTAACACCATCACATTACGAAGTATTGTCGTTTGTACAAACTACTAGAGATTTTTTTTCGGTCTTCGGTCAGATCTTTCGGTCTTAAACACTCAAACGCGAGACACATACTTGAGCGCCTCACAAACATTTGTCTTGGTGTGGGTATCGAACCCGCGGCTTTTCGTTTCACAGCCTACGTCTAACTTACTGCGCCACGGAGGCTGTCACTGTCTTATAATATGACGAATAGCTTATATTAACTTAAGCTGCATAATTAGAAATAATTTACTGAGTCATTATATTTAATAATCGCAATGTATGTATGTAAGAGACTCATACCATGAAATAAAAAAATACATATAACAGTTATCTATTTAGTTTATTAAGGATTAAACAACAACAGTTTTCCAGAATATTTTAAATTGAAAAAGGGAATTAGCTCGTCTTGTAGTGACCGGTGGAACGTTCGAAACCTGACAGGCTGTTCGGAAAAGAAATGAGATTCCAGCTAGTTTTCCGTTTGGTTTTTGCTGTTAATGTTTTTTTTTTTGTTGTTGCATAAATGGATTTCCATTAAGATAATCCGTGGTGAATGATCAGATAGCTATATCATTAAGAGCTCGTAATATTTCGATGCATCATATTTTGAATAGTGTTACGTACTTTTATGTTTAAGGTTATAGTGTCTTTTAGTATGATAGGCTTTTAAAACATAGTGTCCTATGTTCTACGGTTAAAACTTTTTACTTATGCAACATCATGCAGTCATCTACCATCAAATATGCCGTTGCCAAAGTTGCAAGAGAAAATTGTTTCTTTTGTTGATTTTAAATAAAAATCTATTTTAATTATCATCATGGTTAATATCACTACAAATATGAAGCGCTAATTGAGCTTTTGTATATATATACCACAACAAATAAGTGTATGGAATTCGCAAGGATTTCTACCAGCATCGTCTATATGAATGCTTTATAAATAAGCAAGAATGCCTGTTGAAAAATTCATATATTAAAGCTTGTGTTGAGCGTCCGCTATTGTGATTTCAGCTGGTATTCAAATATAATGTAATAGCAGGATAATTGGGGGTTAGGATATCTTTAGGCATACGTTTACCTGGCTTTTTATACAAGATTCTATTGTTCGGAGAATTAAAAAAGTGCTGGGAAGAATTGGTTCACTTAATGATACCTATAAGGATCGAAACTCGAAAAGGAAATCAGGCCGACCCACGTCCACGTCCAAGTCGTAAAATCAAAATGGTAACCAATATTGTATAGCATTAAATTATGTGGCAGCAAACCCACGTAAATTGTAAGGGTAAAAAGATGAAATAAGTGTCAAGTATTTTATTTTGAAGATGTGGCGAATGAGTGATTAAATCAGCTCACATACCACCCTCTGTAGGGCACTAGGCTCCTCTTAGAATCCTCTACGATTGAGCGGGCTTACTATAGCCTCGCTTGCCGCTGGCTTATAACGGGTTAGCGAACTTCACATTGTAGTTGATTGAAGACGTTAATTTGATCATTAAAATGTAAGTAGATCTTAGATAGAGCCATGTGGTAGAGCATAGTGTAAGGTTTATATTGGGATATATGTCAACACTTAAAAATAATAAGTAACATTAGGAATTTGGCGTTTAATTTTGAATATGGTCAATGGTTTTGAATCATGGATTATTAAAGATATACTGTCGGATTAAGCGAGTATTGGATCGGGAGGGAATATATAATGACTAGAAATAATTTATAAAAGAGGATAAGACCATGTTGACTGTATTGGAATAATAAATTGTAAAAAGTACAAGAAGACTTTTAATGGAGTAATTCTTTCAAGTGAACCACATTAATAATATGTAAATATGCTTGACAAAACGCATATACATTCAAAGCCTACCTACAAATAACAACTTAAATATATTTGTATGGTAGCAGAACGTAGTTAATAAAAACACCTCATATTAAATGTAGTATGTATTTAAATGACCAAACAGAGAGGCACAATTGTGGCGACTGTTCGCGAGATAAACAAAATCGTTTCTCTTACGGCCGTTCTCTGTATCCTATATATTTTCAACAAGGGGTTAAAATAGCTACCATGACTATGTCGGTACAATTTTACGCTTCATTAAACAAACAGACATATTATATATTTATCTAATCGATCTATCTATAATATAAATATATGCACCATATCTATTCCTCTCTATCTTTGTTAACTGAAACATACATTGTATCAAAATACCTAATGAAATCTCTTGTTGAAGATAGATCGATTATAGAGAAGAGCTGTTAAATCAGTGGTTCTTAACCTTTTAGTCACGAGGGACCATTTGACCAAAATTTTGTTAAGCCATTGACCACCCGGCTGATTGACTGGTTTGGTTGTTTGTTCCAGTAACAATATGTAAATAAATAAAGGGTCTTTCTATCTATCTATGAATAAAACATGTTAGATATATTTTAAGGATGGCCTTATCTTATGATAGCTCCGTGGACCACTGGGGCCACCACTGGTCTGTGGACCACCAACAACTGTCGATACGATACGATAACGATGCGATTTATCTTTCTCTACTCCAATCATATAGCACCTGCTATGGTGGTCAGTCTTTGCCGTACCTGTATAGGAACGCCGAAATAAGTAAACACGTCTCTTAAGAATATGAGTTCTCTTGAAGAAAATTAAGGTAGCGAAAAAAGTTGCCTCAAGACCGTAATTTGGTCCAAACGTGAGTTTTAATCAACATTCCCCGACCAAGACGCGGTACTCGTCGATTGGTACAAAAAGCGGGAACTACTTGTTAGGTGTTTATTAATTTTATGCTGGCAACATCGTCAGTGCTGAGAGCCTTTTACGTAGGTGGAGCGCGGAGAAGGGCGCTCCACTCACCTGTCTCGTTAAAATTGAGCGCACTCCACCGATAATTCTTTTTATAATACACGTGTGGCTGCCATTTTGTTTTCACGCTTGTTTGTGACCAGCTGTGTGACGTTTTGTTATTGCATTATTGTTGTAAGTCTGGCGTTGTATTTATTTTCAATAGATGATATTTGTACGATTACACCAGTAGTACAAGAGAAAAAAAAAATATACATATATATTCTTGAATTTAAACAAGAAATTTACAACTATTATCTAAGCAAAATAAAGTAAGCTGTGTAAAGATATAAAGTAATTTCACCGCTTCTTCCATTCCAATTCTCGAATAACTCGCTTACAAAACCGTTAACTTCAGATAATATAATATTGTTAAGAATTTGCAATATAACCTGAGTGGAGAAATTCACAAAAATAGTTTAGTAAAAGAATTTTCCGTTTCGTATGGGGCGCTTAAGAGGCTTCATCAAAATCTCGATCGGAGCACAACACTCGGAGTCTGCGAGTCTTGTTGCAGCTCCATGCATCCAATTTAACTTCTACATTGTACTAATGGTATTTTTTCGACGTCTCGTCTCTTCCCTCCCGCGGTTATCGATCCAATAGCTATTGCTAGAGAGGAACTAATAAAGGTTTTACTGTATACAATACTAGAATTTCAAGGAAAACTAATCTTGTCGGAGTAAAATACGTGCATTACGATTAGACTGATGAGAAATCTCGTCTGTAGAGTATTGTAGTCGTTTTACATTTTCCATAATTACGTGCTAAATGTTCACGACGCTTGCGGTACATTTTACTAATTTATTACCTTTTTATCAAATTTAAATATCATAAATAACAATAATTCAACGAACTACAATTTCTTAATTTGTGTTGCTATTTGTCTGAATACGAGATACATATGTCGAAATGGGGATTATTTTATACGCGTGTTGCGCCGACTGGGATGTGTGCTATTAGAATTTACATCATTCGTTACACATTTCATTTACACGTCACACTGCATGGGTTTTCTCTACAAGCAAGAGTATGATTGAGATTGGATTGAGATGCGATTAATTTGCATATTATGGATCGTATTCTTTTTCAAGTAGACAGGCTGAATTTTTTTGTGCGTATGTTTCAATGTATGGGTCAAATAAAAGGAGGATTTCCACCGCCCATTAACATCAACAACACTTGGATCGTAAATGCGTTGCCAACATCTAAAAATGTGAGGAAAAGGAAGGATAAAAGAACGAACACTCGCAATCCGAAGGGAACACGACGGAAAAGCGTTCGCTTCACATCGATTTTCTGTAAGACTGGTATCCACGGGTCGAGCTGGCCCATGTCTGTAACCGAAGATACAGTATAGCTCTACCACTGCGAAAATAAGTAAATTGGTTCTACCTCTACTTAGTTTTTTATACTTTTTTACTTTAAGTCAAACCTACTGAATATACATTCATACATAAACTCGCGCTTTTTTCCCAGAAGGGGAATAAGGACACCCACGCTGTGCCTTATGTATTTCGTCCCACGATGTGATACGGGGCGAGCCTGTCGCCATAACTGGCACAAATTCTTGACTCCGAACGGATATAATTAGTATTAAAATCCAATATCACTTTGCTCGACCTGGGACTCAAACCCGAAAACTCAGCGTTGTAACAATACCCTAGTCGTATCCTACTTTAAATTCACCTAATCGCACCACTCAACATCAATAACTATCATCCATCCTTCTATCGATTATGCAAATTAATACAATACTAACACGAAGTCCTGCTAATAATTAATTAACGTCAACTATAATTGAAACAAAAGATGATTTCCAACTAAAGCGCCGCTTTATGTAAATGCATGTATGATATACAGAGCAGAATAATGAAAATGTATCCAGTACCACCGCGCACATCACATTTTATTAACTTCTCTCGCAATTATTCCGGCGGAAACAATGCTATGCAACATTCCAGCTCAAACAAATTGAACACAACAATGCCCGTCAACATTCGAAGCTTGTAATGATGAGCAAAATTATGTTTATTTACTTGCAATACAGACCTGCTTTTTGGAAATATAAATAATTTGTTTGCATAGTTATGGAGGGATGTGTAACACAAATATGCTTTTTTGTGTTCTTTCAGTATTCTTGTCGTATTTTTGGAAATAGTTGTGTTTATTTATGTAATTCATTCGGTTACTTACGCGTTACGTCATTTGAATAGTTCATTCAGTAAATGATTCACTAAATTCCAACTGTCGCCATCTTACCTATTCAATCTTATAATCACCTTTTTGTTTATTCCCATGAATGCTGAGAATAGCATGCCATTCGTAAGTTCCATGGTAAGCTATACGATCGTTCAAGAACAGAAGCAAAACGAAATAACACCATGACTTACAAGGCATTCCTCAGCACTCACCATCCTGAGACATAAGATGTTAAGTCTCATTAAGCCTTATGTCCAGTAGTTAATTTGGCTACAATGTCCTTCATCAAACCATAGCGCATTCATACTGCTGTTTGGCGGGAGGAAACTTCGCAAATTATTTTTAAAACACGTATATTTTATGTGACAAAACACGCACTGGTAACCGGGTCACAGCCTGGCAGGTACTAGGTAATCACGGTGGCCCACAAACATTCGCAACACCAAAAGGAATCGTATATGCATTCCGTTGCTTTGAAGGATGTTGAGCCTGTGGCAATCTAGTCGCCATACGAAATGCACCCGCGCAGAACATTGCCGATGTCAGTAGTATGTGAGTAGAAGTACCGACAAATATTTTGGTTGACATATTGATGCAACTCTGAACTGAAATACCGTGCGTATTGATTTTGAAGCATGAAAAGGATTCTCTAAAATTTTACACCATATAAAAGTTCTAAAAAAATTGTCATTTGTTTTGTTTAATAAATGTAATGTAACACAGGATTTTTTACAGGGATAGAATATCATCTCAAAATGTTTTATCATGAATTCTGAGGTATTAAAAGTGCTGCTTATTGAGTTGTCGAAACTTTTCAATAATTATAAGTTTTTGCCCGCCACAATTAAACCATTTTCGTCAATACACACATTAATAACGGCCTGAACTCCGCTCCCCTTAGCTCGCGTTATTATGGTTTGACAGTTATTGTCCAACTTTCCCGGCCTGCGAGCCTTTAATTTCTCTGTGAAAAGCCCTTGCGGGTCACTCAAGGTAACTGCCTCTCACTCACATACACGAAAGAAGAGCAAGACAAAACATCACCCATGGAGAATATAGGGTAACGTAACTACGGCGCGCGGCTGGCTTGCTCAATTTTATTATAATTGAAAGTTGCAATAAATTTAAGAACGACTGTATTGGTGACTACAGATGTATGAATTATCTTTGAATGTCACTTCATTATAATATCTGTATCAGCCCATATACGTCCCAATGCAGGGCACGGGCCTACTCTACAATCGAAAGTACGATTGAGAATGGTTAGGCCATATAGTCCACCACGCTGGCCTAATGCGGGTTGGCGGACTTACATACCATAGAAATTCTCATGAACCGCTATGATATGCAGGTTTCCTCACGATGTTTTCCTTCACCGTTTTAGTGCGTGGTGATTGACTAATCATTGTAACATGAAATTAATTATATATTCTGGTGAAGAACAGATGGTGGAAAATGATCGCAAAATTAGTGTGGTCAAATGACAGCAGGGAAATGAATGATAACATTGGCCAAATGACTCTTAGAGAGAACCACGATTGAAATAAAACTAATATTTAAGGATTTTATCGCGGATTTGGTTTAATTTTTAAATTATTTAACTTCCCGACGCTTATGTTACTTTACAGCTTTCGTGGTCATGGGGCGGACATAATGAATCATTGATTACATTCAATTTATCTTGTTTACTTAAATAATTTTAAATATATCGTGTCACCTGCTTAGAAATAGTAGGATTATATTATGTATGCTATAAATATTTTGTTAGGATATTGATCACCTTTGTGTCCCTAGAAAGGCTAAAAATACTTTTATATTGTGTTAAATCAGTCTTTGTTCGTATTTTATTGCGATATGATCATAGAATATTGAAGACTATCCCGCCTACACACCCACCGAGTATTGACAGTGACATATATTGGAAGTGGCACCGCACACCGAGCACCGTAGCTCAACGAGTCTCTAGAGGACACTAACTTGTATTTAACCCGCCACGGAATTAATTAAAAAGAACTTAAGTAGCTGGAACATATAAGGGCTAAATTTACACCTTACTTACACCTTTACACCATGTTGGAGACTAAATAAATTGCTTGAGACTTGAATAATTGGAGATAAGATTGTAAAACTAAAGGTAGGTATGAGTCGCAAAGAACAATGTATAAATATATTTTATGCGCAATTCTTTGATTAAAATGTTAAATGTGAAAAAAAACATGGAAATATGAAAACAGAATGAGATTTATAAAGAGATTAGTATCAGCATCATATTTGTGAACTGACATTGTAAGTCCAACTACTAATTGGTTTAAACTAAAAACCTACAATTTCTACGTAATAGATACTATACTGTATCAGCCCATATGAGTCCCACCGCAGGGCACGGGCCTCCTTTACAACTGAGAGTACGATTGAGAGTGGTTAGGCTATATCCACAGCGCTGCCCTAGTACGTGTGGGCGGAATTTATATATCATAGAAATTCTTAGAAATCGCTATGGTATGCAGGTTTCCTCACGATGTTTTCTTCACTGTTATCACTATAACACATATGCGGTGGTACACAAATGACTCTGAAAAGTCAGATGTGTGTCTTGGGATTCGAGCCCGCGACCATCGTGAAGATGTTGACAGCCGCATTTGGTCCGTTTATCAACAAACCATCACGCACTTAATATTCATAGGTACAACATTTATGTATTTTATTTTACATAATACATGTAAATAAGCAAGCATCTCAATGGAAAGTTGTCACTTCCCCTTATGAAAACATTACACATTTGAAAGCAAATATATCTACCAGTGGTACTTATACAAGCTTTTATAAAAATGTGCTACGCCGAGGGTTAGATTGCAATACAACAGCGCCACTAAAATAATATGATATAGGCACAGATAGGTAATAAATAGGCTTTCGTATTCATGGTTATATGATAAATCATTTCCTTATAACGAAAACACAAATGATCACAACCATGTAATCATTTGTGAAAAAAATAGAAAACTTAATTCTATACGATACAAGAAAGCAACATGCGCCATAAAGGAAAGAAAAAATCAAATGCGGAAAGGGTTCGATGATGGAAAATGTTAATAGGGGGTTTTCAGGTGAAACAAAGGTTTGGAAAGGGCCAGCGGACGCTTCCGGAGCCGCGCTTCGTATCGAATACATCCCCTGCCCTCCCAGAGACACACGACATAGATTAAACTATGTTATAGATGAGACGTCCCATTTACATTGGCTTTGCGAATTTTACAATTATTTAGGTTTAATAATTCCCATGTATTTCATTTTCGGACGATACCGTCCATTATGCATATGTTCTTAAAAAGCGTGATTGAGCTTGTTAAACAGTAGGTGAGCCTCTTATTATTATAAAAATCCTAATAATATTAAATAAATCAGGGACATTTGAGGGCCTTTAATTAGTTTTTATTACAATTATTGTAAGAGCTGTCAAACTAATTTGTTTTTCATATTTTTTTTTATTAGTATATTAGAATTTACGAAAGATAAGGGATTAATGAACCGTCGCCAAACTCTTAAACATCCAAACACAAATCACAGAAGTATGCAAGGCAATTATAGTGACGTCTTCGAATCTTATATTAATTATATTTACACCCTCGATACGAAAGACAAGAAAACAATTACTAACATCAAAACATTATTAAATTTAATTGTACCCATCTCTTGAAAGTAAAATGTAATAATAACGCTCAATATAACTGCCTACATCCCCATCTACGCGTATCCCATCCTTCAGGTTTTCGCGTGTTCTTTGCGAAGGGCGGCGCGGCGCAGGCAAGCTTTGGTCAGTGCCCCGCGCGCCGCGAAACAGTCCACTCGCTCGTCTCGCGCGGCCCGCCCGCCTGCACAGACGGCTAATTACCATATTTGAATATTCCGCCTTTGTTAAACGAAATGCTATATCACCTATAAAAGACACTGTTTGACCTGTGATAAAGACAATATCGTTCGTTCCCGATAGCATGCAGCAGGGTTAGATTAGAGAAAAGGGTTACACGGTAAGTACTGTATATTATTATTCTTTATTTTTATGGATTGATTTTTTTTGTGTTACAATTTATTGAATTGAAATTAATATACAGACCACGAGGCTGCTTTCTGTGATAAAAAACGAATATCTTCTAAAACAATGATGATTTATCTAATAACAAAAAATCATGGTAAAATCTTTGTCATCTATTATTAAGATGAAGATAAAATGTGCTAGCAAAGCAAATGTACTAAACATTTTGTGTTTTAAAATAATTAATTAGCGACGCGGCGCAGAAAACAGTACTGTTTGTCTTTAATATATAGTTTCTATCTCGACGCATTTGTTTCCACGCTTTTCTCTAATTAAGCAAAAACACAATACAATAGGTGGAAATGGCAGAACTCCTTCAATATGAAAAGCCAGTGGCTCATTACAATATGATTTAATTACGGCCCTTAATTTTCCTCGGCAATTAGCAGCCAAAGCTTTCACGGCAATCCGAAAGCAATTTATTTCATTTAGCAAACGTTTGCTTTGTTTACTCGCAATGAAATGTAAGGCGACGGCATCAATTTCAAAACTTAAAACCTTTTGAACATATTTATAATTTTTTGGGGCCGAAATGAAGCAAATAATCGCGCTTTCGATGTTCTCTACTATATTTTATTAGCTTTTAAATCTGGTCAAAGGTTTAAAGTCAAAACGAGGCTTTTATATTATTTGTCGGATTCTAGTCAACTCATGCAAAAATCGCTGGATGTATTTCGATGAGTCATTCACCGGCGATTTTGTATTGGTACGTTGGTTTTTTTATAGCAGTAGCTGGAACCGTTTTATGTTTGTTTGAAGGGACAATTTGATGATTACTAGATTTTTCACAAATCCCGTTATTACCTACTGTCGTTGGGTAGCAACGAGACAATAATTAGGCGCCGACGGCAACAGGACGCTAGTGATTTGGTTCTAGAAAAATTAATCAGTCTAAAATACATTTAATTATGTTTAGATAATGCTTTTTTATATAATAACCGATCTTCAGTGTAAAGGCGAAATTTCATCGTAATTTTTTTTATTATTAAAAGCCACATCAAACGTTCCGACATTTTACTATGATGGTAAATAAAAAATCGTTGTAATGTCTTTGTTATTCGTTCCTTTTACAATTTGCTGAGCATAACTTCAGTTTCTTATGTCATCTTAAGCTGATAATCTTATTAACTAAAAGTTAGCAACATATCTACCAATAATTTAAGAATAAGTTTTCACCAAAATTCCATTTAGCACTGAGTGATTTTCGGTGCATCTATCATCGCTCAACAATGAAATGCCTTAATCGAGCTTAGCCGCCACAGTTCTCGGTTAAAGCTGCGTGGAAACTATAGCGTTCGCTCCGAAATGCTCAATTTTGGGAGGTATTGTCTCAATTCCGATTCACGAGAGACTTAAAACCCCTCATTGTGGCTACCGGCTCCGTCGCGGGTATTCATTTGTCTCCAATTCTTATTGTTGCCACTTTTCAACGTACTTATTTATTGTGAGTTTTGAGAATTATTTTGGTATGAATTGAAAACATTTTACGTAGTTTGTTTGTTTGTTTGTTTCAAATCTTACTTATAATTTTTTTATAGATTCGGAAGTGACGTCTGTAAAATAATGAATCAATTTAATAAGTGGTTATTTAATATTAATAGAATAATTGAGGTTTCAAAGTAAACCGTATGAACGATAACAAGATTCATGCTCAGTACCTTCTTATTAACATCATTTTGATAAAAGTAATGACAAATTACAGTTAAATAATTACGGCCTTATTAATAGACAGTTTTAAAACATATTTTAGCTATCGATAGTTTGGTCCTTTTGGACGACTTACAGCCGTTCTCAATAATCTTTCATTTCATTAGATATTTAGACGCATTTTATATTTCAGTTAAGAAAGATAGAGAGGTATATATATAGTGCATATATTTATATATAGCTAGGTAAGCTAAACATATATTTCTATTTTTGTTTAATGAAGCGTATAATTGTACCGAAATATTAATGGTAGCTATGTTAACCTCTAGTTAAAGATAGATAGGATATAGAGAACGGCCATAACAAATAAGAAGACAAAACATACGATAACTTAAATAGGTTTTATTGGGTTTTATACCGGTCTATGAACAAAGACGTAATAATATAGGGATTTGATAATCATTTATATGATAGAACTATCAATTTTAAACGTATTTAAGCTAGGAAAACATTGTGGTAGATTCTCTTTATTATCGATTACATTACTTATTTCACTTTACATTACTTAAATATGACGAAAAAGTAATAAAGAGAATTATTAATATAATGTATTATTCGATGGACGGCAACCATATTAAAAATAATGGCTGCTATTAAATACAATACGCCCAAATTGTTAGTAAGCTGGATTATTACCGACAGAAGATTACTATTGCAACACACATTATGGATGGTTCGAAATATTAATGGTATATTACATTATCACACATAATTATCGGATTGCCGTATCGATTAGTTCATGTGTTAATACTTTATTTAAATATGAACTGATCACAATCCCACAATTTTATGGAATTAACGAACTTTAATGTATATAATTATATGGTAGAAATATATCGGTAAGCAGCTCTTATTTTTCAAACTTTTTACTTAGAGAATTCTCTAAAAGGTGAATTTTTGACCTTAATTTTTATTCAGCGCCACACCTTTCGCAGCTCATATTTACTACAAATAGCCAACAGAGTGCATAATAACTAGAACAAAAATAATTCACAGTAGAAAATACTTAAATTATAAGACTGCAAACCACGGCTAATAACGGAATATCTTTGCGAGATAATGAAATAGTTTCAAAGAGTTACGAGAGTAGAATATCTGCGGAAAGCATTTGCAAAATGTAATTAATTACCCGGGCGAAGGTTATAACAAACATTTTAGTAAGATATTCATTTATAAAATATATTGTTATTTTTATTTTTATTTGCAATACTGTACCTTATTTTAATGTGAGCTTTGTTAATAGTGAAGTGCTTTTGTTATTTATTTAGATACTAGGTAAGTCCCGCGCGGTCGCCTGTTATTGTCGGACGCGTAAGTTCGAAGTGACTCAAACTGGTTTTATTTGAGCCGACGCTTCGCTTAATAGTTACTGCGCAAATAAACATGTATTTAACTGATAATTACCAATCATGAACCAAAACATATTAATAAATAATGAACAGAACATGTCAAGTGATTTACCTATTATAACCAGACGCGGCTGCCAACATGTTCACGGTGGTCGCGGGTTCAAATCCCAGGGCACACCTCTGACTTTTCGGAGTCATGTGTGTATTGATAGTCACCACGCACTAAAACGGTGAAGGAAAACATCGTGAGGAAACCTGCATACCATAGCGGTTCATGAGAATTTCTATGGTATGTAAGTCCGCCAACCCGCACTAGGCCAGCGTGGTGGACTATATGGCCTAACCACTCTCAATCGTACTTTTGATTGTAGTATAGGCCCGTGCCCTGCAGTGGGACGTATATGGGCTGATACAGAATGTCTCAAGAAATGAGCAGCAGTTGTAATAGCTTGGATATGGATTTGGACGATGATATTCACCAGGAAGAAGCAAGAAGAGGATTTAAGAGTAATAGAAGAATCGATCATGACGAGATTTGGATCACTATAGGAAAAAGTGGAAAGCGTTTTGCGCGAGCAGCAAGTAAGAAGGACATTAGTAGGATACCCCGGGATAACACTGAAGTTTGTCTAACACATACTGAAAAACTACCCAAACAATTCAGACTAGCCAAAGTACTGAAATCAGAGAAGATACAGGAAATTATTAGGATTAAATACATAAACGCGTACAAGGTAATAATCCAATTTACTAATGAGGAAAGCGCTGATAAAATTATTAATTGAAAGTACTTTAATAAGGATGATTTTAAAGTTATAAAAAATTTGAAGTTGTCCTCTCTTATGGGGTGCCAAGGGACATTGATCTAGACCTCAGTGAAGATGAGATAATCGAAAGCCTCACTTGTGACACGACGGTTATAGGTGTCAAAAAGCTAAAAAGAAGGGGTAGCACCGGCCGGTGGGAAGACAGTGAGGCTGTCAAAATGTCCTTTAAAGGATCTTCCTTACCTACATATGTGAAAATATTTGATACGAGAGACATTTTTCCAGTCACGCATTGTGCTCAATGTTGGAGATACGGTCATACAATTCGGTTGTGTCCTGCCTATAAACCAGTGTGTCCCAAATGTGGAGGTAATCACCTCAACTGTGAAAGTACTGACTTCACGTGTAATAACTGCGGTGGAAAACACATGGCCCTGGATAGAAAACAACTAATTTGCAAACAGCTTTGACCACCTATTACGCCTATGCATACGCATGGCTCAGTTATGGCATAATTCTATGGGGAAATAGCACAGATTCACCAACCCTGTTTACACTACAGAAGAAACTGATTAGAATATTAGTAAACATACAACAGACCGAGTCCTGCAAACCACATTTCCAAGAACTTAAAATTCTAACCTTACCCAGTATATATATACTAGAAATATGTAAATTTGTCCGCAAACACCCTGATTTTTATACAAAAAGAGCCGATATACAAACTAAATACCCACTTAGACATAAAAATAGATTGAACCTACCAACTTCAAGACTCACTATGCATTCTTCTAGCCCATTTGTTATGTCCATTAAAATATATAATAAACTGCCAGACTACATAAAAAATGCAAGTAATGAAACATCCTTTAATAAACAATTAAAACAATTATTACTTACAAAAACTTACTACACAATATCAGAATACCTAAATGAAAAATAAATAGCTAACTTTAATAAATAAAAGACTGATTCAAATATATTATACTAATTAATGAACCTAAATACATAATGACTAAACTTGTACAGAATTACAATAATTATATAACAGCAAAACAGAAATATATAACAAATGAAAATTAAAAAATATGTCATTAACATAATGATTCTATTATATATAAAAGTGCATGTTAAATACGAATATGTACACTAATTATAATTTATAACGATTCAATATTCTAAATAATATATTAATACATAAAATTAATAATATGGCTTCCTCCTCTCTCCTAAATTGTTGCCGTGCCCAACAGGGTCCACATTGTACCTTTTATAAAATGTTAACATCTTTATAACATGTGGTGTGCAATAAAGATATTGAGTATTGAGTATTGAGTATTGAGTATAGAACATGTCAAATTTGTATTAAGGAGCGGAAGATCAGATATCTAATGGCTGCGTTCAATTGTAGTTATAAGAGAGCCCTAAATATTTATGTTCCACCATATCCTCCTCCTACAAAATATTAAATGAAAAATATTTCCCTGTTTTATATTCTCGGAAAGAACAATATGAAAAAATACACAAGTAGCAGAAACAAGTAGTTCCTCAATTAAAAGTAAATCAAGATTTAACTAAAGAGAAATATACTCAAAACAACAAGAAAAGCACTAATAACAAAAATTACGTAGAAAGCATGATTTTGGATTGATGGTGGTTGAAGATATTCATCACGTGTTATTGGAATGCATCCGAAACGCGGCCAACGTAGCAATACCGCCTTATTTTATAATAGTGATGTCAGTACTTGTAATAGTTTATTAAGTTCTCCGGTATAAGTATATTCGGAAGGAGCAAAAAATTTACTTGCAATTTATTTATCATTTGTAGAAAAAACACACTAAGACGATTAGTTGATTCCATTAAACTCACATTATTGTACATATTTCAGTTGTTTTGTGGGAGTGTCATAGTCAACGTTTGACTAAACTCCCAGGTTAAATAAATAGAAAAAAAATACTAGATAAAGTTATCCGATTTTGATCGAACTGTTGTGTGAACCGGCGATAGATACTGCTTACCTCATTTTTTACGGATGGTAGGTACTGAATTAAACATCAGATGTATACACTTCAGTAACCATTGTGTCTTTATCATGTCGCAGATTTATTTGAATTCAGTCATAGTGACAGTTACTTTTTTTCCTTAATTTTTAAAATCACAATTATGCTCCTATAATCTGTGTCTGCATCAGCCCATATACATACATCCCACTGCAGGACACAGACCTCTACGATCAAAAGTACGATTGGTATTGGTTAAGCCATATTGGCCATAAATAAAAAATGGCCTATTTGTTTTCGGTTAAAAATTATTTTTCTATCCCTGTCACTCCAGAACAATTACACTATCTTTCGTTTCGCTCTCGATCCGCTGTTTTATCTGTAGACACGCGCTGAGATTTTGTTCGCAGTGTCTGCTCTAGTTTGATAGAAAATTAGATTAATAATTCCAGTACATACACTCGTAAACATGGTATTTAGTTTGTCAGACCGCACGTAGCAAACGTGCATTTATTCAGTCGCTTATTTGCCTAATTAAATTTGCTCCGCGCACGATGCAAGGGACAGACGAATGGAATCAGCTTGTGTACATTCCATTATAATTTATTCCTTTTCACCGTTTGTTAATGTTATTTGAACTTCGGAGTACTTTCAAAAATGGCGCATTTATTTAGGTTCGAATTACTGGTTTAAATTATAAATACAGTCAACAAGAGCACACATGGTCAAGTATTGCGTATTTTTGGTCTCACAATTCTTAGGCCCAATACAGATACTTTTGGGTCACACAGAAACATTTATTTATTTGCTGAGATCCGGAAACTTTGGCTTCTTGCTTCATAAGTTGGTTCCTAAACCACCTGCGCCATGGAAGCTGGGTTTATGACGCTGACTTTACGATTTTCATTTTTTTGCTTATGCTGTAGTAATAAATTATGAACGTTGGTTTCATGCGAGCTCTAATGAGCGGTGCCGTGGCGTGTGTGAATCAAGGCGTGGGCGGAGTCGCTTTTATGAAGTTTTTTAGTATTCCCGTGGTCATGAGCGGCGGCGATCACTTATTTATAGGCAAGATAACAGCTCTGTGAAAGAAACAGTTTCAGATCTTCATCAATGGAATAACAATTTTTTTATTAATATACTAAACTTTTTTTTATATTAAAAAGGTTGGGTATTTTTTACACTAACACCTTTTAGCTGATCTTTTTCACTTAATCAATCTTTTTCACATGTTCGTAAAATTTAGCGTAAAATAATATGCTTTTAAGGATGCGATAGCATCCAAAATTTTAACATAAAGGTTAGCATATAATTATACTCATATTTACTTGATGCTATTTCGCGATGTTACGGTATGACACTCCAAAACAATAAAAGTATTATAGGTGTTCTTCATTGTTTTCAAGGTTATCTTTCATATTTTAGTGCATTTCATGTCAAGAATAAATTTTGCATAACCTCACCTTGTTTTTATACTTCAACATTATACTTGAACTATTTCTAAGTCGTAAAGCAGATTGTCTGATATTACTATTTTTGTATACAATTTACAATCAACGTTGTTATCACAAACTATCATCATCTCTTTAAGTGCAACATGAGGCTGGGAATTTTCCGTATGTTTGGTCCCCCGATCCAGGCATGCCTTGTGGGAAACCACGTTAAAAATGTTGATAAGTAAATAAGGTATTAATGTGTAAACTTAATCTAATTGTTATTTTCTATTTTAATTTGAACTTGCATTAATTTGTATATTTTAATAAATAGTTTTTCATTTCATTTTTTCTTACATTTTATACTACAACGTCTTTAATGGTGAAAATATTGATTTATAGGATTTATAATTATCCGATTTGTATTTTTTTAAATTATCTTACACTAAAGATTGAAATGAATAAATAAATACTTTGGCGCCTAAATATAAGGGTGAGTGAATTTAATTTATCAATTATGCGTAATTGATAGTAAGTTTACGTTCGTTATCACTTTATTTATGATGGTGACCGTCGATTCGTATTTCTAATTCGATAACTGCCGCTAATGACTCCATATAATGCATGGCTGTACGTTTTCATCAATATTAGATGAACCTTCGTTATTTAACACTAGGGGCGTACCATTAAATTCAACTTTATCGTCGAATAATCAAATATCGACAACGATGGACATTTAATCAATCTAAACTAGTTCACAACGTATAAATTATAAAATGAATATGTTAGTTAATTTAATGGAAGTAAAGCTTGATTAATATTAGTGATGAACATTTTAGATTAATTCAATTGTTTGATGTTAATATTTTTATGTTTATCTACCAACGAAACTTTTCATTATCAATTTAAAATTCATATACATATCCATACACCCAACGGTTACCTACATAAATAGTCCTAGCCTCATACTAAGATCTCATCTCATGTCGGTGGGATTAGAAACTACGAGAGACTTTTGGGTCTCACAAACACAAACAGTCAGACTCAAGGGTGTAGCCTCCCCCTCTCTCTCTCTTATCTCTAAAAACTGGCATACGCCCGAGCCCAAAAGGCTGAACATAGAGACACGTTTTGTAAGAGACACAATAAGGAAGTGTTTTGGATAATTCGAATTATAAATACCGATACAGGGTACAATAGGGTGTAATCTTTTTGTATGACCTATGGCCAGACTCGAAGCAAATACCTGTGGTTCATACAATTATTTGTCTCGGTGCGAGGATCGAACTCACGGCCTCTCGTTTCACAGCCAGCGTCTAAGCAAATTGCCACGGAGACTGTCTGTCAGCACTGATTTGTAATCGATGATATTTGGTTTGCTACCGTCCACGAGCGGGCATATGGCTTACCATCACGTAAAAATCATGCTCATTTCGCCGTTAACAGCAATAAAAAAGAAAAAGACTATCTCATTAGCACACTTAGCATAAACTTAACCACAACATAAATTGACAGGTATTCTTAGATTCTTCCGAGCAACCTCAATTACTTCTAGCCAAGATGAATAATTGATTTGTATAGTAACATCCTCAAGATATGGCACGGAACGGTGATGCGAGTAATTGTTGGTACACAGAGACCCGGAGCCATTAGCTCCTAACTGAGTTAGCGACAGGAGCGGCCCGTACTTCAAAGATATACTGCTTAATATAATGAAGCTGCGCTGTTTTCCTTTACACTTAATATTGTTTTTAAAACTCTGTTAAAAGCTTATTGTTGTTTACTTGCGCTTATAATAGTTGACGCCCGCTCGAGTTAAAAATTGTGATTTTCTAGTTATTAAGACTTTATTAGGACACAAAAGAATTTAGTAAAACAAAATTTAGAACTTCGTTAATTCTAGGTGAAACAAGACGGAATGATCAAATTGGTGTAATTACTCAGTAGTGGCAGCCAATACAGTTCAAAAACATGTTGTTATAAAATGAATGAAAACAGTTTTTTATGTGACGTTACCAGTAATAAACTATTGAAATATGCTGCAACAAAACTTATTGCTCGCCACTGCAATTAAATTATTCGCTGTACATCACAAAAGGACAGGACAGGCGTAAAAAATAAAAAAAAATTGCGTGGTATCCATGAAAATATTATATTGCCTCTTTTGTCGAACAGGTACGGATACTAGCTTGTTGTCAAAGACCTAAATTGAATCAACATTTTTTTAAAGCTTTGCAGCCGGGCTGTAACGTAGTGGACAAAAACTGACAGGTGCGTTCCGATACACGCTGCACCCGACGGTGGCCTTTATTAGCGCAGTGACCGTTACCTGTGGAATATGCTTTATGCTCTGTTTTGTTCCTTTACGTTGCACTTTTACAGTCCTGTTTTGAGTTTTGATTGCGTGTATTCCAAATTAAGCGAAGTTGGTAAAAAATATATGATCTTAGTTTCGGGTAAGAAAGAAAATGTTATCGATTATAATTATTATGCCATCGTAATCATGCGATTTAGAGAGGAATAAAAAATATTTTTTTTATGGTTATTTTACATATGAATATACAATACTTCTGTTTGGGTGGAAAGTGGTAGAGTCACCGCTGTTGACAGCGATGATGATGAGCATGAATGGGAAGGCTCGACCAGGGCAGTACCACTGTATCAAAGGAAATCGACGTGAAGCGATATCTTAGCTGTAGCTTTCTGTTCGGTCAGTGAAATGCCGGATACCAAATACCGTATTCCCCTTCTTTTTCGCTTTCATTCTGGTTTGCTCCCGATTTAATAGGCTGGCAACACATCAATGACCCCGAGCGTTGTGGATGCTCATGGGCGGCAGCGTTCACTAATCATCAAGTGCCAGTTTGTTTGTTTGCTGGAACTATGAAATAAAAAGGTGACATAAAATGTATGTACATATTATTTTGAAATCATAAAAACAAATCTTTTGGATAAATACAAGAGTAGATAGTTTGCAACACAGATATTTTATTCACTCACAATTTCTATTTTAATTATACTTTTATAATTATTCCATTATACCTCAACACAACGCAAACTCCAAACAGCTCAAATTCCCAAATATCCTACAAATAATGATTTATCAGAGCAAACCGCGTGCACCAGCAGATATGTCATTCCCGAGTGCACGTTGAAATGAACGAGCGTGCGATTCACACGGAGTGCCCTTCACAATGGAGCCGTGCGGACCCTCCACGCCTTTTCAGGCCCTTTTATTTCGAACAGGCCCTGTTGTACTGCCACTTGACCCCTCGCGTTCAAATTAAGAATATACCTGATTACTAACTACCAGCTGTAGTGAGCCTTGATTAACTCTTGGAATTATGCTGTATGGGTCTTTGGTTATAATTATGGTGACTTTATTAGGTTTTTAGTTCGTGTTCTTGTTGTGATTCAGGCATGTCGATTTTAATTTTCCTGCATACAGAGCCTTGATTAACCCTCTTAGAATTCTGCTGTATGGGTCTTTGGTAGTCATAATTGGGGTGATAATAAGTATTAGGTTTTTAGTTCGTGTTTGATTCTGATTCAGGTGTTAATTTTCCTTGCATAAAAAACCTTGATTAATACTCTTGGTAACCTGCTGTATAGATCTTTTGTAATTATAATATTAGGTGATTTTATTAGGTTTTTACCTCGTGTTTTATTGTGATTCAGGTATGTCGGTTTTAATATTCCTTGCATACAAAGCCATGATTAATACTCTTGGAAACCTGCTATATGGATCTTTGGTAATCATAATTTGGGTGAATTTATTAGGTTTTTAGTTTGTGTTTTATTATGATTCAGATATGTCGGTTTAATATTCCTTACATACACATTTATTTTGTGTTCGTTTCGTATTGCTTCTAATTGTATCGTTTCTAAGCTGTAACCTGATGTCTGACGCTATTACAATTTAGATCTTGTTCTTATGTTCTGAGTAATACTAAATATGATAAATAATTTACATGTCTTTTTTGTTTTCTTTTTAAATGAATAAAATCTTATAAAACAGTTAATATAGTTTGTTAAGCACCTATTAAAAGGCGAACAAAAATAAATCACTATCTTTTGAGTTATAATAAACAAGTCAAGACCACTTGATTATTTAATTATAATTCAACATTGATACAATATCTCAGTATACATACATAAAATAATAAACCTTGTAAATGCAATAATTATAATTAATGATACCGACAACACGACGTACAACAATATTCGCATAGTAAATAAAATAAGACTATACGCAAAATATAAGCTTACACTTATTAAAATAAGGTAGAAATTCCAGCACCTAATTAGGAGCATGAAAAGTTAATTTAGTTCCATCCATCATAGCGGTGACTTGACACCGGGGTGACTGTCGTAGTTTTTCCAACTTCTGGACGTTACCGAACCAAGGTGACACATGTTCCAGAAACTAATCTTACCGCACACAACTTATCTAATATGAAACGAATGAGGAGCGCAAGTCACCATTATTATCACTCTGATATGTGGAAAATGTAGGATAAAAATAAATACATTTATAAACCCTCTCCTTTTTCCCAGAAGGGGTAGGCACAGGTGTTATCAGGACACCCACGTTTCGCATTGTGTTCCGTCCCACGATGTGAAAGGTGGCGAGGCTATCGCCATATCGGGCACAAATTTCTTATCTCGGGCTGGTAATGAATGGAACACCCATTATTTTTCTGGCTGACCCGGGATTCGAACCCGAGACATCAGCGTTGTAATCGTACTGTAGTACAACTATGCCACCGATATTGTATTTGGTTTTTATATCTGATTATTGTGTTGACCTGTATGATATGGTTACCTGAAGCTCTGTCTGGACTACTCGTACTTATAATCAGATGAATTGTAAATATTGTTGAATCTTAATTTTATATTAAGTTTGAACAATTTATATACAATTCTATTTTTGCATCAAATGCTTAAAATAATAATTAAAAAAGATGATATACTTTTCGAGAAGTAGAGTTACTCACATTTACATTAACTTTACAGGATCCTTTTTATTTTTTAATTATTTATTTATTTTTTGCATTAGAATCATCTATCTATTCTGTATTCAAATCAAAACTATACCAGCTACTTATACAACCACGAACGTTATTCATCTAAAGCTTTACTGGTGGTAGGTCTCTCATATGTGAGAGGCCATCTGGGTGGGTACCACCGCAGTGTCTATTTCTCCCGTCAAACAGCAGTGTAAACGCACTGTTGTGTTTCGGGTTGAAGGGCATTGTAGCCAGAGTAACTACTGGACATATTGAGACTTAACATCTTATGTCTCAGGATGGCGAGCGCAGTGGAATGCCAAGCATTGCTTTGTATTTCATGGTGTTGTTTGGTTTTGCTACTGTTCATGAGCAGTCGTATCGCTTACCATCAGGCGAACGGCATGCTCGTCTCGCCATTCATAGCAATAAAAAAAAAAACTTTGCTGTAGCGTTTCGTTAGATGAGGTGCCCTTTTCTCTTTCCATTCCTTTTCCTACCTGCTCCCTTCCCGATGTGATGGGCCGACAACATTTATTATCCAGGGGTTGTGAATGTTCATGGGCGGCAGTGATCACTTACCATCAGGTGACCTTATTGCTCGTTCAAAAAACCTGTGTAGTAGAAAAAAAAACTGTTAGAATGCAAACAATACTTCCAATCAATCAGTCCGAATTCAGTATGCTACCCAGTCTCACAGGCATATGAAATTGTTCATATTTTTATTGCAAGCCGTTGTAAAAGCTAGTTTACGAACCCCGCCCGATCGTCCCACGTCGCATATAAAAATCGATGTACCTATTCCGATATCAGACACAGCCTATTTCGACTAGGATAGTTTTGTTTGTATTGTCTTACACAGCGTGCACTACGTTTACGATTCAGGCTTAATCTGAATAGGTATCGAATTTTCTGCTATTGAAACCCAGTTGGGAAGAGTATTCATAATTCTGAAATAGATTAACTTAAGATCTAACTATAAATACCAACAAAGGGGTATAAATCAATATTAAATGTATTTAAAATATTATTAGACTAACACATTAGAAATTGTACCTTGCTTGTCTAATAAAAGTAACAAATCATCTATATTTAGGGACTTTCAAATCCAAGCTTGGTGATTAATTTACAACATGTTTTTATGAAAAATCATTAATCAGTGCATATTATTGATAATAATAACTGCTTAATCCAATAGGTAACAATTTGGCTCGTGATAAGCCTACGTTAATTAAATAGCGTCCAAAAACGCGGCCACCATATGCGGTGAGCCATAACATAAAGAACTTTTAACTACACCGTGAAAATAAATGGCGGCATAGAGTTACAGCGCAGGCTGCAGTGAAACGGAATGCACCTGGCGCACCGAGCACTCTGCACTGAACAAAAAACAACGTGTTTACAAAGACCCGGTCAAAACATTCGCATTTTCAAATACTGTTTTTTAATAACCATTGTCGATTGTGGCAGAAATAGACTATTAGGCGCGCGGGTCGGACGTAACTCAATTACTACGAACTCGGCGTAACCGAATCAGCGCGGTGTCGTTTGCCCCGCAAATGCTGTATATATTTACTGCTTTAACGATGTTTTTGCGTTGTGTGTAATGGTTATGTTTATCGCTAAAATTGATAATTACCACGCGCGCATTTTAAGGGTAAAGGAAAATATTTTGAGGGGACCTTGATCCTACAAAGATCTTTACCAAAATAGCTGTGGTATATCCAGTCCGCAAACAACAAATTACCAATGAGGTGAATTATCGCTTACACCTTTCAATTAAAATCTCAACTGTAAATAACTCCTTCCCAGCAATTTGCGATAATTAGCTGATGGATTACTGTACAAGTAAATATGACATAATAGAATCCTCGAAGCGTCTGTATTGGCTCGAATATCCAATAAAGCTGCAAGACTTGTTGTCGAAACGGCAAAATTCATTCCCTCACCATGGAGACTGTAGACTGTAACAAAACTACGGAAAAAAGGAGATAATGCCTCGAAGCTCTTGCCACTAATTATAATGCCTCGGATATTTTATGAAACAGTGTTCTGCCTCGGACTTATAGAAATGTAATTATTTCCGCAACTGAAAACGTCTAGACAGAAGAAAACAATTATCAGATGTATTCACATTTACGTCGAATATTAAATGCAAATTCTTTCAGTTCTTCGGAGTAAAAAATTCGGTTCCATTTTATGTCTCAGACATTAAATCGCAGGTGTAGACAGTCAGGGTAAAATACAATTAATTAAGGCCAAAAACCTGTCTCAAATTGGTAAAAAAGTTGGTATCCACCATACCCATTATTAAGGATAAGGAGGAAGGATATTGTAGCCAGAGTAATTACTGGACATATTGAAACTTAACATCTTATGTCTCAAGATGGCGAGCTCAGTGGAATGCCGCATTGCTTTGTAATTAAAAGTGCTGTTTCGTTTTGCTCTTGTTCATGAGCAGTCGTATCGCTTACCATCATGCGAATGGTATGCTCGTTTCGTCATACTTAGCAATTAAAATCTAGCTGGAATATCTAGACTAACACTGCAGATGTAGGTACCCTAACAGATTTAATATCCGTGGGTGTTACGTGAGATCCGTGAAGGATGTTGTTCCCTCTCCTCTCTCCGCGATACGCGAGGCTGCGAGCTGTCACACGTAATAATGCACAAAGATGAGCGGGAGATACATGGCGCGTCAACGGTAATTCACAACAAAAATATCTTACGTTTAAAATGCTTGGATGGGTCGGTATTGTAGTAATAGTCATATTTTTTAGTCTCAGTTTGTATTTCAACCCTTATAATTCGTGTAATCTTTATTATAACTCGTTGACAACTTGTAGCCTTACACAAACCAAGTATTCAAGTACTATCCACATATTAAATAAATAAATAGATACAATGGAGATTACTATAGGTCATTCAGTTAAATTACACATAAGAACTTAATAGTATTAACAAATCCTAAATTAAAAATACTTATTTCACATAAAACCCTTTATTTTTATGCTTAGAATCAACCGAAACGGTAATTGAAATAATATTATTTTTGCGGATTTTATCGTAAATTTGGTTTAATTTATACCTTCCGACGCGACGTTTCAATTACTTTCCACCTTTCGTGGTCACGTTAAATCAAACCAAATTAGCGATAAAATTCGTAAAAAATAGTTGTATTTCAATTTGTAACATTCACGTAAATCTAAGAAATGATGAGAAACTCATTTGGCAACAACCCCGCTCTACTAGGGTAGTATCAGCTACTGTACTGTCCTAAAGAAAACCAACTAGATGCTATGCAGTTTGTGTGGTCAGTGAGATCGCCAGAGGCACCACAACCTCAACCTCCTTCCTTTATTCTTACCCTTCTTCATACATGTTTCGAAGTCGGCCAGGCGTCTATCCTAGCTTTCACGATTATTTACAACAAGTGAGTTGTTTGCTGTTTGTAAATGACTATTAAATATCTTCAGTTAACCACACATCTTTCTTCCCAATATGACTGATGAATATTCCGCAATAAGATCTTACCTTACTTGTCCGAGCTAGCTTAAACTTATTGTTTTTCGATTATCGTAATTAAATTAATCATAACAACAGTGACATAAATAGTACCGGCCCCACACTAATATCGAGTCTTGTGCGTACGTATAAGAATCTTCGAGAGACTTTTCGGTTTCACATCACCCAGACCCGAAACAAATACCTGCGGATCAAACAAAATTAAATCCAAGGGATTTATTTAACCAAAGCATTTTATTTAAATAGTCCGTCTAGCCTCTAGTATCATAATCATGGAGCCTTAACAAGCTCTCCGAACAGCGTAACCAGCGCTAATTTAATAAAACTTCCACATAATTCATCACAAACATCCGAGCAAAACTACTCCGTACGCAAGAAAATAAACCAAATTTCCTTCCCACAACACTGAGTGCAAGAATGCTTAATGTACAAAAGACATTATTAATGCAGAAGTTAGTAAAGAAAGTGTGTTACATCACGGGGCCTGGGTCTTGAGAAGGCTAGTTCGCTCCTCGGCACGTTAAAAGCGCGTGAAATATTAGGACGTGTGACGTGTGGTTTTAGTGCAAAGCTGCCTCCGTCCACTATCTAATGGAGTGCGAATGCTTGGGAGTCGGTTTTATTTACTTTTAGTGAATGTTGTAATATATATGTAAGGTGTTTTGATTGCGTCTTTTGTTTATGTTTTGTTTGTTCGTAACTTGATTTGCAAATTGTACGAGTATAAGTAAATGTTGTGTTCGGTAGTGTCTTTAAGCGTAATAAGGTATGTCTCCATGACAAATAATGATTTTGGTAGGGTGTGTAATAGAGAGGTCACAAAGAATTCGGCCTTATAGGAACTAAATCTTTTCAAAAGAGTCCGAGCTTTTTTAGCGAGGCATTCAAATTAAGAAAAAAATAGGGTCCTAATTTTATAGTGATATGGAATATTTAACTTCTATAATATATCTACATATCTCCAATATTCGTAACATAACATTACACTTTTAAACCCTTGATTAATGCATAACTCCCGGTATTTTCAATAAAAATTCCCGTCATCCCGACGATCATTAAAGTACTTAACAGGTTCCATTCAGGTCCCCCATAAATAGATAGGATATAAACACCGAACAGAGGGCTGGCAAGGGCGGAACAAAGACAAGGGCCCTACACATTGTCCGGGTGGAGAGCGCTGCACACAACGCTTGCACCTGCTACACTGTAATCCTGTCTATTGATAGTATGGATATCTATTGTACAGGGCCGTTTAGACTTTTTCATGTTAATGACTGTTGAGAGTGAATTGAAGTGGTGTTTGCATAATAAGTGACGAGTTTTTTGCATCAATAGGGGCAAATGTGGATTAGAATATTATCACATACTGCGATTTACGATGTTAGTAAAAAATGGTAGTAACAAATATAAAAAAAAAAAACACATTTTAGCGGGATCTGCGCTAATGTTTCCTGTTGTTGCAAGCAAAACACGATTCCAAGACAAGATATATATTAACTCAACAACACGTTAGTACACACAAAAATATAATGCCAGGTTAGTTACAATATGCACATGCAAATATGGCGCACGATATTGATAGTGGAAATAATTTTGTTAGATTTCCACAATTTTTTAAAAGTTTTACTACACCATTTTGCATTAGTTCTGGTGACAGGTCTGTCATAATTATAAGAGACCGTCTAGGTAGGTGCCACCGCAATGTCAATTTCTCCCGCCAAACAGCAGTGTAAATGTACTGTTAACTTCCGGTATGAAGGACATTGCCATCTTATGCCTCAAGATGGCGAGCGCAGTGGAATGCCAAGCATTGCTTTGTAATACATGGTGTTGTTTAGTTTTGCTACTATGAACTGTCGTATCGTATGTTACAAACCATAGGGATTTGAAAAAAAACTATCGTATGTATAGTCCGCCAACCCGCACTAGGCCAGCGTGTTGTTCTATATGACCTATCCACTCTAAATCTTACTCTCGATTGTAGAAGAGGCCCGTGTCCTGCAGTGGAACGTATATAGACGGATACAGACATACAGACTAGGTACTATAAATAATCTTTCCAAAGTTCGAAATTCGAATGTCTCTCAAATGCACTGGTATTATTATCACAGACCAACGAGCTCCGAACGGAACTAATGACGATGTTGAAACGTACGAGTAGTTAGCTATAAATCCACTTCGCATGGAGTTCACTGCGCATCCTTCCATAAATTGTGCCTTTAATTAAAGGCACTTAATTGAAAATCCCCGTGTATGGTAGATTCGCAATAAATTGATTGCAATGGCATGTATCGGGCATGCGGTTACTGTGTAGTTACAAGTTGAACCCATAATTACGAACTGAAATAATTAAGCAAACGTTGTCGGGTGTTTTCGAAGTTTCGTTTAAAAATATTTTATTGATGTTGACCAGATTGCGTTTGAGTTCAAGACTCATAATAATATAAAACACATAATATAGAGCCATCCTTATTGATAAAACCATTCCCTACAACAGACCAGATATTACGTTAGAAGATAAAGTAAACCACACCGGGTACCTCATAGACATAGCCGTCCCAAACGACGAGATATTTACTAATTACACTGAATCAAAAGACGACATTACACGACTCTGGCACCTTCGTAAAGTTACTATAGCCCTATAGATCCCTCCACCACAGGGGTAATACCCAAACAACTCCATTTGTCACTAAAGACATCAAACCTGCCTACCAATATTTATCTCCCGTTACAAGCTACAAAGCTGCCATCCTCAATACATGCCGGTATGTTCGCAAATATTTTCAGATTGACTCAGACATTACCCTCCATCCATATAAGGTTTCGGTAGCCCAGGAAAATCGCTCTGATGTACACTTGGTTTAGACCCGTGTACTTTAGTTTAGCAGGAGCTAGAGGCTGCTGGGGGCAGGACTCTATTATCGTTGAGATGGTTGTACTACCTTTCATATCTTTGATATTCTTGGAAGAATCCTCAAGCATGCAGATGTTCTTATCTTTTCCTTTCCAGTTAAAATTATAATTTATTGTTTTCCAATACACGTGTATCTGAAAATTCATAGTTGTATGGGCTGTTCGCAATATATCGTTCGTTGAGTCGTTTAAAAATCTTTTCTAAAGACAACGTATACGGCAATATATTAAAACAAATGTTCCTGTGCGAAGTTTTCAACATACCCTAAAACAACTAACAATGTAAGCAAAGTTAATATCAATATGTTAGCGGAGCAAAGATTGCTCTATTTCGCGAAGCAATAATTTATAATGCTTACATCTTGTTCGTTGAAACTCCGCTAACTACAAACTTTACTTGGTACAATATAGTTTGCTTGTAAAAGTAATAAACGTGAAAAAGGAGCAAAGTTCGGTAAAATAAATTAAGTTTTTGGCTTCATAGATATTAAGTTCTACAGAATGATTTTCTACGAAACTTTCGACAAACCTGTTGATATCAGTTGAATGTCTCGTTGTTAAGTCTGTGTACAGGCCAAGGCCATGCTTTCTCGCTCATTATATAAAAATATTTCCACTCAATGTGACAACACGTGTCTAAGAACAAACTTGAACTTCTTCGTCTTCGTTCGTGTTAATGCCTCAAATGATTTTACAGTATCCCGGCTCAGTAGGTCACTACGTTAATGGCAGCGTCTGTTGCACCCTTCTTGTGCAGGTGGTAGGGCACAGTGGGCACATCAGCAATAGCAGCAGTGCGACATACTTTGTTTTGGGGCACCATAGTCACAGTGTACACGAACTTGATATTTTACCTCAAGTGCTCCCCATCAGAAGTTCAACCGTGTATGGCGTTGTATTTTATCCTTAATCAGGTAACTAAGGAGCTCTAACCTCCTGCAAATATAGCAACAACATACGAAAACAACAAGACTTAAAATAAACTAAAACAGAGGTCATATTCCATAAACTATAGTTACAAAGGTTGACACCCTACCGTTTACAAAATACAGTACAAATACCCAGCCAAAAAGTCCGTATAGAAAAGGCTTGCACGTAGAAAATATGGCTCGGAAACGTCCGGGTGCCGAACTTGTTGGCACGCTGCCGGACGCCAAAAAAACAACAATTTAATAACATACGATAAGTCAGACGACCTAGCACCGAAAACATCAATAACAGAACAGTATATCAATGCTTTCCATTGTTACACTTCAAAACATTAACTACACCATGTATGCTGCATATAATCCAGGATAGATCCAATTATGGAAAATCAGAGAGGAAAAAGTAGGAGGGGTGGGGAAAAAGATATTCTGTTCAAACTTCACAATCAATAAACAATATTGTAGTTCTAGAATTCCCATTTCCCAGATTGATTTGTTGCACATGTTCGTGTGGGCTTATACAAAACGTTTGTTCCGATCTCGGTTCTAGTCTAAAATGAAATAGAAATATACATAATTAATTTTCAACATAATTACTGAGAATTTCGAAAAGCTACTGTACAAAAACTAACATTAATTATTTGTAAATTGACATGCACAATATGGTAAACATACGTGTGTAAATAAGGCCGCTTATGCGACAAGATCTTTAAAGTTTCACAGAGCAAACATTAAGTTAAGGCACGCAAATGTACCAAGTTTAATGAATAAGTGAACAAAACAACAAGCTGCTTAACTATAAGTTTGTCAGACCAATTCTACAAATACATATATCTGTAGAAATATTACAAACAAGCAGTATGTTCATTCGTTTGTTTTTATTCCATGCGATAACAGAACAAATCGCCTAATTTCTTCAGTGCTAGTTTATCTATCAGAGGGTAGAGGTATGGTTTGCTTTTGTACGGACGGTGCTTATTAAATAGATCAGAGGATCAGATATCGTTTTTAATATGTAAAAACTAAAACTATGGCTTTGTACATCTATATAGTGAAAGTAGATAAAAAAATTATACATCGAATATTTACATCTGGAAATAAAATAGTTAATATTAAAAGTTAATATATATGTTTAACAAATTACAAGAATGTAAGTTCGTTATCATACTGGATGTATCGTCATTATGCTTCATAGCTAGTTATAGCCTGGTATCGTGGGCGTATGTGGGGATGTGTCAGATCAAATCGTAGAATATAGGAAATCATAATCTTACTCACGCAACGCGAGACAGTCTCCACGCTCTTACTGCAGTATTTTCAAATAATAATATTTGCTCTCTTGATCGCAACAAACCGTACTGCTAGCTCACAGACTTTCCCTTTGAAGTCCCTGATATCCCGTTACAGTTAGTATCTAGCGTAGATTCTGTCAAACGCCCAAAGAGGGCGTTGGCATTCCGTTTTTAAAAATCAACTCGATGACGGCATGTTTATATGTATATCTAAATATTAGCTTAGTTATTCGTGCCTCATTGCTTGACAAGCCTTTCCACTGCGTCCTCTCATTATGTGCGAGGGATTAGGGCCTCAGTCTGCCACTCCGGCTTAATGCGGTTTCGGCAACGGATGGATTTCGTCCACCAGTCGGACCAGCGGTCACTCTAGTTTCACAATGTCAAATCAAGGTTTCTGACGGTAATTAAATATGGTAGCTATCTCCTTATTACCAAAGATTGATGCCTTTAGGTATTCTCTGAGATTCGCAGAACATGTTTTTAGTTAATTTTTTTTCGATAAAAAAATACTATTTTGTTAATGATTTTACGGATGTCACTGAGCGGATAACCAATACCTCAGTCCGCCCTGTTTCCAAGAAATTGTAACATAATTTAACCGAATCTGCAATAAAATCCGTCAACATTATTTATTTAAATTACTGTTATTTCAATGAGTAAATTGCGTTAATCTTAAAAATTTATTTTGAATATTTACATTCCATTCACGTACCTAAATTATGAAAATACGTCTAGGTACAATTTTATCCACGCCTGTTGCGCCCCTATGGAAGTCGATTTTAGAATTTTAAGAGACATTAATTGAATTTATTTGTAAAAGCAGTATTTGCACCGAATTTCAGAATAATCCACAAAAGGAAAAAGTTTTCTTTTCAAAGTTACCTTTCTACCTACTCCAACCCTAACTTATTGTACATTGATGGTACAGTGTCAAGAACTTTCACACAGGTGCCAAAAACAAATGTATAAAGTTTCAAGTTAAGGGTGAACATCGCATGAAGTCACGAACAGTATGGATTTTTTAAGATCCTAAATTTCAAGTGCGCAATACGTATTTCGTAGTTTTTATCAAGTCCCTGTGATGTCACTGACTCGTGTGATTGATCGAGTATCGAATACACAAAGCGTGAGTCGCAGCGCGGGTGGCCATTGTGTCTCGATTGACAAGTGACATCAGAAATCATCATGTTTTGATACTTTTACAATCGGCCAGTCATCTCTCTTTATCGTGGATTAATGGACCGCAGACGATCATTTTCACATTTATTACTTCCACTCTTTCTTACTCGAATCCTAAAAACAAGATTTTTCAACAACTGATGCTGTAAGCTGCCAGACTGGTATCAACTTCTTTAGGAACCTATTGTTCTAAACCAAAACGAAACTATATGTCATATTTTTAAATTTTTGTCTAATGAATATATGTCGATTTATCATTTTATGTCATACTCATAATTCACAATTCAACCAATTTTAATTTGCTCTGACAGTACATAACATACTGAATGTGTTTTTATTATACCTCGTGGTTGTTTGTGCGTGCATTGTGCGGGTGACAGCAAACAATATCGCTCACGGTCGATCTCATGTATTACGGACAGTAATCTGTTTGCGTTGCTTTGTTCCATTGTTTCATTTAATGTTAAATATAAATTAAAGCCACAGTACGCTTCTGCTTGTGTTCTCATTATTTACACGTGATTGAACATGTCTACTCGTTTTTGTGTGCTTTTAAAACATTTTTTAAATAATGTGTTTGTGTACTCTTCTTCTATCAGATTTGGGATGAAATAGGCATAGTGGTATAAAAAAAGCACCTCGGCAATATAAGCGTGAACTTTTGGAACTACTTATTCTTCAATACACCAACCTGGGCATGTAGTTCAGAATCCATTTGGTCATTAATACTATTGACAGGAAAAATAATGCCAATCATAACTCGCCAAAGCCTTACCTAATCATTCTCGTTGGAACAAATCTTCTTCAGACATCATTGATTTAAAAACGCCAAAATAAATGTTAAGTTAACGTTATTTATTAACTTCATTATTATCATAATACAAGCAGGCATTTTGAAAATCGTTGCGAGTGACGACTAATTTTAGTAACGCTCCACTAGAGATGTACTGGAGCGCGCACCACTTACGTCGAAACACTACACCGTGTCCATATATTTATGTCAATGCCAGACAGCCTTAAATTGAAATATACAGACACGAAATGAGAGACACTAGAATGAAAACATTATCATAGGGACAGCAGGTAGAAGAACTAATATAAGCTGTAAGTAACGCCAACAAAACCCTCGCTCTAATTGTAACATCAGTGAGTAAACACATGGTATTAAAGCAACAAATGTGCTCCACGCGCGTCCTGTGTATACAGAGTGTAATTTGTCACGCACCGTCGCGTCGAGCCAGCTTCAAATAGCACGGTTATATCCGCGCTCTTACGTCTTATCCTATTTTGTTTAATTAAACTAAATCAAATAACTACAGATACATAGAAATGAGAACTATTGTTTTGCTTTAATTATTCTGATTCCCGGAGCTTAAGAGCGAACGTAGGTTATGTCCTGTTGAGAATATACGATTGTGTTTAAATAAAATAACATGCTGAGAGTTTAAGATCAGTTAATATGACTAGGAAAAACTCCTCGTGTGTTTCGACGTCAATATAAAATACTATTGTTTTGATTTGTTTTCTTAGGATCCTAAAAGTCTAACTGGGAGTCGTTATACATCTCAATCAATATTGAATTAGGCAAAGTTGATTATTTATTATTAATAATACCATAATATACTTTATAATTTTATGCTGCTGATACAAATACATCAATAATTACAGTCAATTATTATAAACTAGCAATCAAGAAAACTGTCCGTGAAGAAAACAAAATCTTATTGTACGAAAAAGAAAACTAAACCACAAAACAGAAGTTATTTAGGTACCTGAATAAATTACTGCATCCACAATGCACTGAAACACGAGAAAGCGGAAACTAAACAGTGCCATACTTACAGATTGCTGATAGAAAGCCGTGGCGTGGAGCGTCATTGTTTCGCCAACACGGCATCGGGTGAAATCGAGGGTCCTTCATGTCGGCGTTCATTATTCGGAATTTTGCCTTCCTGTAGACTTCATTCGAGAACACTCGGCTACGTCGGCAGCCCGACGCCCTCCACATCGAATATTACGATTTTGTATTGAATCTCATTCAACTCTGACTTAGCAATTTAATATTGGAGCGTGGTTTTAATGAGCTGCTCAATAATGTGTGAGGATTTGTGCTCGTTAATGTTTTATTGGAAATTTTGGTTTTATTACTGGGAAGCAAATTAATACTCGTGTTTTAAGTAATGTTGATTATGGTACCTATATTACAGTCAAGGCTGGGCAGAAACATCGATATAGCATTTGAATTCTATAAAACTGAAAATAAAATGTAAATTTATGTTGTCTGAAATAAATAAATGTAGACACTCGTAAAACAAAGTTTCGGCTTGCCATTGTAACAGCACCATGATACAAACACTTAAAGTCTAGACTGGAAATATTTCTCAATAACTCAGATGCCCAAGTTTTTTAAAAAACATCCAATGAAAAGTGAACAGTTGAGTGCACGAACGGAGAGTTTGGAAGTCTTCGGAGCCGTTAGCGAGTCACGAACGATAAACTTTTACTTTCTGCAACATTTATAACTTCGTGTAGATATTGCGATACCTACCTGTGTTTCAATTTCAAGTTTCATTCAAGAAATGAGAGATTGCAGTTTTGACATTGCGAGAATTGTATATTTCTTTAGCAACTTGAATAGGTAATCAATTCCGTTTTGGGTTCCTATTAATGGTTGGGTCCTTGATTCATACTTCGGCGGGTGCTAAGTAAAATGATTAATGTGCAGAACACCTACTTATTAAGTGAACGCATTAATTGAAAACTGTTCCCATTTTGTTAATATTAAGCCTAATTTTGTTGTAATTTACATCATCGCTGTATTATGTAGTAAGGCATTCTCCATTTATATTTAACTTTATGTTGTTATGTGTATTCATGGAAATGTCGCAGTTGTCTGCATATACATTGTACTTTTGAAAATGCCAATTGTGGCATGACAAATATTACATGGTCGTGCCTACGTAGAAACGCATAAGAAAGCAAGATTTTTTACTTTGCACCCGTCGACTTAATCACTAACGAATTTCAAATAAACAAAGAATTTAGCAAACCGTCATATATTGTTATTTATTTTAAACTAAGTCAAAGGTTATAAAACAATTTATTTTCCACACAATGAGTAACTAAATTTTGTGATTGCAACTTAAAATAATTTTAAAACATCTCCAAAGTTTTAACCTACTTTTACGAGTTTTTATTTACAAAAATAAATAACAAGCCCGTTAACATTTTAAAACTTATAACACACAGTTCGGTACGTTTAGTTGAACAATACAAGTAGCAAGTACCAGAGAGGCATGAGTCTCGGCAGGTTGTCGAATAGTTATTGACGTTATTAACTTCACAGTAACAATGTTTATATTATTGCATGCCAATTTGGCCGGCTATAGTTGTACAGATAAACATATTGTAACAGCTTATGTAAACCTATGTCCACAATAAAAATATTTGATTTGATTTGAGTAAATCGCTTTGCTCCCTGATCTGAGGTCGAAGAACGCAGTGTACACAACACAAGAAGATGCCATTTAAATTTTGTTTCTTTTCTTAAACATTAATTACATAAACAAAATTAATATCGTTTAGTTTTTTTAGAAAATAAATAATGAAGTAAAATTTACATAGGTAGTTTCTTTTAATTATTTTGCGTCCCTAGCTTTAAATTCTTTATAGAGTAAAACTCGTTAGTAAGAATAATGTGAAAATTCAAAATCGTTTAAAAGTAAAATTTACCTGCCCGATTCCAATGATCATTAAAAAGGGTGCCTCGTCGTATATTTACAACTTGCAATAACTTTATACGCACCCCAGGTAATGCACCTCTTCAGATACTCGTACCCTTTATAGTAGAAAGAAGTATGTATATCTCCACAATAATTACGAGTATTATCAGTTATAGTGTAAACCGATATAAAAAAACGAAAATACTTTTAGCGAATTATCACACTAAAGAAATAGAAGATATTACATAAATAATATATTTGTGTGATCCACAGGTAATTGTTTCAGGTTTAGGTTTTTGTGAAACCAAAAAATCTCCCGAAGTTCCTGATAGCCACGACAAAAGAATCGATTGTAGTGTGGCGTCGGGACTATGTATGTGACGTAATAAGTACCATACGGTTGGGTGTATTTATTTATTTTATTTAAATAATTTTAAAATCTTTCAAAATCTTGTCTGGATGATGAGTTAATTTGGTGATTTTCAATCATGTATGTTTGGAAATCATTGCCGTCACAAATAAACATCAAAGAGCTAAAGTTACAGCAGAATTTTATTGAATGAAATTTGAAAACATATACCTAACCTACATAACAACATTTATATAACCTACATAACCTTTTTTGAATATTTATTTAAAAAGCAGATATAGCCATTATTGAAGAAACCGAAAAGCGATGTAGAATTAAAACTAATCTACATATTGAATCAGTCCCTTTTACAAAACCCTTTCATGTTCAGAAGGTATTAGCTTCAATGCCTGTCTGTGTCCCTTCTCATAATTACGAGAGCCTTGCGTGCCCTGACTGGAATTAGACAATTTGGATGCCATTTCCGCAATTATTTCCAAGTCAATTTCAACGTTCGTTTGTTAATATCACCATCAACAGAATGACACATTTATTGCGATTGATATTATCAAAACTAAATGTTGAAATATTGGAACAACTTAAATGTGAAAAGAATAATTTAAAATAATGGTTTAGTATCATGACAGTAAACATACATAGGTAAATACATTTTTCAGCAATTGTGAAAATATAAATTTTATTTATTACATACATACATAATTAAATTCACGCCTTTTTCCCAGAAGGTAGGCAGAGGTGCCAGGACACCCACATTTCGCCTTGAATGTTCCGTCCCACAATGTGATAGGTGGCGAACCTATTGCCATATCGGGCACAAGTTTCTGACTCTGGGCTGATAATGAATCGAAAAATCCATTATCACTTTGCTCAACCCAGGATTCGAACCCGAGACCTCAGGTTAGTGACCGTACCGTAGTACAACTACGCCACCGAGACAGGCATTTATTTATTATATCAGCCTATATACTTGCCACTGCAGGCCACGGGCCTCGACTACAATCGAGAATACGATTGTGGGTTAACTGACTTTACATTTTATAAAAACTCTTACATCATATGGTATGCAGGTATACTCACAATGTTTTCCTTCACCGTTATAGTGTGTGGTGATTGACTATCAATACACACATCACTCTGAAGAGTCAGAGGTGTGCCAAGGGATTCGAACCCGCGACTACGGTGAACGTCAACGTTTATAGACAGACTACCATGCCAGCTTTATTTATTATTATTTTTATAATAATTATAATGTACATAATATCGTTATATTTGTCTTTGTTTTTTAAGTATTTCATATTTGTCGTTTTAGTTAATTTACGCTTTGTACATTTAGAATAGACAATCGATCAGCTGCATACTCCTTGAAAAGCATTGAATATAATTGGTAAGCCTTTTGTACCATGGAGATGTTTTATCTATTTTACAATATAAACTTTCTTACATACACATGTGTATGATGGCATCTACACTTTGCAGTAAGAAGGTGTAAAGTACAAATTCCTCGCGAGAAGAAACGCGACATGCATATTTGAAAATATGAAATTCACTCACGCTTAAAGAAACTCGCTCCGAATTTCGCCTTCGACTCTCAACATCCTTCCTTATGGTATTCAAGTACATCGGGTTGTAACCATTATTCCAAGTACTTTTCCATTGCCTTCTATGTGAATTAAATAAATAAATACACCCGACAGTCATATACATAGTCCTAACCCCACATTCAGATGTATGAAGTCTTGTCTCGTGGGTATCAGAAACTACGAGAAACTTTTCGGCCTTTCAAACATCCAGAACCAAGACAAATGCGTGTGGACCTCACAAAAAAAATCTCGATGCGGGGATCAAACCCCCGTCTGTTATCGATAAGAAATAGACATTATTAATTTTCATAAATAAAATACAATATTTCTTATGCCTATAATATAGTTAGCCTCACTACCGAAATCATTTTTTTCCTGAAAGGAAGGTTACAAAATGGTTAACTGGATTGAGACCGCTGTCAACAAGTCTTCATGGAAATTTTTCAGGGATACCTAGATAGTATTATGTTCAGCAATGCACATCCTGTGGCTGAAGAGAGAGAAAGAGATAGATAGACATGTATGTTGGAATCGTTTCGTCAAATTTAACAAAGATTGCTCTGATTTTTTTCAATATGAAATCGTCTTCTTAAATACGTCTATAATTATTCGTCATCCGTCGTCCTCACTCTATTCTATCGTTTTAGATGCAGTTCTCTCTTATTTCATCCTTCCGTAATTCAACATCTTAATCATTCATTCTTTAACTCTTTAGTACTTACTTTCGTCATCTCTTTCACAATTTACGTTCCATACCAGTTCTTCGTCTTACATTATATTCCATTATACTTAACTTATATCATATTTCATTCCAACGTGATGTAAGTCCAACATGATGATTTCATGTGATGATGATCTTAGTCTACCTGAATGTGGGTGGGTTAGAGAAAGATTTTACAACTTTAATTAGTCGCCTGTTTTAAAATGTTTAAAAATGTGTTAATTGCCTGTTCACACTACGCTTAAAGGACTCATTTTGTAGCTAAAGTGGACTTGTGAACGGGCTGTTTCCTGGTTTAATGACGCCATAGGTACGAACCGCCAAAATGTTCGTGTTCGTCAAAGCAAGACTTATGTCTGCTGAAATCTTACTAAGATTTTTATCCTTCCCCTTAAAACAGTAGTTTTGTTTTAAGGGGTAACCTTTACAAAAACAGTAGGTTTTAAGGGATAGGATAAAATAATACTAATAGTATGATCGTTACATCATGATTCGCATTTATTCTTATTTACTTATTTTAGAATTTTTAGCCAGAACATGTCCGACCAACATACTTCAGGCCGAAGAGGTCATTGATACTTACACTTTGTGTATTATTTTTGGTGAATTGCGTCTGATATCTTTTTACTCTAGAGTCTAGACTAATTCCGAAAAATCTAGGGCCGTTTTCATACAATTCCAAACACAGCAATAGGTGGTAATATACCCAATATAGAATTATATATAATGCATAATAATGATATGACGGTACTGTTGCCTTGTCATGTAAGGCGAACACTCCTGATTTACGACCGCCCTCTTAGCAGAATACATTCAGGCCTGTTTTGCTAACACAGGCAGACGTATTAATTAACTCCGTGTTTCTGTTAGTACCCGAAGGTTTCTCGCTTTGTTTGATGAGACTACAAGTAATATACTTATAATTTCATTTGATTAATTTATGATTTTTTTAAATATTCAAGGTACAAATTATTATAATACTAGCGGTTCAGCCCGGCTCCGCCCGGGTACAGATAATTTTTTCAAAATGACAGTCAAAATCCATCCATCAGATATCGATTTTTAGACCAATCGGACTACGAAAAACTCATTAAACTTTTTCGAATTTGCTACATTTTTCACTACTGCATGCCTTCTACAGGTCATAGCGTTATGATATATAGCAGTCGTCGATAAATTACCTATCTAATACATAAATAATTTTTGAGGTAATAAAAAACAAACCTTTTATCTTTATATTATACTCGTATTAGTATAGATTGTAAATTGTAAAGTACCTCGTAATTTCAGATACCCACTACACAAGGCTAATCTTAGTGTGCGGTCAGGACTATGTATTTGACTATTGGGTGTACTCACTTACAACACAACAACAGTAGAGCTTGTTGTACATAGGAAACCATTTAGCAAACAGCATCATATCATTATCATACAAAACAGCCTACTGTTATACCAAGAACCTAACCGACCTATTGAGAGATTCAGTATTAATTTCCTACAAAATAATATCTCCAATAAGCAAACAATCATAACCATTAATTTTCGATTTCTACGAAGGGCCGATATGCGTTAAATAGTTCCAAACAGCTGAAACAGCGAAAACTATAACCTCCGCACGACCGCGAACAACCTAAACAAACAATAAGTTTGAGCGGAGAAAATGACCGAGATACATAACCCAAAGTTTTATTAATTACTGCGGTCCTTCAGGAAGGGATTCGCAAAACACGAAAATTTAATTAAAAGCAAACGTTACAGGGACAATGAAAACCATTTGTGTCGCGCGCAGGCTCGATAAACAACGCTCTTCTTTTTTTTTACAATTTAACTGAATTAACCGTTGGAAGTTAAGCTTAGTTATTTCTCCGTTGAAGTTAAGCTGCAAGTACTGAAAGATAAGTTACAGCGCTAGCATTAAAGGAACTTGCCGAGCGTTAACTCTTAGGAAAGAAAATAAAAATGTTCTTTTCGCTATCACTGGGAATCAGGATGTCTTACTGACTCAAGATACTTAGTTAATGACAAAGGCGGCGCGGAGCTTTCATTGTGTAAGGAAACGCCTTGAAACCAGGCTGTGGCCGATAAATTAATTAGTATTTAGCTGCTCTTTTACTTATCTTTTCCCTTTCATAAACTTGATATATCGCAATATTAGTTTTAAACCGACCTTGAATCTTTTGTTAAACATTGCGGAAAAAAGACATACTATTGTTGCCGAAATTGTTTTTAATTGACAAAATAATAACGTGCCTGATTTAAAAAATATGTTCATGATGTCAGAAACATGATGAAAAAAGAATATCAATGTGTAACATTCGCGTAAGTCTAACAATTCATATATTTTTTTTAATAATCCTACTAATATTATATAGGCGAAAGTTTGCTGTTTGTTACTTCTTCACGCTCAAACGGCAGGACTAATTTTGATGAAATTTGGTATGGAGCTATCTGATACCCTGGATTAACACATAGGCTACTTTTTATCCCGGAAAATTGAGTATTCCCGGGGGATGATTAAGGACTCTTTTCGCTTAAATGGCTGAATAAATTTTAATGTAATTTCGTATTGAGGTCGCTGATACCTCGGATTTACACATGGCTACTATTTATCCCAGAAAATTTGGTGTTCCCATGAAATGAGAAAGGTATTCTAATACGTGTATGTACTACTGTTTCAAACTAAAAGGGGTGTCTTGGAATAAAATCTAGTGCTGATAAAATGTAACATAAAAGACAGAACTGCATGCCTTGAGTCATGAAATGGAGAAAAGCAGTATAATAAACGGGAATCACGAATAATTTAAATCTATAACAGTTAGTACAAAATAATTTTATGTGAACTAGACCCGGGTGAAGCCGTGTGTTAGTAATTTGTTATTTCTAAAAGTGTACTTAAAATAAATAAATGTCTGAATTTTAATTGAATTATTGCATTTTTTATATTCTCATAAAATTCGGGATTCGGACCCGACCATTGTAACCGTACCGTAGTACAACTACGCCACCAAGGCAGTTTCAATTATTTATTACCAAATAATTTGCATTTTACGAATCCTAGTGCTAGATCTTAAAAGTAGTAGAGCTGCACTGTTGTCAGCCATGACTTGCGGCATGAATGGGCAGGCTCTTTTTCTTGCTCACTCCTCTCCCAATTTGATGGGTCGGCAGCACATTTATATTCCAAGCGTTGTGGATGTTCATGAGTGGCAGTAATCACTTGCCACAGGTAACCTGCAGTAGCGTTACCGGAGATACTGTGTATACATATATGTCGTACAAAAAGTTTTTTTTTTACGAAATTTATTTATAAGATGTAATAGAAATGAGATGAATCTAGAGTGAATAAAATACTATTCGAATATTGGAAAGGTTACAAAACGTTACGCTAGTAAATAGTGTTTTTGATGTTCCAATATGATAAATATGGTATATTTGAGGCACGATTCATTTCAGTACTACATTTCACCCAAATCACCGAAATCGTTCCACCTGTACGACCGCTATTGAGTAACAAATTGGATGCCGGAACAGTTTGCCAACAATATTGATGAGATATTCAGGGTAATACGTTTTATACGGCTATATCTACTGTCATGATTCCTGAAAAATAAATAATGTTTTCGTATAATATTTTACTTAGTCGCGAGTACTGAAACTCGTAAACTATGTAAAATACTAAATTATGTATCCCTTGTCTATCACTAATCCAAAAATATCCTGGAAGAACATTTTTAGATCCTATTTTTCGTATACATTACACGTATTGATTAATTTAACATAAAAAAATAAGTACAACTTTATCGGAAAACAAATAAAGTCGACTTTTCTATTTTTAAGCCAAGTCATCAAAACGATCTCACGTGACGACGAATTTCGATCTGACGCCGCGTCCCCCAAGTATCAGAAAATGTGAGTTAAGAAAAGAAACGCAACCAATTTGTAAGTTCGGCGACAGGAGCGGAAATCTCATCAAACTTGTGCGTGATCTCTGAAAACGTCACGTCATGTCCAATAACTCGCGGACAACTTTTTCCTATCAAAATTCGAGTGTATTAAAAAAAGTTCACTTTATCACGGGCCTAAAGTTATATTCTGTGCGATATGTTCACGAGTGATAGGAATCAAAGGAACATCACGTAGGATCTATAAGAAGTATTTTATTGAGTGTTTTGTTGTAAAAGCACCTGATTGTATAAAACCCTCCAAACAGCAATTTAAACGCACTGTTGTGTTCCGATTTAAAAGACATTTTAACCAGAGTAACTACTGGATATATTAAAACTTAACATCTTGTGTCTCAGTGGAATGCCAAGCGTTGCTTTGTAATTCATGGTGCTGTGTGGTTTTGCTACTATCCATGAGCGGTCATATCGCTTACCATCAGGTGAATGGCATGCTCGTCTCGCAATTGATTGCAAAATAACAAAAGAGATCTCTCGTCACAAGACATAATGGTATAATTGGCTTGGTCAAAACCAGACAAATCTATACTAGATTATTCTGGATCGCGTGATAATAGTCTTGTAAACGCTGGCTAAGTCAGATACACATATTGAGCCACTAATAGAAAATAAAATTACAAGATAATCCAATTAAATCACAAAGATCAGATAACACTGTAGAATGTAAAACGAGTGTTTCGACCTCTGCTCTCCCAAAAACTTTCAAGTTCCAATTATTTCAAATCCTTACGTGCCCTGAAGGCTGAAACCGTCTTTGTCAACTCACTCATGCGTTCTGACATTCCATTAACTAATTCAAATGTGGAATGTACTCAAATTATACACAGAAATTGTAAGATAGTTAGCTAACAATTCGCAATATGCAAATCAGCAGCGACCTTTTAATTCACCTATAAATTACACCGGCGCTTTCAATTTCGCTTTGCGGACGAATGTTGAATACATTAGTCGGTATTATGGGATACAGAGCGATAAATTTAACAGAACCGGTTTAATATTGAATATCACGATGCCCTAGTAATACTCGGTTGCGGAGCTATCCCAGTAGAGTTAAACAAACACCTACGCAGTTTGCTTTCCCACACAATTCTACTCGTAGTGCTTTGCGCTGCGGGTGGAGAGTGTATATCTGTACGTATGTATAGTACTTTAAATTGTACAGCGGGTGTGCTTTAGTACCAATAGCTTTCCTCTGATTATTGAAGGGGAATTTAAGAGGGTTTGAAGGTAGATTTTTTTTATTAGTTAGGTAAGGTTTAGTCTGATACTATGACATATAATAGATGGGTTTATTGGTATAGTTCATTAAATATAGGCTGCTATAGGCAGAGACTCGCTTTGTATGAGTTTTCTAATTCGACTATCATAAAAGCGATATTTGGCAGGAGGCCATTTATATAATAATATGCCAAATCTTTTTGTAATATAGCTTAAAAACTAACAACTCATAAATTATATGATACCTAGGATAGGACAAACTAGTACAAAATGAAAGCAACTAGCTCCTTGAAAAATATTTTCATAGTAATTCCAATATACTATGTGTTGCTTATACTAGAAATTCTCTTCCCTTTCATTTTAGTCGCGTATTTTCGTTGAAGAGAAAATCAAATTCCGCAAACTTATTTCACCGAGCGGTTTTAAAAATAGACATTGAATGAAATTACGTCTCCATACATCCATTTGTACGGAACGTGTGTCTTTATGTCGAATGCACCGTATGTCTGTACTACGTGTTTCGTGTTTATTTCATATTATATTTTTGAAAGGGTGCTCGGAACTTGAACCCATCCATTTTCTGCTGCAATCCGTAACTCTTTTTGACATATGACAACACCGATGCATTGAATACGAATGATTTTTCCGTGTTTTGTCCTGCATTTTAATGTTGAAATACATAAAATATGCATGCGTAACTATTATCGGAAATCGTCGCTATACCATGGTAAAGAAAAATCTATTTCATTATTAAAACCGCTGCGACTGGTGTATAGAATATTTTTACTGGAATTAAACGTATTTTTGTAGGCAAACTGAATAAGTAACATATAACAGTATTTAGCTATGTTCGATTTTTTTATTTTAATACATAATCGTACTGGAATAATCAAAATATTAAACACAACAGCTTGTGCCTAAAACTGTAAAATCGTTCAATTAGACACTAATGAAATAACACTAATTTATGCTAATCAACAACTGATACATTCACAAATAATTTTCGATTGAATTCTCTAATCACACACATTCACCATTCCCAAATCGCCACAAATCATGACGCATGAACGCGTAATTAAATTCCGAACAACAATATTATAGTTTGATAATGACATAGTGTAACACCGGTCCGTAATCTCACTCGGAGTTACATAATGGTGGTTTAATTAAAGTTGCGCCCACAACGGTTCGGCAGGGATTGCTTGATATCGTGCCAAATTATTCGCGAGCTCTCCCAGTTCCCCCCCTAGTGGGATCTAAATGTACACATCACAGCTATCCAAACGAACATTGTGGATTAATATCAAAACGCTCACGCTTTTCATATTTTTAAGTGATATAATGTGCCGTGAATTTGGCGAGTAACCAATCACATGATATAAACAAACAAAACATATTTATTACCACACAATACGACGTAAAAAATCTAAACATACATACAAAAAATAAGGAATAAAATATATTTTATAACGTAAGACTATTTACTCGTCACATCGCAGTGACACTTAGGTGACCACTCAGCATAATGTATGTAAAATTAAAATTAAATAACAAATTAGCAGAAATATATAACAGATTCCACGAGTAATATTGCGGAAGTATATTTCATGATGAATATTTTTACATTCATTTTAAATATATCGACATATAGGCTAACGTGCCACTCTCAATCGTACTGTCCATTGTAGAGGAAGCCCATGCCCTGCAGTGGGACGTATATAGGTTGATATAGATGTATTTTGGGTAAACTAATATTGTTATCTTTACAGGGAATGCATCTAATCCTCCAGAATATTTACATCATCAAAACATCCGAGCGCATACACTTATCCGATAATTTAACCGTCGAATGGACTCCGGATATCCGCCTCGCATTTCGAAGCGACATCACGTACCTATGAAACAGGCGTTAAATCACGAACCAGATCGATAGTTCGTAAATAGACTTCAAAACAGATTACCTGCGGTGTTCGCCCCACTGTCTACCCTTGTCAACGAGTTAATAAAGATACCTACACGATAAAATATACATATTCTCGCACATTAATAATAAAGTTTAATTGGATATCGCGTGTTAATAGCCACTTTGGTGCCTTCTAGTGTTACATTGTTAATTTTGTAGGCTTACTATTTTAATGAAAGGCTGATACGAGTAATAATATGTTTGGTGTTATCGGGTTATTTTTGTGTATTTGTACTGACCATAGAGTACTGACCGTGTTTTATATGACGTAATGTTTGCAATGTATAAATATTATTTTTCGAAAACTGTGCTCAGACAAACATTTGACTTAATTTGATTTTTTTTTCTGAAAAATTTTACCCCTTCAAACTTATGCAAATCTAAGTATAGTTTTTGATTGAATTTTATTTAGAAACGAAATCGATCAATACCATTAATTGAAATAATGTTGTGTTTACTACTAATCTACACTAATCTAAACAATAACAACAAAATATCAAAAACCACAAGCAGAACAATATTACATTATATACTTTGCGTCAGTAACAGAATACCGTCGGTATTTTTTACGATAGCACCCAAGATTCCTCGAATCCCACTTTTGCCGGTTCCCTACCCCACATCAAAGCGAACTCGCAGCGAATTGCTTAAGCATTTGTACACTTCGCTAGCTCCACGCCGCTTTTGTTCTCGTAAATTTGAAAAATAAATTTATGCTCTCGACTCTCCGGTTTATTAATGAAGATACCGGTACGGATATTTTGTTTGAGGTTTAGTGTCGTTTCGAGTTATAATTGGATTACATTTGCGGATTTGTATACTTTTTGAATAACAAAATTTATTTAATTCTTAGACATCGTTGGAAAGTCAAACTTTCGTTGATAATTATCTTTATTTCGTATATAATAAACGCGATATCATATTTTTAACGTATATAAATGAAGTCTTAATGTAGGTATATATATCGGACGAATTATAACTGAAAGAAAATTTAAAAACTAAAACGTCCCATATCCGCAAATGTGTGAATAAATAATCGAGATATATTTTCATACTTACACATAAAAAAAGTGAATAGAGGATTCATGAGCATATTTTTACATAAAAGCAAAGGCACGTAGGCAGACAGAAGCTGATCAATATAATATGTGCTAAGGTACTAAGATTGGTTTCATGCAGACTCAGGTGACCCAACCAACTGCCAGCAATATCAGCTGAATAATAAAATATTATGATTATTGTGATAAGAAGAACGATAGGAAATTTTGATTTTGGAACATCGAAGATATTTAGTGCTTCTCGATATTTTCAGTAAAAGGAACGTAAACTTGCAAACTTTTTTGTTACTTTTCCATTCAATGTTCAGACAGGGATGCCTCAAGGGAAAAATTGGAAAGGAAAAGCGGCCGTTTGTTGCGAGAATCCGCTATGGGTATGGGTTGTAGAAAAGCCTCTCTGTGCGGGCATTGTTTCAGAAACATTTAAACCCGTAGTGCATTAGTTAATTCGCAAAGTCCTGTGTCTGACAGCTTGAGTGACGCACCCGGCGAACGATGCAAGTTTATATCTGTTGCGAAGCGTAATTGATCTGTACTGAGTTGTTAGGAAGGCTACAATTGAGCAACCAACAATTCAAATTAAATAAATATAATAAATACAACCAGCAGTCACATACGTAGTCCTGACCCCACACTAAGATCGAGTCTTGTGTCGTGGGTATCAGGAACTACCTGTGGTTCACACAAATATTTGTTTCGGTGCGGGTATCGAACCCGCGGCCTACCGTTTCACAACACGTCAAACCAACTGCCCCACGGAGGCTGTCATAATTATTTAATTATTAAAAGGACACAATTCTTTTGCAAGATTTTACAACAAAACACGACAATTATTTATATCTACTATTTACGCAGAGCTTTCAGCCCGTTCAGACAATAATTAAATTCGACATAAAGTCAAATTATTTTAAATGCAGTATTGGTCCTGTTTTATGTCAGAAAGTAAAGCACATCAGTAATATAAAGTTAAAAAGACCGTAATTGTCATTGTAAATCGCTCAATGTAAACGCGGTGTCGAAGAAATTAATTAATAAAACGACACTTTTCAATAACTTTTTGTTCATATTTCTCTTAAATTAATTTCCGGTAATTTCGTTAAAATACGCCGAAACTATATGATATTTAATTATATTAACCCCTTACTGCATGAATTATGAAGGATGCGGATAAAAAAATATTTTTTGGCAAAAACGGGTTTATTTGTGTGTATTGAACATAAATCAACTCAAAAAAAAATATCATTAATTATTTATGAAGTTACCCATAAGAGCCATATATGGATTCGTATGCATTCTAGTGAAAAACAAGTATAGCCATATCTGGCTTTGTATGCATTGCAATTACATTTTTTGAATGATTATATATTAGATTCCGTTTGTATATTATATCACTATAGCTTGTAAACACCTCGCATTTTTTATATTTTGTGTAACTACCTAACTTAGAGGAATTTTGATACATTTGACAAATTTGCAATCAAAATCTTCAAACTATGGAACAAAACTTTGAAAATTGGACTGGTGAATCTATAACTACACATCACTGTACTACATACCAAAGCTACCGACCCGCCGACACAACACAGCGACTTATAAAAAAAGAATAATGTCGGCAACAAGTACCCGCACGTGTTGCCCGCTGACACATTGGCGGTATGTCGCCTACACAATTGCTTAGCTATTTTGATCAGCAACATGCAATAAGTTCACTAAAACGATCTTCATTTCGAGCTCCCGACATGCTGCCAACAAAATTTTCCGTCGTGCGACTACCCCGCCGACAAAAAGTTACTGGCATAAGTCGGATGGTCGGCGGCTTTTATATGTAATGCGCTTAACTGTTTTATTTTTTACGGAAAATCTTCGTTGCCTGTAAACTTGAATTTTTCTTTGACATAAGGCTCCATTATTCCTTTCTTCCATACAATCGAGTAATTTTTACATTTTTTTGCAGCATGCAAGTAATGTAAAGGGTTTATCATTGTCCGAATTCCGAACTCTTCGAGACAAACTCGAGTATGATAACATGCTTTTTTTGGTGAACGGGAAGAGAAACATTCGTATTGTAAGTCCAGAATCCAAAGCAAGCTCATCTTTACTTAAAGAATCATCACCCAATACTAGATTTACTTGTTTGAAAGAGTAATAAAAACCTGCAGGATAAATTTCTGAAAAGTATCATAATGCATAGGAAGCTATATTTGGCAGACTCAATGTTGACGGGATTGCATACGAAGCCATATATGGAGTTTGCAAAAAACATATAAAAAACAAAATAAAAAGAAAGGCAAAAACAACTTACTCTTATTGTATTCGATGGTTTTAAGAGTAAGTACAATTTTTATTGAGGATCTCAGTCAATGATTTACCAGTTTTTTTTACTAATAAAAGTTTCACTAAAATCGTGCACCACACTCGCTGGCCGCGTTTTGAAATAAACTCAAATAGTTTTGACAACAATTGCATAATGAACGAAAAAAAAATACTCGTCGTCTTACGAAAGACCACTTCATATTATAACACTTATTTAACATTAATTTAATGATTAGTTACACTGTAAAAAAATTACAAACTGTAGGAGCCATTAATGGCTTCGTATGCGGTAAGGGGTTAAAAACGAATACAAAAGGTACGCTACGTATGCTTGTAGGAGCGCCAATTAATATAAACTGCAATTGCTTTTGTTTTCACACTGCTTTTGTTATAAGTGAAAGAAATGAATTATGATGCCAGTTGGTCACAATAAAAGGCAATCATTATATTGTTTGTTGTAAGATGTAATAAATATAGTCTTATTTCTTAGTCTAAAGACCGTATGGAATATTCTAAACTACATAGAGACGAATATTGAATATGTAGTAACATACACGTACTGCATAGAGATGGTAGACTAGAACAGATATTACAAACAAAATGTACTAATAAAAATAAGCGGTACCTGTGGCGGTACCGCAATTACTACCCCTGTTTCTGTCTCCTAAGTTGTCATGCCATCTTCCTTCTCGTTCCACTGATTGGACGTGTGCCATGCATGTGCCTGACAAGCGCAAACAGATTATGAATTATCAGTCTTCAGCATAATACCTCGGTGTGGAACTGTTAATATCAAAGGTTACATGAATCACAACGACTGATTCGGCTAATTGAATTTAAATACATTCCAACCAACAACACAGACCTGATTACATTGAATTCATAAATTCTAAAACAAAGCCAACAAAATTTATTAAACTTTCTATTGAAATGTTTTGGAAATAACAAAGTTAGAAATGACAATGCCGGTTAAAATGGAAATAAATGAGCATTTGCTCTGTCTACGAAGTTATTTTTTATAAAATAATTCCGGCATACGATCAAACAGGTCACCTGATAATAAGTAATCACTGCCGCCCATGAACATCCACAACGCTGAGATCATATTATATGTATGTGTTGTCGGGCCATGAAATTAGAGGAGCAGTAAGGAAAATGTTGGGAAGATAAAAAAAGTATTGGGCGTCCCGTAATCTCACTGCGAAAAAAGCGACTGTGAAGCGGTCGCTTCACGTCGATCACCTGTAAGACAATGCTGCCATCCCGGACGAGCCTTCCCATTCATGCTGAGTCATTACTGGCAATAGCGTGGCTCTACCACTTCAGAAAATTATGTTGATTGAATCACCGAAAGGTAAAAATAACAAAAAGATTATTTTTTAAGATTATATGTATCAACGTCATCAGCGAAAGAGGCTACGCCAATTCACCTGATGTTATGCATATTCAGCAATGGACTTCCCATACCTAGGGATGATCCTGTATTTATTCATAGTTCACCACGCTAGCCTAGTGGGAGTTGGTGGACTTTACATACCATATTTCATTTAAAAATACCTCATATGTTTCCTCGCGATGTTTTCCTTCACTGTTATAGTGTAACGATGCGAAGCACAGACCTGTTTACAACACTTCTATCCGATACAAGGATAAAAAAACATACAAATTGTTTGTACATACTTATAATTAGAATCGTCTTTACCAATTACGAAACCAAAATGTAAATAAAATTTATAAATCCATTGTCATATTCCTTTTTCGCCGTTTATTGATAAAGATTATTCAAGTAGGTAAATCTTTACATCTCAAATGTATATGTGATGTATTAGAATAATAAGTTAGTTTTCTTTCTGATTATTTTTGAATTGTTAATTCTATTTTGGATGTTATTTGTTTTATTTTTCAAATTTATACTCTACATTATTTCAGAGCTCTTTTCTTTTATATCAATATAGCGCCACGTTGGCCTCGGCTGTTAAAATGTTATATTTATTGAAAATAAATAAATATTTGGAATACAATTCTTATATAATCTGCAGACGTGGGCAGCGGAAACTCGTTTCCTGTCCTACAGTAAAATAAATGTAGTCAGACAGACTAATTACACCCAAGGCAAAGTTGCTATTAATAAATGTAATGGAAAAACTATCTCGCATGTGTATATTATGTTCATAACGTCTATTTTGAAAACAATATATTAAGCGGCGGGGTTTCACACTGCCCGCCGTGCTGGCTCAGTTTGCAACTTTAATTACTCGCAGTAAATTTACCTGCATATTAAATTCGAACTTTGAGATGGTGAAATTTACTAAATATTTTCAATAACTTTTCATTTAGTTTTCTTACGGTTTATTATTTACTTATTGCTCTCCACAATTGTTAAATAGGTTTTACAAAGTTATAAAGTACATAGTCGTGGAAACTGCAGGGCACGGCAACACTAGAAAAGAGAGAGAAAGTTTTTCTTTAACATTAAATCGAAGAATGTATTTGCTTAATATGTATTTTTTATTAAAGAGTTCTGAAAAGCTATATTTATATAATTATTTATATTCAACAATAGCTGTTTATAGCAACGTAAAATTAAAATTAATATCTGTCATAGTAATATGTCTTATATTTTATATTACGATGAATTCTGAAGAATTTTTCATATCACGCTGGGTTTTACGATCGGCTGCCTTCTTGTCGTATGTCCTCTGGGATATCGGATTTTTCCAATTCTTTAAACTCAAACAATTTGGATCGTCTTAACTAGAAACTAAACCAATAGTTTATTTATATTGCATTCAAAATTAAAATCTGCAAAACATGTCAAAAAGCCATGAAAAGTGTATAAGTTTCGACTCTCAATGGAAACTAGTCTGAACAATTTCATCGGTCTATCAAATTGATGATACGTCCCAGACAAGCAAAGTATCAGCATTCTTACGCTCACATAGTGTGATTGAGACATCTTTTTGCAACTTTTTCTTTCTACCTTACATTATAAATAAATAAATAAATAATCCAGTCGGTGCTAAAGTCTGCGCTCCTGCTCTATGTTTATCACTTTATCCAGGTTTCAAGATCCACAATGATTACACTATATGTCCATTCAACCAACCCCCTTTTTCAACGGCTTTTTGGGCCATTCTTGACACATAGTGTTCGAGCATAATGAGGAGGATATTATTGTATTAATTAAGTCGAGATGATCGTTATGGTTGTGGAAGAATAGCTCTGACATTAGTGCTGCGAACGCGCTGCTTATAAGGTTTGGTCTAATCGTGTTGATTTCTTTTACTAGGCAAATGCTTTGACTTTTCCTCGCCCCCATTATCCTTGGAGGCGTCCACGAGCAAAACGTATCAAGTTGCAATGATATAAATCTCCGACAAATATATGGCCAATAATTCTGGTTCTCGTAAAACGTGACCAAACTTTAACCCTTCTTTAGAGCCTTTACATGAAAGTATTATATTAGTTATGAAAATCATAAAATAAGTTTTTATTTCGTTTCATATATATTTACAAATAATGAAAGCAGTTTATAGCTCGCGCAAATAAACAGATGACCGCATAATAACGTAAATCTTGCGACCTTTCACCTTGAACAATAAGACGTTGACCGTTGTTCTAGCGAGCAACAGGGTTATAAGTTTGGCAGTGATACATTCGGATTACATAAGCCCGGCCAAGGCTTTGTAGCAACTTAAACAGATTGTGGTAGTAATGTCGGGTTGATGTAGCACTAAACTTGATCATAGATACTTTAATTTTTAACAGAGATAGAAGAACCAATAATGTTAACATTAGGTATTGGTTCGAATGACAAGGCGTAAATACAACATACGACAATCTTCTCTGATGTCATTGCACTTATGCTTTTCTGTACTGCAATAGATTAAATGATACACCAAAATCGGTTGTCATTAATTTTGTAATCACCACTCTTGTATCTTCAATTACTTTCGTTATATTAAGATACGGTATTAACAATTTAATCTGAGTATCTGTCACCATGTGCTTTTAAAAAATAGTAGAGCCACGCTGTTGTCATTAATGAATAGGCAGGCTTGTCAAGGGTGGTACGACTGTCTCACAGAAGAGCGATGTAAAGCGATAGCTTTGATGTCCCATTTCGTTCAGTGAGTGAGATTGCCGATTGCCCAATACCCCTTCCCTCTTCCCAACTGTTTATCTTTACGCTCCCATCCGATTTGACGGGCTGACAACACATCCATGATCCAAGTGCTATGGATGTTCATGGGCGGCAGTAATCACTTACCATCAGGTAGCCTGCTTGCTCGTTTACCGGACTACGCAATAAAAAAATACAATAAGTTCCCACAAACGTAATCTGACAACTTAATAAAAAATATTACTTCCATAATAGTAGGCCTGTCTAAATTATTACGACCTTTCACATTATTAAAAGTCCGGGCAACAATGTAAATATTTAATATAAAGCATAAAACGAAGACAAGAAATTGTTTACACATTTCTATTAAATCTCTCAAAGTTGTTTACAGTCTTGCTTTGTTGCAAAAAAAAACTTCAATTGAAGGAAAACAAGTTATATTTAGAAAGGTTGCAAGAAATTTCTAAATAAAAAATGGTGGGATCAGACAAAATGCCCTGCTCGCAACATAAAAGGTGACCTCTCTTTGACACCGCGAGTAGAAAACATTATGTGCCCTCCGTCCCTCTGTCGTCCTTCCTTGAGAAACACAATGGGCTCGCTAACAGATACGTATCCAGAACTGCTGAAATATGATACGAAAATAAATTGACACATCGTAAAATATATATCTAGTTTTATCACGATTTGATCATAAATATTTTAAAAATTAAATTACTGCAATAGCGAGTTATAGAATTTTTTACACAAATAAGTATTTATAATTATTTTGTTGCGTGAAATAATATTTTGTTACTATCTTATTCGCTATCAAGAAATCAATGCACTTGTCAAGGCTACATCATTCACTATGTCGAGAGACTCGAGACAGTATAAAATAACAGCCCTAATAAAAAAAAGGATTTATCAAATATTATAAAATATAAGATATAAAATAAGATAATAACGTCGTACCTTACATTTTCGGCAGCCAGGCCTGTGTCGTAGCCATTGTTCAAAACTAGGCTACCGTTAAAAGAGTCATATTCAGCAGCAAGCGTCGCGAACGCGATGTCACTGTAACATGTGAATTATCTTTAATATATATTTTTATTACTCTTACGTAACCGCTCCGTGTTGAAACGGGATACCGTTATGCATTATAAAGTTCAGACGGGGATGAAAATTTACAACATCTTCTTCCTTCGTAGTATTATACTCTGCCTGTATACTTATACTTACATTGCTATTGTAGACTGAATGAATAATTCAATAAAAAAATAGTTTTAGTACTCACGATATTCTGTCGTTAAGTTTCGGATTTAGGGCATTCTTCCGGCGCTGAAGGCCTGTTAGGTTTAATCTACTACGTTGATTTAAAGCTAGATTTCTTTCAGTGTTTTAGGGCAACAAATAAAAGGAGAAAAGCGTGAAAAGTTAGATTAGCGGATCAGTATAATTCTTAAATTGTAAGATACAATTGTCTGTTTTACATTTATTTTAGGAGTAAGAGTCACACAATTCGCAAGTCCATAAAAAGGAGAAGAACCACTCACAACTTTTTAAACAAGTCACTTAAGGAGTGAATGGCATTACACTGTGATCGTAACTCCGACATGTCATGTGTTTAGTCTTATGCCATGTCTTATGCCCAACAATTACAGGCTTTAACGTTCTTCAAAGTGCAACACAAAATATTTCTGTACTTAGCGGCAAAATTATATCTGTGATATTTTACTAAAACGTAATTTCTTCCATCTATTATAAAGACTCATCTTTCTAACCCCCATTGCAATTATTATCAAGTATGCACTTTGCAATACTATTTAAAATCTTAAGATCTGTTGTCATCCATAAAGTCACATTGTTTTGGTGATTTCCTAATATGTAATATTAACTCTTCATATTGTTGCAGGTGAAATGAGTCGCGTGGTGTGGTTACTGTTCGTGGTGGCAGTCGCCATCGCCGCGGCTGACGAGGCCTCCGATCCCGAAGGTCTTCTCAAACCAGGCACTGGTAAGTCCACTTCAAATAACTCCGAAAACTTACAAAACAAAATCTAACATCTCATTTTACATATACCTGGTAATCATGACTACCCCATTTCGTCCGGGTGATTCAAGTACTATTTATCTATATATATAAAAGAGGAACCTGACTGACTGACTGACTGACGTATCAACGTACAGCCGAAACTACTGGAGCTAGGAAAGTGAAATTTTCCACGGAGGTTTCTATTATGACGTAGGTGAGCACTAAGAAGGGATTTTTGGAAATTCAACCCCTAAGAGGGTGAAAAGGGTAAAAAACCGTTGTATGGAAAATCGAAACCGTTAAAGCTACAATTGTCAAACTTGGCACTTTAGTCAGTCATTTAAAAAGAAAACTAACTGCATACTTAGTTTGTCGAAAATTAGTCATAAAAGGGTTAAAATAAGGGTTGAAGCGTTTCGAGTCTAGGGTGATTTAATTACTGTCTAATCAACGCACAGCCGAAACTACTGGAGCTAGAAACGTGAAATTTTCCACAGAGTTTTCTATTATGACGTAGGTGAGCACTAACAAGGGATTTTCAGAAATTCAACCCCTAAGGGGGTGAAAAGGGTAAAAAACGGTTGTATGGAAAATCTAAACCGTTAAAGCCACAGTTGTCAAACTTTGCACTTTTGTTAATCAATCAAAAACCAAAATAACTGCATACTTTATTTTTTTTAAATTAACCCTAAAGTGGTTAAAATAAGGGTTGAAATTTTGTAGAACCGAACTGTCTAATCAACGCACAGCCGAAACTGCTGGAGCTAGAAACGTGAAATTTTACACAGAGATTCCTATTGTGACGTAGGGTAGCACTAAGAAGGGAATTTAAGATATTCCTCCCCCAAGGGGATAAAAAGGGTAAAAAACGGTTGTATGGAAAATCGAAATCGTTAAAGCCACAGTTAGCAAACTTTGCACTTTTGTAAATCTATCAAAAACAAACATAGCTGCATACTTTATTTTTCTAAAATTAGCCCTAAAGTGGTAAGGGTTGAAATTAATAAATAATAAATCATTGTAGAACCGAAATGTCACATCAACGTACAACCGAAACTACTGAAGTTAGGAACTTGAAATTTTACATCGGGCTTCCTATCATAATGTAGAGCAGCACTAATGAAGGATTTACTGAAATTCAATCCCCAAAGGAGTGAAAAGGGTGAAATTGTGTTGTATGGAAAAACGAATCGTGAAAGGTACAAATTTCAAACTTGGCAGTTTAGGTAGTCAATTAAAAACAAAAATAATTTCTTACTTTTTTGTCTTAAATTAGCCTCAAAGGGCTTAAAATAAGGGTTGTAATTTTGTACACAAAATCGAAACCGCTGTTATTGGTACGAAAATTCGTATTTCAGCTACCTATTATAAACACAAGAAATTGGCATGCACTAATTTTGGAAAATGGCACGAAGGGGATGAAATTCTATAAAAAGTATTATAGGTACAAAATAACCCTTAAAAATTGAGCTTGATGGTATAATTCAAGAACTGGATAGGGTAAGCAATATTTTAATTTTTACTAATTTTGTACGTTGTTCATGAGTGTAAGAGTTTCACATTTACGGTCAGGGAAAAGGAAGGAATGGACGGAAGGTTGTATTGGAATATCGGGCATAAGCAACTTTCATTTTAAATATCCATTAATGGGTTTCGCGCAAATTGTGCGTAGTTTCGGGATTATATAATAAATTTTAGAGGAAGGAATTTATTATGTTTAATCGTATCTACTTATTATAGATAAATAATGACCAATTGTAAGGTTTTGGATGTTTAAGTTTTAAGTGGAGATAAAGCCGGAAATCGTTGTTGTATATTGTAAATAACGTTAATAATGCAGGCGAAGTTGCGGGCAAAAGCTAGTATAAACATATATCATTTAATTGTGAAAAATTATGTGACACCCATTTTAAAATATATTCAAATCTGAAAATAAGTTTGTTTAATATTAAATTCTAGAGGCGTTAACGTGACTTTACATACAATACAGAAAAACTACAATATCTTTATAAAATAATTTACTGCAATATAAAGGTGAACAGAAATAAATCATAATAACAGAAGATTGCTTCCTCAATAACGTAGCTTTAATTGCCGCTCGTAGCGGCGCGGCGTAGCGGCGTAGAGCTCTCGTAGCTAGTTGTGGTCGTAGCGCCCGTAGCACATAATTCTGCGTGTGCGAGGCCATTATCCCGTTATTATGTTGTCTGGTAGCACAACACTGATAATGGTGACTTGTAACAAAACAGTATAAAATACGAGCGTTTTTTCTAGATAACGTTCCCCGTATTTTATATTATTGCGTGGGTGGTTGAGAAATGTTACCCACGGCACTTAAATCAGGGGCTGATAAGGTTTTGGATATTTTCATTGAAAAAAAAACCTACTCTTCATGAAGTTAATGTTACAAAACAATACATAAACTGAGTTCATTTGTTTTATTATAGCGGTGAATTTTGTAACAATGTTTAGGTATTTCAGTTTAACGCTAGGCTAATTGTCAACGTTGATTGCAATAAAAAAGGTTATATCCGAAATAACACAACAGTGTAATGCCTAAATGGCCCAAATATTCATATTTAATGGCGGGTTTAACACAGAAATTCGCACGGGGTCACATTGACCCCTAAAAATATAAAGCCTAATCGACTTGACCCGCGGCCTATTAGACTTTTATTTTTGCGTATATTTCTTCACGGTAAAATGACTTAGCCACTACACTATTAGGAACTCAATGATGGCTAATTGCTCTTGAAGTTACAACGTATTATTTTTTCGTAAGCTCATATCGATAATTCCTCTAATAATATTTATTTCGCATTTAAATATTTTCCAATCAATCGTACAGGCAAAATAAACAAAAAGTTGAAATCAGGGCATGGTGTCACATGTTAGAGGCTACCATAGAGGCTTACCAGTCACATTCCAATGCATGAGCTGATAATCAAACTCCTAGCCAATTCATAACAAAAACAAATGATAAAATATTTAAAAAGATGTTCAGTAATAGTAAACAGTGAAAAATAAGTCCAAGTCTTAAAACCTTACAAAAAATGTAGTAAAGTGAGACGAATAATTAGGCACTTACATTCATATAAAGCTTATCGAAAGCTCGTGTCAGATTCAATCCCCTTCATCCGAGGGAAGGGTCGGTATCTCCGCTTTCATCACAATACATCCCGAAACGTCACGTTTGCGTTAGTACGGTACACTGACTACAATGAATGTAAATTTTATTATTCACCGGGCCTCTTATACCCGCGCTGTATCTGTGTTGACTAATAAATTATTGGAATGTAATGTTTTTTGTCATTTGTTTTTATTATATATATGATAGAAATGTTATTATAGCCTCATGAGATAGAAATTGACTGAGTAGGCGCATGGTGATTTAACACCAGGTAACTAATTAATTTTTTTGTGTATTTTGCCTACGCTATAAAAGCTTTTGACGTGACAACGTCTTAAATTAGGTTGCGGCTGGGAGTCACTTATGAAAAAGTGTAACGCCCGGTAACGTTACGATGAGTCACCGAACGAGAGAGAGGCCCGCCGAATGCCTTGCGTCTCTCTCCCACTCAACTATGATCTAATTATAGTTGAGTGATTAATTTAATTATATTCATATCAATAAATATTCTACCGAGAAAAAGACATTGTCACGTAAAATCTTCGCCCGTAAAACCGACTTTACAGGCAACCATTTTGCTATCGGAACTTCTGAAATTTGAAGTTGAACGTTCAACAGCTGACTGTCAAACAAAAAATTATGTCAATTTTTTTCCTCGTATTTTCCCTGTTCAGTGCTATTTTAGGGAGGAAAGCTAAGACCCACCAGGGAATAAATTACTCTGTAAACATCGTTAGGAACAAATAAACAATTTCTAGTAAATACGTTACTGTCGGATCATGCAATACAAGTTGATCGGAGCAAACATCCGCGCCCGGCTTACTTATCTGCAGCAAACATGGATGCAAACAGCGGCTCGCATATGTTATTCTATGGCAGTGGTTCCCAAACTGGGCGTTGATGCCCTCTTTAGAAAGGAGGGCTTTTACACAGTGGAAGCCTTGAAAAACTAGGTGGCACTGTGTTATAAGAAATGTTTTTTTGGTAAAATTTTAAGTAACTATTATTATATGGTTTTAGAAAACACTACTCTCAGAATTTGAAGAAGTTCCATGAAGTTAATATGCTAAATGTGGAGAGACGGAGGCAACAGATATTAGTAAAACTAAAGAGAAGATTCAAACAAGTTTGGGAACCTATGTCCTACAGTATGCGCGCCGAGGCAAGTTTTCAATGTGTTGATTGTAACTAACGCTACAGTGGGGCGCGCATGGAGTAATATTGCTGCGTTTTTATTTAATCAGTGACACTCGGCTCTGTGTGGCGCCCAGGGCTGTTGCCCGGGGAGATATGCTGTGAGCGTCGGAAAAATGTTTTGTAATTTTTACCTAATTTATGAGACGACAAACCATGTGATGAGCTGTGGATGAATATGGGCTGACAGTGACAATATAGCGTTGTATCTAAGCTTAGCGAATCATGAATTACGTTACTGCTAACATTGTACAATTCTGTCTTTTTCATTGTTCTTTAATTCAAGATATTCTCGAATTTAATTATGTACGTCTTAGGTACAGGCAGTAGGGTAGTTTTAAGGCTCATTAATTACAAATCCTCCTATCATTACAGATGCTAAGTATGTATATTTTGGGCTTCTTTTCGATGGTCTAAAAACATCTTTGTACCCATCAAACCCTATATTTCTGCATACAGAACCCCTGTACGCAATCTTTAGGTCACTCCGCATATACTTGTACAAACACCGTCAATAAAAACAAAAGCACTGTATTATAATATTCACAATAAAATGGAACTCATATTTTTAAGTTAAACATAGCGCGTATTATTTTTAATCTTTATTAAACCACGCAGCCTAGAATTGAGTATCGCAGAAGCTCCACTAAGAACAATACAAGTTCTGTATTACAAAGCGATATTATAGTGTGGATACTCGTACTTTACTATTAGTTCCAACAATAGCTTCTGATACTGAGAGTAAACATACGAGTATCTGTAAGTAGTTTTCACTTGTTACTTTGTTGCAAATTGTTTTTTGTATGAAAGAAAGAAAGAAACACAGATTTATTATGTACAGATTTAGTATTTACTCATTTATATATAGTATAACTATAATGAAATTGCGATAGGCTCATCCATTATCACATTGTGAGACGAAACATATAAGGCGAAATGTGGGTGTGTCCTGGTAGCACCTCTGATGTCTGGCTATCCTTTTTTGTAAAAAGGCGTGAGTTTATGAATGTGTAATAAATTCAATAAAGATAGTTGGTTCTTATCCTCCGATGTGAATAGTGGTATAGATTCATTATCAAAGATTTTCGATTTTTCTCAAAATCATGCGTGTACATATTATATTATATAAGTGAAGGCAAGTAGATTTCTTGAAAATATTTTCGGATGCACATAAAATACCACATTAGTTATAACGGCAGAAGCAATAATGTGGGGCAATGTAATAAAACTATGTAGGTATATTTTAAACAATAAAAATTAAAAATTAGAACTGCAAAAAGTATACAAATAATAAATATGAAAAGCGATAAACCTAAATCAACGTATTAGTTAACCTTAATCGCTTTTTTTATTAAGGTTAAGTTAACTCGATCGATATTGTATATTTACGTACTTTGTACAGCCTTTGTTTAAACAGCTACAATACAACCGGCGATAATGTATGAGAAGGTTCATGCACGTGGATGGAACTAAATTAATATGTCAGGATCCAGCAAAGTGGCGTTCTATAGTCTCTGTCTATACCTAGCAACCATTTTTTTCTTGCTTTATTTGCCATGAATATTCATATGACGACCGCTTATAATGTTTAAGCAGGATTGGTGTTTATCAACGACCAAATTCCACAATTTCTGACCTAGGCCATAAAAAAGCGTGTTACAAATTCATTCGTCATTTGGTAAATACAGTATATTTTTAATATGAAAAACACGTGACCGTGTTGTTGTAAAATGAGGTTTTGGGTCAATAGTAAAAGTGCGTACTGGTGTAGACTGCGGATTGCGACCTAAACAAACATTCCCGCGCAGGATCATGTCGCGCCCAACGGCAAACACTTACATGGATCGCAAAAAGGACGAAGCGTACTACTGTTTTGACAATATTTCCATAACAATTGTATATTATATTATGTAATTAGATATATAAAAAAATCAATAGCTAACATTTCCTTGCTCTTATTACATTTAAAGGTACTGTAGAATAAAGTAAAATATTTCTTTCACGAACAAGTGAGGTGAAGGTAATAATAGTCCTTCTTTTAGAGTTTACTTTCACAAACAATTAAAACAAAATAATATTTATTGAAAGAAAGAAAGATAGAAGAAAGAAACCAATTATATTCTTTGTAACGCTAACGAGCTTACAGTGAAAACGTTTTACACACAATGAGCAGGCAAACAGAAAATACAACAATCAATCAGTTTGAAATAGAATATACTGTAGTAGCTATTGAGAAACATCAAAACTTAATATTCGGGCTGTAGTTGCGAAAAACATCGAATTCAGATCAGCATCTTATTTTCCTCCTTTATTTGTACATTTTTTTTTTGTAAATAAAAATAACATCATGCTACAATCTAAAAACATTAAATACACCCAATATATCAGCCTGCACGGCCCTTATCGCAGGACACAACCTCCCTCGCACTGGCGTGGGGCCAATTTAAATATCTAATTCATATATTTTCGCAATAAAAATATAATGCTTCCTTCACGAGATGTCATGTTCACGGTCCACCGTCCACACATGTCAGTAAAGTTCGGTCAACTTGCGGTCGGCGGCTGCCTCGGAAGCTGAGGAAATGAGACACGCCACCGCCGTCGACACCTAATGTTTCCGCACAAAATCAACTCGGCCGACATTTCGAATTGTGTTGTGGAATACAATATTTTGAAGCACAAATTCGTGGAGAATAAAAGTTACTGAGGTGCCTTTCGGGACGATGGGTTCGCTCGAGAAATGTAGTAGGTATGAAGGTATTTCGACGGGAGATGTGTGTATTGGAATCACTACTTGACCCAAATCTGCTATATTGATTCACTGAACAAAGATGATGATTTCCAGCTCCAAGTGTTACCTGCTCTTATCTAACTAAATTATCCTAAAGATTATATTTTCACGGTTTTGATTTTAGGGGTGAAACGTTATCTTTTGTTTTGGTTTATTAAGAATTTATATACTAAGCGAATTAAAGTTATTCATTCGTAATGTGCGCATATATTGAATTTAGGTAGCGTGATAAAATGGCCCTAATTAGTTTTAATAAATAAGGTGAAATTTTTCACTATTATTTCCACGATTAAAAGTGTGTTGAAATGCAAACAATCGCTCATTACGATTATCGATAAAAATGTAAAACAAATCGATTATTTTACCGTATTCTCAGCGCGTTATTTAGAAGCTTTCAAATCTCTGTTGTATATTTGCGAGCACGCAATGGCTGAGTGCCCAAATCCCGCCGTAATATTTTGAGTAGCGTATTTCTGGGCGGCACGATGTTCTCAGGGCTTATCATTCCGACACACGCGTGTTTTGCCTAAATTATTACTTTCGTAAAGCGGCCTGACATCGTCGAAATTGTTATTATTTTACGACCTGGAAGATGCTGTTTTGATTGCTCGTATTTTATAGTTGTAGTGTAATGGAAATTATTTCGAACACAAGATAAGTCTTTAGTTTTTGTGACCAGTATTGCAACATCCTTAACCAACATTACGATATTTAGAAATATAATTTATATTTGTAGGAAAACCTATCATATAATTAAGAATTATTTTCAAGATGACATGGTTCAGGATTAAACAACTTTAAGTATTTCGTATATTGCGATTTTTATGAGTTAGATTTCAAGTTCATCATTACATCATGACTAGTAATCGTATCAAATTTCTTTATCAGTAATAAAAATCAAACCACATTTCCTCTTGAGTTAAGTACAAACACAGGTATTATACAAACAGTTATACGATCGTTGATACATTTCAGGACAGGATAGGTTTCAGGTTAGGATTTATTTTATTTTAAACCATTTGAGCATTTTATTTTTAAAAGAGCTTTCGGCTCGCGTGTGCTTGTTAAATCTCTTTCAATGAAGCAAATTGAACGCCTTTGTGGCTCACTGTCAAGTGAACTGGCAATACACACCGATGCGCGTATTTCTAAAATGTTTTGAAATAAACATATATATTGTATGCATTTCGGCAGACATCGTGTGGTTGGCTATGGCAGAGCGCTTTTCACGCGTTTTATTGAATACAAAGATTATCATAAACATCCATTATTTTGTAGTCTTTAATAAGTATCATATTTGACAATGCGGTGGTACCTGGTTACTGGTGGTAGGTCTCTCATATGTGAGAGGCCGTACCACAACAATGTCTATTTAGCCCGCCAAATAGCAATTTAAATGCACTGTTGTGTTTCGGATTGAAGGGCATTGTAGCCAGAGTAACTACTGAACATAATGAGACTTAACATCTTGTGTCTCAGGATGGCGAGCGCAGTGGAATGCCAAGCATTGCATTCCAATTAAAGGTATTGTTCGGTTTTGCTACTGTTCATGAGCGGTCGTATCATTTACCATCAGGCGAACGGCATGCCCGTCTCGTCATTCAATGCAATAAAAAGAAATACCTACCCAGGCGGCCTCACACATAATAGTTACCTACCATCAGTCACAATACAAGTCTTCAAAATCAGGCGCAAGGTTTCTACTACTGAATATACATGCCCCAACATTTCAACGCCAACTTGTTGAAATCTGTTTTTTTTTATAATTTTTAGCACAAGTGAACTAAAACGTGCTTGTATAAACACAAATATGTTTTCCAATGAACACTTTTAAAAATTCTTTATATTTCGCCGTAGCCGACATTATGTTAATACTGTGGGTTCTAGTAATTCTGCTACTAGTTACTAGAACACAGGTCAGTATCTGCTATCAAGCTTTGTTGCGTGCTGAAAACATGCAAGCTCAAATTAGCATGTTCAGTAACGGTGGTAATAGCTCCTTGCACGACTTCAATTGCTTCATTTTATGTATACACTTCTAGATTTTTACAGAAACGTAATTTCCTAAACCCTACTTAAATAAAAGTGAAAGTTTTATATTATCACCGTTAGTTACACTTTCATATTAAACTACTGGATGCGTTTTGATGAAACTTTATATTTATAGTAGTGTAGATAATCCATGTGAATAACATAAAAGCTTTTAGTAGAGTTACGTCTCTCATATGTGAGAGGCCCCTTGGGTAAGCATCATCGCAATGTCTATTTCTACCGCCAAACAGCAGTGTAAATACACTGTTGTTTTCCAAATTGAAGGACATTGCAGCCAGAGTAACATATTGAAACTTAACATCTTATGTCTCAGACTATTTAACGATGTCTTGTTGTACCTATTATATTTTAAATTCTATTTGAATAGAATTGGAAATAAACTTGGTCCCACAAGATTCACACGGTACTCAGTAAACTGTATAAAATTGAACCAATTTAACTGAAATACAGTAAAATTGCGTACAGCACGACATTCGCAATGCAGCAAACACACTGCGAACTCAATTATAATAAAGCCAACTCAATTGAGGTTATTATCCAAAGTGTTTGTTTGAATCGATACTGACGGGCCCCTCCCTGCATCAGTAACCCTATAAGCCGATATATTGGTAATCTGATTACCCGCACTTTGTACAATATGTATATCACCTGCCAATTTTACTTAGGGAAGTAATTTCCTGCGTCTCGCGTCAGGCGTATCGACCGTTATGAATTGATTGGGCGTACAAGGGGAGGATTCTGTGTTCAGTTGTCGCCTCAGGGCTAATGTTCTTCGATTGCTGTTTTATTTTCTCCGAATTGTGCTTATGTGATTGTTTACGTTTCATATCTACAAAATATGTTAGGAGGATTTTGTTATTGGGTTCGGACGTGTTTTGTTTATTTAGAAAATGCTCAATAATTCCCCCGTTTGAGAGATGTGCCACTTTTTTATTAAAGCAGTTTTATATAAACTTTCAATTATTAATTCAGCCTTATACGAGTATATAGTATTATCATTAAATCCAATTTCGTCGAACGCCATACAAGGAACTTAGTTACTGTGTCTGTATAAGCCCATATATGTCCCACTACAGGGCACGAGCCTACTCTACTATCGAGAGTTCGATTGAAAATGGTTAGGCCATATAGTCCACCACGCTGGATTAGTGCGGGTTAGCGGACTTTACACACCATATAAATTTTACCAATAGCTATGGTATCCAGGTTTCCTCATGATATTTTCCTTCACCGTTATAGTTACAATATATTGATTTTACATAGTTACTCTGGAGATGAATCAAATACAAAGTCTCTTATAATTTTGTCAACCGCTCAACTTAATCCTGCAGAAAACTCGAATCTTCTTATCACGGAGTGTGGACGTGACCCACTCTACGCCACACTTACAAAATAATAGCCTATTTCATTCCGTAAAACTAGTTCACTGAATACAGAAGTAAAGTTCTAAACTAGTCTCTGTCGGAGGTAGTTGGCCACCTACAATTATTAAATAGGGACGCCCTACTGGTTCTTTAAATTATTTTCCTATTATGCATCATTATAAGATGCTTAAGGTGACCTAGAACGTTTTAACCTGAAATAAAAAGTCGCATCCCTAAAGTACTGAAATTCCATCGTTGTAGATACTCTTTAAACAAACTCTCAAAACAGAATGTTAAAAAAAATCAAGTATCCTTTGGAACTTTAAGTTTTAACAAACAGGTTTGTTACATCATGACATCACGAGCAATTTTCTAAACCCAGAATTTTTGACATTACGAATGACATAAAAATATAAGTAGCAAAGTACTTAAGTTTTATCTCAATTCTTTCTTGTTTATTTATTTATTTAAAGCTTCATATACTGAAGGTATATAGGCGAACTTAATGCCTGAGGCATTCTCTGACAGTCTACAATAGGGTTGTCAAGAAATGAAGCTTGTCTTGTTATTAAATTCTGTCAACTTTTCACATTATAAAATAAGACTGCTTCTTCACTTTAAAAAACTCGCCTCAAATTTTCATAGACAAGTTACATCGTTGGTAGCAAGGCACGTAATCTACTTTAGGCACCATCGTCTCCCGGCCGATAATAACAAATTAGTGGGCCGTTTGTCGGCAAGCTTTCTCGTGGAACATTGGAGCTTGCACCACCGAGCACTCTGCTTGGCAAAACACGCCAAATTGGTTCCATTAGCGGGCATTAGGCGCTGTTGTGGAGGTGCCGACGTAAACCCTCCTAGATACAAGAATTTTGATATATTTTCCTGTATTACTTTACCTTAACGACCGAAGTATGCTGCTCTCGCAAATTCATAAAAGATAACGTTTTATGAAACAATTTGTCAAAGCTGGGAAACCATGTAGGTTGTACTTGTACGTGCCTGAGTGTGTTGTTAACTTGTTACAAAAGGTATTGTAAATGTATTCATTTTAACACCGAAAAAGTGTTGAAATATGACTAGACGATTCATTTATTTTTAACAGGCTTAAAAAAAGAGGAGGTTCTCAATTTAGAAATTAAAATTAATATAAGGTGTAGGTCCTATATGTTTGGTTCTTGGAGGCCCGCCTTCAATATTGTACCCATATATTTTGATTTGTTGGCTTGTTAAATCCATAACTAAATTAATCAACATGTACAAGTATAATGATTTTTTTTTCTTTGCATTGTTATTTTTAACTACTTAGTGTTATTTTTTATTAAGAATTTTATTGTAAACTTCGCCCGATTCTTATAGGATAGTGAAAAAACATGACATCAAACAAACCTCTCCAATTACAGATTAAACAAAGATAAGCTCTCCGACGTTAATGGAATGCCTATCAAAATAAAACCAAACACTAAACAGCCCTCTTGGTATTCCTAATCTAGACAAAGAGAATGCTCTAAGTAATGAATGACCCTTGCCGAATGTAAAATATGCCGAAGCGACCCTATTTTTAGTAGCCATAAAAATTCAGAGCGGTGTACAATAAAATGGCGGCGACCTGACGACCCAAGGAGATCGCGGTCACGTCAAAGTTATCGCCAAGTTTCCGAAAAGAAATAACTTTAAGCCTTTAAAACCTTTTAACTAGACTTCCAGTGAGGTTTTAACATCAATCCACTCGCGAGATAAGGAATGGCGTCTTTGTGCACGAAATGAATTCAATAAGTGAGCTACCGTTCTTTTCGGGGTCGTGCAAGTTTTTGTGCTGACACGAATATCGTAAAATGAAGTAGGTGACACGGAGAAAATTAATTCGTTGAAGAATGGTATGACTCCTACTTAATTAGACCTTTCTTGAGGTTAGGTTGATAAGGTTGTTTCTTTTTCTGTTGCAATAGATCGACACGATTAATTTCAATTGATAACTGGCGTTCCTCTAAAATTAGTAAAAATAAATTAATGCAAAGCACTGAAAATTAAAGGGCAGGCAAATTGGCGTATTATTTTCAGCCCAATTCCTTAATCAATGCTATGAAATTGAAGTCCCAAATAATTTTAGCCGAGAAGCCCTTTGCAAAGTTTTGAACTTGTGAAGTCACTGACCCACTATTTGCGTCGTGCCACGGATTATACGGCTAGCCGAAACATCTAACATTTTGACATGGGCAATTAATATTAACACTGCCTAACCAGCAAACTAAGACATGGTCCAACCTTAGAGAAATGGGTGTTTCAGAACTTAATTCTCCGAACCTTACACTTTGAGGCAGGATATTGATTAATAGGGCTCAGTATTTTAACATCGGCTGCTTGCTGCTGCTATTAGTGCTGTCAAACCATGATAATCATATCACTGAATTCGAGGCGAACGTGATTTTTTTATTGGTAGAGCCACGCGATTTCCAGTTATGACTCAGCAAGAATGATCAGACTCATCAGGGGGATACCACTGTCTCACAGGAAATCGACGTAAAGAGACAACTTGCCTGTCGTGTTTCGTTAGGTGAGTGAGGTTCATGGGCGGCAACGATCACTTACCCGGCATCTAGTGACCTGTTAGCTCGTTTACCGGATCTATCATGTGCAAATACAAGACCTTTAAAGGTTATAAATAATAATAGCCACAACAGTCATAAACATAGTTCTGACCCCAAAACAAGATACAGGTCATATGTCGGTACTATTAGAAACTACAAAAGACTCTTATGTCCCAAGCCCAAAATTCTACGTTGACTGCTTGTACTATTCTTACTTCCTACTTCCAACTATCTAATCCTACGAATATAATAAAGGCGAAAGTTTTTGTGTTTATTACATTTTCACGCTCAAACGACTGGATCAATTTTGATAAAATTTTGAATGGTAGTAGCACCCTGGATTAACTTATATAATACCGAAGCTAGGAATAGAATACAGCAGGAATGAATATAGAGACGGAATTGAATATAACGGAAAGGGACAAAAAAAGGAATATTAAGGACGGTATTATTTAGTTACATCTTAGTCACGCTGAATTTAAAAACAAACAGTACGTGAAATTATAAGTGTCTGATGTGGACTGGACTTAAAAAGTATCTTCACGCGCGCCAAGCCGGGTGGTACCACTAGTATATAATAAACCATGCGCAATCTGTACAAATAAATAAATCATAATGTAAATAACATTTCCAGAGTATTACAAACAATAAGAACGAGCCTTTATTCCATTAAACAAACTGACTTATATGGCTGTCCGACGAAGCATATTACAGTCTGTTTTTGACAGGGAAAATAAAGAACGAAAATGATCTTGTAATAAGAACTGCGAGGGCGCCTATTACACCGTCCCATATTAGTATTAATGTGAGCGGAGGCGGACCGTTTATTATTAATATGTGCAGTATTACATCTGCGAATCCCTGTTGCTTCTAATTGGATATCACAGACAAGACTCAGACACGCGCACTTAGAGTCACAAAGTATGTGTGTTCTCCCCCGACTTGTAAAAAACGAATGATTTCTGTTGACTTCTTTTGTCTGTATACTTGTTTGATCGCGAATATCTCGGATAACATTTATTTTTATTTTATTTATTTAATTCTTTTTTGCACTGTACAGAAATACTATGAAGATATTATACAATAAGAATAATAGTACAAGTGGCGGCCTTATCACACTAGGTAATCTCTTACAGGCAACCATGGGATGGATATACTAACAGGAGATAGAAAGGGCAGTCTAAGGCGTAAAAGAAATAATAATAATCTACAATCAATAACTAAAAATATAACATAAACACACAAAAATATATATAAATAAACATATACATACACATATACAAACATACCTATAATACATACGTATACATAAACATATTATATACCTATCCTAAAATATACCAAGAAGAGTATGGACAAATTATTTCAGCTACACTCTTGTTGTGAGAGGAAATGTTCTTTGACTTTTCTTTTAAATGACGACAGTGTTTCAGCCCGTCGCAACTCAGCTGGTAGAGAGTTCCACAGTCGGACAGCTTGGACAGTAAATGATTTGTCCATGAATACTGTGGAGTGCAAGGGCATTCTTAGTTTCAAGTTCATTGTTCGTATTGCCGGTGCGGCTTGCTCTAAAGAAACTACTTAGAGGTTTTGTTATACAAATTTATAAATAAACACATTTTAAAATCAAACGAACGTATAAATGAGACACAACAAAAAAATGTAACTACAAAGGAAATCCTATTTTCGTACAATCATTGAAATATTTTAAGTCAATTGGGAAGAAATACAAATACACAGAAGAATGAAAAATGTAACGTTATTCTGTTTGAAGTCCGTTTTATTTGTACAAAGAAAGGACCAATTACAGTCCTTGCTAAGGGTCAATACTTATTCATGTTGTACATAATCATTGAATTATTGGCTTTTAGGGACTAACATTTATGAAATCAGAAATATTATACAAAAATTTTATTAACTGTTGATTGTTTTTCTTTCTTTAATATTTTTACATAAATAAGCAAGCTTTATATTAGTTACATACTTGCGAAAACATGTTATATGTTAATAGCCTATTATTAGTTAATAAGTCTTATTGTAATATTACTATTAACACTTTGTTTTCCGAATAAAAACAAAATAAAACAATATAAAAGTCCTTTTTTACTGGTGGCAAATAAGGGTAGGTCTCTTAAGTGAGAAGCCGTCTGCTCTGTGTCAGAAAGGCAAGCGCAGTGGAATGCCACGCATTGCTTTATAATGCATGGTGTTATTTGGTGTTGCTACTGACCATGAGCGGTTGTATCGCTTACCATCAGGTAAATGGCAAGGTGATCCCGTATTAATTGCAATAAAAAAATGGTAAGCAATAAAGGCTGAAAATATTCATTTTTATACCTTCAGCGTTATTCAGCAAAGCTTACCTCTTCAGCTGATCCAGGGCGGCTTAATTTATGTGAGCCGCCCTACTTAACGAGGATGCTTCATCAGAGTGAAATAAAAAACTCATCAACATTTAACTAACGCTTTGTCACTAATTAAGCACATTTGTAAAGCATGCGGAATGTACTCGTAACCTTATTTTTGACATTCGTAGTTGTGACGTAAGTATGCGTTTAGAATATTATTATTTTTTACTTCTGTTTATAAAAAGAGTCATGTTTATTTCAACACTTTTTAGTCGCCTGTATGTATGTACTATGTATCATGTATGTATGTAAAGGAATCTTTCAAGTCGATTTTCGAGTACTTCAAAACGGATTGACTTGATTTAGAAACGATGACAATACAATAATTTAAAAAGTATCTGACATTAGCTTATCCAGAACCTTTAGAAATTTTAACACATAATTTAAATGGAGTAATTTGCAGCAGCTGTCTTCCTTTGATAAGGTAGTCGCAGATAGACTTTTTTTTATTAAAAATAATTCAATAATCTAAAAACATGCTTCAGTATAAGACCCAAAAAGTATATTTTACGTTAAAGTGTGTTAGTTTTTTTAAGTTAGTTAGTTTTTAAACTATTATTAATAATTACTTATGAACTTTTGGAAGTGGAAAAGTCACACAGCGATCAGCCATGGTTGAGCATGATTGGGCGGAATATTTAGGGGCGGTACCACTGTCTCACAGGAAATCAACGTGAAGCGCCGCTTTGCTGTCGCGTTTCGTTAGGTTACCAAGATTTTATCATTAAACACATTAACAGCGAATCAAAGAAACATAAATTTCACATAATCGATGTAGCCATTATGAGATGATTCAATTTTTGCGTTGGCACGGCGATAAAATTAAATCGTGAGGTTTTGGCAGTAAGAGCGTGGATGTGAACACGGCGGGGCGTTTTATCGGCCTGTTCGCGGCCGCTTACGCCTGTAACGCGCCAGATATAATACAGTCAGCCTCCCTCACCCTCCCTCCCTCCGAGTATTTACCTCGCCCCTCCATCACCCTGCATAATCGATCGACTCTGTGTCGCAAACCGTCTAAAGGCGACGTTACATCAATTACTCACCAATTCGTGGTCCATACTCAATACTCTATGACCCTTGGCTTGATTATTACGTCGTTTGAGTGTGTACTGGATAGTGCCTGTATGTATAGTGAACAGGGATGTTGTTTATGCTTTGTTTAATTATAATACGTAGTGTTTGGGAAATGAACATTGAGGGAGAATTATTACAACATTAGATGTTTAGATCAAAATACGTTTAATATTTGAAATCATTGTTAGGATTTAATAAAATGATTGGTAGAGTCTTAGGATCGAAAAATTATTACATAATATATACATACGTATTTGAACGTTATGAATTAAGATAAGTAGAACCGTTAGACGAATGACCGATATGGGACGAGTTATGTGAAAGAAATGACGAATGTAAATACTTAAGATGAAAAAAAATTGAGAATAAATGATTAAGATGTTGAAGTACGGAAGGACGGAATAGGAGGGAACTAAATGGAAGAAAAATTTGAAAACAAACAACGCAAGACGGTAGACGTATTAAATGAGTTAAAAGTATAAAAAATATCAAAGCAATCCTTTGTGTGACCTCTAACGGAACGTATCCCACATGTACGTAACATTCACGTAACATTCTCATTCATTTCACTTCGGTAATATTTCACTTCCCACAATTACCATGAAGATAAAGATTTTAATTATCTTAATATAAATTCCGTAATGATGGTTTATAAACAAGTCTTTACAAGTCTATTAAATTCAGTCTTGTAGAGTGCAAAAAGCGTAATCTCGAGTGTCCCAACAATTTATAAATTATATTGTCTTCCTGGAAACTTTATACACTGATAAACTTCGCCAAGAAACCTTTGTTGGAAGTAATCGATGTTTAATTAACTACACGGAGGGAAATAACAAAATGGATTATGTATCTAGCAGATATAGCGCTTGATAAATGGACGTCATTAATACAGGTTCGGCAATACGTTTTGTTACGTTCTGGATAAATGTATCTCATGTGTTTTATACGTGACTGAGTAATGTGTTACCGGGACACTGATGTTTAATCTTTATTGTATTTGAACATGCGCTATAAATACCTTTATAAAAGCATATTTTGACGTGTTATAACTTCAAATTCAAATTACATATTCAATACTTAATTACGATGTATATATACAGTACATATTACAGTGTAATTACAAAAATATTTTTGGCAACAAGCAAGAGCTTGGAAGACGACTATTCCAGAATCATTTTATAATTAAACAGCTTCAATATAAATCAACAGAGGGGATATTAAAACAAACTTAGCATCTAGGTTGCTCTCCATAATACGAAATTAGCGATAACAACGTCAAAACATTTCAAAGCAAAACAAAAATAATCTTGATTTTGAAATAATACGACTTATTTATGGAATTAGTAAAACATGGCAAAAAAACAACAATTCCTTAAGAGGGAATATTCGGAAATAACTATTGCGAATCTTTGACCTTTTAACGTTTTATTTGTTTAGGGTGCGCGCAATTACAGAGGCGTAAGACCCTCTAAGTGCTCCAGTTATAAATTGTTTTATTGTAACATCCAATTACTTCCCATTTAAGCCGCAATGAAACAAGATTATATTAAAAAACACAAGTAATTTCCATTTTCTCAGCTCCCACCTCGTATATTCAGTAATTAAGTAAAATTACGCGGGTTAAAAGATCTTTCACTCCCTAAGCTGCAAGATAAAAAGTTAAGTGACCTGAAATTTCGACTCTCGAGCGCCTGACCTAAATGTTTTCACCTTATTGCATTCACCGCTCCACACAAAACGAAATTTTAACTGCTATCTCCAGTTAAAGCGTAATCAGGTATAAAGTCTCCTTTTTGCTTTTTACCACAAACTGTCTGCCTAAATATGGCTTCGCGTTTAACAGTACGGATAATTTATAACTATGTAAAATTATGTACGTTTTTTTTTTTTATTGCTATGAATGGCGAGACGAGCATGCCGTTCACCTGATGGTAAGTGATACGACCGCTCATGAACAGTAGCAAAACCAAACAACACCTTGAATTACAAACCAATGCTTGGCATTCCACTGCGCTCGCCATCCTGAGACATAAGATGCTAAGTCTCAATATGTCCAGTAGTTACACTGGCTACAATTCCCTTCAACCCGAAACACAACAGTGCGTTTACACTGCTGTTTGACGGGAGAAATAGACACTGCGGTGGTACCCACCCAGATGGCCTCTCATATATGAGAGACCTACCACCAGTAAAACCATGTACCACATGTAATGTAGTGTTATGTTCCCTGAACCGACGCGACGAGAATGCATGAAGACGTTGATAAAAATTGATGAAGCGAAAGTAATATATCAGAAACGAGCAAAGTGGTAGTCTATAGTATCTGTCTACCCCTATGAGATACAGGTATGACGATTATGTATGTATGTATGTAAAATGTTGTTCATATTAGAGAACACGAATGCTCCAGACAATGTCTTCGTTGACAGAGTTCTCTATAGTTTGTTAATATCTATTCCACGAGCATAGCCTAAGTTTCCCTTTGTCATGTTACACAGTTGATAACTTTATTAGCACCGGTGCGACGGCGACGGGAGGAAATTGCTTGCATAACACAAACTCCTCATCCTAATAACTAATCAAATAAACGTTAAAAGAAACCCGCCTCTTTAGTCTACAATTTTATTTCGCGTTAATCCACCGAGAAAAATACGCTACGACTCGGGAGCCAGTGTCGTACTCCGAGATCAAACGCTTCCTTATTCCCCACGCTCCCCTCTTTTAGTTAATGTTACTTTTATTTTCAAAAGACTTCCATTCAAATACTTTCTTTTTAAATTCTTTAGAGATTCAATCTGCTTTTCATAGGAAAGAATATTATAGCACAAAGTGTGTTGTGTTACCTGCATTCCCTATGCTATGTATTTAAAAACACTCTTTTTTTTAAGACAGTCGTTATTAATTCCCCCATTTATAAATGCTTTATTTAATTAAATAAAATCGATTCGACAAACACGTAGACAAAGCAATAGCATTAAGGAAATTCTGTATTGTGACATCCGTGCCTGAAGTTTAAAAGCAAATCAGGGCAAACGACATTACCTTTGAGCCCCATTAAATGTATTACAATACAGGCGGGACAGCACGACGGCGCAAAAAGAGGGATTTGGAGATTAATTCAAGCAGAGAAAAGTGATTCAACAGGATTCATTAGACGAATCCTCTGACTGCAGTACAATTCAAAATTAAACAGCGACAAGATTTCGACTGCTGAACTCATGCTGCTGAAGTATACTGTTTCTTATAAAATCTGATTTTCTAGAAGAAAATGAACATAAATTATTGGACTTTGAAACCGTAGAAATACTCTTTAATACTGAAGAATTTCTGTTTAAATAATATTGTAGCCACTGGGTATATAAAGATACATGATTTTCCCATCTGGTTTTAATGAAAATATTGTCAATTTAATTGTTAATTCAAGCGTAGTGTAGGACGCCTTCCAACCAGGAGCAACGATATTCGTAAGATGGCTGGTGATTGGAGATGACGGGCTAAAGATCAAACCCATAAAGAGGCCTTTGTCCAGCTGTGGAACTGAAAGACCTGATGATGATGATGATTGTCAATTTGAATATATTTCAATTGATCTGTAATATACAACACCTATATTTATACAACACAATAAATTTTAACGTTAACATATTTTACATTGGCTCCATTTGATACGAAACCTTTTGTTTCAATAGGATTACATATATTGAATACGAATTAAACATTCAGCGTGACAAACGAGTTGTACGAGTACATACTACCTACTCATGGATTTTAATCTGCATACATTTTGAAATTCATATAATTTGACACAGACAAATGTATTTTATTATTTATGACTTATGTTGCCCTAATTGCATCTCATCTACATATTTTAAAAATTAAACTCATTTAATTTAGTATTTTGCAATGATAAAAAATGTATTGCACCGAAAACCTTTTGAAATTGATATATTTTAAGGTACTGTTATTCAGCACTATGCAAAGGATAAAAAAACTGTCACAACATAGAGATAAACAAATGACTGTTTCTAGCGTTGTTATTAATGAATATGACAGAGCTGTACTGCTACAAAGTTATTTATTTTCATCTGTAAGCCAGCCACGTCGTACCCATACAACACCCGTATGTGTGTTATTCCACTCATTGACCACAGCTGAAGTAAAGTAGTGTTGTAATATTCTCGCTTATAATATAAAATTACTATCTTTATGTGAGAGTTTCTTGGCGCGTTACTTAGATTTATGAAGGGTAATGTGAAAATTTTTCTGCCATATAGAAATATTTTTCTACTTACTATGTTATTATTTAACAATATGTTTAACAAATATCTCCATATATTATTATTTAACATTGTGTTTATCAGATATTGAACGCTTAAACTGATCCACATAATATATAGGCTCGCGTATTTTCATTTGATTTCATAAATATGTTAATTCAAAAATTATTAACCCTTCGTTGGCGAGGCTCAAGATAAGACCGAACCTATCGGTAGTTAGGAATCCAAAGTGAAGAATCTCCTCACTGCCAGCAATAGTGCCTTTTGCAAGGTATTCTTTTTTTTTTTTAATTCTTGCACTCACGCAAATGTTTTATACGGTTTACATAATTTTTGGATTGGATGGATGACTCTCGTAACACTTTATATCATATATGTATTTTTATATGTCGAAATACGAGAGTGGTGCAAGGTTAAAATAAAACTGCCAAGTAAAATAGCACTAAATATTTATTAAAAGTAAACTAGACACTGCCAACTCCATATCCCTATATTATCGTACAAAGGAGTAACAGATGCTTGAAACTATTTTTTCACACATTACTGAGTTCGTGTTAGCTGTGGCGCGAGCCGGCCCTTTCAACACTCGCTCCACTGATTTATGAATATAATCTCCATGGTGACGGATTCCCTTCAGAATTCGTAACCATAGATAATACACTATTTCTTAACTGAATGTGTATGTAATGTATGAATAACGATTTTATTTTACTGCTCAGATTATTCGTAGATAATAAAATATAAACCATATATTACACAACATATGTTATAGGCAAAACTAACTACAGCGAAATTTTCAATAAACAGTATGTAACCGATTTCGAGCAACTGACACTATAATTAGTATCGAATACTTGTCATTTTGGTACTCTTAGGCGCTAAAGTAGCGCACGATTTTACACAATTTTTAATAGAACCAGACCAATATGAGCGTCATGAGCGATCGTCCCTTTATATCTATATAATATCTAGACAACAATGCGCTTACCAATAGAGGCAGTATGGTAATATTACCGTACTGGTATTAAAAATATGTTGGAATAACAACAGTAGAAATAGGAAAGGAAATCCTGACTTCCAATTTCAGAATATTTGTTTTTGTTGGTATATCGTAATATCTTCGGTTCTTGTACATGTATGTAATTTGAAATAAAAATTGTATTGAAACAAGAAGCAAAACTGATTCACGGAATCCACTGCATCTGCATTGCAATTTACGTTTAAACCAGCATTTTTAGTAATTTAGTTTGTTTATATAATGTTTGTTTGATTTTGTTTGTACGTTACTATATTATGGATTAGTAACTAACATGTGCATTTAGAGGTTCTATAATACATTTATTTTATTTAAAAACATATATTTCTTTAACCTACCGTCAAAATCATTCACCATTTTGAAATCCATCATTCCTATTAAAGTAAAAAAAAAAACGCGAATCCTTTTATCCTATCATTTCCCTGCTTGTGTCACGAAATACATCCTTCACCTTCCTTCAGCAAACACTTACCTGTGATTGACAGCAGGAATGGAATTTTCCTTTATATTCGGCATAATATGACGACATTTGAAGATATTCTAAGCGAAATGCTTGATCAATTATAACTGTTTGACTTCATCCATTGTTGCTATTCCCCGTGTTCTTGGTGGATTCGTTATGACTACATAAGCCACAAATATTGGGATATCGTATAATATATTTATCTACATATATTAGAATATCAATACAATATAATAATGTTAGGGTTGGTTTCATCAAGTACATTTGATGATAACAATTAGCCATGACAGGGCGGACATTTATTTTTTTATTTATTTATTTATAACCAAACAAAATATTTTACAAAAACTAGTCAACATGTGAATTTACAACTAAATTACAAAATATACACATTTAAGTGATCACTAACGTCTAAACTAGGCCGAGCCTGTACATTGGACATGATTTATTATATTAATTATAGCATAAACCGATAACGAAGACTTACAGGAAACTTCGGGAGATTAATTATAAAGCCCACGTGCAAACATACTTTATTAGAAGTAGAGTATTAAATTGAATGGCGCAACATGAATCTTCAGTGTGCTGTTATGTAATCAATTATATTCTCCACAAAAGCTCGATTACTCCTCTGTTACCAGCTCTTATTTCTATAGGTAGGATCGACACAACATGATGTGACCTATTTATACATGTTAAGTTTTTAGTTACTAGTTAACTTAAAGCACCTCATTATTTACATATCGTCGCTTATATTACAACAGCGCGAATATGCATTTTCTTAACTTTACAGGAGAAGCAAAAAACTTAATTATTAATAATTGAAAATAAATAAAAAGCAGATAGATATTCTACAAATTTTGAATTCTAGCTCGTGATTGGCAAGTATCTTTGAACGCAATTGGTGTAAAAAACGCGGGATTTTTTTTTTCTATCCAATGACATCAATTAGTCAATAACAGAAAAAATGCACATTTGCGGTGTTGTGTTGTGTTGTTCCTCTATCAGCCTATATACGTCCCACTGCAAGGCACGGGCCTCCTCTACAATCGAAAATACGGTTGGGAGGGTTATGGGCATAATTCCACCACGCTGACCTAGTGCGGGTTTGCGGACTTTAGATACATAACTTAAAAAATAAGTTCTCATTAACATATTCTTAATGTAAATAAATCCAGATTTTCATACTGATCCTTTTCATAATTAAACATGGTAGGTAAAACTGAATCCAGCGTGTTCGAATACACGTGTCGTTAAAAACGTACATCTCTACAAAAAGATTCCCCAACAAAACATCACAATTCTATTCCCAGCAAAATGTATAAAAATATTCATTTTAAATAATAGAAGAAGCACGTTCTGTCCGTGACTGCGTCGGCGTGGATGAAACCCTTTTGCATGTATCCTACGCATTTTATTATCCCGTGGGATTTGTTCGTCTTGTGTGCAATATCCTTATAGTTAGATTGAAGCTGTGTTTACATGACACCATATTGCTTTTTTTATTTATTGTGCTTCTGAGCCCTGAGGCATTCTCTGCTGGACAATCTTTTTGTCAAATAAAAGTAATCGGTATAGAGACGTATTGAGTTTAAATAGAAATCAAGTTATCATTGAAATGGTTACAAAATTGTGGCGTACCAATTGAAAGACCTAAATAGAAACATAACATATTACACAACACCTGGGGTGTTATGTAATTTATGACATGACTGGCGCCGTATGTTGTTACACGGAAATTTTACACATCAACTAAAAAAAATTAAGTTTAGGTAGTTATATATTTTATTCAACATGGTTCTTTTAAAGTACTAAGATACTTTAAGAAAGTATATTCTAATATTCTAAAATATTGAAATAAGACTATATTATTCTAAAACGGAGAGTACGGGTTTTTCTGTAAACCAATATTACGATACTTTTATAAATATTTAAATCTCTAAGCTTATTTATTACTTACCCAACGTTATAACAAAACATAGGCTGTGTCATGTTTTTTTCTTCCCTTCCTTACCACCTGTCATCTCAATATTCACTTCCATTTCACAAGTCGTTTTAACTTTCGTACTCCGTGAATATAAAATAATCAGCCAAGCCGATACAACTGACGGCAGCCTGAAATAAAAGCTGCAATAAAATAAGCCGCTTCCTGTAAAAATAAAAATCAAAGCTTAACAACCTCCGACGGGTGCTGTTGCAAACCCTATGTGAGCCGACGGCGCGGAATATAGGTAAGAAAGTATTTTCCTTGTTGATGCAATTTGTACAGGTAAAAAGGTAAGGCTTCTGTAACAAAGATCCCGGGATCCGCTTTACTACTCTTATATTTATTGTAGTAAAATGATTATAGCTTGTTATATTAGATCTTGTATAAGCTTCTAACCATTTTGGATCTAGTTTTGTGTTTTCGTAACACGTATTTACTTTAGTAATATAAAACAATATTAACAAAAGTAATTAATTGTTTAGAAAGTCAATTTAGATCGGAAATAACGCCAAATAACTTAGTACTTAAGTATGTTAAATATAAATTCGGTATTGTGTAAATGACAAGAAATCATATTTATGCGAAAATATTATGGATTTCCATTGCCATCTTGGAAATCTCGAGATTTGTATGCATCAGTACAATTCTCGGACTCGCATTACCCCACGTAAACGACATGAAAAACGTCCTGCTTGGAAATAAAATATGTGAACGTGAAATATAAGCACAAGCCAAGGGTCACGTCGGAACAACAATGGAGGAAATATTGTGGCACATTACGGGATAAAAGCTTTTTTTAACACGGAACCAACGCGGAATAAAGAATAGAGACGTATTTGTCTATTTCTCAAATGTGCGGGATATAGTTATAGATTCTAGAGGACTTCTAGAGGACGCGTGTGCCCTTTTTTGTTTCTTTTTAAAGGCGGCAAGGCCTTGGATTTGAATTCCAAGTTGGGCGCTCAATTTCGTGTGAGTTTTTCTATTTTAAGAATCTTAAATGAGTTGCCTAAGGCTTGAATGTGTATCCGGTATGATAATAGGCATAACCCACATAAGGCTTAATCCATATTGACATCTTCAGGTGGAAATAATTTCGGTGAACTGTAATTCGTACTAATAGCATATCTGCCTATCTTCGGAAGAAAGAAGCTTGTGCTTATCTACTCGTAAATATATGTAAAAAAAATGTCCCCCAAAAATGAGTAACGCAATAGATTATTTCTCTTTGTGAGTACGACCCGGGACTTACAAGGAATTATTAAGCTTAGTATTTTAATAGATATTTCATGCTCATTTTAATATCACACCGTGTAGTCTGCAATTTATGTATCCTTCGAGGGTATTTATTGTTATAAAATATTTAAGCTCATTTTGACTGCCTCGGTGGCACAGTTGTGCTGGTTACTGGGTTTTTCTCTTCATTATTGCGGAGTAAGGAATTTGTGCTCGATATGCTGATAGACTCACCCCCTATCACATCGTGGGACGGAACACACAAGGCGAAACCAGGTTACTACCATGATAACCTCTGCCTACCCCTTCTGCGAAAAAGGGGGGAATATGTAAATCTGCCCAAAATGTTTAGCAAAATGGTTTTCCTTAAAAATGAGATATCGTCGTATAAATTACGTGACAACTACATTACATCGTGTCATTTCGGGTCGCCCCCAGATTGGATAATCCAATAAGTTTTGAGGCATATGATTTGTCCACGATTAGATTTATGTGAAAATATGGTAGACTTATCATAACGTGACCCCAAAATAAATACTACTAGACATAGACATGTAGCAAATTGTAACTACATAATATCAGCTTAGAAGGTGATAGTTTAACTTTACAGTATTATATTGTTCTGCCTTACTTACATGATGCAGCATCTCTTTCTCACTTATAGCTAATGCTTAGAGAATTTAAAATAAAAAGGGAGCCCTGTAGTACATTTGCATCTTCAAAAACATAGATATGTTATTATTATTATATTATATTAGAGAAAATTGAACTTATGTAACAACAAATTGCTATAAATTCCTTTGATAATAACCGAAAGTATATTTATCTATTATCCTTTTTAAATGAATTTGAGTGTAATTAAATAGCCTTAAACTAAATCTTTTTCTTTTCCAAGTACATGTTGTATGTCCATGTTGGAAGTATCAGCCAATAGAATGGCAGAAGAGGCCCGGCAAGTATCAGCTAATAGAATGGCAGAAAAGGTGGCCCAGTAGTGGGTACCTTTTTATCTACGTTTTTGAAGTACTAGCGCACCTTCGATATTATAAATACTCTAAGAGCTAATGTAAAATTAGCAATACTTTTAATTATTATTAAAAAAAATAATTACTAGTGTACATAATTACATATACAACAAGCTAAAATTGAATTGATTAGGAAAATATAGTCAGAAAATAAAGATGTATAGCACAAAGTTACAGCGATCCTCTTTCCAACGAGCTTATATCCTAACATATTTCAACATAAAATAACGGTAAAAACAAAATACATTGTACAAACTAACCAGGATCAAAGTTAAATGACCCGAAGGAGGGCTCTATGTTTTTTATTCTTGCTGTTGCTTAAGATAAATTCTACGCATGTACGGGGGCACGAACTCTGCAAATAAATCCTCTTTGCCTCAGGGCAGTGACCTATACCCGAATTTGTATTTGATCCAATAAACCAAATTGGAAAAGTTTTTGTACAACTCGTATGGTGTCAGGTAATCCTCACTCTGTTCCAGTGATTGATGTTCGAAATATAATAAATAAGTTTATACGTTTCATTGGCACGAGAGTTAAAACTATTAACATTATTCAATTAAAAGGACTTATTTTTAATGCACAATTTCTTCCCCTTTTTGTCTTGTCTTAAATGCTATGTCGTAGATTTTCATTTCATTTATTATACTTTATGTTATTCGCTTCTTTTGTTTCATCATTGTTCAAATAATGTTGAAATCTTTCTAATAGTACGTAAATCAATGATATGATACTAATAAAAGTAATAAATATTTCCTTAGCACCAGCTTGCATCAAACATTTACAAAATCGCTAGATAAACCATGGATCATTACAATGTTAAACAAGATAAATAACATTGTAATACTAGACAAATAACATTATCAATGGAACAGCATGAAAACGCTAATTGGTAATACGAAACTTTAAATACAATATTATATAAACAATGAAAAATATCTTGTGCCGAATGAGAAAGATTTCTCACGGCGCGGCACCGTACTGTCATAATTCTCCTAGAATTGTTGCTTAAATTGTTTTGTAAATTTTACATCAAATAATAAACGTCGATTTACTGTGCTGGCCTAATCGAAATTGATGATCCGCAGTCAGATTGATTCTTCATAATATTGCACTAAAATATCAGATATTTAAGAGATCTATAGATTTTCTACTATGCACCGATTTATTTATTTCCTAAATAACTACAACTCGAACTAATGTCATAATCTTAGAGTATTTTATGATAGAGGGAGCGCTGACATACATTTGCGTCATTTGGTAGCGCTCCCATATTAGGGAAAATTGAACTAATTATTTAACAACAAAGTCATACAATTTCCTTTGATAAACGAAAGTATTATGGTTACTATCCTTTTATTACGATCTGAGTGGAATTAATAGACCTAAACTATTTATTCTTCTTTTTCTTTTCCAAGTAATTCGTCAATATTGGACAACCTGTCAAATATCAGCCAATAGGAGAGCGGAAAAAGATGGTCCAGCCCCACCATTTTAGCTACGTTTTTGAAGTCCGCTCCCTCTATATTAAAAATACTCTAAGGTCTTAAAGTGCTCAAGACATAATGTAAGTACTCAAATAGATAGATACAGTTAAACTCTTGAATCCAAGTACTCGTAATCTAACAAACGCTAAATTCTAAATTTGAATTTAGACATTACTTTACACATTACTCTACCACAAAGGTGTACCGAAAAAGAGGGTGCAACCTGCTAGGCATTGTCTGCAAAACTAATAAGCTAATAGCATGATAAAGAAAACATAGTACCAGTAAAATTTCCACAGCCGTATTTTACTCTCGCATCTCTATTCTATAAATAAATGTAACAAAAAGCATTTTAATCTCGTAATCGTTCCGGCGGGATCTGCGGCCCTCATGAATAGTTCCCAACTTAAGATCGTGAACGGCTGCCTAAGCCTCAATATTTAAACGGTACGGTTTTCATTAAGACTCGGCTATTGTGCAAATGTATTCTCGGCTCAATGGTCCACAATATTTGATTTCGATCTCAATACTCTATTGTAAATGGAAGTGAAATTGTTAGGAAACTTTCTTATTATGCTTGATTAATGGGTTTTTACTTGTTGAGTTGTTAGACTTTCGTGAAAAACAACGTTTTATTTTTACGGAATATAATTATTATGAAATAAACGTCTGCTATTAAGGTACATAAAGTATTGAATTGATTTTATCAATAGATGTTTCATAACATCCAATGAGCAATAACCTTATCGGGAACCAAACTAACAAATCGAAGTCCAAATTTTTTGAATTTACTTCTCTGTTCGTTAGGTTAGTTTCTTCTCGGTTAGCTTTCACTGTAACGGCAAAAGAAAGCATAATAATGAAACCTACATACCTCAGGATTCTATACAAACCAGTCGGTATTAAAAAATGCCTTATCATTCCGCAACATAAAATTAAATATTTTTTAATTTATTCATTTAACAACTAATTTTACAATTGCGCCATGTTGCGCTGAATGCAAATGTGGGATATGGAAAAGGCCTAACATGATTACATTATCGTTATTCGATTCAACCCTTAATTTTTGTTTGCCATATCCATAGATTTTCTAACTTAATGCAAGTGAACAAAATTACTTTATTTCTTCAGAAACAGTTGTAATGATGGTCGTGATACAAAAGTAAAACATGCCAATCCCGTGGAAGCTATTTAAATGTAAACTACAGTCGTTCAGGCAATTTCGTATGATTTACACGAAGGTCCAATAATTTTGCGTTACAGTGTGCTAGACAATACATTGTTAAGTTAATGATGTATGCGAAAACCCTTGGGTATTCCCGGCTCAATGTTGGAGCAAGTCTTGTCAAAAACTGATAAATATACTGTCAGTGTTTTTATGATAAAGTATTATAGCCCGACGATGTCGGTGTATATTAAGCGAATAGTTTTGTTGTGATTTATGTGCGTTCGTATCAGTAGGAAAGAAGACTGTTTCGGTTGAAAATCCAAGGTTATTTACATAGAAAAATCTTTGTTATAATCTAAAAGTGAAATTTACCTAAAACAGGTAGATATTTTTTTTTTTTGTATGAATCCCACTAAATTATATGCGGATCAGCTTTGATTCCGATACTCTGGACAAGACCGATATCGACGTGCCAGTAACACTAGAATTCCTACCTAATAAAGGCTTTTCAAACTTACAAAAAAAAAAGTATAATTTCATGGAAAACGCAGATATTCTTGTATTACAACGAAGATTTCATTTTAATATTCGCGGCAAAAATGAGCGAAGTTACAGTAAATACAAATCACAATTACAGTTGTAATAGTCGGCCATTTCTCAGCGGACGCGGCGGAGAAAAACCTAAATACCTGGAATAAATTTAAATAAATTTCTCAAAAGATAATTTTATGAGAGGTAGGCATTGGTTTAAGACTTGCCTTTTTTCTGCGTTCCACTTGGTTGTATAAAAATTCATTTTTATCACAGATTTTTATGTTGTTTTCATGTACCTACATCTGTCTGAATATGTTATATTTTGTTTTACGTAACTGCATTATGCGATGAAACTTTATGGTTTGGGACTTCTTATACTGAATAAAAAATATAAGGAGCTATATTCTAAAGTCGTTAAAGTACTTTGTTAAAAAGTTTGCGAGGCGTAAAAAAATGATACGCTTTTCTCTAAATAAAACACATTTCAAACACGACAAAACAGCTATAACACAAACATTTTGTTCAGATAAGAAAATCTCAAGTCAGGTTTTCAATATATTTCATAAAAAATATATTTTAAAGAAAAAGGAAATGTGAAATGCAGGTAAGACTAACATTAATAACGTCAAATAATAATTAAAACATTTTTTCTTAAAATTAGTTTTCGTATAATATGAAGTTTTTTGGGTAATGTGAATTGGATGTTTTCTTACTTAGAGTAAACTTAAACAGAAAACGTTTACCACAAGAGAAAATAAACATATTGCGTTCTGAAAATCGATGTCCTTTAACAATAGAATACAAAAGATTTCTATTGTCAACCAAGAAACACGATCAAAACTACCAACGAACGATATTTGCTTATGGTATTACAATGGGAGCTCTTATCTCTCTGAGCGATCTCTTTCAGACAGGCCTTTGATGGACAGTATCGCAAATAGAAATAACAAACAGTGCACACGAACAAGAACAAAATATTGACAGTGTATAAACGGCCTCATAATTATATACATTCATTTAAAAACTCACCCTGTTTCCCAGGTGTTTTTATCTCCCTTCGCCCTGGGATGTCCGGTGCTGCCTACAATGCGTGTGACGGCTATAGAGCGATTTTTAGACAGTATGCTGGCGTAGGTATACCCAGCTCGGCCACAATATCCGCGTTTGTACCGGGATGGAAGACCAGAGATACTGACATACCCCTTTCGGCCTCCCCCGGGATACCGAAATAGGAGTTTAATAGCTTTTCCCCTTGAACAAAAAAAAATGTATTTATCTAGATTATTATTAGTGTCACCTTAACTATCTCAAGTTTATTTAAAAGATATGACCTTTCATATTGAAGCGAGCCGGCCGCCGTGCTCTATCATAACTCAGACCCGAGTATCTGTATCAGCCCATATATGTACATCCCTCTGCAGGGCACGGGCCTACTCTACAATCGACAGTACGATTGAGAGTGGTTAGCCAATCTAAGTTAGGTGGTTTAGGTTAGTGGTAAGACCCGAGTATCCCACACGGTAATGGAAACGAACCTAGAATTTCACAACTCCATAGCCCATACAATAAATACGTGCTCCGGCTAGAATCTAAGACGATCAGCTGCCTACTACATTACATATACTACATTCCGATAGCATAACATGTGTGTATTAGGTTACGAACGCGATTGTTAGCAGTGTAATGTTCCATTTCCGTATTTTTAATTTCTTTTATTTAGGATGTTTTTAACATATTATGTGATACGGATCTTCTAGATAGAACATATTAAAGAAGCCTGATAACGTTTATAAATAAGATATGAAGTTTCTTGTCACCCTTTAAATTATCATTTTCAAACACATTATTACTCACATTTTATTGTACCTTTCACAAACATAATATTTATTAAGACAAAGAGAGCGTAGATTTTTTTCACGAGAAAATTCCAATTCTTGATTTTGGCGCAACAACCCCGCTTAACATACCCCAGTACATATTTATATTGAGCCTGCAGATGTATTCATAGAACATTTCTGCATCTTGCATCTCATAAATATTCCACAACATACCATGGCCGGTAATACGGCTTTCCAATAGCGTACATATGTACTGTGATTCCGGATCAATATCCGCTCTGTAATACGGTTATTCCAGTTCATGTATGCAAGTGGCGTTTGCCTTCGTGCTGTCTGTGCAATCACAATGCCAAAGACTATGAGATTTACCCGCCGACGCATCACATTTGCTTAAGCTTATACCCATAATCTGGGGCTTTAGCTCTTACAACACGGCCAACGAATTCGTGGATGGATTAATTCTGTCTTCACTGTATATTTTGCTCATTAATAATATTATTTTATTTCGCATAGAGTAGAGAGATATCAAGCCTATTAATACAGGAATTTGATTTTTATTCGTACAAAAGATAAACATCTTACTAAATTTCTAAACTAAACGATACAAAACTGAAAATTATTTATTCTTATTTAATTTTGTTACAAAAATAAATACAGTAATAGATTCTAACGAAGATACGTAGACACGACGAGTGTAAAACAAATTAACACAGCGTGACAAGTTTTAAACGAAAGACACTCAACAAAATTACCATTAAACATCCATAACCACTTTGACGGAATTACTTCATCAGCGGCAGCGCTCCGTTAATTTGATGAAAGTCAAACGAAACTCGATAAATGACTTTACCCGTTAATATTTTTGATCCCTCCCATGCCACCCACTTTTATTACATTACTGCAAACTCCTCGAGGACACTGGCTCATGAAAATTGGCTTATTTTTTTTCATAATTAAATGCTTGCTGTAAATGCGAAATTTCATTTTAGAAGACAATTTTTCGTCCCTTTCTATCATTCAAAAAAGAATGAATCATGAACGTAAAAAAAATATTGGTTGTGAATATTTTTCGTATGGATCGAACTCCATTTTAAATATTGTTTATAACCAACCCTCCGATGTTATAGTAGTTATGTAGCAGTATATAGATACTTGAATTATTAATATTGACTAACCAAGCAATGAACAGTTGTAACCGATAATGCTGTAAAATTGCAATTAGGTAAAGTGTTTTGCTTACAATATTATTTTAATTATATTCTCAATTTGGTACTAGGGTAGCTGACACCCTGGATTAACACATAGGCCACTTTTTATCCAAAAACATAGTGTTTCCGTGTAAGAAATTTAATTGCTACTCTATCAAACTCGAATGGATGGCACGGGACAGGAGAGCACAGAACTGCATGTTTTCCGTCAAGTCACAAAATGAGACGGGGCTAAAACGAAATATAACGGGACAGGAAAAACAGTCGATGGCGGTTATATTAAGTATAAATATAAAACAATTAGTATCTAAGTACGTGAAATAATATTGTGTTGTTGATGCGGACTGAAATGATTTAAATGATCTTTCTCTTTTCTGGTTTTATTACGCTTTATGTCGTCCGGTACTTGTCGACTGTTGTAAAATTACTCATAAGAACATTTACCAGTCTACTATTCGATCGTGTGGCCATGCCATATGATCCATGCCATATCCATGACAGTATTACAATCGAAATAACTGTGTATTTTAGTCTTACAGTCTATAGGTCCGGGTATTACAATCGATTTTAGTCGACGGTAGGTTACACGTTTCAGCGCGTACGAAGATTGTCTAGATAAGCCCCTGATATACGATATACATCATACATAAAGGTACTTACTTCAAATTCCAAAGTGGTATCAAACCTAATCAATCAAACCTCTAACCCATTTACGAAGACTAACTTCGCAAATTAAGTTTGTAAACCCTTATCAGCTAAACAAATGAAGAAATCTAGGAAAATGAAATTGGATACAGCCGAGTAGAAATTTAATGGTTTCAAACAGGATAGAAGTTAAATCTCCGTGAATTTACCATAATTTAATTTGTCCAACTAACTTGTATGCTCACTTAACAAAAAGTTTTCGACAAAGAGTTCTCCTCTCAACCAGCGGTGAACGCTGAAAGTCAGCGAATTGTCCCTTAATTAAATCAACTGCGATCACAGATTAAATGAATAAAGATTTATGAACCGCGTTTTCACAAAAAAATAAAAATGGCTTACTGTGTTACAACATCCCCTTTTTCAAATGAATCATTATTTAACACAACAGCGTTATTGTAGCACTGTTTTACAAATGAAGCAAATACGAGTACGAATAAAGAAGTGAAAACAAAATGACTTGACACTCTTAGTTTGACACTGCATATTTGCAACGTCTAATTATTAATATTTGTTATACAAAGGGTATGCTTTCTTTAATATAAGGGAAGGACATTAGGTACATATTTTCTTAGTAAGCTCTCAAATAATTTACCCAATTTCTTCTAAATTCAATTTCTCTAAGCGTGTTCTACCGCCTGTATCACGGTGAGTGCTCTGAAGAATTGTTCAACTTGATCCCCTCCTCTCCATTCCTAACCAGAACCACGCGTGCTGGTTTGCGAAGCCATAGCTTGACGGTCCACACCATCCCGGCGCGAACCAAACGGTTCTCGAAATCGTTTTTGTGCCGCACCGTCAGGCTGTGGAATTGTTTGCCGGCGCACGTGTTCCCTCCTTCCTACAATCCTGGATCCTTCCGCCGCGGTGTGAAGAGGCACCTTAGCAGGCCGGCATAATTGTTTCCATTGGCATGGGACTGCCGTCCGATACCAATGGATACTCTGCCTGGGCGGCATTGGCACTTTCCATCAGGTGCAATGCCGCCACTATGGCAGGCCAGTTTAAAAAAAAAAAACAACCCAATCAATTAAAAACATAATTAAATACTTCATGAATAATGTTCATAAACTTCAAGCCTTTTAATCTTTTAAGTGCATTGTGAACAGTGAACTGTGATAACCAGCCCGCACACGACAATAATTAGTAAAGTACTGACTACTTCACTTCGTGCGTTCATTAGTCAATGAGTCGTCATAACCCAGTTTTGATTCATACACTGAAGGATTCCATTCTAAGCATTGTTTGTTATGTTCTGGAAAATATGATGTGTTTTTATTCTACCTATATTTCTTAAATAAACTAGGATTTATTATGAAATAAACTTACCATAAAACTATTTTTATTAACACAAATAAGCGTTGCTCAAAATAAGACAAGGTCGTAAAAAATCCGCAATTACTGATAATCCAGTTTTTCGCCCTACAAAAATTTACGTAGCATGGTAAAAAATTAAGAAACTCAAGTATTTATCTACTGTATTTTTAGAACCGCCTTAATTTTAACGAGATTCATCGTTTATTGCGTCGTACCAAAATATATTTAATCATAATAAGTTCTTCACTTCCTCAACCATTATTTAACTTACGCCTACATACATATTACATAGTATAAATAATTATTATTTATGGTGAGAATATACAACAATAAACTTATGATTTATTATACGACCCCCTGATTAACATTAATATTTTCGGAACGGTAGTTATCAAGTGTATGGTGGACATAAAAAAACATGGATAGAATACATAGCTTTCTTTATTAAAGATGGTTAAAAACCCTTTTTGATGCGTTTCATTATGTCAAGATTTCAAAATATTGTAATTAAAAGCACATTTCACGCTGCGCCGTTGGTAATGTAATGAATATTATTAGACCCAAAGGGTCCTGAATGGCCGTAAACCGTGCGACTTGCAGTTTTCGCTCTAATTAATTAAGTGCAGAGGTTTCATCGAATTAGCTTCGGCAGTTGGTCGATTTGTTTACCGCCTTACCTATACACTGGGAATTCAATTAGAACGCGCAAATGTTTTCAACAACCCAGCCGCTTTGTAATTTATGAGTTGAAATTAGCTGCTTATTATTGTTTTCCGTATTCCGTCGGATGCACATGTGGGCATTAACTTAAAATATTTAATTCAGTTCCTAGGTTAAGCAATAAACAGACTTAAGAAATAAATAAACCTAATTTCTCTATCACATCGTGTATTGTTTAAAAATGTAAGCCCGAATTAGGCTTACATATTTTAAATATTCCAAAATTTAGCGTTCAAAATCAGAAAAGATTAAGTCTGAAAACAGAAAACGTTAACAAGTCATAACAGAGCTATGAATGTTATAAATATTAATATTTATGTTCTAAATTCGAGAACAGATCGCTTAGTTGAATTTTTAAAACAATGCTCAATTTTCGAATAAAAAATCTAAAACCGCGTAAGTCACTGTCAGCTTTGTGATAAAATCAAAAAGTAATCACCTGCGGGTCAATCAAGGGTCAAACTTATCTTGACTTATGTGGTTGGATGATTTATGTCATAATTTTACAATTGTAAGCAATAATAATATCTCTTTTAACATCTTATGTCTCAGGATGGCGAGCGCAGTGGAATGCCAAGCATTGCTTTGTAATTCAAGTTGTTATTTGATTTTGCTACTGTTTATGTGGGATCTTATCGCTTACCATCAGGTAAACGACATGCTCGTCTCGCCATTCAGTGAAATAAAAAAAAAGAGCTTTCATTATTTTTAGTAACCATGCAAATTATTGTGTAACAACATATAGCTATATAACTCTTAACATTGTAAATACTTACACCTACTAAGCTGCCAAATCTGAAGATTATTTAATTTCTAGTTTAATATGTATTTCTCTCTATGCAATAAAAACTACAGTGGACATTCATCTCAAACTTCTACATCAATCTATCAATCCCAGTTTACAACCACTGCAGTAGGACCAAATAGTCGTTCATAAATACAGGATCAATCGATTTCAGGAATGACTGGAGTGTTCAATTCGTACACTACAACCGTCGGTGACCACAACGCACGCTGTCTCTATACCCGCCTGTACGAACGTAGGCGCAGTAATGCGGTCACACCACCAGAATAATTTAGTCGCTCAACTATACTACTATATTAGCGGCTGAACATCGACCACTCTGGTTAATGTGGCATTAAACGTATCTACTGATTAACATTTAAACAGTCTTATGGTCTATTAATTACTTGAATTTATCAAATACATTCTAATTATTGTATGTAAATGTTCAGACTATAGGTTGTATAACGAACTTCTTTGAGTTTAACCTCTTTGACCTTACTTGTCTGTATTCTTCTTATTTCAAAATAGTTTGAAGTTTCTGAATTTTATAGAAAAAAGTTTGGCACTAAATTGTCCCTAAAGAAAAGAAAATAAAACCTCCTTTCTAAAACAATAATTTTAAATGTAAACCTTCTTGTTTGATTGAACTCACGTGAAATCCATAGACAAAGAGACTGAAATCATCTTTGAAAGGCGGGAACATAGGGCGGGAAAGTGTGAAATCGCTAATGCAGCCAGAGGTAGGTGAAGTTCTAGAGCATTTCTAGAGTTCTAATTAGTGTGCGTGTCATGCAGGAGTAGTCTCTCTAAAATTCTGATTAGCCACATCAAAGGCTTGCAGTAGCAAATGGATTCAAGTCTAAGGATTCAAGAATGGGCGTAGGGTACATCTGTTTTTACCTGTTTAGTGTTTCGTGTTGGTTGTCAATTCATACTTAATATTTTTAGGCCAATACAAACATTATTGCTTTTGCTTGGCTTTTGCCGCCTCTTTATCAGTCATGTTTTATGTTACTTTTAGATAATAATTTTACTAATTTTCATCACTAAAATATCTAAACAATTCAGCTACACATACGAAATCATCCACACATATTTCATGCTATAAAATCAAAATTAATTCGATAGCTTAAGTAGATTACCGTAAAATGGCAATTTCTCCACAGAGGCCGCAGCGAAGGACGCTAAGTACTCCGTGTACGTGGGCCGCTGGACCGACTGCAGCCCCGCGGGGCCGGGCGAGCACGCCATCAGGTCTGCTGAAAGGTACCCGTGCTTCAATCCTTCACATTCTTTTTATGGTAATACAAGAATATACAATGCACCAGATGGTTACTGTAGTCATGATAGAGAATTTCGTTAACGCGGGAGGCTTTGTCTCATCGATCGGCAATAATGCCGGGCCGATTGTATTCGGGCATGGGTGTGCAGATCAAACATTATTCACGGTTTACAGTGAAAGCTCCATAACCGTTCTGTATATTTGTCATTATCTTGGTGAATAAATAAGAACCGCACGGCGGCCTAATGCGGACTTCACAAACCATATTAATTATTATAAAGCTCTCTATGGATACATATTACATATGAAACATGCGATATTTTATTGCAGAAAATATTCGCCGCGTCAAACGTGTTTATAACGAGGCACAGCGCGTGTGCATGGTTTTATTTTACATCTGGCAACAGTTTGTTTACTCGCGTTGCAGTTTGATGAATGGTTTTAGATGTGATTAAAATCTTTACATAGAAACTATACATTATTTTGTATGGAGAATATAATTAATGATACTTTTCATGTACAGTAACAAATGATTTTGTTTTTACATACAGGTTTTTACGATCGGAAGCCGAATCGCTGGTTCACACTCCACGCCTCGGCCTGCAGAGACGACAAGTGCAATGTCGAAGCAAGAATGGACAATTTGTTGAGGCTATGTAAGTAGAACTCAAATATATTCATAATTTTCAGACACTAATTATGATTGTTCACTCGACTTAGACATTCAGCACGATTTTCACCAATCATATTATTATATATTTTGAATAGCAAACTATCTACGAAAAATGTCAGCTAATAATGACGCTACGGCATCTGCATCAATACAAAACAGTTTTATTAAATTTACAGCTGAAATATCAAGGCTTGGTAGCAAGATATCGATCCAGCCATATCCACCCTTTCCACTTTAAGCCCTTATTAATATAAATACTAGATTACTGACCCAGTTTTTTATGTTTCAAAGTAGTATCTATATCAAGCTATACACGGTTCATTGCTAGACGTGTCCCCACGCCCACATAAAAAGGGTTTACTGATCGGATAGACTTTATAAAACTAGTTTCAAACTAACTGGATTTTCAAGCTTTAGAGTTTCCGACGTAACATCCAACAACGGCTTTTGAAACACAGTTAAATTCATGGTGATCGTTTTATTTTAAATCTAAATAGTTACGCCCTGCTTTCTAAGCAACGTTTATTTGTTTATGTGTATGTATGTTATATTGTATTTTTTTACAATTTATTATTGTTATAACTTGGTAATTTATAATGTTATCGAGAGGCTGGATATATTTAAATAAAATTCTGGAAACTTCTATCTTTGGAAGCTTTAGGATAACATTTATCTTATTTATTTACCGAAAGAATTAATAGGTAAGTTAATGTATTTAATTGTATCTACAGAGCAGAGCGAATTTACTTACTTACTGCTTGACGTTTACCACGTTAATGGAGAAAATATTCATTTTGATTCTTAAATTCGCTCACAAGTTGGTAAAGAGATCTATTATATAGAAGAAATAAAGAAAATCTATTAATTATATCATTTCAAACACGTCGTCAATAATTATGTTGCCGTAAGAATTAATTAAAAATTTAAATTAAAATATTCTGCGCGATTATACTTGAAAAAGCACCTTCTGGATAATATTTTAAAGAGATTCTTTCCTATTCATACGTCATTCTATTCAGTTTGAATCACTTTTATTTTCATGTTAAAATTCAAACTGGCTGATCGCAATTCACATCATGCATTCTTACGCCCCTCTGCTCGAAAAGTGGGTCAAATGGTGGCGCATATTGATCTAATACCACTTTGAAGAAACTATGTTATAAGTTAGAAGCTCGGCGTGAATGTAGACCATCTCATTTATATCCCTGCAGCTCGTAAAAACCTAATGGGAACTATCATTAAGGAAGACCAACTTCATGCTTTATCGCGCCAACTAAAACCAAGTAGGATTTAAAGTCTACACGTGACTTCTGCTCTAAACTAGATAGGTCTCTCACACTGGCTCATATATTACATCCTATTACGTGACGTGTCAGAGCTTGGGCTTTAAGCCACTACATTGAGCTAACCCATATTTATGGGTTATAAAGGGTATAATTCATTTCATTAGGCCAATAACTATTCTAGCATGCGAATGTTACGATATATTACAATTTACATGATTGTATATATCCTAATACAACCGACAGTGAGCCTCATATATCTATAGTTTAATCCATATAAATACGGTCATAACATACGCAGGAAAGTGTGTAGAAAATCTCCAAAATAATATAAGTTACCTAAAAGATTTTCACATGCCATTTCCTAGGTTTTGCGGTCCGGCCATTACGAATGTGGGCACGACACGCGTGTGTGTGATTCGCGAGAACTGCACGCTCGCCGAGTGGTTGCCATGGCGACCGAGGGCGGACGGCGCGCTGGTACGCACGCGACGCCTCAAGCGCTTGCCCCACGGTAATACCTACACCCTTGGTGAATTGTTTACAAATAATTACACGGCCTTGGCCTTTGTCAAAAAATGAAAAGTGACATGGTGAAAATGTTCAACCTGCATTTAAGCTTGCAGTGTATTGTTGTATCACATTTCGTTTACGAATTTTGCTCTCATTTTATTTTGCTTATATATTTTGAAGAATTACTCAATAGTTATGTAAATATATACCATAAATAACTCTTATTCGTGGTGTCATAGGAGGAGGTCAGGAATGCGACGTAGTGGAAGAAGTTCGACCAGCTGCTTTAGAAGCGAGTGCTCACTGGGTACCGGGAGCGTGGGGCCCTTGTCGAGTCGCTACAGAGGCAACAGTTCCAGCTCTACCAGGTATTGTAAAGATATATCATGTAATACTTGAGACAGTGCAGTTTCTCCTCTGACTTTGTGTTTCTGAGTCTGGATATTTAGCCATCAGCCATGCTGCTTCAAAGCTTTTCTGGAATTCGCAAAAACCAGAGCTAACGAATTAATTTAGGATACAGAGTTGTTTGCATTTCTATAGATGAGGTAGAGTAGTTCCTGATTCTCTCTTTCATAGGCCTTTCTCGAGGATTCGCATAACATTTTCAAGCGGATTACACCCAACGTTCTGCAATATTAGCTAGGTCATCTATCCACGTGTTATTATCACCACGTCATTTAAATTATTTTCAACATTTCATAATCCTATTATTATTATTTTTACTCTATTTTTTGTAGTACAATTTAAATATATGTTACATATATAATTGGAATAATGTACGGCTATCACGTAATAGCAACATCTGGTGATAAACCAATAAACTATCAAACCACCCAAAGCAGTGACCGACGAAGACGACGACGCTGACGACAACGACGCGATCTACGACGACGACGATGAAGACGACAAGGACGACGAGGATAGAGACGCGGGTGTAGCCAGCTGCGGCGGCGGCGTGCAGCGGCGCGAGGCCACGTGCGTGCGCGCGGACGGGCGAGCGCTACACCCGTCGCAATGTGCCCATGCCGTCATGCCGACACTGGTGCAGCCTTGTGAGGTACGGGATATGGTATATGTGAGAGTAGATATGTGAGAGGATATGGATGAAGAGGTGGAAGGGTGGTATGATTTTTATAATTATGCCAAAGGATACACGGCCAGGATACGAAATTTTAGAGGCCATCTTTTTTTTTTTTTTTTTTTTTTTTTATGTTATAGGGGGCAAACGAGCACGCGGTTCACCTGATGGTAAGTGAATACCGCTGCCCATGGACATCTGCAACACCAAAGGGCATGGACCTTAACACCTTTGGAATTACATCGTTGAAATTGTGAAGTGTTATTACACGTTACCATTCGTTCTGTTTAAAGAAGAAGCAATTGGAATTTTATTTTATTTTTTTATCAAATTTAGGGCGAAAATCAAACTTGAATTATTATAAACTCCTGGAAAATTTGTTTAATTACACGATCCAAAATAAATAAATAAATTTACAGAATTTCAGCAATTTATTCAACATACAATACAATTTACGTACTAGTTATGGGAACTTCAGTCAGGATGTATTTGTAGGTGCCATGCCCCCGTGATTGCGAAGTAGGCGAGTGGAGCGAGTGGGGCGCTTGCCAACCTACTGACGGTTGCCCTCTGTTCCCCGTGCAACAACTGACCACTATTGGTAAGTTATTATTAACTCCTCCTTATACTGAAGTAAACAGTATTATATAAAGCTCAATAGCTTTATATGGGAGTATAATGTCTGTTTACTTATTACTGTGTTATTACTATTATTTATTACTGTGTTATTAATATAAACTTTCACTCGAGTATCCCTATAGAGAAGGCAGAAATTATAGATCATACAATAAGAGATCCCAATTGGGTTCTTAAATTCCTTTCAAGCACTTCGTTTATGATGGATAGTCTTACAAGAAAAGCTATAAAAGTATGTAACGAACATATTAATATTTTTATTGTTTGCACGTAATTTCAATTCTCATAAAATTCTTTTAATGGTTGGAAAAATCGTTTAACGCGTTAGACAATGTATCTGGAACATCTCCGCGGGGAAATTAAGGTAAGTTGTTCTCCTTTACACGTTCCAATGAAGGATGGTATTTACTTCACATTCATTGTTATAAATTCAATACCTTTTTTAATTCAACAATAATTTTACGGACGATCAATATAAATATTAAAAACAGAATTTGTGTGTTACGTTTATGATACATAACTAGAAAATGTTTTGTACAGAAATAAAACATGAAAAAAATATTATTATTGTTTTGTGGATTGCTCCACAATGCTCTCCCATTCAAAGATATTACCGTTTGAGCTGTAATGACTTATTGAGTATATGAATAATTGATTTTGGACCCCTCCCCCCCCCCCCCCTCCACCACGGGGCAATCGGGCGGTTTAACCCACGATGTAGGCATAATAGGAGTTGATTACTTGTAATGATAGCTTTGTCTACATCCAAAACTATAATTCAACTGGCTAAAAACACTTTATTACGATAACCAGTTACCGCCTCTTAGAAACTAATCTAAAGTACTGATTTTCCAACATCCGCCTCCACCAGGCTACAGCGTCCGTCGCAGGCGCGTGCTGTCAGCGGCGTCCGGCGGCGGGGCCCCGTGCCCTCCGCTGGAGGAGAAGCGCACGTGCAGCACGCCGCGCTGCGCGTCGTGGCGGGCCACGCCCTGGAGCCCCTGCGTGCTCAGCTACGCGCACACCATCTGCGGACCCGGCAAGCGCAGCCGCGAGCTCAGATGCGTTGGACATGATGGGGTAAGTTGATAGATAGATAGGAATAAGGTTGGATGTGGAACGTCGTCTTGTAAAATCTTGTGATGCTTATTACATGTACGATTTATAAATTTCTAGATTCATAGGAACAGGCATAAGAATAAAATACATTAAACTTTTTTTATATAAATAGATATTAAATTTTAGTTTCCGTTCTGCATTCTTTGAATAACGAAGCTACGTTTTTACAAATTTTAACGGGGTCAGATGGAGAAGTCCAGTAAAGAACTATTTATACACGTTTCAAACTCCATCTACTTATTTTTATTTCTATTGACTTCATAAATCATAATCTTTTAAGGACTAGCCTGACTTCGGTGTTAGGTGCATATTCTTCGCGTGCCACTCTCTACACTACCTTACTGAATTAGGTGGTGATTGGTATAACGGTGGAAGAGTATTAGATAATGGTGTATCATCACAAGCCGAGGTCATAAAGTATACTTCTGTTGATACAGAAGGAGGCCCAGCGCGCGTGGTGCAGTGGATCAGCGGCGCCGGCGCGTAGCGAGCGGTGTCGCATCGCGTGCGCGGCGGACTGCGTGGTGTCGTCGTGGGGCCCGTGGTCCCCGTGCTCCGCCACCTGCGCCTCCTCCGCACACCCGCGACCCACCAGAACGCGTCGACGACATATACTCGCGCATGCATCGCCCAGTCAGTACACTACCAATGAAACATTTAAACTATCCATAAGAAATTGTATTCGGTCAGCTGTATATAGACAAATGTGAAACGCGTTCACCATACACTAATAGTTCCAATGTTATTTTGTAGAAAAACATTTTCTGCTCTTAATACAAATTACGATTTCTCTTATTTATTTTTTTGCTTCAAATTTTCACTAATAACAATTATCCAATTAACATATATTGTATCTATAAGAATCCTCATTATGCCCATGTTTTTATTCATATCAAATATTTTACCAAGCTCAAGAAGAAATATTTATTTATTATATGCTTTATATACGTAAATTGTATAAAAGCGAACTTAAGTGCGTGGTGGCCTGTTGGTAAACGGACCAGACGCGGCTGCCAACATGTTCACGGTGGTCGCGGGTTCAAATCCCAGGGCACACCTCTGACTTTTCGGAGTCATGTGTGTATTGATAGTCAATCACCACGCACTTAAACGGTGAAGGAAAACATCGTGAGGAAACCTGCATACCATAGCGGTTCATAAGAATTTCTATGGTATGTAAGTCCGCCAACCCGCACTAGGCCAGCGTGGTGGACTATATGGCCTAACCACTCTCAATCGTACTTTCGATCGTAGAGTAGGCCCGTGCCCTGCAGTGGGACGTATATGGGCTGATACAATACAATACAATAAAAGCGAACTTAATGCCTGATGCATTCTCTGCCAGTCAACCTTTGGGTGATGCAGAGAGAGAGAGAAATATCACAGCCTTTGCTCACAATCCAATGCTACCTACAGATGGATTCCCGTGTCCGACGGAGGACCAGCTGGTGCAGAACGAGACGTGCAACAACCACGCGTGCGCGACGTACTCGTGGCTCGCCACGCCGTGGGGCCCGTGCCACCGCCGCGCGCAGGACTACGCGCCCGCCGCCAACCTCACTGAACTGGCGGTGAGTTGGTACTCATTCATAATAATCAGCTGTCTCATCGTCATCACCATCAGAGGCAGGGAGTTTACTGATGAATAGAACTGTGGGAATAGTTCAGTTTCGGGTCAAATCAAAGGTCGTTTGGATAGTCTTCAATTATCGTCTTATAAATTCGTCTTTATTTCGTCGTCCCTTCAGTCATCTGTCACGTCTTCCCAACCCTTTTCCCTTATTCCGCCCATCAATACTTCAAAATTTTAAACATTCATCCTCTAACTCTTTCCATCTTAAGTATTTTCATTAGTCATCTCTTTCACCCAAACCACGTTCCATACCAGTCATCTACTCATCTTTCTTCATAACAATCAAATCATACAGAATTAAACCGTGATTTAATGGTTTCTTAGATTGAGGGCCAGCGCAAACTGGGACGGCATGGCAAGGGATATTTTTTACCAAAGGATTTTCAAACTTATTTGGTTGGAATAGGACATAAATTCTAATGTTTTAAACGTGTGCCGTAGCATATTAAATGGCATGTGACATTAACGAGATGTTATCGATACATTATCCATTGTAGGACGGCGAAGCGTTCAACGGTAGCGATGAGGAAGAACCTTGTATAGAAGAAGGCGAGATGGTGCGAGATGTCATGTGCGTGCAGAACAACGCCGATGTCGTTAGAGAGGCACTGTAAGTAGATGACAGTCTATCTTTTTGTAACAAAAAAAAACTAAACTAACATGTATTCATTTGTTTAGAAACTAAAATGGCACAACCAATTTTTGTGTCAAAACTCGGGAGTTAGAAATAATAAGTTAGACTATAATGAATTACACTGTAATTTCTTAATAAAAAAATATATTTTCAAATGAACCCCCAGATTTAATTAAACTTTATAATATCTTTCTCGTCTATAATATTATGCACAAAAAAAATGCAGCAATACCTATAGAACCCTAGGGAAACCGATATTTTAAACATCGGAAATATTATTTAAAAATATCAGCGTCTGTTTTACGGTATACATACACTAAACATGCATGGGTGGAATCTCTGCTCAGGATATCAAGGGAATATAGCTGGGATTATAAGTTCGCGTGGAATCTATACTCAGGAAATCAAAGGAATATCGTCGGGGAATATATGCGTTTAAAGTAGTGTTGTTATTCGCCAGATGTGCTCCTCTCCGGCGTCCTGCGTCGCGGCGCGGCTGCACCATCAGATGTCGACGAGGATGCAAGGTGGAAGCCTGGATGCCGTGGTCTCCCTGTCCTAATACTTGTGGTATATTTATCTTCCCATTTTCGTGGACTTAAAACCTTATTTCATCATATAATAATAACCATATAACTCCCCCCAGAGCCAGGCAAGCAGATGCGCGTGCGCGTGGTGACGGGCGGTCCGAGCTGCGGGCCCCGGCAGGAGACGCGCGACTGCCCCGTGCCACGCTCGTGCCGCTCCCGTGACGTCACGTGGGTCGCCGGCGAGTGGACCACCTGCCGGCTGCCGCCCGGGGATAGGTGTGGAGTCGGATACAGGGTTAGAAGTAAGTGTACAGGGAACGGACAATGGGTACTCATTTGTGGGTTTGGGAGAGTTTGAAAACTACGTAACTATGTTGTTTTTATTTAGCAGCTAGTGACATCGTTATTTTAAGTCAGAACTCAGAAGTAATTTAATTTTTTTTTTAAATTGTCTCTTATGGCTCAATATATTATACTTTTAATTTGATCATGATTTAAGTTGTAAAAATTAGCTTCTTTATGATATGAGACAAATGTGCTATCACACTACGAGACAAAAATATTTTACACATTCGCCTATATCTTTTACCCGTATCTGTATTTGATACTGATATTAGACTACTCTTGATTGGGTGTCAAGAACTGTCAAGTAATCAGTTTCATTAATCTCCATGAGAGACCAACACTATCAAAATCCTTTGATACTGATCTAAACTAATGAATTCGAGTACCAAATACAACCTAGCCAATGGCATGTACAATTTCTCTGTGACTAGTAGATCCCAGATCTAGACAGTGAATAACAGTAAGCATCCACCAGGCATCTGGTGCGAATACAGTGAATAACAGTAAGCATGTCCCAGGCATCTGGTGCGGTTCGGAGTCGCACCGCGTGGAGGCGGGCGCGTGCGCGGGCCAGCTGGTGCCGCAGAGCGTGGCGCCGTGCCAGGTCACCTGCGACCTCACCGCGCCGCTCACCTGCAACACCATCTGCGCTGATCCCTTGAGGTATCTGAACACCATCCAATTCTTAGCAGCTGACTTCCCCTGAAAATAGTCTTTTTGATAGGGTATTTACTTCTTTAGGTCATTCTTTATCAACGTCTTTGTTACGGGGCGAATTGGATAATAATTTATTTCCAACTCCTCAAATGTATAGGATCCGTATTCCTTTCTGATTGATTTCATTGCAGGTTAAAGACAAGTTAAGGATTCCCATCTTGTAGGCGGGTGCTATTTGAGCCCAGAAAATTGTAACAAATTGCTTCAAAGCAAGAGAGAATTTGAGGCTAAATAGGTTGGAGAAAAAACCGAGCAGCCAACAATGAGGTAGAATGACAGCGACATTAGGAGATGTCTGGGAGAAATCTATAAAAGGAAATGACGGAGTTCTTTGACCAGCAATGAGACACATTGGTAGGCGAAAAAACCAAGGGGCTATCTTTCAGCAGTAGGCTTATATATATCATTAGCAAATTCAACAGTATGATTGCTATGATGGAAAATGAGTCTGAACACAAATTAATCAGAAAACATGAACTTAACATTTTAATTTATTTCAGATACCTAGACGCGTCCGAGCCTGACGTGCCGAACTGCGTGTGCAAGAACGTTACATTGGAACTGTTACCCACCGACTCAGACTGCATTCTGCCTCAAGGGTACGTTTATATTTATTTTTACATAATTTATTATTTGAAATCCATTATGATAATAACTTAGTAAATAGATTCAATTTAATTTCAAAGCTCAAGTAATGTCTGCGAGTTTTGAGTTGATTGTAAAAGTTACAACTAAGTCAAAGGAGAATGCCCATTTTACTATGAAACTTAGTATCGGTGCGAAGATTTCTGTGCTTTGATGAAACCTACTTTTTTGTGTAGGGAATAATATATATTTTCTATTAATATAAACATAATTGCGACCCAGGCCCGGAGTTCTAAGAGAAACTAACTTGAAGTCCAATAAAAATATTTTTTGCTTTCGGGCCTGTGAACAAAATGTAAAATGTGATAATAATTACATTATTTTATAAAAATCTGTTGCTCGGGATAAAACAGGAAAACTTTTAAGGATAAACCATAAACATACTATAATAAATTTTAAGAAGTATCGGTACTAGGATCGACGATATTTTTTACCGATACTATGAATGGGCATTCTCTTTTAATGTGCTAAAAGCTGATAAATTATGAGAGATTGGAAATGGTTTTCCATACAGACTGGAGTGTGGTGAAGGCAGGTCGCTGATCGCGGCGCGCTGCATGGTCGGCGGCCGAGATGTACCCATGGACATTTGCAAGAAATACCACCCACTAACTGGTATACCTTTTAATACTTACCTCACCCTCTTCCATACCATTCTCCCTGATTCTTCCAAGACCTCTCCTCGTAGAGCCATGTGACCACTTTCCAGCAGGTGACCTTCTTGTTTATAATGTTCTTATCTACAATTTAGACAATAATTCGTTTGAGACTTCATATTTAGCTTATTTTCAATTAATTATTATCTAATGTTGTAGGTACTAGAGTTTAACTGGAATGAAACAAATTAACACTTTCGCGGACACAACGTGATTGTACGTCATGATTTGAGATTTTGATACGACACAACGTATAATGACGTCCAACGTATCCATACGTTATTATACGTTGTGTCCATCATAATACATATCACACGACACGACGTTTGCAAACGATAACGTGATAAAACGTTTTTGTCATATTGTCTTTTTAACATTCAATATTATAGAACACAACGTATTTACAAGCCAAATATATTTGTATGGCAATTTATTGTGTCATATTACAATACAACTTGAACTGAGACCGTCCGCGAAAGTGTTAATCTATTCAAATGATTAAATTCAACATTATCCTTGACATTCAGTCATACTATTTTGGATATCCCTTGATGTATTTTTTAATACTCAGATAATTTAATATGAATATGATTGAAAAGTTCCACGACCCCTCAAGATCACGAGCGGTCTAACCGGCCATCCTCTTCAGACGAGACTGACATTGTTATACAAGGGGCACTTTAATTCTATTCACGCTTTCCCTTGACGCCTTCAAAACACGAAAGTGGTTATTAAAGAAAATAACTACTATTCTTTTCTGAAACTTTTAAGTGCTTGACTCAGAACAATAACTAGCTTGACCTATGAATATCATTATTATTATATTTCTACTTCAGAATTTTTGTACCTGACAACATTATAAAGTATTTGACTTAAGCTTCAAACAAAGCACCTTGTGGAAGAAAACAGAATTTAGCCTACGGACGGCCAAAATTAATAAACAATCTTAATCGCTATTAATAATTGATATAAAAAAAACGTCGCGAATACTTTTCGACATGTCCATGAAGTGCGGACCTTAACGAGAATCGTAAGCTAAACAAACTTTTTTATCAATTAAATCATTACTTATTTAGTGGAGATTTGAAGGACATTGCAGAGTAACTACTGGACATATTGTGACTTAACATCTTATGTTCCAGGATGTCGAGCACAGTGGAATGCCAAGCATTGCTTTGTAATTTATAGTGCTATTTGGTTTTGCTACTGTCCATGAGCGTTTTTAACGCTTGCCATCAATCATCATCATTACAAACCAATGCTTGGGATTCCATTGCACTCGCATTCTTGAGACAATGAATCAGAAACATGGTTGTCTGGAAGACATTGCTATAGAGCGATAAGACTAGAGCCATTTGTACTTTTTTTATTGTTTCTGTATAGTGGTGTTAAGTTTGTGAACAATAAAGATTTTTAAATAAATAATTTAACTGAGTGCGTCCATAAACCCCCCCATCCAGGTCCTAACCGCGTCCGCGAGGCGTCGACAGACGGGTACACGTACGACGCGGAGTTCCCGTCGCTGCTGCGCGGCGCGTGCTCGGTGCGGTGCGCGCGCGACTGCACGGCCGGCGCGTGGGGCGAGTGGGGGCCCTGCGCCTCCGAGTCGGGGTCCAAGGCGGCCTTCCGATTCCGGACTAGGTGGAGTATACATACTTACATCCTCATCATACATCTACAACTCCTCCTATTAATTTCAGACATTCCCGGAGACTCGCCGAGCTTCAATGCTCGGTGTCATTTTATTGCGTGCCACTGTTGATCCTGGCTTACAGGAGTTACAGTGGTGGGCGTGAGGGCGGGACAGTCTCCAGAAAACATACATACATACATCCATACATGCATACACTAAACTATAATAAAGGAGTAGGCAGAGGTGCTACAAGGACACCCAGGTAGGTAGGTAGGTAGAGTATATTTCTTTATATGCGAGTAAATCCATCGTTTAAGAAAAAAAAAGGAAAAAAACATAGTGGCCAAGAGTGTAACGAAGATGAAGAAGAACATGAACAGGCAGTTAGGGGACGGTTACTGTGTAGGATATTAATTTGTCACCTGATGTTTGATTGACCGAAGCACGATAGTTTGAGAGCCTTAAGAAGTCCAGTCTATTTATATTATATTTATTTGTATTGATGATAAAATTTGCTGTGACCAGCAATTAAGACCAATGGCGTTTTACAAAAACATCTTAGATTAAGACTTAATCATTTCACATGGTAATCTCTCCTTAATATCAACTGTTAGCACTGGATATAGTGGTGACTCTACTTAAATAGAATTGCTGTCAACATCAGGTGGCCCAAACAGGGGATGTACGGGGTTTGGTGTCCGTACAAGGATTTACGTATAGTTCGTAAATGTAAAGAAAGTGATTTAGTAAACTTTGGTTTATTTGCAGCTTGGTAAATGGTATGGTAAATGGTAATGGTAATGAGGACACGCGAGACGGTCAACGATCGCACGTGAACTGATTGGTAAAATTATTACATTTAATACGTGTGGCGTAAAGCGCTGATACAGCGCAGCGCTATGTACGGTGCTAGAACCGTACCAGGGGAGTTAGTAACTATTGGTTGAATACTTTGAATGTATGTTAGAAACGGCTAATAGTGACAATCATACATAATACATAAATACATTTATCCCAGAAGCACACCCATGTTTCACCATGTATTTTTTACCATGATATTACCCACCTCACCAAAACAAACAGTAATAGTACAAGTGAACCAGGGAGGTGCTGGAGGAGGGCTCGGCGGGCGGGCGCGAGTGCGGCGCGACGCTGCAGCGCGCCACGTGCGCGGTGTCCGAGCCGCGCTGGGCGGTGGGTGAGTGGTCCGTGTGCGCGCCGCCGCGCTCGCTGTGCGGACGGGCCGTCATCAACAGGACTGTCACGTGAGTATACACTTACTTACTAACTCCCGAATACTCAAACGCCATTCAAACATTAAGCTCTTAACTGCAGGGCCTACTTACTTACTTACATTTACAGTACACTGGAGGCTCGTGCCCTACAGTTGGATATATATGAGCTGATATTACTAAATCTTGTGCCAATAGCAGACCATTAATTGCTGTTGTAATGCTCTATGTATTTCGATGTTTTCATTGATAATATTTTCACAATTTTTTAATATATACAATTTGTCACATATTGTAATATAAGTATTCTCATAAAATAGCTGATATATATTCATATTTACTTGGTTGCATAACAATATGAATCACTCTTAATTTAAAATGGAAGCTCAGTCTTATGGCGCCCAACGTGGTGCTAAGTAATTTGCTTAGAAGGCTGTGAAATTCTCACCGCTAAAATTTTCAGAAAACTGATGGTTTAAAAGATTTTACTTTACCTAATCACCATTTAATCCAAAATATTGCATTTCATTAACATCAATCGGTGAGTCTGTACAGAAATCAATTTTCGTCCAAATTACCTATTTGTTAGCTTATCTCTTGTATCATACGCAAACCATCTCCAAAATATCTACATAAAGACGTACATACATATGTATGCGTGTCCATTTTTATAGTTCGAATTATCTATTTGTCGTTTATGACTTGTTGCATCATACGCTAGCAAGCTCCATAGATGAACATGAAGACGTATGTCCGTATGTTTTGTATGTGTGTACCAGTTGCGTGGACGCGGAGGGTGGCGCGCTGGAGGACGCGGCGTGCGAGGCGGCGGGTGCGGGGCAGGCGCCGGCGCGCGAGGCCACGTGCCGCGCGCCCTGCCCCGCCGACTGCGTCGTCAGCTCCTGGTCCGACTGGAGCCCTTGCGAACAGGTCACTGTACAGGGCTCTTCACCTCTTTACTACATTGCACTTTTTATTCATGCTGTCTTGTATGTCCTAAATAATGGGAAAATTGTTTTTACTTCATATCTTTATTAAATACTTTAAAACTAACGGCTAAAGTTTTATTTCTTGAAAATCAATAATAACGGTATTCTAAACTATCTACTATAGTCTATTCTATACTAATGTGAATTGATTTAAAATTTCCAGCTAAAAGTGTATTTCTTGAAAGTCAATAGTAATGATATTCTAAACTATTTAACTTATGTGAAATAATTTGAAAACTTCAATAAAAACCCCAAAGTATTGAAGGCTATAACTATCCACCAATGGTCTTCATTATCCATTCTGCACCAGGGATGGATTCAAATTCGGGTCACTAATTCCTCGCAAAACGTTAAGAATACCCCTTTTAAGTAGAACCTCGTTAAAATATTAGTATTTTAGCAAAGCATTAATCTGTTTGTTTCAGACGAAGTGGGGTGGTCGGCGCGACCGCACGCGCGTGGTGCTCCGGCGTGCGATGGAGGGCGGCAGTGAGTGCCCGCACCTGGTGGCGGCGGAGCCCTGCTCCCCGCACGGCTACTCCTGGCACGTCGCGCCCTGGGACGACTGCCAGCCCCTGGGTCTGTTGCGATTGTCATGTTTACATTTACATGTCTATTAGAGGGTTAAACTAATTTAAACTATATTGCATGGATGAAATCATTAAAGGATAATGCACATTTTGCTATGTAGTATATTTTAGTATCAATGTGAATATTTTTGTGCCTCCATGAAACCTACTTTTTAATACAGGGAAAAATATATATTTTCAATACATATAAATATTATTGCATCCCAGGCCCTGAGTTCTTGGAGATATGGACTTGATGTCCAATAAAAAAACAACATCTGTGAACAAGATGTAAAATGTGATGATAATAACTTTATTTTATAAAAATCTGTCATCCAGGATAATATAGGGAAACGTTTAAAAACAAATCATAATAATGCAAACCTGTTCAAGTTCGGTATTAATATAAAGAGTACTTAAGTTTTCAAATGATATGTTGTATATGTATTATGTGGTTAGTTTATAGTTAGCCCCTGGATTCATAAAGCATAAATTATTAACCATATTTCGTATTGCATTCTGTAGGAGGTTCTCCTTGTGGTGAGGGTACCAAGAAGAGAGCCGTGAGATGTCTGCGTAGTGATGGAGTGTTCGTCAATGATTCCTTCTGTCCTGTGAGTATTCAATTTTACTCCAATACCTTTATTTTGTATCATTGTAGCTTTTAAGCGATCTGAATCTAAAGATTAGATGTCTTTGAACGTATTTTTTGTGTCATTTTAATTTATCGATGATGACGCCACGGAATAAAAATTCTAACGGTTCTTTGAAATAAATTTAAAATTTGATAAAACTCAAAATATCGTACAAGTAAACACCAGCAAAATAATAATATCATATACGATATATATGGTTGGTAAGACATTGCCTTTCGGCGATAAGACCGCCAATATTACTTTTTATGTATGTGATTTATCTGTATTTGTTTTCTTTTTGTGCAATAAAGTAGCACACTCCGACTTTTTGGAGTCATGTGTGTATTGATAGTCAAACACCACGCACTAACACGGTAAAGGAACACATCGTGAGGAAACCTGCATACCATAGCGATTTATAAGAATTTCTATGGTATGAAACTACGCCAACCCGCACGGTCAGCGTGGTGGACTATATGGCTTAACCACTCTCAACCGTATTCTCGATTGTAGAGTAGGCCCGTGCCCTGCAGTGGGACGTATATGGGCTGATACAGATTTGTATATGTTTGTATTTGTTTTGTTTTTGTGCAATAAAGTGTATATAATAACATCAGAACACGACTGCGACGGAGGCGACCGTGTCGTGGTGCTACGTGCCGTGCGGTGTGGACTGCGAGCTGGGCCACTGGGGCGCGTGGGACGCGTCCGCCTGCCAGTGCGGGGACACCTCCGCCGCGAGGCACATGCGACGCACCAGGTACACATATATAGCTATATATACACATATAATATACATAAAGTTGAATATGTTGAATATGTGAATGTTTGTTTGTTACCTCTGATCTCAGGAACTACTGGTTCGAATTGAAAAAATATTTTGGTGTTGGATAGGTCATTTACCGGTGAATGCGGGACAAATACTTGTGGGCCACACAAGCATTTGGCCTGGTGCGAGGATCGAACCCGCGGCTTCTCGTTTCACAGTCGGGGTTTAACCAACTGCACCACGGAGGCTGTCTATATTCATCGATAGTCTCCAGGATACGACCCTGTACTTAGCCATACTTTGATTCAGAAACAGTGATTGGTTCATCAAAGGCAGCACAGGGAAGGAATCGGGGTGCTTCTCGACTGGAGGACACTAAGGGGGTTTAGTGGATGTTTCGTTAGAAACTCGGCTGGACCGCATTATTAGCAACGTGCCGGCCTAGAAAGCCAGTGACACTAATATATCCCTTTCGGCCTCCTCCTGGGTACTGAAAGGGGAGCTTGACATCCTTGTGTAAAATGATGATGAATTGTGTGGAATGATGGAACCCCAGACATAGATATTTATTGCTTTTTGTTTTATGGTATGCCATAAAATATACAGATGCTTTCGTATCGATTATAATCAGGCTTACAGATATTTGTCAATCTTACAGTTTATATTAGTAAATGGCTTTTTTAAAATGCTAATACAAAAAAAGAATCATGTCGGCGACAAGCGCGCGCATTTGTTGCCCGTCGATATGTTAGCGGTGTGTGCTCTGCTCAGTTTGCAACACTTAATGTCATAGAAATGTTTATGTCATGCCAGGCTGGCGACATGTCGCCAAGAAAGTTTTTCGACTTGCAATGAGAATGAGAAGCCGCTGAATAACCCACCAACAAAAAGTTGTCGACATGTGGTTTGTTGGCGGCTTCAGGTTGTAGTAGTCTTTAGATACACAAAGTTAAACAATCGGCAAAGATTATTAACAAAACATATCACAGTGTCCATACAGGAGATTATTAATCTATACTAATATTATAAAGATTTTTGGTTTTATCTATATTTGATTATTTCGTATGATATTAAAGTAGTATCCATGTTACTGTATGTATTCCTTGTTGCAGACAACACCTGACGGCGGCGGTGTGGCCGGGGCGCGCGTGTCCGGCCACGGAGCAGCGCGCGCCGTGCCCGCGCCAGCCCTGCCTGCGCCTCGTCGCGCGACCCTCGCTCGGCTGCCATCTACAAGTACGTTTGCTGTATTCCTACTAATGCTGGTTTTATTTAAATAGGAAAAATTATTCTAAAATATGTCTTAATCCATATCGGTCACTATATTCAAATTAGCATATTTTTCACACATTCAATACATCCAGAGTACACATCTGTCAAGAAATGAATTTAATTGCAAGCAAATTTTGAATCAATTTAGCAATTAGCATATAATTTGGAATATACAGACTGATGAACAAATGAAATATGAAGAAATTCTTGGGGGCCGCCTACTTTCAACAGTAAACTTCCATTATCTTGAAAACTATGACAATGATTGATATAATAAAAATCACATCACACAACTATGCCTCCCCTGCAGACTTCATCAGGTGAAGAAGCGGACGGCGTGTGCGGTTGGGGGGTGAAGATATCTCACGCCAGGTGCGAGCTCACCAGCGTGGGGGACGAGCCCCCCACCGACGCGTACCTGGAGCCGTGGCGCTGCGCCACCGTGCTGCCCGGACGGATTATTGCACCACCCATGTATTACCAGGTATTCTTTGATAATTATTGAACAAAAGAACCTGAATTATGTGTATCTTATAGAGGCCTCAGTTCACTCTCGGGTATCTCTGTCTTTTCAGCTCAGTGGCAGCAATTTTTTTACATTTTTTGAATATCATTAAATTACTCAACAGCAGCTGTTTATAAAATACTGAATCAGCTCTTCATTAATAACGTACGAATCTTTTCGTTTAACAAAACATGAATAAAATATAACTAAACTTATCTTTGAAAACCGGCAAACTGCTTCCACTATAACATGGTCTCATTGTATTGTGTGCAGGAGGAGGAAGCGTGCGAGGTGGAGTGCGGGTGCGCGGAGTCGGAGCGCGGCACGCCGGGCCCGTGGGGCGCGTGGGGCCCGTGCCGCGGCGGCGCGCGCTCGCGCACACGGCAGATGCTGGTCTCCGCGCGACGGGCCTGCACCACTCCTACCAGGTCTGCCTCTCTGTCCCTCTCTTCAACTACTGCAAGGACATAGGCCTAGGTCAAGGATCTCCACATCCTGGAAGCAACTTGCTACTTGCATCCAGCAACTCTCTCTCTCTCTTTCTCTTTCTTCAGTCACAGCAAGGACGTAGATGTCCGTCAAGGATCTCCACATCGACTTATTGAAAGCAACTTGCATCCAGCAACTTCCTGCAACCTTAACCAGGTCGTCCGGCCTCCTTGTGGGCAGGAAATTGTAATTCCTTATGAGCAGTGAAAATCAAGCTATTGTGAGGTATCAGCCCATAACTACTGCTCAACACAGGTTACAGCTACAGGCACACCAGTCTGCTGCTTTATGCATCCAGCCGCTGCCGGCCCTCTTGTGCGAGTCGTCGCGTCATCTGGCCAGAGGGCATTTGCCTAGACGCGGTTTCCACTCCAAAAGCCGCTTATACTAGCGGTTATCTGTTCTGTGACATATGCAGCCAGCCCATTGCCACTTAAATCTACTAAATTTCAAAGCTATATCGGTCAACTTGGTTCTCTGGCGGATAATATAATAATGATATAATTAGTGACAATAGACACATGATTCCATATAATTATTTCTTATCTCATCGTATTATGTATGTTGTCAGATACGTGACGATCGAGTGGGCGAACTGCACGAGCGACGCGGACGAGATCCCCGACCTGCTGGCCGTGGAGCCGCGCGACGACAAGCCGCGCCGCGCCTGGCTCGACAACGACGTCTACCACGACGGATACATTGGTCAGTAAAAACTAAACATGATTTTAGAGTCACGCTGACCACGCGCTGACTGTCGGCGCTGACAGCTCAACGCGTAAATTACGAACAGGGACGCTGACAACTACGCGATGTTCTAAAACGCTCCTTAGAAGCTCATACATTTCACTTGTCAGCGCAAAAGGTCAGCGCGCGGTCAGCGTGACTCTAAAATCAGCTTTACACACATTCCACATTACACACATCTCACCACAACGGATATAACTCCCAACAAACAGCAGTGTAAATGCACTGTTGAGTTTCGGTGTCAAGGATATTGTAACCAGAGTAACTACTGGACATATTGAGACTTAACATCTTACATATTTATTTATTTATTTATTTATTTGAGGAAGATTTACAGACAAATAATATCTATTATTATTAAGTACAATGAATAGTTAAGTGCTAATTACAAATCTTAACCACTAGAGAAACATATGGGAATATATTGGGCTAAAAAATATAATTTATATGAGGGAGTAGAATAATTGCGTGTGTATGTTTATATATACATATACATTTATATCTCAAGATGGCGAGCGCCAAGTAATGCCGAGTATTGCTCTGTAATTCAAGGCGTCGCGTCGCGTCGTTTGGTTTTGCTACTGTTTATGAGCGGTCGTATGGTTTACAATTAGACGAATGCCATTCTCGTCTCGCCATTCATTGCAATAAAAAACTAGTTTTGGTAATAAAGTTAACTTTAAAGTTTATTATATCAACAAAAGGGTAATCAAATTACAGTTCAGTTACTACTTATATTTTTAGCATTGAAAGAAATAGTTAACCTGTGAATTAGTCATAGTTATCAAAACATTATGTTCGAGCCTATTTTATAAATATAATATACCCTCAATTTTATCCTTCAAAATATCTATACTAGATTCCATCAGCAGTAAATATAAATACAATTTTAATATTCAGAGGGCAGCAGTTCAGTGTTGGCCGTGGTGTGGACCGCTACAATCGTTCTCAGCCTGTACGGAGCAGTCATGTTGTACCGCGGATTCCTCAGGTACTTCTATCATTTCACCATTATTACTTTGTCTAGGATCCATTATACAGTCTTTTAGTCATAGAAATGTATTAACATCTATGTGATAAACTGCCTCGACTGCCTCGATGGCGCAGTTGTACGACGATATGATTGCAAAGCTAAGTTCTCTGGTTCGAATCCCGGGTCGGCTGAAGCAAAATTGGATTTTTATATCTATCAGCCCAGATTTAGGAATTTGTGATCGATATGGCAATAGACTCGCCCGCCATCACATCATTGGACGGAATACACAGGTAACGTGGGTCTCTTGGTAGAACCTCTGCCTACCCCTTCTGGGAAAAGGCGTAAGTGTATGTATGTATGTAATAACCTCTTTTCTGTGATCATTTTCAGATGCCTCCGAAGCAGGAAGCTGAAGACCGTCACCAAAGTGTAAATGATCTGCAAGTCTACAACATACCGTTGATCCGCGGTAACGCTTACCAGGCTCTGTCTCCTTCGGTCATGTTATACGTTCCCTTCTGTTATATATTTAACTCGTGTTATCTTTGTTATATTCCTTGTTTACATTGTAAAGATGTCTTGGAAGTTTTGTTGATATCCATTCATATAATGTACCAAAGAGCTAAGTTGATGTGTGACATCGTTTAAGTGATGACTCGTTTTGTTGTTGAGTATCGATGTGCATTTTGTTTGCATTTGTCGTTTTATTAATAGCGTCTTTGACAAATTCTTACTAACGTGCTACTGTAATCACCGCAACTGTTGTCGGATACATTAAATATTAGATTAAATTAAAAACAAATTTATAGTCAGCAAAGAGTCTGTCCGCAGGAGTGCTTCCATGTTTTTACTACGTATATAAAATTATGCTTTTAGAAGGTTTTTATAACTTTTCCACGCTGAACAACAAGCCGCAGTTGTGGTCGGGCTTTTGATTGACAATACGCGATAAGCAACAGTACTGGCGTCGGCTATACCAGCTACAAGAGTAGCTGCTAGTCAAGTAATGGATGGATCGATGTAATGTAGGAAATAGCGCACGTTTAGTGTCTCGGAGGGAGAGACAATAGGTCGAGGCGGTGCAGGCGTAGTCTAGGAACACTAGACCCTCTTTGATATACTGCTTGCATGTTGTCTTCGAGTTGGAGAATCTAATTGGTGTTAGAAATTTAAACGCTGAAAAATTTGGTACATATATGTTCAGGCATTGTACGCTTTAAAACATTAGTTTCGTCAATTTACGTTAAAGGAAATAATAAGTTGATGCACAATTCGTATAGTTTAAGTGAGTTCTAGTCTGAGAGATGTTTATTTTACTGACATTTTACCATAACAGAATATTGCTAGTCGATGGTATGAGAACGACTGAGAACTGCCCTATGTAGATTCGGAGCTTCGCGCTCTAGCGACCAAATATGACGTGACACATCATGCCACATATCAGTGTTTGTGACGAGGCGCGAATGATCTTCTGCACCTATTGTAACTTGGACGAAATCATTTGCGGGAGTTCGCGACGGCGCTTCAAACATCTACATGTAGAGCTTTGGCGCACAAACAACTACCTAATATTAATAGCTTATAAGGACTATTATTAACTGATCATACCGTTTTGAGATAATAATCGTATATAACATTTTTTGTAGATTTTGCATTTAAGCCCATGTATTGTGACGTATCTAAGTATATATAATGTGAGTGTGTTCTACGTCTCATCGACTTCCTTCTCGTTCGGTTTTCCTTCTCCTCTGACCTCTTCTCTGTACGCTTCACATTCACGATGTAGGATGTCATCTGTCGCGTTCGTTTCTGCCCTGTTTGTATGTGTTTGTATGAGTTGTGAGTTGTGACGTACACTTGCTGCGTTTGTGTTGGTATATATGTATCATCGTCGGCTACTTCTTGTTCCTTCATGACAATATTGATGTTACTAACATAAGTTACTATGTATTGAGTAAACTTTAATAAACAGTATGTTATCCATTCATATATTTTCTTCACTATTCACTAAGTATATTCTTTACTGACGACACTTTAACTTTGATCTGTCTGTGTTTTCTTGGCCCAATGTATTTGTAATCTTATCATAATATCATTAAGATATCGGTGTGAAACATTCTAGTTAAGGGATCGTGTTAGACAATACAATATTTGATATATAATAAAATTTGATTGTGTTTTTATATAAATGTGTTTTATTTAATAACTTTTTTGTAACATTACGATACGGCGAATAAGGCTAATAACGGCGATAAGACCGCCGATTGTACTTTACATATTGGTTAAGTGTTTTTCTATGTGTGTGTGTTTTTTTTTTTTTTTAATTTTATTTGTGTGCAATAAAGTATAATAATAATAATAATTACTATATTTATCTAACAATAAACCTTCGACAAAATAAGTGGTTATTTATACTGATCGTGCAAGTTTACTAACAATAATAGCTACCGAGCATGATTCAGTTGCATGTTCAAGCTGGTGAGAGCCTTCGGTTCGTACACTAACTCTGCCAGTCCCTTCTGCACGATAGCGTTCACCCGCGCCGCCTGCAGATCGCGCCGCCACTTAGCCACGTCCTTCTCCGCCACGGCTAGGTTCTCCAAATTGTTCGACAGCACCTGAGATTTATTATTGTTAGAAATTATTAACTATAACTATTAAATCGCATCTAATTTTAAATTAATAATCAAGATGAATCCACATTTAATACTGAATAAATCGGAAAAATCATACCTAAAAAAGTAAACAGATAACAATGAAATGATAAGTCATGTCATTAGTTCCTCTGAAACTAGAATAAATCATATTTATTATATACTATAAATGTTTGGACGGTCTCGTATATATTTAGTTAACAATATATGCCATTATCGTGGGCTGGGATATAAAACAAAAAAGATAGCACCCTCTCGAGGTGTAAATGTTAAGCAGCCAATTTATTTTTCTGCCAGTAGTTGCCATTTGATCCTAAATTATAGCCATTATAACCTACGATATTAATATTTATATTGGTTGTGTGCGAAAAACAAGACTTTCAACGAATAAATATAACGTTTATTAACAATAAAATAAAAAGAAGCAAGTACATATTGTTGTAACATTCATCAAATAATACCGTAATTTGATGCTACTAGTTCTCCAGCAGCCTTTTGAGCTTTTATCATAGTCACTGAATTGTAGGTGAACACGTCGGAACAATAGTAGTCGGCTAGTCTCCGCATGTCAACGTTTACGCAGTCTCCCGGGCCACATCCGGGATGTACCAGAGAAATCAGCAAATCTTCGAATACTTTCTTTTGGTACTTCCCTAATGTCACAAAATTCGGACTGATTTGACCAAGTCTAGTCGTCAATGTGTTTTCGTCGTCATAGAATAAACAAACTCCACTGTACTCGGCGAGTGCTCGCAATATTTTCCAATCGCGTCGAGCTGCTCCGGGAGGAGTTGTGGCCGGCATTGCGTACTGAGATCGGCCCTCCATATTTAAGTATAAACCGCCCGCCTCTGTGAAAGCGCTTCCTGGTAATATAACTGTAGCGTATTCGGCACCACGGTCACCTTGAAACCCTATGTATACGAGATTACATGTAGGAGGCGGAACCCAATCGTAAAATATCTCGTCTGCACCGAGAGAAATCAATACTGCCGGATTACATTGCTGCAACGCAGCTAATGCTCCAGGCTTCCATCCCGCTTCTAGAGCTCCAGCGAAACTAGCCTCTCTAGTTAACACATGCAACACATTCCAATCTTTAATTCTGAAGCAACTAGCGATTTTTAATAACATAGACATAATTTGACCACCCGAAGATGTCTCTAATTGAGAAATACCAACAAAAATTAAAGGATTCGTGCTACCAGAAAGCGCATCACCGGCCATACACAAAGCCTGTAAATCTTCACCCAAATAGTTGACATAGTAATTAAATTCACACTTAGGTCCAATTACATATATGTCACATTCATTATTGACGTAGGCTTGACGTATCCAGGCGTTTAGAATTGGTGCCTCAAAACGAGGGTTCGTGCCAACCAACAATATCTTATCAGCCTTAGCTATATCTTTCATATTTATGTTTAACGAATATGCCGCTCTGATATCTATGCCTGATGATGTATAGTACAAACCTCGTTCAACATATGTATTCTCTGAGCCGAGAGTATTAAGAAAATCTTTAGCTGTTACCAATGTTTCAACATTACAGTGTGGTCCAGCTATAGCCATAACATTCTCCGGACAAGCAGATTTAATCAGCTCTGCGGTAACTCTTAATGCAGAATCCCAGTCTAAGGGACATAGATTTGAACCAACTCTTTGCATAGGAGTAACAAGTCTTTGCATTTCCAGAGAGTCAATTGCCCACCGTCCTTTATCTGACAGCCATTCTTGGTTTATTTCTTCATGTTCCCGAGGTAATACTCGCAATACTCTGTCGAATCTATGATTAATGACTATATTTGTCCCAGTTGCGTCCGTAACGTCAATGGAGTTTGTTCGCTTTACCTCCCAAGGTCTAGCTTTGAACATATATGGTATTGCAGTCAATGCTCCCACGGGACATAAATCTATGATGTTCCCGGATAATTCAGAAAGAAACATTTTGTCGACGTATGTTCCTACAAGCATCTCAGTCCCGCGACCCGCCGTACCCAAAACATCCATTCCACAAACTTGCGAAGCAAATCTAATACACCTGGTACAGTGAATACAGCGGGTCATTTCAGTTCGGATGAGTGGACCCAAATTTTTATCCTCAACAGCTCTCTTGCCCTGGAAATGGATATCAGTGAATCTGCTACGGTCGTTGCCAAACCTCATAGATAAGTCTTGAAGATCACACTCTCCTCCTTGATCACAAATAGGACAATCAAGAGGATGATTTATAAGCAGAAATTCTAATACGCCTTCTTGGGCCTGAAGAGTTTGAGCAGAATTTGTGCGTATCTTCATATTCTTTGCGACTGGCATAGCGCACGCTATCTGGAGTTTTGGCATACCTTCTATTTGAACCAGGCACATTCGGCAATTCCCAGCGACCGACAAACGTTCGTGATAGCAGAAGGAAGGTATAGTTAATCTTTCGCGACGCAGAGCTTGGAGTATGGTGAAGTAGCTCGGTACTTTTACTGGTTTACCATTAATATAAATGTCTACCAGGTTAGTTGATTTTCCTCGGATAAATATGTGTTGAAACAAATTGCGTTGATGCAATAGATTTAAAAATGATGACAACATTCTGGTTTTCAATTATAGTGTTAAAATCGTGTTATTATTAACTTTGTGTGTCAATGTCTTCACATATGTTTATTGACATCCGTCAATAACGAAAGGACAAATGAAAACAAACCAAATTAGAACAAAGAAACTTTTTTGATTAAATCGCATATTACATTCAACCTTGCATTCAACCCATTCATTCAACAATACCCACAGACTGTGCATAGATAGCCATCACAGCTCCAAACATGGACGTAATATATAAACACGTCCATGGCTCCAAACTACTCCGTCAATTGCTCATTATACTAGACATGAAGGACTTAATTCAATACTAACCTTATGAACTGAATCAATGAGCTGCATTAAAGCGAACTTAAACTGCTGAAATGTTTCCGTTGCTCTTTGATACCTAGAATCAGACATAATAAACTAATCGACACATTCGATACTGCAAACAAGTCAACTACATAGTCTCCAAATGCAAAAATAACTTTTAGACAGAATCCCAGACGCTGAGCGGCATTTAGGTACTCCCAATTTCCTCTAATCGTCTCTATCATCAACGGCTATCAAAGAATAGTAAAATGATGATGCTATTGTGGTTTTTCTTGACGATGATAATCGCGTGCCATCAGATGAGTCGCTTGCCCGCGTTGTAGAGTTTCCAAACCGGCAGGTAAAACAAAAAACTACTAGATCTAAATTATGTTACAACATGATCATGTAATGGATTGAATACATTAACTTCATTTACAAAAATATATATGAGAAAAAAGTATATGTACTTATGGTCGTGCATGAGGTCGGTGAAGGCGTAGTCGAGCGCGAGTCGCAGGGCGCGGGCGGCGCGCGGGGCGGCGGGGGCGGCCAGCACGCGGCGCGCGCCGCGCTCCAGGCAGCGCGCCTGCACCAGCAGCCGACACGCGTCCGCACACGCGCCCGTGCGCTCCCACCCGCTTCTAAACGTATACAGTCTGTATCAGCCCATATACGTCCCACTGCAGGGCACGGGCCTACTCTACAATCGAGAGTAGGTACGATTGAGAGTGGTTAGACCATATAGTCCATCTCGCTGGCTTAATGCGGGTTGATGGACTTAATAGAAATTAGAAACTTTATAAGAAACGTATACAGTGTCTGTATCATTCGTATCTGGATGCAAGACATTTTTATGTTGTGGTTAATGGTTTTCAATCAAATTTACGAAACATTACGTCTGGAGTTCCACAGGGTTCACATTTGGGACCTGTTCTGTTTAATTGTTTTATGAATGATGTTTTTGAATGCTTCGAATTTTCTGACTTTTACATGTACGCTGATGACCTAAAATTCGTTAGGATAGTCGGATCACAAGCAGATTCTGAAAAATTACAGAGCGATCTAGACAGGCTTGTGCTCTGGTGCGAGAGAAACGGAATGATTCTCAATTCGACGAAGTGCTATCACGTAAAATTTTCACGAAAGACCAATTCGATACAGTTTGACTATCACATTTATAACGATAAGGTTAACGAAGTTCATAATATCAGAGATTTGGGTGTGTTTTTCGACTCAAAACTAACTTTCACGACCCATATGGACTATATTATAAAAAGATCATCAAGAATGATGGGTTTTTTGATCAGAAATTGTAAAGTGTTCCATAATCATAAAATTAAAATTTTGCTATATAATAGTCTTGTCAGGAGTATCCTGGAGTACTGCAGCGTGGTATGGCGGCCGCATTACGCTACACATTCACTTCGTCTTGAAAGAGTGCAAAAGCGTTTTCTATGGCACCTTACTTTCGCTTCAAGAAAAACTAAAGAACTTCGGTCATACAGTAGTAGGTTGCAACACTTCAAAATAACTTCCTTAGATGCACGTAGACAGATAATTGACGCCAAGTTTGCATATAAAATTTTTAAAAACAAGACTAATTGCCCAGCCTTACTAAACAGCTTTAATCTCCGTGTACCTTATAGGATCCCTCGTTACCCCATTACTCCTCTCTGTCCACCTAAAAGAAGAACAGTGCTAGGCGCAAATTCTCCTTGTGCAAGACTATGTAAAGTAATTAATAGCTGCAGCGATCAAATTGACTTACATTTCGACTCCTTTCCAAATTTTACTACCAAGGTTAAGAATATTATTTGTAATGATCTCTAATAGTTTTAATAATTTGTGTTTGTATGTTGTTATTTTTCTTTTTTTTTCTATTTATCATGTTGTATAAATGTTTTTTTTTTGTATTTTTTTGGTGTATAACTTCTGTTTTTTTTGTTTATATCTTATTAGGTGTGTTAACTGTAATATTTTTTGCACATGTGGTGTTTACCTTTAAGTGATTGTTACATTTACTTTTTGATTATTTTACATGTACACTTTACTTCTAAATCAATGTAAACAATTGTTGGTGAACCTTATTAAATAAATAAATAAATAAATCATTTATCAACCCATAAATGTCCCACTGCAGGCCACAAGTCTAATCTTTCTAGAGTACACAGTGGCGAATGTAGGACTTCTACGGCGCCCTATAAGTACTATCCAAATCCAAGCGAAAGTCAGTAAATCATAGATACATTATAGATTACAGTAATTCCCGACAATCAGCGCCCTTTTACATTGGCGCCCTAGGGCCGTCGCCCAACCGCACCCTCCATATTTAAACCCAAAAATCACGAATTCTATTAATATGAGATTAGGCTATTCACCTACAACCGTTTGCTTCATCATGGATCTTTGCGTAATGATCCTTACATACTCAGCATATTCATTATATCATTCTTCACTACAAAGTCACATGTCCCACGTACTTGCCAATAGGCGCTAGTTTCCAGACAGGTATGGCATCGTCCACGGCCTGAAGCGCCGCATGTGCATACTCGGCTGCTGCTCGTAACTTCACACTCACTGAGGCCAGAGCGTCTCGCAAGGACGTGGCCTTTAATAGAGAGTTCTCTATAGGCGTGGCTGGACGCTGGTTGTTGCCCCAAAGGCTGTCTGTATAAAAAAACATTTTCGCCTTTATTCATAGACAGTTTTAAAATCTATTTAACCTATCGGATGTTTTGTCCTCTTCGCTCAAACTGAATTCAAAAACCGCTCGAAAGGGACAAAACATTCGATAGCTAAAATAAGATAATTAGAATCTAAATATTTTGAATAACGATGTGTGTTCGGATATTGTCATCTATCGTTTAAAATTCTCGGATATAATGTTTACTATTTATTCTTAAGCACCACAATACAGCTGAAATATTAAGTATTGTTGTTTTCTAAATATATAATTGATAAACAATAAAACTACTAGCTGCTTGCTAGTCTGAATTGGTACTTTATACTACTGCAATAAAAGACATTTCGTACCGAGCAGCTGATGCAGTTGTGCGTACAATGAGCGGACGCTTAATATCTGCGCGTGAAGGGTTTTCCGCTCGCGCTCTAGCTCTGTGTATCGGGTGCGCAACCAGCTGAACTCTAAACGACGCATTTCCTGAAAGTTATAATATAATAAACGGAAAGGCTTTTAGGATATCATAAAAAGACTGAAGCATTCATACTACACATATTAGTCGCTTGAGATTGTATGGTCACGTCTTAAGAAAACCATAGGAGTAGGCAATGTGTGCCTGAGCCTCAACTTTTCCGAACCTCGACCGAGGGGTAGACCAAAGAATCGCCGACTAGATGTCGTCAAGGAAGATATGAGGGTCAATGGCCTTACTACTGAGGATTCTGAAAATCGGACGAAATGCAGAAGACTCTGCCGGAAGACGAACCCGAACATCAAGTAGAAGCAAATTATGAAGCATTAATTCTAAATTTAGAATCCCGCTTAGTTATGATATCATATGTGATGTTTAATAGAAGCAGTAAATGTAAAAATCAACACCTACCTTACGATTAACATTGGCTATGAAATCTTCATTTTCTGAAGCCAGAATCGGTCGTCTATACAAATCGAGGCTCATAAACATCTACAAAATGAAACTTCAATAAATTAATGTGAAATTACATTACCAATGGTAATTTACCACATAATTATAAGGATTAAAAACTATGATACCTGATGTAAAGTTTTTGCGTAGTTGTCTTTTGATACCGGATTGGTTGTCTCCTCAAACGAATTGATTTCCTAACAAAATAAACAATACAATAAATTAAATATTACAAGAAAGTAATTACAATCTCCAAGCTGGTAATGTATCATTCAATAAAGGCACTATAAAATGTTAAGAGAGCATAAAATTATGACAATATAACAATATGCATGTCAACCAAGTTCATCATTATGGTTTTAAATCTCATTTTCTTTTTTCCCAATACACAAAGAAGATATCAAATATTCCAACCTGCTGAATGCTCTCAAGCTCGACGTTGACGACTGCTAGTCTGGCCGCCGGGTATGACTTCTCGCACGTGGCAATCTCCTCGCCAAGTCTCGCGAGAGCCGCCACCACTGTCTCTCTCTTGCTGCTTGGCATCTCATGCCATGATATCTGATACAAACACTTCTTTTTATAATATTACAGAACCAAAATATTTGACTACGGATTTTAGTGAAGTATGTAGTAACATTATCATCATCATCATCAATTATTTCACTACTGAACCTAATTTGGAAGCTTCGAAGCTTAGCTTTAAATGTTCACACGCTTTACGTGTCGAAATAATGATCAAATAGATGTACTTCTACGTGAATACCGGTTGATGATAATGATAATTTTTATTTACATAGAAAATAATACCTATCAAAATCAAAACGTAACATGACATAGCTTTCTTAAAATTAAACAACTTACAGAAGACACTGTTGGCGCATTGGTCCTTTGTGATCCCGCAACACAACCCATGTCAAGACCATCACAAAGGTGATCGTAAACTACGGCGGACCAATATTCTGCCTCTACCCAAACAAACTTGCTCCTCAAATAATAGCGACTCAATGTGCCAAGGTTATTAAAAGAGCTATTTGAAAACTTTACCTATATTGGAAAAGTGACTACAAGTAGACAATACGAGCGTAGCGCGAAGTGGCACCATCGCGCTCGCATGACTTCACGCCGACATGCAGCAATGTAAAAATTATTTACATTTTGTTGGACATGTTATATTGTTAATTTCTGTGAAACTTGCCATGGGTGGTTTAGTGTATTTTTTTACAGTCTGATATGTCAAAATTGACCAATAATTAATTTAAAGTTCCTTCCGTGAGGAATTTGATCAATTTTCTTGAAAAGTAGACTTGTTTTGATATCATTTAATATGTAGTTCTAAATCTTCGATCAAATATACACTAGATACAACATGAGCGCTTAGAAAATGGCACCGAAAAAGAGTGCTTAAAGAACATCGGCCATAATGGACCTTGAAGGGACCAGTAATAAATGGTACATCAAAAAATAGTACGATTTATTAGAATAAAAATGCATATTTCCATATATTTTTAAATATCCGGATAAAAAAGAAAATCTTGAAGTGTTTTAATAATATTGAACGCGTATGAGCGCGTTCCATCACTCAAAACTTTGTTTCAAAATAAGGTTTTATCTACAGCATTGAAGGTAGTCAGTGCTGAATTAAAAATAAAGTGTAGGTATTTTCTATGACACATATGACTTCTGAGCGCTGGCATTTGCTTTATTGTGATTTCCAATTTGCGCCTACTGTTATTTCTCTGTTTATATTTATGACTTGGCTTTGATATTTGATAACGGGCTCCGATAGACCCTTGCATTTCTGAAGACCTTGTACGATTGACCATTGGATAATGATAACGCTTTGTGATTTCGTTAAAAGTGCGAAGTATTCTCATATTTCCAACATAAACCCGGAGCGTCAGTCTATCCTTCAAAGTGTTTTTTGCATTGTGTTCATATAATTCAGCATAGTGTTTCAAAATTATGTTCTTGTTTTATGTTGTTGTTTTTGACAATGACATTATAATGTGCTATTTTTTTATACGTGTAATCCTAACCTAAAAAGTTACAAATATATGATATATTTTAATAAATCCGGCTTTTTTAAAACCTTCATATAATTGGACATAATTCCTTAAGCACTATGCAACAAAACAAACTATATCTCAGCTGTGTACAATATATTTTTTTGCCAGGTCCCAGTATGTATGGACGTGACCGATGTTCTTTCGAGTAAGCACTCTTTCGCCTTTAGTCGCGCACCGACCGTTGCTTGTGACAGTGCCTAAATGCTCTGTGAAAAAATGCAAAAACAAAACACTTACAATGCTTAAAATACATGGGATTTCATAATTTCGGCAATTATAATCCATGTACTTGTTTTCTACATTAATAAATATGTGAATTTGAGTACCAATAATTAAATATAAATAATTTTGGCAAACTAAAATCAACAAACTGTGCATCGCAGTTGTCCCTTTCTACTCGCTTAAATAGACAAAGATGAGTAGTGTCATGATTTGGAACAGAAAATATATGGAATAGTTTTATTGTTTTTATTATAAATTAACATCAGAAACATTTCTTACAGATTTCCACTTAATGCAATAAAAAGAAATAAGTGGCGTGTAATTATATCACAAGGAATAGACGAAGAAAATTTTAAACCTAACAATTCGAGCGTGGTGTGTGTGACTCCTATTCCATATTCCTATGCACTACATATTCGGACAACATATTTAAGATAATATAATTATTACTCTCGTAAATTCATAGAAAAATATGTAATCATTCGACTCCATTGCGACTTTATTCGGGTGTCCAACTAAAGTCGTAAAATTTTATTACTTTCGGGGGCGTGTCATTCAGACTTTAAACAACATTATGTGAAAAGCTACTTTACGCCCCAGGAATAAAGTGGAATTTGTGTTAATTGAATTGGTATATGTGATCTTTTTGTTTGCTTTTTTGTTTCAATGCATCGGTGCCACTTTTTAAAGGAACATTTACAGGGAACTGTGTATCTAGTGTATATTTGATCGAAGTTCTAAATCTTGGCTGTTTGAGATTGGAAAACGTGAATCCAAATAATAAATAATACAAACCACTTGTCACACTGTTGCAAATTGTTGCTCAAGGTAGAATTTTTAAATGTTCACAAGAAAGGCTGTATTTTGAAAACTTTCCGGCATAGGACTATAAGTTTTTTGGTTCTTGTGCTGTCATAACTTGGTCTGTCTCTAGTGATTGGTTTATCGTCTAGTTCTAGAACAGCCTTGTACATACATACGTCTAGTGTGTTTGGACCATGTTTGGACTCACATTTATATGACACTATGAAAACAATATGCAATAAATGACATCTCCACTTACGCATATTAGTAGACTGTAGAACAAAAATCATATGAGATAGGTAGGTATATAAAACTCATAATACTAGGACGCATAGAAGGCAAGTGGCAAACGCGTCAGAGGGAGAACACAAGCCAAATGATGTTTTTCTGCTTCATATGTATTGTGGTGATAAGATTGATATTTTGATACTTTAATAAATATACGCCAATAGTAACAATAAAAGGTGCACAGACGACCAAAAGTTGCAAGAAGTTGCTGACTACATGACACTTCTAACAGATACCCGTGGAGGTTTTTGTGAAAGGCATATGTTCACCTATCGACGGAGATAGAATACCAAAAAATTACTTCAAACATTGTGAATTTAATTCCAATCAAAATGCCGCATCTACATAAGCATTAGTGATATTAGTCACTAGTACTGTACGTCTATTCGTGAAAATTATTTATTATCACGAAATGTCAATAAAAACATAGGAATGTGCAATGTAGCGTAGTTACGTGCACAATTTGTATCGTGTCACAATATATTTACCAGTGACCCATTAGACTACAAAATAAAACGCTGCAAATATTTAATGCCATGTAGACAGTGCCGATTGTAATACAATCAGTATTCCTGATGTTGAATAAGATTCAGTGGCCAGTGACATAACAATAGGGTGGCAGAGTGCGCAAAATGCCACGGGCCCCCGGCCTAAAGGGGCCCCGCCTGGCCCTGCAGGGGCTTGGTCCGACAGGGTCAAAGGCCCGACAGGGCCCTGGCTCGATAGGGCATCGGGTTAAAGTCTGACAGGGTATAAACAGAGAAGAATGTAACATTAATAACGAAATTAATAATAATAAATAACTGACTACATTTTAAACATGACAAACAATTCATCGTGTATCTGATTTAAATGTTTTGTTTTCGTTTCATTATACGAGTAGAATAAACCTAGTTAGAAACCAATAAATTATAATTTAATGAATATTAAGTTAATATTTTCCAAATAAATTTAAACATGTCTTGTTCAAGCAATTATTTAAGAGGTAGCGAAAAACGAAAGAGTAAGAGGGAGTCTGAAGCGATAAATAAAAAGTAATTGGAATAAGTAAGTACTTTCGGAACGAGCAATTTATTGATGAGTCAAATGGACCAAACTAAAAATTCCATAAAAGCAAATCCTGACGATAGAGAATATTCAGACCTAAAACAAACAACATGTACGAGCAAGCGTGAAATTGAACCATATTTAGGGGTAGAAAATATTAAAACTCCATATATTACAGATAAGTGTTATAAAAAAAATGAAGTAAAACTATTGTGATTGAGAAAGGTACACTGTAAACCCAATGGTCCCTTCTTAAGAAACAGTGGCAATAAATAATAAAATAAATAAATGAAACGTCCAGCAGTGGACAACAAAAGGCTGATGATAAATAAACGAAATGTTTGAGTTGAGGGAAACAAATTGTAAATGCGATAGAGACACGAAACATCGAAAATTCGTGTCTTTTGTATGAACAATGATGGTTACATTGGACATTAGATGAGGAGCTACAATCCATATAAAAATTAAACATCTTTCTGACGCCAAGAACTTACTATACCTACTCCACGAAGTTACTAATTTAGGTTTTCGTGGAGTAAGCGCTGACAATCGTAATAAAGCAGTTACTGGCAAAATGTGATCCTGATTCAGAGGAATGGTTAAATAAGTCCAAAGGGCAGATAAAATACGTAAGTCCAAAAACGCAAAATGAGCTAATTGCTGTTTTGGACTTAAAATTCCACTATATTCGATACAACTCAAGATTTTTCCAAAACAGACCAATTATGTGAAGTTTATCGGTACTGTGTGATAGAAAGAAATGAAAATGGTATTCCAAAAGCATTCGTTAATAGTTATTAGAGAATCCTTTTTAGATTTCGTGAAATTACTTATGTTCAAAATTCGATGATAAATATGAAGCCATGTCATTAAAAGATTCTTATTGTATCAGCCCATATAAGTCCCATTGCCACGGGCCTCCTCTACAATCGAAAGTACGATTTAGAGTAGTTGGACCATAATATAGGCCACCACACTGGCTAAAAGCGGGTTGGCGGACTTTACATACCATAGAAATTCTTGCAAATTACTATGGTATGCAGGTTTCCACACGATATTATCCTTCACCGTCATAATTCATGGTGATCGACTATCAATACACACATGACTCTGAAAAATCCGAGATGTGCCCTGGGATTTAAACCCGCGACCACCATGAACATGTTGGCGGCCGCGTCTGGTCTGTTTACCAACAGGCCACTACGCACCTTAAAAAATATTCATAAAAACGAAACTACAATGTTTTAACATTTACGAAGGGCCCCATTTGATAAATTTTGCCACGGGCCCCCGATGGGGTAGTTACACCACTGATAAGATTTCTGGGACTCTTTGGGCGAGGTCGCAATTCCGCCCTTTATTTGCAGTCCATGCCTATACAAAGAACAGCAAACATCAAAAACTAGGCCAATTTCATCCCTTCTCTTCTGAGGCCCTAATTCCTAAGCAGCCGCCTAAACAAAACTTTGCATCCCGCTCATTTAAAAACTAAGGATAGGCTTTTCAGTGCATTTGAAGTTTAAAGAAAATGTTTGTGAAAATCGCGCTAAAATAAATATTAAATTAACATAATTTAATAGATTTCGTTCAAAAGGTAAAAATAAAATATTATCATCATTTATATTAAACTTTTTGTCATAATACAAGCAAGCTTTATTAAAATCGTTGCCAGCGACGACTAAAGGCCTACGCACACCGGAACGGAATGGCAAAGGATTTCGCCACCGGTCAGCCGCTTACTTATTCTGAGACAAATTATTCTGATTTTTTTGGCAAAAAATAAATTCTTGCTGTAGGAAATCGTTGACGATTACCTTCGCTTGGACTTCCTCATCCCGAAGGGTGTCACGGCATTCTTTGGTGTACCATGGCACCACTCTACGATGCTGTCTCAAGAAATTCCTTTCCATGCCACGATTTAAAACATTGGAATTTATGCGCAGGCCATAAGACGGCGGACGGAACGGCTTGCCAAGGGATTTATTTTTTTACCAAAAGATACACAAACTTATTCGGTGTGAATACGACATAAATTACTATGTTTTAAAATGCCGTGGCATCAAAAGGCATTTCTCGATGCCATGATATCACTTTAAAACAATGGAGTTTATGTCATATTCCCATGGGATAAATTTCGATATCCTTTGGTAAAAAATTAAATCCCTTGTCATGCCGTTACAGTCTGCGTTGGCCTTAATTTCAGTAATGCTCCAATAGAGATGCACTAGAGCGCGCACACCACTTACGTCGGAACACTTTACGCGCACACAGTACAGTATCCTGAGCATATCCTAAGACATAAGATATAAAGTCTCAATATGTCCAGTAGTTACTCTGGCTACAATATCCTTCAATCCGAAACACAACAGTGCATTTAAATTACTGTTTAACGTTGCTTCGTAAGTAAGTTTCATAGAAAATACTACTGATTTTTAGAAGTAGAAAACATTTTTCTTGTATGTGGCCGTTGAACGTCCGAACATTCGAAGTGATTCGAAGTTCGTATAGGAGTATAGAGTAATCCCCAGGCTCAGTATACATTTAAATTTTGGCGGGGTATAGCATGCTCTTTTTCTGTGCTCTTTTTGCAAAGCCCCACAGATTACAAATCCGGACATGTGTTTTTTGATACAAAGGATATCATATTCATTTTACACTAAATTGGATTAATTATCTAATCATTTTAAAATTATAAAACACAAAAATATTTACTTTTGAAAATATGAGTTAAGAAGTAGGATTGGTCTAGGCAGTATTATTTATTGTGCGTGTCCGTTTAACTTATAAAAAAACCCACTGTCAACGTCGACCAACCCCCTCCCCGCCCCACAAATCATTCTTGTCATACAGTCTTAAGTTATTGGGATTTTATATTTTACAACTAAATTATTTTAGTTATTTTTGACCTGTTTTGTCATAATTAGTGATAATAATAACAGCACTCGACAAAACAAATAACTGGTAAGTTTACAACATAACATAAATAGAAAGTGGCACATGTTGTTCGACGATCTATTTCATAATTAATTTTTCCTTGTTACTTGTTTCAGGATTGATATATCCACTTTCCGTAGGCCTCAGGCTTCGGCCTGTGGTCACAGTAGCAAATTGCTCATAAAAGCAGAGCACAAAACTGTAATAATCCTTGGTCCCATCATACCCACTTTCTCATTATAATTTCACAATATTATATATTTTTAAAAGAGATATAATGTCACAGTGGAACAGCACATACGCTTACAACGGCCAGTATCAAGCTGGCAATGCGTGGAATGGTGATGTGAATGGTCAATATGTTAATCAACAATATTACCCCAATAGACCAGACTCCAGTGGACAGTATGTTAGCTTCAATGAATTCTTAACCCAAATGCAAACTAACAATACTGTGCCCAACAATGCTCAGCATTACACCAATGTACCTTATGAAAATTATGCGCCAGCACAGTACAATTATCAAAACATGCCCTCCACATCGCAAGATCCACACTTAGAAAGTTTCAACTACAACACAAGCACTTCAAACATGCCCAACAATGTGGATCCCTCATACCATGTCAATGTACAAAGTCAGTACAATGTGAATCCCACATTCACAAGTGATTTGATTCTTAAATCTAATCTTACACCAACAGCCACTGAGTTTGTGCCAAAAAGTATGTTAAAAATGGCTTCAAGTAATCAAAATGTAACTGATAGGCCCAGCTCCAGCAAGAGTATACCCGAACATGTAAACAATCTAGGTAGCTCATCTGACACCAACTGGAGGGAAAGACCGCAAACCTCTCATAGAAATGGTGAACAGAATGGCCGAGATACAGGCAATAGAACATCTAGAAACAATAGAAACAATGATCATTTAACTCGGCACAGAGAATCAAACAATAGTGACAATAAGAGTAATGAATCGCCTCAAGAAAACTCTAGAAATAATGACTCCAGGAGCAGAAACCATGACACTAACAACCGTAATTACGAAAATGCCCGTAACTATGACCCGGGCAACCACAGTCAAGATTCAAATTATCAGAATCCTGATAACAGTAGGAGTCATAACTCAAATGCTCGTAATGATAAAAAGGCACAGTCAAAAACTAACGGCAAAGCAAGAGCCAAAGATTCAGATGCACGCACATTCTATAACAGTTCTGTGCCTAAAGATAGTCAAGATGTCAGAAATAATAGAAATGAGGGTTCCAGTAGACAAAAAAATTGGGCAGGCTCACAACGAATACGGGGTGTAGACCGACACAACCCTGATGATGAACAGTATGCAAATACTTATCTTTATCCAAGAGATGAAAAGGTTGACAGGGTAAAAGACAGGGCGGAGAATATTTCTAGTCCTATGAAGTTTAAAAATAAAACTGCAGATCAAGGTAAATATATATTTTTTTATTCATATACGTATGAAATCGACATATTATTGCACAATTATTGTAAGTATGAATTAGTCATTATTTTTATTTTGTACAAAGGAAATTATATAATTACATTAAACTTATAAATTTTTAACACAATGATCTCATCACCTCACTCATCACATATTTGGCTGATGTTTTCTTAATATGGAAAATATTGTAACAAGACATTTCATAGATACAGATCTATTGCAAGAATGTATGTATTTGACATAATTTATTTTAGTAGTAATTTTAATTAAGGTACCAAAACTTTACTATGTATACATTTTAAGAATCTTTAATATCTATAGGTATAAACATTGGAAATAATGAAGTATAATGACTTAATAAAATTTACAGCACACAAAGAAATGACCCAGAGAGAAAGACTTTCAGAACAACTAGACAATGGCACATTAGAATGTTTGGTATGTTGTGAACGAGTGAAACAAATTGACCCAGTGTGGTGGTGTGGGAATTGTTACCATGTACTACATCTGAAATGTATCAAGAAATGGGCCACAAGCAGTCTTGTGGGTAAGTACTCCAAATATTACATTATTTTAGGCAAAACTATCTATTTGCCACCCAAACAACGATAATTAAAATACTTCGTAAAAAAAATTCATTTCACCAAAATACCACTGGCTTCATTTTCAGAAGCAGTATGTCTATACCCTATATATTTTAAAACTAATATATTTATCCTATAAATTACTTTATAATTCACACATGTTCTTGACCTTATGGTCAATAGAAGATAAGTGATTTGTGTTATAATCCATGATTTTCAAGTACTAAACTACATATAACATTTTTATAAATAGATTTCAACTGCAGTCATCGACCCACTGGACGGAATAGCAGGGTGGGCTATGTCAATGTTCTGCAATATAGGACAGACTCTGCAGATGGCAAATGGCCAATAAAAATGACAAATTTAGCAAAGTAGAGTTTGGCAAACTCAAATAATGTTTTCACAATTTCATACCTATAATAGGGTAATAGAGTATTTGACTCCATTTTTTTAAATTGTATTTATCAAAAGGTATACATATCCAGAAAATAACAAACAAAGAATTTTGTAAATCCATTCAGATTATCAAAGTTAGAAACATTTTAAATCTTGTGGTGGTAAAAGAAAAGGGATGCAAAACAATACTAGTGATGACACTAGTCTTAACATGCATTACAGTGTGGGAGTGTTAAAGAGAGGGCAAGACGTCCCCACTACACTTCCACTCTTTAATTTAAAATATGTAAAACGACCTTTTGAGTGTTTTAAAGAATATATTTTGTCCACAGAAACATAAGCATAACAAAACTTAATGTTTAACATTTACAATTTTTCTCGCGCTCGCGCTGCCGACCCGACTCTCACTCCTGTTACTACCCGGCCGTCACGGCGCGCGGGCGCCGCGAGGCCTCCCGATTCGCGGCTCGCGGTGGCGTCACTCGCGCACATCGACCAACCGGAGCGGCTAGATACATGAAGGCCATAGCCCTCGGCCAACCATAATGCGCGCGGCGTACGGCGCGATATTTAAGTGCGCGGGAGTAGGAACCCCCGCGTTACATCCTCCCCCTCTAATCCGAACGATGCGACCCTGCGTTCGGGTTAGCAACTTTACGCGGACGACCCCGTTTGCGTTTCTCCTGCACCGGTGATTGGATGCGACCAACGTAAGGTGTAAGTTTGGAAACGTGGTACTTACCTATGACTACCTCGTCATCAATGCGTTCAAGCAGGTAAGTGGTCGGACTGGCGACCTCTCGGATACGGTAAGGTCCGTCTCGCCTGGGGATAAATTTAGGTGTTTGTCCCTGTCTCGTGTCATTAGCTCCTTCCGTTTTCAACAAGACCAAGTCACCCACCTTATAGTCGGGAGGTTGGCGGCGACTCTCATCGGCACATCTCTTTTGCGTGGCCTGTGCCTTTTCGTGTACGTCCCTGGCCTCGATGAGAACGGTTGAAAGTTTCTTTAGGTAAGGAGTGATAGCTGGTACGAAATTGTCACCTTCAAGAATACGGCGCATGTCTACTGCACTGTCAGCGGGAGCGCGGAGTTCTCTGCCGAAAGTGAGATATGCCGGCGAAAATCCTGTACTAGTTGTGACAGCCGAATTCATCGCAAACCTGATTGCTGCTAAATGCTGGTCCCACGTGCTGTGATCACGACCGACCAAGATAGCCAGTTGTGGTTTCAGGTCGCGGTTCTTCCGCTCTACTGGGTTCGCTTCCGGGTGATAAAGCGGTGTAAGCGCTTGGTCTATGCCCATGCAGTGACAGGCCTGCTGCATGACTGCGCTGATGAACTGGACGCCGTTGTCGCTCAAAACGCGGCGGGGCGCCCCATATCTAAGAAAGACTTCGTTAACGAGGGTCTTGGCGCACTCTGGGCTGGTGGCACTCCTGAGTGGAAATAGCTCAACCCAACGTGTGCTGACGTCCTCCACAACGAATATCCATTTATTCCCGGCGGCAGTCTCGGGAAGTGGGCCAAACAGGTCTACTGCTATGACTTCGAACCTCCTTGCATTGGCAGGGGTTTGAAGAAGACCTGCTGGCTTTCTATTATCCACTTTGTACTTTTGGCACGCCGGACATTCTTTTATATAGTTGGCCACATATGACCTCATACCAGGCCAATAAAATCGAGCACTGATACGCGCAAGCGTACGTTCGACGCCGAAATGGCCGGCTGTTGGAGCATCATGGAAGTCCTGCAGGACTTTCAGTCTTTCCGATTGCGGAACGATAAGGCAAGCTTGCTCGTCGTCGTCGTCGCCTTCGGGTGTGTACCGATACACAATGCCGTCGGACAACACATACCCCTTGTCAGCCCATGGTCTCCCCCTAAAGGGTTCGTCGGACTCCATGTCCTGAATTATTTTCCCTACCTCTGGGTCATCGAGCTGGCTCTTCCGAATGTCGCTATGTGACCTCGTTGGCATATCAATAGTGGTTAGGCATAGTTCGCTCTTCTCGACGCAATTGGGGCGCGAGAGCGTGTCAGCAACGGCGTTCGCCTTGCCCGGTGTGTACTCGATTTGCAAGTTATACTCTTGCAACGTAAGCGCCCACCTGGCGAGCCGGCCGCTCGGCGATTTCAAGGTCATCAACCACCTGAGTGGTTGATGATCGGATCGCACCACTACTTCGCCACCATCGATGTATCCTCTAAATTTTAAAACTGCCCAGACGACAGCTAGGGCCTCGCGCTCAGTCGTATTGTAGTTCTTCTCAGCGCTACTTAATAGGCGACTGGCGTACTCGATAGGGCGTTCGTCGGCACCCTCCCCCTGTAGTAGAACTGCACCGAGTGCATATGCGCTACTATCAGTCCGCAGGACGAACGGCTTGGATTCATCCGCCTGCCTCAATATCGGAGCGGAGGTCAGCAGATCTTTGAGCTTCTCAAATGACTCCTGCTGTGGAGACTCCCACTGCCAAACGGTTGCCTTCTTCAGCAAGTAGGTTAAAGGCCGCGCAACTTCAGCATACGCTGGTATGAACCTCCGGAACCAACTGGATGTCTGAAGGAAGGTCTTAACTTGTTTGACGTTCTGTGGTACTGCCATATACTTGATGGCGCTTATCTTATCAGGGTCCACATGAACGCCGCTGGGTACAATGACATGTCCTAAAAACTTTACGGAATCCCGTGCGAAATGACTTTTCTCACGGTTGACCCTCAGTGTAAACATATTCAATCTATCAAACACTGCTTCAAGATCACGAAGGTGATTCTCGAAAGAATCAGAAAGAACGATTAAGTCGTCTAAGTAAGACAAGACGGTTGTGTTCTCCGGAATATTAGACTTGAACCGGTCTATTAGACGTTGGAATGTCGCACCTGAATTCCGCAAACCCATAGGCATCCGTTTGAAACGGAACGTTCCTAATGGGGTAACAAAAGCGGTCTTATCGCGATCATCAGGGTGTACACTTACCTGAAAGTAGCCTGCTCGAAGGTCGAGTGTGGTCATGTACTTCGTGGTCTTCGCCGCATGAAGGACATCTTCTATGCGCGGGAGTGGATAGCGGTCGGCTTCGGTGACAGCGTTAAGCTGTCGGTAATCGATGCACAGCCTCAGCCCACCGTCCTTTTTAGACACAAGTACTACATTCGACGCCCAGGGCGATTCACACTCCTCGATCACGTCGTCCTGAAGCAGTTTTTCTAACTCTTTCTTTAAGGCCTCTTTCTTATTTGGGGACATCCTATATAAGGGTGACGCAATGGGTTCCTGGTTGTCGCTTACCTTTATGCGGTGAACTGCGAATTCTGTTGGGGGACCGTTAGCTGCGAACTGCTCCGTTCGGCCCAGAATGAAGGCATTAAGTGCATCTTTCTGCTGTGGAGTGAGCTGGGATCCTTCATCATCCCTCAGGGTGACGTCGGCGGAGTCCAAACTCATAAGGTCCGAGTCCTCAGAAGGTAATATATACTCACGCACAAAATCATAACATACCTCGGGAGCGTCCGTGAAGTACCACATGTCCTGCGGTATGTCCAAGGTCATCTTTGCGGCTATAATAAAATCGCGGCCCAACAAAGTCTTAGTGTCGGCGCCGGGCAGTACTAGGAACTGGGTAGGTATTACTCGATTTTGTATAGATACATCTACGAGTGCTGACAACACTGGACGTTTATGACTCGAACCGTCGGCTAATGTAAACGTACGGTTTAACTCTAAAAATTGCACTCCATCATTAACGAGAATCTTATATAACGCGGGGCTCGCAATGCAATGCGTGGCCCCGGTGTCTACGATCGCGACCCCTATCTTATCTACGACACTTATTTTTACCATCGGTAAATCGGTACGGTTTGTTAACGTCGCACTATTAAAGTTAACATTATTCGACGATGCGGGGGCGTTGTCGACCTTCGGCCGACACGTTGCACACTTTGAACGTATTACCCCTAACTGGCCGCATCCATAACATCGTATGCCGGAGATCGCAGGGTCGGATTTAACGGAAACGTTTTCGGACTCATTCATACTAGTGCGATTCGCGGATTTGCGGCACTCGTTACTCGAGTGACCGAATACTTTGCAATATGAACATCGCGGCCTATTACGTTTCGGTTGCGATTTAATAATATTATGGGTCGCATTGTCCGAACTACAGGAAGGTAATGGATGTGTACTTACGAGCGGTGGTCCCTTACTGTCATCGTATTCGGCGCGCGATTCCTCCATGTTTCTAGCCGCTTCGGTAAACACGTCGAGATCGGTAATATTTTCACGCGGCACATGTTTACGCACTTTACGGTTACACAGTCCGTATACGATGTCGATCTGCATTTCTCGCGGCACGTCGTACGGCAACTTCGCAAGCAGCGCACGGATCTTGCTTATGAACGCGTCTGTGCGCTCGCTGCCCTGCTCTTCCGCGTAGATTTCTCGGAGGATGCGGTGTGCTGGCCGCGGCGCTCCGAATCTGCCGCGAAGTCTCCTGATCGCCTCCTGCCACGTCATAGTAGCGGTCCGGACTCCTCGCCACCACACGGCGGCTTCGCCCGTTAACAGCATTGGTAGACCTCGAAGTGCGTGCTCGTCGCCGACGTTTGCGCATTCTTTATAAACTTCGACCGCGTCGATGAAGGCTTCGAGACGTTCGTCCATGTCGCGGGAGGCGCCGGTGCCGTCGAACCGCGCGGTGCATTTTGCGAAATTTCCTGCGCGGTGTCGTGACGACTCGTCGGGCCCCGGTGACGGTGACAGACGGGTGTTGGATAAGAGTCCCTCGAACGTTTGTCGGCTGGCTTCAGCTTGGCTCGCTGAAATGGCGGCGATGATGGCCGTCAACTGCGCATTGGTCATCAACACGGAGCCGGCATCCAGGGTGGTCCCGCGGTCGTCTTCAGCGGTCACGCGGTCGCCGCTGGGGGCTCTATCGTGTCCTCGCGTCGTCATCGGCATGTTCCTGGCTCGAATGGCGGCGCGGTTTTCGACTCAGTTTGGAGCGCGTATATAACTTTCGCGATTATTGCGTGAACTTTCGTGCCATAAGTTGGGCGCCACTGTAAAACGACCTTTTGAGTGTTTTAAAGAATATATTTTGTCCACAGAAACATAAGCATAACAAAACTTAATGTTTAACATTTACAATTTTTCTCGCGCTCGCGCTGCCGACCCGACTCTCACTCCTGTTACTACCCGGCCGTCACGGCGCGCGGGCGCCGCGAGGCCTCCCGATTCGCGGCTCGCGGTGGCGTCACTCGCGCACATCGACCAACCGGAGCGGCTAGATACATGAAGGCCATAGCCCTCGGCCAACCATAATGCGCGCGGCGTACGGCGCGATATTTAAGTGCGCGGGAGTAGGAACCCCCGCGTTACAAATATTAATATTTGCCTCACATTACAATCTAATCATTTCATCAATTTAATGCTGTTATGACAAAAATGTCTTATTTTAATGATATTTTTGTTTTTACATAAAATAAAACATTTCGGTCGAAACAGTAATAATATAGCTTGTAATAGGTAATAGATAGAATAGGAGTGTGAAAGCTTTAACAAATAGAATTATAGCATGGTGGGGACATCTTACCGTCTCTTTTACACGCGAACTCTGTAAAGGCAACTAGTGACGTCATTAGTGTTGTTTTATATCCCTTTTTTTGTTCCTCTGCGAGATTTAATAGTTGTGAATGAATTCTCAAAATTCTTTGTTTGCTATATTTTGAAATGGTTACCTTTAAATAAATATAATTTACAGCTTACATAATAATAATAACATGTAAACAGCATATTACGCCCATTAGATTGAAGCTGATGCTATAATTGCCCATTATTTTGTCTACCACAGAGGGTAAGTGGCGTTGTCCGGCGTGTCAGAACACGAACGACGCGATCCCCGGCGAGTACCGCTGCATGTGTGGCGCCGTGCGCGCGCCCGAGTACCACCGCGGCATGGGTGGCGCGCACACGTGCGGCAAGGCGTGCAAGCGGCCACGCTCGTGCCCGCACCCCTGCACGCTGCTGTGCCATCCGGGGCCCTGTCCGCCGTGCCAGGCCACTGTTAACAAGTCAGTCGTCCTGTATTGCTACTCAAACTGTTATTTAACCCACTATTTTTTTGTCACGCCCTCACACCCACCACTGTAACTCCTATAAGCCAGGATCAACAGTGGCACGCAATTTAATGACACCGAGCATTGAAGCTCAGCGAGTTTTCGGGAATGTCTAACTTGTCTTTAACCCGCAACGAAATTAATCAGAAAGTGTAATTAATAGGAGGAGTTGGAAATAAATTATTGTCCAATTCCCTCCGTGCAAAGGGGATGACAAAACAATGCACTAAAGAGGTAAATAACCTCGCAAAAAGACTTTTACAGCCGGAAAAGCCAGCTGTAAAGCACCACGTTAACACACAACTTGCTAAATAAGCAACTTAAACAGATCGCAAACAATAAAAGTAAAAAATAATAATATTGCTATTGTATTAGACGTTGACTGTTGCGCACACACATGTTGTGTTTTCTCGGCGCCAATGCCTTTGCCGCTATCGTTTGTCGTATGATCTTCATTGGCCGAACCCATGGTGGTTCATTCATTTGATGCGACAGACAACGAGTTAATAAGTTTCCTTATAGTAATCATCATACACTAAATATAAATGATTCACATGATTCAGTTGTTTTCTAATCAGGTACTATTTTTGAGTATATAAATCTATAACATTAGTCACTACATTGTATCAACATGCATGTTTCTTTCCAAGAAACTATGACGTAATCAGTGTTGACATAAAAACTGTCTCCAATAATGAATGTGTAATAAAGCATGTTTTACTTGCATGCATTTTTTTGTATTTAATCGCATTAGTATCTTAATTTTTTTTTTAGTCAGTCCCAATCGCTTTTATTTCTTACCCTGTTTTATTTCATTAAGATAACACGAATGAGTCACAAATGTCACTTGATACTGGCAGTAATATTCTCAATGAAGCAAAATCAGTTGCCAATTTAAAAAAATATATTTTAATTGTACAGGCAATGCGGTTGCGGTGCGGAGACGCGGTCGATCCTGTGCAGCAGCAAGTTGCCGCAGGTGTGCGGGCGCGTGTGCCAGCGCACGCTGCTGTGCACCGCGCACAAATGCACCAAGGAGTGCCACGAAGGACCCTGCGATGTCTGCACTGAGACTATCACTCAAAGTAAGGACATCTCAAAAATATTTTTTAGTGCATTCTCCAGATCATTATTAAGATTGTTGCACTCAAAATAAAAATGTATCATTTACAAGGCTATGAGGAGGTACTGATGATATTTAATTTACGCTACAGTTGCATCATAGTTAGGTTTCCGGCAACGAAATAGTATAGGCAATGAAGAGAAACAGGACGAGCTGAAGAAAACGGTATTGGAATTCAAGGAATCTCACTCACTGAACAAAACACAATAACAAATATGAATATAATAAAAATGACGTGGTAGCGTAAATTACTGACTCGGCCGTGCAACTGTAGGTACGCGGCGACTTGCTATATACCGGTTTATATTGCATAAATCGTACATAGTCGTCATAGATACATTTGATCCTATGATAATATTAAACACAATTTATTTTATTAAACAAATGTATAATCATCAGAGTGCCACTGCCCGGCGCAGCGGCAGCGCACAGTGGCGTGCAGTGCGGAGACGGCGTCGCAGGCGTGGTTCGCGTGCGGCGGCGTGTGCGCGCGCGTGCTGGCGTGCGGCGCGCACGTGTGCCGCCAGCGCTGCCACGAGCCGCCCTGCCAGCCCTGCCCGCTGCTGCCCGAACTCGTGCACTCGTGCCCCTGCGGCAAGATGAAGTATGAACATCCTTTATACTGCAACTAATAACCCCTCCACTCTTTTTTTTTGTTTATTGCAATGAATGACGAGACGAGCATGCCGTTCGCCAGAACAAGAGCAGCAGAACCAAACAACAACTAGAATTGCAAAGCAATGCTTGGCATTCCACTGCGCTCGCCATTCTGAGGCATAAGATGTTAAGTCTCAATATGTCCAGTAGTTACTCTGGATACAATATTCTTCAATCCGAAACACAACAGTGCTTTTACACTGCTGTTTGACGGGAGAAATAAACAATGCGGTAGTACCTACCCAGGCGGCTGTTGTTTGGTTTTGCTACTATTCATGAGCGGTCGTATCGCTTACCATCAGGCGAACGGCATCCTCGTCTCGCCATTCATAGCAATAAAAAAAAAACCCCATATTCTTCCCACTGCAGGGTATTGGCCTCCTCTCCAATCGCGAGTACGATTGAGAGTGGATCAAAAGACCATTAATGACATATAATAATGTCCTTATTCTTCAGGGTACCAAAGGACCAACGAAAATCGTGCACAGATCCAGTTCCTCTATGCGGCAACATTTGCGCTAAGCCATTGCCGTGTGGCCCCGCTGGCGACAAACACTTCTGCAAGAGCAAATGTCATCAAGGTAAAATTCATACATTACTTGTTTAATATCTTCAATTGTCATTTAATGTCGGTACTTAAAAACATACTCTACAAAATTGATTTTTTTATTGCAATGAATGGCGAGACGAGCATTCCATTTGCCTGACGGTAATCAATACGACCGCTTATCGATATTAGCAAAACCACACAACACCATAAATTATTGGCATTCCACGACGCTTGGCGTCCGGTTACATAATAATAGTAATATTTTATCATAATATATTTTTACAGGCGATTGCAGCGTATGCCAGGATAAGACGGTTGTGCAATGTCGGTGTGGCCACGCAAGCCGTGAAATACCGTGCGAGTTATTGCAAGACTTGTCCGACAATGTCCTGTGCCAGAGGAAATGCAACAAGGTATTTTTCACATGTTTTCAATATATGTCATTATACTAATTCATATTAAATGTACCTTTCAAATAGAAAATAGTTATGATAGGAACATATTGAATCTGAAGATTGGTAATATTGATAGTTAAGGAATAATTTTTTCGACGAAAATAACAGTCAATAGGTTTGTTGCTGATAAATGTGTATTTATTATCAAAACAAGATAACTCAATGTGCTTTAATCAAGCATTATTTTATAAACAACGTGCGTCACATTACTAAGGATCAATTTAAATAGATAATAAGATAAGATTTAAAGTGGTAGCATCATAATTTTATGGTTATTAGTTACCTTGGCTACAGTAGAAATGAGCTGACTCAACTTTGATGATACCACAGTCTTTGTGAAAACTGATCTAAAGCAATGTCGTTGCTGTAGTTTTTCGTTTGCCGAGTAAGCTTTTTAGAGGTCTGATATATTTTTCTTGTTGAATGTTGGCTTGTGAACAGTAATTTGCAAATTAAATAACAACTCTCCTTTTAGCTTAACTTAGCTTAGCTTAACTTAACTATATGAAAATATTAAAGAACAAGTAACAAGAAGCAACAAACTGAGCACAATGCAAAGATTATTCCCCCAAGCATAGTTAAACATGAACATTCCGTTTACAGAAGCTATCGTGCGGGCGCCACAAGTGTCGCTCGGTGTGCTGCGTGTCGACGACGCACCGCTGCGGCGTGGTGTGCGGGCGCGCGCTGGCGTGCCAGCAGCACCGCTGCGAGGAGTTCTGCCACACGGGACGCTGCGCACCCTGCCCGCGACTTAACTTCGACGAGGTACTTACTAGTTTACTGCTTTACTGCTGGTACTAATGGTAGCTCTCTCATATGTGAGAGACCATCTGGGTAGGTACCACCGCAGTGTCCATTTCTCCCATCAAACAGCAGTGTAAATGCACTGTTGTGTGTTCAGATTGAAGGACATTGTAGCCAGAGTGATTACTGGACATATTGAGACTTAACATCTTATGTCTCAGGATGGAGGGATGGGAGGATTGCTTTGTTATTCAAGTTGTTGTTTGATTTTGCTACTGTTTATGAACGGTCGTATCGCTTACCCTCAGGCGGACGGCATGCTCGTCTCGCTATTCATGGCAATAAAAAAATAATATGAATAAAGGTGCGGTGCGAGTGCGGCGCGGAGGTGCTGCTGCCGCCGGTGGCGTGTGGCGCGCGGCCGCCGCCCTGCTCCGCGCCGTGCCGCCGCGCGCGCCCCTGCCAGCACCCGCCGCACCACTCCTGCCACTCCGGGGACTGCCCGCCCTGCGTCGTGCTCACCACCAAGCGCTGCCACGGTAACCACGAGGTGAAAATCAACATTCAAATTAAAATCATTTATTCAATCCATTGAAATTAAATTGGTTTATTGATCATGTAGGCAATTAAATAGCTCTTATGACAAGTCAGTAGTACTTATTTCTATATTTACAAAGTAATTGATAATTTAAGATGCTCTACAGCATTTAGATTCATTTTTTTATTTACCACTTTTCTTACGGTTTGGAAAGCAGTTTTCACTAGAAAAACCAGGCAAGAAACTCTAGTGCTCTTTTCAAAAGTAGCTTACAATTTAGTAATTATTACAACATTTTCAAGTGGTTCAAATCAGATTAGTTCATTAATAATTTGTTATAACATTTTTAGAGAATGAGGCCCTGTGCCACTGATATGCTCAAAATTCATTCAAAAATTATAAATTAATCAAGGAGTTCAAAATAACACTATGACCCTTCTAAACCTAACTCTAGTTTATTCATGTTGATTTATCAACAAGCTTACTAAGGTACCAATCAAACTGTTCCAGTGTGTCTCAAGTCCGTAATAAGTGTGGAAATAATATCATAATGTGTACTAGCTGTATATAATTTTCTACTAAAAATAAAAGATTTTGTATGTTTTGAAACTATTTTATATGTTGGAAGTAAAGCAGATTTGTGCAAGAGTTATTAGTATCGTAATAACACTTGACATTTTCTTCAACAGGAGCGTAAAACGATTCCTTGTTCGCAAGAAGAGTTTTCGTGCGGCCTACCATGCGGAAAACCGCTGCCTTGCGGTAAACACAACTGCATCAAAACATGTCATAAAGGGCCTTGCGACACCGGGAAGTGAGTTACTGCATTACTAATTATGATTTCATATTACCGTGTAAAATTTTCTTGGAGGTTTTTTTTTTTAAATATCATATAACTTGGTAAAAAAGAGTACGATGCGGTGACAACTGGCATTAAAGATAAACAATTATAACACTATTAAAAACGCCATTGTGTACTTTGAATGATATTATATGTACGTATTACTATACATTTTCGCTCGGTTTTCATTTGTTTTGAGATTAAAAATAAACAGCGAGATTATTAACAACAATAAATAAAAATAACAAGTATCTAAACATTTTCCGTCGTAGTATATCAGGTTACAATATTAATATTAAATTCGATATTAGCACCCTCATTAAAAACAGACTCTTTTTTGCCAAGCGATACAGAAATATACATTGTTGTATTTCCTCATTCTGTAAGTCGGCCAAGCTTTATATATTTTGTCATTACAGATGCACGCAGCCGTGCACGGAGAAGCGCTTGGGCTGCGGGCACCCGTGCGCGGCGCCGTGCCACGTGGGCGCGGCGGCGGGCAGCGCGGCGGCCGCGTGCCCCAGCGCCGCGCCCTGCCGCCGCCTCGTGCGCGCCACCTGCGCCTGCGGCCGCCGCGACCAGGAGCGCGCGTGCTACGAGAACACGCGAGACTATGACAGGTACGAATCCTCTTCATACATACAATAATATTATCAAATACATCCACGTTCACAATCATACTCCACAACCCACACTAATTCTGATGTCGTGGGTATCAGAAACTAAGAGAGATTTATTGTACACAAACACTAACAAAAACACTATACAGAAACGGTAATAAAAATGTACAATAGGCGATATTGTCGCCATTTGATTAAATATTTATATGTCTCACAAAAATATTTTTCCTTCATAAGAAATGTCCGACGAACTAAGCCACAGAAACCGCCATAAATACTTTATGAAACAACATTTTTAAATAACTTTCATTTTTCCAGGATGGTGAGTGCACTCGCCGCGACCAAAATTCAGGATGGTGGTTCCGTCGACTTAGCTGACGTGCAACGGCCAGCCAATGTCCTTAAAACGTGAGTACACATTATAACAAACTTGCCATTCGTAGCATTCATACATATCACTTGTTTTATGTTCAAATAAATAAAAAGAAGCTATAATTTTTTAGAGCTCTGTAATAATGGGTGCGAGTAATACTCCTCTGCTTTTCCGGTTTACCTTATTTTTTATTCTGGCCCAGTATAGTGATCTCACTGCACCTGATGGTAAGCGCAAATGCCGTCCGGGCAGAGTATCGATTGGTATCATCACCTATACTTGTTTAGGGTTATTTGTTTGTTCTGATATGTGTTATGACGTCGGCCGGTGCAGACTGGAGTGTGAGGAGGAGTGTCGCGCGGAGGCGCGCGCGCGGCGGCTGGCGCTGGCGCTGCAGCTGCGCAACCCCGACGTGTCCAGCAAGCTGGCGCCGCGCTACAGCGAGCACGTGCGCGCCACGGCGCAGCGCGAGCCCGCCTTCGCGCTGCACGTGCACGACAAACTCACTGAACTCGTGCAGCTCGCCAAGAAGGTAACCAACCACATACCTTCACGCACCCACCTTAACAGATAAACTTTGATTTGCATTTAGGCACGTATCACCTTTATATATAAACATTATTATCAAATATCATACAGTCAAATAAACATTCTCATACAAAGTCACAGTGAGACCCACTACATATTTGACTGACATAATATGTATGTGACTGTTGGGTATTATTTATTATTTATTTATATTTGGTTTCCATTTTTCACCCTGGCATAACTACTGGCAAAGTACGCAAACACATTCAAGCACGCACGATTCTGCACTAACGAACGCACGCACGCGCTTACATACACACGAATACGTACGGACACGTCCGCAAATACAAATACACAATAAACTTAAATGGATTTGCTGTTTCGACCCGGTAATCGGTTAGCATTGCACTAACGTGTATCCATGTGTTATAGACGTGAATAAAAGCCTAACAAAAAATAAATTTAAAAGCTAATTATTTAGACTTAAGGCCTTTAATTTTTATTTTATTCCATGTAGCTTTTTAAAATAAATGAACTATATTATACGTTGTTGTTTTGCAGTCGAAACAGAAGACGCGTTCACACTCGTTCCCGTCGATGAACTGGCAGAAGCGTCAGTTCATCCACGAGATGTGCGAGCACTTCGGCTGCGAGAGCGTGGCCTACGACGCCGAGCCCAACCGCAACGTCGTCGCCACCGCCGACCGGGAGAAGGTCAGTGTGCGTGCATTTTTCTCATATCTAATACATTTTGTTTTGTAATGTTTATGTTTATGTTTTTGCATTAATAAGCAGTAGAATTACATTATAGAGTATATTTTTTATAATATAATACTGTTAATGCTTCTTAACAGGTTTATTACGATAAAACCGTAGCTTTAAAATCTAGTCATATACACTAAAATTAATTTATCATATTTTTTTGCGTTTTACTTGTTCAGCTTCACTAGTCTATTTTTTATATAAAAAAATGGTAACGGATTGATATGATACCAGGTTGATTTAATTAGTATATCTGTCTATACTTTAAATTGGGAGTAATTACAACTTTTATTTCTCCAACTGACAGATAGCTTATATGTCATTATAGTGAAATCAAAGTATAACAAAGATGTAATGTAGTTATCATCTCCCAAACGTCTTTTGAATTTCAATATTAGTAGGATAATGAAAACGACAAGAAAACTGTATTTATCTATGTTTTATCTCACTGCCTAATAAATGGTAGTGCAATGCCAAGCATCGCTTTATAATTCATAGTGTTGTTTGGTTTTGCTACTGTCCAAGAGCAGTCATATCACTTACCGTCAGGCGAATGGCAAGCTTATATCGCCGTTCATTAAAATAAAATAAAAAAATATTTATATGTGTTTGAGTGTTTCTAATATACATCCGATGTATTTAATAATGAAGAGATTAATTACCGTGTGTGTGTGCAGTCGTGGCTGCCGGCGATGAGCGTGCTGGAGGTGCTGGCGCGCGAGGCGGGCAAGCGCCGCGTGCCGCCGCCCGTGCTGCGCGCGCCCGCGTCCCAACCCTCCGGCAGCAACGCCAAGTCAGTTCATTATTCACTCGTCATACTCAAACGTCATTTTCAATCATCATATTCAACCGTCATTTTCAATCGTCACATTCAACATTCCTTTTTAATAAACATACATTTTCAGTAATCAAATCAATATCAAATTGATTCATGTAAATAGGCGAGAGTACATCCACATATAAACGTCTCGCCAAAGAGCGAGTGGGACGGGACGATAACGCGACGCTGACGTAACGTGACCAATTGTAATGCTTTTATTTATATAGAAAACGCCACACAAAGGCGTCCCGCTTGGCGCTTGACTAGACCTTTAACTCGCTGACACACGCAATAACGTAAATAAGTTTAGCACGAAGGTATACGAACGTTTTTTCTAAAGTTTTTTATTTCATTCCCTTATTTGTCATCAGAATTCAACATAACCAAAGTTTTAGCTTCTGATAATTCCATCCTAGGGCCAACCCGCACTAGGCCAACGTGGTGGACTAATATGGCCAAACCACTCTCAATCGTACTCTCAATTGTAGAGTAGGCCCATGCCCTGCAATGGGACGTATATGGGCTGATACAGATACAGACAGAATTCCACCCTATAAATTAGTAAAATTTGACCATAAGTGCTGTTTCACAGATCATCAGGAGGAGGTTGGGCGACACTGACGTCCACGAACGCGTGGGCGGCTCGCAGCCAGCCGAAGCCACAACCGGCCAGCTCCGAGTCCAAAATCGACTACTTCGACAACCCGCCCGACAACTAGCGCTTTGGTATATTAGTACAATTCATAGCACAATGTTCTTCCCGGTATATTGAGAACAATATTATTTATTGTAACCAGACACTGTATATCTTATAAAAATGTTATAACTTAGCTAGCAAATCACTTGAATATAAAATAATGGTCGCTTACCCAAACTGTTATCGTCGTCACGTTTCCTATATGTAATGCTTCGAACATAGTGTGAATTATTTATATTAAGCTATTTTTATATAGACAAATATACTGTTGAACAAATGGTGAAGGAATTCAACATGGCAACATAATAATGTATGTACACCATTTAAATGAATTACAACAGTCTTAGTACACACAGAATGACCAATGGCAGATTAAAGTGTTCGCGCGTTTACTACGTAATTACTTTAGTAGTGATTGGCTGAAATATATTTTAGCGTATTAACTATTCATCGTCTACACTGGTGCATCGTTGTAACTTATTTAAATGATACCACAATAAAGCATAGATTCTTTGCCGCTTTATAAAGGCGTAACCACGTAAAGGCAACCTGCAAAAACAATAGCTCAAAAAGCCCTTTTAAATATTAAAGTTATTTTTTTACCATAATTTACATATATCGACAAACTACTCAAACATTCTCATGTAAAAATACAATATCCATAAACCGAGACTTATGATAAAAATAACAATTAATTCGCCTAATATGAGATGAACTTGTTTTTTTTTTTCAGATTTGGTTACAACTACGTTAATCTTAATGTACAAGAATGTATTAGATAAAGTAATAATATTAAAACATATATTGAAACGCATTCTAAATTGATAGTTATGTGATAAAGTAAAATAGGCACCGAATTTATTATAAAGTATGTGTCGCACGATAAACTACGAATTAGATGAGGGGCTGCACTAAGTACATAAGTTATCTGCTAATCATAAAAAACTCATAACTCGTTACACATTAATTTAAAAACTCTGAATCGGCCCTTCAGTACATTTGGAATTTCAAGAGATAACCATTAAAATCGCGCTTCAATAAATATTGAATTAATTACTTATTGTAATAGATATTGTCTTAACAGTGATTAAAATTATTAGTTCATTTTTTATTAAACTTTCTGTTATAATATGAACAAGCATTTTTAAAATCGTTGCGAAGGATGACTAATTTCAGTAACGTTTCATTAGAGATGCACTGGAGCACCGCACCACTTACGTCGGGACACTACGCGCTATCCACCCTGCCCATATATTTATGTAAATGATATTACACAATATTTTTTATTATTTTCCTTCTAATCTAATATATATATTTGTTTATCTATCTATGCTTCATATACAATATTGTATTAAGGCGGACTTAATGCCTGAGGCTGGAGGCATTCTCTGTCAGTCTACCTTCGGTTGGTGCAGAGGGAAAACATAGTAGTAGTAACATATGATCGTTTTTATATTATTATTTTGCTAGAATATTTAGACATCGCATAAACATACTTAACATGTATGTTTGACAACTAAAACCTATTAACATCTTAAAATAACCTAACTAAAATATTAATAATGGATAACTATATAATTGACAAAAATACAGTAGAAAAGTCATAAGTTACGAATTTACGCTGAAATCTAAGTATGGTTGGAGTCTGTTAGATTCGATATGTGTTCATAATTACTTTGGCAAAATACAAGGCTAGTGGTAGCATCACTATCTCTTTCGGGCATTGTAAATACGTACGTCACCGCGTGTTATACGCGTCTAATCTCGTTCATTCATTGTTACTTTACCATTATTTCTACTCCATTTTAATTGTTTTAACTCGGTAAGTCCTGAATGAATTTATGATTATAAAAATATCTTTTATGTTGAATTCGGGTTATGGAATTGGGAAACCTTGTTATAAAAACACTAAAACTATTTCAAGAACTACCCAGTACAACTACTTACTTAAAATAATTGCTGTTATTCGTCCATCATCCATTAAGCCAAGCTGGTTAAACATCATCCAAATGCCGATAAAACACACATCAAATGCAAGAAATATTCAATGCCTTTATTAGCATTCGGCAATGACGTAGCGCTTTCAATTCTAAATATGCCGGTGAGAATATTTCACGTTTTATATAAAACATATACATATATAGGTAGAATAATGCAATGGGAATATAGGTTCAAGTAAGAGCAATTCACGTTTATAAGAATTTAACGCAGAAAACATTGGAATCAGTACGAGTATTTAAAAGTATATAAAAATGTGTTGCAATTCCATACAGTTGCCAGATTGATCTGTATTGGCCACATTTATCTGTGTAAAATACTTAAAGCATTCTTATTTTCCCTTATTTAAATATTTTTATATAAATTACAATAACACTATGGAATGGTTCATTGAATAATTCTGTTTAGCCTATGCTTGCACATCATATAACAAGTTAAAAATAACTATATATACCACACTACAGACAATTCAAATAAACACCATGTAAAACAAATATAAACGAATAAAATTAAAGTGTTCATTGATAATAAAATAATTAAGATATTTGCACAAATACATAATTTACCTACTCCTAACCTCTTGTGGATAATTGATTACTGATGATAAGTACCTAAAGTTTCTTATTATAATATCGTATGAATATGGTAGTAATCTTGTCCGTAAAATACCCATGTATTTTTTTAACCTTCTTCCATTATTATTGTTTACTTACACTTTGCCAAACAAAGACAATGAGTAAAAAACAATTATTGTATTTCAACTGTTTTTATAATCAACATTATTTTATTCGATTTGCAATACGTACCACAAAATTGAAATAAATCCCATGGACCAATTGATTAATTTGGGCATTATTCATAAATAATTAGAAAACCAATAACCTAATTATGATGACTCAAGATCGTTATTGAATGATTCGAAATAAACACAAAATCATCAGCCACTTGCTTAGTCGTACCTATAGTTGAGAATTGTGAGATATATTTGTCACCGTAACATTGTAAATACCGTTACAATATAATTTGTCTCGCGATTGTGAACTGTCGAAAGATTGTGAACCGTAACATACTGCTTAGAATTTTACGCATTATTTTTCGGTAAAATAAAATCTATTAAAGTGAAATTGTTAAACTTAACCTAACCCAAAATTCACAATTTTACGACAATTCACAATTTCGCGAAATCACTACATAGTATAAAACAAAGTCGCTTTCTCTGTCCCTATGTCCCTTTGTATGTTTAAATCTTTAAAACTACGCAACGGATTTTGATGCGGTTTTTTTAATAGATAGAGTGATTCAAGAGGAAGGTTTATATGTATAATACGTACATATTATTGTACAGAAATCTATTTGTACCCGGGCGAAGCAGGGCCGGGCCGCTAGTAGATTATAATCTAACGGTATTTCAAATTTTATGGTGATATATTGTCTCAGTCATTGCTTTAACACCACGGCAAGATGCACTGACCAAATTGAATTTTTAAATTCTCACTGTAATATTAAACTATTTAGTAAATATATTAAACCAATTCATATTAAAATCCGGGAGGTGCTACACTTAAAAATATATTTTACCATGCTAGAGCAGACACCACGAGGTACCTACGTACTGTATATTTGCTTCGATCAAATATACACTAGATACACAGTTCCCTATAAAAGTTCTGTTAAAAAGTGGCACCAATGCATGACATGAAAAAGAGTAAACAAAAAGATCACATAATATTCCAAATATATTAACACAAATTCCACCTTATTCCTAGAGCTTAAAGTAGCTTTTCACATAATATTGTCTAAAGTTATGCGACATTTTGGAAGCAACGTACGGTGCGTGACTGAAGGCGAAAGAGTGCTTAAAGCACTCTTTTTGGTGCCATTTTCTAAGCGCTCATGTTGTATCTAGTGTATATTTGATCGAAGTATATTAATTGTAACAAACTGAAATACAGTCCGCAGCCTGTGTATCATTCTTACGCATACTGTCTCCCCTCTCCGGATTTATCGCAGGCATGGTGCGTGCACATAGATTTTCTTCGTGATGTCCGCTCTATCATAATAATTAATAAAGTAGAAAATATTCTGTCGATAATCACATTGTTATTGAATCCACAGCGAAGCCTAAAATTTGCTATTCACATACTTTGTGTAATGACTACCCAGCCAAGGTATTTTCAATAAATATATTATATTTGGTTACGCGCAATGCTTCTCAGGAGTTGTTTGCGGTATTGAATAATGTTGGAAATGATATTTAATTCTTATTTATGTTTAAAACACTAAGGGCATGAGTTCTACTGGCAGATAATGTATTGTATAATCAGAGGTGACGGGGACGCATTCTTATGAATTATCAAAGTAAAGCTCCAATATGTAGAAAATAAAATATTGTAATTAACTTAAATTCGCTATTGTACAGGCGACCAATAAAGTGTTACATATTTGCTAATACAGTATTTTTATTTAAGCAGATACATATACCCACATCTCCACTATGTCCGAAGTGTTAGAAACTATGTAGACACTCTAGTTTCACCAATTATTTGAAATTTTGTAATTAAAAAATAACTGTTGGGTAATAAATTCTTTTCCACATCAGCTATACTCCATCGGTTTAGGTACTTACTAAATGTAAACAAACCATAAAAAAGGTTATTTAACGTTGCCATTACTCATTTCTAAATTAATTGAAGACAAAAAAATGTTTACGTAAATGTAAAACTACAATGCATGTTCAAATTTATTATAACGATTATAATTATGAATGTGTGAGCTTGGAAACAATTAAATTATGTAAGATCATAATAAAATTATCTAAATTAATTTAATCTAATTTTACATAATGCAATCTGTCTATAAAAAAGACCCAAACAGTCAGGCATCCAAAACATTTTCATAAAAATTACAACAAATATTATGCTACAAAATCTAGAAGTACGACTTTACCGTAATGCGACAATTTAAATGAAAGATAATGCGTTAGGTCGGATAACTAAGCATCATCATATGTTTTCTATGGCAGCCAATTATTATTCATTGCGTTAATGTACTTACTGTTTTCGTGAAGTGGTGAAGTGTTTGGAAGTATTCATCGTTGTTCTTTACTCTGTTTTAGTTATTATTTGTTATAAGCTGCTGTTAATTGTTGTTAATACTTGTACTTGGTTGACTAAGAAAATATTCGTAAATTGGACATTGCAATAAAATGTTGAACAACCATGCGTCACGTGTTCTGGTTTGTTTACATTTAGTTAAGTACCTAAACCGATGGAGTATAGATTGTTATTAGGATTATGATTACATCCCTGGAAAGAAAATCGTTTCCAGAATTCCGAATATAACTACGGTCGGTCTAAAGCCTCAAAATATTAGGGAAATCAACGTTGCAATGTGTAAATATAAAACAATGGTGTTAATGATGTTATTATTTATTATAAAAGATTTAGTACATTTAATAACAATCGCCTAAATCTTTTAATATGCTATCGATGTAATGGGCTATCTTCAACATTGGATCCCTAAATCGTCTGCAACAAGAGCAATCGCATAAATGATTTCTTCTACACATTCTTTCTTTTGTAAATTCTGGCCAGATGCTATCACTTGACGAGGAGCGTGCGCTTACATTCTCTTCATCGATGGTGAACTTCGGTATGCTTCGCCAAGGCTCACTGTACCACTTACTTTTTCTTTTATTCAGGCGTTTTTCAAGGGTATCCTTGGAGTATTGCCGCCAGCAGTCTTCAGAGCAATATCTTTGTGCATATCGGTGTTTTCTTTTGATTTCTACGTTTCGACTGGGATTCTTCTGAAAAATTAAGAAATATTTTATTTCGTAAAATTTAACGAACATATTTTTATACTTTTATTACAAATCACTAAATAGTATAAAATAAATTCGCTTCCCGTCTGTCTGGTTGTTTCTATGCATGCTTAAATATTAAAAACTACGCAACGAACTTTGATGCGGTTTTATTTAATTGGTGAAGTAATTCACGAAGAAGGTTTATATAAATATAATACAGGGTGTCTCAGTTTGTAAGGAAAATTAAACATGTATCTGGTGTGGAGTGGAATCAAAAAATATCTGCGAGGCGAAGCTGGAACGGGCCGCTAGTATACTATAACTGGCTTTAGAGAACCCATTACCACAGCCATTACCTACATGGATTGGTACTACAAACATCTACTTTTATTTTTTAAAGTATAATCTTCAAATCGAACAAATCACCTCATGCATCTTTTAATGTTTGTGACACTATAAACAAAATTTGGAATATGTATAACATTACAGGAAGGCCAGTAGATACAACAATTGAGAAAATCAATTAAACAAAATTTATTAAATCGACTCACACTGGGTATCAAAGTTTTCTTGTATTTTTTTGTTCGATTAAACTTTCGTTTTACATTTTTATGATGTTGCGCTGAAGAGTCGGATTCTTCGTCAGTAGCAAACTTTATTGGTGAAACGTAAGGCTGCAAAATATTACCTAAAATTAAATTACTTATGGTAACAATAAAAACGAAAACATACAGGACATGGACTGCACTTGGTTTTTACTCATCTCTAAGTTTCATATATATGTACAATGGACAAATAAATAAATATTTTTAATTTACTATACCTATTTATATACGAACTTATTTATGAAACACTCCCTTGTAGCAGAGTCAAACCTAAATGTTTAAGCTAGAATCGCATGGTATAAAAATGCATATTTATTTATACACGTACACATTCTATTGATGCCCCTTCGAAGTACGTCGCATGCTAGCACTGCCGTCAAAAATTGAGAACTATAGTCGTAATAACAATTTCCTGCAAATGTGTAAATGGTTTTTAATATAATACTTCCGACGCTTCTCGCATATTTTATGAAAATAATTAAAATGTATATTATGACCACTTATAGGTACAATCTTCTCATACATTTCATTTCTAGCTGTGGTTGATGTCTCCTCCAAAACTAGTGAATGATTAATTTTACCTATGTAAAATGGATTAATTTTTATAATTGTTTACTATTTGTTTTTTTATTTCTCACCATGATTTATTCTTATAATCTGATAAGCAAATGAAACCAGTCGGGACCACATCGCGAAAATATTGTTGTCAGTCTTTTTGGCTTTTCTATTTTCAGTCTCGGTTTGTTTTGTTTTGTATTCTACCACAGAACGCCCGCTTTCGTTTTCCGAAATCTTTTCAGAGTCGCTGAGTTCTACGAATTTTTCAATGCATTCAATATTTTCTATGGCTTCCTTAAGTTGTGTATTTAGGTCTCTTCCAATTTTGCCACTCATAATATGCACCGTCTCTAATTTTTCGGCAGACTTTATGTTTTCAATCACACTTTTTACACTCTCTGTGTAGCTATTGTCATCTTTCGGATCTTCAATACTCTTAAAATCTTCTGTGTAAGATTTCAATACTACAGAATCGTCTTGACTGAAAGATTCGTCCGAGGAATCGTTGCCAGTAACGTGTGATATGTTTTCATCGTCATGAAGTTCACAAAAACTTTCAAAGATATCATCCGCACTCAATGTTAGCGCAGTCTTGGTGTCACTGCTTTTCATACTGTGCTCATTGCTGGATGCGCTGTGACGTGATTCAACCCGGTCATAAAGTTTTCTTCTCGCTTTTCTTTCGAAAAGCTCTTGCCGCAATATGTGATCTTGATATGATTTGTCTTTTAATCTCCTCGCAGCATCTATTTGATTCCTTTCCAGAGACTTGTATTGTTCGTACAAGTACCACGAACGCACACGGTGCGATCTTCTGTTTGTTTTGTTTAAATCTAAAATTAAGATTATTGTAAACTAGTTGAAAAAAAATATAATACTAGTAGAAGATGTTTACCCGTACCCAGATCATTCAAATAATCCATCCAAAATTTTCTTTCGGTCCAGCTCTAAACTTATTTGTCGATTTTGATAAAAGAATAAAAATAATTGTAAATTAAAACATCGTATAAAATAATTTGTCTATTCTGTTTATTTTCACTAAATTGTGAAATAATGTTTGTGACTTTTTCTTGCTAAAGTCATTGAAAACTTATTTAGATGTAAAAAGAATAGAGCTGCCAGTTCTAATGTAGTGATAGGAATGAGTACTTATACCGACTTATACTAAATATTTGGATAGAAAACAAAATGTTATGTCGTCTGTGTCTTGTTGTTCCTGAGTCACAGTATGTGCTCGAATCAGTTCTCGAAAATGGTCATGCAACGCTAGAAATGATTAACTATTACTAATCAGCGTAATAGCCATAGACGTCGTTGTGGTGTATGTATAGAGTTTTTACTCTATGGATCGAAGCTAACTTTTTAATTTTATTTGTTGAATGTTCATTTCTTTTTCCTATTTCCCGCCAAATACAAAGTTATTTACAAGACCGTATTTTATTTATATTATATTGATAATTGAAGACGCATACAAAGTATATCACACTGGCGACGAGAAGAAAAATCACTCACGTGTATTGGTAATAATTCATCTTTTATATATTTCGATTGTTGAAAACATTCAAGATAATAGAACATGGCTCTTGGCAAAATTCATGGTTTTGAACTTGGCAATGATGACTGGGACCTTTACATAGATAGGTTAGAACAATATTTTATTGCTAACGAAGTGAAGCCGACGATGCATGTGCCAACATTAATATCAGTCATGGGTAGCGAGGCCTATAAACTGTTAGTGAGCCTATGTACACCAGAGAAACCATCATCTAAAACTTTTAACAACTTGGTTTCAATCATGAAAGACCACTTACAACCGAAACCAAGTTTATTAGCAGAAAGGTACAGATTTAGACACAGAGTCCAACAAAACGGAGAAACAGTTGCGGAATACGCAGCAAACTTAAAAAAAATGACAAAGTACTGTGGATTTTCTTCAATTAATTTGAAAGAGAATTTAAGAGACCAATTTGTATGCGGATTATCGCGGGACTACATCAGACAACGGTTATTTGCCGAGGACGACATTACTTTTCATAATTCTTTCTAATTGGCGGTAACGATAGAAGCTGAAGCGGACGCGGCTGTGGTGGAGGACCGGACCTGTAGGCGAGGCGACGGTCAACCAGAAGCGGCTTCAGCAGTGCATGTGATGGTAACTGAAAAAAGGAATCACAGCAACATGCGATCGAGACAAGTTACAAGATATCAAGGCGGTAACACAAGCAACACGAGTGGAGCGGACAGCGGAAATAGGCAACACCAATTACAAATCAAGAAATTTGTGACGTGCCGAGTGTGTGGTAACAATCACGAGTCAGATCGCTGTAAATATAAAATGTATACATGCAAAGTTTGTAACAATGAGGGTCATTTAAAAAAGATGTGCCCAAGGTTGACTAAATCAGTATCACTTAAAAATATGTCCTTAGGAAAAGATGTAGAAGGAAATAATATTAGCGATAGCAGTGACGAGGTAAACAATTTTTCTATAGATACATGTAATTTAATAAAGTTTAGACCATATACTATAGACATTTGTGTGAATGATAATATTTTGAGGATGGAGATTGACACTGGTAGCGCAATATCGTGTATTAGCAAAAAATGTTATGATGATTTCTTTTCTAATTGTACCATTAATCCATGTAATTTAACCCTTCGATACTATACGGGAGAACTTATCCAACCAGTAGGTAAATTTTCACCATTAGTTCAATATAAAGATGTACGCAAGCGTTTGGATTTGTATGTTATTGAATACGGTAAAACAAGTCTTTTAGGTAGGCAATGGTTAAGTGAACTAAACATAAATTTTCCAATTTTAAATATCAACAACGTTAAATGTTCAAGTGTAACATTTCAATTCAATGATTTCAGTTCCAAACACAATGAAGTGTTCGCGGATGAGCTTGGAAGGTTCACCGGTGGAACGGTGGGGTTTAGATTACGTGCAGACGCGCGGCCAATATTTATGCGTGCGCGCCCTCTAGCCTACGCAATGCGGGAACCAGTCGAGAGAGCGCTTGAGCAGCTCGTCAAAGATGGCATAATATCACCAGTCACCACGTCTGACTGGGCCACTCCTATTGTACCGGTGATGAAGAAAGATGGTTCCATAAGAGTATGTGGTGATTTTAAATTAACTTTGAACAAATGCCTAGAAATTGACCGTTTTCCTTTACCCCGTGTAGAAGATTTATTAGCAAAATTGCATGGGGGTGAGAAATTTACGAAATTAGATTTATTTCAAGCGTATGCCCAATTTGAACTAGACCTAGAATCTAAAAAGTACACTGTAATTAATACACATAAAGACCTATTTATGTACAACAGACTAATTTACGGCTTAGCATCAAGTCCAGGAATATTTCAAAGAAAATTAGATCAATTATTTTGTGACATGCCCCGAGTTGGCGTATTCCTGGACGACGTCATTATCACTGGTACAGACGATCGTTCACACTTAAATACACTTCATGAAGTGTTTAGGAGACTGCAAAGATATGGTCTTAAAGTTAAGAAAGAAAAGTGCTCTTTCTTTGCAAATAGCTTTTCATATTTAGGATTTATCATAAGTAAGGAAGGCGTGCACATTTGTCCAGAAAAAATTAAATCAATTCCTTAATTGATTTAATTTTTTTTTTTCACCTCCTTAGGTGAGCACGCTAAAGAATGTTACGGAGCTGCGTTCTTTCCTAGGCTTTGTTATGTACTACGCTAAATTTGTACCCAACATTAGCAATATTTTCACCTTTATATTATTTATTTAAAAAAATGTAAACTTTGTATGGACAGAGCAATGCAACATGGCCTTTGAAAATGTTAAAAATATATTAGGTTCGAGCAAAATATTAGCTCATTATTCGCCGGATTTGCCGCTGGTGCTGACAACAGATGCGAGTTCGGTAGGAATTGGAGCAGTAATTTCGCACTTAACAGTAGATGGGGAGAGACCAATAGCCTATGCGTCAAGGGTTCTCAACGCTTCGGAGAAATCTTTTTCGCAAATAGACAGAGAGGCTTTATCAATTATATATGGCGTTAGGAAATTCCATCAGTATCTTTATGGAAGAGAATTTACCCTTAGAACTGACCATAAACCTTTGGTGGCAATTTTTGGTGATAAAAAAGGCATTCCCATGATGGCTGCCAGTAGACTGCAGCGTTGGTCAGTCATATTGGCAGGCTATAATTATAATATTGAATATGTGAGAAGTGACAGGAACGCAGCCGATGCATTATCTAGATTACCTGTAGGGAATGCAAAACGGGATGTTAGAGAGGAAACTTATATAAATTTTATTCAAAATTTTTTACCAATCACTAGAGACAATGTTATTGAACATATGAAGAAAGATAACATCTTAAATAGAGTTATATTTTATTTAAAATCTGGTTGGCCCGCACAAACAGAAGATAGTTTAAAACCATATTCTGTACGTCGCAACGAGTTATACTTAGATATGGGTTGTATAGTTTGGGGCTATCGATTAGTAATACCAGAGACATTGAGAAGCAAGATATTAAGAGAATTACATATTGGGCACATGGGTATTGTAAAAATGAAGAGCATTGCACGGAGTTTCGTATGGTGGCCGGGTATCGACGCGGATATGGAACGCACATGTCGAGAGTGTAGCACATGTGCAGCTGAGAGTGCCACACCACCGCGGGCGGCACCGCAACCGTGGCCTCGTATCAGCGAGCCCTGGTCACGCTTACACGTGGACTTTTTAAGACCTTTTGAAGGTAAAACATTATTGGTAGTTATAGACTCAACAAGTAAATAGTTAGAGATATTTAACATGCAAAAAACTACTGCTAATGCTGTCATAAAAGTTTTACGCGAGACTTTCGCTCGTTTTGGTATTCCGAAAGAAATAGTCTCGGATAATGGACCACCGTTTTCGAGTAAAGAATACGGCGATTTTATGAATATAAATGGAATCAAACTGACATTTACAGCTATTTACCATCCATCATCTAATGGAGCGGCCGAAGGAGCTGTCAAACTTTGTAAGCGAGCGCTTAAAAATCGTTGCGCGACGGCTGTGACATAGATGCGGCTCTTCAAACGTATTTATTAGCGTATAGGAATGTTGTTCATAGTACTACAGGCGTTTCTCCTGCTATGTTACTGCAGCGCAGAACTTTGCGCTGTATGTTAGATTTATTGCGAGGAGAACGCCATACAGAAGACAGAGTTCAAGGAATACAAAATAAACAGGTTAATCAAGCAGGAGGGACTAACCGCGAATTTAACGTGGGAGATAAGGTTTGGGTCCGTAATTATTCGGGAGGAAATAGGTGTCTTGAGGGTATTGTCGAAGCTAGAGAAGGTACTCGGCATTACCTGATACGGGGGGAAAACGGTTCAACTCTAAAAAGGCATGTAGATCAGCTTAAAAAGCGGTGGACTTATGTGAACTGGCCATCACCCGAACAAAGAGTATTACCTACACAAACCGCGGATCCATCTGATGTGGCTCAGGAGAGTTGTGTGCGTGCGAGTCATGGAATCGGTACTACTTCAGAGGCGAGTGAGTCAGGAGTTTCACATGGTGAATCATCATGTGAAATACCGAGTATAGAACCACCACCGGTGAGAACTTCCAAGCGCGTAATAAAACCAGTTAAAAGATATGGTTTTGAAATTGATTAATAGGATATATTTCTTAAAATTGTTGTTGATTTATGTGTATTATATGTTTTCATTTATTTTATAAAATTTCATTTTCTTTTATGGTTTGTTAAATTAGAAATTTATATGAGCAGATATATTGTAATTTGTTAGCGACTTGTTTCGAAATTGTTATTGATTAAGAGGGGAGGTGTGGTGTATGTATAGAGTTTTTACTCTATGGATCGAAGCTAACTTTTTAATTTTATTTGTTGAATGTTCATTCCTTTTTTCTGTTTCCCGCCAAATACAAAGTTATTTACAAGACCGTATTTTATTTATATTATATTGATAATTGAATACGCATACAAAGTATATCACAGTCGTGAGGCAGATCAATTGGCTTGTCGGCCAATATTTGCTGACTTCGCAGGCCAGCTGAAAAGAATTTGATTAGACCTTGATCTAAGTTGGCTTATACAAGCTGTCCGGATAGCACTAGTTTTAAATTACCTTTCATTATGTTCAAGCTAATATTGTAACAAATTACAGAATCATTTAAAAACTTAATTAGAAAATTGTGTTGTAGTCGGGAAACTTCTACAAGGTAATTGAAAACTTCGATACCGTAATTGAAACTAATAACTAACTTTTGTGTATTTCCTTAAATTCTGCATTATTATCAGTGGCGTAACAATAAGGTGGCAGAGTGCGCAAAAACCACAAATCTCCATATATTACAGATAACTGTAACAAAAAAAATATTAACAAGTGAAACGATTTGTGATTGAGAAAGGTACACTGTTAGCTCAATAATCTCTTCTTATGAAATAGTAGCAATAAATAATAAAATAATAAACAAACCTCCCTACTACGCTTCGCTGATATTGTCTTGATGACGGAATCGCTGGAGGAGCTGCAACAGATGATGGACGGTCTGGAGTCAACCTCACAGCGAATACGTCTTAAAATTAACTTCGACAAAACCAAAGTAATGATCCACCACCACCTTGATCCAAGACCTGTCGTTGTATGTGGCCACCAGCTCGAAGTTGTTTCCGAATATACCTACCTGGGGCAGACCCTTTACCTAGGTAAAACAACTTTGAAAAAGAGGCTACGAGTCTTCTCGTCACCTTTACCAAAAAGCTTAAAAACGATAGTTTCTACCAGTATGACCTACGATGCTGACTACTCACAGTACGACTAGCCCATTAGCTTATGGTCGCTCAGCGAGCTATAGAGCGCGCGCTACGCTCGGAATCTCTTTGAAGGATAAGATCCGTAATGAGTTTATTGGACAGGAAACCAAAGTTATACACAAGATTCGCAAGCTGAAGTAGCAGTGCGCTAGCCACATCCATCGAAGATCCGATAACCGTTGGAGTAAACGTGTTCTTGAGTGGAGACCGGGTCTTGGCTAACGTAGTGTGGGACGCCCTCTAGCTAGGTGCAATGACGATTTGCAAAAGGCCGCTACCACATGCTGAATGCGACAAGCTGACGACAGGGTGAAATGGAGCAAGAAGGAGGAATAGGAAGAGGAGATCTATGTTTAGCAGTGGACAACAAAAGGCTGATGATGAATAAACAAATGAGTTGAATGAGTTGTGGGTTATGACGACTGGAAACAAATTGTAAATGCGATAGAGAGACACGGAACATCGAAAATTCATTTAGATTCGTGTATGAAAAATGGCGATTACATTGGACATTAGATGAGGAGCAACAATCCATATAAAAAAACAATCATTTTTGACTAAAAGAACTTACATAACTTACTCCACGAAATTACTAATTTACCTTTTCGTGAGAGAGAAGATAGAGAAATCGCAGAAAGCTGTTACTAACAAAATGTGATCCTGATTTAGAAGACTGGTTAAATAAGTCCAAGAGCCATATAAAATACTTAAATACAAAATGAGTTAATTACGGTTTTAGGCCTAAAACTCCATGATATTTTATACAACTCAAGATTTTTTTTAAAAAGACCTATTATGTGAAGTTTATTGGTACTGTATGATAGAAAGAAATGAAAATGGAATTACAAATCGTTAATCGTTATTAGAGAATCCTTTTTAGATTTTATGAAATGATTTATGTTCAAAATCCGATGAGAAATATGAAGCCATGTCAATAAAAGATTTCATACTGTACTGTATCAGACCATATAAATCCCATTGCAGGGCACGCCTTCCCTACAATCGGAAGTTCGATTAGGAGTGGTTAGACCATATAGTCCACCACGCTGGCCTAGTGCGGATTGGCGGACTTTACATACCATATAAATTCTTGCTAAACGCTATGGTATGCAGGTTTGCTCACGATGTTTTCCTTCACCATCATCGTGCTTGGTGACTTGTCTCTCAATACACACATGACTCAGAAAAGTCAGAGGTGTACCCTTAGATTCAAACCCGCGACCATTATGAAAATGTTGGTAGCCGCTTCGGGTACGTTTACCAACAGGCCACCACGCACGTTAAGAGCGTTTATACCTTCCGCGCGCTTTTTGGCTTAAAAACAGGACTTTTCAAACGAGTTAATATCCACCAATAAACAATTTAAAGGAAAAATAATTAACACTAATTTTAGAAAATGTTGTCATCTAGGGATTTTGGTGGAGAACATTATAGATTGATAGATAATTTGTGAATACTATAAGGATTACTGAACACAGGTTGCGTTATTTAGGCCTCGAATGGCGATTTAGAAGCTTAAGACATCCGAAATCACTAAATATAAGATGAAAATAAAAATATTGTTAGACTAATAAGACCCTTATGGAGGGATTTTGCTAAGAAAAATAATCTTTTTGTGTTTAGTTCCTGAAAAATAAAAATTTAAACAATGCGAAATTATTCAGAAACTCTCGTCAAGAACATATTTTTTTTCACAAACTTATCGTACATAATTTTTTATAGCAATTGCATATTATAATAGAAGAACATCTTATCAATAAATTACCATTTTTATATTTCAACAAAATTAGTTTTCATGTTTTCTACAAATATTTTAAAAACCCCTATAAAACACGCTGTCCGACCTGCATCAAATCAGACCGCCGCAAGGCCTTCTAGAGGGAGGACGTATCGCTCGTCGCTCCGGCCTGGCTGCAGTTGATCGTTGTCGTGCGTAGTAAAAATAGCCACGCGTGTACTGCGAATGCCACGTCTTAGTACTTTGGTAGTAAAATATTTTATTTTATTTTTATTATCTACAATGATTTTGTAGTGAGTATAAATTATGTTTCAGATAATATAATGGGAAATAAAACTTAGTCATTTCTAAGCAAAAAAAGAAAACAACATTTTGAAAAATTGACTGAAACAATACTAATGTTATAGCGTGAAACTATAATTATGTTTGTTGTTTTTTAGGCCGTTTGGAAAATATATAATTGTGTTTTTGGGATGCGCTTATCTATACATATAAATAAAATTGAAGTGTCTGTTTGTTTCTGTTGAAAAAAAATGTCCTACTAGGTATCGTTATATACACGATACATATGCCGAAAATGATATTTAATTTTTTTTTGTCTGTCTGTCTGTCTGTTTGTTCCGTCTAATCTCTGAAATGGCTGGGCCGATTTTGACGGGACTTTTATTGTCAGGTAGCTGATATAATAATGAGTAACTTAGGCTACATTTATGTCAGAAAAAATCTTTTATTTTAGAAGAAATAAATAAATAAATAAATAACACCCAACAGTCACATACATAGTCCTGACCCCACACTAAGATCGAGTCTTGTATCGCGGGTATCAGGAACTACGAGAGACTTTTCGGTCTCACAAACACCCAGACCCGGAAGAAATATTTGTGGGCCGCACAAACATTTCTCTCGGTGCGGGGATCGAACCCGCGGACTCTCGTTTCACAGGCGGCGTCTAACCAACTGCGCCACGGAGGCTGTCAAATAAAGTAATGTTGCAATGTGCAATACCACGCGCAGCTCACGCGCATGCTACCACTGGGCCGTCACGTCGGGCGCCTCCCACCACTTCTCCCACCAACAAATCAATATCACAATTACAAAATATTGTATACAGGGTATCTCAAGACTGCTACTGAAAACGAAGCCGAGTGGTAGTTTTAGTGACTACAAACACAATCCAACAAAAAAATTCGGAATCAAACGCGACATTTTTTTTATGATTTTTTTAATATCGTCATTTTTGAGGGGTAAATCCATAGTTTTTGCTAAAATAATAGTGTATACCCTTTTATTTATAAAGACTCTAAGGTATAAAAGAGTTTGAATCATTATTTTCGCAATAACTTTGGATTTACCCACCAAAAATGATGATATTTAAAAAATCATAAAAAAAAATTGTCGTGTTTTTTTCCGAAAATTTTAATTGGATTGTGTTTGTAGTCACACTACCACCCGGCTTCGTTTTCGGTAGCAGTCTTGAGATACCCGGTATAAAGAAATTTAACAATAAATGATAGTTAAAATTTCATCTTGGGACTGAATAAGACGGGACATAAACCGGATATAACGGGACGGGAAATATAGTCGACGGCGCGAGGGAAAAATATAGTTAGTACGCGAAATAATATGTTGTTGTCAATTCAATACTGGACTCAATAGCTATCCGCACCCGGGCGAAGCCGGGTCCGACCGCTAGTACACCTATAAAAACGACACGTTGAACATAGCTGTTATCCTAAAGAAAATTTAACAGAGACATGCATCAAATCGATATTAAAGCTATAGTTTCTCAATAATGTGTCATGCATATGTGCCCTTATTCAATTGTTGTTATCACACACACAAAATATATATGTTAATTCACTAATGGACTATAGGTACTCGTGATTCTGAACCTCCTCTTAAAATTTGAAAACTCAGAACAAAATAACCTTGTTTAATAGCATCGTCATATCGATAATTATAAAAGTTGTTATATTTGTTCCTCCTCCTATTCAATAGAATAAGAAAAGCATACACAGCACTAGTGATTTGCGTTCCATTATCATGGCAACCATAGTTTCATAATGAGTTTAATAGTATTTTTTCTACTAAATTAGAAAGACTAGTATTATAATTTTTAAGAAATACAATTATTGTTATTAGATATGCGTACCACGATATTTTAGTTAGCAGCGGTGTATAGAAAAATGGTATTAGAATAATTATGACATCTTTTAACGTGGAATAACAAGTATCGAAAACGTCACAGCTCGTCACATAGCAACTGGATTATACCTATGACATCGTTTCTTCTAGCATAGGTATTAGTAGATCATTAATATAATACATTGCGACAAATGTAATTGCGAGGCTAAATTATGTTATGTACTGTAATTTGAAATTCAATATGTTTCGTAGTTGTAAGGTGTTGTATAGTCCCTAACTCTATTCATGTGTTCGAACAAGTGCGTGTCTGTTCGAACACGAAATCTATACATATAAATAAAATAGAAGTGTCTGTTTTTAAAGTGAAAAAAAATGTCCTACTACCTATCGTTATATAAACAATACATATGCCGAAAACGATCTTTAAATTTTTTTTATCTGTCTGTTTGTTCCGGCTAATCTCTGAAATTACTGGACCGATTTTGACGGGACTTTTTTTGTCAGGTAGCTGATATAATAAGGAGTAACTTAGGCTACATTTATTTTAGAAAAATTAAGACCAAGTGTCCAGTACCGCGCGCAGCTCACGCGCATGCTACCACTGGGCCGTCACGTCGGGCGCCTCCCATCAACGAATCAATATCACAATTACAAAATATTGTATATAAATAAATTAAATGATAATTAAAATTTTATCATCGGACTGAATGAGACCGGACATGGCGGGACGGAAAATATAGTCGACGGTGCGCGGGAAAAATATAGTTAGTACGCGAAATAATATGTTGTTGCCAAATCAATACTGGACTCAAAAGCTATCTGCACCCGGGTGAAGCCGGGTCCGACCGCTAGTTATTAATAAAACGTCCGCAGTGTCTACTGATTGAACACTGATTTTTGAATTCAACTTAACAATGTATTAATAATGAAAATATGATTAGGTACTAATCATATTTTCATTGTTAATTACTTAATTTGTATTGTTAATTACTCGTAAAGTAATATTTGTCTACTTATAATTCAAATAAAATATTTTTATTACATTATATTACCAATATATAAATCATAAGTTGCATTTCAATTGAATATTTGAAGCGCACGGATCAAAGATGGTTGATCTGATTTTACAGCGAGCCGACGCGGCAGCTCTACGCACACAGCTTTGGTCGCCTACGTGTGCGTGAAATTAAACGAAGAAATGCCTATTCGGAACGTGCGCGACGGTGGCGACGCGCAGCTTAGGCAACTTTTTCGGCGACTGTCAAATATTGACATGTAAACATTGTTAGTATTTTTGCAATTAAAAACCAAAATAAAGAGTAAATTGTACTTTTTGACTTTATTTGAGTGCAATTTATTGAAATAGTGTATGTGTAAAATGGATATAATCATAAAAACCGGGTTCGAAAGTATTACACACAATATTAGTTTCCAACCACAAACAGTGATAAAAGGCAATAAATTAGTATTAGCCCAGCATGTAAGAAATGTTGAAGAATTACGAAGTAACGGCAAGAGTTACTTAATACGAGCCCAAGTGATTCGCCAGACATCTGTGACACTAACACCCTACAAAACCAGTTTAAATGTAAGCAATTTTTATGTGATGTCAGATCTCTATTTCGTGTGAGTAATTTCTCATTTACTACTTGTATGCTTATTATTCTGCTTATTTTTTTACAGATAAATGATGCTCGTGTCTACACTAGTGTAAAATGTGACTGCGTGTATAATCAGAGCGGCAAGTGCAAACATGTTGGTGCTTTGATATCATATGTTAACAACACCATCAGCTTGTCAAAAACAAGTAATGAACAAGAGTGGGGCAAGCCTAGTATTCGTCAGTTTGTTAAAAATAAAGATCTAGAAGTTGTTGATCTTCTTTAATTGACAATATACCAACAAATTCCGTACCATTCGTTGATATTGATTGATCCTTAAATTTTTTTTGGTCAGTACAACAGCTTCTGTCCATTTTCTTTGAGGTATTAGTTGAAATAACTCTTGAATCAGATGCAATATCCACTTGAATTTCAGCATCACAGTGATCATTATAGATGTATCGATTGCATGTAAATGTGGTTTCATTTAATATCAACTCAGAAAACACATTAGCCTGGCATCCTTTATCGGTTATTAGCTGTGGCTGTTGAATAAATTCATACTCTACTTCTTTTATCACTTGTGTTGACGTAGTACACTTTGAGATTTGTGTGGTTCTTGGAGCTATGAAACGATTATATCTTGCTAATACCTGGAATTCATTAATCTTCTTCTTCCTGTATATTGTCGGGAATATCGTAGGAACATAACTAGGACTTAATCGTTCCTCTGATTTTTTTCCTCCAATAAAATGTGCACTACAAATTTTGTCGTGAGGTTTCGGAGACCATGGTGTGCTATCATCACTAAAATTACAAAATAAAAAAATATATATAAACATCTAAACTGTTGCAGCAACGTTGTAATTTAAGGTTAATACGGTTAAGGACACTTACTTCCTTCTTTTCACAGCAGCTATCCATTTTATTCGTTGTTCCAATTTATATGCCGCTCTTGGAAATATATAAAATTTGCAGGGGCTGGACTTTGTAGTCGTTTGGCACGAATTGAGGGGTAAAAATGGTCAGAGGTGTTAGGGATTGGGTCCCTGATTATAACGATACCACTCTTATTAAAAGGAAATGCGTAGTTTTCGAGAAATTAATAAAAATAGTTCTTAACCTCAAATCACATATTACGCAAAACGGAACGTTATTATGGGCGATTGACAACTAAATCGCTATTACTAAGTAAATTATATTATCTGTGGTTTAGAATTAAATGAAATGGAACGTAAAAAAAGTAATTGCGTTAAGTGTCACTGTCATTCATTCAAAGACTTCATTGATCATTCCGTTTCTCCCCGAGCTGCGTGCATGTGTTCTTTGAGCTGCGTGGTGATTATTGTGTGGATTTCTTCAACAACCGGCTTATCTTCTGGGAATTATATTTGAATGTTTTTTGTTTTATTTGTTTTTAACAACACAACCCATTATGCCTGATGGTAGTTAGTAAACCGACTTTGGTTAAAATTAGGTCGACTTTGTCTCAAAACCGACTTAGGGCACCCCGACTTCACGTAGACTTTTGGATACCACCCCTAGAGTGTTTATAAAAAGCCGGAGGCGCGGAGGGAGAGCAGCCCCCGCCCGCTGTAACGAAGGATAGGCAACCGTGCGAGCCGTAGCGGCTGAGGCTGGTCGCCGGAGGCGACCAGCAAGCCGAAGCTGCGGAGGCGAGCGTGGATGCCTATCCTTTGTTACGCAGGGCGAAGGGGCTGCACTTCCCGCAGCGCCGGAGACGTTGCAGAAGCAAGTTTGTTTTGAAAACAAGTGTTTTGAGGTTAGGTTACTTAAATTGGCTTTTCTCAGGAATGGTGCATTGCCTTTTCACGAGAGTGGTATCGGGGGACAGTGGGCACCCCCCTTCCTCCCTCCCAACCCCTCCCACCCCCCATTTCGTGCCAAACGATTCTAAAGTTTCCCCTCACGTTGTGCGCTGCGATCGTTTTGGTACACCTACCACCCGTTTCGCACATAGCGAATAGTTGACTTTGCGCGCAAGGTGTAAACGCTCTTAAAAAAAATCATAATAATGAAACTACAATGTATTTTTTTTTGTATTTACTATTTACTAAGGGCCCCATTTGATGAACTTTGCCACGGGCCCCCGTTGGGCTAGTTATGCCACTGATTATTACAGTGGGTTTAATATAAGTCAGTTCCTAATTATGTTAAGTATCAATTATAATATTTACCCAAGTCATTTAAGGACAAAAACAAGTCTTATATTTGTATATTCAAAATATTTTATTCAGTTCAATAAGCAATACCTATTAGGTACATGTAACCGAAAATTTAAAACATAAAATATTGAAAGATGTTTAAACACAACATCATATTATTTCATCGATTACAATTATTATACAATAAGTTCTATAAAATTCTAATGGCATGGTTCATAGACAGTTTGTAAACCTATTTTAGTTATCGAATGTTTTGTCTCCCTCGTTCTAACTAAATTCAAAAGTCGTTCCTAAGGGACAAAACATTCGAACTAATTTATAGGTTTATCAACAGTCTATGAATTAGGTCTTATGAATATTTATAAACAAGATGAAAACTGATAAACAGACTTCATAACATAGGATATTAAATAAACTATTGCTATTACTCAAGAGAAGAAGGCGAGAATTTGATGGTACAATGTGCTTCTGGACTGCAATAACTGTGAACGTATTTCCGAAGTTTCTTTTAACATTATGATTACTAATAGAAAAAGATGGCGCCACCAGCTGGTTGTCTGCTGTATCCAGGATTGGTTTGTGATGAGTGGACACCGGAGTTCATAAGTTTCACGCTAAACGGTGATCTATGTTCCTTGATGCCACCGCGTTTCATAGGATGACCCTAGACAAAAAATAAACTTAAAATTACTACTTCCTTTTTGAAGGCTCCCAATAAACTACAGAGATTAAGGCGCTTTGCTTTCGTTAAAAAAAACATTCTTCCCTAAACTGATTAGAGAAGTAAGCTTACTGTTTAGACATCTTATGAAATTAGATTGATGAAGTGACTTCGACGTTCGACGTTCAATAAATTATTTTCATTTCTTTTTCATTTCATTAGAACTATAACAGCAAACAATACCTATCATAAATCTTCATATTATTACATAGTTATATAAAAGCTTTATTTTACCAATGGTATGATAATTGGCGGATGTTTGTCGTAAGTATTTCTCAAGCGTCGCCAAGTGTCACAACCATGGGTCTCCGCTTGTAAATATAGATCCTCTTTGTCAGCAAACTCTTCCGCCGAGTGATTATATGTTGCGGCGAGTATCAGATCCAAGCTGTCGTCTTGCGAGCTGCAAATAATACAGCTTTATTCTCAAATCACCTTCTATTTGCCTTTAGTCAACACACAGATACCTAATGCAGACGCAATGTGTATTTCATGCTAGTGGCAAAAATCATTGGCTTTTAATTTTCAGTCCAACCGCCCGGCCCGCCTGCCTGAAGATGAATCCCATATAGCATGATCGAACTATATTTATACCATAATGTAGAAATTTTGTTTTTTTTTACGATATGCTAATATACTTAGCCAAAACTTATTTGACAATAATACATATTTCAAATATAAAACGTTGTATTCGTTCTAGTCGATAATCTCCGGAACTATTGATCTAATTTAAAAACTCTTTCTCTGTTAGAAAGATAGGTATAAGCTAGGGCGGATCCAGGGGGGTTGTCATGGGGGTCTTGCTACGAAAGGTAAGGGATACAAGAGTTTGTACAAAAAATAACATGCATGTGGTGTGGAGGGGAATAAAAAAATATCCGCAACCAGACAAAGCCGGGAGGGGCGATTTCTAGGCATCTGAATGCGTTGTCGTCATGCTGGTTTCAAAACATTAAGAATACTTTTTCTTTACATCTTATTATATTGGACATGTTCATATCAATAGATTACGAGTATAAATGCTTAATATTTATACGTACTATGAAACATATCTCAAATAATGCGATAAAAAGATAGTTTTTGAATTTTATTCGTAGTTCTAAATTTCACCACACGCCAATAGAATGTAGACGGACGGTAAGCAGTAGGTAATGTTCGATTGAGGACTAAAGGCTACCGCTCATTAGACCCACCCGGCAACGCCTCTTCGCTCGCGGCCCACTCGTTGTCGCAGGTGGAACACGGGTGGACCTCGCGTGGTCCACTCGGGACTTGTGAATTGTCAATGCGCAACAACGCAAGACAAGCATGTGAGCAACGAGTTGTCACGTAGTGGTCCACGCGACGACGGCGATCCGGTGACGTTACGGAGTTGATGTAGTGAGCGTATGGATATACGCTCACTACATAAAGAATATTAACCGCGCGAGGCGAGACGGTGTCTTGTGAGTCTAATGAGTGGTAACATTAAGGCTGAGTTGCACCAACTAACTTTGCCAATACCTTTGCCTTTGGAACTGTCATCGCCATACACATGGCTTTAGCGACCTGACACGTCTCGTTGATGTTATTGTGACAAGGTTCTAGCGCACTAGCTATTTACATTGAATAAAGAGGTAATAATAATAAATATACATCGAAATATTCTTACAAAAACGGGTGGTAAAAACTTAATCTCCTGACACTTGCAAGAGTGTGGTGCGAGAACAATCGAGAGCCAACAGGTACACCGTGTTTTTCTTTTGTTGAAAGCACAATTTCCTTAGTTAATTCACCCTCTTTTCTTAAATCGGGAAGAAGCTTTTTATTTCGAACTTGTTTGATCACGGACATTTTAATGAAATATACAAAAAATATTTTATATTTTACGTCACCAGCAATACACGAATTGATACGTTTTGAAGGAAAATTAGAGAATACCTATACACGAATTTATCCGTAACCTAATTTATGTAAACTGAAATTGAAAAGAAAACAAATATTGCTTAGCAACGGCCAATACTTTGATACAGATTTTTCATTTCACGAAGTACGTTTGCTGCACTCGTCATCGCGGTTCTGCATAATTCACATACCGTAGAAATTCTAGGAAATATATTTATTGTACCTATGTACATAATATTTCTCTTCTCGGAGTTTTTCCTCAACATGAAAATACCAAGAACGGAGACATTGTCTGGGTTTAGAATCAGGCACCACCAATTCGGCAGATTGCGTCTAATTACCCATGTACATTATCAGTCGTGGCTTTTTAGAAACAGTTCTGATTCAATAAATTATTTTAATTATAATTGTAACAGGAAACAAACAATACACATGGGATGTTTTTAGTAACCAAAGCAAGTATATTGTAAGTACTACAGCCGTAGACGGAGAAACTAAACTACATCCATTGAGGTACCTATTATACTAGAGCGGACATCGGGAACAAAATCTCTGCGTATGGTGCGTGCACAAGGGTACACAGTGAAGCGAGAGGGAAGATAATGTTATTTCGTAGGCGTGACAGAGACAGAAATAAAATGTACCGTTAATTTTGTTACAGACATTTCGTTTACAGTGCCCCCTATAGTATATTATCTCAATGATTACAGCCTTGCTGTAGCCCTCCATTAACCTACAATATATCAATGGGTAGCTCTTAAACCATTATGTATGTGATCTTGAGGAATCTATGATGAATTTACGGGGATGAGTACTGGTGGTAGGTCTCTTATGTGAGAGGCCGCCTGGGTGGGTACCACCGCCATGTCTATTTCTCCCGTCAAACGGCAGTGTATATGCACTGTTGTGTTTCGGATTGAAGGACATGGTAGCCAAAGTAACTACTGGACATATTGATACTTAACATCTTTTGTCTCAAGATGGCGAGCGCAGTGGAATGCCAAGCATTGCTTTGTAATTTAAGGTGTTTTTGGTTTTGCTACTGTTTATACTGGTCGATATCTAACCATCAGGCAAACAGCATCCTTGTCTCGCCATTCATTGCAATAAAAAAACCGTACTTTTCAGAATTATCGCCATAATATATATTCTTGGAACCAAACTTATATTAGCTGCTCACAATTTAAAATACATAAGCCGCTCGCCCCGTAAGTCTAAACATCTAAACAAAAGAAACACTACAAAGTAGAAAAATAAAAATTCCTCCGTAAAGCAGAAAATAATATTGATTTCGTTTTACTTGTACATGTTGGTCAATTTCCTTATTCCTTTGAATAGCCAATAATTCAAAATATATGCGTAACATATAGTAGAAGGCGGGTCACCATGTTTTTAGTTTAAAGTCGGTTTTTATTTTTATTAAAAATTTTAGTCTTAATATAATTATGGATGAAGCGTTGTATTAAAGGAGAATGCCCAAAATTGACCCTAAACTGACCCACTTTACCGTTTTACTACAAAATCATATCTCAATTTATCCACAATGATTGCACTATTCGTGTAATGAAATACTCCAGGAATATAATTTTCATAATAAAAATTACGGTTTTTTTTTTTTCGCTGGGAAAAGCGGTTTATCGCTACCGCTGCTGGGGGATAGACAGGCGGTTATGTTGGTTTCACCGGTCTTACGACTCATCGCTGAACCACCCGGGAAAGATGTTAACATCCAGGCGACCGTTGAGTCGCATTCCTACCAAAATTCCTACACCGGCATACCAACCAAGAACCCCACGGTGAACCTCTTCAGCGCATTGGAGCGGGTCCGGGATCCTAAGGCTTAAGCGCCCTAGCCTCGCCGGATCCGATCCTGCACGATGCCGCGACACGACACACCCCACATATTTTCTCCACGTAGTCGCTATTAGTGGACGTTACGCAGCCCCCCGCTGCGCGCCCTCGACTACCATAGCCCCCATTAGTCGCCTCCATACGACAGGCAGGGGATACCGTGGTGGAATTTTAAAAATAGCCCCCAGTCCACAGGGCAGATAATAAAAATTAGCTACCGGAAAAACAGTTACATGACTATTTCTTTTATACATTCCCAGATCAAACCGTGAGTCCATGACCGTGATCAAACGCCATGAGAGTGTTACCAATTTTTAAATTCTCTTAAGAATTGTGGATTTGGGTGTAGCTGTGATATATTATTTTACCTCGTAATGTTTTAAAATACTCTAAAAGCTGATGATTTTGTGTGATGTTTCTATAACAAGCATTTCAACCAACAAAATCATTTCATCATTTCCAGAAATAGAAGAGAGAATCCTGTCCTAAGAGACACCTAGTACCTAATCATTTAATCTTCACTGAAATAAATAAATGCTCCCAACAGTTGCATATTATAGTCTTGACCCCACATTCAGTTAATTTAAGTTTTTTTAATGATGAGCTATTGTTTTTTAGTTTCTTGGGTTGGAAACACTGGTCATTTACCACAACTAGTGAATACCTGTGAACACTGACTCGGGATAAACCATTAGATGAGCAACTCTTCAATATATTTGAGGAACAAAAATTTACTCAGCTGTGTACGAGATGTCGCTGGAAATATTTAATTTTAAATAAAACCCGCCAGATGGTGCAATTGTGCCTTTATAATTTCCAATAATTTCTAAAGAATGAAGGGGTCATGGCAATTTGGCGCCACCACGCCGCGCCGCGACGTCAGTTCATCGTATTCTGTCCCAATCCCACAATTGGAAAAAAATTAAATAATGCATCCAAAGTAGCATTTCCAGACACTTCCTAGGTGACATTGTTATTGTAGAAATATCCAAGTCAAATAAAACTAAATCGAGAAGCAAGTATCAAAATCCAGCAAGAGGAAGCTGAGGTCAAACGCAGAAGATATGAAACAAGTCCAGTTAAAAGCCAAAATCGAAAAATTATAATAATTGAATCGGAGTAACACGTACACGAAAGTTTTCGAAAAAATTGTGTAACTGTCAATTTATGACACAAATTGTAAAGAGGCGGTATGAATTTAAAAATGTAAAGTAACCAATACTATATTTATATTAATAAATTAAAAATAATAATATTGTTATATTAATAATAAGTCAATTAATTATTTTAAACAACAGTGGTTATTATTATTTTTAGTTTTATTATTTTTTGGCACTCAAAGCGCCATCTATTAATACTTTAAAAAAATAAATCATCTTGTTTTTTTAAGCCTAACGTAAGATGGCTCTTACTAGTACCATAGGAATAAATTATAAGGGAGTTTCACCCCCATGGGATAAACCCGACTCGAGATAACTCGAGTTAAAATTCAGATAATCCCTACTTGGTCTGTGGGTAATCCTAAACATGGAGGTATGTTGTGTATTAAATATTTATAATATCGCTTGGCATATTATATTATCTATACATATAAATTAAATTGAAGTGTCTGTTTTAAAAGTGTCCAGTACCGCGCGCAGCTTACGCGCATGCTACCATTCGGCCGTCACGTCGGGCGCCTTCCTCCACTTCTCCCACCAACGAATCAATATCACAATTACAAAATATTGTATATTAAGAAATTTAACAATAAATGATAATTTAAATAAATATTACGGGACGGGAAATATAGTCGACGGCGCGCGGGAAAAATATAGTTAGTACGCGAAATAATATGTTGTTGCCAAATCAATACTGGACTCAAAAGCTATCTGCACCCGGGCGAAACCGGGTCTGACCGCTAGTTATGTAATAAAATAAGCATCGCAAATGTGAATAAATATGTTTAAAGAAAACAATTACACAAAACATTGTACAAACTAGAGTAAAGCTGAAAACACATTGTAGGTTTTTGTCTTACGCATAGAGTAAAGAAGCGGCCATAAATACTAGAGCAACGCATCTTACAGCGATCTGAACAATAGATTCTTTTGTTGTGTGCACACTGTCGATCGAAATTCGAGGGCATGACCTTCAAAAACAAAAAATGTCTGAGACATACAGCGCAACTAACATAAATTGACAAGTGGTGAAATTAGGAACTAGAAATGAAAGTAAAAAATATCTTCAACGCTTTCATTAAAATATTCTTTCATAATTTATACAATGTACATTTATACTAGTAGTCCAATAGTAGTAATGATAATAATGTCCAATGTAATGAAATTTGAAGAGAGAAAAAAATAATAATTTCTCCCTGCACCACAGCGCTTTTGGGTGATTTGCGATTGTGGACAAACTTGAGTTTACACAAAAATGGGTTTGGTAAATATGGCTACCAACTTTTTAAGCCAAACTGATATAACATTTCTTAAAACTTACAATTAAATTAGAATTTATAATATATACAAGGTATAATTTTCTTCATTCAATCTGCATACAAATTAACATTGTTGAATACAATTTGGACATTTCTATAGGTCTACCAGAATCTCATGGCATAAAATTTAAAAAAAAAACAATGATTTTTATGTGGCAATACCATCGACGAACAGCTGATTCAAAACTTGAGTTACGTCATTCGATGTGAATATTTTAAGATTTCTATCCTTTCTTAGCAAAAAGGTACAAATTAGTTCTACAATCACAAGTGCGACACATTGTTTACAAGGTTTATCGCTAGATCCGTGAATAATTTGGTCAAATTTAAACAAAATCGTCGATTTTAAAATCGACGTCGTTTTAACAAGTAAGTCGGAGTGAATAGTTTTGATACTTCATTTTTTTTGGTTAGTGTTAGATATGTGTATGTGTTTTATCGTATATTGATATCATTTTTTGAAACTAAACAGTAATGCATTAAATACCTATTTACAGGAGTTTCCAGAGATATTAGATAAGGAAAGGTTTATTATTATTCCTTTATCTTCATCGTCTTCATCAGAAGATTTACAGGTTAAGTATTTAGAAGTAAGCTCTGACTAAAGTGTTAATGAAATAAAGAAGACTGGAAATAAAATTATACGTTTTTATTATACAATCTTGCATCTTTCGTATTACAATTATCGAATCTAATAATTATTTAAATAAAACCGACTCATAATCAAACTACTTACAATTTGGAAATTGAAAGTTGTTTGATTAAGTGAGAACTAACAAGAAGAGAGAATTAAAACGAAACTGGTGGCTCGGTACCACTATTTTTATCTACGTTTTGAAAGTACCAGCGCTCCATCTATATTATAAATACTCGTAAGTATTTTATAATTTAAAACTGAAAAAAATCTTATTTGCCTATTTTAATTGGCTATTAATCTAAAAGTACAATTTTGAAGTAATTATAATGTTTAAATAACCTTTACATTTTTACTTAAAACATTATGTAATTTATTTAAAAAGTTGTAATGTCAATTTGAAATAAAAAATAATTACAATTATTGAAAGTATCAAAATATGTTCATCCAATTACCCCAGTGTTGCAATGCGTAAATTCAAATTTCCCAAAATGCCATGAGATTCTGGTAGACCTATAATTATTTACATGAGGTGTTGCTGGGAATCTAACTTGACTTAATAGAAATAAACACCGCAGTTTTACCAGCTGTTTGTAAATACTAGACTGGACGTAATTGACAGCCTCCGTGGCGCAGTTGGTTAGACGCCGCCTGTGAAACGAGAGGCCACGGGTTCGAGCCCCGCACCGAGACAAATGTTTGTGAGACCCAGTAAGTATTGGTCTCGGGTCTGGATGTTTGAGAGACCGAAAAGTCTCTCGTAGTTCCCGATACCCACGACACAACACTTAATTGATCTTAATGTGTGGTTGAGTGTATTTATTTATTTAATTATCAGTAATTAGCCAAAAGTTCGTCTGTGCGTTCATTTAAAAAAATGATTAGAGTATGTGCGTAATAGAGAAATAATTTATAATGTTAAATGTAAAGAATACAAATATGCTCACTTAAAGTAAGAAGTATGGGAACAAATAGTCAGTACCTATTTGTACTAAAGATAATAAAGTATCATACTAAGGATAACGGAGTAATTTTTTATACAATCAAATATTAAGTTATTGATGTTAAAATTTCAAAATACACGCGCTGTTTTAGGAATTATAATAGGAAAAAGTTAACCTTGTTATTTGTCATCAGGTAGTCTCTTTTTTGTTTTCTTTTAAAATGACACTGGTAGTAGAAATATATAAAAAAAAGACAACAAGAACAAGACGTGTGCTCGAAACACGATCTTGCCTACTTTGGAATTCACACATTTTATACATAAGTATTTCTAATATGTGTACACGGCATTGTTGCTTAACATTTTTCCACAGTAAATTTATTCTCAATATGTAATCTATGTTTGTGTACAGAATTTAATCAATCACAGTATTATATAATTGATTGATGTGTTATTTAATGTTAATTGAATCATTGATTTTGACAATAAAACAGTTGCAAACTCGAATGTGATTACGAATGTGATAGTACCACAGGTTATCACAGATAAGAACTGTTTATAATAAGCGCCAACTAGGATTGATTTCATTTAATAAAATATATTATTTATTTGATTATACAGAGATGAGATAAAGAGTACATAAAAATCGACTTTTCCATCCCTAAAAGCTTAGTCATTGGCAGACGAGAAAACCGTCCTTTGTCAATGAAATTAAAAAAATAAAAACGTACGTGGGCCCTCTGACGACCCGTACGAACCATGTAAGATGTGCTCTTTACCATAGTTTTGTACTCTTTACTCTATGCGTAAGACAAAAACCTACAATGTGTTTTCAGCTTTAGGAAAAAATAAAAAGTGTTTCGTCCTTCCAACCCCCAGTTATATTGCACCCAACCCTTTTAAAAGTTATTTACTACATCGTATATTATGATTTGAGTGTATTTTGAAATGTGGTTAGCTGGGACCGATATTTTTATGGGGAGTGGGCATCACAGACGACTAAAAATGGGCATGCCCCTTTGCGTCTTCAAAATGTAGATAGGCATTTTCTTGTTCGTAATGTTGGTAGCGCTCCTATATCAGTGAAAGTAAGTAGTTTATATAACTAATTATTTAACAACAAATTACTTTAAATTCCTTTGATAACTGGAAGTATATTTAGCAAATATCCTTTTAAAATGAATTTGAATGGAATTAAATAGCCCTAAACTATTTCTTTTTGTTTTCCAAGTAATTCGTGCATGTTGGACAACCTGTCTAATATCAGCCTATAGGAGCCACCACCATTGTTAACTACGTGTTTACTAGTGCTCCTTCTGGATTATAAAAATTCTAAGGTTCCAATATAGGAAACACAATTTCGAAAACCTGTTTGGGATTTATTCGATAACCAATATTCTAAACAGGATTTCAAGAGAATATAGCGTCGCATATTAGAATCTGTGACAGTTATATATTTATCACATATTATGGTGTTTTAAGATACAATAGTCCATCAAACGAACGCTTATCGAACGCACAGCCATTTTCCTTATTAAAAAATTGCGGAGGTATTTTCAATCGTTTTCATAAAATATTTTTTGGAATTCTTTTAATCTCCGTTCTTGCAACGAAGTGCTTGTATTCAATATTCTTTTACGTTTCTTTTCTCTTTTTCGCCTTGCCAAAATAAAGCGTGGACACAGAGTTACTATAGTTGACTCACTATATTTGAGATTCGAGGATAAATAATTAGGTATAAAAGATTATTTTTGTTCAAAAAGCAGCCATGAGATTTGAAGCCCACCGTGAATTTGGACTGTACAGTACGAGTGTTTACTTTTATAGCAAATTAATTAAGAATTTATAAGGTAGTAGGTAAGTAAATTTACAATTTACAAGTATACAGATAAGCTCCAACAAAGCTCAGAAATTGAATTTCCAGTTTTGTAGTTTTCGAAAAATGTCATGATTTTTTTCGAAAATAGAATTTATCGAAAAATTACACATCACTAGTAACAGCCGTCGTGGCAGTCCAATGTTTGAATGAAAAACAAAGTTAGCACAGCAGAAATAGTATTATCTGTCTACGGCAGAATTGGACAGAATAATTGTAATATTTTAAGTAGGCAACACTCCGCACAATATCCTCCAAGCTCTCTCCGCCTTCCGGTCGCCATATTAAACTAACCGCTTGTGCAGTGCATGTGAATGTAGCGCGTTTTATCGCCATTTTATTTTTATTTCAAGTGTGATAGAGAAATATATTTTAACACAGTGAAGTTAATATTTAAGAAATCAAGATGAGCTACGGAAGGCCACCGCCGCGAATCGACGGCATGGTTTCACTAAAGGTGGATAATTTGACCTATAGAACGACGCCCGATGATTTGCGTCGCGTGTTCGAGAGGTGCGGCGATGTCGGCGATATTTATATTCCCAGAGATCGGTATACAAGAGAAAGCCGAGGATTCGCATTTGTCAGGTAAGCAATGCTCTTTAACTCAGAAAATGTTTATGACGTCATGGACACGGTAAAAATACCACGAAGCGTCCTTATTTGCTATTCTATCAAATATATTTTTCACAAATTTATATTATTGTCTATACGGCCGTGTTGTATATTGTATTGCTAGTATAGCAAATGTTGATATGAGATGGTGTTATGTAGGTTCTTCGACCGGCGCGACGCCGAGGAAGCGCTAGACTCACTGGACGGACGCATGTTGGACGGGAGGGAGCTGCGCGTGCAGATGGCGCGCTATGGACGTCCATCTTCACCTTACAGAAGCCGATATGATCGCCGCCGCAGGTATGTTCCGGTTTTCATCGGTGTCTCGCGAATTGATAATTACATTTTTCGATTTTTCAGGTACTGTTGGTTGTATTTATTATTAAACGCCATCAAGAAAATTATTCAATGGCAAAATGTCTCTAGAGATATCATCCATCAATATACAGAACATGTAATCTTAATCATTTCCTGATAAAATATCAAAGTACAATATACAACAAGATTATCACATAGTAATTTCTATATATTTAATGTTTCTGTGCTTAGCAATTGTATCCCGTTAATTATAACAAAGTTTGTGATTTTGTATCTGAATTTTGTTGTATTTTTGTTAATTAAACTTAGATAATTGTTTAGATTGCAAGCTATGACTGTGGCCCTACATTATATTGTATGGTGACACTGTCAGTGCGGGGCAATGAAGCAAGAAGCAGAAGTATTTGCAACATTGGATGAGTGTTGTTGTTTGTGCACTGTTGTATGAACTCTAGATAACAATCTGTTGGGCATCTGTTTGTTAATTACCTTATAAATTATAATACTATAAATTCACAGAAGAGTGAACAATCTGGAAAACTCTTAAGTATATTTTTCATTCCATTTATGATAAATATGTTTGCAAGTTTTTCCTTGATCTATATACATTTTGGGTTGTTAACATAATATAGCAATATTAAATATAAATGGGCAGTAAATAAAGTTAATTTATCGCAAAATTACTTTGCAGTCATAAATGAGAACAAATATGCATATTGCATTCTACTCATTATTGTACAATTTATTGATTTATATCATTATTATATTAACATATAGTAATCTCCTATCTTCGGATATCATAGTGCCCTTGATAAGAGTCCAAATAAACTTACACAATGGTTGCAGAACAGATGTGTTATCTTGGTAGTCATACTAGTGGTGCAATACACTGGGTGTCACAACGCACATTCATAATATGGTGTGATGGTTATGTTTTTAGCTATTCCCGTTCACGGTCTCGTTCACGTCGTCGCTCCAGGTCCCGATCCCGTTCGCGGAGGCGCTCGTACTCGCGCAGCCGTAGCCGCAGCCGCTCGCGATCCAGGTCGCGCTCCGACTCCAAGAGCTCGCGCGGACGCTCGCGCAGCCGCAGCCGCTCGCGTTCGCGCTCTAGGCACTGAAAGCTGGGTGAGCTATACCATCATTACACTTTGTTTACTTTTTAAGCATATGCTTTATCTTTTACCATGTCAATAAAGTATTTTATGAACCTTCTTGCTTCTGTGCTAATGATGAGTTGTTCTTTTCTAGGTTGAGAGTGAGAGTACCGTAATGTGAGCTGAAGTGCTGTTACCACATGACACTGAGCAGCCTTTAGCCAAGGTACTATGACCCATCAGTTTGATAAACCATCCACAGACCTAACTATGATAGACATAGTGGCAAAATGTTAATGCAACAAAATATTTATAAGTTCCCTTTCATTAGAAAACTACTGTAATATGATATTGTAATGATTTTTGTTTTCGTGTTTCATAGCGTGTGACTGATTCATTGTAACACACCATGGGCAACCGGACTAATAAAAAATATATATATATATAAATAAATTTGATAAAACTATCATAAAATATATAATTTGGTTAAAATATGACTTTGTAAGTACATAAAATAATGATTTTTGTTTTTGAGTCTTGCGTAAATTGTAACACCCCAAGCGTCCTTGCAACCTTCTATTCGCATGTCCGTTCTTCCCGCCATAATGTCCGTCAGTGGTCATCCATAACAAACAACATCACAGAAAGACCTAAGAACGACTTACATAACGCCGACAATAGAACTACAAAAGATTTGTCGCAAGTACAATGGTATATAGACAAAACTGTAATATTGTTATGCATGCAATTTTGACTCAATGGAATACATCTTAAAATCCAATACTATTGCTGCCACAACTAAACGCGGTGCAAAAACGTCCTTGTGCACAGAGGAAAGCTGGACCAAGCAAAGCAGACGGCTTGAAAGTAATAAATATCTTCTCCAATTAGAGATATACCGACAAGTAACACATTGAAAATTTGATTACATGGAGTTCATTGTTTCTGACATAAAAACATAATTGAAGATTATAAAAATACATATTTACAATAATTGAAATACATTGTAATTCTGAAATTGTACCATATATTGGATGACTAAGTAGAGAGCTCAACCTCATAATACTGGTTTGATATTTTATCCCAGTTCAACAACTTGTCTTCTGGATTAGATAATTCTTTGAAGTTCCCTTGAGCAAACTTTTAAAGAAGTTCATATTGCCAACATCAAAGGAATGATGTCTTGAACTCCAACCAACATCTACTTTCAGGCATAGCTACTTTTCGGTTGCCCATTATGAAATTGTGTTTCATACAACAAAACTGAGCTTTATAATTTCTTTTGTAGTAAAAGTTTTAGTTGTTTAATTTGTTAGTTTTAAGGTAATAAACAATTGTATTTTATCTGATAATGGTCATGCTCTTGAAATGTAATTGTTTCTACTAGATTATTCATATATGTAAATTAATCTGCACTTGGGTGTGACGTCACACAGTGGCTAGATATAATTTCAGGTTCATAGTAACAAAATAGAAGATCATGTACCACCACACGGGATAATTGGGCTAAATTGGGCATTAATTTGTGACCTCTTCATTTGTGGTAAATCGACAATTTCATATAAACTCTCAGACCCTAGTTATATATTAGATTTAAATACATTGTAATCTTTGAGATAATTTTGAGTGCTGGGTCTCTTACACTTACTATTTTGTTTAAACTTTTTAGTTGTGCATAATCTGCATGACAAGGCCTATTACTCAAAACTAGCAATGTATGTAAAGTAAAAGTATTTGAAAAATTAATGAACTAGTTACGTACATTAATTGATATATTGGTATGCTCAGGGCGTGAGGAGAGCGCGGGGAGCGAGGCTGTATGCGGGGAGGGGGTGGGTTTGCTGTTTGCTGACAACTGCTGAATTGCTGTTGTTGCCGAATGAAAGTTATGAGTAAACATTTATATTATTGACGAGCCGAGACATGCATTAATATGAACATTAAAACACATTAACAAAAAAAAACAAGGACTGCACATGGTTGAGGTAAAAAGATGTTTTACCATTTGCTGGTAAAACATCCATTGACGTAAATTTATTTCTCTCACATTACATAGAAATACATGTTTTCAGTTAAATTAAAAGTATCAGCACGGCAATGTACCCCAACAAAATTAATATAATTTCATTCATAATTATTGAGCTACTACATGAAAGTTTTCGAAGCTTCGAGGTGGCGGCAGACGAGCAGAGCCGGCGCTAACATATACGTTTGTTTGGCAGGCCGGTGCTGCTCGCTGGCCTGTTTGCTGTGGCAGTATCCTGTGCCGTGTGCTGTCATTTCCAGATTTCGCGCTTCTAGGTTTATCGGTAAAAAAGGAAAACATCCTCCCTGCCCTCCAGACAGCTGACAATATATATTTATGCATTTTTTTCTTAATCGATGATGTTTTTTGTATACGGTAAGAAAACTAGGTATGTATAATGAAGAAAGAAGAATCGTATGAAGACACCTGGCACTGGACTCTGTGTAGATTACATGTAGTAAATAAAACAATTTTAACAGTACTAATATTTTTCATTTCATAAATCAAAAAATCCGGCTGATTCTATAAATTAAATAACAAATTAAAAGTCGGAGTCCGTCAACTAAACTGAATATGCTATACTATTGTAAAATCACATTTTGTTGTAAATCCATAACTACCCTAGGGGCCTTTCAAAAAAATCTCTAGCATCCATAAATTATCGATATGAGTTAGTATTGAACATAATTCATGAATAAATAAATAATACGCCCAACAGCTACATACATAGTGGATATCAGGAACGAGAGACCGGTCTCGCAAACTCGTAAAACAAATACTTTTGATTCACATAAATAATTATTTCGGTGCGGGAATCGAACCCGTGGCCTCGTTTCACAGTCGGCATCTAATCGACTGCACCACGGAGGAATGGACTCCCAAGGACTTCTAAATTATAACTCCGTGATTCAAATCCACTTTAATTGCTGACGAAAAAGCTCTGTTTAGCGTCTTTATGGCATAGTAACTTGAGAAATTGCCACCGAGCGCGAATATAACCCTATGCTTGCAAACCGCTTAGTAGTCTGTCAGTATTGATCTCCCAAAATTTACATGTATGTAGTAAATAAAAGATAAACATTAGTAGACTATAATAAACCCACTGTGGACTCCAGGAAATCCGGCGCCCTTTAACATTTACCTAATTAAGTTTTTAACTAGCTGCCTAGCCAGAGTGCTCTATTGATCTAGTGGCAATTGAAGTGACTTTAATGAAGATTCTAGGTTTGATTCTCCAGTTTAAAAAAAAAACATCAACGGAAAAATGTTGAGTTGTGTAATGGTGTTGGGATAGATATAATTTGTATCTACCATGGAGACAAGATCTATCGTTATTACTTTCAGAACGAAAATTGAATCACCAAAATGTGAATGACAGTAGACAATAATAGCAACTTTGCCTTTTTTCATCAGATAATGGTGTAGGTATATGTATCTAAATATGAGGTATATCCAAACACTCACACATTTTGGAATGCATAACACAAAAATAATAAAAATGTATGTTTAAAAAAATATTTTATTAAATCTATGATTTAATAGTAAAATTAACAACTAATAGTCCATTTTTGGCACTGCCCACTTTGAACCATCTACCAGTCTTGTGTTCTTGACCAATGGCGGCATAAAGCTGGTTCCCATCAGCTGTGAAGTGCATACAATTTATGACACCATTTATGTGTACACTGAACAATGGAAGAACTTTGCGATATGCATCACTCACTTTCCATAATCTGATGTAACTATCATAAGAACCAGAAGCAAAGACATCGGAGTTTAGTAATGTAGTGATACTTGTGATCCATCTAGGAACACCATTTTCTGAGCCATGTGCTTCTTGAACAGTGCATAAAGGTTTTTTCTTCATGACACTCCAAACACACAATGAACCATTGTCACTACCTGACACAAAATGTTCCTCATCTAAAAGTTTCACTTCATCAAGACTACCGACTGGTCCATTAAAAATTAGCTGTGACTCTTCAGCTATTTTCCATATTCTAACTGTAGCATCCCTGCCTCCAGATGTGATTGCTCTCTCTCTAGTCAAAGCATCAATAGATGTTATAGGGGTTTGATGACCAAATAAGGTCTCTACATATGCCATTTCATCAAGCGACCATATTTTCACAGACCTATCTTTACTCGCTGAATACAAATCATGAGTGTTTTTTCTAAAAACCAGTCCAGTTATAACATCTTTGTGTCCTTTAAATGTGTGCAGATGTTTTAGAGTATTTGGATCCCAGACTTGTATGTTTGGTGATTTGTCAGAAGACACCAAAAATTTTGAATCAGTTGACACAGCTAGTGATGTGATACCTTCCTTGATTAAACTAGAATGTGTTTTAAAAGTTAAACTGCCCAACTTCTTCTTTTCATTAATGCTCCATTTGACTATTGTACCACATTTACTGCCAGTGAACACAAATTGACTACTACTAACACAGACACATGTGAGCGTCAAACGGTGATCTTTACATTTAATAAGTCTGACATCGTTCTCTGTGGGTTCCTCGTACTTATCTGCGATTTCTACTTTGAGTTTACCTCGCTGCTCCAAGTAGTCCCTTTGTAATCGTTTTTCAACAGCATCATCGAGTTCTTTTTCCTCTGCCCGTTTCGCCTCTTCCTTTTCGATTTCTTCTAAATATTTTTTCGCTAACCGTAACTTCTTCTGTTCAGCAGTTTCATGGTCACTCTCAGATTCCTCTGCATCGGAGAACTTTTTAAGATCCAAATCACTTTCCGAAGATTCATGCCCATTTTCTAGGTTAGGCCCAGTAGGCTTTTTAGGTTTCTTCTTTTTAATTTTTTCACCTTTTCTTTTATGAACTTGCCTAGATTTGCCTTTTAAGAAGAAAGATGAAGACATATCTTGTATGCAGAAGGTATCCTATTGATAAATTACAGATAATTTCCAACTTAAAATCAAAAATATCACATGCAGATCGCCAAACGCACGCTGTGTTTGACACACAGCTTTGACATATGCCTAATGTCATCTTTAATCTGTCGAGTACAGTGTACACGTCAAAACAGACCATTTGGTAAGCTGTATGGGCAAGAATCCTTAGCCTTTCTATTAATTTAAGCTTGAAATTAAAAATGTATGCAACAATTTGGAAACTACCTATGGAAAGTACAGATATATTATTATGTCGCAATAAAAAAAATAGCCGAGCCAAAAAAAAGGAGGAGGTTCTCAATTCAACTATGTTGCAGTAATCAATTATTTCTAAAGACTGAAGTGCTAACATTCATTAGTGATATTTTTTATGTCTATCTATTAGATATAATTATAGTATTACTTAGCAGTTATATTTAATTCAGTGCATGTTGTGAATTGTGATGCCTGCAGCCAGTGCATTTAGTATGTTACCAATTTTTAAGTGCATTAAATATAAGAATTAATGTAATTACCACTCTATGTCCTTAAATTTGTTTAAAAATAAAATGGAGCAATAGGTACTTGTGTTTGAATTTAAAAGTGAGCTTTCCTCTTTTAACCTAAGATGTTTATTTTCAACTGATTTTAAATCTTTCATAATACATGTTTTATGTTACATGCAACTGATTTGTGTTACTAAAACAAAACTTATTTAATGAGAAATCACAAGTAACACTACCAAAGTTTATTAATTAATGTTGGATAATTTCAATAAAAACATATAAATAAGAATTGATAAAAAATACTCGATATGTCTAGTTCATAATACTTTAGAAATAAAAACATTAATACAACTTATTAAATAACATTTGAAGATGATGCTTTAAACAAAACACAATTTTGATGATTTAGTTTATTTATGAAGATGCTTAATTATGAGGACTTACAATTAAATTATCCATTACTCATATATTAAATATGCCTTATTTTTATTTTAGAAGTCCATTTCACCAACAAGTTCAACCATTTATGTATTAATTTATAGTATGATGTAAGATTTAGTTATATAAAATATTTTGATCTGATTGTGATTGAAAATCAGTAAGTCTAACTGTAACTTTCACGATTAAACTACCTGTGCTTATTTTCACATTCCAAAAACTATCCCAATACACATGGCTCAAATTTTTAGTTACTATGCTTTACATACCTCATTCAAAATATGAACTGAAATCTAATGTATTATTTCTCAGAATAAAATTATACATTAGTACCCGGCTTTATTTCATGCATGTATGATGCATTTGTATTACTTCCTTAACCTACAAGATTGTTTGCTCCTCGGAGCTGTAGGTAGCCTGCAGTTATATCCATTGGCAAACTTCTAACAGTGGCAAACTCTTCCACATTTGCATAGAAAAGTTTCGAGTGACGATCAACGTAGGGAGCTGGTAGGCCCGATATATCAGAGTACTTTTTAGTCGGCTTGAACGTTGGTGGGGCATTTATTGAATAATCTGGAATGTTTTCAAAATATATAGGAGTTTATTACTATACAATGTAAACTTTACATTACATAATGAAATAGTTCTTACACAAAACAGCTTCATTCGGCCAAGGTAGAGTTCGTTCAGCGGTCAAAATCTGCTTGAGAGATCTCCACATACGTTTTTTACATCCGCTCTTTACAATAAACTTATTTTCTGCCTTAAAACAAAAGGGTTTTTCTTCTTCTCCAGTCATAATTTAGTGCACTTCATATAAAAACACTATTTATACGACTAAAAAAATGAAAACATTTTATTTTTCCATTCGGTTGTTGATAATTGACAAATGTCAGATTTTTTTTTTACTTTCGCCTCAAGCTGTTAATAACAATAGAGTTGTTATTTTATCGATATCTCAAAACATAAAGTCGATGCATAATTCTCATCAAACAGCCATAAACCGACAAGTCCTATAAACGACCAATAAATAAAATTCTATTTATTCCTACTATGTTCTTCCTCGCCGATGTCAAGATCCGCTTTCTTAGTCATTATTTTCAATTTCGCGTATTCTTCCGACTACTTATAGGCATATTTGTAAAGACCATTGTGTCTCATGAATAATGGCACGCTGCTAAGTCAATTCCCCCAAGCGTGTAAATGAACCATCATGGTGCATTTACACGCTTGGCCAACCTCGGCCAGCCTCCACCAACGCAAGCGTGTAAACAGGGTGTTAGGCTGGGCTGGCCTTGGCTTATCTTCATTGATAGCTTGGAGTTGGTAGACAAAAAATCCCCGTTCTCTCCCCTCCCCATTCTTCAATGGAATGACCTAAGTATCCTTGGTGTGGATATCCGCTGTGATCTCAATCCAAGGGACCACATCGAGGGCGTAATAACTGCCACATCACGCAGGGTTGGAGCTTTGTCGCTTATATAAAGCGCAGGTCCGGCCGGGTATGGAGTACTGCTCGCACCTCTGGGATGGATCCGCCCAGTACCTGCTCGATGCCTTGGATGGATTGCAGCGGCGGGCCATCCGCATTGTCAATGATGCAGACGTTACAAGCAACTTAGAGTCGCTACAACTCCGGAGGGATGTCGCCTCTCTAAGCGTGTTCTACCGCCTGTATCACGGGGAATGCTCTGAGGAATTGTATAACTTGATCCCCTCCTCTCCATTCCTTACCAGAACCACGCGGCCTGGCTTGCGAAGCCATAGCTTGTCGGTCCAAACCATCCCGGCGCGAACCAAACGGTTCTATAATTCTTTTTTGTGCCGCACCGTCAGGCTGTGGAATTGTTTGCCATCTCACGTGTTCCCTCCTTCCTACAATCCTGGGTCCTTCCGCCGTGGTGTGAAGAGGCACCTTAGCAGGCCGGCATGATTGTTTCCATTGGCATGGGACTGTCGTCCGATGCCAATGGATACTCTGCCTGGGCGGCATTTGCGCTTACCATCAGGTGCAATGCCGCCACTATGCCGGGCCATTATAAAAAAAAAAATAAATAAATAAGACTTTGACCCAGCCTCAGTCAAGCGTGTAAATGCACCATAAGAGGGTGGTTTTGCCTTTACACGTCACAACGTAGGTACCTACTTAGATTTATGCTCCTCGTGACCTCGCTAAGCTTATTTAATTTTAAGTGAAATGTACTTACCTCTAATGCGTCCATCGCGTGTGTGTCGGTACTTGTTATGATTGTATTGATCCTGTTCACAAATGAGTCGCAGTAAAGGCAATCTCAGCGTAGTAACGAATATGATATTAAAGTGCATACTTACATGAAGTACAAAATGTGAGATTCCGACTTCCGCGTTTGATTGACGAGAATAATTTGATTGGAATCCATGGTATTGATATTGCTACAGCTACTGCTGTTTAATTTTAAATAAGTATAAAGTTGCAACATTGCAAGGCAAATTTAAATCCCTTTAATCCATTATCCTCAAAAATACACAGCAGCTTTGGTATTTTAGATGTGTGATCCTTGTGGGAGGCCTATGTTCAGCAGTGAACTTACTGTGGCTGAGAATGATGATGATGGTTTTTTACCGACGTTATTGGTGGCATTGACTATATTTGATCACGTTGAATTGTTTGTTCGATTTTATAACATTTTTAATTTCATGATTTTACCTAAATAAAAAAGCATTTAAAACTCCGGACAAAAATAAAATGCACTCCCGGCCGCATCTGGTTTTCTGAGTGGGTGTATACCACATATGGGCATGTGGTAGATAGTAATAACAATATATGAATACACCAAGAGTAAGATTTTTCAATAGTAAAGTAGTTAACGAAGTCTTAGACTATGGAAATTAGAAACAACAAGAGAGTTTTTGGTTCCATAAGGTAAAAATAAATGTCACAGATTTTCTTTCTCGCTTCGGGTATCGAACCTACGACTTCTAGTTTCACAGCCGACTTCTTAACGACTTTAATTATCTGTTATTACAGTAAACACTTTCAAAATTAACACGATCTCGACAAGAATTTCAATTATGATTTTTATTTAATAAGAAAATGAAAATGGTATCCATACCTTCTACTAAGATAAAATGAAAAAATAAAATATTGAAAAACAAGCTTTTATTGATTTGAATAAACCATTAAATAATAAAATGATCTCGTTCCCACGAATATTTAAATACACCCCAACGTTTGAGCACACACTCAGAGTTGACAAAATACTGGCTACATTGAGCTATATAATAATAATTTGTACTCACCGAAAGACTTTGTAAGCGGTCTTTCAACATACTCGTAAACACTTGTATACCTTATTGAATCTAAGTGCCGGAATCAATTACTATACATTTAAAATCTCATTTAGGTAATCCCAAATATTTAAACATTTTGGAATGAATTGAGGAATGTCATATTGGTGCTTAAAAATTATAACTGTTATGGGAGATGCGTAACATGCAACTTGAATGCGAACCTATCGAGGTCTGCCTACGAACGAGTGTTTTGTGTTGGTGCAAGCTTGCTATTCGCTTCCGAAGCGGCTAGCCCTATGCTACTGTTGTAGCACAAAATAAATATAATATTATCACAGTGCTAACAATGGCAACGCGTGTGTTGAGCGTGGACGACCTTAGTGACTACACGCACCATTGTCTAGTAGGGTCATAACTATCACAAGTGAACAATTTGTAAAAATAACTATCACCTAACTATGCGATTTGGTCGCTTTTAGATATGAAAATCGGATACATTACCAAGCTTTTTGAAATAGGTAACAATAACAATACCCGTATTTACACATCTTTTGTACAATAATACACAATTTTCACACTTTTTATTCCCTTTACCAGATACAACAATACTACAAGTCTGGCAATGCATTCTATGTGAAAATCAAAGATATCATAATAAATTAAAACCTAAAATGGTATTACGCCCCAAAAGTATTTCAACTAATTTTGATACATTTTAGTAGCACCTGTACACGACGGATTTTTTTTAAACGTTATTCCATATTTTGGGAGCGAGTGTTATTAGGTACCCTGCGCGATTTATACAGTATGACAAAAAAGCCTTGTCCGATCCAGGACGCGCAGTTAGATATTTTATTTGTAGTATAAAAATGCGAAAAAACCTTAATAAACAATGACATAATTATTGTAAGTTATAAGACACATTTTAGTATCAATATTACCAATTACCATAAAATCTAGCAATGTTTTAAATTCTGACAACAACAAAAACATTCTGACAATTATTGTGATATGTCGCGGCGCATGTTGCTTGTAAGAGCGAAGTCACACGATGCGGTGCGGCAGCGGAACGAAGCTGCTGCGTCATACTACATACAAAATTACTATACCATGTCCCACGGCGCGTTTGTTCGCTGAGCGGCGGTGAGGCCCAAGCGCGTCTGTGGGCTTCCTCTATAAAAATGACACGAACTTCGAATGTTCGGATGTTCGATGTCCTGACTTAGATATCAAGATTTCCACTTCTAAAAATCAATACTATTCTCTATTTTACTTATCATTTTCTTCGAACTTAGTGTATGGTTATGACGTGCGATTGAGGATTCCAAAATTTTGTGGAGTATCTAGGCATATTAGTGAAGTTTTACGTACAGCGTCCGAACATTGAAGTTTGTATCTTGTAATGCGTTACGGTGCGGCGCCGCACCGCACCGTCACTGCGTCGTGTGGCTTAACCCTTACGAACGCGGTTGTTAGCAGTGTTACATGAGTTCTTCTGTTATTTAATTCATTTTATTAAGAATATTTTTACTATTATATTTTTAACATATTACGTGAAACAGAAAAAAGAGAACACATTAATGGTGCCTCATAACACCTTTATAGATCGGGCAGTTTTTTGTCATTCTGTATTCATGACTGAGCACATCTGGTAAAATGTAAAGTAGGTATGTGAACAAACTTGGCAATTGCGGCCCATTAATCCGACCAACTGCACCATAGGACGTTAAATAGAACTAATCTCAATTACTTAATCCTATACACCACTATCTAAACAATACTTTAAAATGCTAGAAAATGCAACAAAATTTGCAAAGTTTTAACTATTAGGTATTAGGCTAATTGCAGAGTGACCTCGTGGTTCGACTTGTTGTCCGCTTCTATTCTCCTGGATCCAGAACCCTCTGCAAACACACAAATTGACATTTATAATAATATTTGGGTGTACCATATTGCTATTTAGAAAACCATGATGTTACGGACGAAGAGCCCAACGCCCTCACACAATAGTAATTTTACTACATATATATAGTTAGCTCCTTATGTATTGGTATCAATTGTACATAGAATAGTTTTATGAGGGGTTGACCCGACATTGTGACGTCACGGCGCCCACAGCTCAGAAATGCCGGCGCCTCTGCGGCTCCTCGCTCCGCTCCTCACATTTTTTTTTATTGCTATGAATGGCGAGACGAGCATGCCGTTCGCCTGATGGTAAGCGATACGACCGCTCATGAACAGTAGCAAAACCAAACAACACCTTGAATTACAAAGCTATGCTTGGCATTCCACTGCGCTCGCCACCCTGAGACATAAGATGTTAAGTCTCAATATGTCCAGTAGTTACTCTGGCTACAATGCCCTTCAACCCGAAACACAACAGTGCGTTTGCACTGCTGTTTTACGGGAGAAATAGACACTGCGGTGGTACCCACCCAGATGGCCTCTCACATATGAGAGACCTACCACCAGTAAACGAACTGCGGGAACTCGTGGTAGCGGTCGGGGATTGACCGAATCAGTGCCGCTCGGGCGCGACCTGACACTGAGCTGTGAACGCCGTAAAGTAGGTATATACCGTGCTTAATTGTGGGACGGCAGGCACTCGTCGAAGTCCTGATGTACTACAATATTGAATCAGCGAAATACAGTCCACAATTTGGAAAGCAGCACTACTGTCATTTTATTACCCGAAACCCTCGAAGGCGACGTGCTGTACACCTGCTTTAAACCAAAGCTTTTACCTAACTTGTTTGAAACATGATTTGGCACAGAAATTACAAATCATGCAGTTTATATCAGTCTAACGACTACATCTCGGGAAACATTAAGAGAAGACAAGAGGCTGATTTGACCACAATAGAGAAAATAATATGCCTTTTACAGTTTTGATACCATTGAAAGTGGGCGCTAACAGATAACGTAAGAAAACTACATACGGCAAAGTTTTTCAGAAGCGTGGCACGGTCACGGCGCGGGCGAGGGCGTGGGTGCGGGCGCAGGCGCAGGCGCGGGCGCGGGCGTGACGTGCAGGAGCGCGGGGTGGTCGAGCAGCGCGGAGAAGTACTGGCGCGTGAGGCGCGTGAGGTACTGGTGCGCCGGGGCGCGCGCCGGCCACCACCCCTCCAGGAACCCGATGTGGCCGCCGCGCGCCGTCACCGCCAGCGCTACGAACTGCGCGCGCTCCGCCTCGCGGATCGGAATTGCTGCAATCACACTCCAGTCAGTCGCGGAAATGCGACACAAGACATCCCGGCGCCGTCATACCCACCGTCTAGAGGTTGAAAAGGATCGTCGCCGGCGCACAAGCACAGTAGCGGCACTCGCACGTCTTCCAGTTTATCGCGCAGAGTCGCCGCGCGATAGTACGCCTCCACGGAGTCGAACCCGAAGTGGTGTGCGGTGAACGCCTCGTCGAACTGACGGACCGTCCGCGCGCGCTCCACGCGGTGCCAGTCGCACGACAACTTGCTGAGCGGTAGATGCGAACGGATCGTGTTGCGCATGTCGCGAGCCAACAGGTACGAAAGGAGCGCGTTAAACGGCAACCGGTTCATATAATCAGTACCTGTAAAGTAGGGTGTTTTGTTAGGGAGTGCAATGAAAGTGGTGGATGGTTGATTGCAGCAGTGCTCACCCTTGATGACGTCGAGCGGCGAAGAGACGACGAGCGCGGCGTGCACGAGCGCTTGCTCGCCGTGCGCGGCTAGGTAGTGTCCGAGGATGAGGCCGCCCAGCGACACGCCGGCCGCCAGCAGCGGCGCCGCGCCGCAGCGCCCGCGCACCGCGCGCACCACCTCCGCCAAGTCGTCATGACTCACGGCACAGTACAGCCGAGGCGTCTGTTCACACATCCGCCCAAATCGATCACATACGACACTATTATATTTATGAGATTCAAATCTGTATTGAGTCCATATCATTCCTAAACCTGAGGCTCGTTTGTAAAAATTAACAAGAATCGGCTCGTATTATTGGAGGATTATTTTATCAATCCATACATATTGTGAGTAAAGTATAATTAACGTACAGTAAGTGGCAGACCCCCTAGGCCGCGGTTGTTGAAGACGACGCAGCGCAAGTTGAGTTTCTGTCCGGCGGAGGCGATGCAGCGCACGTAGTCGGAGTGCACGCTGCCGGTGAGACCGGGCAACACGAGCAGCACGCCGCGCGGCTCCGGCACCTCCGGCAATATCCAGTCGAGCGCCACCTGCCCCCCGTCTGACAACACCAGAACCTCCCTGCAGTTCAGTTTCACAAAATTACTATCAAACGAATATTTCAATGCCTCCCACTTTTGTCATGGAATTATTCGGATACGAACCGGCGGTATTGCGCGAACGGTGTCAACCATGAGCGCAAAATGGAGCCGATTATGGTCTGTAGACGCGATTCGACACACCATGGAGTCGGCCAATACCACTCGCCGAGTAGGGGCACATTGTTTTGTAGGAACTCTCGAAATTCTGCTTTGCCGCATACCAGTATTGGTTTCTGTAATTTAAAGTAATAGCTGTTAACTGTAAATAAGTTACTGGGTGGAAGACGTTCAGGTTTCCCATTACTGCATTTTTCATATTTTTTATTAGATTTACCTACATGCGACAAATATCCTACAGTGACATTATAATATAATTCCGAAACCATATTCAATTTAAAATAAAAGTGATTATATCTCTAGTAAAATTTCGGCAATATATGTATTTGATAAATTATGTTTTATAATATGTACTACCTACGCAGTTACTTTTCCTACTTTAGAGCGGAACAGACTACCGAGTCAGTGGTTTCGAATTTCATCACATTGCACATACCGCCATACCCTGAGTAAAAATATCCCCAGTAATAATTACGTTTTACATTACAGATTTTATTTGTCGAGCAAAACATTAATGTTCTTCTTATACAGAAAGGTAACATTTAAACATTTATTTTGTTAGTCATAAAACTACAGTAACTAAAACTAATCTATTCGGATATGATTTTGATGTACAAACTAGTTGGAATCCGTGGTTGGAATATATAGATTAGATAAGATTATTTTATTTTTTTAGTTAAGTAAATAATATTGTGTTGTTAAATTTGAACCAAATCTATAGAAATAGAGATATCAAGTAGATCAGCATTACACAATGCGTAGTTGCTTTGAATACCATCAATAATATTATCCATAAATATTTACAAACTTAGAGGAAAACTTGAAACTTTAATTAGTAATAAACAGGATCATTTGTTCAGTGTGCACTAACAAGGTGGGTTCTAATATTGCTTCTGTAGAGTCTAGAGACCACATTAAGCGGAAAAACCTTGAGAACTAGTGAGATAAAATGTAAATTGTTTGTTTCACACGTTAATATGCCTGTCCTGTCTATGACAATTTTGTTTTAAATGTTGCTATTTTCTTCTATTCCATCTATTTATTGTTGGTCATATTACAATATTCCGGACATTCATTAAAGAAGGAGAAGAATTTCATCACATTTCACTTAATGTATAGGTACTGATAAAGAAGAGTACTAAGCTGCTCAGAAACCATTGGTCCAAATAGAAAAATATATTTTGGTTTTGGATAGACCATTTATCGCGGAAGACTATAGGCTATCTAAGATCCTGCTATAATATCTATCAAGCAGCGGAGCGGTAGAGAAAAATGTTACCAATACGCGATAAAATATTTTTTTTTGAAGGCTTCAGTTGCGTGCGCTGTGTAAAGGATTGAAGTTACACAATAACCATATTGTATGACGGTACTGTTTCTATTAAAAAGGCTCAAATAAAAGTGTATGATAGTATATATTGTGTATCAGTATAGTTTAGCTCACATCTATAGATATATATTATATAATAAAGAAACCTTGTCTGTACGGTTTTACGCCATGAACTCAGAAACGGCTTAACGTGTTTCAAAGAAATTCGGTGTGAGGTAGCTGTCAGCCTAGATGAACTCTTAGACTACTTTTTATCCCGAAAAATGTATTGTTCCCGTGGGATAATTAAGTAAATTCGATATATTTGTTACTTTTTATACTCAAAGAGATGTGATGGGACTGCATTACATGCCTTAGGTGCGATTGAGACGGGACGGGGCGAGATATAACGAGACGAGACAAAAAATCACAAATAAATAATAAATAAGGTTTAGGGTAGTATCAATCGATTTTTCGTATATAAAAAATATTTTAAAGGACAGTTAATCACACAGATGAACTTGCGGGCAAAAGCTAGTAAATAATCTTTTTATTGGTAGACAATAACATTTGTTCTTAAAAGTAATGCATTATTTTCGAATGGATTGTATTCAAATTCCTTATAAAAATCCAATACGTTATTCATTACAAATATTCAATTTTAAACAAAGTTGCCGTTACATTATTTGATTTCAATGAATATTTTAGGATATTATAACAGTTTGAAAATATTTCCACAGCAATATAAAGATCAAGTAGCGCGTACATACGTTTTTTTTTATTATACGGAATGAATGAGACGAGACAGGATGGGATGTAATGGAACTTTATGAAAAACAAGTTTAAACGACGGCAGTCACGTTGAACTTAAATATAAAACAGTATGCGAAAAAATATGTATATGAACTGAACACAAAAAATATCTGCACCCAGGCAGAGCTGGGCCGGACCGCTAGTATTATAATAGAATGTTCTATTAAAATAGAATATAGAACGCTAGTAACAGGAAACTGTAGTAAGAATCATCGACAACAATGGATGTTAAAAAATTTACACATGAAAAAAGTTAAAAAAAAATTTCGTGAAGATATAATTGTTTTATGACTAGGTACTAGTTTTTAGACCCACATAGCAACCACATATATTATTGGTATGTTTTTAGGAATTTGGAGGTTTAACTATTGTATCCATAGCTCAATATTCAATCACTAACCTTAAGATTAACGTTGGGATAGACAACACTAACCTTTTTCTTGATTAAAATGTTCTCTGAATTGCCTAATTAGCAATACGGTTACCTATATTATTAAAATTCTGATCGTTAATATTTTCCCCAATGTTTTTCCCATGATATTACGCTATCTTTAAAGAAATTTTAAGACGCCTCAATGCAAAAACAACCTCAAAACATCTCAACATAGAGACCCCGCAATGAAGCAAAAAAAACTTTTAATTATCTTCATGTTGAGATGTTCATTTAGGAGTAATTTGTATAAAAACAAGCGTTAGGTAACAATCTTGAACTCAGAGAAATAATGATTTTTTTTTTAATTTACAAAAAACATCTAGAACACTTATGTCTCCTTAAAGAACAAAATATTTAAATGCTATTTATGACTCTTTTTTACCTTTTGGTATAGTTATTATCCAGTTACTTTGTACACAAGTATTTAACCTCCTAACCTGTCATAAATCTGTCGGTAACAAACTATCGTAAACCTGTTAGATTAGGATTTTATTGTACTTCTATTTTATTTTAAACGCGATCTGAGTATAATCTTTGGGAGAAGACTATGTTCCGCAGTGAATTTCCCGTGTACCAAGATAATAAATAACCCCAACAGTCACATATAAAGTCCTGACCCCACGCTAAGATCGAGTCTTGTGTCGTGGATATCAGGAACCACTAAAGACTTTTCGGTCTTACAAACACCCAGACCCAGAAGAAATATTTGTGGGCCGCACCATTTCTCTCGGTGCGGGGATCAAACCCGCGGCCTCTCGTTTTACAGGCGGCGTTTAACCGCCTATACCACGGAGGATGTCAATGTGAAAATCAAGATGAGTCTAATTAATAAAATATATACTTTTCTCTTGGATCTACCTATGTCGAGTAACCGGCGGCAACAAGGAAATCACTAGCAGTGGCATTTAATAAATTGTAAATCATATACCGGGTATATCAAGACTGCTACCGAAAACGAAGCCGGGTGGTAGTTTTAGTGACTACAAACACAATGCAACTAAAAATTTCGCAAAGAAACGAAACAATTTTGTTTATATTTTTTAAATATCGTCATTTCTGGGTCGCAAATCCATAGTTTTTGCTAAAATAATAATTTAAACTCTTCTATACCTTATAGTCCTTATAAATAAAAGGGTATACACTATTATTTAAGGAAAAAATGGATTTACCACCCAAATACGACTACATAAAAAAAAAAAAACAAAAAAAAGTCTTGTTTTTTTCCTAAATTTTCTGTGGCACTGAAGTCGCTTAAACTATCATCCGGCTTCGTTTTCGGTAGCAGTTTTGATATACCCTGTATAAGAGTTCAAGTGACAAAAATGTACATGGGTAACTACATAGTGTAAATCATAAATTACTACAGTCCCCATTGCGACATGGAACCCTTACTTCCTGAATTAGATAACAACATCTAGCCGCTATTCTATAGTATGTTTATAAAAAAATATTTTTAGTATAATATGTAGGAGTCTAGAGCTCAGAAAATATAATTATTTTGGTAAATCATTTTGAATATTTATTGCTTATTCCATTGGTAATATGGATTTAACAGTTAATTAAGACCTTAACTGGAATCGTGAGGCTGCACTGCGGGTTCGTTCCTGGCATTAACTAAAGCATAAATCCATTCGCTCGATCTATTGCATTTTTAATCGATCTACAAATTTGTGGATGCTATGAGACCGAAAATACCAGTAACACAAGTCTTGTAAACAAATATGGTATCAGAACTATCTACTCATATGACTTAGATATGATTTATGAGAACCTACTTAAAATAGTTAATTTGTTTAGCTGTTTTAGACAGCTGCCTAGTAGCGGACAAAGCCGGGGTTATCATTTGAGAAATGTGACGTATACATTAAAACATATGTGTTGTATCAAATATAGAGTGTAATGAAAATGTCCTTAGCACCTTTTTTAACAATATAACTTAAATAAACATATTATTAAGATCTACAAATTAGGTTATTAATATGTGTATTTATTTAAACATATTATTTTCTTTCGCATTAAAGAGTTTCAATAAGTTCAAGAAAAGTTTTTAAGCGGACGCAAACACACCTAGTAATCAAATATACCTTATGTTACTCAATGATATTAACATAAAACCTTAGAGTATTTATATATAGAGGGAGCGCTGTCATACATTTGCAACTTCAAAAACGTAGATATTTTCTTGTTCGTAATGTTGGTAGCATTGCTATATTAATGTTACCGATAAATGACTTTTCCACGAAAAATATATAAATAAATAAATAAACGGAAATTAACATATTCACGTTACATTGTTTTTAGTTATTATAATACAAAATATTAATAATAAATGAAAAATAAAACTCACCCTTGGCTTATTATAATTTATTTCGCTCCAAATTCAAATATTTTATATTTTTTACCTAAAAATTATTCCGGAACTTTTTCGGAATTTCAACAATTTAATTACTTGCAACATTGAATAAAAAGGCGTTCGAAAATTCAAAAATATGAATGTTTTTCTGTAAAATGATTTAAATTATTTCTTGTTAATTAATAAGAAATTGGATTTATTGTCGATTATAAATGAATACACAGTTAATAATTAACCCCTTAAGTAAATTTGGATGGTATTCGATAACGCTAAACCACATTTTTTGATTTTTCTTTTTCACGAAATCCATGCATATTCCACGCTGTCACAATTCATACTGGATGTAGGGAAGAAAAAGGTGGCCCCGGCACCACCATTTTTATCTACGTTTTTGAGGTACCAGCGCTCCCTCTATATATATATACTCTAAGCATAAAACTATTGCAGTGACAACACAGATTGCTTAGCCCAGGCTAATTGGTCTGTGACCTAAAACAATTACCGATAATAATGTCTGCGTCTTAAGGTCACTAGATAAAATAATAATCAAATAAAATCATAATCATGCTATGAGTGTCTCAGAGACTATACTAGATAATAATACAATGTGTATCAGGAAAGCGATAGTCCCAACATCGCGAAGCAGACACCCGTGCAGCACGGTGCGGTGCGGCACAGCGCGGCGCACCAAAGTTACGAGTGCAAAGGTCAGATTACCGCGTCATCGATCCAGTATCCGCGATGTGCAACACAACACTACCATTTAGAATTTACGTGACGTGTTTTTTATTTCTTACGTACGTATTTTCTATATGGTATTACTTATTATTTACAAGTCCTTGAAATTCATAATCGCAAGCTGCTGTTTATTTATGACTACCGCCTTGTTATTTATTTCAAAAACATTTTCTAGCTCAAAAATACGTATGTAGCCACTGTTGTAGCTTTGAAAAATATTGGCGAAATTTGAATTCACATTTGAAATTTGAATTGTGGTATTTGAAAAAGCAAACAGCATTGATGATACAAAAAATAGAAAAAAAAGCACTGTTTCAAAATAGTTAACGGATAAATTAAGGTAACAATAACAAAAAAGATGTTTATTTTTTTAATTGAAATAATTCGATCGGAACTCACTTTTAAATAACTTCTGCGATAAGCAAGATAAAAAGTCAAAAAAAAAATTTAAGTCATAGGTAATTTGAAAAACAACATTATTTTTTACTTTATATCATTTTCGTCTTCATTTCTATTCATTTCAAATTAAAAATTTACAAATCCCGTATTAAAACTATTTATGCGGGTTTAAACCTGTAACGAATTTATTAAAATTATCGCACTTGAATTAGCTGACTTTAGTAGGTAATGTTATAATATTCATACTCAATGTCATACAAAAATGCCGCCTGATCTATATAGGTAATGATGGCAAAACAGCGTAATTAACTTTACCTTCACGACTTCCACTATATAGTAGGTTATATAAAGGACGAACAACGAAAACCCTACGAGCAGTTCCTTTTTTTCCTCCAGTATGTACATTAATGGACTTGACATGATAAAAATATAGAATAAACTAAAACCAAAAAAAAAACTCTACTAAAAGAGCGCAGGAACTGTAGTTCCCGGCCGCTACAGAACACTGAACATATCGCTGAATCGCTTCGCTCATGCTGAAGACGGAGCTGCCGGTACGCCAGAGCTGCAAAACTATCGATATGGAAATTATCGACAACAATCACTGCAACTACTATGCGAAAATTTAATAAAATCGAAAAAAATAAGAGGAATTTGTTTTAAACTTAATTTTAAATCATCAATATTTTATTTGTCACGCCAAAAATATATTTATTTAAACATTTCATACATAAATGTAATGCGAATAACTCTGCACATGGTTTAGTAGACATTTGAAATGTCAAATATAATTTGAGGTTATATTTCAATAATTTGTGTTGACATGTGAAGCAATGTGTATTGTATAGAAAAAACATATCGTGTTGAATAAAATGGATATTGTAAACGAAATATTAGAAAGGGAGCAGAAGAAAGCCGAAAAATACAAACCAATAACTGTTGAAAAGCATTTAGATGTAGAATTCGACGTCGGGACTTTACTGGCTTCAGACACAAACGATTTAGACATAAAGTTGTTAAAGTAAGTAAAAAAATAATGTTATAGCTTTATAATAGAGACTAATGCCCAACAGAAAACAGTAGTCAGTAAATTGACATATTCATCATTCTGTGAATTTATTAAAAGGCAATATACATTTCAGTTCGAACACAGATGAGTACTTGCTATCTCTTGCTCGAGACAATGCACAGTTGCTGTTGAACAAGGTGTGGGAGCTGCCCACTGAGAGGATCGAGGAGGCGATAGTGGTGCGTCTCCCGGCGCCTACCACGACGTTACCGCGCGCGAAGCCTGTGCCTAAACCCCGTGCCCTGACCAAATGGGAAGAGTTTGCCAAAGCTAAAGGCATTACTAAGAAAAAGAAGGATAAACTGCAATGGGATGAACAATTACAAAAATGGGTGCCTCTGTTTGGGTATGTAAAGTTCAAAGAATTGCATATAGCATGGTATATTTAAAAAGAATTCCCCATATGGTTGTTTACAGTGGACAATTATTGTATGTTGCACCATTATTAATCATAACCATAATGCTTAGGACGTAGCCAAAGCTGTCTTTCTGTCTTCTATGTTATTAAAATATAACAACAAAATTTTACTTCATAATTGTTAAAATAAATTAAATTTATAATTGGTAAGTTTTACTTTTTAATATATTATGTGGGGTAAATGTAAATATTTGTCCCCAAAAATGAAATTGGTTTATTTATAAAAAACAATATATTCCAGATTCAAAAAAGCTGCAGCAGAAAAAGAGAAGAATTGGCTCATAGAAGTGCCACAAAATGTAGACCCCATGGTAGATATGTATGAAAAGAAAGCAGGCGAAAAATCTGAAAAGGTGGCAAAGAATGAACTGCAAAGACTGAAGAATATAGCCAGAGCTAGGAAAGTAAAAATACCCCGAGTTGGTCTCCCAGTCACTTCCGACAAAGCCTCAGCTAATCAGGTTTGTAAAACACATAACTAGATGATAAAACACACAGTTGTATAAAGTTTTATGCATAGGCCGAAAAGATTTATTGTTCAGTGTCTCAATATTTTTCCTCACTTCAATATTGAATTGTGGTATACTGTTAGGAATAATTCACTAACTGCATTATTTTGTGCAATTCCAGCTAGCCACTGCAGCCACGGTAGCTAAAGCATCCACTGCATCACTTGGTAAATTTCAAGATAAGTTACCAAAAGAAAAGGAAGCTCGAGGCAAAGGTGTTCATGAACTTATACCAGGGAAGGAGCGTAAACGTAAAGCTCCCATACCCACACCGCAAGCAGAGAAAGAATACAATTTGAATTTACTTGACAATATTCTTAACAAGAGACCCAAGATTGATATGGACAAAGCTGTTGCGAAACACATCAACAATGAACAAGTACAGTAAGTATAGTTGTCAATAAAGTTTACTTTTCATAACAAAATATTATTATACCAAGATAAATTCACCACATTTTCTCTGGCTTAAAATTTTGACTATTATAGAGACGGCATACAGAAAAAAATTCAAGTCACAAAATAAGCTCCAAGTGCCTAATGTGTTCACAAAATGTTGCCATTATCTCAAATATATGCCTAGATATACGAACATTTTAATGGTGTGATTTGAAAAACAACCCATAGATTTATGTCAATGATGTAACCTCAGTTTTATATGAACAAATCACTTTAATATTAATTTAGTGTATATAATATAATCTAAATACACCTGCTGTACTTCATCTCTGAACCAACCTAATACAGACTGAGAGAATGCCTCAGGTATTAAGTCCACCTGTATACTATGCAGAAATTGGAGCATAAAAAAATTAACTGACTTCAAAATTGTAATAAACAGAGAAATAAAATTATAAATTTAATTAGTCTGAAATACCTAAATAGACCAACAATTTTTTTGAGGTGTGTGCCTTTATTTCAAAAACTATTGAAACAATTTTGATGGAACTTATATAGCTCCTAAGTTGAAATATGCAAATAAATTAAAAACAAAATTTTATGTCCATAATTGTTTATATAACCTTCGTATTACCAATTATTTATATATATTTCTTAAACAGGAGGTCAGAGGAAAAGAAGAGCATGAAACCTTCAAAAGGAATGCGTAAAGGCAAGGGTAAAGGCAATTCCACTAATTTCTCAGCTAAAAAACCTAAAGCAGGCAAAGGAAAACGTGCACCCAACAAGAATTCCACTGGACGGAAGAGGCGATAAACTGTGTAAGGAAAATAAAATAAATGTTAACCTTATAATATATTATTGTAGTTTGTCTAAATGTATAATATGCTTTCCTATTTATGATCATGTAATCACATGTGACTGAAAGGCGCAGGCGTAAATGGATTTGGTGAACACCATTTCGACCTATATTGGGTGGCATTATTTGGGCAGGAAAAAAATAGGATACGGCTAGTTTTTTTTTATCGTATTATATTATACTAGCGGCCCGGCCCGGGTCCGCTCGGGTGCAGATCCTTTTTGACTCCAGTCCACATCAGAAACATAATATTATATCTAGTCACATGTTTATAATAAAACTCAACGTGGCTACCGTCTACCGCTTTTCCCATCCTGTCCTGTCCCTTTAGACCATTTTAAGAGAAACAAATCCTGCCATACATGATTGTAGCGTAACTTCAACCGTTCATACAGCAAACGCAACGGAAACACAATAGGAATAAAATCACCTCAATTTTGAAATATTTTTCATTACTGCTCTGCTATTATTGGTCATAGGGTGATGTTATATAGCATATTCCTCGATAAATTACCTATCCAACACAAAAATATTCTTTCAATTCGAACTTGGAGTTGTTGAGATAAGTGGGCACAAACGAACAAACCCTTCAGCTTTATATATTACTATAGATTTTACTTACTTTGTAATAAATTACATATTTACAGTGCTGTTTTCGAAAAGTGCGTGGTGGCCTGTTGGTAAACGGACCGGACGCGGCTGCCAACATGTTCACGGTGGTCGCGGGTTCAAATCCCAGGGCACACCTCTGACTTTTCGGAGTCATGTGTGTATTGATAGTCAATCACCACGCACTAAAACGGTGAAGGAAAACATCGTGAGGAAACCTGCATACCATAGAGATTTATAAGAATTTCTATGGTAAGTCCGCCAACCCGCACTAGGCCAGCGTGGTGGACTATATGGCCTAACCACTCTCAATCATACTCTCGATTGTAGAGTAGACCCGTGCCCTGCAGTGGGACGTATATGGGCTGATACAGATCTACATACAGAATTTATTCTACGCTAACTCGCAAACGAATCTACTTAAAATACGAGTTAGCGTAGTTTAAATTGTTGGTGTCGAAATGATGTGTATCTCCGTGATGGCCTCCGTGGCGCAGTCGGTTAGACGCCGTCTGTGAAATGAGAGGCCTCAGGTTCGATCCCCGCACCGAGATAAATGTTTGTGCGGCTCACAAATATTCCGGGTCTGCGTGTTTGTGAGACCGAAAAGTCTCTCGTAGTTCCCGATACCCACAAAACAAGATTCGATCTTAATGTGGGGTCAGGACTATGTATGTTTGTTATTTATATATTTTATTTATCTGTGATCGATTTTTGTATTTAGAATATAACTGATAATAATTAATACCAAAACTGTGAAAACCTGTTAGTTATGAGTTTCCTATATATTATTATACTCTTTGGGTAGGAGCCCTAGCAAAAAATAAAATTCGAAGTAGATACTTATTTAATTTATGTAGAGTTTAATTTCCATTGCTTATAACCAATTTTTCCATTAAAGAAAATAATGTTCATGATTATCTTGAAATAAAAGATTCAAGTTTTTATTTTATATTTATTTTTTTCATTATGTTGGTCTAGCTTTCCACATTATAAATAGAACATGTCATAAACTATGCAAAAAGCTTATCCATCATTAAAACATTCGTCAGATTAAATACGTACTAAAATTGAATGATATTTTTCCTTAATTACTATATTGCCTATCAACTAGACGTTTTTGACAGTGGATTGCATGCACTTCTTAATAGTATATGTGTAAAGAACGTAATAGGTAATCCACACCGAATTAATGAGGTTGAAAATAATAGCCTTTTGTAAAAACACAAAGGGCTATTTCTATATTACATCAATGTTTTCCTATTGAAATATATTTTTTAACTAAATACAGTTCCCGAGATTAAACATCTATAAATTATTTGCTACGCGTCACGAAAGGACCATCAGATCTATCTTTTATGCACTTGAGCGCGCGCGATATATTCCACTAAGTTTTAATTGTCAAAAACGTCATAAAATGTTAACCTTTTACTGAACACCACTATACATTTGAACTACACACTAAAGGAAATGGTATAATCACTAATACTGTATATTACGAACATCTAAATATTTGGCGCTACACAACATATTCTACATTATTGAATATCTATAAAGCTATGCTGGAAGCGTCTACTTTATAATGACTAACCATTGACTCACTATGCTGTCGCTATAACATCTGTGACATGAAGCATGTACTGGTGTATATAGCTTGTTACAGATTTTCAATATATTTTAATCCGTACATTCATATCAGAGATGCTACAATCGAAACTACTTACAAGTTAGTATTGCTATCGTTTGCAGCTATGCACTACCTATCTAAAGTAGGTAAACAATTGTCACAAAATAGGTTTTCTGATATCATTTTCTTATATCAATATACTGACACTGTTTCACACCCATTATCCAGATTGATAAATGTAATAAATTGTGGGGGACTTTATTATTTATTTTCTGCATTCGGTATCTCTCTCTCTCTCTCTCTCTAATTATTCAGCCACAAGAAGACCACTGCTAAACATAGATCTCCCCAAAGGATGTCTACATCGACTTTTTGAAAGCGATCTGTATCCAGCTACTTTTTACATACTCGTTATTATGTATTGAGCATACATGGGTAATTCTTTCCTGCAATATTTGCCAAAACTTTGTACAAATAATCTTCCGCAGGCTGTGAAACAGTATCCGCAATTAGGAGATCTATTTTATTTCATTATTTTAATTTTACGATAAGAATAATTAGGAAATATTTTATCTAGAACGATAAGAATAAAATATTAAAATAAAATTATGGCACAACATTATTCCACACAACCTTGAGGACCTATATTACAATTTAATTACTTGCTTTCAAATTAAACAGGGCTAAATTAGGTTGATCAGCTAAAACATTTTGAATTCATAATAAAATTCATTTATCCAGTGCCAAATATTGAAAATTGGTACAAAAGCTATCAACGAATGATTGTATCAAAGCTATGCCTAAGTAACAAGTTCACTACAAAGAGAAAAATGGCAAGCAGCAGCAGAATAACCTGCAAATATAACAACCTACCTTAAAAAAATATACAAATTGTTAATAAGTTCGAAAATGAATCACAAGGTCCTCATTCCTTCAATATCATAGATTACCTATCTAATACAAAATAGGAAACACACAATAAATATAGAGAATATCTAACAAAAGCTTGTAAAGAGTTTTTGTTCTATCAATTTCAAATTCGATAGAGTTTGGCACCATGTGCCGGATCAGTCAACAACGTAAAATATATCTTAACTTTAAAACACAATATGACTTCATTTTTAAACAATTCTTTACGGCTATCTATAACCCTGTATGTAAATAACAATGAGGTTTTGATTTTTCCTGTTTTTGATTTTCATGTTAAAACAGAATCACCAAAACTTGAGAATGACAGATTTCGCAACATATAAGTTAGTGGTCACAAAATAGTTGAAAGTTGATCAGCAATTTTCTTCTCGATGGCGTCTGATAGGAACGCTGGTTTCTGGTCACAACTCACAACATCTATATACTTGTAGGTACTTCGGCAAGGGCGGATCCAGCTTTTACGCCAGGGTTATTTGTTAACACACATACTTTTTTACTTTATTTATCGACATACAAATAATTAATTGTGCTTATAATTTTTTTTCAACGAGATCATAATTAAATTATGTCAATCTGAGCACCATGACCTCCTCCCTGGATCCGCCCTTGTACTTCGGCGCACTTGACACTAGCAACTAGCAAGGGACAAACAAAGTTACTGGGGGGGGTGGCAACCTGCTCTTACATATTGACGTATTTGAAATCGTCAGAAGGCAACGTGGTATTGATATTTAAATCTGGAGAACTTCGACCCTTGAGAAAACGCAACCGTTAAAACGCGAGATGATTTCTATCAGAAGTTTTGCCCTTTACACTTGGAGAACACATTAGGTAACTAAATTGTAGTTAACTGAACTAAAACCCAAGCCCCCGCATGTAGAAATAAATCCCTACCTGCTCTGAAACATGTTTTCATTAAATGATTATGTACAAACTACAATGCACATATTGTGTAATGTAAACTATCAAGTATATTTGCGTCTGTTGTTATAAAATAAATTATTAACAGAAATAACAAAACCATTTATGATAATTATAAGACATTATAGTATTTTACGCATCTTGCTTTCAAAGATAAACTGTACACACAGTACAGTATATGGTGGCACACAGTGTACACCATAGTGGCTACATGGTGGAATTAACAATATTTCGCGTTTGTGACATCCGGTTGATAATTAATGCCCAGGCATTGTAATGTACTGCCAGCACCTATATAGTATTAAGTAGCAAAGTATTAAGTAGCGGATGTAGGATTAACGACGCCCTGACGAGACTACTAGGGCGCCCTATAAGTACTATCCAAATCCAAGCGAGACGGTAAATCATAGATACTACACTATTGGTTACAGTGCAATTCTGCACTGACGCCCTGGGACCGTCGCCCAACCGCGCTCTACCCTAACACCGGCTCTGAGTATAATACTTCAAAATTGTTACATAATTAAATAATCTGTCATTCTCTAGCTTTCGTTGGATCGGAGTATTCATAGAATTACACAAGTGGACATAAACTATTCATACAATTTGTATTCACTTACAAAACATACAAACTGAAAACTTAATTGTATGCTTACGCCTAATCGAAGGGCTTAGGAGATCAATTAAGGAATAGAAAAATCTTTCATCTATGAAACAATCATAACAACAACATTTTAAAACTGGTTATAGTATCTACATTCAAAAGACTACAATACTCTACTATACAAAGACCTTTCATTATGATGTGTACAAAATTAATATACATACAAAAATTAATAACTTTGTCATCCGTGGCTCCATTACGTACCTATATCGTGTTTGATTAAGTAAGTATATAAAAAGTATTAGATAAATAAAATAGTTACTTGTATATGATAACGTCATGATTATTCACGTCCTCCGTGTATGGATGTAATCACACGTATAGCATGATCTAGGTACTTAAAGATTCAAAAGATACATCCACGTAATCTTTTCATTTCACCGAGCGCGTAACTACATAAACATCTAACAAGTAAATATAACGACTTGAGAATTCCATAAAATTAATAATAAAATTGGTTTACAAATTCCAATTCTCGAATGTTTCACCTATCACAGGTCATTACACCTAAAATAGCATAAATTGCAGAAAAATAGTAAATATATCGCGTGTAAATATATCCTTTGTGCGATATTAAGTTATTTATAGTCAATACTGCGGCCACCGAAGCATTCCTTGCACACGGTGTACACGCCCGAGTGAGCGTCGTGCTTGCCTTTGTAGTGGCACACAATGTGCACCAGTTTTAGATTCTCTTTCGTAAATATCTGCAGGAAATACCTGTCCGTTTCTATGTTACCCAACTTGGAGTGCTTATCACATGATGTGCATCGTATGTCACCGCTGTACAAATTTCCAATAGCTTCCAATATTTTGGGTATGATCGACCGCGATAGCTCAACTTTGTGATCCAAATTCCAAGTTTGGAATATAATGCGTTCCTCGCGACTTCTGTACGGGTTGATGATATGTTCTCCTTCATATGTGCACTTCTTGATGTTCCACAGGCCGCCGCATTCGAAGGCTCCTTTCTCGTCGCAGAGACGCGCACTAGATTCGGCCTTGCGGTTGAAATATGTTTCATTGTACTTATTAGTTTCCAGTAACTTGCGCAGCTCTGATAGAAACTGATCGATCAATTTTTTACCGCATAAATTCTTTGAATACACGTAAATATCTGATGATTGTAAAGCAGTTTTTGTTTTGTAGTAATATCCGCGCATTCGTTCTTTAACGCGCTTCGACATTGATTGTTCTTTGGTTTTTTCACTGGCCTCCAATCCTGAAATGAGATTTATAGCATTTGGTCTTCATTAGCCTGTTTATCTATAATTCAATTTAAAACTACTTATAATCAATTCAACTTTATAGTACCTTCAAACCAGCCAGGGTCTTGTGAACGCTCACTGAGCAGTGTGCGTGCATCGTTTGCAGATGCTATATACTTTTGGAACACTCTAAACTTTTCCTTGATGTTGGTGCTGAGAAACTGTTTGGCCGCAGCTCCTGTCTCAATATACTCTTTTTTAGTGGAGCGGATCATATTGTAGTAGTGGTCGAAATCTGAAATATTAGAAATATATATTAATGTATGTTAACTATTAGAAAACTATTTTCACACTTTTCTACACTTTATCACTGGCTTCAGAACCTCCTCTATTTTTTATACATCTACAGACAGTTAATAAAGTTTAAGACTGAACCTGTATAAATAGACCCAACTAAAGATAGTTAGGTAATATATCCTTAATGATTATATTTTTGAACACTGACTTGGCACTTTCGATACTCATTTAAAAACAAACTAACGTTGGTGCGCCGCTCTATGTTAGCGTGCGGCAAGCTTGTCTTAGAGTAATTTGGTAAATGGTACAATATACATTTCAATAATAATAAAAACCGGCCAGAGGCGAGTCTAACTCGTACATGAAGAGTTCCGTACCATCATCTATAAAAGAAACCCTAAAACTCATGTTTGTTCCTGTTTATTAAGATCGTGTTAAAAATTACATTTGTTGTATGGGAGCCCCTTTTTAATATTTAATTTATCTTTATTTAATTATTTATTTTGAAAGGTAATATAGGTGGTAGGTGGGTGTTTGTAAGACGGAAAAGTCTGTCGTAGTTCCCGATACCCACGACACAAAACTCGATCTTAGTGTGGGGTCAGGACTATGTATGTATGAGAAAAAATATAATATACAACTAAATATTCTGTGAAAATTTTAAGCATCTACCTATTAGCATTATTAATATTAAGCAAAATTTAAAATTTTAGTAAATCATGATTGTGTCTAGATAAGGGTGAATTTACGTTCCGAGAAATCAAGAATGAACGTTACTCATGCTTCCCCTTAACATATTATACATGTTCATGAACATGTATGAACTGAACATGTATCCCCTTATACATGTTCAGAAAAAGTCGATTAAAGTTTTATTGCTTATTAAAATGCATTTCATAGTATATTCCGTTAACCATTAAAGTAACAACACAAAATCATATTCTTCACCCATTCTAATTGGTTTTATGCAAAAAAGTGTTGATAATACTTACAACTTTCAATGGTCATAACTCTAAATCAGAGGTATTTTCCAAATATTATTATTATATTATCATATTAATACTCAATATCTTTAATGCACACCATATGTTATAAAGATGTTAAAATTTTATTAAAACATACAATGTGGACCCTGCTGGGCACGGCAACAATTTAGGAGAGATGAGGAAGTCATATTATTAATTTTATGTATTGATATATTTAGAATATCGAATCATGTTAATTTCAAATAAGTGTATAAGTGCACATTAAATACAAATACAAATATTTGTATTTAATGTGCACTTATATAATAGCATCATTTTATATATGGGCTGATACATACACACAAAGTTCTTTTCCCATTTTATTTGATATTCAATATCTAGATGCTACTGACCTAGCATATGGAGTTTGGAATAATATTAAAAAGTTAATTTTGCCTACATGTACAACTTTTTGTAAACACACATTCAATCAGAAATTAATATTCTTATTATTCCTTATTAATAAATAATGTTTCATTAAGTGACTTTGTTCCTAATTTACAATATTTATTTAAGGGTTCAATATTCTAATGTTGAGAATTCATATAAGGATGATAATCTATTGTTTTAATAACATACCAGTTACCATGTTTTCAGTATTTTTCAGTAAAATGAATAGAGTTTGTGGAGGCAAGGTGCTCAAATATTCGTTGTCGTCAACCAGTGTCCCGTCCTCCGCCACAAAAAGGCGGCATTCTGCGCAGCTGACATTGAACTGAAACCCAACGTACAACCATGCGAACTAGGTCAAGGTACAAATAATATCGGCCAAGGCCGCAACCCTGACCCATTTCATGTAATTCAAGGATAAACATCCATTTTAATGAATGAAAATCGCTATATTATGTACAGAGAAATTAAAAAATGGTTAAAACAACAAAATGTACATAAATAATATGAATATCGCACTTACTCCTAACTTTTTGCGCGACTTTTCAATCAGCTCTTCTAGATTTTCAGCGGCAACGCCAATTTTCTTTTCTCGTTTAACATCCGTAACTTTGTATCCTTTTTTCATGATTGATAATAAAAATTAAACACTGTTAATTCACATTCAATAAAAACTAATAAAAACAAAGAAAATTCAAACACGAAACCACTGTGCACTTCGAAATCTGAAAATGAATGACAATTGAAACTGACAACTGACAGATGTTAGGCTACTGCCAGTGTTGCTAGCCTATACAGTACCAAAGAATAGTCCATTAGCATTATTTTTAGTCGTCTGTGATTAGTACAGTATACACGTGGTATACATATATTACGTCCATGGGTATACACCATGAACAGCGCCCTGTGAACGTAAAAATGTTTGTCAAAATTCACGTGTTTGTCAAATTATTTGATAGTATGTACTACCCTACGTGTTTGTCGTGTTTGATGAAAATCTCGATACGAAGTGTTTGACAAACAAGATAGATCACAGTCATTGCCTCATTGCTTTGTTTGACATCATGGCGGGCGATACACCCAGACAGCACCATGGAGAGTAATAATAATTAAAATAAATAATAGGAGTTTTACAGCAGATCTGGAAGTAGCAACTGAATTTGAAAGATTTTTTACTGATAATCCCAAAAATACCACCCAACATCTTCAGTCATCTTCGAGGTCTGCTTTATCTATACTTGAAAACCTTGTACCTAAATGTAACGTGGCGTTTGAGTTCTCGCAAATTGGGCCGACGCATATATTAAAATCGTTTAAAGAAATTAGTTTAAAAAAGACCGGAGACTTGTGGGGAATTTCTGTAATTAATATATCTTTAATCATTGAGCATATAGCACCCCACTTAGCAGAGATATTCAACCGTTGCGTGGTATCTGGCGTTTTTCCTGACCTGATGAAACAAAGCAAGGTGGTGCCTCTTTTTAAATCCGGTGACAGCTCAGATCCGACCAATTTCCGACCTGTTTCAATTTTACCAACGCTTAGCAAGTTATTTGAGAAAATAATTCTTACTCAATTATTAGCACATTTCACCACCAATAACTTGCTACACCAGAAACAGTTCGGATTTACAAGGGGTCGATCAACAATTGACGCGGGAATAGCTCTCCTTAAACAAATCTATGACGCTTGGGAAGAGTCGCAAGATGCACTTGGTGTATTCTGTGACTTATCTAAAGCCTTCGACTGCGTAGAGCACGACACTCTGGTCAGGAAATTACGCCACTATGGTATCAGGAACCGAGCTCTCAATCTTTTGTCCTCCTATTTGAGCAATAGGGTACAGAAGGTTGATATTAATGGAAAGCTTTCTGGAGGATCTGCGGTCACTATGGGAGTACCGCAGGGTTCAATTCTGGGACCTTTTCTATTCCTGGTCCACATAAATGACTTACCTTACCACGTCGGGAATAATCACGAAGTTGTGTTGTTTGCGGATGATACATCTTTGAATTTAAAATTAAAAGACAACAATTAGATTTTGATGAAGTAAGCAGTGCCCTTCGTGAAGTTGTACATTGGTTTAATATTAATAATTTATTGCTTAATGCTAAGAAAACTAAATGTATTAAATTCACACTGCCCAATGTTAGGCAATTATCTACCACTGTACAAATTAACGGTGAAGAATTGGATCCTGTTGCGTCTACTACGTTTCTGGACATTGCGGTCGACGCTAAACTCCAGTGGGGACCGCATATCAATAAACTATCTGGTAGATTAAGTTCAGCGGCATATGCAGTTAAAACCATTAGGCGTTTAACGGATGAGGCAGCGGCAAGAATTGTCTATTTCAGCTATTTTCATAGTATAATGTCTTATGGAATTCTTCTCTGGGGAAATGCTGCGGACATAAATAGTATTTTCATTTTACAAAAAAGAGCTGTTAGGGCCATTTATCAACTCGGTCCAAGAGTTTCACTGAGAGAAAAGTTTAAAGAAGTAGATATTCTTACTGTTGCATCTCAATATATTTATGAAAATTTATTATATGTTCGTAAAAATATAACTCAATTTAAGCGTAATTGTGACATGCATAGTAAGAACACTAGGAACAAACATAAGGGGCCATTCAAGTATTACGTAAGCAGATTTATTACAATTATATACCCCCCCATCCCCCTTGTCAGCAAAAGTAAGCAAAGCTCTTACCCGCACCCCCGTGCTTACGTAAACATTTTTGAATTAATATATAGTACTTTTAATTTTTTAATGATTCCTGAAGTAGTTATAATTTTAAAAATAAAATAACAAAAAATTTTTTTTTCTTGCATAGTTTCTTCTACTCACCAAAACTACCACCCGGCTTCGTTTTCGGTGGCAGTCTTGATATACCCTGTATATAACATATATCTTATATTTTCTAACTTTCTTTTCATAACATCCCTGTGTTTATCTGGGCAACTGCATTTTTAATCTTCCTGTTAAGATTGTTTTTATGACGTAATCATCATCTAGACCCCCCTACCCCCCATGTCATCCAAAATAAGCAAAGCAAAGACCCCCCCGCCCCCCTATGGTGCTTACGTAATACTTGAACGGCCCCTAATCTTGCCTCACACGTTACTCGTCTCCACAAGATAAATAATTCTTTTATGCGTCAAAGTATACGCTTTTTTAACAAGCTTCCCAACAGTTTAAGAGAACTTCCAATTAATAAGTTTAAAAAAGTAATAAAAGTTAAGCTGTGTAAAAAAGCATATTATAGAATCTCAGATTATGTGGAAGATAAAACTGCTTGGGAATAAATTGCTCATTTTTTTTTGTATCCAATTGTATTAAAAGCCATTTTAAAACTGACATTATTGTGACTTGTGACATGAAACACTGTAATTGTAAATGGCAATATAAAAAAAAAAAGAAAAAGAAAGAAAAAAAGAAGACAGTTCGTGTTGCTGAGGGAGTTTCTCGCGCCGCTTCTTCTTCACAGCTACAACACGTTCCGAAGCGGTGGTAGCAGAAATAACGATTCAAAAGATCTTGTGAAAGACTATTTGAATAAAGAATATTTTGATTTTGATTTTTTTGATTTTGAATACATTAAGAGCCTAAAGAGATCTGTTAACGATCAAATTTGTTTATCAAACATCACGTTTCATCAAACATGACCAGAGACGATCAAACGAGGGATTAAACATTTTGCTCGTACATTCGATTTCGTCTTTGCCGTGACGTGACGTCGTGCTGAGTCGCGACCGCATATAATGTGTAATACATAAAGATAACGCATTTATATTAATTTATATATTATGTATCTATATTTCAATATATTCTTTTGATTTTATTTTCCATAACATCGGCATGTCCTGATAAAGATGAAAGATGAAAGATTTATGTCTATTTCTCCCGTCAAACAGCTGTGTAAATTCACTGTTGTGTTTCGGATTGAAGGGCATTGAAGCCAGAGTAATTACTGGACATATTAAGACTTAACATCTTATGTCTCAGGATAGCGAGCGCAGTGGAATGCCAAGCATTGCTTTGTTATTCAATGTGTTATTTGGTTTTGCTACTGTTCATGAGCTGTCGTATCGCTTACCATCAGGCGAACGACATGCACGTGTCGCCATTCATTGTAATAAAAGAAAAAAAAGAGTTATGAAATACAATATAAATTATTTTTCTGTAATAATACCACTTAATGTATTATTCTCCAAGGTGCTATCATTGGTATGATGCCAAACAAAATAATGACTGTTGGGTATCACCATCATCATAATAATAAAAATAATGATAGTGAAACCCAAATGATTATTTTGATGGTGACATATTAAAATTACATAATAAAACCGTAATACATTGATTTTCGATCTTCGTTAATTTTATTATTATTTACAATTTTAGTTTGTTACCCTGCTGTCAATCATCAACCCTTCATTTGACTATGTATCTTTGCCTAATTATTACTAAAATTTTGCTTACTGATTAAGTTTATATAACATTATATTTGTTAATAATGAAAGGTATTATTTTAATAACTTAAAAGAACTAACATTTTATTACAATTCCTTCACTAATTAATGGAAAAGAAACTTTTTAAATATTCTTAAACATGGTCATAATTCATGAGTCTCAAGACTTTTTTTACTATTCAAAGAGTCTTAGCATTCACAACAGTCTATTTGGTTTAATAATTTGTTAACAACCCATCCAGCAGCATTGGCCCATGTATGAGTGTTCATTCATTCTCTACAGGCCTGCTCTAATATATTCTCAATATTACAATTCATTTTTGGATGAACAACTCCCTAGCAGTGTCATTATGAAATAGTTTTTAAAAATTTAAAGCTTGGTCTTGGTAGAATTGGTACAATGTATACATGGTAAGGTGTATAATGAATCATAGAGACAAATTTGAACCTATAATTATATGAAATTTTCATGTTTTATTATATGTATAAAGAACATAGAATGATGAAATATGATGTAAATAGATATACCCATTGATTCTTAGTTATAACACCCCCCCCCCCTCCCGCCCGCCCGCACACACACGCTCACACACACGCACACGCTCTAATCGCTCACATACCAGTGGTGGTATGTGACGCGTGTGGACGCATCTACCGTTCCTACAATGTAAACATAAGCCTAACCATTTACTAACCATTAATAAATTTAAAATAGTATTGCTTCTCATTTATATTTTGTTCTTAGTCTACTCTTTGATTATTAATTATTGTTATATGTGTACTTCGTAATTGGCGTATTGTTTCGTTTTTAATTATAATGTATTTTAAATTTTCATCTCAAAGGACCTAATAAATAAATAAATAAATAAATTAAACACAAATAATTTTAATGAAAAGTCATGTGAAATTATATCAATATTAGATATCACATAAGCTAGTAATAATAGAATTACAATTCACATTATGTAAGATGGAATTACCCTTAAATAAGAGTTGTAGTACCTTAATATTTTTTTTCATCAAACTTTGAAATATAGACATTTTATTATCTACAGTTTGTCACACAATATAACTGTGCCACACATGTGTTCAAATAAGTGTTTAAAAAAGTGTACAAATATTCTTGCTATGTGCATGTCACAGCTGTCAGTTGCATGTTTTCTGCTAACATAAAAATAAACGTATCCAAATTGGAAATTGCATTAATGTTCTCTCGTGTGTTGAAGTTTGTTTACAATTTCTCTATATATAAATTATAATATTAATCTATGTTATTACAATTCTTGAATCTCGTCGCCAGCGTGCTGTGGTAATTGTGATTCAGAATAACGAAGTATTGTGTAAACATGAAACGAGGAGCTTTAATAGTAATTGAAGGCGTGGATAGAACCGGTAAATCAACTCAAAGCAAAATCTTAGGTAAATGTTAGTTGTTTAATTTCGTGAATAATAGATTGTTTACCTTTTAGAACTGTTTTGCTATCTACCCTCAGGTAAATAGTTTTCACCATTTATTTAAAATTGCAAATGATTAAATCATCCATCATAGTCCATACTTCTATGGAACCCACTTTCCCTTAAAATCAGCGTGTCTAGTACTCGTGTAACATTTGAAAGGACAGCCAAGCAACTTTTGTTGGATAATTTTACAGTATCAGTCTAGTGTGTAAATTGCGTTTATATTATATTTTACTGTATATTAAATGATATGTATTTTTTATGTTTTGTAATATATTTATCATTTCTTTTATTGTATGTATATATTATAAAGTTATATTTAATTATATATTCATGATTTTACCTTAACTCTTTTTTTTAAACCACCCAAAGGTTGACTGGCTCAGATTCCTTCTGGCATAAGTTCCCCTTAATGCTATCTACATATAAGAAGTATAATAAAAAAATAATTAATTCTTTGGAATAGTCAATTTTATGTAATGAAATTGTATATAATCTTGTAAAATTTCAATAAAATGTCACTCTTTTGATTTCTCTTGGGTAAAACTTAATCAGTGCTGATGATTTTATCCTGACTGAGCATTGGCACACTGTAATTTATGCAGTGACAGTGGGTTGCGATTTGAGGAGGATCTTATTGTGGTGATTAAGTTCTGGTAGTAAATATGGTTGCTCGGAAATCAGTGCTGCGAACCTGCTGCACTGAAGTTTTGTGTTAATTATACAAATTGTGTTACTAAGCTCTGTGCTTTAAAGACATAAACCCAAACTATTATATAATTCCAACCAGATCTGATTATAATTATAAAGGTGATTACAGATAGAATAAAGAAAAGAAAAAAAATGTTGAAAAGAAACATAATTTTATATTAAGCATTTTATTTAAAATTTTAGTTGAAAGTTTGAAGAATAAGAACATTCATGCTGAATACAGAAATTTTCCTGCACGAGAAACTGCAATTGGTTCTGTAATAAATGATTATTTAACTAAAAAAGTGAGTGTCATTTTCCATTTATTGTTGTGTTATATTCTAAGATATTTATTTGTAATGATTATTGCCATTAGAGGCATTAAATGCACAACATATCTTATGTGATAAGGGACTATGTGGTTTTCTTATAGCTTTTGAATCAATAATATGCATATATTTTTATAACATATAAAATATAAAAATTGATGTTTTAAATTTTAATCATTTAGAAAATGGTAAATTTAAAAGTGAATCATTATAAGATATGTTTACATCATTTTGAGCTATCATACCATAAAACTACAACTCTGAAATCCTCAGCTGTTCTCTAATATAATATGCATGGAAAAACCTTTGTCTTGAATCACCTTGTTCATTTATAAAGAGCATATTGAACTTGTTACATAGTTTGATAGAATGCTTAGATCTTTTATACTATGCAACAGGAGTGGCAAGCAACTTTTCTTTATTCTATGTAATTATACTACACAAAGTGGTGTAGTAAATAGGTTAAAGATGCATTTGTGTACAATATTACAGATTGATCTGTCTGATGAAGCAATACATCTGTTGTTCTCTGCAAACCGTTGGGAGAAAGCTCACAACATGATCAGAACATTGGAAGCTGGTACTACAATTATATTAGACAGATACTGCTACTCTGGTGTTGCATTCTCTGCCGCTAAAGGTATCTAAAATTGTAGTACTTTTTTATACTGACTTGGTATATTGATTAGGTGTACTTGTTTATATTTAATATTTATTGCTGATACTAAGCTATTATTCTTGGTTATCAATGCTAGAAATGGAAGTCAAAATCACTGCCCACTACAAGGTTCTATAACATAGCCTAGATTTGAATGCTTTTTCATTCCTAAAATTTTTTTTTATTTAAGATACTTTAGTAAACTTATACATACCTGTTGGTGGTGACTTGAATGACTTACAAGGCAGTAGCATGAAAGATTTAAAAATTATTACATAATTCATTCATAGAATGACTGTAAACATAATGCCTAGTCAGAAAATGTTAAACAAAATAAAAGCAGTAATCTTTATGTTTCAGGGTTAGATTTAAAGTGGTGTAAATCACCAGATGTGGGATTGCCAAAGCCGGATCAAGTATTCTTTTTGAATTTGCCATTTCAGTCTATTATAGAAAGGAAAGGATTTGGCCAAGAAAGGTAAAATAATACAGGAATAGATGTTATTGTTAGAGTATTAAAATGTAGAGCTAATATATAAATAATTAGACATTTAATAATATGCATTAAGCAAGGACCATTACTGATTAAATATCAAGTATTTTATAATTATATGTTTAATATTCAATTGCATTTATTTTGAATGGGTTTCAATATTAGCATTTACTTTCAGATATGAAGTTTTAGATTTTCAAAAAAAAGTATACAATACATACTCAACATTACGTGAAGAAAATTGGGATATTTTGAATGCAAATAGGTAAATATTGATATTTCATTTATACAAGCTTTTCTATGACTAAATTACACTTATAAGTGCTTGTTCACGTTGATACGCGGGCGCAGTCCCGAAATATCAAACACATTGATGTAATTCAAGTGTTCACATACGAAACGCACGTGCGGTGTAAGTCACGGACGAGCTAGCGACAATGCGTGCGGCGCGCTCGCGACAATATCAAACGCATGAGTTGTTTGTTGCTGTTCATGTCGAACGCGGTCGAGGGCGCGATTACTCGCGAAGTCAGGTAAGTTCAAACTGTTTGAACTTGTCGCTAGAAACGATAGGCTCTTTTTATCATGTCGTCCAACACAGACGAATTTATTATTGCTGTCATTCAAAATAAAAGATTGTCTTCCATGTTTTCAATCCCTGGCTGTTGTCAGGCAATCATTACACTCGCGCGAACGCCTGGCGGTCGTGTGAACACGACTCGCGTCTATCGCGCCTACACCCGCCACCGCGCCCGCGCTTGCCTACGTGAACAAGCACTAAGACATATCTGAATTTAATAATGTCAAATAAATTACCTTTATAATTTATACATATTTGATTAAACATGTTGTTTTCAGATCAATTGAGGCAATTCAAGAGGAATTATTTAGTAAAACCTTACAAATTGTTGAGGATGTTGGTGATAAGCCTGTAGGCAAAATGTGGGTTGATGAAATTTGACCTTTATGGAAATATATTCTATGGTATAAGAGTAAATGGAAATGAACAGTAATGAACGAAATTATTTTTATAAGTACTAATAGCAGCTCGGCTTAGCCGAGTTGCAATTTTATTTTTATATTAACTATATCTCAAGTGACAGAATTGGAACCTACTGTCTTACGGCCATTCTCTATATCCTATCTGTCTTATCAACAGGTTATAAAAGCTACCATTAATATGTCGATACAATTCTACGCTTCGTTAAATAAAGGTATATGTATTTATCTTACCTAGCTATGTATAAATATATACACCATACCTATAACCCTCTATTTTTGTAAAATAAGACATAAAATGCATGGAAATATCTAATAAATTCTCTTGTTAAAGGTAGATAGATTGTAGAGAATGGCTGTAAGTCATTGAATTAAAAACTAAAGATAGTCCTTTCAGTACATTTGTACATTCACACGAACAAGTTTTCTTGAGATATAGATGTATTTTAGATTTGTGAGATATAAATTAGAAGCATTATAAATGGTTCTTAACTTATCTAAACACAAGGTAACTTCAGTGAATTGGCAGTTAGAGATGTACTAAGGAGTACAAAAAATGAGGATTCAAATAATGGCCAGCGCACACCGGGACGGGTGGCAACGGATTTTGTTTTTTTTACGAAGGATATTCAAACTTATCTGGTAGAAATACGACATAAATGTTTTAAATTAATGCCGTGGCATCGAAAGGAATTTCTTGAGACTGCATGCATGCAAAGGGATCCCCCGGCGGGATACCGTGGAGCATTGCGGTGTGGCGTGACATCTCGGGATGAGGCAGTCAAAGCGGAGGTAATCGTCTACCATTTCGTACCGACCGAATTCGTTTTTGTCAAAAAAATTCAAACAGTTTATCTCCCTTCACATCCCGGTGTTCTAAGGCTAATTAAAATATATTATTAACCCTTTTTTTCATCGAATTATTATGTAGAGTTCTATAGTTTTACGGTCGAATACTGTATGGATATTAAACTATGTAGGTACAAAATAAGAACTTTTAAAAAGCGACTATTTAATTCATAGATAGCATTTAAGATGTGTGATTGATAATAAAAACCGTAACTTGTATTTTAATAATAATGTGGAGAAAAAGCGTGGATCGATATGAATCTTCTTCATTCAGTGCCTACGATACATATTATACCTACCACAATATTTAAGGCATTTTTGTTTCTTTGTACCTTTTGTATATATTTCGTGACATACACAAATACATTTCATGAATATATGGCCTGGGAAATTTATGTTAAACAAAACAAAGAGTTCGTGTTGTTAACACTAATAAAGCAGTTTCCCGACTTTCGGGTTAAGGCGAATGAACATTATAGTAATAATAATATACTTAAAAAGTTACATTACTGCTAAATAATGAAATACATTCTTATTACTTAGTAAATAAAGTATGCCCAAGTTAGCAAGGCACCGTTATGTACGTTACTTACACCATTTACCAGTATGTAATTGAGAATATCGTAGTATATTGTAATATAGTAAGGAATAAAAATAATAAAGAATATATTTTTAATGGTATGACATTTATTTTTTCTGAATATTTTGTAACAAGATCCTTGCCCCCTCTGATGATTGCTTTTTCAATATGCTAGATTGTGCTTTAACTTTCTTGCTGAGTTGAGCTGCGGTATTGTCTTTATTACTTTCTATCAGTTTAACTAAAAAGAAACATCCTCTATTTGTCTGCAGCCACATTTTAATCTGAAATGATTTATTAATTGTTATGAATTTCAAAAGATTTTTATATTAATGCAAAAACAGATTCACACTATCATTAATGGGAATAGCGATGATTTAAGGCTGGTAAATAGAATATGCTGGTCCTCTATGCTCATTCGGAAACACGACACATTGCGAGGGTCCCATCAATAGTGGATTAAAAACACAAAATATGTGACTGTACTGTACTGTGCTGTATCAGTGAAAATTTCACAACATTAATTAATTATGACTTATTACGTTTACGACCGTAAATTTTAAAATAATATATAATGTATAAATATTTCATCACCATTTCACAACTTTGTATTTGGTAGATTATTTTATGTTTACAAACGCGTGGACTAACTTTGTGCAATATATTTTTTGTGATGCAACAGCAATGTATTAAACTGGGAATGCCAGCTACATGCCTAGGATGGGATGGCGGCTTGAGTGACCTAACATTTGCCTCTCTCGGCAACCTCGTGCGGCTGATCACGAGTTGGTATGAACCTACACAAATATACTTAGCTGTATAAGGGCTAACCGTTTCATCATCCAGGTGCTCTGCTACAGCTGCTCCAAGTGTACAGTCATCTTTGTCCTTATCCAAAGCTGCCAACTTTTTAAGGCACATATGGATACCAGCATCTTCCACTGCTAGTATGTCTTTGCCATCAGCCTGTATGCGCCACTCTGGTCGGCAGATCGCTTTGCCAAAGCCTTCTAAAATGTTCTTTGAAGTTTCTAAAAAAATGTAGAAGTATTTAGTTAATAAATCTTTAAAGTTAAGATTGAAAGTGAGGGTGTTTCATGTTTATATGTTAAAAGAAATGATGCAACAGTTTTGATTTTACTAAGAAAAAATACTGTTGCATCAATCAGAGTATTTAGTATTAAAATTTAAAAAACAACTGGGAATCTCGTTGCATCTGGAATTTGGTATAAAGGTAATGGAATGTAATTTACCTATTGACAAAACAGCTACTGCCAATAACATATTAGCTTTGCTACTAAGCCAAAACTCAGGGTCTGATTCCATGTCTTCCTTTAAGGGTGGAAGGACAGCTTCTCTCAGCTCACTCACACGCAGCTCTGCATCTTTTTTCGAGGTGCCACTTTTCGCCCCTTCTTCCAGAAACTTTATAAAGGTTGGATGGAAAGCAGCAGAATCTTTTGGTTTAACCAGCCAATGTAAAACCTAAAATAAAATATTATGTCAAAAAATCTACTTGCTAGTTAGCTAGCTACTTAAAGTGATATTTTTGTCAAACAGTAAGTAGTTCGTTCTGATTTTATTTTGTCAAATAAGAAAGATGTTTAGATCAAGAAGCTATGATACAAAACTTGTGGATACAATCAAAAGAAATTAATTGACATATTTACAAAAGCATATTTTGCATTTTACATGGAGCATCTCATTGCTGCCATTAATACACATCAATTATAATTTATCCCCAACCTTCATTGCATCAAATTCCGGTAATCCGACCAGTACTTAGCAGGTTATAAAATTAATATAATCTATACTAATGTTATAAAGCAGCAGAGTTTGTTTGTTTGTTTGAACACGCTAATCTCTGGAACTACTGGTCCGATTTGAATGATTCTTTCAGTGTTGGGTAGTCCATTTATCGAGGAAGGCTATAGGTTATATATCATCATGCTATGACCTATAGGAGGAAAGCAGTAGTGATATTTTTAGCAAATACGAGGAAATTTTGTTCGTTTTTCGTGATCCGATTGGTCGATATTCTAAACTGATAGTCAGAATTAAACATTTTGACCGCCATTTTAAAACGTGTATGCCTTCGATCAAATATACACTAGATACACAGTTCCCTATAAAAGTTCTGTTAAAAAGTGGCACCGATGCATGACATTAAAAAGAGTAAACAAAAAGATCACATATTCCAAATATATTAACACAAATTCCACCTTATTCCTGGAGCTTAAAGTAGCTTTTCACATAATATTGTCTAAAGTTCTGCGACGTTTTGGAAGCAACGGTCAGTGCGTGACTGAAGGCGAAAGAGTGCTTAAAGCACTCTTTTTTGGTGCCATTTTCTAAGTGCTCATGTTGTATCTAGTGTATATTTGATCGAAGGTGTATGCACCCGGGCGGAGCCGGGCCCGACCGCTAGTTAAAATATATGTGACAAAAACATGCACTGATTACTAATACTCACCATATTGCCCCAATGATCTTTAGCAACATCTTTCAGGTTACCAGCTATAGTCGTGACTATTGTCTTTTTTACAAGAACTGTGTCATCTACAGAGTCAAATATTGTAATAAGGAGACGATAGCCAGTCTTATGTTTACATAGGGGCACAACATGTTCTTTCACCACTTTTAGTATAGTCTGCAAAAAAAAAGGGAATATTTAATATTTTGTACCCTTGTTGCCAATCTACATTTTAATTCCTGTTATCTCTTTATGGTTTTGTAAATAAGTCTATCTATGCGCAACAAAAAAAAAATGATGCTGTTTTAATGATTTTTGTGTGTGTTAAATTTTTTCTAATTTACACTTCAAGAGCAGTCTTCTGAACAGAAATTATATTCGAGTGTTTCGTTATTTTGTTCACTGATGAAACAGTTTATAAAAGCATTGAATAAGGAAGAAGAATGCGCGAAATGCATTTATAAAATTATTGAAAATGAGTATGGAAAAGTTCAAAGCAAAATGTTCAACTTCAAAACTGAGTGAGCATAAAGTTTAAATTCCTCCACTAGCACCCAAAGAGAATAGAGAATATAGAAATTAATATTAAAGGCCAGAGAGACCACTCCTATCAGGATTGTAAAGTGATGAAATAAAGATTCATCATTCAGGTTAGATGAGGCCATCACACACTGGCTGCTTACAACTGGTTTTTAAACACAGTCTGCAGTTGTTAAAACAAATATTTAAAAAAGATAGCTCTATAATTTGTAGCCGATACATTAATTCTAAACTTGTATTTTTAATACAATAATAAAAAAAAACCGACTTCAAAAGAAATAAACACTAAAAACCAAAAAACAATAAAATAATAACTACCACTACAAAGCAAAAAAATAATATTTATTTCATGGAACTTGTGCATATGGTTAATTTGCTTAATGACTTGACTAGCCAACAAATTAAAAATATATGCATAACATATCGAAGGCGGGTCGCCCAGTACCAAACATATAGATATTGAAATTAATATAAGGCATAGGTCCTACACTCTGCTATCAATCGCAAGAACACAACAGTTGATAGGTGTTAAAAATCCCCCAAATAGTTCTTTATACATTTTATAAATCCGCTTACCTTTTTATCTTTATTAGTTCCTTGCCATATGCACAGGCTGGCTGCATTCACACCAGGAAGTGAGTTACTGAGAGGTACTATCAATGGACTAAGTATTGAGATCATCTCTGTACGGTCCTCTGCACTGCACTCTCTTATGTAATCATATAATATAGAGTGGAATAATCTAAAAAAATGTAATGGTATTCATATTATAATTTCTGTAGGTAATACATATATCATATTCAATTATGAATAGGAAAGACTTAACTGATTATTCAATGTGGTTTCAATATTATTTTTGTTTTGTGGCAACACAAATTTTTATTTCAGAGATAATGGTCAATACTTACTCTCCATCATGTAAATTCTTGTCTAAAATGCGTTGTATATTGGCCCTGCAAGACTGCAAGATAGCAGGCTTCATTCCTACTGTATCCTTATAAGCATCAGCCAGACATTTTACTTTGTCATCTTTTGTCTAGAATTTTTAAAACACGTAACTTATTTTAGGTGCTAATAAAAATCATCAATCAATTTTATGTTTAATCCAGTGGCGTAACTATACCACCTGAGGCCCGTGGCAAAATCGTCCGGTAGAGCCCCGTTTTTTCTGTGTCGAGAGGAAGACTATTTTTTGGAAATGGTAGAGCCACGCTGTTGTCAGACATGACTCAACATAAATGGCGAGTCTCGTCCGGGGCGGTAACACTGTCCCACAGGAAAACGACGCGAAACGACAGCTTTGTCGCATTTCGCATTTCGTTCGGTGAGTTGGAATGCCAGATGCCCCTTTCGTTTTCTCATCCTTTTTCCGTCCCATTCTTTTTCCTATTTGATGGGCCGGCAACACATCCGTAGTCCAAGCGTTATGAACAATCATGGGCGGCAGTGATAACTTACTATCAGGTGACCTGCTTGTCGTTTGCCCGACCAGAGCATTAAAAATGTTTCTTTCCCGGTATCTCGCAGGAGGCTGGGCATAGGTATCTACCAAAACAGTCCGATAGGATTACCTGAGTCAGGCGGAACGTAATCGCGCCGTGGCACCGAGTCAACAACTGATCAAGGACTGTACTGGAATTGTTCAATCGAAAGCGCCACTCTTCCATGGAGAACATACAAAGAGAGGCCATTCGGCACCCCTCTAGGGGCTTTTTGGCGTGGATGTCACAGGAGAGCAATCCAGCCAAATCGTAGACCGCCTCAGAGAAATTGTACAATAGCGCCTGATCAGCCACTGCGCTACTCGGCGCGGTTCACGCCACACCATAGCACAGCGTCTCAGAGACTCAGCTCATCCAGGACACTCATAAAGGGTTATCCATCGTATAATTTCGGTGTACCATCTACTACGAGGTATGTGGGGACCCTCGAGATCAATCAATCCATTCAATGTGCTTTGATTAATTTTGGCTTAAAGGTAGTTGAAATACCAGTGAATGCAGGTGAAAGTTCTATCTAAGAACTTCATGCTATCAAAGAAAATACCAAGATATTGAAGAGCTGACAGAAATGCACTCCATTTTTCAAAATGAATGATTGATGAAAGAGTAATGGGGCCCCTGTAGTGTGAAAAATTTCTAATCTCTATTTATCCTAACCTGACATTTCATAACATTTTATATTTACTATCCATGATATATTGTGTGTGCACTTGTACATACATATTTAGTACATAAAAAATTAAATTATACTCACATTTTTGTATATGTCTCCATAAAATTCTTGTTGCATATAACTTTTTTCTTTTTTAGTAGCAAATTCTCCGTAAGCATAGTCAAGTACAGGGGCACTTATGGTGTGCGTTGCTAAGGACACTATGTGGCCAAAAAACTTCTTTATTACTTCATGTCTGATGAAATCAGTTCCATACTTTAAAATCCTTTTCACAGCATGGTGGGCATATTTTGATTGTGCCATTTGCACCATAATATCCAATAACTCTTCAGTGATTTCATTTTTGATGTCTTCTTGACTGTGCTTAAGCAACACTTGAATAACTCTACTTAAGTCATGGGTCAAAGCTATTGCTTTATATTGTCCTTTTAAGAGACAGTGCAATTCCTTACATGACTTCATACGAAAATCTGGTTTCACCACTTTTCTGAAATAATTATTTCAATTTATAACACTTGCAACAATTTACATTTGTACAAGTATTTTTATGTAGGATCTAAATTCTATAAAATACTGTTTTTATGATATGGTTAATGCTAACTACTAAATTAGGAGACGATGAATACCTTTGTATTTGTGCCGCAAGCAGTTTCGCTTTATGGGAGATTTCAAACACTTCAGCGGTAGACTTTGCCTTTCGTCTTACGATTCTCAATTGCTTTTTTTCCTTCTTCATCTCTGACCATTTTGGCTTTTCTCCGTTGTTGTTTTCTTTAGTATTCGGCTTGGCCTTATTACCTAGCTTACTAAAAGATTTACCTTTGCCTTCAAATTTGTTGAAATTTTTACCACCTCTGCCATCATTTTTAAAGGTTTTCTTCTTATCTTTAGTATCTTTCTGATTCTTCCCATTATCATCAGTGTTTTCTACCAGTTTCTTCTTTTTGGGAGGCGTAGAATGGTCTGCATCGGTTTTTCTTTTAACTTGCTGCATATTTTAAATTGAGGTTACAAATATAATTAAATATTAATGACACGAAAGATTATTTATATTTAAATACTGGTAACGCATTAAAAAGTCATATGCACTGCACAATAATCAGTGAGTTATTCAGATACAAATAAAAAATCCACATTAAAATGACCCACGTGCGACCACAGTGAAATTTAAATTTTGACAACTTCGTTCGTGATTCTTCAGTTCAGTTTTTTAAAAATGGCAAGCAGTGCCGATGTCGACAATTCTGCCAATGTCTAATGTGCGATGAGTACTCGTGTGTTTTAAAATAATGTTATAATAATATTTGAAATAAGTTTGTTTCAATAGTTAACGTTATACTAAATGTATTAAATAACGGCAACGAAGTTAGTACACTGAAACAAAGAAGCACATAAAATTAGTTAATATATAAAAAATATAATAAAATAAAGTAAATTATAAATCATTATAACTATAAAAGTTTGTTAAAAAAAAAAAAAGTAGAATAAATAAAACAAAACAGAAAAAAATAAAAAATAAAATGTATCCCACTCCAAACATTTCCAACGTTTCAGGTTCACAGTCTGATGGCATTAGATCTTATGAAGAGTAACATTACTTCAACCAGTTCAGGAGAGGAGTGAGTTAGCAGAGAAGGAAAATTTATAGGAACAGGAATATTTAGAGATATTATATCTCTGTATAAATCAAGTGTTGAATTGTTCCTGGGGCAGCTGAAGAATATGTGCTCCAGGGAACCCTCGTCTAAACCACATTCACACAAAGAGGAATCCCGAACCCGAATTTTGTTCAGAAATACTGGCGATGAGCAGTGGCCAATACGCATTCGGCAGATCGTCGATATAACTGGTTTCGAAACTTTTTTATATTTAAAGAACCAGGGTTTAGGGGGTATCACTGGTTGTATAGCATAATAATGCTTGCCTATACGTTTTGAAGAGTTGTTCCACTGAGTCTGCCACGAACTCATCAGGGACCTTTGGGAGAGGTTCAGTAAATCATAGGAATGAAGTATAAAATGTTTTAAATCCGCCGATTCTGAAGATATAGCATTTTTTGCCAAGCTATCTGCGTACTCATTCCCAAGTATGCCGCAGTGACTTGGGATCCATGCCAACTGCACTATTTTGCCCATCTTTGCACAAGAAAGCAAACACTTTTTAATTTGGAGGAGTATGGAACTATGTAGTCTACTTTTGAAGGGGTTTTGAATTAATGCTTTGAGGGAGCTCAATGAATCGGTGAATATAATACCCTTTGTGATGTTGTGAGTTTGTATGTAAAGGCAAGCTTCCAAAATGGCGATGCATTCCCCAGTGAATACTGAAGATTCTCTAGGACACTTAAATTGTAAAATAATTCTAGAATTTTGATAATATATCGCGACACCAGTATAGTCGTTATATGAAAATTTTGACGCATCCGTATAAAATTTATGGAAGCTAGACCAACGCTCACCTACCTGGGCATTAAAGGTCCTATCTGCTGAAACCGACTCTTTAAAGATTCCAATGTCAAAAATAATGTTTGGTTTAAAACATAAAGTTTCGAATTGGAAATCGAACATTGGGAGTTTATCAGATATTATGACTGAACCCTCTAGATTTTTGAAAGACCGGTAAGCCTGGAGAAAATGTGGTATATCTTTATGTGTCCAGTAGGTAGATGTATTGCAAGCAAGGTCTAATTTAGCAATTTTTCCAAACAGGGGATGGTGACTTTTGCTGCAGATTTTGCTCCAGAAACGAGTGGCAAGATATTGTCTCCGTAAGGACAAGGGGGGTTCGGAGCACTCAACCTGCAATGCATTCAACGGAGAGGATCTCATACAGCCAGATATGATTCGGAGGCATTTAGCCTGAATCTTGTCCAGCCCCGATAATGCTAATTTGTTGCATGGAAATAATAGGAACATACCATAGTCTATAATACTTCGAATCAAAGCATTATAGACTAATTTCATAGTGAAGGGGTGTGCACCCCACCAGACACCAGCCAGTACCTTTAACATAGGGACTATTCGTTCGCATTTTTTGACCAAATAATTAATGTGTTGTACTCCAGTTAATTTTGAATCCAAATAGACGCCTAAAAATTTGGCGTTGGGGACAATTGGGATATTGTGACCTTCAATGTCAATTTCAATTGAAGGAAGTTGTTTTTTGCGAGTAAATACCACTATGGAGCTTTTCTGGGCTGACAAACTCAAACCATGTCTCAAAAGCCATTGGTTTAGGGAGTTTAAGGATAGACGGAGGGATGTACCTGCATCATAAATAGAGAAATTAGATACATACAAAGCCAGATCGTCAGCGTATTGCAGAATATGGCAGTTGTAGTTCAGGCATGTATCAATATCTGCTGTATAAAGGTTGTACAGTATTGGGCTGAGTACTGAACCTTGTGGCAAACCTTTCCATGATATCCTTTGTTCAAACTCCTCACCTTGGACTCTTAGGGTCAGGTATCTCGACATGAGCATTGAGCATATGCACTGAATCATCCTTGCCGGGAATCTCAGCTGTTGCATTTTCTGCCTGAGAAGGGGAAGGAGGACATTATCATATGCTGAGGATATGTCTAGAAATGAAGCGACTACTGAGTTGTTTTTTGACAGGGCTAATCGAATGTCTGTCACTAGTGTTCCTATGCTATCCACCGTACCAAGTCCCTTCCGAAACCCAAATTGGGAGTTCGGTAGCATTTTTTTAGACTCTGTTATCCATTCTAATCGGTTCTTGATGAGGTGTTCAAAGATTTTTGCCAATGTAGATGACAGGGCGATTGGTCTAAAGTTATTTGGGTCATCTGCATGTTTTCCGGGTTTCAAAATTGGGATAATAATTTGTGTCTTCCAAAGTTTGGGAATCAGTCCATTCAGATAACAACAATTTACCAACTCCAAAAAATATTCTTTTGCTTTCGTACTGGAGTGCACTAAGAAAGAATAAGGCAGTCCATCAATACCAGGAGCAGAATCCTGTAGACTGCCAAGAACCAGATTTAATTCTTCTGCAGTGAACGGAATATCGTGAGGGTCATCTGATGTGACTACCGGGCAGATGTATGTTTCTAGCAATGAGGGCACGTAAGGAGGAGCAATTTTTCTAAAAAAATGTTCCGCAACATCGCGGGATATAGGAGAGGATACTGACGGGGAGCATCCAGACCTAAATCTATTTATAGATTTCCATACTACTGAACAGGGAGTTGAAGGTGTCAAGGAGCTACAGAAGTTAGTCCATCCAGTGCGTTTCTTGCGTCTCAGCATTTTCTGCGTTTTTGCAAATATCTTTTTATAGTGTACTAAATTTTGAGTGCTCATATCTTGGTTATATCTCCTTTCTGCCGATTTTCTTTCCCTGATGGCAATGGTACATTCATGGTCCCACCACGGAGGGGATGGGATTTTTTGTCTGCTGCTGTTTTTAATGGGAAAGCAGGAGTCTGCGCAGGAGGTTAAGGCTTCCGTAAATTTATTACAGCAGAAATTCATATGGGAGTGGTCAGTATTATATATGTTTGGGTCATTGACTTTAGGTAGGGATATGATTTTATTTTCCATTAATTGTGCGAATTTTGACCAATCCGGATCTAACAAAATATATTTTAGCAGAGGGGGTGGGGATTTGTCCAAATAGGTTCGATGGGTTAGGGTAATAAGGATGGGATAATGGTCGCTCCCCTGTGAGAGATCTGTACACTGCCAGCAAGCAGATGCTGCAAGATCAGGTGAGCAGAAGGAGATATCAACGCAACTTTTTTGTTGTCCTGGTAAAACTCGGCGAGTGGAACAACCATTATTGAGTACACAAAGATTTAGGTCATCCAGAATGTCTACCAAGCCTGTACCGAAAGAATCGCACCGATGGGAGCCCCATCTGTAGTGATGGCAGTTAAAGTCACCCATGACTAACAGCGGTCTATTTGTATTGCGTAATGTGTCCCTGATAACAGGAAGGAAAGCTGGATCAGGGTGGGCGATATAAATGGAAATTACATTTATACCCTCCACTCTACCAGCAACTATGTTCATGTCTCCTATCAAGGGATTCATGGGGGTCATAACAAAGGGGATCCGGTTATTAATAAGCAATGCAGAACCTCCATAGCCATCAGGCCTGTCACATCTAAAAATGTTATAGTGTGGTATACGGAAGCTGAGGTTAGGAATTAACCACGTCTCAGCCAAGGCGCAAGTCAGAGGCTTGTATTTGTTTAGGAGGAAGATGAGGTCGTGCTTCTTATGAGACACGCTCCTCACATTCCACTGTAGGAATATTATTGGCGTAGCCATTTTTAAAATCTACTAAAGCAGTTATTAATTGTTGGGCAACGTTGGACGGTTGATGAGAAGTCCAGGATGTAGGATTTTGAGAGGGATTCAGAGTTAAAAGGGATGTTAAAAGATGTATAATTATGTCAATAGGGTTAATTTCGGAATGAGGAGTATTTAGGGCACAGCCATTTTGCTGTGAAGGAGGAGGAGGGTTAATAATAGAACGATGTGCTATTTTGTCATAGGATGGGGATAGTGGAACATGAGATTTGGATTGTCGGAAGACTGTCTTGCGATAAGAGTTGGGGGATTGGGGAGTTTTAAGGGTGTCTGCATAACTACGGGAAACTGCTGGGATGGATTTACTTGCTTCCGCGTAGGATATTGTTTTTTCAGCCATCGTAGTTTTAATAGCTCTCTGTCTACTATATTCCGGGCATGCCTTGCTGTTCGCAAAGTGTTGTCCGGAACACAGCACACAGAAAGCCTCATTTTCTGAAACGTCGCAGCCGTTCCCTGGGTGATCATGGCCACATTTATTACAACGGGGCTTTGACCTGCATACACTCTCGATATGGCCAAATCTGCAACAATTCCTGCACTGTATGGTTGGATATATGTACTGTTCTACTGGCAAAGAAGTGTAACAGCAAAACACTCGCTTAAGCAGGATCTGACCGTCAAACGTGAGAACACAAGTCTCTGTGTGTTTCCACTCAGAAACCCCGTCTCTAATAATCTTTCTATTTATGCGTCTGACTTTAAGAATGTGTCCACATCCAAGTGGAACAGTTATGTACTGTTTAACAGACTCTTCCGACATATCCACAGGGACTCCAGACACGACGCCCATTCTGGTCACATTAAATGTTGGGATTGAGGCAGTAAATTTGTGTTTTGCTAGCAAGTTGTTGGACAAAAAAGCATTTGCATCTTGTTGAGTACAGAACTCAACAGATACTTTGTTTCGTCCTACTCTCTTGACTCCATCTTTAACTATATTATGAATATTGTTATTGTAGAGGAAGAGTCCAAAAGTTACTGGGTGTAAGGTGGTGCCAGAATTTTGTTGAGGTTCAATCTTTGATACGTGTACCACGTAAGGGCCCCGGTCTACTATGTTGTATTTTGTTCGCCCAACCTGGCTTTTTGACTGTTTAGTTGGTCGGATATCGGAAGGTCTGTTGTCTTCTGCCGGCCGTTTATTAGCGTTGCTTGTTTGAGGGACAGCGTCCGTTTCCATTAGGCTGCAAGCAACTTCAGCAAATTGGGATAGGGAATTGGGATTCCTATGTAGAACGGGAGGGGTAGAAAAGGTTGGAGAAAACGGTGGAGTTACGTCAGGAGGGTCGGGGGGGTCGGGGGGTTTATTGGAATTCATGATTAACTAATCTACTTGTAGTAACCTAAAAAAACTAAAACTAAAACACAAAACTATACAAACACAATTGCTAATACAGAATAACTATCTAATATGTACAAATAAAAACGTTTCACAAAAACAATCACAATAAGTTACAGTATTTAATACAACAACTAATCATAAAAAACAAAATAATAAGAAAAAACTCTAGACACACGTGCTGCTCAAAAACACACCGTGGCGAGAATCTTCGTGATTCTTTCCTTGGCCTTTGGGAGTCGGAACTCGGACGTCAGTTGATACAAGCTGTCAATCGTAGGCTGTATGGCATAGAAAGGACAATGGCGAAATCGTATTTGCACTAATAACGCGTTTAGAAATATCATACTTGATAATAATAATATTATTATTTTTCATGAGTTTTCAGCATACTCACTATAGTTGTGTAACGATGTTTAAGTTTCACAATAAAATAAAAAGCTTTATTGACTATTTTGTATGGCCGTCAGTTTTTTTTCATCAATGGCGTAAGGCCTTTTAAGCCGCCAAAAAATATTTTTCATCGAATTTCGCAAAATCTGTTACAAAAATAGCTTTATTTGGTAAGAGAAGTGCGGTAAATATTTATTGCATAGCCCTACTTCACCAAATAACATTTTGAAGAAAACTATCAAATAGAACATAACCTCAAAATCTATAAATTGAAAACGTTTAGTAAGCAATTTAGACTTTTTCAACCAGTATTTCTTAACACATTATTGTTTAGGAACAACAGAGAATTCAAATATATTGTTTTCATCAATAAACGTTCCAAATTTTTATCAACTAAAATCATGTATGGAAATCTGCCATTGTCCTTTTTGCTGTTCCGTGAGGATCGTCTTTGGTGAGGATATATGAAATGTCAACTAGACACTAGTTCGACTGTCAATAAGTGGTCAATAAGCTCAATTAACAATTGGAGAAGTGGTTTTTTTGTTGTAATAATATTGTACACTTTGGTGTTTAAAATTGTAATTATTCTTATTTGCATTTATTTTGTATCGTGACTGATAACTTGTTTTATGAACTTCGCAATAGACAGCTGTAATACGACAAATAGATCATGGTTGATATAAACAAATATCTTGAAAGTCAACTGGCATTGGCAAAACAAAAATCGGAACACAAAAGCAATAAGCAAAAAAATGTTTCATTGTTAAGTACAACAGCGGCTGATCAAATATCCCAAAAACAGGTTAAGAACTTCAGCAAAGCTTCTAATAAAGATTGTAATAAATTTGAGACGAAAGGTAAATGTCGCCAAGAATCAACAAAAGGACGTTATAGAACCGACTCAAATTCAACAAAGGACTCTCATGATGATAAAGATTATGTGCCAATAGATGACAAAGAAGATGAAGATATTTCAATTTGTCTTCCATCAATCCCATCCAGAACAAAACAATCTGTTAAAAGGATTATAGTTGATGATGGTGACACTAAACTCTATAATGAAAGAATAAAAAAATGGCGTAAAAATTTTGCTGCAGCTGCTGCAGGGAAAGTTGATATAAGTTGTTTGTCAGCTGACATACAGTATGTGCTTGATGGCAATAAGGATCCAAATGAAAATCATGAACTTCAAAACGGTCTGTTGGTTCCAAACTATATTTGGAAACAGTTGTATAGATTTCAGAGGACTGGTGTGAAATGGCTATGGGAATTAAATCAAGTGCAGTCAGGAGGGTTGCTTGGTGATGAAATGGGTTTGGGTAAAACTATACAAATTATTGCTTTCTTAGCCGGGCTCTCAAAAACTGATGCAGGACGTTGGAATGGTCTTGGGCCAAGTATTATTGTGGCACCAGCTACAGTGATTTACCAATGGGTATCACATTTCCACTACTGGTGTCCACAACTAAGAGTTGCTGTGCTTCACCACACCGGTTCACACAGTGGAAACCACAACAAACTCATTAGAAATATACATGAATCTCATGGAATCTTACTACTAACATATGCTGGTGTTGTAAAGTATCATAAAATGATTGCAGCTAAAAATTGGCATTATTTAATTTTAGATGAAGGTCATAAAATTAGAAATCCGGATACACAAATTAGTAAACTTATCAAGAAAATTATGACTCCACACAGAATAATTATAACTGGTTCTCCACTACAGAACAGTTTACAGGAACTGTGGTCTCTTTTTGATTTCATAAAGCCACAACTTTTAGGAACATACAATACATTCATGGATCATTTTGCACATCCCATAACACAAGGAGGATACGCTAATGCCACAGAAATTCAGGAAGCTACGGCACTGGAAATAGCAAAAGCATTGAAAAACATTATAACTCCTTACATATTAAGGCGAACCAAAAGTGAAGTTCAGGAGCATATAAAATTACCTGAGAAAAATGAACAAGTTCTTTTCTGTGCACTTACTGTTGAACAACGTGATTTGTACATGGGCTACCTCATGGGCAATACGGTAAGAAGTATTTTAGATAAAGAAAATAAGTATGGAGATCCTTTAAGGGCAAGAGTATTGGTGGCTTTGTCAACATTAAGAAAAATATGTAATCATCCAGATTTATATCTCTATGAAGCTCATGAAGATTCAGAACAAATAGATGTAGATAACTTTGGCCATTGGAAAAGATGTGGTAAAATGACTGTTGTAAACTCATTACTAAAGATATGGCAAAAACAAGGTCACAGAGCTCTTATTTTTACACAGTCAAGAGCCATGTTATGTATTTTAGAACAATACTTGCAAATTCAAGAGTACAAATATTTAAAAATGGATGGAACTGTTAGCGTTAATCAAAGACAAAATTTGATTAAAACTTTTAATGAAAACCCAGAACATCTTGTATTTCTGGCTACTACCAGAGTTGGAGGTTTGGGGGTAAATTTAACTGGTGCTGATAGAGTAATTGTTTATGATCCCGATTGGAATCCAGCAACTGATGATCAAGCTAAGGAAAGAGCTTGGAGAATAGGCCAAGCAAGAAATGTCACTGTGTATAGATTACTGTCGGCAGGTACAATTGAAGAGAAAATTTATCAAAGACAAATATTCAAACAGTTTTTAAGTAATAAAATACTTATAGATCCGAATCAAAAAAATGTTTTAACTACCAGCACTTTACAAGGACTTTTCACACTTGAAGAACCTAATTGTGAAGGAGATACTGAAACAGCTACACTATTTAAACATACAAAAGTAAATTTAAATAACACTAAAAAATCACAATCTAAAAGCATGTCCCATGAAAATAAATTAAAAGCTATGAAAAAAATGGCACAAGCAATAAGCAAAAAAATTTCTCAGGAATTAAGGATGGTTAAAAAAGATGACGAAATAAAAGATCCAAGAGAAGAGTACAAAAGAAAACGAGAAATACTTGAAAATCCACCAATAATTGAATTGCCTGAAATTAACCTACTAGACGACAAAGAGACAAATGTTCCATTTGAAAATGTATTGTCAGAATTGGATATAGTTAATATGCATGTAAAAAAAGATTACGAAAAAACATTAATAAAAAATGTTTTGCAAAACCAAGAAGATAGATTAGAAGAACAGGAAACAACCTGTGATGCTCAGAATATAGAAACCAATTGCAGTATTAACCTTAATTCTTCTGAACTTCCTGAAAAATATTTTGATGAAACTGTATCAGAGAAGGAATCTAATATGGAAAACAAAAAACGACACAAAAGAAAATATTCTATTGCATCAGATGAAGAAGTAGAAAATTTAGTAACTGTAAAGAAAATAAAAAAAAAGAAACTTAAAAACAATGAAAAGAAATCTAGTCAGGATGATGATTATGTTTTGAGTAAACTATTTGCTAAATCGACGGTAAAAAATGCATTACAACATGATATAGTGGTGGGTCTAGCAGAAAAAGAAAAAAGACATCGAATGAAAGAGGAAGCTGAAAAGAAAGCAAAAGATGCAGTGCGAGCCTTAAAATTTTCATATAAAAAGAACACTGAACAGTCATGAATAGTTAATAAGGAAACTTTAATATATCATATTCATTTAGTGCTTGTATAATAAATAGTATTCATATTACAAATAATAGTTTTATTTTTATTTGTTGTATTCAGATTTTCCACTTGGTATGTATATTATAGATGGTATCGACTTGTTATTATTAATTTCAGCAATGAAATATCAAGTAATTTGAGTAATATTGTAACATTATGGTCATGCCTGTATAACCTCTGTATTAAATATTTTTCCGTTACATAATCTGTGGCACAATTTGATCGCCAACCAAAGCTGACAGTTGCATCCAGCTTGCACCCCTCGCGCAAACCCTGCATGCCCCTCGGTCGCCTATCGCTCTTTCGGCGTCTGCGCCGCCATTTTGGCCGCCATTACAAGTTGTCAAGTTGTTTACGTTTGTTGTGGTTTGTTGTTTACTGTGTTACTGGGATTTCAAGTACTGCGTATAGTTCTAATCTTTGTTAAATACAAAGATTGTATTCAAGGATTTGTGAAGGTGCTGGAAAAAATGTGAATATTCATGTTGAGAGAAGCTGTTCATAAAGTGGCAGCAGAAAATATGATTTTACTTTTCCCAAGAGGCTACATCTGTACCAGAAATAAAAGCTATATCAAGACAGCCTTACGGCATTAATATGCGACCAAGACACATAATTCCGATAAGCTTTTAAAAATGTGGAATTAGAGACAACAAATAATTATATTTTGCGAAATCAAAACCCAGGTTGGTTACTCAAACAAAGTACTTTATACGCTTATGTTGTCATATTGGATGATAATGGTAACAAAGTATACTGTTTCTTTTTTTGCAGATGGAACCGATAATATTGGTGGGGCGAATTTAAATATATAGCCAAAAATATAGTCTTGTATAGACACATACCTCATTAGCAAGATATAATTGATGTCTATGAAACTGACTGGTGACTGACTGCCTGCGTACCAAAATGAGTTACATAAATTAAATGACCAATATGTCATACTTGAAACAGTAACAAAGATTAAGGTATTTGATAATTGAATATTCATCAAAGTATTATAATAATTTATTTTAAAATGAAAATGGAATCTAAGGAAATTAACTAATTAATGTCCTTTTAATTATCAGTTTTGTGAAAATTGTATCTGTAACAGCCCATCCCACTGTAGGGCACGGGCCTACTCTATAATTGAGAGTGTGATTGAGAGTGGTTAGGCTATATAGTCCACCACGCTGGCCTAGTGCGGGTTGGCGGACTTACATCATCATCATCATCATCATATCAGCCACAGGAAGTCCACTGCTGAACATAGGCCTCCCCCAATGATCTCCACAATGACCTGTTGGAAGCGGCCTGCCTCCAGCGACTTCCTGCGACCTTAGTCAGATCGTCCGTCCACCTTGTAGGCGGGCGTCCGACACTTCGCTTGCCTGTACGTGGCCTCCACTCGAGAACCTTTCGGCCCCAACGGCCATCGGTTCTACGAGCTATGTGCCCGGCCCACTGCCACTTCAACTTGCCAATCCTATGGGCTATGTCGGTAACCTTGGTTCTCCTACGGATCTCCTCATTCCTGATTCGATCACGTAGGGAAACACCGAGCATAGCCCGCTCCATGGCTCGTTGAGTGACTTTGAGCCTTTTAATGAGGCCCACAGTGAGAGGCCACGTCTCGGTGCCGTATGTCATCACTGGTAACACACAACTATCGAAGACTTTCGATTTTAGGCACTGAGGTATTTTGGACGAGAAGACGTCGCGAAGTTTCCCGAACGCTGCCCAACCGAGTTGGATTCGCCGATTGACCTCTCTCTCGAAGTTGGACCTGCCTAACCGGACCACTTGTCCTAAATAGACATATTCGTCTACAACTTCGAGAGTCGAGCCCCCAACTCCAATGGGGGTGGGCACAACATGGATATTCGACATGATCTTCGTTTTATCCATGTTCATTTTAAGACCCACCTGTTGGGAAACTCGATTAAGGTCTTCGAGCATAGTGCTAAGGTCTTCCAGCGATTCTGCCAAGACTACAATATCGTCGGCAAACCGAAGGTGAGTGATATACTCGCCGTTGATGTTGATGCCGAATCCTTTCCACTGCAAGAGCTTGAAGGCATTTTCCAGCGCGGCAGTGAACAGTTTCGGAGATATGACATCTCCCTGTCTCACGCCTCTCTGTAGTGGAATAGCCTTCGTGCTCTGATCCTGTACTCGGACCGACATGGTGGCGTTGTTGTATATACACCTCAACACTTCGATGTACCGATAGTCTATGTGGCACCGCTGAAGAGACTGTAGCACAGCCCAGGTCTCGATCGAATCAAAGGCTTTCTCATAGTCCACAAACGCTAAACAAAGCGGCAAGTTATACTCCTCGGTTTTTTGTATAACCTGCCGTAGCGTATGAATATGGTCTATGGTACTAAAGCCTTTTCGGAAACCGGCTTGTTCGGGAGGCTGGAAGTCATCAAACCTGCCTTCGAGACGATTTGTGATGACCCTTGAAAACAACTTATAGACATGGCTCAGGAGCGAGATGGGCCTGTAGTTCTTCAGCAAAGTGTTATCACCTTTTTTGAAGAACAGTACCACCACGCTCCTGCTCCATGCCTCCGGCGTTGAGCCCTCGAGGAGAACGGAATTGAAGAGCCTCTGAAGGACTTTCAGTACCGGCGTTCCGCCCGCTTTCAGAAGCTCTGAAGTGATTCCGTCCTCACCCGGCGCCTTGTTGTTTTTAAGTTGTTTGAGGGCCATCTCAATCTCAAACAGGCTGATGTCCGGGATATCATCGCTAAAGTGTCGGATTAACTCGGCTCTCGGGTCTTCGGCCGAGCTAACAGTAGGTTCGGCAACCGAGGTGTAAAGCTGTCCGTAGAACCTCTCGATCTCTCTTAATACCTCTGCCCTAGTCGATACCACGCGGCCATCATCCGTTTTCAGCCTAGACAACTGGCTTTGCCCAATAGACAAGTCTCTTGCAAACACTTTGGAGCCTCCGTTCCGCTCAATTGTCTCCTTAATGCTCACAGTATTGTGAGCACGGACATCGTGTCGCAAGGACTTCCAGATCCGTCTATTGAGCCGCCGATATGCTTCGGCGTCAACGGAAGACTGCAGCGTCAACGATCGACGTTCGGCCATGAGGTCAAGAGTCTGGATCGAGAGTTTTTGTGGTCTATCTCTACGGCGAGGTCTAAAATACTTAGATCCCACCGTATGGACAGCTTCTACCAAACCGCTGTTTAACTCGTCCACTGCAAGGTTTTCTTTTAGACAATCAAAGCGGTTTGTCAGCTCGAGTTGAAAGCTCTCGGGGTTTTGGATATGGGCGCGAGTAGGTCGGAGCGTAGACTTCATCAAGCGGCGCCTTTCTAATTGGACGTTGATATTCAATGTGCCCCTAACCATTCGGTGATCACTACCGGTTTTCACCCTGTTGATCACAGAGACATCACTGAACATCCGTCTATTCGTCGTCAGGATGAAATCTATCTCATTTCTCGTAGAACCGTCAGGACTCAACCAGGTCCATTTCCTGTGAGGCGGCTTCTGGAAAAAAGAGTTCATCGCGAAGAGTCCCTCTTTTTCCAGAAAGTCGGCCAGCCTCTGACCCCTGAGGTTCCGTTGCCCATGTCCAAATTGCCCCACTTTCAACTCTTCATCGCTTCTCTTGCCCAACTTTGCGTTGAAGTCCCCCATAACAACATTGAAGTAGGTTTTGGAAGTATGTATGGCCCGACTTACGTCCTCATACATCTCCTCTACTTCTTCATCTGGGTGTGTCGAGGTCGGCGCGTATACCTGTATGACCTTCAACAAATATCTTTTAGATATTCTGAGTATAAGGTATACTACCCTGCTCGACACACTTTCGATGGATACGATGTTGTTGATGAGAGACCTGTGGACGAGAAATCCGACACCTCCTCGGGACTGTTGGTCGTCCCCCCGGTAGAAGAGCAGGTTACCAGACTTCAGGGTTATCGTATCCTCCCCGATTCTTCGGACTTCCGATAACCCCAGAATATCCCAGTGTAACCCGCTCAATTCTTCTTCCAGTTCGACAATCTTCTCGTCTGTCCTCAAAGTGCGTATGTTGTGTGTTACCAGGGCCAGTCGTCGTCGGGGGTGGTAGCCGGGGCCAACCCGGGGATTCTTAGCACCCCCTGCCCCACCGTAACCATGGCTGCTACCATCGCCAGGAATAGTGGGGCTGCCGGGGACTGGGGGCCTGGTCCATTTTTGTGTCGCCATTGAGGGGTAATTTGCCAGTACTCGCCACGCTTGGCAGGCGGGTTGGCGAGCGCAGGAGGGGACTCGCGCTGACGACGCTGCTGCCCATCATCAGCGGGGGAAAGGAAATAGGGTTAGTGAGTAAAGGATATAATGGGAAAGGAGAGTATGGCCTGTAGGAGTGGATACTGCAGTCATGGAAGGGAATGTTTGTAGTGACTGCAGTAGCTCGGGGGGGCCGAGGTCGCGTACTCGTAGCACCTATTCTAGGACAGGCCATGACCACTAGATAGGAGCTCCCCTGACCTAACTTACATACCATAGAAATTCTTACAAATCGCTATGGTATACAGGTTTCCTCACGATGTTTTCATTCACCGTTTTTAGTGTGTGATGATTGCCTATCAATACACACATGACTCCGAAAAGTCAGAGGTGTGCCCTGGGATATGGACCCACGACCACCGTCAACATGTTGGCAGCCACATTTGGTCCATTTACTAACAGGCCACCACGCACTTCATGAAAATTATTTTATAAAATATTATAGTAAATAGTAATCATTTTAAACTCAAAGCAAGAACATTTTAAAGTGATGTGTATGTTTTAGTTCTAATTGTATCTGCAAGTCACGATTGTCAATATCTCAATTTATTTTCAGGTCAAAAGCTGTGTCAGAGTTTTCAGCAGAACTATATCTGCTGCTCTCCTTTACACAACAAATTTTTGTAAGTATTGAAAAATCATACAATCAGTCTGTTTTAATTGATAGTTCATGTTAACTTAATGCACCCCGCATTAAAAGACTTGGTTTCTGTTCATGAATTTGATGAAGATTACTTTGAGCTTTTGTTTTGTATCATATAAAGCAGATATAAAAATTGTAGGAATTAAAACAAATTTTTGATTTCTCATGTTTATGATTATGCATTTTGCAACTTGTTACCAAATGATATAGAATCAACTACCCTATTAGTAAGTCAAACTCAAACTATATCTTTTTGTAATTATTGATATTTTTCATTCCAGCAACATGTACCGATGAAAGCTCAGTCAGCTCGATGACAAATAAGACTACTGCAATAGTGGCCTTTTTTTTAATAAAAACTACTAACAAGGCAGTAACAGAAAATCCTGAGAATCACACATTTTGGCCAGAAGCAATAAAAACAAGAGAAAAGTCAGTACCCTCTATAAAAAACAACTATTACTCGGTTAAAATGGTTTATGAGGGTGTGGAAGTGTTTAAAATCAAATCAAATTAATATAATGAGACACAATATTTTAATTCAGACCCTATTGAAAAGAAAATCAGACAAGTTAGTATAATTATAGATACAATGATCCTAACTGCCACACCCCCAGTTGAACCTTCAAATCTTTATTAGTTACAAGATTAATCAAAATTCATAATAATAGTTTCAATTGGTAAGATGATTAGACAAACCCAGACATAATTTTAACTAATTATTCGAAAATGGAATTGTTGGATAGTCAAATCATCAAAAGAAAATATGTGATATTGGGAATATACTAGAGCAGGCCCATTGAGAAGGTACGAAAACTTGCGGGCCTATGCTGCTGGATGGGTAGTAAAGAAAGTAACTAGTTACATAAATGGTTGTGAATGCCAAGACAAGTTAACGAGAGATGGAAGTCTTGGCATTCACAATTGGATCAGTATTTGAGAATTTGAGATTGTTCATAAAATTAGGCACAAGTACCTATCTGAAGGAGCAGTGATGCTGTTTAACAGCTAATGCTGATAACAGTAAAATCTGGAATAATATGTAAAAATATATTTTCTTTAATTATTCGTTGTAAAGAGTACTGACATTTCTAGAGTAATGAAAATTACGATGTTATCAAAATTTCAGCAAAAATATTTATTATTTAAGTATAAAAAAAACCATTAAAAAATAAATCGTTTAATAAATATTTTTAAGTGTTTTATTCACAATCTATCCATCTTTCATCTAAAAGTTACATTTACTTTATTATTTTGCTAAGTTTCTTTGGATCACTTTAATGTGATTTATAGAGACTTGGCGAAATAATAAAAACGATGAAAAAAATACCCTGTGCAGCCGCGCGCAGCGCTCGCAACAAGGCTGAATACAATCTACCTTTGCCTGTATTACATATCATATTTAAAAATAATAATCTTGATAATCTGTCAACCGACTTTCGTGATCAAATGACTGAGCGGCTATGGCTAAAGAATCTATAGGCGAGTTAACCGTCTGTTTCTAGTTGGTCTGTGATTATGGTTGCTTACCATAATGCTGTCCTGCAGCGAAACAAGCGTCGTGTGCAGCAGGCTTAACTTTTGTGTAGAGTGGGTATAAAATTAAGGACCATAGATAATACACTATATGGGAAGTGATGGGAAGGACTTAATCATTAATAGATCTTGCAACATTTGTGTTTTAACGTCAGATCTGTCGTTACCTACTTGCCTGTTACATTTTTGGAAATTTTAATTTATATGCTAAAAAATAGTCGCAGAATACAGCATATTATCTATAATACTGTAATTAGTGATGTGCATGGTCTCATAAAATATGTTTGTACACAAATTAAATGAAATCATAAGCGATTTGCAGTAGTCGCGATAACGGGCGCTTTAGAAGCGTTTCGTTGTGATACTCCAGTTTTATTGCGAAAATCATTAAATTTTGTGTCGATTTCGTTGAATTAACATAGCCAATATGTCTGGACGGAGAAAACCACCACCGCCCGGGTTCAACTTTAAACCGCAGGAGGAGCAAGTCGTGTAAGTATTTTTTTCAATATCGTAGCTCATAGTAAATCATAGATGTATACATAATATCACTCTAGCCAATAGCAGGAATTGCAGTTGAATGTCATCTTAGAATAATGGTATACATTGATATTATTACACGTGATTTCTATGTTATCAATTTTTGGTGTATTAAATTTACTATTGATTTGGATGTATGCCAGTCAGAACGATTTAGTGCTATATTCGCGCCATATTTCACTGCAACATTTCTTCACTTTATTATTGTTACTTAAAAATTTGTGTTACTTAAGTAACATCAGTACCGTAAGGTTCATAGAAAATCTGTTATTGTATTTCAATAGACTTGGCTTCTCAATACAGTGGACCCTGGTAATCCGGCCCCTGTCTAATCCGACACCCCCTATAATCCGACATATTATTTACTATTGAATATAATATTTGCTAATGTGTGATTGAACAAGTCACAACTGGTACGCACAATCACTATTGTGCTTGATGCGTAGGGTATTGTTTTGATTCTGATAGCTTAGTTTGAATTTGACTACATGTGAGTGGATAGCGGTGCTAAATTTACTAAATTTGACATACATAATGGAGTATGATTTGTACATACCAATACATATAAAGAATCTTATCAGTGAATCTGTAATTTGTCAGATTACAAGGTAATCTTTTGTAAAAAAAAGGACTATAGGGGGTCTTAGGCAGTACTGTATAATCTGACAAATTTAATGGTTTGACACTGGCCTGCAAAATGTTTACAATATCTTTTTTTCGAAAACAGCTACAATTTTTTTTGTCTGAGTACCAGGGGTACCACTGTATTGTTATGTATAAATCAAGGGTCAACAGACAAAGTGTTATGGAATTTATAATGTACCCTTTCAAACAGTTTTTTATTCTCCATCTACAATTGTTCTCTAAAACTGAACTAAAACTGAAATTTTAATGCATAATTATTAAGGTATTTAAATTGAAAAATTATAAATTTGCCTACAACTTTAACTGTGTGCCTCATTTTTATACAATTTACGGAATGGACTGAAATAAATGGACAAATAAATATAAAACTCCCTTACACCAGGGTATGGCAACATTTTGAGTCAGAAGAGCCAAAAATTATAATTTACAACATTTCAACAAGTATTAAACAGCTACAATTTTTTTGCTGATGACTGTTCCAACACCTTCCACGGAGGAGGAGTGTGGTAAAAAGTGAGACTGAGTGGCTGAGAGATAGAAATGGTGCCTAATCCTCATTAATGGATTCAAAATGATTTTTTGGGATTTACTTTTTAAATAAATTTCATTGTCATGTGGAATTAGAGAGCCACAGCTTCACATTTGCTTGTGGCTTGAGAGCCGCGGGTTGCCCCCACTTCCCTGAAAATAAGGTAAAGCTTAAATCATGAATAACATAATTATTTATTTGTGATTATCCCATTCGCCAAATTATAATAATTATAGCCTATGAGTTCTTTATCAACAACAATTTTCCCCTCAACCCTATTTAAAACATAAAAACCTTACAATTTGTCATTATTTATGTAAGATAAATAAATAAATAAGATAAGGGGCCATTCAAGTATTACGTAAGCAGATTTATTACAATTATATACCCCCCCATCCCCCTTGTCAGCAAAAGTAAGCACAGCTCTTACCCCCACCCCCGTGCTTACGTAAACATTTTTGAATTAATATACTTTAAAGTTTTTAATGATTCCTGAAGAAGTTATATTTCTAAAAATAAAATAACAAAAAATTTTTTTTTGTTGCATTGTTTCTTCTACTCACCAAAACTACCACCCGGCTTCGTTTTCGGTGGCAGTCTTGATATACCCTGTATATAACATATATCTTATATTTTCTAACTTTCTTTTCATAACATCCCTGTGTTTATCTGGGCAACTGAGTTTTGAATCTTCCTGTTAAGGATTGTTTTGATGACGTAATTATCATCTAGACCCCCCTACCCCCCATGTCATCAAAAATAAGCAAACCAAAGACCCCCCCGCCCCCCTATGGTGCTTACGTAATACTTGAACGGCCCCTAAGTATAGTAGGGTCTGAGGTGATGCTTGGGGGTGGGCCTCATACACTTGCACACTTGGACATGAGAAATGACTGCATTAACTTTTAAGGCTAAAGAAACAAAAACAATAAATCTTTCTTAATTTATGGTTTGATTATGTTCATACTGTCTCTCCATAATAGTATTTCTCATATATCTTTCATGTGCTGAATGAATGAATCAGTTACAAATTTTACATAAAATATTTTCATTCATTCATTCATATTGCGTATAATAGACTTGACTTAATTATTTTTACTGTTATGTCATTTTGTTGCAAAAAAATATTGTTATTAACTACTTGGAATGTGATACTACACAACTAGAAAATTTCCATGTTGATAGTTACATACAATAGATATAATAGTATGTTAAAATTAATTCCTATATCTTAAAAAGTTGACAGTACTGTACAAAATGATTTATACCTCTCATCTCTCTCAAATATTAATTTTTAAAACACTAAGCCACTTACAATATTTAAAGTATTTATGGAGAAACTTAAAGTTTTTATTACATGCAAGTTGCTTATACCTGTGACTTGATATAAATGTAGTAATTAAATTAAATATTTAAGTTTTATCACATAATCGATGTAATACGGGTGTATATCACCCGTATCTTCTCTCTCGAACATGTGTTCTTTTTATTGCAAAGAATAGCAAGAAGAGCATGCTATTCGCCTGATGGTAAGAGATACAACTGGTCATGCACAGTAGCTAATCAAAAAATAAAATGAATCACGAAGCTATGCTTGGCATTCCAATGCGCTCATGATACTGAGACATAAGATGTTAAGTCTCATTTTGTCCAGTAGTTACTCTGCCTATAATGACTGCCTAAAATTTGTCCAGCCGTTTCCGAGATTAACAGACAAAGAAAATAAAGTAAATTTTCGGTATAGGTATTGCGTAAATAACTATATGAACTTAAAAATAATAATATGTTAGTTATACTTTACAGACACTTCAATTTTATTTATATACTTACATATATTATACAGTCAAGGTAAATTTCACACTTCTCTTTTAATGACCCAATAAATCCTTATGTTTCAAAATTTAGAGAAGGTATATAACAATTTATACATACATACATAAACTCACGCCTTTTTCCCAGAAAGGGAAAACAGAGGTGCCAGGATACTCACTTTTCGCAACGATGTGTTAGGGGGCAAGCCTATCACCATATGGGGCACAAAGACTCCGAGCTGATAATTATTAGAAAAATCAAATATCACTATGCCCGACCAGGGATTCGAACCCGAGACCTCAGCTTTTTAACTGTACCGTAGTACAACTACGCCACCGAGGCGGTCAATTTAACAATTAATATATAATTAAGGGTAACTAATAACTAGTAATAGTTGACAGCCTCTGTGGCGCAGGTGGTTAGATGCTGGCTATGAAACGAGCGGGTTCGATCCCCGCACCGAATAGAGTGTTTGTGTGATCCACAGGTATTTGATTCGGGTCTGGGTGTTTGTGAGACGGAAAAGTCTCTCGTAGTTTCTAATACCCACGACACAATACTGGATCTTAGTGGGTAATGGGTATATTTATTATAGTCATTAGGTTCGCATATTAAAATAAGTATATTTATAGTAAACAAGTCTCCTGTGTCGAGTCACATAAACTAATCGTAGTATAATAAGGCTTTAATTCACAATAATTTTGGTTTGGTTATATTTTAGGACACCTCCTTGCAACTTGGACAAACAAACAACTATAACAGTTGATGACAGAACATTTACTGTCCATGCTGACGATCTGGTGAAGATCTGTGATCTTGGCCGTGGTGCATACGGCATAGTGGAGAAGATGCGCCATATTCCCAGTAACACTGTGATGGCCGTGAAGGTATATTTTATTTTTATTTTAAATAGTTTGAATATTGGTTTATAGAATAATTGTAAATTCAAAATACAACCTTACCATAGAAACTTTTTTGTAAATCTGGTATTTATATTGCATAACAACAATATTTATTACATTTACGCCCGAATACTCAAACGCCATTCTAATATTAAGTTGCTCTTAACGGAGCACGGCCCGGCCCACTCAGCCAGTACATTTAAGCGGGATTTGAGTCGTTAAGTGCAACATAATATTTAAGTCGCGTTTGAGTATTCAGGCGTTAAAGAAATACATTTTTATTGAACAAGCCGCAAAAATTAACTATTTTCCAATTGACTATACACAGAAGGAAATAGGGCAGTTATAATACTTTGGCTGGCACAAAATGCCCTTTGGCATTAAATCCGCCTGTACTATTCATTTGTACAAAGTGTTTTAATACATAAATAAAATAAAATACTGGTATATCTTCTAGAGCGCATAATGCCACGATAATAACGAAGACATTTTAGCTAGAATATAAGATTGATTATGAACCCGATTGGTTTCAACACTAAAAATCATGCTTATTGCCAGCACAATACTTTCCAAGTCTGCTGCTAATATCAGTAGGAAAGGCTTGGTTTCCTCATTAGCTCACCTAAACAAAGAACTATTTACCTGTGCTGTGGCTTGGGCATACTATTTATCAAAATCGCTTGTATGATATTTGTATTATGAAGTCTTTAATGTGAGCCGCATTCAATGTTACCTAACAATTAAAATGTTGCACTAGATTATGGATACATTATGTACTGTAGAGTTACACTACTGTTCATTACCATATTTTTTTTCAGAGAATTACTGCGACCCTAAACAATCAGTCACTGGAACGAAAGCGATTGCTTATGGATTTGGATGTGTCTATGAGGGCAAGCGCATGTCCATTCACAGTACATTTTTACGGCGCCATGTTCCGAGAAGGAGATGTTTGGATCTGCATGGAGGTTATGGACATGAGCCTTGATAAGTTCTATGTAAAAGTGCATAAAAATGATCGTGCTATCCCAGAAAACATTCTTGGAAAAATTGCTTTTTCTGTAGTCAGTGCATTGCATTATTTGTACTCTAAACTGAGGGTTATACACAGAGATGTAAAGCCATCAAATATTTTAATTAATAGAAAAGGGGAAGTCAAGATGTGCGACTTCGGTATTTCTGGTCATCTCGTTGACTCTGTTGCAAAAACTATAGATGCAGGATGTAAGCCCTACATGGCGCCTGAAAGAATTGACCCCATGGGTAATCCAGGACAATACGACATTCGTAGTGATGTATGGTCACTTGGTATTTCCATGATTGAACTTGCTACTGGCACCTTCCCTTACAGCACATGGGGATCGCCTTTCGAACAATTAAAGCAAGTGGTTAAAGATGATCCGCCCAGATTGCCTGGTGGCAAATTTTCTCCAGAATTTGAAGATTTAATTGTGAAATGTTTGCAAAAAGATTACAGACAGAGACCAAACTATACAGCTTTATTGGCGCACCCATTCTGCCAGGAGCACAGTGAAAAAGAGACAGATGTAGCTTCTTTTGTTCAAGAAATACTAGATTTACCAGATGACTCCTAGTGATAGGAACACTTATTATACATATATTACTTATCAATAAGTACAAGTGTTTATTCATTAACAATAATATAGATTGTTATTAATATTATTAACAAACATATAGCTAGTAAGGGTTAGCTATTGACATTGCCATAATGTTTTATAGAACATCCAGAATGCTAGTGTTACATAATTTTAGTGCGCTGCTAACCTGAACATGAACAAAGGAATCGGCGTTGTGGACTCGATTGCAATAATGAATACTTTAGTGAATGCATCACAAATCAATTAATTATTCTCGATAAACATTTGTTTTTGTCTATGCATTTTTTATTTCCGTAAAATGTTCCTTTTGGCGCCTTATTGGCACTAACGGTAATGGAAGATTACGCACATAATATTGTGATAATAGCAGACAAATTGGTATAGTAAAGACAAAGATGTCTAACAAGAAAGGTAACGATGACCGACCGAAATACTTGATCAGTCTCTAGCTTTGTATTCACAGCATACTCGTTTAAAAAAAACGGAATAAAAATACAAAGGCAAATGAATTGTTTCATTTTTTTATTTAAAATCATCAAAACAGAGTGTCATCAATATAAATAAGTAAAATAAGTACAAAATACGTACTAAGTACATCGTCACATTTTCTCTTAAAAATAAATCGTATTGGCTTCATTAGGACACCGTTTGTTCTTTAACAAATTATGCTAAAGCGTAATTGACTAGATTTTGCCGTTACCTTAAAACGGCGAATTCATTCCCAGTTTTGTACCGAAGTCTAATCGAGCGCGACGTTGGTTCCGTATATCGGCCCTGAAACAAACCAAGTTTCACTCAATATATATTTGAGTATACCTCAAGTCTATGGAGACTAAGAAATAAGGCTCAAGATGGCGGTAAAAAATATAAGGCGGTTAACCCTTGATGGTTTTAGGGCAGGGTTTAATCTTTTAGTTATGAGGGACCATTTCACAAAATTTCTGCCTAGCCATTGACCACCCATTTCATTAACTGGTTTGGTTGTATGTTTATACAGTAATAAATATTTTTCTATCATCCTTAATAAAACATGAATCAAATTATTTTAACATTAGGGTGGCCCTTCAGACCACTTGGGATGCTTCCAGGGACCACCAGTGGTCCATGGAGCACTGGTTTTGGGTGTGAGGCCTCTTGCACACACGTTTTTTCGGCCAGAAAACATACGTTAATTTGCCTTGTTGTCAGTGTTATATGGATCACAAGCAAGTAACGTGTCAAATATATTAATACATTGGGATTCGAAAGATGTATATAATAACACAGTTTTGGCTTATTGTAATTTTGGCTCATAAATAAGTTTTAAAAAGCGAAAATTTAGGCCATGTGTGGTCATTTTGAGTCCCGATGAATCTATGATATATTCTGACGTTCATTATAATAAATGAACAGAGGTCTGTAGGTGTAGTAGGTAGTAGATGAACGCACTTGATCTCTTGCCACTTGATGAACTCGTTGAGTCCGAACACGATGAGTAGGGAGGCGAGGTACGCGCTCGCCAGCGGCCACGGCACGTAGTACCGCCACTCGCACAACCCCCACTTCTCGCAGTAACCGTACCTGTTGCTCAGCATTACTGCGCTGAATATCACTTGAAGGATAACTCTACAATGCAAAAAGATTCTAATTGAATACACAATTGGTAGCACTGCTAGATCCGTATGGAGATAAAAAAGTGGGGAGGTATTTTCCAGCTATCGAAGCCTTCGATCAAATATACACTAGATACACAGTTCCCTGTAAAAGTTCTGTTAAAAAGTGGCACCGATGCATGACATTAAAAAAAGTAAACTAAAAGATCACATGTTCCAAATATGTTAACACAAATTCCACCTTATTCCTGGAGCTTAAAGTAGCTTTTCATATAATATTGTCTAAAGTTCTGCGACGTTTTAGAAGCACAACGGTCGGCGCGTGACTGAAGGCGAAAGAGTGCTTAAAGCACTCTTCTTTGGTGCCATTTTCTATGCGCTCATGTTGTATCTAGTGTATATTTGATCGAAGATCGAAGCAATTAATAAAAAAATCAGGTATATTTATATGCTTTCGAAGTATACCTCTCATCAGAAAAATCGAAACACCTTTTGAAAACCTCATATTATTCACTATTCAACGACATTTGCCATACGTATTTTAATATAGGTATTCTTAAATATACACATTTTTCTGATAATCCTTAAATAACATAAACTTGGAAGGTGTTTCGATTTTTTTGAGCATAGTGCTCAAAAATTTAAACTTATTAGATTATGCGCAAATCAGAACTTCACACAATCTTTGAAAGTTCATAAACAACAAGTTTTAGATCATACAAAAAATCAAATCGTATTTTTGTACAGAAGTTCGGCACATTATGTTTATTTAAATACATATAATAAAGCATACTTACAATATTTTTATTTAAATACATATAATGAAGCATACTTACAATAGAACAACAGTCCCTGACCACACTCTATTCGCCCAAAATTTCCTCTGCCATATAGAAGAATGTCGATGTACAAATGACAATGAGATCACGACTGCAAACAAATTCATGCGGTTAATATGTAAAGTATGATGTAAATTTATTGCATAATTGCTATAGTTGACTTTTTGCTAAGTATTCTAAAATAAAATAATTAAAATGATACTATTCATGAAGCTGTTATCTACCTTTTTAAACGAAAATCTAAAAATGTGAAACTGTGAAATGAGCTATTATAATTGGTAACACTCATGGCATTTTTTTTTCAATGGCAATGACACGTCCTTTGTAATAATGAACTTTTAAATGACTTTAAAAAAATATTAATATAAGTAGAACTGGCTATAAATAAAGTACACACTTAAATGCAATGTGATTAAGGCGAGTGTGATGTGTTGGGCCAAGTAGAATCCGTCGTAGAAGTCGTCGCCCCAGCCGTGCCAGCTCTTGGTGGTGAGGTCGTGGCTGGCAGAGAAGTTGCCTGCGTTCACCGGATACACTATCCAGCAACCCGTCGCGTTCGTGGCTACGGAGATTTGCTCGCAGAACGTTCGCAGAGTAAACCCATACAAACATAGTATCGATACCACTGAAGGCAGGAACTTGCACGCGTAACACCAGAACACAAACATTGCCATCTGAAAAAAAAAACCATACAGGTAGGGAATATTTGGCATTATATGCAGTTCAATAAATATACCACACAAAGTGCAGCTAATATGGTTTTTCAAACTGCTAATTATTTACATATTAAAACGGGGAAGGAATCCCCTTTTAAATAACCGTTTGTCTCGATTTGAATTAATATAATGAATGATCTACCTGTGCAGGTCGAGCGTATTAGGTAAGCTTTGTGCATGACCATCATTTTTGGAAGTAACGTTGCACAAAAACGTAGTATGTCATAAGTGTGTGCTGCAGTTAATGTGGTAAAGGAGTCAGGATTAAAGAGTAACGTTATTTAATATTTAGTATTATCGCAATCATTTTGGTGAATAAAGACTTGGGTTTACGTCATTAGATTATTGTATTATATCATAGTGGAGCGGGTATCACGAATAAAACCTGCGTGCACTTCGCACGTACCAAACCGGAGGACCGCGGGGACGTAGCGGAGCGAGAAGGAAGGTAGTATGACTGCGAAAAATTACACAGACATAAACAGAAATATCAGTTCAATTATTAAATCTCTCTCTCCTTTTAAATCTAGTCCATAGTTGTCTGTAAAACATTGCTGTGGAGCGAAAGACCATTATTTGTGTTTTTTATTATTGTTTCTGTATAGTGGCTTATGTTTGGTACAATAAAGATTTATAACTTAGCAAAAAAGAGTACGATGCGGTGACAAGTGACATTAAAGAAAAACAATTATGACAACACTATTAAAAATGCCATTGTGCTCGTTGAATAATTTTATACATCGGTATTTCTATACATTTCGGTACGGTTTTTGTTTGTTTTGTGATTTAAAATAAATTATTACAATAATTATTAAAAATAACAAGTATCTTAACGTTTTCGTCGTAGTATATCGGGTTGCTATATTAATCATACATTCGATCTTAGCGCCCTCATTAAAAACAGACTCTTTTTTTGCTAGGCGATAAATAAATAACAGATTGGTAATATGTGGTGTGTGTGGTGTGTTGTGTCTGGTGTGTGGTGTGTGGTGTGTTGTGTCTGGTGTGTGGTGTGTGGTGTGTTGTGTCTGGTGTGTGGTGTATTGTGTGTGGTGTGTGGTGTGTTGTGTGTTGTGTCTGGTGTGTGGTGTGTTGTGTCTGGTGTGTGGTGCGTGGTGTGTTGTGTGTGGTGTGTTGTGTCTGGTGTGCGGTATGTGGTGGTGTACCCACGTGCAGATGGTGGTGGTGCAGCGGGCGCGTGGCGGCGCGCGTCATGACGGCGGGGTCGAGCGGCGCGAAGGCGAGCGCGGCGCCCAGCAGCGGCACGCACAGCGCCGCGCTCCACACCGCGCCGCCCACGCTCAGCGCCAGCGGCAGGAACCCCACCAGCGAGCCCGTCTGCACACGCACACACACACACAGGACTTAGTTATTACTCATACATACCGACACCATCTATACATGTAATATGTTTGTAACCGATCGAGGTCTGTACATGGAAGATAAATGAGAAACACCCAGACTTGGAACAAATACTAGTGGATCGCACAAATGTTTATTACGTTCGGGGATTCGACTCTGAACCACTTGTTTCACAGCCGGTGTCTAACCAACGGCAGTTGTGAAAGGAAGCTACGAAACAGTTACCTGCAGTAGTGCGATGAAGCAGATGCTGCATATCCAGAACTGCGTGCTGTTCCACAGACACATCATGTAGTGGCGCGACATCGTGATCAGCGTGAACAGTGACACGTCCGCGTCGCGCGTCAACTATACAACAACATCCTATTATTATACATTATTTACACTACCCTGATATTGTTGTTAATAAAAAAAAAAAGTTAATTGGGTACTCTAACGTCCCGACCTCTTCAGAGGCATGTCATTGTAATGACAGCCTTATCGTTATTAAAATAGGCTATTTATAAAAAAAAAATTACAAATGAGGCCCGATGGTCGGTGGACGTTGAAGTAGTTAGTGTTTTTTCTATGTCAAGCATTTTGTTATAATATTTAATAACTTAAAAACGATTAACAAGCTATAAAAAAGTACATGATTATTTATTTTAACTGTACAACACTGATTTGCATCAGCCCATATACGTCCCACTGCAGAGCACGGGCCTCCTCTACAATCGAGAGTACGATATAGTGGGGTTAGGCACTATACTCCACCAGGCTAGCCTCGTGCCTATTAACTTTACATACCACGGAAATTCCTCACGATGTTTTCCTTCGCCATTATAGTGCGAGGTTATTTGACTATCAACACACAAATCCGAGAAGTCAGAAGTGTGTCCTGGGATTTGAACACGCGACCACAATGAACATGCTGGTAGTCGCATCTGGTCCATTACCAAGGCCACCATACACTTTTTTATATCAACACACATTAATTCCACTTTTAATTTGATCAAAACACACGTCTTGAAAATGTTATAACGTTATAACGGTTTATTAAATACGCCAAATAAACATATTAAGGAAACTAAAAAGTTTTACAAGTGAAGCTTAAAAACGTTAAAAATGTACACACAGTACTTACTCTCTGATTCTTATTGCAGTTGGTTAACGGTTGGTTTTGCCATTTGTTTTGTAACTGGGCAGCATGGTCAGACATAAAGTATCTACTATTTAATACGGTACAAAAGTAAAATTTTTACAATAAAGGTGTTTAAAATGATTATCGAACTGAAACTTCATAGGTTCTCCCATTTATTGGCGATTTTTATTTCAGGAATAACTAAAGGTATTTACAAAATACATGCGACTTACGCACCTTTACATCGGTTGGGAAAAAATCTTTGGAATGAATCTCCCTTTTAAACAATTGGTGTACAAGAAATGTAAAATCAAGTATTAGTGTCTTAATTCAATTGTGCATTGCGTATTCTTTACATAAAAAGAGAGAGAAAGATAGATGATTTTCCTACTCTTCAACTGGAGAAGGAGAAATGTTTCCGAGTATTATTTTCCTACTTCACCTAAAGAAGTTTCATTTTTATTACTACATGATATCGATTCAACTCACCGACAGCGAGCAAGGCACGGAGTTAAGGGTTCTGGCCAGGTCGATGGGCCCTATGCACGACTCAGGCTGCAAGTACGGAGGCATTTTCTGACACAACACCGGATACAGCGGCTCCACTGCAATGCTGTGGTATAAATCAATCAATTATATTTAAAACGCAGGTAAGAAAATGTGAGATTTATTCTTTCTCTCTCCCGCTCTTCTGTTAAAAGAAAGTCTCTTCTGTTATGGGAACTGCGGTAAGCGATACAACTACTCATAAACAGTAGCAAAACCCAACAACACCTTGAATTACAAAGCAACGCTTGGCATTCCACTGCGCTCGCCATCCTGAGACATAAGATGTTAAGTCTCAATATGTCCAGTAGTTATTCTGGCTACAATGTACGAATTTCGGTGAGTCTCGAGACACTGGAAAGCGTTTAACTCGCATTTAAATTAAATAGATAAAAGACACATGAGTTGGAAACAATATTTTTCTAATATCTTGAGGTCTCAGATCGAGTTAAAAAAGTCATGTTGAAGAATAGTAAATGCGTACCTAGCGTCAGCCTGCATAAATATCTCCATGTTGAGACAGTTGGCCGCCGAACCCATGACGCACACCACTTCACCGTAATCCTGCAAGTCAATATTTTACTTAAATTTTTATAGCTACAGGGGGATATCGACATATTATGATAATTAATTTAATCCACATGTTCCTAACCACCTTGGGCGATGAGAAACATCTAGATTGAATTAATAATCCTATAATGTCAACACCTCTGACTTTTCGGAGTCATGTGTGTATTGATAGTCAATCACCACGCACTAAAACGGTGAAGGAAAACATCGCGAGGAAACCTGCATACCATAGCGGTTCATAAGAATTTCTATGGTATGTAAGTCCGCCAACCCGCACTAGGCCAGCGTGGTGGACTATATGGCCTAACCACTCTCAATCGTACTTTCGATTGTAGAGTAGGCCCGTGCTCTGCAGTGGGACGTATATGGGCTGATACAGTTATAATGTCAACATCATTGAATAGAATACAGATATCATTGAATAGACATTTTATTTGTAATTTTTCGTGGTCAGTATAAATGACTGGTTATTTTGGTGATTATTTTGCATATTATACAGGTTCAATTTTATTGAAGTTATTAATATTTCTTTGAAAACTATAGTCCATCACAATCAATATCAAAATTATACAGCTACTATGAATAATATGAATTACTACATCTACATATTTTTTCATTAATTACACACCTGCATAATCTGTATCATGAGCTGGACGGACCGCGCGGTGCAGTCGGTGAACAAAGACACCAGCAGGGGCACGTTGTCCACCTGCTCGATGTGCGGCCGTATATTCTCTATACCGCGGGGCAGCTTCGCCTGGATTACACACAAATGTAACATTTTATAACTTGGAATATTCCTCTAAATAGAATCCATTGAGACGTTTATTGCTTAGAGTAAATATAGAGGGAGCGCTGGTACTTCAAAAATGTAGATAAAAATGGTAGTGCCGGGCCACCTTTTTCTGCCCTCCTATTGGCTGATATTTGACAGATTGTCCGACAGGTGACAGGTTATGGGGGATGTATTATTATATTCAGTGGGATTTGGCAGGCTGTAGATAAGGTATAATAGACAAAGTAACACACCCGGTTGCTCATATCGAAGTTGAGCGGCGCGGAGTGGTCGGTGGAGTCGGTGAGGCAGGAGAGCGAGCGGCACGCGTCGGCGGGGGAGTCCGCGCCGCCCGCGCCCTCGCCCTCCGCGCCGCCCGCCGCGTCGCCCGCCTCCAGCAGCGAGTCCGTCGACGGCTGGCTCGTCGCTATACTGCCACGGTGCGGCTGACGCATTACATAAATAAATAACACCCAACAGTCCTGACCCCACACTAAGATCGAGTCTTGTGTCGTGGGTATCAGTATGAGAAACTTTTCGGTCTCACAAACACCCAGACCCGGAAGAAATATTTGTAGGCCGCACAAACATTTCTCTCTATACGAGGTTCGAACCCCCAGCCTCTCGTTTCACAGGCGGCGTCTAACCGACTGAGCCACGGAGGCTGTCACATTACACTTGAATGGTTGTAGGTCTCTCATATGTGAGAGGCCGCCCAGGTAGCTACCACCGCAATGTCTGTTTCTCCCGCCAAATAGTAGTGTAAATGAACTGTTGTGTTTCGGATTGAAGGACATTGTACCCTCAGTAACTACTGGGCATATTGAGACTTAACATCTTATGTCTCAGGGTGGCGAGCGCAGTGGAATGCCAAGCATTGCTTTGTAATTTTTGGTTTTGCTACTGTTCCTGAGCGGTCGAATCGCTTACCATGGCATGCTCGTCTCGCCACTCAGAGCAATAAAAAAAACATACAACATATTTGACTATAAACCTTCAAAACAAAATTGATCATAAGGCCAGGCATATTTTTAATTTATTGACTGAATATGAACACTTACAATACATTTAAATTGAAAATTTTTAATACAATATTCAACAATACTAAAGACAGTACCTTCATTCCGGTGGTGATGGAGTGACGCGCCTTCTTAATTTCGCTGTCGAACTTCACAGTTGTGTGGTCCAGGTTGATGGCGCCGGGCGCCGACATCGACAACGCTTTAGTCGATGCTATGTTGTTACTAGTGATGTACCGTAACACACTTGTTATTATCGATAACATTGCTTTGTGGACGATATTGTAAACTAGAACACTTTTGTATTTTATACCAAATAAACGAGAAAAAAGAAAGTATTTTTACAAATGGATATAAACAAAGATTGTCTGTGGAGTGCGTAATAATATTAGATTTTCATTTTAAAAAGTCGATAATATTTCGTACCAAAACTGTTTCTCGTCTATTTGTATTATACTGCATTTTCCATCAGATTTATTGTGTGTCATGACGTATATAAATATTTTATCAATATTAGGTATTCAGGGAGAGGATGTAGGTATTCAATATTTACATTGACTTATATCTATTGACTCTCAAAGAAGTTCAGGCACTTATTCAACCAATAATGGATTTGTCCTCTTAACTAAACTACGAGTATTTTTATATCATCATTTTGAACTGATTCTACACTTGCTATGGCATTATTAACGTTAATGTTTTAAAAGATAATGAATCCAGATTTAAGTAGGTGCTATATTGCCATGGCATTCTATTTTAGATGATTGATTACTAGGATTATATACAATATCGTTAGCTCCATTCAATGTCGTGTAGATGTAGTGTTATACTGTATGTGTTTTGATAACACTAATATATTAAGCGTCAAAATTAACAAAGCTTACATAAGGTTAAATGGGAATGCAAGGCTTAACTTAAAAATAATAATAGGAATTATTTTGTTCACATTTCTGAGTTAGTAAAACAGGGAATGAGCATGCTTGGGTGTACTAACTATAATATCAAGTATTTCTAAGATGGAGAAATTGTAGAATGTGATCAAAATAATTAAGTAAAATTTAATTAAACGTAGCAAGCATTATTTCACGTTCGTTTACTCAATGTTCTAGAATGCATCTAAGTTCAACCAAAGGCTTCCAAGTTTAATATTATTTCGTGAGGAAGTAGTAAACTAGGATTAAATCAAAGGTAAATTAATTCAATTTCAATAAAAGTAATGATATTTTGATAAAATAAATATCGTATATTTTTCATTAGTTACTCACCAATATTTTTTGTTTAATTTCATAACACGAAGTGGAACCCTTCAGTTAAAAAAATAACGAGAAAAGGACGTGAGATAAGGCATGGGACGCGATAGAGCGAGATAGAGACAAACCTATAGCAAAAGCCGAGCGCGGCCACGTCATACGTTTGGTACGCCCTAGAGAGGTTGGCGGCGTCTGCGCGCTCCTTGCCGTGCAGCGCTTGTGACGACAGCGGCGATACGCTCTTGCTGCCGAAACATACACACGCTCAGCCGCGGTCTATCAGACACGCGCGCCCAATAATGCTGCTTGAAAAACCTTCATCAACTATTAAACAGCCCCCAGGGGCATTTCATATTCAACATGCACGCCTATAATCAATAATCAATAATTCTTAAATGTATTCCGTATACACTTGTTGATCCTTCAACCATTACTCGTGTACTACATACTTGTGAATGTTGCTTCATTTGTATGTTTTAGAAACTGGCGTATTTGATTGTTTTAAATATATAAATAAACATTGTTTTCGAATATTTAATCGGTATAATAAAAAAATGGTAAAGTAGGGTTTCAGAAACTAGACAGATAAAAACTTTTACAGTGAAACATTACCGAATACTTACTACAAATTGATTGCTGCTAAAGTGATATATTCAGTGGCGTAGCAATGCATTATTTTTTAATAAAGAACATACGAAATAATTGGTAAATACATATGTACATTATACATATTAAACAATGAAACAAAAAAAACAACAATGAACTTGCTTAATTAAAATTAAAATAGTGAATAAAATAGAAATAGGTAATGATTTGTAAAAAGCAGCAATCGTAATTTTACAAATTTAAATATTTTGAAAAGCTTTTTAATTTTAAAATATATTCTCATTGAATTTTGGATGGCTTACGGTAGATGCTACATGGAAACATCCGCGAGAATGTCAGCTACGCCGCTGCATATTTTTACTAATTTCCGAAATGCTGTTTCATTTGCGTAAAAATATTTTTCAAAAAAAATATCTCACAAATAAAGTATATAATTCATATTAACAGATGGAAAGTGTAGGACAGTTGAAATTTCTATTAAAATGTTTCACATCTATATTTTGGAAAAAGACACAACATCAATAAATAATTTGCTAACATTCACATCAGTGGCGTAACTTTTTTCAATCACTAAAAGCTATTTGCTATTCATAAGAATTAAATGAAAAATTATTGGTTGTCGATATCGAATTGATTGGATAATTTAACTTTAGTGTTATTCATATCACGCGATTTTATTTTATTATTCAAAGCCCTGCTGTCATTATAAAATGAATTTTCAACGTTCGTGCACAAACACTAAACCAACAAATTAATTAAATATGTTTTTCGTTAATAAAATTCATAATTTTATGTGTTTTAATGTTATCCACAAAAAAACAATCGAATTGAGAACTTCCTCCTTTTTGAAGTCGGTTAATAATAAAGGTTTTATTTTATACTTTCTCTTAATAATTATACGAGATAGGGAGTACTTGATGCAACACTTATCGTTACGCCACCGATTCGCAACTAATTAACACACCGATAAAATATAGTGTCGATGAAGAGAAATCAAACAGAAGAAAACATCTAAAGTTGTTGTTGTGTGTGTGCAGAATGAATGAATGCTTGTTAAATATGAATCTTAGTCGAACATTTAAAGCCCCAAACATATTACTTAGTACACCAAGCGTTACACGATGGTGCAATCACTCCACCAAATATCAATTGTTAATTTATTACACGAATACCATTAAGTATCTAACCAAATATGATCTTGATTCATAATGAATCGTATCGTTATGTATATAATATTATCACCCATTTATTGTGAAGATGTATATAATGACTTATCCAAATATAAAGTATCGATACATACAAATATCGATACTGAGACCAAGACTACGTAATTGAAACGTTTCCTATATGGATTACTTTTCTAATATATTGTTAGAAGCATCCGACTATCTATATATATGAAGATAAACGTTATAATATGTATTATAAATATCGATAAACCGAAGGGCATATGTTACCTGACGTTGTCGTCGCTCATGAGTGATATGTGGCAGTTCCAGCCAGACTCGAGGCCCATCTTCTCGCTGAACACTCGCGAGCGAAGTTCGTTCTCTTTGCTGAAGTGTACGAAGCGGATGCAGGCGCGCTCCAGCCGCTCGATCAGCTCCACCATGTCGCTCTGCGCCTGGTACTGCATCGTAACCATGCCTATGAACACCTGAAAAATTATATTTTTATTTAACCCATTTATTATTTTTTATGAAATACATATTATTTTTTATAAAATACTTAGGACAACTATTGTATTTCGTATATGCACTTTACTTGCAAACTTAACTTTCAAGATTTAAAAAATTTGGCTACTTTAGTAGTCGTACTCGTTTGGGCACGGTGGGCGTTAATGAGTTAAAATTGTACTGTTAACTAATTTCGGGTATCATTATATGACTTTTATCTGTACCGACAGCAAAAAAAAAAAACCGCCCGCAACATAAATTACGTTCACAATAAAAGAAAAAAATAGGTTTTCAATTAGAGAGGCTAGTCTTCTCCGTGAACAAAGCGCAAGGATATTTAAAATTAAAATAAAAAAATGATGGTTTACATGTCATGTCACTGACCTGATTACATTGTAAATCGAAATATCCTTCGGCGTCCTTAACATCGTCATCTGTCACTTCATTGAACAGCAGCGAATCTAAAATATTGAACATTCAAATTTTACATTCTCTATTACGAAATAAAAAATATGATTGCATTGAGGTTACTTGATATTACTGTATCATGAGTAAAATCTATTAAACGAATTAAATCATGATTTTTCAGATCGAGTTGAAATGGAGAAAGCTAGTTCCGGCGGTGAATTGCTATGGGCTGATAATAATCTCTTCGAAACGGAATTGATGTAAACACAGTGGTCACATCCTGGGAGAGTCTCATTCAATAAATAAGAAGAAATAAGTCGTCTACGAGATATAAAGGTATCTGTGGTGTTGTAGTGTGTGCGTACCCGTGGAGTGGAAGTGCAGCGCGGGCGCGTCGGGCCAGTGGTGCTCGCGCGGCGCGTACAGCGCGCGGCAGTCGGCCGGCAGCTCCAGGTACGCGTGCGCCAGCGCCGGCTGGATGCCGCGCGTCACCGGCCTGCGCACACACACACACACCGCGTTATTGTGATCACACTGAGCCACGTATAACGCCTTTTGTTCCCCTGCACATACACACTGTGCCTTCATCTTCATCCCCAGCCAGGCATAAGCCTTTTTGTACCCTTTTTATTGTCGTAGTAGGCAGACGAACTAGTGGCTCACCCACCCGATAGTGAACGGCTACCGCTTCTCATGGGCCATGGCAGACAAACCTCAGCCTGTATGAGGAGTCAAGAAGGAAGAAACGACGGGAAAATGAAGGTAGAGGTTGGCAGGCCTTCGGCTATCCCACTCATCGAACAAAACACAACTGCGGAGCAGCGGCGTGCACAAGATTATGACACTGGGTATGCGGCGGAGTACTCGGTCACAAAAACTTTTTCTTTTATAGATTTTAACCATGGAGTTAATAAGTTATAATACTAACTCTATGTTTTTAGCATAGCCACAGCCACGCGACGTATCTCTAAGTCGGAAACCATGACAACATAACAAGTCTTAGATGTGCTACTATTCATGTCCATCTTCTACGGCAGACAAAACAGCGATCGATCGTCGCGGCGGAAGAACATCTTATAAGTAAAATAAAAATCTCACGTAGTCAGCTTCAATTTTCACATATTCAAGGTTCCGGTTACTTGAGATTACTATATCCCGATGTAAATAAACGCAAGATTTCGGCCACCTCATTCATTCATTTGATAAACATACATTTTCAACACAAACCTCACAATTAAATAACATTTAAAAAAATAAACAAACGCACTTGTAAAAGCAAATGACTACAATTAATATCGAAACTTAGTAAACTGTTAAATTTACACACTTTCAAATGGTAAAATGAAAAGTCTTTTAAGAAAACTACAAACATACTAGTATAAAATAGTAAACAATGCAAAAACACGTGAAAATATCAAAATGGCCCCCGCGAAACACAAAACATTTCTACTATTTAAACAAATAAAACCTTACTAACCAAAAATGCATAATGTGCATAGGTGATTTATTAGATTTCCGCCTATTAATTTTACTCGGATTATAGGCAACGAACATTTCCGATTACTCCCGACAACTGCCGAACTTCCGAGGCCTGCCGCAGGAGTTGCCGCTTTCGATATTCATGGGTGTGTGCGTTTGCGACTGTGCATGGACACGAAAATTACTACACACATGCAAACAAATGTAATGCGGGACGCGGCGGCATGACTTGGTTGATTAGGTACATTATTTTGCTTTGCAGCACCGCTTGCTTGTCGCGTGGCAAACATAATGTTTGGGTGCTTGCAAATAAATGCTATTTATAAAATATTAGGCGTTTTTCAGTTATTGTATTTTGTTTATTCATTTATTTACTATAAATTAAAGTCATCTAAACCGTACGAACGTTATAATAAAATATCTGTGAATGGCAAGTAATGCACTGCATTTCTGCCTACAAGGAGCGCACGCCCCTGCTGCGGAGGTATTATTTGACGCCGGTCTCCTGGGAGTCAGTGATACCGCCCCAAACGAGCCGATCCATTCATGCCGTCGCCTCGTCAAATGACTACGACGTGGCTCTACCACTTACAGACCTCTCACAGTATGCCAAGTTTTTCTGCCTTTTGCTAGTCGCATTTATGTAAGTTAGTTACTCTATGATGTTTTCAACTTCGAAAAATCTAAACTTATGGCACTTATCATTCACTACGAACTTAGCCTATTGTTACGACGTACGATAGGGGATAAAAATATAATAAAACTTACTTGTATGCGAACGCAGTACAGTATGCGGTGAGAGAGTTTCTTTGGTAGAAGTCAATAATCTTCTTACGGTCCGAGGCGGATATGGGTGTGAGGTCGCGCCCGTTCCAATAGTCCACGCACGAGTCTAGTACGATGTCAGCAGTGCCCTTAAACATAACATTGAACCAAGATATAAATCATAAAATCAACTACAAATCAGACAAAATTTAACTTGTAAGTCAATGCTCCAAACCAAACCCAAAGCTCAATTATTCTTTTTATTTTGCATTCTGCTCAGGACAAATCAAAAATAAATCGCGTTGGAACCAGTCTAGGCGCTGAATTTCTCAGTGCTTAAAATAATTTACATTCATCTTGAACTTCGTCAGTTGAGCCTTTAGAATACATAATATTTTTCACCAAAAATTCACATACATATTCCTGACCCCAAACTATAAACCAGTTATGCCGTGCTTATCAAAAACTACGAGGGACTTTTCAGTCTCACAAACACCGACTCCCGACTGGAAACAAATACTTGTGGCAAGTACACACGAAGATACATAATTGTCTCGAACACACGGCCTCTCGTTTAATAGCCGCCGTCCAACCAACTGCGTGACATAGGCTGAGGAAGCGATGAATATGTGTGTGTGTGTTTGTGTGTACTGAAGAAGTAAATGTGGAATAAAACGAAATATTTCTGTTTCTTTCAGACTCAAAACGTTCAACATCTAATTGCGAATATGAACAATCCGCGCATCTACTAACACTTTAGGAGTTACTACGAAATACGAATACTTTACTACTAATACTTTTACTACTAATACTTCAGGAGTGTATTCTTTGACAGAATGAGTGTAAAACCATGCTGAATAGTATGCAAATATCATCTGGAGTTGTATACTACATGGACCTTATAGAGACTAGGACGAACTTCCGTGCTTTCCGGCGTTTTGCCATACCTATTATTGGAATCAAGTATAACAGCTCACGTAAATAGGTCACATTTTAATGTAATAATAATTTGATCCATGGTGCTTTACAGCTGGCTTCTCCGGCTGTAAAAGTCTTTTTGCGAGGTTATTTACCTCTTTAGTTCATTGTTTTGTCACCCGCTTTGCACGGAGGGAAGTGGACAATAGTTTATTTCCAACTCCCCCTATTAATTTAACTTTCTGATTAATTTCGTTGCGGGTTAAAAACAAATTAGACACATTCCCGGAGACACGTCGAGCTTCAATGCTCGGTTTCATTACATTGCGTGCCACTGTTGATCTTGGCTTACAGGAGTTGCAGTGGTGGGTGTGAGGGCGGGACAGTCTCCAAAATAGAAAGCTATACAAAAGCTTACATATTTTACATCAAAAGAAAGGAAAAAAAAATGACAGTTGCATCTTCCTGTCATAGATTCAAAATAAATTGAATAATGATGTTGTTATTTTGAACATGTACCTGTGTGAGCATCTGCAGCTGGTTGGCGTGGTCCTTGACGAGCACGGCGAGCATGTGCGGCAGCGGCACCTTCACGCGCGTGCTCAGCTGCAGCGAGCGCACGAACCGCGTCTCGCGCCGCAGCGTGTCCGCCTGCTGCGATGCAACATGACGCTCGCACTTCCGCGAATATGCACGCACATACACGGTGTACCAACACTACTACCGAAAACGAAGCCGAGTGCTAGTTTTAGTGACTACAAACATAATGCAACTAAAATTTTCGCAAGGAAACGCGACAATATTTTATAGTGATTTTAAAAAAATATGTTGCGTGGTAAATACCTAGTTCTTTTTTCTAAAATATAGGTGTAAGCCCTTTTATTTTAAAAGACGCTATAGTAAGGAAGAGTTTAAATTGTTATTTCGTTTTCGGTAGCAGTGTTGATATACCCTGTATGTACGCAGGCACGTGCATATCCACTCACACGGTGTGTGATAGGTGCGTGCGTATAAACACAAACATTCAACATATTATGTCGCAAGCACGCACGCGTACACGCATTCACACGAGTACGTATACACACATTTTTATTAAGATATATCATAACAAATATAGTAGTATATGTCAACAATGAAAACATAAAACAGAGTAAAGCGGTGAAATGATATTGAAAATTATGCCAGTACCTCACAGGCAGCAACTGTGGCATAAATAAAAAGTTAAATCAGTTCGATGACAGTTTCAATAATGATTTTGTTTTACAAAATGAATATTTGTGCCAATCATATAATAAGTTCAATTAATTCATCTGCACATTATGTAAGACAAAACAAACAAATACATTACAATATTTATAACAGTTTATTGTGGATCATTCTCATTATTTTTGTTTACCTGTTCACTAATTCGAGAAATGTTCTAGAAAAAAACCTTACCTTTTGTCCAGGTCCTAGATCCAGTGCTAGTTAGAGTAAGAGTGTAATAAATATCAATAAAATACTTACTAAATGTCTGAATATTGACAAGCAGTCTTGTACGGTGTAAGAGGCGGCCACGGCGTCGTTGAAACCAATTTGCTTTGCTAACTCGCAAAGACACCGGCGATTGGTCACAGGGACCAGATGTTCACTGCAATGATTACCAATAGTAACACTGATTTAAACTACATGACCTCTATAAGAATAATATCTATAATAATATATATAAAGCTGCAGTTTGTTTGTGTGTTTTTTACCTCCAATCTCAGGAATTTTTTAAACATTTAAAAAAGTATATCTGCATCCGGGCAGAGTCGGGCCGGACTGATAGTCATTAATAAAATATGACTAAGGACTTGATTACTTTTGTTCATGAATGGTTGTTGCGACATGTTAGTTTCGTTACAAGTATGGGCAATTGGTCCCTATATTTGTACGTATTTATATATTTATGATGTACGGTTCTTTTTCTATTTTTTTAAATAATTATTTATACGCCCACTTCATCTCATCTCTGCATCATCCAAAAGTAGACTGGTAGATAATGCCTCTGGTGGCATTAAGTCCGCTGTATACAATGTATATGAAGTATAATAAAATATAAAAAATAACTAAGCACTGAATGTAGTAGTGACCTGAGCTGCGCTTCCCACGTGAGGTGAGCGCACAAGTGCTCGTACGTGTGTCTGGGCGCGGGCACGCTTTTGAAAAATAAATATTTATACGCCCACTTCATCTCATATCTGCATCACCCAAAGGTAGAAAACGCCTCTGGCATTAAATCCGCCTTGTTTACAATGTATATGAAGTATCTATACATATAAATAAAATTGAAGTGTCTGTTTGTAAAGTGAAAATAAAATGAAAAATGAAAAATAAAATGAAAAAGGAAATATGTCCAACTGCATATCGTGATATACACGATACATATAACGAAAATGACCTTAGGTTTTTTTGTCTGTATGTCTGTCCGTTTGTCTGTCTGTCTGTCTGTTTCGGCTAATCTCTGAAATGGCTGGAACGATTTTGACGGGACTTTTATTGTCAGGTATCTGATATAACAAGGAGTAACTTAGGCTACATTTATTTTATAAAAAATCTTTTATTTTAGAAAAATAAAGTTTTTGTTAAATTCCACGCGGACGAAGTTGCGGGTACAGCTAGTAAAAAATAAAAATGAATAAATAACTAAGCGCTGAATGTAGTATTGACCTGAGCTGCGCCTCGCAGGTGAGGTGTGCGCAGAAGTGCGCGTACGTGTGTCGCGGCGCGGGCGCGCACGTGTTGAGCAGCGCGGCCAGCCCCAGCGGCTTGAGCAGCGCCAGGTGCTGCCGCCAGCGCTGGTCGTCGAACTCCACGCTGAACGGAGCGTTCTGATCGTGCGTCAGGTCCAGCACCTGCATCACACCATGCTTGTCTTTATCAGCCCACATACACCTACGGGTGGTAGCTATCTCATATCGCACCTTTAGAATTAAACTGAGCTAATAAAAAAAAATAGATTTTGGCTTTTAATCATATATTGGCTCGAAATGACTATCTCCATCCACCCTTAAAGAAGGACCTACTGACGAGTAGGAAAACAAAAAGATGTATAATTCGATCCTCTTGATGTATCTTCCATAAGTACAAAATTTCTTATGTTACAAATCTTTAAAGAACGTTTCCCAAAAATAAGATTTTTTAGTTAAGTCTCTTTCATTCTAAAACTGCGATATGTTCTGTCTGCTTGTGGTTTTATGGCCATGTTACTTCCTGATGTTAGTTATACAAAATTACTACACTACTACTACACTTACTGGTGTAAGTCTCTCATATGTGAAAGGCCGCGTGGGTAGCTACCACCGCAAAGTCTATTTCTCCCGCCAAACAGCTGTGTAAAAGCACAGTTGTGTTCTGATTTGAAGGACATTGTAGCCAGAATAACTACTGGATTTATTGAGAATAAAATCGTATGTCTCAGGATGCTTTGTAATTCATTGTCGTTTTGTTTTGCTACCGTCCATAAGCGGTCGTATTACTTACCATCAAGCGAATGGCGAGGCGAACATTCAATAACTAAAATAGTTTTTAAAATTGTGTATGAACAAGACCGTTACTGATAATAAAGCTGCTAGCTACAATTAAAATTAAAACGATGTAAATAATTTAAAAACTACCTCTGCTATAGTGGATGGTTCCGGGTTCTTGATTTCCGCTTGTTGATCCAGCGTCATATTACTTTGATGACCCATTGAGCCCACTAGACTAGTTTTGCTGGAGTTATGCGACGTAGGGCTTGAGTTACGAAGGAAAAATACCTTCTCAGCTGTCGGATTAGGCCATGATAAAACACCCTTCTTGTCCACACAACACAAAGCCTGTGAGATAACAAATGTAATATTAAACGTTCTACATTATAAGCATGAATGAGACATTGATATAAAATATTTTTTTACGAATTTTATCGCAGATTTGGTTCAATTTTCACATTATTTTAGTGGTCACGGGGCGGAATGAGATATTTGTCGTCCACTCATTGACTGTTACAATACGCGATATAAAATTGTTTTATTTAAAATTCACGTCAATCTAAGAAACCATTAGATAAATTGAACAGTTAGTAGGGACTAGAACGGTCTAAACATGTAAATTGACTTTCATATTTGGCCAATGTGTGATATGATGTAGTCGTAAGCCAACTATTTACTGGATATTAATTAATATGAAGAGCGAAGGTGTTAGAAAAGTAAGTACTGAAATTCAGGAGACTGTTCTTGAAAAATAAATGTGTTAATGTGACTATTGACTAAGCATAAAATAGCATTAACTAAATAAATCAAATTTATATATATACAACGATTAACCCATTCAATGCGGCAACAAATTTTGCTCTCGCTACCCAGATGCGGCATACTTCTTAACGTAAACGCCGATCGGCGTGCGCCGCCCCTGACGGATCAAAAATAAAACGCCAATCGGCGTTTTCAGCACTTCGTTAAGAATTTCAATTTATTCATTTCGAATTCATGGGATTTCTCGAGTAGTACGCTATAATTATTGCAATAAGGACTGTTTTTAGTAAGTAGCAGAATTAATTTAATTATTTTAGCCAATTTTATATGAGGTTCGTGAAGTTTTGTTGATAGAAATTTAAGAAAAGGAATATCTGCAGTTTTTTTAATAGATTATGGATTTAAATGATGAGTAAATCTCTTTATTTGATAAATATTTCTATTGTGCTCTCCCGTCGTACAAACATCCTTGTTTAAAGCATAAAAAATGATATTATTGATAACTTCGAATATTATCAGGGGTTGCAAACCTTTTTTTTGAAATTTCATAATAATTAAATCTCAATACAAAGTTAGTGTATAGGTAGTTATTACTATTAAAATTATCAAACGAATATAATTATAAATGAAATATATAAAAATAATTTAATAATATATAAGTAAACATTTTCTTTCAATCTTCTTGATTGAAAACGTATACATAACTGGGTGTCGTTAAATAGACAGAATTGATTACAGTGTAATAGATAAAATTTGATGGTTTGAAATTTACTATTTTTCGCACTTACGTGGGAATATAAATCATATTAAAATACCGCGACAATATCCGTAAAATATAGTTTTATTACGTTGATTTTTTATGCAGTTCTTCTTTTTCAGAGAGAAAACATTCCTAGTCGCCTAATATATTAATTGATATATTGTTTGGGATGACATTTACTTATCTCAGTCGTTATTGGCACCACAAAAGAAACGGAAAAGTGAAAGTTCAAATTAAGAGATTAAAAAATAATTAAAATATCAGGATGTGATAATTGCCAGATTATCAATAAAATATTGACAAAAAAGATAAACGAAATATAATATTTGTTAATTTCGCATTTTGCTCACTGTTTTTAAGCAGCAAAACCTACTTGTTTAAGACACTGTGCAGGACCAAGGAAAATAGGGATTCATGTATAATGTAATTAGAACTAGCGGTCCCATATTCGTCCGATTGTAGATAGTTTTTAAACTAGTCCACATCAAAAACATATTATTTCGCCTAATAACTACCTATATGAATTAAATAATAACACCCAACAGTCACATATATAGTCCTGACCCCACACTAAGATCGAGTCTTGTGTCGTGGGTATCAGGAACTACGAGAGACTTTTCGGTCTCACAAATACCCAGACCCGAATGAAATATTTGTGGGCCGAACAAATATTTCTCTCGGTGCGGGGATCGAACCCGCGGCCTCTCGTTTCACAGGCGGCGTCCAACCAACTGCGCCACGGAGGCTGTCAATGAATTCCCCGAATGTGAATTTCCCGAACACTGTCGATTATATTTCCCGTCCAGTAATGTCCCGTTCTGTTCCGTCTCTCAGTCCCATGACGAAAAACTTGCAATCCTGTCCTGTCAAATTGGGAGCCACCCATTCTAATTTTAAAAGTAGCAAATATTTCTATTTCAATTCCTGACTGCTGTAATATTCCCGTAGGATGACCCCGGGAATAATATTTTTTTTCGGACTAAAAGCTAGCCTATGTGTCAAACCAGGGTGACAGCTATCCCTATAACTAATTTCATCAAAATCAGTCGAGACGTTTTTGTGTGAAAGAATAACAAACATCCATACATCCACACATCCATCCACACTCACAAACTTTCACATTTAACTTCCTTATAAGTTTGTTTAATAGAATAAATAAATATGCTATTCATGTTTTTATAACCAATAGTTGTGAATCCCTGGAAAACGCCGATTGGCGTTTGCCGCACCTAAGTAAGAAAACTCAACTTTTCTAGAACTGAAATATCCAGAAACTATTTGTACCAGGCTTTTCACTGATAAATTATAAACACATTGGTCTATATTTTATAATTAAAACTTCAAATTTGGGTAAAATATAAAACAACTCTACATTACGCCGATCGGCGTTTTCAGCATCTGAGTAAGAAAAAATAATACGCCGATCGGCGTGCGCCGCATTGAATGGGTTAAGATAATAATCAGACATGAAAACGAAATAGGCGTAGCATGTTTTGACAGATGGATTTGCACTGTATAGATAGCGTGTTTAAACCTTCACATAAATCAGCTTCTTTATATCACTTAAATTTGGAAAATGTCTTATACATGCTTTAAATTAGAAACATTTGTACGTACAGACAACGATCCTAGTACGTGAACAATATTCGCTGTCCTCGTGACCATGTCTTCCCTTCCTATCAATATGTTAAAAAATATTTTTCCTATAGACTTAATGGTCTCTGGTTTGAGACTGGACTCGCTAAGAGCTTGGATGAGTGGATCGCTCGCGTCCTCTGATATTGAACACGATTTGGGACGCACATACTTTTGCCGCGTTTCAGATAACACTTTGAACCTGTAATAGAGATTTCAAACACTCGTGATTATAAATGAAACATATACGAATTAATTTAAAAGAAAACATTCTAATGAGGATCTTGCAGTATTAATAGTTTAAACCTTTTACTGATGTTAGGTCTCTCATATGTGAGAGGCCGCATGGGTGGGTACCGCTGCAATGCCTATTTCTCCCGCCAAACAGCAGTTTAAATGCACTGTGTTTCGGATTGAAGGACATTGTAGCCAGAGTAACTACTGGACATATTGAGATTTTACATGTACATTATGTTTCAGGATGGCGAGCGCAGTGGAATTCCAAGCATTTGTTTGTAATTCAAGGTGTTGTTTGATTTTACTACTGTTCACGAGCGGTCGTATCGCTTACCATCAGGCGAACGGCATGCTCATGTCGCCATTCATTGCAATAAAAACCTTTTAAATGGATATAGTATCTATACAACACCGAAGTTAATATGTAGAAAACTTACATTATATTATTTCTAAAAACAATTTCACCAATAATTTCTTTCGGGGATATGTGTCCATCCAATCAAACAGCATGCAGCTTACTTAATAAAGTTCATACTTCTTATTGGATATTTTAAAATGTAAAATATAATTCTCACCTCGCGAGTCCGTAACAGTTGAGCGACACCCAAGCTATGGGAAATACGATTTGCAATAATGGTAGCGATGCTGCAATGGTTTGCAGGAAATATATCTCGGTCCAGTGCGTGACGCCCGGCAGGTGGTACACGTGACGGATGAAGCTGGCGATCACTACCACGGATATCACCAGTGGCAACACTATGCCCTCCATTATTTTCACCGTACACTGGAAATCAATCCGTAGGTTGAACATAGTGACAGAAAAATTAAATTACAAAACGATTGCTGGCAGTTAGTTAAGTTATATCAAGATAATAAACAATCTTCTTACACAAAGTGAATGAGGAAATCGTATCGTATCGTATCAGCCCATACACGTCCCACTGCAGGACACGTGCCTATTCTTATATCGAGATTACGATTGAGAGTGGTCAGGGTATATCATCCACCACGCTAGCCTAGTGAGGGTTGGCGAACTTTTACATACCGTAGAAATTCATACAAATCGCTATGGAGATCGCTATGCAGATTTCCTCAAGATGTTTTCCTTCACCGTTTTAGTGATTGACCTATCAACACGAATGACTCCGAAAAGTCAGCGGTATGCCCAGGGTTTGAACCTGCGACCACCGTGAACGTGTTGGCATATGGTCCGTTACCAACAGGGACACGCACGAATGAGGAAATAATCTACACTAAAATATATGCAGCGGCATCTAATATTATTTAACGATTATTGGCGCAGGACCTGCTGATGCAATAACCTGAATGACTGATGAAATTTGGAAATACCGCAAACGATAAGTAATTCGAATGTCTTTAGGGTTTAATTACGCTCTCGTCGAATTTAGAAAAATAATTACGAGTATATAATAATTTGTAGGTAGCTTCCGGGTATTTTTTTTTTTTGTTTCGATCTATATACAAAATATATAAGGATGAGGATTTTATTTGTTCGTTTGAACGCACTTATCTCAGGAACTACTGGTTCGGAACTGGAACATTATTTTAGTATTGGATTGGCGATGTATCGAGCAAAGCTATAGGGCACTTTTGATCGCGTGAAAATACATAACGGGTCTTCTATCTTTATACTAGTATTATTAGTAGTTTTATCATTCCTAATCAGTGTTCAAGTTGAATCAAATTATAAAAACTTTCAATATATTTTACTTTATTGCTAAACAAATGTACGTACATCAAAGTGCAAACAATAATTAATTAGGGTGAAATAAATGAAAATAAAAACAATAAGCCACTTCTATCAATCATACTACATACACAATAGTTTTGGTTCAGTTTGTCAAGACTGAATGGGTTAGTTGGCATAAATGAAATGAAAACGAAAATAATTTATTAATAATAATAATAATAATTTGCTCCCCAAAATCCTACCTTACGTCCGTGTCGAACATCTGACCACGTGGGGGGCGGGCAACGTGTACAATTTAAACTAACACGGCTAACAAGGAAAAGGTAACCCATTTTAAACATGGAGCGTCGTAATAATGATAATCGTATAATGTCGCTGCCTGGGGGCGATCGCCAGGGCACGTCCGGAGCTGGCGCTGGACGTGGCAGCATGCGGACCGCCAGCGGCCGTCTGTTACATCGGCGGGCAGAGGCCGACAAAAATGTTACCGCTGAATCCGAATCTGACAATGAGGACCGACTGACAGACGCAATAACAATAAATCCCAAATCAAACCCTACTAGAAGTGTTTTGCAGGACATGATGCCTGCAACCACTCTGGCAGGCCGAGGTAGACAACGGATGAAATGGACGGACGAAGTCAATAACTCATTACTCCGTTGTTACTACCAAGTCACAAACCTAGAGACTAATACGACAGGCTATAGGCCACAACTACGCCAACGATTTATAGAAATATACCCAGAACTAAGTTCTCTCTCAGAGCAAAGATTAGCAGATCAGATTAGAGTCATACACAGAAATAATAGAATTAAGCTAGGAGATAGAGAAAACATAAAAAAAGAAGTAGAACAGTTACTATCAAGGGATAATACGAGTAGTTACACAGCGCAGGATTTGTCAGCCGATATAGTAGAGTATAATTTAGAAAATAACCAAAGATTAAATATGCAGGTACTAGAGATAGAACATAATACTATAAATACACAAATACAGACACAGCCAAGTACAGTAATAGAATCAACCGTTGAAATAATATCTGAAATCATACCGAATACGTCACACAATATACAAAATGACATTAACACAACACAAAACAGTAGTGAATGTGTTGATGAAGAGTATAATAAATTAAGTAATCAATTTCACGAAATATTAATTAAGTACGAAGGTATAAATCCGGCAGACAGACCACCAATTCCTAAACTAAAAAAGATTAATAAAGCTACGTATAATACCATAAATAAATTAAACGCGATAATTGAAAAGATGGTAAGTGACAATAAGCACTCTGTACCTACATTAGAGCATATTCTTGATATTATATATTCAGCAGCTACTACTATTAGTAATAATATAAATAATAAACCAGAGAACAATAAAAATAAAAGAACAGTATCTAATGACCAAAATAAAAATAATAATATAAGGAAAAATAACTATAAAGCTCCATGGGAAAGACGTTTAGAAAACCAAATACTATTACTAAGAAAGGAAGTAAGTCAGCTAACACAATATGTATTAGGTAACCTATCAGTAAGAAAACAAAAAAAACTAAACCCTGATGGTAAAAATAGTGATCTAATTACAGAAGAACTTGATAAAAAGAAGCAACTACTACAAGCTAAAGCAAAAAGATTGAACCGTTACAAAAAATCAAATCAGAGAAAAATAGACAATAAAAAATTCAATAACAGTGAGAAATTATTTTACCGGTCATTAAATAACGAAGAAATAGAAATTTCAGAATCACCTAACATGGAAGCATTAGAAAAATTCTGGGCAAATATTTGGTCAAATCCAGTAGACCACAAACCTGATGCCGATTGGATAGAAGAAGAATGCAAGCGAGTGGAAAATATAGAACCCATGACAGAAATTGAAATAACAATAGAAGATCTAAAGGAGGCTCTAAATAAGGCACAAAATTGGAAAACGGCAGGACCCGATAGAATTCAAAATTTTTGGTTAAAAAAGTTAACATCTACCCATAAACACTTAATAGATATATTTAATAAATGTATAAGTGAACCAAATACCTTACCAGAAACATTCGCACATGGCATAACATACTTAAAACCTAAAGATAAAGACACAACTAACCCAGCTAAATATAGACCCATAACCTGTTTATCCACAACATATAAAATCTTAACATCCATAATAAGCAATAAAATATATAATCACATCAAAGATAGTGGAATTATGGCCGAAGAACAGAAAGGTTGCTATAAAGGAGGACGAGGTTGTAAGGAGCAATTAATAATAGATTCCCAAATACACACACAATGTAGACGAAAGCATAGAAATCTACATTACGCTTATATAGATTACCAGAAGGCCTATGACAGCGTGCCACATTCGTGGCTCCTTCATATACTGCAAATATATAAAATAGATAATAAAATTACTTCCTTCCTTAAACATATAATTAAAAACTGGTCTACAACACTAAATATTAATACTAAAACAGATCGTCTTAAATCTCAAAAGATACCCATCACACGAGGAATTTTCCAGGGCGATTCACTAAGTCCACTTTGGTTTTGCCTAGCACTTAACCCCCTATCACATTACCTTAACACCAGCCAGTATGGGTACAAGATAGATAGCTCAAACAAAATTACACACCTACTATACATGGATGACATTAAATTATTTGCAGCAACTAGACAGGAACTTAACCACCTACTTAAAAGTACAGAAACATTCAGTGCAGATATTAAAATGACGTTTGGCCTAGATAAATGTAGGATAAATAGTATCAAAAAAGGAAAACATCACACAGAAGAACCATATAATCTTAATTACCAACACGATGTTATCCATAGCCTAGATTCTAACGAACCATACAAGTATCTGGGATTCCATCAAACACACGAATTAGATCACTCCAAAATAAAACTGAACCTTAAAAATAAATATAAAAGCAGAATAACCGCCATATTAAAAACTCATTTATCCGCAAGAAATAAAATTAAAGCAGTAAATACTTATGCAGTTCCTGTCTTAACATATTCATTCGGAATCATAAAATGGTCAGACACCGATTTAGATGCCCTTAATACCCTCACAAGAACAACCTTTAATAAATTTAATTCACATCATATACACGCAGCAGTTGAACGTTTTAATTTAAAGAGACAGGATGGAGGTAGAGGCGTAGTGGATATAAAAAATTTACATTATAGACAAGTAAAAAATTTACGTAATTATTTCCTAAACAGAAGCAGAGATAGCCCAATACACGAATCGGTCTGTAAAATAGCAATTTCAATAGCACCCCTTTATCTTAATGATCCCGATTTCACCCCAGAAACCAAAATCGTTAAAGATGAAACTAAAATGGATAGCTGGAACTCAAAATCTTTACACGGTAAATACCCAAATCAGTTGAAACAGAGCCATGTGGATGCGGAGGCGTCAAATATGTGGTTAAAGAAAGGAAATATATTCGCAGAGACAGAAGGATTTATGGTAGCCATACAAGATAGGATCATTAAAACTAAAAACTACGAAAAATTTATAATTAAAAACCCACAAGTAAAAATAGATAGCTGCAGATTGTGTAACAGATTACCCGAAACGATAGATCATATAACAGGAGGGTGCGCGCTACTGGCTACCAAACAATATACCGACAGACACAATAATGTTGCAAAACAAATACATGCATTACTAGCGAAAAAATATAACTTAATAGAAAACCTAGAACCATACTACAAATATAAACCTAAAAACGTTTTAGAAAACCATCAAGTTAAACTATATTGGGATAGGGAAGTAATCACAGATAGAACAACTAACAATAATAGACCGGATATAATACTACTGACAAAAGATGATAAAACCACATATTTGATAGATATCTCAGTCCCTAATACCGATAACCTGCGACAAAAACATATAGAAAAAATCCAAAAATACCTTCCATTAGCCGAAGAAATACAGCAAATGTGGCATCAAAATAGAGTCAGAATCATTCCGATTATCATATCCTCGATAGGAGTAGTACCCAAGTCACTTCATAACAGTCTAGCAGAACTAGGTATCCATAAATTTAGTTATATACCCCTCCAAAAATCCATCATCTTAGATACCTGTGCCATAGTACGACGATTCTTGAATAATACCATGAGTTTTAGCCAACCACAGTCTCAAACTTAATCCACACGATAGTAGTAAACATTGTGAAGTAGGTTCCTTGGCAATATGCCCGTTCCTACAACACATTAAAATCCCAGGTAAAACCTGAGATAACTAATTACTTGAAACAATAATAATAATTTTATTTATTGGAACAACAAACTCTAGATGCGTACTCTATATGCGTACTCTATATGCATTAAACTTTACATGACATTATTTTTATTCAGCAAAATACATATAATACAGCGAAAGGAATAAGGTAGTATTACGAAAATATATAAATATAATTACAGCAAGACAGCAAACTATACAGATACATAGATGAATGCTTACCAGATACCTTTGTTTCTCAAAAACAGTGACTGGTCTAGCAGTAGCTTGTTTTAAAGCTAGCTTTAAGTTTTTCAAGTATGGTGTTTCACACATTCTATATGCTTTGTTTTGATGAGGGACTCTTATTCGTGGTACACTAAAATTTTCTTTGTACTGAAAAAAATTTTAGAATACTTTAAAAACTATTTTTTTTTTCTAATAAAAACAACACACAAGTTAAAATATTAATAAACATTGTCATATCATTCTCTAAATATAATAATATGTCACCTGAGAACTTGGTTGAAAGGTTTGTCCAAAAAACAATTCAGGATCTTCAGGTTGGAGCCCTTTGCAGTGTCCTGGTACTTCTTGTCCCGGTCTCAGCACTATTACATCTCCCTCCACAAGTAAAGCCCATGGCAGGTTCACTATTGTGGCTGTAAAAGAATAGCAAATATCTTCTCTTAAAACCAAGTAAATAAAAAAAAATATAAACTAGAGCCTCACTTGTATTATTATTACTTTGGTTGGTTAGTATCTAATCCTTTGGAACACTAAGCACAAAAATATCATAAATTTCTTCCCAAGCAACCCCCATAATGTATGTTTTTGAGCTTTTTGATAGAATTGAACAGGGGTTACTTGTTTTTTTTGTTTATTGCAATGAATGGCGAGACGAGCATGCCGTTCGCCTGATGGTAAGCGATACGACCGCTATTCATAATAGTAGCAAAACCAATCAACACCATTAATTACAAAGCAATGCTTGGCATTCCACTGTGCTCGCCATCCAGAGACATAAGATGTTAAGTCTCAATATGTCCAGTAGTTACCCGGGCTACAATGTCCTTCTAACCGAAACACAACAGTGCATTTAGACTATTGTTCGGAGGGAGAAATAGTCATTGCGGTGGTACCAAGGGCGGATCCAGCTTTTACGCCAGGGGGGAGGGGGTCATATAGTACGATTTTAATACTCGAATTCGTAATAATGATTTTTTAAAGTTTGTTACAGGCGTTATTTGTGAACACGCACACATTTTTTTACTTTATTTATCGACATACAAAGAATTAATTGTGATTATAAATTTTATCAACAAGATAATAAATACATTATGTCAATCTGGAGCCAGCCCAGGGGAGGGTCATGACCCCCATAACCTCCCCCCTGGATCCACCCTTGGGTGGTACCTATCCAAGCGGCCTTTCACATAAGAGAGACCTACCACCAGTAAGTGTAGTAGTAGTAGTGTAGTAATTTTGTATAACTAACATCAGGAAGTAATATGGCCATAAAACCATAAGCACAGAGTGGGTGTGATGTAAGCAAGTTATCGATATATAATATAAATATACCAAAAAAACAAACAAATTATAATTACCATCTCTGTATGTCCATTGCAGAATAACACATGGTGAAAATGGAGCACATAAATGTGGATAATTATCTTGTTTCCATTTCGCTTTTTCAATTGCTTCATCTAATGTTTCTGGATTAATAAAACAAATCAACATTTTATGTGGTATCAATGTATTATATATAAAGTTATAATGGAAAAAGAGCTATCCACTAATAGTCAAATATCCTTGCAGAGATAATCACACAAAAGCAGAGGTATTGCATTTTTTTTTTATTGCTATGAATAGTGAGACGAGCATGCTGTTCACCTGATGGTAAGCGATACAACCGCTCATAAAAAGTAGCAAAACCAAACAACACCTTGAATTACAAAGCAATGCTTGGCTTTCCACTGCAGTAGCCATCCTGAGACATAAGATGTTAAGTCTCAATATGTCCAGAAGTTACTATGGCTACAATGCCCTTCAATCTGAAAGGCAGAAATAGACACTGCGGTGGTACCCACCCAGATGGCCTCTCGCATATTAGAGACCTACCACCAGTAAATATAATCGAAAATCTGAATAATCAGCAATAGCAAGTAATATTTAAATTATGATCAATTTTTAATATGTAATGGGTCTTACATACTTTGTTTTTTAGACAATACAATATTAAAAATACTGGCTATGAAGGCATGAAGGACATAATCAAATCAAAATCAAATTCATATATAATTAGATGACATTATTTTGATAATTTATTCCATGGCTTTTGTAATGCTTATGGTTCCACAGACTTATTAACACTTCTACTAGCAAATGTTTTAAATTAATTCTTGTCACATTGACCAGTCAAATCACTTAAAAATTTGCAATTATAGCCATGAAGTACAAGTCTGAATAGTTGCAAATAAGATAATTGAGATTCTACTGTATATAATACATTCAAAGTACCAAGTGATCCTTATGGCATATTTGGTGTCAGTAACCCCCATCATACAAAAGATTTAACTGAACTCAACTAATTGAAAGGTCCACTGCAATAACAATGAATGTTCTGTTTTAAATGAATGAAATGAAATGAAAATTTTATTTAAGTTTATAAATTGTGAAAAAACTTTTACATTAAGATAAATAATATGTTTCAGTAAATTTAAAAAAACATGTATCATAGCATCCTTTTTTTACAATAATAATTTTACAATGAAATACTAAGTACAAATACATTTAAGCAAGATGTAGGTAGTTGAGTGCAACATAATGCTTGAGTGGTGTTTGAGTATTCGGGCAATATAATTATTATAAAGTAATTAAAAGTTATATCATGTTATGTAAGTGTTCAAAACTTCATACTTAAAAGGATCTCTGCCCACTCTGAGTTGATGATGTGATGACGTCAGCAATGATGCTTGTGTAAATGGCTGGTTGAATTACATTTTGATTTATTACTATTTGCAGCATGAGTAAGAACACATTTTAAAAACATTTTGTTTTGGACCTATACAAGTTTTTGGTGTTGTTATTATACTTGGCTTAGAATCTGTGACTCAGCATTATAGTCTTGTAACATACATAAAAAATATTTTTATCACAGAGTTGACAGTGGTATTGCTGAAGAACTGTAATATGTGAAGTGAGAGAATGATGTTACTAACTCAGATTTAAATATTTTTTGGGCATTCATCATCATTGCAATAAATCCTTCAATTGAGTATGTGCACCACAGCATACTCTCAAATATTGTATCCAAATATTTTAATCATGGTACTACAACATATAACTAATTTCACAATTACTTTTTATACATAAAATATCGAAATTATCAAATTTAAGATAAGGCTATATTTTTTGTAATCTTCTATAGATAATCAGTTATAAGATAAACATAATTTTATATTTGTAACATGCTTATTATGTTAATTAAATCAACTGCTAAAATTTATTATAAGACTTACCTAAGACTTTTATTACTCTATGAGGTATTTCGTTCCTGTACAAGTATTCTTCACTGTATGCTACTAAAAAGTTTACAACAAGTATTATAAACAAAAACAAAGCTTCCCATAATAGATATGCATGTGCTTGCACCGATACGCCGAGAAGATACGTTAAAATCAGGCATATTATGTAGACAAATGTTATCGTATACGCAACTCCTGAGAGCAGTACCTTCTCCGAAGAAAATGATATTATATCGCGTATCAAACGACATCTGAAATAAAAATAACCTCATTCACTTTGGCTTATATTGTATTCTTTATTAATTTCCACATTCATAAATTAAATCTATGGAGAATTAGGGAAAAAATACAATAAAACAGAAATACCTAGTAGGATTATTTTTTGTGTGTTCTTCTATTACAATACGTATATCATCACGAAGTTTAATCAGCGCATCTTTAGTTGAGTTGCCTAGTACGTTTTGTAGATTATCATCCATCGTCCTATGTGCCATTCACATAATTATTAGAGCGTTTAAATAAATAATTCTTTTTACCACAACAAACAAAGTTATCAATACGGATGACCGATGAAATGAAGTAATTTCAGTTCCGTTCCGAATTTATGTTATGTAATATATTTGTGTACTGAATCTCCTTTCCTTGCATCATATTATGAAGAATATTAATTAAAACCGAGAAAATAGATTTCAAATAACTTTTTTACCAGAAATATATATTGACTATAATTTTCAGTTTGAAATATTTAAAATATAATATAATTACTTAATACAGATATTCGGAACGTACATGTTCAAATAGATCGTCTACGATCTTTTGGCATGCGGATCGTGGTTGTCATGCACAGACGTACTTCTTGGTCTGTGTGCACAGACCACAGAGTAACTTGAATATAGGGGCACAGACCCAGAGAATATTGTCATGCAACCATGGCATGCAACTGAGGGATCCTTTGCCCCGATATTTTCAATTGATAGTTAGATTGGAAAAATATGGGTACCGTTTTGTACTTTTTATTGTATTTATATTTATTATAGTGCTTTTGGAAAATAATTGTGTAAATTATTACGATGCGCGTGCACTCAGACCAAGGGCGGATCTAGGGGGGAGGTCATGGGGGTCATGACCCCCTCCCCTCCCCCCTGGGCTGGCTCCCGATTGACATAATGTATGTATTCACAATTAATTCTTTGTATGTCGATAAATAAAGTAAAAAATTGTGTGTGTGTTCACAAATAACGGCTGTAACAAACTTTAAAAAATCATCATTACGAATGCGAATATTGAAATCGTACTATATGACCCCCCCTGACTTAAAAACCGGATCCGCCCTTGACTCCGACTCTCTAAAAGCGACACGATAAAAGTTAACTGATAATTAATTACGAAATAATATGTTTCTGATGTGAACTAGAGAGTGAACAAAAGTATTTGCATCCGGGTGGAGCCGGGCCGTGCCGCTAGTTTATAAATATTTAGGAAACTTCTTTGATTTAAGTTACGAGTCGTCTCGAAGATTTGACAGATAGTTATCAGCTTTTGGCTAACTTCATCAAAAAATTACTCTCAAAAAACGTATTACTTCAAAAAAGACATACTTCCACGAGAAGCGCGCTGGTGGAATGGAAGTGTCTACACTTTAAATATTGAATAAAGGAAGGACAGTATGATGTCGCATGCTGACTACCTGAGCCACTACCTCTCTCGAGAAGCTTACAACATTTAAAGCCTCGTAATTGGGCCCAAATTGCTCATACCTTTTAAATGAAAGCAGCACTGATTAGTTCCCGTAAGTATTGCAAAATGAGGTACTTTATTACAAATACACTCGTGTTGCCGAAGGGTTAAAGCTGCTCTGCTTTATGCCCATAGGTCATCGTTTCAGCCTACATAACATCTTTCATGATGAGCACAGTTCATACTAGGTTTGACAAAACAGTAGATCATAACTCATAGCATATTTGCTTTCCGGGTTTGAGATTCCTTTGCCAAGAAGTTTATTGACCACTGCTTGAGTTATATTTCCTAAAAGAGGGTACCGTGAGGATACCTCATACTAATCTATGAGGGTACCCACAGCTTTACTCCAAAATGTCACAACCTAGCCAAATCCTGACATGACACTTTCTATTATACACATGGATGTGTTGGGTTTTCTCTCTATAACGTTATTTTCTTGTTTATGGATGCTTTTTCTAAATACATATTAGGTCCTCTATCCCGTATACAGACAAGAAGTCGATGAATTCTTTCGAACTTTTACAAATCCAATATGTTGTTGATGTGGACTGCACTTAAAAACTATCTGCACCGGGGTGAAGCTGGGCCGAGCTGGTAATATATACTGCGTTTACCGCTCATGGGGGTTAGCGATGGGCAAGTTGATCCATCGTGCCGCGACGAACCCAAGAGATACGAGCCCCGCGCAGCCCTGCTGAATGTTCAAGCCACGGTCAAGGACGACGCGCAGTCAGGAGAGGTCTTGTTGAATATCTAGAAGATGTAGGTAGATTTAGAATTGTTGAAGTCGGGGAATCGACGAGTTTCCTTTAAATGCGGTAATCTCTGTGCCATTTATATGATTTGTCACAGGGAACCTAGTTGTAAGCGGAAGCTCTGTCGGTTTGATCTGTGAGTAGGCACTGACCTTTTTTAAATATAAGTTTGATTAATTATCTAATTAATGTTATATAAAAAAAATATTTATATTAATACTGCGTAAAGATTATTTTATGGATTGTTATGTATCAAAATTAAATAAATAATTGTTAAAATATTGTCTTACTAATGTGTTTCATGTATATTAATGATTCATCTATTGAATGGTGTACAAAAAAAAACTTAAAAATGTACTTATTTTTAGTAAAAGCTTAGAGAAATTACCTAAGTAAAAGTAACAATCTTCTGTCGTTGTAATCACTGTTGTCAAATTAGTGAGAATAGCTCATGGAATAGCTTTTCTCTCTTCTTAATTTATTACATTTGACATGTTGTTACTATTAGATTATTATTTTACAAGGATAAATATATGTTGTTTATAATAAGAAAATATATCTGAAAGAATGTGTTTATTACATATTTTCTATCTTATTAATTATTTTTTAGTTCCAAATTTTGCCACACATCAATAGATTTAGATGATCTGTAGAAGTAAATTTGTTTTCGACAGTTTGACGACAGTGAAGTTGGCGTTTCTGAGAATACTCCGATCCGAAGTTTTCTTTCTGTTTTATGTAAGTACTTGCTGTAGGCGTAACAAATTTTCATTAGTACAATTCTACAGCATTCCGGGCCTGCGATAGCAACTTTTATCATGTTCTACGCTTTCTACAAAAGCGGTGGTGTTAGATGAATAAATGTAGTTCGCGAAGGGTGAACGTGTTCAGTCAGTGTGTTGTGTGTCATCGTGATAGACCATTCAGTGCGCCATTTAGTTCGTCGAAAAAAACAAGGAATGCGTCGATCGCTTAGTTACTTTAATCTGGACTAGTATACCAGTTCGTGATGGAGTGACATTGTAAACATCCAGCTATGGCAGATTTATGTAGTAATGTGAGGGAAAATAAGTGTAGTGGGTGGCGGAGAAGACTGCACTGCAGCTCGTGGATGTGGTTTGTGCTAATCCTTGGTTTTATCAATTTACCTGGCATATTGGGCAAACGACGGGATGCAGTCAACCAAACCTTGTACATGCACCCTTCTGGAGATGCAACACTTCGCTATGGTGAACCACTAGAGATTTTTTGTTCTGATGAAAATTCTTCAGATCTGGTATTTGCATTAGGCCCTAATATACTCGACTCTGAAATTGTGAACATAACAACTAGAAGATTATATTATGAGAAGCCTGAAAAACAAGTCAACTTATACTATTGTAAGAATGTTAAAACTTTGGCAAAAAACACTCTCAGAATTTTAATAGAATCTACACCTCAAAATGTTACTGACTTTGAATGCAAGTCTAAAAACCTAGAAGTGTTAAATTGTACTTGGACATCACCAGAAAAAATTAGCTTGACAGACTATTCTCTTACATTTTTAATAAATGGCAATGCAATAAAAGCATGCAATGCCACAAGAGTGGATACACTAAGGTACTGTTACTGGACTACATACAGTACACCACGGTACCGTCAAATGGAAAAGGATTATTACTTCAGACTTACTGCTTGCAATGTGTTTGGATGTAATACACAAGATTTTGTAAGAGATCATATATCAATGATAGAACCTGATCCTCCCATTAATCTAAAAGTGATGGCTGTGTCTCAACACAGTGTTCAACTTCGTTGGTCTATACCTATCAATCTAGACTTGTTGCCAGATGGTGTAGACCACAGGATTGAATATCAGATTGCAAAAATTGATAATACTGCTCATTTCCGAAGTGTTGATGCCTCAAGTTTACCAGCTAAAAATCGAACTTACAGGTTTCGTTTGACAGACTTGCCATATGCCCATATGCAATATGAAGTAAGAATATATATTAAGTGTAAATCTAAAGTCAAGCAAGATCTTTGGTCTAAATTTGCCTTTATAGTTTTTTATACTGAAAGTGAAAGACCTAATAGACCACCTGATACAGTTGTGGGTGCTTTCGATCAAGCTGTTTTTAACACAAAGAGGTTGATTTATATTTATTGGAAACAGTTAGAAGAGTATGAGGAAGCAGGAACAAATTTTACATATAAAGTTGTGGCAACTCCACATAAAGGAAAACATCAAACATTATTTGCAGATAAGAATAAAAGCTTGAGCTATATTGTTTTGAATAATGCATCTTTGGGTGCTATAGATGTTTCTATTTGGTCTATGAATGATAATGGCTCTTCAATAAACAGCAGCTATCTTTATATCCCACCCGAAGCCTATACAAAGTCCAAGGTGTCATCATTTACCAAACTTGCCTATGAAAATGGTACTTATAAATTATCATGGGTTGGAGTACAAAACATTGATAATTATACTGTCTTTTGGTGTATCCATAATACTACAGGAATTTGTTCTGGTAGAATGAATTTTACAGTTTTGAACCCCAATACAACTAGTTATGTTATAGATCTGCCAAAAGAATATAGGTATCAATTTGCAATTTCTACCAATCGTGGAATGAGGACTAGTGGAATGGAATGGGCAATCTGTGACATATCCAAGGACTCAATCCAAATGTATGGGTTCCCTGTTAAAATGGATCATGATGTACCAGGTCCATCATATGTTAAATTAACTTGGACAATGGACTGTACTCTACAAGAGGGTATCATCACTGGTTACAGAATTTCATACTGTCCAGCACTGGCAACAAGTAATGTGTGTGCTACTAAAAATCAAACAACTCTCAATATTACCAATCCAAAACAAATGGAAAAAAATATAACAAACTTGGAACCATACACAACTTATTTATTTACATTAGCAATGAATACTACTTATGGACTGAAATTGATTGAAAATGCTTCAACAGGAGTCACTACAGTTGAAGGTACACCAACAAGCCCTGTTAATGTAACAATATCTGAAATAGAATATAATTCATTGAGTATATCATGGGATCCTCCTGAACATAAAAATGGAATAATTGGAAAATATGTTATTAGAAACAACCTTAAGGAATTTCATGTTGATCCAGTATCAGATAAAGATAAATATAGTACTAGAAGACATGTTAAAATAACTGGCCTGAATGGATTTACTAACTACTCATGGACTGTGGAAGCTTGTAACAATGCTATATGGAGTTGCTCTGAAATCAATCCAAATGATGCATTATTTGTAAGAACAAAGATTGGTCCACCTAGTAAAATGAAAACTCCTACAATTACTAGTAGACCAGACACTGTAACATGGAAACCTCCAGAAATATCTGGTGGCCCAATAAGTCATTATCAGTTAAAAAGAGTCAGGGATGGAAGCTCTGACTATGAATTATACAATACAACAGATTTGAAATTTTCATTAACACATTGTGAAGGTGGAGTCAATGGAGAAACATATAGAGTTAGAGCCATAACCTATGATGTAGATTCACATTATGGCACTTTAAGTAATAAAGACAAAGTGTTACGTCCTTACAGAAATGGAAGTATTCGTTTGGAATATCCAGGAGAATGGAGTGATCCAGGTTCTGTAGCTTGTGGAGCTAAAGATGGTTTAATGATGACTTTTATTTTAATGGCAGTGTTTGCTTTGATGGGATTGATGTACAGTTCTATAAAGTGTTATAAAAAATACCGCAAGATGGAAGATATTAAGCCAGTCCTCCCTAATGGTTTAGGTGTTCCTGAAAAGGACATATCTAAGTATGCTTATGGAGCATGGAACCCTTCAAATAAAGATGAAAAGCCATCATCAGATGAAATGTTATTGTTACCTAATAGTCGAACAACCGTTTCTACATCAGATATAAAACAAAAGGAAAATGATAATTGTGCTTCTAGTGATCATACAGATAGTACTGCTCTTTCCGATACATCACGAGCCCCAGTGGATAGACAAGTTTCTACTTCAGATGATGGCTCTAATTCATCTCTCCATTTGGAAGCTGAAGCAGTCAGAGTTGATGGCAATAATACAAATCAAGAATTTGAAGATTTCTCCAATTCTGACACGGAAGCATCTCGAGGTGCATCACCATATTTCGGGGTTAAGAATTTGAGACAAAATGCAACTAGTGGATATGTGCAACAATCGGTAGCCCCTGCTTCTGGTTACGTTCAATCCGCGCCAATGCCAGTGAAAAGTTCTCTATCGAAACCGACTCTGCAAAACCCTAGTTCCAGCTACGTAATGGCGTCTCTTTCAACTCCTATTTTCACTACTGGCGTAACGCCACTAAGCGTTCCCAGTAATCTCCCTGTGACGTCAGGATATGTACGTACCGAAGATGCTCAAATGAAATCGGGACACAATTTTCCCAAATTAGGACCTTCGCCAACCAAAATGTTTGGCCCAGAAAGCTTGCCGACAATGCCCACCTTGCCTTCGCCTGCAAAACACGGCGCTGACAGCAGTTATATTCAGCTGCAATCACTAGATACCTTGCCTAGTCATAAACAACCTGTATGCAACACAGTGCCATTAAAGCCACAAGCGTCTAGCGGCTATGTTAGTCCAGGAGACGCTGTAATTAATAAACATCTCAATAATATGTTGTCGGGTGGTCAGTTAGCCGAAGAGTCAGCAATACTTGACCCAACAATGTCGCCCGACGCGTACTGTCGATTTTCGTGGAGTACCGACCCAGCTAATGATAACCTGCACTCGCTGCTCGCCGATTCACCGAGGATAAACTCCTTAAATAAGTGATTCAATTCTCAATTCTTTAAGTGATACGACTGTTAAAATATCTTTTAGTGACTGAACTGTAAATATTACATTTTAAGAGCTTACTTACGCAGTGCTATATAAATATCGGACATAATATTATTTCACACAAGAATGTGGATGTGTCGTCTAGTGATAATTCTTGTGCCTTATTAATTTATTTTAGGTCATTTTAAAGAAGTTCGTTAGGTAAGATATATATTTAAAACGTATTAGTAACTTTACACTAATAATTTCTGAACAAAACGATAATATATTGGGGTATCTATTGTTACAGGAATTGATTTATGCACACAGAAGATAAACATGGAGGGTCTATATAAATTAAATATAATATCAAGTGATTTGAGTACTGAAGAAACAATTCTGCAAATCGCCGACACAATAGATAATCTCAGTGGGATAGTTGATGATATGTTCCTTCGTGTAATGTCTAGAATCAAGCAAAACATGGACAAAACTGCAAAATTAAACAAAAGAATTGAAATTTCCAAAGCCAAAGTTGAGAAACTAAATGGTTCACAAAAAGCGATTAAAGTTTTTTCCAGCGCAAAATATCCTGCTTCAATAACGTATGAGAATTATCAATCAGTTTTTGGCTTCGCAGGGTACAAATACGAGCCAAAAAAAGTAACTCTGAGCGGAAAGCCTCAGAGGTTACCTTTTGACAAGGGAGTGCAGGTATTTATTTATATTTAACATTAGGTATCATACATAACCATGTTATATGGCTTTTGTTTCGTGATTTTATAAAACTGCTATATTTCAGGAAAAACTTCATTTTTACCACGTAAAAGTTGCGGATCCTGTTGTACGAAAACCGAAACAAGACTACAGTCTAAATGCTGCAATTAACAACATAGAAACAGTTGGAGAACTTCTTATTTTTAATTCCGATGAGAGTCCTTATATCGGCTCATCTGATAGAGTTTCCAATTACATACCAGCAGTGAATTCTAACATCGAGAACACAAGTTTATTGGAAGCAGCTCCATATTCAATCATGAAGAAGGATGTTATGAAACGTGAAGTCGACGAATATATGTATGCGCCTGGCATGGGAATGGTGAGCATACTTATATTATGCCTATAATTTGTCAATAAAAACATCTGATTTGTGGTTTGACGTGACATATTATGAATATATGTATTGGTACAGGTGCCAGAGCTAGATATGCCGCTCGATCTGCCGCATTTGCCGGGAATAGCTGGAGATGTGCAGTTCTTGATCAATAGTGAAGGGTCTATCGCACCGTCTGTTGTGGCTTCGCCCATAGTCCCAGCTGTCGCTTTGCCTGAATCCGAGTTGCCGGATCTAAAGGAGTTGCCAAATGTTGAGTCAGAAATAGCGACTGCAATACATGACGCATTGGACGCACCTCCACCGCCGGTGGTGACAATTTCACAAGCTCTACTGCCTCCTCCACCACCACCACCACCACCGCCGCCGCCGCCGCCGCCTCCGCCTCCGGCTCCATTGGAACTCACTATTGCTACTCATACAAAAAGGTGGGTTTTACTCTACATTATTATTGTTTTATGATTTATAGAGCTATAATCTCTTTTTTGACTGCCCATTCATGCTGAGTCATGGCTGACAACAGAGTGACTCTGCCACTTTCAGACTGACATGAATAAAATTTCAGTTGTCGAGGGTTCGAGTCCAAGCCACGTCTCCGCCTTTAAGAAGTGGTGGTTTAATAGTTCATTATAGCTTGCTTATAACGGTAAACGTCGCGGAGGAACCTACAGGCATAAGAGCTCTCCAAAATAATTTCAAAGACATGTGCTGTACTATATCAGACCACTGCAGGGCAAGAGATTCCTCTACAATTGAGTGTAAGATTTAGATGGCATGAAAGACATTAAAAGGCATGTGAAGTCCGCCAATCTGTTCCGCTAATCGTTAGCCCGACGAGGTAGTACTAAACTAAGGTCTTAAATCCCCCCTTATTTCTTAATTAGGACTTTGCCCTGTACTGGCTGATACATTGACGTTTTCGTTTCGAACAGCTAAATACAAAGAGTCTGTTATTTACTGTATCTTCAGCACCCTGTTTAGACCGATTAGATCGAATTATAACATTATGTCATAAATGCACTCAATTTTCTATGGAAATGGAATGAAAAGAAAAGGATATGAAATAAAAATATTAATTTGTATATGTATTATGCCACACATTACTTCGATTCAGCACGTTTTTCTCTATTACCTGTTTTTAAGAGAATAACGGGTAAGAAACTCATTCGTTGCTCTTTTCAAAACCAATTTACAATACAATGATTATGCAGTAGTCGCAACTTAGTATATGTTCCTCGATTTACAGAGTATTATAATTAATGTATTCCTTGCATACATTCCGTAGTAAAATAATACGCTAATGCCTTTTTCTGAAGATGCGTAAAACACATTCAATTTTCCTTATCGGCACTAAATATCGTTGATTTCATACATTATGTTAACAGGTGTCATTTAACATGTGCATATATTGTGAATTCTCTCGGTACAGGCGCATTAACGAAGTCTCGGCATGAATAAAGAACACTTTTATTTACAACTGTTAAATGGATTGTTTATACAAAGGCATAAATGGCATGTGAAGCTTTGTTCGACCGGTTTAGAAATCTCTTTAGTTTTGTTTACACACACGGAGTTTTTTTTATAACGTAAAAACTTAGTTTTCAATAAATCACCAACCAACCTCACTAAACATAGCTAATTTTATGAATTCCCCATTTTATTAGTAATGACAGCTATTCCTCTAATGAGCCGCTTACAAAGTTAAAAAACGGATGCTTTGAGCTCAAAACTACTAGATCAGGCAATGTTTACGATTAATTAGAAAAAGATTGCTGTATAAATTGCCACAAGAGAACACTTATGCTTAAGTTGTTTTTGCCGATGTTACAATTAAGCAGTGTGGTGTAGACTCATAAATATTCCTATGTAATAAGATTCTCGTAAAATATTTTTTTATGCTTTAGTGAGTTTGTAATCTATTATGTGAATAAAACAGAATACAATTTAATTTACGAGAGGCAATAAAAAGAATATGGGTGCAGGTAGTCTGGCTTCCTATCATATGCCGCTGCGGAAATAAGCTCAAAAAATTTGCATCTCATTCCACCTCCTTCAGGGAAAGAGGCTTGAAATTATAATATGTGTATTTTAATGTCACAAACAGCCGCTGCAATCTTGAGCCTAAGGGTCAAATAATAAACATTCACAGTGTTCAATTTGTTCTTTGATTTTTCTACACCATTAATATTCGTATATTTGTCTGTTACCTGATTTTTTGTGTAGTTCCTAATCCCTTGCCATATGTGGAGAGCTGGTATTTTTTTACAAGTCGATATATCCCACAATTTGTTATGGTGTATTCATCGCGCTCATTGCATTTCTATAAAAACTCCTAGTGGACATGTATTTGTCATTATGGAATTTTTCATTAATTAAAAACGTTTTTAATTTATGCAATTAATTAAAAAAAAGTTTCTGTTTTTGGTACGTCAGACGTATGGACAATCTTTCACAGCTAATTAGACAAGACGGACCAAGCCGGACATAAATTATACCGTTTAAGGAAAGCGAAAAAACAACATATCGTTTAACTAAGTTTATAATGCTTATCTATGTTTACCAACAAGCTTGTACTGGGCTCCAATCATGTTTTCGTGTAGTTAAACTGCGTTCTCTTACTTTATCGTTCCAAGGGTTTCGTTGTTTAACGAGCTCTTAATAAATAATATTTATGTCTGTTTAATGTTAGGTCAAGAAAGGTTTTGTAATCGTTCAATTGCAACTATGTATGTGAGCCCATAAACGCCCATTTGCTGAGCGCAGGGGGGCTACCGATCCGAAGCGAAGTTTGAATGTTCGGTCGTCGTACATTAAACTGTACGATTGTGCCTAGGTACTCCACAAAATTTTCGATTCCTCTGTCGTACGTCGTAACCATAGACGTTCGGAGAGAACGATAAGTATCGTAGAACATATATGTAATTGATTTTTAGAAGTGGAAACTTACATCTTACTTCGTACGTCGATTTAGTTCCGGACCCTGTATCTGGTATATATTTGATCGAAGGCCCAAATGAATATTTTTGTGTGGTTGTAATTTCTCGGAAAAATGTACATAATATATAGAGGTATTTTCCACGTGACTCCCAAGCTCGGATTAAAGTTATGGGCCACTGGACTCCCGCTTACTTCCTCGGGAGAATATCAACTAGCTTTAACATCAAATTAAAATGCTTTCACTGTATTTTCAAGAGATGGGTAATAAAATAATATGACGTTTAAAAAGGTTTTTGTACGCTCTTTGCTTCGTTAAACATATTTGATCCCGTCGCTGTTTTTTTATATCTCATCAGTACTGTTATTGTTTGTTTTACTCGGACTAAAGCATTCAGTTGTTGCTAAGAAAGTTCATTATTTACGGAGACGTACGTCCACTAGTATTGATTCTGGGTGGCCAAGTATTAATGGATCTACTGATAAATGCATGGGAAATCAATTGCCACCAAAACAAAAAGAAATAAAATGGTTGGGTATCCAGTCTAGCCACTGACTCTTGATTAACACATTGTTAGCAAAAAAGAAAAAATTAAAATGACGCTTGAATAGTTTGTTGGATTTTTATCTGACAACTAGTTATAAGATGTTGATCCTATAGATGAAAAGGAGATAAAAAGTATAAGCAGATACCATCAATGAATGCGCATGCCTAATGAAGCGGGTATTAAAATTTCTTAGACTTTTTTACCAAGTTGCACCAAGCAATATTATCTTAATCAGTTTTACTTTAAGACGTATGTGTTTTTGTCGAGTAAATAGTTTGGTTTCTCACTTTAATAATGCCATTGGTTTATTTGGTTTGATAAATGTAATTATTAAATTACGGAATGCTATAAATAAAAAAAAACTTTATAGACTCGTTAATCGTTACATATGTAGTTTTTTGTGTAATTAAATTTGGAGTACAACTAACATCGAATTACTACGTATTGTAGCATTCGAGAATAGGGGACTATTTACAAACCACGCCGGTTTCTCCGTAACGTGTTCTTAAGTAGAAACAGCCGTTTTGAAAACAAAGCGCGTGCGTACCTTCCACAGAACATCGTATTATACAAATAATATTAATGTTTGCTGTCGATGGTCTAACTTGAACACCCTCCTCATCAATCTCAATGGTTCTTTAAGCATAAAGATTTGATTCTGGGAAATTGCAAAGAGTTTGTTCCCAGAAATTGCATTGCGCGCACGCATCTATAGGTAATCATGCAGCCTCCTGATCTACACATGTTTGTTTTGTTTATGTTTTCTTGACGACGTCCCGGCTCGCAACAATCTATTACGCATGTATAACGATTTTAAAGAAGAAAGTCAATTTTAAATTAATAAATAAATATTAAAAAGGTAAATCGTTCTTCAAAATTTCTTGTGAACTGTTACTGGAAATGAAATAAAATTAATTTAGTCTCGTAGGTAGCACGTATAAATAAATAGCTCTTATGTGAAGTCAATAAACAGTACTTATACTATATAGTCTATTTACAAAACATTACATATAATTTATTTATACCATATTTATTTGATTTTCGGTAGTCTTATTGTTTATTAAATTTATACTTATTTTATGATAAGTAAAAAACCTGGGCTCTTCACGCTCTTTATGACCGTCCGAGACTCGTACTTCCCAACGGATTCATCAATTTACTGGTGACATGCAAAAGACCCAACTGCAATCATGAACAGTTTAACTGTTACATTGACTGCCAACGGATATACAAGTGCTATTACATTTGAGCGTCGTCCAATGACTTTATGCTCGTTGTTGCTTTCTATAGATACGTCTGAATGATGCCTAAATTTATTTGTCATTGATTGCGAACGACCCGTACGATACCAACTATCTATATAAAATTTTTTTTTGGTGGATTAAGTTTACCAAATTCATGAAGTTTTTTTTGTAGGATATCAGGTTTTGAACTTCCGTTACTTTCAGTGTTCATTTTATTTTTGTCAGTTACACATAGTGAACATTTTTTTATGTGTTTATAATAAAAATATATAAGTTAAGTGCGATGTTATTTGTGATAGCATAATAATTTAGATTTTTCGAGAAGATTCAATCTTCTTATAAGTAGACCGTTTATAAACTAATTTTGTATATGGCATGTATTGTCTCTTTTGAACGACTTTTGAATACAGTTCGAGCGAAGAAGTCAGAAGACGAAACATTCGATACTTAAAATAGCTTTATAAACTTTACATGCATATGGCCATTTGTATATACAAACATTGACAAAAAAGCATACATAATATTCTTTAATAACACAATCTTAGAAGTTAGAGTACCACTACATAGCTTCGATGTTTCGATGTTGATTTGCCGCTGTTGATCCTGGCTTACAGGAGTTGCAGTGGTGGGTGTGAGGGCGGGACAGTCTCCTACATAGCTTCGATCAAATATACACTAGATACATAGTTCCCTGTAAAAATTCTGTTAAAAAGTGGCACCGATGCATGACATGAAAAAAAGTAAACAAAAAGATCACATATTCCAAATATATTAACACAAATTCCACCTTATTCCTGGAGCTTAAAGTAGCTTTTCACATAATATTGTCTAAAGTTCTGCGACGTTTTAGAAGCAACGGTCGGTGCGTGACTGAAGGCGAAAGAGTGCTTAAAGCACTCTTTTTTGGTGCCATTTTCTAAGCGCTCATGTTGTATCTAGTGTATATTTGATCGAAGCTACATAGTATAAAACAAAGTCGCTTTCTCTGTCCCTATTCCCTTTGTATCCTTAAATCTTTAAAACTACGCAACGGATTTTGATGCGGTTTTTTTTTATAGATAGAGTGATTCAAGAGGAAGGTTTATATGTATAATACGTACATATTATTGTACAGAAATCTATTTGTACCCGGCCGAAGTTGGGCCGGGCCGCTAGTTTATAATATAGAGAGAGCGCTGTCATACATTTGCGTCATCAAAAACGTGGCTATTTTCATGTTCGTAATGTTGGTTTGTTTGTTCCTATATTAGTGAAAATTGAACTTTTTATTTATGTAACAACTAATTGCAATACATTTATTTGATAGCCGAAAGTATATGTAATTATAATCCTTATAAATGATTTTAGTGGAATTAAATAACCCTGAACTAATTATTTTTATTTTCCAAGTAATTCGTACATTCGTACGTATGCAACCTGTCAAATATCAGCCAATAAGAGGACAGAAAAAGCTGCCCGGCATCACCATATTATCTACGTTTTTGAAGTACCAGCGCTCTCTTTATATTTTAAACACTCTGAGAACACAATAGAGATCATTAAAATCATATTTCTTATTTCAACTTCTTACGAAATGTTTTTAGTGATCTTTATAAATATGAATATGCAAAGGTTATAGAAGCTCATGACTAATTTAAGAGACACGTAACATACCTATTTGAAGTGTAGAATGATAATATTAATGAATGGATCATTGACGTGTGTTACTAGATCATGTGAAGAGACTCGCACTCAAGCAAAGATAAATAACCCCTAACGTTTGAGAGTGAATAAACGTATATTGTTGATTAGTATTCAACAAGCATGATACGTAGTGACGCGGTTATAATGATGAATGATGCCTTATCTATCCTAAGGCAGCATTATAATGTGGACTACAGAATTAGCTACATTAGGTCATGAGAACAATTATAATACTTGGTACTGTTAAAGTGTTTAGATTTTAAACGACTGATGCGCGATGTGGCCTTATTGCAAAGTTGTTATGGTAGAGTTCTTCGAAATCAAAATTGAGACGTAACTAAGTCGCATCGGTCGGTTCATTGCCACGGGGTCACGAAGCGTGATAAACATTTATTTAGGTTTGTTTATATTATCGCAGTTTTAAAGAGTGATAATTGTTTTTTCTGGATATCGGATTGTTGACACAAAAACACAGCCTTATTATGGCGCGATGCATAATGATCAAACATAAATCATCGCCACAAGCACAAATTATATTTGCAAACGTCCTTGTTGCAAATTAGCATTGTTCCGAATGTCCGATATGCTAATAGCTTCCCCTATACGGTTTCACCGCGCTCCCAAGCCAAATGCCGAGTTGTTTTATTTGAATATAATACTCGCTTTATGTTTTCCTCGATCAACTTGGATTCGTGTTAGCAGCGGCAGCGTATTTATAGAATTCTTGTGAACAAGAGAAGTGGGAACATAGACTTGGCGCTTTCTATGGTCATCGTTTCACGTAGAAAGTGTATTATGGGTAAGCTGCTGGTGTTGTCAGTTATCCTAACCTGTTAAGGCGTTTGACGTCAGACCCAAGCCACGGCAATGTTGTTCTTTCCTTCTTTTCTGAAATAAATAATGAAAAAGACTCGTCTAATTAGAAAAGTTAAAGTGCTCTTACGAATTGCTTGTATTTATATTTTAGTTGACCTACGCTGCTATTGAAGGTCACTAACATTAATATACATATATCAAAGATAAATCAGTAAGCAGACACGCCAATCTAATTACCGTCTGTATGTAAATAACGCATTGTTCTCTGCTTCGATTTGCTGCATTGTCATAATGGATTCATTTCTTTTAACAATTTAGTTGATTTTTACTTTTGACGCTTACATGATTGTTCATTTCTGACCGCAAAAATAACAGAAAAATACGTTCGTTATTATGTTCTTAACATTAGTAGTGGATTTCCCTTTTGAATACATCATCGAATGTCAGATTACTGAAATATTTCTCTGGAAATTAATCATTGCTTTGTATATTTATTTATTTATGTGCGGTGGTTGGCCTTACATTAAACCACAGCGTTAAACAACGTCTTGTGGATTTTCCTTTTTGCTCTTAAGATGTTAACTTTACTTATGTGAATAAATCTAAAACCCGGCTTCTATGTTGGTGTACGGTTATCTACTTAATTATCACTGCTGGGCCTCTGTTATGACAGGAGATGCCGGGCCTTAGTACATTGCTATGGTTTAATACGATTTGTTAACGTCATTAGATGAGCGACAAGTGGAGTACATATCGCGTTTTGTGTTTCATGCTATTTGCTTTTCACCATCACACGATTCATTTTTCAATAATGACCCAGCAAGGAACATTATGTAATAAGTAAATGAGGTTTTTAATATGGTAAATTAAATGCGGTTAATAGGGATTAGGAAAAATACAAGATTTTTATGGGGTTTTCTAGGGGTTTTCATGAAATTAAGAGGCGCTTTATTAATCTACATTGACGATAAGGACTGTAAACTATTTTTTGTTCTAATTCCTAATAGCGGGGCTGGTGTAAGGATAGTTACCAAAGTTGTTTTACTCGTTTATTATAGAAACGAATATTTACTAACTTTATCTGACGTATTTATTATAATTTATGTAGCAAGCCATGTTAATTGGGGTATAAGAATTCTTTTAAGGCAACGAGTAATGTTCAACAGGGGCAACACTTCCATCATTTACAACGTGATTGTGTTATACATGTATAATTCGAATTTGCGATTTTTGTTTTGTATTTAGTCAACAAAACAATTGTGAAAATAATTCCATTAACGACTGATTTCCAAGTAAATAATTGAATTATGAGCAATTATAAAGCCTAATTTATTGTTTGTCTATTATTTGAATGATTGTAGAGAATTAATGAGCTTAGAATAAAGTCTTATTAATGTAATTACTTTAAGATTTACACCGCAATGTTTATTTCTCTCGTCGAACAGTAGTGTAAATACACTGTTGTGTTTCGATTTGGAAAACATTGTAACCAGAGAAACTACTGGACATTTTGAGACTTAGCATCGTACGTCTCAGGATGACGAGCGCAGTGGAATTCCAAGCAAGCATTGCATGGTGTTGCTGGATTATGCTTCTATCGATGAGTGGCCGTTTCGCTTACCATCGGACGAATGGCATGCACGTCTTGCCATTAACGGCAATAAAAAAAACTTTATGGAGATTTAAATGTATTTAATTTTCATTGGACATTTTTTATATTATGTTGAACCCGTAGTTACTAGTTGTCTAGTTCTAAGTGATCGAAGGAAGACGATTGTTGTTATATGTATAGACCTGTCAGTTGGTAGTGGCTGCCTCGTGAGTTATATGTACTTGGCGGCTGTTCACCTCTGTTCATGTTCGTATTGCATCGCATATATGTAAATGGCATTGACTTTGACCCAAATATTGGGCATGTAGCCCTTATAAAATGCGCATGGTATTATTAATAACTGACCTGTAACTTATCAGTCACGTTCCATTAAAATACATTGCAATGAATCAGGTCTCGTTGTATTTTTCTATGAGCTACGGTAATTATAGATTTAGACGGCTTATGTAGAATTTGCCTAGAGTGGGAGAAGCACACAAGTTTAAAAAAGAAACAACTCGCCGCTAATGAACTTGTAGAAAGTATGATTGTGTTTTAAGTTTTCTGAGTATAAGTATAAATTATAAAACTATTAGGGCAATATTGTTAACAAATTTAATTAGAAAAAAAGTCGTTAGTTTGTATATAACGAAGTGTTAGTAGCGTGCCGGTCTAGCAGAGAGTAATTAGTAATCGACCATTTTTTGTTAATCCATGGTAATCAGGCGTGCCAATGATCAATATGTATCTACGCCTAGCCGTATTATGTATAACTCTAAGAACATTAGTTTGACGACGTTTAAAAACTGTCTGGCACTGATTTATTGACCCTTTCAATCTTCAAAAGAAAAAAAGTGTATTGTTAAATATGGACCTTCTACGGCGATATCTTGGAGGCAGCCTGCATGCACTGATTCCATTTGAACTTACATAGGTATATCGATATGCTATAGTTGAATTTAATTTAATTTCCACGCACTTTATTGAAGCGTTCTACAGAGTAGCGTGCGTCGTGATAATTATATAAAACATAACAACGCATCTTCTGCTGGTAATACTTAAATTGGATATTGCGTAATGTTATACGTTGTAATTACAAGGTGCTTGTAGTTCCGAATAAATGTGGCTAATTTTCCCACGCCGGTTTTCCATAATAGCATGTGACTTAATTAAAGGAGGTTGCCCATTCATAGTATCTGTAAAAAATATCGTTGATCCCGATACCGATACTGCTTAAAATTCATTATAGCATTTTTTATGGTTTGTCCTTAAACGTTTTCCTGTTTTATCCCAGGCAAATAGATTTTTATAAAATAAAGTAGTTATTTCGAAGACAAAATAATTTTTGTCTTCGGTTCTGTGAACAAATTCGAGAACTCCAAGAACTCCGGGCCTGGTTCGCAATGATGTCTATATTTATTGAAAATATATATTTTCACCGAGGCACAAAAATCTTCGCACCGATACTAAGTTTCATAGTAAAATTCATTCTTTTTCAACCGCTTAAAAGTCTAAAATGTACAATTTCTTAAATGTTTATCTATAGATACATCAACTGTATTTATATATATTATAGTCAATACAAATATACGTCCCGTGCAATTGTATGTAATAAATGAGCGTCGTAATGATCGGATCCCGATTCTTGGGATTATGAAGGTGTTGTTAAGTAAAAGTGTTGAGCGTTTCGCAGAACGCGAAGGTCGTGCGGTCGACTAGCGTTGCTTCGTGGCGCGGGCGTGTCGCGTGTCGCCACACACTGCCGACACTGCCAAGTGGAGTGCAGGCTCGCTCGTCAAACATCCCTATACGTTTTTTTATATAATTGAGTGCTATGTGTTTACCGACATGTTGTAGTTATAAGTTTTACCTTTGTTCGTAATTTCAACAAAGTAAAAACCATAATATTATGTTAAGAGGAAAATTGCTTTCCCTATCTTGTACTTACTTTTTCATTGAGGATTACATAATTAAATAAGATCATAACGCACTAATCGCTCTCAGTTCATTGTGTCATATTTTGTGTTGTCTCGATTATAATATTTTGATATTAAGTATTTAATTTTCTTTTTTATTTGCTACTTTATTATGAAAATGTTGTATAATATTCTGTTATAATAATCCAGACGTAAATGCAATATGTATATTACTACGCATGTTCATGCGTTCTCATACCAAGAAACAGTAATTCTGTTAGCAGCCGCTTTCAGCCATCACTTGGCCGGTTCTACGAATACCAAGTTCCAATAGCCAATGAAGTACCAATGCACAGTAAAAGTTATATTTTCAGCGGATCCCAAATATGGCCAGCACACAGGCTAAATATTAGTTGATAATACATTATAGTTAATTTTGAGTATCTAGCTATTTTGAAATACATTTATTGGCGTTTCTAAGAAAATTTTCTGTGCGGTTCATAAATCGTGAAAAGTTAGATTTTATATATTTATTTTAATTTTGGTATAGGTACGGGAATTCTCGTAGCTTCAAACTGTTTAATGTGTTTATTTCCACGATATCGTTGTTATGATAACAAGTTGTAATAAAAATACTGTACGTTCGAGTATTGTAAGTTTACAAATAAACTGTTTACTCATGCCGGTAATAATGCGGTGGCCAGGCATGAGGCTAGCAATGTGTGACGTGCGGCTATACTGACGTCACGTGTTGCGTCGCGCCTGATTGTGAATTGTGATCAAAGTTCGTCTTTGAAATTAGGATCAATGTGCGAGTTGGGGCTCTCATTCCATTAAATTAGGATGAGTCTATTCTGCTGTCTAGACTGTAAACTACGACGTCCTTAGTAATTGGCTTGACAACGAATCGATAATGCGCAGAGCCCAGAGGTTATCGACGTTCCTTTCGAATTTCGAATAACCTACATTCAACCGTCTGAACGTCTTCTTTGCGAAGTGACAATAAAAAACGCATTTATTAATACTTGTAGGTGTTTTTATAACTTATTGTGGGATTTGGTACCAAAAAAATATGCATAATAAATAAACATCTTAATGTATTCTCGGTTCGAAGCCACACTGAAAATTATGATTCAAAATACAAGGAAAATTGTTTGATCTGAGAATTTATAAATGAGATAAGTCCTTATTTATAAAATTCTCGGATATCGGCGTCTTATAAGTATTGCATGCATCCTTTCTTATTTGTATGATATTTGTCGCAGTGAAGAGGGATCGGCGCGGTTGGCCACAGCACCGGCGCCGGCTTCAGGAGACGCCCACGCCGACCTGATGGCTGCCATCAGACGCGCTGGCGGCGCAGGCCGAGCCAAGCTCCGGCCGGCCGCAGGGACCGATACACCAAAGGTAAGCTCCTTACTTACTGCTACGCTTAGAGACATAATATATCGTCTTATGAAATAATATTTATCCATCTTAGCGATATAACATGTACCTATTCAGGTAAAACAATATAAAACATTTAATTACAAGAAACATTAATTATATGGAACGTTTTATGTATGGACGTTATAACATAGCGTTATTGTGTACCATGAATTGGTGCCATATTTATTCCACGAAATTAAACACGCCTATAAACTTGGTCTTTTTTAAAAATAATAATTAAAATAGTTTGAATACGTGTAACGTGTTTAATGTATTACAAAAAAGAAGCGCCGAGACCGGTTGACAGAATAAAAGCAAATATAATCTTATTCTCGTATAAATCTCCCTATTCACGGAAAGCCTTAATGTCAGCCGTATTGACGATCAATTAACATTTAATGACTCTACACGAGGCTATGTAGAACTCGCGAATAAGCACCGACTTGTTTTCGATATCAAGCGTGAATTTGCGCTATTGGCGTTCTTGGAAATTTTAATTAATGAACATTGTACATACTGACTCGTGAACTTGATTTTTTTGTATATTACGTAGATAACCTCTAGTCGGAGAGATAATTAATTTCTCGGATTTGTTTGTTGTCGTAAAGCAAACCCTCGTTTATCTGTAACAACTTATTCGGTCTGAGGTTTTTGGAACAAATTAACTGTGTAGTTTATGACATCAGACCATTAATTTATTTTTAAAAGTGAGGGTGCGACATTTTTAATGGTGGTCATTGCTTATTGCTAAGTCTGCCCACTATATAACTGGACGGACTTACGACCGCTGCCTAACGTAACATTATAACAACAATCGGTTATAAATTACCGTTAGCGTGTACTAACTTGCTTATTTGACCTTGGCTTTGAAAAAAATATAATTGGTAAAGTTATTTATACAATTATTACTTGCTACCAAGCTTAGAAACAATTATTTAATTAACTCTCTATGATCTACTGTGGCTGAAGAGAGGGAAAGAGACAGAGAGAAAAATGACCAATGTATAGTCAGCTCACCAGTCACTCAATTAAGTATATATATGTAATATGTATCATCATCATCGGCAATTAACATCAACGTAAGATGATTAAATAGCGCCTATTGGGGATGTTACGATTGGAAAGTACACCTAGTGTATGTATAGTCTGTTACGATTCCTATAATTTAGGCCTTATTTTCGTTCTTTTTTAATCATATAAAGTGATGCTTGGCCTAAATTTGCAAATATTAATTTATTGTGCATTTGAGGCTTCATATTATGACGTAATAAGAATGCTGAAGGACACTCAACGAGTTATAGAGAGGGAGATTCATATCTCCACGAGATCTAATCAGAAATATGCAGATCAGTACCAGAACAAACTGATATTGTCTATTTTATTAAATAGTAATAGGCAAGGCAATATAATATCTTGCTTATAACTACGTCGATATAAAGGGCACTAGAAGTCACCTAATTGACATTATATGTCGTTTAGAAGTTGTCGCTTTATATTTATTTAGGAGAGGCCACAGGAGAGGCATATGTGTCTTCACTGAACTTCGTGTTTGAAAGCCGTGGACCGAAAGAGAAAGCATTATCTAAATTGTTGATCAGTCAGTGGTGGTAGGTCTCTCATATGTGAGAGGCCTCCTGGGTAGGTACCACCGCAATGTATATTTCTCCTGCCAAACAGCACTGTAACTTGACTTAAATCTCATGTCTTAAAATGGCGAGCGCAGTGGAATGCCAAGCATTGCTTTGCAATTCATGATTTTGTTTGGTTTTGCTACTGTCCATGAGCAGTCGTATTGCTTACTACCAGGCGAATGGCATGCACGCCTCACCATTATAGAAATAAAAAAGTTACAAGTGACGTAACCCATTTTATAATTATTTTTGAGAAGTTGATTCGGACAAACCTATTACTCAACTACAAAATATATTATAGTATTTTAATGATTATTCACCGTAAGATTATGCCTTTGAAACATCCTAGAACCCAATTTGGAAATCTAAAATGGATTTTTCGCGAGGACAGACTAAGGTGAATCCGAATTAAAATTGCTTATATTTCCGCTTTATTTAGAATTCTTAGAAATCATAGGTAGATTATTAAAATGATCCAACGCCCGCAAAATATAACACTGATGATTACTGTTCTTACGACGTGCAAATTTCCTGCAATCGGTGTAATTAATGGATCCTTGAAACTTATTATTTAGTTGTTATTTTTAAAATACTTACATTCTCATTTTTGCGCAACATGTAACGCCTTGTTTGGAACAAAGTTGATTTATTTTATATTTTGTTCAACGAACCTTATGCTTCGAAGCCATTCCTTTTAGCTGTATCAGATGTAATAACTTCGCCGTACTTAGTACTATGGGCTTGTAAATTGTAAAAATAAAGTAATAAAAATCCTTTGGAGTTGTGCAGCAATTCTCCGAGAAGTTAAAGGCGCCAGTGTAATTACGAATACACCCGGACGCTTCACAGAAGCGATAATTATATGCTCTAGCGTGGATTCTATGAAACGCCGTAATAAAATGGTTGATAACGTAATGATAAAGCTATCAGCAGGTCCCATTGTGTGCGCCTCCGCGCGGTGCGACGCGCCTCCGCTAAATAACTACTCATCAATATCGTAATTTGTTTATTGTTTACTTAACATTTTTATTTGATGACAAATCCGAAATCTTTCTCAGTTCTTGTCGTACCATTTTATTTCATACGAACTAGAGATATGTAATAAAATCCGAGTATCCAAAGGCAGCATTAGGAGCGAAACCAATTACTCGTAGTGTGAAATATCCACTTTTTTTAGACAATAGAGACATTACACGTAGAACAAGATTGAACTTTGGTATTGACGAAGACATCCAACTATAAAAAAATAATTTATGCCAGCCAGCTGTACCTTAATAAGTAATATCAATATCACGCTACGAACTATGCGGGAAATATCGCGGGGGATGGATTGTCCCAAACATTAAGGCTGGCACCGATATCGAAAAAGTTGTTGGTATATTTAGGTTTTTTAAGATTTATTAAAGTATTATTTTATTTCTATCTTTTTATTACAATTTTGCATCCGTCCGTTTCGGTTTCCCATCCGTTTAATTTTTCAAAATTATTTTTAAGTGTTTCTATTTTCTTTATTTCTGATGTAGTTATTAAAATGTTAGGTATCAATTTTTTTTTTAAACCAGCTAGGTGTACATTTTCTAGTTAATGTTACACATCTATCTCAGAGTGCCAAGAGTGTGCGCTGCGGGCGCCCTGATGCGCCGTAAATGTGTAGCAGATCGCTTCGAGGTGATACGCACTGTGAATTTTAGCTTTTGTGCCTATCTACCTAATTATTATACTTCTCTATTTCGACCAACTAGGTAGGTTAGGACGCCGAGACAAAGTTGTCAACATATACCGCGCCGCGGACTGAAAAAAGTGCTGCTCTGTCTCAAAAACTACGGAATATTGATGAAACTTTACGACTACTAAGTTAGACTATACCTAAACCAATGCAAAAAGATTTTTTGCGATCAGACTTAAACTTTTTGAGATATGCGTGAACAAACATACATACCTTTATGAAATTTGCAAACGTGTTCATACCTGGTACAGACCAATATATACAAAAACTGTGCAATTCTGACATACACATCGAATTGATGTTTTCCTTTTTTTGAAGTTGATCAATTCATTAAATATATGTACATTTGTAGGAGAATCTACCTCCTAACTACTTAGCGCAGCAATAATACAATATTTAATTCAGCAACACTAGTTGTATTATTGAATCCTTGTTTTACATTTTCTTTAAGAAAGCACAAATATTTGGATCTAGATTCAAAGACTGACGTAGAAACTGACTGACTAACTTTTAACATGGCAGTGTGTAAACCAGCCTTGGTAAACATATCCTTCTGTTCAACTATTTAACAAATAACGTTTCTATTTATTTATCGTAATACATATTTATACCAACGTAAAAGTACGTGCTACGAAAATTTGGTGTTATAATAATTATGCCGTGTTTATAATGTACCGTGTTATTGGGTTTCAATGGAAAACTATAGCTATCCAGTTCCATTGAAAATAGTTACTTTTAGAAGCACAATAAACGCAAGTTGCTTGCTTGCATGCAAAACATGGTGTACGTATTTGGGTTGCACTGTAGTGTGTCAGTCCACAATCGGCGATAGCTTCACGGGTCTCCTCTTCCACCCAATAATCGGTTAAGGAGGCTTAGACCAAAGTTCTCCACGTTATACGTATGTATTTTGTTATATTAATTTCCGGGTAAGATATATTGGATTTTTCTATTCATTATTAGCCCGGAGTCAGGAATTTGTGCCAAATATGGCAATAGGCTTGCCCCCTATCACACACAAGGCGTAAAGTGGGTGTCCTGGTAGCACCTCTGCCTAACCCTTCTGGAAAAAAAATATTTAAGTGTTTTTACGCAAAATAAAAAGATCTATCATAGTCAAATTACCTTTATCCACAATTGGAATTGGAATAGGACTTAGGAGTATTGTGTGAATTTCCAACACTTACAAAATGTCAGTGCTTTTATAAGGCCAAATTAAAAATGTGCTGGACAAGCGCCAGCTGGCGCCTGTGTTGTCGCCATGATAAATGTCTTCTATTTCGAGAAATGTGGTATTAACCACTTAGACACGTACTCACAGGTGAGTGTGGTAAATGAACTTAGCTGTACGGAAACAACCGCTGAAAAATATTACCTGTCTCCGTTTAATATAAATATTATGTACTTGTCTGTACTCACTGAAATACTAGGAATCGGATGATGATGATAAGGAAAATTGCGAACTCTTTTACTCGACGTTGAAGAGTAACATACCACTTGTGAAATACAAAGGAATTGCTGCGTTATATCAATAGCTAAATTTAATTCTCCAATAGGGATAAAAAGTCATATTTCCTCGGCTGTAACTGCTATTGGTTTGAAATATTTTTTTAAACTCTTAATTATTATCAATTATAGCATAAATAAAACAAGAAAGGCCTGTGTATTTCAGGAAAAGCAGGTAATACATCAAATATACCTTGAAACGTAACTAACAGCTTACTAAGTTCTAATTGATACCGTCCGTTGATTAGTTGTCAGCTAGTTAAAAATGAATGTTTATACACATTTTACATCAATATAGTTATTTAGGCTATAAGGCTGAGTAAAATTGATTTACCAAAATATTTGCATTCTCAACTAATTTTGGTGCGGGATTCTCCATTCATCAATTACTGTTTTTCCCCAAACGATAAAAAAATCTGTTCATAAAACTGTAACTCTACTACGAAAAAAAATGCTACATTAAAGGAAAATATGTACATTCAAAACTCATTTAGTGAATAAATTCAAATAAAAAACAAGACGCGGATTAGTTTGCCTATTGCAGTGTTAGTCAATGGAATAACACAGCTTAACGCATGGTGGACATATAAATAAAATTGAAGTGTCTCTTTGTAAAGAGAAAAAATAAAAAATAATGTCCAACTACATATCGTTATATACGCGATAGCGATACCTATAACGAAAATGATTTTAGATTTTTTTTGTCTGTCTGTCCGTCCGTCTGTCTGTCTGTCTGTATGTTCCAGCTAATCTCTGAAATGACTGGACCGATTTTGACGGAACTTGTTAGGTAGCTGGTGTAATAAGGAGTAACTTAGGCTTCATTTATTTTAATACAATATATTTTATTTTAGAAAAATAAAGTTTTTGTTAAATCCCACGCGGACGAAGTCGCGGGTACAGCAAATATCAAATAAACTTTGTTTTTAATGTTAAGATTGTTTATTTTATTCTGATTTTTTTCTATTCCATTAATGGTTTTGGGTTTAACTTTAGAGTAAATACAAGACAAAACAATTGGTTCGGGGAACGGCATGAGAATTATTGGATTCATAGTAATTTGTCTCTATTCAGAGAGATCGGTTTCTCAAAACATATTATATTATCTTTGATACTAATTAATAGAGATATTCAAACACATTTGGGCATAATTAAAGTAAAGGAACTATGTACGATTGTGATAGTGCCACATTGCTTTTGAATACATTAAAACGTGAACACTTTTGTCTCCTAATTACAATTTAAACAAAAATAATGTAATGTAATATTGTACGATCATAGCTTGAATTTATTCCGCTTCTTGGAATATTGTCACCGAACCGTGTGTACGTTGTTTACACCTGAAGACAAAACTTAAAATATATTTTACTTTTATTTAAAGAGATCTGTCTATGTGGTACAAAAATATTTAGTGTTATCATAGGGACGAAGTAGCCGATATCATCATCGTCTTCTCAGCCACAGGAAGTCCATTGCTGAACGTAGGCCTCCCCCAAGGATCTCCACATTGAAGCCGATATAAAAGTGAAGAAATAATGTTAATAGTATATATTAAAATTTAATTTCCATTGTGAAATATACACATATGTATATATTCCCAAGGTTGCTAACACTTTATTTGTGTTTACATAGTACCACAAATACGCATCTAGCGCGCTGCTTGTTTTGTCTCTTATTTATTGAGCTCATATATGTACATATACAAGGTAGTATACGAAATATCTAACATGACTGAAAGGGGGAATAAGGGAATTAGGAGTACATGACCGGCAGTGGTGCCACATGTCTTTGATTCGGGAGCGCGTAGAATCGCATTATTCTGTTCAAATCCCGCCTTAATGTAGATGCCGTGACTCCTGTATGTTGAAGAATATCTCAAGTCTTTTCAAATTTGAAATCGCATACTGTAAAGTTCGTAAAGACGAGAAAGGAACAAATCTTGCATTGTTAAAATTGTGCGGTGTGACTAATCTAATGCGTTCTCCGGAATGCTATCGATAATTTAACATTAACATTGGTGAATACTGAATATTGCAGGTGACACTTTCGTTTGCGTTCCAGTTAGAATTTTTACGCATCGTTGGTTGGGCGTGGGCGGAATTAGTTAGCCTTTGTGTGAACAATGCTTGTTGATTGAATTCAGGGAATTAGTATTTTACTGGCGTATTATAGTAACGTTAGTTACGGAATACCACGAACATTTCAGTTATCAACCCGGTTTTATATGTAGCTTTCCAATCAATTTGTACACGCACGTATATATGTGACTGTTGAAATATGACATAGGTGAAATATGACTATCAACCCCGTCTTTATTTATGTATATTTTGTTCTCACCGGCAGAACAAAATATACATAAATAAAGCGGTTAAGTGGTATTCCGATTTACGCTCTGTGATATCCGTATGTCCTACGATATCAGACAGTATCTCGTACACTTCCGAACACTACATGTACAGCGTCTATCAGCCAGGATAACAGAGTTAGGTAAGAAATTCATACTAATTAACTTTTCCTCCATCCACGCCCAAGCTACCCAGAAAAAAAAAACAATTATGAGTTGGAAAGAAACAAGTAGTTTTTTTTTTATATTATTCATTGCATGTTACTTTTAAGAAAATATTGCATTGGTAGCATAGACCGCTGTCGAGAGTAGGTATAGTTGAAGAGATAATTGTTGTTACAAAATATAATTAATTGCCTGTCTAACATTGGCGAGCTGTTGTCAGTGCCCAAGTATAAACAATAAAGTGTGTCTGGCACGCCTCTGCCTGAGTATTATTAATTTAATTTGAGTTAAATGAAAGGAATTGTTTTATTAGAACTGGGAATACTGCGTCTATTGTGCTTGTTTCTTTGTTTTCTGGTGCATTGTATCATAAATTTTCACTAACTCGAGTAGAATGCAGGTTTCTTTCGAAAGGTCTGTTCTATTTAATTCTACTTCAATTTCATTTATTTTAAAGAAATGCCAACTTCCACATATTGTATTGTACAGGAGCATATTATAATGAATGATTGTACTAATTACTCCTAGAACTATTTTAATAGCTTCCGATTGCAATAATAACTTTTTTTTAATTTTCTTGTATGTATCAGCCCATATACGTGGTTAGGCCATATAGTCCACCACGCTGGCCTAGTGCGGGTTGGCGGACTTTACATACCGTAGAAATCGCTATGGTATGCAGGTTTCCTCAAATTGTTTTCCATCACCGTTATAGTGCGTGGCGATTGACTATCAATACACACATGACTCCGAAAAGTCAAAAATTTTATTTTTAGAAATTTTCTATCTTAGGATAATTGTATTTCTCGTTGCAATTTCCAAACTAAAGCACCTTTAATCGCGTTCGTCACATAAGGCATGGTTTCTAACGTGACGTAAGTTTTAAAATGAAAATTAGATGTGTTATGTAAAAGGCAGCGCGGAGTGAGGCAGGCGAGCTTTATGCACCCGGGGCGGGAGCCGGGCCCGGCGCTGCGCCACGCGTTTATAAACTACAAGAAGCGAGTTTAAACACCTCACTCTGAGGTTATTGAAGATGTTGTTCCCGCGAGCGAGAATCTTGTGTTACGACTTTTCTGCCGACCTTACGCGGAATGTATTCCGACGATTCAGTCTCATGAATTTTTTCCCCGTAAAATATCTCCGCAAGGTTGACAATGATACAAGAAAGAGAAGTGTTTCCACGAACGCCATTTAGTTATGGTAATGACTGAGCGAGATAACGCGATAACAATTCATTATTCAGAACAAACTAACGATCGCTTATCAATAACTTCACTACGAACCCACTACATATCCTTTAGTGTTTACAAAAAAAGCAGAGCACCGGTAAATCTCAATTGAAGCGCAAAGCCTTGTGGCTTGTAGTGAAATATCTTGTCTTTATATTGCCTACTGTTCACATATAATGGGGTTATAAAAAATGTATAATGTTCAACCCAAATGAACATATTTGTACCGTACATCCAATAGTGCGAATTTAATGTATACAATATACATCTATAAATATAAATAAAATTGAAGTATATAAATAAAGTATCTGTTTATAAAATGAATTTTTTTTTCTTCCAATAACATATCGTTGTTTAGACGATATGATCAATGAAAATAATGTTTTTTTTTGTCTGTCATTCGTTCTGTTTGTAATCGCCAATCTCGAGAACGGCTGGACCGATTTTGACGGGACTTTTACTGACAGACAGCCAATTTTTGCGGGAGTAACAAAGTTGCTACTTTTATTTGGGAAAACTTATTAGGTTTCCACACAAAAAATATAAAAAAATAAAAATCTTTGTATGGGAATATCAGTTTTGAAGAAATTAACTAAAAAAAAAGTATTGAAATAAAACGATTATTTACGGATTTTATTGCGGATTTGGTTTAACTTTTACATTTTTTAATTTCCCGAAGTTTCGATCACTTTACAGCTTTCTTGGTCACGGAGCGGACTGAGGTATTAGTCAACCGCTCAGTGACTGTTACAATTAAACTACCCTTATTTTGAAAATATTAAATTAACAACTTAATTTAAATAGCTAGTCTATGTTTGCGTTCCGATCTACGCAGAAGGAGCTCACTGTGTCTTGAGGTCTGGCAGTTGGTCTTTTGGGTTCCGATTTAATTAAGTGTAGAATTGGATCCCATGCTTGTGCAAGCTTCAAGCCATCTTCTCTATTGAAATTAGGATGTTTTTTAATTTCAATAGCCTCGCGAAACATCCTGGGCAGGAAACGGTGTTCTTTTGCGACGACTTGGGGCTGGTCGAAGCGAAGGTAATAATAATAATAAGGTAGAAGAAGGCTCCAATTCTTCTATATGTTTAGTAACTGCAGACTTCGTTGAGCGTCGATGTTTCACGTCAGCTATGTGTTCTTTTACGCGGGTCCCTATGCTTCGTTTAGTTTGACCGATGTAAGAGAGACCACAGTCGCAATCTATTTTGTATACGCCCGGTTCTTGCAAGGGTATATGGCACTTGACAGGTGGTAGAAATTGACTAATCTTCTTGGGCGGCTTGAAGTATGTTTTGATAGAAGCACGCTTCAGAATATAGTCAATCTTGTCTGTGACTCCTTTAATGTATGGCAATAAAACCGGGACCCGCTCAACTGTGGCTGGTTTCACTCGGTTTCTGTGACGGCGGCGTGGAATTTGGAGCTTGTTGTCTCGCAGTACTTGCTTGACGTGTTGCAGCTCAGTCGCCAGGTGTTTCTCGTCATAGATTCCTCGTGCTCTCTGAAACAAAGATTTACCCACGGTAGCTAACTGTTTTGGATGGTGGTGAGAATCACCGTTCAGATATTTATCTGTATGGGTCTTTTTTCGATACATAGTGTGACTTAAGGATAACTTAAGGTAATCCTGACCAGTCCTTAAGTCACACTGTGTATCGAAAAAAGACTCATACAGATAAATATCTGAACGGTTCGTTTCAAAATAATAGCAGTTTAATTGTAAGTCACTGAGCGGATGACTATCACCTCAGTCCGCTCCGTGACCATGAAAGCTGTAAAGTGATAGAAACGTCGGGAAATTAAAAAATGTTTAAATTAAACCAAATCCGCGATAAAATCCGTAAATAATCGTTTTATTTCAACGTGTAACATTCGCGTAAATCTAAGAAACCATTAAAAATAAAGTAATTTGTTTTTCCCTATCATAAATAGGTATATGTAAAATTTGCATTGTAATTAACGAAGTGACTCATGGCTTTTTTGGTTTTTTGGATACACCACATTTTAGAACGGGAAAAATACTCTTAAGTAGTATTGTGCGTGGTTCCGGGTTTAGAAATTATATTTTTGGTTCTTGCATTTTTTACAGGCAAGTAGTTAAGAGATGGAAACTTATTAAATTTAATCGTATCGGCTACTTTTTTTTTTTTTTTTTTTATTGCTATGAATGGCGAGACCAGCATGCCGTTCGCCTGATGGTAAGCGATACGACCGCTCATGAACAGTAGCAAAACCAAACAACACCTTGAATTACAAAGCAATGCTTGGCATTCCACTGCGCTCGCCATCCTGAGACGTAAGATGTTAAGTCTCAATATGTCCAGTAGTTACTCTGGCTACAATGCCCTTCAACCCGAAACACAACAGTACGTTTACACTGCTGTTTGACGGGAGAAAAAGACACTGCGGTGGTACCCACCCAGATGGCCTCTCACATATGAGAGACCTACCACCAGTAAACCTATTTTTACGTTTTAAGTGGAGAAGAAGGAAAATCTTTGTTGGTAAAGTAAGTAATAGGTAATAGTAATTTAGCCAATGAGATTATAAGAAATAAATAAAAACGTCCATCATGATTTTAGGTATTTCTCATTTTGAGGGCAGAAATGAGGGTGAAATATTTTATTTAGGGGATTTATACAGATAATCACATAGACAAATTGCGGGCAAAAGCTAGTTATAAATAAAAAAATATTAAACATTATTGTACTTATTTCAGAATAACTATTAAAAGCTTGGATACTTGGATATTTAACTGATATTTAATTTAATAACTATTAGGTATTTACAATATACGTGTGTATAAAAATACAAATATTTCTTAGTGTAAAAATTTTTGTTTTGTTTCAGCTGCGTTTAATAATAATGCATACGGAATTTTCTTCTGAATATAATACATACCTACTCAGTATAAAAATTAAAGTACTGACTGTGCTCAGTTTTGATGCATGAAAAGAAAATACTTTGTTATGTTATTACGTATGAATAACAACAAGAAAAAAAAAACGTTTGTATAGTGAGAAATCAATCTGTGTTGATATTTTTTTTCTCGTTAACTATTATATTACTACTGATAAGTGACATGGCGTTGACCTCCACTTCTGCGTAACCTGTAGATAACCAAACAAATAGATAACGACGCACATGGACAACTAAATTCTCGGTAAAATAATTAATTTCATATTTCTCTTCGATAACATTGCTGCGTTCATCACCTTTATTCAAATTCCCATTCAAAAACGCATAAAATATTACATAACGCATCGGTTCACAGAAAAATAATATTATTTATGAATACTTTGTCTAAATTTATAACGTAATCAATATTTTCCATGTAACGCTCACTTGTTGTAGCGAATGTTCGTGACGTGACATCGAAATGAACAAGCTTTTGATAAGTTATCGCGTTGATTACTGTCTCGTTTGGTTCACTTGCACAATGCATGTGTATGTACATGCGATAACAGACTCGACAACTAGCCGCGGCGTCTTATTGGCGGGAATAATTACCACTAACGAACTTAATATACTCCCAGACTTGTGGTTATGCTCAAACACATTCGCAATCCATCACTCACATAAATAAAATCAATGCAATCCACACACATCGTGACCCGTGCAATTAGCGCAGTAACACTCATTATCTCCCGAGTCCCGTCTCTGAAATGTTTAATTATAGCGTGATTATGCATTGTATATACGAGTACAACAACAACAAGTACAAGAACAACAAGAGATACAGGCTTTAGCTTACTTCAGGAGATAGAATCACCTTAAGTCAAAACCCTTTTACAGACACGTATATGTGTAATGTATAATAAAAAATATTTTTGTGTTCTCTTGGGTATGTTTTTCTTAACCAACACGTTGCTCGACAGGGCACGAAAGCCGTCTCGAGTGGTGATTTGATGGCTGATCTCCACGCCAAGCTGTCGATGCGTCGCCGCGGGATCTCCGGCGCGGAGCGCGGCGGCGGCTCGGTGCTGCACACGCTGGCCAGCGTGATCCCCGAGCCCGGCGAGTCCACGCCGCAGCGCTCCTCCTCCGACGAAGACTGGGAGTGAGAATGGCTCTCAGCAGTGCGGGTGAACACCGACCACGTCACGTGACAACGGTGAATACCCGACCGCTTGTGATTTCATGGAAAACTGTACTGTGTGTACGTATCAAGCAAACTATGAACTAGAAATGTTGCAATAGAAGTATGTCTGTTATAAAGTTTTTAATGTTAAGAATTTTAGCATCTATATTCGCTATCTATGTCAAATGTTTTGCGATGTTATTCTCAACTATATTAACTTTACAAAAGTTTAAGATATGATGTTTTTAAATGTAGAGTCAAACTACTTCTTTGAAAGTTATTTAATTAAGAATAACTAGATATTGTGGAAATTTAACATAAAAGTTAAGATGCACAATTACAAAAAAAAATGCAGCTCTTGTTGATTGTATTTGTAAATGGATTATGTAAATTGAAAATTTGACTAATTGTAAATTGGTTAATAATAATACAATATTCGTTGTACACTGAATACTAGAATATTAAAAATTGTTATTAGATAGAAACGTAGTGAAATATTACGGTCCTAAGTTTGCTTAATTGCCATTTCTACAGACACGCATGATGTTTTCCAAAAATGTTTTATCCTGATTCGTGAAGGAACAATTCTGCCGAGATGAGCACGATAGTAAACTTGTTTGATTCGATCTTTGACGGTCATGTCACTGTTAGTTTTATGATTCACGATAAAAAAGTGTTTATTCTGCTGGTTGGTAGCGAGTGCGCAGGTTTAGGTTTTGTCGGTATCGTCTAGTGAGTTAGGCTGATAGGAAAAGATTAATACTAAGCCGCTGTAATTACAGGACAAGCAATTTTCCTGGTACACCGTGGCACCTCGTGTGCAAGTTCTTAGTAAGAGCATATTAATTTGTTCTCCGAAACGGTTGGTATTGATTGTTGCTTAAAGCCGCATAAGGTAAATGTCCCTACCGCGGCAAGTTCAGGAGATCGTATAAAGCTTTTTTGTGACTCCTAATCTTCATACCTTCTTAGAAATGGAGGTGTAATTTAATGTCGATTACGTGTGCTAATTATCTCCACTGTTTCCTAGAATTATCTACTTAATTTTTAAATTGTTAACATAAATTATTAATAGAGCTTAATATTTTTTCCTAAATAAATCTATATTTGGTGGTTAAATCTTAATGGTGTTTAAAGTATTTCTTATAATCGTAAGAAATCTCAAAGCGTTCTCTTTAATATTTTGAGAACTTGGTGATATTTTTATTGTGTGTTATCGAGGTGGGCGATATCAAGGGGATCGCGTTTCTCTTATTGCCCGAGGGTATGTTGGTTCTTATAATTAATAATAATTAATAACACGTCAACGTAAGTCATCGATTAACAAGACTAAGTTATTATAGAGAATTTCACGTAGCTGTACTGATGTGTATCGTAAAATTCATTAAAATAATATTTAATCAGGGTTTAGCATGCGTCATCATGTAATATGCATTTGTTAAAACGTAGTTTCTATTTACAAATCGGAAGGGGCCTTGTTCCGTGAGGTTATTACGATAATCGCATTTCTTACTAGCGGCTATCTCGCTTTCGTTTCTCGGAAGGCGCGCGGCGTGCGGCGCGGCGTACGGGCGCACCGCGCGGCGCCATTACCACTCTTCCTCGCAAACAGCCATCAACTGGTTCTGGCGATTAGCATTTTCAATGATACACAACCGCAGTGCACACTTGGCTCCCATACCATTGACCATGGAAATCAATAACTCTTATCTACCGTAGCTATTTAAATTTAATGTTGAAAAATAACAAAATGCGCATATTTCAAGTCTAAATAGATCCTGTATCGGGCCATAAACGTCCCACGGGTTAGGTCATATAGTCCACCGCGGTGGTCAGGTGGTAGACATTCTTACTAACCGCTATGGTATGCAGATTTACTCACGATGTTTTCAATACACACGTCTGGAAAGCATGAGATGTGCTCTGGGATTTGAACCCGCGACCACCGTAAACATGTTGGCAGCCACGTCTGATCCGTTACCAATAGGCCACCATGCACTTGATCTAAATAGATATTGCATAAATATTTATTTAATTGAATTGTTACGTGTGACGGTCTTGTGTCTAGTGTGGTGCAGACTCGGATTATATCTAGTTTGGTACGCACATGTAATGACACGTACATGTCACTGAGATGCTGACAAATCAAAGAAGCCATTACTTTTCTTGTTTTCGCCACAGGCGGTTAATTTTTCTTATATCAGCGTACAGTTGGGGAGACTGTAATATTGTCCTTTGTACCCTTCTTATTAGATAGTAACAAAATGTACTATGAAGCAACAGCAGAAAGGTAATATTATACCTTAAGACAATATTAAGTAAACAAATTCGAATACATTTTTAAAAGTAGTTGTTAGTTTTTATATTGGTCGATTTTCGTTGCAAGTATCTTGACATTGCTAGTTGTTACTTTATATTTTATGTTTATCTTTGTCGAAATTAAATTTTATGGTATCATAAAAAATCACAAAGTTAACGGATTGTTATAGATATATTTGCGTCAGGGATGATGAGGCCAAGTGTGAGCGCGTCACAATTACGCGCCTCACCAGATTGTTTATAAGCGAATTTATAAATACCGGAACGCGAAAACCTAATGTTTGCATTCGCCAAACATTATACGTCATATTATGTATATATGTACAAATATTTTGCATTGCACTTTTGCACAACATTAACCGCAACTTACAAGAAAAAAAAAACAGCTTACATCGTACGACGTAATTACATCTTTTCTGACATAATTATGAGAATTAAGAAAATGTATAAATATTTGAAACACGCCACCGTTTCGTATTTATATCAGATGATTTTCTTTTCTTAGAATACGAGAATAATACACACTCATGATTTTTTATAACATTCCCGAGAAATACGCGAGTTCTATTGGATTCTGTTTATAAAAAATTCAAACTACAGAAAGCTCATAAATGCTTACGTCGCGCTTCGAGACAGTAAAATGTGTTAAATTTAGAAAGGGGAAACAAAAATAAATCCGTTTAAGAACTTTTATATATCGCAGTGTTTTCAGTAATGTTAATGCCATATTTTGTATGAACGTAGCTAACCATTTTCATAAAAGAAAACCTTGATGTAATATTCCCATAAGGATGGTCAACATTTGTGACTTGTAATTTAAGTAATAATAATTGTATGACAAGGTCAACTATGCAGGTCACGCGCAACAGATACAGGACGTAACGATATTTTCAGGTGTATATATTTTTCGTAGTTGTATTACTGTAAAACCGATGTAATGTGGTAATTTTCGCGTTTCCAATACTAATGGAAAAAGAACACGTGACAGGGTTGTGGAATGAACGAATTAGGTAAATTGTAGGCGGTGAGCTCCTTTTTATTTGGATTCGGGCACATTTGTATGCCGCGCGGAGGACACGTGCGCCACACAGTTAAGTTCCGATGAGTAGCTGTAAGCTGTGCTGCATTACACTTGCTGCACTCGGATTAGGCACATCGCGTTCGTCTACACCACCACACATAATCCTTTCCTATTTACCATTGCTAATCTACCTTTATTGCCTTGATGGCCTATACATATATAAATAATTAAAAAGTTAACGTTACACGCAATGTTACGTTATTGTGATTCGGTGTTGTACACAGCCTTATTAAACTATTGATAGAAATGCCTATTTATACTGAAGCAACCTTCTGTGGTTATTCGTTAAGACTAATTTAGGCGTGATAGCCCTTGCACTCAAATAATGTATTAACGTACAAAGCCATGTTTTGAATATTTAACTGCGTATTTGTTTAATAAACACATACACGAGCTTGTGATTGGGTAACGAGGATGTTAAATCTAATTAGCTGAATATTGTTATGTTTGTGGTTTTGAGATAGCTTATCACTGGCCGTTTCGCACTATGCCTATAAAAAGTAATCGTTCGTTTATAGTTAATAAAAGGCATGAATGGTTAATAATCAATGTGTTGTATTTTTGAAAAGTTTTCACATGAATTTACACCTTTAATGACTGGAAATAAAAACTACATCAAGGGTAACAGAAAATTCACTAGCAAAGAAATGTTACAATGAGTACACACTGTGTCTCGTAGTTTATATTTCATTCGTTATTCTATGAACTGCATCCACGTCACTGTACAATCTATAAATACGTCAAGGGTGACAACATTAGAATTTAACCCATCCCTCTGAGGTCAGACAATGTCGAAATTACGCTAAACAAGACTATAAGGTCTCTAGCGAAATGGGAATGACGTCATTATACATTGTTATTTTGTTGAGTTATATGGAATTGTCCATGATAATAACGAAATGATTGTAAAGTCTAGCATTAAAAAACTATCAGTTTGTTTGCGTGCCGTGTTCTAGTTGATAAATATTAGTTCGGGGCACATTTGAGCGTAGGCGGTGACACCTGCGGTGCACCTCCACGAACTTTTCTATTTATCAGTGTTGATAAATATTGTGACCAAACGCATTGTACGTTGTACAAGTAACTCGCGCGTACGCGTCGTGTAGTGTCCACCGTGATGTCACTTAGCAGTTGTTAGACTTTATTTATCTATCGACACGAATAATATCTTCTATGCTGTGTAATAAATAATCTCAGAAGCCAGGTCTTGCCTTAATTACGACAGACCTCAAAAAGCTTTTCCTATACTTAATTTTAAAAAATAGACACATAAGAAGTTTCGTTTGAAATTACGTTTTCCGCAAGGAAATCGATTCGCAGTAACCTTTCGCGTTTTAGGCCAAATTGAACCATCACGCGAAGATTATACTCGTGTATAATACACGCGTGTCGCAGTTCGCATATGGGTTGTTTGTTAAGGCGGCTACACGGTGCCATTATTCATTACTGTGCCGCATTGCACACTGTATTGTAATGCCTTTGTGCCGGTACATGAGAATCCTTGCGATCCTCTTCGACATCCTGGTTCACATTTTATAGTCGGCGAAATACTAGCATCGTGTGGCCGTGTGGCCGTGTGTTCCCAATGTTTATTAATAAAGTTAAGTTTAATGTCCGTCGGTAATAGGTATGTGCGCGCTGCTGGATGCACGCTTTACGTTTGTGTGCGTACAACTTGGTGAACTATTTAGTGTATATTAGCGACTGAATGATCTGGAAATATCGACGTTTAAGTGAAATTATATTAAATACATGCAACGCTTTCATTCTGTAACTGACTGACCAATTGTTTCGCCCTTAAACAGAATAATCGGTATCTTTTCGAGATAATTTCACTGGATCGTATTCACTCGAGGTGTCCAGATACGCCATACAGTTCACTAAGTTATATCTACTCAAGCGGTTCATATGTGTAGTTAGCTCTATTATAAATAAGATAAATGTAATTATAATTATGTTGATATTATATGGTTAATGAAATTGTGTACATAGCTATTAGATCTTTTATCTGTATATGTATATACTTAGCCTAAGTAAATGCTAAATAATTACATGTACTTGCCTTCATGATTTTATAATAAGTTTTTGACTGATTGATTTATATGATCTACATGTTGTATCAGTAAAGATTTCACACTCCATGCATTTCTTGTTAAGTCAATGTAAGTTTTGTAACTGTATGTAGGTACAACAAACAATAGTCAATTATGTTTGTAAGTCATTAATTTATTATGCAGCAAATATGTAGCAGCATGTTATTAGAATGATAAGCATTTTTCTCAATAAAGCTGTTTAGCCACTAATCCGTCTGATAGTTATATACAGTGTAAATAATGCCGAGTTTGCTGTTTTGATGGTATCATGTTGTCCTACGTCCTGATGCATACGATGTGTAAATGAATTTTAAATGTTGCTATATTCAGTAATGTTCATTAATACAATGAAATTAATTAAAACATTAAATATTTTGTTTTATTTTGTATGTTTACCTACCACCTTAAGGCCTTGTCTGCCGCAAATATTTCAATTAAGTATCTCTTGTAAAGAAAAATAACGTCGACAATTAAGGGTCAGCGACTTCCTTTACGTATTCTGATTATTTACATCGACTGGTAGAGGCATCGCGCTAGAAAGATACGTGTTTTGGGTTTTACACGGCATTGCCCCAGAATAACGCCCGACAAGATTTCCTGGTATCAACGCGCCGCGCCGCGTTGGGTATTTCGGAATCGGAAATAAAGATTCTAAGAAATCGCTGGCCTCAGCGCGGTCGATGCGGGGCGGAGGACGCGCGCCGCATACATGTGGGTGTATCATAAATTATGCTTAGTTCTTGCTATTTAAATTCACATCGAAAACAAATTAGAGCTATCATAGTATAGTTAGATAATATTATTACCAAATAGAGATAAACACCGTAACATAAACTATTTTTCACCATTGAGCCTTGAGGTTTAGTACCGCCAATTACCTCTGTTTTTCTCTAATGTAAAACAGCAAAGGCCATTGATTTTTATAACAATAACTTGCATATCTATGTATATACCAATTTCAATTTTTTAACCATATTGAACGTATATAAACTTATAATTAACATTTGGAATGTAATTTATTTGAGTAAATAATATTTTTTTTATCAAACGAACATTTATGGTTGAATTTATTCTTGTCATGCTTGATGCTTGCAGGCAGCAGGGTACGCAGCTGTTTGCTCATTGCTGTCACTTGTCAGTTGTCAGATGTCACTTCTCAAACGTCAATGTCAAGAGCGCCGAAGTGAATGTTTTGTTTGGTGTTGTTTCCCATTTCAGCGATAAATTTTATAATAATGCTATGATCAATATTAGTTCGCTAGAAGAACAGAAAAGATTACTAGTGGAATTTGGAAATGGCTGCGGCATTCCAGCAACAAATTTTTGCACTGGACGCACGCTTCAACGCATACAGAGCTCCGAACAGCCCTAACTTTAGTAAACAAATTGTTTTATTTACACATATTTTATCAGTTTATTATAATTTGCTCCAATAGCTTTGCTCCTGATTGATTTATTTTTGTTTTTATTAGTATTCGTCGAGTAGGCTTTATGCACTAGGTATTTTTATTGTAGAATAGTGTTAAGGACAGCAGCTGACAGTAGTCCTCTACTACTGGTTCAGCTGCTTTACTGTATAGTGTATAGCGTAGGATTTATCACATACTTTTATATATGTATATTTTGCAATTTGCAATAAATTAACGAATCTGACTATGAAAAAACATCTAAATAATTTACCTTACCTGCACTTATTACAGAAACTTTATACATAAGGCGTCGCAGTCAGCTACTCCGAGAAAATGCGAAGTTCAAGGTAACTATTCCTATTTATTCCCCTTTACAAATTATATCTTATAAGAAAATTCCTAGAATTACCCCAGAGGTTTTGTTAAACACTTGTATTTGAGGTTTTGTTTAACACATTAACTGCTAGTTAAATCACATACAGTATTTTTGGGCACAAAACATTCAAATTTGTTAGCTGTATAATGAGAGGTGTTGGGATCAAAATCCCAAATAGAAAGATAAATATTTGGTGGAATAGTAACCACAAGAGGAGACTTGATATGTTATACTATGGAGTAAACACTATAGTGACGTTTTTTATATTATTTATAACTTTACATGACAATTAATTATTGTATTTATGAATGCACAAATGAACACCCATAACTATTGCAAGTGGTTAAATAACTTTGTTTTAGGATATAGAAACAATAAAAAAGTACATAAACATAAGAAGTCAGTTGCTGCAAAGGCGATATGGTGTCCAAGATAACATTTCCATCAGTTCAACATCATCCCGTCCAAGGTCGAGTAGTAAAGTAAGTTATTTGTTATTCACAGTTTTAGGGCTAAATGTAAACATTATTGGCTGTATCTGGGTCTTATAAACCTTCAATGAGTTGTTTGATTAATCTTTATTAATTAGAACCAAGTACTGATATCATTGATGTGAATCCCACAAAGACTATTGCTGATTGGAGGTAATGGGGGTTGCCAAGACCTATACAACTATAATGCTTTCTGGTTACTCCATGTATATTGAGTATTTCAATACATAAAAGCTCAAAATAATATTATTAAGACACCACAAACTAGAAACACTACATCTTCATTAAATAGCATGATATGGCTTATAAACAAAATACTAGCTATTAGTAAGTGCTTCCTACTCAACAATCTTTACTCCATCCAGTATGTAATTATGTATTTGTTAGTAGAAGCCTACATCCAGCAACCTATTGACACCCATCATCAAGTTATTGTGATTTTTTAATTCTATTTGTTTCAGGCAAGTATTTCAGTTGAAGAATCACCATCCAAGAAAAAGAATGAATTAACTATATCAGAAAACTATGCATTCTCGGGAGTCCATCATATATTTGATCAGGTGGGTCATTTTATACATAAATAAACTCAGACCTTTTTCACGGAAGGAGTAGGCAGTGGTGCTACCAGGACACCCAAGTTTCCCTTTGTGCATTCCGTCCTATGGTGTGGGCAAACCTATCGCCATTTCATATCATATTATCATAGATAGTGAATAGAAAAAAAATCCGATATCAATTTGTCTGACCTGGGATTTGAATCTGAGACCTCACGGTTGTGATTGTACCATAGTACAACTGTGGTTGAGATTGGAGATATTTAGTGCCCAATACTCATTGATTACAATTTCCTTCATAGAGAAACATAATTATGCTTATTCCCTACTCACTACTGCTTCCCAGCAGAAAAAACAAACCAATGATATCAAACATGGTAGCTCTTTGCATAGGAAGGAACTCTTATTTAATGACTTCATAATTATATTGATGGACAACCTGGCTAAAGTTGCAGGAAGTTGCTGAATGCAGGCGGCTTCCAACAGGTCAATGTGGAGATCCTTGGGGGAGCCCTATGTTTAGCAGTGGACGTCCTGTGGCTGAGACGATGATGATGATAATTATATCAACGATATAATGATAACATTAATGAAAAGAGTATAATGTACAGCACACAGAGCAAGTGAGTGTGGTGAAGTTCGCCAATAACGACCGTTCGAAGCTATGCTGTGCTTCGAACGACGGCACGGTGTCCATCTGCGACGTGACGGCCACGCCGCCGCGGGTCAGCGTGGTGCTCGACGGACACACCAAACCTGTCACCGGTAACTTGCTTAAAAACACTTTGTACAGTCAGCAACATAAGTCGCTACACATTTATGAGATTTCGAACTTTTTGTCATCCTAAATAATAATTATCTCCAATATCTTATAGTACTTCTCGACAATGATGACTTTACTTGATTATATTATACAACTACAGAGTATTCATTACAATTTTTTATTCATAAAAGGGTTATAAAAAATGTGAAGTGTGTAGCGACTTATTTGCTAACTGTACCTTATATTCGACTACTAACTGGTACCTAATTTATTATCAGTGCTGTGCTTTGAGCATAAAAAAACTGGTTCCAGAGTAGGTGATTGAGGTCTTCTGTCATACAATAAAGAATTATGAAATTATCTTATAATATGATTTTTTTAAACACAGAAAGATTTAAGAGTATGCATATTTGAGTCAAATTTTGTAGCTGGTATCATAATTCTGAATTGTTTCATTGATAATTGTGAAACATTTTTGAATTCTTATTCAAATAAAGCCGCGTTTCCACACTGCAAGCCAGCTTCGCAATGTCGATACCCGGTTTAAAATGCTATATAACGTGATTGAAGAGGCACTGAGCGTACATGTGTGTGTGTGTGTGGAGGCTGCGACTGGTCGGCGTCGAACGAGTTGGTGGTGACGTGCGCGCTGGACGGGCTGCTGTGCGTGTGGGAGGTGGGCGCGCGGCGGCGCCTGCGCAGTGTGCGCGACCAACTCGCCGCGCCGCTGCTGTGCTGCGCCTTCCAGCCCGCCAACAACAACATGGTCATCGTATCCTTTGCACTACTGCACTACACGCACGCAATACTCCCGTGTAATAACAATAATAAAAACGATCAAGTTATTGAAACCAGAAACTATATCAAATATATTGTAAAATCTCCGATACCTACAGACCTATGCAGACGTAGTAATAGATCATGCAGAACCATTCGACACATTACTGGCGCCTGTAAAACAATAGTACAGACGGATTACAAATGCAGGCACGACCAGGTAGCATTCCAATATAAACTAATAGCCCAAACCACACCCACCACACCATATTATAAATATATACCACTGACTATTTTGGAAAACCATTTACACTAATTGTACGATGACAGAGCGGTACTGACCGACAGAACAGTATACTACATCAGACCAGATATCACAATTATAGACAAGCCTCAGTGATATTTATACCGGGTTTCTCAAGACTGCTACCGAAAACGAAGCCGGGTGGTAGTTTTAGTGACTACAAACACAATGTAACTAAAAATTTCGCAAAGAAACGCGACAATTATTTTTTATGATTTTTTAAATATCGTCATTTTTGGGTGGTAAATCCATAGTTTTTGCTAAAATAATAATTTAAACACTTTTATACCCTAGATTATTTATAAATAAAAGGGTAAACACTATTATTTTAGGAAAAAATGTATTTACCACCCAAATATGGTCATAGGAAAAAAATAACAAAAAAAAAATTGTCACTTTTTTTTGCAACTTTTTCTGTTGCATTGTGTCTGAAGTCGCTTAAACTACCACCCGGCTTCGTTTTCGGTAGCAGTCTTGATATACCCTGTATAAAACCAGTTTGCAAAAACCGAGCAGATGCATATATTTACACAAAAATCATAAATACAATATACATACAACATTAACACATATTCCTGATTCCCACTCCCCCCTCACTAACATCCTAAGTCTTGTGTTGTGGTATAAAACACTACGAGGTATTTCAGCCTTACCATATCCAACTCGGCGCTACCTAGGGCCATACATATCCCAGCTGACCCCTAACCAACTGTACAACCGAGGCCGTTTAATAAATTATTAACTACAATCACTATCTCTCCCACACTCGTACTCTCATATTGTTTATTTTTTATACTCAATAAAGTTTAAGCTTATCAGTAGTGGATAAATTAATGTTTTTTAATTGTATCTTTTTTAACGTAATGACCACTTAACTTAGATTTAAGGCGGGCAATGCACGGGGGATGGTAGAAGTATTGAACGTGTCCACTGGAATATATCCCAGGGGTGAGTGAGAATTATTGTATTGCATATAATTAAAGTAGACTAAATGTTTTGTGTTTGAATAGAGTTGATTGCTATTTAAGGTGGAAGCAGCATACTCGGTGGCAGGGTGATGTCAATAGCATGCGAGTCCAGCGGTAGAATGTTCTGGGCGGCTAACGACAAGGTGGGTACTTTGTTCAAAATATCATCAATTGTTGGAAGTCCAAATAAACTTATCGGTCACTCATTTCTTGGTATAAAATGTTCAAACCGCGTATCGTGCATTTAAAATGTTTCCCAAGGTAACTGGGTAGCGCGTAAAATCACGAGGAGACTAATGATCTGAATGTCTACATTATATACATCTAGAATCGCATTTATTGTAGAGAAAGGTCGTGATTAGCAGTGTAATGTTTAAGGACTTAGGTCACAAACGGTAGTGGATGTAGGATAGTAGGACGCCCCGGACGACACTTCTACGGCGTCCTATACGTACAATACAAATCCAAGCGAAACAGTAAATCATAGATAATACAATATAACTTACAGTAAATCCCGGCATTCGGCGCCCTTTTGCACAGGCGATCTAGGGCCGTCGCCTTACCTTAACATCGGCTCTGGTCACAAAGTTTTATGTCTAAAGAAGTTCTCTGTGGACCTCAGTTTGTCGGTAGCGGCTTTGAAGAGAGTTCTCCACGTGTTAGTACAAGGGCGGATCCAGCTTCCAAGTCAGGGGGGGTCATATAGTTCATGTCATAACACGGTCCGATTTCAATACTAGCATTCGTAAAAATGTTTTTTATTTTAGTTTATTATAATCGTGATTTGTGAACACACAATTTTATTTGGCACTTAAAAACTACTTTTGCAATTTGTGCAATTTTAACTTTATTTATCTACGTTTATCTGTGCTTATAATTTTTTTTAACAAGATAATAAATTAAATCTGTCAATCTAGAGCCAGCCTAGGGGAGGAGTCATGACCCCCGTGACCTCCCCCTGGATCCGCATTTGTGTTAGTATTGAGGGCAGTATGGTGCATGTGTATCGGCGCATGTGTGCAGGGAGTGATAGTGAGCTACCGGCTGGAGGGCGCGGGCGGGTCGCTGAGCAAGCTGCGGCGCTGCGTGGTGGGCGGCGCCGTCACGTGCCTGAGCTGGAGCCCCTGGCTGGCGCGCCACCCCGCGCTGCTCGTCAGCGCCGCCGACAACTCGCTCTACCTCTTCAGGTAGCTAGCAATCACTATTGTCGAACAGACTATAGGCACACGGTTAATAGATACAACACTTCCTATTGAAATATACAAATCACTTTTATAGCTTGGCAAAAAAGAGTCTGTTTTTAATGAGGGCTCTAATATCAAATTTAATATTAATATGGCAACCCGATATACCACGACGGAAAATGTTTAGATAGTGGTTATTTTTATTTATGGTTGTAAATAGTTTCTTAATTTATTTTAAATCCCAAAACAAACACAAACCATACGAAAAGTATATAAATATTTTCAATAGTGGTGTCATAATTGCTTTTCTTTAATGCCAATTGCTACTGCATCGTATCTGGCTACTCTTTTTTGGGCAAGTCATACTCGGTCAATTATTTCCCTATTCACCCTGTCTTTCTGTATATGTTATGGGCCAAGTGATTAATCGGGCATTATTCATCATGCCCGGGCAATATGAATAATGCCCAATAAGAGCGGGCAATGTGATGATAACCAATCAATTTATCACATTGCCCGAGCATTATGAATAATGCCAAGTGCCTATTGGGCAGAGTGATGTAAAGCGAATCAAAATCAAAACAATGAGCCGAAGTAGTAGAATTTAGATTAGGGCAGCACGAGGGGGTGGGTTGGGAGGAGTGGAGGGAGTGTTGCACCTCCTCTGGTACCACTCCCATGAAAAGGTAACGCACCATTCCTGAGAAATATCTATTATAGCAACCTAACCCTTAAAACACTTGTTGTCAATACAAATTAGCTTCTGCATCGTCTCCGGCGCTACGGGAAGTTCAGCCCCTTCGCCCTTGCGTAACAAAAGATAGGCAACCATGCTCACCTCCGCATCTTCGGCTTGCTGGTCGCCTCCGGCGACCAGCCTCAGCCGCTACGGCTCGCACGGTTGCCTATCCTTCGTTACAGCGGGCGGGGGCTGCTCTCCCTCCGCGCCTCCGGCGTTTTATATACACTCTAGGGTCGGTAGCCAAAAGACTACGTGAAGTCGGGGTATTCCGAGTCGGTTTTGGGGCACAGTCGACATAACTGATACATAAAGTGGGTACACAAATTTTCTTCTGAAGATAATGTTTCCGACGTTAAAAAGCAACCAAACATAAGCAGATCAATTTAACCTTTCTAATTCATGGGTCCATCGCAGATGCGACAATGCGGCAGCGCACCACGTAAAAAATCACCTATTAATCACACTGCCCGATCATCATGTAGCCATATTCATAATGCCCTGGCAATGTGATAAATAGGTGAGTTTAGATTGTAATTAATCACTTGGCCCGATATGGCACGGCAATATTCATACTGCCCGGGCATTGTGAATACTGCCTGCATTAATCACTTGGCCCATAACATATACAACAAACCGAAACAGTGGTTGATTGTAAGATACTCGTGTACCCGTTGAATAGCGACTACTGCACATATTAGTGAGGAACTGGTCATAAGGACCAATGCAAGTGTGTTGCGTTTCGAAATTAAGGATATTCAATTTATATGACGAGGGATATCCGTATCTTGCTGGTGATTTCTATTTTTGGACTGCGCTGTAGTTTTACTATAATTACTCTCTTGAAAAATATGCGATTACGTTGTCGACATCGCTAGACAGTTGGTCGCCATTTGTCCACTTCATCTTTTTCGCATTACCAAAACAGTTGCTGTTTGACAGCAATCTACAACTAATGAACACCTTGTCTATCGTTATGCAAAACGAACTCCATCTGCTGAACTTCTATTTTTTAACGCGACCTCATTGTTGTTCATTCTGGGAATGTTTGGTCAATTTTGCCACTGATTGGGTCAAGGCCGCTTATAAACCACTAAATTAAATTCTGCGTAATTATTCGCTAATGTTTGTTATTAATCAATATTCGTAGAAAACTGCGCCTAAATGAATTTTGCCGTAGAAATAGTGAAGAAACACATTAAATCAATAAACAAACACTATTGAATGGTATGTTATTAAACAGCCACCAATTCATACTCGCATAACAATGAGTTCATATTACTGATGGTAACATATTGGTACAATGTTATAATATCCATCAGTAACGCAAGCGTCTCGTCTTCCGTTTCGGTCTAAGTTCACTTCCGCAGGCCGATATTATTGTGTATTATCTAATATCTACACTGCATTACACTTAGGTACTACCAAGCGCAATGTCGTCATATTCTCACCACAAAAAAAAAAGCATACATATGTATATACCTTTCTTTCTTTAAGTCATTATGTGATATTGATAATGAAAATGAAAATAATTTATTGAATCCACTAAAATGTTCAACATCGTTTAGATTCAGTCATTTTTTATCTACCACCCGGTTCGGAAAGCGGTTTTCACTAGAGAAGAACGGGCAAGAAACTCTAGTGTTGCTCTTTTCAAAACTATTTTACAATGTAGTGATTATTACATAATATACATTTAAATCATGATATGGGAAACATGTGGTTTAAATTAAATACCTTATGTCAACATCACCCTGTAGAAGGCTTGAAAATGACATGAATATATAATAATAATAAATAATAACACCCAACAGTCACATACATAGTCCTGATCCCACACTAAGATCGAGTCTTGTGTCGTGGGTATCAGGAACTATGAGAGACTTTTCGGTCTCACAAACACCCAGACCCGAAAGAAATATATGAGTGTTGTTTGCACCAGGATCGCGGACCGCGAGGGCAGCCTGGCGCTGAAGAAGCGGTTCGAGGTGATGCACCAGCAGTACAGCGTCAAGTCCACGTTCTGCCCCATCATGTCGTTCCGGCGCGGTGTGTGCGTGGTGTCGGGCAGCGAGGACTCCTGCGTCTACTTCATGGACATCGAGGGACACAACGAACAGCCCGTGCTCAATAAGTTACAAGGTACGAATCAATCATATAGTTCGATAAAGTACTTCCATACAAGTTACAAGGTTCAAATTTTATGTTATAAGGGCTTTCCAACATGTTGGATGTCGGAGCAGTGTTTAATCAGAAATCATCAATCAAAGCAGAACCTGGTGCTTGACTTCAGACAAATCTGAACAGCGAAGTAAATAAATTATTCCGATAGTAAAGGACGGTATAGGGTCCACACTTATTCTTATTAGATACTTATATGAAAGTTATACTCTTAAATAATGAAATAATTTTAGTATTGCAAACAAAATTTTTATTCAATGAGGTACTGTCTTCTTATGTTACAAATCTTTAAAGAACGTTTCCCATAAAATAAGAGTTTCTCTCTCTCTCTCTCTCTCTCATTCTAAAGCTCTGGTCTCTTTTATTCTAAAGCTGCGATATATCGCGAGAATTCACTAACAATTGTGTTTACAGGTCACGCTTCTCCAGTGTTGGGAGTGAGTTTCAGTTACGACGAGAGTTTGTTGGCGACTAGCGACGTTTCGGGACTCGTCATTATTTGGAGACGAAGCTGATCGCCTAGTATATTCAAACAAAGTATTATATGGATCTGACGTTACATCGTAAAATTATATGTATATTATGTAATTTGTATAGACGCCGTAAGTTTTATGACAGCAACACCGACGAATAAGAAATTCTATAGTGCAAATATAAACTTGTATTGACAGTAACCATTCCAACAGATTCCTCGTTCAATGTATAAAGGATAACTTGAAACCTGACAACGCATAAACAACTCTCATGTAAACTATAATTAAATGTTTAATGATCATGTGTATAAAACAAATATATGCTAAAAAGCACGATTTATGTAAGTCTTGGGGGCAATACAATAAAATGCTTATGTTGAGTCACAAGTTTTATTTAATATTTTTTTCATAGAAATATTTTTAAAAGGACTCCACAAAGTCACAATATGAAAAGAGTTTCATTGCGTTCACATTCACTAAATACTGCCGACAGCTCGTACAAATCAATAACAACTTACAAACAATAAATACCATAATTATTAGACAATTCATTCAAATAATTCCTTTGTTCTTGCATTATTATCATTATTACAGTGTAATTATTAACAAAACATTTCAATTTCTATTTGTTACACAAAGAAATACGACACGAAAAATAACTTGGCTCACATCGAAGTCTACCGTGAAGTGTCAGTTGAACTGCTAACTGCACCGCTCCCGACACTCCCGGGTCGCGACACAACAATGCAGAACCGCTTGCTAACACAGTAACTAAATGGACATCTATTATCGTGTATTTACATCTGTACATTAACGAAAACTCCCTACGCTGTAAAAAATCATGTTCAGAACAATAAACACAGTACAATCAATATTTTTAGTATTCTAAAAGTTTGTTTTGCTCTTCAAATACATAACATTTAAATTATAATATTTACAGTGTAACTAAACAACTAAAACGCGATGATATGAAAATGAGGAGAATTGCACAATAGGTTCACTTGGACGTATTTCCATATATTTTGATGACGTAATTTTAGTGGCACACGCTTTGTGGGACATGGTCAGCAACAGCGATCTTATTCGTTTAGAAAGGTAAAATCGGCTGTTTCTTATAAATCATAAACAAGAAACTAGGATTTACGAAAAACTAACACTACTCTAAATCGACAGAACTTTTGAGACCTGTAGTGAGTGAACATCGCATGTTTACTTCAAATCGCTATGATACGAAACGGCTAATATAAAATTATAATGATTTTAGGAATACGCTACAACTTGCAGTCTGCAGATATTTATCAAATCCTGTTGCTGAGGTTACGATGCATGGGAACAACGTCGATCTGTCACCACAACTCGTTACATATAACTCTACACTTAACATTATCTTACATACTAACAATTGGCTTTTTAACCTCAATTATACTTCGATCGAAACTTTATTAACCATTTTCGAGGTTTTCAAAACATGGAAGATGCATGCTCATTTGTGCGTAAACATATAGACCGTCACAAATAAGAATATAATTTAGATATTTATATATAAGGAGTTTGGATACACGCTACAAAAACTACAACTACACTATTCCGACAGCTATCGCCCTTATGACCCATCGGCCATCCGTTACAATAGCAGCTTCAGCCGCCTTAGGCGCAATAATGTTCAATCCGTAATGTCCGGTAGGCCCCGATTCTCGTGTTATTCAACTTACCCTCATTACATAATTATTGCGCAGTTTTCCCAAGTTCTTCCATCGAATTATTAATGATAATAGTTTATTAAACAATAATTTTTAAGAACTCAATTTACATACATTATTTCTTAATACATTTTAATCTATAAATTAAATATTTAATTTTATAATACAGCTCGAAACAGATCATGCAAAATTAATAACAACAAAATAATATAATTTTGTTGCATGTATCACAAACATAATAATTTTACAATCTAATGCACTACAATATTACGAAATAAGAGTAAAACGTTACGCATGAAAACTCTAGCAAACATGGGTTTTTCTAAGTTACAATATAGACATTCTCCAAGTCGATAAGTTGAGAGCGTCGTGTCAATTTCTCGATTCGCTCAATTATATTCTTAACAGTTATACAACTGGATAGGCCATTTTAGTACAACTTTTATTTTATAACAAAACGTTTATTCACTCAATATTCAATAATTTTCTGCGCGATCTAATATTCAAACGACTCGGATATGGCATTTCATTCGATTTTACTTTATTGTTAGTTATAATTACCTTTTAAATAACTTTAACACTAGGTTTACGTGACCATGTAATCATATTTGTTCTTTACACAATCGCTGCAAAAGCTACCTTTAATAAAATTAGTCATGTAGGTTACACAAGAAGTATAGGCGTATAAAAAGTTTGTAGTCCACAAATAACCAGTAGATAACTTAAGTCCGTAAAACTAGTATTAAAAATGACCTCAAAGCGAGTGACCGATGTGGTTTGGAAAATTGTAGTACTTTTAGTGTATTTTAGTGTAGGCTGTTGTTTTCATACAGTAAATACATTACTTACCAAGGCGCTTATAATATGATTTAGGCAATAATGAAAGCGATACAACTATTCATAATTCACGTCTATTTGTACCATAGTTGTGTGATTACCAAACAAATCACTGGCATTATTGGTTCCTATATCTGAATTAAACCAAGGAATGGAAGCTACCCACATGTTTATTTATATTGTATGTCTGCATTGTGTAGCACTGAAGCCGTTATTCGGCATAATTATATTATTCTCGAGACATTAACTAATTGTAGCAAATTAATCTACTGTTTCTGTTCAATTGTGATGTTAAATCAGAAACGCAACATGAAAATTATTGTTGTCAATGGTGTATTTGCATATAAGAATATAATGACAGATTGGGTGAGTTTGCAAAACAAATGTCGCTACAATGTTGTCCCGATATGTATATTAAACTATCCATAGTTGTGTGGAACATTATCATGTTTGCATTCCATATTTAAACTATCTACTAGAATGGCATTCATTTCAATAACATCATTAGGATGTTTCAATGGCGCTTATATACATCCAAACCTTATCGAAATGTGTTTTAGTAAAGACAATTATGAGAGGGGTACATTATGAATATCAGCTAGTCCCCTAGCCAGGAAGTACTTCAACATATTAGAAAACTCCTGACATTAAATAAGTTGAAAATTATATTGAAAATTTTATAAAACAAATTATAATATGTATTCAACAATAAGTGGTGTTAGCTTACCTTTACAGTTTCTCTAACACACTTCTATACGACACAAGTTCAACGCGCTACTGATTGACAAGATACACGCACAAAAAGCTATGTAACTAATGACCAGACTGCCCACAGCATTACGTCACGTTCGACGGCTTGTTTCTCTCCAACGTCGCCTTGGAGCTGCTCTCGATGCCGGAGTCCTCGTCGCCGCTGTCCAGCACGGTTCCTTCTCCTTTGACGGCCTCCACCACTTTGGGACTCTCCTCCTTCACTTCGTCTCGCGTTTCGACGTCGTCGGTGAGAATGATTTTCTGCTCGGGCTCGACCTTCGGCACGCTCTTGCCGAAGGTGGAGAAGGTGGGCTCGGGCACGGGCAGGTCCTCGCAGGGCTTGTGCAGCGGCAGCGAGGTGGTGACGACGGGCGTGTCGTCCGTCATGACGAGCGGCGTGGAGGAGTGTTGCGGGAGGGGCGTGTGTGGCGGGAGGGGCGTGGCGGGCGCGAGGGGCGTGTCGGCGGGCTCGTGCGCGCGGCGCTTGGGCTTGTCGAGCACGAAGCTGAAGACGCGCGCGTGGCGCGGCGAGGCGACGTGCGGCGAGGGCGGCAGGTCGAGCTTGAGCTTGTCGCGCGTGTGGCGCAGGCCGCCCAGCTCGGCGGCGGGCGAGGAGGGGCTGACGGACTCGCTGGAGCTGGCGCTGTCGGCGGCGCGCCACGCGAGCTCGGCGGGCTTGTAGTCGTCGTCGGCGGTGGAGCCGGGCGTGATGTCCTCCACGCCGGAGTCGGGCGTGGTGAAGTCGAGGCTGGGCGTGTGCGCGAGGCTGGGCGTGTGCGCGAGGCTGGGCGTGTGCGCGAGGCTGGTGGGCAGCGGCGAGGGCGGCGGCGGGAACTCGTCGGCGGCGTCGTCGGACTCGCGCTCCAGCAGCGACATCTTGGCGTGCATGCCGGGGAAGAACTGGCTCGTCGTCGACATTATACCGAGGCTCTCGAACGGACGGGCTGATGACGATATGAAGAAGTCTTCGTCGTAATCTGTTGAAAAGGTTTTACAATGTGATCTACTCAAGTGTATACTATGTTAAAAAACGTATGTTAGTTCCCATATCGCGGATGGTCATTGTTAATAATCATACGATTTGTAAACAATGTTTTTAGCTTGAATACTCACAGGAACCAACCTTTACACACCTAAAACTTAAAAGGCACTAGCAGACGAAATAAAAAGATGACCTACAAAATAATACAATACTAATAAGTGTAATGTTAACTTACCAGCGCCGAAAGCGATGCCTGAGCGCAGCGGGTACAGGTCGAGCGGGCTGGGCGCGCCGAACAGCTGCCCGTAGCCGAGCTCCGCCTCTTCCGCACTGGTCGGATCCCAATCTACAAGATCAACACACAACATTCATTCCTACTGTTTATATTTCAATCTGAGTGTGTGGTGTAGACTAAAATGCAAATTTTAATCCAAGTAAATATAAAGTGTTTTCACTAGTTAAAATATATTCAAAAATTCTTCTAACTCGTTGACTGCGCTGCCCCGGATTTACTTTTTTATACCAATTATAAACGGCCGATTATATTTCGGCAAACGAGCAACCAGTTCACCTAATTGTAGGTGATTGTGGCGGCTCACGAGCGACCAACATGCTTAGGTCAAAAGTAGCAGTGGTGACTGACCGGAGTAGGTGGAGAGGTCGGGCAGGTAGGCGGCGGGCGAGTGCGCGTCCACGTCGGCCGCCTCGCGCGGGTACTCGTACACGCAGTGGTACTTCTGCCGCTTGAACACCACGCGCTTCTTGTTGTCCTGCACGATTATACAATTCAACAATTTTATAACGAAATACGTCTACTGAACACGCAATATGCTTCAAATGTAATTTAAGTAACGTACAATTTGTAGGGCAATGTAGTCAATTCTTTACAACAATGTAGTAGAGAAATAATAAATTAAGCAGTACGAATTTAAGAAATGAATAAAAGAAACATAGACAATAAGTGTGACTAACCGGTGCCGCTTGCTCGAGGCTCCTTAGCGAGGACTTGGAAGGCGCCGCGCGGCAGTCCCACGAGGAGGGCACGAACTCCACCTCGTCGCCCTCCGAGCCGGAGCCGGAGTCCGCCGAGCCGTCCGACAGCGCGCCGCCCTCCGACGCGTCGCCCGCGCCGCCCCCGCCCCCCTCGCACCCGCCCTCGCGCTGCTGCGGACCGGACCTCACTGTACTCGCACCGTTACACACAACCCACCGACTCCCACGCAAACAAACTGTTTCAAAATAATTACAAAAAGCGTCCATTCGCGCAAAAGTTTTCAATCTAAATAGTGAAGCGAACCAACTAAAAGCTACATCTATACTAAGAGTTAGATTGTTTTTTAAACGCTTAAATAATAATAACTTAGGTAATTACGCTGACGAATGTTGTTTATTTGCGGCATTTATTTTGTTTGCAAGAGAAAGACCGCAATAAACATTGGATAATACTAATTTTATGAGCGTTTGAAAAACAAATGTGTCAATATTGGATGAGTTATGGTTATCTACATAAGGGAGTTATACACAATGACATAATAGACAGGGTACTCACATGGTCGAAGTGCGTGGACGGCACTAGCGATGTCTCGTGGCCGCCGCCGTCCTACGCGCCACACACACACAATGTAACATGGACATGCAAGCACACCGACACCGATATATCGCCATTTATACACATGTACACCACACAGCTCTATCCCGACGCTTCTTCCCCGTATACACTATTTTATTCGGACATAAACATTTCATACAGTACATAAGCGAAATTCTAACTAACAATATTAAGCGTTCGAATGTATTTAATTTTTGACGATAAATACTTTTCTTTTGAATTTAATGATTATAATATGATAGTGTCATCTTAGACAGCCGATACCTGTTTATTCAGTTTCGAGTTAAATGTCGACCGAAATAAATTAAGAGAATATTATCGTGAGTAACATACACATAGTGTAAAATTGAGCCAGATACTTATTGAATGTTCGTATTCGATTTCAAAAGAAAATATTGAGCGCAAGGGTTTTGTATCACGCAGTTAAACAGCTGTTGTTTCAAGTAAACAAACTTATTCCTACGCAAGTCTCGCCAACTTTATTTGCGTTGCATGCGCCGACCGGCGACTGCGGTGCGCGCAGGAGTGTGCCCACTTGTAACCATTATCGATATCGACGAAACAAGTCGCTAGTGAACGCGTCGAGACTTTATACAGAAATATGTCATCAGTTTTTGGCCATATATTTTTTGTTAAATACATGAATCACTTATCGCGTATTTGAAACAAGTCCTACGTCCAAACCTACTCCGTGTGTTGCCATGAAATGATTCAACACAGTGATCACAACAGGATATTCCACTCTTTTTGAAATGTATCTTAAGTTGTTCATAAAGTAAAACAAACCAGTAAAAAAAAATATTTGAATTGAAAGTCCCAAAACTTCATATCTTATAGTAAAATTCCCTATTATGACGTGATGATAGGTTAATGAACATTACCCGTATTTTCAACTTCCGAAGAGAACTTCTTTAAGCTTGAAGGAAACTTATTAAAAATTGTGGTGTGTTGTTGCCTTTCTATCAATGCCTGGTAGATTCCCTCGGTAAAATGTATGTTCATGCGTCTCATCAAAGTGTTTATTCATAATATACGTTTATATAAAAATGTGTACCTTACTACCTACGGTGTTTTTAACATAAAAATAATATTTTACATTTACTACTAAATACATATTAAATATGATACAGTAAAAACTAAAAAGCCATATATTGAGGCCGCAAATAAATGATAAAAGCTTTTTAAACAACACTTTACTTATATCTATAATATAAATGGGATATTTTACATACATACAGTATATGTCCGAATAAAATGTGTGATGCATGTATATTTAGAAAAATTATTATCATTCACCACACAAAATATATGTTAAAAAGTTGTACATACATATAAATAGAAGTAGGTATATTTCAGATATTATTATAAAGCCAAAGGCCTGAATATAGTGTCGAGGATGCATTACTCATCTACCTACTTACAGGGGACTTGCAAATTGATAGTCTGTTACCGCCAAATCAAACAAAACGTTTGAGTATAACATGCTGACTCTAGGCTTATTATTTAGGTAGATAATATGCCCAAGTCATACGATAGTTCACTGTCGATATCTATAATTAAAACTTGATATTTATTAATAAAATATTTATCAACGACAAGACTATCACATTGCACTATTATCAAGGTATTAAAATATACTGGAAAATCTTAATACCAATTAAGCGGGGTCAAACAGGGTTCACAAATTCCACGCCATTACATTAATCACAAAGAAGGCATTTTCGCACCATATAGAGGGGACTAAATACAAGAAAGCCCAGTATAGAGATATCAACCTGCAGCTCGCGTCGCGCACAATAGAAACATAAACAAAACGTTACCTTCTCATAATCTATTTGAATAAACATACACAGTATGAACCGAATAAACATATAACAGTTTTTTAGTATTACTTTTTAATATGTTTCTATGCGCTTAGGATGGGTTAACTAGACAAAAGGTCACTGTTTATCATTAAGAAATAGCTGAATAAATAACAATCACCAAATACAAGACAAATAGCCTTAGAGTATTTATAATAAAGAGGGAGCGCTGTCATACATTTGCGTTCTCAAAAACGTAGATATTTTCTTGATCGTAATGTTGGTAGCGCTCTATAATAGTGAAAATTGAACGAATTTTTTAAAAACAAAATGTTATAAATTTCTTTTATAACCGAAATTATATTTAGCTATTATCCTTTTAAAATGAGTTAGTTTAGCTATTATCCTTTTGAGTGGTATTAAATAGTTCTTAACAATCATTTTTTATTTTTATTTTTCAAATAATTCGTGCATGTTGGACAACCTGTCAAAAGTCAACCTATAGGGGAGCAGAAAAAGGTGGCCCGGCACCACCATTTTTATCTACGTTTTTGAAATACCAGCGCTCCCTGTATATTATAAATACTCTAAGGTAATAGCATTGTATTTGTTGGGGGCAGGTTAATAAGTTGTAGGGGTGTTGTACTGACCTTCCAGATGAACTCTCCGCTGGAGGAGTTGGTGGAGTGCGAGTCGGTGTCGGAGTCCCAGTCCTTGATGATGTCGGCGGCGTGCGGCGCGGCCGCGGGCTCGTGCGCGAACGACGTGCTCATGATCTCCGTCGCGGGACCTGCGCATACCACTACTGCTTACAAATATCCTTTAAGTTTCGCTGTAGCATTTATCAATACGTTCATTCCAACATATTGTTTTTTTTTTGTATTCCATGTGTGATTTGGTATTACAGGCCAGGCTTTTTTTGGATTAGATAATAATATGCGTGTGCTTCACAGGATAGCTTATTGTATTGGCTAATTAATTAGCGAACAGATACACTTTAAAATAACAAATACACCCAAAAGTAATACCCAGTCCCATTACACCCCTTTACATTGCACACTGGGATTTTTTAAAATTGTTGCACAGTAAATAAACATGTAAAAGACTTCTAACTTACCAGAAAATCTGATGTCGCTTAACATTGGAAATAAACTATCTAGCTGGCAGAATTGCTTCTCATTTTGCAGAAAATTCTCGGTGACTGATGTTATTTTGTGGCCGTCTCTTCCTGTTACGCCATTAGCTTTCACTTCCGCGTCTTCTTCACGCGGTCTCTCGATCGCATTCTGTGCTGTGTCGTCACTAATGGTCTTGCTTTCCACGCTATTCTGTTGTTCCTCTGCTGGTTTAACGTCCTTCAGTTCTCTAATGTCGCCATCGTCGACATTACTCTCGATCAGTTCTTCAAATGTTTCGTTTAAAAAATTTACAGTAGCAAAGTTTTCGTTCTTCTCTGATTGCTTGCTGTCTCTTTTCGGCATGGCTATTAATTTACCATTCGACATAGATGAATGAGGTGTTTCATAATTTTGCACCACGGCGTCATTGGCAATAGGAGATTGCATCTTGACCATTGCGTTTTTTGAGACATCATCGTTTTCTTCCCTCACATTGACTTCACCATTCATTTGAGGACTGAAGTTTTCAGCGTCTCTTTTTGGAGGACGTTGATAGACGTGCGAGTCGTACGAATTATGCAGATCTAAGATTTCCGTTTTCGTGTGCGAATCGAATGTACTCTCTTTGATAACATCTAAAGGTGCTTCCGTTATAATAATCGAATGGGGTTGTTCCATTTCATCATCAACATCAAAATTTATTAAAAAAGTATTAGTTGGTTCCCTAATGTTAACTAAAGTGTGAGATTCTATTAAATTCGTAATATTAGGCGGACTTATATCTAGAGAACGAGCCGGCTCACTCATTCGGCTAACGGACTCACTAGTTTGGTCGGCATTGGAGCCTTGTAGTAGAGCATCACTAGATATTCTTTCACTTTTCAACAGTAATGAAGTAGCGTCAATCACTGATGAAAGGTCTTGTGGCCGGTTCCTCACGGAGTTTTCAAATTGTCGAAAATCCTCCGAACTTATTCCACTTTCTACACTTTGACTAGACTTATCTCGCGTGTTCATGTCTTGAGGTTTTGCAACAGCTGAATTCTCAAAATCTGAATATGTTGGAGTTCGTTCAGATATTCCAAGACTGTCTTTATAGCTGTTTCTACTCAGCGTTTTGCTGTCTCCCTCAAGTAAGATTTCAGTTTCTTGATTCGTGCTCTCTTTTCCTACGTTAGAAGATAAATCCTGGGGGCGGACATCGGCTGACAGTTGAAAGCTCTGAAAATTAGGCAAGCTTTCCATATGCTCCTGGGTATCATCTGCTTGAATATCAGGTAGTTCCATCGGCATGATGTCAACATTATCTGTTTCCGTATCCAACTCGGTTAAAGGCGTACTTGTAACAGAAGGCATGTAGTTCCTATATTGATTATTTGGACTTTCATTTATATCAGCCAATATGCCTTGATTCTCTGTACTACCTGACTTATCTTGACTATCAACTAAATTATCCTGCAAACAAGATATATCAACACTTTCCATTTTTTTGATGCACGGTTCTGACGCTAGCTTAGGACTACTGCTATCAAATTTTTTATCATCGTCCAATTTGGGTGGGGTAATGTTTATGTCATCACCCATTGGAGACCTTCTGACAAGCTCAGGTTGAGGAATTTTCCATGCGTCGTCAAAGGCGGAGCCCACCTCTGTTGTGCAGTTAGAGTACGACGGTAGTCCAGACATCAATGTTCCGTAAGCTAGATCTTTAGTTTGACTATTTTTCGAAGAATCATTCATATCTGATTTAGTGATGGCGGAAGGTGTCGTTCCTGCGGCTTCAGTCTTTATTTTAGTATATGTATAGTTATCGTTAGCAGTTATCGAATCTGGTGAAAATGTTTCGCATGCTTCTGATTTGCTATCGTGTATGATGTAAGTGGAACAGTGGCTCAGTTCCTTTTCGTCTTCGTTATGCGTTAAAGTATCAGTGCTTTCGCTGTTACCCTCATCCTTCTCCGGAATGAAGTCCGTCGGCAGGTCGGGATCCATTGCGAGATCGTCGAAATTCTCTTCAACGTTGTACAGAGTGTCGTTAGAGCACCACGAGTCTATGCTCGTGGCCTTGGAGAGGCACTCGGAGGGTTTGGACAGCTTGGCGTCGGTCGGCACGGTAGTCTTGGACAAGGTGGAGACGCCCGTGGCGTTATCGAAGTTATCGGAGTTGTCGGGTGCGGAGGTGTCGGTCGTGGGGCTGAGTAAGAATGGCGACACTTGCGATATTCGTTCGCAATTGGATTCTTTCTCGTCGTCGTTTTTGTTGTATGTTCTGTCGTCGATAGGCGATTGGTTATCGTCCTCTCTGGGTTTTTTGAAAGGGCTGGCGTTCAAGCTGTCTGCGCTCATCGTGATTCTGAAAATATGGATTAAAAAAATAGAAAAACAACGTAAATTTGCCAAATAATCGCAAACCCATTGAAAAAAGTATAAATATGTGGACTGTATCTTACTCTTTGCTGCTGGCGACGTCCTTGTGCAGCGTGTAGGTGAGGTTGGCGGAGGGGTGTGAGTGGTGCGAGTGGTGCACGGTGTAGGTGGAGGCGTCGCGCGACTCGTGCGGGCCGCTGTGCGCGCCCGTGGGCATGTCCGTGACCTCGTCCGCGGAGTTGTTGCACGGTTCCGGGTAGCTCTCGGACGAGTCCGTGCGGATTGATGCGTTCCCTGTGACAATAATATACTTAATTTTAATCTCGGTCATCATAATTTTTTTAATTATTGTTTAAACAGGTATTTGACTTACCTGTACCATACATTCAGGCATTCAAAATATTTCAAACTCGTATCAACTCTATTATCTGATTTTAGGTAAAGTAGTAAGTTTACCAAATCAGTATAAGATAAAAACAATGATTCATATCAAACATTGGCATGGCGATTATCACATCCGGATCTTTTGAATTACTGTCCTTATATTTTTCAAAATATTTTTTACGGGGTTTGAATGCCCAGCCCCAAAAAATAACACGGAAAAATGGTATGTTGCCTAAAATAATCTATTTCCTTTAGTTTGCCGTAAGTCATTAATTCCAAGATTTTAATCCATATTAGCAAAATTATAGAATAGTGTAATAAAACAGCATGTGTTTTTTTTTGTCAAAATAATTGTGTTCGAATACTCGCTAGCCATAAAATCCAATTTTTCAAGTGTCCAGAAATGAAGTTTTGGTTTTGTTTTTTATAAAAAATCATCCTATATGTTTGACAGAAGAGTAAATGAGTAGTAATGAGCTCACAATTGGTGTCGTTCTCGTACGCGCAGAGCTGCGGCGCGGTCTCCTCGGCGATGGGGCTGAGCGCGCCGGGGTAGCTCAGCACCAGCTCGGGCGGCGGCGGCAGTTCCAGCGACCATTCCGACTCCGACGCTGGCTCTATAGCTGCTACCTGCAACCGACACATACAGCTTACCACAATGGGTAATTTGTTGTAAGCTTACAACAATGGGTAAGCTGTTTATTGAAAGATAGCCCCCACGTTGATTTTGATATTCTAGTCAAAGCAAAAAAAATCATTTTCGACACTTCCCCGACCATATTAATATGTTCAAGAAAAGAAAAATTCCTTTCCAAAATTAAATTAAGATAACAAACCGATTTTTTTTTAAGTGATGTTATTAAATTTAATTCGCGGCGGTGATTTTAAAAGTAATTGGAACTATTATGTGGTGCATCTTTAAGCGATTTCGATGGCCCCAATCACATATTAATTTAAAATATACATTATTTTATAGTTTGATCCGTAGTGCTTTACAGCTGGCTTCTCTGGCTATAAAAGTCTTTATCAGAGGTTATTTACCTCTTTAGTCCATTGATTTGTCACACCCTTTGCTACGGAGGGAAGTGGACGAAAATATTTCCAACTCATTCTGGTTCGAAGACAAGATAGACATTCCCGGAGACTCGCCGAGTTTCAATGCTCGGTGTCGTTAAAATGCATGCAATAATTTGGCAATCATTGCTACTTGTAAGAAGTTTTGTCTAAATTAATGTGCATTGTATATAAAAAAAGATGCTACTCGCCATTTATTGTTTTACAATAATAGAATATTAATTGTATGTGAGGCTAATGCAGAAGGCTCAGTTCTTTTTCGCTAACAATACACATAGCCTCCATAGCTCAGGGGTTAGAGCACTGGTCTTGTAAACCAGGGGTCGAGAGTTCAAATCTCTCTGGGGGCAGGTCAATATATTTTTGTATTTTTTATGTAAATATTTGTTTAAGACTATTTTGTTAATAGTTTTTACTATTGTAAAAACTTAACTAAAAAAGTTGTGTGTAGGCTCCAATAATACCAAGTATTTATTATCACTAATCCAAAAATTTAAGAACAAAATCTACGCATTACAAACATTCAAAATAAGAATTATATTTGAGCTTACCTGTGCCAAAGGCAGTTTTAGTTCCAGCTCGTTTCTTAGTGCTTTCACACACTCTTCATCGAGCGTCAAGCCTTCTCTCAAGTCTTCCGCCGAGCCGCCGTTTCCTGCCAAATACGATTCTGGTACCGCATCTGTTATGCCATCCTCCACTAAACTTTCTACTGTCAATGGACCAGAATATTCAATGTTTAAATTGTTTTCATTCTCCGCCATGGCTAACTTCGAAGTTATTTGTAATTGAATCTGATTTAAATCAATCTCATCTTGTATATTCTGGACTGGCTGTGGAGCGGTTTCAGCTGGCGAATTTAAATCAATATCTACCAAGTATTTTTGTTGTGATGATGAAGCTAAGAAAATTCCGGGTGAGTTAGGTGGTGTCGATGGCGACACATGTTTCTCCGTTACTGACTTAGCACTTTCGTCAGAGTTAGTCTCCGTTTGTGGATCTGAAATACTCGCTTTCGATTCACTAGTGACTAGGTTCTGAACTTCTACCTTGTCCGACTTGGCATCAGTCACCGATAGTATATCATCAAAATGCATGTCATCATGCATAATATCGGGCACTTCATTTAAGAAATTTCCGTCGCGTAACGGAGATGGAGTTTCAAGATTGATTTCGCTGAAGTTAGACGAAAAAGCAAGTAGCTCCTCTTTTGGTAAGTCTACTATTTCTGAAGATTTTACGCCTTTGAACAACTCTAATGTGCAGTTTTCAAAAGGGCCTAACACAACAGAGCTGTTTTCGTCAAAAGTATCTGAATGATGGCTTTTTGTCGGTGAAGCGAACGGGCTCATACCTTCAGGAACAAAAGTTTGTTCAAGTTTGGTTAAACTGACGCCCGGTCCGTATTCAGGCACTTTGGTTTCCGATAACATTTGTTGTTCATCTAATTTAACAGATTTTTCTAAAACGTTGTCTGCGGAATTGTCGCTTCCTAAAGGTGTACTTGTGCTTACAACACTATCTAACTCTTTACTAGCATCCAATCTCTCCATGTGCAAAAAGTTGTCGATTTCCTTTATACCTTCGAGACTGGGAAGGTCCATATATATTGTTGATTCATTTTTGCCCATTGTACCGTCGTCAGCAGGCAATAAGTCGAGACCCGAATGTGGTACCTCCCTTTTACTAAAGTCATCAACTGCAGTCTTATCACTTAACATTTTGCTATTAGAACTATTAATGAGATCCATGTAAACAGTGCTGTCATTCGACTGCTCCCGTAATTCTATAACTACGTAATCAGATCTAACTGTAGTATTACCATCATTTTCATTAATGTCGATTTTGTCATCAGCTACACACAAAAAACTTTCCTTATCATTATTTTGTACTATTTCAGGTGGCAAAACTGGCAATAGATCTTTTCCAAGATCAGAGACAGATCTAACGAGATCATTTTTTGATTCTTCCGTTTGATCAATTTTTCTCGATTCTACTGATTGTTCCGTGCAAATAGGAAGGGCTTCATGATGGCTAATTATTTCGAAATGTGTTAAATTTGGCTCAACCTTAGAGTTGTCGATATCCTCATTTAATACAATATTATGTTTTTCAAGTAAATCAGGTTCAGCCGTGGGTGTTATTATACTGTTTGTTATAAGTAACTCAATTGGTTCAACTTCTGAAATCGTTAATTTATCATTCGACACATTTGGGCTCATAGGTGGAGATTTCGCCGTGTCTTTTAAAAAATCAGTGTTATTAAGATTTTCATGCATGTGTAAACTTTGTGTTGGGTTTGAATCAGGTTGAATATTGTTTTCTACATTTTGTACGAGTATCTCCTTATTATCTTCGACTACAGGCTGATTAATTTCTTTGTCAAATTGTTCTTCAAAATGTTCAGATTTTTCTAAGGAACAACATTCATGCAATTTATCTGTAGCTGCTTCCAAAAATGGTTCATGGTAATCATAGTTTTTTTCAAAACTGCCCACGGTCTGTAACTCAGGAATATATTGGTCGTTATTAGACGTAGATGACTCCAGTGCATTTACTTTAGTATTAGGATACTCATTTTTTTCATTTGCAAATGTGCTTCTTTCTATTTCACAAAATATATCTTTGTTATTTGATTGGCATTCCAAAGCTGTGGTGCTTAATTCATTGTCTAATTTTACATTATTAGATTCAGAATTATCAAAACTTTGCTTTGGCATTGCACTTGTATTACTTTCATCATTCTTCATTTCCTCAGTAGTTTCTTTTAAAGATTCGACCCTTTCTAGTTGCGTTTTAGTGTCCATTTCAAGACCAATGCTATGTTCAATTGAGGGTTCTGTAGATATAGTATGGCTCTGTTCTGTTTTTATTCCTTTTTCTAAATCTTTTTGGGTGTGAATGATTTCATGTTCTATAAATAATTTTAACAACTGTTTAGTTTCAGTATCATTTTCATTATTAATCAAATGAAAGGATTTTACATTATCAATATCTATTAAGGACTCAGGTATTTGTTCCTTGTATAAAATTAATTCATTACTATCATTCTCACAAGTTTCTACAGTCTCTGGATCATAATCAGAAGCTAGTTTATTTGGACTACTTGTAGTTTTATCAATGAGATCACTAGTTTTTTCTACATCATTTTCAGATTTTCTAATATTATCTATTAGCCTTCCAGTAAGCGTGTAATCTCCTGCGGAATCAATAACAGGCTCTGATGGAAATATATTATTGGTTTCAGGTACATTTTTAACTTCAAAACTAGTTGCCGAATACGTAAGTATTTCCTTGCTTGGTGTGGTTATTATTCTATCAGGCAAGATTTCATCTACGTTATTTTCTTCAGTTTGTTCATGTTCATTTATAGAATCCTTTTGACTTCCAAGATTCACTTTTTCTACTTCATCTACCGACTTAGTTTCATTTCTAACATCAGATCTTTCTATTAACTTACTATCACAATTAACGTCTTCTTCTACGATTGATATTTCATTTTTATCACTTACACTAGTTAATGACACTACACACAAGTCCTTCAACTTTGGAATATTAATATCACTAGTATCTATTTCCTTATCTTTTGGCAATTCAACAGCTTCATGTACGAAGGAAACCACGTTATCGGCAATGCTCGAACTCTTCTCCGTTTCAAATATATGTGAATCATTCATATCTTTTACTGGTGTCTCTGGAGTAATATTTTCCAAAGTTTGCTGACTAATTGAGTCACTATGCCGTTCAAATGAATGACTCAATGTTCCTATAGTATCTTGATCAGCTTCATCATCATCACAAGCATTTTTGTCTTCTATATTGGTATTGAAACCTGTTTCAAGAATATTTTGAAAATTGCTTATACCGGGTGACTTTACCAGGCTCGATTGCATTGGATAATCTTTCTTACAGTCTAGTACCAGATTGTCACGCGAAGGACTGGCTTGGTGGCTAGATTCTGAACTGGAAGTTTTTTCTGAATTCAATATATTATCGAGATTCTTGATAACATCGCTGACGTCTTTATAATAACTCACGTCATCTTGACTGCCCGCTATTATTTCTTTCAACCAAGGGTCAACTGAACTATCCGATCGATCTTGCTCTTTTTCTCTGCTATCTTCTAGGCCAATATTTCCTTGGTGGCATTCTAGGACTGCCATTTCATTATGTGTGAGGTAGATATTTCTAACATCTTCCAATGATCCATGGAGGTTCGTGAGACTCTCTGATTTTATTTGCACAGACAACGGGTCTTTATCAGACATAATACTACTAGATCTAGAAACTGCCGTGTCCATATCAATACTTAGCGTGTCTTGCACCGTGTGTATATTGTCTAACTCTTGATCAGAGCCAGTAAAATGAGAAGCCATGGACGTGGACGGAGCGTGAACAATTGCAATGTGTTCATCTAGTTTTGGTATTGAGTTGGGTTTTAATCGTTGCCACCGTTCCTCAAAGTCACTACTGCCGTAACCGTCGTCCTGTGAAGGTTCGCTGGCTTCAGTGTGTGTCGTGTACAGATGATTGATAAGAGCATGTACTTGGGCTGATGTGGGCCTACTGGCTGGGTTTTGGTTCCAGCATAGCTGCATTACTTGGTACCTGTAAAAACGTTATAGTTATGTAAATTTGTGGGTAAATTTAACTTTCAAATAGATGTCGATGTTCAGATATGTAATGTACTTACAGATGGTTTCTGTATGGGCAAGGTAGATCTGGCACCGGCGGCGGGTGTCGGGTTGGTGTGGATCCCCACGCGCACACCTCCCACACCAGCATGCCTAGAGACCACACTTCGCTGCTCGCCTGAACGAGAGATAAAATATAACATGAACACTTAATCATAAGTACACGAGGAATATTTGGTAATATTGTTTAGTCAAGGTTCTTAGTTATGTGTATAGAATGATAGGATGGTATTAAATGTTTAAAAGCCGTCATTAGTGTGCACATGATACTAGTGCAGTTACCGTGTAGGCGGGCGGGTGTCGCCTGGTCTCGGGCGCGCTGTAGTCGTAGTGCGGGTCGGCCGCGCCGTACCGGCCGAGTACAGCGCGCGCGTTCTCTGCGTCGCCGCGTATCAGCACACTTCCACACCACACGGTACTGCCGAAATATCATTTACAAAAACATCAATAATGCAACAAATATTTGTAAACAGTCAAGCATGTTTTCAATACTGTAAGCATAGACTATAAAACTTTGACATGCCACGTGGCTTCACCTAGTGTCGCAAATATTGAAAGGATTCTTGGTGACTCAGAGTATTTACAATTAAACCATTGTTTAGGGTTTTTTTTCAAGAACGTCATAATTTATATAGTACATGTCATATTTCAAGGGTTAGATTTATGCCCTTCGTATTGTATTTTATAACTAGGTCGATATATGTTTACATAGTCACTGCTTACCCGTACAAATATCCTCGTGAATGTAGATAGGCGAGTGCGGAAGTAACGTCACACATTAAGCGCAACGGCACGCCTCCTTCGTTCAGTATCGCCATTTTGGGACGGTTCACTATTAGATATTGTTGGAGATCCTGTAATATAAATGGAAAATATTTTTAACGAGACACTTGGATAGTCCTGCCTGACAGCAGATATACAACATTTAAATTGGGCACATAAAATTGAAACCTACATTATTTGATTTTATTTGCATAAGTTCATAGGTGTTTTTTTTTTTATTGCCATGAATGGCAAGACGAGCATGCCGTTCGCCTGATGGTAAGCGATACGACTGCTCATAAACAGTAGCAAAACCAAACAACACCTTGAATAACAAAGCAATGCTTGGTATTCCACTGCGCTCGCCATCCTGAGACATAAGATGTTACGTCTCAATATTTCCAGTAGTTACTCTGGCTACAATGCGCTTCAGTCCGAAACACAACAGTGGATTTACACTGCTGTTTGACGGGAGAAATAGACACTACCCACCCAAATAGCCTCTCACATATGAGGGACCTACCACCAGTAAAAGTATTAAAATGAGAGCTATTTACCGATGCAACGAAAATGTGGTTAGCTAAGGTTTAATGCATCACTACAAACTATATGACACGATTGATTACATTTTTAAATGTACTCTTCAGGAATAAAATAAAAAAATATCTTGATTTTTAATTCCAGGTGCACCTTTTTCATAAAATAATTGTAGATAAGACCTCCGGCGTATCCTTTAGCGTTTTTACGAGATTGAAAGCTACTACACGTAAACTAGGGACGAAATCAGACATACCATAGGGCACAATTCGAATAGCAGTATCCAGGGGTCCTCCTGCAGGCACTTGGCGAGGAACGGCAGCACGTTCTCATGGTTGACGTCGCGGTATACCCTGTGCTCTTCCAGGAACCGCGCCTTGTCTTCCAGACTCGCGTTCTGGTTCAGTATCTTCACCGCCACTGTCGACGTTGTACCGCCGTCTTCCACTTCACCTTCCACGACCTGTTCAATAAAAAAAATTATTATAAAGTTTATTTTAAATGAATTCGGAAAGTGTAGAGTTTTTTTTTTTTTTTTTATTGCTATGTATGGCGAGACGAGCATGCCGTTCGCCTGATGGTAAGCGATACGACCGCTCATGAACAGTAGCAAAATCAAACAACACCTTGAATTACAAAGCAATGCTTGGCATTCCACTGCGCTCGCCATCCTGAGACATAAGATGTTAAGTCTCAATATGTCCAGTAGTTACTCTGGCTACAATGCCCTTCAACCCGAAACACAACAGTGCGTTTACACTGCTGTTTGACGGGAGAAATAGACACTGCGGTGGTACCCACCCAGATGGCCTCTCACATATGAGAGACCTACCACCAGTGAAAGAGTATTTACATACATACATAATCGTCACACCTGTATCCCACAGGGGTAGACAGAGACTACAGACCACCACTTTGCTCGATCCTGACATTTTACTTTCGCTTCATCAACCTCTTCATGCATTCTCGTCGGTTCAGGGTACTTTTGACCTGACCCTCGTTGAGGGTATCACCAATTTGGATGGGTATTAGGGTATTTAAATGGAGAACAAATACGTTATTGTCCGTTGACTGGATGTAACAAATATTATTATTTAGTTTCAAGAAAAGCGGAGGAATAGTGATAACCTCTCTTCGGTAACATAAATCTTAGAAGTAATACTCTACTTGGATTCCAATAAGCATGAGGTGCAGTATAGTCACTGTATAATGTCGGTATGTAAATAAAACTATTATCTAGCCTAATTGCTATTAGGTATTTAGCTGACTAATTAATGTTAGAACCGTAGTGTGAATTGTGGGTTTATAAATCATATAGAGTTTGTGCGGTTTATTTACCAAAATGCACATTTATTATACAAATGCAAAACACTTATTTATATACTTTAAATCAACGTTATATCTTTAGTCTGATTAAGAATAATTTCGCTATTAGAGAGTTTTATAATATTGATTGATCAATCAATCTCAGACATCTATCTAAAAGCTCTTCGCTTTCTATCAATAACCCATTCATAATACCATTAAGATAGAATAGACTTGAGTTGCATTTCGATTGAAGCGGAAACGAGTGGAGCGCAAAATCGCCTAATCCCATAGGTTCAACACATCTAAGTTGACATAGATATCCAATGACTCCTACCCATCTCGGCTTCGCTTGACTACGCTTCAATGGAAACACGGCCTAATAAATAAATACAAACGTACCCTGCCATACCATCCTCGACCTATTTCCCGTAGATACTGCAGCGTGTTTCTGGGAAAGTCCTCGCCGCCTGAAAACAATCGCAATGTTGTTGGCTAATTAATTGTCAAGTTATTCAGAGGCGTGACCGTTTGCCGAGCCACCGGCCCTCGGCATTCGTGGGAAATTCTCAATCATCTATTGAATACAATGCCAATGATTTGTATTGTGACAAGAATGTCTCGGGTTCAAATGTCAAATGATACCCCGTTCAAATGGGTTCGGCGCGACAATGTCAGGCTTCAAAATAAAAAGTGAGACTAAAATATAGAAAGTAAGTTTAAATAATAGGGGACGGTTGATTCATTCAATTCACGGATTATTCAAACATATTGCCATTAGTATGCCTTGCTTGCATTATCTGTTCTACCAAAAAATCTGACAGTTAAGGATTAGAAAAAAAAAGTAGTTTCATTATGAATAATCCTTTAGAGTAAGCAGATAAAGTAAGTAAGTAAGTAAAGTCTCAAATACACGATGAGCGTACCGAACCAGTCGACACATCTCTCAAGCGGGTCGGCCACTCTGATGCCGGTGGGCAGCGGCTCGAACTCGACGACGGACTCGCGGCTGACCCTGTTGCGCTCCTCGTTCTCGCTGACGATGTAGGCGGCCGCGTTGTTGTTGGCAATGTTCTGCATCTCCCGCAGCGAGATGGGGCCATTATTGTTGTCCTCACTGATGTTGTTGTTGACGGGCTCCGAGAAGCCGGAGTCGGGCGGGTGCGCGCGTCGCGCCTCGTGCAGGTGCGTCGCGCTCGCTGTGAACAGCTGCACACACACGCACTCAGCTTAATACACTGATATTTTTTATATGTTAAATTATGTCACTAAGCGCCCGTTTCACCAGTTCTTGATAAAGACCCTGATAGCTATCTGGCATTCATCTGTCATATAAAATACGAAATTCGGTACCAAAAGTACTGAATTTTTTATTACCTATCAGTGACTCAGGATCTGGTGAAAATGGCCCTAATTCTTAAAAAGTTATCCCATGGTCGTAAATAAACATCGTGTAATTTAAGTTATTAACGGTCGATTTCTCGAGATAAACAAAACTAACGAATGCAGTGGTTGCTTTCACTGCGCCAAATAGCATAACAGAATATAAAATTGAACGAGATAGTTTTACTTTAGCAAATAAATACGTTTAGCTTTGATACAAGTATAAAACATAAGAAGTACACATAATTTATCCCAATATAACCCAAATAGACATCCATAAAGAGAACATACCACGAGTACGGATATGGCACATGCAACTAAGGACTTTAGCATTAAAGGGTTACCTGGTTGTCCGCTCCTTCGTTCGGCTACAGACAACAGAAAGAATACCGTAAGACGATCAACGTAAATATTTCACTAAAATAATTCTTAAAATATATGTTACAAATTTCCTTTTTTATGGAATGAATGTTGTAGCCAACAACATACGAATGGCTTACAATAAAAGAACCCGAATTTTACGGTATTTGTAAAAGCTAATCATATTTTAGAATATCTACAAAAATACAAAGTATATGGTACAAAGAAAGAAAAGCAATTGGCCCCCATTCTCAATAGAATGTTGAACAATTTTTACGGTGTTGTTTTGCATGGCCGGCACACGCAATGTGTCGTGTGAACGGGGACGCTTTGTATCCGCTACAATCAACAATCAGCAATTCAATCAGCCGCCATCCTACTACTGCACTCATCTCTAGTTTATTCGGCGTGCGCGCTCCGCACTCCGAGTCCGGACCACTACGAGTACGTACCTCCAATATGTTTCTGGGTAAAGAGGTAAACGAACGGAATGTAATTTAGTTGCGCGCCTCTTTTGTAAATGTATGACAATCGGAGGTATGGGAAAACTGCTGAATTTAGTGCTTACAACATACACACACAGCAAAGAGTTAAATGTAGATTGGATAATCACAACATCTCAGCAGATTGTCTTTCTAGAAATGTCATAATTTCGTGCATTGTTTTTTTTCTCCATAGTAGATTATGTTATGATGATATATACAGTTTATACAGTGATATTTACATTTAAATTACCGAATAATTACGAATACAAATACAAATACGGCAGTCATTATGAGTTTTAGCTCAACAGCTCGCGTAATATTATGTACCGCGCTCTAAATGCACCAGTTATGTAGAGACTGACAGTGACATTGAGTAGAGCCTATGATGTTTAGCGTAAATCTTGGAGACTTGACTACCGCGATATTCTGTGGATCATACAAGGACGGCGGATGCCGCAAAGTGAATTAGGCACTATTTTTTGCGCATTCCTAACTGCAGTGGTGCAGTGAGATGTGACGTCCGGGTATCTAATCTCGCTGTCGACGGTTACACATTGCGCTGCGCCACCCCGGTACAAAGCTTGTTACCAACCTTTGCTTTTCGTAGAGCACCGCGTACTTTGTCGTAATAAGACACGATCTTACGACTTACTTACACGTGTAAGAGTTGAATAAGATGTCTGTATCTATACCATATTTTTATACTTAATTTTTGATAAATCCGACGATTCTGTTGTTCACTACTAACCGCGAATAACGCTACACGCTAAGCCCAACATGTCAGTGATAACTGACTGATCATTATAATATAACCATCCCTACACTGACCATCTTAATCTGTAGTTAAAAATACAATACAGAATGTCAGGACTGAAAACGCAAAGGGATAGGTATCAATTATCCTTTATCCTATTTATGTTACCTACTTGAGTCTGCAAAATATATTGAATAGGTACGTAATACAAATCTTCCTATTCACGTCAATTTGCCATTGAAAAGGTTACTCGTAATAAATAATGATGAAACTAGCAAACACACAACATTATAATATGCAATATGACATCATAGTGTGGTGAATGAGGAGCGGTAGCGGAGTTGCGGCATCGTCACTGTGTGTGTGTGAGAGCGTGTGTACACGGCCGCGGCACACAGCAGCCAGCACACATGCACTTTGTGCCTTCAACCCGCGGGCTACGTCAAGGTTTATCACAATATGAGTTTTATTTGTATCCGCCAGCTATTATTGTACTTCCGGTTAAACGTATTATTGCGGTCAATACAATTATACTCCTTGTTAACTTATGAAAGGGGGTTTCTATAGGCTCATTGATGCGATTTCAATCGGTTATATCAAATTTTAAGCAATGTACCCATCAACTATTCAATATTTTTCTTATTTTTCTAACTTCTAACTTTTTGCTAACACGTTTGAACATACTTTCATAAAGTTATTAATTTATCAATAAGTAACTACTAGCGGTTCAACCCGGATTCTCCCGGGTGCAGGGTATTTTTTGACTCCAGTCCCCATCAAACACGTTATTTCGGGTACTGACTCGTTGATATTTATACTCAAAGTGACTTCCGTTCTTTGTACTGTTTTTTCGTGTCGTCTTGTGACATCACTGTCCTATCTAATTAAATTTCATGACATAAGGCATGCAATCCTGTCATCTTATATCTCATTTCATCGGCTCTATTTTGCTTTCTCATCCTATCCCGTCCATTTGAGTCTGAAAGAGTAGCAAATATACATATTTGGGTTCTTTGGACATCTAACAAGAATACTACATTTTTCGAGACAAAAAAATAGTATATGTGTTAATCCAAGGTATCAGTTACCTCCATGCCAAATTTCATCAAAATTGGTCTAGCCGTTTCAGCGCGAAGAAGTAACAAATATACAAACTTTAGCTTTTATAGTATTAGTGAGAAATAAGTTTTAAACAATGTAAATCTTGTTTTAAGAATGTAAAGACATAGGAATAACAAGTTATCATTGTTCTAAATATCGTGGGTAGGTATCGCAATTACTAGTTAACATGAATCTGTTACATACAAACAATGTTCATATTAACTTTGATAAACTTAATGTAAAGTATAACATAAACAAAATAGATAAGTTAGGTTCTTGAACCCAAACGTTGCTTTATAAAATTTAATTCTTTAGCGACTCGTTTTTAAGGGTACAACTCATACGGATAAAAACTGAAACTGTAAGCATATTTCTATTTTAACAGCATATTAAAAAGTCAAATTAGTAGTAGTGATTATTGACAGCAGTACTGAATACTAAATCTCAAAACAATTGCATAACGACAAACAAAACTTGTATAATTTTTCCCATGTCGTCGAGTTGTGGACAATAGGCTTCGATCAAATATACACTAGATACACAGTTCCCTGTAAATGTTCCTTTAAAAAGTGGCACCGATGCATTGATACAAAAAAGCAAACAAAAAGATCACATATACCAATTCAATTAACACAAATTCCACCTTATTCCTGGGGCGTAAAGTAGCTTTTCACATAATGTTGTTTAAAGTCTGAATGACACGCCCCCGAAAGTAATAAAATTTTACGACTTTAGTTGGACACCCGAATAAAGGCGCAATGGAGTCGAATGATTACATATTTTTCTATGAATTTACGAGAGTGTAATAATTATATTATCTTAAATATGTTGTCCGAATATGTAGTACATAGGAATATGGAATAGGAGTCACACACACCACGCTCGAATTGTTAGGTTTAAAATTTTCTTCGTCTATTCCTTGCGATATAATTTCACGCCACATATTCCTTTTTATTGCATTAATTGGAAATCTGTAATAAATGTTTCTGATGTTAATTTATAATAAGTATACATTAATTATTACTAGTAATTTAAAAACAATAAAACTATTCCATATATTTTCTGTTCCAAATCATGACACTACTCATCTTTGTCTATTTAAGCGAGTAGAAAGGGACAACTGCGATGCACAGTTTGTTGATTTTAGTTTGCTAAATTTATTTATATTTAATTATTGGTACTCAATTTCACATATTTATTAATGTAGAAAGCAAGTACATGGATTATAATTGCCGAAAATATAAAATCCCATGTATTTTAAGCATTGTAAGTGTTTTGTTTTTGCATTTTTTCACAGAGCATTTAGGCACTGTCACAAGCAACGGTCGGTGTGCGACTAAAGGCGAAAGAGTGCTTACTCGAAATTTAAGCACTCTTTTTCGGTGCCATTGTCTAAGCGCTCATGTTGTATCTAGTGTATATTTGATCGAAGACAATAGGCGACAAATTGCAAGAACAACACACATCGTATCTCGCAACTAGGCAACAAGGCGACAATGTACAAATGTGCTCTGCGCACAATGAAGTTGTAAAATATTCTATGACAATGTGACAAACTACAAATAACGATTGTTCAGAGTTAATTGCAACATAATCTTTCGAAGTCCTAAATTTAACCATTAACAGACCATAACGGAGTAGCAATTATTAGCTAAAAGAATACATAATATACAAAACATAAGATTCCTAAACTTGTACGAAATATTTCCACTGCGATGATGTTTTAGCCAAATGTTGTGATACAATGATTTAAAAACTACACACGGTGACACATCTATGACTTTTCAGAGTCACGTGAGTATTGATAATAGTCAATCAATTGTACGCGAATAATATTAAACCCCTTAATTTATTTTCGTAGTGGTAGTCTACAACATTCCCAAACTAATTTGATTTGGTATTTTCTTAATAATGGACAACTCTGGTAATGTAAATTATCACATTGAATTCGTGGTTTTTCTGCATTTGTTGGCTATCGGTAAATTAGAGTGAGAATAGAGAGAGTTTCCGTTTACTCTGGATATTTCACTGCGCATTAAAAATAATAGAAGCCTGAAGACGTGTTGATTCATCCACTAATCGCGGGACGCTTAGACTGGCCGAAATATGTCGAATTGACAATAGACAGTTCTGAATTGATATCTTGTGTTTTAGCGTGAGTAGACGTCTACGTTTCAACATTTATTTCGCCCATTGCGCATTGGCGATTCTATGCGCGATTCATCTAGATTGCCAATGTCCTATTAGAGTGTTATTTGTACATATATGAAATAAACAGTACGAAATGTTATTTATATATGAAATAAACAGAGTTTCTTATTGAATTTGTCATGCCTGATAATGAATCATTTCTAAATACGCCCGCTCACCCCTGCAAATACTGGAAGCAATGACGACTCTAGTATGTTATAGCGTGGAAAGTGTAATTTAAATGCACGTGTAAAATGCGTCACTTGGATGCGCTCAACTGGAAAACTGCAATAATCGTGTCGAAGACTGCCGAACGCATCATGGCCCATCATTGGCGATAGCGTGGACGCGCCATTATACGTAATAATAGATCGTCCTACATAATAAGGTCAAGTCAAAGTGGCGTGTCGCCTTGGAAGCCAATCCTTCCGGATTGATTGAATGGCTTCAGTAGCACTGCGCCTAGTCGGCGATGCTCAATACGTGTACTATGTGACTCCACCGTCATAATCTGGTGGATCGTCAACCCACATATTTCCATTTAATCCAATCTGTCTTCCTTGGTGCGCGAAAAGTTCAGAAGTGACGTATTGCGATATTATCGTAGTGTAAATGTCATTTAAACGTAATAAGTTATACAATGTATTGCACGTAATGCCGTTCTTTATGCATTAGCGTCCCACCGATACCTTACAGATAACGTCGACGTGACGCATACACCGGAGGTAAAGAAAACAACTCGTGTTTTTATTACTGTTCACTTAAACATATGTGTTTTCCTGTAACATCACGCATAAAACCAATAAAAAATACATCATGGAGTTCTTGGGAAATAACGATCACATGACAATGTTCTAAGAGCTAAAGTATTTCTTGGTAATACATTGTTTATAGTATAGGTCCGGAAAATGAGCAAACAGTGATGGCAAATGATCAATGCCGCCCATAAACATCAATAACACTTGGTTCAAATATGTGTTGCTGGCCTATGAGATCGGGAAAAGAGAGGGAAGGAAAAAAATGGGAAGTGAAATGAGGTATTGCGTATTGGGCATCCCGGCAATCTCACTCGCCGAACGAAACGCGACAGCAAACTGTGACTTCAAGTCGATACCCGGTGAGACTGTGATACCATCCCGGGTGAACTTGCGCATTTATGCTGAATCATAACCGAGAACAGCGTGGCTCTGTCAAATATGAACATAATCTACACTAATATTATAAAGAGGAAAGATTTGTATTTTTGTATGTAACGAATAAAATCAAAAAGTACTGGACTGATTTTAAAAATTCTTTCACCATTCAAAAGCTACATTATCCACGAATAACATAGGCTATATATTTGCGTACAGGGGTTGAAATAAGGGTTGAAACAGAAATGGAAAATATAAATTATTGAAGATATATTTATGAAAGTTTTATATTTTAGCTCCTTATTACAAACGCAAATTAATGGCGTGCAACAATTTTGGAAAAACGGCACATGGGGGTGAAATAAGGGATGAAACATTGAACTTTTTAGTTATTGATCCAATAGGTGTCAAAATCGATACCTGAGACACTCTTTGTGTGAATAATCCAAATTCATAGTCGGAATCGGAAATTTCGGAGCCACCCTTTTTCTGAATAACCTAAATTCGCAGTCAGAATTGAAATGGTGGCAGCCATTTTGAACTTTTTTGTTATTGATCCGATTGACCTTAAAATGGATATATTAACCACCCTTTGTCCGAATAACCTAAATTCGGAGTCAGAATTGAAATTGCGGCCGCCATTTTGAACTTTTTTGTTATTGATCCGATTGGTCTCGAAATTGGATAAGCATTATCGAGAGCGGCAGTCATGTTGAGTTTAGATAAAATATGAACCTGAATCGTATCTGTACCCGGGCGAAGCAGGGCCGGGCCGCTAGTTATTAATACATAGAAATAATATTACGGGGCTATCGTTTAGCATGTTATAAAGGAAGAGGATAATGCTTGATAATAGCAGATAAAACTTGTGAAACTTTAAATTATTCAAAAATTACTTTAATTAACAAATAACAATACGTATCCGAGTTAACACGAAATATGAAAAATAATTTGTATAATAACGCCACGAATTCCGAATTATTTTGATTGAGCCTTGTCGAACTTAAAAAAAAAACCATCTGCATCCATTCACTGCAATTCAAAAATAAACGATGTCGAAGATTACGTAATAGTAGTAAAACCCATTGAATATTTGTATGTTATATGTAACGATAATAGAAAATACAGCATCTATAGCGTGTCAAATAATTATCAGCGAGCGCATTGCTATTTTTTTCTTTAATGTGCAATGTGTCGAGCGAGTGGTGCCTCGAGTTTTAACAAGGCACGCCGGGGCGCGCGACTAAGTAATTAAACTCTACAGCTACGCGGCGCAATTACACAAAGTGGATGTATAGTAACGACACCTCTTAAAAATGTTCCGATACAATACACCCACTCCTGGAGGGCCGAAACATATACGGCCATGTGCTTTGTATTATTTTTGTCTAAAATATTTCATTGTTGGCTTCGGACCCGAGTCACATATAATTTATTTAGCATATTGTTAAATTCTTTACGGAAATTTAAGCACGCGCGGTGGAATGTGATAATAATATTTATAAACCAAATATCCCGTCGCAATAATAAGAGGCGACTTTTACATCGTCAGAATATAAGTCATACATGTTTTTTACAGTTGACTGCCATTAAGTGCTTTAATATATTCATACCAATTACACCGTTAAAGACAAAAAAATGACAGAGAAACAACATAACAAGACCACATGCATGTATTTCAATGTACCACACATTGTGGATTCCAAACAAAAATAGACTTAAAATGAATGACACTGTGTTGTTGCCAAAATAATTCGAATAGCAATGTGGGCAATGACATTATTTCAAGAAATTTAAGAAAAATGTATCTCAAGCACATGCTAAAGTTTAAAAGTTCTTGGACTACCACTACAATGTAAAAATTAAACTATCATGATATAGTTTATTATGATATGGATAAACAACCCAGCAGGTAAGTGGCGCGAAGCGGCGGCGGGGGGTCCAATTGATGATGGGTACTCAGCGTCGTGCCTATCCACTGCTCTAAGCTCTAATGGGATGCACATGGGTTCATGCACTGTCGACTATCGGAAGCCAACCCACTCATTATTCTACGTCATTCAGACAGTAGTCATTTTATGTCAATTAGGGAGTAGTGCCAAGCCTAGAGTAGAGCCTGTTATTTAGCCTGTAGTCAAAAATTACTCTCCCTCTCTAAAAAATCCATAATACCGGTGACCGGTTTTCCGTATTAAGAATGGAGCATATAACTTTCTAACAAAAAATATACAACTTGGACAAAACTCCATATAAAAATTTATGAATGATTAAATGAAGCATGAAATACACATGCATCGACCGCGCTCACATTACAAGGGCCAATTGATGTGCAAGACAGGGCGCGCTCATTAACAGACAGTTATCAATAAAGCGCACGTTTGTGTATGGACACGTGCTCGAGTATTGTAATTAGCTGCGACTCGCGTCTCGCGCCCCGCGGCCCGCGGTGACTCACAATGATGAGGCAGCAGCGCATAATGTACACTGTACACAAACACGCCATTATCTTGTCGCATCGGTGGTTATCTATCGCTATAAACATTTCTGCTGTAACAGATTTTGTAAGAACTTACTTTTATTGCACGTCTCAATTTTTTAGGGCGAATTTCAATAATACATCGCATTTTAGCGCCTACATAAAAAAACAATAAGAGTCGTGAATATTAAATGTTATCACATGCTTGTGGCATTTTTATTTTAATATGTATGGAAATTGGATATGCTAAAAATCTTCTAGTATCTAAGACACAGATCTAAGACAATAATTATGAAGACAGAAACAATAAAAATACACAAATTCAAAATATTTAAACTACATTTTGTGTTTACAGGAGTTCTGGCAGCCATTGTCATCATAGTGCACAAGCCGCATTCGATAATTAGGTCGTCATAAATTGTGCACTTGGCGCCACTTTGCCGCCATTATTTCAGGTATAAATTATAATGGGTTACAAATTCAACGCAAAAATGTATATCCCTTACGTTATTCGATGAAATGTTATGTTTTAAAAATATTTTATAATATAAATTGTTTCAACATCATAACGAAAAACATGACAATTTTAAAAGTATTATAAATATGAAATTATTGTTCTTACTGGTAACTTTTATAATGCACACACGGTACGCGATCTTTTGTTACATAATTGTGTGACCTTTTATAAGTTGGATAACTTTTAATTGCATACTACATTTTTTTAAGATGTCGTCGTATTATTCAACCGTTCGATTCCAGTGATTTCACGGAATCTCGTAACATTTTCGTACATACTGTCGATTCACGCAAGCGTGAATAATAATAAAAACTGACATGACTAAGCATAGACACTAGACAGATTGGCTGGACTTGACATTGGAATCATGTGTTTGGCTGTTTGGACCTGCCTCAATGTTAAACTAATGCTATGTAAATTATTATGTTTGACTTTGATAACGTTGTCAGTGTTTGCTCATTTACATTTAAGTGCTTGAACAATGAAGAAGACCCATACTGTTAGCAGTGACATTGTACGACATCCGCGATTTTCCTATTCTCTTAATAGGACTTGTATGCGGGACAAATATCTAGTAAAGAGATCACAATAACACATTTCTAGAGAATCTTGCCCGTTCTTCTCTAGTGAAAACCGCTTTCCGAACCGGGTGGTAGATTAAAAAAAAACGGAATCTAAACGATGTTGAACATTTTAATGGATTCAATAAACTATTTTCATTTCCATTTTTCATTAAAAAGTTACTTCTTACTTCACTTCAATATTTAAACAATATTTAAATCGTCTACGGTTTTTTGGCACGCGAATGTTTTTCTCCTTTCACATTTTATTATATTGGACATGTTGATACCATGAGATTACGAGTATACATGCTTGATGTTTATATTAGTACAACATATCGCAAACAAGTCTTGAAATTTTGACAACAGCATGACAACCACGCATTGGCTCACCAAAAGACCGCAGACGATCTATATAAAACATTATTTTGGTATGGAATATTTATTTTGAAAATCATTTTCGAGCATTAATTGCTCTATCATTACAGCATCTGTAATTAGTTAATCGGAGACAAGTTGCTTAAAGAACAAACAGAAGTATCAAGTAGCGTGACAAACTGTATGACTCTCGTTAACTCTAATATAAACCTCTGTGGTTTGTTAGCAGCTGTATTGTAAATTATGTATTTCTGTTTAAAACAATAATAAAAAAACAAATCAGAATCAATTTGCTCGTAACAAGTATGCTACATAGTAGATACATTGCAGGGGCGTGCGCTCCTTGTAGGCAGAAATGCAGTGCTTTACTTGCCATTTACAGATATTTTATTATAACGTACGTACTTCTTAATGACTTTAATTAACAGTAAATAAATGAATAAACAAAATATAATAACTTAATAACGCCTAATATTTTATAAATAGCACCTATTTGCAAGCGCACAAACATTATGTTTGCCACTCGAAAAGCAAAAGGCGCTGCAAAGCAAAATAATGTACCTAATCAACCAAGTAATGCCGCCGCGTCCCGCATGACATTTGTTTGCATGTGTGTAGTAATTTTGGTGTCCGTGCATAGTCGCAAACGCACACACGCATGAATATTGAAAGCCGCGACTCCTGCGGCAGGCCTCGGAAGCTCGGCAGTTGTCGGGAGTAATCGGAAATGTTCGTTGCCTATAATCCGAGTAAAAATAATAGACAGAAATCTAATAAACTGCGCAAAATGCACATTATGCATTTTTGTTTGGTAAGGTTTTATTTCTTTAAATAGCACAATTTTTTTGTGTTTCGCGGGGGCCATTTTGCTTTTTTCATGTGATAAGCATTGTTTATTATTTTGTTTGCGTCAGTTTAATTATAGTTTTCTTATAATATTTTACATTTTAATATTTGAAAGTGTGTACATTTAACAGTTTATTTCTGAGTTTCTATAATAATTGTAGTGATTTGCTTTTACTAGTACGTTTGTTGATTTTTTAAAATGTTATTTGATTGTGAGGTTTGTGTTGAAAGTGTGTGTTTATTAAAAATTAAAAATAACAAGTTCTCACAATTGTCATTCAGTGAAAAGATTCAAATTTTGTCTAAAGGTAGGTGTGTACCCGAGTTACAACAATTAAATCAACAAAAAGGGAATGTAACTCGAAAGTTTCATGTTAAAAGTTATGAAACGTATAACTGGCTGTGTGGTTGTGTACACACGATTAAATTATATTGTTTTCCTTGCATATTGTTTAGTAATTCTAGTACAGTGTGGACTGATTCAGGATATTCAGATTTAAATAATTTCTATGCCGCGGCAAAGAAGCATGACCATACAGAAAAACATCTGGAGGCCTGCTTAAAATTAAATACTTTTGGTAAATCTCGTATTGAAATGAGTATCAACAGCCAGTTACGATTAGATATTGAGAGGCATAATGCTAAAGTTGATCGCAATAGAAACATTTTTCAAAGGCTGATCGATGTTGTTTGCTTTCTGGGAAAACAAGAATTAGCTTTTCGCGGTCACGATGAGTCAGTATCGTCGTTGAATAGAGGTAATTATTTAGAAATAGTAGATTTATTAGCCAAGTATGATGGAATTTTAGAAACCCATTTACAGAGTGCAAGTACCTCATTCACGGGCATGTCGAACCGTACGCAGAATGATTTGATCTCGAGCGTTGCATCTGTGATGATCGATCGCGTTAAAGCCGAAATTAAACAGTCCGATTTTGTCGCCGTCATGGTAGATGAGACTCAATGACTCGTGAACAATTAGTATTAGTTTTGAGATATTTTCGTGATTTTGAAGTAGTAGATCGATTTATCAAATATGTTGATGTCAGCGCGGATCGGACCGCTGTAACCTTGAGTTCTATTATTTTGGAAATTTTAGAAGAGTTCGATTGTGTATCCAAATTAGTTGCACAAACTTACGACGGGGCAGCAGTTTTATCCTCACAAATTAATGGCGTGCAGGCTTTGGTGAGACAAAAATGTCCACAAGCTATGTACGTTTGGTGTTCAGCACATATATTAAATTTAGTTTTATCGAAATCGTTCGAACGAGTTGCTGAAACAAAACGCTTTTTTAGTATTATAAAATCAATCGCGGCTTTTTTTCACACCAGTACAAAGCGAATGGCCCATTACAACAACTTTGCCGATATGAAAAAGCTGCCTCGTGTCGCGGAAACAAGGTGGACATATCATTCGCGCACGGTTAATATTATTAATAATGCGTCCACCCACCTCCTAGAATTGTTTGAAAATATGAACGAAAATACACAAGACTGGGATGGTGAAACACTGACACAAGTCAGTTCATTTTTATATATTATGAAAGAATTTGAATTTAATTTTCTTTTAAAATTTTTCGCTGATATTTTTGCAGAAACGGATATTCTGTACGATATTTTGCAAAAAAAAACTAGTGACATCGCGTATTGTGTAACAAAGATAAAAGAGTTAGAGTCATTTTTAGAACGTTTTAGAGAGAAGTTCGAGATCTATTATGATGCCGCCGTTCACATTACCGGACCACCTAAAAGAAAGCGCAATGTCGATGATGTAAAAATACATTATCGGCGAATTTTTGTTGAAATAATTGATAATGTAGTCAGTGAATTAAGAAATCGTTATAAAAACATTAAAGATTTAAAGTTTATTGAGCTACTTTCTTGTGAGAATTTTAAAAAATATAGTGAACGTTTCCCTGAAAATGAAATCAGAGAGTTCACCAATAATTATCAGGCACATTTTAATTTTGATAAATTGAAAAATGAATTGCGCTGTATTTATAGATCACCTCAATTTGCAAATAGTTGTGTATTTAGTATTATTCAAAAAAAAAAGTTATATAAAGTTTTTTCTGAAGTGTTACGATTAGCGAAATTCATTGTGACTATCCCAGCAAGCAGCGCATCGGCAGAGCGTTCATTTTCGTGTTTAAAACGTATCCACACATATTTGAGAAACACACAAAATCAACAACGACTCACAGAGCTTTCCATGATTTCTATAGAAAAGGCATTAATGATAGAATTAAAACGCAATCCAACTTTCTATGACGATATCCTAAAATCATATTTAAAAAAGGATAGGCGCATAGATTTAATCTATAAATGAATGAGTAGTTTTTTTTACTAACCCGTAATTTTATTATTAAGTTTATTTATATATTTTGCGAATCACATGAAAATCGGTCTTTTTAAAGGCCACATCGGATATCTTGCAAGGGACGTGTTCTATAACCATCACTCACTTGGATAAGATATTTGAGGTGGTCGTTTATTTACATCGGGCTATAGTAATCTCAATTAACCGGAACCTTGAATATGTGAAAATTGAAGCTGACTCGGTGAGTAGTTATAATATTTTAGTTTATTAATCATTTACTTATTAGACTTTCTTCGGCCACGACAATCGATCGCTGGTTTTTCTGCGTTCCGTAGATGTATATGAATAGTAGTACATCTAAGACTTGTTCTGTTGGCATGGTTTCCGACTTAGAGATCCGTCGCGTGGCTGTGGCTATGCTAAACATCTATAAAAGAAAAGTTTTTGTGCCGAGTACTTCGCCGCATACCCAGTATCATAATCCTGTGCACGCCACTGAGATACATAATTGTAAAGCTGTATAGCATAGATATCTATCTAGCACTAAATCGTAAAAATAGAACACAACTAGAATTGATTCGTATTTGCAAGTAAATTCGTTTGTGGTATCCGAATGTTACAAACTCAGACAACGTTGAGAATGAATACAGCATAGTAAATTTATCGCTGTACGAAAATATTTGAAGATTTTTAGAATGAAAATGAAACGTATCATGACAATAATCTATTCATAAATTAAGAGCAGACAGTTACATTGAATGTGGGTACATATCAACCATTACTCAGGCATCCGCATTGCTCCTAGATTAATCCAAAATATATTTTTAACGTTACATTGCTGGGTTTATAGGTGGCTATTATTTTAGTGCATGAATCACAACAGCGATGGGGGAAGTGCGGAGCGATGACAGCGTAGGAGGGGCACGGCTCCGGGGTGTGCTAGCCCCGGGCTCTATGCCAACTTTAAGCGCCACTGCATCGTCAGATTACCAACGTTACTTTTGTGCTAGTAAAACCAATATCAACTCTTAACTCGGCTGCATAAGGCCTATATTAAATTTTGATAACTGCATATGTAAATTTGTAGTTACGTCGTGTGAATGTCTCGCGCGTAGTCTAGGGTTTTTATGTGATCTCAAATTCCGTTGTGTAGAGTTCACGTGGAGTGTTTCAGAGCATTGTGAAGTATGTGAGTGACTCCAGTCACCGCTCGCTACCGCCCTAGCCCTACTTGCCTTTGCAATTATTTTCACTTACCTGTGTTTGTGTAGCTTTCAACAAATATCTGTTTCCACTTTCTACATTGGAATATTCACCGCAAACGTTTCCAATTATGAAGGTCTCTCCATATTTAATTTGCATAAATTAAGTTCGAGGATTATAAATTATTGCACAGAATTTGATAAAATACTTTGCACACGAACACCATTTTTTTCCTCCTTAAGTTTAAACTACAATAGAACATTGGTTCAAGTTGGTTAAGTAAAATGTTTACAAAAAACAAAGATTCAATGAAATAAATTCCATAATTATTTTCAGTTGAACGAGGCCGGAGGATATTTTTCTTCTAAAAGGGATAGCAAACACATCCACGTTTATTCCGTGCCATTTCCATACATAATCGGATTATCCACCCTCGTGCAAAGACTATCTACAAAAACCTCGCCCAGTGACACTATAAACCACTAAACCAAACTTAATGTGGAACAAATACAATGTGTGTCATTGATCCAAGTCTATCAAACTTTAGATTTACATAATATTTGTTTTTTGTTCTCTTGCTGGGTGAATTGTAGGCTCTCTACTATTGTTTCTTTTAGCTGTATATAATAAGATATAATGAATGTATTTTCGCAAATTGTATAAGTCAAGCATTATGTACAGAAGGGTTTTTTGACGAGAATATAGCTGTTAAGCTCTCTTTCGGTGCTACGGGGAGGCCGAATGGAAAATGCCAGATCACTGGGCTTCATGCCCTGTACGCTTGCGGATATTGCGGCCGGGCCGGGTCCCCAACAATACTTACATCGCGCCGGCGTGGCATACCGATCTCAGTGACCGTCATGCCTATTGAGAACAGCACCGGAGTTTTAAGGCCTACATGCAAAAGTAAATGAGTAAGTAAACCAATGAAAATTAACAATCCCTGTGTTAAACAAATCAACATTAACTCTTCGAGATAGCAACAGCGATCGGTGATACTGAAGTAGTTTATCTGGATAATAATTTAAAATCGGTGACGCGTGCATTATGTTGCACGTATCAGATGTTTACATTGAAGCTATGTCATCGAACGGCAGATGCGCGGCGCTGAGTCATTCGATATAGGACCCCGAGCAAGCCACACTACAGGAACATAAGAAAAGCGACCGAAAACAGAGAACCTTTAAAACCACAAATTCAATTAGTATAAATGTATATATGTGCCTGCTGCTCATCTAAAATTAAAGTGGACTGACCTATACAGATGGGAAAGTTTGTAGACTTTACCTATGATCGCTACCATAATTTTCATAATTCATAATTGTATTTGACCCAATATTTGTAATACAGTATGTATACTGTATTAATTATAATTGACAACTCAATAGTTAATCAAGCATCAGGAAAAATCACAAATACCAAAGTGGTAGGGAAGTTCTCACAATAGAGAGTTTTCCGGCCTATGTTTTTGCAGTCAACGTACACATATATAAACATCGTAATTATCAGTTGTACGCGTTTGTTTAACCAACAATGTGAAGTATGAATAATTCTGTTTACGTCCACCGTGCGTCGCGGCTGATGAATCTGGAACGATGCAATTGAGATTTCGCACAAGGTCACGATGACTAGATATCGAGCATACATACTACTCCCGTACAATGAGAGCGTACCAAACAGTGTACTCACGTAGAACCAGTGCGTTGACGTTTCCCCACCTAAATCCGCGCTAAAAATTTTTTTTTAAGTTTATGAATACGTCAATAATCACATGTGTGATCTAATAATACTCTACAATTAAAAAAAAATGTTTTAGGTATAGCGTTGTCGACTCGACGTCATGATCCTTAGATATTGCCTAGTAATTAATTACTAAATCACAGCAGAAATAAAATGTATATCTAATTTGGGCCAGACAGTCTGGAAGTACAGCTAGACTACGAAATACTAATATCTATAATAGGTGGCCTAACCTGCTATGAACCACAGTAAAATTGATTAGTGAAAATTAAACGTTTCGGCACAGGTCACAAAGCTATTAAGTTAATTTGATATATCTAATTCACAAAAAATGTTCATCCATTAAGCTAATTAGAGTAATTATTTATCTGTAATGTCGAGTTGGTGGATATTTAATAATACATACATTAATCTACACAAGTAAAGCTATAGAACAGATTTAAATAATGCGCATTCAATTTATAATGATAGAACTATAATGTTTAAATCTAATCAACTATAAAAGTACATTTATTTTTAGGTATTTACAGTACATAGAAAAAAAATAAAACAATACTATTTTAGAACAATACTATTTTTTGATTACTTTTTTTGTATTTTGTGTACTTGTAATGTATATTGTGTTTTATTTTAACTTTATATATAAGTTTAGAAGTGATATTTTGTTAGATTTTATTGTTTAAAGTTACATCCTGTTTTGTTTTATTTTATTTTATACTTATATCATAAAGTTTATGAATGTTTGTATATTTTGTTTAAAATTCTAACTTCATAAGGGTTATTTGTTTGTTTAATGACTAATGCAAATGTTATGTATATGCATAAATGAGACTCTCCAACTCCACGGTCAAACCGAAGCCCGGTTTCGTGGAAATAATATTTACTTTTTGTTTCTAACTTTGTATTTTAATAAATAAATAAATAATAATAATAATAAATAAAAAAATAAATCTAGGTTCATAAAAACAATTCTATGAAAATATCGCGGTTTACGTAGCAGTGTGGATGGAACATAATAAATATTACGTGCTATCAAATCATGTTGGGAGTCATAAAAGCTAAATGTGCGAACACTTGCAATGAGTAACAACACATAAAAACATGAATAAACAAATGCATTATCGGCGCGCGATGTAGATCGCACATCGTAGGCGCACCGCAGCAAAGAATAGAAGCGAGACAAATGCCAAATGTCTTCAGCTTGATGAGTAATTGTGTCGGGCAGTCCCGTCCGTTAATGACTCACGGTGATTGTACATCTCGAACAATTAGTACACGTAGGGAGAGCGTAATTAGTTCAGCCGGCCCTCCTCGCGATCTCTACAATTGCGTGAAATAACGCCGACAGCTTCCTTGAGTAAGAGACTTAAGAGTCGCTTTCAGACGGGCACTTGAATCCCTTTATCGAAGCACTTATAGCGCGGCTGTTTAAATAGCCTTACTGTGTGGATGGATTACGTGAATTACGACTCACTTCTGAATGACGGATCTTTACACCGCAAACGCTGAATCAATAATTTCATAAGCAATGTATGAGCTCAAATTCGGTCAATGTTGTTTAAGTATAATAGCTTATATATCTTGTTTTTGATTTAACACTTTCATACTGTTGATCGTAATTTTTAAAAAATACACTAATGACCTTGAGACATTTTTGGTGAAGATCTCCGACGCCAAATTACAATAGTGTGCCGATTATTCCTCGAGTACAATAATAGTCGTCAAGGTCAGACCGTTTCCTTGACTCCAGAGGTATTAAAGCTAAGAGGATTACGTCACGAAAGTGACAGTTAGGCCTTGAATGAGCCGTTGCGGAGGCGTAAGTGACGTCACAGACGACCTACGCATTAACACAATGCCTTTTTTTTCCGCCATCGGCTTCAAAACACAATTTTCACACGTTTTGCATTGTGATTCGAGTAAATGCGTACTGTCCTAATTTAAACAACACTATTATGTACTTGCATTCAATATGCACAAACTTAAACATCTTTTCGTAATTGCTACGAAATCCTCATTATGTTTATAAATAAAAATTTGTTCCAGATATTTTTAAAAACTTTTATTATACTATTAGAAAGTTGTTTAACAAAATTCCTTCATTGTGTAGTATTGGTTCCCCAAAAATTCGTCTCTCGGTCGGCCGTAAATAATTATATATTCTCGACTTCCTTGGAATATATTAATTGCACTATGTCTACCTTCATCTTTTTTTTATATACGTTTCAAAAAATGCGTCTAAGAGTAATTTTAAGCTCTTTTTCTAAGAGACATAAAATACAAAATTGAAACATAGATGAATACTCTAAAATGGCAATCATCTGTATATGCTAATAATGTGTTCACTAGTATATGGTAATAATAACCGGGCCATCGTGATGGATTATAGCGTAAGACTTCTCAATCGTAAGGAAAACCTGCGTCATGCAGTTGCTCGTCAATAGGCATTTAATAAGTATGAAACGGACTAAATATTCCACAATTACCGATTAGTTTCACCAAAAACCATCTTATTGAAACATATCGCTGTCCATAGACATCAAATAATTGCAGACTGCAGTTGCTTGATCGAAATTGTCGCGTACAAGAAATGGCGGAGGTCGACAATGTGGATTGTCGAGGGCGTGCCGAGTGCGACGACCCCGTCCGCTGATTAGATACACAACTGCAACTTGTATTACCAACGTGGTACGTATGGGAGTGAGATTATGACGCGACCGCACGCCGCTGCTGCCGACGCCGACGCCTACGGGATCAATGAATAACTGATAACGTTCATGAGCTTTGTTAGCGGGAAACTAGATTGCTTTACTTAAACACGTCATGTCATTCATTTAATAATTGTTTGTTCAACGTAAACAAAAACATACAACCTGGTTTTATTACCGCTAACTCCGTATTGATGAATGACTAAGTAAAAAATAATCTTTGATGGCCAATTGACGCTTTGGCAGAGGATTCGATTTCTGCGTATATAAATATTCGTACGGAATACAATGTTTTTGGAGACAATATTGGTCTACTCATTATTTTAACGGCAGTGTAATCTGACTGAATTGTAAAGTCTCCAGTTAAATTTTCAGGTTGGGTGCTCCACCTAAGTGACTTTCTTAGTCTGATCTCAAATGAGTAGAATTACAACTTGGCAAAGAAAAAAGCACGGTGGACTATATGGCCTAACCACTCTCAATCGTATTCTCGATTGTAGAGTAGGCCCGTGCCCTGCAGTGGGACATATATGGGCTGATACAGAAAGAAAAAAGAGTATGAAGCTGTGACAATTGGCATTAAAGATACCAATTATGACAACAGTATTAAAAATGTCATTGCTTTCATTGAATAATTTTATATTTAGGTATTTCTATACACTTTCGTACGGTTTTTGTTTGCTTTGTGATTTAAAATAACTAAACAACCTATTAACAACAATAAAAAAAATCTAAGCATTTGCCATCGTGGTATTTCGGGTTGCCATATTAATATTAAATTCGATCTTTATTCTTAGTGCCCTCATTAAAAGCAGACTCTTTTTTGCCAAGCTATAAGTTTTTAATTGATTCTTGACGTTTATGAATAATGTTTTAGAGTGGGCTCATATTAATAGCATTTGCAAACTGTGTTACGTCCTTATGAATAAAGGGACTAGAATAAACTTCACATTATATATTTTTTTTATTTTAGTATTTTTACTACTTGTATTTTTTATAATTGATCATTCTGTAAAATTCATTAAAAATATATAATTGTCTTGTTTTTGTATTTTACTATTTTTAGTTTTATTTTTTATTAAAATGCTACAGTGTTGGCATAAATATCAATAATTTGTTTCCTTTGTCTAATGTATCCTATGGATGTGTTTGCTGTTCATGTACCTATTTTAAGTAAATAATTTTTATATTAGGGCTAATCAATGCTGATTTTTGATAGTAGTGCAAGTTTTTTTTCCAAATAATGAAAACTGTATATTATGTTGAAGACTTGTTCTATTACAACTGCAATAATGCTACACTGGCTTGTTTCTGCTACTGGTTCTACTCAACCACTCACTAAATATTTTCTACTAGCAAATTATCAGTTTTACATTAGTTTGAGATGAAATCAATTAAAAGTTTAAAAGAATATATTTTGAATATACAAGCCACATTTTAATTCCACTTGCACTGTCCATAAATAATGCTTAAATACTTTTTGCCTACATGCCACTAGCATATTATAACCACTAAACACTATGGGAAAAACTTATACACATTATGCATATTTTTTTCTTAAAATTAAAATTACTAATTTTAATTAGTTTTATTTGAAACTTATCATAACAGATTAATTTAATTTACAAAAATGTAAGTAGCTCACATACTATATTTTATTTTATTATTGAAATATTATTCTTGTCCATTCAATTTTTACATTGGAAAAACCATTAAAGCAAAATAAACCCATAGGAATTGACTGTATCATATGTTTTTGTTTTTAATATAAAGTTGTTTGTGTCTACAATAACAACATTGCAATTTATTTATCATCAATAACTGTTTATTATTATAAAGTGTGTATTTTTATTACAAACTAGCATAATTATAAAAATAGCATAATAATCACTGTAATTTAACAAGAACAAAATACAAATTAATTATCACATATCTGATTACTTTTGTTTTAATTGTTACTGTGTAGTGGCCCTATTATGCCTACACAAATCTGTTTGTTATGTAAATATTATGATGTTTACCTTGCAATCCTTATGTCGGTAGCACCAAGTGCAACCAATCAGCAAGCCAACTGCAGTGACGACCAGCGCCAGCGCTGGCACCATAGCATACAGTCCTCCATCAGGACTCCAACCCTCTGATGCTTGATCACTTCCATCTGAAACCAAAACAAGCTGCTTTACATATCCTCTAGCATCACAACAAATACTCATCTATACATCAATATTAAAGTACAATCAAGGAATTAACCTGACACTAATTATCCATAAACAATATATTCCACATCATTTTCAACTTATACATAATGTTCATCTTGCTTTAAAAACAAACATGTTAATTAAAAATTATTATAGTTCAAACAAGAGAAATAAAATTAAAAAATATGTATTTATGACTACCCCATATATAAAATAGAATTTGTGTCGAACGTTACAAACCGTTTGGTACCCTCTTTACTCCTTGGCACATGGGTATGTGCAGGCATGTTTCAGATCCTAGCCAGATGTTAACTACTGAGTACACAACAAATACTGCATACATTATTAGCTACGTTACATTACAGTTTCGCGACAGCAGCAGATGCTAATTTATAGTGTTTTACGTTTCCAATTAGTGAAAAACATGCATTTTTTGTAGTAAATGACTCACCGTGAGGGTAGATTTGCGGCGTCGCCCGGACTGGAAGTCCATCGCCAACGCGTGTGCCGGTTAGGGCCACCAATAACACCACCCATAACATATACATCATTGTCACATTATTTGCACAGCCGGATTATTTTCCGTTTCATTATTTATCATTCTCATACATCACAACACAAAAAATACACGGTCCATGACAGCCTTGCACTTATTCAATATTAACTCTATGCTGTGTGATAATTGCACTATTTTATTTCTTTAAATGATCATGCCCACTTTATCATATTATTTTCCGCACTTAAAACTTTAATCCAAATATTAGTTTCATGCACATTTACATAAAAATTGCGCAACCCACAGCTGTAAAGAACGCCATTTTTCTATAACAGTATTGCTATCAGGCCCGTTTAACTTGGGCCTAAAAAGTGACCCATTTTTTTATCTCGCTTTCTCATATGCCGTTTTCGCCCCATCTTTTTCACTTACGCTATTTTTGTAAATGTGTGCGTGTGCACTTGGCACTTGCCGCCATTTTTGTCAATATTCAATCGCTGTTTGTTAGTTTGGTTCGGCTGATTTTATTTATATTTTAATGTTATTTCATCTATTTTGTAATCAGTAACGTAAATATTTAGCAGTGCGAACGTTATATAGTTTGTTTTGTGCAAATGGTATCTATAAACTTTGATTTTCATGATAATTATTAATGTTGGTCACGTGTTTAGTTCCCGGGTGAATTTACCACAAATCAAATAAAGTATTGAAGAAAGTGTTGTGTGTCCTTCCCAAACAAAGTATAAAAACAATGTACTAAATGGACAGAGCTATGTTGGCGGAGCACGGAGCACAAAATTATTGAAAAACATAATTCTAACCTCATATGACAGAAACAAGGTAAATATAATATTTTATTCCGCTGTGACCATGTTGTAACACTATTCCTAGTTTTAAATTGTTGCCGGAATATAAGAAATAACAATATGTTCAAATACATTCTAAAATACAGATTTTTTGGATCTCATGTGAAAAGGTTAGCTTTTTGTATGAGTCCATCGTGACGAATTATGTAGCCATACACCTTTCATTGATACTCTCGGTTGTAGAGGATGCTCGTGCTCTGCAATTGGGACAACATAGACCGATCTAGTACAGTACAGTTCAATATTAGAGCTTTTTATTGGTATAGGTACCCACAAGTTCATCACAGCTTAATTTATAATTATTTAATGTTTTATAATTATTATTTAACGTCAGGCAAGCAGTGTAAACAACTGATTGTGTCTTTTTCATATTTATTTTGTTATTAATTAATTGTTTTATAATTTCCAGGCAAGACTCGGGTTAAATTTGCAGTCCAAGTATTTAGCAGGCAAATGGGTTCATCGTTGGAAGCATAAAGAAAGTTTCACCTCTGTGTCTGAAGGATCTCTGCTCTGTAGGTTTATATGTTAATATTTACAAAGGTTAATTCACAGCATAAGTAATTATGTTCATTAATAATCTGTTTATAATATTGATACTATTTGATATGATTAAGATGTTCAGAAAAGGCATTTGTTAAAGGTTTTTGGTCATATGTTATTAAAATGAAATGCAATGCAGTAGTGTATTGAAGTTAAGAATGAAATGAATAATATTGAAAACATTATGCATAAAACAGGAATGCCTACTAACCTATATTATGGACTGTAATAGCATAAAAGCATTCTTCAAAATTACCTTATTATAAACATATTTTTTGCCTATTTCTTTAATATGTTGTTATATAATAGTTAATCTCAAATGTTTTAGTATGTTGGTATTATGCATTTAATGAGTTCTATGATTTGAAGCCAACACATTTATTGTATTTATTTAACAATATTGCTTATTCTTCAATATGTTAATGTAAACAATTTACTATCATTATTTTTCATTACACTTCACACACAACATTATTGCCTATTTTTTAATGTATCATAATATCATATCACTTGATATACATTTTTGTGTATATTTTCTTATTGTAAATATGATATTATGACTTTCCCAAATATTTATATTTTTCATTACGTCCTACTTTAAATAATAATTTGTTATTAAATACTTCAGATATGTAAGCATATTTTTTTAATTTTGCTCTGTTTCAAATGTTTGTTAAATTGGGTGTATTTTATTATTAATTTACACGAATGGCTTCTTATATTTAATTTACACTTTACAAATATAGCAATATTGTGCTGTTTCATGGTATTGGAAAATATATTGTGCACTAAATGTTTCCATTTATACTTTTATTTGTTAGTTCAGTGATATTCTTTGATTTGGCATTGTTGTAATAGTCCTAAAATTAAGAGAATTAATATTTACAAATTGAAAATGTATAAAAAGTATTTTAGGTTGTAATATTAAATTATGATAAAAATGTTAAAAATAATGTAGAAATATGAAATAAAATTCATTTATAAATTTTGTTGAGTAAAGGTTTCGAATTATAACTTTGTTTTATTTTTTTATTTTCGTATGAAATCGAATAATTTTAACATGCATATGTATGATACACATATATAAAACCGGTAAATTTTCGGTAATAAAAATCGGATTGCTTAAGATATGTTTTACATCCCTATAATTAAAAAATCGGCAATTTCGGTAAAGTACCGATTTCCAGCTCTGGTTCGAAACTCGTCAAAATATATATACGTATAACGCGCGAAGTAGATGGCTCGAATACGCGGAACAATAATCTTAAATACTATTGGTCAGTGGTAAAATTATGAATGAAAAGAATGAAAGGTCCGATGAACATTTGAATGAATTCTATGGAATTCTATATGTAGAATGTATAAATGAATGTAGTTGTGTGAGTATGCATAACGTGTTAAAACATTTGTATGGAGTTGGCCGTCTGTATTTTTAGTCGTCTGTGATTGCCAATGATTAAAGAATATAGAGGATTACGCACAAAAATAGCTATATATGTCAAGTTATAGTTATGTTAGGAATATCGACGCGGAATATACATTTATGTATCTGTCTCATTTACACCAAGGTGACTTGTCCCTTAATGAAAGAGACGAATAATAATTCCTTTGTTTCGAATATGGCAATATTTTGTTCACTTACCACACTGGGACCGCCCATAGACCAAAATGACGCCATTTTAGTTACTATTTCGAAACCACAGACTATGAAACCAAAAACTGCATTAAATGTCAAACTGTGGCGTTACCTGTCAATCGGAGTAAACAAATCTGCAAAATCAAAGAATTTCGAATAATTCATTGTTTAATCTCGTTTGTTAAGTTTGTTTAGTTTGATTATTAGTTTAATTAATAAGTTTTTAAAATGCCTCAGTGTTGTGTTAAAGGATTCGAGTCGAGTTCAAGCAAAAAGGACCCCAACATTTATTTTCATAGGTTAGTAACTGTTTTTACGAAATACTACCAAATATGTGCTAAATTTACATTTTGGGTTTGTTTTTATCATATATAAATGAATTTGGATCTTGTTGATTAAGTTTGAGACTCTCCTAGACGTTATTTATACAAGTAGTGTGAATAACAACCGTATTGTTTGTTTACACACAAGTTTAGGGATGAGTCTATTCGATACGAAATTATTTATATCGATATCATCATTTTTAAATATTTTGATCTTTATTTTTCAAAAAAAGAATAACAGTATATATTTAAATATATATTTAGACCGACAAAAAAGTGTCTTTTTTTTTTAGATTACCTATATACATACGTACCAGGACAAAATGGATACAAAAAATTGGAAGCTATTGAAACCCTCCAATAAATACATTTATTTGTTCATTACATTTTGAAAAAGAAAACAGCTTTCCAACATATATTCCCGGTAAGTGAAAATTTTTAATCATACAACTGTTAATCAATAACAAAGATGACATGCAAGATAATTTGGACAATTGGTGGTCGATTGGATAATGTTCTGGAGAACCTTTTAATGAACAGAAATAGTTCTATATTTTATTAATAATTATTATAATTGTTTATCTTAACCAACACTTTCATAATCATTGATTGAATTGTAAGTGAGACATAATGATTTTCCTGTCAAATAATGGCAATAAAAATCTGCCTATGTTATTTCATTTTATTTGGTATGTATTAAATGTTCTGATAGGTGTTTTTGATTTTAGCAAAGAATGGTGCAACGTAATAATGAACGAAATGTATGAGATGTAACTGGGTGTTTGTTTCATTAGGTATAACCTTGTAACGGTTGTAGCATGTAAATTAGTATTAGTTGGTCATATATTTATATTATGGCGACTAAAAGAGTAACGATAATTGTGAAGTATAAGTATATTTTTAGGAATATCAATTAATAAATACCTCCAACCGTCACATACATAGTCACACTAAGATCAAAATGTTTAATACATCATATTACTATTGTTTATGTAGCAGTTGTATTTTTATTAGTTTTGTTACAAATACATTTATGTATTTTTTGTTTGGTTGACTGATTTGAAAAATATATATGTTTGCTAAATATCTGTATTTTTCTAGATTATAGTTATAATTTGGCAAAAAAATATTGACATGGTGAAAATTGGTGCATAAGGAAAAACGTGTGGCAATACTATTCGAAGTCGCAAGCAAATTCTAGATATTAATAAAGCTGTATTTTATCTTACGTGTGTATTATTTGACAAATCCAATCCAAACATCATGTAAAACTTACCCATGAAATAAATTATAGCATGATAAAAATATCTACCTATTTATATCGGATTTAATTTTTAATGATTTTACTATCAAATCCTAAAATCCCCTGTTTATACTATACATATAAACCGAAAATTAAAAATGTTTTATTAATGTTATTTGTATGCCATTGTCGATCATCGATATCGATAGAAAATGCGGTACTAGCGTATCACTATTTTTAGGGGCGGAGCCGCCGCCATTTTAGTTTCACAAAGTGGTACGCGTCACGTGACCTTATGCTTTATCCTCTAAATTCTGTAATCATTGGTGATTGCTATTTAACAAGTTTTCCGTATACACAAATATTTATTGCTCACTGGCAACATTTGATTTCGTTCAGAAACGACAATAATTGGAATCTTATTAGCAAATAGTACGACATCATCGTATCGGTGAGAATGTCAACTTTAGACTTTGTTTTTTTTTTAATGTTTTGACACTTGACAGTTGTCATTCTGTCATTGTGTTCTGTCATTGTAAAAAAAACTCGAGAAACTCTGGCAGTGGTTAGGAAATTCAAATTCTAAATCCGAAAATGCGTCAGACTAGTCGATAAGATGAATACTATGCATTAGTTATGATAAAAATAATTATTACAAATAAAATAAGCACAACGAATGATCGTAAACTTCGGCAAAACAAATAAACTAACCTCTTATCCCATGTACAGTATCAGAACATTGTTTAGTAAACGTGTAGTTATCACATGCGATGCTCGTTTTTACTCTTCTGGCGGTAATAAGAAACTGTTGAATATTCTAGCCAAAATGCCAAAAGAAAATACAGCAAGAATTGTAGATGCACAACGGCAGAAGCAGCAGGCTGCTAAAAAGTCTGAGAAGTATGTTCCCAGCACAGTGTACCTCCAGGTGATGGGCTCCGGAGCACGCGGAGCCCCCAACACATTATATCTGTTCACCGATCAAAAAAGGTATTGAATTATTATCCAATATAGGTACCAATTTGCTGCACATGAAACTTTATTTGTAAATAATTATTTATATGACAGTATTTTTTATACAAGCTGGATTTGCATAATAAAATACTTGTATAGTTTTATTCATAGTAATTTTTATTAAATATAAGAGATTTAAATTTATTTACACAATTTTGGACAGTGCTTCAATACAAATTGTTTGCCAGCAACAGTTATATATTTAACATAACACACTCATTGATACATAATACGTTATATGGCTTTTTTATACATACAATATTAATACAATATATGTACAATATTAAACAAAAGTTTTTGCATTGAATTACTTAGAATTTATTTGGCTTTGTGTTCCATTGCTTTATTTTTATTCCATGTTGCATCATGGTTTAGATGAAATGGTTAATTCCTTGTTCTTTTTTTTACTTTGGGTTATAATGACACAAACTACTAGTCAACACTAATGGTACATTATGAAATATCATGCAACAGTTGTGAGATAAATGTTGATGTTTCCTCAATACTTATCTAGACTGAAAGCTTATTGAAAGCCCTCAAATGCGAAAAAAATAAGTTCCATGGTTCTGATTGCTTTTTAATAACATATTAGAATGTTTTTATGATGATTTTTTTTACTCTGCACCTATTTAAGTTTTTTTTGGTATTGATGTTTTCTTTTTAATTTATACTGATATTAAGTATTTTATTCATTGTGACAGACAACCATTTCCACACAATCCATGCAAGCTTTAATCATATTGGACTAAAATAACTGAGTTCTTGAGTGCAATACAGTTTGTATATATCAAAAAAGACAGTGTCCATATACTTACACATGATATTAAATGTTGTAGATACTTATTCAACTGTGGAGAGTGCACACAACGTATTGCCCATGAGCACAAAGTGCGCCTGTCGCGGCTGGAGCACATCTTCATCACCAGCAAGACTTGGAGGAACATTGGTGGGCTACCAGGCCTGTCTTTAACGCTGCAAGATGTTGGAACTCCACAGATCACATTGCATGGACCAGATGGCTTGGTATATTACTAATTTTCTATGCAACAACTGTTTAGTTACCAAATCATAATTTTAAGTATATTGCCCAATAGTTTGACTTATAAATTTATGATCAAATTCCTCTTTAACATCACTTGTTAGGAAAATTATGCAGTACAGAGCTAGTCATATTTTGTATCCAAAATTCATTCACCAAATGTTTTGTCTGATCTGACGCAGTCAAATCTAAGACTTCTTAGATGCTAGTATGATGGATACAAATGAGTAACAGCAATATATGTCCATGTATTCAGCTGTTTGATACACCATACCACTTCTTACCACATTATTACTGCAAAACAAATGTTTATTGTACATTTGAATTGTTAAGGATGAGCTGTATGAAGCCACAAAGCGGTTTGTCATCATGAAAGAGATGAATGTGAAGATGGCCAACTGCAACCCTAGTGAAGACTTTGAAGACAGTGCCATGACAATCAAATATGTGCTATTGTAAGTAATCAGTTTTGAAATACATCATATTTATAATTCCAGAAAAACAAGTTTCTATAAGCAATAGGTTTTGGATTTTGAAAACTTGTTATTGACCATATATTTTTTTAACAAGTCAAGTAATTAAAGCCTTATAGCCTCTCCACGCATTCCATTCATCTTATGTAGAGACACTGACATAATATATTACCTATGTTAGTATGGGTTAAGTAGGTAGCAAAAGTAAATTCAATTATAATATACTTTAATCTTTATTTTTCCAATTATTAGAATTTAAATGTATGAATTTACTGTCTGAGCTGCTTCAGTGGCGCAGCTGTATTACATTTTAATTGCAAAGCTGTGGTTTTGGGTTCGAATCCCGGGTTGGGGGAAGTGATTTTTCTATTCATTATCAGATCAGAGTCAGGAATTTGTGACCGGTAGGCTCGCCCCCTATCACATCATGGGATGAAACACACAAGGCCAAATGTGGGTGTTGTGGTTGCTACCAGGAGATCCTTTGCCTACCCCTTCTGGAACAAAGGCGTCAGTTTATTAATTATTTATGTTGTTTATTGACTTATTGGTGTAGTTATCAATGGCTTGACTTTGAATGACTTTCAATATAATTAGCTCAATGAATTGTTACAGAGGTCCACACGACAGTCTGTTGCCTATGGATCCGAAACCGGCGGCTAAGAAGCCTAAACTTGACGACACTCCAGACAGAGGGTATGAAGAGTTTATTAACGACGACACAGATTACTACCGGTCAGATATACGAGAGAGGGAGTTTAGAGGCAAAAACACATCACCTGAAAAAACTAAAGGAAAATATAATCCTGAAAAAGGTACTTTTTTGCTTTTAAACATACTGAAACTCTAACATGTAAAATAAGATAGGTCTTGCGGTCCCTATAACGAATATATCCACATGTTTTGACACTAAATGTGAATATATATTTTACTTTTGCTGTGTTTGAACAGTGACTTTGTTCCAAGTTTCAGTTAGACATACATGGGTCATATTGGCTGAATCCGTGCAGGATTTGCACCATATGTTGACCAGTTTAGCTGATTCTTCAGCTCGCATCGGTCTCCGGATGAATTTGGATAAAACCAAAATAATGTTTAATAAACATATTGATCCGGAACCGATCGTTGTGCACGGAGCTCCTCTTGAAGTTGTTTCAGAATATATCTACCTCGGGCAGAAACTGCAATTAGGTAGAAACAACTTTGAGATTGAGGCTCGAAGAAGAATCCAGCTGGGCTGGGCAGCATTTGGGAAACTTCGTCGGGTCTTTTCGTCGCCAATACCGCAAAGCCTGAAGACGAAAGTCTTCAATGAGTGCGTCCTACCCGTAATGACATACGGTGCCGAGCCGTGGACACTGACGGTGGGACTGGTTCACCAATTCAAAGTCGCTCAACGAGCAATGGAGCGGGCTATGCTCGGTGTTTCCCTGAAGGATAGAATCAGGAATGAGGTTATCCGACAGAGAACCAAGGTGACCGACATAGGCCAGCGGATCAGCAAGTTGAAGTGGCAGTGGGCTGGTCACATTTGTCGGAGAACCGACAACCGTTGGGGTAGACGTGTTCTCGAGTGGAGACCGCGCCTCGGCAAGTGTAGTGTAGGACGCCCTCCAAAGAGGTGGAGTGATGATATCCGAAAGATGGCTGGTAGCGGTTGGAAACGTTGGGCTGAAGATCGAGCCCAATGGCGTGCCATAGGAGAGGCCTATGTCCAGCAGTGGACGCGAATAGGCTGATGATGATGATGACATACATGGGTATATTACAAATGTGTCATAAAGATATATTACTTTTTTAAAAGTGCTTATAAGTGATAGTGATGTTTGTTTTCAGAAGGAATGAAGAAGACAGAAAAAGTTCTTCATGAGCTACAAAAGAAATCGAAATGTACTGTCGCGTACATTTGCACTTTAAAGGTATGTCATCATTTTTTGAATAACAGTTTATTTTATGATTTTATTAAATTGCAATGATCCATTTTTTTTTAATATAGAATTTCTTATTTTTTGGTACCAATTTTAGACAAAATTTCATTGCATAGATTTTGCAACAAAACTGATAATTCTATACTAATATTAAACAAGGGGGAAAAATAAAGGCGACAAAACAAACCTGTGGACAATTATTGTATTCATATTATTTATTTTACTACACAATATACAGTAGGTACAGTATTTGTAGGTAAAATTTACAATAACTATCCAATAATTACTGTATTTCGGATGCATAATATATCATAGTCTTGTGCAAGGCACATGTTCATTAGTCTTCCTGCAAGTAGAGAAATAGAGAAAATAATATTACATAATGAAATTTTCTTTACACTACCAGAGGCTGAAAAGAGAGAAAAGATATCACCCGACTTGTATTTCTCATGAGCGTTGGTTTTTGTTCAGAAACGGCTAGGCACCCTCGACCTGGCCAAGTGCGTGGAGAAGGGCGTGAAGCCGGGCCCGCTGCTGGGCCAGCTGAAGAGCGGCGCGGACGTGCTGCTGCCCGACGGAACACTCGTGCTGTCCAAAGACGTTAAGACACCTGATGACCCTGGACCTGTGTTTATTGGTACTAAATCTTATGCTTGTATGGTTCAGTAAAAATCAATGACGATGAGTGTTTTTTTTTTTTCGGAAGTAAGTTTAATGGTGCATTTACACGTTGGCTGAGGCTGGGCCAACGTCTACCAATTCCAAGGTATCAATGAAGATAAGCCAAGGCCAGCCGAGCCAAACATGCCGTTTACAAGGTGAGATTGGCCAAGCGTGTAAATGCATCATAAAAGGTAATCCGATAGGAATCGGATTAAATGCTCTCCTCGCCACTAGGAATAAGTTTATCTGATTTTCTGTAATTTGAACTTTAGGCTATTGGTAATAAGTAATAACTAATCAGTTATAATAATAATATGTTAAAGATTATTTTTATAATTATGTATCCGTTGAACGATTGGGATTAGGACATAAAATTGATTTGTTTTCAGTTCTGGAAGTTCCGGAGTTGTCGTATTTAAAGGTGTCAGAATTTTCTGCGCATTTCGACAACGGCGAGAATCCGCCAGAAAATATACCGACGGTCATCGTGCATTACACACCACCGGAAGTATTCAACAATCCTAAGTAAGACATTGAAATATGTACATTACATTAAGAAATAGGGGTGGTTTTGCTATGTTAACCTTGGAAATGAAGCTTCGGCTAGTTCCCGGCAATTAAGCTCGACTTACGACTGTAAGGTGAGAAGTCACATGACTGCTAAATGTCATTTCCATACATTTGATCTTTCCACAGGCGTTCACGCCAACAGAAAGTGACATTTGTGTACCCCCAGTTGTATTATACTCGTATTAGTATTAAGGGCTCAACAATAAAGAAATGAAATAAATGTATACGCACGATGGTGTATCATCAGGTACCGCGAGTTCATGAAGCTGTTCGGTCCCTCCACTCGTCACCTGGTGCTGAACGCTCAGAACTCGTGCCTGGGCTCGGAGGCGGTGCACCGCGCGGCGCACAAGCTGCACCTGCTGGACGCGGACGTGTTCCCGCTGCTGCGCGACGCCAGCGTGCCCGCCGAGTGGAGCGCTGCGCACCAGCCCGCGCACCAGCCCACGCACCAGCACCACGACCAGCAACACCAGCACGGACTCGAGCAACTCAAGAATAAGGTATGTACTGCACTACTCGACCCGGACTAACTATAATTTCAGACCCCTTAACCAATTTACAAGCGCTTCCAATCTATTTCACTTTCTATAATCGTTAACACCTTTACGTAAGCGATAATGTTTCGTTTGCCCTAATCAAATTGCATCTTAGATAGCATTTGTATGGGAGTTAGCCAATGGCGTTGTACAACGTACAAACGGGAAAGTATATAACTATATTATTCAATTTAATCCGTCGCTTCACGTTGTGTCGGTAATTCCTGCGATAGTGCTGCCACCACAGTTGAATTTAGAATTTCATTATTTGGCCCGTAGTTGATAACTTGATTTACATTTTAGATTTAGGATTTCGTGTATTGTTTGTAGATTTATAATAGAAACTAGCTGTGCCCGCGACTTCGTCTGCGTGGAATTTAACAAAAACTTTATTTTTCTAAAATAAATGTAGCCTAAGTTACTCCTTATTATATCAGCTACCTGACATTTTTACAATATTTTTAGACCAAATAAATCAGAGAAACATAATGAGCTCATCCACCCGCGTGTCAAATACCATATTTAAAAAAACAACCTCAAAATTTAAGGGTTTATTTTTTTTCTGCGGAACCCTTATTTGTTTTTCAAAATTAAAGTAGCCTATGTTACTCTCGCAAAAAATAGCTATCTTTCAGTGAAAGTCCCGTCAAAATCGGTCCAGCCATTTCAGAGATTAGCCGGAACAAAGAGACAGACAGACAGACAAAAAAAAATCTAAGTTCATTTTCGTAATAGGTGTCGTGTATATAACGATATGTATTTGGACATTATTTTTTATTTTCACTTTACAAACAGACACTTCAATTTTATTTATATGTATAGATAACCTCTCATTTTAAATAATACATATTTCTCATGTAATCAGTAATAATTAGTACGCCATAATTTTGTGTTTGTGCTTTACTGTATTATTTTAACTAATTAGATACTCATGAAATATAATATTAATAACTCATCAAAGTTGTTTGCTTATTATTGTAAAACAATCACACTTGTCATAAACTTTTTTAAATAAGTCCATAGCATGGCGGTGGTGGGTACATAGGTACTGAAACACTTGTAGATAGCGCTCGCGCAGTTCCAGAACATCATCAACATGGAGGGCTCGTGCCAGGGCGACGGCTCGGCTGACGCGTGCGACTCTGCTGACAAGCTTGATATAATTACTGGCAGGACTCTCACCATGTTCCAGCTGCGGCCTAAGAAACTACTCGACAGGTAGATATAATTATTATGGTTACTGTTTTTCACAAAAAATCTTTAAAACATTAAATAGGCGGTAAAGAGATGGAAAGAAACAAATGGGGATACTAAAAATATTAAGAAAAACAAACTATGTCATTAGCTTGTGAAAAGCTAAGCAAATTTTATTTGTACTGTTTGTCAAAAGATTAGGCTATAAATATAACCAAGGTAGTAAGGCAACCTATCCATTGCAAATTAAAATTATTATAGGTTTGTCTGATTACGAACAATCTTTTGTAACTACAAAGTGATGATATAGTCTGATTTAGACTGATTCTCAATGATTTTGAGATAAAAGATATCACAAGTTAAATACAAGAAAAAAAATATATATTGGCAATATATTTGTTCAGATCGGCAGAGCCGAAGCTGCACATCCAGGAGTACATAGAGGAGACTATGGACATCGACGGGTTCGTGGCCAGCCTGGAGCAGTTCCGGCGCGCGGCGGACAGCGTGCGCTACAAGGCCGCCTCGCACCAGGAATACCCCAAGGTCACCTTCCTCGGCACCGGCTCCTGCATACCCAGCAAGACCAGGAACACCAGCGCTATTGTGCTGCAGATTGAGTGAGTAACATATTATTATTTAATAATTTTTTCAACTTCCTAATATCAATTTCAAATCTGCTACATTTGCAGACTACTCCCAAAAAGTAAAATGTTGACGACGAAAAGACGAGAAGATATGACTCGCACTGTTAAAAAGTTATCACATCTCATGTAGAGCTAACTTCACAAAATCTGTGCCCTAGTTCAAATATGTGGCTGATGGTAATTGGGGATTAATATACACATGAGCAAGAAAACTCAAAGGTGTGCCTTACCCGCGACCACCGTCTCTATCTCTCTCCCTAGATAACAATGTCTGGTCACCTATAAATAGGTCGGCATGCACTTTTAAAAAAATTAATATTATAGAAAAAATCCACGTATTTATTATATTTTTTATTACAGTGAAAATCGTTCAATGTTGCTTGATTGTGGAGAGGGCACTTTTGGGCAACTCGTACGTTTCTTCGGGCCCAAGAAAGTGAACGCGTTCTTAAGGACGTTAAAAGCTGTCTATATCTCGCATCTGCATGCAGATCACCATATCGGTATGTTTAATTCTATCCTAGATGGAAGTATGGTTGTGAACTGTAGGAATGAAGAATCGGACTAGTCACGGTATTGACACAGCTAATTAGTCTTGTTATTTATGAAAAGAAAGAGAAAAGAGGAAAAAAATGAAAGATGGGAACTTATTAATAAAACAGTAGGTAATTGAAATTAAATAAAGTGCTCCCAGTTCTTTAATTAGTGTAAACTATTTTTAAAGTAATATATATTTTAAATTCTCCGTGTATAATAAAAAAATAGCCATTGTATCTTCTGTCAGGTCTTATCGGTGTGCTGCAAGCTCGTCGTGAAGCCTTCGAGGAAGTGTCTGCAGGAGGAACTCAGCAGCCGGTGTACCTGCTGGCTCCGGGACAAATCATGTCGTGGCTCTCCATATACGATGCACATTTCGAGAAAATACGCCCTGAATTCACTCTTGTGCCTAATCAGTGTCTGGTGAGATTAATTTACATGCTTTATGAAGGCTCTTTGTTTTATGAGTATATTAGGAATGTAGTGTTGTTTACCTAAGCCTTTCCCATTTAAGACTGTCGTCTTAATCATAAATATTTTTATTTTAGTTATGAAATGTTTTAGACCAAGAGCTGTGGCCGCCAGACTTTCCTAATTTTATAAAAGCTGAAAGTTTGTCTGCGCATACCTCTATCATAGGCATCACACGATCAGCTATCATGAAGTTCCGATCGTGGTTGCTTCGGAAGTTATCAGCTTGAATGGGTCCGGCAAGATGAAAGAACCGTCAATAGCATCTGGCTACCAAGGAAACAACTTTTGATAATTGTCTTAATAACATATATGAAATTCAGCTTTTTTACTATAACGCTGGCAAAATTACATGTTATTAAATATTACGATATCTTCAAACTTTAATAAAATATAATTTTGCCAGCGTTAGCCACGGGCTCTTGCTCTATTTGTTTTTCTTGCTCTAGCTTAATTCAAAAGTCGTTCAAAAGAGACAAAACATTCGATAACTAAAATACGTTTTACATAGTCTATCAATAAAGCCGTTAGTACTATGTGTCACATAACTTTGATGGCGGTTGAAAAGTAAAAATAATAAAGGTTGTGTATGTCCGCAGTTATCTGACTTGTTAGAACGCAACGAGGAGCTGACATCAGCGGCCATGGCGGGCATCGGCGTGGAGCAGATCCGTATGTGTCAGGTGCTGCACTGTCCCAACGCGTTCGGCGTCGCCATACAAGTGGGCCCGCACAAGATCACATACTCCGGCGACACCATACCCTGCCCCGACCTCGTCGAAATAGGTACATGTTACTGTATTATAAGTGGATTTATGTTTAAACTATTACATGGTGATAGGTCTCTCATATGTGAGCGGTCATCTGTGTAGGTACCACCGCAATGTCTATTTCTTCTGCCAAACAGCACTGTAACTCGACTTAACATCTTCATGACTCAGGATGGCGAGCGCAGTGGAATACCAAGCAATGCTTTGTAATTCAAGGTGTCTTGTTTGGTTTTGCTACTGTTTATGATAGGTCATATCGCTTATCATCAGGCGAAAGGCGTGCTCGTCTCGGCATTCGCCAACGAAATGTCAGTTATTTGGTATGTGTCAAGTCAATGCCAAGATGGATTTGGACGAAAAGATTGGGGTCTATTGAACTTATGAATTTATTAACAGTATTGTACTCGAGTGCATGGGGCCGCTAATGCAACAAGAGGAGAAGTAATTTTTTGACTAGAAAAGTTAGACGTTTGCAGTGACCAGTGCCATGTAAAGGTGTGGTATTTTGTGTCGGCAGGTGAAGACTCGACGCTGTTGATCCACGAGGCGACGATGGAGGACGAGTTGGAGCACGAGGCGCGCGTGAAGATGCACTCCACCACGTCGCAGGCTATCGATATAGGGCGCTCCATGCGCGCGCGCTACACCGTGCTCACGCACTTCAGCCAGCGGTACGCGCGCCTGCCGAGACTCAACGCGACTATCCTCAACGACAACCACAGCGTCGGCATCGCCTTCGACAACATGCAGGTCTCATATCACTTATACATTCACTCCATTATAATGTACGGTGCTCTGTGGACGTCGCAGGAGGTGGCAGTGTACCCGTGACTGCCCGGTTTGCAATCTTACACGAGAGGCTGTCTCACGTTGCCGTCTCTAATATTAAGCGGGTTCGTCATGCAGAGAGGACACGGGCCTCTTGAGCCAGTCACGTCTTTTCGATTCCCTTATCCCATTTTTATAGTAAACATTTATATAGCATGGTTGTGATATATATAAGATTCCATGAAACGAAAAAGCGACATGAAAAATGACAAACATTTTGTTTTCCAGGTAACTATGAGCGACCTGGAGTTGTTGCCCCACATGTACGCGCCGCTGCAGCTAATGTTCGCGGAGCACTGCGTGGAGCTGGAGTTGAAGGCGGCCCTGCGAGCCCGACAGAAGGAAAAGAAACAGCAAAATACACAGGATAATACTGGTAAATTCAATCCGAAAGGTTCAAAAGCATTTCCTAGCTCGAAACCACACGCAGATACCACAGACAACAGTAGCCAATCATCTCGAACTTCATCGACGTCACACACAGATCAAAGTCCTGTTAATAGCTAGTTTTATCTGTATGTATAAGTTCATTAGTCTCACTTGTTATGTTGTACAACAAATCCATGTATTATATACGAAGAATCGGCTGATATTTATGTAAGAGGGCTATAAATACGTATGCACAGCATTCGTAAACTTATATTATGTAATGATTGAACAGATGAAGACTGTATGTATTTATTTTAATAAATAAAATACTATCGAAAATTTGATTTTCATTTGTCTTGGATCCTTATTTATCATTACATCCGATAAATCCATTACTGATACGTCAGGGAAAGCGATATTGATTTCGGATCAGCTGAGGTCAGTAGATACTTTATTTTAATTACTAAATGAAAAAGTAAGTTTACTTAATTTTATTATACACCTAATTTAATAATTTTAAAATATGATATTTGGTTGAATAATAGGGATGGTTTTGGTATTTAACACAACTGTTCCCACCATCCTGTATAACAAGTAACAAAGGTGAAGATGTGGATAACAAATTAACGATGTTCATGTGCAATTTTATGCACAGAGTTAGTGTTAACAGCCATAATAGTTGTTATTGTTAATGACAAATTCGCGTTTTAACCAACTTGGTAAGATTGATTCTGTAATTTTTTTGCATGTCGATAAAGTGACGGAAAAGCGACAGTGTAACAGATCGCCAAGAGGCAGCAAGCGCTCGTCGCCTGCTCGGCGGAAGGGCTCCCCGCCACCCTCTAATGCTACTTACAGAGAGAGTAATGCCTCCAGTAAGTATTTAGTTACATAGTATATATATGTTTTTTTTTTATGTAGTCATATTGATGTGGTTAATATAGAGGTTCATAGGGGAGAGAGAGAAAGAGTCATGTCGATTGTTGATGATTTTTTATCGACTGAAATTACACTTATTAGATATCGATATATGTACCTAATAAAGAATATCGATACACCACGCCATATTGAAAAGCATCGATATTTGCTATCGACAAATTATTGCACGATACATGACCATCATAAATTATACTCACTGATAATTGTAGAAACAATATCTGCACCATACTTTTTTATTATGATTTTCTATAAATAGATTGCAAAAATCTGAATGTTTTATTCACAGTATTGAGACAAGAGCTAAAAGGAATGGCGATCACTGGAATTGTGAGGCCTCGAAGCCAATCTAAGTCGCCTGCAAAAATGACTACGCGTATGTTTTTATTTACCAAACACAGCTTAACATATTATTGCCTATTCTCTGACCTATATCTTAATTTAACTAATTTACCGAAGTACTGAAGTTTTAAAATGTCTCTGTATGAGAAGTATGTGAAGTCTATCAATGCCATTTATCAAAAGTATCCAGCAAACGCAAATATCAGATTTTCAAAATTTAAACCAAATATTTCAGCAATATGCATACAAACCACGTTAAGTTCACTCTATGCACCGTTCCCACTTGAGTCCCGGCAAAATGTTGAATGTTAGAGATGTGGATGATGATGGGATGACATTTTAGTTAAAGTAGTTAGTTCGTTTCTATCGAGTTCAACATCTGACTAGTGTGAACCATTACTACAACATCGATTTAAATACTATCCGGCATACAAATTACATATAGGAACTTTGAGACTTAAGTAAATGTGGGTTAAGTGCAGGTAGAAGAGTACTAAAATGTTTGTTGAAGGTTCACGTAGTGAGAGCGTGTCACTAAAGCGGCGTCGTGAATCATCGCCGGAAGCACCACGCCCTGAGGTGCGCGCAGAAGCGCCTCCACCAAGTAAATAATACCAACTTAATTACATTTTTGTTTTTAAATATAGGTACTGGTAATTATTTGAGTTACCTACAGGTCTCATTTACAAGTGCACTCAAATGGCTGAACATGCCAACAGTTGAACCTTTAATCATTATCATGACATATTTCTTATTTTGGAAGGCAAACCGCTGTTTTACTGATGTCTAAAAAAATGATTGACCAATGTGTTCACTATTCACGCGTTTTACCCAAAAATACGCCAAACCAAATAAGGCCTGCGTGGTAGACTTTATGGCCTAACAACTCTCAATCGGATTCTCGATTATAGATGGGGTTGGTGCCCTGCAGTGGTACGTATATGAGCTGATACATTATAAAGAACACCAAATGTGTATCTAGCAACTATGTACATTCTACATTGTATCAGCTTATAAATATATTTACATAAATAAAAGTGTGGAATATTATAGCATTTAAATATTGAAAGCATTAAATGTTAAATATTGAAAGGCAATACATTTTCACAGCTCGTACAGTGAGCGAGTCTTCTGACTCCAGTCCCGAACGGAAGCATCAAGATAGAACCAAAGTCACCAATAAAATCACTTCATCTTATGTTTTTGACTGTAAGTAAAGATATTCATAAAGATGACAGCAAATATTCGCTGCCATTATTATTTGTGTGGTTAATAATAATTTTTTGGCGATCCAGAAAAGTATAGTGTTTTCTAAATAAATAAATCTTTTACTAATAAACAAAAATGTAATCTATAAATCAGTACTATAAATTTTCAGCTCGTTCTAAAACACTCAATAAGGTTGCCCCTATTCCTAAGTCGTTGGAGGTTTTGGAATCGGCGCCAAATGAGAAAATCAAAAAGAAGAATATCAACAGCGTATTAGTTACTCCATGTTAGTAAATATTTATATTTATATTTTGTTTAATTTTGACAGATTCAAATGAGATTTATTACCACGATAATACGTTTGCAAGAGGAATTTTACTTCCGCCAAACGGTGGATCATGAATTCAGATACCTACTTACAATTATAACCTATAAGATGTATACAAATCCTATTGAGATTTGAGATGATCCAATACAGCAATGTGCAATGAGTGCTACAGTGCAAATCTTCCTCATCATAATTATAAACAACCTTATTCATAAACAATGTTCAAACCTTTTTTAGCTACCGAATTTATTGTCATTTTCGAACGACTTTTGAATTAAGTTTGAGCGAAAAAGGCAAAAGATTAAATAACTAACAGCCATTTTCTATATCCTATCTATCTTTAACAATAGGTTATAATAGTTACCATTACTATGTCATACAATGCTACGCTTCGTCGAACAAAGATATATATTTATCTTACCTAGCTATCTATACACACCATATTTATACCTTTGTATCTTTGTTAATTAAAACATAAAGTGCATCAAATCGTCTAATGAAATCTCTTGTTGAAGATAGATAGATTATGGAGAACGGCTGTAAATTAGGTTTTAATACGGTCTATGAATAATGCAGAAATGGTTTATACATGAAATTTCAAATTATTGTTTTTTTTTCTCTAGGTCGAGGAAATTCAGGATATGGCAAACCATTGGTAACTCCTATTACCAAAAAGTTGACGGTCAGAAGAGAATCGCCTACACGACCGATTGTAGCGCGTAAGCGATTGCTTTTCTTATTAGTTTAACATCACTTAGAACATTATTTACCTCATTTCATAATTTAATATTGTTACTATAGCAATCCATGTTTAAATATAGGCATGATAAAGGCGCACGACAAAGTAAAACTCCGGAGTCGTAGTCAGAAGCTTGCATATTTAGTTTTAGTTTGGCCTGGTATACTACATGCCAGTCATATGGACTCATTTAAATTTTACATGAAATTGTTTTCGGTTGGATTTACTTTACATTTATCCAGTACAACTTGATCAAGGTGATATTTTACGCTTATAAAGTAGACCTTCAAGAGTAGAAGAGATCATTTCAAGTAGATTTAATTCAATCAACTCAGTGGTGCAGTTGCTTAGACGCCAACTGTGAAACGTGAGGCCGCAGGTTTTAATCCCGCACCGAGATATTTGTATGATAAACAGTTGTTTGTTTCGGGTCTGGGTGATTTTCAGAACGAAAAAGTCGGTCGTGGTAACTAATAACCACGACACAAGACTCGATATTAGTGTGGGGTCAGGACAATGTACATATGAGTTTTTTAGGTGTTTTCTTCTTTTAACTGTCACAGATACCTACAGTTTTTGTATTTTGATACAGATGTTGTGGTGGAGGAAGTAACACCAGTACCTCGGGCGAGATCACCCGTAAAGTTGGTAAAGGGTAAGCTAGTAAAGACAATATCTATGCTGTATTGGTTATACGAAATTTGAAATTTCGAGTTTGATAATACATAAAACATATAGGTAGGTACAGTATTTTAGTATGAATAGTAAAAAAAGAGCCTAATTTATTTTTGCACTAGGTACCTACCTATTTCTCTTATTTGTTAATTTTTACATTTGATTTAAAGCAGATAACAAGGAATCTTCAAACAACATCAAGAAGAATGATAACAATGTAAACAGGCTTAGACAACGTGAGTACTGCCTTCTGATTCATTACACTCTTTAAATGTCTTAAATACTGTGTGTCTTTACAAACAGTATTTTGACCCACAGTCATTAATGAATAAAATGAGTAAATTAAACAGACAGACATTCCTTGATTAGTTTCAGTGGTTCGCACAATCAATCTTATACAGAGTATAACGTACAGTCCGTCCACCTTCTATTGCAGCGTATAATCCTAAATTACATGCTGTAATCAATATGATTATCCACGTAATGTACTGGCGGTTGGCCCATGTCACCACTTACTTCTTACATTATCAGTGGCTGTTACTGATCACTATTATAGTGCTTGGTGTTTTATTTTGGACAGCTACAAAGACTCTGGGCACTGGAAACAAGTTGCGTGGGCCAAGTGTCGCTAAGTGCAAACTTGAGGACAAATTGCCTATGAAAAACACTAATGCAAGTAAAAGTGAGTCATTTTGTAGTCCTTGATCAAATATCTGTGAATTTGATACAAAATAAAACAATTAATTAATCTTAGAAGAAAAATAAATAGCTGGATGCCAATTTGAAATATGTCACATGTAAAACGTTTCTTTTGAAGTGAATACTATAAAATCATTGATTTGAAATTTTATAAAACGAAAAAGCGACACGAAAAACCTACTGATTATAGTTCATTTTATAGAACAGTAAAAAATAATATGTTATAAAATATATTGTTGCCCAATAGTTCTTAAATTCAATATCTGGGGGAACCTTTTGTTCAGATATTCTAAATTGACAGAATTGTTAATTTTGGCCGCCATTTTGAACTTTTTGTTTTGGTCTGATTGGTCACAAAATCTTGAAAAATGTATGAAAAAATGAAAGAAGAGAATACGAAGACGACATTGTATACCTAATTGAATTAAAATGTCTCTCGGAGGCTTAATCCTATTTATGAATATGTCTCTTCTGGTGGCACTTTTTCATATTCTATATAATATGATTTTTTTTTAAAGCCTACGTAAGGTAGTGTATTAATTGCACACACACTTCTTGTTTTTGTTATACAATATCGCCAATGCTATATGGTAATAATAACATAACTAGTTTAAACAGGTTTTTAACTAATGAACCCAATATTGGCAGATCCTACTCATACGGCATAGCATTAAATAAAGACTAAACCGTTTGATTGGCAGGCACTACGAGTAGAAGTTCCACTTCCCATAATAAAAATATAAACATACCGAAGGTAGAATTGCCAGGAGGTGCTAAAAAATGGAATCAAGGTGGGGATGTTGATATTCTTAATACTATTTCGTAAGCACTTGCAATTTGATGCAATAAAAGCAAAATTTACATACTATAATATAGAATAGTGAATCGTATTTTAAATATTATCCAGAACCAATGCGAAAGATGTCGGCCCCTATTCAAGAGTTATCAGGGAGAAGTAAGAATATCCCTCCCATTCCCTTTGTCAGGCCAAACTGTGAGTAGGTAATTTTTGTTTTGTCGTGTAGCCACAGTGAAAAATAATACCTATAATATTATTGACACTATTTTATTAGCAGCTTTTCTTTTGACTGCCTCGGTGGTGTAGTTGTGCTACGGTACGGTTACAAAGCTGAAGTCTCGGGTTCGAATCCCGGGTCGGGCAAAATTATAATTGATTTTTATATTAATTATTAGCCTGGAGTCAGGAATTAGTGCCCGGTATGGCGACAGGCTCGCCCCCTATCACATCGTGGATCAGAACATGAAAGGCAAAATGTGGGTGTCCTGGCACCTCTGCCTACCCGTGGCGTGAGTTTATGTTTATCTATGTTTTTTTAGCTACGCCTGTAGGTATGTGACGGAATCTAAGGGCCAGGGTAGACCGGGATGGCGCGGCATGGCAAAGGATTTAATTTTTTACGAAAGGATATTCAAACTTATCTGATGGTAATACGACGTAAATTAATGCATGATGAATTGTTTTTTTTTTAATAACAATGAATGGCGAGACGAGCATGCCGTTCGTCTGATTGTAAACGATACGACCACTTATGAACAGTAACAAAACCAAACAACATCTTAAAATACAAAGCAATCCTTGGCATTCCACTGCGCTCGCCATCGTGAGACGTAGTGTGTTGTTGACGTGTTAAGTCTAAATATGGCCAGTAGTTACTCTGACGACAAGATCGTTCAAACAGAAACACAACAGTGCATTTACACCACTGCTTGACGGGAGAAATAGACAGTGCGGTGGTACCTACTCAGGCCTTCTCTCATATCTAAGAGACCTTCCACCAGCAAATATCCTTTGGTAAAAAATTAAATCCCTTTCCGTCACGATCTGCGCTGGCTTTAAGATGTCGATTTTCGAGCACTTCAAAACGCCGTATTGACTTGAAATACTTATCAAGGACCTATGAATTTATTATATTAGAGATAAGTCTGTTTTATAACTTATTGGTTCGTACCTGATCCTTCACTTTTATTCTGTAATCATGAGACAACATTAACTATTTTGACATAAAGACCAGTGAGATATAATTTATTACGATAAGTATTTACAGTATTTTTTTAGTTATAGTAATTAAGGATCGTATTTTTTTGCTGTGTCTAGAATTGGGGCAATCGTAGAAATGAAATGCATAATGTATTATATTATTATTAACAATTTGTTTAATATTCCTTAAAAACCATTTCAATACAAAGGTAATTAAATACGCCAACATGTTATCCTGTTTTTATTTTCAGCGGCAATTCACATTAACAAAAGTTTTAAGCCACAGTTGGAAGATATAAAAAGTTCATATCTGCTGGTCAATAAAAAACTGCAAAATAAAACCAAATGCTTACATGAAACTGGTAATTATTGATTGTTTGATCTTTGTCAAATAATTTAGACGTAAGACCTTATGTTTATCCGCCTTTAATACTCGTACTTCAGACATTTGATTTACATTCGCCTACAATAAACAACTTCGTGTACCTACTCATGATAATTTTCTATCGAATTACTATTTTATTACGGGAAACCCTATTTTATTGTCTATTGTGATCATCAGCATCCCGTTTAATGAATCCGTCCGCAATCTGGGTCTATAGAGGCAAGGGCGGATCCAGCTTTTACGCCAGGGGACGTCATATAGTTCTTTTACGCCAGGGGAGGTGGAGGGGGGGGGGGGGGTCATATAGTACGATTTTAATACTCGAATTCGTAATAATGATTTTTTAAAAGTTTGTTACAGCAGTTACTTGTGAACATAAATACATTATGTCAATCTGGAACCAGCCCAGGGGGGTGGGTCATGACCCCCATGACCTCCTCCTGGATCCGCCCTTGTATAGAGGGATCTTTTTCATGGGGTCCATAGTTTCGCGATGTTAGTCTTAAACCGTCGCTTCAGCGAATGTTGCGAATGTTATTTCTAACCGTTGATGTAGAAGAGCAGAGCTTTATGACACAAGTATTTCGGAAATTCCTGTGGAGTGGGGGCTATTTTTAGAATCACATCACGGTGGTCGGTGACACTCTACCTAACTGTCGTAAGAGTTGATTTTGGTCGCGGCCACGCAGCGGGGGGCCCCGTAGCGTCTATTCCATAATAATTTGGTCATGAAGTGAGCGGCAGTATGACCGGTTTTCTCGAGCTGACTGTTGTCGTAGACACTGTAGGTATTACTAAATGCGCGGGGCCTCCGAGACCCACATTCAAAAACAGGCCGTAGCGCGGCATAGCACAGGAGCGGTTCGGGCGAGGCTATGGCGTTTTTCCTCAGGATCCCAGAGCCATTCCAATGCACTCAAGAGGGTCACTCTGGAGTTTTTGGTTGGTGTGCTTTGGTTGGTGTGTGTGTTGGTTGGTGTGTGGGTGTAGGAATTTAATCTGTATCAGCCCATATACGTCCCACTGCCGGGCACGGGCCTCTTCTACAATCGAAGGTACGATTGAGAGTGGTTAGGTCATATAGTCCACCACGCTGGCCTAATGCGGGTTGATGGATTTACATACCATAGATATTCTTATAAATCGCTACGGTATGCAAATATCCTCACGATGTTTTCCTTCACCGTTTTAGTGCGTGGTGATTGACTACCAATACACACAGGACTCCGAAAAGTCCCTCTGACCCTTGGATTCGAACCCGCGACCACCGTGATCATTCTGGGGGCTGCGACTGATCCGTTTACCAACAGGCCGCCACGCACTTATTAGGAATTTAATAAAGGAGTCTTTTCAACGATCACCCGAATAGTTGAATTTTCCGAGTGGCTCAACGTTGTTTCGTAAAACCGGTGAGCACAACCTCACCGTTTTGCTTCCCCGCAGGCTATGGCAACGATAAATCGTTTTTCAGTCAGTGGTCGATTCACCAGTCTCACATTCAATAGCGGCCTTTAATGGCCTATGCACACCGGGACGGAATGGCAATGGATTTTGTTATTTTATAAAGGATATTTAAATTTATCTCGTAGGAATACGACATAAATTCTAATCTTTTAAATTGGTGCCGTGGCATCGAAAGGGATGTTTTGACACGGCATTGGAGAGCGCGCCAAGGGATCCTCCGGCGTGATACCGCGGCGCATTTCGGTATGCCACGGCACGCCGCAGGATGAGGCAGTCCAAGAGGAGGTAATCGTCTACGATTTCCAACCGCCCGAATGCGTTGTAGTTAAAAAATGTAAAATAGGTTATCTCACTTCACAACACATTTTATTACATTGGCCATGAAATGTATATCGGGCGACAGGCATTGCCAATGCATACTTCAGCGTCCCACAGCGTACCGCGCAATACCGCGCCGAGTCGCGTAATACGGGATGCCTTGGTAGCCGACGGAATACTACAGTATATAAGCGGCTGGCTGGTGGCAAAATTCTTTGCCATTCAGTCCCGGTGAGGGTACGCCTTAAGGTACTAGCCATTGGAAAAGGACGGTCTTTTGTACAGGTTTAAATGGCAGATAGGGAGTACTGTAGCAATCAAGCCCAGGACGACCCAAGAGCGTAAGGACGAAAATACGTTGCCTACGTGCAAACACATAGTGTGTGAGCCGCACAGGTGAGCCACATTAAACCATTATGAAAGCAACATTTAGAATTTTATATTTCTAGGAAAGCCAGAGCAAACAAAAATATCTAAACCACAAGTATTTAGTGAAAATAAGAGGAGGGAACTGTTGTGGGAAGCAAAACAGAAGTTCCAGAGTAAACAGTTTTGGAATGATGCAAGTGAGTTAAATAAGTATGTTATTTATATCTTATGTCTTCAAATTTTTATTATTAGATGTAATTTGTATTTTCTATATTAAAAACTATAAGTAGTTCAACTGTAGCTAATATGTGGCTATGTACAGGCAATTTTGTTGTCAATAAAACTTCAGTACATTTGGTAGAAATCCATGTTAAATGAACAGTATTTTTAATTATTTCACAGCTAAATATAATTTATGTAATAATTGTACTGCCATTTGTTTCAGAGTATGACAAAATTGAAGGTCTAAATTGGATATCATGGAATTAAACACGATGATACAACATTAATCTGTAATTTATTAAATTTCACTGTGACAATAGCATTACAGAATGGTGCCTTCAATAAACATTACAAGCATAATGTATCTATTAAAAAAATGGGAACACAATTCTAGTTTTACTTAGAACCTGAGCCCTTCCCATCTTTGTCTTTTTGTTCCTTATCATCTTTGTCATCCTTGTCCTTCTTGATGGTAGACATGGCATTTCGAATAGCCTCACTCTGTGGGTCAACCCCCGGCAAATTCTCAAGTACACTCTGCAAAAATGCTGGGTCATTCATCACTTCAGCATACTCTTCAGAAACATCCATGCTTTCTTCTGCTGGGGGAGCATCCTGTTGCATGCTCATTTGCATGGCAAGTGCAATCTGTTCTTCTTCAGACAGGTCCATCGCTTCCCGACCCAAAGACATTGACATAGCAATAGCTCTTTCCATAACGCTGTTGTCAGAGTCCCCAGTCTTACCAGCCTCCCCTTCAGTGGTAGCTTGTTGCCGACGTGATTCCTCTTCTTGACGCTGTCTTTGTTCCTCCATAGACACACGCAAAGCGAGAGCCAATTCAGGGTCTTCGTTTGGATCAACTCCGAATTCAAATGGAGAGAGCCCGGAACCTGAGGGACCTGCTCCATCACCCCCAATTAATGGGCTTGATATCAATGCTTCTGAAAGGACAACACAACCTCCAGCTGGTACGGATACTAGATGACTGCCTCCAGACGTGTTGTCTTTTCCATTTAAAGTGTTAACAAAAGAAGTTAGTAGAGGATTATTATCTGCGTCTTCTCCAAAGGATATTACATCGCAATTTACCTTCTCTTTTTTCAACCTCTTGGCGAGTTTAACGAGTTCTTTTTCATCAGTGTTAATTGGTGAACCGACAAATACTACAATACGCATTTTGTGGTTCTTCCCTTGACGATGTTTCAAAGCTAAATGAGCGATTCTTATACCGGTCAATAGGTTGATGTTGCCGTTTGGCTGCACGCGATGTAGCTTAGACAAAATGCGGCCAACATCACTAGTCAATGTGGCAAGAACTTCTACGTTCGCCAAAGTCAACAAACCAACATTATTCTCCGGGTTTGACCGTGTTTTGGAGTGACATACCAGGTTTACGGCATCTTGTTGAGCTTGTAGCCTTGTTGGCAAGAAATCTCCATTTCTCATGTAGTCGCTGTTGTCCACACAAATCATAGTACTTTCTAGAACCATTTTACTTAATTATTTAATGCAATTTATTAAGAATAAATAACAATAGCGTTCACCATCTAAGAATTAATGAAAATATGCTGTATAATCATAGACAATACTTTGACAACTGGAAAGTGGAAATTGTTGACATGGAAATTAAAAAAAATATTTTTTAAGTTTTGTACCATTTTACATTAATTTTTATATGCGGAATAAAATGCGTTTTATCCATTATGATACGAGTCATAATGAATTAAGGATTTTATTATTATTTTATAATTAAAATAGGCATTATGTCATTTCCATACATTTTCCTTTTCGAATTCCCATGCATTAAAAATGCGTATATTATTGTCTATGGTCAAAACTTACCTCAGGGATGTGACTTTCATTACAAAACCACGATTGCTGGATCATCGATTCTGGTCTGTATTAAAATCGGTTGAAACAGGATGAATTGTATTTTTTTTGTCTAATTTTGGTGGTAGTTCCACCCCACTGTGTGTTAGAGGTCGACCCTACAGGCCATCGTCGTCAGGCCCGCTATAAACAGTAGTTTTAGACAAGTAACTTAAAATGATAAACTAATGTGAAGTGGAGTAGAAAACCTAGAATACACACATGATCTTCCGTTTTGAAATCCATACATGCTGGTACAGAGCAATAAATGCAACGAGTTGACAATATAATACTAAAAATCTTTATAATAACCAAAACAAGGAAATAAAACACACAGGCGCACAGTGGAACAGATTTCGGGGCTCCATTTCATAGGTTTTTCAATTTTTTTTGCGATTTATCTCAAATATAAGTATGAGGTATTATTTGTATTCATCCATCCATCAGCCAAAGGAAGTCCACTGCTGAACATAGGCCTCCCTCAATGATTTCCACAGAGACCTGTTGGAGGCAGCCTGCATCCAGCAACGTCCCGGGACCTTTACCAGGTCGTCGGACCACATCTTGATACGGACTAATGTGTTTAAGTAAATTAAATTCTTATATTTTTATATGTCTTAGTATCATAAGATATCTAAAGAATGCCTGCAGCCTATAACCTTGACCTTGAAGGATACCGTTCCACAGATATTAATTATTCAAAAGTTCATTTTTTGAGTATGTTGTCACATGGATATGGACTCTCATATATCTGAAATTTACAAGTCCCTAATGTAAAAATTGAGGGTCGGGATGTTTGAGTACATATGTACTAATAATACAAATGGACTAATAGAGACATTGTGTCATCTAAGTATACAATACAAATATAAGTGGGTATACTGGTAATTTAGAATTAGAGTTGACCTTTTATAGGAAAGAATGACTTAAAATTAGATAAACTTAAAAACATTACATCTTAGTTATATGGATAGGAATATAATATATGTATCGTTTTTAATGCTTGCTAGATTATTTATGCTACCCGTAAGATGTGAAATCTGTTAATGAATTTGATTTTTTCAATTGATAACTTTTTAAACGGAATGGAAAACAATATTGTAGTAAACAAAAAACTCTAGCGATGAAAACGGCTTTTAGTTTTGTAAATCGATTATTAAAATATATTTTTTACCTATAACAGTTTTTACAATCGATCTTTTTGTGCATCCTTAGGGAAATGTCTTTTTACTTTTGACAATTGACAGTTTGGCCGACTACCGATCCAATTTTATGAGTGCTGAAAAGGTATTGAATTTGTGAATGATCATGGCTATCGGCGACTACCCGAAAGAATATAATCCTGCTGTCCATGGGCCATATGACCCGGCTCGTTACTATGGCAAACGTAAGTGGTAAAATGAACTTATATTTTGTCCTTCGGAATGCGAAACATGATTATGTAATATTTTGTCTTTTTCAGCTGATACTCCATTCGGACAGGTAAAACTGAGTGAGATTGGCTCATGGTTTGCCAGGAGGAATAAGACTCCATCTGCTGTGGCCGGTGCTTTCAGCCGAGGTGAGCTGTAACCCTTAAATGTCCAATACTAAATTGTAGGTTAGAAAAAATATATTTATATAAAAAAATCATCATCATCAAGACGAAACGTTTCGTGGTTTAAATAACATATGATGATCTTTATACCATTTTCCAAATAGTTAGGGTAGACAATTGTTCTGTATGTATATCTTCGTTTTAATTTTGTCATTTATTACTGGCATTGTGTTACTTTGTATACATTTTCATTATTAGCGTCTAATATTTTCAATAACCTGGTGGTAAATGTAATTTTTTTATGCTTATAGTTTTACTATAAAGTATGACCCTTTAAATGGTTGCCCAAAAACAGTTTGTCCCACATTTTGTCTGTGTTACTAAACTAATGAATTATAATAGCTCTTATGTAGATAGATACTAGATAATGCACCAGGCGATGTGACAGCCCCAGATCTATTTAACCCTACAAATAATGTATATGTGAGCTTGAACCAACATTTTAAGGTCAAACTAGGAATTTGCCAAAATGAGTAGAGATGAATTTGCTATATTGTTATAATGTGCTTTTGTTACTTTAAAGCCTGGTGGAGATGGCAGCACAAGTATGTTCAGCCTAAGAAAGTGGGCATGGCTCCATTCTTCCAACTGCTGGTAGGCAGCATGGCATTCTTCTACGCTATCAACTATGGCCGCCTCAGTAAGTATCAATCATATTTGTTTTAAGGCAGTTATTATAGAGGACCTACAAAAGTAATTGGAACTGATTGATCCATTGATAATTGATCTTTAATATAAAATCTATTATTAAGTCATAGCTGCAAACATGTTATACCCAATGAAGTTGGTTAAAAAGTACACTAAGTTTCAGTTAATATGTAAACAAATTACATATTAACTGATGAAGAGTAACACTAGCTTTCAGGGCAACAGCAACTTTTGCACAAAATTTAAATTTCCGATTTTAAACAAAAATGGTATATATAAGTAACACAAAATAATTAAAATATCTGCAAAGTAAAACTCTGGCAAATTATATGTTATAGATAATTGCTGTAACTGGGTTTTCAAAAAGGTAGTCTATGGAATGCCTATAATGCCTTGGGAATGTGTGATTTTTTTTATTGGCAATGAAATGCCTTAAATATAAAACCAATGTTACAACTGATAATATACAGTGAAATACTGTGAATTCATATTTAACATAAGTCCATGGTGACAGCACTGAGGTGGCTCTTAGCCCGCTGTTATAGCAATGACTCAACCTATTGTGTTCTTATACTTATAAACAAAATTAACAGATTTGTAAGAAATACCATTATTATTCCTAAAATAAATATTTTCATTCCTTTATTGGAATTTAAGCATTTTTTTATTGCTATCAATGAAGAGATGAGCATGCCATTCACCAGATAGTAAGAAATAACAGTAGTAAAACCAAACAATAACTTAAATTACAAAACAATGCATTGCATTCCACTGTGCTGGCCATCCTGAGATGTTAAGTCTCAATATGTCTAGTCGTTATTCTACAATGTCCTTCAAAACGAAACACAACCGTGCATTTACACTGCTGTTTGGCGGGAAAAAATAGACATTGCAGTGGTACCTATCCAGGTAGCCTCTCACATATGAGAGACCTACCACCAGTAACAACTACTAATTCACATTTTTATCTTTTCAGAGCACCACAGGAACTACAAGTACCACTAATCTGCAGCCATTCAACATTACCACATATTTCAATCCTCAGCTATTGAAAATCTGTTAAATTATTTGGTGTTGTATTAGACACATTATACTTGGTCACTGCAATAAACTTAGTTCAAACAGGTGCATAATGTTTTATTTATTTACTAGCCAATGGACGCGCCCTCGCCTCGCCCGTGTGCAATTGATTTCTCGCATAACATCATCACTATATCCTTAGTCATCTACCCATTTCTAAATAAAACTATCTTTCTATCTTAATCATGATATTCAAAATTATCTTTTCATAATCCTTAACACAACATTAAAACATATGATATTAATATCTATACACAATCTGGATTGTTACACATGAACCAGACTCACATTGGTTCCTCCACAAAATTTGCAATGTCCTTTCTTCTTTTATGAGTTAAAATTTTGAATAAGAAGCTTGTATCAAATTAAATCAGGATTTGCATGCAAAGGTAAGTTGACATCTTTCGTGGCGCAGTCGGTTAGACGCCGCCTGTGACACGACAGTCCGTAGGTGTTCGACATGCCTGTATAACCTCTGTATTAAATATTTTTCCGTTACATAATCTGTGGCACAATTTGATCGCCAACCAAAGCTGACAGTTGCATCCAGCTTGCACCCCTCGCGCAAACCCTGCATGCCCCTCGGTCGCCTATCGCTCTTTCGGCGTCTGCGCCGCCATTTTGGCCGCCATTACAAGTTGTCAAGTTGTTTACGTTTGTTGTTTACTGTGTTACTGGGATTTCAAGTACTGCGTATAGTTCTAATCTTTGTTAAATACAAAGATTGTATTCAAGGATTTGTGAAGGTGCTGGAAAAAATGTGAATATTCATGTTGAGAGAAGCTGTTCATAAAGTGGCAGCAGAAAATATGATTTTAATTTTCCCAAGAGGCTACATCTGTACCAGAAATAAAAGCTATATCAAGACAGCCTTACGGCATTAATATGCGACCAAGACACATAATTCCGATAAGCTTTTAAAAATTTGGAATTAGAGACAACAAATAATTATATTTTGCGAAATCAAAACCCAGGTTGGTTACTCAAACAAAGTACTTTATACGCTTATGTTGTCATATTGGATGATAATGGTAACTAAGTATACTGTTTCTTTTTTTGCAGATGGAACCGATAATATTGGTGGGGCGAATTTAAATATATAGCCAAAAATATAGTCTTGTATAGACACATACCTCATTAGCAAGATATAATTGATGTCTATGAAACTGACTGGTGACTGACTGCCTGCGTACCAAAATGAGTTACATAAATTAAATGACCAATATGTCATACTTGAAACAGTAACAAAGATTAAGGTATTTGATAATTGAATATTCATCAAAGTATTATAATAATTTATTTTAAAATGAAAATGGAATCTAAGGAAATTAACTAATTAATGTCCTTTTAATCATCAGTTTTGTGAAAATTGTATCTGTAACAGCCCATCCCACTGTAGGGCACGGGCCTACTTTATAATTGAGAGTGTGATTGAGAGTGGTTAGGCTATATAGTCCACCACGCTGGCCTAGTGCGGGTTGGTGGACTTACATACCATAGAAATTCTTACAAATCGCTATGGTATACAGGTTTCCTCACGATGTTTTCATTCACCGTTTTTAGTGTGTGATGATTGCCTATCAATACACACATGACTCCGAAAAGTCAGAGGTGTGCCCTGGGATATGGACCCGCGACCACCGTCAACATGTTGGCAGCCACATTTGGTCCATTTACTAACAGGCCACCACGCACTTCATGAAAGTTATTTTATAAAATATTATAGTAAATAGTAATCATTTTAAACTCAAAGCAAGAACATTTTAAAGTGATGTGTATGTTTTAGTTCTAATTGTATCTGCAAGTCACGATTGTCAATATCTCAATTTATTTTCAGGTCAAAAGCTGTGTCAGAGTTTTCAGCAGAACTATATCTGCTGCTCTCCTTTACACAACAATTTTTTGTAAGTATTGAAAAATCATACAATCAGTCTGTTTTAATTGATAGTTCATGTTAACTTAATGCACCCTGCATTAAAAGACTTGGTTTCTGTTCATGAATTTGATGAAGATTACTTTGAGCTTTTGTTTTGTATCATATAAAGCAGATATAAAAATTGTAGGAATTAAAACAAATTTTTGATTTCTCATGTTTATGATTATGCATTTTGCAACTTGTTACCAAATGATATAGAATCAACTACCCTATTAGTAAGTCAAACTCAAACTATATCTTTTTGTAATTATTGACATTTTTCATTCCAGCAACATGTACCGACGAAAGCTCAGTCAGCTCGATGACAAATAAGACTACTGCAATAGTGGCCTTTTTTTTAATAAAAACTACTAACAAGGCAGTAACAGAAAATCCTGAGAATCACACATTTTGGCCAGAAGCAATAAAAACAAGAGAAAAGTCAGTACCCTCTATAAAAAACAACTATTACTCGGTTAAAATGGTTTATGAGGGTGTGGAAGTGTTTAAAATCAAATCAAATTAATATAATGAGACACAATATTTTAATTCAGACCCTATTGAAAAGAAAATCAGACAAGTTAGTATAATTATAGATACAATGATCCTAACTGCCACACCCCCAGTTGAACCTTCAAATCTTTATTAGTTACAAGATTAATCAAAATTCATAATAATAGTTTCAATTGGTAAGATGATTAGACAAACCCAGACATAATTTTAACTAATTATTCGAAAATGGAATTGTTGGATAGTCAAATCATCAAAAGAAAATATGTGATATTGGGAATATACTAGAGCAGGCCCATTGAGAAGGTACGAAAACTTGCGGGCCTATGCTACATAAATGGTTGTGAATGCCAAGACAAGTTAACGAGAGATGGAAGTCTTGGCATTCACAATTGGATCAGTATTTGAGAATTTGAGATTGTTCATAAAATTAGGCACAAGTACCTATCTGAAGGAGCAGTGATGCTGTTTAACAGCTAATGCTGATAACAGTGAAATCTGGAATAATATGTAAAAATATATTTTCTTTAATTATTCGTTGTAAAGAGTACTGACATTTCTAGAGTAATGAAAATTACGATGTTATCAAAATTTCAGCAAAAATATTTATTATTTAAGTATAAAAAAAACCATTAAAAAATAAATCGTTTAATAAATATTTTTAAGTGTTTTATTCACAATCTATCCATCTTTCATCTAAAAGTTACATTTACTTTATTATTTTGCTAAGTTTCTTTGGATCACTTTAATGTGATTTATAGAGACTTGGCGAAATAATAAAAACGATGAAAAAAAATACCCTGTGCAGCCGCGCGCAGCGCTCGCAACAAGGCTGAATACAATCTACCTTTGCCTGTATTACATATCATATTTAAAAATAATAATCTTGATAATCTGTCAACCGACTTTCGTGATCAAATGACTGAGCGGCTATGGCTAAAGAATCTATAGGCGAGTTAGCCGTCTGTTTCTAGTTGGTCTGTGGTGTTCGATCTCCGCACCGAAATAAATGTTTGTGTGGCCCACTAATATTTCTGTCGGGTCTGGGTGTTTGTGAGACTGAAGTTTCATGTATCATAACTGACTCATAAGTCATGTAGTTCACGATACCCACAACACAAGACTCGATCGAAGATCGATAAAATAAGTCTGAATATTCATATAAAGAGATTAAAGACAAGTTATGGATCATATCAGTTCTATCATTACAAAAATATTCTTCTTCTTGTGTATATTTGTATGTGGTTTACTTAGGTTGTATATACAAGATGAACAAATAAGACAAGTGACAAGATTTCCTCTTTATTAAAAACTACAAAAATGTTGCTAAATAAAAATTGCAAGACAATAAATTTTGCTTGCAATATTATTGCTTATTGGTGTCAATATCAACAAGTCTTTATTAAAGTAATAAATGGTGGCTTCATCCAAAATTTATACATTTAAAAAAATCAATATTCCTAGTAAGAAATCTATCTCATTGGTTTGAAAAACGCATAGGTACACTGCTTACAACTGTTTTGATTCTCATTAAGTAATAGATATTTAAATCTTTGGGATGTAATGACTAACATCAAATTATGATAGTCAACACTTCAGCAGGAAGCATTGTGAATAGAATGAATTTTAAAATTATTAAATTGGTTCTTTCTACATAGTCAGTATAATCATTGTACTAATATTGAGTTTACACATTAAACTACTCTTGTTTTGGTAAGGGTGTTTGATTCAAACAAAGGATATGGAAAAAATATTTACTTAATTACATTAATAATTTATTAAATCACTTGCACAAACACTCATCAACTGGTACACACAGCTTACTGTTTATAAAATGCTTCAGTTATGTAATTGCTCAGATTCGCTGCCCAGCAAAACAGAGCCTTGGTATCACAATGTGATCATTCTATAATTTACCTGAAACAAACATTATTTAAAATATACATTACTATCATATTAGTGATTATACATCTAATAGTAAATACAATACAACATAGAGTATTCAAAATGAATCAGAAATCCTATATAGTATTGAAATAGACAATTTTTTCAATTAAGTCTCTTAAATTTAGTCAGCTTCTAACATGATAATTGCAGAATACCATCATGGTAGCTTAAGTAGGTCAAAATAGTTTCTCGAAATTGCTGCCAGATTTTCTTACTGGTAGAAACATGATTAGTATTAATAATATTATAAAATCAATAAATAATTTGTTATACAAAGTCAATGTCTTTTAATGTATGGGAACTTAATATATCCATCAATAAATTATATATGTGCTTGAAATGTTGCACAGAATCAAATATGATTTATTTATCAAAGAAAATTGAATATTAATAATTCTCAGCAATTTCTATTAGATAACTTTTGCAGGTAACATATGATTAATACAAGAAAGCATTTTAGATTCTAATAAGATTAACTCATTTACATTGAAAAATTAAAAAGGCTAAATCCTATTTAATATTCTAAATTACCAAATCTGATTAAAATCTTCTGTAAAAAAGCAATCACAAAATATCTATAGCCGATGTTGTTGGCACATTTGGGCATGATCCTGAAAATCTGAAATATTTCCTAAATCAAATTGTTTATTATTCCAAATATATGTAGTCATTTACATTACAAGGATAATGACACATATGTTACTGAAATTTAGATATATTTATTTAGTCAACTATGAAGGCAATAATAACACAGTGAAGTGGCATCTTACCTACAGTATTGGGTTGTATTACAACTCAGATCTACCCATGTATTTGGGCTTTAGTTCTTCTATTCTCTTGATGAAGTCTGTCTTTTCAATGCAACCATCGCAGACCTCATCCCAGTCGTTCAAGATTTTCTTCAAGTCGCGTACTTTCAACTTTTTCAAATCAACATTGTTGAGGTCAATCTGTTTGTCGAATCTGAGATCACAAATTTGAGCGTCTTTCTTCTTCAGTTTCTCACAAATTTTGTCAGCAGGCATTGACCAACTCAAGGGTTTCGACAGCTCGCCGAGAATGCCGGTGGCAGATTCCTCTAACCCGCCTAAATAGTAGCAAAACCTGTTCTCTTTGTTCTTTGAGCCTTTACAGAATTTCTTGAATTCAGCTTCAATTAACTTTGGATCTTTTTTTACATCATCTGATAACGTGGCTGCAAACTTCTCCACAGTCTTCACGCACACTTCGCAGTCGCCTTCTTTTAGTGAAACCACTATTTGCACTGCAGCAGCCAGAAACAGTAAATGAAATATGCTTGGTTTATACATGATATGTGTTTTAAAAACAATTAATTAAATAAAGTATGTAGTATTTCAAGACAAGCGTTAGAAATAGTACGAAATCGTATACGAAACCAAACTGAAAATGATAGAAGAATCTCGTCCATTCATAATGAAAACGTTGACAACTTTACTTGGCTGGTTATGATTGGTGCACGTTTTCGTGTTGCTGCCCCCGATCGTTTTCATTTACAGATTATAAAAAAGTAATAGATGACATTCTAGTAATGGAAAGTGAACATCTGTGAATTATAATGAAAACTATCATTATTCTGTATCACAGATTATGTAGAGATGCTACGCATTTCTGTATGTTTCAATTGTGGCTACAAGCACTGGTTTTGTGCTACGCCAATGACAAGTTATATGGCTAGTGATCTCTTTTTTAAGGTAGGGAAACGTGATTCAAGGAAAAAGGAGTATTCGGAATTCGGAATCAAGACAAGTCAGGAAAGTTGGTAAAATTAATAAAAATAAATTACAAGATATTTTACTACAATAGATAAATAAAGAACATTATAATTTAATATTGTTATGTACAATAAATAAAGATATGGTTTTATATATTTTAACATTAAATATAAGTAAGGAAGAAATACATGTTGGGAAAGGAACCCGGAGAGATATAAGTTGACTAATAAAAGAGGAACGGTCATATCGAGGGCAGGAAAAGAATAAATGATTCAGATCACCCACTTCCTCACCACATTCGCAAGCACTACTGTCGATTATTCTAATTCTGGCAAGGTGAGCAGGCAAACAAACATGACCCAAGCACATTCGTATTAAGCAACTGGTACTTCTCTTCCCAAGCGTTAATCCACAAAACCATGGTTTTCTAGGAATATCTGGCTGAATCTTTGAATATACTCGTCCTTTTGTTCGGTGACTGTCTTCCCAAGACTTAGCCCAAGACTCCCTGAGAAAAGTCAAGGGAAGAGCAGCTAGGTCATTCGAATAATTAATGTATGGATGTATATCGCCATCTGTAATAGCTTCGTTAGCTAGACGGTCAGCTTTAACATTTCCCTTTACTCCAGAGTGACCAGGAATCCAAGACAGAATTACAAGAAAGCCTTTCGAATGGCATTCAAAAAGCTTTTCTCTTATTTGCATCACTACAGCATGGAAAGATTTGAACTTGAAAGGGAATTTTTCGATCGCTTGAAGAGCACTGTATGAATCAGATAAAATAACGGATTTATTAATTTTCATAAGAAGGATGTATTCCAATGCTTTGTAAATTCCATAACATTCACCAGTGAACACTGAAGTTTCCGGAGGGAGTTTTATTTTTTGGATGATTTTATAGCGCGGGTGATATACTCCTACACCGCAACAACCTACAGAGTGTTTCGAAGAATCCGTAAAAATGTGGTGATAATCGGGCCATTCATTATTTGCTACTTCCAGAAATTTAAAATTTGCTTCAGGATGGTCTTTAACAATACCCAAAGAATAATTGATATTAGGAGAGAATAGAAGGGGTTTTATATTAGTCATGAACAGAGGAAGGTACTCAGAACGAAATGTAGGAGATGAAAGACACAGAGATTTCTGAAAACTTAGTACTAAGCAAGGCGGTTCCTTTTTTTTCCAATATGAAGAAGATTGAATGTGGTCAGAAAGGATTCTAAGTATTGGAAATAAAGGATGATGAGCGAATTGAAGAGCCCTAAACAGAAATTTGTCTGAAAGAAACTGTCGTCTTAATTTCAGAGGAGGTTCTCCACACTCGACTTGAAGGGCATTAATTGGGGAGGATCTCATTGCGCCTGATATTAATCTGAGTGCTTTGTTCTGAATAGCATCCAATTTTTTAAATGATGCCAAGTTGCCTGGTTCCAAAACAAAGGTGCCATAGTCTAAAATACTTCTAATTAATGCGTTATACAGGAGTCGTAATGAAACAGGATGAGCTCCCCACCACACTCCCGAAAGGCATCTTAATATATTTAAGTTCCGTTCACACTTCGTGACAACATATTCGCAGTGTGCGCTACCCGTAAGTCGCAAGTCAAGAATAACACCAAGGAATTTGACCTCATTTTTTACGGGAATGGTACAATTCTTGTATTTCACATCAATTACAGGGCTTATATGTTTCCTAGTAAATAATACTATTGAGCTTTTAGTGGGGGAAAGTTCTAAGCCGTTTGAAGTCATCCAAGATAATAATAAGTCCATAGCTGCTGACATTTTGGAATTCATAGTAGCAATCAAATTTCCCGAGGTATACAGCAAAAGGTCATCTGCATACTGAAGAATTTTTACGGAATCGTTTAGTGTAGGTTCCAGATCAGATGTGTAAATATTATAAAGTATAGGGCTCAGTACAGATCCTTGTGGTAGCCCTCTTGACACACGTCTGGATAACTTGGAATCATCACTTGAGCAAATAGTAATGTATCTCTCATATAATAAATTAGTAATAAAATTCATCAGTATGCTAGGAACCTTAAGGTCACGAAGTTTTTTGTTCAGAATTGAAGGAATTACATTGTCATAAGCCGAATTGATATCTAAAAATGATGCAATTACTGATTCATTTTGGGAAAATGCTATCCGAATATCAGATACAAATATACTAATGCTATCTATAGTGCTTTTTCCTTTACGAAATCCATATTGACTATCTGTTAATAAACCATTACTCTCTATATACCACTCCAAACGGTTTTTAACCATATGCTCTGCAATTTTAACTAGCACCGATGATAAAGCTATGGGTCTGTAAGAAGAAACTTGGGATGGACTCTTTCCAGGTTTTAAAATAGGAATCACAATTTGTGATCTCCAGGACTTCGGTATGTTTCCAGATAACATAACAGAATTAATAATGTTTAAAAAGTAGAGGAGGAGATTATCACTGAGATTACAAAGAAAAGAGTACGGAATGCCATCTTCTCCTGGAGAAGAGTCCTTAACGTCGCTCAATGCGCCTCTGAGCTCAGACAGTTAAAATATGGAATCCAAACAATCGTCGGATTTTGGGACTATTACTTGGGAAATAAATTCAGGGACAGAGGGAGGAGCCAAATGGTCTAAAAAATTATTGATCAAAGTAGGGGAAAGAGTAACAATAGAGTTTTCCTTAAAAGCTGATCTAAACCGTCTAATATTGGTCCAAACAAGTGAAGGGCGTGTCTGTGGAGAAATGGTGGAACAAAAAGATTTCCATCCTTCAGTTTTTTTCTTTTGAAATAAGACTTTAGTCTTCTTAGAAACTTGTTGGTAGCGCTGAAAGTTCTCTGTAGTCATATTTTGACAATAGTTTCTCTCTGCTTGTTTTCTATTCTTTGCTGCTTCAGTGCACTCTTGATCCCACCAAGGTGGGGAGGGAATCTTTGTACTCCTACACTTTTTAATAGGGAAAACCTCATCAGCAATGTCTACTAAAAGTTTTACTAGAGCAGCCGCACATGTTGTTTCTTCTTCGTGTTGAATGTTCGGAAGATAAGGAAATTTATCATCAAGACGTTTCTGGTATTGTTCCCAATCCGCATCCTTTAAATTGTACTTTAAACGAGGCGATGGTTGAGTAGAAGATTTTTTATTATTTGGAAAGCCAATCACAACAGGGAAGTGGTCGCTTCCATAGGTAGAAGGTAGAATTTCCCAAGTAAGGGAAGAAGCTAGATTTGAAGTGCTTAAAGTTAGGTCTATGGCGCTAAGACCTTCATTAGGGTTAGTACGTCGAGTAGGTGAACCAGAATTTAAAATACAAAGATTATGGATATCAATTATATTTAGCAAATCTCTTCCACACGTATTTGTGTTCGAACATCCCCAAGCTTGATGATGGGAATTAAAGTCTCCCAAAATCAAAAACGGCCTAGGTAAAAAGGAAATTATATTATCTATTTCCCTAAATATTGACGGAGAAGGTCGAGGAATATAAATTGAAATGAAACAGATATTATTTACTATTGCAGAAACTATGGAAAAATCATTGTGATGAGATGGAAGATCAAAATAGGAAAAATGAAGGGAATTTTTGATGAGTATAGCAACACCACTATACCCATCAGCTCTATCTTCGCGGAGACATGAATATCCCGGAATTTTAAAGAAAAGCTCCGGTCTAAGCCATGTCTCAGAAAGAGCTATAATGCTAGGTTCAAAATTGTTTATTAAGTAAATTAAGTCACATTTATTTTTGATTACACTTCTGCAGTTCCACTGCAGGACTTTGGTTATCTGAGCCATTGTTTAAAATGTGTGAAATCTTTTCTATTAAAGGGGCAACGTTGGACGGTGAAATAGTGTGGGACAATGATGCAATTAGTGCAATAATTATGTCGGATATTGATTGTGAGTGCTGTGATTCTGACAAATTACTATTTTCATTGACTGGTTTCAATGTTAAGGCACATCCATTGGAGTATGAAGGGTTATAATCTTGCACCAGAGCTTGGTGAGCATCGCGATCGTAACCCTTTCCTAGTTTCGGCGGAGAACGGGGCTTATGGAAAATGGTTTTTGTATAAGATTTATTTTGTTGTGGCTGAGTGGGTGCATTTTGGGCATTTAAACTTGTCGTACGAGGCGATTTTACAGAATCAGCATACGATTTAGTTATTGGTGGATGAATTTTAGATGATTCAGTATATGAGACACAGTTTTGCGCCATATATTTTTTGATATTAAATTGTCTACTGGCTTCAGGGCAAAACTTGCTTGTGGCAACATGGCGACCACCACATAAACAACAAAAACTTGCATCATTGTCTAAATCACAAGATGCACCAGTATGATCTTGACCACATTTGTAGCACCTTGGTTTCGATCGACATGTTGTTTTGGTATGTCCATATCTACAGCAATTATAACATTGGATGGACGGATAAATGTATAAGTCCACTGGTAATGAATTAAAGCACATAAATACCCTAGTTGGAAGGATCTGCCCATCAAATGTTAAAACAACTGTCTGAGATGGCTTCCAAGTAATAGAACCATCCTCTGTAGTCTTATAATTCAGTCGTCTAACTTTAACAATTTGTCCACAGCCTAAGGGAACGCTAATATTGGCTTTTACATCCTCTAAGGACATGTCAGCTGGGACACCCCGAACAAGCCCCATTCGAGTGATGTGATGAGTGGGGATAAAAGCTTCATAACCACAGTCTATTAAAGCTGTATGTTTTAGAAAAGTATTTGCTGAATTAAAGTTAGAAAATGCCATGGATACTTTGTTACGACCAATGCGCTTTACACTGCCTTGAATTACATCCTTTATATTAAATTTATGTAAAAATCTACCAAAGCATATAGGATGGAGGTTCGTGTCTTGGTTATCTCCAGTACTCTTTTTAATAATATGAATAACAAAAGGTGAAACATCTGTATTATTATACTCATTTCTTCCAGGTTTAATGGAAGCAGTAGGAAGGGTTGCGCTAACTGGTGGTGGCAGTACTTTCGATTGTGGCAATTCTGTGGGAGATGCGCTTTCATCGCTATCCACACAAGTGCAACCTGTTTTGGAAGGATCAGCAGCCATTTGATTTTTGCGTTTTTTTTTAAAACAAGTTTTACACACTTTGTGCAATCTGGTTCGTTTACGTTTGTTGGAATTGGACACAGAGCAATCTGTGTCCATGCTGGATGCTGTTTCCACAGTAACAAATTGCGATGGCAAGGGGACAACCTCCCCGGGGTCTGGGGGTTCCTTCATCGTCTTCCTTAATCTAATAAATTTTTCAAAAACTTACCTAGACTATATTTACATATACACTATTAATAATAAATAAAATAAAAGGATAAATATCAACAATTTACAACTTATCTGACTATTTTATGTACAAAATTATTTTAAAAATAAATGTGTGGAAAAAAAAAACACCCGCCACGCTCAAACGTTTCCCGCGCTTTCTTCATCAGGCCCGTTTAACTTGGGCCTAAAAAGTGATGCCATTTTTTATCTCGCTTTCTCATATGCCGTTTTCGCCCCATCTTTTTCACTTACGCTATTTTTGTAAATGTGTGCGTGTGCCGTATGCACCTGCCGCCATTTTTGTCAACAGTCAATCGCTGTTTGTTAGTTTGGTTCGGCTGTTTTATTTATATTTTTTATGTTATTTCATCTATTTTGTAATCAGTAACGTAAATATTTAGCAGTGCGAACGTTATATAGTTTCCTTTGTGCAAATGGTATCTATAAACTTGTGATTTACATGATTATTATTAATGTTGGTCACGTGTTTTGTTCCCGGGTGAATTTACCACAAATCAAATAAAGTATTGAAGAATGTGTTGTGTGTCCTTCCCAAACAAAGTATAAAAACAATGTACTAAATGGACAGAGCTATGTTGGTGGAGCATGGAGCACCAAATTGTTGAAAAACATAATTCTAACCTCATCTGACAGAAACAAGGTAAATATAATATTTTATTCCGCTGTGACCATGTTGTGATACTATTCCTAGTTTTAAATTGTTGCCGGAATATAAGAAATAACAATATGTTCAAATACATTATAAAATACAGATTTTTTGGATCTCATAACATATGAAAAGGTTAGCTTTTTGTATGAGTCCAGAGTGACGAATTATATAGCCATACACCTTTCATTGATACTCTCGGTTGTAGAGGATGCTCGTGCACTGCAATTGGGACAACATAGACCGATCTAATACAGTACAATTCAATATTGGAGCTTTTTTTTGGTATAGGTACCCGTAAGTTCATCACAGCTTAATCTATAATTATTTAATGTTTTATAATTATTATTTAATGTCAGGCAAGCAGTGAAAACAACTGATTGTGTCTTTTTCATATTTATTTTCTTATTAATTAATTGTTTTATAATTTCCAGGCAAGACTCGGGTTAAATTTGCAGTCCAAGTATTTAGCAGGCAAATGTGTTCATCGTTGGAAGCATAAAGAAAGTTTCACCTGTGTCTGAAGGATCTCTAGTCTCTACTCTGTAGGTTTATATGTTAATATTTACAAAGGTTAATTCAAAGCATAAGCAATTATGTTCATTCATAATTTGTTTATAATATTGATACTATTTGATATAATTAAGATGTTCAGAAAAGGCATTTGTTAAAGCTTTTTGGTCATATGTTATTAAAATGAAATGCAATGCAGTAGTTTATTGAAGTTAAGAATGAAATGAATAATATTGAATACAGTATGCATAAAACAGGAATGCCTACCAACCTATATTATGTACTGTAATAGCATAAAAGCATTCTTCAAAATTACCTTATTATAAACATATTTTTTGCCTATTTCTTTAATATGTTGTTATATAATAGTTAATCTCAAATGTTTTAGTATGTTGGTATTATGCATTTAATGTGTTCTATGATTTGAAGCCAACACATTTATTGTTATAATTTAACAATATTGCTTATTCTTCAATATGTCAATGTAAACAATTTACTATCATTATTTTTCATTACACTTTACACACATAACATTATTGCCTATTTTTTAATGTATCATAATATCATATCACTTGAAATACATTTTTGTGTATATTTTCTTATTGTAAATATGATATTATGACTTTCCCAATTATATTTTTCATTACTTCCTACTTGAAATAATAATTTGTTATTATATACTTCAGATATGTAATGACTTCTTATATTTAATTTACACTTTACAAATATAGCAATATTGTGCCGTTTCATGGTATTGGAAAATATATTGTGCACTGAATGTTTCCATTTATACTTTTATTTGTTAGTGCAGTGATCATATTCTTTGATTTGGCATTGTTTTAATAGTCCTAAAATTAACAGAATTAATATTTACAAATTAAAAATGTTTAAATCAATTTGAAAATGTATAAAAATTATTTTAGGTTGTAATATTAAATTATGATCAAAATGTTAAAAATAATGTACAAATATGAAATAAAATACATTTATAATGTTATTGAGTAAAGGATTTGAATTATAACTTGGTTTTATTTTTTTATTTTCGTGTGAAATCGAGTAATTTTAACATACATACGAATGATACCCAAATATAAAACCGGTAAATTTTCGGTAATAAAAATCGGATTGCCTAAAATATGTAGTACATCCCTAAAATTGAAAAATCGGCAATTTCGGTAAAGTACCGATTTCCAGCTCTGGTCCGAAACGCGTCGAAATATATATACGTATAACGCGCGAAAAAGATGGCTCAAATACGCGGAACAATAATCTTTAATACTATTGGTCAGTGGTAAAATTATCAATGAAAAGAAAGAAAGGTCCGATGAACATTCGAATGAATTCTATGGAATTCTATATGTAGAATGTATAAACACATGTAGTTGTGTGAGTTTGCATAACGTGTTAAAACATTTGTATGGAGTTGGCCGTCTGTATTTTTAGTCGTCTGTGGTCGTCATGGGAACAGAATTTGTTTATCGGCTTTCCTTTTGTTTTATCAATAAACATAGAAAAGAGCTTAAAAGAAAAAAGATTTAAAACATTTTAAACCATGGCTAATACTCAACTTAGATTGAAAGATGATCCTCGAGGCGTACTGGAACCTCAAATAACAGCGTTGCAGAGTGAATCGAAAATGGCTCGAAAGATTGCTTTAACCAAAATAAACGAAGAAATATTCGAGAATGCTGAAAACCTCGATTGTGACCTCACTATTGTATTTCCAGAAATTTATGCTTATGTGCTTAAAAGTTTTTCAGACCCTTCTGAAGCGTGTCGAGAGGTTTCTGCACAGATTATCTCCAACTTCATTGAAAGACTCCCACTAAACGATTACTATTTAACTTATATAATACCAGTACTCGTGCGCCGCATCGGATGTCCCGAAATCGTCGAAGATTCTGAAGAAATTCGTTTAGTCCTAGTAGAATTAGTGCATACAATTTTGCAGAAGTATAAAGTTACTCATCTTTTAAGTCCGTTTTTAAACGACTTAACAAGCATCCTGACTAAAACAAGCACTGATCCTTTTCCCAAAGTGAAGTTAGAAGCTTGTGAATGTATAATTTTGTTGACAAAAATCTTGCAGAGAGATTTTCACTTCCAGTCAGAGAGCTATGTCAAGCCAGTACTATCCAACTTTCCTCATCAACATTATAGGGTTCGGGTTGCAGCAATTCGAGCAATTGGTAATTATAATAAAACCCATATTATGACAATCTATACAAGTGCATGTATGTATGTTGTGGAGCAAAAGAAATTATTATTCAATTTTATTTTTTTGATATATTTTTCATTGTGTTTCAATTCTACGCTGGTTTCATTTGATCCTTACCTAAATACATTACTTTCAGGTGCAATAGTTCTTGCTGGTAATGCAAAATGTTTTGAATTATCCATAACTCCTATGGCTGAGAAGCTGTTTGATGACAACACACAAGTCCGCCTGCAAGTTACTCTGGAAGTGGGCAACTGGATGCTCAACTACAGAGACAGATACTCATTCTGGCATCGAATGTTGCCGCTTTTACTTACAAGGTATCAACTATCATATAACATAGTTTTGTTTTCCAAGATGAGCAATAAATTTGGCTTGCCAAATAAAACTATAATATTATTTATTTCAGCTTAAGCGATGTAATAGCTGATGTCAGACAGACTGCATCTAAATACTGGGCAGATATAGGCTTGCAATACATGGAGGAAAATGAGGAAGACTTAAAAAAGAAAACTGATTTTTTGAAAGATGTGCCATCTCACTATCCTGATGTTAATAGGCCCAATCTTGGATGTAGAGTCCTGGTTCAAAGCAATATTGGAAAGATAGTACCTGCAATTGGGAAAGGTGAAATTTTAAAATGGCTTCTATTTTAAGATAACTTCAGATGTGCAAAATTACTCTTAATATCAAAATTTATTTGGAATGGCGTTTGAGTATTTGGGCGTCAATCCATTATTTATAAGTAAAGTTAGGTAACTCGACTATCTGTAAAAATAAACCTCTGTTTGCAATAGAGATGGAGGGTTGGCAAGCGGACGCCCGGCTGCGCGTGTCGCAGCTGCTGTGCTGGTTGCTGCTGTGCGCGGAGGAGGGCAGCACGCAGCACGCCAACGCCATCGTGCGTACCATGCTGCGTGGCGCCGCTGACGAAGACTGCCGAGTAGTGCTCGAGGTAACTCAGTCTCTCTCTCTCTCTCTCTCTCTCTCTCTCTCTCTCCCTCTCTCTCTCTAGAGAGAGTTCACATCGTTTTACATTTACACTAAAATTATCATCGATATTTAAATTATCTACACAATTGCCTATCACATACTAATTATGTCTATTACTCCGATCAGAAGCGGATGTAGGATTAACGCCGCTTTGCGCGAGATTTCTACGGCGCCCGATAAGTACTATCCAAATCCAAGCGAAACACAGTACATCATAGACATATAGGTTAAAGTAAATCCCGGCATTTAGTGCCTTTTTGCACTGGCGCCATAGGGCCGTCGCCCAAGCGCGCCCTACACTAACGCCGTCTCTGAATTCGATATAAACCGCTTCGTAGATAAAGCGAGCGGCGGAGTTGTTCGGCTACTTCATAACGCCGGACACGTGGTGGCCGCTGCTGGAGGCGGACGTGGACGCGTGGTGCGCGCTGCTCGTGCTGGCCAACATCTTGAAGGGCGCCCGGCCAGAGCTCGTCGCGCAGAAAGCCTTGCCGGAGATCTGCAAGGAACTCGCCGATCCAGACCGCTGTACTGTTAGGAAGGTGAGTTTTATAGCAGTACGACGTTTTTATCTTAAGCTAAGAGAAATATTAATTTATTAAGTTTGCCTTATTTGTAATGGTAATTATTGCTATTTCAAATTAACATCACCACCTTGTTATTTTTGAAGCATTACCATGCTCTATATTACTGCTATTGCTAATTGTCCCCCACAGAAATTAAAAAAAAAGGTTATAACAATTTTTCACATCTAAAATTACACATACAAAATTGACTTCAGTTTTGGGAATCACAATCGCAAATGGCCAAAATTTAGCTTATATAACTTGTGAAATGTTATTATTGCTATTGCTATTTATTTCGACACTACCTCTTATGAACTTTTATGGAAGTATAGTATGATATACGTTTTACAGCCCAAATACCAGAAAGGTTTGCTAGAAGTGTGCGAGGCTCTAATGGACCTGTGCGGGGAGGCGTGCACGGCGGTGGCCGACGACTTGTTCACCATCAACTTCACAGTGTACGCCATGCCCGTCGACGACCAGATACAGTTTATGGCTGTGTGTGAGTGCAATACATTTGTTGTTTTTATTTAGTGTAGGTATAATAGTGCGTGGTGGTCTGTTGGTTTATGTACCTGACGCAGTTGCCAATATGTTCACGGTGGTCGCGAGTTCAAATCTCAGGGCACGCCTCTGACTTTTCATGTGTGTATTGATAGTTAATCCCCATGCACTAAAACGGTGAAGGAAAACATCGTGAGTGATATGTAAAATCGAAGGCGTGTAAAGTCCGCCAGCCCGCACTAGGCCAGCGCGGTGGACTATATGCCCTAACCACTCTAAATCGAGCTCTCGACTGTAGACCCATTCCATGCAGTTGGACGTATATGGGCTGATACAGTACAGTACTGAGTACAGTAGTAGAAATTATTGGAAACATATCCTATGGAATAGTATTATGAAGGTCAATTTCTGGCTGAACTCGATCGAATATAATAAATTATAATTTCTCAACAGCTATTACAAAAATCAGCTTAACGGGATCATTTAAATAACTTTGGAACTAGAGGCTTTCTCGCCCTCACACCCACCACTGCAACTCCTGTCAGCCAGGATCAACAATGGCATACAAAGAATTGACACCGAGCTCCGGAGCTCGGCGAGTTTCTCAGGGACACTAGCTTGTCTTTAATCCGCATCAAAATTAATCAAACAGAAAAACAAATAGGAGGAGTTGGAAACATATTATTATCCACTTTCCTCCGCAGCAAAACATAACTTTGGAACCAATAAAAAATCTCTAAATATATTTCTTGTATTAACATTCTTTGGCAAATGTATTTTTTCTCCAAATTGTGGGAAGTGGAGCTTCATGTATCACATTGTCCGCAGCGAACTTGGACAAGCTGCGCTGTATAGAGAAGTGCGGGCTGACGCTGACGACGCTGTACGAGCGCCACGTGCGCCACGTGCTCGCGTCCATCACCAGCGACGCGCTCACGTGGACGCTGCTCACCCCCCACCGCTGCCTGCTTGAATGTGTGCTCATGCACGCTGGTAAGTATTCATCGTCAATATCTGCTATTCTAATGTGGTAAATAACCACGAATTGTCATCATCAAATATCGATCATATTCACATATGTTTTTTTTTTTTTTTAATTACAATGAATAACGAGAAGAGCATGCGATGCGCCTGATTGTAAGCGATACGACAGCTCATGGACAGTAGCAAAACCAAACAACAACATGAATTAAAAAAGTGTTACAAATATTTGTGTCCACAAAATTTGTGTTCTAGGATCTGCAATGGGCGCCCAACTACATCTGATAGCTCCTCTCTTGAAGGAATGTTTGGCGACTCCAAAAGTGGACCCCGAAGTGAAGTTGAAAATATTCACCGTACTCTCTACAGTGCTGCTGAAGCGAGACGAAAACTTCAGGAAATGCGAGAAGGACAAGCTCGAGGCATTCCTTAAGATCATTCTGGAAGGTTTGTTCATAATAATTATTGTTGGAATTGTTACTTGATGAATGACGTAATACATCGGTTAAGCCTACTAAGGATTGGTTCATTGGCAACAAAATTATTAGTGTTACTTTATTTTTAATAGATAAAGTGCATTGAGATAATACTGAATTTTAATAGTAGTGCGTAAGGAGCAAGAACGTAACGTTGATCCAATAGGTGTCAAAATCGATACCTGTGATACTCTTTGTGTAAATAATCCAAATTCATACTCGGAGTTGGAAATTTCGGGGCCATCCTTTATCTGAATAACCTAAATTCGGAGTCAGAATTGAAATGGTGGCAGCCATTTTGAACTTTTTTGTTATTGATTCGATTGACCTCAAAATAGATATATTAACCACACTTTGTTCGAATAACCTAAATTCGGAGTCAGAATTGAAATTGAGGCCGCCATTTTAAACTTTTTTGTTATTGATCCGATTGGTCTGATCCGGAGAGCGGCAGTCATGTTGAGTTTAGATAAAATATGAACTGGAATCGTATCTGTACCCGGGCGAAGCCGGGCCGGGCCGTTACTACTAATATAAAACTGAAGAGTTTGTTTTGTTTGTATGTTACCTCTTATCTCAGGAACTACCGGTTTGAATTGAAAAAATAATTTTGTGTTTGATGGTTCATTTATCGAGATATGCTATAGGCTATAATATATCATCACGCTATAATCTATGTTCTATAGGAGGGAAGCAGTAGTGAAAACTCTAGCAAACACGAGGAAGTTTTAATCGTTTTTCGTGGTTCGATTGGTCTCAAAAACGATAACTTCCTTTTTCCTTCCTCCGGTAATTCTAAATTGATAGTCGGAATTGGACTTTTTGGTCGCCATTTTGAACATTATAGTTATTCGTATGATTGATCTCCAAATTCATATCTCAGGGACTCTGCTCCGATATTCTAAATTGATATATTTAAACGTTTTGACAGCCATTTTGAACTATTTAGTTATTTTATGTCTCGGTGTTGGTAAAGTTGCCGTATTGTATAGAGGTGATCCTGCCGAACCTGGTGTGGTCAGCGGGTCGCACGGCGGAGGCCATCCGCACGGCCGCCGTGGCGTGCCTGTGCGCCGCGCTGCAGGACAACCCGCGGGAAGAAGCGAGCAACATACACAGCGGCGACGGTGATCATGACAATCAGGTTTCACATTCATGTTGCTATTCATATCGACGGTCCCTACGTATACTATCGAAACTGAAAAATGGCAATTTTGCAATTGCAAGTAGAGATAAAGTTTTATAATTTATAATAGTTATATTAAAATATATAGCAATGTTATTATTTGAATTGTTAGGTGTTCTATCAAATAAAATAGAAAGTTCATTAGATGAATATAATAAAATATATAAATTACCTCTTCAAATGTGATTGGTGTAAAGTGGCCAATTTACAGTTTCGATCGTTTACGTAGGGACCGTCGATATTTGCTATATGGTGGTATTGCACACTGGCGGTGGGTCTCATAATAAATATTTAAGCTTAATATTAATGCTTGCAATCGTGAGTGAGTTGAAGTCGAAGTCGTTTTTTTCGATACTGTTCTGTAAAAAAAATCTTAAAAACAACTTTTATGAAAATACATTTAAGAGGGCGCTTAAGTTTAAAAAATTACCAAAGTAAAATGTGTAACTTATATTCAACCTATTTCCTGTGGCTGAAGAGACAGACCTCCGAAACATATCATAACGTAGCAAGAGTGTATACTACCCAGGCAGTGGAGTTATTCTCGAGTCGGGAGTCTCTATCGTCGTTCGTGTGTGCGACGGCGCCGCTGGTGGCGGGCGTGGTGGACGACACGTCGGCGCTGACGCGAGGCCACGCGCTGCGCGCCGCGTGCTGCCTCGCCGCGACAGCCGCGAGACAGAACTGCTTCACCGCTGATGTACTGCATAAACTGTACTTCGGTGAGCCGTTTGATATATAGGATAAAATGACCATACTTGAGAACCGATTAAAAACTAAAAATTAAAGGTATATAAAATTATGTTGAAATATGATACTTACGATCTATAATATAAAATTTAAAATATAATAAATATAATTTCCTTGCCGTTATAATGCGTGGTGATTGACTAGTTGTCCTAGTACTAGAAATATACCATCTTATTATATCTCTATTATCTTTAATACCGATATATGTTTGCCTCAATCAAATTCATTTCCCAACGTATCGCGTTGCAGTGGTGTTGAAGCGCCTGGACGACAGCAGCGACTCGGTGCGCGCATGCGCGGTGGACACGCTGGTGGCGCTGTACTCGCGCCGCCCGCGCCCCTACGACACGGTGTTGTACGGCGCGCACGTGGACGCGCTCTACAGCGCCATGCTAGTGCACCTCGACGACGCAGACGAAGACTTCCGCAAAAAAATGCTCGGTACGATCTGGGCCCCTACACAAATGTCACTTTTCTGTTGGCGTGAACGCTTGCGGAAAGATTAAATGTTTGCCAGTAGTTAGGCCAGCCTGGAAAATAGATTTGATGAATTATTTCCTAACAATATTGTGCCTTCATCATAAAAAGTACTTTTGCTCACTGTCACATTAAATTGCAGCAGAAACTGCTAAAAAATGTAACACAAAACTGGTACTATACCGCAATTTTTATATCTGTTCCTGTCACTCCAAACTTGTCTCTCTCTCGATTTCTCGTATAGTAGGTAAGTGCGCAATGTGTACACCGTACAGCAAACATGTTAACACCTTCAAATTTCTCTCAAACTACGCTAAACAGACATAAACAACGATAATTATTTTAGGAGTATATTATATTCGGCTGTGACGCCGGAGCTCATTCGATTTTGATGAATTATGCGTCATAATAGTCTGAACAAAATAGCTACATTTACTTGAATACGGCAACGCATATGCAATCATTTAAAATTGTACTAAAAGAAAGTTACATGTTTTGTTTTTCAGATGCCCTAATAAAGCTTAGTGACGTCGATCCGAAGCTCCTAATGAAAAAAGTGAAGGCTAATATACACATTTACAGAAACAAAGCTGCTTATGAGAGACTGTCAAGCCACTTGGAGAAATTACTCTCGTCTTAGACTTTTTTTTATTGTGCTCAACACCGCTTTAGCTACTATAATGTGTCTCTTAGGTTAGATTAGAGATAATGTTAGCTGCAATATTTAAGACAAATATATGAAGAGCCTTTTTTGTTTAAATACGGGAAAGTGATTTATTTTTAATCGTATTTCGTGATTTAAAAATATATGTTGTTTCTTTTAGAAACTGAATAGTGGTATTGTATATTGAGTTTTATTAAAAAGTTATGACTAAACAATTCCTAGACTTATTATTTATATACCTAGGATCACAGCCTACCTATCTAGAACTACATACATACATACATAAACTCACGCCTTTTTCCCAGAAGGGGTAGGCAGAGGTGCCGGGGCACCCACATTTCGCCAGTATGTTCCGTCCCACCATGTGATAGGGGGCGAGCCTATCGCCATATCGGGCACGAATTCCTGACTCCGAGCTGATACTGAATAGAAAAATCCAATATCACTTTGCCCGACCTGGGATTCGAACCCAAGACCTCAGCTTTGTAAGTGTACCGTAGTACAACTACGCCACCGAGGCAGTCGATCTATCTATCTAGAACTACACATTCAATTATGTATTAGGAGAAAACTTTTATGGCTTTATGGGTTATCTGAGACATTTTTTTAGACATTTTTACAACTTTGGTTAAGTTATATCAACTAACTTTGGATCTAATTTAATTTGACGATGCGAAAGCTGCTCCTATCTGCTCCCCTTTGGCGACGCCTTTGTTTGAGACCAAGGGCGGATTCAGCTTTTACGCCAGGGGGGAGGGGGTCATATAGTACGATTTCAATACTCGAATTCATAACAATGATTTTTTGAAGTTTGTTATAGCCGTTATTTGTGAACACACACACTTTTTACTTTATTTATCGACATACAAAGAATTAATAGTGATTATAAATTTTATCAACAATATAATAATCATTATCTCAATCTGAAGCCAGTCCAGGGGGGTTATGACCCCCATGACCACCCCCCCTGGATCCGCCCTTGTTTGCGACAGATGAACTAAATATCTGTCTTCTGCTGGCTTCCAAGTTTTTAGTTGCCATTATTTTGTATGGATTTATAATGTTGCACTGTAGGTACTGGATAACCGAGTAGTTTTTCACATCATACACTTTTCTGGGCCTGATGCATTTTAGTTAACTTACGAGTGTAAAATTATTTTGGGCACATGGCGTGGTCCTCTATCTATACATATAAATAAAATTGAAGTGACTGTTTGTAAAGTGAAAATAAAAAAAATATGTCCAACTACATATCGTTATACACACGATACTTATAACGAAAATGACCTTAGAATTTGTTTGTCTGTCTGTCTGTCTGTTTGTTCCGGCTAATCTCTGAAATGGCTGGACCGATTTTGACGGGACTTTTATTGTCAGTAGCTGATATAATAAGGAGTAACTTAGGCTACATTTATTTTAGAAAAAATCTTTTATTTAAGAAAAATTAAGTTTTTGTTAAATCCCACGCGGACGAAGTCGCGGGTACAGCTAGTTATAAATATATGTAATCGTCTGCAATCTGCTGCTGACTGTATTTTGCGAAAGTCAAAGCGGGGGGTCGCGTTTGAAATTACGTTTCAATTTACGTAACTTCAAATACAAAACTTTGAAATAAATTAAATACCTCTATTAAATCTCTCACTAATACACGTTTGAATAAATATTTGTTTGATTGAAATATTATTTTATTATACGACGAAGCAGTAAGCAAGGTTAAAGATACTTACTTGAATGCAATTTGTTTGATTTTTTGATTTTTACCAAGGGTCCATTATCCATGCCATTATCACATAAGTCAATTGTTGAAATTGGTTGAAATTGTCATTTGTTTGACGTTTGGTTTGACGGTCTGTGGGTTTGACGTTTATACGCGCGTTTGTATTGCACATGCTGTACATTTTATTTTACTCATTGGACATAAATAAATTAATTACTTGTTATTGAAATATTATAATCTAATTTTTGTATCTTCTATTCCATGATACAATGGAGGTGGTTAGGAAAAGTGAGTGAATTTAATTCAAAATCCTATATTGTGTATAGCGGTACAATTCTGATATAAATTATTTTTTTCAGATTTTAAAGAAGCATTACCTTTAATAAGGGCTTCTATAGAGAAGGCTGACTTTTTAGTGATTGATACTGAGTTCACAGGATTAATGAGAGGCAGGGATGTGTCTATGTTTGATAGTCCGGAAGATTACTATTATGGTTTATTGAAAGGCGCGACGGACTTCTTACTGATACAGTACGGTTTGTGCGCGTTCTATTGGGATCAAAGTGAGAATCGCTACATGAACGATGCATATAACTTTTACTTGTTCCCACGAGTGAAGCCAGGGCCTGATAAAATATTTATGTGTCAAAGTTCTAGCTTAGATTTTCTCGGAGCTCAGGGGTTTGATTTCAACAAAGTATTTAAAGAAGGTAAGTTTCACTACTAGTATTTATTGAGGTTTTTATTAACTTTTTAAATTAGTCTATGACTATTATTTAAAGTGAAAGATGTGCTAAGAAGCTGGAAGTTGTGGTTGACCTTAAATTGACGGCTGTTGGATTGTGTAGATAAAACACAGCAGAAGTATAGTCGAGAAATCTCACAGAAAAAATAATTAATAATATTGTTCACCAATAATTTCACATGAATCTTTGTACACATCAAATATGACTTACAATATTTATTTTTAAACATAGGGGGTATATATTACAAATAACTGGTAAATGTTTATTTTTATCATCCATTATCCTCCTTGACAATGTTAAAGTATTCAAATAACATTGTCTTTATTGCAGAGTAGGACTAGTTCGCAATTTCATGATTATTACATATAGAAATACTATCTTACAATTCTATTGAAATTAATTATTTATCTTTATTAGAATGTTTTATATCAATCAACAGCTTAACAAGCATGAAACAAAATGTTGATGTGAAAATTAGCCACTGTTGTCCCTTGGTAATAAAATATAATGTATATGAAAACCACATTAAACAGTAAAAGTAGTATATTAAGAGGAATTTGATTTAAACAAAACAATATAAATATTACAGGAATATCATACATGACAGAACCAGTCGAAACAAGATTAAGAGAAAGTTTATTAGAGAGGCAAAAGGTTCAACAAAAGGAGAAAGATAATGTGCCCATACCTGAAGAGAACAGAGAATTTATAGAAGATGTATGGTGAGCGGACTAACCTATTATCATTTATTATTGATTTATAGTCAAACTGTTTTATTATATGTTACTTAACACTTACACAATTTGGATTTAAATTTTTTAAGGGTTTTTTTTAGGATAATACATTACCGGTCGTATTAATAAACTCCGATGAGTGAGGGATTCACAAGCCCAAGGCTATAGAATTGATTCTATTATTTTGAATAGCAAGGTATTCACAATATTATTAATAAATACAGATGTACTTCGGCCAAACATTACAATCCTGTTATGGCAACCCACTGATTTTAAAGGTAAAGAGAGTTTACAAAATAATTAAATTGATTCTAAAGCTTTGGGCTATAGTTAATCCCTCACTCCTCTGAGTTTATTAATAAGGCCCTAGAATTATATATTTTTATTTGGGATTATTTACACTGTTTGTACACAGTTATTTTATGAAAGTTCAGCTTTCAATACTTCTTTTAGTTTACGTAAAACATTGTTTGATTTGCCTTTTCCCCCATTTATTCATATTCATTGTAAACAATAAAATGTTTACTTTACTACTAGTTCTTATATTCAGTCTAATAAAACACCTATTTATTATGTTACTTGGATTAAAAATATTCAGACTAGATATTTAAGTTGCTATTGTAATTATTTCTAGTATGCTATTGTAATTATTTCTACACTGTCATTCCTTTTTTTAAGTAAACGAGTCCGACAATTCTTGGACGGAAATGAAACCGAAATGGAGGTGGATGGTTATAATGGATTTATTAGATTACTTCTCTTTCAAGAACTAAAGGGACGATTTAAAGATGAAATCTATGTTGAGTCCAAAGTGTTAGAAAACAAAAGCAGGTAAATATGTTTAACGATTAACAGCCTTAAGTTTTGTCCCTTTGAACGATTTTTGAATTCAGTTTGAACTTAGAAGATAAAACATTCAATAGTCAAAATAGATTTATAAAATAAATAAATAAATAACTAAATAACACCCAACAGTCACATACATAGTCCTGACCTCACACTAAGATCGAGTATTGTGTCGTGGGTATCAGGAACTACGAGAGACTTTTCGGTCTCACAAACACCCAGAGCCGAAATAAATATTTGTGGGCCGCACAAACCGCGGCTTCTCGTTTCACAGGCAGCGTCTAACCAACTGTGCCACGGAGACTGTCATGAAAAATGACTATTAATAAGGCCATAATACTTCACACCATTAAGGATATAGATTGTATCATTAAAAATGTTGGTACCTACTATATTTCCGTAATATATTTGCTGAATAACTAACCATTTAGCCTGTAGCAATTTCACTTACTGAATTATACAAGATGATAAAGTTATATAGTCTTTTGTTACTTAGTAGTATTCAAGTCACATAATATGACACCTAAAATATAGCAATTTTTACTTCGATCAAATATACACTAGATACACAGTTGCCTGTAAAAGTTCTGTTAAAAAGTGGCACCAATGCATGACATGAAAAAAAGTAAACCAAAAAGATCACATATTCAGAATATATTAACACAAATTCCACCTTATTCCTGGAGCTTAAAGTAGCTTTTCAAATAATATTGTCTAAAGTTATGCGACGTTTTAGAAGCAACGGTCGGTGCGTGACTGAAGGCGAAAGAGTGCTTAAAGCACTCTTTTTTGGTGCCATTTTCTAATCGCTCATGTTGTATCTAGTGTATATTTGATCGAAGAATGTTTATTATGAAATTACATTTTATGTCCTCAAATGTTATGTGATAATGTAGTGTTTCATTGTAGAGTAATGAATGTTGTGAGAATAAAGCCAGGTGACGACCCTAACAAGTATTCCTCACAAAAACACGAAAAGGAGTGGGAAGATTTAGACGAGGCTATTGGATTCTCTAAAGTGGCGCGCATGATTAGTCAGTCGGTAAGCGATAATTAATTTATTTATAGTTGATTATTATTAAACATTTATGATAATAAATAAAACCACTGCACATTCATTGTTGACAACTTACATACAGATAATGATATGCAATATATAATTGCTTGGATTAAAATGTATAACTACATCTGTATTGCAAATAAATGACATAATCCAAATGGCAATATGGACATCTACACAGGGTGATATTGTCATATTATGGTATTTAATTTAAACAATATGTTTCTAACCACCCGAGGTAATATTATACTAAGTTTGAAAAGAAATTCTTGGTAGTATGCCATAGGCGTGTTTATGATAAAACTACCAAGCAATTTTAGTTTTTAAGGCTTTTGATCAACCCAATTATAAAAAAGACTTTTTGCCGCTCAAATAAGTTCCCGAACAGAATCGAAATTCAGCAAAGCTGTAAAAATACTTATTGAATATACGGGATGGCCATTGAAACCGTGAATCACGGTTTTTGACAAAATATCATTTCAGATATGTTTTAAGTATTTTAGAATGTAACCTGGTGTGATTAGAAACATGGGTTTTAATTTTTTCTTTTATTTTATTATAGTGCCATTATAATCCCTATTTAAGCACCGATCCCGAAAATAAAAACATCAAAATAAAATATGGTGGTCAGTCGAAAAAATTTGAATCAGATGGGTATATTTTTGAGATCAACACTCGGGTGATTTTGACACAGCTACTTTTTGATAATTTTGGGTATGAGTTTGTTATTATTGTAAAGATTTTTGTATAATAAACAAAATATAATGCTTGTTTCAGGGCAAGTTGGTGGTAGGCCACAATATGCTCCTCGACCTCCTTCACACATTGAACCACTTCTTCCAGCCGCTGCCAACAGCCTACACCACCTTTAAGGAATTTAGCAATTGCCTATTTCCCAAGTAATGTTTTATATTTTTATAGCCTGGAATAGAGTATATTTAAGCCTGTTAGTTATTATGTTATAATTGCTATTTTTTATTGCTTTGAATGGCGAGACGAGCATGCCGTTCGCCTGATGGTAAGCAATACGACCGCCTATGAATAGTAGCAATGATTGACATTCCACTGCGCTCACCACCCTGAGACATAAGATGTTAAGTCTCAATACGTCAAGTTGTTACTCTGGCTAAAATGTACTTTAAATAGGAACACAACAGTGCATTTACACTGCTGTTTGGCGGGAGTAATAGATATTGCGGTGGTACCTACCCAGGTGGCCTGTCACATATGAGAGACCTTCCATCAGTATCTACTTTCTACTGATGTATGCTGTTGTTGTTTTATTCTATTTATCCTGACGGAAAGGCAAAGGTCTAAGCCATACAGCCTAGCATAAGATGTAAAAAGGGTAGAGCACCCTTTTTGCTTCTATTGTTGCCATTGGCTTTCATATTAGCCAAGTTTTGTTGTTGCGTTCAAAAGAATAAGAGATTAATGATGCATTATGTCAATAATAATGATAATAACTTTATTCATACACTAAAACATATGATATTGCGTCACGAATGCATAAAAATATGATTCATTCGAATGGTATTGTTAGAAGTGAAAAATAATAATTAAAAAGCGTTATCGATTTGTTTCAGTGTGTTAGACACTAAGTACATGTCCAGTTTGCCGCCGTTCAAAGAGAAGGTGAACTCGAACGCCCTGCAACATTTGTACGCCACCCTCTCCGAACCACCATTCTCAATGCCTGAAGTTGGTAAGTGTCTATCTGAGAATGGTCTTTACCTATTATGTGTTATTTTTTAAGAACGCAGGGAAAAACATACTTTAGATTCGGGTTGGGCAACGAGAACGAAGAATATGAAAGATTTTTGTCACCATTATTTACTAGTGGTCCTCTTTTGATGATGAATGAATAAGCAGAGTGGAGCGGAGATATGTAGGGATCAACCAATCACATTCGATATCCATTTCATCGATGTTGAACCTTTATGGTTTCGCCACGCAGCGAGCGGGGCGGGACGGCGACGTATCGCAGACGGCAGGCGTCACATTGACTGGTCGTTAAGAGTTGTAATTCGGTTAATATAGAGCACGTTAAATAAATCCAAACGACGTATCGGCGTTGCGTCCCGTTCATCTTGCCGTCCTGTCCCGCCCACTGCGTGTCGAAGTACTATCTAATACGCCGTGTATAACTCTGTATGTGTCGGCAGGTTCGCTGGAAGGTCGCGGCTACCGTGACGCGGACGACAAGCAGCACGAGGCCGGCTACGACGCGTTCGTGACGGGGCGGTGCTTCCTGGCGATGTTCGTGCACCTGTCGCGCATGCGCGGCGAGCAGCACGCGCGGCCCGCGCACCCCGCGCCGCGCGCCGCCGTGCTCAAGCCCTTCCTCAACAAGCTGTTCCTGTGCCGCACCGCCTACCAGGACTCCTCGTACATGAACCTCGCCGGCGCCGACCGTCAGTATCTACTGCATACACACTGCACTTCACTGCGAACTTACATGTCGACGCAGGAAAGCGATTTTGTCGTATCTCGAAAAATGCGAATATGAGTTTTATACATCTTTCAATTCAGAAAAAAATACCGCAACGAATGGCCTCGTGTAAATGGAAGGATTTATTTTGAAATTTTATTACTAATAAAATGGTATTCCTAATTCTTCTATTTTAGAAGTTAATAGGTTCTTATATTAAGATTTTATAACTAAAAAAATGGTATTCCTAAATCTTCAAGTTTAGAAGCTATTGATTCTTTAAATAGTTTTTTTTTGGCTCTGGTGTAAAGTTGCATTTTTCGAGATACCACAAGATTGCTTTTGCCGTCCATGTGTTTAAAAGCGATAAAAACCCCGCTAATTTGGTTTTTGCCTCATTCGAACATACTAAACTTCGATGTTCGATATATTAGTCTAAATTAGTTTTAAATGATTCTGTCTTCGTCACTTTCATGACGTATGATATATTTGTTTTCACAATAATGTTCAGATTTTTGCTCCTATATTTCACGCACCCACTCTACGATTAAAAGTGCTAAGATCATAGTGGGGTTGGAGAACTTTTTTTCAACACTCTATATTGGCCGTATTTTCACACCTAGTCATAGTCAGAAGTGGATAGACATGCCTATAAGTTTCACGGCTTTTAGAAGGTCAGATATAATTTTAAGATGATTGTTTTCTTCCAGCATCGCCGCCGAGAGATCACGTTTTCCATTTAACATTCCCGAGGGAATGGCAGAGAAGTGACATCAGTCAGCTTTTCAGTCCGTTCGGTGAGTCACGCCATATTACATTAGAGTTATATACCGGAAAACTAAGCCGGGTAAAAGTTTTAGTGAATTCAGACTCAAAAAAACTAAAAAATTGCAATCTATTGTTTTGTTTGGATGCTATATAGTTTTTCCTAAAGACGCAATGGTTTAAATTATTATTTTTGTGATTTTTTTTTATCATCCTAGCACAATTATACCTAAAAAATTACAAAACAAATCTTCACTTTTTTGTTGCGTAATTTGAGTTGCTATGTGTGAAACTACCATTGTATTATTATTACACTGAATATGCGCTTTACCTATATAACAATCTAGAATAGGAATATTTACCTTTATGAAAAATAAATTAAAAAAGTAGACGATGAATAAGATGAAGAATAAATCAGCTTATTGTCATTTGTATCTATATATTTGTTGTTTGACAGATATCATTTTTAGCGACAAGAACGCCAATTGACACACCTTGATACTTAAAAAATATCATATAATTGTATTTTAGAAAATATTTCTAATTTAAATCCCTCTAGGCAAATATATAGCCTATGTTACTCGTGGATAATGTAGCTTTCGAATGGTGAAAGAATTTTGAAAATTGGTCCAGTAGTTTTTGAGCCTATTCATTACAAGCAAACAAACAAAGTTTTCCTCTTTATAATATTAGTGTAGATAAGTACAGTAAAGATGTGTGTACATGTGCAGGTCCCATCACGGTGGAGTTCATGGACGACACGAGCGCGCTGGTGTCGCTGGCGCGGCGCGAGCACGCCGCCGCCGCGCTGCGGGCGCTGGCGCCGCACGCGCGCGTCACGCTGCTGCCCTACAACACATACAAGCGGTGCCTGCGCAACCATGAGAAGGTACACGCACTATTCTATCCTCCTCAACCTAAAATGCCGTTAAGTACTAAAACCACTTTTTGAGCTATGTACAAAAAAGCGATATTTAAAAAAATAACAAGAGGTTTAAGACTTTGGAGTACTAAATAAAACAGGGTATATCAAGACTGCTACCGAAAACGAAGCCGAGTGGTAGTTTAAGCGACTTCAGACACAATGCAACAGAAAATGTTGGAAGAAAAAACGTTTTTTTTTATGGAGTCGTATTTAGGTGGTAAATATTTTTTTTCCTAAAATAATAGTGTTATTATTAAATTATTATTTTAGCAAAAACTATGGATTTACCACCCAAAAATGACGATATTTAAAAAATGGTAAAAAAAATTGTCGCGTTTCTTAGCAAAATTTTTGGTTGCATTTTGTTTGTAGTCACTAAAACTACTACCCGGCTTCGTTTTCGGTAGCCGTCTTGAGATCCCCGGTAGATCGCAGGAGGCACTTTCAAATAGCGAAACTTTCAATTTAGAACTGTAATATCGCTTTTTTGTGCATCACTCAAAAAGCGGTTTTAGTGCTTAACGGAAATTTAGCTTGAGGACGGCAGCATTATTACAGTACCTTTATACAGTCAACCATGAGATGGATTTGGAGGGCCATGCTCGGGGTTTCCCTACGAGACCGAATCAGAAGTGAAGAGATCCGTAGGAGAACTAAAGTAACCGACGTAGCCCAGCGGATTAGTAAGTTGAAGTGGCAATGGGCGGGGCACATAGCGCGGAGAACTGATAGCCGATGGGGCTAAAAAGTTCTCGAATGGAGGCCACGAGGTCTCTCATATGTGAGAGGCCGCCTGGTTGGGTACCACCGTAATGTCTATTTCTCCGGCCAAGCAGCAGTTTAAATTCACTGTTATGTTTCGAATTGAAGGATATTGTAGCCAGAGTAATTATTGTACATATCGAGACTTTACATTTTGTCTCAGGATGGCGAGCCCAGTGGAATGCCAAGCATTACTTTGTAATTCAAGGTGTTGTTTGGTTTTGCGAATGTTCATGAGCGGTTGTATCGCTTACCATCAGGCGAACGGCATGCTCGTCTCGCCATACATTGAAATAAAAAAATAATGTAGCGGAAAGCGCAGCGTAGGACGTCCACACACGAGGTGGTCAGGCGCCCTGCTAAAGGTCGCGGGACGTCGCTGGATGCAGGCTGCCTCCAACAGGTCTCTGTGGAAATCATTGGGAAGGCCTATGTTCAGCAGTGGACTTCCTTTGGCTGATGGATGGGATAGATTTACGGGAAGGAGAAAGAGAGGGCAGTGTAAAATAAAGAAACAATCAAAATGGTACAAATTAAACATTTTACTCTCTATATCTCTCTCTTTTTTTTCTAACTCTCTCCTCAGCAATAGAAGGTAGATTACTGGACATAGCTTCTTGGGCCAAAAAAAATCTAGACAATTTCAATTGTGCAAGAAATTATTATTTAAAATATTAGTCTGGAACATGCTTAAATATAGCAAAATAGTAAATCTTTTGAACATATTCGATGTTTATGTTGCCCTATCTTATTCTTCTTCGTAATTCTTAATTGGCCACGTGGCAAAACTGGAAATAAAAATGTTGTCTCCTAGCGCGCAAAATCTATTTGTGTTTGTTGGTTCCGATGTGTCGCGCCGCCTGCCAACTGCGGTATGGGCAGGGGTGTGTCTGGGCGCAAGGGTCATTGACAAGCGCAATGGTGTAACTGTAAGAGATGAGAGGTCAAGTTAGTCGCTAGCACATAAGAGTCAAAATGTTATACACATGTTTAGAACATTGACAGCCTCCATGGCGCAGTCGGTTAGATGCCGCCTGTGAAACGTGAAAAGTGGCCGCGGGTTCGATCCCCGCACCGAAAAAAACGTTTGTGCAAAAATTTCTTTCGGGTCTGGGTGTTTGTGAGACCGAAAAGTCTCGTAGTTGCTAATATTCACGACACAAGACTCGATCTTAGTGTGCGATCAGGACTATGTATGTTAGGTGTTATTTATTTATTTTTCCTCACATTAAGTAACTTCACTACATAGTATAAAACAAAGTGGCTTTCTCTGTCCTTATGTCCCTTTGTATGCTTAAATCTTTAAAACTACGCAACGGATTTTGATGCGTTTTTTTAATAGATAGAGTGATTCAAGTGGAAGGTTTATATGTATAATACATACATTTTATTGTACAGAAATCTATTTGTACCCGGGCGAAGCTGGGCCGGGCCGCTAGTATTTATATAAATGTTTGCTGGTCGATACAACATGCTCGTTTCACTAAAATGTACAAACAATTTGTTCACAGAGCTTGATAAAGCCGGAGCCGGCGGCCGGAGACAATAAGACAATGTGCGTATCCCTCCATACATTATTTGCAGGAGTTTTGTGCATGTTTGTCACATGTGGCTTCCTATATATTCTTCTTCATATAACTAAGTTTTGCACGGAAGCTAAGCTGCCCGTGTGTGATCATTTTCCACTACTGGACACATTCCAAAGACTTGCATTTATGTTAGGTTTGTAATTTTATAAATGACATTACACATTTTTATTTTTTATTATTCCTTGTATATGTTATGTTTTGTTTACACAAGCATTCCTCCTTTTTAATTGTATCGCATCTTATATTCAGATATAAAATAGTGTTTTTTTGTGTGAGCTTGCTGCGTTTTATAAGTCATTCATAATTCATAATTCGAACAATGTGACTCTAACTATATGAAGTATTTTAGTTAGTTATAAGTGTGGCTCATTATGGATGCTAGTTGCTACTTGTAGCATTTAGTATATACGTTGAAGGATTATGTTGTAGTTGAAGCTGTATCTATGTATTTTTAAGTAAATAAAAATGTGGTTTTATATTTTGTTTCATTTAGATAAGAGAGATGTTGGAGTCACATTGTTTAAATCGATTTTCATCATGTGCATTTGTTTCGTTTGAGTGTGACTACGCTTTGTGATTTGTAACTCCAACATTTTAGCATCTTTTGATGTCGCATCCTTACCTCATCCTGCATTTTATTATTTATTTTTCTTTATAGATTTTGAAATTAAATGGTAGTACAAACATTATTTTCATTATAATACAATTGTTCATTTTAACGATTTAAATAAAAAAATGGTTTTATTATGTTATGGAAAATAATGTTATTTGGAATAGTTTTTTTTATAAAAAAAGCAACATACAGTCGAATTGAGAACCTCGTCCTTTTTTTGAAGCCGGTTAAAAATAAATGTGAAAAAGTTTTGTTGTATTTTTTAAATAACAAATACTTTGCACTATTGACACGTACGAGTATAATGGTGGCACTTCACATGGCTATTTGTATTTGTGTATTTGGCATATTTGGCCTATTTGACAATCAAGGCCAATAACAAGTACGTATTGGCCTTGATTGTCAAATTGTCATATTTCCCTCTATTTGCATGTTTGCTTTTAACGTCATTTATTTTGCCATATACAACAAACAACCAATAGCCAATACAAACAGCCATGTGAAGTGCCAGCATAAGTTAATTTGCCATGTTTGCAAAATAGAATTTCGTCACTGGCAAACACGCTGACGTAATATAGAACATTTTGTCGTCTGATACACAAACTGTAAAAAAAAAACAATATTTACAGCAGAACAAAGATCAGATTCAGATTCAGATCAGAACCATGCACTTTGAATAACATTTCGTGTAGAACCTGCGCGAATGAAATATTTTTAAAAGCGATCATTGATTTTCTATATATTTTATGGATTTAGCCCATTTCTGCAACATCGAACATGCTTTTAATACATATTATAAAAATAGAAATACAGACAGAAATTCTGAATTAGGTTATTTCAAAGACATTTTGTCTGCATGGTAAACGACTGCTATTTTACATACAAGATTCAAGTATTTTATTTGTGAACGATATCTCTTTTGGTTTCAGGGTCCCTCCTGAAATAAAGCAGCGACCAGGTTAGTTAATATGCTTTATTTTTAATAGTAAAACAAATAAATAGTTTGTGTTATGTTTTTGAAAATAGTATATGTATAATATTTATTATGTATTTGGTCAAAACTAGATAATTATTATGTTCTTTCGAATAACTAAAATGCTGAAAGTCGGCGAATTTATGATCTCGAACTTATATCCGGTATATCAAGATTGCTACCGAAAATGAAGCTGGGTGGTAGTTTTAGCGAGTACAAACACAATGCAATCAAAAATTTCGCCAAGAAGAGCGATTGTTTTTAAATATTTTTTTTATATTTAAAAAAAGTGTTTGGATGGTAAACCTATAGTTTTTGCTAAACTTATAATTTAAACCCTTGCGTATTATAGTGTTCTTAAGAATAAAAGGGTGAACACTAGGTATTATTTTAGAAAAAACTATTTTTACAAATACGATGATAGGAAAAAATAATGAAAGAACTCGTTGATTTTTTTTGCGACATTTTAGTTGCATTTTGTTTGAAGTGACTAAAACTATCTCCCGGCATTGTTTTCCGTACCAGTCTTGATATGCCCAGTAACCAAATTAAGTTTATCGAAAAATAAAGTGTTATTTGGTTGTCTTTCTCGGTTCTTTTTTGGTCTTTGATAGTGTCTATTGCGATTTAATAGGAAAGGAATTTCATTTCTGTAGGTAAATGTTTTTTAATATCTTTATGAATTATACTAAAAAAAAGAGACAAGAAAGATGGAAAAAAATTGTACTATAGTGAAATTGTTTCGGGCCGTTATTTATTTATGGCAATAACACATTCCGATGTGATGCAGTTATTCATTGAGCATTCAAAATATTTGTAAAAGACTACTTGAAAAAAGAATATTCTGATTTGACCCCTGACGATTTCAGTTTTTCGCTGGAACATAATAATTCCATGTAAAACATTATAGAACTCTGTCAATATTCTAAAGACGGAGAAGATGGAAACATAATAGGATGGTTTTTATTTTGTGTTGTGTAATATTCTGTCACTTAATCCCTGACTAGTTTAATTTTTTGTCGGAGCATAATAATTCTACGTGTAAAATATAAAACTCTGGCAGGAGTTTAATAAAGAGAAGAAGATATAACAGAATGGTTTTTGTGTTGTGTTGTACTAGTGAGTACCGTGAGTACGCACACGTCGTCGGTGCGGCCGGCGGCGCGGGCGCGTGACGCGGCGCCGAGCGCGTCGCCGCCCGAGCCCGCGCACGCACGCAAGAGAACCTCCTCGGGAGTCTTCCAGGTCACACCACTTTTATTTATTCATTTATAATTCTTTATTGTACCTAAAACAAGCAAAGGAAACATAAACAAGGGAATTAGATGTAACATCAGTAGAAACGGCGGTCTTTTCGTTCACGGCGATCTCCTATAAATAAGATCTACTTCTGGACTAGAATAAATAAGATCTACACTGGAATAATACACTAACACATATATCGGACACACTATTATCACATTACTAGAAGATAATTTATCATATCTTCGGTCTACATTAAAAGTCGTATTACTGACAAGTATACACATTTTGTTTATTACTAAATACAATTTTACCGAATTAAAATAATTAGCATCTATCAGTAATCGTCTTATGAAATATTCGTAGCGGGAACATCGCGAACTAAATGTTTGTTGCAAACGGGGAATGCCGTACCGTATATACGGTATACCGCAGTACAACTCTGCCGTCCTCAAGCTAAAATGTCGTTAAGTACTAAAACCACTTTTTGGGTTATGCACAAACAAACGTATTTTTTTAAAAATGTGCTACTTAATAATAAGAGGTCATCTTTAAGACTTGGAGTACTGAATAATAGATCGTAGGAGGCACTTTCATATAGCGAAACTTTCAATTTAGAACTGTAATATCGCTTTTTTGTGCATAACTCAAAAAGTGGTTTTGGGACTTAACGGCATTTTAGCTAGAGGACGGCAGAACTGCCTGTAGGCAGTCAGCAACTATATAACAATTTCTAAAAAAAAAAAAAATATGTTGCAGGTGGATGTATTTGAACCGCCTTCGAAGAAACCCGAACACAGACGAACCAGTTCAGATGGGTTACAGAAACAGTCAGAAGGGTTAAACAATGGACACAGAAAATTAACGGAAAATGTAGAAATACAGAACGATAAAGTAAGAGAAAAGCTAAGAAAAGAAACGGTCATACAAAAAAATAATAAAGAAAGTCCACCCATCTGTGTGACAGCTTTCAAAGAAAGCGATAATTGGGATTAAGTTGAATAATTATAAGAATTACTTAATCAGTTTTTACTTGTTTTATTTATCCTGCTTTTGAGATACTCAAATCCCGATAAAAAAAAGGACATTTTCCTTTATTTTAACGGTGTTACAATTTCATTTACTGCATTGAATGGCAAGACGAGAATGCTGGTCCCCTGACGGTAAGCGATATGACAGTTCATGGACAGTAGCAAAACCAAACAACACCTTGAATTTCAAAGCAATGCTTGGTCTCAATATGACCAGTAGTTAGTCTGGCTATAGTATCTTTGAAACCGAAACTCAACAGTGCACTTACACATCGCGGTGGTACCCACCAAGACTATCCACTAACTATACTATACTATACTATTAAGCCGCAGATATCCTGTATATCTCCTGATTCTTTTTAGTGGGCGTGGATAACGGGAAGTTTGGAAGTATGAGGAATAGCGAAAAATATCCAAAAAAGTAAAACTAAAAAACTAAAAATACAATAGAGTATTTCTGAATTTTTTTTTATGCCTAGTGAGGAACCGAATCCGTTAATTTTGAAAAAAAAAAAATCCGTCTGGAAAGTTATGCCATACGGCAATCTTATGGTATGACTTCGTTTTTAGCAACATATTTTTATTTGCCGTGACCTCAAGACATATCTTCTCTCGCTGCGATGGGAGTGCAATTTATAGGAAATTACTCAAAATAAGTCTTAACAACCACTCGATTTAAAACTTTGAATTGATAAAGAAACTTCTTGTGTAATATTGTTATTTAGGACAAATTGTCTTCATTATCTACATTGAAACATTGTGCGGTAAAGCAGGACATCAAATCCTATCTGAGTGTGTATCCCGTTGTACTATGACGCCTATAACTGCGTTCCACATAACACTTTGTTTGGTTGTTAAATAATTTCCTTACATTTCCCAACACAATGTGTTTCAACGGGGATTCTAGTTTAAGCGAAGTGAGGCTGCTTCTATTGTGCACAACGATTTAGCTGATCGTGAGAGGATATGTAGGTGCGCTGTTAGTTAGCGAAATGCCGGATAAATGCTCCGACTGTGTTGTGTCTAGTTGACGATTTATATTGATTTAATTAAATATTAGGTCACATTCACACTTAAAAATATTAGTTGACTAACAATTTCTTTTAAAAATATTTTGAAGTAATCAAAAAGTCCTATGTATAAGAAAAAAAACTAAGTGTGAATGTCGTGGCTCCGACAGACTCCATGCTATTGGTGATAGATTTGTCTAGTTGTAGATTTCGATAGAGAGAATGTAGCTACTGGGTCTTCAAATTCGTATATTTTGAGTCTATAAAATTAATAATTATATTGATTTCAAAAATGAAAAAATTAAGGATTAGCAAACACAGCGATGAATGGGCACTTAAACTGACAAAACCACTTATTTTTCAGCCTGTTAGACTAGAAATTATTCTATGTATTTTCATGAAAATATATTAGTTTGTCATAATTGTGGGTAGTAAATAATGAGGAAGGTGTGAATTATCCGGAATTTGGCTTGTGCTGGCAGTTGGCACAGTAGTCGGTGGCTCGGACAATGGCGCGTGGCGATAGCGGCGACCCTACGACCTCGCGTGCGCGCTTCCGCCATCTTGCATTTTAATGCGGCGCATGCACAGAACTGCATTTGCATACCGGGTACACGTGCGATTATATTTTATTTTCATTTCGCTGCTGGGAAATATGTCATTTTACTAAACTATACTATACGGTATTTAGATCTATCTATATGACTTTTCAATTATATTATGTTAATTGATTTAAAAAGTAAGGATAGGCCTTTCAGTAGGTACGTTTGGAGTTTCCAAAAAATGACCGTGATAATCGTGCTGGAATAAATATTAAATTAACTTAATTTAATAGATTTCTTCTAAACAGTGATAAAATTATTAACTTAATTCTTATTAAGCTATCTGTAATTATAGAAGCGACATTTTTCAAAATTGTTGCGGGCGACGACTTATTTCAGTAACGCTCTACTAGCGATGCACTGGAGCGCGCACACCAAACACGTCGGAACACTTTACGTGCTTTTCGCCCTGTACATATATTTATGTCAATGACCATATTATTTATTTATTTTATTTAAGGAAGGCTTACAGACAAATTACAAATATGAGTAGAAATAAATGAAATATATATAAAAAAAAAAATGCTGACAACAAACCTCCACCAATAAGATAATATGTGATATTGTATCCGCAGTGGATTCAGCATAGATGTCAGTAGTGCCATCGACACTCTGAACTTACCATCTTACCTCTCTTTAGTCGCACTAAGTTCACTCTTGAGCAGGGGTATACCGGGATATAGGGGTAGCCAGGCAGACATTCAGGCATACATATGTACATATGTACGAGTACATCAGCGGTTTTTCACATTAGGGTATATCTAAGCCTTTACCCTTTTACCATTCTTTCTTGTTCAGGGCTTTATCCTTCCATGTAAGTCTAGCTTTTCTGCCTTGTTTAATTCATGATTATGATATTTTTTAAACTAATCAAAAATATTTTATTTACAATGTATATATACAATTTACAAACACAATTTGGTTTGTGAAGTAAGGTAAAGGTAAAGGTTTCCATCTTTTCGTTATATTAAATGAAAATGGTTTTGTTAACATGGGATTGTAGTGTGATCTGTGACTGTGATCCTGTAATATGGAAAGAAGTATTATAATTTTTCCATATTTACCTTTACTTTCGAACATTTTATTTAACATTCTGATCGGTTGCCACTCAATATTCTATTATAGCTATGTTTATGTGGAATAAAAAAACCCTAGTTTTTCTAAATTAGTATTATAATTTGAAGGATCAAGTTAAGAAAAACATTTCTGAGAAAATCGATTTGTCTTCAGAAAAAATGTAGTAGGTAAGTATAGTATAGACAATAGAGTCTATTTTTAGCTAAATCCGAGTTATTAAACGTGACTGATGTGTATTCTGCACCCTCGTTATGTAAGCGTTAATGAAACCGCCCATATCGTATAATGGTAGGCAGTAGGTACAGTGAAATGTGTTTGAGTGCAGCACATTCGTAAATCCCATTTCATCGTTGGCACTCGTGGCGATGGTATCTCGCGACGGCTGAGCTATGTCCTGCCTCGCATAGTTTAACTCGACGTTTCGGGGACAGAGCGGACATTCATTTGAGTACGACAACCTGACACTGTTTATGGATGTGGTGTAATTTCTACTGTTTTAAACAGTAATTTTCTCTAAGTGTTGCAGTTTTAGCTCTGCTTTAACACGGTTTATAGAGTTGAAGTTGTAAGTGCGAATGTTATTTATAGGTATCCAATTAATTATTAAGCAATTGGTGTATTAAGTGGTTTTTGATTATACGAACAAATACTAGGTTTTTATACCTTCAAAGAAGTAATTTCCTATTTGTATTTTGTATAAAATTAAATAATGATAAAAGGCATTTCAACTTATCGTATTATATTTCCAGTTAGACTTGACTGACACTGCAGTAGTTGTGTACCTTTGAACTGAAAGATATCGAACAATGACTCGTAATTCTATAAATAGATTTCATTTTCGCAATACCTCTGCAATGATAGCGTGGCACGAGTTGAAAATTGGATGGAGAGCGACATAGCACAATGAACTAGCTAGAAAGTTCAATTGGCAATGGGCAGGACATAGAGTGCGAAGAAATGTGGCTGATGGAGTTAAAAAGTGTCGTAATGGAGGTTATGCACCGGCTATGCGGCATAATTTGTCTATACATCAATCGATGGAGCTGATAAAGTTCGCGGGGGACTGAAAGCTAGTCAATTTTCACAAATCGCGATGGAAATTCGTGAAGTGGGATTTAATTCAGTAATGAATTTTCTGGAGATAATCATGAGTACGATAAATATTTGGCTGAAAACTGAATCCGCTATTAATACACGACTATTGTACAGGCAACTTTCCATATCGAAAAAATAATATATTTATCACAATAATATAAGTATTTAGCATGCACTTTTAAAATTAGGCGTGATTTGTGGTTTTTAGCTTAATACGTCCTTGTCGAGTCTGTTTGGATGGTTTGTTCTATGGTGCGAGGTGCGCACGCGCCGCGAAGTGGGTCGTTCGCGCCTGCGCCGCCGATCGCCGGCTGCGGCCGACGCTGCGCTGCGCCGGTTGCGCATTGTTCTGATTTAACAGTTCGTGATGTGGCGCACATGCTAATGTTAGCAAACGACACGCTGTCGATCCCGCGATAACCGTTTTTGTTTATTTACACCGCATAACGTGCACTTCTTTCTGTACTTTTAAGTTTTAACGAGACTTTTTAAACTTTTGATTTAAGATAATGTAACTGTAGCGTTTAGTGTGCATGAGTTCGATAGTTAGGTATTTAAGACTTATTTTTTTAACTAGTGCTCCATTTCACTACGCAATAGCTAACTAATTTTCCACGTGTTTTCACAGCTTTCTCAAAATCAATAATCAATATAACTTTCTATTGCGGCTAGTTATATTGTACACCTAATAATTTACTTACACGGGGATGAAGTATTTGCAGAGTTATTTACTTTGCCACATTTTTTTGTTATGTTAAATCGCGCCAAAAGTTGTACACGCCTCGATTTGGAATTCAAGTAGTAATACATATTATTATAATAATTTTAATATGCAATTTAATTTGAACACGCATACACAACTGGGCATAAACTCCCGTCGTTGGTCTGTAAGTAGTCTTTACTCTGCAGTGCTCCACATTTAACGCAACATTGTAAGTGTCGGCGCAGTGCGGTGTATATCGCGGCGGGCGTATGACAAACGCCCGCCATTCTCTCGCCAAAGTGGTTTTCTCGTCAGATGAACACTTTCAGCCGCGATAACATTCAGTGGTTACGTGGAACTCGTTTCGGAGAATAACTAAGAGTTTAGATTTAGTCACACACTGCGCACTGTCTTCCCCATTTAAGATGTAGGATACAAACCGGCTCGCCGTTGATTCATATGTCCATGTCAGATGGTCAACAATATTGTTATGGATCATTGCAGTCATTTGTCATCCCACTGGAATTATGAATTTAAACGGCATTCTGTCGGGAAATGCCATGCGTTTTCAAATTGTGTAGAATTTAGGTGAGGCTTGTTGACAATGCACTAGTGTTTGCTAGAAGCTATGTGACAATCTGCAATCGAATTGAATATGGCGTGAACTATGGAACCCATAAATATTAGGTAGTAGAGTCGTCTCTATCATGAAAAAAGACTTGATATCTTACATATTCAATCTACATAGTTAGAAGCCAGTGATGAGGTTACGTGTGATAACCTGCGCCCGACCGCACAAGGCAGTGCGCGCCCCGACGCAGCGCCATCGCGCCTTGACGTGGTACTAATGGCGCCCCCGACGACGCCCGCGCTATATTGTTCACCTCCAGCCGCTAACGACTTACATTCATCTGCACCATGCTCCTCACACGCAAATAATGAAGATTGTAACTCGCAAGCAGGCTAGAAAGTGAGCCTAATAAATTTTGAAGCACAAACGTGTTGTCTTTCTATATGAGGGGGCATGAATCATCCGCAATGTAAGTACAATGTTTAGTTCAACTTCCACAGTACGTTTTCACATTTTAAGTGAATTTAATTATTCACTTGATTGTTCGTGCGTGTTTAATTTAAGCGTAATCTCTGGTGGAAAGTACGGTGCGTTATATTTAAACGGTGTTGGGTAATGCGCTTTGTGAATTAGTGTGATTGACAGCTGTTAGAGTTATCTGTGGATTGCGGCGCGGTTGAAGCGCTGGCCAGAATGTGGTTGCGGATCGCATCGCGCCGAGCCCGACCGTTTCGCACATCTGTGCTATCTGCGATCTCGACGGGGACGTTTCTCGTCTCGTCGCCTGCCCGCTGTCATCGTCAGCCACCTAACGGCGCGCGTTCGATCGCAACCAATACCTATTCGCTTTGCTCCCGCGCCGACCAGATGTTATCGCAAGATTTCATTAGCTAATGGCCAATTACACTGAGTGACGTGTCCGGGGCAAATTGTCTGTGGCTCGTCGTATTTGGGCTCCCTTTCGGCGTTCGCGTTTGTCGGACGTGTGTCGTGTTGTGTCGTGTAGGTGCTCGTCAGGAAGGCAACACACACTCACTATATTTTCTTGTTTCTCCGGTACTTAGTACCATTTTATCCCTACGTATTTGATTGTCTTTATAGTGCTGATTTTATTTTTCCTCTTATGCAAACCTTTGTCAGATGTACGAATAGCCTTTAAAAAGAGTTTCCAAAATGCAAAGAGCGATAATACAATATCACTGTAAATAGTGCTGTGAATCTATGAAAGAGTTGTATTTACCTTTAAGCTTATACTTATATTTTATTATTATTTATTTATTATTTTAATCAGAAATACAATTTATACAGTATTTTTTTGCAGTTAACTATGTTAATTTCTCATACAAACCATAAAGTAGAATAACTAATACGATGTCATAAATTTATTTATTTATATTATGGATCGGTTTTTGCAGAATAATGAATAAAATACGAGTATATGTGAGGCTGTTTGGCTGCACTTACAAAATAGGATATAGTTAGTTTCACGATGTGGCGGAGTGATAGAGTATGCGCACGCGACGAGACGCGACGATCGCGACGGACGCGGACACCAACCAGTGACGCTCGCCAACACGCCTGATTAGTGCGCCTTGTTACAGACGCAACGGGACTACATGCACACAATCACGACTTTTATTATTTTTTTGCAATAAATGGCGCGACGAGCATGCCGTTCGCCTGATGGTAAGCGATACGACTGATCATAAACAGTAGCAGAAGTAAACAACACCTTGAATTACAAAGCAATGCTTGGCATTCCACTGCACTCGCCGTCCTGAGACACAAGATGTTAAGTCTCAATATGTCCAGTAGTTACTTTGGCTACAATATCCTTCAATCCGAAACACAACAGTGCATCTACACTGCTGTTTGACGGGAGAAATAGACAATGCGGTGGTACCTACCCATGCGGCCTCTCACATATGATAGACCTACCACCACGACTTACCTAATAATACAGCACACAGGAAAAATAAGAAAACTGCGAAATTAATTGATGGATTAGATAAAAGTGCATGCAGCGAAATTTTTGGATAGAGTATACTCGTATCAAAACTGCTACCGAAAAAGAAGCCGGTGGTAGTTTTAGTGACACCAGACACAATGTAATTAAAATTGAAAAAAAAGCGACGATTTTTTCAGATATTTTTTCCTAGCATCGTATTTGGTGGAAATTATTATTTTAGAAAAAACTATATACATATGTATCACATATATGTACATAGTTTTTTCTAAAACAATAGTAAACACCCTTTTAGTTTTAAAGACGCTATGGTACGCAAGAGATTAAATAACAATAATTTTAGCATAAACTATGGATTTACCACCCAATCTGGATGATATTTACAAAATTCCGAAAAAATTGTCGCGTTCCTGTGCGAATTTTAAATTGCATTGTATTTGTAGTCACCAAAACTATCACCCGGCTTCGTTTTCGGTCGGAGTCTTGATATCCCTTTATAACTTACTAGTATTTTAAAAATTGCTTTTTCAGTCTTTTGCAACAAGAAGTTCACTGCTACATAGGTCTCACCGAGGGATTATTCTGAGCGGATAACGACCTACTATCCAACTAAACTAACAGTTACCGTTTGACGTTTCATACTTTTCAACTTTGTACAGGCGTAACTTACGCAATTTCAATAACATTTCGCCCAAAATCGTGGAATTGTGGCTTTATAGCGAGTGAAATTAAAATTGTGTGAGTTACGCTTGTCTAAATATGTTTGAAATTGAAAAATATGAAACGTCAAACGGTACCTGTTAGTTTAGTTGGATAGTAGTAGACGAGTTGCCCAGCTGCGATTGTCATTGGACAATGCTGTCTCTACGATGGGTATTCCACCATAGGTCGGTCGCCAGGGGAGTTACTCTATGAAACGTTACGAAGTTCGAATGTGCGGACGCTATACGTAAAACTGAACTAATGTGTCTAGATACTCCACAAAATGCTGGAATCCTCAATCGTACGTCAGTAAGTGTAATAGAGAATAGTATTGATTTTTAGAAGTGGAAAACTTATATCTTACTCCGGACGTCGAACATCCGAAAATTCGAAGTTCGAATCGTTTTTATAGACTAACCCCCCAGAATTTTCCGCTCACTTACAGCTACCACCACGAACCAGGTGAAGTTAGCTTGGACGGGAGGTGTTGTAAGCCTCATGCGACCCATAAAACTCTTTCAAACTTTTATTATGAGCAATATAAATAAATACACATAAATCAAGACTGCGACCGAAAACAAAGCCGGATGATAGTTATAGTAACATTTTTTAATGTTTTATATATAATCTTTTTTGGGTGGCTAATCCATAGTTTTTGCAAAAATAATAATTTAAGCCCTTGCGTGCCATAGCATCTTTAGAAATAAAAGTTTGTATATTATTATTTCAGGAAAACTATGTATTTACCAAATTAAAATTATAGGAAAAAATCGCCGTTTTATTTTTACAAAATTTTTAATTGAATTTTGTCTGAACTCTGAAGTCATTAAAACCACAATCTGGCTTCGTTTTCGGTCGCAGTCTGGAAATTAGATAAACTCTGTATGTACAAGTACTTTTAATAAAAATGTATTAAAACATGGTGCGGTCAACAAAGAGTTCTTGCATTTTCTATGTTGGTCTACTTTACAAACACGACACCATTTACGTTCGTTTAGGATCTTTGGCGCGATATTTATTACGTGGCGTGGGCATGTACAACAATACAGGCGGCTGTCGTGTACCTCGTGCTCGTCCCATAAGTTACCAATTATGGTGAGGGTGGTACAAAATGGGTGTTATCGCCATGTAAGCCCGCGTCGCGACACCGGCGCAGGTGATTTACCCGCGCGCGCCTTGTCCCTGGGTGCCCGACAAACAATAAATACTGGTAGCGATTTACAGACGCGGCCTAAACGTTACTCTAACACCCTAATGCCGCTGTACCGAGCCGCGCCGCGTTTACTTTGTACTGCATTACTGCTCGCTCGCAACTGTGCTCGCAACTGAGGTGCATTTTACTTTTTGAATTTCGAATTAATGTGTGACGTTTCCATTGATATGCGATTTAATTTAATGTTGAATTAAAATTATTCTAGTGAATTATTCAAAGTTAGAAATTAAAAGAAGTAAAGTATTGAATGAGGAATTAAAGCCAAATACGGCATTTAAATGTATATGTTTTTCGTTGAATGTTTAGCTACGAATTACTTAGTGACGTGAAGTAAATAGTTTGGTTTATTTATCGCCTAAGGTCTTTGTTATATTCCTTGTTTTGGTAAAGTTAGATTTAGCGATAAAATAAATCGCGAATACGAATCTGCGTTGGCCGGCCAATGGTGCGAGTGCACTAAACGTTCGGTGACACATTTAACCGTTTCAGACTGGTATATAAATCTGGTGCACAATAATACCAATTCACGGAACATTATAATCGTTGAAGGGATCGATAAAGTGCGATTGGTCGGCGCGGAATGTGACACCAGCGCCGCGGACTTCATTAGGACTTGGCCTTTTTGTTTTACACGTACATTATCGGTACTGCAATGTGCAGAGTGCGGAGAAAATTCTATTAGCGTTTATTTGTGTATATGTTTCTGTAAGTTTTATATGTTGGTTTAGAAATTTAATTTACAGAGTTTCACGAGCAATAGGTAGAGACCGAAACATCTTTTTCTTAGATTGTAAAAATATATACCAGAACTTATTTTAGAATTTCATTCTACAAGTATTTAAGTGTTTGTTTGATTTAGATTCTGAAGAGATGAATAAATAATATTTATTCAAAAATACAAATACCGATACAATAAAGACAGTGTGTACAGTTGTGCAATAAAGACCGTTAGAATTCAGATGAAACCTATCGACAGTTTATAGTCTCAGCTGGCATTACTGAAGAAATCTATGTTCTATAAACAAAATGCCATGATTATTAAATACGATGTGTCCAACCAACCATTATATTACTTAAAAAATTGGAAATTTTGGTAAATATCGGTTATATAAACGGTTCGGGTTCAGCCCGTTTATCCACTATCCAAGTTTCAACACACGATTGTATCGATCGATAAAAGATAACATCTTCTCATCTGTGGATATTTTATTGGGATTGCACTCCACTTAGCTTCAATTGCATTGTGCTTTACCGTGCTAAATAAAATAAAATGCCTAAATAACTATAAGTGTGATGGTTTTTGCTTCTTAAACCGACGGTTAAGAGCACGAGAGAGGTGTCCGCGGCATTTGTTATGCGCGTACCGGCCACGGTCACTCGTTAACCCGATCCTAATGAGATTCTCTTTACTTTATTACGGAGAGTTACTGCTTACTGCGCTCTCCGCCTGTTTGTGTCCCCGATAGCTGCTCTAATTCCTGCCAATACTTAGTCTGTAATTTATACTTGAGTGTTGTTTTAGTATGGAGTCGTTTTTGTAGAATCGAGGATATATATGTATGGACCACGGAAACTATTTAAAACTGCTACATACTTTGGGTGGCGAATTTAATTACAAGCATTTATTTAGTTTCACTTGTTTTAGTATTCGATTATACGAGACCCAATTCTCGCATATTGTTTATAGGTTAACTTTTGCGTTCCTCAGAGGTCATAGATATAGGTCAGGTTTGTCCTATTGTGGAAGAAATATCTCAACATCGACATTATTGTACTTACATTTCAGATATTCTTGTCTGAAGTCCCGATATTCCTATCAGGTACACAATACAACTTGTTCATGGAAATATCTACACAATATTGCTTAGATCCCAAGGTTGGCAATGCGGAACCCTCAGAGTACGCCTTAGGTCCATTAATTATAATGAAAGCATGTTAACATGACACGCGCGTGGTTCTCGTCGCGAACGCAGCGAAAAATTTCACGTCGGCATGTATCTCTTGTGTGCCAATCATATTCTGCCAAATGGGGCAAGTCATCCCGATACAGCGTGATATTAATAACTTAGTTTTTTGCGTAGGCGCGTGATCGGCTTTGATGATCGCCGAGCACGGTCCGTTTCAAAACACACCATTTATGTTTTTATTTCGCTGATATCCAACTGGGTTTCATCACGCAGTACTAGAATTACACAGGTTTTTATTTACATCCGTTGAAATGTATATCTATTTATTTTTTACTTGCTATTCATAATCGAATAAAAGAATCGTTTAGGCCTCAGCTGTGTTCCGTTTTTATATTTTTTAGCAATTGACAAAAATATGGGAGGTTTTAATAATATGGTGTTTCCTACTCACGTGCAAGAATTTTAATCGATTAAAATGTTCATGGAGTGATTCCATGCTCGATTATGGAACAATATCTTCTCTTACTAAAGAAGATATTAAAATGTATAATGTAGCGTTCTTTTTCATTTAAAGCCCCTGTAAAAACCAAGTATCTACTAGTGCACTTGTAAATTACTTTTTAATTATAAATATTAGAGTTGGACATCTATTCAATATTGTATATGGGGTGATACAAATACATCTAGTCATAGTTCATAATTTTTGGGCTTGCGCACAGACGCAAAAAGCTGTACGATGTTGCAGCACGACATCAACATGAATAGAATTTAACTCGTCCTAGCGACCCACGTAAATGCTTTGTGTTTCGGGTTAAACCTGTGAATATTCGGATAAATTAGACTGGATAGTTGTTTCGCCGAGACATTGTCATTTCGCTTCGATGGTTATTCTGTCTAATTGGACTGTAATTCATTGCAGTTTTTTTCTGTATCTATTAAAATAAACAAACAGGTCAAGAAACACCCGCAGCACGTTGCCGACTACTGGATATAACTCTCCCGCAATTTCTATTAATAAGCAATATTTATACGAGATCCTAATCTTTATCTAAAGATCGATACCGAAAATAAACCGATCAAGATAAGATAAATATGGGCGTGTCAATAAATCTTTCACCCGATTTGTCTATTTTCGGGATCTATCCTTAGATACAGATCAAGATTGAGTAGTGATTTCGGCCGTTAAGGAATGCGCCTAATGAATGGATCATGAACAATCTCGTATTAATATTCGAACTAGTAGTACGTGATGAAGGCTGCCGTTTACTGTTAAGTGGTAACCATAGTGAAGAAGGAAGGATGTGGTAGAGCCACGCTGTTGTCAGACATCACTCAGCATGAATGGGCGTCCTGGGCGGTACAACCGTCTCACAGGAAATTGTCGCGTTGTGAGTGAGATCGCCGGATGCCCGATACCCCTTCTCTTTCCCATCATTTTTCTTTCTCGCACCCCGCTCATTTGATGAGCCGGCAAATCATCCATGATTCAAGCATTGTGGATGTTCATGGGCAACAGTACTCAATTACCATCAGGTCACCTGTTTGTTCGTCTGTCGGATCTAAGGAATAAAAAATTTGAATGAAATCTGTCCGTTTAAAGTGGGTCAAAATCGCGTCTTAAGGAGTCGGTTACAAACATACAAACAAACATACAAGTGAAGCTAATATAAAGCGTGTAAAAACAAACTCCGCAATCTTTTAAAACATAATTCAAATGAAACGTCGATAAGTCAAGGGGCTCGCCAGTGGGATTTGAAAGAGGATTCTTTAGTTTAACGTCGTTTGTTAATGTGTATTGCAGCTGGTTAGCTGTACTATCAGATTTTCTGAAATATTTTATTGTTTTAGAGAAAATACTGCACAATTTCCCTGTAAATTGATTATGTCATTGTAGCCAATAGTATTTATTTGTCCAATGTATTTCAAAGATCAATAGCTCAACACACACCGTTAGGCACACAATAACCATTTATAATTTAATTTACAGTTCCCGCAGCGGACATAACAATTAATTCGCTTTATTGAACAGACGCCGTTCCTAAGACAATAATGCAGCGGGCGCACTCGCAGAGTGGCCGCGCGCCGGTGACACAGCCGTCGGCCGTATTTAACAGAAATTGTTGAACAAAACGAACGGTAATTGACGGAAGTTGCAATGGTTTCGCGTGTCGGTGATCGCTGACCCGGCGCGTGTTTCCTATAAACCTGTCTCGGCGACATTGAACCCTAGACCTCTCTCGTTTCGCGCTCTTAACTTACAAGAGCGCCGGTGAGAGCTATCGTGTACTTACAGCTTCGTGCTTGTAATTTGAAAAGTATATTAGACATTTTTATAGCTGTGGACCGGCTGAAACGCGACGCGGCAACGGGATGTGGGAGTGTGAAGAATAGATTTCTTTATTGTTGAAGAAAACAATTTTTTTTTGTTGTAGGTCCAGCAAATTTAAAATGGTTTACTTGACTATGAGAAAAGACTCCATCGCCTTCATACATCTGCAATACTTGGATATTGTGATTCTTAAAGGTCTTCTGTATTTGGTCTGTATTTGGTTGGAAGAGAAAATTAAGAAAAATATGAAAAGAACTGTTTTCGTGCAATTAACACGGCAGAATATAGACTGTTAGGATCATTATAAGGATTTTTTAAAATATTTTTACCAAGCTCAAATATTATACCAGCCTATATGTTTAGCAGTGGACGTCCAGCGGCTAAAGAAAGAGAGGGAGAGAGAAACACTATTTCATATTTTAATGCAAAATCGTATCACTTTTTGCCCAACGGTGGCTATAAACTCACTGCATTTAACACATATTCTTAGTGAAGGGTATGTTACCGCGGTTAGATATATAATTACAGCTTAACATCGGACTGTGGGTAGAATTATCAAAGTACAGTTATCCTCCTTCATTCTTTGTTACCCTAGTACTTATATATTTCTAGAATTTTTACGCATATTGATAACATAGGTAATAAATCTTTCTTTCTTCGTCACCCTGGCACTTTTTGTGTTCTGACAATTATTGCGCATATATTTAAGTTTACCGAAAGCTCCTTTTTTTCTCTGTTGCCCCGGTACTTTTTGTGCTCTGGGAAATATTTTGCATATTGATGCTGTATGTCATCATTCATATCATATCATATTGATGACAGAATATTAACGAATTACTTCCTTACATTTCGGTACTATTCCTTTCTCTATTGCTCCTACCTGTTTCTTTATATATTTATTTTTGGTGTCTCTTTTTATTTTCATAGAATTTTCCTATTTCTGTTCATATTACAACGGTACCAAATAATTTTTACTTCAATAAGTTGTAGATTTAATTTCACAAATAATAAGACGGCAACGGCGTCGGCGTCAATTGATTTCTGTGAAACAATTTTATAAAAATAATATCCAATTATCGCGGAATTAGCTGCATGTAACACGATACATTATTATAACACAGCAAAAGTTTGTTGTAGTTGTTTAATCATTCGTTTTTCGCTGACAGACATCATACATACTCTTTATTACTAAAAATTAAGGGACCACACAAGACGAATCTTCATACACGAATACCTAACAATATTAAATCCAAACACGAACAACGTTAATTAAGAAGTACGTGAGTATAAGTACGTGAAAAGATGGAATATACTTCACTTTCAAATAATATTTATGTGCTTGTTTGAGTGACAATTGCAAATGTGGCTTCTCCGACGTTCCTATTGAAAATTGATGCATTCACGTCGCGATCGGACAGGTTACAGGATATATAACAACCATATACAGGCATCGCGGTGTAAAAGCGACCATTATTATAGACAGTAGGATATATCGTCGGAGTGATGGAGAAACTCATCAGAAAACAAAAGTAAGGCGGGCGGGCTGTCAAACGGCCGTCAGAGCGGTAGAGCGGCGGCGCGGCGTGAGGTGGCGCTGTTGTCCGTTGGTAGCGCGGGCGCGGTCGCATCCGCGTCGTAATTACGCACGTGCCGAGACTTGGGCTTCAATTTTGATTTGATATCCCGTTCGGATACATTAATGGAAAATATATTTTATATTAATTCTCCCTATGACGTTTAGACTATTGGAATTCGGCAATTAGTAGTTAGGCAATTAATTGAATAATTTAGCTGCGTTTGAAAATTCTTATCGTAATATATGGGCGTTATTAAAGAAGATGATGGCTATTTTAAGAAATTTTGAAATAATTTACAACATCTGTTCACATAGTTGTATATTTTAACGGTTTCAATAGATGGTTTTTTAGTCTTGACATTCGATGAATGACCGCTAAGAAACATTGTATTTGTACTCAATTAAAAGGATTGTTGCAGTGTATATCCGAACTTGCGTTCATTAATGGCGGGAATATAGCTTATTAGCGATGGAGCGTACAAAAACGATATAGTTACAAGTCAATCAAACGTTGCGGTAGCGAGTGTCATCCGCGTAGTCGCGCCGCTCTCCATATTTGGTCTTGTGTTTGATAAGTGAAGCGTCTTGTTGAGCTTTTACTTAGTTATGTCCACTGGTATAACGTATAAATAAAGTTTCTTAGAAATTGCATTTAGAAATAAGAATGTTAGTTTTTAACGTCATCGACGTCGTGATGTTTTCCATTTCTTAATTGACCGCTGCGTGTTAAAAAACGTCGATACGTCAGTTGTGAAACGCAGCATGAATTAGAACAATTGAGCTGTATCAGAGCGCACACTTCCGTTTAAACATTGTATAAGATTATAACAATTATTCAGCCAGACGTCACGTTTGTCGCAAAAAATCTTAAGCGATTAACCAGTGCACGATTTAGAAGAAAAAAGGGACTTGCAAAAAAGAAGTTCCGTCGTCGTGACCGTCGCGGAGTAATTTGGTTCAGCACAGGCGTGTTTAGCGACGCCGGCGACGGAGGCGACAGGTGAATGCGACCCAGCGGCGCTAGTTTCGCAGCAGCCTCACCCACAATTAGCTGTAGCTTTCCGATACCAATTAAACCTGCCGACACGGCGGCAAGCCCCTGCCTCGGAGCTGCAAAAAATCGCCACACCTGCCTTTTACTCAAATTAAAAATTAGCGCCGTTTGTTATCTGCCAACTGTACACACTACGACGACGGAAATCTTGAAGCGTTTACTTTATATCCAGAAATGTCAGTTATGTTGTCTTCACTATCGATTAAGGATTACACTATCACTGTATGCTTGTCTATTGTTATTTGTCCGACAATTAAGACATTTTTTGCGTATTTTTTAAATTCACCATGTTGTGTAAAAGGTATTTGTAAAATAAAATATCTACAGACAAATGACTCGCATACATTGTAATGTAATATCTTGGAAATTGTTTTTAAGTGATAAATAAGTTTTATAAGTTATAAATTGTGAGTGCAGTGAAGTTTGATTCGTGTCCACTCTGTATGTTACATTACCAATAAAATATGTTATTGTTAGAATTTATAAACTTACCTAATTATACACAAAAGCTCTATAAAATAATAAATACATGCCAGGAGTTAGCATATTAAATTTACATATTTTTATTTAGCAGAAATCACTTACTCATTAGGTATAGCTTTAACACTTTGTTTTAGGCTTACTGTATTAGTTATAAGCAGTGATTTTAGTACCCTACTGAAAATCTATCCGTAGGTATATGCTTACCTTAATTCTGAAAATATCACACTCCTTTTTTTGAGCAGTCGTGTTAAACCTTATAAGTAGTTGATGTGGATCGCGAATAAATATACGAAAAATAGCTCTACTAGCTTTGAGAGATAGTAAGCTATAATTCACACGTTATTATTATTTTATTTATAAAATGGGTGCGCTGGTACTTCAAAAGCGTAGATTAAAATGGTGGTCGGCCAGACCTTTTCTGCCCTCCTATTGGATGATATTTGACAGATTGTCCAACATGCGCGAATTAATTGGAAAAGAAAAGTAAAAATAAATAGTTTAGGGCTATTGGGCTATTTGACAGAGAGAAATGTTTGTGCGGCCCTCAAATATTTCTTCCGGGTCTGGGTGTTTGTGAGACCGAAAAGTCTCTCGTAGTTCCTGATACCCACGACACAAGACTCGATCTTAGTGTGGGGTCAGGACTATGTATGTGACTGTTGGGTGTTATTTATTTATTTTATTTATTTAATTCCACTCAAGCACGTTTTAAAGGATAAAAGCTAAATATACTTTCGGTTATTTAAGGAATTTATAGCTAATTATTGCTAAATAATTAATTCAATTTTCAATAATATAGGAGCGTTACCAACATTACGCAAAAGGGAAAGATCTACGTTATTCAAGACGTATGTTTGATAGCGCTCTATATTACAAATACTTTATGAATTCATATGATTTAACCTAATTGTTGCAATGAACATCCACCTCATAAAATACATATAGCAGAAAACCTCACAAAAATGTTTTCCATACCTCAACACTTCTCAACTCTTAATATTCCAGATTTATTTTTCTGTGCAGTAAGTAATCGCCAACGGATGTCGACGCCCACTCGGTACAGTTGACACGAGTGATCCTCCACTGTAATCTTGCTAATCTTGATGCGACGTGTGGTGAAGGTCTCCGACGAGTAGCGGTCGCCAGCACGTTTGGGATTTCCAAGGGCATTGCATGAGTGAGGCACATGCCGCTTTGAAACCCCAGCTCTACGGCGACATACTTTAGCATTCTCCACACTCGGCTAACACTATGCCATCGTTGATTAATTTTGACCATAACTTTAACTTCGACAATATAAACGATGTAAACGTTTAGTTAAATGAATAAATAACACCCAACAGCCACATACATAGTTCTGACCCCACATTAAGATCAAATCTTGTGTAGCGGGTATCAGGAACTACGAGAGTATTTTCGTTCTCACAAATACCAAGACCCGAAAGAAATATTTACGGGCCGAACAATCATTTCTCTCGTGCGGCGTCGGATACGCGGCCTCTCGTTTCACAGGCGCCATCTAACCGACTGCGCCACAGAGACTGTCAAAATGTATTGTGGTGATGTAATTCAAGTTAAAGTTATGGTCAAATTAACATAATACAAGCGAACCTACTTAGTACTAATAGGTATGCTACTTACACCGTACAATACAATAAACAATGATGATAATATAATATCAGTGTCAATTATGATAAAATAATATAATATGTGCAAATTATTTTCTAATTACTAAGTCGTAACAATACCTTTTTTCTGAGACCTATAGCTATTTTGTATTCACGGATTGTTTGGTACAGGAGAAAAGTCTACTTACTAACGCTTAATCTAATCAATACATCACAAGTTGCTGTTAATGACAGAATGACAAAAGCACTTCAAAAATAAATTATTTCGTATGTTAATATTCTCATTTTTATCATAACAATTTAAAAGATACATAATATTATAATACTACGAAATAAAAAAAAAAAGGGTAAAATATGTTTTCCTGTTTAAAATATTGTGCTGAAAACATCCGAATGCAATATATGCAATGCTAAGTATCTGATACTATGTAAACAAGAGCTTTTGTTATACTATATTTATTATAATGATAGCGACAGCCCTAATCTCGTTGATAATACCCATTGGTTTGAACATGAGAATGAAACAGCGTCATGTCGTCACCCGTCATGCTGCAGGGCTGAACCTGCACAGAAGTTACAACGTCAGCGTGGCCTCGTTGTGTTTAGTTAGTGGTGAACTCCTGAGCTACAATACAATGGCGGGTCCCGGCGCACGTCGCGACCACTTCAAAGGGGCAGCGGTCAATCAGCCTACTCCACTTAATTAAGTCGTGCACTGACATTGTATGGAACAATTATTGACATTCACTGTTATTATACTATAAATTAAACTTAGTTTTTGCTAGATTGTTTACAATGTGAGGCATTTTAATTTACGCTTGGAATGTAAAAATAGCCTTTGCGGTTTAAGCGCCGCTATTAAAATGCGCTATTATGAATGGGTACTGTCTGATGGATTTTAAAAGATTTATGTTCAATCATAAATTAAAGATGATGATCATCTGACGTCTGAATTATGCTACGAGTCCAAAACGGCGAAATATATTATGCAATGCTATAAATGTCCAGTGCCTCATCGTTTAGTATAGTTGTTAATTACACGACTTGGCGACATGGACTAAGCGATGTTAAGCTCTTAGCGAGGCTCATCAAGTAAGTCGCCACTGTTAATGGCGTTAATATGAATCCTCCCCGGAGGCGAACAGTCATTATCTCCTAATTAGCAGTACGGCAGAGTGTAAAAATAACAAGTACATTAGCGGAACAACGCAGCATACAAATAAGGGAATAATTAATTACAATGGCCTAGCTAGAGTAAGTACACTCAGCTTGATATACGAGGAAAGAATGTCAACAGATTACGTGGAAATATTTGATAATTTAGGCTGAATATTCAGCAGGACTTAGTACGGCTTTTCGATAGCTGATTTTTATTTTATAGAATTTTTTACATGTGATGTGAATTTTCTGTGAAAATCTCATAAATAACAAATATATAGATCATAGTTGGAAAGTTTTGTGAAGACATAAAATACTCTGTATAATACAAAATACACACACAGGTGTTGAACATGTATTTTAATGTTCTCGACAAGACGCAACTATATGGCGGACGGCGGTAGACCACGACGATTCACAAAACGTGTTAACAACTGTACGAGTGAGCTTTACAAACTACTTGCTACATTACTACTACACATTATATATTATTCAGTATACATATTTACAAAAACCGATTGCTTCAGGGATACGTAAATGATTAAGAGTTGCTTATATAACTTAAATCATACTTTTATAATACAAAAATGAGTGTTGATTATTTTGCAAATAAGATTAATCACATAAAGTTACAAAAAGAAAGTATTTAATTGAAGACTGAGTTTCTAATTATAATGGAAATTGAATCAACTCGTACCCTTAGATTACGTATTTACAAAAACATATACAGACATTTGACTGTTATTACAATTATAATTGTATCTCATTCAACACCGTATAAACTTTTGCTAGTAAAGTAAATTAAAGATAAGCTTATTGTACTTATGAATTAATTATGGATAAAGGCGTGGGCAAAGCCCTGACGGAGAGCAGACGAGCGGGGTGGCGCGTCAAACGTAGGACGTAAGTCTTTTCACCACATTAATTTCTGGACTTTTTGCCAAAGCTTTACATTAGAGTGAACACGCTGTTTTAAAAAGTAAACAGTTTAATTGAGTATTATATTTCTCGAAAGAAATGTTGGCTACGCCAGGCTCCGCCCATCGCTTTTTCCTTACATAATCCGCCTCTATTTCATCACAAAAACCTGTGTTGCAACGTGGTGGCTCATGTGTGCAGTGTCTCACCGCGGCTTGGGACTTAGCAGGCCAGTAGGGACTATACACCGACCAGACCGCCAAGACCCTTGCCGAAGCTGAGCATTCTTCCTGGTTATATTATCCTAAAAGAAATGCTTAAAGAATAATTATATTCATCTTTTAAAAAGACACTGGTGTTGTGGCTCTGAAACGTATTATACTTAGATTAACTTCTACCTAGAATTAGGTACTAGGTAAAGAATAAGGGCACACCGAAAAAAGTACTTGTTTGTGGCCTTAACTTATTTTTGTGACAACGGCATCCAATTTCTTATTTTGAGAACTATTTATACGTTGATTGAAAGCTCCGTACGATCTGAACCAAACACTTAATTAACTTATAAATATAATAAAGCTTTTAATTAATAGAAATGTTCTTCATAGCATAGTAATTACGTGCGTCAAGCGTTACAAAAGTAGATAAGAACGTGAAAGTAGCTGGTTACAAATTCCTTGTTTTATTTCTGCGGTGCTAATAATTTCTTTCACTGTCACCTCTTTGGTATATTAATATGTTTATTTTTTAATTAGTAACGTTAATTACGATTTATTCGCAAAGCAGTTCTAGACATTTAGATATGCAAGCCAATCAATTTCGCGTAGCCCCTTAGCTTACATAACAAAGTGAAATTAAACCGGTGAAAAATTACCGAGAATGGTGCAATGACGACCATGCGTTGTTTTGTTGATATATTATATTAAAAGTTTCAAACGATATACATTTTTAACCAAGCAAGGAACCTCATGAATTAAAGCCATTACATATTCGATTGTCTTGATTTTTTACATATGGAATTTTATTTGATAGAGTTATCTAGTGCTACACCAAAATTATTAGGATATGTACGCCAAATTACATTGATTTATTATTATTTAGTGATTATCAACGATTTCCCACCAAAGCGCAACATAAATTATGAGAAGACAATATTACTATGTAGTACTTTCCCTTTGGCGCCAACAACATTTGTTTTGCCGACAATTAATAGGCGATTACTTACAGAGCGTACGGTATCTGCCGGCCACGCCACTTAAACGTCGCTTACCCTGCTCACTGCTTGCCATCCATTAAACCCTTTTCCGACTGGAGGGCTAATTTCACTGTAATCCTTTACTTCTCCTCGTATTTTCATCTTGCGAATAATGTTCTGGCAATGCAGCCTTGCGTAGTGGATGTTTATCATTCGCACCGCCTGAAACGGAATAAAGATATAGGTTCACTGGTACGCAGCGTGTCTAAACACGTGATTATTGTATGCAGCCTCTCATTTGGGTAAACGTCGGCCGATGCGTGCCTAAGTAGGGAGCTGTGCAATTGCAAATTGCTTGTCTTCTGTTTAGTGCATCATTAATTATTTTATACCGGGAAATATGGTGCAAGATGTATAATTTGTAGATAATGTACTGTTTTGCTCGTATGATGTTGTGTAATCTAGTAGGAAAGAGGAAGCAATAAATTATTAAGGTAATTTTGTCTTTGGGAAAAAATCCGCAGTATCAGGTTGAACAGCTGGAAACGTAGGGCTTTGTACATTTTCTTCATATATTTTTTTTTAAATAACTTTGAAATCACTTTTTTAAGACTATTTTTGTTTTGCATTCTGTGATCAACGATGATCACAAACTTGTCCGTTCTAAATACCCATTGATTTTATCATAGCTTGTGACCTAAGCGATCGCCCACAGTCAAAACTATAGGTATAAACGTTTGTACGTTAAAATGAAAACATAGACTAACAGGTATAGCTTACTTGAATGCAGAAGCTATCAAAAAGCAAATTAACTGCGTTCAAATGACAAAGATTCCGATCTCACGTGAAATTTGCTCAAATCTCGTCCGCGGTGTGATGTAGTAGGCAAGTGGAGAGCTTGGGGCGCGAGTATCTACCGGTTTGCGATTAATCAACACCACATCGTCGGCAGGTGAGGAATGGCCTCGTGCTGGCCCGCGGCTGCGATTACAGATTGCGCCACAATACCTAGTTGTGTGCTGAGATTTAGGATTCAAACACGGTCATTAATAGTCACCTGTAAGGTAAAACGCTTTACGGTGCGCAATGATACGATGTATCAGCGCTTATGTTTTAACGTCTCTTTTGTCTGCTCTACAAATAGCGTTAATGCTGTTTAGCTAGACTGTTGGAGTATATTTATAGATTGCTGTGGATGGATGATAGCAGTCAAGTACCTGGGAGTTTTAGGAGTTCTACATGTCAATCATATTGTTCTCATAGGCTGATAATTATGATGAAAAGATTTAATGAAATTTGAAGTATAATACTTGTAATATTATTATGTGTTTTTACGAGGTTTCGAAAGTACAGAGTAAAGTTTTTTTATTGCATAGGACCAGTAAACGAGCGAGCAGGTCACCTGATGTAAGTGATCACTGCCGCCCATCCACAATATTTTAGATGATCGTAGATGTGTTGCCGGCCCATCAAGGTGGGACGGAAACGAGAAGGAAAAAGGATGGGCAGAGGTATTGGGCATCTGACAATCTCACTCACCGAACGAAACGTGACAGCAAAGCTGTCGCTTCACGCCTATTTCCTATGAGACAGTGACACCGCCCCGGACGAGCCTGTCCAATCATGCTAAGTCATGACTGATAATGGCGTGGCTCCACAACTAAAAAGTAAAAACAAAAAAAGTTGTGATCATTAATTTTGAATTAATAATCCTGGATATTGTTCTAGATATATAGTTAAAGCAGTCTTCCATATTGCAAGGGGAGGCGCGAAGTATCTGCTAGTTAGAGTAGAGGTGGGCGCAGCTATTAGTTCGTGGAAATGACATCACTCAGCCGGAAAATACTGGAAAATAACAACCACTCACAAATCGGCATAGCCAATATTGGTGCTGATTGCATAATTGACCGGCTAATTGGAGTTCTCAGTAGTACCTAATGTTCGGTGAAGCTTCAAAAATGCATATTTGTAAGTTAACACGCTGGCTGTGGCTTATACATTTGCCATTGTAATACCATAAGTCTTATATTAAATTTTTCTGATTTTGTATTTGGTTTATATTAAAGAGCATTGTATTGTATACACACTTTTTTCGGCCACAACGTTTTGGTGGTGGACCATTACGGATTGAACAATCCTTACAAATATTATAATTTTGAAAGTTTGTATGTATGGATGTTTGTTACTCGTTCACTTAAGAACGGCTGCACCAATTTTAATGAAATTTTGTGTAGGGGGTTGCTGACTCACATAGCCAATTTTTTTTACTAGTATAAATATACGTAGTTGCTACTCTTTTAAACTCGAAAGGATAGCATGGGACGGGCAGAACGGGATATAATATAACGGAAGGGAACAGGAAAAGCAATGTAGTCGATGGCGGGAACATTGAGTTTAAATATAAAACAGTACGTGAAATGATATGTTATTGATGTGGATTGGCCTTAAAAACTATAGTACCAAGGCGAAGTCGGGCAGGACAGCTAGTAATTATTAAATTAATATGTACATCGTCAAATATGTAAATAGTCACACTCGTAGTCCTTTCCCACGAAGATTCCAAGTCTTGTGTCGTAGGTTCAGACACGACGAAAGACCTTTGATACTCAGAACACCCAATTCAGAAACAAAAATTTAGCACCGCGGCATGCCTTCACAGCCATCACAAACTGCGCGACCAGTTTGTCAAATAAAATGTGTTGAATGATATCACACATAATAAAGACATAGAATGGTAGCAGATTGAACCGAATACAATGTGTGATATTGTAATATGTTGAATAATTAAATGTTGTTGAGCTGGGGCGTTGAATGTGCGGCGTGGACTCGCCCCGAGCGATCACGCACGCGAAGACTCGGGAGACAGGAGACAGTCGAGACAACACACGCGCCACATGTCTCGCGACAACTACAATAACCCTATATCAATATTGTAATACTAATAATGCCTCATGAAAGCTTCGGTCACAATTTATTCCATGTGACCCTCCTCACACCTCGTTGTTTGTATGGACTTTTATTTTGTCTTTTGCTAAAGCTATGGCTGTTTCTTTGACAAATAATATTGTTTATTGCTAGTTGTTTCACAACACAAATTATTTTTTGGCATATCATCATTATTTTATTAAGCGTGTAAGGGGTGAGAACGTAACTCCTATATTTTATATCCCTATACTCCTTCCATCCCTGTATTACGGTGATATCCCAATGCACTTACTTATAATAATAGTCTGTTCTCAACGCAATCACTGCTCACATCAAATACAAAGACATCAAGAAGTCAGGATTATAAATATGAAACAACAAAGTGCAAAACCCCGTGAGATACCAACAGCCAAAGCTATTTTCATGTAATGAGTGTTGCGCCTTTTATTTTCTTTGCAACCGACACAGATGGGTATTTAATAACTTAATCTACTGATAACGAGCCTCTCCTAATGTCCTAGTAAAACGTTAAAACGAGACAAAGCCCAGTAGCAACCCTGTGGCGAGACATCTCACGTCAGGTATAAAAGTCAAACTAGGCAATTTAAATTAGCTTGATCACATAGTCGGACTTCCCTTAAGGGACAGAGCTCGCGTCTAAACGGAGCGGTCACTTAGTTTAGTCTCTACAATTACAGTTTTTGTGTGTGGTGTGACGTGTTTAATGAAAGAACTAGTGTTGGACACATTGTCCTCACTAGTAATCACTAGTTGACGCGTTAAGTACATGTTTAGCTTCGTTATCGCATATCACTCCTCAGGCGTCGGTTGCTATGCAATTTATATGACGTGCATATAAAATAGTTGGAATTAAGTGTCATTATGATCTTTGCATGTGTGAGGATGTATATACTTAGGGATTTTTTCCATATCTCGAATCTTTGTAAGTCCATATATGGGCGTGTCATTCAAGGCACAAGCCTTAGTCAAGTCTAAGTCCGCTTCGCTGACTCAATTGTGTTGTTGGTGAACTACAAATAATATGTATGTAGAAATCTTAGATTTGCAATTTTCATGTTCATTGTTAGAACGAATAGAAGAGCAAATATCATTTTGCGCCTTTATTACACACAAGAGTTGGTAAATAGTATTTTCTTATAATTTTTATTTTCGGGCGTAAGTGGAAATTTTTATGTTTGCGACTTCACCAATGTTTTTTATTACATTATTTTCGGTTTCGTTAGATTCGGGTTCATATGCTTGTTAAGTTTCGATGTAAATTCTGCTTAGATTTGTGTCACTGGGGATCCTGTAACATTGGAGTTTAGTCAAGACATATCCACGGATCGTTGTGTAAAATTTAATTACAGAGAACATATTTGCTTTTGTTTTATTCGCACGAGTAACGGCAGTTTCATCCCGTAGCTCTTAGTATTAATCCGAACCATTTCATTCGATTATATTGCCCAGGATGACACGTGGCATAGGTAATAAAGGTTTTCAACATAAATTCTTATTCCCGTCTTCAAGTCAGGAATAATAGCTGTCGCAGAGTCGCTCGCCGGCGGCAAATCGATGCATTCGAATAGAATAATAGAATTCGATCGTCGTCGGCCGTGATTCAGCATTCGATAGGTTTGTTATTATATCGAATGCTGACGGGAATCGAGTGAATCGATTATTCTGATGTAATGCAATGCTTCTGGCTAAAGTAAATAAATACAAGAGTAACGTAGAATATTTAATCGATTGTGATAACATAGTATTATGGTATATCATAGTACAATTTGACTGTATGAGATGAAATAGTGAGTCTGAGTGAGCTGAGTATATATTACGTTCATGGCTGAGTGGTCACCTACGTGTCACTTATTTGCGACGCACAAACTTTTTTTTTTGTCTAATTTCTGTGTTGTCTATGTACATTTATGTAATATGAGTGTGTGCGTTGTGTTAAGTGACAAATAAATGTGTTTTCTTTCTTTATTTCTTTCAAATAAGTCTCTAACTTTATGTTACGCCGAAACGAATGTATTAGGAATCTACTACTTCTACTTTTTATTATTTATTAGTGAGAATGACGATACCGAGATGAGTTGTGCGCTTTGGTGATGGTAAATGTCACGCCTGCATTTAAATAGGAGCTACACCATTCGGGATTTAATATTATTGAAAACATTTTTTTGAATGAAAATGACGACATGGGCATGCCATTCGCCTCATGGTAAGCGATACGACCGCTCATGTAGCAAAACCAAACATTATGATTACAAACCAATTCTTGGCATTCCACTGCGCTCGTCACACTGAGACGTAAGATGTTAAATTTCAATATGTTCAGTAGTTACTCTGGCTACAATCTCCTTCAAACCGGAACACAACAGTGCTTTTACAGTTTTTACTTTTACTGCTGTTTGGCGGGAGACATAGACAATGCGGTGGTAGCTATCCAGGCGGCCGCACACAAAGTGTACACACAAACATCTACCACTAGTGAACTTGTCTCTATTAGTGCGCCTTTATTTTTTCAAAGGAACTGACAGTTACATACAAAGTCCTGTCTCCTGGCCCCACACTAAGATCAATAAGTCATGTGTCGTGGGTATTAAAAACTACAAGACACTTTTCGGTCTCATAAATTGGCCGCACCGAGACCCGTCTGGTAGAATCGAGACCAGTATTTGTGGGCTTTACAAACATTTGTCTTGGTTCGGCCAATTTATTAATAAAGATTAGATTTAATTAATGATTCAAATACTATTAGAATTCAAGTGCATTCGTTGTTATTTTTATCTTAATTGGCATTTTTTTCTCTGAAAATGTGGAACTTATCTGAAACTCGGGCACAGAATACTAACAGAAGTCAAGCTTGTGTATGTACTTCACTTTTGTGCCTACACTCACACTACGCTCGGCCACAGAATACTAACAGAAGTCAAGCTCCATACAAAGCGCGCTAAACCAACGCACACATAGACAGCGTTCACCGACACGATATTTGAGACCAGTCGAAACCACTGCGAGCGCGAGTGTCACTCGCTTCGGGCACGTATCTAGTGATATTTTTTGTGCAAAGATGGAGCGAATGAATAAAAGTTATTACATTTGTATATAAAACTTCGGATTATAATAATTGAATATAAATTTCTTTAATAAAATACACAATATTATACAAAAACTATAAAAAAAATCTTAGATTATGACATATACATTCTCAATGACTATGTAAATAAAATGACAATTTATTTATTTTGTTATAGTTTTTTTTTGTATTGTATTTTAATAATTAATCAAACGATGCGAGTGCTATTACCACGATACTTGATTTCGCATAAGCCAGAGTTAACAGCCCTGGCGCGAGCGCCGAGCGTAGTGTGAGTGTGGCAACAAAAGTGAAGTACATACACAAGCTTGACTTCTGTTAGTATTCTGTGGCTCGGCGTTCGCGCTAGGGCTGTTAATTCTGGCTTATGCAAAAACAAGTATCGTGGTAATAGCACTCGCATCGTTTGATTAATTATTAAAATACAATGTAAAAAAACAATAACAAAATAAATAAATTGTCATTTTATTTACATAGTCATTGAGAATGTGTATGTCATAATCTAAGATTTATTTTATCGTTTTTGTATAATATTGTGTATTTTATTAAAGAAATTTATATTCAATTATTATAATCTGAAGTTTTATATACAAGTGTAATAACTTTTATTCATTCGCTCCATCTTTGCACAAAAAATATCACTAGATGCGTGTCCGAAGCGAGTGACACTCGCGCTCGCAGTGGTTTCGAATGGTCTCAAATATCGTGTCGGTGAACGCTGTGTATGTGTGCGTTGGTTTCGCGCACTTTGTATGGAGCTTGACTTCTGTGTGTATTCTGTGACTCGGGTTTATAATAATTACTGAAGACAGAAGATTAGAGAATAAAATAAAGAACGTAGCTTCTTGCGCTTTTCATCCCACTTAAAATTTTTCCTTTTATTGTACTTACATAAAGATAAATGTGCCAGTCGTATATTATGTATACATATTTTTTTGTTCAGGCAATCTGTTAGCAAAATGTATGAAGGAGGTCCAGTGCTCAAGATTCTATGAAACATCTTTATTAATAGAAATACGAGTTATGTTCACATAGAGTCGGGGCGGTATGAAAGTATAATATCGGAGCATTTTTAAATTCAGGCAGTAACATGACTTCACTATACGCCATTACTAAAGTTAAACAATAGGCGAGCCGGCGTGTTTTAAATAATATCTGTTAACAGAACCAGGCTGCATCGGCACTCGGGGGCGCGTATTAGAGACAACTGCAAGGGGCCCCACCCCTTACACGTTGCAGTAATAACCCACGATTAATACTTTCTTCTATAGTTGCACTTATATACTTTATTAAGCCACTTTTCTCAACTAGCATTCCATTAGAATTAATAGTGTAAGAATTTTGTAATGTAATGCATTTCATAGTTTTGACGTTACTACCGATCTGGTAATGTATATAATTATTTCCTAAAATTTATCTGCTAATTCCTAATATTTGTGACGATTTACAGGGGTTCCCTTGTTATTTTGTAAACCATTATTACAATTTCCTTTTACTACTTTATATATAAATCATTACTTTGATGGCGCAAATGTATATATGCTCTTTCCTTCCAGAATCTTATTTTAAATTGTTACAAACACACAATTCTAAAGATGACAGAAGTATCTATGGCCAGAGTCTTACCATCAGAATTCAGGACAATCGTAAGTATCCTTGTTCGTAAGTATCAATGTTTATGATCTGCATATTTTTTTTCTTAAACACTAGAAAAGTATTTAATTTATTGATTACATTAATGTCGATGGTAGGCATGTAAGTTTATCTTTTTGCAATGTAGATTATCTCTCGTTCAGTCGGTTCAAATACATAATACAGCGATAGAAAATGGTGCACGCTTTAGAATTCTCAGTACGTATCTGGCGAGCGTTATCATTAAAACGGCCGGGTATATATCTGATACATTATTTATGTGTGCCGATACTAACGGGGATTCAGTGTAATCTTTTGACATAAAATCGAGACTGGAGACTTCCTACGTTTGTTTTCATGTACCGGGAGATACCTATTGTGTTATTAGAATAATTTATACAGAACATAAGCACTAAGTGAGTTCACTGGGAGGTATTGAAGCTAGAGGTCACAGCATCTATATCCATTAATAACGATTTGTATTTACTATTTGTCGCACTGTGTTTGAAATGATGCCGCGATTCATTGTTATTGTAAGAATGTTAATGAGATTTTAAGAGGTCAAAGAGTCTCTACTAGGTACCTATAATCACATTGACTAAATAGATCATAATATAACATGTGATGCATAAAATATGTAGGTCAGGACCTAACCTACATAAATGACACAAACTCAGCCACATTAAAATTTTCGAAATTCGTAGAAAATTTATTGCTTCATCTTTTGAGCTAACTCTATGGCTTGATATAAGAATTTAATCCAGGAATTTATGAGTTAACATTTGTACGCACTTAAGTATATGTAATCATACGGTTTTAAACATCTTCGTTTAAAACGCATAATTACAATCGGTGTTTTATACATTTACGCCCGAATACTGGAACGCCATTCAAATAATAAGTTGCTCTTAATAGCGCACGGCCCATTTAGCCAGTACATTTAAGCGGGATTAACGTAGTTAAGCACAACTTATATTTAAGTTGCGTTCCAGTATTTGGGCGTTAATCTCTTATTTAACAAGGTTCAAATGTTACCATATTACATACATAGACTCGTGCCTTTTTCCCAGAAAGGGTAGACAGAGGAGCTACCAGGACACCTAAGTTTCACCTTGTATTTTTCGTTCCACGATGTGATAGGGAGCGAGTCTATCATCATATCGGGCTCAAATTCCTGACTCCGGGCTGGTAATGAATAGTATGTAAACAAATTGAATGACGTGAGGTGGACTGTAATATCATGCTCTTCCATTTTTTTAATATTATAATTGTTGTCTTATTGGAAAATTTCTAATTGAGTGAGAAGTCAACAAACTCAGTTGGCATTGGCATCACAATTTATGGAATTTGCATTCCAGTAGATCATTTTACAGGATTAAGATTTCACGACGTGGCCGCTCCCCATCAGAGATCACATCCCACGGTATACCGACGCAATGGTTGCGCAATTTGCCTGTTTATTACTACACAATGAGCTCTTAATATTACAGTCAATAGTTTTTGTGAATTTTACAAGTTTAAATTAAATTTATCAAATAAATAGCTAACAAATAAGTTATTTAAATAGAATATAAATAGATTGATGACGTTTTATTGGTCGATGATTAGTCGTATGTTTACTATGGTAATTTCCTTTCTCTTATTTATAATATCCATAAAAAATAGTTACCTCGTGACAAAATGCAATCGGACTTACCGCCGGAGTATATCGTACATTCAATTTAATTGTAATACCATTAAGTAATGAATCATCAAAAACCAATCAAACTTTAAAATTACATTCGGTTAAATCCAATCGGGGCAAAGCGGACATTTCTAATTTAAACGTTTCAGCGCGATCGAGGCATGAAGTTGATTATAAAAATATAACTATTTACCAATCTGCATTACTGAAGTACATTATTAATATGTTTATTGTTATTATGCGTATGTTTTTTTAAGAGAACAGGTCAGGCTTGCGCGGGCGGAGAGCACCTGTTCCCTGCAGGCCGGAGGTTCGGATCGGAGTTCAGTCTGCCCGCGGCGCCCCGGCACTTGAGCATATCGCCTTCACATGCATCTTGTTATTAAACATTGTGAGCTTATATTGTTGCTGGATGTATAATTAAAATGTAGTATAGAAATTAAAATTTGTGTTGAGATGTGTTGTTATTGAATTTCTTAAAGAATTCTATGGAGGCGTCCATTATTTATATAAGGTGTTCTAAATCTAGGGGACATTTTAAATCTTTCTAAATCCCACATAGGGGGGAGGGCAGATTATTACCTACGTATCATCCATGAACTTAATTAGTGTAAATAAATTCAATTTTTTTGTTAAATATTTATTATTCAATTCTATGATAGTGATTTTAAATTACGCTAATATACACACATATCAATGTCTTCAATAAAAAAAATGTAACAAAATAGAAAAAATATCAAAAATGCTTCACGTAATTAATAGACTGCCCTTATCAAATTCTGTGTAGAGTTCTGTTTATAATATAATAATAATTACTGCTATAGCTTTTAGGATATTGGTAAGTTTGCGAATAAGAGTTAGTGTGCCAGATATTGATTTTATATGAATAGCTGGTCATAAAACATGTTGGCAACTACGTAATCCTCCTTAAATCGTACTTTGATTGCATACGAGGCCTGTGCTCTGCAGTTGGACGTTCTTATATGAGCTGATACAGAATCCAGTTTCTCTTAGAAAATAAAATTATGAGATTTGAAGTTTCAAATATTTATAATAATTGAAACTGAAATTAGTTTATTCCACGCTGCGAATAAGCTGCGCGTACTATGGTGTTGATGGCTGCATTTTTTCTATTCCAAAACGGTGCTCACTTAAGTGTTTATGAATTTTTGAGCAACCCTTCTTTGCACTTCGTTACCACTTGTTTTTCATTCAACAACTGATTGTTAGATGCCCATAAAAACACTGTAAATAAACAAAGCACATGTTGACAGCGCGAACAAGTTAGTGACAGTGCGGTGTAGAGTGCATACCGAGTGTACCGTGGCGGCACGTTGTAACAGTCCGCTTCCTGCTAAGGTGTCTGAAACTTAGCCAGCCATCAACAAATAAAATCGTTCGCCGCTGTCGTGTGAGGAATGCCTGGGGGTTACTCTATAAAAACGATACGAACTTCGAACGTTCAGATGTTCGACGTCCGGAGTAAGATATAAGTTTACCCACTTCTAAAAAACAATACTATTCTCTATTATACTATCATTTTCTCCGAACTTAATCTTTGGTTACGACGTACGATTGAGGACTCCAACATTTTGTGGAGTATCTAGGCACATTAGTGAAGTTTTACGTACGGCGTCCGAACATTCGAAGTTGGTATCGTTTTTATAGAGTAACTCCACTGTATTGGAGTCGTGACCGGTTGATCGCAGCGGCAACAAAGGGCGCGCTCGCAGAGCAAACCAATAAATCTCGGACGCCGGCTGCCGACGGCCTCTGAATTATCAACTATTGAATTAGACCAATGGCTACTCGCCGGAGGTATTGCACATTAACGTGGAGACGATTTTCTAGCACGCATTTTGGCAAAATTAATGGTTGTTTTGTACAAAGATAACAGAGTTGCAACTAATGGTACGTCGTATATGCAATACAGTGGAAGTAGAGCAAACTTTGAGTATTTTTATGCATTAATTAAATATAATTATTTGTTAATCGGATTATATTAGACAGAAAGAAGGAAGGAAAGCACGTATAAACTAATTGAATGTTTTGCCGTGCTGTGTTTGGGTTAACATGCAGGTATTTCAGAAATATGATTAATGATAGGGATGACATATTTTTGGTTATCTGATTTAGTGAATAAAAGCGATTGAAATTTATATGGCGATATTTTTATCGCCTTTCTTTACTGAGAATACTAAGAAACACTGCTAAACGCAAAAATAAATGAGCAATGTTTCCAGTAATTAAGCACGCATAAAGTTTATACCCGGTGTTATTGCAGCCTCATTGGTAATTTAAGAAGACAATGGAATAATTAATAGAGGTTAATAACAATAAACGTTCAATATGTAAGTGTCCTAAACGAGTTATTCCGCTGGTGTGCGGTGCACAGTGCAATGAGTACAATGCGAGAGGATTGTATTTGTAGCGAGCCACGCGCCGCGCCGACATTGCACTCAAATTAAGCTAAATCTCAAATATTTGTACCGATTGCATAATACTTTACTGCTGACAATGCTTGCCCACATTCCTGTGGGTTTCTTTATTTAAGTTCAATATTTCCGATGAATGTAAACCGCGGGTAATCGTTCATGGTTTAGTTATGTTGAAAAGTAATGAGAGCTATAGAGATAATTAGGGAGTATGTAACGTTTCAAAAGGCAATAGAAATACATCATTAGGGGTTGTGTACCATCTTTAAAAGAATCATTAAAATAAGTTTTATAAGCGTCTTTTAAATGTTTTGATTCTATTGATTTTAATTAGGAACAGACAGTTTTTCAGTCCGATTATGACATGATCAGCAGCAGCAGCATTATATCATCAGCATTCGACCGTATTTCAAACGAGAGTCGATATCAGTTTTTATTTATTTATTCTTAACTGCACATATTTTTATTTTATTTGAGCTACATTAATCATACATACGCGGTCTTTTTTATTCGCTTTTCTTCTACTATGTTTTGTTTGTAATCTAAAATTTAAAAATTGAAATGAAAAATATATATTACTGTCTTGGAAGATTTTTTGTGCTTAGGTGAAAATGTCATATACCAGGTTAGATAGAGTTGATTCGTTACTTCGGTTCTAGCACAAAAATCGTGAGGAGAATTTATTCAAAAGTGATTGTTTGTTGTGCGCACGTTACTCGAGTACCCGAGCACACGAGCCCCGCAGGACAGCGTCAGTCGGCGGGGGCGGCGCGCGGCAACACGTCCCTAATTAACCGCCGCCTCAATTAACTGCGCGACACGATTCCATACATAATTGTTTCACTGTCTACATTCTCCACGCAGCGCCTTTTGTTTTCTCATACAAGTGCTGATAACGGCCGGGACTTGCAAAATGATATCGTAACAGCTAATCGATGGCCGAGAATCTTGCGTGAACACGAGAATGTGTCAGTGTTGCTGGTAATTATTTTCGTTGTTGATATTTTGATAGTGTATGTTCATCGTTTTTAATATACAGTGAACTTCTATAAATTACGCCTCTATTTAAAAATAGCAGATTTTGTATATTCTGGACGTATTTGAATCTAATAGCGCTAATAATTCTGTCCATATAGAGCCTCTATCAACCTCACTAATGCTACTCTAATGGCAGAATTTTCCAATCAATACAGCAATAGATAAATCCGAATCCATATTCTATTAACATTCACGCAAGATGAGTCAGTATAATTGGTGATAAAAGCAGTATTTCAATCCAATTAGCGTGGAGTTCAATCAGTCAGTGTCGCCAGCGGGCTGCGCGCGGTCCGGCGGCGCGGTGCAGTGTGATTCGGCTCGCGGAGCGCGTCGCGTCGTCGTCACGGGCCCGGTGACGTGCGCCCCGCCCACGCTCGCGCTCGCCGTCAAACTGTCTGCCGCCCTTTGCATATGTCACCGCTCATTTGAATATGTGATAGATTGCCGCTGGATCGGCGCGCTGTATTTTTACCGCCGACGTGTTTGTAATCGAACTATACGGCGTATTAGCATTCGTAGCGTGAGGATTAATGTTGCCGGCATTTATCTAATTGTGCTTTATATTTTCCTGCGTAGTTAAGCAATGTACAGACGGGAATTTACGTCTTCATTTTGTGTTAGCGATACACAAACAATTGCGTTTTTCAAGGAATTTTATTACGAAATTGTTTGGAATCGCATAAAAAAATGACCTTAATGGTCTGGATGGATTGGTTAGCAATTTATTATGTGCAAAAAATTTAAACAATTTTGACTTTAAACGAGGTGAATTAATACGTTCGGAATGGCTCAAATATCCTGACAAGTAATTGGCTGGCTATTACAGTTTTATCATTATTAACATGATTACAAAAATTGCTTTGAATTGTATGCAGCTGTGAAGAGCAAAACGCTGAAGAATATAACGGGTGCATTGTTTGCGGCAATTACAAGTGGCCAGTGCAGCGGAGCCCGCAGGTAGTACACTCGAACAAACGTTTCACAAGCGCACCGCCCTAGCAGCGAGCTTGTCAGATCCATTACCGTTTCGCATATTCCGGTATGGTCATCATAAAGCACTTGAGCAACTAACAAAATCGGGCACTTAATCTAATCCGTTTAAGTGGGAGCTAATGCTGCTCGTGACAAGCGCGCTATTTATTTATTTCGCGTAGTTACAGAGTTATCTTCGAGTTTAATGGGCGGCTAGCTAAGAGCTTGATTATCGACTTATTGGTGTGACCACTGTGCCTTGCGGAGACTTATGAAATGGCATCCGATATTTATAAATGTTTACGTTTCTGTCACTAATGATCTTTAAGTATACGCTTTTTATTGGACAATATGGAGATTTATGAGCGTTTTCCACATGAGGCTCAATTAAATTAATCTTTTTGTTAAATAGGCTTGTCTTCAGTGGATGAATTTGAGGCAGTCAGTTGTTATGTTTTTATTTATAAACCCCCGATGAATTAATAGGCACAAAATATCAACATGTACATTTGACACCTACGAGGTGTTGTGGGCGAGAAGCCCGCTGTGACACGAGGTGCCGTGAGTTCCATCCCCGTACACCGCATTGTTATTTATGGATCACACAAACATGTGTCTATTCGCCTATTTGATGTTGTGGGAACGAAACGTCGTCCACAGATGCTTTAATATCGAATTATAGCTTCGTGAGGAAACCTGCATGTGAGAGTTTTCTATAAGTCGGTGAAGTCTGCTAACCGCGTCAGGTCAGCGTGGTAGACTAAGTTGCCCCGAAAAGGTTCGCAACACATATACATATTTGATGTGGGTACAGTACTTTGTTTGCGACTAGACTATTTAGTAAAATATACCTGAGACCTGAGAGTCTATGTAATTTATTTTGCTTTACCAATTAACTACATTTTAAAACGTGTACGCAATCACTGTTTTGAGTATTCTACTGTATATTTTTGGCAATTCTGAAATATATATTAGGATCAATAAATATGAGATAGAATTTGGATAGAAAAGGTGAATATCCGATATATTTCTCAAGTCCGCAGTGAGTTGGGCGCATCGTGCCTCCGATGTGGTAGCCGGTATCTATCTTGCGGCTTCAGTTAATTCCACCGTTCGATTACATCCAATACGAAGCTCTGAGGGACCGCTATACCCTATTCTCAATACTGTACTTGCATTGTATTGCCTCATATTTTTTACAATTAAAAAATTATTTTAGAATGACCTCGGCTTTTTAAAATTGAGTTTTTTTGTTTGTTTTTGGTAACTTAACAAAACAAAAAGTGTACGTAGTTATTGTTATGAATGGAATTAATATTCTGCTATCAAAAAAGTTAAATGAAGAAAAATAAAGAAACATCTTTTTTTCTGTAGTAACTGCCTAAAAATTGTCTTGCATAAGGTCGCACAAGTTATCTGGGACTAGAATGAAATACAACATAAACTGATAACAGCATCACATAGAATTACGTGAAATACGGTCTAAATTTGCATAAACTTGGGGTCTATGACTATGCATGCGTCTTTATCAAGCTGTCAGGATTTTGTCTCAAGTATTTAATCGTTAGTTAAAGCTAATTAAATCTATGTTTAATTGGGTGATTTGTTCACTCCGAGGCAGTATTTTGTGTAAAGTAGTACTTTACTAATGTTATTCATTAGTTTTCCAACTACAGATATGTCCCAGGCATATAGGTAGTCATGCGATTGTACCAAATACAATGTTGTGATAAAAATAAGTATTGTAAACAAAGGAAGATTATAATTTTTATTATATTTAGAATTATGTTATAAAGCGAACTAATTCGGAATAAAAAACAATATGACACGTTTTTATGATTTAATACGTACATTTTTGTTAACTTTATACACATAGGGTCGTGGCAGGACAGTTTCATTATCCCACATTGGATTGTCATGGTTATACAAAGATTAGCTTCATTTTAAAATAGCCTGTGAACTAAAAAAATGTAATGTAGCTTTTTTTATTGCTAAGAATAGCGAGACGAGCAAGTCGTTCGCCTGATGGTAAGCGATACTACTGTTCATGAACATTAGCAAAACCAAACAACACCTTGAATTAAAAAGCAATGCTTGAGATTTCACTGCGCTCGCCAGAGACAGTCTCAATATGTCCAGTAGTTACTCTAGCTACAATTTCCTTCAAACCAAGTTTAAGTTCAAGTTCCGTTATTTGTTCATCTTCTATTTATGGTGGTGCAATTTATATGGCAGTTAATTTTAGGTATTTTATATTTTTAAGAATTCTATGGTATGTATCTATTATGTACCTACTATTTTTAATGTTTAATATAAACTACGTTATTATTAGGTTTGTAAATTGCCACGTATTTCAATGAAATGAATGTGTCTGTACAGATAATAGATCTCTGCCTTATATCACGGGTATGCGGTGTCAGCTATTAGATGGTTTATGCACACACCCTTGAGCGCGTGTTTGCGTGATTGCTCCGCTACCAATGTGTCTAGTCCTAACTGGCACGTCATATTAACACAAAGTACAAGAGGAAGCGTGAAATTACTTTTTATTAAGTAAATATCAGTAATAACAAGTAATACACATAGAACTTAATCTCTATTTACAATATATTTCCTATACTTATTATTACTTATTTTAATTTCTTGCTGTTATCAATTTATTTATTAATTTTATTTATTTTTAAATTAATTTTATTTTTATTTATAATTGGTTTTATTTATTTATTTAGTTATAGAGCTCTCCATATAGCTCCATTGTTACGGGAGAAGGTACTTACTGTTACTTTAGAAGTAGCCTTTAACGTTTTAACAAATTAATCATCCTTTCTAAAAGGATTCCCTAAGTTGATTGTAGGTTGTTTCCGTACCCTCAAAAAGAAAACCTCGCGGTACAAATCAAAGAACTCTTGTATAAATAGCATTATTCAGGTATTTAAGTAGCGCTAGGACGGATCCCCAGCCATTCTAGAATTATAGGTTATATCAACGTGGATGCAATTTGGCAGCCTCTGTGGGGCAGTCAGTTGGACGTCAGTTGTGAAACGAGAGGCCGCGAGTTCGATCCCCGCCCCGAGAGAAATGTTTATGAGGCCCACAACAATTTTTTTCGGGTCTGGGTGTTTGTGAGACAGAAAAGTCCCTCAAAGTACCCGATACCCACTACACAAAAGTCACATCTTAGTATAGGGTCAGGACTATGTACGTGACTGTTGAGTGTTATTTATTTATTTATTATTAATTATCCATTAGGGAAGTGGAAAATATATCGCTAGTTTTCCTCGTGCTCTTCAGTGTCTTGCCTAGCCTTCTAAATAGAATCCTTCTTCTAATAAATAGAATATCGTGTGGCAGAAGTCTTATTTAGTTAGAGGAAAATATTATTCTAGTGTATAACCTACAATTCCTCCATAATCTTGGTCTAATAAACTCAAATATTTGAGTAAAAATGTTTTATCAGTAAAAACTAGACTACCATTTGGATTTATTTGCACCCTATCATTCGAGAAGGGAGCGGAAAAGAAAAATGCGGCATCCAAGAATCTCAGTAATTGAAAGAAACGCTATAGCGTAGCTGTCGCTTCAAGTAAATCTTCTGAGAGACAGTGGTACCGCCCCGGACGGGCCTGCCCACTCATGCTGAGTCATGATTGACAACAGTGTAGATCTACCACTTAAATATATAATTAATATGTAATTGGTTTAAGGCAAGTATACATCAGTAGTACAATAATGATAAATGAGCAATAACATTTGGATAAACTAACTTATGTCACTTCTTTAAGTTGGATTAAAATAAACAAGTTTATCGAGTGTTATTTATGTTAACCTTTGGGACGAATTATTGAATTTTATTACAATAAATTAATTACATTATAGTCAAAATGTTACGAATTACAAGACAAATTTTGTTTATATCAGTAATATCGATAAAAATAACGACGATAAAAGCAGCAAGATCCTTGTAGATTGTACTGCATCATAATGAGGAGCCGCAAGCGTCAGTCAATCAGGCGCCGTCCGACACACTCCTCGTATTTACTATAAATACAAACATTTACACGCACTCAATAAATATCCCACACTATTCAAATAAACAGTTATACTGAATTAACTCTCACAACATTGGAGCCAAAGGGCTTACAGTTGCGGTCGTATTCTTTTAAAAATATAAAATGCCATTAACATTTTGAAAACCGTAACCGCCTCGGGGATATTTTAATGTGAATAAAATATAGCTTTTTATTGATTGGAGCTGGACGATTGGACACTAAGTGACAACCAATGACGTTGTAATAATTATTAACTGCAGTAATATATTTTGTATTAAAACAAAATTTTAATTTTAATTTCGAGCACTATATATTTCTGTCAAGAGTTGTCAGAGGGGTCGTAAAGCAATAGCGTTCGGATACACAGCCCGTATAAAAGCTACTTTATAATGTCAGCGACTAACATATGTACGGAGCGACGTTATCTCATCGAGATCGGCGTGGTATCGACAATCGAATCTACTCGTAACCCCGCAGATATCGATACTTCAGACGAATCGATTCATGTGCTACAAGCTTGAATAAATTGTAAAGCATTCATACTTTATGCAGATAGGTACTCTTAACATTTTGCTGGCGTGAAAAGATACGGTGGATTTTCTTCACATATAAAAATATAGAGAAAATATTGACTTTGCAATATTTAATGACAGGAATTGGCGATAAACAGTTGGGGATAAAGTAGTAAAGATTAAATATGTCCGATGATAATAAATATTTTTATTAACATACCTATAAACTAAAGCCTTCCGTTAATTGTGTAAATGTCATAATCTTGTGTCTTCTTTAGCCGCCACTTTTCACACATGTCTCGCAGTTATTGTATATTCTGTAAAGGAAAAAAAAACTCCGTAGTAATTAGTGTGCAAGGTAGGTTACATTTAATATTACATTGGAATTTCTGCAATAGATAAATTAATTACTTTCTGAACGAGGTTTTGCCATGAAGTATACATAGAGGAAAAAACATCGCCAGCACCAGACACTACATCATTCCTAACGAGGAAACTGGTTAATTTTAATTTTGAAACACGCCTATAAATTTAACTCAATGCTCGTTACGCCTAACTAAGGTCTCATCGGGAACTAATAAGCTGAGTTTAATTAATTCCCGGTGTAGAGGGTGCCTGTGCCGCGTTTGCTATATAACTCGGAACGTTATCGCATGTCGAATCAACATCGCGACCTTATCGATACATCGATGCGAACGCGATATGCTCTTTGGATCGTGCCATGCACTACTCAGCGCCGTGGTGCGAAATTCAGAAATCGAACTGAACATAAATTCTAGCGCCAAGATTACTGTGTAATTGAAATACAATACTAAATTATTAGTGTCAAAAATTAAAATTCTTAAAATATTTTTGCAAAGGAATATCATTTCGAATTTATTTAGAAGAATAACTATTAAAATTTATAAATGTGTGCATAACAAGTAGTATACCTAAGGCACCCTTCGCTAGGGCGCTTAAAAAGCATCGACGATGAAGTTTTTTACCGTTCCCCATACTTATGTTCATATGTAATGAAACGTCCAACGCTCTACATCGAAAACCCGACAGCGCTCGATAAAAAAGCATCGCGTTTTAAAATCAACAAACTAATGGATTTACATTTGTTTCATCGCAATTTTTAATGAGGCCTTAGTCTAGCAATACAGTTGGTATGCTGTTATTTCAAATTACATGGTATAAACAAAGAGCAAGAAGAGGGCAAACCTTATTCAATAATTTATTTCTCAAATTCGAAAAATATCTAAAAGATAGTTCTCTAGTTCATGCCGATACTCCGAAGCCAGGCATCACAATAGTTTATTTCACAGTTCGTTGATGTTTTTTCAATCCCAAGCGAAGCGATTCTTGAGTAATAGCTGCTAAAATCCAGTCAGAAACTCATATACAGACTTTTTTTAATATAAACACGTACGCTTGTTATTTTTAAGTAATTGGATTATTTATTATTGTTTTCATAATCAGGAACCCCTCTCAGGTGAAGCTGAATTTATTTTATTCTTAGCATAAATATGTTTACTAGCTTTGTAAAATATGTAACAAGAAATGAATAAAGGCTTATAAATAAATAAAAGTTATTATTTTGAGTTAGATATATGAGTTGTAATATGTAATTGTAAAACAGTTTTATCTAAAAGTCTCATGGGAAAACCCCTAAGTATGCTCCGTGTTTATAGTAAAACAATATATTGTAGACTAAGCTTCGTAAAGGCTTGTAGCACACGTATTCGTGATAGGACCACGCGAGCTACTTTACAAATATTCTAATAACCAATAAATAACACCATCAAATAAGGCGGTGAGTACACAAAAGTTGTTTGCGTGACACACAGTCGGTGTGTTCAACGGATGTTTTCCATATTTTATTATTGCCAACAATATCCTATTTTGTATTGCCAATCGACATCAGTCGATCGAATAGTATAGTATACAAAATAGGTAAAAAAATACATACGCTTATTTTACCATTTTACGACAACTGTTATGCTGCTGTTTCGTAATACGTGTCGTTTAATGTAAATTACTTTTTTTTTTATGTATTGTGAATTTATATTTTGTTGTCAAAAGTATATAATTGCTGAGAACAATTCAACATTTTAATAATATATATCAATACATCGTTAATTAAGAGGAAATAAGAGTTGTCAACATTTAATTCTAATGCAAACGCATACAACAAGCTTGGATAAGCACCGTTATCAATATCTTAAGATTTTGATGAAAACAGAAATAAACATTTCTTCTTGGCTTTGGCCTTATTAAATATTAGTTTGAACACGAGACATGTTCGCCGAGCGTCCCATCGTGTGTAACCACGTTCTAATGAGTAAGGCGCAATTTTAATATTTCACCGAGAGCAGTTAGCGAGCGGCAAACAATAATTGTTTCGCGCTACCAGTACACACGCTAATACCTACAGTACCGCCATCTCTATTACACATGCGGAAGTCGTCAACAACACCTTAATAGCCCATCTACACTATGGGCCAGCGCTAGACCAGCGAGCTGGCCATCAATGGTCATGTGAATGATGGAAACGCAAATACACGATGGCGAAATTCAGTAGTGATCACCCACTCCCTTTGATGTGCGCCGGACAATCCGACATGTGATGCCATTCCAAGACCATCGCACGCGCCATAAGCCATCATACGCCACTACGCCCTCCACACGATGGGCCATCATAGTGGACCATCGTGATTGCCCATCGTGTAGAGGTGACATTACACCCACTGTTGTAATATAAGTAGAATTTGTTCATAGACAGTTTATAAACTTATTTCAGTAACTGAATGCTTTGTCCCTTTCGAGCGACTATTGAATTCGGTTTGAGCGAAAAAGACAAAACAATCGAAAATTAAACGAAGTTTAATAATTGACTATGAATGAGGTCGATTGTATTTAATTAAGTCGACTAGCAGGGATAGATGAATATACACATGATAGTAAGTACCGAGCAATCCAGGTGAAGTATACACTAGAGAAGGTCCATTCTCTCCAGTGGACTTTATAATGTTAGGTGGTAATGCAGATTGATACGGACAATCGGCACAATTTACTCGATATTGTATTGGAGTGACGTCGATGCCTTTACAATGTAAACAAGTGACAAAAAGCTTCTTCCGCTGTTTTGCCATTTAGCGATATCAGAAGTCGTCAAGATATACGCAGACTAGACAGTATAGCATGATTGTAATTGCCTTTTTGGCGGCATTCGAATGAATCAATTACTCTAAGCCTTCCATACTTGAAAATGTGCTATCCAACGAATTCTCTATTTGCTTGCCAGTTCTACATCATACGTCCAAAAAACAAGCTCGGTCCGCTAGGTTTTCAATTTACCACTGGTAAAGGATATCAAGTTATGTGCTTATTTGTTAGACCCATTATAAAATGAAGAGTGGCAGTCCAAATCATAGTAGGGGAGGACCTCTCGCCTTTCGTCTTGTGTGTTCCGTCACACGACATGTTAGGGTGCGAGCATATCGTCATATCGGGTACAAATTCCGGACTCCAAGCTGATTATGAATATCAAAATTCAATATCAATTACCCTGACCCTGGAGTCGAACATTAGCGTTGTAATTGACCCGTAGTACAACTCCACTACCGAGTCAGTGGTAATCATCACCTTATGTTTATATTCTTCGGTGGAATTTAAACTATTTGGGTAGATACTAGTTAAACTTTAAAGAATTCTAACTATTATAATTCTTGTACATTCTTGCGTACATTCTTTAGTGTTCAGAAGCGTTAATGGTTTTATTTGCTGTTAGGTGTTTACACATTTAAAAGAAATGTTCATAATAAGGTAGAAAAAATAAAATTATATTTTTTTAAACATGCCATAACGATTGTATATACAACATTAATACAATGCAAAATGTTAGTAACAAGTGTTTTTTAACATCTGCAATGAGCTACTGTAATTGCGCCGATCCAAGTATTTTAATGAAAAGGCTAGAATGGTTATAATAAAATTACTTCTTGTTAAATAACAAAAAAAATCATATAAAGTGAAGGAGTGGCGGATGCCGTTGAGCGTTTACAGTAAACAGATAATAAGGGCGCAGACACGTTGTAGGTTTTATGCAAATACGGGAATTACCTTGTGATATAACGGTTGGATAATGTTGGAGATTACTACTGTGTGTGTAGCCGGCTCAACTGCTTGTTCTTATACTCTCGCCACACCAACAAGTGTTAGTATTTAATGGCGTTTCCTCAGAATATTAGTTTAATAGTGTGCCCTATCTGATAGTATAGGCACATTACAATTATTGACTGACTAGTTTTTAATAATTATGAGAAAATAAAGTCTCATTGGTTTAATAATTATGTTCGTGTTAGTGTTGCTCCGTGGGATCTTGAGTCAAGAAAAAAATTTTTAATGTGATTTTTCTATTCTTTACAATTTAGTGTATAGATAGGCCAACATTTTTTTAACCAACTTCAATAGAGAAGAAGGTTCTTGATTCGACTTTTTGTCCTTTTTTTATTTATTTTTTATTCAGATCATTATTTTTTGGAATATGAGTGCTTTAATTGAAAAAAAGCTAAAACAACCTTAAACAAGGGTAATTTAATCTTATATATATTTATCATTTATGCATACATTGCAACTTTTAGATTGTACTGAAATTAGAAAAAGTATAGGAAGTTTCGTCGCGGTCGGTTGGATGACACGGTTGATTGAGCAAATGCAAACTAAAAAACTGCAAGAAACGTGGCTCGTTAAATCAACATTGTCACGACAATTAATCATCAGCTCTGATGATACGGAAGCGGCAATATTTATCGTCCTTGGATAAAGAAGTAATTTAACAATGCAGAATACTCGGCAAGAAGACTACAAGTAAACACTCGCTTATTGACATTGACATACGAAATGTAATTTGCCCCAGAAGATTTGACGTAATTATCGAATTATAGTTATTTATATCGTATTCATAGTTGAGTGAAGATATGGTGACAGATTATATTTTATACGCACAGCTTTTTTCACAAGTCCAAGGCGAATTTACTTTCACGATTGTACCATCAATCGTCAGTATTATTTATAGAATTTCCATTTCTGAACATCGACCTCCTTTTTTTTTTTTTTTTTTTTTTAACGAGGGCAAAAACTGTTTATGGTCCTCTTCCTACAGCCCTGGGGGAGGGATGTAGGAAGGATGTGTCGGGGTCACCGGCCTTTCAACCCGGCTTTGAGATGTTAATGCCGAGCTGGGTCCCTAACGCTTATATCCTACGCCGGCATACCGACCAAAACCCCTCGATGGCCCTCTTCGCGCATATTAGGATGACTGCGGTCTCTGCTAGCGTGATTCGCCTGGTACTATTCCGCAGTCAACCTATGCAGTTCGGAGACCTCTAGCCCCCCCTTCGTCCATAACAGAGCGACACGTACGTGTCCCCTTTAGCCCTATTCGGGCGTTCGCCTCGGGATTACTTTAAGGAGGGTGCCCCCCAAAAGCACCCAATAATCCCAGTGGTCCCTTTTAGTCGCCTTCTACGACAGGCAGGGAATACCGTGGTGGAATTCTTTTCGCCCCCTTGCCACAGGGCGGGGCGCCAGGACTAATTATCGCCATTAAACTGGCGCCGTCTTCTCCGATGTCTTTGCCGACGGGCGGGATCGGTTCTATCGCGATCCCTTTCTGCGCTCTCTTTCTGTGAGATAACTCGCTCACAAAAAGAGAGCACCGCCTGCCACGACCTTCGATTCCCGACCATTGAGACAATAACGGCCGGGAGTGTAAGGTCGTCCCCTACAATAGCGCGTAGAGCGCTGCGTTCTTCTTCCCAGGCTGGACATTCCATCAGTGTATGCTGGGCTGTGTCGTCTGGGCAGTTGTCACAGTGGTGACACACGGCGGATTCCTCTTTCCGTGCCACTCGCCACAGGTAATGTCCAAAGCAGCCATGCCCGGACAGTACCTGTGTCGAGCGGAAAGTCAGTGCGCCGTGGCGCCTGTCCATCCATTGGTCGAGGACAGGACGCACTGCCTCGACTAATCTAGCACCAGCACTGGGGTTTTCCAGCCTGGTTTGCCATTCCTCCACGGCGGCTCTGCGGAAGGAGGCTTTTTTTGCCTCGATCTCCCTCAGGACCGGCATTGCCCCACGGCCTATGGCCTCTTCCCGCCAATGATATGTGCGTGACAGGGATTTGGCATCAAGATCCCAGGGCAGGGTACCGGCCATAACGCAGGCCGCCTCATGGGAGATCGTGCGGTAGCCCCTGATCAACCGCTGCGCCAGGGCGCGCTGAGGCCTTCGTAACAAAGCAACACAGCTGGCGCGCAGGGACTCAGCCCATACTGGGCATCCATATAAAGCCATGGACCGCACGACTCCCATATGTAACCTTCGGCAAGGGTCTCCTGGACCTTCCAGGTTAGGGAGCAGGTTGGCTAGTGCGCCTGCTACCCTCAGCAACTTGGGTTGTAGCGCCGAAAAATGTGCGCGGAAGTCCCATCGGCTGTCAAGAAGCAGCCCAAGATATTTGAGCTTAGAGCCGATGGGAATATGCACGCCCTCGACTACTATTTGTGCCCCAACAGGTGGCACTTTCCGAGGCCCGTGAAAGCAGATGGCCTCGGATTTATGAAGCGCCACCTTGAGGCCCAATTGCCGGATCCGCCTCGCCACCTTGCTTGTGCCCGCCGAAGCGAGGGTTGCGGCTTCCTGGAAGGTCACACCTGACGCTGTTACGAGTGTGTCGTCAGCGTAACAAATGACGTCGACGCCTCGGGGATTGGTACCACGGAGTACCCAGTCGTACCCAATGTTCCACAGAAGTGGGCCAAGGACCGACCCCTGTGGAACACCGCAGGACATTGCTCTTCGGTGCCATCCATCTGACCCCGGATACACTACGTATCTGTTTGACAGGTATGAATGCACCAAGTTCTGGAGATATGGGGGCACCCCGTGGTATCTCAGTGCTGCTTCTATGCAGGGCCAGGGCAGAGAGTTAAAAGCGTTGGCAATGTCGAGTGACACCGCCACAACGCATTTGCCCTGGGTCACTGCTTCTTCCGCTATTGCTTTGACCCGCAGAACAGCAGAGATCGTTGAACGACCGCGCCGGAACCCGAACTGGACGTCCGCCAAGTCCGGGCCGACACTTTCGAGGTGCTCAACAAGGCGCGCATGAATTATGCGTTCGAAGAGCTTGGCAACCTCGTTGAGCAGCACGATGGGCCGGTAAGCCGATGGTGCTTCTGCGGGTCGTCCTTCTTTCTTGAGCAGGACCAGCTTGCCTGTTTTCCACTTTGATGGAAAATGGCCCTGCTCGAGACAAGCGGAGAAAAGACCGCAGAGCCTGGCCCCCAAGAATTCGACCACTAGCACCCAGATACGTCCGGGGATGCCGTCGAGTCCCGGAGCAGAGTTTTTACTCCGCAGTCGTAGCACTGCTCTTTCTAATTCCCCGAGCGACACAACCAGGGGTGATTCCCCTGGGGGCTCCCTTGCCGAAATGGTTATCGATGTCACCAATGAGTTGTCATTTTGAGATGGCAGTCTTGGTGGCATCGATGGAGGAACAACATTGTCAGAAGCCGGGAAGAGGGCGGCAACTACGTCTATAAGGAGCTCTGGCTGCAGACTCTGGGTTAAGGGAGGCGCCGATGGACGCAGCTTATTCAAAGCCAGGCGATAAGGACGCCCCCATGGATCCCGGTCCAATGTCCCCATAAACTCCTTCCATGCGGTAGCCTTTGCCCTCTTTAGAACATCGACCTCCTACAAAGACGAAATATATAGAATTATATTATATATCTACAGTCCATCAGGCTAGAGCGCTGAGTAGCTAAAGGCAATTGTAGAAGTTCATTCAACTGGTTCATTGCCCAATACATTGCAATAAAATGTAATGATAATGTATTTGTTAGCCTAAAGCAGGACTATCAATTTCCGCCGTTTGCTCACAAATATACCCAATTCAAAGGTCGTAATACGATGGACTGTATCATTAGAGGTTGCGCCATGGAGCGCAGTACCACCGCACTGCCAGCTGGTAATGAAAAGCGCCCGCGGCCAACTCTTTGTTAGATCTATCTCGTTAAGCTGTTCATTTCGTATTATCACTTTGTTCCTGTTACGTTCACTAATCTTGTTTTTTATGCCATTGTTTCTAGTACTGTTATTTTAGGACTGAGATTTATGGCATAAATTATCTATGTACACAACATTGTAAAAGTTGTCTACTTACTTTTATTACATTTTTAATTACTTTATGGATAACATTGGTTCCCATTAGCATTAAAGGCGTAGCAAAACCGTTTGTAATTTTGTATTGAATTATTAATACAATTATATAGTGCTGCTGGTTAAATAATAATTTAAAGTGGTTATATTTTAACAATGTAACAGAAAATAGAAATATTGTAACAAAGTTTTTACCTATACTAAAGCGAAGAAAAAAATCTCAACTAACCCCATAGTTATACTCGCAACATCCTTAAACACTGGGAAAGTTAATAAAGCATAAGGTATATTTAGTAATAATTGTAAGGAAATATCAACTTTATGTCATTATGTTAGAGTCTGGAACAGGTGTTCGTAGTTGTAATGAGCGTCCGCGCCCCGTGCAATGCGTGGATCGTGTCGTGTTTTTTCTAGAGCCAAGTAAACAGACGAATAAGGCAATTTACTACTCAGTACAACTACGATGAAGCTGTTGGTGCGACGTGAAAAAACCCGCAAACGACGCTGGTGTGCGGCGCACGTTTAAAACTCAAATGTATAAGGACCTTGTAGAGATTCTGTGACTGCTTGCTGCGGCTCCGAGAGCCAATCTATTAACCGCGCTTAATTGAAGTGTTTCACTTCTTGTACTTTTTCATTTAATTTGAATGGTATTTTAATTGTACGATTAGAATCCTTAAGTTATTGAGAGCCTGGGTGTGGTGAGACCGAAATGTGTATAATACAAACCTCGTGGTTTTTAATTTAATTTAAGGCTGGTCTTTGAGTTTGACTGTTGTGAGAAATAATGTGTCAATGGAAAACAATTATCAAATTAATCATATTTATAGTTTGTATTCCACCAGAAGAATTTGTATGATGTATCATAAATTTTCGTTGGTATCAATATTTTAATGATACAAGGTATAGAATATTTAAAAATTTGCAGCTTGAAGCTTTAATATCAGTTAGGTATATCTTTATCTTTGAACACGCCTTGATTATTCAATAATGTCCTTTTGGATTTAAATAAGCTTAATTAACTTAATACTAGCGCAGTTGTAAGACATGTCTACATTTAACAAAGGATAGATAGACATTAGACAAAGGTTATAAGGACTAGTTACGAGGCGTTCCAGTTTTAAAGACCATTGTGCTATTATGGAATATATATAATTTAAATGCTTGACTGGAAACATCAATAAATCATAATTATTAAGGGCTATATCCGATCTCTGATTGACTTGATTAGACCGATTCTGCTTTTAGTTGAACTGTCTAGTTTCAGCTTATTCGAGATTTCAATTTGGAACAGGATTGCATTGCTCAGATACAATATATTCGCAATTCGAAACAGATTTCACTAATCGAACACTAATACCCGGTATTGTTGACGAGTTTGGCACAGAATGATTTGCCTCGGCTAATCCTGCAGATATGCTCGTTTTCCGCATAGTCATATCGTTTGTATGTACATTGCACGATCATTTATCTGTTATACGATTGGAAGGGATAGTATCGTGTATTATAATGTTAATTTATCATAATTAATAGAAATGGCATGCTTTTTTCATCTAGTAGTCTATGTATTTCAAATGTTAGGCTGTAGGCCTCATCTTTGAAATATTACGACGTTACAATTGTAAAATATAATTTCCATGCTATCAGCTGAGTGAAAACCGGAAATCGATATTTTTTGCTATGGTGCCATCCATTAATCGGATGGACGTTTGAGACAAGTGTTGGAGCCACTCGCCATGAATATCAAATTTGTTCAATTTGCTGCGTCAAAGCGCGGGAGGCCGCCGCGACATCACTGCAAATTTATTCATTGGAAAATGTGGCTCAATCACCACACCAACCATTAAGGGCTACTAACTTATTTTGTAATTGAATAAGTGTATTTACACTAAAATTAATGATTTCTCACTCAATTCCGCGGGATACAAATGCAAATGTTATTCGAGTTAATGATTTACACAAATGCATTATCGTTCACTTACTGATAGTGATAATATGTAATAGATTAATGTTCTGTTCAACTTGGAATTGATAACGGTAAGCCAATAGGATATGTCAGGGAAAATGTAAGTAAGATAAATGCTTTAGAAATGTTGCATAATTCAGGCTGTTTTTAATCAGGCCACACGCACCCCTGATCTCTGGTAAGCTTTAAGTTTATTCTAATTCAAATTTTGCAATATTGAATTTTTGGATAATTTAAATTGTCACCTATTTCTGCGGCATACTGAGTAGCGGCACCTACACATTTTTTAAGTCACAAAAATATAATTTTTGTTTTTGCTAAACTATATAAAACGACACAGGTACCCATTTATACGTTGTGGGAAATTGAACCGAAAATGTAAATTACAAAAATAGCATACTGCAAAACGAACTAAGGTCGCTGGAGGTTAAAGGCTTGATAATGCAATTTTATTCATATCCATTAAGTAAGCGAGTTAAACACGGTTTCGAGTAAATAAGTGGTCGTATGATTATCTATGAAGCTTACGCCATAAAAATAACGGCTTGAGATGCGTCCGAAGCTTAATGTTACCGCCGGCCTTGACTGATAGCTACTATACGAAGAAATAGTTTACAGCTTTCGCAGTTTTATCTTTGAAAGCAGATGAAATAGATGCCCACATAGCTACTAAATCAGTAGAGGTAAAACAGTGACATTAATTTGACTATAAAGTTCGCCATACGTTTTACCGTCTTCCGCTGGCTCATAGAAATAAAGGAGTAAAGCAGGATCATACAGATACTTCACTTTGATTTACTAAACAATTCCAGCTTCTGACCAGATGCTTTTAGTGGCCATCATAAATGTCTATAAGGGTATACGAGTATGAACTAAAATTTTTTTAACTAAAAATGAAGAAAGAAAATTTTTGTTTTATTATAAATCACAAATAATTACATGAATATCATCATATTAACATTCAAAAAAGGATAAAATATTTGTATTTTTTTTGCATGGTCCCCTCACCAGGCAAGTCTGTACCGAGGAGTCCCAACACTGTCTTACATTGTATTTAATATAAACTGTTAGTATTAGATTAATGTTATCAATGCTGAGGCTAAACAGATCATGGTAGTAATTGATAAAATATTAACGGTCTTATTCATAGGCAGTTTAAAATCTATTTTAGTTATTAAATGTTTTGTCTTCTTCGCTCAAATAGAATTCAAGAGTCGTTAAAAAGGGATATTCGATAGGTTTTAAAACGGTTTATGAATAAGACCGTAAGCAGTTATAATTACTTTCATTCTCCAAAAGATTTTTTAAATTGTCGAACAAAGAATGCTCCTGGAATCTAAATATCTGTGCCAAGTAATATAGTGTTGTTGGATATAAGTGAGAGCAATCTCTGCACGACGCGTGCCTTCTGCCGCTATCGCGCAGTTTGTGTCTCAGCGGAGGTATAATTTCTATTGAATCACGTGTGTCTAGACCATTAAGCTATCTCGTCGTGCGTCGGTGTAGCATCCGGGCATCGGGTTTGTTAACAAACACAACCCGCATTGCACGTGAGCTTCTTACATTCGATACAATTATATTGTTTATTTTCAATTACTTCATAAAAATTACGGCGAGTCGTGATTTCAGTGGATTTAATGTGCTATTGTTTCTTAGGTTGTATACAAAGATCGGAGATATTAAAGATGATAGATCAGACGTACTCTTATTTTTTGATTCAAGATACAATCACCCGTTAATATATGGCTTGTATATAATGTACTACTAATGTAGTGCAGTAGTTTTTGCTCCAAGATATTTGACTGATAATATCTGCGTTTGCGCAAACTGACAGCTCTACCACCTTATCATAATACATCAAATTGCTTGGGACAGTCATTTAGAAAGACTTTCTTTCCACGAGAATACGTTTAATAAATCGAGAAGATAGTTTGAAACGCGGCGCGTGACGAGCATGAACAAACCGCGGTACCATATAAATCATTCATAGTTAAGTCGAGGAGACGCGCAGTCGGGGAAAGAATTTACACATCCGCCATTGAGAGCACTTTTTGAATACATTGATACTTTCGCTATACGTATTGTTAGAAGTTGCTAGAACAATATTCTTCCAGTAAAAGAATATCTCAGAGAAACGGCTGATTTTCTTCGCAAATTGCGTTCTTATACCAGATGTCAATCAATGAATTACATTCGATATAGGTACAACAAGAAACCAGCACGCTGTTGGATGGTGTCACTCATCGTGTAATCATAGAATAGATATTGGTAGCTCATTCATAAATGAGTGGAACATATCTTAGTTTCCTGGGCGTCTTTACCTTGGTGTTGAACATAAGAGACATATATATTCCAGTAATGAGTTAATTATTTATATTACCACCGAAGTACGAGTCTTTTTACCGCTCATATAAGTTTCCGCACGGAACTGAAGTTCAGCTAAGCAGAAAAATGGTCGTATATATAAGGAGTGGCTATAAATTGTGCTTATGTAACTGCACAACCCCAATAACATTTGGGTACTTGTAGACAACCTTTTATTTAATTGAAATCTTGTTGCTATGTTGGTAGAGTGATGCTGTTATAAAATAATTGGCTGTAGTGTGTAGCATGAGGCGAGTGTCAATGGAAAAGTCGGCAAGGGTCGATACAGTCGAAATTACCTCAACCAAAATGATGGCATCCTCCGTAAGGGTTAAAAGTACCCTGAACCGGTGTGAATACATGACGAGCTTAATGAAAGTGGACGAAGCAAAAGTATGTCAGGATCGAGCAAAGTGGATATCCATCGTTTCTGCCTACCCGTTGACATAACGTTAATGTATTTATGTAAGTATAGTATTGATTTTATTCATCATTCTCATTTCATGTTTAAGTCGGAAAGCTACACCACAACATGGGAGGTTTATTAACTGTGCAGAGATTATTTTAAAACACGTGTACATTTAAATAGAGTAACATATAATAACGTTAGTTAAGAGGCGGGCGTGGCCCTCTATTTGTAGCCAGCTTTATAATTGCCTTTACTTATTCAATCTTCGCCCGTGTAGGTTCCGCGACGTATCATTACACAGTAACTTCACGCAACGCGTTTTAACAAATTATTAATAATTATATTACTCGGGAAAATATTATTATATGTCATGCGTAGGCTATTTACTACTTATTTTTTTGTGCTTAATTGCCATAATTGTTAAACAAATACTGAAGTAATTATATGTATGTGATAGTTGTAAATTTCATGCCACCAGTAACTTTTTTGTAATTGGTCCTAATATGTTATTATTACGCATCAACTTTAGCAATCAGAACCCTATTGCAGACCCTCTCACCGAGGATAATAATTTTAACAATTATTGTACTATTACAATACCTACGTAAGTGAAGAACTTAGTAATTGTAAAGTATAGAATGGTAACGTTGATACCTTTACGTAGAGCGGAGAGTACAAGGGCGGATCCACTTTTTACGGTGGTCATATGGTGGTACGATTTCAATACTCGAATACGTAATAATGATTTTTAAAGTTCGTTATAGCCGTTATTTGTGAACACACACACATTTTTTTATTTATCGGCGTACAAATAATTAATAGTGATTATAAATTTTATCAACAATAAAATAAATACATTATGTCAATCTGGAGCCATCAAAGGGGGGTCATAACCCCCATGACCACCCCCCTGGATCCGCCCTTGGGAGAGTAAATGAATGTACAGATATCAGGGCGAGAGCTCTATGTCCTGGAAGTAAGAACAGACGAAGAAACTGAGGCATAGCGGATAAGGTTTTCAGTCGCAGAAGACAGAAATATATCTATCGCAGAAGACAGATTTTTTTTGTCGTCATGACCGTCAATCTTAGTAATAGTAATCATGTCGACAAGCTTGAATAAAATTCCTTTACTTATTTCAATGTTCTTCGTAAGACCCTATTACTGCAACATCCTACATAATTTAGTTTGTAAATAAAGGCTAAGTTGTAAAAGGGAATATGTTCGCATTACGAGTGGAAAGGGTGGTGTTTGCTCGGTCCATACAATGAGCCAGTAATGAAACAATTTGGTGACAATGCGCCGATTATGCGAGTAATCGTGAACTATCACCGTTTTATTATTGATAGTTTAATTTATGAGATTATAGCGATATATTTTTATTAATATTTATTCTTTTACTAAAGTTCTTAGTTTATTATTTCAATATGTATTTTCTATATTTTCCAATTCATTTTACATATTGTATAGAACTTATTTATAGGTACTTTATTTGGCATCAGTATTATTTATTATTGAAATAAATGTATAATAATTTCATTATATATTATACGAGTATAAACCAGACATACCTTAAGCAGCATAAGATGCACGCAAAAAAGGATGAAACAAAATATATTCAATAAACGAATACTTGATACAATTATGGTATTTTCTCGGCAATAAACAAACAATTATGCCTTTCAAACAGTGCGTTGTTCGGCTAAGCAGCGTATAAGTGGTCCATTATTGTGACAATCGCTCATGACTCGAGCTAAAACCGAAGGTCTATTATCTGTTACCATTTAAGCAAAGATGTTGTCCATTGTGCGGCTGCGAATGTAGTGATTGCGCCAAACACGCACCACGCATTCGCACAAAACACACTTTATGGACATTATTTTCAATAACAATTCATTGAGAATACGGTACATTTAAATTTATTCAACAATTTATGACTGTTATTGAGTGTGTGTTATAATGATGCCAGTTTATGTGCGTTATTAAACACACACAATTAATTAACTGGTCTTCGATAGAGAGTTGATTGCATAAAGTTTATAATGTTTTCTAGACCATTTTTAATCCTTATTTATTGCGATAAAATAAATGAAATGTATAGTTGTGAAGTGATAATTAGATTCTCAGGTGCATAGTAAGACTTCACAAATATCCGAGTTTATGTGTGTTAGCTTCTACCTATTACATTTCTTCTATAGCATTCTAGAATAGGTATGTGTATGAAATCGTACATTGAATTTGTCACGTCTGAGGCTAGATAGCAATTGTTTTCGGTTATTTTTAAGTATTTTATTTTTTACTAGGTATAAACATAGGTATTTTATAGGAATTTCTTACTATTTACAAATAATGTTTATAACAATGGTATACAAGATGTAACTGATAGTTCAAAAGCTTTATTTTAAATCATTGTAATTATCTAATTTAAGCCTTAAAAAAAGTATTCATTATTTTATTTAAATAAGTGGTTTATCTTTATGTAACAGCGAAGTTCAAGTGGTAATTACAGTAAAACTCTTCTACGGAATTCATCGACGTTTCTACCATTATAACAAACAGCTTCTTCAGGAAATTATAAGTTTTGATAAAACAATTTTCGTTCCGAAAATGGTCTGACATCGCCGCAGGAGGCAAGAGTCCGGACCACAATGAGCTAACAAGAGCTGCCGGCTCCCTACGAACAATAGACCACAACGAAATTCCGGTATAAAGTGTAATTTCCAACTTGTAGTTGGAACGCATTCAATTACGCTGCGCATTACTGTAAACTTTAATTTTTTTAACAATGAACTTTATTAAGATATAAGTATTGTTATCTTTGTAAATAAAATTTTGTTGCTAAGCACAGACTTCGAGAACGGCTGCGCTTCATTTTTTGGTATAAAAATGTGCGTAGAAGTACAAATTAGGTTATTATGGAACACCAATTTGAAAAACATCGGAAAAGTCCAATGTTATGATAAATTTATGGCATAAAAATCACAATGAAAATTCGATGCAGGTGCGATTAAATAACCACTAAAAGTTTTACGCAAGTTGGTATGGCATTTAAATAAATAAATATACCTAACAGTGACATACATAGCCTGACTCCACAATAAGTCAAATATACACTCCAGTCTTTGTCGGGGGTAACAGAAACTACGAGACACTTTTTGGTCTTACAAACATCAAATACCTATGGAGAACACAAACATTTATTTCGATGCGGGGATTGAGCCTGCGGCCTCTCATTTTATAGCTGGCGTCTAAATATACGCGCCACGGTGGCTTTATTTGGAATACATTTTAATTTTGTTGAGTAGCGATTCTGTATACTGCTGTCCATGCACAAGTTAGATATGAAGAGAAAGGATGGGATAATGTGGAGCGGATGGAAGGGATCAGGATGGAACGGGGAGGCTAGAAAAGGGCTACACGCGCTTACACGAGTTTGAACAGGAAATAATAATATTATGTTTCTGGTGTGGAGTGGAGTCAAAACATATTTGCACCTACGAGACTACAAATTGTAACCATCTTTTTCCTTATTCATAATTTAATGTACATTAATTTCTATGACGTTTTTTTGAGTAAATAAGTCGGAGTATAGTTCATAAAATTAAAATTAAATATTTTTGTTAATTTATCGGATTGGCAGCTTAATACAACCTGCTTTAAAATTATGCACAGAACATATGACACAGTAATAAAAAATAGTTGATAATTATAATCTAATACCAATAATGGCATACTAATACTCACCGGAATTCCGCCCTAGCAGTAGGCTGGACGTTGCCGACAAAAACGGTAATCGTTGTAGCACTCAACATCACTTGCACTTTACTGTCCACAATACTAGTCATAATACAATATTTAGTCAAGAACTCTAGCGCGACTACGGAGCACACGTCTACCTTTTGCAAACGTCCACGACAAACTGAACTATTAATCCAACAGTTTGTCACAAGATAACTATAACTACCCTCCACTAGAAAATATTTTTTATCAGAAATACAAGTTGTTTCTGGTGGGGAGTAGAGTCAAGACATATCTGCATACAGGCAAAGCAGGGTCAGGCTGCTAATGCAGTTATAAACTTTATAGAAACTAAGCGATAATATACTACAATACTTAATATATTTTGATTGAAAATATTTTGTGTAATGCGGAGTTGCAATAACTGACTGGCTAGACTGTAATTGTACTAGTCAGTGGAATAAATTATACACAACATTGTGAAAAATTAAGCTATAATCCAACTAAACTAATAGGTACCGTTTGACGTTTCATACTTTTCAACTTTGTACAGGCGTAACTTACACAATTTCAATTACATTTTGCCTAAACCCTTGGAATTGTGGCTTTACGGCAAGCGAAATCAAAATTGTGTGAGTTACGCTTGTCTTAATATGTTTAAAATTGAAAAATATGAAACGTCAAACGGTACCTGTTAGTTTAGTTGGATAGTAGGAACACTAACATAATTCTGTTTTATTCTTAAAACTAACATTACGGACTAGCATTTCGGTCTGAAATAAATTAAATAATAATTTTCATGATGAGTTAGAATTCTTGAGCCCATAAAATCAATAAAATGAGCAGATTTTTATTTATTATGCTGGTGAAAAACAGTGATGAAAAAGAACTATGTTTGATGGAATTGAAGAAGAAGGCCAAACTTATGACCCAAATGGTAGAGTAAAAGATTAGAATGTAAAACAAACAATATAAAATAAAATGGCATAAAGACGTGATTATACCGATAAGTTTTAGGTACTTAAATTCACCGGAGTCAGTTCAGTTATATTCACATTAGTAATACAGCGACAGTTGCTCCGTACTCTATTATTATTCCAAATAATCCATATTTTTTGTAAGTAGATATTGACTTGATTAAATTTGAAATTATATAACCATTTATATATACTTAGATTTTTAAATTATACAAATATAATTCGCACTTTGTTTGCTTATATTTATAATGAGGAATGTTTTTCAAAAAAATATGTATTACCTGCATTTTTATATCTGCTTTGCTTTGCTCGCGTGTAACATTCGGAGTGAAACTGTATAATTTAATATATTTTATAACCGTTAATGAATTAATAAATACAATGTGATTATTTTAAAATTCAAGGCTAACAAATACGAGACAGTTCTGAAACATGTTCTTTTCCAATATAGGGTTGTGTGTCCGGCGAAAACAGCGGTTGACCTGGGATTCCTTAGGGATGGCACGTGTTTTATTAATTACAATTAAAATAACATTGCGATATTTCATGGAACGATAACATAATTGAAAGATGTTACACGAGGTATTGGAAGATGAATCCAAGGAACAGTAACAAAACACCGATTGTTTTTATCAGCTACATCTTTTATTGTAAGAATCGGAACGCGGTAAAAAGTTTTATTTAGTTGGGAACCCTGCGGAGACTGCAGTTCGTGTAAGTTGCGCCTTCTGACACACTCCTTCATCATTGTTGTTCGTTTTTGCTTCTGCACCTTTGGGTTTTGCTTCATATTATCGAATTTTGACTCCTATGTCTTAGGGTATAAGGTGAAAACTTCGGTAAGAGTAATTTGGTATTTTTTCGGCCAAGGTAGGCGTACGCTGATTGTAAATATGAATGTACACGTTCACAAGTATCCCACAAGATGTTTAACGTTGCGAAATACGTGTTTGGTTGTCTAACACGGTAGATGTGTCCGATAGAGAAATCTTGTTCATAAACACAATTGCACGAATATATTTAATGTACCTGGAAATATACAAGACTTCAATATTTTTTATTTTCTAAATAAGTGTATAATTTCCATTTTTAATGAAAAGAATGACTATTAAATTCTACTTAATAATTTACAGTACTTTTTAGGAGCAAGCACAATATTTAATTATATTTTAGGTGCAATTTTCCAGAACGTGTTTATATAATAATAATAATAATAAGGGGTGTAAGGGGGTAGTAATTTAGGCGTGCCTAACTACTCTAAATGCCAACCTCACCTGCTCGTGGTGCACCCTGCCACTAACCGACGAGGCTCTGGCGACCGAATGGCAGCGGTATATCTACCAACCACTGCTGCGTTTAGGCTCAAGAACGGAAAGTTCTTAGGAGGCTGGACCAGAACAGGTAACATTAGTGTAGGATGTTGCCTCAGGACGGCGGCGGAAGAGTATCAAGTATACCAACGGCGGCGCTCCGGAGCTTAGTTAGTTAGCTCACTACGCACTCGCGTGTCCTGGACGAACACGAAGGGTTCTTACGTCCACTGAAACTCTATGACGATGAAACCTATAGCCAATCCCCAAGTGCCCGGGGACCCTGAGAGGTATGCTAATGATGGTAGGCAGACACCTCGAAGGGTCAGGGGAGAGAAGAATCTCCGGGTGGCGGTCTCAAACCATCAAACGACTCAAGCTGCGCCTGTGGACTCCGATACAGATCAAGAAAGGAAAATTGACGAAAAGCAACCGACAACGAGCCGGAATTCAAGATACAATTTAAGGTCAAGAAAGACCTCATATAGTACCCATGAACAAAGATCAGATCCAACATTATCCCCATCATCTACCCAAAGTTTATTCGAATCCCCTCCTACGTCCCCAAACTTATTTGAAACTCATATTAGACACAGCTCGTCATCTAGTTCATCCAGCCCAGAGGATGATGTGCAGGTAGCACCAGCTACAGAGGCTGCACCCGCCTCTGGCAAAACCCGTGCGCGATATAAATGGACCTCAGATATGAATGAATTTATTATACGCACATATCTTACAATAACAGAATTAGAAACAAAAACCAAAGGATACCTAGATGAACTACATAAGAAATTTATTGATAAATATACTAATTTTAGCGTTTCTAAACAACGGATCGGTGACCAACGTAGAGCAATAGTAAGAAATAATTTATTATCACAAAATGTCCTAGATGCAATAACACAAGACGTAAAAAGAAATCTCCACCCTAACACATCTACACAAAACAATGTAACTAACACACAAAGAGATAGGGATATACTTCAGGCAGCCTCGAGTTCTTCAAGGATTCGTTGGACTGATGACATAAACACAGCTATTATGAAGGCATATTTTAAAATAACTCACCTTGAAACCAATAAAACCAGCTACCGTAGACCCTTGCATGCTGCCATTATTGAACAATTCCCCCAAATATCACACGTCTCTGAACAACGAATTGCTGACCAGCGGCGAGTGATTGTAAACAATAGACTTTTAACAGCTGAAAGAATACAGGAAATACGCTCTGAAATAGAACGCTCATTAATTACCCAAGAACATTCCGCACCCAACAACTCCCTTGTTGGAGATAACATTATTGCTGAAGAGACTAATGACCATAGTACCCCTAACCCAATAGTTGAATCTCTACAAACCACTGGTACTGATCGAATAATACATACAAATTCTAGAAATAACACAGTTACTAGAACAGATAATCATATAACACAAGAAGCAGATTTACATAAGAAAATTAAAGAAACATTTGAAAATATACATAATAAGTATAAAGACAGTGACCCAACTCAACGACCATTTATACCTAAACAAAAAACGTCCAAAAAGTTATCCCGTATTGTAAGTTATATTAATCAAAACTTATTACCTCAATATACATCAGTTGACCATGATTTTACCACAACTCAAACAATAATATATTGCGCGGCGTATACTGCTGCTGTATGTAATGGGTCAAAAATTAAAAATACTATGGGGGCCAACCAGGGACAATGTAATGAATCTATAACACCTGCATGGAAAAAGAGAATACAAACTAAAATAAAAGCATACAGAAAAAGTATAGGTAGATTAACAGAATATATTAAAGGAAATAGAAGCAACAAACTTATGTCACATATAGCAACAATAAAAGATAAATACAAAATACATTCTCGCTACGAAGAACCAAATTTAAGTGATGAACAATATTTAGATAGTTTAAAACAAAGACTTTCAGCGACATCTAGTAGACTCAAACGATATGATAATTGTACTCTTAGGAAAAAACAAAATTTTCAGTTTACACACAATGAAAAGTTATTTTATAGACAACTTAATGAAACCACAAGCAATGTACAAGTAGCAAGTAATGGATCGAATTACTCTTTACCATCGCCGGAAGCATTGCATTGTTACTGGTCTAATATTTGGGCCAACCCAGTTCAACACCATCACGAAGCAGATTGGATACAATCCGAAGTACAACATTTACATAATACCCCGCTAATGTCATTTGACCATATTCCAATAGATGTCTTTATAAATGTCCTAAAAAAAACTCACAACTGGAAGGCACCCGGTACAGACCATATTCATAACTATTGGTATAAAAAGTTTACAACCGTTCACCCTTTACTCCACAATAATATTAACATGTTTATTAAAAACCCAGAATCAATGCCGATATACATAACCCAAGGTACTACATATATGATCCCAAAAGACAATAGTGACCCCCAAAATCCAGCCAAATATAGACCAATAACGTGCCTACAAACTATATACAAAATACTGACAGCATGCATAGCTCTACTCATTGATAAACATATTACTGAAAATAACATCCTTGCTGAGGAACAGAAGGGTTGCAGGAAACAAAGCCAAGGCTGTAAAGAACAGCTAATCATAGATTCGGTCCTAATGAAACAAGCACACGCCAATAAACAAGATATTTGCACAATGTATATTGACTATAGTAAAGCATTTGACTCCGTACCACATAGTTGGTTAATTCATATCCTACACATATATAAAATTCACCCCACATTAATAGAGTACTTACGTTATACAATGCAGAATTGGCGAACTAAATTAAAAGCAGGAAACGGGTCTCATTTTACTGAAACCGATAACATACCCATTAGACGAGGTATATTTCAAGGAGACGCCCTCAGCCCTCTTTGGTTTTGCCTTGCTTTAAATCCGCTCTCAAATCTTCTAAATCGCACCAATCTAGGAATTTCCACTTCTAATAGCCAGTCAATATCTACATTCAAGCTTAGTCATCTCATGTACATGGATGACATTAAATTATATAGTAACAATATTATCTCTCTTCACCAACTTGCCGATCTTACCCAACAGTTCTCTAAGGATATTTTTATGACATTTGGCATAGATAAATGTAAAACATATACTTTTAAATAAGGTAAATTACAATTAAAAGATTACACAATAAATACAGGAGAACAGATGGAAGCCCTAAACTCTGGTGAAACTTATAAATACCTCGGTTTCCAACAAGATAGACAGATCCGCGAAAAATATACGAAAACTGAACTCACCCGCAAATTTAAACACAGACTTGGATCTGTGCTTAAAACACAGCTTAACTCAATAAATACAGTAAAAGCTATTAATTCCTACGCAATCCCCATATTAACCTACTCTTTCGGTGTCGTGAAATGGTCTAAAACGGAACTAAAAAACTTGCAGCGTGTCATAAACACCTCAATGACAAAACACCGAAAGCACCATCCGCGGTCCTGCACCCAACGTCTAACCCTCCCCCGAGAAGAGGGAGGCAGGGGAATTATAGACGTAGCTAATTTACACAATAGGCAAATAATCAGACTCCGAAATTTTTTCTACGACCGTGCAATAGACTCAACTTTACATAAACACATAGTAGAAGCCGACAAACAACTCACACCTTTAAATCTATACAATAGAAGTTGTCAAAATAATGAACGCCTTACGGACAACAAAGAAAAAATAGCAGCTTGGACTCAGAAGTCTCTACACGGGAGACATCGGCACGACCTCCAGCAACCACATGTCGACTTGGTAGCGTCGAACGCGTGGCTGAGGCAAGGCGATCTCTTCCCAGAGACAGTGGGTTTCATGCTTGCTATTCAGGACCAGGTTATTGATACAAAAAACTACCAAAAGCATATTATTCATAGACCTAATATAATAGATACATGCCGACACTGTCATAACTCCCCCGAAACTATACAGCACATTACCGGAGCATGCAAATCCATAGCCCAGAGTGACTACAAACACCGCCATGACCAAGTTGCAGCGATAGTCCATCAAAACCTTGCTTATCAATATAAATTAGTGCCTGAAAAGTTGCCGTACTATAAATACAAACCAGAATCAGTATTAGAAAATAATAAATGCCGAATCTACTGGGACAGAACAATAGTCACAGATAAAACTATCCATAATAACAGACCAGATATAACAGTTTTAGACAAAGAAACCATGACCGTGTACATAATAGATATTGCAATATGTAACACACACAATTTAAATAATACTCATACTGAAAAGATCTCTAAGTACACTGACCTTGCCATTGAAATAAAAACTCAATGGAAAATTAACAAAACCAAAACTGTCCCAATAATACTTTCGTCTACTGGAGTCATACCACATACCCTTCACAATAGCCTTAAGATACTTAATATGCACGAATCCACCTACATGCTCCTGCAGAAAGCAGTTATCCTAAATACATGCCGTTTAGTTAGAAAATTCCTATCCAACAATAATTAATTAGTTTAAAATTAAACCCACACAACTAAGCCTTTGGCTTCGGCCTGGCTATAGTTGACTTGCCTTCCAAATATGGAAGAGAATTAAAATTTAAAACAAGTATAATAATAATAATAATAAACGTTTATTTGGTTTAGATCAAGTAACACATTTATATAATTTAACATATAAAAACAACTAATACAATAACTATCTTATTACAAAAAAAAAAAAAAAATTATATCGTGCTCATAGCGTAACTTAAAAGCAAAAGAAATACAGGTATGTGCTCCCTAAACCAAAAAGGTTCCAGCTCAGCTTATTGCCGTAGCCTGAGCTACGGCGCTGGTTTTCAGCTGGACCTAAAATATTTACGAAATAAAAAACATAAAAACTTTAACTTTTGCGTAAAATCATGTTGTCCACATTATGAGAAAAACAAAAATATTGACACATTAAAAATAAAAATAAAACATGTAAACAAGAAAATAAAATCGTTAATAGGTAATAGTATAACATTCGACACACACAATATTCAATGAACTGGTATATTAACCGATTAGTTCATATAGACTACAGACAGACACAGTTAGGAAAATAAAAAACGCAACAAGCAAAATCACATTTTAATTTACAATTACAGTGAGGGGCTCGTTAAATCTGTATACCCTCTATCTGCTGTTTAAGAAAGTATTCTTTAATTTTATACCTAAATGTGCTAAGGGATACGGACAGATTTCTAATTGGAGGGGGAATAATATTCCAAATTTTGGTGGCGGTATACTTAAAACTACCTTTGAAGGCGCTGGTTTTGTGATTAGGACAAATCAGAAATGCTAGACGAGCTCGTGAAGACATCTCGATTTTTTCAAATAAATAAACAGGTTTACGTGTTTTTAAGATGCCAAATAATAGGGTTGCAAAATGGGTGCATCGTCTAAAGCCCATATTCATTATCTGCGCCTGATTTAAATAAGGTGAAACATGACTTCTCGGCGGTATGTCAAAACAAAATCTAGCACAAGCATTCTGGACACGCTGAATTAAGGTTTTAGATTTAGAAAGAAGTCTTGGTCCGTACACGGTATCAGCGTAATTAAATTTTGACAAAATTACTGAATCTATAAGGTTTATACGAAGTTTTAAAGTTAAATAGCGGCGGGCATTATATAAAACTTTTAAACGATAGAAACAATTACGTGCTAATTCATTAATATGATTTTCGAATCTTAATTCTGAGTCCATAATTAAACCCAAATTTCGTGCCTCTTGACATTCAGAGATAGGTTTGCCATCAATGATTATCGTTGGTTGAAGAAGTCTAGTTTTTGTAACTTGTTGCCTCGAACCTAAAATCATAAACTTTGACTTGGCTGGATTTAAAACTAAACAATTTTTCGTAGACCAGTGATTTAACCTGTTCAAGTCATCGTTAATTTTATCCACAGCTGAAAGCATTTTGTTCGGATGAAACGATAAATATAGCTGCAAATCATCCGCATATATATGATACTTGCAATGTTTTATAGAATTTATGATATCAGCACAATAAATGATGAAAAGTAAAGGCCCCAGAATTGAACCTTGCGGTACTCCTCTTGTAACCCGAGCTAGAGAAGATGTAGAAACGGAACCATTACTATTGTGAACCTCGACCTTTTGTGAACGATCAGATAAATAACTGTTGAACCATTTAATTGTATTGATGTCAAATCCATAGAAAGATAATTTGGAAAGTAATAAAGCTACATTTATCGTATCAAAAGCACGAGAAAAGTCCAATAAAACAAGAATAGTGCACATACCAGAGTCCTGCGCTTCTAATATATTATTGGTAACATCGAGTAAAGCTGTTGTGGTACTACAGTGTTTGCGAAAGCCAGATTGAGCATGGGGCAGAATGTCATTTTGCTCCAGGTACTTAATTAATTGTAGATACACTACTTTTTCCATAATTTTGGATAGACACGGTAAAATGCTTATTGGACGAAGATCTTTAGGTGATGAGGGATTCGTGTTTTTAGGCAAAGGTCTGATAATAGCCGTTTTCCATAATTCAGGATACGTACAGGTACTGATCGAAGCATTGATAATTGATGTAATTGCTGCCAATGAATGAGGGAGAGTTAGTAAAAGCATTTCTAAAGAAATGTTATCGACACCTTGTGCATTAGATTTAAGCGAGTGAATAATTTGAGAAACATCACGTTGGTCAACACATTTTATGGTAAACGTTGAAGAACTGAATGTATGAAATTGAAAATAAGTTAAGTCTGATAAACTAACGACATCGGAGCCGGGGATCTCAAGAAAGTGTTTATTTAAATTCTCAGCATTGGTGAGATGAGCCGGAAGTTCTACATCTGGTTTAGGTGGAAGAACATTTAATTTAAGATGTTTCCATAAAGCCTTTGGATCTTTTGTACTATTAATATATTGTCCAAAATATGCTCTTTTCTCAAAATAAATACTTGAATTGACAAGTTTTTTCAACTGTCTGTAATAATCTTGATGTACCTCACTTTTTGTACGAAGATATTTCATATGTGCTTCATTTCTTAATCTCATCATCAACATTATATTGTCAGTAATCCAGGGATAAGTATGATTTTTAATTTTTATAGTTTTATGAGGTGCATGGAAATCGAATAAGTTTGAAATTAATGTATTAAAAAAATGTAACTTGCAATTCACATCGAACTCATTCGTAATGTTGTGCCAAGGAATTAATTGGATATCATTGTCAAATTTTTTATCATCAATATTTTTAAGTGGTCTATAAGAAATGAGTTTGGGCTGAATTTTTACTTTTTTAAAATTAAATTCCGCCACAACGAGGGCATGATTCGACAATTTGCTACCTATAATGTCAGTCGTCACGTTTCGGACATTTGTGTCGGTGCATATAACGTCTATAAGCGTTTCGCTATGGCTTGTATAATGTGTAGGTGATGAAACTTGTTGCTTTAAGCTAAAGATATTAACAAAATTATGGAACGCTTTGTAATTTGAGTTCTCTGCACACAATAAATCAATGTTAAAATCCCCTAATATGATCAAATTGTCACGATGTCCTAAAGCATTTACCGAATCAGTTAAGGCATTGAAAAATATATCAACACTGAGCCACGGAGGTCTATAAGCCGTCACTAGAATTATTTTGTTGCTATTTATGCTAAGAGATATCCACATCTGTTCTACCGACGGACAAATAGGGTGTTCACACACCTTAACTCTTAGGCCTTTCTTCGTATAAAAAGCAACTCCACCTCCGCGGCCTCCCCGAACGTCTTGTGGTCTAGGTACACTACGAAGAGAATAACCGGGTATTGATGGGGCTTTCGCTTCCTCATTCGGTCTTAACCAAGTTTCATTGATTGCCAAAATATCAATAGAATGATTAATCGCCGCCAATACAAGTTCATCATGAAATTTTCCTAGTGAGCCAGGGTTATAGAGACCAACATTCAAATACTTATTCGCCATCACAGTAAATAACAATAGTATTTAAATAAAATTATTTCTGTGTGCGTTGTGTTATGACGGAAGACCATACCTACTGAATCACTTAAAATCAATAACAAAAAATTATCACAGCTAATATATACTATACTATAATTATAAAAATAACAAAAATCAGTAATACCCATAAACAAAAAGTGGACAGAACATGAAACAATAGAAGATAAAAAAATAAAATCTTAATAAAACAAAATTTTCTCTGCTTACACAAAACACAATAAATAAACAGGGCTAACAAAACTATATTCCGTACGAAATAATATACCGAAGACAGAGCTAACATTGACTTTGTCCAAAAATTTTTTCTAAATCATGCTCTGATCGAATTCGGATTCGTGGTGCTCCATGCTCCTTACGAATGAAAATCTTACCATCTCTGGTCCAAACATATTTCCACTGCTTATCAAGCGATGCAGTTCGCGCTTTATAAAATATTTGTCGGTTGGTACGGGTCAATCTTTCGTTGGTATAAAAACGACACTCAGCTGAAGAGGATCCAATGCCAGCAGTAGTGACTGACCTACGGACGCGTGCTGCCGCTAGCAGCTGTATCATACAGATCACTTTGCCTTTTTGAAATAAAGAGGTTCTTGCCTTATAAGCCTTCGATAATGTTAAAAATATGTAATTTAAAAGGCAATACCATATTAAAGGAATTATAGAAGCGCTTTTTATTACAACTATTAAAATTTATCAAACGATTAGTTGATAAAGTCACTGCTAATGTGTTCCAGATAATTGCGTTTATATAATATTTTTACTATTTATAACTTATAAAAAATAATCTTACTTTAGTATATATTGGCATTACTGATAACTTAATAAATATGATAATTACGAGTAAGCTATAAATTAATGGTATAATCTAGTTTATCCTTTAAAATATTCACTGATAATTAGACTCCAACAGTCAATATACATGTATAAACTCAAGCCTTTTTCTTAGAAGAGGTAGGCAGAGGTGCTACCAGAAGACTCACATTTCGCATTGCATTTTCCGTTCCACGATATACCAGGGCCTTGGTGAGCCTATCGCCATATCGGGCACAAATTTCTGATTCCGAGCCAATAATGAGTAGAAAATCACTTTACCCGACTTCGGATTCGAATCCGAGGCCTTAACTTTGTAACCATACCGTAGAACAAATACGCCATCAAAGCAGTCAATATTTATTTTTATTTCCGTTTACAAATTAATTTATGACACCTCACAGTTTCATTTTTGCTTGGCAGAATGATACGTTTTCTTTAGTCTGGCATCCCATATCACTATGAAAAATCATTTGCATCGCTAGATTGCTAATTATAGTCCCTTAGAGCGCTTAGAGAAACATCTCGAGTCGGCTCAGCTTGCAGTGATGCAGAAAGACTGATCACAATCTATGTCTCACTGTCCATCTCCCGTATAAAATGACGTTAAGATAAATTGGAAATTGTTTTGATAGATTCGTTACTTCGGCCTGATATTATTACTGGTATCTCGGCTGACGTCCTATTTGTTTTTTGTTATCTGTATGATGACATCAAAGGACGCCGCGATCGGTTCCATGGCCTGACAGTCCGCCGGCGTACAGACAGTCGGACCTCTTATTGATTAGTTGATTGTATTGAGAAAGCAAGTGATATCGGATGGACAAGATAAACTTTTGTCTTTTTTGTCTAATTGGGTAGAAGCTCAGCCAGTGTCAAAATGATTAAAAAATAAACATGGCGTCGATAATCAGCGGTGATAATCGACAACTATATTTTTAATATGTTCTTTTTGGACTGACAGAACCCTTGTATGTTATGTGTATAAAAATTAAACAGAACTATTCCAGTCGGAGTAATTAATGAATAATGTTTTCTGGAACAAAAATATATTCAAACAGCATAAAATTACATTAACTGGATTGTTTACTTAAAGTGCATAGTAAGCTATTCTCTATTCCTCTAGAGACAAGTAAATTTTGTAGCTAGAGACGCGAGTAGGAATTACTGGTCGCAAATAATGATTTCAAAATCGCTCCAAATTCACTTAATTTACATAAATACCATCATAGTTAGTTGTCTAGCCTCTACAAACCATCAGTTCTAAATATTGGCGGCCATTTATTTGAAGCAGTACTTATATTTCATATTGTTAATGCCTTGTAAGCTGTCATCGTTACGTTCCGTTTCACGAAGGCTTGTCTTATTACCATTGTACGGTATGTAAAACGGAACGAAACTCTCCTAGCGTCATACGGAGTGCCTTTTGCGTACCGATTTGACAAACATCTATTTGTGGTATTGAAACTGTTATTGTTCTTATTATGGATCGTAAAATAATAGGTGGAAGGATGAGTTTAATGTTTCGTATCGGTAAAGCTGAGCTGGAATGGTTTGAAACGTCATGTAAGTCGGGGACAAAAGGTTTGATTGTCTAGTAGCCAGGTTAATTACGGATTGGTTTCTAGGATCATAAAAGTGGGATATCTAACTGTTTTTGACCAACAAATGGATCACAAAGTATTATAAGTATGTGCCAATAGGCCGTATTACAATTAATATTACTTCTTATTTTATGCTATATGTCCAGGAAATTCAATATTTTTTCTGTAGCTTCTTATTTGTACTTTGAACAATTTACTTCTATGTAGGCTTCGTACTTGTATGTTTATTATTAAATCACAGGGATGTAGACCATAGCTGATAGATTAAGTTTATTGGCTATTACTAATTTAAACACCAACTTTGGACACGTAATATTTAATGTAAATACGATGTTATAATATAATCATTACATATTCTAACCAGCTAATTTTATTTTATAATTTAATATTATAAAATCAAAAATTATAATAACTGGATAAATACGACTCGGCATAATGATTTATGTATGACGGTGGGTTGCTGCTACTTCTTTACTCATGTGTCGTCTGATATTAATCTAATTGAACTATACGCATTATTAGCCGATCATTAACCGAATATGTAAGAAAAGTATGTGTAAAAAAAGCTTGTATGAAGCGATTTATAACTGTAACTAGACGCATTACAATAATATATTCAGCAAGTAATCTATATTATGTATGGGAGTCGCACGCGTTGTCGTAACGAATGCTATCCCCTGAATATCAAGCGCAGATTTGACTGATGTAGTCACGATCCAGACACGCGCTTCCAACGTTTTTCTTATACATGTGAGACAAGTGAAGCACTCGTTTACATCGTCTTATGGCCGGTCCGCAACCGGCGGACCATTAATTAATCCCATAACGGGCCGGGGACTGGTTCCGACGATTTTGAATGACAAAATTGCTGCCCCCGACAGAAGATAGACTTGACGGATGGTGTAATTGATGTTTGAAATATTATTTCGCGTTTGATGGCTAACGATGCCGCGCGAAACCGAACGCAGCAAAAACAAATATGGCCATGTTTCCCGCGCGCTACGTGATTGTGATCGCGCGTGTGAAGTTCTAATTTCAAATTACGTGATTGGTCGGGTGCGCGTGGCGGCGCGGCGTCACGGGGGGAGAGGTGCGTCGGTGAAGGCGCCAACGGACGTTCCGATACACGTAAATGGCGCAGCGCAGTTGTAACGCAATTGGCAGCTACTTCAGCTGTAGAAATCTATCCGAGTAGCGTGAATGTGAGGAATCAATTGCAAGTTGTCTTCACTGACACAAGGAATGATAAAAAAGTGATTTACAGGGTTGGATAATTAATAGTCGGCTCGTGGATAAGGCATGACTTTGAAAGAAGTAGGTAAGAGAAAGTGTATGATGATTGCAATGATAACAAGCTGGAATAACATAATATGGTAATAGACTATGAAATATTTAACATTAGTGTTCTATTTTCATGAGTATACAGGAATGTGACAGCTACACTAGCTCATTCGTTTTTTCTTAATCCATTTCTGCGAAGGTTTTATTTAATAAGGCGGGATTCTTATTTACATACGAAGTGCTAAGCATGACGAGTTGTTTTTATGTGCAGTATTTGAATACATTTTCGAATTCATCACCTCTTATAGTCGTAAGTATATAAACTGCAGAAACAAGTACTCAAAAATTGAAACGAACATTAGGGATCACTAAAAAAATATAATATTTTATTATTTTTAATATAACATTTAACTTTAAGCTTCTCGGCCTTCTATCTTCTAACTTAGAAGTACCTAAGTAATTCCATATTTATTTTATTTTTGCCAACGTAAAATTGTGTTTAATATAAAAATATATATAAAGTTATATTCGTAGAAGGAGCAGTGACGTACTACAAGTCGTAGCATTCAACGATTTTAAACGTACAGTTACACTAATCATTAAACGACATGTAAACGACATTGGTAAATGATAACAGTATTTTATAGGTTATAAATTATCTGTTCCGAATTTAAATGTTATTACCAATCATTTTTTGTACATTAAACTCGCTTGTCAATTTACGAATCTAAGCCCGGAGACGTTTTAGATAGCATCAGCCATTCGTTATGATGCGCCGACCATTTATCCTCTTCAAAACAAAACGGAAACGTATATCTTGTAGCCTCGAATCAGGGGAATTCAGCATTTATCGTATGTAAATAAATCCGAACGGTTAACACCGTAAAATAATAAATTGCGACAGTAACACGTATAAATCGCGCGTGGCTAACGAGTGGAGCCCGGGATGTCGCATCAACACCGGCGACCGAGCATTTGTCGCGCGACAACCGTGCACCATCGTAATTTCATCACTGACGATTAAACTTTATTTTATATCCAGCGTGTTCGATTAACGTAGGTTTTGGGTCTGGACCTTTTTAATTTGCTCTTGGAAGTGATTGATGTAATCAGTGTTAGTTAGCAGTGGAGCAAGTAATTTTCAGAAATTATTATGGTGAAAACATGAAACAAACGGAACACTAAACGGTGTTCAGAACTTATGGAATAAACTGAGAAGATAATATTGGTCTTTTTTCTCTGTCGTTTATCAATTTTGCTATATTTTTCAAATACTACACAATACGTAATAACCACAGTTTATTTCGTTTCATAAAATTATTTTACTGAGAATAATTTTGTAATAATACAACTCTTTTAACTGCCTACTAACTTGACCTAATCCAATAAAAAGTTATATGGCAAAGTGTCGGACTTATTTAAAATCTCCCATCAAATAAAGTAGAGAATCTGTGACAGGCGATAATCACCGATATGGACAACGCGCGGCATTGTGCCAACTTACGACCGAGACCGAGCGTTTAATGAATCGATCTATTTATCTATACGTTTTCAATTAAGGACTATCGAGTGTCGATAAATCACGACGCTACACGACTTTGATGAGACCCCTCCCTAATAAAGTAATGCGCGCCTATTCTATGCGGACTGATCGCTTATACACGCTGAAAGAATCACGTATTCATATTAATTAGATTTTCCGACTAATTAATTACTACCATACATGCGGCATTAGTTATGCGCCTACTCTAAATAGGTAACGCACATTTTTTTAAATTGATAGAAATTAGTTTTTTGTGAAATGACGTTTATTAATGCTTTCAATCTGGAGTTGTTTTTTAATTATAATTTATTTGCAGACACTAATGATGGTCCCGTGAATGGAATATAAATCACTACGTGTTGGGTGGGTCTTAAAGTTATTCTGATAGTCTGACAACTTACGTTTTAACAAGTAGAAGTTGGTGTGGCAGCAGCGTTTAAACTAGTGGCCGATCAACTTCTTTGAGCAACAGATAAATTTCGTATGACGTATAATGTATATGTTTTATGAGTATCTGTATCAGCCCATATTCGTCCTATTGCAAGGCACGGGCTCCCTTTACAATCGTGAGTACGATTGAGAGGTTTGGCCATATAATAAAGATAAGCCATAGTACAAAGAGTATATGAGTAATTCACTGGTCAATAGATAAATAGTAAATAATGATGTGAAGTTGTTGTTAATGGTAGTATTAACATATACCTAATATTTTTTACAACCTAGTCAAGGATAATAAATCTCACATATTCGCGCATTAAACAATAACGCTATTGTAAACTTTTTATAATAAATGTAAAGACTTTAGGCTATTGGCAATTGTTTCGCTTAAGTATATAAATACGTACTTATTACATTGTTATGTCTCCTTTCTACCCAGCGTTTTCCCTGCCGGTGCTGAGGGTACATTTTCGGCTCCATAATCGGCATTTTGCCCGGTCTTAGCATCCTCGGTTCCTATATTTTTCCTGACAATATCAAGCTGGCGCATTGTTATATATAATATACATATTGACGAATTGCAAATATTAAATTACACTTGACTATACTTGAGACTCGGTCAAAACGCAAAATACTGCAATTATAGCACAAGAAAATGCAATTTATTGACTTTCATATTTATTTAATTTCAGATTAAATGTATTTTCACAACTACCTTTTTACATATATTTTTTTGTCGTTTTACAGTTAGCGAGCAAGCAGTCGTTTGGATTGAGATAAGTGTCCTATAAAACACGTATATGGCATTAAACGAATACTTTCCACGATCAATCGTTTACTTAATAGTCCACTCTATATGGTTCTTACACAAACATTGATGTTTTAATTGATTATCGTGTAGTACTCATTCCAACTGTTTAATAAAGTGCACCGTGAAATAATGATGTATTTAATCTGATGGCAAGTGATTGTTGCCATCCAGACACATTTTTAGAATGTTTCGAAAATAATGTACTGGATTACAAAACGATTAAGTCGATTACTAGATCGTTTATCGACCTAGTAGACCGTCTGTGAATTCACTGGCTCCTACACCAGAATCTTTAGCCTCTTTGCTGTGTCCCGTGCCCATTCGCATCTTATTTAGAAAATTTTATATGCTGCAAACGGAAAAAAAATCTATATGTTATTGAAGCAGTAATTAAAATAATAACTCGATTTCTAAATCCAAGAATCTAATTTATTTTCATTAATCACTGTTTTTATATATGCTATCAGATGAAACCAGGCTTCCTAATATGCAGGGTATATCAAGACTGCTACCGAAAACGAAGCCGGATGGTAGTTTAAGCGTCTTCAGACACAATGCAACAGAAAATGTTGCAAACAAAAGCGACGTCTTTTTTTTATATGGTCGTATTTGAGTGGGTAAAAACATTTATCCTAAAATAATAGTGTATACCCTTTTATAAAGACTCTAAATATATAAAGGAGTTTAAATTATTATTTTAGCAAAAACTATGGATTTCCCACCTAAAAATGACGATGTTTAAAAAATGATAAAAAAAATGTCGCGTTTCTTTGTGAAATTTTTAGTTGCATTGTGTTTGTAATCACTAAAACTACCACCCGATTTCGTTTTCGGTAGCAGTCTTGATATACTCGGTATACTGTGCTATGGAAGCCTGCCTCATCCTCCTTCGTATACATAAATTATATTGTCAAAAATAAACTTTTGTCTACTTATAAAAAAGTTGCACTATCCTATTAGAATATGAAGAAAGTTATAACGTTAAAATCACCATAATCATATTCCTCAGTAAGAAAAACATAATTTTGCTCTATTTTTCATATCACGAGTCAAAAAACGTTAACTTGGCACTTGATCACACGTCGTTTGTACCAAAAAGGGCAACGATTGGTCACTTTAAACCCGCAAAGCAATTGCTTATCGTTAACCAGACATGGTTCTCATGGTACTAATATGTAAGAAAGGGACTAATAGGCCGATTAATCAGCTTGCATAGTAAAATGACGTATTAAAGCAGGTCCGATGTAATCGTGCGCAAGCTTCCAGCGAAGGATATTCTAAATGAGGCCCTGACACGCTAACAACGGCTGCCGATGTTTCGTACTTTAATACTTTTTCACATTATGTACGAAAATTTGCTTTTTATAGTCGAACGACATTCCTCAAGACGTATGCCATGATATTACACCTGAGTTTGTATTTCGTTTTATGCAATTTTAATGAAGATGTTTATCAACCCAATCGAGGATGCTGTAAGCTCATGCGTACGTTAATTAAAATGTTTTTAGCATTATAATATTGCAGGTTCCTCCATAGAGATCAACAACTCTGTATCGAATAAAAATTCCTCGCTTATCATTATTGTTTTTCTGATAAAAGGCCAGTTAGTATTGCCGGGGATTTGTTACTATATTCTATTGCAAATATCATTTTCGAAATTGTCCATAGTCCAGCCTGAATCAAGTAGCATTCGTAGTATTGATATGGGAGCGGAATCAGATTTTAGTTTATTTATTGGAAATGAATTTATCAATGTTGCTTAATTTATTTAGAATGTATTTTTTTACTTTTTACATTTATTGATTTTATTTTTTCACGATACTATATATTATCGATATTATACAAATATTAAAGCTTCTTGCTAGAACTTGAATCAATTTTCATAAACGCCTAAATATTTGGCAAATATGATTAGCTTACATATCATAGCAAGGCAAGGGCTAACAAGCAAGCATTAAATTTCCATACTACTGAAGCAATACATCACAAGACTGTTAACAGCAAATGCTAATGTATTGAAATGAGGCTTCGTTATCGTACGTATAATAATTGATCACAAAAGCAAATAAGCGAACATTATGCAAAAAGCACAAAACTACTGTTCACGCGTGTTTCGTGTCATTACACTAACATGCAAACACGCAAAAAATACGATCAGATGAAGATATCTCGAATACAAATGGCATAAACGTGTGTAACACCATTAGAATTTCATTGATAATCTTGATAAGTTGAGGTTAACTTATTAGTCGATTTACATTTGTTTGCTTTACGCTTGCTTTCATAATGCCTTTGAATTTATCGCACATTTCTAATGATCGTATCGTCGCTATGATGTATCGGTGTAAATAATTTTATATTTTAGCATTAGTGTTGGAAGGCTTGACGCGGTTTTTTATGGCTAAGTTAAAAGTTGGGTTCTCAGTAAGGGTGATGGAGAATAATTTACAGCTTTGGACTAGTAATTATTACCGCGGTTTTAGTCGTTTTTATTATGGTATCATTATGTGGATGTCCTGTTTCGTGTCTTTTTTTTTTGGTTTTAGACTGTTAACCCCTGTATAAAACATTTTTCAGTTGATTAATGTCAAGTGCGAATACTACTATTTATATACGCGTATACTATTTATCTTTTTCGAGTAAAATTAAAACGCTGTATCTATCTACCGTGTCTAATTAACGTAGGTGAAAATATATTAAGTGTAGTAATAAATGCATCTTAGTTCTTTGTGTAGTCAAACTGTGATCTTTGATGTTATAAAGAATAGGTATTTTTTTTAAGTATTATTTAACGAACTCCAATACACATTACACCTACATATATTACACCTATAGACCGGTGGGATAACTTTGTTTAAATTAGTTAAAGTTTTGACAAAATATACTAGTTTACTTATAGCTGACGACCAATCGGGTATATGCCTAAAACTCTTTCATTTAGTACTTTTAATATATTTATAACAATAAAACCAAATCCTAATAGAGCGAAAAACAATCAAAGAACGATAAAAACATTGTGGAAATGATTCAACATTTTTAGTGGCCAGTGTTGTTCGAAAAGGTTAGCTAACACTGGTTGAAAAGGAGATTTTACATGAACAAACGTCGTTGAAATGAAAAAGTTAGTGTCATCGTAGTAAGAACGTGTGGCACGTGCCGACATCACCACACACCGTTTGAGTAACCCGCCGTCACAATATAAAACCACAACAATAATATTTGCATAATTACATGCAAACGTGTGAGCATGTCATTTTCACCTGCACTCGCTACTGGATGTTTATTGACTACGATAGTTTCCTGTCTACATCTACATTTGTTTTTAATATAGTTCCTTTTTATCGCGTAAATGAGGGGATTTTTTATGTTCAAGGCGTTTGTTAAAAAAAATTGAGTAAACAGCTGTCAGGAAGGGATTTATATATTCTTCGGGGTCACTTGACAGTTATGGTGTGGAAGGGTCGTTGCTACATTCATGAGAATGTAATAAAGTTATAACATTTACTCGATTTGTATAAGAAATATTTATGGAATTCAGTTTGAATGTCAGGTAACATTCATTAAAGTAACTTAAAGTACATATTGTTAGTAACAAATAATATGTATGTGGGAATAGTTCTGTCTCGGGTCAAATTAAACGAAAATCGTTTTGATAATCTTCAATATATTTGCCGTCTTTTCTATTTGTCTTTATTTCGTCGTCACTTCAGTCATCCTTCACGTCTTCCATCGTCTTCCAGACTCTCCTCTATTATTTCGTCTTTCTTTAGTTCATTATTTAACAATCCAACTCTTTCCAACTTAAGAACTTTCATTAGTGATCTTTTTCACACAAACCACGATCCATATCAGTCATTTGTCTTTCGTTTCATTCTACTCATCGTTCATTTTAACATTCAAATCCTACATGTGTACATTTATATTAAGAATATTTTTTTGTTGGTGAATAAATTGAAATTCTCTTCTAGAAAATTCATATTGGAATCAAGAAACGTCTTGAATTTAACATTGGTATCATAGTTTGTTTTATAGGTAGAACGTTTCTAAGCTACTTATTACTACACTTTATATTGCAACTCATCGGGGTTTAAGAGCGTAAATAGTTTAGAAAGCACGTTCTTAGCATATCATGCGGATATACACTGACATTTGATTGTGTGTCGTATCGTTTATTAGACGATTAAATTATATCGATAATAGAGTTGTCAGAACCAATAATGGACAGCTGTTATCGTCTCTATAGCTTATTCAGGAATGCATTTGAGAAATATGTGGAAATTATATGTGTAGTTATTATGCGTTTGTGTATTATTGTATTTATACCCGTAATAGTTTGTTTTCTTATAAAAACTAAAATATTTTTAAGTTGACAAAAATCTTTTCAAATGATTGTATTATTTGTTTTTGGAATCAATTTCATTGAATCAAATAAAATGTTTTTGTTTTAAGTTATCTTCAGTAATATCACTAATATTTCAATGACCGGTTCTGATCATAAAGACTAATCCCCATAGTCTGACTTAACGCACCTATATAGGTAGGGCAAGTATCAAAATCTCTCTTTTGTAACATGGAGTACCTAGTAGCTTGACACAGACATTTTCCGCACATTGCGCAGGCATGTGTAATATGGGCGTGGTTTTAAGATTACATCTGCGTGCTGTTATCTGCAAACGTAAACCTTCCTTCACATTTACCCTTTCTTTATGGACGATAAGTTGATATTGTGTTTGACCCGAGAGCAATACGTGCGCACTGTGTGCACATTCCGCGCGTATGTAAAGACCCTTGTATACTTACTGCTTCAATTAAGGTCTACGTGAACAACTCTTTATATTGATACGAGTTATATCCAGATGGGATTAAATTGTATTTCATAGCAATTCTATTACCAATCAAATGTATACCTAGCGTTAGTGTAAGAATATTATTCGCACGTACATTTAAGTGCGAATCCAATTCAACGTAATAACCGATGTTAATGTAAAATTGAGAAGATAAATTTTTGACAATCTCCCGCACCAAGAGAAATGTTTGTGCGGCCCACAAATATTATTTCTTTCGGGTCTGGGTGTTTGTGAGACCGAAAAGTCTCTCGTAGTTCTTTATTCCTACGACACAAGACTCCATCATAGTGTGGGGTCAGGGCTATGCATGTGACTGTTGGGTGTTATTTAAAGATTTATTAAATTGATTATTTACCTGAGTAGCAGGAAGATGTGATTTGAAATCTGGAGCTCATCAACAGCATTCATAATAATACTCTTTAATGTAAATCTGAGATCTATATTACATAAAGTAAACACAACATAAAAAAAATCAAATAACAAATAAATCCTCAGAGTCCGGTGGTCCCATTCACCCAGTATCGATATGTTGCAGCCAGCATCAACCTTTCGGCCAGACTTAAGCTTTTTGGCCAGACTGGTAATTTGGCATTGTACCGGTCATTAATTGGACATTGTGATGTCTGACGTTCTATTTTCAATCTCGATTGAGAATTCAACCTGCAAAGCTACAACGCAAAGTGTACAATCGCCTTTAGATTCCCCGTGTGTGATAAGCATAATATGAAAGTATGCGGCGCGTCGACTCGTCCGTCGTGCAGGTTCGAGCGCCACTATGACGTGCCCTGACGAGTGACGCGATGTGGCCGCATCACGTGGTAGCACATACAGATGAGATACGGAATTGATAAAACGGCCCGCTGCCGACAAGGCATGTTGTGCTTGCGCAAAACCTTTATTAGACGTGAATTAAAAATTATATAGGACTTCCAGGAATAAATTGTTTAATGGTAATATTTTATGCTGGAAATAGAGATTTGATATGAATAAAACACCTCTTGTTTTCCTTTCTGATTTGATACCTTCCCAATACTTTTCTTGAGCCTAAAATTAAAGAATCCGATCAATAGATTTTTTATGAATGTAGTTTGAATTCTTGCCACTGCCAGTCCTGAGGCGACTTCAAAACGTTATTCTTACACCCAGTTTATCAAGTTGGTTAAATTATTGTGATTTCCTATAATTGAAAGAAACACAAAGTTTCGAAATACAATAGTAAAGCTTGTAAGATCCTAATAAATAAAATAAAATAAATATGAGTTGGTCCATCAGAGCTTTGGATGAAATTTCCAGCCACCTAGTGGCTAAACGTTATGATTAGGAAATTTTATAGCAAATTTAAAGTTACTACATCAGATAAATTCCATTAACGTTGTCGTGGTTATTTACAGTCATAATTAACCGCAGTAGTTATAAATACCGCAAATATTTTAATGTTCTCATATATCTTTTATTGTATTTAGTTTAACGATTATTTGACATAATGTCTGGTTTTATGGTTACATATTTATAATTGCAACTTGTATCACAGATTAAATACTACTTTAATCCGATTTCTAGCGTAATGTTTTTGTTGCTTTTAAACTATTTACGATACAGAAGTATTTTATTATAAACGGTGCTTGTGAACAAATTGTGAATTAGGATACAAGGGTGTTATTTTATCTTGGTTAATGCTATCAGGCTTACCGTTTACTCCATGTTATTTATTTATTGTTTAGTTAATGCAATTAGTAAACTATAAAACGTTTTTATACCAGATAGTAAATGAGATATTAGGTCATTCGATATTTTATTCGATAGTTTAGACAAAATTTCGCAAGAAATGGTCAATCAGTTGTATTATTTTAGGCTCAAACTGTTTCTAACATTTTTATTTAAGACTCTTGTAAGTGTGTAGAGAATGACTACTTTTATAAAAAACTAGTAGTTACAATTCGTCTCTGTTTGAGAAACTGTCATCAGTTTATCATTTCAATTTTGCAAGAATCGACTGTCGGCGTGGAGGCGGAACATTCCTTACATAAATATTTAAAATCGATGTTATCGCGAAGAGTATCTTATTTTCTAATCAATTTCTTCATTTAGATAAAATCAGAATATAAATTTATATTGGAAAAAGTTGAGTAAGATTTACGACGTTGTCGATATTCTAATCGATTGAATGACGTTGGAGTGGATCTGTAATGTAATGCGCGGCAGTTCCTGTCTCCTGAGCTTGGCAAGTGGGCAGGCCCCGGGGACTTGACGCTCGACTCCAATTATTCAAGATAGTACGCGTTAACAAACATAGGAATACATTAACACACAATATATTCTGTTCGAGTACCGCTTTACACGGCCCATACATCGGGCGGCTACGGGTACTGTGGACTTGGAGGGTAATTATAATTTTTTTTTTCGATAGACTGTTGTAAGTCATTGATAGATCATCAAATTCTTAAAACCTTCCTAAGTACTATAAAGTATAGACAGGATAGAAAAGGTAAATAAAAAAGTAAATTGTAGAGCTTTTGAAATTGTTTATACCAAACTAAATTTACTTCCTTTTCTTGTATCATGCGCGTAGATCATGTGCGTAATACGTGTATCCACAGGATAATAATCTTTATTTTTGTGAATTTACCCACACACAAGTTTCATAGGATATGTAGAAATAAATAGTAAGAGCTTAATTTCTAGAGTGTTCAATGTTCAATCTATTCTTACAATATTTTTTTTAAATTATGCAATAAATATATAATTTAATATAAAAAACGAGTTACTAAGCTCTAAAAAAACTTAAATTTAATGAAACTACTATTTTATGGATTGTGCCAAATCATTAAAGCTGTTTCATATAAATATTTTAAATAAACAAACAAACACTGTGCATTACCATACGATAGAATATGGATAGGTAAAAAACCGCTCGTGAGAGGAGGGAACGGTGAAATAGGATCCGCGAAGTTCGTGTATTACTGGTACGCAATCGCCGCATACCGCCCTCGTTGATTTATTCAAGAGATACGATCGCGAGATTGTCACGATAACAATCGGAGATATGAGGCATAATGTGTAAGGAGTTGGGTTGCTTTTTATTGATTCAGTACGGGGCCTTGTGAAATGAGAGTATTACTTGTTAGCGCTCATCTCCTACGCATTTTTTCCTTTACCGAAGACACGACTTTTTCTGTCGAGCCTTAAAAAGGCACATTTGATCGTCAGGCTTCCCCATTAAGTTTTAGCCATTCGCTGTTCTTAGTACAATAAAGATAATTTGAGATCGATGTACATTTAAACGATTCCGAATGTTTTACGGCTTGAAGCTTGATTTTCCATAAGTCTACTAAAGCAAGTAGAAAATCTTTTCTCTCGATGAGATGAATTTCTTGAGCTGCTGCTATTTTAATACGGGGATTTCTAGGTACACCTTTTTATAAAATAAAAAGCAGTCTCCAACGTCCATTATGATTGCATTTCTTCAAAACAATTATGTTTACCAAGATGTTTCATAAACGCTTTGCATTCTTTTAAAGCGAGATTAAGTGTTCATCGTAATCCATTTGCTTGTTCCGATAATAATAATTATTTACATGTCTCATGAATCGAAGCTATTTGATGGAGCTTAGGCCATAGCATGCTTCAAATCTTTTCTACGGAGACAAAATTCCATGAGATCTATGGCCATTAAGCAAGTCTATGGTTGTTTATAACCATATTTCCATATTTTCTTTGACTTGCAAACTCACACAGCTATCAACGGCTATGTAAATCGCCAGTGTTGCCATTAACGAGAAGATAAGAATTTACTAACGAGGTGGGATATTAATAACCGGGGTTGCCAGTCGTGACTGACGTCCGCGCAAACTGTCCGTGCATGACAACTGACAAACTGACGAAGGTTAACTGTTAATATTAAACTTTACTTAAAGTGTGCTTAAAATTAGCTGTCATGATAATGGATGACGTGTGTACAGGTCGGGAATGCGCGGGAATCGACAGCACTGCGCTGATAGACGAATGAGTTAAACGAAACACTCAAGGTCTTTCGAGTTAAACAATAGCAACAACAAAGCAGATTTAAAGGAGTCCTTTATTTATTATCATTCTTATGGTCTTCCAATAATATTATAATGTTAAGAGTTGCTCTAAGGTTATACAGCCAAAGTATCGCGACGCTGAAGAAAGCTTTATAAGACATGTTTAATGTAAAATTAATACAATATTTTCCCTGTACAAGACATATTTATGTCTAAACAACGCGTAGACTTTTAAGAGATTCTATCTCTCCATAATAGATTTATAGATTCCACGTAGGCGGGCTGTGAACAATCCAATCCTGAACGCAATGGAGAGGCAGGATAAAACGATTTCTGATACACCAAGCAGATGAAATATCGTAAAAGTAATAAGTAAACTTCTCGGTATATTAAATAGCAGTTTCATTGCTACAACTAAACGAAACATTTGAATAAGAATAAGTAGCAAACCTTGCGAATAACATTTAGCCAATGCAAACATAAACCAACTTATAAGCCTTATCCTCCCACAAGCATAAGATCGTAGATTGTACAGCGTCCACTGGCTCCTATTCGTTAACTACCAATTATAAATGTGTACCAAGTTCCTGAACGTACTTAGGCAATTTCTAACAACTGTCAAAACACACTGGGACGGCTGAATGTCGTCCAATTTCTCCCGACATTCGATTAGTGCAAGCTCACACACTGTTTACTTTACGAAATTTGCCATTCAAATGAGACCGCATGTGGCGCCTACACATTAGTATCTTTGACACTATCGGCCGGTGGTAATATAAGACATGCTCCGAGTAATGAACGCGTTGGACTTTTTAGTAGGTGTCTTATGTTGTTATAATTTAAATAAAAAATTGGCACTTTACACATTTAGAACACTCAGCTGTATTTACTTTGATGACTGCTATTTATTTCACCGCAACATTAACATCGTATACGTTTAACACAGGTTTTGTGGCGTTAAAGATGAAAATATAATAAATTATAATTTTATGGTGTAGGACAAGTTACTATGCAAATAATCAATTAAACACGATCTTCTAATGCAAATATGTTTTATGAGACCAATAAATTTATTTTTAATCGAAGTTTTCATATATGGCAATCCCAGATAAAATCACTAGGTTATTTCGTGTTCCTAGTTATAAGAGGTATCGTCAAACTCTCTAAATTACCTATTCCATTATCCGTTGCCATGTTGTATCGACTAACTTATTTGATCCGAGGAGAATCCATCAGTAGGAAATGCTTAAATAAATTCCTAAGCAGGAATGAATGTGAAAGGCTACTTGCATACCCCGCATACTTAGCCAATTGAGTTAAATCTTCCTCCACGTTGTTGATGGGACTGTTAACAAAGTTTAGACGAACTTATCGGCGACGTTGTAATTCTTTAGAATAACATTTTGCATAATTCATAAGATGGTAAACGTTACCAATTTTTAAGGCGATTATTTCAAAACCCTCTTTTTCTCTTTCTCTTTCCTTGAGTTTTACTGTCACTGAATTATTTGGGTTTATTTGGTATCATCTAAGACAGCTTATTATGTCAATAAACATGTTTTTTTTAGTTTTGAAAAAGGTAGCCCTCTTCAAGCTTTCAATCTACTAGTCACCTGTTTGGTAGTTTACCGGACCGCTATGCTTTTAAAAAATATCTTATTTAGTTTTTTGATAGTAGTATTAGTCAACATCTTGCAGAGTTTTGCAATATTAATATCGTCCCTTTTCTTATTTGAAATACCATGAGATTTCAACGTACCTTTTACAGCAATAAAAATATCGACATCGCATTTCCATTTAGACAGCAAAACCACTTTACCCATTCGACATCATAACGTCAGAATCTCTGTTCTCGACGATTCTATTTTATTTTCTTGTGTTATTCAGTTTAAAAAGTTATTGACAGCGGATAGGTGTAAGCGAATACACCATTGATCATTTTATGATGTACAACCTGGCAACATCCGCGCAGGTGCACAACACGTCAACACTTTGCACAGACAAAAAAGTATTATGGCGCCGATCGTCATACGCCATTCAAGTCAATTGCGTTACAATAAAATTAATGATGAAACATAACTCTCGAGGGTATGGCGCCATAAATATTTAACGGGATGAATGTAGTCCCTGATTTGTATTTCGAAGTGCGCTTGCCCTTGTGTTTGCCTATGCTTGCATAAGAAATTAGCTGTTTAGTGGCTAGTGCTTAAATTAGGATTTTGGTCTAATATGTGGTATAATATTCGCATTACGTATATGTTGATGTAGATAAGCGGTTTTGTATTGCTCTGCAGTGATTCGAAATTTGCTTAAATATCTACACAATGCAACTTTTTTTCATCATAAATATTTGAATATGGTATTACAATTTATTATCATGTTAATCAGTAATGTCAAGCTAATTAGAATGAATGGGAGTAACCATGATAATGGTTCGACCAAAGTCGTGCTTCGTGGCATGTTAATCGGTATTTGTGTAATATCGCCCAAAATATTGTACACTGAGCGATATTATCAGTCGTTGTATCATATAATAGCATACAGCAGCGACGTTTAAATCCTTCATTATAAACCTTAGACTATAGCTTTTTAATTAACTACAAAAACATCTAGAAAACTGTTGCGGAAATCTCAACATATTTGTTAAGATATCATTAATATTGATATCCCTACTTATATTACAGGTTCTTTATTACTTAACAGACTTGTAACAAGAGATAAAGCTCGCTGCTCAGACAAAAAAATGTCTAATAACAGCAACGTACAATAAATCAAATATCTAAACATAACAAGCCAAAGAATAAATTTTCATGTCGCAGGAACTAATGAATCGGATTTGCGCACAAAAAAATTAAGAACACGGGTGTATATTTTTTACGCACTTGGGTATGCATGCCGCGGCAAGTGGAATGTACCGGGGACCAGTTACGACATCCGATGGCCCGGATAAATATTTATAATAACGACAAGAAGGCGCTTTGAAAATGTACGTACGATACAAGATATGAGTCTGTATGGCTGACAGCTGGCCTGAGCTGCTCAATGCTCATTGAGCTTCAATAAAATCAACTTGACAATTAAATCAACCGGATATTTTAGAATCTATTTTTTTGTTTCAACCTAATATTTAATTTAGGGTTTTAAACTTGTGACACATTGGGGTTTGATTTTAAATTATTTATCAAGTAGCATTAACGTTTAAAAATGTGTTCCAGGTCGAATTTTCTAAACATTGAGATACTGTAGCAATATAGGATTCCCCTGATATTGTGTATGTATCGTATAAGAGCAGTTTATTACGGAAAGGATTACTAAAGCCTTTAAGTAAAATCGTGAAATGGTATAAAAAATGCTGTAGTTTTATAGATTATTCTTGTTACACAGGATATGCTAATTTTATACCAGAGAAATTCATAACAAAATCTGGAAGTAAGAATATAGCTTAAGGCAGGTAAGTATGCTAATTGAGGCGTATAAAGTTGATAATTATCTATTCCCACTAGAAATATGTAGATGTTGTGTAAGCATCGCTCTCGTGTAGTAATCAAGAACGATTCCATCGTCGTGGACTCTGTGATTTTTGGAGATTAAACATGATGAATAGTGATTGAATAGCCACATTGCTAATTTGTGTTAAATACATAACTCTTCAATGTATTCATAATTAATACACGGAGTAAGAGCTGGTACGACAAGAAGGAAATGCAAATTCTAACATGATATACATGTAGTAACATCAATAAAGTATACAGCAATTATTTTGAATAACGTCTGATACAATCTACAGTTTTACTAGGTACATTAAAGTAATTCGTTTCTTTTAATGAAAATCAGCTGGATAGTAAGATAATCGGCGTATTAGTAACAGTCGGTTATTTCTTCATTAATCTGATCCGGTCACAACATTTTAGCCTTCATTAATGCGATCGATCATACCATGTTACCGATCAATCGGCACTCAATCGTCAAGCGCGCCGGGTGGTAAATTAGTGTTGCCAGCAAAAAAATCCACTCAACGCATACAATGTATGCTCCTCGGGTGCCTTAATAAGCTTTTTAAAGGTTAAAACCAGTATAAATTTGAATTAAAATGCTATTAAAGAGATTTCCTTTTATTTGCCGTCACTATTATGGCTCGGAAAGCATCGATTACTTGTAATAAATATGCGATCTTTCAAAACACCTTGCGAGTGAATTGAGAGAAGATAAGAGATCGCTGAAAGTTTTTGTGGATTTCAGACGTTGGATACCTCAAAGTTATTGGGAAACAGAAGAAGTTATTGAGATTAATGAGAAGCAAAAAGTGTGCATGAGTAAGGTTTTAGGATTAATAAGACTGCGAAGTGGCGGAATAGTTCGATGAAACGTTTAATGTAATATCACCAGAATAGCTTCACGGCACATTTATTCACCTACTTGCATTGCTTCTTAGTAAAATGGAAATTTTACCATGTTAAGTGATTGTATCTATGTGCTTGTTTACATAAATTAAGGCTTTTACACTTAAATAAGTTACCGTAAGATAAAAATATTTTATATTACATAGAACTGTATAACACCTATTTTTTAGGTATGCAACAAACGACAGTTTGCATGTACTCGTATTAAACAATTCAGCTTTAATTAATTATAAAGGTGCAGATTCAAAGATCTGTGTGCATAATGCCATCCGATATGATTATAAGCTCAGAAAATACAAAAGACACAAAGTATAAAGACATAAAAGGGGAAAAAATGACTCCCAAGTGTGTACCCCATGATGTGTCATGTAAGATAGATGTAAAATCAGAGCTCCGTTGACTTGCGAAACAAAAAATAGCAAATTGCAACAAATGCTCGTAGCATAAGAAATTGCATGCGGCGAGATGAATGTATCCTAGAGGGATGCAAAAAGACGAGGAAGAAAAAGCCAAAGACCAGGAGACGGAAAGCGGCTCCTTTATACTTTCCAAAGGAACACGCGGGGTATTAAGTACGCAAGTCTCGTTTATATTATGAACTTATAAGAGCAATACAGCCATATAGAGAAACTCTCCAAGTAATCAATAGACAGACACAATTTATTAGAGCGTATTAGCCATATGAAGCCGGTGCGACTGTAGAAAAAGTTCCGTTCACTATTTGTATACAGCTTCATACGAGCTTATCCAGCAGATTTATCTCGATGTTAATGCGTTGAAGCAACTTATTAACTGGACGACCTTAAGTACCCGCGCCCGGGTGTAATCCAGAAACGCCTGTTGCCGCAATTAAACTTACATTGCAACAACCAATCATATTTTTTACTTAAATGGCGTTTGGTGCTGAACCGCGCTGGAAATAGAAATAAGTGGCAGGCGATTGGAAACTTTTGATTATTTTACTTCTATACAACGGTATATGGTACGGAACTGCTGGACATCGGGTTTTTCATTGGTATTTGCTTCCACAATTTATGTGTACTACGATCTACGCCAGTTATTATATTTAAAAAGATGAGTATAGTGTTTTATTTAAGTTTATATATAATTATTTACCTTGGCCAATATAATTTTCTTCTTCTTACACATAGTTGTCATTCTATTTGAATTTTATGTTTATAAATATTTGATACTGCCCACATTCAATGGAACGCATTAATACAAAATAATACAAGTACTATAAATGCATCAGTTAAATAAGAAACAGAAAATACAATGTAATGATATCAGTGGAATCTCATCTAAAACAAATAATGCATTCAAACGAATTCTGCCTGGTACGCAATCAATTTCCGGAGCATTTGTTCACTGCGCTCGGCGTAAAAGTACGTGATGAATAAATTTGTAATATCTCGTGAATATTAACTTAATAGGAAGATATGCAAACCGGCCCTGCATTATGCCATTCAGACGCAAATACTAACTTATCGACCAAAGAATACCATTCAAATGTTAACCAAGTTTAGACCAGACCAACGCGGGTAGGGTCAACAAACAAGCGTTTAATTTACGGCAATAACTTGCGCTGCCGACTGTACACGGCTCAATTGCCGCCATGTTTGTATTCAAATCGATTTATAGTGTTAAAAGGATTAAATGTTTGAAAGAGCTTCAGATAAAATAAGGCAGTGTTTGAGTGCACCCCGGCATGCGACAACACCACGTTACGGCTGCTTAGTGCTTTCTCTACCATTACCATATTGTGCTTTGCGTCCCATAATTCAAACAAACAAACGCCATCCATTATACGAGTAAAGGTCACCTTGCAAAGATGATACAATAGTTCTAATTAAAATAAGTATTGTCAAGGAAACGTTTAATATATTTTACGCTTGCCAAGTGTAATGTTATTTGATAAAATGATACCGAAGAATGTAGCCTATAAATTCGCTTTTAATTTGACATAGTAATTGGGTGACAGTTATGACTCTATCCAATAAAATTAATGACAATCGAAATTCTTGGTTGAAAAGTGACGCTATTTGCCGCGTTCTTGGTTCTGTTTTTTGTATGTCACGCTACTTCTCCTGCATAGTGTGTGAATATTTTTTCATCTGCATTTTGTTAGGAATAATATGTGCTTGTACAAATTTCTGACACCGTAACATCATTTCAACATTTTAAATAAAATTCAATTGTGTTTTTTGTTGTTTTGTTTAACTCTAATCATTCGATTCGGAAAATGTAACTCTAAATATATTATTTTAATGCCACTTCTTAGACAGCAAAGATTTTACCAAATTGAGTACACAAAAATGATAAATCTGTGTAAGATTAATTTTGAAGAGCATATTTGACATTCCATTCGTAGCTGGTAGTAATCTGATTAGGAAATAATAAATAGCTCTTATTAAGTGGCCAATTTATCTAGACACTTCCTGTTGAGTGAGACTGCGACAGCCAATAGAAAAACTATAATTTAAATCGCGTGCCAAGAGATATCAGTGAAAGATATCAGTAACTATAATTGATGCCAAACGTTTTGCTATGTGATCTGAGACTGGCGGAGCGTGTGTGAGAGAAAAACTAAAATGCCACGTAACAGTAATGGATTAAAACATCGTTGAAGGTTAAGGGAGTGCCCAGCCACAATAGACCCTTATGATGTATTACAAGTGTCCTAATGATATCAAACACTAGGCTTTACTCTGTCACATGGCTAGATAAAGACAATTCCAGTAAACAGGTCAAATGTAATTGACTTTTTCCTTTATCAAACATGATAAATATACCTTTCGTTGAAGCGTCTTCGTTCGTTAGACCGATTATTCAGAGCGGTTTTTGTTAAATTTCAACAGGTGGCTCATTAAATTGAATATAAATTCAAAAAGATAATAAAATATCCTTAATATCAGCTTTAAGTGTCGGTTTTTACCTATTTGCGTAATTAATCAATAACAGTATTTTTTAAATTTATTTATTTATATAAGACACAAAATAGAATACAATCAAACACAAATACGAACATCATCATAGTAGTTAATTAAAAACTGCATTCCATTCCCAAACTTATGTCCTTACGTAACGTATGTTATGTATAATAAATGTACATAATTTAATACAAAGAAAACTAATACGACTGGCTTCCTATTACTCTAAATATTAATAAAACAAAAATTGAACAAAAATAAACAATAAAACTTAATAAAACTATAACGTACACAATCTGGATATATCTCGCTTGAATCTACTAGATTTGTTATCCATAATATCAAGGATTCTATGTTTTTCCGACAAATCGTTGTACAACCTACACATCCTGATAATGGGGTTAAAATACGACGTTATAATAAATTATTAAATAAATTCTTAAATATTTCAAGTGCGAACATTTTCGACTGACGTATTCTACGGAATACGCAATACACAATACAATACAATACGCAACACAGAATACACAAGATACATCTTGTGTTGAAATTAATTAGGGAAAGCAGTTCAGGAGAGTCAATCCAGGCGTAAATTAAAAAAATATTATATTGTATTTTTATTGGGTAGCATAAGATCTGAAATGTGTCGAAAATATTTAATCGTAACAAGAAGTTGGATAAAAATGATGATATTTTCCGAAAATGATAAAAGATTTGCAAAAAAGATAGGATAACTATTCGGAAATTTAAATATACCGTTTGTTCATTGGGATTTTAATTTAATTGTCTGACAGTTATTGGTATAGCTTTATACATAAACATTAAATATACGGAATAACAGTTAGTCCAGAGGCGAAATTTCGGAGAACTGCAGACACCCTTAAGTGCAGACGACTCAAGCCTTAAACAAACAGGAACGATAAAAAGAATATAAACGCTTACAAGTTCATTAATATTAAGAACAAGTCGGACTCGTTTTTGAAGCCCAAGTCTATCTTCGATCATCTGCAAAAACGATGAGATAAAGATATCACTTTCACAGAATTGAACTCAGCGAAAAACACTCGGAGTATGCAGACAATATCGCCGACCCTTAATAGGGCAGCATGAACATTGACGTCATAATGGTCCAGTTTATTTTATGGCACATGTGGAGGAAAAAAGGTGGTATTGTATATGTTAAGTCTTAAGAAACACACGTAATGTCCTTTATTATAATATGAAAGCATCATCGACAATTCGTATGTCAAGCGGTGGCAAATTTTTTGTTTGAAAAATTATGGCTCATCCGATTATGGATTTACTTGTCACACCTCGACCATTGCGCTGGCATAGTAATATAGATGAATCATTTTGATTTATAAAGTACCTTTAGATCCTGAGTACAATTTCCAAGTTGAACTAATTTATTCTACACATTCGAAGAAGAAAATATAACCTTTACATACCAACATTTTTAATCAGAGAATGATTTGGCTCCTAAATATTATAATATTACTTTGTAATATATGAGTTATATTATTGAACATTGCCATTAGCTCAATGAGTTAATTGTGACAAATAGATCTATCATTACACTGCATTTACAATGTAATTGTTGTAACATGACATTTGAATTTATAACAAGTTAGAGACAATGCTTTGCTAGATACATTTCTACCATATGCTTTGGGTTTGTTATTGGTTCGTGGTTAGTAAACATTATTTTCAATTTGTATTTTTGTGCGTGGCATAATTTTCACATTAAAATAAAAAAAGAACAAACGCGAAGACCTGTTGATATTGGGTATTTGACTTCATTTTTAATTGTAAATATCAAAAGCTTATTGTATGTGTTAATATAATGAACAAAGAATTTTGTAAGTACATTCGGAATAAATGGTTTAGAAAAGTTTTTAATGTGTAAGATCCCCACTACGCTTTTATTTTTAATACTTATATTTGTTTCATATTACAAGCTACTTTAATACTGTTTGATATTAATGTTTTATATTAATGGTATTTTTTTTTGGTCGATAAATAATACAAAAAACGATCATAGTCAAATACCGAGGATGGAAGAAACATAAAGGAGTAAAGAAGGTGCAGTATCCTATACCAATTACTTAAAATATATTTTTTAAATAAGGATCGCCGTAATATTTTATATAAAGACCAATCATGAGATTATAACGCAGAGTGTAAACTATTTAGAAGCGGTAATTTAATCTACATATAGACAATAAAATCAGGAGATAAAACAAGAGAATTACAAGCAGCCAGTAATTGAATACACATATAAACAACAAACATAAGGTATAAAATTAAATAATTATCAACACACAGTAATTGAATCTAAGCAAATAACAGGAGTTTTTATAGCTCGTGGAACACCTTATCGTAGAATCGTAGAAACGCAAATAAAATGAATGAGCTCGATAAAATAACTAAGCTTTACATATTTCAGACGTTCTCACTTCTAATGGTGTATAGAATTTCACACATTTGTCATTTTGAACGTGCCGATTGAATTTCATTTGTCGTAAGGTAATTTAACCACATCCGCCATATATTAATCTGAAATTAGTATTGTTTTAAAATATGTTTATTGGTTTTGCTTCCCTCGTATAATTAGTAATGATTTTCAGATACTGGTGTAGCTTTTGTTCCCATTAATATCCGATGTATTCTAAAACAGTTAATATTTTTGGATGGAAGCTTTCTGATTTTCAGTATCGATTTTTGTCAACTCAAAGAATTTAACAAGATGGGAGTTATTTCACTGTCTGTTCTTATGTAAATTGTCCTACGGAAGTTTATATTACATTGGTACATCAGAGTTTTAAATGACCTTAAACAGATGATATTTTTGAAACAAAACTGGCACTAGATCACATTTTGTCAAGTCATTGTCAAGTTCAAGTCAAATCAGGTTATTGTGACGTAGGAAGTGATGGAGACTCTGTCAATACGAAAGACGGGACAGTGTTTCATACTCGTCTTGGAGTGGGATAAACGTAGGTCGACGATGTAAATACATTCGCAGTAAAACAAGGATGATCGACGGCCGATGAATTTCTCTTAATGGCACTGTGGCAATGTGTGTAATTCTTTAATAACAGAGAAGTCGTATTAGGGTCGTTTAGCCAGTAAGATATGAGTAATAGGCTAACAATGTAAATGAGCAAGCACCATTCAACCTATATTCATGGCGATCGTTTATTTGATTAATCAAACGCGTATTTATGATATATTTATTTATAATATATCGTTGCAATGCAGGGCTGTCATGATTGTCATTTTATACACTGAAACCTTCAATTATTTAATTCATATCGTCATTAAAGCTTACTAGTATGATTGAGATGATGTTCATTTGTTTTACCTTACTCGATAAAACATAACGGAGGGAGTGAAATAAAAATGTATAGTAGTGAGACTGATTAAAATATTGTTCTTAGTTTTAAAATCAATTTAAGTTATTGTATTTTTTGTCTCCTTCGAATGACTTTTGAATTCTGTTTGAGCGAAGAGGATAAAACATCCGATAGCTAAAATAGGTTTTAAAACTGTCTTTGAATAAGGCCGTATGTCTTTATTATTATCGGTGATTTACACTTTTTTATCCCAATCAATTGATTGCTGATGGAATTAAAATTATTAGTAAATCAAGGAACGTGGTGGGAGGATTTTCAGAATGTGTAAATACAGCGGGGTCAAATATATTATAAAACATGAGGCTTCTTTCGATCATCACTGTGAGCAGTTACTATTTACGTTTTTTTTCGTCAGATTGCTATTGAACCGAAATATCAAGACAAGACACGTAGCTTGTGATCAGGTCAGGACTATGTATTGCTGCTGGATGATTATAATCATAATTACGCGATTAAAATCAATGAAGGAAGAGAGTCACTGTAATGACCTTTAAAATTTCAGTTGGTCCAGTGTGTACATTCCGGCAGCCCTGTATCGTACGTGATCGTTCTTATCTAAACACGTAGCGGTGCATCGAATATGCAAATATCTCCGATTGTGCTCAGATACGCCCGTTTGGCTTCCAACAAAGATAAACATCGCTTTAATATCGCGATTAAAGCGATGTAAGTCTCTAATTATTGCTTTATAACGCGCCGGACATACGGGGCCAGTTCTCAAGCCAGTGCGCTTGGACAGTGATAAATATATAATAATGACAGTTTACGTCTCGAGTAAACGTTTCGCAGCTTAGATGCTTCCGAATCGAGCTTGCTTTAACGTTTGCGCGTCGGTGTAGCTACACGATTCCGCTCGGTGGAAACTCGCATCCCGGCAATTTATTTATTTACTGAGGTGATTACATACAAGTTGATAGTGCGAGAACATCAAAACGCTTATGTGGTAATTGAGTAATCTAAAATGTAAAGAGAACAACACTTTTATGGCAGCAATTGCAATTGGGAAAATGTAATGGTAAATTATCTTAACGATATTTTATTGTAATATATATCCCTTTTTGATTATATTCGCACCTACCTTATATCTTATCTGCATCCCCCTAGGTTCGTCTGTAAGAGAATGCCTCAGACATTAAGTCTACCTATACGTAATATGTATGAAGTGTAAATAAATAAATAAAAAAATATTCAAATATATTGTACATTAATTTCATTCCTTGAATGACGTATGCCTATGCTATACCGGATAATGTGATGCTAAGTAGTCTGCCCACAAACAATTTTAACATTAAGCCATGTTTAATATTGTTATTTACTTCCCCTTGCGGAATTAAAGAGGGGAAAAGGTAGCAGATATTTATTAAATCCTCAATAAATGTTAAATCTGCTTTATTATGTAGCATACTTTTGTAATATAAAAATAATGTGCTGAAGTAGTGAACCCGTGTTTTATTTGAACATGATCGAGTTTTACAAGTAGCTCTTTTAAGACTTCGGTAGTAGTTGCAAAACGCACTATACGTGTTTTCTATGGTAATTAAATGCAACAACATTAACAAGAGTTACAGACCGTGTAGAACTATTTATCTTTTAAAAATGGATAGTAGTGTGATTAATTGTTTGTAAATAAACGATAATTCATTTAAACGTGGCATATCCAGACTGCGATCGAAAACAAAGCCAGGTGGCAGTTTCGATGACGAATTGACGATGTTTTTTACATTTTTTTGAGTATCGCCGTATTTGGGTGGTAAATATATATTATTTGATAAAATAATCATAAATTAAACTCTTACGTACGGTTGCTTCTTTAAAAGTCAATGGATGTGCATCATTATTTAAAAAAAAACTACGTATTTAACACCGAAAACGAGCTATTTAAAAAATACAAAAAAACTAATTGTTTTTTTTAAATGCTATGTATTTGAAGTGACTAAAACTACCACTTGGCATCTTTTTAGGTAGCAGTCTTGATATAACCAATATTAATAGATGACATAAATTATAATATATGTTTTTATAACTTCTGTCTTGGTTGTTTTTATGATTATTCTAGTAGCTATTGCTAAAACTAGACTTCGTTGTAAACAAGAACGTTATTAACTAGGTTTATTGTCACAGGAATCGCTGTTACAACTTTCTACGTATTGAAATAAAAATATTTTTATTACGTATATGTTTTATTCAGTATTAACAATAATTTACAAAGCTTCGCAAACTCATCGTTTAGTTATAATAATATTTATACTTCCCACTGTCTAACCTAATACATAACAAACACAAAAAAACTACATATTAAATTTTGCCTATTTAGTTCGTCTCTTTCGCACAACCTATAATGTCATATTGTTATCCTATTCTATCGAGTACATTTCACTTGCCGGTCGTACAAGCGCATAAAGACATGGTAGCGGCGAGACGCGAGGCGGCCGCGTGTGACCGATACATATCAAGGTAATGATTGATGCAGCCGCCCATTTGCCGGACTAGTTTCGTATAGACCGTAGAGCCATTAAACCAGCAGGTTTTCTATGGCTATTTTATGTATTATAACAATAATCTAGACGGGATTATTGAACATGTATTTGTCAGAGAATCGACAACCGTTGGGGTAGACGTGTTCCCAAATTGAGACCGCGCCTCGACAAGCGTAGTGTAGGACGTCCTCCAATTAGGAGAAGTGATGGTATTAAAAGGTTGGCTGGTAGTGGTTAGAGACGATGGGCTGAAGATCGAGCCCAGTGACGTGCTATCATCATCATCATCATCATCATCAGAGTTAAGCTGGTAATTGTGATTTTTTTCTTACGTTTAATAGTTATCGTCTTTTATTTAAGGGAATTGTTTGAAGATAAATAATTAATATAAAATAGCTTTTAGCGAAAATTGCGGACTGTAGCAATTTGGTATATCCCGAAATAATCAAATATTATCATCGCCTACTGTACTAAATAGATATTATAATATCCACAGTGAGCTGCTGGAAGCGGTCTGTATTAAATCAAAATTTTGCAACCTTTACTACGTTGTCTGTCGACCTTAAAATATTAGCCTTATTAATATAAGCCTATTTAAATGATTATAATTTTGCCTATTAATGGAAAATTAAACGCAATAAACTGCCAAACATGAAAGCACATTTATTATTTTGATTCAAATTAGTACGGCAAATCAATTTGTGTCAATGAATACCATTAACTACCAACCACATTTATCTTAATCAATTTAATTTTCAAATTTAAATCCTTTAATTATCAGTTTATTTACTGATGGCAGGTCTCTCATATAAGGGGCCGTCTGGGTAGATACCACCGCAATATCTATTTCCCCGTCAAACAGCAGTGTAAATGCACTGTTGACATGGTAGCCAGAGTAACTACTGGACATATTGAGACTTACATCTTATGTCACAGGATGAACGCGCAGTGGAATGCCAAGCATTGGTTTGTAATTCATGGTGTTTTTTGGTTTTGCTACTGTCAATGAGTGGTTGTATCGCTTACGATCATACTAATAGCATGCTCGTCTTGCCATTCATTGTTCAAAAATAAAATTATATTATATGAAATTTTTTGCGTAAGATTAACGCCCGCATATTTCATGGCTGCCCGATTAAAGGCACTGATGCGCACTGCCTACAGGCGCATTGGTCTCAAATCGTGATTAATGTGACATACCCCCGATCTTAACTCCATCCGGAACAGTGCCACGGTGCCAACGCCGCCACGACTGCTCGCGTCCAGTTCGCCATTATTTATTTTCGGTTATACAGCCTTAATGAGAGGTTAACACTCGAGTCAGGATTTATATGACGCGAATTTGCGGTTTGGATTTGAAATTTTTTATCGAGTGTGATTGAAGACATCCGGAATATGTTATAGTTATGCAGGGTCAGCATAGCACGAAAGCAGTTTATTATATGTATAAAAGTTACTTACGGAGACATACTGTTTTGAGACATGTTCGTTTTATAGCTGTAGATGACAAGAAAAGCATGCCACTCGCCTGATGGTAAGAGATACGACCGCTCATGGACAGTAGCAAAACCCAACACTATCATGAATTACAAAGCAATGCATGGTATTCCACTGCGGTCACCATCCTGAAAGGTAAGATGTTAAGCCTCAATATATATATAGCAGTTACACTGGCTACAATTTCCCACAAAAAAAATTATTTTTACAAATTAAATGCAAAATAAAAATCATATTTCGACAAATAGCAACTTTTACTCACTCAAATATATGTGTGTCAAAAGCAAAAATGTAAAATATAAAATCAAATACTATATCTAGGTAGTGTATAAGGATTATTAACACTTTGCTGCTTATCTACACCTGTTTCGCACAACGGAAATGTTGCACTCATTTCTATTTTAGGTGTATCACGAAATATTTCGTGACGAAATCTGGCCCACGGCTGTTTCCGGCGACAGTTTGTCTAAATTTCGTGGCGTATACGTAAATTTTAGAGAGCTCATTGTGCTTTAAATCGCACTTGGTCTGGTATCATTTTACTATCTTGAGCATTTGTCTTCCATAGCGGATTATAAGGCGGGTTGCAGACACGCGCAAACATCCTGCCTGTCACTCATTCTTTTTGTTTTTTTTTAGGTTGTGTTAATGACCGCAGTGTCAAAGGCATAGGTATAAAAAAAATAGATTGAATTGAAGCCACTGTGGTAGGATTATAATAAGCGTTTATTATTAGCATTATGTTTCATCGCGTTACCTCAGTTTAAGTAGAATTTGATAAAATTATAAAAAAGCTTGTTTGTAAAATAAATTAATAACTATAATTCCAAGCTTATACTTCTTGATACATGTGGGTTAACATAAACCTATTCAACAGTGTTATGTTTTTAGGCTGGACGCAGAATATTAATAAAACAATATTATATCCAGCAATGCATTGGCGGACGCAGCGGATTGGTAAGAGCGGTACCGGAGCAAAAGAAAAGCTATGCGGGTGTCAAATCCTTCTAATCGAGTCCTCAAGCAGCGTGTGTGCGGCCAGCCTAACAACCGCACCTCTACAAGGCCCGCCAATTTCTGCCAATGTACGTCGGGCAGCCATTATTTACTGCACAAACCGGTGCGTGCTAAATCAAAGGAGCCGCGTGTGGCGCTCGCACTTCTGTTGTCATGGCAACCAAAATGGCGTATCAGATCTCGCTCCTATGATGGAAGGTGTTCTGGTCCCATTTTCTCTTTTGTGTTAGTTTGTTTATACTGTTATGTTGTTGTATAACTCTCGCTTAATTGTCTGGCTTTTTGTGTTGTGTTTATTTTTGGTGTTTAAGAGTTCATGCGACAGGTTTATTGTTGAATGGAAGTTATAAGGTTGAGAAGTATGTCTGTTATAGTTCTGTAACCTGTGTTCCTAAAACCGCTGGTTCTAGAGTCGGCTGGTCAACAATAAATTGATAAATAGTTCTACGTTTTAGTAGCAGTTACTGACTTGTTACTGGGGTATAATTGACAGTGATTTTTTGTTATGCTTAGTCATTAAGGTATTATACTAGAGCGGACATCGGGAACAAAATCTCTGCGCATTGTGCTAGTATAAGATCCCCGTGTATGTACACACCGGAACCCAGTAAAGCGAGAGCAAAGATGATTTTATTGCGTAGGCGTGACAGAGACAGAAGAAGGAGTGGTACGGTACCGTTAATTTTTGTTACAAACATTTTGTACGCAGTGTCCCCTCTAGTATATCTCGATGTGTGTAGTGATGTTCCATAATTTAATATTATTAACAATAAACATAGTTCATCATTTTGAAACTCGTTTGCCATTTACAGTAGTGGTTACTTCTAGTAACTACCATTAAATAATTGTAGAAAAACACTATATTTTTACAGTTACTGGTCAATTAGTTATTATTGCATTATTAAAAAAAGGGGAAAATGAATTAAATGACTATACTTACTAATTTTGCTGTCGACGGGCGCAGACGTTGGAGTTAGTGGCCGCGAATAACCTGAGAAAAATAAAAATAATTGTATAGTATGACTCTTTTTTTATTAAATAAAATAAGTAAATTATGTACTATAAGGCTGTCAGCGTTGTCAGAGTTGATACGATCATCCTGTCTTGAACGACAATTATATTATAATAATTGTGTTTACGAATATATTCTGGTGGTCTCTCATATGCAAGAGGCCGCCTGGTTACGTACCACCGCAATGTCTATTTCTCCCGCCAAATAGCAGTGTAAATGCACTGTTGTGTTTCGGTTTGACGGACATTGAAGCGAGAGTAACTACTGGACAAAATGAGATTTAACATCTCATCTCAGGATGGCGAGTGGAGTGAAATTCTTAGCAACGCTTTGTCATTCATTGTATAAGCGGTCGTATAGCTTACCATTAGACAAATGGCATACTCGTCTTGCCATCAATCGCAATAAAATAAATATAGTGTAAAAATGATCTTCCTCCTTACGTCGTGCTCCTCTGTATTGAGGGTCGTGACCTTCCTTACTCATCGCTTTCTTTCAAAAGAGTTGGATGTACCAAAGTCACCAAAACGTGATTAATTTAACTATTTCTTCCACCTGGCGTTATACCAGCACGAAAATTATGAATCAATCAAAAATATTTCCTAATAGCGTTTATGAACGCTTGCATCGTCCATTTTTTGTGTGACCACGCGTTGGAATCTCATCCCGGTTGACAAGTCGTGATCGAGAGCTTATTGTTGTCTACGAGTTTGATAACGGTATAAAAAACACATTAATAAATAACACAGTTATTAATACAGCTCAAATGAATTACAATGACGAACAATAACTTGAGTGTAACCCGTCGATGACGACGGGGACTGGGTTTTATCGGATCGTAAGTTGAAGTCTTGTTTTGAAATATTAGAATGTAGAGGGTAAAAACGACCCAATAGATATTCCATGTAGAGTTAAATTTTTAAATGGGGCGAGGCATCTTTTAACTTCTTTACAATAAATTGCGAGCAAGTTCTTAAATTAAAGATAAGGATTCAAAATCCTTGCTTGGGTTGACATCTTCTTCCTTACATAGCTTAGTCAAAAGTCTGAAGAAAAAACAACAATGTGCAATCGTGCAAAATATTCCAAGGCTCTAAATATTGTGATACATTTCGGATAATAAAATGAGTACATTAAGCACTTAATTGTTTTCTGGTTGTGAAAAGAGCAACAGTACAGTTTCTTGCCCGTTCTTCACTAGTGAAAACCTCTTTCCGAACCGGGTGGTAGATAAAAAAATGTCTGAATCTAAATGATGTAGAACATCTTAATGGATTCAATAAATCATTTTCATTTCATTTTTATTTCATTTTTATTTCATTTCATTTACTTATGACAAATATGTATCTTTGCTCGCGAATCTCCTCTTCGTGCCTCAAAGCACAAGTCAATTGAATGGGTACTTCATTAGTGTCCTCATTAAATATTAAAAATGGACCTAAATATTAACAACCCAATTGGTTTAATCACATCGATTAACTTATGAAAACTGCATTTTTTAATGACATATTTCATGTCGTGGTCAATCTTGAAATAGGATCAAACTAATCCACAAATGCCAACGAGCTCAGAACTCCAGTCTTTACTTGAACCATTAAAAGGAAATCAAACACGTTACTAAGCCGTCATACATATTCCTAATTGCATCTCCAGTGACGTCATTATACAACACTTAGAGGCAAGTTAACACAAATCCAGTTGTACTTTATTCACGCGAGATGCAACTTCTTACGAATTTACGATGTGTCCACTGCTTGTATGGACAACCGTAAACAATCTAAAAGGAAGTAGCCAAACATGGTTTCAGTATTAAAAGATTCTTTTAATATTTTACACTATAAAGCCTTACATTTATAAATATTAATTTATGATCTTATGTTTATATTCAGTTTTTAATTTCAAATGTTTCATTTCTCATCACATCGCATCACAATGTAATCGTCATGTCACTGTTACGTCTTACAAATGTCATAATATGTACATCTATACATATAAATAAAATTGAAGTGTCTGTTTTAAAAGTGATAATAAAAAAAAATGTCCAACTACATATCGTTATATACACAATACCTGTACCGAAAATGATCTTTAAAAAATTTTTGTCTGTCTGTCTGTCTGTTTGTTCCGGCTAATCTCTGAAATTACTGGACCGATTTTGACGGGGCTTTCACTGAAAGATAGCTACTTTTTGCGGGAGTAACTTAGGCTACTTTAATTTTGAAAAACAAATTAGGGTTCCGCACAAAAAAATAAAAACCCTAAAATTTTGGGGTTATTTTTTTAAATATGGTATTACGACAAATGGCTGGACCGATTTTGACGGGACTTTTATTGTCAGGTAGCTGATATAATAAGGAGTAACTTAGGCTAAATTTATTTTAGAAAAATTCTTTTATTTTAGAAAAATAAAGTTTTTGTTAAATTCCACGTGGACGAAGTCGCGGGCACAGCTAGTCAATAATATAATACGAATTTTCTGTCTCACAAGCACCCAGAACCGAAACAAATACCTGTGGATCACAGAAACATTTGTTTCGATGCGGGGATCGAACCCGCTGCTTCATATCTCACAGCCGACGTTTAACCAACTGCACCACGGATGCTATTCATACCATGCTTTATATATTCAAAATTACAATGATTATTAACGCCTCGCAAACCGTCCCTACGCGACACGTGTTGAATCAAATCTATTCGTAGTAATTTTCTATGACCAGAACCAGAAAACTCGATGCTACGTTGCGTGGCGTGTTTGTAGTGTGGTTTTGGTCATAGAAAATAAAATTTAATTTGATTCAACACGTGTCGCGTAGGGACGGGTCGCGTGGCGTTTCAGTAATATGTTTCCGTCCTTACTCTTAGCGCTTTCTAAAAATGATCCGGTTGCCGATTGAGCACACTATTTAAGTACTTAGTTGTAAATGTCGGCACTAACAAGCATAAGCGAGATCATCTAGCTCCATAAACGCGATGAAGCGACATCTCATATCTGTATGGAGGAATTATTCAAATACATGCAGTAACCCCGGCACGGCCACTGCCCGGGGCTACCCGTTTGATGACAGCATCATTTGCTCGAATTAAACTAGTCCGGTATCCCTTCAATTACTCGCACAGGCTAGTGCATCGGTACATTACGCTCTTTTATCTTTTTTAAGTGCTGCAAGCCGTTTTATTATAATGTATGCTGACCGTGACATGGGATGACGCTTTAAGAATAGTGCTTGCATTTTGTATTATTTAATAAGCTCTATAAAGTTAAGTAACGTGGCTATTGAAAATGTGCGGTTTATTTCAAATTATTATGGCAATATACGAAGGTGTTACTTTGTACTTCTTTTTTTTTCTGGGATGTCACAATTAACAGTTTATCTGATGGGAAATATGCTGTAGGTAATACAAATAAAGACACCCGAGTGAGAGATGCCAATCTTTCGCCTGTCGGTATAATCTTGCTTATCTGTTTGAAATCGGATGTATGGCTGGCTGGACCCAAACACGACACATTTGAATGGGAGACTATGACCGGTTTTGCACCGGGGTTATCCAAAGAACCGCTATAGCAAAGCTGTTGTTCCATTGCGGTTTTTTATAGGACAGTTTTATGACTCAGGTCCAACCAATCCATTATTGCTGTATCATTTCCGAGCTACAACAGGATTTAACCCCTTTAATTAAACATTTCCTTGGGCATGAAAAGAAGGCCTGAGTAACAGAAAACTAAATACATAAGCCAAGATTTTTGTCTTCTGTGAGTTAAATGCGGTTAAAACTGGTGTGGCTCTCCTATAGATGTGATAGTGTAGCCATCGGAAGGAAATCTTATAGAACTAGAGCATTGATTGGCGAGGTTAAGTGGCAATCAAAATTTAAAGCTACGTATTAAATCTGTCAGTGTGTCCATCATAAATGTACGGAATTATTTTCACTCAAGTTACCATCACATATTTTTCACTAATAGACTCTATATTAAAATGTGTCTATTAATATGCAGATTTCCCGTTCGATACATTAAACCGGCAATAATATATTCAGATAAAAGAGTTTTAAGTTAATTTTACGACCAGTTTCACCGGTTGTGTGGACCAGGTTGACAAATGACTCCCGCCACAATAAGTATAACTTAATAATTTCATTACATGCGATACAGAATAAGTGAATGTTTTCAATAGATACTTTATCAACCGTTTAACTTCAAACTGGCCTGTTACTTGATCGTTATTTAATATTAGAATACCATAGGCTATATTATTTTCTCGTCCTGTTTAACATTATTCATTAATTTAACGTCATGTTAGAGCTGAGAATTGCCAAACCCTTGGTTCAATTTTAGTATCGGGCCTTCAAGTCCTATTGTTTTTGTAAATAATCATTTACTAGGAATTTAATAATAAAAGGTTAAGTACTAGGAGGTGGTCAGTTGTAGGATTTTGAGGCAACGTTTATTTCTACTATAAATTGCACTAACTAAAGTTTATAGGACCCAGTATAACAAGATTATAAGGACATTAAATAGTCTACCAAATTTTATTCAGATAATCGCAGCAAAATTGGCAGATGCTAACGAAAAATAGGGCTAGAATTACTATAATTCAAAGAGAAACGTCCCATCGCTTACAAAATCTAGATCCAGTTCATTTAGCTGTTTACTAGTATGAGGGTAGGACACGATAATATATGTCTGCGCGATGATGGAATGCAGAATAGGGCCCATTATGTAGACAGGCCAGTTGAAATACTTGCGAGCGATAGCTCATGCATATCTTCCGGCAGTCATCTCTGGCTACTTTTTATTAGCGTAAGAAAATGTTACAGCGGATTTTTACCTTTTGTAAATATATGACAGGCTTCCCAGTACCTAGTAATAAAAACTTATTGATTGGAGCTCGTGTGAATAGCTACGGGGGGCCTGTTATTGAAAAGAAAATAAATATTTGAAATTATCATCTTTGAAGATATGATTGATTTTTGGAAGTTGTGGAGCCACGCTGTTGCCAGTGCTCAGCATGAATGGCAGGGTCGTCTGGGGCGGTACCACTATCTCACAGGAGATTAATATGAAGTGACAGCTGGATACCCAATACCTTTTCCTATTCCGATCCTTTTTCCTTCCAGCTCCCCTCCCGATTTAATGGAATGGGCGGCAGTGACCACTTATCATTAGGTGACTTGTTTGCTTGTTTGCCGGACCTATGGAATAAAAACAAACGTTTTTATCCATAAAATTATTTATGCATGAATATTAATGCAAATAAAATGTACTTAATCAAAATAGTGTTCTATAATCTTAGATTATAGTAGTTAAGTCCAGTTGTCCTCTACAATCTCATGCAACTAACCCTGATCTTTGATTTTCCTCATTCGTCTCCAGTTATCTACTCTGAAAACATCATCTCCTACTCGCCTAAGGGCGGCCGGCATTATGATTGCCATGTCGTAAATGTTAAATGTTGCCTCGTTTGTAAGCTAATTTGATTAAATATCTAACATTTATTCTGAATTCCAAAACAAACACCAATTTATTTTAGAAATATACTGGACTCATAACAATTCTTATATTACTTTCTCCTACTATAAACTTTTAAAGATCGACAATTAATTTACGTTCTAAAAGCAATTGTTCCTTCATATCAGGTAAAACATTTGTTCCATTTAAAAAAATGCATAAAAAGGGTAAATGTTTTATAAATTATGATAAAGATAAATAAGGCAACATTAAACTACAAAGCTATCGCTACGAATTATGTAAAATAATAAAAAATATTAAATAGATATCATATTTTAAAATTAACGTAAATAAATCCACCTTTAAAAGTAATGGACACAACTTATAATACAATTTCACTCTTTTTAATGGGAGAATATCTGGATCCACTGCAAACATAACCGAGCATAATAAACACAACCCAACTACTGTACAAATCGACTACCCTAAAAGCAACACAGATTTTAATGGAAGGCATTAAAATGAAACTCGATTGTTGATACAGTTCTGATACATTTTCCCTTTAAGAGCAGTCCTGCTAAACGTTCAGCTAAGACCGGCAGGTTGGAGTAATTTCTTCGTAGAATAACACCCGCCAGCGACGTGCAATAAACTGCACTGGGCTGCAGCTGTTAAATTGATATTTCGATTCCACTGCTGCGGTAATAAATAGGGGAAAGTTACCCAAATAGATAGGCCGATTTACACGTAATTTAGGAGTGGACTGCTAGGTGTCCTTAATTAAATTGATGTTAAGAAATTATTTCAGATTCGATTTAAACCAATATTATAGTAGTTTTAGTCAGTCTCTCCTCCGTTTCTTTTTATTTCTGTCAGATTAAGATATAATTAATTAAGGTTATTTTGTGGCATTTATTATGTCCGTCTACATTCGGCTAAAATGTGGCGAACTAAAATTTACAAATAAACATCTATGTAACACATTGTTTGAGATATGTTTTATAATATAAAACAGCAATTATAATGTTATAGTATTAACATGTCCTATACAGGTTTCCAAGAAATGGCGCACCTGCTAATATACTTTACATTTTAGTTAATCGTGATTTCGTCTAGATTAGCATGAATTTATATAGCTTACTCTGATAATAACAAAGATGCCGAGAAATCAAAAATTAACGTAACACGTACTTCCCCTTAACATATCACGCCAAAGTATTGAGAGTTGATGACCTCGCCTATATTTTGTAAAAAATGTTAAGGGGAAGTCGATGAAAATTTTATTGCTTATGAAAATGGTTTTCATAGTATATCCCGTTAACCAATTAATTAATGACCAAACGAAAAAAACCGTATATGTTACAATCTTGTTCTTTACCCATTCCAATGGTTTTATGTAAAAAAGTGGTGAGAATACTTAATACTTTAATAACATAACTCCAAAACATAAGTATTTTCCAAATGCTATTTTTATATTATCATATTAATATCATGCCCTTGTATCCAACTTAGTAAGTGCTCCATTTTCCTGCACTCCCAGTATAATAAAATGGGAAGAGAGAAAAACTGTATCTAATATTTTGACAACAATGCATCGTCGACGACCTTTACTTCCGACACGGTTTTGTTTCATATACGCTTTGTACGTCAAAGGATTGGCCAGTGTTTCAGCTAAAAATGTTTGGTTACATTCATGATTAGATTGAATACACTTGACTCCAGTGGCATTACGTTGATAGAGCGCAATCGCATATGCATAGAGTAACTACTGGACATATTGAGATCTTAACATCTCATGTCTCAGGATGGCGAACGCAGTGGAGTTCCAAGCTTTGCTTTGTAATTCATTGTGTTGTTTGGTTATTTCTACTGTATGAGTGTTCGTTTCGCTTACCATCAGGCAAATGGCATGCTCGTCTTGTCATTAATTGCAATAAAAATATCGCTTTATCGACAAAACTATGATCTTTCAATTATTAAATCGATAAAAAATCAAATTGTCATAATGTTGAATCGCCCGCACACGGTTCTATATGATAGTTTCAATATAATCTGCATGATAGTCCAGTAAAATACTAAATGTATACCTTATTGCATACATAGTCCTGATACCATAGTGATGACCCGTATCGTAAACATCACACATTATAAGGGACTTTGGCCTCGGTGCACTCAGGCCCGTAACAAATATTTGCCAATTATACATACACACATAATATTTGTTCCAATGACGTATCATAGAAATCGGTTTAATGTTCTTTAATATTCAAATCTTGGAAGAATATTTTCTTTTGGTTCAGATGTATTGTGAATGATTTATGAATAAATAAGAAGTGAATAAAGTGATTTGGAAATTGAAGAGTATATCCAAAATTGGCTTGCTAGAATTTAGAAATTAATTAGTCTATGTATATTTAAACATATTAAATCAAATTACAGGTGACCAAAGGGCAATTTGTGTTACTGAATAACGAAGATTCTTGGCAGGGAGATACATCAACCATGTCAAACATACACAACATGAAGCATTGTTCAAGTTGTTAAGGACGGACGGTATGTATGCCGCGACATATACAGGCTGATTATATCATAAAAGTTTTGCCAATTATCATAATAGTATGAGTTGCGTCCCGGTAAGGGCTGCTACCATCTATCACGGACATTGTAATAATAGTATACACAACCGGAGCACGTTGCCACGACAATTATCGGATTCCACTTCACCTATCTGATCTCAGCAAAAACGTGTCGCTACCAACATGGACTCCTCGTAATTATTCACGTAATTAATGCGAGAATTTCGCGACTTTTTGTACGGTATTGCACAGGGCTGCCGCGCAGGCGTTGATTTATCTGTCACTTAGAAATAGAACTCGGAAATCATAAGCCTGGTTTGGATTTAAAAACTGTAATATATTTTTGTAAATAAATTCACTTTAATTACAGTAGCGGACGAAATTTCGCCGAACTTTAAAGCCGTTCCGTATATTTTTTGTAATACTGCACGTGCAAATATAAGTTCGGCATAGTTTTAGTATCGTCCCATTATTAAATAAATTAATTGAAGACATATTTAAATGTATTGCTGTATAATATGCAACTAATAGACACGTCAAGACTCTTACGAAATAATTCTAATTCTATGTAGGTAATGTATGTAATACTGTATTTTTAAATATCATATAACTATACTGAATTTTTAGGAGCAATGTATTCCCTGACTTATACATAACAACAAATAGGTACTTTATTTTTTTTTACTTGGCTACCTACTGAGCTTTAACAATAAATAAAAAAACTAAAAAACACGCTTTACATAGAAAATCCAACTAAAAATAGAAAATATTTTTTTTTAAAATTTGAATTAAGAATATTGTAAGAAAGAAAAAAATATTTTTTATTATAAAAAAAGCGTGGGGTGCATGTTTTCAATAGATATAATTATTTTATCGACAGATATACGTAGAAGGATTATCATTTTGATAATATCTTAAAAAGCACCCCACGCTTTTTTTTACAATAAAAAATATTTTTTTCTTATATACAATATTCTTAATTCAAATTTTTAAAAATTTATTTTCTATTTTTTAGTTGGGTTTTCTATATAAAGCGTGTTTTTTAGTTTTTTTAAACTATTATTTATTTTCTACTTTTTAGTAACATAACTCCATCTGTTGGTCAGTAGTAACATTTGAAACTTGAAGAATACAATGTCAACGCCATCTAGCGATGAATAGTGCAAACATTCATTATTGACGTTATCACGCCATCTAGTGGTCAGTGGCAATGGTCATCAATTATAAAAATAATTAATCCTGGCGAATCTAATCAGGATAATCATATATTTTAATCGAATTATTGTATTGTCATCGGTCTTTGACAGGTGTGCAAAATTTGAATGAAATGTGTCCGTTTAAAGTGGGTCAAAATCGCGTCTTAAGGAGTCGGTTACAAACATACAAACTAACATACAAGTGTAGCTAATATAAAGCGTGTAAAAACAAAAAAAGCGTTTGCAATATTGCAAACTACTATATAGTAGAGTTATAGTAATAACTGTATTAATAAAAAGTTTTAACATTTAGTTAAACCACAAAACTCAATATCTTTAATCTTTCAGTAAACAGATAAATAGTTGTATTCCTCCGTGGCACACATTTAGCGCGGTGACACACGGCGTGCAATACACACGTCCTGGCACTTTAACAATCTCCTTAGCAGTATTATATTGTTAAGATTAAACAATTTTGCCTCGTATGGACATAGTGTCGCAGGAAAAAGCTAGATTAAATCTGCGTGTTTAGACCTGTTTCTTGGTTTTTTGCCTTTAATGACATTAATAGAAAAATGTACATAAAACACGCGTTTATAAAACTAGTGAGTTGAGTTTTATATTTTTTGCTTTCAATGTTTAAAAATTTATAATGGCAAATATGAATTAGTCATACGTTATCCGATTAAAGAGCGAAATGGCCATTATTTAAGTCATAACAAGAGATAAGATTAATAATTTTTGATGTATTCGAATCATAATATTTTGCGTTTGCGGCGAGGAAATAATTTGTCTTTTTGACAAATAGATAAATTATGTTAGTGACGTTAAGGGAAAAAGGTAGATAAGCATTGATATCGCCTGTCCTGATGGATTACTTGTGGATTTCGCTCAGGGCTATTCCCGGGTATAACGGAGTGCGTATCGCGTCATTAATATAGACGGATTAATATGTAGTTGAGTAACAGGTATTAGAAGGCTGACGACAAAAAATATCAAACTTGAATGGAATATAAAAAGTTGAATGGAAAATATTAAATATTGAGTTGAGCAGTCGCCAACCGATTTTCTAAATTGTATTTTTGTAGTTATAAATGCAAGCGTTTTAATGGGTCAGGTAGAGTGTAGATTTTCTTGGTAAAATTAGTATAAGAATAATGATAAATGATGAGCATTGTTATAAATAAATAACCGCTTGTAGCTTAATTGGCATCGTATATGACCAGCTAGGATTAAAGTTTTGGACTGTTCAAGATCCAATTTGGGCAATGGTTTTTGCTACTAATATTTTTTTCGAAAACAACCTGTCGTTTAAACTCTAGAATTATATTTGTATACTTGATTACTAAATTCGCTCACAAATCCTATCAAAACTGCATGTAATTTGTTTTGCATCGGACTTAACAAATAGCGATATCAAAGCAGGAAATTGAATAGTCAGTTATCTAATAAATCTCAATATAGCTATATCGACACGCGCTCGACTTCGCATAACAATAACTCGTAAAATATAAATGGCGGAACTGAATGTGAATGTATGACAGCTTTTATTGAAATCACTCCTATCGTCACCGGCTGATGGAGCAAACAATTTATGCCTAGACGTTTCAATAAATATCAAGGCAAACATTCATACGTCGCGCAATGTCGAACTGCCTTTTGGAATATATTTTGTAGTACTTTTTGAATAATGTAACATATTTTTCTTATAAAAAGTATATTCAGTAACATAATATATGGGAATGTGTGCTGGAAAGGTAACAAAATAAATAGCAAATTTGAGAATAGTTTTTTTACAACTGTCAAATGTCAAGTGACATTTTTACCCTTAAACCCCACTACACTACCCTACACGATTAGAAAACTGTAGTGTCACACGGCCAATGAGAAAGCGGTGCGGCAAAACATGGTATATTTCCTTGCCCTATAACTGATATATTTATTTGTGGTGTACAACGAACTAAATAGTTTCAATGTAAGTTCCGTTTACTTTACAATCAATTAAATAAACTTTAACGACGACGTACATTAGAAAGTTAATTTAAATTGACACATATGGCAACCCTAGCAATTCCGAAATAACCAAAGCACAAAGGATGGCCGTATTTAGTGGCGGGTCCATATTAAATCGTGAGGTCGCGGTGGTCCGACACTAAATAAAGGTCTTAGCTGTTATAACTCTAGGTAATGCGCCGATTTCCAGTTAAATTGAAATGTATTACAAGTGGGGTGGAATGCATTGTCGGTGTTGCCATGTCGTGCGATAGTAGGGTTGCCAAAAACAAACACGTTCGCAAAATAATTACCTGAGGTAGTTGCACAAAAGTGCATGAAAAAAAGGTTGATTTAACAGCAAATGTTAAGTGTTGTAAACAAATTGCTCCAGATTTCCATAAACACCTCCTCTGCCACAGCCACTTCACACCAGCGCCCATTGATTGCTCGGAATCTTAATGAGGTTATTTGTTCTCGTGGTGGGACACAGTAACAAATTCCGTTTTCAGTTCACCACCGCATTTCGAGTCCATTCTAGCTTTAATCGAGAACCTTTTCTACTAAGTAGTTCGATATTTGCGTTCCGCATTATCAGACCATCTAAATGTCTTTATAGAAAACAAACACAATCTTTATGAAGCATTTCAATATGTCTCGACGTGGCCGTTTAAGCGAGCTCTTTTTATCTAAATAACGCGCCGTAGATTTCTACATACAAATGGCATAATGAATGCAAACAGTTTCTGCACATGCGACTGATCAAAAACAATCTTTACGAGATGAATAATTTATTTTAATTTTTTACAGCGTGCGACTTGCGTTGCTGGTGCCGAGTGTGATGCTATCACATATACGTGTTAATAGCTTTGCTGTTGGATTTGTAATAAAGTTGTGTGTACGATGTTTATTCATTATTTCATCGATTGGATCATATGTCTCTGTTAGCCACATCAGAGGTGGGGCTTGGCATAAATTGTGACAGGGGCGTGTATTTAATAATCTTCGTGGAAATTGCTCTGTACCGCGTATTTCATCGTTTCATATGAAGTATCGTATATCGTGCGTTTAGCGCAAGGTTCTTGCACAAATAATTTTAAATATAGAGATGTTCTGATTGAAAATAATGTTTCATAATGAACGATGAGTTATAAACGTAGCAGTTTATGTGGCTTCGAACTGGAAAGATCTGTTATGTGTCTTAATAATGTGAATATTTAATGACCGCTGATAAAAACCAAGCCTGAGAAATGGATTTGCATAAATGATTAGACTACTGCGCTTCTATTTCTGAAATAGAAGTTATAATATTACGATGAAACATGAAAAGTACTTAGCTTTTTCTATGTTTTCATATTATATTATTAAAGATAGCATACTCGTAATCATAATATCGAACACATATGATTTCCCAGAATCGAAAATCTTTACCGCATGTTTGTTTTTATTACTGAATACACATTATTATAACAACGCATTAATTAAATTACAAACTCCGCGTGTTTCGTCAGTTAGTAAATCACAACTTACGAATGGTCAATATAAAAGTAAAAAAAAAAACAAATATTTTTTTTAAAAACACTAATAATTATTTCCTAAAATAAATGAGCATGCTGACGGTACGCGACTAGGGACGCAAAAGCACGGCGCTCGGCACGTGTAAATCACGCAAGTTGGACTTAACGCGCGTCACTCGGCGCACGCCGCACGACCGCTTAGGCCGCGCACACACTACTTACGCAGCGACACCGATCTTTGTAATCTGATGAACCACGTTCATGTGGTATTTTTTGCAGTGAAGTTGTACTAATAGTGCTCGCTGCTTTGGTATACTGTTGTCGCATGCTGTACCCGACTCCGTAGTTATAGTTTGGAGACTCGCCGACATGGTACTCGTAAACATAACGTGGCGAATCAAGTCTTTTTTTCATTGGTGACATCTATAACTTAATCGATAGATGCGTTGTCAAATCTGTGTTTCTAAATTCGGGACAAAAGAAGGAAAAGGGTAATTGGGATTTCGACAATTCCACTCACCGAACTAAGCATAAAAATAAGGCAATCGCTTCAGCCCATAAAGTCGGTTTTTTGTGAGTGTGCTGTCACCACTGTCGAGGCGGCAAATCTCTATAGTTGTCTAAGTTAACTAAAATACCTACATATGACTGCATCTTTCTTGATGAATGAGGAAGGTTTCCTTACTTCAAATACAAACTTCAATTTACACTTGTGTGTTTTCAAATTTTGGTCTTTTATACCCTCTGAGTCATGATCGTCATGATGCGATTTGCCATAAGTCTGTCCTCACCCTTACACACGCATTGCTGTGTGACACGTTGCATATATTTTTCTAAAGTCCGTTCTACATTACGTCAATAATGGCGTGATTCATTGTTAATAAAATCCTTGACACAGATTACGTATTTAACACGATGGAGGATATTTTTTAGAACAAAGTTAAATACCGCATTTTTAAGAATAACTAAGGCTTTATTGAGTTGTATGAGCTTTTGGTCGTCCAATGTTGAGTAAGTTACTGCTCTACGATCGATAGACCGAGAGAGGACTGAATGTATTATCCATCACGTTAGCATATTCACGTAAATTAAAATACTCTTTATTGTAAACCAACATAAATAAAATAAAAATATACAATATAATTATGTTTCACGCTTGAACGTATCAGAAACACAGTAGTGTGTGTTGGGGTAACACCATAATAGTAGTGCGTAAGGGGTAAGGAAGTAAACTCTTGTACAATATGAGAGCTTCCGTTTGTACCCCTTCGATCCTTGTATTTTTTTTTTTTTTTTTATGTTATAGGGGGCAAACGAGCACGCGGTTCACCTGATGGTAAGTGAACACCGCTGCCCATGGACATCTGCAACACCAAAGGGCATGGAGATGCGTTGCCATTATTATTATTATGGTGTTATTATTATGGTGTTACATCATGGCACCTTATTTAATAAAAGCAAGAAGCTTTTGTAGTTGTGCTAGTTTGAATCTCTTATTATATGGACATATTTAGACGTATTAAATAAAACCTATTTAATAAACTCAAAGAAATAAGTAAACGGCTTGCTTGATAAAAATTAAGAAACATGATGTTACCAAAATATGTCTCTTTAGGTAAAATCATGAATATTTATTTGAAAAATCAGTCAAAACAAAGGATTTATGGCAATAAACCAAGCTTTATCGTACAAATAACGTAAGTTATAGTAGTACGGATAGATATTTTCATGTTATCCGAGATTCACAGGTATTACGAGAACAAATGGCGGCTGACCTCGTCGGCCAAAGTGTATTTCGATTTTGTTAGAATATTGCATCTCGTGTTGCAAGCATTGTGGGCGTTGTATAATGTAAAATAAAACTTAGAAATTTGTTATTGCAAATGCAGTATTTGTACCGAAGTTTGCTTTGGTGAAACGCAATTCCCGACTGTCTTTCGAAAATTTTGCTTGGAAATTTATATTACGTCATATAGTGACCACCAACTTTAAGTTGCAATTGAAACGATAAGTTATATCGATTTAAAGATTGTTTCAAAATCACAATATTGAAAAATAAACCGTTGTATGACGTAGAAGCCAAGTAGTTGGTTTTCTGCACTAATAGTTACAGGTTTATCTGTTGTATGTTTATACTTCTCCTGTTGGAACCTACAGCCCTAGAGATATTTGTTTCCCTTTGGATCTCCTTACATAAATTATTTATGTAACATTTATACTCTAATATATCCCTTAAAATATACACTTATTGAATAATACCCATAATACACCCACCATTCACATATATAACCGAAAGTCTTGTGTCGTGGGTATCAGAAACTACGAGAGACTTTTCAGTCTCACAAACCCAGACCCAAAACAAATACCTGTGGTTCACATAAATATTTGTTTCGGTGCGGGAATCGAACCTGCGGCCTCTCGTTTCAGAGCCGACGTCTAACCAATTGCGCCACGGAGGCTGTCGAAATAATTTTTATACACAATCGTAATCATCGAGATTTTTCAGACTAAGATGACGACAAGGAATCACACAGGTATGAGGTTAAATGACGGTTTAAAAATATATTATATTTTGCAAATGAGATCGATAGGTTGAGTGACGCACGCGTTGATGTGAACGTCCGAACATGCAGTCAAACAAGCTGTGCGGCGCGTGGGCGTCCAACTACAAATATACACTTTTTACACTATTGACGAGTTTCTACATTGTCATACAATTTGAATACATACATAAATTGACGTTTAAGTTAAGCGCCCGTAAAAATAATTAAGTGCCTGTTTCATGCGCCTACTATATTTATTGACTTATAAATAAACATTCTACGCGATTTGTTAGAATTAAATTTTTATATCTTTTAAATTTAAAAATTTGGTTAAGAATATGTTTTTATTTTTATTCAGCGAAGAGTTTAGTAATCTTGTTGTTTAAAATGATAATGGGAAATGTTAACTAAATAGCCTACAGCTTATGTTTACGAGATGATACAACGAGTTTTTTATAAGTATATTTTATAGACTAATCCATGTTTTAAATTTGCACATCCATGAATAATGATACGTTTGGACATTAAAAAAGCATGTCATATGTTAGTGATTAAATTTCCTTTAAAAATGAACTCAAAAAGATTCAATATTTCGACGGTTCCTACGTATATAAAGACATATCGAAAATGCCATTTTTTTTTTATTGTATCATTGGCTTTAGATGATTTATGCGCACATACTGACATACTCATTTTTATTTTATTTTATTTATTTACCTTGTTTTACAAATCGTACAAAAGAACAAGTATTATAAATACAACAAATAAGTGTCGTAGATACAGACATCACATACATATCTTTTTGTACGGTGTTTTAAAATGTGCGCCACTCGGTGCGAACGCGGTCTTGTCAGACTTGTCGCCATTTACGGGAGTTCCCCGGACGAGACAAGTCGATGCTAAAAGAATAGAGAAGAAGAAAAGAAAATGCTGCAAAAAGAAGGAACAAGAACTAATTTTAGAGAAGGTATACAATAATCCTATTCCTATCACTGAAGTGAAATATAAGGATTTGATTAAATTATGCGACACGTTAATTATTCCTAATAAGTATCACAACTTCTATAAAAACCTTAAGCATAGTGAGGAAGACGAAGAACAGGGCAATGATGAATCGTATCGTATCGTATCAGGCCATATACGTCCCACTGCAGGGCACGGGCCTACTCTACAATCGAGAATACGATTGAGAGTGGTTAGGCCATATAGTCCACCACGCTGGCCTAGTGCGGGTTGGCGGACTTACATATCATAGAAATTCTTATGAATCGCTATGGTATGCAGGTTTCCTCACGATGTTTTCCTTCACCGTTTTAGTGCGTGGTGATTGACTATCAATGCACACATGACTCCGAAAAGTCAGAGTCAATGATGAATAAGATTGTTAAATTTATCATTACGTTTTTATAAATATTGTTTTGTATTTTTTTTTCCTTTTTTTTTATTCTGGCCCGGCATGTTGGCGGCATTGCACCTGATGGTAAGTGCTAATGCCGCCCAGGCAGAGTATCCATTGGCATCGGACGGCGGTCCAATACCAATGGAAACAGTAATGCCGGCCTGCTAAGGTGCCCTTTCACGCTACGGCGGAAAGACCCAGGATTGTAGGAAGGAGGAAACACGTGAGACGGCAAACAATTTCACAGTTTGATGGTGCGGCACAAAAACGAATTCGAGAACCGTTTCGTTCGCGCCGGGATGGTGTGGACCGTCAAGCTATGGCTTCGCAAGCCAACACGCGTGGTTCTAGTTAGGAATGGAGAGGAGGGGATCAAGTTGAACAATTCTTCAGAGCACTCACCGTGATACAGGCGGTAGAACACGCTTAGAGAGGCGACATCCCTCCGGAGTTGTAGCGACTCTAAGTTGCTCGTAACGTCTGCATCATTCACAATGCGAATGGCCCGCCGCTGCAATCCATCCAAGGCATCGAGCAGGTACTGGGCGGATCCATCTCAGAGGTGCGAGCAGTACTCCATACCCGGTCGGACCTGCGCTTTATATAAGCGACAAAGCTGACCGGGCGTGAAAAACCGACGCACCCTGTTCAGGACTCCAACCCTGCGTGATGTGGCAGATATTACGCCCTCGATATGATTCCTTGGATTTAGATCACAGTGGATATCCACACCAATGATACCCAGGTCATCCCGCACTGAAAGGGGAGTACCCTGAAGAATGTGGAGGGAGAGAACGGGGATTTTTTGCAGGTGAACGCACACACCTGAGTTTTCTTGGCATTGAACTCAACCATATTTCTGGAACCTCATGTAGAAATAAGATCCAAGGTCCGGTTGAATTATTAAGTTAGTAATAAGATGAATCAGTCTGAATAAACCTGTGATGATTGTTAAATTTTACCAATTAGGTGTTAAAATGAGGCACATACTCAAACAATGCTGTGATGATTATTACATTTTACTAATTAAGTCGATAGGTAGTTAATTAAGCTGGGGAACCTTCTTAATCAAACTGTGATGATTATTGAATCAATCAATTAGGCACAATCTTCAAATTAAAATAGTTAATTACTAATAAGTATTAGACAACAGGGATTTTTTACGTTTAGTTCGTACTTCAGAGAGCCTTTAAGTGCCTTTTATTTATATGTTAAGAAGATTGTTGCTTAATAATAAATAATGTTGAATTTATAAACCTTGTTTAATTAATAAAACATAAACCGAATCATTTTATTAAAAGACATGTCTTTGTATACATTAAAAGAACATATTCCTACCCCGAATTACTAAATCCACGTATAAAGTGATCAGTTTACGTTGGAGTACTTATTATATACATGGGTGATGATTTGGGGATATTTAACGTATTAGTTTAAAAATAGTTGATTAATCCTTTATTTTCATAGAAAAAAATTTTTAAATTCTATATCAGATACAGTTTTTTTATTTCCTGCGTATAAAAAGATATCATAGACATGACTTACATGCTTCTATTTTATTATCGGTGTAGAAACAGTCATCTATCAAGTTTTCTAAGAAAACGTAAAAAAATAAAATATGTGTAAATGGCACTATAAAGCTCTTAAAACAGTTAAATGATTGTAGAAAGATGTTTTTTATTTTTGGTCATAGAATTATTTCTAGGGCGAATTGAACACAAATTACGCTCTCCTGTAAACCTCGGTTTTTGACTTGTCCTTATATACGTAGGAACCGTCGATTTGGAGTATTTTTATATTTTGGTAAGTAATTTTAAGATATTCTTGCCACTGCTGATTATATCTAATGACTTTACTTTATTTTTGATTAAGCAAAACCTTTTATCGTATTTCTTCTTAGACTAATCTTCAAACGCAGCTCATTACTATTTCAATTACTTAAAAAACAACATACACAGGATGAAAAATGTGCGATTATTGATTATTTTTTTCAAATATTCGATTTCAGATTGAAAATAATTTGAAGTTGTCATTCAAGCGACCAATCGTAAGGAGTTTTAACTTCCTTTTGTGGAATGTGACTCAAATCTCAACGGAAACTTCTCCAATCAGACATTTTAACTATTAAATAAATTAATCTGTTTTTACTGACTGTACACGACACTATCAAACGTCGATTGGCGCTTCGTCCATAAACAAGTAAAAATGCGTGGATAAACCGCGGCGGGAATATCCTCGCAAGGCCGGAGCGCGGCGTGGGCGGCGCTTTACCTTCAATAAACTACGCGTATCCACACCATATCCGCCTTCAGACGCTTACCCTATCCTTATCCTATTCATTGTTATAGAGGCATTTTTCTAAACGGCCCCGATTTCTTTAGAAATAATAAACTATCGTTCCTTACCTGCTCATAAATCCATTCCATGGTTGTCGGGCAAAAATTACCTTAGAGCCATAAGACCGCCATTTGTACTTTGTTGTTTTGTATTTTCTCTAAAACTGTTATTCTTCTTTACTGGTTACAATAAATAGTTAAGTATATAAATAAATAGATTATTCGTTAAATTTTCCAAAAGGAAGACAAGAGATACGATTTGACCATTATTATTAAGATATTATTATAATATTCATATAGCTGCTACATTGGATGCGTCAAAGTACATTCTTTATGCAAATATAAAAAAAAGAAATACAGAAATGTATTATTTAAATTTCTATACTAACGTTAACACGTTTTGGAGTAGGTATTTTCGTCTAAAATAATCGCTTTCCATGACCTTACATCACATATTTTTTAAATTGACGTATAGAAGTCTCGATATGCAGTTTCCACACAATATTTTTTGACACTTAAAGCAAAATAATTAGTAATTAACTGAGACAAATATTTAAATATTTATAATTCTTAAATAAATGACAATAATTCCCTATGTACCCCGACATCAAACCGCTGAGCCTGGATTCCAATTTGATTTTTTCTAATCACTGAGATACAGTTATGGATTAGTCTTTGAGATCGAAATGCCAATGGCCTATTCATATTAGCCTGCAGATCATTTCCCACGTGGCGACTGAGATCCGTGTTATCAAGTCGTTGACCGAACTTATTATGAATATAATTGATTCATAATCGCTTGTTCCGTTTAATGAGGCTTATATTGTTTATACTATAAATTTGCTATAGTTTATTTGTTTTGGAGGTGTTTTATTTTGGTCCGTAAAAATAGGATCGAATATAATCTTATTTAATGAAATACATGTAGGTAATATAGACAGAAAGACTCGCGAAGTTGTAGACGAATATGTCTATTTAGGACAAGTGGTCCGGTTAGGCAGGTCCAACTTCGAGAGAGAGGTCAATCGGCGAATCCAACTCGGTTGGGCAGCGTTCGGGAAACTTCGCGACGTCTTCTCGTCCAAAATACCTCAGTGCCTAAAATCGAAAGTCTTCGATAGTTGTGTGTTACCAGTGATGACATACGGCACCGAGACGTGGCCTCTCACTGTGGGCCTCATTAAAAGGCTCAAAGTCACTCAACGAGCCATGGAGCGGGCTATGCTCGGTGTTTCCCTACGAGATCGAATCAGGAATGAGGAGATCCGTAGGAGAAGCAAGGTTACCGACATAGCCCATAGGATTGGCAAGTTGAAGTGGCAGTGGGCTGGGCACATAGCTCGTAGAACCGATGGCCGTTGGGGCCGAAAGGTTCTCGAGTGGAGGCCATGTACAGGCAAGCGAAGTGTCGGACGCCCGCCTACAAGGTGGACGGACGATCTGACTAAGGTCGCAGGAAGTCGCTGGATGCAGGCCGCTTCCAACAGGTCATTGTGGAGATCATTGGGGGAGGCCTATGTTCAGCAGTGGACTTCCTGTGGCTGATATGATGATGATGATGATGAATATAGACAGATGGTAACACAGATGGCGCTGACCTCACCGTATGATATTTAGTATCATAGGTATCCTACGAATGACTTTTTGTCCTCTCAACACATAATACTATTTTCCAACTTATATTAATATTCCTAGTTAAACTTTGTGGGTTTAAAACAATCCGTGATCATAGTTATAGGCATATTTAATATCGTTTTAAAAATATCAATTCTTTTTCTCTCTCCTCAGCTATAGTAAGTACACTGCTGAACATAGGCCTCCCTCAAGGCTACATGTTGTTGATGCATACAGACATACAAAAATATTATGTAGCACAAAAAATAGTATTACTGAAGTAATAAGCGGTGTTCAATTTATTTCATTATATGTATGCCATTATATTGAGAATACTGAACTATGTTCAAATTTGTTGATCATATTACCCGGGAACACTATTTCGCATAACACAATCTCACTCTGAAGTTTAATCCCATCGACAAGTCTGAATCCAAGCCAGTTACATTGAGTTTTGTATCGGGAATCGAACCGGGTCCTTTAATCATCGGCGACAGTGCCGCCGGCGGTCTACTCTAACTCATACCGAATGCGTACGCGCATAAATCTATCCCACTGATTAAAACTTGCTTAACAATGACACCAGTTATGTCCGCGGTACCTCTGATGCCTAATTGTGTGATAATTTTGCTCCTAACTGAATTAAATTACGTATTGCTAATGTTATTTATGATCGGGACACTTGAGATGTTAATGATGGTTTGGGAATGTTATAGCACCGATGCTATTTCATGGGATATGTCTTTACCAATTATAATGGTGATAAACGTCTTACTATAGGGAAGAATTTATTAGCGATTTATAAATATCTTAATACTTACATACATGCATAAACTCACGCCGTTTTCTCAGAAGGGGTAGGCAGAAGTTTCAAGGACACCGACATTTCGCCTTGTATGTTCCGTCCCATAACGTGATAGGGGCCAGCCTATAGCCATATCGGCACAAATTCCTGACTTCGGGGTGATAATGAATAGAAAAATCCAGTATCCTTTTGCCTGAACCGGTATTCGAATCCGAGACCTTTTGTAACCGTACCGAAGTACAACTACGCCAGCGAGGCAATCTTTAGAAAGATATTTAAATATCCTAATAATTGTATATTGTATTTAAAATCGATTGCTAGTTCCACTTAGTGGAAGTTCCACGCTTGGATAACTTTTTGTGATTTCATGGCTATAATTGCCAAAATCCTATTTGGGGAATTTTCTTAATGCTTCTTTAAATTTTGATATGCAAAATAACGTTTGGAAATTCAATTTTACTTTCAATCAATTCACTTTTGTACGTCATTTATTTTGTTAAAGAAAACAATCTAATATGGAGTGAAGATTCCATAGTAAACTAATAGTTCCGCCATTCGTACTTAATAAATATTGAAGAAAGTTGTGCGACAAATGGTTATGTCCATAGAATTAGTGATAGTGTGGATAAGATAGAGCAGTCGCCGGTTGTACTCAAGTCCTGTCATTTGTATATGATAGTGGTAATGCAGATAAAACACTTAAATATTTTAAACAATTTTATAATAACCATATGTGGTCTTACAATGTTGTGTATTTATTAGTTTTTACTTTATTATTCTGTCACAGTTTCAGTGATATAAGTAATAAAAGCGCACTGGTGATTAACAAATGTGATACTTTTTTTACTTTAAGTTATTTGTCTCTCAAGACATTTTGTAAAAATAAAAAAAAATGTTTTTTAATTTTCAACAATAATAATAAACTAAATACGATTATTAATTCTAATTAATATTATTACTTATTTGCGCACCAAAAACCTGACGATAACTAATCTCTACAGCCGGCGTAGTAAGAAGAGGAAAATCCACTATAAACCGGATGAGAGCCGTGTCTACTGAGAAATATATGGACCGACATACGATTGTACCTTACTGTAGTCATCGTTTAAATAATACTCATTGCGCATGCGCATCAAATTTTCCCATAGCCACACTCAGTCAACTAATTAAATAGGGTAATAAAGTAGCAGTGAATAGCTCGCAGCGCATGCAGTGTAACTTACTAATTGCCCTGAGGTACACTCGGCCAATACACTACATCCCAGGGTCGTTTTTCAACTATAACAAGCAGATTTGATATAAAGCTTTGGCTACATCAATGCCGCTCCTTAGGGCAGCTCAGTATTTTATTAGATTTGCGTTAATGAATTTACAGGTATTAACGGTTTATGGGTTGTCGCGTATGAGTTATTGTAATTAAGGTTTTCAAGGAGACAGGAGAGGAAAATCTGTGTTGTAAATATTTATTAATTAGTGACGAAACATTGGATATCGGTGCTTTTACTCATAAGGATAAATGAACGGAATAGCATTATTATGAGCTTGCATACTAATCCATAATTAGTGAATGTATTTCAGTACTTATCAAAGTTATATACAGTCTGGATGTGACCAAGTGTGTCAATTGATATTTAGGGCAGGACAAATAAGGCTATTGATATATCTATAACGAAGCTTAACATTACTGTACTCTAGGAAAAGAAAAAATCATTGCTAACATCTATCAGCAATGATTGCTAATATCTAATCAGTATTATTAGTTTAGCCCTTAAAATAAACCATGGATCGTTTTACCACGTAGGCACAATTATAAATACATGATTGAAAATAATTGTAAATCTTTACATTCTTAGATAATATATTAGAAACGCAGGAGCAAAAACACGTATAAAAATAACTCTTCAATCAACATAACGTGCAATTTATCACTCGACAGCTATAAACAGTTTAACAATTATAAAATCATTAGAACGCTGTTTATTTATTTTATAACGGACGGCAAATCCATACAATTAAGTCGTCAAAGTCAAATCGGTAGTAATCCAATGAAATTTAATAATGACCGGTTCTCGAAGTGATTTCAAACTGTACGGACACGTAGTGGTTGAGTAGTACTTGAACAGGTGGTTCACGCAACCAACCTCTTTACACCTCATTTAAGGGCTTTAAAAATATTTCTCTTAAAACCCGTTATTTATTTGAAACGTTTATTCTATTGTTTTGCGTAATTTCTGGAATCAATTCGCAAATACATTATTTATTGAATTTTAAGCTGTGGGTTCATAGTTGCACCTAAATTGTGGGTGTTACTACTATGTTTTAACATGTAATGCACAATAAAAAGCTCATTAACTTCTTTTGTATTCATTTCGAAAACTTCTTTGAATTTTCCTTCCTTTTTCTATAAAACATAACATGTTATATATGTATATACAATATGCGAAGTACAAAATTGGAAAAATCATTGCATGCTGGTACTATTTAACAAGTACAACCGCATTAATGAATAGCACGACCGAGCTAATAACTCGATGGCAAATAGCTAAATGATAGTGTACGTAGATTGTAAATAGTGGTTGTGATACAGCCGCGGGACGTACAAGTAAATACTGTACAGTTATATTGTACAAAATGACAATATTTAATCATTGGATCGTCTCATCAAACAGGTATGTAACTCAGCTGTACAAAATGACGTATACAATATAATTATTATTAATAAATAATTTATGTATTGCTCTGAATTGCAAATCCTGTATGATCATTGTATTGTAAAGTTATTTTGAAAAGAGCAACGCTAGAGTTTCCTCCCCGTTCTTATCTGGCGAAAACCTTGTGAATCGGGTGGTAGTGGAAAAAATGTGACTGAATCTAAAGAAAGTATGATTTTATATGGAAATAGCGTCGTGGTGCGCACATGAAACCTTAAACAGGTCATCAACTAATACTTACAGATGTTTTAAGGTTCATTTCTTAAGCTTGGTTCATAGTTTTTATTGATGGTAAGTCTCTCATATGTGAAAGGCGCCTGGGCCGCAATATCTATTTCTGCCGCACAACAGCAATGTAAATGCATTGTTGTGTTTCTGAGTAAAGGACATTGTAGCCAGAGTAACTACTGAACATATTGAAATTTAACATCTTAATTTGTTTTTACCATCAGGCGAACAGCATTTTCGTCTCGCCATTCATTGCAATAAAAATAATTAAATGGAAAAAAAGATAAAATAAGCTTAAAATAAAGCTCAGAAAAGAAACATAATGAAGAAATTTAAAAATTAGTTACTATTGGTAAAAGCCTAGTGCGCTGTGCGTCGAAAACTTTTCTCTTATACTGTGTCAGCCAATATACGTCCCACTGCAGGGCACGGGTCTCCTCTACAACCGAGAGTACGACTGAGAGTGGTTAGGCCATACAGTCCACCACGCTGGCCTAATGCGGGTTGTCGGACTTTTTATACCACAGAAATTCTGACCAATGGCTATGGTATGCAGGTTTCCACACAATGTTTTCCTTCACCGTTTAAATGCGTGATTGACTATCAATATACACTTTCTCTTATTACCTTTATCTTAAAGATATGGAAAAAAAGGGAAAGAAAGGAAAACGCAAAATAAATTCACCATTCTGGCATTAATGCATGAGTATCTTGTAAGTTTATTGTGGTCACACGTCGAGTGTGGTCGTTGCGGTTATAAACTATAAGGGGCGATACCAAGATAACTAACATAGAAGCCTAAGCCTCAAAGTGCAGGCTTTGAATAATCTTGTTATGACTGAACTTTGAAGCAGGTGTCACTGATATCAAGTCATTTATTATCCCGTAATGTACGAGATAATTCTTAATATCAACACAGTATCAGCTTATAATCGCCCTCTGATAAACATGAAGCAACTCTACAGTTGGATCGAAAGGTCTTAAGACGCAGTCTGCAATCAAGAGTTCGATTGAGAGAGGTTAGGCCAAAGTCTATCATACTGAATTATTTCTGACATATTATGGAATGTCGTCTGAAAATAAAAAAAATATACAGATTCCCTTGTGATACGTTTTTTATAAACAATAAATTGCTTGGTTATTGACTATCAATAGACATATGACTCAGAAATATCAATGGTGTGCTTGGCGTTTGAACCCGCCACCTTCCGTCAGATGGCGTCCGGTGCGTTTGCAAAAGCAAATACATAGAAAGGTTGGACAATATCCTCTTTAAAGCTCAGACACATTAATTAATTCAAATTGGTAGGTGTACGGTGAGGCTGCTAATACTGTTTGAACTAGTGGTACTTAAGCCGCCGCCCTAAATCGACATCCTGTACTGACACCGACTGTTCCAATCAAGACTCTAATGAGTCCTACACTGGCGGTTACTCTCGGAACACTACGACAGTTTGACGTCACATCGAAGGATATACTCATTCATTATAACATTACACTTTAGATTGAAGTTTATACAAGCGGAGATAGCTCAACGTACACATATTGAAGTAAAATTACTTTTATGAAACAATGTCGCATTGTAATAATAGTTATAAATTACTGCCAACAGTGTTCAATAAAAGATATGAAAAAACTGCGAATGGGATAATTATGTTACTCTGTAAAGTATTTTACATATCTCAGTTCCATATCAGCTATAAATATCTTTCAACGAGCTTTGCACATAAAAACTATGATAAAATGTAAGAAAATACACTTAACTTCACTTAATGTTGTTACACGTTGTCGCTTCACAATGGCAGTCACGAAGGAGACAGGTAGATGATACGTATATGCGATCTAACTTAGTGTGTAATAAATTCAATAAAAAAAATAAAAAATATAGCAGCGTGGACTGGCCATGTAATCGTATTATTTATTGTGACCATTCTTTGGATCAGAAAAATAAAGATTTTTATGGGTAAAACCCAGTGACATCTTTGAAATCTCAAAATATTAATCATATCATTAGTTTTCACAGATGTGATTATTTGACTACTTATAAATTGTTTTACTGTTAGTTATTGATGTGTTGCGGATATGTATTTAACATTAAAATACTATTCTGTTATACCTTGGATGATACTGTATCAGCCCGTATACGTCCCACTGCAGGGCACGAGCCTCCTCTACAATGCAGTTTACGATTGAGAGGGGTTAGGCCATATAGTCTACCACGCTGGCCTAGTACGGGTTGGCGGACTTCACGGACGGACGTTACAGTGCGTAGTGATTGACTGTCAATACACACATGACTCCGAAAAGTCAGAGGCGTACGCTGGGATTTGAAACCGCGACCACAGTGAACATGTGGGCAGCCGCGTCTGGCTCGTTTGTATGACAGCGTTATTCCTTGCATAATAATTAAGGATCGTTTTGTATTAGATCACATAAATTTTATTTTATTTTCCAGAATATTGCGAAATATATTTTTTTTTACCAGGGCTTCTAGTAATCAGGTAGACAAAATTCATTTAGATTTGGTCGCGACAATCTCAGTCTTATTGAAGTGGAACTCTCCGACTTTCAGAACATTTGTTAGGTAAGCTCTATCGAGACTTTTTTACCAAAAAATATGTTCAAATACTTATTGTTCTCAACACAGCCTATTGGAAACAAGAATTTTTGATAAATACATTATTTTTATATTTCGTTATTTTTTAAGTTCTTAAATTATCTAAAATTAATTATATGTATATGATAAAGACATCTTTGTATGGTAGAACCCTTCTGTTACTAATCATTAATACGGTGTGGAGAATAAAATAATTCCAAATAAACTGTATGAACAAACATGGACCACCTACAATTAAACGTACACGAGGATAGTTGAGTGATTGAACTCAGCCGAAAGATATATATTTGAGATAACAACTAATATTCTCGCAATCCGTCGATGGTTATCGTGTTGCCAATACTTAATGAGAACATAATTATAATGTTAGTAATACTAGGGAATTATAAACTAGAAAGCGTAAGCCCTGTTTCTATAACGTTATGTAAAGTGAAGGTTCGTCAGGGTTTCACTTTGATTCGAGAACGTATAAAAATCTCAGATTTATGGCGGGGAATTGAAACTTATTTTTGCTAACACAGTAAACTATGTAAATTGTTACTATAAATTGCTGTGTGAATTTTACATTATGTATTTAGTTTGTTATTAGGTTTAATATTAACAATTAAGTTAGGCTCTTATTTAGTTTGGTTATTTGCTCTTGTTTTTAAAAGTGTAAATATCTCTCTCACCGATTTTTAGTATTATGTATCTTATATGCCTGCGAAGTGTTTGCTAATCAATTGTCAAAATATAAAATAATAAAAATATTCATCGTCTTCATCTTAGCCACATGAAGTCCACTGCTGAACATAGGCATCCCTCAAGGATCGATTTGTTGGAAGCGGCCTGCATGCAGCGACTTCCTTCAACCTGGGCCAGGTCGTCCGTCCACTTTGTATGCGTCCGATATTTCACTAAAAACATTTACTAATATTTAAAAATGTATTCATAGAATTTAGTAATCTTCAAAAGGCCAGTGAATATGTTACCGAGCTGCCCCAGGCACAACGACTCTATCAGCTTAAGTAAATGAATTCAAAGTATACAAATATTTTCTTATCGCTTCATCGATGTACATATACCATGCTTATAATAATTAATATTATCTTAATCTCTTCATCGAGTTTAAAACAATATTTTGTAATTTATGATCAATAAAATACAATGTGCAGAATGATTGAATGGGTGTAATGGTAGATTGAAAATAGATTACAATCGTTTTTAATTAGAAAGTAAATCGGAACAATTATAATTATGGTCATATTGTTGTGGGTAGTCTTCTGTAGTGAGGTCTGGGTATAAAAGACTGCGCACGCGCAATGTGTGAGTGCGTATTAATCAAATGTTCTATGATGAAGGAATTATAGTTAAATAAGCTTTAATAAAAATTAGAGATACGATACAAAATTAAATATATTTTTTGTTATTGTATAGATATTTTGCATATTTTGTATAAACGTTGCTATTGTATAAAATTTAATTTGTCTTGTTCATTTTGAATATGTTTTAAATGTGTTTCAATTGCGAGTTTTTTTTGTTATTTACATTTCTGTTTATTATCTTCTAATTTAATTTGATGTTGTACAATTTATTACAAATATTGTGTACACCTTTAATTGATATGTATATCAGTAGTTTGTCCAAGTTTGTATTATTAGAATTTTTTTTATATATGTACATGTCGTTGGTGTGCCTATTTCAATAAATAAAAAATAAAAGCTAAACTAGTTCGTAAACAATTAAAATTATCAAAGTGAAATTATGGCTGCCCTAAAAAGTTTTAGTTGAAAAATAGCACATTGGTGCCACTGATTCTAATTCTTTAGTTTTGATACCGGGCTTTTGTATTACACTGAGAGCAAAAGCTCTTAACTCGATTCCATTGGAATCCATTAATATCTTTTTGAATTAATTCTACAAATGAACATGGAAAGATTCTGTGTCGGTAATACTTATTATATCTCCAATAGTTTCATGGCTGTAGTGGATTTAGTGCGGCAAGTGGATTTTCCGCGTTCTTTTTCAGTTGCACAGACCACTTACGAGGACTGAAGTGGGCTATTCGTATTAATCTCCTTCTTTTAAATCATTTTACTCAATATGACACATTTTTAATTCCATATATTACTCATGGTTGAAGATTTCATTTTTAAAAGGATAATGCACGCAAAGCTGTTGTTGAAAATACGTTCGCCACAATCCGTATTTTCGTATTGGCGTAGTAATTAGAACTTGTCTGCACGAGATGTTTGTTTACTCGTTATATTCATTATTAAATCTTTGCATGCAATAAATAAAATTGTTTAAAGATACCTCTCTATCGTGGAATTATTTTAATTAACATCGTTGTTGGAAACGCGGGCAATTATTTCCTTTTATAATGGACTAACATTGCACTTACACAGATTGGATGCAGTTCAAAATGTGTATACAAATTGCTGGTCGTAAAGTTTTTATTTCTTCATCTAGCTGTATTTTCATAATCTTAGTGAACGAGTCTGGTCCAGATTTACATTTTAATCTTTATGTCTTCATTTGTACCTGACGAGTCCAACTTATTATCAGATGTAATTGCTGACACTAAATGTCTTCAGCATGCGTTCTATTATCCAGGCTTCCTTGTCGCTTGTAGGACGGTTATCATCATTATAATTAACAAGTTTTTGCCTGCGGCTTCGTCTGTATGGACTTGAAAATGGTAGGTTCTAACTTATCATACTTTATACAGAAAATTTCCCATTAATAAATTTAATGGGATCAAGTCTGCAGACTTATAAAATACTAGTGGCCCGATCCGGCTTTGATCTGACTTTTGCTTTGGCGCAGAAACTGTTTGAGTCCATTCCACATCAACAAGATATTACGCTTGCTGTTTTATATTTAAACTTAATGTGACGGCAGTTCACGATACTTCTTTTCCCGTCCTACCGGATTTAAAAGAGTATCAATTGTGTATATTTGAAAACTTCGCTCATCAAAAAAGTGTTAATTCAGGGTGACAGCTGTACCAAATTTCACAAAAAAGTGGTTTTTGCGTGAAAGAGTAACAAACATCGGTCCATAAATACAAACTTTTTTATTGCATAGGCCGGACCTGTTTAGGTCAGCTGATGGTAAGTGATGACTGCCACCCATGAACATCGAAAGGGAAGCGGGAAGGAAAAAGGATGGGGTGAGGAAATAGGTATTGGGCAATCTCACTCATCGAGCGAAACGAAATAGCAAAGCTGTCGCTTCTCGTCGATTTCCCGCGATACAGTGGTACTGAACCGGAAAAGCCATCACATTTATGCTGTGTCATGATTGACAACACTGAACAGCGTGGCTCTACCATTTTCTCAACATTTGCTATTATAATATTACTAAGGATTTATTATATTATTATAAGCTTATGTTAGAATTAGATGAATTAAGATTATGTGGATATTTCATTCATGAAGCTGTTGATGAATTGAGATTGTGTTTAAAGCGCAGACATTTTGTCATCTTCTTTATTAAGGAAATATAGTTTCTAATTCTAAAACTTCTATTTATATTGCACAATCGTCCATCCCATTCATTTATGCACAAATAACTATCATAAAATACGTTCACATCACAAATAATAAATAAGCAAAGATCACGAAGTCCAGCTGAGAGACAGTAACAAATTCTTCAAAGATTTCAATCGGTCCCCCGTGTACCATGATGGAATCCGCTCGCGCCAGCTTGACAGTGTAATGAGCGTTCACTGTACATACAACTGGCGAGGTTGGCTGTGCCGAACATTGTGCGTTTCAGATAATCTATGCAAATATGAACATGGCCAAGTATATCCGGGATCGACGGATGGCGAAGCCTTTGGTTTAAGTAACTTTTTGTACTTTTGAAAGACTGTAATTGTAAAAGCTTTGTGATAAAACAAGCAAAAATTATATATCTTGTAACCCATAAAGTATCAATACAAGTAGGGACTTTTATTTGATTTTTGTTTATAAGTCATCTAGCAAGTAAGGCAACAAAATCCATTTATGAAGAAGATTGATGTATATAAAGTAATTTTCATGCATAATATCATCATTGAGAAATTCATACAAAGCTCATCCATCCTATACAATATCTTTGTCAAATTGTTGCCTAAGGCGATCTCGAGTCTGACATCTACGATTATTTTCATTTATTTTAGAGTTCTGTATCGACCTGTATTAAAACTAATTCTTATCATTCTTAACATTAGTAAGTCCACTACCAAACCTTTCTCAACGATTTCTACACACAGGGCAAATTAAATTACAATAAATCAATTTCCATGTCGTATGCAAATGGTTAATTTCCTCGGCTAAACTAGTGAAGCTGTCTTTAGTTCAAAGTAGAGGCTATTTATAGCGTTTAACAACAGTTAGCCACTAACAAGGAACCGCTGAAGATAAATTGAAATTACACCAACATCCGCAAATTTATCTGCATTTGTTGTTAAGATTAAAGGGGGATTAATTTTATTCAGAATAAGCTGGCGCTTCGGACGCACCGCACGCAACTAATGTGGCCACATTTTAAGCTCGAGTGGAGAAATTTATGTTGCCACGTCGTTTAGCTCAGGACTGTCCACGGCTCCGACAGCGTCTATTTAATATCTCTATTTTATGCGGAATTTTGCTTTAAGTTGCAGACGTGTTCTTTTGTCATAGATTTAACAAGTAACAATATGGGATTAAGAGACGTTTACCTTACAATGACCATCTTTCAACGATTTACGAGGATGTTTAATGTATTGCTTTGTTGATTTATTTAATATTGTGAATATACAACATGATTTATCATATTATAGCGCATTGGTGACACTTTTCTGTATCTGTATTAGTGCAAATACGTCCCACTGCAGGGCACGGGCCTACTCTACAATCGCAAATTCGCTTGAGAGTGGTTAGGTCATATAGTCCACCACGCTGCTGGCCTAGTGTGGGTTGGCGGACTTTACTTACCATAGAAATCGCTATGGTGTGCAGGTTTCCTCACGATGTTTTCCTTCACCGTTACAGTGTGTGATGATAGACCATCATTACACACATGACTCCGAAAAGTCAGAAGTGTGCCCTGCGATTCGAACCCGCGACCACCATGAACATGTTGGCAGCCGCGTCTGGTCCGTTTACCAACAGGCCACCACGCACTTCACCTTTAATCGGTAAAATTCTTTTATCCGTAATACACTACGAGTATATTAAAAACGATCCAACGGTCATATCATACAATAACATCAGCAAAAAGAATATCATTTTAATTGAAATTATCACATTACCATAATTTTCATCTTTAAGCAACGTTCAATTATGGCAATAATCACAAAATACGAGCATTACTGACAGACTATCCACGAAGACAGCACACACGCCGCACCCTACCGTCACAGCGGGGGGCAGGGCACTCCGCCACGGCTGCCAACTGTATAAAGCACTAAAGCCACATAATGCGGTTCTTATGTAAATAGGCACGCGTTGCCTGTGATCCAGCTCGTGACTCGGCCTGAAAGCCGCGTGAAGCCTTAATTAGCTCCCAGTAATTAAATCTGGATGTATTGATAGCAATATGGAGATTGATTACAAAGTACGGCTTTAAGAGGTTTTAATTCTACGTCAGGACACAGGGACCGTTAGGTTTATCTAAATAAAACAGAGCTGGTGTTTTCCGGGTTTGTTAGATATAAGCTATTAATTTGTATCTGTATAGAGGTCCCAATATGCAAAGGAATTTGCGACTCAGGAAGTGTGGTGTAGGATGCCCTCGAGCGAGGTGGGAAAACTATTTATGCGGAATACTAGACCTCAAAAGCAAATATTATGGTCAATAGCGTCCACTTTTAGATGTTTATGAATAAAAATTGACTATTGCGTGTTGGTGATGATGGTCTAAATGCAGGGGGTTACTCTACGAGTATACTCCGATACGACGACGAATGTTCGAACGTCGTACGTAAAACTATACGAATATGTCTAAATATTTTACAAATGTTCAAATGAGGATTTTGTACATTTGTAAAATATTACCAGGTACGATAGAGGTATTGTACCTGGTAACCTTGGATTATATTCAGAGTGAATGATTTAATGATAAGTTTCATAGAGAATTTATGGATTTTTAAAGGTGAAAAAACTTTTATCTTATACGTGGACGTCGAGCATTCGAACTTAGTGTCAGAGAATAGAGTAGCCCCCGTGGAAGTTGACACCATAATATCAAGGAAGATTTAGTACTTAATAGAGTAAAATACACTGGTATTTTTTGCATGCCATCTCATTTTTAGTTATCATTAGGTTCAGCAGTAGAAATAATATTGTAGCTAATGGTAATAATACTTCACATTCAAGGAGACGGGCGAAACTTCATAGAACCTTGGGTCTAGTCTTACAGAGTTAGTTAATACATTATTTATATTAGGGATAAGACAATTATACCGAAATAAGATAAAAAATATGTCTGCTTAATGGGAGTACAGAAATAACCACTATGCAATATAGGGCACAAAATAATAGTTTTTACATAATATGTCAAAGTGTCATGGCGTATAGCGTATATACTGATTCGCTGCAAAATTAGACGCATATCTGATAGGAAAAAATGTGAAAAAAGTTCTTCTGCAGCTTCGTTGAAGAATAGGGTGTAATGTTGCTGTCAACGTAGATATCAACTACGTTAAATTACTGATTTTATGTCCTATTGTCATCTATATACACTTATCATCCTATTATTATTATTCGATAAAAATCAGAAAAAAAAGAAAAAAAATGGTAAACATTTCATCCGTCTCGTTTACTATTTTAGTACAAATACAAAATATATTATTTGATAACTGAAACGTAGACACATATTGGCAAGGCATTATATTAAAATTCCCTCTTTAAAAAAAACAGTTTTCCATAGAAAGGTTTGGGCTGAATACGTGAGCGCACTCGATCGACGCTTTAATTATGACAACGAGTATCTGGAATCTGGTCTGACACCAGTTGAGCAATGACTAATTGTGCTAAATATCTGTTACAATACGGTGGCAATTAACATTTCAACATGATTTATAATCGTCTTGGCCTGTGACTCACGTTTATACGCTACCTCGTCTTACTTCATTCACTTTTATAGAAATTGCCGCGGGAAATCGTTGAAAATGGATTCTTAATTACTTCTAGTCCAGATTTATTGAGTTCCGTTACACTACAAAACGCATTTCGTGATATCACTGGGCTTGGGTGATTAAGGATCTATTTGTATTGAGAATTTTAGAAAATATCAACGTCCAACTTCTCGGCGGTTTCCGTCTTTGTACTTGGTTTAATCTGTGAGAAGCTTAGGGTAATACACGTCCATAAGACATTTCACAAGTGCCATGAGGTGTTTCAATTTGTATTTTTTGATGCCACTTGATTTTTCATAAATATGTAAATTTATAAATTATTCATTGTTAACGCACGTGGTTCAAAACTACTAAACAAAAGATAGCAAGAGCGTTTATTAATTCTTATAAATCCTTTTTCGTTTGTTACGAGGGAACTAACTACATTGTATAGTCGATTCATCTCTGTCTTAAGCATTTCATGCAAAAAAAAACATCGAACGGACGTTGCATTATTTTATGTCTTTCTAAATGTCACACAATAAAATTCTTTCGATATCGTACAATTTAAAACAAGAAGCAGTTAAGTTCTTCAACACACGACATGTGGAGACTTTTACACGTCGCGACTCGCCCAAAGTGTCCGCTCTCTTATAATTCAACGATTAAGTTTAATTTGTGACGACAGCTACAATAATAAACTCATTTTTAAATTAGTCTTTATTTGTACGCGCATTCCAATTATAAATCATAATTGAATGAAGTATTTATAGTATCAATAAGTTAATTTTGAAAGCCATAATAATTGTTAGTGTATATGACTTTTATTGCGCAGTTTATATGGAAGCTTCGGGTTTTTGTAGATTCAAAATATTGGTTCTATCGAAAATAATGGCGTAATTTATTGGATCGGTTTCGTTCTCTCGTAAATGCTTTTTGAACATTAAAGAGCCAAGTCTAGCTTCTTCAATCTTTATCATAATATTTTGTATCTGTCTATGCCTTAAGTACGGACGTCAATGAACTATGTTAATTCTACTCCTCGTCTTATTTTGCTTGTTAATGTCCTTTATTCAGGTTTGGGAGGCATACTATGATTTTTTTACTTGTCGTAAACACATTGAAATAATACTATTATTTAAGGATTTTATCGCGAATTTGGTTTAATTTTTCTGCTGCCACGAAAGCTACAAAGTAATCGAAACGTCGCGTCGGGAAGTTAAAAAAAGTGAAAATTAAACCAACTTTTCGATAAAATCCGTAAAATAGTTTTATTTCGATATGTGACATTCGCGTAAATCTAAAAAACGCTGTCGTAAACAGTTTTACTTAATGTTATTTCGATCATCTGCCTAATAAAACCAGTTTGAGACATAAGCTGCTTCCAGATACATCAGATTATGCAAATAACATAACACATAAAAAAGTTTTATTATTCATTTAGGTATTGGCTATTCCATGGGATTAAAATGTAGGGAATCAAGAAAATAATAAAATTGAAATAAAGTAACTGTACAATTCATTATATGTACGATATTATTTGTAGATAAACAGGCAAAATTAAGGTTGTACTTTTGGTTGCATGCTCACTTTATAAAGACTGACATCAATAACTGGAAATAAAGTCAATATATCAATCGACAAATCTAAAACTGACTGTGTCTATTGACTAACAATCACATTCTGTAATTGAAAAATGACAGGTGACACTTGTTGTGCGTAACATAGATGACTTTCTACACAATGTAGCTTGTCACAGCTTACGAGTGTAATGGTTCTTTCCCTTTTACCTGCCATATTTTTACACTTAAAAAGATACCGTCGTTGAGGACATTTCTTTTGAACTGCTGAAATATTTTTATGTCATATTTGAACAGCGCAAAATATGTAGCTTGCGTTTTATTCGCAAGACGACGGGTTTCTTTGTTATAAAATTGATTGTAGGGAATAGATTAAATTAATTTTGTGTAAATGTTAAATCCAGTGACAAACGCGACATTTTAATGGTTAATTTGAGAAAATTAAGTAATATTTTACACGATTCTCGAGCAGTTAATGTTTAAGGAAAAATACACATATAACACAGAAATTTATATTCTTCAATAAATTAAGTATATTTATATTATGACAGCGCCTTAATAATTCGGGCCAATCGTGACTCCGACCTGCTTTTTATCATTTATAACGCTAGTTATTAGCTTAAGGCTGTTACAATTGCCGTTTTAATTGCTTCTAATAAATAACAAAAACAATATATTATACCTTCTTAGTTGACAATCCTATGGCTCCATTAACTAACTAATATGTTTTAAGTTTAGTCAATCCATTAGTGTATTGAGTACAAATTATTATGACATGTTTTGCTACTTATCTGCGAATATTTTGTTCTTTTTGTGCTTCAAACATAAAAAGTGTTTGGCACACTTTATTTATTTGGATGGCCCACAGCTAACGAATGACTTAGACATTCACTTCTGGTCTCCAAAATCTGGTAAAGAGAAAAAGCTACGTCTTCATCAGACTTAAGTTTCTTGTTTACTATGGCGTGGCATACCGTGAGCTTACTATAAACGGATCGGGAAAAAAGTCAGGTTATGGTACAGTATAGGGGACAGAGCACTTTCGAACAATTTGTAGCATTATATATTTCGTAAACTTTCATGACAATTTTTTGTTTTGCTTAAATAAACTCACTCCAGCATCGTGAGCATGTCGGAGGGTATAAAGGGACTTATTGCTAATTATTATTTAATTCATGCTCCCAATAGCTCAATAACGGTCTATTAATAAAAAGTGGCAAAAAATGTATCTACGACCAATCCGTTTACCTACTGACATATAGCATTCTTTATGACATAATTGTGAGCATAAATGCACATTACGCACGTAATGCATCATCTGAAAACCCCAAATGAACTCTGGATATATAGCAATAAATTCCAAAATTCTTTAAAATATTTTCTAGCACCTGAATTTATGGCATTGGGTAATTGATGCGATAAAAATTACCTATGTATGAGACAATAAAATTATCGGTAATTGTCTTGTAATGGACTATTTGAGAGATACTTAGAGGGCAGGTTCAATATTATTGCTCCGTCGTAGGATGCTAGCGCCTAAAATGGTCATTAATTTGAATAATCGTATTAGATTTTTATTATAATAAAAAAAAAAAAAGATTGATGAGCGAAAAGGGAAAAATTACATGTTGTCGAACACAACGTTTATGGCGAACACAATTGTACCTTTGATGCGTCAAGTACTTTTATGGGAGTTTATGCTAAAGTTTATGTAGATTTTTATGGCATGTACTGGTGTCATGTTAGGGAAGCTTTAGCTCAACAAAAAATCATAAAAGTGGCCTTTATTATTTTTGTTGCTTAGGACATTTTTTAATGAGACTAGTCAGATTTAAGGAGGTTTTCTAATATACGCTTGATTCTTTTGCTACAGACCGTAATAGCAGTGCGTAAGGGGTAAGAACGTGAACTCATATAACATAGGAGTTTATGTTCTTACCCCTTCCAGTTTTGTATTACGGTGATACCCCAACCCACCTTACGTATCATTTTGTGGTCCAATTACTGCTTATTTGTGTCATATCTAACTCTTCAGCTCAAACTCTTATTTTTTGCAACATCTATTCAGTGTACTAGATTTATCATCTTTGGCCACCAAGCCCACCACCACACACTGAACATAAGCTGTATGTATTCCAAGTGTTTCTGATTCTTAAATTACATTCACAATTAATGACTCGAATCGTATATAAGTCACAATTACCGCATATCTTGATAGCAACTAGTGAGACTGCGAATACACAAATACTAATGGCCTTCAAGTTTTTGCAGCATGATTACTTAATTTGCATGTTAAAGGTGAGTTATTCATCAATAACTGTCGCGCACATGTCATTAGTGTAGTAGCCATATCATTTAATACCACACACGAGTATTTATGTACGTCTGCAATTGGAATTGTGATACCTGTAGTTGGTTTTCCGCGGCTTTATGTTTGTGCCTTTTGACTACTATTGAATGTCATGTAAAGAAATTGATGTATGGGCCAAGCAATGTGACACATGTCTTTTTCAAAAGTCTGTAGACCGTATGATGATGATGCTGAATTATTACATTGTTTGAATAATTTTCGTACATTCTTTATTTTACTACATAGATCCAGCAAACTGATGGCGCAGTTGTAGTAAGGTATGTTTGCAAAGCTGAAGTCTCGGGTTCGAATCCCAGGTCGGACCAAGTGATTTTGGATTGTGCCCGATATCGCGACAGACTCCCACTCTATCACATCGTGGGATGGAAAACACAAGGCGAAACGTGGTTGTCCTGGTTGCATCTGTGCCTACCCATTCTGGGAAAAAGGTGTGAGTTTATGTGTATATGAATGTAGGTCTGGCAAACGAGCAAGCAGGATACCTGATGGGAAGTTATCACTGTCGCCCACGAACATCCATAAAGCTTGTATGATGGGTGTGTTGCCGGCCTATTAAATTTGGAGGGTAGCGAGAAGGAAAAAGGGTGGGAAGAGGAAAGGGATATTGGGCATTAGGGTATTGTTAAATCTGGCATCTTTAGTGGCACAGTTGGTTCATAGTCTCTGAAACTTAGTTATCAGTCAATATTATTTTAAAATAAAAAAACTAAAAAACACGCTTTATATAGAAAACCCAACTAAAAAATAGAAAATAAATTTTAATAATACTGAATTAAGGATAGTGTAAAAAATTAATAAGAAAAAATATTTTTTATTGTAAAAAAAGCGTGGGGTGCATGTTTTGAATAGATATAATTATTTTATCGACAGATATAAGTAGAAGGATTATCAATTTGATAATATCTTAAAAAGCACCTTTTATTTATTTAGTAGTTTCTGAGATCCATACCACTAGATTTGATATATTACAGTGGGGGTGGAGACTCTGTGGATGACTTTTGGGTGTCTTTTTATTATAATAGTAATGGATAGGGTAGTAGGGTAGGTTATATTCAGTCAGTTATTGATACATAACTTTTATCTACCGTTTCAAAATTCATGTTCAAATTCCTAAATACACTAAAAGAATTAAAAGCAATCCGCTTTATCTATGGAGCTTTATAGCTCGGCGTTGGCGCACTCCGCAAGCCATAAATTTGTCTAATAAGCTTACCGTTTGTCCGTCCAGTGGTCGGAGATGCGTTACATTACTCACCGTGCGTTTGGTCTATAATTTGTGTGGACGTTTGGCCAATGTTTGTTCTATATTCCAATCACGATTATAAGTTTTCTTGCATTTAATTTCTGTAATCGATTCATCTTGGAATCAAACGTAATGTGTGTTATTACTAAAGCGTCTATTAGACTTTATGAAGGCCTTGTGTCTTTTATGTTTTTTAATGTAACTATTAAAATAACTATTAATTAAACTGCGGAGGCTTTGAGCATTGTATAACGTAGTGCAGTATTTAAATAGTAGGTTTTCAATTGATTGATTAAACCTCCCACCAAGAGAAATGTTTGTGTGATCTACTAATATTGTGTTGAGTCTTCGTATTGTGAGAAAACCCTAGTAATTCTGAATAACTGTGATACAAGTCACTCGTCTGTTTTATAGCCAAAACTAGTTTCGACAGAGACTAGTTGTAAAAATAATTAATTTCGTTTATATTTTGCCAGAAATATAATTATAAATCGAATGTTGAATCCAAAAACCGAAATAGCCAAAGTCCAAGCAAATATAGCTGAGCTCGGACACTGCAGTGCGTTCGTGCAAGCAATGCCAATGAGCTCCTATTGAACAAACCTGTGATATGTTCGTAATTGGGCATTTATTTCCTTCAAAGATGTTTTATAATATTTATAACATACCTGAATATAAGAACTTTAAAGAATTGAAGAATTTACTTGGTTTGTTTTTTTTTTATGCCGTAGCCTACTTTTACAATTTAGCTCTCCAGTTGCATTTATTAACACGTACCAACATTGATTTGAGATAAGAAAGGTAAAAAGGATATAAAGATATCTCCATACGCCTTTCATTTACATGTAATAATTTAAAAATCTTATAAAACTAAAATTAGACAGTCGCTTTTATCAACCTGGAGACAGGTCACGCAAGTCACACTATATGTCATACTAGACATATTGAGACTTAACATCTTATGTGTCAGGCTGGCGAGCGCAGTGGAATGCCAAACACAGCTATGTAATTCATGGTGTTGTTTGGTTTTGCTTCTGTCCATGAGCAATCGTGTCGTTTACCATCAGGCGAATGGCATGCTCGTCTCGTTCGTCTCGCCATTCCTTGCAATAAAAAATAAATAAAAAGGTCGCTTCAAAAATTTAGAATAATCTTTTGTAGGCTTATAGTTAGAATGGAATGATACCATTCCATTTGTCACCATCTCGGTAAATTAATGAAAACAATCCATAACATAATCGAAGCCGCGGACAGCAATCGTTTATAATAATTAATTAAAACGCACCACATATTTACTAGCAGTCACTGTTTTATCAAAGGAGAAACATAAAGGAGTGTTTACAACCCGTATCTACATAAAGGTTTACAACTGCGAAAGTGGATGCATCACTAAATTAGGCAATCTAGATGGATCAGTAAACTGTGGCCGCGAGCTCTCTCGGTCCCTGCTTCACCATTTTCTTACTATTGGCAGTGATGTAGGAAGCACGCGAAAGGACGTGTCCCGTAGATATAAATGAGAAGTGGACTCTTAGGTATATTTATTTATTATTTTTATTAAGTTGTTAAGTCCAGCAGCCTAGCAAATGGACCGCAATGGTGGAAAAATTAGAACCTTATTTACTTATAGTCACCAAGATTCAGATGTGCATGTTACCATTGCAAAATAGCAAGGTGAAGTGGCAACGGTTTAGAAACATAGTCCGGAAACTGATAGCCAACGAAGCCGAAAAGTTCTGGACTAGAGACCACGTACCAGTAAGTGTATTGTTGGATATCAAGGTGGCTAAACGACTAAATGAAAGAAGAAATATAATTTGGAAACAGGTTCTTCTTCATCAGGTTTCTGTGAAAATCGTTTAGGATGGCCTTGTTAGCCTGAAGATAATTAAGGTAGTTCTGCTGCTATAACAGAGGTCTCACATCAATTAAGACTACTAAATAATTATCAAGGAACAACATATTGGCAACCATCTTCCTATAATATTAAAGCGTAGTAAATCCTAGTATTGCTTGCACGTATTCATCAAAATTACGCATGCAATGTGATATCGTCCGTTGGTTTCGTAGCTCTCTGGTGCTGGCACATAAACCAGCCTCTATTAGTGACATAATGGATCCTAGATAAGGTTTAAACGCACAGTATAAGGGGAAAGCTTTATAATGCCCGACAGAAGGCGTAAATGACAGATTTAATGCCTACTAATTAAGTGATTCCAGATCGCTTCGCCTTAATGTCGTTTATCTGATTTTTGGAGTTATTTACAGCTTGTTATCGCTCTTGAGTGGATCGCAACTCGGTATTGCCAGGCAAAAAGTTTACCTCTCCACTCTTTGTTTTGATGTTGCCAGATATTAAAATGACATTCGTTAGATTTATTTACGTTTTTTCTGAACCTGCGAACTAGTTTACGCATTTAATGGTTTATGTTAAAACACCATGAATTGAATCAATAATATTGTTTATAATAATTGTAACTCTTAACTTTGCGACATTTTGTTTGGGAATAAATCGACACTTCGATTTTATAATTTATGTGTAACTACAGATTTGTTTGGTGAAATGTGACCTCCCTATGTCTGATAAAGTCGCACCCTACATTAGGCTAATAATGATTGCTTGAGCTGTTTGGAGGAGTCATAAACTTATATTCATTAAATGATTGCAAATCCAGAACTTAAATCCCATTTTGGCCTTTTGAATTGTATTTCGATGAACGAAATCAAAGTGAAGGGTTCTTGAATTGCAGTTTTAAAACGTTTGAGTAAGTGATTATATCATCATCATCATTAGCATTCTCAACCATTGGAAATCCACTGCAACACGTATTCATTATTGGTGGAAGGTTTCATATACGTGAGTGGCTGCTTGGGTACCACCGTAATATTTATGTCTTCCGCCAAACAGCAGTGTCATTGCACTGTTGTGTTCCGGTCTGACGGACATTGTAGCCATAGTGACTACTGGACATATTGATACTGAACATCTTATGTAGACCAGTGGAATAAAGTAATTTAAGTTGTAATTTAAGTGTTGTTTGGTTTGGTCGTTTCGCTTACCATCAAGCGAACGGCACGCGCGTCTCATTCATTGCAAAAAAAATATGTTTTTTTTTAACAATATTCATACCCTTTGTAAGCAGGTCTGTAGCCGTAGGGCGTAGCTTTCCGTGGTGATAAAGATAGCGTTAAGTGAATCACTAGTTATGATACTTGATTTAGTATCTTTAATATTTTAAAGGTATGTTGAAAGCTAGTCGTAGAGGCACATGCCCCGCAACAGGACATACATATGTATCGACTGATAATACTATAATTAATATCGGAATAAATGGAAAGACGCTGCATTTAATATTGTCTAAATTTATTTTATACCGGTATACAAAGATAACAGTGCAGCTGAGAATAAGCGCAGTGCTTAATTGCTTCGAATAAATTTTATTTTTATTAATACTGTGTATTAATACGAAATTGCATTTTAATTATTAATGTTCGCGAACTGACTTTTATTTAAAAAGGATATCTTTTAAAGCCACCTGGTTGGGACTGGGTGATAAGCAATAAAATAATTAATATCGTATATTTTATTTCATGGGTGCGACAAACGAGTATACAGCTCATCTGATGGTAAGATTACCGCCTGTGAACATCTACGACATATATCGTAGATGCATCTTCAGCTTTTCAAAAGTAGTAGAGCCACGCTGTTGTAAGTAATGACTCAGCATGGATGGGCAGGCTCGTCCGGGCCGGTACCACAGTCTCACAGGAGATCGAATTGAAACGACAGGTTACGGTCGTGATTCATTCGGTGAGTGAGATTTCTGGATACCCAATACCCTTTCCCTCTTCCCATCTTTATTCTTTCTGCTCCCCTCCCGATTATCGGGCCGGCAACACTTTCATGATCCATGCGTTATGGATGTTCATGGGCTGCAGTGATCAATAACCATCAGGTGACCTGTTTACTCATTTGGCAGACATATGCACTAAAACAAAAAATCTTCACAAAATAGGTCAAGAAAAGGAAAATAATGACGCACGGAGGAATGGGATATTAAGCCTCTGATATTCTCACATATTTAACAAATTATAATTTCAAAATTCCGGTACTGCCAATTTGATAGGAATGCGACATTTAGTAGCATTTAAATAGTTTGTTGACCGTTTAAATCAACCTGTGCTGGCAACCCAGTCTCGAAAAGGAATGAGTGAGATAACACAGAGCGCTAAAACGGTGTCTTTATCTTAGTTTTAATTCGCAATTAAATCTCAGCAGAGCTATTTTGTCTTGTTGTCCGATAATGGGAATTAATTTCCCTCAAGTAAATTATTCAATAAAAGATTACATTGTAATAGTCGTAAGTTTTAAACAATTAAGTGAATTACTCGGTGTGATTGTTAATTGATCTTGGGTAAGAAAACAATTAATCTCAGTTTTTCTGTCTGTTTTCGTGATTAAAGGATGTCAGCTGCATTGACAAGTTTATTCTCGACGTTAAAATTTTAATTTATGAATGATCGGCATGTTTTAATTGCTGGGTATATCACACTTAACCAATTCATCTTTTATAGACAGACGCCAAACGTCTCTTAGATAATTAATTAAATAACAACAACTTCAAGGTTTCGTAAAGTAAGTAATTAAGCCTGTTTGGTAATTTCTAGAGCCAATTGTGACGTCATAGATGTACAATATTATTTTTACGTAGTAAGTTAACAATGGTGAAACCCTGCTGATTTCCATTACATAAACAAATAATGATTTGACCCAAATGTATATAATAATCGTTATTACTACAATGCGTACAAACACCAAAGAGAGACTAAAGGAAATTGTTATCCGAAATTCATCGCTCCACAGTTTCAACCAATAAATAATTAATTTCTAAACTTTAAATGTCAGCAATAGCTCAGCAGTACATTACACAAGCCGAAATGCCAGGCCGGACAACAATCGTCGGATATATCTCGACCTTTATTATTCGTAGCAATTATATTGAAAGTGGAGGCAGATAGGATCCGAAGCTACCGGCCCCAAGTTGTGAACGCGCGCGTAATTGTTTCTGATATGCCTAATTTATGTGCCAATTGGGCTGTGATGACTGTACGAGTAACGAGTTATGTGTGGTCCAAAAGATTAAGTTTGAGTTGCAACACTGGCAATTTACTATGAAGAGGTCCTTAGAACTCCAACTTGACAACTGCTGGATCAAAGTATCCTAAGAAAATACATGATTGCGTTGTATTATGTGGTGCTTTTTTTGGAATTTTTTGTCGACCATATTCCTAAGATGATTGGAGGATTCAAGTCATACATGATGCCAGCTATATATGTATAGTCAGTTTATAATGATATAAGCAATTTTGAAAATAAATATTTGAAATAATATTTTTGATCATTTAAAAGTCAATAGCAATAAAACAAACAAATATCGTGGGCAATAAAACATATCAAAGTAAATACTAGCGATAAATTGGAAACACTTTACAGAGCAACATTCAATTCAAACTCGCATTGATAAATTACATTAGCTGCATGAATATTGAAATAAAGTAGCCGAATCGAAAACTGTGCGTAGCTAGTAATTTGTTTAGCCCACGTACGGCAATTATTACATTATTTTATTATAAATGGTCATCCAGAACAGGTGATATGACGATCGAGGCAATTGACATTTGCACAAAGTAAAATTAACCGATAGTTTATACGAGGCGATTAATATACGACATGGAAGTTTATTTTGTAGTTTCCTAGTCATTTTTCAAACGTTTTTGATATGAAATCTGATGGTTATCTGGGATCTGCGGTGTTTCGCTAGCGACCCGGCGCGGCGCGGCCGGCCGAACTGTGTCGATGTCTAATTGTTAATACGAAATAATTAATTACTAGTATTAATTGCAAGTGATTGTTGCCTGCGGCTTCGCGCGTGTGGTCATTTGTACTAAGGACACTTCGTATTTAGTGGGGATAAGCGAGTCCCAAATATTTTATACAGTAACTTAAAACCGAACATTTGGATTTAGAAACACTGCGCTATGCTTGTAGAGATTAAAAGCATTTTATGTATTTTCTAGCTTTAGCCTTTTTGACTATGAACTTATTTTTTGTGTAGGGATAAAATTTTATTTTCAATCAATATAAATATAATTGCAATCCAGGCCTGGAGTTCTTGGAGAAATGAACTTGAAGTCCAATAAAAATATTTTGTTGTCTTCGGCTCTGTGAATAGAATGATAATAGTCATGATAATTTCTTTATTTTATAAAAATCTATCGCCCGGGATAAAACAGGAGTACGTTGAAGCGCAAACCATAAAAAATACTACAAAGAATTTTAAGCAGTATCGGTATCGGGATCGACGGTAGTTTTTACCGATACTATGAATGGGCATAGTCCTTTATTAGTTCAATATAAGGTTCTCTTAAATAACACAAACATATATGTTATAAACAAAAACACAAATTAAAAGAAATACCATATTTTCATTGACAAGTTGCAAAAACGTCGAATTAAGACTGCGGCTGTTTATTTGAATGTAAATGTCTGAACCCGTTATTTGATGTTTTTTTGAGATAAATACCAATAATAAGTATAATGTCACACATTATACGCGTTAAAACAAGGATTACATTATGTCTAGTTCATTGAAGACTCATTTTGAATTCATGGGGGGATTAATTGTTAATCCGAAATTAATGTGACTGTGCATTCCCGATATAATGAAGTCTCTTTTAGCATATAACTTAGGATGTTCAGCGTGTAAAAAAGGAAAGCGATTACACGCAGGGTTGTCGTTGCAAGGCTTAGCACACAATGGCGAATTCGAGAATTGGTATTACTTAATTAAAGAAAACGTAATGCATAAACGTCTAGGTAGCGTTAAATGAAAGCATACGATTGTATCAAAAGATTATTCTATACTTGTATATGATATAAAAACTAACTTAACAGCGAAAACATGTTTACAACAAAACCCTACTTTAAATGCCAACCATACATCATAATATGATATTTCCACGGGTTCCAAAACTATAAGTCGCTGTGTGAAGGACGGCTATTCTCACACATTTTACGAGGCTTAAGCCGCAGGTGACAGTATAGTGTTATAATCATGTGTTATTTTACGGTCTATTATTTTTAAGTCCAAATAAACGATAATGACATGTCATCTGCAGATTATCTGGTTTTAAGTGGGAAATAATGAAGTCTTCAATCTAACAGGTGGCAAGTGTGAAGTAAATGAGTACACGTATTCAAGTATCTTGTAACAACAAAAGTTTATACTGAAATATTGCATTTATTCGTACATTTGTGTTGGTCCTGACCTTTGGGAGTTGACAGGAAACGACACAAAACACCAAAATATCTATAAGCTTGTTTATCCTTAAAGTTTATCACGTACAATACAAATTGTAAAGTGTAATCGATAACTGCTATGAAATAACATTGGTTGTTAATGAAACGCAAAAAGAAATAAACGAAATGAAAGGGGGCGAACATGTCTGAAAGGTAATTGATATCTGAGACTAATTATTTTGGAATTTTGCGTTTTTTTGGTTCTTTTTTTTTGTAAGAATCAGTTTAAATATAAAATGAGTAATAAATTATGTAATACTTATGACTGGATAAGTACAAAATCGAGGGTTTCTACTGTCTTGCATGCAGTGAAAAGCATTCTAATAATATATATCCCATCAAAAACAGCCTGTAAAAAAATTCCAAGTCTCGCAGCTCAGGTTTTCTACCGCAAAAAGTTGTGAGATGCATGTAATACCAAGTCGATTAATTTATTTAGTCCTCAAGGGACCTTCTATATAAAGTTATTACGTTAGTTATTACTATATCAATATTAAAAATTCTTTACGTTTTAAATAAATAGATCGACTTGGCCAGCAGCATTATGTACAAATTGTACGATACATTATGTTTTCATGCGATGGCCAAGTCGATCTATTTATTTAAAACGTAAAGAATTTTTAATATTGATATGGTAATAACTAACGTAATAACTTTATACAGAAGGTCCTTTAAGGACTAAATAAATTAATCGACTTGGTATTACATGCATCTCGCAACTTTTTGCGGTAGAAAACCTGAGCTGCGAGACTTGGATTTTTTTTACAGGATGTTTTTGATGGGATCTCACGTCTTTTTGTAGAGTCCTACTTTTTTCCTTTTCGGTACTTCTTACTTCTAGAATATCACTAACGATTTTTCTTAAAGCCTCTGTCTTATGGATTTTTCTTATTTTTGTAGGTATCAATTTATCACAAATATAGCGGATTTGATTATTAATGTTCTTTCTTTCATTGTAATTGATTGATATTTTCGAGCTATTTAGTCTATTTATTTGCAAGTTTTTCTTCGTCATGTTTTCCTAGAGGAATGTTGTACAGTTTCATGGGCTGAATACACCATTTCCCTCTCTATATCCCCTCCTGTTATGCCTCATATATATAGATATCTATCTACAACTATTATTCCATTATATACGGGTACAATGATTCATTAACTGCAAATGTAACTTTGTAATCCTATACATTTATATGGGATTACAAAGTTATTCACGCAGTTGGTCTATCTAGAAAACTAGACACAAATTATGAAATGTTTGAATTTTCCCTTGCTTTAAATACTAAACACTAATTATATTCTAAATTTGAAGGTTCTATGTCAGCTAGAAGTGCCTTAGACTTTTGATGATCGGTCAGTCAGTGAGTGACAAAATTAAGAAATTTGACTAGTTACAATTCTTAAACTACTGGTTCAAATTGAATGAAATTTTAAATATACCATGTTTACACAATGCCTGCTTAGTAACTGAAAATTCAGGCTTCATGCTTTAGCCACAACGAAGTTATAGGGGGTTGAAAATGGTCTGAATTGCTTCGAGAAAAGGATGTTACGGCCTATAGCTCGACTTGGACGGGGGCTCGGCCGCGCCCCCAGATATCTGATTGATATTGTGGAAATGAAGACTGAGAAAATTAAAAATCAAAGATGTAAGCCATTCGGAATTTAAAGTGTAATGATTTAAATTAACAGCATCTATAAGTCTTGGAGATTATAGGTCCTGAAAGCCAGTATCAACAGTGACATGCATTTTAATTACCCCCAGCATTTAAGCTTAAACCTTAAGAATCTATACCTTTGATTTTTGTTGTAACTGGTATTTTCAAACAGAGGCTTCTATTATATATTGTGTATTATAAAGTGTTAAATCTTAATCCAACTCGCTTAAAATGGTCAATGTATTTCTGTTTAGCACAAAATACACTGTATTTGGAATCGGAATTATCTATAAAAAATTACGAAATTGATTCAGCACATCAAACCATTTGAAAACATTTGTGTAGTCTTTGGAACGACCTACTTACTTTTTGTTTGGCTGTCCAATCAATTATAGTTGTCATAATACGCAACAATAGCTCATTAAATTATATGATAAAAGGTAATTAACAAACTACGCATTGCAGTAAATAAACCACGTATGAAATTAATATGGGAAGCGGCATCTAAAATTGAGTTTTTCCAGTATGTATGTTCATTGCCTTAGACACAATCAACGGCTTTAATTGTATTTATAAATATTTGTCCATCCAATTACGAGTTGAAGGCTCTTGATACCGTATCTACATAATATATCTACTAATAAAAAGCTTGCATGTCTCAAAATATTGCAACGTATGTAATCCGTAACGAGATTTCTTCCAAGACTGCATTTAGTATAATCAGTCACAAAAACTAATTATCTAGTTAACACAGTCATTTCTTAATACAGTAGCAATACTGGTTGTCGATATTAATTATTCTGATGTTAGTTTTTTCTGATGGACCTGGTTTAAGAGTATGCATTAATCAATTATAAAAGTTAACAATCAGAAAAGGCCTACTCAATGTTTTATCCGCATATTTATAAAATAATATTTTATTTTATAAAATTTTCAAATATTGTTTCATAGAAAAAATATTAAGAAGGTGGATTACAACGTTGTATGTGTAAAAAGCGAAGCAAAGCAAACATGAAACCCACGTGCAAATATGTACGCATCCAAGCAAACAAGCATATTATAACATTTGATTTACATAATAGAGTTTTTGCAACATTATTCATGATTCATAAAATGTGATGTCCTTTTTAGCAAAAGGCAAATATGCATTGAGATGCATGATGTTTAATTATAATAATAAAACCAGAAGCGAATAAAATATCCTATAAATAATTTAAAACTAATAAAATAAAAAAAAGAAATGTCTTTCACGCGATGATAATATCATATTGTAATTAAACTTATCCATCACTTATTATATTACGTAATAAAATAAATATAATTATTATGAGTTGAATATTTTTTATCGTGTAAGTTTTATGCATTCGGTTGTACATATTCATCTGAACGCGTGACGATAATTGTTTCTGATTGTAAACACGATCTCGCGTAATATAAATATTCTGCTTTTTGTATGTGGCATCACATATATACGATACTTGCATTTCAGTATTAATACAAACGCGAGAGTTAATCTTCATATAATACTGTAAAAATATTTGAAGCACGTTCCGACTCGCCAGTAATATGAATTTTTCATTACCTGTATGAATGTAATGGAATGTTTGAATCGTGTTATTTCTTATTGGCGTAAAACGTTTAACATATGGATTTGTGGTGTCCTGAGTAGATATCGTAGGCGCCGTATATTTACGGGCGTAAGAATATCACCTTGGTCCCAGGCCCACCATAAGAGATGACCTAAATATTTCAGCCATCGGAGAGAGAGATGAGCAGCAAAGGTTGAGTTCTGCCTTCTAGATTTACCTACGACAGATGCGAGTCTAGACAAAGTTGTATAGTGGTGACGCAAGACCATGTGTACCATGATGGACCAGTATGTGTGTGTGACTAGGTTTTCATCTGGCAATCAAGAATTAATATATTTATGAATTAAATGCAACAAAAAAAGTTATTGTACAAAAGACACAATTTATTGTCATTGTAATATTTAAATACAAAATTATGCCTTTATATATACTCTCAGGTACAATCTAGGACTAAAGTTCCATAATATCTAATCAATAAAATACCTGACCTCACCAAAAGAACTCATTTAAAAAGTAAAAACTTAATTTCACCGACCCCTGAACATTGCAACAGCCATTAGGCGGCCGATATCTCCAACCGATGGAAGAGTGTGTTACGCGAGCTCGTTAAAGGAAAATGGGGGTTTGTCACGAAGATCTCTCGTTCAATTTATGATTGCATGCATTTGCAGGGTGTTCTGAGATGCGAGAACCTAGATTGTTACTGAATGAAGAGGCTGATCTAGGCGATACACTTGCTCTAATTTAGTCAACTAGTATTAACCAAGATACCTGCAATGGCAGCAAACTAAAATAGGCCTTTGGGATTAATGTTCAATTAACTTTATTTAATGTTTTTATCATACCGTTGGCTTAGATAGTGATAACATAATTAAGTCTGATTAACGCAGGAATAATTAATACTTAATTTGTGATTAACCAAACAATTGCGTAGTGGCCTTTAAATTAGCGATAAATTAATCGATTGTGACGAATTAATCGATTCCTTACATTTATAGAGTCTATCTTCTACGTGACAAGCACAAGATGTATTATGTACATCGATTTAGCCACTTAAATTGTAGGGGCTTGGGAATAAATACTATTTAAAAAATTGTCCAGTGTTATTTCAATTTATAATTGCAGTAATTAATTATGTCCTAATGACATAATTGATATAAACTTTTGTGGCTCCTAAATTGAAACTGTAATTATTTTTAATCTTAAAGTGCGGAAAAATAATAAATTGCCCAATGAATTGTTAAAAATATTTATTTTACTTCTCCTTTCATATTAGTGGCTCTAAAATATAAAGGCTTTAGCACTTTGCTAGACCAAGGCAATGAACTTGCAATATAGACCGCAAAAGGTGTTATTTTTTTAATTAGAGTTCTAGCGATGGTATTTAGTAAACTAGATACTAAAATACACAAACTGATAAAACTTTCCGAGTAATTTAGAACCCTTACTAAACTGCGAACTTACTATTACTTCGAGCACATTTTTAAAAACAATATCGGTAGAGCGTGCAGCACAAAAACCTGTAAAAGACTATTTATCGAGGAGCTCGTAATTTTGAATGGTGCCTCAAATATTGACAATCATCTGGTAGTTGGGTACAGTTAGTTCAATTCAGCGGCGCGGCGGCGCGCGATGCCAGAGATCTCAATGTGATTGGACAACAAATTGTCGGACGAGGCGCGTGCTCAGGGCCTCTAAAACACCAGTTATTTCTTTGTTTCAAACATATTTTCACTAAGCGTTGCCAACATTATTGAATGCTTCGAGTTAATTAGCTATGCTAGAAATTCTAGTGTTAAATTGGAGACCGGGATTGACTAACCACAGTGCGGCAACGTGGACTACAGAACGAACCTTTCCATTAGACGATTACTGGCTGTCTAGGATAAATTGCGGTGAAATTTAAATGGCGATTATTGTATGTTAAAATGAGTATGTTTAATGCGTTAACAAATTAGCACATACTGTGTCAGACTGGTCACGTGAGACTAATTAGTCACTCGTATCTGCCACTTATGCTCAGACAAATACACATTTACCTTGAGACAAATATTAACATTATTTTAAAAAGAGTCTCATTACACGCATTCTCTTTCTTTTTTTTTTTTTTAAGTGTTGGCACTCGAGGTCCGCAAGTTGTAAAAATATAATTTATCTGTTTGTTGATGTATGTGAACCGTGCCAAAAAAAGCATAAAATAAAAACAGAAAAATTATTCAAAATTAGTGTGATTTCAATAGTGCGAAGTGTCCGCTCTGCTTTATATCTTCATTGAGCAACAAATAGGGAAACAATTCCAGTTTAGTTGAGTACAGTACTGGTCCGAAGAGCCAGGCTTTATCTCGCCAACCCTAGCGTGATCCAGTAGAATGAAGATGGTGGATAAAAGGCGAAATAATTTCATTTGGCCCTCAGAGCCGTTAATCCGATACATCGGTGTTCAATAGAACGGGACTGACTCACGATTGGCTCGCACGAGCCCCTTGTAATGTTACTGTACAACAATTTGCAAAATTGACCAGATTGCCACGTTGATTGCTGGTAAATATTCTAGAGGTGTGATCTTGGATTTAAACACTGGCATGTTTACGAATTTTTATTTGTGTTTGTTGGGTATGCATTGAAAATGTCATTATACATTTCTCAAATGCAATGTAAGTCGAACAGACTAGTGTTTAATAATATATATTTTGTTATTATGCCTGTAAACATTACTGTTGAAAAATACCGAGAGTCTTTAGCTTAGTTCTAATTAAGTTTATGAGGTATGTATATTTTGAAAATAAATTAATTTTGTTAGCTCTGTATACCATTATAAATACAATTGTTTTTTTGTTATTTGGTTCACAAAACAGGATACAGTCTTAAGATAAACTTATAAAATACGTTAACTATCTAATTACTATTTCTACACTATATCCTACTCGATGTGAACATTTTTATGAAGTCACAAAGTGTTTTATATCGTGTTACATACAGTTGCTACACCAATATAATTCTATTAAATATGTATATTTTTATTATTGCAGACACTATACATAAAGAAGTTATTTCACTAAATAACACGTAAAGTTTTCTTAAGTCAGTATACGAGTACACGGCATGTGTTATGTACGTACTCTCCTCAATATTATTTACATTGTTATCTTACTAATTCATTAGTCCTTAAGTTGTTTATGTACATTACTACATTTATAATCACTATTTACACTGTATTCAAAATTCTCATAAACACATTGTTGTATTTGACTCATTAGGGGTCGCCTTACCCTCACCCTAATAGTCCCTAATAGTGTTTACATATCTCACATTGCTTAGTATATAAGAGTGGTGCATAAGCATCACAATTCTAATTCTAATTCCAATTCTAATTCACGTCCTAACTCTGATCACATTCTAGTTCTAAGTCTCGTGTAATACTACGTGATGGAAACCAAGATCTAACGTTGTAAATTGAGTGACCAAGTTTGTCTAATATATCGGTGATGTTAGGTAAAGGGTAACTATCTCCTACGGTGATATCATTTAGTTTACGATAGTCTATGACTACTCTCCATTTTTGTTTTCCCGAGGCGTCTAGTTTCTTACGTACTTCCCAAATCGGACTCCATGGCGAAGTACTAGGACGTATAATATGTTGTTGTAACATTTTGTCGATTTGTGTTTTGACTTCTTGTTGGTGTATATAAGGAAATCTGTATGTTTTTGTGTTAAATGGTGTATCGGATGTTGTCAGAATTGAGTGTTTTGCATGATTAGTAAATGTGAGTGGTTCGCCTTCGGTGTAGAATATGTTTGAAAATTCATGTATTATTTTATCAATAGATTCGCAATCTTCTTTGTTCAGATGACCTTGTCGTAAAAGACTACTAATTGTATCGGTTGAAATATTTTTAAAAGATGAATTTATTGAATTAATTTGAAAATTAGTTGAATTGGCATGTTCGCTAAATTTGTCAGCATGAATTACGGGCATGGAAATATACGTACCTTCATCACTGGAATTAACGCAAGTTATAAGGAATTTGTTATCTTTAATGTTTACAATGGCATTAGGAATTGTAATATCTTCCGATATAGATTGTTTCTTGACAATAGCGGATCCTTTTGTTATGTCATTAGTGAAACAAGATATTACGGTTTTCGACCGCCGATTCACTAACTGTTTGCTATTATCAGATTTCTTAGATTTACGCGAATGTTACACATTGAAATAAAAGTATTATTTACGGATTTTATCGCGGAATTGATTTAATTTTTACATTTTTATCTTCCCGACGTTTCGATCACTTTACAGTTTTCATGGTCACGGGGCGGACTGAGGTATTAGTCATCCGCTCAGTGACTGTTACAATTTAACTACCCTAATTTTCTAGATATTAAATTAAAAAGTTAATTTAAAAAGTTAATTGGTTTTAGCGTTCCGATCTACGCAGAAGGAGCTCACTGTGTCTTGAGGTCTGGCAGTTGGTCTTTTGGGTTCCGATTTAATTAAATGTAGAATTGGATCCCATGCTGGTGCAAGCTTCAAGCCATCTTCTCTATTGAAATTTGGATGTTTTTTAATTTCAATAGCCTCGCGAAACATCCTGGGCAGGAAACGGTGTTCTTTTGCGAGGACTTGGGGCTGGTCAAAACGAAGGTAATGCTTGGAGCCTTCTTCAATGTGTTCAGCAACTGCAGACTTCGTTGAGCGTCGATGTTTGACGTCAGCTATATGTTCTTTTACGCGGGTTCCTATGCTTCTTTTGGTTTGACCAATGTAGGAGAGGCCACAGTCGCAATCTATTTTATATACTCCCGGTTCTTGCAAAGGTATATTACACTTGACAGGTGGTAGAAATTGACTTATTTATTTGACTTTATTTGTGGGGTCGATTTCGTTATTTCGGATTTTCTTCTTATTGATTACGGAAATAGCTGCGCCTGTATCGATTATAACGATTACAGGTTGCCCACCCACATGGAATTTGCAATGTAGTAGATTTTCCGGAGGAACATTGAGCGATGTGATTTTGTACGATTCGGATTTAGATTTTGAATTTGGTTTGCGTTTTGCAGATTTTGAATGAGACTCAACATTTCTCTAAGGATTATTAAGATCAGTAGGTATTTGAATGCTATCTGTTTGTGTGCCAACATCACAACATTGTCTCCGATAGACTCGGTGTGTTTGGGTGCTAGCATCTGACTTAGCGTTTGAATCATAGAAAGCGACCAATCATAAATCATAGAAAGCGACCGATGGACTGGTTTTAATATGCCGCTGTATGTGTTCCTATGACTAAGAGGGCTGGTTCTCACATTTGTAGGTCCTCTAGGTCCTGGTCTAAGCGGTGGATCACAGAATTCGTTGAGCAATAGATTGAAGCGGTTTCCGGAGACCAGTGGCGTGCACAGGATTATGATACTGGGTATGCGGCGAAGTACTCGGCACAAAAACTTTTCTTTTATAGATGTTTAGCATAGCCACAGCCACGCGACGGATCTCTAAGTCGGAAACCATGCCAACAGAACAAGTCTTAGATGTACTACTATTCATATACATCTACGGAACGCAGAAAAACCAGCGATCGATTGTCGTGGCCGAAGAAAGTCTAATAAGTAAATGATTAATAAACTAAAATATTATAACTACTCACCGAGTCAGCTTCAATTTTCACATATTCAAGGTTCCGGTTAATTGAGATTACTATAGCCCGATGTAAATAAACGACCACCTCAAATATCTTATCCAAGTGAGTGATGGTTATAGAACACGTCCCTTGCAAGATATCCGATGTGGCCTTTAAAAAGACCGATTTTCATGTGATTCGCAAAATATATAAATAAACTTAATAATAAAATTACGGGTTAGTAAAAAAAAACTACTCATTCATTTATAGATTAAATCTATGCGCCTATCCTTTTTTAAATATGATTTTAGGATATCGTCATAGAAAGTTGGATTGCGTTTTAATTCTATCATTAATGCCTTTTCTATAGAAATCATGGAAAGCTCTGTGAGTCGTTGTTGATTTTGTGTGTTTCTCAAATATGTGTGGATACGTTTTAAACACGAAAATGAACGCTCTGCCGATGCGCTGCTTGCTGGGATAGTCACAATGAATTTCGCTAATCGTAACACTTCAGAAAAAACTTTATTTAAATTGTCCTTATACAAATTTTGAATAATACTAAATACACAACTATTTGCAAATTGAGGTGATCTATAAATACAGCGCAATTCATTTTTCAATTTATCAAAATTAAAATGTGCCTGATAATTATTGGTGAACTCTCTGATTTCATTTTCAGGGAAACGTTCACTATATTTTTTAAAATTCTCACAAGAAAGTAGCTCAATAAACTTTAAATCTTTAATGTTTTTATAACGATTTCTTAATTCACTGACTACATTATCAATTATTTCAACAAAAATTCGCCGATAATGTATTTTTACATCATCGACATTGCGCTTTCTTTTAGGTGGTCCGGTAATGTGAACGGCGGCATCATAATAGATCTCGAACTTCTCTCTAAAACGTTCTAAAAATAACTCTAACTCTTTTATCTTTGTTACACAATACGCGATGTCACTACTTTTTTTTTGCAAAATATCGTACAGAATATCCGTTTCTGCAAAAATATCAGCGAAAAATTTTAAAAGAAAATTAAATTCAAATTCTTTCATAATATATAAAAATGAACTGACTTGTGTCAGTGTTTCACCATCCCAGTCTTGTGTATTTTCGTTCATATTTTCAAACAATTCTAGGAGGTGGGTGGACGCATTATTAATAATATTAACCGTGCGCGAATGATATGTCCACCTTGTTTCCGCGACACGAGGCAGCTTTTTCATATCGGCAAAGTTGTTGTAATGGGCCATTCGCTTTGTACTGGTGTGAAAAAAAGCCGCGATTGATTTTATAATACTAAAAAAGCGTTTTGTTTCAGCAACTCGTTCGAACGATTTCGATAAAACTAAATTTAATATATGTGCTGAACACCAAACGTACATAGCTTGTGGACATTTTTGTCTCACCAAAGCCTGCACGCCATTAATTTGTGAGGATAAAACTGCTGCCCCGTCGTAAGTTTGTGCAACTAATTTGGATACACAATCGAACTCTTCTAAAATTTCCAAAATAATAGAACTCAAGGTTACAGCGGTCCGATCCGCGCTGACATCAACATATTTGATAAATCGATCTACTACTTCAAAATCACGAAAATATCTCAAAACTAATACTAATTGTTCACGGCCGCTAACATCAGGAGTCTCATCTACCATGACGGCGACAAAATCGGACTGTTTAATTTCGGCTTTAACGCGATCGATCATCACAGATGCAACGCTCGAGATCAAATCATTCTGCGTACGGTTCGACATGCCCGTGAATGAGGTACTTGCACTCTGTAAATGGGTTTCTAAAATTCCATCATACTTGGCTAATAAATCTACTATTTCTAAATAATTACCTCTATTCAACGACGATACTGACTCATCGTGACCGCGAAAAGCTAATTCTTGTTTTCCCAGAAAGCAAACAACATCGATCAGCCTTTGAAAAATGTTTCTATTGCGATCAACTTTAGCATTATGCCTCTCAATATCTAATCGTAACTGGCTGTTGATACTCATTTCAATACGAGATTTACCAAAAGTATTTAATTTTAAGCAGGCCTCCAGATGTTTTTCTGTATGGTCATGCTTCTTTGCCGCGGCATAGAAATTATTTAAATCTGAATATCCTGAATCAGTCCACACTGTACTAGAATTACTAAACAATATGCAAGGAAAACAATATAATTTAATCGTGTGTACACAACCACACAGCCAGTTATACGTTTCATAACTTTTAACATGAAACTTTCGAGTTACATTCCCTTTTTGTTGATTTAATTGTTGTAACTCGGGTACACACCTACCTTTAGACAAAATTTGAATCTTTTCACTGAATGACAATTGTGAGAACTTGTTATTTTTAATTTTTAATAAACACACACTTTCAACACAAACCTCACAATCAAATAACATTTTAAAAAATCAACAAACGTACTAGTAAAAGCAAATCACTACAATTATTATAGAAACTCAGAAATAAACTGTTAAATGTACACACTTTCAAATATTAAAATGTAAAATATTATAAGAAAACTATAATTAAACTGACGCAAACAAAATAATAAACAATGCTTATCACATGAAAAAAGCAAAATGGCCCCCGCGAAACACAAAAAAATTGTGCTATTTAAAGAAATAAAACCTTACCAAACAAAAATGCATAATGTGCATTTTGCGCAGTTTATTAGATTTCTGTCTATTATTTTTACTCGGATTATAGGCAACGAACATTTCCGATTACTCCCGACAACTGCCGAGCTTCCGAGGCCTGCCGCAGGAGTCGCGGCTTTCAATATTCATGCGTGTGTGCGTTTGCGACTATGCACGGACACCAAAATTACTACACACATGCAAACAAATGTCATGCGGGACGCGGCGGCATTACTTGGTTGATTAGGTACATTATTTTGCTTTGCAGCGCCTTTTGCTTTTCGAGTGGCAAACATAATGTTTGTGCGCTTGCAAATAGGTGCTATTTATAAAATATTAGGCGTTATTAAGTTATTATATTTTGTTTATTCATTTATTTACTGTTAATTAAAGTCATTAAGAAGTACGTACGTTATAATAAAATATCTGTAAACGGCAAGTAAAGCACTGCATTTCTGCCTACAAGGAGCGCACGCCCCTGCCGGAGACATGCTCAAGTCTTCGGCTGCTTGTGAGTTTTAATTATTAACTCGTGATGTGATTTGTTGGTGCATAGAGGGTTGAGGTTGGGGTTTAGATTGTCGTGGTAAATTATTTATACTATTTTTATATGCTCTTTCACGACATTCTGATATAATATGACCGGGTTTTTTACAATAGTTATTACATATTTTATTTGGTTGTGCTACTGGAGGTTGATTAAAAGTTAGTTTTCTATGGGGTTGGAATACTGCGGAGGAGTTAGTATTATTTTTGTACAGGCTTTGCTTAGCAGAATTCATATTCCTAATTTTTTCTTCTTGTATGACAAAGTTTTCGTCGGACAACTGCTTGAAACCGTTTACGCGGAGCATCGTGCCGATATCCGAGTGGAGGCCATTTATGAAAACATTAAGAGCTGTTTCTTCCGTCGTTTCCTACCTTCGAGTGTGAGGTCGTGAATCTCTGTCGCGAGATTTTCTAAAATTTTGCTCCTACAGAGATCGACCCTAAGATAGTACTCTGTAATGGATTCGGAAGGTTTCTGGATCATGCACTGTAGTTCCAGATAAAGGTGAGCTAGCGTTTTTGTTCGGGAGAACTTTTGTATAACAAAAGTTTTTAAGTCTGCCCATGATGAAAATTGCTTGGAATGAATGTCAGAAGATCCGGGCCCTGTTATATGGTTCAATGCAAGGTCATCAATATATTTTGTTGTGGGATTGATGATATTTGGAAAGCGGAGTCGCACGATCGAATGAATCGATATAATTGAGCAGGTTGTGTTGTATCGAAATCAGGTATGACTTTTAATATTGTCTTTAAATCAATGATTGAGTCGATTTCTACTTCCGATTTGCGTTCTGTTGTGGACATTATGATAGTTTATTAATTGTCTACACGATAAATCGTGAAATTACTCGGTTTTATAGAGATAGGATTTAGGATATAGAGGATTGAGACGATATAGTAAAATATAAGGAGATAGAGCAAATCAATTTAAACCACTGACCACAGTAACACAATAAATGTGCGGATAGACATCGGTTCGGCAGGGAGATTAAAACCCTTCAGGTACCGCACTGCTTGTTCGCGAATCACGATATTCACAACCTAACAGTTATGTTATCCCTGTCTGACTGCCCTAGGCTATCCTACCGACTGCGCCAAATTTGTTACGCAGTAAGCGACAACTTGATTATAAAAAAAACTTTATTAAAATTATTTTACAATTTAATGGACTGTATTTAAGACTACCTCCCTCCCCATCCAACATCACGTGTATTTTTAGCACGTACAAAGAATCATAAAAAATCGAATATTATCTTTAAATACATGTAAAAAGTATAAAATTATTTTATTCTGAAATTAAAAACCATGATAAAATTGTCTAGACAAAAAGTTTGCAGTTATTTTTGATTGGCATATAAGTAATAATAAACAAATCGTGTAATCGTATGAAAAACGTATATTGTACTGGTACATGAACATATTTATTTTAAATTGTCCTCGGACTACGGATTAGCAAGATATTCTTCAACACTAATAACAGGATAAGCATCTCAGGCAACGGCAACTCACACTACACGCCGCTTCTGGTTTAGAAATCGCTCGTATTAAAATCATGAAGATTTATTAAAAAATATTGTTACCTATATGTATATGAAGCATTTTAAATCAAAATTATAATGTGTCAGTGACAGATGTTATTTTTACATGATGAATTCGTGAAAACGCAGCTGTATGTCTATTTATCTTGGATATAACAAAAGTAATGATAAGCCACTGTCACCATGAATTAAACAATTTAGACTAAAAAATTCAATTAAAATTGGGAGCATAAAAAATAAAAAACCCGACCGCACGGTGACAGCACACCCACTAAAAAGGGTTACATTAATGAACAAAAACACCTCTTAAACACCTTAGCGAGTTGTTTTACAAAAACAAAATACTAATTGCATACTAATCAGTATAGATGAACATAATGGTCATAATATATCGTTTATGAGGTATATTTTGAAAATATTTTTTGAGCAATAATGAGCATAAGACACTAAAACACCCTATCGATTTTTACAAAAACTAAATTAATTCCATAAATAGATGAACATAAATGAACAGATAGTAATCATGCAGCAGACCGCATAAATATGTAATATCCGGTGTATAATTTCATATGAATTTCATTGACATCTATCCGTCAATTTATGTACTACAATGTATAAATTAAATTGCGCAAGGATGATAAATAACACACAGAATAACAAACTTAATGAATGACTCGTGGAAGATGAAACAACGAGCAAGAAATGCAAATCTACATCAATTATACTTGATGACATGCCGAAGAATTTTATAATCCCGTGTCCACCTTTTGTCTACGTATTAACATCCATTGCCGATCAATGATTCAAAACATCCATATATCAAGCGGCTGACGCACAAAACCGATATTTATTGCTTACATTTTACACACAAAATAACCGATTAATATTGTAAATTATAACGATTTAATACTAAGGCACCAGGAGCGCAAAGGTAGTGGAGATGTCGGCTGAAATAAATCGATTCGACCTTTATTAGTGGCGCCCGCTGGCGGAATGAAGTCGTCACCACACAGACACGTGCAAATTATAAGAATTTCTTAGAGTAATAGGGATTTAGCCATATGTGCGTAAGATATGTATATCTTATGTATATCTTATATTATGTATATAAAAGTCCCTAAAATTTGAAGTAAATTTTTCCTTTTTGTATACATTTATAGAGGTTGCACAATATGTGAGATTGAAAATGGATTTTAGACACGCAGGTAATCGTTACTATAACTTTCAATATTACACAAGAGCCTTTCGTACAGTAGGTAATTCCTTACTTCCCCTTCGCTTACTTATGAGTATTAATTAGATAAAATATTAAAAAAAAATATCAATATATTTCTTAGAATTTTGCACATTTCGTGTCTTTGTTTCGATTGAGCTTACCATGCGCAATGATATCGCAGTTCGCACAGCATGTTTTGAAATGGGCGGTGCTGTCTCAAAAAACGTAATGGCTCACTTTATGACACTGTCATAGCAACATGTCATGGTATATAAATGGTCTCATGATACCTTACTAAAGTCTTAAAATTGTTTATTATCAATTTTGCCAATATAAGTATTTGTTGATTTGTAACTATAAACATTTATTTGCTATTGTTGCGTGACTTTCGTGCATTTTGTACGTAACAGAAGTCATAAATGAGTTTAACATTTCAAAGCATACATGACAATAAATTATATTTAGTAGACGCTTTTACAAAACATGCCGATTGCGTACAAGCATCTAAAACGTGGACTACCGGACATATTGTGAAATTGATTTCAGATATTATTGTTTGAAATATAAGTTCCAAAATAATAAATAAATAACATCCAACAGTCACATACATAGTCCTGACCCCACACTAAGATCGAGTCTTGTGTCGTGGGTATCAGGAAATACGAGGGATCCACAAACACCCAGATCCGAAAGAAATATTTCTGGGTCGCATATACATTCCTTTCGGTGCGGAGATCGAACCCGCGGCCTCTCGTTTCACAGGGGGCGACAAAATTTTATTTATCTTGGCTGAACATCAGAAAGGCACAGTTCGCTTCAAATGATCTTGCATGCAGCAATTTACGAGTACCGGCCACTAATGCATCCCAAAAATTATTGTTAACATCGTTTATTATGAGTTTCGAAAGTGATCGCTGACTCCTTCTGAGATAGAAGCCCAAATCGTACAAATAACTGCAGTGCATTGGCACTTTCCAATATTGATTTTTGCAACCCATTTTATTGTTCCACACGGAATGAACTCTAGTTTCGATTGTATAAAGCCCAGTGCGTGTCGACATTACAATGTAGCAGCAACACCTTGGAATATGAATATAGAAAGCTATAAATATATTGCGCCTCGAGGGCAATATGAAGCTCGTAATAATATAATTTTATTGGGCAAAATGCGAGCAATAAAAGCGTCATGTTGATTTGATAATCACGCGGTTTGGTCCCGTGAACTGTGTTCTTTAACACGGCTGCTCGCGCGGCCAGACTACCGTCGCTCCGTGATTCACCACGCCCATCCCTCAATTGACCTTCTCGCGTTATGGCATGCTATTGTCGTGTTAGAACACATGGCTTCATGCCGCTGAATATATTGTTCAATTAAAAATGGCTATCTAGCGCCGCTCTAACTTATGAGAAGGGAAGAACCATTAATTAGGACATCCCATGTATGGCGTAAGTTATAATGAAACTGTTTTATTTAGGAATTTGTGATTAACTTCGCTTGATGGCAGGGTCACGTTAGTGTCGTGGCTTGCTTGTTAAAACCGCTTTATTAAAGTTCGCCACTGATAGCCTAGCACAAAAGACTTAGTTGACTCGTAAGACCTTTTGTGTTGTCCATCTCTTTTGCAACTTACCAAACAATTATTCTAATTTCGCGAAATGTTGTCAGATTTGATCTACTTTTACCGTAGTCTGTTACAATTGGAATGAAGTTCTTTCATCGAGCCAGCAATAAAAGAAAGCACGTTGGCATCACTGTTTCTGTTAGTCACAACTTCTCCGTAATATGATTTCCTGGTACTTTTTGTTTGATAATATCGGCTTCATGCATTAAGAATTGGCGTATAAACGGTCGATGCATAGTTTTCCTTATCTTATGAAAGAGAGGGAAGCAAAAATGGTATTAGAGATAATGTCATGCTCCCATGTTATTAGACATTTTGTGTAATGTCGGCTCCCGGGGCGTAGACTACCGGGCGCTGCGTGAATATCCACGCCCCTCTACCGTACGACCGTCTCGTGGTTATGAGTGCCTGGTACTATCTTGTATGTATTAATAGTATGCTGTCCTGTCGTGTTGAAGTATAGTATGCGGGAGGCAGCGAAATTGAATACAATGTCATGTCCAGTACGACAGACATGATATTGAAAAAATATTCGCAGAGTCCATTAATTATATAATATGTTTTTTGTACTTCATTCAGTGATTTAAAGCTGTAATGTTTTGTGAATAATCCGTGTTGATTATTTTGAGCTTCTTAAATGTTTTTAAATACCATGAAAACAAATATCAACAAAGTTCATTGTTTAATACTTTTTATGTTATTTGCGTTTCACGTCAAATAAATATAAATACACCCAACAGTCATAACAAAGTCCTGACCCCATGCTAAGATCGAGTTTTGTGTCGTGGGTATCAAAAACTACAAGTAACTTTTCGGTCTCACAAATACCAAATAGTTGTGGTTCACACAAATATTTGTTTCGGTGCAGGAATCAAATCCGCGGCCTCTCATTTCACAGCCGGTGCCTAAACATCTGCGCCACGGAGGTTGAAGGGACATCATGATGACGGTACTATTAAATTACTATATTATTATATTACTTGCGTGCATTTAAGACAATTAAAACGAGTTAATAACAGCCTGCCGCGCTAAAATTCTTCAAATTCCATTCACAATAAATTATATCTAAATATTCGAGATATTTTACCGATAGCCCAAGGAATGCCTCGTATTAAAAATAAGCCGACTTTATAAACAATAATATATATAAAAGTGCTTATAAAGTTAAGGAACTTGCAACAATTGAACTTCTGGAGACATTTTATTTTTTTATTATTTAAAATAAAAACTTGTAAGTGATATCTGCCTTTTTATGATTACAGTATGTTATTTTGTAACATCTTATATTATTTTGGTTGTAGCCTTTTCGCAATATTTTTATATCTAAACTAATATTTATAAAGAGGAAATATTTGTTTATTTGTTTGCATTGAATGGCTCTGAAACCGATCTAATCTGGGCCGATTTAAAAAAATCTTTTGTCATTACAATCCTACAAAATCCCTGATGAACAAGGACAATAGAATATTTTTTAAAAAGTGTATTTGGACGCGGGCGAATCCTGTCTGGTCCGCTTTACTCAATAAACTTGTAGCTAGTTATAAAGGCTATAAGAGTTACTGGACTTACTCAAATTCTTCAAGATTTCTAATTCGGTAACGTTTGTTAGGCAAGCATTGTCCCATTACAAAGAAACAGAAGAATATGAACCCAATATTTTAATGTGTATTGTATACTCACTTAAGTTTTTATAATTTATTGGCAATTCACATTAACCAGTGCAACAACTTAATGCAGTATATCAGTTAAAGAGTAAGCTATTTAAATAAGTGATTTGTCAATTATTGAGCTTCGAGCCCCATTACGTAAATTATAATCATATCAAGATGATTGCAGACCCTCCAATCTAATTAAACCATACGATTTCACTAAAGTGGCCGCCTCTGTATCCACCTATCTCTTGCGAATTTTTAAAATCGTCAGTCCAGACGTCAAACGTTGCGCTTACCAGTTTAAAGTATAGTATCGCAATATAATAAATAGATTCTATTAAAGCTACTCAAATTTATAAATCCACTACAGAACTAATAGAACAGTCTCTGTAATCATTACATCGAGCACAAGTACTTGTTAATTATTGTACTTAATTATCGGTTATACAAACGTTGCAGTTGTCACGAGATTACAATCATTTAGGTAAGATTGATCGCGCACTACCGCTGCAGTGAAATTATTTTCTTTGCCGCGCGCTCGTCATGGCAAGACTGATTATTACTGAACCCTTTGTGGGTACTGATGAATAGATAAAGTTATTAAACATCAATTGTCAGATTGTGAAAGATATATCGGTTATTAGAGGGCTATGTAGGACAATCGAGATAGAGCAGGCGAAATTCCATCAGCGGAGATCGGTTGATGCTTAATGATAGACTTTGGTTTAATAGCATAGGATTATGAATAAATTAATTCATCTAACATCAAACAATTTAGAGTAGAAATACATGGCAAATTAAGTTTAAAATAAAATATCGCCAAAACTGAGCTAATACAAAATAACAGTCGTGAATCGAGTCATTATCACAATCTTTAAAATAGGATGCACGTTCCAAAGTAATACCATAATGATCAGTTGTTCCATATCTTAAGCGCTTAAAAAACCTTGTTCTACAACATTTTTCCACCTTCGGTTATCGATCACCAAAGAACAACGAAAAAGTAGCCAGTTCGTATTAAAGTATGCTAAGTAGCCATAAATTATCGTCACCATATTCCTTCACATGAAGCTTTACCGGGTGACGGTTCATAAAAATATTTTTAATTGAATAACATTATATCAGGTATTAAACGGCCGCCCATGCGTTGCAGCATCAATGCGGGACGAATTGTAAAAGATTAGCATGAGCGAGGCGACGCGATTAACATAATTACTGGAGATGGCACGGCATAATGCCGTCGTGACATGGCATGCTGCGGCAAATTGATGCCAGGTTTGCCAGCGTTACACGTTTTTACACCACACTTGTATGCTATGACGGGTATGACGTATGCTTTATTTATATGCTTGTTTACTGTTACAAGGTCTGTTTTCCGAATCGTATGGTGTTTTCTTAAATGCAATGTAAATATAGTCATTTGGGTCGAATGTTGGGAATAACTTCTTTATACTTGTATTTTTAAGAGATTTGGGTTTCTTTGTATCTCATTCAGTGCCGTCAAATAGGAAAATTATTAGGTAACCACTGGTAACCTATTCTATAACAAAATCATGTATGTAAAAATAATAATATAATATAAATAAATGATATTACCAGATTCTTAGAAAATTATTTTGATAATCCAAATATATAAAACGTTATTGAGGTATCATTTATGAAATAAAAAAAAAAACAAAGTTATCTCACCTATTTTCACAACAAAATTATAACAAAGGCTTCTTTACTCTCTATTACTTGTTTCCAGTTACGTGCCTGCCTTAATGATCGACGATTAAAAACCTCTCCGGCCTCCGCGTTATGTCGAATATAACCACCGAACTATATACCCTAATTATTTTTCAAAAAATTACAATATTATTTTTCTAAAAATAAAAACATAATACAAAGTGCTAGGTATAGCCCATCCCGGCGTTTATAACGGACCTGGTATCGTATTACCGTGGCATCATTTAATTGAATATGCAACATCATGATACTTGCAAGAGCAGTATCAATTATTTCGCGTGTCGCCGTGGCTCAGCACTTTCTAGTACACGACCCGACGCTGTCGAAATTCGCACAACTATTGCACTGACATCACAGGACGCCGCGCTAACCCGCTCTCGCGCGCTTCATTCCACCAATATTGTTATATTATTCACTTGTTTTAATCGAATTGTATTTTGTTTAGAATAACAATGTTTTGTAGTACCGGGGTGAGAGTTCTTTGCTGACCCGAGCATAGTTATGATTGACGAGGGTTGAGACAACATGTTCTAATAAAAATGTATATTCTTTGTGAAATATACTTATTTAGCAACTTATTTCTTTTGATTATAACAGAATTTCCTAAAATAATTGCACGTAGATTATGTGTATTTGATAGACTTGTTGGCGCAGTCGGTTAGACACCGGCTGTGAAACGAGAGGCTGCGGGTTCGTTCCCCGCACCGAGAGAAATGTTTGTGCGGCCCACAAATATTTCTTTCGAGTCTGGGTGTTTGTGAGACCGAAAAGTCTCTCCTAGTAGCTCCTGATACTCACAAAACAAGACTCGATCTTAGTGTGGGGTTATTACTATGTATGTCACTGTTGGGTGTTATTTATCACTATTAAGAAATATAATGTAGTTGTTGTCATAATATAACACCGCAATAACAAAATGCACGTAAGCAAATGTGAGGATTTAATATACTTGTGACAGTGCTGTGACAGTGTGCTTTAAGCTATTGCTGACATTTTCAAATGATAATAACCGGGAATAACGGGTTAATTCTAACACCTAGGCACACATATTTTAACCATTAAACTAACGCATTGGACATGGTAACTGCCAAATAATAATATATATCTTAAGAGTATTCAACTATGAGTATACTAAAATAAAACTATTATTTACGGATGTTATCGCGGATTTTTACAGTTTTTATCTTCCCGACGCGACGATTCGATTACTTTACAGTTTTCGCGATTACGGAGCGGATTGTATTCAAGTATAATGATTAAATAAATATTTATGTAATTGATTTAAAACTGTTATCAGAAATCACTACCTTATAAAATAATATAGTTAGACATATCTGAGAAACTAAGAAACTATGGGATCTTCGCTCTACGCCTTTGGCTAGTAAAGCATAAAAGACGATTAATCCGGTTTCCGCGACAACCGTGTTAGAAGCAGAGCCGTCCAACTGTCACTCTTTTGTTGGAAATTCCATATATTCAAGTTAACCATTCTCATGTGTAAATTCAAAATATATTCTGACACTTTCCGGCTAGTTAAAAGTAACGTAATAGACAGACGTTCAGTGTGGTTATTTATCGCCGTTCGGGAAAGGCATTTTCTCACATTAGAATACATCAGATAGATTTTGTATTTAAAATATGTAGTGCTAATAACCTCGGCAGGTTCAAGAATCTAGAGCGGGTGTCATCGAACTCTAGTTCCATGAAAAGTAGTTAACCGACCAAATTTCAATCACACGATGATCGGACAGTTGGTGCGATAGGCTTTTTGTGTTTGAACACGAAAAACATTATAAAATCGCGCTTTTTGTCGTTGCAGACGAAACGATCCGCGGAGTGGCTATTGCATTTTTTACTTTAATTTCGTAGAAATATGTCTGTTATTGGTGGATGTGTCACGATTTTCAGAAAAATACTTAAAGTACTCCTTAATATTGTTAATAGTCACGTCCGGGAACGCTATAACAGCGGATTTTAGATTTAAAGTGGTCTTAGTATTTTTAACATACAAAAATTTAATTGAATTTTCAACGAAGCTATTATTCGGCTTTTAAAACAAAGTACGTAATACAGAACGTACGTAATTTTTTGTTAACTTGACACGATTCCCGTTTTCAAAAACTAACCTTTTAGTCACAGAAAGAAAAGCATATTATATTGGACCATTTAAATCATAAATATAGATCTCTATTGTATAAATGTACGTAAGTATACGCTGGTATGTATAAGAGTAAAAATGTTCAAGTATTTTCTACATATAAATACGTTGAAGTGATTAAAGTCATCCACATGTCAACAAGTTCTTCATAAGCATCTTGTTGACAGTGGTTCTGTAAGCTGACAATGTTCAGTCGTTTATATCCCGTTACAAACTAACATTATACATATACACCCATACAAAATGATCAAAGATTAAAGTATCAATTTTCAAAATAAGACGTTACAAAATTAAAAAAAAAACAGGAATTGGATTAGAATACCGATTATAATTAACTAACTTTATCGGCTAAAGTAAATATTATCTATAGAATAATTAAAATTATGCTGACATCCTCATTATTTTTTATGAATTATTAAGGTCACCCAAATAATTGATTATTAACCTTTGTTTACCTGTAGATAATGATTTAATGTCCCATATATTATTTTGTTTTTGTTTATTTTATAAATGCCGTGTTAATGTCGGCTTCATAGAATTCGCTGTGCCGATGAGCGCTCATCCGTTTTTGTACGGTCGAGATGGCAGATACGCGTTGCATTAAATCTTATAATTAAACTCAGATAGGCGTATTACACCGCGCTAGTATGACAGTGGGATACAGACGTTGCTAGCTTCTACGTAAATATCTTTTTGTATGGCACATCTTGAAAATGTTTAATCGATTTTTAAAGACAACTTCATGTCGAATGGACACATATTTTATAGAGCAGTATTTAAAATGTTGCAAAAAAGTTCTTATAAATACTTGTGTTAATATCTCTCTTGATACGACCTATGAGCCATTTATGTCTTTCTCATGCGTAAACATAGTTAACAATAGGTAGGTACTACAAAATGTTATAGGCCTTTTCCTCCCTTGGTTAAACTATGATAAAATCCCTAATAAAACAAATAGTTTTACCTACGAGCTTGGAAAATCAGAAATGAATTTTAATTAATAATAGGTTACGGTGTCGTGTTTAAAAATTTTGCATGCTTAAAATAACATCTTATGTCCCTTTATTTCGACACTGGTACAATGTATTACCTACTTTTTAATTTTATTATCAGTTTACTTATGATGTAGAAACATTTACAATCCCTACTTGCAATCAACAAAATTCCTGCCTAATCCGTCTCCATTAAAACTTTTAATTTGCTGCCAGACTAATAAATTATCAAAAGCAACATGCGGCCAAGAAACCCGGATTTATAATATAATTTATAATATTTACGTACAATATTTGTATTCGTAGAGACGCTCGATCATTCATGCTGGGACTAAAACAGATCGCGGTGAAATATAATTGATCGTTATGGCTTGGCTTCGGTCTGCTATCTTTCGCACGGCATAATGTGAAGACAGATATTGTGTTTGTATGGAAATTATGTGTTGCACAGATATATTGCGTCAATCCGGATGGGCAAGGGTTTAATATGCAAACCGCGCCGTATCATAACGTAATAAGATAATGGTGTACGAAAAATAAAAGAATATTGAAATACAAGACCTTTTTTAAATCACAAGCTGTGGTCTTGATTTCTGATCTCGCGTCGGGCAAAATGATTTTGGATTTATTTATTTATTATTATATCAGCCCGAAGTCAGAAATTTGCGTCCGATATAGCGATGAGCTCGCCTATCACATCGTGGGACGGAACACACAAGACGAGACGTAGGTGTCCTGGTAGCACCTCTGCCTACCTCTGCTGAGAAAAAAGGCCTCTCGCTTTTAATGTATTTCGTCTTTTTTTCTATTAACATTACTGCAATTCACCCAAATGTATAGTTCAGTTAAGATAAAGTTATCCATAGACGTGAGATGATTATCTCTCGCCAATAAATACAATTTTGGCAGCCTTATAGCTTCAGGATCACACAATGTGGGTCACTATGACGAGTTCTTATCTACAGTGTAATACTGTACGCTCGTAATCCGGCCGGAATCGAATATCATACGAAGAATTGTTGGGCCCACAATTTTTTTGGATAAATACACTCTCGTTAAACTGGTATACATTTACTTAAAATTATTATTTTTTCTTAAAATACTAACTCGCATAAAACAATAATCCAGAGACCATAATCCAGTATACAAGAAACAACAGTTGCGGAATCAATTCTTCCCAAGATATCTACATTGAATTAACGAGCAGATTTTGCTCAATGTAATATCTTAAACAGATCCATATTAATTAGCTGAGCAATTACAGTTGCCCGCATTACGGACTTTGCCGACGTCTTAATTTTGCAAAAATATTTACACCGTCCGGGACGGACACGTAACGACAAAGATTTATTGCGACAAACGTGTGATTCACTTGGCGATTAGCCACTACCTGTGTGTCAGCTTTAATCAGTAATTAGTAATTAGCGGAGTTATTACTTTTTCCAGTTTTACATCTGTACTTAACATACGTGGACTTTATTTATAACGTTAGATTATTTATAGATTTAATTACGCTTAACTGTTACTGTTTTTATCTGATGTGAGACTGTGGTCGCTGGATTATAAATATATTTATCATTCTTCCACTTTGCAGATCAATGGCGCCACAAGTTGGTTTATCAAGTGCTATGTTTTTCACATATAATTACGCAATATTGATAGAATTGTAATTGTTTTGAATTGCAGTTTTGAAAACCTATGTTACAATGAAATCTCGGTCAAGATTGGAGATATGCATTGAACTTGTTTTTAAATTGTGTTTTGTTTAAATATTAATTGCTGGTGTACCTTAAATATATTTTAATTCCTAAATACAGCATATGTTCCCATTAAACTTTTAATATACTGCAGTTTCTGTAAAATGAAATATTCAAATAGTACGTAATATTTTTCATTTTCATTAAAAGTTTGTTTAACATACTAGCAGAATTAAAAAAACAGTATTTAGAAAAATATTTGCATTGGAAATCATATTAACATTTTACTTATGCACACATGAATGTATGTACAGATTGTACATACACAAAGTATAGTGTATTATTATTATTATTTTATATAATATATTCGATCTATTTGACTCAACATTTCCTATGATATTAATTGTATTACCGCACATCAAACTAATTATAAAAAAAAAAATACGAGGCACCCAGCAGTGGGACTCAACAGACCTTAATCAACAATAATGTTGGAGACAATGCCTCGACCCTACCAAGCATTGTTAACAAAGTCGGACGCGTATCGTGAGATGTAAGCGTCCCTCAGCGAACCGGTCGCACCCATTGGATATTCATGAGCAAATACCCAAGAGTACCTACGTGATCACCAGACTCCTCGAGTAATTAAGGCTCGTGTTCATAAATTTTAATTGTGATTTTAAGCATCCACTAAGCGGTGCCCTGCTGCGAGTAATGAATACAAATTTACTGTTTGTTAATAAAATGATTTATTGATGAATCGAATTTGTATAGCCTTGTTAACAAATTTAAAGTGTTGCTTAATGGCGCCGCCGGTGACAATAAAGTATGGCGGTAGTTAATTACGTAAACACTTGGGTAGTAAAAGTTGTGTAAATATTTGTATGGGGCGAATGGTTCAACCGCGATTGGGTACTCCAAAGCACTTCTTATTATTGGAATAGTACCAATAGAAATAAAGTTAAAACGCTCCGTGATTACGCTCGGCAATAAAAAGAAAAAAAAAATAAAGTTAGTTATAAAAATAACTTGAAATAAAGTTAGTAGCTGAACAATGGCTGTGTTGATTGAATTTTCGTCACAGTAACGGTCCATGATAAATATAGCTACAAGACTTACCTGCTTTATACCATGACTTCTAAATTTAGATAAATAGTCTCAATTTAATCTCGAGGAGGCAAAAAATATGTATTTCCATTCAGCCACATCGTCAGTGACTAAACTATTCTAACCTATTGAAAACTATGAAGTAAAACTATTTTTTGCGCAATTATTCCGAATTTGGTTTTATTTAACTTTCTTTAATTTAGTTTTATTTTAGTTTGATTTAACTTTAAACGAAATTCGAAATTTCGTAAATTTAAGAAACCACTATTAAAAACTTTCCAGTATGTAATTTAATGTGAAAAAGCTTGTAAAACAGCGCACATTTAACTTTACAACCTTAAAATAATCTCATATACGTAAATAATAACCTATAATGAATCAACGCCTTAAAGTTATGGTTACTAGAAATTTGTAATATACCAGCAGTGTGCGAGATTATATCAATTTTTGCTTATGAAAACCCTGTATAATGGTAGCAGAACAAAATTAAAGGCTGCAGAGGCGTGTTGTAGTTAATTAGGTGAAATTACCCATCTACGCCGAGGAAATTGTTTCATGTCCAGGGCTGCGGGACTAGCACCCATTTTTTGTATAGACACGTTTCTATGTAATTTATTGTTAGTTTTGTAGAGCTACGTAGTTGATATAGGTTGATTTTTTAAATTTTTTATGTGCAGGTTAAACTGTATCACTCTACGGTGTTGTGTGTGATCATGTGGGGTGATTGACAGCAAGAGACTTTTTTTGTTGTCTGATAAAGTTATTTGTTATTATTATGTTAGCGTATACATTTTAGAAATTATTTCCTTAGCAGATTTTTTTGGTGTGAATGGTCTTGTAATAAATTAGTTTGTTATTTCTAATAATGCTGTCTTTTTTTCAACAGTTCACTGATAGAATTGTACCTAACGATATAAAAGTAACAGAAAACTCCAATCGATACCTAATTTGAAAAACTTAACCTATCGTGTTTATTTCTGTAAGAACTCTCAAAGAGTCTTTAGAATTTTGCTTCGTAATAAGCTTCTTATAATGCAACGCGACAATATCCTATGCATTCAGAGGAATTATTGTTGGTTGCTGGCCTTCGAAGAAAGACAACAAATGAATGGGGGAATAAAAAATCATTGGGGTCAAAGTTTGTTAGTTTAAGCCTTTACCTATAAATATGTGTATTTTATGATCTACACATATATTATTATAGATTACATTTTATATTTACGTAAAAATAGTATTACTAAATAAACCAACAAGACAAATAATAATTTAAATAACTGTAAAAAGTTAGAAGCAACAAGCGATTAACTGGTAAACTGTTGATATATCATCGCGCGTCATGAACAAGAAAACCGAGTATATTAATGAGTGACGCCCAGGTTTAACGAAACAAGTGGTGGGAGAATGGAGTTCTACCTTCTAGTTAATAAGTGGGAGGTGTCGCTAACCGACGTAATGGTGGGGAGTGCGTGCAAGCCGATACTGACGTCTGCCGCAAGTCACGAGATTACAGAGATTAAATAATAAATGATATTTAAAAAAAAGCATAAATGGTTGTTTACAGTATTGCTAAGTATTGATCACATGACGTAAGAAAACTAAAAGTTGCGTGTTGAATGCAGAATTATTCGCTCTGCTAAAATTGTTAATTGCAAACTTTAAAGGTACTTTATGGTAAATTTATTCCACGTATTTTTAACAGCAGCCAATTATAGTTTATAATAACACATTTGTATCATATCATAATTTTAATATAACGCAGAAGCTGTGGCGTTGTTCCACTAATATTATTGTGTGAGGCAAACGGTTAAATAATGTATCGCTTACATAAACAATACTTGGGCGTATATAATTATCACCTATTTCATAGAAGAGGGAGGTCGTAACTACGTGAGCTACGCTTTAAATGATGAAGAATGTGTATAAAACTCACATAATTATCATTTGCGTATTCACCGAGTGTTGAAATGGCTGTAACTTGACAATTTAAACCTGAACCCAGCGACGGCGAAACAATATTTCATTCTTTAATGTTTCTTTGTAAAAGTGCAGGGAAGTAATGACATATGTTTACGCAGCGTATAATTATTTAAATTACAAGGAGCTTTAGCCACATTAAGTAGAGCATTAACGATTAAAAATAATGTCTTTTTCAACCTGTCTGGTCAAGTATACTAATGTAAATAAAATACCCGACATTTTATAACGATGAAAGATGTGAATCTTTGTGAGTCTTTGGATGAGATCACGTAGTACTAGTCAGTCTACAGTTATATTTTAGTATGAAATGGTTAGTATTTAAACAAAACATCGAATTTATTTGATCGGTAGATATAATAATATAGAATGCTTGTCACAGGAACTTTTATGACTTGTAAATCGGTTTACAAGTACTCCGTATTGTTGCAGAGGTAAACAGTTAATTTATAACATTAGTTAAAGCTTTTCTATGACATGATATTTTTTTAATGTATTTATTCCTAATTTAAATAATGAAATTAATAAATTAGAAATAACCTTTTTTCCGCGAATATTTACTTTCAACATTATCCGTAGAAATAAATAGATTTTTATAACATAAACTACTCACGTTTTACAGCAGAATGTCGTCGATGTGAACACTCAGGTAAACTAGTGTTCATAGATGTGTAAGCCACATGCGGAATCTGAAAAGAAGAAACAATATCATGACTCTGAAAAAACAGAAAATACCGACGTCATTAAGTCCGCTTGTATTATATTCTATAAAGTTTAAATAAATAATAAATTTAAAAAAAACTTCTATGTTTTTATTGCCTTTATAGGCGGCGAGCATAGCATGCGGCCCGTCTGATGGTTAGCGGTCACTGCCACTCATGGACAATCTTACATTAACACGTACTATTTATTTTTTAATTAATAATTTTTCAATAATTCCTACACGTTAATAATATTTTTTTTATTCGTACCATAAAAATCAGGCATATCCCAGATCAATAAATCAAAACAAAACACATTTATAACTACATCAAACCGAACAAAAAACATAGACTGCAACAACACCACTCAAATAAACAAATGACGGCCAATCGGTTGAATAAACACAGGCCCTGATTTACAAGTACCCGAGGCAGGGCGATGTCGCTCATCGCTCATCGCTTAACGCGCAGTAATGAGAACATGAGTGTTACTAAGCGACGCCATTTATGCTAGAGATGTAATTTCCGATGCGATACACCCGCGTTATGGGAGCTTGTAACAAATGAAATTAGATAACCTGTTTGCTTGCTGCTGTTTGGCCGATGCTTGTCTGTCCGGGCTCCGGTGAATTAATAAAGGATTCGCGATGAAATAGCTTGGAAATCTGATTTTGCTTTAGATTATTTTGCAATATTTTAATGGCTTTTGGGATAGCAAATGCCATATGAAATTAAAATAATGTTTGAGAGCTTTTTTAAAAAGGAGTTTATAAATGTAATTAAAGTGAAGCTGTGTTACAACTATTCCAAAAATGTACATGATAATGAAAAACATAAAAGTTATTGGTAATTAATTACTGCATTTCTACTTTTATGCAGTGGTTTTTGTAATTATATGACATGTATGATCAATTATGAAATATTAACGTAATAAAAAGGTAGCATTTAAATAAAGAAAGACACAAAAGGAAAAAGATAGTTGATGTTTTTTGTGCCATTTCTTCTTCACAGCTACATCACGTTCAAAAGCGTTAGTTTTACTTAATGATTCAAAGATGTTATGAGAGACTTTTTGAATTATGTTTAATTGTTTTTAATAAATCTCCTATTAAACGCAACGTGGCGATTAGTTTGGCATAGTGGTAGGGCTTTAAAATTCGTTATGTTATAAACTGTTTTATCTGTGTAAAATTAATTACTTCGTTGAAAAAACGATTAAAATTATGATTGTCATTGAATGCACACAAACACAACTCATTGACTGGAACTTCACACAACTAATAGATTTCCGACACGTGATTAATTAGTCCTTAAACACTTTTTAATAACTAGCAATTATGCATAGTCTAAACGATACAATAAAATGGCAAGGTGTAAAGAATTGAAAATGAACAAAAACTTGTTATAATTTTATAGTATCCACGAAGAACATTTGCTAAAAACTTGCTCATCTCAATCAAATTATATATTGATGAACTTTTGTGCGTGTTGTTAACGGTAAAAAGACGCATTATGTAGTAAGTGTACATGGTGCGAGTAAACTTACTAATTAATTTATGTACATACATGAATGTACTACGGATGGTCATCACTAACGCCTCATGGTAGCCTTTAGGAAACTGTACTTATTCAAAAGTACAGTTGGGACGGATACGACACTAAAATACAATCGTATAACAATGTATATATACGTACGTATGTATGTATACGCATGTAGTTTTTTTATTTATCTTTTGAATTAATATCAACGACTTCAGCCAATGTTCGTCTGCTGTGTCTGTTTTACGGTGTTTTCTAAGTTCTAAGCGTAATGTAAGGATTTCCGGCAACTTTTATTAGGTCATCTCTCTACCTTTTTTTATTTCCAATGCTACATTTACAAGATCTGATATATCATCTTACTATATGTTTGCTTCAATACAGTAACAATTATTTATAACAGGAATGTGTTAAAAATCCGGTTCTTACGTATTGCGGGACAGCGTACATTTTATACACATTGCAGAATTATGGCTGATGATGTTACAGCTAGTCCTTAAGACCAAGAAGGGCAAAATGAAACGTCAAACAACATTAATAAACATACTTTCGAAACGTCTTTCATAAAACAATGGCTTGGATTCGTCGTCACTTGTTGACTATTTTCATTGCTGAGGCACGTGCCTGTCAGTTGGCCATGCAATTAATGTCGCCTGACAATGGAAGGCGGGAAATGGCATTTCACAAATATCTCACGCCGCCTCCTTCCATAAAAAACCAGATTGGCCATATTGAGTTTTTAACAGGACCAGTTCTTTGTTACTGTAGACATATCAAGAACATTGCATACGTATGCAATGTAACAATGTCCAGTTATTTCTCAATAAAAAATCCAAAACGGTACTAAACTTCCACAAAGTTATAAAAATCCTTAGGGATTACCAACGCTAGCGATTGCATCAACAATCGATGTCGATGAAATCCAACGACTATGTAACGCCGTGGCATCGATAAATTTCATGTTCCGACACTTTATCATGAACGCACTTAGAAAACCGGCGCGGTAAATGACAGGTGTCGTATTTTATCGTAAAATAATAATTCTATTGTTGGACAACCCTAAATCTATTCATGGGCCCAATAAATTATGTGTGTATGCGAAATGAAGTGATAATATGCGGAACAATACCTTCGTGGTGTTGGCTTTTGTAGTGATGTGACACGGGGAAATCTGCATGCCTTTACATATTTACAAGTGTAGCTATAGTGGCCACAAATCAATGCTAAGACAGGAATCTTAAGGAATGGCCAGATACGTTTTTGAATACATTTCTATTCATAGTAACCTCTTCGCCCAGCTAATGAAAAATAAATTGCGTATTTGGACAAGGAATAATGAAGATTTTACAATTGATTCAACTTGCTCACAGTAGTTGCGGGGTCAATCAAAAAATCATGATATATCATTAAATAAAACTTTATTTATCAATCGGGGTATCCACGAGTAATGTCGACATAATTGAAAAGTTAAATATAAAGTTTATCAACTAACACTGTAGATCACTTTTTATCACATCGTAATTTTTCTATCGGTCACCTTTAGATGACAAAGAACCAAATGAAAATTGATTCTGTTTTATTTGAGTTTTGTGTTACATGCGAGGAGTATTTTCTGGGAAATGAATTACTCATTGTGGCAATGTTTTAACATCAGCGATATTGACTGAAGGTAAACTTTTTATACCTATTCATGAACAGAAGTGTGTGTTGATTATGCCATATGGTAACCAAAAATATCGGTATCTTGACGAAAAGTGATCCACGTAAGAACATCCACTACACCTGAAGAATCATAATTAATTATATAATAGAATCTTCATTGTACGCTAAAAAGAACATAACACTAAAGGTATATTTAAAAAAGGTACCGATATCAAATACAAATGGCGGTCTTATTGCTCTAGGCGATCTTTACCAGGCATATATAGGATAGGTATAGGAGAAGAAAAAAGAGAGAAGATTATTTTTATAAAGAGTATCGGAAAAGTAAGGTTAAAGTTCAAAAACCGCTGAACGGAAAGCGACTAAGCTGTTATTTTAGATGGGTTTTCAACGTGACAGTAATACTGTCCCGACCGGCTGAGACATTTGCGTCGAAGTGAAGACTACAGCGTTACTTTACCACTTACAATTGACCTTTACACATTGTAGTAATCCCTCATTAAGACGTTAATAAGAAAATAAGTTATATAAACAATTTAAAACTAATTAATTGAAAGTTCACTTTACTGATTAATTGAAAGGTTTTAGTGCGTGTTGGCCGACACTGGGTTTATTTAAAATTTATATTATAAAGTAGCGTGTTTATTAATGAATATTAAATGGACAATACATGTCGTCAGCCTTTACAGTTATACCTTGACATGGTGTTAGTAGCGTGCTGTAAATTAAAAGATCCATCGATGATTTAATATTGGAAAAACAATTTTTTATCGTACTAAATATTTATAAAGGTAGAAAAGTAGTGACAAATACGTTTAAACAGTTGTATTATTTATGAAGGATTTTATTAGACCCTATTGGGGTTAAAAGTTAATGAAACACATTATAGTGTCGATTAATTAGCCCTTGGTTCGCAGTGTTATTTGTAAACTATAAGGTTGATTGAACAGTTTCTTTGTTAACTTTTTAGTACTTCGCTTAATTCATACAGGGTTTTGTTTAAGAGATAAAATAAAAACATTACTAATTATTCTTAATTACTATCCTACGTGACTAGAATACCAACGACTACAATAAATTGTATGTTGTTTCATTTTATCGATTTTAGTATTTGTAATATTTCTCAATTAATTAATCTTATTAATGGTTAAATAAATCATTCTATTACACAAACATTAATTAAGAATGACCCAGTCCATAAGTAATGCCGAACAGAACAGGTATCGATCGCGGACGTATATTATCGATATACAAGTCCCATCACTAAACCGCTCAATGACGCGTGGCAGTTACGAGGTAATAACTCATCGGTGTTGTACGAAACGACAGTTACAGCACTAGTCCGCTCATTAATGTACGTCGAATGACTTAAACGGATTAATGTTGACGTGGCTTTGTGTTTATTACGACTTTGATCCTCGCCGGTTGTCTGATATTTTATTTACTTTCTATTGCAACAGATTCCAAAAACAAAATGGCGGACAATTAGCTTAGCAGTATCAAGATAATATTTAAAAATCGAACGGTTCCACGACTAATGGTGCCTTTAAATTATTAACACACACACCAGCGTATATAATTTGTACTGCCTACAGAAATTTCTCGAAATACGGTTTGCATTTTTAATTTTTGTGAAACGCATCTTGGAATATTCTTAAATGTAGGGAATCTTAGAATCAACTATATACTTAATAATAGGTAATTTTATTGAAGTCTGAGTTACGAGACGAGAAATCGTGAAAAAATCATTGACCACATTAATTATAAAAAATACTTAAGAGCATGTTTTGATGTTCTTAACGGAATCATTTCCTGGTTGAGATCATCGGATATAAACACTTAGCGATTTGAGGATGTGCTTCTAACCGGTTTGACTACCTCACTAATAAATTTTTATTACTCCAAGAATTAAATTGTAATATGAAAAACTCTTTGACGTAACCAAAACGTTTCTTCCAACAAACACATCCTCCATTAAAGAAAACAATCTCGAATCAGTTATATCATTATGACTCAGACTTTTTTGCACGGTTCCATTAAGAAACGTTGATCTGTGAACGCTAGATTTTAAATCCGACACTTAGCCGCCGCCGGTTAAATCCTCGCACAGCAGGATGCAAAGTGTATTAGCTCGAAATAAACTGTAACCTGAGCTACACATCACCCATCAGAGATAATTAATAGCAGCTACTTGTGAGTTTAGCTACTCGCAGTGAGTAGCCGGGATTATATTCCTCATTTTAGCTCTTTAAAACGTTGATTGAGCAACATTGTTGGGTGAAAATTACCTTACGTAATACCAATTTGTTAGCTTTTATAACGAATATATCTGCATGCGGTGAGTGGAAATTAATAGGATTATATTTCCTTGGAGGGTCCAATACTTAATCGGGTGCTATACGTAAACTGTGAATGGTAGAGATCAAAATTCGATTCCCGGCTGCGTAATTTGCTTTGTGTGTGTTTGTATTTAATCCAATTAAATATGAAGAACGCGACACGATTTACAATGGACGCACGGTTTCATAAAATTTCGTGGATAGTTAGTTATACAAGTAGTATATTATGTTACTGCCTCGGTGGCGTAGTTGTACTAGGGTACAGTTACAAAGCTGAGGTCTCGAGTTCAAATCCTGGGTTGAGCGAAGTGATATTGGATTTTTCAATTCATTATCGGCCCTGAGTCAGGAATTTGTGCCCGATATGGCGATAGGCTCGGCACCTATCACATCGTAGGACGGAACATACAAGAGGAAATGTGGGTCTCCTGGCACCTCTGCCTACCCCTTCTGCGAAAAAGGCGTGAATTTATGTATATGTATGTATAATATGATAAAACCGGAACGCATTAAAAACACTTATTAAAGCGTTCTGATTCTTATTTCCTCCTATCTCTCCTTTTTTAAATATGCAAAGGACAATGAACCTAAGATTCTAACTCTACTTGGCTTCACTTGTTTGTCGTACCACCATCACTGTCATGAGTCACAGAAAATCTAAGTACAGAACATAAGTCTCTGCCAAGAAGCGACGTATTATTATTGTCTTGTCAATGCCACATATTACGAAAGCTACAATCACGCAATTAGATAAATAGCTGTCATAGCATGAGACTGTCAGGCGGAAGGCGAGCAGACGTAGACAGGGGTTACTCTATAAAAACGATACGAACTTCGAATGTTCGGATGTTCGACGTCCGGAGTAAGATATAAGTTTTCCACCTCTAAAATTCAATAGTATTTTCTATTATGCTTATCATTTTCTCCGAACTTAGTCAATGGTTATGACGTACGATTGAGGATTCTAACACTTTGTGGAGTATCCAATCACATTAGTTTTACGTACGACATCGGAAAATTCGAATTTCGTATCGTTTATAGAGTAAACCCCCAGAAGGCCCTCCCATAGATTACTCCGAACTGCGACCCTGTGGCGCTTGTAGCCAACGGCTCCCCGCGATCTTTATCAAGTTAACTGTCTATCTGCTGGGGCCTTCCCACACAAATTTATTAGGCTTTACAGTTACAGTAAATTATTGCGTCCTTTCACGAGCTACCGAAAAATAAATATTGTCTTGTTCCCGCCATCACTTTGCCTCTCAGCTGGTGGCATTGGACACTGAAGATTGTAAGCATTGGCGATTTAAATGGAACATGTGTATTAAATTTTATTGTGTGTATATTACTTTTGTCGTATTTGAATTGTTATTTAATAATACTTTCAAAAAACGCTTTATTATTATATATATTTTCATACATAATAAAACAGTTACATATTTAATTAAACTACGAAGTTGTAGAAATATGATCATATTATTTTACAAAACTTATCACTGTATCACTTAAAATCAGGCGAACAGGCATGCCGTCTCTCGCCATTCGGTATAATAAAAAAATGAAGCTACTCAATTCAGTCTTAGTAATTAAAAGCCTCATAAAATCCATAAATATAGTAACAACCCACGTACCAGCGTAGTACCTACATATCGAAATGCTACTTACGACGAGCACCGATTACCAATCCACGTAGCAAAGCACTAAAAAGGTACTAAATCTGCAGTCACCACTTTAGCTCCTTAGTAGGTGCTACAAATTGCCCACACATTTTTCCGTATAATTTTCGCGTCAGGTCCAAGCACCGTTGGAAGGCCCCAAGCTACTGTTTCCTAGTCGTTTCCTATAATAGTCGATAAATAACTTGCGATGAGTTATTGTGGCGCCACACAATACTAGGTCCTTCGGTCTTGGGTGAAGGGTTTCGTGATGGACTACTACTAGAATTTCATTGTATTCCATTTCGTGTTGTTATAAGGCAGTGTTGTGTACATAGATCATACATTTTAACACGTTGAATGCGGCGGTAAATTCAATTGGCTTTCAGTTTATGCTGTATATTAACTTGAGTCTACTCGTTGTTCGTTCTATCCAGGTTGTATGATATATATTTTTTTCTTATTGCATACGATCTATGAAGACATTGATATCTGCCGCTAATGGACATCCACAGCACTTGGATCATAAATGTGCTGCCAGCCCATCAAATCGGGAGGGGAGCGGGTTGGAAAAAGGATGGGAAGAGGAAAGGGGTATTGAGCATTCGGCAATCTCACTCACTGAACAAAACGCGATAGCCCAGCTGGCGCTTCATTCGATTTACAGTGAGACAGTGATTTCGCCTCGGACGAGCCTCTCCATTCATGCCGAGTCACGACTGACAAACAAGAGCGCGGCTGTACCACTTCTAAATGTGGTCACACACACTCGCATGGATTCAAATATGGTCCTAACTTGGCTAAAACTATAGCAAAATGGGATATCGAAAGGGTTAAAATTCGATATTAGACACATGATGAAAGAGTCTACACCGCTGCAAATAGTTTTTTGTCCATCCCAAAGATTATCTAGATCGTTCATAGAAATAATATCACTGCATTATGATTTTGTTTCTAAGTTAAAGCTGTTTTTGTGTCTTATAAATAGCATAAAATAGCATAACCAATAAACAAAATATTTAAATTTTATTACCGAAAGCACCACAAACGTAAGAGCGTCGTTTAAATCGATTGAAAGCGTGTATATCCAGTAAACATGTTGCTGTAAATACGGCAGACGTGATAATACTGCTATAAATATGTTCTAAGATGAGTTACGGGGCCGTACAATAGAGATTGTTAACTTAGATATATCGCCTACGTACCGGCCCGCTTGCGATGTACGCACACTGTGCCCAAAATGTACCGAAGTGTGTGGACTTGCCACTGAAGTCTTATAAACTAATATTAATTTTTAATTGAATTAAATTTTTCGTTTATTAACTAAAATAGTATATATAAATAGTAGGTAAGTATAAGTCAAATAGATTGGAACATTTATTCAATTATGATTTCAATTGTCCCCATGTATGAATCGATTGTCTTATTTGTCCGGAAAAATACATAGATAAAAACGATACCGTGAGAGTAGAGCAGAAGATGAAGAATTAAATGACGAGTAAATAATTTTATAATAATATTTTGTTTTACACATTAAACCTGTCCATTAAACAGTTATTAAAAATAATTTTCCCCCCTACTGCCACCACAACAACTGTCAGTCACGATCAACAGCAGCACGCAAAAAAGTGGTACCGAACTTCGGAGCTCGGCGAGTCACTTTTAATGCCTTTTGTACATGGGACGGTTTTTTTCACGGTACGACGGGATAGCCGTATAATTAACAAAACGTGCAAACTTGTACATTGCACGGCAAAGCTACGTTACGGCGCCACCGCAGTATTCGCCGTGTAAGTAATTCTACATGCTCTCATAGTGATTCACTCAACATTTACAATCATACCTACACATGGAGAATTGACTTTAGAATTTCATGCCAAAAAAAGTGTGTGGACAAGATGCCTTAGAGACACTAGGTTGTCTTTAACTCGCATAAAATTAATCAGAAAAGAAATACAAATAGAAGGAGTTGAAAAAAAATAATTGTCCACTTCCCTCCTCAAAAAGTGGTTGATAAAATATTGAATTAAGAGGTATTATCCTCCAGTATTAAGATATGCAACTGAAGAACCACGGGATAAAAAAATATATGGCTCCTTTGGTGTGGGCTGCTATTGAACTAATAGATATGGCAAAAGCACCGAAAAGCACGAAAATTCTTCCTGGATTCTACGAGGTCCACATGCAACACACGATGCTATTTGCATATTGATCAAGACACAACCGTTAAACAATTTTCCTATTCATTGTCAACATTGAGGTTTTAATAACAGAAAATACTATACAATAAGATTAACGGATCAATCTAAATGGTGCCACAACTCCTTATCTCGTAAGAGTATCTTTTTGTCGAAGTATAAATTTAAATTTCAACTTACCGACATTAAACTGAAATATCGGATTTCTGAGTATAAAAACGCTTTGCGCGTTGTAAACTAGTTTGTTACGATACTTTTCACTGTTATTAAAGAGTTCAATGTTTTAACACATAAGATAATAGGCGATTACAGGAGCAAGCTCTAAAATGACTGCGTTTATCCACAACACAATAGAGATTGTTATCTCAGATATTCAAGTACCTACATAGTTACCGAATGGGATCACGATGCATCTAAATTGTAGGGCAAAAGGTTTGGAGCTAGCTATTTTGTTAACGGAATCCCTATTGTAAAATATATTTTGACTTATAAGCATTTACTACACTGAAAATATAATGCCTTATAGTAGGTACTATTGATTACTGAAAGATTAATTTTAAATAATATTTTAGCTTATTTTATGCTGTGAAAATAGGAGTTATAAAGTTCTAAAAATCGCAGCACAAATATAAAGCTACAATTGTCAAATAGAACATTTAGGAAAAATCATTAGCTTAGTTAAAATTCACCTCACTAATTAGATTTAGCTGCCAACCGAAGAGGTCCTAGATTGAAATCCCACTTAGAATTGCCGGAACGGAAATTATACCCGGCATTTCATTAAGCTCGCTTCTTGTCATGCCTAACAGGTCGTCTAAAATTACGCAGATGGATTATAACTCAAGTCTGATTGAAGCGAATGAATCTATATGATATGAAGACTAACGACATGTAATAACATAAATGAAAACTAGGAAATGTCCAATTACTTACTCGCGTCGCGTCATTTATCCATTGACGACTGTATCGGTGCACGTGAGGTTAAACTATATTATTAAGCGCGGTTTATTCATATTTATTACTTAAATATGTACGCGCCAGTTACTCGGCACACTTGCGTATCAGATCGGCATTCTCATGATACCACTTAGAACGGCACTCGTCGATGCGAATCATCTAGAAGCTGTGATTGAGCCTGTCTGTCTGAGCTAACCGAAATTACTGCCTACAGATCGTAAGACACTAGTTAGGAGAGACTCATATCCTTATCCATTGACACGTGATGTGGAAAATTAGATATATACGTTAAATTATACACAAAAAAAACAAAATCAACTAATCTTTACGAATTTACAAAATTGACATGTTTTAAAAATGTTATGCAATCAACAAATTATGGTAAGTGGAATTGAGTATACATCTTTCACTATTATTTTCTTTTTGTTTCCTACAATTTTCTATTTTATTTTTTTATGATAATATAATAATTATATAATATTTTATTTATATAACATGCATAATTAAATAAAAAAGTGCAAAATGTATTTTTATAACTAAAATAACTGTAAGGCATAATGTTTTAGGTTAAGCGTATAAAAATTAATAAGTGGGACCTCTAGCCGCTCATTTTCGTGCGCCAACAAGCGTCTGATGCAGACGTGATAATGCGCCAATAAATATCTTCAGATGACTTATAACTGTGCTAGACAATAGAGATGGTTATCAAGACGTGTCCCGTGCTCCGGTACTCGGACCCGTGTTGGATCTGTCGCGGATACTATCCAGATTACGATGTTTTGCGTTAAGTCTAAATGATTGAATTGTTGAAGTTTTGTAGAATACTGTTTGTTAATTAAAGAGTTTATTCTGTGTTGGGATAATTGTCAATTGAGAAATAATTAGAAATTGAATTATTGGAGCAGTCTAAATTATGGAATTGTTGAGTTGTGGATTTTGAAGTTTTGTATAGTATTGTTTGTTAATTAAAGAGTTATTCTATGTTGGGATGATTATTATAAATTGAGGAGTAATTAGGTAGAAGTTGAATGATTGAAGCAAAAACAGTTTCTAATGGGACACGTGCTTTTGTTTTAATAATATTCTGATTTAGACGGATCTATCACATATAACATGTATATACGTTAAAAAAGTGACGTTAAAATATTAACTATTGGTAAATACTACATTAAATTATTTAAAAAATATATTGCTTCATGATGTTAAACACAATTTTCTGTGTAGAGAAACAATAATTCGCTTTTTAATAACAGATGGAGTTTCCTAATCAACCCATCTCAGTATAATTTATGAAATAGTTATAAGAATGTAAATTGTTTTTCAACTAAATAATTATTATTCTAGATAATTCTCTAAATACCTTACTTCACAGACTTCCCTTAACCGATTCACTTTTTCTGCTACTATAGAAATTCCTTTGAATGAATAAGTCATTGTGTCTTTAAGAGCTTGTACATGAGTGGCCATAAATATAATATGTAATAAGTAATGCAAGTCGTTGAACATTGTAAAGAGCAGCTATAAAGTCCAATAGATGAATTTAATGTTTTTAATACGCTTATACCTCCATGCTTGTACAAATGCGTGTATATACCTATAAAGTATTTTTTTGTTATTTTCTCTTTATTAATTTGGGGACCTTGAATCAGAGTTGACTATTCTAGTCCCATAGCTATAAAGTAGTTTGTAACTTGCTTTTGGAAAGGGTGGATTCTGCATAAGGAAAATGTTTTTTTTTAGTAATACTGATGGCCGATGCATAAAAATCATGGTTTTAAGTTGTTATTGATTATTTCGTAAATTTAAAAAAGTAAGATTTTTTCATTCGAGACTGAAAAAAGTAAATATTATAGAAATTTAAGCTTTGTGTTACACAATAAATGCAAAATGTGTTATTGAAAACTTAATGAGTTGTTTATATTTAATTTTAAGCAGCATTTCTGCACGTTTTTTGCGTCTGATAATAAGATAGATTTTAATTTTAAAAAATACCTAGGCCAGCGTGGTGGAATATATGGCCTAACCACTCTCAATCGTACTGTCGATTGTAGAGTAGGCCCGTGCCCTGCAGTGAGACGTATATGGGCTAATACAATAGGAATAAAATATTACGTTAATTAATTTATAGCAATTGCCTAAAATTTCCACAATACTTAAGGGACTAATGTATGATGTTAGATTTAAGACATACATGCAGAAAGTAAAAGAGAAAAAGGAGTAGGTACTTTTGGTTTTACCGTAATATAACTTAACGAGACACACAGCTAAAATGTAACTACAGGTTTAGAACTAAAAATTAAATAATAACGTCCTCATTCATAAACAGTTTTCAACCCTTTTTTACTTATCGATTGTTCGTCACTTTCAAAAGACTTTTGAATTCAGTTTGAACGAAGGAGACAAAACATTCGAAAGCTAAAATAGGTTTTAAAACTATCTATTTATTATTATTAGAAATAAGACACGACTGCGATACAAGTCTTGAGCCTAGTGCAGTACCACAGCGAAATGTATACACGTAGTATAACTCACTTCAAAAAATATTATTTTAAAATACTGTTGAATTGTAAATATGGTTTTTGGTAAATAAACTTATTATATTATTATGAATAAGACCATAACTCGACCTCATAGGCATTTGTCGCGCTAATCAATAAAATACACATACAAAACAAATCCTCAGCTCTCAATACGATACACATTTCACTAAGCGCCGGATGCCAGTACATTTCATTCATTGTCACTAATAAGACTCGGAATCTATCAAAGAAACTGCTAAAAACTAAACAAGTCAACACTTCCTTCGCTGAGCAACAATTTTCTATGAAAAAGTTATGATATTAAGGACCATACAAGACTCTGGAGCACCATCCATATGGATTACATCCTCAATTAATGTTCAATAACGTTTATCCCGATTGGTGGACGAGGCTCAATATAGCTCCGAGATTAGCTACATGCGCAGGTAGGTTCAAGCAATATTGGCATATTTTGTTTCAGAATTACAACAGTGTAAACATTTTGTTTTGTTTTTCTATTAAATCAAGGGTAATCTATACCAATACAGTTATTATCATACGTAACTGATTGCTGTTTTGTGTACTATTTCCTCTATTTTGTAAGGTAATATGTAACGTTGAAAACGGTATTACCAAATAAGTAACTAGGTTCAGTAGTGCAATATTTAAAAATTCACGAGTAAGATATTTTCAGTATGATGCCTAAAGCATAGAAAAATATATTTGTAATGGTTTATTACAGTACATTTTTAATTATGGTTTAAACAAAACTATATCTCAACGTAGCTATTAATATCGTTATAAAGGAAAATCGATAACCTAGCAAAGGCAACATGTCCGGCACATGCCATGTTATTACGACGAGCCGTCTTAGGAACAACACTAATGGCTAAAAGAATGGAAATAATAGCTACCTGCAGCCGCCAACATAATTGAAACATCTACCATACTGTTCCCACTATATTGAAAAAAGAAATATCAAGTTTCATGTTGAATTCCTATATAAAAAAATACTCTGTGATGTTGAATTCACAAAAGTTAGAACGTTATACACCTAACATGTTAGTTTAACACATTTTTACGATATGAGAAGCAATCATTGTGCTGGTATTTTAATGAAAATAATGAAAACATTGTTCCTACCGGTCGTTTAATGAGCACGCGTGATGTTATTCTTCCGAACGAAACCATAAATTAATTTGTCAACATTGATGATTATAATTATTTTTTTCCCGTTCTCTTCACAACTAAATGCGTTATTGACCCATCATAAATTACGGTGCTTGGCATTTAGCGAGACAATTTCAAATACTTCCACTGCCGTTCGCTTTAAAAATTGCAATTAGTTTAACGCATACTGCAGCTTTCCGAGAATGGATTCGAATTTTCCTCCATTCTACTTTATAGAACGTATTTTTTTACTATAAAAGTTGGAATAATAATTAATAAATGTCATCAGTCCAATGTTAAACTGGCATAAAGTATTTAAAAAATGACATTCTCCAAATAATGTCGCCCCGTAGGTACGTATTGTTTTTATTTCACGATTCTTAATTATCGAATAAAACGAATTCCCATGGAAGCATGAGCATATATACAGGCGGGCGCATACTTCCCCGAATCGACGCAACGAGGTGCCAGTTACGCCACCCACAGTTCAGTGCGCTTCACGCAATTGTGTTGGGGGGGTCTCCCTATGACATACCGGGCACATGTTTAAATCCCCGGCAACTTATGTGGGTTATATTTGAGGAAAAACCTTATATAAACCCCAGATAGATCACAGACAGATTACACAGACATTAGACAGACACGCATATTTACAGATCTATGACGTTATAGAAGTGAAAAAAAAAAAAACAATAATTTAATACACCCGACCATCAAGCTTCGAAGACGATTGTCAACGCTCCCCCTTTGCATGTTTAAGAGATTTAAATATACATTATAACAAATTAAATAACCACATAAAGTTAAAATTATTCAAATTCATCTATTTCAAATCAGAATTAAGTTATATTAATTAGATTAAGAAATATTTACTCTTCTTACTTTGATTTCTATCGCACTGCTCAACCCGCGAATACAAACATTTTCCTTGTTCAATATTCTGCAATGCACGTACTGTTTTTAATAGATCCCTTTCTATTCTACGAAATACGAATCACAAAAGAATCAATTTAAAGTGTTCTTAATACCTTACGGAACATATTAAATGTGCCGTTCCATTGTTTTTTTTATATCACAAAATATTTTTTGTATTCTAATATAATTAAATAGAAATTTTGACAAGTTGAATAAAGGCCGAGCATATACTACTACGGTATTCTACACTCCATATTTAAACTAAACCAAATTGAAATAAATGTTTTTTTATGGATTTTTTCGCGGGATTGATTTGATTTGTACCTTTTTTTAATTTCCCAAGCGACGAATATATTATTAATTTAAATACTACATTATTACATGGAGGCTACCTAGCTCTCAGTTATTTCCTAAGATATTTCAGAAGAACTATTTTATTCTGTAATTCAGTGGCAAAAAACGAATGTCACGACAAATGTCTCAATTTCTGAGAATTGAGGAACCAGTAACCTACTAAATATGAGTTAGGAGTTGACAAATACTCATTAAAAACGACTGAAGTAAAAAAGAAAAGGATACCGTAAAATTATAATGAGGACCACACAAATTATAAGTAAGAAAAAAATATAATACGATAACCAAGTTCATAATTTAATAACCTTCTAAAGGGTTAAAAGTGAGGTTTTTTTCGTAGGTTTGACATACCTATGGCATTTTTCTAGCATATCGTATACCTTAGAATGCGCCCTGTCACATTCCCGATCATTTCATCTTACCCGGTGATTAAAACCAGCATAATTTACATTCATAAGGAAATACTGAGAACTATGTGTTAATTAAAATTATTTAACGTTCATGATATTGTGGTCGATTTTTATTTTTAAGTACTTTGATGAAGATGTCGACGAGTCGTATGGCTGTAGGTAAAGTGAACAATGCGCGTTAATTAGTCTGATCAAAAAAAATAGGCACTTAATACTTCAGAAAAAATTCAATTAACAGTCAATTGACAAGTTCTTATCTGATAGTTACATCACAATAATTCCGTTGCAGCTATTCTTACCTATACTCAGCTTTTTTATTACATTGTTGCGGGTAAGAACGAGTTATTGGTACCACCCTACCAGGGAGGTAAACAGGAGTCGTGATGATGTGAGGATCGATGACCTTCAATGTCCGGCGTTAATTCTTTGCGTGCCGATATTGATCCTGACTCACAGGAGGTACAGTGCGTTACAATCACTAATTATGTCAAGATCATTGTGTTGTACGGAACTCTCGATGGGCGAGTCCGATTCACACTTTGCTGTTTTTGTCTCTTGTGAATATATTGTTTTAGTTGACGTATTTCATCCCACCTATCCCACTGCTGGGCATAAGTCTCCTCCCTATCCCTCCACAATCCGCTCTCTAAAAGAGATTTCAGATCACATTAATAAAATTTACGTTGAATAAATTAATATGAAATATAAATATATTTTACATATTTCAATATAATTTAAAACAATATAAATGATACTTCAATCCTAGAGCTGGTGAAAATTAGGCATAAAAGTTGGGCTTGCAATTATGTGGTTGGCTTGTGGAGTTCGATAATAAATTAACAAATATCAGTGAACAATAAAGGGTAACTGAAAGAAATAAAATTAATACTTTATGACTTAAATCTTAACCTATTGTTCCACAATAAGTAAGGGCTTTGTTCCGCTAAGTATTTACAAGTTATCCAAAAAGTAATTGTGTATGTAAGCTGTGAAGATAAAAACACTGTAAAGCACGACTGATCAAACCTTTTTTATATAAAAAATAATTCCAAAAACTCATCAAAAATATATTTTAGTACTAGCTTTCACAGGTGGCTTCTAGTTTCTTTAATTTACACTTAATTCTTTATCTAATCAAACCAGAACAAATACTGGACTATAGCCAGAGTAAATACTGGACATATTGAGACTTAACATCTCATGTCTCAGGATGGCGAGCGCAGTGGAATGCCAAGCATTGCTTTGTAATTCAAGGTGTTGTTTGATTTTGTTACTGTTCATGAGCGGTCGTATCGCTTACCATCAGGCGAACGACATGCTCGTCTCTACATTCCTTTCCTTTCCTTTCTTTTTTCCCTTCTTTGCATTTTGACTGTGTATTTATCATTCCCACTTGTAATATCATTGATTTCTTACTTAAATGACCTTAGGCCATTGCCATGTCTGCCAACCTCATTTATGGCCAACTAGACTTGGCCAAGCACTCGTAGAGAAAAATTCGATATCCTACTCAAATTCATGAGTTAATTGTATTAAATATCTTCAAACCTGCGCTCTATCTCACTATGGGAATAATCTTTATTATTTACCTCAGCGAACTAATTGCAAACAATAGGTTTATTTTGTCTGTCTCAGAATAAAAACACCTTGGTGATATACGGTGAACGAATAAGATGGCTAATTAATGTTGAAACGGTACATCTAGTTGAAATATTTGTATCATAATGGAAAAACATCTAATCGCCTGTGAAGTTGACATGCCGATATAGGAGAGTTTATATCGGACAAGTCGTTTTGTTTTAGCTTATCTTTTCAACTAAACTTGGATTCGAATTCTCTTCGCCAAACCCGGGATTCGAACCCGAGACCTCAGCTTTGTAACCGTACCCTAGTACAACTACGCCACCGAGGCACACTTAAACAACTAAATGACATATTTTAAATGAGGCCAGGAATAACATCATAGCATTATGCGTGTACTTGAAGTGCAGTTCAGTGTCACTAAACTCAAGGTTATTTTGTCAACAAACCCCTCTAGGTCGTCACTTGCCTATTTTAGTAGCTTCCCGTGGTGTGTCAATTTTACTGCTCATTATTTTTATCATGAATAAAACATGGTTTGTCATAATACTTTCTAACACGTTGTATTTTGTTAAAATGGCTATCGGCAAGTAACAAAGGAGCAAAAAACGCGACTATCGCGTAATGACACGTCTCCAGTTATCTTAATCTCAACTCACCTGTCCAATTATTCAGAAAAAAGACGTTAATATTTTGAAAGCCTGCATAGCCATGCTATGTCCCTCATACTTCCACCTTGACACAAACCTATTAATACACGAATTACTTCGTCTTAAAAACGGATATAAGTTCGGGTTACTTAGGGGAACCATTTATATCGGTGTAAAAAACGTTTGATGTTACTTATCACCGCTTACGCCGCGCCGCAGACACCCTAACAATTCCATTTGTTCCATTATAAACGAGTGCGCCATATTTGTTCATTAATATCCTATAATGTATGCGCCTCCACTCACTTATATTGGCTAGAAAAGGTAAAAGACGATTTTCAGAAATATAGTAATTGGCTGCGAAAGGCCATAACCCTAAGTCAAGTTGTAAAAAATTCTAACCCAATTCGCAGTATTTAACAGAGAACGAGCTCCAGGAAAAACAATTTTCTATGCACTGAGCGTACGGTGAATGGTTTTCTGTAGAATGTCTACTTTGGTACGGAATAAATGTTTATTCTTCGCATCTTAACGTGTTTTGCGAAAACTCAGTAATTTTGGGTAAACAGTAATTTAACATTTAATTTTTTCCTTTTGTTACGAGTAAAATATTATTCACGAAATAAATCAGTTTTTCAATCCTCAACAGCTCGTACGGATTATAGATATAATTTATGCACTCAACGAGCTTGTGATAACTATAATCGAAACTTTTCCGATATCGACATATTCTTTTTATCGTGCACTAAACTTAAGTATTCACTTATGAACATAATTAAATTAAATTTATCGTGGATTAACTATAATAGTCTCCTACAATTAATGTATTTTTTATTTCAATGATTTGCTGGCGTGTTTTTTTTATACTGTTCTTTTAATTAAGTAAGTCCGCCAACCCGCACTAGGCCAGCGTGGTGGACTATATGGCCTAACCACTCTCAATCGCACTGTCGATTGTAGAGAAGGCCCGTGCCCTGCAGTGGGACGTATATGGGCTGATACAGATACAGCTCTTTTTTAATTGCAGTTTTTAAATTGCGTTCTTCTTGTAAAGTTTTGTTTAATTTTTTTACATTTTATAATGTATTCACTGTAATGCAGCGAAAATTGAAACTTTTCGTTTTAGTTTTAGTAACTTATCTGTCTTGCTATTTTTAATTTCTTATAAATAAATATACAATAAAATTGCGTGTACTAGTAAAGGCGAAAATAAAAAAAATATTTATATCTATTGAAAATACAAGGTATATGCAGATTACGACCAAAATCGAAGCCGGATGCTAGTTTTAGTGACTACAGGCATATTGCATCAAAAAAATTAGAAAATTAACGCGACAAATTGTTATGTTTTAAATATATTTTTGTATATGTTGGGTGGAAGACCATAGTTTTTGCCATGTTAATAATAATTTAACCCATTCGTACTATAGCGTGTTTAAAAATAAAAGTTGTACATTATTATTTAAGTAAGAGAAAGGAGATGTAACTAACAACTAACCCAAATACACAGATAGGAAAAAAATTGTCGCAATTTATTTTTCCGGGTTTCTTGGTAGCCCATTGCTGATCATAGCCTGCCTTATGAATTGAAATGAAATTGGTTTATTCATCTTGTAGGCAATTGAAGGACTCTTATGATAAATCAATACATAGTACTATTTCTACATTTACAAAATAATTGATTATATTATTATATAAATTAAATTAATTGATTTTTTGGTAATCGTCTTATTTATTATTTACTAGCGGCCTGGCCCAGCTTCGCCCGGGTACAAATAGATTTCTGTACAATAATATGTACGTATTATACATATAAACCTTCCTCTTGAATCACTCTATCTATTAGAAAAAACCGCATCAAAATCCGTTGCGTAGTTTTAAATATTTAAGCATACAAAGGGACATAGGGACAGAGAAAACGACTTTGTTTTATACTATGTAGTGATAACTATTTATAATAAGTAAAACGCTTTTCAAGGAAATACATTATTTACTTTAATCCATATTTTAGTGGACCATGAGTATTACTAAAACATTTTTTTACGCCACCTGTTCAAAGCCCCCATACTACCAGCGAATATCTGCAACCTTTAACACATCATTAGTCCAATTTATGATAGTTGTTTGTCGGAATTTCGTTCGTATTATCATATCAAAACTATTTTATCTCATTAAAGAAGCCTCATGTACGGGCATTAGCTAAGAAAAACTCGTCGTGTAAAACTTCACCATTATTTTTAACCATTATTATTTATTTCTTCCGAGAATAAAATATATTCCTTTCTTCCATCAGCATAGGCTCAAGCAGAACAATAAAAAAATTCTTACGACACCTTATTGTATAATTTACATAATATAGTATAGCTTAACGTTGACCACTTTGAAATGTTCTATAAAAAAATACATTATTATAATGTGGACATATCCGCAAATACTGCATTGCAAAAAATACATTAAAAAGATTACCAACGTAATTAAGTGGGTAAAATACGTATATGACATTTTGTTGAGCATTCAATTGTCTTATCTAGAACAAACAGCTGTTTCGTAATGTAGATCTTCGTGTAGAAGCTAACAAGGACTACGAATGCATTGTATATGTTATCATATCGATACAACTACTAGCTGACCTTATTCTGCTAAATTATGGCACGGTAACCTGATTTTAGTATAAATAAATAAATAATAAAATACAACGGTATTAAGTAAAAATATAATATATAATGGTTTCTTAGATTTAGGCGAATTAACACATTGAAATAAAACTATTATTGAAATAAAACTATTATTTACGGCTTTTATCGCGGATTTGGTTGCATTGTTAATTTTTTGACTTCCCGACATTTTGATCACTTGACAGCTTTCATATGAAAACGAAGCCGGGTGGTAGTTTTAAGTGTAGTGAGTACATAAACAATGCAACTTAAATTTCGCAAAACAATAACGCGATAATTTTTTTGTGATGTTTTAAATATGATTGAGTTTATGTGGTTTATCCATTGTTATTGCTAAAATAATAATTTAAGCCCTTGTGTACATAGCGGCTTTAAAATAAAAAAGGTCTACAAAAATTTTGATACGACGTTTAATTTACTAATTTGATCTTAGTCTACAAATCTCTGTACTTAATTACCCATAATCACATACATGATTTGTGTTGTAGGTTTCAAAAACCACGTGAGTCTCTTCCATCTTACAACGTCAAAACCTAAAACAAGTAATTGTATCACAGATATAATATTTTGTTAGTTGCGGCAATCAAGACCGCAGCCTAATGTTTGTTGGCCGGTTTATTAACCAAGTACGCCAAAAGAAAATTGAATTAAATTAAACTACATGTTAAAATAATCTTATGTCCTGATCTTCAGAAATGTGCGACTTTTCGTTCTCACAATACCCAGATCCTGCATAAGGGAGACTAAGGACGAAAGTAAAATGGAGCGAAAGTAACACAGGGCGAAAGTAATAAAAAAATTGCGAAAAAAAGATTTTTTAAACTGATGATCTGTATAACAGACATGAGTGATTTCGGAACTCTTTCTAGGCCGTAGTTTCACTCACACTAGTCCGCCAACCCGCACTAGGCCAGCGTGGTAGACTATAAGGCCTAACCACTCTCAATCGTATTGTCGATTGTAGAGGAGGCCCGTGCCCTGCAGTGGAACGTATATGCGCTGACAGACAGTTGCACTCACAGCGCTGTACCATCAGGATTTAGTTGTAGCGAATCGATGCTGCAAAAATGACCCCAACGTAACTTGCACCGATTTTTTTCTACAGCGTTTATTTTTATTTCATTGTTTTTATATAGTTGGTTTGAGCGTGGCTGAGAGAGAGAGAGAGGTTCAATTTCACGTCTCAGGAAAATACAACAACTAGGTATACCTCTTTTCATAATTAATTGCTTAAATAATGATAACTATGTAACTGTTAACAATGATAACTCATGTGTTTGTAATAATCCGGAAATTTTGGATTTAGGGAATTTTTATCCCTTCATACAATTATGTTTGGGATACATCAAAGACTTTTTTTATATTTCTAAGTGATTAACCACAGTTAAGGCAGAATAATATTAAGATGAGTCATAAAAGCTGCAAAGTTTGTTAATCTGTACCAGCTTGAGACACAAAACAAAACAAAAAATATACAATTATTTCCACATAATATGTTCATTTTTTACTATTGAAACCTTTGTTGATTGTTATTATAATAATCTGTGTAAAATAAGTATAAAAAAGACTGAAAAAATTGAATATATTGTTAAACATATGTAGGATTTTGTGATTTGATAACGTCTACGAGAGAGGTATAACAAGAAAAATGAAAGTCGTTACGTTCTTCCCTGGTCTCCCCTAAGTATTTTAAACGTCTACTGAATGTACTGTCCTTAAAGTGATCATTGATAAAATTATCGTCATTATATTAAATTAATACGTCATCGTCTAAGTAGTGACATTTAGCTGCCTTGTTATTTGCAAAACCTATTTCTGATAATAAGCGGTGTTGTTCACGTAGAAAAACAAAAAATACATTTTAATGTATGGAAATTGTTTCACAATATTGAAAATATATTGTAGCTCACTTAAACGAATCTATCAATATTATCTCAACATCAGCTTCGTTAATAACCATTTCAAAATTAATTTAATAATAAGCAATTACGTTGGTACTTAAATCAATCAGTTATGAGATATTTTTTTCATTAAATATTTTTTTTATTTTCTGGCGTCTATTATTAAGTCTTCGCATCGTTTCTATAACGACCAGTGTCAAAAGATATACACTTCGCAACATAAACAAAAGAAAAGCAAAAGAGGTACAATATACAACGTTTATAAAATAAAACTTGTGGTACGTCTCTCATACGCGAGAGACCACCTGGTTAGGTACCGCCGCAACATCTATTTATCCCGCCAAACAGCAGTGTAAATGTACTGTTGTGTTTCGGTTTGAAGGATATTGTAGCCAGAGTAACTACTATGTCCTGTAGTATTGAGACCTAACATCTTGTCTGATTGGTTTTGCTACTGTTCATGAGCCGTCGTATCGCTTATCAGGCAAACGGCATGCTCGTCTCACCATTCGTAGCAAAAAAAAACTGTTTTTATGTTTTAAATATTCCAACAAAGATTTTAAAATTCGAACGTCAGAATAAATAAAAATGAAAGTAATAAGAGCGCGCTAACAAAGATCTCAGAATGTTTAGTTTGTTAGATATAATATATTTCGGTATTTTAAAGTGCCGTAACGAAGGCACCCACGGCGGTATGCAGATGTCCGCCCAGGAACTTTGATTTACATCCTACCTTGTTACCAGCTCCACGACGCCCGGAAAAAAACTTCACATCGCTCGTTCTACACTGCAAGCGACGCGGTAAAAGATTTTATTATAATAATAAACATACAGGGGTAGACAGAGGTCCTGATAGCAACCAGGACACCCACGTTTCGCCTCGTAGGTTCCGTCAAATGAGGCACAACTTCGCCATATCGGACACAAATTTCGGACTCCGATTTGATAATGAGTAGGAAAATCTAGTGCTACTTTGCCCGACCCGGAATTGGAATCCGAGACCTCAGCTTTGCAATCATACCGTAACACAACTGTTAACCGAGGCAGTCAACAATTATAAGCTATTCGAAATATCTGATAATGTTACAACTTTTTCCTTTCTTATCCGACATTTGGATCAGCTGACTTGGTATTACATACTCAAAATTATGTATACAGCTTGCACGATCAATGTTTTTCGAATTGAAATACAGTAATTATCCGCTTTAAAACTAAACCCGAGCACTTAATATATTTTCTACCTCAAAACAAATAACGCCTAATCAATATTAATAAACTGGATTTCACACGCGAAATATTTTCACACCTTTTACTTAAAACTACAAACTTGATACATTGAAACAACAAAATTTCCGTTAAAAGATGGCGAAAAAGTTTTAGTTATAATCCTGAACTGCCAGTGAAACCAGACACGTAAATGTCAACAAGATTCTTGCCACCTTATTTCTTTGAATCTATCCGTTTATTTTTCTAAATAAATGAGTAATTATCGTTTTACTGTGGCTATTTCTTTTTTAACCCCGATGAATTTTATAATGTCATCATACTTGATTGACTTATAGAAAGGGCGTTAAGACTTTTTTATCCTAAAGATTAAAAAGTGACGTCACCTGCCTCGACGCTACACAGAGTCACTACGTATACGGATGCAAACTCACATAAATAGTATTTTTTACATACATACATAAACTCACGCCTTTTTCCCAGAAGGGGTAGGCAAAGGTGCCTGGACACACACATTTCGCCAGTATGTTCCGTCCCACGATGTGATATGTGATATGGCGACCCTATCGCCATATCGGGCACAAATTCTTGACTCCGGGCTGATATTGAATGGAAATATTCAATATCACTTTGCCCGACTCGAGATTCGAACCCGAGACCTCAGCTTTGCAAGCGTACCTTAGTACAACTACGCCACACAGGTAGTATTTTTTAATCATCTAAATAAAGCTCTATGCCTTCCTTGCTCGCTATCGTTATGCCTACATCACCCGAAAGGATTTGGCCTTTAGTTAATAGTACGTGTACTTCTTTGACAGTCTCCGGGGAGCAGTTGATTACACGCCGGTTTTGAAAAGAGAGCCTGCGGGTTCGATCCCCGCACTGATACAAATATTTGAGTGATCCATAGGTATTTGTTTCATGTCTGGGTATTTGCGAGACTGATAAGTCTATCGTACTTTCTGAAGCCCACGACACAAGACTCGATCTTAATGGAGACTGTGGGAGGTCTGGGGGGGTTACTCTGTACTCCGACACGACGACAAATGTTCGAACATCGCACGTAAAACTGTATGAATATGCCTTAATACTTTACAAAATATTCGAATCCTGTACCGTACGTCGTAATCTTAGACTATCTTCGAAGCGAATGTTAAGTTTCATAGAGAATTGATTTTTAGAAGTGAAAAACTTTTATCTTATATGTCGACGTTCAACGTCCCTACATTCGGACTTCGTGTCGAAGTATAGAATAACCCCCCAGGACTATGTATGTGTCTATTGTATGTATTAATTTATCAAAATATTTGTCCGCGAGCGCAATAGCCGACATACTTTTAGCGTAACATAGCTTTCAGTGCAAGCGTACCTAGAATGTTACAGATAGAGTCATACGTATCTCTTCCCGAGAATTATGGGAGAGAACGTGGATATTTATAGTAGTACTAATAGATGGGGGTTAGACGGCGGTTCGTTCTGTTCGTCTAGTCGCCGGCACGGAGGCGCATCCATTTTTCCTTATTGACAAAGTTATAAATCTGCGTTATTGTGGGTACTTAAAGTCTTTTAATGCAGAAATGCCTGGGATAGATTTACGATTAGTACATATAGTATGAGATGCACTAGATGTGGCTTGTGGCTTCGTCTACAGCTTGCATATTTTTAACCTAAATATGGAATTAAATCTCTACTTCATTTTGTAAGTTTTAATATTAGCGTGCAGCTGTATCATACAATGTTCTAGGTATACATTTTTTCGGATATGCTTAGGGTTTATTAAAAAAACCGTTACTATTGAAACATACCATTGGATTCATTTATACTATTGAAACTTTATTTATATACAGTTTGTTGCAAGATAAGTTAATAATCAGTTTTTCATGTAATTCACTCGTTTGAAATTACTAATCTAAAATCTTTAATTTTTTATTATTCATTGGTAATATACACATTTAAAATCAGTCATCAGATACATGTCGAAGTGATGTGGTAAACATTCCCACTAAATCACCACATATACGTAAGACCAATTGGGTTACAAAAATTATATGTCCAGTTTTGACGCAGATACATATATATTGCCTAACACTTATAAAATTAAAGCCGCTGCCGACATCCTGCTTAAAAAATTAAATAGCGAAGTGTAATGGTTCGCGTACTTGTTGATACATTAGCACCATATCTGTACCGCAGCATAATTGGAGGGTAATCATTTAATACCCGTATGTTAGAATAAAAACTTATCACAACTAACCGCGACGAATATGGAGCAACATATTAAATTGAAATTAATTTAAATTGCACATTGATTGCTGTGTTTGTGACAAAAAGACTTGCTTCTCGAATATGGCGGCGATGTGCTAATATAAACATAAAGTGGCGACTCCGCATATCATTTTTTCTCGCGGCTTCAATATTCACTAGGCGGCTTCGACGTGCAAACTTGGAGGCAGCTTGCTTATCATACATAAGCACGATCAATCAAACTGTAACGCCAGTTGAATAATTTATTTATTAATACTATTCCTACTATCAATTATGCACAATTTAAGCTAAATACTTCATTTTTCATTAATAAAGTTATTTCCTTAGTGTATTTATAATATAGACGGAACGCTGTCATACTTTAGCGTCTTCAAAAACATAGATATTTTCGTGTTCTGATGTTGGTAGCGGTCTTATAATAGTGAAAATTTAACTAATTATTTATCAATGATTGAAAATTTGATTTCATTCGATTGAATATTCAATCCCTCGTCGTGGTAGTCGGCTGTAAAACCGAAAGACATTTGTAGTTCCTTTCCACACCACCAATGTTGGCCAATACTCGTGTATCCCTTGCATAACATCGTCTTATATTTCTATCAGCAGTAATTTACACATTTTTACTGATTCTTTGATCTCAATAAAAGATAAGCCTTATAAATTGTACACATATTCATTAGCAATAAGTAGTTCATAAGCACTGATATCTTTTTTTTTATATATTTTATCTGTTGAACTTTTTTTATCTTGATTTTAGTGTATGTTGCCTTCACTTTAATAGGTTATAAATTGTCCGTATGTTTATATTATTGAACAGTTGTTGTATATATTTTCTAATTTGTAACCAGTTTGTGTAGCAAATAAAAAATAAATAAAATAAAAACAAAAAATTGCTATAAATTCCATTGATAATCGGAAGTATATTTAACTTTGAAAACGAGTTTGAGTGGAATTAAATATCCCTTAACTATTCATATCTTTTTTCTTTTACAAGTAATTCATGCATGTTGCACAACCTGTCAACTATCAGCCAATAGGAGGGCAGAAAGAGATGATCCGCCACCACTATTTTTATGTATGTTTTTGTACCAGTACCAGCGCTCCTTCTATATTATAAATACTCTAAGGTTTATATTTCATACTATCCAACTAAACTACTAGGTACCATTTGACGTTTCATATTTTTTGCCAGCCAGCCAGCCGCGGAATTGTGGTCTTACGGAAAATGTTATTGAAATTGTGTGAGCTACGCCTGTACAACGTTCAAAAGTATGAAACGTCAAGCAGTACTTATTAGTTTAGATGGATTCTAGTAGCCCTTCCCATATTTTAAACGGCATTTTTTGCCTTGTTATTATGGAAACAGTACTTTCCCGTATCCCACCGACTTTAGAAAAATCATATTCGCAATGTCGTGGGATGCGGAGTCAATTGGGCTAAATAGTCTATAGAAACAAACCATCTTGTATATAAAATCAGGCTGTATAAATATGATGTCCTTCTGTTAATTACCGATCTTATATACGATTGAGGGGGGTTCAAGTCTTAAGCGAACACACTAGTTTATTGTGAGTGTGAAATTCATCTTCACACGCCTAAGATTTTTTTGAGTTACCCCACAGTTATGCTGGGTTCACGATATTTTATTTTAGAGTTAAATAATAATAAAATTTTATTAAAACACCAAATATCACAAAATAGAGAACAAATATAAAAAGAAACTAACAGATTTGATGAATCAATAAAACGCGGCCTAATCGCTAAGAGCGATCTCTTCTAGTCAACCATTCGAAAAGGAAAAACAAAAAAGTAAGAAACATAGATTAAAGTGAAAACAAATAACAAGTTCATATATTTTAAATTTGAAAAGACAGTGTGTACCTTGGGCCATCTAGCACAGCGTAAATATTATGGACTGTCCCTTCAACGGACGATAAAAATATTTAAAAGGGAATTTTCATTTGTTTTTTCATTTTATACGGAACGAATGTTTTAAGCTTGCGTATGAGTACGGAGGAATTATAATTAACTGTAACCGCAAACAATTCGGAGAATTCAATTAAGAAATTGCGACAAAAGCGCTTGTAATTAATGGGTGTGAAAAGTAACAGATAATAATTGTTGTCGTACTGTCACCTATACAAGTGTTAACTAGTTCAACCAAAAAATATTAGTTTATATAATTTATGGATAAGTAATTGGAGTAAATAATAAATATACCAGAAACTGCCGATTTGCATCGCGGATACAATAATATATTTTATGACATATACGAAATGTTGTAAAAGTTTGAAATGAACTCACTTAAGCCAATTTTTCTCGCAGTTCAACTTGTGGGTCAGTGCTCAGAGACATAATACCATGTTTAAAGAAAAATGTAGTACTCTATAACCAGTTTCTTCAAGGACAATAATATTTGAGCCTGTCTCACCACAACAGGAAGTGCATTTCACAATCAAACAGTTTCAAAAGTGAAAGAATTGCTTTTAAGTATCGTGGTGTCCACAGGCATCCTCAGCTTTAGATTCTCGGACGACTTCAAGGACATTCTGTAAGAATCATAAAAAAATGTAATATTTATGAGTACGCGCGATTAAACAAAATAGTATAAAGGTGTGAAATAATCTGAGTATTCCGACGATACGATAGGTAACCACTTGAGATTAACATGAAACTCATGATACGTAAAATATGATCTAGTTACGTCGACCAATATGAATCGAACTCACAAGCTTATTAGGCTTTTGGATGTTAGCTATTAAAGCCTAATCTTTGGTGAGACCTAAGGAGCTGATCTCGGCATAATCAAGTAGAGAGAAGGAGCGTTTACGAAAGCTAAATCTTCGTGGTGACTGGTAGAAATGTCCGAAAATAATTCCGTCCACAGACCATTTCAAAGTAGAGACATATTTACAAAGATCATATCTCGGTGTTTTGTTTTAAGTTTTTGCTTATTAGCCACATATGTCCAAAAAAATTCATGGTGAAATCTGGAAACACAACAATTGAAGCTTTTTCCCATATTATGATATATATCTCAGATTTCCAGCCCGTTGAATGTCGCCGAAAAATAATCTTTACTTTTGTGAGTGGTGTAGGCCGTAAAAAAATTAATTGGTACTCAATATTGACTCAGCAAAATATTGGTTTTGAATCTCAACCAGCGACTTTAACAACACCTATAAATTCTTTTAAATGTTTTTTTTAAAGGAGAGGCAGAGGTATTACCAAACCACTCACATTTTTCTTGTGTTTTTTTTGTCTCACTACGTTACACTAAGCCTATCAACATTTTGGGCATAAATTCATAAATCCGGGTTGACAATAAATTGAAAATCCAATATTTCTTTTCCCTAAAAGGGATTCAAACCAGAGACTTCAGCGTTGTTATCGTACAACTGCGCCACTGTGGTAGGATTCTAACAACATCCTTTAATTTTAACCAATAAACATAAATAAATAAATAAAAAACAATACGTGAATATATATTTTAAAACACTTTCTTGTAAATAAGACAAGTTTATTAGAATGTAGGTAGTATGTATAAAGTCTGTAAAACTTACATTTATAAAACAAATAAACATAACAATAAAATATAATTTGTATGTGTAAATTGGAAATTCAACTCCGGATACCTTAGCATAGACTTCACGTCGTAACACAGTATAAAAAGAATTAAATTATCTAGCGAACCAAACTCTTGGTTTTTAACATTACGCACCTGACTGTACCACCCAGTTGTTCTTCGTATCGCCAACACCCACGATCCAAAGTATTTGAAATAATAAAACAAAATATACCAGGCGGAATATTTCAAGCACGTATTATGATGGATCAAATGTTATTAATTATAAAAACACACAGTGGAAAAGCAACTAATTGGAAATTCTTAGAAAAATTATCACTCACAACTTTTTATAATATCAAAACGAAATACCGTTTAATTATTCCCTTTTTGTCACGACCGTGTAAGATAATTCCCGTAAAGTGGTCCAAATTAAGGCGTAAATGTCAACGTGAACATTCGTATAAACAATTTTAAGTTAGCTGGAGTGAGTTACGCAGTTAAGGGCAAGTCACCGCGTCGCTTCCCATACAATACGCAAGTGTTCCCATTCCGACGCAATCGATGGGAATTTTACAAAAAATATTTCTATGCAAATAATTATGTATTCTTTGCGTATTGTAAGGAGATATTGTTTTAATGTTTTGTTAATAGACCTCTTAAAGTAAAATGTCAGATTTTTTAAAATAACTATTTCATGGATTTTTAAAGTATATTACGCAATTTTTTTCACAATAATAAGTGTGACAATGTTGTCTGTAGTCGAATAATTACCGTTTGAATTATCACATCATTATTTTGTCGAGTATTGGCATGTATCGCAATCTCAGTACTTACATTAAACCTGTCCTAGAATGGTTGTGTTTAGGGCATAGTTTTAAAATATGATCTTTTCACTTGCTGTTTGTTGACAAGTTTTTTTATAAACTACTTCTGCGTTTTCCCACCGGTTATTCGCTTAATTAATTTTTATTACGGATGTAAATATTTCAAAGAAATTCTTAAATGTCATGAAGTTTGAACTGAATCATCTATTTTTAAATATCAACCACGCTATTTTTAATACTCTTGTAAAAATACTAAGTAGTCTAGTCGACTTTTTCAATATGTTTTTACAGAAGAATGTGACGGACTTAGAAGGTTAATTAATGACATAATTGGTTCTATCCGGGACCAAACCATAAAAAACCAGTAACCTTAGGTCTGTAATACCTGTTTCAATATAAATTATCAAGGGAACATTTTCATTTTTTCAAAAAATTGTTAATGTCATATGACACTTTCGAACATCTGGGGGCTAAATATAACTAACGTAGCAATTATGTTCGTTTTTCTTGTTCTACAACATGTACTTTTCACAGTGCAAAAGGTTAATTGTCCAAAGTATAAAATACCACCTGTCAGTTAACTTCCAATACTTTATAGCGCACAGTGTCACAGGCTATCGAGTCTGCTTTGTATAGACAGAAATTGTAAGCAAACCGTTACACATGTTTCTTTTATAAGTCAACCTTTAACTTTAATTTGTGTCTGGTAATGCTTGTAATAAAAATGCGAATTGTTTCTTGTTCAATTGTTCTCTGTAAATGTATTAATATTTAAGGCTTTGCAATGTGTACATTTCGACAATATGTAATCGATTCCAGTAGCAATTTATCCATAAAATGTTAAAGTTATTGTAGTATCTATGAGCAATTATTAATGTGCAAAGTGGTAAAAACTTCATGTGTATTTACTCAGCAAAAACCTCTAAGATATTTTAATATAAATTAGTTGCTCAGTTATTAGCGTTTACTTTATTGCTTCTATTATCTTTGAAAACTCAAAAATGTTTAGCAGACACGGGATCCATATGCAGTAGACTTTCTTGGGTTTACAATGATGTTGAAGACAACATAAACTTGTTAAATACAACTATAATACTTTTAATATTCAGAAAATATTATTAAGTATACCTAGAATGCGGCCGTAAACAAAGCCAGATGAGTGTTAGTAGTTTCAGACACAATGCAACAAAAACCTCAAAAAAGACGTCGATTGCTTTTTGTATTTTTTTACCTATCGTCGTGTTTGGGTCGTAAATACATAGTCTTCCCTAAAGTAATAATCTACACCTGTTATTCTAAAAGACGCAATGGTACACTGGTAATGGAATTAAAATTATTATTTCAGCAAGAACATGTATTTACCACCTAAACGCGATTATACTTGGCAGCCTGCGTGGTGCAGTTGATTAGACGCCGTCTGTGAAACGAGAGCTAGCTGGTTCAATCCCCGCACCGGGTCTGTGTATTTATGAAACCGAAGTCTCTCGTAGTTTCCGATACCAACACAAGACTTAATTTATCTTAATGTGGAGTCAGGACTATGAATGTTCCTGTTAAGTAGTGTGTAATTATTTATTTTATTTATAAATTTTTAAAAAAGAATTTTGTCTTTCGAAAATTTTAATTGTATTGTGTCTCTAGTCACTTAAACTACTACTTGACTTCGTTTTCGGTCACAGTCTGGATATACGCGTTATTTATTTTGTCTTCTGATTGTAAATTTTATTTAATTCTTGTGTGGCTTATTTAAAGTAACCGACATAGCCCAGCGGATTAGCAAGTTGATGTGACAATGAGCGGGGCACATAGCGCGGAGAACTTATGATGCCGATGGGGCCAAAAAGCTCTCGAATGGAGGCCACGTAGTGGTAAGCTCAGCGTTGGACGTCCGCCCACGAGGTGGTCAGACGACCTGGTAAAGGTCGTGGGATGTCGCTGGATACAGGCTGCCTCCAGCAGATCACTGTGGAAATAGTTGGGAGAAGCCTATGATCAGTAGTTGACTTCCTTTGGCTGATGGATGGTGGCTCATTTAATTTAAATGGACTCCTGGGACTGAAGTCAATCAAGTGGCAGATCGTGAAATTATAACTGAAATAAATCTTAAGCCTATGTAATTAATGAAATGCCACTGAATAAAATTCTGTTGTATTATAAAAACATGCAGTATATATTCACACTACAAGTTTGGGATCAACCTTTAACTAACTTGTTTTAACTGACTAGAAATATAGGTGCAAGAAGTTGAAGCCATGTTCATGTTTATCCGGTATTACAACGCAATTTTTCATTTTCATAATTGCTTCTTCTTTTTTCAAATGTATCGCTTCTACAGTCTGCTGTATAAAACGTGTTCTGTTTAATAAACAGCAAGTCACTTTAATGTAGAATACAAACAAAAAGTGTAATACTTCTACATAGTAATCATTAGGGCGGAGCAGTGTAATACATGAGAAAACGCAAAAATGGTTACGCTACCATTCATGCATAAAATTGCTTCTGTTAGAAATACATCGATATTACGATTAACAATTCCAACCAACAGTTACAAGATTTATTTTATAGAGCAAAAAGCAATTTCTAACTCAATATTAATATTTTATTATCACTCCAAAATATCTCGTATTGCTTCAATCTCATAAACAACCCTACTAGTAATCGCATTTAAGTGCTAATAAAATAATAAAATATCAAAAATATTTAATAATGTAATATCTAAAATCCCATTGTAGTACAAACCAAACGTTTCCATTTAAGCGGAAGCGTGCGTATCCAATGGGAAAACTGTTTTAAAATTACAAAGCAAATGGGAATTTAACCTTTAGCTGTAGGCGACTTCACGTGCTCGCTGGGAAAAACGAGTTGTAGAGCGGGAAGGCGTTACGCGTGAGAGCGAGACAGGTGATATGACGTGTCATATGTGGCCATACGACGCGTAGTGCAGTGGGGCATTGCACACCTCTCACTTAACACGCCAACGGAGGGGAAGCTCCGTGGGTCGTGCATTTCTTAAAACTGCAAATAAATGCCGCATCGGAACGCCGCGCGCGCGCGATTCGTAACGATTCGTTGCATTACTACACGTACATATATGTATTTCTTACCAATAACTACTTAGCAGTTGATATTTTGCCACGTTTTGATGTTTGCTTATTATTGTTATATTATCTGAACTTGTTTAATAATTATCAAATTATATTTTTTATATTATTTCGTTTACGTCGCGAAGTGTTAATTTATTATTCACCCGAGATATCCCTGTTTTCTATTTAAACAGCCCATTTAATTCAATACAAATTTACATTCCATTACGCAGGAAATAAAATTATCTTTAGCTCTTATTGATTACGTTAATTGGTGGTTTTGAGACTTTTTGCCGGAATCGTGAGAAAGATAACGCTCGTATTTAAACATTTGTATGTTAAACTGCTTCAAAACTGGACAATCTACTGTTATTAAAATGCACTGGCAGTAACTGACAGATTATCCTTATATCTTGCATATATTTGTATGAAATAAATGTAAAAAAATATTCATTCTTGGATGTTAATTTATTACTAAAACAAAACAGAGTCATGAATAATCTGTACAAAAAATCATAGCAGTTACACTGAGCCTTAACTTAATCCATACGATTTTCTTTTCACACGCCTTTTACTTTAAGCCGTGCGACTAGTCCCGCCCTCTTTCGCCGTTTTTGTTTCTTATGTTTTACGCCTACATATGCAATTATCGTGGACAACCCTAGATTCCCATCCGATATCCTTCTTTTCGTTTTTGTTATTAAAGTTACATTTATAAAATTGTACTGCATATAAATGCAAGCGATACAAAACTTAAAAGTTATCGAGTAAGTTTACTAGACATAATCACAATGTATAATACCGTCAGTATTCTATCTCATTTATAGTTAGACTCGTATTCAATCGATACTGAATAATTGTGTAAATAATAAGTGAGTGGTGCCCTTTTATTAAACGGACGCGGCTGCCAACATGTTCGCGGTGGTCGCGGGTTCAAATCCCAGGGCCTCTGCATTTTTCGGAGTCATGTATGTGTTGATAATCTCACCACACATTATAACTGCGAAGGAAATCATTGTGAGGTAACCTGTATTCCATAGCGATTTGAATTAATTTGTATACACCACACAAAAAAGACCGCCAACCCGCACTAGGCCAGCGTGGTGGACTATATTATGGCCCTCTCAATTGTACTCTCAACTATAGGATCCTGCCCTGTAGTGGGACGTATATGGGCTGATACATAATGAATAATTGAAAGCCAAAACTTAGGTTTCTGCGCGCGTTTGAAGTTTTTGTAAAGTCCTCATAAGCATTAAACACTGATCGCTTATACAAGAATACACTCTACAGTCTGGGTCAATTCTCATTTTTAAATTAATTTTATTTGAGGTACGTTGGTATGAAAAAATACTGTAAAGCCTCTGTGGCATAGTTGGTTGATAGCCTATTATGAAACGAGAAATTGCAGGTTCGATTCCCTCACAAGAAAAAATATGTTAGTCGACCAACATCAGTTCCTGCTTATGGTTCTACTTTGGTACGGATCATGCTCGCGATAAATTAAAAATATATATCTGTATAAAAATAAACCATATGTGAGAGGCCGCCTGGGTAGGTACAATGTCTATTTCTCCCGCCAAACAGCAGGGTAAATGCACTGTTGTGTTTCGGTATTAAGGATATTTTAGTCAGAGTAACTATTGGGCATTTTGAGAGTTAACATTTTATGTTTTAGGATGGCGAGCGCTGTGGAATACCAAGGGTTGCTTTGTAATTCAAGGTGCTGATGGTTTTGCTACTGTTACTCACTATTAGATGAACGGCATGCTCGTCTCGACATTCATTGCAAAAAAAAATCTGTTTTGGGGCTGTACGTGGCGAGGCCAAAAAGCCCCTCATAGTTTCCCATAATACCCATGACATAAGAACTGTGGAGTCATGACCACAGGATAACTATATTTCGATCGGTGAACGGATCAGTATATTTACTTTTTTGTCACTGTTTTCATTCATTTAATTCCTTATATGTTTAGACCTGTTCCAAAGAAAATAATAAATACAGAGTTCATTTTACGGTACATCTTAAGACAATAATGCTATTTTTTCTGTACTGTCACATATGTATGTTCTGCTGCCAGATACATACAAACATATTCGCATCTGTAGTTCCATAGTGACCGACATCAAAATAAGCTCTGAATGAGTTTATTTATTTTATTTATGTACGAGTAACTTACAATATTGATTTAGATTGCATCGTCATATTTTCGCTATTAATATATTATTAAGTTACATTAAAATCAGTGTTCAATCAGCAGTCACTCCGGACATTTTATTTATCATTTCTTGTTCTTACTTATACCAATATTTATATTTATTAGCTTATCATATGACCGGTGTTAGGGGCCCTATATCCCCTTACAATTTATATACTTTATTCTACACCAAAACTAATAAAAAAATAAACAATGAACAGATAAAATACTTGAAACTAAAGGCATGGTAACAATTGGCGACCTTATGGCCAGCTGTGATCTCTTCCAGGCAATTTTGGATGGACTGGATTATTATAATAGAGAATTAATTGTTATCCTCATTTTCACACCACTTGTTATATTATTCCGTCTTTGGTTTAATCGTATAAGAGAATCATACACTGGTATTTACTTCCAAACAAACAGTTGAATTTTCAGTTATAAATGTTTTTTGCGTTTTCTAAACAACATTTTAACTCATTCACATTAATACTAAGCATGTGTTATTGTTGATATATAATAAACATTTAACATTGCAAATCCGCAGATGTCAACAATTTCTTGAATAAATCTAAACGATATCCGCTAACTGGAGCACACGTTTCTTCCGCGCAGATATTTAATTAAATATAATTTTCAAGCTCTTAGGAAACATTACCTTCTGTTTATCCCCTTATCACATCAAGACCAGTGGAGCGATTAACGCGAAACTTTGCAAACATTACAAATCTGATTAGCAAGAGATATTTATTTAAAATATTGCTCGGTACTGTTAAGATAAAACGTACCATTCAACCGAATTAAGTTGTGGGCAAAAGCTAATGTTAAATAGGCCAATAATTTCTATTCAACATGGGTGTTACTGCATACAGTCCGATACTTGTTCAATGCATAGTATAATGATATTAAAACTTTTGTATGTATCAGCCCATATACGTCCCACTGCAGAGCACGGGCCTACTCTACAATCGACAGTACGATTGAGAGTGGTTAGGCCATATAGTCCACCACGCTGGCCTAGTGCGGGTTGGCGGACTTACATACCATAGAAATTCATATAATCTGCTATGGTATGCAGGTTTCCTCACGATGTTTTCCTTCACCGTTTTAGTGCGTGGTGATTGACTATCAATACACACATGACTCCGAAAAGTCAGAGGTGTGCCCTGGGATTTGAACCCGCGACCACCGTGAACATGTTGGCAGCCGCGTCTGGTCCGTTTACCAACAGGCCACCACGCACTTATATTATTAAAACTAGATATTAAAACTAGATAAACAAATTCCTTAATTTTACTGTATGCATTATTTACGGCGCACGTTTCTGCTGTATTGTGGCAATGACATTAAGAGATATGGGACAGTTTATTTGCCATAAAGAGATATGTATTTCTAAATCATATAATACCACACAAATTATTATTTACAAGCCTATATTTATGTCTGGTATATCTCAACGAACTCGACTTAGAGACGTTCTAAAAATGTTGCATACAGATGAGTTCCTTATCTATAAATGTCTTTGTCTAGTAGTTCAAAGATGGCGATGATAATCGTAATAAAAAACTGTTATATTTTCCCTGAAGGCACAGCGATTAAGAAAATTAAGCCTCATATTTAGTCATTGATAATGAGAAGTAATAACACAATGTAGCGCGGCCTATCAAATTTATATTGGCTATTAATGGGCAACCAACACATTTGTAGTACAGAGCTAAATGTCTTGGGTACCGTGCAATGTTTATGCACCCTACGGCTATCGGACAAAGTTTATCTTCGGCAGGTAAACAACGGTACAGATGTTTCAACACCAGCACACGCCTTACAATAGAGCTCGCACCTCATTTACTAAATATCCTGTGAGATAAAACTGTAATCAACTTATCTAATAGAGCCTATACACTTAGAACGAGTTGTAAAGTCTACTGCGCCGGGCTGTCTATCTGAAACCGGCGCATTGATGTGATATACAGCGGTCAGATTTCTAGTGTGCAATTTATTTTAAAGGCCAGAAGCATGATTTCTAAGTTAGTCAATATACATATGTTTTACTGTTAGGCAAATACATGTCCTAAAGTAGCGAGGTCGCGGATTCAAATACCAGGGCACACCTCTGACTTTCGGAGTCATGTGTGTATTGATCGTCAATCACCAAGCACTATAACGGTTAAGGAAAATTTTGTGAGGAAACCTGCATACCATAGGGATTTGTAGGAATTTCTGTGTTTTGCAAAATCCGCTAACCCGCAATAGGCCAGCGTGGTGGACTATATTAGGTTGGTAAGCTTCAACAGTGACTTCAACTTTAAAATTCATGTAAAAATCTCGCTTTTTCAATAAGTTATATTTCTTAATAATTATACTTGAAGCTACTATCCTACTATAGCTTGAAGTTTAAAAGACACAAACAAGGCATAAAATATTTTTGAAAGTGGTTTCTTAAATTTACGCGTATGTTACATATTGAAATTTAAACCAAATACGCGATGAAATTCATAAATAAATAGTTTCATTTTAATTAATTTTAATAGTTTATATGTTGGGAAGAAAAACAACTTAAACAATATATCCCATGAATAGTAATCCAAACTGTTAAACTAGTCAAATCAAAATATAGAGGAACAAATATCAAAGACATAAACACAAGTTATGCGACTCTAATGCCAGCATATTTTCTGCATAGGAACTGCTAAGTGTGAAGGAGTCTTAAAATATATTAAAATAGCAATAAACGCGATATGTTAAAGTGCACTTTATATTTTATACGATAACCGAGACAACAGCTTTCACATACAACATGCTTAATTCAAGTAGACTAAATGATCAAAAGATCAAAGATCAATTCCGTGCCAAAAATTTCATTAATTTCCATTTGAAATTCTTGAACTTTAACTTATATTCATGAATATTGAATATATGTCGGTTTTGTTAACTAAGGTATTGCATAAGTCTGTAAACTTACATTTATTTAAATAAAAATAAATATTTTGACATTCGACTATATGGCCTAACCACTCTCAATCGTACTCTCGATTGGAGAGTAGGCCCGTGCCCTGCAGTGGGACGTATATGGGCTGATACAGATACAGATTTTGACATTTATTACTTTTGCCTTTTTTTCGTTAATGTTTATTGACCTCATCGCAATGATGAGAAAGGTCTGTACACTATAACGTGGGTACATAATATTTATCTGGTCAGGATGCTTGTGAGTCTGTTAACTGAAAAGTCCCTCGTAGTTCGTGACACCGACGATCCAAGACTCAAAGGTCTTAATGTGTGGTCAAGACTATGTATGTGACCTTTGAGTGTATAAATATTTTTAAAATACGAGAATCAATGTAAAATTTTCTTATTTTAAACCGACTTATCTTAACAACCGTGTTGGCTTAAGATCCTGTGTCCCCTTTAATGGTTTAAGAAAATATCGGCCAATCTGAGCACGAAAAGCCTCTAAACAAGAGTTTGGAGGACTAAGGACATAGTCAAATACGTTGGTTTGTTGCGGCAATTAATGGCGAGTCGAGCCTTGTGGTAAGCGATACGATGGAATGGCAAAACCAAACAACACCATGAATTACAAAGCAATACTTGGCATTACACTAAGCTCGCTATCCTGACACATTAAATGTTAAGTCTCAATATGTAGTTAGTCTGCTTACAGTGTCCTTCGGACCGAAACACAACAGAGCATTTACACTGCTGTTTGGCGGTAGAAATTGCAGTGGTGCCTACCCAGACGGCCTCTCACATACGAGAGACCAACCACCAGTAAAGTATTCTTGAAAAGATCTCTATGGCGAGCAGGTTCATGCACAATATTTATCATTACGTTAAAGTACTTGGTAATTTGACTAATAAAACACCCATGACTCCCAAAATCAGAATTGTAACATGGATTTTGAATCCACGACTACCATCTCACCAGTTGACATCTAGTTCCTTTTTAACTGGCCTCCACGCTCTTAAATAAAACCGATATTAAATTTATTGATATTCCAAGAACAAAATTGCAATATTTCTTCGCTTCAGACATAACATTTGCGTCTCTTATATGCTAACTAAATGCTTACTTTTTGAATATTTATGGAGACAGTACAATAAAGTAACATTTATTTACATCAGTCAAGACTGGGACAGTCCTCAAAAACCTATTTTAAATGTCATCCACGCAATTCGCATTCTCAAGTAAAAATGTGTGAGAACCGGCGCATAGCTCTACATCGCGGTATGCAAGATCATTCTACAAACATCACTATCGTATGCAACTAGACTTTAGCAACAAAGTGGCGTGGCAATTACATATGCCAATTGAATCGACCATTCCTACTTCAATTGTATATAATGATAACACTATTTTGCATTAACAACTTATTAAAGCAATTTTATTCCGTGCCAAAGCAATCCGCGCGAAAATTATGACGTTTGTAAAGCGTAAAACTTTTAAATTATTATTTAGCTTGCCAGTAACACGTTAGACGGGGATTTAAAATACTTTTTCATTTGTAAATACAGCCGTATCGGGCGACGATAAGCTTGATGTAAGCAACATTACAGCAGTTTGACCACATTCTGTGTAATTGGCTAAATGTGACTTTTTATTTCTCACGCAAATATATCACGCGTTTACACGGCTATGTAATTCGCTCATGAACATTTGTTGCATACAAATGTTTTACGTGCCCTTCATGGATATGTCTGTTATTGTTTTAATGCATGAGCATGTCGCCAGATGTCGTTGTTTTAAAATAAAATTGTGCATATGAAATTACAAAATGCTATCAACTATATTTATTATCTTTGTTAAGAATCAAAACCTCTTTTAATTGACATACATAATCATACGTGTAAGTCAAAATGGTAGACAGAGATGGCAAGTGGCTGTTTCATATTTCGCAGAGCTTATTTAGAGTCAGGTCTATCACCACACCGGGCATAGATGTTAATCAAACGGAAAAACTAACATAAAGCAGATGCCCCAAAGTGGGAATCGAACACAGGATCAAAAACAATTATTTATTCTTTTATATAACCAACCAAATATTGATAACAAAAGGACTGTGTATTGCAGTTATCTTCTAGTCAAAAGGCAGTTCCTCTATTTAAATCTCACTTGTAAAGCTACCATCACAACATCACTCTGGGAAATTCCGCTTGATATTTGGGCGGGGCACATGCCTCACCAAGCCGACTGTGCGAACTGAGGCTACTATTGGCGACGAGGCCCTAGAGTGTGGGTCGGTCCCCACCTGACACCTGACCTAATAAATACCTGTTTCTGCTAAAATCTCTAAATGTCAAACTGTATAGGAACACAATTTGTATGAAACTAATCCAGCTGTGGTATTAACTATTAAGACGCGCCTACGCACAGGTGGTCCGATACTTACATCTATAAGTATCGAACTATGTCTGAGCTTTAATAACAATAACATAGATCGCACGCGGTACCGTTCGAGCTGGTAATATTGTAAATCAATAGTCTTCATCCAATGTTCGCTCTTGTTGATGGCAACGTATTTATTTTATTATTGTATTTATACTTACAGTTAAGGCTTGATTAATGGCTACTCAGATTATGGACCTCGTTGTTGAGTCGCAAGCACGCAATGTTAGCGACCCTCATGTTGAATAACGTACTGTGGTATACATTATACTGACAGAGATTTTTGATTAGGTTTATTTAGTACTAAACAGATATGCCCTGCGAAACGTAGTTTGTAAACTCTGTATTACTCCAATATCACTCCGAAAAAAGCTTCGAACATCCAACATCAGAAATCGTTAGTCATGTGATAAACTCCATGGATATTCGTTTCTAATGCTAGGTCTAAATAATATTTGATCAAGAAATTTATTGGCTTTGTAAAGTAGGCCGAAGCGTAAACTTCCACACAATTTCTGTTATCAGTGATTTGATAACGGCCTTTGGTAAAGGTCTTGACGCGGCTGCCAACATGTGCACGGTGGTCGTGGGTTCAAATTTTAGGTTACACCTCTGACTTTTTCGCAGTCATCTGTGTATTGATAGTCAATCACCACGCACTATAACGGCGAAGGAAAACATCGTAAGGAAACCTTTACATCGTAGCGCTTTGTACGGCATGTAAAGTCCGCCAAACCGCACTAAACCAGCGTGTTTGACAATATGGCCTAACCACTCTCAATCGTACTCCCGATTGTAGAGGAGACCTGTGCCCTGCAATGGGATGTATAAAAGCTGATTCAAAATCTCAAAATATAAAACACCTACTCGGTATTAGATTATACCAGATACAGCGTCTCATTTACCCAGAAGTTTCAAAAGTAACTTATTGCGGAAACTTTCGAAGAGGTTTACACAACCATCGTCTATAATTTTTAGCTCTATTAATATTATTCTTATTTTCCCGTATCATTTTTTCAAATCGTATCTCACAACACAGCAAAAATTTATTAATAATAATACCAGCGAAAACCCTCAACTTATATCAAAAAACGCGTCCAAGTTATTGGTAAAGTGAGGTACATTATTAAAGTGAAATAAGCATCCAGTGTAATCCGTCTTGCGGCCACATGACAACACAACTTCTGGCACAAACGTCTTGTTAACAGTTGATGTTTTCATCCCGCTCCGTCCCACTGCGATTGATTTATGGACGTCAATTATATTCGATAGCGTAATAACAACTCTGTGGAAAACTGTCCACTGGGCACATGCATTAAACAATCGTTACCTGCCTGCTAACCATTTTATAATCGATGGGACGATCAATCGATCCGAGGACAATGTGATTTATACTATTTACATATTTTGATATATGGACAAGAGTTTAATACGCACAGCTTGGGGTAAAACATAATATATTTAGTTTATATCGATACTAAATCATCGATAACGATACCTAATCGATTCACTCACAGTGCGAATGTCGTAATGTTTAACCAAAATGAAGTCATCTCGCTAATGTTAATTAAATAACGGGTGATAATTGTCAGTATAGTAATAATCGTAAATAATAATAGTGTTATTATTAATAATAAAATTATTAAGTGTCACATAACGAGTGTCTTTACGCTGTTTAATGATGGCAGTTGGATGTTTGCGATGTAATAATCGGATACTATATCGATGTTGATGTGCCACAGTCTTCATTATGACTTTACGACGGCAGTATAGGGGCTTCCGTCATTGGTTATAAGATTGAAAATAGAGAGTTAAATTTTATATAGAAACGATCGGTTACATTACTAAAGGAGGATGAATGCAATATAAAAAAGAATTTAAAAAACTGGAAGTATTATGTTATAGGTAAAAAATACTCCCTGTTTTCTAAATTCTGTTTTAAAAGTCAAATATAGTATCTTTAAATCAGAGCTGTATTTTTGGAGCTTGAACCTTGCTACCTCTAAGATTTGGGTCTATGGCGTCCCATTAAATATTCGTGAACTGAAATTTTTATAATTCAAAATTATAGTATTTAAATATTCACGGTGGTCGCGGGTTCAAATCCCAAGGCACACCACTGACTTTTCGGAGCCATGAGTAATATGAATACACATATGCTAAGTGTTTATCAAAAGTATTGCATGTAATGTCCACCAACGGGCACTACGCCAGTGTGGTGGACTATATAGCCTAACTACTCTCAATCGCGCTCACGATTGTAGAGGAGGCTCGTGCCCTGCAGTGGCACATATATGGGCTGATTCAAACAGACAGATTTAAATAAGATGCTCCAAGAAAAATCAAAATTAATATGTGTTATACTGTATTTCAATTCTTCATATCACAAAAACTATCTGTTATCAAAGTATAATCACTATAGTCGTGTATAGCTGTGTGTATGGGTTGCGATATGTGAGGTCCTGGGCTCAATTTCACTCTGTGTGATATTATGATATACCGGGTATATCAAGACTGCTACCGAAAACGAAGCTGGGTGGTAGTTTTGGTGACTACAAACACAATGCAACTAAACACGGACGCCCGACGCCGTAAAAACATCATAGCTCGCGTTATTATATCGAGATTCCGACTGGTCTATCGAGCGTTTAGTCCTGTCGCCTGCCCGCACCGTTAACATCGACGCACGGCTTTGTACTTCCACCGGCTGTTTGTGCTACATTTTTTGATACATTGTATCTTTTGAAATTGTTGCTACTTGCTGTGTTAAAAAAACGTTATTTTTATTTAATAAAATTTGAATTGAGACTATTATGCGTTTGGACCTCAACAAGTTTTTTGAGATGCGTTTCAATTAACAACAACAGATTGGATACCACAATAATTGAATCGTGAAATGTTTTAAGATAACTAAATGTAATGTAATAAAATCGAATGACAAAATGTTGTGTCCATATGATATGATACTTTTTTAAGTGGCTCTTATTCTTGCATCGAAATTCAATGTTTTAATACCCATGGCGCATATATTTGTTGAATTCCAATTCTTTTCGATATTATTTATTTGAATATTTTTATTTTTCTTATGCATTTGTATAAGTTTTTGGTGAGTTCATTTACATTATTTGATGTAATAACGGAATATGAAGACAATATTACTCAACTCTTCTCGCTTTTTAAACTGTATTCCCGGTATGTTCGCCTGAGTTTTTAAGCCCACAAACAAAACAGATTATATTAAAGCAAAACACAGAAAGCGAATGACGCGCGCAGAATAAGTAATCAGCGATACCATTTCAAATCGTATGCTCGTAATTAATGTACTTTTTCATTTTGCATCGGCTAAAAAATCTGTGTTCGTGCATCTGATGTACGGCATGCCAACGTAATACACTATACAGCTACGTGTCAATAAATTAAATTATAGTACAGATATATTATGTAGATGCTCCATAAATATTCCGATAATAATCTGCATTCATACATTATAAAACTACACTTCACATAATAAATCTTGATTACTATCCGACAGCTAATAACTGTTTGTTATCAATATTTATTTTTATAAAACAACAGTATTTATTTGTCAGATAAGACGAATATAATATAAATCAGGCACGAAATATATATTTTTCTTTATATCGGTACTTTTTGTTTTCATAAAATCGGGATCGTGATTCCTTTCAGCATTACTTTCAACAAAAATTAACCTTGTTTACTCGTAGAAGTACCGATAAAAAAAAAATGGTGGGCCATGTAAGTACATTGCAATGCAGATAGGGTAGAGCCAGCGCTAAAAAGTTAGTTTTTAAAGATCTGCCCTTCTCTAATTATGTCTGTAGGCTTTAGTCTCAGATACAGGGGCTGAACGCGGAATGCTACATCACCACAGGGTTTTTACTATAGTATGCCGTGTTTATTAGCTGAGTGATAAGAATAGATTAATTCATAAAAAGCGGTTAATATTTCGTGTTATAGGATCTTTTTTTCAAGGCCGGAAACGGATTGGCAATTTTGGTGGACAAATTGGTAGTGTGGTGGTGGTTGGATAAATGTTGTTGGAATTATGTTTGTCATCAGGGTCATCTAACTCTGGTTTTAGCCGGCATCGTGCGTGAAACGAAAATAGAGCATAGCTTTCTTTACTTAAAAAAGGGGAAACTTTGCCTTTTTCTCACATACATAAAACCTAGCAGTTTTTATATTTAGATATAATTCATATAACTGGACCCTAGTCAATCTTAATTTAAAAAAACACATTATTAATTAAAACAAAGCTAATACGGATTTTATTTAATCTTTACTGTACACAATATACATAACAACATACATACAGAGATAATATCAAAAAAGTACAAGTGGTGGTTTTATCGCACTATGGTAAACTCTACCAGAAAACTATTGGATGGATTTATGAGAAGGAGAAAGAAAGGGTAGTGTATAATCTTATATATAAAAATGAATCGCAAAATGTGTTGGTAACCGCATAATTCAACAACGCCTGGACCAATTTGGTTGATTTTGGTCTTGAAATATTCGTGGAAGTCCTGGGAAGGTTTTAGGGGTGAGAAAAATAGGAAAATTTCTGAGGAAGATACTAAAAACCTTTTTTTTGGGTATCGTTCAAGCGTGATGCGTCCAGCCAGTATAGGATGATCTTTGTTTATTTGACAGGAGACGTAAAAGACGGTCCAGCTTCAACTACCACCCAACGTAAAATGATCTATCTTTCCATTGTCTTTCATTGACGGCTGACGAAATAGAACAAAATTCAAAAAATGTGTACATCGTGTATATAATATTATCTAGATACGGCGTCTTGCGCATAATTTTGTTAAATGTAAATTAAAACGATGTCCACATCTACCAAAATCGCCCATTGTTTTTTGAGATTATTGCAACTGTTTTAAACAAGGTATACTCTATCGAAGCGTTTTGCCGGAGTACACCAAAATATATCTAATTATAATTTTTCGTTTCCATAAAGGACATTGTTTTTTGAATTGATACTTTTAGATGCGCTGGGGGACAAATTTAAATTCCGCATTAGTACATATTGTTTTCAGAGAAGAATAAAAAAAATATTGCTACGTTGATGCCGTATCTAGACATTATAATGAAACGATATGCAGATTTATGTTTTTAAATATTTGTTTTATTACTTACGTCACCTGGTAAGGCAGTATGAAGGTTTTATTAATTTGTATATGGTAACGTACTAGACGCGACTGCCAAAAAGTTTACGATGGTCACGGGTTCAAATTCCAGGGCACACCTCTGACTTTTCGGATTAATTTCTACGTCAAATAAAATCCGCCAACCCGCACTAAGCCAGCGGGGTGGACTATATCTTCTTCTATAATATAAAAATGAATCGCAAAATGTGTTGGTAAGCGCATAACTCAACAACGCCTGGACCAATTTGGCCAATTCTTTTTTTTAATGTTTTTTTACTTTATTACTGACAAAAAGTAATGGCGTGCAATTTTACTAACAAAAAGTAATGGCGTGCAATATTATTTGGAAAACCAGCATTTTGGTGCTGAAATAAGGGAACAAACATTGGATGGACAATAAAAAAAGTTTTTGATGTCAAAATTTCATAAGGCAATCTTATATGTACATGAATATGGAGAGACGGGATATAATAGAATGGATGGTACGGGAGAGGGCTGGGATAGCAGGCAGATTTGATAGGACGAAATGTAAATGCACGTTATAAGACGGGATGGATAATAAAGAGAAAGGACGGGCGGATCGGGAAGAGACTGAACAGACGGATGAGACGGGATTGAGCCGGATAGAAGGATAGCTACGTCATGTTTAGATATACAAGAATTATATGGAGAGAAGGGACATAAAATAAAATAGAGTGGAAGGTACGGGAGAGGGCTGGGATAGATGACAGATTTGTTAGGACGAAATGTAAATGCACGTTATAAAACGGGATGGATAATAAAGAAAAGCGACGGGACGGATTGGGAAGAGACTGAACAGGCGGATGTGACGGGATTGAGCCGGACAGTAGGATAGCTTTAGGTATACAAGAGTTTATACGAAAAACAACATGTATTTGGTGTGGAGTGGAATAAAAAAATATATGCACCCAGGCGAAGCTGGGCCGGGCCGCTAGTAATAAATAAAAAACAATAATAAATATTACCATTTATACAATTTATTATGATTTTGGTTTAATTTTCACATTATTTAACTTCTCGACGTGACTTTTCGATTGCTTTACAGTTACGTGTGCACGGGGCAAATTGAAACCCCGATAAAATCCGTAAAAAACGGCTTAATTTCGATGAGTAAGATTCGCGTAAATCAAAGAAACAATAACAAAAACATTACTATTCCATGCCGTTAAATTATAGCGTATTATTATGCAAAATAAAAAAGTCTGTTCAATTTTATAAATGCATAAAGCGGGAATATTTTGATTTATATTATTATTGATTTATTTGCGTTATTAATTTTAACATTAGGGGCCTTTTTATTCATTTCTTATTGTCTTTATGTTATTAGTATATATGAATACAAATTACATATCCCGTAAAAGCATAATATTATATGTTTCACTCAAATAATGACACCGTTATCTGATTATATAATATTTAATAGAAATTACAGTTATTGACGATTATTTAAGGGTTAATTTAATTAACAAAATATGAAGGAACTTAATTAAATTCTGTTGTTATTACAATTAAAATACGATTGATTTCAATTGCATGTCAATTCGAATTATAATTATAATAAATACGGACATTTCATGTTGAGGATACACAGATAAATTGTTACTAAAATATCAGTTCTGAGTTTAATTCTTTATCTTCGTTTATTTTTCACTTGACGCTTCTGTCCAATACTAAATTAATTGTAGTTCATTTGTTTTTGACGACAGCCGCATCGCTGGCTAATTAATATACCCTTTAATGTTTTTCTATAATGTGTTAAAAACATAACAATTTACTCTTACTAACTGTTTAATATTAATTACCTATATTATTTAAATGACATGTGCCAATTATTTTTAAAGCCAAAATGATCTTTGAAATACACACGCACGCAAACCACTCCATCCTGGAATAGAACGTTTGTCTTCATAAATATGATTTCCCAATATATTCGTAGTTCTAATGAGCTACCTGTAGTTATCGACATACCTGCATGTTCTAAGTTTGTGTCTTAAAGGGAATAGGCAGAGATGTACCGGGTAGTAATATTATGTAAGTCTTCACCCTGGGTGGGGAACACTCGCGAGTGCCAGGAATATTTTCCGCGAGTTTCAAATCTTTAGTCTCAACCTCAGTTGGATTTGGGCTGCTGTCATCCAAATGATCACTCTCAGATTCCACAATGGGCTCATTGTCGCTTTCCAAGGTGGCAGGCATAGAGAATCGATAACTTTTACGTAGCGGCAATATTTGGTCTATATGTTTAGTGGACAAAGTGTCACCAGTTTGTACTTTGTATGTAACTGCTCCGGTGCGTTCTACTACTGTTCCAGGCCGCCATTTATTATCGTTGTTTTTGGAATAATTTCTAACCAGCACGCTGTCTCCTTGGCCAACGTGACGTTCTGCACTATTTTTACTCAGCCGGACTTGTGTCTCTTGTGCCTTCTCGACGTGGTCGGCAGTACAATTCCTTAATAAATCGAGCCGCGTCCTAAGAGTGCGGCCGAGCATAGCAACGGCCGGTTCTTGGTTCGTACTGGTGTGTGCAGTGTTACGGTACTGTAGTAAAAACTTGCACAGTGCTCGATCAAAGTGCTCACCATCTATAACTGCTTTTTTAAGAGCCTTTTTGACGGTTTTTACTGCATTCTCTGCGGCACCGTTGCTAGAGGGATGATAAGGCGCCGTGACGGTGTGTTTTGTGCCATTCCTGCGCAGAAAATTTTCAAATTCCTCAGACGTGAACGGTGGACCGCCGTCCGTAACTACTTGCTTAGGAATGCCGAATCTAGCGAAACATTCTCTAAATTTTGCAATAACCTGGGTCGCTGTTGTTCCATTATGCATATGGAAGACTTCGAGCCACTTAGAGTGAGCATCTATGATTAATAGAAAATATTTACCATTGTGCTGTAAAAAATCAGCGTGCAATCTAGACCATGGACTGGCAGGCCAAATATAAGGTACGGGCGCAGCTGCGGGCGGCGCGTCTCGCACGCTGGCGCAGGACAAGCACCCACGCGCTCTCGCCTCAATATCTGCGTCGATATTTGGCCACCAAACGTAGTTGCGCGCTATTTGTTTCATGCGCACTATACCCATGTGTCCACAGTGTAACTCATCTAAAATTTGTGAACGTAGTGTTCTTGGAATTGCGATCCTATAACCCCATATGATGCATCCATGATCTATGTGTAAGCTGTCCTTCCTGTTAAAATATGGCTTTTCACTTTCTACTTCAATGTGATCTGGCCAACCGCTCATTATGTAACCAAATATTTTGCATAATATGACATCCTTTCTTGTTTCTTTAGCTATATCGCGGTGGCTTAACGGAAACGTATCTTCGACGAAATGTAGATATGCTGCGTCATCATGTTCATAATCAGAGCGATGTTTCTGTAATGGTAATCGCGACAATGCATCAGCATTACTGTTACGCTCGGTCGACACAAATTTAATGTCAAAATCATATGCGGCTAACCTGACAGCATAGCGCTGTAACCGACTGGCTGCAGTCTGCGGTATACCCCTTTTGGGTCCAAATATGTAACTGAGGGCCATATGATCAGTTTTGAGGGTAAAATGACGACCATATACATATTGATGGTGGCGTGTCACTCCGTATACGATTGCCAGTGCTTCCTTGTCAATTTGACTATAACGACGCTCAGCGTCATTCAGAGTGCGTGACGCACAACACACAATGCGCTCGGTGCCATCGGGATACACATGTGAGAGTACGGAGCCCAAGCCATAAGAACTGCTGTCCACTGCTAATACTAGTGGAAGTGACGGGTCATAATGCGCCAAAACCGGCTCCCGGATTAATACGTCTTTGATTGCGCAATAGGCATCGTCACACGCACGAGTCCACTTCCAGTGTGTACCCTTTTTAAGTAGTGAGTATAACGGCTGCAAAATGGAACTCATATTGGGAATAAAGCGCGCGTAATAATTTATTAAACCCAGGGCCGCCCGCAGTTGAGATACGTTCGAAGGCACTGGTGCATTAACTATGGCGTCGATTTTATTGCTATCAGTATGCAAACCATGTTTATTTATTTTATAGCCAAGGTAACAAACCTCATCTTTAAAGAATTCACATTTTTCAAATTTGATTCTTAAACCTGCGCGTTGAAGACGTGATAACACAGTTTTTAAATTCGACAAATGAACCTCTCTATTTGGTCCAGTAACGCAAATATCGTCCTGAAAGGCTACAACCCCGTTGCAATTTAAACCACTCAAAGTATCTTCAATTATTTTCTGAAACATTTCTGGAAGGCATTTTAAGCCGAATGGGGCCCTGCGATAAACAAAAGTGCCCACGTGTGTGGTAATTGCGGTCAAGGGTTGCGAGCTTTCGTCAAGAATACATTGAAGATAAGCATGCTTAAGATCTAGTTTGGAATACTGCTCACCTCCGCTTAGTGCCGCGAACAATTGTTCGATGCGTGGTAGTGGATAGTGAAAATCTTTTAATACTTTGTTTAAAGTTATTTTATAATCTCCACAAATTCTAATGGTTCCGTCGCGCTTAATTACCGGCACGATCGGCGTCCCATAGTCAGAACGCTCAACCTTATAAATCACCTGATCGCGTTGTAAACGCTCCAACTCATGTTCGACAGCGGAATGTAATGCGAGAGGCAGCGGTCGGGCTTTACAAAATATCGGCGTATCATCCTTTAAATATAATTTTATTTTAGTTGTATAGCTACCTAAACCTTCATTAAATACTTCTGGATATTCGGACTTAAGTTGCAAAATTACTGGATCGTACTGCGCGGATAAATGATGTAAACAAATAGATGTTAATTTTAATTTACGTAGCCAACTGCGTCCGAGTAATGGAGGTCCTCCGTTATCAATGACGAATAGTGGCAGCGATGCAACTGAGACGTCACCGCTCCGCACACTCACATTTACATAACCCAGCGGAACAATCGCGTCGCCCGTGTACGAATGAAACTTATTATTATCTTTTATAATAGGTAACTTGAACAGGTGATTATCGTAAAATGACTTATTTACGGCCGATATTTTGCTACCCGTATCTATTTCAAATATCACTGTCTTATTGTTAACAGACAATTTATGGTAATATGGGCTATCTTTAGAATTATTTTTTACAGAAATGACATTAAACAGGTCATCGCTCGAGTCGCTTGCCGAATCGGAATCTTTAATAATGCAATTTTGGTACCTGGATCTGCCAACACTTTTATCACTTTTGGTACACATAATTGATAAGTGTCCTTTAACACTACACTTATCACATATATACGACTTGTATTTGCACTTGTTCGGCGCGTGAGCGCCTTTCCCGCAGCGCCAACAAGTGCGTTGTCTCGCCAACTGTTGCCCGGCCGCCACCCGATGCATCGGCGCGGCCAGCGCAGCCGGCGCGAGTCCAGCGAGCGAGCCGCCTGCCTCCAGCGCGCCACCGACCGCAGCCTCCGCCGCGTGCCGCTCGGCCGCCTCCAGCGCAAGCGCCAGCTCCACCGCTTTCTTATAGTCCAGCGACGGCTCGGCGAACAGTCGCGAGCGCATCTCTTCACCACGGAGCCCAGACACGAATTGGTCACGAATATTCACTTCTAGCATTGCTCCGAAATTGCAATGAGTAGCTAGATGCTTGAGACTCTGCAGGAATGCGCCAATTGACTCCCCCTCTGCTTGACGTCGCTGACGAAAAGTGTGTCTTTCTGCTATTTCTGACCGCTTGGGTTCCAAGTGGCCGGTCACCAAATCGATTAATTGTCCCAACGTCTTGTCTTCTGGAAACTCGGGCGCGCACAAGTCGCACATAAGTTGATACGTCGGTGCGCCGACATGTGTTAACAACGTGGCCACGTGCAACTCGGGTTTTATATCGTTTAACAAAATAAATTGTTTTACCAATCTAACGTACGCGGACCAATTTTTACCTTCGTCAAGGCAAAATTCGGACAATTTACCGAAAGGCATTGCAAAATCCACTAAACTCGTCGCCAATGTAAAATAGGATGCACAATGAAACGCGGATTGCAATGGACTGATTTATTATGAATGTGGCGGTGGTATCGAATATTATTTTCTGCACACCTACATTAACATACATTACAATTTTCCCCCCTAAGATATAATGTAAACATAATGCTTTTTATAATACTAACAAAATCAGTACTTAAAATCTATGACAAAGTGATGACTTCCTTAAAATATAAAATGCTACAACTAAATTTATAACAACTATGATATTGGAATTGCATACTCATGGCAAATACATATATCAATACTTATTGTTACGATTAGATCGAATTGGACGAGGACGTAAATTGTAAGTCTTCACCCTGGGTGGGGAACACTCGCGAGTGCCAGGAATATTTTCCGCGAGTTTCAAATCTTTAGTCTCAACCTCAGTTGGATTTGGGCTGCTGTCATCCAAATGATCACTCTCAGATTCCACAATGGGCTCATTGTCGCTTTCCAAGGTGGCAGGCATAGAGAATCGATAACTTTTACGTAGCGGCAATATTTGGTCTATATGTTTAGTGGACAAAGTGTCACCAGTTTGTACTTTGTATGTAACTGCTCCGGTGCGTTCTACTACTGTTCCAGGCCGCCATTTATTATCGTTGTTTTTGGAATAATTTCTAACCAGCACGCTGTCTCCTTGGCCAACGTGACGTTCTGCACTATTTTTACTCAGCCGGACTTGTGTCTCTTGTGCCTTCTCGACGTGGTCGGCAGTACAATTCCTTAATAAATCGAGCCGCGTCCTAAGAGTGCGGCCGAGCATAGCAACGGCCGGTTCTTGGTTCGTACTGGTGTGTGCAGTGTTACGGTACTGTAGTAAAAACTTGCACAGTGCTCGATCAAAGTGCTCACCATCTATAACTGCTTTTTTAAGAGCCTTTTTGACGGTTTTTACTGCATTCTCTGCGGCACCGTTGCTAGAGGGATGATAAGGCGCCGTGACGGTGTGTTTTGTGCCATTCCTGCGCAGAAAATTTTCAAATTCCTCAGACGTGAACGGTGGACCGCCGTCCGTAACTACTTGCTTAGGAATGCCGAATCTAGCGAAACATTCTCTAAATTTTGCAATAACCTGGGTCGCTGTTGTTCCATTATGCATATGGAAGACTTCGAGCCACTTAGAGTGAGCATCTATGATTAATAGAAAATATTTACCATTGTGCTGTAAAAAATCAGCGTGCAATCTAGACCATGGACTGGCAGGCCAAATATAAGGTACGGGCGCAGCTGCGGGCGGCGCGTCTCGCACGCTGGCGCAGGACAAGCACCCACGCGCTCTCGCCTCAATATCTGCGTCGATATTTGGCCACCAAACGTAGTTGCGCGCTATTTGTTTCATGCGCACTATACCCATGTGTCCACAGTGTAACTCATCTAAAATTTGTGAACGTAGTGTTCTTGGAATTGCGATCCTATAACCCCATATGATGCATCCATGATCTATGTGTAAGCTGTCCTTCCTGTTAAAATATGGCTTTTCACTTTCTACTTCAATGTGATCTGGCCAACCGCTCATTATGTAACCAAATATTTTGCATAATATGACATCCTTTCTTGTTTCTTTAGCTATATCGCGGTGGCTTAACGGAAACGTATCTTCGACGAAATGTAGATATGCTGCGTCATCATGTTCATAATCAGAGCGATGTTTCTGTAATGGTAATCGCGACAATGCATCAGCATTACTGTTACGCTCGGTCGACACAAATTTAATGTCAAAATCATATGCGGCTAACCTGACAGCATAGCGCTGTAACCGACTGGCTGCAGTCTGCGGTATACCCCTTTTGGGTCCAAATATGTAACTGAGGGCCATATGATCAGTTTTGAGGGTAAAATGACGACCATATACATATTGATGGTGGCGTGTCACTCCGTATACGATTGCCAGTGCTTCCTTGTCAATTTGACTATAACGACGCTCAGCGTCATTCAGAGTGCGTGACGCACAACACACAATGCGCTCGGTGCCATCGGGATACACATGTGAGAGTACGGAGCCCAAGCCATAAGAACTGCTGTCCACTGCTAATACTAGTGGAAGTGACGGGTCATAATGCGCCAAAACCGGCTCCCGGATTAATACGTCTTTGATTGCGCAATAGGCATCGTCACACGCACGAGTCCACTTCCAGTGTGTACCCTTTTTAAGTAGTGAGTATAACGGCTGCAAAATGGAACTCATATTGGGAATAAAGCGCGCGTAATAATTTATTAAACCCAGGGCCGCCCGCAGTTGAGATACGTTCGAAGGCACTGGTGCATTAACTATGGCGTCGATTTTATTGCTATCAGTATGCAAACCATGTTTATTTATTTTATAGCCAAGGTAACAAACCTCATCTTTAAAGAATTCACATTTTTCAAATTTGATTCTTAAACCTGCGCGTTGAAGACGTGATAACACAGTTTTTAAATTCGACAAATGAACCTCTCTATTTGGTCCAGTAACGCAAATATCGTCCTGAAAGGCTACAACCCCGTTGCAATTTAAACCACTCAAAGTATCTTCAATTATTTTCTGAAACATTTCTGGAAGGCATTTTAAGCCGAATGGGGCCCTGCGATAAACAAAAGTGCCCACGTGTGTGGTAATTGCGGTCAAGGGTTGCGAGCTTTCGTCAAGAATACATTGAAGATAAGCATGCTTAAGATCTAGTTTGGAATACTGCTCACCTCCGCTTAGTGCCGCGAACAATTGTTCGATGCGTGGTAGTGGATAGTGAAAATCTTTTAATACTTTGTTTAAAGTTATTTTATAATCTCCACAAATTCTAATGGTTCCGTCGCGCTTAATTACCGGCACGATCGGCGTCCCATAGTCAGAACGCTCAACCTTATAAATCACCTGATCGCGTTGTAAACGCTCCAACTCATGTTCGACAGCGGAATGTAATGCGAGAGGCAGCGGTCGGGCTTTACAAAATATCGGCGTATCATCCTTTAAATATAATTTTATTTTAGTTGTATAGCTACCTAAACCTTCATTAAATACTTCTGGATATTCGGACTTAAGTTGCAAAATTACTGGATCGTACTGCGCGGATAAATGATGTAAACAAATAGATGTTAATTTTAATTTACGTAGCCAACTGCGTCCGAGTAATGGAGGTCCTCCGTTATCAATGACGAATAGTGGCAGCGATGCAACTGAGACGTCACCGCTCCGCACACTCACATTTACATAACCCAGCGGAACAATCGCGTCGCCCGTGTACGAATGAAACTTATTATTATCTTTTATAATAGGTAACTTGAACAGGTGATTATCGTAAAATGACTTATTTACGGCCGATATTTTGCTACCCGTATCTATTTCAAATATCACTGTCTTATTGTTAACAGACAATTTATGGTAATATGGGCTATCTTTAGAATTATTTTTTACAGAAATGACATTAAACAGGTCATCGCTCGAGTCGCTTGCCGAATCGGAATCTTTAATAATGCAATTTTGGTACCTGGATCTGCCAACACTTTTATCACTTTTGGTACACATAATTGATAAGTGTCCTTTAACACTACACTTATCACATATATACGACTTGTATTTGCACTTGTTCGGCGCGTGAGCGCCTTTCCCGCAGCGCCAACAAGTGCGTTGTCTCGCCAACTGTTGCCCGGCCGCCACCCGATGCATCGGCGCGGCCAGCGCAGCCGGCGCGAGTCCAGCGAGCGAGCCGCCTGCCTCCAGCGCGCCACCGACCGCAGCCTCCGCCGCGTGCCGCTCGGCCGCCTCCAGCGCAAGCGCCAGCTCCACCGCTTTCTTATAGTCCAGCGACGGCTCGGCGAACAGTCGCGAGCGCATCTCTTCACCACGGAGCCCAGACACGAATTGGTCACGAATATTCACTTCTAGCATTGCTCCGAAATTGCAATGAGTAGCTAGATGCTTGAGACTCTGCAGGAATGCGCCAATTGACTCCCCCTCTGCTTGACGTCGCTGACGAAAAGTGTGTCTTTCTGCTATTTCTGACCGCTTGGGTTCCAAGTGGCCGGTCACCAAATCGATTAATTGTCCCAACGTCTTGTCTTCTGGAAACTCGGGCGCGCACAAGTCGCACATAAGTTGATACGTCGGTGCGCCGACATGTGTTAACAACGTGGCCACGTGCAACTCGGGTTTTATATCGTTTAACAAAATAAATTGTTTTACCAATCTAACGTACGCGGACCAATTTTTACCTTCGTCAAGGCAAAATTCGGACAATTTACCGAAAGGCATTGCAAAATCCACTAAACTCGTCGCCAATGTAAAATAGGATGCACAATGAAACGCGGATTGCAATGGACTGATTTATTATGAATGTGGCGGTGGTATCGAATATTATTTTCTGCACACCTACATTAACATACATTACAACGTACAAAAGTGTACCTATGTAAAACGTGAGTGACATTTCACCATTTTTTCTATTTAATTTTATATTTATTGGACAACCAACAGCGCACATAATATAAAATAAAAAGTATAAGAAATAGATGGCCATTTATAGGTTTTCACGAATATTTGACAGATTAATAGTAAGTAGAAGTAACAGTCAAATAGCATGTTGTCGCCGGCTTATGTTAAATTAATTTGCGAAAAAAGATGTGATGGGTCTGCGCAGTGTAAGGCACTTGTTGCAGACTTTCTTATGAGATACAGGGTATATCAAGATTGCTATCGAAATCGAAACCGGGTGGTAGTTTTGGTGACTACAAACACAATGCAACTAAACATTTTGCTAAGAAACGGGACATTTTTTTTATTGATTAATTTCTTTTATACCTTAGAGTCTTTATAAATAAAAGGGTATACACTATTATTTTACGAAAAAATGTATTTGCCACCCAAATACGAACATATAAAAAAAAATAACAAAAAAAAATTGTCGCTTTTTTCCAACATTTTCTGTTGCAATGTGTCTAAAGTCGTTTAAACTACCACCCGGTTTCGATTTCGATAGCAATCTTGATATACCCTGTATCTCATAAGAAAGTCTGCAACAAGTGCCTTACACTGCGCAGACCCATCACATCTTTCTTCGCAAATTAATTTAACATAAGCCGGCGACAACATGCTATTTGACTGTTACTTCTACTTACTATTAATCTGTCAAATATTCGTGAAAACCTATAAATGGCCATCTATTTCTTATACTTTTTATTTTATATTATGTGCGCTGTTGGTTGTCCAATAAATATAAAATTAAATAGAAAAAATGGTGAAATGTCACTCACGTTTTACATAGGTACACTTTTGTACGTGATATATAATATTACTACCCGGTACATCTCTGCCTATTCCCTTTAAGACAAACTTAGAACATGCAGATATGTCGATAACTACAGGTAGCTCATTAGAACTGCGAATATATTAGGAAATTTTATGAAGACAAACGTTCTATTCCAGGATGGAGTGGTTTGCGTGCGTGTGTATTTCAAAGATCATTTTGGCTTTAAAACTAATTGCCACATAACATATAAATAATATAGGTAATGAATATTAAACAGTTAGTAAGAGTGAATTGTTATGTTTTTAACACATTATAGCAATACATTAAAGGGTATATTAATTAGCCAGCGATGCGGCTGTCGTCAAAAACAAATGAACTACAATTAATTTCCTATTGGACTGAAGCGTCAAATGAAAAATAAACGAAGATAAAGAATTAAACTCAGGACTGATATTTCAGTAACAATTTATCTGTGTATCCTCAACATGAAATGTACCTATTCCGATTCAAATTGACATGAAATTGAAATCAATCGTATTTTAATTGTAATAACAACAGAATTTAATTTAGTTCCTTCATATTTTTTAGTTAAATTAACCCTTAAATAATCGTCAATAACTGTAATTTCTATTAAATATTATATAATCAGATTACAGTGTCATTACTTGAGTAAAACATATAATATGCTTTTACGGGATATGTAATTTGTATTAATATATACTAATAACATAAAGACAATAAGAAATGTATAAAAAGGCCCCTAGTATTCAAAATAATAAAGCCAATAAATCAAAATATTCCGGCTTTATGCATTTATAAAATTGAACAGACTTTTTTATTTTGCATAATAACACGCTGTAATTTAATGGCATGGAATAATAATGTTTTTGTAATTGTTTCTTCGATATACGCGAAACTTACTCATCGACATTAAACTGTTTTTTACGGATTTTATCGTGGATTTAATTTTCCCCGTGCACACGTTATATAAAGCAATCGAAAAGTCGCGTCGAGAAGTTTAATAATGTAAAAATTGAACCAAAATCATAATAAATTGTATAAATGGCAATAATGATTATTGTTTTTTTTTTTATTATTATACTCTACCCTTTCTTTCTTTTTCTCATAAATCCATCTAATAGTTTTCTGGTAGAGTTTACCCTAGTGCGATAAAACCACCATTTGTATTTTTTTTATATTATCTCTGTATGTATGCTGTTATGTTTATTGTGTACAGTTAAGAATAAATAAAATCCGTACTAGTTCTGTTTTAATTAATAATGTGTTTTATTTAAAGTAAGATTTACTGGGGCCCAGTTATATGAATCATAATATCTAAAAATAAGAATTACTCGGTTAATACTATAAGTTTTATGTATGGGAGAAAAAGGCAAAGTTTCCCACTTTTTTAAGTAAGTAAGCTAAGTATATGCTCTCTTTTCGTTTCACGAACAATGCCGGCTCAAACCAGAGTTAGATGACCCTGATGACAAACATAATTCCAACAACATTTATCCAACCACCACCACACTACCAATTTGTCCACCAAAATTGCCAATCCGTTTCCGGCCTTGATAAAAAGATACTTTAACAACGAATATAAACACCGTATTTTATGTATTCTGTATCAGCCCATATACGTCCCACTGCAGGGCACGGGCCTACTCTACAATCGACAGTACGATTGAGAGTGGTTAGGCCATATAGTCCACCACGCTGGCCTAGTGCGAGTTGGCGGACTTACATACCATAGAAATTCTTTTAACCGCTATGGTATGCAGGTTTCCTCACGATGTTTTCCTTCACCGTTTTATGTATTAATCTATTCTTATCACCCCGCTAATGAATACGGCATACAATGGTAAAAACCCTGTGATGATGTAGCATTCCGGGTTCAGCCCATGTATCTAAAGCCTACAGACATAATTAGAGAAGGGCAGATCTTTAAAAACTAACTTTTTAGCGCTGGCTCTACTCTATCTGCATTGCAATGTACTTACATGGCCCACCATTTTTTTATCAGTACTTCTACGAGTAAACAAGGTTAATTTTTGTTGAAAGTAATGCTGAAAGGAATCACGATCCCGATTTTATGAAAACAAAAAGCACCGACACGAAAAAAAAAATTTCGTGCCTGATTTATATATTCGTATTATCTGACAAATAAATAGTGTTGTTTTATAAAAAATAAATATTGATAACAAACAGTTATTACCTGTCGGATAGTAATCAAGATTTATAATGTGAAGTGTAGTTTTATAATGTATGAATGCAGATTATTATCGGAATATTTATGGAGCATCTACATAATATATCTGTACTATAATTTAATTTATTGACACGTAGCTGTATAGTGTATTACGTTGGCATGCCGTACATCAGATGCACGAACACAGATTTTTTAGCCGATGCAAAATGAAAAAGTACATTAATTACGAGCATACGATTTGAAATGGTATCGCTGATTACTTATTCTGCGCGCGTCATTCGCTTTCTGTGTTTTGCTTTAATATAATCTGTTTTGTTTGTGGGCTTAAAAACTCAGGCGAACATACCGTGAATATAGTTTAAAAAGCGAGAAGAGTTGAGTAATGTTGTTTTCATATTCCGTTATTACATCAAATAATGAAAATAAACTCACCAATATAATACAAATGCATAAGAAAAATAAAAATATTCAAATAAATTACATCAAAAAGAATTGGTATTCAACAAATATACGCGCCATGTGTATTAAAACATTGAATTTTGATGCAAGAATAAGAGCCACTTAAAAAGTATCATATCATATGGACACAACATTTTGTCATTCGATTTTATTACATTACATTTTGTTATCTTAAAACATTTCACGATTCAATTATTGTGGTATCCAATCTGTTGTTGTTAATTGAAACGCATCTCAAAAACTTGTTGAGTTCCAAACGCATAATAGTCTCAATTCAAATTTTATTACAGAAAAATAATGTTTTTTAAGACAGAAAGTAGCAACAATTTCAAAAGATACAATGTATCAAAAAATGTAGCACAAACAGCCGGTGGAAGTACAAAACCGTGCGTCGATGTTAACGGTGCGGGCAGGCGACAGGACTAAACGCTCGATAGACCAGTCGGAATCTCGATATAATAACGCGAGCTATGATGTTTTTACGGCGTCGGGCGTCCGTGGAGAATAATATGGACCGACATACCTTAGAGCCGAGCTTCTGAATGGAATTGATGGGTTTCGAGCGTGCCGCGCCGCCCGAGAACGCTACATTAAACGCTATAGGCTATGTAGGGAAAACGTCAGCGTTTAAGTATGGGTCATGTTGGAGGCGAAGGCTTAAAACGTTAGATTAGGGTGGAGCGGGTGATAAATTACTTGGGTTCGAATCGCCAAAATACAGATTCAAACCTGGGACATATTTTGAAAATTGTATACCTATTATAAATTATTTTAATTTAATGTATCTTCACGGTGGTCGCGTGTTCAAATCCCAGGGCAGACCTCTGACTTTTTGGAGTCATGTGTGTATTTATAGTCTATCACCACGCACTAAAACGGTGAATTAAAACATCACGAGGAAACCTGCATACTATGGCGATTTGTATGAATTTCTATGGTATGTAAGTTCGCCAAACCGCACTAGGTCAGCGTGGTGGACTATACGGCCAAACCACTCTCAATCGACTTCTCGATTGTAGAGTTGGCTATGGCCTGCAGTGGGACGTATTGGCTGATACACACATACACTTCTAATTAGTTATAGTATGGGTTGATAGTAAAGTAAAACATCGCAAGGAAACGTGCACAAGATCGCGCTGTATTTCCTCTATTAAAAAAATATAGTCTGTTCGGTGAATTTTCGCAATATTGGTGCAGCTTGTAAGGCAGTACCTATTGTTAAAGGGAAAAAGCATACATAAACTCACGCCTTTTTCCCAGTAGGAGTAGGCAGAGGTGCTTCCAAGGCTCACACGTTTCGTCTTATATGTTCCGTTCTGTGTGATAGGGGGCGAGCCTACTGTCGTATCGGGTGCAAATTCCAGACTCCAGGCCGATAATGAATTTAAAAAATCACTTTGCCCAACCCGAGACCTCAACGTTGTAACCGTATCATAGTACAACTACACCACCGAGGCAGGCTTGAAATGCATTCGGTCGTAAAATAATAAGATTGTTTGGGCTCGGAACCAGATCCGCAACAAATATTAGTTGATCTCTTGAACATTTACAAATATCAATGCGGGAATAGAATCCGCCACTTCTCATTCTAGAATCGCCTAAATCAAAAGCGTTTTTAACTGCCGATCAATAAAAAAAAAAGTATTTTCCACTTTTCAAAATGGCTGCTAAAATGTTCAATTCTCACTTTCAATTTAGAATATCGGAGCAAAGGGTCTCTCAGATATTGATTTTGAGACCAATCGATCACGAAAAACGATAAAAATTTCCTCGTATTTGCTAATTTTTTCACTACTGCTTCCCTTCTATAGGTCATAGCGTGATGATAGACCATAGCATTTCTAGATAAATGATCTATCTAACGCAAAAATATTTTTCAGTTCGAACCAGTAGTTTTTGAGATTAGAGGTAACAAACGAACAAACTCTTCGGCTTTATATATTATTAGAGTGTAGGTTTATGAAATTAAAACATCACAGCAAGCTTGTCTAGATGGTGCATCGCCTTAACAGCTGTTTAGCTGAAGTTTACGATTCCATACACAAGTTAAGCACTAATAAAGGCATCTGACGCATCCATTATACGTTATAAATAGGAGCCAAAGATTTTATGTGCTCTTGTGCGTTTAATATCTTAGATTTACGACACCTTCTGTGTAAATTAAAATTTAAATAGAGTAATGGTGGAAGTAAATTTTAATGGAAAGTTAGATTCATATTACTTTAATTTATTATCTGATTTAAAAGCTAACTGATCACTTCACGTTTTTAAAACTAACGGTTTTCTAAAACCTATTTTAGTTATCGAATGTTTTGTCTTCTTCGTTCATACTGAATTCAAAAGTCGTTCGAAAGAGACAAAATATTTGGTAGCTAAAATAGGTTTAAAATATACTCATAAGGTAGTCAAACGACAAAGTTACTATAATGAACCTGATGGCAAGTAGAACACGTACCAAATGGAAAAAAGTTACCGGAAAATATTTATCTTGCCGCTGACAAAATGCCGATCATACATACTATTATACTTGTATACTGAAGCTTAAACAACAACACGCCACAATTGTGCCATCTCTTGAGAAGATTTAAGCTCCTATTATGTTACCGCCAATAATATGTCGAAAAAGACGCTGCAAAATACCAACCACTTCACATGACTGTTCTTTAGAATACTTGTACTACACTGGTAGAACCGATACATTCGTACAACAGCGTTAACACACTACTGCAAAACACTACTGCAAAAATACAATAAGATTGCAGAATTATCTGGCATACGCCACGCGCCAAACTTCAAAACTGCTGCAAAATACTATATCTAATTATATCTATTTACATCAATTGACCAGTAAAAGCGTAACAACCTTTCAGTGTTCAGCTTAATTGCCATTACTTCGGTTACAGGAATCCGTGTAGACTTTTATACGTATTTAACGAAGCGCAAATGTTCTAAGTCTAACACAGTGCCAATTTAAACTTCTTAAACACATTCTCGACAAAACTATGCACAACACCATTAACAGTTTCAATCAGTTGAACTGGATCTCGCGGTAAAAACTGCATAAAATGTTATTCAACTACGGATATCCTTTCAGTGTAAAGAATGTTGGGATTCCAAAGCGTGGTTTATGGCGTGTCGAACTACACTTTACGAGCTAGGAAACCAAAGAGCAGGCTATTAACAGCAATCGCAGTTTATAAGGATCATCGCCTGTATATAACACTGAGGTATGTCAATGGGCACAATTGAATTTATTTAAATTACTTATAGAAACGATATGGATGGCGCTTAGTTTAATAATGATGTTGGTTCTTGGATTTTTCTTTTTCTGTTAGAAAATATACTCTGTATTTCTTTGTTAAAGTCCAAGGGCTTTATCTATTTACCATATTATCATTTTAAGATCAACATTGTGTATTAATCAATGTTTGAATAATGGAAGAAGTGATCTGGGATGAGTCGACCGTTTGTGGCAAAAGATCGTTTGCCGATTTTAAACCCGCAAGCTAAGTGTAGCTAGCATTTCATAACATATAAAACAAACTAACCACCTCAATCCCTCAACCCCTTCCAGTGGGACGTCCGAAACAATCAAATAACAACAACTACTAAATTCGATAAATCAACGAAATTGCTGAAAATTGAAATTGCGTCAATTAAATTATTTTTTCATACAAAATTACAAGAGTTGTGTGTGAAAGTATTCGCTACTATTATTAAACCCGCCTGTTTCGTTAATTGCAGTATACGGTTGTTAAACACGATACTCACAAAAAATCATCATTTCACTAATGCCAACATTTGAACACCTTTTTCAACGATATTCGAACGTTTTATATAGGACGCTTTACATAGCGTGATGCTTGTGAAAAATACGCGACCATTCCGTAATGAGCACGCATTGTATGAATATCACTAACTATTAAACAATAATCGTATAAATTGTATTGCAATTAGCGCTCGATTTATGCCACAACAGTAACATGTCGAGCATATTTATTGTAGTTCTGGACATTTGTCATCTTTATAGCTATCGATTATTCGATGTGATGGATTTTATTACATTAGTGGCCAGTACACGGAATATTCGAGCTACTGATGTCTGATAGCTAATTACTGTCTTCAGTCAACATATTCATATTAGATTTTGCACGGCACAAATGACAGGTCGTGGAGCTTCCGTTAGCAATATTTAGAATTGATTACTCTTGAAAATCGTCAATACACAAATACACAGGCTCCATGGTACAGTTGGTTAGACGAAGGCTGTGAAATGAGAGGCCACGGGTTCGATCCCCGCACCGAAACAAATATTTGTGTGAACCACAGATATTTGTTTTGAGTCGGGTGTTTGTGAGACCGAAAAGTCTCCCGTAGTTCCTGATACCCACGACACAAGGCTCGATCTTAGTGTGAGGTCAGGGCTATATATGTGACTGTTGGGTGTATTTATTATTTTTTAATATTTATACACTTAACAACTATCGAAAATAAAGCCCTTTGAATATCCCACATCCCGCATGTATCAGCAAAGGAATTTTATATTCAACCTTAACAATTTCTCCAATAAATCCCAATCATTTTTATTCCACTCGCATAACAGTTTAGATTGATAATCTTGTTCTGTCAAAGACAAAGATTTTTTCAACTTAGTCATAAATGTTTACGAGCGGCAATAAATTAATAAATATATTTGTAACAAGATAAAATTGATGTTGGATATAAAGCGTTCGGCGTGGTTTGTCGCCCATTAGTTCTTGTTAGACCGTTGTTACTATAACTCAGTGTGCTGAATGACCGCTGCTCGACGACCGGCGCATCTCAAATGAAAATATATGAACTTGTGTCTGTTTTGATGTTTAATCCGTCGCGATCATTAATATTTCGTTTCTTGTCCTCTATTAATGCGTTTTTTATGATCATAAGTTTTGGTTTCTACAAGTATAGATAACTGCCTCAGTGGCGCATTTGTACTACGCTATGATTGTAAAGGGCAAGTCTCAGGTTCGCATCCCGGGTCGGGAGAAGTGGTAGTAGATTTTTCAATTCTTTATCTGCCCGGCGTCAGGAATTTGTGCCCGATATGGCGATAGGCTCGTCCCCTATCACATCGTGGGACGGAACACATAAGGCGAAACGTGGGTGTACATAAACTCACGCCTTTTTCGCAGAAGGCATATGTATGTAAGTATAGATAACCAAAAAAATACTCGTAATCCTTTACCCTGTTTTAGATACCCGTGTCATGTGAATCTATACATGAGTAGACAGCACCCGTGGCATATTTAGTTAAAATATTGGCTTTGAAATAGGAGGTCCCGAACTATCCCCTCCTGGGACCATTCTTTATCCTCAAAAATTTGTTAAAGTTATGAGCATTGCGAGACCAATAAGTCTATTTAGTTAATAATATTTATTCATTGTTAATGCTCATATTCATTTGTGGATAGTATTGTGTGCGCCTCTGACAAATCAGTACTTAAGATAGATTTGGACGCAAATTGTGTGAAGCTATCTCAGTTATTAATCTAACTATTACGATGGTAAGGAATTGGTTTGAAAAAGCGATGACTTTCGCAAATAAATAACTTTAACCATTCAAACAAATTCATGTAATCATTAATTCAATCGTAAAATCCAGGCGGCTCGGCGCTCCTGAGCCAACTGCTCGCCCGGTGCCCGGGAAGGTCACGCCATCGATAGTAATTGTTTTCGACAATGGATTCCGACTTCGCGTGACATCAAGTGACATTTGTCCCGCCGCGCCGTACAAGATTAACGGCAACACCACAAAAACCGGAATCATCGTGCGTCGGCTTATCATGCAGGCCCAAGTATTAGCACAGCGTGACATCACTAAATGATTACGAGGGCTTATCAAAAATATTCGTTGACATTTTCGTCGACGCGAGCGTGTTTTCAACTTGTTTGCACCTCGCCATGTCTACATCCACTTTAAAAGTTCTCGCACCAACTGTCAATCAGGTGTTTTTTTGTAATATTAGGTGTCTTTTTGTTAAGGCACGGTTACATTGCACCTGGTGGTAAAAGGGGTTGTCCAGATACAGTGTCGTCTGAAGAAGTAATTAATTTTAATTCGTTGAAATAGTTATACCGTCTAAAAACGAATAAACAAAGACAGCTTAAATGAGAGATATTTTAGTGAAACAGTGTGATGTGTATAGCAGCAACAAATATTTTATTATAAGCTTCTGATCGCCAAGCGCAAGATACTATAAAGTAAAGAGACGTGCTAAAAACACTAGAATTATAACAAAATAGATTTTTTAAGATTAAAAAGGCAAGATGTATTTGGATATGTTTTAGTTTAAAATGAAAACTGTTTTGTAATTGGTTCTCCACGCTGCTTAAAGAAGGGACTACCATAGCAAAATCTTTGTATACAAACTTAAAGGCTACTATAGAATCGCCAAAGTAAAGTCGAGTGGCTAGCAACAGATACCCCATTTGGTCTCCGTACGTGTCATTATCACACATTAGCGAGATCAAAAAAGAAATTCCATAAAATAGGGAATGCGACATGAATGGAATCGCGGGCAAAAGCCAGTTTTTGTACAAAATCACATACAATCATAATAACTACATTAGGAGTTCTATATCTGACATGTAGTCAAGTGGCATTTCCCGTGGGAAAACTAAAAGCATTTATTGCTATCATGCTGTAATGTTGACATGTGACGTTACTACATTGAAATACATTAATCCATCGCATTGCGATGACCAATCTGGAAGCTTCGTATAAGGACGGCGGCGACGCGACAGATACAAACGTGTAAGTGCTCAGCAGGCACAAATCATAACATTATATCTACTTTTTAATGGAAAATTATGAGGCCACTAACGTACGGATGTTACTAAATTATTTTTTGCATTGGTGATAATATCTTATGTCGTGGCGCAAGCGATAAGACGTCGCTTGTGAAACGAAAGGCCGCGGGTTTGATCCCCAGACTGAGAGAATTGTTTGTTTAACCCACAAATATTTCTTTCGAGTCTGTATGTTTGTGTGCCCGAAAAGTCTCTCGTAGTTCCTGATAACCACGGCTTAAAGGGTCAGGACTATATATTTTATGATTTATTTTTTATTTTACCACAATCTTATCATTTTTATATTCGAATATGAATATATATTGCCCTTGCAAATGCATCTATACAACCAGGACAAATAAAGCAATCATAAAATAACAGACAAATATAGATGGATGTTAAGTTTTATAATATGTAGGTAGTGTAGCTTAGCCTAAAGATAAAAACAAATACATCAAATCCAGACAATAATTGTATTGTCTTATCTTAGTGTAAATACACGAGTATTTAGCATTGCATATAGCATGGTACAAAAAAATGAAGTTTTGGTGGCAATATCTAGTCTAAAATTAAATATATTTTTTTATAAATCCACAAACATAACTTAGAAATCACTTTACTGTATTAATACAGCATCGGCTTGATAAATCAAGTATTCACCTCCGCTTTCAAAGACCGGACTTCTAGAAAATAATTTTCGATGCGCCAAGGTTGGTCGGAGCCTAGAGTTGTATGCTTGCGCCGACAGATTTGCATAGAAATCTTACGATGACATTACACGTAACGTACTTTACGTGTTCGACAGATATTCTGCTGGAGGCACTGTTACTAAGCGGTTGTCGCCCACACTTACAACACCGTGCAACTTTTTACTGTGGTTCCGGTTTCTCGAATACTTTTGGAGATTCAAGCGAAGTGTAAGTATTTATAGTCACAGTAAAATTTAAATGCTTATAATAATAAGAAAAGCTTGTTCCTTAGTCACCATAAGTAATAAATTTTGTAACTTTGAGATGTAATTGTGAGGCGATAAAAATATCTCTAAATTCCGCGTGTCATGAAAACTATCAGACAAAGCTGCCCACATATTATATCAATATAATAAAAGTCTTGTTTAATCTCAACAACTTCACAACATTATGATAGTCAAGGCTAAAAAACAAACCCTGCCCTAGATCAGATAACACTAAGTAAATTGATAAAAATATACCATATATTTCTGACAGTTGTGATAAAGAATTCCAAAAACTTATTTATAATTTAAAAGCAAATAACATTATTTGGCAAGCATACATTTTTGTACATCATGACCTTAGCAATATTTTGTATTTTGATCGGCTAATGAATGGGTTTATGACAAGAACATCCACAGTATCGTAAATAACCCATAATGCTAAATATACAAGGCACTTAATGCTCATTATGAGTGTTCTGTAGCGGTCTGTTTTGTATTTCTCGAATGAAATATGTGCGCCGCGTCTTATTATACAATTAAACGTAACAGCCATGCCTTACCCTAGTATAGCAGCGATTTTCACGCCTAGCAACACTGGCTGGCGTATTTTCTTGTACATCCCATGTTGTCAGTTGCACGGCTAAGTAGTGGGTGCACGAATCGTCTGTTATTATGGGCATCCACATTTAATGTTAAAAGTACTTACGAGCATGGTTATTTCATTCAAGTGTTGTTTTATTTGATTATGTGATTTTTAGATTCAGTTTCCAATGTTAATGAGGATGTTAATTTATTTTTAAAATGTATTTAATATTTGCAAGAGATGAATATTCTAAATAAATAAAACATCTTAAAACACTTATCAATACAGCACCCAAAAGTCAATTGAAAAGTTAAGGACGGAAAATAATTACTTTATTACTATCTTAAGGAAATAAATAAATACACCCAACATTAATAAACATAGACATCCACACTAAAATCGAATCTTGTGTCGTGGGTATCAGACTAACGAGAGACTTTTCCGTCTCAAAAACACCTAAAACCGAGACAAAGACCTGTGGTTCAGGCAAATATTTGTCTCGGAGATCGAACCCCCCGTGGGTTTTTAGTTTGAAATGGTTTAAATGTTCCTATATATGACATAGTCATGTATGTTCATCTAAGTAACGAGAAATAAATTGAAAAGTTGTACTAAAAAATATTAGATTTACATCTTAAGACACTGGTCTGAATGTTCCTTTTAAACGGTGACTTAAAGAACCTACATAATTTTATCTGTCAGAAATGCATCAGTGAAAAGCATATGAGAAACTAGCGAGCAACCCAACAGACGAGAGCTGCGTTAGAACTTTTGATTGGCCGCGAGCAATCTCATCTCGGACTAGTCATCGACGTGCCCCGCCGTTTCCTTGCAAGCTGCATTTAGATCGCTCTGATAAACGGAAAAACATTATCTACGTACTTCGTATCAATTACAAACACATCAGTCAATATATTCTAATATTTTTTTCTTATTATAACATTTTCCTTAAATGTCGCAGTTGAAACCGTGAAATAGCTGATCTCTAAGATTGACAGTGTGTCATTCTTTTTGATTGATGCATTGTATTTAAAAGCGAATAATAGTGGTAGTAAACTCGAGTTATATACTCGTACATACAAGTGTATTTGTATTTATATAGTATTTATTTGGACGTAGATTATATAGAGTATATCTAGGCTGCGACGAAATACAACTAAAAATTCAGCAAATAAAAACACTATTATACTTTAAAAAATTACCAAACAATCGTCGCTTTTTTCACTTTCACAGAAACTACCACCTGGCTTCGTTGTCAGTCTCAGTCTATTATACACTCGATATGTAGCAAGAGTCTACTGCCATTCCAGCCTTTTTAAAGTTAAACAAAGTGATTGTTATCTTAAGAAAACCTACTACTTGCTTTCAGTAGAAATCCAATATAGAACGTAACAATGTGTTTTATCATCATTTAAAAAATTAAATTGCATCTGCATTTGTAAGTCTTAATTATTGCCTGGGTATTTTCAATAAACCAGTTAACAAGCCAATAGTCGTTATTCCTGATTAAATATACAAATAACTTTTTACTAGAATTATAGCATGCAAATGTAACAAATAATCCTGTGCCATTGTTGGCCTGTTTTTTGTGAATTATGTGGAAGTTCCCATGTTCCCACCCGATTAGAATATGCATGTGTTCTTGAAAAAGGTGTTCAAGCTTGCATGTGCTCTATTTGCGTGTTAGGAACTGATCACGGCAATTTTTCTGGTTTATTGGTTTGTTTATAATTTTTTAAACATTTGCTTCATACACCCGAGTCACTGATTTCTAAACTAAAGTCAACTTGTTTTGTAAAAATAATAATTTTAGATTTGAAATAATTGTTGTTACTACCATACCCAATAGATATAATTTAGTGCGTGGTTCATGTTAAAATAGTAATTTTCTACGCCAATATAATAAAATTACACATTTTAGGCACAGTTGTAGTAAGTCCATTTTGGGCCGATAAAGCCAAGCAAAGTATTGGTTAGTTTGAACGCGTTAATCTCTGGAACTACAAAAATAAATTTACCCCATAGAGTAATTTTATTGGACACATATGAGAGATAAAAAAATGCATATGGTAAATACAACTCTGTTTTAATTTCAAGCCTAGTTTTAATGCGTGTGACGGTGTATTTGCAAGACAAAGCCGGCAGCTAGAAATGTATAAAATTTTATCGAAGATTGTGATCTAATCGCACCCACACTATACATATTTCGCAATTATTTCTTCTAGATTGTAGTTTATGCTATCCAATAGAAACCAATAGGCAATGAAAACTTATTGTGCAATTCCAAAGATAAATCCAACGACACTACATAGGAATAATTTTATTTCGAATTATTAATTTATCTCAGCATGAAGTGCGCTTTATTTTTGGAAATACAATATCACATTAATGTGTGATCTCTTGTAGCAAATATTCTCATACATTTTTCTATTTCAACAAATAAATACACAAGTTACTAGTCGATCGTTGATTGAGTAAAGGAAAATAAATAAAAATTGCAAAACATGTCGTAAGTCCAAAATTGATAGTCAATTATAGAAATTCAATTCAACACATAAACAGTTAAATCGAATTTCACGAACTACGCAATAAACATTCTTTCTCAGAAGTGAGTAGTAAGTGTCAAGTGCTGATTACAAAAAGGGATACTATAACCAATTTCGTATCCATTTGTGGGTTTTGTAAGGTATTTGTAAGGTATTCGATAAAACATTGAAGGGCTAGCGAGTATTCGAGAGGCGACAAGTAAATGTTCAATGTGAATATCATTCAGAAACAACACCTTATTTGTATTTCTCGACAATGATGCCACGAATATTGTACATCGCAGAATTTATAATGTTTTTATGCATAAATTTCGCGGCTTAAAATATTTAATTTAAACTAATATTATAAAGACTATGACTAATATTATTTTACTGGTGGTAGGTCTCTCATAAGTGAAAGACCGCCTTGGTATGTACCACCGCAATGTTCTCCCGCCAAACAGCAGTGTAAATGCACTGTTGTGTTTCGGATTGAAAGGCATTGTAGCCAGAGTAACTACTGGACATATTGAGACTTAACATCTTATGTCTCAGGATGGTGTGCGCAGTGGAATTCCAAGCATTGCTTTGTAATTCAAGGTGTTGTTTGGTTTTACTACTGTTTATGAGCATTCGTATCGCTTACCATCAGTCGAACGGCATGCTGGTCCCGCCATGCATTGCAATAAAAAAAGAGGGAAGATTTTATTGTTTGCATTGAATAATTCTGGAACGATTTGAAATTTGTTTTCACCATGAGAACCCTACATAGTCCCTGATAATCATTGACGATAAAATATTTTCAAAAACGTGTGTCTGTACCCGGGCGGAGTCGGGCAGGGCCGCTAGTTAAATATAATTATATTTTAGTTATTATATGCTATGACAAGAAAGGCCATCGTTACCTCTATTATCAGTGCATATGGTATGTGAGACAATTCTCAGTTCCGAGATTCAATTCTACGGTAACATGAAGTTAATAGAACATGTTCATCTGTCTATATATGTTTTTTTAAGTATATGTCAAACTGTCTATTAAACTTCAATTTTAGTGCAAGAAACACAGAAAAATATATATTGCTTTCAATAAATAATCTGGGATGAATTTGTAAAGAAAAAATGAAACACTATTATTGAATTGAAGTTGAAAATCACTTAAAACATATTTCAAAATAATAATAAATTAAACTTTCTATTAGTTAGAAATTTCAATCAATCCAACCTTAAGTAACTCAATAAACGCAACCAATAAGCGTGATCTTTCATTAAATAAAACGAGAACGGCATTCTACAAAAGGAAAAAAACGACTTCTAATAGGTCCAAATTCTTCAATGACTTGCAATAGACACGTCTATGCAAGCAAATTATTTATGAATATATTTTTTAACTTTGTTAAGAAACAAATTAAATGGCCAGGCGCCTTGACAAAAACAACATCACTATTGGCCGAATAAATGAAATTCTTTGGTTACTGTTAGCTTTCTAAACAAACCCAATTGAATTTCAAGCGGGTCGCTTTTTCATCGGTTACAAAATTGTACGGTAATAATGCGAGGTGATTACTAATTTATTTCAAACGTTACGACATTGATACGGTGAAATTTTTGTTGCACCAAATAGGGCCTGTGTATTAGTTGCATTTATTTTCTGGCAATTAAGTTTTCAACTTGACTTTATTACCAATTTATATCAATAAGTTATTCATAAGGACTTAAAGCAGTTTTCAAATGCATATAATATGAGCTCACTCAAAAACATGATTCATAGACGTCAAAATCACTAATCAGCTTATTCAATAGCTCATTAACTTTAAAATGTCCGAAACCCTTATTTAGGCAAATTTTAAGCAGAAAAATGGCGAATGACTTTCAACTGAACGGTTGATGTAATGTCAAGTGAATGAAATCACTTGTTTTCTGTGAAGTCATAATATTAGTTAATATATAATGAATAGAAAAACTTAATGAACGTTTTATCTCCTCTTAGTAAGATTTAATTAATTTACATGTATGTGGTTGATTAGTGGGTATTTATGAATAAGGCGGTTCAACATTAAATGAAATACAAATCAAATAATCTGTTTCCTTCATAAAAATAATAAATAAATATTCTTAATACACCTTATTGCACTTATTACCGTAAAGTTTACCGACCGGCCAAAAGTCAATACGCAAGTTAAAGTCGCTATCTGAAGTCCAGAATTCAGTCTATACTACTTAAATATCATGTGAACATTTGCGCAGCTTTCGGTCCTAATTATCCGGATACACAACTATCCATTGTACGGCAAGAGGAATGCCAAAAACTTGAAACGACGCCCATTTTCGACCAGATGACCGGTTTTGGGAGGTCAACGCATGGGTCTCATTCAATGAATTTGAATTCAACTTGTTTTTTAATAGCTCTGCTCGATAATTAATTCTGCATCTGCAACAGCCCATATACGTCCCACTGCAGGGCACGGGCCTACTCTACAATCGACAGTACGATTGAGAGTGGTTAGGCCATATAGTCGACCACTCTGGCCTAGTGCGGGTTGGCGGACTTACATACCATAGAAATTAATTAAATGAATAAAATATAGGGCTTGTAGAATTAAATCTTCTTTGAGTAAAACTAGTTTTAAAAATAAACTATTGGGTTGAGAAAGCTCTGGGAGGTCACAAAGTAAAAATAAATCAAGTTAATTTTCCGCAGTTGAGTGAAGTGGAACCTCCAGTGAGTAACAGTACTTTAGATCGGTAATGCAACCAGATCAATTCGGGAAGCTGTAGATCAATCTCCAGTAATGGTCAGGCATTAGCAGAATTAATTGAGGCTTATTTATTTAATTTATACTCCAGTTAACTTTAGGTTGCCGTTCGTCTTATCTTCATATGTCAGTGGATTTAAAAAGGTTTTACTTTATAAAGTTTATTTATTTGACTTATTTATATATTGTCCACTAACGATACATTTAACAATATAAATTAATAGAATAAAATACTAATAGCTCGCTTATTACTATCACCGATTCATTATAAATAATCAAAAAATGGTTATTAAAAGCGAGATGGAGAAGAAGTTTTATATTGAACAGTAGTTATAATATAAAATTCAAACTAAATATTTTGTTGATATTAAAAGCTTTTACTACAAATTGTGAATAGAAAACTAAAAACACGGTAAATCCTAAGCAAAAGTGTTGATAGTTTCAAAATTCTATTTACGACAATTATTGTGTTTTTCTGTTTTAAAAAATACCATTCACCTTGGATCTGCATGTCTCTAATTTGGACAACCAAGCAAGCGCTTCACCCCTTAACGTAACTTATTTCTACACAATTTAAAAGTATTTGGAATTCTTAATATAAATATTCTTCGACAGCCTCCGTGGCGCAGTTGGTTTGACGCCGCCTATGAAACGAGAGGCCGCGGGTTCGATCCCCGCACCGAGAGAAATGTTTGTGTGGCCCACAAATATTTCTTCCGGGTCTGGGTGTTTGTGAGACCGAAAAGTTTCTCGTAGTTCCTGATACCCACGACACAAGACTCGATCTTAGTGTGGGGTCAGGACTATGTATGTGACTGTTGGGTGTTATTTATTATTATTATTTATTATTCTAAGATACTGTTTTATATGTTATTCGAAAATCATTGCGTGGTCGCCCACTCAAGATTACTAATATGACGCCGATATTCTACAGATTAAGTCCGACGACGAAGTAAGTCACACCGCACATAATAAACGTAATATTGCCAAAATTAATAATTACAAAACTTCTTTAATATTTTCTTATAAGCTAGGCAATTGCACCCAAATAATTGATGCTTTAAACCTAGTACTTAGTGACACCTGTCGCCCTTCTGCGTTGCGAACTTACCAAAATATAGTGTTTCGAATTCCATAGAAAGAGGGAATTTAGTTTTTTAGGCTGGTTGAGATTAAGAAACTGTACCAGTAGCACTCTATTTTTTGAAGATACATAATAATTTATTTATTATTTAAATAGCGTAGTGTTCTGTTTGAATTTAATTTTAAAGAACAACGTATTAAGATTTCAAATTGATTAGAAGAGCGCTGCCTGGTTTTATCAGCAGCATTTTTGACAAGATTTATTTAAATTTAATTACACCTTCGTTTGTTGTAAATAAATGCGTTTTATCATTGTTTTCATCGAACCAAGCTGCCAAACTTTGTCACACTTCGCAAATCTATATCCATTCGTATACGAGTATATACATCGGAAAAACAATTGAAAAACTTTATAGCTTCCGTCATGCCACCTTCATCCGACACCACGCCGCCCAACAAAAAAGTTTCTATCCAAAAAATGTTGCCATTGGTTGAACCAAGACGCTAGACAACCCTACCACGTCTACCCACATAGGCCGCCATTTTCGCGTGCATTTTAATTGGTTGTGCTATTCATTATACATGAGATGGTCGCTAATGACTTACTCAATACGTGTTAATTACGACAGTCGGCTCGAGTTGAATTCGCCCGGGCTACCAAACGTGCAATTGACTCGTGACACTCACATATCAATCTTAAAAATTTTGTCGCTCCATTTAGACATGAATTAAATTTTTACACCGTTTTAATTACCGCAGCGTGGGGAACTATCCGAGCTGAATAAGTTAGTGACTCCGCGCCCTTATAGGGATTAAATATTTGTATGAGAAACGATTCATGTGCTTTTTATCTAATCTAGTTGATGTATGAGTGTATTAACCGCGACAACGAATAGGTCGGCCAGCGGTGCAGAGTGTTATCAATGAATTGATTTCATCTGTGCTGAGTGGGGGAGTAGTGATCCGGAAAAATCTACAGATAACCTCATTCCAATATTTAAGTTTAAAATTATGCAATGTAATCAATATTTGTTGCCACAACAGAATGTTAATTCTGATCCCTATATTAGGGCGAGCCTTATATCATAACCTAATATAAATATTCAACAACACAAAATGGCAAAAACCAGCACTGATGTTTACATTCTATTTAAAAGTTATCATATAACGTACACCCAGTTATGTTTCTCCAATATTTTCGTATGAAAATAGAGGATTTGTTATGTTCTTCCACGAATGGTTAAAAATATACCTATACTAGGCTTATAATATTTTATCTCAACGCTTTTCTAGATACATAACTGCAATATACTTGGCACTTAATTAAGACATTCTTAACATACGAGTTGCATACGCCGAATTACTTACAGAAATGATAATCGCAGCAATAAAATACAGCATAAAAATAACAAGTACTCACTCCAACCAACAAAATGATGTCACAGAATATTCGTCGTTAAAACGAAAACTTTAATACTCGTATTCCGCGCGTCGCATCTTTTATTTGTATTTGTAAGTGGAGAGATAAAATAAACAAGCCAATAAAATAAATTACCCAAAATTGGAATTTAATGAAATCACATAACATTTTTTGACTTAAACTGGTTTTGTCTCGTTCTACATAAAGGGAAAAAATATTCGGTCAAAAACCAACACTTACCAGAACATGAAAGGTATAATTTAAAAATTTTGTTCATGTTGGAACTATATCGAAAAAATATTTTTGTGTAAATTGCTCTGACGTTGATGATAGTTATTAAGATTTTTATAATTGATAACATCAAAAGCTTTCAGACTGGCTGTCTTAAAAATTGTAATATAGTTGGTTCAGAAGCCGCTTGTAAAACAAGAGACGGTCCAATCTTCGCAACGAGACAAATATTAATATTATAATAAATAATTATCACCAACATCTCCAGAGGCTCTCAATGGGCCGTTAAGTCATAAACCAGATTCAACACGCCGCGCCGTATTATTTGATACGGCAAACATGGTGGGGAGGTTCCTCACTTTGGGATCCTAACCAACGGTGAGTTGGGTCTGAGCCTCGCCACCTCAGAGTCCATTTTTTTATATATTTTGTTATTATGTACAATGTACATATAAAAATTTCAAGACAAAAGACATATGTAATAAAGGGAATAATAAATACACCCTATAGTCACATACATATCCCTACCCCATCTAAGATCGGGTCTTGTGTTGTGGGTTACAGAAACTGCGGGAGACTTTTCGGTCTCAGTTAATATTGGTTTTGGTCTGGGATCGGACTTGCGGCCTTTCGTTTCGCAGCTGGTTTCTGACCAACTGCCCCATATGCTCATGAAACACACAAACATGATATTTTCGATAACTATGATGGGTGACTGTATTAAAATAATAAAATCTAAAACTGTTAATTTTTTTTGTTTGTTTCCCTGTGCGATTGTGCAAGTTAATCTCATTAACGACTATACAAATTTAGATCAAATTTAGCGTGGAGGTAGCTGAGACCCTGTTTCAATCATCATCATCATCATCTCAGCCACAGGAAGTCCACTGCTGAACATAGGCCGCCCCCAAGTAGCTCCACATCGACCTGTTGGAAGCGGCATGCATCCAGCGACTTCCAGCCTGTATGCCTTCCTATATTAATATAATCTAATTTTTATCTCGAAAAGTGTAAGAGTTCCCGAAGAGTGAACAAGGTTTTCAAATACATTTCTTCCTTTAAACTCAATGGAATGTGATGGGATAGGAGGGGACAGGATTATATGCCTTGAGTTTTGAGACAAATTATGATGGAACAGGATGGAACATAACGGGACGAGATAGGAAAAGCAGTAGAGAGGACGGCAAGTTAAAATATAAATAAAACAGTACGCAGAACAATGTTGCTGAAATATAATGGAATTTAAAAAAAATATCTGTACCCGTGCGAAGTCTAGCCAACCTCTGGTAATAAATACAAACGAATATTTGCATGAAACCCGCCAAACATTCATTATATCTGCAATCCTTCCTCTATTTGCATTAAAAATTGATTATCAATAAATGGTGTGCATCATATATTACTCCTTGATCCTTTAATCCGTAAAGAATGTGAGAGAAACTAAATAAAACCTAGCACAGCAGTATCGCGTGTCTAAAATATCATTACAAAGAGTATTTTATATGGGATCGTCCTTGTTACCCCACAATCTAATGTGCCAGTGTATCGCCGCTCTGTCGCACACGTATTAGAAACTATATTTTATTATTGTCCGAGTTTTCAAGGCATGCCCTATTAGTATGTGCATTCAATAGCGATACAAACTCTGAAATAACTGTATTGGCATTTAGAAAATAGCTATAATTTTACAAAATATTTGTTTATTTGTAAAGAAGGAATGTTTATATTGAAAAAGAATTTAAAAGTAGTATTCTGGCGCGTGACTGCCTTACACCTGATGGTTGCAATCCAGATAGTGTATCGATTAGTATATTTATCACCATATGACTAGAATTAAATGTACCGTAGTCTACCTTATAATAGAACATACATAATTGATGTGGATAAAAATTTATAAACCTAATGGAATTTGATGTTGTATCGGAATTCTTACATCCCCTGTCCACATTCCAAAATCATGACAGTCTAATAAAACATATTTCGGTTCTATAAACTTTGCTTATACCGGGTATCTCAAGACTGCTACCGAAAACGAAGCAGGGTGGTAGTTTTAGTGATTACAAACACAATGCAACTAAAAATTTTGCTAAGAAACGCGACAATATTTTTTTTTTATAATTTTTTAAATATCGTCATTTTTGGATGGTAAATCCATTGTATTTGGTAAAATAATAATTTAAACTCTTTTATACCTTAGAGTATTTACAAATAAAAGGGTATACACTATTATTTTACGAAAAAATGTATTTAACACCCAAATACGACCATATAAAAAAAAATACAAAAAAAAAATTGTCGCGTTTTTTTCCAAAATTTTTAGTTTCATTGTGTTTGTAGTAACTAAAACTACCACCCGGCTTCGTTTTCGGTAGCAGTCTTGATATACCCTGTAGAATCAAAATATGTTTTGTATGGCGTCAAACTGATTCGCCGCGTAGGTAATGGTGCTTAACAAGATTGTATTAATATTGGTGTATTATTTTATTAAGAGCTAGTAAACCTTTTGATTCGAGCAGAAACTAAAACTCCGTATTTTTACGGTTTTACCACCAGTTTGGGATATGTAGTGCGAGGTCTTCGATTTCCAGTATAAAGCTCGCTTTAATATAAACCTTTCCATTTGAAAAATCTCATAGAACTAATTCCCTAGACCTGTAAATTGATTCTTTTTTAGGTACTAATGTACCTCTGTCTGCCCTTAAATAGTTATTGGCTTGCGTTATACGTTTAAATGTATAAATTATTGAAATTACTAATATCAAACTCTTCACTTGTTTTGCTGCTTCAAATAAACTGCCCACGAAATAGGATATCGCAGTTGGGGGTTTGAATGCAGTAAAATTTGTTGCAGCTAAATTAATGTTAAAACACACGGCGGGAATGTGTACACAATGTTTCTATTATTACATTAACAGTCGCACATCTGCATTACAGTTTTAATCGATGTAGTTTAAATAGCTTTTACATTTTTCCTCGGGTATCTACTAATATCATACATACATACATAGACTCACGCCTTTTTCCCAGAAGGAGTAGGCAGAGTTGCCAGGACACCCACATTTCGCCTTGTACGTTCCGTCCTATGATGTACTAGGGGGCGTGCCTCTCGCAATATCAAGCACAAATTTCTGACTTCGGGCTGACAACGAATAGAATACTCCCATATCCGTTTGCTCGACCCGGGATTCGAACCCGAGACCTCAGCTTTGTAACCGTACCGTAGTATAACTGCGCTACCGAGGCAGTCTATACTAATATCATATAATATTATACTTGACCTGAATAAATACATATAAAGTATAATTGGATTTTTGCATTCGTTAATCGGGAGTCAGGAATTTATGCCCGATATGGCGATAGCCTCACCCCTTATGATATCGTAGGATGGAACAAACAGGTTGAAACGTGAGTGTCCAGGCTATCGTTCTCATGGTAGCAACTATTCTGCCTACCTCTTCTGGGAAAAAGGCGTGAATTTAAGTATGTATGTATCCTGATTCATCCACACAGATCCTATAATCCTGGGTTTCAAATTCAATATTATTTAAACACATCCACAAAAACATTTTTTTTAAATTTCTAACGCTTTAGGCAGTTAAAAAAATATGTATAAAAAAACCTACTATCCATTCTACGTCATATTTGTTCTTGGTTGCTTAACTCTAAACACGTAGATGTTATTGTTAACTAATCGTAAACGGCAGTAAATGCCCAGACCTGGTTGAAATACTAAAGCCCCTTTTAGTGAAATACATGTCGTAAAAATATAAAATTAATGACTATACTAATTTAATAATTCCGTTTTATCGAAGCGCGATAGCCACTCACTGTGCTGCGTTATGCGTCATAATATATTTAATTGACGACGATTTTTATGACTCACGTAGTGAACTCAATTTTTTTGTGTTCGATTATTAAAAGTGTAACTACATAATGAAGTTACTTAATGTTTATCGACGATTTAGTTTTATAATTTATGAAATAGTATTTCTTGCATTCATTTTAACTTCTTCCTTTTATTTTATCTTTTATATCACTTCACCTCATCTAGAGCGCGTGGTGCCCTTTTGGTAAACAGACCAGACGCGACGGCCAACTACTCACGGTAGTCCCAGGTTCAAACCCCAGGGTACACCTCTGACTTTTCGGAGTCATGTGTATATTCATAGTCAATTACCACGCACTACAACGGTGAAAGAAAACATCGTAAGGACGCCATTGCGATTAATAAAAAACTATGGTATGTAAAGACCGCCGTAGACTATATGGCGTAACAACTCTCAAACATACAATCGATTATAGAGGAGGCCCGTACCCTGCGGGACATATAAGGGCTGAAACAGTTACAGAACATCACCTGTTTATGAATGGATGGATAAATAACAATAATAAATGAATATGTGTTTTATGAAATCGAATTTTCACATGTTATGTCATTATCATTATTATTTAAGGCTTGGACCATAAGGTACATTCATTATGCTGTTAATTACGCTAATAATTTGCGTATCCAGTAATTTATTATAATTTTTACAGCACAATAAAAGTTTAAAAGCACTAAAATATGCCAAAGGTTTCTGTTTAATGTACTTGTACAAAACAATTTTTTACTGGCGCTAAAAATACCACCCGGTACACAACAACAATGTTACGATGAACCCATTATTCCAATCCATCAACTTGTTGTCGGAATAGTCATTCCAAACATAAAGCGGGCTGTAACTGCATTTTATATTCAAACACATTTGCAAATAGATTATGGGTGACATGTGCAAAGAGATAAGTAACATCAATAACACTATATTTTTAACTGAATACAACAGTTATTCGATCCTTTCTGTGGAATAGTATGTAACAGGAATTGTAGTTTATTTTATAATAATTTGTTTATTATTATTTTTTAATAGTAGCCCACGCAAGCTTTGGGTTCAGCCTGTAGTATATTCATAATTGGCCAATTTTGTGTTAGAACTGAGAAATTCAATTACAATAAAACATGTCTGCCTTAACAGTATCAAAGTAGCTTTAACATGAGGGAAATAGTATTTAAATTTAATAGTGGGTGTGTAGTGGGGCCTCTGACCGTCTCTTTCACACACGCACACTGTAATGCATGATAAGCCTAGTGACGTCACTAGTTTTGTTTTGCATTACTTTCCTTTTACACTCAGTACGAGATTTGAAACGTTTCTAACTTGTTTCATTTTGAATAAATTTACAAAATTCTTTGTCTGTTACATTTTTTATATGGACACCTTTTCATAAACACATTTAAAAATAATAGAGTTACAAATACTGGGCGTGATGGGGTCGCTTGGCGATATTTTATTTGGATTCCATTGCTAAATTACAATGAAATAATCATCAGGGGACACACAATTTGAATTTCATTGTAAACACTGCAATAGTGCGAATTAACAATCATTTTGTCTTGCTAGTATAAAAAACTCGTCACGATAAAAGAACTCTTAATTATCTTGGTTTTTAATTACTTTTCGCTCGTATTGCTGGAGGGGAGAGGTAGGTTATTTCCAATAGGTTATATACGTATTTTAACTGGAAGTTCTTTATGTTGTTCACTTACCGCATTAAATAGTTGCCATCAAACACTCCCTCTACTAATTAATTGAACCAAGAACGTATTGCGACTAAAAGTTAATGGAAATAAATTAGGCATTCTTTACAGTTTCGGTACCAATTAAATACCTTTGTGCCTGGCATGACTAAAGTGGATTCCGTGTATCTTTTTTTTAGGAGTATGTTCCGTCCAGAAATAAAGAAACCACGAGAACGTGCTCCCAAATGATATAAGGATCAGGTTGCCAATGCGCCCAAGATATACATCAGGCAGAAGACCAAAGCCGTTGGAAATAATTCAAAAGATAATTGAGAGCCACGATCCTCAATAGTCAGAGACCGACTGAAGTGAGAAAGATTCCCGCGCTCACAGCCACCACTGCAACTCCTGTAAGCCAGGACCAACAGTGGTACGAATTTTAATGACACTGAGCATTGAAGCTCGACGAGTCTCCGGGAATGTAACCTAACTTGTCTTTAACCCGCAACGAAATCAATCATAAAGTTAAATTAATAGGAGTTGGAAATACCATGTGTACTTCCGTAGATTTATGCAATGAGATTTATAACCATAAGTTCAAAAATAAATATAAATGGAATCCAATCTATTTGCGATTTCCTAAATTACTAATAGACTTTACTGTCACAGGATTTTGAATCCCAAAATAAGCATACATTTTAGTCATATTATTCATTTTAAAATCAAGATTCAAGACATTGATCCCCTCTTTGTCTGATTTTTCATTTATTTTCTATCTCATTCATTTTTAATCGAACCTTATTACATAGTAGCGATCCGGCCTGGCTCCGCTCGGGTGCAGATACACTTTTCAAAATGGCGGCCAAAATGTTCAATTTCGACTTTCAGACCGACCAATCGGACGACGAAAAACGAATAAAAAAAATTAATTCAAACCAGTAGTTCCTGTCATTAGAGGTAACAAACAAACAAACTCTTCAGCTTTATACATTAGCACAAATTAATAAATATTACATACGTAAAGTCCGCCAACCCACACTAGGCCAGCATGGTCGACAATATGTAATAACAATATAATAACCACTCTCAATCGTACTCTTGATTGTAGAGGAGGCACGCCCTGTAGCGTAACGTATACAGTCCGATATAGTAAAGTAAAAAAGTAGTTAACATTTTCGTTGCATAAATTCAATCCGAACCCGACTGACAGTACCTACCTTAAAATACCAATAGTTGAGATTTATATTGAGCTCATACAATAAAGAATCGGATAAAAAATGCCAAAATGTGGCAAAAAGCATGATGGTGGCGTGTCACGCGCGAGCGACCGCGCTCCGCCAGTGTTGAATGATGTCAAAGACATCGTCGGTACACGTGGCACAGTACTTGTCGATGATTTTATCTCAACGTCACTACTGGACCGTATTGCTTGGCAATTTAACACTTGTATTCTGTTGTTATTGAATTTTAATTTTGAATATAAGGTTAGGTTGTAGTATGTATGTTTGTATGTGAGCGATTTTGTAAGTTTAATACTAGTCCGAATCTGGATTTTCAAATTGTATTTAAACTAAATAAATTGATAATTCTAATGTAATTTTTAGTGGTTATATAAAAAAAGTGTGCAGCCAACATTATAAATATAGGAAACCTCTATGTATGCCGGTATGGGATTTCTCAATTTTTTTTAACCAATGCTCATTGAGCGAACATGGTGAACGATAACCTAAATTCATCTTATTCGCAAAGGGGGCTCATGCCTTCTAAACAACAATATTTATTGTGAGTTCAGTCTATGGACTTATGTAGGATTTAAATTATATTTGTCTAGTAAATCGTTAGACTTCACTGTTGCCAACGGGTTCAAAGTTATTTACTAGCTTAACATTGGCAATTTATTTTAAATAACCCAAATCTCCGTAGTTATAACTATAATATAGAACTTGGAATACGACAATAGGGCTAATTCACAATAATTTGATTCCATTCCTTTAAATTGTACTTTAAATCAAAATCTAACAAACAAAGAATTTTGTAAATCAATTCAGAATGAAATCCTGTAGTAGGAGTAAAAGTAAAGAGATGCAAAACAAAACTAGTGACGTCACTAGTCCTAATATGCATTACAGTGTGCGTGAGTGAAAGAGCCGGAAGATGTCCCCACTACACTCCTACTCCTTATGTTTATTTTAAATTCTAATACTCGTATTTGCTCATGTTACAAGATGTTTTTATACTGTTTTGACATATATGTTGTATTTTAATGATATTGTTTTAACGCAAAATAATTAAAAAAGTCGATCATAATAGAATACCCTATATGTGCCTTTAGGTTTTTATTTCAGAAGTATCATCAGGTGCACAACCAGAAAAACAATTGAAGATACAACTCAATAAGGATCACTGGGGGATCATCACATCAAAAACATGTCAAAAATAAAAAACAGATAAGCATTCTCCACATTACACCGCATAATTAATGATAAAATGCACTAATACGACACAATTTCATACCTCCTTCATTACGAAGCTAAATTTTAATTGGTTTATTTTTTACAGTCCCAATACGAGTGCCCTGTTAATTTGCGTGAATTACGATTATTAAAAACTCGTCCCGGGCCGCTTTATTCCCTCGTTAATTAATTTTCGCACGGGAGACCTTTTCTAACGTTTCCTGTTGACATTAACCAGCCACCATTATTGGAGAGGGCGTGAAGATATGCGGTTTGACGGTTCATATTATTGTAATTCAGCCACTGACATGCACACCATCTGCGAAGCATCCTCCAAGGGCAAAGAATGTCACGAAAAACTCATAGTCCCTACTCTAATTGTTACATAATTGTCTTATAAATATTGTATCGTTTAAAATAAGCCGCGTTCCTAATTGTAATTGCGTATGTGGATGGATTTGGCAAGAGTTGTCGTAAATTCTTTCGTGTTGTATGACAGTTTTTTGTTGGCACTACGTTGGATACGTCTTGCCAGTTGTCATTCCTGTGTTGGAATGTTCCGACAAATTGTTAATAACATATAGCTTATGTGTAATAATAAATTCAATTTTCTTGTCTAAAACGTCGGCTATGAAACGAGATGCCGTGGGTTCCATCCTCGCGTCGCGACAATGTGTGTGTGATCCACATTTTTTTACTTTAATTTCTGTTACTCACAAGACTTCTATCTAATTGGTCAAGACTATGTGTGTGGCTGTTGCATGATATCGACAATGGAACTGTGCGAATGTATGACGTTCCGGCATCAGGCAGTGCGCTTCCGGCTTCGATCAGACGGGCATAGCTGTGTTGAACTGCGGTAGATACAGTACTTTATTTTGTCCGGATGGACCGATATCTATAGGTATAAATCACTTATCTGCCATTGGCGTGTGGCGAAATACAAATAACATTGTTGAGATATATTTTTCATAATATTTATAACCAGCATTTACACTCGTATTCTAACCATATTAACATGTCCAATATAATAAACTGTGATTAGAGAAAAACTAATCTTAATTTGACAAAAGCATAACCACAACGAACGAACTTAAGACATATATAAACTATCAAACAAACAAGTAAAAAAAACAATTACAGTAATTACAATAACAAATGTGGAGAAGCATAGAACTAACAACTATTTTTCTAAAACAAAACAAACGAAAGATATTTACATAGGTAAGCAAAACAGAACACTGATTTTAAACAAGACTTTAAATACTTAACTAATCAAAAATATCAATTATACCCATAAATCAAAACAAAATAAAAAAAGATATAGTATGTTTGTGCATAAAAGGAAAAAAATAATTGGTAAGAATATTTCTATACACTTTCTTATCCCTTCATCAAGTCCTTTATCAATTTTAAATAGCAATATAAAAATATATATTTTTAACTTAAGCTATACTATTCCGCAGTTTATGTTTTATTTCTTATTAGCAGAATTATCATAATCGATTACACGTACATTAACCACTATCACCGTACATGTCATTGTCTTAATCACTTTCTCCTGCTTCTTGCCCGTATTATACAAATACATGCGTTATATGGCAAATACTATTTCAGTAGGATTTTACGAAAAGACACGATCGCCAACGTAACTCCACCAGTTCTCAAGTATATATGAACAATGAACGTTCAACGGAAGAAACACGTTTTTTTTTATTCTTGCCTGGCATAGTAACCACACTGCACCTTGGCATCAGACGGTAGTCCTATGCCAATAGATACTATTATGCCGGCCTGCTAATTAGCCTCTTCACACTACGGCGGAAGGACCCTGGATTATAGGAAGAAGGGAAAACGCGTGACGGCAAACAAACGTTATAAGTATTCCACTTCTTAAAATCAATACTTTCTCCTATGATACTTTTAATCCACTCCAAACTTTTTCTTTTTTTTGTCAAATAATGGCGACGCGAGCATGCCGTTTGTTTGATGGTAAGAGATATCATCAAGCGCGATCATGAGCGGTTCATAAACAGTAGCAAAACCAAACAACACCTTGAATTCCAATGCAATACTTGGCATTCCATTGCGCTCGCCATCCTGAGATATAAGATGTTAAGTCTCAATTTTTCAAGTAGTTACTCTGGCTACAATTTCCTTCAATCCCAAACACAACAGTACATTTGCACTGCTGTTTTGCGGAAGAAATAGAAATTGCGGTGGTACCTACCCAGTCAGCCTCTCATATATGAGAGTCCTACCACCAGTGACTGTCTATGGTTATAGTCTATGGTCCACTTAGTGTATGGTTACGACGACTGAGGGTTCGAAATTTTGTAGACTACCTAGTATTCATACAGTTTTACGTACGAAGTCCGAACGTTCTAACTTCGTTTTAGATCATACTCGTATAGTAACCGTTCAGATCGTTTCCAGCACAATCTGTCCCGCTATTCTATCGGATACTATCTTAACCTGAGTGCGTAGTAGCCATGTAGGCATGTTAACAGTGGTCGTGGGCTCGAATCCCAGGGCACACCTCTGAATTTTCAAAGTCATGAGTGTATTGATAGTCAATCACCACGCACTAAAACGCTGAAGGATAACATAGCGGTTTACAAGAATTTCTATGGCATGTCAAGTCCGCCAAACCGGATAAGACCAGCGTGGTGGACTATTTGGCAACCACTCTCAATCGTTCTCTGGATTGTAGAGGAGGCCCGTGTCCTAGGACGTATATGGGCTGATACAGATCTTAACCTATTGAGGATATAAACCAATAATAGATTTAAGTCTCCACTAGTTACCGAGGCACGAACTCTTCGTTTAGTGCCCGTATCTACATAGACAGTAATTGCTACTTGAATAATGTTCTATGTAGATTTTTTGCAATTTATAGGGTTGGCATTTTACCATTGACAGTACAACCAAGGTAAACATTTGCTATTCCGCTATCCGTTTTTCCGATGATTAATTAGTCATAGCGTGGGTATGCATATGATTAATATGCACCGCGCCGCATTGATATTTGTCATGCATATGTATAATGTAAGATGTAAGAACTCCCGCTTTTGAATAACGCAGTGAAATACTCGCATCAACTCAGCTGTTTTGCTTTCTATGAAAACTGAGCTATTTCAAGGGATTTTTTGTCTATCTTTCGTAGGTTTGTTTTTATCTAGGTAAGAAGCTCTGAACTAGAACTGAACGATGGTGTCAATGAATATAGCACTGTAATTATAAAATAGATTTTAATATTAATTAATACTATCCCTTGGAAATCGTTTTAAACACACATTTAAGCTGTAATAATTATAATTGACAGCAATTTCAACCTACTCATTTAAAGCCAAAATACTTCATTGTTTATTGTTTGTTCTACATTACGTTATCCCAAATTATAATCTTAATCTCCTGGCTCTGGACATAATATACAAAAGATTGCATATCATTTGAATACTTCTAAATATATGAAAATAATGGTACACAATAAAAATATGTTTAATGTCAACCCTACATCAATATCTAGCCCACAAATAGATGTTTAAGGCCAATGTATCACCATGCGATGAATATGTTCCCGACATAACTAATAAAGGTTATCTTTAAGATATCACCGATAGTACGGCCTGCCCTTTATAACAATTCTCAAGTTTTATTACATACATTTTTTGATCTTACTAATTGTATAATGAAATGTCAAATATGTATCGATATATCTTAGCTTATTAGCCGCCCATATATTAACACTCATGTAAGATTTTAAGTGATATCTATGCTAATGTTGATTAAAGCTGTAATAAAAACGTGTCGACTTCACCAGGTGGTACCAATGTCTCAAAGAAAACGATAAGAAGTAAAATAAATGAATAAATACAACCAGCAGCCACATACATATTCCCAACCCCCCATTAAGATCGAGTCTTGTGTCGCGGATATCAGAAACCACGAGAGACTTTTCGGTCTCACAAACACCTAGATCCGACACAAATCATCTGTGGACCAGGCACCAAAAATTTATTTCGGTGCGGGGATCAAAAGCTCTCGTTCCAAAGATGAAAGCTTAACTGTTACATTTTGTTCATGTGAGATAGTCGGGGATCCCAGAACTGATACTGAGATAGTCGTATCCGTCCGAGTATATCGTAGACGATAGTGGAAAGCCTTTCATATAGATACACAAGTGCCGGGTTACGTGTTAAACTCGTGTGTACCCGGGTTTATGGAAACCGGCATTATTGTGTCAATCTAGAGGAGATAACAACCTGTCAACGGTTGACTATACTACACTTCTTTTATTCCATAGTTTCAGCCAACGAGGAAACAGGTCACCTGATTGAAAGGATCACTGCCGCCCCTAAACATCAATAACGCTTGGATCATGGATATTCATGATGAATCATGACTGACAACAGCGAGGCTCTACCACTTTACTACTGCCACTTAAGTTCGGCGGTATAAAAACAGTACAGTGACAGATTGATAATCAACTCGCCACTACATTCAACACTAGAAGATCTTAAGTGTGGTACTCACTTTGAAAGTGGATTGGTGAAAAGAAAGAAGGAAGGAAAAAAATAAAAATCTTGAATCTTGATTGTTCTGAAATATCACATGATTTGTTCCTGGCAAGGCAAACGCATAGAAAGAGAAAGAAAATACGTGAGGGTATGTATAATGTTATATATTAAGAGAAGCTCCCCACTGTAGAATCAAGCGCTAATTAAACCCTGATAGGACCTAAACTCAACGCCATTAATTATTGGCTAATCTCTCCTCCAGTAAAGTATTCCCATCCTATGTTGTAAATCTTTTTCATCGTTAATTCAGTTCATAATTTCACATCCACCATAATAAATTTATAAAGTGTTGGCCATAGCGTATTAATTAAGATAATTTTACGAGCTAATTTTCAAACACATCAAGTGTATACGTTTTTACGGCTTTTCTTAGTGAAGCTTACAAAATAAAAGCAGTTATATTACCGTTAAACTCTATGCTTAATGTTGGAATATTTACTTAATGGCCATTAAATTTACTTTAAGGAGCAATGTTTTTTCACCTCTGTGAATATAATGTATATCGCGAAGATATAAAGGTCGCAATTTATGGAGTAACATTTTAAACTTTCTAACTCAAAGCCTAATGAATGTGTGTAGTGACTATTTTAAAAGATACAGGATATATTTTATTTATTATATTGTTTTCATTTTTTACATACTTCACTGCATCTTATAATAGATAATTTTAGTGCTGCCCAGTATATTGAATGGCAGGAGACTACTCTTCTGGTCTAGCAATTACGCAGGTGCGATCAATTGTTTCTCTGCATAAATCCAATGTTGTAAATAACTGAGAATTCGAGAGAATGACAGATGGCAGGGTTATTAAGTTTTTATAATATTAGCAACAACTATTTTTATCGGTGTCGTCGACCAATATACATGCCTACTCGTATGCCTGCATGGATGACCAATTTTCTGCAGAAATAATATATCATTGTATTATTTTATTTAATGGCATCAACGGTACTTGTATGAACTACTTTATAATTCAAATTAGGCAATTAAACAAAATCTTGTGGATGAACTAAAAATAGTACCAAATATATAGAAATGGTTATATTTTTATATTATATATTTATATATGAGTCATAAGCAGATTATAATAAGTAAGTTTTAGTTGTAAAAATACATTCAAAATTGATCAATTAAATTAAAATAAAATCTAACTTGAATAATATAATAATTGTGTAAAAAACATAAATGTTCTTGCATTAAGGACGCGTTCCACGAATCGGTTTGCTGCAGTTGTTGATGACTATTAAGGTTTTTTGATATTATATCTAGTGGTGTGCCAGATACCCGTAATTGTTTCCGTATCGATTGATATTTATGCTGAAGAGAGATCCGTGTGCAGATTGTTTTTTTCTGGCAGTTAGTTTGTAAATTTCATTGGTCTCTTTATATTGCAAAACATAATTTTCAAGAAAAAGTAAAACAAATATCTTTATTTTATCCTAGATGCAATCATTATCACAGTTAAACGTCATAATTCAAATTGATAATTTTGAGTTAAAAAGAAAAACTTGTATTTTTTTCTGGCTCTAGTCTGGCGATCCAAGGTTACACGTGCGCAAACTGAGCACAATATTTGGGAGCAATATCCTTATTCGCGTATCTAGATACTAATGATCTGTAAGCACGGATACATGTATGTATATTATAATAATTCGCCACATTTCTTATTATTACTACGAAATAATTAAACTCAAACGATGTATTCTAACTACTAGTATGTAATAATAAACACTATATAATCATGAAGACATGATGATCATAACCTTTATAATAATAATTAAGAGGAGCTAAGATGCATTAATTTTAGCATAATCTGATACTAAAATTTAGAAATAATAGATTATATTATTGAAAAATTCAATCGGCCCTCGCCATTTTTGTTTATACCTACAAGAATCTGTGAGGCGACGGCAATGGTATGTCAAAGAAAGACTCACATAGCAACAACTACTACAATTGCTCTCAATTGAACAAAACTAAACAAGCTACAAATAAAATATAAAAAATTGAAGTTAATAAATTATATTACGTCCATAAAATGTTTATATAATAGTCTGAAAACCGTTACGAACGTATGTCTATGCCTTAGAGGGTTGAAGTCAGGAGGACGACGGTCATAAAACTTGTAATCTAAAACTATAGTATAGTTAGGTACCAACTAGGAACTACTAAGGGTAGACAACACCAGTGTTAACAAAAAATTCTATTCTAAACAAGACATATTTTACTCAGAATAAAAATACTCAGAGTAAAATGTAGAAACTATGGACTTAAAACAATAATCCTATAGCTAATGAAAATGCGTGCAGCTAAACAATTCTAAATAATATATGCCCACGTAGTTTATCCATGTTTAATTTCTTGGTTGAAATACAATAAAATAGGAGAAAAGAAGATCAAATACACCCTAAAATTATGTCTGATAAACTATAAACGCAAATGTTCATATAGCCCCACAATAATATTCTGCAAAGTTTTCAATTTATGGCTCTCTATAATGTTACTGTTAATCCTCACCAGGATTAAAGCAATAACTACTGACATAATCTTGTTTTAGGTTACAGAATATCTTCGCTTATATTATATAAGTTACAGGAATTCTATGTGGCAAATCTTTAATGTAAATAATATATTTGATTTAAGACAACAATCATTACTGTTTAAAGGCAATTTTAATCTATTCCATTTTAAATACCGGAAAATATAGGTTACGTTAAAAAATGCACGCTTTCATTTGTCATTCTGCCTGAGTAGCCATTAAGTATTTTTCGCTTTCTCTTCAGTGTATTTTTTTTATTAAATATCGTTTCTCCTTTAACACGGACAAAGTACTGGATCTGTGCGAATGATTATCGAATTGCCGGCATTGTTTTATTGAATATGAGAAACTCACCTCGGGCAAACGACTCGCCAGTCACGATCATCACTGGCACACAAACACTGCACATAAAAAAAATTAACAATCGCGCACTTCACAAAAATTTTGAATTTCGAACACATGAAACAATTAATCACTAAACATTTAACAATTAATATATGGACGCACGGGATTTCGGTCAGCTGTTCGCGCCATCCGCAAGGACGTGCCGTTAAAAAAATGACAGACGTATGATATAACCTGAGGTCGTTGTACCCGAAAAGCTCTCAGTTGGCGGACCGTGAATGAACAGGTATCGTATTTTGGTTTTTATTTTTTCTTATATTACAATAACGAACGCGCGCGCTCTGCCCGCGGTCTCCGCAGCGAATGAGGAGCCGAAGAACTATTTCAAACATCTTTTCTCTAATCCTTTTCTGCGCGTGCGCAAGTGTGCTGTTATCCGTAACAAGTGCTCTCGTGTGCCCGGAGCGGAAGTGGGGCTATCTTGTTAAACTAATTTTGTATCTATATTATTGTATATTAGCACCAAGAGACGCTGAATGATGCCAGAAAACATAATTTACACAATTATGTTTTGATTTTTGGGTTCAACATGCAAAACAGTATATAGTCCGCCCGACTACAGAAAAGATTAAATAGATCACCTGTTGAAATAAATAACTACATTTACAACTTTTAAGTACAGTGAGAATAGTCACGTGTCCACCCAGTTAATGACTTTGTGGTGTTTTTGTACTCATTAATCTAGCTGGATATAACAAAGGTCTTCAACAAAATACATAATACTTTTGTATTACAATAATTATTTAACGTTTAAAATGTAGAGCACACATACACACGTTGTGCAACGCGTTGATGTCTTTTGTATCAGGTTCGTCGTCCGCCCATTGTCGATGACGTATCCCGACTATTTATCTTTTTTGCATTGCGTACGTTGTGTCCCTTTTCATACAAGACTACACGCGTGTTTATTTTATGATACATTGTTTTCATTACTATCGGGGATTAAGTTTCATATTATTTATGTCTCTAGATCATACACATATTCACAAGTGTCTCTTTATTTATTTATTTGAACAAATTTTGAAGTTAACAATGGAGATTCCTCAAGCATAATATTAATTTACGGAAGACTTTAATGTGTCAAAATAATTTGTTTTTAACTTAACTATCTATCTATGTACATTTACTAGTGGTAGGTCTCTCATATGTGAGAGGCACAGGTAAATGCACTGTTGTGTTTCGGATTGAAGGGCATTGTAGCCAGAGTAACTACTGGACATATTGAGACTTAACATCTTATGTCTCAGGATGGCGAGCGTAGTGGAATGCCAAGCATTATTTTGTTATTCAAGGTGTTGTTTGGTTTTGCTACTGTTTATGAGCGGTCGTATCGCTTACCACCAGGTCAACGGCATGCTCGTCTCGCCATTCATAGCAATAAAAATAAACATATTATAATAAATTGTAACTGATCGATTTCCGAACACGGAAAATATAATTGAGAAGAACTATTATGGAAGGACTGTACTAATTGACAGCCTCCGTGGCGCAGTTAGTTAGACGTCGGTTGTGAAACGGGAAGCCGCGGGTTCGATCCCCGCACCGAAAAACATATTTGTGTGAACCACAGGTATTTGTTTCGGGTCTGGGTGTTTGTGAGACCGAAAAGTCTCTCGTAGTTTCTGATACACACGACACAAGAATTGATCTTAGTGTGGGGTCACGACTATGTATGCGACTGTTGGGTGTATTTATTTTTATTTATTTATAATGTAATAAAACCCAAAACAATTATAGTTAGGTTTTTTGTCTGTGCCTTTGTGCACGTTAATCTCAGAAATGGCTGAACCAATTTCGGTTTGGTATGGAGGTAGAGTAGGTGGTACCTTAGATTAGCACATACGTTTTTAACCCGAAAAAAATATTGTAACCGTAGGATGGGTAAGGTTTTCAATTATATTTGTTACTTTAACTAAAAGAACGGGGTAGGATAGGGCTGGATTACACGCCTTGAGTCATGGGACAGAATAAGATGGAACAGGGTGGATCATAACGAAACGGCAGCAGTACACACGATGGCAGTTACATTGAGCCTATTAATTTAGTCTAATTTAAATATAAATAGAACATTTAATGTGCAAAATATAATGTTGCTGATTTTTATGAACTCAAAAAGTATCTGTACTCAGGCGAAACCAGGTGAGACTGCTAGTAATAAATATATTGCATTTTACGACTTCAGTACAATTTTGTAATCAAGTCATTAAATGGATTATAAACTACTAACGTAACATTTTAACGCTCACCCTTAAAAAACATCGAATTAACCTATTATAGAACGAATGTTTTTAAAATACCTACAGTAAAGTTGGCTACAGCCTGCGTATGCTCTAGCATACATACGCATATAATCTGAGACCCAGCCGTTATGATAACTATACATATAAATAAAATTGATGTGTCAGTTTGTAAAGTGAAAAAAAAAACTACGTATCGTTATTTACACGATACCTATACCGAAAATGATCTAGATTTTCTTTTGTCTGTCTGTCTGTCGTTCTGTTTGTTATCGCTAATCACGAGAATGGCTGGACTGACTTTAACGGGATTTTCACTGAAACATATCTATTTTTGACAGCTTTTAAAAATTGACAGCTTCCGTGGCGCAGTTGGTTAGACGCCGCCTGTGAAACGAGAGGCTGCGGGTTCGATCCCCGCACCGAGAGAAATGTTTGTGCGGCCCACAAATATTTCTTCCGGGTCTGGGTGTTTGTGAGACCGAAAAGTCTCTCGTAGTTCCTGATACCCACGACACAAGACTCGATCTTAGTGTGGGGTCAGGACTATGTATGTGACTGTTGGGTGTTATTTATTATTTATTTATTATTTATTTTTGCGGGAGTAACTTGATTACTTTGATTTTGGAAAATAAATTAGGGTTCCGCACAAAAAAATACAAACCCTTAAATTTCGAGATTATTGTTATAAATAAGGGACAAAAGTTTGTGTTGTAATATAGGATTTTTTAAATATGACTTTTAAATTGGAATTATATCTCCTAGATAGCTAATTTAACGGAAAGTCATAGGCATAAGCAACTTTTGTTTAGGTAGGAACTTATTATGTATATATATATATATATATATATATCCTATCCTTTATATTTATACGCACAATTTTACTTATGAGTATTAATTATTTGTATTTATTTTAATTTCCGTTTTAGCTCCTATCCTTTACACTTTAGACTGCCCTCTATTTATCCTTTTATAAAATCCATCCCACGAAAGAATTATGTTTAATAATAATAGTAAAAGGAGAGAAATCGTTGTTGATAATGTAAGTAATAGACTACATAATATTCCCAACGGGATATTCACAAATAAACAGGAACGGGATTTGAAGGACGTCATATCTTATTTAGGGGAATATGTAAGTATCGATTTTTTTAAATATAATACATATTGCAGAGTTAGAAACGCAGACAAAGTTGCAGACAAAAGCTAGTATTTAATATTTCGAACGTGGTATATTTAATGGCTTGCGTATTAAATAATTTAAGTGAATTTTACTTATCATTTATTTTGACACAGTTAATCTGTGCCAAGGTTATATTCATGCAAAGCCAAGCTAAAATGCTGATATGTTTTTTTTTATTGCCATGAATAGCGAGACGAGCATACCGTTCGCCTGATGGTAAGCGATACGACCGCTCATAAACAGTAGCAAAACCAAACAACACCTTGAATTACAAAGCAATGCTTGGCATTCCACTGCGCTCGCCACCCTGAGACATAAGATGTTAAGTCTCAATATGTCCAGTAGTTACTCTGGCTACAATGCCCTTCAGTCCGAAACACAACAGTGCATTTACATTGCTGTTTGACGGGAGAAATAGACGCTGCGGTAGTACCCACCCAGATGGTCTCTCACATATGAGAGACCTACCACCAGTAAAAATTATATGTTGATTAAAAATTAAAATTGAAGCTTCTGTGTACACTTAAAATATTTTTTTTATTCCTTTTTTAGCTTTCTTCAACTAAAATGTAAAAAAATACTGGCACTTAATTTACATAATTAACTTGAATGCCGAAACTGTCACAAAAACCGTGGTGATTTATTATGAATATATTGACATGTTGCAATATTACATGCCAATATTTAAAAAAGTGTTACAAAATGAATAACAGACAGCTGTGTGATGCCGTTACTTATAAATAATTATAAACACGTGCTCAAACTAACTTCGGCTAGGGTTTTCAAACAAAAGATGATAAAAACAGCGTCGTCAATATTGTTTATGGCTCCCTTCGCTTCATTGCTTGCTGTGTATTATTTTCAGTAATTTATTACCAAGGCATTATGTAATTGACATAAAAATCCACGCATTACAGACACGCAGTACACACACGGTAAATAAAAGCTATTGTTTTATTTTATCGCAATGAACGGTGAGACGAGCGTGCCATTCGCCTGACGGTAAGCGATACGACCGGTCATAGATAGTAACCAAACCCAATTATACCATGAACTAGAAAGCAATACTTGGCAATCCACTGCGCTCGCCATCCTGAGACATAAGATGTTAAGTCTCAATATGTCTAGTAGTTACTCTGGGTACAATGTCCTTCAAGCCGAAATACATCAGTGCATTTACACTGATGTTTGGCAGGAGAAATAGACATTACGGTGGTACCTAATCAAGCGACCTCTCACATATGAGAGACCTACCACCAGTAAAGAAAATTTAAGGAAAGATATAATTGAATGAGTTTAAAATACTCTGATTTAAAACATTCTATTTTAACTTTTTTTGACTAACAGTCTGTTTTGAAAAAGAATTAGGCTTACAAAATATATAGTTTAATGAAAATGCTACCTATTTTTAGTTTTACCATAGCTTACACCATAAAATATGCTATTTAACTGTATCAACAATATTGGGTTATTTGGTTCCATCCGTGTATATTATTTAGTTTCAAAACAAATTTCAATATCATACATAAAAAATATTGTATATTTTGACTAAAAACCACAATTACAATTTAATTAATTTTGACAAAGTTGTGGCACAGTTGAATAGACGCCGTTTGTAAAACGTGAAAAATCGGGGTTTTGAATTCCATACCGTCACAAATGTTCCTGTGATCCACAGGCATTTATTTCGAGTTTGGATGTGAGACCAAAAAGTCTCTCGTATTTGATACTCACGACATAAGACTCGATCTTAAAATAGGTGTTAGGACTATTTTATATACATCGTATGTTTTATCTTCTTCGCTCAAACTAAATTCAAATGTCAATCGAAAGGGACAAAACATTGATAAGGCTGTAAGTATTTTCTTTTTTTTTTATTCTTGCCCGGCATAGTGGCCGCATTGCGCCTAATGGTGAGCGCAAATGCCGCCCAGGCAGAGTATCCATTGGCATTGGACGGCAGTCCCATGCCAATAAATACAATTATGCCGGCCTGCTAAGATGCCTCTTCACACAACGGCGGAAGGACCCGGATTGTAGGAAGGAGGGAACACGTCAGACGGCAAACAATTCCACAGCCTGACGGTGCGGCACAAATAAGAATTTGAGAACCGTTTGGATGGTGTGGACAGTCAAGCTGTGGCTTCGCAAGCCAGCACGCGTGGTTCTGGTTAGGAATGGTGAGGAGAGGATCAGGTTGAACAATTCTTCAGAGCACTCACCGTGATACAGGCGGTAGAACACGCTTAGAGAGGCGACATCCCTCCGGAGTTATAGCGACTCTAAGTTGCTCGTAACGTCTGCATCATTCACAATGCGGATGGCCCGCCGCTGCAATCCATCCAAGGCATCGAGCAGGTACTGGGCTAAACCTTCAGAATATTGAATAAAAAGTGATCATCGCATTCTTCAATAATCACAAAACTTACTACAGCGAAACTCTACTACTGTTTATTTATAGATTTACTGTTTTTTGAGTACTTTCTGCAATACGAAATTACTATACCGCACCTGATGGTAAATGCAGAGCAATTCAATTAGCGCATCCACTGATAACAAATAATTTTAGTGATACTTTATTGATATTTTACTTAGCTCGTTGTTTTTATTAAAAATGTGTTTGTAATTGTAATCGAAATTATAATATTAAAAAAGTAATAAGCTATCTCACGCCGATCGACATAATCATGCCTGTCTGGTCGTAACTGATGAATGCAGATTGAACCCAATCACGACATACTTCCGTGAATTATTATGTCAGACTTTCTATCATAATGTTCTTTATTTATTTAATTTATGTTTTTATACGTATGTACAAAAGCGGACTCAATGCCTTAGGCGTTCTCTCCCAGCCAAAAAATATTGTAAGTTTTTCACATATTAATATACGTTATGATATGGTATATATATGGTATTTAATTCGACCCAGATATTTCTCATAACACCAGAAAAAATGTTTAAAAAAGGATAGGGATTTTTAAAAGAAGGAAAGGAAAAATTACCGACCCGATTTTTTTGTCTAAAATCGGAATTTTAATTATGATGTATTTTTGGCGCCCCATTTCAGTTCCGGAACTTACCTGAGCCGTTAAAAGACTCAACTTGATCAAAAGCCTCACCCGGTATATCCGAAGAAATAAGACATAAGAAAGACACAATAAGACATAAGAAATAAGAGCTGGCCAAGGGGCGCCAACGATGGTGAAAGACGGTTTAAAGTCGCCTCACTTAGGAGTTTTAACACTTATAGAAGGTTTTCAGGGGGACCGCGCTGGTAGTGGGAGACGACTTCAGAAACAGAGGAATTTTTACTGTATACTCTATCCTGCCGATATATATCCAAATTGGATTTATTGCACTAACCATCCCGCGTACTATAAGCACATTGTCGTGGCAATATAAAAAATATATTTACTGTTATCCCCAATAGCGGTAATTTGTGAAATGTATATTTCTCAAAATATCAATATATTGCATTTACCTTTCAATACAGGCTAACGGTAATGAAGTGTAATGAGGTGACAGGTGAGACAGTTTCAACTCGATTTTTTTAAATTCGTATAATATAACGGATGTGCCTGATCACGCGAGCGAACAAACAATCATTAATTAAACTTCAAATAAGACTTTTAAGATATCTTAATTGAAATCAAACGTCACTTATTCTCCATAATATATAGATCTGACTGTTGAAAAGGTTTATAACTTTGAGCGTAAGGAGTAAAAAATATTTCTGTATTTCAAAAGTCCATTATTATATATCAGCATATGATTAAGGCTATATTTAATTTTATTAAAGGTAATATTATTGTAATCTAAAGTATTCAAGACTGATTCGGATGTCTTATAAATAACTGAATTTCAACTAGCGAAGCTAAAAGTTTAAGAATATAAAAATAAATATATTACTAACGAACCGTGCTGTTTTGTAAGAGGGATCTCATATAATTTGTAAACTGACTTGCGTGTAGCTCAATCAATGCAAGTTGAAATACTGGCGTTATCAAAACTGTGATGTGTGCGCATCTTAAGAGATTTCGATCTTAAGAGATTGCCAAATTAATATTAAAATGTAATCTTATGATTCACGGAATTGAACGTCTCATTCGGTTTCATGACATGGGAAAAATGTTTATTGCCCTAAAAAGATTTAAATGAATTGATATTTCGGTATAGGAATTCGACTAGTCATTTAAACATACAAGCGTACATACACTTAAAAAAATTATCACACGTGTTCAGAAGCTGGTATAAACATATGCAAAAACTGTGCAATTCTGACAATATTACACACATCGAATTGATAATCTCCTTTTTTAAGTCGATTAAAAGTACCACTTAGAATATTATGGTCGTCTAATCCGTTCTGCTGGTGCGATTATTATCCTCCCGTGAATTTTGCATGAATAAAATTTATATGATCGTCCCTTTGGGTTCGAAGCAAATTGTATGAAATACCTGTGGATGAGCGTTTTTAGGGGCGCCATCCCCCACAGCCCATTTTTTATCAATTTTTCACTCAGGAAATCTAATAAGATGCCCAGGCCTAAAATTTGAATTTGAATTTTAAACTAATTACATATTATGTGATTAGGACTAGTGAAACTTCTATCTACTCTATGTAGTAGCTATATAAAATACGCGCTATGTACTAGCGTGACCTAATGCGTAGAAAAATACTAAATAATAAACACTAGTAAAAACGCTTGCAGTTATATGTACGCTACATTGTTCTCCGTTTTATTTGTAATTTGCGTCGCACGTTGGCGTGTCGATGATATAAAGGAGAATATCCGTTCTACTATGAAACTTAATGTCGGTGTGAAGATTTGTGTCTTTCAATGAAATCTACTTTTTGTGTAGGGAAAAATATAATATGAACATAATTGCGACCATGGCCCGGAGTTCTTAGAGAAATTAACTTGAAATCATATAAATATTACTTTTTTGTTCCTGGCTATGTGAACATATGACAATATTTGGTTTATTTTATAAAAATCTGCGCCCGGGATAAACCAGGACAATGATTAAGGATAAACCATGAATAGTTATGCTGTAATGAATTTTAAACAGTATTGGTATCGGAATCAACGATATTTTTTACAGATACCATGAATGGGCATTCTCCTTTTCAAGAAAAAGGGACTAACGAGCCATACCGACATATTTCTATAAGATATACATATTAATATTCATCGATCTTTAAACAAACAAAATAAAAAATATTGACATTATTTCGATTAACTTCGAGGCCAACAAATAAAATAAGTCGGTGAAAACTTGTTGCAACAACTATGCCCACAACTATCAAGATATAATAGACGATAATTATGAAACAAAACGAGGAAAATATTAACACCGAGATGCCATGTAACACTTTCGGAAATCGGATATTTTTATGACTCTCCCAATTTCCTTCTAGCTCCCTACTTTACATTAAAGCAAGTCTACATTTCTTCAGAGTACTAGAATATATATAACTAGCGGCCCGGCCCAACTTCGTCCGGGTGCAAATAGATTTCTCTGCAATAATGTGTTTGTATAATACATATAAACCTTCCTCTTGAATCACTCTATCTATTAAAAAAACCGCATCAAAATCCGTTGCGTAGTTTTAAAGATTTAAGCATACAAGGGGACATAGGGACAGAGAATGCGACTTTGTTTTATACTATGTAGTGATTGTAAGTAAGATTGTAAGTAATATTAATAATGAACTTTTAGATTTACGCGAGTGTTACACATTGAAATAAAAATATTAGTTACGAATTTTATCCTGAGTCCGCCCCGTGACTAGAAAGCTGTAAAGTAATCAAAACGACGGTAAGTCAAAAAATGTAAACATTAAATCAAATCGATAATAAAATCCGTAAATAATAGTTATATTTCTATAATAATTGTGAAATTATAAATACAACAGTCACATTCATAGTCCATCCTACACCAAGATCAATAAGTCTTGTGTCGTGGGTATCACAAACTACGAGAGAATTTTCGATCTCTCAAACACCCAGACCAGAGAAAAAATGTATGGTCCTGACAAACATTTGTCCCAGCGGGATTGAACCCGTGGCCTCTGGTTTCACAGGCGGCGTCTAACCAACTGCGCCACGAAGGCTGTCTTCATAAAGTAGCCGTCGGCGAGAGATAGTTATCTCTTGCTCGTTACTTAATTACACCGGTCTGCTCAAGACCAATATACAAGCTGGATACACCAATATGGGTCAATACGAAGAGTTTTCTATCGTATACGGTGCCATATATCCGAATGAAAACAAATTTCTTAGCTAATTGTTTCTAACATTTACGCGAATGTTACTCATTGGTATAAAACTATTACTTACGGATTTTATCACGGAATTTTGTTTATTTTTTACATTTTTTGTTTCCAGACGTTTCTATCACTTATACTCGGAAATGGAATCAAAAAAGCCAACCAAATCCACGATAAAATTCGATACAGTTTTTATTTCCAATATCCTACCGCTAGCAAATTACATACATATATACACACATCAATTTACGCCTTTTACCAGAACGGTTAAGCAGAGGTGCTATCGAGGCGCCCCCATTTCGCCTAGTATGTTCCGTCCCACGATATGATAGGGGGCAATCCTATCGCCATCAAATTTCTGACTCCGGGCTGATAATGAATAAAAAAAACAATATCACTTTGCCCGAATCGGGAATCGAACCCTCAAATCGACAACGAACAAACGACCTCAGATTTGTAACCGAACCGTAGTACAACTACACCACCGAGGCAGTCAGAGGCTAGCAAATTAAGATATGTATTCCCTGAGCTAGTGGGTGAAATCCCGTATCAATGAGGGGCATAAAGATCATTAAATATTGATGAACTTCGAGTACAGTTGCGAGTGTTTTGATTATTTACAAATACACAACATACTCATTAAATCAGTTATACGTAGTCACACCATAACACTTAACATAAAAATCCACGCATTATAGACACGCAGTACACACACAGTAAATAAAAGCTACCTATTGCCTTTTTTTATTGCAATGAATGAACACGAGCATGCCATTCGTTATATTGCTATGATGGTAAGCGATACAACCGCTCATGGACAGTAGTAGTAAAACCAAACAACGTCTTGAATTACAAAGCAATGCTTGGCATTCCACTGCATTCAGGATAGTGAGAAATAAGATGTAAAGTCTCATTATGTTCTTCAAACCGGAGCACAACTGTTTATTTACACTCCTGTTTGGCGGGAGAAGTAGATATTGCGGCGGTACATACCAAGGCAGCCTCTTACAAAGTGAGACCACCAGCAAGTGGTGCAAGTCTCAACAAAACACTTCACAAATAATAGCGAAATATTGTATTAGTAGACGACCTTGAAACTAATTAATGAAATGAAAATGAAATTAAATTAAATGAAATGAAAATATTTATTGAATCCATAAATAATTCACGCAATCATCGGAATAATCATCAATCATCAAAAATCCTCAACAATATTTTATTTTTATTTTATATTACAGAGTCGCTACCTTACCGGGATGTTTTATTTTATTTTTTAATATTGCTATGAATGGCAAGACGAGCATGCCGTTCGCCTGAAGGTAAGCGATACGACTGAATAATAGCAAAACCAAGCAACGCCTTAAGTTACAAAGCAATGCTTAGCATTCTACTGCGCTCGCCATCCTGAGGTATAAGTCTCAATATATCCAGTAGTTACTCTGGCTACAATTTCCTTCAATCTGAAACACAACAGTTCATTTACACGGCTGTTTTAATGCACGATTTTCCGAACCACCCATAGTGTTCGTCTGTCAGACAGGTTGTACGACAACAGCACAGCAACACCTGTACGTGTGTAAATATAACAATTAAATGCCATGGATATAACGACTAATTAGACGTTTATATTGATTCCGAGAACTTCGCTTAAGGATATCTCTATTTCTTATCAGTGGGAAAAATGCGTTGGGTAATTAATATAATTAATTATTATATTATAAAGTGCTATCTGCTTGAATTATTTTTTTAATCGACGCATGTTTAAAAATTGCGTGTTTGTAATTCGCTTCAGATCTTGTTAAATTATTGGCATAGTCACCATGCCTCTAGTGGCATTTTCAATCGATATTATGTCAAGAGTTTGATCAGAGCTAAGGTCTCGGGTTCGAATCCCGGGTAGAGAAAAGTGATGTATTTTTTTTTATTTATTTATTCTTTTTTGTACACCAAATAATACTTAAACTAAAACTTATATTTAACATAAGAGTACAAATGGCAGTCGTATCGCTCAAGGCAATCTCTTACCGACTACCATGGGATGGACATAAATGAAGGAAATTGAAGATAGGGCAGAAAAGTGTACTTTTAGAATATTGCTTGAATTATAAAAAAAAATAGGAAATAATTAAAATATTTAGCTTGATAGATAAAATGATGAAATTAAACAACGTACCTACATGAATTTACTTAAAAATAAACATACACATAAAGATATAAAAACCAAATATTATAATAAGTACACACATACATGCACATTACTCTCCAATATTTGAGATACATAAGCAAACAACCATTAATTTTTAAAGAGCCAAGTAGTCTTCTTTTACCATTCTTTTGAAGGACAACAGTGTTCTTGCCCGTCTCACAGCAACAGGAAGTGCATGTGTGATATACGAAGTCAGAATTTGTGCCCGATATAGCGATAGTTGCGCCTGCTATTACATCGTGGGACGGAAAACACAAAGCGAAATGTGGGCGTCCTGGTAGTACCTCTCCGAACCGTTTTTGGGAAAAAGGCGTGAGTTTATGAGTTACACATATACACAGTAGCCAGAAATGTCATGAATGCTCACCATCGTTCTCTAAATTTATTTCCGCCCTGTGAGTGAGACTATCGCCATACCGGGCATAGAATGATAAGATTCCATAAAGGTTCTTATCCCCTACTAAACTTCCTTATGGAATAATATTTCATTAATTATTCCCTAATGCTCAATAGCAATCTACGTTAGACAACCTGTATTAATAAATAATTCATACGTAAACCCATGCTTATTTTTCATGGATGAGGTAGGCAGAGTTGCTACCAAGACAATCTATGTTTCGCCGTGTATTTTCCATAACACTATGCGACAGAATGCCATATCGCCATATGAGGTACAAATTCTAACTCCAAGCTGATAATGAATAGAAATATCCAATAGTTCTCGGGTTCCAATCTCCGGTTGTAGTCGTACCGTGGTACAGCAGCGCCACCGAGGCTGTCGTATATGATTAAATGTCCAAATATTGCTTTTTTGGGGTTTTACTTGACTTGTTTGTATATAAGTCTCACATTATAACTATCTGCGGTTCCTCCAGTTGACGCTAAAGGCAGTACAAATTAAATTCCGTTCAAAATATCCATCGGCAAAAAATATACATATAAGTTAGCGAGTGAGTGAATTGATACACTGATGGCTTCTGTTTACTAGATATAGAACTATTTCTGAACGATAAAGGGCTACGTTAGATAGTGTATTTTATATTATATTTACTGGAAAGTAATTTACACGCTGTTTTCGACAATTTAGTTTAATAATTTAATTTATTTTAGTTTAATAAAACAAACGTAACCAATAAAACTTTTGAGACAAGAATATAATTAATTTCACATATTATGATATTCATGATAATGGAAGTCATACAGGGGAAAATTTAAAAACACGTAAGTCTACAAGAATAAAAACTCATTATATATATAGTGGTGAACTATATGGCCTAACCACTCTCAGTCGTACTCTCGATTGTAGAGTAGGCCCGTGGCCTGCAGTGGGACGTATGTGGGCTGATACAGATATTCCGATCACTAACGTCACGGTATTAATTTAGATCAAAACAAAACATGTATCATTCATATTATATTATTCATCTATTTTCTATTGGCGTGTGGGGGAATAAATTTAAGATATATCTATTCGACGCGTTTTTTGAGGTATGTTTTCCTAATAAATAAATACACCCAACAGTCACATACATAGTCCTGACCCCACACTAAAATAGAGTCTTGTATCGTGGGTATCACAAACTACGACAGAATTCTCGGTCTCACAAACACCCAGATCCGAAACAAATACCTGTTGATCAGACGAATATTTGCCTCGATGCGGGGATCGAACACAAGGCCCCACCTTTCTCAACCGGCACGGCGCGGCGGCGTTGAACCAACTGCGCCACGGAGGCTGTATATATACGACAATCTTTGTTTTTTTTATTGCAATTGCTGGCGAGACGAGCATGCCGTTCACCTGATGATAAGCGATATGACCGCTCATGAACAGTGGCAAAACCAAACAACACATTGAATTACAAAGCAATGCTTGACATTACACTCCGCCCGCCATCCTGAGACATAAGATGTTAAGTCTCAATATGTCCAGTAGTTACTCTGGCTACAATTCCCTTCAAACAGAAACACAACAGTGCATTTACACTGCATTTATACTTATGTGTATTTACGTCGTTACTTATTATTTACGTGTAATAGTATTATTATGTCCAATATTATAAAATGTGAAAAAAGAAAAACTATTCCTAATATTTTGATAACAACGCATGCAGACGCCAAAAGACCCTTTACGAACTGTAGCGTAATTATTTGTCACAGCTATTTCTACCAACAGAAACGAATGTTCAGCAAAATGTTCAGTCAATAACATGTTTTAACCCAAACAGCTTATAATAAAAAACTTTTTTTGAACGGCATTTGTCAACACAGCCAATTCTGTTAATTTGTACGTCAATGGGCAGGTTTGAATGGACTGAGGCATGCAATTCTAACCAAATAGCCCTTGGTAAATGCACGGGGCATTATACTCCTCCCATTTTAAAGTGACACGTCGATAATATATAATTTTCTTTACGTCTGAAATTATCTAATTTCCGTCCTTTATGGTATTGTGAAATTACGGCTTATTTATTTTAAAATGGTACACCCACAGCAGAATACTACAATCACTTATTTTTAGTATATTAAGTAGTATATCTATGAACATTAAAACGTATACGCCTATTATAGGCTTGTACACCTAACTAAGCTAAGCTAAACTCCGTCTAAAGTTAAATATAACTTTGACTTAATTATGTTGTAATGTTAAAAAATAAATAAAAAATCATTTAAAAAAACAAGAAAATAATGATATTACTATAATTACTAATCTAAACTACAAATTTACAAAAATAAGAACATAAATGACATTAACAATTAACAATATATTTATTTTTTTTACTTAATAAGACAAAGGCGTTTTTAGTGTACATACGTAATAATCAGCCATGACGTTGGACTAATATTACTGGAAATATATTGTAGGTGGCAAACAGAGTAATTGTTTCTAATCATTATGAAGAGTTAAGACTACTTTATACACGTTAACGAGGTTTTCATCGGCCCGCCCTTTACTTACGGGTTGCCACAAAATGATGGTTGGAATTTCACACCTTATTTTACTACGGCCGTTGACGCATGACACTTTAGCCCTCTTGTCCACACACGGTTTTTTCGGTTGTCATTGTTGTATCACTATGAGAATTTGTCCACGTACGGCGGCGAATACGTTACGAGCTTGCACGTTTTGTTAATTATACGGCTATACCACGGTACGGTGAAAAAATGTATCATGGACAAGGGGCTTTAGCCTTCCGGAAAGAAATATTATTCTTTGTGAGGCCGCAACCACCCGCACTCATACACTTTCATAGACTTTAAATAGTTACCTTTGCAAGTCTTACAAAACTTCGTCCGTTATTCTTCTTTCACAGCTTTTTATAATGGCGCGAAATTGTTATTACAATCCACGTGCTTGTGAGAGCAATGCAATGCAAACGACCAGTTCGAAATCCGGAATACATATATTAAAACTCAATTGCAAAACTCTTGCTTGTACGATGAAAATTAAAACACAGGCACTGTTATTAAATAATAATATGACAAATGCAAATTTCTCAATACTGCTAATATTTACACTTGCACTTGAATTGGTAGTGCATATCGCCGCTCTATAAAAATTAGAACGATTTAAATAAAACTGTTTTTACGTATAGTATCGCGGATTTGGTTTCAATTTTTAACTCCCGTCTTTTGGATTACTTTACAACTACCGTGCTCACGGGCGAACTGAAACATTAGTCATTCACACTGTGACTGTTACAACTTCACTACCTTCATTTTAGCAATTGTAAAGTAAAATTCGCGTAAATACAAGAAACCATTATAAAACTAAGTAAAATTGTTCTCAAAACAATTGATCCCATTTAGTGACAACCTTTAGAGACAAACAAAACAGCTGTCTTGATGAAGACATTGTTCTCGAACTAGAAAATAACATAGTACATACCACTTGATACATACACTTGGCAGAAATAATTGCCTTGTGTTGTAATCGCACATCCGCAGGTGATTCGCAAACGGGGTGTTAAAGTTTGATCATTAAGTGATAAATTTGTGTGCATTAAGTATTTTACAAAGGGTGTTGATAACGATTGCGAACTTGACGAGTTTATTTGGGGAGTACTGACAGTAACTTACTCAATAATAATATATTAAACATAATGGTATTAAAGAAAATATTAAACATGATGTTTTTTTTTTTATTGCTATGAATGGCGAGACGAGCATGCCGTTCGCCTGATGGTAAGCGATACGACAGCTCATGAACAGTAGCAAAACCAAACAACACCTTGAACCACAAAGCAATGCTTGGCATTCCACTGCGCTCGCCATCCTGAGACATAAGATATTAAGTCTCAATATGTCCAGTAGTTACTCTGGCTACAATGCCCTTCAACCCGAAACACAACAGTGCGTTTACACTGCTCTTTGACGGGAGAAATAGACACTGCGGTGGTACCCACCCAGATGGCCTCTCACATATGAGAGACCTACCACCAGTAATATACAATAGGCCCGGCAAACTAGCGAACAGGTCACCTGATGGTATGTGATCACTGTCGAAAAGAACATCTATAACGCTTGGATCATAGATGTGCTGCCAGCCCAATAAAACTGGAGGGGAGTGGTAAGGATAAAGGATGGCAAGAAGAAAGGGGCATTTGGCATAAATAAATAATAATTAAATGCTTAGATTAAAACTCTACAAGGGTAGTGTCAGCACGCAACATAATTGTGGGTGTATGCGGCGTTATATAGAACACAATAATCCGTATTTCGCGTGCGTTGTATTAAAGTGTCCAAATATAAAACTCCTGGTTGGTACACCATATTTTTTTGAACTCAGATCTTTATTGAACCTTTTTTGAACCTTTTTGAACTCAGCTCTTTTGCTGCTTATTTTGACATAAACATCACAATATGACTAACTACGCTACTTGCGTGTTACTTGTTATTCTATGAGAAAAGAATAGCGATGACAAAATTACGTCCAATATGATATTGAAGTAGGTTACACAGTCCAATACATTTAAGACCAATTTTGAATTCTGTCACTTGTCTGAACATATTATTAAGTTTATTGTAATAATGGAAACTACAGACTATTACAAAAACACACACAAATACATGTTAGTGATGCACTAGCCACCAGGATATTGTAAAACAAGTCTTAGAATCTAACTCACGAGTCATAGATTTCCTTAAAAAAACACTTAAACCAACAAAACTAAATTTTTTCGTCACTAATTTACCTCCCAAAATAAATATTTGCAATATATCATTTTGCCACTTAATACAAACAAGCCTTTTTACTATTCTCAGAAAATCTTACGAAAGTGTATCACCCGTCGCTAAATCCAGACCAACCAGTACTTAAAATGCAGAAAATCACCAAACGCCATTTAATCAGGCACGTCAATTAATAAAACGCATGACGGATGGGCGCGGTGGCTCCGTGGAACAGTGGTTTATCAGCCGGAGCATCGGAGATGAGAGATCACGGCGTCAGTAACCGCGCCTGATTTACTCGCGCGCCGCACGCGACCGCCAGACTGATGGCCCGACTGCCACTGACCGCCGTCTGTTTATCTATCAAAAATGATGGCTCCAGTTGTTATAATGATGTTAAAGTGTACACAAATGGAAGCTTTCTCCTTTGTCGATAAGCACGCAACAGGAATACTGTTTTATTTAATTCTATTAAGGTAAAAAAACAGGTGGCCAATAAAATAGATTGCGCTCCCTTTGGAAATTAGGGCATGTCTTGCGTTCAAAGTGAGGGTTCAAAATTGTTATTTAAACAAATGGCATAATTGCCAACTTTTTTCATATCATATGAAAAAGCTTATTACACTAAACCAACACGGCAGATAAAGTTTCCATTTCCATCGTAAAGCGGACCTCTTTAGCAATGGGACCTATACGTACTCGCATTCATATTAAAAGAGTTTACGCTTGTTTTGTATTATTGAATATATTGAAGCCGTAACTGACCGTTCAGCTTTTTATTCCCCCTAATATGTGACAGGGAACGAAATCGCCATCAATGACGCAAATGTTTTTTCCTTTTAAAATATATATTGTTATTATACATAGATACTATTTCTTGAACCCACGGTGGTTTAACTTTGAACATAAGACGGCGAATTATAATCATCGTTTTAACTAACTTAACACCAGAGGGCGGTTTTTCTCCATTTTACGTATATTATATTTTACGCGGATATTATTTGCCCTAAATTACTTCTAACAGCATTGAGTAGCTTATTTTCTGTGTAGTTTTTTTTTTTTTATTAAGATGCATAGATATACATGTGGAAATGAGATTTTGCTCGCATTTTCATACAGAATAATTTGATTCAAATAGACAACATTCAAATCGATTTCGTTAGATCCAATTCAGTTCCAAGCCTACCTAAATCTTTCTTCTCCTAGATAAACGTAATGAACCTAAGTATACACATATTATTGGATTGTTTTTCTTACTTAACTTAAGGACGCTTTGAATTGATTAAGTGACGTCTTATATCAGTATGTAAAATTTACTCTGTACTACTTGGTCTGTGACTCTGTGCTTCAACCCGACTTCATGTAATACCTGCTTGTCTGTTCACTTCACTGTTCCAGATTCCCACGACGGCAAATTATGTTTTACCATCCTGCCTACTCTCCATCCTGCTCCAATCCATTCCAAACACCAGTACACTCCCTGTATTCTTAATTTTAGTTTTAGGTACGGGAGCTATAGTGCAATCTATGCGATGTCAGCGCCATCTGTTTTAAAATAGGGACAACATTTTCAAATATATCGCCGGTATAAAAAATAATTGTACAGCCTTTGTATTGTTGATTTGAACTATTTTTGTGTTTTAATTCATCAAAATACAAACAAATTTTTTTCGTCGACTTCCTACAACCAAAAATCGTCCTCACCAACTTTCGCGTTTACAATATAAATTGGATGTAAATTACAACAAAAGCAGAACAGGATATGTAAATTCAATTCATTTTTGTTGAAATATGTGCAATTAGCAACAAATTTCTTATACATCACTTACGAAAAAGTAGAATTTAAGCATTATAATCGAGGAGAAACACCCTAAAACTCAAAACTGTCATTGATACAATTCGTTTATGTACCCGTATATTGCCAGTTCGGTTTATAATCATGTCAAGTATTCACTAGTATGAGGAAAACGATGTATTCAACAAACCGGATACAAGTACACTCCACATTGCAAAGCACCTGACCCAGAAAACGTAATTAACAAATAGCATGATAGGCACTGCCCTCCGACACGCTTCACTGCCCTCTAATAACAAACATTAATACTGTACCAACACTGCCGTCCTAATTTCAGTTAAAATGTCGAAAGAAATCAGCGTATTCGCGTAAACAGCAATTTTCGCGTAAACAACAGGTTCAATTGGAAACGTCAATCATATTTCTAGTTCCTCTGTTCATTACCGATGCACATAATTACGGTAATCGCACGAACACACGCACACACTAACCAAGTGCAACGTTGAGGTATGAGGCACACCCAACTCTGAGTGTTCTATACAATGTTGGCTTAGAAACGCCTCCTTCACATTCATATAGAAACTCACTTGGTTTGTACGTCGTTGTGTTCATTTTTTTTATATAATTTTATTTTGATTATTGAATATTTATACTAATTATAAATGGGGTGTATTTTTATATTTTGAATTTGGATAAACATACATACATACACGTGACTTTAGATTGCTTAACATAGAATGTGAATAATTATGTCACACTATAAGCATATAGTTATATATTTTTTTTAATTGGCACATTCTTATTATCAACAGGACGATTTATTCTTCCTGTAATAAAAGCAAAGAATTATAATTATCGATATTATACGTTGTTAAATTCTAACTCAAAATCCATTTTCATCAATAGAAAATACATGCGTCAATGTTATTATAAAAAACAGTATGATTAACACGGATGTGGTTAATTTATAAGGAATTTAAATACTTTTATCGGATAGAACGCCAACGTTTACGCTCCAAAAAGGGAAAGAAAATGCCATAATATGGTAAATTACTTAATATGTTCTGGTATTAAACAATTTATTTTTTAAACATACTCAAATAAAGGAAATAACATTCCCTTTTTATACGTTTTTAACGGCTTTATAAACTTGTCCGTTAGGTGTAGTTAGTTTCTCATTTACGCAGACTTTACAATGAAAACAAAGCTATTTCATTTTATAGGTAAATTAAATATGTTTAACACTTTTTATTATTAAAACTTATTATAGAAAACTTGTTTATACCGAATATTATGACTGTGTATATATTGTATAATATATATCGTGTTCCAATGCCGACACTCTAGGTCATATACATATTTATGGCATAATCCAAACTAAGATGGCATACTTAGACTTCGTGAATACGGTCAAATATTAAAAAAAATGTTTAATTATACATAAATATCTGATATCATTTTACATACATACATAAACTCACGTCTTTTTCCCAGAAGGGGTAAGTAGAGGTGCCAGGACACCCACATTTCGCCTTGTATGTTCTGTCCCACGATGTGATAGGTGGCGAGCCTATCGTATCATCATCATCATATCATTTTAACATTTTTAATATTGCGTAGAAATGAGTACAATTAAGAAACACTTTTTACAGATGTAATCATTAAAAGTGAAATAAAATAATATATAAAAATGAAACAAATATCCCAAAAATAGCTTGCGGTAGCATTGATAATAACATAAAATACAATTTAAAAAACATGAAATGCACCTAATAATTTTGTAGATACTATTAGTTATTTTTATAAATAATAACAAATATTAAAATATTACACACATTTTCATTTAAAAAATATTAAAAGCAAAATTGTGCGAGTGCAACCGCGCGCAAAGTATTGTGATGGCGCAAGTGAAGCTGAACGGCGGAGTAGAGGTGGCAATACGCAACCATGCTCGAGGAGGCGTGGTGGATGGTGGCGTGGTGGCCAACCGTGGTGGGACGTGGAAACCACGCATTATCTAATGTACTGTTGCGTACATAACACGGTACATAACGCAATGTGGACGGTTACAAAACACGATAAGTGCGATAAAAAAAATATGCTTATTATTTCCTTTTTTAGCAATGGAATTAATAAGCGATAAGCGCAAAAATTATGCATAATTGATGTGCCCTTTTAATCGACTTCAATAAAAGGAGATGATCAATTCGAAATGTATGTGTTTAATATTGTTAGAATTACACAGTTTTTTAATACAGGGTATGTCTAGACTGCTACCGAAAACGAAGCCGGGTGGTAGTTTTAGTGACTTCAGAAACATTGCAACAGAAAGAAACGATTTTATTTGTTATTTTTTTCGTATGATCCTATTTGGATGGTAAATTTTTTTTTGTCCTAAAATAATAGTGTATACCCTTTTATTTATAAGGACTCTAAGGTATAAAAGAGTTTATTTTATTATTTTAGCATAAACTATGGATTTACCGCACAAAAATTACGAATTTAAAAAAATCATTAAAAAAATCGTCACCTTTCTTTGCGAAAATTTTAGTTGCATTGTGTTTATAGTCACTTAAACTACCACCCGGCTTCGTTTTCGGTAGCAGTCTTGATATACCCGTTATATAGATTTAGTAGGAATGAAGAAATTATACTAACCAAATAAAGCATTTTTTGCAGGAATTAAGTAATTTTTATGTAAGAAAAAGGAAATCAAATTGTGTTTATATTTAAATATATTAATGCTTACCTGGTTTCATCACTGTATCCTTGATATGTCAGATTTCTTAGAAGTTAATTTCCAGAGCAAAGGTAGCAATTTTATTATAAATCAAGATAATTTGTATACACGCACACCCTAATAATTTATGATTCGTTAATACTCGTATTGCACATACCGATAATAGGAATAAACATACACTTATACGAGTATTTATACACGTTATATTATTATAGTTATATGTTCAATGTTATATGTATGGGCTCTCACTGTGGACCTCATTAAAAGGCTCAAAGTCACTCAACGAGCCATGGAAAGGGCTATGCTCGGTGTTTCCTTACGAGATCGAATCAGAAATGAGGAGATCCGTCGGAGAACAAAGGTTACCGACATAGCCCATAGGATTGGCAAGTTGAAGTGGCAGTGGGCCGGGTACATAGCTCGTAGAACCGATGACCGTTGAGGCCGAAAGGTTCTTGAGTGGAGGCCACGTACAGGCAAGCGAAATGTCGGACGCCCGCCTACAAGGTGGACGGACGATCTGGCTAAGGTTGCAGGAGGTCGCTGGATGCAGGCCGCTTCCAACAGGTAATTGTGGAGGTCCTTGGGGGAGGCCTATGTTCAGCAGTGGACTTCCTGTGGCTGATATAATAATGATGATGAATGGGCTCTGTGACAATGTCAAAAAATTTGAATGTAATTTTCAAACCATACTCGTACATGTGGGAAAATTACGTAATGCAATAGTTATACTCACAACTAAACGGTACCTGCTTGACGTTTCATACTTTTCAAATTTAAACAACTTTGTATAGGAGTACTCACACAATTTCAATAACATTTTCTGTATATCCATGGCATTGTGGTTGAAATTATGTAAGTTACGCCTGCACAAAGTTGTTTAAACTTAAAAACTATGAACGTCAAACGGAACCTACTAATTTAGTTGAATAGTACTTTGTAAGTCAAATAATTCAGTAAATACTAAAATTTGTAAGGATAATTTTCATGCCACTATTTAAAATAAATTAGAAAATAATGAACCGTAAAATTACAAAATGTGCTTCTTAATTGACAGTACAATTAATGGGGATATTTAAATTCAGTGTTTTGCTTCCTTAACGCTTACTACCGCCATTAATATATTTAACACTGCATGAAATAAAAAATACATTATGATAATTAAATAAAAGCGCACATACAAATTAAAGCCGGCGAGACTTTCCAATACAAATGAACAATGAATGTTTAACGTGTCGTGGAGTACTCATGCCTATTCATCGGTAATGTATCCATGCGGCATTATCATACCGGATTAGCAAATATCATACAAAGGTTAATCGCTAATTGGAACCATTAATAAAAAAGAACAAAATGTGGTAATTTACTAGGGATATACCACTATTTGTTCATAAAAAAAAAGAAACTGAAAGAAGGTAATATATAAAAAGTATAACATACAGTTTTATGGTCACTACAAGTTTACGCAGTGGTATCAATTATGTAACGCATTAATTTTCTAATACAACAGTGAACATCAAAATCATTTTGATATGAATATATCAAATTATACCAAAAATAATCTTAGATATTACACAACATAAATCAAAGGTGATCACTATATCTAAAATAATTAATGCTCTGAATAAAATTATACGCGCACGTATTTATTTATAACTTTGTCAACCAATCATGTAATCGATTTTCTTGGCGCTATAAAATAACAATCATCAACTTTAAAACCTGTCAACAAAATTTTAATGGACCGACCGACTCTGTAGTTAAGTCCTACGGAGTCATAAGTACGTACGTATTTTGTAATTTATTAAACCTAATTACTGTTATAAAATATAGCATTATATTATACGACAGCCTCCGTGGCGCAGCCGGTTAGACGTCGCCTATGAAACGAGAGGCCGCGGGTTCGATCCCCGCACCGAGAGAAATGTTTGTGCGACCCACAAATATTTCTTTCGGATATAGGTGTTCGTGAGACCGAAAAGTCTCTCGTAGTTTCTGATACCCACGACACAAGATTCGATCTTAGTGGTTAGGACTATGTATGTTGTTGTTACTGTTGGGTGTTATTTATTTATTTATTATATACAAACGAGCCAACAGCTCACCTGGTGTAAGTCATTTGCCATTGCCCGTAGACATCTACGACACTTATAAATAGATACTGACTTCCCAAAATCAGAGGAGAAAGGGAATGAAAACGACGGAAGAAGGAAAGGGGTATTTGGCCTCCGCCAATAGTAGTACTGGCATCAGACAAAACACGACAACTTAGCCGTCGTTTTCCGTCCGATTTCTGCAAAAGGGAAATACTACCATCCGACTAAACTGGCATATTCGCACTTAAGTAATAAAATAAAACTTTAATGTTTTAGGAATTTCAGCAGACAATAATATTTTTGATATACTCCAAATATCATCAAGGCTCCTACAAATTGAACCTACACGTAGTCGCTGTTAAATATTTTTTCAATTATTGTATTGTCATCGGTCCTCGACAAATCTACAAAGTTTGAATGAAATCTGACGTTTAAAGTGGGTCAAAATCGCGCCCAAAGGAGTCGGTTACAAACAAACATACAAGTGAACCTAATATAAAGTGTGTAATAATATTAAATTATACGGTACTTAAACTGTAATAATATTAAAGTGTTATTGAACTATAATATTATGAGTCTTAAAAAGTCAGCGGTATTCAAGCAATTAAATTAGATTCGCAGGATATAACATTTTGTCACAAAGCTGTACGTCCGACGATATTGGTCAAGAAACCGCTAATTCGATATTACCTATAATTGTATAGACAATGATCTTACAACTAACGAAGACGAAGATCGGGTAAACAAGCAACGAATGCCGAGAAATATATAATATTCGCAGAGCAAATTTTTCCTTTTACTAATTCCTGATTCATTTTGAGCACCAACACTCGCTAGTAGAAACGTTTCAAACAACTATTCCTGATCAAACCTTGCAGAGAACGGTGATGCATATTGCAATGAAGGGCGAGACGAGCAAACCATTCGCCTGATGGTAAGGAATACGACTGCTCTTGGACACTAGGAAAACCAAACACCACGAATTACAAATCAATGCTTGGCATTCCACTGAGGTCGCCATCCTGAGATATAAAATGTTAAGTCTCAATATGTCGTTGTTGCTCTGTCTACAATGTACTTCAAACCGGAACACAACAGTGCAGAATATAAAAAGTTGCATCGTGTAATAAAAATCGGCTAATAAAAATACAAATTAAAAAAAATACAAAACAAGCTATTATGTGAAACCTCAAATTTGCCGCCAACACTATAGGTATATTCAACTCTATTGTTTTTATTTTTCATGACTACTGACACGTATAGCTTCCATAACTTTGCTTACTTCATTGAATTGTGATGCGATTATCAAATTTTTCAAAACGTACTTTAACTGTAAACTAATTTCATGCAAACAAATTTCATCACTAAGCCGCAGTTGTGATGCCACAAACCAGCAAAAAACTGACACGGATATTTTTCATACATTTGAAGGAACTTGCGACATCGATACATATTTATGTCGGTAAGTGTTGCAATGGGAATGTTTCAATATTGCACAAACGGTACGGCAACAGCATAGGAAAATTAGGACTTGTCCAACACATGTGAACATTTCTGATTGCCCACAATTTGTTAAAATTTACAAGAAATCACAACATAAATATAACTTTTGTCCTTTGAGTATTTATAATAATGAGGGTGTGCTGGTACTTCAAAAACGTAGATAAAAATGGTGGTGCCGGGCCACATTTTTCTGCTCTCCTATTGGCTGACATTTGACAGGTTGTCCAACATGCACGAATTATTTGGAAAACAAAAAAAATTGTTGAGAACTATTTAATACCACTCAAACGCGTTTTAAGAGTATAATAGCTGAATATTCTTTCGGTTATAAAAGGAATTTATAGCAATTTGGTGTTCAATAATAATTACTTCCATTTTCATTAATATAGGAGCGCTACCAACATTACGAACAAGAAAATATCTACGTTTTTGAAGACACTTAGGTATGACAGCGGTCCCTCTATATTAAAAATTAAGCTACTATCTTAGAGTTAACAAGAAAGAAAAAGGATAACCTTTAAAAACGAATTTGAAGGAAATTAAATAGCCCTAAACTGTTTTTTTTTTCTTTTTCAAGTATTTTGTGCATGTTAGGTAGGGGCCATCCATAAATTACGTCACACGTTAAGGGGGAGGGAGGGGGTCGACGAAGTGTGACATTGTGTATCAAGTGTCCAAAATTTTGTGTAATTACTTTGTTTTAAATATATTATTTTATATCTAAGTATTACAACACTTAATTTAAATTACTTAACAATAGTTGCAACACTGTCTGTCTAAAATTGCAAAATATGCGATATCACACTAGGTGGAGGGCGGAGTCCACAAATGAGACCAGCTGTGACAAGGAGGGGGGAGGGGCCAAAAAATCATGAAATTCGTGTGACGTAATTTATGGATGGCCCCTTATTAAGTCTAGATAACCTGCCAAATATTAGCCAATAGGAGGACAGAAAAGATTAGCCCGGCACCACCATTTTTATATATGTTTTTAAAGAACCAGCGCTCCCTCTATATTATATGTATATACTCTAAGCCTATTGTTAACTAACATCATTTATCAAATGCTGCCTCGGTGGCGTAGTTGTACTAAAGTACGGTCACAAAGCTGAGGTCTCGGGTTCGAATCCCGGGATGAGCAAAGGGATATTATTGGATTTTTCTATTCATAATCAGCCCAGAGTCAGGAATTTGTGCCCGATATGGCGATAGGCTCGCCACCTATCACATTGTGGGACGGAACATACAAGGCGAAATGTGATGTCCTGGCATCTCTGCCTATCCCTTCTGGGAAAAAGGCATGAGTTTATGTATGTATGTATTTATCAAGTATGGAATTCATTAAATAAGGATGTGGGTATCCTGACTCATCTGCCTATACCGTCTGGAAAAGGCATAAATCTATGTATGTATGTAATTTACCAAATCTTAATGTGTATAAACTACTATTTTCTTACTTACGCCAATGTCCATTACTGGTTACTAGAATGTATGTATGTATCAGACATTTTAAACGCCAATTGGTTCACATGTGATTTTTTTTTAAATGGACACCACATTTTTTTTAATATGTTAGTAAATGTTTTACGCATAATATATAGATAATTTACGTCATAAACTTTATTACACCTAAAAGTCTTTTAAAAAAACTTATAAACCACAAAATGGTATCAAGATTTTTAAATAATCCACAGTTACAATCAATTTTGTGGCATGTATTTATATTTTATTTATTATTATTTTGTTACTCATAGCCAAGCTGTAAATATTATGACCACAACTAAAATATTTAAAAAAATGTGGGTAGTTCCAAAAAATAGGCATTTCTTCGTTTGTAAAAATAATTTCATAACAATCCACAACAACTTATCTTTCCTTTGTCACATAATATCTATCTTTTGTGACCATGGACCGAAGAGTATTTGGAAAGAAATCTGTGAGTAACCGAAGAACAACTTATGTATATTATGTGTGCCAAGATCGTGTTGTGAATAACAAGTGTCCAAATATCTATAGCTGCCAATTTTCATTAAAATAGTTCGTGTTGTATTTAATATAATTATTATACTTACTGTAATTTGTATCCCAGGATCTAACACCTTTCTAGCACATTACATTTCTGCAATATTATGTTTTTTTTTTTTGTGATTATAAGTTATACAAAAGTTTGAATACGTCCGAGATTTTTTTAAACAATCGTTTAATTTCAATACTATTAAACATATATAGAAATTAATTGTCTCAATAAATACAACTTGTTGTATGATAATGTGTAAATAAAGCGGAAAACGATTTAGATAATCTGTTTTTTTATGAATAAATACATCTAACAGTCACATACATACTATGTATATAGTTCTGACCCTACATTAAGATCAATTATAAGGTATTAGACACTATAAGAGACTTTTTCGTGCCATAAACACCCAGACACGAGACAAATATTTGCCGGCCTCACAAACATTTGTTTTGGGTCGGGGATCGAACCCGCGGCCTGTCGTTTCACAGCCAGCGTCTAACCAACTGCGCCACGCAGGCTGTCATATGTTGACCAACACCAAAACGAGTTTGGGTCCAAGCAAACACCCCTCTCTCAATTTTCAAATTTAACTACCGTTTACCTTAAAAGGAGAACGAAATCTTATTTTGTTTTATTTTTTATGTATGTGAAATTTTCGCACTAGACCACCGTAGTAGACCGAGACCTGAACCCTCTCAGTCGCACACGAGGTCAGTGCTCAACAGTAGGATGTACATATATGGGACGATGTATGAATATGCGATCTCTTTGGATATTCATTTTATTCACCTGATTAAGAACCGACAACATTTATGTTTATAGGTTCTGACGCAACTTGCGATTCACACAATCCACTGAACATTTGAGTACTTATAAGGTATCTGTAGGTCAGTAAAACGGAAAAGTTTATTGAATTATGTTTTTGCGAATACATTATTTTGTCTGCCCTCATCTAATATATACGCACATGGAGTCGGCGCGTTTGATTTATATTATTATATTAGATTAGATTAGAATGGTAATGGTCTGGTGTTAAATTTTATGACCGCGGTGTCCGTTTTGGAACTTTTTATAATCTCATCATCATCTCATCGTTTTTAATAATGCTGATAAACAGGAAAGGCCAATATTTCCAAAGCTTTGAACTTGCATTTCTGGTGTTGGTTACAAATCCCGTGACCGTCGTTATAATAGCGCCTATGTTTTATTTTCTTCATTTAATGTATCTCTAAATATAATAAATGATTAAAGATCCTAAAGTATTCTTTTTTCGTTTGCGATTTTAAAATGAAACGTGGGTCGTATGTAATTTCGTCTTAGGCCTCATATATAGTCATAATATATACATAAAATAATTAGTATCGAGGATCATAATTTATAATTCCTTAGAAATACACGAAATATTTCTAAAATAATAGTGTACGGCATATATTTTTATACCGCAAATAGAATTTTTTTACCTTTAATTTTTTATATTATTCAATCAGCCCTACAGGAATTGAATATTATTTTCTTACCTTGCTCGTGTGCCCATAGCTCGAAGGTAGGTGCTACGACGATGACAGGTTTCAGTAGGTTGGTTGATGGTGGATGGTTGTCAGGTGATGACACGTGGTTGACCGGTATCCAACCGATCAACTCGGCTGTTATTGATTGACTGACACATAACATTGAGTTAACATTCAATAACAACTAATGAGAGTAATTTTTGTTCAAAATTTCATAGACCGTAACTCAAGCACGAAAGCCAATTAGTTAGCTATTGCTTATCCCATACATAAAAATAAGTCGTTACATATGATCGATATTATGCTCCGTACATATTAATGCGTTGGCGTTAGATGTTACTGAATGACTTGAGGCCATTTTCGCGTAACGTATTGTAATGAAAGGTTTCCTGTATTTCAAAAACTATGTAAAATAATCATAATTATTTTCTTATTAATAATATAGTCAAGCGCGATTTCATAAATAATACATTAGAACAGAATTCGATGGATGATCAATTCAATTTTTTATTTTATTTTATCAACAACCTTATATTGGTAACTATGAAAATTCATCCTAGTTTCGTATATTTTTGGCTATTAATGTATTTAACCATTAGATGTAGTCAAAGGCGCATTTTTTTATAATTTTTATGATGTAATTAATAAAAAATATATATGTTTTTTCACTATTTTTAACTAAAATTTTGCAAGTTTTGACACTGAACCCTTGACTGGCGGGTGTCCAGGCTGGCTTGACCATTTTTTTGCAAACATCTCAGCAAATACCACAAATTGATAAATAAACAATGTTCACGCGCTTCGCGTCTGACTATGCAACCATACTTCACTGGGCAGATTCTGAGAACGTCGGCAGGCCGAGTGCACAGGTTCCCAGAAATCGTCCGGTGGTCCGCGGAATACTCAACGTTCGTAGCGCTGTGTTTTTCAATTATTCCAATTTCCAAGTATTTCGACTAATGTTACAGTGAAAGCTAGTTCTGTTTCACAGTATCACCCTCGTATAATATAATGATTGTAAAAAGTGTAGTTACAGTTGAACACACAGCGACCCCGGCTCGATCGGTTTGTGCCTCCGCGTGACTCCATGCCGGATCTTCGGAGACGTTTCACGTGGAGCCATCAATGTGATGACGCTGGTGATGACATTTGGGTAATGCTCCTTTATCTACAAGTCTCCAAAAATGTGATGTCGTAAATAAGCATTCAATATCGTATTCTCAATATAACTTCAATCATAAAAAATACATACCTAACAACCTAAAAACAACCTAAAAACCAAAAATACATACCCTAACCTTAAATGAAAGTAAAGAAAATGAATCAGATTTTCTTTCCTATGTTTCAGTCTGCGAAATACTTACAGCGGAAAAAATATGCGGACTACTTAACAGAAGCTTTCGACCTCGTTCCGTTCATGAAAATACAAAACACGAAACTAAAGGAATGCCTAAAAAATGACTTCTACGTGCATCCATGGCCGTGTGTGCCTCGAAAGAAAAACTTCTTGACATCCGCCGACAGCATCTTGGATTTGCCAACTTACAGCTACGCTCCCTGTAATGTATTTTTTTTCATACACCATAATAAATGTACTTCAGTTTGCACTCACCTAAAAGTAGCCCTTGGTAGTTTAAAGAATAATGATGATTATAGTTCGGTTTTCACTAACTTAAAAGTGACCCTTTGTAGATTAAAGATCAATTTATTATTTCTGAAGAGTTGCCGGCACTTTTAGAAGTACAAATAATGACGGTTACCGAAACCGACGAATGTTGTCATCCTTCCAAATCTTCCAGATATACACATACAGGAATTACATAAGTCATATTGATGTGAGCAAAAGTATGAATATCCTGCCTGTTAAGCTTCCGATACTACAGGAATTCTTTTTCAACTCCCAGTCATTAATTTCTTCAGGATATTTACACTGCTTTGTTGGTTATTGTATTTTCAGTTCCCGAACTTCTAGATTGGAGTAGTGACAATATTCTGGTAGCTGCTCTGGGTCGAAATTATCACAAATGGAGCTGGCACACGCAAAGTCTCATAAGCCAAGGTTACACACAGAACGAGATTCAATGCTGCAAGTTCGATCCGAAAGGAGAACTACTATCTGTAAGTATATACGCAGTGACGTCATAAGCAATGACATTGTGAACCAATCTGCTAAAAACTAATTTAATTTGAAAACGATATATTCCCGTGGAAAAAATAAGTCCACTTCATAAATAACATTTAGTTGTGGATGTGTTACAGCTTGGTACAGATATGAATATAGTTGAGATTCACGATAACTCAATCAGCAAGCGGATAGGTGGTACTGCTTGCTATTGTGCCACTTTGGACAGACCCTGCTCTATTACAGCTATCGATTGGAGTCCGACTGGAAACTCTTTTGTCACGTAAGTGGAAAATAACATTATGTCTACTAATATTCGTTCTAAATAATCATATCTAAATACATAATTTTTTCCTAATATTTTACCCCCAACTACCTCACACTAAAATAAAATAAAATTAACAAACGTAAATTTCAACGAATCCGTCTATTTGGGACAAGTAGTCCGGTTGTGCAGGTCCAACTACGAGAGACAGGTCAATCGTTGAAATAAACTCGGAAATGCATCGTTCGGGAAACTACAATACGTATTTCCTCCATTTTCATGATGTATTTCCTTACTTTACCAAATCAAAAATGAGGAGATCTATAGGAGAACAAAAGTTACCAACGTAGCCCATACGATTAGCAAGTTGAGGTAGCAGTGGCTCGGGAACATAGCGCGAAGCGAACTGATGGCCGATGGGGCCCAAAGGTTCTGGTGTGGAGGCCACAGGCAAGCGAAGAAACACCCACTTACAAGGTGGACGAACGACCAGGTTAAGATTGCCAAAAGTCACTGGATGCAGACCTCTTCTAACAAGTTGATATGGAGATCCTTAGGGGAGGCCTTTGTTAAGCAGTGGACTTTCTGTGGCTGAAGAGAGAGACAGGAGAAATTTCGACACCATAGCATTCATTACTTTCACATAATTATTATAATCTATTTTATCTGATTTTTTTATATGCAGAGGCTGTTCTCAAGGCATGATAATCGGCTTTTCTCGCGAAAACACCATAATCAGTCGTCGGCCGGTACCTCAAGCAGTTCTCGCACTCAGAGTGTCTCCAGACGCGCGCTACGTAGCCGCTGCAACAGTCAATGGTGCTGTTGCTTTAGTAATGACCTGGCCAGCACTCCACTTGGTTTCCAGCTTGGATTCTGATTGGACAATCAAGGTTGTATGGACTGAGACAAAATTATTACAGAAAATATTCATAATTTCAGCATTCACATAAAGTAACTGAGTATGTCTCAATTAAACCTAGGCTCAGTAAGAACAATATAATAAGCAAATACGAATCTTCCAAGAACAAACATACAATTATTTGTGTGTGATAAGATCACACGTTCTAAATTGCTTATAAAATATTCCCATCAACACAGATCATTTTCATTTCAGTCTATAACATGGCATCCTTGGCGAACTGCATTGTTAGGTGTCGGCACAGTGACTGGAAGCAATCACGCTCATGTTGCCGTGTGGGATGTGCCTACTGCCCGGGTCCATGAGACTACTCTCAGCCAGAGCCGCTACAGCCTCGACGCCATGCTCTTCAGTCAAAAAACTGGAGAGCTTGTTGTCAGCTTGTGGAATACAGGTATGAATCTCTTCCTATTAGTCCACCTGGTGGACGTGTACAATTTCAGGAAAATTGAAACGAGCGTATTCCCACCTTAAAGGCTGGCAACCCATCTCTATGCCCTTTGGTGTTGCAGATGTCCATGGGCAGCGGTGTACACTTACCATCAGGTGAACCGCGTGCTCGTTTGTCCCCTATAACATAAAAACAAATATTGACATATAAGTACAATATACAAAGGTTAACAAGTAATCGTTGAAAATTATATTTCATGCACAATATATCAACATTTTAAAATAGAAGTAAGGGTAGATATTAGAAATAATCAGATAACAGAGAAATTACCACCCTATTAAAATAATGAAGTTCAAAAATGTATTGTCTGTTCTTGTAACAGTTGTTACTATTTTTATCAACAGACGGACCCTCAACGTCTATGAAGGCCTGTTCTCAACTGGTGGTGATGAGTGGACCCAACACGGTCACAGACCAATGGGGAGAAGGTCAAACTGGTGTAGACCGCGTGAGGACAATGGTTTTTAGTCCCGATGGAACAAAACTTGGTGAGTCTTAACTATGAAAAGAAAATTTATAGTAGTGGATAGACGATCTAGTACAATTCTGAAGGAAATCACTGGATGGCCTCTTCCTATAGGAGGTCACTTATTTTTGAGTAAGATTTAGTCTGAGCAGTGGATTTTCTATGGAAGAGAATTATGATAATATTTTGTAAAAAAATATTTATTCCAGCAACTGCAACCGCAGAAGAAGACTTAATAATATGGAACTTTCTACCGGAAGATCAAGCGAGAAAGAAAAAGGCCTTAAGCAAAAGATTCTCTTCCCTACCTGCCTACTTAGACATGGTCACGTATGGTGTTTGCCTCAGATGAATTATTTATATTTATTTCTTGAATTTGTTATGCTGGATGTACATGTATTTCTATTGAATTGTTGATATGAATAAATTTTATTGCTATTATGACATTTGAATTGTCATCGACGAGTTCATTTTCTTGTGAATGATATTCGGAAGTTGTAAAATGTTTCTTCCTATTGTAACACATGGTTTAATTACTCTGTAATAAATCGCCAAAAACATTAATTAGTTTTTACTACATATTTAAGGAATATTATTGTGCCAACCCGCACTAGGCCAGCGTGGTGGACTATACGGCCTAACCACTCTCAATCGTACTCTCGATTGTAGAGTAGGCCCGTGCCCTGCAGTGGGACGTATATGGGCTGATACAGATTGTGAATATAGCGAGCGAAATGTGTAATCTACTAATTGTCGCATCATTATTTACTTTAATTCCGATTGTAATCAATTTATTCGGTTATGCCCGATCTTCTGCTGTTTTTTTTTAATTTTCTCATTATTCTAATTATCTTCAGATAGATTAAGTACACTCAAAATAAAAAAGAGGATCACTTTAAGAGGCATTGGTTATACTCGACACATTTTAAAAGAAGTAAACTGTGCTGATAATTTAAAAAGTAGCCTTTGAACTATTTAATCGCAATTATTTGTGTATTTAAATACTGACAAACAGACAGACGGACATACGTTTCAGTCATTGTGAATCAATTGAGAAAAACTTTAACACGGATGAAATGATACGTGCGTGCGGTAAGCATGGTGTATTTATTTTGATTTATTACAATTGTAAAAGATGGTTATGATACAACACATGCCCGTTATCTAGTCCTATTCATAGATTAGTATTATATACAGAGATAGATGCGCAACTTGACTTTTATTTTTCGAAGTGATTTCGCCATCAGTGTGTGCGTTAGGCAAACGCGCGAAATTGTCAATTTGTTATGTCAATATTTAAAAATTTGTATCGTTGATAACATCCTGCAATTTTAACCAATATCAAGTTCACATTGGTTAAACTTACAGAAGTTTATAATATCAACATACAAAACATATTTTTTGGTTTAATGGCACACTACCGCCATGTAACAATTCCATTTAAACTACTGTATGAAAGTTCAGAAGTAGGGCACCAAAAGTAAAGTCGCTGATACAGAAATCACACTTTTATTTCGTACAACTTTTACTTAGAATTCTTAACACAGGAAAACCAAAACTACAAATTCAATAAAAAATATTAAGACTAGCTGTCAAAACTCAAATCATGGAACTTCATTTTTTTTTAATTCTTTAATTTTTATTAATTTCGTAATTCCTTCAATTTATATATTATTAGCAAATGGTGCATTGACTTACTTAAAAAATATTGAAATACTTTTGGAATAATATTATTCTAATTAAATTCAATCAATAACATATAAAAATCTCACAAAATATATTAATATTATTTTTCAATTTAAAATACCATAATACTACTTACACGATAATTTCATGCTCTCAGAGCGTGGCGCTGGAATCGAAATAATCGTTTTCAATATTTTACATTTACGATGTCGCACCCTATGGGCCTATTTACGGTCAATAATTTATTTCCAAAATTTAGTCCTATAAAAAAATTACAGTGGATGTTTTTTTCATTTTAACATAATAGAATTTGCATATCATAATAAGACTTTTTTTTTATTACAATTGATGGCGAAATGAGCTTACCATTCACCTGATGGTAAGCGATACGACCGCTCATGAACGGTATCAAAACCAAAAAACACTTTGAATTACAAAGCATTGCTGGGAATTCCACTGCGCTCGCCATCCTAATACATAAGATGTTAAGCCTCAATATGTCCAGTAGTTACTCTGACTACAATGTCCTTTAAACTGAAACACAACAGTGCATTTACACTGCTGTTTGGCGGGAGAAATAGACAGTGATACCTACCCAGGTGGCCTCTCACAAATGAGAGACCTACCACTTGTAAAAATTCTATCTATATTAAAAAACCAGGTTGGATAGTAAAATTTTAGTTTTTCTTTTTATTCGATCACGAAACTGATATCTTTAAAGGGCACAAAGGCACAGTTGCCTAGTCCAAGGGCTGTAGCAGCAATAGTGAAAACCGACGTGGAGCAAAGGTTTCTTCGTGGTATTAGGTGAGAGAAGATGGCCAAAGGCCCAATATCCCTCTCCTCCCCTCCTTAATCCTTTCATCTTTCATTCTACCTACGATCCAAGTTTTTCAGATAAGAGAGAGGTACGTTCATAGGCAGAAATAATCACATACTTCAAGTCAATTTACTCATATATAGGACGTAGATATATATAAATTAAAAACTCACTCAATAGGGTATTTACTTACTACTTGCTGAATTCATCATAAAAAAATAAGGACGCGTTTTAAGGTTTTTGGATTTCCATACTTTTAGTCACGGAAGACAGTTTGGTATAAATATATTGTTAAGAGTATCGATTTTTTTATTAGGACAAAGGAAATTATTTTTCTCAGATTTTTCATATAAAGATTTTCTTATTTTTATTTATCGGCATAGTGCCTGCAGTGCAAATACCGGTAAACGCAATGCCATCGAGACAGAGCCGCGGCAGAAGGACCTAGAACTATAGGAGGGAAGGAACACGAGTAATAATAAAGTAAACTAAGCAGACGAAGTCGCACGTGACAACTAGTCTATGCGTATAAATAGAAAGGATAAAAGCAGCATTGGATGAACCTGTCAGCTTGTAGAAAGTCGCTGGTAGCAAGTTACACTACTACTAGGTCACTTCCAACTGGCCGTGGTGGAAGTCTTAGCAAAAGCCATATATTCAGAAATGGATTACCTTTGTTGATTATAATGATGATGCAAGTTTTATTATTAATTTTACTAGTTCAAAGATAGTTATCCTTTATAAATCATACAAGATAGTCATATTCCGATTTCTAGATACTTATAAAACCATAGAAACTGTCCCACCCTCACACCTACCACTGCAACTCCTGTAAGCCATGGTCAGCAGTGGCACGCAATGTAATGACACCGAGCATTGAAACTCGACGTGTATCTGGGAATATCCAACTTGTCTTTAACCCCCAACGAAATCTATTAGAAAGTTAAATTAATAGGAGGAGTTAGAAATATATTATTGTCCGTTTCCGCACTTATATAAACATGGGCTTCAAACATACATAAACGCATATTCCAGAAGGGATAGGCAGGTTTGCTACTAGGACAACCACATTTCACCTTATGTGTTCCATCCCAGGGTGTGATACTGCACAAATTTCTGACTCCAGGCTGATATTAAATAGAAAAAAAAAAAACAATATAACTTTTCCCGGCCCGGGATTCGAACCTAAGCCTCAGGTTTGCAATCATATCGTAGTACAGTAAATATTAGTCGCCAGTAGCTACCCAGTATCTGTAAATTAAAATAACATAATGAATTAAATAATTCAGCCATTACATAGTCGTGACCCCGTATTAAGCTCAATCAAGTCGTGTCGTATGAAAAACCATAAGAAACATTTCATTAAAATCTGAACTAAATACATTTTGACGGCACATTCATTTGTCTCGTTGCGGTTACCAAGCTCGCTCGCTTCTTGGCCGGTGTCCAATCCAACTGAGTTTTGTACGCTGTCGTTTGTCCATACAAAGCGTATCTTCAAAGTGCAAAGAGTCAAAGCGAGCAGTCAGTAAGGAATTAAGTGATGTACGGAGAAGTAAGAGTTTGAGACAGTAAATTATTTGCTTGGCTCGCGAGTACCCGGCTGTCGGCACACCGCACAATGTGCACACAATGGCACACGCGCACGGGCTGATTTACCGACCGATTGAATAACTTATACGGTGTGAACACGCCGATCGACAACTATTTATGAGCTATGGATGCCTCTGCCTCTATTAATATTAAATTTACTAATTTGCAAAGTTTAATAAATGTAAATATTTATGGAATTTTATCGCCCAATCGGTGGACATCGTAGTTTAAAATGACAAATGTTTTATTTTTTTACTATTCAAAAGGTTTATCCTTAGATACATTTTGTGACTGATATTGTAATAAATCATTATAAAAAAATGGGTTTCGGCTCGTTAAATATTGTACAAAATGGTAGAAAAACTTTATTAAAGTATTAAGATACAATTATTATCTACCCTTAAAGCACTTTGAATGTACCTCTTTTGTAACATTATCAACAGAATATTTTATAGTTTCACTTATCATCATTCACGCATAACAAAAGAAGCTACTTCATTAGTCGTTAATTAGATAAACTTTCCATTTTTAATGTTTTATTATTTATTTACCGTTTATAAAACCTTTTTCTGTTCATTAAGTATTTTAATTGCATTTCTAGGTATTATCAGTTTGCCTTCACATTTACGTCAAAGCTGTTAGCGTGGCCCCTGTTTAACATAATGCACCACTGTATCTTGACTTTTACTGGTGTATGTAACCAAGTGAAAATAGTGGGGTATGTGCCCCCCTTCATTTCGATAGGTGACAAAACAATAATCAACGCTAATATTACACATTTGAAAGTAAATCTTCTTGTTAGTTAGCTTTTCGCGGCCAAACCAATGAATAAAATAAAATGGAAAGCCGGAATCTGGAAATCTAGTTTTCTTCACCAAATTCCTTCCCTTACCTTCACTTCCTGAAAGGCAGCGAATAAGTTTTATTTAATTGATATAATATTAGAGTGTACAATTTATTGCATCCGAAGCAAGCCGTGCCGGACTGTTATAATTATATTCTAAACCTCAAATTGCATGGCATAGGCCTTCTTAAAACTTCTTAAAAAGTTCGAGCCATACTTCACATTCAACCACGCTGGCTTGGTAAGGGTTGGCGGACGTCACAAAGCATACATAATATTCTTGTAAAGCAATCCGATTTCCAATCAGGCTACTAAGTGACAATTATTAAGCGAATGGTTCTTCAAATTTCATTTATTTGAAATATTTATCTTCGGAAAATTCTGACTACGTGCATGTTTTTTAAACTGAACAAAGCGTTAATATAATACATAACACATCTAATTAAATAAACAATGAATGTCAGTTAACATTTCGATGTCATTTGTCACTTTTTGTGACTAGGCTGTTAATTAATTTATAAGTAGTATTGATAATGACAACGCTTGCGACAAATTATTGCATAATTATCGTTTTTATCAAAATTAATGCATTATAAATCCTCTATAAAATTGCTACGTCTCATACGTAAACTATTCTTTTTTTAAATGCAGAAAAAATGTTTAATTTAATTAATTCACGCTGTTAAACCCATTAATTTAAAAATAAAGAGCATATGACATTGTTTTTAAATTTGCATAACTTGCAGCACAGTAACGTTTGTGTTTTTGCTACTTTACTCTTTCGCATATAATTATAATAGACATTATAATAACATTTATAATACATAGGTGAGTGCTCTGAAGAATTGTTCAACTTGATCCCCTCCTCTCCATTCCTAACCAGAAACACGCGTGCTGGCTTGCGAAGACATGGCTTGACGGTCCACACCATCCCGGCGCGAACCAAACGGTTCTCAAATTCTTTTTTATGCCGCACCGTCAAGCTGTGGAATTGTTTGCCTTCTCGCGTGTTCCCTCCTTCCTACAATCCTGGGTCCTTCCACCGTAGTGTGAAGATGCACCGTAGCAGACCGGCATAATTGATACTCTGCCTGGGCGGCATTTGCGCATACCCCATCAGGTGCAATGCCGCCACTATGTCGGGCCATTATAAAAAAAAAAACAAACAAGATAATAAAAATATATATTTGACAGCCTCCGTGGCGCAATTGTGTAGACGCCGGCTGTGAAAAGAGGCCGCAGGTTCGATCCTCGAACCGAAACAAATATTTGTGTATACCACAGGTATATGTTTCGGGTCTAGGTGTTTAAGAGACCGAAAAGTCTCTCGTAGTTCCTGATACCCACGACAAAACACAATCTTAGTGTGGAGTCAGGAGTATGTATGTGACTGTTGGGTGTATTTATTTATTTATTTATAATACAATTATAATATATACAGAGTAACTAAAAGACATAATGAGACTTAAAATCTTAAGTTTCAGGCTGGCGAGCGCAGTGGAATGCCAAACATTGCTTTCTAATTCAAGGTGTTGTTTGATTTTGATACTTCATGTGCGGTCGTATCGCTTACCATCAGGCGAACGGCATGCTCGTGTCGCTATTCTTTGCAATTAAAAAAACATACAGTGCAATAATTATATGGACCGGCGAAATATAACCAGCTCTCTTCAGTGATACCCCACAGTATACTAGAATAATATTACTCTCACAATGACGTGTATTCATTTTGTCATACCCGCATAAAAATGTAATCAGGCTTCTCACAGTGCAGTACACTGTATGATAAAGAAGTTAAATTAGACAATCATAATATATTGAAACCCAGCGGTGCGCGACGGTTGCGTCTAGTGATACAGGCAGCGTCCAATAGATGTGGACATTCTAGTTCGACTCATATGTTCAGCAGTAGAATTCTTGTGCCTGAAAATACAGAAAGAGATAATTTATTATCAGGTGAGACATTTTATAATTACCATTTAGCTGCATAAAATATTGATTTTTACCATTTTTTTCCTCCAAATTGACCTACTGTAAAAATGTAGTATAACATGCGTATACCATACCCAACCCACGTCGAAGTGTTCGCATGGCAACGCATAACAGGGAGCAGAGAAATGTGTTGGTGTTCATACATTTTGTATGAGGCGGGATGCCTTATGCTACGCGGTACTAGATCGATTGCCAACCTTGTTTTAAACTTACTGCTCTTAGAACATACATGCTTTTATTCCGGTGTAAAATCCAAAAAAAATGTGTATAAATATAATATTAAAAGTTTAATACGAGAAACACCTAATGCTGAATCCTTTCAATAGTTCAAATCTTAACTTGAAACAATTAAATACATAAAATACAAGTGTACAAGTATTTTATTATCAAGCGAATAAAGTGTCGTCGATTTACGGCGCCTCATATATTGATTTTACATAACATTCTGCGTAAACAAGTATTTATTTCAAGTTTATTTCTTCAGGGGAGATAAAACTCAACCGACGAATAAATTACAACATTAACCCTCCAAGGTTGGCGTTAGAATTTATTATCCACTTTTATTACTTGATTTTCTTGACATCTTTGCACGTAGTTTATTGTATCCGACTTGATTATAGTAAATTGTTGTTAACATAATTTTAAAAAACTATATTTTATATACTTCACAGTTTCTCAATACTTAACATAGGTTTTTTTTTTTTTAATATAAGATCAAAGAAATATATGTGCGACAAAATAAAAAATCTAAGCTTTTCAGGAGAGATAGTCACTTGACAAAATGGTGTTGATAAATAATATTAATCTTAACCTTTTTGTTTTCCCTTAAACCTTAATAGTTCCTTTATGTTATCGACTAAAAGAAGGATGAGAAGGATTTTCATAAAATAAATCATATATTTTTCTCCTATATGTATCATTAACATATCCGTTAACTTTTTGAATATTTTGGATTTGAATGTTCAGAGTTGACTAATAAGTTATTCCGTTGGAAGTAAACATTTTAGTGTTTATTTTTAATATATGAATGTGTTGATTTATATGAAACACGCACATGTTATCCATAACTATAAAAGTATAAACAATAGGCCGCTGTCAAGTTCGCCGTGCGTATAATATTTATCCGTAAGAAAGAACTAAACTTCTTTGCGGATACAAACTGAAGCGTGACAAGAACAAACAGACGCTTATTATCCAAATCAAATCAATATAAATATTACAAGTATTGCTCGCAATAAATCATCCAAAACGGATGAAAACGTATTGTTTACTCATTTGTAATTCACAATTTTTTGTACATTTTTCTTTACGCAAGGAAAATCGTCATGGATATCCCTGTTTTTGTACGATTGCGTATGTACATTATAATATCGTGGTATAGTATGTATTGAGATTTAGACACTTATAAATGACTAGCAGCCCAGCCCGATTTTGCCCGGATCAACAACATATTATTTCGTGTACTAACTATTTTATATTAAGGTCAATGTGACCGCCGCGACTATATTGTTTTTCTCGTCCCGTCCCGTTATATCTTGTTCTGTCCCGGCTCATTCCGTCCCAAGACGAAAAGCATGTAATCCTGTCCTCTCCTGTCTAGTGCCATGCATTCGAGTTTGAAAGAGGAGGAAATATGTATCTTTGAATACTTTACTCATCCCATTGGAACCCTTTTTTTTTTCAGGATAAAAGTAGCCTCCTTATGCGTTAATCCAGGTTGTCAGCTATTTCTACTCGTATAGCATATTTCTTTAAAAACGGTCTAATCTTATTTTGCAGGGAAGAGTTCCAAATATCCATACATACAAACTTCGCGTTTATAATATTAGGAAGGATATATTTAGTTCTGCTAAAAACCTAAATTATAATACAATTACCCAAAATCCTATTAATTGGCAAAAAAAACAGCACAATACTGTGTCCAAATCAGGTCAAGCAAAATGACCATAGAATTTTCGAGAGCTTTATACACCAGTTACAAATATATTTATCACCCACGAGGCACGGCCTAATGTTAAGACATGTTGTTTGTCGCCAAACAACAAATCGGTTAGACCAAATCAAAAATTACTAAAAATATATCTTATTAAGGCAGAAAACTGTTGGCCTGTCACGATAAACGCAGACGTATTTATTGTGTGGCGGTGCAACCGCTTCAATAGTTCTCGGATGCGCCCACAATGAGGGAATAAATTAGCCAACCGCCTTATTGCGATGTCCCAGCTGACGTCGACGACTCAATGACTCGTTTCAAACATGTTACACTCAGCTTTGTTTCTGGTAACTATAGGAAACAGTTATTAATCGTAGGACCGTCAAGATAGCGACACACCTTGCTAGAAACAAGCTTGATTTCAATGCTGATGAAAGGTTACTTGAGTACTTGTGTGAGTTGAGTGCGTGGTGGCCTGTTGGTAAACGGACCAGACGCGGCTGCCAACATGTTCACGGTGGTCGCGGGTTGACCTCTGACTTTTCGAAGTCAAAACAAAACAACATTGGGATCGCGAACATTAGAACCAATAAAAACTTGCATAATCATTAGCATCTTCGTCACTCATATAATATACAGGGTGCATTGTATCATCACTTGCTTTTTTATCTCAATGGATGCTTATATTCCTAACAAAGATATTATAGCGTTTGTTTTTTTCTAAAAACAAACGCAATAGCAACAAAACAATAGCGATTAGTAATGCTGGAAGTTAAATTCAGATAAAAAGATAAAATCATGCCTCGACATCGCGTAGGTGTTACTAAACGGCAAGCAGATCTACACAGCATCAGATAGATATTTCAGATATGATTGTACAAAAGAATCTTAACAAGCATCAGATTAAGTAATAAAGATCGATATCTGAATCAACACCTATTATTAGAGAATTACTGCATCAATGACATGCCAGTCTTATTAACGTTTTGTCTTCTCTTTAACCCAGATCGATCTGACCTTCCATTTTATAGTCTTAAATTGTTACGTCTACAAATGACAGGATGGCGGTGTGCAATCGTATCGCAGGTGATTATCTACCGTTTAGCGTCTGACCCAAATCATAAGCAACAATAAAGCGCAGTGATCGGCCGTTCTTGGCAAATTTACTTATAGAGAATTTCCTTTGTGAATTACAACTGCTCAATAAATTAAAGGAGCATTAAATAGATATTTGTTAAAAGCAGCACAGAATATTTAGTGCAAAACAACAAAAAATAAAGTAACGTCCGATTATGGATATCTGTTGAAAACAGATAGGAAAAATTAAAGATTGTAAATTGCATCGAATGTTAACTTCAGAAAGATTATGCAACTAATATATCATTCATAAAATTATGGTTTAAACAATAATGGAAAGAATAAAGTAAGTTTTCTTGTTAGTCTGTGAAAGTAAGTAACGAATGGTTAGCACAGATAAGATTAAATGTAATTTAATTGAAATAGCATGCTAAGGTGCGTATGTTAGCTATCTATTACAGCCTAAATGTCAGCAAACATAAAGAATGAGCATGATAAAAAATAGTATATTTACATAGGTAAACGAAGGAACAGGTCATCTGATAGTAAGTGATCACTGCCTTCCATGAACATCCACAATCCTTGGATTATGTATATGTTACCGGCCCTTCAGTTCGGAAGGGAAGCGGCAAACATACTTACCGAACGAAACGCAACAGCGAAGCTGTCCCTTCACGTCTATCTCCTGTGAGACAGTGGTACCACCCCGAACGAGCGTGCCCCTTCATGCTGAGTCATGACTGACGACAGCGTGACTATACCACTTACTTAAGAATTCTAAAACCTATTTTTATTATAATTATTATATTTTATTTGTTTGTAGTTTTGATTATATTTATAAAACAAAATTACTAGTGTTAAAAATATTTCCATAGAAAATTAAACTAAATTTTTACAAAAATACATCACTAATAATTTTCTAATTGCGAATGTCAGTATCTTTGTCTGTGCCGTTTTCAAGCCGTAACTACTCAACCGACCATCATGAAACTCAGGTTATACATAAGCTACCTTTAAAACAAAATACAATACAGTGTACGATGGGCAGAAAAACAACTTTTCATTTTTAACCGAATTAAATAAAGAAGAAGTTTCTCAGTTCGTCGGTATCTTCTTTTATGTTCATGTTTACAGTAACAACCGACAACCAAACGAAATAAAAATAATGTACATTAACGAGCAAAGCTGCGGTAACAACAAGGTTGTTAGTAAATAATATATTCGTTTTGTATTAAAAGCATATTGTAATAATCATTTATGGACATGTATCTTGTACCATTTCGATTGACGCAGTTTTGTCAGTTGCACTTATGTTAGTAATTAAAATTAAGTGTTGATCACATGTTAAATACATTAACGACTATTTCATAATTATTCAGCTGTTTAAAAGTAATAATTTTGCTATTATAGATATCGGATAACCTTTTAAATAATAGCACGTAGAGACTTGTTGTAAACACGAAAAGAATACTAATACCGTTATATATTGATGCAAGATTACATTTTTATTGTTTCACATTAATATAATGGCCGACAAATATTAAGTACATGTTCAAGACATCATCATAACGAGACACTCATTAGCTCATCAAATACATAGAAGAGTGTTCATTTTTTGTCACCTCATACTTGGTGGCTTGGTATGCCTACATTAGTTTAGTTCACCTTTGTTCTCCATCTATATCCTCGGAAATTATCTATCATGTTTAGTATGTAGCATATTACATGTGTGGTAATACGAGTAGTATATTAGATTTAAGAACATAGAATTAATTTATTTACATTATAATTCAAATTTGAAGACGAATTATACTAAGTTGCTTCTAATGAGAATATACTTACCATTCAAATTATGAACATAAATCGGCAATTCAAAATTATTTCCAATGACCCATCCAATATATATTTATAATAATTCTACTAATATTTTTAAATTTGGCATTACCAATATATATATAATTAAATATTGTAATAGGTCAGGGGTGCTCCTATCTAGTGGTCATGGCCTGTCCTAGAATAGGTGCTACGAGTACGCGACCTCGGCCCCCCGAGCTACTGCAGTCACTACAAACATTCCCTTCCATGACTGCAGTATCCACTCCTACAGGCCATACTCTCCTTTCCCATTATATCCTCTACTCACTAACCCTATTTCCTTTCCCCCGCTGATGATGGGCAGCAGCGTCGTCAGCGCGAGTCCCCTCCTGCGCTCGCCAACCCGCCTGCCAAGCGTGGCGAGTACTGGCAAATTACCCCTCAATGGCGACACAAAAATGGACCAGGCCCCCAGTCCCCGGCAGCCTTGCTGGATGCAGGCCGCTTCCAACAGGTCATTGTGGAGATCATTGGGGGAGGCCTATGTTCAGCAGTGGACTTCCTGTGGCTGATATGATGATGATGATGATATAATTAAAAAACCCTTTCTAAAAAGCTAAAACAACGTTGTCCGTCGCGTTTATTTGGTTTTAAACTCCCGAAGCAGCGTTTAATAAGTATTCAAAGTATTTTAACGTTAAAAGCAAAGCGCAATTATACGGTTCACTAGACGAGTTCACAAAGCATTGCGATCTGTACTCCAACTGTTATAACAATAAAATTTTAAGGTTACTCGAGAGAACGCCCCGAGCTAGATTGTGGATATTACCAACGAGATGTACTGTACATTCGCAAACAATAATTGCAAATATCGATTATTCTGGAGTAACAAACGTGAATTATGACCGCTATAGATCGAAGATGAGTGTAACGTCTTTCCTCGCTGTTTATGAATAATGCGGAAGATTAATTGTTTTGTTAACAGATATTACACGAAAGAGTAATTTGTCTAAAGACGAATTCGCATGGGGAAGTTGAGGCAATATTTAACATCAAAAACCAAATTTATTCAGTTGAAGATACTTTAAAATCAAAAGAACGCGTGAGTAAAAAGCTGAAATACATTTTTATTTTACTATCAGAGAACGAGCAACTAAGTAAGCGGATCATACACAACCAAAAGGTATCGTGTACGCATTGCTGTCGTATGCAAATTGCTGAGCCCCCGGCGATCTCACCGTTTACATGAAACGCAACGGCGAAGCTGTTACTACACGTCAGGGCTCTGTTATAGTGGCCTCACCCCGAGCGGGAGCACAAGTAGGCTTGCTCAAACTGTATACAGAATTGACTTATATGTTAAATATTTTAAAAAGACATTCCATCTCATCTATCAGAATTAGGTAGGCAGGGACCCTGGCACTGCAAAGGTCCATGAGCGGCGGTGACCGCTTACCATCAGGCGGGCCACATGCTCGTCATTGTGATAAAAAATAATCGCGTGTTTCTATTGGAAATAGTTATTTTGTGTGAAGATGCATACGCATCAATTCTCATTTACACATGCGTATACATCTTCGTGTAACATAGCATTTTAAAAAATACATGTCATGTTAATAGATCTAATTCAACTTAACACTTTCATCTTTACCTTTTGTAATCAACTGTACAACAATTTAAATAATTCTAAAATGCTTGTCCATAAATGGCGATTTGAGTTTACGAAAGCGAGCGAAGTGGGAGGTGCGGTAGGCAGCTCTCATTAGTGTGGTCGTGTTATACTGACAGCTGTCAACCGTACCGCACGTCGCGTCGTTAGCCGCTCGCGCCAGCTGACCTACAACCTCATTTCTTTATTTATTAGCCAAAGGACCAACTAACCAGAGTACATTTTACATGCAACTAACCCCGAAAACCGAAAATATATCGCAATGTTGCCGACTATCAAAGTATCTATCAAATAAAATGAAATAAAATCGAATCAAATCTTTCAAATAAACATGGAAGATAGAATTTCTATATAGTAATAATAATGTATTATTTCATAAAAATACATTGCTTATTTCCATTAGAAGTACAGTTCAATATTTAAAATATAAATAGTTACTTAATATAGTGGAGAAATCACCCGCGTCCTGTAGTAGTTACAAAAACTGTATCACAGGAGTCAGGACATAGGGTCTACCTTATAAATTCATAGCTGTACCTTATGTTAAATAATTGTGTGAGCAATATTTGAAAATAGTGCTGATAGAAGTTAGTAGTAGATTAGTCGAATATAAATAAAATTTAACAAACAACATAGTATTAAAATGTCTGCATTACTTGCGCCTTTTCGAAGGTTAAATTATAAAAAATTAAAGTATTTGCATCTGTCCATCTTGAAAGAACATTTGAATAGTAACGCAAAAACCTACGGTCAATATACGAAACGCACAAACATTAAATAATTGAATATCATTAACGTATTTGCACATCGTTGAATTTCTTACATTACATCCAACTGAACTAATTTGTACCGTTTGATGTTTCATACTTTTCAACTTGTTGGATAGTAGTTATTTTATTTCAGCTTCATTTATTAAAATACCATAATTTCGATATATTTTTTAATCTATATCGGTTTATTTCTGAGTACATCGTTTATGAATGCACGGTGCGTTCGCATCATGTAAAATTACTTTAACAACTACAAATTTAATGCGTTCGTATCGGTATTTATGGAATATAATGGGCAATTTTCATTAGCTAAATAAAAGTATTAATTAAACAAGGTGAGTTGCACCTTCTTACATTTTGCTGGATATCTATATTACTTGTACAGTTGCATGTTAATGATACAAGAACATTTTTAATTGAAAATGAATAACAATACGCGAGATACAAGAAAAGGTCTACGCATGCGCGATAACCATATAATATATCCAATATATTGTTGCACTATAATTTCAATTTGCTCCACATCGTACAACCGCGTCATAACAACCTTTATTTTTATACTATTTGTTTGTAAAAACCAATAAAAGGGCCCAGTTAATGTCGCTTGGGCATCATTACTTGTAGCAACGTATCATTATTGTCCCCATAAGTCGTACTAATGCAGGTACTAATATAAGTTATAATATACACGCTCGGTACACGATATATAAACGCTATCGTTCGATACGACCTGAGCTTTCGCTTTGTGATGCCGCTGGGATCGGGGCAGGGCTGTCGCGTAGCAAAATCATATAATTTTCTCCAATTTTTTTATGAGTTGCAGTATCTTGAATCTATTCTTGTCGTAAAGATTACCGAGGTGAAGTGAAAACCCTGTTCTTTCAGCGACCTCCTGCGATCCTTATTAGAACAACTTATTATTTTGCTATAGGACCTTATACAGTTGGCTAGTAAAATGACCACATAAGTCTATGGCAACTAAATTAAATTTATGTAAGTTTCTTAACTATAACTAAACTGTGGGCTTACAAAAGGATGAATAAATGATGCGCCGTAAATTAGCAGTTGACTGGGAGTCAAAGCAACATGCAAGGTTAATACATACTTAGTTGGTTACAAATTACTTCTTATCAATTATTATGAAAGTAAGCTACGAAGTAATCTTTAAACACTTGTATGGAGGCATTACATTCATACATAAACTCACGCCTTTTTCACAGAAAGAGGTGCTACCAGGAAATTAAATAAATCTAATTTACCTTACCCCATAAAAAAGATAGGCTTAAAGATTACTCATTTGATATTATGTTCAGCCACTTAATGAATACCAACCCTTTCATGATAACTACATCCTATTACAAACTATTTAACTGTGTATTAATTTAACTGACCATTATAAATTATTTCGCGATTTCATATAATAGCGACTTATTTGAATTATTTCGCGCTGACAACCCTTAATTGAAGCGCACACAATACGGAACGAACTCTGTTTCGTTATTCACTAGACACACTAGGCCGGTAGACATGGCAGTCTAACAATCAATATAATTAACTCTTATAACTACTAATTCGTTAGTCTGTGTGTCTGTTTGTTCATTTTAAACCAAGACAAACATTGTAGAGATGTGATGTTTTGAAAATGCGTTTGAGATTGAAGCAATAGATTTTAGTGAATGTTTTAAATTGGAGTGTTTAATAGTAATTCTGTTTGTCTTCGTCACCTTGTACTGTATTGTATCAGCCCATATACGTCCCACTGCAGGACACGAGCCTCCTCTACAATCGCGAGTACGATTGGTCGCCTTAAGTCTAAGAAATTCATTTAATCTTAATAAACCACAACTTTCGACAATGATGGTTCTACTAAATCATACGAAACTACCGTGAAGTAAATAGTTTTTATTATATTTCTCTATAGCGTTCTTTTCGGAGAATGCGGGTACGGGAGACCTTGCAAATTTTGCCTTCCTGTCTTTTATTTTTGACTTTCTCTGGGCAGTCATTCGTAGTCAAAAAAATGATAAGGATAATGAGCCAATATATCAGTGTACGAGTAGTATTGACCAATTACTGGAGTAGAATATTTCTAAAATGTTCAAAATTGCCACTTCTACTCCCCACAAAGTGGTGCAGCAAAATCGGCCATAGATATAAATACATTTTGTAATGCACGCACAACAATTAAATTATCATAGGAAAGTTACCGCACGCGTCCGCTGAGTTATGGAGACAGGCATGATGCCATCCGCGCGCCCTGAACAAACAACACAACCCGGGTATTGGAAATTATTTGCTTTTTGTTAATGGACTATTGACTGTGGTGTTGTTAATTAAATATGGAATGCTATAAGATAATTTTAAATGCGATTAAAATAACAGTTTAATGCGTGTTACAATAAAAAAATATTTTTATATTTTAAAGGAATTTAGGTAAGCGATGATTGTCTCTTAACCGCAGTCCACTGTTGATTTTGTTTGACATATCGCACTACAATAAATTAGAGCAGGTTACAAAATAGGCTTACGTAAACCCTGCCCTGCTTACCATTGTAATACCCGAATACCCATAATAAAGGGCATAATGCAATCAAATGAAAGATTTGTTAAAGCTCTGGCTGACAAGATATTTTATGAAATCTACATCGATCAGAAAGCATTTTCTGCGTAAAAAAGCTTCTACTATAAGTTGGTTTAATTTCTTTGTCAAAAGTAGGACACTATTCTTTTTGACCTTAATATACACAATAAGCCAACAGAATAAAACATATGCCTACCTCAACCAAAAAAGGCCTCATAAAAAATAACCCGTTATCTTTAAAATCCAGTAAAACCTCACTTACCCAGCTTTGCCGGGGCAGGTCGGTCTGACTGGGTGGCTGACGTCAATTACCGGAGTTATATTGCAAGGACAGATCGTGAGGCTGGCTCATGTCGGCCGCGGAATGCATGTAAGGTGCACTGCGGAACCACGATCCACGGGAAACAATTGGACTGCTTGAGAAGGCCGCGGCTGTCGATCGGTGTCGATGCGTCCCAATTTGACATGATGAAGTATCGAATATATTACGTAAAACAAATAAGTTATGTAAGGGTTAAGTTTTCTTGTGTGATTGAGTTTTAGTTATTGGGTTGCGTAGCCGATGAGTTTGGATTGTTTACTGATGATTAAGAAATAATTATATTACGAAAATTCATTTTAAGTATTTCCTATCTTCGTTTGATTTTTTATTTTTGTTTCACTGAATGGCAAGACGAGTATGCCGTTCACCTGGTAGTAAGCGATATGACCGCTCATAATTAGTAGCAAAACCAAACAACACCTTGAATTACAAAGCAATATGTTTGGCATTCCACTGCGCTCGCAGACATAAGATGTTAAGCCTCAATATGTCCAGTAGTTACTCTGACCACAATGTCCTTCAATCCGAAATAACAGTGCATCTACACTGCTATTTGGTGGGATAAATAGATATTGAGGTGATACCTAACCAGGCGGCCTCCAACATATAGTTTTTTTTTTATTGCGATGAATAGCGAGACGATCATGGCGTTCGCCTGATGGTAAGCGATACGACCGCTCATAAACGGTAGCAAAACCAAATAATACCTTGAATTACAAAGCAATGCTTGGCGTTCCACTGCGCTCACCATCCTGAGGCATAAGATGTTAAGTCTCAATATGTCCAGTAGTTACTCTGGCCACAATGTCCTTCAATCCGAAACACAACAATGCATCATCACTTCTGTTTGGCGGGATAAATAGGTATTGCGATGGTACCTACCCAGGCGGCCTCTCACATATGAGAGACCTACCACCAGTAAAATATAATATATATTATAAGTATTAAGACAAAACAACGCTAATGTAGCTTCTAGCTTGCATGATATTTACCAACTGGCTTTTCTGACCGGAGCTCTCCTCCCATTTTATTGATTACAAATCAATGTGTTATAATTATCCTTTTAATTCTTACAATAATTAGTTTTGATTTCTTTAATTACTTTATATACATTTATTATCATTGAATGTAAAATTATATTGCAGACAAGCAATTTTATGGTTGTCTGAGAAAGACCAAGCTTCCGCTTTTATAAATGCCTTCGTTTGATGTAAATGAGACCCTTTAATTGAATGCTCGCTCGCAAATCGATATACCTATTACCACTTCTCTTAATCATAGTTTAAAGAACTGAGTAAAAATTCAGAAATGATATTATTTCTTTTCGTTACATACTTTAGTACTTACATATGAACAAGATCTTTAGAGCTTAAGGTAGCGAAGCGAACTGTGAAACCTCTGCTATTTAGAAGTCACATGTTGATTCGAAGCTTTTTCCGGACCTGACGATCTTCCAAAAAGATATGTCCATTTTAAAGGCATCGTCTCAAATTAATATTTAAAAAAATTAAGTCACGTTTAGCTCACTAAACAGTACTGTGCCACCGTGACAGACCAAGTCGTCAACCTTCTCTATCCTACACAAGGGCGGTTATCAGTAGTGCAAAGTTTATTTAGCTCATATTAAGACTTGTAACCCTCACTCCTAGGTTGACTTTCTATTTTGATTGCCCTATACTCACCACCAGGTGCATTGTATTCAATAGATCGAGCCAGTATTAAAAATGGACATTGCCATTACAACCCGCTGTTTTTTTCAATATGCAGCAAGTCACTTGTTAAGACACGCTATAATTAAAAAATGATGATCCTAAACGACACAAAGCGTCCCACCGATATCGCTTACAATTCACCTAACAATGTCGAGATCGCGTGAATGAGCGCCCTTGCCTTGCATTTATCACACATCGCTCTTTGTGCCCTTAAGTTATGGATTATACCCAACTCGGATGAATTAAGCGCGCTTCGCGGTCAAGACTTAAGTATGGCAAGGTGTCTTAAATTGCTCAGATTTTATGGTGCAAGTGTTGGAAGACTGAACACATTTAAAAAATTAAAGCCAAGACATATAAAACAGATGAGTATTTACATCATCATCATCATCATCATCAGCCTAAACTGTAGTCCACTGCTGGACATAGGCCTCCTCTAAGTTGCGCCACTTTACCCTGTCTTCGGCTTGCCGCATCCAGCCTCTGCCAGCGACCTTTCGCAAATCGTCACTCCACCTAGCCGGTGGGCGTCCTACACTACTCTTGCCAAGACGTGGTCTCCACTCAAGAACACGTCTACTCCAGCGGTTGTCGGTTCTTCGACAAATGTGGCCAGCCCACTGCCACTTCAGCTTGCTAATCCTATGTGCTATGTCTACGACTTTGGTTCTCTGTCGGATAAGATCGTTACGGATCCTATCCTTCAGAGAGATTCCAAGCATAGCACGCTCTATAGCTCGCTGAGTGACCTTGAGCTGGCGGACCAGTCGTGCTGTGAGTGTCCAAGTCTCAGCACCGTTGGTCATAACAGGTAGGACGCACTGGTTGAAAACTTCAGTTTTCAGGCATTGTGGTAGGGGTGACGAGAAGACTCGACGTAGTTTGGCAAATGCTGCCCAGCCATGAAGTATTTACATGTAGAGCCAAAATATAAACATAGAGAGGCTCCATCGAAGTTTTATAGTTATCCCGGAAGAAAATGGTATAAGTACAAACTATGTTATCACGTTATAATGAGGTCCCTGTATCCCGAAAATCCCTGACGCCGTCTTTCCCCATCCGTTCTTCGTCTACCTCTTAATTTTCTAAGACTTTACTATGTAATATTGCTCCCATTATAGTAAATTATAATGTGGTACCACATTTCTGATTTTAACCTTCGGAAGAACGCATGACTATCCAAACCTATAAACAAAAAAGTCTTATTACTTAGCCTTACCTTAAATTGTAGTTAATAACTTTATTTAGGAATTTAAAGCATTATAGGCAACCATTAAAAATTTGAAAATATGAATGCTACCGACTTTCTTTCGTTACCTATCAGCAATCATCAGTTTTGTATTCATAGTTACCCGCCACCTCCCAGCATTTACACCAAACCCAGTACCATAACGGACAAATTCAAAAGCCATCATTCTACCTACCGGGCAAATAAAATAAAATTCACGACTTGCATTAAATGGTTAAATTGTTCCAGCCCCGAAGGCCGGTACTTATAGAAAATTAACTTATGATTTTGCGAACCATAACCATATTTTTTTAATGAACATTTTAAAAGCAAAAAGGACGCGAACAATGAAATTGAAATTTTATCTTTGTCGTTAAAAGTGTAAAGTACGTTTTGTAATTAATTTGTAACAACGTAATTTGTAACAATTAATAACATATTGTAGCGAAATTCCTATCCTATTAATATGAATATGTAAACCAAGCTACTACAAACTTGCCGCGTTTCCGAACACATTCTTACCCCAAACAAATAGCACACGTATCAAATGTTAATTACCGACATAAGAAAGTTGGTATAATTTAAAAGAGACAGGCGTGCGTGGTCCTGAATGCATTTGTTCGGCCATTGTCATCGCGCGATAGAATCCGAATAAAGCCGAATATGCCGATACGCATCTGCGCGGCGCGGCGCGGGCGCGCATGACGTAGATAATCTCAACCACCCGCGGAGCTAGCGCAGATATTATATAGCCAACTTAATAAATGCCCATTAAAATAAATTGTTTGCCATTGTTGGCTTCCGATTCGCGTGCGCGGTATGCCTGATTGCACTGTTTAGGCCGCGTGTACACCACGATCGACCTTCAAATAAGGCTTTTACACGTTGAATTAATCAGTCATTTTCGGTATCGAGCTTGGTGGTTTCAGAGCGAGAGGCGAGTTACATTTCATTGAGTTTTGTAAACTTTAATGTCTAGATATTAAATATTAGACAACAAATATTTTTATAAATACTTTATAGACAGAAATTAACTGCCTCAGTTACACAGTCGTATTGCGGTATGATTGCAAATGTAATCTCGGTTTAGAATCCCGGGTTGAGAAAAGTTTTATCGGATTTTTTCTTTTCATTATCAGCCTAGAGTCAGGAATTTGTAAAGAAAGTCATCACATCCCCCTATCACATCGTGGGACAGAAATACACAGCCAACCTGGGATTCCTGGTGCGCGAGTTTATGTATTTATGCATGGATATAGAATTTGGCAGCTGAATTTTATTACTTTTAGAAGACATCAAAAAGTAACAAAAAATAATGTCAAAAGCTTTCATGATTGTATATTCGATTTATTAAACCGTCATTGGTTCATATTTTATTTATTTATGATTATTTTTCGTCATAAAAATTATACAATGCGACTCATAGTTTCCAGTAGCCGTGTCTTAATCGTCAAAAATGACATGCCATCAGCCGTTAGGCTCAAGTTTAACTGAAATCACCTGCAACAAGGCGTAGGACGCAACAATTATGTACACGCACCTTATAATGGATTCTCTTATAAAGTATTGATGATAATTCATGCCTCAAACTATGACTATAAAGAATAGTAATGGTCGTACCACGTTTCATTGGCACCGGCAATTAAGATCTGAATAAACATTGGCTTTATATAAATCCTGCGCGGCTTCAGGCGTTGCCTGACTGGCCGTGATTAATTCAAGATTCTTGTAAAATGAATACGTCTAGAAGCTTCTATATGACAGTTGACTACCGACGTTATTGAATGCCATTGTGGTGTTGCTTGCTCGCAATAAGTAGATGGAATAAATTTCTCTCTGGACGTATGCTCCCATCCTTGTTTGTCTTTGTCAGGATGCGATGTCCAGCATTTGATATGATTTACTGATGGCCAGACGTTGAAGAATAATGCATAAAATGTCAGACTGTATGAAGATCTAGAACATTCATAAATCTCATTCGTTAGGTTATTAATTCGGATTATGTTTGTCGTCTCAGAGATTCAGATTATTATAAGAAAACAGCGAAATAAGTAACTCTAGAAAGAATATCGTACAGTTTAATACTACATAATTATTATGAGTACTGAAAAAATCAAGAACTATCAATTTATTTTTTGGACCGTAGCGGAAATCATTTAACCCATGTGAAAAACTGAAGAACGAAATAAATGATATTTTTAACACACGATTGATATTGATTTTAAATTAGTAACTTAATTCTTAAATTCTATTATTTCCAAGCAATTACTGTACTCAAAGATAAGAAAAACAAATATTAAATCGAATACTTTTTACGCCCAAAAACTGAAAAACTGCGCAAATTCTTATAAATAAAGTAATAAATAAGTACCAAAATTAATTTATTGATGCATAAAAACTTAGTGAGCGCACTGCGAAACAAATTTCAGTAACATGCCTTATCAATTGATTCCAAAATTAGGATGAAAACCAGGCCCCTTAACTCTAAAAAGCGGATTGCTTAGTTTTTATCATGAATTATAAAATAAATAATTTAAAGTAAATCATAGCACGCATGTGGCGTGATGTCGGAAAATGAGCAAGTTCAACGTTCTTATTTTATTTATTCGCGTTTTTTTTTCAGAAGGTATCAAGAAATGTCCTTTTTGCTTTGAAATGGATTTACTCGAACTATTTATAAATGTATATTTTTTATTATCATTTACTAATATAAATGTGGTATTTGTTTAAACGAAACATTAATGTGGAAAATAATTACTGTAAAACTGTTGGAAAGTGAGTCTGGACTTTAACATAACCAAGATATATGAAAGAGGTGGCTTATTATCGTCAAAGATGTTAGAGACAAATAGACCCATGAATCTGATAAATACTGGATGAAATTACGAAGATTAAGCTTTATGAATGATTATCAGATTAAAGCATAACAAGAAAATTCTAAATGATAACTTTAAAATAATTTGACTGTCAGAAATATAATTCAAATGAATTAATTCCATTTGGATACAAATTGTTGTTTTTTTAATTTCATTGTATTTTACTTTTGAGTGTGGAGCAATGTTTTCCAACATCCGACATAGGTATTGCATTTCACTATAAACCTGAGGCAATATATGCGCAACTCAAATCATATTTGTAATTACAAATAACCACGAACCACCATTATTCCTACAAAACTCCTTAACATAAAAACTGACCAACCATCAATAACAAAAAAGAAATATGGCAACTGCCTCGATATCGTAATTTTACTACGGTACGATAACATAGCTGAGGTGTTGGATTCGAATTCCAAGTCGGGTAAAGTAATATTGGACGTTTTTTATATTAATTGTCACTCCGGAGTCAGGAATTTGTGCCCAATATGGCAATAGGCTTGCCTCCTATCACATCGTGGAACGGAACATACAAGGCAAAACGTGAGTGTCCTGACACCTCTGCCTATCCATTCTGAAAAATAGGCATGAGTTTACGTATGTATGTCTGTAAATATGACGATACTTGGCATAAGACCTATTTTTCAATGATGTTCGATAACCGGAACATTAAGTTAATCCCGTGCAAAATGCTAATAAAGTTAGATACGGTCTCCTATTTAGGAACTTCTAACCCGTGTTATTCAGCGACATCGTGTAGATACGACACAGGGTAATTTAAATGTAAAACAGCCCATTACCCAATGCTCGGCCGGTGGTCCGGTCAGTCGGATCACGAGCGCGTTTACACGAGCTTAGAGTATGAGCTTATAACAATCGTATGTAACCGCAACGCGAACGTTTGATCATCATCATCATCACGCGAATGTTTGATCTTGAATACTGTAACGCGTCTGCGTCGCTTGGTACGTCACTGTTTTGTTGACAATTAAAACGTCACCACAATTTTCTTTAAACGTTACGTCACCGTTTTGTTTACACCTAAAAGGCCACCGCAATTGTATGTGTCTTTATGTATTATCAGAAATTGCCGTGTTGCCATACCCCAAGGTATGGCAACACCGCAAGAGCCAAAAAACAACAACTGAACTGAAATGTCATTATGTCTTACGTCACTGTTTTGTTGACACCTATCTATGACACCTTTCTTACCACAATTATGTTCTTATATTGCGATACTGGTGGTTAAAATATCTGTAACCTAAATAGTAACAATTACAATTTTTTTTATAAATCCTAAAGCGCGAAATCAATCTATAAGTATAATTTTATCTTTGATATAACCCCAGATCAATTAGCAAAATGCAATATCATAACCGCCGTAATGCCTTCAAATCCCAGAGCGATCTCATAATCACAACTAGCAGTCGTAAACATCATTTTGATCTCCACGTTAAATATAAGTCTTCTATTGTAGGTATCGGAAACTACGAGAGACGTTTCGATCTAACACATAACCCCGATACCAACACTTGTGAATCTAAGTGATTATTCGAAAAAGATAATTGTGTTAATTGTTAATTATCTTCACGTAACTATATTCCTAAACAATAAAGGATTTGAGGGATTTAAAAACAATCTTTTGCCCTTTTGCGGAGATTGTACCTATAGTCTCTTATTTAAAAGCTTATGACTTAACCAAGTCCGCCATAAAGCTAGTTGAACGCTTACTTAAAATCTCAAATATAACATTTTGTTTATATTAATATTCTAAACATTACATCATGTATAGGTGTTCTAAGACAACAATGTAAATCACTAAGATTTGAACTATTCGACTAATAGAAATTTACACAGTAAAAGGGCAAATATTCCCATTGAGAAATACCAACAATAGGCACCTCATTTGTATTCAACTTTGTCTCAAACACTCACTTAGAAACGAAAATATCGTCTGTTACAACATATAAAATATATAAGTATGAGATACAAATACTAAAATAAACATAAAATTAAATAAATGTGCAATTTAAAGTGCTAAAAAATAATTCTGCCAAAATCTTGATACAGTTGTTAGTTAATTGCAAAAGTAATACCTTATAATCAATCGTGATAGCGTCACTTATTCCATGAGGCTTGAGTAATGCTTGAAACATTCAATCATTGTCCAAATAACACGTTTTAAAGTTAGTCCATATGACATCAAGATGGATTATCTTGAACTTAACATAGAAAAATTACTGGTGCAGCCGAATAAGCAATAATTGAGAAAAGGTCATGAGTCAACGTTGTCAAATTCACTTTCGCTCTAGTCTGGCAAACTTATAATCACATTTCGCATGTTCGAAGGCCAGCACCACACCATCAATTAAAATCAACTTTTATATCCGCCGATCGCTGATCCGCTTACTTGAATAGTGTTAAAAGTTAAATGCAAGGAGGCCCATTATCTCATGCCTTCACATCAGTTTCGTACAATTTAGAAAATTAATACGTTACTGCACGTTTAATTACACAAAACAAAAAGCTTATTCCTTAAAGGTTAAAGCTGCCGAAACTATTAACATTGCGCAATATATTATGTTATAAAATAAAATAAATTAATTGCCGGCCATTTTTATGGGTTCGTTTTTGAAAGTCTATAACTAGACTAATGTCTATTAATAACCTATTACAATGAATGAAACGAAATAATTGGTTTTTAATAAAAAGATCTTTATATACACTATTATTATATAATCACCCCTAATAACAATAGTAATAAAATTGAAAACAATTGTACAAATTAATGAGCATTATCACAAAATAGATCCACAATTGAACAAATGCGAAGGCGTATTATCTTTTTGTTGCTGCCTTCATCGCACGCCACTGTGTGGACGGTGGAACATGATCAAATTGCTTATGTTGTATGAACATCCAACTCAGGTCACCTATCAGATAAATTAACTAATAGTTTACAAATAAAAACCTTACAACTAAATCATTGGCAAACAAACTCAGAACTGTATAATTCTGTATCAGCCCATATACGTCCTACTGCAGGGCACGGCCTTCCTCTACAATCGACAGTACGATTAAGAATGGTTAGGCCATATAGTCGACCACGCTGGCCTAGTGCGGGTAGGCGGACTTACATACCATAGAAAACTTATAAACCGCTATGGTATGCAGGTTTCCTCACGATGTTTTCCTTCACCGTTTTAGTGCGTGGTGATTAACTATCAATACACACATGACTCCAAAAAGTCAGAGGTGCCCTGGGATTTGAACCCGCGACCACCGTGAACATGTTGGCAACCGCGTCTGGTCCGTTTACCAACAGGCCACCACGAACTTTATGATTATTATTATTTTATTGCAATGAATGGCGAGACGAGCTGCCGTTCGCCTGTTGGTGAGCGATACGATTGCTCATGAACAATAACAAAACGAAAAAACGCCTTGAGTTACAAAGCAATGCTTGGCATTCCATTGCGCTCGCCATCCTGAGGCATAAGATATTGTCTCAATATATCCACTAGTTACTCTGGCTGCAATATCCTTCAAACCGGAACACAACAGTGCATTTATACTGCTATTTGGTGGGAGAAATGGACATAGCGGTTGGTACCTACCCAGGCAGCCTCCCACATATGAGAGACCTACCACAAGTAAGTTTGTTTCCATTATCAAACGCCGCAACTAAACCAAGAAGACAACGATTATTAATCACTAACAGTCATTACCAGCCCTTCCTTCATCGACGGAAACAAAAAGATTATTTGCCGATATTTCATAGCTGTAAAGAAATAATGCGATAACATCTCTAATGGATATCGATCACTAAGATTAATCATGTCGATAGAGATTCCCTAACTCTTTTTATCTAGCCTACAACTTACATAATGACGTTATCAAAGCTTCAATATCCTTTATCGACGTTTTATTGATAGTATGCGAAATAGAGTACACCGCAAGTAAGAAGATGTTGGCGGCTTATCTACATTCTTATTTTAAAGAGTTTATCAAGAAACAAATTTGTTAAGAGAAACTTTAAATTCAGCCGGTGTTATGTGCTATTCCAAGAAATAAATGTATTTAGATTGTGAAAATAACCATATTTTTCTTTCCTTCGAACAGTAGATACTTGATTATTTATTGGATATTTTCAAGTGCAGGAATTTTGTTAGGATGTTTTATCAGTAAAATGAGTAATATAAATAATTTAGTATTTTCCTTAACTTAAAAATTTCGTATTCGTTCATTTCCAGCGAATTATATCGGCAATGCGGTCAGTTTTCAATATAGCTATCGCTCAATTGAAAGTATAAAAGTTTTGAAAAATTTAAACACCCAGTATAATTGTTACAGCTATCTTTTAGCATTGGTTCACAAAGCATTTAAAATCGGAAGCACAGTTATACGTTTCTTATGATATATTGTCCAAAATGATTTCTCAATACTCATTGTATGGAAAAGTGCGCAAGCGCACTGGCAGAGCAAAAATTAACTACGACATGCTTTTTGTAGTTAATTTGTCGAGATAATGCATACATCAATATGTTTATGAATGTGCTGAATCAATAAATTAACCAGACCATAAAATAAAGAATGATAAATCATACCGCGGTGCGTTACTGTCTTGTATCGCGCAGATTACAAGTCAAATGAGTAAGCTTTACAGTGATCGATTGAACCAGAAACGCCCAGTTGGAAGGTTTGTCTTGGCAAATTAACTGGTACTTAAGGCGCTGTCAGACTGCAGATTAATATAACTTGCTTCCATCACTTTTTGCTGTAATTTCCCGTTTCAACCAACATCCGTAATTTATACACATACTAGGGTTTCCTGTAATTTGATTTTCTCTAACGCCTTCGGGAGGTGGATTTATTAATAAAAATACACTATAATCAAAGGACTATTAGAGATACCACGTTAAATCAGTGTCATCTTCAAAGCAATTTTCGAAAGATTTGCCTTAAAACAATACTATAAGTCAAAATGTAATGTACGTTTCACATAAGAACTTTAAACACTCATAACATTCCTAAGATGCCGATCAGTCGCAATATGTCACACTACTTCATTTTGAACGATTGCATTCCAAAAATGATTTCTGTTTGTAACCGGCTCTATGCGGCCAACAAGATCTATCTGAAATGATTCATACAGTAACTAACGTTGCGTAGCTGATATTTGGCGCCATCCAGACTCTAGACCATCGATATCCAGAGTAGTCTATATAGTCTGTGATATAGTCAACAACCAGCAAGTATAATATATTTAGATAACTAAAATATAATTGGAGTTCCTCAATGGCAGATCGAATTCCATCGGAGCATTTCTAATATTTTTCTTCTTTTTTCTTTAAGCTTTTTCCAATTATATATCCAGACAGCCTCCGTTGTCTAGTTGGATAGACGCCGGCTGTGAAACGAGAGGCCGCGGGTTCAATCCCCGCGCCAAAACAAATATTAGTTTGAAACACAGGTATTTGATTCGGGTCTGATTGTTTTGTGAGACCGGAAAATCTCTCGTAGTTCCTGATACCCACGACACGAGACTCGATCTCAGTGTGGGGTCTGGACTATGTATGTGACTGTTAGGTGTATTATTTTATGTCAAACAAAACAAATGAGTCTAAAAACAGTCAGAACAAATGCTGGTCAAAGTAAAGTGACGTCTACACAATTCTAAGAGATGCAGTAAGGGTCTACAAGACCTAAAGTTTGGGGAGCTTTGTTCTAGACCAGTTCATTGTAGTGTACCGTCACGCCTTCAGTGTAAGTTAATCATGGCACCGTAAATTGGTCCTAGCTGCTACATTAATCGCTTAATTACATCGAGCCATTATACCTTGCTGTATACTGTGAAACATGCTGGATCCGCGATGCAAAGTTTTAGATTGTGCACTTAATAAACATGATTGCCAGTTATTTAACAGAACAGGTCTGTATTTATCAGTAGCAGTATAATACGTGTGAAGTGAAATATTATTAAGGTTTTGTTGCGCGCAATATTTAGTACTGCTTTTTTTTATTGCAATGGATGGCGAGACGAACATCCCGTTCGCCTATGATAAGCGACACCACTACTCATGGACAGTAGCAAAACCAAACAATATCATGTATTATACCAAGCAATTATTGGCATACCACTACGCTCGCCATCCTGAGATATAAGATGTTAAGTTTCAAAATGTCCAGTATTTACAGTTTTTATAGCTACAATGTTCTTGAAACCAGATCACAACAGTGCATTTACACTACTGTTTGGCCGGAGAAAAAGACATTGTGGAAGTAACTACCCAAGCTGCCTTTCACACATGAAAAACCTCTCTTTCCTGGTCAGAAATATTACACAAAATCCATGAATTTTTGTTAAGAAACTAAGAAATATTCAGCTGAAAGAAAGAAAGAAAGAAAGAAAGAAAGAAAGAAAGAAAATTATTTATTTGCAACAAGTAACTGTAACAAAGTGCTTGTTACAAAAACGGCCACACTCAGCATGTAGGTACTGGTGTTTCCAGCGCTGGTCTTCCGTGTGGCCGTGATGTGATGTCACGGACGTCAAACAAACAATATATGTTCATAACTATCTTAAGACAAATCAGAATAAAAAGAAAAATAAAATAATAATAAATTTTAAAAAAGTTTGGTTATCCAATCCATTGAGACAACACAAGCGTAGTACAATACCTGCATCAAGATACCTCAAACTTGAGAACACGTTGGCGTTGAAACGCAAAATATGCCATGGATTGTTGTATGATGTATGGATTGTCTTTCATAAAATGTCAGATTAGATTTATTTTCGAAAGCTCACTCAATACCTTTAATAAGGAGCACGACCGCAGCGTACGCAAATTACAGACGCATTGGTACGCCAGAATTTAGTTAATTTCAAGGTGCCCAACGAGACGCATTGTTAAAATTGTAATTCCAACATTTAATACAATTCGGAATCACAATTCGCATTACGTAGCACATAATGCACAATAGCTTCAATAATTCTAGCGCACGTGAATAGTTGGACAAGCTGAATGAACATAATTTCATCACGGACAGACGCGAACGAGCATCGATCCTTCCACAATAACCATTGTTAACTCTATATAATTCAATTGTAATAACACTTATGTGGTACACAGGTTTGCCCGTGCTTTTCAAATGTTTATTTTCATATTCGTGTATGACACGGCGACGCGGCCAGCCGCGTGGTTGACTTGAAGATGGCTCGTGCTGTTTATATTTAATATGGCCGGATTACAATGCACTTATTTTATGTTTGGTTAGCTTGGAGATAAAATTGACTAAGCAGGCTCAAGGAATTTTACACGGTTGTAACTTTTACTTAGAACGTAACAAGACTTTTAGGAAAAATCTAAATACAAAACAATTGTCTTAGACACCGAGTTGCAAAATCATCATGCAATAATTCGGAAAATAACAATTAACTTAAAGACAAATTTCGATTTCCAAATGACAATAAAACCAACATGCAGACATTTTCTCTATACCGAGATACTCTGGCGAATCTAGCAGATCGAGATAACTTTTCTTTACAACCTTTTGTACACAATTAAACAATACTATTAGGTTAGTTCACAATGCGCTTGCGCGGGCCTCTGTGAACCCAAATATGGACCAACCTAGAACTAAGTCGTGAGATCTCACTGCGAACATAACTATTATAAGAATTAAACTTAACATTTTATTCCGTTATTATGATTTATAGTGTAAATTCAAATAAAAAATACGTAATTCGTTTCTATAACATTACGTTCCTCAAACCTCACGTCAACAACATGTTTAATAAAATTTGTTGTAGAATTATAGTATCAATCGTGTGCTCTCTATTCGTGTAGAAGATTTCCTGTAAGATCTTCATATTTGTACATTATTACGAATATTTCAGATTGTTGGAAAAGGCCTGCATCCAGCTGTATTAGGTCGTTTGAACTTAACAATCCCATAAGATTTTCGCATACACCTTTTCTCTTTCTACTTTTTTCACTCCCCTCCCGATTTGATGGGCCAGCACCTCATTTATGATCCAAGGATTGAGTATGTTCATGGGCAGAAATCACTAACCATCAGGTCACGCTTTTTCCGGTTTTCCGGACCTATTACATAAAAAACATTCCTATTCTCCTCAAATAACTTAAAGTCTAACGATTAATTTTATAACATCGCTTCACAAACCCAGACACACCAATTAAAGAATTCTATCATTTTTTATAACTTACGTAATGTATATTAAATGCTACTTTCAAAGACTCTATCTCTAATTAGGCTGCACAGTTATCTGACAGTATTGATCATTTTTTTGTTATTTGATGTGCAGTCGAGCTGGTTGTCGTGTGACCATGAGTTTTATATCGTATCATCTTTAATTGGCCTGCCAGCGGTGTGTGACAGCTCCAACATATTTAACTTGCAACCAGTGTATTGGTTCGCAGATTGTGATATATTTCCTGGAGAGAATTGATGTCGCGTTGGGCTTGTATCGGTCTAATGGTATGGTCACCCACCCAAGTGCTGACCGCAACCGATATTGCACAACGGCATTTTGGTTTTATCTCAAAATTATTATATTATATCAAAAGTAAAGAATATAATAAACTAAATATAATTATTTTAATGCCAAAATAAAGCTAGAATGCTATAGTCACAGAAGATTATGATCATATTTTTTAATCATCAAGGTTTCTGAAATAAATGTTTATTACATATATACCTGATATATACCTACCATCTATATGTCTTTTCACCTCGTTGCAAATATTGCAATATATCGAGCATATGTTACATATTTCAGGTAGGTATAAACTTTGGACTTTGTTCAACTTTCCAAAAATATCACTCAATAAATTTGTAAGAGTGACATGAATAAGTGCGACTTGTTATTGGCATCCCGCATAAACTCTTATAATCTCGCCGCCCTAAATCTAGTCGGCGACTATACGCAATTGTACTTTCGGAACTCGTTAAATTTCACCAAGTTAAAACAATGTAGCGAAAATTCATACTTCAAAGGGTTATTCCATTTATATTCCTCGGATTATTATATAATTGGGCATTTATTTTGTCACTGGTCCATTGAAATTGTGCCTTGTAATTGAGTATTCAAATGCACTTAATTGACAGAAATGACATTGTACGGGGTGAAGCCACTTCCGCCGAGTCCTTGTACGGGCATACGCTTGCATTAACGTGAACAATAATGCCTCCACACTGAGAGCTTGGACTTTGTAAAGCCATTTCACTACTAATCAAATTACTCTTTATCGAAACTAACACAGGTTATTAGTACGAGCACACACAAGTTATATTTACTGGACATACTCGTACAATTGACTAGGTTAGGTGCTAATTAGGTCTAATATGAAATGCTTCATTATGGAAAACTGACTGCTAACAGTAAAAAAAATTGGAAAATGACCGGTCTTAGCCTAGTATGAAAACTGTAATATTGGGCTGACCAAAAATATGTCTTTATTTTATAATTGCAATTTACAACATGACAAAAACAACTCCGTTTTTAAAGAATACGAGCGACTGACTGAGTATCGTCTCTCACGGCTAATTGTTGATAGGTTTAATCTGACTGCTCACTTGTCAATTCAGGATTTCAGTCTATCCTGCCTTATTTAGGCAATACCACTTTATTCCTTCTAATCAGTAAAGAGGTTTCATCCATGGAGATCTCAATTAGAACTCAGCGTTGCCATGTATAGGAATGTTTTCATAATTACGAGTACCCGCGGTGGTTAAAAGGGCCGCATTTACCGTGAGTAGCGGGTGCCAATTTACTATCTCGCTTATGGTATGGTTCACTGGCTAGGGTTACGGTATGTGACGCATCACCTATTCCAAACGTTTAGAAATTTAGATCTAGTATTAGAAATGCATATAGATAGGCCATATAGTCACTCTCAATCGTATCCTCGATTGTAGAGTAGGCCCGTGCCCTGCAATGGGACGTATTAGAGCTGATACAGAATACATTAGAAATAATTAATTTCAATAACATAACTAAATACCTACCTGTGTATAAATGGGTGTCATTGTACACTTTGCTCTTATTCATAATCCGATGGATACAAAAAGTATTTGATGCAAGTTTATTAAGCAAGTAAAAGCTAAGAATATTTAAAGCATTTAAAACTAAAACAAAATTAACGAAAGAAAACTGAAGTATGAGGATGATTAAAAAATAAGAAGCATAATTGATGGCAACCGCATTACGCGACGCTCGTAAACATAACATAAAACGCGGTACTTAATTTGACTTCATACTTAATTGCATGTTTTTATAACCAACACACGTCTGCCAACAGAACATAATTATAGCACCTTACAAATCTTGAGAAGCCGATGTAGCTGGTGTTAATTTGGCAATTTAACTGCCTAAGGCATCGCACGCGGGCACCCGGCACCGGTCCAGAATATCCATAAAGCAAATTAAAGTTTCATGTTTTTAGTGCAGTGTAATGAGAGGGCCCGTAATTATCAGACTTAATTACCTCACGCACCGTGACTCCAATAAGGATATGACTTTCTCTAAAGTAGCTGCGGAATGAGTTTACGTTTGGCCTAGCTTTTTTATTACATTATTGGCCTTATCCGTCCTAGAGAAGGCTTAGGGCACCGCAATGTGGAAGGTATTTGGCTCAGCATAATAGGGATATAACCACTTATGCTATCTACCAAAGTTTAAATAACTTTCGTGGGTTAAATTATATTGTTGCTTCTTTTTTATCGGCCTATTTACGTCCCACTGCAGGACACGGGCCTAATCCACAATAGAAAATTTGATTGAGAGTGCTTAGACGGTATAGTCCACCATGCTGACCTAGTGCGGATTGGCGGACTTTAAATACATGAAATTTGTATAAATCGCTATCATATGGCAAGCAGGTATATGGCAGGTTTCCTCACGATATTTTCCTTCACCTTTTTAGTGCGTGGTGATTGATTATCAATACATCATACACACATGGCTCCAAAAAATCACAGGGACCACCGTGAAAATCTTGGCAGTCGCGTTTGGCCCGTTACTAACAGACCACCACGCACTTCTTAATGCAAATGAATTATATTCATGGTTCAAATTATTCATATTTTTATTTCAGCTTTTGTAATTACTAGAGTATCATCGCGAAAACATTGGAATGATTGATATTATACAACCTAAGTGCGTTGTGTAGCGTCATACATTAATGCAGCATTTGTGCAAACGCACCGCAAAGACTGATGAAATGGATCGATGACTTGCCGAAGGTAACTGACACCATCTGATGGGATGAGTACAAGATCACTTACTGTAAGTGAACCCCGCATTCTCACACAATAACGCAATGTAGAAAGTCATCGCGTGTTGCAGCATTACCACGCCGCGAAAATAACACCGGCTCTAAATATAATTAACAACAAATAATTCTTATTTCACGATGCACGTTGCATGCGCAATTTATTTAAACATTTGACCGGCCAGATACAACACTAAAACGCAATTTGTATGCGCTTATAGTCGGCTTAATGAACAGGCGTCGAATTTAACACGAACTGAAGTCCTACAAAGCTCTTTAAACTGGAAAACAACTGTGGAGACGCCACTTGCGTTCAAATCAAACAAAATATATAGATTTATGAATCAATATGCTTAACAAATATAATCATTTTGGCGTCTAAAATTAATTAGATTATTTTTTATGAACGTATTTCAATAAATCTTTCATATTACGAAACTGTAAAGGTTAAAGATTCCATGTCGACTTAAAACTCATTAAAGCAAATATAATGACAGTACCAAATTCTTGTCCTTACCTAATCCCATTTTCCCTCCTCCTTTGTCTTCAAAGTCTAGCAAGGATGCTCATATTTTGTCAATAATTCAAATGTTTGTGGAAAGTGGTAGTCACTTATCTTTAGTTAAACCATTAGAAGTTTGCTAGATACTATATAAATTCGAGATTCTGAAACACGCATAAGAAATCACGTTGCTCCAACAAATAATACTATCTCTAGCATATGGAAACCTAAAAATTTCTATGCAATTTACTTACTTTATGCAATTTATGTGAAAGAATGCCTAAATAAAAATACTTATCAAAGCAATTCCTACTCCATTCCATTATGTGCCGCGATGTCATCTTAGGCGTGAAGCCCGTCCATTACGAGCTATCGGCACTTCGTTAGTCGAACACATTTATCTAATACCTCGTTTTAACAATAAAGTCCAAATTCCCTTGTACGCCACTACCTAGCATCTTTAAAAACGTTTCTATCGTTCTACAAGCACTCGAAGAAATATAGTCTTTGCGGTTCTGTGGAATTCTTCAATTGTTTGTCACTGGAATTGAATATCTGCAGGTCACAAACTTACATTTGCTGTCAAGTAAGAAATTTCTCGAGGAAATTAAATCTTCTTACACTTGGCATAGAAAAGTGAAAATTATATGACATTTGCGAAACTAATGTTAGGTGAAAACGCGCCACCCGCAAACGGATGGCATTTGATAAGAAAGCTCTGTAATGGTGTTGCTGTTTACTTAAAAGTAATTTCAAGTATTCTATATTCTAAAATACGTAATAAAGCGGAGAAATTACATGAAATTTCTAGTATCCTATACATATTTTCATTTTCCAATAAGAAGGATAATCGCTGAAATATGAATTGCTGCAAGATTTGCCGTTACTGATTTATTTAATTTGAAGTCATTTCTGTGAAATCCCCCGGAATTTATTTGTACTACTAAACTTTCACTTTAAAAGTGGATGTTCTATTTCTGCTGTGTGACTCAAGTTCAGCTATGAATCATTGATAAAATTATAGTGTGTGTAGCAAATTAAAACACACGAAGAACTGTTACAGGCTAAAGGATTTTGTAGCACACAATATATTTTTATTGAATTTAAAGTAAGATTTTTCCCACCGACAAATTCATAATGAAATTGTAAGTTGATGCATATTACTGAACATACAAAAATGTGTTTATAGAAGTTTGTAAAAGCTTTACAAAGTCACAAAACCGTTTGTCTCAGCGTTAAAGTAATCTTTTAGCATTAGTTCCGTAGGATCACGACCTCGCACTAATGTTGGTCTGTTTAGCAAAACATACACATTACACCTCGTGGGTAATGCACGTGAACTTGAAAAGCGCATGAGGCATACATTGTTGCTCATGAGAAACATTTGACTGACGATCGATATCTTAGGAATTATGGGCTAAATACTTCCTTAGGTCAACGCAGAAACTGGTGATTATAACAGCTCAAATAGAGCAATCGGTATATTTCCCTAATTTTCACTGTGTGGGATCCAATTGGTATACGATCAAAAATTTGTAAGGAAAAAAATATCACAATCCTATGAAGATGTCTTTCTACGAAGACATGTTATCATAAAAATCAAAGAAATTAGCACATATATAATTTGGCAACGCACTTTATTATGTGATCCGCGCACTAGTAAAACTTTCACGATATGAAAGTGGTCAATATGAGACAGGTTAAGCAAACAGATGCAGCGACCCTACCATACGATAGCTGACTTTGCTTCGTGCTCTACAACCACTACTATAGACTAGTTTACATGTATATCTATTTTTACTAATACTTGAAATTTTATTTATTCATTTATTAGAAGGATTTCCCACAAGGAATACACATAACATGAATATAACCACAAACAATTAAGTAAAACGATAATTTTATATAAAAAGATGCATTAACGATATTTCATACGCAAAGAACCGTCTAGATAGGTGGGAACCTAAGCCTTATATACAAGGCAATGTCTATTATTATTCCTATAAGAGTGTTAATATGCAGTCCCATGTAGTGAATCATAATAAGAAGCTCTGCGAAATATTGCTTCTGTTGATGCGAAGACGTGACGCATAACATTATAGGTAGGTGAGTAATAATACGACTGTTCGTAAACACAAATCCCAAGTAGTTTTTAGTTTAACCTTCAATTCAGATAAATAACATTATGAATATAATTACTAATATTTTTTCGAGTTGTGAATCGAGATTCCGTAGTATCAGTGAACAGACCAATATCGAGCCACGAGCCTCAGATCAGATACCAGCTGTTTACATCCAACTGCTGCTGGGATATTTAAATGTACCGATGTTGTCTCGGCCCAACCTGCGGGTTGCCCGCGAGATGTTCGATAGCTGCCGACGAGTTCCGATATCGAACAATTGAGAGATTTAGACTTCATATTTGAATATAAACTACTTGTAATGGCTTTAGCATGCCTCTGATTGCAATCGTATCTGTGTGAACCAGAAAAATATTTGTTAACTGCATGAGCAACGTTTTTGTATGTCTTTTGAATATACTTAAACAGTAGCTGACTAAAGTGTATATTTATTTTTTAATAGCAGTTGGAGCTGCATGAAATAAAATGAAACCTTCTCGAATAATCTAAAATGTAAACAAATAGCATACATACAAATCAAAACTGAACATGATGTCTTGGGGAAATAGTAGCATACCCAAATCCAAAAAACAATTGCATGTTTAGCCAATATTAATGTTACACTATTTCTCAAACTACTTGCCATTATTTACAGAGTCAAACCGTTATTAAGAGAACGTTTCGAAAATTTAAATCTTACAAGCGGTGCTTCCCAAGTGAATTATAATCGAACACCGATCGAACTAAAAAGGAACAAATAACTAACAGCAGCAGACAATAATCACGATAGCAAAACAAACAAGGGTATCGCAATCATTCTCTACCGCGGCGAAATGAGCTGTTCCAAACAACAGCACTAAAAGGAACTAAACTAAAAAGTTATTAAGGGTATAAAGAGTAAGTCGGTTGCGTCAGAACACCCAGATCCTCGATATAGTACCTTCGGTTGAAATTTGTGCTGTGGCCTGAACAATAAGCGTGTGGAATGTGGACGAAGGAATCGTAAGGATCTTTTAGGATATCAAAATTATAGGATAAAATATTTTCCCTACAAAATGTATAGTTTTACAGACGATACCAAATATTATTTATTTTAGAAAAATACATTTTATATTTATTATCAGGTGCGACCCTGTCCCCATAACATTATAAATATAATCCAGATGCTATTTAAGGAGCTGTGACGTTTTCAACACTTTTCATTCAACGTAAAAAGATTCATAATTATAGTAATACAATTTTTATTAATTATAGAGCGCTGCCAGCTTGGAAAATTTCATAATACGCATTTCTAATATCTACAATTGTATTCTTGAAAATTATATACGAATCTTTGTATACATTATTGATAACAATATTTTTATGCTTATATTAAAACTATGGTTGCCATGAGAACGGAACAAAAATTATATATTAGTGCTGTGGATGCTACTAAAGAGACAGTACACTCAACGCTCAACTCAACTTGCGAGAGTATTTTGAAATAAAACGATTGTTTACGGATTTTATCGCGGATTTGGTTTAATTTTTACATTTTTTAATTTCCCGACGTTTCGATCACTTTACAGCTTTAAAGTGTAAAGTGATCGTATTGTAATAAATCCTATTCGGTTTTATGTAAAATTAATAGTATTCATACCTAGGCCAGTAAAATATGAAAGGCTCATATCACATAATTGTTGCCCGAGGTAAATCCGTAGTCTAAGACTCTGAAGCTTTCTATTTTACTGGCTAAGATGCGTATACTATTTTTCTGCTCGACGGAGCCGGAAAGTTACAACTTTGTTCTTGCAATTGTGTATTAATTTATTTTGAAACGACATAACATTTTGGAATCATTAAGGTAAGTATTGAATTCTAGTTTAGTTAAAAAGCATAAATGGTTTCTCGTACGTTCAATTTGAGGCCTCTTAAGGGCAAAAGATGCAGCGATCAATGAGGTGACTATGATATCATCAGGTAAAATTCTTCAACGGGATTGCAATATGTAATTTTAATTTTGCTTCATCTATTTTCAGATGAAGCGGACTGATAAATTTAAGCACTGTTATGTGATAAAATTTTAGGAATTACCTTAAAAAGGTATTAATAAGTATGTATGCGTATCATGCAGAAAAATAGATCAAAAAATACTGGTATCATATCCTATCGAAAATACATCAGATACAGCATAACATATTAAGAGGAGGCAAAAATCTTCTGAAAATTGGGAATTATATTCCTCTATTGTTGAATATAGCACTGGTTAGGATTTTTATTTATACTTACATTTCAGAATTTCAGTTCAGATATAGCGTAACATAATTTTCGGTAGCAGTCTTGATATACCCAGTATAACCACTCTCAATCGTACTCTCGGTTGTAGAAGAAGCACGTACAGTGGGACGTATATGGGCTGATAAAGATCACCCCTGGTCATGAAAATATTGTAAATATGTATAACTAAAGATTCTCGAAATCTTTGATGAGCGTGGCCTACGAGAGAAATTTTATTTTGAGCTAACAATGGCTGGAAAAATTGGCCTTATTCTATACGTAAGTTTTTCAGCTCGCTATAAACGCCTAACTTAACCCACACGGCAATTGTGGCACGAACGTAAAATATAGTGGGTATTTACGCGCGTGCGCAACATTTGTACACGACACCGCGCAGACGGGCACTGATATTGCTTCTGCATTTGTGATAAAGTGATAGATAAAAATTACTATCTTTCGCCCACGACTTTACTCCGCGATAGCCATCCAACCTCCGGCTGTTGCGTAACAAATTAATGAGTTATGTTGCAGATATACGGTCCTCGATACTTCACGTCCCATCACTCGTATCTCAGGTTCCTCAACTGTCCCTCTTTATCTATGCCAATTGGATTTAGAGATAATGATATTTATTAGTCGGCGAGATTTGTCTCGCTGTGGTACTTTTAAAAAAGAACCTACTTATTCTTTTACATTTTTAATAGTTGGAATTCAAAAGATGAACCACAAAGCCTTTTGATACATCAGCGCAACGCGGCTATCCAAATGTGATTAGAGATGAATCTGTACCAATGACAGACTAAACTTAAGTTCGAGCTAACCAATTTGTGTTAGAATGAAAAAATCACACAAACTGGATGTCTGGACTTTAGATTCGAACCTTGAAATTCGCACATGCTGGACTACGTCAATGAGCTAGCCATGTTAATTCTTCCGAAATCAATATTGGTCATGAATCATTTGTGATATTTTACGATCTTGTAGATAAAATAAGCAGATGAAAACTGCAATTATATATATTTCTATTACAACATAAATCTAACAAGAAAAATATAACAAAGGTGTGGAAAATTAAGAAGTGCTCGAGGGTAATTGTTCGTAGTCCCTTTCCAAATGCTTAACATAATTTTAAGAGCGCCAGCAACACTTACCACTCACCGAGTTATTATTTTCAAACGATAAATGTCAGGTTATGTTAACAAGTAATAAATTATTTAAATTTCTGTTGTTATTGTTTTCTTAGGAGCTATGATTTAATACAAGGAATAAGAAAAAGAGCACTGCAAATATTATTTCGCCATATATCGCTATTCACACGGTACAAATTCTTATTAAAACTTTTATACTAAGACTAGGTTATTAGTTAGAGAGCCGCTCTATATTATTCATTTGTTTAGATTGGGTGTCCAGGCACCTCTGCCTACCCCTTCTGGAAAAAAGGCGTGAGTTTATGTATGTATATATGTTTAGATTATGAGTAAAAATATATTATGTAATACAATAGTTTCTTAAACTATACTGTACTGTAATAATTAAGTTCGTCATGACATAAGTATGTCCAGGGTTTGCCTCCTCCTGTCTGGTTCTTTGCAAAACTTTACACATACTTTCGGATGTATCCAGCTTATATAGCTTTCCCAATCATACTTTAATTATAGAAATAAATAAATTAAAACTATAATTAACATGTTAACGACTTAAATTTTAGAATTATTTAAAGCTTTTTATGTAAATAAATAACTATCCAACACAATAACACAATTGGTAGTCGATTTTTAATACAAGCGATATACTAAGCTAGAAATATTTAATTTTTCTGACGTTGAGCTATATAATGAAAATTAATAGTGTGACTTCACGCTGTCACATATCCAGGGCAGGATTTTATCTCGCATCGTGGATGGTGATTACATTTTATCCATAATAGTCAACAAGATTCAATATTCATCCTATTTTTAGTTTGAAGTTTTTACATAGTCGAGAAATAAAATTAATATATTGAAGATTATTTTTATCAGCTTAGGGGTAAATAAGGGGAAAAAATATTTACCGTAGAATACTTATAAAGAACCGAAATATTTTTTAGCACTGCAATTGGACAGAAACGTTTCTGCCCCTCTTGTAGCAATCGGCGGTCATATCGCTTACCGCGATTTCTTCGAGACAACCTTATATGGACTGAATTGATGAAAAGAAGCTAGGAAAAAGGGCAATCACAACATACGGAAAAAATAAAATAGCAATAATCAAAAAAAATTAATGAATAGGTGCAAAACATAAAAATTGCAAACATATGGACATTTTCATTCAACAGTAATAATACTATAAAAATATCATTTAATACACTACGTAAACTACAATATGTTTGATTTCATATGAATGATGGTCTGCAGAGCTAAAACCATGAAAATTCACCATCTCTAAATAGGCTTGGTTTATGTTACTGTTCCACTGAAATAATGGAGCATAATTCATCTCTGACGCTTCTATAATTTTGTAGGTCCATGTTACTTAATTTATTTATACCCTTTTCGTTGGCATTTGTGCGAGCAGTAGCCTATCGTAATCGTTTTAAAATTGATTTTATGATATCTGCAAACAATTTATCACTGCAATTGTTACATTGTAGACACAATGCCTTCCCAAATGTTTGGGAATTAGTGCAACCCGCCTTTGCACTTTCAAACCACCACCCCAACAATTAATTACTCATTATCTTTGCGGATCGCGAGAACACCTGTGTTTTACATTCACCTTACTTAATCGCAACTGTTTCACTGTTTTCACTTGCGCAAATACTTACATTTAAGTCAATATTTCGACAATAGTCAATGGAAATTGTAATAATTTTAAAATATGTAGGGACGATCTTGGTCATGAACTAGAATGTATAGACTAAAATGTAGCTTTACGTGTTTCGACGGATATAAACAATACCTATTAATATTAAATTAAATAGATTACCGGTCGTGTATAATAAATCATTATGCAAATCATCAAGATAATAGTGCATTCTATTTACGAAAAATATAACGTGTCTGTTCGGTCGTTTCCGCCACTGCTCGTGCCGTATCGCCGATGCGATTGGTGGAAACAATGCAGTTATAAAATGGCGTCCATCTGCTAATAGCGGCAACAATAGCCGAGATAACCGTCTCACCCCATTAGAGCTCACGGATTCTGAATACTGTACTGGTTTTGTAAGGCCTTCGCTTGTAATTATTCATTCAATAGAAGGAAGCGAATTTAAATTATTTTAGATCACAAAGGAAAATAGACTGGCTCGCAGATACGTGCATAGATGTACGTTTAAGGAACTAGCTCGCGTTATACAAGGGCGTAATTACAACTTAACACTTTTTGCCAGACTAGGCCTTTAAAAGAAAAGTAATATTAAGTAAAAATTCAAATCGGTTATATTGTCGAAGATCAGATCTATATAAAGTTAGTAGCTACAAAGAAAAACAAACAATTAAGATGTCGCAAGCTGAGTTACAATTCGACAAAGGAGTCTTAAATCAAAGCAGGATTCCACAAAGGCCTAAATTCCCTAATGTTTTATCAAAGGCAGACAACCGGACTCTGTGACCATAAATCAAGAAATTCTTGAGACAATGCAACTGCATAGAACTAATTATTTGTTCGGCGCCGACCCGCTATGGGGATAGATAAGCTTTTGATGTATTATTTTGTTGAACAATTAGTGAGTTTGTTACTACTGTATACAATTTGTACCAACGCTTATGGAAGACAAGAACAAGTTGCGTTGGTTGGCGAACACTGCGTAGATCGGCGCTGCTGGCGCCACAGCCCACTACTTCCACTGAAAGAGTATCAATAATAAGTATACACTAAACAGTAGTAATATCTTTTTTTTTTTTTAATTGGAAAATCATTGGCCATTTCGATCTTGAATCAATGATTGGCTTAATTAAAAGACATTTGTGTCAACTTCATTTGAGTTTGTGATTATTAAAGTCACGAAATACCTGAAAGAATATATTATAATACATACCAACTACGTAATTAATACGGGATAAAATCACTAGCTAGCTTTAACTATGAGACAGAAGCTAAAATCGTGTATGAACATTGAGCAGGGATTGCAATTGAAGCGTGAAATGCATTTATAATTCGGAGATATCTGTGACTCGACAGTTGGTAATTAACGAGCTCCAACAATGCTTCTACACCCGGTGACTCACCATTGCAAAATCCATTGTTAATTGTTCCTAAATTGTTTATCTTCCACAAGATTTGGACTCGACAGCCAACAACGCAATTAATTAATCCAATGACACCGCACGCAAATTTTTGGGCAAACTGGTTTCGGCGATGTATAATTCGATTTTGATTATTAAATTAACATCTAGGTTATCTTAAATATTTCTTTTTTTTTTGCTTATATAGATATACGAGTAATATATTTATTCAGTGTTGGTATAGTTTCTTCTGAATTGTTTGAATGAATTCTTCCAATCTTTAAGCGAGGCCTATTTTTTCGCGGTGGACTTTCTGTGCCTAAGAGAGAGATTACCATATTCGTAATTACCGCTTTAATAAAATATCACCAATATGAAATAGAAATATCTAAATAAAACCGCTAAATCTACACGTGTATGTTCGTATGATAGCCAGTAAATTAATATTCCAATCCAGCGAATTCCTGAACCAAGTAACAAAATTATTATATTTTATAGCCAATCGGCGACCAAATTAATAGGGTTTTGAAACGCACATAAAATTTGATGCAAATTGGCCATTTGGCTGTTAACTATGAGGGCCAGTCTTAAGTGGTAACTGCCGAGAACATGAGAAAAATATTGGCCGCGTCTGTTCTTATATATTTGTTACATTATGTTGAAATACTCGATGGATATATTGTCGGTGCGGGATGTAAGTAAAAAATAACATAAAATCTACCATTGTTAATATTTTTGATAGGTATAATAATACCCAACTGCCACACATTGTATTGGTCGTGGTGGCCTGTTGGTGGTCGTGGTGGCCTGTTGGTAAACGGACCGGATGTGGCTGCCACTGTTCACGGTGGTCGCGGCTTCAAATCCCAGGGCACACCTCTGACTTTTCGGAGCCATGTGTGTATTGATAGTCAATCACCACGCACTAAAAACGGTGAAGGAAAACATCGTGAGGAAACCTGCATACCATAGCGATTTATAAGAATTTCTATGGTATGTAAGTCCGCCAACCCGCACTAGGCCAGCGTGGTGGACTATATGGCCTAACCACTCTCAATCGTACTCTCGATTGTAGAGTAGGCCCGTGCCCTGCAGTGGGACGTATATGGGCTGATACATACATACATACACATTGTAAAAGCAATTCAACAGACAGAAATTAATATTATCGAATGGCAAGAGATCACACTCTTTTGTCGCCAGTCGATATTTTTTGAAGGGTACTTCTGGTACGATGCAGTTATCATTATATGGAATGAGGATCAAACACAATTATTTTCACCTTTGTCTTCCTTAGTCCTCAATAGCCCAATTAAAAATATTATTGACCATAATTTCTAAAACATGCCTGAAAACAATCAAAGGAAATTTATTGTTCTACGAGTGCTTGATACGTATAACCGCTATCTATTAAATAAAATATAACAATGATCCTCATCTATTTCAAAGTAAACGTCCGTTTCGCCCAAATGCTATACACTGACAGCAAGTACCAAGTTCTTCGTGAAGAGATGGTGAAGACCAACACGCGGAACCTGGTGTACCACTGTCGGGCTGACAAGAGCGACTGTGACGCTGCCCTCGCCAAGATGAGGTATAAGGCCAGCAAACACTTCTATGCACTGGCCAAAGCCGTTGTTGATTATGTGAAAAATAAGAGGCAAGCTCGACCCACTGGATACGTTGGTAAGCAATTAAAAACATAAAATATTGCGGAACACTTATATTGCATGACCAGGATTGAACAAGAAAAATATTTTTTCTAAAATTTTAATCGGATATCGTTCGTTCGTTTCAGCTCAGGGAGTAAATTGCTGAACATAGTCCTCCCCAAATGATATCCACGTCGATATTATGTATACTTAAATGAATCAAAAATGTAATCGAAAAGGAAAAATGGTTTCATCTGCAACAGAAATGAAACATAGAATTTGATTAATTATTTTTTTGATAATAAATGATCAATCTAAAAGTGCCACCCGATTACTTACTGTTTGGTAATCATTATATGCCGATGAAAACAGATTATAGTAATCAAATAATTAATCCATAAACATATTCATCATCAGCCAGTTGCCGTCCACTACTGGACATAGGCTTCTACTTATACACCACAGAGCCCGGTCTGCTGCTTTATACATCCAATCACTGCCGACCCTCTTAAAATAAACATATCAAAAATAATACAAAGGGATTTCTTGATTTGTAGGTACAGCTACCTTCTGCCAAGACAATATCTGCGTGCCCGACACTGATCCGCCAATAGTATTCGGAGGATGCTACACGCTCGTCTCTTGCGGCGGGAACCAAACCTGGCACCTGGATCCGGTTGTCTACAAGAAGAAGAAATCTAGATTCTTTTAAATAAATGTTATATTTTAGTTCTCAATTATGTTTGTAATGTTCTCAAATATGCTCTAACAAAGTTATTTTAGGCGTAAATGCATATTTTAAAAAAAATATCATAATTTTCTAATGACAGACATCACTTAAATTGACAATTTTATCGAAATAAATATAATCTAATCAAGCAGTTATTAATTAATATTAATTTATTTGTTTGCAATGCTTAATATTAATATACACTAATATAATGCAACCAAAAATACATTATTTGAAATAGGCTATAGCGGAAAATATGACGCAACAATTTCTTCTGATTCTGATTCTGAATTTCTTCTGATTACATGCTGGAATGGTAGGTAACGACTGATACAAAACTAACACACCTGGTGTAAGTAATTCTAAAAAGAAAATGAAACACAACACACCTGTCAAATTCCGCCCTAACAATGCAATCGAGCCGCATTGTTAGATTATACTAATAAGAATAAAAACCGATGCAAATAACTTTAAAAGTCTTGATTTAACCAGACCACTGATCATTTAGAATTTCTAACTCGTAGTAACCATGCACTAGATATGAAAATGAAGAAATTATTTTATTTTATCACTTCAGTACTCGTTTATTCATCAGGTGAGATACGAAGCAGTGGCATCATTAACAAGTAAGTTTATAATATTCATATCTGAATAACTATAATTATGTTTAGAGGCTTTGCATGTTACTTATTATAAGTATCACTTATTAGTATCTTTTCAATACTATTGTAAACGACATGGTCAACCATTTAAAACAACCTTATTTGTTAAGCCCATTAAACCCTACGCATAGATTCGGTAGTTTCAGCTATCGTTTCAAAGTTAATGAAGCCAAATCAATTTGCCAAGGTTGCCTGGAAGAGATTACCCAGTGGCCAGTGCAATATGGCCACCTTTTGTACTTTTTTATTATGTTATTTCTTTAATGTAACTAGTTCTTTCGTTTACTGGTGGTAGGTCTCTCATATGTGAGAGGCCATCTGGGTGGGTACCACCGCAGTGTCTATTTCTCCCGTCAAACAGCAGTGTAAACGCACTGTTGTGTTTCGGGTTGAAGGGCATTGTAGCCAGAGTAACTACTGGACAAATTGAGACTTAACATCTTATGTCTCAGGATGGCGAGCGCAGTGGAATGCCAAGCATTGCTTTGTAATTCAAGGTGCTGTTTGGTTTTGCTACTGTTCATGAGCGGTCGTATCGCTTACCATCAGGCGAACGGCATGCTCGTCTCGCCATTCATAGCAATAAAAAAAATAAAATAAAAAAAAAAAATAGTTCTATGTATGGTGCAAAAATGGATAAAGAAATACATAATTCTGATTAATATCCTCTTATTATAAACAAACTTTCAGATTAATAAAGGTGAAGCCAGTCGGTGCGAATGTGGCGAAATCGTTCATTCCTCTGACTGAGATTCCGCCGCCAGACAACACTCACGTCCACGCTGGTCGAAGACATCTTGAAGACTGCGCTCTGAAACCAGAACCCCGGGATGTGCACGAAGGCGCCAAGATTGATATATTCGCTGACTACTACGATGACAAAATCGCAAAGACCGTAGCAACCGTTGTTATACCTGATCACATTGATAGTAAGTAAAATTAAAATAGTATACGACCATTTCTAACTCTCAAGTATGCATACGCAATATCTAGTATGTGTTCACAAAGGGTAGGCAGAGATTAGGTGAATTTTAACCTTAGAGTACTCTCTTTCTCTCTCTGGACCCGACCTTTAACTGCAAAGGTTATCAAGAAGGTCACTATTAAATGAGAACACATAAGTTTCAGTCACAACAATTTTTATTTTTTTCTTATCCATTTCCTATCAGTGTAGCGGTCCTTGTTCCTGACAAGTTACAACTTAAAACGTAAATAACGCATATTACGTTCAGTATTCTTTGTCTTCAAGTACTTACAATATACACGTAAATCTTCTATTACGCAGCTTTGAACGCACATTATAATAATTTCACTAAAACATTCATAACATATTCCTCTGACTTTTCGGAGTCATGTGTGTATTGATAGTCAATCACCACGCACTAAAACGGTGAAGGAAAACATCGTGAGGAAACCTGCATACCATAGCGGTTTAGAAGAATTTCTATGGTATGTAAGTCCGCCAACCCGCACTAGGCCAGCGTGGTGGACTATACAGCCTAACCACTCTCAATCGTACTGTCGATTGTAGAGTAGGCCCGTGCCCTACAGTGGGACGTATATGGAGTGATACATACATACAATATGCATAACATAACAAATTCAATGTTTCCTTAGGAAAGCATTTTGAAGTCACAACGCAAGTCCCATATTTCACCGTTGGGAGCATAGACGCGATCGGCTACCACCCCAGCACTATGAAGAGTGAGCACCCCAGCGAATGCGAGAAGATATACCAGGACCACCTCGACGACCAGTACTCTGACGAAACCACCGATTACTCTGAAGAGTCTCTCGAGATGGCCAGGATGCCCCTGTTTCCCCAGGGTGGCCCTTCCCGCTCCTTTGAAGAACGAATCGAGAAAATGTATAGCGACCTGGACATGTAATTGGATAACTTTTTGTACTTTCATATTCAAATATATTTTTATATTGAACTGTTGTTCTGGAATTTAATTAGCTAATATTGCTAACCTTGACTGTGTTGATCAGTAAAAACATACTAATAATATTCAGATGGTTTTATGTTATCTACTATTTAATCTACTTATCCAACAAAACATACCTATTAATCAGCAGAATGGATAAAAGTGAAAATGTTTGCAACAATCAAACCTGTTCAATATTATGCTATTCTCTTATATCGAGAAATCTGAAATCAATTTTTGATATACATATATTTGCATCCATTACTTGGAACACAAAACATGTATACCGGCTATATCAAGACTGCTACCGAAAACAAGTGATAGTTTTAGTGACTACAAACATAATGCAACTAAAATTTTCGCAAAGAAACGCGAGATTTTATTTTAATGATTTTTGACGTGACAACGTCTTAAATTAGGTTGCGGCTGGGAGTCACTTATGAAAAAGTGTAACGCCCGGTAACGTTACGATGAGTCACCGAACGAGAGAGAGGCCCGCCGAATGCCTTGCGTCTCTCTCCTACTCAACTATGATCTAATTATAGTTGAGTGATTAATTTAATTATATTCATATCAATAAATATTCTACCGAGAAAAAGACGTTGTCACGTAAAATCTTCGCCCGTAAAACCGACTTTACAGGCAACCATTTTTTTAAATATCGTAAATCCATAGATTTTGCAAAAATAATAATGTTAACTCTTTTATACCTTAGAGTCCTTATAAATATACACTATTACTTTAGGAAAAAAATGAATTTACCATCCAAATACGACCATAGGAAAATAATAACAAAAAAAATCGACTCTTTTCTTTACAACATTTTCTGTTGCAATGTGTCTGAAGTTACTAAAACTACCACGGGCTTCGTTTTCGGTAGCAGTCTTGAGATACCCTGTATACTCTATCAATGTAGCCCGACCCGGCGTTACGGTAGGATTCGGTTGGCCGTCGGACAAAGGCTCAATAACGAAAGGGCCGCATGCCGGGTTTTGGATGGCAAGTAGACGGTGCTATAGATTTTTTCCAGGGCGCTGTTGATGGTAAAGCCGCTACTGTAGCATATAGTTATTGTAAGCAAAATAAATCAGCAAAGTCAGGTTCATTTTTGTCATTTTTGATAGGAATTAATAGGACAATATTATAAAAATAATTTTATTTTACATCATACATTAATTATAATTTATTTCATACAGGTCCCGCTTGCAAATTATATTTGTTTGGAACTTTTACATCCTTGTCTTTATCATCTAATATCTCTTCGGTATCATCGTCATCAAAATCATCCATGTCAAGAGGATTTCTGAAACAAACCATTTAATTTAGAAACGATTAAAGAATATCTTATAAGACGCCATAAGAGCATAAGTAAGTCTAATAAGTATTTCACCACTAGATGGGAACAAAAAAGTGACTTACTTATTCCAGTCTATTTTATGCCGCTTTCTGAAAACGCAAAATTAAATATAATTATAAATGCTAATAGCAATCATAGCGTTGTCTTTTAGCCCATTAATAGATTTTTAAAGGTAATCTCATTTTTTTTTTGTATTTTACCTGTTAGTTGCAATATAATCTTGATCCATGTACTCTTCTGAAACTTCCACTGACAGCGGTTGCCCCCTATGGTCTTGTAATATGCCAAAATATCGTGGAGCTCGGGTGACAGAGAACAGTAAAGCTAAAATTTAAAAATGTATGTGATATTATTCTAGTGCCCGCATCACCTAAATTTTCCTCTCAAATATTCTCTAACACATTTATACGGCTTGAACTTGCTGTGCGCTTGTTTGTGTATTTGCATCATTTTATAATTTCGTTTAGAAAGTTTCAAAGATGTTGTGAAATAGGCAGGCTACTTGCATACTTGATGTGATAATGATCGTCAAACAAGAGAAAAAAGGAGTGTATCATGTCTGACACTTATAGTATCCGCTATGACGTCACTGCGATCAAAGCAAATGCATACAAGATAAATTGTTAGATATTTATACTATGCTTCCACTTTTACATAACATTTATCCTTTAAATATTACTTTATTTTGCAATAAAATTAAGGCTATTTGACAGCTTCAAATTATATTTGTACAGATGAATAAAAATAATTAATTAATTCAAATCGATACTTACAATCATCTACTGCTCGACTATATTTAAGCGCTATACATAATACGATCAATACAATTTGTAGTTTCATCTCACACATTATTATGTACTATATTTTACGTTTCACTCGAAAAAATGAACTTTATTTAATCAACATATACTTTTTAACATCTTAAATTACGCTGGTGACAAGTTATACTTAAAATGGTTTCAGTAATGTAGAATGGTGACTAAAGGCGGCTACACCGACTTCCGGTAGGAACAAAGTTTATAAAATATTCATTTGTTTACTCGTTATTGTTCTAGTTCGTTGCTGCAACGTGAAGTACATTGTAGGAACACAATAGTGTATGTATAATGAAATTAAAACCATTACACCAACTACTAACACCAGTAAATATCACAATCATCCATCGATCTGTCCAGTCATACTCAACCTGTTGAGGCTCAGTGATAAACGCAGAACGTCCCCAAAGATGTCAAAAGCGATCACAATAACTAACTAATACAGTAACTTATCCTGTGCTAGACATCCGACAATCTGACTCACCGAAAGAAACGCATCAGTAGCATTGTAAAAACTCTATGTTTTTGAAAAAGTAAAGTTTTGCTATGGGTCTTGCTCGTCCGGAGTGATGACCACTGTATTAGTATATATACATACATGTACATACATACGCATATACAATCGAAAGTAAGATTTAGATTGGTTGACTGCCTGCTTCCAGTTTTGTTTAAGTGAAAAAACGTAAAAATTAAACCAAATCTGCGATAACATCCGTAAATAATTGTTTTATTTTTAATACTTTATTATTTTTTGATAGGAATGTTTAATTTTAATGATATTTGTGTTTGTACCCCAGATAATACATGATTCGACTATAGTCAAATGCCCTATTGTGTTATCTATTAGAGTTTACATGGATAGATATCTGGATTGTAATGTGTTACGATGAATTACAGTTATCTACTTCGTAGTTTTTATATGTTATTTATAAATAAATAAATAACACCCAACAGTCACATACATAGTCCTGACCCCACACTAAAATCTTGTGTCGTGGGTATCAGGAACTACGAGACTTTTCAGTCTCACAAAACCCCCACACCCGAAAGAAATATTAGTGGGCCGCACAAACATTTCTCTCGGTGCGGGGATCGAACCCGCGGCCTCTCCTTTCACAGGCGGCGTCTAACCGACTGCGCCACGGAGGCTGTCAAATTTGGTCGAGCTTAGTTCACAGTACCAGTTTTAATAAGTCGATCAATTTAATAGCACATATTATAGGAGGTCTGAATGCAATGGAAAATTCAAACTAAAAGTGTCTAAAGGCTCCGTATTTTTATTACCGAGGGTTCCCACTCCTGGTGACACCAGGCTGGTGTACGGATTTCCGCACATGATGCAAATTATAAAATGTATTCTTCAAACTATATGAGCTTCGACTTTTTGCTATAAGGTTATAAGTATTTCGTACTTCCTTGTCCTTATTTAGTCAAGTATATTATCAAGTAGATACCAACAGCTGCCAAGTTGAAGTGGAATTGGGCTGGCCATATCTACCGCATGTCTGACGACCATTGGGCGAAAACCACCACACAGTGGCTCCCTAGTACCTAGCCGAAACCGATTACGCGGTAGGCCTAGAAGAAGATGGCGTGACGAACTCGACCTGTATCTTCCAAACTGGCGGCAATAAACATCTGACCGCGACAAATGGAAGGAAAGGAGGGAGGCCTTTGCCCAGCGGTGGGAATTAAAGGGCTCATAATAAAATAATAAAATATATTTTAAGGCGCATGTGTATCATAGTAAGTTTTTACATTGATATGCTTTATTTGACGATCATGTTGGCTTTATACTCATATGGTATTATCACCTTAAAACCCCATTTAAGTACACAGGAAGAGTTTGTCGCAGTGAGGATCGTATGCCAGAGTCACTTAATATAACCGCCATAGATTATCGTTTTCAGACATTAATTTTACACAATGCAACTTTTTTATAACCTTACGATAACCTTATGGTTGGGGCGAGAAACTACCCATGTAAATGTGGCATAACAGTATTTGTATTTTCTTTTGTCTTCAAATATTTTTCACCGAACATAAAAGGGTAAATAATAGATAATTTATTAATTAAGACTAAGTAATTTTATTTAAACTATTATTATCTCTTATAGAATAAATTGCCCTCGCCGCCCCAAAGCCGTCTTCCACCGTAGCCGATCAACTCTTGTCGAAGAGAATTGTATTTTTTAAAGAACAACTTCTTCAGGATTCGTTTACGTCGTTTGTCTTCTTTTAAACACGATTCCAGCTTATCCATACATACGTCTTCCCTGAAAATAGGCGTAGAAATATTATTGATATTATATAGGTACATAGTGAATTGACAGCCTTCGTGACACGTTACTTGTTTAAATAGGAGAAGCCGCGGGTTCGATTCCCGCACCGAGATAAATATTTGTGAGATCTTTACTGGTAGGACTCTCATATGTGAGAGGCCATCTGGGTGGGTACCACCACAATGTCTATTTCTCCCGTCAAACAGCAGTGTAAATGCACTGTTGTGTTTCGGATTGAAGGGCATTGTAGCCAGAGTAACTACTGGACATATTGAGACTTAACATCTTTTGTCTCAGGATGGCGAGCGCAGTAAAATGCCAAGCATTCCTTTGTTATTCAAGGTGTTGTCGTCTCGCCATTCATTGTGATAAAAATAAAGATCCACAGATATTTTGTTTCTAGGTCTGGGTATTTGTAAGACCGACCGACCGAAGACTCGATGTTAGTGTAGGGTCAGGACTATGTATGTGACTGTTGTGTGTATTTATTGTATAAGCACAAAGTCTCAATGCTTTACGAATACATTAAAAGGTAACGTGCCTCATAAAACAACTTTTTTAAATATCCAATGTATATAGGAGTAATTACTAAGAATTTTTACTTATAAACAAAGAATTGAGTTCCTCAAATTAATTAACAATGAATAAGCTCAAAGTCATACTTATAGTTTTGGTCCAGCAATAGTTTGACAGGCTCGGTCTTGGTGAATTTATCAGGCAGTCGAGAACCAGGTGGCAATTTGGACAACTCTTTCATAATTCCCATTATAGTGTTCTCTAGCTGTGCTAGTTTTGGAACCATCAACCTTTTTATTACCTGGATTAATAAAACATAATAATAATGAAATGATTAGCCCAGAACTTAAAAGCGACCAGACGTATCTTTAAGAATTGCTATTACAAGATGGAATTTTGTTAGGTGCGTTTGGGTAACCCCAAAAAAGTAGTGCGTAAGGGATGTGATTGTAGACTCATATAAATATAGAAGTTTATGTTTTTACCCCTTCCATAATTGTATTACAGGTTTAACCCTAAGCGCCTTACTGAAAATTCGTAGAAAATCCGCCATTCGGAAACTTCATACACCGTTACAAAATAATAAACATATTCCAAATAATTTGGAAAGCTAGAAGAGTATGTCACTAGAACAATCATAAAAATGAATCAAAAATTAAAAGTTACCTTTCCACAGCGATTCCCCGTCTTGCAAGGGGTTCTGAATCTCCTTCCAAGATCCATGGTAGGAAGATTTTGTATTTGTGATATTACATTAGAAAGAGTGCCGACAGCAGTTTTTTGTGCTAAAATGACAAACATATTATGTGTATTTTGGTGCAAAAGCACGGCTTTTTATTTAATTTTAAGTATTAAGTTTACAAAATAGTTAGATGTCAAAAATAGTATACCCGCAGTATACCTAATAATAAACTATCCTAAAAATAATCTCACCCATTTTTGCCTTTTTAGTTTTCCCTGTCCTAGCGATGTCCGGCTTATTAGCTTCATCCGAGTTTTTGCCACATACAAATGTAAGAAACAAGAGTGTCAGTGCACATTTTAAAATACATTTATTCCAAATCATTGGGAGTTATATTCGTGTACAATCTTCTCAACGGTTTGTGCAAAGAAGGGAAAATCTTATCGAATCGAAATGTATAAAGAACCGTTATCGCTGGTTTAAAGTAACTAATGCAAAGGAAGCTATTGCGTCACAAAGGAAATTGTTTGTAAACTCATAATATATGCAACTGTAGTTCAGAGAAGTAAGAATTTCTATAGTATGTAAGTCTGCCAACCCGCACTAGGCCAGCGTGGTCGACTATAAGGCCTAACCACTCTCAATCGTATTCACGATTGTAGAGGAGGCCGTGCCCTGCAGTGGGACGTATATGGGCTGACATAGACAGTTCAGAGGCTACTTGAGGATTGATTCTTTTGTGTGGTAGATGTTTCCTTCATAGAAATTGTCGTATCTAATTATATCGATTATGCTATAAAACGTAGATATTTTCTTGTTTTTGGAGTTCTAGCGCTCATGTATTAACGTCATCGTATTATTACGGAAAAATAAATTTCATTTACATTTCATATCTATTTATCGAGAATGCTGATGTTGTAGAAAATAAAATCGAAAGAATAAAATATAAATAAAAACAAATGCGCATCTTTGCGTGAAGAAGTGCGTGGTGGCCTGTCGGTAAACGGACCAGACGCGGCTGCCAACATGTTCACGGTGATCGCGGGTTCAAATCCCAGGGCACACCTCTGACTTTTCGGAGTCATGTGTGTATTGATAATCAATCACCACGCACTAAAACGGTGAAGGAAAACATCGTGAGGAAACCTGCATACCATAGCGATTTATAAGAATTTATATACTTAAGGTGTCCACTGAAAATCAGCGTTATGTTGTGGTTTGCGCCACATCATAGCATTAGCTGAGTGGACACCTACCAGTCACAGCCGCGACCAGTCTTTTTTTTTTGTATTTTTATTCTGTGTTTATATTAACAATGTCTGTGTATGTTGCGACTGTGACAAATAAATCGTATTTCTTTCTTTCTTTCTATATGGTATGTAAGTCCGCCAACCCGCAGTAGGCCAGCGTGGTGGACTATATGGCCTAACCACTCTCAATCGTACTCCCGATTTTAGAGTAGGCCCGTGCCCTGCAGTGGGACGTATATGGGCTGATACAGATACAGATACAGTGTCATCTTTACGTATTACTCATTATATGCGATCGCGACTCAGCACGACGCCACGTCACGGCAAAGACTAAATCGAATCTACGAGCAAAATGTTTGATCCCTAGTTTGATCGTGTCAGGTCATGTTTGATGAAAATGTGAAGTTTGACAAACAAATTTGCCAAACATATTTGATCGTTAACAGGGCTCTTTATATTGTAAGTATAAAGTAGTATAATGTATACAAGCTCGGACAGTAAGTAGGCTTGTTTACTCGTCTGTGAAGCAAAATAGACTATTTTTTCAGTAATCTGTGATCATTCTGTGATTGTGAAGTTGACACGTAGACGGAGAAACTAATAGACGGAGTCACATGTTCTATCCCTTTTACACAAAACGAAAGAGATTTATACATAACGTTCATGTAAGAAAGAGATGCAAGCTTTTGTAGCCTGTCCTTATCGGCGTAACCGCTTGACTCCAGGAAATTTGACGTTTTGGAGGCAAATATTTACATTATTTGGGGTGGCGAGCGGTCCGACGGTTGATATTCCCTAAAACAAAAGATATTAAAGATTTAAATTACATATTAAAAAACAAACCTCATTAATTATCTTTTATTTATTAAACTTTTCCTTTATATGTATTGAACTGTATATAGTTGCGCAGTAGGTATTGTTTTTGAAATAAAACTATTATTTACGGATTTTATCGCGGATTTGGTTTAACTTTTGCTTTTTTTAACTTTTCGATTACTTTACAAATTTCGTGGTCACGGGGCGGACTAGATATTATTTTGTTATTAGCTTTTATTACAATAGTTTTTGTTTTCAGAACTAGCTATTTACCTACTTAAATTATGTTTATGTTATACAGTGTTTTTATTAGTTCTGGGTGATGGCTGGTGACCCAGGCATGTATGTGCACTGTAGTTCCACTCAAAGTAAAATACTAGGTTACACGGTGGCTACCCCTGTGGTTGACTTTTAACAATTTTGACCCCCTAACTTGACATTGGCATAATGTTTTCAACAATTGCCACAAAAAAAAAAAAAAAAAAACAATTTTGACATTAACAAAATCTTGTCAGTTGTTGTGGGTTGAATAATTTTGAGGTTATAGTTATAGCTTTCTGTGGTAATAATGATAAAAATATTAAAAAACCTTTATTCCATTGTTCACAATCAAAAGAAGATTCAGTAAATTAATTACTAATCTATATACGAAATCTAAAAACGTGTTTATAAAGACAATATAATTTTAACATCGATGGCGAATACAATACAAGAACTACGAAAGAGAAATGGGTTCTCAAATGGAATAGTGAAAGAAATCGACATAAAATTACAACATTGTTGTGAAATTATAACTGTTCTAGATCTCAGTCATCGAAATATATCTGTAGTAGATGAAAAAATAGAATTGCCGCCTAATTTAAGTGAGTTGTGTCTTGCGCACAACAAATTAACTGAAGTACCTAAACTAGTGTTAGATATAGCAAAATTAAAAATACTGGATCTTTCTCACAATAATATTTCACATTTTGACGAAGTACCTAAGTTTTGTGATACACTGGAACAATTAAGTATAGCTAATAATAATTTAAAAGCACCTCCTTTGTGGATTTGGTCTCACACACCAGAAAAGTTAAAGAAACTTAATATAAGTTGTAATCCAAACATAATTAGTACATTGAGAAAAGAAGAACTTGAATGTATTCTCCACTGTGAAACTCAACTTACAGATATTTATATACACAATTGTGGGCTAAAGAGTAATGTAAAAATATTATCAACATTTCCATGTGCAAAATTATTGAAAATTGGTGATACAGAATATGACTATCATGGTTTAAATGCTTTAATAGATTTGCCCCGTAAAGGCATAGATAAATGTTGTGATATAGAACTATTAAATGCATGCAATACTCACTTATATACTGTGAATTCAAACATAGATATTTATAAGCATTTAAAACATATAGATTTGTCTCAAAACTATATGCACAGTCTGCCTGATGAATTTTGCAATTTATCTAATTTGGAAGTATGCATACTCTCAGACAATAAGTTCTTATATTTACCAGATGATATTTATAAGTTAACAAAACTAACTATGTTACTTTTGGATAGTAATGAACTCTGCATGTTACCTGAAAATATAAGTAAACTAGAGAACCTTAAAGTGCTTGACTTGTATGATAATTATTTAAATGAGGTGCCTTATAATATAGAATACCTAGATCAAGTTGATTATGCTCAGAATTATTTGGAAGAACCAGAAAATGAAAAATATGTTTTGAAAAAGAAGAATTTAAGAGTTAATAGAAGCAACAGATTGGACGGACGGTAAACATTTCAACTTTTGTGTATTTATTGCAGCAATACCTGTTAAGCTGATTCATTAATAGTTACTTAATATGTAAACAAAGAACATTTTCTAAAGTCAATTAAAAAGAATAAATGTTTAGTACCATGTTCTTGCTAGTCACATTATGCAACATTCTAATCTATTGACATGTACCACATATTAAATATCTAACTATTCTGTTTGGTATCAGAAATTAATTTTCAACTAATATTATCCTTTTATTTTTACAGAAAGTTGGAGATAATCCGATCTGAGAGTGAACATGACTCAGATTCTTCAATTGATTTCAATGAAGTCTCAACTGACAATGGTTTGTGCAATACTATTACTACCAAAATGTGTAAAGCTCCGTTTGTTATAGTGCTACATTTACATGCCCGGCAAACCTCCACAAACAAAAGTGTTTAAAGAAGGTGTTTGGCTTTGCTCGCCTTGGCTTGCATGAGCAAAAAATTGGGGCAAGTGTTCAAAAACAAGTCAAAGCAAAGAGATTTTCCAAGTATTTGTGATGCATTTACATGTTGGCTTGAGTTTGTCACAAGCTCAGGCCCAATGGGTGTGTTTATGTTATTAACTGTATTTATTTATTAGGTTGTTCATAGCTGACAATCCATATAAAATTGCATTTAATGATTTTACATGAAACAATACGCCAATTACGAACTACTCAATGTATAAAAGTAATTATGAGTAATTTGTGCTGGGCTGTGCTTTGTATTGAATGCTAACATACTCGCAAGCATGTAAATAAGGCATACCATATTGTCACAATAGGGAATATGCACAAAACTCCAAAATAAGCATTTTTTTTTTAAATCTTTACTGATATAGTAATATACTTTAAATATATTTTTTAAATTCACCAACTCTAAATCAGTATAATAAATACTTAAAAAATGACATTTCATATTTGCCGCGCAATTTTATCGAAATGCTAAAGGCAAGTGACGACATTGGTCACGATCTTATGCATTTTTAGCTTGTTGAATGTATTGTTTTACGTTTGTTTATGAGTTATTTTGTGTTTTCTTTATATTAGTAAAACAAATGGATTATTATGTCACGTAAAACAGTTCTGTAGCAATTAATGAAAGAAACTTAATCCAAATACTATGTTCATATCGTGACCTCTGACGTCACGGCGAGTTCGCGCGCCAAAATGGCGTTTAAATGCTTGGAAACTGATAGCAGTATTGATTATTTTTTTGTACTTTTTTAATTGATATTTTCAGACTTATATTTTTTTACGGTAATGTGATAACATACAGAATCGATTAAAAATATAAAAAAATGACATGCATTTTCCCTATTATGACATAAATAGGAGTGATATATTGACATATAGATAATAAATCATGAAGTTGCTGGTGCTGGACAAACAACTTATATGGTAATTAATTGTGTAATTTGCAGAATCTCAAAAACCTACATGTGAGCTGTCAATTTCATCTGAAGACTGGGATTCTGACGAATATTGGATACCACAATATTACAACTCAGCTCCACCCCCAGTGTCACCTTGGGTTTATTTCGTACGAAAGAAAATAGAAGAGGGCAACTTTTGCCCAATGGATTCACATCCTGTATCTGTCATAGAAACAGTCAAATATGAAAAGCTTTGCAATCCTCATAAAGAATATGAATCAGATGGACAGTTTGATGATTACTCTGATGATGACAGTTAACTAGACAGCATAGGAAACATCTAGTCTTCCTGCCATATACAATATAAGTTTAGTGATTAAAATTAACAGTATGACAACTATATCACAAGTGATGAAAGGACTGACATTTCAATGACAAAACACATAAATTGAATACATCTTCATTTGTGAATATTTTGTGTTACTGCTATGTGATGTGATAAATCATTTAGAATTGAAACTGGTTTCGATTTCCCTTAATATGTCTTCATGAATGTGGTTTCGGTTTTCTCTTGTGATCTGAAAAGAAAAACCTTTAGTGGAAAACTTTTATTGGATTAATCCATGAAATTAAGGTGCAAAATAATTCTTACCACCCATACTTTTGCCTTGTTGTGATTTCTAATATTTTCAATAAGTGTGTCACTTTTTCTTACAGGTATTGTGGCTAAAACTGAACAATTTGATTGTTGACTAAAAATCTTACGAATTTTATTCTTAAATGCAGCACTAAAGAATTCCATTTTCCCAATCTCATCTATAACAAGTAATTTTTTGGAGTCCTGATGGTTCTGTAAATATAAAAATAGCTTTATAGAAACTAAATTAATGTAAATTTTGAGAAATTTTAACATTACATTTTTAGAATATTCAATGAATTCTTTAGTCAAGTCTAAACTCACGTAGGCTAATAACCACACCATAAGGTTCTGGTTGAGTTCCAAATTTTGAATTTTTTTTTTTTGTTATTTGTTTAAAGAATCACATATGAGTTTAGTGTGCCAGAACTGGGATTTATGCCAGGCATGGCAACAGACTTGGCTTTGTATAATACATCAGGAAGGTAATAAGCTATAAAAAATATACATATTAATAGTGCCAGATGGGCCCAACAACCCCAACCTTTAGAAATACAGTTGGGTCGGGTATGAGTTTTTGTATGCAACTTTCATTCATTAAAATATGATATTGTATTTACATCATCCAAACATGGTAATGCAACAGATTCGAATTCTTGGACCAGTACACCATATTTTCCAACTTTGTATTTGACAGGACCATTCAGTAACGTTTGGTCTCTGGCTAACCGACCCCGGGCTCCTTCTAAGGTGACTACATCAAATCCTTCCCGTGTTCCATTTTTCCGTATCTCTTCTGTATAAAATCCGCAAACTTTAACATTTTGCGAAGCTACTATCGACGAAATTTTCTTAATTATTGTAGTCTTTCCGACACCTGGAATATTATTACTTTTCACTTTTCAATAGATAATTAACAAAATAAACAGCATGAAACCAACTCAGTATTGTGTTTTCAAAATATCTTCTGTGTGATATAATTACTAGTAATGGATACTTAACCCGGGTCGCCCGTAACAATCAAATAATTATATTTATTGGCCATGGCGTGCCAATTGAAAATAGCTTGGTATTCTTTTTGTTTTAAAGATATTTTAAATCCTCCATGGAAGGCAAATAAACACAGACTACGAAGTAAGAAGTAAACAAAAGATAAGAGATGAATGACGTTTGAGTTTGACAGGAATGAAAAAACCTTTCATGCTGCATTTACACGCTTGGCCAACCTCGACCAGCCTCCACCAACGCATGCGTGTAAATGGGGTGTTTGCCTCGGCTGGCCCTTGACTTTTCATTGTTGATAGCTTGGCGTTGGTAGACGTTGGCTCAGCCTAAACCATTGGTGCATTTATAAGTTTGTTGCTTATCACATTACTTATACTCTAACTAGAATGCTCACGCGCACTTCAAAAGCGTTCCGAAGAGCACAGCTTCAAGAAGTAGCCGTGTCCCTTTCTACTAGTGTATCCATACAAATGTATACAATGGGACATTTCTAATATAAGGTATAAAAAAAACATTTTGTATTCATTACAAGAGAAGTTCCCATATAGTTCTTGAAGCTATTATTAGTCAGTTTTCATAAATGAATCTTGTTATGTAATCCTTGGCGCTGGGATGGGACTGTCTCCTATTATGTGTAAAAAGTACTATCTATAGCTTTTTATTAGCCAGAAAGGAACAGATATCCTACATAACCCTATCATGCTGCATTTACAAGTTGGCTGAAGCTGGGCCAACTTCTACTAACTCCAAGCTATCAACAATGAAAATTTTAACACGCTGGCGTTGGTGGTTACTGGCTGAGGTTGACCAAGCGTGTAAATCCACCATTATACTGGAAATATTTTTCCTTCTTGAAATATATAAACAATTTTAATAAAAATGATGTGATAAAGTATATTTTACAGTGTGTGATATTGTCTCGTGAGCATTCCAGTTAAAGTAGTTCAAGTTCCTTGACAAAAATAGAGTACATTCCATATACTGCGTCCCACACACACATTCTATATTCAAATGATATTCAATCACAGGGGTAGCCACCGTGTAACCTAGTATGAGATAGCGATATTTGTGGGAGTGTGGCCAGGTTGACACGTTTTTCCTAAGGTATCGGGAAACTTTGACCGCTCTTTAAAAAAATATAATTGCTAAAATATCGATATTTTAACTTTGAGTGAAACTACAGTGCACATACATGCCTGGGTCACCAGTCATCATCCAGAACTAATAAAAACACTGTATAACATGAACACAATTTAAGTAAATAGCCAGTTCTGAAAATAAAAACTATTGTAATAAAAGCTAATAACAAAATAATATCTAGTCCGCCCCGTGACCACGAAATTTGTAAAGTAATCGAAACGTCGCGTGGAGAAGTTAAGAAAAGCAAAACTTAAACCAAATCCGCGATAAAATCCGTAAATAATAGTCTTAATTCAAAAACAATATCTACTGCGCAACCATATACAGTTCAATACATATAAGGAAAAAGTTTAAAATATAAAAGATAATTAATGAGGTTTGTTTTGTTAATATGTAATTTAAATCTTTAATATCTTTTGTTTTAGGGAATATCAACCGTCTGACCGCTGGCCACCCCAAATAATGTAAATATTTGCCTCCAAAACGTCAAATTTCCTGGAGTCAAGCGGTTACGCCGATAAGGACAGGCTACAAAAGCTTGCATCTCTTTCTTACATGAACGTTATGTATAAATCTCTTTCGTTTTGTGTAAAAGGGATAGAACATGTGACTCCGTCTATTAGTTTCTCCGTCTACGTATTTAATACTTTCGTCTCATTCTTACACTAGTTTCTGCCAGTTTCTTATCAACACAGACGACTATTCCACTATCACAGAATCAAAGTTCACTTGTTTCGAAGTTATTTTTACCGGTGTTTAAGTTTTATCGCTTGTTTTATCACTTACTAGTGGATAAAGACGCTCGCATATTTCAATTAAAGTAAAAAATGGCTTCTGTTGGCGCTGTTGCAAGAATCCTACTCGGAAAAAATGTATTTTGTAAAAGCAGAGTTGGTGCCGTATCTAATACCGGTCTGATCAAGTTTTATAGCGCAGGTTAGTATAAAATATACATTTTAATAATGTAGCATGGTAGGTTACGGCACGCTTGATCGATGTTAAAATTTCTAAATGCCAAGTGGCATGGCATGTAATATTCTTAGGCTCATAGATTACCTAACATACCCTTAGATTTTTATAAACAGAAAGTAATCAATGTAGCAAAAAATCAAATTAGCAAAAGTCAAAAAAGGTCTCAATGAAACAACACATTTATGTAATTAAAATATTGTAAACATTTTATTTATAGGTACCCACTAAAGCCTACTAAGTACTACCTACAGTACCTAGTAAAGCCTTAAAAACTTTTGATATTTTAAGTCACTTTAATTTATTTTTATTTGTACACATTGCTACTTTGTGTATGTGGTTGGTTTTATTTTTATTGTAGTTTTAGGATTGCTCTAGAAAATATTGCTATATACCTCCTGTCTACCATAAAACCCATGTACCGACAAAAATACTATGCCAGCTGTATGCCTTCAACATTCATTATATGCAAGTTGTCTTGCGAATAATGAATGTTAAACATATACTACAGATATAACATAGACATACTTGTGTATGTGCCCATAAAAACCAAGCACATTAGTTCAAGCAAATATTTAAATTCTCTAAAAATAATCTAACCTAATTGCTAATTTTTGGACCATACTTTATTCATAATTAGGTAATAAAGGTATGATAAATATCTTGATCCTCTTAGAGCGGCCAATTAACATTTTGTTATTCTATTATATTTATTTCACAGAAGCAGGTTTTAGGATCTTATGGACAGCATTTTGAATAGTTTTTTTGTTAAATTTACATAATTGCAATTATTTACAACAAGACTATAAATATCAGAAGTAAAGTTTTCATTGTTTATTTCTTGGTTTAAACTTTATTAACACTGCTGTATCAATGGGTATTGTCTACTTCTTTCTCATCACATTTTTATTATGTACTAAAACTTGTCACTTCGCTTTTTCATATATTTTATATATCAGTGAATTTAACGGTCATCTTAGAGTATTTATAATATAACATTGTGCTACTCCAAAAATGTGGATAAAATACTTACAAGAAAAAATAAGGGGTATTGTCCTATTGAATTCCACTCAAACTCATTTAAGAAGGACAATAACTTTATAATTTAAGATACCAACATTTAATACAAGATCAAATTAAAATTCAATTTGTAAAAGTATGAAAACATTATCATAAAAAAAATAGTTTAATATAATGTGTTATAGGTTTAATATAATTTAAGTACCTACATATTAAGACTTTTTAAAGGGTTATGTACATCTATCTGTAAATTAAAAAATGTAATCAGCACCAACATACTCTCAAAAAATATTCAAGATATCATTCTGGGGCAATTGTAGTACCCTATGGCCTTTAACTTATGTAACAAATAATGCAATCACAATGATCTAAAAAGTAAAATAATTTCATTAACTAGTCCTTGATCAGAGGTTAGTGCTATCTTATCTCTTAATGGCCATTACATTACACACTGATTTAATAGTTTTTAATAAATAATGTATTATGTCATTTTTCCTCAACATTTCATTATAAATGATGAAATTTAATTATTGAAGCAGGAATATAGAATATGGATGAATTAAAATTTTGAATGTCCATTGAACAATGTGACAGGAGAACTGTTTATAATTTTTTTTCTGTGAAATACTAATTTAATGGTCAAGAAAGGTTTTTCACACCGGACATTCAAATCTTTAATTATCCTACAGAACTATGAAAAAGTGCTTAATTTGTTATAAAAATGAAAAATATGATGTCCTATTTGTTGTAGCACCCTCATATGAAAACATCAAGGTAGAAGTTGTTGGAGCAAAGAAGAATGTTGGCCTTATCCAGTTGCACCGGCCAAAGGCTTTGAATGCCCTCTGCAAACCCCTGTTCGTGGAACTTGGCAAAGCTGTCAATGACTTTGATACAGACAACAGCATTGCAGCAATTATTATCACTGGTCAGTGGTCAGAAACTATTAATCAGAAGAGATATTTTCTAAGAGTCTTAACAAAATACAACAGTTTCAACAGTTTGCTACACAGATAAATTGAATTATGTTTTTATGATGTCTAAAGATAACAGTTTTCTTTGTACTATAAACTTTGGACTTGATAATATATTTGATTTAAAGACTAGTGATTTTTTAAAGCTATCAATGAGAATTGTGCTACAATTTATTTTATGTTAATAGCAAGTAAACATACCAAGTAACTAGATGTCTATAGTTATTGATAACATATTTTTCCTCTTTAGGCAATGAAAAAGCCTTCGCAGCCGGAGCTGATATCAAAGAAATGCAAAACAAGACCTACAGTTCGAACCAAAAAGAAGGATTCTTACGTGAATGGGAAGATATCTCTAATTGCGGCAAACCCATTATTGCTGCAGTCAATGGGTTCGCGGTGAGTACTTAAAATAAATTAATGTATCTACCAAAAACACCAGTAATAAGTCTTTAAGTGCGAGTATAAGAGCAGGAATTTTAGTATCACAACACACCGAACGGCGACCCTATTAAAGAAAACTAATGAGCAATTCCATATTTTTTTTCTAACATCTGGAAATGGGTATTTGCAATGTTATTCCAACTACTAATTAGAGTAATGTATTGCTTTCATAATATAAACATAATTGAAAAAAATAGCAGTCAGACATCTTATGTATCAGGATGGCAAGCGCAGTAAAATGCCAAGCATTGCTTTGTAATTCAAGGTGCTGGTTGGTTTTGCTACAGTTCATGAGCAATCATATCGAATGACATGCTCGTCCATCCATTTAAAGCAATAAAAAATATATGTTAGTAATTATTATAACTTGTGTTTTCATAACAGCTTGGTGGCGGTTGTGAGCTAGCCATGCTCTGCGACATCATATACGCCGGCGAGAAGGCCAAGTTCGGGCAGCCCGAGATCAACATCGGCACCATCCCCGGCGCTGGCGGCACCCAGAGACTCCCCAGATACGTCGGCAAGTCCAAGGCGATGGAGATCGTCCTTACAGGAAACTTCATTGACGCTCATGAAGCTGAAAAAATGGGTAATTACAATATTTTTCTATAACAGAAAATAAGACGTCGTGTTGAATGTACTGTAGTACGATCCTTGTAGGTTCTATCGTGATAGACAACTTTAAAGTAGTGACGTATCGCGGATAGTTGCGGATTCAAGATCAGGAAGATTGGTGCAATATGATAAGGATCGGTTTCACCAGTTGCTGATAGTTTCAATAGTTTTCTGCTCTCCAACACGATCTGTCAGATAAAGGTCGGTGATATTTTTTTGGTTTAACCATCCCCTCCCTAATATGTCTATCCCTAATACGTCAGCGTTTTCCGGAGAAAACTGGACTGGTAGTTACCGTGACGCGGACAGAAATAAGTCATAACATCCAAAGCAAAAATTTCATAATATTCAGGATTACTGTGTGACAAAATACACCCCACACTTTGAAATTCTCTAGGTACTAGGACGACGAAAGATGGCTACCTCACATTTGTAGATAAAAATACGCCAGCCATATCAAACTCTTCCTACACTTAATAAATTCCAAACAATCCTGAAATGAAAATCAAAGGAATGTGATTTATTGAATCCGTTAATATGTACAACATCATTTAGATTCAGTATTTTTTTGTTCTACCACCCGGTTCGGGAAACGGTTTCACTAGAGAAGAACGGGCAAGAAACTATCGTTGCTCTTTCCAAACCAGTTTCAATATAGTGATTATTACAAAAGTTACAAGTTTGTTTAAATCAGAGTAGTTCATAGTAAAATGTGTTATTAATTTGTATATTCCTTCCAAAGGTCTTGTGAGCAGAGTATTCCCTGTTGACAAACTGTTAGAGGAGACAATCAAGTTGGCTGAGAGAATCGGTACACACTCGCCACTCATCGTCAAGTTAGCCAAGCAGTCTGTGAACCAAGCATACGAGACTTCTCTGAAAGCCGGTCTACAGTTCGAGAAGTCTATCTTCTACGGCACCTTCGCTACGGTGAGTGAATTGTAACATTTCTTCTGCTTAGGACTTATTAATAAACTCGGATGAGCGAAGGATTAACTTTAGCCCAACGTTTTAGAATAGGGATGTTGACTAATTGCCCTATATAAACACGAAAATAATAATTTTACTAAAATATAGACTTATGTTAATTAAAAGATACGTAAACAAAATAGTTTTCTCGAATTCGTTTTTGTGCCGCACCGTCAGGCTGTGGAATTGTTTGCCTGCGCACGTGTTCCCTCCTTCCTACAATCCTGGGTCCTTCCGCCGCGGTCTGAAGAGGCACCTTAGCAGGCCGGCATAATTGTTTCCATTGGCATGGGACTGCCGTCCGATACCAATGGATACTCTGCTGGGCGGCATTGGCACTTTCCATCAGGTGCAATGCCGCCACTATGCCAGGCCAGTTTAAAAAAAAAAAAAGTTTTCTTAATTTCCGCTGAAACGCTCTAACCTGTCACGTGGCTATAGTCCACGTCAACGATTGCTAACAGTCTCGCGTTCTATCAAAATGAACTGAGTTTTCCATCTTGCTCGCCCGTTTAGTGACGTCAGCGCGCTCCGATCGGTACTTATTTGAAGTCACGTGATAATGGGTATTGAATAAAACATTTAAAATATTTTTATTTAATTTATTACTAAAAGTTAGGTTCTCAAAATATTATATTAAGTTTTAAATATAATTTGAATCGAGTTATTATTAATAATCACGGGTGTACTTCGGCCTAATACGACAATCCTGTTATGGTAACACACTGATTTTAAAATTTAATACTACGAACTAAATTATCGAGTTAATTCTAAAGCTTTGGGCTTGATGCTTCGCTCATCTGAGATTGTGACTAAGGGTCTTAGGCAATATAGAAAAGAATAATAATCTGTGCACTTATTGCGATTCGGATACAAATTATAAAACTCTTAATTTAAATAAACTATGTGTTTTTAAGTATCACTTAATGTACAATAATCATCTTGATTATTGTACATTAAGATAAGATAGTGGGAATACATTTTACTGTCTTTCTCGTACGCCTGTACCTGCTGTTAAAGTGATGACGTCACCGCGTGCAAATATCGTCCTTTTTCTGTCACGCAATAGATATTGCTTTATGACTTTAATAAATAAAAACAAATAAAGGGAGATCCCTTTATTTACTAAAAATTGCCTCCAGAATTCCAGTTCAGTTCAGTTCCTATATTTTTTTTGTTTCTATATTAGTCTTCTAACATATTAGTAGTTAAGTTTGAATATATTCTAACAGGATAGGCATTAAAGCCACCGGATCTTTTTAACTTAATATGAATATGTAGATACTTTTGTTTTTTAGTTTTGTTGAGCTATTTGTATTATATTGTGAATGAATATAACTGGGTTTCGAAATTTCGTGAGCATAGTTTTTAATAATTTTCTTTATGTATTACAGGAGGATCGCAAAGAGGGCATGACTGCTTTCATAGAGAAGAGAGCGCCAACTTTCAAGAATGAATAATTTTTGTATTACTTATTTTATGTTATATGTAAAAAAATCAAATTCTACTTTAAGGCAAAATGAAATTAATCTTTACAATATTAAAATATGTATATATTTTTATACAATCAACTGGTGCTTATTGTTTTGTAGGTAGGTATACAGTATACACATCAAACTAAAAATATATACGAAATTATACAACTTAATTTTTAACTTTTATTCTTTTATTTCGATACGTAAATCTCAACTTATGAAATCTGATAAAACTGAGATAAACACTTATTTTTTATCGCAGATTACTGTGTATCTGCACACAGGCCACGTAAGCGTTACGCCCCCAGATTTATATCGCAACAAAGTGAGCTAGTTGGTAATATCATATTATGATAACCTCTAGTTGGCCCCTATACTCATTTAGCATTTATACGTCGGCATTAATTGACCTGGTTGTTAGGATATTTTTGGAATTTACATCAATTGTGTACATATTCAATGCCTATTAATTTAATGCAACAATTGCATATAAATATTGTATTTATTTATATTTTTGAATATTTGAATAATTAAGTTTGATTCAATACTCCGTTTATTTCAATGTTCACGATTGTGACGTGAGCGAGAGATAAGGCCAATCAATGAATGACACACGGAGCTGGGTTGTAGTATTAAAATGCATCAGCAGAAAAGCGATAAATAACTAAAGGTAAAGGTCTTACACATCCAGTATCTACTTTGTATAACATATATTTTAGAACATTTACAGCATATCTATTAAATAATATGAAAGGACCATAATATACAGTTAACTGAAGGTATGTTAGAATGTTCACGACCATAATTTAGGATCTAGCGGCCCGCCCCGCCTTCTCTTGGGTTGGATATATATTTTATGTAATTCCACTCCACACCAGGTAAGTACCTACTAGAAAATTACGTATTATTTTTCATACAAACTCTTGTAAGTATACCTATTACCAAAACTCGACCTTTATATTCGATCGTCCCGTTTTCTTCCCACCATGACGTCGTCTTGCTCAATCCTTGAATACCATCACGTCCCGTCTAACCCGTCACTTCCCACTCCGCCTTGTCTTATTATTTTACCAAAACTTTTTTGACATCAATGGCTTGAATGGTCGTGATTTTACATACAATATATCAGCCCCATGATACTGACTTTTTTAATTGCTACGCGTAACTAGATTTCTAGAATAATAATAAATTTATTTTTATTAAAAATAATAATAGAAATAAACACGCTCGATGGTCTTACGGTGGCATTAATACCACCAAAAGTCGACCTACCGTGTTTTTAACCGACTTCAAAAAAGGAGGAGGTTTTCAATTCGACTGTATGTTGCTTTTTTAAATGTTTATTACATCATTTCTCTGTACTGGGTGAACCGATTTCGATCATTCCTCCTTTGATTGAAAGCTGGTGCTTATCATTTGGTTCCATAAAAATATGGTGAAGATCTGATGAATATCTTCGGACCTGGAGAGGGGAACTCCTCAAAATTAAGTAAGATCCAATGGTTCTTTTTGCCTTAGGTTCATTATAAAAGTTAAGTTACAGCAAGAGATAAAATTAAACTACACGTAAATACTAATATCTTCAAAACACTAAAAATAATAACATAATAAGTACCCCTGAAAGCAAAAAAATAATATTTATTTCATTGTACTTGTGCATGTTGATTAATTTGCTTAGTGACTTGACTAGTCAACAAATCAAAATATATACGTAACATATTGAAGGCAGGTCGCCCAATACCAAACACATAGATATTTAAATTAATATAAGGCATAGGTCCTACATGTTTGGTACTTGCCAATGCGAGCGATCAGCAGCCGGACCATCAGCCAGCCTCTGGCAGCCGCGTTTTTGTTCGCTCACCAAGGCTGTGGAGGTCAATTACTGTGTATCCAATCCCCTGCCACTGCGTAAACCTGATGACAGTTTGACCCACAGAACAAAGCAGATATCTTGGCTTGGCATTTTAAAGTTAATGAGCTGTTAAGTAGCTGATTAGTAACTTTTGCCGCCTTTGAATACTGTTTTTGAGTCAGCTCATATTTACGGCATTTGAAAACTGCGTTAAGTCCTTTTTAATAAGGAAGATAATATTTATTTCATTAAAAAAATGATAAATTAACGTAGTGTTTTAAATTCTCTTTGTGATAAATAGTCAATAAATATATTTGTGTAAAACGAAAGGTTGTACTGATATACGGAGTCAATCAAAACTCAGGGAAAAATAAAAATAAACGACGTATTGTTTAAAAATCAATTTGATAAGTTTTTATTATAAACTAAGGATAAATAATTATTTGAACTCTTTTTGTTCAATAAAGTTTTTTCCGAAAAATTCACACATCACTAACTCCGTCTAAATATTGGATAAAAGCAGACAAAAACATCTATTATATTATGATCAAGAAGCTTATACCCAAATGGAGATTGCATTCCGTATAAAACACTGATGCACAAAAATTTGACCTTGAATGAAGTTGCTGTTTTCTGCTATCCTTTTCTTTGGAGTGAAAACGAATGAACATGATGTTTTGTTCATTCATTGTCACTCTAAAGAAAAGGATAGCAGACAACAGCAACTTCATTCAAGGTCAAATTTTTGTGCTTCACTTTTATATACAGAATGCAATCTCCATTTGGGTATAAGCTTCTTGATTATGATAGTAATGGCTTATCCATATAAAAACTTATGTCCACAATAAAAATATTAGATTTGATTGATTAGGCTGTATAGTTTATTTCTTTGTGAAAGCCAAATTAAAATACATAAACGTCATGAATGTCAACGTGACATTTCGTGTTGTAACTTGTAGCTTGTGTTGTTGTGGGTGTTTTGCTGTTTTTATTATAATTTGTATATACCTATTAAAAACCAGTTCACCTGTCGGTATGAATTTACCACTGGCAAAGATTAAACACTTGCAAAGCTATTAAAAACCACGGAAGGTTCCCAAACTTCCGTACTGTCCGATCAAAAAATTGCAAGTAGTTTCCGTACAAACAACATCAATGTTTTGGGATCACATATACAGGAGTCGACAGATCATGCAAGAGTTTGAAGACACTGATGTGCATAAAACTAGTATATCTGTATTCGTGGCGTTATTTTATTTGGAAATGCTGTACATTCTAATTATGACCCTATCTATTTTGAACCGACTAAATCAGAATCTGCTTTAATATTTTCTCTTGTTACGGTACGTACATGAATTTTACAACTATTAACGTTATGAATTTCAGTTCCATATAATGTAGATTTGTTTGCAGACAGATTTATTATGTATGTATGTTTTTGACATATTTCATTTCGTCAAATTTAATCCTTTTCAATAACATGAACTGAGAAGCGTTGTGACCTAAACATTAATCTATAGGATCAATATTTGAGGATACATAGTCTGACTGTAAGATGAACAGTATGGGCTTATTTTTTAAAAATTTTGGTAGATACAATAACTTAATATTGATTTATCACACCCACATAAATTTCATAAATATATAATCTCTCTCTGTCTCTCTCTTTCTCTCTTAAAGTAAAAATATATATTAATCTTAATAATATTGTTTACAGAAGAGTGTTGATTACCTATTTGACAAGTCTCATAACATCTGCGATCAACACACTTAACCATGGGACATTGGAATCGTAATACATATACAGGCAGACTGTTCCTTGCCAAAGGGCATGAGGAGATATTTGTTGATGTTGAGCAAGTATTGCCACATCAATTAGAGGGTATCAGGTTTTTATACAGACAATTTAAAAAGGTATAACCACACATAATTTATCCTATTTTTACATATGAAAAATAATAATAATATTGCACCTTTAGAATTATAGAGACCTAACTAAAAAACCTTATTTTTTGGGAAATATTCATTAAACATTTCTAACATAAAAAAATTTGTACTTATAGAAGATATATGGATAAGATTGAAGTATACATTTTTTTGTCTTTCACCTGTCAATATGTCCTTCTTTATTGAGGGGTCGATGGAGATATTCATTTTGAGCCACACTTATGATTAAAAGGCAATATCTATTTTTTTGGATTAGGTCACTTTAATTCTAAAGGTGCAATATTTCTCATTCGAGCAGTTAAAAACATGTCACTAGGGCAGGAATGATGAACTAATGGCATATGTGCCATTGATGGCATATGTTTGTTATTGTAGTTTATGTCATTTTTACCCAATAATAATTCAATCAAAATTAACTGATGGCACATCTATGTCTTAATTAAAAATTTGTTTATTAAATAATGCATTTTGATGGACAATGGTCACTCCTCCCCTAGGGATATCTTATTACCTTTGCTATGGAGCAAAGTGAACCATTAAATGTGTGTCATCTCCTGCTCATCATCATCATTATCATCTCAGCCACAGGAAGTCCACTGCTAAACACAGGCCTCCCTCAAAGATCTTCACATCAACCTATTGGAAGCGGCCTGCATACAGCGACTTCCTACAATGTTAGCCAGATTGTTTCTCCACCTTGTAGGCAGGCGTCTCACACTTTGCTTGCCTGTATCTCCTACTCATTCACTTATTTAATTGAAGTTCATCAACATTAGGAAAACATTACACTTCAGTCACCCTAATTTTTTCCATTCTAGAAAAATCCTGGTGTAATTCTCAATGATCCTACTGGCTACGGTAAAACTCGTCAAGTGATACTATTTATAAAAGCAATGAAACATTTGTTGAAAAAACCATTAGCAATACTATGCAGTGATCATGAAAAACATCACTGGTTGAAACATTTTCAAGAGTTCACTGATTATGGAGATGGTATGAATTTATTTTATTAAGTTACTGTTTTTGTTCTAAAGTATTAGACTGCCTGAGTGGCGAAGTTGTACTACGGATGACTGCAAAACTGAAATGTGAATCCCATATCGGCAATCTGATACAAGTTTTTTCTGTTCATAATCAGCTCAGAGTCAAGAATTTGTGTCCGATATAGCGATAGGGTCGCCGCCTTTCAAATCGTGAAACGGAACCCACAAGGCGAAACTAGGTTTTCCTGGAGCACCTCTGCCTACCCCTTCTGGGAAAAGGCGTAGACGTATGTCTTTATTAGATTTGCAGGAAACATCAATAGCAAACACATTAATGCCTATTTCCTGGTCTTATCAAAAATTTAATGAATAAATACAGCCGTGCTTCACGCACACTGATCTCCCAAAGATATGAATAAATATCTTTGAAAACTGACCCGAACAAATACTTGTGGATTGCACAAACATTTATAATAAGTATTATTTTTTAATTTAGTTATATTAGTACCATTGTTACCATTGTTAACCTGTTCTTTTTTCTTCTATAAAATATCTACATTAACAGCATTTATTTTGCAGGTGTTCTAGTTGAACCACCTAATTTAAACCTCAGAAAGATGTCCGTATGTATAACTACAAAGAAAAATGTGGAGTCGCTTCTGAAACGTGAGTGGAGTATACTGGTTGTAGATGATGATACGGCTATCAACGATGTATTGAAAAGATCGAAAATCAATGCTGAATACAAAGTCTGGTTAACTTCAGTAGATATGAAGGTAATATAGTGCTGAAGCCTTTTGTTTTTTTTTAACACATAAATCTTAGGTTTCAATTATACAATTATTTTAGTGTGATTGCCACAGTGGCGTAGTTGTACTACGGTACGGTTACAAAGCTGAAGTCTCGGGTTCGATTCCCGGGTCGGGCAAAGTAATATTGGATGTTTCTATTGATTATTCATATGGTGATAAGCTAGCCTTCTATGACATCGTGGATCGGAACTCGGAATATACAATGCGAAATGTGGGTGTCCTATACCATTGCCTTGCCATTCAGGGAAAAATGGCGTGAGTTTTTGTATGTATGTTATTTTAGTGTTACATGGCCAACTATCGATGAAGCCTAGAGGGTACTTTTATCTCGGGAAAATATAATGCGATCCGTTTATCCCGGAAAAACGTATTCAGACGGGTGAAGTCGAAAAATATACTAGACAAGGAAATTTAAAACTCAACCATTCTTATCAATGAAATTATGAAGTATGTTACTATACTACGTACTACACGTCATGTTTATTTGCTACTATTGCAGATAAACCCATTCATACTACCTACTTCCTATTCATATTTATAACATAAAGACCAAGTTTGTGTGTTTTTTACTTCTTCACGCCCAAACGACCGGACAAAAGTCGATGAAATGTATGGAGGTTAGCTCAATCCCTGGCTTAAGAGGTTAGGGGTAGTCAGATTCACGAAAAAATGAGAATTTTGAGTAATTTTTTTGCGGTTTTCGAGTTACAGTTGTCATCAGTTTAAAAAAACATAGTTTTGAGAAAAACGCATTTAAAGTTTCACACTAGATTTACGTACACAAATGCGAATTATTTAATCACTTACACCAAGTCATCTATTCCTGGGCCATATAATAGTTCTTCAGCCATTGTGGAAGTTTCCATACATCAATTTGCTGTTGCCTACAAAGCATTCTGCCATTCCGAGTGTTGTCGTTGGCGCGCTGATGTGCCACTTTCACACGAATTAGACCCATAATTATTAAGTCCTAGAGTATTCATAATCACTAATAATGAATTTATACCTTAATGAAATATACAAGTAGCTATGTATGATTCGATCAAATATACACTAGATACACAGTTCCCTGTAAAAGTTCTGTTAAAAAGTGGCACCGATGCATGACATTAAAAAAAGTAAACAAAAAGATCACATATTCCAAATATATTAACACAAATTCCACCTTATTCCTGGAGCTTAAAGTAGCTTTTCAAATAATATTGTCTAAAGTTTTACGACGTTTTAGATGCAACGGTCGGTGCGTGACTGAAGGCGAAAGAGTGCTTAAGCACTCTTTTTTGGTGCCATTTTCTAAGCGCTCATGTTGTATCTAGTGTATATTTGATCGAAGTATGTATGCATCAATTTGTACGATAGCAGAACTAGTATTCACGGTTTTTGGGCATATTTTCCATACTAGTTGGTTGAAGCTATCATTATTATTCTGATTGAATCCACCTACACATCTGGAAACTAAATTTTCATTACAGAGATCGTCGTAAATCGGTTTAATAGCTTCTAAAACATCAGGAGGTAAGGTAGATTAATCTTAAGTTTAAGTATCAAACTCTCCACTTGCTTCAGCGCGCTGGTAAGAGCACCAAGAATCTTCGCCTTTTGGACACATATCATGATTCGGATTTTCATCAGTCGAACTGTAGTGGTAAAAAGTTGTAGGAAATTTCATATCTTTGATAGAATCGCAATAACGACGTATTGATAAACCATAGTACACAGTTAACTTGTCTATTACCCTTCCTGTAAGCTTACTTCTACCACCAAGACCTTTTTGTTTAGTTTTCAGAATACGATACAGTCGAGTCGAATACAAGAAATTAAATTAAATTAGAATGGGACAGGACTGGATGGGATGTAAAAGGACGGTACGGGACTGGAAAAGCCGTATAATGCCCTTAAGTCACATTGAGTTTAAATATAACATAGTTTACGAAATAATACATGTATTTGTTATTTACTGACTAAAAAAATTTCTGCGCCCAGGCGTAGACGTGTCGGGCCGATAGCAATTACATAACATGGATTAATTTAGATATTATAAGAATGGGAGAAATAATATATAATCTAGCAAATATTTTAAGATAACTGTCTGTTGAAAATATAAAAAAAAAACTAAAAAAATATAATAAAAAAAATTGTCGCGTTTCTTAGCAAAATTTTTAGTTGCAAATTGTATTTGTAGTCACTAAAACTACCACTCGGCTTTGTTTTCGGTAACAGTCTACCTGAGATACCTGGTATAACTACAGCTAATTACAAGCCTATTTTACCTATCTTTAGTCATGTTACCACCAATTCTTATATTTGTGCTAACTTATTTACAACACATTTCTTTTATAGACAAATTTAACTGCATATTGGAAGATTCTTGCATGGCTGTACCCAAAAGGGGAAAATATTGAGAAAATCATATTGGAGAAAAAAGCCAAGCCAGGTAGTCTAACTGAACAAATATTGATTGAGGCTGCTATGGAAGATGTTGTATTGAGGAGAGTTAATAAAGACTTAACAACATTTAGGGTATGTGTTGACATAAACAGATGTCTACTAAATTTTTGGAGTACATCTAATATTTTTAAAATGTATACTAAAATTATATTCTAATTTTCAGAATAAAGATAATGACACCGAAATGCTATCTAGCAAAAATAAAAATCGAGGGGCGACTAAAACAAAACGTTCGAAAATTAGGAAGAGTGACGAGAATTCTTCAATGTCTGATATATCAGTAACTAGTGACGATGAAAGTGTAAAAATCAAAAGAAAAGTTGTTGAGAATGCAACTAACGTGGAAACTTCTATTGTAGAAAAAATCATACAAAATACAAATATACTAGATAATGGTGGAGGCCTAAATCATCCGGTTGAAACTGATAAAATACGTAGAGGCGTAGTGAAATGTAATGAAAGTGTGGATATTATTACTGATACATGTAGAGAACAACATACGGAAATGAAAATGATAGAACATGAATCATCAGAAAAATGTGTAAGTGCTACAAAAACTAATGAAATATGCAGAGAAGTAATAAGTGAGGTTGTTAATATGGATACATGTAGTGAACAAGATACAGAAATGAAAGACTTAGAGAATCAATCATCAGAAAAGTGTGGAACTGAGGCGGAAACCAGCACAAATATGGAAGTCGAACCAACAGAGATGAATATATCAAACACTTCAAATAATTGCGATAAAGATTCATCAACAGAATGTGAAGATAACAAAGAAAGCGTAACTGCTTCCAAAACGGTAAATATAGCAAAAGATGTTATATCGCCTGTCAAAAAAGAAACGACAAATGAAACAAATAAAAACAAAAGTATTGTGGAATATATGAAAGAAATGGAAGAAAAAGCGATGAGAAAATTTAAAGGATCTGTTCTAGATAGTATTTTTTAAGGGAAATGAAATATTTATAATGGATTATAACATATACCAGTCTATTTAAATGCAATATACCAAGAGGTATGATTAACTATCGTGGTTTAAGATATATTTAAGCATATTTTTTAGAAAATATATGTGTGTCAATGCGTGTTCCTAGTCTGGTGATGTTGGGATATTATTTTCTTCATAGAATCTTATTTGCTTATCATACCTATATTTGTAATTTAAAATGAGTTCATGTTTTTTTTAAAGAGGTTGAAACTATTAAAATTCGTCTTAGTTATATGTTTATTTGGGTCGTGTTGTGCAGAAATGACATCTAAATAGTGTCTACTGGACAGGTAAGGCCGTTACTCAAGAATCTCCGCGTTCTCTGAAGGTCACAAAAATTGCATTTATGTACTTTTAGTATCGAAATAAATTCAATATAGATTTCAATATGGTTAATTTCTGCACAAAATGGTTCATTTGATAGTGGCAGGGTCACTAGCCTAATGTTCGCCGGAGCTTTATGGTTCATTTAAAAAGGTGACAATATCGTAATAACGCTTTTTGAATGCATCAGAGAGCACGCTAAGTTGCCATTTCCTGCAATTTGATGTGATAGACCTTCAATAATAAAAAAATATGAATTTTGCTTTTTATATGCAAACAATAATTTTTACAATTGTGTAAACAATGCTTGAGCGAACAACCATTGTATTGCGTGTACAAGCGACAACTACGCATTGCGCATGAATGGTTTAGGTATTGTTATTATTTTACAAATTCGCTTCCAAATATGCATGTGAAAAAGGGATGTATACTGTGGTACAATTAATGAATTTATCACTACATATTACTAATTTACAATAGTGTATGTCATTTTTATAACACATTTTGTATGTATTGATGTTTTTAATGAAATTATTATGTAAATGGTGAATGAAGTAATTTTTATATCAACATAAAATATAAAATCGTCCGGCAATGTACAATTCAATATTTCATGTGCAATATAATTCATTCATCATTAATTATAGTGTATACTTGGTATAAGTACCTATATATTTTGTAACTTATTTATTTATCTTTGAATGATTTCATCATGAGATGTTAAGTCATCTATCTCCCTTTCCAGTTTTTTTTACTTTAGAATAAAATATTTAATTGAATATTAATCAGACATTATGCTCGTCTGAGATTAAGGAAATAAAACAAATTCAAACAATTAACATTTTATTTATATATTATGTAAATAATATCATTTGTATGTAGATACACGATGTATATATAAATAGCAGCGCCACCTGCATAATTTATGGGCTCTTAAGATAAATAGTGTCTAACAATGACACAATAATAATTATAGATAATTTTGTTTACATTTCAAAAATAATAATTATATTTACTATTATCACTATTGAAGGTACGTGTTAATTACATATTAAGTACTGTTTAGTGGAATGTGAATTTTGTAATAAATTTTTTACAACTTCAATAGAATGTTTTTTTATACATGTGTATGAACGAGGTTAAACCCATTCAATTGTTTCCGTTTAAATTCAAGAAAGCGTGTGTGATCGCACTGATTAATCTCTTGACCTTCAAAACAGATTTAAAAACATGTTTTTGCATATAATAGCTTAATTCTTTAGGAAGCTTATAAGCTATTTCACATCACGCTGCGAAGTTAGAAGAAGAGCAAAAAGTTACGAGTTGAAAATATGCTTTCGTCCAAATCTATTTACTTTGAGTTATTAAGGAGCAAAATAACATCATCTAGATAAAACCGGTCGGACGCGTTAGTCCTTTATAACAAGTTATATCAATAATAATACATCATAGGAAGTATATTCCTCAACGCAAGGGAGTTGTTGACCTAAGTATCACTCTCGTTCTGAATAAAGCGAAGGTTATTTGTTTTCCTGTACAAAGGGTCACTACAACATTCATTTCATATCTCATCAAATAGGTTGTATTATATATAAATAAGCGCTTTAAAAACGAAATTAGCAAGTCAAGCACATATTTTAGGACAAGCACTGTCCTTTTTTTTCAGAAATTTTGAGTTCTAGCTGGATTTCCCAACCATATGCCTACAGATTTTCACAGAAATCAGCAGACATTACGTTTAGTATTTTAAAATATGGTTGGGACTTGTAATAGAGGATTGCATCACAATTTAATCTGAAATGACGTTTTACTTCAAAATAATGCGACAATATAACTAACATAAATTAATTTCAGGAACATCTTTGTCACATAAATCTACATTACATGTATTTTAAATACAATAATATTCTTAGCTTCTTGAATTGTATTTATCACTCCAGCAGGTAAAATAGGAATGTATAGAAATTCATAAAATAATTGAAAGTTCAAAAATATCAAATCTTATAAAATGTTGAAATCTGAATATAAATATACATAAATTATGTCTATTAAATATACACGAAAAAAAAATAATCGACGGATAAAACTTAATATAAATTACACTAAATCCGATTTTTCGATAAATTATATACAACAATATCGAAGCATAGATAAAACTACAAAAAGGAATTCATTACTAAAATTGTGCAGATACCGGTACGTATACCTACGACAAGGTTCTTTTCAACCCTATTTCTCTTCCTCTATTAATTTGCACTAAAAACAGAACTGGATAAATAATAAAGTTTAATTTCCTAGTGTAAGAAGCGTCAATGATCTGATTAAAATGCAGGAAGCCATCAATAAGGCCACAAGAGCTAGTCATCGGAAACACATAGGTATAAGTAATCTTAAAACTACTCGACCTAACAACGGTCATTAGCAAAAAACAAAGTTCATGCATCTTTTCAAGAGCACATCAGTATATTCACAATAAACAAATTCATTTACGGAATGATAAATTCTTGGAAGCAATTGTTTGGCAAGGCACGCAATATTTCCTCGTTGTAAATATCTAAAATATAGGTATTAATAATTCATTGCATCGAATCAGACCTTTAAATTGCTTAACTTTCAAGCGAATAAAGTTGCGGTCGCGGCATTATACTTATATACGATGGATAAAACTTAAGTACTAAACGGAACGTAATCAATGTCATAAAAAAATCCTAAGCACTGTCATTTTCAAATACACATATTGCTAAATTCACTATTATTGATTAAATTACAACTAAAAATATATATAAATAGGTACTGAAAAGCTAATATGTGGAATGGTAAGTACCAGCTTACTCGTAGAAATCTGCTGTCATTTACATCTCAAAATACATTTCTAACAGCTATAATATATAAAAGCATTAATATTTAGGCCGTTATCAATTGCCTTTTTGTGACATGTTATGCTCGAAATCGTTGTTAAAGCTATGAATTACACGCTGGTAGGTCCTGTTTTGACAATGGAAGATATTAGGCGCCATAATTTTGAATTGTACCGCTATGACAAGTGGAGGTACTCTGCGGTGAACACTCGGAAGATCTTGTTGAGGTTTTCGACGGTCTTGAGGTCGATCGCGGACATGTCGTCGGCGGCGGTGTGCCACACGTGAGGGAACGGAGACGGTATCACGTGAAGTATGTCCACATCTGAAAAGAATATCGAATTTTACACATTGAACGCTTTTGCTGCATTTGAAGAATATAGCTAACGGCCGAAATCAATTAAAGATATTGGTTGATATCTAAAGATTGATCACGAAAATGAGCCATCGAAGATAGGTTGAACATTTATCGATAGATCTAGATTTGTGATTTTGATTGGTTTATTGGCGAGATCGATCGTTAGATAGCTACATAGATTAGGATCGTTTATTATTATTGGCCGAAGTAGATTGACTTTAAACGCGCAATATATGTATTTTACAAGAGGCCTTTCCCTTTCCCAAAATTCATCTAATCGCCACCATTTGCAGTCAAATATTTTACGTTTTCAGAATTAAAAAGGTTTGTACAAGATTAAATAAGTAAATTTATATAAATTGACAAAACCACATTAACTTTTCGACGCAGGAAAGCGATTTTGTCGTATCTCAAAGAATGCATATGTGCGTTTTGTATTTTATTTAATTCATAAAAAAAATACCGCATTGAATTTCCTTGTGAAAATGCAAGGTTTTATTTTAAAATGTTATTAATAAAGAAATGGTATTCCTAAGTTTTCAAGTTAGTGGTTATTCATTTTTTAATTAATTTTTTTCTGATCCTGGTGTAAAATTGCTTATTTCGAGATACGACAAAATCGCTTTCCTGCGTCGTTTTACTTCCATGCATAGTGCATAAATTGCATTCTTTACACTTTCGAGATATACACACAGTGGATTTTTTTGTTGTTAAACATTTTGAATTTTCGATACGCGGTCAAGCAAACCAGTCAGTGGGTTGATAATCGTTCCTATAACTTCGAAAGAAGTTATGTAAAACAAAGCACTTTCTAGATTTTAAAGTGGATATTATCGTATCAAACGGAATGGATGTTTTGATAACATATCAAGATTACGGAATTTCATATTTAAAATCTTATCTTATTACATCCAGTTCTCATGTTATTTGCAATATTTATATTTCTGACCAGCAATAATATGCAGTGATCTAATATATTAATTTCCCGTTTAACCTGATAAAGGGTATTTAAAAAAAAAATGATAGATCAATCCAAAATGCGCAAAATTATGATATTGTGATTTTCTTTCGATAGCTTTTATGAGCTGTTGGAACCTAATGAAAACACGTAAATACGACACTACTATGAAACCTACATAAAATTCGCCCTTTATCTCTGATCTCTTTTAGATTGAGAGGAATTCCACTCACTTAAGAATTGGTATTCACATAATTAACATTTTATTTATTTAGAACGATCATGTATGCAGGTTCTTCACGATATTGTCACCGTTACTGGCGGACGATAATTAACTATGCACACACACGTAATTTCCACAAATACGAGGTGAGTGCCCTGTGACCACAAACCGAGACCAACACTAGCGGCTGCAGTCCGTTCTTTTACCAACTAAGCTATTGGTCATTTTAATTATAATATATAGATGATACTGAAAATGATACCACAGATATATGTATACGTACATATATACTTACAAGTTACAAGTCTTGTGCATAGCCAAGTATTCGAATCATTTGATGATTTTATACATAACAAATAATTTAAACTTCAACATTTTAATAAAAAGAGAAATAAAACTAATATTTTATTAAATCAAAAATATTTTTTGAAATCCGACTTATTAGTTTTGAGATATGCGTGGACATACACTTATGAAATTTGGCACACTTATTCAGAAACTGGTAAAGACTAACATCTCTAAAAACTTTGCAATTCAGACAAAATTGCATACATACACACCGAATTGATAATCTCCTTTTGTGAAGTCGATTAAAAAGATTTAATTTACATACAGTAGTCGGTACCTATCTTGAGTAGGAATCTTGAAAATCTTATCATGCATGTGATAAGAATAATCTTAAGCTATATAGATTTAGTTGGCACTTAATAAATAAATGAAGCATTAAAGTTGGAGTTAGATAGGAGATGGTTCATCCCTGAATTCTCAAAAATATGATATGATGAGACGTTTGCCGAATTTCGTGCCAAATATTTTCCTTCTATTGCAAAACACAGATTTCATAAAATAAAAAATATCTTATGTTAACATAACGCATGATGTGTAATGAACCGTAATGATTACTATTCACGCTTTAAACACAATTTGTTACAGTTGTAGAAGTATTACTACTACGATCATAAAATTTGTTTCGGTTAGAAATCGTCACGAGCTGCGGATTTATTACGCGTACCACGCTTGTCAAAAAACATAACACTGATAAGTGTTGTTTCTAAAACACGAGTACAACTAATTTTTAACTTTCAATACAGAGAAAAACCGTGTCTTGAATGTTTTTTTAAAACACCCATAAAAAGGGTTAGTCATTTTCGTGCGCTCTAATCCTGAGACATGAGATGTTAAGTCTCAATATGTCTTCTAGTACTTTGGCCACAATGTCCTTCAAATCGGAACACAACAGTACCTTTAAACTGCTGTTTGGCGGGAGATATAGATATTGCGGTGGTACATACCCAGGCGGCCTCTTACATATGAGAGACCTACCACCATTTGCTATATAGTCAATAGAAAAGTCTATCACGATTATTGGGTAACATAGCACGTCTATAATGAAGTGATTATGACACTAGGATCCTTATCCACAAGCTACAAGGTCACGTGCTCGGCGCGGCACGGCGACTCCGGTCACTTTTCAAATCGACTACAACCTTCAAATACATTTATTAAGATTCATGTCAGAGGTTTAATTATAATAGACTAAGAATGCTGCGTTTGGCTTTGTTTATTTTTGCTAAAATTATGTGGTTATAGAAAAAACACTCGGGGATGCAACATATAAGAATCTTGTTAATATTGAGTTTTACAAAATATTGATCTGTAAATATACTTGCATAATAATTAGCAATGATTCGCATCGCAATGCCGCCAAAAATATAATTACTTTTTTATATCGACAAGTCTGATTAATTTTTACCGTAATTATGAATGAAGTGTTTCCGGAAACCGGAGTATCTATGTAAAATCAGCTAATTTTGATGATATAGAGAGGCCATCTGGGTGGGTACCACCGCAGTGTCTATTTCTCCCGTCAAACAGCAGTGTAAACGCACTGTTGTGTTTCGGGTTGAAGGGCATTGTAGCCAGAGTAACTACTGGACATATTGAGACTTAACATCTTATGTCTCAGGATGGCGAGCGCAGTGGAATGCCAAGCATTGCTTTGTAATTCAAGGTGTTGTTTGGTTTTTCTAGTGTTCATGAGCGGTCGTATCGCTTACCATCAGGCGAACGGCATGCTCGTCTCGCCATTCATAGCAATAAAAAAAAAAAATATATATATTTTTCAAATAAGTATTATAGGTCGAAATATGCAGTAGTTTTGGTATAAATATTTGCTAAAATAATATACTTTAGATTTTAATATTTGCTTAATAAGACCTTAAAAAGGCAATAAGAAATTGAACAGTATAATTAATTACGTGACTAAATCGAAAATATGTACTAGTATTATCCTACAAACACTATATCATACAAAATAGCATCAGGCAAGGTTACAGTTAAAAATTGTAATGCAGAATGTAGCTCGCTTAAATATTTTATCATTATAATATTTTCTCTACAATCACAAATGATTTGGACATAAACAAAGTGTTAGTACGTACGATGTGATGATATGAGTCTTGTGGTTTGAGTAAAATTTGCAACGATGCTAAGAATTCCACGATATAAAATTATTTAACAACAAATATATAGTTTTTAAAAATAAACAATGGTCCGAATGGAAATCATTACATAAACATAAAATTTGGTTTCATTCACACCTTGTGTAAGAAGGATAAATAAATAATTGTAACGATATAAAAAGAATAAGCATAAGTCTAGCAAGGGCGGATCCAGATTCCAAGCCAGGGGGGAGGGGTCATATTACAGTTCTTGTCAGAACACTGGATACGATTTCAATACTCGAATTCGTAATAATATTTTTTTTAAAGCTTGTTACAGCCGTGATTTGTGAACACACACACACGCACACACACTTTTTACTTTATTTATTTACATTTATCTGTACTTATAAACATTATCAACAAGCTAATAAATAAATTCTGTCAATATGAAGCTAGCCCCGGATCCGCCGTTGAAGTCCAGCCACGACTAACTAACTCTTATTAGATAAAAAAATAATACGTTGTACACTAGCGAACGAAATTAATTACCAATCCGATTGCTAGCTAAGGGTGGGGCAGTAAATAAACTTATGTGGGCGAGTTAATAAATCTTTCAGACGATTGGACTATTTTCAGAATTGTTTGTTAGATACCGAGATTATTTATTGATTTCAGCCGGTCGGATTACTCACTATGAAGTTCCCCATCATAGTATAAAATAAAATCGCATCCCGCTGTTTTATCAAATTTTATAATTAAGTAGTGCATGACTATCCTCTGACTAGAATGATCAAGATTATAAATTATACTATAATATTATGCTTTAATTTACTTAAAATTATTGAAGACTCATTCACAAACTAAAGTGGATTTTCGATGCTATAAAAGAAGTATTATACTCCATCTGTATTTACGCTTTTTACATTTAAAACTTTGCAGTTTTCTTCATTCCATATGAACAAAGAGTTACCATATTACAGGGCGTGAAGGAAATATTATTAGCATAAATGCGAAATACGCTACATTTTAAACACATTATATGTTATTACAACTGTGTACAAGGTTGGGTCCTTTTTTGGATTATAAAACAAAATAAAACTTACTTCGTCTCATAAAAGGCACGTGGTCGTCCTCAATCACGGCTCCGGAGCTCATGAGCCTGAAGTAAGTCTGCTCGGATTTGCCCCGCGTGTAGCCTTCGAACTGGTCTAGCTCAGCCAAGCGATTTTCCGCTACAGCCAGTCGCACGTACCACTTCTCCGTCGATTGGAAATAACTGAAGAACACCGGGTCCGGCGCTCCGAGTAGATCCAGAAGAACTAGGACATCCTAAAAATCAAAATAATATGTACCTAGCCCAAACTAATAGGAAATGTAAAAACTTGAAGTTGTTTGGGTCCATGAATGGTTTATTGATACGATGTTGTTAATTGGCACGATTCACATGGCTTTGCAAATAGGTACTGAGTATAAATAGAATTTGATGTTTAGTTGACGAAAAGTGTAAATATTCTAATTGTTTTTGCAACCAGCTGGTTAAGCCTCTGCCGACTAGACCGAGCCATAACTCCACGATGACGTTTATTAGTAATTCTAACATTATCATGCATAGTAGATAGGTATACTTTTTTCGTAACACGGTCATAGTACGATAATTATACATATACTAGCTGTACCCGCGACTTCGTCCGCATGGAATTTAACAAAAACTTTATAAATGTAGCCTAAGTTACTTCTTATTATATCAGCTACCTGACAATAAAAGTCCCGTCAAAATCGGTCCAGCTATTTCAGAGATTAGCCAGAACAAACAGACAGACAGACAGTTAAAAAAAATCTAAGGTCATTTTCGTTATAGGTATCGTGTATATAACGATATGTAGTTGGACATTGTTTTTATTTTCACTTTACAAACAGACACTTCAATTTTATTTATATGTATAGATGCATAGATTACGTTAAAAAAGGCAAACATCCTAAAGATTCTAAAGCTAAGATCAGCTATTAATTAAAAGTCACATTAACTAATAATCAGGCATTCGACAATACACACCAGAGTTTCACGAAGAATAAATATTCTACACTCTTAGTCTACATTACTTAGAGCAAATTACTTTATAATAATTATTTTAAGGAATGTGCCCAATACACACCATGTGTCGCGATGGAATAACATCTCTATCAACCCGTTTATTATACGAAACTAATAAATACGCTTTAGATATACCTATAAGTATTTTATCTAGGTATATCTAAACTCAGATAGTGACATTATATACAATCTCCTATGCAATAATATATTGATAAATTCTGTCATCTCAGTAGTTGTGGGTCTTAAAGTTTACTGTACCGTAGGACACAGCTTGCATCACAATTAACCGATGCAACCTTTACCGACGTTTCATGAATAAACATAGAATCTTATTCGTATAACATTAATGCTGTATTTATATATATTTCACAGTCTACGTGGCAAAGTTGTTTGGACGCCGGCTGTGAGACTAGAGGCCGAGGGTTCGATCCCTGCACTAAGACAAATAATTATGAGGCCTACAAGTATTTGTCTTGGGTCTGGGTTTTTGTGAGGCCGAAAAGTCTATCTTAGTTTCTGATACCCATACTTACTTATTACTTACGTCGCGCCGAGACGCACCGGGGTGGAAATCCCATCTTAAATTCTGCCTATATTGACTCACGCTCACACTAACGCTAGTGTGTCGCATTTCGGATTTACCGTGTGTACATTCAGTTTTAAACTGCGGGACACAGTTACGTGCCAGTATAAAATACTTTGATAGTGCATTCAACTTGTAAAAAAGTTAGTTGCTTGCGTTTTTACGGTTGAATGCTTGCCTGAACCCTGAGGCGTGACGTCAATAGATACCTAATTTATACGCACTTGTACCACGAATATTTGATATCTGCAGTTGTTTTTATACATTTTTCGTATTAAATTATAAGCAATAACAATATTATACCTAACAAATAAGTGACTCATTCCAATTAAAATATCTTAGGGATAGCAATAAATCTATGAGAAAACAAGATTATCAAAATAATTGCTCAATATAAACAACTAGAACTTGGCACATAGGGCAATGATTTATCAGTAATTCAACAATATTTTTAATTATGTATTTTTACTATGTCTAGTCTGTGGGTAATAATAAGGGATCGATGGGTCAGGCTCGAATACCTAAACATCTTAGATAACAGTTCAAGTTAAACTAGCATTCCCCAATAAACACTTAACACTTTAAGTCCTTGCAATATTATTTCCCTTTAGTTTGTGAAAGTGGTAATCCCCAGCGCGAGTTTTTCGATTTAAATAATGCCATATGGGATATTTTTTTTGTGTGTAGTATTAATTACTTACAATTCTTTGAAGATCATTAGCTCCATCTTTGTATTGGGTCGCTTCCCACTTTTGAGCCAAGTGTCTGGCGCCGTAGATGGAGTCTTTAGGCCCCCACTGCCGGAAGGCCTCTTCACCATCAAAGAATATAAACATAAGACTTAGGTTCTTGTCCTTCACTCTGTTCAGTTGGCTTGACATCACTTTGGCAAGATTAATCAACATAGCACAGGGCACAGCCGAGTCAGTTGCACCTGTGTACATGATAAATGTGGTTGATTATAAAAGTTAATTAATAATGTAGCTAAGCACAGCACTAGTAGGGTGACTTTGTACTTGTTAAAATTATAGTGCTGAATTTGAGGCTTTTGTTCATATGATATGAAGCAGATAAAGGAGGCTGAAAAGGAGCATTTGAGGAGAATATAAGTACATTGGTGGTGGTGATAGGTGCCTGGAGCTAGATCTTTCATATGTGAGAGTCTGCATGGCTAGATACCACCGAAATGTTTATTTCTCCCTCCTCAGCAGTGTACATGCACTGTTGTGTTCTGATTTGAAGGACATTATAGCCAAACTACTGGACATATTGAGACTTAAAATCATATGTCTCAGGATAGTGAGTGCATTGATATGCTAAGATCAAAAAACATAATAATAATCCTAATAAATGGCTAGTTAGAAGTAGACTTAGGCGAAATAATGCATAAAAAGGGCACAGGTATGTAAAATGGATATAACAGACATTATTTCTGGCATTTGATTGTCTACCTATCCTTCGGATGAGGGCAAGATTTTATATATTAAGTGTTAGTACATACCTACAAAAACATGTTCTCTGGTGTATTTACTGTCATAATGGCACGCAAGTACCAGATATCTGTCCGCATTAGGGTTCAATTTTGCTATAATGTTCCTAAAATTAAGTGTTCCGAATACAGGTGTTTGATCTGGGAAGACATTCTCTGTCACATCCCAGCCCAAATTTTTCATTTCATTCACTATGAAATTACCAACTTTCTCATGGTTTGGTGTGCCAACAACTCTTGGAATGAGAATTTCATCCAATACTTTTTTGAAGTGGTCCATGTCAGACAATTTTGCTATGTCTTTAATTTTGTCATCTGACAGCTCTTGAGGTTCATGGAAATTCTAAAAGATATAAGATATAGTTACAAATGGTTGAACAAACATAGGTTTATCAGTTAGGTATATTTTTTGTTATTATTTTGCACAATATTAAGTAACAATCATTATTCATTTTTTATTTTTTTTCTTGTCGTTTATCTCTATATTGTTAGTTTTAGGTGTACAATGAAGTTTTAAATAAATAAATAAATAAATATTGTGATATTGTTTTGTGATGAACAATCCATTAACAGATAGAAGCTTCAACATGAAATTTTAAGGGGACTTATATTAAAAAATATATGTATTAAACTGGAAAGATATACTGTATTATTACATTAAACCAACTTTCATGGAGTAATGTAAAAATAATGGAAAACTAATCATGAAATACATCTGTGAGCACACATTGAACTCTATATAGTACTATAAACATATGATATTTACACAGAAAACATTATGTGGATAATTAGACAGTAATATGTGCAATTGGCACACATCACATCTGTGACAAATTAATCAAAGCCAAATCTCCTTATCAAAAGTTCAATAAAGTAATAAGGCAAGATCAAAGAAGCTTTCTCTTAACATGAAATGTTTACAATAGTTAATTAATATTATGCTTTAATTTCCACAGCAGAGAGAACACAATGCAACATAATTTATCATATAATAAAAAAATGCATTTGGAGAAGTTTATTAAAAAAATAGATTGATTTTAAACATTATAAATTGAAAATTTCTAAATGATTAAGTAAATATTCTGGAAACCTTGAGTAAACATCGTTAAATTGGACTAAACTCAAGTTACGCTAAAATAGTTAAAACATGAACTGACCTTTTCCTGGTAGAACTTTAACCCAGCTTTATCTGTGTTAACGAAAGTAAAACACAAGATAGCAACAGCAAAAGACGTTATTCTCGTACCCATTTTATAACCGTATGTCGAAAATCGAGAATATTGAATTTAGACGTGTAGTTATGGGTACGCGGGATTTTGTTCAAAATAAATTATTAAACACACAGAAATTAAAAGCTCATTTGGCACCAACGTGTACATGAAATCATTGTTAACTAAATCCTGTTGCGATACCCTTCACCTTTCACCCTCCGCGATTCGATCGACAACCACCGCAGACCACAATTCACAAGTCACAACTGATTTTGACGTTTGTCGACTGTCACTCGTCAGCTGTCGACGACGCGGCTAGAGGTGAGGTAAACTTATAAAATTAAGTACCAGGGCTTCAAGGTACGAGCACGTATAAATACTAGGGTTCACAACCAGGTTTTAAAATACTTAAAATAAAAAAAATACTTTTAAGTATTTTGTTAGTATGAATCGGCAAGTCTTCGCGTTCCAGCCGCGGCTATTAAATACTTGCATAGGAATTCAACCCGTATTCCATAATGAATAAAGAGCAAAGAATGTATAAATAAAAAAAAACACTAAGTTCAAACTATTTTGCATGCAAAAATATGATTGTGTTTCTTATTTGTATGAGTTTAAGGATCGTTTTTCAATGGAAGTAATTTTATGTGTAGTGAAAAGTATCAAAGGCCTTCACGCATATAATGATATTTATAATATAATATGATGATATTTATAATATAACATAATTATAGACGTCTATATTTGAAAAAACCTGCATAAAAATTCGACCCGTATTCTGTGATGAATAAGGAGCTTTGGACTTTGAAATTCAAAGTATTTTGTATTCCTAAATACGATTGCGCTTCTTATTTATATTAAGATCGTTGTCTTATGCAAGTATTCTATGTAGTTTTCCATGATCGTTGCGCATCGAGGTATGGCAATACTTGCAAGTATTTTTACTTCTGTGCAAGTATTTTCTGCTCGTACCAATGATTAAGGATTTATCCAGATTTATCATTGGCTCGTACCAGGGCGCCACGCCGTCGTTCTTCAAAGCGAATACCTCGTTTTAAAACCTAGTTAGTATCGTAAATACGTATCATCTTTAGATGCAAAGCGACAAGAAAGAACATTACAAGTCCTTTAGGTATAATCCAACTTAGTAGTAGTATAAGTATAATCCAGCTTAGTAGCGGTATAAGTTTCACAAAAGTTCAGTGGTTTTTGAGGCAACGTTTGGTTCTAGCTATGCCTCGTGATTTGAACCGCATAATTCGAAGCGTGATATATTTAACATAAAAATCTATACTTACGCATTTCATTAAGTATAGATGAATATTTAAAAGTATACGTGGGATTCTTAACTTTATTTTTATTCCGCTATATTGCAGTATCAGCTTTCATTAAACAGAATCAACCGTCTGTCTCTGATTATTTATCAAGCTGAAAGTGCACAGCGGACAATGGACTGTTATGATTAACGTGACCATTTATTATTTGTGCCAGAGCGGGACATCTGTGGAATTAAATAATAATAAAAAGTTTTTGGTGTTTTACAAGTTTTTAATAAAAAAGAATGAATTACAAAAAATAATCATAGCACTAAACACAAAATAGTTAGGCACGATTCATAAGCCCCAGTAGTGGCGTGACTTCCAGACTGACACAACGTACTCAATAAATGTGGAAAAGTTTGTTTAATCAAGATTGTTTTTATGAAAGTGCTGGAATAATTTGATCCAACCGTTTTCAGTAATAGTTCGATAAGACATTTCGAGCGGGGAATACTTTTTGATCATCGTTTGGTCTGTTTGCAAAAGCGGGACTATGTAGACCTTGCTGGGGACACCGGGACAGACTTCCTGAAAGCGGGACTGTCCCGCTTAAATCGGGACGTATGGTCACGTTAGTTATGATTAAAAAAACAACATTCTCGGAGAGCCTCGGAAAAAGTTTATTATAAACATCACATAAATAAATAAATACACTGATGAGCAAGTTCGTTCAAATATTGACACGTCCACATTTAACAATCTTTTAATACATTATCTTGTAATTGAGTGACTGCCTTGGTGGCTTAATTGTACCACGGTACAGTTACAAAGCTGAGGTCTCGTGTTCGAATCCCCGGTTGGGCAAAGTGATATTTTTCTATTCTAAAGCGATATTTGTGAGTGGGTTTTTCTATTCATTATCAGCCCAGAGTCAGAAATTTGTGCCCGATATGGCGATAGGCTTGCCACCTATCACATCGTGGGACAGAAAATACAAGGCGAAATGTGGGTGTCCTGGCACCTCTGCCTACCCCTTCTGGGAAAAAGGCGTGAGTTTATGTAGGTATGTATGTATGTATTTTGTTATTGATATTTAGAATGGTCGGGAATTAGGGATTAGAATCGCTTATTAATTTTGGATCTCATAATTTGTTGTATTATGTTTCGTAAATGAGGTAAAAGCGCTATATTTGGAACTTCAAAAGTAAAGACACCATGTAAATACAAAGGGGACATACAACAGGCCCCGTGATGACTTAATCCGGCATTGCAAACATAATTATTATAAAGAACCTAACATTAAGTGGATACATATTGAAAGAACGTTATCTTAATAATCATCTAGAGTACCTATTCAAAATTTTAAGCATTGCTAATTTTGCTATGTAGCCATGATTTTATTTTTTTTACCTAACAATTAGTTCTAATATTTTTTGTTTACCCAAATTTAGTAATCACATGATCCATTAAATGTTTTCGCAATTTACTATCATAACCGATACTGCGCCTGAGACTATATTGTATGACGTGCAGTTGCGTATCACCTCCGATCCTGATTAGAATTGGTCTCTTCAAATATATTCGACTTGAAAAGACCACTTCACCATTCCCGCAGAATACTTCTATGGAGCTATAATCTACAAATATGCGCCAATGAATATGTCCGCTGGGCGACCAATCTGTCTTCCTTACTCCGTCTCTTCCGCCACGATCCACGGTCATGCTTCCTCGGTCTGCAGCATACCCTATGACATACTGCCGGTCACCTCGCCACTCTAACGCAACAACCACATCATAGACGACCGAAGTCGAATTTATAATCAGTTCAAATGCTTTGGTACCTGCATCAAACGCCTCTCCGGGACTGTACCAGGCGTCTTCTAAGACTTCGGTGCGTAATTCAACAAGCTCTTTAACAGGCGTCATGAGAATTCTTCCCTGGGGAGAAAGTTTTACCTCGCGTATTGAAGTCAATAAACTTGCCCAACCGTATCTAGATTCTTCGAAATCACTCTCCCACATTCCCATCCAAGCAATTAACAGTCTGCGCCCGTCCGGTGCTAACATGGTTCTGGCGGCGTAAAAATCATGGCCATAATCAAGCTCCTTGAACGTGTCGGTAGACACTTCACAATCCTCCAATATTCCAGTATCATAGTTAAATTTTCCCATAACATAACCGCATTGGTACAAGTTTTTGAATCTGAATCCATCAGGTTTGATACCTTGAACTGACAAAATCAAAATATCCTGGCCGTCAATTTGAAACAAATCTGGGTTCTCCCACATGTGCCCCATATCACCGAATGATTGCGCGATGGTTCCATTCAGCACCCAGCTAAACAAATCCGGGGAAGAATAAAGCAGCAAATGTCCCAATTTATCATTTGAAGTGCCTATTAGCATGTACCACCAATTATGGTTATTCCATACCATAGGGTTTCGGAAATTTACCGATCCAAATGGACCCTTCTTTATAACTGGATTATAAAGATATTTCTGGAAAACAATGCTATCACTGCTAATTGCTACATTTTGAGTTTGAAATGTTTTATTATTGTAAATTACGTTTCCGGTGTAGAATAGAGTCAGATATCCATTATGCACCACCGCCGAGCCGGACAAGCATCCATGCTTATCGTAGTATTCCTTAGGAACGAGCACTGGAGGATAATGCGCCCAGTCCACAAGATTATTGCTAATAGCGTGACCCCACCGCGTATGTCCCCACGCTCCATTGTACGGATGGTACTGATAAAACACATGATATTGTCCTTTGAAATAAATGAAACTACTGGGGTCGTTGATCCATCCGCCCGGGGCCGATATATGGTAAATTGGTCGATACTTCTTTCTGAATAGGTATTTTTCTTGTTGAATGAAGGCTTCTATGTGAGCAAGGTCCGTCGCGAATTCAGCAGTGGCTATACATAGCCAAGTTGCGAAAATAAGCACATCCATCTGCTATAGAGTTCTGCAGAGTACTAACTGATACATTACATACGATACTACCGAGTCGATAGGGATTGACTAGGGCTATTGATGACAATGGGCAATGTTTATAAACTCATTATATCATTACGCCTAAATTACGTAATAATTGATCATCGTAAAGAAACATAGTGTAAACAAAAAAGAAAACTTACTGCACGTATACGGTATAAATTCAATAAGTCAATACTACTAGACGCTGATGTTTACACAATATCAATTATCACAATATACAAAGGCTATATAACTTTTTAGCTACAATAATTTGATAGACAATATTTATTTGCATGGTAGAAAAGAAAATTTATTCCCAATAAAATATGTTCTAATGTAGAAATAAAATACGTTGTAACAATAATTATTTTATTTATCAAATTCATTTAAATTTACATAGGCACAATATAAGAATAACAAACAAATAAAATATATAACAATTACACTCTGTAATTAACAATATCTTTTACCAAAACTATTAGAAAAACATGTTAAAACCAACATAAAACTAGACAAGTATAAAAATCTTAGATTAAAAATTATGTTTTTTTTTATTTTTTTCAATTGTTGTGAAATTTTAGCAGAATGCTGGACTTAAAAAACGCATTTACAAAGACTGCATACGACAGAAATGAAGATGTAACGATAGGCGGGTGGGATAAAAAAAGCTGGGCAGGATTCGAAATGAGTATATTCGAGGTATCTTCAAGATAGCCCCTGTGCCCGAGAAACTCATAGAGAGACACCTGAGGTGTTTTGGTTACGTAATGTGCAGAGACAAAAAGTTGTAAGAAAAACTATGAGTCTTCCAGAACACAAAAGAGGGCGAGGTCGACCTGCCTCTACCTGGTGGACCAGTATGACCAAGTTTAGACAAAAATAATGTGCTAAAACGATTACCCAAGACCGAACAGCTTGGCGCGGACATATTAGGTAAGCGATCCCACATAAAATGGGAATGAGCGAGGAAGAAGAATAGGGGAAATTTCAGACATCCTGGGTGGAGCATGATTTATTTTATTTACCAATTTAATAAAAGGTTATAAATTAAAGTCATAAATTCCTAATTAATCCAATACTATTACCATTGGTCCTTATAGACATGATTATGATTTTATTCGATATTGCCAGATAACTCTAATGACACTTTTCTGCATCCATTGCATTAACTTCCCTTTGAAGAATTGGCTTAGTCCTTAACATAACAATTAATACTTCTATACTTTCTCAGAACATTTAATTATGCATTAGATACTAAAATAATTATGCTATTTGGAATGTTAGTTACAATTACGAAAATACAATCGAGTTTAGTTAGAGATTACACTTATATAATTAACATTAAAGTTATTTAATATGAGCAAAAATTTGTACTCAGTCGTTTTAAAATTCGAGGAATGTTGAGCTCGTCGTCCAAGTTATTGCGAGAAGATTTCTTATAAAGTAAATAACTGTGGACTAAACAATACCCTCTAAGCGTGTGATTGAGCGAGATTACTATGAAAACAAGTTACATGAGGGCTTTATGAACTATCAGCTAAAACTAAGTTACATGTTAAGATAATATTATCTACATTATTTCTACTATTATGTGGTAACCAGCACAACTTTGCGTCAAAATTATATTGTGATGTATAATAGTAATTTATTATGAAAATAAATTCGTGTATTCATGTATTTTACACACTCATTAACTTTGATTCTGTTCTTCGTTATTTTTCATTGAGAAACGCTTCAGTGCGATAGAGGAAAAGTACCTATCATCCATTACAACTTTACATGATTGCATTTTTTTAAAGATTTGTTCAAATAATAATAAAAAGGTTTTATATACGAATTATTCTGTTATACTACGCGCAACCAATAGAGTGGAACGCATGTAGATGCGCAAAGTAAAAAAAATAAAAATCGACTGTTGCGCAACTATGGTCATTTGTCAAAAAGATTGGCGCAATCTGTTGTATAAAAATTTCGTGATACATGAATATTTCAGCGAACCGGTACAGTAGACTCAGTGGATGGTAGTGAATGTGTTTGTGTTCAGCGCAGTGCGGCGTGCAGCGAGCCCCACAGCGCCGCGAGCCGCGCATGCGCAGCGCCGCCCGCGCGCGCGCCCGCACACAGCGACTCCAGCGCACTCACCGCGTACGCGCGCCCCACGCTCACCTCCTGCACACATCATACTACTGCTATAGCACCGCCGAGATCGCGGGTCATTATCACGGCGAACTGGGTGATTTCTGGAGCCGCCATTATATTTTTTTATATTTATTGGTTGAAATAATCATCTCAATATTATAAACAATAACCAGTGTTTATAAAGACTTATCTCAGTGAGGGTGTTGCAATATATTTGCATTAAACATATTACACTGTCTCGGTGGCGTACTTATAATACTATGGTACGGTTACAAAGCCGAGGTCTTGGGTTCGAATCTCGGGATGGGCAAAGTAATATTGATTTTTTTCTATTAATTATCAACCGGGAGTCAGGTAGATGATTTGACTTAACACGTGTCGCGTTGGGTCGGTTCGCGTGGCGTTTCAGTAATATGTTTCGGGGCTAACTATCGGCACATACCTGTAGCGCGCACCTGAGCGCGTACTTATGCCTCGCGCGCAGCAGGGTGGCGGCGGGCGAGGCGGAGGCGGCGGCGGCGGCGGCGCGCTCGGCGTGCAGGCCGCGCGTGAGCCGCGCGTACAACTCGCGCCCCGCGGCCAGCACCTCCAGCGCCAGCGCCACCCGCTCGCGACCCTCCTCCGCCTCGTAACCCTCCGGAAGATCCTCACTGGTGGTGTCGCTTTTCGTTGCTATTCTGGGAACAAATAATATATGAAATAAGGGGTAGGTCTCTACTGATGGTAGGTCGCTCATATGTGACAGGCCATCTAGGTAGGTTACACCGTAATGTCTTTTTAAAACAGCAGTGTAAATGCACTGTTGTGTTTCAGATTGAAGGTCATTGTACTGGACATATTGAGACTTTACATCTTATGTCTCAAAATGAGCGCAGTGGAATGCCAAGCATTGCTTTGTAACTCGAGGTGTTGTTTGGTTGTGCTACTGTACATGAGCGGTCATATAGCTTACCATCAGGCGAATGGCATGCTCGTCTCGCCATTCATTGCAATAGTATATATATATTTAAAAGCTACATTCGTTCCCCAATAAAACTTTAATCGACCAAGTTTAAATGCATTTACAGAATCTGCGGGCCAGCAACCGTAACGGCCGACGGGTGCAAACCGCGTCATGAGAAGAACTCGAAGTAGTCCTCTGTAATGTGCGTATATACTGACTGTGCAGCGGCGGCGAGTGCGCGTTTGACGCGGCTCCAGCGCGGCGGGTCGGCGGCCGGCGCGGACAGCGCGTGCAGCGCCGCGCCCACCTCGCGCACGTCGCTCATCTCCGCATCGAAACGACTCTCCACTGAAATCAAATGTTATTTACATCACATACATACACATTCGTCACGCCTGTATCCCATAGGGGTAGGCAGAGACTATAGACCGCCACTTTGCTCGATCCTGACATATTACTTTCGCTTCATTCACTTTCATCAACCAATAATAATCAGTAATGACATACGGCACCGAGACGTCACCTCACACTATGAACCTTATTAAGAAACTCAAAGTCACTCAACGAGCTATGGAGAGGGCTATGCTCGGGGTTTCCCAACGAGATCGAATCAGAAATAATGATATAATGATCCGTAGGAGAACTAAACCGACATAGCCGGATTAGTAAGTCGTGGTAAGGGCGGGGCACGTAGTGCAGAGAACTAATGACCGATGGGGCAAAAAGTTCTCGAATGGAGGCCGCGTAGCGAAAAGCGCAGCGTAGGACGTCCACCCATAAGGTGGTCAGACGACCTGGTAATGGTAGCGGGACGTCGCTGAATGCAGGCTGCCTCCAACAGGTCACTGGGGTCATCATTGGGAAAGACCTATGTTCAGCAGTGGACTTCCTTTGGCTGATGTATGGATGGATAAATAATGATAATTAAGTCTGTCGTTTTGCCTGGTTCGTTGATACCACAGAACCTCAGCCGCTCAGCTGTTAGGGACATGACTGACAAATTACCAGTTGCAGAAAACAGCATTAATAAGCACAAAATGCATAGGTAATTGCGTTTATCAATTTGGAATCGTTTATGACGATGGTTAGTGTTAACTCTTGAGTATCTCCACTGGAGTAGCAATTATCTTTTTAATATTCTCGTATTAATTTTTATTCTAACTGAAATGGAATATATTATGTAAACAAGTTGTTAGATAAAAAGATCACTTCACAATAGTTTACCTCTGTCGAATATTTGCGACATTCTGTTGAGTCCAAGCTGCACTAATCGCAGATGTTCTTGTTCTGCTATGAATGTCGCTTGCATATCTTCGGGAGAAAGTTCGTCCTAAAAAAATTAAACATAATTATTCATAGCTAAGACTTAAACATAATTGGTCGTCTTCGCACAATTTCGTTCCTATTTGTAGAAAATACTCAATGTTATTTAATAACATTATTATATTATTATATAAATATATGCAGTCTTATCCAAAGACAAATTTAAAATCTATTTTAGTTATTGAATATTTTGTCTTCTTCGTTCAAACTAAATTCTATTCTCGTCCGAAATGGACAAAACATTCGTTAACTAAAATAGGTTTTGAAACAGTCTATGAATAAAGCCAGTAATATATGTATTATAATTAGAGATGAAACGGATATCCGATAACTATCCGGTATCCGGCCTATCCGGCCTATTTTCACTATCCGGCCGGATACCGGATAATAGCGCACTATACGGCCGAATACTGAATAATAAAATTAATAAATATATATATCACCAGATGTTGAATTCTTTACGTTCTAAACTCGTCTATATCGCGCTTTTCCATGGGAATACAAATTTTTCTTTTTTATTGTCAATAAGGAGTAACTTAGGCATCTTTTATTTTAGATAAATAAAATGTTTGTTAAATTCCACGCGAACGAAGTCGCGGGTACAGCTAGTTTATAAGTAATGGATTATTTTACACAAAGCAAATATAAAAAATATTTCCGATCTTAATCGCGCGTGCATATTCAAATCAAATTGTAACGTTATATCCGGTAGCCGGATATCCGGCCTCATAGCTAGCCGAATATCCGGTATCCGATATCCGGCCAAATCACTATCCGTTTCATCCCTAATTATAATATAATACTAACAAAACACTCAGAATAGAGTGAAACGAATTTCTTCCTTACTTACTTCAAAGTCCAATTTGAATGCTTGAAACAATGAAAACAACATTAGATATGCTGTAAAATACTGCAGTAATAAAAATATAAAAACTTGCCGAGTATGCAATAATTGCAATTTTGTTCTATCTCCTGACTTAGGACTACCAATGACAACACAATGATCTGACATCCACAAAAAAAATGCAATTGTAAATCTGAACAGTTGATGCAAAAACCAATGCGGAAAATACTTTAGGACTGAAATGCTATTCATACAACCCAATAACAGATAAGAAAACAAGACTTACAGAGTCATTTTCCTGTGTTCCAGCCAGAATGAACTCATCATGTTTAGGCTTATCCAATTTGGGTGTAATTTCACACAAGAACATCCGTAAATCCGCGTCGTGGGCCACCACTGGATGTCGCGCCATCAATGTCAACCAACGCTGAAGAGCAATTCGACGTCTTTGTAAGAAATGTGGACTGCCACCACCAACTACCACCCTCTTTGGGGGCAACCGACATATAGCACTGAAATTATAATACGTGAGTTAATAAATACACTAATGCAGTAGCGGATGAAGGAGTACAGCTGCCCTGGGCGAGACTTCTAGGGCGCCCTATAAGTACTAAATCATAGAGGATCACTATAGGTTACAGCAAATACCGGTGTTCAGCGCCCTTTTACACTGGCACCCAAGGGCCGTCACCAAACCGACCTTACCCTAACACCGGCTCTGCACCTATGTATGATAACAATCTTTTTCATTGACTAGGAAATTAAAATACAATGTAGAATTTTTCTACAATAAAACACATTAATTAATCAAATGATAATCTCAACTACAAAACAAATATGGTTACTTACCGATAGGGATATTTGGCATATAAAATTTCATACAGTTGAGCGAATTCATTATATCTCCTTGTAACAGTTGTGCCATATCTTCTAGAACTAACATAATATTCACAATGCTTCAGAATAAGACCTTTCCTCTCTGGCACTATCTCTACAGTAATAACATCAGTAGCTTCCAACTCTTCAAAAGTTACAGTTTCCACAAGATTAGGTAGATGAGTCATTTTTATTTGATATTGAGGTAACTGAAAATAATAATAATATTTACAGAAGGATACTACAATATTTTGGTAAAGCATCTTCAGCAACAGGATATCTTCTTAAGGGAATTAAAAAATATTAATATTTTTTTTTACTATTAGTACAGAATCAGATATGCTTTTATTGTACACCTCAGCAAATATTATCAGAATGTTTGAGGTTTTAGCTCATTTTTGCCGACAAGTAAATAATAATTAATGAAAATGTTATTACAGAGGATGAAAGCTCCCATGCCTACTTTGTTATAACCTTTCAAACTGTTAAATATGTAGTATTTTTAATATTAGAAATATATTCTCACCTATTGTGATTACTGATTTTTAAATAAAATACAGTTTTGTCATCAAATCAAACCAGCTTCAAGCAATGCATTTGCAATTTTTAAGTCTTCATATGAGTCAATTTCTAGGCTGGTGATGTATGGCACTTCCACCACAGAACAACTGCAAATGGCAAAATATATTACTATTTTATATTAATATTACCTATGTGTATTCTTGTGTTATCTTCAATTTCACTAAAGATAACTTGAGATTTATACCATTCAAAGATGCAATTGGGAGTACTGAAGTAAAAGAAATAAAACAGAAAAGAAATATGATTTATTTGTCACAGTCACAACATACACAAGCATTGTTAATAAAACACAGAATAAAATACAAAAGAAAAAACTGGTCACGGCTGTGACTGGTAAGTGTCCACTCAGCTTATGCTATGACAGAAGAAATTCTTATTTCCTTAATCTTATAACAATTATACCACATTCTTCATGTAAGTCATTTATGTAAAGAACAAATATTGAAGAAAAATGAGCCTTACTAATATAATTAATGTGAAAGTTTGTAAGCATGGATGCATGTAGGGATGTTTGTTACTCTTCTAAACAAAAATGGAATTCAAATCTACATATTTATTACTCTTTCAAATACGAATGGGTGGCAGGGCGCAGGAGGACAAGATTGCATGTTTTTGGTCATTGGACAGAATGAGATGGGACAAATCAGGATTTAATGGGATGGGACAGGTAAGCAATACATTGACTGCGGTTACATTAGAGTTTATATATGAAGCAATTAGTACGCAAAATAATTAGTTATTGATGTAAAAAAACTCAAAAACTATCTGCACTCGGCGAAGCCGGGCCCGAGCACTAGTAATAAATATATGTTATGGTGCTTTGTCATTTGACCCAGCGTTTTGACATAATATACGCCCATTTTTTATAAGTTCAACTGCCTATAATGTTTAAACAACAAACATGTTTATGTACACTAATAATGTTGTGAGCTGGACTTACTAATCGAAAATATTTGAACGGCAACATACTAAATACACTTTACTTTCAAATCGGATTAAGATAATACACTTGGTCTATAGGAATAATTCATTTGTATATATTATAGCAATTTTTTATATAACTACCTGATTTTTATTACGTATACAAACCTGAAAACTTTTCTCAAAGAGAATACTTTTCTGACATGCTGACATATATTGTCAAATGTCAATACTCAATGCTCAATTGTCAGTTTGTCAAGTTTAAAAAATCATACAGCCTACGAGTTATTTAATTTTTATTTTACTTCAAAATAATATGCTGTGTTAGTTGGTGATAAAATATTAATGTATGGACCAGTATAGACACATTGTGAGAATATATCTAAGGAGCAACTATATCTTAGCATACCCACTCCTTATTATAATAGTATAGCGATGAACATTATCAGCACAAAAATAATAGCAAATCCTCTAAATAATATTTTATGTTTTTTATTTCAACAGACACATAGATATTAAGCAATATACAATACATAGAACTCACTTTAAATTTTGAAATAGACCTTCAATTATAAGAGATTTGCGTGTGACGTAAAAAGCGCCAGTTTCCAATAGCTCGCCACTCCAGTTTTGTCTTCGTGGTCTTTGTTTAATATCGAAATTCAATGGCATTAGCATACCACTTTTGTGATACCATCGCAGTTTATAACTTCTGAAAAATGTTTACAGTATACTTGAATATTATTTATTCTTTATACTAAATGGATACTCTAAGCTAACGTATACAGTGCATACCTTGTAGCTGTAAAAACGCAATCGAAAGATATCGGTTCATTTATTATTTTTATTGCACTACGCAAATGTTCAGGAAGAATGAATGGAGAAGTTGCTTGAATTAAAACCAAGATATTGATATCTGGTCTACGCTCTAAAAATTCTTGCGCTCCCCATATCGACGGTGCCCAGTCACTTGCAGTAGCAGAATTTCGATGAAAAACAGTAGCATTACCTTAAATGTAATTGAGCAATATATATGTTAGCATTATATAAACATATATTACATAAATATTTATCTTGGACAAATATTACAAAATACTAACACCTATCTGCTTCCAATGCTATTAAGTGGTGATCAGTGGATACCGTAACGTCAAAGAGCCCAGCAGCTTTTGCTACGTTTATAGCTCGACATACCAAACTAACACCACCAACGTTTTTTAGATTTTTTAAATGAATGCCTTTAGAACCACCTCTTGCTAGGATTAAAACTCCAGTTTGGGTGCAACCACAGAGGGTGCAACCATAGAGGGTGCAATTAACAAATAAACATCTGCTAACAAAAAATATAGTCACAACATTTCTTAACATCATATTTTAACTCTTTGTTACAAAGACTTAAGCTTAAGTAATAACTTTGAATCTAAAAATAATATGTAGAAAACTTACAGGAATGGAAAAAAAACCCAATTGCCCCACATCGTGCTGACTGCAGGAAATACCCTTGGTTACTTGAACTATGTGATATATTGACGCATCCTGTTTAACAATGATTGATAACGTTAATGCTAGCTACAGATAACAGTTATTTCATTTTACGTTACGGACACTACGATACTTTAAATAGACACATATTAGCCACATCACTATATAATTACAAGCCTTTAAGCTAATAATAAATGTACATACTTACATAAAAATATATTACTAAATTTTATTTCAACATATTACTCAATTTCAACTGAATCTGAATGAATGAAAAGCTTAAGGCCAGCCGGGCCAAACACCCCGTTTATACGCTGGCGTTGGTGGAGGCTGGCTGAGGTTGGCCAAGCGTGTAAATATACCATAAAGTGTATATGTTATGGGCCAAGTGATTAATCGGGCACTATTCATAATGCTCAGGCAATATGAATAATACCCAATAAGAGTGGGCAATGTGATTATAACCATTCGTTACAGCGGGCAGGGACTGCTCTCCCTCCGTGCCTCCGGCTTTTTATATACACTCTAGGGTCGGTAGCCAAAAGACTATGCGAAGTCGGGGAGTCCCGAGTCGGTTTTGGGGCACAGGCGACCTAACTGATCCTTGAAGTGGGTACACTAATTTCCTTCTGGAGATAATGTTTCGGACGTTAAAAAACAACTAAACATAAGCAGATCAATCCAACCTTTCTAATTTATGGGTCTATCGCCAATGCGACAACGCGGCAGCGCACCACGTGAACATTTACCTAATAATCACATTGCCCTATCATCATGTAGCCATATTCATAATGCCCGGGCAATGTGATAGTAGGTGAGTTTAGATTGTAAATAATCGCTTGGCCCGATATGGCTGGGCATTATTCATACTGCCCGGGCGTTATGAATACTGCGCGCATTAATCACTTGGCCCATAACATATACGAGTATAAGTCGATGTTAATGTTGACGAAAAAATTACGAACATCTATTATCAAGACCTTGCCTTCGGCCTATTTTTACTTCACACCGGACTTTACTATAAATGATTAGGTTGTACGGGCTAGAACCCTTTGCCTTCCCATTATATGAGAGAATCTTGGAGAGAATCGTAAGAGAATGAAGGAAAAAATGTAAATGTTGATTGTTGTACTAAATACACAATGAAGACGTGGCCTGTAAAGATAAAATGAAGACTTGGCTTAGGCCTGGAAAAATAAAAAGAAGATGTGGCTAATAAGCCTTATATTACTGAAGTACCCACTAAAATGACGAGGCTGTATGGGCAAGAATCCTTTGCCTTCCAAATGGGAAAAGCAAAAGGAAACAAATTGTTGTGGAAAAATGTCATCATGACTTCCGTGCAGGAACTTGAAAAAGATTTAAAAAACGTTGATTCCGAATTGGGTGTAGTGGAAGCAGAAATTGCAAAATGGAGGAATCGTCAACGTTTACTACACGAGAAAAAAAATTCACTGAAGAAAGCTATAAACAAGTTAAAATCCGACAAACTAGCGGAAGTCGACTGGGAAGGCTCGGACTACGAATGGTCAGAAGATGTGAAGAAAACATTGAAAGAAACATTTCAATTAGAATCATTTCGACCTAAACAATTGACTGTGATTAATTCTACGTTATCAGGTCAACATGCTATTGCGGTTATGCCCACGGGCGCCGGAAAAAGCCTATGCTATCAGCTGCCAGCGTTAATCAAGCCTGGACTGACAGTAGTCGTCTCTCCCCTCGTGTCCTTAATGGAGGATCAAATACGATCTCTTACCGAAAAGCAAGTGCCAGCTAAACACATCACGAGTTCCACTCCCAAAGAAGAAACAACAGCTGTGCTAAACATGTTGAAGGATAAAAAAAGTGATGTTAAACTATTGTATGTGACTCCAGAACGATTTGCAAAAAGCAAACGTTTTATGTCGAATTTGCAAAAGTGTCATTCTGATGGCAGATTGCAGAGGATTGCCATTGATGAAGTCCACTGCTGCTCTCAGTGGGGTCATGATTTCCGACCAGACTACAAGTTTCTTGGTATTTTAGCCAACATGTTTCCAAATACTCCTATATTGGGTTTAACTGCAACTGCAACAGCTCATGTTTTGTCCGATATTCAAAAAATGCTTAATATACCTGGGAGTCTAGTCATTAAGTCAACATTTAATCGTCCTAACCTATATTATAAAATTATAGAAAAACCTACTTCACAAGAAGAGTGTATGTCTGTGTTGGAAGACTTGTTAAAGAGACGTTACAGAGGAGAATCAGGAATAATTTACACAAATAGTATTAAGGATACTGAAGATGTAGCAGCAGAATTACGAAAAAGAGGATTAAAAGTGGGTTGCTACCATGCTAATTTGGATGCAGAAACAAGGTCAAAAGTTCATATGAAGTGGCATGAAAAACATTATCAAGCTATAGCAGCTACAGTAGCTTTTGGAATGGGTATAGACAAACCAGATGTCAGGTTTGTCATCCATCATACAATTAGTAAATCTATGGAGAATTATTACCAGGAAAGTGGTCGGGCTGGTAGAGATGGTCAATATTCAGAGTGTGTAACTATGTATCGCATGCAGGACATTTTTAAAGTTAGCACAATGGTATTTTCTTCAGTAGGAAACTTAGATCATTTGTATGGCATGGTGAAATATTGTCTTAATGGTTCCTTGTGCAGGAGACAATTGATTGCAGAACATTTTGATGAAAACTGGGGAGATACTGATTGCAATAATATGTGTGATGTATGTAGTACACCACAGACTGACACTAAAGAAATAGAGTTACACTTGCATTGTAAGACATTGGCATCAGTAATTGACATTGCAGAAAAACAAGATACAAAACTAACAGCACAGAAACTATTAGATGCTTGGTTTTTAAAAGGGCCTGTGACATTAAGGCATAAAGGAAAAGCCCCTATTATATCCCGTGGAGTGGCAGAGGACATAATAGCATATTTATTAATTGAGAACTATCTAGTTGAAGACTTTCATTTCACAGCCTACACTACAATAAGTTATATTAAAAAAGGTTCATGTATGGATTCAATAAACAACACAAATTTTTCTTTGAAAATGCCACTAAGACAATATACACCATTTCCTCAAAAGCATCAAAATCATGAACATATGTGCAAGTCCGATTTAAAAGAAGAAACAGAGCGGAAACGGAAGTCTACATCACAATCTAATTCTAAATCTAAGATTTCCAAAACTGTGATAACTATTGATTGATTAAATGGGTTTATGATCTATTCACATGATGTAGTATTTAATAATACATCAAATCCAAATTAAATGTTTAAATGCATTTGAGGATCATATTTATACTTTAGTAGGCTGTATAGAAATAGGGTAGACAATTAATAATGCTGAAATTAAAAATTTGGTTTAAATAGGGCATTTATTTTTTAATTAATTATAAAACAATAATTTGGTAAATTTTTTTTTGGTGTTATTACCATATAACTAATTATAACCTTCTGTGTACTTAATATTGCAAGCTATAATGAAAATCTACCATTTTCTATAGTGGTAATTAGACGTGATTAAACACGTCGTCTTGGAGAATATTGAAGGGATGGTAATTGTCTGTAACTTGAAACATTTTCTTCTTGAATTCGTCTGGAATTGCGAGGGAGCGGTGTTGCAGGACTCTTCGCCTTGGGTGCACGCACTGAAAGACAAACAATATTTCACAGGGCGCCAGGCGGCGCGGTGTAATCAACACTATTTTAAATTAAAGAAAAATAGCAACTCTCTCTCTCTTTCTTCAGCCACAAAGCAGTCCACTAAACAACGAAAATAACCGCCGCAAAAAAAAAATAGTTATATGCCCTTAAAACATGAAATTGGGTGTCACAATAAAAAACAATTTGAATGTAATCATATAAAAGGGATGGACCATAAAAAATCGCAAATAACACCGTTGGCGTATTATAGCGGTACGAGCGTTGCGCCAAAAAATACTTTACTTTGGGAATCGAACCCGCAATGTCTTGGCATTTGCGCCCGATCTGTTACCAATAGGCTATTACGTACTCGATGTTTGAAAACACGAAACGTAACAATAAGAAGTTCTTATTAAATGTAATATTAACACGTTCGTATCAGATCGCATTCGAATTAGGGCATGTAATATCGAATGATTTTCGATTCCGGAACTGAGTTACGATACTACTGGTTCAATTCCAGAATTCCGGAACCGGTTCCGGATTTTTTTAAAAGTATAGTAAGTAAAAAAAACAATAAATAGGCATGAAATTGTTTTTTTAAAACAAATCTTTATTATAAAAACTAAATTAATTGACAAAACTCTTTACTATTAGGTTTTTCTTAGTAAATATAAAAATAAATAATCATTTTTTCATCATAATATACATTATAGCAAAATCATCGCGTGCTATTTGCAATTGCAATGTAGCCTATTAAATAACTATCTAATAAAATTATGATGAATATAAGATTCAACAACTCACAATGAACAAAATCAACAAGTTCTCTTCTGAGATCATGAAAATAAGTTTAAAGAACAAAACATAAACTTAAATTAAAAAACTTAGACTGCCGTATTTTTTGGAAATTGGGATCAATTAAATCAACTTATATTAAAAAGAAATATGAAGTAAATAAGACAAGAATCACTTTTTCAAAAAATATTCTTGATAATGTGTTCTCAAGAGTATCAGAGCATCTAACTTTTTGTCTGAGAGCGAGCTTCGTAGGCGGTTACAAAAGTACCCGACACACGAAAATACTTTTTCGTTCTCAACACGTAGAAAGAACACCTAAAATATAATTATTGTATGCCTGTGTCAAATAAATACCACGTTCTTCACCATTATCGTACATGGCTTTCTCAATTTCTCAAGCTATTATTGTGTAACTTATCTTACAAATTATATGAGTATCGGATTGCGATATTTACTTCAGTTCCGGAATTGTAATATCGTAAAAAATCATTCGAAGTTCCGGAGTTACGAAATCTCGGAATTCCGGGATCCAGGCCCTAATTCGAATTATGTACTGGAATCTGAGAAAGTAATGCCAATTGAGATTTTTATTTTGTCACAAAAATGCCTTATGGAATGGCTATATCTTAGATAGATGCCATAGATGATAAAAAAACTAGGTACGTGTAACAAGATCAATAAGTTACACATTTTATACACATCATTTTTATGCGCCATCGAGGCAGTTTTTGATGAATTAAGACTAATTAAATTTCAAAAAAAATAATTTACCTGATACAACACTGTTTTTTGGTAAAGGCTTGTTTAACTGAACCTTCTCCGTACTTCTAGTTGTACTGAAACCTGTAGCTGTAGATCTACTCAACGAACATTCGCTGTCAATGCCTAATGCATCGAGAGCTCGAATACGTTCATTTATTTGATCGTTTATAATTATTTTATGAGGTTCTGCTTCGCCTAAGTATTCCATTTCCGCAAGCCATTTCATTCGTTCACAAATCTGATTAATCACTGGAAAAAATGTATCTATGTATTATTCATTCGTAAAGTCCGCAAATAACGGTCGTTTTACCAAAAAATAAATGCTATTAAGTTCTCCTTTCGGTACCTAGGAGCAGGCCGCAAGGGGTATGTCAGTGTATTTGGCCTTCCAGGCCTGCATGCTGCTGGCTGCGGATTGTGGCCGGGCTGGATCTCTAACAAAGCATATGCCAACATACGGACTAAAAACCACTCGGTGTCGGTCAGTCACACGCATTATGGACGGCACCAGACATCCCAGGGCGAGAAGCGAATCGATTTACTTACGCGTAACCGCCCGGGGACTTTAACATCCCGCATTTACCACTATTTTGGACGCACATTTGAGATGTTGAGGGTGTCCACGACAGAGACTAGCCAATGCGGTCTTATTGCACATCTCGGAGTTGTTGTAAGTGAGGGCGCAGTGTCCCCGAAGTTTGCTCAACGACCCCGATGGCCCTTTTAAGTCGTCCAAAGTCGTCTCTTACGACGGGCAGTGTACCTATACCGTGGCGGAATTCTTACACCCCCGAACCACAGTGCAAAAAATAACGGCCTAACGAAAGTTATATTTCATATCCGAATGGAAATAATTTAAGTTATATTTCACTTTTATTAGAATATAAATTAAAGTAATATTCATACATTCATTCTTCACTTCTTTAGAAGTAGGGAGTTTGGGCCCTGGTTTAGCACCAAATGGCGGCGATGTGACTATTTTCTGTTCAGTGTCACCGTATGTCATCATGTTTGCTAGTCGTTCCTTCATCTTTTCTCTATCTACGCCGCGTTTTGGTAGATACCTAAAAATTACAAAGATATAAATAATTAATAAATACATTTCGGCAACCTCCGTGGCGCAGTTGACTAAACGCCGGCTGTAAAACAAGAGACCGCGGGTTCTATCCCCGCACCGAGACAAATGTTTGAGGCCACAAGTGTTGATTGTTGGCTGTGTTTATTTATCTGAATATTAACGTTAGGAAGATTAACTTGAAAATTATCGTCATGTTATATAATAGTAACTAGTTTAATATAAAAGTAATACGCAAAAATCATGAAACGAGAGGCCGTGGATTCGATCCCATACGTTTATGATTCAGTCCAATCGTTTGGTGTTTGAGCAATAGCTCAGTTGCGTGAGGACTGAGGACCCATCTACCAAAACTGAGGTCTTGTGTTAAAACAATTTTATACGCACTCTAGTTTAAGTGGCCTGTGAGCGCGTGTCCGAACCATGGTCCATGCAAATCTTATGAAAGGAAATGAAGCGTTAACTTATAAAGGGCTAAGAACCAGGGCGATAGGACTCCTAATATATAAGTAAATAAATTAATTTTATACTTACTGGTCATCATCAAAGACTTCCGATGCCCTTATAGTGGACAGTGATCGGCGACATGAAGTACGAGGCCTTACATTCGGTATATTTCCTTTCTTTAACGTCCGCTTATTTTCTTGAGTACTTGATTGCTGGTATTTTTTTCTCTGCGCAATAGCGAGTTTTGATTCTTCGAGTAGAACTGAATGAAAATAGAAACAAGTAGGTATACATAAAAAAAGTTTAGCTTCTGTAAAGATATAACTTATAAGAGAGTAAATAGTCAATAAAGTAGGTATTAGGTAGTCGCCTTATAATTTATTTTCTTCATTAATAGCTAAGCTTTGAGTATTTTGATGTCTAGTACTCTAACATGTTTAGTGGGCGAGGCAATATCATCGATAGCGCAAAAAGACGTATCTAATATTTTATTAGGCGAGCGGCGAGGTGTTTTCCTCGCCAGGCGTCAGATGCGATTTTAAAGTTAATTAATATTGAAATAAAATGATTATTTACGGATTTTATCGCGAATTTGGTTGAATTTTTACATTTTAAATTTCCCGACGTTTCGATCACTTTACAGCTTTCATGGTCACGGGGCGGACTGAGGTATTAGTCATCCGCTCAGTGACTGTTACAATTAAACTACCCTTATTTTGAAAATATTAAATTAACAACTTAATTTAAATAGCTAGTCTATGTTTGCGTTCCGATCTACGCAGAAGGAGCTCAATGTGTCTTGAGGTCTGGCAGTTGGTCTTTTGGGTTCCGATTTAATTAAGTGTAGAATTGGATCCCATGCTTGTGCAAGCTTCAAGCCATCTTCTCTATTGAAATTAGGATGTTTTTTAATTTCAATAGCCTCGCGAAACATCCTGGGCAGGAAATGGTGTTCTTTTGCGACGACTTGGGGCTGGTCGAAGCGAAGGTAATGCTTGGAGCCTTCTTCTATATGTTCAGCAACTGCAGACTTCGTTGAGCGTCGATGTTTCACGTCAGCTATGTGTTCTTTTACGCGGGTCCCTATGCTTCGTTTAGTTTGACCGATGTAAGAGAGACCACAGTCGCAATCTATTTTGTATACGCCCGGTTCTTGCAAGGGTATATGGCACTTGACAGGTGGTAGAAATTGACTAATCTTCTTGGGCGGTTTGATATATGTTTTGATAGAAGCACGCTTCGGGATATAGCCAATCTTGTCCGTGACTCCTTTAATGTATGGCAATACAACCGGGGCCCGTTCAACTGTGGCTGGTTTCACTCGGTTTCTGTGACGGCGGCGTGGAATTTGGAGCTTGTTGTCTCGCAGTACTTGCTTGACGTGTTGCAGCTCAGTCGCCAGGTGTTTCTCGTCACAGATTCCTCGTGCTCTCTGAAACAAAGATTTACCCACGGTAGCTAACTGTTTTGGATGGTGGTGAGAATCACCGTTCAGATATTTATCTGTATGAGTCTTTTTTCTATACACAGTGTGACTTAAGGACTGATCAGGATTACGGATTACTAAAACATCTAAGAAGGCAAGAGAGTTATTGTGTTCTAACTTCATAGTAAATTGAATTTTATTGTTGATGGAGTTAAGGTGATTTAAAAATGCAGTTACTTGGTCAGATGGTAAAATTGTGAAAGTATCATCTACGTACCGCTTGTAAAATCTTGGCGAGACTGGGGCTGTGCTAAGGGCTGTCTCCTCAAAGTCCTCCATGAAAATATCGGCGACTACAGGAGATACAGGTGAGCCCATAGCGACGCCATCCCATCAAAAATTTTATCAAGAGGTTTAAATTTTGCCATAACTTTATTTAAAATGTAAAAATTAAACCAAATTCGCGATAAAATCCGTTAATAATCATTTTATTTCAATGTGTAACATTCGCGTAAATCTAAGAAACCGTTAATTAATATTTCCCGATATATTACTTTACCCTTAAGAAATTCTCTTTGTCCTGATGTTGGTTCCGCAATCTTCGTATGGAAAATACCCCCATATTGGACATTCGAGCTTGGCCAATTGACGTTAATAAATCCATTTGAATCAGGTTTTTCCATAATATTAAAAGATCAGTACCTAGTATTGATTCAAAGAACTGTTTTTTTAAGAAAATTTCGTAATATAACATTAATAAGCAATTAGTATAAACGTAGAGAAAGTAAACACAACGTTATAGTATAAATAGCAACGATTTCTATAGCAACAAGTTCAAATGTCCGTTACTAACGCCTGTGCCTCAGCGGTTTAATTCGTAAAAAAAAAACAATTTGAATTATGAACATGGGTTGTCGATCTACGTTGTCGATAGAAAAATGGTCAACAGCACAGTCAACAGCACAGAATACTAAACTAACAGAAGTCAAGCTCCATACAAAGCGCGCCAAATCAACGCACACATTGACAGCGTTCACCGACACGATATTTCAAACCAGTCGAGACCACTGCGCGCGCGAGTGTCACCCGCTTCGGGAACGCAAATAGTTAGATGTTTTGTGTAAAGATGGAGCAAATGAATAAAAGTTATTACACTTATATTTAAAAACACCAGATTATAATAATTGAATATAAATTTCATTTAAAAAAATCATATATTATACAAAACAATTAAAAAAATACTCAGAATAATGACATACACATTCTCAGCGAGTTCATAAATAAAATTAAAATGTATTTATTGTATTGTTGTGTTTTATACATTTAATTTAAAAATTCAATCGAACTATACGAGTGCTATTACCTCGATACATGTTTTCGCATAAGCCAGAGTTAACAACCCTGGCGCGAACGCCGAGCGTAGTGTGAGTGTGGCAATAAAAGTGAAGTACATACACAAGCTTGACTTCTGTTAGTATTCTGTGGTCAACAGTGCTATAATAATTGGTAGTGGTAGGTAATTTACAAAACTTTGTCAAAGTAATATTAAAATTAATATTATTAAAGAATATCCATTAAAATGGATAATTCTAGTTTTATTTCAATGGAGAATTCTGTTGATGTTACAATCGAGAAAATAAAAATTCAAGAACAAGTGAAAGAAGCTAAACTAAAAGAAAAGCGGGAATGTAAGTTAATATTTATTCAGAGCTTTAATATAAATACGCTCACAAAACACTAACATTCATACATAAACTCACGCCTTTTTCCGAGAAGGGGTAGGCAGAGGTGCAACCAGGATACCCATGTTTCGCCTTGTAACTTCCGTCTCACGATGTGTTAAGGGGCGAGCCTATCGACATATCGGGCACAAATTCCTGACTCCGGGCTGTAAATAAATAGAAAAATCCCATATTACTTTGCCCGACCTAGGATTCACACATCAGTGTGGTAATCGTATTGCAGTACAGGTGCTCCACCGAGGCAGTCAGTTTATTATCATAAAGACATAAGCTTCAGAATTGGTCATCTTTTTTATTAAATTGGAAAATAATAACATATATGAATTAGTCACTCATACAGCACACTTGGCCATTACTATCATTCACTAATAATGATTTTGGACGATGCAAGTGAAATGTTAAAATAATGTGTTCACGCCTATTTGTATTATTAATAATTAACATATCGCATATTTTATTATTTTATCTTCTTCCTATCTTGCAAATGTGCGAGTAGAAATCATAGTGGGTTCTTTAGCTATGTTTTTCATATTAATATGTAGCAATACTAATCAAAACGTTCTGATAATTCTTAATTATTACGATCCTACAGTTGAATTTACAGTGGCATCCCTAAATCGGTCGATTCGCGATAACAAAACAAAAGTGGATAAGTTAAAACAAGAAATCGAACACATGCAAATGGTTATTGATAATCTTCAATGTCAAATTAATGTGGAAACGTATCAAAAAGATGCACTATCAAGACAGACGGACACCCTTTTAATGGAACTAAATAAATTAAGAACAGAATCAGTAAGTGTATCTTGTGACGGTATTGAGTGGTCGAAAACAGATTGTTTATTACATTAATAGGTACTATTCTACTAATATAATGAAGGCGAAAATGTGTCTGTTACTTCTTCGCGCCCAAGTAGTTCGAAGCGGTCAAACGACTGGTCAGGATTTAACGACACGGGAGTCGGGACAGGAAAGGTAACATGAACTCAAAAACTGTCTACACCCGTGCGCAGCCGGGTCGAGCCGCTAGTATAATATAAAAATATGATGTAAATTTAAAAATAATGCATTTTCGTTCGTAGATATCATAATCATTTTGCTTGATTATTCCAAAATATGGATTTAACTCATTATGATATTTTTGTTTTATGTTTAATATAATTGCAAGAAAGGATTGCTTGATATGCGCCTGATACTTGCGGTATTAAAAAAAAACAATAATTCGCATATTTACCAAGATATGTATCTCAGTTATGTACAAATACCGTAACAATTAATCAGGAACTAGCAAGTAATAAATGGATATATTATAGCTCTGTAGCATAGCCCCATTAGGCATCCAAATCGCAAAGGCATCCAACTTAATCTATGCTATTCATGATAGGAGCAAAAAATCGCTTCTGTGTGGGATCTACGAGCAGATCTGATAGAAGCAACAAAACATGTTACCGACGCATGCGATATAAGAACTTTGCTATTAAAATCTACTGGCATAGATATCGCGTACACTATAAATACTCGAAGACAGAAACAATCTGAAAATATGATGATAAATAAGCATAAATTACAAACAGCTCTGGAAAAACGAGAAGAAGCAATTAATAAACGAAAAAAATTGCTTGAGAGCCCCGAAAATGATGACGAATTTATTCGGTAATGTTTATTATTTCTCTTTGCACTTGACCCTATAAAAGAGTTCCTTTTTTCAAGTCCCTGGGTATCCAAACATCAATTGTATTTTTTTTTAATTCATTTCATACTCCTTTTGACGGGCTTGGAAATCAATTTGAAAGTACATTTTTTACAATGCCCTCACGCTAGCGCTCACGTCAAAATCATTATTACGAATTCGAGTATTGAAATCGTACTATATGTACACCCCCCCCCCCCTCCCTGGCGTAAAACAAGTATATGACCCCCTCTGGCGTAAAAGATGGATCCGCACTTGAGAAAGCTACATGATGAAGTTAGCTGTTAACTGTCTGTCCCATGAAAACTCAAAAATATATTCAAAGTAGTTAGCCAAACATATAGATATTTGAATTAATATAAGGCATAGGTCCTACCGACAGACGCGGCTGCCAACATGTTCACGGTGGCACGGGTTCAAATCCCAGGGCACACCACTGACTTTTCGGAGTCATGTGTGTATAGATAGTCAATCACCACGCACTAAAACGGTGAAGGAAAACATCGCGAGGAAACCTGCATACCATAGCGGTTTATAAGAATTTCTGTGGTATGTAAGTCCGCCAACCCGCACTAGGCCAGCGTGGTGGACTATATGGCCTAACCACTCTCAATCGTACTGTCGATTGTAGAGTAGGCCCGTGCCCTGCAGTGGGACGTATATGAGCTGATACAGATAGGTCCTACATGTTTGGTATTTGGGGGCCCGGATTTGTTGGTTAGTCAATAAGTAAATTAATAAACATGTACCTACCATGTACAATTAAATAAGTATAATTTAGCTTTGCAATGGTATTTTTATTATTAAAAAACATTATTGCAACCTTTTTCAGCGCTGCTGCGCTCCTAATGGTTATAGCATGATGTTATTTACCTTATAGCCTTCCTCGGTAAATGGGCTGTCCAACAACGAAAGCATTATGCAATTCGAACCAGTAGTTTCGGAGATTAGCGCGTTCAAACATACAAATCTTCAGCTTTACATGTATGGTATTGATGTAGATAAGCTTTCTAGGAAACTATCTCGGTTGTTTATCCTCTCTGTATAATAATTAGCCAATTTTATTCACAGCATAAAAGAAGCTCTACGCTATTCAGAACAAATGATTGCGAACATTAAGAATCAGAAAAATAATTAAAGGTTGTGTATGTTTTGTTGATATTTACCTTTTATTATAAAGCAATTATTAGTTTAACTAATAAATAAATAAATTGTAAAACTGCATATGTAGGGCTATTGGAATGAATGGTAACATATTATTTATTTATTTTAGCCGCTAATATCCTACTGCTTGGCAAATCTCACCCTCCTTTCCCTTAATACTTTATACATTCAAACAAAAAATCCAAACTTCCAACATGAGGTGGCAAAATAAACACAGTCATGGAATTGTGGCATGTCATGATGTCATCGCGATGTTAGCACCATGGGTAAGCACTTAGCACCGATGTTGTTGCAAATATGTAGAGCATTATACGACATTATGCGATGTTTCGTGATTCGCTTTACTTTATCCTATAAACTATAATGACTACTGTTGGGTCATGAAAAAATTCCGAAAAAATTAAATTCAAAGAGAATTTAAAACACTATTATATTAAATAAAACAATCTCAAAAAATGATTTTTTTTTCAGTATTATTCCATTTTGAACCTTCCGAAAAATTTCAGGAAATTCACTGGTCACTGACCAGTGAATATGTAAATGGGCCCATTTTTTAAGACACTTAAAACTCGACGAAAAAGAATACAATACGGTGACAATTCGTATTAGACAACGCTATCAAAAATGTCAGTGTGTTCGTTGAATAATATTATATGTAGATATTTCTATACATTTTCATATGGTATTTGTTTGTTTTGTGATTTAAAATAAACAGAGAGACTATTAATAACAATTAATAAAAATCACAAGTATCTACTGCCTCAGTAGTTGTATTAGGGTACGGTTACAAAGCTGGGGTCTCGGGTTCGACTCCCGGGTTGGGCGAAGTGATATTTGATTTTCTATTCATTATCAGCCCAGAGTCAGGAATTGGTGCCCGATATGGCGGTAGGCTCGCCCCCTATCACATCGTGGGCCCAAACATACAAGGCGAAATGTGGGTGGCCTGGCACCTCTGCCTACCCCTTCTGGGAAAAAGGCGTGAGGTTATGTATGTATGTATGTATGTAAATATACATTTTTCGTTGCAGTATAAAACAATAAATTCGATCTTTATAATTGTAAACGAAAAAAATGATTGTTAAATTTTATGTATTTGTCAAACTATTTGATAGTATGCGGCTTTGTTTGACGCGTTTGTCAAACAGTGTAGACGTGTTTGTTGTGTTTGATGAAAATTAGACGGCGTATTTGACAAACATGTTTGAACGCGAACGGCAGTATTTGCAAACAAGATCACAGTCATTGTTTTGTTTGGCATCATGGCAGACGCTACACCCAGTGACCATTACCACCATGGAGAATAATATGAGAATAATACATTAAGTGGCATTATTACGGAAAAAGAAAATTGGATTGTACTTCAAATGTATTTATCGGGACATGCCGATGTTATGCAAAATTAAATCGAAAGAATATGTGGAAATATAAATATATAAATGAATATTAATGCGTTATCTTTATGTATTACTCATTATATACGGTCGCGACTCAGCACGACGCATGGCACGACGCCACGTCACGGTGAAGACTAAATCGAATCTACGAGCAAAATGTTTGATCGTCCCAAATCATTTTTGAAGAAAACGTGGACTTTGACAAACAAATTTGATCGTTATTATTACAGGGCTCTTTAGGGCCCACATTAAAAACAGACTTTCCAAGCTACATTATATATATGACATTTTTATATATAGTATTTAGTGAATGATTAAAGAATAAAATATTTAGTAATGCACTCTGTGTATGACATCTTAGTTATTAATCTGTGGAACTGTGGACATCCTTCAATTTAACTGTGAATTTGACTTTTTGGGATAAAAATTGTGATAAAAAATTTGATCTTGCATCTTATGAACAATAAATATGATGTGATATATAGACGAATATTAAAATAGTCTCAAAATATGTCCCGAAGATTAAATATTATTAGGTAATCATTTTTAACAATTGTTACACAACATAATGTTACATTTCAATTTTCATAAATGATATTTTACCACATCCTTATAGTAGGTATTATAAATGGAATTTATCCCCTTGTTGTGTTCTATTACAAATATTTATTGTGCATCGTAAATAGCCACAGCTTGATAATGTTTTTAGCCATAGGCATAGTACTTCAAGTTCAGACTAGTGCATCATTATATTAAACTCGAATACATAAATTTGTATAATCCAGTATAAAGAGAGGCCACATGTTCCTTTGACATACTTCAACTGTAATTATTGCTAAGTTTTAAGTATCTGTATACAAAATTAGGCCCCAATCGTTATGGAATAGTGCAGTTGGCTTTGACAAATACAAGTATTTCTTCCTGTTTCGTGAATACAAAAAATCTCCCATACTTAATAATAGTCACAACCTTCGATCAAATATACACTAGATACACAGTTCCCTGTAAAAGTTCTATTAAAAAGTGGCACCGATGCATGACATTTAAAAAAGTAAACAAAAAGATCACATATTCCAAATATATTAACACAAATTCCAACTTATTCCTGGAGCTTAAAGTAGCTTTTCACATAATATTGTCTAAAGTGATGCGACGTTTTAGAAGCAACGGTCGGTGTGTGACTGAAGGCGAAAGAGTGCTTAAAGCACTCTTTTTTGGTGCCATTTTCTAAGCGCTCATGTGTATCTAGTGTATATTTGATTGAAGGTCACAACACTAGACTCAATCTCAGTGTAGGCTTAGGACTAAGCATGTGACTATTGAGTTAAGATATTTATATTTTATTTATTGTATCAATACTGATTCATACCAATGTATGAAATTTACAGAATATGGTATAAGATAATAATGACATCAAGAATATTTAACATCTTACATGACTCAATGAAAAACTAAATTGATTGTATTGTTTTTTTTTAGATATTCTCTTCTGACAAGCCAGAGAAGATATTACTCTAACAAAATAGAAGTTTCTGAAAATGAACCTATTAAGTTTTCTTCAAGTAGTGCAGCTAGAAAAATTGCTAAACCTCTGGTTTTAAACAAAGCAACAACAGTTGATATGCCCTGGTATCAGCCATATTCAGTTGTTGCTAGTGTTACTGTATTTCTTATTTATTTTTGCATTTTAAGAGAAGAAAATGACATAGATTTGGAGTTTGATAAAACTCTTTATGATCGGATTAAGGGATTGGAGAAAGAACAATTACTACAATCATACAAATACAACAAAGAACATGGCAAAAGTGTTGAAGACATAGAGAAGAGACTTCAAGAAATAGAAATACAGGAGTCCAAAGAAATGTAACTTTCAATTAATTAATTTAGTTTCATATTTATTGTTATAAGAAATGTAGTTTTTAAATAAACAGTATCAAAGTATTAGTTTATTTGGGTATATGTACTTCAATATTACTCATTTACATACATATGTAAACTCACACCTTTTCCAAGAATGGATAGACAGAGGTGATAACAGCACACCCACATTTTTCCTTGTTTGTTTTGGATCAAAATGTGGTTAAGGGCAAGCCCATCATGGTATGAAGCTCAAATTCCTTATTCTGGGCTAGTGAATACCCGAAGTCAATATCACCGCCCAACCTGAGACCATGGCTTTGTAATCACACTGTAGCACAAATGCAGTCTCATTTATGTCTGACAATATATGTTAAAATACTGATTTACTCAAGTGTAGGTGTAAAAATACTATGTCTAATGTTAAGCCCATAATTTAAGTTAAATAAAAATGGGGACATGTGGATAAACACATGTTCGAACACAGGAGATACAAGTAACTTTGCTATTTCAGAATATTCCTGATTCAATAATACACCTTGAACATTCTGTTTTTTTTTTATAGACATATGAAACATGCCATTCGTGGCCGATGCTTAAGCCTGCAGTCTTAAAGAATGTGTAATTATTTTTCACATGTTGAACACTCGGGTAACTAAAAGTTGTATGTATAGAAGATAATTTAGAAATATGTTCTAGCTTATCAAAATGTGTAATTGGATACAATTTTGTTGTTAAACTACACATATATCTTAATGTACCAGAATTCACTTGAAAAGGATTTTTAGCCAAAGTGCTCTCACATTTTTATTCATTTTTATAAGGAGTAACTAAATGAAATTAATTACTAAGTTCTAATTTCTTTATTTAACACCAATTTTCTCATTACACATTATCATAGAATGCATTATAAGTCCAAACACAATTTACATTACGATGTGCAACTGGCAACTTTATCTATTACACTACCTAGAGACATACCTCAAGTCACTAAAATATAAAGCTATGTTAAACATGGGATACTGTAATTTCAATATTAATGACGACTATGCAAATAGGTGCTCCTAACAGTATTCCATGCAAATGCATAGTGTACCTTATACAATAAGAATGTAATTAAGGGAATTCAGTTCTGCTGCCTCCTTATGATAATGATTACAATGTTAGAAGTTAATTACGATCAATTAATACGAGACATAAAATGATACGAAAAATTAAATCTATTTTAATTAAAAATAATTTATGTTAAACTAAATTAAGCACGTTCTCCGCGGATTCGTCGAGCGAGCTGGATATCCTTCGGCATAATAGTTACGCGCTTAGCGTGGATAGCACACAAGTTGGTGTCTTCGAACAGACCAACTAGATACGCTTCACTTGCTTCCTGGAAAAGACATCAATTATTCACAATAAGTTGCTTATGATAACTATGACTCATTAGATTAGCGATGTGATTACACTTACTTGAAGAGCGCCGATCGCGGCAGACTGGAATCGGAGATCAGTTTTGAAATCTTGGGCGATTTCTCTTACAAGCCGTTGGAAGGGCAGTTTGCGGATCAGCAACTCGGTAGATTTCTGATAACGCCTAATTTCTCGGAGGGCCACAGTACCAGGGCGGTAACGATGGGGCTTCTTCACACCCCCAGTGCTAGGAGCTGATTTTCGCGCTGCTTTAGTGGCCAATTGTTTACGAGGAGCTTTACCTCCTGTGGACTTACGAGCGGTCTGCTTGGTACGAGCCATGTTTCACTAAAACAAAGGATTAAAAACTATAATTACTCACGCAAGAGGAAAACCAATATTTTGTGACCTCAGAAATCGTTAACCACATAAACAATTCATAGGAAACAAAGTCTCAAAACCTATTCCAAACTAAAAAAAATATACACTATTTAAACAAATGTAATTTAAAGCACCTTTCGTGGTTGTTTTAAGTATTAATAATCAAGATTTAACACGTTTTAACAAATTTAATGTGCGACTTCAACAACAATGATCATATGCTCAAAATGGCGTCGAAGAGAATGGCGGGTGAAACTGACGCTACCATACTGTTGTGTGATTGGTTGTGGTGATGGTTCAAAAACGAATACTATTGGTCAGTTAAGAGCCCTTCTGATTGGTTGCAATTTCGTTACTTCGAATCTTCATTGGTCGTTCTCACATTTCGTAATTTTTAAAAATGTTATTTTTTTGAGCAAAGATAAAACTTGAGGACGCAATAATTATATGATATAGATTAAATTAATGGGTTATTTTAAATATTGATTCAGTACAAATATTATATTTACTTGAATAAGTTTTTGACTGGATTCAAAACTAAAGATTTTTTTATGTTCTTATTTATTGGTATATTTTCGACCATCTCATTTTTTAAAGATTTTTTTGCCATCATAAAACAAAAATGTGGTTTCAATTGTTTCTGAAATAGACAAAAATATAAATTGCAATTATGAAAATCTATACTTGTTCAGAAAAATAAAAATATAGATATGACAAAAGTAATTTAGATAATTGTGCGTTTAGTTAGTAAATATCCATGGACTTAGTAAATAAACAAATACCTCCAAGTTCTACAATATATATGGTGGTATGTCTTTTATATGTGAGAGGCCGCCTGGGTAGCCGGTAGGTACCACCGCAATGTCTATTTCAAACAGCAGTGTAAATGCATTATTGTGTTTCGGATTGAAGGACATTGTAGCCAGAGTAACTACTGGTCATATTGAGACTCAATATCTTATATCTCAGGATAGCGAGCGCAGTTGAATGCCAAGCATTGTTTTGTTATTCAAGGTGTTGTTTGGTTTTGCTACGGGTCATGTGTGGTCTCGCCATTCAATGCAATAAAAAAATATTTAAAAAATCGGTAATTTTATAGTATGGTCTATCCTTCTCGCTCCCCTCCCGATTTGATGGCCCGGTAAAATACCCATGATCCAAGTGCTATAAAAAAAAGTTAGACACCGGCTGTGAAATGACAAGCTACGGGTTCGATTTCGGTACCAAGACAATTATTTGTGCGATCCACAGACATTTGTTTTGGTTCTGGTTGTTTGTAATACCGGTGGCCGTGGCCGGGGCCAAAAGATTTTGAAGTGGAGGCCACGTACTGGTTAATGATGCAGGAAGTTGTAGGATACAGGTCGCTTCCAACAGGTCGATGTGGAGATCCTTGGGGCAGGCCTAGCTAAATTCAGTAGTGGACTTCCTGTGGCTGAAGAGAAGGAGAGAGAAAGAGAGAGGTAGGGCTTGTCTTGCTGTAGGTCGTTAAAATTACAGTAATAATGGTTAGGTTGCACCCAGTGGCGTAACAATAGGGTGGCAAAGTGCGCAAAATGCCACGGGCCCCCGGCCTAAGGGGGCCCCCGGACCGGCAAGGCCCTGGTCTGACAGGGTCTCAGGCCCGACGGCCCCCGGCCTAAGGGGGCCCCCGGACCGGCAAGGCCCTGGTCTGACAGGGTCTCAGGCCCGACAGGGCCCTGGCTTGTAGGCCCTCAGGTTCAAGCCCGACAGGGTGTAAGCAAATAAGAATATAACATTAATAACGAAATTATTAATAATAAACTATTGACTACATTTTAAACATTTCTTCATCATGTATTTGATTTAAATGTTATATTTTTATTTCATTATAGTATAAACCCCAGTATAAAGATTTACAAACCAATAAATTATAGTTTTATGAATATTAGTTAATATTTTCCAAATAAACTGAAACTTGCCTTGTTCTAGAAACTATTTAAGAGGTAGCGAAAAACGAAAAAGAAAGAGGGAAGCTGAAGCGATGAATAAAAAGTTATCTAAAATAAGTTACTACTTTCGAAAAGAGCAATTTATTGATTGATTGAGTCTTGCAAATGATCAAATGGACGAAACTAAAACTTCTCTAATAGCAAATCCCGATGATAGAGAATATTCAGACCCAAAACAACTACAAGTACACCAGCAAACATGAAACTGAACTAAGTATATTTAGGAGTGAAACTTAATATAATGCAGATAAGTGAAATAAAACAAATATGATGAAGTGGAACGATGTGATTGAGAAAGGTTCATTGTAAACCCAGAGACTATTGGGTTAACAAGAGACAAGTCTTAAGAGACAGTGACAATAAATAATAAAATAAATATATAAAATAATAAACAAACGCCCCTACGTTTCGGTGACGATATAATCTTGATGGCGGAATCGCTGAAGGAGCTGCAACCAATGTTGGACGGTCTGGATTCAGCCTCACAGCGAATAAGTCTTAAAATTAACTTCGACAAAACCAAAATAATGATCCACCCTCACCTTGATCCAAGACCTTTCGCTTTATGTGGCCACCAGCTCGTTGTTGTTCCCAAATATACTTAACTGGGGCTTACCCTTTAACTAGGTAGAAAAAACTTTGAGAAAGAGGCTACGAGTCTTCACGTCAGCTAACACTTTTTTCCCAAAAGCTTGAAAACGTTAGTTTTCAACAAGTGCCTACCAGAGCATAGGGTACCTACGGTGCTGAGCTCTCACAGCACGGCTGGTCCAATAGCTTATGATCGCTCAGCGAGCTATGGAGCGTACTGTGCGCGGTGTCTCTTTGGAAAATAAGATCCGTAATGAGCTGATCGGACAGAGAACCAAAGTTATAGACATAGCACACAGACTTAGCAATCTGAAGTGGCAGTGCGGTGACCATATCTTGTCTTGTGTTCTTGAGTGGAAACCGCGTCGTGGCTAACATAGTGTAGGACACCCGCCACTTAGGTGGAGTGACGATTTGCAAAAGGTCGCTACCACATGCTGGATGCGACAAGCTGATGACAGGGTGAAATCGCGAAATTTGGAGGAGGACTTTGTCCAGCAGTGGACAGCAAAAGGCTGATGATGAATGTTTGAGTTGAGGGTTATGAAGACTAGAAATAAATTTTAAATGCGCTAAAGAGATACGAAACATCGAAAGTTCACTTAATTAAAAAAATGCCTTTTCGTGGCCATAGAGAAAGCGCAGATAGCCGTAATAAAGCAGTTACTAGCATATTGTGATACTAATTTAGAGGAATGGTTAAATAAGTCCAAGGGCTAGATAAAATACTTAAGTCCGAAAATACATAAGAGATATTTGCTGTTTTAGGCCCAAAAACTCCATTATATTTGATACTCAAGATTTTTCTAAAACAGACCAATTATGTGAAGTTTAACGGTACTGTGTGATAGAAAGAAATGTAAATGGAGTTACAAAAACACTCTTTAATCTTTATTAGAGAATTCTTTTTAGATTTTATGCAGTGATATTAGTTCATAATCCAATGACAAATATGAAGCCATGCCATTAAAAGATTCTGTGCTCTCCTGCATAATCCCATATAAGTCCCATTGCAGGGCAAGGGCCTCCCCTACGATCCAAAGTACTATTGAGATTGGCTAAACCATATAGTCCACCACGCTGGGCCAGTGGGTGTTGGCGGACTTTACATACCATATAAACTTGCATATGGCTCCGGTTTCCTCATGATGCTTTCCATCACCTTCATAGTGCATGGTGATCCATACACACTACTCCGAAAAGTTATAGGTGTGCCCTAGGATTTAAACCCGCAACCACCGTGAACATGTTGGCGGCTGCGACTGGTCCAACAGGCCACCACGCACTTTATAATATAATTATAAAAACGAAACTACAATGTAATTTTTTTACATTTACAAAGGGCCCCATTTGATGAATTTTGCCACGGGCCCCCGATGGGATAGTTACGCCACTGGTTGCACCTTAACTCATAGACTAGGTACCTACTTAGAAGAACCGACGTGATATGAGTGCATAGCACTCATTATCATGTGCGTTGGAGTTACTTTGCCGGCCAGTACACAAAAATAATCCTACAAACTTTGCTTAACTTAGGCTTACTTCCATAGACTGCAAACTTTGCTATACCTAAGACTATACAATGGATTTTGATAGAGCATTATACTTGCGTGATAACTGTTATGCAGACAGTATGCAGAATTGCCATGCTGCAGCTTTACAGTAACGAGGTCTATTTTTGCATCCCAAATGCCAGATGCATTTTGACTTTAGACCAATCTTCAATTTCATTAATAATATACTTATAATACCAACAATGGCTACAACTTTTAAACGAAGTATTAAAAAGTACTATTACTGTATAATTTATTTTAAGAAATATAATAGAAAGAATCCTTATCAATATTTAATTGTTTATTTTGATAAGTAAAAGAACGTGTTTTTTTTTTTTGGAAAATTCTACACCCAGTACTGCATATTGTGAATTATTATACTCTTTTAATATTTATTCTAAAACAAAATTAATATGTTGACACCTTTTATATCGATGGATTATGTATTCCGAACCACAGGGGTAGCCACCGTGTAACCTAGTATGAGATAGCGATATTTGTGGGAGTGTGGCCAGGTTGACACGTTTTTCCTAAGGTATCGGGAAACTTTGACCGCTCTTTAAAAAAATATAATTGCTAAAATATCGATATTTTAACTTTGAGTGGAACTACAGTGCACATACATGCCTGGGTCACAAGCCATCACCCAGAACTAATAAAAACACTGTATAACATAAACGTAATTTAAGTAAATAGCTAGTTCTGAAAATAAAAACTATTGTAATAAAAGCTAATAACAAAATAATATCTAGTCCACCCCGTGACCATGAAATTTGTAAAGTACTCGAAACGTCGCGTGGAGAAGTTAAAAAAAGCAAAACTTAAACCAAATCCGCGATAAAATCCGTAAATAATAGTTTTATTTCAAAAACAATATCTACTGCGCAACTATATACATTTCAATACATATAAGGAAAAAGTTTAAAAAATAAAAGATACTTAATGAGGTTTTTTTTTAATATGTAATTTAAATCTTTAATATCTTTTGTTTTAGGGAATATCAACCGTCGGACCGCTGGCCACCCCAAATAATGTAAATATTTGCCGACTTTTTGGCGGGAAGTCAAACAAGGCGGACTATTTAAAATTTTTAATTTTATAATATATTTTATATACTTGAATTATCCGGAGTAATGGGGACCCATAGCGATGGAGACCCAATAAAAGATAATAAGAAGAGAAAGTATGATCGGATTGCTAGTACTTCTACTAGTAATCCAGCAGAAGAGATTTTGGCGCCAAAAACATTCTACAAACCTGGCTACAAGAGGCAATATACCGATAACTGTAACAATAACAACTTCCCAGTATTTATTGAAAGTACTGAAAATGAATTTATTGGAAACAAAGATCCGATATTCATATTAAATATTTTAGGAGAATTCATTAAAGGACAGTATGAAATTAGTAGAGTAAATGCTCATAAAATTCAAATTGTTTTTAAGCAAGCCAGTTCAGCCAATGATTTTCTGAACAACAATTCCAAATTAGAAGCTCATAATATAAAAGCATACATTCCAGCATCTTCAGTGGAAGTCATCGGTGTAATCCAGTTTGTTCCCTTCGACATCTCCAATGAAGAACTCTACAGAAAACTCACATGTGAATATGAAATGGTGGCGGTAAGAAGGTTCACCAAAAAGGACAGTAATGGAGTAAGACAAGCCTTGAAGACGGTAGCTATAACATTTGTTAGTAACACCTTGCCTGAATTTGTTTTCTTGGATCACTGGCGCTTCAAAGTTAAACCATATATTAAACCTTTATTACAATGTTTTAAATGTTTAAAATTCAATCACTCAGCCAGAATATGTAAAAATAAACAAGTATGCTCGATCTGTGCTGGTGAGCATTCCTACAAAGAATGCATTAATGAGGAGGAAATTAAATGTGTTAACTGTGGGGGTCCTCATCTGGCTATTGCCAGAACATGCCCAATGAAGGAAGCCAAATTGAAACAGAAAAAACTTTCCTATGCTGCTACAACGGCCACTTCTGTTAATAATGCAAGTAGTAATAGGAATTTCCCTCCACTTCCCTTACCTAAACATGATACATTAAAATTCCAAAATTCAGGACTGAACAAATTTAAACATATTTCTTCCATTAAAGAAACCAGTGACATAATTAATAATGATAGGATAATAAATGCATTAGTGAAAACTCTAATTTCATTAGGAAACAATAAAGACGCTCCTAAGACTACAATTAAAATTAAAGAGATTTTATTGAAACACTTACATAATGGATAGATTTATAAGAATAGTACATCATAATATTCAGAGTATTAATAACAAACGGCCACTTGTAATGTCTTTATTAACAGAATTTAACATTGATATTTTGCTGCTTAATGAAACTTGGTTAAAAACTAACAATTGTCATAATCTGAAATTTCCAGGGTATAATTTTATCTATAAAAATGCTAAAAATGATCATGGTGGTGTTGGTATTTTGATTAGAAATAATATTAAATATGAAAACATACAGCTCCCATTCTACCAGGATATTCAATCAGTTGCAATTTCAGTTCAAACTCACACTGGTCCTTTATCCATTTTGACTGTGTATTGTCCACCTAAAAGTAGTAGATTTAAAATAAATAAATTAAGAAATATATTTAATTCCTTACCTAGACCCTGTTTAATATCAGGAGATTTTAATGCGCACCACATAGCTTTTGGGTGTGCAACAACAAAGTCAAGGGGTACTCAACTATTTAACCTACTGGATGAAACTGATCTGTGCTTGTTAAATGATGGCAAGGCCACAACAGTCCAGGCCCCAAACAGAAATCCATCAGCAATAGATCTCACCTGTGTTAGCCCAGACATAGCTCCACTATGTGAATGGAGTGTTGGTGAAGATCCATTAGGAAGTTACCACCTCCCGATCTTTACTGACATCCTGATCTCCCCCAGTAAATACCAAATAAATTATAACATACAAAAATATCTATTTCATAAAACTGATTGGATTAAATTTGAGATTGAGGCTGAGAAATTATTTGGTGAATTTATTCCTTCAGACTCTGACCCTCTTTCACAATATAATAAATTTTGTGAATTATTATACAATTTAAGGGACCAATGTACACCTATCTTCAAATGTAATATATCATCAAACCATAGGAAAATCCCAGCACCATGGTGGAACGATGAATGTGCAGAAGCTGTACTAAAATCAAAAATGGCTTTGTTAGCATATAGATCATCAATGACAATGGAACTGTTTATTGAATATAAAAAACTGGATGCAAAAAAGAAAAAAATTATCAGTGAGCAAAAACGTAATAGTTGGAAAACCCTATGTTCATCCTTAGATAGATACACTCCTGTTTCAAAAATTTGGAATTACATCCGTAGATTTAAAAGGATTAATGTTATGACTAAACCTAAACAAGACGAATGGTTACCTGATTTTATTAATAAAATTAGGAATGGATCAAACAGTAGTTTAGTGGGTAATGATATATTTTTCGATAAAAATAATGACAATGAAGTTAATACTTTTTTGTTAAGAGAATTTACATATAAGGAACTTTGTATAGCTTTAGATTCAAGAAAGGATTCGGCTCCTGGACTAGACAATATTCCTTATATCCTTTTACGAAAACTTCCTATCAACTGTAAAAAGAAATTATTAATAGTCTTAAATTCACTATGGCTTAATCAAATTATTCCTGAATCTTGGAAAACTCAGTGCATTATTCCAATTCTGAAACCTGAGAAACCTCCTAAAGATTACAATTCATATAGACCCATATCACTAACCTCTTGCATAGGTAAAGTAACAGAACAAATTATCAAATTAAGACTTGATTATTATGTAGAGCATTACAATATTTTACCAGATATCCAATTTGGTTTCAGAAAAGGTAAAAGTGCTCCAGAAAGCTTTGTCACTTTTATCACAGATATGAAAAAATGTCTACTTTCAAAATCTGTTGCAGTTTGTGCCTTCCTTGATGTTCAGGGTGCATATGATAATGTAGATATTAATCAACTGATACTGGTATTATATGAATTAGGTTTACCCGGAAAATTGTTAAAATGGATACATAATTTCCTGAACGATCGGTCGTTTCATGTTAAATTTAATGGGATATTACACGGCCCACATTCTGTTTGTAAAGGTCTAATGCAAGGAGCATCTCTGTCACCTATCTTGTACAACCTGTATACTTCTCAGATTTCACAATATCTTACAAAAAACGTTAAAGTGTTACAATTCGCAGATGACGTTGTTGTTTACTCAATTGACAGAAATATTTCGGTTGCTCAACAAAATTTAAATCTAGCTTTATGTCAGTTAAATTCATATTACAGTAATAAGTTAAAATTAAATATTAATACGGAAAAAAGTTCTCTTGTTGTATTTGGTACTGATGATTTGATCAATATACAATATAATAATTTATCCATTCCTCAAGTGAAAGTAAAGAAATTTTTAGGAGTAATAATAGATAATAAGCTTAAATTTCAAAGTCATATAAATTACATATGTAAAAATGCAACAAGAAATTTAAATATCTTGAGAAGTTTGGCAGGAACATTCTGGGGTTCAGACCCTAAAACCTTATTAATGCTCTATAAAAGTATCATTAGAAGTCATTTTGATTATAGTTATTTAGCTTATATGTATGCCGGCTCTTCATTGTTAAAAAAATTAGATGTTATTCAAAATATTGCATTGAGAATAATAAGTGGTGCAATGAGAACTACGCCTATACATGCACTTGAGGCTGAGGTCTGCGTACCTCCTCTGGCTATTAGAAGGTTACACTTTGCGGAAAAGTTTTGTTTAAAAGCTTTATGCAAAACCAGCTCAATATTATTAGATACTGTTAAATTGCCTGAAAATTTATGCGATGCCTCATTAGACGATTACATTCGTCCTTCTGATATAATGTATAACAAAATTCCTGAATTGTGTACTATAATGGCTCATATGAATGAGCTTAGTGTAAATATGAATAAATTTAGTATTTACCCTGTATATAATTGTAAATACGATGCTCTGTTAGATTCAACTCAAGGAAGGGATAGCGTAGATGACATACATAATGTGCTCTGGTATAAAATATACACTGATGGCTCAAAGACCCTAGATCGTGTATGTGCTGCTTTCTATGACTCGTATAAGAAAATAAGTAAAAATTATAGAATTAATAACGAGAGTAGTATTTTCACAGCAGAAGCATACGCAATTTATAGAGCCTTAATGTACACGAAAGATTTAGGTAACGTTGACAGAATACTTATTCTATCAGACGCTCAAAGTGTTATTAAAACAATATATGGTTCAACTTTGGCTTATAAAACCAACTATATAATTTATAATATAAAAGAATTGTTGTATAATTTGAACAAGAGCAAGGTGGTTAGGATTGAATGGGTACCCGGACATTCGGGAATCCTGGGTAATGAATTAGCTGATAAAGCAGCTAATTCTCATTGGGATGAAGACCATAATGATGCACTGAAAATACCCTACACAGATTATTTTCTGACATTAAAAGAAAAAACTAGATTAAGATGGGAGTGCTACTGGAAGGAAAAAAATAAAAGTAAAGGAAAATGGTATGCATCAATACAAGAGAACCTACCCGCCCGCCCATGGTTTAATAATAATAAAATGCAATTTGAAGAAAGGAAATGTATAACTATAATAAATAGATTAAGATTTGGACATTGTCAGACTCCAGCACATCTGTTTAGGATGAAAATATTAGCATCTGATCATTGCCAATATTGTGGCGTACAAACAGCAGACTTAGATCATATTGTTTTATCTTGCCCTAAATTTTATTTATTACGTTTAATTTTAATTTCGGATTTATTAGAAATATCAACATATAAGCCTTCGTCAGTTAAAGAAATGTTAAAGAATCCATTAATGTATAAACCGTTATATAAATATATATGTAGTACAGTAGAAAAATTGTAAAGGTTGTTGATGTTGTAAATGTATATAGATTTATGAGTGTATATAATTCGAACAGACGATTTGTAATAGTTAAGAATTGGCTAAAAGGACTTGTTTCCAAGGCCGTAAAATTTTAAATAAAAAAAAAATAAAAAATAAATATTTGCCTCCAAAACGTCAAATTTCCTGGAGTCAAGCGGTTACGCCGATAAGGACAGGCTACAAAAGCTTGCATCTCTTTCTTACATGGACGTTATGTATAAATCTATTTCGTTTTGTGTAAAAGGGATAGAACATGTGACTCCGTCTATTAGTTTCTCCGTCTACGATTCCGAACACAGATTCTGAGTGAAGTGGAATAGGTTCAAAATATTTGTTCCATTTTTTGTCTCTGTCATTCCAATTGCCATTTTACCTAGATGAAGTGAAGCAAATAGAAAACACTACGTGACAGCGCTGTCAAAGTGTTGTGTTTCTAATGTAGTGTAGTAATTTTCGAAATAGTGGCTATTGAAGAGCAATGAAATTTCAGTGTTGAATCGTTTCAAAAACCGTACAAATAATGGAGCCATAATGGCATTTTAATGATTTAAATGTTTTCCTTTCCAAAATAATATTATATGGTGTATCACGTGATCATATCGCATATTGAATTTTAATTGGTCCTCGGTGAGCGTGCCCTGCGCGTCGCGAGAGGCGCAATAATAGGTTTCCAAAATGCCGTCGGAATCAAAACCTTTGTTAGCAGCCCAAACAGAAAAACCAAATCATTATAAGTGCTGATCTTTTAATACGTATAAATTGATTGTGTAGTGTAGCTAAGGTTTACTTTACTGAATCCGCGATTGCGTGTTACAGATATTTGAAGGAATTTCGAGTGGAGCAGTGTCCGTCATTCTTACAACACAAATGTACACAACATAGACCGTTCACATGTTTTCACTGGCATTTCAATAATCAAAGAAGACGAAGGCCTGTGAGAAAAAGAGACGGCTCGTTCAATTATAGCGCCGATAATTATTGCACAAAATATAATGAGACGTCGGGCATCTGTGAGGATGGCGACGAGTGAGTGTTTATGTGCTGTCTTTTGTCTTCCCTTTGTTGTTCATACTTTCCTAATTTTGTATGTAAACAATATTTAATGAAATATTTATTCGATTTCAGTATGATCAACTACATTTTGTTTATTGCTGTGGTGAAAGTGTAATAAATAATTATAACACATTTGATATTTTACAGTTCAATATTTAGATTAAATAGGATTGTGTTAGCTACAATACTTTTTGACTGTATTACTTGCAGAACATATTAAATGTTATTCAACAATGTTTAACATAAATGTTGAATATTTATGATATACAATTATTTATGAAATTAGTTATTACATACATGTTTTTTGTAGCCTGAAATATGTATATAGCTTGTTTACATTATTTAATGTATGAGTAACATGATTGGTATTGATGTATTTGTAGTATAGGTAAAATAACTTAAACGTGAACTCTACAACACATGAACATTTGATATAATCTAAAGCCAATTTTAAATTTTTAAAAATATATTTTAGTACATTATCAGTATCAGGAAGTCGTTGGATTCAGGTCTCTTCCAACAGGTTGATGTGAAAATCCTTGCGAAAGGCCTATGTTCAGTAGTGGATTCCTTGTGGCTGAATAGAGAGGGAGAGATAATGAGAAAAATCTATATCTCTGGGGTCCACCTGGCCATATAAGCCGGACAAAAAAATATATTCTAAATTGAATGGTAAAAGTCAGATATTTTCGAAAATGCTTTTTTCAGATTTTTTTAGTTGTTTGATTGGGAAGGTACATTTTATAGGTATATACTATATATACACTAAACAAAAAAATGGAAATTTGGAAAACGGAAAATTCTTAGCTTTCCATTAAAAAAGCTTTGATGCTAGCATGTTATGGTCCAAATGTGAATAAAACAGTCAAAAAATTGAATTCATTGTTGTCATTCCTGGGCAGACATAGATTATTGGAAAAAGGAATAATCAGAATAAATAATATTGGTATTTGTTTATAATTAGTTGTAAAGTTCATATAATATTATTTTAATGTATTTTTTTTTTAATATTGTATAAAAATTTTATAACCGTTAACAAACCTCAATAAATATTACTACCCATTTTTCAAAGCCTTAATCAAGTTTGGTGAAAGAACCTGACTTAATGTTTTCAATATACTTACAAGTTTTTATGTCCGCTCCACGTTAAGTATATGGAATTATTCAAGAAAAGTTAAAATTGCGCAGTTACCGTTTCTTGAAGCATATATTGTCAGGGTGTTTGACTTTAAGAATGGCTGTAAAAAAGTTATTGTATGGGCTGCAATATTTAAATGTTTATCCAAATATTAATCTATAACAAGTTAGACATTTTTGAATTAGACTATTTTTGCATTCTTCTCTAACATTATGAAGTGGTTGGTGCTGGTTTGCCAATAATATATTAAATAGTATTTCCTATTTTAATCCATATCAGCTATAAAAAGAATCTTTGCAAATGAAGGCATAAAGTAAGATTTTTGAATTGTAATCTTTGTTTCGACCCTATTTACACTTTTACAATTTATATTAGGTTAATTGAAATGTAGTGTTTATACTTTTGCAATATGTGTAGGATATTTTTTTCACTCAGTTTTAGTTTGGCAGTAATAGGAAATAAGGTTTACATAATCAAAATCTATCATAAAATCAATGTTCTGCTGTTTAAACATCGCATTTGCCTGTCTGGAGTCTGCCCGCGTTACACACTACAGAGGAACAGTTTATATATTATTGTTATAACTATTTAATTCAACGAAGTGATATGTTAAGGATGATAATAATAGAGCGTAACTTGCATACAGATGTCCATATTTGCACCGCACTGCGGGCGACACGGAGCGGCGGTATCACTTGCGCTACTACAAGACGTGCATGTGCGTGCACGACACGGACGCGCGCGGCCTGTGCACCAAGAACGGTGCGCACTGCGCGTTCGCTCACGGCGCGCCCGACCTGCGCCCGCCCGTGCTGGACGTGCGCGAGCTGCACGCGCTCGACAACCCCGACGCCGCCGACGCCGACGCCGCCGCGCCCAACGCACTCGACCGCGAGCGGAACCTCATGAACGAAGACCCCAAGTGGCAAGGTCTCTCGTCTCTCTCAACATTGCACATTGGACAAAATTGCGATTTCTGCATTGATGTTTATTGTTTACTCATATTTTAAAAACTGCTTTCAGATACAAATTACGTTCTTTCATCGTATAAAACGGAACCTTGCAAAAGACCACCTAGGTTGTGCCGACAAGGTTATGCATGTCCACAGTACCATAATAGTAAAGTGAGTATTGTATTCTGTATCAGCCCATGTACGTCCCACTGCAGGGCACGGGCCTACTCTACAATCGAGAGTACGACTGAGAGTGGTTAGGCCATATAGTCCACCACGCTGGCCTAGTGCGGGTTGGCGGACTTACATACCATAGAAATTCTTCTGAATCGCTATGGTATGCAGTATTGTATTACTTGAGTGGAAATTTTGTAGCTCGCCATTATAGACAACAAAATATAATAATATTCATTTTTAAAGGACAAGCGACGATCTCCAAGAAAATACAAGTATCGTAGTACACCATGCCCAAATGTAAAACACGGTGAAGAATGGGGCGAACCCAGCAATTGCGAGGCGGGCGACGCGTGCGGCTACTGTCATACGCGCACCGAGCAGCAGTTCCACCCCGAAATATACAAGTCCACCAAATGTAATGACGTGCAGCAAGCCGGGTACTGTCCACGCGGCCTGTTCTGCGCTTTCGCGCATGTCGAACGTGAGTACAAACATTCGCACACCGGTATCCCCACCCGCCACCCGTTGCCCCCCGGCCCTAACGAGTCCTTCACCCGCAGCCGAGGAGCCCAACATGCGTGACGCCGTCCCGCAGGACTGCGGCACCAGCCTCGCCGAGCTGCTGTCCTCCGCGCTGCCCGCCGACAAGAAGCAGGAGCGCGCCGCCTCGCCACTCGCGCCGCTCACCAACGGCGCCGGCGACGGCTCCGAGTGCGCCTCCACCTCCAGCGGCGGCTCCGGCGGCAAGCCCGCCGTCGCGCGCCTGCCCCGGGCCGCGCCCTTCGACGCCACCGTGCTGCAGGAGGTGGTCGGCTGCGCGCTCGACGATCTGCATCTGGACGACCCGTTGAACCTCGTCGCGGCGCTCGACCGCGACCTCTCCGACGGGGAAGGTCCGCTCGGGGGCTCCGCGCCGGTGAACATCCCGCAGCCGCGCGCCACGCTGCGCGGGTTCAGCCCGCCGGGCGGCGGCGGCGGCGGCTCGCCGTTGCCGGCGTTCCTGCGCTACGGCAGCGACGCGTTCGGCGCGTTGAAGGCCGGCAGCTTCGGCGCGTTCGAGGGCGGGGCGGCGGAAGTGTCCCGGCTGCGCGAGGAGGTGGCGGCGGCGCGCGCGGCCGTGGCGCGCTGGGACGAGCGCGTGGCGCAGGCGCGCGCGGCGTGCGAGGCGTGGAAGCGCGAGGCGGAGGAGGCGGCGCGCAAGGCGGCGCTGGCGGAGCGGCAGCGGGACGAGGCGCTGGCGCACGCGCTGGCGCTGCGGCGCGAGCTGGACGCGCTGGCGGCGCCGCGGCGGGACCCGCGCGGGTTGCCGCTGGCGGCGCTGAAGGCGCTGCAGGCGCGCGCGCGCTCGGACCTGGAGGAGATCGACAAGGCGCTGTACTTGGAGACGGCGACCAAGTGCATGGTGTGCGAGGAGCAGCCGCGCGCGGTGACGCTGGCGCCGTGCAACCACTACGTGCTGTGCGACGCGTGCGCCGCCACCACGGACGAGTGTCCGTACTGCCAGACGCCCGTGCAGCGCCACCAGTAGCCGACGACCGAACGCCGCCACTGGGAACTCCCTGAACACATTCAAATTTCTTAATGCGTACCCGCTAATTTTTTTATATTACCGACTTACATTTAACTTTATTTTCCAAATTTACATGACGGGTGAGATTAATACCGATTTGTTATGATTTCAAAGTTACAAGTACAACCATAACTGACATAAAATTAATACTTATTTTAAAATCAATCAAATACTGTGTAATGTGGTATTTTGTAAGTTAGAGGGTATGCATTTTTTTTTTGTTTTGGAAGGGGCATCCTACCGGGCACAAAGGCTAACATTGTAGTTGACTCGAGATTAAACATACATTTAATCTATTAAAGTAATGCCTGTATCGAACTGGTGGACATATTTTTGGTTACAGTACATCTTTTCTTGTATGTGCCTTTGAATGTAGGGATGCCTGGATAAAATTGAGGGAGGCATTTGCAACCGCTTCTTATGATGACTAACCAAAATACACATATTACATGGGAGTGAAACCATCAGTTAAGTGGTATTTATCTTTCTCTGTAAATCGAATATTATGCCCTTTACACTCGATATTAATATGACAATGAGTCCTAGCGAGTCCGGGATTGGTACTTGAAAAACTTCAGACAACGATTAGAATTTACTCGCTTTGATCACATTTTTAAGCCAGAATTTGCGGCACGTACGAGTTAAGTAAATGGCAAATATCTATATTTCATTATTTTCTTGTAGTATTTTTCATGTAGTTGTATAGTGAGCATATATGTATAATTATTTTTAATTTTTCTATGTAGATAACGAAACATAGAGATTGCTTTCTGTAATAGTGTCACGCATGTCGTTTATAACAAATTAGAAACAATCGGTTTTTTTTTACTACAAGCAATCATTTTAACGCGTTAGCGTTTCAATGCTGTAGAGCAGAAGTTATTTAGAATTATTTAGATTTTTTAAATATGGCTAATAAATTTATTGTTTATATTAGTTTCAAAACCAAACTAGGTGTAATAACAAGCAATAATATGTATCTTGTGACAAAGACTTACTAAATAAAGAAGAATCTGGTACAAATATATATATGTATACATATAATATTATATTTTAAATGAATATTGAATCAATCAAATTATGCGGAGTAGTGTTGTTTGCAGATATATGGCCGCGTTCTTAAAAGCTAACATTGCGGAATAGATATAGGTTTGAGTCGTGTTACAATCTGATGCAGATCACACTATGTAGTTGTTAAATACATGGATTAAAAATGTTTATCGCAAGAATCCGAATACGGTTTAGTATAAACGACGGCAGAATATTAACAGTACGGTCAGCAGTCGACGTTGATAAATTCTTGCATTTTTTCACTATAATCAATACTTCCACTACAGGGGGTTAAGCTATACTCCGACACGAATATCGAATGTTCGGATGATCGACGTCCACATATAAGATAAAAGGTTTCACCTTCAAAAAATCACCTTCAAACCTATCATTCAATCCGAACCTATTCAAGGTTACGATGTACTATGTATTCAGACATTTTGTAAAAAATGTAGGCATATTCTTATAGTTTTAGGTACGAAGTTCAAACATTCGTCGTCTTATCGAAATATGTAGTAACCCCCTGCAGTGTAAGATTGAGTGTTAAGCAAATATGTTTGAAATCACATTTGAAACCAGTTTTCTAGTTAAATAGAGCACGTTTGATTTTTGTCGACAAGTTGTGTAATAAAATAGAAGCGCGAAATATCTCGTAGACTTTAAACTTGCATTTGTTGTTTCTTAGCACAGATATTTCTTTAGTAGCATGTACAATGCACGAGGTTCTCTAAAATGGTAGAAAGTGTGTTACTGTAGCTCCTATAATATATCCAGCAATATGAAGTTTACATTAACATTCTTGGCTCTCTTATATGATGGTATCGTTGCCCTGTCCTCCTTGTGATTCTCTACGCCATAGAATACATCCTTGAATATTAAACATCCCTTTGATACCTTTTCCAAATGTCTTTTTAGAACGATGGTTCCGTTTCAGATCAAAATGCAACATTGAGTTTGTGTTTGTGTATTAAATGTTCATAAAATAAATTTGTTTTATGTGCAATATGCTTTCTACATATGAAACAAGTATGCGCAGAGTTCTTTTCACATCTTGTTTTTACATCTTGACTGTGTAGTTGTAGTATACGTAAATCTAAAATTAATATGTACCATCATTTCAGAATCCTGAATGTGTATCCACTATAATCATGTTATTGTCAGTAATAAGATAACACTTTTTTTTTCGTCTCTAAAACTATTGTCCGTAAATATTTGTTGCATCATGGTCATTGAGAAAGTTAAATATAAATATTTTATGGTTACTGCAATTTGGACATAATTGTGCACGAATGATTCTTTTTCTAATGTGAAATATCAATAATAAACACGTTGAATACCGTGTAGTGAAGAGTAGTTTTGTTGTCTTTCGATTAGCGATCGTAGAGTAGGTATTGTGTATTGAAAACGGTAATACCAAAAACTTTAGCTGCCTGCTGCTTGGTATTGTGTGAACTTCTTCTATCCTCTCGTACGGACCAATGATAACGTTTAAGCTGACTATTTTAGGAGTGTTGAATTCAAATAACATTTTGGAGCTCGTTTTTGTGCGTGAACACATTTAATAAACTTCTGATGTAAATGTTTTAGTACTTGACAACTAAGTAATCGATCTTATAATCGTATCGTATTTTACACAATTATGTGTATGTTTGTATGATTTAGAGGTAGTGCTGTTAAAACAGTTTTATTTATAGTTGGGTCCATTTGCCGCATTTTAAAGACATTCATATGTCACGAACTAATATGCATTGCATATCGGCGAGTATAATTTGTTTCGCAAGTGTATTGATGTTTAATGTTTGTTTTAGGTAAATATTTCTGATGTATGTTTGTGTAGATCATAAAGAGTTGCATGTAGTGGTTTTGAAAGTAAATGTGCAGTTTTTATTAGAAATATGACATTAGTAACATGGGAAGTAGCTGCTCAAATTGCAACATATATGCTTTATTTACAGACGTTTAGCTTTTTATATGCAGCGCAAAGTTTTTTTATTGTCTCAGTATATTTGTCATCAATATAATATATAACTGATGGTATTTAATAATTAAATTGTCGTAATGTTTTGTTATTAATTTGTTCATTGCCGAGATACACTAGCGCAAGTCGCATGGGCCAGACGAGACAGTAGCGGAGTGTTGCAAACGGGCGCTGAGAGACTGCGACTAATTATATTGTGTCGATGTTCTTTACACTCAAAGTTTACTAGTTTTTCAAATTACTGACTAATCTATGCTTTATCAATAATTTTAAGTCTTCTTGATAAAATCTCATTTGATAATAAGTGAAACGAATCAATACATCTATTAAAAATATATAACTTACAAATTCGACAAAGCATATGAAGTTAGCACGCTATTAAACATTTCGTAGGCTTTTATGCTGCCTCAATTTAAAAAATAGTATACATATACTAAAGAACTTCTATATGAGACGTTTTCTTTTATAACGAATAATAACATATTAGTAATTAAAGAATATTTATGTATTTGAGATATATTGAAGATTCTCTTTTTGTACCGACATATTATATTAGGAATATAAAATATGTAACTTAGATTAAAATTTAGATTAAGTAGTGTTTTCAAATTGTAATGGACCTTATTTTTAAAATTGTAGTTGCTAATGTCGCGTCTATATCGTAAACAAAGCAATACTATGTACCATTATCGCTTTTACTACATATGCAGCGCCGCTTGTATGCGAACTGAATCTGGATCTAGTCGCCTTTGTTACACTAGGATTTTAGACATTGATTACTCATTATTGGGGCATTGTATTAGTGGTTATCGAATAAATCTTTCATCACTCGGATTTTAATGACATCTATAATAGAGGTATAACGGGGGTATGGGGGTTATAGCATTATTCTAAACATCTTGCTTATAACCTACCTTAGAAGGCATACAAATCCGGCAAAGTTCTGGCAACTATCAAGTAATGACAAACAATATTCTGGATAGTAACGAATTACAATTAATAAGAAAAAGTATCGAAAACCGTAGGAAAAGTGCATCTCGTTTTCTACTAAGTGGTTCAGTTCGCGTTACAGCAGCGACTGTCTATATTCATTGTTGGATTTTATAATACCATACAGTTCACTTACAACAATAATGATTGATATTTTCTCTATATTTAGAGCATTGGAGGAACACGAACACTGCCAAAATGTACCACTACTATTGTGTCGTCAAGCGTCATATATTTTTGAGAATATTGGCATAAAGTATTTTGCATTCGAGTTACCAGTCGGAAGATGCAAAATACTCTTTCCATTGATGTACATCAACAATGAGAATTTTTGAGTTTAATAATTGTTTGGCCGTCATTGTTGTAAGTGGCTGCAGAGTGTACTGTTTGTCGACATGGTACATTTTGTAATAGTTTTTATAAAATGCATTGTTTGAATATTCTGACCAGAGTAACGTGTTGCAAGAATTGCTTTAAATATTTATTCGATAAATTTTATAGAATATCAATGTGTAGTATATTGAAAACTTTATTAACACAAGTGACTGGACTGTAGGGCATGAACATTTCTCCATCTTTACATGCGGGTCTCCTTTTCACTCTACTTTAGCAGTGATCAAATTCGAAAATATAGCTGATCAAAAAATGTACGATGTACGATTTGTATAAAATATTGGGAAATGAAATGATATGACTTGTGACGGATCAAAAATGAGTGATGTGGTTCAAATGATGTGCAACAAAATGTTCTGTGTGGCAATTGTGTGTAATTGTAGCTTGCTAGTGTTTTCGATGATTTAAAATTTAGATGTGTATTAGAGTCATATTTATTTTTATATACTTAGAGTATATATCACATGGGGATATATTGAAAATTATTGATTACACTATTTATGGATCCCGAATGTATGTATACCTACAGTGGTAAATGTTAACAATGATATTAGACGTTTAAGAGAGGATTTCTTGTTCAATAAGTAACACATCTGTATTGATAGAGCGGTAAAGCATCTTTTATTACCAGCGTTGCGTCACACCAGATTCTTCCTATTTCTGAATATTGCTTACTTTGTTGTTTAATTAAATTTCTTAACAATTTTAAAAGTATGTCGATTATATTTTGAATACTCAATCTGAACGTAATATTTTTTTATTATCTTGCATGTATACGAGTAATATTTATAAACTCGTAGAGAAAAGTTTTTTTTACTTTTAATGGTTATATTATGTTAAATGCTTGCACCACTATTATTCTCTTGTCTTTTCGGGGACGGTTACTTTTCGAAGACAGCCTGAGCGGCTCAGTCGGTTAGACACCGGCTGTGCAACGAGAGGCCGCGGATTCGATCCCGAAAAGTTCGAAAACTTGCAGTTTCCGATACCCACGACACAAGACTCGATCTTAGTGTGGGGTTTGAACTATATTCGGAACTGCTGGAGGTGTTTATTATATATTTTATTTACTTACATAGCATCTGTTAGAGCGGCTGACAAACATTCACAATTTTGTTACGATAACACTCGTAATTTTCTATTTTAATTATAAAGGGAATGAGGGATGCTTTACACAAAGTTTATATTTTTACCGCCTATATTATACTCTAATATCTTAAGTCTGAATAGTAATATTAAAATGCTTTTAAATGTTTGTACAGTACGCAAAATTACATATGTAGCATAATTTATTTGGGAGCTTGTCTTCAGTAGGGATAATACCAGACAACACGAGTTACTTAATAGGATTCCGTACTTATTTATGAACACTATTTTACTCAAAGATTTAGAATAACTTTTTTAATGTTTTGTATTTAAATTCTGAATATTATTTTATTGTAGCAGATTCCGATTTTTAAATCCATTTGTTTTTGTTTTAGTGATGAATAAACAGGTTAGCGTAAGCTCAGTCACGTAAAATTACAAGAAACTTGATTAAATACCTCTCAACAGAGCACAATATTTTAATAAAAATCAGAAACTCTTAATAACGGTTATGTATGTAATTGCGATCTTTCAAATATGGTTACTATATTTAAGATGTTACTTAAAATTACATACTATTTAATATTTTGCAGCATATAATATTGATAAAAACATATAGGATTTTACAATGAAGAGACGTTTGGTAAAATGATCATATGGAAGATAAGATTGACAAATAGATGTGATGCTATGTTTGTATATTTGCGTACCGACAACATTGATTTTTGTTGTCTATAGAAATGTATTTACATTTTACGATATTTCACTTGTATAATCTTAAGCTTAATTGGTTTTGGGGTCGATTCCGAATAAGATTGACACACATTTATATTATTAAACTAAATATTAGAATGCAATACTAACCGATACCTAGCTTATATTTTGACCAATAACCGCAGTAGCAATAATTTTATTATTTCTATTCTTTATGATACATTGGAAACGACTCCTGTTTACACTTGTGTATTGTTCGCCACAGGACTGTTAAGATCACAAGCGTGCAACCACTAATTACTGCATTTTAAAGGTTTTTTTAAATATTTATTTTACACACCATACATAATTCGTTATTATCATTTGCATTTTTGTTGTTAGGACCAAATGTGTTTATGTAATATGTGAGTTGCGTGCGCATAATAATGCTATTCGAATTATTTGTAATTTTGAATTATTAATATTATGTAATGTTTTTTTAGTAATTTTATTTAATCTTTAGGTAGGTAGTTCCAACAAATTCTTTCAAATTATCATTGTTATATTAGATATAAATAATATTTCTAGCAGAAAACCAATTGATACATGCTTTCACGCACTGATAGCGATCAAATGAATTTTTTACTCTTTTTTATATATTTATGAATACAAAAAGTAAAAATACATTCAAGATTGTCATAGTAGATATTCTATAAAAAATGAGGTCAAATCCATGTGATACAAACGCGAAACAGATGTGAAGGCTATAATTATTGCATAGATAGGTAGGATTAATAAATTTTTAATTCCATTCAATAAATATGAGTGTTTTATTTAATTTCAAAATAGCCTTAACCAACCACTAGCATGTGTAACCATTCCATTTTTGGTTCGTAACCGTCTACTTCCAATTAAATACAGTACATTCAAATTAAAGCTTCGATAGTGGCATGATAAAACAGCATCTTTTTAATCGACTTCAAATGGAGATTATCCGATGTGTATGTGCGTCTGCGGCGGCTTTGGTGTAGAAAATATTATCTACAGAGAAGTTGCGAAAACATTGAACTAAGTGTCACTAAATATCAAGTCGATGATGATATATAAGGAATCTACCTAATATAAAATGACTGTTTATTGCCTATATATTTATAGAGTAGATTTACACAGGAAACTAACATTCATACAGTATGAGTAACGATAGGGGTTTAATATGTGTAAAGAATTTTAACATAACTTTCTTGATAAGGTAAGTAACATACATATTACGGAATTCACTATCACGTTTAAATGTTGGGTTCCTTTTTCGAAATATAAATTAAGAATACATAACATAGGCCTTGACAGAAGTAAAATGTGCTTTTTATAATTATTACTTTGTCCAGATGATGAGCGCAATGCGATTACTTAAAGCAGTTATTTTAAAATAAGTGTTAATTAAAATCAAACCGATTAATCATGTACAAAAAGTACCTACGTATTATCAATACACAATAAAAACACCGACCAATTAATAACTTTCGAGTAGGTACAGCAGTTCGCAGTTCAGTAGATAGAGAACTAATTTATTTTTAATCTCTAAAACTAATTTCTTGGAAAGTTACAATATATTCTTTACGAGCTTACGCATTAGTCCAAAATCTCATAGATACTCACCGCACAGTTTTCTATATTATTTCTTTATTAAGATGCATACCCGTAAATAACACAATTCGTATAAAAAAATTAGATTCACACAGTTTCCACACAATTGATTAAAGCAATGAGGCGTTCAATACAACTACGGGTATAATAAATAAACACTTATTAGTATCGCGTAACAGTTTTATTACATTATCAATACTATAATTTCATTTTGATTTGTGAATATTGTGACTTAGTTGCACGAAGAGAGTACAATTTTATTAACAAAATAATGGCGGGTTAAAATATCAAAGAAATATTCGTTCAATTCTAAGCAACACGACGTGTATAGTTGTACGAGTGCTTCGTCGCTACCTAATTTCAGTCTGTCATTTATACGTTCCCACACGTGTAACCATAAGCTGCACGCTGCACAGGCAACCGCCATTTTTTTATGAATATCCATGAAAACTATCTAACATATACAGTTCTATATTTATTCATAGACAGTTTTAAAGCCTACTTAGTTATCGAATGTTTTGTCCCTTTCGAATGACATTTGAATTCAGTTTGAGAGAAGACGACAAAACATTAGATAACTAAAACATGTTTTAAAACTGTGTATGGATAAGCCCGTGATTAGGTAATCACGGGCTTATGTCATAGCATAGCTATGCCTGCCAGATTCGTCAGTATATTATATATACATTTTCAATGATAAAATCGGATTTGAAGTGGACAAGTTTGAAATAGTTTTAATGGAATTGTAAACTATAGCCGAAAACTAGACTAACTAGAGTAAAGAAGCGGCCATAGATACTAGACGCGGCTAACCGGCCAATCAGGACAATGGAACATACAAGGTATGCTTACTTATGCTTAGGAGTGATAGTGTACACATAACAAAAAATCAATTTTCAAAATCGGTCTATGACGCGTTTCTCTAGTATCTATGGCCGCTTCTTTGGTCTATTCGTAAGACGTAATACGATAGTTTGTTTTCGGCTTAAGGACAATAATTTTGGTATTTAAATAAAATGAAACAGTAGGAATGAACACACTGTGTAAGGCAATTAATGGATGAATCAGCGTTTAACTATTAATTACATATTATAGTTGTGATGGATATTCTTTCTTCCGCCTCGCTTAAAATGATGCAGGCGTCATACTTGCTTGCTTTACTTCATTTATATCGATGCCGTGTAATTGTAAGTAATTTTAACATATTAATTGGCGCGGTGGACGTAGACTTACATGTACAAATGGTTTTACATTTGAAATTAGTAATATAAATAGAATATCTATAATAAAACATTATTTTGTCAAGCAATAAGGTCTGTGCGCACAAAACGATGCATTTTATGAATATTTTTTACAATAGGTAAATTCCTTGTTTGGCTATTCATACTTACAGTTGCCGTAAATTATAATTTTTACATACAATGAAAATCCTTCTTTTAATTTAATATAATTTTATGGATACAATATAGTCCGATCTACTTGGGGTAGGAATTGAAAATCAGTATTAGGTACGATAGTTTGAAACATTTATAAAACAACAAAATAAGTACTGAAGATAACGCGTTACTAGATTTATTAGGTAACCTATATAACTTAGTGTTTTAGTTGGAATCGCTTTTAATGTTATTCGTTGTAGTAGAATAGGCATAATAAGTTCATAATTTTAGTGTCAATTGCTTTTATGCTAATAAGAAAAGTGTCGTATTATGGTTTTGTCGCGTAGCCTATATAAACTTTCTCCCCCAATTAATGTTGGACGCTATTAAATTTTATAAGTTATTTTTTATGTTGTATAATTCCTTTCCCTAAGTGTCTCATAAATAGGTACTGACATTTACTTCTTATGTTGAGGTGAATATGTCTAAATAATTTTTAAAGACAGTTACACAATATATTACGCATTGTAATTTATGTATTTCTAAAGCCGATTATTCCAATATTCGATATAGTATGGTCTGTGATCATAGTTTAATTATTATGCATCCTTTTGTCCTCACGTACCAAGTTCATGTGTCAGATTCAAAGACGGAAGGTCGTTAAGATAAAAAATGTGGCATTGTTCTAATGAGATTATTTCCGTACCAGACGGTCTTATTAAAATATCATAAACATTATAGCAGGCAACATATTCGAGTTTGACATTACCTGGGTATGCACATAATCTATATTTCCGTTCAAATATTAGCCATCTTTGAGCCTGACACAACTTATACACATTACACTTAAAATATCTACTGGCCCAATCTACTATTTACATTATTATAGCTCGCCACAACGTCTATTCTAGGCACTATTCGTTTTATTTTACAATAAATATATTTTTTATTTCTACTTTCTTAACATAAATGAGTATTTAATAATATCTTTGTAATAAGTGACTGTTGATTTCTTTGGAACTTGTGTGCGATTAATAAGCTAAGGTAGTAAATGATTACACTGAGATTCCTTGTATACAAACAAAATGTCCCTTTGCGTTAGGCCTAGTCAATACAATTAAATTTCGTTACGGTTCGTAATTGTTGATGCTCATATATAAAATATAATATTTGTGATTTGGATGATATTGGTATATTTTACCCATCCATCAATATATTCCATTTATGAAATATGTTATTTTATTATCTTGTGTGTTCATAACATAAAATAACAACTTGATCGGTATCACAATCTTTGTCAGCTTTTACTTTTTTGTTTTTTTATTACTTTGTATTTTAAATCAGAATTATATTCTTCACGCTCTACCAAAAGCTCACACAGAGCGCATATTAAATAAAAATCTTGAGCGGTTGATTTACATAAAACATTATAAATTTTAATAAAAAATAAACGTTATTTTATACATTAAAAGTTTTTTAGCACGACACACTACAGTTGTGCCATTGCTTAAAGCGTTTTTTCGTTTTTAACATTACTTGGTACATTGTCCAATACAATGCGAAGAGAGCTAATAATAATAATTTAATTCACGCACTCCTACACTACAATATTCTCATTTACACGGAAGCGTTTAACACGCATATCACCACAAACAACCAAGACGCAAGGACAATTGTCTTTTATTTATATTCATCTAAACGCTTTCCAGACTAAAAACGTTATATCGCAAAATACTTTTTAAAATGATTCACTTTATGTGATAAATACTGGACTACGCAATCGGTGGTTCATATTAAGGATGTTAATTTTCGAAGCTTGGAGCTCGTCATTCGCAAAAATTTTATTTAAAATCAATCTCGTCAATTTTGTTCAAGATTCTTGAAATCAAGTAAGAAAAAATAATTGATATTAAATTAATTTTAGATAGATTTCTTACTAACATGCTCGATAAATAAAAATAATGGTTTGAATCCCAATTACAATGACGCAGATCGTTACAATGAGTTGGAATAAATGCTTCAAGATCACGATATGTGTATAGCGAACACTAATAAACTTACAAACAAAGTAATTCGAATATTTTTAAGCTAAATCTAAAAGTAAATTATTGCATAACTACAAAACATGGACTTATATGGACATTTATTCAATTTAAAATACTCGCCGATATTTTTTGATTCGTCCATAATTTATTACCTCGATGGGAGCATTATAAGAAATGTTACTATAGAAGGGTCTGATGTTATCTACCTCGTTCAAATCTTTTTGGCAAAATATTATATTTGCAAAGATTTATACGTTTCTGAAGAAATAATTTTATTAATACTATTTTTCGTATGGATAGTCATGTAATGAGCATATCTGTATTATTAAATTCACACGTTTACATTACGGTCGAATCTAATAGTGGAAAATATTTGTTTTGTGGCTCCACAATTCGTCATTCTACTCCAGTCTTTTTGTAACCCAAGTGGGTATAAGCATCCTTTTATCACGTCCGTTCCTCCGGCACTATGAATCTACATCTAACTTCGAAATAATGTTTGGGGATGTACAAATAGTACAACATAATATCAAGGTGAAAGGTTAAGGTTCAAACACCTTTAAATCAAATTGAGTTGGCAGTATTCAATATGGAAGTTGTTTCTGATTTGTCCAGTAGTGGACGGCGATAGGTTTAGTACATAAGAACGATTAACTTTGATATATAAATTAAGTCTCAATAAAAATGTTTTCAGTATTAGGTACGATAGTTTGAAACATTTATAAAACAACAAAATAAGTACTGAAGATAACGCGTTACTAGATTTATTAGGTAACCTATATAACTTAGTGTTTTAGTTGGAATCGCTTTTAATGTTATTCGTTGTAGTAGAATAGGCATAATAAGTTCATAATTTTAGTGTCAATTGCTTTTATGCTAATAAGAAAAGTGTCGTATTATGGTTTTGTCGCGTAGCCTATATAAACTTTCTCCCCCAATTAATGTTGGACGCTATTAAATTTTATAAGTTATTTTTTATGTTGTATAATTCCTTTCCCTAAGTGTCTCATAAATAGGTACTGACATTTACTTCTTATGTTGAGGTGAATATGTCTAAATAATTTTTAAAGACAGTTACACAATATATTACGCATTGTAATTTATGTATTTCTAAAGCCGATTATTCCAATATTCGATATAGTATGGTCTGTGATCATAGTTTAATTATTATGCATCCTTTTGTCCTCACGTACCAAGTTCATGTGTCAGATTCAAAGACGGAAGGTCGTTAAGATAAAAAATGTGGCATTGTTCTAATGAGATTATTTCCGTACCAGACGGTCTTATTAAAATATCATAAACATTATAGCAGGCAACATATTCGAGTTTGACATTACCTGGGTATGCACATAATCTATATTTCCGTTCAAATATTAGCCATCTTTGAGCCTGACACAACTTATACACATTACACTTAAAATATCTACTGGCCCAATCTACTATTTACATTATTATAGCTCGCCACAACGTCTATTCTAGGCACTATTCGTTTTATTTTACAATAAATATATTTTTTATTTCTACTTTCTTAACATAAATGAGTATTTAATAATATCTTTGTAATAAGTGACTGTTGATTTCTTTGGAACTTGTGTGCGATTAATAAGCTAAGGTAGTAAATGATTACACTGAGATTCCTTGTATACAAACAAAATGTCCCTTTGCGTTAGGCCTAGTCAATACAATTAAATTTCGTTACGGTTCGTAATTGTTGATGCTCATATATAAAATATAATATTTGTGATTTGGATGATATTGGTATATTTTACCCATCCATCAATATATTCCATTTATGAAATATGTTATTTTATTATCTTGTGTGTTCATAACATAAAATAACAACTTGATCGGTATCACAATCTTTGTCAGCTTTTACTTTTTTGTTTTTTTATTACTTTGTATTTTAAATCAGAATTATATTCTTCACGCTCTACCAAAAGCTCACACAGAGCGCATATTAAATAAAAATCTTGAGCGGTTGATTTACATAAAACATTATAAATTTTAATAAAAAATAAACGTTATTTTATACATTAAAAGTTTTTTAGCACGACACACTACAGTTGTGCCATTGCTTAAAGCGTTTTTTCGTTTTTAACATTACTTGGTACATTGTCCAATACAATGCGAAGAGAGCTAATAATAATAATTTAATTCACGCACTCCTACACTACAATATTCTCATTTACACGGAAGCGTTTAACACGCATATCACCACAAACAACCAAGACGCAAGGACAATTGTCTTTTATTTATATTCATCTAAACGCTTTCCAGACTAAAAACGTTATATCGCAAAATACTTTTTAAAATGATTCACTTTATGTGATAAATACTGGACTACGCAATCGGTGGTTCATATTAAGGATGTTAATTTTCGAAGCTTGGAGCTCGTCATTCGCAAAAATTTTATTTAAAATCAATCTCGTCAATTTTGTTCAAGATTCTTGAAATCAAGTAAGAAAAAATAATTGATATTAAATTAATTTTAGATAGATTTCTTACTAACATGCTCGATAAATAAAAATAATGGTTTGAATCCCAATTACAATGACGCAGATCGTTACAATGAGTTGGAATAAATGCTTCAAGATCACGATATGTGTATAGCGAACACTAATAAACTTACAAACAAAGTAATTCGAATATTTTTAAGCTAAATCTAAAAGTAAATTATTGCATAACTACAAAACATGGACTTATATGGACATTTATTCAATTTAAAATACTCGCCGATATTTTTTGATTCGTCCATAATTTATTACCTCGATGGGAGCATTATAAGAAATGTTACTATAGAAGGGTCTGATGTTATCTACCTCGTTCAAATCTTTTTGGCAAAATATTATATTTGCAAAGATTTATACGTTTCTGAAGAAATAATTTTATTAATACTATTTTTCGTATGGATAGTCATGTAATGAGCATATCTGTATTATTAAATTCACACGTTTACATTACGGTCGAATCTAATAGTGGAAAATATTTGTTTTGTGGCTCCACAATTCGTCATTCTACTCCAGTCTTTTTGTAACCCAAGTGGGTATAAGCATCCTTTTATCACGTCCGTTCCTCCGGCACTATGAATCTACATCTAACTTCGAAATAATGTTTGGGGATGTACAAATAGTACAACATAATATCAAGGTGAAAGGTTAAGGTTCAAACACCTTTAAATCAAATTGAGTTGGCAGTATTCAATATGGAAGTTGTTTCTGATTTGTCCAGTAGTGGACGGCGATAGGTTTAGTACATAAGAACGATTAACTTTGATATATAAATTAAGTCTCAATAAAAATGTTTTCAGTATTAAGAAGTACGATAATATCGTATGAATTTGGAGGTTACTCTATCCTTCGCCACGAAGTTAAAATTTTTGAACGTTCGACTTTGTCAAGATAAACGTTTTTACTTTTAAAAATCAGTACAATTCTCCATTAAACTTATCACTCACTCCAAACTTAGTCTAAGTTAATGACGTACGATACAAGTTTTGAAAATTAGGTGAAGTATTTAGGCGTTTTCGTTCAGTTTTATGTGCGACTTTCGAACATTCATCGCCATGACGGAGTATAGAGTAACCCCCTTTATACTAAAATATTTAAACTACGTTCTGAACAGTTGTAAACAAAACAGACAGATCGATACAGGTGGGGATTAATTTAGCTTGTAAAATAGGCAAAGTGATGTAAATTAATTGAATCTAAAGCTGCTCTTTGTTACTAAGCTGCCAGTTTGTGCAGTAACCTACAATGATTTTGATTTTAACTACACGCACATTAAAGATACTACAAAATTAAAACTATATCGCCGAGTCTTGTGCAAGCTATAAACTATTTAGTTTTAATTTTTCAATCGTCAAATAAATGTTATAAGGTGCGTTGGGTAGCACTGTAATGCACACTACTATAAGGGGTAAGAACGTAAACTTATATAAAAATAGGGTTTTACGCTATTACCCTTTCCATCATTGCAATACGGTACGCACCTTACATCATATAAAATACAATTTGCCCGAATATAAAATTGATACAATTGGACAATGTTATTAATATAGCTGCCATGCATAATCTGTTCAGTTTGTATTTAGGACGTTTATGTAACGATTGAAAAAATATTAAAATCAATGTAACTTAAATATACACACACAAAAATTATCCATAAATGTTATATGCACAGCTCTCATTACTAGCTACAGCTATCGTTGTTTCAGTTAAATTGCACTTTACCGAGGTAACGTTAGTAACACGCACACACGCACACGCTTACACACAAACACGCTTAGGCTATCAATAAAAAGTTTTTTTTTACATAATGTGGAAAATATGAAATATTGTCCTTTATTAGCAAGTGAGACGAACGTATTTGAAGAGAATTTTTACCTTACCGGGTGGGCTGCTGGCTCGTCTGCCTACGACGGCAACAACAATAGCCCACCAAACTGTCGTTGTAGACATGATTTCATTAATTTATGAAGACTGTTTTAAGACTCATATTGTGCTGGTCGCTAAAACAGAATACGGGCGCGATTGAAGCGGGCCCTCGACGATACTTGTCTGTGACGCTTCCTATTTGGTATCCAAACCAATACAAAATATAATAAATGAACGCCTGTAGCGCTAAGAGCGTTCTACGAAAGGCGCCATTCCCTACAATTGCCATTTCCTACATAAATAGTTCTGTAGGCTTTTTATCGATACTTGCGCATAATTATCGATATATGAGTAAATGACTCTCTAATGTATCACAATGTCAAGTATGTAAGTTTACCTACTAATTGAATTAAGGAATTGCGGATGACACATCAAGCTTATCGTTTTAAATATTTTCGACCTCTTGATGCATGTAACATCGATATCGAAAATTACTCATAATTTATGAAGTGTTTTTTATAAATTACGATGGTATCAATTACGTATAGTCAATTGCTTCGTAGCAATAGTCTTATAAAAGTTATTGTTATGTTCAAGAACTTGTAGTTACAACGGCAATACCACTACTTGGGGTGAATAAGGATACATAATTTAAGAGTGAGGATATTAATTTTTTTTCTCGCTTCTGATAATCATGATTATCGGAAAAAGTGATTAGAAATATACGCACTTATTATACTTCAATACGGTTTACATAAATTCACCCGCTGTGCCTATTCACCCCAGTAGTGTGCAGGACGCAGTTATTGTCCGCAGGTGCGCTTGGTGTCGTGTGGTGCGTGTGCGGGTGCGGGTCAGACGGAGGTGCCGGGGTGCGCGTGGTCGGCGTCGAGCGTGACGTCCTCGGGGCTGGCGAGGTCGGCGCGCAGGCGCACGCCGCGCCCCGTCAGCGTCCAGCGACACGCCGCGCGCTCCAGCCGCGGGGACACGCTGTAACACACACACGCACGCATTTTTATATACTAACAAGACCATTAACTACCCTGCAAATTATCTATACGGTAGTGAACCCTCATTTTTATATACTAACAAGAAAATTGACTATCCTGCGAAATATCTATATGGTAGCGAAATGACTAGGCGCCAGTTGACAACATCGTGCCTGTCTGATTATTTCTGATTGTATTGTTTATCTTGTATAAAGACATTAGATATACACAAGATAAACCTGAAAAGCAAAACACGTCGGACACTTTAGATCTTGCTTTACTCCTATTATACGAAATCTGAACTACGGTTTAAATACGATTACGACGATTTTGTGCTTCCAATATCAATACATCGAATTACGTCTTTTATAAATATGATTTTAGATAAATATATTTTACATATTTTAAAGTTCTTACCGGCATAATCCTTCTTCTTCGAAGTCCTGCCTATCTCTCCTGGCTTCATCATCATCTTCGACACTGCCGTCGGAGCTGGAGCCCTCAGTCCCGCCGCCTCCGCGGTACCGCTCTGTATCCTCTGCGATATAAATCGATAGAGGTGAAATTTTATCGATAAAACGCCTAAATTCAATATTAAATTGTTATTATTAAAATATTATAAATTATAACCAACCTTGTCTTTCGGCACTGTCCGGCGCATCTTCTAAGCTCTTTAATATTTCGGCGTACATATCTGATTCAAGTGGCACTGGGTTGTCCGAATCCCTGAGAAAAATATTGATGTTAATTCGATCTACATCAAGGATTCTGGACTCCCAGTGTAGCATTAGTAGTATTTGTAAATTAAACAGTGATTTATTCGGTAACTATTAAATTTTGCATTAAAACATATCATCACCCTCAAGTAAAGCGTCAAGTAAAACAAGTTGAAAAGTTTTCTAGCGCTGTTAACACGATATAAACGCGTCGATACTGAGTATGATGATGATATGTATTTTGATACAGAAATCAACAAAGTGAAGAGAGCTTTCTGCCGTGCAATGCGGCGTGCTTCTCTCCTAGACCCTTTTTCCAAAATCATCTTTTTTGGTCATCTAAAGCGACGTAAGCGCACATTCTTAATACGCGCCATGTGCAAAGGCCTTAAACAACCTCGGATAAAGATGTTTACAGGCATATCCAATCAATCCAGGCAATCCAGCTGAAGCACCACCGATCAAAATATTACTTGATGCCAGTAATCCAGGAAAGCACGGAAATTCGCCTTAGTCTCTGGGTCCAGAGATAGTGTGAATGTGAGAAGTGAGTAGTGAGCGGTGATTGAGTACCGGTTGTGCAGCACGAGCGCGACGGTGGCGGGGTGCGGCACGGGCGGGTGCAGCGGCGCGCGCGGGCTGAAGGCGCTCGCCTCCAGCGCCGGCGCCGACACGCGCAGCGCCGGCGTGCTGCCCCACTCGCACCACAGGTCTGCGCGACGTGAATAGCTAGTGTCTTCATCAACCATTATATTGTTCATTCTACTTTATCTGTATCTGTATCAGCCCATATATGTCCCACTGCAGGGCACGGGCCTACTCTACAATCGAGAGTACGATTGAGAGTGGTTAGGCCATATGGCCTATATAGTCGTGGTGGACTATATAGTCCACCACGCTGGCCTAGTGCGGGTTGGCGGACTTACATACCATAATTTTTTTTATAAATACTACTCTATAAAATTTTTATTTTGAATTTTTTTATAAATTCTACTCTATAATTACGCATATTTTTTTTTATTTCAATGAATGGCGAGACTAGCACGCCATTCACCTATAAGCTATACGACGACTCATGGACAGTAACAAAACCAAGTAATGTTTGGCGGGTGGATTAGACATTGTGGTGGTATCTATTATTTCAAACAGGTATGTTATACGTAACGTGTTAAATAATTTTGTACAATAGTTTTGTTAACCAATTCTAAATGCATGATAAAGTTTATAGACCTCTTTCATGTACACTACTGCAGGGAGACAGTTTGTCATTCGACTTCATTACCTCTACCAGGTCGGTCGTCAGGGAGTTTCGATTCATGATTACGAGAAGTGCCAACAGTTAATATGACGGTATTGTAATACGGTATAGTACTGACATCGCGCGGCGTCGTCATCCTGTTCCGGCGGCGGGTGCGCTGGGTGTGCGGAGAGCGCGGGCAGCACGTCGGGCGGCGCGGCGCCGCAGCGCGCGGCCCACGCACGCACCGCGTCGCCGCCCTCCAGCGCCAGCCGCGCCTCGCCCTCCTGCAGCGGCACCACCACCTCCGCGTCGAACACCTGCACACACACCGACACACACGCTCTATCACTAACTATCTGTCCACGCCTCACATGATATTATCCATTTTTTATATTATGGTACTCTAACGTCCCGACCTCTTTAGAGAATTGTATAATTGGTAGGTATAATTTATAAGATTAGGCCAGTGAAAAAATATTATGTAACATTTAACAAGTTGGTTATAAAAGCGGTCATAACACATGAACGTACTGGCAAATTGAACTATCGATACTTTTTTTTTTATTTATCGGCTTATGCTTCATCTCTCCAGTGAAGTCTACGTGACAGCATTACAACCTGCCCACCCCCCGCCCAGTGCGCTGCATTGGCGTTTTCAGTTCAAAACAAAAATATTGTAATGCGGTATGTATTGGGAGTGCTCGGTGGTGTACCTCGACGAGTGCGTTGGCGGCGAGCGCGCGCCAGTGTCCGCGCTCGAGGCCGCGCTGCGCCCACCAGTCGTCGGCGCGCGCCGCCTGCCGCCACACCGCGCTCAGCTCCGCCGCCGCCGACTCGATCGCGCGCTGCACGCACATATACACATACATTATACTGGTTCAAATTTTCATGTGGATGTGAATGGCTAAATCAGAAACTATGTAAAATAGAGAAAAAGATAAAAGGAGTCACGAGCCTGATTTTAATGATAACTAAACTGTAAACTTATGATAATAGCCTTTATTCAGATATTCTTATTCTTGTAACAAAATTTAATTCTTCTAATATACCAGTCTTAATTATTTTTTTTAAATCTGCCCATCGGCAAAGGTCTCCTCCAACCGTTTCCGTTCTGACCTCTCTTGCGCTACTCTGTTCCACATCACCCCTGCTACTTTTCTTATGTCGTCATCCTACCTAAACTGTAAACTTAGATTTTTTTAAAAATAATATTCCTAGCGAGCAATCTTGATAATATTCCAGTAAATTCACATACTGTATATTCTACTATTGCAAAGTTTTTGTTCATAGTATTTTAAGTAACTTTATCACTTATTACTTTTTATCAACCTCCTTTATTTTATTAAAAAGTTATTCCACCATGATACCCTTATGTATATCGACTTTCGTCTAACATCACGGGTACGATATTTAAATTTGTTGTCTAAATAAAATATCTCTGTAAGTCATGAGCGGCTGAATATCACTATACCGGCAAGATTGTCCGAATATTTCTCTCACATGTAGACATAATCAGATCAGATCACACTAGACATAATCATTGGCTTTCAAAATATAAATAGTACACAAATGTAATTAGTTTCCGGTTTACCGTGAGATCTGGCGCGGCGAGTCGGACGCGTGCGCGCGCTGCGTCCGAGAGCGGTAGAGCGAGTTCTCGTCTGCGCGCGCGCATCTTCTCCCGCACTGACTGCACCAGCTCCGTGCACTCGCGCTCCACTTGCCGGTACGAGCCCGTCTGCATCGCGGCACGCCCAGAAAAAACACGGTATTAAATAACATTTGAGAATACAAGCAAATTGCGTGGAAAATTATATGCTCAATAAATAAGAAAATCATCATCATCATCATGACAGAAAATTCACTGCTGAACATAGGCTTCCCCCAAAGAATCCTTGGGGGATAAGAAAATACCAATCCTAAAGGACATTGGTAAAAACATTGTTAATGCAATTCTTAAGCGTCTATAAATTTCATGTATAAAAATATTAATAATTAATTTTCTAAGTAATTTTGGTGCGTAGCTCACGGCGAACCTAAGCCTGAATTACGAAAACACATTTTTCGTAAAACTCTATTGATATTTGCTTTAATTTTATTGGAGAGGCGTTATGTCGTTTCAATGTTGCCATTTTTAAAATATATGCTTGACTAGCTTTCTTGCATTATCTTTATCAGATAATTAATGTAAAAAACTAGTGCAGATAAGTGAGAACAGCAAAATAATCACTGATTAATTAATTAAGGAATAACAATTTGCTTCTGTCGCCCGAAAGCGCTATTGTGCAAATAATAATATATACATAGTTGTCTCCTCTTTTTATTTCATTGCACACGATATTACTATTAGATTAATGAAATAAATAATTACTCGATGTTTAAATTGCGTCTAAAATATATTTTTTTACTTTTATTTGTGGGTCATAACTTTGCCTCACGCCAATATAAACAGAACAAAATAACATTAACTACCCACAGAGTTTGACAAGATATAGAAAATTTGTAAAACTTTAAAGTGCAGTATCTTTTTTCCTAGGCTTGTTACAATAGTAAATCATAAGAAATAATTGTTAAGGAATTCGAAATCTATATTTTAAAATATTTTTTATCTCAATACACACAAAAAAAAAATTACAACAAAAAAATGTATGGAGGTTTATCATTGTTCTTTAAAACATATTTAAATGAGGCAGTTGTCAGCAGTGTGTTTATGGGGTTCATAACTAGAGTTTTGTAAAATATAAAACTGAAGAATTTTACGTTGGTTTGTAATTTCTATAACATTCACCTTTGCTATCTGCACGGAGAACGGTCCAAAGCAGGCGTGTACGAATTGTTCGTAGTCGCGCAATGGTCGTTCTATGGAGCGCTCTGTGTCAGCCGCCCATGCAGACAGCACTTCTAACTCGGCACGCGCCACCACCGCCGCCACGGCCTGGGCACACCTGTTAGACAAACGCATCAAAGGTGATTTCAAATTTCCCTTCATTGGCATTTATTTTATGATCAATTGATACAGATAAATAATTAAAGATACAGATTTGATCTCATATTTTAGACAAAATATTCAGCAATACACTAAATTAATAATTAAATATGTAAAAATATTGTAGGAGTAATATGTATTAATAATTATTGCAGTACTGTTTTTTATTACTCAGTAATGTTTATGGACACATATAATTTTCATATAATGTTAGTGTACAGACGAGATCTGGTAGTAGGTGGGCGCGTGCAGGCCGGGCCCGCGCACGCGGCGGCAGAAGGCGGAGTCGTGCGCCGGCACGCGCGCCGCACGCACGATGAGCGCGCGCCACGCCGCCGCCTCCCACGCGCCGCGCGCCGCCCACGCCGCCGCGCCGCCTGCGCACACGCACCAAGCATACTTATTACTGTTATTGACCAGTGTATCCATATATTTTTATCGCAATTCATTTTATCTATAGTAATAAATTATTAAAAAAACGCACATATCGATATAATATCTCGATGCCGAACATAATCGATTGTAGCAGGCAATTTCCGGGAGTCTATATTTACCATTTTTTTGATACGATTTTTTTTTATTGTAATGAATAGCGAGACGAACATGCCGTTCGCCTGATGGTAAGCGATAGGACCGTTCATAAACAGTAGCAAAACCAAACAACACTTTGAATAACAAAGCAATGCGTGGCATTTTACTGCGCTCGCCATCCTGAGACATAAGATGTTAAGTCCCAATATGTCCAGTAGTTACTCTGGCTACAATGCCCTTCAATCCGAAACAAAACAGTGCATTTACACTGCTGTTTGACAGGAGAAATAGACCTTGCGGTGGTACCGACCCAAATGGCCTCTCACATATGAGAGACCTACCACGAGTAGATATTATTATTTAAGACATTATTATAAACGACAGTCTCCGTGGCGCAGTTGGTTAAACGCCCCCTATGAAACGACAGGCCGTGGGTTCGATCCCCGCATCTGAGACAGAGAAAGGTTTGTGCGATCCACAAATATTTCTTTCGGGTCTGGGTGTTTGTGAGCCCGAAAATATCTCGTAGTGCCTCAAACCAAACGTTACCACAGCAGGTACCAATACTTGAACTACGTAAAACCGCTACTCCGAGTCGCCTAAATGCTGCTGATTAGGAACCAAATCTTCAATATAATATAATGTCTGTCTGGTGGAATAATGGACTTACCAGCAAGTAAAAGTAATGAGAATATAGGACAGAGCACGAGCGCCACTATCAGCGCGAATATGACCTGCAGCACGCCCAGCACACCTATCCGCCATACAACCGCGTCCACCAGCGGAAACCATCTGAACACATAATATCAATATATTTTGATAATGAAATTATCCATTAAATACAATTGTAACTATTTAAGTATGCGGTCAGAAAGTTTTATTGTTGTAGGGACCTATAGTGCGTGTCAGGGGGATACTTTATGATCCGAAATCAAGTTCGAATGTTCGAAAGTTCGTCGCCGAAGTAAGTTATAAGGTTTCCTTGAACTTGAACTTAGTTTATGGTTACGCCGGACGATAGAGGATTCGGACCTTTTGTGGTCTACCGAGACACATTTGTACAGTTTCATGTATGACATCCGAACATTTGAACTTCGTTTCTCCGTGCGAATATTTAACTTCATTTCGGATCATGGAGTAATCCCCCAGTATCGGGACAGTAGTACGAGTACATAGCGCTGACGACTTATGCGTATCTGATCTCACGCGGATGTAACATTGACTGGCAAACTGTGCGTATCAGTATCTGGGAAGGCAAGGAGACGGGGACGTAGTACCGACCTGTTGGTTTTGCCAGTATCTGGGAAGGCAAGGAGATAGGGGCATATCACTGACCTGTTGTGCGTGTCAGTACGGTCGCAGATAAGGCTACGGGTCAGCACTGACCTGTTATGTGCATCAGTACGGACACAGTCAAGTAGACGGGTCAGCACCGACCTGTTGTGCGCATCAACATCCGGACAGTCGATGTCGTAGAGCGCGGCGGCGGCGGCGTGCAGCGCGAGCGCGAGCGGCGGCGTCCACAGCGGCACGGTGGCGGCCGCCAGCAGCGCGCCGCAGCTCGCCGCCGCGCTCACCAGCGGGAACACCAGCAGCAGCGCCGCCGAGCCCAGCCCGCCCACGATGCCGTAGTTCCACACGCGGTTCGCTTGACGACTCAGACCTTTACCTAGGAGACCTGTAACAAATAAATAAATAACACCCAACAGTCACATACGTAGTCTTGACCCCACACTTAGATCGAGTCTTATGTCGTAGGTATCAGGAACTACGAGACACTTTTCGGTGTTACAAACACAAAACACATTAATATCACCATTTATAAACAAAGAACAAGGGACATTAAATCACCCAGCAAAATGACAGCCTCCTTGGCGTGATTGGTAAGACGCCTGCTGTGTAACGAGAGGCCGCGTGTTCGATCCCGCACCAAAACAAATATTTGTGTGGGCCACAGGTATTTGTTTTGGTTCTGGGTGTTTGTGAGACCGAAAAATTTCTCGTAGCTTCTGATGCCCACGACACAAAACTCTATCTTAGTGTCGGGTCAGGACTATGTACATGTCTGTTGGGTGTAGTTATTTATTTATTTTATTTTAGTTTACGGATTGTTACTTGGTTGTTGTGGGCTAATAATAATCTTTTAGAAATGGAACTAACATTATGTTGCAATTGACATTTGAAATGACAACTGGCAGACGTGAGAAAACTCTGTTTTACATCCTTAAATCATTGTATAGTATATGTATTGGTACATAATATATTTTAAGCTAAACATACCAGTGTCGGGTTCAGTCTCGAAACGCGTTCTTTCTTTAGAGACGTGCCGCCATAATGCAAGCAACCTCGACCACATGGTTTGTGTTTCTTTACTGCGCTTTGGGTACAGCGCACCATTTACCTGCAAACGGAACTTTGATGTAACCATCTTCTAAAAAGCTTTTATGTCTAAAATATATACCTACCTGTCTAGAAATATATACCTGAGATAGTTCTAAATCTGGAATGAAAGGTTTGACGCAGAACAAGGTCCTGAGCGATAGCGGCGAACACCACGGCACCAACACTCCCAATACGAACATGAGGTTCCAGCTCCAACACCAAATTCTGAAAGTAATTAATTATTTTAAAAATTATGTCTTAAATATACATAGAAAATTCCACATACAGCGTGATTAGGTTATTAGGTTTAGGTTTAAAGAATTTATTTTTAAAAAAGACTACAGTCACTTCATGATAATACAGTTTTCTTATAGTAGGTACAAAATTCAGCGTTTTTCGCAGAAAGTTGTAACTCATTACAATAATTCGATATTTTATCTATCTACATAGCAATCATGGTTAAACACGTATAATGTTATCGTAATTCAAACAGGTTTGGTTTTCGTGTTAAGTCCGCATACGAGACTAAAAACTTCGTGCTTAATCCTCATTTCGCTGCAATATATAGAGAGACGTACCTATACGCCAAGTTGAGCAGTCTCCACCCGGGCCATCGCGTGGATGTAACATGCACTCTGTGTCTGCGCACTCTGTACACAGGCTGCGCGGCGTCGGAGCGCGGCGTGGCGGCGGCGGCGCCCGCGCCCGAGCTCAGCACCGTGGGCACGCGCTCGGCGCGCCCGCGCCACTGCCGCGTCACCACCCAGCGCCGCGACACCCAGATGCGACGCGCCCACTCGAACTCGCGAGTAGGGCTCTTGGCCGCGCGCAACTCCTGATCACCACATTTAGTACAGTATTGTATTTCAGTATTTCAGTGAAACCTTTCCGGATACTCGGAATATTTTTTGTATGATCGTTTTTGGCAAAAACCGTTGTACCGTACGGTAAAGGCAAGGCAAGGTAGCAAGGGTATGGTTACAAAGTTGTAGTCTCGGGTTCGAATCCCAGGTCGGGAAAAATAATATTGGTATTTTCTATTCATTATCAACCCGGAGTCAGTAATTTGTGCCCGATATGACGATAGGCTCGCCCCCTATCACACCGTGGGACGGAACATACATGACGAAATGTGGGTGTCCTGACCCCTATGCCTACACTTCATGAGGGATGAGTTGAGTTGAGGGCATGAGTTTTTGTAAATATGTATTTATCGTAATTATAATTTAAGCCTCAACCAAGAAGTTTTAATATCAATTTGTAAGACCTGTAAAGTAACTACAAAATATCATTTACGGAAAAGAAATGCCCATTGAGCTACAAATTACAATACAACTATTAGTAGTAGTTCTGTTCCCATAACAGACTATATACAAATGTAAAAATAACATTAAATACCATATAGCTACAAACCTAATACAAAAATAAAATGTTCTCACCTTAGTCAACAGCGGTTCCCGATCCCTGAGAAAAGCCAAGTCCCTCAACAGGAAGTATCGATGCTGGTGCAGCTTGTGCGCTTGCATGGCGGCGGCCGCGTCCTCCATCGCCGTCCATCGCAACTCGCTGTTCAGTCTCTGCGCGGCCGCTGTGAGCTTCTCTTTACGCCACGCGTCGGCTCGCGAGAGGATCGGGTGGGCGGCGCGAATCCGAGCTTCAGCCGTGGCCAGACCGGCTTCTAGTTTACGCCTAACTCCCTCTTCAGCTCTGAAATTAAAAAAATAAATACCATATATTACTGGTAGTAGGTCTTTAATATGTGAGAGGCCGTCTGGGTAGGTACTACCGCATGTCTATTTCTCCCGCCAAAGAGCAGTGTATATGCACTGTTGTGTTTCGGATTGAAGGACATTGTAGGTAACTACTACACATTTTGAAACTTAACATCTTATGTCTCAGGATGGCGAGCGCAGTTTTTCAAGAGGTGAATGTATGACAGCGCTCCCTCTATATTATATCCCTCTATAATTATAACTCTATATTATAAATACTGTAAGTGCTACCTGTTGAGTATGACGTAGGCCCGCAGCTGCGCGATGAGCAGGTCGGGCACGTCGGCGCCGAGCTCGTGCAGCTGCGGGCTCGCGAGCACGGCGCTGCACACGCGCGACACGTACTCGCGCATCGTATATTATACTGTAAGTGCTACCTGTTGAGTATGACGTAGGCCCGCAGCTGCGCGATGAGCAGGTCGGGCACGTCGGCGCCGAGCTCGTGCAGCTGCGGGCTCGCGAGCACGGCGCTGCACACGCGCGACACGTACTCGCGCATCGTATATTATACTGTAAGTGCTACCTGTTGAGTATGACGTAGGCCCGCAGCTGCGCGATGAGCAGGTCGGGCACGTCGGCGCCGAGCTCGTGCAGCTGCGGGCTCGCGAGCACGGCGCTGCACACGCGCGACACGTACTCGCGCATCGTATATTATACTGTAAGTGCTACCTGTTGAGTATGACGTAGGCCCGCAGCTGCGCGATGAGCAGGTCGGGCACGTCGGCGCCGAGCTCGTGCAGCTGCGGGCTCGCGAGCACGGCGCTGCACACGCGCGACACGTACTCGCGCATCGTATATTATACTGTAAGTGCTACCTGTTGAGTATGACGTAGGCCCGCAGCTGCGCGATGAGCAGGTCGGGCACGTCGGCGCCGAGCTCGTGCAGCTGCGGGCTCGCGAGCACGGCGCTGCACACGCGCGACACGTACTCGCGCATCGTATATTATACTGTAAGTGCTACCTGTTGAGTATGACGTAGGCCCGCAGCTGCGCGATGAGCAGGTCGGGCACGTCGGCGCCGAGCTCGTGCAGCTGCGGGCTCGCGAGCACGGCGCTGCACACGCGCGACACGTACTCGCGCATCGTATATTATACTGTAAGTGCTACCTGTTGAGTATGACGTAGGCCCGCAGCTGCGCGATGAGCAGGTCGGGCACGTCGGCGCCGAGCTCGTGCAGCTGCGGGCTCGCGAGCACGGCGCTGCACACGCGCGACACGTACTCGCGCATCGTATATTATACTGTAAGTGCTACCTGTTGAGTATGACGTAGGCCCGCAGCTGCGCGATGAGCAGGTCGGGCACGTCGGCGCCGAGCTCGTGCAGCTGCGGGCTCGCGAGCACGGCGCTGCACACGCGCGACACGTACTCGCGCATCGTATATTATACTGTAAGTGCTACCTGTTGAGTATGACGTAGGCCCGCAGCTGCGCGATGAGCAGGTCGGGCACGTCGGCGCCGAGCTCGTGCAGCTGCGGGCTCGCGAGCACGGCGCTGCACACGCGCGACACGTACTCGCGCATCGTATATTATACTGTAAGTGCTACCTGTTGAGTATGACGTAGGCCCGCAGCTGCGCGATGAGCAGGTCGGGCACGTCGGCGCCGAGCTCGTGCAGCTGCGGGCTCGCGAGCACGGCGCTGCACACGCGCGACACGTACTCGCGCATCGTATATTATACGGTAAGTGCTACCTGTTGAGTATGACGTAGGCCCGCAGCTGCGCGATGAGCAGGTCGGGCACGTCGGCGCCGAGCTCGTGCAGCTGCGGGCTCGCGAGCACGGCGCTGCACACGCGCGACACGTACTCGCGCATCGTATATTATACTGTAAGTGCTACCTGTTGAGTATGACGTAGGCCCGCAGCTGCGCGATGAGCAGGTCGGGCACGTCGGCACCGAGCTCGTGCAGCTGCGGGCTCGCGAGCACGGCGCTGCACACGCGCGACACGTACTCGCGCATCGTATATTATACTGTAAGTGCTACCTGTTGAGTATGACGTAGGCCCGCAGCTGCGCGATGAGCAGGTCGGGCACGTCGGCGCCGAGCTCGTGCAGCTGCGGGCTCGCGAGCACGGCGCTGCACACGCGCGACACGTACTCGCGCATCGTATATTATACTGTAAGTGCTACCTGTTGAGTATGACGTAGGCCCGCAGCTGCGCGATGAGCAGGTCGGGCACGTCGGCGCCGAGCTCGTGCAGCTGCGGGCTCGCGAGCACGGCGCTGCACACGCGCGACACGTACTCGCGCATCGTATATTATACTGTAAGTGCTACCTGTTGAGTATGACGTAGGCCCGCAGCTGCGCGATGAGCAGGTCGGGCACGTCGGCGCCGAGCTCGTGCAGCTGCGGGCTCGCGAGCACGGCGCTGCACACGCGCGACACGTACTCGCGCATCGTATATTATACTGTAAGTGCTACCTGTTGAGTATGACGTAGGCCCGCAGCTGCGCGATGAGCAGGTCGGGCACGTCGGCGCCGAGCTCGTGCAGCTGCGGGCTCGCGAGCACGGCGCTGCACACGCGCGACACGTACTCGCGCATCGTATATTATACTGTAAGTGCTACCTGTTGAGTATGACGTAGGCCCGCAGCTGCGCGATGAGGAGGTCGGGCACGTCGGCGCCGAGCTCGTGCAGCTGCGGGCTCGCGAGCACGGCGCTGCACACGCGCGACACGTACTCGCGCATCGTATATTATACTGTAAGTGCTACCTGTTGAGTATGACGTAGGCCCGCAGCTGCGCGATGAGCAGGTCGGGCACGTCGGCGCCGAGCTCGTGCAGCTGCGGGCTCGCGAGCACGGCGCTGCACACGCGCGACACGTACTCGCGCATCGTATATTATACTGTAAGTGCTACCTGTTGAGTATGACGTAGGCCCGCAGCTGCGCGATGAGGAGGTCGGGCACGTCGGCGCCGAGCTCGTGCAGCTGCGGGCTCGCGAGCACGGCGCTGCACACGCGCGACACGTACTCGCGCATCGCCGCCTCGCGCACCTCCTGACAACAGACACTTATACACTACACTCCGTACACTATCACGCTTATTTATTTTATTTATTTCAGGTAACCAAGGACCCATAGCAAAAATAATATTCACATAACACACACATCTACAAGAAAATACAAACAATTTTTTTAAGCCTCTATCTTATTCTATTATTTATGCTTTTGCCAGTGTCAAAGTTCTTTTACTTAATGTAGACTCGATGAAAGCTAGGGAAATGCTGGTTCGGATAAGGTAAACGGACATTGGGTAACGGATAATTTTGGGATTGAACCAGTGGATTACTTTTAGGATAATATACACAATTTAACCCCTATTTTAGTTATAGAATGTTTTGGTTTCTTTCGAACGACTTTGAATTCAATTTCAGCAATGACAAAACAATCGATAACTAAAATAGGTTGTAAAACTGTCTATAAATAACGTCGTTTACATGTATCGATACTTTCTTAGATAATAATATACTAAAATATACATCGATTTCAAACTTAGTAAATACATTGTATATAACGATATTTTAGACACTTTTTAATTTATTGAATCAGTGGAATTCATTATTAATTATTATAGGCTATGGAATAGTATATAAAGTCATAAAATAATCTGTACCTCCTCAATATCCTTAACTGGCATTTTTTCCTTGGCCAAGTTGGCAGCTTGTCGTTCTCTAAAATGCAAGAACCATCCACGGGACTCCCGCTCCAATAAGGTCTGGAGTATGGGCGCGGCACGACGTAGCAACTCGCGCCGGTATAGTCGCAAGTCCACCTAAACCAATTGTCTTTTAGTAATGGCGATGATCCAAGCATATTCATTGCACGTTTTACAATACATACGATTGTAAGTGGCGATCAGCATGCAGAACGAAAAACTAAGCACAAAAAAGGTGATATTTAGATCGTTTTGGGACTGGTTAAAGACTCTGAATCAGACCATATATTATGTACGTCCAACTGCAAGCCACGAGGCTCCTCTACAATCGTGAGTACGATTGAGAGTGGTTAGGCCATATAGTCCACCACGCTGGTTTAATGCGGTTTGGTGGAATGTAAGTCCACCATATACATTCTTATAAACCGCTATGGTGTGCAGGTTTCCTCAGGATGTTTTTCTTAACCGTTTTTAGTGCGTGGTGATTGACTATCAATACATACATGACTCCGAAAAGTCAGACGTGGGCGCTGGGATTCGAACCCACGACCACTTTGAAAATGTGGGCAGCCATGTCTGGTTCGTTTACCACGCACGCACTTCAAAACTCTGAACTTTAATTTCAACAATTTCAATCTTCACACGTATATCAGCATTTATGGTGATAAATAGAATCGAATTTTGGTGATATAATAAAATAAAGGATAACTTACGTGCGTGCCCTGCGGCGTGGTGTAGAGGCAGGGTATGGGCGGGTGGTCGCGCTTGTCGGCGGGCCGGCGCCGCACGCTGCGCACCACCCATGCGGCCAGCGCGCGCGCCCACCCCGCTTGCTCCGTCTGATATACACAACCACCTTTATCTCCACATTTCATTGGATATATATTAAAAAAAATGGTTTTTCAAGGTACGACTTTGTTATTCATACACATTTTTAAATAGTAGCTTTCATCCGGCTTGAAGGACCATTTCATATATTTTTCCATATTTGTCATTTTCTTCTGATAAACTAACTATAAATTGGAATGTTTAGATATTTACAATGAGTACCTTACAAATCAATTCCGCAACTAAATAGCGAGACCTCTCTTCTCGTATTTTCTTCTCTAAGTCCCGAGCCACCATGGACGGCATGCCAAAAATTAGGTCAAGTAATCTGAAATTATATTTATGATACATTTAATTCTTATCATTTTACAGACGTGAGAACTTTGTTACAAGATTAGATATGAATATATATATTGTATATATCACCTGTGCAAACCGTACAGAAGTGAGTTGATTCCCGCCCGTACTGAGAGCGGCTGGTCTCGGATTAGGCGGTCGCGTGCCACAACTACAAGCAGAGCGACCGCGCGCGCCACGTGTCGGTACAGCTCCTCCCGCGCACGCGCCCGCCCGCGCTGCAACCACCCACTCACGCGCCATACGTGCGTCTGACCGGGAAAGTGGCGGGACGGTACCTCGAACTCACTACAACATATCAGAGAATCTTCTAGAATCTTGCTTTGCTTGATTATATTACCGTTATTGATTAAAAACAGATCGATACTATAGTATTTATTTCTACGGACTTAAATACACTAAAATGTGCTGATTTTCAATTCGTTTGCCATTTTGGTAATTTGCACGGCACCGGGTATTTTTACTAAAAAATACATAGTAAAAGATTTCAGTAACTAGTATTTACTGGCCCATTGTTTTCGTGCATTTACAATAATGTGATCCGTATTTGATAAAATATCCCATGCTATGAACTGTGTGAATGCAGGAGGTCACCCACAAGCGAAATATTTAAGAAAAAAATTTAATCCACCAACCAACTTTATACTACGATGTTACTGTACACAAAAATACAGACTAACTGTTTCAGGACGAAACCATGCTGGGGTACTGAGGGTAATGGGTCAGCATTGGTTCCAATATTTGTATCACATTTTGAACATGCAATGATGTGACGTAAGAATTAATAACCAATAAAAAATTACATTTTTAATATTAAACTAAATAATAAAAGAAAATTAGTAAATTAAATCTTCATAATATTAGTGAAATGAATGTAATGTCGATGTGATGGGAATTCTGTTTACATAGGTATGTCATATAGACTGATTAGATTCCACAGGTATCGATTGAATTCCGCTTGGTTGGCGCCATACAATATAAATATGCGACTGACTAGACGTCCACACCCTCCCGACGTTTACATAAACAGCAGGCAACATATCCTTAAAGTATAAGGTAATTCCTATTTAAAGCGCATTATTTACATAACACCGAAGTAAGGAGCAATTTTATCATTGCCTCTATTATCTGTCTGTTTACTTTCGATTAGAAATCACGTAAGTGGTCAATTTTGTACGATAGAATATGCTCTTAATTGTGACATTTTTTTATTAGACCCATTTATTAATTTACATTCGGGTAACTGCACATATTACATACTATTTTCATGAAAATAATATGTATTATACTATCGCACAACTAGACAGCTAAACGGGTGACGAAGAATCGATCTCGAAATAAAGGGTTGAAATGTTCTTGCTGTAGTAGACTGTAGTAAAAATGGCCTTATGTAAATATAATAAATAATAACACCCAACAGTCACATACATAGTCCTGACCCCACACTAAGATCGAGTCTTGTGTCGTGGGTATCAGGAACTACGAGAAACTTTTCGGTCTCACAAACACCCAGACCCGAAAGAAATATTTGTGGGCCGCACAAACATTTCTCTTGGGGCGGGGATCGAACCCGCAGCCTCTCGTTTTACAGGCTGCGTCTAACTAACGGCACCACGGAGGCTGCCATGTGAGAAACGGACACCATTATGTAGAAGTAGATCGTTTTTTCATATAGGAATGTATATTGGTAACATCAAAATAAATTCTTAAGGTTACAGTTTATTTTTAATACGTATCTTAAACATAATTATGTAGTAGGCGTTCTAGTTTATATTCTATATATTTTAGGTGGACGATCGAGATAAAATATATAGGTTGATACATATTTGCGCTTAACATTTTAAAGGATATCTTAATATGTTTTAGTAAATAAATAGCTATTGACTTATATATTTTTTTTGTCGGATCTACGTGATTGTGCCATTACATAAATCTAAATGTAAATGAGCCATTATGTATTCGAAAACGAATAAAGTATGGCCGTATGTGTGGTATGGTATGTGTTTAGCATTATTATAGCGAATGTAATACCTACATTCGTCCTTTCTATTGAATTATTTTGTAATCTGAATGTAATAGGTACTTTATAAAACAAACGTTTCTAATAGTCCTTATTTGCATTTAATATAGTTTCGTATCGTACTGAATAAACTATGAACATTGTCAATTGCTAAGCAGTTACAAATTGTTGTTGTTTTTTTTTTTCATCTAAAAGAAACAAGCAGCGACAATCGTAAACACGACCGTACGAGACGGATATTCTAGATGTTTTAAAATTATGTAATCGATAATCTTACATGTTGCTTGCTTACGCATACATTATTAAACAATGCAAAACAAATATTAGAACCAATGCATAAAGAAACGTGGATAGTACACACAAATAACATGAACAAAGTTACATTTGAGACCGACATACCCCCATTCACGAATCGAATCCAACTGTTTACCATTAAGCTTCATCGGCTTAAATATGCTGTCCTTGTGGTAGCTTTGTGAAAAGAAAAACTATTATGAGGTGCAATGACATTTTTACTGAATTGGCGATGCATCTTTATTCACAGTTTGGGTATACGTCGATGTAAGATTGATAGCAGTGGTCAACTAATAAGCACGAAGAATGGTTGAGAAGCAGCATATACAAACCGTAGTGTTCTTTGAGCTATTTTTGATAGAATTAATTGTAGTTCAAGTATGAGGTGGTAATGCAAATATATGTGATGTTTCAGTAAGAAAAATAAATTAAAACTTGTATTAGTAGAGTCGCCGCAAATCGCCCGACATTGTGTTTCATCTCTAAAATGAAATAAATTTGAAGTAGGTACGTGACTTGAATGCAATTCGCACTCGTTAAATTTATTCAGTGCTCGACTTCGTATAAGAAAAAACGCGCATGAAACGTACCTAAGTATTAAAATAATGGTTATATTAAATTAGTAAAGTGATTTTTACTCGAAAACCCGTATTGTCTTAAAACATACAAACAAGGAATACATTAAGTACTATATTTATTTGTGTTTAAGTTTATTTGTCAAACGAAGAATCATATGTTACGCACGGAGACGTCTGCAAGAAATAATAAATTTGTGTTCGTAAACATGTGTGGCTGGACTTTTTCGTTGTACACTTATTGAAATGTTTTGAACCTTATTGCTTTATATTAAAGATAAAATTTAAGGAACAAAGAAAGTGTGGACCCCCGTCAACAATGATTTTGAATGGGCGTCAGTTCAAAGCCATAATTGAACTTAATAGAGTTATAAGGGCAGGCGCGGGATCGCGTCCATCTTAATGGATGTACGTCGCATCTCCATGGCTTATTCTGACTACAATTCACCCAAGTTAATTTGCTTTAATCACTCTTACAAATAACTCAGGGACACAAATAGCTGAGGTGATATTATACTTTCGTGCGCCTCTATTCTATTTCCAATGCTTTTTTATATATTAATAGATGGGTTTTGTAATTGTAAAATGTCTTTTATGCTTACTTGCTGCCTTGGATTTTCTTTTATACTTACTAAGGCGTAAACCATTTCAAAGAATAGTTCATTCAATGACTATTAATAATGCGATACCCAGTCCACGGCGACGGTCGTGGTGTTCCTGACACAATTTTAATATAATAAACGAAAATTCTATTGTGTAACTTCGAATGAAAGAAAGCGAAGTAAACTGCACATGTATTGTGTGTTGAATCAATAAATTTGATTCTCATAACACGAAGGTGAACCAATGTGTTATGTGGTATATAGGTAAACTTTTTATTCCAGAACAACATGGCTTGAAACGCTACTCCGTACATTATAGAATAAGTTATTATTTAAAGAATTAAATATAATTATACATATATTGATATATACTCGCAGACTTTCTACTGAGGTTCTTAGCGAGTCAGAGTAACCTAGAAGTCGTTACCCTCATATGTTTATCTCCCACTAAGTGTCCGCTTATCTGTGCCGCCACATTTTTTCATTAAAGCCATATACTATTAGTTTGTACCTTTGTGGTATTTTGTCTAAGCTTAATAGGTGTTTAAGCAGCCTTTCAGTCCTTAACATTTAGGCGTCACGTCGTTCGGGGAAATGTGTGGTTTAGTGCGATGTCTGTTGCGAAATGTTAAAGACTTTTTAAGATCGGTTAATGTGGATACAAATCATTGCTACGCTTCCCATCTTTGCCAAGGCATTTAAATTTTTACATTTATTCTGCTTCGGACTTTGATTCATAGTTAAATTTACGAATAGGCATGACGAATTATTTTAAAATCATGTTTTATAATATGGATACACATTTATTATATACGAAATAATCTAGGTATATTTTAAGAATTAACAAAGGTTTAACACAGTTTTAGGCCATTTTTCTAATAATCTTTTAATAGTGCACAGAAAAAGCTAGTCATGGCGTCCGTTATAACGTCACCACTAGGTATACATTTCATTGTGTCTATGCGCAGCGAAGAAAGTTAACGAAACAAAACATATTGCGATAAAAATGAATTCTAAAGTCTAGAAGTGGTTCTGGTAAAGTTCACATTCCACATTCTAAAGAAATTGGTAATATTTACGGCAGGTTTACATAGGCGTGACGTCATGCGTCGTGACTAGCGTTTCTGTCAAAATGGCCGATTACTATATTTTGTACTTTTATTTTATTGAAAATCTTGTTAATCTCCAATTCTGGATTAAAACTAAAACATCGTTTTAAACCTTTCTAGTATGTATTTCGCCCTAACATCATAAAATATTTGATATTTTGATACTGTCGCCACGCCTATTCTTAGATTTTCATAAGCTCAACCACCTTAATGTCGAAAGCCTCAATGAAAGAATTTTAGAATGGACACTAAAGAAGGAAGTTATTTTCACAGCTGCCCTACCACGCATTTACAGACAATAAAATTCACTTAGTAAACAATACTCAAATAAAGATGATTACATTCATAAAGCACTAAACATCTTTGAGTTAAACATTGAGTTCCTACATAAATCTATCGAACCTATAATACAAGTTGTTCAAGATTCTATTTTCTTACCCTTTTTCTCTGATGGAATGGAGTTGCTTGGGCGACAGCGGTTGAGGTTCGACGCCGGCGTCGAGCGCGGCGGCGTCTATCTCGTCACACGGCGGCGCTACGATGATGTCAGAGGGACGGTTGCCGGCGCCCGTGAATCGAGACGGTGGCAGCACTGCGAACCATTTCCCATTTATATTTTTGTACTTGAACTGTATCTACTTTTAAATGATATAGGCATATAATGCTAATGTTTGATTGGTGAGACGAGCATGCCATTCACCAGATAATAAACAATACTACCGCTCATGGACAGTAACAAAACCAAACAACACCTTGAATTACGTAGCATTGCTTGGAATTCTATTTTGCTTGCGATCCTGAGACCTAAGATGTTAAGTCTCAGTATGTCCAGTAGTTACTCTGGCTACAATGTCATTCAGACTGGAACAAAACAGTGCTTTTACACAGCTGTTTGGCGGAAGAAATAGACATTGTGATGATTCCTGCCCAGGCAGCCTCTCACATTTAAGAGATCTACCAGCAGTAAATGTTAACAGTGTCTCAACTAGAGTTTACGCCCAATGCGTGCTTCTGTAACTGCAGCCCAAATCAAGCTAATCTTGGATTCATATAATTATTTGTGAGCTCCATCTGGGTCTCCGCGCTGTCCCTGGGCACTACTCACACTGGCCTAGTTTGGGCACTGATGCTTTGTCTTACATGAAGTAATGTCAATAGATGTTTTTTTGCAGAGGAATAGTTTATGGTCCAAATGGACTATGGTACCAAGCAAACAATTTATCAGCAAGAAAGTGACTGATATATTTTACATTATGAAATAAGGATAATTCTAAGATATAGATTTGGGGTGTAATTATAAGCTGACAAAGTAGTAGGTATTATATTTTAGCATGCAACAATGCAATCTATATTTCAAATTATCAAAACTTTTAAGCATTGCTGTATTTGATAACATTGATAGGTCCTGAAGTATTCCAGAGTGCCAATAAGGGAGCATCAGATTTTTAACTAATAAAAATCCAGCATTCCCTGCGGGTTAATGTTACTAGAAATAATTTAATGTATGTATGTCAATGTAGAACACGAAATTGAGTTGTAATCATAATAATATTATCTGATATCTAAATTAATCAGTTTATTTGAACACTAACTTTTAACTGTCCTTCCCATTACCACAGAAGCTGTGGTGAATGGAAAAGTTTAAAAAAGTAAAATTAAAACCATATCTATGATAAAATCCGTAAATAAGTTTTGTTTCAACTACCTAATATTAAGTTTGAAAGTGTACTAATACTTGACATTCCTTAAAAAACATTATGTTAAATATTAATTTAAATTACTCATCCAAAACTCCTTTCTTATTTTTTCATTACATTCCATGTATAAATTATAATTATACAACTGGCTTGTTCTCTTAGTCAAAAATATCGTTCATTGAAAGATAAACCAAAAAATGTAAGTAGACTCTTACTCACCAATTGGAAAAGTTTTCCAATGGTACAAGAAGTCTTCAGCCACTTGCTTGATGTTGTTTACCAGTTGCTCCACTTCTGGCGGCGCGCCCACTAGCTGCACGTCGAAGTGCAGTGGCTCGCGCTCTGGCGGCGGTGTCTCAAGCAGTAGGGAGTTGGGCCGTGCCGCACGCTCGCCATCGCCCGACATTGCTCCACCGGCTCGACTGTCACCCGTCACGTTCCACTACATACATGTTTCCAGAATCTCCAGTGGGCGGAAAAATCACTTAACAATATTGTTAACAATCGCCTCTTATTGTTTTATTATTTACATTCATTTGACCAATTTACTGAAACATGTCCGCTGGTGAAAATCCATTACAGACTCATTTATTTTTGTGAAGAAACTTGATACTGAGATAATAAATATTTTGGTCACTCAAAAATAGGTTTTTGGATGCAAAAGCAAAAAAAGAAGAAAGAAAACCGTCCCTCTACTTCACCAATAGAAGAATTTATTCATTCCGTTCCATGTAAAGTGACAGTTGCGTAAAGTTTTATAGTTTTATCATTATTGTTTAGGCTTTATAGGAAATAGTAACGGAACGTCCTAGTTTCATATTTTAATAATCGTGAAATTCTTTATAATTGCCGAAAATATTTATTAATAAAGACAATGTTTAATGGATATAATAACTAGTTTAAAATTAAAATAAAAATTATATATTATTATAAGAAAAAGGTGAAAGTGCAAGACACTCGCAGACGTAGACGGAGAAACTAATAGACGGAGTCACATGTTCTATCCCTTTTACACAAAACGAAAGAGATTTATACATAACGTTCATGTAAGAAAGAGATGCAAGCTTTTGTAGCCTGTCCTTATCGGCGTAACCGCTTGACTCCAGGAAATTTGACGTTTTGGAGGCAAATATTTACATTATTTGGGGTGGCCAGCGGTCCGACGGTTGATATTCCCTAAAACAAAAGATATTAAAGATTTAAATTACATATTAAAAAACAAACCTCATTAACTATCTTTTATTTTTTAAACTTTTTCCTTATATGTATTGAACTGTATATGGTTGCGCAGTAGATATTCTTTTTGAAATAAAACTATTATTTACGGATTTTATCGCGGATTTGGTTTAAGTTTTGCTTTTTTTAACTTCTCCACGCGACGTTTCGATTACTTTCCAAATTTCGTGGTCACGGGGCGGACTAGATATTATTTTGTTTTTAGCTTTTATTACAATAGTTTTTATTTTCAGAATTAGCTATTTACTTAAATTATATTTATGTTATACAGTGTTTTTATTAGTTCTGGGTGATGGCTGGTGACCCAGGCATGTATTTGCACTGTAGTTCCACTCAAAGTTAAAATATCGATATTTTAGCAATTATATTTTTTTAAGAGCGGTTAAAGTTTCCCGATACCTTAGGAAAAACGTGTCAACCTGGCCACACTCCCACAAATATCGCTATCTCATACTAGGTTACACGGTGGCTACCCCTGTGCTCGCAGATCACACCATAAAATAAAAAAAAAGTAGTCGTCTGTCAATGTGGTGATTTGTGAACTTGTTTGTTATTTACAGTAAATTAATAAAATTTAATTTACATTTGGGAAACACGCTCCCAGTGTCCGAGATTTCAGCACATTCCAGCATTATTTACGGGAATAGTATTAAGTGTCACATTTCTTGGTGAAATATCGTTGGCGACAATCCGAAGGCGGTCGTATTAGGTATGTCCTACATTGCATATAATTTATTGTAGTATTTATCACTTATCACTTGCTCTGCGCGTACGGAACTCGATGTTGTTTACGAAAACACTTATCGGTTAGATGTAAGATCGGTAAGTATTCAGTTTCAGTGAATAATTGTTTCGGTTTTTATTGTTTTCTTATAAACCGCTTTCTTTTTAGGCTGTCATGGACGCGATGGATATTCAAGCTGTAGAGTCGAAATTGAGCGACGTCACTGTTACGGCGATACCTATGAGTGGTAAAAATGTGCATAAAGATCTCAACCACGCGACGAGCAGTCACGCCACCATATCCACTGTACCGGCGTCCTCCCCTTCTTCGGTCGGTAAGGACAAAGACAACGGAATGTCGAAATATGCACAGTTACTTGCTGTTATAGAAGAGATGGGTAAGGAAGTAAGACCCAGCTACTCAGGCAGTCGTAGTTCTGCAGAACGTTTGAAACGTGGTATTGTGCATGCTCGGATCTTGGTGAGAGAGTGTCTCATTGAGACTGAGAGGTCAGCACGTCAATAGTTTGTTTTACCAAAAATTCGCCCAAGTCAATTTTAGTATACCTCAACTTCTGATTTAGCTTGATATTCATAAATTTGTATGAAAAGGACACATTTGTTAATTATTGATAATAATAAATAATAAATTACAGGATATAATTAATCACGAAATTGCATCAAGTTGTACTGGTATAGTCTGGTAGATTTATTACATTTAAAATCAAAGGAGCTTAGCAATATTCCTATGACCTTTTTACACACAATAGTAGCAAGTTAAAATCCTATACTATATTTTCTATGAACACAATGTTAATTTATGGAATTTAAATAGATGTATGAGAACCCAATTGAAACTGTCATTGAGAATGATGAGTTATGTATAAAACTGACTAGCTGTTGTGTACACACTTTAATGTAAAATCTGCCTGCCATTGATACTATAGAACAAAGGAAGTATTGAATGAAGAGTGGCAACAAAATAAAAACACCAAAAGTATGAAATACTAACTGTGGTTACAAAGTTATTAATCTCATAGAATTTTTGAAAATATTTTTTGTCTTGTATTATTTGTCTTTTATACATTAAGAATTTGCTGATAAATTACAGGAGGTAATATTTTTTTGTAGATATCAATATAAAAATTTGTTGTCAGGATTAATAGCAATAAATTCACTAATTCAGAGTTAGAGAGAGAGTAATTTATGGCTTAGAGTTATTATTATAAAATATTTTGTGTTAGAAACAATTTATTTTAAAATAATCTTTTTTCATGTCAGTTGCATAATCTGCTTTTTTAGAATTTATGGTATTTTGTCAACCCAATATAAATTCATTAAACTGTTATGTACCATCATTTTAGGCTACTATCATTTATAGGAGCTAGAATTTGAATATAAATTAACAATTCATTTTTCAAGTTACATGACTTCTACATTTTAAACCAATTTTATAAATGAGTAAAGGTAGTAAAATGTTAATTATTTAATTTAGTGTCTGTAAATGCTAAACATAAACCAATTTTGATTATAAATGATAATTAATTAATTAGTATTTGGTTAAAGCCATATTAGAACACATTAGCACTAAGATTTACTCTCCTGTAAGTTGCTATAACTAATGAGTCATGTCAATACAAATTAATTATGCATATGTTTCAGTACATTGCATACATGATAATTTTTGAATTTGGGTATTTGTTAACACATGTTTTAACCAAAAAATTTGCTGCAAGCAAGTTCTGATAGTGATTCCTTAATCACATTTAAATTAAAATACAATGAGAATAATCAGATGGTGGCATAAAAAATGTAATGGTTTCATTATTAATGTATGAACATATAGACATAATTTGTTAATTCACTGGATAAAATATTTTCATGACTGTGAAGTTTAGCATCTATTTTATTAGAGTTTAAATGTACAATTCAGGGTACTTAGAATTAAATTTAAGGAAGTTTCACTATTTTGCGCAAGCATTATCCTGACAAGTTGATTTGCAAGTTTAATTTTTTTATGAACCACTCAGATAAACAGCTGCATTTTGGTTAATATGCATAAGAATTAAATTATAGTAATGGCAGTTCAAAAGTAAATAAATGACCATTAGTTTGTTATATTCAGAGGTGATCAAATGGGTTTGTATTTTAATAAATATAACAGATGTATTAATGGTTCAATTATATGTTGCACTATGTATCCATTACTTGAATATTCTCATTTGATAAAAAATACTACTGTACCATACCATCATAATAGTAACTAATTCTACGAAACTAGATCATTATTTTTTCCTGATTTAAACCTCTTTGTCCGCTATATTAGTAAAAAAAAATACAGCATCTGCTGATATCCATGCAACTGTTTAAGATATCAAGATCTGTACGAATCGTAAATGCGCGGTGAACCGTTCGAAATGCCTCTGATTATTTATAACGCAAACAGATGTATGTATGTCCGGAACGAACACAGGCTGTGATCGCAACATTTATTGTGAACATCTACCTCAAATGGAAACAAAATGAATATTTTAATGTTTGTAATTTTATGTCATTGTCGTAATATCGTTGCAAATGAGTGACAATTTTGATATTAAATCTCCGGCGTTTACCGGTTGGCTTATGTTCCCATTGGTATTTAACGTAGATTTGTCTTATTAATAATATGTCTATATTTGTAGTTTAATTTGCTTAAAGAACGTTTAAAACATGATTGCACTCATTTCGCTGATGCAAACTAGCAATATTCTTTTGATATTATAAATTATTTTTAAGGCTTGTGTATTTACACCAATTATAGTTACAAACGAGATGGAAATGTGTATGTCACATACATTTTCTATATTTTCCCAAAACGGTGTAATTGCAACGCAATGGTAGATAAAAAGGTTCTTCAGCGTTACTTTAGTTCTTGACGTGATATTATGTTCTTTATGAATATCTCAAATATCGTACGTAGTTCCGGCTGCTGAGTGCGCAGCTATCAATAATTTCTGTAATTATGCGCCTAATTAAACATTTAAATTACCCAATCGAGCAAGTCGGATTGCCTTCGTAAAATTCAATTTCTTTAAATTCTCCGGGACTTCGTCTAGGCACAGTCGATTGCCGTGGCGTAGTTGGTTAGGAAGACGTCTAAGATGTGCAACAAGAGTTAACGGGTTCGATCACTGTACCGAGACAAATGTTTGCGTGTATCGTAAATATTAGTTTCGAGTCTTCGCGATACGAAACCAGAAAGTTTCTTATAATCGGACTATATATGACTATGTTGGGTCTATGTTTCTTTAATTCATTATGGCAATATTATTTCACTTATATTTTGGTTGTTATTCAGTATGCTACGAATCTCATGGAAAGTGCTAAGGTGATTGCCATGGTCGTAGTTTGATAAGAATCTTTATCTACACACGCGTTGGACTATTACACAAGCCAATTTAGTGACCTCATTTTAGATTTTAAGAAAAAATGTGCTCATTAATTTTTGGACTATTTTATTTCCGGTTTAGCCATAAGTTGTACATAATTTAGTTGTTAGAGATAATTTACCGTCGAACAGCTGTGACAATAGTTCCTCCTACATTTAGATTAACTAAACGGCCGACATTGTGAGTTTTATTTGAACTTCTATATATCGACATTATTTATTTAATAGACTATTCACACCAATAATTGCACTTCACAGGCACCATCTTTTTGATTTTAATTAAGTGTGTCACAATGTCGATCGAAATAATCAGTAAACTTTTATTCTCCCAAATTCTGTAGGCAAAGTCTTGGTCCAACTGCCGTCATGTATACTTTATACACATTAGATGAATTAGTTGTAAGGAAAAATACGAAATAGTTTATAACATTTTAAACTAAGTTACCACTAATGAATAATGTACTTACGTATAGTTCGTAGTCCATTTGAATTATTTTTTTTTATTAGCATTTAGCACATTTTGCATTCATTTATATTCGAAAGTAGTTTTGGAGATTTATCATTTTTATTTTCTTAGACGAAAACTTTTTCTACTTTAAGATTAGTATGGCATAATAATATGTAGGTCTTACACGAAACGACATGTGATTTTAAATATAGTGACCGAGATCTAAAAGGAATTATATTTTTGCGTGAGTCTTGTAATATTATGTATTTGAGCACTATTTAAATAACTCATATCTACCTTTGTAATTATGGAGTACTTAACTTACCTTGAGACCGTGCGGCTGCATTATGTCTAGCTTTTAAATACTGCTACCTTCGATCAAATATACACTAGATACACCATGAGCGCTTAGAAAATGGCACCAAAAAAGAGTGCTTAAGCACTCTTTCGCCTTCAGTCACGCACCGACCGTTGCTTCCAAAACGTCGCAAAACTTTAGACAATATTATGTGAAAAGCTACTTTAAGCTCCAGGAATAAGGTGGAATTTGTGTTAATATATTTGGAACATGTGATCTTTTTGTTTATTTTTTTTAATGTCATGCATCGGTGCCTCTTTTGAACAAAACTTTTACAGGGAACTGTGTATCTAGTGTATATTTGATCGAAGACTGCTACAACAAATACGGACCTAGTATAATATGACGTATTATGACCGTGCATCAAAGTATAAACAGAAGTATATATCGAATTCATCAAAAGTAGCGGAAGATACTGTAATCCATACAAAATCGCCAGTAATAAAATATGAAGAAATTCGCGCGTAGATGACGAACGTGGTGCTTGGGTGAAAATTATTCCCACGTATAAAATATTGGTCACCTGTTCTGACACTTCGTTATAAGTTATATTATAATATTTTTTACAAGATTTTAGACTCGTGTCACTATTTTTAAAATTAAGAATTTAAGTTTGTTATGCAACGTTTTAAGTGCTACGTACGGGGTTTAATTTATTTTTACCACCTCATTCTCTTAGATGCGTCGGAACTTTTCTAATACACTATACTTAGAAAAGACAATGAGTTTATCTACTACATAAATACAATAAATTTGTAAATCTACAGATCAATATGTGTATTTCTTCACTGGTGTTTAGAAAAAATTTAATTAAAAACATTTTCAGTTTTTCACTTTTATATAATCACCAATATTATGAATGTGAAGAAACCTACGTTAAATTTAAAACGTTACTTAACGAGGTATGGTTATGTCTTTTCAAGTTACGTCAGATGGTTTCCCTAATAATAACTGTAATGTTGTTAAACTCTCGTAGATTATGAGGACTGCTTCTGAACCACTGCACAGAAGGCGGTATTTAACTGTAAGTTAATGTGTTCCCATGCGAAAGACACTTTCGTTTGGGCCTATACCATTTCTGTATACGAATAAAATAGTGGTAAATCGGTGTATTTTTATATGAAATTCAGTAAATACTAAGTCTGTTTTACTTCGATAAACAAGCAATATGTTTTAGAAATGTAATGTATTTCCTCATTAAGAGACATTTTTGTAACTGTAATACGAATAGAGTATACCATAAAATATCACTTTTGGACGTTAATTCGAGTGTAAATGACAGTTTACGGCTTGATTAATATTTCATAGAAGCTGCTGATATACTATTGTTTGTGTTTAACTTGACACTCGGACATTTCGTGCTAAAGTGATTCATTGCAATTCGGTAAATGTTCAGTGTAGGTATAATATCAATTTCACTAGATTGATTAGAAAAGAAAAACATATTCTTTTAATTTTCTTGTGCCAATAACGTAATAAATTACAAGAGTTAAATCGTTAATTTGTTCATAATAGCTTAAGCTGTCTTATTACGATCTCGAAATAATGACTCTAAAAAGGATCACGAGCTTTGTCAATTGTTTGCCGTTGTAATACAATGTGTTTCGGAGACAGTCCTAGTATGTGTAAGATGTCTTCAATTTTAATATATGTATGTCCCCAAATGTAATGTGTAAGTCATGAACCATAATTCAGTACAAATTTTAGCATATTATCACACGTATAAGTGTTTTGATGATAATTATTTGTAAACGGAGTTGTATGCAGTTCGACACGCAGTAGTCCGACGGATATGTCGGACATATTTTTATTATAATAAACGATTTTAATGTATTTATTTATTTTTTATTTATTCATAATGCTTATTACTATCTAATATCTAACTGCCTTAAATATAATATAACGATATGGCTGACATTATTGTCAAAACTGGATATTGCGGTGGTACTACCTAAGAAACCTCTCACATATGAGAGACTTACCCATGGGCGTAGCCAGCCATGGACTCAGGATGGGGTAGAAGTCTAAAATAATATAACAGTTGTCTCACCCCGATTATTTTTTTCAACCAAAAATATATATGTAGCACTGTGTATCTGCTGTGATGTACTGTGGGTACATGAAGTATGCTACCCAAAACAAAGCCGGGTGGCAGTTTAAGTGACTTCGGACACAGTGCAACTAAAACTATTGCAAAAAAGCGACGATTTTTTTACACGCTTTATATTAGCTTCACTTGTATGTTTGTTTGTATGTTATTTGTTATTTTTTTTCTATCGACCTATTTGGTTGGCAAAAACATAGTTTTTTCTAAAATAATAATGTACTCTCTTTTATTTTAAAAGGCGCTATGGTACGCAAGGGTTAAATTATTTTGGTAAAATGATTTTTTTAGCAAAAACTATGGATTTTACCAGTCATCACCTAAGCACGACGATATTTAAAAATTTACAAAAAAAAATGTCGCGTTTCCTTGCGAGATGTTTAGTTACATTGTGTTTGTAGTCACTAAAACTACCACCCGGCTTCGTTTCGGTAGCAGTCTTGATATACCATACCGGTATACAAAATACGGTAAAGCATATCATAAGCTTTTCTACCAACTCTCAAAGTTGTAATTAGAATGTACTGTATTTAATTGGAAGTAGACGGTTAACGCCACATAGACGGAATATGCCACCCTGACCTTATATACAATTCCGTATCAAATCTTTCAATGGGAACGCATCTCAGGCGACAGCTCAGCTGGTGTGCATCCCAATTAACTTGTTCGATTGGGCGTTAGCTATCTTGGCAATGACCATGACACACTGCCCGCTGTGTATGAGTTTTCGCTGCCGTTTAAAATCTCTCTCTGCATTTAAAATCAGTCAAAAATAATTTTGTTTAAGGTCGCGATGAAAATTCTTAAGAGAAGTCTGTGCTCCAGTGGATATCAAGTGGCGTTAGATAATTATAATGTTACCCATTGGTGGTTATCATGCCCTCTTCAGCGTGGGACAAACAGTAATACACATAAGATTAATAATGTGGGGGAAATTGGGGGAGGTCTATGTTCAGCAGTGGACTTCCTGTGGCTGAAGAGAACAAAGAAAACGCTCATGTAAAACCACCGTCATCGCGCATAGCGTATTGCCACAGGAACACTAAAGTTCAGTGGGAGAATCATTCGACTAGCGGCAGTGAACATCTCATTTATAGGTAGATACCTATTTCCAAGTTAAAGTTAATGAACACCTATGACTTATAATTTTAGTATTACGATGGCAGTATCATGGACCACGACCTGGCGTTGGAACACTGTATACAGTGCAGACTCTGTGGAGTGGTGTCCGATTGAAAACTACCGCGATGTGTTAGTCTGCGGGACTTATCAACTCGATAACAAACAGCAAGGTAAAACAAAATCGATGTACAAAATAGTGTTGATTTTGAGTTTTACAATTTATGAATTCGTGGGAGATTAGACATCTTGTAACATGTAAAATTTAATTTCAATAAATATTTTACTTTCTATATTGTTTTAGAAGAACCTGCTGCAAAACAGAAGCGTGTTGGAAGAATATACCTCTTCGTTATTAACGAGGCAACTACTGAAATCAGACCTATAGATACCATTGATACTTCGGGAGTTCTAGATCAAAAATGGTGTCATCATACTATTGGGGATTATCCGGTACTAGCCACAGTTACTTCAGTCGGCACAATCCAATTTTATCAGTTGACTGATGCGAACGGGAAGTTGAGTTTAAAACCATGGTTTGAACACTTGGTGAGCGAAAATGTCCTAGCGTTGTCTCTTGATTGGTCTACGAATAAGACACAAACGGAAGAACCAAGAATAGTAGTAAGTGATTCATCAGGTGCTATACACGTTTTCAACATAGTTGGAGATGAATTACAATGTGTCGGTACTTGGAAAGCACATGATTACGAAGCATGGATAGCTGCATTTAATTATTGGAACCCGGATATATTTTATTCAGGTATATTAAGTAATTTGATAATAAGAAAATGCATTAAAATACACTATAACATCGTGAGGAAATCTGCATATCGTAGCGATTTGTGGAATTTCTACGGTATGTAAAATCCATCGACCTGCATTAGGCCAGCGTGGTGGACTATATGGCTAAAGTCCTTTAAATCATTCTCTTGATTGTATAGTACAATAGGTACATTAAAATAAGACGCAAGTTGTACAACATATTCGTTAAGGAAATATTTACAGGCGGTGATGACTGTGTGTTTAAATGCTACGATGTTCGAATACCGGACGCAGCTGTTGCTGTGAACAAACGACACCAGGCTGGAGTCACGACTATTAGGAGCCATATCGAAGTAGAACACCAGTTACTTACAGGAAGGTTTGGTTCTTTTCTCTCATAGAATTAGCAGACCACTGTTAGTCATGGGCATTCCTCAAATCCTCCATCCCTTATGCTTACTGCTATAAGGATATAAGTACACAGCATAAACTTGGACTGACAGTGAGCGCGAGTGATTCTCAGATCCAATAAAACTTGATCAGTTCTTATCTCGGTTTCCCACTATATCATGAGCCAAAAATAATCGGTATCTAAATGTAGTTTACTACATCTTTACTACACACATCATTTTTCACAAATCGTCACTCCACCTATCTGGAGGGCCTCTTACACAACATTTATAGAAATAATATATTTCTTTTTTATACTCCTTTTAAAACTTGAAATAGACAATATGATTAATGTTCATTTCAGTTACGACGAAAAGGTCCGTCTATGGGATACGAGGAACTTAAAATCTTGTGTAGCGGAGGCTGACGTCAACGGTGGAGTTTGGCGCTTGAAGTGGCATCCTAGCAAGCGAGACGTTGTTCTAGCAGCCTGTATGTACGGAGGATTCAGAGTACTCAGCAGCAATGACGTCATGAATGTAGTGTCTGAATATATGGAGCATGAGAGCATTGCGTATGGCGCCGACTGGAAATACGACGGCTCGTCCGTTGTAGCTACCTGTTCCTTTTACGATTGCAAAATGCACATCGGTAAAGTGCTTCTTTAATACGACGGCAGCAGCCTACAGCAGTAGAATATCAGCATCTGATAAAATCAAGACATGCGCATTGAATGTAGGTGATGTACACCAAAATGTCGTCGTGTATAATTTTTTTATGTGTAAAGGTAAACCTGACAATGTATTTATTATAAGATAAAACAAATAAAAATGTTATACCTCATTTAAACATGTTGTATTTCAATTTGCTTATAATGTCATGATAAATATAATTTATAACAATTACATACTTAATAAAGTAATCATTTGCCGTAAGTGTTAAAAAAAAATCTTACACCATTTACAAATATCAAGGCTTTGGGATGCTCCGATCGTTAACCCGCTCGTGTCCAAGTTTGATCACAATGTCCCAAGTTTCTCTTTTCATAACTGCATAACTGGCCAAATTCTCCCTACAATAAATTTGTACCTTAATACACTCTAAATAAAGTCTATTTTTTCTATCCACTGGAATTAAAGTACATTATTATTAATAGAGCCGGGACGTGCACGCAGATTCCGCGTACTCGCACTCAGCCAAACGAATATATTTCCTTACTAATTCTTATACATGAAATACACAATATTTTTACGCGGTCTGATGAATTCTGTTAGAATTTATGGCAACATGTTGTAATTCTATTGTCTTCTTTATAAGCATTCACTGTCTTGAGACAATGAGTTAGGCACCTATTACCTGATTCCCTTTGCTCAAGTAATTTTATAAAATTGTACATACAACTATGTGTACTTATAAATGTGATGTTCGTAAAATTGTACAATATTAATATAACATTATGAGATGGCAAATAGTTTCGTTTTGTTGCCATCATATATAATATTTATCTTAATTGACTGATCTCTGAAACTATTGCATATGATTTTATAAATCCCATGAGTACCCAAATGCAAAAGTAAAATATATGATTGTGTGCATGACTCATCAACCGCCTAAAAATATTGAAATGTTCCATTTAATTTAAGCGTAAGTCGACGGTATAAGTAACCATATTTGTTTAAGAGCTACACAAACGTGTGTAGCATGTTACCCTTCTTTAATGAATCCATTGTCGTAACAATGCAGCCTGACACCCAGCCAGTATAATAACCGAGCTTAAAATTATTAAATTTGTCAATAAACCCCCAGACAATGTATTTTTAAAATCACAAGACACTATATTAGACTAGTTTTGATACTACAAATGGCAACTAAACAGACATTTCAATTTACATAAAATATTTATTACATCAAAACTTATCTTATTATTTTAAAATATCACTGCATTGTTACATCACTTAGTAAACAATATGAGGGATATTGATTCATCAAACAATTCCATCATGAATAAAATATATGGCGACATTTATGCATTATATCCGAACATACGTAACACTGAAAATAAATGAAACATACTTGTGCATGCATATATTTTATTCACTAACGAATATTAGTTACTAAAACATGATTCATTTAACAACAGATTGAGGTTAATTTTAAAGACGCTTATGGCGAACAGGTCGCGGACACTCCCAGAACACTAATTGTGCACTCCTATGTCGTGTCCGCCTTAAACTCGCACATAATGGCCTCTCAATTTAATCTCATTGTATATTCAGTCTGTCTTGCCATAATAATGAAATATCCTCTTTATTATTCATATCTAATCCAATTAGAGACTAAGCAAAATAAAACATCGCCATTTCGATTCTTTTACACTATGAAATACTTTGATTTGATTAAATCGCCACATGATGCCTGTATACATATCATATTTGCATTATAAAACGGTGTTCCGATGCATAAAATTGCTATTTACACATAAGTATGTCTATATTTACAAATAGTCTAGAGCTTCCATCATTACAAACTACGTACTGATCACCTAATTTGTCAATATGTAAAATACTCTGTACACATATATACTCGTCGCCGTGATGGGAGCGTCGGAACAATGCATCTCTATAAAGTTTAACAAATAATTTATCTACAATACTTCCACCTACGCGATCGGCACGTCACAGTCGGCGAGGCGGAGACGACGACAGGTAAAAACAGTTCGAACATTCCGCCGCCCGCCGCCAGAGATTCCCTCATCAGATATCACGTGAGTATGTTTCGGTCAACGCTGGGAGCGGGGAAGGCGCTAGGCGTGTCGCGGGCACAGCGCGCGGAACTCTCGCTCGTCCAGCGTCCAGTGCGCGTCGGTGGCGCAGGGCAGGTGCGCGCGCGCCGGGCACGCTCGCTGCGCGCACGCCAGCGCCGCGCCCGCGCGTCCGCACTGCGCGCACCGCGCCCCGCGCGCGCCCCACACCGCGCTCGGCAGCCCCCACAGCCGCGCGCCCGCCGCCACCAGCCCGGGCGCCCACACGCCGCACGCCTCGTGGAACCACACCGCGCTGCCTGCAGCGCTGAACCGCCGCCGTGTGTTTTCATCCATGGCCCTGTAACAGTTCACGGCGTTAGCGCTTAAGGTTCGACTAAACATTTAATGTAGTCATCGATTGATTGAATTGAATTCGAATCGGTACCTGTACTCTTCGCAGTCTTCTTCGAGCTCGTAAGGACCGAACAGGTCGCCGAGCGAGGCGGCGTGCGGGCCGCGTTGGCAGAAGGCGCAGAGCCACGTGAGGTCGGGCGTGGTGGCGTCGTACCGCAGGCCGAGCGTGCTGGCGTGCAGGCCGCGTGCGCTCGCGTGCAGGCCGCGGGACGCTCTCGCGCCGTTGCGGAATTCTTCACCTTTGCGCCGCGATCCGGCTTCCTCGTCCTCGCCGGTGGAAGCGTTCATGACGCTCACTGACACAGGCGAGTCACAAGGACCGCGTATCTAAAAACAGATATACATGAAATCAAAAAAAATAAACCAATTAAAGAGTAATAATAAGTAATAACTTTGCCATTCAACTTTTAAAGAATACATTGATCAAACTATGATATCTATATAGCTATTTAATTTACTCTTTTTTTACCTGTATGTAAGGACCTCTCGACCGACTCGAGCTAGCATTGCTGCCGGAATCGTAGGCGTCCTTCATTGGTGCCTCTTTGGATTTTCTTGTACGACCTGCGTCTGATTTCTTGCGCGGGACCTTGCGTCTCGGCCCGTCTTCTCTCATCCGTCTTCTTTCCCCTCTGGCCGGGGCAGACTTTCGTCTTTTCCTCGCATTTGTAGTCGATGAAGATGATGGTTGGGCTAAAGTTTCTTGAGTATCTGAACTAACACTAGGTTTCTCTTCTTCTAAAGCTGCAAACATCTTTTCTAACTGATTTTCTACTTCAACAAAGCTCGATGCCGTTGGTTCTGCACTCCGGGAGTCGCTAGTTTCCGGTTCCGCTGGTTTGGCTTCCGATGGGGATTCAACGGGAACATTCGGCGCTTCCGAGTTAGACGTGCGCACGCTCCGGCGCCTGGGCGCGGCCGGCGTCGCGACTACCGGCGCTGGTGTTTGTTCTTTTTCTTCTGTCCTCGGACGGGGTTCCACTTCTGGTTCGGCTGGTTTTTCCGGTTCAGGACTCGCCAGAACACTTTTTAATTTGTCAACAGTGACAGCGGCGTCTGGTTCCGGTTGTGCGGGTTGTGGAGGCGGTTCCGGGTTGGGTGGAGCGGGGTCGCCCGTGCTCGCGATCATCGCGGCTATGTCGTCTATAGTCTCCGCGGAACCGGACCGCGTTTTTCTCCGAACGTGGGGTCGTTCGGGAGCTTGAGTTACAGGAGGTTTTTCTTCAGGTCCGTTTTGATTCAAGTGCTCCGCATCGCCGTTCTCCAGCGGCGGGTCCCGGCGCGGCGGAGTGACTCTGGCAGGCACCGGGTTCGCCGCTGGCGGTTCCCGTGGCGGCTCGCACGGCGCCGGAGGGGGTGGCGCCGATGGTAACCGCACTGTGCGTTCAGGTTTACGTTTTCGTTTGGAACCGGGTGGGGCGCCGCAAGAATCCGCCGAATCCTGCAAATAAATGACGTGAGATAAAACCATTTCAATTTTTTTTAAAACACGACACAGAGAAGAACACTTCGCTCACCTCGTTGGAGGAGGGCGGCGAGGGGGTGGGTGCGGCCCGCGAGTGCATGATGACGGAGTGCGGCGACACTGGCGAGGGCACGAGGCGCTCGAGCAAGGCGTCGACGCGCGCGTGCGGTAGACGGGGCTGCGCGCGCGCGATTAGGCTGTTGATGGTGGGCGCGTCGCGCACGGACAGCGCGGGCGCGACGGGCGGCGTGGGCGGCGCGGCGTGCGGGGGCGGCGCAGGGTGTGCGGGGTGCGCAGGCGGCGCGGGGTGCGCGGCGTGCGCGGGGGGCGCGGCATGTGCAGGGGGCGCGGGTGGGGTGGGCGGCGCGGGCGAGGGCGCCGACCCGTTGGAGGAGCGCGCGCTACTCAGCGACAGGTCCACGCCGACGCGTGCGTACGCGAGCAGGTCTTCTGCGCGAACTAATTTATCTGGAAGCAATTAGAGCACTTTGACAACGAAAAGTACAATTTACTGATGACTGTACCAGAGTTATTTATGATTATAGATTATAGACGAAGAGTCCGTGTGCCCCAGATCAAGGTTTTATAAAATAACGAACATTTTAGAAAAGCTGAAAGTTTGTATACATTTTAACATGGGCATCACACAATCAGCAGTTATAAAGTTTGGATCGTGGTGACTTTGGTAGATATAAAATTCAATGTGTCTGACAAGTTGAAAGAACCTTCAAGTGTCCGGCCGCCAAGGAAACACGTTTTGATAGTTTCCCAAGAAACATTTATATAAAATTCAGCTTTTATACTATTTATTAAAGTTGTTGCTGATTAGACTTAAAAAGTAATGACACCCAGGCGAAGCGGGGCCAGCCTACTAGTATCAAATATGTTTGTAATGTGTATTATAATTACTCACCTCTGCCTGGTCCCAAGTGTTGATACAAGTCTACTGGAGGTAGTGGTCCGCCGCTTTTCACGTCGCCCGGCGACGGCGTATGCCTGCAATATTTTTTATAAAAAAATAAAAACATCTGTGCTCCGTAATTATGCTTCGATAGACCACGACTCATAACCTACTGTCAGGACTTATGCATGTGATCATAGAATGCATGGGCGTAGCCACGGTGGGGCAGAGTGGGGCGCTTGCCCCATCCTGGCTCTGCCCTGTAAATTATCTAACCAAACCTAAAAAATAAATTATCTAGGTAAAGTACTATCTGTAGATGTAAACCTCTAAATTGACAGATTAACAAATTGGCATACGCCCAGAGCTCGAACGGCTGAAGATAGAGACACATTTTATAAGAGACAAAATAAAAAAGTGTTTTGGATCATTTGAATTATAAATACAGATACAGGCTGGTATAGGGTGTAACCTTATTGTATGAAAAAAAATACCGGGGTAAGACCGCGGTCCGCGGGTATAGTTTGATAGTTTCATATTATTTTAGACTGCTCCCCACCATGAGTCCACGGCTGGCTACGCCCGCTGCTACGCTGATAGAGTGTTACAATTTTGCCGATATTGGAATTCCTGCAGTATCATAGATCACATTCTTACGTTCCGGCAAGTTGTACAAAAATTCGGGGAATACAACTTGCCAATTTGCTAAGCGTTTATGGGCTATGAGAAAGCTCTTGATTCGATAGAAACTTGGGCTGTCCTGCAGTCTCTTCAGCGGTGCCACATTCATTAATTTTCGGTACATTGAAGTGTTGAACTGTTTGTACAAAAACGTCGGTCCGAGTACATCAGAGTACGAAGCCAATGCACTACAAAGAGGCGTTAGACAGGAAGATATAATATCTCCGAAACTGTTCACTGCTGCGTTGAAAGACGACTTAAAGTTCTTGAATTAGAAAGGATTTGGCTTGAAATTCTTCAACTATTTTGTGTTATACCAGCCATGATTTGCGGCACCAAAACGTGGTCTCTCATTATGGGCTTTATAAGACGGATTAAGATCACTCAAAGCGCTATGCGCGCTGTTTCCCCACGGGATCGAATCAGAAATTAGGAGAGACTTCCTGTGACTGAAACGATGGTGATGTTGAACATTTTTTTGGGAAAATTAAATATGATTTTGTCGTGGTAGTAAATTATTTAAATATGTTATGCGTCTCTCTTTATTGTGGATTCTTATAATAATAAAAAAACAAACAACCCATGCTTTGGAAATAGCTTGAGCATCGAGGGTGTTTCCTTTTTGCCAATTTTTTATTCCATAAAATGAGATATTCTGATTTATTGCAGTTGTTTAAAAAAATAATTTATTATTCAATTTAACATTGTAACACAGTCTACAAAATAGGAAAACTTAGAATATACAGGTAAAAATATATTCAAAGCACGTAAAACAAGAGGTATTTTTTGTCACCATTAAACGTGTGACTTTGACTTTGATTTCAACCTTTGTATTCTACATTAAAATGTTCCGACAACTGTGTAAATATTTAAATTATTCATTTTGTCTACTTTTACTTTCTAGCGGTTACATATCGACATGTTGATAATTCCGAGTACCTTTTTGTTTTGTGTTAGACAATTTGAAGTTCTGACCTATTGTCAGCTGTTTTTATTTATTGATACAAATGGCGAGACGAGCATGCCATTTGCCTGATGGTTAGCGATAGCGATAGACCGTGCAGTCAGTCATCTGCGAAGCAATCAATGTACTAAGCGACAATATATCATTAATTTGCAGAACATGGCGGGCGATAGCATTGAGTCCTCTGAAACTCCGGCATTTATTGACATGAGCGTTCGTCAACGACAACACGCGTTCTTCGTCCGTGGACAAAGCCAGACATCCACGAATACAAGTTGTAGGGCAGACATACCAGAAGCTCACGAAAAGATCATTGTGCAAGACCCTATCAACCAAAAAAGAAAACATCATCCGTTGATCGGTTCTGGTAATCCGTATTGCCTATAAGCAATCAACGAGTAATCCTCCAGATACTGCACAAGTTGAGCGTTTATGATCCGCTCTATGACGTTACACATCTATGAGGTGATAGCGATGGGGCGGTAATTAGCGAAGTCTAACAAATCATCCTTTTCGGAGTTGGTTGTTTTATATTACAGGCATAATACCAGTGCAGTAGGACGCTTGGTAAAGGCGTATTAGAGACAACATAATCCCTTAGAATCACCGCCGGTATCCCATGCCCACCACTAGTTTTTCAAACATCGAGACCGTTGCTCCGACCGTCCACGGCCCATCGCACTGTCTGATGCGAATATCCAACATTGAGAAAACCCAACCAGACAACGTAGGTGGCGGCTCTGAACCACAATATTTGAGGCGAGAATTACCCTCAAAGAGGTTTGGCAGTAAAACGGCTTTTTATTGGGGCTTGGGGGTCAACGATCCCCCCGAATATCGTAGAAACGGCAGCTCTGGATGGCAGAAATGAGACTGGGGGGCCAGGGACCTCCACCTACCTCCGTCACACCCCAATAAGAACGACTGCTGAGTGATATACAGTGGACCCCCGGTAGTCCGACAAAAATTTTGCAGGGCAGTGTCGGACTATCGAATTTGTCGGATTATAGAGTACTGCCTAAGACCCCCATACTCCGATTTTTTTTTACAAAAGTGTACCTTGTAATCCGACTAATTACAGGCTCACTGATAAGATTCTTTATATGTATTATATATATGTACTCTGAAGTACAAATCATGCTTCATTATGTATATCAAATTTAGTAAATGTAGCACCGCTATCCTCTCGCATGTAGTCAATTCCAACCTAAGCAATCAGAATCAAAACGCGTCGAGCACAATAATGATGATGCGTACAAGTTGTAACTTGTTCAGTCATATATTAGCGAATATTATCAAAAATTAATCTGTAGCTGTATCTGTACAGATTAATTTTAACCTAAGCAATCAGAATCAAAACGCGTCGAGCACAATAATGATGATGCGTACAAGTTGTAACTTGTTCAGTCATATATTAGCGAATATTATCAAAAATTAATATTCAATAATAAATAATAGATCATGTCGGATTATAGGGGGTGCCGGATTAGACAGGGGCCGGATTACCGGGGGTCCACTGTACCAACGCACACCCTACCCTATGAGTATAGGCGCTGGGAATCGCTCTATCGTAGACCTTCTACTAGAATAGAAAAGGTGACAACTATTACAAGTACATAGTATTCGAGTACATCGTTAACTGGTGTAAGTGATAATAGTTATACACTTAGTTTTGCTTTTTAGCAAACCTACAGCAAATCATGTATACTGATCCAAGTGCTCACTTCGATTAGTTTACGTGTTATACTCACATTATCACTTAAAAGAAATTGAAATAAAAAAAAAAAAACAATATTAAAAATTAATTATACAGTCACTTTCCTATTGTACTAATGACAACAGATGAATAATAAAATTACAAATGTTTTAAACTTTAAATAAATTTCCTGTAAAGTTGTGTTTATGTAAGTACATACGTGTAGTACAAGTGTACTACACGTATAGACCCATCGACATATCGTTGGTAATTTTATAACGAAACGTCACGTACTGCATACCGTATTTGTCTTATTGGGACGAACAAAGTGTCAAGTATGTTTACGAAACGTTGTAGTAATCACAATCATGAAGAAGTATAATAATATCTACAAGTACCTCATTAACAACTAAAAAAAAAATATGTTGAAGGAAGTTATACGGCAATCGGATGGTAATCTTTACAATGATGGTGTTTAACAAGATCTAATTTCTGCAATTTCAAATCGGGTCACTAATAAAATATTTCAATATTTAATCGTGTCTCCCACGTATCTTGAGTCACCGTCATATATACGTCCTGATCAGTAATGAAAAAGAATGAGTTATGAATGAGCGCTTGCCGCTTATATCTATTATCTAGTGTTCACCTGATGAGATGTTTGTCGGGCGGCGTGGGCGTGTGCCGGTACAGCTCCGGCGGCGTCGCTGTGTGCCGGAACACCGAGTTGCCTGCCGCGTTCTTCATCGCCTGACAACATACAATGTTACAGAAATTAAATAAGTGTGTCGTGGCCTGTTTGTAACGACACGGACGCTGCGACCAACACGATGGTCGCAGGTTCAAATCCCAGCACACATCCGCAATCCGCTCATCTGAAATAGGCTCGCGTGGTAGACTATGGCGTGATCTCTCTCAATCGATCTCTCGATAGTCACATATATTGTGGCCGGGCATTATTGTGTCGAGTGACATAAGATCTTCGTCTGACACCATTCAATGCCATATCTGGACGACATTACGCTTACCATCAGGTACATTGCAGTCACTTGTGGCGTGGGTATCAGAAATTGCTAGAGACTTTGGAAACGGTAGCGCCAAGCTGTTCTTAGCCATGACTCAGCATGTACGGGTACACGCTCGAACGGGGTTGTACCTACCACTGTCTCACAGGAAAACAACATGAAGCGACTGCTTTCTTACGTTTCGTTCAGTGAGTCAGATTGCCGGATGGCCAATACCCCTTTCCTCTTCCCATCTTTTTCCTTTCCGCTTTTCCGCCCATTTGATGGGCCAGCATCGCATCCATGATCCAAGCGGTGTGGATGTTCATGGGCGGTAGTGATCACTAACCAGCAGTTCAAACATTAGCAGTCTATGCCGATGGAGAGCATTGTTAGACTGATCTGTTGGGTTACTCTGTGTGCGTATTGCTAGGTATTAGCAGCAGTTACTTCGCATGGTGCTATGTCTATGAGCTAAACCGTAGAAATTTGGTATATGAAGCATGCATCTCAAAAATGATTTTCTCTTCAGAACCAATATCGATAAGACAATGGCACGTATGTATGTCGTTTGTAATAATGCATGTGTGCCGTAACTTTCAATTTAAAATTTTATATTGTATTGAGAAAAAACATCAATTAGAATCAACGGATTACAAAATTGAATATGGGATTAAATTCCCATTTCCTCTATGCCTTTCAGCAGCAGTATGTAGCTATTGTGTTTCGATCTAAAGGGCATTGTAGTTACTGGCCAGTGAAATCGTGAAGAATGGACAGCCATTCAGCATACTCGACACCCTAATATCTTGGAGATACGCAGAATCGATGCAGCGCTTACTAATAAATACTTTTAATAGAGTTCATTAATATTTATGAACAGTCGTAATACTATCCATAAATCGTGCAACCATGACATTTTGCCTAATTAAATTAACAAAATAAAAATTTAGTCTCTTAATCGAAGTATACTTTCTATGGATATTTATACAACGTGTAACAGGATTAATACACAACCTCAGACACCCCAACTTTAAAATATGATTGCAATCATAGTTTATGCTTTGAAATCGTACTACCATAATTACAAAATCTTTTATTTATGAAATTAGTTATACCAAATGTAGGCACTTAACATGGTCACCTTACGAGTTACAAATAAGAGTGTACTACTACACACGCTCGCGGACACGCACACATGTACACAAAGCCCATTCACACGAGCACCTACGCCGAACGCTGCGCCGCGCCGGCAGAAACGCCCGAAAAAAAATAAATGAAATACAAATTACGTACGTAACTGATTACCGGGTGGTTTAGTAAACAAATTATTATTAATTTAATCTGTAAGCATAACATTTGTGTTTTAGGTATAAAATCTAAATATTTTACTTACTGGATATAATGCGTACGAACACAACATAAGATTTTAACATTTTGCATGAATCGGCTAATAAATATTATTAATTTCACTTCCGCTAAATTAAGTTCCTACAGGCGGGCAGGATACGGGCGTTATTTATTATGCATTACTAATGAATAAGATAATAAGACAACGCAATATCTAACAACGAAGATAGATTGGGAATCACAACACAAAAAAAACAACAAAATTAACTTACGTGTTACATGGCACTCATGCGGCGATTTCTTTTTAAAATATGTTCGGAATGTCCACCACCTTGATACACTTTGATGCACATTTGCGTAATTGTACACGTAATTTATGTAAAACTTCAGTGTCACTCTTCACTTTTAGGAAGGCTGCCCCTATTCTACTTTTTAGTTCCTCCACATTAGCATTTTCACTGAAGTATACCAGAGATTTATTACGTCCTCATAAAAAAAGGTCAAGAGGCGTCAAGTCAGGTGATTGGTGCCGTGCCTGTTGTTAAATGTTCTGCATGTCAATTATACATTATCACCACACAGTGCCAAAGTCCTTACCATTTCAGCGTACTCAATATTCGAATACCGAAAAGACATCGCGCGCGAAATTTATCGAAATATTTACTACTTTAAGTGTTAAGTAGTAACACAAGTAGACGCAGATAACTGCGGTGCACGACTAGATTTTTTTCACATAGTCGGTGCCCATTTAGGGATTGCAATAACGGGATATCCGACAAACCGGGATTCCGCATACATTGTAGCAAAATTATAAACCGAATTTAATCATCATTTTAACGTTCCGCGAAATTATTTTACATAGAAATACTTGTTGTTTCTTTTCATTGTGATTTTGTTACAATTTAATTTGTTTCATTTAAGTGCATGTATTGCTATTGCGCGGGATTCGGATTGCCCGGTCCTACAAATACCGGGAGTAATTTAATTCGCGGCGCATCCCTATACCGACTTGCCAAACCTTTTGATGTACCGCCGCGCGCGCCATCGTTTGTCAGATGGATCAAATTGCATTAAACAATAGCTGCATCCTGCTCTATTTAATTGTAGTTAAATGTGCGGAAAAGAGAATATGATAGTTATTTATTTTGGTAGCTTATTACGTTTATTCAGACCTATCATTGTGTGCGTTTGATTAATGATATATTGCTTAAATAAACTTTATGACCATCGAAATAAAGTTCATTTTTGTTCATTATTTAGTTTATTAGAGTATTCGTTCAGTGATTCATTTAAAAATGATCTTATGTTTTGGAGTTACGTTTTAATTACGTTTGTTCGGAATACTAAATGAAAGAGTGTCTGTAATTTACTTGGTCTTAACTAATGATTTTGAAAAAAAAAAATACCTACCAAAAAAAAAAGTTGATATCGGTTCAGTAGCTGATTCTGCACGTACTACTTTCCGCTTTTACATTTAAATCTGTTACATGTTGTATATATGTTACTGTAAAAGCTCGAACTGCAGTAAATCCTAAGATATTCCAGTAAAACCTAAGATCTACCAATTCCTAATGGTAAATGTCCCAAAAGGTTTGCGATTCGAACTCTTACCACCATTCCGTTGGTAAATCTTAGGATTTACATTAATGGCACCATTGACTTATTTGATATCGATGAATGGCACGGTAAATGTTGAAAAACAAAACATGTCATAACGTGCTCAGCGCATCGACTTGTACTTGTAGGTCGTTAACTGGAGGACGAGGATTCAAAAAATGGGATGGACTTTAGTTTAGCTGTCCAAGATATCAGGGTTGGAAGGGAGTGGGGCGGGGGGGAGGGGGAAGGTGTCCCATGTCCCCTGGTACCACTCCCATGAAAAGGTGACGCACCATTCCCGAGAAAAACCAATTAATGTAACCTAACTTTAGTTTAGACTTTAGTATATTTGGCCACGAAAAGAGCGGCGAAAGTGATCACAGGTGGTAGGGATTGAGTCCCTGATTACAACAATACCACTCTTATTAAAAGGTGGTGTATAATTTTCGAGAAATTAATGAAAATATTTTCTAACCTCAAATCACATATTAGGTAAAACGGATGTTTGTTGTTTTATTTGTTTTTTAAACAACTTGGAAATCATGTTCCGATGGTAGTTAGTGTACCCACTTTGTGGGAAAAATAGGTCGACTTTGTCTCAAAACCGACTTAGGGCACCCCGACTTCACGTAGACTTTTGGATACCACCCCTAGAGTGTTTATAAAAAGCCGGAGGCGCGGAGGGAGAGCAGCCCCCGCCCGCTGTAACGAAGGATAGGCAACCGTGCGAGCCGTAGCGGCTGAGGCTGGTCGCCGGAGGCGACCAGCAAGCCGAAGCTGCGGAGGCGAGCGTGGATGCCTATCCTTTGATACGCAGGGCGAAGGGGCTGCACTTCCCGCAGCGCCGGAGACGTTGCAGAAGCAAGTTTGTTTTGAAAACAAGTGTTTTGAGGTTAGGTTACTTAAATTGGTTTTTCTCGGGAATGGTGCGTCACCTTTTCATGGGAGTGGTACCAGGGGACATGGGACACCTTCTCCCTCCCCCCCCCCACTCCCTCCCAACCCTGATATCTTGGACAGATAAACTAAAGTTTTACCGAAAAATATTAAGTTAGACTAGCTTATGTAAGCTTATAACGTATATTCAGAGATATACGTTATGTGTTTTTTCAAAATAATTTAAATAAGTTGGTATTAGTTTGTATTTATTACTATCATATAATACCTTTATAATACTATGTACCTGTTTTGTCTAATAGTTCATTAAAGTAAATAATTAAGAATTACTCATTGTTTCATTCCTAAAACCAACATCTACCAGCTGACAGTGGTAAAACCTAGCATATACTGAATTCGAATGGTAAAAGCTCGAAAAAATCGTCGTATTTTCAGAAATACTTACATTTACCAACTCATGTCGGTAAATCCTAAGACTTACACTTAAATCTTAAGATTAACCGTAGTTCGAGCTTTTACAGTAACATATATAGTATATAGTAGGAAGTTAGTTTACCTGCAGTGGGTCTGGTGGCGACGGCGCCTGCACATGATAGAGATGGGGCGGCGGCGTGGGGGTGTGCCACGTCACGCCGCGGTCGGACGCCATGTGCGCTTGAGGCGCGCGCGCCAATAAATTCGCCATCTGTAACTAATCATAACCAAAATAACACACCTTGTAATAAAACTGACCACATCAGCAACACAAAATTGGAGAAAATGAGGTAAGAAGGAAATATATCACATTAATATTAGTGATAGGGTTTTCCAATAAGAAGTTCATTATTTTATTACAGGAATATGTTAAATAATTTATGCTTATTCAATATTAATTACATAATCAATGAGGTAACCACGACTTATGCATTCCCGCGCAATATCTTAATATCAGATGAGTAATATGTGGGGAAAACTCTTCCTTCATTGCAAACACATGGGCAATTCCCAGCCGACGCAGGCATAATACTTTTAGCCTAAGACTGTTAACAAAGTTTGCTCCACAATTTTCTAAATGGTTGCCTACGATATAGTACGGTGTTGCTGTAATTTTTTAAGGAAACCAATAATCGCATTCTGTTGTACATGAATAATTACACAATTACCGCTAACTTCATACTCGCTAATGAATTGCGAAGGTCAGACAAAAATCAACGCATAATGAGGTATCTGTCTGCATGAAAAATATATTACAATCATGCGAAACGCACAATTATTGTGTATTATACATTTAAAAAATACATATATTACTTTTACCAAACTTTACATAAAAATAACTTGATAGCTAAATATTTCATAATAAATTATTTTAAGAAAAACATTTTTGTATATACCGATTCGGACCCAGTGGTAGTTTATTTTATTGCGTAGTTTCGGCAAACAAGTAAACAGTTCATCTGATGATAAGTGATCACTGCCACCCATAAACATCCACAAAACTTGTCAATTCAGGAGGAGAGCGGGAAGAAAAAAGGATGGGAAGAGAAAAAAGACTGAATGAAACACCACAGCAAGCAAAGCAGTCGCTTCACGTTGATTTCCTGTAAAACAGTGGTACCTGCCCTAATGAGCCTATCCATTAATGACTGAAAACAGCATGTCTATACCACTAAAAGTACCACTTCCTATAAGTGTATCCTATCTGTAAGTGTTCGCAAGTTGCAATCTCCAAGTTATTGAAGATGCATACAGAATGATACATAACCCTAATATAATTGCAATGTGTTATCTTTGTTGGAGATTCTAATATATAAAATAAAAAATAAAAGTAAGAGGAATAGAATTTATATTGTGATACATTTTTTTAATTTGATCCCGTTTAATTATCTCAAAGGGAGATAGTTATTTGCAACAACAAATTAAGCTCCTATATCCTAATTATTTATTGGTGAATTATTAAAAATGGCCATTATGCTGTTACTTCAGTACCAATTTAGAGTGAACCAGTAATATGACAGAATTAACTTAATATGTTTATCAATTTGTAATTTGCTCATAAACTATATTTTGGTTTAATATAGGTCAGTAGGTCGAAGAGGGTGCACCAGTAACCAAATAAATTTCACCATGATGCATCTGACTTTTATATGCAGTCATAAGTAGGTAATTACATATATGAATTTGCAGAAAGTGAGGGCCATGATTCTATTCTCAGGTCAGGCAAGGTTAATCACAATTATGCACATTAGAATATATAAAACCTGGTGGTGCATTTAGTAGGAAAAGATAGAATAACAAAATTACTGATATCTTTATAGTTACTATCTAATTTGATGACTGAGATATTCCCATTTTTACTTTTAAAATGCTATGTTACTTTATTTTACATCCTATGTCAAAATACCATTTATCTTTGATTTTAAAACCAAGTTGTAAAATGAATGACTGGCCAGAACTTACTCTATTAGCTTAATGCAAATTTCTGACTTTCTACAACCTATGAATGGCTCAGGGCTGGAATTTGTGGTGACCCTTTGGTATGGAGATACATTGCACTATATCATATCTTAGGATATTTGATCAATTTAAAAAAAAATGCGATTGAGTGTCTCAAATGACAACTCAGCATGTCAAATTACAACAAATGGTAGGCATATTGTTAAAAATGATGGCAAATAACTTATTTTGTACTTAATTTTATAGTGGTGGTAATTCATTAGGTCCTTGAAACAAAATATTTTTATTATTTTGTTATCATTTAGTGGTTACTATGTGCAATGGCTAGTGTAACAATTATCATTGTGCTGGGAATGTCTTTTTTGTTTTTCTTTTATATAATAGTAACGCCCGAATACTGGAACTCCATTCAAATAATAAATTACTCTTAACAGTGCACGGCCCACTTAGCCAGTACATTTAAGCGGGATTAACATAGTTAAACGCAATTTATATTTAAGATGCATTCCAGTATTCGGGCGTGTCATAAAAATTATATTTAGCAATGTTAGCAAATGGTTTAATGTTTGGGATGTGCTTTTAATCCTCTGCAAATTCAAAACGATTGTGTTTGAAAGTCATCAAGGTCATTTACAGTATGTTTCAATATCACAAATTATAGTTTTCAAAAGTTTAATTAATTGCAAAATCTCCAGGAATTAAATACATAACTTGAAAGTTAAGTAATTGTTGGGGAATGAAAATTGTAACATATTTGTTGTTTACAAGTTGAGTACAAGTTTGCATAACTTGCAATTATTGTATAATTATTAAGTAAGCTACAAAAAATAAATATTGATCTTGACATGATTGGTATTGTTTTCTTGAGTGATATCTAATTAAAATATAAGTCATGCATAGATACACATTATATATTCTTTACACATGTGATATCATAGTGGTATCACAGTATTTAGAATTAGGTAAACACACAAGAGTGAATATGATATGGTACATTTACTGCAATATGACATTTTTACATTTTCTATAGCTAGAGAAACACATAACATTTCAAAATTCCACCATTATCATCGGTGTTTAGTACTACATTGCTCATTGGTTTAGAGTACAGAAACAGATACTAAGAATGGCATCATAAAACTATAAAGTAAATCATGAAAATAAAATAATTAGAATGACCCCATATTAGTTGATGTAAGGACAAGTAAAAATAATATAGTGACATTGTGCATCAACCACTGTAACTAAGTGAATCTTTGTGAAAATAAGTTATTATTGATATTGAAAATGGTAAATAAAAATAATATTTGATCAGCACAATAATTATATTCCCTTTACAATAAATAAATATTTAAGATTGTGGCAAACAACAGAGTATACTACAATAATATATGCACAAATCTCAGAATTAAGGTTGTTTGGCAAATCAATTAATAAAGTTGACTAGATGAGAACAAAAATAAAACTATATTAATACATGACATGATGACTATGAAATGAAAATATATTTTATATGCAGCCTTAGTTTCATTTTCATAATTAATTAATTATTCATATAAAGAGCTCATTTGGAAGTTTCTACTTTAATAAATATTTTTAGGAGTATGTGTAAAATATGGATGTGTATATAGTATCTATTGAAACAAATGTAATAGGAATAGGTTTAGCACAATCAAACAAGTGTTGCTTCTCTAAAGTTGTAACCTAAGTTACAGATGGTATGTTTATGTACTTTTACAACTTAATATTCACTATTACATTCTGCCAAGTGTCAATGTAAACAGCTGATTAGTCTGTGTTACATAGGTACTTACATGATACTTATACACAAAGAAGCAATGTTTCCAACTACTCATTTACAATATCCTGTTGGTAAAGTATTATATTGTATTGTAATGCTCTCGAAAATATTTGTTAATTACGATCCACGGGTAAGCCTAAAAGGTTAGACGTTAAAGTATATGAATAATAAGCACCACCTGCAGAGGGCTCCAACCGGGGCCCAGCTGAGATTGTCGACCATTCGGGTTGTGCTGCGAACCGCCGGACATGGTGCGCGCAGCGCGGCCCTCACGCTCCACTGTTTACAATTTGTATCCGACACTGATCCGTCAACAAACAACCTTTCAGTCCACCATAATGATGCCGGCAACTTTGAGTCCTTCGCCCGCGTAACTGCGCTCCTTTACGACGTGTACAGAAACTTCTGAAACGCTCTCATGTGCGCAACATGCTCCTTCAAATATCCAACGCATGCCACATATGTCGCGAGCACAGAACACTATTCCCTAGCATTCATCAAACACTGGTTCGACAGAAAACTAAATGTATTTAGTGCATGGTATGGTGTTCGTAAATCTGATGCTCACTTCGCGTGACATTTTGAACGCATTTTCATTTTGAAAATAAGCTGTTTTACAATTAACTGCCACTTGTTATATATTGGTTAATTATTGAACGTTGCAACTGGCTTTAGAATACGTTTTATTTTGGCTGAAATCAGCACAAAAACCGCTAAAATATTCAAAGTAAGCAGTAGAATCTCCTTCACAATGGTGGCCGATTCGGATTTTGAAAGCAGCCACATTGCCATCTTGTGACAAAACTTTAAAAATATGTCGGCAAAACAGTACAACGGAAGTAACTTTTGATGTCTCTGGTTAAAAAAAGTACACAAAAATTATTGGCTTATTTTTCTTTTCATAATTGTATAATCACAAAAAGCTACTATGTTATTTTAGAAATATATATATTTGTAAGATGTTTAGTAAATTATACTAAATAATTAAAATTCTTATTGCACTGTGCAACTAAATATCTATTGTTTATATTTGTTACTTTTTACAAACAATTTTTCTCAACTAGCAACATATTTTTGTCGTTGTCATAGCAACGTTTGTTTTGTTTTTGAACATCATAACCTTATTTATAGACAGAAATGTAGAAAATAAGCCGATTTAATTTATGTGTTGAGAAATGAAGGATAACGAAATCACTAAATTTTTCGTAACCTTTAGCGGTCAAATTGAATTTGTGACATTTCCAGGCGGCGTGTTTGATGACAGTTTGTCAATCCACTATGAATTTGTTTGGGGCCCAGATTGGTCGCCTTTATCAGGTTTATCGGTTGGGAGTAGTCAGATGTCTCGTCCTGGAACTGACCCTGAGACAGTTGTATTTAATATGCCTATAGATATGGTTTTTACCAGCACCAACATATCAGGGTGTAAGTATTAAATAAAGAGAGACAGAGTGAGCTGTTGAAGATAAACATATTTTTTTCTCTGCTGTATTAGAATTTATCTATATTTAGTTCAAACCGAAGATAATAATAATATTAAGAAAAATAGCAACTGATATTAAGAGGCCTTTCAAAATACAGCTTCCTCAAACAGAAAGTTGTGTCGCCACCCACAATATTCTTATATTTGTGTGTGTTTATAGATAATCAGTAATAAGCATATATAAAGTACTCTCATATTCTTCATTATGAAAATACATATCTTTAAACAATAAGGAAATCTTGGAATCATCTTTTGTTCACAATAATTATAGATAGAAGTAAAGGTGCTTGTATACACATTCATTAGATAATCACAAATATGAAAATGTTGTATTTTAAAATATATCAATGTATGAATAAACTCCATTTTTAGGGCCACAATTAGTAGTGACAGTAAAAGCACACAACACTATAACTGGTGAATCTCTTAGAGGCTATGCATTAGCACTCATGCCGTCAAGTACAGGAATGCGTCAGATTATTTCACACATACTGAGACCCAGAGCATCAACAGTTTTGGGAGAATGGATTGCGTGGCTCACTGGGAAACACCCCAAGTTGGCTGAACCAAAAATGCTTGCCCATGGAAAGGATAATTACTGTAAGTTTAATATAGATGGCCTATATATAATAGATATAAGGTCAGGGTGGCATATTCCGTCTATGGGGCATTAACCATCTACTTCCAATTAAATACAGTACATTTAAATTACAGATTTGAGAGTTGGCATGTTAGAAAGCTTATGATATACTTTTCAAACGTGCCAACTCTCAAAGCTGTAATTTGAATGTACTGTATTTAATTGGAAGTAGACAGCTAATGCCCCATAGACGGAATATGCCACCCTGACCATAGTATATTAATGTTTTATAAATAAACCATTGGCATGTCACCCATCACAGCTTTCAAGTAGTTTTCAACTAGGCTGGCATGATTTTGTTCAAAATGAGGTTTGGTGAAAACTATATTTTGCTTGCTTTGCATTTACCATCAGGTGCATTCTTAACAAGTTGTGTGAGCGTAAATAAAACAACCACTAATCAAGGTTAGTTAAAAGAGCCTTTTTCAGTTAAAAGAGCCAAGGTTAGTTAAATGGCCTGCTGAGATGAATGTTGTGCATTCAAGTTCAGGGTGCATATCTATAATTCTTAGTCAGAGTGGTTGCTGAAAATCAGAGTCGTGACGTGTCGTGTCGTGGTTCGCGCATACTTACTTTTTATAGCAAACTAACAAGCAGGTCAACTGATAGTAAGTGATCACTGCTGCCCATGAACATCCACAATCCTTGGATCATGGATGTGTGCCAGCCCATCAATTCGGGAGGGGAGAGAGAAAGAAAAATTATGGGAAGAGGAAAGAAAACACAAACGTCACGCCTATATCCCATAGGGATACCGAGTAGGTAGAGACTGTGGATCTCCACTTTGCTCGATCCTGAGATACTATTTTCGCTTCGTCTACTTTCATTAATCTCTTTGTGCGTGGCACCGCCTCCGGACGAACCTGCCCATTCATATTGAGTCATCACTGACAACAGCGTGGCTCTACTACGTAGACGGAGAAACCACCAAATAAAATGTTTTTTTCCCACCTGTCATAGCCAAGTGTGCCTCGTGCATTTTCCTGTTTCTTTTTAATGGTGGTATACATTTTGTTTTGCTACCTTTTAATTATAATTATATACATACATACATAAACTCACGCCTTTTCCCAGAAGGGGTACGCAGAGGTGCCAGGACACCCACATTTCGCCTTGTATGTTCCGTCCCACGATGTGATAGGCGGCGAGCCTATCGCCATATCGGGCACAGATTGACTCTTGGCTGATAATGAATAGAAAAATCCAATATCATTTCGCCCAACCCGGGATTCGAACCCAAGACCACAGCTTTGTAACCGTACCCTAGTACAACTACGCCAACGAGTTAATTATAATTTGTTTTTATTATTTACTTATTCAAGTAGATAGTTTAATAAAGTCTTATTTTACTTACGTAGGTATTATACTTTTTTCTCCTTAGTTTTTCTGTGACAAATTAATCGGTTTTCTTTGTTAGAACATATATAAATAGCAATCAATATTATGTATATCAGTACGAACTCCCCACGGAAGTGAATTCCGGAACTGCGGTTCCTAACCCTGATACCTGGATACCTGGTGAGAACCTAGCGGACGAGGTCCTTAGAAAGTGTTGCTGAATGTTTCTTGCGCCGCTTCTTCTCCTCAGCCATATCACATTCCGAAGCGGTGGTATGGTTGGGACACTGTCCGACCTCGTCTGCACCTCTCTCAGGCCCGTGCCTCTACAGTCGCACGTTGCCTCCCCGCTAGCCAGCCCCCTCATTCCACAACACGGACGGGAGGGCTGATTCCGGGTTCCTTCTCGCCCGGCTCAAGGATTTCGCTCCGAGCGAGATCGGCGCCAGACCCCATTAAGTTGGAACTCGTTTCGGACTTAACTAAGGAACGAAACCGTTTTTACGGGTCGTTTGGATTGGCCACACCCAAAAGGCGTACGCCTAAGTACAGTTTCCACTACTTGGGGCCTCTGTTATCCCAGAGGACCCGTGTTTGTGAAGGCAATTTGTGTGTGTGTTTATCAGTCCACAATCAAAATCGAAAATCGGCAGAGATGGAATTCCTTTACATCCGAAAGTCCGATTTAGGATTTAGGGAGCGTAGGGACCGCTAACCCATAGCGGACTTCATATACTATTGATAATTTTGTTAAGATAGAGTTCCATGTTCTTCAGTTTCCTTTCGATGTTCTTCGCCATCACACTGTGAAAGAGCGTGGTAATTTAAAGATATTATAGCACGACTGAGAAACGTCAGATGTGTGCACTTGGATTTAAACCCGCAACAGCTGTCGCAGCAGCCGTGTCCGATCTGTCTCCAACCGGCCACCGCGCACATGTAGTAGACAGTAACTAATTTATCATTATTGTATATTGTTGCAGTACTGAGAACAGAGTCGCAAGGAACGATGACTTTAAATGTCACGATGATGTCGAAGGATCTGCGTAAACTCGGCTACGATAATCAACCCCCCAGATAAAAATTATCGTGATGCTGATATATTTTAAGTGATACTATTTATTAAGAGTAGGTAATGTACATTACCTAAAATATATAAATGAGGACAAGTATCGGTATTTTTGTTCTGTACAAAACCCATCATTGTTGTATAAGTTTATTAATTAACGTGGAATCGTCACCGTCTTTTTCGTGTGGAATGTGGTAGTGGTACCTCACATGGGTTGCGAATTAAGGTTTGTAACTTGGTCGAAACTCCTTGTGTGTGTTCAGCAATCAGCAGTATGAAAATCATAATGAGTTTCTTTGATTTGTCAGGGGGTTTAGGGGTTTATGTCGGGACTCGGGGGTCGACACGGGCGAGTTGGAAATAGTATTAGGTACTTTAATCATAATCTAATTCCTTTTTACATAAGAAAACATATGCATAACTGAAGGGATAGGTAAGCCATATAAGTGCCACCAATGCCGCCCATAGTTCGCTATACTTATTTCCATCTCAAGATATATTAAGGAGCGAGTTCGTCGCCATGCTGGTTCGAAATTTCAGTCCTGTGTGTATGTCACATAAAGTGGATCAAATAATTGAATCCTAGGACCTCACGATTCACAGCAAGTACATGCTGCCACGTATCAAAGGCAAAGAAGTGCTATTGTAATGCTGGAAAAAGTAAACATAGCGGTACTACTGAACCTTGGCAGCCCGCATGTTCTAATTACAGAAAATGTACGTGGGCATATTAATTTAATGGCTACTTTTCACGAGTTTGTATTTTCCCAGATGCAAAATTTAAAATTTACGTGGTGGTTTATATCATTTATATATTAAAGTTTTATTGTACATAAAAAATACAAATATATAAAAAAAATAACACCTATTAAAAGTACAAAAGGCGGTCTTATCGCTAGTAAGCGATCTCTACCAGACAACCTTTGAATGGATTTAAAAGAAGGAGAAAGAAAGGGCAGTGTAAAAACAAAGATAAGAAAAGCTCCAATAGATATAAATAATTAAATTTTACATTAACTCATTTTTACGCACTAAAACGGTGAAGGAAAACATCGTGAGGAAACCTGCATACCATAGCGGTTTATAAGAATTTCTATAGTATGTAAGTCCGCCAACCCGCACTAGGCCCGCGTGGTGGACTATATGGCCTAACCACTCTCAATCGTACTGTCGATTGTAGAGTAGGCCCGTACCCTGCAGTCGGACGTATATGGGCTGATACAGATTTAATAAAAGTTTTATCGAAAAATACGTACGTTAATGTATGTCGTGAGTTGGACTCACAGGTCATTATTCTGATTTTTCGGAGTCTTGTGTAGTTTGATCATAGATTGTATACTAAATATATGGCATTGAGATTTTATTGTGAAGTAAAACAATTGATTAAATTAAAATATATTTACAAGAATTTCAGTAGTATTTGGGCTAAGCCCTTAATAGCACTCTTTGTTATTCCATACTCAGCATTTTATATCCGAATAGAGGACTTGGATTTCCTATTTTTTATTTAGCTCCGGCAAACGAGCAAACAGGCCACCTGAGGCTAAGTGTTACCTATGAACATCTACAACGCTTAGAACGTGGATGTGTTGCCGAGCCATCAAATCAGGAGGAGAGCTGGAAGGAAATAGGATGGGAAGAGTAAAGGGGAGAAGAGCATTGAGCATCTGGCAATCTAACTCACCGAACAAAACGCAAGAGCAAAGCTGTCGCTTCACGTCGATGTCCTGTGAGACAGTGATGCCACGCCGAACGAGCCTACCCATTCATGCTGAGTCATGAATGACAACAGCGTGGCTCTACTTCTTAAAAAACTGGTATAGTAAGAACTGGTATTGTGGATCAAACAGGTATTGGTGAGTGGAGTGAATAGTGGAGAGCAAAGGGGATTTAAAAATTCGGTATATCGATATAAATGCTTTTTTATTAAACACTAGCGGTCGGGCCCGGCTCCGCCCGGGTGCATACACGTTTTAAAATGGCGGTCAAAATGTTTAATTCTGACTATCAGTTTAGAATATCGACCAATCGGACCACGAAAAACGAACAAAATTTCTTCGTATTTGCTAGAAATTCACTACTGCTTTCCTCCTATAGGTTATAGCGCGATGATATATAGCCTATAGCCTTCCTCAATAAATGGACTACCCAACACTGAAAGAATCATTCAAATCGGACCAGTAGTTCCAGAGATTAGCGCGTTCAAACAAACAAATACCTAAACAAACAAACTCTGCAGCTTTATAATATTAGTATAGATATGACGCGGCGCGGAAAGTAACTAGAAGTAGAAAGAGAACTGTTAAGTTGCGTAAGTTCTATATAGACATACTGATCACTTTGCGGTTAATAAAATGGTTCAGAAATTAAACTAGTTGTAATCGATTCATTTTTAAGTATTTTTTCCATAAATATTGGCTTTTTCGAAAACAGATTAACAATTGTTCTATGGTAGGTACAAGCAAACACACTTATATATTTTTTTATTCGATGCGGGATTAGGTGGGTGCCAAAATACATATTATCCTCAAATATGTCAAAATAAAGGGCATAATAATAACAATGGGTAGAATAGATCAATGGTAAAAAAATTAATTATTGTCTTAAAGTTAAATAGCTATAGCTAGGCGTATCATCATTTTTTATAGCAATGAATGGCCAAACGAGCATGCCACTCGTCTGATGGTAAGCCATACGACGCTCATGGATAGTAGCAAAACCAAACAATACTATAAATTACAAAGCAATGTTTCGCATTCTACTTCGCTTGCCATCCTGAGACAAAATATTTCAGGATAAGATTAGAGAAGATATAATCTACTAACAAGTAAAAATGTAAGAAATGATATTAACTTAGATACGTTATTAATAAAAAGTCTCAAGTATGAAGATTCATACTTGAGACTTGTTACTTTTATGACTAGCTACTTAAGTATTTAGATGCTACAAACTTCTTTCAAATTCTACCATGTCTTTTCCCGTTGCCTCACTAGATTCAATAATATTCGTAGGTAAGCCTGAAAAAGGATTTCACAGAAACTACGCAGCTAAATTTAACCATCGACACTTTTTTTTTGTTCTCTCTTTATATTTTGGGACTTTTATCCGTGCGGACATGTAAGTCCCATCATACCTTATACCTAATAAAATACACAAACATATACATATTATTAACTTATAAAAGAAATTAAAGAACATAATCTTTTCGCAACTGGTGACAGCGGATTTGCCAGAATCGTTTGTATCAATCCAACATCTACAACATTCAAATTCTATTCATCAAAAAACGTATCCCTTTCTTTTTTCTTTTTGGTACATTCCATCAGCAAGTGTTGTATATCTTCTACTTTATTGCAGGTGCTGCAGTTAGGTGTTTCCGATTTTTTCATCAAATATGCGAACTTTGCTGATGGATGATGCCCAGAGCGTAATCTAAAAGCTAATTTGACATGATTTCTCTTTTAACCACTGCCACTAAACCAGGGAGAAGCTCGTACTGAATCGTTCTATACCATAGTCCCTTTTCTTTCGATCGATTGTAAAATACTCCTTCCAGTTGTTAAAACATTTCATTATGAATTTTGTGGTATATTCTGTATAATCCGGCAAAAGATTAAACTCATCTCCATGGCTTGCGGCTATTTTCGCGATAGAGTCGGCCTCCTCATTTCCCTTAAGTCCAATATGTGCCGGAACCCATTGCAATTTCACATCTTTGCCAAATCATCGAAACTTGAGTGAAGAAGTAGTCGACTTGAATAGCGCACACTAATCACAGCACGTATTGGAGTAGGTGTGTCAAACTTACCGGAGGCTTGATGACTCCTAACATACGTAAATTTGTTGTTATTAATGCGTCATCATTGACATCATTGACGCATCATCGAGTGTTTCCCTATTTGTTTAGGAAACTGTAGCATTGGTCGTGCGAGGTCTCACGCACAGCCGATTTCAATTCAACTCTTATAACTACAAATCGAACGTGTATGGCATGCAAAACAGGTGATAATCTGAATGCACGTAGTTAGTGCACTTGATAAGTGCTTTGAAGATTTTAGCGTGGATCCGGCCATTTACATATTCGAATAAATTTTAATGAAACGTAGGATGTTCATGACGTAGATTAGGAAACTGGTAGATACATATTGCGCAAAAATCCAGGTGCGGGACTTGTCGCGTATGGGTCCAATAACATCAGTTTAAATGATAATGATGAAATTTCATCGATATTATTTAATTATTAACAGCTACACTGTTAAATCGATTTTTAATCCAGCACACGTTCGTAACGTTTCACCAGTTACCCAATATGCAGATATAAGTAATTAACATACGTACATTTTTTTTAGATACGAAAGTGTGCCAAATTATCTCCAATTACTTCCAAGCGGATTACACAGAATACTAATGTGCGTTTAATTATGCCGATTACATTCTTTGAACAAATTTATGTCTACAGATTGTTTCGTTCTTGATGCCAATATTTGTAACCATCCTTTTTATAAGGTAGTAAATACATTCTTAGGAAAATTGGGAAATTGCAATTTCACAACTCGTAATGCAACTGAGGTAGGTAGGTAATGTCCAATCGAAGCGAACACTGATATTAAGAGGAATTACATAGGTTGCACAAATGCTTAGAGCTTGCTAGGCCTTAGGTTTTTGATATTGCGTTTGACAAGGTTTACAGTCATAAGCAGTATTGAAAACTTGATTGCTGGTTTGGAATTTCTCACACTAGAAAAATATTCTTTACATATTCCTTTAGATGTCTGCGAACGAATTCAATAACAGCTTTTATGGGCGACTCAAATTGGAATTCGATGGGATGTTGGTTCTTTGCATCACCTAATTTATAAGTAACAGCGAAGTCAGTGTTAATCTACCGACATCCATTCCAATTTAAAAAGTGGTAGAGGTACGCTGTTGTTAGTCATGACTCAGCATGAATGGGCAGGTTCGGACCGGCCCGGACGCCGGTACCACTGTCTCACAGGAGATCGATGTGAACTATGAAGCCACAGCTGCTGCTAGCGCGTTTCTTTCGGTAAGTGATATTGCCGGATGCCGAATACCCCGTTCCTCTCAAGAGCTGATCCAGGGGGAGGTCATGGGGGTCATGACCCCCCCGGGCAGTCTCCAGAATGACAGAATTATTGTTGATACATTTTTTTACCACAATTAATTCTTTATATGTCGATAAATAAAGTAAAAATGTGTATATGTTCACAAATCATGGCTGTAACAAACTATAAAAAATCATTATTACGAATTTCAGTGTTGAAACCGAATCAAATGTTCTGAGAAGAACTATATGACCTCTCCCTGGCATAAAAACTGGATCTGCTCTTGGTTCCTCTTCCCATCCTTTTTGTTTTCTACCCGACTTGATCGGCCAGCCACATATCCATTATCCAAGGATTATGAATGTTCATGGACGGTAGTGATCACTTAGCATTAAGTGACCTGTTTGCTGGTTTGCGGGACCTATTGTGTAAAAATATAATACCTACGCGAAATGACTGTAAATTATTTTTCCCACCACAAAAATATGTCTACGTGACCATGTATTTTTAAGGTATTCCTTTATTCGGTAAATTACGTAGTATGTGCGTACATTTACGTAGGAATTTACATTGAAATGTATCACAAATATACCTAAAACAAAGTTCACGGGTTGGGGAAAACGGGATATAACCTACCATTTTTAAAAAGGTGATGTGTGAGGAAAACAGTTCGTACGATTTTGTGACGTAAGCAATGTGGTCAGAAAACACACCCACAATGTGTAGATGCTTAAGCTATTCAATTTAACTGTAGGCTATTTTTCGCAGCATAATATGAGTAACGTCCACATATTATGACATACAGAAAAAGGTATACCATATTTCATGCTGACGGTATGAGAAACTGCGAGGGTTGAACCATTTTTACCTTTGGAATGCAAATATACGATTTTTGTAGATATTTGAATGTGCTCAAATTATGCCACTTACTGCACTGTACTGGTGAATAAAGTAATGACAATAAGGCTTATTTTTAGGATAATTGTATGCGTTCGCATTATAACCATCTACGACTTATGTGCTGGTGGAAAATTTGTCATAATAAGACATGTAAGTAAGGCGGGTAATTATATCCATACATAAATAAACTCACGCCTGTTTCCCAGGGCAGGCAGAGGTGTCAGGACCCCCATATTTCGCCTTGTATGTTTTATCCCACGATGTGACAGGGGGCGAGCTGATCGCCATATCAAGCACAAATTCCTGTCTCCATGCCAATTATAATTAATGACAAAATCCAATATTACTTTGCCCGCCCGACCGAACTCGAGACCTCAGCTTTGTAACTGAACCGTAGTACAACTACGCCACCGTGGCAGTCAGTATATCCAGTCTGGACCAAGTTGGCATAATGGTGTCAACTGGATATATACCTATTGCTGGTGAATACTGGGCTGCACTGAAGTTAACATTAAGTTAATCGTCACTATAACTTCACTGCTTAAGATTTTTGCATTCATTGGAAAGGAATCAAATAGTTTATGTACCTATTCGCAGAGTATTAGTTAACACACCGATTTGGACAATCCCGCATAAGTGCCGGAGTGTCCGAAACGCTTTCCTGGTCCTTATTTAACGGATGTGTATTTTATGTCTCCTCAATACAAAAAAATAAGGAAAGTGATGATCATTGATTGTTAAAAACTTACCAGTCTAACCTGTTTCGTGTATCCAAGAAAAATAAAATTACGATTACGTTCGTTCACCCATACCTAAGAACTCCCAACTCCGTATCGCCCAAACTCCAGGTAGATGCTGTTGTTTTTGTTTTTTACAAGCACTAAATTATCAAAGTTTTGATGCAATCAAAATATTGAATACATCCAATTGGTAAAGGTGTTTTGTATTTGATAAAATTAAATGTACATGCATTTCATTTCGCAATATTTAGAACTCGTTAAAACCTGTCACTTTATTTGATAACTTAAATGTTGACATTTTCGTTAAATTAATTAAATTCTCATTTACTCCTCATTAATGAAAAACCATTCATAAAAACGGTATAAAATAAATACAAATATATGCATAATTCAATAGATTTATGATTCTCGAATCTTTAGCTAATAAACTTTGTCTAAGACACAAAAAACATTTTCCTTCCCCAAAGATTTCGAGAGTAACCTGTTAAACGTGTCCAGCATCCAGCGACCTTCGTATAATATATTCTTGCGAGTATTTTGAGATTTTCAAACATAAGAAGATCTTAAAAGATCAGTAGTACATCAGGTTGTTTATCAGTATATAATATGCAACGGCTAATGAAAGAAACAATGAATAGAAGAAAGAAAAGGAAGAAAGAAAAGAAGGAAAGGAAAGAAAGATAAAGAAAAACAGATTTATTGTCACAAGCAATACAACGCACAACTCACACAACATACGGTATCATGCAAACCAAGAAAAAATGGATTAAGATTATTTTAAAACAAAGTTACTTGTTTATAATGTTCTATTGCAATAAAAATACAGTAACTAGTAAGTAAATTATATTGCACATTGGGAATAATAAGATCAAGGCAATATTGTGGGGATATATTATGAGAGAAATGTTTGATGACATTTATGGCCTAATGAAACACAGATAACATTCCTAACACCCGCTTAATAAGGCTCTGTGTGGCGAAAGGAGGAGTTCTATACTGCCGCTAGCACGTTACGCAAATAACCGGTTTTTGGAAATAGATATTGATTTTAGGCGAGAGAAATGTCTTATTATAGGTTAATATCTCGTTGTACAGTACTGGATACCTCCCGTCCTCCGGTACCGCCCGTCATACGTGACGGGTAGAAATGACCATGGACCACCATATCAGCCTAATGTGGTTTGTGGACGATTGAATACTGAGTGTGGTATACGTAAAGTGACAAATGGGTGACGACTGAGGAAATAGCTAACCCGCCCATTGCAAGACAACAATCGTGACCAGGCCGATCTAGTAGTCTTATAAGGCTTCGGTATAGTTAAAACAGGCACTAAGTAAACAGTACAACCACCACCCCATTATCTTAATTGGCTACGTTAATGTTATATTACCTGCCTAATATGAATACAATTTTTGTTTCATCCAGCTAGCTTTGTGTTTTTGAAAAGTAATTACCATCCATAGAAAATATGGATGAAGAATAATTTACACTGCAACCTAGCCATGGCTTGTCAATTAGAACAATCCTAAATAGGAAATAAACGTAATTTTCCGGTGTCCAAACGATGATGTGAGAAAAAAATAAGTAGAAATCTAAAATAGATTTGTCTACACTTTGGTTAGGTAGCTGTAATCGAATTCAGAAAGTGATTAATCTTTATAAGTAATGCTCGTAAGTAAGTAATAAGTGCGTGGTGGCCTGTTATAAGTGCGTGGTAGCCTGTTGGTAAACGGACCAGACGCGGCTGCCAACATGTTCACGGTGGTCGCGGGTTCAAATCCCAGGACACACCTCTGACTTTTCGGAGTCATGTGTGTATTGATAGTCAATCACCACGCACTAAAACGGTGAAGGAAAACATCGTGAGGAAACCTGCATACCATAGCGGTTCATGGGTATTTCTATGGTATGTAAGTCCGCCAACCCGCACTAGGCCAGCGTGGTGGACTATATGGCCTAACCACTCTCAATCGTACTTTCGATTGTAGAGTAGGCCCGTGCCCTGCAGTGGGACGTATATGGGCTGATACAGATAGAATGCTCGTAAAACATTTTTGTCTACTGAAATAAAACTAACCGCGTGACCAAAAATGCTGTAGTTATCGAAACATCGCGAAGTTACAAAATTTAAAAAAATATCGAAATCCGCGATAAAATACGGAAAAAAATTGTTTTATTTCAATGCGTAACATTCGCATAAACCATTAAGTATTCGTATATTTTAAAAGTCTTTTTAATGAGAAATATTATACGGAATATTAATATTCCTATATATTTGATTGACGAAGTGGCCATTGCGTTTTATTCAATTAAGTTTTAACTCTTATAGCTCACAACAAGGCCTGGTTTGAGTTGTTAGCCCGCAAGCGAAAAATTCAGTGTTATCAAGCCACAATCACATACAGGCAGAGGGTTACCACGCACGGTCTAATAGTCACCAGGTGCAATTTCTAAACCTAGCTTCTCTAATGAACGCTATTCAATCATCTCGCGTGGATGTTTATTGTCAATGATGATGAGTATAACTAGGCTTAAAAAAGTAAAGTCGCGAAATGATCAACAAATCATTCGAGTAGAATATAAGGGTGCCTTAGCCATTAATTATTATTATGAGGTATTTTCTTTCCCAATTTCTTTTGAAAGTGTGTCACATGCATGTTTGTTGTATTTTACAATATCTTTTTCTCGGCATATCTGCCTTCTTCCCATATGATGGGGCCAGCACTTCGTCACTTTTGAGCCATTAATTAATTCGCTTATAATTTATTTTTAGATCGGCTGCATAGTGCTGTAGTTTATATTTAATTAAAATAAAATGTATTACCATGTTGTAGTGTTGTTGTTATACCTGAAGATAAATAATAGAGCGTTTTCGATAGGCTAATAAACTTTTGAATCTATTATCTTAAATATATATATTCATAATCATCATGCCTGTATCCCATAGGAATAGGCAGAGACTATAGACCGCCACTTTTCTCGATGTTGACACATTACTTTCGCTTCATCCCGTTTCGTCAACCTCTTCATGCATTCTCGTCGGTTCAGAGTACTATATCTAATATATTTTTCTATTATCTTATATTTGCTTATTCATTATTAAAGATTGATGTTTGTATGAATATTATATAGGTATTAAATAACATATTTTATTTGAATATTTTTAGAAATTAATAAAATTTGTGCATGGTGATCTGTTGGTGAGGGACAAGACGCGGCTGCCAACATGTTTATGGCGGTCACGGGTTCAAATCCCAGGGCATACCTCTGGCTTGTCGGTGTCATGTGTGTACTGATAGTGAATCACCACGCACTATAACGGCGAAGGAAAACATTCTGAGGAAATCTGTATACCATGGCTATTTGATCGTAAGCCCGCCAATATGGAGTAAGCCAGCGTGGTGGATTAAATGGCCTAAGCACTCTCAATAATATGTTTAATTATAGAGGCAGCCCGTGCCCTCCAGTTATAGGTACATAAATATATTGAGGTGCATAATATTTACTTATAACTATAATTATATTAATCAAATTACGAGATATTGTATATGCCTATATTTTTGTTCTATTTAATCCATTTAATCCATTTAATGTAATCCATACTTGAGACCCAACATGATGTACGGTTTTCTGTTAGAGTTGAGATGCCTTGTAACAATTGTGATTTTCTTACTTAAGATTGATGAACCAGCATTATTTTCTATGCAGAGAAGATGCCGATCACCTAAGAATACACATACAAACATCACGCTTTTTTGTCAGAAGGGGTGAGCAGAAGTGCTGCTAGGACACCAACGTTTTGCGTTGTGTGTTGCGTCCCACGATGTGATAGAAGCGAGTCTATCAGGATATCGGGCACAAATTCCTGATTTCAGCCTGATATTGAATACAAAAAATCTACATCAAACCTAGGAATAGACGAGAGAAAACAAGGATAACGTGTAATCACGAGGAAATAGAGACAATTTATCGTTTTTCCCCAGTCGATTTGAACGGCTTTGTAGTTATTTCTTAGAACATGAGGTGCAGTGCAGCCTTTTTCCTGAGCCAGAATACAAAAGTCATATAATAAATACTAGACGAAAAAATTAACATGTCATTATTTGTTCCTAAGGATTGAGAACCATAATCCAGGAAAAACTTTTCACATATTGCCTCTATTTTTATTTTTTGCACGTCAAATATTATAATTCTTTAGAGAACTTATTTTAAAAGATTTTCCTTACAAGTTAAGTTTAATTTAAATTAATATTTTTAAAAGATTCATTTTTATGTTTAGAAGTACAATAAGTGTAATAATTATGTAAATTTTTATTTTAACGCTAATTAGAACGAGTCAAAATTTTATGCACTATCGATCGTCTATAGATTAACTTAACAAGCGAATAACTATTGGCATTATTGTGTGTTTTTGTTCCGCGTTTATTTATTGGAAATATATTTTTAAGAACGTTGAATAATGACAGCATTGTTTTTCAGCGCTTCGGATTTTTCGAAGCTTATCAATAACAGTATATAAGCGGCGCGGATGCGAAGGTTTCATCATTGACGCTCAGTTATCTCGAAGGCGTTACTTCAAACGCACGTATACAATAGTGTACACTCGATTCATTTCGATTCGTGCGAACTATCGAATAGCAATGTCTATACGATTGATCGATGAAACATTAAAATAAATTCATCGCTTCAGTGTTCATACTTCATTCATCGTTTCGATATCGCCGTGATTTGTTTAAGGAGAGTTTATTTGTGTTTATAAAGACAGTCGTTTTAGCGGTGCTAGTGAATGGTCACCGAGCTCACGGTAAGTCATGGACATATTTGTTTATATAACTTTTTTTATGTTAGATATAAAACATTTTTCATATTTTTAAATATATTTCAACACACAATCATGCTTATAGAATTATTTTTAAACTTTTTAGTATTTTGATATTGGCTATTACAGACAGGCGATAAGGGTGTTTCATAGTAGTCCATATTCTCAATGAAAAATAAGTACTTAAATAATAAACGTTAAATTTAAATCTAAACGAAATAATGACATACAATAAATATTTTCTTCGTTATATGTTACATAGGTACTGGATTATACTAAAATATGGTATTTAATTTAACCCACATGGTGCTCATCACACAGGCATAGGTGCCTTGGATAGATATTTTTTTGTCTAGGATCGTGATTTTAGTTTTCACGAAATTAGGCCATGGACTGATTCGGTTCGGGAACTTACCTGAGTGATCAAGTGCTTAGTCAAAAGCCTTCAAAACTATAAGCGCGATTTTTGACAAAACTACAAGGCGGTTTTTTTTAATCAATTAAATGTTACCCGTAGTGGTTAGGAACATGGGGGTTAAATTAAATATCTTAAGTAAAAATCAATAAAAATATTGCTCAGCAGTGCTTATTATTATTAAAACATCAAAGATTTAAAATTGGTCAAAATAAGAAAAGTTGGTAATTATATTTAAGCAAGTCACTGCTATTTAATCTTTTTAGATGGTACCCTTGAGTGTTTTTAGAATAATAACTTAAAAAAAAATAAGATTTATATTTTGTTAAAAAAAATAAGATTTATTTTTTTAAGGCTTAGTAGCTTACAGTCTAAATATACTTAACCAGCACACGTAGCCAATATATCACTGTGGCCACATTTGGCATTACCTATACCTTTTATTTACGAACCAAGAATCATTGGAACTAACACCTAAAAATGGAATTTGCTAAGTTAGCGCAAATTGCATTTCTAGTGAATTATCCAATATCCACAGTGAAACATTATTTTACTTCAAAACAAGTGTAATAAATACATAAACTCAACGCCTTTTTTCCAGAAGAGTATACAGAGGTGCTAACAGGACACCCATATTTCGAAATACAAACACAAGTTTCGTTCCCTATCACATCGTGGGATCCGTCTCATCGCCTATCCGCCATATCGGCCACAAATTCCTGACTCCAAGTATAATAATATTTATATTACTATACGTTACAGTAAAGAAGGACATCAAAGTCCCATAAACTTCTTACTAATCCTAGATAAGATGTCCCAGAGACGATCACCTGGTTATTGCTAAATGCAGCCACATTTAACACATTTGCCCGATTATTTGGCCTAGTTTTAGCCACAATCACTTGTAACTTGTAAAGTACTAATGTTTCGCCGAAGCCACTTACATTACTAATTGTATCAGTTACAAATTGCATTTGTACTTACAAGTATCACTGATTAGATTGCAAAAAAATATGATAATATTTGTATGACATATCGTCATATCAGACGGCTATTTTGTCTTCGTAAGCTGATGCATATTTTAACATGATTGACAGAACTGTTACTAAGTTATCTGTGCTGAGAGAAGTTAGAGCATACATAAATGTATTATATGGATATATCGCAAGCTGTGCACATTAAACTATCAAAGCTATGCTTACATTTCGATTCTATGTTAATCTAAGTGATTATCTTATATAAAAGGCAACTGTTTTTGGAGTATTATACATACTGTATAGGCAAATAAATACTTGTGTGCCCACAATTTCCGCCTATCAATTGACAAGGCTATTCCTTTATGCCGGTTTCCTGATAGGATTAGGAGTATCATCATATTTGAGATAACTAACACAATCTGTATAACAAATATCCTTTAAATCCTCTTTGAAGGTCTACTATGTCTTCGCGTTTCGTTCGCTCCATTATTCCCAGCATAGCTCACTATCAAGATATTTGACAAATGTATCCGTTTATTTTACGGATTTACCATTAAGCGTTTGCGTAAGACTTTTTCGTACATTTTACCTGTAATACAACGTCAGGCTATATGAGGAAACCGGTATGTTACTACAATATATTGCAATATTCAATGTGCCTATAATATTTAGTGTCTGGCGGACGGCCTACAGTTTGCCTGTGTCAAAACAGTGACTAAACTAGAATTTAATAAAATATGACTTCAGTGTAATTTTGAAGACGTTGAATTTTTAAGTGTTCGTAATATATAAATGGCGCAAAATGCGAAAGTGGAAACGGAGACATGTCACCATAAGAGCTGTAGGTCTTCTAGACATTAAGAAGTTAACATTGTATTATAAGTGCGATAAAATTCATAAATCTATGTTTTATTTCAGTGGGTAATTGTCCACCGCTTACATAATTTATATAGAACAAACATAAAATTATTGGGTAATTCCAAACATTTAATTTTAAAAGTATGGTTATTTTTAAGATGAGGATATCGAAAGTTTTATGTACTTGACCTCGAGAGTTACAAATTATATATTTAAAGAGAAAAGGATGTATCTGTGTTAATGTCTGTTATTGGAAAGCAAAATAAGCAAGCGTTTTAAAGTAACTGTATTCGCGAATCCATAGTGAATCAAGAAATGTTTAGATAAAACAAATAGGTATATTTGGTTAGTTCCCTTTCATATACCCTACTAACAGATTTTTTGTGCTAGAGGAAAAGTTACCAAGGTACCCTTTCTAAACCTCGAGGGAGTCAATGTCAATGTCGCTGTCCTTCTAACCCAGCACACTAAGGATGCTGTGGCCGAGCTGGGTCCCTAACAATATCTACGCCAGCATACTTACTAAAAAAACCGTCGAAGACCGTCACACTAATTATGGGCGGCACACCAGAAGTAACAAAGATTCGAACCGCATTGTAATAGTTTTATCCGAATTATGGCGCTGGTCTTTCTTAATACTTCCTTCTAGCTAAGGCCTTTTGAAATGTTTGATCTATTATAATTATGTGTTTAATAAGGTCGTTTCGGTGTTATATGGTCAAACAAACACAAGTTTTATGCGGAAGTGGAACTTGTACTTTCAGATTGTGTTCCAAACCGGCTACTAAGTTCAAGAGTCACGATGGCTTAGCGTATTGTTCTAGTTATGAGGTTCTTTCCTCAATGTCACTACTTCTTTGGCACTCAACGCGGTGCAGTCACTGATAAAAAAAGTTAGTTGTTTTTATTAGAAAAAATGCTGTTAAAACGTGACCCATACATTAAATTACAAACATACAAACTAACATACAAACAAACATACAAGTGAAGCTAATATAAAGCGTGTAAAAAATCACAGCCCACTTAGTTGCTTCCACATTGTATTTGAATGTTAAATACTAAGTTGCTATAATTAACATTGTGGTTTTAACTAAAATAAATACAGCAATATTAAAGAATGATTATTTTTACTATTGTCACAGCAGTGTGGCATTGTTGTCCCTTATGTTAAGTACGAAGCAATACAAATAGAGTATTCAGGGTTGACATAATTAAACCTCCTTAGACGAAATCATTAAATCAACCTAACATTGTCCTGGACAACACCTGCAGGAGCAGATGTTGCATAAAAGTAGACTTAATTAATTACTTGTTGCTAATGATTATAATCTCATATGTATAATTAAATATATTGTGGTACCTAAATACATTTGCATACCGGTATCATATCGGAAAACAGGACTACTAATAAAATTGTACTCTATATTTGCGGAAATTTGCTCACCCCCAATTGCGGAATGGAAAATTTCAAACCATGTTTGCTCGTCACCGTCAAACTTTTAGACCGTTGCTAATTATTCAACACCTGAAACAAGATCGTGCCTATAAATCACAGTATAGACAAACAAAACATTTTTATTGACATTAATCGTTATGTTACAAGTACGTAGAGCCTAGAGGTGAACGAACATTTCCGTACGGCGCGGAAAACTGGAGGTATGATAATTAATTCAAATTATAAATACGAGTAAATATATTGTGACCTCTTTCAATGTTTATGGTTGTTGAATATAATGTATTAGGTATAGGACAAATTAAATCATTAAATGTTAAATTCTTCTTCTTCTAGCGTAGAGTTCAGTTTCTAAACATTTTAACACAACGTGTGGAAGGTCTAACGTGACATTTACAATAATCTAAAAGGTTATATTAAGTACATTTATAAATATAGTTTGTTTAAATCGTTAACCTATTTTGTTTTTACCAATTTCATAATTTTGACGTAATTAAAACTGCAAGATTGTCTTAGCCATAGAGTCTTTCTGTATCTGTATCAGCCCATATACGTCCCACTGCAGGGCACGGGCCTACTCTACAATCGACAGCACGATTGAGAGTGGTTAGGCCATATAGTCCACCACGCTGGCCTAGTGCGGGTATAGAGTCTTTGGTTGTCTGTAAAAAAATACCTAGTGTGATAAGGCTGCCACTTGTACTATTATTATTATTATGTAATTTCTTTGGTGTTTCTCTGTACAGTGAAAAAGAATTAAATAAATAAATATTTCTAATTGAAGCTTGCAAAAAGATTAACTCGACATCTCGCAAAAAATATGTTGACTCTATCTCTACTAACTTGAATAGCTACTTATAATTTAAGAGAAGATGCTTTGTATCGTCATGTGAAATTATCGTTTTAGGTTTAAAATTATTTTGTTTATAAGCCAAATTTTTATGATACCTTACCAAAATGTTTTGCTTGTGTGAAAACCTTTAATTGGCCTTCCATTGTCAAGTTTAATGTGTAAATGTGTATAAAATAAAAATAAAATCCTGTGGAATGACGGGGCACGTCACAACTCCTTTTATATCAGAGGAATTCGAAAACCAGTTCTGTAGCGTTGAAATTATCGCTCGTTTTGGTATCCTAATAAGAGTTGCGAATCGAGCATCTAAGCCTGTCTTAATTAACTACATATTAAAGACAGACATTTGGTCCAACCGGTCCCGACATTGTGAAATAAAAAGCAATATTAGTTTGGAAACAGCGAACACGTCTTTGTAAAAAAATCCTTTTAACATACCTAATTATAGTTAAAAAACTTAGCTGTCAGATGATTTATAATAAGTTGCCTTTTAAACAAGATTTTTTACAATCGTATAAAAATATCTGAAACTAAAAACACTGATTTAGAAAAAAAACTCCAGCGAATCTATTTAGAAACATCAATTAAATATAATTACACAATCTCAAGGTGAGTTGCAGAATATTAATTTGTCTGATTACAAGTCATTTGTTTAATATGGACTCGTGCAGCTATGGTGTTTTTTACGAACAACATATTAAGAGTAACCAATTTTATTATTCCTGGGACTTCGCCATAATTCGTCACAGAGGGAAATGTGTAAAAGGAAAACGGTTTAATATACACGGACACCGAAGGCTGTTTGTGATGTGCCTGCCGATAATTTTAGTCTCGAATGAATTGTTACTCCAATACATGTTAATAAAAGTGCTATTAATTAAGTCAAAGTGACTTGCTAAGTAAATTATTCTGTTTTGTGGTATAATAAGGAAAAAGAAAGGGGAAATAAGGGTGGTAGAATCGTAGGGTAAGGTAGGCTTGTAAAACTTATTTCGTTTATGGTGTGGTCGATCTCGCCTACATAAATTTGGAAATGGATATTAATATTTAAAATGGAAATATTATTCAACACCTGTGTTTATTTGTAGGTTCTCTGATGTAGTTATATTTAAATACCTACTCTTTTGTAGACGTAGCCTAAAGAATCTCGTATTCTTATTTCTTATACTAATACTTCGTTTGTGTAATTGCAGCAATATAATCACTGTAGTATTGACGAAATTGTTAAAAAATTATTAACGATGCCTATAAAGATTAAAAATTCTTACAACTTCATTCGTTCATATCTAAAATCTTAATACTTGAAACACATGAATTGAGTCCTACCCTTAATAATCTGCTCTACTTATTCCTGGATTAGGGAGAGTTCCTACGGGTCAAGAATCAGGAGCTACAAATAATTTGGAGGCACTTTATTAGTATCACATAACATCGATTATAACTCTTTAGTCTTAAAGGAAATTCCTGAAGGCAGCTAAGACACATATAAGTTATATACGATAAAATCATATCATAAGTGTTACGGTAGGTATTATAAAACATTGTATATCTGTGAGAACTGAGCAGTACAAAACAAGTTGAATAAAAAAGTATGTTTTATCTTTATGCGTACATAACGTGGCCATTTATTTTTTGTGCCAGAGCGAGACATCTGTGGAATTAAATAATAATAAAAAGATTTTGGTGTTTTACAAGTTTTTAATAAAGAAAATTGAATTACAAAAAAGAATCATAGCATTAAACACTAACTAAATAGTTAGGCACGATTTATGAGCCCCAGTAGTGGCGTGACTTCCAGGCAGACACATAACGTACTCAATAATTGTGGAAAAGTTTTTTAAATCAAGATTGTTTTTTAAGATAGTGCTGGAATAATTTGACCCAACCATTTTCAGTAATAGTTCGATAAAGCATTTCGAGCGGGAAATACTTTTTGATCATCGTTTTGTCTGTTTGCAAAAGCGGGACTATGTAGGCCTTGCTGGGGACACCGGGACAGACTCCCTGAAAGCGGGACTGTCCCGCCTAAATCGGGACGTATGGTCACGTTATGCATACAGCATGTACGTATGTATTTATTGATAATATTTTGCATAATGTCTTTTGTTTGCAGACTGGTGTCACGTATAGATCCGGAAAAATGTTTCATTTCCGATCGACAATATATTGTCTATGATTATCCTGTTAGAATGTTCTCAATTATGCAGTACCCGGTGTCTGTAATGATTCAGCCAAAACGTGCTAAGGTTGAGAATTGCTTATGAGTGAACTAAACTCTTAGATGAAGAGTATCGAAATATGATGTTCGGAAAATGTTAGTAAACGCCGCATGCAGATAGTTACAAGTAATGTTATTTAGATACAACTGTTTACAGACGGGCTAGTTTTTAAAATTATTCTCTAAAGACTACTTAATCATATGTTTACTCGTAATTGTAGTACTATTAAAACGCTATTATGTTTAGTCCGTTAACTACAATATGGGTGAATATACAATATTATATAATATTTTCCAAAGAATAATTGTGTTGATATGAGAATTTATTCTGTCGTGTGTACTGTGTAGTGCTTAATATGCTCATAAGCCGATAACACTAAGGTATTCTATGTCTGAGCTGTGTATGTAGGAGGAAAATCTAGAAAACTCATGTGATTTACGTAAACATACAGAATAATCATCGTGTCGTCTTGAAATCGTGAAATAATTACATCTACAGAAATAGATATAAAAAAGTGTTTTTTATATACTTATAAATGTACCAACTGGTAGGTTTACGAAACCAAACAAACAGTAATATATCAACAAACGATAATAATTTTATCGAAATCGAATCGAATCGAAATGCAATAAAGAGCATAGAAAAAAAAAATGTTTACTGCTTGCGCCAATTGTATAAATTAACGATACTAATGAACTTGCATATAAGGACAAACCATAAAGGCATAGTCTATAAATATCATTATTTAACTATTTCTAACTATATTAACTGAGTCTGCATATGTGTATCAGCCCACATACGTCCCAATTACAATCGAGAGTACGATTAAGAGTGCCCTGGGATTTGAACCCACGACCACCGTGAGCATGTTAGCAGCCACGTCTAGTGTGATTACTAACAACAACAACGTGGTGGCCACGCACTTACAAATTAAATGAGTTTATAATATTATATTCAAGAATCATGGACTGAGACGTCCACTCACAAGTAGGACAAATAGAAGAATGAATAAAGATGTAAGACATCATACAGAACATGCTGAAATAAGTTTATCTGTGGCATTGTCACAATCAGTCCATAACCATAAGCCATCATAATCCATGGCCACCAGCCACCATCATAATCATTTCATAGTTGAGCATGAAACTTACCTAAAACCGAGGTCGTACAAGACTGAAGCCGAAATCATACATATTGTTGCCTCCACCAAAATTGTTATACTACAAGCTTAACTATGTTTATCTGTTCGTGTAAATAAAGTGATTTTATGGTTGTGACAATGATGCATTTCAAACTCTGTTGGAGATATGAGCATGGACGTATTATATAAGAATTCGTCCATGAGAGGTATATTTTATCTGTCTCGTGATATTTTGATATGCATAACGCTATATCATGGACAGAGTTTTGAAGTGCTCGATTTGTAAAACCGGTAACCAACGTTCACTATTTATTTTAGAAAAGAGACATATTATTATATTATAATTATTCATTAAAATCTGTAACACTTACTCTGTAAATTATAAATAGTAGGTTCTTGATTAATCATTTTAGAAACAAATACTTGTATTTGGAAAAGCGTATGAGATTATATGAATATTTTATAAATATGCATGTAACACTTTTGCTTTCTTTAAACATAAATATAGGGATAGAAAGATAAATATAATATTATTTTTCAATATAAGCGTAATATAATGTATTAGTTTCATATCTCGGCACTGTCTTCCTCCAGTATGCAAAGCTTTCTGGGCTTCACTTATCTAGTTCACTTATCTAGGATGATAAGCATTTTTATTGTTAAAACATCGATATTTTGACATAAATAAATTGTATAAATATTATTTAAGAATAATAAATTCATTAAAAATATTTGCAGTGCACAAAAGTACAAATATATAGTATTTTATCATTGACACAACGTGAGATGTTGAAGTTGGTGCAGATAAGCGTCATTTTTTATCTTTAAAATTTATCAGTCTCCGATTAGGTGACAATACAAAACAAAGGTGTTTACATGCTTTGTAGGTACTTTCCACAGTCCATTATTATCTATGTTTTTATCTAGATACTCATAACGATTATTCAGTGCAGGAATATTTAAAAGGTTTTTACGCAATATATTTTTTTAAAATTATTAATAGGATTTGAAGAATTACCTTCATATTATTAGGTGTCATTGACTATACTATTTAAAATAAAACTCAGGTCTTTGAAATCATGTATGTATTTATAAGATAAGGTAAATAATATGATAGTTATAAGAACTTTTCCCTAAATATGTTACATGTGTGATGTGACCGCCAAAAATGTATTTTAATTAAACAAGGCACTATCTAACAATTACAATCGTGTCGAATTTTAATTGAGCGGAATTAATACTATAATACTTAACAAATTACATATTAAATTGGCCAAATACGTAGATGGAAAGCTTTTACAAATCCGATAGAGTTGTCGTTAATGTATTTCTGTACACAAACAGGCGTCGAAAATTAGGAACAAGTCAGAGCAATTGAATGGACATAACCACGTATAAAGAATTATCATAACAACATAAATTTAGTTTAGAAAGACCATGGAGCATGTAGTATAACATTGTTCAATTATTTTCGACCTTGTATACGTCGCATTATCTTCTCGCCTATATATTTATTTTTGCATGCATGTCGTTGTTATGGCAAAAAGAATTAGCCACACTTAAACACATTGAGTGAATTGTTTTATACTTGCATAGTAATAATAAGATATTATACGTTTTTACGCTTCGTTTTTACGTCAGATTGCCTCGACGGCACAGTTACACGGCGATACGATTACAACGCTGAGGTCTCAAGTTCTAATTCCGAGTCAGGCAAAGTGATATTGGATTTTTCTATCAATTATCAGTCCAAGTCGGAAATGTATGCCCTATATGGCCATAGGTTCGTCACCAGGCGAAACGTGGGTGTCCTGGTCAGCACCTCTGTCAACCTCTTCTGGGAAAAAGGCGTTAAGTTATGTATGTATCATGGCGATCAATAAGTATTTGTTTTGGATCTAGTTGTGGTTGTTACTCTGATAACCACGACATTTCGAAAATACTCATGGTTGTTATTTAACAAGTTGGACCCAAAACATACCCACTGCTTCATATTCGCAGGATATACTCAGAACTGGGTCGCGTCTCGTAGTTTCCAGTGGTAATATAAGCCCACAGAGTTTGTTTCGCCAAATAATCACGCGTTAGATCCGGTGGTAACAATAAATCGCTATGCAACGTTTTAATTATACTCATGGTCCAGTAAGAAATGTAATTTAATTAACATAAACTATGAATTTATTAGAAAAACAAATTAGCAGAAAACAGTAATTAATATTATAACAAAATACAAATAATAAATTTGTGTATAATAAAAAAATTGTGTAAATAATAGTACAAATAATATTTTGTTTATAGAGATAAAGTACTGTATGTATTGACTTGTCATAAGAGCTATTTAATTGCCTATATCACCATGTCGGGCCTATGTGTGTGCTTTATGAGTATATTATTTATTTTATATAGAGCTTGTAATAATTTTCAGTTTAGGAAGCCAGCTTAGTCACTGTTAACTATTAATGTAAATTATTTTAATTTGGTGTTAGATATATAACTGGGTCTGCGTGTTGGCTTAATTATTCAAGAATTTGACGTTATCCATATTGTTGCTTACAATAACAGCCTTTGTAGTAGAGGAAAATATAGCCTTGTAGTGGAACTAAATAGGTCGCCTCATGTTATTTTGTTATGCTGTAAAACACTGACATACTTGAGTTTTCCAATATGAGGAAATTTATTTTATGTATGTAGGTAGTTAGGTAAAATGAGCGTGTAATTTGCGTCAATGCTATGTGCAAGCATACATTCTAATTCAGGAAAATTAAAGATAGTTGATGATAATAATTACTCTTCATATACTAATGAATTGAATTAAATAAAAGGCCCGCTTTGCATTACGATATCTAAGATTAACTCCTTAATACTAATTTATGAAGGATGTGATTGGAAACACTGGTTCAATTTCACCTAGACAAACAGATATAAATCATAATTACTTACATGTAGTGTAAAATAGCTATGCTACTCATACTAATTGTTTTTTCAAAGCATTCAATTCGTGAACTTTGTTTCTCCTTTATTCAAACAGCTAAACAATCTTATGATTAATGGTTGAGTTTTATTATCAGTGCCTCTATATTTCGAATCGTCTTATTTCATGTTTGTACACTTACAACATATTGAATACGTCATTAAGATTTGCACATTGGGTTGTTAGTATCTATTGTAGTACGTAGATGGGTGGTAATAGACGATAGTCATCATGTAACCTGTCGTCATTTTGTATATATCCGAAGAGCACAATAGTGAAAACCTTGTAATTTTCTATTGAATTTTGATCATAATAATACAGTGGTTTTATATCAAGTGCTTTTTATTTTACGGTAGAATATTTGTTGAAATATTGTAAGGTATTTAATTTGTCACATTTTATAATAGTTACCAGTCTCTTATTATTTTAATGATAAATTCTAGCAGTTTAGTCATCTAAAGTATTATTGGGAGTGCTCAATTTAAGTTTTCTTTGTGATGTTATGTAGAAACAAAGGACTACATTGTTCATATATTGGAGCCCGTATAGCCTTATGTTTCCTACATTTCCGTTCACATGGCCTTAACTTCTAACGTGATCTTTAATAGGTCCTTAGTCTATTATCTATTTTATATATAGTTATAATAAATAAGTGACGTATGGCACCATAATACTCGGATTCTGTGAGTCCGAATTAAAATTCTGACGTACAATAAATAATATCATCTCCTTAGGTCTCCATCTTCACAGCTAAACATAATTTAGCAGGGTTGTGATTAAATAACAATTTCAAATTTCAAATAAGTACTTTTAATGAATGCTCTCAGTATTGCAACTCAAAACATTTCCTACATAGTATTAAGCCAATTTTTACACATGGTTATGAAAATTAAAAAATATGGTATTGATAATATGACCACGGCAAAGCCCTTCATGCTTTATGATACAGTAAATTTGCTGGTAGCAGCGATCACGTGCGCTATTGAGAAGTTAACACGAAGCAAAACGTATTCAACAAGTAGATCCATTGACAAAAAGCAAGGGCAAGGCTTCTTCTTATCAGACTTTGTGATATTATAGAGAAAAACAATTTCCTCTTGTAAAATATGTTACGCTGGTTAACTTTTTCGCTGGTATACTTCAATTCTTTTTTGGAGTGGAAACCGTGTCTCGGTTAATGTGTTTGTGACGCCAAAAGGTAAATAATCTTGATCCCTGTAGGGAGATAATAAATGGAGGAAGATAATAGTCGTGTGTCATAGGTATCAGAAACAACACAACACTCTGATATCATTTTTTTTATACAAGCATTAGAATCAGTGGTGGGATCGAACTGAGACGTGAAGTTCCGTATCCGGCTTCTTGAAAAAATTGTCACGTATAATAAAGTCTGTGGTTTAGGGTAATATACAATAAATTTAAAATCTTGTTTTTAATATTAAAATATGGCACCAATTCCATCGGGTTTTGAAACAATACTTCCAGTTAATAAATAGTGATAAATACAATAGATAAATATTTGCGCGGTAGCCTGTGGGTAATGGACTTGCCAACATGTTTAGGATAGTCGCGGGTTCAAATCCCAGAGCACATTTCTGTCTTTTATTGTGTATTAATAATTAATCACCACAGGAAAGCCTGCCAACCGGCACTAGGTCTGCGTGGTGGACTATAAACTCTTTCGATCGTACTCTCGATTGTAGAGGGACCGGGGACGTACATGGGCCAATATAAAGTTACAGTAATGGTTAAATATCTTTGCCTTTGTTCGTATAGGAAGAAGAATCTATGAAGGAAAAGTCCCACTCATAACATTTCATTTAAATCGTTTTCCTCAACGGTTACCTGGTGTTGCCGCCTGTCGACAGTTACCACCCGTCGTATATTAGGTTTCCGTGTAATTCGCTGTATATCTTAATGTATGTAACTGGAATGTATACTAACTTGTTTGTGGATTTCTCATAATGAGATAGAAGCTTGCCAAATCTGAATGGTTTTTATTGAACAACTCAAAACATGTCTGTAGGTATATACATATATCGATACAATCGAGCAAATCTAGTAAGGTCAAAATACGCTGCAACTATTAAACTGATTTGAATAATTTAGTGTTTTTTTTATCATATTTCATAAAAAATATATTTCAAAATATAAATTATTGTTAGTATGGGAAATAATTTCATGTTAGATCGTGACATTATATTAGTTACGCTGATAGCTGGTGCATGCGACTAAGATTAAGGATATTTGTTTGAAAATATGCATATTGTTAGATTTTATTTTAGTGGTGTATATATAATATAAAACAATTATATTATTTCGTTACTGTTTACGTTTTGCATAGCAGTTACAGATAGAACATTAGATCGAATAAAAGGTTTACCATATCCCTCTTCCTGTATGTGTTGACGTATGTATATTTCAAATTACCTATTAGTAAATAAATAATTAAATATTAAATTTCATTACTTATTGTACTTATAGAATTGTTTTCATTTGTTGCATTTAACTACCTACCGTACATGGCAAATTACATGTGTTACAATTTCAAAAACAGCTTGTCTTTGCATATTATTTCAATTAGCAATAAATCTTCCTCATTACAATCCATGTTTAGAAATTTAATTAGTATTCCGAACTTAAATGTGTGTTTTAGTTAAATTCTGCAGTTCAAAGCATGTGCAGTTTATTGATAAACCTGAGCGAATCGACTCGTGATCTAATGACAGTTCACTTTCGTTTTCCATTATCACACACATGACATGCATAAGACATTTGAAAAGGAAAACCGGTTGAACAGGACCCGCCAGTCGCTAATTAACGCATTTAATTTAATTGCTTATATAATCTTATAATACTTTATAACAACCGCAGTTTGGCCATTATAATTGAGGTTGTTATTTGGGATGTTGTTGCACATTTACTTTTATACAATGCAATATGCGGTCTACTTCTAATATTTTGGCTAATTACAAATCAATTACTCTGTCTCATATGTCTGTCTCATCTGTTTCACATGAATTAGTTTTGTTCTTGCGTTTTGTTCGGTGAGTTAGATTATCGGAGATTGGAGACTACATTTGTGAGTGTACATATCTATAGTATCTGCATGGATAGCAACTATCGTAAATGATGGTGAAAAACATGCACTTACCATTATATCATCAGATGCATTGTATTCATTGTCATACCAGTATAAAATACAACTAAGAATTATTGGTCTACTGTTGGCTTTAGCATATATATTATATTATGTAGATAAAAATACTGCTTTTTTGTTCAATAAATCTACCGTGATGATGTCATTTGACTTTTTATGATATTAATGATCGACGAACCAACCTAATTCAACAGGTTTGTCCATTAAGTATCGGTAGAGAAAAAGTGTTAAATTGTGAAAAAAAATATTACCAAACAAGACTTAAAATTTATAGGCACTTTATACTAAGCACGAAATATATCTTTGAAGTCCATGGAAAGATGCAATATGAAGATTTAAAGATAGCTCAAGAATGACCGTATAATGACCGTTTTTAATTCGCTTCAGATATAAATGGGATGACTTATCGATAGACGTAAAAACAATGACAAAATTTGCCATGAAATAATTTTTATCATAATGATATCTTCAATATAATTGACTTACCTTGAGACGATCTAATCATCTCATAATAATAAATTATTAATTGGCGAGACGACACGAATCCATAGCAGAGGTTCAGGCAAAGGGGTCAAGGTATGATAAAAATAATTAAATTATTACATTTGCCCAGTGCCAATAAAATCAAACTCCTTTTGCTAAATATATCGATTCATGGTCAAATATTTATTTGCATATTGATTGTCTATCGGACGAAAAATGAGCACCTTTTATTGATTTTACCAACACAAGGTCTCGATAATTAATTGAACAAAAAGGTTATATACATAAAAAATATTAACACAGGATTGTTTATTTAACTGTGTCTTAGGTATGTGTAATGGGAAGTTGTCGTCACTTTATATTCTTCACTTAGTTAAGGTATGTACATCGCGGATTATTAAGTTTACTAGATACATACATACAGATTTTCCTTTTTCCAAGTTGTCCATGTATGTACTAAGTAGGATTACCAGTATTTGAACGGCAACAGCTTATAAGTATATAAATATCGCTTTAGGTCTATCAACAATTTGGATACATTTGTGATTCGATGTCATCATAACTTTCAAACAATCTTTAGAAGAATGATGTACTTAATAAGGATGTGTTTGATTTCTAATAATATTACGGAATTGGTAGCTAAAAATAGATGCATTATTATGAACAATTTATATGGATTTTGTTACCACCTTGAAAATTATAATTTGTTAGTATTTGCTGCGAAAAATTAAAATAGCCGTAAAATATTTTTTAATTCATTTTAATTTTATTGAATGAAATAAAAACACGTGTGATAATACTCACAACTAGCATAAAAACAATAAATAAAATATCTAAAGAAAGGTCACTGAAAAATGTACGTACATATATTTTAAAGTTTTGAAATGCAAGTGTTGAAATATATTTGAAAAGATAAATATATGTAAAGTGTATATTATTTAGTATTTATCAACTGGTTAATGTCATTAGATGGCTGGTTATAATTATCGATTACTGGGAACTTTTAGCTTTAAGGTGAGCATTCCTAATTATAAAACACAGTTGCAATTAATAACAAATATCAGCGATTAGGCAATGCAGGAAAACCATTAATAGCAAAGTTGTTTAGGCAGTTATTTTATATAATATGTATTTATGGGTATAATTTTCGTATACCGTTGTCATAATTTTGTAAAAACTTAGTCATGGTTTTTGTTTCAGATGAAGCTGTTCATTTTGGTAGTGGTTGCTGCCGCGGCTTTTGCCGATGACTTGCCGCCGTCGTGCAACAGACCAGTCTACTGCAATAGCACATTATTACACTACGTCCAAACGTTACGAATATTCGATGATTCTAAAACATTCGTCGACATGCAAATGCGACAGAGCGAAAATGCCACACTCTCAGCTTTCCAAGACCTGCTAATTAGTACAAACAATAATCCTACAAGAGATGAAATAAAAGAATTTGTAAACAAATACTTTGATGAAACCAGTGAATTAGAAAGTTGGACCCCGACCGATTTCACTAACAACCCCAAATTTCTTGAGAGAATCCATGATGAGAAACTTAGGCAATTTGGCATGGACATTAACAACATTTGGCCGACTTTAGCGATGAAAGTAACTCCTATTGTATTTGAAAAACCCGACCAGTTCAGTTTTATACCAGTAACTCACGGATTTATAATTCCCGGCGGTAGATTTCGCGAGATATATTATTGGGACGCGTACTGGATAATTGAAGGTTTGCTTATAAGTGAAATGAAAGAAACAGCTCGAGGTATGATTTTAAATTTAATTGAATTGCTAAAGCAAGTTGGTCACATTCCTAACGGAAGTAGATGCTACTATCAAGAGCGCAGTCAACCTCCATTGCTTTCTGCAATGGTTGCGTTATATTACAAATATACCAAAGACGTACAATTCTTGAGAGATAATATACAATACTTAGAAAAGGAAATGGATTACTGGTTGGACACACATATAGTTTCTTTTCCTAAAGATGGTGAAACTTTTACTCTTCTGAGATATTACGCACCAAGCGCAGGACCTCGTCCTGAATCTTATGCAGAGGATTATGAAAACGCTCAGCAATTAAGACAAGGAACAACAACCAGCGAGTTCTACACTAACATAAAAAGTGCTGCTGAAAGTGGATGGGACTTTTCTTCGCGTTGGTTCATTTCACCCAATGGGGACAATACTGGCAATCTGACTGATATTAGTACTATCAACATTCTTCCCGTGGATTTAAATGCTATATTTGCTAATGCTTTACAAAACACTGCAACATTTTACAGTATTTTGAAGAAGCCACATCGGGCCGCACATTGGGGGTACATTGCTCAGCAGTGGAGAAGTTCCATTGAAAAAGTGTTGTGGAACGATGATGATGGAATTTGGTACGATTACGATTTAGCCAACGGAAAACATAGAAAATATTTCTATCCTAGTAATGTCGCGCCACTGTGGATGAATGCAGTTGATCGAGGATTAGTTAGGAAACATGCTCCACGTGTGATTGATTATTTGAAAAACTCTCAAGGCTTGAGTTTCCCTGGCGGAATACCTGCTTCTCTTGTCCGCAGTGGTGAGCAATGGGACTTCCCCAATGTGTGGCCGCCAGAAATGAGCATTATGATCTGTGGGCTCGAAGCTACGGGTACGTCAGAAGGCAAGAAACTGGCTAAAGAACTTGCCGAGGCATGGATTCGTGTATGTTACAAAGGTTATTCTGACAACAAGCAAATGTTTGAGAAGTATGACGCAGAGTTTCCTGGTAGATTCGGTGGAGGAGGAGAATACGTAGTTCAGGCCGGTTTTGGATGGTCTAACGGCGTAGTAATGGAGATCCTTGCCAAATACGGTCCCGTTTTAAAATCATCCGATGACTTGGAAAATAAATCCGATGAAGATTCTTCTAACAGTGATAGTGGGAGTTCATCGAACGAAAACTAATGCAATATTTTTTTAGTAAATAATTTGTAGGCATTAAAAATTAATTAAAGTTACCAACCAGGTATTTATAATATTAATTAAAGGTACTTAGTTTTACATAAAGATCGTTATTCGCATAGTTACGTACAAATATGTTATATTTTGAATATTATAGCTCGTTGGTTGTGAACAAGTGTAAGTTTTCATGTATAGTGCCATAAAATGTAATAACTGTAAGATTATAAATATATGCTAGTGTCATAAGTAATGTAATGGCAACTAAAGTGAGATATTTACTATATAAATAGGCTGTGCTTTGTGGACCCATTTATTGACCGATTGTTACAGTGTCGTGCATATGTCACCGTAAAATTGTAAATACCGTTAGATTATAATATATCTTTCGAGATTTTGAACAGTCGAAAGATTGTGAACCGTAACATACTGCTTACAATGTAACGCTATATTTTTCGGTAGATTTTAATTTATCAAAGTGAAACTGTTAAACCTAACCGAACCTACGGTTCACAATCTTTCGACAGTGCAAAATCTCGGGAGATAGATTATAAGCTAACGATATTTACAATTATTATATGGTGAAACATATAAATGTTTTAAATGTTTTTATCAAATCTATTTACCTACCAACTGCAGTTTTACCTTACTGCTTTTTTTGTTTAGGTACCTATTTTCTCAGACGTTAAGATTACAGAATTTATTTAACAATTTTAGTGAGCTACTTTGTAATCTACATTTTACTGTGTATTTTGTTAGCCCCACTTTTGATAGAAACTACTTTATTGGTGCTATTCGTTGTGAACTTAATATAAAGCATTTATTAATAAAACTATATTTATTAGACCAATATTCATACCTTATAGAACTAGAACGTTGTAATATTATTAGTTAGCTATTTATTTATTTTTAAAATATTTTACTATTTTTATCCTATAGAGAGAGAAAACGATGTATTGCGTGTTATTGGTTATAACTCGAAACAGGCAAAGAAACAATAATTCATATTAATTTTAAATTAAATAATGAAGGTTGCTATTAGATGGGTATTAATGTTTTGTAACATATCTTTTGATAAAAACGCAGAATTTTATCTCAATTGAATTTTGGTTGTAAGAAAATGAGGGAATTTCTTGTTATAAATGGTGATTGGTGAGACAGTAAATAATTATTTGTAGGTAATTCATTTTTAACATGATTGTTAAGTGTGTGCATATTTATTTCTGATAAATGAACTTACACAATATGTTGCGATTTAGTACCTAGTAAATATTATAAAATAAATATGTTTTGTTGATCTTAGTGTTTTATTTTTATTTTTGATTACCCTACTTTGTTTATCACCAACAAAAGTTGAATATTGCGCCCATAATTAATGATAAACTTTATTGGGATGATAATATTAAGGAAAAACTACATATTTGACGATGGGCAAAAAATACAAAAAAAACGTCCCTTTTTGTCAATTTATTTATTATTTATTTATTTATTTTGAGTTGCATACTGTATACAAGTAGTTCTGAACTCTGAAGTTTACTAAAACTACCACTTAGCTTCGTTTTCCGTCGCACTCTGGATATACCTATTACCTACCCTCTATTTATTTATACGGTAGAGCTTTTTTGTAAGTGATTAAAGCTACTGAATATTGAACTAATTGTGCATTGTGTTTCGGTTGACCTTAGCGGTGGAGTTTTAATTTTATTTCTTGCAATAAACATAATAGAATAAAAATATTATAGTTCGTAAATTAATTAGATTTGAAACGTTTTAGAGCTGGCGTGCAGCGCCATCTATTAAAATTGTTTCGAATTTCAAATTAAAGCGAAATGTTAAATTGCTTTAACCTCGTTAAAATTCAATCTTCTAATTTAGTGTTCATAACGTTAATGTAATAAGTGCAACTCTTACCAGATGGCGCTACGTGAAACATTCTAACTAAATATATATATATTTTATTGATTTATTTTTGTTATTATCAGAATACCTAAATCGGAATTATAGTACATTTTAAAATTGCTTTGCTCCATTACAATCCTTCACAATTCATAACTCGTGGTTGTTCTATTTAATTACTCAATCTAAAGCGTAGATGTAATGATTCAGAAAGACATGTAAATCATACGTAAAACATTACCTACCAAGTATCTTTGTAGGAAGTTCTAAACGTACGATTGACTCCGATAATAATTATTACTTAGATTATTACGACAATATAATAAGGGAAGTCATTTACTTAATACTGAGCAGCGCATGCGCGCCAGATTTCCGCACCCATCATACAGATAAGAAATTGTAATGTCACTTTGACAGTTCATCTTTAGTGCGTGAGAGGCAGCCACATAGCCACGTGTTTTTGCTTGTTTCTTTACGGAATAAACATAGATTGCCGTTTGTAAGTCGAGGTCGGGGCCTTGAGAGCGGCCTACATTGCGCGCGCATCGCCGTCTAGCCGGCTCGGCGAGAGGGGCGCGCCACACGGCAGTGAAAGCGTGGACTCGCTTAAAGCCAGTTGCATCAAACGGGATGGGAGGACGGTCGCCTGCGCCGGCCCGCACTCGCCGTCGCTGACACACATCGGTCATGACTCGCGCGACGCGTTTAATAGCGGCCGCAGACCGGACGCGAGGCCACTCGCCCCGCGACGTTCGTCAACGAACCACGCCGTTCAAACGAAGGCTATGTTTATCAACTTGTATATCCGCGCAACTAGCACCGGCTAATGTCCGACGGAAACTCTGATACTAAGCAAACATGCTGAAGATGCGTTTACCGCGGTATGTACCCTTATACCCGGTGCTAGGATTGTTGGGAGCTTGCGCGCAAGCTTTCAGAGCTGTCTCGGTTTGCAATTCTTCCATCTACTGTACCGGCGAACTTCTTCACAAAGTACAACTTGCGCGCGTTTTTCCCGATTCGAAGACTTTTGTTGATCTCAAGTTAAGCCACCCAGAAAATGAAACTTTAGCAGACTTTGCAACATTACTGCGCGAAACTAATCAAAATCCAACACGAGAACAGCTCTCCCAGTTCGTGGATACACATTTTGTTGACGGCAACGAACTTGAAGAATGGAAGCCACCAGATTTCAATCCCGAACCGCCAGTTCTTGATACTATCATCGATCCAAAGCTAAAACAATTTGCGAAAAGTGTAATCAGTATTTGGGCTAAATTAGGACGAAAAGTTGGACCTGATGTTACTCGGGAACCTGATCGACACAGCTTTCTTTATGTGCCGAATGGTTTCATCGTACCTGGAGGACGTTTTAAAGAACTATACTATTGGGACTCGTTTTGGATGGTGCGCGGTCTACTTATTAGTAACATGACACAAACCGCGAAGGGCATGATAGAAAACCTATTGCATTTGGTGGACAAACTCGGGTACATTCCAAATGGTAGTCGAATTTATTATCTAGGACGAAGTCAACCGCCACTTCTAGCAGCAATGGTCGCCAGTTACTTTGCCGCTACAGGAGATCTCGCATGGTTAGAACAAAGTATTCCGACAGTGGAGAAAGAGTTACAATACTGGTTAGACAAAAAGAAAGTTACTGTTGAAGTTAACGGAAAGAAATATGTTCTGCTCCGATATTTAGCGGACAGAAAATCTAAAGGCCCTCGTCCGGAATCATATTATGAAGATTACACCAACGCACGTTCCCTATTAAATGAAGATATGCGTGAAGATTTTTTCAATGAAATGAAAAGTGCAGCAGAGAGCGGGTGGGACTTCTCGTCGCGGTGGTTTGTGACTGCAGGCAGTGAAATTGTTGGCAACTTAACTGATGTGCACGCGACACGCATCCTGCCAGTCGACCTAAACGCCATATTCGCTGGCGCATTAGAACTTGCTGGGGATTTCCGATATCGTTTAAAAGACCGGAGGGAAGCCCAAAAATGGTGGAGCTTGGCGAAATATTGGCGGAATGCAATCGAAAACGTCTTGTGGGATTCCAATGACGGAGTTTGGTATGACTATGATGCTGAAGCGAAGACGCCACGACGACATTTCTACCCAAGTTGCGTCACACCGTTGTGGTCAGGAGCCGTTGAGAAATATGATGCTCCTCATTATGCTGCAAAATTGGTCAGATATCTTTTAACGTCGGGTGCTTTAGACTTTCCTGGTGGCGTTCCAACGTCAGTATTACACTCGGGGGAACAATGGGATTATCCGAATGCTTGGCCACCGCTGCAAAGTATTCTAATAGGCGGATTGGACATGAGCGGTAACGATGAGGCGAGACAGTTGGCTAGAGAGCAAGCTGAGCTGTGGATAAGATCTAATTACATCGGCTACACTACTTGGCAGAAAATGTTTGAGAAGTACAGTGCCGTGCAACCGGGACATCACGGCGGCGGCGGAGAGTACGATGTGCAAGACGGGTTCGGATGGACCAACGGCGTGGCTTTGGAACTTCTACAGAGATACGGAAAGGACATGAAGTTTAATGAAAAATTTCCGTCTACATTGCCTTATGTTCGTCTTGTTAAATAAGCTGTATTATTGTACAGTGGATTTATCGTAAAACTCATTTTGTATCAATTATGTTCCATATAGTATATATATATAGAAACGTGCGACGCACGCGTGATGTGATCACTTTATTTATAAGTAGTAATTAAAATGTGATATTTACTATTATGTGAACGTGTTGTTGGCTGTAATTAAAACATGTTTGACGTTATTTGCTGTTTTATTTACCAATAACTTTCCAACAAAATATGCTCTGGTAAAAAAAAAAAACAATTTGAGTCAATGGATTAGTATTTGATTATAGTAAAAAAAAGTATTAGGTACTAGGCATTATCGGTTAACATGTATTCATTTAGGTATACTTATTTAGCATTGAATGTCATTAGCAAATAGTTAATTAAAATGCATTTGTTTAGGTTCTACAAACATAAATGGTCATACTTTCTACTCAAAGTTACTAAAGTTATTTACATATCAATTGCAATGCTAATTAATTATTGGAACCAACACAGCATTTGTAACAGTAACAATTATTATAGCTATAGAGTAATAATTAATTATATACATGCTGTTGAATTCTTTACCCTGATTGTATGAAATAAAAACTTTAAAGCTTTGGTGACAGTGGAAAGTAAATGTTAGTTGGACCCCGGGTGATCTTTTCTAAAGTATCTCACAATTATTTTTATAAAAGAAATGTTTACGTATCTACCTACAGATAATGTAAATCGTCGTCTCGTTAACATGATCATCAAATACATAATACCTGGATAACCTTTCATAAGATTACCAATATTTATGTAGGCAGATACTTATCAGTATCTTCTATACATATAAATAAAATTGGAAGTGTCTGTTTGTAAAGTGAAAATAAAAAAAAATGTCCAACTACATATCGTTATATCTTCTGTATCAGCCCATATACGTCCCACTGCAGGGCACGGGCCTACTCTACAATCGAGAATATGATTGAGAGTAGTTAGGCCATATAGTCCACCACGCTGGCCTAGTGCGGGTTGGCGGATTTTACATACCATAGAAATCGCTATGGTATGTAGGTTTCCTCACGATGTTTTCCTACACCGTTATATACACGATACCTATAACGAAAATGACCTTCGAATTTTTTTGTCTGTCTGTCTGTTCCGGCTAATCTCTGATATGGTTGGACCGATTTTGACGGGACTTTTATTGTCAGGTAGCTGATATAATAAGGAGTAACTTAGGCTACATTTATTTTAGAAAAATTCTTTTATTTTAGAAAAATAAAAAAAATAACACCCAACAGTCACATACATAGTCCTGACCCCACATTAAGATCGAGTCTTGTGTCGTGGGTATCAGGAACTACGCGAGACTTTTCGGTCTCACCAGACCCGGAAGAAATATTTGTGGGCCACACAAACATTTCTCTCGGTGCGGGGATCGAACCTGCGACCTCTCGTTTCACAGGTGGCGTCTAACCAACTGCGCCACGGAGGCTGTCAAATAAAGTTTTTGTTAAATTCCACGCGGACGAAGTCGCGGGCACAGCTAGTTTGAAATAATATTTCAATATTAATACTACGATACCGTCTCTGTACAAAACATAGTACAAAACCTTCAATTAATTGATTAATGACAATGGCCGTAATGATCGTCATAAAGTCTTATTATATTGTCTTTATTGATACATTGATATATTGGTATACGTCAATAGTGGCGGTTCCCAAGTGGTACAGCCTCAGAACAATAATGAGAGTAGAACTTTGCTCTACGTCGTTTAAAAGCTGCAATAAAATGCCTCCATCGGGATACCATATTTTTTTTTATTGCATAGGTTCGGCAAACGAGCAAGCAAGTCACCTGATTAGTGTTCACTACCTTCCTAGAATTTTTTTAATGGATGTGTTGCAGGCCCATCAAATCGGGAGGAGTGCTGGAAGGAAAAAGGATGGGAAGAAAGAAAGGCTATTAGGCAACGAAAATCTCACTCACCGACCGAAAACCGACGACAGGCTGTCGCTTCACGTAGATTTCCTGTGAGACAGTGGACAGCCTTGGACAGGCCTGCCCATTCACGGTCAGTCATGACTGACAACAGCGTGGCTTTACCATTTGTAAAATTATCTCAAATATGCCGACATGAAGTAGCAGCTTCATTCCACACCATAGCGGAAACCCCGCCATAATAATACATAGAAAAAATCATGCAAGTATGTCACATGTTGGATTCAATATTTTATAAGGCTGGTATAACTGTCTTGAAGGGCAGAAAATGCATCTCTATCTCTGAATACTCCATTTGGATTGCATTGCACTCACTAGCACTCATTATCAGTATAAAAAATAATACACCCAAATAACCCATCAGTCACATACATAGTCTTGTATCGTAGGTATCAGGAACTGCAAGAGACTTTTCGATCTCAAAACCCAGACCCGACACAAATACCCTGTGGACCTCACAAACATTTGTGTTAATGCGGAGATCGAACTCGCAGCCTCTCGTTTCACAGTCAGCGACTAACCAACTGAGCCACGGAGGCTGCCATAAAGAACATAGACTTGTCTACGGTATACCTTTTCAAGGTATTATTTTGGTACAAGTAATTATTAATTAAATATTCCATGATGTATCATGTTTGTTGAAATAATTAGGAATAGGAATATTTTGCATAAAAATTGTAGATAGGTAATTATATTATTTCAAAACAAATACGTATATTTATAAACAGGAAATTGTACTCACATTACAAGTAGGATTCATATTAAACATAGTTCACGGAAAATTAATATGAATAAAATGCTGCATTGCAGTTCAAGTTATTTTGTTATAATGTTATATTAAACAAATTAATTTAATTCGTTTTACAAAGACCTTTTACTTAGTTAAAATATTACTTTTCACTTACTTGCTCTTGCATAAAAATATTAAGAGTGAACTCTGTTATAGCTCAATTACATAGATATTCTTGCGGTGAGAATCGTATGTCATCGTAACCGCCATAGATTATCATTTTGGACGAATGTTTACACGCTGCAAGTTTTTTATATCCTGACGATAATCGTATGTTCTAGGCGACTAACTATTTCCGTGTAAAATGAGTTTAAAGACATTCCTATTAATAGGCGTGAAATTAAAAACTATGTACACATTGAACTTAGGCACAAAATTCCAGTGTAATCACTAATCAGTAATGTTACTGGTTGTATAATTATGTGCATACATACGCTCACGTCTTTGTCCTTGAAACAGAATGCAAAGATTATACTAGATATGGTGGCACCATAGAGCAATGTATGTATTCCTGACTGTTGTGAGTTTTACTTACAGCTCGCCAACGTTACTTCTATATCAAATATGAAAGAACAGAGCAGAGAGAGAGAGAGAGAGAAAGAGAGGGAGAGAGAGGGAGAAAGAGAGAGAGAGAGAGAGAAATTTCGTATTAGTTTGTTCAATAAATTCGGGAATTTTCAAATAGAAAATTTCACCCAAAGTGCGATGTGACTTCTTGGGAACCGACTAGACGCGGCGGCCAACATGTTTACAGTGGTCGCATGTTCAAACCTCTGACTTTTTGGAGTCATGTGTGTATTGATAGCTAGTCAATCACAACGCACTATAAGGGTGAAGGAAAACATCGTGAGGAAATCTTCATATCAGCGATTCGGCAGAATTTCTATGTTAAGTCCGTAAACGTCCGCTAATACGCACTAGGCCAGCATGGTGGACTAAACGACCTTACTTTTTTAATTGTATTGAAAGCCCGTGCCCAGCAGTGGGACAAGTATGGGCTCATACAGACACAACCACCTTAGGATTCAAATCCAGGTCAACACGGTTTAGACCGCATACATATCACCGTTCGAACGATAAAGCGATTAGGTTAATGTAACAATATCATTTGTGATTACTTATTTGCAGTTGCATATGGCCCTTCGGTTCTATACGCCCCCTCGACATGCATGAATCACTCAGCTCCACTTCTCATATTACAAGAATTCCAAGGTTCTACACAGTAAACAAAGCGACGGTGGTTACGCAAAAAACTTTTTTAGTTAGTAAATAAACTTTTTAGAGTATGTAATAAATAAATACACCCAACATTCACATGCATAGTCCTGACCTCATAGACCAATTAAGTCTTGTGTCGTGGGTATCAGAACTTACGAGTGGCTTTCCAGTCTCACAAACACCCAGACCTGAAACAAATACTTGTGGGTTTCAAAAACGTTGATCTCGGTGCGGAATCGAACCCGTGACCTCTTGTTTCACAGTCGGCGTGTAATCAACGCGCCACGGAGCTTGTCGAGGTAATGCGCTAGGATCACTCAGATGTTAAATAGTTAAATTAAAAGATATCAATAATTATTGATAAATAAACTGAAGACGAGACTCTCATATCTGTAATGCGTTGTGTATCCATTCCATAGATATTTTTATCTTTATTCTTTGACTTTTTGACATTTGTGCCATGTTTCATTCCTGTGTTCATAACGGCTGTACAATATATTGGCATATACGAAGAAATTGTAAAACAAATAGATGGTACATACTAATTATAATTTATGCTGAACTTTGCAAACACTTTAGTGAGGAAAGTTTCTTGTAAATCCATCCTAATTCCTAGTAACGGCTTATCCAATACAGAGTAGCAACTGGCATTTGCTAATTTATTCTACAAATTCAGAGAAAGTTTCGTTTCCAGTATTTCATTCTGTACTTGTATTTGTTGTCTGTACACAACGAATTATAATAAAGGTAATTAAGAATTTGTCCGTGTTAAAATAGGTTTTTAATGCGACGCGGTTAATATACCTAATACTTGCGATAAGTTATTCGGTTTTATGCTTTCATTAAATACTTGTCTGTATAATCAAAGGCTTTATGATTTTATTCTTGGAATATCTCTTTACAATTTATAAGAGTGTGTTGTCGTCCAAATAATGAAATGAAATTATGATAGCCGAGTTAATTTATAATAACATATTTTTAATAGTAGCTGCTAGACCCTTAATAAACCTGATATTTTCATCACGGACGATAAAAACTAAATACTATATAAAATGATGTGTTTTTATTTGATATTATTTTGTTGGATTGTATTACCAGAAATAAAAAACTAAAAATGTTAACACAATTTATTAAAATTTGTTAAAACATGATCATGTATATAGTAAATATTGATCATCTTTTATAGACAATATGTAGGTACATTAGAATTATGAAAGTAGAGCTTCCTTTTGGTTCACGAAAAAGCTTTGCTATATTAGTAAATAAAATCATTAGCTTACTTACGGTACCTATGTAAATTATTAAAACCATTAAGCTACATTTTGCAATTCCTAGATTTAAATAAATTCTCTATTGGCGGTGGGAAAGGGTTAATACTATATTTTATTGAAGATATGGTAAAGAGGGATGGTTTACGACTAAAGTGCATTTCGTCGCTTATATTACAACATCGCGAATGTGCATTTTTTCCGTTATTGACTTACTGATGTAATTGGATAGAAAAAAAAATCCCGCGTAATTTTTTTGCACCAATCGCGTTCGATACTTGCCAATCACGAGCTAGAATTCAAAATTTGTAGAATATCTATCTGCTTTTTATTTATTTTCAATTATTAATAATTAAGTTTTTTGCTTCTCCTGTTAAGTTAAGAAAATGCATATTCGCGCTGTTGTAATATAAGCGACGATTTGTAAAGTTTGTATGCAATTTATAATATCTAATAAACTGTAAAACGGACTTATCCCTCAATGATAGACAATTTACTATATCCAACAATAAATTCTAATATTAAAATCTTTTTAAATTCATTCCACAGATCCGTTGTATTCGTTCCCTGGCGGCACGTAGGGCATTTCCGTTGCAAACTCGGCTTCGTAAAGAACTTGTTGGATTTTGAGTCTGGCAACAGCATTTTTCTTTGAATTTAGCCGTTTCAATGTTGGAGCACAGCTTAGTAGAAACAGCTCGTCGGGATCAGTACGGTTACAGTTGCAAGGGTTCTCTTCTTCCGTGGAATTGAGGCGGGATTTCTTAGGAGACGGCTGCGAGTCTTCATCGTCGTCGAATTTGTCGTTGCTGAAGGCTGACAGGTCTGGCAAGTTAGAGATTGCACGTTGACGAGCTGCTTCTTCTTCCGCGTCTGAATCTTCGTCTTTTTTCGATCTGAAAATAAATGTTATGCCGATATAAGCACATATTATGTGTAAGACTTACAAAAAAAAAACCTTCTACCTAATAGAAATATCAGACTATATATGTTGATTTTTTAGCAAAACTGACTACATTCTAATTGTTTACCTCTAAGTCAGAGAGCTGGAAGGATTGTCTTAATGAATTTTATTATATATATTTTTGTGTGTTACTGGCCCCCGTACGTATATTGGTGTGTATACATCTAGGTTAATCGCCAGGCATGCTAAACTTTAAAAATATAATAAAAACTACCTACCCTCCTTCTGGCTTTGGCTCAATGTGTGGTAGGAGGAAACGCATGGCATGATGGTATGGCCATCGTGTCCGGCCACCGTGTGTTCGTTGCAGTTTGATGAAGGAGTCTCGGAGGGACCTCCAGCGCTTTTTACACTCTGCCTCTACAAGAAAATAATAAAATTTATTGATTCTAATCACTCTGCCTTTACAACAGTATGTGTGTGCGCTTTGGTAATTATGCTCAATTGAACTGTGAAGGAGAAATCCGAAATCTCCCCCATCCGCCATCTCAAGTTCATGGCATCAAGTTCTCTACAAGGAGTTCGGCAGACGCCACTCAACGCGCACAAGGTCAGCGGAATGGATTACGATCTAAACTGCTGCTAATTTCAGAGGTAATCCGAATCCGAATCGAACGTATTCAAGATGACATAGATTTAAATTACAATGTTTAGAACTTTAGCGCGATTTTTATTTTAGTAAACATATTCCCTAATAAAAATATGGTGCCACAAACATAAGTACTTATAATGAAAAATATAAGAAAGCGAGTTAGCTAATGTTGAACTAGTTGAGAATAGAAGATATAAGTAACGTAAATTCTAAAATATACTAAGCTACTAACTCTATACGCTAAATTCTAGATATATTCAGTCACCTAACCATACTTTGGAAATTATTAAAGAGATGTGTTTGCTAGCCGATGCCCCAAATATGGTGTCATGAAGGCCGTTACTATTTATTTTGTTTGACGTCATAAATATTTAGATGCAGTATGTGGGTTTTGCGTCAAACTATTTGTTTATGCCATGCTTGGATTACGGTATTTGGTGGCTTATTAGTTCTCCGAAGTTCATGAGGAGAAGAATTAGATTTGTACTTCCTCTAATTTTACAAATAATTTTTGATATCTTAACTAATGATTTTTTTATATTTCTAAATGTATTTTAAGACTTTATCAAAATAAGACTGCAGTGATTGGCATGGTGTTCTAAAAATCGACCAACATCACATAAATTATATCTCGCAGGAGACGTTTATATTAATTTCTGAAGCTAAATAAAAATTGTCCGTGTTTGTAAAGTGAGTATGAAAATAATACAAAAATATTGAAATGCAATGAAATATCGAAAGCAATATTCGTAACAACACAGATCGATCAAGTGATTAGATCGTAGCTTCTGGCATTATACAGTCTGCATTTTGCATTTTCACAGCACACAGCCGAGTTCATTTATGTTTAGAGCTTAAGGGTCACAAAACTTTTGAATATTTTAAAACTTGCACAAAACCTGTGTATGTTGACGTCAGTTCCATAGAGTTCCTTACCGGATACGTGAAGTGATTCCATGACATCTTTCCATGCGTCGTCGCGAAGTTTAGTCTTGTTAAACCCACTCACGGACTTATCGTATAAGATCGGTCTCTTCTCCACTTCTTTTATTAGATCAATTTCATTCATATTTGAATATGAATTGGCGTCTGAAAGTAAAATGAATTCTTATGAAGTCAAATACGCGGTATTTTTAAAACGGGATGTTGTGCCAAAGTTTGGTCACCAAGTGTCACATTATTATTTGTTGTTGTAAGCAGTTAATTTAAGCACTTTGACAATATTAGATATAGTTCAGTATGATATTTACTACTTCTGAAGCCACTTTTTACTACAAACAGGGTGTCAAAAGCTTTATAATTACTAATTACTTAACTGATAGTCAATATGTTATTTTATAGATAAATTACCTTGTTGGTGGTGTTTTTATGATAAAAATATATGCCCTTAAAGTGTTGGGGTGTGTTAGTCACTCAGGTTTAGCGAATACTGTGGATTTGGGGTTGGTACTTAGATGCCGCACGGTACGCGCGCGCCGTGCGTATCGAACGGCGCGGCCAATGCGGCGCGTCGCCGCATCTGGCATCATATACGCCAATTTCAACTTTACCCTAATAAGATATGGAATATATTGGCATGAAAGAATGTCTATTGAAGGAAAAGGCACGTAATATCAAGTTCCTATTTATATGTAGTATTTTAATAGTAATGAATAGCAATTCGCACACAAGTTATATTTTGTATTAATATATGCGAATGTAATAAAACATTTTGATTATGCCTTCATTTACAGCATTGCGTACCGAATCTTGTTTATCCAAATTATAATTAAGTTTGATTGAAGCATAGTATTTTTTTTGATCGTTGTTGTTAAGCTTATTTATGTCCATATTTAATCTTATGTTTTAAAGGAGTATAGAATTGGTCTTTGTTTAAATTGCAATCAGGAGCAAGACGAGCATGCTGTTTGCCAGAACCAAAAAACACCTTGAATTACAAAGAAATGCTTGGCATTCTACTGTGCTCGCCATCGTGAGAGATAAGAAGTTAAGTCTCAATATGTTTAGTAGTTACTCTGTCTACAATGTCCTTTAAATCGGAACACAACAGTGCGTTTACACTGCTGTTTGGCGGGATAAATCGACATTGAGGTGGCACCGACCCAGATAGCCTCACATATGAGAAACCTGGTCTGATCGATTAATGATGATATTAGACAGAAGCTGGGATAAATGTATTTCAACTGGCGACAATTCATACTTCATACATTGTGCCTTGTAGTAGTAGGTGGGCATAGCTCCTAAATTTAGATATGATAATTGCGTGCGTATTCCACACAAGGTTATTCCATGCCAAAAATACACCGAATGTTTATCTAAAACGTGTGTGCATATGCATAATACGTAACGACAAACAACAATGTGGCGATCCTCTACAAAGGTCATTATTTCAGTGCATGATAGTCAGGGGTTAACTCAGAACGATCAGCAGGGCATTTAAAGACCGGCGTATTGGTTTTACAAAGTTTTCTGCTCATCTATTAAAGGAAGAAAGAAAATGTTGCTGTTTTTTTTGTTTTACATTTTATTGGTAGAGTCGCATTACTAAGTACTTCTAAACTGCTGTCACATAAAAAGCCGGCAAGAAGTACCTTATAGCTAGGACGTCGCTACGTTACGCTACGACTTTAATAAAATAGGAAATTAGATTCTTCACATTTTATTACATTGGATATGTTAATATTATTAATTCACGGTTATAAATGACAAATAATGCATTTTAAAGGTATTTTTAATGTTTAATTTGTATCTACGCCGTTATCAATCCCATTCATTTCTTGTAAGTAAGTAGTTCATGCTAATGCGTGACGTCATAGCCAATCAAAATCGTTTACGATCACGTGGCGCGAACTCAAAATAAATTAAATTGTAATTGTAGTTTTTAGCCAATATAAACAATATTTTTAATGTATGATAATGAAATTTGGCTTAAAATTAAATAATCTACACGGATGGAAACAAATAAGTCAATATTGTTTATACAGTCAAATAGCCTATTCCATATTTGAAAAAAAAAAATATCAACAACCCTAAATATTTGTAAAGCATAATATTCAAAGAAACATAGTAAACTCAACCACCCAAATGTCATTGTACCATATTAGAGAAAATAACCTCGAAATTTAAGGGGTTTAATTTTTTTGTGCGGTATCCTAATTTGTTTACCAAAATTAAAGTAGTCTAAGTTACTCCCGCATAAATTAACTATCTTTCAGTGAAAGTCCTGTCAAAATCGGTCCAGCCGTTCTCGAGATTAGCGAATACAAACAGAACGACAGAGAGACAAAAAAAATAAAGTCATTTTCGGTATCGGTATCGTGTAAATAATGCGTTTCAAATAAGAATAGGAACGTCAATGACCTCTAGCTGTCAAATATCGCACGAAAAGTATGGATAGCAACAAAAAAATATTTACGCATCAATTAATTTTTTTTCACATAGACCTCTTCCTTAACATAAATTAGCTAAATAAATTGAAACAATTACAATATGTTATATGGAAAAATAAACAAGAATGTTTAGTCATAAATAGTTTAAAAAATACAACTTTTTCATTTTTTATTTATTTAATGAGAAATCATTTGGCAGAAAGTAATTATAGTACGACATTAATAATTTTTTTACGAAATATTAAATATGTATTACAAATATTATTTTTATTCAACAAAAAAATTATTTTAACAAATCTTGTTTTGCTCACCCTACCGGAATTGTGCGATTTGACAGCTACCGTGAACCAATATGGCGCTAGGTCAGTCCTATTCTTATTTGAATCGCATTATAGTTGTTTTTTTGTATTTTCACTTTACAAACAGACACTTCAATTTTATTTATATGTAGTATGTATGTATGTATAGATTGAAATATCGAATCAGTACATGGACGAATCAGTATTGTAAAGAATAGGCTTTGTGTCTCCATGCCTTTATCTAGAAAGATTATTAAAAAAAAAACAATTGTCAAAATCATCAAACGTCAAGTCACTCAAAAGCGGAAATTATCAAAATCAGTCAAAATATAAATCCGTGTTACTTTGTAAGTATTACATATCTATTTTTAATTACTTTATTCTATTTCCCAAGTGTTTAATTATTGCCATTCGAGAAATAATATAAACCTAACTTTTAACCTTTTAGACTAGGTATGCAAAAATAACTAAAGTAGTTCTTACAAGTCATTAATAACATATAAATTTTACTTATATCTAAGGAGATTTGATTTGATATTATTGCTGTTATTAATGTATTTTTATTAAATGCATTTGTGGTCGCCGACTAACACGCTACTTTGTTTTATATGTTTACGATTTTAACATTATTTGATTAAGTTGTATACCTATTTATACAATTATTTTATCCTTTTAAACAATAGTGATAGTAACAATTATTCATAATAATGACTGATAAGTAATGTACAAAAAGCACTATTTTTGTTCAATATTTTAGTGGTAGTGAATATAGGAAATAAAATTTAAAAGCCTTGATGAAATATCCCTGTAAAATAAAGTAATTTGTATATTTGTACTTATAAAAAATATTTAAAAACCTTATCCGAAGAAATCATAAATAATCAATTTTTTTAAATTATAAAAAAATTGTTGTTTGTAGTAGGTACTATTCTATTTTCTATCAACTACTGAGCTCCTTTTGAATTTAATTTACACACATCTACATTTAGCTATAATAAAGAGTTTTACTGTATATATTATCACCTTGCACAAAGATTATTACTCCATTACTCCATATTTAATATAATGAAATATTGATAAGGTGTTATATATTTTTTTCCAAATGTATCATTATTGCAAAAGTTATAAGGTGCAAAATAGAATTGAATGTTACATTTGTATTCAAATAATGCAAGGAGGATTAACATGTTATGTTTAAACATTGATTATGTGAATGTTACATGATAATTTTACAGCAGTCACTATAAAGTATTCCGATCAGGACAATTGGTTGTGGAGCTGGAATTTAAACTGATATGTTAAAGATGTCTTCACAGGTAATATTTCATGTTAATTTGATTTCTTTTCAATATTTACTATTCAATAAATTTGCCTATCATTGTGTCTATGATTATTTAATAAAAATAACTAAGCCAATAAGATTGTTAAAAATATCAATTTTATTTGTTTTAACTATATTACCAAGATATTTTAACCTAAATTGTTTTATTTTTGTGCTACTAAAGATAGTGAATATTGTTTGCGGTTGTGATATTTAAAATAACATTTATTGTGGTTAGATACATATCTATGCAATTTTGAATTTCGTGGCTTAAATTTGATTATTCTTATAATGTAACATGCCAATGATCGTCTTTTTGAGTATTTTTTTTATTAACTTTTACTAAACAATTAGTAACATACTGTTAAAGTGTTTTATGATGGCACATCTGTATAATATGTGTAATTGGTATTTGCATATTTCAGTTAGAAAACATAATCAATGCATATAAGACACTAGCAAAGATACCGTTTGTAGCTGGTGCTAAATTGAATAACAACGGTAATAGAATAACAGCAAAATGGTCAGTGAGAAATTTGGACAAAGGCAAAAATACCAAATACTCGTCAAACTATGTATTGGATCAAGATCTCAATGTTATTGATGAAAGTGATTTCGGAACCGATGTTAGCAATGAGTGAGCCTTTTATCATTTTAATTGTGTATTGTTTCATATTTTATTAATAGACCTGATTTTGTTTCTGGGGAAGTCAAAATAAATACTGCTTTTTTAATAGTCCTCTGGAGTTTAAAGTCAATTAGTTTGTCTTTGATAATTAATCTATATAAGGTGTATTATATAATTATGTGTCATATATTGTGTATATATTCATTACAAATAATTTGTTTAATTATTCCTTATAAGAGCATGTTTTCTTTAAATTCTATACTGCCCTCTGTTCTTATCTTTTTCTTATATCCATCCAAAGTTTGCCTGTAAGAAATCGCCCGACTGCCAACTGTAATTGTAACTCTTTAATTTTATTTGTAAAATATTGTATACCTTTTGTCCTTTTTGTGTGGGGTACATTGATTTAGTTATGACTTTCAGATTACTGTCGGCTGTATCACCAAAAGAGACTTTTAGAGCTCTTGTGCGGGAAGAGAAGAATGGGAAAGATGCCAAAAAACAATACCTGGAAGTTTGGAACAAAAGAACTCTGGCGCACTGCATTGATTTAACAGCTCTCGATGTTCATGGAGATGTTTATGCTGACTGTAAGTTTTTAGAAATAACATTAGCCATTGAAACCCTAAGATTTAGATAGTTCTGTCCTATATTATTCAATATGATGACTGATTCACCAAGTGGCAGGTTTTCTGCAAAACAGCTTATGCATAAGATGCTATGCATGATGGAATTATTATTTAAATGTATACACAAATAATGTTTTGTAAAACTTATATAAGACAAAAGAGCAATACTGGCATAAGATAGTATTTTTATGAAAATAAAATAAGTTTGATGTCAACTTTATGCTTTTGAAAAAGCTAAATCACAGACTCCTTGTATATTTTTTAGCTGAATTTGGCAGTCTGGATTGGAGTCATGATGAAAGCGCAATAGTTTATATTGCCGAGAAGAAATTGCAGAAGAGTGAGCCGTACATCAAGAGAAAGGGCGAAGATAAATCAAAAGGTGATAATGGTGCTGAAAATGCTCCTAAAAAGGTAACTTCACTAGCTAACATATTACTTAACCTTTGTAACTCAACATAAGTAGAGTCGACTTTTTATTGTAAGATCTATGTTTGGGGCATTCCACGCGAAGCGGACAGGTAAAAAATCGCGATGTTTCTGATTTCAGAAATATTTGAGTATGTTCTACCTATATATGTCCTTGATTTGTGTATCAAATATTTTTTTAATATAGTGACTGGTTAAAGAATTAAGGAACTTTGAAATTGTGGCCAACTGGTGGGCATACAGTACTTCAAAGGCGATTACCTAGTCAGAAAATTATTGATTAAAATAATTTTAAGAAATCAAGTAGATTGTCCACCATTGTTAGACTTAATAAAAATACGTGTTCCTAGTAGATTACCAAGAAAACCCATGGGGTTATTGTGTCCACCTTCATCGAGAACCAATCTGAAACAAAATTCTACAATAGCCAGGTTATGTCGATTTTACAACACTCTCGGCCAAAGCGTTGATGTGTTTAATGACTCACTGAGTACTTTCAAGACTGAAGTTATGAAACTAATAAGTGATAAGAAATTGTAGGCATATTAATTATTGTCATAGTATTTACTTATGTTGTTGTTATTTGTGACTCCTTTGTTATTTCTTTTGACTTCTAATTTTGTTAATATTTCACTTTGTTTAATTTTAATTTTAATTTTATGATTGTAGATTTCATTATGTTTTTTTTTTTTAATTTGATTCCAGTATAACTTAGCAGTTATTTATTATTCAATGCATGTTGTGACGCCTGCAGGTAGTGCATTTAACATGTTACTAAATTGTAAGTGTTTTAGATATAAGAAACAATGTAATTACCATTGGATGTCCTTAAATAAATAAAAATAAAATAAAATTAAACCACTGGATTTAAAACTTCATTTAATGAGCTTTTTAATTGCATTTTTGGATATGAAAATAAATCATTTTTTCCACTTTTTTTTTATTTTAATTTTTTTTTCTTCGATTTTCACAAAACTTAGACCATTTCGATTTTTTTTATTAAAATAGCTAGTATTGTATAGAACATCCATGCCAAGTTTTATAATGGGCGTGGAAGTGGTTTACGAGCTATGCTGGGAATACTGCCGAAGCGCGGCGTCCTGCGCGAGTTACGTGGCACTATCAATAAAATAAAATCACTTCCGACCGAATAGTTTGCATATTTAAAACGATATAAATTCATTTTAAACACTTTTTAAATACCGTAAAATCATACAATTATAATCCTGTAATACAAATATGGTCCATTACCATACTTTGACATTTTGTTTGTTCCTTTATGTCTTTTATGGATTAAGAAATCACTTTTTACTTATGATATTACATTTGCGTAACATATTTTTATATTAAATCAGTAGTCCATGAGACTTTTTACTTATGATATTACATTTGCGTAACATATTTTTATATTAAATCAGTAGTCCATGAGTACAGCAATTTAATTAAAAAAGTCACCGGGTACAATTGCTATTTTTTTTGCTTTTGACCCCCTACTCTCCAGTTCAGCAACTTGAAAAAGCGCTCTCTTAGTGCTGCGTGTTTAAGGAGGCTGAATTTGCAATTGTATATCCCTGTTTGTTTGGTTGTGTATTTTTGGGATGCTTTCTGCTGAGTCAGTCTTCTGTTTTTAATATCAGAAAGACAATTCCATTTGTCGATTTGAATAATATTTATATGATCTGGCTCCAGGCTTCTTCCTTGACATTGTTTTCAAATCCCTGATGTAATTCTAAATTTGTTTTAATTGGTTTTTAATTATTATCCAAGAAAACCGTTGGACTATTGTTTTAAACAAAGTATGAAAATTAGAATAAACTTGCCTAAGCACTAAAATAATTAACTGATATAAAATACCTATAATATAATAAATACAAACATATTACCTTTTAAAAAAAACAAATTGTAGGACTGGGCAACCACATATATTTATTTTTTTACATAAAAGTGAGAGGAGTTTTGAAAACACGCAATAACTGATTAATTCCGCACCGCTCGCTGTTGATTTCACATGCTTGCCAGCTATCGCATTTGCTCTTAATTTCAACGCCTACATCCATTCTAGTCAAATGTTGTCAAAAAATCGCTGAATGGAGTTACTTACCCATTAATAATACAAAATGTCAAAGTATGGTAATAGACCATATTTGTATTACAGGGTTATAGTTGTATGATTTTACGGTATTAAAAAAGTGTTTAAAATGAATTTATATCGTTTTAAATATGCAAACTATTCGGTCGGAAGTGATTTTGTTTTATTGATAGTTTCACGTAACTCGCGCAGGACGCCGCGCTTCGGCAGTATTCCCAGCATAGCTCGTAAACCACTTCCACGTCCATCATAAAACTTGGCATGGATGTTCTATACAATACTAGCTATTTTAATAAAAAAAATTAAAAAAAATCGAAATGGTCTAAGTTTGTGAAAATCGAAGTTAAAAAAATTGAAATAAAAAAAAAATTGAAAAAAAATAATTTATTTTCATATCTAAAAATGCAATTAAAAAGCTCATTAAATGAAGTTTTAAATCCAGTGGTTTAATTATTTTAATCAATAATTTTCTGACTAGGTAATCGCCTTTGAAGTACTGTATGCCCACTAGTTGGCCAAAGGACAATGGCAGACTTTCATACATGATTTTAGTTGATAAAAATTTGGAACGTTTATTGATGAAAAAAATATATATGAATTCCCTGTTGTTCCTAAACAATAATGTGTTAAGAAATACTGGTTGAAAAAGTCTAAATTACTTACTAAACGTTTTCAATTTATAGATTTTGAGGTTATGTTCTATTTGATTGTTTTCTTAAAAGTGTTATTTGGTGAAGTAGGGCTATGAAATAAATATTTACCGCACTTGTCTTACCAAATAAAGCTATTTTTATAACAGATTTTGCGAAATTCTATGAAAAATATTTTTTGGCGGCTTAAAAGACCTTACGCCATTGATGAAAAAAATCTGACGGCCATACAAAATAGTCAATAAAGCTTTTTATTTTATTGTGAAACTTAAACATCGTTACACAACTATAGTGAGTATGCTGAAAACTCGTGAAAAATAATAATATTATTATTATCAAGTATGATATTTCTAAACGCGTTATAAGTGCAAATACGATTTCGCCATTGTCCTTTCAAAGTTCCTTAATTCTTTAACCAGTCACTATATTAAAAAAATATTTTATACACAAATCAAGGACATATATAGGTAGAACATACTCAAATATTTCTGAAATCAGAAACATCGCGAATTTTTACCTGTCCGCTTCGCGTGGAATGCCCCATTTATTGTTAGGTAAAGTTTTCTCGCCTTTAATTGAGCGCCAATTGATATCTAATTTGTCATGCATTGTCAACTGAAAAACATATGTATGGAATAAAAGATAATGCAAAAATCATTTAATCAAATTCATACATTTACAAATTAGTAAAAAAGAAACATTCTTTTTTTAGGGAGAAGAATTCTTATACCGACAGGATTGGGGGGAACAGCTTGTGGGCAAACATTTGTCTGTTATTGTTGTTTGTAAACCCGAGACTGAAACTATCACGATACTTGAAGGTCTACCTGAAGATTGGTGTCCAGGACAGGTAATAAATCAATATTCTTTCTTTCTTTCTTTCTAGGTAAAATTGCTAATTTTATTTCATAATTTTTCCTGTCGTACTAAGAAGTATATTTTGATCCAAGTATTCAATAACAATTCAATTGCCTTGGTGGTGTAGCTGTACTACAGTATGATTACAAAACCGAGTTCTCGGGTTCGATTCCCGTGCGAAGATATTCGGGATTTTTCAATTCATTATCAGCCCGAAGTTATGAATTTATGCCCGATATGGCGATAAGCTCGATATCATATCGTGGGACGGAACACATAAGGCGAAACATCTCTATGGTCTCATGGTCTTCTAATAGTACCTCTGCCTACTCTTTTGGGTTAAAGTGAGTTTACGTATGTATGTGTATAGGAAGATGTCCGTTCAAGTATATACTATATTGACAGCGTCCATGGCACAGTTGGTTAGGCGCCGCCTGTGAATCCAGAGGCCGCGGGTTCGATTCCCGCATCGAGATAAATGTTTGTGTGGCCCATAAATATTTCTTTCGGGTCTGGGTGTCTGTGAAACCGAAAAGTCTCTAGTAGTTTCTGATACCCACGACACAAGACTCGATCGTAGAGTGGGGTCAGAACTATGTATCTGACTGTTGTGTGTTACGCCGGGTATATCAAGACTGCTACCGAAAACGAAGCCGGGTGGTAGTTTTCGTGACTACAAACACAATGCAACTAAAATTTTCGCAAAGAAGCGCTTATTTATGATTTTATTACATGTATAAATTTTTGTGTGGTAAATCCTTATTTTATACTAAAATAATAATTTTAACTATTTTATACCTTAGAGTCGTTATAAATAAAAGGATATATACTATTATCTTAGGAAAAAATGTATTTACTACCCAAATACGACCATGGGAAAAAAATTACAAAAAAAAAATAACGAAGAAAATTCGTCACTTTGTTTTGCTAAAGAACATCGGTCACGTCCATACATATTGGGACCTGGCAAAAAAATATATTGTACACAGCTGAGATATAGTTTATTTTGTTGCATAGTGCTTGAGGAATTATGTCCAGTTAGATGAAGGTTTTAAAAAAGCCGGATTTATTAAAATATTTCATATATTTGTAACATTTTAGGTTAGGATTACACGTATAAAAATAGCACATTATAATGTCACTGTCAAAAACAACAACATAAAACAAGAACATAATTTTGAAACACTATGCTGAATTATATGAACACAATGCAAAAAACACTTTGAAGGATAGACTGACGCTCCGGGTTCATGTTTTAAATATGAGAATACTTCGCACTTTTAACGAAATCACAAAGCGTTATCATTATCCAATGGTCAATCGTACAAGGTCATAAATGCAAGGGTCTATCGGAGCCCGTTATCAAATATCAAAGCCAAGTCATAAATATAAACAGAGAAATAACAGTAGGCGCAAATTGGAAATCACAATAAAGCAAATGACAGCGCTCAGAAGTCTTGATGATTTGACTACCTTCAACGCTGTAGTTAAAACCTTATTTTGAAACAAAGTATGAGTGATGGAACGCGCTCATACGCGTTCAATATTATTAAAACACTTCAAGATTTTCTTTTTTATCCGGCTATTTAAAAATATATGGAAATATGCATTTTTATTCTAATAAATCGTACTATTTTTTGATGTACCATTCATAACTGGTCCCTTCAAGGTCCATTATGGCCGATGTTCTTTCTGTTGCATTGTGTCTGAAGTCGCTTAAACTACCACCCGGCTTCGTTTTCGGTAGCAGTCTTGATATATCCTGTACATTACATTACATTTACGTAGGTACGTTTTGTGTAGGTGCGTTTCACCCCGGACGGCGCGGGCGTGGTGGGCGTGGCGTGGCCCACCGAGCCGCGCCGCCTCGGCCTCATATTCTGCACCAACCGACCAAGCTTCATATTCACACTGTCTCTTGATGGAAACTTGAGTGAGTTACACGATTTTATAATGCATTTATACCTACATTGGTAGTGATAATTGTTAGGATAACCGGTTGTGATGGAGGGTCCCTATGAGGAGTGTTGCACTGGTAGAAATTAGGTTATAATTATTATCATACCAATAAAAAATGGAGACTAGTTTTCCTAAGGTAGCTTAAATGGAAAGGTTAACATAATCACGGAGGTACATTTGCCCTTTAGTAATATTAATGATGACTCGATTATGCAAATGTCTAATTATTATTTAAATGTATTGTGCATAGTATTGAGGTTTGTGGTATATATTTTGTCTATGTATACAGATTACTGGTACTAAGCATGGTAAGCAAAAAAAATCTGTAGGTTGTAAACTTTTCGATATTGACAAAAAACTACATTAAATTATGAGGTGACAAACATAAAAAAATACAGCCGAATTAAGAACCTGCTCCTTTTTTGCAGTACCTACTGATTTTTTTTAGTTTTGCTCAACAATAATTTAATTTATTTTATTTTTGTGCAGAGAAGTTGTCGAAAGAGGGCGTGTCGGTGCGTTCCCCGCGGTTCAGTCCCGCCGGCGAGTTGGTGTGGCTGCAGCGACCCTCCGGCGGTCCGCATCACGCCTGCCACCAGATCATACGCATGAAAGACTTTGCCGTAAGTATACCTGTCACTATACGGCCTAATCGGCTGTCCTGTAGAGGGACTCGTGTCCTGCTGTGGGGCATTTGGGCTGATACAAAAATGTCTGTGACCCCAACACACTACAAATCGACGGTCCCTACGTAAACTGTCGGAACTGTAAAGTCGCTAAATTGGTGTAAAGACACCAATAACATTTGATATGCCATTTTTATATTTTATGATATTTAATGAACTTTTTATTTTATTTAATACCTAACAATTAAAGTAATAAAATTGCCATATTTATTTTGTATTTTTGTTGCCTTTATTTTTTTAGATTTTCGGTTTTGATTTTAATTTATTAACATAAAAAAAGTACTAAACAGTGATGAAATATAATATTATACATGACGGTATTTGATGGTGTTCAATATTCATAGTTTATGTTTTACCAATATCAAATTATATTTATTAGTTTTTAGTTTATATCATTACTTGATACAAATCTGCGTCTTTTTCGCTGCAACTCATAGGTTTGGATTTGGGTATCTATACTGGTTCTTTTGAAAGTAGTATTCTGTATCAGCCCATATAGGTGTCACTGCAGGGCACGGGCCTGCTTCACACCCGAGAATGCGATTGAGAGTATTTAGGCCATATAGTCCAAAACGCTAGCCTAGTGCGGGTTGGTGGACTTACAAACCATAGAAAATTTACAAATCCCTATGGTATGCAGGTTTCTTCACGATGTTTTCCTTCACCGTTATAGTGCGTGGTGATTGACTATCAATACACACATGACTCCGAAAAGGCAGAGGTATGCCCTGGGATCGTCCAATACCAACAGGCCACCACGCACTTTGAAAGTAATATAAACATGTTTAATTGCAGAATTCAGAAGACACATCGACTATAGTAGACATAGTAGAGCGGGATATACCCACATGGAACGGCGAAAAGTTCCACGGCGTGTACTGCCAGGCTCTGGCGGGCAAGTGCTTCAGCGCGGACGGCAACAGACTGGTGTTCAGCACGCCGCAGAAGAACGAAGTTAGGAGCTATGTGCTCGATGTTGGTATGTTACATTATATTAGTAGATTTTACTCATTTGATAGATTATTTACACGGAACATTTTTTCAGGATTTGAATACGTTTACTTTTTATGTTTTTAACATCTCGAAGTTTCGATTACTTCACAGCGTACGTGGTCACGGGGCGAACCTCGTAAATCCGTAAAAAATATTATTTCAATGAGTAACATTGGCATAAATCTAATCATTTCCATTTATTCTCCCATTTTTGGAGGTCGCCAATGCCCTTCAAGTGCTATTAGCTTTGTATATTGTTTTTCCTTTTTTGTTGCTTTTACCCAAAATAAGTTCACACAAAATAAGTCTAATACTAAGTTGCTTAAGGTTGATTCGCTTACCATAGGCATGTTCGTCTCGTCATTTATGGTAATAAAAAAATCTAAATATGACCTCAGTTAATAATCACAATTTTTTTTGACGCATTTTAAAAAAGTTTGGGCCAATTGAAAATTCCGCGTACGTATTATTTCCGGGTTATTTCCTCTCCCTCTGTCCATTTTTAGAGCACTTACCAAATAGTGGCTGTTTAGCTGACATGTATTACAAAAGTATAATTACTCTTGCAGAAGGCGGCAGGATAGTGGACATATCCAACAAAGAGGCTCCGGGTTCCACAACTATCTTGGACGTGAGGTCTGACGTCATCCTCGCAACGTGCTCCAACATGACCACACCGGGACGGGTATACATTATTTTTTTAAATTGGTAATCAAATGTGTGTATCTTTCGCATTCCAGAAATACTTACTCTTTGAGTTCTACCCTTATAACGTATAGCGGTAATTAATATCGAGTCTACCGCAGTCAAGATGATTATATAAAAACTACATTATAATACTTTAATGCAATAAAATAATATTACTCCGACTAAATCTAAGCGTGGAAGGTGGAATAAATACAATGTAAGTAATATTTCAGCTGTACGTAGCTCGGTTGCCGGCGCAAGGTTCGGAGGCGCAGTTGAAGTGGGTGCGCGTGACGTCACCGCCTTCCGTACCAGACTCGGTGGCCACTTCCACTGTACAGTACATGGATTTGGAACATGCTGACTCCACTGATAGCGTTAGTGAGTATGAACTTAATTCAATATTTTATTACATTTTACTGGAGGCTAATGGTACTTATACGTAGGTGTTTAAGCTGGCGAAAATGATTTTCTTTTTTTAGCCGTTCGTTGAAATTCATTCATTGAAATGAAATACATGGAAAAAGTGGCACCAAGTTAAATGTACTTTTATAGTATCACATCTCTGGATCACTAATATTTGACATTCAAATTAGACATCAAATAATATCACATTAAATCAATATAAATTATAATTAATTTTGTCTTAACTCCAGTAATTTTCTAAATGTATAAAAAACTATAAAAATATTTGTAATGGTAATTTTTGTGTTATAAAATAAGTTAATTTTGTCAGAAGTTACATGTTAGGTAACTTTTGTTGATACTTAGATATTTTAACATTACAGAGTCGTTCTCGGCGCTGTACTTCGCGCCGGCAGTGGAGGAGAACAAGAAGGTGCCGCTGGTGGTGTGGCCGCACGGCGGACCGCACTCAAACTTCGTCAACGCATTCTCGCTCGAAGCGGCGTTATTTACCATGCTCGGTAAGTAATATTTGTTGTTAGATTGTTTATCATTATTGTAATGTTTTATTTTGTTTATATATTTAGTTACATTGTATGTGGTTAATCAGAAAATAAAAAAGGTTTCTATCGTCATATCGATTAGAATGATTGCCGATTCTGTACTAAAAATAAACGGAATAATGCTTTACTAAAATATATATATTTTTTATCTCAATTTGATTATAATTAATTATTTGAGCCCTCGTCAAACACATCGCACGGTCTAAATTCTTACAATTTTCAAATATTTGATATTCAAAAAAATAAAATTCGTAAATTCCACGCAGGTTTCGCGAGTCTCCAAATTAACTACCGCGGTTCGACGGGGGCGGGCGAGGCGAGCGTGCAGTTTCTACCAAAAAGAGTCGGAGATACCGACGTCAAAGATTGCAAACTCGCCACAGACGAGGCACTGAGGAAATATCAAGTAGATGCGACCAAATTGTGCCTATTCGGAGGGTCGCACGGCGGTTTCCTAGTCACGCATCTGAGCGGACAGTATCCTGATACGTACAAAGTGGTCGTCAGCCGCAATCCCGTTATAGATATAGCTAGCATGTTCAATTCCACGGATATAGCGGATTGGTGAGTCTTTTTGGCACTTACTCTTTGGACTTTTGAATGTTTCAGAATGAATGGATTTGTGTACAGCGGTCCCTTTGTTTTCCCGAAAATGTCCGTCGGCGATTTTGAAAAGCATATAGAATTATGATAGGTTACGAAAAAAGTCTATTTATTTAAAAATATAATAATCAATGACCAAGGAGCGGTAAATGTGCGTTATATATGTATACAGAAAACGATGGAATATGAAATAACATAATCCATTATTTTACTATATTTTTAGGTTTTTTTTCTGATTAACCATTTACAATGGGTTTATAAAATAATAAAATTATTTAATTAAAATATATCAAAATACATAGATATTAAACTTGTAAAACATATAATTTTTTTAAAAACATCGATGCGTAGGTTACGCCACCGTGCGAGTAAATTACCGCGGCTCGACGGGCCACGGCGACGCACGCGTGCGCTCGCTCCTCGCACACGCGGGACACTACGACGTGCAAGACTGCTATCTCGCTCTCACTACATTACTGCAAAATCAACATTTTGACAATATACTACTATTCGGTGCAAGCTTTGGTGGATTTACTGCGACACATTTGGCCGGACAGTACCCGGATATGTTCAAAGCAATGGTTTTACGGAATCCTTTGATCGATTTGGCCACTAAAGGTCATTATGCTGATAATTCTGATGGGTGAGTTGCACCTTTAGTAACTTTTAGTTTATTTTTATACCAAGTATTTAAGAGCAGGCAGTAGAAAAAAATGCATTTTGTTCTTTTAGAACCATTTCATCGTGTTCTATAAACTTATAACAATAAAAAGTACATATCCATATAAAACCGTTCATTTACCGCTTCTTGGATGTTCAGTAAGTTATACTTATTATAGAATAAAAATATTCGTAGTTTACAATTTATTTTCTTTAAATTCATCTCTACCAGTGACCCGATTATGTATAGAGGATTTTTTGGAATGTAGATGTCAATAACTATATTCATTTCAAACCTATATTTTTACTCCTACCACAATAAGGTTGCCTGGAAGAAATTGGCCAGTGTGATTATACTCTACCACCTCTTGTAATACTATTATTATATAACTTCTTTAGTGTATTTTGTCTATGTAGTTTAAAAATATTAAGTAAATAAAAAATAAGAGTTTAGAGAGTTTGGATGTGATGTTATTGTTTATTGATTTAAATAAGGTGTCTTATTATGTAAGCTTATTTCTTGTATTTCAATGAAATAATAATGATCCTATAAATTTTATTAGTACTTACAAAAATAATAATATATCATAATTTTGCATTACACTATACAGGTGTGCAGTAGAAGCCGGCTACGCATTCACGGAACAAGGCCCTGTATCAGACGAGGAGTTGTTGGCTATGCGTCGCAGTTCCCCCATATCGCACGTGCACCGCGTGAAGGCGGCCACGGCGCTGATGCTGGGCGCGGGGGACAAGCGCGTGCCGCACTACCAGGGACTCGAGTACGCGCGCAGGCTGCGGGCCAACGGAGTCGACACCAGGTATACTATACAATGCAATGCAATGCAGTGCAATACAATGCAATGCAAAGAAATACAATGCAATGCAATACAATACAATGCAATGCAATGCAATACAATGCAATGCAATACAATAAAATACAATACAAATCGGCATAATTGTATCGAATGTCTTGGGACAGTCGTCTGATGCCATTAGATACTCTGCCTGGACGGCATTAGCGCTTATCAGGCGCAGTGTTGTTATTATGCCGGCCAGTGGAAAAAAAAATACTACTTTACAAACAGTATTTACTGGTGGTAGGTGTCTCATTTGTGAGAAGCCGCCTGGGTGGGTACCACCGCAATGTCATGTCAATGCATTGCTTTGTAATTCAAAGTGTTGTTTGGTTTTGCAACCAGTGACTCAACCGGGTGGTCAATGGGTAAACAAAAATTTGGTCTAATGGTCCCTCGTGGCTAAAAGGTTGAGAACCACTGGTTTACACGAAGCAACTTTTTATATCCTTACGATAATCGTATCTTTGGGGCGAGAAACTCTCTCCATGTAAACGAGACTTTAGGAGGATAGGCGAGCAGAATATTATAATTGTTGATAATTTTCAGGATATACATGTACGATGACAACCACTCGCTGTCATCGACGCCGGCTGAGATGGACAACCTCATCAACAGCGCACACTGGTTCATGCAACACTTGCAATGATTATAAACATATACCAATTGTGTTCAAACTGCAATAAATATCGTAAAATATATTTTGATACTACGATGTATGTGTACAGATATATTTGTGTCTTAACAAATATTTTAACACTTTTAAGAAGAAACCTTTTGTCTGGAATTTTCCAATCAGCTATTTATTCACTTGCAATATTTTTTCTGTAATAGAATTGAATGGTGCTTTTTATTGTATTACAAATACCTTTTCTTTAGATATAGTTAAATCTACAATTTTAATTACGCGGTGATGCAGTCGTACTACGGTATGATTGCTAAGCTGTGGTCTCGGGTTCGAATCCCGGGTCGGGCAAAGTGACATTTTCTATTCAATATCAGCCCGGAGTTAGGAATTAGTGGCCGATATAGCGATGGGCTCGCTCCCTATCATATCGGGGGACGAAAAATACAAGGCGAAAGGTGGGTGTCCTGGTTACACCTCTGCCTACCCGTTCTGGAAAAAAGGCGTTAGTTTATGCATGTATGTTAATTATTTACGTACTGTTTTATTACTTAGTACTAAAAAGCACACACATATCAGATAGAGTTTTATAGTTAATTGAATTATATCTCAGAAAATACTGTAATTGTTGTTAAATGAAAATAGATAATATCTATATTCAACTTAATCAAATTTTTCATGTTATTGCAAATTGTTTTAGGAGTAAAATATTTTTTGCATTTGTTTACTTTTAGCATTTATTTTAATTGTTGTCTTAATATACAATAATAATGTTATAATTGTATATAAGTACGATAAATCAACGGTCCTTACGCAAACTTTCAAAACTGTTAAGTGCCGTCTTTACACTTTCAATATTTTACATAGGGATCGCCGAAATGTGATTGTTGCTCAGATAAGCCATAGTTTTATACATGTATAAATAAATAAATCATGTTAAATAAATCATTTTTTATTATATTATCTATATCCTTGATACTTAGTTCTTTTCTTTCCTTGATTTGCAATAAGTAGTAACCCTAGTAATGTTTTAAACTATGTATGTATTTTTTGTTTTTACTAATAATGATGGTAATTGATTTATTATTATGGTCTCGACGCTATAGATTATGTTATGAGTTTATTACCCAGTACAATATTTTTTACACTTTTTAGTATATTTTATTAAGAAAAAATTATATTTTTGGCACTCGTCCAAGTTCTTCATTACCCTACATAGATATTAAAAGGCTTTCGAGTTACCTAACTTACCAGTCTATAATTAAACCGTGGTATATTACCTATTATGAAAATAATGAACGATGAAAACATACAAAAACCCTAAAACCATGTGTACAATTAGTGCAATCACCAATAAAATAACACGAGCGCCCATGCACCCACTCACGTAATTTCATTTGATTAATTGTAGCAAGTTGTAATACAGTAGCGCAAGTATAAAGCTATGAGGGTGACATGTGCTTTTAAATATGTTAATCAATATATTTACATAAATACATGTATTTATTTCATTCTTAATATTAAATTTTCCATGTAATATGTTACAGAGACATTGCAATGTTAATACCGATATGACGAAAATCTGCATTTGCATTTAGTAGTATCATTTCTGATATGAGATTTTATTACAACACCTTCGTCTTTATTGGCTTGTAGAAGTCCACTAGTAGCCTTAGTAAACTTAAATTACACATATTGAAAGCCATGCTCGCGTTTCCTAATATTGCTTTGATCAGCTGCACTGCGAACTTAATTATCTCACCTAACCTGTCGGGGTCCTAGACCTATACCTTCGTTCCCACACTTGTAGTATGAGATAGGCTAATGATTTTTTTTTAAGTTTGCGTCTGTATTTACGCGCTCTCCTTAGCTAATTTGTACAATAGAACAACTCAAATGGCAAATATTCCACCGTAAAAATTATTTGAAAACTCACAAATTGGAGTCCCAGTCCTAAGAATCGATTCTAGCTCGTCACGGTTCACAACTCTTACACATTGCCACTGGGATGTAGACTGAATTAATGATCGTACATTAATTTCGTTTTTCTATAAAATGTTGGTAAAATAGAGCTCATTATAAAAATTACCCTACTGTTTCTACCAGTATGGCGCCCCAGCCCTTGTAATGGACGGCAGGTGTCCGTGACATGCGTTCTTTACACGACGCCGTACAAGTGACACAACGCCCGTGATGGGGTGTTCGGCAATTTGTCCACGCAATTAGTATTAAGTGTTTCTTCATTTCTAGTGGTGCACGTCACCGAATGACATATTAGCCTATATTTTACATGTGGTTGGCTTTAATCGTAGTCACCCCCTTTCTGGAATTGCAGGAGTTACGGCCTGATGCAATGTAGGTGGAAAGATGAATACTAAAATAATGGCAAGCAAGGCAAAATTGATGATAGCTGCGCCATTAGCGCGGAAAAATATGTCCTGCGCTCGACAACCCTTCCGTCAAACATACTGTACTATATTGATAATCCCATAATGGGCAAATATCGAGCATGGACCTTCTCAACTAAGTGTTCAGTTGAGAGTACTGGCCTAGTGCGAATTGCCAGGCAAGCATATTTGCGATGGCAATACGTACCCAAAATGAATCAAGTTCGGCACAACTTTCTGCTAAAAAATATGGTATACGGAATTAGTAAACACAATAATTTAAAGCATATAATACTAATCCTTTATTACCATGTCGACGCATGAATCACAGACGAATAGGTAGATACTTATCGTATGTAATTATTAAACTAGTCGCTGATCATGCACTTTGCATTGCTGGCGAACTTACGAAAACAAAACCTAAGGGGTAAAACTAACTGTATAGACATTTTTGTTTGTGCATGTAAAACTGGCATATTAAATACTCAGCGCAATATCAGGGGGATTGAAAGTGGGGTGATCCGACAACCTCGTGTCTCGGGCAGAGCAAATACTTTATGTCGATTTTAGTGTGATTTTTTTTAAGGTTTGAATCTTTTGGCCATAGTTCCTTGTTAGCACTATGGGGCAATTCTATAATTTAAACAAACCTAGTAATAATATCGCTTGATTTTTACAACTAGTGATATAGTTACCGTTTACTTAATGTAACAATTACCACTTTGTAGTACGGGTTGTCAAAGAGGGACATCCGTTTGCAATGCGGGCACTGGCATCCACCATTTATCTAAACATCTAAATAAATATGCCCGTCTGAATGTGTTTTTTAATTATTATTTGTTGTAATGAAATCCATTATGCATCTGTATCAGCCCATATACGTCCCACTGCAGGGCACGGACCTAGTCTACAATCGACGGTACGATTGAGAGTGGTTAGGCCATATAGTCCACCACGCTGGTCTAGTGGGTGTTGGCATTATGCATACAAAAAAGCTATCTATGATTTACCATGTAATTACCAGAGTGACAAACAACGTGGAACAATAAGCCAAAAAGCAGCAACTAGAGATCCAGTGGCGGGTTTGCACCAAGATAAATGTGTGTACGAACAAAAACTTCTCTCTTAGTTTCTGGGAACCATGGCCTGTAGATCATGACGCAGTACTATGGTAACTTGCTGCGGATTCAGGACTTTATTATTATGTGAATATTAGTTGTTTATTATTCCTTTTTTATACTTATAAAAACACTGTTTATCTCTTTTAATTAGTTCTTTACTTATAAAAAACTTAATTTCACACTATCAACAAAACGCAATATAATATATCATATTTACTTAGGACTTTAAAATATCAATTTCCGGTACAAATACCTATGGTTAGATGTCACCTCCATTAGTGTCTAAGTCATAGCACTAATCAATGTTGGTAACATCGCGTTTTAATTCAGGTTTGGCAGCGACACATTAAAGGTCATTAGTATACAAAAGGTCATACCATGACCTCTGCCAGGTTAATGGAAAATTGGTACGTGATTTTTCAGTCAATCGAGGGTTTATAAGATTTTTGAAGGCAGTAATGGCTTAATCCGAGAGTTAATTATGCGATGTTGTAAAATTTAACAGAGGTCAATGAAACTTTAAATAGAAATTCTCGACTTATGTCACTCGAGTATTACAATATTGTACACTATTTAGCTCATTTGCTGTTACGAAAATTGTTGACATAAATAATATCGGCATCGAACAAGATATTTATTAACTAATTATAGTGATAGTGGGGTTCTTGTGAGAGGTTTGATTCTTATGTCGGTAATTAAATGTTCGTTATAATTTACTAATAATACTTACTACTAATTACTATTTAATTTTTGTGGTAGGTATCTCATAATATGTGAGAAACCTCCTGGGTAGGTACCACCGCAATATCTATGTCTTCTGTCAACCTGCAGGGTAAATGCACTGTTATGTTCCGGTTTGAAGGACACTGTATCTAGAGTAACTACTGAACATATCGAGACTTAATATCTTATGTGTCTCAAATGGGCGAGGATAGTGGAACGTCAAACATTGCTTTGTAATAAATAAATAATACCCAATAATCACATACATAGTCCTAACCTCATACTAAGATCGAGTCTTGTAAAAACTACCACCCGGCTTCGTTTTCGGTAGCAGTCTTGATATACCCGGTGTAACACCCAACAGTCAGATACATAGTTCTGTACCCCACTCTACGATCGAGTCTTGTGTCGTGGGTATGAGAAACTACGAGAGATTTTCGGTCTCACAAACACCCAGACCCGAAAGAAATATTTGTGGGTCGCACAAAAATTTCTCTCGGTGCGGGGATCGAACCCGCGGCCTTTCGTTTCACAGGCGGCGTCTAACCAACTGCGCCACGGAACAATTCATGGTGTTGTTTGGTTTCGCTACAATCCATGAGCGCTTGTATCGTTCAGCATCAAGCGAATGGAATGCTCGTCTTGTCATTAAATGAAATAAAATAAATTAAAAATACAAAAATATGAAACAAACATTACTTGCCCCGATTAAATTGTTTGTTTGCAACAAAGTCGGTTAGGCAGCATTATTAATTAAAAATAGTGTTGCCCAAATGCAAGAACAAGACGAGACTTAGCCAGTCTTGGTCTTGGTCTTGCGCCAATACACCTGATCTTGGTCTTGGTCTTGGTCTTGCGCTCCCAGTCTTGGTCTTGGTCTTGGTCTTGCAGCAAGAGTCTTCCAAGTCTTGCAATTACCTATTAGTCTATTACTATTTATTAAAGTTTACTTTAAATCTTAGAAAAACGTATTAGAATTGGAACATTGTGAGCTTGAATTAACATAGCCATAGTAAAGATCAAGCAGATTAATAAATAACTGAAGATTTGATAAGAAATTCGAAAAATCAACTGACCTATATGTCGTTTTCCATGGAAGTAACTGTTTCTTAATAAACATTTATGATTTATAAGCTTACATTTACTAAAACAGTGAATGTTTTGGCGTACATCTATACTAATATTATAAAGCTGAAGAGTTCGTTTGTATGTTTGATGACAGAAGTTTTAAAATAAATAAATAAGTCCTGAACGTCACTATACCTCCAAAGTTACTATTCCTCGTGGACGAAGTCGCGGGCACAGCTAGTAAATACTTACTCTCATCATCTCTCTCAGAGATATTCGGGCTGGTAAGTAATACAAAACTCTTATCGCAGGCTTTTTATTTTATTAGTAGTAAGTACCTACGCTTTTTATATTATTTTATTAGTTTTGTAGAATTTTTTTACACGTTTCAAGTATATTTAAAAGTGGCTACAATATTTATTAAACGGGTGCGGAGTGATATTTGAACACTTTTTTGCTATTTTTTCTTGTAAAAACTTAAGAAATATAATGACTAAATGTACAATAATAGTACCTAAGTAATTAGTTTAAAACCATATAAGTAATCAATATTATAATATATACTTACTAGAATGGATTAATATGACATCTACTACCTATCCTTACCATTTTATCCCAATCATAATACTACTTGCGTGATCAGTATAATGTATTCATTTTCATTCTAAGCACTCTGAAACTTATTTATTCTTTGGAACACCTGTAGGTACTCTTAAAATTCGAAATTATTTTGCATGAGTATACCTTTTTTAGGAGACTGTCCCGCCCTCACACCCACCACTGCAACTCCTGTAAGCCAGGATCAACAGTGGCACGCAATGTAATGACACCGAGCATTGAAGCTCGGCGAGTCTCCGGGAATGTCTAACTTGTCTTTAACCCGCAACGAAATTAATCAGAAAGTTAAATTAATAGGAGGAGTTGGAAATAAATTATTGTCCACTTCCCTCCGTGCAAAGCCTACCTGAGTATACCTACGCCCTATGGCGGCAATCAAATAGTGTCAAATGTTATGATTTCGGCGTGGCGACAACGATTGTTTTAGATTTCAAAAGAAGCCGCCGGCGCGTGTATCATAACCATGTACTTCCGAAAAGCGGCAAATTTCTTTGAGAAGTAAGTACAAAACCTTTGATGCCGCATTATCAAAGTGCCGATGGTTAAAACATAACTATGCATGCACTCAGTTTGATTTTAATAGATATTTTTTTATTCGCCATGTTTATGGTATTAGTCGTAATGCGCATAGGTCCAGTTTTTCATATTCTTTGATACAGTTTTTTGCGTCTCATAGAATTCCTAAGCGTACCTACCTATACACCGAACTGTTACACCTAACTACTCAGTGAAATAGCGCTAAGTCCTAGCTGCAAGACGCAAGAGTCTTGCAGGCTATGTCTTGTTCTTGCTCAAGTCTTGCACGGTCAGTCTTGGTCTTGGTCTTGCTAAAAATACGCGGTCTTGTTCTTGGTCTTGGTCTTGCAAAAACGCAAGAACAAGACCAAGACTGCAAGACCAAGACTGAATTTGGGCAACACTAATTAAAAACCTAATTTATCGTTATGTATTAATCAACGGAAAATATTAATTTGAGTTTATATAAATAATAATGCCCCATTTCTGTACAATTTCTGGCCGCCTCGCATAAGTTACTATGGAAATCCTAGAATTAGGTTTTTGGCGTATGTTCAGCAGTGGACCTTCTGTGGCCGTGGGTGATATTAAATGCATGTTTCTAAAACACTTGTTTTAACTTGGTCAGACGCCGGCTGTGAAACGTGAGGCCGCGGGTTCGATCCCCGCACCGAGACAAATATTTGTGTGACTAATATGGGTGTTTGTGGCCAAAAGTCTTTCGTAGTTTCTGATACGCACGACACAATACTAGATCTTAGTGTGTCTCTTAGTGTGGTTTATTTATTTATTCAAATATAAGTGTATCAATATTTTTACGTGTCTAGGTATTGTTGTTGTATTTTATGTATTTTTTTAAGAATCAGGTTCATAGGTTACAAGTTACATTAACTAAGTATAGTATCTATTCATTAGGCAGTACTTCATTAATTTTCATAGAAAAACTTATTGTAGGCAGTGGATTTACTGGTATTTGATGTGTTTTGAATGGTAACGCACGCGACCTCTGCCTCCCACGCGGTCTTAGTCATAACAGTAATGTCGAATTACAGAGTATTGTGAAATTCATTAATCTGATAAGGGTATTACTTCGAAATGTTTTACACATCGATAAATATTAAATACATTATGCACATTGAGGTATAATTATTTTACTCTTATATTCGATACAAAATCTTAAATTCCTCATCCCCATCCAATCACAGTTTTAACCAAATCTTCAATAATTTATATAAATAAACTATATTGTACCACCCCATAGCGGCTCATTGTTGAGCTCAGTCTGAGAGTTTAATAGAGAGGGCATAGGCTATAGTCCTCCACGCTGGCCTAAGGCTATAATATTTTGTTTTATATTTATTTAATGCTGTCAATAAGTGTGAATGTTGATATCATGATATAATTACACGCAAGAATGGTACACCAGACCATATGGTCCCATAATAGAGTATAGTTAACCCTGTTTCACCGGTTACTTTAACCAGGCAAGGCAACGAACATATTCGAGTGAATCTATTTTACCGATAGCATGCCTAAACCCTTTCAGCCTTATTAATTAGAGAGTCTTAAAACCTTTTTTTAATTATCGAATGTTTTTTTTCCTTTTAAACTACTTTTGAATATAGTTTGAGGAAAGAAGACAAAACATTCATTAACTAAAATAGGTTTTAAAACTAAATATGAATAAAAACGCGATCTGAATCATCTTTGCACCAAAATATTATACTTTATAGTCATGAAATACGATTTGTGTCTCTGTAGGAATTAAGCAATGGACATTATAAAAATCCTTATCATGAAAAATGTACACTGTATTAAGTCTTATATTAAATTTTCTAGCGACAAGACTTTCAAACTTTTCTCTTATAGATATTCAATTTGCTGACAATTTTACTATCAACAGCTAACTAATCTGCAGTTATATACCACATGACTTAAAATATTTTTTGTCGTTTAAAATAGCAATCAAGATAATGTGTTTACCCGGGAATAGGGAACGGTGACAGGCACCTACCGTTACGTTGCACGGGGCTTGAGTAACGCCTGTTGGGGTAGTTTTAGGGGTTCACGCAACTACGACTGTTTTATTACCTATGCATTTTTAGTATCTATGCAATCTATATGTATAATTTCAAGGTTCTTTTATTTATGTACGTAAAATATTAGTTCTTTCTTTTTTATAAATTATAGAGAATGGTGTAAACTTAAGGCAGAGTGAGAGGCATACTAGTTGCGAAATTTTAGAATTCTCATTGGATTTATTGGCTGACAAAAAGCTTGGATTTCAACATATGTAAGTCCATCCCATGGGTATTATCCTGATGGCTTTATTTCATTATCATTAAATTAGAAGTATCATAAAAAAGAAGTAAATAAATACCTACTTAAAATGCTTACAATATTCAACTATAAGTTATGCTAGCGTAGTCGATCAAATATGTACACTTGTCTTGTCATTAATGACGAGAGTAAACATTTGCCGACGTACTTTGACGTCCCTCGAAAAACACTTGTTTGATTGAAAACCCTTCTGTCGTTTCATGACCCTTCCTAAAGGGTTCTACCCTTAATGTGGATAGTAAGACGTATAATAATGCAGCTCTTTGACTTTTTGGTATTAGGTGGTACATGAAATGGATTCCATGTTTCAAATATGTGATTAGGTATCAATATGGTAATAATTGCCAAAGATGTTGTTATTGTTAAAGGTGGCGAAGATAGAGATGTCCTAAAGAAGGGACGTGTTTTAATTGTATCTATGTCTAGTTAGGTTTACAGGAACATGCCTACTGCCCATTAAGTTATTAGGAATGCAATACACCTTACCAAAATCTATATTAAGTAAAAATGAATTGATGTCAATATCAGACGATTTCAAAATTGATTAGTATTGTAAAATTGCATCGAAAAATTAAAGCAAAAAATCAAGTTTTAAAATATATAGTCAATTTACTATACGAGTAGCACATGGTATAATTGCTTTCATGTTTGCCTAGTGTTTTCAACACATACTTATTTGAAATGGCAAACAAGTAGGTACCTACATGTTCTTGAATTTACAACGTTAAATTCTAAGGATGTCCTTGATTAATAACTGGCGTTTTCAATGTTGTGTTGAATATTTTTACGGAAAATGTAGCCTTAGTGCGGAAATACCCGCAGCGAATTCTCCTTTAGACATCGAATGCAACTGATAACAAGACTACACAGACCCGTACTCAGGCTTCTTCTAAAGTTGATTTCAAAATCCTTGCTATACGTAACAGTCAAGAAGTAGAAACTCTCTCGTATTACTACCATCAGGAAAGGCGATCAAAAATGCAAATTTAAATTTATCTAAAGTGTTTGAGGTTTTGGTATTCAGTTGACGTAGTTCAGAGCACTCGCTCCGGTCCTGTTCCGATAACCGTGACTAATTGTCTGGAGCGATGCGGGCCAGTCGCCCCGTTCTTTCGCGGGCGGAAAAATATCGATCGGTGGGCACACACCTGTTCAGTGGTGAGCGGCCGGCAGACAATGGGGCCCGCGCACCTGCCCGCACAAGCCAGCGCGCCGTGGGCTAGTGCGCACACACGCACCACGCGACCACCACTCGCTTCGATCGCAGCGTGGCGCGCGCGGGGGGCTGCTGACCACCGCGACGTCACGTTGGCCTCGCGCCGTCGCCGATCGATTGCTGTCCGGCATCTTGGATGGTCACCGTCAACCACCATCTTCTCGTCCACGAGGTAAATTTTGTGATTTTTTTACCAGTTCATGTTTGAATTATCAAAGATTTTTTTAAATAGCAGTGATTTAAATTTTAAAGCATTGATTTAATAATTTTGTAGAGCGTATTTAAATTTGATTTCATACCGAGTGAGTCAGCAAATGTCGCAATTTTTCAGGTGTACCGAGCAATGTAGATCACGATGCACATAACATCGGGTTTGTCTCCCGCCTCTGGCGAGATGTTAGACACATCTGTTTTGAATTTCTACGGTGATTCGGGTGATCAGTGCAGCGATGCGTACTTCACCGTGGACCACACAGTACCCGAATCATCCCACACCGTCGAAATTGAATATGTCTACGAACAACCAGACAATTATGTACATAACAGAGAACAGACTGATACAGAAATGTTGGATAGTGAATCCGTTGATTCAGAGGAATATAATTCGAAGAAAATACAAGTGAAACACAAGCCGGAAAAAGTTATAGAAGATGAACAAGATCTAACAAATCTAACGTGGTTGCAAAACATAACGAATATAATGGCCATACCGCAATTTCCCATATCTCCCATGTCGCCGAATCCTCAAATTAAATCACCACCTCAAAATACAAGACTGCAAAAGTTTAATCAGACCATTGCCAAGTGTCAGAAGGACTTTATGGAAAACAAAGAAGAATATCAGAAGAACAGCGAAAAGAAACCGCCGTATTCGTACAGTACGTTAATTTGCATGGCAATGAGATATAATAACGATAAAATGACGCTGTCTGCGATATACTCGTGGATAAGGGACAACTTCAAATATTACAGGAACGCCGACCCCACATGGCAGGTGAGTGTTATCGGCTTCTGTAGTTATCCGTAGCCCGGCTTTAATTTAATAAATGAGTAATCTGCAAACTATACGAGATTAGATTAAAGTAAATTGGATTTAGAGGATGGATTGATGTATTGAAGTGGATGATAGTTATAGCTTATCGGATAGGGTGATAAAAGATACAACAGAGTGGCGACATTAGTTAAGATTTAATAATTGTACTGTTCTCCTATATATGGGAATAACTTATGAATATTTGTTTTACTATCATATTTGAGATATTGAAAATCTAGTTTATTAATCAAACTTTCTGATTAAAGTTCTTTTTACTAATAATATTACTTTTTATTTTCAGAATTCAATCAGGCATAATTTATCTCTCAACAAAGTGTTTGTCAAAGTGGCTCGATCTAAACACGAACCAGGGAAGGGCGGTTTCTGGAAACTTGATTTGGCGCATTTAGAAGGAACCAAACGGATATCCAACAGACCACAAAAAAAGAAAAAAAGAACGTCGACAGAAGCGAAAGTTGATAAAGAAGTTAGTCAAGAAAAGGTGGCTGCTGCAAATAATAATCCACCCGACTTTGAAGGAATAACGAATGAAATAGCACAAGCTGTGACCCTTCATTTACCAGAATTCAATCTAGAAGGTATACAGTCTGTAGACAACATGGGATTAGAAACAAATATAGGAGCAAATGTCATAGTTGAACCAGCGGTACCACCACCTCTCATTCCCGAAGATGACTTGACCAACCTCTTGCTGAATCCTACAGAATGGGACGACTTGCAACTGGACATGCTTGATAATTATTTGGATTCGTGTTTCAAGTAAGTGTATTACGAAGTTAGTAATGTACGCAATTCGGAAAATTTTAATATTAGATCGAGTATAAAAAACTAGTAAAAAAACGGTAATAATTGTGAGACGGCAATTCCTAAAGGGATAATGTTGCTTTTTTATATTCACAGGGAGACATTGTAAAAATAATGGGTTAGAAATATTTGGCAGAAGAGACAAGTAATAACCGCGATATAAATATAGGAATACTAATAAAGAAATTTTAATAACCAACGTTTTATATACATTTGAAAAACTTAATTCTGCACTCGAAGTGTAAATTGCAGAAGTTTGACATAGCATAACAAGTATTTAAATCTATTATTTTATCGTATGCAATGAGTAGCAGAAGTTACAGTTCTTTTGTGAAATATCGTGTTTAGGTTTAGTTATTTTTAGATGCAATAAATAACTTTTGATATCATTAGTCTAGTCAAGTGAAGGCTTATGCGAAAAATTAGTTATAGAAACTATTATGTTATGTTTGATTATTGGGTGGGGTGCATTTTATTAGTGCTGTGGAAAATACTGTTGTTAAGACTGTGTTTATTTACTATGAATTTAAAATAACTACGCAGTCTGACGACAATTTTTATGACTGGCGTTTTATTCCGTCCGAGTGAACTTCGTTTTATCCAGGATCTTACAATTTCCAATCGATAAAGTATGTTACTAGAATATTTATTTGACTATGTAAATTAAATATAATATGATCAGACTTGATGTAAACAAATATCATAGAAACTGTAAAGCATTAATTAATGACAGATTTGCCAGTTTGATCATTAATGATACAAGCACATTCAAAGTGTAACCTCGTGTATAAATATAAGTGAAGGAACTTTTGCACAATTATTAATGTAATATATCTGTATTAAGAGTATAAAATACTTTCAATATATATTTCAGTGTATTACTAATTTGTTTGCTCAAATAACGAACGCTCAGTATTAGAAGCAAAGATAATAATTTGAGATATAACAGTATTAATACAACTATAATCATTATTCGACGTTAAGAAAATATGGTTGCATATATAAAGTGACATTTATTGTATACATTATAATTATTTATGACGTCCAGTTTATCCAATGAATGATGAATAACTTAAAATATTTAGAAGTAGGAGATCAGCAGATAATAGCGTGAATAGTGCTAGTCAGGTATATATATTTATGTAATAGGTATGTATTATGGGAATACTTTGGATATCTGAATGACTTGCTACTTAATGTACTGCTTATAATTATTATAATTATGTGTCGGGTCTAATTATGAGAGAAGTTGAAGAGATCTTGGGTCGCACTAATTACTTGTAAAGCAAAGCTTAGATTTAGAAAATGACGTATTTACCGCTCAGTATTATGAAAAAATAAAATATATAATTGTATAAATTTTACCGTAGTGTGTGAAAATCTATTAAGTGTATTTAGGATTTGAAACACTGAACACTATCAGGAAATCCGTCCAATACTTCGTAAGCGTTAAAGCAGTCGAGTGTTAATTGCGTGTGTATTTGAGAATAGGTTCCAAGCACCTGTTTTTTGAACGGGCTTTATTTAGAAAGAAGTAGATTTCATGCAGGTACCCTAGTGCCTACGAAAATTATTTGTGCCTTTTCTAATGGTTATGTATTATATATCTAATTATTAATGTTTGAAAAGGCAATTTTATTAAGCAGTTTCTTTCGTGAAGAGTACAAAAGACAGATAATGTCAACCCTGAACACAGGGAATATATAAGTGGATATTTTATGAGGTTCGTAAAATCAAGTGCTTGTTTTCGAATGGTGTTTTTATGTAATATGTCTGGATTATAGTCAGGAAAATATGTATTTGAAATTGCACAATATTAAACATAGTCAATTGGCTTGTAATGATTAGAAAAAATACAGAATACTTCCGTCCGTATTAGTAATATTTAAAGAGAGTGTTAAACTTTAGTATAATATTTTATACGTAAAACATTATGAAATGTTTTCTTTACTTGTGTCTTGTAATATAAAAACACAATAAAATTTTGTGATTAATTGTAATTTATGCACTTTAATATTTTATCGTGTTATTTGTCAAAGCAATTTGTGTATACAAAGTCCACACAGAAATTTCATGCTGTTTGTAAGCAATATGTATGTATTGTATAGAGAGTGGAGGATGCAAACAAATGTATGTTTTTATTCTGTCTGATGTGGATGACTGATACTGTCTACTGGTGTCGAGGTGAAAACGATTTGTATGATCACAATCGACTTATACTTCGTTTTATTTGCACTGCATTAATGAATACTTTTTAAATATAAAAATGTAGCCGACAGCTCAAGAAATACTAATCGTACATAGTAAACGTTTTTATTTTATGCACAAATGTAAGAGAAATATTATAAGTGTTTTACATTGACGAGATATATAAAGGAATTGACCATCTTTAAATAATAAAGTAGCAATGACTATGTATACTTATCTAGCAGGCTATTCAATGAAAACAGTATGACATAAAGTAAAGCATTTGGTTGGGACATACTTTTGTTGTGATTAGGTTTAAGTTACGTTAACGTTTTATATACAAACGATAAGATGGAAAAATATGTTATCAATAATTTATCAAAATACAACTGTTTTGTGAGAACACCATAAAAATATTATTGTTATAATCATATCATCAAAATAAAGAAGAGGAACTGTGGTTACATAATAGTATTATATTCAATTATGAGTTGTATGATAGACATCAAAAGACTTTGAATTTACGAAGACGCCTTAGTCGTTAGTGTGATATAATGGGAGAGCATATTAATATATCCCTTATTGCGGCCCTGGTATTCTCTCTCATGCCGTTCTTTGGAATCTGTTTGTCTTTGGTGTGACATTAGTTGCAACATTTGTGTCGAACTGACATTTGTAGTGTTAAAGCGGTTGTTTTGAAATCGAAGCTCAAAATGTAATTAATGTACGCGATATTTCGTCCATAGAAGTGACCTTAATACTTTCAATAAAGTGTTAAATATATTTTTGGTTTCATTTATTTTCATCAATAAATACACCCAACAGTCACACAATAAAATACAAAGTCTTATGTCATGAGTATCAGAAGCTACGGACGATATTTTGGCTTCATAACATCCGGAGTCGCAAAAATGCTTGTGACTTGTGATCTACGTAACTATATATCTCGGTACAGGAAACCTGAGAAGGGATCGGCCTGAGGTTTCTTGTATAATAGTTGCCGTTAGTGTTATTGCTCCACGAAGGTTTTCATGAAACTGAACATCATAGTAATTACTTTCTCTGTGCTGAACATATGTAATTGACATCTGAATTGTAAAGCAGTTAGCTTAGTTTTTTTATGCATATCTAATGGTGGATTTACATGTTGGCTCAGGCTGGGCCAACGTCTACCAACTCCAAGCTATTAACTATGAAAAACTTAAGGCCAGCCGAGCAAAACACCCGGTTACACGCTGGCGTTGCTGGAGGCTGGCTGAGGTTGGCGAAGCGTGTAAATGCAGCATAATACCCCTCATTTTTTATGTTGTATTTCGGTGTTCAAATCAAAAATTTTGTTTCTTATGGAAATCGAATCTAAGACCTCATAGGATTCCAGACTTTAGGATCTAATGTGGGCAGGTAGTCACAAGACCTTACAGCCACATACGCACGCGGTCATTAAAACAAGGACTTTTAAATACTTGTATAATGTATAAAACTGTATATTCAGGAAAACATTCATAAATTAATCAATATTTTGGAAATACATTAAGTTAACAAGGCAGGTACAATGTTCTTAATTTATAGACGTAATGACATTAAAATATTTAATAACATGAGTATTATTTCTAAATGGCGTCTTTCTGAAATTAAATTGTACAAACAAATTCATCATAATCATCATAGAATCTATACCTTTTACTACAATAAGAATTTTTATCAGTAGTTTTAGAGTTTTTGGATCTAATATGTGAATCGAAAAACACGCGAGCCATCATAGCGATGGCTCCATTAATATTACCACTCGGCATAGTCGGTAGCACTGACGCATCTACTACAAACAATTTCTCCACCCCAATGACTTTAAACGAAGTATCAACAACCGCATCTTTCGAAGTAAGCAGTCCCATCGAACACGTACCAATGGGATGGAAACTAGTTAACGTCAAATGTTTTACATAACATTCGAGATATGAATCTGTGAAAAATTCGTAATGTTCACAACCTGGGAATTTGTTTTGGTTTAAATTAGCGCCAATATTCTGCATAGCTTTTGTTTCGACAAACTGTTTTACAAGTTTAAGGCCGTTTGTTAGTACTTCTAAATCATCTCTATTTGATAGATATTTCGGATCGATTATAGGTGGAGTTTCTGGATCTATGCTTTTAATATACACTTCGCCTTTGGTTTTAGGGTGTAAAACAATGGGCAATATAGTAGCTACATACAGATCGAAATCAGCAAAATAACTATGCCATGTCAAATCATTGATATTGACAGTTCTTTTTAGCTGAGTACCTCTGTCTGATGCCAAACCTGCTGACAGTACCATAAATTGTAAATCAGGCGTCGATTGATTTTTTGTAGACAAAAAGCCTATGGCTTCACAACCAGGGGATGTAAAAGGACCCCTCCCATTGAAGAAATATTCAAAGGCATGGAATGGATTTACCATATCCATTGCACTGACTGATACAGTTTTGTCAAATTGAACTAAATCTAGTCCAGTTGTAACATGATCTTGTAAATTTTTACCAACTGGTAGATATTTTAATGGTTGTATGTCCAATCTACTTAATATATCTTTGGGTCCAATACCAGATAACTGTAATATTTTTGGTGTATTATAAGTGCCTGCTGATACTATTACTCCTTTTCTAGCAAAAAGCTTATATTTGGTTCCTGATATAGAATATATTACCCCAACTGCAGTTTTACCATTGAAAATTATTTTTTCAACCATGGCAATAGTGATGATATGTCTTGTAATATCTAATTTATCAGAGCTGGACCATCTTTTTCCATTTTTTTGATTGACTATTGTTTTACTAAATCCTAAATTAAAATCTATTTCAATATGACTGTAACCTAATTCTTTGGCTGCATCTAATATGGCATCAGATAAATCACTATGAAACCTGATATTATCTAAATGTAAAATGTTTTCTTCTATAAATTCAAATTGTTGTTGTATGTATTCTCTGCTATGTGATCCATGGAACCAGTCTACATAATGTGAAATATTACCTCTTACATAAACCATATTATTTATAGCTGAGGATCCTCCAATTATTTTACCTTGAGGACTCTTGCATATCTAAAACAAAATAAATAATAAATTACTTCATGTGTTTTTAAATTATATTTAAAGTACATTGTTACACAATTTAATGTATCTCCTTAAACAGTCGAAATATAGTGAAGACTAGTGACCTCATTCATAGACTGTTTTAAAAACTATTTTAGTTATCAAATATTTTGTCCCTTTCGAACAACTTTTGAATTCAGTTTGAATAAAGAAGACAAAACATTAAATAAATAAAACAGGTCCAAAAAATATACATCAATAAGGCTGTATATATTTAAATGTTCAATTTCTTGGGAAAAATGTTGCAAATGGAAGCAATAACTGTGAGATGAATTGCAAAAGTTTAATTATGACAAATCTTACCTTATCTCTCATTGCTAGGCAAGCATCCTTTTGTGGTAAAGTTTCAAATTGCCAGTCATACATGGATCCATGTAAAAGGGGACCCACTACTGGAATTTGAAATAAATCATGGCTCCTGCCTCCTGCCTCTAGCACTATGAATGAATAATTTGTCTCAGTAGCAAGCTGGTGTGCTATTGTAGAACCCGCAGTACCAGACCCAACTAGGAAGTTAAATATTAATAATGTGAATACAATCTTATCAATAGTAGTCGTTTGTATAGACTAGTAATAAGATAATATACACTGGTAATTATATTATTATGAAGGTGAAGACTCACTTTAAAACCAAAATTTATTAGATAATATTAATCACTAAATTTTCTTTAAAGCAGTACATTTATAAACAAGGAAGGCGGCAAGAGTCGTCTGTTTTAATCTCAGGTTTTGAACTTCAATATCTACCTAGGTCTAATATAATTGTTTTTGGGGTGAGAAAGTTTAATAATCCCAAATCGGTATTCTTTATCTGTCATATTATGTAACTTAGAAAGACCTTCAAATGTTTAGATCCGTGTTCAATACATTAGATATAAAGCGGCCGAAGATATAACTTACCAATAATATAATCGTATTCTTGTTTGAAGTCCTTCAAATTACTACTTATTACACTGCTATAGTAAATCACGTAAGTAAGTATACTAAATACATGAAAACCTAAGCTTATTATAAGAAACTCTGCATAATGTAGAGGAGACATGATATTTATTACAAAAATGAAACATTCCTGCACTTTAGTTATTCGGTTTTAAGGTTATGTTTATATTTTGATTAGTACTGTCACTTCCACAAAGTTTCGTTCAGTAATTTAAATAATTAACGTTTTTTAGTTTAGAAAATCAACTGGTGGTATGTAATGAAATATTGATTTCATTTTCAAATTATAATATCTAAATTAAAACACGATACACGATGTGTACTTTCAGATGTTTTCCCATTAGTATTTTTTATCCTTTATACGTCCTACTGCAGGGCACCGCCCCCTCTAGAATCGAGAATACGATTGGGAGTGGTTAGGACTTAGGTCATCAGTAGTTAAATAGGTTTTTTGAAAATATTCCACCCAATAGTTTATTATTGGGATTACTATTTATTGTCTTGCTACTCACTCAGTAGTCAGTTAGTCAGTATTACTCAGTTGGAATTATACTATAACAAAAGTAGATATTATTAGGAAAAAAATATTAATTTCAAATTATCAATGGTCTTACTTAATTTTTAATTGGGTTTTCTTGAGCTCGTTCTAATTAACCATATGCTGTTAAGAAATAGGCTAAAATTATTTTTTAAATAAATAAAAAATACACGCATAAAACTCACAATATTTATTTGGATTTGGTGTAAAAGCAAGAAGACAATCACGTGTTTTAAATAATTAAAATAGTGTGGCTTAGATATTAGCAAGTGTATTTGAATATAAAAATATAAAAACAGTCTAGATATTGCTATAGTAACAACAGAGATGGTTATTCATAATTCTTAATATCAATAATAACAATTAAATAATGTGATTTAAAATAATTTATTTTGGTGTTGGTAACTTCAATAAATACATTTTACTTAAATATGTAATATTTGAGGTGCCAATTTCAATCTATCTATTGTTTCTTGAGGCATGCAGTATGTAGGATTTACAGGTTTTATGCTAGTGTTGCCAAGTAATGAGAGTCCAGCTAGGCCAAATAATGTGTGGAACGGATCAGTAATATCACCCGGTCTATCACTAAACCCACCAGTCTCAGCATCTTGACATGCTAGTATGAATTGTTCTAAACTCTTCTTGTCCACCCAGTGTATCCTGTTCAGCATGGATAGAGAAGACATCACCCACCTACAAAGATTTAATAATGAATAATCGAAGTAGCAAAAAAACTTACTGTAAGAAAAAGTATTTAACATGTTTATTTGTAAAAGATGTAACACTAAATATTTTTCTGAATTGAATTTTAAAACCTACTAAATCCGAAACAATCCAAGGTCAATTTAAAGAAAAAATAGGGTAAGAATGCATTTGGGCCATGGACTATTGCACAGATAATTATGTGCACATCAATGCACTATTGAAATGTGTCAGTCTCTTTTAATTTTTGTTATATATCATAGACTTTATATTTTTAAGTAGGTAGTTTAAATTATTACTACATAATCATATACTATGATATATTAATTGTACGTGAAAAGAGATTTTTTACCATGAATAACATAAGTCTGGCAGTTTTTCAGGTCGTCCATTTAGCCCTCCACTAGGCAACTGTCGCTCACACAGCCACCAAGCCAACTCATCTGCATGTAATGCATCCATTCTGTTGCATATTGAAAGTGTACCAACACAACAGTAGATGAGACCTGGGAATAAGAAGAAAATACATTGGTGGTGATCATTGATAAGGCTTTGCAAATAATGAGATAGTTAGAACTGTTCTATAGCATTCCTTTATTTTCTATTTTTTATTTTTCTATTAAAATCATTATAATTTTTTAATAAATGAGAATAATTTTGATTACTGAATGATGAATTTTACCTGCATGGCTTTCTGAGCCAGGTTTGGAGCCGAACCCTCCATCAAAGTTCATACAACTTAATACAAAATCAACAGCTTTATTGACATTAATATCATCCAGTCTATGGAGAAGTGAAAGGCACATTACGGCACAGAAGGAGAACCTTGTGTCGACTTCTCCCCATTTATCACCTGTATAAAAAATAATTATATTAAGTGGGCTATTCTAGTAAAACATGTGAGATGTTACAATATTTTATGTTTCTCTTTATCTTAAGAGCTTGGTCCCTAAATGATCATATTGCTCATTACATTAAGAGTTATTTCTTACTACATGGAAGCCATAGAAAATGGGGAAATGAATAAATATGTTTTTTTTAAATGGTTTATGTTCCAGATTATTCCAGACAATGGCTGGTACCAATGGGCTCAAACTGAAGCATTCAGCAGCAATTCTAAAGTGATGAAAACAAAGTCTGAAGAAGAATGTGTTTTTTTTTTACCAAAAAAGCTGCCATCTTCCTGCTGTAGGGATACCACAAATCTCACAACTCCTTCAATATCAATTGCATCCAGCCTGTCATACATTGCTAATACCTGAACAAACAAAACATGTCATCAAAATATGTTGTATTTAATAATGTAGACAACCATTTTTTTACTTATTATTAGTATTTACCATGATGTCAAAGAGTGGATTACTGGTATGTATATTTTTATTAGCAGTTAAGCAATTGGAACTAAAGTTATACAAAGTGATATTTATTTTAAAAATGCAACATTCTTTAATCATTTACAGTAAAATTTGATGTGTAAACTATCTAAAAAGATTTCTGATCTCTTCATACCTGCACTGCACTTAAAGTGTAAAGCATATGTGGGTCATGACTGATACTGGCTGATATCCCACCACTCTCACTATCCTGACATGATGTTATAAACTCTATTATTTCTTCTTTAGGCATCCTGCAACATAAAAAATAAACTAGTTTATCTTGTAGTCAGCACTTTGCCTGGAACACACTGTATTTATCATTAAGTGCAGGTTGTTAAGATTAATACTAATGTTTAATTTGCAACAAATTACATAATTAAGCACTATAATACAAAGATATCACTACAACTTCACTCAACATGCACAATTTGGTGTAATATTCCGTTAAAATGATTTGATAAATATTTTCATTTCCATTACACTGTAGAATAACCACAAAATAATGTTAAGAGCAATGCCATTGGAATAACATTCTTGTGGTTAGTTAAATATAACCACATGTACATTTGTGGTGTAGTTTTCTTGATGTGTATATTGAGTTACAGTATCTTTTTAATAAAGTTTATTAGCCTAATATTGTATTCAAATACTTTCACAACAAAAACCAATTGCAGGAGGTTTGAGTATTAAATTAATTTGAGTGTTATCAAACATTCTATGCCAAAAGAACACTATAGTATGTGATGAATTGTACCTGGAAGACTGTCCCATTAGTTCCATAGCTGTTAAACTCCAATATATCCCGGACATTCGGAGATATTCAGTCATGCAGTATTCATAATCATCTTTATTCAGTCCATAGCTGGCTAAGTAATCTGAATGCTTTTGTAAGAGTAATGTTTTGGGGCGGTCCTCCTTAAGGACCACGTCTTTCGTGGCGAAAGACATCGGGTATGTTATTTTAGCTTAAGAATGAACAAAGACTCAAACGTAAACCTAACAATACGATCAGACCGACACAAAAGTACTGTTGATGACATGCCGTTATATTGACATTGACAGTTGACAGCGTATAATGAGTGTAATGGAACGTTATAATACATCAACTCGTAACAACCTAGCTGTAATAAAACAAAATAATATATCATTGACAACAATGGAAATATAATTAAATTTAAATTTTATTATTATATTTGATAAAAATTCTGTTGATGAGTTATTTCACTAAATACACCATTTATAAGAACGTATGCCGTATGTACGTTTATTTTCCTTTCTGTGGTTATTTCATTTCAAGCAGAAAGTTTAGATCATTGGTAAACAAATATATTATTTTTATTAAAAATTGAATTAATTAATTTAATTCTGTTTAATATTTAGAGTATTTATACTATAAAGAGAGCGTTGTCATACATTTTCGTCTTTAAAAACATAGATAGTTTCTCCATCTTTGCGTAGATTTTTTTGTTTGTCACTGATCTTATTTCTTGTGGCTCATAATGTTATTACCATTCACCATAGGCCTCCCTCAAAAAATCATAACTACTTGTTGCCTGTTGGACTGGTTGCCGCGACTGCCTGCAACTTTAGTTAGGTAGTCTGTCCATCTTAGTATATATCTCTCTCTTCAGCCACATGAACATGGGCTTCCCGGCTCCCCTTAGTACTGTTGCAATGCTTAATAAGTGTCACCTATCTACTGCATGTAGTGGCTATAGTGGTATTATATATTAGATAAATAAACGTATACCTTTCATTGAACTTATAGATTCTAAGTGGGAGTCCTGGAGAACCCATAATCATAGGTTTCTTAAGATATGGATGTACATGCGTTTTTACTAAGGAGTCGATACGGTTGTGATGAGTTGGGAGTGTTATTTTATGGTCTTCCTTTGTAGTTAATAGTCCAAACTAATATTATAAAGAGGAAAGATTTAATTGATGCATTGGCTCTGAAACTACTGGACCGATTTGGAATACTCTTTCAAATTTAGGATTAGGGGCCATCCATATATTACGTCACACGTCTGTCTGTCTAAAATTGCAAAATATGTGACATCACACGGGGGGGGGGGGGGGGGGGGGGAGAGGAGGGGGGCTTGTTGGATAAAAATGTGACCAGCTGTGACAGTGATATCAGTTTAGTTTAGTAGGCTACAAATTGGTATTATGTACATAATACAGGGTATATCAAGACTACTTTAGAAATAATGCAATTATTTAATTAATTTTAATTAAAAATACATAGCTATGCCAGGATTTAAATTATATGTTCCTTAAAATATTTATTTTACTACAAACTCGACAAGGAAAGGCCGTAAAGGAAAGGTAGTTTTATATCTAATTGTGACCATAAATCCCTCATTTTATTTAAATAATCTTACATTTATTTGTAATATCCTTCGTTTAAGAGTATATTTGATCGAAGGTAACATTACTAAAAGTACTAATGTCTATGAGCGAAGGCTGGCTCTTCGCCCTGGCGTCCTCGATTGTGGGCGAACGCCTAAAATAATATTATGTAGCGCTGCTTCTGAAAAAACCTTTAATATTTGGTATGGATTTTGTATCTGCCCAGTGCCTACGTATATACTTAAATCATAATCATGAAACCCAAACATCATAAGGTAGGTCTAAATATTATTCTTCAGTGGGAGCATTGAACTAAACGTTAGTTCACTTGGTGGTTGAAGGGCAAAGGACGACGGATTGATTTATTAGACGACCTGTTTAGTAGTTCAAGGCCGTTTTTAGATAATCCAATATATATTGATTAACAAGTATATTATATGGAGGGCTAAATGTTATGAAACATTAGAGAAGACGATTTGTTACCGCTTCAAAAAAATTTATAGGTAATTCCTATTATCGATCATTATCTTAAAAGGTAGGTACATAATGTGTAACATGTACTTTTAAAAGCGAAATAATGTTTTGTTATTATGCGGTCATTCATCGTGTTAGTTTACGGGCCGAATCTGATAGTGACTTTAAACAGGGTTTCTTCCTTGTTTATTTTTTTTAAGAGGTAGATATACTGTGTTTATTTTTGTTCGGCGATGCTACGTCCGAAGGTTCGTTCGATCTGTAATAGCCCCTCTACACGGGCTGGTTCCTCTACAATGGGCTGGCGCTGGCCCAGCGAGTTGGCCATCGATGGCCATGTGAATGATGGACACGCAACTACACGATGGCGACATTCAATAGTGATCACCCACTCCCTTCGACGTGTGCAGGAAAAACCGACACCGACGCCATTCCAAGATAATTGCACGCGTCATAAGCCATTATACGCCACTACACTCTCTACACGATGGGCTATCATAGAGGACCATCGCAATGGCCCATCTTGTAGAGGGGACAAAAGACCTGTTCTCTTAATGTCGCCGCCCTTTTTTAAACAGCATAACACATGTACAAGGTCTTAGGGATTTAGCTACCAGTGGTAGCTGCATATGCCTGTCGGTTTCCCCCGGCACGCAGAAAGTGTTTTCTATAATAATTTGTACTTAGGTATTTAAATTTACAACTACAGAAAATTTATTTTTGTATCTTAGTATTTTTTATCGGTATATTGAAGCAACACTCATTGAATCATTTTTAAGATATCTATATCGTTTCGCTGGCTAGGATTTAAGTATGGGGTGTTTCCATAATTTTGCTGGCAATGAAGATCATCTAACATACAACTCGTTTCTTCTGATCCAGGTTGATGTTTCTAGTTTGTTTTCGTCGGTATAATTCATACTGCAATTACATGCAATAGCAGAATTTCTCATGGATAAATAAAAATAGTCATTGAAGAATATTCGCACAGAGTATTTTTAATAAATGCCAAAAGTTATTGAATTAACTATCCAATAAGCTTGAGTAGCTGCGAATATGTTATCACGGTCGTTACCACTTGTCATAAAATCAAATCTGATTCGTCTGGAAGCTTACTCGTGCCATAATGGCTTCGACATAGAATAGACGGTGCACTCACTGCACAGAACTCAATGTGGGTGTAATCATGAATATTAATATAACGTATTTTTAAAAGACGTTAAGCGTGCTCGTATTAAATTTAACTGAATTTTGAAAATTACATGTAACATATGCGTGGTGGCCTGTAGGTAAACTGACTAGACGCGTCTGCCAATATGTTGACGGTGGTTGCGAGTTCAAATTCTAGGGCAAATCTTCGGGCCCGTTACTTTTCGAAGTCATTTGTGTATTGATAGACAATCACTACGCATTATAGCGGTGAAAGAAATAATCGTGAGGAAACCTGCGTTCCATAGCGATTTGCTAGAATTTCTATGGCGTGTAACATATCCTATATCTATAGTGTATTTATTATGTATGGTATGTAAAGTCCGCCAACAGGTACTAGGCCAACGTGGTGGATTACATGGCCTCACATCTCTACTATGGGTTATAAAAGAGGCCCGTGCCCTGCAGTGGGGCGTAGGTTGGCAGATACAGACACACATTTATTAATAAAATACTGAAATTATCCGATCGGCTATTCAAAACAAATAAAAGAAAACCGAAATCCACATAAAAATGCTGACGGAGTATTGTTTTTTGAGGCTAATTTGATGGCAAGAGACCACCAGTTTCCAATTTCAGGGGCACAGTTTGGCCCCTGCCTACTGTTTTCGATCAATAAGCTTATAAAATAGGACTAATTAAATTTCTTCGTATGATTATATCGAATCCTGAATTCCACAAAATAATTTTTTTGGAGATTTCTTGGCTTGTTATACAGTCCCGCGAAATAACTTAATAATTTCAGGGAAATAATATGACATTTAAGTGTCCGATCAAAGTATGATTTTCGTTATGATTTTCTTAGAAACAAATAACAAGTTTTGCTGGAAATCCATTGCACCACCTAAGTACATTAATTAGTACAAATAAAATAATAGTTTAGATTATGAACTAAAATAATATTTTTATTGCCTCATATATTATTAGAATATAATAAATAAATATATATAATAAATTCACCCTGGAGTCACATACACAGTTCTGACCCCACACTAAGATTGAGTCTTGTGTCGTGGGTATCAGACACTACGAGAGATGCTTCGGTCTCACAAACACCCAGACCCGAAACAAATACCTGTGGATCACACAAACATTTGGGTCGGTGCGGGGATCGAACCCGCGGCCTCACGTTTCACAGCCGGCGCCTGGCCACCTACGCCGCGGTGACGGTCATTTATACTCGTATATTTGCCTCTGTTTAGTAATGTAATTAAAAACCTGTTGTTTAAAAAATTGTTATCGCTTGTTATTAACTGAATATTATTTTTGAATAATTGGTTGAAGTTGTGGTAATTGGTTGAATTAGGAACTATTGAAAAATATTTTATTCCGGAGCCGTTTTATTATTGTCGGGCGGCACGACGCCTTGGGCGAGATTGTAGATCGCTACAACGACGCCTATATTTCTTCTAAATAAGTTATTCAACTAATTCAGTATTTCATTAAATTAACGTAATATTATATAGTTTGGTTCCCAAGATACAGGCACGCCTAGTTTGGAACCAATAGAAATAAGACATAATGTACATAATTCACATTTTGGATACAAATAAATTATTCTTATTTTTATTCATCGTAGGGTTTGGAATTCCTTGACAATTTCAAAGTCCTGGGACACGAGACAGCCTACAATATATAATGTTTTAATATTTTTTTTATTAAGAGCGGTAATCCTTTTTTGAATAATTTGGATTGTGTTAATTTTTGATGAAATATATTTAAAAAAATGTTTATTTTGTAGAAATCAACATTTATTAAACAGAAAATTAAATCTTAATGTACACTTTAATGTAATTTCAGTTTTATAATTGCTTTCTTTATTACTTGTAATCGCATTAAAATTCACTTTTAAGCAGTTAAATCTTATTATATTAATAAAACGAACTTAGTTATGAATCATACTTATTCTTAATAACTTTACTTTTATCTGGTTATTCTAGAATCGAATCATTGGTCATAATCATATTTTTTCCAATTTAATTCTCATAATCACAGACTTGTTTTGTAATTAAATAAACACAATACTTCTAAAAAAATTGAGCGTCAACAGCTTTGTCCGTTAATCTGTGTTTAATTTTGTGATAATGCTACTGGACAAGAACACTCGTTTTCAACAGATATCTTTCAATTTAAACTAACAGATGGCGCTAGGCTCCCTCAAGTAAACAAAATAAATATATCAAGACTATATCAAGACTGCTACCGAAAACGAAGCCGGGTGTTAGTTTTAGTGACTACACTCACAGTACTATTAAAAACTTTGCAAACAAACAAAGAAAGAAGAAGTTGATTGAACCTCCTCTGTAGACCAAAATCGTAACCGAATATATAACCGATAGATATATTGCCATTTTAACGTGTCTACCCAAGACTGTTGCTGTTGAATTTGCGTTATCGGCGAGAGCTGCTGAATTGGCAAATGACAAACACTCAGTCTCGGAATTAATGATTTTTCTGCTGCGTACAATATCGCCAGAATTCTGGCGAAGACCACCCCTTCGGCTGCTGAAAACTCAGCTAAACGTCTTGTACAGCCTCATTGCTGATACGTACGTACATAACTTATTAAAAAATGCGATAATCTCATAAGAATACAATATTTATATTATTTTTTTGGATCGTTTTACGTATCCGCTGGTTATCACTATAATAACATATTATTATAACGATTAAATATTTAAAAACATTCCTTATCACAAATATTTAACAAACCACCGCTCTAGTCGATTTATAAAGTTGGTTAAATGGCAAGAATGAAGCCAAGAAAACTTATAATCAATCAATATGGTTTAAAGATATCGCACGCAATTTTAAAGTTGTAAGTTTTAATGAAATAGCTTCCGCAAAAGCTTTCTGAAGTTAACCAGCCGATAAATCCTTTAGATAGTAAGTAATGAGATTAGGTACTTATGTGAATTGATGCGGACAATATTCGAATTATTCACAAGAATGGTTTTACTTATTTACTTTGTAAAAAACTAACAGCACAAAATATTTTTTCTCATATTATTTATTTATTAAATTAATTCGAATGTCGTAGAATAAATTAGATTAGGTAGACTTATTAACAATGCAAATGTTGTGTTTTTTCACAATATATTATGTAAACCTATAATTACACAAAGTTATGAATAACATTTTGTTTGCTTATTTATTTAAGTAGCTTTATAAATAATACACTTACTTAGGCTTCATCTTAGGGCAGCAAGATTATGGTATAAGGTTTAATTCGATTGTTTACATAATGTTTTTAAATATTGGGCAAACGCCAATCCGTCAAGAAGCTGATTAGAAGAAAGTCGTTTTTATTGCAGAAGATACATATAATCCCTACGAAATATATTTAAATTACACGATAATGTTAGTCATGATGTTCAGTCATGATCATCAGCGTTTACTAAAATAAGTCCTACTAGTAAGCAAATATTAGATAATAGACGAAAAAAAATAAGCACGTGGAGTTATTTTTATGCAATAAATAATTTATGGTAATAAGCCTTTGCAGAAATTGGGTGGAGGGTAATATGAAATTGATCTGCTAAGAATACGATATCAACCTAGTCAATCTTCTTGAAACATGTATTATTTTAGTATTTGTGTATGTATTTTTTTTATTTTAATTTGATTCCTGTGACACAAGATGGTGACGGTGACAATAGACCCCACAAGCAAGCTAACGCAGATGTGTGCCCAGATATCTGAATGTAAAAAGAAATAAACGATGACTAAGAAAATTAAGGGAAGGTTAAAATCGAAGGAAGTTGCTGGGTGCAGGCCGCTTACTACAGGTCTATGATCGTAGATGGTCATGATCCACGGGGGACTGCATGTGTTCAGCAGACAAAGATATAGAACTAAGGGAAAGGTAAGACTAGTCCAATATTTGCAGTTGGAATACGTAGGTATATGTCCTTGAATATAACAGATTGCGAAATTTCGGTCAGTTTTTTGTGGGACGATTGCATCTCCATTTTCGAGACGGCACTTGCTTATTAATCTAATTCACTCTAATTTTAATGTCTAGACAGTTTTGGTGATATCGTGTTATCGGCTAAGGTATATTAAAATAATATGCAAAATTATGTGACATAACACAGTTCTTTTATAACTCCGATAGTTTTTACAGCGACAGATAACCGTCCCGAACGTGTTATCAGCATCAACAAGGGGCAATAAACAATGATGTTAACCCGGCGATAATGTGTACGAACTATTGTTAAGAGTAGTGTAGACATTATATAGTTATTATACATATGTTTGTCTCGAAGACTTCGTTTTTAACGATATTACTTTATATTTATATTTCCTACCTTTGGGTGTGTTAACTAATAACAAGTAGTTATTGTTATACTATAAAAAGTAAATTTGTGAACAGCCGTATCATTTATAAGTCACAATCGTGATATCTTTGATTTGTTAAGAGATTTATGTTGCAGAAGAAGATAGGTACTTACCTACATATTACCTTAGATGCGGATTGAGAAGTACTTGGTAGAAATATCAATTCATTATTTTGATTAAGTCAATAAGCAACCGATAATTTATGTTTTTATTTGAACAGTGTAAACATATAATTGCTATGTATGTGTCTAAAAAGATACACGCAGTAATTGCCCGCTTAAAATCGGATTCGATATTCCAATTTTGTTTTAGTACGTAAATATTAATAGCAATTATTATTCGTAATATGGTTGCCAGGGTGTTGCATATACTCTGATTAAATTACCATGGAGATATCAATAAGTTTAGATATATTTGTAGATTATGTATAGTCTTAATTGTAGTCATATTATTTGAACTGCATATTAGCTGCACTATCAGCTCAAATGATACATACATTATGTAATGTTGTTTATTGTTACACTTCCAGTTTAAATATGATATTATTGTTTGTTGCAGTGGCAAGCAATTGGTTTCAATTACTCCGATATTGAGCACTTGGCTTAGTAAAACGTTTAATAAACTGTTGCTATCGCTTCGTTGTTCGCCAGTGTACGCTTGTATTCGTATTGTGTTGATGTGAGTTTTAGTTGAGATCGAGAAAACATTAGTTTAAAACAAGGTATGCATTAATTTTGTTCAGTATTCATTATACGTAATTGTACAAGGTTAAGTTTCTTCATGCTTATTCTTGCACGAATCTTTGGTCGAAATTATAATATCAATATATTTTTCTGGGTGTTTAATGTGTTTAAATTATTACATTGATCAAGTGTGAAGTTGTTAGTTAATGTAGCCCAGCTGTTGTGACGCATCCTTGTCAACAATGATCAATGATGTATTGACAGTTGACAGTCTTTAGTGATCCTTACCGTCCAATTACCGTCATTTTTAATTATTTATTTTTTCCTTTAATTACGACCAAATAATGCCTATCTGAATAAAATAATTGAGTTAAGGGTCGATTTTGAAATTATCAAACAAAGCTTTAATAAATTGATACAACTAGACAATTTTATTCATACGAAGATCGTTTTACTTAATTTATTCGTGTATTTTGTTTGTTTTAACACGTTAACTGCCAACGCCGTCAATGTTGTGTGATGCCTAACTATCCTATCAAGCCAACGAAAAATAACTTATTCTTTTAAATTTTCATCGATTGTTTTTTTTTTATTATCTACTTAGTTCGACTATACTCATAAATAATGGGTTTTATTAATGCGGAATAATATCTGACTCTCTATTAATCATCGAACAACATTGTCCCCCATGGCCCGAATGGAAATATATACTCTTTTTATTGGCATTTAACGTGTTAATATTCTAAAACAGCACCTAATCATTATAATTTATGCTTAGGTACAAAACATGAACATACTAACTAATGGAATGATGAATGAATGAAACGACTTATCGAAGAGTTGCGTCATCGTAGTGTTAGGGATTGATAATCACTGTGAGTCAATGTCATAGTAACTGACGGTTTGCTAAAACTAAGGGCAGTTTAGGCGCGGGATTAAATACACTGCCAGTATGCCAAAGCGAGTGTCGTGCCATCGCATCATACAGAGCTCAATAGATGATAAATTGTTTATAACCATACCAAATAAACTTCATTCTAATACTTATTATAAGGAAAATTATAAAAGTAAACTCAATGAGTCATATTGGAGTTCCACCTCTGATAAAAATGTGCGTTAATTAGTCCATGGTATATTAATGTAGATATACTAGTTGGTAGGTTCCTCAAATGCGAGAGGCCGCCTGGGTAGGTTCCACCGCAATGTTTATTTTTCCCGCCAAGCAGCAGTCAGCAGTGTAAATGAATTGTTGTATTTCGGTTTGAAGGACATTGTAGCTAGAGTAACTACTGGACATATTGAGAATTAACATCTTATGTCTCAGGATGGCGAGCGCGGTGGAATGCGTAGCATTGCTTTGTTATTAACAGTGTTGTTTTACCTTTGTCCATGAGTGGTTGCATCGCTTACCATCAGGCGAATGGCATGCTCGTCTCGCCATTTATTCCAAAAAAAGATATGAATTATGTATGTATACAAAGTTGGCTTATTTTAGTGTAGGTGTGTTTTAAGTTAACTACAGGTTTTAAATATTATCATTCAAACTGTCTTTTTATATTAACGTTCATAATAATTGTAATTATTGGTGTTAATTTATGCAAAATGCTTCAGTCATGTAACACGCAGTCCCCGTAGATTTAAGATAACCACAACTCGAATAAAAAGATAATATAATACATAAAACATTTTCATTAAGCAATGTTTAATAAGTGCGTGGTGGCCTGTTGGTAAACGGACCAGACGCGGCTGCCAACTCGTTCACGGTGGTCGCGGGTTCAAATCCCAGGGCACACCTCTGACTTTTCGGAGTCATGTGTGTATTGATAGTCAATCACCACGCACTAAAACGGTGAAGGAAAACATCGTAAGCAAACCTGCATACCATAGCGGTTTATAAGATTTTCTATGGTATGTAAGTCCGCCAACCCGCACTAGGCCAGCGTGGTGGACTATATGGCCTAACCACTCTCAATCGTACTGTCGATTGTAGAGTAGGGCCGTGCCCTGCAGTGGGACGTATATGGGCTGATACTGATACTGAATGTTTAATATATTACGTGAAAACAAAATCTTCTTATCATTATTTCGCAGTATATTTATGATATATCATTTATTACGCAATATTAAGTCCAAAGTAGTCCAGAGGCGGCCTAAGAGAGAGTTCGTTGGTGCCAATTTGCCTGAAACTATACATTAAATAAGTACATAAATAACATACAAGTCTTAAATATATTATCACGAAAAGATAAAAAAATAAGTAAATACATCCAACTAAGAAATCCTGTGACTTGTACCCAGACCCGAAACAATAACCTGTGGATCACACAAATATATGTCTCAGTACGGGGTGGACCGGATGATATTCACGTATTGTACCTAACCTTTATCAGTGTATATGACCCTTGCAAATCTTCAAATCTTAAGCTAATAACCTAGATATGGGATTCACTTTTATTTAAAGTTGAATACCCCTTAGCGTTACCGGGTGGCAAATGGAAATATCAAATACACATAGAACTGTTTTGCCTCAAGTTCTATTATGCCTCAAGTTCTTGGAATACAATCGAGGTATGCTGTAGTTAATTTTAAAGCAATATTTTGATTGCAACTCATGCAATAAGACATGTTTTTATTACGCTGAATAGCGAGACGAGCGTGCCATTTGTACGGTGGTAAGCGATACGACCACTCATGGACAGTAGCAAAACTAAAAAACACCTAAAATTACAATGCAATGCTTGGAATCCACTGCGCTCGCCAACCTGACACATAAGATGTTAGGTCTCATTAAATCAGTGTATTAACATTGCTGTTTGGTGGGAGAAATAGACATTGCGGTGGTACCTGCCCAGGCGGCCTCTCACATGATATGAGAGACCTACCAATAACACACATAAATATTTATTTATTTATAGCTCATTTGTTGAAAATAAGTACAGGCAAGTGTAATAATCTTCCTGACTTAATTATATTGACGGGCAGTAAATAACTATGGTGTTGATTTAATTCTGAGATAAGATATCGTGTCCGAATTTTTCAAGCCGAAAAATGTAAATTGGGCGAATAGAATACGCGCGATAAGATGGGCTCGTCGCCGATCTGTGGTTTGCCTCAATCGTGCCTCCGACCGCACCTGACGTTGATTGATATGCACCTATGTAAAAAAAAGAGATTTTCACCACGTGAATGTTACCAAATTATAAAACATGTAAATAAGTCCGTTTTAATACAATGCATCTCACTGCGGGATATAGAACACCTACAGGGTTAGGACCATGGTACGTAGTGGACGTTGGAAAATTGTCAATTGACACTTTTGAATCATTAAAATAAACATTGTAGTAAAGACCTCTGCGGTATTTAGAATTCTTTATGATGTTTTTAATGTGTAATCGACTATGAATTAGGAAAACCATTTCCGCTTATTTATAATGCACGGAGTTATCCACACAAATTGAATCAGAGCCTATTTCCGATATCACAACTTGCTTTGAGTTGTATGTTTATAAAATATGCATTTATTCTTTTAGATGTCAAACGAAGCAGTGCCAAAAGGCGAAGTGGCGCTTCTGAAGCAAGCTCGGGACAAGTATGTAGCGACGTATGGTCGGGAGTCCACCGTGGCCGCCGCCGCGCCTGGCCGGGTCAACCTTATTGGAGAACACATCGACTACTGCGAGGGATTCGTTCTGCCTATGGTTATTGCTTTTATTATTTCTTTGTACCACTGATATTATTTTGTGGGTGTATATATATATATTTATGGATATGTATATGTGTATATGTAGTTATGTTTAATTAGTATTATTTAGCTTTAAGTCATTCTTTATTTGTTACACTGCACGCTCTCTCTCCTTCATTTAAATCCATCCCATGGTTGTCTGTAAGATATTGCTGTCGAGCGATAAGACCGCCATTTGTACTCTTTTTTATTATTATTCTGTATAGTTATGTTGTTGTTAAGTTTGTGTTCAATGAAGATTTAAATTAATAAATAAATATCTTTATGCTTTGAGCCTCCTGAAGAAATGCAGGTGTGTGACTTTGTGCCAAATTGTGGCAGTATAAGTTTTCTATGGTTGGATTAGGTGCTCAGCATGCTGATAGGTAAGCTCGCCTTCAATGCCTTAGAAACGTGATGTATTAGTGGTACTTTTGCGATTTATGCCTACTACATTGGGGGTACTATATGTATGCTTATGGAATTTAATGCCCTTATGTGACCATTATGGACAAAAAATGCTTCCCGAAAGGGAAATTTCTTATTCCTTCGTGTAAAGTAATTATTTCGATGTTTTTATTGTTTCCGTTGCTCAGCTTTTTATAGTGAGTTTTAGTTTTGAAATGAAATTACGAATGTTGAAAATAATTTTTGTAACCTATGTGAAGAAATTTTAATAAAAAAGTAAATAAAACACGATATAACAATAAATTATGTATAATTGGTGAGCCACGATGTTGACAGTCATGACTCAGCATGAACGGGTAGGCTTGTCCGGGGTGGTTCGATGGGCCAGCAAAACATGATCCAAGCGTTATGAACGTTCATGGGCGGTAGTGATCAATTATTATTAGGTGTTTACTCGTTTGCTGGACCTACGCAATCATAAAAAAATGTAGTTACAACATTAAAATGCCTTTGTTTATATCGAGGGTTCTATAATACGAAATTCAAACATTTTTATCAGTTCTAATTTGGAAAATTTTACTCAATAGCTACTAATGTTATTTTTTTACGTACTGGCCAATTAAAAGTTGCGTTTTTTTTTTGTAGTCTCAAATTATTAGGAAAAAAAAGAACAATTGCCACATTTTAGGCGCGTAAGTCGTACAAAAGTCTTTATTCATCTGATTTGCTAAAAACATTGTGTGCATAATTTGCATAAATTGCAAAATACTTCCACCATGTAACAGTGATTTTACCTATTGGTATTTTGAACCCCAATTCGGTCGACCTAAACTGTTGTTGGCTGAAATTTAAGGGTTATTACAAGATTCAAGATAGTGATTTTCCTTGTTCCTTGAGTAGCAGGTGGTCAACAACAGATTGTAATTTGTTGTTGACTTTTCGGAGACATTAATCACTTGTTGTTTATCTCTCGAAGACTGTAGTAAATAAGGCGTGGGAGTTATAGGGAGTGATGTTTATAGCGTTTTTATGTAATGAAGACGGGCGAAATATGGTATTTGGCCATGATCGAGTTATTGTATTAATTTGCGTAAAAACACAAATACTATTAAAATAAAACATTTCTGTCAAAACAGTATTAGTATCATTAAGCCTTTAAATAAACATATGTATATTGTATCTGTTTTTGGAACGTTTGGAAATTTATGAGGTTATTTTACGATGCGCGCCTATGCTTCAACGCCACATGATGATCATCTCAAATAAGAAGTATAATTTCTTACTTATGTGCATAAGAAATAAGTATTTATTTAATACCCTATCTTTTGGTCCCCATTGTATAACGTTTTACCTCTTTATGATTGGGTCTATGATAGCTTTTTGTTCCTTTTTCAAACTGTGAGGTCAGAGGGTCATTCTTCCGGCAACCTGTCCGGCTGTCTTACAGAATGGCACGGGCACGCGCTCCCGGCCCCTCGAGCCACCATTGTCGCACTCCACTTCCCAATCCGCGACTTTGGCGTCCCCTCCCTCCCCACTACTGGTGGCAGGATCTGAATCCGAGCGGGTTGGTACCACCGTCTGGTCTATTTCTACCGCTAAGTAGAAATGCGTTCCGGTAGAAGGGCTGGATAGCCGTTCCCTCATCCATTCCTCCCTCTTCGGTAATAGATGTTGGTTGTTGCAGGCGATGCTCGTTGATGTGGTTGGGTGTCGGAGTGGGCGCTCGGTTGGAGATGCCGGTGTGGAGTACAGGGAGACCCGGTGGGAACGGTCACCGCCGGCCGCCTGCCGGTTAGTAGGGGACCTGAACCCGGGGATACACAACTGTCAATCTCCCTCCCCGGGAAGCTGTCCCGCCAACCGGCGAAAATCCCGTTGTGCAGTCGTCGTGCCAGAGTGGGAGACTGGAGTGGATCCCGGCGACTGCACGCGGGGGGGCATCGGGGGCCCTTCCGTGCTCCACACTGGCTCCTTCAATGCCGTGTGTCCGCTTCGCACTATATCCTCCCATCTCGGGTATCGTTTTGGTTCAACCACGCTTATCCTTACCCTATCCCACTCTCTTTAAAAAGAATGAGAAGGAAAAAGAAAAGCAGGCTCTCCACGGCGGGAAATTCATCCACATTTTCTGTGGACTTCTGTAACGTCAGGGGTCTACATAGCAACCTCGACGCCGTCCACCACCATCTTGAGACGGCGCGGCCTGCCCTGCTCTTTTTAACGGAGACACAAATATCCGCTCCTGACGATGTTTCGTACTTAAATTACCCCGGTTACGTATTGGAACATCGATTCCTACGTAAAGCTGGGGTGTGCGTCTTCGTCAGGGGTGATATCTGTTGTCACCGCCTTCGGGGCCTCGAGCGTCGGGACCTGTCCTTATTGTGGCTACGGGTAGAACACAGGGGTAGGACCCGAGTCTACGCATGCCTGTACAGGTCCCACGCCAGTGATACGGGATCTACTCAATTATTTGAGAGCGTCCAAGTGGGGACTGACCAGATTCTCGAGCAGTTCCCTTCCGCGGAGGTGGTGGTCCTCGGTGATTTCAACGCTCATCACAAAGAGTGGTTGGGATCCAGGACCACTGATCTCCCCGGTCGGGCTGTCTATGAGATGGCCTTGGCTTATGGTCTCTCGCAGCTGGTAACACAGCCCACCCGTGTTCCAGACGTTGAGAGCCATGAGCCCTCTTTGTTGGATCTTCTGCTGACGACCCACCCGGACGGATACAGGATAGTGGTTGATGCTCCTCTTGGATCTTCTGACCACTGCCTGGTTCGTTCATGGGCTCCTGGAGCGAGTTCTAGCCGCTCTTCAACGACTGGAACTCGCACAGTTTGGCGGTACATGTCAGCAGATTGGGATGGACTGCGAGAATTCTTTGCGTCCTACCCTTGGGGGCGGCTTTGTTTCTCCTCCGATGATCCTGACGCATGTGCGGACTACGTTGCGTATACGATCAGCTTGGGTATGGAGACTTTCATACCCAGCTCAAAAATACCTGCAGGGCGTCGCAGCCGGCCTTGGTACAATCGTGCCTGTGCTGTTGCTGCGCGCCTTAAGCAGTCCGCATACGCGGCGTGGCAAGACGCAAGAAGGCGTCGGGATCCAAACTCAAAGGAGGAGAAACGGAGATTCAACGCCGCCTCTAGATCCAACAAGAGAGCCCTAGCTAAGGCCAAGGCGGAGCACATCCGCAGAATTGGCGAGCGACTCCAGAGCTATCCCTCTGGGAGTCGTGCTTTTTGGTCGCTCGCTAAGGCTGTGGAGGGTAATTTCTGCCTGTCCAGTCTCCCACCACTGCGCAAGCCCGATAACAGTTTGGCCCACAGTGCAAAGGAGAAGGCCGATCTCTTGGCCCAATTCTTTGCCTCGAACTCGACTTTGGATGACGGGGGCGCCACACCGCCGAACATCCCGCGTTGTGAGAGCCTCCTATCTGACGTAAAAATCACCCAGCGTGCTGTCAGACGGGAGCTCAGGCTTCTAGACGTCCATAAGTCGAGTGGGCCAGATGGTATCCCCGCAGTGGTTCTTAAAACGTGCGCCCCTGAGTTGACACCCGTGCTCACGCGCCTTTACCGTCTTTCCTATAAAGCCAACCGGGTTCCGGCTTCGTGGAAGGTCGCCAATGTACACCCTGTCCCCAAAAAGGGTGACCGTTCGGACCCTTCGAGTTACAGGCCGATTGCTGTCACATCTCTACTCTCCAAGGTCTTGGAGCGAGTTATAAACACTCAGCTCCTGAGGTATCTTGAGGATCGCCAGTTGATTAGTGACCGCCAGTACGGTTTCCGTCACGGTCGCTCGGCTGGTGATCTTCTTGTGTACCTCACGCACCGTTGGGCGGAGGCTTTGGAGAGTGGGGGTGAGGCGATTGCGGTCGGCCTTGACATTGCGAAGGCGTTCGACCGAGTGTGGCATCGCGCCCTTCTGGCGAAGCTACCTGCGTATGGAATTCCTGAGGGGCTCTGCAAATGGATCGCCAGCTTTTTGGATGGTCGGAGCATAAGAGTCGTAGTGGACGGCTGTTGCTCCGAGACCAAAACCATTAATGCTGGTGTTCCACAAGGATCGGTGCTATCGCCGACACTCTTTATCCTGCATATCAATGACATGTTGTCAATTGATAGCATGCATTGTTATGCAGATGATAGTACGAGTGACGCGCGGTACATCGGCCAACGGAGCCACTCTCGGGATTCCATTATGGAAAGACGGAGTCAACTTGTGTCTGAAGTCGAGAGCTCTCTGGGGCGGGCCTCCGAATGGGGTGAATTGAACCTAGTTCAATTTAACCCTTCGAAGACACAAGTTTGCGTGTTCACTGCGAAGAAGGACCCCTTTGTCATGGCGCCGCAATTCCAAGGAGTTACTCTCCAAGGATCCGAGAGTATTGGAATCCTTGGCATCGAAATCTCAAGCAAGGTCGAGTTTAGGAGTCATTTGGAGGACAAAGCCAAACTGGCGAGCAAGAAGTTGGGAATCCTGAACAGAGCCAAGCGGTACTTTACGTCGGGTCATAGATTGACGCTTTACAAAGCGCAAATCCGGCCCCACGTGGAGTACTGCTCCCACCTCTGGGCAGGTGCCCCAAAATACCAGCTCGACCCACTTGACTCCTTGCAGCGACGAGCTTGTCGAATAGTCAATGATCCCGATCTCACGGACAAATTGGAACCGTTAGGACTGCGGAGAGACTTCGGATCTCTCTGTGTGTTCTATCGTTTGTTCCATGGGGAGTGCTCCGAGGAGTTGTTTGAGTTGGTACCACCGTCGCCTATGTACCATCGCACCACACGTTTCCGCAGTAGAGTTCATTCCCACCACCTGGAGGCGTACCGTTCCCGAACGGTACGTTTCCAGCGTTCTTTTCTACCACGTACGTGCAAGCTCTGGAATGAACTCCCTGCATCGGTGTTTCCTCAGCGCTATGACCTGTCCTTCTTCAAACGAGGTTTAAGGAGAGTACTTTCCTCGAGGTAGGCAGCGACTTTGTTGTGCTGGTCCCCTGGCACTACGGAGGTCCATGAGCAGCGGTAGCCGCTTACCATCAGGCGGGCCGCTAGCTCGTCTGCCTACAAGGCAATAAAAAAAAAAAAAAAAAAAAAAAAAAAACTACAACTCATTGTAAACTTGGGTACATTTCCTCAGTAATATAAGTACTCGTATACCCTTATCTAGCGCAAGGACGTGATTCTTTGAGCATGTCCCGGTTGGTCATTTGATTCTGATTTTACGCCAGACCTTTCACCTAAATCAGTCCCTTCAACGCCATAAAATCTATTCTTAATAATATTTTCCGATTCTGAGAAGTTGGAAAAAGAGACTTACCATCTTTGAAAGTGAAAATAGGAACTCGGTGACTAAATGAATGAACAGATTTATTTGAATGTATATTAAACTATTTATTTATTTATTTTGTTTATAACGCTGAATTGTACAGTGATGTAGAAAATTACTATTTTATTTAATGGTAACACCTTACCCCACAGGTCGATGTGAAGATCTTTGGAGGAGGCCTATGTTTCACAGTGGACCTCCCATCGCTGGACAGTGTGATTGTACTCACATTTTATTTGAATAAATATATTTCGCTGCTATTGTAAATTTGCATGGTAGAATAAATGGCGGTTTTAATGCTCACGGCAATCTTTTACTGGTGGTAGGTCTCTCATATGTGAGAGGCCATCTGGGTGGGTACCACCGCAGTGTCTATTTCTCCCGTCAAACAGCAGTGTAAACGCACTGTTGTGTTTAGGGTTGAAGGGCATTGTAGCCAGAGTAACTACTGGACATATTGAGACTTAACATCTTATGTCTCAGGATGGCGAGCGCAGTGGAATGCCAAGCATTGCTTTGTAATTCAAGGTGTTGTTTGGTTTTACTACTGTTCATGAGCGGACGTATCGCTTACCATCAGACGAACGGCATGCTCGTCTCGCCAAACAAAGCAAAAAAAAAAAAAAAACATCGAAAAGCGGAATGTAAGAGAAAAGAAAGAATGTTCTATTATATGATTTGACAGCCTCCATTGCGCAGTTGGATGAAAGCCAGCTGTGAAAAAGTTCTGTGGGACTGAAAAGCCCCTCGTCGTTTCTAATTCCCACGATACCATAAATATTTTATTTGTGATGTAGCAGAAATTAACGATTCAAAAGATCTTGTGAAAGCAGTGGCGGATTCAGGGGAGGTCACGGGCGTCCTGACCCTCCTGGGCTGACTCCCAATGGACAGAATTTATTTTGTAAAATTTATAAGAACAGAAAAACGACGACAATTAAAGTAAAAATTGTGTGTGTGTGTTCACAAATGAGTGCTATAACAAACTTTAAAAAATCATTATTACGAATTTGAGCATTGAAATCGTACCCAGTGTTCTGACAAGAACTACATGACCCCCCCTGGCTTGGAAGCTGGATCCGCCCGTGTGTGAAAGACTATTTGAATAAAGAATATATTGATTTTGATTTTGATGTCAGAACTATGAGTGATTGTAGGCTGTATTTCTTTTTAATTTATTTAATATCTACGGTTTCTCTCACAGGCAATACCATTCCTAACCGTGGTGGTAGGAGGCTACAACAACACAGATGAATGCCGACTATTGTCGGTGCTAACAACGGGAGAAGAACGACAGACATTCTTTCCTTCTAGTAAAAAGGTTTCTCTCAAACCTGACAGGCCGGGCTGGTCTAACTACGTCAAAGGCGTTGTTGCTAACTTCCCTGGTAAGTACTCAAAGAGTCTCTAAACTGTAAAATGTAGTATATTTTTTGACGAGAATATAGCTCCTTAAGCCTTCATTCTAATACCTCGGGGAGATCGGAAGGGCTTGTCGGGGTCAACGGCCTTCAAGCCTGGTGCATGTGGCAATTGTTACCCCTACCGCGATCTAACAAGATCTTTTGCCGGCATACCGACTAAAACGTCTCGGTGGCCTAGTATACTATGACCGTGCTATGAACGTATTAGGAAAATATGCAAAGGGTAATTACGGGTATTTTAAAATTTGCCTTTAATCTTATTTCATGAGGTTTAATTATTTAATTAAGTCATTTTCTATAATCTATATGTACTTATACTATACGAGTAGTATAATAGATACTTAAAAGTAGCTGCCCGACGTGGTTACACCTGGGTGCAGATACACTTTTTTAATAATAAAATATTCTATCACCTATGTTCTTCAGGGATAATTCAGGAATCCAATGGTGAAACAAATTTTCAAATCGGTCCAGTAGTTTCAGGGCTCATTCAATGCACTCAATCAAAATATTCCTCTTTATAATATTAAGTTAAGATAAACGGAACGTATAAAACACAACAACGTTTCATTAATATGCTCACATACATTCTTAATAGGATTAAAATATAAACTTCTTGACACTTAGGATCGTTAATGGGGAACCATTAGCCTATATCAATATAATTATGTGGGGTTCATCGGGTTTGCCTTTATAAATATGTTAACTTATTGACTATAATTTAACGAGTATCCTCTTAAGATAGCCTTGCTGTAAATACGTCGAAGATGTTTAACTTTCCTCTTAAATCACGTAATAAGCTGATCTATATGTGAAACTGTATTGGTCTTGTGAGTCGAGCTATATTTGCTTTAGATTTCGTGTTTATAAGGCTTATGTTTAGCAATGGGTTTCCCGTGTCTGAGAGAGAGAGAGAGCGAAAGAGAGATTTATGAACGAGGAAATTAGTAAGAGAATGTAGAGACACTGATTTTCCTTTTTTGCTATGAATGGCGAGACGAGCATGCCATTCGCCTGGCGTTGAGCGATACGACTGTTCACAGTAGCAAAACCAAACAGCACCTTGAATTACAAAACCATGCTTGGACATAATATGTTAAGTCTCAATATGTCCAGTAGTTACTCTGGCTTAAATATCCTTCGAACTGAAACACAACAGTGCATTTACACTGCTGTTTGACAAAAAACAATAGACATTGCGGTGGTGCCTACCCAGGTTTTAGGAGGTCTACCACCATTAAAGGTCGGCATAATTCTATAGACTTGAGAGAGATAACTTACCACCACGCATAGCAGTCACTTTGTTCTGCCAGTATACTGGATATATCCAGACCGAGTCTGAAAACGAAGCCAGGTATTAAATTTTCAGTTGCATTTAGTTACTACAAACAAAATGCAACTGGAAATTTCGCAAAAAAGCGTCATTTAAAAAAAAAACGTATATCATATTGTTCGAGTGGTAATTACGTAGTTATTACCTTATTGTTTATTATTTATTATATATTTTACATCTATTTTAAAGACGCCGTGGTACGCTAGCATTTAAATCACGAGTATTATTATTATTTTAGATAAAACCAAAAATATATCCCATGGTTGTCTGTAAAACATTGCTGTAGAGCGATAAGAACGCCATTTGTATTATTTTTTTAATTATTGTTTCTGTGTAGTGGTTTAAGTTTGTGTACAATAAAGATTTAAATAAAAATAAAACGATGTATTTATTATCACAACACAACCTCGTCGCTTTGTTTGCGAAATATTTAGTTGCATTGTGTCTGTAGTAACTAAAACTACCACCTGGCTTCGTTTTCGGTCGCAGTGTAGATATACCTGTTATCCAAAAAAGGTAATTTCTAGAGTTATTTGTTACCTGTAGGTCGTTAAAGTCTAATCTAAACATGTAAAGAGTAAACAGCAAGTAGCATTGCAGAGTAGTCAACAGTTTTAAAAGTAAAATGTCTGTCCCAAGTGTACAAGTTGGTTACACGTGTTTGAAACATTTTTACGTAAACTGATCCGACCATTCCGGTCAGTAAGTTTTAGCTTGCACAAAATATTTTTACGGTACGTAAAGTCTATTTTTATCGCGGTAGTGAGGATTTGGGCTAATGTGTTGATACATTACTTCACTATATAGCATAAAACAAAGTCGCTTTCTCTGTCCCTATGTCCCTTTGTATGCTTAAATCTTTAAAACTACGCAACGGATTTTGATGCGGTTTTTTTAATAGATAGAGTGATTCAAGAGAAAGGTTTATGTGTATAGTACGTGCATATTATTGTAGAGAAATCTATATGCACCCGGGCGAAGCTGGGCCGGGCCGCTAGTTGTATATAAATAAATATGTAATGATATGAATCAGTATTAAACAAAAATCCACACTATCATTATTTAGCGGTAGACCAGCTTACAAAGGCACAATATCGGTCAATAAACTAATAATTGCAATAAAAAATATATGCACCGTAATCTTTTTCACTTATCGATGTAAATAAAACGATAAGTCTATTGAATGAATTTTAATCTTAACAGCCGACTATTTCCCACTTGATAATTCTTGCCCAAATATGTAGTTACTTTTGGAAAGTGTAAAGGCTTTCGGGTTATCAATTTTGATTGTCAGAACCTTGGTGACAAAGGATTTGGCGATTCAGAAATCCACTGAGGTAGAAATCAGTTTCGTCAAAGAAGATTACGTTATTGGAGTTACGGAATGTGACTTACATTTCCAAAGTGAAATTTTACCCTAAACTAAAGTATAATTTTATCAACTTTGAATGCGCAAATCGTATAAGGTTGTATTTCAAATCTATACTATAAAATACGTTGTGTAGTCGTTGTCGAGAGTCAGTCCTAAACGCGAAGATTGATAACGCATTGAAGTTGCAATTGCTAATAGCAGCCACACACGTTACGATATAACTGTGCAAGTCTGATTTTGTTTGCCTGTATACTTAAACGCGAGTGGACAAATAACTGCGCAAACTTAAAACAAGGACGCTCTGTTTGACAGAAATGTTGTTTGCGCAAACCAGACTTGCACAGATATATTTTTACGTGTGTGACGGCCATAATTCTCTTATCCCCTTGATGTTTTGCTTTGATCATTGTGGACAGTCCACCTTTTAGGGAGAGTTTTTGGTGTTGATTCCATTTTTAAAATTCCCATTGAATAATTAAATTTATGGTTAGGCACTCACTGACTTTGCTAAGAGCGAATTTAAGTTTATAAAACTTTCGCACAGTTCATACGATTGACTTTTTGGAAAACAGCGTTGACCTCAAATGCGCATTGGTCTCCCTTGAAGTGTTTTATTCTGTATCTGTATCAGTCCATATACATTCCACTGCAGGGCACGGGCCTACTCTACAATCGAGAGTACGATTGAGAGTGGTTAAGCCATATAGCTTCACTTCAGCCACTTCAGCCACTTCAGCTTAATATTTGAACTGTTTCATTATATCTTAAAATATAAGAACTAAGCTATCTGAGGACTACCGTCTCGCCGGGCTGTTAACTGCTGTAACGTTACATAAATACGTAACGCCTTGACGAAGGTCGTTATATAAATACTATAACTATAGCCATTTAAAATGTATTTCTTTCTAGTCCACCCTAAACATGAAAAAGATATAATATATTTCATGTTGAAAGTAATTATGTATTGGAGTAAATGAGGTTTTACATAATTAAAAGTGATGCACATTCATTTTATGATGTAAGTTTATGAATCAGTACGGTTCCTGTGATTTTCATTTTGATATTGCTCCAGGCGAACAATTTCACGGGTTAACAAGTCGCAATGGTGCTGTTACGATCCAATCCGTGGTGAAAGCATTCAGCCATTAATTTATATATTATGTTCAAACCTATAGAAATTCATTGTTCTATATATTCTGCCGTTTAAGAGTTCCGTATTACGTAATTATTTTTGTTGCCTTATTGGATTAGTGTTGATGTGACAGTTTTTCAGTTTGAAAGATATGGTTACAGCTCGGCATACCCATGGACGTATGTATTTTAATGAAGGAATATTGAAAAAAAAGCTATTGTATCACTGAAATATATATTTTTAAATATTTCATGTGTGTGTGTTCGTGTGTAGTTATCATTAAAATATTGAATGTTCAAGTTCGTATTTTTATAATCATGCTTAATTTTATTTAGAGTAAATATAATAATTATGTATTTAAATGTAAGCCCACCTACTGGCGGACTGACATTATATGGTAGGCTGTATTCCATACATACATACATTTATAAATTTATACCTTTTTCTCAGAAGGGTTAGGCAGAGGTGCAATCAGAAGACCCACGTTTCGCTTTGTATGTTCCGTACCACGATGTGACAGGGGGCGAGCCTATCGTCATATAGGGCACAAAATGATGATGAGTGACTACGGGCCGATAGTGAATACAAAAATCTAAATCACTTCGCCCGACCCGGGATTCGAACCCGAGACCTTAATACTAATCGTACCGTAGTACAACTGCGTCACTGAGGCAGTCAGGCAGAATATTCCCAGTGTTATTTAAACTGAATGTGTTAAGAGATACGAAGTTTTTTTTTTTTATTGCTATGAATGGCGAGACGAGCATGCCGTTCGCCTGATGGTAAGCGATACGACCGCTCATGAACAGTAGCAAAACCAAACAACACCTTGAATTACAAAGCAATGCTTGGCATTCCACAGCGCTCGCCATCCTGAGACATAAGATGTTAAGTCTCAATATGTCCAGTAGTTACTCTGGCTACAAAGCTCTTCAACCCGAAACACAACAATGCGTTTACACTGCTGTTTGACGGGAGAAATAGACACTGCGGTGGTACCCACCCAGATGGCCTCTCACATATGAGAGACCTACCACCAGTAGAATTTACCTACCACCAGTATTTAGGTTTAAAATATATTGACATCATAATATAGTTATTGTATCCGATAGCGGCATTTATTATACAAATGTAATAAAAGGCGGTGCTTTTTATACTTTATTAGGCTGAGATAACATAAAATTTAGGTTCTAGTAATTCTTTAACGGTATTTTACAAGAAACAATGTGGGGGCTATTGAGGTATTTATTAATATTGCCTATAATGGTAACGTGTGGTAAAGAAATAAAAAGATTAACGATGTAGAAATGCAATATTTAAATTAAAAATAAGATAAATATATCAGTCCATATTTTCGATCATGCTTCTTCTGCATTTGAGAGGGGTTAAACCCCTGTTCTCTACTACACTGCTGTCGTGCGGGTACGATTATTAAGTGATGCGAATGCAACCTACCAACCATAACTTCATATTTTTACTCTCTCGAAACACTGAAAAGTGCAGAAAATATGAAAACCCTTAAAAAAATTAAAATAACATCCCGTGGTTATTCGCAGACGTCAAAATGAAGGTGTTATTAAATAAAACTTAGTACTGTTTAACACATACCAAAATCTAAGAGTATTTATAATATAGAGGGAGCGCTGTTACTTCAAAAACGTAAATAAAAATGGTAGTGCCATGCCGGGCCACCTTTTTCTGCCCTCCTATTGGCTGATATTTAACAGGTTGTCCAACATGCACGAATTACTTGGAATAGAAACGTAATAAAAATAAATAGTTTAGGCCTATATACTTCCACTCAAACTCATTTTAAAGGATAAAAGCTAACTATACTTTTGGTTATCAAAGGAATTTATAGCAATTTGTTATTAAATAATTCATTCGATTTTCAATAATATAGGAGCGCTACAGGAACAATAAAATATCTATTTCAAGACGCAAATGTATGACTGCGTTCCCTCTATATTATAAATACGCCAAGACAAAAATATTATAATTAAAGCTTGATGTGTTTACCTTATCAGACAAAGTGGATGGTTTCGACGCTGTCATAGTGTCTGATGTTCCCATGGGCGCCGGCCTGTCTAGCAGTGCCTCCATAGAAGTCGCTGTCTTTACCTTCTTAGAAGGACTTACCGGTAAAAGCGTTGGGTATGTTGTTTTTTTATTTTTATTATATAGATACACCATTGGTGCGCCACCGATAAAATTACATTTTGTTTTATATATAGGTATTGTGCAAGGTGACGAGTCTTTATAGGTGTATACATCGTTGCATTATTCGTAAATTCAAGTAATTACCTCCGTCTATACGCCTACACAACTTATTTTCCAACTCCAATTTATATTATCCTTTGATGTATTTTGGTCCGCTTAAAAGTAAATTTACATTTTCGCAGACTTTTCGCATTTCGTGTCGTGCGTTTAAATTATAAAACGCTTGCCGTAGCTCTTGGATTACAAGAATTGAAGTGATAAATTATTATTTTTAGATTACTCCGAAAATTTCAGTTATCTACTTCATGAAGAGCTGGGAAATTAGTCTTATTTTATTGGATTGTGTTAGTCTTCATCTTTTTGTTATTAGTTTTGCCGTTATTAATAGATTTAATAATCTTAAATTTTAATAATATAGTGACACCATTTTCACATAAATTTCGTAACATAAATAAAATTATTCATAAAAGCCATAAAATACGACGTATTCATATTTATGATAAAAATGATCTAGGCACGAAATATTTCTAACATTTTATAAAAAATGTCAATCGTTTCTAAACTTTGGCACCACGTGTGAGTCGACGCGGCCTTTTTACTCTATGTTATAACAGTTAATTAAATTTTGCAGGCTGGTGGAAAAAGCGAAGCTGTGTCAAAAAGCCGAGCACGAATTTCCCGGCATGCCGTGCGGAATCATGGATCAATACATTGTTACGTTGGGAAAAAAAGAACACGCGCTCCTCATAGACTGCCGGTTAGTTTATTTATTTCTGTCCACGTGTATACTGTGTATTTTTTGATACCTCAGATTTTCACGACACACCGAGGCGATGTGTCATAACGGATTATTATTCCCTTTATTTTATAAATCTTATTTACATTTCTATATGTATATTACATATAGAATATTATATTAAAAAAGGAAAATATATTTACGTAAGAAAGACGTACGCTACGTAAGAGTATTCAAAAAATATTGGCCGTATTTTTTAGCGCGTGGCTCAAGAACCAAGCCACCGGTAGTTAGGCATCCAAATTAAGGAACCTCCTCACTAAGTGTTTCGTGTCCAACGAACTGTGCTTTAGATCCGGCTCTTGATCCAACGACCAATTAAGCGCCTCTCTCTGGAGATGTTGGTCGAGGTCTTTGGTATCACTTCAAGTTCAACAATCGGGAAAATAATAATAATAAGAAACTTTATTAATCAGAAGAAAGACATACAAAATACTAAAACTAAAGTACACGCAAAAAATAATACAAAAATAAAGTCAAAGTGTTAGATTGAACTCTGGTGCCCAAATAAAGATTTAACTTGTGTTATGGGTACCAGAGACAATACTTGTTGAGTCCACATGCCATAAGTCGGTAACCTCTAGTCACAGCGTCGCTTTGAACGGAAAATTAACTACCCCGTGTCCGATCCTTTGGTTTTCACCACGGGAAGAAGGCTTCCGGTAAAGATACCTATACCTATTTCCGCCATAATTCTATTAGTTTTGACGGCCAGGCATGGCGGTGAAGTAGATCTTCTGTGATGTAAATCTGAAAATGTATGTCAAATTATTCTATTATTGGCACTCCTGTGAACCTGAATGATTTGCAAACAAAATTACGCCAAACATTAGTACGACAGGTGAAACTGGTATGAATACTAGCTTTGAACATCTAGTTGAAGTTAAAGTTTAAGAGATTATGATGCTTTCACTTTCTTGATTTACCATGTATGTATGGGCTATCAGGACACGTGTCAAATGAACACGAGTGAAAACATTTTTATTTGTACGTTGCTGAGTGTATGTCAACAATAAACATTAAAACATTTTAGTGAGGAACCTCGTTGAAGTTGACGTTACAATAAAATATAATAATATCTCTTGTTGCATAACCAGGAAATAGGTACTGTATTTTTATTAGTTCTTTTAATAATTATCTTAGCTAACACGACACACATGATGGACACATGGGTGGTGGGTGTTAGGTCTCCTATACGTGAGAGGCTATCTGCGTAGGTCGCAATGGCTCTTTCTCCCGCCACACAGCAGTGTAAATGCACTGTTATGTTTTTTCATTTATGTTTAAGGGCCAACAAACAATAACACTTTTCTATTAACTAAGCTTAAATAAGATTTTTCAAATTATTTTAAAGCGCAACCAACCCTCTTGCCCTCGAATTAAATATCACCGTAAGATAAGGCCAACGAGGACATAGATAAAATGCAGCTCTCACATTCTCGCTCGCGCCATCTTCCTTTATTATTATTTAAAATAAAACACAGCCAATACGTAAGGAAAAACATTGAACATTAAATATGTATATAATATAATGTCAATAATAGAAAAACGTCAAATACATCAAATAAATTTACATAGAATTGTTTAGGTTAAAAATAATATTATTTACAGCTCTTTTGAACGATGCGGGTGAATTTGCAAACATATTGTTATCTAAGAAGTAATCATTATGTGATTTGTGTTCCGGTTTAAAGGACTTCGTAGTCAGAGTAACTATTTGAGACTTAACGTCTTATGTCTCATGATGGCGAGCGTAGTGGAGTGGCAAGCATTGCTTTGTAATTCATGGTGTTGTATGGTTTTGCTACTGTCCATGAGAGGTCATATCGCATACCATCACTTGAATGACAAGCCCGTCTTTCCATTCATTGTTATAAAAATAATACATTCACACAAGGATCGGTAGCTCACTTAGATAATTTCATTTTCAACAGGAAACATATTTTATTAACAAGTTAAATACTATACTACAATATTAGATGATCAAATCGATGTAAAATAGTAATAATAATAGTACCCCAACAGTCACATACATAGTCCTGACCTCACACTAAAATCGAGTCTTGTATCGTGGCTATGGATATAAGTATATGGCGTTTCATAAAAAAGCTTCAGTTATAGGAAGTTCACTGCTGAACATAGGCCTCCCCAATGGATATCTACATCGACTTGTTGGAAGCGGATTTTAACCAGGTCGTCTGCCCTCCTTGTAGGCGGGTATCCGACATTTAATTTGCCAGTACGTGGCCTCCATTCCAGAATGTAACTCAGAAGCTACACTCATTAAATAACTTAGTTTCATGTAAACTTTCTCACGTTCCGTAAATTAGCATGTTTGAACCGCGATGGAGGTTCCGAATAGCTAGTGAAACTGATATTACTTAACCCAAGCTCTCTTGCACAACCACGCGCGGCTCACTTTATCATGGATGTCACTCTCGTCACGAGTCTAAAAGTTCTTAACTTCGTATCTTTGTACAGCTAAAATTGAACGCACTTTTTTATTTGTTTAAGTAATTTTGTACATGTAAAGATTTACCTTAATCACGTGTGCATTTTTGAACTGTGAAATGCACTTGCCTCCAATGTTGTTGCATTCAAGTATCATAATGATTAGAATCTAGCGCAGTGAATATTTTTATAGCACAAGCGATTTTAAACAAACATTATCTAATCGTAAGTATTATTATATGGCCGGGTCTCAAAATGTATTTATTTACGTATTTATTAAAAACATACATAGCTGATATATAAATTAATGTAATCATAAACTCATTGAGATTTTTCGAGCATGGGAGATAAGGAAAGGAAAAAGGACCGAAGGGTTAGGGTAGAAGAATACAATCTCATAACACTGTCTTTATAGTTTTCTTTAGTACAGTGGTACCTGTCTGATCATGCCGTTCCATTTCCAAGTAGTCCAAGGGAACAAGGTTCTATTACTTTTAAAACTTTACAGAACAACTAGAAAAATGACTATTGTAAAACTATTCAATAGAAAAATATAACTCTAAGCGCATTTAAATACGAATAGTTTACTTCACAATTGCGAAAACGAACGGGAATGCAAGAAGGCACTGTTTAACATTCCACGCACGTACTCGGATTTTGCTTTGTACTCCAACTTTAAAATTTTATTAAACTGGAGCATTGCTATTGTAACTGATAGACTTATATACCTACAAGACTTGATGTATATGTAAAATATTTATGTTTGCTGCTGGAATATCGTTTTAGTTTTCATATAACGGTAGATATATTGTATCTCTGTGAGGAAAAGTTGGGCAAAGTAAGACTATATTGTTTTATGAATAATATATTGAGGAATTTATACTGCAGTATGAGTGATGTATTATATATTTTTAAAAGTATTTCATTTATTTATAGAGATTATTGTTGAGTATAGAACTTCATTCTTAAATAACTTTTTCATTATCCTAAATCTAATATATTAAATATATAAATTAATAAACAAATACACCCAACAGTCACATGCCTAGTTGAGACCCACACTAAGATCGAGTCTTTTTTTTGTATCGGCAACTAAGAGAGATTTTTCAGTCTCACAACCATCCAACCCCGGAACAAATACTATTGGTTCATACAATTAATGTATGTTTTGGCGCGGGGATCGAACCCGTGGCCTTTAGTTTTGCTGTCGGCGTCTAACCAATTGCGCCACGAAGGTTGTCATATTTTCTGTATTCATTCAAATATTGTTCTAGATCTTTAGAAGCAGTCCAAGTACCTTTAGTGACAGACGACGTGGCTCTGCTAGTAATCAACTCCAACGTAAAGCACCAACTGACTGGCAGCGAGTATCCCCAAAGAAGAGCTCAGTGTCAAGAAGCAGCTGATAAATTGAGATTACCAACACTCCGAGGTGCTAAGATCGAGGATTTAGAAGGTAAGCAAATGAATAGATAGCACAAATGCCAGTGAACCTTTCATTCTGAATGTGATAAACTGTATACCTATTTTTCTTTTGTTTTAAGATTCTGTTTCGAGGCAAAGTAGTTTATGAAATCGCTCCGGTGGAGTGGCGTAGTGGTCAAAAAAATTGTGTGAAATATTTGGTAGAACCGGTATTTTTTACAATTATGTTACTTGTAATATTTAATAACATAATACATCAGTTGCTGAAATAAATTTGTAGATACATAATATATTCAGCATTTGGCACTTCGATTGCTGATTAAAGCACAAAAAATGGTAGTTTCATGATTTATGAGTACAAAAGTAGTGGTAGAAAGAAACTTAAAAGAAATGGCATGATATATCGTTATCAATCATAGTAAGCATTCTAGATTGACTTTATATTATAGTACGTAGTAGATACAGGGTTTGTCCTAAATAATATGGGTGTGTCACTTTTAATAAAACAATTGTAAATTGAAATGGGTTACTTTCATACGGATGTTTGACTGGAATTACTGAATTTCTGTCACGGATATTTCGTATTGGAACATATTTCAACAACGTAGCTATTTTTTTGTACGATTTAGATTCCGGATGGCATTTGGTAAATAAAATAAATACACCCAATAGCCCCATACATAGTCCTGAGCCCACACTAAGATCGAGTCTAGTGTAGTGGGTACCAGGAGAGATTTTTCGGTCTCACCCAAACCCGAAACAAATACCTGTGGATAACACAAATATTTGTCTCGGTGTGGGGATCGAACCCGGGGCGTCACGTTTTATAACCGGCGTTCAACCAACTGGGCCAGGGAGGCTGTCATAGTGGCTAAAAACTACTGTGAACACTATGGCTGAACTCTGGTAAAGTTTTATTCGGTTACTGTTAATGATTGAGCGATCTCTGACCTTGTAATCCGTTTAGGTTTCTTTTTTTAACTGGTGCGTTGCCGTCCAGAAACAGCATGCATTGGTAACTGACAATAGTAGCCTGTCGTTATTCCATTCAATTAAGCAATCCTTCAATTAAAGTTATTAAAATATAGTCCTGGCTCTTGTAATTATGAGACATTGTTTTATAATCGAAAACCTGTAAACAGAAATTTGGTAATGATATTTTGTTTACTGTTTAGTGGAAGTTTTCGTTATTATTCAATATAATCTCATTCCAGTTTTAATCTCAGATTCTCAGAAAAGTTTTAAATTGTATTAAAAATTAATCAATCATTAGATTTTGACTGAACAGTCTCCTTGGTTATGAAAGCATTTACCCGAAGAATATATATTAGATATGTTTCAGAAAATATTATTGAATTTAAAAAGGTTAATACTTTCCTAGATTGACTGGCTATGCAATTAATTTTTCAGGTTGACGATTCCATGAGCATATTTACAGATATTTTATATTGTCCGCTCATATTTTTTGCGAGTTTTTGGTGCCGTATAAAACTTTAACTCTACTTTAGGTAGTATTGATACTTGTACGAGTAACTTGATAGCTACGATTTTTTAGTTTCAGGGGAACTTTAATGTATTTCATTGATAGCAACTATTTAGTTACCTAAAATCAAAATCGAAAGTTATCATCAATATAATCTTATATTTTAAAGAGTTATCTTAAGAAATCTATTTTGATTTGAAACTTTTGTATCTATCTTCGAACAGAAATAAAACAAACGCGGTGTTTAATAACATTATTCTACCTGAAATCATGGTGTTAAGATTCACTGTGAAATTCCATTGCATTCTTTATGAGGCCCGCTCTCAAATTAAAAAATCAGACGTTATCTAAGAGCCTAAAAATAAAATATTTATGACGTCTAAAACAGGAGACGTCAAAAAAAGCGAAAGGATTTTTCACAAAGTCAAATTGTCTTACATTATTTTTCCATTTATGATGTAAATGGAATAATACTGTATATGTTTCTTTGGACATATTGCAATATCGGACAAACTCGTAGCCTGAGGCACGACTTTATCAAAGCAAAATAATAAAAAATGTGGATTTTTTCCTCTTTGAAAGGGGCGCACTCAATGTTGATAGCCGCAGGTATCACTCGAAAACAAACATGTTGTGTTTGCAATAGAAGAGACAGTTTTATGATTTTCTGCTAGCTCCTGAGCTAGTTATATTGAACGCTGTGTTACCGCGAATTTTCTCGAACAACAAAACAAACATGCAAAATAACAATTATTAACTGTGAATATCGCTAAGTTTTCACTATCTCATCAAGCTGCACAAACTAGTTGTGGGGCTCAAATATCATTTCGCACAGAAACTACTGCTTATTCTAACTTCCGTCTCATACGGCATTTCATTATGTTGAGCCCACAGCAGCGTTGTAACGTGAGTTGGCTCGTCGTGACTTCAGTGATATTAGCTTGCACCAGTTTTTGTTTAATGAGCGTCATAAAGTCCATGTCTGAGAGTATTTCATTACACTCATTAACAATGTCCTAGTTATGTGAGGTATTATTTTAAACCTCGACCTTTCAAGACTCACTCAAGTACACTAAATCCAGTACTTCGATTACCTTTGCTTTTAGAAAAGTATTCCATCTATCCGTTAAAATCTAGTTATGAGTTTAATTGTGATAGTATGTGTACTATATATTTCTGTAACATGTATACTTCTCCATTAAATAAAATTTTAACTCTTCTCTAATTAATATTTGATGGCTTCCGTTGCGTAGTTTATTAGACGTCGGCTGCTAAAGTGAGGCCGCGGGTTCGATCCCCGCACCGAGACATATGTTTGTGTGAACTACGGGTATCAATATCGGGTCTGGGTGTTTGTGTAACCGAAAAATCTCTCGTAGTTCCCGATACCCATGACACAAGACTCAATCTTAGTGTGGGGTGAGGACTATGTATGTGACTATTGGGTGTATTTATTATATCGTTGAATATATGATAAATTTTGAAAATGTCACATTTATCTTACGATTTACTGGTGGTAGGTCTCTCATAAGTGAGAGGCCATCTGGGTAGCTACCATCGCAATGTCTATTTCTCCCGTCAAACAAGCAGTGTAAATGCATTGTTGTGTTTCGGATTGAAGTTCATTGTAGCCACTAACCCGAGTAACTACTGGATATATTGACACTTAACATCTGATGTCTTAGGATAGCGAGCGCAGTGAAATGTCAAGCATTGCTTTGTAATTCAGGGTGTTGTTTGGTTTTGCCAGTGTTCAGGAGCGGTCGTATCGGTTATCATGCTCACCTTGCCATTCATTGGAATAAAAAAAAAATACGTGAAAGGCGAAGATCATTATAAAGGGGCAGTGAGTCGGCTATATTTGTCGCCGGAGTAACGACCGTAGTGATGGATGTCGGGACGGAAAGGTATTGGGGTGGATATCACGTGTGGTCCGTGTAAGCTGACCTTGTGCCCATTCGGACACCAATATAAAAAATCTGTTACTAGCGGAACGTGGAAGACAGAGGACCGTCGTAGATAAAATAATTTTAAAAAGACCTTAGTTGTACAGGTTGATGAATTCTGTGAACTGCAAAATTCATGAAAATTTTTATTGTTTTTATTAGAATTAATGGCGAGACGAGCGTGCCATTCGCCAGATGGTAATATGATACGACTGCTCACTGGACAGTAGCAAACCAACAACATCATGAATTAAAAATCAATGTTAGTTATTTCACTGCGCTCGCTATCCTGGCAGATATTAAGTCCCAATATATCTTGTAGTTACTCTGGCAATGTCCTTCAAACTGGAATACAACAACACATTTACACTGCTGATGGTGGGAGAAATATGAATTGCGGTGGTACCTACCCAGGCGGACTTTAACATATGTGTTGGGTTTGGGTAGTATTTCAATAAAACTCGTTAGAATTGGTGTATCACTGATAAAAATATATTCTCACAATGACGTTACAATTACATGAATAAGACAAGACAGAATAGAAAACACATAGACACCTCTTTCGACAGGAAACAGAAACTTAATTTATTCTTTTATGAATATTGTATGCAACAAAACGTTTACAAAGATAATCGAACTACTTTATAAAACATTTTATTCAATAATATGAAAGACCTACAACCAGTAAAATACATCTAAAGTTATGGTGGAAATACGATTAAATGTATTCCGTATGTCGGAAAAAATACTAACTTACTTTCCCTGCAATTTATGTAATAACCAGACTCGAGACTCTTGTAATTAATGTTTGCTATTTAAAAGCTTTGCAATTTATTTTAATGTGTTACTTAGATATATGGAAGCCCTTTTGCTAAAATTTTTTGTTACTCATGCTGCGAGTTTACATTGACGAAAGTCTCTGTGGTGTAGTTAGGCCAGCTGTGATACGAGAGGCCGCGGTTTCTATCTCTCCACCAAATAAATGTTTGTTTTGGGTCTTGGTGTTGTGACATCAAACAGTTTTTCCTAGTTTCTAAACATAACAAAATTTTTGTATTTGTATGAGTGCCTGTGGAGTATACATTTATTGTTATAAAAATAGTTAGATGGCCTCTGTGGCTCAGCTATTGACCGGTATGATTGTAAAGCTGAGGTCTCAGGTTCGAATCGCCGCGCTGGTCGGGCAGAGTGATTTTTCAATTAACTATCAGCTCGGAGTCAGGTCAGGTCATTTGTGCCAGATGTGGTGATAAGCTCGCCTCCTTTCACATCATGGGAGGGAACACATAAGGCGAAACGTGTTTGTTTTGGTTGCTATCAGGAGAACCTCCGTACTTCTTTTGGGAAAACGGCGTGTGTTCAAGTATTTATGAATGTTAATATCGTAAGGGGGTTTATGATTTAAGGATACTTCAGTAGGGCGTACGGCGCGGGGGTCGGGGAGTCATTCGTTTATTCGTAATAATGTTCGGGAAATTCCACTTGTAAATAAAGGTATTATATAATTCTTGAATTGTTCAAGGATCCATTAATATCTAGATCATTGATTCTTTTTGCCATTTTCGTCTAATGAACCATGGGTTTTGGTACTTATATTTCCCTTTGTATTTATAAATATTCATTCACTTGAGTTGGTTTCTCTGTTTTTCAAGTTTTTGACGTCTTATAAGGACGTAACAGAAGATCGGATTTATTTTTACACATCAGTTGTTGTCTCAAAATTAGTTTTGTTACTATGCGATTTTATTTTATTTCTATCGTGTCTAAAGCTGCATGTACACCGGAGTTTCATTTTGTAAAGCAACGTTTCCAAATATTACTTAGCAGTATCTGATAACAACATGCTATATACTTCTCATCAGAAAAATCGAAACACCTTGCAAGTTTATGATTTGTAAAGATTATCAGAAAAATGTGTATAATTTGAAAACATCAACATTAGGACTTTAAAACCTCATATTATTCACTATTAAAAGATATTCGACATATATTCTTAAATATACATGTAATCATGCGTATAAATACGTTTATAAAAACATAAAAATATATACACATAAAAATAAACATACAGTATAATGTAATACTTCCTAAAATGTGGTAGCAATCGACAACATTGTAATATTTAATATTATTTTTTGTTATATTCTGATATTTTCTGCCCGTGTGACGCATTGTACTCCGGTACGATTACAAAGCTGAGTCTCGGGCTTAAATCTTGTGTCGGGCGAAGTGATAAGTATAAAGGTGTATATAAAGAATTAGTTTAATGACTACTACATTTGTATAACATAGTTCATTAATTCGTACTTACGGTCTCGAAGTTTGAAATATTATCATCATTAACCAGTCTGCGTTTGTATACTGGACGGTATTTACAAGAGAAGGCCATTGTGCTTTAATTAATTCAGATTTGAACATTCTCATACACGTTGAAAAGAGTTAGACGATGCAGGGGGGTTAATCTATCATCCGATACGAATTTCGAATTTTCGGACGTCGTGCGTAAGATTTCACTTAATATGTGCCTGTACTCCACAAAATGTTGGAATACTCTAGAGTTCGGAGAAAATGATAAGTATAATAGAGAATAATATTCATTTTTAGAAGTGGAAAACTTATATCTTACTTCGAACGATGAACATGATATGGTTGGTTGTCTGGAAGAGATCGCCTCGAGCGATAAGACCGCCATTGTACTCTTTTCTTGTCAGTTAAATTTTGTATGTTATTTCTTTATTGTTACTGGTGTATAATAAAGCTTTAAATAAATAAATAAACATCCGAACATTCGAAGTTTGTGTCGGATCATAGGGTATCTCCTCTGTACCCAAGTCTTATCACTATTGGCGGTGACGTCTAACATTATTCTAAACACAGATTCTAACCGTATATTATAATAGATAATTATATATCAGCCTGATATATTTTATGTAGTTAAATCGCTTAAAAATAAATTTGTACACATTCTGCTGGTGTGACGACTTAATTTCACACTTGCGCTCCTACCGGGGTGCAGGTAAAACTTTTTTGAAAATATAGTTTAACCTTTTTTCATCACGGATAATGTAGGATTCTAATGGTGAAATAATTTTTATTTAAGTCCAGAAGTTTTAGAGCTTAAGCAATGCAACTAAACAATCATTTTTTCCCCATTATATATTAGTTTAGATTTTCTTCTGGTGCTCTCCGGATAAACTTCGGAATTAAGAGGAGGTGGGAGTAAAATTGTTACATCTAAAGTTGAGTAGAGTATATGATTGAAAATATATTTCTTGCCTTTGTTTTTCAGTGCTGAAGCGACTCGCTTGCGACGAGCTAGTGATCAAGCGAGCAGAACACGTCATTAACGAGATACACAGGACAGAGGAGGTGGGCAGGATCCTCGGCAAAAAGGACTTTAAGAGGGTTCGTATCTTCTTTGTTATAAAGACTTTTACTCTTAGCCCTATTTTAAAGCCAATCCAAGCCATTTGGTTTCCACAGCCGTTCATAAATCCTATGATTGACTACAGGTCTGATTGCTTGCTTGCCATTTATCGTAACTTTTAAGACCCAGAAGGAATCTTATTGTTTTATAATAAATTGCGAGACGAGCTAGCCATTCGCTTGGTGGTAAGCGATAAGACCGTTCATGAACAGTAGCAAAACCAAATAACACCTTGAATCAAAGCAATGCTTGGCATTCCACTGCACTCGCCATCCTGAGATATACGATGTTAAGTCTCAATATGTCTAGTAGTTATTCTGGCTATGATATACTTCAAACCAAAACACAACATTGCGTTTACACTGCTATTTGATGGGAGAAATAGACATTGCGTTGAAACCCAGGCGGCCTCTCACATATGAGAGAACTACCGCCAGTATTTACTGAAAATATAAATGTAATGTATTATCTTCGTTGGAGATTGTAATAAATAAAATAAAATAAAGACTCCAAACTCACACAGTAGATTCGGAATACGTACGGATTGAACTATTGATATCAGGTCATTTCGCGATAAATTTATTGACGCTCCACGAAGTAGAAATGAATTCACGAAACAAGTAATGAGATAATGTATTTGTTTTGTGAAAACCGTGTTTATGTATGCATTGATTTCAAATTTCGAGGATTGTTAGATTCACGATAATTTTAAATAGCAAGTTTTATTCGCCAACCGGCACTGGGCCAGCGTGGTGGACTATATGGCCTAACCACTCTCAATCGTACTTTCGATTGTAGAGTAGGCCCGTGCCCTGCAGTGGGATGTATATGGGCTGATACAGAAGTTTTGTTCATTTCCTGGTTCTAAGCACTGGATTTCTTTTTAACCGACTACACAACAATTCGACTGTTGCTTTTTTATTGCCTATACCAAAATTTTATAGTAATATCGGTAGTTTAAATTTAGCAGAGTTTAACAACTATTATTTTTGGCATTCTAGCTGGGTTTTAGATGTATTACTCGCACGTGTTGTTTTTTTGTAAGGCGTTGGTTATTTAATTTTAGAGTTTTGTCCTAACATTCTGTTTATTCTTCCGGACTATAACCACGGTACGCGTGAATAAGTTCGTGTCTTATTTATTGTACTGTATTTCATTTATTTTAATTCATAAAACCTGTAGATTAGGTATACCTCAATTCTCACAACGAGCGACAATAAAAAGTTAAAAATAAAAGTTTTACAAATAAATACAGGAACTGATATTTCTTTGTACGGCTTCTTTTTAGACTTTTACTCTTGACAACTCGACATAATTTTTTAAAGAATGTACTGTCAAAAGTTGGATATTATGAAAAATCTGGAAGTTTTACTTTGCGGATAACTTTTAAACAGGTTTCTCTTGCGAAAAACGGTTAAGAAAAGCCGAAGTTTCTCGTTCAAACTAATTTGTAATAATAAAATCAAGGAAAGTTCGAAAACAAGTGGAAAATCAATGAAAATTAGTTCTATAATGATAGTATAGATATATAATAGTGCGTGTGCAATAAGCCGCAGATTATACCACCTATTTATTGGTACAAAAGCATTCTAAAGCTGCGACATTTGCTTTGAAAATGTGATTATCTTTGACTAAAACTAAAACGTCCTACATACAATTTTAAATTGCTGAGTGCCATAGATTGTTATTGATATATTATTTAGAAATGAATACTTGAAGCCATGTTTATGAATACTAAATTATGTACTATAATAACAAAATCTCTACTTTTGACCATGTCACCCTTACGCAGGCATAATATTTTCTTCCCGCTCCGCTGGATTCCCATGGCCCTGGTTTGATATATGCGTAGTGCGCGTAAATTTTGTTCGCAATGACCGCTCCCATTTATTAATGACTGATACGCAAACCCGATTGGATTAAATTTTCTACTATCATACCAATCAGGGTTTTTATAGAAGTTTTTGATTTATTATTAATTATAAACCAGTATATATAGTATTACAAAAAATACAAATTATAGTAGTACAAACGGCGGTTGTATTACTCGAGGCAATCCTTTACTGTTACTACTTCTAGTGGGTGTAGTAATTTGGTTTTTTATAATTTGCATCAGGCAGGCGAGTTATTCTACCAGTCGCACGACTCGCTAAGCAAGTTGATGGAGGTGTCGTGTCCCGAGTTGGACCAGTTGGTGGACATACTGAGGGGAGCTGCCGGCGTGTATGGCGCCAGGATGACGGGAGGAGGCTTCGGAGGATGCGTCATTGCTCTGGTAATTATATAGATTGTGCCTTTTCTCTTTTTTCTATGTAAAATATATTTGTCTTAGTAGTAGGTGAATCCGTTTACCAATCATCATTATATTATGGGTTGCATCAATCTAATATGGCTTTGGGACTTTAATTGCCTTATTCATAGACAGTTCATAAACTTATTTTAGTTATCAATTATGTAACGCGCTTTCCGTTGTGGTGGGACGCGCACAAACGTTGCCATCTTTCAAAAAGCTGGTGAAAGAACACTACCTTTCTCATTAAATAGATAAAACATAGTACTATTCCCTGTATTCAGATATTTGTAATCAATACTATATTTAAAAATTATTATAGATGTTTATATAAGCATTTATAATCGTATGTATATGTTATGGCCCAAGTGATTAATTGGGCATTATTCATAATGCCCGGGCAATATGAATAATGCCCAATAAGAGCGGGCAATGTGATTATAAACAATAAATTTATCACATTGCCCGGGCATTATGAATAATGCTCAGTGCCTATTGGGCACAGTGATGTAAAGCGAATCGAAATCAAAACAATGAGCCGAAGTGGCATCGTGCAGCTATTGCAAGGTCACGCACCTCCCTTGGTACCACTTCCATGAAAAGGTAACGCACCATTCCTGAGATATATCAATTATAGTAACGTAACCTCAAAACACTTGTTGTCAATACAAATTTACTTCTGCATCGTCTCCGGCGTTACGGGAAGTTCAGCCCCTTCGCCCTTGCGTAACAGAAGATAGGCACCCATGCTCAACTCCGCAGCTTCGGCTTGCTGGTCGCCTCGGGCGACCAGCCTCAGCCGCTACGGCTCGCACGGGTGCCTATCCTTCGTTACAGCGGCCGGGGGCTGCTCTCCCTCCGCGCCTCCGGCTTTTTATATACACTCTAGGGTCAGTAGCCAAAAGACTACATGAATTCGAGGTGTCCCGAGTCGGTTTTGGGGCACAGTAGACCTAACTGATCCATAAAGTGGGTACACTAATTTCCTTCTGAAGATACGTTAAAAAACAACCAAACATAAGCAGATCAATTCAACCTTTGTAATTTATGGGTCTATCGTAGATGCGACAATGCGGCAGTGCACCACGTAAAAATTTACCCATTAATCACATTGCCCGATCATCATGTAGCCATATTCATAATGCCCGGGCAATGTGATAAATCGGTGAGTTTAGATTGTAATTAATCACTTGGCCCGATATGGCTGGGCATTATTCATACTGCCCGAGCATTATGAATACTGCTCGCATTAATCACTTGGCCCATAACATATATATATATATATATATATATATATTATATTACGTATGTGTATTTATGATTATCTATTTAATTATTTATATCTATTGGAGCTTATTTATTTATTTATTTAAATGCTTTATATACAAAGTATAAAGGCGGACTTAATGCCTGAGGCATTCTCTCCCAGTCAACCTTTGGGTGGTGCAGAGAAATCAAAGTAGGCGCATCACTAAATGATAATAAAATAAAAGTTCATGTGTAAACTAATAAATATCAAAAGAATATATTATATATACATAAATATATATGATTATAGGCTATATATTATAAAGATAAATATAAATACATATATAAATATACAAAACTACATATATTTTATACTTATACATACATATACTACATAAAACATACTAAGATTATTCTGCCAATTTATTAAGTAAATGTTGTCGGACTTTCGCTTTAAATGTCAAACGAGTACTAGACGACCTGATTTCGAGGGGGAGTGCATTCCACAGAAGAATAGACTGAACAAAGAAAGAAGAATGTATGAAATTAGAGGTGTGGGAAGGACACTGCAGAAGGAGATTATTAAGTGAGCGAAGATTCCTATTATGGTTACTCCCTAAGTAATTAAATTGAGACGACAAATAAGAAGGTGGAGCAGGGGACATAAGAATGGAAAAAAGAGTTGTAAGGGCGTGTAAGGAACGACGTTGACGTATTGGTAACCATTTTAACTGTGAGCGAAACAAAGAAATATGATCATATTTTCGGAGATTAAAAATGAATCGAATGCAGTTATTAAGAAGCCGGTCGAGTTTATTGAGGTGTTCTGCATCCAGATCAAAATAGCACACATCACCATAGTCGATTAAAGGAAATATCAAGGTTTGCACAAGCATTGTCTTGGTTTTCACAGGAAGGAAGTTCTTCAGGCGATAAAGAACACGTAGAGTACCCGTAACCTTCTGGCAAACTGCATTAACTTGAGCACGCCAGTTCAGAGAGGAATCGATCAGTATGCCTAGGTCTTTTACTGCGGAGCTCCATTCAATAACTGTGCCATTATAAGTAAGAGGAGGGATAAGTGTAGAGTCCAACCTACTCACCATCCTTGGACTACCTACAATAATTGCCTGACATTTACTTGGGTTGACGGCTAGACCAAAACTGTCGGCCCACTGTTTTATACGGGCTAAGTCTTCGTTTACTTTGTCTATGGCTTCAGTAACACAGTCAATCCCCGCCTGCGAGTAGATCTGCAAGTCATCGGCATACAAATGATACGCACATTGAAGATTTTGAGTTATAAGATTAATAAAGATAGAAAACAACAAGGGAGAAAGTATACCGCCTTGAGGAACACCAGAGTGAAGGTCACGCCATTTCGATGAAGTTTCATCGAGACGTACCGACTGCTGACGCCCCTGAAGATAGGATAAGAACCAGTTCAGTGCCTCGGACGAGATCCCAATGTAGGAGAGGATAGATAAAAGGATATCGTGACTGACGGTATTGAAAGCATTTGTAAAGTCCACTAGAGCCAACACGGTGACTTTGGAGTTCTCCATGCCTTTTCTAATATCGCCAGTCACTTTGAGGAGCGCAGAGGTAGTGCTGTGTCCAGGTCTGAATCCAGACTGTAGAGGATTTAATAAGTTGTTAAGATTAACAAACCTGGACAGCTGCTTATATACACAAGCCTCAAGCACCTTGGACATAAAGGGTAGTATGGATATAGGACGGAAGTGGTTGGCAGTGGACGGATTAGGAATTTTGGGAAGGGGTATGACATAGGCTTTCCGCCACGTGGACGGATATACGCCAGTGTCGAGGGAAGCATTAATTACATGGGTAATCGTAGGGAGGAGTAGGTCGAGTAAAGGAAGAATCATGCGACGGCTGATGTTATCGCAGCCCATGGAATTGGATTTAATGGAAAGGATAATCTTTCGAATCTCGCCAGGAGCAACTGAAGAAAATAAAAAAGGATCAATATTAGGACGAGGAAGGGAATTAAGGAATGTAAGGGTACATAACTTAGTTTGATGATCAAGTGGAGTAATGTTGGTGAAGTGAAGATTGATATCATCCAAACTGATCGTACTCGGGAGTTCAAAATGTTTTCCCTTACCAATACCTAGCGTTCTAAGGAATTTCCAGATATTGGAAGGGGTGGAAATGGAAATATTATCGAGAATATGGCGGCGTTTTGCATTACGTATCATCTGATTGCAACGATTTCTTGCAGTTTTAAATAAACACCAATTAGCATCTGACCGATCCCTCTTGAATTTACGAAAGGCACGGTCCCTACGCCTCATCGCCATCCGAATAACACTTGTCAACCAAGGAGCAGGAGGGCGTTTCAACTTTATGTGCCTAATGGGAGCGTGAACATCGTAAAGTGCAAGCACATTTTCACGGAAAATCGAGACCTTATCATCCACTGTAGATGCTGATGTCAGGTTCTGCCAGTCCAGATTCTCGGCATCCCTACGCAATTTGTCCAAATTCATGCGACCAAAACAACGCCTGCGCAAAACCTTGGGCGGGGGCTTATTGGGTTTTAAGGCGTAGGACAGGAACAGGAGGTCATGGCGAGAGAATCCAGGAGCCAGATACTGGCCAAAACAGGACACAAGGGAAGGATCAGAAACAAGGATGAGGTCAAGCCAGGTGTCGTCTCCACCGGCATTATGGTGAGTGGGTTGAAGGGGTAGGACGCACAGGCTAACGGAATTAAGGATGTCAAGGAGCTTACGGGTACGACAGGAGCTATGGGCAAGGAGATTGGTATTAAAGTCTCCCATGATGATATGATGTGCGTATTCCGATCCTAAAGATTCCAGAATCGATTCGAGACTGGAGAAGTAGTCTAAAGAAGGAGGACAGTAAACGACACCAAGTAAGGTTTTCACTCCCCTGACCCAAACCTCGAGAAAGAGATACTCTGCCGGCGCCGAGTCAATAGAGGAAGCTACAATGCTATATTTAAAATTAGAGCGTAGATAAACAGCTACACCACCTCCCCTCATATTGACCCGGTCATTCCTGATAAGAATAAATCCGGGAAGAGGATAAGCGGTAGAAGCCAACTGAGGTTTGAGCCAGCTCTCAGAAATCAGGACGCAATGCACGTTGGCATCAGCGAATGTATCCGAAAGGTCACTAAAATGACTTGGTAAACTTTGTGCGTTAATGTGACAGATATTAAATGTGTCAAGTTGACAAGAAAATTTTTGTCGCACCAAGTCACCAAGCCCATCATGTAGCGAAGAAAAACTGTCGTCACTGGTCATAGAAGCAGAATCAGTGGCAGTTATAAAAGAATCAGTATCAGAAGACATAATAATAATATATATATATATATATATATATATATATATATATATATATATATATATATATATATATATATATATATATATATATAAATACTAAGAAATAAATATACAACGATAAAATGTAAATGAATAAATGTGGTGCAATGAATCAGTCTCAGCACCACCCGCCAGCCAATACACATACACATTATTGTTAACATTAAAGATTACTGAACACAGAATAAAAAAATAAAAAAAAACAAAATATAAAGAGAAAAAAAAAAAATAAAAAATAGCACTCATTTAAGATTCTAAAAATAAATTTAAGTAGCAAAACAGAACTTGTAATAACAAAAGAAAGATTTCTAAACGAAACAAATGTGTCAACCGGCAAACGTCAACAATGTTATCGTAAATTTTATTTAAAAAGTAGGTACATTGATGCGTTTGCGCGGGTATTATGACCGAGTAGTCACAATTCACGCGATTAAATATTACGTAATGTGTAAAGTGTAAACAAAAGGTGTATAAAATGATCGCGAGTTATTAACTTAAAGTAAATTAGTAAATGTAATAAATAGCTATAAACTACCATGTTAGAGTGTCGTGAGTTATGTTCGAACCGTAGTAATTATCGCTGTTTTGTTGCCACTGTTGAGACCGCGGGTCTGTTGTTTCTGACCACTGAAGAATTTTCCAATGCCCGGGGATACCTCGCCATCAACGGAGTGAGCTCGTCTAAAGTAAATATCTTTATACGGTTACCATCAGAGGTCTTTATGACAATTGTACCGTCCTGGGTCCAACACGATCTGACGCCAAAGTGTTGCCGTGCCTTGCTGAAAACTTGCTGCCGTGGTTTGGTCAGAAACTCCTTCACTGTGATGGGAGAACCCTTCAGTTTTGCCTTAGCCCTCCAAACCGAAGAGCGATGTTCAACACCACAGAATCGGACAAGTATTGGGCGACTGTGATCCTTGCTTTGGGTCCCAATTCTGTGACATGCCTTTATGTTACAGGCAGAGAAGTCTCTTAAGGCCAGCGTATTGGTGACTATATTAAGGACAACACTTGTACAGTCCTCTTTCGGATCTTCTGAGACACCCAGAAAAAGAAGTGCCTTCCTTCGATGCCGTGTTTCGATGGTGTCTATCATCCGAGCACACTCGCATATCTGATTTCTCAGCAGACGAAGCATGTCGAACATCAGTTCTCGGAATGTGCGAAACTCCTCAGCCACACGAGCCACAGTGTCCTTTGCTTGACTACCAGACTGCAACTTTGCTTCTAGTTCAGCCATCCTCTTTGAAAAGATATCCTCTAATTTACTCTGGGTCTCCTGGATATCAGCTAATTGCGCCATTTTCTGTATTTTCTGCCTCAATGTGTAAAAAGTGTAGGTGCAGGCTAGCAGGTGGTGTATTTGGAGCTATGTTGTCACATACAGAGCTACTAACTTTAGTACAATGCACTTATGATGTGAAGAACTAAATGCACGCAAAGTATACCAAATAAATAGTGTATTATAATTTAAATTAAAAATACGATACTATAAATACGTCTATCTTTTTTAACACCTACCGCCGAAAAAAAACTTAATTAAAATTAATTAAGTAATTTACGCGATTGTTATTAATTGTAATAAAACTATTATTAACTGACTTTTACCGCGGATTTGGTTTAAGTTTCACATTTTTAACTACTCGACGTTTCGATTACTTTACAGCTTTCGTGGTCACGATTTTATTTGAATGACAATATAATGATGAAAATATCATTAATAAAATAATTTATTTAAAAATAAATAAGAAATAACAGTTTGAAGGCATTTTGATTGTAGACGAGGCTCATGCCCTGCAGTGGGAAATATGATATGAGCTGATATAGTACAGTAAACTTTGAACGCGTGGGATTTTTTATGGTTTTCTTGTATCTTTTTGGTAGGTGTTAGATTACTCACATTTTAACACCTTTAGTGTCTTTATAGGTACTAACGTTTAGTCTATGTCTGCCGCCAAGCCGTAGTCTGTAAGCATGTTTGTTTTTCAATTTTGATGCACATTGTAACTTGTGAAATTACAACTCAATACAGTGGTATTATAAGACTTAACATTAATGTTTCCGGGTAATGACCAACACACTGTGCCATATGACTTAGTGTATTTTATAGATGGGCAGACATAATAAAAAAAAGCTTTGAGTTTCAACCGGCATCAAATGAGGTTCTATATTCAATCTATTGACATGTTTGTATATCTACGTATTCTTTAAGTTACATTAACTTGAATGTTTTTTTTATTTCAAAATTATTTATAACACCCTTCAGTTGTTTTCCTTGTTATTTTCTATTACTACGCTTTCCCAACTCAACAATATATTTTAGTGTCAATTAGTAGCTGGTTGAACGTTGTTTAGTTAGCTTAAGAGATGTGTTACATACATAAAGGCCGTAGTTACTAGTTTATTTTCTTGTCTAGTCACGATGTAATCTGCAGTTTCTCAACATGCAATATATTTATAGTTTCTCAACATATAATATAATATGTCTTCTTTACATCACATTCATATCTTTACAAGCCGGCAGAATTAGGGGAACATGAGTAAAACTATGATTAATCCGTGAATGGCGATGAATATCCTCATTTGATTCTTTTAATTAATTTATATGATCGTCTGCCCTTTCGCGTACACTGCTAGACATAGGCTTCTCCTATGGCACGCCATTGGGCTCGATCTTCAGTCAATCGCCTCCAACCGCTGCCAGCCATCATAGGAATATCGTCACATTACCTGGTTGGAGGGCATCCTGCTAGGTTTGCCGAGCCGTGGTCTCCATTCGAGAGAACTCCTATACCAATGGTGGTCGGTTCTCCGACCAATGTGACCAGCCCACTGCCCCTTAAAGTTGCTAATCCGTTGGGCTGTATAACCTAATTTCTAATTCTATTTGATTGCCAAATGTTTTTTATTATCACCGCTTTCCCTGGTTTGATTTTGTGCCTCTTTATTATGAAATTGCATAGTTCATCACAAAAATAGAAACGCAACCCACTGAAATGGTGGGTATGACCTTCAACCGTCCTTATTAGGGTTGTTGGAATTTAAGCAGCAGTTAAATTTCTCAATTTGTGTCCTACAGGATCTCTAAAAATGACAATAAAGGCAATAGTCGAGTCGAAATCGTTTCCAATCGAAATAAACTGAATTTTCGTTAGCAACGTCCATAAGAGCAAAATACCTACAAACACTTGAAAGGGTTTCACTATTGTTGGAATGAATAAAATAACGATTTTTATCATTCTTTATTTTTTTATGAAAGTTGTAGGACGAAAACGAAAAACAATTGTACAAACACAAAAAATATGTATAGCTATGTTCATTCAATTTAGCCGGCGTTTGTAGTAGAAGTTGAATATCATTTATAAGTCCATTAATAAGTTTGCAGGGTGAAACTGACAGAAACTAAATTATTTAATCATTGAACTGGTTATACTTGCTAATTTTATTCATTTCTATATTTGGTAACGAAACGTTTGCGCCTTAATTCACTTTTAATTTGAAATTAACAAGACTTAAACTACCTAAAGTATATTAATAAGTTATTTATTCAAGGATGTGTGCTAAAGTCACGGGCTTTGACTAATTTGGGATCCAAAAGATAAATGTGGTATAAACTAAAATCTTAAAGATTTTACGGTAGGCAGCAATTGGTTGTGCTAGGTCCCTAAAACTGCGAAGGTAGATGAGCGGCGGTGACTGCTTATCGTATGGCCGCACGCTGGTCTATCAGCGATTTCCGAAGGCGATAAAAAAAACTAAGGCTACAGACACGAAGTAAGCGGGTGCCGGCGACGCGCGGAGGCGGTGCAGTCTGGAAAGCGTCCACAGCGTAGAAAATAAAATAAAATTCAAAATTAAAAAATATTAAATTCAATAGTAAAACATTGTATAAGTTTCGCCCAAGTGTTCTCCGCCCAAGTTATACTCCTCTACCAACATCATAATAAGTTTTCTTTGTTGCTTTCTCATTATAATATGTGTTTTATTCACTCACCGCCGCGAATACTTTGAATTTTTAATAAAACATGTAGGCCGGCAGAGGGTAATATACTTTTTGATGCACGCCATATCTAAATAGCTGTTTCTTCGACGTAAACATTGTGCTATACCGGGCCGCTGGCCTGTGTGGGTGAAATCAAACAATGAAAGTGTGGGTGACGGGTTACGCTAGAATTGAACTCTATATCATACAACATTTAAACAATAATCTATTTATATGGATACCTATTGGTTATAATAGGCCCATGACCGAGATGCATGGACGGCGGAAAGAGAGGTCTTTGTCCATTTACGTCCACTGTAGGGCACGAGCCTCCTCTTCAATTGAGAGTATGATTGAGAGTAGTGAGGCCATATAGTCCACCACACCGCGCTGGCCTAATGCGGGTTAATATTACATGCCCGTAATAAAAATATTTTTTTTATTTAAATACCTTGTTCATTGTTGTTCCAATCTATTGTCAAAGTGATAAACATCTGTGGTATAGCTTAATGAAGTTAGTTTGTCAGTGTAACTACTTGTGCGGCTGTACGGGGACGTCCACCACATTTGATGTATTCTGTATCTGTTTATCGTATGGTTTAATTGGCTAAACCTGGTGCGCTCCATATATAAATATATCGATTTTGATAATGCAGTTAATAGAAACATATTTGTTATTTTTTAAATATGAATATGATAGGCCTCTCCCAAGGATCTACACATCGACCTTTGTTATGAGGTTCAGCAGTGGATTTATTGTGGCTGAAATGGTGATCATGATGAATTTTTGTGGGAAAAGGTATTTAAAAATATATAAATTTGTGTTTTTCATTAGATTTATCTATAATTATATATTTTCACTATATTACTTAACATAACGGTCAATAATTATTATAATGTTACAAAATTATCACTTATATTAACACTTTATATTACCGATTCCCCAGTACTTGTGAATCATATGACGAGTAGTTTTAATGAAATTTATAATTTTTTTCATTTCAACTACTGGACATATCGAGACTTTACATCTTATGTCTTAGGATGGCGAACGCAGTGGAATGCCAAGCATTGCTTTGTAATTTAACGTGTTGTTTGGTTTTGATATTGTTTATGAGCGGTTGTATTGCTTACGGCGAAGGCGAACGGCTTCCTCGTCTCGCCATTCATTGCAATAAAAAAAAAAATCTACAAGCTGTGTCCAATATCTTCTAGATTGCAGAACAAAAGGCGTATGTAACAAGGACGGCCACATATTTAGGTCGGAAGTAATATTAGCGCCGCGTTACGTAAAGAAACTGCACTCGATGCTCAGCTGAAGTTTACCCCTTATTAAAGTATTACCCGGAAATTATTTTAACATCGGCATCTGGGATACACTGGCTTAAATATTAATAACTTTATATCTATAAAGTATATCTATGAGATTATCTAATCTTATGATATTTTTAATAATTCACACAGGAAGAGAAGAAATGGTTATTGTAGCCAGAGTATCTACTCGAAATATTGAGACTCTTCATATAGAGGGATATAATGTCAGGATGACGAGCGCAGTGGAATGCCAAGCAATGTTTTGTGTTTCATGGCGCAGTTTAGTTTTCGCTTATGTCTATGAGCGGTCGCATGGCTAATCATCAGGTGAATGACATACTCACCATTCATTGCAATAAAAATAAAAAAGGAAATACGACGAGAGAAGTAACGGTTATATGCACCTGGAATGTTTCTGTTTTACATTTGCCAGTGAAAATTGTTAGCTAAAATATAATTTACAGTTTCTCTCCAATCCTTTTTGCATAAAGAATGCCCTACATAGCAAGCGTTTTGCATTTGCGTTTTGTTCGGACTGCAGTACAATAAAGTTGTCAAAGAACTTCCCTTTAGTAAATATTAGATAGCCCGTATATCTAATATTTACTAAAGTTTTTATTAAGGATGTAACTCTTTATACTGTCGCTGTAAATTTAAATGTTGTTCCGTGAATTGCGTGTTTTAAATACTTTGGGACGCTTGATTATTATACAAGACTTTGAAGTTTAGAGAATCAAAAATATATACCTACATCCATTAAATATAATCCTTAAAGTATACAATTAGTGTTTCGAGTTAATCAACCTTTATACTTACTAATTTTGGTGTCAATCTAAAATAAGTAAATAATATTCAGAAATTTTGTAAAAAAGGGGGCCTAGCGTGCCAAATGGTACAAAGTCGTAGCTAATTGTGTTTATGCTCATGGCAAGGCCTGGTTTGAGCAGTTAACCTGCAAGCGTGATATTCGACATTATCGAGCCCCTCTCTTACCTTCACAATCAACAACAACTAAGATCGAGTCTTGGGTCGTGGGTATTAGGTACTACCAGAAACTATTCATAATGTGGCCGTTTTTGCCACACCATCGGTCTAATTAGGCAATAGCGTAAAGGTGCCTTTGAATCTTAAAATTTCCAAGAAACGCTAACTAATCATCTCACGTAAATAAGACAAGAAAATATACGAGGTAATAGACTAGACGATAATAGACGAGAAAATAAATACAAAAATCATAATCTATTTACCAAAACAATATCCACAGTGGATATAACTTAATTTAATTTAATATTTTTCGGCGCACGAACTGTAAACGCGATAATCTGCGTCGATTAAAGTCTCGTCTCTAATACTCGGGAGACCTCTTTCCTATAGATATGTGTATAGACGCAAAAATTTATCAGGTCGAAGTCGATCTGGGTTGCTAGTTTACTTATACAGTGCTCCGTGCGGTAAACATACCATGCAATGTTCTCAATGCATTCCAAACAGAGTATAATATGCGAATTGTGTTGAATAGCGAGAGATGGTACCGAATACCCGAATGAACAAAAGCCGAAACCGAGCAAACAAGCCCTGATGGTACCTGATGGTAAGTGATCGCTGCCGTCCATGAACAACCACAACGATTAAGAAGTTTTTCTACTACCTATCTCCGTAGACTGACACTTTTAGTATAGAGAATATATTATGTAGTAGGTATGTAAAAACTGAATTTTACCCAGACAAAGCTGATCGCGGTTTTAGTAATAGTACATGCCACCAAAAAAAAAAACATGTATTTACTTCTGTTATAGTTTTTTTGAATGCATGAAGTTGTGCGAGTATGATTAATTGCAAATTATTATTAGCGTAATATTATATAAATGAATGTACTCTTATCTTTAATGAATAGTCATGTCAGTGGTGTTTTGTACCGTTCTATTCACAATAAAATAAATAAATAAAATATATTTTTCATATTTGGCCATAACTCTAAATAAATAAATAAAAACAATAAGTAACATTAGATGCTAAATAAAATTTAAAATAGTATACATTCGATATTTTTTGCTACATTCATTTTAGTTCCTTTAAATTCTTATTTTCTTCTAAGATCCTGGTGATCTGATACACAGGCCCTGCCTATATCAGACACCAGTCTCACATTCGATATGTGCTTTTCAACATGTTTGTACCCTTATTTTGTATGAGAGAAATGAATAAATATTGATGCTATTAATAAATATTGACGTGTTTGCAGGTGCAAAAGAGCGAAGTTGAAAATCTGAAAAAGCTGATACTGTCGAGATACAAAGGAGTTCCGACATTCTTCGTGTGCGAGCCCAGCGAGGGAGCGCGTTTGCTACAATTGTAATAAACTTATATTTTTATATTGCTTTTTCTTTATGTCATTCCTAGTACTCGATATTGCCTTAAAGTTTGTTGTATACTAAAGTTGCAACATCTGGGGCAACTTATCTATGAGAATTACGTAGCATTTCCGATATGTCTGTTGTAGGCAGATATAGCTGTAATACTAAGAAAAATGTATGTAGGATTTGAATGTTGTGATGAAAATAAGTAAAATGGAACGTTAGACGAATTAATGATATGGAACGTGATTTGTGTGAATGATGCCTAATGAAAGTGCTTAAGATGGAAAGAGTTAGAGGATGAATGATTAACATGTTGACGTACGTAAAGACGGGATAGAGGAGAAGGGTCTGGAACACGATGAAAGACGTAAAGGAGGGCTGAAGTGACGACGAAATAAAGACGAATATAAAAGATGATGTTATATTAATAATAATAATAAAGATCCGAACAATATTTATTTGATTTGACCCGAGATGGAACTTTTCCCACATGTATCTCTAATTTTTATAATCATTTAATGTATTTACACGTACACTAAGAATAAAAAAGGGCCCTGGTGTCTGACTTAATTAGTTATTATTTTTCAAATCACCAGTTTTTTACATCTGATATGGAATAAAATTGAATGAACGCTTAAAACTAATTTCAAATGAAAACGAGGTCCGAATGTGAGTGGTGTTGATTATTAAAATAAATGAGCCGTTTTTTTCATTGCGATGAATGGCGGGACCAGAATGCCATTTGCCTGATGGTAAGCGATACGACCGCTCATAGACAGTAGCAAAATCAATCAACACCATGAAATACAAACTTACTTTTGGCATTCCACTGTGCTCGCCATCCTGACACAGTAGATGTTAAGTCTCATCTCACAAGGAATAAAACTGAAGTATTTCATTGGCGTGAATTGGGCATTGAGGTGAATTATTTAAAAAAATAAAATATATGCTTTCAATGCTTATTATAGTCGTAATTCTGGATAATAAAGTTTGGAAGCCAGAACAGAGCATGGATTTTCCGAAATAATCGACAAATTTTACAATGCATAGGTTGATGAATTTATATTTCTTATCAATGATCATAAATAAAACACAATTTTTACTCGAAGGAGTTTTATCCCGCCGGATAATCGGATTCGGTTTGCCAGATTGCAATGCCTACGATCGAAGCTTTTACAACCACAATATTAATATTTAATCATACAAACACTAGTATAATAAATAATACTATAAAAGGCTTACAGAACTAATGCCGTCTTATACAAAATGAAGAAAAAAATAAAGCATAAAAATGTACCTGGGATGTAATTGGGAATTAACAAAAATTATACACAGAGTTCCAGAATAAGAGGTGCACTAGCCATTTGTGACGTTACATTGGCGAGTCGAATCGAAAAAGATTTAGAGAGAGCAATATCCGAAGAGCAATGGATTGGCTGAGGGACAAAATGAACAGACTCGCCTAATCTGATCAAATGGTTCTTTATGTTTTTTCTATAGAACGACTACCAAATCCATTTGAGCGTGTAATCTTTTAGAATTTTATGGTAAGTCGATTATATTGTTAGTTTTATACAGCAATGTTTGAGAGTGGTGTGTAGATCTAAACGGATCTAGACCCAATAATATTAGGTTTTTACGATATCGTAAATTGTCCCAACTTTGTTTTTAGTAGTACGCAAATGCCTAAAAACATCTACTGTTTTTAGTCTTTATTGCTATTTAACAATTGGTTTACATATTACTTTGATAGCAGCCATGTTTAATTATCATTAGCAGAACATAACAATTTTGCGAACAAAAACTTAATTTAGTAACCTAATCTAAGTACGCCTGATTATAAAACAATAAAAGAAAGAAACCACAATATTAACACACATATAGAGAATCGATCGCAAGTAGCGCTTAAATAGCTGTCCAGTTGAGATCACTCCAGCCGTAACACTTCATAAAGCGCTGCATCGCTTCCTAACGTAAACAAAGTTACCCTCGTAGATTTTCCTGGGTGATTTATATCGTCCGCACTTCAGTTTTCAGTTGCTCTCGAGCGCGCGGTGAGAGCAGACGTGCTTTGAACGCTCTGTGAAACTATCGTGTGTATTCGGACTTCGATGTTTGACTGATATCGTGACTTTGTGCTGGTGTTGTTCAATTTGTGTCTGTTGAGATTCGAATATAGGTAAGTTGGTTATTGTAAAAAATATACTATATTTGATCTTTTTGTGCTGTTTGTTTAATGTTATTATTTATTATGTGGATGTGGATGTCAGTTTGTTTGTTTAAAAACTCTCAAAAAGTGCTTTTCTTGCAAAAATATTTTTTGTGCCTAGTTATATTTCTCGTTTGGGGTTGTTGTTTGAATAAACTTACTTTTAAAAAAAGGTAAAAGTTGAGAACTTGTCGTTGCTATAATTGAATTTTAATGAAGGCATTGTTGATTTTGCGAATAATTTTATGGCACAAATTTCCATTAAATATAATTTAAGATAAAGAATTCAAAAACATCATTTGCAACAGAGTTAATTTAAGTTGTTTTAATTGTTTGTATATTTCTAATATAAAATAAACTTGATGAATTATTATATTTTATCTTTAAATACTTATATTTTATCAAAATAAGCAATCGTACATCGAAGTTATATAATTTCGATTTCCCAGAATAACTACCATACGTTCAGGTCACTAGAATAATTGGATAGATTTCTGTGTAAACTACCCTCAGGTGAACTTAGTTTTTAGGGGTTTATTACTCATTTGCGCGCCGCCCTGTTTAATATAACGGTATTTTAAGATAAAGAAAGCTGTGAGATATACCCACAATTTTTTACTTACAACCTTACTCTGAAATCTTCTGTATTGTATATGTGTTTACAAACACATATTTTACTTGTATATAATATACGCTGACCCGAGCAAAATAAGTGAAGGTCGTACAAATATTAATAAAAACTTGATGTGGATTTTGATCTAACACGCCTAGATTCGAGAAGACTTCTTAGCCACTGCGTAACACAATTCTCGAATAGTACATAGTGTAGCTCATTACAGTTATGTTAATCATTTAGAGTATATAACGCTTGCTCAACTACTTTTATATTTGTAAGCCTATATTGTGTAATGTTAGTAACTTTGTTTTGAAAAAACTACGGACGAAGAATGATGATTGTAGATGTATAACAGTCCGCAACATAAGTTCAACACACTTCACATTTTTTGATAACCCTTTTAGGAATTAAGATTTCGCACCTTTGGAATTAGAGGCCTAATTAAAAAATTTTTTTTTTGAGTAACATTCATTAAAGATTTGTAACATAAGAAATTTTATACTCATGGAAGATACATCGAGAAGACCGAAGTACATATCTTTCTGTTTTTCACACGTCAATAGGTCCTTCTTTAAAGGTCGATGAAGATCGCCATTTTGGGCCAATTATGATTGAAAGCCAACATTATTTTTTTGGATTAGGTCACTTTAAAGATGCGATTTCTAATTACTACTCTGTCTTCGTAAAATATTATCAAGTAAAGTCATCTTTGTCGAGAAGTGATATAAATATTGGAAAATTATATTATTTTGACAGCCTCCGTATCGCAGTTGGTTAGATGATATTGCGTAGATGGTTCGATCCCCACACCGAGACAAATGCTTGTAAATTAGCCCACAACTATTTGTTTCGGGTCTGGGTGGTTGTGAGTCCGAAAAGTCTCTCGTAGTTCCTGATAACCACGACACAAGGTTCGATCTTTGTATGTGGTAAGGACTATGTATGTGACTGTTGGTGTTATTTTTTTTTTAATATTTTAGTATAACATAGATCATTCTTGATTTGTAGATGATCGTTGAGGCACAGGTATGTAGTGAAATTCCGGCTTCGGCAATTTCATTTGATGAATGCGAGCTTATCGCTTTATGGAGTACAAATTCGGTGCTGAATAATGCGTGGATTTTGAATCTTGAATGTTTACACAGTGTATTCCCATCATACCTATACTCGAATGTTATGTACATTAACTTCGGTAGAAATTATGAAAATATTATTATTCAAACATTACATTCAATGGATGGAACAGAAAACAGAAAGTTAGTTGTTAGTTGTTGTGGAGTATATTAATAATTGTATTTTATTGACTTTACCTTCAAATATTTTTATTTATGCGATGTATATCGTTGGTTATTTTACACAATTTATTGCTTTATTTGGTTTTACGTACATTTTTTCTATACGAATTTCAATATCTCTATTTCGGGGTATAAAAAATACAGTTTGTGGAAATACACGTAACTTTAACAGTGCGATTATTGACGTATCTACTATTGTGGTTATAAAGAAAACTTTAACGTGTTTACTTAGTGGATAGTGATTGCCCACTCTAAAAGGATCCATTTTTACTCTTCCTACGAAGCAAGCTCAAAATCTAATTATATGTTACAGGTGTTGATTATATTTCAAGGAGTGTTTTATATTGGAGTTGAAATCCACTCTCATATTATAATTATTTTGTTATTAACTAAGCGCCATTTATACGGGAGAGATTTTAATCGTATGACATTTTTGCATGACATAGGTAACCGCCATAGATTATCGTCTCCTGACGTATGTTTACACGATGCAAGTTTTTATGTCCTTATGATAATCATATCTTTGAGAAGACAAACACTCTTCGTATAAATGGGACTTACGCGTTACTTGTCGCGGATGCCCAATATGTTGGCCCAATGGTTTTAGGATATCCGTATAAACCCAGATGTATGTACTTGCCATATTGAATCACACAAGTGCTTTGCTTTCCGAGATCAAATTGTGTTAATCTGGATTCAATAAGGCCTTATCAGTAATGCGGTGACCTTGTCGTACCAGTACCGGATTTTATGCATACATACATAAACTCAACGCCTTTTCTCAGAAGGGGTAGGCAGAGGTGCAACCATGACACTTACATTTCGCCTTCGGGTTTTATTTATTCAAATTTATTGTTAATTCTGTATTTCATCAATAACTAGAGTCAATAATAGTTGCATTGTTACCTTTCTAAGTAATCCTGTTTTCCAAGCACTAAAATATAGAACTAGTAAACACTATATTAAATAAACTCAATGGTGAGAGGTGACGTTCTAAAATTAGTGCAGATAATTCCCTCCTCCCTAAAGTGTTCTGACAAGCCTGAGAGTCGAGATAAGTAATTGGGGACCTTTATAAATTGGTTTACTTAATACGTTTTATTGCGTAGGTGCATTTGATAATTGCTCGCCTTTCAAATTGGTACCATTTCAAATTTGGTCAATAAACAAAATGATTAATTTCTTTTCTTAATAAATAAATACACCCAATAATCACATAAATAGCCCTGACACCACACTAAGATCGAGAGTTGTGTTGTGAGTATCAAACTCCAAGAGACTTTGCGGTCTCAAAAAAACCTAGACCCGAGACAAATATTTGTAGGCCTCACAAACATTTATCTCGGTGCTGGGATCGAACTTGCGGCATTTTTTACAGTCGGATTTTCACGGACTGCGCCACGGAGGCTGTTATTTAGTTTGAGGGTTTATATAGTTTCGTTACAAATAGTTAGTTTAGTTGACAGCCTCCGTGGCGCAGTTGGTTAGACGCCGCCTATGAAACGAGAGACCGCGGGTTCGATCCCCGCACCGAGAGAAATGTTTGTGCGGCCCACAAATATTTCTTCCGTGTCTGGGTGTTTGTGAGACCGAAAAGTCTCTCGTAGTTCCTGATACCCACCACACAAGCCTCGATCTTAGTGTGGGGTTAGGACTATGCATGTGTCTGTTGGGGGTTATTTATATAGGTGTTATTTATTGAAATAACACTAATTTAAATTATGTGTCCAAAAAATGAAATATAATATTGATATTGTTTTTCAATGCCACGTATTGATTTTGATGTATGGAGCTTAGTAAACTATTTTAAATCAAGTTTTTTAATGACAACCAAACAGTTGTGGCGGCTAATCATTCTCCAGACTCCAAACGATTAAATTAGGATACGAGTATAAGCATGGGCGTGACAATCAAAGGCCTCTCTAATTACGCGATTGAACTCAATTCTTTGATTATCTTATCTATAGAATAGTCAATTTATTCTTGATTATTGCAGAACCTCTAGCTGTCTATTTATTTGAACACAGTCACTTTACAATATAGTGTTATTTGTGAAAAATAATATTTTAGTTACCTTACGATATAAGATAGAATAGGTCCATTGACCTATTGGTATTGTTCGCGAAGATTTATATGGCGCCACACGATTCTTTAATGGAGCGGTTTTCTTTAAGACTTTCATTGATGTTTACTGTAGAGTTAGATTAAATTGTTTTTTGAATGAACTTTAAAATTACTAAAAGAAAATAAGCTTCTACATTGAAGATACATTTAAAAAATCTTTAAAACGTTTTTAAATTTAAATCTCTCGTGTTTGCTTATGTGTTGGTCGTGTATCAATGGATATATTAAAAAGTAAATACTATGTATTCAAACTGTTAACTAATAAAAAATGTCACTACACTAGATTTAAATTTCGCAAAACTTGATAACTATTGAAAGTCAATTTATTATGCTTATAATATTATGAAATAAAATAGTTTAAGTAACTTGACAGTTGTTCATGTCCATGATGTTCAATAACTTGACATATTGTTAAATATGCATGACATGACATATGTAACATTATAATTTTTATAGTTCTGAGGCGAAATTTAATTATTTTAAAACTTAAAATCAGTATAATTTTAAGTGAAGTTACAAGGCTAAGAATAAAACACATTTAATTAGCTATACCTCCGATTTACTTTGAATTGTCGAAAATATGGGTTAACTAAGTGCTTGTATTGTCCTATAGTACAATTATTGTATTGTGGTCTGCGCGGCGCCCTAGTTTTGCAGAAGGGATTTAGGTCTTTAAAATTTACAATAGATCGTAGCTTAAGTATTTATTACATTATTATATTTATTACAATATTGTGTTTATTAGAATCAACATACACTATAACGGCAAAGGAAAATATCGTGAGGAAACCTACATACCATAGCGATTTGTATGAATTTCTATGGTATGTAAAGTGCAAACCTGCACTAGGCTAGCGTGGTGGATTATGTGGCCTAAGCCCTCTCAATCGTGCTCTCGTATTTATAGGAGGTTCGTGTCCTGCAGTGGGACGTATATGTGCTGATACAGATACAGATAGAGTTTTATTAAACTGCCCCGGGGGCTCAGTTGCATTACGGTACAATTACAAAACTGAGGTCTCGGGCTTGAGTCCCGGGTCACTCAAAGTGATACTAGATATTTCTATTCATTATCAACCTGGATTCAGGAATTTGAGTGATGCCTCAAAATCGTGAAAACTAAAATTACGAATTTGACAAAGAGTCGTTTCATTTTTTTTCAAATATGTACAATGTCACCTGGGGTAATGTTAAACATGTGGGTTAAATTAAGTTCCATGTGTCAATATAAACCTGTATACCATAGAAATATATATGCATAAATACCTCCATAGGTGCGTGGCAATTGACTTACTATACAAACATGCATACCTACTATTACTAGTCCGCAGTTCGCACATTTTCAATGTCACCGGAATAACAGAAATCCTGTGAGCAACAGCTTTGCACTGCACTCAGTGACATTATAGGACGCTCTATAATCCCTGGCACCTCATCCTTTCTACTCTCTGCCCGATAGCGCACTATAATTTCCCCTGTGTTCGGCGAGCGAATAGCAAAGGTGGCGGGAAGCCGGGAACAATCTCATCACGCTTCATCGACCTCTCAAGGTTTCGATTATATTGACCTTGACGGAAAACACTTGGAAACACAACCTCACAAAGAGATTGTGTGTGTGACGGTGATTATTTACCAAGTATTTTACGATAGCCAACATTTTTTGAAATATCAAGCGAGCGCAGTGGAATGCCAAGCATTGCTTTGTAATTCAAGGTGTTGTTTGGTTTTGCTACTGTTCATGAGCGGTCGTATCGCTTACCATCAGGCGAACGGCATGCTCGTCTCGCCATTCATAGCAATAAAAAAAAAAAATCTGGCCCATAATTACTATAACGCTATATTAATTATAAATAATTCGTGGATCTATTATTATTTTATTAGAGCTTGTATCCTTTATTTTCTAAATTACCCTCTTTTCTTTACTTTTTCTTATATTCATCCAAAGGTTGTCAGTACGCGTATAAGAAATCGCCTAGAGGTAAAACCGCCATGTATTTTTTTGTTAATTTGTAACATCTTTTTTTTTTCTTTATATGTGCAGTTAAGAATAAATACCGCATTTGAATATAGACTGAGTACGCCTGCCGGGTTAAAATCGAATGTATATAGATTTAACTCAAAACGTTTGCGTGGAATACTATGATGGGTTTTCCATTATCGTGTAAGATGGTTGCTTTCCGGGCGAGTACAAATACCTTACCAGCTTTTAGTTCCATAAAGCGCACTACACACCGAAGCCGCCGACCTGCCAGCACATGTTGACAATATTTTGTTGGTGGACTGGTCGGCGGATTCACGTGTTGCAAGTCGAAAATCTTTGATTGCGACATGTCGCCAGCCTGACATGATATTATGAACATTTTTATGTCGTTGAGTGTCACCGGACCGAAAGGTTCTAGAGTGGACGCTACGTACGTGCAAGTGAAATGTCGGACGCCCGCTACAAGTTGGAGGGATAACCTGGCTAAGCTTGTAGAAATCGCTGGATGCAGGTCGTTTCAAAGAGGTCAATGTGGAGATCTTTGGGGAGGACCTAATTTCAGCAGTGGACCTCCTGTGGCTGAGATGATGATGAGTGTCACCGGGCTACTGAGCAGACCACATGCCGCCAACATGTCAGCGGGCTCTTGCCCCCTTGCGAGCGGGGATTTGTCGCCGACATTATATTTTTCTTATAATTCCTCTGGGTTGTCACGGCGGCCTGTATCGCCGGGCCGGCAGCTTCGGTGTGTAGTGCGCTTAACAATCTCACTCACCGAACAAAATGCAACAGTATATCGACGAATTAATAGCTTATTGCATACAGTTTCCATGTATTAGTGATTACAAATTAACGAATTATCAGTCGACGGATGGAGTTGAACGTTTGAACCTAATGGATTCGAATATTTTGTTGATAGTTCGCAGAAATAAAGTTTATTTACAATATCAATGTTACGGCCTTTTAATTCTATGTGATAGCTATATATTTGTGAGGCAGATAAGTTATTCAAATTCAAAATTATTTTATTGTGGACATAGGTATAAATGGTGTTATATAATTTTTAGTTTGATCAGCTATGACCCGCCACACTGGCATACATGGTTACATTAGTTGTTTACTTTTAGGTTATCTGATATAAATCCGTAGGTATATTTATAGTACTAATAAATAAATATAAGCTACAATCATAAATATAGTTTTGGCCCTACGTTAAGATTGTAAAGTGTAAGGTCGGGTGTTGGGAGAGAAATGAAACGTTTGAAGTTCGAGAATACACTGACTTTATTATTACAAAGACACCTTAATATATAGTTTATTACAACTACATCACACCTTCCCTATTATTTAAAAAAAAAAAAAAAATAAGTATGCTTTTTTTTTTTTTTATCCATACATTATAATATACAAGCTTTACATATTATTTGACACTAGACATACATTGTGCCTTGAAAACAAATTATTATAAAATTACCTTTATTACAAAATGGTCGTATAAGTACATATAGCGAAATAATAAAATGTGTTTACAATTTCAGACATTTTTATAATGCTTAGTTAAATTTTTATGTACTACATATTCTTTTCCATTTTTCCGAATTTTAACATTACAATTCAAATCTTCAATAACTACATAAGGTCCTAAATATATAGGATCCATTTTATTATCTGACATATTTTTCAATAACAATAAATCACCTTTTTTATAGTATACCGGATTTATATTTTTATCATACATGGATTTTCTCTTTACTTTGCTGTTAATTAAGTTACTATGTGCATCTCTTTGAGCTAGCTGAAGTCTATACTTTAGTTCAAGTGCATAGTTGTCGTGAGCATATAAAGGATCTACGATGTTGCCGTCTAAATTAGTCGGTAACATACAACGCTTGCCAAAAACCAATTCATGTGGTGTGTACTTGGTCTCCGTATGTACTGTATTATTATAAGAAAAGCACCAATATGGCAACCAAGTACTCCAAGCATTTGTTTGATTCTCACAATTTAACCTTAGATACGCACCCATCGTTTTGTGATTATTTTCCAACGCTCCAACACTTTCATGATGATAAGCTGTGGAGGAAATTTGATTGATTTTTAAGATTTGACATATCTCTTTCATAGTACTTGATATAAATTCTGACCCACGATCAGTTGCTATCTCTCTAGGTATGCCATATCTTAAAATAAAATTCTCGACAAAAGCACGGGCTACACTTACCGTATCTTTGTTGTACAAAGGGTAGGCTTCTATAAATTTTGATAGTTCGCATTGCAAGGTCAAAATATACCTGTAATTATGAACATCTTTTGGTAATGGTCCTACTATGTCTAAATATACCTTTTCTAGAGCTGAATTAGCCGTAGTAGTGATTTGCATAGGTTGCCTAGTGTGTACAGAGTATTTCTGTTTTTTACATTGTTCACATTTAGATACATAATCAACGACATCTCTTTCTAAACTCGGCCAAAAGTAGTATCTTTTTATGTTATTTGACATCCGCCTAATGCCCGCGTGGCCACTTGTGGGCAATAGGTGAAAGTCATTTAATATCACGCGCCTATTATCTAAATTATTTATTCTTTGGACGCCACTAATTATACTAATACGCGGTCCGGACCATTTGTCGTAACTCTTTACTTCATTTATAAGTCCACTAATAAAATCTTTATTATCATCATTTCTTAATATGCATATATCATTTATCGCTAACTTTGCGCATAAACATAACAAGTCTCTCACCAATTCGACTCGCGTAATCGATGATCGAGATATTGTTTGTAAATAAATCATGGACTTACTGGGCGCATATATAAAATTCTTGTACCTTTCTACAATTATTCCTTCTTTTAATAAACTTCTTACTTTCCTAGGATTTATTAATGAAAGTTCGGTAAAATTTTTCGGTTTTTTAATTATTTCCACCACTCTTGGTTGATCAGGCCTCGAGTGTGTGTCCATATTATCCACCGATAAATTATTCCCGCTCTTATTACACTTCGTATCTAATGCCCGTAACTGTCCTCTAGTCATTACATTCGCTATCTGTCCATTCATATATTTTAAATCTTCCGATGTAATAATTATTCGCGATAGTGCATCCGCCACTGTATTTGACTGCCCCTTTAAATACTCTATCTCAAAATCGAATTCCTCTAATTGTAGTCTAAACTTCATTAATCTGCTGGATGGGTCCCTCATAGAAAATAAATAAACTAAAGGTCGATGGTCTTCCATATAAATAAGGTCGAAAATACTTAACACTCCAGACTATTGCTAAAAGTTCTTTTTCAATAGTAGGGTAATTAATTTCAGCCTTATTTAAACCGCGACTAGCGTAAGCCACAGGCCGACCATCCCCGTTACATAATACTGAACCGATTGCTTTACCTGAAGCATCAGTCTGTAGTATAAATTCATTGTTAACTGAAAAATTTGGATACTGCAATACTGGCGGGTTTATCAATGCTGATTTTAGCATTTGAAAAGAATGTTCACATTCTTTTGACCATACAAATTTAACGTTCTTGCAACACAATTTATTTAAAGGAAACGCAAGGTCACCAAAATTTTTAATAAATTTCCTGTAGTAGTTAGCAAAGGCGACAAAACGCTTTAATTGTTGCGCATCTTGTGGCCTGGGAAAACTTTTTACAACTTTAATTTTTTCTGGGTCTGGCAAAATGCCTGTGCTCGAAACTATGTGACCCAAGTAAAGTATCTCTTTTTGTAAAAAATTACATTTAGCGGGGTTCAATTTTAAATTTACTTTTCGCAATCTAGCAAAAACATCCAGTAAATTTTGATTATGTGCAGCTAGATTTCTGCCCATAACAACCAAATCATCTTGATATATGAGACATTTTTCATAATTAAGCCCAGACATTGCTATAGTCATCATTCTACTAAAACTATTGGGACTAGATTTTAACCCCATGGGCATTCGAGTCATTTGATATTGATTGTTACCTGTACTGAATGCCGTACACGGTCTACAACTTTTTTTCAATGAAATTTGGAAAAATCCTTGAAACAGATCTAAATGTGTAAAGTACATTGCTCCTGATAATGAATCCAGTATTTCAGTGATATTGGGTAGAGGGAATTTATCGTCCTGTATAGTATTATTTAACTTACGGTAGTCAATAACGACACGCCATTTTTTAATACCATTTGCATCAAGTTTTTTCGGGACTAATAACAATGGACTAGACCATGCACTTCGAGATGGTTCAATTATTCCATCGTTTAACATATTCCTAATTTGTTTATCTAATTCCGGTTGCTGAGCATAAGGCAGTCGGTAGGGTTTAGTGTAAATGGGAGTAGTATGTGGTTTCAACTCAATTGTCTGTTCATACACAGGTGTAGTGGATAATTTATCACCTGGCAAATAAAATATGTCCGGAAATTTTGCGCAAATATTTTCTATCGATTTTTGTTCTTCAATATTCAACCCTCTTAAATTTAATAGATCAAATAAAGTTTTCACTCTTTCAGCATCAACCGTAGTTCTATTAAATTGACAAACAAAATAATCATTTAAATTACTAGTGTTAACTTGAAAATAATTTAATCTAACATCAGTGTCTCTAGTATTTAAAATACGAATAGGTATTTTTCCATCTTTGGGTTTATTTACACTGCTAGCTAAGAACACACCATCACATAACTGTTGATTTGACACCACACACTCTTCTTTTGATTCGATTTCAATATAATGTATTGACTCGCTACGTGCTGGCACCGTTAAATAACAACTTGTCCGATTCGGAAGATAATAATCGAACGACACTTTAACCGACTCGGATTCATTAGTAAATAATTGTAACTTATTAAATTCAAAATTTAAAATAGCTTTATAACGAATTAAAAAATCTTGACCCAAAATACCATCTGTCCTACACGGTAAACTTTTAAATACAACAAATTTATGAGGAAATGTATACGAATTATAATTAAGGGTTAAGTAAACATAGCCTTCCGACAGTATATTTCCACCTATACCTTTCACGCTGACTCTCTCTTTATGGTAAGGAATTTGTAAACGCTCCAAACACTCTACCTTTATTGCCGATATAGATGCACCGGTATCAATTAGCCAGTTATGATTATGATTACGAATAGCAAATGATACTTTGTTTAAATTGTTACATGATAGAATGACATCAGTCACGAAAAAAATGATTCAATGATTCATTATTCGAAGTGTCTGTTGCTACCTGGTTATCACTTGTTATGACATTCATGTTTCTTTGTAACCCGATTCCTCGGCCTCGATTACCCTGTTGTCGGTACACTGTGTTACGAAAATTATTATTAACAAAACGAAAACGATTGTTACCATTTCTACGATGGTTATTATTATTAGCATGATTATACGGTACCTGTGACCGCTGACCTCGTTGTTGGTGCGTGTATGCATTCTGCGTATGATCCCTTGCTCCGAAGCTGCGCCGACCTCGATATCCTCGTTGACCCCTTCTTCCTGAATAATGAGATTGTCCATACATACCTATAATCTCCGTTGAACTACTTTGAACGGGCAACTCTTCATCTTGAGCCCCCTGGATTGCTTCTGTTAAAGAAGAAAAATTACGCGCGGCAATAATTGTACTTAGGCGACGATCCCGCAAGCCGTCGGCAAATCGCTTAATCGCCAGCTTTTCGTTTAATGGTTTCAGAACATTATAATTGTTTGAATCACCATCGGCTTGTGAGATAGTCAAGTTTACGAAGAGTTCCGATATCTCCTTTCCATAATCTGAAACAGTTTTATTATTCTGTCTACAATGTTGTAATTTTGTTAGGATAGCCGTATAACTTTTTTGTGGTATTAATAATTTACGCATATCCTTTATAAGCTCATCAACAGAGTCATATTTCGGTGACAATAATAACTTAGCATGCTGAGATAACCTGTTTTTCAAGACAAATTGAATTAATTTATTTTTACACGTCGACTTCTCTAACACAGAGTTATAGTATTCGATACTTTCGATTAGTTGCTTGGTGTTATCAATACTATCATTCATGACAGGCAATAAATACAACGCCGTTTTTAAATCGAATGTATCCGTAGCCATAGTGTTCGATGGCAGTTCGCCCCCTCTAATTTCACACAAACAATTAATATTTAAAAATAACTTTTCGATCTCTTCGACAATATTTGTAGTCAGAGATATTTCACTATTTGAAAATTTACCTAAATTTTCTTTATATATTTTTAAGTATTTATTATATTTGAAAAAAACGGAATTTACCTCTTTTCGTTTCGTCTCTAATATTTGACCGCATCTACGTCTGGGACCGATCTTTATCAAATAAGTTCTTATAGCTTTTAATTCGTTTAATATTATAGCTAAATCTTCGGCCATACCATGTCAATAAGTACCTACTTTAATAGATGCCCGTCATCTCTTTATATCGACTTCACATATTGCAACTAATCAAAATTTTAAACTAAAACACAATGATTAAATATAGGTAGATAGGTATATACGATCACGCACATCACTACCGCTTGATTTTTCCGCACTATACCACTCTCGGATACCACTTATCACTGCTTTCACTTAGCTGGATTACACGCCGTAGACATTTTATATATATAATCGTTCCCCTCTATATGTCGATTACTTCGGTCTTGCCAACCTGTGGATCAGCACCCCTGATCGCCTGGTGCCTTCGCAAGATGCTAGAGTATCGCCTCAATGTCATTTCATTAATGCCACGTTGTATTCGTTTCTTATGGCAATGGTTATACAACTTGTATGCGACGATTAATATACCAATCGCCAATATGGTACATATTACCAGCAGAATAGTGTTTGTATTCTCCTGTAGCTGTTGCGTGCGGGCCGTATTGGTACCAACTCCGGCGGTTTGGGCGATCACGACTTCTTCTTTTGAGCTAGAACCACCCATTTTCACAACAGTCGTCCGGAAGAACTTTTTTCACGATCACGAGACGCGTTTTATGCGACGGACTACTTATTGTACTCTTGTCCATTTTAAAGTCCACAGTAACTTTCCGCTAATTATTGTTTAGAATACTTAGTCCTTATATGGAGTACACGCGCGCGAGCCCGATCCGACTCTTGTTACTGGCAGGGTCGCCATGTAAGGTCGGGTGTTGGGAGAGAAATGAAACGTTTGAAGTTCGAGAATACACTGACTTTATTATTACAAAGACACCTTAATATATAGTTTATTACAACTACATCACAAAAGTAAATAAATATCAGCAAATTCGCGATTTTCTGAATATTACATTAACTTACCAAAATATTGTGTTCTATAACATTGCCTACAAATAAATTACCAATGTACCCTCTTTCTTATACTTTTGTCACGTCAAAGACAAGAACTGTATGTCATGTTTTGGAAATTGAATCGAGGTCGATGGGTATATAAAGATTCGCCACGCCGGATGTGTCAGGGGCGCGCTTCCGACGTATCGAGCCATGAATGATTTTTAATTATAATTCCAAAACAGTATTACAGATTTTTTTATATTCTACAGTTACAACATTTTCATTCTTAATTCACTAAGATATACGAAGATGCCTTTTGATGTAATAAAGCGGTGCTGTAAGTTACAATAAATTTGGTTTCAAATCAACAAAATGAGAACACTGCTTTTTGTATTACTCTTAATTTCATCGTGGGGTTTTTGGTTGGTATGCCGGTGTAGGAATTTTGTTAGGGACGCGACTCAACGGTCACCTGGATGTTAACATCCATTCCGGGTGGTTCAGCGTTGAGTCGTAAGACCGGCGAAACCAACATAACCGCCTGCCTTTCCCCCAGGCAGCGGTAGCGATAAACCGTTTTTCCCCGCGACAACAAAAAAAAAAAAAACAAAAAAAAAAAACTCTTAATTTGCACCCTCAACTTATAGATCATAGAAACTTTTGTTTCGGTGCGGGTTTCGCTCCACAGCATAACTTCACACAACCGGAGTCGCGACTAACTGCGTAAACTCATATTAACAATGAATATTCAATGCTCCATATTTGGTAGAATGTATGTTCAAAAAATAGTACTGTTGGTGATATTATATAGTTCCGACTAACAGGTGCTTTGAAAAGTTCGTAGGCTAGCATATAAAAATTATTTTTTTATTGAATTTGATTTTGTTATTCAATAGATACAAAGATTATAGCGGTCATACACTTTTTCGATACCATTTTTATAGTACGATTTATCTATAGCCTCAAAATAGCCTTCAGTTTACTCGGCTGGCTGTCGATTGGACTCCTGTGTAGAATGATGGAGCTATCTTTCATCCATTGTCACATATCGACGCAAAAATTCGGGTTTGTTACGATTGAACAGCTCCAAACACTACTTAGAAACATCAATTCGTTGTTTTTGGTCGATTGTGAGCTCGCGCGGCACCCACTTTAAACAGAGCTTTCGCATATCCAAATATTCATTCACGATATGTCCAATACGTTCCTTTAATATTTTTAGGGTCTCAACAATCTTAATCAACTTCACTTTACGTTTATCAGAAATTATTTTGTGAACTTTTTGGATGTTTTCGTCGGTAACAGCTTCTTTTCCACTGCGTGCATCGTTTTCGGTGCTCTTTTCAACTTGTTTAAATTTAGCAAACCACTTCTCTACGGTTAATTTCCCTGGTGCAAGGTCCGAATAATGTTTATCAAGTCAAGCCTTGGCTTTAATAGTATTTTTTTTGCCAAAAAGCAATGCTTTATTAACTCTCGAAATTCCTTTTTATACATTTTTTCAACCTACAAAAGTTGCTTCACTAAAAATTCCTATACCTCGCATATTAAAAGTGCAACTGCCATTAAATTTATACACGTGTCTTTTGAAGGTTATGGCTAACTAAAGATCATGTGAATTTAATACTAGTAGCACTATTTATGTGTCAGCCTATGAACTTTTCAGCCCACCTAATACATGGCATAAAACTTTTATTGTTTAAATTGTAGGACCCTTCGTATCTCCGGCTCTCCTTAAGCTGTTGATCCTTGTCGTAACGACTTCTCAAATACAGCAATCATTGAGTTATATTACACACTTTATGACGTTCCGAAACCAGATTTCCCAATGGCCTAATAAATTCTATCATCTACCAAATTGTATTAATTGCGCGCACATTGATGGAAGATTGGTGACGAAGTCGTTAGGTCACTATCGAGTTCACAGGAGTTTTATGTGATGTCCACCTACATAATGAGATACAAGGCGCAGTATTGTGTTAACTGCTGTTTAGTGTATTATTTTTGAACGACTGTAGTAGACTCTAAGATTAATATTTGTATTGGTAGTACCACGCTAAGATTACAACGCTGAGGTATCGGGTTCGAATCCCGGGATGGCCAAAGTGATATTGGATTTTTCTATTTATTACGAGCCCGAAGTTAGGAATTTGTGCTAGATACGACGAATTACAACAAATAGCCGTTGCCTATCCCCACTCAGCCGGAGGGGTCATTGACAACAGTTACACAATACGAAGGTATTGTTTAAATCCTTAAGGTACGATCATAACATATAATTACATTAGATTAGGTGTCCAGTATTGTGAAGTCAGATCATCAAACCATTTTAAGAGCTAGAATTACTTTACTAGGGATATTCAATTATCTATTACATACTCACGAACTTTTTAAATTTACTTTTAATTTCATAATTGTAAATTAAGGATGGTTATATGTACTATGTAACAGGCACTAAGAGGACGATTAATGCCTCAGTCTGCCCCAATGACCAAGAAAATTGTTAAGTAATCGAAACATCGGAAGTATAAATTTAACCAAATCCGCGATAAAATCAGTAAATATTGTTTTTATTTTCAATGTGCCCCTTGAATAATTTTGCTGGAATATAAATGTTTTCTGAACAAAATTCAGGACAGTTTCAATTATTTAGGAAACGACGGTGCCTTGCCATTGAACTAAAATGTCTAAGCATTGGATTCTAAGAAATTGCTTTAAAAATAAATCGCAGACACGCTTCTAACATTATCCAGGCTAATTTCCACACGAAGAAGATATTAACTTACCGTTAATATTAACTTAACTTACATTCCGACACAAAGGAATTGTTTAGTTTGGATGGGTGTCTTACTCAGAGATTTGAATGACAATTAAATACTTAGGGTAGATTTTTCGAAAAAAATCTATACTAAGGAATAATTTAATTGACTTTGAACGTCTTTGAGTGTGGCCGTTAGTCTTTTTTTGGTGATAGCATCACGCGTGAACGGCTGGACCGATTTCGCTAATTCTTTTTTCTGTTGTTTATGTTACTGTTGAAAGAAAAACAACCGTTTTCCAAGCTGTCAGAATTGAAAAAGAAAAAAAGGTTACTGTACTATATCAGCCCTTATACGCCCCCTGCAGGTCACGGGCCTCTTCCACAATCGAGAGTGCGGTTGAAAGTGGTTAGGCCATATAGACCACCACACTGGCTTAGTGCCGGTTGGCGGAGTTTACATACCATAGGCATTCAAATGGCTATGGTATGCAGGTTTCACCGTTATAGTGCGCAGTGATTGACTATCAATACACACATAACTCTAAAAAGCCAGCGCTGGGCTCTGGGATTCGAACGACCACCATGAACATATTGGCAGCCGAGTTTGGTCCGTTTACCAACAGGCCACCACGCACTTTTCATTGTTATAAGCTATAAGATTACAAAAAATAATTCAAAGCAATATATCAGCGTATAATGTACTCCACATTATACTACTAAAGTACATAAGTACTTTGACTCACCACCAGAATCATTATACATTCCAATTGCTATGATGTTTAGAATTTAACATTTTATAGAGAAACACAATAATGTTTTCTTACACAATGTATAGGCTAAAGGGGTACAGAGTTTTCTTTATGCACATATTTAAGATTGTATAGATAGATGCATAGTATCATGACCTAAATGGGCGCGCACCGTATCGTGTGCGAGATAACAAAACTGCCACGTTACATAGAAATCTACAAGGCTTGAAAACAATTTTTACTGTACTGAGAATCACAAAAAATATACGTGTAACGATTTGCTCTGAATATTAAACAATTTATCGTATTAAACATACACTGGAATAGTTGCTAATTGCAATCATAGCTTTAAGAAGAACATTTGGGTGATTCAAATTTGGTTCGGGTCTAGTTTTTATAAGACCGAAAAGTCCCCCATAGGTTTTTAAATCTAGCAAGAGTTAATTACTGCACTGCACCTGATGGTAAGCGCGAATGCCGCCCAGACAGAGTCCGGTCCCATGCCCTTCAATTCAATTATGCCAGCTTACTGAGATTCTGCATAACACTATGGCGAAAGGCCAGGATTAAATAAAGGGATACGTGTGACAACCACCTATTCCAAATTGTCAATTGGGCACAAAAAAGAATTTGCGAATCGCTGATTCGCGCCGAAATGGTTTGGACCATCTAGCTATGGCTTTGCCAGCCAGCACGTTGTTCTGGTAAAGGAAGGAGAGGAGGGGATCGAATTAAATAGCTTCCGAACCTCACGACACTAAACTAACACCATAGTTTGCGAATGAGACTATCTATGTGATTGTTAGGTGTAGTTCTTTCTATTCTATTTCTCATTATAATTATAAAAGACATTAATGAAAATACGTCAAGGTACAAAGGACGGACTTTTGGTATTAAAATATGATATTCTATAGACAGCATCTGTGGCACAATTGATTAGACGCCGGCTGTGAAACGAGAGGCCGCGGGTCTGATACTTGATGGTTGGAGAAACTTGATCGTTATGAAATTCAAAAATATTTTTTCTCAAACAAATTCACCAAACTTACTTATTATAAAAAAAAGAAATATGCTGGCCTTATATCCAGAAAGATTTATTATATTCTAAAAAATAAAATTAATGACCGATATTCCTTTGCAAGGATTGCTGATTTCATAACGCAAATCGTAAATTTACTCTTAAAATTTTCGGATTTTACTGCAAGGGCTCTTAAGATAAATGCAGTAACACTAAGATAATCAAATCAGAGCAGTTTGAAAGTTTAAGGGTAATTTAGAATACTCTAAGGTTGAAAAGTTACCGACGATATTCTTCGTTTGTCTATTTTATCCAAAGATATGCAAAGTTTTCTGAATATCCTAAAATAACAGTTTCTATACCTTTACTTCAGTTAACAATTTCACGTAGACGCATACTGTTTTTCATCATAAGACTTTAATAACATTTTATAAAGTAAGTTTTGAAGTTCACAAATCCGTCAATCATTTTTCCGCATGAAGTAATCCCGTATCAAAATCGCAAAGGCCATTTTTACTTTGACTCACAATAAGTCGGCTTCAAATCATGTTACGGAGGTTTCTAGAATATCAAATTAAAAGCAATTAAATGATCTACAAGAACTTTATGACGATGTTACCAGATAAACGTCACCCAAGTAAATGCACGGTGTTAAGGAGGAGTAACAACTTGGATTTTTTTCTCTCGTTGGTTTTCTTACGATTGCTTATTAACCAGGCAGTCGATTAAAAATAGAGTACATATCTAAAAATATACATCAATTCAAGTTTCGAATTTCAAAAATCACAAAAATAAATTTGCGAGAATTTGCGAGAATTTGCGAGTATTATTATATTATTCATATGGAAATAGTACATGATAACAAAACGTTACAGAACAATAATTTCAGTTCTCTGGGCTGTTGTTTTATTGAACAGTAGAACTCGTATTACGAATAGAGCATATCAAAAAACATCCAATTATTCTATAGCTCGCGTTGTTTTGTTTGTATCAATCTCGATATTTAACACTAGCACGCGAGAATTTTACCTTTTTAAACGAGCACAGTATTCGCAGTGGAATTTAATTAATCAATTCGTTTAATGCTATCTGGAAGAGGATATTTGTAAATAAAAACTAATTTGTATTCGGAATATATTTACGAAATAATCTTGAAGTTTCATGTCGATATTCTAAGGAAACTTGGATGATTTTAAGACTGATGATTACAATATTTAAAAATATATGTACCGTACCATACATACCAACCATTTTTTGATTCAGAAAATGAATAATATAAAATAAGTTTTTAGAGAAGTTGGGTATTGTGAATGTTAATATTTACAATACCGGTGCCTAATTTGTCGCCGTTAATTTAACATACATACATAAACTAACGCCTTTTTCCCTGAAGGGGTAGGCAGAAGTGCCAGGACACCCACATTTCGCCTTGTATGTATGTTCCATCCCACAATTTGATAGCCTATCGACATATCGGGCACAAGTTTTTGACTCTTGGCTGATACTGAATAGTAAAATCAAATATCACTGCCCAACCCGGGATTCGAACCCGAGTCCTCAGGTTTGTAATTGTACCGCAGTACAACTACCCCACAGAGGCGGTTAATTAAACATATTGGAATTATTTATTAAAACAAAAAATTGTATACTTGTTCAGTTCATTATGGCTGAAGTTTATAAATGGAATTTTATGGGTGATGTAGGTAGTAAGGAAGCGTATATGTATGTGTGATGGATTGCCTCTCCATCCAAATGTGTGCGGAACGTCATAAAACTTTTGAGTGCATACCGTGAAAATGAATCTGGCAACCTGAACATAACTTACTCGTATTATCATACGACCATTACACGGCAATAGGAAATGATTTAAATTTCGACGAAATGTAAGAATTTATTTTTATGAGGCAAAATGAGGTACCTATTGGGGTTTAATTCCTTAGTTTTGTCCATCCATCTAAGACCAATTTCTGATACATCTTTCTTTTTATTGCAATGAATGGTAAGACAAGAATGCCGTTCGCCTGATGGAAAGCGATACGACCGCTCATGAACAGTAGCAAAATCTAACAACAACTTTTATAACAAAGCAATGCTTGGCATTCCATTGCGCTCGCCATCCTGAGACACAAGATTTTCAGTCTTAATATGTCCAGTAGTTACTCTGGTTACAATGTCCTTCAAACCAAAACACAACAGTGTATTTACACTGCAGTTTGGCAGGAGAAATATTCATTTACTCTACCTTCTAATGCTATGCAAAGCTTGATAAGAGAAATATTTCTAAGTGGTAAGACCGCTCTTTGTTTTGCTGTTTTGCAGAATCATATGATTTTTTTGTTACTGTAAAATCTGTATCAGCCCATATACGTCCTACTGCAGGGCACGAGCCTACTCTACAATCGAGAGTACGATTGAGAGTGGTTAGACCATATAGTCCACCACGCTGGCCTAATGCGGGTTAGGTTACTGTAAAATAAATAATTCTTATTGTTTCTGTGTCTGAAACTAAAATAATTATTAAAATTATTTGAAGTTCTAGTTTAAACATACATAATCGTCACGCCTGTATCCCATAGGGGTAGACAGAGACTACGGACCGCCACTTTGCTCAATCCTGACATACTACTTTCGCTTCATCCACTTTCATCAACGTCTTCATGCATTCTCGTCGGTTACTTTTGACCTGACCCTTGTATAACCCTTGTAGGATATCACCGATTTGGATGGTGTATGTTCGGTGAGGTCGACCCCTACCGACTCTTCCATCCACAACTCGCATTATGTACTTTACTACTAGTTTAAACAATATAAAATAATTCTAATGCAAATAACTTGGCGCTACGCGGTTTGCGACACGCATGTCGCCATAAAATGTTGTAATCGTACATTGTGGGTTCACGAACTATCGCAATATTAAAGAGATATAGGGTTGTGTATGTCATGTCCGCATATGTTAAGTTATTTTATTACTGCACTAGCCTAAATAGCACTGCAGCGATGATTCGGGTTTTTTTTTATCATCATAAAGTATTTTCATAGATTTGCTACCGTTCAGTTAATGAAATTTTAATCACCTTATTGGTTTAGTGGCAGCTTGTATTATGAAGTTCTGGGTCCATTATCTAGTCGGACTTGGAAATTTGGAATTTTTCAGTACCTATTGAAAATATATGAATTTTCACAGCCACATCTGTGCCTAATCCTATTTGAGTATACAATCATCAGTTTGTGTCTTGATTAAATTTCATTCATATGTGCATATTTTCTCACATCCATTTCCCTCACTGGAACCCCAATTTCAATTTTGTCAACCTACACATTACATTTCTTACATCACATTACATTGAAGTCTGAGTGCCTACTGTATATATTGAGACTTGTGTCTCTTATATCTCAGGATGGCGAGCGTAGTGGAATGTCAATCGTTGCTTTGTAATTCAAGGTGTTGTTTGGTTTTGCTACTTTCCATGAGCGGTCGTATTGCTTACAATCAGGCAAACGGCATGTTCGTCTCGTCATTCTTAGTAATAAAAATATATATTTTGCAGCCCGCAAAACTATCGCGCTGCCAAATATTAGCTAGAAATCACAGATTTTATTCCAGTAAATTATTTTTAATGACCACTATTGTTTTGCCGTACATTTGGCTCGGACGGTCTGATGGCAAATGGAGCTGTGTAACATCAGAGAATATTTTTCACAGATTTTTACACGTGGAGGCAATAAGTATCACGCATGAACAGTTACAATTTAAAACAAAATATAAATTTAGCATTTCTGTCTTGTTTAAGTAATATTAGTAGTAGTTTTTTAGTTATAGTTTTGAATAGTTTTGCCACTGTAAGAGTTGGGACACGGTCATCTCCCCTCCTGGAGGTGGGTGCTAATGACTGCGACACAGTTCTACCCAACTAATGCAGTTGTGAACGTACACATACAATAAACAAAATAATAATAATTAAACACATATTTTGTAGTGTATTTTACATATTTTTTCTTGTTGAATTTTATTGTTCTACGTGAAGGTGACACTGTATAGTATTTATGTGGAGGGTCTCTAGTGTACAGAAGTTGACTAATCCACTAATAGACTTCGCAAGTTATGGTCTTACGGAAGCCAGCCAGAAGCGAAGTAAAGCGTAGGCGAGTTGGGAATCTACACAAAGGTTCGCGTACAAAGCGGCCACGCGCCTCCGAGTTAAATTTGCACTAACATGTGGGTCTTCATATCATTTCCTCATTTATTTATTTAAAGTTTCACATACTGAATGCATACTGGCGGATTTAATGCCTGAGGCATTCTCTAGCAGTCTACTTTAGGATGAAGAGATGATGCACAGCAGGTGTGTAATTAAATTAATATATGTGTATATGAACATAAATATAATACGTATTGATTAAATAAATATCTATAAATTCATAAACTATAATATTTAAATATGCACATGCAAACATACACATTATACTTAAATAAAATTTAAATATATTACTCTGTCAATTGTTTCAAAACCAGTTGTCGAAACAACAAAACAATAGAGTTATAAATATAAATTAAAACGCATTTATACCCAATATAACTAACAAATACCTACTCTTACTACTCTTGAAACTCGTACTATATTGTACTCGTATTATATTGTACTTTTCGGAGTCATGTGTGTATTGATTGTCAATCACCACGCACTAAAACGGTGAAGGAAAACACCGTGAGGAAACCTGCATACCATAGCGGTTTCTAAGAATTTCTATGGTATGTAAGTCCGCCAACCCACACTAGGCCAGCGTGGTGGACTATATGGCCTAACCACTCTCAATCGTACTATCGATTGTAGAGTAGGCCCGTGCCCTGCAGTGGGACGTATATGGGCTGATACAGATTGTACTCGTACTCGTACTCTTTCAAATGCGATTCCTGTATCACAAAAACATTCCAATTGAAACTTTTTTTCGCGAATACCACCTGACCCAAGTGATTTGAAATTCCTATCGACAGATACAAAATTCCTATGATGTTTAGTTAGTAGAAATTGTACGTAGTAATTTTTCTAGAGATTTTACCGTAAATGCTAGAGATAATTATGTTCGCTAATCTCTTAGGTGATACATTTGTTTATGTTTATTATAAAAGGTTCAGAGAGTTATTCTTTTTTTCTACTGGTATGTCAAAATAATATTTTCTTTATTTTTCTTATTATTTGTAATACTCCATAATTTAATATAAAATAATCCTGTCTATTCAAAGGTTGCCTGGGAGATTGCAGCTACCAATAAGGCCGCCTATTGTAACCATGCCTGTAGTTTTTATGTGTAAGCGTCTTTCATCTTGGTGTACAATACAGCATAGGTATTAGGAGACTGTCCCGCTCTCACACCCACCACTGTAAATCCTGTAAGCCAGGATCAACAGTGGCACGCAATGTAATGACACCGAGCAATGAAGCTCGGCGAGTCTCCGGGTATGTCTAACTTGTCTTTAACCCGTAACGAAATTAATCAGAAACTGTAATTAATAGGAGGAGTAGGAAATAAAATATTGTCCACTTCCCTCCGTGCAAAGTATATAAATAAACAAAAGTATTGTGGTTACGTACAAATGAAGAGCAATGCTGCACACTTTCTTGGATTTCCATTGCGGATTTCTCATATCGAGTGCCGTATTTGCCAAATATATGATCACTCTTCCTTCTGCGTAGATCGGGACGCAACAACTATTAATTAACATTTTAATTAAATTATTGTAAAATAAGGGTAATTACATTGTAACAGTCATTGAACGGATGATTAATACCTCAGTCCGCTCTGTGGCCACGAAAGCTGTAAAGTAATTGAATCGTCGGGAAGTTAAAACAAGTATAAATTAATTCATATCCGTGATAAAATCCGTAAATAATAATTTTATTTAAATGGAATCATTGAAAGAGAGACTTATTAGAATTGATATGTGGATAATTTTTCAGTTGTTCTAAAGTTTATGAGGCAATTTTACAAATTGGTAAGCGAACTTTACTGCTGAATTTATTCCATTCAAAATACATCCCTATTAAAACATCGTACATTTTGTAGTTGGAGATTATAAAAACAATATGTATTCATCGCGTTATGAATAATTCACAAAGTCGACAAGATAAAAAAAATTGCTTTGAGCTGCAGTGAACAATGTATTTTAGTGTAGTTTTTTAATAGCATTATCGGTCTTAATAAACAGTGTTGCTTTTGGAGCCCTCCGTAAAAGAGCATAAATTTGGAAGTGATTTTTAAATTTGGAATTGCTCTGTTTTGAAATAATTTTAAGTATCATATAAAAATAATACGGAATTTACCTTAATTACACTAATTCGTTAATACGAGTATTATCAAATGCCTAATAAATTGATTCAATGACAATATGAGGCTACGTCAATTGTTACAAGCGAGTCTGGCGTAGCACATCGTAGCGCGGGTTATTCCAGCGTTTGCTACGACACCCGTAGTCGATACTGCTACGAGCTACGAGTTTTGTTACGTTTCCTTTGTGACTATTGTTAACAGTTAGTTGATTTCAGAAGTATTGAAATTGTTCGTAACTATAATGTCTTGTACCTTTTTATGTACTTTAACGAAGGAAATAATAGTTCCTTATCACACAGGTGACTTTTTTAATTAATAAGGAATTTAATTGTACTAGATGTTCGTGTAAAAATATAAAAGAAACCATTCAACCAATATAATCAGCATTATTTATTTTGTGTCGAGTGAATAAAATCATTCGGACCTGTATAATGTTTTTATATGCCTTACATAATGTTTTGAAATACATTTTATTTAATAAATTATATATAATTATAATAAATTACACTATTATTCCATTTGTGTTAGACAAAACATTTCTGAGAAATATTTCAATACTAGAAACACATAAAAAAATGTATCAAATATGTATCTACACTACTAAGTAAACCTTTATGTTTTGGTGCATATGTATTTATGTATTAGCCCATATTAGTCCCACTGCAGGGTAAGAGCCTCCTTTACAATCAATACCATACCATATAAATAATAATTAAACATAAAAAAATAATTGAAATTTAATTTTTACTCTGCTATTGCCATAAAAAATATTGTTTTGAGTGTAATATCTCGGTAATTCTGTATCTGTATCAGCCCATATACGTCCCACTGCAGGGCACGGGCCTCCTCTACAATCGACAGTACGACTGAGAGTGGTTAGGCCATAAAGTCCACCACGTTGGCCTAGTGCGGGTTGGCGGACTTACATATCATAGAAATTCTTATGAACCGTTATGGTATGCAGGTTTCCTCACGATGTTTTCCTTCGCCGTTTTAGTGCGTGATGATTGACTATCAATACACACATGACTCCGTGCCCATGACTCCGTGCCCTGGGATTTGAACCCGCGACCAACGTGAACATGCTGGCAGCCGCGTCTGGTCCGTTTACCAACAAGCCACCACGCACTTTTTTTACATTTTTCATTAGGTAATTAATAGGTCCTAATTCATTAATTAGGCCATGAGTCTACATATAAAAAAAAAATTACACACATACGTAAACTCACGACTTTTTTCCTAAGAGAGGTAGACCGTCCAGGATACCCACGTTCTCTTTGTGTGTTCCTTCCGACGATGTGATAGGGTGTGTGTGATAGCCTATTGTCATATCATGCATACATTCGTAACTCCAAAGTGATAATGAATAGATAAATCTAATACCAATTTGTCTTACCGGGATTTGAACCCGAAACTTCAGCGTCACCGTAGTACTCCTGCGCCATTGAGGTAATCTAAAGAAAAGAATAAGTTTTTCGACTAGGGAGTACGGTTACATTCCAATTCCCGTGATGGAACGTTTTCAATTATAGAAACAACAAATAGAGCCCAATTTAATAGAAAAACAAAACCAAAGGAGACGCCGTCAATCACAGTCCGCGGACTAAAATACGCACGGCGCATGGCAATTGAATTGAAATTCTACTCCCAACTTTAGTTTCAATATTTCAAACCATTTGGTATTTTAGTTGGGATTCGTAACATGTCTTTTTTATATTTTTTATTATATTAATAGCAATGAAATGACCGCACAAACATTTGTCTCGGTGCGGGGATCGAACCCGCGGTCTCTCGTTTCACAGGCGGTTTCTAACTGGTTTGAATGGCGAGACGAGCATTCCATTCACCAGATGGCAAGTAATACGACCGCTCATGGATAGAAGCAAAACCAAATAACACCATTAATTACAAGGCAATGCTTGAATTTTACTGCGCTCGCCATCCTGAGACATAAGATGTTAAGTCTCAATATGTCCTTCTGGCTACAATGCCCTTTAATCCGAAACACGACAGTGCATTTACGCTGCTGTTTGACGGGAGAAATAGACACTGCGGTGGTATCCACGCAGATGGCCTCTCACATATGAGAGACCTACCACCAGTTATGTTCTCTCTTTCCATCCTGTATCCTTTCCGGTCCCTTACCCCGTATTTGATAGTCCAGCAACATATCTATATCATAGCGTTCATAGGAGCGATCACTTACCATCGGGTGACCTGTTGCTCGTTTGTCGGACTAATAACAAATGTCTGCAGTTTTCGCAATGCGGATGGCATGCTGCTGCAATCCATTCAAGGTGCAGAACAATTATTTTGGGAGATCGTGGTAAAGTACGAGTAACATTCGATATCTAATGACTATTATCCCAGAACTGTACTGCATTTATCAGGTCCATTGTACTCACTTTTCCGTACCAGTTTGTAATAAATGTGATATAGGTTTTCATAAAAATATTCGTGAAATACCATAGTTTGTTTATTAATTGTTATAATTGTATTGTTATAGTTCCAGAAATTTTGAATTTAAATGCATGTTTACTCCAATCATTTTGTTTACTCAGCCGCATTTGCTGAAATAAGGCTTTTTATTAGGCTTGTTTATTTATGCTGTAACTTCTATTTAATATTTTTGTTTTTACGGTCATTCGAAAGTTTTGTAATATATATTATAGTTATGCTTTTGTAAAATATATACTATGTTTTTTTATTGCTATGAATAGCGAGACGAGCATGCCGTTCACCTGAAGGTAAGCGATACAAACACTCAGAAACAGTAGCAAAACCAAACGACACCTTAAATTACAAAGCAATGCTTGGCATTCCACTGCGCTTGCCATCCTGAGACATAAGATGTTAAGTCTCAATATGTCCAGTAGTTACTCTAGCTACAATGCCCTTCAATCCAATCAATTAATTAATTATTCAATCAATGTATGTTATAAAAAGGTAGCAAATTATTATTCCATCCCGCATTTAATTATCTATCAAAATATTTTTACCAAATCAGCAGACTTCAGTAATAAAGACAGCCGGGTTGCTACGGTAGGAAGAAATCGGATTTCTTTACGGAAAAATTCAAACTAGACATATTAACACATTTGCGACAACTTTGGCATGTTGAAAATGATGAATTACGACAGGCTCCCTAAAAACATTGGTACATAGAATAATAAAAACGGTTTAAATTCATATATGTTCAGAATAAAGTGGTATCTCCTACTGAAAATTCAGTCCACAATTAGTAGCAATTTGGTGGTAATTTTAATGTGAATGTTTAAGAACTTCAAGTCTTTAAATTATAACTGTGTAATGTGTATGCATAATCGTACTATATAAACAAATTCCTATATATTTGTGTACTTAATACAGAATAACTCTTTGTTACCCAATTATATGAAGTCAAGTCCGAATATGAAACGCTTAATAAAAAAATATCAAATAGCAAGTGCTAAACTTTATTCTCCAGTCGATCCTGTATCCACGGAAATTCATTTTTCATTAGGTTCGGCGGATTAACTATACATAGTCAGTATAAAAAGACACGCGCAATGTCCAAAGCGTTAATTATAAAAGTTACTCCATTCATGACATAATTTTGCTAAAAACTTTTCATTAAATTACAGTATTTTACAAAATTTGCTGAAGAAAATTTATTCTGCTTTTATGAGGAAGTTCTACTTAATATGGTCTGATAGTGTCATGTGTATTGGAGAGACCGTCTCCGCTATGTGGTCGTGTAAAAGTACTGGATGTTTATAAATTAAAATGCAGTTTAGTAACGTAAAAGGTAATTATAATCATTAAAGCAATTGTACTGCAAGTACTCTATAGACTTTATACTCTCTCCTTGCAAGTGATTGTTTCGAGCGATACGACCATTTGTAATATATACATTCAATAAAAATAATATAATATACTAGTAAGTAATCATACATTAAATTTCCATTTATACTTTAATGTAGGTATTATATTGTTTGATTTGGATTTATTTTGTGTACAACACAGGACATAAATAATATAATATGAACTCATTATTTACTTCATAGCTATCACTTTATATGTCTATCTCAGGGCGAGTAAATCCCCAATTCCTTCCTTGTAATCGTCTGGCGTAGAAACAGGACAAATTCTGGTCTTTCTCATTAGGAAACAAAGATGTTCTTTTATACCCAGACTAGAAAATTGATGTGTAGCTGACAGCTTTACTGTCGCGTTTTGTTCGGTGAGTACGATTGCCGGATGTCCAATATCCCTTGACTCTTCCAATCCTTTTTCTGTCCCACTCTGTTACCGATTTGATGGGGCGGCAACAGATCTTTGATCCCAGCGTTGCGGATGTTCATATGTGATAGTGATTACTTACCATCAAGTGACCAGTTTGCCGGTTTGCTATAGCTAGAAAAAATCTAGTGGTTTGATAAAAGGTTCTAGCTATTAGCTTCGGATATGAAAATAAGAATTAGTTTTTTATAGAGTTCTTAACCTCTGAAGTTTCTTTATATTTAGATACTTATATAAAATCAGATTTTGGTATCATGGGTGGTTTAATTTGGCAAAATGTGTAATATATATTGCATAACATAGTCATACCACATCAAATTTCGTAACTTCAAAGAAGAAATTGTTTCTGTTGACATTTCCATCCATCCCAATTATTAAAAATTGTATACGCACAATTTTTTCACGTGGCTCAAAATATTCCTTTTGTATCACTTCAGGAATTCGTGTATTCACTTACTATTTTAATATTGAAATTAAATAGAAAATAGGAAAATATACCTGTTTCTTTGTAATCGGACTTGTGCGGCAAATTTTTATTCGTGGAATTGTGAAAACTACTTTTGATATGTCTCTACCCGTAACATCTTTTAATATGAAACCTTTTGTCATTTTCTCTGTAAAACCGTTTGTTGAGACAATAAAATTTATTATTATTATGATTATATTCGTGGAATGTCGTAAACTTATATATACATATCAACAGATAACATAGACGATGTCTTAAAACCAAATATTGATTACTAGGTAATAAGTTCATTTGTTCTACCTACAAAATAACACATTACACCAAATATATTTATTTGAAGTTTGAAAACAATGTTCAATTAAACAAGGTAGCTTTGACTTTACCAACTTCACTGTCCACCATACTTTATTTGATTTATTGTTATCTCCTAAGTTCTTAATTAAATGTTTGTTCAATTAGATTTCAAATCACTTGATCCGAATCGAATCATGAAAACAGTTTCATGCGTCTTCGGAATGTTGGAAATGTAAACTGATTGCCGTTCATTGGAAGCACTTGGAAATTCAATTTTAAATTAATCACTTGATTTTAATTCAGTTATATTTTTTGTTCGCAGAAAATCGAGGAACAATGGAGTAGTACAATGGAGCGATGAAGATAGATCTCAAAATGGCGTTTCACATGTCATTGACGAGTTTGTTTTTAATAACATGCGGCCTAATGTTGGCTAAATCTAATAATACCAACGAAACAGATGACTTTTTGTCTATAGGTAACGACACCTTATCGAAATCTGATTACGAATACAACTATTACAGCGTATTAAACATAACAGATGATGCCAAGAACATTACCACAACGACAAGTGTCGCCTCGATGAAAATTCAATGCGAGATCTTAAATATGTCGGTGTCTGAAGAGCCAAAGACAGTAACCAATAATGTTCTGAACTCGATTTACCTAAACAATGTGTATTCGAGCGTGACGACTTATCTGATTGAGGATAATGTGGCTGTAGATGACATTGAGGTGGATGGCGTTGACTTGTATGACTTGATCAGCGCTGATTGCGGCGGCTCTAAGGCGTGTTTGCGGATGAGCACTGAGAAAAACAATGAGAAGATTATTACCGTTGGATTTCTTGCCTCGTATCGACGGAGTCAGGTAAGATATTCCTTAATTTATTCAGTTTTGTTCCTGGATTGTCTTTAAGATATTTGTTTTTGAATATGCGATTCGTATAATATTTTTTTATTGTTCAGTGGTACACTAATATTCACATAAAACAGTTATTCGTATGTAAAATTAGTGTGGGTTAATATGTTATACGTTTTGTTATAGTCACGTTGTATTGCAATAATATAACAAAATCTCGATAAATATTTCCGTATAACAAGAATTTTTGAAAATGTCGGTCATCAATACAACCTTTTTGAAAACAGTCATCAATTACTTCTATTGTGCCCGCTGATTCCCTGCCTGGTTGTTTCTCACACACAGATATTGTTTGTGATCCTAGCAAAACATAATACCTTAACGTAAACTTAACTATCTTTAATTATCATTATGCTACAATTTCTTATTTATTCAAAAAACGATTCATTGTCCCTGCTAATAGGGTTATCATTTATGCAGTTTCGTGTTACTCGATAATTATACAAAATCTCTTTTCACGATTTACAATATTAAATTTCTACTCAAACGGAGGCTAATGTCCTTAACCTTCGAAGAATTTACGAGTTTAGACGGTTTAGAAAAAAAGTTGTGACAAACAATTAATAATTAATAGTGCACGGCTTCAAATTAAAAGTAATATTTAAGGAGCCTTCGAATTTTTGATTAGTTTCTTTAAAAATGCGGCAGCGATAAATAATACGGCATGTTAAAAATGTTAAATTTATTTATTTCAAAAGGTCGATTTTTTGTGGCAATGAGTCGTGTTCCTTAATTTGCTAAAAAATCCCGGAGTTGTTACTTTCACATTTTAGAGATCGTAAAAATAAAAATAAAAACACTTTTGTTTTTTTCAGCAATCTGATTCATCTGTTTTTAGAATTTGTTTTTGTTTAGATGAATCCACGATCGCTAAAAAGCTTTATTTTATCCATTTTAAATGTATCGTCTTTTAAATCTATAACTGTCCACACAATACATCTGCTCATAAAATAATAAGTCCACACCATTTATATTAAAATATATCCAGAAACCATTGAAGGTTACAAATATTTACCTAACCTTGAAATGCATCAAAGCCGATAGCCGATTCTCTATAAAATATTTTGTTTATAATACGGTGATTCATCTTGCACTTGACAGCAATGCAATTGCTGGTCAGTTATTACCTGTCGCCCTTATATTTATCGTAAATATATGAACTACCTTCAAGGACTTAGTATAATTTTTACATATCTTAAGGATAGGATAGGAATAAAATGTATAAAAGTTTTGTGCTTGTACCACTTACACAAATCAATGTAAGCTTATTAACATGGCGAAATATTTATAGTTGAGTACTAGTTACTTAAAGAACAAACAATATTTCATTAATGGTTTCGTAGAGGAAACAAACTTAAGTTCTTGAAGTTTGTATTGTTGAAGAGTTTGATCGGGTTAATCTTCATCATTCATAACACAACGACGGATTTGTCTTTTTTTCATTCGACTATTGTTAAATACGTAAAAGGCCAGGCCTCATCATCCGCATTTTAGGAGCCGACCAAAAAATAAATTCTAGTGAAGAAGTTTAAAAAGTTATAATGGCTTAAGCTAGTCTGGCCGCTAGTACGTGTACTTATATTATTGTTATTATTTATTTATATCCTTTACTATACAAGAAAATTTATAGAAACTAAATAATAAAAGAGATAAAAGTAACACTAAAGACATGGTTACAATGGCGGCGGTTACAAATTTCTTCCAGGAAACTTTTGGATGGACTAAATTAATTTAATACATTTTAAATACGACATAGACATGTCTCAATGACATACGACTAACAAACTTCATTAAAATTAAAAGGAATAGTTCATAAATCTAGTTCTCGTTTAATGGACTAATTCAATAGCTCTTATAGCTCGCTATTTCTAGTTAACTCTATACAATTCGCGTCCCTTGCTGTTTTAAAACAATTATATTCAAAGGTATTTTAAATAATAATTAATTAATTAATTAATAAGTTTATTGAAGTTAAAGGTAATTTAAATATCATGTGATTTTTCTTATATTTGAAATTAAATGATCTATTTCTTTTCTATAACTTAATATTATATCTTAACAACTGGATATTGGGTCAGTTCATTTCAATTATTTAATTATTACTTCGCCCGGACTATTTTATACCAAGAATAACTTTCTATAGCAAATCTCCTTTTCTGAGCTTAAACCATTATTACTCTAATATAATACCGTAGCCCTTGTATAAAACTAATCTCATGCTTCAAAGCCTTTGTGGCCTATTAATATGTGTTTCAGGTCTGAGTGTAGTGGGACTAAAAATTCTTTAGCAGTTTTTGATACCTAGGACCTAGGACACAGCTTGTAAGATTTTTTTTATTTTTTTATTGCAATGATTGGCGAGCCGAGCATGCCGTTCGCCTGATGGTAAGTAAAACGACCGCTCATGAACAGGAGCAAAACTAAACAACACCTTGAATTACAAAGCAATGTTTTCCATTTCACTGCGCTCGCCATTCTGAGACATAAGATGTATAGTCGCAATTTGTCCTGTAGTTACTCTGGCTACAATGTCTTTCAATCCGAAACACAACAGTCCAATAAGCGGGAGAAATAGACAACGCGGTGGTATCCACTTAGGAAGCCTCCCACATATAAGAGACCTACCACAAGTAATTTTCCACTGAAAAGGCTATTGAGAACTTTCTGAACTCTGTGTAATTTGTTATCATGGCATGTGGTATTTGTCATGTTGCCATGTTATAGTTTTAGGACAACCTGTATACGTTTAAGACAGCTTCTATGGCGCAGTTGGTTAAACGCTAGCTGTGAAACGAGCTTCGATCATTGCACGGAACAAATATTTGGCCATAGGTATAATATGGGGTCTGGGTGTATGTGAGACCGAAAAGTCTCTCGTATTTAATGATATCCACGACACAAGACTTGATCTTAGTGTGGGGTCAGTTCTATGTATGTGACTGTTGGGTGTATTTATTTATAAAGAGGATATTACAGCGATTTTAATAACTATGTTACTTACACGCGTCAACCGTGCGACATGAGCAAGCTTCTGGTGTGCTTAGTGCGGCACCTATACTCAAGTTATTCTAAAAATTTGTTAAAAATAATATATTTGTTGTTTAATCCTCATTTAGAAAGTTTTCTTCCGGTTTATTAAAAGATAAAAGGTAATTTTAATGCAATTTAAAAATCATAAAGAACTGTATTTTCACCAAATAACCGGCTAATTTTAGTATTATATTTAGTATTTTATTTTCAATTCATTCAATTAACAACAACTCCCGAAATCCCTTTCACCAACTTTTTCAATTTTTTTATATAAAACTACCTCACACGAATCAAATATTGTGCTTTCACACTGTATGAATGTGAACGAATTTTAGAACCGAACATTTTTTCGCTGAACGCACGGAGTACTTTATATAGGAAGCTGTACACTTCACGTGAAATACCCCAAAGGTACCTTTTACATTCATGATTTTTTCCACGAATTCGACTTTCTACTTTATAATGGCTTCATTCGCATAACAACAAAATATAAGTTCAACGCAGACAGGCAATGCTTTCCTTCTTTGCCTGAGTGTAGCAATGTTTCAACTCATTAATTATATACGATAATTTGTTGAAAACACAGAATTTACTGTCATAGACAAGTTGAACTGTCAGTTAAAAGTAAATTATAAATAAATAAATGGACCTAACCCTCACAAACTTCTATCCCTAACCCATATTAAAATACTACATAATAATATTATAGGTCTTCTATCTTGTGTATTATAAACTACGCGAAACATAATTAATATTTGTCGGACACACAAATTTTCTCTCAATGCGGGGGTCGAACCCGCAGCCTTTCATTTCACACCCGGCTCAGCCATCTGCGTCACTTCTAACCATGGACGTAATATAATGCTTCTAACATAGTATCGAAAAAGACGTTTTGTCAGATTTATTTCCAGTTCTCGCGTCATAAAACAAGATAGATGAATAGACAATAGTTTGTATATTTGGTAGCCTTGTGTTGCAATGCCGTTTGATTCAATAAATGCGAGGTAGATACGTGATGCACACAGTAATGCCTCGTCCCGCCTCGTGTCTTCAAACAATTGTCACAATTTTCTAGCCACCCGATAATCTCATTTACAAGAGAATAGGGACTAATTATACAATACGTATTGATTTTACCAATAAAACCAGAGAACAAATTCTATTGATTTGTCAACAGTTTGTCAAGCTCGTCTTCCTCAAAAGATGGGATCGGATATAATTCTGATATTCGGAAGATTTTCCAAGTAAAATAATTCATAAGGAAAACTGACACGCAACCAAAAATAATAATTATAGGGGAGACCAGGGACGAACGTAACATGGGAAAAATTAACAAATGGATTTATGATGAATAAATGTTCTCTATCATATGTATTATAATTTTGAACTCGTTTACCAAAGTTGCCGAATTGCTGTGCCATCAGGTTTTGGTTGTAGCGAGTCAATGCTGCAAAAATAGCCCTAAAGTAAAATTTTTTTATAGCAAGGAATGGCGAGAAGTGCATGCCGTTCGCCTGATGGTAAGCGATACGACCGCTTCTGAACAGTATCAAAACCAAACAATACCTTGAATTACAAAGCAATGCTTGGCATGCCACTGCGCTCGCCACCCTGAGACATAAGATGTTAAGTCTTAATATGTCCAGTATTCTGGCTACAATGTCTTTCAAACCGAAACACAACAGTGCATTTACACTACTGTTTGGCGGGAGGAATAGGCATTGCGGTGGTAATTATCTAGGCCTATCACCAGTATTTCAACTGCATATATGCGCGGGAAGGAAATAACACAACAATTTTATATTCATTACACTATCCATTACCACTTAAACAATGATAACGATTTGTTTAGGGTGTGTTGTCCAAAATGTAATGTAGGAACGAAAGTAATAAGTTGTACTTTCAATACAAATAGTAAGTTTTGTTTATATTTCTAAGTACTAATAGCCAGAATCAAGGAAGAATGATGGAAAGAATAATCAAGGCAGATAACTAGCAAATGGAGAATTAATCTCCGTACTAGTTTGAAATCTAGAAACATATAGAAAATATATAAATTGGGTCCAAAATGTTCCAGAAATGTTAAATTATTTTATTAATTGAAAAGTGATTGATTTTTGTTTATGATAATTTGAGTAGTAATTTGAGTACCTATAATATCCAAAAGGTTGATTAAAAATAAACATATTGGTAAATGAAAACAATTTATGTTTATATTTATAATGTTACACCCAACCCTTATACACTGTTATAACGAACCCTAGGGGTAGGGATGATTGTAACAAATTCCATTGTTTCTATTTGAACATTTTCTCAAAATCTATATAAGCGGTTGCACTCGAGTTGGTCTTCATAAATAGTCAAAATATCAATATTGAAATAAAACGATTATTTACGGATTTTATCGCGGATTTGGTTTAATTTTTACATTTTTTAATTTCCCGACATTTCGATCACTTTACAGCTTTCATGGTCACGGGGCGGACTCAATCAAGATCAATATATCACGCAGTCAATTTGTGAGATATTACAAGAAAATTCAAAATCTTACTTACGTCCCTGGTTTCCCTACACCCAATATTCACATACATAGTCCTGACCCCACAATACAATTAGATAGACCTTATGAAAATATGGATTTTTAATTTAAATATATCTAATTTTATCATTCTAAAGTATTTAAATAGAGTTTTAATGACTATACGAGTATTAATGTTGCTGTGCTCCTACCCCTTTGTATCAAATTCGATACAAAAAGGTTTCTCAGTAAAAAGAAACAATGGGTAGCCTTAATATTATTACTCCTTCCGTTCTCGCCATCTACAAAGGCGAAATATCGTGGGTGTTTATAGGCTTATAGGGAACAGAATGCTCGTTTTCTTCTCAAACGCTACAGACGCAATTAATTAAATAAACTAGTGCTTCTTTGAAAAGCGTCATGCCTCTTAATAAGGCCATAAATCCTTGAAATTCTCATTATTAAAAGATAATTCTTATTCTCTCTGTATCATCTCATATACGTCCCACTGCAGGACACGGGCATCCTTTACAATCGAGAGTACGATTGAGAGTGGTTATATATTGTCTACCACGCTGGCCTAATGTGGGTTAGTCGACTTTACGTACCATAGAAATTCTTCCAAATCGATGTGGTATGCAGATTACCTCACGATGTTTTCCTTCACTGTTGAAGTGCGTGGTGATTGACTATTAATAATTCTAATTATATTCTATTATAACGGCTAAAATACTAGAATTTCTTCATATTGTTCACTCAAGTAAATAAAAGAATATGTACACTACATATATATTCATGAAAGGAAACTTTTAAATATTTTAATATATTTAGGTAAGGATACAAAATGCTAATATTGGTGTACTTCTGAAATTGTGGGTTCAACAAACATGTCTATTAATAAGTAGTCCTAAAGGATTATACTATATTATAATAGTTGGACAACAACTATATTATAATTAATAGTATGAAATAAAGTACTAAATACATATTATCTGTACCATAATGCCAGTTGCAGATATTTGGATCTACATGGATTGTATTGTCAAAAAGTAAGTCGAATTTATTTATTAAATAAGTATGGTTACACTAATAACCTGGTAAGCTGTTTCTTTTCATATAACACTGTAACTTCTAAAACCAGTCTATTAATGCAAGAGTCGTGGATGCAACGTTGCTTGTTAATAATTTAAATGTATATTGCTTACTTCGTTGTCCCACAAATGTTGTAGGATATTGGAAGAAAAATATTTCGATACAAAAATGACGACATTGCCTCGGAAACCGAAGAATTCTCATTTGGGCTTCCCACACTTCTAAAAGACGTAACAGTTATATCAAAGTTTTATGTTACACGAATAATTGAGAAAACCCTATTCCATAAAGTACTCGTGAGGTCCTTTGAGAGAAAATAATAATTATGAAAAAAAAGTGTGTATGTATGTATGTTCGTATCGCCAATTATATAAAACACGCGTTGAAGATTTATGAATTATTAAGAAACTTTAAAGAATATAGTTAAGTTAACAGAAATCGAAAAAAATACCTTTATATTTTCCCAAACGCGCCAAAAGAAGTGTGTATTAAAATAAACAACAAATCTACACAAGTAAGCCCACGATGTGTTCGGCAATCTTCGGCACAATTATTACATATCTCTAGACGAGCGTTTTCAAGAGATGCGTTTTACACGTGCGTTCAATTTAACTTCCCGCGCTATAACATACCAGAGTCGCCATTGCTTCATCCAGTATATGCACGAAAGTTGCTAAGGGTTGGAGTGTTTAGAAATGATTAAATATTAGGCATGACAAATTCATGCGAAACTCTTTCATATATAAATAATATTTCGTACAATACAATTCCATGTGACACTGGCGGTATAGACGCATCGCGAATATGCAACGAGCGCAATAAATGTTTAAATGCGGAGCTTCTACTCGCCCTAAAACGAACGTCTATACAAGTTTTAACTTCAGAATTGTACCTATTTGTATTTCATGTATTTGCTTGATTTTTCACTACAGCTTCCCTCCTATAGGTCAAAGCGTGTATACGGAGCCTATAGCATTCATCGATAAATGACCTATTTATTTATTTATTTAATACTTCATATACAAATAGTATACAGGCGGGGCTTAATGCCAAAGGCATTCTCTAACAGCCAACCTTCAGGTGGGGCAGAGATAAATTCAGAAGGTGCATAAAAATGGGTTGAGACGTAAATCGAGGATATATACTCAATACATATACTAGTACCTACACAAATATAAAATATGATATACATAAATACAAGATATAATATACATAAATACTAAGAATAATACATATATATATATAAAAAATCTAAAAACCTATCTCAAAAAAAAAATATTTTTCAAATCAAACCAGTAGTTCCTGAGATTAAAGGTAACAAACAAACTCTTCAGCTTTATCTATATATTAGTATAGATTAAGAAAAAAGTGGTAGCTAATTATGTAAAAAGAAAGAGTCATTTTACCAGCATAGAAATTGCAGCAATAAGACACCTTCATAGTTTTCCCTGAAATCACTCTCAATATTGTCTTAACCAAGAATCAATTTGAGCTTGTTAACTTTTACTGGAAAATGATATTCCGCTGAAATTTATTAAAACGAAAGAAAATATTCTTACGTAGTGTGAAACTGCCTTCAAGTCTTAAACAAATATCGCACGGAGGACAATGACAAAGAACACATACAAAAATCCCCAATTTAAATTAGAATTTTAAATTAATATAAGCCATTGGTCCTACATGTTTGGTTCTTGGCGGTCCGCCTTTAATATGTCACACATATATTTTGATATGTTGGGTGATAAGCAAATTAATCAACATTTACAAGTACAATGAAATAAATATTATTTTTTTTGCAGTGTTATTGTATTTCTTACTTTTGTTTGTTTTAGAGCCTGTTTTAATTTTCTATTAAAGATTTTAGTTATCTAAGTGTATCTCAACCCGGGCCGGGCCGCTAGTTATGTAATTAGGGCAGTCAACTGTCACACATAAGTCTTGTAATAAATCTCGTGTCGTGGACATCGGAAACTATGAGAGTTTTTTTTCTCACAATATTCAAACTACACACAAATTTTTGTGGGTCACACAAATATTCAATGTAAACGTAGGGATCGAACCCGCGAATCTTCATTTGATACCCGGCTTTTAATCAACAACGACACAGAGGTTTTGAATTGCAATATTACGGAACGGTGTAAAATAAGTTGATGTCACCACGTATTTTCACGGGTCCTATTTGTTTAGTTTAGTGAGTCTTTTTATTTATTAGTCAACGAAATTAAACGAGATTGAAACGTCGTGTACAATTTCAATGCCAAATACGATGATACTGCGATGGTATTTTCTTTGATTAAGTTCAAAACAAAGGTTATATAATAATACGGATTTTAGCAATCGTCTGAATACTTCTGATTTATGAGAGAAAATTGTAATTTTGTTAACGTTTGCAGCACTGCATTTACTATCAAATGTAGAAGAGCTTCTTTGAAGTATTAGAAGCTCTAATCAACATAATCTGGAGCCCCAGCTACGTTCATTTATTATAAAATAATGGGTATATTAAGACTGCTAACGAAAACGAAGCTGGGTGGTAGTTTTAATGACTACAAACACAATGCAATTAAAAAATTCGCAAAGAAGCGGGCCATTTTTTTTTTTGAGATTTAAAAATCATAATTTTGGAGTGTCTCTTTCTCTCTTTGGGGAATCCATAGTTTTTGCTAAAATAATAATTTGAACTCTTTTATACCTTAGAGTCTTTATAAATAAAAGGGTATACATTATTATTTAAAAAAAAATAATTTACCATCCAAATACGACCATAGGAAAAAAAATATACAAAAAATCGTCGCTTTTTTTGCAACATTTTCTGTTGCAATGTGTATAAAGTCGCTTAAACTACCCCCCGGCTTCGTTTTCGGTAGCAGTCTTGATATACGCTGTATATGAAAATATATTAATATACTCGCCTTGCCTTCTGTTAGTCATCGGATGAACTCTGATGACTGATGTCGGAGTAACCATCGTAGCGGTGTCGTATTTAAACGTCAGTCTGATGACGATACGTTCTCCATACATCATTATGGTCAATGATTTCTTGTTTTTTTTTTTTTTATTTCAATCAATCTCCTTGCCATATAGGGAGTAGAGACATCGACCCCTTTTCATTCACTCTCTTATGATTTTGGGAGTGGAGGGAGGGGGCAATCTTCAGTAGGTGTCTAAAAATGGAAAGAAATAATCATAAGATTTAAGATTATCTACCGTCGAGATAAATCGCGATTTCATTTGTGTGTAACTTAGCCTTAGGCCAACGATGTATGTGTGTGAGTCACCGTGTATTCGTAATTGAGATATCTCGTATTTCAATTAGGATAGACATTACAGAGTGAAAATGTTTGTGTGTGCTTCATGGCAACTCGCTTATTGCTATGTATTATTTAATTAAGTTCCTTTTGTATTGCATTGTATTGTATAATGAGCGACTTTTGAGCTCGAATTGGGCCGTTGAAACGCATGTCGCGTATTCAAGATCAGGAGGATGTAGGTAGGATCAGCCCATATACGTCCCACTGCAAGGCACAGGCCTACTCTACAATCGAGAGTACGATTGAGAGTGGTCACATAATATTTCTAGTTAATAATAAATATCCAATGAATCGTTTATTTTGGAACAAATAATAATACGTAATATCTATACTAATATATAAAGGGTTTGTTTGTTACCTCTAATCTAAAAATCTAGCAAATACGATGAAACCTTTTTCGTGGTGCGATTGGTCTCAAAATCGATATCTGAGGGATCTTTTACTCTGATATTCCAAATTGATAGTCGGAATTTAACATTTTGGCCGCCATTTTGAAAGTGTATCTGCATCCGGTCGAAGCCGGGCCGGACCGCTTGTTAAAGATTTAAATGTTGACGGAAAAGATCGTGACCTCGTAAAAATAGGTTATTATTATTAAGAGAAGACCACAATAACTATACACAGAATACTAGTACTTTCAAGTCTGTGGACATATCTGTGGATTTGATAATTCTTAATTCAAATATTTAATAATAATTTTGCGTTTAAAAATATGTTCTTTGTAGGAAATAGAGGTTGTGTGACTCCTACAAGTTTTCAATTCAACACCTCTGTGAAAAGCTTCCGGCTATATCGAGTAAAATTTGTGAGCTGGAAAGGCTTGGAAATAAATAGTAAAAGAAGTTCGTGCACTTCCCTTAACAAATTCTCAGAAGTAGTATTTTTAGATGCAGTGTTCAAAATGTTTAGATGTGTTTTAATAGTATCGAATGTTTTTATTTTATTAGAAACAAACAAATAATACCTTATAGAAAAACACGATTTATTAAAAATAAAATATACAACTAACAATTATTTACGGCTTTTATCGCGGATTTCATTTAATTTTTACATTTTTTAAATTCCTGACGCGTTCGACTACTTTACATCTTTCGAGATTGCGGGGCGGACTGATGTATTATTCAATTGGTTAAAAAGTTAATTGGTTTTTGTGTTCCGATCTACGCAGAAGGAACTCACGGTGTCTTGAGGTCTGGCAGTTGGTATAATAATAGTTTTATTTCAATGTGTATTATTCGCGTAAATCTAAGAAACCATTACAAAATAAATAATGTAATAAAGTAAATTATATTTCATTAAGCTTTGTACTGAGCCCCCCCCCCCCTTTCTGAAAGCGCCTATTTGAAGACAGACTGAACTAACATAAATTTTCATTTAAAGTCATCATTCACAGTTAAGTCTTAAGTTATTTTACTTGTACGGTATAATAAATCATGTTGATGCTTATGATTTTTAAAGTACTGATAGCGCGCGAGTTGAATGCAGAGCTTAGGAATGCGGTAGTGCTGTGAGATCACAATAATTAGATAATTATTGATGGCCATAATGGGTATATCGATATTTCTTCACTTTGTTTTCAGTTTGTCACTTGCCACTAGGTAAACATAATTTAAAAATTAAACAAGATAATAAATATCACACATTTTTTAATAAGTTTTTATTATACACACCAAAATCAAATAAAACAAATTATTCATTCACAATTTTCGCTATTTATCGTGCTTGGCGACGAAAAATTACTCGTTATTTTTAACAGAATTTGATGGACGATCAGTTATAATGAATTATTAACCAAACAAATAATAACACGGAGTAACAATATGTTGAGTATCGTAACAAACGTACGATAGCTCGGGAAGCACTGCACTAAACTGCAGGCCCGGGAGGAGACACGTGCGGACTGCAGGGAGAGATGCTCCCGCTCTTTACCTCAGGTCCCGACTGCATTCAACTCGCGCGCTATCAGTAAATATAACTCAATCAATTACGCGTAAGTCGTCTGTTGCGAGAATCAAAAACTTCGACACACTTTTCTATCTGTATCAGCCCATATACGTCCCACTGCTTAGCACGGGCCTCCTCTGCAATTGATAGTCTGATATCCACCACGCTGGCCTAATACGAATTGGCGCACATTACATACCACAGTAATTCGTAAAAATCACGATGCGGGTGTCCTCACAATGTTTTTCTTCACCGTTATATCAAATCCATTGTATTGAATGTTTTTTTTTGTTCACAGATAGTTCTCGGGGCGTTGCCTTTGGCAGTAGCGGCGGTAAACCGGGATCCTTCTCTCCTACCTGGACTGAGGCTTCGCTTTGTCGCCGTCGACATTGGTCGGTCACCACCATCGCTATCTATGGACAAAGACAGCCTTGCTTTGAGGTAATTCTACTGGCATCATTATTTGTATTTAATTGGTAGATGACCTTGGAACTTCAAGATAGAACAGATAATGTTTTAAATTTTATTTTTAGTTCTATGATGACTTTGCGCTGAGTACATAATATGTATTTTAAATTGTCCTTGAGCAAACAAAGCCCCATTGTAAATTGTCCTTGAGCTTCTAATACGGCTTGGAGTCTAATTACAAAAGACATTAATTTAATAAAGTAAATGATTTTTTCACTAGCTTATTTTTTTAATTTACAAAATTGATGTACAATCCAACATGTTAATACGTAAGAAAATTGATACACTTCACTGACACCTACCAGATGTGAATTCTACATGCATTATTTGGAAGACACTTTATTTCGATATTGCTAGTATGACTGTTTTATGTAAAGTAAAATAAGAACTATTATTATTAATATAACCATAAAAATAAGAGAGAAACACAACAAACTGAAGATCCTTAATTAAGTAATTAACTTCCTGAGTTTATAATTTTTTGAGGCTACAGAACTGGTAAAAATATTTATCTATATCGTTACGAACGTAGTGTGCAAAAGTAGTTTACTTGTGAATTGTGATACAGTTTTCAAAGGATGCGCGATATAGTATCGATATTTTTATTTCATGGAATAGCGAGACCAGCATGTCGTTCGCCTAATGGCAAGCGATACGACTTACAACAGTAGCAAACAAAACGTTGAATTACAAAGCAATGCTTGGCATTCCACTGCGCTTGCCATTTTAAGACATAAGATGTTAAGTCTCAATATGGCCAGTAGTTACTCTGGCTACAATGTCCTTCAAATTGAAACACAAGAGGGCATTTACACTGCTGTTTGGCGATAGAAATAGACATTGCGTTGGTACCTACCCAGGTGGCCTCTTACATATGAGAGACCTACCACCAGTAAGATATCGATCTATCTACCGATATCTTCAAATATGTTCACTGTAACTATTATTTTTACATATGCTAATAGGTGTACTACGTAATGGTTGGAACACATTCACAATGTGTGAGCGTGCATGTTTGCTTGTACAATATCCATGACTGCTGTTCACTTCCTTGTTACTGTTGTTACTCGGATATTCGACGGCAGATTAAATGTAAACTTCAGATGTACTACAGTCTACACTGTTTATTTGAATTATAAAGTTGATGTTTATTTTTATTACAGAAGTTATAATAAATGCAACTTATATGTATGTATGTATCAGCCCATGTACATCCCTCTGCAGGGCACGAGCCTACTCTACAATCGAGAGTACGATTGAGAGTGGTTAGGCCATATAGTCCACCACGCTGGCCTAGTGCGGGTTGGCGGACTTACATATCATAGAAATTCTTATAAATCGCTATGGTATGCAGGTTTCCTCACGATGTTTTCCTTCACCGTTTTTAAAAACTTATATGGCAATGATTTTTTTCATCTGATGAAGATGACTAAGGTGTAATATATTTAGCTCCTGGTTATAGTAAAAGTAGGAATCCATCTTATTCTTACAGCTAAGTATTGAAACAAAATAATTAAATATTGAGTAACTTTATACGTATTACACTTGTAGTCCCATAAAAATATCCATAATAATTGTATTTGGACAAATATTCAGTTGCCTATAACGCGTCATAATCAATGATATATTATACAAATATAATATACGAAGTAAACACAAACTTCAATTCATGAATGTACGCACCAATTATGGAAAGAAAAATATATTGTTTGAGGGAGTGTAGCTGTATTATAGATTATCTAACGACGTAAAAGAATTAGATTCGATAAAACATGTTAGAAACAAACTTAAAAAATATGTGTACATTGTAACTATGTATATTAATCACAGCGTCCTAGATATGAGTTAAGAACTTGTAATATTATTTATTTGCTATCTCATTTTAAGTTAACTGTATGTTTTTATGAGAATATTTTTTAAAAACCTAAAGATTTAATTATATAAATATCTAATATTTATTGAAATTCGAAAATATATTTTTTTAAAACTGATACTTTCCGATTCAAATATTTAAATTGTAATTTTAAGCCACGGAAACGTTCATTGTTGAACCTCCTTCAGGGAACTCGATTAAAACCTAGTGTATTATATTTATATTATAGTGGTCTGTTTCTAGATAATCTACACAACCATTATTAACTATTTGTCTACCTTGTGGGTGTGTAATGCTATGCTCGATTATAATATTTACAAAATAACTGGTTTAGCCTTAATCTTAAGAATGTAAAGAAAAACCTTCAAAAGTGATCTCATATTTGCCGCACATTTTCTTGGATAAAATATAGGCAACCATTTTTAAAAGCATATTTTGCATGTCATCGAACATAATAGTTATAGATTAAGTTTTTAAAAGGTTTTCTACAATATTCTTTTAATAGTTCGTAAATATTCTATTATGTTTTGTTTTTATAATATTAATATTTTTTGTACTCAAATCGCAACAAAAGTTTTAAATTGACTATGAGTAAACATTTTACAAAGGGCGTCTAATTTTAGTCTAAAGAGGTTTATATATTATAATATGTAATTTATCACTATTACAGTTAATATATGAGTCTACTGAATAAGTTTGTATTATTTAAGGCAAAATTAATTATCAGCCCAGAGTCAGGAATTTGTGCCCGATATGGCGATAGGCTCGCCACCTATCACATTGTGGGACGGAACATACAAGGCGAAATGTGGGTGTCCCGGCACCTCTGCCTACCCCTTCTGGGAAAAAGGCGTGAGTTTATGTATGTATGTAAATTAAACTGGCGATTGATTTTATCATATTACTAGCGGCCCCGCCCAGCTTCGTCCGGGTGCAAATAAATTTCTCTACAATATGTACGTATTATACATATAAATCTTCTTGAATCACTCTATCTATTAAAAAAAATAACATCAAAATCCGTCGCGTAGTTTTAAAGATCTAAGCATATATGAACACACAGCGGGACGCGACTTTGTTTTATACCTACTATTTAGTGATAGGTACTCGTAGTGATGGGTATTAAGTTTAGACACAAACTTGCTAGCTTTCAGCGTATTATTAAATTTTATAACGGTGGGTAAGTGCATAGTGGGTAAGTGCGTTAACACAACACTTGTAACAGGTGCGCTGAAAAGTTCGTAGGCTAGCATATAATTTTTTTTTTGTTACTGAATTTGATTTTATTATTCAATATAGTACCTTCGAAGGCGATACAACGATTATAGCGGTCATATAATTTTTCGATACTATTTTTATGGTACGATTTGTCTTTAGCCTCAAAATAGGCTTCAGTTTACTCGGCTGACTGCCGATTGGACTCCAGTGTGAAATGATGGAGCTATGATTCATCTATTGTCACATATTGACCCAAAATTCGGGTTTGTTACGACTGAACAGTCTCAAACACCACTTAGAAACATCAATTCGTTGTTGTTTTTGGTCGATTGTGAGCTCGCGCGGCACCCACTTTAAACAGAGATTTCGCATATTCAAATATTCATTCACGATAAGTCCAATACGTTCCTTTGAAATCTTTAGGGTCTCAATTATATTAATCAATTTCACTTTACGGTTATCAGAATTTTTGTGAACTTTTTTGATGCTTTCGTCGGTAACAGCTTTTTAGAGCGTCCACTGCGTGCATCGTCCTCGGTGCTCATTTCACCTCGTTTAAATTTACCAAATCACTTCTCCACGGTTGATTTTCCTGCTGCTAGGTCCAAATAATGTTTATCAAGCCAAGCCTTGGCTTCATTAGAATTTTTGTTCGCCAAAAGCAATGCTTTATTAACACACGAAATTCCTTTTTATCGATTTTTTTAAACTAATAAAAGTTGCTTCACTAAACATTCCTATAACTCACATAGTAATAGTGCAACTGCCGTTAAATTTATACACGTGTCTTTTGAAGGTTATGGCTAACTAAAGATCATGTGGATTTAATACTAGTACCACTATACATGTGTCAGCCTACGAACTTTTCAGCCCACCTAATAGCTTGTAGCTAAGTATCCGGTCCGTTAATTATTTATTTTTAGCTGGCTGTATTTTTTTGTCATTGAAGTTGAGAGAATAATACTCGTTAACGCGTTACAACATATTTAAATTTACTCTTAATAAGTTATTTGTTTCGATTGAAAATATTCCAATCAATTTTCAAATTAAACTCAATATCTATATATATAAAACAAAGTCGGGTTTGTTACAACACTTATAACTCGAGATCGGCTAGACCAATTTTCATGGTTTTTGGTTCGTTGGATTTGTCCCTGCCCCGAATAGCAGAATACAATGAGAAAAATTGAAAAATTTCTAAGGAAGATACTAAACACCTTTTTTTGGGTATCGTTCAAGCGTGATGCGTCCACCCAATATAGGATGATCTTTGTTTATTTGATTGTCTTTCATTGACGGCTGACGAAATAGAACAAAATTCAAAAAATTTGTACATCGTGTATATAATATTATCTAGATACGGCGTCTTGCGCGTAATTTTGTTAAATGTAAAATAAAACTATGTCCATATCTACCAAAATAGCCCATTGTTTTTTTGAGATTATTGCAACAGTTTTAAACAAGGTATACTCTATCGAAGTGTTTTGCCGGAGTACACCAAAATATATCTAATTATAATTTTTCGTTTTCATTACGGACATTGTTTTTTGAATTGATACTTTTAGATGCGCTGGGGGACAAATTTAAATTCCGCATTAGTATTGTTTTCAGACTCAAGAATAAATAAATATTGGTACGTTGACGCCGTATCTAGACATTATAATGAAACGATATGCAGTTTTATATTTTTAAATATTTGTTCTATTACTTACGTCTTTTTAAATGGTTATTACTACTTTATTACCAACAAAAAGAAATGGCGTGCAATATTATTTGGAAAAACAGCATTTTGGTGCTGAAATAAGGGAAAGAATATTGGATGGACAGTAAAAAACGCTAAAGTTTTTAATGTCAAAATTTCATAGGGCAATCTTTATATGTACATGTATATGGAGAGATGGGATATAATAGAGTGGAAGGTACGGGAGAGGGCTGGGATAGCTGACAGATATGATAGGACGAAATCTAAATTCACGTTATAAGACGATATGGATAATAAAGAGAAAGGACGGGACGGATCGGGAAGAGACTGAATAGATGGATGAGATGGGATTGAGCCGGACAGTAGGATAGCTATGTCAAGTTTAGGTATTCAAGAGTTTATATGAAAAATAACGTGTATTTGGTGTGAAGTGGAATCAAAAATATATGCACCCAGGCGAAGCTGGGTCGGGCCGCTAGTTTATTATAAGCCGGTCACCGGTCTTTTTATAATCATACACAGACGCACACACCCGTGTGTGTTTGTAGTTTATTAATGGGTATATTATTGTGTAATTATAAAAAAACCCTAATTTCATGATTTTGAACCTTCTGTGAAAATTTGTATACTTCGTAGAAAATAACCCTGTATACGTATACAGGGTATATCTACGTAGATATACAAAACAGACTATACGCCAGAAGTTTTATTACATCTAATGGTTTATTAGATTTATGCGAATGTTACACATTGAAATAAAACTATTATCTCCGGATTTTATCGCGGATATGGTTTAATTTTTAATTTTTTAAATTTCTCGACGTTTCGGTCACTTTACAGCTTGCATGGTCACGGGGTGGACTGAGCTATTAGTCACCCGCTCAGTGACTGCTACAATTAAACTACCCTGATTACGCAATAAAAAAAAAACCAAATCCGCGATAAAATCCGTAAATAATAGTTTTATTTCAATTTATTTACATGTTTTAAATTAATGGTGATGCAGAGCTGAAGTAGGTGAAGAACCTTAATTAATATTGGTAGTGTAACCAATGATGCAGGTCGTTTTGAACAAGTCGCTATAGAAACACTTCCTGTAAATGCAGGGAGAGGAAGAGAGAGAGAGATAGAGAGAGGGGGGGGGAGATAGAGAGAGATAGATAGATAGAGAGAGAGAGAGAGAGAGAGAGAGAGAGAGAGAGAGAGAGAGAATTAAAAAGAGAGAGAGTAACCAATTGTTTTGTTACAGAGTGATGACTCAAATGCGTGATCTGGGCGTTGTGGCTTTCTTCGGTCCAGACGGCACGTGCCACACTGAAGCCAAACTAGCAGCCGCTTGGAACTTGCCTTTGATTTCACACGTGAGTATATTGATTTCCATATAGTTCGACCCTTTTTTCCTTATTTACTTATTTGTGAAAATGTCGAATCGAACCTGATGGTAAGTATGGCTATCCATATATATGAGTAATACTGCTGAGAACATATTATTATCACAGTGCATGCCACTATACTCCATGCCATCCCAATATATTACGTTTCAAACCTCGTAATGTGTAGTTATTACTGGCTCGCTCTATGTCTAGGCATTGTCGTTTAAAATAGACCATAATATAGTAGTAATAGTGTTAGAACACTACTTGCTGGCAGAAATAGATTAAATGGTACTTGGTATATGGATAAGAAGCATACGTATACGAAGGCCTGAAATACAGGTTTACGTTGATTTTCCTTTCTCCTGTTTTACGGAAAAGATTATTGAGTGGTCAGAGCCATTAAGGAGCCTTTGTATCTATTCATAGACCACTTATTAATTATAGGTTTTACTATTTACCCATCATTTACTTACGACTGTTTTTATCATCTAGTTGTTTTGATACTACGAAAAGAATGTACCTATTCGAAACACTTTGTGGGTTGATTTTCTCTAAAATCAAGATCTCAATTTGTAACAAGTAAATATTTTTAGCTGTATGTGTTTATTTAAAATATTTAAGCACACGTAAAAAACAAAAATAGAGTATAGACTGAATGGTGTGAAAATGTCTAAGCATTAAGTCCGCATTCATACTTTATGAATATAAATGCGGTATCTATCAGTCTATATTATATTTTTGTTTTGGATATAATTCACCTTCATTGTAATCCTGAGGTTTCATATTTTAAACATTTCACGAACTTTCTTAATGGGGATTATTCATTTATTCCAAGACAAAACTACCATCCGGGTAAAATATCTGGGTAGTGAATTAAGCGCCGCACCAATTTCTAATTTAAATCAGCTCCTAGAATATAATTAAACAAAGTTGTCTGATTCTGAGGAATTCCCGTAAACCTTGAGAATGTGACGTGAATTCTATCTATTGTGGGAAGACGTGACGTATCCGAATTGTTCTTGTGTGTCCAACCTCCAGCCAAATCACATTAGCATACAGAGCGTCGCAAAGGTCGATGGACGGTTGAACATTTTAGTTTGATATTACGCATCAATGTTCAACTAACTTGTTTGCTAGGGTCAAGTTTGGTAATGGTGTACCATTTAAATAAGTCACATCGGCAATCTTGGTGTGCTCAGAAATGAGTAAGCCATAGCCATAAATAACACAACAACAAAATACAGGGTTCTCTGTTACAAAATTTTACATTTAGATTGTTATTACGTTATTTTTATCGAAAGTATATAATAATTTCGTGTCTTTGTATCAAATCGTAGACGAAGGAATTTAGTTCAATTGAATATGCAGCGGACGTCAAATATCAATAGTAAAGAAAGTATGCGCATAAACGAAATGTGCGGTGATTAAATGAGAGAGAAAGAGAGAGACATGTGTTTATCCTCGTATATAAAAATCGTCAATAAAGAAGTATTTTTAAAGATTTTCTTATCTAAATGGGTCTACAATTCATATCAGATTTAGGCCCCGTTGACAATCCTCAAGTAAAGCGTCAAGTAAGTAAATCTTCAATTAAAGTACCACCCACATCACATGTCAATTTCACCACGCTCAAGTAAAACTAATCCTATAATTACACTAATCAGTACCTTGCTGGCCGTATCGTCTGCCAATTAGCGTGTTTACTTGATAGTTAAAATAAAGTTAAAATCATAACCTAATTATTGTTTTTTAAAAATACATTGACTCTTCAGGAGCGGCAGGGTGGGAGACATTTTACCACGGAATTATTGTAAATAAGTAAATACGTATATATTTGACGTAATATTGAACGAATGATTTGTTCAATTTTTATGTAATTCACATACTCAGCACGTAGTTACTCGATACTTTGTTTTCACTTGTGAAATCGACAGAAGATACTCGTCACTTTTACTTGTCATTTACCTTTAAACGAAAGGAAACTAATCAACGGCTTACTTAAAGCTGCTGAAAGAGCCTTTTTATTTATTCATTTATAAATACTTTATTGTACACCACACAAATAAAAGATATAATAACACAAAGCCCTTATATATGTGTAACAAACGGGGGTCTTATTGCTGTCTGCGATTTCTCCCAGACAACCTCAAGGTAGAGCCTTTATTTTACAAAAAAAAAAAATGGACATCAACTATCTTTGCATTTCACAGTAAATACGTTCCTGAGACACTTAACAGACTTAAAAATGGTATCCAAGTTAATTGCGAATGAAATAATTTGTTTTAAATTCAAGATTTTTTTTATTGAATTTACTAAACAGACGTTTCAGACCATATATCTTATGTATAATAATAAATAGTATTAATAAACTGCATGCTAATATGCAACTGGATGCCCAAACCCTTTCCTCTTCCCATAATTTTTCCTTCTCCTTGTCTTCCCGATTTGGTTATCCGGCAACACATCCAAAGGTGACCTATTTGCTTGTTTAGAATATTTTTTAAAAAGGGAAGTACATGTTTTATTATTAATATTTTTCCTCTAAACTCCAATAATTATCATTCTCTTGAGTTCAATAAAAAAAGTATAGGCTTTTAAAAACAATTCTGTATATTAATAACCACCACCTAACCACTCTCAATCGATTGTAGAGGAGGCTCGTGCCCTGCTGTGGGATGTATATGGGCGGATACAGATACAGATATTTACAAGCCATGACGAAGTAAATTTTCAAAACACCTGTATTTATATGTATGTATTTGTCTAGAAATGCGCCGGCGACCACGGGTTGACCCTCGAGAAGAGCATCGGGTTGGGGGCGACATTCGCCCGCACCCTGCCACCGGCGTACAAAGTGAGCAAGTCTGTGGTGGCTCTACTGAAGGCGTTTGGCTGGACCAAGTTTGCCATCATCGCTGGCGACGATCACACGGCTGCTGCTCAGCAGATGGATGCTATCAAGGTAATTATTAGTCTGTAGTGTGAATTTTCAACTCGTTACAATGTTTTTCTGTCTCTCAAGATACAAGCTTTTGCTTAGTTGGGGAGCCAGTCGATCTCTTATCTGATTAAGCCAATTATTTATACTTTCTTCTTAGATAATTAGGTTTAATTTTTGTGGGAAAATGTGTAATAAATAAATAAATATAAATAAAATTTATTTATTAGATACAGAGCCAGGGTTAGGGTAGGGCACGGTTGGGCGATGGCGAAGAATGCCGGAATTCACTGTAACATATAGTGTATCTATGAATTACTGTCTTTCGCTTGGATTTGGATAGTACTTATAGGACGCCGTAGAAGTCTCACCTTCGTTAATCCTACATCCGGTACTGATTGGATAGGTCCGGCAAACCTAATGGTAAGGGAGACCGTCGCCCATGCGCATTTATATTTGGATCGTAGGTCACGTGAAAAGGTCTAGTGCACAACGTTTGATAGTAGAATGTTAGCCTCGGGGAGCAGTTGTATAAATGAGCTGTCTATGGGACTCAGTGGGTCCGTTCTACATTTTTGTACGGGCTACAAATTTTTTCCACAAAAGTCTCTCGTAATTTTAGGTTATGACGACATAAAACCTGTATCTTAGTGTGGAGTATAATTGTTGGATATGTTTATTCACCAGAAACATTCGTAGAAAATAATATTTTCTTGGCAGATCCATCCATATAATGTGGGGATTCGCATAATGCGTATAAGCTCGTAATTAAGGGCCAATTAAAGTGTGGAAAATTCCTTCTTAATAATTGCTTTTCTAAGAAATCCAATAGTAATTTTATATTTAACTTGATAAAAGGAATATAAGAATAATAAAACGCAGGCAGGTACAAGAAAGATACGCAGCATTGGCTACGTAGAATTTTTACTTAATCTGTTGTAATTTTAGTGTTGATTTTTACTTAATCTTGATACCACGTAGATCTACGACTTGAAATTAAGTTTTCACTCAACTACGCGAACTATGTATAATGAATAGTGCTATAAACATAGTAATTGTGTTGTGTAGAAATTAAACTTTGTTGCCAGCATTGTGCTTGTACTCGTATGTGACGCTAAATTGTTTTGGGAACTCGCGAACTTCTCGACTATGCTCTCAGATGAATAAACATAATCTAGACTCTAGACGCTAGAGAATGGAAGGTATGTTATTAAATTGTAATACTATTTTAAATAACTGCACCTCACACCGCAATGTCTATTTCTCCCGCCTAACAGTAGTGTGAATGAACTGATGTATTCCGGTTTGTAGGGCATTGTAGCCAGAGTAGTATTATTGTCGTATTACACTTAATAACTTTATTATTACAAACAGTCGATAAGTAGGATTCGGTTCATGCGAGATTTCAAATCTCTATTTATATTAGGCATTGGCAGTCGTTTTCATTCAATGGTAAAATAGGTATATTAACTTCGAAGACTACCTAAGTAGCCGTATAAGATCCTATTTAAGTATTTATGAATAACTAGTATTCTATAAGAAATGACAGATGTATCAGGTTTTATTCCGTTATGTAATAATGCAAATAAAATAGTAACCGCCGATGTCATGGCTAGATAAATTACAGTTTAATTAGCTTTGAAGTTTATAGTTCGTCGCTGACCTCTATGACTGTGGCCAAACAAGAAACAAAGTTCAAAAATAGGTTGTGAGTAGCTGAATTTTTACTGCATTTAGTTTAATATGAAATTCAGATTTATATCATCGTGCACGGCGCGGGCGACGCAATACGAGCCAACATTAAATTAACTAAACTAACATAGTTTAAAATTAAAAGTGCAACTCGAAAATTAGCTACGTCTTCATACTAAGAGGGTCAGTCGTGAGTTTGTATATTTCTTTTATTACAATGAATGGCCGTACGAGCATTCGCCAACACCATGAATTACAAAACAATGCTTGGCATTCCACTGCACTCGTCATCCTGAGACATAAGATGCTATGATAAAATAATTTCCGTAGTTACTTTGGCTACAATGTCCTTCAAACCGGAACAAAACCGTGCATTCACACTGCTGTTTGGTGGGAGAATCGTTGCGGTACCGACTGTCCAAGGGACATCGCACATATGAGAGATACCACCACCACCAGAAAGTTTGTATCTGTCAGTTTAGTTAGTTTGTGTGTAGTGTATTTATTTGTTTAAGTATTGGTTTGTTTTACCCTGTGGTTTGGGGGTACAAGAATTCCGCCACGGTATCCTCTGCCTGTCGTAAGAGTCGACTTAAAGGGGTCATCGGAGTCATTGGGCACACGGCGGGGGCCGTGCGCCCTCGCGTATAACGACTCCGAGACGTACGGATGATGGAGCCTCGTCTCCGTCATGGACGCCCATAACAGCTTGGCGGGCGTCCGAAAGGAGGGTGTAAGTGGAGGTAATCTGGGCCTTCATAAGGCCCAGCAATGGTTTTGCGCGGGGTAGTTCGCGGACGTAAATCGGGGCGCCCTTCGCCCTGGGATGTCCGGTGCTGCCCACAATGCGTGTGAGGGCTATCAAGAGGTTTTTAGTCAGTATGCTGGCGTAGGTATTGCTAGGGACCCAGCTCGGCTACAATATCCGCGTTTGTACCGGGCTGGAAGGCCAGAGACACTGACATACCCCTTTCGGCCTCCCCCGGGGTACCGAAGGGGGAGCTTAATAGCTTTTCCTCTTGAGAAAAAAAAAAAAAAAAAAAAAAGTATTGGTTTGTAAAGCCACGACAAGACGTGAGCAAAATTAATTTACTATTTTCAATTGCGTAACCGTGTTTGCGCTTATTTGTGATACGAGAATAAAATACAAATTCAGCATCACTAAAAACAACGAAATTTTTTATACAAAAAATTAAAAGCTTAAAAAATTGTTATAGCAAACAAAACGCGCACAATAATCCTCAATTTTCTTGTTCGATTTATTCAGTATTTATAGTCATTTTTCGATAACACTTAATACGTTGAAAGCGGTGGAGTAGGGGCGTTTGGGTAAAGGAGTACCTACACTCGCCGTCTGCCTCCCACTGACTCAATGAACTTTAACGACCCTTTCACATATACCATAGACGAAGCTAACATACACACTTTTTATGTTCTACTTTGATTTAATATGTGTGTAAAATAATTTCAATGTTTCAGGAAACGGTAAAGGGCTTTATGGAGCGTTCGCATTTACTTGAATTGACAATAAATAATAGTTTAGTATAAAAGTTATTATTTATTAATTAATTTAAATTAGTTTTATTACAGCCTCCGTGGCGCAGTTGATTAGAAACCACCTGTGAAACGAGAGGTCGCGGGTTCAGTACCCGCTCCGAGAGAAATGTTTGTGCGGCCCACAAATATTTCTTTCGGGTCTGGATGCTTATGAGACCGAAAAGTCTCTCGTAGTTCCTGATACCCACGACATAAGACTCGATCTTAAAGTGGTGTCAGAACTATGTATGTGGCTGTTGTTATGTATATTATTAATTATAACACCAGAAGGTTATTACTATTAATTATAGCATATTTTATCATTTTAGCCATATGCCAAATTAATAATAAAGTGTTTTTGTATGCTTATTAATGACAGTTACAAATGCCTACATTATCCCATGTCACCTACATAGTCTAGCTATTGACTTTTTTTGTAATTAATTTTTACTCTCCTCCATTTGGAGATTTTGATTAATCCAGATAATTACTGCCTTACTTCGAAGACAAATGACCTCATTGGCTGGTTCTTAATCTACGCTGTCTATTTTGATGTATTAAATGTCGAGTTCAATTTATGTTCAATATATCATTGCCTACCGAGAACATTTTGTAAAATGAAAATGAAATTGGCTATTAGCTTTGTCGTAGTTTGTGTCCAAAACACAAAATACGCAAGACAGATTAATGAATAAATTTTGCAGTTGTGCAGAGTCACTAATTGCCGTGATGCATTATTACTATGAGAAGGGTCGGGAGAGGGGGAGGGTAGGGAATGATTAGGCCTTTTGTAAAATTGGTCTCTGTAATTAAGTTACAGTAAGAACAACGCTCCACCACTCTCAATCGTACTCTCGATTGTAGAGAAGGCCCGTGCCCTGCAGCGGGACGTATATAGGCTGATACAGATACAGATATAGAAGAACAACGCGGCTTAAAGAAAATCACAACTTTTAGGTCTTATTTTTCTATTTGCAATGTATGACGAGACGAGCATGTCGTTTGCATAATGGTAAGCGATTTACAATGCAATGCTTGGCATTCCACTACGCTCGCCATTCTCAGACATAAGATGTTAAGTTTCAACATGTCCAGCTACTTTGATTACAATGCCCTCCAAACCAGAAACAACAGTGTATTTACACTGCTGTTTGACGGGAAAAATAGACATTGCGGTGGAACAGGCGGCATGTCAGACACATGTGAGAGATCTACCACACGTCATACAGTACACATTTCCAAATATAGCAGCTGGAATGTTTTAGAATTATATGAAAACAAATTGCAAAGGCTATAGTTTTTAAAGCTACTTTTGATTTGACTTTCCAGTAAAAATATATTTGGGGATACACGGACATACTGCTACGAGTTAATTGAATATTTGTACTTCTATGGTTGAAAGATGTTCAGTCCCTAGTTCACCTCGCTGGCTTACGTATTCTTTCGAAATCACCAAGGTAAAAAGGTTTCTGCACGTTTTACTGAGCAATAATATTAACTTCAGTTCTGAGAAGTCAATTTACACTTAATTTGTTTTCGCTTACCAGTACTTGATGAATTAATTAATTATTATTTACGTAAACGGATACCTGCGCTCGACATCGGTTTTCAGAAATAAATTATTTCTCGTTAGTCTAATGGCTGTGAACCATGCGGTTTCTAATCCCAAATGAGACAATTACCTATTGTGTGAGTCATGCGCTACGGAAAATCTTATATATATTGATTGTGACTGGAATAAGTGCCCAACGTAGTGTTAGTTTGCTACGTATTAAATATTAATAAATACACACACATTACACACATAGTTCTGATCCCACATTAAGATCGATTAAATTCTAGGTATCGGAATTAAGGTGGACATTTCGGTCTCACAAAAACCCAGACCCGAGACAAATACTCCGAGATAAAAACTAGGTGCGGGGATCGAACCCGCGGCCTCTCGTCTTACAGCCCGCGACTAAGGAAACTGTGAATATTGGTACTGAAATAAGCTTAGCTAATTATTGTTAGCAATAGTGATATTCTACCTACCCTTTTCAGATTAAAAGCGTGACTTAAATATGTATGTAAAAATGAAAATAAGTTATTAATGTTTATTTCAAAGAAACTGCAAGGGAACAGTTAAAATAAAGTATGAACTCGTATAAATCCCGTCGCAGATGTTAGTGTGTTAAGTCTGGTTTGAAACCGCGAGAACTCCGAGACAGTAATTACTATCGCTAACGTAAACTTTACCAATTAATTGTTCCAACTTCCCAATTTTATTTAGTTTCTAATTAAGTAATGATCCTGCAAATCGTTATTTGTTTAGGTCTGTATCACTTCCAGGATTCAATTTTTATTTTTTATATTATTCAAACTCATTTATCTGGGCCCAAGTTCCACGGCCTGTTATATGGATATTTTATAGTGCAATGAATGGCGAGATGAACACGCCATTCGCCTGATAATAAGCGATACGACCGTTCATAGACAGTAGCAAATTCAAATACCATGAATTACAAATTAATGCCTAGCATTCCACTGCGCTTGCCACCCTGAGACATAAGATGTTAAGTCTCATTATGTCCAGTAGTTACTCTGGCAACAATGTCCTTCAAACTGGAACACAACAATACTCCAATTTAGACTACTGTTTGGTGGCATAAATAGACATTAATATAACATATTTTGAATTCTCGGGTCTAATCGTTGCGTCGTTTAAAGCCTTAGTTTAGACCAAACTTCGATCGTCTAATACCTTAGGTAGATTAGACCTTAGATACCTAATTATTAATAATGAAGATTTAATATGTTCTTAGCATTGCTCAAATCATTAATATGGACCAAAGATTCGAAAGTCTTGTTTTATAGAATAAGCTATTTCAAATAGGATATTCCAGGCCTACAAACAAATGGTTAGCTTCATTTTTTATCTATTCCAGTCACGAACTATGTATACATTTTTAAAACAAATAAACTGCAGCTGTTTCAAATTTCGAGTGCACAAAAAAATACATACGGTGTAAATTGGTATAATTAATTCAACTCTGATAAAATTCGAGAGGTTTATTTTTTGAACTCGGAATGCATATATTCGCGTAAAATTTTTGTATTGTTTTAAATTTTTACGGCTTCAGTACTTGGAAATGGATGGACAACGAGACGGAAAAATATGGGAGGTGAAGGTAGTTAGGATTTGGGATATCTTTTTCATCGAAATGCATTCATTTTAGGGATACTGCAGGGAACTTCGAAACGAAATCCTCTATTAGGCAAATGATGCTATTTTTAAAAGGTTGGCAAAGAAAGGAAGATGCTGCACAGAAAAGCGATCCGATCTAATGGACATTAAAAGCTCGCTTTTACCCATCAATTCATATTTGGATTTTTTGTGGGAAAATCACAGTGCGTAGGGAAAAATACTTTCCGTCTGTTAAACCAATTTTCCCTTACGCATCTACGCATATTCCATATCAATTTATCGAACGCTATGTGACGTTAAATTTTCTCACTTGCAAAACTGTTATTCTCTGAGTTAATTCGCGTCTTCCCAATATTTATATTTATAAAAATACTTTGTCTTGCAAAAGTCTGACTTAGTAAATCGGCTCCAGCAAATAACTAGAATCTAGACATCAAGTGATTGGACGTTTCATTATTATTATGATTGGAGGATTGCTAAACCTACGTACGTTTTGTTAACAATGTCATAAAAAGTTGATATCGTGTCAGAGTTTGATTTTTTTAAACACTGCCAAACACTAGGGTTATTCCTAAATCGTAGCTGTGTAAACTTATAAATATAAAATTGACACGCATAAAACCGCAAAAGAAGATAAATATTTGTAGGCCATTTGAACATTTATAAGTCCGGAATATAACCACTTCCTGTTGCTGAAGAGTGAGAGTCTAAAAGAGAGAGAGAACTTAAAATTTACAAGAAAATAAATATATACCGGGTATCTCAAGACTGCTACCGAAAACGAAGCCGGGTGGTAGTTTTAGTGACTACAATAAAAAAAATAAACATATAAAAAGAAATGACGCTTTTTTCTAAAATTTTCTGTTGCATTGTGTCTGAAGTCGCTCAAACTACCACCTGGCTTCGTTTTCGGTAGCAGTCTTGATAAACACTGTATTCATAAACTCACGCCTATTTTCTAGAAGGTGTAAGCAGAGGTGCAACTAGGACACCCAAATGTCGTCTTATATGCTCTCGCCATATCGGGCACCAATTTTGACTCCGGGCTGATAATTAATAGAAAATCCAGTATCACTTTGCTTGGCGCGGGATTCGAACTCGATACCCCAGGTTTGTAATCGTACCGAAGTATAATTACGCCACCGAGGTAGGCAATATAATATTCACAGCGCCAATATAAAAGTTTCCTGATATAAATGAGGACTGTGTAATTAACGAAAAAACTAGTTCACTGAATCTATTATAAAATATGACGTAAGAAAATAAAACGAATGAATAAATATCTGTTAGAGAAATTGCACTCAATCCAGGCTCAATTAACCTAGATTTATCATGCGTAAACTACGAGTACAAGCTATTAGGTGTCATGTGTGCACATTATATCTTAAAGCTTTTAAATCCATGTATGGAGCGGCTTTTTGAGGTCACGAAATGCTTTGGTGAAGGAACTCAACTTGTCTTCTACATTTTAAATTTCATGCACTCACAAATAAAAACAAAACATAAATTGCATGCACATAGAATAGCTTTTATTAAGATCTTATATTTCTATTTTTTTCACAATTAAAGAGAAATATATCGTAATTATTTGATATTAAAAAATAACTTCATTTCTCGTTGAAACCTGCAGTCTTTATCTATAGAAAAGTCCATTTTCTTTGATTTCTTTGATCTTTATTATTTTCCGCTCTCAAAAACTATCCGGTATACTTATGTATGTTTGAATAGAAGTGACTGTTATTTTAGTTATTTGTTTATTCAAATTAAAATAGCGATGTTATGTCTCTTTGTTAATCTAACCCTTCGTTGAATTCAAAAGTGAAGAATAGTACAACCATTGACATAAATATATGGACAGGAAAGCGCGTAAAGGGTTCCGACGTAAGCGGTGCGCGCTCCAGTATGTCTCTTATGGAGTGTTACTGAAATTAGTCGTCACTCACAACGATTTTGAAAATACTTGCTTGTATTATGGCAAAAAGTTCTATAAACATGAAGATTTTTAGACGGAATCTTTTAATTTAATTTAATATTGATTTTATCGCGATTTTCAAGGTAATTTTTTTTAACTCTAGCTGTACTGAAAGGTCTATCCTTCTTTTTTAAATAAGTGGGTACAACAAATGTGTACATAAAGATTTACAACACACCAGTTACAATTCGCCTACGCATGGGTGAATGTGCGGAAATTCCAATCGTTTCCAGCTCACAGTGTAGTTATAATTGAAAGAGGTGATTCGATCCGATTATGCTTCTACACGTGTGCTTCTATTCTTAGCAATTCTCACTGCAGGCTCTATTTAAACATTTATCTGCTTTACATCTGCCTTTTCCAATTATTAGATTTTTATCAGAGCGTAACTCACTAGGTGTAACTAATATGGTATAATAACTAGTGGTAGGGCTCTCATATGTGAGAGGCCGTCTGGGTAGGTACCACCGCAATGACTATTTCTCTCGCCAAACAGCAGTGTTGTGTTTCGGTTTGAAGGACTTTTTAGCCATAGTAACTACAGGACATTTCAAGACTCAACATCTTATGTCTGAGAACGGCGAACGCAGTGGAATGCCAAGCATTGTTTTGTTATTACCGCAGTGAAATGTTTATGTAAAAACTATTATCTATATAAATGTATTGTGATATCGTTTCATTGTAATATTTTGGTAAGTAAAAGTTTATTATTATTATAATTCAAGGTGTTGTTTCGTTTTGCTACTCTTCATGAGCGGTATTGCTTACCATTAAGCGAACGGCATGCTCGTCTCGTTATTCCATAAAATGATATATATATTGTCTGGCATATTATTATGAACGAATATTTTCAATTCTTTGTTATCTATCGATCGAATTGTACTTTAGAGGCCACTATATCTTATTTTTCCAATTTAGTTGTATATTTAAGACGGGCGGCGTCCTTAAGAGACTCCCGTTTTGATGCGAAGTGTCGATTCTTTTCGCGCCACTGTTGATTTTCACTTAGAGCCTAGAGGAGGGATAGTTTCACAGGCTCTCGAGATCCTAAGGCCTAAACAAACATAAACTTTGATTTTCATTTTCAGTTACAAGTTTGGTATTTGTCCATGTAAATTTCAATAACTGTAAATTTTTTAAGCTTAATATCTGTAGTTTGACCTATTTTTCTGGTCCTTCCTCTTATATATAGCTTAGCGGGGTCAAACCAATGCTGTAAGACGTTTTTGAATTTTTGTCATTACCTTGGATTAGCCTTGGAGAAATCGTTTGTGTTGTAAAAATGCTAATCACAAATCACACTCCTATGCTAATTTACATGTGAGTTACCTCAAAATTTAAATAAGGGTTTATAACGAAACCGCTGTCAATGCCTTTCATTTCATAACTTATTCCATACTCGTGATTTATTACTCACAAGGTTCGTAATAAATCTTGAAGGGTTGAAAGAACACGCAACAGATGATTTGGGTTACAAAGGGGTACCTCATACATGTAGGTAGGTATATTTTTTTTAATATAGCCCGGTTGTAAAATAATTGTTCTCTGATTACATTACTATACTACTACTACACTACTACTGAGTACTACCGAAAGGGTTGATGTCAAGCGGGCAGCTGGTCGATATATTAACAAAATATTACTTTAAAACATGGCCAAAAGTCCGCATCACTTGGAACTGAACTTGGCACTTGGAATATGTTTAATAAATAATGGGTAGGCTAAATAGAAAATTAAATCGTAATTTATGGAACAAAAGTGCAAAATTCAACTCCCTTTACTGGAATTTTATTGAAATTCATCAATTCGAATAATGGGAAGCGGTTTACACTCCGTAAATAGCTTCAGGACGGGCTTTAGGTTTAAATTCCTTTTCAACTGAAACCAATTAATTAAAATGTAAATTGAACACATGGATATGGTGTCAGGCCTTAAAATAACGCTTGGATTTGAAAATAAAAGGGGTATTGTTACGTGCCGCTCGACAAGTGCACCGTTTCGGCGATGTTCGGTGGTGCTCGGTGGTGTTCGTCGAACATGGCAACCGGCGATATTGGTATTGGTCACATTATGGAGTTTTGCCGCTGGAGGCCGCGAGATTTGTTTTTTGCTGTGTGTTTTGTTTTTGTCTTGATATTATTCTGTTTCTCCCTTCTGAACAAAATTATTGTGAAAATATTCGATAATTCGAGAAGTAATTGTTTCAGTGCTTAAAATTATGTTTATATTTTGATTTTCGTTAAATGTTCTTATATACCGTCTTCACATGATATTAATGTCTAATAGATACTATAATAAAATAGCGATCCGGATGGATGCAGATACAATTTTCAAAATGGCGACCATAATGTTCAATTCCGACGGTCAATTTAGAATATCGGACCCAATCAGACCACGAAAAACTAATAAAACTTCCTAGTATTTGCAAGATTTTGCACTATTGCTTCCCTCCTATAAATTATAGCGTGATGATATAGCATTCCTCGATAAATGACCTATCCAACACGAAAATATTTTTTCAATTTAAACCAGTAGTTCGTGAGATTAGAAGTAACAAACAAACAAAATCTTCAACTTTATATATTAGTATAGAGAATAGATTAGGATATTTTTATAACAATATTTTGATTTAGCGACTTGATTTTAAGTGGCTACTTCTACAACCAGTAACTTTGCGAAATGTAAACCTCTCTTAACTTGTGGAGATTCTAAAATCACCTATGTTATCATTATTATCAAAGAAAGGCTGTGTGAAGTCTCAGTTACCTCATATTTCACTTTTATTTGGCCACGGACCTTTTTACGATACACAGTTGGTTAGATGCCGGCTGTGAAACGAGATGCCGCGGGTTTGATCCCCGCACCGAAACAAATATTTGTGTGAACCACAGGTATTTGTTTCGGATCTGGGTGTTGTGAGACCGAAAATTCTCTCGTAGTAAACCCACGACACAAGACAATATCTTAGTGTAGAGTCAGGACTACGTATGTGACTGTTGGGTGTATTTATTATATGCTATTCTCCTGTGGGATAGGGTACCCACATATTCTGTTGTACTGTACAATGTGTGGAGTACTGTCGGCGTATTAATATTTTTTTATCCATAAATACAGCACATTGTTTTATGTATATTTACGCTTGTTTTGAACAATTAATTTATACACCACCTAAGTTAAAAATAAGTAAAAGATTAGCCATTCGTCAAAATAAACGTCTGAGCCCCGCGCCTACGTAGAGAGTGTTATTTTTATAATGTTTTCACAGCTGTATTAGTCTTGGATCTAATTATGGACTAAAACTGTATTTATAAGTAATATTTGAATATGTTTAGACAAAATTAATGTAGTAAAACTGTTTTTATTACGGTTGTTATCGCGGTTTTTAACTTAACTGTTTTGGTTACTTCAAGTCAAGGGGTTGACTGAGGTATTAATCATCCAATCAGTGGCTGATACAATGTAGTTATATTGTTTTATAATTATTAAATTAAAAATAAATTTTAAAAGTTAGTTGCTGTATGCGACCAATCTATGATGCGACCCGACCCTACTAACTATTTAAATTAAGTTTTAATTAGTTGCTATAAATTCAGTGTAGTTATGTCATAATAGTTTATATTTGAACTAAAACTATAAAGTTATTCAAATGTCGGGAAGTTAAATAATGTAAAATTAAACCAAATACGCAATAATATCCGTAAAACTTAGTTTTTTTTAATGAATAACATTTGCGTTTATCTAAAAACCCATTAAACATAATTGTGATTTAAAATCTTACATTTGTAGGTACAGGCCTTTGTTCGGTATTGGTACTCAATTGGCCAGACATAATAATCCAAGGCTCAACCACTCTAATTTGTTTAAATTTTTTTATTGCTTTAAATGGCGAGACGAGCATGTCGTTCGCCTGATGGTAAGCATTATTACTGCTCATGCACAGTAGCAAAACCAAACAACACCTTGAATCACAAAGCAATGCTTGGCATTGACATTGCAGTGGTACCAATCCAGGCGGTCTGTTATATAAGAGAGACCTACAACTTACCACCAGTAATTAAATAATTAACTACCTTATTAAGTCAAAATCGTTTTCAATTCGCTATTTACTGAAATAACTTTTAATATTTGCACACGTTCCGGGGCATACCAAAATTATTGCCACATTTAATATGAAATTTCGTTTTGTCGTCCCGGATGGCTTGTTTAAATATTATTATATGCAATACTCTGTAATGTAGGTGGGCCATAATTATTCAAATGAAAGCAATGAAAGATCCCAACGTGCCTGTTACATTATATCTTGCGTAAAATTTACATAGGGTAAGGGGGGGCAAGATGGACGGGCCGGGCAACATGGAAGTTTGCTATATTTTATCTCACAGCACATGGAGACAGGCTCTTTTATAGACATAGACTCTTTTATATTTAAGAATTGAAACTTAGACTTGTTGGGGTCAGCTAGTTACTTGTGCAGGTGGTTCTTTTTTGCGTCAAACGATTACGTTAGTAATGCGTTTTGGAATGATTTAATGAATGAAATCTTTGATGTGAATAAAGTATTCTTTATGTATGTTTCATATACTTGTTGTAAGTCTTCCACATTGCCCGCCCTTCCTCGATAAGTATGGAAGCCTACATGTAATTATAATTAAATGTTACGCAATTCATGAATCAGTTTTATATGAAAGCCGATATTCTGCAGTAATATAACACTCGTATTGTTATTACACGTGAACAACATGTGGAACAAAATTGAATTTCAAAATTCTCTTTTACGCTGTCAATTCGTCAATATGCATAGATAATATACTGTATAGGAAATCAATATGTATCTAGATTAACATGTAAACAATGTGTACATGGTTATATATGACTAGATATTCGATGTATATTCCGCATATAATTCCGACTCCAGAGAAAGGTAGTTGCTTTGTAATTTCGGTCTCACAACCCTCAGATCTGAAATATTTGTGCACCACACAAACATAGGTGCCTTTAAATAATTAAATAACAACATGAATAATTAAACAATGCTTGGCATTTCACTGCGCTCGCAATCCTAAGATATAAGATGTTAAATCTCAATATATCCAGTAGTAACTATGAAATGTATTTATTGGTCACGTAGGTCACGTCACTTATTTACTATGGCTACAATGTCCTTTAAACCGGAACACAAGAGTACGTTTTACTGCCGTTTGGCAAGAGAAATAGTCATTGCGGTGTTACTTATCCAGGCGGCCTCTCACGTATGAGAGATCTACCATCAATAAAAGTAGTTTAACATGTGATTGGTTTACAGGAGCTGGCTCAGTCGAACGAGATGACCGTGACCGCTGAGCACCGTTTCGCTGACTACATACCGCGGCACATATCCGACATGGAAAAGATTGTCGATCAAACGCACGACAAAACTCGAGGTGAGTGGATTGCTTGTGATTACGATGTAAGCGGCTTTCGTTTTTTATATAATAGAATGGCGAGACTAGCATGTCGTTTGCCTGATGGTAAGCGATACGAACGCTCATGAACAGTAGCAGAACTAAACATCACCATGAATTACAAAGCAATGCTTGGCATTCAACTGCGACTCGACATCCTGAAACTTAAGATGTTAAGTCTCAATATGTCCAATAGTTAGCCAGAGGCTACAATGTCCTTGAAACCGAAACACAACAGTGCATTTACACTGCTTTTTGGCGGAAGAAAGAGACATTGCCGTGGTATATACCCAGGTGGCCTCTCACATATGAGAGACCTATCACCAGTCAAGCGTAAGCAGCGTGTTTTGATTTAAAAAATATTTGTAAGTTCGCTTCATGGTAAGCGTCTTGTCGGATTCGTCACCCTGAGAAATAAAAAAATTAGTCATTTAGAACCTACTATCATGAAATAGCGAATAGATAATAGAATAATTAATTTAAGTATCACAAATGCATTGTAAAATTTTTAAAGCTAATTTTCTAAATCTGAAATGTTTACGGAACATCAATTTGACTGGCTAGACCAGTGGTCGGCAACCTGTGGCTCTTCGGATGTGAAGCTACGGCTCTTTAGTTCCATACGACAACATTATTTATTAAAAAAAAAAACATTTCAAATTCGTTCTGAATCGATTAAGCAGTCTTATGCTATATGCACCATTTTCATCTCTCAGCCACTTGTACTCGCTTTTTACCACACCCTCTCCCGTGACACGCCTCGTCAGTTACCAAAAAAAATTCTGCCTCCTTAAAACTTAGAAATATTATAAATTGTAATTTTTGACTCTTCCGATTCAAAAGTTGTTGACGCCTGTGTTAGACTATTCAAAATAAAAAGCTAAAAGTAGTAGTTATTATGTACTTGAAACTTCAAGTAAACAAAATATGTGTATAAACGTTCAATGAAGTCTAATTGCAATACCCGCAGCTAATAAATAAACAACTTCAAACCAACTTAATTTCAAGGAACCTTGTTAATTGGAAGTGAATTATTTTGTTAGTTGATCATTGTAATGGCGGTTAATTACAAGCGAACAAACTTGTAACAATACGTGCTTCAAACTATAAAGTACTTCGACTTTGATAATTACGTAACACTTGTTAAAATGTTCTTGTATAGAATTGAGAAGATACTATTGATAAAAGGACCTGTATTAATTGTTTTAAAAAATATCAACTTTTTACTTGAAATTTAATTCGAAATTATCAGGGCTATGTAGCCAGTGAAAATCATATTAATTGGCCCAATTAGAGAAAACCAGCGTCGGCACCCAATTATATAATTTGACATAGACCTTGGTTTCAGTCAAAGCAACTGAATCTTTGTAATTAGTAACTTAAAAGTAAGGGAATCTTTTGTGAAATTTATGTCGAAAAAATTTAGCTTAAGTTGTATAGTGGTAGAGGCACACTGTTGTCAGTCATGACTCAGCATGTCATGAACGGGCAGACTCATCCGGGCTGGTACCACTGTATCACAGGAATTCGACGTGAAGCGACGTTTCGGGTCTGGGTGTTTGTGAGAACAAAAAGTCTCTGGTAGTTCCTGAGACCCACGACACAAGACTCGATCTTAGTGTGAGGTCAGGACTATATATGTGGCTGTTGGGTTTTATTTATTTGGGTGTTATTTAATTATTAAAAAATAAACAAAAAATCCGCCTTCGTCAATATCTACCATCTATATTAAATTCATTGAAGAACTTAAGTCAGCAGTCAAATAATTACTAGTAGTACTCGGTATCAACACTCTACGTTCCTTTTCCAATGTGTTTTATAATTTATTATTATTTCCATTTCATTACTTCCATCTGAACATATTTCCTCGCGTCGAATCGTTTTTGAACAATCTCACAATTCACATCAAGATGTAAATCATATTCCTAATAGCATTCACGAGTTGGATCGTGTCTTAATCAATGACTAAATCTCCTTGTACTAAAATAACTCCGCAAACTAGATGCCACAGAAGATCCCGGATTAGGCAACATCCCACACAGTTTTCCCTGATCTCATAATACAATCAAAATTGGAAAATATAATATAATATTTTAAGGACTAGGCTTAGTTGGTGAAGGCACGCGTAACACGTATTTTCATGGAAGGACACTGCTGTGTTGAAAGTAGTTGCCTATTAATAATTCTGTCAAAGAATTTCATAAATTCTCAAGTTTTTTATGAGAATAATTTACAGTACTTAAAAACATTACATCACATTACATAAAGTTAGATACTATTTTTTATTATTGTATCTGTATCTGTATCAGCCCATATACGTCAGACTGCAGGGCACGGGCCTACTCTACAATCGACATTACCATTGAGAGTGGTTAGGCCATATAGTCCACCACGCTGGCCTAGTGCGGGTTGGCGGACTTACATACCATTTATTATTGTACTATATTATATTTGACAGCCTCCGTGGTACAGTTTGTTAGACGCCCACAAGTATTTGTCTCGAATCTGGATGTTTGTGAGATCGAATATTCACTAGTAGTTGCTGATTGGGTATCAGACACAAGACTTAATGATGTTAATGTGGGATCAAGATGTATGTGATGTATGTGAATTTACTAGTAAAATGCGGTTAGGTAGTAATTTAATTTGATATTTAGTAATGGATAGATTAGGTATTATTTTCTCAAGTGGTTTGATAATTTAGATTTTTTTATTTTTACGTATGTATCATTTAATATGTTTTAAAGTATTATACAGTCTATATAGTGGCGTATATTGCAACTTCTATTCCTATTCCAATAAAAACATTTGTTAGGTATTTAAAAAACCATCCAATGCCATTATTATATTCATATAGATAACCACGATACGTGTATAAATAAATAAATAAAAAATAATACGAACAAATAAGAATCTATTTTGAGAAGTCAGAATCTGTAGTATCTGTAGATGTAGTTACTCTCCACGACTTTTTAAAGGCAAACCCTCTTGGCGCGCGATGAAATAAATATCATAATTCTTTATCCTTAATTATTATCGATATTATATGTACGTACGGTTCATGAAAAAATCAGTTGAAAACTCAAATATAATTTAAACTGTACCTATGTTCAAACTTAAGTTATGTGCAGCCATAATATCCGCCGAGCGAGTGACTCATTTCCTTTCCGAGATAAATTTTAAACTGCACTTTTGATGGAAAATGTTTGATGTGGTTCCAACGTTACATTCAGGAAGTAAATTATTATATGTTGAGGTTCTGTGGGAATTGTATTTTGTGACTTGGTTATACACGTGGTTAGTCAAAATCCAGGAAGATTGTAAATGTTATGCAAACATATTGGTAAAATGTTGTGTTTGCTTTGATGGTAAAGCAACATCAGCATCAATTTCTAATTGCCCTTTCGTAGTCATTTGAGTATTAGGATGAATAAATAATAGTCCTGACCCCGCACTAGGATCGCATCTTGTGTAGTGGGTATCAGGATCTACGAGACAATTTTTGGTCTCACAAACACCCAGACACGAAACAAATACTTGGAGATCGTACAAATATTTGTGGTATCTCCAAGTATTTATGTATTAAAACTTCAACGGTTCGGAACCAAAGACAATTTATTCTATAATCCTTTTTTTTTTTTTTAACATATATATTTATTGGCTACAAGTATTTTGTTACACATTATAACACCCTCTCCTAACAAAATAATCCAGCAATACACAAGTACAAAATAAAAAAATTACACACAAGTGATACAATAATACCTTAATTTATATTTCAGATATGCCCATTAAGTTTAAAAACTTATAGTGCTTATTTGCACTGAGACTTTTCGTCAGTAAATCAGCTGGCATGTCAGAAGTAGGAACATATTTTAACTTTACTTTATTGTCAGTCACACACTGCCGAACAAAATGATGTCGTACATCAATATGTTTTGTGCGTCTATGATATAGTGGATTTTGGGCTAATTTTATTGCACTTTGACTGTCACTACATAAACATATTGGTGTACCATCATATGCTTTTAACAATTCAGATAAAAGATTCTTTAAGTAAATGGCCTCTTTACAAGCTTCACTAAGAGCCATGTATTCTGCTTCAGCACTTGATAAAGCTACTGTCCTTTGCTTCCTTGATTCATAAGAAACCACACACCCTGACATTATAAAACAATACCCAGTATAGGATTTTCTGTCTAAGTGACATGCTGCCCAGTCAGAATCTACAAATCCATGTAGGTAACTACAATTTTTTTTGTAAGTGAGACCATAGTTTTTTGTTTTCTGCAAATATTTTAACAATCTTTTCAAATGTTTCCAATGAATTTCACTGTAGTTATTATTATATTGACTGAGATAGCTCACACTAAAAGCTATATCTGGCCTTGTCAGAAAGGATAAATACATAAGGCTACCTAGTAATTGTTGGTATGGATATTTACCATGACAATCATTAATATCTTTTTCAAGCTTTAAATTAGTCTCCATTGGAGTATCAGATCCATGACAATCGGACATATTGAATTTATTCAGAATATTGTTAACAAAATTTTCCTGGTCAATAGAAATACTATCTTTTTTTACTTTTACTCTCATTCCCAAACATTGACTAATTTGTCCTAAGTCCTTTATTTTAAATTTGTCAACAAGTTCTTTCTTTAGCTGTTCATAAGAATTTTTACAATTATAAAATACAAAGAAATCATCTACGAACAAAGCTACAATAACTTTCATTTTATTTTCTGATTTTATAAAAAGACATGGTTCATATTTAGATTTCACATAACCTAAATCTATCAAGCTTTCTTCGACTCTAATATACCAAGCCCTGGCAGACTGTTTAAGGCCATATATTGCCCTATTTAATTTCAGTACTTTATTTTTACAGTTGACAAAGTTAGAATACTCTGGTATTTCCATATACACATTTTCTTTTAGGAAACCATTTAAAAAAGCAGTTGGTACATCTAAATGATTAATTGCTAAATCTAATTGCACACTTAATGCTAACAACAATCTTAGTGTAGAGTACCTTAACACTGGTGCAAAAGTTTCTGTATAGTCTATACCCTTCTTCTGGGTAAAGCCTTTAGCCACAAGCCTAGCTCTATATCGGACTTCACCATTAGCACTGTATTTCTTTTTGAATACCCATCTGTTTTTACACACGGTACTGTCACTTGGTCTATTGACTAAATCCCATGTATTATTTTCACTGAATGATTTCAACTCCTCATTCATAGCCCTTTGCCACTGCAATTTTTCTACACCTGCCATGGCCTCAGCATATGAGATTTGTTCACTAGTGACATCTTCAACACACATGCCACCAAAACCATAATAATCTGGTGGATTTCTAACACGCTTTGGGAGCTGCAAAGTTTCCTGTGTCACATCTTCACCATTATTAAGATCATAAAAGCTGTCACTCTCACTGCCTGACTCATTAGGAACATATGTCTTATCATTGACATCATCATCCTGAATATAACTGTCATCCTCAGCATTCATATTGCCTGACTGCTCCTCTTTTGATGCAACACTCATTTCTGCATCTAGTTGCTGACTGTCCTGTCTTAGTATTGTTGAATTTTCATCAACATTTTCCATGATGACCACGTCTCTAGCAATGACTATTTCCTGACGATCTGGATCATATAAACGAAAACCTTTAGTATTTTCAGAATATCCAACCAGTATCATCTGAGTTGCTTTCTTATCCCACTTATGGCGTTTTTGTTTTGGGATGTGAACCATTGCAGGACTACCAAATATTCGTAAATGGCCAACATTTGGCTTTCTTCCTGTCCATTTTTCGTAGGGGGTTGTACTACGCCCGAGTGCCGATGTTGGTGACCTGTTCTTCATATAGACCGCAGTATTAACTGCTTCTGCCCAAAATTTTTTAGGTAGCTTTGCATCAAATAATAGGCAACGTGCCTTCTCTACTATTGAACGATTATATCTTTCCGATAAACCATTTTGTTCCGGTGTATATGCATTTGATTTCTGATGTACTATACCACACCTTTTTAAGTAATTTTCCATTTCAGCTGAACAGAATTCACCACCATTGTCTGACCTCAAAGCTTTTATTTTCTTTGATAGCTGGTTTTCAACAAGTTTCTGGAACTCTTTAAAGTACTTAAAAGTCTGATGTTTTGATTGTAGAAAGTACACAAAACACATTCTACTATAGTCATCTACAAATATAAGGAAATAACTATTATTTCCAATCGACTTATTCTCCATGGGTCCACACAAATCTGTGTGGATCAACTCCAACACTTCCTGACTTTTGCTCGCACTCAGAGGGAAAGGGAGCCTTGCCTGTTTTCCTTCGCAGCATATTGTACAATTGAATTTGCCAGGTACATTCTTGTTGTCTGGGAAATTAATACCCTCAACTGTTCCATCCTTCATTTTACTTAGGTCATTGGCATTGATATGACCTAATCTTCTGTGCCATGTTGTGCTTGTAGTTGTCATTGTTGCCGCTATTAATTGTTGAGACTTTACAATGTTTAATCTGTAGACTTCATTTTCTAACCTTGCCTCGCCAATACATATGTTTTTAGCATTATATATAAAACATCCTTGCTTATTGAATACCACTCTATTACCACTCGAAATGATTCTGCTAACTGATAATAAGTTTGTAGTAAGGTTAGGTACACATAGAACATTTTTCACATTTATTTCATATTGACTATTTCCAACTGAAGTCGTAATTTCTAAGTCTCCCGAACAGATCACATCTACGATTGACTTGTTTGCCACAATAAGCTGTTTCGTTTTTGGTGCGTACGAAACATTACACAACATGTTCGCATTAGATACCAAATGAGTACTTGCACCTGAATCAATGTACCAATCGTGTTGGCTAAACTCATTTGTCAAGAATACGGCACTAAATGCATTCGGCGTCGGTTTACCATCCTGCCGACACTGGTTTTTATAATGTCCAAGTTGTTTGCATTTATAACAACGAATATGTTTTTGCAAAGTCACGGTCTTGTTTGAACTGACAGATGGCTGCGTTTCGTTATTCCTGTTGCTACCAGTATTGCTATACTTTGAAAAAGTTTTATTGTCACCGACATTTCGTTTTTGAAATTTTTTTGCCACAAATGCATTTTCTGATTTGGTCTCAAAATCTGTACTCATATCTAATAATTTGGTTTTTATAGCATCTGCACTAATACTCATTCCTGAGTGCTCTATGGCCATGATCATAGGGCTAAACTTATCTGGAAGTCCCGCCAACAGCAAAGAACCCACCCATTCTTCACTTATTTCGAAACCCGTACTTTTTAATTTCTGTGCTACATCCACTACCTGCGTTACATACGCCGTCATCGATTCGCTTGTTTCTAGGCGGATTGAAATGAGAGTCCGCAATAAGTTGATTTTGCGTGTGTAGCCAGTGTCATCGAACAAGGTCTTCAACTTATTCCACGTACCTTTTACTGTAGTTTCACCTTTGATATGGACATAAAGTGATGGATCGATGGTTAAAATCATTTTTGCTTTGGCTTTTCTGTCGCTTGATGCATCTAGTTGTTGGTCACTAGACAAGTCGACTCCTTCCAATATAAGAAAGTTCTCGACTGCGAACGCCCAATCATTGAAATTTTCTCGCCCCTTCAACTTTGGAACGTTAACTGAATAATTTCCTGCCATTTTCTGCACTTATTTACTGTTTTTGCAACTAAAAACTGAGTATTTTTACTGGGACTGGGCCCATAACCTATTAAAACTTCAACGGTTCGGAACCAAAGACAATTTATTCTATAATCCTTTTTTTTTTTTTTAACATATATATTTATTGGCTACAAGTATTTTGTTACACATTATAACATTATGAAAACAGGGACAACCGCTACACATGCTCATTTTTACCTGTACATTAAAACTGCACAGGGGGCAAAAAATAGCAAAAAAATATTTTATGGCTGCCCAGGTATGAAAACCTGCACAGTTGTACAACATACACGCTCCGCATTACCCGTATAATTCAACTGTACAGTCAAACCTGTCCTGTAAATAATAGCATGTATGGCTTTATATATAACGCAATAAATATTATCATCTTCTGCTAAATACGAATAGAATTTCAAATTAAACATATGGCCACACATTAACCCATCAGTCACTTGTTCGCTCCCAAGAAACAAACTATAAATAAAAGTATATTTCCAACATTATTCGTAGGAAGCATTCAAATGGCATATTTATTCTGCGTACTACTGTATACTGAAAATTCACAGAAAGGTGTGTTTACTCGTATAAGAAGTGTTTGCTTAGGCGATTGGTACACTATTCAATTGGTTTGTATATTATTTTAACACGAAATTGATTTTTCAAGCCCACTTTTATTTTATGCGACGATATACAGGGTATATTCAAACTTCGACTGAAAATGAAGGCAGGTGGCAGTTTTGATGACTTACGGCCGTTCTCTATATGATATCTATATTTAACAAGGGGTTAAAATAGCTATAATGACTATTTCGAAACAATTCTATGCTTCATTAAACTAAAATTGACATATACCTATATTTATCTAATCTAGCCATTTATAAATATATGCACCATATCTATACTTCTATCTTTGTTAACTGAAACATAAATTGCATCGAAATATGTAATGAAATCTCTTGTTAAAGATAGATTATAGAGAGAGATGTTAGAGACACAATACAACTTTTTTTTAATTTTTATGGTAAATACCTGGATTGTTCTAGCGTCCAGCACTGCTGCCGCTGTATTCGGAATAATCGCTGACCCATAAGCCTCAGGGGATCATAAACACCCAACTGATCCGTTACCTGGAGGATCACTCATTGATCGCTGACAGACAATACGGATTTAAGCGTGTTGCATCGTCTGTATGTGAACTCTGTGAGAAATTATAAAAAAAAAACTTTAGTCGTGTTTATGATAAGGTCGACATGTAAATAAAATCAAAACTAAAAAAAATACTAAAAATAATGGCATAAAAAAGAAAAGAAAAAACATAGTACCTACCTATTTTTAATATTTGTGATAATGTATGTAACGTATAAATGAATCTAATTACACTTACATCAGTTTAACACTTTCGTGCGTTAGGGATATTGCGCGTATACTGGTGTAAGGTTCAATAATTGTTCGCTCGCCCCAGCTACATTGGTGCAAGTGGCTTACAACATTTTAGAGAGTCGAGTGGTTAAAAATGCTGTCACATGTGCCAAATTACTAGTTAGTTTCTTCGGAACCATATTTTTAAATCAAATTTGGAGGATGTAAAGTTTTATGTTATGTTAACGTTACTTTGTAAACAAAAAAAACAGTTTTCCCCATTTTGTTACTTGTATTAGTCTGATTTTAGAGTCACGCTGATCGCGCGCTGTCTGTCGGCGCTGACAGCTCAGCACGTAGCTTACGGACGGGGATCAGCGCTGACAACTATGCGTTGTTCTAAAACGCTCCTTAGAAGCTCATACATTTCAACGGTCAGCGCTGACGGTCAGCTCGCGGTCAGCGTGACTCTAAAATCAGCCTTAGTGTACGTAGAAATTAGAACCCCTTTGCGTCGTAGTGAACCCGAAACGCAATACGCTTACGGTATGTCATCTTATGTAGCGATCTTCTGTAACATTAAATATGAATTTTTTGAAAGTCCAATTTATATTAACTACGCTTAATTTTGCGCCTGTTCTATAAGAGCAGGAAGATTTTAACTTAGATTTTTCTCACAAAAGCAGAAGCATTCCTGTCCGAATAAACCATTGTTAAGTCGAATTTATGACCTAGTCTTGGAAATGTTATCCACCCTACAAACGTCTATATATACGATATGTCAAAAAATACGGAGTAATGGCACTTCTACTTTATAAGGCATCTGCTCAGTATATAAGATAATTAAATTTAAGATTTTTCTAATGAAAATATTATTGGGGTCAAATTTACATTCACAATAATGTCTGTATATACACTTCTAAAACGAATTTTTGAATAAAGGTATCTTAAATTATAAAGAAAATTTTAATTAGTGATGCGATGAAGATGTACAAAAACATGTGAAATTAAATTTTAAAGAGCGATTTAATAATATTTATTACGGAAGGTATTGTATAATATTTTAATTACTTTGAAGGCTTTGAAATTAATCAATAGGATTAAATTTAATGATTCGCTTTTAACCTGCGCACATTTCAACACCAGTCAATAGAAGCCATAGTACGGCACTATGGCACGATTATAAATTTGAGTTCTCGAGTTAGAATCCCGGGTCGGATGGTGATATTGGATTTTTCTATTCATTATCTGCCTGGAGTTTAGGCCCGATATGGTAATAGGCTCGTCACCCAACACATCGTTGAACGGGTGACATAAGGCGAAACGTGGGTGTCCTGGCCGCTATCAGGGAACAGTCTACTCCTTCTGGAACAAAAGTATATGTAGTAGTATGTATGTAATACTGCTTTCAAAGGTTTTTCAGAGTCAACGTTATATCCGTGGAATGATATTTATCGTATTTAATATACCCAAAATTATGAAATAAATTAAATAAATTATTAATCATGCCTATTGTGGGCAGGCAGGTGTCCACTAATGCGACATACATTTCACTATTTTCCATCGCCAGATATGAAAAAAGTATCATCACGGACAAAAACTCCAATCAGCGACAATTTATACGTGAAAAAGTAAAGAAGAAAAAGTAAGAGACAACATGAAAAAAAAAATGTACATAACAAAGTAAAATATCTATAGCTTACCGCATTGAACTTCCATCAAATCTCCTGCAAAGCTTCGTATATAAAAAATGTAATAATGCCATTGTTATCACTTATCACAAAATACGTTGTACGGTTTAACCTACATTTCGTAAAGGTCATTGGACAGACTGGCTTGAGGTGAAAATGTTATTGTGAAGCGAGAGGAATGCTATATTAGGATCGGTGTCATCTTCAAGAACTCTTTGTATTCACTATTCAGTTATGTAATTAGGGTACACCTTTCGTGTCTCGGTGCGTCTCGATTTATTTCTGAATAGGTCAAAATTCTAATTTATTTTCCTGCGTACGTTATTCTCCGAGTTCGTACGAGCTGTTATATGTGAACTGTTGAGCTCGGGTCTTATCTACGATAGAAAATTGGATTGACAGGTCTTAGACCATAATCCGCCAACTGGCACACTGCGGGCTGCCGGCCTTCACACCATACCTGTATCAACCCGTATACGAGCCACTGCAGGGCACAGGCCTCCTCTACAATCGAGGCGACGATTAACAGGCCGTGTTTCACAAGCTAGCCTAGTGCGGGTTGGCAGACTTTCACATAACATAGAAATTCTTCCGAATAGCTTTAGTTTGCGAGTTTCCTCATAACGTTTTCCTTCGCCGTAATAAAGTGTGGTGATTGACTATCATTATTCACGACTTCCGAAAAATTAAAGTGTGCCCTGGGATTTGAAATCGCTACAACCATAAACATGTTGCCAGTAGCGTTAAGTCCGTTACCAACGTACTAGGCACACCTTATATTAATAAAATTGTAAACATCTCTTTGGCGTACATTTCTCCTTAAGATAATTTTCTTCGCCAGTAAAGTAATAACTAGTTAAAGAAATGTATACATTTGGCTTTTGGTATTTGAATCCGCACCTGCCAAGGGCAGTTCATATCCGGGTCATATTAACAGACCTACGTACATTTGTGAGTACTTAATTGATTTAAACCCAATGTAATTAGATGTAGACTAAAGGTCTACTCCCAAAAGGTTCATGTCAGGAAGGCAGAAGCGCGTAAAATTAAATTATCGGCAAAACATTCTACAAAATGGGTGAAAAGTCGTGTTATGGCGACATTATGTAAATGTGTGTTAAAGGCAGTTAGAAATTATTAAGTATAAATTAATATTGATCAAAAACTTTATAATACCATTCGAAAATACAGCTTTACAATTAGTAAAAGTATTAAGATGTATTTTAATTTGCATATAATTATTGATCTAGTGTACTACAAACAATCGTACAAGTTGGCGAAATGCAATAAAACTAAATTTAAATGAAAATCTAACACGTGTCTTGATTTGACAATAATATTATAGTAGTTTATCTGCTCAATATGTAGATTAATTGGTTAACATGCAGATTATCTAGTTATAATCGATTTTATAAACAATGTTATCATTGAGAGGCGAGTTAGGTAACAAAACACTTTAATTGTTTTCACCAAATTGCTTTAAGCCACATTTAAATTAATTGTACATTAATTTCACGAGTAGGAGTAATACTTTACAAAGCTTTGACACTAATTTAGTTTCGTATGTGGCGCAATATTTTAACAAGGTTAATTTTATGCGAAAAGTTTCATTATAGTTTCAATGTGTGAAATGAAATAATTCAGTGGCGAGATTGTTGAATTCACTACACTATCTTAAATCTTTTACCTTTTTTTGACAGCCATTCTGGCGCATTCGGTTAGACGCCGGATGTGAAAAGAAAGGCCGCGGGTTCGATCCTCGCACCGAGCCAAAGGTTTGTGAGATCCACAAATGTTTGTCTCGGGTCTGGGTGTTTGTGAGATCGCGGAGTCTCGTAGATTCTGATACCCACAACACAAGACGCAATTTTAGTGTGGGACCAGACTATGTATGTGACTGTTGGGTTTATTTATAGCAATATCCTTCAAAGGGAACACAACTGTGCATTAACCCAGTCGGCCTCTCACATATGAGAACCACCTGTCTAAGATCCTTTGTACCATTTTCTGACTTTAAATTAAAATTACCCCCTATTACGTCTCTAATAACCAAAGTCTCGGTTGTAGATGAGTCCCAGGCCTGATAGTAGACGATGACGGGGTTATATAGTACAATTACTAAACATATAGGTTTGTCCTCAGTGTACGTGTTTCTGGGCGAGCACATCGCGCTGGTGGACTTCGTCAATGTCCTGCAGCGCCGAGGTCTTCTAGATCACGGGGACTACGCCGTAGTGGCTGTCGACGACGAAATCTACGACCCTAGTACGGCAGCCATCACGCATGCTGGTAAGTAATATATCATAATAACGATATGAAATGAAATTCGTTCCTTCTTGAATAGATGATCATCATATGTTTTAAAAATTGCTTGGCGTATTTTCATGCTACTGCCTGCAATATATCATCCAAATGAATTCAAAATATTGAACATAGCATCTTCAAGTAAGCGCCAACTGCTCAAATATTAACCGTCTGCATTCATCCGGTTTGGTGAAATCGGGTATAATTTCCCGAATCGGATAAGTACTTCATGGGAACTGGCAACCATTTTTAAAAAATAAGGAGTTAACTTGAGCGCGATGAAGGCAACTCAATTTCATTCCCTATTGTTTATTCACGGCCAATCCATCTTCCCGCAATTCACAACTGCGTAGAAAATGTTTACCAACAGATGTAATAGGCACATCCTTCCGAAAGTGCTTTTTATTAGAACTTTTACTGCTCAACGTAATGGCTCGTTTATATGAAACGTAAATATAATCCTCGCCCTATATAGGATTTACGAGAAGAGGCCTCCGTCAACAGACCCTAGTCCATGTTTACGGCTTAGTGAGTTTAAATGCGACTTTATGACGTCAGTACTTATTAAAATACTAACGGTCAGCCCTGACTTTGCCCGGGACAAAGACTTTTTGCTCCAGTCCCATACAGTTACAACATAATACATATTATTTCGCGTTTGTGAAAGCCGTTCTCTGTACTGCTTTTCCCGTCCCGTTGCTTTATATCGCGTCCTATCCCCTCTCATTCCCTTCCATAACTCAAAGCATGTTATCCAGTCCACTCCTTTCCCATACTATCCCTTTGTGTCTAAAATAGTAATAAGTCCATAATATATTAATTGAATTTATTTCTCATCCCATGGCAACACTATATTTTTCGGGATAAAAAGTTACTTAAGTGTGTTGAAGAGTATTCTTGATAACACTCACATAAATGATATATTTTAATCTACATCTGATTGCTACCATTATCGAATGGCATGCGGGGTCGAAACTTTTGGTATTGATACTCACATAATACCAGCATAAATAAGAACTCTGCTCTCGCTTTCCGTATGGATAATGATGGCTTGAGGCATAATAATTGTTACACTTCCAAGTATTTTCAGCTTCCTATTCCAATCGCTATTATGCTCCGTATTCAAAAAAAAAATCGTCTCTGAGTTTCATATTTCGACAATGCCAGAAACATTATCGAAAGACTTTTCTAAACTTGTTTTGAAAAGATACGTTAAATAAAAATTATTGGCTTCAAATCCCTTAAATAAATTAAACAACAAACCATTTGTCTGCATCGTAAGAAAATGTTGCAAGTTTTAATTGCCATTTTGTTCATCAAGATGGAATACTTGCACATAATTGATTGTCATTGCAATTTGCGGACGGTAAAATATCGAATAAGTTTGTATTGAAGAGAGCAAGTAATATATAATAGCTAATTTGCTTTCCGATGAAGCCGGACCGGGTTGTTAATGTTTTACATTTGTTTTGTATTTGTATTTGAGTTTCTAGTATTGTGTACGTTTGTAATAAGTCTGTTCCGTGCCAGGGGGTTACTTTGTACTCCGATACGACGACGAATGTTCGGACATTATACGTAAAACTGTACGAATATTAATAAATATATTACATAATATTCCAATCCTGTATCGTATGTCGTAATCTCAGATTAAGTTCAAAGTGAATGGTAAATTTCGTAGATAATGGTATTGATTTTTAAAAGTGGAAAACTTTTATCCTATATGTTGACTTTCATCGTGTTGCAGTATAGAGCAACTCCCCAGAAAGAAGAGACATTTGGAGCTTGGACTCATCATCATCATCATCATCATCTCAGCCATAGGAAGTCCACTACTGAACATAGGCCTCCCCCAACGATCTCCACATCGACCTGTTGGAAGCGGCCTGCAGCTTGGACTATTACGTTTAATTGTGTAAATTGGTGTCATATAGCATTCAAATAGCATTCGGAGAATTTAATATTACACTTTGTTGTTAAGTTCAGATTACTTAAAGATTCTTCGCCTAGTCTACACAGAGTGGAATCATTTAATTGGAACAATGACAGCGTGTGTTCAGGACTTTAAACTGTGAAGCCTTGGATTTAATGCCTAAGGCATTTTATTTTATTAGCATTATACTTAATGTGAAATCTCATATGAATAACTTGAGACTGAAGTTTATATCCGGCATGGATTCAGCGTCGCCATATCTTGGAACCGAAGGATTAGGCGCAATGTGCAGATTTATTTCTCATTACCCCCTCTGGGTTTCAGGCAACGCATTACTAATTGCACAAAACATGTGATTTGCAAAATAGCACGTTTTGATGACATCCACGAAAATAGACCTAGATAATGTGATTCCAAAACCCACGCCACGTTGCTTTTGCGAAGGCTCGCCACTCAACTTGTAACCCTGCGTGTGGCCGCCCCAACATTGATTTGTTAATTCATGCGTTGAATAACCTCAGCCACTTTTAATTAGATTGTTTGTTAGCAATAAATAAACACAATTCCCATTCTTTTTACTGTCAAAGGACTCCTGTGTATTTAATGTCCGACTTAACATCTCTCTAGTGGAGATTTTTTTTAGTAATATCTCACATGCATACATAAACTCACGCCTTTTCCTTTTCTGGGAAGGCCAGAGCCAGAGGTGCTACTAGGACGGCCAAATTTTCGCTTGCATGTTCTGTCCCCGGTCCCACGATGTGCTAGGGAGAACGTATCGCCATATCGGGTAATTCCTGACTGAGCACATAACGAATAGAAGAATCCAATACCACTTTGCTCGACCTGAGGTTCGAACCTGAGACCTTAGATTTGCAAACCTATTTAAGTGCAAATGTACCACCGAGGCTGTTCTATACCACATTAGATAAAAAAGTACTAATAACACATGGTATGTAATGGTCTTTCGGCTGTCTATTAACATCAACTTGATTGCAACTATTGTTACAGATTTTGAGGAAAATGACTGAATAAAAACAATGGAATTTGTTACAATCAAGGGTTGGTATTAAGAGCGGTTGGAATATTGTAAAAACAATAGCCTTCATTTTTCAATACATATATTCTGTATAAGTCTTTCAGATATTAGGTAACCCAAATGATCATAAACAAAATCAGGGTTCTCATTTTTAAATTTTCATTAAAAGTATTATAAATATTTCTAGCACTTTTCAACCCTATGTTTTTTCTTGTTTTTGGATTTTAAGCTTGTGCCGAGATTCAGCTTCTGCTAGTTTCCTGCTTTTATCTATCCATTATTCTTTCTTCTGGCTATTATTACTCGTACTTAGAAATATAAAACAAAAATAAATGCTTGGAGATATTATGAAAATAAATATCTGTAGTTAAGTTCTATAATTAAGACGCGACTGGTGGTAGGTCTCTCATATGTGAGAGGCCATCTGGGTGGGTACCACCGCAGTGTCTATTTCTCCCGTCAAACAGCAGTGTAAATGCATTGTTTTGTTTCGGATTGAAGGGCATTGTAGCCAGAGTAACTACTGGACATATTGAGACTTAACATCTTATGTCTCAGGATGGCGGGCGCAGTGGAATGCCAAGCATTGCTTTGTAATTCAAGGTGTTGTTTGGTTTTGCTACTGTTTATGAACGGTCGTATCGCTTACCATCAGGCGAACGGCATGTTCGTCTTGCCATTCACTGCAAAAAAAAAAAATGAATGCGCGTACATGTTGCTAATCCCACACTGAGATGAATGTTGGTTGTGGATATCAGAAATAACAAGGAAATTTGCGATAAAACCAACATTCGTTGATCAGACAAACATTTTCTTCGGTGTGGTTACCAAGTTCGCGGTTTGTTATGCAGCAACTTCTTAGAATTGCATCGATACTTTCATACATCGGGTTTGCTTAACAAAACCTTGACTACAAACCAGATAATTTTATGTCAAGTGTAAAATTTTGTTGTAATAGTTTTATATAATATTATATAATCTATACATATAAATAAAACTGAAGTGTCTGTTTGTAAAGTGAAAATAAAAAAAAATGTCCAACTACATATCGTTATATACACGATACCTATAACGAAAATGACCATAGAACTTTTTTTGTCTGTCTGTCTATCCGTCTGTCTGTCTGTCTGTCTGTTTGTTCCGGCTAATCTCTGAATTGGCTGGACCGATTTTGACGGGAGTTTTATTGTCAGGTAGCTGATATAATAAGGAGTAACTTAGGCTACATTTGTTTTAGAAAAAAAACTTTTATTTTAGAAAAATAAAGTTTTTGTTAAATTCCACGCGGACGAAGTCGCGGGTACAGCTAGTATATATCTATAATAATTTACAGCACGCCTTACCGACTGTATTTTTTTGTTATCCTAAGTTATTCATTTGTTATTTTGTGTTTCACTGAGTGAAGTCGACGGAAACGTATTATTAATTCCCATTAATTTTACTATATGATTAATTTCATTTGGGGTCAAGTTAGACATTTCCAGAGACTCGGTGCGCATCAAGGCTCAGTGTTATTAAAACGCATGTCGGTGTTCATCGTAGCTTCGAAGTTGTGTGTACAATGGCAGTTGTACACAATGATGGATTACATTTTATTAACATATTATACAGGGTATGTCAAGACTGCTACCGAAAACGAAGCCGGGTTGTAGTTTAAGCGACTTCAGACACAATGCAACAGAAAATTTTGGAAAAAAAGCGACAATTTTTTTTTCGTTTTTTTTTTTATGGGCGCATTTGGGTGGTTAATACATTTTTCATAAAATAATAGTGTATACCCTTTTATTTATAAAGACTTTAAGGTATAAGAGAGTTTAAATTATTATTTTGGCAAAAACTATGGATTTACCACCCAAAAATGACGATATTTAAAAAATGATAAAAATATATTGTCGCGTTTCTTAGCAAAATTTTTAGTTGCATTGTGTTTGTAGTCACTAAAACTACCTCCCGGCTTCGTTTTCGGTAGCAGTCTTGAGATACCCGGTATGTATATCACAGAGCTTAGCAAAGTGAACTGATGGGATGCGAACAAAGCGAAGGATCGGCTCGCTTCAAAGAATTTCCCGTGTTGACTTTTTACTTTATTCTTATACACGTGAATGCAGACTGTATGAGCGTGGGTGTTGAAAAATGCTTTCACCTGAAAGGCCGTGAAATATTGCAACATTGGTAACGTAGGGTTTTTCCGCACGGCTTTCGTCGGAAATCTAATTAATTTTAGCAGAGTGGCCATAGCGAAAAGATCACTCGTCTATTGATTTTTTAAATCCAGAAAGTATGATGAATTATAATGTAGTATGTGTCAATATTATTACGACTCTTATCATACTTATTTACATAAGTTCTGACTCGTCTAGGGCACTACCACAGCAGATTTGCTGTCGAATTTCGTTCGGTGAGTAGGATTGCCGGATGCCCCTTTTCCTCTCCTTTTTTCTTCCCGCTCTCCTCCTGATTTGATCTTGGTTTTGTTGATTTTTATTGATGGCAGTGATCACTTACAATCAGGTGACTAGTTTGTCCGTTCGCTGGACAATTTAAAGTTATTACCACTATTATTTATTATTTAAACAAATATTCAGTTGGTGTCATGAATTACCTAAAATCTTATTCTCAAAAATTATGAAAGTATTATTTCAGACGGCAAACAAAATTCTTGGAATTTTGTTCGTATTCATAATGATATGAGAGCTTGTGTAGCGTGTGTGTTATGACAGTCATTACTATCGTTAACAAATAACAATTACGCATCTATTCTTTTTAAGTGACCGAGGAATTGATATAGGATAGGATATGACCTACAATTAGTAGTTGTATAAAATAAGTGTTGTAAAAACTATTTTTTATGAAATAAAATTTGTAACTGTAAGTACATATCATTTTCAAATATTTTTATAGCCTATTTTGTTTCCCAATAATGGGCAAAGGCCTCCCCTATATTCCTCCACTTGTCCCTGCCCTTGGCGAGCTCTTGGCATTTTGACTCGAATGCATCCAACTATATTTGTAACTTAGTATATATTTATAACTAATTTGTAGATATATTTGTAACTAAATTTGTAGTAAAATCTAATTACATTAATTATGTTCACAGACCACCTGGGATTGAACAACAGCAACGACATACTGGCTTTCAGAGCGGTTTTGAGACTAACGCCTTCATTCCCAACCAACCCGCAATATGCGTAAGTATTTATCACATTTTTTATCATCTTCACATTGCAAGCTACATTATTCATTCAGTCAAGCATGTGGTGGCTTGTTTGTTTTGACCAGACGCGGCTCCCAACATGCTCACGGTGGTCGTGGGTTCGAATCCCAGAGCACACCTCTGACTTTTCGGAGTCATGTGTGTAATGATAGTCAATCACCACGCACTAAAACGGTGAAGGAAATCATCGTGGGCAAACCTGCATACCAAAGCGATTTTAAGAATTTGTCCGCCAACCCGCTTTAGGCCAGCGAGGTGTCTATATAGCCAAACCACTCTCAATCGTACTCTCGATTGTAGAGGAAGCCTGTGCCCTGTAGTGGGACATATATGAGACTGATACAAATACAGACAACCATTGTGAGATCGAAAAGTTCGTTGTAGTTATTAATACCCGACACCGTATCATAATTTATTGATTTAGTAATTTATTGTACACAATAAAAAGAATAACTGTTTATAAAAATGTTACAAAAATAACAAAGTACAAATGGCGGTCTTATCGCTCTAAGCCCTTAGGCAATTTCAGCCAGACAACTAGTTTATTTCCAGTATTTTTACTTTAGTGTAGGTTACGATTATGTATGTGAATGTAGAGTGTTTTTATTTATTTTCATTATTATTGGATTCTAGCTCTTCCCACACAACGTTATTTCCATTAAAATTACACGCCATTTTGTTCAAGGCAATTATCCAAGTCTTCGCCTCACCTCAATAGTGGCTCGTGTAAGCTTATTCTACCAATTAGCACTATATTTATTAAGTAAAACTATTATATACGGATTTTATTTTAAAATTCGCGTAAATCTAAGAAACAAGTAATTTTTTTAATTTGGACGTATTTAAAGCATTTTATGATTTTGAAACAAACCTATAAATGTAAACAAATGGTAATAATTTCATTGTATATTTATTTAAGGAATCATTTAGATATAATATCATGATAACGTCCTTCTTATATTTATTTAACCTGATATCACGGATGACCCGATACTTGCTGAACCCTTGTCACTTTAAGCTAGGGATTTGTAATCGTTCCTTCGTAATTAAACCTAAGAGGGTTGATAACCTGAAATTTGGAAATAAAATCTTATTTCCCTCTTTCATTTTAGATTTTGTTTTGCTACAATCAAATTCATTAATTTTATTTGTAAATGTCGCAGAAGTTAATTTTACAAAGCGCCTCTGTGGCACAGTTGAATAGATATCGTCTATAAAACGTCTATACATGCTAGTTTCACGTCTAGGTGTTTGTGAGTTCGTAAAGTCTATCGTAGTTTCTGGTGCCAACGACTCATAATTAGTATCTTAGTGTGAATTCAGGACATTGTATGTGGCTGTTGAGTATATAAAGGATGATATTGACATATGGTAGTTAATGTAAAGTAAGTACATTAACCCGCGTATTTCTCATTACTCCAGATGACATGGTAAAATATTGAAAAAAAAAAGCGTTTTTTTTGTCAAGAATCCTAATTTTAGTGGTCACGATTTTATCTTCAAGATACGAGTATTTTTACCGCTTAGCTGACCTTTATTTCGGTTCGGGAACTTACCTGAGCCGTAAAAAGAGTCATTCATACCTATACAGGTTGATCGAAAGTCTTGAAAACTAAAATCACGATTTTTAACAAATTTACCTGGCAGTTTTCTTACCATACTTGATATAGTGTTTATGACCTGGGGTGGCACTTGTGGTTTAAATTAAATACCGTGTGTTAATATCAATCTGTATAATATTTAATTATAATATATAATTTTGCATGGGTTGCTCTAAGACGCTTATTTCCTATTGACCGCTGTAAAATCCAACCTAGTACCTTTCCTTCTTAAATCGTGGTGGGTGAGAACCTAAACTACATATGGTAATGACAGTTACCTCGTGAAAAAGTATTACTGATTGATTTTTTTTTTCTAATTATACCTGAACTACGTACGAACGTAATAAATGAAATAAAATTATATAAAAATAATTTTCAGAAAGGAACATCTTGACATTAATTATACAAGATATAATTCCACTTTGATGTATTTATAAATGTCCTCAGCTAGTTATTAAAGGAAAATTTACTTCTTGGAACATAAGTCAATGGGGAATATAGCCATAATATTTAAACTAAGTAAAATGATATTAAATAGCAAACAACGTTGAAGATGTCAATGGCTTCATTAGGCTCATTAAATTGTGTTTAGTGAAGCAAGCTTCCATCAAATATATTTGATCGAAAGAAGCAAAAATTATTCGAAAGTAATATTTTTTTTTAAATATAGACTTATTGATACATCTTATACATATTTTATGGCTTCAACAAATATTAAATATAGAAACGAAATTAAGAAAATACGAATCTAATTTACTGAAAATATTTTATACAATCATTTGTCCGTTCTGAATTGTAGTAGTCGGTTTTTAATTTAGTTATTTTAGTTTTATATCGGTGTATGTGTACTTGTAAAAGTGTGTAAAAGTACATGATGGCCCGTTAGTAAACGGACTAGATGCTTCTGCCAACATGTTCACGGTGGTCGCGGGTTCAAATCTCAGATCACACCTCTGATTTTTCGGAGTCATGTGTGTATTGATAGTATAACGATAAAGGAAAATATTGTGAGGAAACCTGCATACCATAGCGATTTGTAATTTTATGTAAAGTCCACCAACCCGCACTAGGCCAGCGTGGTGGACTATATGGCCTAACCACTTTCAACCGTACTCTCGATTGTAGAGGAGGCCCATGCCCTGCAGTGGGACTTATATGGGCTGATAAAGAATTATATACAAGATATAAATAAAATAATGAAAGTGTTTGCTGTGGAATCCTTTAAAATGTAACGAATATTGTAATTTTTCACCCCGTTAAATCAAGTCTGAGCCGTTGATATTTTTACGATACAAAATATATTTATCATTTTCCTGCTTCTGTATATTTTTACGGCGCCGTATGTTTATAAAAAGTGTTCTCCGTGTGAATTTGATTTGCATAATAACACTAAGTATCATTAGTGTGTCAGATTATGTACAAATATAAATTTATTTTTGGCCAGGCGATACGAGATTGATATTTGCATGATGATAAGCGATACGACCGCTCATGGACAGTAGCAAAACCAAACAACTTTACGTTACTTTGGTTACAATGTCCGTCGAACCGGAACACAACAGTGCATTTATATATAGACTACAGCGAAATGTATTCAATTGCGCAATCAATTTAATTTTTATTTATATTGTCTTTTAAAATTTTCTCGCTTCACCAGCGCGATCTTATTCCCTATCCATAGATCCTTGGCTTAATTGATTCATTTTCGGGAGGTCCTTATGCAATTAACAAATAAAAACACCCAATAGCACATACATTGGTATGTGCGATTGTGTGTATTTATTTGTAAATTACACAGTTCTAGTGTGATTTTACAGATCTTAAGATCGGATTTTGTGGTGTGGGTAACAGAAACTACGAAAAACCGAAAATATCTGTGGATCACATAAACATTTGCTTGGTTGGTGCAAGGGTCGAACTCGCGACGTTTCGTTTTATAGCTAGCGTTTAACCAACTGGGGCGCGGAGATTGTCGAAGATAGCGATCGTTTCTTAATTACGCGCGTAATTTTCATAAATCAAATTCTTTTTTTGTATATTAGTATAGTTATCCCAGCTTTAAAACTTGGGCCAGCTGTGAAAATGTAATGCCACTAGAAAGTCTCTTAAAGACACGAAATATTCCTCATCTTTTTTTATCAATGATCCTTTCCTTGATAAATAGAATAGTCTTTTGAATAAAGAATCTATTATAGATACAAAGATCACGTTAGTAATAATCCATGGCCTAAGTTCCATTCAAGAAATAGAGTATAGACTGTGACCGTATTTGTTACATGTATTTAATTATTTTTATATTTATAAGTTCTTTAGCGTTCACTACGAAAATGCCAAAAAAAAAACACTGTTAAAAATGAAAAGCGCTTAACATTCGGATAACAATCGGCGGTCTTATCGCTATCGGCGATTTCTCCCAGACAACCTTTGGATGGACTGTATTGAAAAAAGCAAGGAGCACTTATGCACGTTTAGCTTTTTATGAATTTCCCATAAGAGGCTTATTTCATTAGATTATTGTTTATTTTACATGTGACGCTTGCTTGTTCTAGTCCTCAACTGAATGAATTTTATTCTGAATTGTGTGTATTGTGTCATTTATCGGATACAAAATCAGACGCTGGGTCGTAAAATACAATTGAGTTGAATGAGTTTGCTCTTTCGCAGGGTCCTGTGCCAAATGATCCGTGAGCTCTCAGCCACGCCGCCCTTCTGTGTGCCAAACTACCACAAAATATTCGAGGACGCATCGGTAAGTACCAATATATACATTTATATATACGTTATTGGAAGAATTATGACGTGACAAGCCACCGCTTTTGTAAAACTGAGACAAAAATATTTGCTCTAATTTTTTTTATTGAAATTGAGATTCGGTAAATAGTTGAAGAACCGAAATAAATAATCGATCCATATCTTTATCTGAGAATCGGTTCCGAAAATAAATCTATCAAAATAAGTCAAATACGTGATAGTAATCTTTCTAAAAATCTTTGATTTTGTGATCTTTGCCCGGCTCCGTCCGGGTGCAGATACACTTTTAAAAAGATTCTATTCCTTAGGGTACATGTAGGATTCTAACAGTGAAAGATTTTTTGATTCGGGCCAGGAATTTTAGAGCCTATTCAATGCAAACAAATCTTTCCACTTTATAATATTAGTATAGAAGTATAGATAAAATATTCGAAGACGCATGGATAATTCCAAATGTATACAGCTGTTGCGAGATTAATGGCGTAATGTTATACCCGATATTAATAAGAAGTAAAACAAATGTTTCATCCATAAATATTTGTTTTGGGTCAACGTGTTTAGGGAACAAAAAGCGCCCTTTTGGATTGTGATATATTGTTATGCGTGACAACTTTTTATGACTAATTTGTATGAGATATCGTTCACTATGCCTAAATGTTGGATTTTTAAATCGATAAATGGAAAATGTGTAAATGCGAAATATGCTGTAATCGTGTTTGTATATTATGTAATGTGTAGTTGACGATCCGCAATGGATATGTTTCAGCAAAAACTTGAATCGGGACTACCACAATTATTGTCGATTAGCAGTACTTTCTACTTCTTATTTTTTATCATGCAAATTAACTAGGATCATATTATTTCATATAATGAACATATTTAAAGTTTCAAAAATAGTAAACAAGCAAAAATATTTTTCCAAAACCAAAATCACAAAATCTATGAGCAAAAAAAAATGTCGCTGTTGAAGAGAAAAAACTTCTCAAGGAGAAAATGTACGTGACTGATTACACTGCCCTGTGTGCTATATAAAAATTGTATCCCAATGACATTATTGTTGTTTCGATAAATCCCCTTGGTAGCCGTGATTGCTTGCCATCACTCTGTGTCACTCGTTTATGAGATTTGCGCCCAAGTGTTCAATTTTTTTTATATTATCAGGCTCTGACTACTGAATCGTTTTGCGTAGATTACTACGTCTGATATGTTAGTTTTCGATATGTGCTTTTTATGTTCGTGTTATGGGCACAACTCGAAAAGAACTCTTATATAAGGAACAGGTTTATGTAATACTAACATTGTACATTATTTATAGAACAAAGACACAATAATGGAATAATTAGGGCGTGTTATTACGAGCGTGAAAAACTAATTTCCTCATCTTCCCGGTCTTTTCCGTTTACAATATAATATTTATTTTCATCAACTTGAGTTTCAGCATTAATACAAAACAAAAGGTCTTCAGACTAATGTGACACAACTTATATATTTTTGGGGCGTCTCTCAAGCCAAACTAGGTACCTGTATATCGGCTTGCAATGCCTTTGCCAGTGTATGTTAAATTTATATAATGAGCAATAATCAGCACAGCCATACCAAGCATATACTAAAGGATTATAAGTAAGGATTGTAGGTCAGGTTTATAGGTAACTCAGCCAAATTGTTTGAAGCATCATATTAAATGTATTTCGGGAAACAATAGGCAAAATTGTATACAAATTAATTGTGACAGTATTTTTTTTTTTGTGGAAATTATAGATCAGTTGAGAAATCGTTTTCGTGGTATCATGGTGTTTGCATGACATTCGTTAGTACCTACGTTATTTGGAGACCATGTCATATTGCCTTTGCTACTATGGATATTATATTAAAGAATTATATTTTATTATATCATTGTTTATTGACATGATTGATGTAATGGATGAATTGATGTCGAATTAAGTGAAATAAATAAAATTAATGCGTCGAACACGTCAAGAAAATAATTGGCTATTAGAAAAGAAATTATTTCAGCAGAAAACATTATTCGTCGATTATTTATAATTAAACCATGTTTTTTAATAAAAATATGGATGAACAGGGAATTGAAAAGGGCAAATATTCTTTATTTATATTATAATTAAAGTATTATTTTGACAGCCTCCGTGGCGCAGTTGGTTAGACGCCGCCTGTGAAACGAGAGGCCGCGGGTTCGATCCCCGCACCGAGAGAAATGTTTGTGTGGCCCACAAATATTTCTCTCGGGTCTGGGTGTTTGTGAGACCGGAAAGTCTCTCGTAGTTCCTGATACCCACGACACAAGACTCGATCTTAGTGTGGGGTCAGGACTATGTATGTGACTGATGGGTGTTATTTATTTATTTCTTTATTTATTATATTATTCGAAACCTTAACGGATCTTTGTATGCGTAAAATACGGTCGAGCGGTGTGCCTCAATATTTACCGAAGCCATAATGATTAATCGACGAAATATGAAAATGTGGGTTCAAATTTAAATGATCATGATATTAAAACTCCCGTGTATGCTTTGAATCAGATGACGAGCATTTCCTAAAAGTTGAGTTTATTAGCTTTTTAAATATATAAAAAATATTATGGTGGTAGGTCTTTCATATGCGAGAGGTCGCCAGGGTGGCTGGATAGGAACCACCGCAATGTTCTGTTTCGGACTGAAGGATTTGGTAGCCACAGTAATTACGGGACATGTTGAGTCTTAACATCTTATATTTTGTTCATGAGTGGTCGTATTGATTACCATCAGGCAAAGGGCAAATTTGTCTCGCCAATCAAAGTTGAAAAAATAAAATAATAACCAACCGTGTTCACGAGATTCAAAAGGACCATAAAATATATTTAAAATTTCATGAATAGAGATTTATCTAAGAGCTTTGGAGCTATGGAGCATGATAGCGCGCATGGACAGAGAGCCCAATAACACCTTGCGCTCTTTATAACAATCAAAGATGTGGGACAAAAATAAGGCGAACTAAAGTGGGATTGGGCGGGCCACGTCATCCGGATGCACCCAAAAAGGTAGACGAAGATTGCCTCGATGGAAGCCTAAGGATGGCAAATGGCGACTAAGCAGGCCTCGAAAAAGATGGCGTGACGACCTCGACCATTTTAGTAGCATTTGAAAGGTATCAGCAATTGATAGGGATAAGTGGAAGGCGTTGAAGGAGACCTTTGCTCAGTAGTGGGACAGAATAGGTTTATAAAAAAGCAACATACAGTCGAATTGAGAACATCCTCCTTTTCTTGAAGTCGGTTAAAAATAATAGAGAGATTTTTCGATGCTTCTTGGCTGCTAATTGGGATAGCAAACACCCCGTGTTTTTCAAACGTGCCTAAAGTTTCAATTCAATGGTTTAGATTATGTTAATTTTATGCTGCTGAGGAAAATTAATTAAAAAGCTGTGCCGCAGCAAAAACCGTTATAGTGGTTTCCGAGAAGCTTCACAGACGTGCAAAAAGTGCTCGTTAAATGAATTACAAAATCTTGATATTCAAAGGAAATAAATTTGAAGTAAAAAGTACTAAAATCACAGAGTAAAACAATAACATTAAATTTTCAAGATTTCATAAAATAATCGTCTCACTAGTTACAAGTGCTTAAAAGGGATATCAACGATGAAAATTGAAACAGTCAATGCCCAGTTTGGGTAATACGCACTAAGTATTTTGGTTCAAAAAGTCAAATGTTTACGGGCACTGAAATACGTGCTCTTTTGAATATAGGTTCGAACGTAAACATATATTTAAACAGTATATATAAATATTGCACCGATGGATTATTCTTGCTATTCAACTTATTAAGAATTGCCTTGGTAGCATTCCGCCGTAGTGTGAAGAGGCATCTTACCAGGCCGGCATAATTGTTTCCATTGGCATGGGACTGCCAATGGAAACTCTGCCTGGGCGGCATTTACGTTTACCATCAGGTGCAATGTGGCCACTATGCCCGGCCAGAGTAAAAAAAAGCATAGTTGTACTACGGTAGGGTTACAAAATTGAGGTCTCGGCTTCGAATCCCGGGTTGGGCAAAGTGATTTTGCACTTTTCTATTAGCCCGTAGTCAGGAATTTGTACCTGATATGGCGATAGGCTCTCCCTCTAACATATACAAAAAGAAATGTAGGCGTCCTGGCACCTCTGCCCACCCCTTTTGAGAAAGAGGCGTGAGTTTATATATATTTTATCTAAAATTGATTTTCTAAAGCCGTTTTCATATTTATCATACATAGATATAAGCAGAGACTATGGTACTCCACTTCTTCCATTTTGGCATAGCAATTTCGCTTTGTCTACTTTCATTAATCTCTTCATACATTCTAGCCGCTTCAGGGTACTTTTAACGTGACCTAAAGTGCCATCTGGTTATTACATCTTTAACATTCCACAAACCACTTTATTCACAAAAAGAGAGGCCAAGTGGATCCTGTTATCATCCTTTGACTGTATTATTCCACGCAGCTATTACGAAAATCCTCAAACCGAAGTCTTTGTAACACGAACTATTTTATATTCAGTTCGAAGTTTCTGTCTAGGCTCACAAAGGCTGTGTTCACGAGACCCAGCGATGTATGTTGATTAGCGTGTATCCTTTCAATGGGTATGCTTAGGAAAAAATCTGTAAATTTGGTTATTTACGAGCCTCCTCACAACTGCTAGGTAACACCACAGAATACTGAGTAACACTCACACACTCACATGTAAGTTGGACGGTGGATTCAATAACTTTAGAGATTGCTATTGTATGTATCAGCCCATATACGTCCCATATACGATTGAGAGTGGTTAGGCCATATAGTCCACCACGCTGGCCTAGTGCGGGTTGGCGGACTTACATACCATAGAAATTCTTATAAATCGCTTTGGTATGCAGGTTTCCTCACGATGTTTTCCTTCACCGTTTTTAGTGCGTGGTGATTGACTATCAATACACACATGACTCCGAAAAGTCAGATTGCTATTAGTCATTAGTAAATATAAGGGCCTACATTTTCACCGAATTTACTGACTACGTGGCAGCACGTATCCATATTACATACTACAACCAGCGAGGCTGATATTCCTGGGTTACGTAAGTTATAAACGATTTATTTCAGTTAAGTTTAAAGAAATCGCTATGACTTGTTCTTCTTCAAACGAGGCTTAAAGAGGTTTCTTTATTGTAGGCAGCGACTTTGTTATGCTGGACCTTTGGCACTGGGAAGGTACATAAGTAGCGTTTATCACTTACCAGGCGGACCACTAGCTCGTCTGATGAAGGCTAAAAAATATATCTCATATTAGAGTAGATGCATATAAAGTTAAATAGATTTCATTAGGCTATTATTCTACTGGTGCCGTATATTTATCATATAGGTCCGTTTTCGATTACTTTCATGGCGAAAATAAAATTTCGATACGCAAACATATAGGACATGGATGATATTTTTTTCATACCCACACCTAGACATTTTACCCTAGTGTTGTCTTGTTTACGTTATCGCAGTTGTTTTAGTAGCTTGCCTTTACTATACTCCTACAAGGGGTAGTCCATTGCTATTGTAACCTACTTTTGTGCTAATATAAAACATTTCAATCCATTGTTTGATCACTCTGTTCCGAAACCTTTAAAAACACTTTGACCACAGAGCTCCTGTATTTTGCAGAGTGGTGTTATGATTTCGGGATAGGTTTTCTTCCCAAAAAGGGTTAATATAATACGGTGAATTAATTAAAAGCATTTATATCGTAGACGGTAAATTAATTTACTGTACGTACTTATGATTTTTATGCAAATACGAGTAGAAACACTAATTATTAATTAACTCGTGGCTATGTTATTGAAGTTTCAATTGTATCTAAACCAATTTGAAATGCAGTCATTTACACGCATCATGCAAACATAATTTATACCCGCTTTAGTGTTTAAGTACGTACGGTAAATATATATTGTACGTACTTATGATTTTTATGCAATTAGAAATACTAATTATTAATTAACTCGTGACTATTTTATTGAAATTTCAATTTCATGTAAACCAATTTAAAATGCAGTCAATTACACGCAAAAATAATTAATTTATACCCTTTTAGTTTTTATATTATAATTTGAATTGATGATAATTTATTATGAGCAATATTTCTTGAAAATAAGTTCTTGCTTTTAATCGAAGTTGGTCTCTTGACATCAGATCCATGCTCACAGTTTCAAAGTTTCATTAGTTTTTACTTAAACTTTACTATCTTCAAGGGCTATTGAAATGTTTTATACTGTATTTTATTTATATTTTCGAAGTTCATATTAATTTCTAATTCTTAGATTTTTATATTCGCTGAGAAGTTTTCTCACAATTGAATTATTAATGCTCGTATCGGATTCAGGAACATAGATAAGCACGTAGGCTATAATACATTCCGAATGAGATGTAAGTTTTTACGTCAGACAAAAATGTATTTTTTTTGTATTGAAGTAAATATTAGGACAGCAGAGTTCTTTAAATATAAAATGTTGTTGGAAAATTTAAGATTTATTTCTTAAAGTTCTGTGTTTTCATACAAAGTTGTTGCCAATAAACATTGCCATCACTAAGTTGGAACTACGAAATTGAAGAAAATGAAAACCACAAATAAAGTAGCGTAAAATTATAAGCCACGCTGAGGTCAGGTTTGTGGTAAACAAAACTATTTTGTATGTAACTTTATTGATAACAAAATTATTTGTATAAACGTCTTGTTTATTCATCTTTGGAAACATAGATTTCATGCTGGCAGAACACATTAATTTCAGAAATTGTGTCTATTTTGGCCGTAGGATATATAACGTTTGGTTTGATAATAGTTTTCTGGTATTTTGATTTGTGAGAAAAGTAGGCGATCACGCAAAAAAATGTAAAACACGTTGAATATATTTTGTAATTTCGGGGTTGCTTATTATTTGACCGTAAACGTGCTAGGGTTAAAAATAATCATACATAAGCGTAAAAAAACCTGTTTTAGTTACTCATGTAGGCGTAGGATTTTGGATTCACCTATGTACACCAAATTTCGTGAAAACGTCGTCGTGTTACCGGCCTATTTCTTAATTATATATATTCACTTTACATTCACTGTACGTAACACCATGTGTAATGAATCGTGCTACCATACAAATTTCGTAATGAATACGTTATTACGTAAATATTTCAGAGATGAAAAATTATGACGATAAAACTCACGCACAATGTCATGCGTTTATTTGAGCCGCGTGAGGCTTTGCTAAATTGGGATATAACTCATAAAAGTAAAGCCAGACCATATAAAGCAAATTTATATTTAAATAATAATAGCTTTCGTTTCTTGGGATAAGAGGGAAATCTAAGTTTAGCCCTGTCGTCCTATTATTATGCTTGACGGACGAATAATAGTGGCGTGAAACTTTTCTTATTCACTACGTACAATGTTTTTAATTAAATAAATAGATTAATGGGAACACCTAATACAACGTTTCGTTACAGTGTATCTGTATTATGATTTTTCTGAACCTATGATAAAATCATGTTCAAACTTTATCAGCTTATAAACGTCTCACTGCAGTCTGTAGAGCACGGGCCTCCTCTACAATCGAGAGTACGATTGAAAAAGGTTAGGCCATAAACTCCATCACGCTAGTCTACTGCAGGTTCATACAATTACCATCTAGTTTGTGAAAACCAAAATCCTGTTATTTCTCTGGTAATTTACCACGTTTATTGCATAGTAGTTTGCGCCCGTGGCAGCAACACTAGCTTTAGAAATTTCTGGCTCTGCCAAAGATAATTAATTAGCTAATTATCTGTTCCCCAAACTTAATCACATATTGAACTATTGCGCAATCTATTTCTGCGTCAATTACATCTATTTAGGTGTGGTTAGTTCTATTTGCAACTACAAAATGGAGGTGGAAATTGTGGCAACGTAGGGGCGGACCGTGAAATTGTGGGGCCCTGTTCTAATACGACTCAGAGGCCCACTAATTATTCAACTAATTGTTATTGCGTCACAAAACTTGTGTAGGGTGATCTAGATTTACTGTAAAGGAAAAAATAGGAAATCAAACGTGTTATTTATTTTAATAAAAATTGCCCATTTATTCCTAATGATTTAGCGCTGTTTTATAATGTCGTTAAAATGAACATGTTAAAAAAGTTAGGCCTGGGGCCTTTTGTATCCACAGGGCCCTGGGCCGCAGCCCAAAAATCCTTTAGGTAGATCCAGCCATGTGGCAACGTTTGAATTGTTCTTATAATCAAGTTGAATAGTTTGTTTAGATGCACTAATCTCAGAGACTATTGCTTCGAATTGGAAACAGTGGAAGGCTCTAAGTCATCACACTATGGCCAATAGAAGTAGTAGATTAATGAGAAATGTTGCAAAACCAGGAAAAAACTATCTTATTTAATTACCAGTCAGTAACAAACAAACAGTTACACATAAAATGCAAAAAACTAAAACAAACCATACAAATAGGTAACTCACAACGTTGTCCACAAATTATATACAGTGACAATACTAGTGACTATACCTGTATAACGACAAAATGTGTTAAGATTATACATATCTAATAGTTATTTAAAATAGTTGTATAATTTTGCAGCCAAATTGGTCAATTAGATACAAATTTACAGAACTTAATAAAATTATCGAATTGTGAATAAAATAAAATAAAATGAACATTAGATTTGAATTAAACTATTCTCTCTTCCATACTAGAAAAGCTAAAGTAAGCAGGTCAAATTTAATTATTGCAACAGAACTTTACGGTACTGCACAGCAGTCATAGCAAAAATTGATTGAAACGATTTGTAGTAATGCGATCCAGCATTAGACCGACAAGACGAAAATAGCAAAGAAATGGCGTCTGCGAGCCTCACGCCTAATCACAGCATTCAGTTTACTTATAATTAATATTATATCTTGGATAATTACGGTGTGGAATGAAGTAAAATAATACACATAACGTGAAATAATATAGCTTACGGGTGAAGCTGGGCCGGGCTGCTAGTATATACAATTTTATCCCACATTAACTCATTACCGGTATAATGGGCAACAGGCAGCTGATAATGGGAAGTAAATCTAGGTATTTGTATGCTAATGTTCTACCAAATAAATGCGACGGTTTATGCATGGTTAGCCGATAAGCTGTTCACTAGATTGTACCGTTCTCGGGATCCACTTTTCATGGTTATTCGTACAATATGTATTTCCCGACACTTTTTAAACACAATAATGGCGTTGTAATGGGCAGATATCCTAAAAACATTGATATTAATTTAAGTCATCTACATATATTCTTGAATATATTTACATGGTTTTTCAAGACTGCGACCGAAAACGAAGCCGGGTGGTAGTTTTAGTGACTACAGACTCAATGCAATCTAAATTTTCGCAAATTTCGACATTTTTTGTGATGTTTTAAATATCATCTTGTTTGGGTGGTAAATCCATGATTTTTGCTAAAATAATAATTTAAACCCTATAATACCCGGTTTCAATATAACAAAAGGGTCCACATTATTATTTTAGGTAAAATTTTGGGTATTTGCCACCTGATTCAGCGATAAGAAAAACAATACAAAAAGGTCGTGTTTTTTTGTTGCAAACTTTTAACAACTTTAACTCACTAAAACTACCACATGGCTTCGTTTTCGGTCGCAGTCTGGCTATACCCTGTATAAAACGCATTGTATGAAAAATAATTTATTAAAATTATTTTTCAAACAACAACAAACAAACAAGCATTTATTCTCCTAATCTTATAGTACGAGTATTAAGAGCGTTTATACCTTCCGCGCGCTTTTTGGCTTAAAAACAGGACTTTTCAAACGAGTTAATATCCACCAATAAACAATTTAAAGGAAAAATAATTAACACTAATTTTAGAAAATGTTGTCATCTAGGGATTTTGGTGGAGAACATTATAGATTGATAGATAATTTGTGAATACTATAAGGATTACTGAACACAGGTTGCGTTATTTAGGCCTCGAATGGCGATTTAGAAGCTTAAGACATCCGAAATCACTAAATATAAGATGAAAATAAAAATATTGTTAGACTAATAAGACCCTTATGGAGGGATTTTGCTGAGAAAAATAATCTTTTTGTGTTTAGTTCCTGAAAAATAAAAATTTAAACAATGCGAAATTATTCAGAAACTCTCGTCAAGAACATATTTTTTTTCACAAACTTATCGTACATAATTTTTTGTAGCAATTGCATATTATAATAGAAGAACATCTTATCAATAAATTACCATTTTTATATTTCAACAAAATTAGTTTTCATGTTTTCTACAAATATTTTAAAAACCCCTATAAAACACGCTGTCCGACCTGCATCGAATCAGACCGCCGCAAGGCCTTCTAGAGGGAGGACGTATCGCTCGTCGCTCCGGCCTGGCTGCAGTTGATCGTTGTCGTGCGTAGTAAAAATAGCCACGCGTGTACTGCGAATGCCACGTCTTAGTACTTTGGTAGTAAAATATTTTATTTTATTTTTATTATCTACAATGATTTTGTAGTGAGTATAAATTATGTTTCAGATAATATAATGGGAAATAAAACTTAGTCATTACTAAGCAAAAAAAGAAAACAACATTTTGAAAAATTGACTGAAACAATACTAATGTTATAGCGTGAAACTATAATTATGTTTGTTGTTTTTTAGGCCGTTTGGAAAATATATAATTGTGTTTTTGGGATGCGCTTATCTATACATATAAATAAAATTGAAGTGTCTGTTTGTTTCTGTTGAAAAAAAATGTCCTACTAGGTATCGTTATATACACGATACATATGCCGAAAATGATATTTAATTTTTTTTTGTCTGTCTGTCTGTCTGTCTGTTTGTTCCGTCTAATCTCTGAAATGGCTGGGCCGATTTTGACGGGACTTTTATTGTCAGGTAGCTGATATAATAATGAGTAACTTAGGCTACATTTATGTCAGAAAAAATCTTTTATTTTAGAAGAAATAAAGTAATGTTGCAATGTGCAATACCACGCGCAGCTCACGCGCATGCTACCACTGGGCCGTCACGTCGGGCGCCTCCCACCACTTCTCCCACCAACAAATCAATATCACAATTACAAAATATTGTATACAGGGTATCTCAAGACTGCTACTGAAAACGAAGCCGAGTGGTAGTTTTAGTGACTACAAACACAATCCAACAAAAAAATTCGGAATCAAACGCGACATTTTTTTTTATGATTTTTTTAATATCGTCATTTTTGAGGGGTAAATCCATAGTTTTTGCTAAAATAATAGTGTATACCCTTTTATTTATAAAGACTCTAAGGTATAAAAGAGTTTGAATCATTATTTTCGCAATAACTTTGGATTTACCCACCAAAAATGATGATATTTAAAAAATCATAAAAAAAATTGTCGTGTTTTTTTCCGAAAATTTTAATTGGATTGTGTTTGTAGTCACACTACCACCCGGCTTCGTTTTCGGTAGCAGTCTTGAGATACCCGGTATAAAGAAAGTTAACAATAAATGATAGTTAAAATTTCATCTTGGGACTGAATAAGACGGGACATAAACCGGATATAACGGGACGGGAAATATAGTCGACGGCGCGAGGGAAAAATATAGTTAGTACGCGAAATAATATGTTGTTGTCAATTCAATACTGGACTCAATAGCTATCCGCACCCGGGCGAAGCCGGGTCCGACCGCTAGTACACCTATAAAAACGGCACGTTGAACATAGCTGTTATCCTAAAGAAAATTTAACAGAGACATGCATCAAATCGATATTAAAGCTATAGTTTCTCAATAATGTGTCATGCATATGTGCCCTTATTCAATTGTTGTTATCACACACACAAAATATATATGTTAATTCACTAATGGACTATAGGTACTCGTGATTCTGAACCTCCTCTTAAAATTTGAAAACTCAGAACAAAATAACCTTGTTTAATAGCATCGTCATATCGATAATTATAAAAGTTGTTATATTTGTTCCTCCTCCTATTCAATAGAATAAGAAAAGCATACACAGCACTAGTGATTTGCGTTCCATTATCATGGCAACCATAGTTTCATAATGAGTTTAATAGTATTTTTTCTACTAAATTAGAAAGATTAGTATTATAATTTTTAAGAAATACAATTATTGTTATTAGATATGCGTACCACGATATTTTAGTTAGCAGCGGTGTATAGAAAAATGGTATTAGAATAATTATGACATCTTTTAACGTGGAATAACAAGTATCGAAAACGTCACAGCTCGTCACATAGCAACTGGATTATACCTATGACATCGTTTCTTCTAGCATAGGTATTAGTAGATCATTAATATAATACATTGCGACAAATGTAATTGCGAGGCTAAATTATGTTATGTACTGTAATTTAAAATTCAATATGTTTCGTAGTTGTAAGGTGTTGTACGAGTATAGTCCCTAACTCTATTCATGTGTTCGAACAAGTGCGTGTCTGTTCGAACACGAAATCTATACATATAAATAAAATAGAAGTGTCTGTTTTTAAAGTGAAAAAAAATGTCCTACTACCTATCGTTATATAAACAATACATATGCCGAAAACGATCTTTAAAATTTTTTTATCTGTCTGTTTGTTCCGGCTAATCTCTGAAATTACTGGACCGATTTTGACGGGACTTTTTTTGTCAGGTAGCTGATATAATAAGGAGTAACTTAGGCTACATTTATTTTAGAAAAATTAAGACCAAGTGTCCAGTACCGCGCGCAGCTCACGCGCATGCTACCACTGGGCCGTCACGTCGGGCGCCTCCCATCAACGAATCAATATCACAATTACAAAATATTGTATATAAAGAAATTAAATGATAATTAAAATTTTATCATCGGACTGAATGAGACCGGACATGGCGGGACGGAAAATATAGTCGACGGTGCGCGGGAAAAATATAGTTAGTACGCGAAATAATATGTTGTTGCCAAATCAATACTGGACTCAAAAGCTATCTGCACCCGGGCGAAGCCGGGTCCGACCGCTAGTTATTAATAAAACGTCCGCAGTGTCTACTGATTGAACACTGATTTTTGAATTCAACTTAACAATGTATTAATAATGAAAATATGATTAGGTACTAATCATTATTATTAATAATGTAAAAATTATTAATACAAATTACTTAATTTGTATTGTTAATTACTCGTAAAGTAATATTTGTCTACTTATAATTCAAATAAAATATTTTTATTACATTATATTACCAATATATAAATCATAAGTTGCATTTCAATTGAATATTTGAAGCGCACGGATCAAAGATGGTTGATCTGATTTTACAGCGAGCCGACGCGGCAGCTCTACGCACACAGCTTTGATCGCTTATGTGTGCGTGAAATTAAACGAAGAAATGCCTATAGTTGACTTTGCGCGCAAGGTGTAAACGCTCTTAACTATTATCATGTCACTTTTAAAAAAATTTAAAGGAGAGAAATATAATACTAAGAGGGCATTGTAGCCAGAGTAACTAATGGACATATTGAGACTTAACATCTTATGTCTCAGGATGGCGAGCGCAGTGGAATGCCAAGCATTGCTTTATAATTCAAGGTGTTGTTTGGTTTTGCTACTGTTCGTGAGCGGTCGTATCGCTTACCATCAGGCGAACGGCATGCTCGTCTCGCCATTCATAGCAATAAAAAAAAAACTGGGCCTAATATTTTGACATCATGACAACAAGGCATTCGGACACCAATTAAAGATCGCAGACAATCTTTACGATTATTTGAACAGACAGGACTAGGTCTAATTGTGATAATATGCTAATTAGTTTATTTGTGGTCTGACCCGCATTTCTCAATCTTTGTGTGCGAAAGTAAACGGAGCGTGGACGCACTTGATTGCTAATTCATACAAAGTTATGTAATGCATATTTTACGGACACTTTGTATATTTATCTGCCTCGGTGGCGTAGTTGTACTATAGGCCCTTTAACATCGTGGGATGGAAAATATTAGGCGAAATTTGGGTGTCCTTGTTGCATCTCTGCCTACCCTTTTTGGGAAAAGGGCGTGAGTTTATGTATGTACTTTGTATATTTTATGGAAAATGAGGACTTTGCTTAAAACGCAACTTTAAGGCGGAATACGAAATATATTTAGTCCTATGTTTCCTTCAAACAAGCCAAAATGTTGAAATGGCAATAAATTATTTATCATATGTTCGTGTTTATGTTAGCGGCATGCATTGCCAAAGGCCCTTTGCCAACCCAGCCACGCTTAAACCTACTTTGTACGGCCATATGGAGGGTTTTTGATATTATTGATAACGGACATTATTAAAATAAACAGCAAATAAGCCATTAAAATTACACTGCCGTTTTCAATTGTAATTTTAATAATACTAATAATGATCTAAATCATTTTTAGGAGAGTATACGAGTTCAACAAAAATTCTCGAAACAATTTAAAATTACAGATTGCAAAAATAAACAAATTACTACTTGAATAAAACAACGGAATTTCATATATCAACGTCCGAAGAACAAAAGACGATATAATCATTTTACATTGTAAAATATTTATCGACGGACAGTAATTACGACAATCGGACGTTGTAAAATTGCATTTATTTTGCAAATTACTCATGAAGTTCGAGTATTACGTAATTTGCTTATTCTGACAGTCTTGTAGTTGAAATAAAACATTTTACATTTTAACTTCCCGACGTTTCGATTACTTTATAACTTTCGTGGCCACGAAGGGTAGTGACAAGCGGACCACGAAGGTAAAAAAAAAGCCAAATCCGTGATAAAATCCTTAAAAAGTAGTTTTATTTCAATCTGCGTAAATCTAACAGCCGTTCTCTATAACCTATTTATTTATTTATTTATTTATTTAATACTTTATTGTACACCATACACATAAAAAGTACATAACAACATGAAATTAAATATATGTACAAGTGGCGGTCTTATTGCTTGAAGCAATCTCTGCCAGACAACCATGGGATGGATAAATGAAAAGAACGAAAGTTGGGGCTTCAGGTGTACGAATATTTATATTTATAATATTATTAAGTTTATAAATAAACATACATACATACATGCATACAAATACACATATATGTTGAATAAACATACAAGTACACAAAATACACATATAATATATAAACATATATATATATATATATATATATATATAAAGAGATATCTAAATATAAGAGCGATATAAATAAATAACAAACAAAGGAAAATTTGAACAACTCCAATATCTTCATAGAACCTCTAAGTAGTGTTCTTTAAGCATTTTTTTAAAAATGGGCAGAGATTTAGCCCGTCTCACCGTTACTGGCAAAGCATTCCACAACCTGGCAGCTTGTACGGTGAAAGATCTGTCTATGAAGGAAGTGGAATGCGCGGGGATTTTCAGCCTTAAGTTCTCCGATGACCTAAGAAACCTCGAATGCGTATCATGAAGGAATTCAAAACGATTTTTAAGATATGAGGGAGTGAGAGGATTGAAAAGAATATTATAGAGAAGATGAAGAATGTGTGTATTCCGGCGAAGCCTTATTGGTAGCCACTTAACCTATCTGTCTTTAACTAGAGTTTTCATTAGATATTTCGATGCATTTTACGTTTTAGTTAACAAAGATACGGAGATATAGATATGGTGCATATGTTTATAGATACCTAGGTTAAATAAATATATATGTCTATCTTTGTTTATTGAAGTGTACAATTGTATCGACAAAGCAATGGTAACTATTTTAACTTCTGGTTAAAGATAGATAGGATATAGAGAACGGCCGTAAGAAACCAACATTTTTTTTTATACTTTTGAAGATCTCCTTTCCTTGAAATTCTCCTACATAAAGTCACACATGCTAGTCGTCATCCCACGTTAAGATTCGTTTACATACGCGTTTATGAAGATAAGAGTTTAGTGTATTGTTTATTGTGCATGTTAGGACTTTTTTATGAATCCAAATGTGTTGATAACGGACCAGACCCGGCGGCCACCATGTCCACGGTAGTCGCGGTGTTCGCAAGCACACCTCTGATCTTTTACAGTCATGTGTATATTTGTGTGTGTATTGATAATCAATCATCATCCACTACAACAGTGAAGGAGAGCATCATGAGGAAACCTACAAGCCATTGCAATTCGGAAGAATTTCTATGGCATGTGAATGTCCGGCAAGCCGCACAAGGAAAATACAGATTATTCAAATCAAATCAAAATATTCTTTATTCAAATAGTCTTTCGCAAGATGTTGAATCGTTAATTTCTACTTCCACCGCTTCAGAACGTGTTGTATGTGTAAAGAAGAAACGGCGCAAGGAACTCCCTCAGCAACACGAAGTGTTTTTTTTTTCTTATTTATATCCATATACAATGGTTCATGTCATATGTCACATTATTATAACGGCCGCCTTTAGATCTACCTATCTCTATGCTGTAAATATGTATTATACTAAAATAATAATAGTAATCATGTTATGTAATCATGCTACCAGCCATGCCCCTGGCGGTAAAAGAGATTCAAGTAAAAGTATTTATTTCAAGAACCATAAAGATCCTACGCCAACAATTCATAGTATGAAGCCTATACACATATGAAGATTTATATATTCTGAGGCGACATAAAGGTCAAGTAATGTCGTTTCGTCTGATGTCTGTTTTGTTTTGCCTCTGGGTTGAGTTCATTTAGGGCCGGTTTCTTAATCTTCTAAAATATTCTTCGAATAGAATATAACACAAATAGGCTTAAAATGATAATTGTAAACTTTAAAAAAGTTACCCTATTGTGTTAGCCAATTTATATTTGGTAAACTTAGCGTGGGACGGCCTCACCTCTAAGATGGCGGGACGACTTGAGAGGGCCGGCAGCGGCTGGATATATAAGCAGCAGACCAGGCTCTGTGACGTTGGGATAGATCTATGTCCAGCAGTGGACCGAAAGGGTTGATGATGATGATAACATTTAGTCATACAAATGAAGTAATAGTCATATATCAAATAGTCATACAAAAAAAAAGGTTATACAAATTATTTAATGATTGAATAATCGGTCCTTAGTTGTTTCCATGATATATTACCGAATGTAATTGAAAACAGTTATGAATTAATACACATTCGAGGTGGGAGTAATAATAGTAACAGTAATAAATCTTTATTATAACACCATGTAACAAAGTATAAACAAAAGACAAAAAAGGAAAAGAAAAAAAAGAAGAAAATACAATAGTCACAGAAACACATAAAGTTGTAACACTTTCATGAAATTTAAAGAACACTAAGTTATCGATATCGGTTCCACGTAAAGTGTAACCGATAGTATTACGGATCATTGATAACTTCGGATAGTTTATCTTACGTATATCAAATGTTTTAGGAATTGTAGGAGGAAAACATAGTTAGCACAATACACAAACCAGTTATAATGTATGTAATTGAAACTTCGTCACTATTCGCAATTATTCGGAATTTATATATCCAAGTTGTTTGGGGCTTCAATACATTTTTTTTTTTATTGCTTTGAATGGCGAGACGAGCATGCCGTTCGCCTGATGGTAAGCGATACGACCGCTCATGAACAGTAGCAAAACCAAACAACACCTTGAATTACAAAGCAATGCTTGGCATTCCACTGCGCTCGCCATCCTGAGACATAAGATGTTAAGTCTCAATATGTCCAGTAGTTACTCTGGCTACAATGCCCTTCAACCCGAAACACAACAGTGCGTTTACACTGCTGTTTGACGGGAGAAATAGACACTGCGGTGGTACCCACCCAGATGGCCTCTTACATATGAGAGACCTACCACCAGAATATTTCGAATATTTGATACTTTCGGAGAAGAAGCTCCATAGCATCGTTGTTAAACTAGCGTAAAATACAGGATATATCTAGACTGCTACCGAAAACGAAGCCGGGTAGTAGTTATAGTGACCAGAAACAATGCAACTTAATTTTGTTATTTTTTTCCTATCATCGTATTTTGGTGGTAAACACATATGGATCGGTTACGATATTATTATACGTATTGATTTATCAGTCTATTTAGTTTGGGCTGCTACAGTTAAAAGGTTCATGGACTTAAGTATGTGATGCTTTCTTCATCTAGGTTAATACACTCCATACTAATTAAAGTCTTCTTAGTAACGGTGTTTTCCATAACTTTTATTGACTTCAATCTAATTTTTTCGATTGATTATTGGCATCGGGCGTAATGAAACATACAAATGCGCAAACAGCACCATTCACCACGGCATATAATATATTATACTAGTCACAAAAATGTAAGGATATTTTATTTATGAATTTTTATTAATGTGTTTTTACAGTCTGTATCTTAGAGGAAATTGATCGCCAGAAAATTATTGAATGCATGCCTGGTTAATAAGCAATCCTATGAACATTATATGTATAAAAAAGTATGGCGAGTGATACGAACCAAATTTAATTTCAATTGGTGCATCTTCTTAAAATGTGTATGAAACTTTCATGTTACGGATCAGGGCGCTACGAAATACTTTAGAAGACATACTAAATAGATCAATATCGACAAAATAATCATAACTTTTACAAACACGATGAAGAGGTGAAGAGTTATAAATAATTTTAATAAGTATCTATTTTCACATAGTCGTCAGCGTACTCATTATGCTCTCCGGTGTTGAATTTCCAAAATTATCGTTGCCTAACAACAATCTTCTCTTAGTGAGTATTTGTATGTGTACTGGGCTATATATAAATCCAAAACAATTATTTTTAGAATTTTGTCGGTTTATGTGTTGTCTGTGCTATTGTGCGCGATAAACTCAGAAATATCTCAAGGGGTTTCGAAGAAATTTGGTGTGGATGTAGCTGAAACCCTGGATTAATACTTAGGCTGCTTTTATTCTGAAAAAAATCCAATATATTTGTTACTTTTTTATTTTCAAAAGGATGGAATGGGTGATGGGACTGGAATGAAACGGGACGGGGCCTAAAAATCATAAATTAATATAACGTCATTCGTGGTTTTACGTTTTTCTCCTCATGCGGGAAGAAATGGGAGTGATATAAGGGTGATATAATTTAGGGTAGTAATAATCAATTTTTAAGCATGTAAAACATAATATTGTAAACTACAGTTAATCATGCAGACGAAGTTGCGGGCAAAAGCTAGTAGGTAAAATAAAATTGGTTAGATATGATATGTCATTACCTACAATTACGGTATAATCAATTCAGAAAATTACTATCCAAAGATTTCTAAATAAATTAAAGCTAAGAAAAGCCTATATGCAGAGACCTGCTGTGATTATCAGTTTACGTAAATTGTAAATTCTGTTTAATTTCATTACTGTACATTTGAGCACGTTCTAAATCTACATCTGAATTTAAAAAGCATCCTTATTTCCGTAATCGAATATTAAATCTAAATATACCTTCACTAATGCTTACATCGCAAAACTCTCAGACTCAGCTTGAAGTTGGTATATCTCTTTATAAACAAACGAGATTATGACTTTTGTTTATTTTTTTTATGTGACATTTTTTTTAAATTGCAATCAATGTTGGGACCAACGTACCGTCAGCCTGATGGTTACTGATACGACCGCTCATGAACAGCAGCAAAACCAAACAACTTAAATTAAAAAACAATGTTTGGCATTCCACTGCGGTCGCCATCCTGAGACATAGTATGTTAAGTGTCAATATGTCCAGTAGTTACTCAAGCTATCATGTCCTTGAAACCGAAACACAACAGTGCATTTACGCTGCTGTTTGGTGGGAGAAATAGATATTGCGGTGGTACCTATCCAGGCGGCCTCTCACATAATATGAAAGAACTATCACCAAATATTGCTTTCTTTAAATAGAGTTCGTAACAAATACTTATGCAAAAAGTAAATAAATAATGAAACAATGCCCGTATCAGCCCATATACATCCCACTGCAGGGCACGGGCGTCATCTACAATCGAGACAACGATTTAGAGTGGTTAGGCCAAATAGTCCACCACGCTGGCCCAGTGCGGATTGGCGGACTTTACGTACCATAGACATTCTTACAAATTTGTTATAGTATGCAAGGTTTTCTCACGATGTTTTCCTTCACCGTTAAGGTTACCACTCATTAGACCAACCCGGCACCGCTTAGCCTCGCGCGGTATTCTTTATATAAAATTTTATGGACATACGCTCACTACATCAACTCCGTAACGTCACCGGATCGCTGCTGTCCACGCGTGGACCACTCGGTGACAACTCATTGCTCGCATGCTCGTCTTGCGTTGTTGCGCTTTCACAATTCACAAGCCCCGAATGAACCGCGCGTTGCCACCGAGTGGACCACGCGCGGCCCACGAGTAGGCCGCGAGCGACGACGCGGTGCCGGGTGGGTTGAGTAGTTTAGAAAGAGCGGTAACCTTTAAAGTGCGTGATGATTGACTATCAATACGTGTAGTGCGTGTTGGCTTATTGGAAACGGACCAGACGCGGCTGCCAACATGTTCATGGTGGTCGCGGGTTCGAATCCCAGGGCACACCTTTTACTTTTCGGAGTCATGTGTGTATTGATATTGATAAAGCAATTGAAAATAAGTTTTTAAATAGTTTTTTGTCTCGGCAAGATTAGATCATTGCCCTATGCCTGATGCTACGATCAATTAAATCGGTACCCACGATACTAAGTATCTGTTGATGAATAAAAACCTTTAATCCGCAGATAAAATAATGGCTCAAAATATCCTAATAATATGGAACTATTTATACTAAGAGGTTTGAAATTAAACCCTAATTGGGAATAGCCAAAAATAGATACAAAATACAAATCAATGTAAACACGTCTCCATTATATTTTTTGAAGAATAATTTTAGATACACCATATTTTTTATGGTGGTATAATAAAGAGTTATAATTTTATCATTATTATTTTCTGTTCTAAGATAATACGTTCTTTAAAGAACTTGTTTCATAAGATTTTGTTTATTACTTTTTTAATTAATTTAGTCTAGTAGTGTCTGATACCTACGACACAAGAATCGATCTTAATGTTGGTGTTATTTATTTATTATTTAAGTAAGATTTATGATTTCCAATTCTAAAAACGAATACTATTCTCTATGGTACTTATCATTTTATTCTGTGTTTACGATGTACTATAGAGGACTCTAATATTTTGTGGAGGATTTTTTTGAGTGTCCTGGCACCTCTGCCTACCCATTCTTGGAAAAAGGCGTGAGTTTATTTATGTATGTATTTTTTTTGGTTATTTTATTTAAGCACATTAGTGAAGTTTTACCCACGACGAACATTCGAACTTCGTATCGGATCATAGAGTAACCCCCAAACGCGGCTGCCAACATGTTAACGGTGGTTGGGGGTTCAAATCCCAGCACACACCTTTGACTTTTCGAAATCTTATATTGATAGGAAATCACCACGCACTATATCAGTGAAGGGAAACATTGTGAGCAAACTTGCATACCATAGCGGTTTGTATGAATTTCTATGGTATGTAAGTCCATCAACTCGCATTAAGCAAACGTGGTGGACTATATGGCTTGACTCCTCTCAATCGTACTCTCGATTGTAGAGGAGGTTTGTGCCCTGCATTAGGACGTATATGGGCTACAATATCTACAATTTATTTCTTTATGATTTAAGATAGTCCTTTTCCGTTATATACTTATACTTACCGAGTGAAACAAAACGCTTTGCCAGTAACAAACTACAGTTGAAGTGACATACATGGACGCACGTAAAACGAGAGGATCAATCTTCCCAGTTTTTCCAAATGGCGACTTTGCTAACTTTAGATCGGTCATTATACTGCACGATTTATTCCCTGAACAATTGCGTCGACACTATTGGCTACATTCCAAACTGTTATATTTCAGAAGCCTTCGGAACAGCTTTATAGGTATATGAATATTTAATGTCTGTTATTCATATTATGTTATATTTGTAAGAAGACGACACAAGCAGGTCCCTCGCCTGGTGGTAAATACTACATATATATAAGCAAGTTGTTAACTTTTTTGTCTGTATCTGTATTAGTCCTTATATGTTCCACTGCAAGGCATAGGCCTCCTCTACAATCGAGAGTACGATTGAAAGGGGTTAGGCCATTTGCCGGCGCTTTGGTATGTAGGTTTTTTAACAATGTTTTCTTTCACCGTTGTTCAACTTTAAGGCCCAGTTAAACTGACTTAATTGCTAACTACATTGTCTTTCAAACTAAAACCCAATTTACACACTACTGGTTGGCAGCAGAAGTAGACAAAGCGGTTATAACTAACTAGTTAGCCCCTTGTATACAAAGCACGTACCAGATATTCAATGTTTGCTCTGTTATTTAAGAAATAAGAGATTTTAGAGAAAGTAACAAAACTCATAAAAGAAAAAGATCAATATATTTTGATTTCATAGCGTTTGTTTTCACTATATCCAACGTTCGCCACAAAGTGCGGTCACGATTTGAAATGCGACTAGTAAAATCCTGAAGCGCTTAGATATTTTGAACTGACCCGTTTTATTTATTATACAGATGTATTTACGAGTACGCTGTTGGATGTAATTTCGAGAAACCAAATATATATTCCTTCGGGCAACCGGACCGGCATTTATTTCGACTTTTAGTTCCTTTTACATTCAATATTTATTTTAGCAAGTACAGTACCATAAACCTAACGGGACCATCACGATCAAAAAATATCTGGAATACCAAATTACTTACTCAGAAATGTTTAAGATGTGTAAAAAGTAATTATCGCTATTTCATACTTGTGATTTTTTTTTTTTATTTAACGAAGAAATTAAAATAATAGTAGTTGCGCTGTCAAAACCCTGCTTGCATTTTAAATGCAGCCCATTTAAAATGCATGGTACACTTTTGTAAAAGGAGTAATATGTCCAGCAGTACGTGATTTGTTACAGTTGCCATTCAAGTACTCGGGGCTACAGTCGTACTATTTATTGAATGAAAAGCCGTCACTTCAACCCTTCCATTTATTTATTTATTTACTTAAATAAATGTAAGTTTACAGACTTAATCCAAGATACTTACATTCTAAATTCTAATAACTAAAGCTAAAGAGAATAAAATTTAAATAAAATCACAAATTTCTTATAAAACTAGTAACATGAATTTACATGCTTAAACTAAATACTAAAAACTATTTAAAAAAAACTTTCCATCTCGCCATACCACTAGTAAAGTTGCTTTTCCGAATATTGAGAAACGTATATCATATTTGCTTAGGACCTCAATGTGTGTTAATCCATTCAAAATATTTTCAGTATTAAATAACGCAACACGTGTAGGCTGTAAAGTATCTCTATCTGGCTTGGAGTAAAGGCAGTGTAGACTGCGCGAAATTAGGTGTAATTGTATTCTCTATCTTACTGATATCCTTGTCATATTTTTTTTTATTTTAAATTATCGTTACGAAAAATGAGTAAACAAGTCATTTGATAGCAATTGATCACTGCCATCCATTAACTTCTATAATGCTTGGATCATGGATATGTTGCCGGCTCATCAAATCGAAAGGGGATTAGGCATCCGGCAATCTCACTCACCAATCGAACCGCGACTGTCGCCTGTCGCTTTATGTCGATTTCCTGTGAGATAGTATAGCACCTCGGATGAGCCTAGTCGTTCATAGTTAGTCATGAATGAAAACAGTGTAGCTTCACCACATGCATAAAGTCTGTGGTATTTTCTGTACTATTAAGAACAATTTGACGTTTCGTAGGTATTCACAAGGTTAGGTAGAAAACAAGACGTAAATAAGTTAAATCCGAAACTAAAATCGTACTGTATAGCTTAGTTAATTTCGTAACAAAAGATGAGTAACGAATCTGGATTACCATACTATTATAAAATATCGAAGGTTTATAAAAACACAAAAGATTAAAGGATTCAATTTCTCAGAACGTCTGGATTACCTTAAAGACTTGTTTTAAAGTTATCAGACAAATAACTGATTATTTATAAATTATTTCTTTATAATATGATTAAGATAATGCCGATTGAAGACTTGGTACATAAAGAACTTAAAGGAAAGCAAGAAATAATACTAATGATCTAACGCAATTGCATTGCATTTTGAGTTCATTCTCTTGACTCTTTGTGTCTGTTGGGGAGTATTCAAGTATAATCGTGTTTACAAGACATATTTGTCTCTCATCGGCGGATATCGACCTTATTCATAGGCATTATTTAAACTATATTAGTTAGCAAATGTTTAGTATAGCGAATTTGTAAGAATTTCTACGGTATGTTAATTCCACCAAACCGCACTAGGCCAGCGTGATGGACTATATGGCTTAACCACTCTCAATTGCACTCTCAACTGTAGAGGAGGTCCATGCCCTGTAGTGGGACGTACGTATATGGGCTGATACAGATACCGAACGATCGAGATATCGAACGTTTTGTCTTCTTCGCTCAAATTGAATCCAAAAGTGAAAACTGTCTTTGATTAAGACTTGTCTTTGTCTCTTTATATTATTCTTTATTTAGGCTATTGTAAAAAAACTCAAAATTCCGCGATCAATTCACCGAAAAGAATTAGGTTGTACGGAAAGTCGATGTGGACTGGAAAAGAAGCGGTAAATCAAACTATGAGGTTTTCAGGTTTATTGAATTCTCACTGCGTCTTACCGTCTAGTGAAGTGTAGCAACGCTTGAACTACTTCTTGTTGAAGCGCGCTCCACCACAGATTATAGGTACTCGTGTTACGAGAAGCGGTATTATGGTTTGCACTTTGCAATAGTTTGTTTCTTGTAGGAACTTGATTAAGACTCGGGTATGTCAGAAGTGTATGATATAATCATTGATTTAAAAACTAATGATAGGCGTTTCAGTACATTAGGAGTTTCAAAAACAGGACCGTGAAAATCGCTCTAAAATAAATATTAAACTAACCTAATATATTTTGTCTAAACGATGATGAGAAATATTATCTTTATTTTTTTTATTTTTTCTGTCATAATACAAGCAATTATTTTCAATATCGTTGCGCGCGACGACTAATTTCAGTAACGCTCCACTAGTAGTTAAAATCCAAATATTTATGTCCAAAAATTTATGTCAGTAGTAGTTAAAATCCAAATATTTATGTCAATGGTTATAATATTGTTTGTATAAACAGTTGTTTGTGACGTGATATTGGAAATGTATTTCCATTATCTCATTACCTGTCATTTTTCATAGATATTTATCCACTCGCCTACCTGTCCAATCGGTCGTATTACCGCTCCTATAGAAACGTCAAAGATGCCGCGAACTGTCAAGGCCATAAAACGGCTTGGTGGATTGAGCGACTGTGGCTGCGTGAATGACAATTTCAGTGCCGTTTTTTTTTTCTGAATGAAACGGTACACGATGTTATAACGGACAGCCTAGTAAACTCTTTAACATTATTACAACAAAATCTGAACGTATTTCATGCGATATTTAATTTCCAATTAATTAGTAATTTAAATTTGAAATTAATTTCCATTATGTATTACGGCTTTGGCAGTTCGCGGCATCTTTGATGTTTCTATAGAAGCCGTAGTACGGCCGATTTGACGGTTGAGGGTTAAACGAAGGATTTAGGTAATTGTGTTCTAAAATGAATTTTTGGTCATTTTTCAATGGAAGCCTAGCTAGCTCATTCATTTTGCATAATGAAAAAATATATCTTCTATAATATTAATTGACAGCCTCCGTGGCGCACTTGGTTAGACCCCGCCTGTGAAACGAGAGGCCGCGGGTTCGATCCCCGCACCGAGAGAAATGTTTGTGCGGCCCACAAATATTTCTTCCGGGTCTGGGTGTTTGTGAGACCGAAAAGTCTCTCGTAGTTCCTGATACTCACGACACAAGACTCGATCTTAGTGTGGAGTCAGGACTATGTATGTGACTGTTGGGTGTTATTTATTTATTTAACTCGGATGACGTAAGGGCGACTTTATTAAAAATAAAATGAGTCCCTGTAATGAATAACGGATTCATTTTGATAAAGATTAATGTCATAATATGGATAAAACCCATTTACAAATACTGAATTATTTCGGAATAAATCGGATTACTATTAAAAGGATATAGTGAAGTAATCTAGAAAGATAGACATATTTTTTCAGATCTTCTAGGAGTACCAGTTACCAGTACCCAGTTATACAAGATTGTTAGATAACTTCAATCGTTTACATAGAGTACGCTACGGAAGTTCTCAAGTGAATATATTTTCTCAGGTTTTGCAATATGTTTTACTACTGTTCTACTTTTATGAGTAGCAGCGTAATATTTTACCTAACTTATAGTATACTCGATAAATTGGCTATCCAATATCCATCACGAAAAGTATTTTTCGATTCGAACTTGTAGATCCTGAGATTAGCACGTTCAAAAAACAAACTTTAAGCTTAATATATTAGTACTAGCGGTCGGGCTCGGCGCCGCCCGGGTCCTGATACATATTTCCAAATGGCGGCCAAAATGTTCCATTTCGACTATTAATTAAGATTAGATTACCAATCGGACCACGAAATTTCCTCGTACTTGCTAGATTTTTTACTTCTACTTCCCTTTTATAGGTCATAGCGGAATGATACAGCCTATAGCATTCCTCTTTAAATAAATAAATAACACCCAACAGTCACATACATAGTCCTAAAACCCCACACTAAGATGTAGGTATCAGGAACTACGAGAGACTTTTCGGTCTCACAAACACCCAGACCCGTCAGAAATATTTGCGGACCCCACAAACATTTATCTCGGTCTAACGCCTGCGCCACGGAGGCTGTCAAATGACTTATCCAACACAAAACTCTCACATTTCAACTTTATATATTATTATGTATTTAGTGTAGATTTTACATAAAACCTCCTTTACGTACAGGTGCCGATAGAAGCAGCACACCTATACGACGCGGTCACTCTATGGGCGCGTGCAGCTACCGCCGCGATGCGAGCCGGCTTGCCGCCGACAGATGGCGCCACGCTCATGCGGCTCCTCAGACCAACCACTTACAGATCTGTGCAGGGGTTTGACGTGAGTATTGAGGTTTTGATACTAATACTACAAAGAGACTACAATGTAACCTGCGTCTGATGGTAAGTACAATCAGTCCAGATAGAGTATTCATCAGCATGGGGTGGGTATCGGTTTATACAATTGAGCTGTCATGATTGTATTAGGATGTATAAATCGTCTGCTTCGATGGCGCTGTTGTGCTACGGGATAATTACAAATGCTCGGGGTCGAATCCCGGGTCGCGCAAACTGATATTGTATTTTTCTATTCAACTTGAGAGTCAGGAATTTGTGCCTGATAAAGCGATAGGCGCGCCTCCTATCACATTGTGTAATGGAACACACAAAGCATTGATTTGCTCTGCCTACCCTTCTGGGGAAAACTTGTGAGTTTATATTTATATGTTAGTAGGATAAGTCCGAAATTAGATTTACTTGGCCAGTATAAACGATAATTAACCACTCTGAAAGGTAGTAGCTGTCCTTGCGAATACAAATATTCTATCGCCAGCTAAAATATTATGCAAATCCAGGTAATTCGAAGTGCTATAGAATTCGTTTGCTTACTCTTTAAGATAAAATTTTCCATCCGAAAATAGATTTTTCAAGTCAAGTAAACCTCTAAGTAAATGGTTTTTTAACGACGCATCATCATCATCGGGCCAAATATGTAACGGTAAATGTGTGATGCAAAGTAAATGTGGGTAAAAGCATGAGTAGACAAATCGCCGTTTAAAGTGTCTTGAAATAGCAGTTTTTGTAACTGATTTATTTATCTCCAAAATTAAAATTGGAAATGAAAATAACTTATTAAATTCTTTAAAATTTTCGTTCGTTCGTCATCATCGTTTAGATTCAGTCATTTTTTTTGTTCTACCACCCAGTTCAAAATGCAGTTTTAACTAGGGAAAGAACGGAACTGTAGTGTTGCTTTTTCAGAGTCAGTTTAAGAGACAGTAATTATTACCAACAAATTGATTTGAATCCAAGACCCCTCGGATTGATTTCATCCTGGGATGAAAGAAACGATCAGAAATCATTAACTAAACAAGCCAAACCCGGGATCTGTTTTTTGTTGTAATCAAGTTAGTTCGACTAATTGGACCAACCGGTGTCAAGTTAAATAGCGAAAGTCAAAGGTCGGAAATTGCGGTTTTGTAGATCTCCTGAATAAATAATAAATGTGAAAATGTGCCATGTTTGAATGTCTCTTGCTCTTTTAAGCAAAAGCTACTGGATAGATGCGTATAAAACTTTATTATGCTATAATAATTTACTTATAATGTACTTTTTATATTTAATACAATATTAGGCAACCATGACCATGACAATCCTGTTATTTGCTCTAGTTAAAAAAATATAAGTATCTTATTTTTGCCGAATTATATCCATATTCATATTTATCGGATGGATATTAAGGATGAATATTAAGTCCCGCATAAACTAACGTATTGCTCTCTCGTCTCGTGTCACAAAGCAACTGTAGCGCGAACACGTTTAGGCCGGATACATACTACTGAAACCCACGCAACATAGCATAGCGTGTTCGTAGTGGTTCTGAACTTCTGGTCATAGAAAATAATATGATTTGATTTCATTCAACACGTGTCGCGTCGGGCCGGGTGGCGTGCCACCTTCAGAAATAATAAAACCTTTGCAGTTGCGTGTAATTTTCCTATTTTTGTTTTACAACAATATTGTGAATTTTATAAATTATATTTACTCGGAATTTACCCAATGTAGATTTTAGTTATAATGTTTACTAAACATAATAAAATTAAAATTGTTTTATCAGGTGGTCTGAAATATGTTGACATATTTATTGCTGCGGTCTGCCTTTAGGCATTTCATATTATTTCACGCATTGTAGGTTGTCTGGAAGACATCGCCGAAGGCAATAAGACCGCCGATTGCATTATACATATAGGTTAAGTGTTTATTTTTATCTGTATATTTTTTCACTTATTTTTATCTACAATAAAGTGTAATAATGATAACAATATAAAACTAATTACGAAACCATGGCATTATCTTTTGAACTCAAAATTTAAATGGACCGTAAACTGATGGTGGTAATAATCTATCAGCAGTTTGTTATTATATAATTAATTTTCTGTATTCTGTATCAGCCCATATACGTCCCACTGCAGGGCCCGGCCTACTCTACAATCGACAGTACGATTGAGAGTGGTTAGGCCATATAGTCCCACCACGCTGGCCTAGTGCGGGTTGGCAGACTTACATACCATAGAAATTCTTATAAACCGCTATGGTATGCAGGTTTCCTCACGATGTTTTCCTTCACCGTTTTAGTGCGTGGTGATTGACTATCAATACATGCATGACACCGAAAAGTCAGAGGTATGCTCTGGGATTTGAACCCGCGACCACCGTGAACATGTTGGCAGCCGCGTCTGGTCCGTTTACCAACAGGCCACCACGCACTTAATTGATTTTACTCATACAAATACCGCAACTTCGTAGTTTTGACAAAAATATCAGACTTTGAATGGAAAAATACCATCGAAGTCTCTAGCAACTTACCTACTCTACACCGGAAAGGCAACCTCTGTCATCCTACAATTGTTTCACAATACGGTAATTTCCTACGTTTGATTTTATTTATTTCATTGGAAAATAAATTTTATCATCATAGTTAATTTGAAAACGCATTCAAAAATGTGTATAGTAGCAAGAAAATTAATAATAAAATAGTTTGGGGGAGCAACCTGGAGTTGACGTCATAGTGCTAGTTAGTAGTTGCATCCTTCCGTTCCTTGTGCAATTAGATTTTGAATAATTATAACTTTACATTATACAGTACAAGTTGCAATTTCAAAATGGAATAGTACAATAGTAAAACTTGTAGCGTGCTTTCCTTATTTGAGACGGTGATAAATAAAAAGAAAATAAATGGGTCTCAATTTAAATTTAAGACCTAGTATTTCCATTAATTAATGATATATATAGACTTAACAGTGAAGGATTGGCTAATCTATACTAATATTATAAAGCTGCAGAGTTTGTTTGTTTGTTTGTTTGAACGCGCTAATCTCTGGAACTACTGGTCCGATTTGAATGATTCTTTCAGTGTTGGGTAGTCCATTTATCGAGGAAGGCTATATCATCACGCTATGACCTATAAGAGGAAAGCATGATATTTCTAGCAAATACGAGGAAATTTTGTTCATTTTTCGTGTTCCGATTGGTCGATATTCTAAATTGATAGTCAGAATTAAACATTTTGACCGCCATTTTAAAACGTGTATGCACACGGGCGGAGCCGGGCCCAACCGCTAGTACAGTAATATAGACTAATGCCCTTTCTTTCTCCTTACCTTATATTCATCCAAAGGTTGTCTGGCAGAGATCGCTTAAAGCGATAAGACCGTCTTTTGTACTTCTGTAATTTTGTTTCTCTTAAAGTTGTAATGTTATTTTAATATACAAACTGCCGTACTACGATATTACGAACAAAATCTTTACGAAGGAACAATTTAACTGTCATTAAACGTCTCTGAGTACGGCCGAAAGATTAATAAACAAAAAAAATAACCTGGTTCTGGTCCTGCCGAACCTTTTTTTTTATTGCAATGAATGGCGAGAGTAGCATGCTATTTACCTGATGGTAAGCGATAGCACAGCTCATGGTCAGCAGCGAAACCAAACAGCACCATGAATTGTAAAGCAACGCTTGGCATTCCACTGCGCTCGCTATCCTGGGACATAAGATGTATCTAGTAGTTACTTTGGCTACAATGTCCTGCAAGCGGAACAGAACAGTGCATTTACACTGATGTTTGTCGGCAGAAATAGACATTGCGGTGGTACCTGCCCAGGCGGACTCTTACATATGAGAGATATACCACCAGTAATATGTATGTGCTATGTATGTATTCATAGAGAAACTTAGTTCATCTTAGTGTAAGACAAAAAAGATTGATGAAACATATGTACGAAGCATGTTACTTTAATACATGTTAAAGGTCTGCATCTGTATCAGCCCATATACGTCCCACTGCAGGGCACGGGCTTACTCTACAATCGACAGTACGATTGAGAGTGGTTAGGCCATATAGTCCACCACGCTGGCCTAGTGCGGGTTGGCGGAATTACTTGCCATAGAAATAGTTATAAATCGCTATGATATGCAGGTTTCCTCATGATGTTTTCCCTCACCTTTTTAATGCTTGGTGATTGACTATCAATATACACATGACTCTGAAAAGTCATGTTAAAGGTAGATTCGGCTTATTATTTTACAACATGTATCATGTCAGTATTTAATTATCTTATTTAACAGAATAAAATATGTTTTAAATAAATCCTATAAGTACTTCGCTTACATAGATCACTCCATTGGCTTTGATAAAGGGAATCAAATTCAAAAACCTAAAACTTATGTGCCAAAAGTAAAAAATGGAGAAATCATTCGGGTCTTATATTAGCTTCATATAATTCTATGTAGGTCATTTTATATTTTAATTAAACATGGAGTGTTATCTAAGTTGGGAAACTAATGATTCCAAATTAATTTTTGACTAAACATAGTTTATTAATCTTTTTATTTTTGTATTTTTTTATGGTGTTTAAATAAAGAGTTATTATTATTAGTATTTATTTATTTCATGGAATACCAACAACTACTACACAAGATTTAACAATTGAAAAAAACGCAAACAAGCCAATGAACAATAACATATAAAGATATATAACATAACAACGCCTATATAGCCGTATGTGACAAACTACAAGTGTGTTAAGGTCGTACTAATTGTAACCCATTACAACAATAGTGAATGCCAAACATTTAAGTCTTATTATACATTATGCTCAAGAAAAAAGTCCTGGCTCAGTATTCTTCTCACAGAGTTTAAGTTAGTATTGGAAATATCAATATCATGAAGTTTACAAGCTCTGTTCAGGGTGTTACATAAGAAAGTATTTTGCCGATAATTACATGGTGCTGTGGGTAATGAAGTTGGTGACCAAAATTGAATGATCCCTGTTGGGATGTTAAATCGTATTGAGATGTTAAAGATTTTTGACCTGTATTCAATAAAGCTACGAACAAACATACAGTATAGTACTTGAATAGCATATATATACCCAAGATATAATAAAATATATCTTGGGTACCATCTACATATAAATTGGTTTGATATAAGTTTAATAGAGTTAATAATGTTCTTTGTTCCACTTTCGATGAGGGCTGTGAAACTTAAGGTTCGGTTCCCAGATTGGACATAAGCGATTCAACAGATCTTGTAAAATATAATTTGCAAAAAACAAAAATTTGGATTTTATCTGCAAAATCTCTTATTAATTACTGTAATTTATGCCCGCCATGGTATATACTCACCCCCTATCGAGGCTTCGGGTTGAAGAACTGTTAGTGGCACTTGTAACACCCGGCCAATTAATGTTGATAATTTCACATTCATATTAAAAATTATCACATGGGCATCTATCAATTAGTTTGTTCTAAAAATATAACTAGGCAAAATGCTGATTGGGGCTCAACATGCCACAATTCCAAAACGTGAGTGACAAATTACTGTAACAAAGTCTTACAGCCTTATTATAAAGTATTATAAAGTTTGCTCATCTGTCTTTTGTACTAAGCCCGTCGAATGCCGGAGGCAACGAAACTAAATGAGAACCACAGACTGCTTAAAAATAAACTAAAAATAGAATAAAATAAACTCGCCAAGTGCGAGTCGAAGTCGCGCGGAGGGTTCCGTACCAAGAAATACAGAACACAAACCTGTTAGCCAGAATCCACATTCATCTCAGACCTAAAACAAAATAGAATCAGTCGGATAGAAAGAATGTTAATTTTGTATTTCAACATATTATGTTCTTTCCTACGTGGAATATTTGTCGTGATAAAACAATTGCGAATCTTAGTAATGAAAAAAAGGCACAATTTTCCTGAAAAATTTCGAAATCTTTCCTATAATAATATATATAAGACTGCTTGTTGGCAAAAATAAGACAAGGTTCGTGGAAAATACTCTCTAGGATAGAAGCACAAATAAGTAATCCAATAAAGAATCCATTTTACCTATTTGATACGGAACCTTAAAACATAACTTTGTTTACGGCCCTCGTACTGCATACTATTTTTAATTTAATAAACTTATTTTTCCCCTTTTCTGAGAATATTTGATGCAATAGTCTTGTTATTCGAGCGTTTTACATTATTTGGAAACACCATTTGATATTTTGAATCAAACTCGTTTTAAAATTTTATATTCTACACGATCACAGTGAAAAGATGAGGAAATTAATTATAAATAAATCAATAGAAAAAAACTAGCAACCGGGGGGTTACTCTGTACTTCGGCAAGTCGACGAATATTCGAACATCGCCAGTAAAAGTATACGAAAATGCTGAAATACTTTACAAAATGTTCGAACGTTGTATCGCTCGTCATAATCTTAGACTAAGTTCGAAGTGAATGATAATTTTCATAGAGAATAGTATTGATTTTTAGAAGTGGAAAACTTGTATCTTATCGTATATGTTGACGCTCATCGTTCGGATATTCGACCTTCGTATCGAGGTATAGAGTATCTCCAATTCCTTTCCTTGTTAAGATGGAACTACATCAAGATTAGTTTAAATATTGTTTACCTGTGTAATTGGTAACAATATATGTAATATATTAAGAAATAATAGAGTGAATATTATATTATGCCATTTAAAATCTTGTAACTGAATCTCTTCGTAATAAGCCCGTCTTTCTTTGTCGTCGACTTTCTGTTGAAGTGAAAAAATGTATATTTCCTTTCATACTGTCTTTTTAATAAGTGAAACCTTGAAACGATGACAAAGAAGTTAAAAAACGTCTTATTTTTTTACACGAGTAACGACAAGGCTGATTTTGTGTCAGAAGCGATTTTTGTACTACTTTTAGAGTGTAAGTCACTCATATGTGAGAGGCCGCCTGGGTATAAGTGCACTGTTGTGTTCCGGTTTGAAGGACTTTGTAGCCAGTGCAACTTCAGGACATACTGAGATTTACCACTTATGTCTCAGGATGGCGGGCGCAGTGGAATGCCGGGCATTGCTTTGTAATTCATGGTGTTGTTTGGTTTTGCTACTGTTCATGAGTGGTCGTATCGCTTACCATCAGGCAAATGGCATACCTAGTATATGCTATTCATTGCAATAAATAAAACTAAATGTATGAAATGATGTTAAGTTCCCATGTGAATTGTTACCGTGGAACGGTCAACTTTCACATCGAGTGGAAATCCAATTCCGTGTGAATTACAGTTCTATTCCACTTGGGAATTAAATGCATGTCCTGTGGTTTACATTCACCGGATTGTAGTATAAAAATTTAGGAACTTTTTATGGGACAATGACCGACCTCAATACTTCTATAATGCTACTGTGAAAATTTGGTTTTGATTTCTGTATTACTATATCAGGCCCGGATCTAGGGGGGGGCAAGTCGGGGTGCGTGCCCCGGGCGGCACGTTCAGGGGGCGGCATATTGAATCTTGGGAGACAACTACAAAACTCATCAATAACGTAACACCACTTACACTTTTTTTTTTCGCCGTGCGCGAATTAGTGATTATACGATAGAGGCGCGTGAAAAAGAGATGAAAACTTAATATTTGGAATGTATAATAATTTATCCATCTCAACAATTACGTTTAGTTTCAAATATCCAATTTGTGTTTAGTAGTTAGTTTTAATTGATTAACCATCGAACATCTTTTATGTGGTACAGGCAGTGGCGAATTTACTAGTAAACTGAGTAGGCTAGAGCCTAGGGCGGCAAATTTGAAGGGGCGGCAAATCTGGGCCAATATTTTTTGTTTTGATTTACTGAAATAATAAAAGGCAATATTTTACACACTGAAAAAATGGGGTTTGAAAATTAAGAATAGTTAAAATATTTCAGTAATATGTTCCCACGTTTCCACGTTGACAATTTAATAATAAACACTTTATTAAATATCTATACTTGGATCTTCTTCTTCTTCTTCTACCTGGCGTTATCCCGGCCGGTGCCAGGGTCCGCCTTCCGGCAAATTCTCCTCCATTTCGCCCGATCTTCGGCATCCTCGATAGTAAGGCCATTGACCCTCATATCTTCCTTAACGACATCGAGCCAGCGCTTCTTTGGTCTACCCCGCGGTCGAGGTCCGGAAATATTGAGGCTCAGGCACACATTACCGACGCACTCCTGCGGTTTCCTTAGGATGTGACCATACCATCTCAAGCGGGATTCCTGGAGTTTATCAGCCACATCGCGGACACCAAGATTGCCACGGATGTGCTCGTTACGGATTTTGTCCAAACGCGTAACGTTGCATATCCACCGCAGCATCTTCATCTCCGCGACGTGGACCTCCTGGACGTGCCGCTTGAGGGCAGGCCACGTCTCAGACCCATACAGGAGCACCGGCCGCACGAGGCTTTTATAGGTAGGCATCCTGCGGTCGCAGAGTATGCCCGAGATCTCCCTCCACTTAGCCCAAGCAGCACTTATACGGGCTTTGACGTCAAGGGCGCTGTCACCGGACTCATGCAGTACGGACCCAAGGTACTTGAACTTGTCCGTCTTCACGGCAAGTTCGTTCCCTATCACTATGCTTTGGGGGTCCGTACTCCCGCAAGCCATGTTTTTTTTATTGCATTGAATGGCGAGACGAGCAAGCCGTTCGCCTGATGGTAAGCGATACGACCGCTCATAACAGTAGCAACATTCCACTGCGCTCGCCATCCTGAGACATAAGATGTTAAGTCTCAATATGTCGTTGTTGTAGTAGTTGCTCTGGCTACAACGTCCTTCAATCCGAAACACAACAGTGCATTTAAGCAGTGTTGTTTCACGGGAGAAATAGACATTGCGGTGGTACCTACCCAGATGGCCTCTCACATATGAGAGACCTACCACCAGTAAAAATGTACTCGGTCTTCGCCACATTTAACTTCAGACCACCGCTCTCAAGCGTTCCTTTTACCGGTTGACCTTGCGCTCCAAAAGTCGCCGGTCTTCCTCCACCAGTGCAATGTCATTGGCATACATCCAACAACCAGGGCGCAGGGTCCTGGATGTGAGACGTAATGACGTCGAGCACAACACTGAAGAGGAATGGACTCAGCGCCGAGCCTTGGTGCACACCGACATTAATCGGGAAAAGATTCGTATCGCCAATGGCAGTCCGAACGAAGGATTCGGATCGGAGGTACATGTCTCTGATAATGTCCACATAGGCTTCCGGTATCCCTTTCACTCTCATCGCCCACCAGATTGCCTGTCGCGGCACACAGTTGAAGGCCTTCAGCAGGTCTAAGAAAGCCATGTGCAGTGGCGTCTTCTTCGCTCTGCATGCCTCGCCAAGCATCCTGAGTGCAAATATCGGGTCGGTAGTGCCACTGCCAGGACGGAAGCCGTATTGACACTCAAAGATAGTACACTCTTGGCGGAGCCTGGACTCGATGACGCGTTCGAAAAGCTTCATGGTATGACTCATGACCTTAATGCTTATGATAATTTCCGCATTCCTGAACACAGCCTTTACCCTTTTACACGGGAGTTATCACACTCAACCACCATGAGTCAGGCATGTTTTTGGTATTTAGGATGCGGTTAAATAACGCAGCAAGAAGCTCCACACTATGAAGCCCAACGACTTCCACGCCTCTATCGGAATATAGTCAGGCCCTACCGCTTTCCGGTTCTTCATGCGACGAAGACTATAGAGAACTTTTTCAGGTGAAACAAGACCTTGGTTCGGGGGCAATTCGTGGTAGGACACTCCCAAGTAAATATCTATACTTGGATATTATAAAATATTCCAATAGTGATACATTATAAAAAAATCTTGCTTAAATGTGAAAAAACACCTATTAACATTGGTTATAGTCTTTAGAGTTCCTTGCTAAAAATATAGTTTTTTTTTCAATTGGTTATTTATTGTTTTCACGCACCCCGTGGTCAAGGGGCGGCAAAATTCCTTCACGGTTTCCTTTGCCTGGCGTAAGAGGCGATTAATAGGGGTCATTGGGGTCGCAGGCAAACTCTAAGATGTGCGGCAGAACTCGTGGCTTCATAGCGGACGCCCACGGTTAGGGCGTCCGTTGCAGAGAAAATCTATGCCTACCTAAGTTGTGAGGAGCCATATTAGGAAGTGCGCCGGGTGGCACGGCGAGTCAACTAGGTGTTACTCGCTCATCCGCATCGCCTATTGTCCGTAATACATCCAACCTGTTACAACCTGTTCGGAGTTCGCGGATGTTGGTGAACTCCATAGTGAACGCGATGGTGGGGTTATGCACCGCTGAAAGACCTGCTTTGTTTAATTGCGCTGTCATGAAGTTGAAGGGATGGGTTTGATGAAGAGGCATCGAGAAGCCAAAGTCCGGGCATTAAGTAGGCCGAATGGGCACCGGCATGAAAGGGTCGGCATGTCGCTAAATGTCGGCCACATCCGGTCACCAACCGGCACGACGTACCCGCCCAAGATTATGTGCGACATGGTGAGGCAGCCCCTCGTGAAGGTTAGCCACGTTTGGGCTCTTGTACTGTACTGTCTCTTTGGCCGGCGGGTCAACACTCCTCCCTTCGAGAGCGATCAAAAATACGTACAACGGTCTTTACTCCCCGTGGACGGTGATCGCTACCAAGACGGACACTTGAGTCCTACCACCACAAACTGTGTCACTCATTTGGCACTACCCAGGGTTTACGTGTAGGAAAACTAGAGTCAAAGCTTACAGACGTGTGTGACGTTAACCCTCAAAAGTGACGCTAATATAAAGCGTGTAAAAAGGCTTAACATGGTGGTAAAATGACGTTCTTTCCCGATGTCCTGTGTTGAGTGGGCGTCTGGTTGCTAGAAATGATGATGATGATTAAGATAAAAATATAGGCAAGGGGGGGCGGCATTTTTCAGTTTTTGCCCCGCCTCGAAAAAAACCTAGATCCGGCGCTGTACTATATACAATTAAGGACAAAAATATTATGCTTCGTAAAATTATATAATAATCATATTATTCTTCACTATTCTATTATAAGGCACTAGCGGTGGGCCCGGCTCCGCCCGGGTGCATACACGTTTTAAAATGGCGGTCAAAATGTTTAATTCTGACTATCAGTTTAGAATATCGACCAATCGGACCACGAAAAACGAACAAAATATTAATTAAAATATACGTATTTGCTAGAAATATCACTACTGCTTTCCTCCTATAGGTCATAGCGTGATGATATATAGCCTTCCTCGATAAATAGACTACCCAACACTGAAAGAATCATTCAAATCGGACCAGTAGTTCCAGAGATTAGCGCGTTCAAACAAACAAACAAACAAACAAACTCTGCAGCTTTATAATATTAGTATAGATAAAACAGGAGCCGTACTATTTTATGAACATACCGGTAATGACAATGTATAATGGCATCAAATGAAAAATATTAAACAGGTAATCCTTATTTCTTTGTCGTCCTGGTACCAACATTTTCAATTAGCAATTTTTTTTTTAAATAAAGCTAAACTCGTGTTATGTAATTCTGTATCAGCCCATATTCCCACTGCAGGGCACGGACCTCCCCTACAATCGCAAGTACGATTGGGTGTGGTTAGGCCATAATAATATATACCACCACGCTGGCTTAGTGCGGGTTGGCAGACTTTACATACCATAGAAATTTATAGAAATCGTTTTTGTGCATACCATATAGCGATTTCCACACGATGTTATCCTTAACCTTTCACATTATGTAAAGATCACAATAATAATTACAATTATTTTATTCAGGTGAACATGGACCTTGCCGGAGACGCAGAAGGCAATTTCACAGTGATCGGATTAGTAGCCGACTCAAAGACACCAAGCGGTTGGAGTGCCCAACCAGTCGCTACATTCAGATACGTTAACACCACTGACCTGCTACCAGTAAGTATTATATTCTTTGGTATAAAAACTGCTTAGGTCTAATCCAGTGCTCTTATGCATAAGCATTATACGTCCATATAACAATATAAACAAATGTAAGTTACACGTGTAGAAAATCGAAGCTAAAATAAATAAATAAAAACGATGTAAAATTATTGTAGCGACAGCTAATTGCTATTTCTAGGTTTGATTTGTAGGTAATGTCTCAGGCATTAAATCCACCTATGCATCATTTGCATGAAGCAAAAACAAATAAACAAATTACTGTTCAGCCCACATTCAGCCGTTAGGTTTTGTTTTATCTTTATTCATTATGTACTCATATAGTAACGTAGGGACGCGTAGGTCGATGCTCATATCAATTAACAACATTAACAGGTAGCGGAAACATATATTTTTTTATTTATTATTTATTTTATGACCGGCAGAACAAATATTCAAATTACACCACTCGTATTTCATCACTCGTTTGGTTGAAATCTTTTGATAGTTTTTCGCTTCTTCGTTACAGTTATGTGTTTCTTGATAAATCTACATTTTATATGTTAGCTGGAAGAAAATTTAGGGATATGTTTTAATATTTTCAAATGATCTAATTTGGAATTAAGACACACGCAAACACAAACATTATAATTCTAACTATATGACATAGGTTTTATAAGCTGTAAAAACTTTCCCTTAAATAAACAGACAGCTGTTTTCTGAACGTTACAAGGACAATGAATTGTTTCTATTATAATTAAAATATGGATTTTTCGACATTGTTTAGCTTTCTGGCGTCTATGGGTTAATTTACCTTATACTTTACGGTCTACGTAATGATTGTATTAGAAATTATGATTGTATTCTCTCATGTTGAAATTGAGAAAGTTTTTAATAGTGTAATATAAAATAGCATTGAAGTTAACTTTATGATCTCAAACTCGATCGTTCAACCGTATTTTTCACCCTGTCATATCGTCTGTGTAGTTTTATCGCTTATTTGGAGATAAAAAAACCGAAAAGTATCTTCATCAGCATAATCATTAGTTTCCCATTTACCTGTCCTTCAAACGAGGTTTACTTTTTTATGCTTGTGACCGCATACTATCGCATCGCAATTATAATCACCATTTGAAGACGGGGACTTGAACGTCGGGATGTCCGCTGCCTCGTCTTCCTGGTCTATCAGGTCGTCTATACATTCGTCGTATATCCGACGCTGTGGTTATCCATGGACTCTGCCTTAGGGTTTATCGGGTCCCTTGACAATCAGTTCTCCGCTACAAGTACCCTACCTACTACCACTTCAATTTGCTCCTTAGTTTAATATCGTTTACTCTTCAGCGAATCTTCTCTAGAAAATTATCATCTAAGAAGAAACTTCTAATTACTGTTATTAAATTGAAGATGGGAAAATAAGATAAGAGATATTTAATACGTTATACCAAAATAGGTAAAAAGTAAATTGAAACTAATGGGCATAATATTTTACACAATAGAAATGTAATTTAGAAACATATTATAAGGGCTGTCTTTATTAGAAAACAGGGAAAATCCGCTGCTGTAAAAAATATTTCGGAAAACGTTAACAATATCATTTATAAATAACATATTAAAATAAAGATTAACTTTCGTGGCTATTTTTATAAGTAGGTAAATACGTTTTTAGATACAAACCCACCTGTTGTTTGTGTTGCTTAAAATAGAAAATACAAAAAATATTCCCACAGTGAACTCTTTCAGAAATAAACATTTTATTTTATCACACAAAGGTATTAAGGATTTGTGCTCGCATCGTATCTGCTACCTTTCATTTCCCATTTGGCCTGTATTGCGCCAATGAACAGACTTTGTGACTTTATCGTTAAATTTCAAGTTTTTTTTTTTAATATTAATGACGCAATGACGTATTAAAAATTGTAATGGTGACCAAAACCTACTAAATATACATTTAAAAATGCCTCTGTTCACTACCGCTGTTTTTTCGCCCGGGTACGAATTATTTTTCCTTTGCAATCCTATAGAAAAGTTTCATAGTATCGAGTTAAAGGTTGATAAGTAATTAATAAACAAATTTTCAACCTTCCAGGCTGCAATATTTACTTGCGTCATGGAGGCTGTATAATATACACAGTTGCATATAAATAGTGGATGCAAGTTTCTCTGACATTGGGTTATTCCGTGACACTGTTGATCTTGGCTCACAGTTGCAGTTAAGTGTTGTATGTGAGGGTGGGAAAGTCTCATCTAATTTTGGTCTAACTTAAGGACAACTTGGACATTCCCAGATACTCGGTAAGCTTTACTACTCCGTTAAAATTAAAATGCGTAAATCTTATCTAGTTTTATTGAAGTGCAGTGGCAGCTGTAAGGGCGCGGCAGTCTGTAGACAATGCCATGATTCGCTCGTTTCATTGGATTACTCGTAATATCAGCTTCTGTGCAATGTGTAGCTCTGGATTTAATATCTAGGTCAAGCAACACATTCTGTGTGCCAGTTATGAAAAACGTGATGATTCCTGAATTGAATTAATTTTGATAATAGTTTACATCAGAAGAAGGTCCGAAAGTCATAAGCCGAATTCGTTCATTAACACGTACGATAAATGCAGTTGTTTTAACCTTATATGAAAGTAGATTGTAGTGTTATTTTAATTACTTATTCAGTTGAAGATAAATTATTTTTAAGTTGGTTCATATTTTATACATTGCTTTTCTAAAATATAATTCATAAACAAGCTCTATAGACTTTTAGTGATAAGATGTTTTTGTAGAAAAATCCAACGTTCATTTTCAAAAGTTGAAAATATGCTAAATAAAGAAAGATCTAAAAAGTTTTTACTTTTTTATGTTCGTGTTATCTCGTTTCTTACATACTAGATATTATTAAATATTTTTACGCGTGAGATATTTCTTAAAAAAAACTTTATTTCTTCCATTTGCTTTCTTTAGGAAAAATATTATTGTTTATTTAAGTTCAATGTTCTATTTTAGTTTTAAAAGAAGATAGAACACAAGCCTTATATTTAGATTTTTAAAACAATTATTTTTAATGCAATAAACAGGATAATGAAACAAAAAGCCGAAACGCAATTTCAGGTAGTTACAGCACAATAAAAAAATCTGTATCGTAAACAAAATATGTAATATCAATAAATCAAAATAATACTATTTAGTATGATGTTGATATGGACGATTTTAAGGCAATAAGCAATTTGTACTACTTTATGCTGGACAGTACCGAAAATAGAAGGAAACGTTGGTTATTATCAAAGAATCAAGTACCAAGAAAATATAGACACAATTATATTTATTTTTAACATTAAAATTGATCAGTAGCTGGAAAAATAAGCGAATGATTTTTGTATATTTTATTTGTTAAATATTAAATTATCGCAAGTCAAAGTAATAATTCAGGAAAGTGCACTGATTCGTAAGAGCAAATAAGTTAAAGCTGCCAAATGACAACGTATTACAATTCAATTCAGAACTCCGAGAAATCCGATATTTCATCGCCAGATATCCGTCCGTTCAATATTCACGGGAATTCGGAATCACAAACCGATCACAGAGTTTCATCGTTATTTAAATAATTTATTATAAAATTGTTCGTGTAGTATTTTCCGTGACAATTATGTGAGCTATAATTACTGTGCGATTTCTTTTAAATGCTCCGTATTTTTATGTCGGTCTTAAAACTGTTATCATAATTTTCTTTGTTGTTCCAAAGCCTTTTTTTCGTTGATCTAATTCAATTAATTAATTGATTATTATTAATTTGTTTTAACTATTTAATCTGTTAATAGTTTTTCATACATTTTGGAGTTTAATAAAGTATATTATATAAATAAATAAATCAACAAATACTAGATGATAATTAAATTGTCTCTACTATATAGGCGTGTTCATTTCACAAAATATTAAGCATTGTTTGTCTCATATTTAGATACAACGTGATTATTGTATCATCGGCCTCTTGTCGCAAACAAATAATATTATTATTGCGAATGTCGGGCCTTCTGTTTAGTTGAGCGTTCACTAATTTTCATACAAATGTTAAGACGAATGACGTCACGGATAACAATGGCGGCACTATTATTAATATATTGTCGTATTGTACTAGGAATGTCACATAATAAGATGAGTTCGAATTTCATATAGGAAGTAATCTCATAGTGTCTCTAACAGTCCATTCGTACCGTACTTCAAACCGTTACTTAATAATAATGTGATAGGTATACTAAGTAGCAATTATACAGCAATATGAATGTTAAGCTTTTGTTGTGTAAGAAATATTTACAAAAACTAGTTATTGGTGGTAGGTCTCTCATTTCTGAGAGGCTGCCTAGGCAGGTACCACCGCAATATCTATTTAACAGTAGTGTAAATGCAATGTTGTGTTTCGGTTTGTAGGACATTGTATTCGCGGTAACTATTGGACATATTGAGACTTAACAACTTACGTCTCAGGATGGGGAGCGCAGTGGAATGCCAAGCATTGCTTTGCAATTCATAACATTGTTTGGTTTTGCTACTGTTCATAAGCGGTCGTATCGCTTACCATCAGGCGAACGGTAAGCTCGTCTCGCCATTCATTGCAATAAAAAAAAAACATAAATTGTACATATCTTTAGTCCATACTACTCTACACTACGTGCTAGGTAGGGCCTAGAGGACATTGATATTCCTAGGACAGACATTAAAACGAAAATGTGTAAGATAGTTTTTATCAAATATCGTCATTTTTCAAATAATTTAACGTATGACCATCTTGCTGTAACCTATTAAAGCTACAGTATCAATGAGTCAGCCCGACTCATTGAGCTAATTAAAACTCACTGGTCCCGCAAGCTCAAAGAAAACCGATATGAAACTTTGCTCTAGCTTCCATTCGGTGAGTGAAATTACGAAGATTTTAGCTGGTCAAAGTAACTCGTTACATCTGCAGAACATGGATTTCCTTTACTCGACCCATTGCCTTAAGGAAAAAAACTGATAGAGTGATAAACTATGAAATGTGACATGTTGGAAATTACAATATTAATAGGTATAAATGATTTCTATTATATTTTAAAAAAAGATTAAATATATCATAAACCATTTTCATCTTAAAACCAAGTGACAAGTAATTTCCCTATTTACCTCTTAATCCCTATTTACCACGTTTGTACGTTAACAGACGTGCTGTTGTGGTTTTTCTTTGAATGCTATTACTAATACTAGCGCTGAAAGCCAATTTCGTATCCGCCGCGTCAATCAGTCGATAATTTCATTTTAACACTATATAAATTCTAATACCCGGCAGAGAAATACAAATAATTATATATCTCAGGGACTCGTCTTCTTCCGTAACGTGACGCATGGTATCAAAGAAAAGTACAAAAGTTGTGTACCACGAATTTTACCTTGCACTTCTATTGTCAAGAAATCTAGTCGCATCCAGTCTCGTGTAATTATCGATCCGAGGTAGTGAATAGATGAGCGCTCAATGGCTTCAATCTCCTAACTGTTTCAAAGAGGAAGTGTAATGAGATATATCGATTCCTCACCGCTGAGCTAGTACAACAATGAATTGCTCATCAATTATATAAGTCATTGTTGAGATAATCATATGTATACTATTCGATCAAATATATAGTATATACTAGATACAGGGTCCGCAACAAAATCACACGCCAAAAGTGGCCGAGCTTGCTAATACTTATTATACATTTAAATTTCGAACTACGAGATGTAGCAAAAGGTCTTAAATTATAATCAACTTCAGATAACAATAAACCTTAATCTTTTAAATTAAGATTTATAATGGTTTTGGACAATACTAAAATCAAATAAGACCACACGCTTATTTTTGTGCTCTTATTTATTTTGCCGTTTTTTAGGATTTACTTATAATCTAGTGTACCTATATTTGATCTACGATGTCAAGGTTAAACAGGGACGTGATGTTTAAAACCTATTTTGAGCCGTTTCTGAATGGATCGCATCTATAGAATATGAAATTAAACGTTTTTTATTAATGGATTTTTGTTATATGATGTGTGCTTCAAACATTCATTATCCAACTATATTGTCTTCTATAATATAAACTAAAAGTCAGAAATCTATGTGAGATCTTGATGATGATGATATGAGAGGAGGGGTCTTCTCGAATCTTTACGAAGGTCATTTTTTCACAGGAACTAATCGGAGCCAACGAGATAGCGTGGATCGGTGGGAAGCCTCCAGCTGCAGAACCGATGTGTGGGTTTGACGGGGTGAAGTGCTCTTTGCCACACGACCCTGGGGTCCTCTCTGCGGTGTCAGCAGTAGCAGCCGCCGCCATACTCGCAGTGGCGCTACTCGTCCGCCATTACAGATACGAGCAGAAATTAGCCTCAGTACTTTGGAGGATTGAAGCTAAAGATCTGACATTCATTACTCCACTTAGCGGTGGTAACCCTGATAAGGTGAGTGTAAGAACTTTGTTATTACTTGCAGTATAAAACAAGTAGATACCTATAGTCAGCAGTTGTGATACTGTTTTATCACAGTTTTTATATTGAAGTAAAATAATTTAGAAGAACTGAGCTTAAAACAAAATGTTCAAAAATAATTGATTTCACAGCGTCTTTATTTTTTTTACATTAGTTCTACAGTCTGTACATTTGGATTCTAAAATAAATATTACCCTTAAATGATGCAGTATTTATTTTTGATAATTAAAAGTCATTGAATATAAAAACGTTTGAATTTACATTTCGTTTGAAACTTTAAAAAGATCAAAACGATAATTATCATTTGTTTTTTCCAATGAACAGCATTGACTAAGGACAATGTCCTTTGTGAAAGACATTATAATGTTTATCCCTGCTAATAGCTCGTTAATATTTGTTTGCGTATTAATTAGGATGTTTGCTTGTATATGGAAATGAGCGACAGAATGTTATAAATCCGAGTATAAAGGTCATAAAGAGTTTATTCAATACATCATACGTTATGGTTGGAAGGGAACTTTATTAGTTATATGAGAAGATTTTGTGCTGAAAGGCTCCCAGGTAGGCATGCCGCAAGATCTTACCAATAGAGATTGCTTTGTAGAATACTCTAACGATCTTATTCATATACAGCTATCAAAACTATTTTAGTTATCGAATATTTTGTCTTTTTCGCTCAAACTTCACTTTCACTGGTGGTAGGTCTCTCATACGTGACAGGCCACTTGGCTAGGTACCACCGCAATGTCTATTTCTCCCGCCAAACAGCAGTGTAAATGCACCGTTTTGTTCCCTTTGAAGGGCATTGTAACCAGAGTAACTACTGGACATAATGCGGCTTACCGTCTCAGGATAGCGAGAGCAGCGGAATGCACTGCTTTGTAATTAATGGTGTTGTTCGGTTTTTCTACTGTCTATGAGCGGCTGTTTCGCTTACTATCTGGTGTATGGTATGCTCTTCTCGCCATTCATACCAATATAAAAATACTAACATCACAATTTTATAGGTGTGCTCGACATTTCATGTATTATTGATTGATCCGATTGTACGGTGGACTTTCGTGGGTCACATTAGAAGGATATACGCATGAACTTATTCGGGTAAAAAGTAAATTTAAGCCCTAAATGATAAAGCATTGTTTTGTCGATTTTCACGTCATCGATATTCGGCTGCAGAATCTCAAATTTCACCAAAATGCTGTTATTGATAAAATGTCAGGTCGGGTTATTACAGAGCCAGTTCTTGGAAGTTTTGACAGTATTATCGAAGTTTAACTATCCGTTTACTAACTCGAAATTGGTAATCATAATAACTATGGTGACAGGAAGAATATCTTTATTCGGTACCAATAACTTGCATTTTACAGAAAGGTTGCTTTTTTCGCATCAGAAAGTATTTTAGTTTTTGGGGGAAAAAAAAATAATATAATAAATAATTGTTACCTAAATGTTTACAGTCCAAGCTGTTCGACTGTGGAATTGACTACCAGTTGTAGTAAGTCAGGCTCAAACTCTAACCACATTCAAAAACCCTTTCTCTCTGAACAGACAATATGAAAAGTATAATTCCTTGCATTTGAACTCAAAGGTAATTTATAGTATGTTCATATATGTGTCATATATGTGTGTATATTTATCTATAGAAGTATTTATATGTGTATCCTTTATCATCCAAAGATTGTCTGTAAGAAATCGCCTAGAGCGATAACACCGCCATCTGTACTTTTTTGTTACTTTGTAATATAATTAAATGTTTTATGACTTTTATATGTAGTTAAGAATACATATGGTTAAATAAATAAATAACACCCAACAGTCACATAAATCGTCCTGACCCCACACTAAGTTCGGGTCTTGTGTCGTGGGTATCAGGGATCAGGGAGACTTTTCACTCTCACAAACACCCAGACGCGAATGAAATATTTGTGCGCCGCACAAACATCTCTCGGTGCGGGGATCGAACCCGCGGCCTTTCGTTTCACAGGAGGCGTCTAACCGACTGCGTCACGGAGGCTGTCAACATAAATAAATCAAACATATGATTCAGAAGCCAATGGCCGCTAGACTTTCTTTATTTTATAAAAGCTGAAAGTTTTTCTGAGCACGCCTCTAACATAGGCAATCAACTGCTCGTAGGTATTATGATGTTCCGATATTGGCCTTGGAAGTTATTAGCTTCAATGTGCCTGGCAAGATGAAAGAACCATCAAAATGTCTCACTACAAAGGAAACACCTTTTGATAGTTGATTTAATAACGTATATAACATTCAGCTTAGTTTTATACTCGTATTATAACGCCGGTAAAGGCACATGTTATTAAATATTGCGATATCTTCAAACTGTAACTATGATAATTCTATTATATAGTTGACACCCATCTGATTGAGGGGCTAGTTGCTAATAAACACATTTTTGAATTTTATGTCGCAATATTATTCCTGAAAAAAATATGCTTTATTAATTAATTATGATTTCGAGGAATTAAGGTATCTATAAATTATTAAAACCGGTGCTTTCAAATTCACTTTTAACATCTACCTTTTCTTTAAAAAAATATATATTTAAGACTGCTGTTCTTTGGTAAATTCTTTTATGAACCTGTTTTGCGTCTGTCACAAAAAGATGAAAGACGGAGCTATTATGTTGAAAATAATTAAGCAAGCTCCCAAGTCTTCTATTTCCTCACATTTTAAAACGTTTATACATTAAATGAAAAAGCGTATTTAAACTACATCTCCTAGACTTGCCAAACATCATTAGGTCTGCAACATGCTGTTCAAAGCATTCCGGTGTCAATATTTATCCAAATAACACCGAGCAATGTATTTATAGCGGATATATTGATTCTTCAGTACTTTCGAGTTGTGGGCATGGCTACGAAAGCAAAATTAATAAATACGTACACATATTATTCATGCCTTTTTTCCACAAAGTGTAGGCAGTAGAACTACCAGGACACCCGCATTTCGCCCTACTCTCTTACTACAAAATATATAATGATTTGATCCGTGGTGTGGTGCCGGAGAAGCCAGCTGTAAAAGTCTTTTTGCGAGGTTATTTACCTCTTAAGTAATTGCTTTGTCATCCGCTTTATCACGGAGGGAAGTAGACAATAATTTATTTCCAAATCCTCCTACTAATGTAACTTTCTGATTGATTTCTTTGCGGGTTAAAGACAAGTTAGACATTCCCGGAGACTCGCCAAGCATCAATGCTCCATGTCATTACAATGCGTGCCACTGTGGAACCTCGCTTACAGGAGTTGCAGTGGTGGGTGTGAGGACAGGACAGTCTCCTACATAATATGTACATGTTTAAACTCAGCCTTTTATCCTGGAAGACATACAGTTCTTTCATCTAAAGATGTGTCTGCTTGATTATCGCTATACCGACGATTCCTCCCTACAATAGATCGCCTAAGCGTATTAGAATAATTAAAAAATAACTAGTGATGGCCCTTCGGTCAAATTTGCTTGTGATTACTTAAATAACTATAATATCTTTATACTAAAAGGATACTGCATATAGAGAGGATAAACGCTTAAATTTAAAAAAATAACAGTAAGTACAGATGACGGTCCTTTAGATGGATATTTGGAAAAAGAGAAGGCAGTCTAGAAAAAAAGGATACAAGATCCAATAAAATAATAATACAAAGATATACGAATTATTTATAATTATTAATTATTTATTCAATATTTACGCTATTCAAAAATTAAAGCTTTAAAATAGAAACGGAACACTAAAATTTAAATGACCTAAGAAAAAAAATTACTAAATCGTTATGGACATAACTCTTAGACTATTTATATGAAGACAAGACTAAAATACGGCTGAATTTCTAATCTAACAACTATTCAAGCCTTAGTCCGTGCTCTATGAACAGTTCATAGTATTTTGTGCTTCATTTTAATCCCTCTAGAAACGAACAATGTACGCCTTCTCAAGAAGCTCAAATCTTTTGAAAACGTTCGCTGCTTAGGCGAGAAAAGGAGAAAATGTTGTGCTACATTTTATTGCTTTAAAAAAACATCGCAATTAGGTTCTCTTTCTACTACAGACTCCGACCAAATATACACTAGATTATAAGTAACGGCCTAAAAAACGGCAAGAGAAATAGGAGTACAAATAAACGTGTGCTCTTATTTGATTTAATATGGTCCAAAACGTAATAAATCTTTATTAAAAGGAATAAGGTTTATTGTTACCTGTAATTGATTATAAAAGTCTTTTTGCTACATCTCTTAGTTTGAAATTCAAATTATAAGTAATTACGAGGCAACCTCGGCCACTTTTGATGTGTGATTTTGCTCCGGACCCTGTATGTAGTATACATTCGATCGAAGACTACTAAGAATCCTATCATGAGAACGGTGTGGATTTGTCAGGCATAAAAATTTCGTCACCGTGCTGTCTAGGAAACCTATTCCGTATTAACTGTTACAAAGAATACTATTTTTGAATTCTTGGTCATAGCACCGTCATGATTATGAGCGAAGTTGTAGCGGCCAGTTACAATCAATTGTAGCAGCGTGGCGATGGAAGGATTTTAATTTACTGTACTGTATCAGCCTATATAGGTCCCACTACAGGGCATAAGCCTTCAATGCAATCGAGAGTTCGATAGAGAGAGGTTAGGCCATATAGTCCATAACGCTGGCCTAGTGCGGGTTGGCTATATTAATATATGTTCACTTAATTAATTAAATCTCTCAAATAACTATGTCAATGATATGGATTTTATAATAATCAGAAATAGAAATAGGTTGTTAGAAAGGAACCGGTGATATTATTGTCATGTACGTTTCCTCACTGCATTGTACAGTTTACTCAGGGCTGTTATTAAAAAATCTTACCGTCGTTACATAAAACCGGTTTATGGGTCACAGCATATAACATAATCATTTGAATTTTCAAGATTTCCGTATACTCTTTCTATTAGTCTCTCCATATTTCTCCTGTTGTTTTAAAACGTAAACACAAAAGGTCTTTATGAATTCTTTTTAATAAATAACTACGTTTGCAAGGTTAAAGGATAGTGTTTCGTTTTAACGAATGAAGGGCAATTGTGATTTATTCATCAGTTAATCGCCGTGGACACAAAAGGACCTTCAATGTCGTTTTTATTTAACCTACAAACTAGGAGTTACTAACTACGACTTGTTGAATGCCCTGCATCCACCTACTTTTCAAAACTATTTTTTTTTCATATGAATGGCAAGATGTCCTTGCCGTCCGTCTGATGGTAAGTGATACAACAGCTCATGAACAGTAGCAAAACCGAACAACACTTTGCTCGCCATCCTGAGACATAAGATGTTAAGTAACAATATGTCCAGTAGTTGCTCTGGCTACAATGTCCTTCAATCCGAAACACAGCAGTGTATTTACACTGCTGTTTGGCGGGAAAAATAGACATCGTAGTAGTACCTACCTAGGCGGCCTCTCACATATGAGAGACCTACGACCAGTATTTGAGCATCTGTCCTTAATATAACCCAATATTTATTCGGTCATATGTATTTGACATTAAAATCTAGCATCGCTTTTAAATGAGTTGCCTGTACCACACAGAATCGTTGTACAAACACATCGATTACACGTGCCGGAGCAATTGATTCTATTTGAGGATGGGGTAGATACCACAGACCAAGATTGTAATGAATTAAATCTCTGAGGGACTAAGAATATCATACAATATACATACTATTTGCCGTCCATAATATTATATAGTTAAAAAACGAAATGGCTGCTCTTAGTTTGATTCCAAAGTTAAAACTGTAATGTCTATTTCTCTCGCCAAACAGCAGTGTAATTGCACTATTCATGGTGTTGTTGGGTTTTGTATTGTCCATAAGCGGTCGTATCGATTACCATCAGGTAGGCAATCGGAACAACTGGTCCAAATAGAAAAAATGATTTTAGGGTTACGGGGTATTTTTTATCCCAAGATTTTTTCTTTCTCAAAGATATTCTTAAACTTTGACATTCAAAACCGTAAGTAACCGTAAATAATGTAAGAAAATTACAATATCATTTGGTATTCAAATTAAACATTAAATTGCACAGTGATGTGCAAAAATATCGAGCCACACAAAACAGTTATTCTGATTTCAAACATTTGTTTCTGAGTGTAAATTAAAGCAATAAATACGAGTATACTTTTTAGGTGTCAGAATAAAATATTACTTATATGCCTCTCGCTCCACTGATTCCTCGCATGACAAATTTGGTTTCCGATATATTTTGGTCTGCTGCGATACGGGCCTGGCTCCTAGTGCCGTGACCTCTGTAAACCATACTGTATCTGTATCTGTATCAGCCCATTTACGTCCCACTGCAGGGCACGGGCCTACTCTACAATCGACAGTACGATTGAGAGTGGTAAACCATACGTAGTAATAATTTTTTGTAGCAATTCTATATCAGCTCTTATACGTCCCACTGCAGGACACCGGCTTCCTCTACAACCAAGGGTTCGATTGAGAGTGGTTGGGCCATATAATCCACCACGCTGACCTAGTGCGGGTTGGCGGACTTATATACCATAGAAATTCTTATAAATCGCTATGGTATGCAGATTTACTCACAATATTTTCCTCCACTGTTTTAGTGCTTGATGATTGACTATCAATTCACTTCTGACTCCGAAAAGTCAGAGGTGTGCCCTGGGATTCGAACCCGCGACCACCGTGAACATGTTGGTAGTCGCTTGTTGTCCGTTTACCAACAGATCACCACGCACACACTTGATATAGCAATAAAGAGCTATTATTATAAATATCTATAATACATAGATATTTTATATTTTTAAATCTTGATTTTTCAAATTCTCCTTTATACTCGTAATATCAAAAAAGTTGCTCAAGCATATGAGTAGGTAATGAAAATTAAACATGGTTCTGCAAGCAACAGCCTTTTAACAAAATTAAGTTTATTCACTCAAAAGCGTTTGATCTAATATAAATTAATAATCTGTATCTGTATCAGCCCATATGCGTTCCGATGCAGTGTTTGGCCTCCTCTACAATCAAGAGTACGATTGAAACGGATTAGGTCGTATAGTCCATAAATATAAATTATTAATACAAACAACAATTTTTAAGCAAGGAAGCCAGCATATAAATCAGTTTCAACATTGTGCCTAATTAAAACCGCGATGAGATTTACGGCTTAAAAACCTGAAACAAATATTAATCAGTAGCGGTCCGGTCGGGCTCCTCCTGGGTGCAAATACGCTTATCAAAATGACGGACAAAATGTTCCATTCCGACTATCAATTTAGAATATGGAATAATTGGACCACGAGAAACAAATAAAATTTCCTCGTATTTACTGTTTTTTCTCTAATACTTCCTTCCTATAAATCATAGCGTGATGATATATAACCTCTACCATTCCTCGATTAATGGCCTATCCAACACAAACATGTTTTCTCAACAAACAAACTCTTTAGCTTTATATATTAGTATAAAATAATCAAGGATTACTCTCAGTACCAACACATGTGCCTATATCAATATTTTAAAAAACAATCGTAATTCGCACACTTCAGCAAGGAAACTAAAGTCTCCACACCTCGACTATCGCAACTCTGTGATCCAGGATCAGTGGTGACGGGAAAATCCACACCGAGCACCGAAGCTTGTTGAATTTCCTAAAACCTGTCTTCACCCCAGCTGTCTTCAGCCTGCAATAAATTAATCAAAAATAAATATAGAATGGCAACATCGACAGCTCAGATAAGTGAGGATTGTACGGCCAAACTGGTGAACTCAAGGCGTTTACTAGTTAGCATTTTTACTTTACGTGGGTTTTCTTTGCTAATCATGCTTTTTCCCTCCCGCCTTCTTCCTTCGCTCTCCTGCCTATTTGATGGGCCGGCAATACATCCATGATCCAAGCATTACGGGTGATCATGGGCGGCAGTTATCACTTACCAGCAGGTGACCTACTTGCTTGTCATCGGACCTTTAAAACAAAAATCATCGCTTGCTTATCAATAGAGAAAAATATCGTAAGGGAAGCTGCATACCTACTTATGAGAATATTCAGTGTATGGGAGGTATACCAACTTTATTAAGTGATAATGGTAGACTAAACATCTATTTCTCCCGTCAAACAGCAGTTTAAATGCACTACTTTTCGGATTGAAGAACATTGTAGCCAGAGCAACTACTGGACATATTGAGACTTAATACCTTATGTCTCAGGATGGCGAGCACACTGGAATGCCAAGCATTTCTTTGTAATTCAAGGCGTTGTTTGGTTTTGCTACTGTTCATCTATCACTTACCATCAGGTGAACAACAAGCTCGCCACTCATTACAAAAAAAAACTACAATGCCTACTGCCGAAACGATTAATGTCAACTGGCTGTTATATTATTCTCTAAATTTAGATTTTAGATCATTATACGAGTAATTTAAATCATTCTGCAACACGGATGATAAGTCATGGCGAGCTGACTCCATTGTGTGGGCCGTGGAGTTAACTATCGAAACGATAAGACCTCTATAATAGTCCAGTATTAATGTCTATTAAGTAACTGATATAAGCTTCAGTAGTGTTAGAATTTGATATAATACGCGCTGCCAAATCCAATTGTGTGGGGCCTACGCACTGAATTATACTCAAGGGTCGCACATCATGTCACATAATTCACTAAATTGAGTCGGGTTAAATGTGATTATTGTAGAAAATAAGAATTATGTCTGTAGGTTATTCCAAATTACGTTTGTTTTAGTTTAGAACTAGCAGTCCTGTCCAACTTCGCTTTTGTGAAAGTTATGTTATTGACACATCAATCCGCTCTGATCTTTTCTTTTTACTTCTATAGCTGTATCAGCCCATATACGTCCCACTGTCAGGGCACGGGCCTTCACTACCGTCGAGAGTACAATTGTTACTCTTTACTTAAACGATTAGTATAGTCTATGTCAATCTGGACTAAAGCATCCTTCGAGCAGTGAAAGTATTTTTTAAATAGATAATTATTTCGGAGATTGCTCCCTACACGAACGTAAATACACCCAACATTCACATACATTATTGGAGTTGCCTAAAAAACATGCAGAAAAAAAAACATATGAGCAAGGTACAGTTAGTAGTAAATGATCCAGTGAATTTTTCACAATTAAGTTATACATAAACAAAGCATGTGTATGTTGGGGTGTTCTTATGTAAAGCCCATATGTTAAATAATTGTAAATCGGTCCTTAGAAATCTACAGATAGTTGTAGAAGTAATTTTATTAAAGAAAACCCCGTTTGTGGTTCTATTTCTCTACCCACAGTCAGAGTAAGGGTAGGAGCATGACAGTTTGCAATATAAACCGCCTTCGGACCGTAGACAGAGCATTTAAAGTAGGCGTCCACATATTCGCATCGTAAGTATCGGACGCAATGCATAATATTATTTTTATAGGAATTCATAGATTCGTGCGATCAGTACGGTGTGGATCAATGGACGCACTTTTATGAATCCCTATTCATGACCCGTTTGATGCGGCGCGCCCGATTCGTATGATGTGGGAATATGGACTCCTGCCTTTAAGATCCAGCAGTCGGCGGTGAAGCAATGACATACGCGTGTTTACTATAAAAGTAACAAGTTGTCGAAGATATTCGGATAAATTTTAAATCCGTTAATTATAACATGTCGTGATAGCTATAATTATTAATTAAACGAATAAAGACCGGTGACGTTATCACTGGTCTGGTTACAAATAATTAACACAATGGATTTTATTTCCGACATCCGACATGTACAAAGCAAAATTTAAATAAAACAAAACAAGATTCCACTGTGCTACAGTGAATAATAAACAAATCTATGAAATCACAAAGAAATGTAAAAACTACAAATAATAAAATTTCAATTTAAATATACATCAATGAAAGGTTACTGTAGGAGACGACTAGAATAAATGTAATTATTTGTATTCATAAGAGAAGGCTTAAGTTTATTACACGATAAAAAGAATATATCGATATCGGAGAAGTATAAGCATATCATTTCTGACGACTAGGCATAAGTCTCTTTTGTTACCAAACAATTCAGGGACTAAATTAATTTCAAGCCACTTTGGCTCGACAGTATCTATTCAGGTTATCAGCGACTTAGATTCAACGGAGGAATTTTCATTTTAACGTTATTAATTTTGCGGCACGCGGTTAACATAAGGCGGTTTTGTTCCTTGTTATTAGTCAGCAGGCACCAGTTGAGGTTTTGTAGTTTTCGCACGAAGGAAACCTGTTTGGTAGGTTTCTGAATTCAATTAATAGAGCATTTCAGTATTTTAAACTAGATTTCCGCTTAATTTTCAAAATGGAAGAACCAATATTTTGTTTCGAATTCCTATGGCTTTTCTCTTAAAATTTCATAACTATGAATTAATAAAGGTTGAACCCAATTTTGCTTCATATATTAATTAATATTCCTCTGAAAATATTTGAATATTTTGAATCGAGCAAAGGATTTTTTCACACGAAAACTACAATACTTTTTATATTATAAAAATGCGGATTATTTTGGTTTTAATATAAAAATAAACTATAAAAATATCATTTGAATTAATGAATGTAATCAAACTTTTTACTTAGTCATTATTAAAACATTAAAGAAAGCTAAAGTTTCGAGTAATTTATGAAGGCTTATTGACTAATCAATTATTATCGTTTCTTATTAATATTGTAGGTAAAAGTAAATAAAATTAAGAAAAGCATTGAAAAAGGGTTTGTTTATAATATAATGCCTTTCACGAAGTATCCGTTGGGGATTGTTCTACCTTAATCAAATACAAGATGTCGAGGTGAATGTAAACTACGTACTTGTAAACAATACAAAGATAATATTTATACAGGGTATATCAAGACTGCTACCGAAAACGAAGCCGGGTGGTAGTTTAAGCGACTTTAGACACAATGCAATAGAAAAGTTGCAAAAAAAAGTGACAATTTTTTTTTTGTTATTTTTTTCCTATGACTATATTTGGGTGGTAAATACATTTTTTCCTAAAATAATAGTGTTTACCCTTTTATTTATAAATAATCTAGTGTATAAAAGTGTTTAAATTATTATGTTAGCAAAAACTATGGATTTACCACCCAAAAATGACGATATTTAAAAATCATAAAAAATAATTGTCGCGTTTCTTTGCGAAATTTTTAGTTACATTGTGTTTGTAGTCACTAAAACTACCACCCGGCTTCGTTTTCGGTAGCAGTCTTGAGATACCCGGTATATACGTAGATTAAGGTGACTGTTACTTATATATTATTTTGATCAAAGTAAAGATTTGGTTACGTTATTAGATCCGTTCTCCTTTTTTATCGAGATGTTCAGCGAAAATACGCCGAACTCTTAATTTATGTACATACATGCATACAATTTTTCATTTTCAATAAATGGAAGCTGAACGCACTTAAGGAAATTGTTGCTAATTATTTAATCTATTTATTCCGAAATAATTATATTTATAATGTGTTAATTTTTGAGGAAATTATATAATTTAATAATTTTATTATCCAACGCATTCGTAGCAAAACAGCAAGGAAGACTCCTAGCAAAACAACTAATGATAATTGCATAGGATAAACTAAAAGGTCATTCATATTCTCTAATTTATGGAGATATTTCATACAACTTGCTTACACAAAGGTGCCATCACGTGGAGAAAATTAGCTAAAATATATTTTTTTTCCTCTGTATCTATCAATAAATAAATTAATTAATCACACCCAACAGTCACATACATAGTCCTGACCCCACAATAAAATCGAGTCGTGGGTAACTATGAGAGACTTTTCGGTCTCCCAAACACCTAGACCCGAAAGAAATATTTGTGTGCCGCACAAATATTTCTCTCGTTTCACAGGCGGCGTCTAACCAACTGCGCCACGGAGTCTATCAATGTTTCTGGTTCCTTCACTTCATGGTTTAAAGTTTTAATTTTGGTCTTGATGGCGAGAGAACAAGATACATCATGTAAAATTTACCACGTATACTTAGTACCTAATATTTATTTAATACCTCTATTTATATTTTATAGACATAGTACCTGCCTCAAAGAGTTCATCAAGAAATCTGATTTCGCTATCTCGACGCCTCAAAAGTAAACATTGGTGGTAAACTTTGTGAAATATCTCTTGTATCCCAGAATATTGTCATCCACGTATATTTAATATAGACAAACAACTATAGAGCACCTATGGTGTAAATGTTGTATGGGTAGGGGTTTTAATAATATATGTTTGTGATTTGTTTTACGAAAAAATGCAATAGGTATTTAATGTTTATTTTGTTTATAGGCCACATTACCACAAGAAATGGAGCCGAGGCGGGCGCACACCACTATAGCTCTTTACAAAGGCAGCATTGTCGCCATCAAACGCTTGCAGAAGAAGAGTATTGACATCACAAGAAATATTAAGAAAGAGTTAAAACAGGTAAACATTATACATAAATGCTAGAGTATTTTTAGACTGATTCTCACCGACTAACGTAATAGTCTTGCCCAAGTTTACTGGCAGGTCGCTCATATGTGAGAGGCGGTCTGGTTTAGCACCCCCGCAATGTCTATTTCTCCTGCCAAACAGCAGTGTAAATGTACTGTTGTGTTTTCGGTTTGAAGGAAATTGTAGCCAGAGTAACTACTGGACATATTGAGTTTCAAGATCTAGTCAACAAGTAGTAGTGCCACTTACTTCCATTTCCATGAAAACCGCTGTTGCAACACATCAAACGCAAGCATCTCATTGGTTGCAGCCACGGAATGCCAGCGCAGTGGTATGCCAAGCATTGTTTTATAATTCATGGTATTGTTTGGTTTTGCTACTGTCCATGAGCGGTCGTATCGCTTAGATAAAAAAAAATTAAAACCGAATATACATATTCTGTATCCGAAACTCAATACAATTGCATATACACTTAATTGCCTAGAAAGATGCCCGGTCCTTGCAGCATAGATCTGTAACGTAACTCTACCTCTATTTGGAAGGTAGGAGCAAGTGCAATATAAAAATTCCTTGCTTGTAGAGTAAGATGCTCAGGGCCCGCTTCCTGACTAAGGAATGCACGAGTTTTCAATTCGTGTTTTATATACTCCTGTTACACTCAACTTGTTTGTAGTGTGTAGTGGGAATGGATTAGCAAGTATTTTTATTTTTAATTATTTATTGAATACACCTTATCATAAAAGAGAAAAATAAATAAGAAAACACTAAATCTATATTTACTGTACGACTGGTGGTCTTATCGCGGTCGGCGATATCTTCCAGACAACCTTTGGATGATGTCATTGTATTATGCAAATTGTGGTCGTGAATTATTCCCAAAATGTACAACAGATTTTTATTCAATAATTCTTTATAGGTTGGCACTTGGAATTACACCTAAACCCAACATCATCAATAGCGCTCTTGTCTTCGTTTCTTTGTGTCTGTATATTTTGATATAATGTACTTTATCTAATCTGATCAGCCAAGCGGTGTGATAGGCTCGTTGAAAAAAACGAACAGTTACATTATTCACAAAACTAACATTTTCGGCTTTAACTCATCTTAAATGACCTATTCTCTCTTTATTTAGCAAACTGTCTTACTAAGTATTCTTTAATTGAAACATAAAAGGACGTAATACATGAAAAGACTCTATTATACATATAAATTTATGTCTGGGAGCATGATAATAACCAGGAATACTGTGGCGTAAACTACGAGCTTGTATTGTGTATATTCACAAGAAATTCCGTTGAAGCAACGTGGGGCTTAACCACTGGACCACAGCCGCATTTTGCGCCTCTTATTGTATATATCATTTACGGAATGTTCAGTTTATTAATGCTCGCTATATTTTCACTAAAGCTCATTTTCTCAGGGCCTTTGTTTATAAGGAAATTAATACATTCTTTGGTGTTCTGAATAAATATATAAAGTAAACAAACATCCTGTATTGATCTTATACCCTCCGAGCTGGTAATGGAAATTTTAAACGCATATTATTCATATGCATTGTTTAATCCAAATAAAAGAATTAATTACATTTATACTGATATAAGTTTAAATAAAATAACTCAATAAATAAATACATTTAACTGTCACGTTCATAGTCCTGATCCCACATTAAGATCAATTAAGTCGTGTGTCGTGGGTATCAAAAACTAGGAGAGAATTTTCGTTCTCACAAACACCCAGACCTGAGACAAATATTTATGGGCCTCACTTACATTCGTCTCTATGCGGGAATCGAACCCGCTGCCTCTCGTTTCGCGGCTGACATCTAACCAACTGCACTAGGGAGGGTGTTATTTATTAGCGTAGGAATACAAAACTACTGTACTTCTTCCGTGATACGAGTAGTAATTAATAAATTAAAATTTAAATTTTAGGAAATTATTATTTCCTGTAAAAATAAATGGTATAAAATTTTAAAGAATGGTCCCTACGGCAACCTCACTAAAAGCTCATCAATTGAAACGCAAGAACGAAACTGCTTTTACACGACCGCCTTAGGGAATATTAGTCTTTCCTGTGCACGTGTGCAAGATTTCTTTGGCACGTTTTAACTTTAAATGTCTTGATAGACTTTAAAACACTCGAAGGGCCTCCGGTAATCTCACTTATCGAGTAAATCACGATAGCAAAGTCATCACTTCGTATCGGGTTACAGTGAGAAAATTTTCTATTAATAATATGGGGAATGAGAAAAGTATGAATTGTAGTAAAAGTCAAGATCACATGAAACTTTTCACTTTTAGTACGAGCCTTACATCTACGGCGATATGCATGCAAAAAAATTACCGTATAGTAGACAAGTCAAAGATTTTGGTTGCTTTACATTTGGCAATTGTTTTTTAATCGGGGGGGGGGGGGGGGGGGGGGGGGCTACCCCTACCTGCTTCCCCCTGGCGACACCCTTGTAAACAATGTTCAAACCATGTCTCACTCGAACCAATGCTCAGACATGAATTTGTAATTGAAGAATTACTAGTTACGTGTTAATTGCGCGTTTATTTTTTATAATAACACCGTAATAGTTCAAGAGAGCGATTGCTATCAGTGTCGGAACATTCTATTTGTGCTGCATAAATTCTACGCGCCGTCGTAGCTCGTATTAACAGTCTGAAATACTATCATTGCGTATTTTGAATGGCGATGTGGATTAATTAGATCTGAAAGCATGGAATTTGATATTTGGAAGAGCGTTTGAATTTCTCTCGGATGAATATTCATTACTATTGTATAAACACGGAATGGGGTTAATGTATCCTAGTTTTTGTTTTTATAGATTTACGAATTTATGATTGTATATATTTAAAACCATATTTGACATTTGTGATATTTTTCTAAGAGACTCGACAAACAGTAATGTTGAGTTTTAAATTAATAAAAAATATATAATAGAATCAAAAAACCCGACTGCATCAATATCTGCCATCTTTATTCAATTCTCTGAACTGAAAAGATAGAAACAATATTTTAATTTGGTTATGAATGATCTTAGTTGACAGTGTTCACAAGCGCAGCAAAACGAAAATAAAATATTCATATTAAAATCTTGTTTCCATCTTTTCAGTTTTTCAATGAATTTAATAAAGATATTGACGCAGTCGGATTTTTGTTTCTATTTAATATATTTTTTACTTCAATCTTTTTAGTTTTCAAGCTCCTATAGTACAAAGGTGCCAAAGATCAAGTTTTGAACAGAACAAAACATTATCTATCACTCACCTCCAAGTAATTTTATATTTATAATGTGTGTGTATATATAATATAATGTATGTATATTGTAATTAATATGTATTAGAAATAAAGAGAAAATGAAATATAATAAAATGTTAATCATGTACGAACACAAAATTAACTAGAATGTAGTTGATGATGGAATATATGGAAGAAAATTTTATTTACATTTCACTATTATTAGCATTTCCTATTCCAAACTCCAATAAAATATATATATCTATAAGTATACATATAGGGAGTCATAAGGTTCGAATCCCAGGTGGGGCAATAAAAACAATTTTTTTTCTAAAGTTATAACTGTAAAACAGGCCGCGTGTTCGATCCTAGCACCGATACAAACGTTTCTGAGGTAATTTACTCTCTTGATAATGTACAAAATGCCGTTGTAGGAACAAAAATCTTACCTGGTTGAGATTTTCCGAGGCCGTAATACCAGTAATAGAGCTTCCACAAACAGATGCCAGAAGAGAACCTTTAGCGCAGAAGCTTTGTGTAAACCAATGGATGAATCCTTAGTCACCGAAGATCTCCCCTATTCCCATAGAATGAACGCCGCCGTCTGAAAAAAATACATCATTAGCTACGAAAAAGGTCAATTCACTGCTTTATGAATAGGTTGACAAAACATGTAATATCTTCCTATTGTTTTCCCTATTTAATACAGCCTCCGTGGCGCAGTTGGTTAGACGCTTGCTGTGAAACGTGTATTTGTGAGAACCACAAATATTTGTCTCGGGTCTGGGCGCTTGTGAAACCGAAAAGTCTCTTGTAGTTCCTGGTGTAAGTATAACAAGACTCGATCTTAGTGTAGGGTCAGGGGTATGTGACTGTTAGTTATATTATTTATTAGTTACCAAATTAACAGTCTTTAAAGAAACAAACACAACATAATAAGGGTAACGAAATAAGAGTAGCCAAGTTGACAAAACAAGGATAACAAAATCTGTCAAGAAATTAGTAGTTATATTTTCGACTGACACTCGACACCTAAAGCTCATTGACACTATTAATGAAAACGTATTTCGGGGTCTTACAAAGTTCAAATCGTTTGACTGAGGAAACGAGTTTGAAAGATATTTATGGAAGATAACGATTGTATTTCCGGTCTTATTTATTTTATAATGAATTATCATTAATTACATACCTTTTTTCTACGTTTTTGTCTATTAACTGTTAAGGTTAATTAATAATATGAAAACCTCGCATAAATTGACTTGCCCAACCTGAATATCGAAGTCGGAATGTCAAAGCTTATAATAATAGTCAACACGTCTATAAAGATGGAAAAATATTCAATAGGGGCAGGTAGTATTTTTTTTTTTGGTGGTTACCGTTTTCGCCCCACCTCGGGGGAAAGTGGAGCGATTGTGTTGGCTTCACCGACATACAGCATACCAGCTTCTACTGGGACCATATACTAATCTTACCATAATAATAAGCATAATGTAGTATGGATTGCATCAACAGTCCCATAACTTATAACCGTAGGATGTAATAGACTTTCCCGCTCATACACCCACCACTGCAACTCCTGTCAGCCAGGATCAAGTGGCACAAATAGAATTGACACCGAGCTCCGGAGCTCAGCGAGTCTCTCAGGAACACTAACTAGTCTTTAACCTGGCAAAATTACATTTATTGTAGTTTTGAAGATATACTCGAAATAAATTTAATAACGTATATTTTTTCGGAAAAAGTCTGGCGGCCGCGGATCCTTGGTCTATTAGGTCTAAGGTAATGTAAACCTTTTAATTATATGAACTATTGTATTCTTAAATAATATTCAACATAACAGTAACACTACATTCGCATTAGTTGCCGAATAGGTAGGTACGTGTTTAAGTGATTTTATATAGATTACGAAGGTTAAACTATTATACGTTTATTTATAATCTGCCTTCACAAGCTTGGATTAATGGATACTTCCGAGTAATATACATATATTTATCTTCTTCAGATCAGGGTTGTGTAAGCACAAAAACATCCCAGCTGCGTGTACCGCCGTGTAATTTTTCCAATATCTGTCAGTAGGCAGATGAGGCGGCTTTGAGAATAATTTAGCATTAAACAAATAACTACGTTGACAGCTGACAAAAACAAACTAGCTTAGTGTAAAAAGTAAAAGTATTCTAGATATACGAGTATTTTTACTACAATAAGTTCAAACGTTAATGTAGGTAAACCTACTGGTCACACTACATTCGTCTTGTATTTCCCCTTGTACTGAAATTATCGAATAGTTACGTCACATCAGCAGCAGTTCTGTGGTAATGCTCTGAATGCTGCACAAACAAATAATTCGTGATTGTAATTTAGATACAGATCGTGCAAGCTGACTTTATGACCATCACAAATAGGTTTATTGATTTTGATTAGTCGCCACTTGGGTCAAGCCGTAGCGTGTATATGCTTGTTTTGTTTAAGAGCAAAAGCTATTAAGCTTCTCTTTCGGTACCCCTGGGGAGGCTGAAAGGCCATTGTCACCGGCCTTCTACCCCGGCACACTGCATATACGACATCTAACGCGTATTTGATATTTCGTTCTTTCACACCAGTTACCAGAAATATAAACTTCGCCATCAACAATCATTTTAGTATCCCTAGTACTTGTCGTACGGAATATAATTTATATCAACAATTTAGAAATAAATATTTACATTTATCTATGTAGTTGTATTAAATAAACAAAATTGCCTATTTATTTTCAGTTCTAAAGACATCTTGTACAAATGCCTGGTGGTTGAAAGACGATAAATTGGGTGGTTTCTCTGTGGAATCGATTATAGTTAGGGCTTTTAAGATACGCATAAAACCCAAGCAATAATATGAATTCACGGATAATCTTGTAATCGTTTCCATAGAATATTCATAATGACGACAAAAGTTAAATTTGTTGCTGTAATTCAAAAGAGACTCGTGACGTCAATTCTAAAGCGTAATTAAAAATTATTATTTATCCAATCATTTTCGGAAATATCTTGGAAATAATATCTTCGGAAATATTTATTTTTCGCAGGTATATTAATTATGTTTCACCAGACAAATAAATTATGTTTCTGGACATACAAGAACAAAGAACATTAAAATGGATGACTGAGTCTTTTGCCGACGATAATAATCCTACTTGACGCCCGGATATCGCCCAGCAAATAAAATGAGTTATTGATAATTATTATAACTATTGTGAGTTATACAAAAATGTCATGTCACGGATTAGCCACTTTCTAGTCCGTTATATTTTTGTAGAATTTCTGGTCTTTCTGGAATTCGGAAAGTCTGGCCAGTAATGGACTTTCTAAAGACCGTTTTACCTCGGCCAGACACCTGCCACACAACCCCATCATCTGCATCGGCATCCAATAAATAGACCACAAGCACTAAAGCGCGGCGAGTCTCCTAGGGTCTGATTTGTCGTTACCCGCAATCAAATCAATAAGAAAGAAAATAAAATAGACTTTGAATACAATAACTTTAGCGGTACCAAAGAAGATAAGCAAATCTTATAATCATCTAATAATATTCTATTCCTTGTAGATCCGAGAGCTGCGTCATGAGAACCTGGTGGCATTTGTCGGTGTCTGCGTGGAGACTGGCTCGGCATGCATCGTGTCAGCTTACTGCTCCCGAGGGTCTCTCGCCAGGGTCCTAGCAGACCGGGATCTTCACCTCGACGACATGTTTGTGGCCAGCCTAGTCGCTGACTTGCTAAGGGGACTCATCTACTTGCACGATTCTCCACTCGTGTCTCATGGAAATTTGACGTCCAGCAACTGTTTGGTGGACAGCCGCTGGGTCCTGCAGATCGCTGATTATGGACTTCATACGTTGAAAAGTGAGTACTTAATTTTTAGTGAATTTATTATTGTTCACATTTATAGATAGGTGGTTTGATGATTTGTGAAAAGTCGCTGATAGATGCTGGATGCGACGTGCCGAAGAAAGGATGAAATGGCTCGAATTGAAGAAGGCATATCCGGCAGTGGACTGCTATTTGCTGAGGATGTCATGTGAGATTCTCTGTGATGTGTGATTTTGGAGATTGGTGATATATTGGTATATACATTGGTAAGGTAGGTACCTTACCAATGTATCTGTATACATTGGTAAGGTAGAGTTGTGTTTGTGAAAAGTGTGGCCCTGGTTTATAGTTGCAGGTAAAAAGTTTCATGAAATTCGTAGTTTCTAAACAACCGGCCTACTCTTCACACTCGATTTAATTTCAAATGAGGTTAGGAAAGGAGGTAGGGTAGTACTCTATATTAATTCATCGCGATGGCACTTAATGGAGTTACTCGAAATCGAATATATCAGCGTGTGGTTGTGATAAACTATTGGTGGAAACCTGGTCTAGTTATTCTATCACTGAATATAATTTTCACAACTTAGTAGCTACTTTAGTTTAAATTAATTTGCATTGAGGGTAGGATACTACCATCTCACATTGTGGAATACAGGAACTCAAAAATTAAATATCCTATTTTCTTCTTTTTCATTCATAAACTTCATTTAACTCTTCTCTATATAATAGGACGGAAACCTACATTCGATCTTAAGTGTCAACCATGTCACGCATATTGATAGCTTGATCCATTATTTGGACAGATCAAAATCTGTAGATACTGGTGAAATATCCTTCAAAAATATTAGCATGCCCAATACCTATCTTAAACTAAGATAATGATGTCTGTATCTATTTTTGTACGCCCGAACGATCTTTGGCGTTATCACGATTTTTTTCTTATTTTCCCAAAAACTGTAAAATATGTATGGCATAAAAAATCTGAGGAATATATTACTAAGAACTGATTTCAAAGTACGTAATAGATATTATAATTCTGAAAGAAAAAAAGGCGCGTGTTCATGTGTAGTAAACACTAATGTTAGTAATGAAAAAATCTTACTTGTAATTTGAGAGACTTGCTTTTAGACAAACAAGCTCAGCTTTATTATATTGTTTATACAAGTTATTTTCATTTGAGCACCGAGTTAAAGTAGGTTTAATTACACCTTATTGTAGTATTTTTCCTCAGCTTTTCCTTTATTTCTTTCCTTAAAACGGTTGACATGACAACCTTACAAAATCGCATTGATATTTTATGAGTGATAATAATAATTCTTAACACAAGGCAGACATACATAAGTCTGTCTCGAGGCGCCCTCGTAACACATTTTGAGAAATCCTCCGTCTTATTTGACATCATAACAAAATAAATAAATGTTTATTCAGATACTCATTTTATGGGTACTTATTAATATGGTAACACATTATTTGTAACACAGAATTACACGGAAAATTATTCTGAGAAAACATAAGGAGATTTTGTTCAATTACGATTCGTAGTCTCTAATAATTATGTAAGACGAAAGGCCGTAGTTTTGACCCCGCATCGAAATACATGTTTCTGCGGCCCACAAATATTTGTTTTTGATCTAGGTGTATTAAGCGAAATACTTTTTATGATAGTCAGAAATGTGTGACTGTTGGATAAATTTATTAAATTCATAAAAAGTAAAAAATACAATGCTTGTTTTTTAGACGAACATGCCATTTGTCTAATTTTAAGCGATAAGCGATACGACCGCTCATGGACAGTTGCAAATTCAAACAACACCATGAATTATAAAGCAAGCATCTGTATCTGTATCAGCCCATATACTTCCCACTGCAGGGCGCGGGCCTCCTCTACAATCGAGATTGCGATTGAGAATGGTTAGGCAATATTATAGTCGACCACGATGGCCTAACGCGAGTTGGGTTGGTTAAAACAAGCATACTGAGAAATAAAATGTTGTTACTGTGGTTATAATGTTCTTCAAAAAGGAACACAGGAGTGCATTTGTCATTTCGTTTGCAGTGTAAATGCACTGCAGTATTTTTTTGCGGGAGAAATAGACATTGCAGTGGCACCCACAAAGGCGGCTTCTCACATATAAGAGGCCTTCCACTAGTAAGGTTAAATTTATTATCAAGCAAAAAGCTGTCAAACTTATTTTCTCTGTTCGCACCAGTTGTGAACCCCTATCAAAAAAACCTTGTGAATGTGTCATGAAATTTTTTCGCAAATTATTTTTTCTTTTATATATGTATGTCACTCAAATACTGTCGCACTAGTCACTACTACTGTCCACGTGACCTTATTTTATTTTGGCGGTGTTTCACTTTGTACAATACTTTGTAATATAATAACAGTTTGTTTTTTAAGCATACCTGATTGTGATTCAGTGAAATCAAACTATTATTTTCTTGTTTGGTTTGGTAATTTTTTTACTCCCCGATGCGACGTATTGATTTTTTCAGCTTCATGGTCCCGGGGCGGTCCGATAAAATCCGAAAATAAAAGTTTTATTTCAATGTGTAATATTCGTATATGTGTATCTAAGAAACCATTGTGAGTCAGTAATTACATTTTTAATCTAAGTTTTTTGGTATTATTTCTTTCTTTTTTCAAAAATACTTTCCGTACTAAATACGATCAAAATATTTTCCGTTTACGGAAAGTTTAAAATAAAGTGCTAGATATTATGTGCCTATTTATTATTAACAGATAACATTTTCATGTCAAAGGTTAAAGTAGTAAATCGATTATTTCAATATTTGTGTATTTGTACTCATGCCATACGGAAGGACTTAAAAAGAGCTGAAACTGAACTACACACGCCGCCAGAATTACACAACACGAACTATAATAACTTTCCTTTTATAACGAAAATTAATTTAAGTAAATTTTAAGCGATGTTCAGTAACTTTATTGACATTATTTGGAGAGTTAACATCCCGTAGAATACAATGAGAGAGATTTAACCGCTGCTGAAATTCCAACTAAAATTCTCGAATGAACACGAATGAAGGTCAGACATCCGGTTTAGTGGATGGCGCTTTGATAATGTTTGTTACTAGTATTATGATGGATCACGATATTTAATACTACATATATAGTAATAGAATCAAACCAGAGGAAGATGTCAACATTTAATAATGATACAATTAAAGCCTTGGATTACCATTTATATTATGAACTTTGAACAACCTTTGAAAAATCTTCAAATTGGTATGGCGGTTCAAAGTGTAAGAACTCTGTAAAGCAGGTTTTGGTTGATGTAAAGTGTACAGGGGGTTAAACAAATCTGATCGAACCTAATTTTGTTCTACTTGAAGTCTTGAAATACGAGGGGGTTGTCTAGTAGTTAGGTTAACGTTGGTTTGCCATCAGCATAAACATACATAAACTCACGCCTTTTTCCCATAAGGGTTAGACCAATGACATTTTACAAATAGACACGACATACACTAACATAATGGCACAAAAAAATGGCGCGATGCGTATTGTAATTTCCTTAGTAATTTCAAATTGGTTCGAAGAATGCGTCCAAAAGCAAGATACATAAGTTAGAAGAAGATGAATAGACATCGCTAGTTACGTAACAATAACTGCCGCACTGTTATTGGCCAAAGCGCGTGTGACGTAGCACCAAGCATCAAGTACGAAATGACGTGGCGAGAGTTGTCAAACGTCGCCATGAGAGCGAATTTAATTAATTTATTTCATAAAAAAATTAATTAGTGTGTACTTGCACACTAAATAAAATATTTATGTCGTTTCACAGTTTCAGAATAATATGTACGTTATTTTAAATCACTCTAATCTATTTTTACGCATTTGGTTTTGAGAATACAAATAGTCAGGGAAACGTGTATCCGCGACACTGGTTGAAGCGTGACTGATTGCACGTGAGGCAATTACCTTCCAATCGTCTTGCCATTATAAAGCTCGGACAACGCATCTATGCTTTATAAACATCTTAGGGTTAGACAGTAAACAACAGCAAATAATAAATAAATAAATACACCCAACAGTCACATACATAGTCTGACCCCACATTAATCAGTCGTGTCAATCGTATTAATCAGGAACTACGAGACATTTTTCGGTCTCACAAACACCCCGACCCGAAATACCTGTGGTAAACACAAATATTTGTTTCGGTGCGGTGTAACCCCGGCCTCCCGTTTTACAGCCAGCGTCTAACCAACTACGCCATGGAGGCTGTCAGTACACCCACGTTTCACCTTATTTTTTCCGTCTCACGGATGTGATAGGGGAAGAGCCCATCGCCATATCGGGCACAAATTTCTGACTCCGGGCTGAAAATAAAATGTAAAATCTTGTATTACTTTGCCCGACGGTGGAATAAAATTATTTTTTACGAATTTTATCACAGATTTGGTTTACATTTTTGTATTTTTTCGATTACTTTAAAACTTTATCGGTCACCGAGCGGACCACATAAAAAGATAATTTTATTTCAATTGTGTAATCACGTTGAAAAAATCTTAACCTGTCCTAAAGTTATTATTATGAAAGGAGATCGGTCGATTACCTAAGGAAATTGGGCCTAGTAGTGAAAACTTGACGGACACAAATGAGACCTAGAATTAAATAATAAAGATTCAATATCCTTTAAATATAATATAGTCTTTTTGAGCTAGGATATGGGGTTTTTAAGATATATCCTCTTAAAGTTTTACAAAAACTACCATATTCTACTATCTTCACATATATCTTATTTGGAAAAATATTTTATATTTTCTGTAACTATGTAAATAATTTCGTTTAATAATATTGTAAAATGTATTACATAATTATAAACACGTTAAATACTTTTTGATAAAAAGTTGTTAAAGAAAGCATTTCTGGAGGTAGAAATATCCGTTTAAAAAGTAGGTAAGTCATTCTAAAAAGGGAATGATGGCAGTAAAAATGTTGGTATTGATAATAAGAAACACATTTTATAATAAAAAGTTCTATTGAACTTGTTCCTAAACCATATCACAAGTATCTGGTAGTAAGAATACATTGTCGATTGTGCTTTGCAGGAGGTGTGATATTATTTTGGTACCTAGCCCAACCAAGGTAGCACATAATAGTCATCACATGTGCACAGTGAAATGCATATTTCAAGGCAGATGCAACTGAAAAATCTTTCATTAGATTGTTGGAGGCTGAATAATAATAGTTTTGTCGAAATATTTAAAAATCTCTTTTTTAATGTCCCGTTTTCAGTCTCCACTATCCAACGACAAATTGTAACGGCTCTTGACTGATTTCTGTGCATTTTTGATAACTTTCACCCTCCTGTACACTTCCGGGCGTACCCACACGCGTTTAATAATAATAACGCATTTCTAAAACCCCTATCCAGTATTAAACGTCTCCAGGATGAAAATAATTATACAACAGTCGCTTTTCTCTAAACTCATGTCTTACAATGTCACCATCGGATTGCGTTGCGTGGCGTTCATTGGATAAGGGCCTAGCACGTCTATATAACCAGCAGTACTTACAACTATAACTATTTATACTAGATAACAATATTTATGTAGGGAATAGGTGTTTTTAGGCACAGATAGTTAGGCTTTTCTTAACATTTATTTAATATGTTCCATCCATAATAACAATTGGTACAGTCTGATCACTATGACAAAATAAACCATTTGGTAATACCAAATTCCTATTAGCTATTTTTCCCTGTTTAAATGGTTAAGGCCCAAATACCTAGGAACAAAGTCTTGAAACAAGCAATCACGTGCGTGAGATGTTAGGGTTCTCAATGTTTTTGTTGGTATTTGCATTAGGGATCCAAATCTTATCTAAGAGTTCCCTGTGTGAATTTTTATTAAATATGCTGTCAAAGTCGTAGGTCTTTTAAGCATTTGGGCCAGTCTAGGAACCATGGATAATATATTATTATGTATAAGATTATGTATATTGATTGATCTTTAGTACGTCCTAACCAATAACGCACTAAGTGGGCTTTATAAGTTTTATGTCATTACTATCAATCAGAGGCGGCTCGTGAAATTTTTTGATGGGGGTTCACAAAAACATAATTGAAAACTAGAGCTTACTATTTATTTTATTTGTATACAAAATCCATTCGCCGGTCTTTTTGGCATGCGAAGATATCTATTACTTTCTTGTGAAAATCAGAAATGGAATTAATTTAGCGTTTTTCTATGCTTATCAAACACTAGCGGCCCGGGTACAAATAGATTTCTGTGTAATAATATGTACGTATTATTATTATACATATAAACCTTCCTATACTTATAGGCACGCTGCCGCCGCCCCGGCCGGCCAGTACCGCCGCAAGCGCTACGTCCCGCAATTTTAAATCTGTAATATCTTCGAAAATATTAATTTAAATCTTGTGTTGTAAAAGACCATATAGATCTATATTAAATCAACAATGTATTTAAGCTATTTAATTGGATAACGATTAATGCTGTATTGGTTAAAATCGCTTCGAAAATTAGCCATTATTTGTCGTAAAAAGTAAATGACAAAAAAATGTTATTGTGGTATATCCAGAAGAGATAGACATATACCATCGCGGAGTTTTCTGTAGACCTTTTCAATGTGTACAAATTATTAGTACATTATTTTGATAAATCTCGTAGGGTTCAGCCTGCGTTTGCAATGTAAGCGGAAAAAAATTGATAATTAGCGACATCACATTAGAAACCTCAAAAATAACAATATTTGTCCACTATTTAATGGATGTTATTACACATGTAAACCTTCCTATTAAATCACTCTATCTATTTTAAAAAATGTAGTGATAATGCATTGAGACGGTCTTGCGTCTTACGAGTAGTATTTCGCATACGCGCGAGCGGCGCTCCAGATTATGCTTATTTCTCATACGATATCTTTTGTTTCACGCGTCAGCCCGAATCGATGCTCTCTTTCGCACTCATTGAATACAGTACTAAGAGTCGTACTAAACTTCGTTTCATAGGAGCGCAATCGCTGGCGCTCCACTAGTTACAAATTGACGCTACATGTATATAGGCATTTTATTTTTATAGGCATAGTAAAATATATAGAATGTAATGTCAGGATCTTATGTATTATAAATATATATAAATTATTAAATTAGCTAAGTATGTAATTTTCGTGGGAGTGCACTGCACCAGCGCTCTTTCGGATGAGCCGCCTCTGCTATCAATTGATGTTTTAGAATTCTTTATAATTTTAAACATGTCTTGTAAATATTATTAATATTATAGAGTCTTTCCCTCATAAAATCCCATAAGGTATTGCGTACATGCACTAAGCAACCTCTGCTATTTTTGGGAATATAATAATTATAATCTTTTTTAGAGTAGCCAAGAGTTGTCGTAAATAATAAATTCAAAATAACCAACACCACAAAAGCACATTCCTTTCGCGACCAAGCACAAAGAATAGAATTTGACAAATACTAATTATAATACAGATGTCAATTCTGATAATATTGCAAACATTGCAAAAAGTGGTAGAATATTTTATGATATCCTTTTTTTTTACAAATTCTGATCCCGACGGTGTAGGATAAAACTAAATAGAGAAATGAATCTAAAAAAATACGCCTGATTTTTTAGTCATACTTAATTTCTTGTCCGTAGTTGGACCTAATCGACTTATCTCCTTTCTGAAATGATTTAATTAAATATATTTTTAAAGTAAAGATATAAACTTTGTAAGTGTTATTTTCGTAGTGTCAACATATATCTTATTCCACAGCTGAGCATAGACTTCCCCGAAGAATATCCACTAAGATCTTTTGAAAATGGCCTGCATCCAACTACTTCCTTCCTTCTTTACGTTGCCGTGCATGAAGGAAATGAAACATAATATCTTGGTTGTATCTTTATTTGACAGCAAATATTTTACATTTTCTGTTGAATTGAATTTTCTGTATTTCATATACTTTAAAGGGACCTTCAAAAATTGATTTAATACGTATGTTATGAGTACAGTACTTATTTCTCCAAAGAGTCATGTAATATGAGACCCTTCAAAAAATTTAGTCTTGTTTAGACGTTGTGCACACAGAGTAACTTATATCCTTTAAATGCGGCAACAGGCAACTCGCAACTAACTGCTTACATACATACGAGTATAACATATAGGAACTTCGCATACATTTCTATTCTAGCTGAGTTTCGAATTCCGATTTCGATGTCAGCTTTCAGTTTCCGCACTCGAAGACAGAATCAGTTTCATTTTGTCGCAATTAGCAACTATCTTTGTACTAGTTGTATCAAGTTGTGTGAGATTGCCAATGGGAAGAGAAAAAGGGTATTACCCAATACCATTTTCATGTTCCCATTGTTTTTCCTTCCCTCCCTCCACTCCCTCCCGAACTGATAGGCTCGCAACACATCCATGATGCATTGTAGATGTTCATGGGTGGTAGTGATCACTTACCATCAGGTGACCTGCTTGCTCGTTTGCCGGAGATAAACTATAAAAAAGTTGCTAGTTACTCCAATTGGCAAACTCAACACGTCGAGAAATTTTACTTCTTCCTTCCGATCCCTGACTATGACAAATTAATAGTCACACCGACTGTTCAAAACTAAATTAAGTAGATTTAACTTTAGATCATGTTGATCTACATAATATTATGTATGCGGATTGGTCAGCAACTTCGTGCTTTGGTCGCCCATTCACGTCTCCCGCCGCTCCTAATTTAGCTTAAAGTTTTGTGCTCTATGGTGGAAAAATGGATTTTTACACTAGCTATATTGGAAGCTAGTGATTAAAATTCAATAAAATTTAATGAAAAATATAGAGTCCGCCCCGTGACCACGAAAGCTATAAAGTAATCGAAACGCCGGGAAGTTAAAAATGTAAACATTAAACCAAATCCGCGATAAAATCCGTAAATAATTATTTTGTTTCAAAATATGCACTTCCTGACAAGTTTTATCGACTATCTTAATTTTAGGTGAAAAATGAAAATGTAAATTATATTTATAATTATTCTTTATTTTATTAATCCTTTTTCTGGACGGTACATACGAGACACTTAACAGGTACGGTGTGGTCACTGCCGTGCCAGGTGAAGAAACGGTAGCCATCTATCTAAACAAACATTAAAGTATTATCTTGTATAGTCTCAGTGGCCCAGTTAGTTATATGCCGGCTGTGAAACGTGAGGCCGCGGGTTCGATCCCCGCACTAAAACAAATGTTTGTGTGATCCACAGATATTTTCTTCGGGTCTAGGTGTTTGCGAGACCGAAAAGTTTCTCTTACATTCCATAATCCATACCCATAGCGCAAGTCAGGACTACGTATGTGAATGCTGAGTATAAAAAAATCTATATAATTTTGCGATGTGTCAATTTACTATATAACGGTTCTGTGCAGCGATAAGACCGCCATTTGTGCTTTTTTTAATAATTGTGTCTGTATCGTGTATTTATTCATATTTGTGTACAAAAATCATTTCAATGAACGAATAACTGTGTCAATAGCACAGCTTTAAGTTTCAAATCTGAAAGATAATCCTTTGAACATGCAATCGCAATTTCAATTACAAATGTAAAATAAATTAAAAAGTAAAGTTCCGAAGTATTTATCGTTTTACTTAACTCCAAAAAACTGGCACAGAAAATATAAGTATATTTGGTTTTCTTTTGTGTGTTTTTATACCTATGGTAGTAGAATAATAAGTGATCCCCATACAATACGATGGAGAAACGTAAATGCGTTGAAGTTTTTTCATGCACAAATTAGCATTATTTTTTACAAATTTTTAAATCGTATTTTTTCTTATTCGCATCTTGCGTTATCTGTTCCAAATTGTGAAAAAAGGCTTTTGCTATTCCATGCATAAATTGTAAGTAGGTACTCCAATTAATACCTACCTGCGTGATTAACTTTCGAGTCCAGGAGTTTGATTACAAGTTCCAACTACCTTACAACCCTAACATGTTGCCAAAGGGGGTAATAATAACTTCATTTCTCTATACTCCTTTTTTGTTAAAGGTGGATGCGTGGACGCTGAAGATGCGCTTCGTATGGAGAGACGCATGCTGTGGCGAGCGCCTGAGTTACTTCGTGATCCTAATCCTCCCACAAGAGGCTCTCAAAAGGGCGACATGTACTCCTTCGGGATCATCCTGTATGAGATCCTTGGCAGGAACGGGCCGTGGGGCGACACCAACTTGACTAATGCTGGTAAGATTTAGTTCCAGTTTGCAAAGATCTTATTATTGCAGGGCAATTATTATTTTTGCGTTGATTACAATGTTTGGGTAGTCATTGAGAACATTTCTTGCAAACACATATCTACCAACCTAGACAGCCTTTGTTATTTTCTGATAGACGCTGACATTTACCACCTTCCAAAAGCTTTTTTAAATTTACCTTTGGGAAATTCAGGGTTATTGATAAGCCTAGCAGTTAGTTAAATGGTCAGTCTAGAGTCAGCTACCATCTGGATTCTGAACGGAAGATTCCGGTGCTGAAAGTCTCAATTACTTCCGTCTCTGTCTCTTGCCTAACTACCGTACCTAGAGTCAATGTCAATGACGATTAAATCATTACTATTTTATGAAGAATATGATTTTATTGACATTAAACTTCTCAGATAAAGCCGAAAGATACGCAATTCATGAACCATTCATCGTAATCTCTCCAGAATTCAGATTAAGAGTATTTTGCCCATACGGTAAAACAACTGGGTTACTAGTCCCCTGGAATGCCCCAATTCCATGTTAATTTAATGGTGCATTAATATTGAAGCGTCACTTGATGTAATTACCCTAGCCCAATTAAGTGTCAGGTGATATTAAAAGTAAGCTCTTTATACATTGACGGCATTTTAAGCTTGTTTCGCATAATTAAAATGGATACGGATCAACTCGGTTACCTAGAATTATTTTGGTAATTAAAAAGTTTTTGTGAAATTGGTCTGGTTGGACCGTTGAGCATTATGTTGCTTAAGTTGGGGCTTATATTATAGTTCATTTTAAACTTAGTGATCTCTTTAAATTTAATACTATGTATCCAATTATAAAACTACTGCTCAACGTGTCAATAAATCACATATTTATAAGCCGTCATGTCAGTGGTACCTATTAAAAGTTACTTTAATTCAACTGCTGTTGTGGAATATTCGTATCCTCCGAAATAACTACAACCATACAAAGTGGCAGAAAAGCCATTCGGGAAGCACCCAAGTTTGTCCCGATCGGGTTTCAACTTCGATACCTACATTTACAACCGATACACAACAAAATAGTTACAATATTTGAGCCTTAGTACAATACCTACAGGTGCATTGTAGCCACTATGTTGTGCCATATAATAAAACAACCAAAGAAGTTATAGTATTTACTAACTATTTTATTATCTGAATATTTTTACGATGAATTGGTTTTATGCCCCTCCTCAAATATCCTTTTAATATCTAGGCCAGGGATGGCGAACCAATGGCACGCGTCGTTATATTATTTTGGGCACGTACCCATCATAAAGATTGTTGTGCACTGAGAAAAAAACATCTACATATTTATAAAATTTTCCCAATACAAGACACATTCAGCACTTATTTGTTATTGTACCTAATTTTTCTCAGTGCCTAATATTCAAATCAAAATTATTTGTAGGCAGGTGTATGGCCTTATTTAAAAAAAAAAAGGCGTACACTGATAGATAAAGATTCGCCACCCCTGATCTAGGGCAAGATAAAGTTCGGTGTCGTTAATCCCATACGTATCCGCAGAGATCATTGGCCGCGTCCGCCATCCGATCGGCGGGGTGCTGTTCAGACCGCCTTTGAGCAACGTGAACGCCCATCCAGCTGTGTTAGAGGTGCTCAAACTGTGCCTGAGTGAACGACCAGAGCGCCGGCCTGACGTGAGGATCGCCAAACTCAGATTAAAACAAATGCATGCTGGAATGTAAGTAGTTTGTGTATTATTATAGTGTGTAAACATTTTAGGCTGTATTCAGATATATTTTTATTACAATGAATAGCGAGACGAGTAAACCATTCGCCTGATGGTAAGCGATATGGCCGCTCATTTCGAGTAGCAAAACCAATCACCACTATGAATTACAAAGCAACGACTAGCATTCATTTGCGCTCGCTATCCCGTCCAGGGGAGTTACTCTATGATCCGACACGAAGTTCGGATGTAGTTATAAAGTAAGTAAAAAATAAGATTTTCTTCTAAAAACGAATACTATTCTCTATGATACTTATCATTTTCTCCGAAATTAGTCTATGTTAACGACGAACGATAGAAGATTTCACATTTCGTGGAGTATTTAGGCATATTAGTGAAGTTTTACCTACGACGTCCGAACGTTCGAACTTCGTATTGGATCATAGAGTAACCCCCCAATAGTTACTCTGGCTATAATGTCAAACCGGAACACAACAGTGCATTTACAGTGCTGTTTGGTGAAGGACATAGACATTGTGGTGGTATCCACCGAGGCGGCCTCTCACATAATATGAGAGACCTACTAGCAGCAGACATTGTATAAACCTATTTTAGTTATCGATCGTTTTGTCCCTTTTGAACAACTTTCGAACTCAGTTTGATGGAGAAGCCAATACATTCTAGAACTTAAATAGTTTTATAAGCTGTTGGCAACCTTTTGAGTTGAAGAGCCAAAAAATAGAATTTACTACATTTCAAAGTTTTCAAAGAGCCACAATGTTTTTCTGACGACTGTTACGACGCCTGTCCCGTGGATGGGGTGCGGCAAAAAAGTCAGGGCAAGTGGCTGAGAGATAGGAATAGTGCATAATCTTCATTAATGGATTCAAAAACATTTTTTTGTATTGTTTTTTTAATGAATTGTATTGGCGTATGGAATTAAAGAGTCGCAGCTTCACATCCAAAGAGCCGCTGGTTGCCGACCCCTGGCATAAATAATTGTGTAATACAGGGTAGAATATTTGACGTAAATTGAATTATAGTGAAATGATCATTAATCGTAAAATATGACTTCGATGATATTACGAATACAAAAAGTAATATACCCGTATGAAGGTAGTTATGTGTAAAATAGGTTGGAGGAGTATCTAATTGCAATAATTAATAATTAGAATATGCTCCTACCTAATTCCTTCTAAGAAAATACAAAATTCCGTAAATGCTCTACCTAGTAATATCCTAGTCAACTGGTAACCCATTTTGTTTAGATTATATATAATTGTACGTCGGACCTTTTCAATTAAAAAGGCCAAGTAAACTGCAAACTAACTTATGTAGGCGGTTCAATATCGCATTTATATCTGTAAAATAGCCCTTCGCACAACAATGGACATATCTCCTCAAACAATTACGATTCAAACCATAACTATGAATTTTTACGAGGCTGAGTTCTAGCAAACGTTGCTTTGTAACAAACCTAGTATTTATAATATTGGAAACTTCCTCGTCAAAATAGCCGGTGTAATGTTGAAACTTATAAGCACTACGTTTCATTAAATGGTGTCTACTATCTATGTAATAGGAGTCCCGAAGGACTGTGTTATAGAAGTCATATTGCGATTTCCAACGCTATGAGCAGGGTCTGCGCAGCTTAATTGAGTGCACGACCTTTGGTTCTATGACGTGTTCCTAGATAGAAATCATAACATATAGATTGTTACTGACTTACCCAAGGACAAATCTATAGCTATGAAAAGAAAAACATTCATGAGAACACACTGAGTAAATTCAAACAACTCTTTAGTTACCTATTTATAAGGGTATAAAAATAACGCGATAGACAGATGAACTTCCAGAGGTGGTTTTATCAACTTTTGAATAACTTTGGGATCGAATGCCCAAAGTTATTCATGCTCACTTGAGCACATTATACACTTGTTTTTCATTCTTTGAGGTTATCGATATAGGCTGCCCATTATCTGACTTACCTTCCTAAGGTAGTATTTATAAAATATTTATACTTAATACTCTTACAAACTTGGTTACGAGTACGATGTGTATGTCGAGGAATGCACTCGTTATTTTTTTATTATTATCTTAATGATGTTTCCTTTTCACGTATTGTTTAATAAAATAAGCTCCTTTTTATTCTTTAACGCCCAAATACTGGAACGCCATTCAAATAATAAGTTGCTCTTAACAGCGTACGGCCCACTTAGCCAGTACATTTAAGCGGGATTAACGTAGTTAAGCGCAATTTATATTTAAGTTGCGTTCCAGTATTTGGGCGTTATTTTCTTATTGTTGATGCTTTATTAATAAAACGTTGTACATTGTTGTTATATAGGAAGACTAACATATTTGACAATATGTTGGCAATGATGGAGAAGTATGCGATGAACCTAGAAGCACTGGTCGCTGCGAAGACAGAACAACTGATGCTAGAGAAGAGGAGGACCGACGAATTACTAAACAGGATGCTTCCAAGGTAAGTTTTATTTTTCTATAATTAAATAAATGAACCGTGTCCTCTACCAATAAGCAGGAAATAATATTAACGCGTAGTCGACTATTATTATGCGCTCGAATTGCAGCCGTCTTAAACGATGGTAGAATCCCTAGTAGTGAACTTTTTAGAGCGTTTTAGTTTCACTCTGTTTGTATGTACTTTCGATCACACCGGCAATATAAAACGGAAAGACTACCATCTCTCGCCGTGGATACTATTTGGATTGCATTCCACTTACGAAAAAAGATCATAAGTCGCTCAGTCGCATCAGTACAATACCATGAACTTCAATACATAACATTTTGTTAACATAACATTTTACATATAGAACATCATTGTATATCACCATTTTATTATTTCGATATATTTTCTGGAAGAAAGAAGAAGAAGGCTTACAGACTATTTAACAAAATTATACTAATATGTAATACAACATAAACAAAAATTGCTAATAACAAGCCTCCATATTTATGTAGAACCATATTTTGTGCACTATTGCAAGAATTCTGAAGAGCATAATTCAACAACAACTCTTTACATTATTTACATTGTTAGACAGCTTCCATGGCGCAGTCGGTTACACACCGCCTGTGAAACGAGAGGCCGTGGGTTTGATCCCCGCACCGAGATAAATGATTGTGCGGCCCACAAATAGTTGTTTAGGTCTGGGTGTTTGTAAGACTAAAAACAATCTCTCGTAGTTGCTGATACCCACGACATAAGACTCGATCTTAGAGTGGAGTAATATTACGTATGTGACTGTTGGGTGCTATTTATTTCTTTATTTGTCAGTCTGAAATCAAGGCATCTAGAAACAGAGGTGTGTTAACCGTTCATGTTAGAAAGTATACATTGTGGTTCCATATAAAACTCTGCTAAATTTAGTACTATAAACTTCCTTTTCTAGTGTGACATTTGATATAAACTTAGTCGCATACAGTGCTCCAGCTGAAAATATCCATATTTAGTTACCGTGACCAGAGCTTTGTCTATTATAGATAGGAAAAACTACCTATAAAGGCTTGATAGTTACCTGTAAATAATCAGATTTTGGTTGCTAATAGAAACTTCCTTTTGCAGGATAACCTTTGATGTAAACTTAGTTACGGGTGTACAGTGACAACGTAAATTTAAGTTTAGCTGCAGTGTCCAAGCTTTTCCTTTGTTTAAACTAGGAAATTGTTCACGTCAACTTTATTGTAATAGCTTCGGCTAAATAGAAGTAATTGAAGCCATATAAAATAAAAATATATAAAGTGCCTTTGGATTGAACAGCACTGCTAAATAGGAAACCTTAGATTCAAACCTCACACTCAGGACTAACTTTTGGAAGTTAATTGAGAGTTCCACGCGAGGATTTTGAAAGTATTTGGAGTATCGTGGAAAAAAAAATCACGGTGGTCGCGGATTGAAATCCTAGGGCACACCTCTGACTTTTCGGAGTCATGTATGGATTGATAGTAATTGCCACGCACTATAGCGGCAAAGGAACACATCGTGAGGAAACATGCATACAATATTATTTTTTATGAATATTCTATGATGTGTCAAGTCCGACAACCCGCATTGGGCCAGCGTGGTAGCGTTTATAGTGTTTCTCATCTACTGGTATGATTGTATTTTTTATTTTAAATCCGAAATCATGACTATCACAGTCGCGCCTCTGTTCCGATGGAATGCTGCCACGTAAATTAATATTCAATCTATTAACTACAATATAACATATTCAGAACAAGTTGACCACAATTTAACATTAATCGAGACGCAATAAACCGATATCTAAGAGTATAATATAGTAAATACATCGGACACGTTGATAATAATCATTCACGAGCACGGTGCAGATGTGATAGACAGCCATTCTGAGAATTCACGTCCCACATCGATCTTAATTGAAATCAGCCTCAATTTCAACACTCATTTGTTACCACCTTACAAACTATGTTTAATGTAATATCGGACTTTTGACTATTTTAATCATACTTGTGAGGCCGCCTTGGTAGGTACCACCGCAATGACTATTTCTCCCGCCAAACAACAGTGTAAATGCACTGTTCTGTTTGGGATTGAAGAACATGGTGCTCAGAGTAACTACTGGACATATTGAGGCTTAATATCTTATGTCTCAGGATGGCGGGCGCGATGGAATGCCAAGCATTGCTTTGTAATTCAAGGTGTTGTTTGGTTTCGCTACTGATCATGAGCGGTCGTATCGCTTGCAATATTTAGAGAACAATATTATTATCATTATTACTCAATGCTTCTCGCCCTGAGGTATCCATCGTCGTCCAAAATGTGTGCGACAGACATCCCTTGGTGTGGTTTTAATTGGTATGTAGTATTTGTTAGGGACCCGGCTCAGCCGCATTATCCGCAGTATTTAGGGTGGGAAGGCCAGCGACACTAACATACCCCTTTCGGGCTCGTCCAGGGCACGTAATGCGAAGCTTTCCTATAGACACCAAAAAAAAACAGGATCTAGTAATACTACTTAACGGAAATAATAATTGTTTTATCTACGACGTCATTTTGCCTTCAGTACCAGGAAAATAATGAGTAATTAGATCAGCTCTCGCAATTACTAGTTGAATAGTATTTTTCTTATAACTCTCTAGTTATTAATTCTTGTGAATTTTTAAATTCCAATGTTTGTATTATAAAAAAGTATGTTCATTTTTTTATGATTTTAAATAATGTACCCCATACGGGCATGTCAGGATTATTCTTCTAGTAATCATGTTATTTGTTTTAACAGGACGGTGGCTGAAGCCCTCAAGAGGGGAGAACGGTTTCAAGCAGAGAGTTACGACTGTGTCACGATCTACTTCAGCGATATTGTTGGCTTCACTAAACTGGCCGCTACCAATACTCCCATGCAGGTAAGTCATAAATGCTCCACGTATCTACATACAATATATGTAACACAATTGGAATAGCTACCCAACTTTATTTATCAACGTTTGTCTATTAACTATAGACAGCTTCGTACGAAAATGGATACGATTTGGTTAAGCGCTATGTACCTATTTAGCTTTAACAGCAAAATATACTAAATGAGGATGCTGAACGCAGTGTTCAGCGGTGTTCCGCTACGTTCAGCACTAAACGCAGGCTGTCCTCCACTAAACAAATTGCAATTGGTGCAGGATAGGCTAACCGCGAAACGATTACAGGCTTGTCATTCAACGCTGTACGCAACTGATAGAAGCTTTACAACGGTAAACTATGGCGAATTGCACTGGATTTTTGCAAAAGCAGAGCTGTATTAGAAACAAAAGTCTTCCAGTGAAATGCGAGTAGGGTTGAACAAATGTAGTTATCTACGTCTTCAATATTGAATTGTGTGGTAAATTTGTTATGTTTCAAATTAATTAAGTTGTAGGTATACATTTACGGATAAATTAGATTGCGAGCTAAGTAAGCTGCTTTAAATATTTGTAGACGAAGTTTTAAAAAAAATATTTTAATATCTTAGAAGTTTCACCTTTTCGGTTGATTTATTTTTTTTGGAGGTTGTCCCGCCCTATTATCCGCCTCTGCAACTCTTGAGACAGGGGCCCTACTATATACATCCGAACGAACGAACGATCGAACGAACGAACGAACGAAGTTGGGCCCTACTATATTCATCCGAACTTCGAAACTTCGGATAATCGCAGTTTATATACGATACGAATGTACCTACATATACTTATGGTCGTAATTGACTTATGGTTACGATGTACGTTATACAACTTCGAACTTTTACAGAGTAGATACATTCGTATCGTATATAAACTTCGATCGTCCGAAGTATCGAACTTCGTTCGTTCGTTCGTTCGTTCGTTCGGATGAATATAGTAGGGTCCAACTTCGTTCGTTCGTTCGTTCGGATGAATATAGTAGGGCCCCAGGATCAAAAGTGGCACGCATTTCAATAAATAAGTTATTTAAATGCGTGCTACGCCCCGTTTTAATGGGCCTAATCGATCCATACGGGGATCCGTACCAAATACACCCCATACAATTCGCTCCATACAAGACTGAAGGTGTCAAATAGTCCCCACGTTAACGTCGCTATCCTTGTCAAGGAATAAAAGGTTCTTTTCGAATTTTCGCCGACGTTCTTTATATTTTCTAGAATATAAATATTCATTTAAAAAAAATATTTTACTTGAATGTGACAAATGTTAAATTTTATTTGCGGTCATATTTTATAAGTAGTCATATAAGTCCCTTTTAAAAGAAGTAGAAATGTCTTTTGAGAGCTAAACATGAAACGTTTACGCGCACCCCAATCCGATATTAATGAATGTTTATTTTATTATCAATAAATATTTTCCCATTTCCCATTTATAAAAAAGGATCCCTACATGTGTTTCACCTCAAAGTTTTATCGAATATTATGTAAATCCTTCCTGAAAGGCCTTCAGTTCGACCCACAATATTTTGGACTTCCTCATCGCGTTTTCAAAAGTTAAGGGAAAAATATTATTTGATTTGCAGATTGTGGAAATCCTGAACGACTTATACACATGCTGCGACGCCATTATATCATACTACAATGTTTATAAGGTATGTTATTTAGTATAGATTTGCTAAATTTTTAATAAATAACACGCATCAGTCACACACATAGTCCTGACCCCACACTACGATCGAGTCTTGGATCATGAGTATCAGGCACTACGATAGACTTTTCAGTCATACAAACACCCAGACCCGAAATAAATATTTGTGGGGCGCACAAACATTTCTCTCGGTGCGGAGATCGAACCCGCGGCCTCTCGTTTCACAGGCGGCGTCTAACCACCTGCGCCACTGAGGCTGTAAAAAATCACATGCATTTTATAAAAATTTCGCACGCCGGTGCGATTTTCTAAAAATATCGCACTCAAAACAAAAATAGGTTTACGTCTTGAGTCGATATTAATAAGTTGAGTACGAAACCCCTCTCATATTCCTACACATAAGACGCAGCCTCTTTTATAGCGTTTTGCTCATAAGCAAGTTCATTACTTTACTGGTGGTAGGTCTCTAATATGTGAGAGGCTGCCTAGGTGGGTACCACCGCAATGTCTATTTCTCCCGCCAAACAGCAGTTTCAATGCACTCTTGTATTTCGGATTGAACGACATTGTAGCCAGAGTAACAACTGGACATATTGAGTCATTACATCCTATGTCTGAGGATGGCGAGCGCAGTGGAATGCCAAGCATTGCTTTGTAATTCAAGGTGTTGTTTGGTTTTGCTACTTTTTAGGAACGGTCATATCGATTACCATCAAGTCAACGGGATACGCGTCACGCCATTCATTGTAAAAAAATCATTATTAAGAAATATCGCACTCAAGCGCAATTTTCTAAAAATATCACACCCAAAAAATAAAAATAGGTTTACATCTTGAGTCGATATTAATAAGTTCAGAACGAAACCCCTCTCTATTATACTCCCTCTCTTCCTCCTACACTGTATTTAATAGCCAACCGCCTCTTTTATAGCATTTTGTTAAAAAGTAAGCTCATTATGTGTATTATTATTATCCCAGGTGGAGACCATCGGCGACGCATACATGGTAGTGGGCGGTCTGCCAGAGCGCTGCGCTCGACACGCAGCCGAGGTTGCGTCGCTGGCCTTGCACGTGCTCGACGCTGTGCCTCAGATACCAATGAGGCACATGCCTGCTTCCAGACTTCATATCAGGATAGGTACGATACTATTTGTATAGTATAAAAAATTTTGGACATGGTAATAGGGCGAAAAGGTTTACGTTCTATCATAAGTGGAATATTGTGCTTGTTAAAATGGTTTCTTAACTCAAACACAGAGTAAAATTATTTATATTAAGCTTACACTAAAACGCTGGGTTATATCTCAAATGTTAAAGGTTAATTAAATGTTAAAAATCAAATGATAATACTCTGGTTGTGAAGCGAGAGGTCGCAAGTTAGATCTCCGCACCGAGACAAATTTTTACGCATTCTAGGAGTAATTTTTGAGCCATCTTGCGAGAATGACAAGTCCCTTTTACTTTCTGATAATACTTATTTGATTAGAACTATAAATGGTAAGTGTGTGAATTTATACTCAAAATATCTTTCCATCGACGTATTAATCTTTAATTTCTATAATTTCGGGATAGGCATTTACTAACCTATTGAAAATAAATAATATCTACACTAGTGATGTAACGAATGTTCGCATTCGCATTTGCGAATCGCGAATATTCGCATATTTTTTGGCATTCGCATTCGCATTTGTATTCGCAAGAAACGAAGCGAATGTTAGGCGAATGTATTTGACAAATAAAAAGGAAATTTATACGAATTTGATGGTTGTGGAAAAATACCCAAGAGCAAGAATTTCTGTTGTAAATGCTATTTTTCAAATGATTTTTATTATATCCAGAATGTTGTCCTTAACTTTTCTGTATACATTTTCGCAAACAAAGGAAGTAAAATATTTCCGACTTAACAAATTATATGAAGGACATAGTTGCTTGATCAATCTCACAAATCTGACGCATTCAACAAAGTTAAACAGGAAATCTTCCAGTGCGATCATATCCCCTATTAAATTATCCAACTCCAAACACTTGGCGTTGTTGTTATCCCCTTTTTTTTAATTTTTCGATGCAATCATTTAAAGATATCTGTTTATGTCAGTTTTGGTGCATATTAGTGAAGAAGACGGCAAAGAATTAATCTTAGCAGCGTCTTGCTTTTCATTTTCTCTTTTTTTTAATTCGTTGTATTCGTTAGTATATTTAGCTTGTTAGTGATTGCGCATAGCACTAGTGGTCTTTCCTTTCCGAGAGTATTTTTTTGTTACACAACTTACATTTTCCACTTTCAGTGTCACAAATTGTGAAATAAGTCCAAACTTCACTTACATGGGCTTTACTCATGTCTTTAAATCACTTTTATCTGACAGACACACTTAATTATCTTCAAACAAAATAAACAAATAATTTCGAATGATCAGTGAGACTAAATTTGTTAATTGAACCTGTCAAAGCTCGGGCCGGCTCGACATGCTCGACTATGTTCGTTTTAACATGGCCGACCCGAAATGTTGCGTGCCAAATTTGAAAATCAACATTTGCATTCGCATTCGTATTCGCGAATGTTAGATATGAATATTCGCATCCGCATTCGCATTCGCGAATGTGAGAATTCAAACATTCGTTACATCACTAATCTACACAAAGAGCATTATCCGCAAATAACAATTTTACTTCAAAAACAAAAGAGAACGTAAATTACTGAAAAGCTTTCAACGGAGATTTAACAATTTTTATTCCTATATTCAGGCATCCACAGCGGTCAATGCGCAGCCGGTGTGGTAGGAGTGAAGATGCCCCGCTACTGCCTGTTCGGAGACACGGTGAATACCGCCGCCCGCATGGAGTCTAGCGGAGAGCCGCAGAAGATCCACGTCAGCAACGACACATACATGCTGCTGAAGAAGCAGGGCGGATACCACTTCAAGGAGAGGGGGATTGTTAATATTAAGGTTATTATTTTTAATAATCCTGCTGTCCATGATATATTTTTTCATGAATTTGTATGATACATGAAGTCCAACAACAACTCAATCAAATCGAACCGCCGATTTTAGAGGAAACAGATGCCTTTAAGAAGGACGTATTTGAGCTGGATTATTATTATATCATAATACTTTTGTATATTAGGTATTAAGTCATAATATTATTTTATAATGAATAAAAAATAAAACAAAAAAAATTGCTTTTTCCTATAGGGCAAAGGCGAAATGAAAACATGGTGGCTGGTTGGCGAAGATCACGAAAGAAGGCGAAATTCACTTTTCAGATATCGTAAGTAATACGTAATTGTTGTTGGTAGTCCTACGGATTATATCAAGTATTTAGTATAATACTCAAATAATATTTAATTTATTCTTTCACAGAGCCAGGACTAGACAGCATCGAGTCTGAAAACGAACCATGGCGTCCTCCCGAGCGTTCCATTCTTAACATCAGGGACAGGGCTCGACTTTCCTGTGGCTCCGTGGGTCCAGGGTCAGCGCTTTCCTCCCCAGGACCTCCCGCCTGCGCCTGCTTCGTACCACCCAGGGACCACCACTCCGCCCCGGTAGTGTCCTTCTGCGAGGAATGATATTAACCACACGTAGATAGCTACAATTCACTCTTTTGGGTGAAAAACGATTCAGAAGTTCATGAGATAAACAATGGTGCAGATAAATATTTACGTAGTCGTAAAATTAAACATGTTATCAAACATGACGTAAGACATGGTGCGAATAGGATCTTACCTAAAGTTAAGGAATTAAAATACGACATCAGTGATAGGATAGTTATGATTGAATTAGATGAAGTTGTTGTTCATGATGATACTGAAAGGAAGCAGGTAATGAGCTATCGTAAAAGGCGTGTCGATTACGAAGGCACTTGGTTGTAACAACACGATATAGTTATTATCGAATCTCATTTTGTTTCATAGAATGCACCCAAATAAGATGTTTGTAGCACCTACCAAATCTTGACATCTACATCAATGTATTAAAAATTCTGGCAAATGGATATAAGCTTTTCTTTTATGATTAGTGTAATTGATGTTTGCTGAGTTATCATTAGATAGGATTAAAAAGTTGGATGTAATTATAATATGATTAATTGACATGGTGAGTCATGCTAGGGTGGCTAATATTCTAGGATACAATAAGCGTATAACATCATAAAGGGATTGTCAATTTTAGAGGGTCGAAGTATGCCACCATGTTACTAAGAAGTAATTCAAATTAAATGTACTTTCATAATATAAAGATTTCTTCGTCGACAATGACGAATAAGTGATATTAAAAATAACGAATAAGTATATGATTCTTTCTTTTTTAATGTGTAAGTATTTAAATATTAATAAAGGACATAAGATACGCCGTCGGTGCAGTAGTTGCTTAATAAATATGTGTATAATCATAATATCGATGTGTTATTGTACTAACACGAATGATTCTTATTGTGTAGAGAAAAATAAAATAATATTACGTACTGACCCTAATTTTCTAGTACGTTTGAATACGAATGACAAAAATAAAAATCAACATTTCATAGGTTTGCAATTTAGGACTTAAGAATATTATTGCAGTATTGATGGTATGAGCTTTAATGAAAGTACTAGAGATCGAATTTGATTCCCATTGTTTTGGAATTTATGGCCTATTTGAGGCCGAGTTAATTTATAGGTAAGTGACTACTTAAGTAATTTTAAATCTTATAGAAATCGTGTTTAAGCATTGAATATTGAGATTTACTAAAAATGGGATATTTAAGTGTTTGGCGTTTAGGTTTAAGTGTCTGTGTCTGCTATTTTATTCGCATAAACGATGTCTATGATATGTTCAAGCATTTCTAGTCATTATATTGATCTCATAAGAAACTATACTGACTATATCGGTAAAAAACTACATGAAAAATAATAGATATTTATTATATAAGCTTACGAAAAAAAACTAGTTGTTTGTCAAAAAAGATCATACTGTGATTTCAAAAGTTACTATAAGACCAAAAAAATATTTATTGTGTATTGAAAATTGTTGGTTGTATTGTATGCTAAAATTATAGATATATACCTACATCTTCCTACTTTGTAAGTGGAAACTTCTTAGGAATTAAATTTAAGTATTATGTGTTACCTAAGAGCTTACACAGACCAATGGAATGGTAGAGGATTTAATTTTTTACCAAAGAATATTCAAACTTATCTGATAGGAATATGACATACATTCGAATATTTTAAATTTATTCCGTGGCATTGAAAGGCATGTCTTGACGCGGCATTTTTGGAGCCGCTCAAGTTTATCAAGTTGAACTTGGTTTAGGTGAACAACACTCCTTTAAACGGAACTTATAAAGGTTACCACTCATTTGACCCGCCCAGCACCGCCGCAGAAATTGTATGGACATACGCTCACTACATCTACTCCGTAACGTCACCGGATCGTCGCCGCACACGCGTGGACCACTCGTTGCTCGCATGCTTGTATTGCGTTTTTGACCATAGACAATTCACAAGCCTCGAATGAACCGTGCGTTGCCACTGAGTGGCCCACGCGGGGTCCACCTGCGACAACGAGTGGGCCACGAGCGACGAGGCGGTGCTGGGTGGAATTATGAGTGGTAACCATAACTGAAATGTATACCAGGCAAAAGGTACTGCCGAGTGGTGACGCAAGACTGGTGGTAGGTCTCTCATAATATGTGAGAGGCCATCTGGTGTGAGGTACCACCGCAATGTCTATTTCTTCCATAAAACAGCAGTGTCAATGCACCGTTGTGTTTCGGATTGAAGGGCATTGTAGCCAGAGTAAGTACTAGACATATTGAGACTTAACATCTTATGTCTCAGGATGGCGAGCGCAGTGGAATGCCAAGCATTGCTTTCTAATTCATGGTGTTTGGTTTTGCTACTGTATAAGAGCGGTCATATCGCTTAGCATCAGGCAAATGGTCTGCTCATCTCGCCATTCATTAAAATAAATATATATATACATTATGTAAGCGGCTAGAGTGCGCTTTTTGGTGGCAAAATTCCATGCCATTCCGTTCCGGTGTGCGTAGGCCCTAACGTAGCATCCTCTCGGCCAAATTAAATTATAAAAATAATATATTTAAGGGTAAAAAAGCTTAGCTTAATATTGATTTTACTAGTTTTTGCTAGAAAAAAGGCTATATGACTTAACACAAAAATCGATAAATCATTTGTCTATGTTTCAGAAACTAAATAAATATTTATTCTGTTACCTGAAAGGTCAAATAAAAAACAGGCGAGTAAGTTTTTTATTTGACCTTTAAGGTAGGATATTATTAATAAATTCGGATGAACAATGGATTTACTTTAGCCCAAGGCTTTAAAATTGACTCGATTATTTTGTTCATTCTTTTTACTTTCCAAATCAAAGGATTGTCATGTTAGGACGAAAAACATCCGTGCTTATTAATAATGTAATGAATACCACGCCATACAAAATAATTGAGTGATTTCTAAAGACTCGGGCTAAAGTTAGTCCTTCGCTCATATGAATTTATTAATAAGGCGCGTAATTATTAAGAATCAACTACTACTTTCCTGATAATTAAACAGTTTTTTCTTTGTCAATGGTAAATATTATTATGGATACCTGACATTTTCTTGGCGACATATCTAACTACTATGTATTAGATTTTATGATTTCATTATTAAAATAAATACTATTGCTGTCAAATTTAGCCATCCAATAATGCTGTAAAAACAGAGCTATCAGGATCTATTGTAGTTATAAGTAAGAAAATTATATAAGTAAAAGAAGCATCTACTTGTTAATCTAATAAAATATCTATGTCGTATTAGTAAATGTTAAAATAATGTCCGTCTATTTGTAAGTATAAAAATTGGTGTATAATATGTATTTTATACAATATTTATGTACTAAATATTATTGTTAAATGTTCCAACTGAGAACAATTTACAAAATATCTTTGATGTTTATAAATGGATCAAGAATTGCTGTTGACTGTCTATGAAATAAAGATTTATATAAAATAATATTTTTGTTTGTTTTATATTCTTGACATACATTGCATTGTTGAGAATCGGATCAGAAGACATCATATATGTTCGTTGCAGTTGGAAAATAGACGATTTATGCAAATTGAAGTATAAATAATACACGTAAGTCTCTATGTCTCACGTATGTCTCTTGTGACATGTATGGCAGAAACCTCAAAGCTCTGAGCCCATAAATCGGCCACTGCTGAGGGAGTTTCTCGGGGCGAGAATCGTATGCCTTTATCGCACGACATAACCGCCATAAGATTATCGTGTTTCGCTAATGTTTACACGATGCAACTTTTTTAAATCTTTTAGATAATCACAACACTCAAAGTTCGTTTGAGATATGACATGTAACAAAGCACTGCAATTAGTAGAATCTCATGGACATTGTAGGCCTATATTTAATGTTTCTGACAAATAATTGGAGGGCAGATAATAAATACATTGGAAATATAGCCTAGAATGCTACTGTTAGTCGCCACAACACCCAGGCTCGAAACTTTGTGAACAAATACATCAAAATATGCCCATTTCTCCCGCCAAAAAGCAAAGTGAATGCACTGTTGTGTTCGGGTATGAAGGACAATGAAGCCTGAGTAACTACTGGACATAGTATGCCCAGTAAGTATAAGATTTTATTTCTCAATATTGAGATGGGGAGGACGGCGAGTGCAGTGAAATGCCATGCCCATCAGGCGAATGGCATGCCTGTCTCACCATTTATTGCCATAAAAAATAGATACAGACTTTATACAGAAATAAAATTAATAAGCTAATGTCTTAAAAGAGGTTTATTTTAAACCCTATTTTTATATTTACATTTGGTTGATATACTTGTATTAATTAGAAATTATATAAATAATGCATAATTAATACATAGGTTTACCTGTAAGTAAATTTACGCTTAAATACTACTTTAGTTGTAACTAGGATTGAATCATATAATTGTTATTGCATTAAGAAAAGCGTTACCTATAATAACTTTCATCTATTATAAGTACTTAAAAGAATTGAAACATTTCGAATGTACTAAATATTTATAGAATATCACCTTTAAATTACATATTTACACTATGTAAAGTAAAAGTAGATAATTACTTAATGTAGACAAAATAATTATTGTAAATTATAATCATATAGGTACTATAATTATAATAATAAAAATATATTTCTATTAATTGCCCTATTTGATTTACGTCACTGTGCATGTCAATTATATTTGAAGATTAAAATAAGGAATGGGGTTTGCGCGTGGGTTTGCGTGACAAGAGGGGTCTTTGGTAAGGGTTACTCGTCTTGCCTAGTATTTTCTCTTAGAGATTTTCTTCTCGTTCTTTTAGAGATTTTGCGCTCTCTTAACATATCTCCTACGGTAATTGCTTGGTTTCGTAGTTACCTGTATGGGCGCCGCCAGCGCGTTCGCATCGATGAGAATTACTCATCTTGGTCTGCCACGACTGCCGGTGTTCCCCAGGGCGGCGTTTTATCTGCTCTTCTTTTTTCAGTTTTTATTAATTCTATTTCCCAACAACTAACTTCTTCCTACCACCTTTACGCAGACGACTTACAAATTTACACCCAGGCTCCTGTAGAACGTTTGGCAGCCGCTATATATGTTACCAACAGTGATTTACACAAAATTACTACCTGGAGTAAGTCCTACGGCCTTAGAGTTAACCCGACTAAGACTCAAACAATTATAATCGGTAGCTCAAGAACTATCTTAAAAGTTGACTGGTTTCTTCTTCGTTGACTGGTTTAAAGGTAATGTTTGATGGAACCCGTATTGAAATTAGTGAAACTGTCAAAGATCTTGGGATTGTTCTTGACAGAAACTTGTCATGGGTTCCTCACCTTGCAGAATTGAGCCGCAAACTTTACGCCTCTGCTTCGATTCTCAAAAGGTTGCGTAACTTTTTGCCTACAGCCACTAAAGTCATGCTTGCACAATCCCTTTTACTCCCGATCTTAGATTATGCTGACGCCTCATATCTATATTTAACTGAAGAACAGCTAAATAGACTCGAAAGATTACAAAATTATTGTATCAGATTCATATATGGACTACGTAAATTTGATCATATATTCGAATATCGCAGAAAGCTGAAATGGTTACCTATTCGTCTTCGCCGGAATACTCATATCCTATCACTTTTATATAATATCCTATTTAACCCTGTTGCTCCTCAGTACCTAAAATCCCGTTTTGAGTTTTTACACCACACCCATTCCCGATCCTTGCGTTCCTCCGAAACCCTCCTTCTCAAAACACCCTCCCATTCTTCTTCTTATTACGACAAATCTTTTACCGTTCAAGCAGTCCGGCTTTGGAACGCACTACCATTAGATACTAAACGCTCAAAATCTATACACACATTTAAACATCAGGTACGAAACCACTATCTGAAAAGTCTATAGTGCCACTTTTCTTGTCGTTATTTATGTATTTTGTTATAATTATTAGTATTATTTCTAAATATGTATTAGTTTATTGGATTTTGGTATTTAAGTATTAGTATGCTATTAGATAGTTTACCTTTTTGTTTTCTTTCTTTATTGTTTACCGCCATCTACTACTATTTCCAATATTCTCCATCCCACGGTTGTCTGGTAGAAATCGCTTTAAGCGATAAGACCGCCCATTGTATTACCAAACATAACATATATTTAAGCTTAATACTGTAATTTGGTGTGTAATAAAGAATTATTGTATTGTATTGTATTTCTCATTAGCTCAGTTTTCAAATAACATATTGTTACAATATCATTAAAATTGAGATTCCGTAAATTTTATATATTCTTATTTTGTAATCATAATACTTAAATAGATAATCTCTTCTTTTAACAGGCTCCTTGTTTAACTTTTATATTGTACATATAGGGTGCATTTTTAAAGTGGGTGATGATAGCCCAATCTGAAACTATGACCAATAGTAAAACATGCTTAGAAGCCTCACAAGCCCAATTTTGATAAAAACTAAATATGCATACTTATATTTTCAATAAACCAATTTTCCTAGCAAGGAATCAACCTAATGATTTTGGCAAAAAATTCAAGGAAGTAATGACAAATGGCATAGGAGAGGCTAGGTGGATTGTGTCTCTGCCATAAATTTGTGTATAGGTCACATAAGTACTTGAACAATTTTTTGTACCATGTGATTGTACTACATACCATATTAATAAAAATAATATAAATAAAATTATCAAAATAATTTGTTTATAAAATTATCTAAATTAAAATAATAATTATAGTAATTGTATTACTTTTTGAGGCCTCGTAATCTTAATTCCATTTCTAGGTATGCTTTCATAGATGGATCGTCAACACTTTTCAATATCTTATCGCTAATTTCTGGTCCTGCATTGTGCATTTTGTTTGCTAAAGCTTCTGCCCACACTATGAAGACACAGTTGGAACATCCTGATTGGCAGCATGCTGTCGGGGGATTGTCTATGGATGCCTGGAAATAACAATATCATACTATTAATGGGTAGTTGCCAATGACTCAGTTTTATTTGGCAATTTTTTGTACGGCATATAGTAAATCAAGTCTTTGTGGGAATCCATGGGGGAGGCCTAAGTTGATTAGTGGACTTCCTTTAACTCAAGATAGAGCGAGAGAATAATTGTAAATTAAACTAGTAACGTAAAGAATAAAGCAAAATTTGTTTTTACATCTTTTCTTTTGGCAAGCACAAAGTTACATGTACCAGAAAATGTAAAGAACAGATACTGTTCTAAACGTTTGCAGAAAAATACTCTGTGTTATTGGTTTCATCAAGCAGATTTGGATTCTTAGGGCAATACATTTAATTAGCAGTAAAATTTATTCGATGAGCATGAAGGGCTATATTTCAAACAACGAAAAACAGTATTTATTGTGTCCAACTATGGTATATTAGTCTGAAAAAATCTAGTCAAATTTGAAGACCAACCTTGACCAAATGTGTATGTATGGTTATATAATTTGTATCAATAAATATACTTACATCTTTAGCTATTCTTTCTAATTCCTTTTCCTTTTCGTCTTCTGGGTCTTGACAATCTGTCGTATATTGTTTTATGCAACATTTTCTAAGGTTTACTAAAGCACCTATTGAAGTTCTTGCTTTCTGAAATGAATAAAAATTTTAAACATAAAGTAACAACGCATAAATATACATATATAAATAGTTTAATAGCTGAATACAAACCAGCATTGCTAATTTTATATTATATTATGATTTTTAATTCATTTCTGAAATAATTGAATAAAAATATATATATATTTACAATAATATTTATAATGATCTGTCACTTTTCAATTTTCATTCGATTTTACGCGCCGATTGAATACAGATTCCACAGATAAAGTAAAATAACAGTACTTCTACATAATCAGTCAAATTAAATCCAACAAAGTTAACGTGTGAAACCTACGCAATCTTTTTTGTGTACGTTAAATGACGCTGTTTCTTTGGTAGAAACAAATCGTTGTTATATGAACAATACATAACAAAATTATCATTTAATTTCCCACAATTTATTGTTTTTGTTTAAGGTTTTTGCAAAGTGTGAATTATTGATAAATTATTTATGCTATCGGATATTGTTATAACAAAATAATATTTATTCCTTATTTTATAATTAACTACTTATTCGATGATTTTTTAACTAGGTTTGAATAAAATAACACTTGAAAACTGAAAATATATTATCGAAAGACCATCGACATCATTTTTCTTTTTAAAAGTTTATTTTCAGGCAGTGTTCCAAATCAAGATTTTTTACGCATATGCCAGCATCTTTCTCTTTCTGTTGTATCAAAAACAATAAGGAGTCGATACAGCCGTGAATGTTTCATAGACGATCCGTGAATAAATTATTTTTTAGAGTTCGATGACCGCCCGGAAGCATTTTGTCCGTCATTTTTGATCTATAGATTTTAGAAATCGTTAATTTTTTCGGGACTTTTATCTTTATTTTGGTGCGTGTTATTAATAATTTTATTAAATAGTTTAAAGTTTTTGTAACTTCATCGATTAAGATCAACTCTTTGTCTTGAAACGTAAGTAATTTTTTTTGTGTATGCAGTGTCGTCTCGATGATAAGCTTAGCTTTATTGGGCAGAAGTGACGAAGCCGCAAATTTTTGTTGCTGCTATTAAACCGCAAAGGTCATTATCATGTTTTTTTCTGGTTTAAGTGTAGCATATATTAAACGAAAACCGCATTTGCGTTAGTTGGCATTCGAATTTGATTATTATCTTTGGGCGGTTCCATAATCCATACAGGATGTTGTGCGTGAAGGTCCTTGCTGACAAGTTGCGACAAATATGAATTTATCGCTAATTACATTCGTTTGAGAAGATAAAGGAATATGCGTCACGAAAAACTATTGATTTGTGGTGTTTGAGTTTTCATCAATTCTTTTACCCGTATCTAAATGTATAGGTTATGAATAGAATGATTCATTGCAGGTTCTTTTAATGCATGTATTGAATATGTAATGGTCTTGCCATGTTGTACATCAATTGCGTGCAGTAGTACACTCGTGTTGCGGTGGTGATAACAGTACCCCCATTAGTTACCAGCAATAAAGTGTAGATAAGCTTAAACACATAATTATCTTAGTTTTTTTAAAATAACATAAATATTTATTGTGAAAATATTAGTGGACTTTCAATTCAATGTCTTTGCCTTGAGTAGATTAAATCAAAAGTAAAAAACTATACCAGAGTCACCATGTCTGGAGAACCTGAAGTAGCGCACACACCTGAAGAAGACACTGAAGAGGAAGAAATCAAGTCGTCGTACAAACCTCCCCCGGAGAAGACCATTGAGGAGATCCTTGCGGCTGACCAAGAGGATGAGTCATTAAGAAAGTACAAAGAGGCCCTGCTTGGCCAAGCACAGGCAGGGACCGTCATTGTTGGTGAGTTTGACCACTATTTAATTTTAACATTTATATTATTATGACTAGGCGTGTAAATGTGCTCTACCATTAAATAGTAGTGAAAATCTTTGGGAGACCTCATTGGCTTATATTTAGGAAGTATTTTTATTAACAATTAAGCATTCCTAGATTTAAAAAAAAAAACTAATATTAAATATTGATTTGTAAAACTTTTTACCACAACTTCCATAATAAATCAGATTACAAATCACATATTTTGTACAGACCAAAGGTCACAGGTGAAGTTGTGGAATACATAAACATATTTATTTAGCATACCTTTCCTATGAGTCACTAGTATTAATTTAGTCTAAAAACAATATTCTTCCAATAACATATTTGAACTAAGTTGCAGTCACATAGCTTCCATAAAATTAGAGATATTGTACAGTATGAAAATATGGGATGTGTATAGATTGCTTATGATATTAGTTCAAGATTAGCCTGTTAAATTTATTCCATATTAGTACCATAATATGCAAGTTAAACAATAAAAGAATAAGTAAATAGCTATTTTCATTACTATGTGCATTATAATAATGTAGTTGTACATATAAAATCTATGGTCATTATCATGAGGAAACATTTGCAATATTTATTATTATTATTTTCAGATTTAATATTTATATATGTATCTCTATCTCTATATGTATCTCTATTATAATTCTAAAATATAATATAATATTTGAGTTGTAGTTTAGTTTATCTTTAGTTACTATAAATTCTGTATTTTTTGTCAAATAATTTATTATGGTCAATTGCCAATTTATATGCTACAAAATTCATGTTAAATTACAATTTACAATAACTCATACATTACACATTGTCATGAAGTAAACAGCATCATCAAAAACTGATACATTATCACTGATAGCATACATTTTTTAAATTATCAATATTCTAGACTCAATTGATTTCGTCATTGGCACTTGATAAGTAGTGATTTTATGACATTTTCTTATCGGCTCCATATTGGTAAACAACAGCATTGATGTACACATTTTGTGCTATTTTTCTTCCCGCATATGTATGAGACCGAAATTCAAAATACTAATTGTTTACTTGACATTTACATCCTTCGTCAATGTTAGAAATCTGTTTGCTATTTGATATAAGAAAGTAAACAATCTGAAGTGTAGAATTTATGAAGATCTAAGTAACAAAACAATGTATGTTCTAAATGTATTTTAATTTACCCTTTATTTAGATAAACATACAATGATATAATACAGAAGAGACGAATAACAGTTTTATTTTATTATAATCAATTTAACAGAATACTTTAATATAATTTATAGTTTACAATAAGTATTTTAATTATATGTAAACACATTGCACATGGCTACTGTTGTACACATGTATACTTATACATTAGTATGTCATTGTGGTAAACAAATACTATGGATCATTATTTTGCCAGAGCCCACTTGCAACAATCTATTCATGCATTCTTTTTGGTTCTGAACATTTTGAGTGACCCTGTCTTTGGTAGGATGTTAATGATTCGACAAGTAAAAATCTGATATAGTCATTGCCTTTAACGTCTCCATTTACACTGGCACTGTATATCAGTTTTGTTAGCTATCTGTCATCCCTAGTCTCCCACAGCGTCAAGACGCAGTTGGTTAGACGCCGGCTGTGAATCCCCGCGCCGAGACAAATGTTTGTGTGAACCACAAGTATTTGTTTCGGGTCTCGTAGTTCCTGATACCCATGACAAAACTCCATCTTAGTGGGGTCAGGTCTATCTATGTGACTGTTGGGTGTTATTTATTTACATAAATTATTTTTCAGAAACATTTCAACAACAATTTCTTTGTAATATAATAAGTGATAATGATTTTTGTCAGATCCCAACGATGAACGCAAGGTGATAGTGAAGAAGCTCGCATTGTGCGTCACTGGACGGGACGATGTCGAGTTGGACCTGTCCGGAGACCTCACTGATCTCAAAAAACAGGTAAACTATATTTTTGATTGATTTATTTCGATAATAAATCTGAGAATAAGTTGAGTGGCGATGCGCAGATAAACTTAGGAATGTTATGGTCTAAAGGGCAAATCATTGAAGGAATTAGTAAAATAGAGGCAAAGCAGGATGAATATAATGGTTATTATGGCTGTGAGTAGCCATAATAACCATTATATTCATCCTTCTTTGCCCCTATTTTATATAGGATTATATTTTATATATTATAGGATATGCATTTAAAAATAATATGAAATGCATTCGGATTTGGTAAATTAAAGTAGCAATTACATCCAATCTCAGTATCTGTAACATAATATATTACTTCCTAAGTGGTGGAATAGGCCGCTATTTAGAACAATATTTTATGCAGAAAATTAGTTGTCTCATAAATAATTGTACAACATTAAAAACATATTGTAGGATTAGGCAAGCTTTGTTATTGGATCGGTATAATTTACGACCGTGCAGTTGCCAAGTACGATCTAAATACGATGACTCGCGATGACAATATGATCTTCATAAAGTCATAAAATAGATGATTAGGCTTGTATGATGTTTATTGTTATTTTATGTAAATTGTCATATGCTACGGATAAATTATTATTTAATTAAACAAAATTGATATATTCGTGCGACTTCAATTCGTAACTGATTGATTTTTAATAAAAACACTTTTTGAACAATACATGTTTAAATATCCAGAGGTGACGAGCGTTTAAACAATATACATAGCCTATAATCCTAAAGTCTTATAATCGTAGTTAATCATACACTCACGCTTATACTTGTCCATAAGGAGGAAGGCAGAAATGCATTATTGGCGCCCACATTTTGCCGAGCTTATTTCCGTTCCAAGCAATGACGTTTTACAAATAGACGCGTCATACACTAACATAATGGCACAAAAAAATGGCGCGATGCGATGAAACGCGATGAATAGACATCGCTAGTTACGTAACAATAAGTGCCGCACTGTTATTGGCTAAAGCGCGTGTGACGTAGCACCAAGCATCAAGTACGGGATGACGTGGCGAGAGTTGTCAAACGTCGCCATGAGAGCGAATTTAATAATTTTATTTCATAAAAAAATAAATTTGTGTGTACTTGCGCACTAAATAAAATATTTATTTTGTTTCACAGTTTCAGAATAATTTGTACGTTATTTTAAATCAGTCTAATCTATTTTTCTGCAATTGGTTTTGAGACTACAAATAGTCAGAGAAACGCGTATCCGCGCCACTGGTTGAAGCGTGACTGATTGCACGTGAGGCAATTACCTTCCAAACGTCTTGCCATTATAAAGCTCGGACAACGCATCTATGCTTTATAAACATCTTAGGTTCCAAGATGTATTGAGAGGCGAGCCCGTCGCCATGTCGAGTATGAATACCATTGCTTGGTTACTTGTATAAGATTTTTTAACGCGAAATGTCTGGCGCAGGAATTGAACCTAGGACCTTTCTTTAGCCCACAAATTCAGCCGCCTGAATTTCTCACTCGAGTTTATTGTAATTAAAATAATTAAGTCGCGCATTAAAACAAAGATGAAACACGATTGCAAAACATCCGTATCAATGCATCCGAAGCGATTTCTCGCAATGCAATTCACATTGTGAACTGTCGCGTTCAGTGAACAGATATATTTAGTCGGTTCAGTTTCATTCACCGCGCTGCCGTGTATAAAGCAATAAAACTATTTCTCATGAAAGAACAGCGCACACAAACGCACCGACAGATTTATCGAGTCGTCTTGTTCATGATGCACGTAGTTAGATTAGTGTCCAACGTTTTGGCCCACATTATTATGATTTGCACTTCATACACATATCGTCACATGATGTCGTTATGTGTATTTCAGGAGGGTGAGATCAATTTTGTATAGTTGCATTCGGATGACGTCAAATTTTTGTTTTGAATCGTTTGCAATTTCCTTAAATACGTAGACGACAATCACTTACATCATTTAGACCTCACAGTAAGATATCAAGCCTTGGGTCGTCTCCTAAAAGTTCGAAAGACTATTACGCCTCGTTTAACACAGACCTAAAACAAATATTTGTGGGTCATTTGTCTCGACGTCTTCGTTTTACCATCGTCTCGATTACCAATGTCACGAAGGCTATAAAACAGTTAAATCTTTTGTGATCTGTGTTTTAATGAAGTTTGCATCTGCCCTTGTGATCTGGAATTACAGCATTATTAATCTAATTACTTTACTGTTTGACTAAAAACTATTTTTGAAGCTGTTAATTATATCAAAAGAGAAGTGTAAATGTTTTATAATTTATCTAAAAATAACTAAACACGATCAACATTCATAGCATTACAAATAAGACCAATGAGAATTGCAACGGTTGACTAGTGACGACAAATAAGTTGTGAGAGCCGTGAGATCTTACTGAAAGATCATTCAAGTTTTTGGACTGTTGGATTTTTACTTTAATTGGTTATATTTTATGAAATACATTAGAGTCCATTGCATGGGTAATGGAATCAACATATTTAAACATTTGTAAAGCTGTTTTATTTTAACAAATAAAAAATAAGGGTTTAGAGTGATTTACTAATTATGCACAAACTTGCAAAATACTGAAGTAACCTCGGTGGTGCAGTTTACTTATCTGTATCTGTATCTGTATCAGCCCATATACGTCCCACTGCAGGGCACGGGCCTACTCTACAATCGAGAGTACTATTGAGAGTGGTTAGGCCATATAGTCCACCACGCTGGCCTAGTGCGTGTTGGCGGACTTACATACCATAGAAATTCACTCAACTCATTCTTCAATTCAGTTTACTTATGTGAAACGAAAAACAGACACGAATGTTTATAACTTTCAAAGATCCCAGCTATTCGTTTCGACTCTGGATGATACGACACATCACGACAAGTGTTGTATCTTAATGTGGGCTTGTTTTTTTATTGCATAGAACCGGTAAAGAAGCAATCTGGTCACCTGATGGTAAGTGATTACTACCGCCAGTGAACATCTTCAACTTTTGGATCATTGATTATTGTATTGATGGCCCGTCAAATTGGGAAGGGAGCGGAAAGGAGAAGGATGGGAAGAGGAAAGAGGTATTGGGTTACTGGCAATTTCACTCACTGTACGAAACGCGTTGTTTCACGTCGATTTCCTGTGAGACAATGGTACCGCTCGGACAAGCCTGCCCATTCATCATGACTGACAACAGCATGTCCTTACTTCTATAGGGCTATATTAAGACTATGGGGTAACTATTTATTAATGGACCATCAACAAAGAATAGACAAGTTTATAACCTATAAATGCAGCAGAGCAGTTTTAACAGATCTACAGATCTTATTTACAGATCACCGCATTCAGGATAACGTATTGTTATAGCGTTGGTACGCTGGGCATAAAAAATAAATAATGTTTGGTCTGCTAACGTCTGATCGATAGGCGTGTTTTAATGACGTTGCATGCACATCGTAAACAGTGCGTCCTTCGGTTGTTTATCATCACGTCGACAGGTGTACAACGGTCGTGTCTGTTACTCCATAACTCGGCAGATCGCAATTAGAGAATGATATGAACGTTGCCTGGCAATATTCCAGATCGGCTTAGTACAGGCTGGATGATTAGAAAAGCTTCCACGTGGAGACTTAGTTGTGTGCCCGCCTTTTGATGGCGATCTTTCTTTTGATCAGATTTTAATGGGAATGAAAATAAAATTAGATTCTTGTGAAGTACGATTATTTGTACGACCTATATTGAGATATGATTTTGCTGGAACTTTTATTAAAGCTTATCAAATTCAATCATGATTTCTTTAACAGCGAACGAAAACGTGATGATATCTACTTACCTGAATATTTTAGAAATAATTTCTAAGATATAAGAGGTTTAGCAAACATTGATTGTTGGATTGTAGTGTAACTTTATTTCCTACAGCAATAAATCAGTTAGATGGGTGATTGTAAAATTATTAGCAGAAATATTTACACTATTAATACGGATTTTATTTTTAGACATACCGACTATTGTCGTTAAACTTTGCCATAGCAGGAAAATATTTCACACTGATCTATATCTGCATTGATGACTCATACAAATATACGGAGAGCGTAAATAGATGTTTGTTTCATGAGGGGGACGTACTGTATTCATATTATTTTATTCCTGACACGAATGCCAGGATTAATTAACATTCATTTAAAACATATTCTAATACATTCTGATATAATGTGGTAATTTATATGTATAGTTGTAACTTGTAACGCGTACTATTGCTTATTATTCCATTGCGTCCAATTACAACGATAACTCGGACGGGAAATGTAACAAACATTTATATTATAGACATGCAGGAAGAATGAAATTTATCCTCACAAATAGTACTCAATGTATTGGCTTAGTTGACAGCATAATGTTGCATGTGAATATTAGGTGCCAGGATTGAATTGGGTTTTCCACGAAAACATTTCTATTAGATTTCACCGCACCTAGACAAAATGTTAGTGTGAACCACAAGTATTTGAATCGGGTCTGGGTGTTTGTGAGACCGAAATGTCTGTCGTAGTTCCTGATATCCACGACATAAGATTCGATCTTAGTGTGAGGTCAAGACTGTGTAATGTGACTGTTGGGTGTAATAATAAAAATAATAGTTTAAAAAAACTAAAAAACACGCTTTATATAGAAAACCCAACTAAAAAATAGAAAATAAATTTTTAAAAATTTGAATTTAGAATATTGTATATAAGAAAAAAATATTTTTTATTGTAAAAAAAGCGTGGGTGCATGTTTTCAATAGATATAATAATTATTTTATCGACAGATATACGTAGAAGGATTATCATTTTGATAATATCTTAAAAAGCACCCCACGCTTTTTTTACAATAAAAATTTTTTTTTTCTTATATACAATATTCTAAATTCAAATTTTTAAAAATTTATTTTCTATTTTTTAGTTGGGTTTTCTACATAAAGCGTGTTTTTTAGTTTTTTTAAACTATTATTTATTTTCTATTTTTTAGTAACATAACGCCATCTGTTGGTCAGTAGTAACATTTGACACTTGAAGAATACAATGTTAACGCCATCTAGCGATGAATAGTGCAAACATTCATTATTGACGTTATCACGCCATCTAGTGGTCAGTGGCAATGGTCATCAATTATAAAATAATTAATCCTGGCGAATCTAATCAGGATAATCATATATTTTAATCGAATTATTGTATTGTCATCGGTCTTTGACAGGTGTGCAAAATTTGAATGAAATCTGTCCGTTTAAAGTGGGTCAAAATCGCGTCTTAAGGAGTCGGTTACAAACATACAAACAAACATACAAACTAACTTACAAACAAACATACAAGTGAAGCTAATATAAAGCGTGTAAAAAGATTGTAATGTGTAAAGTGACTATTGATAGGATTTTCGTATCTGCCCCCTTAGTGACTCCCTAACTATGATGCACAATACAATATGTGTGACAATACATTCGATAATTAAAATAGGTTTAAAAACTATCTACGAATAGGCTTATTGTGTCTTATAAGCCTATTCTTAGATAGCCCCTAGCCCTTACGGATATATTAGCTCAAATATCTCACCGACCTTTAAGGACGGCGACGAAGCGATTCCCTTAAAGGCTATAGAATAGACTCTCCGAATCTTTGCTATAAAAATTCCCATATTATTACATATTTTTTTCGTGTTGATTCCATACGTCGTCTACTCTAGTCTCTAGATTAATATAGTACCGCACAGCACGTGGGCAGGAGTTACTAATGTCTGCGACATGTGTATTTGCAGACGATGTAAATAGCGTATCTACCTGCTCTTTATGAAACATATTACGTGCACACACGTTGTCAAATGCATAGGTGCGTAATGTCGCGGCCCACTCGCCCGAGTCATCGGCGTAAACATTTACAGTAGACTGTATGCCCGATGTAGCGATAACTAATATAAAACATTGAGCTTTTGTTTTCTTTAAGTTCATGGCTATGGTACATGACAGTCAATGGACACGATGTTAAAATGTTTTAAAACGATCATAAGGTGCATCGACAATATTTGAATGAAGCTATCATCGTACTTTTCTTGCACATAGTTAATTTTGTGCACTGATTTGTTTAGGAATTTAACTTCCACAAATAGGGTATAGATCCAACTAATTGTTGTCATAGTAGAAGCGTATACGATATGGGACCACGTGTAGTCGAATGCATAGATATAATCTTGTGGCTCACTCATCGGAACAAATAAAACGCAGAGTTATAATGTTCATATTCAATACTCATATTTTTATCGAATTATGAGAGGCAAACGAGTTGTCACACTCGTCAGTCGTCCGATGATAAATGGTTTATCTTCAGCTACGGACACTTTTGACATGATAAATTAAGAGCGTCATGCTTTCTCTATGAAATTATATAAATGTTTCTATTGTCATTCAGAAATAGCCTTCAACTAGTAATGTATTTGTTAATATTATATAAGTAGATATATTTAAAAGATTAGAGAAAATATTTATATGTATCGGAAATATAGTGGTAAAATAGTATGTATTTTATATGCCATTTATTTGTATTTGATTTGTAAGTGAGTTTAAAAGTAAGGAACATCATGATGAAATAATTATATTGTTATTCAGATTCTAAACAGCATTATTATGTGACTGTTTACTTTCTACAAGGAATATGATTACAGAATTGAATGTCAGAACATAAAATCAATTACATTTAACCATTTAAATTATCATTAAATTGTTTTAAACACGCTTCATATCATATTGAATTTACAGACACTAACATAATTGTAAAGGTCGTAATCTTCATTACTGAATAGCCATCGACGTACATTTGCAGTCATAACAATTCTCGATATCGATAGAGCATTTTGTAATCTAAATTCGTCTGACAGATGTTCAATATCATGATAAGTTTAGTCAAGTGTTGCCGTAGCACTAATACCTATGATTAAGGCCAATTGCGTGTTTTAGAGATTGCTCGCACATGATCCCGCTAGACTGGGATTAGAGACAATTAGGACTGGCTTTTTATGATTGTTCAGAGTTAAGTGTTCGAGTATTGTATTGTAAAAGATTGGATGTAATGTGTGTGGTCTCATGATAAATTGTTGCGTTTCAAAAATTGATTATCCCATTACCTTATTATTAATATCAGACCAAACTTAATTCTCAACCTATAGTTTTTCGTTGCTATATTATATGTTGATATAAACTTATGGTAATACAATTATAAAAATTACTTATCCACGCGAGAAGTTCAGGTTATGTGTGTCCTAATATGGGGTGTGACTCCGTATCTAAAATATGAAAGCAGTTTCTATCATTTAATGAATAACATTTGGTCTCAACTTGTTCATGTGTTGAAAATCCCCACCTATAGATATGGGGACTAACACTGAACATTGAAATATAGCTCAATCTGAAGAGTAGCCATAAAAATGCCATTTTGTCTAAATAATGACTTTGGAATTAGTCTATTTTATTCCTACGACGTTTAATACTAAAAACTAAAACTAAAAAACACCGGCGTTACGTTGTCCGAATTTCTTACGAAGACACGGCACGACGTATTTATGGCTGCACGGGAGAAGTTTGGTGTGACTAAGTGCTGGACCAAGGAAGGCAGTGTATATGTGCTCAGTTCTGGTGCTCGACATCGCGTTGCATCTATAAGTCAGCTTAACAAGATTCCCGGAGATGCTGATAAGGCGGTTCCAGTGCCAAAAATCATAGCGCCTAAAACAAGACGAGCTACGGCATCCAAAAAGTGATTTGTTTTTATTTAAGCCTGGTAAAACACAATAGCCACCCACAAATTTTATTATTTTATTCTAACAAAAAGTAAACAATCACTATATAGGTTATGTCAAATTGTCAACACAAGAATGTCATTGTCGTGCGTTCCGTACTCATCTGTGTCATATTGTTTAGCATACTTTTTTTTTTTCTCTTATTTTTTTTTTTTTTTTTGTTTTGTTTCTAGTTTATTTAAAGTAATGTTTTCCTTTTTATTGTTTTACCCTGTGTGTTTTACCCGGTATAGTTAATTTGATATATATATATTTTTTTTAAATATTTAATTATTGCTAATTTTAATCTTTTGTATAGCATTCTTTGAACTGCTTCTGATTTCCCTGTTTTAAGTACTCAATTTTGTTCTCTTTGTTTTAGATGTAATATTTTACTTGTCTCCTAAATTGTTAACACAACCGGCAGATGGATGTTAGTAATAGTCGTAATAAGTTTTAAAGTTTATATTACTCGTAGTTCTATTTAGTTTTTTGTTATATATTTATTATTATATTTATTTATTATTATTTAATTATTATTTTTAACCAATGTCTTCGCATAATACAAGTGACAGTGAAGAATTTTTCTCAGCCTGTAGTGAAGATAGTTTTGAGAGTATACCTTCACTTGCTGAGACTCTCTCGGCCCAATTCTCCGATGTCCCTAAAAATTTCAATGTCGTTCATTTTAACGCCCAAAGTATTCCGGCCCATTTCGTGGATATACTGGCAAGTTTTGACTGTACACATATTCATGCTATTCTTGTTTCTGAGTCCTGGCTTAAACCCTGTCTTCCTTCCTCTGCTTACAATCTTCCTGGTTTCCACCTCATAAGAAACGATCGTACAATGGGTGGTGGAGGTGGTGTGGCGATTTATCTCCGAACGCACATTGCTTTTTCAGTAGTCAGTGTGTCGTCACAGCCTACACCACCAAACGCCGGAGAGCATCTTTTTCTTGAGGTGGAACTCTCACACCAGAAACTCCTATTAGGTGTCTACTACTGCCCCTCGCGCCGCGTGGACTTCTTCTCTTCCTTTGAAATAATTCTCGAAAACCTAGTCTCCTCGTACAGTCAAACCATAATCATGGGTGATTTCAACACCTGTCTCCTTAAAAATGACTCCCGTTCTTCCTCTCTTCAATCTATTGTTCAATCCAACAACCTTTCTATTCCTTCACTCTCTGCCACTCACCATTTCCCTAATTGTATTCCTTCTCTTCTTGACCTAATGTTTGTCTCGTCATTGAGTCATGTTGCCAAACATGGTCAATGCCCTGCTGATGCCTTCTCCTACCATGACCTCATATTTTTATCATATCGTGTCCGTCCACCCAAAGCCTCTCCCAAAATCCTCCTGAAGCGAAATTTTCTGGGATTGAATCTTGCTAATCTTCGTAGGGATGCCGTCAACATTGACTGGAGCGCGCTCATGGCCTCGGACTGCGTTGATATCAAAGTCAATATTTTCATAGACCAACTAATGAAACTTTATGATGTGCATGCGCCAGTTCGTAAGGTCAAACTGAAACATCGACCTTCACCCTGGCTAACTGCTGATATAAAAGTTCTGCTTTTAAAAAAAGCATCAGCGAAGTCCAGGTTTAAGCGACGTCCCAGCGATTCAAACTGGGAAAAATATGTGACGGTCCGGAATCACTGCAATAAGGTGTGTAGAGATGCTCAACGCCGATTTATTCATAATTCTGTTGGAGATGCAGATCCAGCGAAAGTTTGGAAATTTCTCAAGTCACTGGGAGTCGGAAAATCGCGCCATGATTCAATTTCTAATAACATTAATTTAAACTCTCTTAACCAACACTTCTGTTCTCCATCAAATTTAGATGGGACTACTAAAAGCAAAACAATACAATACCTTTCTTCGTGTAAAACTTCCGATTGTCCTCCTTTAGTGTTTAAACAGGTCGCTGATTGTGATGTTAGAAAGAACATTACGCTAATCGCTTCCAATGCTGTTGGCAGCGATTGCCTCGGACGTAATATGATTATCCCTATCCTTGATGAAATTCTTCCCATCATCACCCATATCCTCAACTATTCCATTGCCAGTGGGACTTTTCCAGCAGTCTGGAAAGAGGCCCACATAATTCCTCTACCTAAAAAAAGTAATCCCACTACCTTTTCCGACTTCCGCCCTATTTCTATCCTACCATTCCTATCCAAAGTCCTTGAGCGCCTAATCTACGCTCAACTCGCTGATTTCCTTTATAAAAACCAACTCCTGAACCCATTCCAATCCGGTTTCCGTCCTGGTCACAGCACCACTACAACCCTAGTTAATATTACGGAGGACATCAGATCGGCCATGGAAGGAGGCAAGCTGACAGTTTTAGCACTTCTCGACTTCAGCAATGCTTTTAATACGGTCGATTTTGATGTGCTACTGAGCGTACTAGGTTCGTTTAACATATCTCCAACAGCGCTTGTTTGGTTTCGTAGTTACTTGTTTGGACGCCGGCAGCGGATCTGTGTCGACGATAACGTATCGTCTTGGCACTCGATGTCTGCTGGCGTGCCACAGGGCGGCGTGTTATCTCCCCTACTCTTCGCAGTTTTTATCAACTCTATTACAAACAAACTTCGATCTCTCTACCACCTTTATGCAGATGATCTCCAAATCTATTCTCAGGCGCCTCTTCTTCGGTTAAACGATGCTGTCTCGGCAGTTAATAAGGACATTGAAATAATAAGTGACTGGAGTAAAGAATATGGACTCATGATAAATCCATCCAAAACGCAGGTCATTGTAGTCGGCAGCCCCAGGTTGATTTCTAAAGTCAACTGGTCGCTTATATCACCTATCATCTGTGATGGGGTAAGTATTCCCTACAGTGACAGCGTCAAAAACCTTGGCATCTACATTGACCAAAATCTCACCTGGGGTCCGCAACTCCGAGAGCTGAGTAGGAAGCTATTCGCCTCGGCCGGGTCCTTGCGAAGATTACGCAATTTTCTGCCAATTGCCACGAAAATATCGCTCGCTCAATCCCTTCTTCTCCCCATCCTTGATTATGCGGATGTCAGTTATCTTGATATCACCGAGGAGCAACTTAATAAACTTGAGCGTCTTCAAAACTTTTGTATCAGATTTATATTTGGATTACGCAAATATGATCATGTTTCTGATTTTCGTACAAAGCTCAATTGGCTACCAATAAGGCTTCGCCGGAATACACACATTCTTTATCTTCTCTATAATATTCTTTTCAATCCTCTCACTCCCTCATATCTTAAAAATCGTTTTGAATTCCTTCATGATACGCATTCGAGGTTTCTTAGGTCATCGGAGAACTTAAGGCTGAAAATCCCCGCGCATTCCACTTCCTTCATAGACAGATCTTTCACCGTACAAGCTGCCAGGTTGTGGAATGCCTTGCCAGTAACGGTGAGACGGGCTAAATCTCTGCCCATTTTTAAAAAAATGCTTAAAGAACACTACTTAGAGGTTCTATGAAGATATTGGAGTTGTTCAAATTTTCCTTTGTTTGTTATTTATTTATATCGCTCTTATATTTAGATATCTCTTTATATATATATATATATATATATATATATATATATATATATATATATATATATATATATATATATATATATATAGGTTTATATATTATATGTGTATTTTGTGTACTTGTATGTTTATTCAACAAATATGTGTATTTGTATGCATGTATGTATGTATGTATGTATGTATGTATGTATGTTTATTTATAAACTTAATAATATTATAAATATAAATATTCGTACACCTGAAGCCCCAACTTTCGTTCTTTTCATTTATCCATCCCATGGTTGTCTGGCAGAGATTGCTTCAAGCAATAAGACCGCCACTTGTACATATATTTAATTTCATGTTGTTATGTACTTTTATGTGTATGGTGTACAATAAAGTATTAAATAAATAAATAAAATAAATACTTTTATTGTTTCACTGATTCACTTTTAATTTAATTAGATTTAGCTTCTTTTTAGTAATATAATGTAAAACTCTGTTATAATTCCTCAATTAGTTGTTTTTTTGTGTGTGTGTATTTTCTTTCTTTTTATTTGCCGGTGTAGTTTTTTGTAATTGTTGTGTACTCTTATTATGCGTATATACATCAGAAAGCAAATTGTATAAATTAGTTTAAATTGTAATAATGTATAAACTGCTGGAGAATTAAATAAATAAATAAACAATTTGTTAATTAATTTCCAGGTGTTCGTGATAAAGGAGGGCGTTCAGTACAGGATAAGGATCGACTTCATCGTGCAGCGTGAGATCGTGCACGGGCTCAAGTACGTTCAGAAGACGTACCGGCTTGGAGTTCCAGGTAATTACGATACTTAAAACTAGAATACATAAAGTAGGTTAGGTTTTGGCAAACTTTGGCCCATAGTTATATGATGAAGAAGGGCTTATGGCTTAGAAAGTCATATTTTATTTGAAATAAGTTAGTAGTTTTCAACGTTTTCTCGCAATGATATAAACATAAAATAAACTCGCCTGAGTTGGAATATAAAGAATTTGTCACATATGAACTCGTAAAAACTCATTGCCTTAAAGAAGGCTTAAAATTGCAATGCAAGAATCTCAATGGCGACACAATTATTTTTGTAAATGTAAGACTTTAAAAATGCGTCATTCATTTATGTATATTATAAAAAATACTTTGTTATATTATTGTCTATGTAGTTCGTTTGCAAGCAAGATACTACGTGATATAAAGTGAAAATACATAGGATAATATGAGTAAATGTTATAGTTGGTCATCATAATATAATTTTATTTCGAAACTGTGCTGTGAGCATTTGCATTCGCTCTGACGCGCCCTTGCAATGCCGATACGGTCTGTTTACGTTACCTCGTGGGCGTCAACTATAAAAGTGAATCCATGAAAATATCAGCATAAATATAAATATGCACAAAGATTTAGCTATAGGGCATGGAGTTGTATAACTATAGTTCAGTATTATGAATTAAGTGCTTTAATTAGTAATCAAAGCATTTAGGCAAAAATAAATAATATTTTGTATTTCATGATACCAATCAAGGATATTTGTCGTTATAGATGTACAGAATAATTAATTAATTACTCAGCTGACTACCTTAAATTCTTGTTACAGAATTTGGCTTATAATTTTCACCACCAGCCTAATATTATGCCAGTCGTATTGAAATTTGAATTTTGGTTAATACGTTTACTCATATTGACGCTAAAGCTTATCATGGTATTTTTGTATAATAACAAGGCGGTGGAATTTGTGGTTTTCCTCTCATGAACAAATTACGAAAGTATTTACAAATATTTCAGATATTATTTTTTTGATTTTCCTCTTTACAAAACAAATGACATAAATGCGATATGAACGTCACATGTTGTTGTGGTTCTAAATTGAAATAAACTATATCTCGTAAATGCAATGAAGGGTAAATAAAAGGATCTTTATGATGCATAGCCGAAACAAATATTTATACATATTTGTCGAAACGGAATTCAACTTACGTTCTACGGTTTTTTGTCGGTTTCTCGCCCACTTCATTACAATGGCTCTAGAAGCTTATTTTTACGGCATATGATATAGATGATTATGTTTCTTTTTAAGAGAGTTAACCCTTGCAATAACGTACGCAGTAATAAATTTTCTTTAAAGATAATATGTATTTATACAATATAAATAAGAGGTAAAGCTGTGACTTAGTTTTTTTCTGTTTGAATTAAGAAGTTATAACTCTGTACTGACTTATTACAAAATATTTACCGTTATTAGCTAATAGGGTATATGTTTTTTTCGAGGATTTTTTATAAAAATTGTTAAAGGTGCATTCTTTATATATTAGTCTATTTAATCATCTGTCTAGCCTCAGTGTGCAATCCAGCGATAAAAAAATGGATTCATATTTAGTGGTGACTCATCTATCATAGGAATTGCCTTACAAAATAATATTCTATGTTCGACGCATTTTATGGTGTATATCTCTATACCTCACAATTTTACAAATACTCTACGTCACTGCAAGGGTTAACGAATAGATTTTATTATCATGTAATAGTGATCAATATCTAATATTGTATTGTGTTTTTCCACGCGTCCGCGGACAGTGCCTGGTACGTAAATTAGTATTCAGAAGCTAACTCAACTTATCCATATATTGCACGTATGTGTCCACATGTAGCGTGTCGTATTGTATGCAACATCACATTAACACTATTCAACAGCCGTTTATGTTCTCTGAAAGGCCACATTGAGGCGACGTTCGCAAGGGCACTAGTTTTCCATTCTTGAGGTCGATATGCTGATTCTGTAAATTGGTAGCGTTTTCAAAATAATATATATATATTTATTGCCATGAATGGCGAGACGAGCATGCCTTTCGCCTGATGGTAAGCGATACGACTGCTCATGAACAGTAGCAAAATCAAACTGCACCTTGAGTTACAAAGCAATGCTTGGCATTTCACTGCGCTCGCCATACTGAGACATAAGATGTTAAGTCGCAATATGTTACTCTGGCTAAAATATCTTATAATAAAATGTTTTTATGTCGTTTGACTTATCTATGATGAAAAATAACGTCCGAACGCGCGTAATCAGAATTTGGAAAAATCTTTCTTGTAAGGACGAAATAGAATCTAATATGATAGTGATTCCTTTAGGAAAGTTGATTGTATAAATTCGTTTCAAATGTGCTAAATCTGTTAGGGCATGATTTCTGTTATATTAATGTTAAATTTTGAAAATACTAAACACCTCAATGTGACCAGCGAGAACCACAGCAATTGAATATTATTACACAATTAATTCAAATATATATAAATGTTATTCTCCTTAACACATTGATGTTGCTTGCTATAGGGTATAGACTGTTTAAGAATAGTATTTTTTTATTTAGTATTCATCCAAGTGTCTAACTGTGAACGAATGTTTTTGTATTAGTCATGTCCATACCAGTGCCTTATTGACCCTTCTTAAACCTCAAGACTAGTTATGTCTTGGGGTGAAATAGTTTGGGTTTTATTAGTAGTTCCCTAGATAGATAGGTTTGCCCCTTCTGTTAATATTTGCTGTTGTATTCCAATTTAGAGTCCCCTTTAGTGAATTGATGCCTTTGTTTTATTATATGTATCCAAAAAACGTTAACAATGCTTTCTAAAATAATTGGCATTTTGAACTCTTGTGAATTTGTTCAATTTTGTCAGTAGAGTTCAAAATGTTAATTGGTGGTAGGGAGTAATACGAAAGTACACTTTGTATAACGTACTATAGGTATACGAAACCTTGTCACACAAGTAAATTATTTATATTTTATCTTTTAGTATATTATTTAGAAGCATATATCAAATTATGTAGTGTAACCTAATCATTATCATTTCATAGTGATAGACTGAGTGCTTAGTATAATATTTGTACCTTAAAATGATTTCAATATTAAAAATCGATATTTTAAACTTAATTCGGATAATATGTACTTTATTTAAAAGCGTGCCTAAGAATTATATTCAGCTCTTTAACTCTTGGTGTAATAAATATTATCGACGCAATCCAACATTTTTATCTTGCCACATTTGATTTACAACCAATAAAATACTAGTGTGACAAGGTCCCACTGGAACAAACACTAATCCCATCTTATCTCATTCCAGTGGACAAAATGACCCATATGGTAGGGTCTTACCCCCCTAAGACGGAGATCCAGTCGTACACCACGCCCCCCGAGGACGCCCCCTCCGGAATGATGGCGCGGGGCTCATACACCGTCAACAGTCTCTTCACCGACGACGACAAAAACATCCACCTCCAATGGGAATGGTGCTTCGAAATCAAAAAAGATTGGAAGGATTAAGCTTGGCTTCACAATGCTGGGTTGGACGACCCGATGTATAATTTGCGATTAAAAACTAATTTTAACGTCTGTGCCATACAGTCTATATTTCTTTGACTCAAAATTACACCGTTTAACGCACAGATTTTTTTTACTTCACGTCCAATCCAGTCGGTAGATACGCGTGCGTATAATCTATACTGATTTAGATTGTATACAATCGGTCGGATAATATGTGGACATGACCTCGCGAGTGCGCTAGTGCACGCACAAGGATATTGTATGTGATTCGGAATTAAACGGCTTTGAAGCTTATTGGAACCTATCCCTATTGGTTTTCTTTTATTTCTTACACTCCTGACTGCTCTGCAAAGGGCTCAAGGCAGAGTAATTATGGGCGTAAATTATTTTTTCAAATCTATTTCTTACCTCTCAATTTATAATTTTTGATATGAATAAAAGACAAGAGACGCTTAGCGTGACATAAGCTTTGATAATTAAATATTAAGATGTCTGAGATTACCTAAGTGTATCTTTATAAATATGTTATAGATTATTATTTGGCGCGGATATGAAAAGATAAAATTCAGTATTCAATTATGCCAGTATTTAGATTAAAATTTATTATTAAAATGTATGACTTCCACATATTGTCTGGCTGATTTCATATTTCATAATACCCATATACATATAAAAGAATAATTGTGATTGTATACCATGTGAAATTAATTCATATTTGCATTGTATTTTCTTTCTTAACTTAAAGCCATGAAATTAAGACATAAACATAGTTTTACAAAGAATACAATGTATTATTACGATATTGTTAAACTTTTTTCCATACAAACTCCTTACTGTAGTGTATTTAAGGTCTTCACAATATACGGTTATAAAATTTAACCTACTGTAGGTACTTTTTATATACATCTGGGCAATATTATGGTATTAATATACGAGACATGTTTTCTATTTTTCTAAATGGTCAGTGGATAATTGCAGTGTGCATACATCTTGTATGATTTTTTTTAAGTTACGAAAGACGTAGTTTTAGAATTTAACATACATAAGTAATGCATAAAGAATCACATGAGCGACAAGTGAAAAAGGAAAAGTACGCAAAATTCCTTGCTCTATTTCAGCTTAGTATGTTTGTAATTTTTTGCAATTGATTTTCATCATATTTGTGGTTAAATGTACTTAAAGCTGCGTTAAAGAAGCATAAACTAAGCTAATTTAGCCACTAAATGTGTTGGAAAATATAAAAATATAATTATTCGCGTATCTTTGGTATGTTTCATCCCTAAAAATCCCTGATTCTAAAAGCAAGTGGGAAAAAATACATAAAAAACTTGTGATGCGACCACCAGCATTCCTGCATGCATTTTGAAAAATTTACATCTGAATTTGATCAGTGATTTCTATGTAGTTTCTTTGTATTTGCATTTTAAAATATAGATTAATAAAATTATCATGATTCCTTTATTTTTATCAACTCGCAATATCGATGTCGATAGTGTATATTTTAGGGTTTATGTAGATATTTATTTATCGATAATACATTTAAAGTTTATCGTTCTTTTATTCACATTTGATAGTCGTAATTTTGATATCTCTTAATATCAGCATTCTTTTATCAATACACTAACTATCGACATCTCTTTAGAATATAGACTTCGATTTTACCTTTTTTTACACAACATAACGGAAGAGTTGTATCACAATAGGTCACAATACTGTAGAAAATTCAGCATGTAAGTACCAAAACTTAGAATTAAAAATATATATACATAAGGGTATGGGTGCACCAATATAAAGATATGTCTATTTTTAATATTTCACATATTGCTTCTCTGTAACCAGTGCCAGTAAAATCGGGGCAATAATCAAAGTATTATTACATGTGGAATAAAGTGCGAGCTGTCAAATGCGTTGCCCCGCCTCCGCTACGATAGAAAAGCAACCGAGTTTGGTCTTATCGATATCGATAAAGCGATGTACCAACTACGGCTTTGACACCGAGTTTATAAAGGCCACAAAATATTTACATATTGCTCGAAGGATTTTAAATCTACGAGTAGGCTGGGGTACGTCGGCACAGCGATTCCCATACATAGAGTAAATTTAGATTAAGGCATTCGCAATAAAGTACATTACGCCGACAAGTGCAATGTACGCTTAAGCGTCGAAGTTTCTGGAAGGTGCTTTAGTGTTGCCACCGGTGCTCTTCGTGTTATTGAAATTAAGGCTTCCCCTTTATAAATTTTAGAGTTATTTTTGATTGAATTGCATTATTTACGTATAATCATATACGTGTGTTTTTTATTATATTAACTCCCCGTAATGCGACTCAACAGTGTTACAATCTTCCAGTAATGTTAAGGAGGGACCTTTGACTATTGGTTTGAGAGCGTGTGGTCTGCGAAGGATTCCATCAGGCATTTTGATCGTGACCTGCAGAAATGCGTAGTTATACACATTTTAAACATACCTATATTCGTTTTTAATACAGCGTCAATATTATTGATGTCAAACTAAAATTAATCCTTGATAAGAACGGCTTGATCAAAGAACACAGAAGCCAATGAGAATGTAATTTGCATATCTTTGTATGTAACGATCGATTTGTTCCTGATAAAATACCACGTGAGTTGAATTCGTGACGTCATTAATACATCTAGTAAGTCATTTGTTATTTTAGGAGCCATTGCGTTGGTTTAAATAAATCAAACAGCTTTTCTTGTATCCGTCACACGCTTTCGAGTCAATCATTGTAGAGTCCCTTACAAGTCAGAATAGAAACCCATATTATAATCATTGCTCGATTGGGTTCAGGAACTCAGTTCATGCTGTACTTTTATTTCTTTACACTAGTAATTAATTTGAATAATGTACGTCTAAAGTTTTATGCAATGTAATAGTTTGGCCAAAAATAAAGCTTATTTATTCAAGACATAGTTTTTCTTTTCTTGTGTTACTACCTTAACAAGATAAAAACAAATAAATATACCGAACATTTCATAATACGATTCCTATAATATTTGCAGTTTGAGGCGAATACGCATTGTCTATGACCATTAGGTCTATTACAAAAAAAGCTATTTATAAAAATGTACTTTTGGACATGTTTTTAAACAGTTACTATTGAGTACAAAAAAGTTTGAATTCTGGAGTCCGCTGAAAATACAGAATTGGATATTCTTAAAGAAGCCTGGGTTTAGTAGTGATAATTGAACTGCATAATATGGCTAAATAAATAAAGCAATATAAACTGGGCCGGTACCTTATTTTAAACCGGCAAATTTAATCGTGTATGGAAGTGCGTGGTGACCTGATAGTAATGAAGCAGACGTAGCTAGCATGATTACGGTGTTCGGGGGTTCAAATTCCAGGGCACATCTCTGATTTTTCAGTTATGTGTGTATTGATAGTCAATTAACAGGTACGGTGAAGGAAAACATCGTGAGGAAACCTGCATACCATAGCTATTCGGCAGAACTACGAATTAAAGTCCACTGACCAGCACTAGGCCAGCGTGGTAAGTCTACCACCATTAGTTAGGCCATACAGTCATATGGCCTAACCACTCTTAATCGTACTCTCTTTTGTAGAGGAGGTTAGTGCTATGCAGATAGACATAATATATGGGCTGATACAGAAATCTTGACTAGACTGAAGACTGCCTCGGCGGCGTAGTTGTACTAGCATACGGTTACAAAGCTGAGATCTGGGGTTCGAATCCTGGGTTGGGCAAAGTGATATTAGATTTATCGATTCATTATCAGTCCAGAATCAGGAATTTGTGCCCGATATGACGATAGGCTCGCCAGCTATCACATCGTGGGACGGAATATACAAGTCCAAATGTGGGTGTCCTGGCACCTCTGCCTACCCCTTCTGGGAAAAAAAGCGTGAGTTTATGTATGTATGTACAGAAATGTAATTGGGTTGCAGTATTGCCATATTTATTAGTGTTGGTTTTCAACTGAGAGGGTTTCGGCAAAATAAATATATCCTACACTATTTCCGTTATCTTGCATCGACAGTGCTTATGGAAATAATATAGATTAATTGCTGATGAAATCATCTTTATCAAACGTAGGGATCTTTGTTTGATGACGTCATTACAAATCACTACAAACACTTGAGCAATCGTACATTTCGTGCACAATAATTGAATGAATGATAACACTGAATTATTACGCATTAATTGGAAATCTGATAAATCATTAATTTGATGTAATATACTTTTTGCGATCAATTAATATTATACTTTTCCTGTTAAAAACGTTAGGGTCACTGTAGACTGTAGTATAATATTAATTGATCGTATATGTATATTAATAATAATATCAGATGCCTAAGTTATTTAACATTTTACATTTCTATGATCATGAACTGACTATGTTCATTGGCTAAGACGTAGAAATATGTATAGCCTGTGAACTGTGATCTGGGTTAGAATTCCAGGGCGAATAATACATTGTTGCAAGTTTTGTATTGAAACATAGGCAGCCACTCATATAAAGCGCCGCCTTTTTAAATTCTACGGCATATCTGTCTACTCCTTCGGGATATTTAGGCATGTGCTTATGTTGGTACAGGTTTTTGTGACTTCATACACAATGCAACTAAAACATTTGCAATAAAGGTATTACTATTACAAAAAATACACTTTAGTACCACCTCAGCTCCTACACAAATATTTTGGATTATCCGGAATACAAGCAACTGAAAGATCAAGGCTGACATTACTAATTAGTTGAGGATTCCAGATATCTTAGTCCAGTCCAGCTGGGAACATGCAATTGTTGATAACGATAAACAAAATAAAAAGTGGAAGTCTTGTGTCACCACACTATAAATTTCTATGGTACGTAAAGTCCACCAAGACGCACTAGGCCAGCGTAGTAAACTATATAGCCTAACCCCTCTCAAAAGTATCGTATTCTCGTGGAATTCGACTGTGGAGGAGGCCGTGCCCTATAGTGGGATGTATAAGGGCTGATAAGTGATACAGAACAAAATGAAACAACATATTTTCTAATTTCCATATAATACACAATCAATTAGGTACATATATTGATATTAATTAAGTATCTCCTCTAAATTAACATCATACAGGCGACTGCTAGCTGGTTGCTGCACTCGTCCAAATTTGTTTAGAGCCAACACAACTGGAAGGTGTGATGAGGAACAGAACGCTGTTAGTCGTGTAGGGACGTAAAATGTGTTGAGTAACTTCAGAGGCATCGCGATTGCCATGCATCCGTGTTCTGAAAATACAAAGATAGCTTAGTCAAATTCCAAATATCAGGAGAGATCCTGTTGAATATCGCTGGAAATGACTACTTTGAAAAAGAAGACAAAATTAATGTTTCACAACGTTAACAAATGACCTGATGAGTATCACAGAAAGTGGCTACTGGATAGAGCCTTCGATAGGTATTTTTTTGTTTTTTGTTATGATAAGGTTCTACTGTATAAACTGTGGTTTAATAATATCAACTGGCGAGGGATTAGATATAATTATATCACTTTAGATTTATTACATAGCTAGTACGTAGTAATAATAGATAATTATCTATCATTAAAAACAAACATTAAAATAAAGTCTAATATGATACATCGTCGAACAAATTCTGATAAACGGTTAATCTACAACTTCATTACAACGGATGGACTTCGGGCTTAACTAACATGACAATCCTGTTAAAACAACCCGCTTATTTTAAAAATAAAAAGAATGAGCAAAATAATCAAGTCAAATCTAAACCCTTGGGCTAAAGGTTATCCCTAGTTCATCTGAGTTTATTAATAAGGTTATAAGTATCGAATAAATAACAAAAGTACAAGATCATAAAATCATAACTCAGAATTGTTGGATTTCGCTTAACTCATTACTTATACTTACGTTTAGAGCTGGTATTGTCATAATAAATTTAGGTAAAACTAATTATAAAGGACATAAAATATTATGACGATATAGGTACTTACTCATCACCAATAAAAACAAAACTTAAATACGAATTTATATAACAATTTTGAACACCTCATTTTAGAAGTATTACCTGGCAATTTCCTTCTGAAGTGCACGTTTTCTATCACATATATACCGTTCTTGCCCAGCAAGTTGGATATAGTTCTGCTAGTAAACTCCCGTGTTTGTTCCGACTCCAGTGTAGGAGCGTCAGTTGCGACACCAACCACGTGGCTCAGATTAGTTGCAATCCACGACGCTAGCTCGTAACTTAAACCTATACAAATACATTTATTTTTTAAATTTCAATCAATGGCGAGACAAGCATGCCGTTTGCCTGATGGTAAGCGATACGACCGCTCATGAACATTAAAACCAAACACCATGAATTACAAAGCAATGCTTGGCATTCCACTGCGCTGGTCATCCTGAGACATAAGATGTTAAGACCAATATATTCAGTAGTTACATAAATATTGTAAAATTAACGAAAATTCAACTGTGACCAGTCTTTATCAAGATCGTTTATTTGTTGTAGGTCTGATATGTGAAAGGCCGCTGGGTAGATCCAATCGCAATGCCTATTTCTCCCGTTGAAAGACATTGGAGCCAGAGTAAATACTTAACATTTTCAGACTTAACATCTTATGTCTAAGGATGGGGAGCGCAGTGTAATGTCAAGAATTGCTTTGAAATTCATGCTGTTTTTTGGTTTAGCTACTATCCATGAGTGATCGTATCGCTTATATAGAATTGGCGTTATTAATTTTTTATTATTTATATCATTTATTGTACACTAAATAAACTTAGTTTTTGTAATTTCATAAATTACATTAAAATGCAATGCACCATCTAAGAGATTATTATTAGTCTGCAGGACCTAAAAGATTAGTGCTTAAAGAACCATAACTGAAAATAAAGCTTACAAAGTAGGTACTTAATCGATTTTAATTTGGTGGTGACGGTAAGGTGATTTGTAAGTAGTTGTCACAGTTTACACTGCGAGGGATTAACTGTTAAATATAAAGTGATGTTATTACAATAATTAAGACAGTTGAAGTAAGTGTAGAGTAATAAAATATTTTCAGGAGTTAACAGTGCACATTTGGACAGAAATACGCCTGCTGGCTTCATCACAGTGGCAGTAATACCATTATTGTGACCATTTTGGATTCAAGTTATGAGTTATGATTAGTTAAACAGATTTTATCAAGGGAAATACAATCAAGCTATTTTTGTAATCTACAAATATCATACACAACCTTAATATTAAATAAGACTATAAAATGATGCCTTTATGAGAATGGATTAGTCTTCAAATCTGCGTAATTTATGGCTATGGTGATGTTACGTGTTTGTGCGATTCAACTTTTAATTCCTTGAACGTTGTTGTAAGACAATTTTAGAATAATTTGTGAGAAATTGTATTTAATCTGTCGTAGCGTATAATTTTGGCTTTCCTTGTCATAGCTTACCAGTGTAATCCCCGCATTTATAAGTTAATTATTGTAAATTATTTGCTTTTTTTGTTCAACAGGCTTACGAAATAAAAGGAAGCTTAGCAAGTAATAACTGAGCAATGTTTAGATGCAGGCACGCTACAATTTGCGCATAATTTAATTCTATTACTCACCAGGTACGTTGCAAACGCAGCTTCTAACCTTTGAAAAATTGTCTTCTGTCCAACCAAATTTGAAGAGGAGTAAAGTGGGTTCCTGAGGGTCGTGCTTTAAAGGAAGCCATTGAAGGGCCACATCTAAAGTCAGGACAATCGTAGGGTTGGTACGAGTTAAAGAGCTCACATCAATTATTGACACTGAAAAAAAGGGAATATTAAATCAAGAAAGTTGTGGTGTACAAACTATTAGTTTGAAGGTAGATCAAATACATTAATTAAATATAAGTGTGCGAGCCATCCTTACCACTATTGTACTGACAGACGTTAGACGAAGTGGATGGGTCTCAGACAGTGTAAATACCACTGTGTTGCATTTAAACTATCAATACTTAATCACCTGAACATAGTTACAAAAGTATTATGATTTAGTGTTTGCATTCACCTAGTTACTATTATCGCAGTTTTTATCCTAATACACTATTCCTAAGATAATATCCTAATAAAAGCAAATCAAATCACAATTTATGGCAGAATAGAAAATTAATAAGGAGCAAATTTATTCTTGGAAAGATTATACCAGATAGCGTAATAGTTATCGAAGTTCAAATAAAGGCAAAAGTAAGTAGAAATATTTTTTTGATATCTACTGATGATAGATCTTCCGCCGTTTATGGACTTGATGCAACACACATTATAAGATTAGAAAAATACCTACATAATAGCATTATGCACAAATGCACAAAATTTTACTACCAAAATTACTACGCAGGATATTATCTACTTACACAGATCTTATCCAGTGTAGCACAATACATTAGCTAATCTTTTTACCTGTCAAAAAAGGTATTTTATTGAGTCATCTTGTAAACTTACGTCTAGTCATCAAATAATCTGGAGGTATTACAGCTGGATACATGGAACTTGCAGAGCCCGGGAGTTCTAGATGCATGCCTGTCCCAAGGCTGGGAAAGCCGCAGCTCAAACAGATTTTCCTATAGATTAAATTCAAAACACATTAATTCACTTATGGAGTTTAAATTATCTATGTTCAACATTTAGTTCGCTGAGAAAACAATGAAAACAGAAGAATGTGTAAATATCGAGAGGGATGTTAACATATTATTTGTGATCAGAATTTTAATAATTCACGTTATGAATATAATTGGGTTAAGGAACCATGATTTTTTGAGGACATGAAATTTCATGTCCTCCAAAAATTATAATCCTAAAATACATAAAATGATCCCGTGTTATTTCTTACGAAATTCTTCCCAACATTTGTTTTATTTTTGACATTTATAATCCCGTTATACCTACGTATCATTGAAAATAATGAATGGTCCAAAACATACCACCGTCGGTCAACAGCTCCATAGAAACTCTCCAAATCCTTCCACATTGTCGGACGGGTAAGGTCTATCATTTCGATCCTCTTTTCTGTTTGCTCAAATGTTTCATTCAAATCACTAATTTTTATTTCGTTTATTACAAAAATAAAAATAACTATGCACTTGTAACTTAACATTCCTGATTATTTTGTAAGTTCTTTAGTGTACGGCGGACAAACAATTCTTTTTATGGTGAGGTCTTTGTCTGGACTAAATGAATTAGCATTGTTACTGGTGATTGTTGGTAATGAAAATATTTATCTTGTTGTTTTCTTTTGCTTACCTAATGTATTGTTTGTTGTCTAGCATTTCTTCGTCTGCTGTCATGTAATGAATTGAGCCGTTAGTGTGTTTGAATATTATTTAGTTGTATCTCCTCATGTCATTTCATTACAGTTAGAACATATTGTGTAGGTTTATAAGAATAGTTTAGAACTCTCTGATATTTAAATTCTAGAGAATAAACAGTATTGTTTTATCGCCTTATTTAATCCGTACATGTAGGAAGCGCGACTGATTTGTACTTAACCATGCTTATAATTTTAAAGTATGGTTTGAAATTATTTTTATACTCAAGTGTTCACTATCGTATATGCGTACGTACGCTAGGTATGTCTTTACAATATTGATAGACTTCTATTCTTTCTCATTTCTAGTTTAATTTTGCACATAAAACTTTATTCTATATCTACCTGTCGTGTTATTGTTGTCAATAAGATAAATAACATTCGAATTAATCCTAGAGCCTTTGTGCTACAAGTAATCTGGTAATCTTAAATCACAAAGAATAATAATTCGTTGTTTTATCATATCATACACTGACCCCTTACTGAATGTTATTATGACAAGGTCAATGAATAAAAATTGGAACTAATAAAGTGTCTTTCTGTGCATGAAAAATAACTAACGCGTATGAATCAAAATCTGTCATTATCATGAAATTAGAAACTGATTTAAATGATAGCCGCGTAATCTTCTAATCCTCGTCTGCTACCTCACAATCAAACAGCACTATCCGCGACTATTTCCTAAAAGCCTAATGTTTTGAATTTAGCAAAAATCAATTAATTGATAAAACTATTTTGTGACGTGAAATGATAAAGAGGTTTACAAAAGGCGACGGCATGGTGCGATCAGGCTAGTGGTCTCACACATTCGATATGATCAAGTTGTTGTTCTTGGTGTGTGTGTCTGTTGTGGCAGCAGGCAGGTCGCCTCATGCCGACTACATCGCTCAACTGGCTAAGTCTGGACAGAGCAGATATTCCAATGATATCCTGGAAGATGCTAGTCTGGATGTGGTAAGTTGATGGTGTACCTGTGATGAAAAATAAAACTTTGTAATCTTCCATAGAATTTCGACTCCAATGGCACAGTGAGAATGTCCGCCAAGAGTTTTATAAAACTGAAACTTAAAAAATATTTTTTTATTTAAGAGAAGGATGTATTATACTATGTGATATTCAAAATAAAAACCAGAATAATACCATTTGGTAATGCTACCCTTATTAATGCGGTACAGTGGTAAATTGAATTATTTTTTAAAATCAAACCTTTTTTTATTGCTAGTCACTGCCGATGAGTAAGTTATCTCATTGAAATTGTTCTGTTCCTCTAAGAGTTAAATTTTAGTTATAGGCACATCTGTAAATTCAATCTGTGGTGCGTGTTGCCCACTAAGTATTTTAAACTTATAATTTAATAGTCATGATTTAAATTTATAATATTTTTTACTTAAAAGTTAAAATACTTATTTACTCAGTAAAAGTAGGACTACATATTTTTGGGTACTTACTAGGAGCAAGATCGTAACATTCCATTTGTCTTTCAGCCTGGCTTAATTACGAAATACGGTTACCCATGTGAAACTCACAATGTCACCACCGAAGATGGTTATATTTTGGTGGCACATCGCATTCCTCATGGAAGGGATGAGAACAATACACCTGACCCAAACAAGCCGGTAGTCTTCCTATTCCATGGAATACTATCGTCTTCTGCTGACTTCCTGGTTTTAGGCCCTGGCAATGCTTTAGGTAAGTTTATTTGTTTATTTATATCTTATACGAGACTAATAACCTAATAAGTAAAATAAGTGAAAGGGAAGTGAAATAAATTAAAATTTGATCCTCGAGGGAAATGTTTGTACGGCCCACAAATATTTATTTTTGGTCTGGGTGTTTGTGAGACCGAGAAGTCTCTCGTAGTTCCTGATACTCACGACACAAGACTCAATATTAGTGTAATGTCAGGACTATGTATGTGACTGTTGGATGTTATTTTTTATTTCTATTTCTAATTACATAAGTGCTCGTGCAGAATAAATTCATGTCCACTAGTTACAAAAATTATAATATTGGTAATCTTAAACTTGTAACACTCAAAAATTACTACAATGCACCTGATGGGATAGAACCGACCGGAGTCAACATTTAAGTTATTTTACATTTATGATGTCCAAGTTTTTAATAAATATTTCATAGTTTTAGCTTTTATGAATAAATATAATAACGAAATTCGATTAATATCAGGTTGAGGAAGAATAAAACACTGATTATCGTACTCAATGGCGTACTAATGGAGAGTTAACTAAAACTAGGCAGCTAATCAATGACATTTTTGTAACGAATAAATAAATTCAAGTTCATAATTATTTTTAGGTTATTTATTAGCCGAGGCAGGCTATGACGTCTGGATTGGTAATGCCAGAGGAAACTTCTACTCACGCCGACACGTAACACTCGATCCTGACGACAAACTAAACCTCAACTTTTGGAGATTCAGTTGGGATGAAATCGGATACTATGACATCGCAGCTTTCGTCGACTACATTCTGCCTTTAACTGGACAAGAGAAAATGCATTATGTTGGTCATTCTCAAGGTGGCACTTCGTTCTTTGTGCTAAACTCTTTGAAACCTGAGTACAATGAGAAGTTTATCTCCTTCCAAGGACTTGCTCCGGCTGCTTTCTTCACACACAATAATGTCTCGATGTTCAGGTCGCTGGCACCATATGAAAATCTTATCGAGGTAAGTTACAATTTGTTAAGCAAATTCGAGCCTTATCTTCTTCTTTTTGGTACGTGTCAATGGCTCAAATGGTGTAGATATATCTACTATTATTTAAGCTTTGACAGTATCCCGGCCCAGTAGGTCGATACGTCAAAGGCAGCGTCGGTAGCTTCGATTACGAGTATGTGCCTTCTTATGTTGGTGGTAGGGCACAGTGGGCACATCAGAAAGTGCGACATATTTTTTTATTATATTCTAGGGCCCCACAATCACAGGCGGATTTTGACTGATTTACCACCTTACCAGATTAGTGCCTTATATGCAACCATTATTGTAGGTTAATAAAAAAAAATAAAAAAAACTAAATCGAGTGGGTTAGCATAATGGTTTCTTATAATGGTCTATACCGTGTCCACGAAAACTTTAAAGTAATTGAAACGTCGGGAAATAAAAAAAATAATTACAAATTAAACCAATTCCGCAATAAAATCCGAAAATAATAGTTTTATTTAAATTGGTTAGTCAGTATTAATAAGTTTATATAAAAAAGCGATTATCATGGTTACAGACACTACAAATAATCCCGGAATTTAAAAGATAACACATGATCAATATTTTTTGTCACTATCTTTGGGAAGATACATAAAAATTAAATGCCAATAACAATTTTATTCATATTATAAATTTATTATAAAATTTCACATTACTTAGAAGATAATAAGGCTTTAGATATAAAATGGATTACAATGAGTATTGATATAATTTATGTTTTACAATAAGAAGCCAATTGTTTTGACCTTTCTTAGAATGGACGTAATGTTGAGTTTACTAATTTATAGTAACAACAACAACTTCTTAAGCACCATCAAAATTGTTCATCTAATCTATTTTGATATTTATTGAATAAAAGAGCCAGTGTTGTATGAACAAAAATGGCGCTATATTGTGGAAAGGAAATAAGTACTTTATCAAGGTATTGTTAATGAACTTGATTTAAATTCCGAATTATCAAACATAATATACGATTTTGATATTTATAGCGCGTCAAATGTAGATATTAATAATTACATTATTACTTTTTGTATCTCTTAAGATTATCTTCATAAAGCCGCTTAAAAATTATACGTGTTTAGAAACGTGCGATACTATTATAGACCTGTTAACAACATAATAATTCGCAATTAGCAAAAATAAATTTATAAAAATGAAACTCCAGCATTGTGAATGTACTTTTATGAAATTAACTCGCGGTTCGGCCCGGATTCGCCTGGGTGCAGATAGTTTTAGAGTACAGCTCACATAAACAAACATATTTCGGGAATTAAATATTTTTTTTATATATAACACATAGAGTATGTGACAGCCATCGACTTTACTGTTTTTACCCCGTCCCGTACCGTTATATTCCGTTCTTATTCTGTTCCATGACGAAAAGCATGCATTTCTGTGCTCTCCTGTCCCGTGCCAAGAATTCGAGTTTGAAAGAGTAGCAAATATGTATATTTATATCCCTAATCATCCCGCGGGTACACTATATTTTTCGGGCTACCCCTACAAAACATCAAAATTGCTCCAGCTGTTTTTGTGTGAAAGAGTAACAAACATCCTTAAATACAAAAAATAATAATATAGAAAATGATATTTTAGCGTTGGCTTTATTCCCTCAATTTAAATATAATTAATTTTGGCAATATTAATATATATTAAAAACTCTTTAGAAAATTTCAATAATATTACACAAATACACGTTTCGCAGCAGCCGTCTAATCAACTGCGCCACGGAGGCTGTAATAAATAGGGAAAATAATAGACATTACATGTTTTGTCAACCTATTCATAAAGCAGTGAATTGACCTTTTTCTTAGCTTATGATGCAATTTTTTTTCAGACGGCGGCTTTCGCTATGGGAATAGGGGAGATCTTCGGTGACAAAGAATTCGTCGACTGGTTTAAAGAAAGATTTTGCAACGAAGGTTCTGTTCTGGCATCTGTTTGTGGAAGCTCTATTACTGGTATTGCGGCCTCGGATAGTTTCAACCAGGTAAGATTTTATTCCTACAACGGCATTTTGTACATTATATCAAGAGAGTAAATAATAACGGCTGCTTCGGTGGCGTAGTTCTACTACAATACGACTACAACGCTGAAGTATAGGGTTCGAGTCCCGGGTCGGGCAAATGGCGATATGGCCCGATATGGTGATAGACTCTCGAATTGAGTTGGTGCTATCAGCTGTTATTGTGTATATACCGAAAATATTTGCTTTGCGTTTTGGCAAACGCCGGTATTTTCTTATTATGGTGACATTACTCATGCTCTTTAACACTCAAAAACTTTACACTAAGCAACCAAACTCTAGTAATAATTCAGAGCGTTATTAGCTGTAATTAGATTCATTATTTCGATATATTCACTAGATTTAATATTAAAAGATGATATCGAAATAGATTGATCGATTTGACATTAATGATTATAATTAAATACCAGTAGTCGCATTATTTATAGAAGTATTTATAGAGATTGAATTTTCAAAATTTTCAAAATTTTCAAAATTTTCAAAATTTTCAAAATTCAACAGATCGAGGCGATATTTCACGTCGGGTCAACGTATGCAACTGTATAAGGCGCAAGTCCGGCCCCACGTGGAATATTGCTCCCATCTTTGGGCTGGGGCACCCCAGTACCAGCTTCTTCCTTTCGACCGCATTCAACGTCGGGCTGCTCGAATCATTGACGACCAGGTTCTCTCCGACCGGCTCGATCCTTTGGCTTTGCGTAGAGATGTAGCTTCGCTCTGCATTCTCTATCGCATTTACCACGGGGAGTGTTCTCGTGAATTGTTCGGACTTGTCCCTGCTGCTGAGTTCCGCTACCGTACTTTTTCCCGGCACTTTCTCCCACGTACTACAAATCTGTGGAACCAGTTGCCAGCGGGATCATTCCCGGACAGATACGACTTGGCGACCTTCAAAAAACGAGCGTATTCCCACCTCAAAGGCCGGCAACGCATCTCCATGCCCTTTGGTGTTGCAGATGTCCATGGGCAGCGGTATTCACTTACCATCAGGTGAACCGCGTGCTCGTTTGCCCACTATAACATAAAAAAAAAAAAAAAAAAAAAAGTAGATAATGACGCAATACGCTTTGCAAAAAAGATATCGGATAAGTTAAAACCAATTTACTTATCTTTATAAGAACCAGACGCTGTTATAATGAAGAAGATTCTAACAAAATATTATGAGAAATGCAATGCAGGGCACGACCCTTTTTTATAGTCGAAAGTAATATTTCGGTAGGTTAAATCAACCACGTTGTAGTGCGACGGAATATCTAGAATAGGACAACGAAAAAAAGTTATAAATATAATTTCAGCTTTGATTGTATTTATTGCTCATGTCATTTATACATTCGCTTTTGAAATTTCAGACGATGCTGCCTTTAATTCTCGGGCACGTCCCAGCTGGTGCTTCAGTGCGTCAAGTCGCTCACTACGGTCAGTGCATTCGCTTCAACGCCTTCCGTCGCTATAACTTCAATATATTCACCAATCTCTCTGTGTATGGTCAAAGAACGCCCCCAGACTACGACTTGACCAAAGTCACCGTCCCATCCTACCTGCACTACGGTTACAGTGACAAAGAGGTCGACCGTCTAGACTTGTACATATTGGCTGAGAAACTCGGCAATACTGTTGGTGTCTTCCAAGCGCCGAGGCCTTCCTTCAATCATTATGATTTTATCTGGGGTGTGGATGTGAGGACTCAAGTTTACGATAGAGTAGTGTTGAAAATGAAGGAGGCTGAGGAGAAATATCTGTGATTGTGACTGTCTTAATTATTAATAAAACAAATAAATAGTTTGAGTGATTTTTTTATTTTATTTTGTATAAATAGAATTTGAAAGTAATTATTTGAATTAATTAGAACTAATCTAGTCGACACGTGTTACGGACAGGTTTTCTCCCGTTCACACTCGGGGTATTAATTAAATAGAGTGAAAGTTAATACAGTTAAAAAAAACCTAACGAAATAATAATATAAATATAGACTATTAGGAGTGTTAGGATAATTATAAAATATTTTTACAATATTGTTACCAAGCTAGAAAAATAATTTATATTTTATTTTATTACTTTTTGTCCAGTGATGGGTCTGAAGCAACTAAATGAACAAATTGAATTGATGACCTAATATTCTTATGCAACTGCGGGTAGATAATAAATATAATTGCGGCTATCGGATTGAAGGTAGAAATCTAACCAAAGAGTATAATAATCTGACTCTAACGAAACCACTTTCCTTACTTTGTCGCCTAGTACTTTTTGTGCTTTGACATATATCCTGCATATTGGTCACGTAGTTTTAAGGAAAGCTCCTTTTTTCTCTGTTGTCCTCGTATATTTGTTTCTCTTTTTAGTGTAGCTTTTTTGCGCAGAACAATGATAACCAAACTTTTGCGTTTGAGCGAGTTTTCAAATGACGTAAGGAATCATAAAGAAGTTACCCATCAAAAGTTTTTTTATGATCAGTGTTTTACATGCATTTATTTTTTATTGGTCACCTTTTGCCTTCGTTTAACTTAAGCTACTAAATTAAAAACGTTGTTATAATTTTTACAGAAGGAAAATAAAATACAATTTAATATAAATAAGTTTTTTAATACAAAACCGATGTAATACAGGTAGGTACAATAATAAGGTAAGTAAACAAATATTTACAGTAGTAAATGTAATATATATCCTAAAAAAGATTTCGTTTTACGAAAATAAAGAAACTTAGAGACAAACATGACATTTTCGTTTGTTAAGGATAAGGACTTATGTAGCGACGCACAGAACTTCGTTGTTTTTAATCATTACAAAATAAGAAATAAAGTAGATTTCGGGATTATTGTATTTCTTGTCATGAGCTTATTTTTCTTAAGATGCAATGATTTTTATCAGTCATATCAATAAAATACCAATTTTATACAAGTTGTGTTCGACAAGCATGTTTAACAGAGGATGAAACAATAGAGGGTCGCAGTTATACAAGAAGTTGCATTCCGCATTTTTCTTAAAGTAAAAAAATCGAAAAACTGGCAGTACTCGGAACGCACGTGATCTTAAGCCAATTTTGCTACGAACAAAATTACCAAGACACGAATGGATTCGTGAGACATTACACGTTTCTAATTTAATTTAACTAAATACAAAGGTACTCTCGAATTAAAGTGATATATTGGCAGCTAAGGGTTTACCTGGTGACATGGTATTAGTTGGTGGGCAAATAGTTGGATCAGATGTCAACCGAAACTGAATCCGAAATATTACATTGTATGATTTCTAAAATTTGACCACCAATGGTTATTCGTAATTGTTCCGATAGTGACCATCGCACACGAGGTATAATGAGTAAACTATGTAGCATGAGCTTTTCCTGCGTTATCACGGATTATATAATATGATGAAGATGAATTAATAACACATGTTCCGTTTTAATTTATTTCTTGCTGCAAGATAATATTTATAATTTCTGGCAGTCTAAAGTCTACAAGGTCAACCTTTCAAGTATAGAAAACGTTCAATTACACATAGATTCTTAACTCGACTATATTGCACTAGTAAAAAACGTAATTACGTAAAAATACTTAAATTAGTCGTTGGTCTTGATTACACGTGGATATGAGCAGCTTTAATACAACCCTGAAGGCATGTCTGTAACTTTATGAGTTCCAAATTTACTACCCGTTGAACCTTTTGGGGACAGTGTCCTTTTCAGCTCTGCATGGTTATGTGCACCTGAGACTACGAGTGTAGTCATACTGGCTGGAGCGTCTCGAAGCATGTTCGTACCAGAATAGAATCCTGCGTTGCTGTGTCCTCGTCTGATCAAAAACGTGGAACTATTAAATCCCTGACTGTCAAGTGTTCCCGAACCAAGTTTTGAATGTGGCAAATAAAGCTTTTGTTGAGAATCTCCGTTCATTAGTGGTTCATTTTTGTTACTTAGTGTTCGCGACTCATACTTTTGGAAACTTGGGATCCTGCTGTTAGATCTAGTGACCGGAATCACTGGAGATTCATTGCCAGCATCGCTGCTTGTCCTCGAACAAGATCTTTGTCTTCTTTCGTAAGTCCACTCAGACTTCTTCGGTTCAAGCACAACGATATCAACCATCGAGTTTAATCCCTCGTCTATTCTGTCAAGACTTTTTGTTAACTTTTTTGATTCTATCAAATTGATTATTTCGTCGACTCGGCTACATTTAGAATTGGATCTCTGCGGTGTCGTGCCATCTGGCGAACCATTTGCTTCCTTGTAAAACATGCTGTCAATGTATTCTCGTTGACGTGATCCTTTTTCTGAACTTTGGAATGATTCACTTCTCTTGACTGGTGTCCTTCGACTTTCTTCCCTAGATCGTGTTCTGGACCGTTTAGTTTGATTATTATCTTTGTCAACTGTAGAGTTAAAAACGGCTCGGCATTCACGAAAATCAAAACTAGATGCCGAAGGCTTTTTTCTCACTTGGTTTTGGTAACGAGAGGCGCTGAGAAGAGAATCGGATCCTTCGTCGCTGGAATAGAAGTTTTCATCATACAATTCCCTCGGTTTGTTGTACACTAATCCTTGTTCAACGGGTGCAGCAAATAAATGTAGTAAACTCTTAGCTTTCCGCGGCGGATGTGGTATTATTTTAGTTGGTACAATTTCAGATTCATGATCATCGTCAGGATTATCTTCGGAGAAATCTTCGGTGCTAGTTATTTTTATACTATGTTTCGTACTTGTTATTGAATCATCCTTTTCGTCTTGGTTTTTCTGACACTCCCGATTATTGATAGATACGTTGATTTCGGATGTTTGATTGCACCTGGATAGCCTTTCATCTGTTGCATCTTTAGCGTAATGTTCAATTTCTGCATGATTAACAATATTTCTAAGTTCCTGTATTACTTCGTCTATTGTGGTTTCTTCTTCTTCATCTGATGATCTTTTATAATCACTGTTTTTCTTGTTGCTGTCAATTTTTTTATGGACATTTCTTTTGTTTCTTAATAAATCGAATGTTTCATTCTTAACATTAAAAACTTCGTATACCATTGATTCTCTTTGGGGGTCACCTTCAGGGCTTAGAGATCTTTCTGATGAACTGATGCCTTCATCTTCTGGCGGTGATGACTCATCTATAAAGTAATAAAAAAAAACAAATATAAATAATTGTCAGTCAATATCTATATAAGGTACTGATCGATGTTCGTAAATGGAAGATATACGAGTCAAACAATAATTATTGGGAGAATGTATTAACGTAATACGACCCAAAACATTATTTTTATCAGTGCCATTGTGCACGATATATCTCAGAAACGGCTGAAACAATGGCGCTTAAATTTGGTAGCTGACACCTGACCTGGATTAACACAAAGGCTACTTTTACCCCGAAAAATGTAATGATAAATGAGATAGAATTGGACAGGATTATTTGACTTGAGTCATAAAACGAATTACAAAGAGATGGAAAAGTACGAAGTAGAATGAGAAAGGTCGGGTAAAGCAGTTTCTAGCACAGCAATTAGGCAGACACTGACTTAGAAAATAAATAAAGGAGTTACTTAGTACGTGAAATAATATTCGTTTGTTGCTAATTTCGACTGGACTCAAAAATTATCTGTAAAAGCCGAATTTAGGCCTGGCTATGAGATTTGAAATATAATTGTAGGACATTGATGGGTTATAAGTGTGAATACTAAATGGTCTACATACCTCTATTTTTATGAACCGAGTTTTTTTTCTTCATAACAAAACTTTTCTTTCTGTTTGAGTTTCCGTGCTCAGATCTGAGTGACGATACCTCTTCTTGAAGCTCGCAGCATTTTTCCTTCAAACATTTTTCCAAAGATAGTAAAATGCCTTTCTCTTCTTGTAAAATCTGAAATATGTTTGACATTTTATTAAAAGCTTACGAAGGAGAACCTTATTTAGTAAATGTATAATAAATAAAAAATGAAAAGGGATATAATTCCCGGTTAATGGTACATTAGTTTTGTGACCTCGATTCGTACCTTGACTCTTTTCTCGAGCAGTTCAAGTTTATGTCTGAGAGCATCTTTTTCCTTCTGAGCCTCATGCGCTTTTTCGCTTAAGGTATCAATGTCTATCAACTGTTTCTCATACGTGTCTATTTCTTGTAAGACCTGGTCATTTGGTGTTTGCAGTTTAGAAACCATCTGTAATAGAAATGAACGACAAAAAATTACTCCATGCGTAAGACGACTATCATGAAGCATCTAACAAAAGTTTTACCATAGTTTTCCAAATAATATAAAGTTTTATTTTTAATTACCTTCTTTAAAGTGACGATATCAAATCCGGCTTGCTCCAATTCTGCTTGGATATACAGCTTCCTTTGAGGAGTGGGGGCACTTATTAGCAATGCGTTGATGAAGGCCAGCCCGGCTGCTTGTAGGTCACCACTACCACCAGTACTTTGCAGCATTCCCACTAGGAACCTGAATCTAACTGGTTCTCCGTAGCGTAGCCTGAGAGTGGAGAGAGCTTCTGACACCATACTGTGACCGTTGGCTGGCGGGTAACACGATTTTGTGAGGAGCTGGAAAATAAAAGATATCGAGGTAGAATAAGGGTACTTAGTTTTTCTAATGGTTAACATGGGCAGAGAACCGACAGTTTTTAAGTTAGAGACTGAGGATTGAAGTGGAAAGAGATTTCGTTTAGAAGGTTATTGCCATTTTCAAGAAATGTCGGGTTTATGAGAAAGATTTTCTTTTTCGTAAATCATACAAGTATTCATTAAACATACCTGTAAGGCCAATATTCTGGACTTGTTGACTGTGGACATGATGCATACTGTTAGAGTGTAGACTCCATTTGGTGCCGCTACCAGCCTCCTCACACAGTCGGGATACCTGCTACAGCAACTCCAAAGGCATTGCCTGGAAATTAGGAAACAATGTATTTGAATTAGGCAGTTTTACTTTTTAAAAATTAAATATATATTTTCCGCCATGTGGGTTTTTAAATCGATATTTCATCATTTTTAATTATATCGTCCAAACTGACGAATAAGACACTTTTCATTTAAAATCCAAAAATTATAATTTAGTTTTTCCAAATACGATGATTTAGTTAAATTTTACAGTTACATTGCGATATTAAAAGGGGAAAAATCTAACCAAAACAGCATAACAGAAAATAAAATTAAGCCGATGACAAATTGATTTGGTCCAATAACTGCGGATATTGAATAATTATACTGAAACGGACGGAGCTAAATTATTTTTTAACAATCGATTGCTGGCTATAACGATTGATAACATTGGTATTTTAGAAATTGGAAAAACCTATTAAATTAAATTTAAGTAGCACAAATTATTAAGATTCGTTCTTAAATGCCAGGAAAAGTAATACTTCTTATGTGAGTAAAAGGTAGACTAATGGCGTATTAGAAACGCTTCATAAGTCTCCCGCAAACCGGCATCTTATTGAGTATACGTCACAACTGTTTCGTAACCGTGTTTATTTAAATATCATATTCAATGCAATGCGTGATGTTGGCACATGTGTAAAATGGCGAGGATCTTCAAACTCGCGCGCATTGCCGCCAACTAGCCAATCCGCCAACGCCGTCGAGGCATTTCGTAATCGACGCGCCAATCACGCATCGCGCAACTAGCGCCCCCACACGGAGGACGCGCTACAACTTCACCGCGGACCGCGAGTGCAACAACAACGAAAACCGATCAACCGGCGCGCACGCGGTCGCCATAGAATTTATTCCTGTGGCGTTCAAAATCGTTAATAACAGGCAAAAGGCGTAGACAGAACAACTCAGTAACTCTCGTGCTGTGTATCGTATCCTGGAACGGACTATTCTTCACCGAGGCGGACCTGCAGGCGGCAAATGTGAGTACGTTTTACATTTGTCTCCATCACGCGTAGTGCTTATTTCCCTATGTACCATCACGGTACATATTTTGGTGCCGAAACCCGGGAATAGCGAGTACATTCGCTATTTCGAACTTAGATTCCGAGTTATTTTGTTGCGATAAACTTGGTTCGAAGCATTGCGATACCGCCATTGCAAGTTTTGTTAAAAATTAACTAAACATTCCAATCGGTCGTTCCAGGAAGGCATATGATTGTTTGCATACAACAGTACAGTACAGTATAGCATATTTTCAAATTATTTACATTGTTAAATATCGGCAATTTAATTCACGTAAATATTATAAACCGACCGAATTACAGAGGCGTGATTTTTCGTCATACATATCACAGACTTAAACTGTTATCGATTCATTTATTGAATAAAAATATTAATATAATTAATTTGTACGTGAATAGTTCTTTGCAATTACATTTATTTGGTTATTTAATGCAAACAATTCATAAAATCATTCTCGTCGAGTTGTTCAAATGTCAGCCATTTTGTCTTTATTTATCCTTAGCGCCGATGTGCATTTGTCCCTTATGTACTTAAACATAACGTAATAAGCGTTCTAGTATTGGTAGCCCGTGTATTATATACATTTGAATATTGTTATTTTTCGCCTCGTTACTTGCGGTACATCTATTCTAGTTCCAATTCGTTGATGTATCGTTGGGTTTCGATTCTCTAACAAATTCACTTCGTGTTGATACACACAGGTTAACATATACATAGATTCTAATCCGTGGAAGTTTTAATATAGCTGTCGTTCATCTGTTTTTATTCTAGCGACGTCTATAAATTAAAACATCGAGTACATTCGAGTACACATAGGCGGCAAGTGTACACATTTCTCGTAGTCGGTTATATACGCCGTTTGGCCTGTCTTATTATTATTGTGCATTCCTGTATGTGCCATAATAATATTCATATAACCGTTCTTTGTTTACATACGTTAGTGTTGCAACTTTGCGAACTTTTGTAGGCAATTTAGTTTCGTTTCGTTGTGCAGGAATAAGTACTTAAGTACTTATTAGATTTCATTATTCGTTAGTCATTTGCTGTCCTTATTTTCAAAATCGTGTGCTGTACTAGTCGTCATTCGTTCTCGCGTACAGTACTTCTATCCGTGAAAGGTAGGCAGTGACTAGACCATAGTTTGATATACTTAATTTCATTTCGTGTATTCGTTTCGACATTTATTTATAATGTATCGTTCGGTTCGTGTTGCTAAACCAAAGATGCGTTTAACAAAGTTAGCGAGTGTAGATAATCCGAGTGTTCAGGGTTTGCCTGTACTACGGCGCAAGCGTACCTTGGCCTTCAACCGTTTAAAGAAACTTCTAGAAGTTGCTGAATCGGCAGAGGAAGATAAATCGTGTTTGAATTTATTTAGTGTTCAATTCTCCTCTTTGCCAAAATTAATCGAAAGCTTTGAGAGCGTTCATTTGGATATTTTAGGCGTTATCGATGATGACGATTTCGAACAAGAAGATGAAATTCGTACCGAGTTTGACAATATTCATTTTAAAATTTTGGAAATTAATCGAAATTTATTTCCTGTTTCTAACACTCCTTGCGATAAAAGTGCAAGCCATTCGTCAGGATCGGACATAAAGTTACCTAAAATTAACCTACCAACATTTTCTGGTGAAATCAAGGAGTGGCCTAAGTTTTTCGATTTATTTAATTCTTTGATTCATAATAATGAATCACTTTCGGATACGAAGCGTATGCAATATCTTGAGACCTGTCTTAGTGGTGACGCCTTAGGTGTGATTCGTTCTTACCCGATTCAAGGTAAATATTATCGCGGAGCGTACGAAGCGTTGGTGGCCAGATACCGTGATAAACGAGATCTAGCATTTACATGCTGGAAAGAAATATTAAACGTTAATTTAGATTTAATAAATGAAAATTTAAATGTACTATCAAGTCTCGACCTTCCTATTCACGAGTGGGATTTCGTTTTGTGTTATTTAGTTTTGTCAAAGTTGGACACTCAAACCCGGCGTTCTTTTGAACAAAGGCAAGAGTCGACAGAGTTGCCGCAATTCCAAGAATTAAAATCTTTCCTTTATAATAAAGCTGACGCATTAATTCGAGATAATCATTTTTCATTAATTGATCAGGTTAATCCTAATGTAGTGAAATCTTCGGATAGAATTAAATCCCACAAAGTCATGTCTTCGAACAATTCGAAGTTTCAAAAGAAGACTTCCATATTTCTTTCCAATACTGCAGAAAGGTCAACTTCTGAGAGGAAATCTAGTTCTCCTTCTTCACAAACACCAGCAGCCGTAATTGTCAAATGTACCTTTTGTCAATTAAATCATTCGATTAATAAGTGTGAAAAATTCGCACAACTTTCGGTCACCGAACGCAATGAGTATGCTCGAACTCATCGTTGGTGCTTCAATTGTTTAAGAAAGTCTCATAGCGTCAAGGATTGTAGATCTTTGTTCAGATGTAATATATGTCATCAACGACATCATACTCTATTGCATGAAGCAGAATCGCTCACTGCTTCCTTAGCCACTTCTCCGGGTGTTTATAAGCCTGATGATCAGGTTCGAGTGTTGACCAGTATGCGTGAACAATCTTTCGTTTTATTATCGACCGCGATAGTTCAAATTCGCGATTCTTTGGGTAATTTCCAATCGTTTAGAGCTTTGATTGATTCCGGCAGTCAAAGTCACTTTATCGCAGAGAACGCTATGAAGCGCCTGGGATTCTCCAGTATTTCCACATCCCATAAGGTTAGTGGATTGGGTCATACTTCAGCTCCCGTGTCAGGTATTGTTAACCTTGATCTCGGACATAACAACCAGTTTCTCTTTTCCATTAGAGCCTTGACCTTGCCAAGCATTTGTGGGAAGATGCCATCCATTCGGCTTGATAAATCGTCGTGGCAGCATATTAAATCGTTGCAGTTAGCGGACCCAAATTGTCACATCCCTGGTGCTGTAGATCTTCTTATCGGCGCGGAATGTTTCGCTTCGCTTCTTTTACCGGGAACAGTCGAAGGTGGTACCAACCAACCGTCTGCTCTAAATTCACTGTTTGGTTGGCTTCTTGTCGGGAACGTTGGATACACAGATTCGAAATTTCATACATTTTTTGCCTTCAACAAACCACAGCTTCATGATGATCTCAAGCGATTGTGGCAGCTTGAAGAGTTAACCGTTTCTCATTCAAAACCTCTTACTACGCAAGTTAAGAGATGCGAGGAGATTTCTGAGAATTCTGATACCAGAGATGCTACCGGTAGATACGTTGTCTCTTTGCCGTCCAAACACCGTGAACAAGAAACCATATTTTCCTCATCTTGTGATATAGCCTTGCGGTGTTTTCAAATCGATTGGGATGCGGACCCTCCCGACGACATAGTCAAAATTTGGTCTCGTTACCTTGAGCAAATACCATTACTAGGCTCGTTGCAAATTCCTCGTTTTATTCCGAAATCTGTTTCCTTACCTCGCTTGGAGCTCTGCGCTGCAGTCCTTCTCGCCGACTTCTCGAAATTCGTTATGGATGTTTTCGCGCAATCTTTTCCATTTACTCGCGTCGTAGCTTGGTCTGATTCTACCGTTGTTCTAGCGTGGTTGCGTTCTCATTCGTCTCGTTGGAAAACTTTCGTCGCTAACCGCGTTAGTCATATTCACGATATTATTCCAGATGTTGAGTGGCGCCATGTCGCTTCTGAAGACAATCCTGCAGATGTCGCTTCTCGTGGTCAGTTACCATTCGATCTTGTCAACAATCGGTTATGGTGGGCGGGTCCTGTTTGGCTACGCTTAATAAATAAAATAAAAATAAAAATAAAAAAGCCTTTTATTTCTTGCCTTAAACTTAAAGTAGGTACAAAGTATATTATTATTTATATATATATATATATATATATATATATATATATATATATATATATATTTTTTTTTTTTTTTTCTTAATTTAATTTAATTTTGGCTACGCTTACCTTGCGAATATTGGCCACAGCTTAATGTCGATCCTAGTGAGGATCTTCTTCAGTCGGAGGCAAAGGAGATGAAAAGCTTTCTTTGTTCCGATGATTCGAAGAATTCTTTTATAGATATTCTACTCGATCATTATTCTTCCATTCGGAAAATTCAACGTATCATATGTTGGTGGCGGAGATTCATAAATTTTATACGTCATAAACGTAATCGTTGCTCTGATCCGTTCCTAAATAACGCAGAGCTTCATGCCGCTTTGTTGATCGTCGTAAAGCACAATCAACAAGCTTCTTTCGAAAACGAAATTCGTCAGCTCCGGGAAGGTCAATTATTATCGAAACAAATGCGTAAGTTAAACCCGTTTCTTGATCCCGAGGGTATTCTCAGGGTGGGCGGTCGCCTTTCCCGATCTGGTCTCGAATTTGAGCATAAACACCCTGCTCTCCTTCCACGTACATCCCGTTTGACTTTCCTTATAATCGAAGCTGTTCATCGTGAAAATTGTCACGCCGGCGTGAATACAACACAGTATCTTCTTTCGCAACAGTTTTGGATATTATCTCCTAAACGTGCCATTCGTAATTGCTTATCCAAATGCGTACCGTGCTACAAGACACACCCATCTCCACTTGAACCCTTTATGAGCGATCTGCCTGCAGTTCGCGTAAATCAGGTGAAACCATTTTCTGTCGTAGGGACCGATTACGGCGGCCCTTTTCGAATTAAAAGCGGTAAACATCGCGGTGCAAAAATTACCAAAGCCTATTTATGTTTATTTGTTTGTCTCGCGACTCGCGCGGTGCATCTTGAAGCGGTATCAGACCTTTCTTCGGACGCTTTCCTTGCTGCGTTGCGTCGCTTCTCCGGGCGTCGTGGAAGAGTTAGCGTAATTCATTCTGACTGTGGCACAAATTACGTCGGTGCTAATGCACAATTTATAAACTACATGCGAAATGCTGCTCATGCAAATCAAATCGAATTTCGTTTCAATCCGCCCTCAAGCCCCCACTTCGGCGGAGTGTGGGAAATACAAATAAAATCTGTGAAATCACATTTGTATCGTATAGTTGGCGACCAATGTCTGACATTTGAAGAATTAACGACACTTTTCGTACAAATTGAATCAATGCTAAATTCAAGGCCCCTTTGTCCGCTGAGCTCCGACCCCAATGACCTGTCAGTTTTAACACCAGGCCATTTTCTAACTCTTGAACCGCTTACGACTGTTCCTGATGAAGATGTTACTTCATTAAACATAAATCGATTGGGTCGATGGCAATTGATTCAGCGATTCCAGCAGGATTTCTGGAATCGTTGGAAACATGAATATCTTCATTCGTTAACTCAGCGAGCGAAGTGGACCAAGCATTCACGACCGTTAGAAGTAGGATCAATCGTAATTATTAAAACTGATAATTCAATTCCGTTACATTGGCCTCTGGCTCGGGTTGAGGAGTTGCACCCAAGCCCAGATGGTGTAGTTCGAATCGCAACAATACGTACGGCTGAAGGCTCTCGCCTTACGAGACCTTTAGTCAAACTTTGTCCGTTACCTAAACAAGCAGATTAACTTTTATTTCGTATTGTTTCTTAGTTAGTAAGATATCATATGCCTTCTTATTTCAATTACGTTAATTTGTTTATAATTTCGAAAATACATTAATGTATTTTGGTGGGCGGAATGTTTCGTAACCGTGTTTATTTAAATATCATATTCAATGCAATGCGTGATGTTGGCACATGTGTAAAATGGCGAGGATCTTCAAACTCGCGCGCATTGCCGCCAACTAGCCAATCCGCCAACGCCGTCGAGGCATTTCGTAATCGACGCGCCAATCACGCGTCGCGCAACTAGCGCCCCCACACGGAGGACGCGCTACAACTTCACCGCGGACCGCGAGTGCAACAACAACGAAAACCGATCAACCGGCGCGCACGCGGTCGCCATAGAATTTATTCCTGTGGCGTTCAAAATCGTTAATAACAGGCAAAAGGCGTAGACAGAACAACTCAGTAACTCTCGTGCTGTGTATCGTATCCTGGAACGGACTATTCTTCACCGAGGCGGACCTGCAGGCGGCAAATGTGAGTACGTTTTACATTTGTCTCCATCACGCGTAGTGCTTATTTCCCTATGTACCATCACGGTACAACAACCGTTTAATGCTATCTTTACTTGTTAACAACTTCGACTATCAGATTTGCCCAGTTTCAAATTACGTATAGGATTATCTAGCCAACTATCCTATGATGAATAATTGTTTTACTTACAAGCACGCTAGTTCATCAAGAAGCGGTCTTCGTCTGACAGCAGGCGGTCCGCGCATTCCTTCTCCAGACTGGCTCAGTTGCACATTGCGCAGAAGTTCAAGCAGCAGAGTGATGCCATCTAGCGGCTCGCACGCGAACTCTTGGACGAAGCTGTAAGCAATTTACACATGATGATTTATTATTAAAAATAATTAATTAATGGAACACCGAACAAGCTTTATAGGCGTAACCACAGGCAATCAATAAAGTGTAGTGTTGAGGGTACCTGAAATAAGAAAGCCTAGCCTTCACAAACATCTAGACTTAACATAAACACATAAGGGGCAATTAAGTCTAGGTGCGTGACCTGAACTCGTAGAATTTAGTCTTAAAGCCTAGCCTATAATGATCATCGGCCCACATCAGGTCCTTGGCATATCCAATCGTGGTGATTGACTATCAATACACACATGACACCGAAAAGTTAGTGGTCTGCCTTAGGATTTGAACGTGCGACCACCGTGAATATGTTGGCAGTCACATCTAGTCCGTTTACCAACAGGTCACCACGCGCTTTTTTTGCAGTAGTAGTATTTGTTACAGTACATAAAAATATTAAATAATTACAACGTTAATTTTAAGCAGGGTTTCAAATATTGTTGCGGTTGCGTAACCGATTGTAATATAAGAAATAATTATATTTGCGAATCCTTATTACAAATGTACATTGTTGACATGATGAAGCTTAAAGTTTTGCAAAAATTACCGCTTTCGATAATCAATATGGATCACTCGAGATATTTTTTAATGCAATTATCTTTGTACGCAACGTCTTTATTTACCGATCGAGTTTATAAAGCTTAAACAAAAAGCAGTACAATAAAAATTGCTTTTAAGGCTGCGGTTGCTAATGATACTTCTTTACAATTAAAAGAAACTTAAAAGGCATCGTGAACTGAATATACCTTATCTCTTGCTTCTCGTCGATTTCATTTTAAACCTCCCATATCAATGTAACCCGGTTATTTTCAAGTAAATTAACTTGTTTTTGTAAACATCGCAAGTTTTCGACTTTGATGCAAAACTCTTCATTCATGTTTTGTTTATTTATTTCGCGTGTATTCAACGCATTCATTGTTATATTTTTTCGCATACCAATGTTTTTGCATGCTATTAATTCTATGTTTTTTTCTAGTTCTACTTCAATACTACATTCTTGCACCGATAACTTTCTGAAAATCTTAGCCTTACTGACCTAAGGCATAATAAATTATTTTTTCATAACCTTCGACTTCTTTGCGATAGTAATGACATAACGTAGACCTTAATCCTCCTCGCATATGTTTCGGTAAAGATAATGTTATGTTAGTCATTCTCTGGTAGTTACAGAAGTGAAATAGTTTATGTAGATAAGGTAAGATAAAGGATCAGAATCACTTTCCCATAGTAAGCAGGCGCCTTAAAAAAAGTAGACTCAGTATGCAAACTGAAATTGAAGCGTAACATTTTTCTTATTTTAGAACGTCGAGTAAAAACCTACCCCATTAGAGAGGAATGAAGGGGTACCGACAATTCGCAGTAAACGCCCGCCATATAATTTGAGGACATAAAGAAAAATTACACTCACAATTACGTTGGGATTCACTGGAATCGTCTAAAGCAATTTGAAATGTAAAAACTGTTAATGTACGGCCACGAAAACGATACGCGGACACATTAATATAACTGCGAAATTATAAGTAGGTGACTGGTGAATTAATCGAAATAATTGTTTTTGAAATTGCTTTCTGTTTAAATAGGTTCATTATAAATCATTTATCATCTATTGGCGTGTGACGAAATTAAGAACTACAAAGTAAAAAATATATGTTGACCAGTTTGTTTGACATTGTTTTAATATGGTACACAACGAACATTTGACTCGTAATCTGACAGTAATAATATTCCCAATGTACTAAAAATATCTTTGGGAAAGTAAATACGCATATAAGTTAAAGAAAGATCTTGGGAAACGGGAAATCGTAAAATATAATAAGACACGCTACGCAAACAATCATGCAATGTATTGTTGAATAGTTCGCAACATACGAGAGCTGTTGCATTGAATTAAGAAAATAATATTGGCACATTGGTGGCTGCAACAGATTAGCTAGAAGGCATGTCGTGGTAATTATAATTTCTTATTAACTCTTTTTTTTTAGAACAACTTACATGGTTTTACACACTTCTAGAAAAAATACTATTTCTAGTCGTCATCTTATGAATGTATGTTACATAATCTTCAAGATTAATATTCGTTAATGCAAGGATTATTGTTTTTGTCCGGTTAGTAACTGATTGGTTAAAAGTCTGTTGTAGTGATCCACAACATTTCAGGGAAGAATTTTGGTAAATAACGATAAATATATTATTAATGCTCACTCGAACGCACACACATACAAACACACTCACACACACATTGATACAAACTTAGCACTTTCTCGCACTCACACACTCAATTATTAAATAAATTATTTATTTAACTGGTTTCTCAAGACACAGGCAAAGCCTAATTTGAGAGCCCCTGCAATATTCTTGTTATGTAAAATTATTATTTTTAATAAAGATTTTTTCATTTTCATTTTTCATTGGTTGGAGAAACCGATCCGTTAGACCCGATTGTCTTTCGAATCGAATCTCTCATTGATTGATGATAGATACCTCTATAATCTCTTGGTAATGTCCTGGGGCGTTATTTTATGATCCGAAACGAAATTCGCAAAGTACGTCGTATGTGAAATGAAGAATGTAAGAATCCTCTATCGCACGTCGTAACCATACACAAACTTCTGAGTGGATAATAAGTATCGCAGAGAATAGTATTAATTTTTAGAAGTGGAAAACACATAACTTACTTCGAAGTTCGAACATTCGAACTATGTTTCGAGTCATGGAGTAACCCCGATGTTAAGACACATTCAGTATCTCATGCAATTGTAAAATTATGTCATGAGTGGACCATACTGAAACTCAAACATACAGTGCCCGCAGAATAGTGACATTCAATCGATTTACTCGCTATAAAAGCTTCTAGTTTTATGGACACACAATCTTCAGCAGTGGAATAGAGCAGTGACCACAAGTGACTGTCAGAGCAACTTGTCACATAACTTATGTAATATATATGTGCTATGTGCTACAGAATTTATTGGTGCCTCATAGTTAAGTTTTTTATGTTGTACATTCTATTCTAGATAAAAAAAACGGTTTGGAATAAGTTTGGTGATTGTTGGTGTATAATCTGTATCTGTCCGTATCAGCCCATATACGTCCCACTGCAGGGCACGGGCCTACTCTACAATCGAGAGTACGATTGAGAGTGGTTAGGCCATATAGTCCACCACGCTGGCCTAGTGCGGGTTGGCGGACTTACATACCATAGAAATTCTTATAAATCGCTATGGTATGCAGGTTTCCTCACGATGTTTTCCTTCACCGTTTTAGTGCGTGGTGATTGACTATCAATACACACATGACTCCGAAAAGTCAGAGGTGTGCCCTGGGATTTGAACCCGCGACCACCGTGAAACAGTGGCAGCCGCATCCGGTCCGTTTACCAACAGGCCACCACGCACTTGTGTATAATAATAATACGATAAAATATTATTATGATAAATAATAGTATGATAGATTTGAACTCATCTATGTATGAGTACAGATATAAGCTTTAACAGTTACGCTTATTTGATGTGAAAGAATGAAACGTATTTTTCATAAATGTTCAATGAGTGTGTATTCGAACAAAGCCAAAAGTAAATCACACTTAATTTATTATGACAATTAAACAAATAGATTTTTTTCGTATAATTAAGAATTTGTTTATATTTTTTTCACCTGACTCGTAAATTTTTTGGAGAAAGTTTCAATATATATGTAGTTACTACACGAACAAAAAGCTCAAAAAATGAAAATATTGTCAATATGACACCGCGCGCAGAGAGGTAAATTTGAAAATCATTTCGTATTTAGTACAGATCACTGTTTGTATAATTATTAAATAATTATAATAATGTCTAAAAAAGCTCGTACAATATTCGAATTATGAATTATGGAAAATATTGTGGCTTTTACTTTTGTTTATTGCAAGTGTAAATTAAACATATTCTACTTAAAATTGTTCAGTTATAATTAAGCTGTAATTTAAAGAATCATTAATTTTATTTACTTGAAAATAATTAATTTTTATAATATTGAATCTTACTTTATATTGTTTACTTTTTGTCGTGAGAAATTCAGAAATTGTGGCGTAAAAAAATACAAATGAATAAGTAAATTACTCATATACGATGTAAACATCTTTAAAGAAAGCATGCATCTGATTTTTATAATCCAAACAGAAATACACCGAATATATAGAAACATATCCAAAGGTACAATATATGTGAACTTTATACAACTGCAGGAAGCCACAGTAGTATATTATGGACTAACGGCCGGTTTTTATAATCTATCTATCTTTAACTAGCGATTTCATTAGATATTTCGATGCATTTTATGTTTCGGTAAACAAATATAGAGCGGTATAGATACTGTGTATATATTTATAAATAGCTAGGTAAGATAAATATATATGTCTATCTTCGTTTCTTGAAGCATAAAATTGTATCGACAAAGTAATGGTAGCTGTTTTAACCCCGTGTTAAAGATAGATAGGGTATAGAGACCGGCCGTAAATGTTTCTCACTTATTCGTAGGAGAGGCTCTTGAAACAATGAAACCTATATGTGCTGAAATTGATAGTCGTATATTTTGCCAGTCCCTTACGGTGATAAAGAACGATATGTCAAATACTAATTAAATGCGATCATTAATCGACGTCCCGCTATCTCCCATACCTTACACAGAACTCCAATTAACTTTTAGCAACTAAGTAAAACGCCTATAAAATCAACCGCAAAGTCAGTTAATTTATAATCGAGTTGGTGCATGTTGGAAAACATTTTTATATGCAGTGTTTTATTGGGATATTAAATATGTATAGCCTCGTTAACTTTACTATTGGCTTTTTTTACATAAAACAATCTTGTTTGTATCCCGTAGAGATAGGAGGCGATTTTAAGATCATGAAGAAGGCCTTTCGCTTTATCTGTTTTTAGATACCTTTATGGTAGTGGTTAAGCTAATTTAACAAATAAGCTGATAAAGATTTGGTTTTGTAGTCCGAAATGTTTCATTCAGTCATGCCCCATATCACAATGGAGCCATATTAGTATAGGTAAAATTAAGTTTCATACTCCCTGCAGTAATATCTAATAGCAGAAGAACAACATACCTTGGGAAGGAAAGTCTGAGGTCTGCCCGCAGCTTTGTTAGGAGTTCGCTCGGGGTACCAAACTGGCGTAGTCTCATCTCGTCTCCCAGACTCATACACGGGTTTCTGTGTAACATAAAATTGAAACACACAATAACAAAAAATGAAGTAAATAATAAATAATTATATACAGGGTGTATCAAGATCGCGACCGAAAACGAAGCCAACTATTTTTTTTGCAAAAAAAGCTTTGGGTGGTAAATAACTACATAGTTTTTCCAAAATTAATAATGTGCGGTCTTTTATTTTAAAACTTCGTAAAACGCAAGGGTTTAAATTATTATTTTAGCAAATACCATGGATTTATCACCCAAAAATGAGGCTATTAAAACACTACAAGAACACAAGCGATTTTTTTCAAAATGTTTAGTTCATTGTGTTTGTGTCAGTAAAACTACCATTTTCGGTCGCAGTCTTGATATATCCTGTATGTAAATTGTAACAAATTACAGACTTTTTCATATACTTAAATAAAATACCAGCAGCTGTATATTATAGTTATCGCGCATGAAGTAAACAAACAACATCTTCGTTCACTGTCACATCAAGATCAATTAAGTCTGTTATAATTTGCAGAGGGGGCATTCCACGCGAAGCGGACAGGTAAAAAATCGCGATGTTTTTGATTTCAGAAATATTTGAGTATGTTCTACCTATATATGTCCTTGATTTGTGTATCAAATATTTTTCTAATATAGTGACTGGTTAAAGAATTAAGGAACTTTGAAATTTTGGCCAACTGGTAGGCATACAGTACTTCAAAGGCGATTATCTAGTCAGAAAATTATTGATTAAAATAATTAAACCACTGGATTTAAAACTTCATTTAATGAGCTTTTTAATTGAATTTTTGGATATTAAAATAAATTATTTTTTTCCAATTTTTTTTTATTTTTATTTTTTTAACTTCGATTTTTACAAACTTAGACTATTTCGATTTTTTTCATTTTTTTTTATTAAAATAGCTAGTATTGTATAGAAAATCCTTGCCAAGTTTTATAATGGGCGTGGAAGTGGTTTACGAGCTATGCTGGGAATACTGCCGAAGCGCGGCGTCCTGCGCGAGTTAAGTGAAACTTTTTAAATATGCTACTATTCGGTCAGAAGTGATTTTATTTTATTGGTAGTTTCACTTAACTCGCGCAGGACGCCGCGCTTCGGCAGTATTCCCAGAATAGCTCGTAAACCACTTCCACGCCCATTATAAAACTTGTCAAGGATTTTCTATACAATACTAGTTATTTTAATAAAAAAAATCGAAATGGTCTAAGTTTGTGAAAATCGAAGTTAAAAAAATAAAAATAAAAAAAAAATTGGAAAAAAATAATTTATTTTAATATCCAAAAATGCAATTAAAAAGCTCATTAAATGAAGTTTTAAATCCAGTGGTTTAATTATTTTAACCAATAATTTTCTGACTAGATAATCGCCTTTGAAGTACTGTATGCCCACCAGTTGGCCAAAATTTCAAAGTTCTTTAATTCTTTAACCAGTCACTATATTAGAAAAATATTTGATACACGAATCAAGGACATATATAGGTAGAACATACTCAAATATTTCTGAAATCAGAAACATCGAGATTTTTTTCCTGTCCGCTTCGCGTGGAATGCCCCAGAGTACAATGTAGATCGTAAAAGAACATTACCACTAAAAGATTAGAATAGAGATGAATATGAACTTAAAAGTAAATTAATTAAACTGGATACCGTGAAACTGTTATTATAGTAGCTAGCGATAACTAGTTTATAGGTTGGTATAAAGTTTTATGTGGTCGTTCTATAAAAATATACAGCTTTTTCATTATAATGACAGTTGAGTTACAGAACGAGATCAAATTAATTCATGACTAAACAAAAAAATACACTAAGCTACTAAAAGAACTAAAAAAAATGTACGTATGTTCATACTTCATATTTTATGATTTGGTGAGACTACCAGAGCTCATTTTACTGATGATTTATTATATATGAGAGGCCGCCTAAGCAGGTACCATGGTAATGTCTATTTGTCGCGCCAAATAGCAGTGTTAATGCATTGTTGTGTTCCGATTTGAAGGATATTGTAGCCCGAGTAACTACTGGACATAATATCTGGACTTAAAATCATATGTCTCAGGATGGAATTCCAAATATTGTTTTGTAATTCACGGGAGTTTTTGATTTTCCTACTGTCCATTGCGGGCGTGTCGCATAACATCAGGCAAATGCATATCATAGCAATTAAAAGCAAGCCGCTTAAAAGTCCCAATAAGCTTAAAGCAATATTTTTTCTTCCATCTACTTGGTGTTTTAAAACATGAGCAGTACATCTATTATACTTGAGATGTCGTGCAATGATAAGTTAAAAACATAATTAGGGTCGTGAATTGTTATGTAATGCTGGCCACGAAAAAAAAGTCTGTATGTTTGTGATGTATTTATTGTCAATCGCCACGCACTAAAGCGGGAATCATCGTGAGGAAAGCTGCATACCATAGTGATTTGTAAGAATTACTATAGTATGTAAAGTCCGCCAACCCGCATTAGGCCAGCGTGGTGGACTATATCTGGTCTGACTACTCTCAATCGTACTCTAGATTGTAGAAGAGGCCCGTGCCCTGCAGTGGGACGTATATGGGCTGATACAGATATAGTTTGTTTATATGACTGAAAATATTAGCATTTATTACCAGTTTTTAGCAATTTATTACCAGTGTACATAGCTATCTAACTTTAAAAATTTGTAAATATTAAATCCTCCAAAGACTTCATTCTTGTTTTAAACCAAAACATAATAGTTGATAGTTATTGTTAGTCATTAAATCTATGACGCAATATTGATCTTCTTGTAAAAATGTACAAACATACCTAAAATCTTTGCTGTTGGGATTAGGCAATGTCCTTGACTTGTTGAGCTCCTGCCCCGAGTCCAGCTCGTAGAGGTGCCCTCCCCCCGCCTTCTTCCCCCATTTCTTGAGCGATGTGGCGTAGTCTTCAGGATTGTAGATTGGTGGACGTTGCTTATCCTGAAAGAATTTAATTGATAGCGTTGAAGTTTGATGAGAAGTTTTATTTGTTAGAGATTAATAAAAACAAATTATTGCTTACACACTTAAAGTAGCTTTAAAACATTTCAACATTATTATTTTATCACCGTGACCGTATCATAATTATTTAATCATAAAATTTACAGTCACGACGTAACTTGTGAGTTGTGTTGTCTTACTTTAATACTCATGTGCCCAAAAGCAGGAAAAATGACCTTAATTGTATTCTATTCAATGAATATTAAACTAATATTTTTAAGAAACAATAAGAATTGGTCAACTTGAAGGCTTTCTCTCACCATTTTCCCTTGGCCTCTTAATTTGTCAAGCAACATCAATCGAAACAAACTATGGCCCATAACTGTAACACGTGCGTTAAGTTACGAAACGATATTTTATGAATGGCTACACTCCATTAGTACTGTAACTATTCGTGCAGAATTCAATTTATCACAATGGTAACTGGTTCTAGCAGAAAACTGTATATTAATTAATAGAATGTGGTGCGAGTGTGAGCGAGAAACTTTGTAACAAAGCCTACGTTGAATTTTTACGATTTGGTAAAGTTTAAGTTTAATTTGTATGTAAAATTGTTTAAAGAGGTTTCTTCGATTTACGCGAATGTTAAACACATTGAAATAAAACTACTTTTAACGGAGTTTATCGATAATTTAGTTTTGTTTTTGACCTTTTTTTAACTTCCTGAACGTTTCGATTAATTTGCAGCTTTCGGGTGTCGGAGGTTAAAAATCAAATTCGTGATAAAATACGTAAAATATTTCAATTGATTAAAGAACTAAAAAAGTAAAAAGCCTCCATGGCGCAGATGGCTATACGCTGGCTGTGAAACGAGAGGCCGTGGGTTCGCTTCCTGGACCTAGATAAATATTTGTGTGATCGACAAGTACTCGTATTAGTTTAAGGTCTGGTTGTGTGTGATACCACAGTGCTCTTGTAGTTTCTGATATCCATGATACAGAACTCCATCTTAGTGTGGGTTCAGGACACATATCATGACTATTGACTATGCATGTGAATGTTACTTGTTAGGTGTATGTATTTGTATTTAATTGTTCTAGATAAATAAGAACAGTGACACAATGAAACTTTTTACCTCTAGCGTTGAAAACTAAAGTATTTTGTTGTGAAGTAAATTTGAAACTCACATCTCCATATTGACATGAAAAAGATGATTTGAAATACATCGTACGTATTTTTTGTATTAAAAGAATCTACTCTCTATCAAACATTCCATGCCTTGTCATTAACAACACACATTTTATTTCATGCAATCATCATTCATACGGAGCAACAATGGGACTGTTATGACAGTAGCTCGGGATTAGAGAAAGCTATTTATTGCTGAATGTATGAAGCTTACAAAGCAACGAGCCGATGTTCGGTACAATGAGAATATAAATAAACTTTGTTTAGGAATGATAGTAATTTTGTAAAGGCGAAAGTGTATTTTTGATTTATCTTTTACACAAAAGTGAAGGTTCGATTTTTGACATCGTATATTATTATAGTTTATTAGGTAGATGGCCTAACCACTCTCAATCGTACTTTCGATTGTAGGGGAAGCCTGTGCCCTGCAGTGGGATGTATCTGAGCTGATACAGATGGGGTAGATAGTAACATTTACTTCTACTAGGCTATTTTTATTCCGAAAATATACCATTCTTCAAAATAAGTCTTAATTCTACGCACACCAGGCTGGACCTCCAATTATAGGTCGCATTTTAGACACCAAGACACACTAATGACTTATCAAAGTTTTGATAATAAATGTTAGACAGAGATAAGAAGAAGGAAAAATAAAGAAATTTCCTAAATTCAAATCTAGGAAAAATGACGCGTAATTTTTTCAACTGTCATCGGTCATCTTTCGCAAATTCACAAGCTGCCGCAATTAAAATTTTGTTCTTGTTCACTAACCTTATGAAACACTAACATGAAACATTAATGTAAGGCCATTTATATGTCAATTTATAAGGGAAAAAATAAAACAATCGCGATGGACTAGAGATAAGCAATTAACCGGTGTTCCGAGATTTCGACAAGTTATATCACATCTGATGCGGTTATGATAACATTTATTACTCAATGGGCAATTAATTAGCGGTTAAATATTATGACAGTTGCAAATTAATGTTGGATAATGTAATATTATGCATATTAAATAAAAACTACATTTTTATTTCATTAAAATGTCGAGTTGGACAGCCTTGATCAACATTTAAACCAGCTACGTTTAAAATTAATAAATACATTTAGTCGTCCCGTTTGGTCTAGTGACGGAATGAATGGGCTAAACGTGAAGACCTGAGCTCTAATCATATGTTCGGCCTGTCAGTTTATGTGAAATATCTAGGAACATGAATAAGCTTGGCTAAATCTAGAAGGCTCCTCTAGTTACACTCTCGGCGATAAAAGTATGAGTTTGTGCACGTAGGATTAATAACATTCAATTTCCCTTTTATGTGTGCTATAAAATATTGATACGACCATACCATAAATATATAAATAAACTATATAATCAATTAAATAAAACTGAAGTGAAATATCACGCCTTACATAATTAACTTACTTAAAGCTAACCAATACATTATCTTGCTTTCATACAAGCGTCGCTTCTCATTACTCGATATGCAAATAAGTGATATAATCTCAAAAAAAGCGTGAGACAGATAATAAATCTTGTTAGTTCTTACATAAATCCAGTAATAAAGTACATCAGCTAATTGGCGCAAGCGTAAAGAAAGCAGGTGCGGCATTATTTTGAGGTTAACGAACCGAACCAGCCACGCATGCGTGTGTGAAGACTTCCTAAATTAATTGTAACGGTGGCGAACAAGATGTGCTAAAGGAGAATGCCCATTTTACTATGAGATTTAGTATCGGTGCGAAGATTGTTGTCCCTCAATGAAACCTACTTTTTTATGTAGGGATTTTTTATTTTCAATAAATATAAACATAATTGCGATCCGGGCCCGGAGTTTTTGGAGAAATTAACTTGAGGTCTAATAAAAATGTAACATATAAAGAATTTTAGTCTTCGGCTCTGTGAACGAAATGTAAAATGTTAATGATAATTACTTTATTTTATAAAAATATGTCGCCCAAGATAAAACAGGGATACGATTAAGGGCAAACCATAAAAATGCTATAAAGAATTTAAGCAGTATCGGTATCGGGATCTACGATATTTTTTATCGATGCTAAAAATGGGTATACTCCTTTAACTGTAATTTTTAATAAATTGTAATTAACTTTTGTGCAAGTATTAATAGCTTTTAGCTTGTGTAAGGTAAGTATAATTAAGTAATGTGAGATCTTTTTCCTTCCCGCTACCTTCTTGATTTGATGGGCCAGCAACACATCCATGATCCAAGCGTTAAGGATGTTCATAGGCGTTCATCACTATCAGATGATCTATTTCTTAATTGCCGGACCATTTCAAAAAAAGGTTCAGAACTTGTACATTTATTTTACATTTTTCAATATAGAATAGCTGTTATCTACCAGACATAATGACTTTGTATATCTGATGGAAATAGCCAACGTTTTCAGGAAATACCTTATTCAATTACTTATATCTGTTATGGTTTATTAGAAATGCAAAGACCCTACAAAGATTTGATATAATTTGGACAATTAGCGTAACTTAACCAATTACGAGTAGTACAACTAATTGATTGTGTCTAACCCAATAAAATTTGGTGAAAGTGATTACGTTTTGGGTATTTCATATAATTTTAACGACTTATTTATGGTACAGAAGTAATTTTTTCATGTATTTATAGGTCATGATACTTAACCACACTCTATTATTATAATTAATAATAAATAATAATAATAAGCCTCTTTATTCGGACAAAATCTTAAAACATACAATACAGTTTCTTACTTACATTACTATTTACTACCTACTTTACCTATATTATACATATTATGTTATATAAATATATAATTTACTTGTTTTTTAAAATTGTTCATATATTTGGTATTTTTTAATTTTTTGAAAGTCCGTTTGCCAATTGGCATAGGCCTCCTCCAACCTACTCCATTCTTTCCTTTCTCTGGCCACTCTGCTCCATGTTATGCCTGCAACCTGTCTGATGTCATCGTCCCATCTTTTTTGTTGTCTAATTATTATAATTATATAATGGACTACAATGAAAATATGAATTATCCGACCAATTCGAATTAGCTCAGTGTGATAGATAAAAACCAGGACTCGTTTATCTATTTCAGCCCATGTACGCTCCACCGTAGGGCACGAGCCTCCTCTACAATCAAGAGTATGATTGAGAGCGGTTAGGCTCAAATAAATATATAAGTAACTATTATCATATGTTGATATGGGTTCTGAATAGTGAGATTCTGGTTTGAAAAATATCTAGCGAGTTTCCAAGGACTAGAATTTGTGCACGGTACACCGACAGTCGCGCTATCTATCTTTGCTTGAGGCTGAAACAAGGTTGGCGGAGTGTGGGTGGGAATAGCACCTTTGCTTCCGCCTTGGAACGAATAAGCGCAGGTTTATGTAGGTATTGATTTATTTAAAAACGTTTTCGTACACCAGTGACAAAATGTAAATAAAGCAGTGTTATGATCACCTGACGGATCTCGAATGTATAGGTATTATCCTCTTAGTGCCCAAGCGCCTTTGAAGTACCCCAAAGTACTGGGGCACTGTAATTCAATTCCATTTGTGGATGAAAGTATGAACAATTCTGAACGGGTTTTATGTTCATGTTTATAATTAAGTTCTTCAAAAAGGACCTTTGGGCGTAAATTACTGCGAGCTCAATACATCTCTGGGCGCTAGGAGGTTATAGGTAAATTCAAAACGGTTTTTGTGATAAGATAGGACTCAAAAGTATAGAGTAAAGAAGAAAAATTATGTAGCTCCTCAGTGAGATCGACGATGGGAAGAAGAAAGGATTGAGCAATCGTTATTCTCGTGGCAATGGGTAGAAAATTGCGTAATTTTCGCAACTACACAGCCGAGGCGAACTGTTTTCTATCCTAATCTTTTATTACGTATGTACTAGGTAAAACGTAACCGTTCAGGAACTGTTGAAGTTCCAAGACTTTCATAGGGGATTGAATCCTAAGCTAATGCGGGAATAGTCTTCGCCCAGTGATTATCAATTTGTGTAATCTAAGTTTCATTTCACACAATGTTTTATACGAAATTCCGTTACGCGCACAATATCTTATAATAGTACACTGCTGACAGCTCCCACGCTCCCGTTTAATGCTACCTATAAGTTTTTGCCTTGTTTCGACATGTTATAAAAGTGCTAAATTAATGTCTTCACAATTATAAAAAGTTGAGTATATTTAGTTGCAGGAACTCGCAATACGGGCTTCTTCTGACAGTTCGCTATGAAATGATTTTACTGGTAGGTCTCTGATATGTGACAGGCCGCCTGGGTAGATATCACCACAATGTCCATTTTTCCTGCCAATCAGCAGGTTAAAGCACTGTTGTGTTCCGCCTTGAAAGAAATTGTAGCCAGAGTAACTACTAGACATATTGAGACTTAACATCTCATGTCTCAGGATGACCAGCGCAGTGGAATGCCAAGCATTGCGTTGTAATTTATGATATTGTGATTTACTACTGTCCATGAGCGGTCGTATCGCTTACCATCAGGCGAATGGCATGCTCGTCTTACCATTCATTATAATAAAATGAATAATCTGTGGGGCAGGCCCATGTATAATAGTGGCCTTTCTGTGGCTGAAGATGATGACGGCAATAAACAGTTACATGGAAATTCATGCGAAAGTGATCGAGCAATCGAGTAAATCGAAATCATAATAACATGGCATCTATCCACGTCTTTGGGGTACAGGCATAATATATGTATAATACATATATTATTGAATTGATAACATTGTTTTTTTTTGCAATGAATTACAAGAGTATTATATCATTCGCCTGTAATGCAAAGCGATAGGACCGTATGGTCAGTAGCAAAACCAAACAACACCAATAATTACAAAGAAAGGCTTGGCATTCCAGTGCGCTCGCCATGCTAAGACATAAGTATTTTGTGTATAGCTATAAATGGCAATACGAGCATACCATTAAGGTTTTGAGTCTCAATATATTAAGACAATTGCTTTTCAAACCATGTTCCAAAAAATATAATTTATTTCAGTTAGTTAAGTCATGTGAGGAAGAATATCTAGTCCACAATTAAATGTCTTTTACCGTGTAAACAAAAATAATAAATATGTAAGGAGAAAAAATATGTGTTACCTTGGAGACAGGCTCCTCGCTCCAACCACCGCTGTTCGCCATACCTTCCAGCAACGTCAGTTCACTGCAACAAGATAAACATACTTAAAATAATTATTCAGTTCCATGACATACTTCTTAAATATACTGAAAAAAAAAACATAGATAAATTCCCTCAAATGATACAAATTCCTAACTCCAAACTGCTAATGAATAGAAAAATCTAATAACACTTTGCCCGACCCGGGATTAGAACCTGGAATCTCAGGTTTACAATCGCACCGCAGTACAACTGTGCCACTGAGAAAGTACTAAAATAAAATTGGTTATTAAATTAAAAAGTCAATTTATAATTCCAACGATTATATCGCTAATAATATTATGAATTAAAGATATGTTTATAGCTTATTTCATTGCATGAAATAGTCATCATTACTTTTATGATAAGTCTATGTTATATGATTATGCATAACAGTCACATTTATGTATCTATGAATATACCGCACCATAGTAAAATTACCATGAAGATGCAATAAATAGTGCGCTTTACATAATACCCGATGATTACCATCTTTCTTCTAATTTCAACAATAATCATGATGACATCGAAATTGTCATTAAGATTGCAATCGTATCGATATGACCCACTGGAGTAATGAACGGGTAACTGTTGGCGTAAGCCTTGGAATGCGGCGTAAATAAGTTTTTTTTCATCGACAAAACAAAAGGATGTTTAAAACATATTTAATTTTTAAAGTTCTCACTATCTATCTAGAATATCCATAAACTATAATCATAAATCTGTTGCCAGTTCATGGATGAAGAAGAGACAAAAAATTTAAGATTTATTTTAGGTCTCTTTGGTAACTAAAAAATAAACATAAATAAAAACAGAATATAAACATTCATACATGCTACAAAAGATCCAGCTTCTCAGCAGTAAGTGGTGACGACTGACAATAGAATGTTAAATATTACGTATAATTAGACTGGGAAAGGCAAGAACAAAGGTAGAGAGAGAAGGCTGTCTGGTCTATCTATAATTTTATTGAACTAAAGTGACTAGGAATAATCGTTTTCTGGAATATATTAATTTGAACTTCCTTGTAGATCCCTCTTGTTGAGACAAGCAAATTAGAGACACCAATGCATTCTTCCTCCTTAATTATTTTTATTCACCTCTGCCTTCTATGTACTTGTACCACACATTATAACCCACTTTCATTGAAGCAAAACACAGACGATAACCACAGTAACATCTCGGAATTATCTCAACCGCCTGCGGAAAATAAGATTTTCCATTATTTGTGCACTCGATAATGGAAAATTTGCGAGACGAACCGTAATAAGATGTTTTGCAACTCTTGGTTTAATACCGTATCATTTTATCGAAAGTCGATGTTGGTCAGGTATACCCTACGCAAATTTCTCTATCGTAAAAACTAAAATGTGTAAAGTGGGTAATAAACTTTATTATGTCTTGAGGCGTATTTCAGTAAATACCTTTATTTTCTAGGGATACTGTCATATCATATTTGTTATAAAATGCATTCTAATTTTCATGAATAAAATACATAGATATTACATTTTTACAACAAAAAAGGACTGCTTAAAATATGGATCGCTATTTTGTTCTTTAAAATAACTATCAGGGAGAAATTACAGCAGATTAATTTTACTGTGATATAAAAATGCTATCACAACATTAAAAAAAGTCGCTTCCCACTGTTTGTCTGTTCCTATGTAAGCTTAGATTTTGATGCGGTTTTTTTAAATAGATATAGTGATTCAAGAGATTTTTATTACATGCACAATATAGTAGATAATTAAATATAAAACGGTTAGTACGCGAGATAACTAATACATTGTTGATGTGGACTAGACTCAAAAATTATCTGCAGCCAGGCGAAGCCGGGCGTGACCGAAAGTAATAAAAAGAAGATAAAACCGTATAAAAATAGAATGAACGAAAGATTAATTAAAACATTGTTTGTTATTTTTATTTAATTGAATAATTATAATGTAAACTTTTACAATTATTATAACTACGAACAAAATGTAATATTTTCTTCAATTACGTAGGGTTGTAGTTAAACAATGTTTTTATTATGCATGTTTATTTTGAACCAAAATGAATTCAGAGATTACGGTTCACAGATTTTATCTTAGATAATATGGTAATATGGAGAGGGAAAATATTTTTAAATTGTAAAACTTACTATCACTAAAGAGGTTGGACAGGTAAGAGACAGGTACTTAAAATTTTTTTATTATGGTAAGTATATACTTAAATTACATAAAAAAACATCAATAAGTATGTCGACGCACCAGTGGCCGACTTAAAGTTGTACAAGAAACATCCAAAATTGAAGCACTGTAGCGGTACTTTCGCAAAGAAACTGCTTGTAATGTGGTTAAAATTGTTTTGTTAATTGGTTATTAAGCATTTAAGTATTTTCGTTTTTGTTTTAACTCAGTGCAAATTATTAATAGAGAACAAACTAGATATTTAATATCTAGTTTAATATTAAAATTCTCGTTGCATCAGTTCTATCACTACAATAATAGAGGGTATAAGCCGTATAATCCACCACGCTAGTGCAAGTTGGCGGACCTACTATCTAAATTCTTCCGAATCGCTATGGTGAGCAGGTTTTCTCACGATGTTTTCCTTCAGCGTTATAGTGAGTGGTGATTTACTATACAAACATGACTCCGAAAAGTGAGAGATGAACCCTGGGATTTGAACCCGAGACCACCGTAAACATGTTGGCCGTTTATGATCTACATCTTCCTTGAAATATACGTAAAAGAGCGCCCTGAAAATGCCGATATGCTTCCAAGACCTCGTTACATTATGCAGCTAATTGTTTTCCTAAGCAATGTTTTGGTCAAATTCAGTGTACTTCCCGATGCCGTTTCCGGCGATCGGCAACACGCGTGAAATATTTCTACGCATCGATTATGTAAAACTATCGAGTAATATCGAACGTACGTATTAGGTAATGTGCGATGAATCGATTTCGCGCTAAATTGTGCCAGATAGGACTCGTATATAATAAGTCAGGGTTATAAGATTTTGGACTATGTGTTGCATATTTTTTTCAGTTACTATTGAGCTTTTGATTAACGAAAATAGGAATGAGAACATTGTGAATATGTATAATATATTGATGTGTTGTTATTCAATTATTAATACTTAATAAATCGACGACACCTACATTGCGAATGCTAGTTAAATATTGGAGACAGTAAATAATCTTTTGTTTATTTTTTTACAGAGACATAATGTGTCTACCAAACCAAATAAAGAAACGCCCAACCCAAAACGCGACGCGCTTGCCAGGTTTACTAGAACGGGTTTTTCATATAATGAGGATGATTTTTATGATGTACCGTAGTCGACTTCCAGGTTGGCATCAATATTCTACCGCCAGCGGTTTCTTTTTTATTTATGAGCGTGACAATTGAGTAAGGTGTTCAATTGACCAGAACCAATTATTACCGCTTATGGACACCCGCAATACTTGAGAAAGCATTGGTGCGCTACTAAGCCTTTAAGATAGAGAACGAAACAGGTCAGGACTAGAAAGAATGGATTTTAGTGGGTTATTTTTATGCTGTGACTTCTAATTGCCATTATTGTGAAATAGAAATTTCACGTAATGATCTACGCAAACCACAATACGCGAAATCTGCCAGTTAAAGCTTTCAATGAAACCTTTCATTCTTGCCGCATAATCTACATTCGCTGTATTGACAAAAAGCATAATTTCCCAGTACATAATGAAAGTGAAAAAAAGTCTCATTAGTCGGCACATTGGTATTGCAGAGACAACGGTTGCAATTCCGATTTCTAATATCGCGTGAAAAGCTAAATACAGTTCGTTCGCACCTATCACAACGCTTGCGGCAACAAACGGTACAAGTGGTTAAATTACTATTTCTAGCACTCCCGGTGGTGTAGAGTCGTGATAAAAGCATACACCAGTAGCTGTGGAGATTTCGCCTTCAGGGTACTACGGTGGTTTTGTATGGCACGATGTGTAGACGCGAAATATCAAGTCTGTCAGTCGCTTTTTGTTTTCAGTTGAGACGACTAGACTGCTAGATGGTCGAAATGATTCGAACCACACCATTAACTTCATAGCTATATGGCCTAACTATTTTAATTCGTACTCTCGATTGTAGAGGAGGCCCGTGCGCTGCAGTGGGACGCATATGGGCTGATATACTATGTGTATATTCTTATTCCTTAACAATATTCGCCTACTTGAAAGTTCTTCGTAAGAATAGCTGCATCATCATCATAGAATTATGAAACTAATCTATTCCTGAGGGGGTTGAGCTCTATCAGATGGTGGAAAATTATTTTCACGCAAATCCCAGAAATAACGAATGGTAGACAAATGAACACAATATAGATGAGAAAAAGCACACAAATTCAGTGAGTGCGTATTAAACTTAACTTAGAATCAATTTAAGATCTTATGTTATAATTTATTAATGTATTCAAAGACTTATCAATACGACTTCAGATTTAGTCGCACTGGAAACAAATTAACAGAATAAAAATTAATTTAGGCAAATTATTTTATTACCGCAACTAATCAAATACTACTAAATTTGATTCCTATTCAAATCGCGAAGAATGTTCATGACCTTTTATTTTTGTGCGAGTATTGAGCTATGTAAATTAGAATTTAATTGGATACCTGACTATTGCATAAGGAAACGGGTATAACACGCATTTATTGATAGCATGCGGTTGTATGATCACGGTCACTATTTTCCGACGTTTGTTACCTGCAAAATGTTTATTTGGTGTATTTTGATATGTTCAATATCTACACGATCACAAAACGAAAGGGGAAGACTAATATTAACCAGAAATATATGCCGCAAAAGGAAAAATATCAACGTAAACTCTTTTTGAAACTAGCTGATATTTTGAGAATTCATATCTTTCACACGAACAAACGAGATTTTGACGATGGTGTTTGCGATAATACTTGATGACTTGAAACGTAATAATACGATATTCCCAGTGCATCAAAATCTAAAACATTTTCAATCTTGAGATTTTGTTTGATCGACTCTATATTCCAATGTTTATCAAATACGATTTGTTAATAAGAAACAATGACAAAGATTGAAAGGACGATCAAATGGAGATTTGTGGAAATCTATTACCTATAATTGAAATATTTTTGAATGAAATAATATGAATGGGATATTAAAGACCTTATGTTTGGTGGTCGCCAGCAATATGGGAATCCCACGGGTCGCTTAGGGATAAGTACGCGATCGATTGGTATTCCAGAGTAGTCCTTCTATGGATGGGACGTCTTTTACTACCTCCTTGAACGTGATTAAGCGTTCGAAGCAGAATAGTCGATGAATGGTTGTTACTAGTTGTAAGTGACACTTGTGTTTAATAGTGCTGGGAATAAGATATATATATAATGAAGTTTGGTGCTGCTATCAATGTATAAGGACGTGAAAATGTGTAGTGATCCATCTGTAGTGATGAATAGTGATCTTTGCAGGCATATTGCGTTTTGGGTTCAGCCAGCTTCCAATTTCAAGCATACCGGTATTAATGTGTCGACAAAAGATAACATTTATCAATGTTTGTCGGTAATTCTCACAATTTGTGGAAATTGAGCAGATTTTTTGAATCAGGAAAGAATATCATGATATTGTATTTTTATGCCTGATTCATATAGTATAGACGTATAATAATACAATAATGTGGTTTCTACATTCATAACTTCCATAATTTTTGAGAAAATTAAGTTTGAAAATACTGTTTAAAACGGTAATGAGAATGGCTGTTTACGGTAATGAAAGTATAGATGACGGTACTGAAATAAGCCACCGATTATTTATTACATTTAATAATTTGCATTTTTAAAACTGAATTAAATAATAATAAAAGACCTTAAGTGACCAGTATTGTGTTTATTAATTGAAAAATAACAAAAAATGTACTCAATACAATAATATGATTGAACAATTTGGTAATAAATGAAATTATGTTGAAAATAATAAAAGTTTCATTGACTTGCAAATATATGTGTATAAACTATTAGAAACATAAAATCAGACTTTAAGTACTTATCACTAGATAGTTTAAAACAAAGTAGCTTTCTGTGTCCCTATGTCCCTATGTTCCTTTGTATGCTTAAATCTTTAAAACTAAGCAACGGATTTTGATGCAGTTTTTTTAATAGATAGAGTGATTCAAGAGGAAGGTTTATATGTATAATATGTATATATTATTGAACAGAAATCTATTTGTACCCGGGCGAAGCTGAGCCAGGCCGCTAGTACTATAATATAATATACAAAAAATATCAACTTTATTAATCATAATATGAGATATTCCAAAATACAAGTCTTTGAATTAACTTAATGCTTTAATGATAAAATAATGTATTGCACCAATATCAATTGAGATCTCTTTTGGCGTGGCGGTAGGTCTTCAATTATTATTTATTATTTTTTTATTTTCTTTTCATATATCATAATCTATCCTTCTCTTATTGTTGAGCATATTTTTCAGGGTCTCTTTTTATTTCTGCATATATTTTTCTTTTATATAGTCTAGCCTTTTCCATTTTTTCTTCGTTGTTGATCCCTTTTTCGATTTTGCCATTGCTGAAATATTAATGTAACAACAATTTTATTAATTCTAGATAATGCGGAATTCTCTAAATATTTATAAATAATTGTTAGGAATTAAAATAAAAGTAAAAATAATTCAAAACAAATAAGTATTGATTTTTTCTCATTACGTTCCGTACACTCTCATTACCGTCCGAAATAAAACTGAGAGGAATTCCTGGTAATGAGATAGAAGGGAATGAGGATTGACACCATTTTTATTTTTAATCAATTAACAATACGTATTAAGTCTACTTAATATTGATAAAGTTATTTATGTACACTTGAAAAATGCATTAAACAAATAATGCAGTAACGTAGTACAATATTTACCTGCTTATCATGTAAATGGTAAAGAGCACCCGCGCGTGGTAATCTTAAAAACTCGCGTAATATTGGCCTATAATTCATCAGATATTAGAATTACGTCCGATTTCGCCGAGGGTGTCGGCACAACTAATCGGCCACTAGCGTGCAGTACAAGTCATAGATAATTAAATAATAACTGAACTTAGTAATCGCATTGACAAAGTCAGCTGAGTAGAATGAGATATTTTTTTTGGTAAAAGTTTAAAAATCGGTGCAACTTCTAATAAACGACTATTGTATATTATTTATACATAAATACTTCAAATATTATCTTCTCAGATAAAAATATTTTTGTCATAATTTATGAATACTGTTTTTAGAAGTTATTTAAAAATTATTAGGTCAACCCAAGGTTTGGACCGCTGAGGGTAGTGAGAATACGGGTATATTTTAATTTTTTTATCAGTAATTACGTATTTTACTTTTAAAAAAATATAAGAGTAATAAATAAAGAGACCCATAGAATAATATAAAAAATAATTGTTCGAATATTCACAAGGAAAGTATTTTTAAATCGTTCGGATTCACGATTTCCACGAATGAAGAGAATTACCGTTGTATATTCTACTTGCATTGAAACAACCATCAGATGCAATTTACGCACTTATATCATGCCTGTAATAAAAAAAAGCTAAAATAGTTAAAAGTTGACAGGCACGCTGTTGTCAGTCATGACTCACCATGAAAGGGTAGGCTCGACCGGGCGGTATCATAGTTTCACAGGTGATCGACGCGAAGCGACTGCTTAGCTGTCACGTTTCGTTCGGGGAGTGAGATTGGCGGAAGCCCAATACCTCTTCCCTGTTTCTATATTTGTTCCTTCCCGCTTGCCTACCGATTTGACGGGATGGGAATACATCGATGAACCAAGCGTTATGGATGTTCATGGGCGACAATCATATATCGTAATTATTTACCATCAGGAGACCTATTTGCTAGTTTGCAAGGTCAATGCATTAAAAATAAAATTTTAACAGAACCAAATCTCTCTCGCTGGCTCTTAGCCATTTGTATTTAGAGTTTATCACTCAACCCATACGACAAAATAATACAGATGGAATTCAAATCATGTTCATGGTTTATTTTGATTGGTGGTTTGAGGTTCTTAGAAATAGGAATATCTTGCAAGCTATTTTTTGTGTATGTATCATTGTGGAGTCGTCTTTCTGGCTAGGTGGGTTTTGACATGATTCGCGGGCATTTGTAGGGACTCCGTAAAAAGTGATATTCCCGGTATTGATGAAAATAGTGCCAGTTTTGGAATTTGGTTCGAGATGGGAATTGAGATCGTTCGGTATTATAATTGGTGTGAAAATAAGTTCGGCGAACTAGGGACTAAATGAGTTCGTAATAAGTTAATTGACATAGGTCACTAGAATTTTTTAGTTTATCTTGAATTCATCCGAGGATTTACATTATGAATCAATAGGTGTGGTAACGGAAATTTAGAGGAAAATACGTCGTATTATAGACAATATACGAGTATCTTATTCATTTAAGATTGGCATTAAGATGCTTCGGCATGAACCAAGTACAGGAAACTGCTGTCACCTAAAAAATACGTCAGCCGACAGTCTCCTTCAACGACAGGCTATTACATATGTAAAACAGATAGTAAAATGAAATACAGCGTTGCCACGTAATGGTCTATAAAAACAAGTGGTCGGGAATCAAAGCCGCATCGAGGTCAGCCGTAACACATTCGTCACAGTCCAGTCCCGTAAACTCGATTACATGTGCTGTTATAACGATAGCGTACTTGACTTTTATGCTTATTCTATTTTGTTTTGGTTCATCGGTGGTAGGAGTGAGAACTCATAGATTTGCATGTCAAGAACATGTACATTATTATTTTGTTATAAATAAATTACATTCGTATTGAGAACTTTCTCCGTTTTTTGAAGTCGGTTAAAAAGTCAGTTTGTATGAACTATCACATTATAATCATATTACAAACATCTATCACATTATCCTTGACGAATATAGACGATGGATTTTTTTTAAAAAGTGTACCTGTATATATAAATTGAAAATATAAATTGGTTAATAATAATTCCGCCAGATGAAAACGTCTTTTAGCTATACGGAATGATTTCTTCTCATTATGGTCCCTAAAAAAAATTAGAATTAGGTCGTGTATCCATCATGTAATCTAACACTTCCTTGGTCGTTTGATAGTAATTTGCTTTATAAGAAATAAGTTATATTTTTATACTCTTCAATTGCAAAATTAATTTCAATTGAGGTAATTTTTTTTTATGGATCGCATTGCCAGTTATATTAATAAATTGATTTTCGTGTGTAGTTTGTTTCTAAATTGTGCGTTTACAGTGAAATCTAGACATTTTGAAATGTACAGTACTGGCATAAGGAAATATCTGCGAGCGTTAAAGTTTACAGCTTGGGTAATAAAATTTAAACGGTGAGTGTTCAATACACACATTCCATTCTTAGCTTTGATGTTTGACCTATCGTCTAGAATAATTGAACAATTGAAAATTAAGTGGAATATCATATTGCACTTATTTTCGGATGTAATGTGCTTACTTTATAGTGCTAGTATGAACTTTACTTATTATTTTTTATTAGTTGGTATAATTATAGGCCTTCCCCAATGATCTCTATATCAACCTGTTGGAAGAGGCCTGCATTCAGTGACTTCCTGCAACCTTAACCAGGTCGTCCGTCCACTTTGTAGGCGTCTAATATTGCGCTAGCCTATACATGGCCTCCACTTCAGAACTTTTCAGCCCCAACGGCCATCAGTTCTCCGGGCTATGTACCCAGCTCACTGCCAGTTTAATCTATTCAGTGCTTATCATTGGGGCTGTGTCCACTGCTGGATCCTCCAAATATTGTCATTTCACCCTGTCTACGGCTTGTTCCATCCAGCATCTGCATTCGACCTTCCGCAAATCGTCACTCCATCTAGCTGGAGGGCGTCCTACACTACGCTTGCCAAGACGCTGTCTACACTCAAAAACAATTTTCTGGCTGATATACGATTTACATAAAAATGTTATTTATGTTAAATATTTTGATAGAAAGTACATATATACTAAACAACATTTCCTCAACAAAAATATATAACAGTTTTTCTACGCCGCTAAGTGGCAAGATAATATTGATTAATACATGAAATATGTATTATTCAATATTATTTTGTATGATTTATTATAGATTGACATGTCAATAATAAAGCATTATTTAAAACGGGTGAAATGCATATATTTCTAGACACGACTTACAAAGCTATTACCCGTTCAGGCAATTTATTGCGCTGTCATTGTTTTATCACTAAAATATGAATAACTGCACTCGGAAAATCTATTGCCTTGTACTATTGGTTATTGATTTAGAATATATTTCATCTCGGCCATTTTTGTGTCACAGCCGCCGGGAAAGTTTGCTTGAAGGAGAAATAGACCAAGAAACTCTAAGCAATCATCTATTTACCATAGGTTTAGGAGAGAGAAAAACAAATAAAATATTGTGTCATATTTGTAAACTGTTTCTTTATGACACAGCAGTACGATCCCAGTTTCGGTCATCCATTCATAATGTAGGAAAAACTCTTCTAGGATACAGACGTTAGTGTGTGTATGTGGTTGTGTTTTGCATATCGTGATTTTACCACTACTAATATACCACTACTTTCAAGGAAAACTTTAAGGCACTTATGAAGATAACTACAAGCATGATTCCAGAATAGTTATAACTCATAATAGAATAGAAACCTTTATTTGTTCATTAAAGTACACTTACACTAACATAAAACTAAAATAACTAAATTACAAACTAACTATTACAATTTCGAAAGGACAAAATAAATAACTAAGAGAAAAACTATTACTAATATAAATACAAAAGTAATAGTAATATTCTTTTATTTTTTTATAAAAATTGCAATGAGTTGCCAAACCTACTGTCTCCCCTTCCGGAAAGACAAAACCGCTCAAACACTTACAAGTACAAGTAAAATACTTAAAAGTACAAGTATTTCGCTTGTTATCTCAACCAGCTTACTCAACATTAATCGCACATTCTCGGTCGTAAAACAAGTTTAACATCGTAACTGATATAATAACACACATAACATCCAACGCAAGACATTTAATAGATTCACACTGTTGCTTCTTAGTTCTTCCGGTATTTTTATGCGGACTGGTTCTAGCGATGCGTAGCGAACTCATGACTAGCGTGGGATGCACTGCATTAAACAAATTGAAGGCGCCAATGAGGATGCTTTCTTATTAGTTTTTATAAGTTTGCTGGTAGGTCTCTCATTTGTGAGCGGTCATCTGGGTAGGTACCACCGCAATGTATATTTCTCCCATCAAACAGCAGTGTAAATTCACTATTGTGTTATAGATTGAAGGACATTGTACCCAGAGTAAGTAATGGACATATTGAGACTTCACATGTTTTGTCTCAGGATGGCAAGCGCAGTGGAATGCCAAGCATTGTTTTGTAATTAAGGGTGTTATTTGGTTCTACTGTTTATGAGCGGTCGTATCGCTTATCATCAGGCGAACGCCAAGCTCGTCTCGTCATTCATTGCAATAAAAAAAGGTTATCCCAGTCTTGTTGACGTTGGCGGAAAACATCATGGCTGCGAAACATAAGTGGACAGGGATTGCGAGCGCCGCAGAACTATTTCGCCTCGTACGTGACAAGGGACAGTACGCTGAGTTGACTGTCAACCTTCACTAGTTGGAGAGGCACTACAAGAAGAAGAAGAAGTATTGATGATGATTAGCTACTGAAGTTGTAATGTTATTTTAAAAGATAATAGTTTTTTTTCTACTACAATAAGGCATAAAATATATTTCAATTATTTCTTGTACCACAAGATAAACATCAAGGAAAAAAGAGACAAAATCTCGTGTTAATAAAGTTAGGTTAAATATTATGATTGGTTATATATTTTTATAAAGACTTTAGGTACATTCATTTGATGTCAAAATTTCAATCAAAACGATTGGGCCGTTTTGGAGTTTGTTTTATGATTTTCCCGTTTTTCGACTTATCGAAAACAGGTAGAGAGTGTACATACCTACTCTCAAAAGACCGTAAGATATTGTTCTGTGGCCATTTTAATACCTTTATGCGCGAATGACCTTTGCCTTTTATATTATAAGATGCCCGAAAATCATAATTCACAAGTAATAATCGTCTCATCTTTTATAAGGTTGTGGGCGAGAAATGGCTTTAGAAATTAAATCAACAATTTCTAGATAACTTAGTTCAACCCAGAACTATTATGAATCGATTGAGATCCGATTGTAGTGAGATGGATGAAATCATCGCCATTTCTAATACCCATGACATTAGACTCGTAACTTTCCATATTGTCATTACTGCAAATGAAGTCATTTTTTCAATATTGCTTCTATAATGTTAAGATTTCCTGTTTTTTTACAGTCATAATTCAGGGTATATCTAGACTGCTACCGAAAACGAAGCCAGGTGGTAGTTTTAGCGACTTCGGACACAATATACATACATATATACATCCAATATATATACATCCCATGGTTGCCTGTAAGAGATTACCTAGTGTGATAAGGCCGCCACTTGTACTATTATTCTTATTGTATAATATCTTCATAGTATTTCTGTACAGTGAAAAAAGAATTAAATAAATAAATAAATATATATAACAAAAAGAAATTACAAAAAGGGATTTTTTTTGTTATTTTTTCTATCGTCCTATCTGTGTGGTAAATTTATGTTTTTCCCTAAAATTAATAATGTATACCCTTTTATTTTTAAAGACGCTATGGCATGCTAGGTTTTAAATTATAATTTTGATAAAAACCATGGATTTACCACCTAAACACGACGATGTTTGGAACACTCCAAAAATTGTGTCTTTAGTCACTAAAACTACGACACGGCTTCGTTTTCGGTTACAGTCTGGATATACATTTATTAATTTGATTTGTGCCCGATTTGACGCTAGGCTCGTCCCATCACATCACAAATATCACATCGTGGGACGATACACGCAAGGAGAAATGTGAGTGCCCTGGTAGAGCTTACCTACTTGGGAAAATGCTGTGACTTTATGTATGCCTAATGCCTAAATAGCCACAGGGGAGACTAAGAATTATCTTCAACAATCTTACTTCATTAACTTATCTTTTTAAATAATTACCTATATTCTGTATACCGTATTTACTCTATTTAGTGTTGAATATCGCTAACCCCATTAAGGCGGTGTTATCAACACGCGATACAGGCTGGTGCGAAACGTCTCATTAATTTACGATGTGCCGTAAAACTAGTTTGTACGCACGTAATAAATTCGTTCGTGTTTTATCTCTAAATCATGCGCTGAGACACGCATTACTCTACATTACGTGACAGTTTTGTTTAGTATTGTAAGATTATATTAGGATATACAAATAAATCTGAATAAAATACTTTATCAAAGGACTAGCTTTTGCCCGCAACTTCGTCTGCATTATTAACTTTATCTAAAATATATTATATACTTGAAAATCGATACTCCACTAAATTAGATATTACGTCCTCATTTCTCCTCTAAAACTGAGAAAATTTTGAACTCCGAATTACGTCACTATTTATTTGTGAGCATCCCGTTGGGCAAATTATGTGGCCTATTATTTACTTTGTCAACAGCGATTTCCCGATTTATCTCCACTTAAAACATAAAAGTCCAAAACCTTACAATTGGTCATTATTTATATTATCTGTAATAAGTAGATACTATTAAACATAATAAATTCCTCCCTCGAAAATGTATAATCCCGGAACTACGCACAATTTTACTTATGATTATTATTTGCGCGAAACCCATTTATGTATGTTTAAAATGAAAGTTGTTTATGCCCGATATTTCAACACAACTGTTCGTCCTTTCCCACCTTTTCCTTGACCCCTCCTGATTTTTTGTACCCACGGAACCATAAATACTTTTTATATAATTTCATCCCCTTCGGGCCATTTTTCCAAAATTAATGCACGCCAATTTTGATTTTGCATGCAAAATTACAACCCTTATTTTAAGCCCTTTGGGACTAATTTAAGAAAAAAAACTACTACCTACTACCTAAAATACTAAGTTTAAGATCTGCAACTTTCACGGTTTCGCTGTTCCATACAAAACAATTTCACCCTTTTCAGCCCTTTAGGGGTTGAATTTCCAAAAATCCATTCTTAGTACTACTTTATGTCATAGTAGGAACCCCTCTGTTACATTTCAAGTTCGACGCTTCAGTAATTTCAGCTGTACGTTGATCCAACAATTCGGTTCTATAATACTTCAACTCTTATTTTCACCCCTTCAGGCTAGATTATAAAAAAAACATAGTATGCAGTTACTCTTGTTTCTAGTTGACTAACTAAAGCGCCAAGTTTGTAGCTTTAACGGTTTTGATTTTCCATATAACCGTTATTTACCCTTTTCACCCTCTTAGGGGTTGAATTTCCAAAAATCCTTCCTCAGTGCTACCCTACGTCACAATAGAATTCCTTGTGTTAAGTTTCACGTTTCTAGCTTCAGTAGTTTCGAGTGTGCGTTGATTAGACAGTTCAGTTCTATAAAATGTCAACCCTTATTTTAACCCCTCTAGGGTGATCTTTAGAAAAATATAGTATGCATTTATTTTTGTTTTTTATTGGCTAACTAAACTGCAAAGTTTGACAATTGTAGCTTTAATAGTTTAAATTTTCCATAGAACAGTTTTTTACCCTTTTCACCACCTTAGGGGTTGAATTTCCAAAAATCTCTTCTTAGTACTCACCTACGCCACAATAGGAACCCTTGGTTTAAGTTTCACGTTTCTAACTTCAGTAGTTTCGGGCGTTGCGATACTTAGATAGTCATTAAATCACTCTAACCTCGTAACACTTCAACCCTTATTCTAACCCCTTTAGGGTGATCTTTAGAAAAATAAAGTTTGCAGTTATTTTTGTCTTTGATTGACTAACTAAAGTGCCAAGTTTGACAATTGTAACTCTAACTGTTTCGATTTTCCATACAACAGTTTTTTACCCTTTTCACCCCCTTAGGGGTTGAATTTCCAAAAATCCCTTCTTAGTGCTCACCTACGTCACAATATGAACTCCTGTGGAAAATTTTACGTTCCTAGCTCTAATAGTTTCGGCTGTGCGTTGATACGTCAGTCAGTCAGTCACCCTCCTCTTTTATATATATAGATGATCGATATTTTAGGAAATTTAAGAATAATTCGTAGGCGTTCGTCTTTTCGTTGGGTTAGTGAGATTGCCGCATGCCCTATACCCCTTTCCTCTTCCAATATTTTGTCCTTCTCGCTTCTCCCCAGATGTGATGGGCCGGTAACACATCTATGATGATCCAAGCGTCGGTCGTGGATGTTCACTGGTTTTTACGAACAAAAAGGTCACCTGATGGTCAGTGATTACCTATTATCGGGTGTCCGATCGGACCGAAACAATAAAAAAATGTGTTCACCTGAAACTACTCAAGTAAATAAAATGAAGTACTTATGTTTGAAAATAGTTAGGCTCATTAAAAATAATATTAAGCGGAACATGAACCGGTAAATAAATATTCTAATAAGGTAGGAATATGAAAGAATGAAGATATGGTATACTACAATGATATAAAATATCAGTAAATACGAAGACAAATAATAAAAATTAGTAAATTAAAGATTTTTGTAACATACAATATCTAAAAAAGCCTTACCTTCAAAGTTTAATATATAACTTTTTACCTATTACCTGTCAAATGACATCAATTCTAATATAGACCGCATATCACAATCTCCAAGGAGCAGCGCGTTATTAGCGCGCATGCGGTCACATCTCATACTCGATTACAACGCATGTCGTTCAAGTGCAGTGATTGTACCGACGCTACCTAATACCGACCTTGTATTAACTCGATATTTTTGTTACATACAGGGTATATCCAGACTGCGATCGAAAACGAAGCTAGGTGGTAGTTTTAGTGACTTCAAACACAATGCAACTAAAAGTTATAGAAAAGAAGCAACGTATTATTTTTGTATTTTTTTTCTATCGTTGTTTTTGCTTATAACTTCTTTATTTTTTAATTTAGGAAAAAAAGTTATATAAACATATTTATAGGCAAAACAATTTGCTACAAATTATGTTTTTACAAATTTTTTGTAAGACGCATAGTTTCCGAATTATCGCGAAAAAAGTGTTTTCACCCCTTTTTCCAAGATGGCGGCCGGGTGACAAGGGTGGCAACCCCACAAACTTGAGGTTAAGCTTCTATTGACCCCCCAAAGATGTCTCAAAAATAAAATTGCGTCCTCTAAGAAATGCAATATTCGGTCCTTAAATTGTAACATTTCAATGGACTATAAAACTACCAACCGGGTTCGTTTTCGGTCGCAGTCTCGGTATAAAGGACATGAACAAAAGCATTATTACTGGGATGCAAATCTTTGCGGGTTGTACGACATATTTTGTGCGTGTTTAAATTATGCAGCGACAACTATAAACAATGACACAAAATTAATAACTATTATTAATGAGTCATGTTTTGGTTTCACCCTGAATCAAACCTGTGTCGAACAGATAGGAGCCTATATAAATTACTGGTCTCATGTAACCTACCGTCGTCACATAGTAGTTCCAGTAAATTAACCCTTTTACTTGATTGAATATCGTTCTTTGATATTTTAAATTAATAAGAGCGTCAAGACAAGCAGATTGTTACCCTGATGGCGTTACCCTATAGAATTTTTATTGCATAGGTCCGGCAAACGAGCGAACATATCACCTGATAAGTGATCACTGCCGCCCATGGACATCCATAAGGCTTGGATCATGGATAGGATCCACGCTATTATCAATTAACTGAGAACCATCATCAAAATTACTCAAATAACTTTCCATAACTGCTTTTATAGGCTTTGAATTTTTTTTTCTGAACCCGTGAAACTGTCATCAATAGCTTATAACCTATACTCGTATAATCACAATGAAACACAGCGAGTGATAAAGTTTTAAGAAATCATTATTATTAATGTGCAAAAGTTTACTACCGAAGGAGCAGTATTTTTTGCATTAAATTCCGAAGAACGTGTATTAACGATGGAACGAGCAATAACTTATTTTAAAACGTGACTTTAGACTTAACTCAGGGTCGTATTCAGTTAGAGCTAATAGGACAAATAAATCAGCCGCTGTGTTTACAGTTACGACCGCAGCTTTCGAAGTGTATATTTTTAATGGGATAATGTTGGCGCCAGTAATCATTTTTGCATTTGACCTTCGGTGTATCTTCTATGTGAATTGATCCTCGATTTACATAGAAATATTTTATTAAGCATAATGCAGGTTTTTTTATTTCGATTAATGGCGAGACGAGCATGTCGATCGCCTAATGGTAAGCCATACAACCGCTCATGAACAGTAGTAAAACCAAACACCTTAAATTAAAAAGCACTGCTTGGCATTCCACTGCGCTCGCCATCCTGTGACATAATTAAGAGAGACATAAGTTAAGTTTCAATATGTCCAGTGGTTACTCTGGCTTGCGTTGGTACCTACCCCGGCGGCCTCCCACACATGAGAAACTTACCACCAGTGAAGTGAAGTATTTAGTTAAATTGAAAATAATAGTAAGCCAATACCTACCAGATAAATCTGGTTTACGAATTTTCGACAATAGGTATCAAAGATTTCTTTACATTCACAATTCTTTATTTTCAGTATTTATTGATTATTTTTTACTAAAAGTAAAAGCTTTATCTATTTTTAATGGCAGGAATAGGCATTATTCCACAAGAAACTAAATTACAATCTTAGTTTTATCAATTTTAATAGCCACTTTCGACCTGCCACTACACAATCGACAGAGGTCAGTGTGAGACAAAGCCCCCGATTAAACGACCTAAGTACTGCTCCGTAACGGTGACAAAAATATGTAGGCATACAACAATAAATCTTTGGGTCGGGCGTGCATTGCGGTAGGTCATGTCCATACAACGGTACTATGGCTTACAATACTTTATTTAATGCCATACTAAAGGCTTACTATGCATCCAGTCATACGCTTTGGAATTGCAATTAAATTCCGCGATCTGTTCATTCATTTGCTTTGATTAAGGTACGGTCGTTTGAATAACGCTTTTCAGGGTAAGGAAGATATTAATGAGTACTGGCTGGATTATTCACATTAGCATATTATGCACATTTTCGACGATTACGGCGCATTTCATTGATGATGCGTATTTTCTATACATTTACAATTTTATTAGGGCGGTCATAAATATGTAATAAAATCTTGCGGTATAGCGTGTCAAATCTATGCCCGTTTTGAATGACTACCTATTTGCAATATGTTTATTAATATATTTTAAATTATCCGGTGATACAACGCGTATCGATCTTATAGGAATTGTTAGCCATTCTTTTTGATTACCCATATTTTATTTTTAATATCTTTATATCGAATAGACAACTGAAGTAAAAGTGAAAAACAGACGTTTCTATAACATAGCAGCAATACGGGTAATGATCACACGATGTCGCCGTTTTACATACAAGTCAAACCACTATTGTGCACTAAAAAGTAATAAAGTTCGCACCCACTTTACTGCGATGAGAAGTCTCCTGCTTTCAAACATTTTTCAAAACCATTTTGCGGTTTACCGACTCTGTAGTTAGTCCGTACGGGTTTGTAGCACAGGTCGTCTAACTATACATGTAGATGCATATACTAGACACATTGACAATAATATTACATGCTAGCGGTCCGGCCCGGCTCTGCCCGGGTGCAGATACATTTTCCAAAATTACGACCAAAATGTCCAATTCCGACTATAACTTTAAAATATAGATGAATCGGACCACGAAAAACTAATAAATTTTCTTCATATTTGCTAGATTTTTCACTACTGCTTCCCTCCTATAGGTTATAGCACGATGATACCTATAGCATTCCTCGGCAAACGACCTATCCAACACAAAAATATTTCTTGAATTCGAACCAGATTTTTCTGAGATTAGAGGTAACAAATAAACAAACAAACTCTTCAGCTTTATATATTAGTAGAGGTTTAGCTAGCTATCCACAGGTTTTTAAACGAGACGGTAAGTAATTACCGAAGCCTCTGAAAATTGACAATATTAAAATAAGTAGTACATATGTTGTCAGTGTTTCAAAAGACAAAAGTGGAAGTGAAAGTGAAAGAAATCAAAGAACGGAAGGAAAAAATAAATATTAGACTCTTGGCAATGTAATTCGTCGAACACCACAGCAAAGTAGTTGCTTCAGGGGGTTTTCTATGAAACAGTTAGACGGCTCATTTACCAGGTGGTCTCAGGTAACTACACGGTAAGGATTTACCACTTCTTTATCCAGTCCATTTCAACTATGGAAAAAGGTAAAAATCTTGCCAACGTCAATCCATCCACCATCCATCCATATTTACCTTTTATACAGTAAGCTGTTATATTTAAATAATCTTCATATATGCCATTGGATTTTACCCATTAAAATTCTGCTATTGTAGTTAAAATACGATGTGTAGGTTCAAGGAACATAAACAATTTTTATTCCAGACATACTGTAGACAATGGGCCCACATAGTTTCTGCGAAGCAATAACGCAATGAAGCCTTAAATTTAATGTGCTTACGGTACAGATATTTTTATTATGAACGACATTTGTTTTTATATTTTTCATAGATTATAAGATCACCTTGATTTAGCCAATTATGTTGGAAAATTGTATGTACGCTCTAATTGTCATATATATCAGAATTGTTTCATTTAAACTAATAACTCTGTGTAAACTTATAATGTATATGATGTAGCAGTACTTAATAAAATAAAATAAAAAATAAAACATTATCTTAAACATAAACGGCTAATTGTTGTTAATTATATGGACTCTCTCTCTGTCTCCTCAGTCACAGCAAGTCCATTGCTTAACATCGACCTCTCCAAAGTATTTTCACATCAACCTATTGGAAGCGGCCTATATCCAGCGACTTCCTGTAACCTTAACTATGTCATCCGTAAATGTAGACTATTCCAAATATATATCTACTATTTTGTTATAGCACAAGACGAAATGAGTACAAATACCTGCTATAAGCACTCCAGATAAACGATCTGCCGGCGAAAGTTAGTCGTCTTTAATTGACATAATATATTTCAAATAATAACTAAGTGAGCTGCCAAAACTGGTTGATATGGGCCGAACACGAAACACATGTACATACAATATAAAAAGAGTTTTCCACTATTATATATGGTGGACGCTACTCCAGCAAATATGGACATCTTACCACTTGGCATCCACATTTTGGAATTTACAATACATCAAGAGTTATTTCGTAATATTAATTAAATTGGTACATATTCTTGAAATACGTTTTACTGTGCCATTTCAAAATTTAAAAAGGCTATTTTCTACAATGTTTTTATTAAATATGTTTAAAAATATAAAGCAGAATATCATAGCAGTTCTGGACAACACCGTGACAAAAAGCGAAGCGGGCTTACAGAATTCCTAGGAGAGGACCCAAAGTTTAAACGAAAAGCTTGAAATAATAACGAGAGCAATAAAATTTACTGCAAACACACATAAAATATACCTAATGTATTTTATGTTGAATATATACTGTGAGCGTTTAATAGAGTCTAGTAAAAATGGAATAAAAAGTAAGAAGAGGCTTAAATTAATAAAAATATATAAAAAAAGATCGCTCCTTGGTTCTCAGTCAGAAATTGCCTTGAGCGATAAGTCCGCCAATTGTTCCTTTTCTTTCTGTTTATTGTATATTTTTCGTTGTATATCTGGTGTATTATGAAGCGTTGAATAATTAAAAAAAACATTATAATATTTGTTTAACGCGTTCAATGATTTGTTTAAACACTCTCTTTAATCTTAACATATATGTATGTATGTTCAAACTTTAATATAATATGACATTATACTTCCATAATTACGTTAATTGCAATAAACATGACTGATAATTTTTCGCAAACCTATCTAACGTCCAAAACCATGAAAAAGGTAATTTTTTTAAAATATAATATTGTATTTCCCGCTGTCGCTTGTCCCTCGCGTCACATAATTAAACTTGTAGTCCAGGATGACAGGAGCAAAGTAAAGTTTAGACATTTCGTTGGTATGGGACGGCTTTTTGTACTATCAATTTAATGCGCCGTTTCTAATATAATGTGACCATAATTTAATGCAACAGCTCTCGTGGTATGTTGAGAATGTAGTTTTTATATCAAAGTTGCAGTCACATACCGCGAATTTTGTAAATATTAAAATTTAGTAATTATTAAAGTGTTGTGGCGACACCTTTAACGGTCGTCATATTTTATTTTGGTTCAGTGAAGAGTAAAAGAAAATATCAATGTATTGTCATTGATGGTAAGTTTAATGCTGTCTAAAAAGAAGACAGGACAAGTATTGCTCTTCTTGCATTTTTCTTCATCGAACGAAAAGCAACGTCTAAATGATTTTTTTGCATGCCATTCGCCTAATGGTAGGCGATACGGCCGCTCATGGACAGTAGCAAAATCAAAGAATACCATTAATTACAAATTAAGACATTCAACTGCGCTCGCCATCCTGAGACGTAAGATCTTAAGTCTCAATATGTCCAGTTATAATTAAAACTGGCACACAACAGTAGCATTAACACTCTGTTTAGCGGGAGAAATAGACATTGCGGTGGTACCTATTCAGGCGGCCTCTCACATATGATGAGACACCTTCCACCAGTGCTTCGTCTAAATTACCCAAGATTGAAGTAGGTAAATGGAAAACCATGAATAAGAAATTACCTTATCCAATTACAAATTCCTCGTTTAATGTGCAATGGCAGAGTACTGCCATGTATGTAGAGCAGTAGCTCTACATACAAAATATAATTCATTCTTCAGCACCATACACCCACGAAAAAATCAAGTCGAAATTCTCACCTCATTCCATATAATGACTTAATAAAGGATACATTTACAGACAGTTATGTGAATATGACCCACATGTTAAAGAAATAATTAAAAAAGTATATCGCCAGTGAAAAACTAGGTTGTATGAAGTTGGACTGTTTAAAACGAGATGGACTGGTTTGTACAGGTTCCATCAGTGCTCTTTCCCTTATATCAGTACTGGATATGTTTAATTGAGTTTTAAAGTAATTATGTCAATTCAATTGCTTTATCAGGTTTTAAAAGATTTAATTAGGACTGAAGTATTAATAACTGATGGCCTAGTTGAGATTGCACAGAACACTGAGATGACGGAGGGTATAAGCCACGCGATCACCAGTGCGTGGTGGCCTGTTGGAAAGGGACCAGATGCGATTGCCAACATGTTCGCTTGCCAACACAGTGGTTGCGGGTTCAAATCCCAGGGCACACCTCTGACTTTTCGGAGTTATGTGTGTATTGATAGTCAATCACCACGCACTAAAACGGTGAAGGAAAACATCGTGAGGAAACCTGCATATTATAGCGATTTGTATTAATTTCTATGGTATGTAAAGACCGCCAATCTGCAATAGGCCAGTATATATGGCCTAATCACTCTCAATCGTATTCTCGATTCTAGATTAGACCCGTGCCCTACAGTGAGACGTATATGGGCTAAAACAATACAATACAACACAAAAAGTCACGCGCTTTTCAAAGTGCTGCTTTTTCATAGTTTACTAGCGCCCCGGCTCCGCTCTGCCACGGTACACATACACTATTTATTAAATATTATACCGCCTATGTTCGTAAGCGATAATGTAGGATTTTTATAGTAACAAATTCCATGAGATTTTTATAATAAGTAGTCCATCAATCACTAGTTCAAACAAATCTGAGTCCTGTGTTTTGATCCATAAAACGTCAACGAGATGTCATATAAAATTACATTGTACTAATATAATTAACCTACCCTTTAAGTCAGCCAATTATTTTTATAAAAAAGGAACTCGTTCTATCCATGTCACATATATGAAACTCTTCGGATAATTCAATTAATTAAAGCCTGCAATAAAAAATATTTCTCAAGCCATTAATCTAGACACTGTTATGTCTTATCCGTTAACTAGTGTTTTTACTCACAATAAGTGCGTTTAAACCAATTATTAAATTCCCAGCACGCATTGAATGAAATCGTATACATTTATTTCGCTTAAATAATGATCTTTTTGGTATGTAATTATTTCGTATCTTAACATCTTGTATTGTACACGAAAACTGTAATTATGGCACGTATTATTTCCGTTCAAAAAACTATTGTTCCGGTTTCGGTTTTTTATTGTTTGTTATATAATGAGACAAAACAAATATACATGAAGATAAATTACTACTGACATGGTATGGTTAACTGGTAGAAATAAGCGCTTCAATAGTGCAACGTAGTATTAAAAATCTTGTGGACGTTATTAAAGGAAAATAATAGATTTTTACAGATTTAGAGAAAACATGATTTAGCTCGGAATTGCATGTTATTTCAAAAGGGCTTGCGCTGATCAACCGTTACTCTGATGAGGGGACTTAACATTTTATGCTCAGGCTTTTTTTATTTTGCGGCTATTGCCGGCGCTAATAAAACCTACACCAAAACTTTGACAACTCATCTGTGTAATATTTCGACCATTTTGGCTAAATATCAAAGCATTGAACGGTTAAGTGGCTTTTAGTCGTCATACTAGCGTAGGGATACTTACCTTAAGGTAGTGAAGCAGTGTCATTCGTATGCAAGGTAGGTCTTTGACATAAACTTTCGATTCAGTGCCGACTGTCGGCATTGTAAAAAGCTATCATTAAAAAGAGGCATAAAGAAGCGAACAAAATGTATTCTCCGAGACAGCATTGTTATGAAACAGATGTATCAACGTGTTTATTATGTCAACTCTCGTTACAGAGCAATGTAGGTTATTTTGTTTGTATGTAATTATCCCAACAATCAAATTACAGACCTAAGTAGAAATTTAAATGTATGCGCAGATAAGAAGGTATTATGTCATGCTTTTTATGGAGAATGATTTAGTAATCTTTTTTTACTGGTACAAAAAATGACTGCTTTAAGCTTTATTGATATTCATACCGAATTGTCACTCATTGCAAGAAGCGAATGTAAAACAAAAATACACAAGTTGCATACAATGTATAGTTCTTACCTTACACTCTCGATTGCAAAGATAAAAATAAATTTAATGGTATGTGCATCAAGTCCCATAAAAAAGAACACAATATAAATACTTTTGAAATTCCCCAAGCGATTTTACTTGAGTTAATGGAGATTTATTCATAAATAAAAAATGGAAAACAATGAAAATTGCATGCCGCCGAGATATCCAAGGACAGCGACAGGTGAATATTAATTCTCCAACCACTTTATGATGACAGTAATAGTGATGGCTTCAAAGGTAATTTTTCAATAAATCTGTGTTAACTCAGTAATTAAAAATGAAGAATCAAAGATTGTTATAAAAAAGAAACAAAACTGTCACATTAATAAGTTGTTTTTTTTTTTAGAGGAAGAATACTCGTTCTTAATTTAAACTCGAGTGAAGAACTGAAAGCCACGCATAATTTAATAATGTACGCACTTTATTGGTCGTTAATTTCCAGGAAAAAGCAAATGATAATTAATTTATTAAACCACCGCAGTGTCTATTTCTCCCGTCAAACAGCAGTGTTAACGCACTGTTGTGTTTCGGGTTGAAGGGCATTGTAGCCAGAGTAACTACTGGACATATTGAGACTTAACATCTTATGTCTCAGGGTGGCGAGCGCAGTGGAATGCCAAGTATTGCTTTGTAATTCAAGGTGTTTGGTTTTGCCACTGTTCATGAGCGGTCGTATCGCTTACCATCAGGCGAACGGCATGCTCGTCTCGCCATTCATAGCAATAAAAAAAAAAAATATCGAATTACAAACGCGAGCTGTACTTTCACTTTACCCTGTACTGTCCGTCAGACTAACTCTAAAATTATAGTTTTAATATATCGGTACAGTCGTGAATAAATATCGATAAGCATACACCGCATCAGTCACTTGCAAGTGAAAGGTCAGAGACCTATGCGTCATCTACAAATTATTAACATAAAGTTTTATGTGCATGGCTATACCCGTACACGGAATGCATGATATTCGCATGCCGCGCTGTATCATATCCAATAAATATACATCAGTTTATACAATGTCAGGAATCGAAGCGTTTGGCTATTCATTTTTAATTATCATATTGTTGAACTCCTTTTTGGTATTTAAAAATACGTTGGTATTGTAGATTTTAATTGTGATTTTATGTGTATCCAAAAATATGCTCAACCTACTAGATTTTATGTTACGGGTTTTTAATATCTAGGTCATAGGTGTGTAAGTTCTTGGTCACTTGCGTTACAAACTTAACATCAAAATTATAGACTGCTACGCATTATGAGTCATCGATGTCCTATTCTTTCCAAACGTGACTTGACGTAAAATGAAAATGGTAGAAATACATTTTTAAAGCTGGCTACAATGTACTGTTATCTTTATCAAAATCCTGAAAATATTTCCATATTAAACGGGTAGCACGTAAAGGAATTTATTTCAATTTAGCAAAGTCCATAAAACCCATTATATGCAGTAAAAACAAAACGTATAATAGCCAATCTTTTTCCCATAACAACTCGGTAAGTAGATTAGGCTTTTTATCACGTTCAGTCATCTCGGCAAGCGGTTCTCAACTTTGGTACAAAAACGTGAAAAAAAATAACACCAATTCATTGACATAAATATATGGACAGGGTTGAAAGCGCGTAAAGTGTTCCGACGTAAGTGGTGCGCGCGCTCCAGTACTTATCTAGTAGAGCGTCATTGAAATTAGTCGTCGCTAGCAACGATTTTGAAAATGCTCGTTTGTATTGTGACGGAAAGTTTAATAAAAATGAAGATATATTTTTATCGCCGTTTAGGCGAAGTCTATTAAATTAATTTCATATTTATTTTAGCGTGATTTATACGGTCATATTGTTTTAATCTCCAATATACTGAAGGTCCTATTCTTTGTAAATCAATGCAAGAATTATAATAAATTAGTCGCAACTCATTTTACAACTGTATCTTGATTGATTATTACGATTTGATATAAATTGCACGAATTGACCCTTCTTTATCCTCGGTTGATATAATGCCTCGGTTAGCTTTTACTTTTCTTTACAAAATTAACGCCAGTATTTCAGCAAATTTGTTCTAATGTTTCATTAACTTACAAGACAATATAACGAGAGGAACGAAAAGGAGCAATTAGCTTCTTGAATGGTACAGACAGCGGAGCGGAGACTTTATTAAATTATATTACACTTATAGTATTTATAATATAGAGTGAGCGCGATTACTTCAAAATGTAGATAAAATGGTGGTTCCGAGCTACCTTTTTGTGCCCTGCTATTGGCTGATATTTGACAGGTTGTTAAACATTTACGAATTACTTTTTTTCATTTATTAAACATGCTTAAGAAGGAGGATACATAATATAATGTTTTACTAATAACATCGAGAAATCACTACGGAAATGAAATAGGTTAGGGCTACCTAATTCCACCCATATCTTTTTAAAAGAAACATTCTTTTTTTGCTAAATATAATTACAGTAATGAAAGGGATTTATATCAATTTGTTTTTAAATAATTAGTTGAATTTTCACTAATATAGGAGCGCTACCAACATTACCTACGAGAAAATATCTACGTTTTTGAAAACGCAAATGTCTGACAGCGTCCCTCAATATTATAAATAAATACTCTCACTGCCGTACTCAGAGACATTTAATATCAATAAAATCATTATATAGTGTAAAATTTGCGACAATAATCTTTACTAAGGAACGATTTAATAGGCATTAAACGTCTCTGAGTGCGGTCGTTAGTCATTGCATTAGCTAATTGAAAAAAGTTTCTAAGAATGTAGGTAATAATCAATATATTTTAAACTTGTTCAGTTTGATCATATTTTAGTACGTATGGATTTTAAATAAGTTATTCAGATGGTAAATAGCTTGTTTGCTTATAAATATTGCATCAACATTGACACACTAGTATCGCTATAAAAATGTTGGACAACAACTAGCCGCCACCGGTTCCCGCACATTGTAAAGCAATAGCATGACTCAAGTGTTAATACCATCGAATTAAAATAGCTGCCCGGCTCCCGGCATGTTATAAAGGATCCGATAAACACTGCCTCCTGTATTCTGCCACTTAGTTTGTTCCGATAATATCCATTGATACTTCGGCCGTGACTACGACTGGTTGAAAATTTTAATGATTACTTGAAATGTATTTGATAGATCTGTGAGGCTTTAAATTCAATTTAAATAAATATGGTAGCGTATTAATCTTTATATAACGTGCTGTAACGGTGAAAGAAAACATTGTGAGGAAACATTGCGATTTCTATGGTACGTAAAGTCCGTCAACCCGCACTAGGCAACCGTTGTGGACTATATGGCCTAACCACTCTCAATCGTATTCTCGATTGTAGAGCAGGCTTATGCCCTGCAGTGGGACGTATATGGGCTGATACAGAGATTAATCTTTAATTGCCATCTGAATTTACGCTGGTACTTCAAAAATATTGATAAAAATGTTGGTACCAGGCCACCTTTTCTGCCTTTCTATTGGCTGACATTCGACAGGTTCTCCAATATACACGAATTATTTAAACAAAAAAAATAATTTAGTTAAATTTTTATTAATATAACAGCGCTTCTATTATTAGGAAAAAAAACTACTTTTTAAACGACGCAAATGTACGACAGCGTTCCCTTTAAATTATAGATACATACTATGCATCTTAAAATATTTTTACGGAAATTATGTATTAACAAAAGTACTAAATAATAAATATATGTACAGAATATCAAATAATGAGGCATCAGTCCTGTATTAGCCCCTATAAGCCCCACTGCAAGGCACATGCCTCCACAACAATCGAGAGTACGATTGAGAGGGGTTAGGCTATATATCTGGCCATCCTCCATCACGCTAACCTAGTGCGGGTGAGCGGCCTTTAATACCCAATAATTTTACTACAGTGTACGACAATATGTAACACAACAGTGCATAAACACTGCTGCTTAACTATATTATAGATACAACGATGGTACTTGCTTATCCAGTTTTTAGCATAATATGTATAATTGTCACCTAGCATTAAGATCGTTATTATCACGATCTAATATGCGATTATTATTTTCGTCATCGATAAAGAGTCACCACAATCTATAACTAATATAATATTCAATCACTTTATGCAATGCAGTAAAATCTAACATTCAATACATCATTGGCAGGACATGACAACTCTATAAGTTTAGTATCAGTGACACGGGCAAATAAGCAACTAAATCTACCGGGACAAGTATCGACAGTCGTCAATCCTTATCGATATTTATCGATACACGGAATCAATAAATTGATCCATCAACTATAGAATTGCAATGCGCCTGGCGCCATAAATGGCTCTATATATCAGAGTCCGCAAGATACGGCCGGTGTTAGCTAACTACTTTGATCACGACTGTTTTGAACTATGAGGGCGATAAGATGTATTTTATAACAATATCCAATGAAATGCTGCGGGGCTTTTGTGTTGCTTTTATGTTTATAGACCTGTTGTGAATATTTTTAATATTTTTGTGGTATGACGCAGTTAGGTAATATTTTAGAAAGCTTTTTGTGTAGGTTTAGCTACAAAAATAGCACAAAGTTATTTCAATATTTTGAAAAAGGCTTTGTTATTTTTTATTTTCCTGACTGAAACAATTTTATCAAAATATTTTTTCATAATAGCATAACTTTCATAAAGCTTACTGAACTAGAAAATTGCGAGGCAAGCGGAGAAGCTTTTAGATATGCCCGATACAACAAAAATTACATTCATCTTAACTCCTATTTTACAAAACACATGCAAAATTTATCTCTCGTAAATTCTAGCTACAATCCAGACATTTAACCATGTAAACGTCGGATTAGTACGGATGACATTTGTGTGGCAACTGGACAGTCTCTGGTGACGGCGACGGAAACGCAGTGCGTTGTCGCGACGACCGGTTCCCGGGGAACCTACATTTTATTCCCTCATGCGACGCGTCCTGTGGGCCCTTGTTACTCGTGATATGCACTTCCTTTGTTGGTGTTTTGTTGCCTATGGATGGAGGATGCTGCTAGGAATTAATTTGTTTCTTTTCGTATTTGTTGAAGAAGGTGGAATTAAAATAGGAATTGTGACAATTTTGTTTTATAATTAGCGTTATTACAAAAGTCTACAGTTAAATCGATAGTAAAGCGATCTGAAACTCATTTAGAACTATTCGTTTTAACACCAAAGTTAAAAGAAAGATAATGCGTTGAGACGTAGTGGACTACAATCCAAAGTACGATTGAGAGGGGTTAGGCCATAAAGTACACCACATTGGCCTAATGCGGGTTGCTAGACTTTACATGGCATTGAAATTCTCACAAATCACTATGGTATGCAGGTTTCGTCGCGACGTTTTTCTTTAACGTTGTTCTGATATAAACGTGTTTTTATTTTAAGATTTAAGTAAGAACAGCAGTGCAGACACATAAAGTACCCATGATTTTGTCAATTGATATATCCGACATACACCGTAAATCCATTTTTTGCTTTTTTGCTTAGAAGTTAAATAACTACATACGAATGTTTCAAGTCATTTTGGTTAGCAGCTTTACGTGTGTTTATGCTTTTTAACATGAAGTTTTGAGTTTAGTCTTAGTGCTGTGATATTCGTACATACTTCACTTCAAGCACAGGCACATGTAGAGCTGCGAGCCAAGATGACTTGAAATATGTATTCACAAGTTCCAAATAAAATTATACCGTTATGTAATCATAAATAGATGTACAATCGAACAATAAGATTCAAGCACCGCCGCTATAGATGAAGATTCCTTTTTTGCAGTCCATTGGTTGGATTCAGACTAATAAAATACGAATTAGTTATCGACCCATACAATTTGAATTATGAATGTAGTGGATCAACTCATTGATTTATTGATTATTTTGGATGATACCTTTAGTTGATTAGCTTTTTCATTCCAATACCGTTTTTAATTTGTAGTAAAGAAAATTGGACGAGTCACGTCAACACCATCAACGTAAAATATTTTTGCGTAAAGTTTTTTTATTGTACTATTTTTCACTACCACTCTTGGTTCTGTATCAGTTATTGCCGATAGTATAAGGTACTCTAACATTTTGATGACCAGCATAACTGGCGAAATATCGAATTAGGTCGTTTTGGCTTGATTTTATTAGTGACAACAATTTCAATGGCAGAATACTGGTAACTACTAATTCTTATTAAATGAATAACACATACAAACTCACGCCTTTTTCTCCCGAAAAAAGAGATAGGCAGAGGTGCTACCAATATAAGTTCTACGTTTTGCCTTGTGTGACAAAGGGTAGCCTATCACCACATCGGACACGAAGTCCTGACTGACTGACTGATAATGAATAGAAAAAATACAATATCACTTTATCCGTCCCAGATGCGAATCCGAGACATCAGCGTGGTAATTATATCGCAGTACAACTAAACCACCGAGGCAGTCACTGAAAGAACTTAAAAGAATAATAATGTCATAAAAACTAGCCTACGTTTACTTATTAAAACATTTCTTATTTTAATTTAAATGACAAAGCTGCAAATGCTATTCGAAATCTTTCTTAATGTGTATCGATGTAAGATTATTTATCATTAGCTGTATCAACGTGCCATCGGCTATCTGATTATAAATTATGAAGTGGGCCTATTCATAAGTTAAATTGTGTCTATTATACTGCCCCTCTGAAAATGAACGAGGCTCCGAGTGCTAGAATTAATACCGTGGTGTGGAGCAAGTGTAGGCTGTGTGTGAAATAGAACTGGCATGCTATCAATTAAATCTGAACCATTTATATACGCCATATGCATAATAAGTACTCATTAGTGAATAATTATGACTATCACAATAGGTCAAATTGAGGATCTACTTTTTTGAAGTCAATTCAGGAAAGGATTCAGGTGTGTTTGCGACAAAGTGCATAATTTTTCTCTTAAAAAAACAATCTGATTGAATCAATTTTTGCATAATGATAACGCAGTACTGTAGCGTTTTTTGGGTACCGATGATTACTTACTATCAGGAAGTGATGAACGAATGGTCTAACAGAACATACTGTCCATCTAACTGTTTTCACAGCCAAGTGACAGCAATTAGTTTGCTTATGAAATAGTGTTAGCTACTGAGCTTAACATACATCATAGCTTCATGAAAAAAGAAGAAAATAAATTGATATTTACATAATAATACACGATCTGAAATAAGAATGAACTGTCCATTCGTACGACGCAAAGCTAGACGAGACACATGTATTATCAACTCGGACTTTTATAGATACAAATCTTAATGGCGGAAACTAGAAATTTATGTCCATTAAAACCGGTACATCGTCTGCAATCGGTGGTTACATCTGGCAATGCAATGTATTTGTTGTTTTTCATACTAATTCTTTATGGGACACGTCGATTCATACACATTTACTAAACAAGTTGGATAAATATCTAAATTTATTTGAGGAACTGTTTTGGATGTAGAAAGTTCTGGGAAAAACTCGCTCCTGAATTACACGTGTTGCTGGTTTACTTACGGATTATCAAACTGTTGTTTGCCTAAACTGGAACTGAAGTAATGAGGTTGTGTAGAATTACTGTGATGCTAGTTTGCAACTGTTGTATGTTTTAGATGTCGTCAGGAGAAAATGATTGGATCTAGTGGTATAAGCTTCAAGTTGAGTGTTGGTGATTACTTACTATTTAATTTCAAAACATCATGAAGAATTTTATTTCGCTTATTACTTCTTATCTATGTATAATGTGATAGATGAAATTTAGTTTAAATAATAACTAATCAACTAAACATTAATAATTAAGTGCTTAGCTTACTTAATAAAATCAATACTAGATCATACTTTACATTTGCCGGCCCAGTAATGTTGGTCTTATTTGTAGGATATTCTATCGATATATTTCAGCTCATTTCAGTGCCATTCTGTTACTAGTTAGAAATTTTTTGCGAGTCTACGCATTGCTGAACAAAAAATCCCTAAAAGTCTAATTACAATTAATTAAATTATGAATCCGATTATAATATGCGTCTAATAGTTTAATAGGGTTTTTATGTCCAAAGAATCTCATAAAGATAACAGAAGAACTTCTTTATTTTTAACTTTATCAGCGAATACAATAAAGTATTCTCAGTAGAACCACAAAACACTTATCTAAATCGCGTAAGCTAACCCTTCGTATGAAACTGGATAATCTAGCCAGCTATCTATTTTTTATGCAAAACTGGCTTAACAGGTCCTCGTAATGTGTTATCTATTTCATCTAAGTAACAAATGAAGCGGGATCATGTGAGCTGATAATACTATTTATCATTTGTCAGTGGAGAATATAGCGGTCAAACGCAAATGGAAAATGTTGCACCGGTATATTTAACAGTGTTTTTCGTTGAGCTTGAAATGTCATAATGTTATGATGATGGGATATGTCGGAATACGCTTTCATAAGGATGATTAAATAAACAGAAATATCCAGACTGCGACCAAAAACGAAGCTAGGTGGTAATTTAGTAACTACCGACATTACACATTAAAAATGAAGTCATACGACGAATTTTTGTTAAGTTATAGTTTTTATATTACCACCTGGCTTTGTTTGCGATCACAATCTGGATATACAGCTATATGCAAGTTAATGTCTCCTCAGATGTGATCTAGAAGAAATAACAACAACGTGGAGAGTCCGGACGATGTTATCAACCAACATGTACTATTGAGACAGTTCGTCTCAAAAAGTTTATTTTCTTTAATTGATCTTGCTTTAAAAAATAATAAAATAAAATACAATATAAGCACTTGTAAACAAGTACAAACAAAAGTAGCAAAATAAATTTCATATAGTCCTTTCTTGGAAACGTTGAACATATGCTTAGAATGGGTGCATTGCGATAATGAGTAAAATATCTCAAAATATCATCGAACAATTATTCGGAAATTTCATGCGTTCATTACTCATTTTGTATAACATCTATTATAATACCGTTAACTCATAAGAGTCTATGAAATACGCAGTGTGATAAATAGACGTAAGGTGCTAAGCAGGCCGGCCCATCATTTGTTACAAGCACGGCGCCAGCGTTTATTCAACACTTTTTATAATGCTTATTACATTATATGCTTTATATAACTTGGCGCGAATTGATAACAAAATTTAATAAAACAAGATTCCTAAAGGCATATGCAATGCGTATCAGCATTCTTGTTGTACTGATTGTTACAATTTAATATAATATATTAAATCATCGTGTTTTGGTGGAAAAGGAGCTTGAAATCTTTGTAAGCTAATTATGTTATAGTATTTTGGATTTTATATAACAGCAACATAGATTTGGATTCAAGAAAGTATTTGAGTTTGAAGGCAAGCTGAATCCAAGAGTAAGTAAGGTAAGCAAATTATTTTTTTGTAATCTTTCTTTCTAATCTTTTTTATGTGTGTATTGATAGTCAATCACTACGCACTAAAACGGTGAAGGAAAACATCGTGAGGAAACCTGCATACCATAGCGGTTTATAAAAATTTCTATGGTATGTAAGTCCGCCAACCCGCACTAGGCCAGCGTGGTGGACTATATGGCCTAACCATTCTCAATCGTACTGTCGATTGTAGAGTAGGCCCGTGCCCTGCAGTGGGACGTATATGGGCTGATACAGAATCTTTCTTTCTACCAAGCTGTAGTAAGTCAGCATGGCAGACGACTGATAAATAGGCACAACGTGTTGGGGACTTTGTGTGTATTAGGTAAGACATACACTTTTACAACATCGTCTAAATACAGCTGTAAAATAAAATAAATGTGTTTCATTTCTTTAAAGGATAAAACTAAAATGTTTCAAATCCAAAGATTAATGCTTGTACCGAACAAAATATTATTTAACCAACTTCGCTACCATAAAATTGTTCAATTACAGGTACAAATAAAGGAAATTTCCCACAGGAGAAAGGAGTCTTATTACAACTTCACAACCTGATTTCAGACAACAAAGCTTCAACTTGACATAGAGTTATTCGAGTTTTTATATCGACGCAATCTTTTCGCTATTAAGGATACGTATCGATGAAGTGTGCTAATGATTATCTATAATGGTGGTAAAAAACTACGCGCTGTGGAATGCACAGATACCATTGTGCGAAATAATGCAATCGTTATGGAATGCCCTATTGCCTTAGTTCAGTTTGTACAGTTTGGTATGCATATATTTTAGTAATGGTAAAAGCATGTATTTTTTTATTTATCTTACGGGAAATTTTATTGTTCGAATGAAATGAAATCAACAGTGAGCTTTTAATATTGTAGTTCTCGGAAAAATGCGAGTATGTAGTTTTTTGAGGTTATTGGCCCTTTAGTTAAACCTAAGCTAAGCTTGATTTGGTACTGGAGATAAAGCACACTAACGGCCGTTCTCAATAATATATTGACAGTTAAGCGGTAAAAATTATCCCCGATAATTACGTGTTTCTATCTTTGTTTAACCGAAGTTTAACCGATGTTTCGATAACAAAAACTAAACTAGGATAAACAATGCTGAACTGAGATATTGTTTAAATCTCTGGTAAGGACGTCCCTCCCAAACGTTTTATATTTGCACTTTTAATTGAGGTCAACATTTATTAGGTTAATTCTTAACTATATTTCAGAATTATTATAAATCATCATTAATGTATTATTAGAAAGAATATAACGTTAAAATATATTAATAATGTAAGTATTGTGACAAATAATGGCAAATTAATAATTCATACAAAGCTTACAATAGAAGAACAAAACGCATCGTATGACTGATTTATGATATGTCAATAGTCATGCGCAAAATGAATCACTTTAAAGAAAAGAGAGATATATATCTTTCAAGTCAAAAGATATATATCACTCTTTTATATCTTTATATCTCTAACTCACAATGATTGATGAGCTAAAATATGAGTTGATTAAAATTTTGAGTTATGAATCTTCTATAATATCTATATCTAAGATTGGTGGAGTATATCTTTATATCTCTATCTCATAATGATTGATGAGCTAAAAGATGAGTTTAAATTGGTTGATTAGAAATTTAGTTATGAGTCTTCCTTAATATCTATAGGTATCTAAAATTAACATTTGGGTGGACGTTCAAGCGGCTATATTCTAGTAAAAATTGCTTAGTGGTTTAGTTATAATATTGTTACAGTGAGATAAGGATTAATTATTTTCGGCTGATATCTATCAACAGAGTTAAATTGTGTTTAGAAATATAAATAAGGACTAGTGAAATATGTAAAAATTCATGGACATTTAAAAACATTGAATAAACTGGATATTTTTGTAATAAAATCTTTTGTGCTATGGTCACCGCTGGTACTAGATATTTCACGGAAAGAAAATACAAATCCGATAAAAAAAAATGAATACAATATATCTTTGTTAATTTGAAAACATGCTAGCGAAATTAGGTCTTAAATCATTGTAAATAGCTTTGTTTTCGCTTACACTCCATTTACCACTGTGATCGTATTCCACTACGCATGGCGCATGCATTACATTGTGAACATAAACATTCTCTTTTCCGCTCACTCAAATGTAAAAGTCTATATCTGTTTCTTTCTAATCTTCGCAGTGAAATTTAACCAATAATGATCTTTACGCGTACGGATATAATGAGTTAGTTTGAGTGCAAGGGATATAAAGATATAATCACTCCTTACGTCGGATATATATCTTTTGAGTATATCACTCCTGAGTTACACATCTCTATATGTCAAATGTAAATAAGTTTACAATTTATCAAATATCAATGTTTACCAACAAGAATGAATGAATTGAAATATGAATTTTACGGCCCTATTTCTGCGATAGAGTTACAAATTTAAATTGAATCACAGACCATAATATTTATAAATACGAAGAAAAGTGTGTAAAATAAAACATTTCGTAGTTGCATTACTTTGGTTTTGTTATCAATCTGAATTTAAAGACTTGAAATCATTTCAGTGCTTATCAATAAATAAATACTGAGGAATATTATAATAATTCAAACAATATAAATCAAATGAAGAATAATATATTATTCAGGTGATCTTACTATGCTAGAAGTGTACGAAATTGTAATTACTAGTTAAAGAGAAAACAACTGTTACACATTTTATATATCGCATAAATAATGTATTTACTAATATAAGAACCCCTTTTCCGCAGATTGTATTATGGGTAAATGAAATATGAAAAATAATTTGTGAAAAATCTTTAATCTTTATTTTTGACAAAGTTCTGAAAGTTTATTTAATTTAAAATAAGTAATAAATATTGATGTCTAGCCTAGCAGTGTTTGGTATGTCAATTTCATGTTCCACATCAGCAATGCTTTTCATTCTTCAAATATTATGTGACATCGCTGTGGCACTCATAATGTTTAAAGTTGTGTGCAATCCCAAACAACTTTTTTTAGTGAAAGGTGTGGAAATCTTCTTTTCCAAACATCATAAGACCTGAAATAAAGATGAAAGAAAGATATGAAAGATGGAAGAGCAAAATATTAATTATAATAACTTTGAGTAGTATTTCTATTTTATATGAGCTGCATTGTTGCTATTCTATGGAAGACAATGAGCAGTGTTGTTAATAAAGTAGTATGTAGATATGCACTATCTCCAATTAGATATCTAATACCATATTATTATACAACTTCTTCACATTATTCTGAAAATAAATATGTTTTTTACAAAAAATAAAAGATTTAAAGTGAAAATATGTTTTGATGATTTCCGTCAGGCTGTACCCTTTTGAAACTAGGGAACTATTAGGAAACTACTTACACAAATATATATTAGTCTCAATATATTCTCTTAACCATTCTTTCAAAATATAAAGTACAAGATATACCTTTTAGCAGAGTTGTTAAATATAGTAGTGTCATGAGCCCCAGGCTAGCGTTCCAATACATTCATGAAAAGTAACTGTGCAATATCTGTGCAATGTGGAACACATTTCTTGAACAATAATGGATTTATTTTCTTAATTCTTCTCCTATATTTGAATCTAAAAATAAAAATATTAAGATTAATACATTGAGATCAGATAACTGATACATAATACCAAGATTTATGTTAAAATCATAGACAACATTAAAACATAATTATTGATTAATCCTAATATATCTAAAGGTAGTCATTACTAACCAGGTGGCTCTCTGAGAATATAATATGTGCAATGAATTGCACCAAAGATTCGTGGGAAAACTGCAATTTTATGAAACCCATGCTGTGTGTTGTATAATATTTTTACATATTGCTAATATAGCTCAGTTATAGCCTGAGGCACATCAGTAATGATTTGCCTGACTGTAGCTTTTGATACCCAAAAATAGTTACCTACTGAACATGCATTCTCCCCAGTACGTAACACCACAATGATAGCAGCAGTTAATGGAACAGTGACATTATTGTTCCCGAGCTGTTACATTTATTATAGAATTCCACTTTTATATATATAGATATATGATTTTGGAATAATTCAATACACTTATAAAACTTAATGAAATTTTTGATATGTATTGCTTACCAGGAGGAAGGTTCCTTGCGGGCTGGGTTTAAATTTAGAAATAAACATAATAGCTGATGTATTATTTCATCTAAAAAGTAAATCTGTAAATAAATTCTGAACTAGAATATTCACATAATTTTTTTGGTTCTCATATGTTATAATCGGCGTCAAATACACCAGCTTTTAACATTTCGTTATCACTTTCATCACTGAATATACGAGGGGCGATCAAAAAGTAATGATAATAAGTATAAAAAAAGAACGATTGTAGTTTAAATTTAATTTATTTTTCTACATAGTCTCCTAACAAGTCGATACATTTAGTCCAACGTTTCTCCAAACCTAAAATACCCTTTAAAAAAATCTGTATCTTGACTATCCCAAAATGCCTCTACAGCATCCATCACCTCGCTATCATCCTCAAATTTCTTGCCCCTGAGGTGTTCCTTGAGCCTAGGAAATAAATGAAAATCGCTGGGGGCTAAATCTGGAGAATAGGGCGGGTGTTCGACCAGTTCGAAGCCTGCTTCTCGAATGGCAGCGATCGCAACTTCGGCTCTGTGTGCAGGAGCGTTGTCCTGATGAAACAGGACTTTCGCTCGGAGTTTGCCCCGTCTTTTTTCCTTTATGGCGTCTCGCAGTCGTCTTATTTGATCAGCGTAGTAGGAGCCCGTAATAGTAGCTCCCTTTTCTAGGTAATCAACCATTATGATTCCCTGAGCATCCCAGAAAACGGACGCCATAACCTTGCCCGCCGAGCTCGAGACTTTGAACTTCTTAGGAGTCGGTGAGGATGGCCTTTTCCAAGTCATCGATTGTTGTTTGGTCTCCGGATCAAAATGATGGATCCATGTTTCGTCCATGGTCACAAATCGTGACAAAAATAATTCTTGGTCAGCCTGGAACTTTGCAAGATTGGCTCTTGAAATGTCAACTCGCTTTTTCTTTTGTTCGTCCGTTAACATTCTCGGGACCCAACGCGCGGAGACCTTCTTCATATTCATTTTGCTGGTCAAAATGTTTTGAATGCTGCCATATGAGATCCCTGTGACCTCAGCTAAATGTCTGATGGTTACTCTTCGGTCTGCTAACACGATATCTTCGATTTTTTTCACGTTTTCCTCCGTGAGGGACGAGGTTGGGCGTCCCTCGCGATGTTCATCTTCTGTGGATGTTCTACCCAACTTAAACTCTTTGCACCACCGTGCCACCGTAGAATATGGAGGAGCAGAGTCCCCCAGTGTCTCCACCAAATCGGCGTGTACCTCTTTGGTAGACATTTTTTTCAAACAGAGGTACTTGATGACGCATCTCACTTCGTGTTTCTCCATTTTCGTGTTGTCGCTCCGACTGCTGGTATTCAAATGAATGTAGCTCCTCCAAATGACGTCCTATTTATACAATTTTTTAGCTGGGAAGTGGTGAAGGACTGAAGAAGCGAAATGTTTTTTTTTTTAATTTTTATCTTTATTAGAATTACCCGTTTATCATTACTTTTTGATCACCTCTCGTATTAATGTCACTTTATTTTGTTGATTTTTTCCATAAAAATACAACATATCTGGGATATTCGATGTATTATCCACCATATTGCAGCGATATTAGAAAACGTTGACAGCTAGTTAAACTCAAATAACTACAGTAGTTCGAATCGTTATCGAAACCCGTATATTTTAATTTGTATGCAATTTCCTAACTACGGTTAGCGAGAGCCGTCCCATTGATAGATACAAATCATAGATATATTTATTCATCTGTCTACGATTATTGAAACCGAAAAATGACAGAACTCATACTAGGGTTAGCGATTTTAACGGGTAGAAAAAGACAGACAGAGTATTGAACCCGGCCGTAAATCAATAGAATCTAATGTAACGAATTATAAACGTATCTAATATATGTTTCTACTTGGGTGATGCTAATTCTAAACAGATAAAATACATACATATTATTTGTAAAATTTGATATTAGTCTAAATAAGTTCATAGAATGCCATCTATCAAAAAGTTACAGATAATTGCGGATTTCCTTATTCTTTTATAACAGGATAACGGTATTAACCCAACCGGGCCTCAATCCCTTTGTCATATCTTGGTATGAGAGCTAAACAGTAAAGAGAATTAAAAAGACAACAAGATAAAATCGTACACGACACATCTCTCCAAGTGTCAGATGCGGATCAACACGTCAAAGTTCAGGAAAGGCATCTCACGCTACAATAAATATGTTGTTTTACTGTTTTAACAGTTACTGGGTGTTTAGTATCGGCAACATTGTCTTCGGTTTACGATTGAAGATAAATTAGCTTTTGTCATACCGTATATAGACGCTTTAGTAATGTTGGTTGGTTTAGAAATTAAATTGCTGTCAAACTACAATAGAATAATGCTTTCGACGCGGTTTATTGTTTCCGTAGACGCGTTTCATGTGTTTTATATACAGCCAAGAAATGAAATAAATTAATTCTAATGTATTGAGTGTAAAATAAACATCACGTAGAATAGTTCAGGTTCAATACAATACAATATTTTGTTTATAAAAGAATACATAAAAGAAAAAAATACGAATACAAATAAAACAACTTAATAATATTGATTGTATGGAGCTATCTCTTCCAGACAACCATTGTTCAATATTTCACATACATTTATTATATTGAGAATGAATGAGGAGATATACGTAGAAAGCTCTATTATAAAACTTATTACTAAAATTTGAAGCTTACAATACTTTCCTGTCCCACGGTAAGTCCACTTAAAATCAGAATCCCATTTCCAAGTAAATTGGTTTAGATCTTCATAGTTCAAACTAAAATCTTATAAGGCGAATAATGTCCTTCTTATAGGGCCACTATTTGATTTCTACTTATCACCATGATTTAAGCGTTCTAATACATTTCCGCAAAATAATAGCCTTCCTCACTTAACATTTTAATTAACGCGGTAATAAAAGGTTCAACACCCAACTAACTCATAAAGAAATTTTTAGAAAGTGTTTCTTTAAGATGGTAATGATTCGTGCTTCCTATTTAATACGCGCGAAGTGTGACTTTCATCTGATGATGAGGCGTTTTTGTGATCTTATTGGTGTGAACTTGAAGGTTGAGTAAAAGTGCTCGTTAGCATGGGTATTGTTACGACTGTCATTAGGTAAACAAACAAACCGAATCACATAACATTAATATTAAAACTTCTTGCGCTATTATACGACCAACTGCCATTAGGTAAACAAACAAACCGAATCACATAACATTTATACTAAACATTCTACAAAAGAAGCCATTAGTACTGCCTTGATAGCGCAGTTGGACTATCATGGTTCGATTTCAAAGCTAAGGGCTTAGGTTCGAATCCGGGAATCCGGGCAAAGTGATGTTGGATTTTTCTATTTACTATCACAACGGAATTTGTTTCCGATATGGCGATAGGCTCGCCTCTTATCACATAGTTGAACATGCAAGGCAAAACGTGGGTATCCTAATGGCACTTCTGCCTACCCCTTCTGGGATAAGGGTGTGAGTTTAGTATGTATGTAAGTCAATTGTATTATCTGCAGCAGAAGATGTGTTTGTTCATGGTTTATTTTTACATTTTTTCTGTTTTTATATCGGCACGGTGAAGTGACTGCGCTGCAAGGCATGAGCAGGTTGTAGATTAGCATCTATTTTTTTAAGTGATACATTTCGTGAATGCGACAAACTTTTTGAATAGGAATCACCGTTTTATCTACTTCTGTTGTAGAGAATAGTGTTTAAGTACTGTTCACTTTACTTCAAAGAATCTCAATTGTAAAAATATTGAAATTGTATCTAAATTGAGAATATATTTTTTAATATAATTAATAATAACTACTAACTCTTCAGTCGATTAAACAAACGACAATCATAACTAATTGTGTTCATGTTTGAATAATAACAAAACATGTGCCAATTAATATTTGCATTTCAACTACAAACATTAATAATAAATTATTAACAAGAACATTGCACTTTATTATGCGCACGTATGAACTGAATATTAAAAACAGTAGTGATGCGCACCAATTTGCAACTTTCTATCGATAATTGTTAAGTATCGATATCGTCATGGACAATTGACATGCTAATTAAGGCAAGACTGCTACAAGTCTTATGCCGATTAGTTAAAGGCTACAATTGTTTACCAATTACGTTTTGATAGAAACGAAAGTGTCATTTAGTCGGCTAGATGCCGGCAAAGTATGAAGTTCCTCGTTAACGTCGGTCGAGCGTGAAAAATGTCTGAAACAATGAAACGTCTACCAAAATCTTCAAGGCTTGTCAACTTGTTTATTGTCGTTAATTTATTAGATTTCACAAATATGCGTTGCTCATTGAGAAAATGGTTTTTAATTCATCTTGATTGCCTTATTTAATGTGAATATGAAATACATAACACTCCTAAGTCCTGATAAATTATAGTAAATTTTTAAAATAAAATTCGTTAATTTATCCTCCACCCTGTTTATCATTCGTTCGTGCATTTAATATTCATCGATGTAATCGATTAAAGCCTATCAGTTTGGCGCATCACTAGCAGTGAGTTTCTCATGTAGCGTTGTTGTTTCACGGCGCTTGAACATCGTACGCGCCCACGATTATTAGCAAAGGGCAACGTTTGAAAATAACGTTTTTATCAAGGAGTTCGGTGGCCTGAGAGAAAAAAAATACAATAGAAACTCCAAATGCAAACACGGTATAGAATTTGTAAATAATCAGACTTGATAACAAAAAACTATGAGAAGGCCGTTGGCCCTGGTCATTGCTGTAGCGCTGACAGCATTTGCACATGAGAAATATATTGATGGCTTGAATATTATCCTAGTAAATTGGCCCTTTTCTAATATTTATTTGTACAGCAAACCATAGAGAATAATACAAAACTGTTTAAATGTCAGTTGTTAGGCAGAAGTTTTTATTTTCATAGCCTCAGGTATAAATTCTTCATTAATCTCACGTGAAATAACATCATTAATTTAATAATTAGAATCTTATGGCTGATAATATAGTTTTTGTTTGACCCGCTTGTAACCAAATTATACAAAAATAAAAAAACGAATTTCAGTTATTTCTATCATATAAATTTACTCTTACAAAGCTTTATTACTTACGAAAAATCTTCACTGCACCAACTTGTACGAAGTAATACATCATTCAATTTAGTTCTGTATCATGAACAATGGCGACACTATGGAAGTTTCATTTCACAGTAACAGCACAATGGGTGCTTCGTGTGATCATGGTAGCAGTCATAACAGCTCGCCTTTGTTACTGATTCATTGTAAATTGCCAATACCGATCCCTGTCGACACTTACGAAATATGAACCGGTTTCAGTGCTATGGGAATTCTTTTGAGCTCCTATGAGGTGTGTGGATGTTTGAATTTAATAGCGTTAGTTGGGCTATCACTTTAACTTAGTTTATAAAGTGGGCTTATTTATTAACGTGGACGCATGAATTTAGTTAGTTAAGCGGTTTCTATACCGAATGCTTTTAAGACTGAATTATCCCGAAAAGCTTGAAGTCAATCAGTCATTAAATCTATTTTAAATCTTGCTCCAACATGCAAATAAAAGAGTGATATCACGTAACAATGAGATAAGAGTAGACGGAAGGAATTCTCAGTCTTAAGGGGATTTCTTTAAGTTTTCGATAAGTTCTATAAAATGGCTTTTAGAAGTACGGGGGTTTGAAGACTTTTGGTATTAAATATGGTTTCTCATACTCAATTCTACTCATGGACTACTGCGTAATGCATTTATAAGCTACGCTGTCCCCTTTACAAATTTTGAAAGGTCCAGTTATACATTAGTAGGGCGGAGTACAAAGTCATTTCCGAGAATAAAACATCATAAAGCGTCTGCATAATTTAGATGATCTTGATAGATAAAAAACAATGATTATATTCGAGAAACACGTTCATTCATATTTATAAGGGAAAATATTTTGTATTCAATCGAGTTGTAATAGTTTATTGGTATTCATTTGTGGCGATCCTACACATTACACACAAACACACACATCAGATACACACACCACATTCACTCACTTCACAGTTACACACCTACACATCACACAAAGCACACCAGCTGACCGCCGGCGCTCAGGTGGCTGTGACGTCACCGGACCCGCGCCGGCGCAGCCATTTGCCGCATCGCAGCTCCAGTCGGCTTTTGCTCGATGCGCGCTTCACACGGTCCTTATCGCTTTTGCTTCCGCCTTGCATACTGTGCGCCTTTGCATATTTTAGTTTTAAATAGCTGTTAATAGACTGTCGCTTTCCTCTCCTTCTTAGTTTTAGTGGACTGATCTAGTTTGTAGTGTAAGGACTTGTTTTAGTATTAGTGTAGTGTGTAAGGCTTTAAGACAGTGACTTTTGTACTTTCTATTTTATGTGACTTTTGTGTGTACATATTAAATCTTGTGTACGCATTGTGTGGGACGTTTTATTTCGCCGCGTTCCTGCATAGGCTCTGCCTACCACATACGCCAGCATCGACACGTAGCGGTGTCGATACACACTACCCGCGTATCCGCCACAACGAGATACGCTCACCTACACCGCATCTACATCTCATCTTCCACATTGGTGACCCCGAGGAAAACACGATAATGAGCGACAGCAGCAGCGATTCTGCACAATCCGCCGAGTCACGTTATGGTGACACTCGCACCAGCATGACACGGCGAATACGAAGATTTCGGGTGTGCTCGGAACAACCGACGATGACGTCAGAGGTCCAACGGCTGAATTTAAAGGTACCGGCTTTTTCATCGGACGAACCGGAACTTTGGTTCGCGCTACTTGAAAGCCAATTTATCTTCTTCGGCATAACTGACGACGCAAGGAAATACTCAACTGTCCTTGCAAATTTGGACATAACGAATGCTAAAATCGTCAAGGACATCATAATTTCGCCCCCGACTATCTACAAATACGACAGGATTAAAAGCGAACTCATAAGGCGGCTCACCGCTTCAAACGAAAAGAAGCTACGGCAGCTCCTTTCCCAGGAACAGCTTGGGAACAGAAAGCCGTCACAATTTCTGCGCCATCTCAAGGACCTAGCAGGAACCAGCGTTCCAGAGAACTTTCTGCGCACCATCTGGAGTAACCAACTGCCACGTGACATCCAGACTTTGTTGGCCTCATTACCAACCCATTCACTGGATCAACTGGCAGATCTCGCCGACCGCGTGCAAGAAATCGCACCACCTGTCCACGTCGCGGCCGCCACAACTACCCACGCGTGTTTTTGTAGCAGCTCTTCGGAGGATATCACTACGCTCCGAAAAATGGTGCAGCGACTAAAAGACAAGATCGTCGAGCAAACACGCGTGCCCAAGCGTCACCATACGACGGATCACCCTAGACCACAGCGCCGACATTCATCGTCACCCAGTTCGTTCCGGACTAAGACACGGTCCAAGTCTAGCTACCGTCGATACCCTACATGCTGGTATCACATCAAATTCGGAGCTAACGCCCGCCGATGCCACAAACCATGTGATTTTAAAACAGCGGCAAAACTCCGTGGGCATTCACTTGTGAGAATGGACGATTGCCTTTCCTCGCCAGATCTTCGCTTCGTTTGTAACCACAGCACGAAGACACAACATACTCTGGACAACCAGGCGCGACCAACGAAAAGGGTAAAACCACTACGGCCAGTAGCATCTCATGAAACGGAACAAATTGCGGGTTACCAAGAAAAAAGGAATAACATCAAATTAAAGCCCACTCCGTTCCGAACTGAGTATGCCATCCAGCAAGCGTCCAGATCTCCGCAGTCGAACACCGACATTATTTTAAAACCTATTTTGAAATTAGGGCAAGACGGGACAATTCGTTCCGTCATACAAACTGATACCAAACGAAAGACAGTTAGGTTCTGTGCTTTCGCCACTGTCCAAATGGTTTAGATTTTTTTCTTATGTGTGTATGTGTACTGTAACTATAGTTTTGTTTAATAGCTGAATGTATACTGTCGATAGACGTAATTTTCCCTCACCATATGTCTCAATGACCACATAAGTCGTTTGGAATGACTTTACCGTTTTTTATTTTTACAAGTTTTTTTTATCGCCCTTGACGGTCTCTGGGGGGGAGTGATGTGGCGATCCTCCACATTACACACAAACACACACATCAGATACACACACCACATTCACTCACTTCACAGTTACACACCTACACATCACACAAAGCACACCAGCTGACCGCCGGCGCTCAGGTGGCTGTGACGTCACCGGACCCGCGCCGGCGCAGCCATTTGCCGCATCGCAGCTCCAGTCGGCTTTTGCTCGATGCGCGCTTCACACGGTCCTTATCGCTTTTGCTTCCGCCTTGCATACTGTGCGCCTTTGCATATTTTAGTTTTAAATAGCTGTTAATAGACTGTCGCTTTCCTCTCCTTCTTAGTTTTAGTGGACTGATCTAGTTTGTAGTGTAAGGACTTGTTTTAGTATTAGTGTAGTGTGTAAGGCTTTAAGACAGTGACTTTTGTACTTTCTATTTTATGTGACTTTTGTGTGTACATATTAAATCTTGTGTACGCATTGTGTGGGACGTTTTATTTCGCCGCGTTCCTGCATAGGCTCTGCCTACCACATACGCCAGCATCGACACGTAGCGGTGTCGATACACACTACCCGCGTATCCGCCACAACGAGATACGCTCACCTACACCGCATCTACATCTCATCTTCCACACATTGACAGATAAAAACAAGTTCTTGTTCTGTCATATCGGAACGCAATCAGTTTAATAGTGAATATAATACTGTTTTTATGACTATTATTTTTGATCTTTGAAGTTATGGAAGATACATATAAATAAGAGTAGACTACAGGCCCGTGGCAAAAAGTGATGGGTCATATGAACCACCAGGAGACCTATATAGTAAGATACAGGGGCATAAAATAATAACATTTAGCCCTATGCCGTCACTTGTAAGCTGTCCATCTGAGTGCAGGTGAGACTTCAAAAGCACAGGGAGGGGGGTAAATTTTGGTCATATATTTTTGTACGGCATTCCTACCATCGATAGATCCATGAAAAATAATAAGAAAACACGGAGTGCCGTACAAAAAATAGTGCGCCACAAAATCAGGAGAACGTTAGATTTTCCGGCAATTTTCTCGGTAAATTTGGTCATTTGATTTTATACGGCATTGGTTCCATACAATTTCAATACCTCTTCTAATCCATTATTCCGCAACGCCGTACAAAAACCATGCGACTACTAAGAAAAATCGGTGGTTGCAACCCACTCCCCTTTAGTAGTCCAGGGTGTGATGTGAAAAAGTACGGCATCGGTTTCATAATATTATGTTGCACTCAAAAGTACTATTTAAAAACATGCCGTCAAAAATGTATTGTTCATTTGAATGTATAATATCAATAATACCTAAATTTATCATAAATTTGATCTTGAAAGCTGTAAGGTCATTTGATCCTGTACGGCTACTTATTTATTAATATGATATTGCTAAATACTATTGTTATATAATATTGCCATTCAATAAAAAATGTTCTAATAAAAATTGAGAGGAAAACAAAATATGACTTTTTTCAAATTATTTCTAAAGTTTAAATTATCGTAGATTAATGAAATACAGCAACTTTCTGAATATTATTGTTGTTTTAAAAAGAACCCAGGTAAATGATTGGAGAAAAAATGATGCCGTACATTTTAATGCAGATCGTAATTTTTTGCTGATTAAAATGACACTACCATTTCAGGGGTACTTTATGGTCATCTGATACCGTACGGCATTAACATGTTTTTGAAGAGAACAAGTGTTAATATGTATAAATCATTATGCCGTCTATATAAAGTGAAACTGAGTGTATATTTTATCCAAAAATTGAAAACTATCTACCTCAGTATTAAGACTTTTGAATACTTTTCGATGTAATATGTATTAGTATTCTTAGTTGGTAAGTGCGGAGTGGCCTGTTGGTAAACGGACCAGACGCGGCTGCCAACATGTTCACGGTGGTCGCGGGTTCAAATCCCAGGGCACACCTCTGACTTTTCGGAGTCATGTGTGTATTGATAGTCAATCACCACGCACTAAAACGGTGAAGGAAAACATCGTGAGGAAACCTGCATACGATAGCGGTTCATAAGAATTTCTATGGTATGTAAGTCCGCCAACCCGCACTAGGCCAGCGTGGTGGACTATATGGCCTAACCACTCTCAATCGTAGGTACTGTCGATTGTAGAGTAGGCCCGTGCCCTGCAGTGGGACATATATGGGTTGATACAGGTACAGAGGTGATTAAATATGTTTAATGATACATATATACAAAAATGAAAAATAAAGGTACCGTTAACTGCCCTACCTTTGCCTGGATTTTGATATTTATGCACTTTACCGTAAAATAAAGTTAAATATACGAACGATTTTCATGGTATTTACACATATTATCGTAAAAAAAACCCCAACAAATGTTATAATTTTTAAATATTTTACTCAATTTTTGTTTGTAAATATAGTTTCGAAATATTATCAAAATCAGACAGTCATGATCTCATGTCTGTGACATCACATAATACATTTACTCCTAAATAATTAATTAAACTCTTATGTGCTGATACAATCTAAAATTTAGTTTAATATCAAGAAAATACGCGACCCAATATGAATGATATATTTTGGGAATATTTTAGGAGGTAAAATTGGCCAGGCAATGTCAATACACTATTTTGCACAATTTCAGTAAATAGTTATAAATGATTAGGGTACTCTCCTTAGTGACATAAAAAATGAAAACAAATTTTGTAACATGTTATTATTATAAATAATTACCAAAGTATGTATAATAAATAGTAAGAATAGCAACTAATGTAGTAGGGAGTTAAGTAGTTACAAATAAAATAATCTTAAAATTAAAGTAATAGTACGGGTGCCAACAAGCACTAGGCCAGCATAGTGGGCTATATGGCCTAATCACTCTCAATCGTACTCTCGATTGTAGAGTGAGCTCGTGCGCTGCAGTGGGACGTACTCGGATATGGACTGATACGGAGTAGGAGTTTAAACATTAACCCTATCATCATAAATTAATAATATATTCAACATCACAACATTTTATCAATATGAACATTGAGATATGTACGGCATTGACTTTTATAGACGATTGCATTTAAAACAAATAAAGTATTAAAACAAAAAAATATAATAACAAATATCAAACAAAACTATATTTCGTTACATAGAGTTTTCGACAGTTTTTTTCGCCCTACAGACATTTGGACCAAAAAAAATTTACGGCATGTGAAAAAACGTTATGCATAGATAAAACACTTTCAAAATAAATTAATCTTATATTGTGTCAAATCACCCCCTGGACCACTGAAGGGTAGTGGGTTGCAACCGCCGATATTTCTCTCTTGTCGCATGGTTTTTGTACGGCATTGTGGAATAATGGATTGAAAGAGGTATTGAAATTGTACGGAACCGATGCCGTATAAAATCAAATGACCAAATTTACCGAGAAAATTGCCGGAAAATCTAACGTTGTTCTGATTTTGTGGCGCACTATTTTTGTAAGGCACTTCGTGTTTTCTTATTATTTTTCATGGATCTATCGATGGTAGGAATGCCGTACAAAAATATATGACCAAAATATACCCCCCTACCTGTGCTTTTGAAGTCTCACCTGCACTCAGATGGACAGCTTACAAGTGACGGCATAGGGCTAAATGTTATTATTTATGCCCCTGTATCTTACTATATAGGTCTCCTGGTGGTTCATATGACCCATCACTTTTTGCCACGGGCCTGTAGTCTAGAGAGTTCTGTAGATCAAGTAAAATAGATGCTGTTATTTGTTTTGTAAGGTGATCGATCTAATGTTAGTATTATAGAGATCTATAACAGTGATGCAACGGATACAAGTAATTAGGCAAGAAATCTAAAATAAGGCTAAAATATAAAATAAGTAGTTTGGGTGGATTTTTTTGTAAATAATTAATTGAATCCTAAAGAATGCGCTATAGGTATTATATGCGCTGATAACAATTCGGTTATCAAAGATTGGTATTATTAGTTCTTTCATGAGAAATTACATAAACCTGACATTCTCTACATCCGTAGAAATTTCATTGAAAACCCGTCATATAACTTCCACACAGCTGAATACAATTTATCCAAGACACAAGATTCAATAGAAACTGATTTAAATACTGTCCAACCAAACGTACCGTGAACAGGCATAGGCTACAGCGAGTATAGGGAACATTTTAGATCACGGCGACCTCAAGCACTAAACGTTCAAAACAATGGCTCTTTGTCAAACATTCCCACACTTGAGTTTAGCTGTTTCCTCGTCTGCAGTAATGGTACAAGCAAAAGCGTTTTATGTTACAACAATATTGAAACGCATTTCCTGAGAGAATACTTAAGTGGTGACGATTCACACCTATATGCAGTTACTAGTTTGGACTAATGCGGAATGTTGATTATTGAATAATCGCTGGGCTATTGCTATCTTCCAGTAGCTTAGTCTGTTTGATAACTGCTGCCACTATAGTTATGTGGTAATGAGATGGATATAATACATCAAGATTTTTTAAACTGTAAGTGGTTATTCCTTGTTTTAGATTCAGCTTTATATAATTTTAGCGTGTTGGTGTCAAGAAATAACAATTCAAAAATAATAAACACTCAACAGTCACAAACAATGGAGTCCTGAACATACTTTACATTCATTTAAGTCTTGTATAACTACGAGAGACTTTTCGGTCTCACCAACACACAGATCCGATACGGAACAGATACTTATGAATTAGTTTATAGCTTAGCTATTCATAATATTTATGGACTGAGCGATACTTAATAGGGTTGAAACAACAAAAAATCACGTCTACCGTATAAAACTTCTAATGTACACCTACTAATAATAGTTAAAATCAGTATACACCCAACGGAATTCTCACGCTTCGTTTCCAAATTACGGTACTAATTAAAATGGTGAACATTCACGGCAAAATTAAAGTTTATAAATTATGTCTCATTTAACCTACATATACAATTTGATACATAGCACAACGGGCATTAAATAATTCGAATAATTAAAAAGTTTTGGAACATGGTATATCGCAGCAACTTACTAGTTCATAGTATATACCTTTATCATCACCACTTTCAGTCATAGTAATTAATTGCATTGTGTCCATCAATTTCTACGGTTGTTTTTTCATCAGCTTTAATTTAATTTTTCCTGCTTTTGTGGATTATCATATTTGGTCTAAATTTAAATAATACTCAGGAAATCCACTTTTGTCAACGGCAGTATGAGAGTAAATCGGGAAGTTTGAATCAAGGAATCGTATCAGAACGCATTGTTCCACAACCAGTTTCAATTCGATTTATTGTTTACGCTATTCTGTTCTTTTGTTTTCATTGTCGACACTGAAATACTATTTTCCTTCGTACAATTAATTTGAATTTAATGAATCAATTCGAACTAGATTTTTTGCTGGCTTTCGAAATGCTTTCCGTTAATCGTATTTGATACAGAGAGATAGAATTAGATAAAAAGTTATTTAAATTAGAAAGTTAATTATTTTCAGTGCAAAAACAACCTAAGAACTCGTAAAAACAAATCTAAACAAATATTCATTACCATATTATATTAGACACATTACGTTGTCATAGCAACAAAAGGATATTGAATAATTTAAGCCTTATATAATAAAGCATTATGCGGTCAATCGCCATTGGAATCTATTTCACTGGAACACTTCGCTCACTGAACTGTTCTATCGTGACGTCGTGCCCACGAATTTTGATCGCATCGACAGTTTAGTCGGCACTGTACAAGGATAGATTGCTTCTATTCTGAAGTCCATGAGATAAGTGCCACGAGCTTAATTTTTATATTTAATTTATACATATTATTAGAAAATGCAATTCAGTAGGTTTCAATATTGCCTCAAGTGTCAACATAAGTTACTTACATGGGCATCAGTTTGTGCAAACATATTATAACATAATTTGTTTCTTATTACTGAAGTTTAAGCCCACATCGCAGTATATTAGCTAAATCGCGTATTCTTTCTAATTTTATTGCAAGAATAATCCTAAGGAAACCACAGGAGTACGTTGGCAATGTGTGCCCGAGCCTCAATATTCTCGGGCCTCGGCAAAGGGGTAGACCAAAGAAGCGCTGCACTGGTTAGATGTCGTCAAGGAAGATATGAGGGTCAATGGCCTTACTATTGAGGATGCCGAAGATTGGGCGAAATGGAGAAGAATTTGCCGGAAGGCGGACTCTGGCACTGACCGGGATAACGCTAGGTAGAAGAAAAAGAATCAGCGTTCATTTCATCTATTATTATTAATTGTAGGATTTCATCAACTAAAATATCGGAAGAATATTTGTCACTTCAATGAGCTATCCTGTCACGATACAATTAGTATCTTCGTGAACAATAACTGCGAAAGATTTAGCAAATATTAATACAGTTATTTGTCTGACAATTCGATATATCCAGCGACCTGATTGTCCGCTCCGTTGTGGAGACCTTGAAATGAGATTGGCTATTGGATTCATTTCGACGGTTCTTCTTTTGTGTCGCCCTTTCAAGGTCTTCAAAATTATGTCATTTTATTAAAATAATAATTATACATATTCTACCTAATGAGTGTACGACCTTTTGTTGTGTATCAGGGTCCATTAGGAATGAGAGTAATTAGGTCCGTCACTTTAGTCAACGGTTTAACGGGTTGCACAGTTCCATAAATTTTGATTTGATTTTCAGATGTGTAAGTTCTCCTACGATATTTTGATTCACCCTGAAAAAACTTCAAAACTCATATGAATTTGTAAAACTGTATAAGTGTTCTGGGATTTCTAGTATCCTTGTAAGGTTTTCTTTACCGTTCATAGATTTTACTCCCCCAGTAATTTGTAAAACTTTCAGTCTAATTTAGTACTATAAAATAATCATTCCAATTGTAATTTTATCACGTACATCGGGTTCCAGTTTGGAGACCTAGAATCGTATCAGCAGGAGATCTAACCAACGGCGCAGACACTAGTCCGGCTTCGAAACAATTTAATATTATAATCTGGGAATCCGTTACGATCTTACGTTATAATTCAACAAATTACAGTAATTGGTTCGCCATTACGTCTTAATCTTAGAAAGTTCTTAACTGGAGCAAGTTAACAATCGTGTTTTGATGCTGCGATTGTTCTTAATAACAATGGTATTGATGGGTGTTATTTAGGTCAGGGACATTTTTAGTGCATATTCTTGTGTGATTGAACAAAATGGAGCTAAATGATTGACGACTAAACGATTTGGAATTCGATGTTTTTAATGTTGAACATTTTAAAATATTTGCTTCTGGTCTCAGGGTATTTGTGAGACCGAAAAGTCAGTCGTAGTTTTTTATGCCCACAGCACAAGGCCTAATTGATCTTAGTGTTGGGTCAGAACTATGTATGTATGGTGTATTTTATTTATTCGGTACATCGGTTTATACCAACTATCTTATTTTGAGAACTGCTAAAGAATGATAATTTAGATTAAATAATACGTTAAAACAATAATGTAGACCAATTTAGGTATACAATACAATCAAACACAATAGCTTCAAATTATACGGCTTCATGTTCTCATAATTATCATTAACTAACATCATTTCCGTAAGTACGAGTAAAAAAAACCTCGCTGTCCCTAAAAACGGTAACATAACAGTGACCAGTTCCGTGACGACACCTCCTTTTTTGAGTAAATAATAACACCCGTTACCAGGCGATCATGTTCTGGTAGGAGGTGGATGACCGCTAGATACACCACACTAACAATGCTGTTCGGTAAACGAATTTCACTACTAATTGTTCCAGTCGTATTCGGATGTTGCTGCATTTTTAACTTTGTCCGAGAGATGAAGCACGCAATACCATGCAATTGAAATTAGACTTTATTACTATTCATTAAAGTGCATTAGGTGTTTGTTTTTATCAATTTTGGAGCGTGCTTCTGTTTAGATGATTAAAAAAGCGCTCATTTCTTGTTCTCATTACAATTACCCATTGTTATGTACGTAAACATTACAAAAACTTCATTCCGTAAAGTTTTCTTTTATTTATGGCTTGAGGTCGAATGCTTGAAGTTTCAAGGTTTAGACATAAGTCTGGTCGTGTACTGAATCTCGAATTTGAGTTATCAAATTTTTTTTTGTTACTTTAGTGAAATGGCTTATTTTATAACAGTACCTATTCATCTTTTTCGTGCACGTATTAAATTTCAAAGATATAAAGCTTTAAAATTAAATAACTCACGCTGGGTAGATTACTTTCCCAGATAAACCTAAGTTCATTAAGAGAATTTTACATTACTCAAACTTATGAATTAAAAGTCCTACATACCGCATACTGCAAGCAATTAATTTTAAGGCATTTATAATTTGATTCGGATATGGCCATAATTACACCTTTCGAGTAGGTTCTATAGGTCGTGGCAAAAAGTAGACGACCTCAATTTTAGCCCACGTTCATTCGTACTTCCCTTGGTGTATTTTTTCGTATTTGATTTCGGTGGTCTTAGGCATGACTTTCTGCAGGTAGGCGATTGCTCAAGGTCTTTACAAAACTATTAGAAAAGCACGTTTCTGAACTAACAGTTTTTGAATGAACTTGTCAATTTTATAGCAATTATGGGTTCGTGCGTACGAAAACCTCATTTTGTCGTATTTTTCAAATAACTAATCTGTAGTTTCATTTTCTGAGAACAGTATTTTAGATACAATTGAATATGGGCGGATATAATGCTATCGGATTCTCTACTAGACAACCTTAGTATTCAGTACAGAATTACAATGAAATTTTGAAAAAGGACAAATATGGAATTTAAAGTTTTCTACAATACAGCAAAGCGGAAGACTAAAAAGAAAATTAGACCATAGCATTACATTGTTAGTCTAACAACGTATAACTCAGACGCATTACCCGAAAAGCTTTCGGTACAAAGAGCATGTAATAAAAAACGTGCCACCCATACTTATGAGAATATCTTATCTATCATTTCATCAATGCATCATGGTAGTAGTGCATCGTTAATCAAATATCAATGTGCCATTGCCGGTCTCACGAGGAGGGCTAGTACGCAGAGTTATGTCAATAAAGCTACGTGACTTAGCGACGGTGGGTGTTGCTACATGCAAAAGTCTGGAGTCTGGATATTTTTTGTTTTAGTGTATACCGATTCCGCTGTCTGGGCGACTTCACTTGACTCAGTGGTACAAAATGACTTATACAATATAATTATTATTATAAATAAATAATTTATGAACTGCTCTGAATTCTCTAGTAAATTGCAACTCCTGTATGCTCGCTGTGTTATAAACTTATCTTGAAAAGAGCAACGCTAGAGTTTTTCGCGTTCTTGTCTGGCGAAAACAACGTTACGAACCGTCTGATAGTGAAAAAAAAGTGAATCTAAATAATATATGACATTTTATGGATTCAATAAATATGTTCAAATCATTTTCAGTTCATTTCTTTTGAACTTAAACTAGCCGCAGTTGTGGAATTGGAGCTAATTTATCTTAATTGCCAAGTAGATTCGTAACCAGGAGCTGGACATTGTCCTTTGTATATTATGAATGATGGTGATTGATGAGCTATATAAGTAATTAGAATATCAAGAAAATTATTGCCAGATGTCCTTTTCGTGCGTGACGTGCTTTTCAGTTAAAACATCAATATGTGCGTGATCATCTTTAGTTAGTACATAAAATGAAAACATCTGGCCTAAAATTTGAAGTACGATGTATACTGCGTGATCTCAAAAGGCGTCATGCTTGCGTGAGCCATTGTGTAGCGGAGTAACATGCAAATTCATTTAGAAATTTAAATGAAAATTGGCATAGAATTTAATATACGTATGTATGACACAAATTCATTTAATGGCCTTTTTATTACTTTGTAGATAACTTTGTGTTATTGTAGTTCTGCCTAAACATACAGAACAATACTTTCTAGTTGTACTTCGGTTTGATAATAATACAATATTCTGTCTTCAAACGACTTCAAAAAAAGGAGAAGGTTCTCAATTCAACTGTATTTTTGCACATAGCGGCCCGCCTTCAGTGTTACGCATACATCATGATTGTTTGCTAGTCAAGTTAATAGGTAAATAAATCAACATTTACAAGTACAATTAAATAGATATTATTTATTACTTTTCAATGAAATTTTTTGAAGATTTTTTTTATTTTTTATGAATAGTGGAATGTTTCGGCTGACAACACTGAACCCTTATACAGCTCGCGCTGCGTAGTTCATTGCAATTATGTACCGCGCTTTATATTAATTAAACGACTATATCTCATGTTTAAGTAGTTATAAGATAAATAGGAACGTGCATCGGTTTCTTTATTAGACAAATAGCAGGTTAGATGAAGCATCTAAGTATTATGCAAATGATATGAAGAGTTATCTTTGGCTTAATAATTCTCGTTTTTTATTTATGTTTGACGACGTAGATCTTTAGTTGTAGTTTAGGTCTCAAGGTAACACCGAGAGCCAGCGCAGACAGGGACAACATGGCAAGGGATTTTATTTTTAACAAAGGATATTCAAACTTGCCTGATTGGAATACGACGTAAATTCTAATATTTTAAATTTATGCCGTGGCATCGGAAAGTATTTTACGATAGATACATAATACCTTTTGGTAAAAAATTAAATCTCTTGCCATTTTGTCCCGGTCCGCGCTAGCCTTAATTCTTAATCCCTAATGATTGAAAAAACATAATATACACAACATCACTATGTTATATACAAAATTGAATGATTGAAAAAAACTTATGTAACACCATCTGTACTTATGTCCACAATAAAATGTTTTTGAATTTGAATTTGATTGTCAATATCCACCCCACCCAACAGGCGTATACCCAGTCCTCACCTCACACTAAGATCGAATTTTGTGTCAGGGGTACCAGAAACTACGGGATATTTTTTGGTCTCGCGAACACCAAGACCCGTGTAAAATACTTGTGGGCCACACAAACATTTGTTTCGGTGCAGGGATCGAATCCGCGGCCTCTCGCTTCATACCTAAATACTAATGTAGTGGTTGCTATGCCAAGTGTAAAATATGTTGTGCAGCTTAAAAATTGTATATTGAACCGGCCGCTATTGTATTAAGATTTTTAGATCTTATTACCTTTTTCTCAGATAATAACTATATTTTTCTGTATACTCTAGTATAGTATTAAGTTCGGCCTTTGATTGTTGTAACGGGCTGTGCTTCCGTTGAATTGTCTTTATTGTGAACAAAAAACCTGCGCGATTTTACTTTCGTTTGCTTTTTATCTTACTGTAATCTCTTGTACCGTATTATTTCCAATATTTGAAATATACTCGTAATCTTATAATTGCAAATCAGATCATATTTTATTTTTAATATAGAATCGAATACCATTTTATTCATCATCTAACATCATTAAATTACTTATTTATTATTTTTCTTCTTTTTTTCGAAGTAAACGTTCGTATATACAATTATATAGGAATTAATATTTCGCCTTTATAATATGTAAATAGGTTATTTCAATTACTTCATGGTTTCCCAAGAAGACAGGCTAGGCCTAGTTCGGGAGCCTCTGACAATATTAGCTTAGAAATTATTTTCTTTAATTAGTTTTCAGAAATTGTAACACAATTTAGTTAATAAATATACTTTTTATTATTATTATTAAATCATATGTATCTATTATATTTCATGAACATATTTGTCTTTTCTTTAACTTCTAAACTTGGCGCCAAAAGCCATTTTATGCTTTAAGAACTTCAAAAGAGCACTAAAACCTTATTTGGTATCAACAAGTTATTATGTAATACAGCCATTCTACGAAAAAATACCTCAAGTTTGAACATTTAAATGTACCAATAATGTTGTTACTAAATATGGTAACAAATAATTAGAGTTTATAGTTGTTTACAGTTTGAGTTAGCGGGTCCGATGCGTGGGCGAAGAAGGGACTGCTTTTACGTTCGGATCGGGCCGGGCATCAAACCCGTTACGTGTTAGAAGCTGCGGGCTCTCGTGTTACACATAGAAATGTAATAAACAATTGAGACTGGCCGGTTGATAGTAATTAAAATATTAAAAAATAAACTTGTGTGAAATAAAGTGACGGACTGACCGGTTGATAGCGACTTAAATAATAATAATTAACTTGTATAAAATAAACTGATGTAAATTATGAATGACTGTGTGAGGTTATTTTGAATTTGGAATGAACTAACTGAATTTTTTTAAAAGTATTATGTATTGTTTTTGTTTGTGAGCGATTCTTGCTTGATAATCCCGAGTATTTTTTTATTCATAATGTTTGTGGCCGGAAACACATTCTTTACGCGCCGCAGTATAAAAAACATGACCATAATACTTAATAACAACAGCACACCTGTACATTTAACTGTAATACCGTCTTGTTTAATTAAAATTGATATGCATACTATAATTATTATGGCAATTAAAAATGGTGTGAACGTTTATCCTATCAACTATCATGTGTATATAAAGGGGATTATTCATAGACAGTTATGAAACCTATTTTAGGTATCGAATGTTTTGTCCTATTCGAAGGACTTTTGAATTGAATTTGCGCGCAGAAGTCTAAATATTCAATGGCTCAAATAGAATTTAGACCGTCTATGGACTAGGTCATACACATTACATCATCAAGTTCAAAACTCATGAATCAACTCTAAGAATACATTTAATAATAGTGCCAATAATTAAAACAAAAAATACAGCCAGTGAAATAGATTAAAGGTTAGTTATTCCTTAGCATATTTTTTGCGTTACGTCACCCGAATAATTAATATGGTGTAGCGATATTCTTAGAATAGATGATGGAACATCAGACTTACATTTATCTTCTCGTCAGATCATAATTTGGTGAATGTACGTACCTGTAACAAAAATAAAAATGTTATTTGATTTACATTCTAGTAGTGATTAATTTAATAGCACTTATATATAGTTTTCTGTGAGGTTATGAGTTCATATGCTGGGTCGGGCAATCTACTTAGTGAGTTGCTCCGTACTGCTGGATATGGCGATAGCCTTAACTTCGGAAAATATCAATTGTTCTATGTTATTAAATATTGAGTTGGACATGGCTTGGCAGTTAGTGGGTGACACTTCTATCTTTTTAAGGCACATGTTTAAATTTATTTCAGTACGTATGCAATAATTGGATATACCATATAGAGCTCGGGCCCAAATTGATTCAAGATAGAGTCACAATAAAGTGTGTAATCACACCGTCATGACGTATTATCCAAATTACTTCCTTTTGCAATAATCATTTAACAGGTATAGAAATATATTATAGCACAATGTTTTAGTCATACATTTGAAAGATGAATTATTAAAGGTCCAGGATAAAAATAGTAGACGGAGTGGCATATTGGTACATTTATATTCAAAGCATAAGGTCTTGCATGCGCTGTATGAAAGCAAGTAAAGTGACAATAACATTACAAATAAGTAAATACATTGACACGTCTGATTCCAAATTCAGTTTCGCTTTGTTATTTTTAACAAATAAATAATTGAATGACCGTTGCAGAATATTTGATGGTTCTGTGATTTTTTTTTTATTTCATTGAATATTCATCAATTAACTTGCAAGAAAAGTAACAGTAACACACAGTTATTAAATACAAACATACGGCTTATGCATAGTCAGTTTCAAAACCTATTTCAGTTATCGAATATTTTGTCCCTTTCTAACTACTTCTATATTCAGTTTGAGCGATGAAGACAAAAGTTTATAAGTTCTAGGTAAGTTTTACAATTATAAAAAATCTCAAATATCCCATTTTTCTGGAGTTATTCATTTACTAGCGGCCCGGCTCAGCTTCGCCCGGGTACAAATAGATTTCTGTACAATAATATGTACGTATTATACATATAAACGTTCCTCTTGAATCACTCTATATATTTAAAAACATCAAAATCCGTTGCATAGTTTTAAAGATTTAAGCATACAAAGGGACATAGGGACAGAGAAAGTGAATTTGTTTTATACTATGTAGTGATAAAGCAGCGTGCAATGCCTAGTGAAGGTTTTGAAGAGCTTTTGGACGTCTCATTTGATATTTAATACCTGTACCTACCTATATAATTTTATTTGTATAATGTATTTTTGCCAAGTTTATCATTTATTGTCATACAATGGAACTTTCTTGTCTAATTGCACAACCAACGCGTATTGTGTTACAGACGACACCCTTCATATTTAAATAATCGTGACTGTATATTAATATTTCTGAGACTATGATGCAATACAATTGTCCTGTCTGTCAGTCAACACGACGTATGGTTAGTTTTTGTGACGGGTTATACCTACAAAAAAGAATTGAGCTTAAAATTGTTGTGGAGGTCTTTTGTTTTTTAAGTTAACGTGGGCGGTCATTGCTTACAAGATTATAATAGTGAAAAATGAAATTAGTAGGTACATAATATTATCAAGTTGATTTTGGCAAATTTGATAATTAAAGTAACTAGTCTTAATATTTGATGTTCTATTTCTGTTTTTGCATTGGGGAGCGACACTACTGTGAAACTGTCTTTTTTCCATATTATTTAAGGTACAAGAGACTGTCCCGCCCTCACATCCATATTATTTAACGTAGCTTAGGATCTTTACCTACTATCTTAGTTTAGTGAGATTAGATCTAGTCATTTTTATTTATTGCCTTATAAGTTTTCAGATGTAACGTTGACTATCTTGATGAAACAAAAACAATTAGACCTGCCACTTAAATGACTTTTTTGTCTGAAGTGATTTTTCCCATGTCAATTTTGGAATCACGAACATGCGTTCCAACAACTAAGCTACGAAATGTTTTTGAAAAAAACGTATAAGAAATAATGGAAAGAATTCCTTACGTGCATCGCCTGTCTGTAATTATTTTTGTTTTAACCGTAAAGAAACAATCAAATGTAAATCTTCAACAGTTCATGGAACACAATTATTCCATATGCGAATGCCTTAGGGTACACCAAATCATTAACTTACATTAAAGGAAATGAAACTCAAAGTTCTGGGTTATTGGGTTCAACTTTGAATGTTATTTCTAAGAATGTTCCCATGACCGAAGACTGTCTATTATTTTGTTTTAAAAGTTTTTGGTCGCGTAATACTCCCTCTAAAAGTGCCGGTGTAAACATTATACAAATTAAGGACTAACCTAACGGTCTTTAGATACAAAAATATTCTATGGCTTAATTTTATTCATCATTTTTTATACCTAAGAAATGTTTTATTGTTTGTTTCATTATTATTTGTTTTCTCTCTCGTTTTTTATTTTGTAACTGCGTATATACATATATTATAACGCTCTTCATTGTAACTGTTTAAAAATATCGAGTATTAGAAAAAAATATACAGTAGCTCTGTAGATTTTTTAAAATCATGATTGTATCCTTGTCAATCACCTAGTTTATATCATTAAATAATTATATCAATATTTTTATGTGTATGAAATGACGTAAGATCTATAATTGATATTTTAACTGCCCTCCTTCATGGGTTATGTTCGTGTCAGTCGGCAATCTAGTTTCGCCATATATCAACATAACAAGTATGTGATTATTGATTGTTGTTTAATGACTGGTTTCGGCATTAATATTACTGCAGTACAAACGGATATCGTGTAATTATTCCGCTAAGATTAAATTAGTTTTCATTTTGTAGTATTGTTTTTATACATACATAAATTATATAAAATTGTAATTTACATAAATAATTATAATTTTGTATAATACACTGATTTCCACCCATCAAAATATAAATCTATTCTCGTGTCATAAAGAACGAGGACTTTTTGGTGGTACAAATATCCACCAAAACCAATAACTGTGGATCGCACAAACACTTGTCTCAGTCCAGGGATCGAACCCGCGACTAGTCGTTCGTATTGACGTCTAACCAACTGCGCTTGGCATGCTGTTATATTCATAACATGCTTATTTTATCCACGCTAAAGCTATTAATTAGTTGTATACCAGTTATGAAATGTTCACTACATACACTCGTCATTAAAACCTCTTCCGATGAACGTTTGCAAATCGATAAATGCTTTTGCAGTGGTCGCGTCTCTAATGGTAACGATTATGTAGAGATCATTTGCATATTATCGTACTGATGTGTTTCTCAAAATTTTTCTTCCAATGCGTTTAAAATAATTGAATGAATAAATTAGCCAAAAAATCTCATACACAATCCAGACCAATATTAAGTCTTATATCTTGGTGTTCAAAAACTACAAGAGACTTTTCAATCTTCCAGACATCCAGACTGGAAATAAATATTTGCGGGCCGTACAAACTCATTGATTCATTTCTAGAGTAGATAAAGTCTGCTGACCTGCACTTGGCTAGTGTGGTGGACTGTGGCCTAATTACGTTCAATCGAATTCTCGGTTGTAGTCTAATGATGCGTAGGAGTGGGTGACGATAACACAATACAATTTATTAGACTATAGAGACTAGAACACAAAATATTACTAATTGTCACTACAATAATCTTTTATCCTGTAATATTTATATATTTTATTATCTTCACACTTTAGTAAAGTTAAGTGCAGTTGCTATACCTACAATGGTTTCTTAATAATTGTTTGAAAGGCGGATTGATGTCAAACAAGTGCCGGCAGTAAAACCAATAATCAACTGTTACAACATCGAAACCTGTTCAACGCTTATTCAATGAGACGTGTTTTTTTTTAATTTACAACTGCGCTTACTTTTAATTTTAAGATTAGATATAAATGCAGTTATTAGGCATGCCCGATGATTATGAACTTCTTATTTTATAGGTTGAAATTATTAGTTTAAGCATGAACCGTATGTCCTGGGTTTGATTCATCAGTCATTTGGTTTGGTTTGTTTGCTGTATCGAGCAGTACAGTCTTTTTGAGTTTGTCTTTTTGAGTTGAATAAATTATATACATACATATATCCCATTAATTTTACATCCAATTTTGATGCTGTTTTCAAATTCATGTTTTTTATAAATAGCTCAAAATCAAATCTTGGACACCTTATCCTAGTTGGTCGAGCCACGCTATTTTCTTCTGCTAAGAAAAAACATTTCATACTATGTAATTCTTTTAATAAAGTTAAGAAACGCTGGTCAGCATGAAGATGTCCGTATTGTAGCTATGTTATTTCTTTAGAGCGGACTGAAGACAGCTTAGTACTGCCATTTCACGAAGCTTTCTATTGGAATTTTGTTCAACCTCGACGCAAGGTTATTTTCAAGGTACAGCGAAATCTTACTTTGAAGACGGTTTTGTTTGAAAATATAATTCTGACTGTAAATCGTATATTTTTTTAATATCATTGGTGTTCGTGATTTTGCAGGAACCAAGTGGATTATTGTGCATTTTTATCACATTAAAATTAATTTGCTTCCGTTAAGACTCAAAGTGATCTTCTTTAAAAAAAACACTATTATTAAAGAAATTTAGTTACCATAATATTATAAGTAAATATAGAAAGCGGAAATAACCCAATACAATTATGACCTAGTTGAAATTGGTACAACCAGTACAAATTAAATCAAAATTATTACCTACTATAAAAATATTTAGTTCCAAAACGTTGAGCATTAATCTCCAATGCAACACTGAATATCAATGTAAATAAATCAGCTAATACCCAGTAGCAAAGGAAGTGTCTAAAGCTTACACGCATTGCGAATGTAGGTAAACAATTTTGTCATACATTACGATAGTAGCAGTAACACGATAGCAATTTGTACACGCGACGACGTATCCTTGTACATAATAAACTGACTTATAGTATTAATAATCGGAAAATTAAAATTAATATGAATTCTATTACAAGCACGTAAGGTTTTAATAATTGCTGATGACCCAGTGAGAGCCAAGGTAAACTTGTTTTAATAATTACTTGTTTGATCTCTGGTCAGACAAAAAAATCTTATTGTAATTATGTGCTTATTGGACACTTTGTTTTATATGCATAGTGGCATAAGCAGATCTAGTAGACAAACAATAAGTTCTGTTTTCTCACTAAATTTACACTCATCCATGTTGCTAGGTTATAAGACACATAATTATTTTCTTCTTGGTACAAGGATAGCACTGACAACCTTTCGTTTCGTACTTTTTAACTAAGTACGTCATTTTTAAATATAGTATTTTGCAGGCAGATGTTAAAGGTAGAAAGTTTGTAGAAATGTAATGTTTATAAATTGTCTGCTAACCATCTTGCTATAAGTAAAAAGAAATCGTTTTACAATGATAATGCAAATCATGCGCGAGTGTAAATTTCGTTTCCCATGGCGAAAGTTGTCAATTTTTTCTAAAATTATCAGATCATTATCGAAATGTTATATTCTTTAGTAGAAGATAATCCTATGTCGTTTATGTCATAAATCTGTGTTTATGAAAAGTGGTCTAGTTTTAATAATAAAGTTATGACTTCTTTTATAGCCATACATGTGTATTGCTCCTGGAATTTAAAATGAATAAAACCAACAGTCTTTATGGTATACTTGGTTAAATTACCAGAGACCTGCACCAGATATTTATTAGTCTTGAAATTTAAAACTGTTAAAACCTACAGTCTTTATGGCGCAGTGGATTAAACCGGCTACCAGCTGCGAAACAAGGGACCGTGGATTCGATCCCTGCATCGAAACTTTGCTTGTGTGATCCGTGTTGGTTTCGGATTTGAGTGATGCGAGATCGAAAAATCTGTAATGTACGGCGCAAGAGACATATCGTTATGTTGGGTCAGTACTATATGTAAATAACTGAATGTATTTATTATTTGACATAAATGTTATCGAGTTATATAAGCCACAAAATACAAAATGTTATTTGGGATGAATATGCAGAGACCACATTGCGATTATTTTACAACCACAACACTTTCTCTGTACAATTGTTTGCAAGTCATTTTAAAAGTATAAATTCGCTTATTATAATATCAATAGGCGACCTTGAGTAGAAAGGTTTTTAGAAAGAAGCGGGTGATAATTTCGATTTCTAAGGTTGCATGTTGAAAGTAAAATCGGTAATAAAAAATTGTAAAGCGCTACTCATTTGTTTGACAGCTTGATTATAAGATGAGAATAATAAGATGTAACAAGGCATTAAACATAAAACGCCTTGAAAGTTTTTCAATGTGTTTTCATCTTTCATTATAACGATGTGTGGAGAAATTTGGGAATCTGCATCGAATGAAAAGGGCTATTGTTTGTTATGTTGTTAAATATATATAAAACAAACAATGGAAATTAAACGAAACTTCTTCCAAAGTTTCTTGTAAGCTCTTTCACTTTATACGCTTATTCAAATAATTCAGATCTCATTTCAGTTTACTTGTTTAGCAAATATGACCACTACCATTTTTTGAATCCTGTATAATTGCATCAAACATATCCTCCTGTTGCGTTAAATATATAATTTTATATCTTTATTTTGCTAATTTTCGATAATCCAATACAAAAGCAATAATATGTTTGCAACAATTTATCTAAGATCAAAGTATGGATTACATGATTGCTACATATTTATTGTAAATTTTTACCCAGTAACTATATCATAATATGGGGAAGGAAAACATCGTGAGGAAACCTGCATACCGTAGCGATTTATAAGATTTTCTATGGTATGTAAGTCCACCAACCCGCACTAGGCCAGCGTGGTGGACTATATGGCCTAACTACTCTCAATCGTACTCTTGATTGTAGAGTAGACTCGTGCCCTCCAGTGGGACGTAAAAGGGCTGATACAATACAATACAATAATATCATAATTTGATAATGCAATAGCCGACAGTAACAAAGTAATAGAAAACGTTAACACGGTTAACACAGTATATTTTTATAGCTATGAATGGCGAGACGAGCATACCATTAAACTGATGGTAAGCGATAAGACAGCTCATAGACAGTAGCAAAACCAAATAACACCATAAATTATAAGCTAATACTAGGTACGCTATTGCGTTGACCTACCTGATAGATAAGATGTTAAATCTCAATATATCCAGTAGTTACTCTGGCTACAATGTCCCTCAAACTGGAACACAACAGTGCACTCACACTGCTGTTTGGCGGGTGAAATATATATACGGTGGTAACTACCCAGGCGGCTTCACACATATGAGAGATCTACCACCAGTAAAAGTATCTAGTACAAACCACGATTGGAAGAAGATTAGTAATGGACCGTGCCGTCACATCCACGGTTCATCAAATAAATTGAATCTTTTTCCCGTTACCCTACATGGTGTCGGATTTATAGCAGACTGTCACGGAATCAATAGTTACATGACGTGTGCTGAGTTTCTATGAGTTGCAAAAAATATAGTTAATAAAAATAACAAGACTATAAATCCGGTCCTTGTTATTTCGGTTTTTCTTATATGAAAAAAGTAAAATGATTGTAATGATCGAATATGTTTTTCTCAGAAAAAACCTTTATGTCAAAGAAAACAATTTTTGTAGCGGTGTTTTCAATGTTTAATTTTTTAAATTTTGTGTTTCAATATTTAGATAATAAATGATATTTTGAGCTGCGATATGTTATAAATTTACGTTTCCTGTGGGGTTTAAGAAAAGTATATTTAAATAATCATTCGTCACGTTTGCACCCCACTTAAGAAGTAAACAGAATTGCAGATTTCAATAAGAATCTAAAATAACGTCAACAATAAATTGCTCCAAGGAACTAGCAACTAGGAATTTTATTTGATGGAACGATTTTGTCATAAACGATAAGTGAGCCAATAATCTTATAATTGAGAACATCTATGATCGAACGATAAGAAGGAAATTGATTTGGAGAGTGAACATACTCCTAGACCGGTCAAATTACTTCGGGTAAAAAGGAAATAAGGAACTACAAACAATCATTCAACCACGATAAACAATGTCATAGTATTATTTTTCTATTATTATTTATTAATTAGGAGCACTGTTTCATAGAAGAAAAAAAAACATACTTTCATATAACTATTATAAAATCCAAAACTGCAATGTTTATACGCCAAGTTTAAAGTTTTGTTGTACTGTAATTTTATTTGTTGTCTAATTGATAAATTCAAAGCTTATTTAATTCTCTTGATTGTGGAGATAGGACGAGCCGTGTCGAGGCTTAGCGAGCCGTGCACGACAAATCGAAGCGTGACGCGAGAAGTCGAGCTACCGCATCTGAACTGTTGCGTTAAATACCTAGTATATTTGCAGATACTTAAAGTAGGTTTAAATGTTATAGGCCTTTTAATTATTAATAAAGCATGAATCACTGAGAAGAATACAATCATTTTGTCTAACCAATTTCGTGAAATCGACTCAATAATTAAAGTAAATATGTTTACAATTAAATTTCTCGTGGTTATCTATCACTTGAGTAGACTATTTGGTAGCAAACTTCAGTTTAGTAATATGGGTGATATCAAAATCAAATAGAAGTATCATAACTACATTTTCCTTTAAAACTACAATGGGTCAGTTATAGATAAAGGTGAAGAACCTGTAATAGGCAGTAGGTCGGTGTCCGGCATAAATCGTCACGAATAATATTTTAAAATTCATGGTTGACAAAAAAGCTCTCAATCAATTCAAAGCATTTACTACCACAATAAGGTTAGTAGCGTCCATAACAAACTGAATAACAGTGATTTATGAAATAATCATTATATAGCAAAAAAACTTATGGTTTACTTTTGGGAATATTTTTCGTTCTGGGAACAATACGTTTGTATGAATGACATTTCGTAAACTTCTATACTGAGACAGTCTCACGGAGTACATCAATATTCAACTCGTGGTGTACACATCCTTTTTTGTCAACGGCATATGCATGCATAAATGCATATAATAAACCCTTTGTAGTGAGTAATAATTCCCTTACAGACGGGCAGATGCCCGCCTTTTAGTAGACCGACTTTAGCATATAAATTGGTTGCCATGTTGTCGTATACTCTATTATATTTAAATAGGAAATCAGCTGTTTTAGACTTTAGTACTTTTGTCGTTTGTTAATGGTCAATGTTCTTGTTTAATTGGATGCTGTGTAGCTAAGTCAACATGTGGCAAGAGAGGTTACGTATACGGTATGCTATTTTTTTCAGAAGACAAGGCTTGTAGCAAACTTGGAAAGAAACGAAGTTTGTAACTAAGGAGTTAGAAGTTTTTTTTGCAACACCAATTTACACAAGTTTATGACCAGACAGAGAGTAATCATTTTTTTTTCTTCAGAGATACATCCTAATTTGCTTCTGAGACTTAGTCATTGAATATTTAGCCAACATTAAAGTAGTCAGTGCTGTAATATAAATTCTACCATACAGCCGCTTTAGATTGAAGTGAAATAATGGTGTAACTGGTGATCCCGTGGGAGGCCTACCTAAGATAGCAAACTCTGATACCACCATAGAATCTAAACGTAATTAAAAAGATAATTAAAACATTATTCAAGTTTAATGAACAATTAGACGTGCATAAACGGTTTACCTATAAAACCTTCCGCTGCCGTCCCGTTACTTAGAAGGAAATTAAAAGCCATAACATTTCAAAACCGAGTAAAATGGCGAATGAGTCATTCCTACCAGGAGTCTATTAAAATCCAGTTCTTGTTAAACTGATCAAAGTTAGTGTACTACCAATTGGAATCAATCCAGAAAGTCGAGTGTGCGATTCAACCTTCCGAGATTATAGCGATTACAACCACGGTAATGTAGCGATAAAAGCCGCTTCGTAAATGTTATTATATTGATTATGTTTTATTGTCGCTAAGGTGACTGTTCCCAGGAGGTTGTTAGAAGTACAGTTCGATGGTTTATGGAATCTGCGATGGTGAAGAACCGTAGCTGATAATGCCCCGTAATGTAATAATTGATTTAATACTGTCGTTATTTAGCGCGTTAGGTTTTATAACTTCTGTGTATTTTTATGGATTGGAAAGTCATTATAAAATTATAATTATGGTTTTCTCAGGTCCCATAACTGGTTAGCTGGCGTCTCACCAGATCTCATGTTGTTGTCAACGGTACCATGAGAGCATAGCACTGAATTTTATTGGTATAGTGTTCGGTATGAATGCATGGTATTATTTCATTTTGTTGATATTATACTGAGAATGATATTTGACAACTTAAAGCAAAGCAGTAATTTATACCCAAAATAGTTATTGTACTGAAATGCAACTTTACGAATTAATTATATTTTTAAATAAATTTAGTTGGTGTTTTGAATTCCATTACACTGTTACGTTTCAATTTGTCGACATCTAGCATCATTCACACACGTCTGAGCACACGGAATCAAAAAAGCATTCATCATTAGACCAAATTGCTCTTTAATCGCACAATTGATTGAATAATTCCCGCGAAAGGTCAGAACTTGTGCCATCACGAGTCAAGGACCCTAGCGGCGCCAATAATAGTTCCTATTATAAACGCGACGTTTTGGTGTGTGTGTGTATGTGACAACCGACAGGTGAGTCGCCAATTGAAAGATATGAAACGTCGACTATATGACTATGAAAGGTGGGCATGTGATTGCGATTAGCAAGAAGTGTGCTAAGTAATTATTATGATCTTCAATATTGTAATGGCGAAAAATTCTTTATTATATTAATGTCGATAAATTCTTTATTATATTAATGTCGATAAAATGACTTCCTCAACATTGAAGGTTTGTAAAATGAAGACTAATTGCGTCAAGCAAGTTGAAGTTATTAAATTGTAGTTTACAGATTGGTGTAGCAGGTTCGAGTCATTTTTAAGTTGGAATGGGTTGAAAAGTGAACGAGAAGCTTGATTTTCAGCATTGAGTAAAATTCGATTTCGTCTAATCTATAAAAGCGACAAAATTATCGCACAGACAAATAACAAAAAAGTTACTCTGGGTGCAAGAACATTTCCGGATATTTAAATGAACGAAATAAGACGATGACTGAAAAATATCTACCGAAGTATTATGATATTAACAATATATATATTCAAATAAAATCTCAGCGTCTCTGTGATTGTCCTAATTTGATTGAGAGTTCCGATACACATCAGCAGCGTAAGTTAAAACCCGGCGTATTCCGGCAGAATGGTGCCAGTTGGATGAGTCAGATCTGATGTTATCACCTGAGAACCAGCTTCGGTATTTCATTTATATCACCACTTAATAAGAGGCCGTTGATGACATCCTCTGTGAAACCAATTCATAACGAATTGATGGTTTTGTGAGATAGAGAACATACAGTAAAAGTGAATTACAGTCGTTGTCTTTAAAATACAGTTGCTTTTGTCATATTATTATCTGATTTCTTAAACAGTTTTGGAAAACACTATCGGCTCTATAAAATTGGTAACATTATTGAACCATAATATGTGTAAGCTATCGTCATTGGCTCATATACCAAATGGGGACTACTATAAACATTGAGAAATATCACTTCCTTATCTAATACAATTTTCAATTTAAACGAGTAAACGATTTCCCCTCACCTTTAACTATGTTATCCAGAGCTTTTGAAACGATTAATGACCATCAAGGTATAAAGGAAATATCTGTTTAAGATATAATGCATTTTAAACAAGATCAAGATTTTCCTTGAGTATAGAAAATCTTTTGTAGATCGCAAACTTGATTAAAGTTAATTAAGCGACTCTCACGCATTCCGATCGGCGCGGGCGCACCGGCAACGGTTTCTTAAGAGTGCTAGAAAATTTAGCGGAAATAACTTATATTTTTCTTTTAATTACGAAATCACAGTGAAATTGAATTTGGAATGAAATTTTGTTCAACGAATTAAAATTATGAAAATTTATTTTGTTTCTGTCTGGTATAGGCCTCTGCCTTACGAGATTTCGAAATATGGTAAATAATTCTTTACGAAGGTTTACACCTCCGTAATGAAAGAGTATATGTGGCATAGAGAATATTATAATATGATATTTACTACACTAGCTGCTAGTACGCCAGATATTTTAAACTTCGCATCACATTTTTATTTAACGTACTCATAATATTAGCAAATGTGACACGGGAAAGACGCCTGAATGCAAGCGAGAAAGTATGGCCATGGTTGAGCTTCTTAGTTATCAAACAAAATCAGGCTTTCCATTTTAGAATTAAACTATTTTATTTCTACGGATTTTTCTCATGGTATTACATAATGTCGACTTAGCTATATAAATTAGCTATATGTCCTATCAAAATTAAAACTATTGGTATTAAAATTGGTATTAAAAAAACATCTACAATATAAAATTAGCAATCAATGTTGTAAACCCTTAAAGGAAAATGTAAGCGTAAAATATAAATTCAATAAGCTTTTTATTATATGCAATTAAAACCATTTGTAAGGCACTCGAAGAATTTATGAATGGGCAATTGTAGTTACTTCCGTTAGCAACACATGAACGTAAGAAATTCCATCTGATCTAACATTGTTTTTTACAATAGACATTCACGCAATATTTAGGGGCTTAATTAATATTTCTTGTATTCAGTCCTTCTTAGCCTATTTCACCTTCACATGGTGTTTCACATGGTGTGATGACTTTAAAATTAAATTCTTACCTAAAGGATTTAAGGTGTAAATTCGTAAGCATAGACAGTATTCAGTAGTGGATATATTATGATAATATTCTTATTGACAAACATGATTAAAATGTTGATAAAGACAATCAATCAGCTTTAGAAAATTATAAAATGATCGTAGACTATCAAAGCTTTTCAGGGTTCTATTAGATGCTATGTCCGTCTAGTAACTCCCATACATTTATCAATGGGATTTAATTATGGCTTTGAGGTCTATTCAATTAGAATACAATGTGATGGCATCACTGATAGATTTATTTGAACTAGTGTCAAGTCGAGAGCCTAATTGGTTCGTTGATGGACCGGTACCGATGTTGTCGACTTTTATTTACCGCGCGCCGGAATAGCGCAGTTGTTAAAACGGTACCATTGACTACTGGGCGTACCGCTTCACAGAGTGGTGTAAAATTTATTATAGTAGTCTTTATTGGCCTTTGATTTCTCAGTTCGTTATTTGTCTTCCATGCTTTTAGTTTAGATGTAAGTATAGCGTGTTGGTTTAGTATGTCTTATTATTTCCTTGTTGAGGTATTTGTAGATATTATTGCTGGAAATTATGAAGTTGTGTTGTTAGGATATTGAATTAGGTCAATAATAGTAAATGAGCGTGAAAAAAATTATAGATGAGATTTTCAACTTTGATACTTTTACTATTGATTTAAGAAAATAATTTATTAATAAAGCTACTTCAATCAAATCAGATGATTTGATTTGCTTAATTATAATTTTTGATGGATACTTGTAGACATTTATCAACGTAGTTTTTCTAAAATTACTATTTTTCTTGTTTCATAACCATCAACGCAGTAGTTCTACAGTGTCTTTAATTTTCTTATTAAATAAATCAAATGTTTTTAGTAACAAGATAAAAAAGTGATAACTTACCTTGAATAAAGATACATGCAAAATATTATAAAATAAATATTAGAACATTAATCCCATCTGACTATTATTGTCGCAATGAAATCCTTAAAAATAAACCTTGCACGCAAGTACAAGAAGCACGAAACCCTGGGAAAAATTCGCGTCGCAGCATTCTTATTTTAATACGATTGTATTACACGCAGAATATTATAAAAATATTGCACTGGAACTGAAAGATCTAATCTGCAACATTAATTACAATCATCATTGAACCGCCAAAGGGCTTTGCAATAAAACCCTTTGCGTTTACATGTGAATGAAAAAAGGAGAACGCGTAAGGGCACTTATTAGGCAGGTGTGGCGTAGATAAAATGGTTTTTCTATTTATTTTTATGGGACAGGAAAAGGTCCGCTGCGTTCCGGCGCAGCTAATGAGTCTTAGGACAGGCTTTTAGAGCACCATCGTAGTATCAAATGGACAGTTAGTGAGTTATTTTGTTGGAATGGAAACTTATAGGAATTAACTGTTTGTCGGGGTAGTTAGAGATAATGTCGATGTGAATTACGTGTATTAAATCCGTTATTTTATACAGAATGTAGAATTAAGATAACCAGATTGAACGAATTGACCTACATTACTTATGGACGTATTTTAGTAAATACAATATGTACTGGCTTATGATTTTTCAAGGACAAATGATACTATAAACTATAGAAATTCTCATTATAAGTTAGACGATAAGTGTTGAAATATAAGGCAAGGAAGACGAATAATAATATAGACCACTTAAACGAGAACTAGTGCAAACACACGTAGCCATTGAAATTGCAAGACCTCGCAAACTCGATCAAAAACGCCACACAATTATGCAGTTCCGAAGCGAGGAGGCGATGATTAGTTATATAAAGCCATAGCTTATACAACATTCAGTCAATCATCTGAACAGTTAGCATTCGCTGGAATTGACGTGTTTAGCTGAATAAGGCCGGTTACATCGTACACCTAAAATGGAAGCCTTGATAGGACCATTGAAAATGGTTTATTTTGTGATCGTAAACGCATAAGCAGCGTATTGCAATTATAGAACACTTCTTATGGTGTGTATTGACGCGCGCTGATTGAAGCATTCAGTCGGGTAAGACGGATGTGTAAGATCGCTTTGGAAGCAATTTCAATAAATATAAAGAGGGTTAATGATGTTGTAAAAAGTGTAAAACTGTTGAGTTAGAACTTCAACGGTAGTAATTGGGAAGAAGTGAGCCATTTAAATTATACTTCTTAGGATCTTGGTTATGGTATGATTAACGACTTACTTGGCTACACAAAGGGTGCTCGTGTATAATTTTAATTTGTATCCATCGCGTGATCGTCTAGGGAAGATTAATCTTTTTATTGGCAGTGAAGTGACCTAATAAAAAGTGGTCACCACTGTTCAAACATGCCATTGGGGAAAGTATGATTTTTCTGTTGTAAATCGTTTATACTCATGGATAGTAGCAGAACCAAGCAATACCATGAATTACAAAACAATAAATTCCACTGTGCTCGCATCATAAGATACGAGATGTTAAGTCTCATTAAGTATAGTAGTTACTATGGCTAGAAAGTCCTTCAAACCAGACCTGTTTGGCAGGAGAAAAGACATTAAAAATATATGAAATAGCATAAAAATTGTGTACCACACCTACACTTCAATTACTTCAATACACATTTATATAAGGCGATTAATCTAATAAAGAGACCAATTAATCAAAGCATTACCATAACATAATAATTGGCACAGGCGATACTATTTTTATGTCTAGACTCTAGATGTTATCTTTTCCAGTCGTAATCGACGTCGGTTAATAAATTATCTATCGCTGTAGGCCGCCCAAGATCTGAATAGCTATCAATATGACGCAATCTTTTTGGGAGTTAACTGCACTTTTAACGGGTTTGTTACGTACTCTTCAAGTCGAATTTGTGTGATCTCAAACTCGATTTCTAATTACTTTGTTAAATAATGTCGTTGTTGTAGATTTATTATTTATTTATTTATTATTGATAGCCTTAAGTTAAGAATTTGTGCCTCGTACATCGTGGCATGTGAAAACACAAAGCGAAACGTGGGTATTATGTAGCACCTCCGCCTACCCCTTCTGGTAAAAAGGCGTGATTTATGTGTATAAGTATAAAGATTTATTGTGATTGAAGATGCACTTATTATTTAGACGTTCACATTTAAAAAGATGGAATTTTATTATTTCTGTACAAAAATAGTATGGAGAAGTAATTTGTCGGTTCTTGAAAGCATACATTTCTGCATTAACTGAAAGAACATGGCACTAAAAATAATTCCTATAATAGCTTCAATGAATGATTGATGGATTGATTTGTATGAGACGTAGCTCATTCGAGAGTACTTGGAATTACGAGTTAAGTCATTTCCTCTGAACTAACAAAGTCATCAAAAGTAATATCTAGATTTGATGTTCGTTAACGCTACTACGAGTATATGTTAGATTTATTGGTAAATTATTTATGAATTCCACTATCTTCGTGGAGGATCTCCACGCAGATGGACTAACAAACCTTAACAAACTTGTCTAATTGATCTCAGAAACGTATTTTTGTACCATATTACCGAATAGCGAGTAGGTCTATTATGGGATCGTAAGCCATTATAGTATTGGACAAGATGTCAGATGTGAAATAATATTCATTGGCTCATTAGTATACCGAAACTAAATATGATTTCAAGGAAGTAAGAATTCCTTAATAAAACCTGGAGAAGCCATTATCATTATACCATTCGACAGCCTCCCTGGCGCAGGTAGTTAGTTCGATCCCCACACTGAGATAAATATTTGTGTGATCCACAGTTATTTGTTTCAGGTCTGGGTGTTTATGAGATCAAAAAGTCTTTCGTAGTTTCTGATACCCACGATACAAGACTCGATATTAGTGTGGTGTCGGAACTATATGTATATGTGACTGATGGGTAGTTGGGTGTATATTGATTGATATTGTTCGTAGACGCCTTTATAGAATACTCGAGGTCTGGCCCGGATTCACCCAGATGCAGATACACTTTTAAAATGGCGTCCAAAATATTCAATTTCTACAAAATCGACCAATCGGACCACGAAAAACGAATAAAATTTCCTTGTGTTTGCTAGATTCTTCACCCTCCTGTAGATCATAGCGTGATGATATATAGCTTATAGCATTACTGGATAAATGACCTAACCAACCCATTTTTTTAAATTATTGCCAGTAGCTCCTTAGATTAGAGGTAACAAACTCCTCAGCTTTATACATTAGTAGAGATTCTTGACATGATGGCAATAAGCACGTTGACATAACGGTCTTTACCACCAAGGAACGCGTCAGCAAAGCCTTAAACACTGTGAGACTTCGATCCTCCCTCGATACAACTCATTCAAGCCGCAACTAAACCTAGCAATAAGACTGTACACAGTCGTGCGAATTTCACCGCCTCCATATTGTTTCATGTACATTATGTGTGTCACAAAACGTATTCTTTGTACCCGCGCATTAATAACGGTAATTTTATTCATCGTATAAATGCACATCGCAGCTCGTGATTATATGCCATTTGAATTTTAAAGTGTGCATTAAATAACATTAGATCATTTTGGTGCTATTTTCTTTTGGTTTTATTTCCTACAATATTAAAATAGTTGTAGTGTAGTAGCTGCATTATACTTTTGCAAAATGAATTGGCTAAGTTTTATGCATGCAGGTTAATTTTAGACTAAGTATTAGTATAGGCATTTTACAAATTACATAAGTTTTCTTTCCCGTACAAAGTATTTCTAGAGTCTATTGTATGTGGTATTTCTAAACTTACGGATTTAATACAAAATACTTTAGAATTTCATTGAAATCTGGTATCTGGTACCTGGTATCTGGTACCCAGACGAATGTAGAAAAAATAATAATAATGGCAAGTTTTTTGTCATCAATGGCATAAAAATTAACTACATATAAATTTTGCAGGCATTAAGCTGCGTATTAGATGAATGAGGACAGATAACTTATCAAAAGGTACAAGTGCCAAACCTTACACCTTGCAAATACACGCGATTGTGCACCTCTGAACCCAGGACCTCTCGATAGCCTGCTAACTAGTACGCTGTGCCATAGAGGTCACGTCAGATAAATAATAACACAGCAGTTTGTGTGGGAAGTAACACGATAAATAATATTTGAGGTAGTTACCAACTTTATAATGAATGAAATAAAATTATTCACAGCCTTTCGTTGATTTCGATGATGATATTTTATTTATTTGGTTCACAAAACTGGATACATAAAACGCAACATCCAATGAAATATTGCTTTTAAAAAATAACGAATGTGTCTGTCCTTCTCGTTGTGAACACGTCTTGTATATGAAGTTAGATATGTGCCTTAATTCTACGTGCTTACGACTAGCACATGTCAACAAACCCTTACTACTGGCTATGGGCGTATATCTACACGATCTTATCTTAATATTGCTAAACAGGGTACAATATTTCATATTCATCAGTGGCTTTCCTGTGGCAAAAATTCAATAATAACTTAAAAATAATTTATTATAGCCCTGGCTATAATAATTTAATTTAATTCATAACCTATCCTTTAAAGCCTTTCAGTGCTCAAATATTGTGGAAACTCCTGTCAAACTGTCAATAAAGGACGAACTACCAAATAAAGGTTGCTGGCTGACGCTAGATCCAGGCCCCATCTTACAAGATACGGTAAATATTAAGAGTTCGCTTATTTCCTACATTGAATTTCCTGTGGGCGAAGATGAGCATTATGTCTATAACTATTAACTTATAACTACGTAATAACTTTTAGATTTTCCAAGAATTTGTGAAAGAGCAATAGTCAAGTGAAAGCTTGTCAAGAGAAATAGCATGTAAGTACTTTAACATTTATGGTTTATAATTAATAATTTCTTATCTCATTTACGAGTTATTACATTTGTATCGTATGTTCAGCCGGATGTTATGTAGGAATAACTTATACTTATCTATTTAACTGTTTTATGAATGAACTCATAAGTAGGATGTAATTAGAAAATATGTCTATAATTATATGAGTATTTTCACACCTACTTAAATTACGTTTCACGTATTTAATGAGACATTAGGAGTTCCAAAAGAGTATATTTAAAATTATTTTTTAACTTGAAAAGGTGGTGATTATTAAATTAACTATTAATTATTAAATTAGTAACTACTGGACATATTGAGACTTAACATCTTATGTCTTAGGATGGCGAGCGCAGTGGAATGCCAAGCATTGCTTTGTAATTAAAGGTGTTGTTTGGTTTTGCTACTGTTCATGAGCGGTCGTATCGCTTACCATCAGGCGAACGGCATGCTCGTCTCGCCATTCACAGCAATAAAAAAAAAATCTACCTTTTTTGTTACATCTATTGCCAGTGTCACTGCCTACTGTTGTTTCAAGATGTTACTTTATCCCCAGAATATAAGTTATTTGAAAACCTACATAGTGAATTGTCACATTCGAATTCAAACTCTAAACCTCATGGTTAATCCATTCTCTTTGCCACTAAGCCAATGACCCTGATTTAAAATGAGGTTATAATAAACAGTACAAGTCTTGTGACTTATGCATTTCAGTGTTAAAAAATCGGTGCACTTCTAAAACGAAAACCCCGAATGCCTCAGCTTATCCGCATATTTTAACTTTTATATTTTGGTATTTTACGCAGCTGTTCGAGATTGCGCCTAAATAATTATTTATAAAACAGTTAGGACTCCGTTAAAATACGTCTGGAGCACTTACTACGTGCGAAGCGTACAAACGGACAGGCAAAAATTATATTAGATGTTTAGTAATTACATATTTGGAATGACAATGAGGTTGAATGCATTATATAGGATTTATTTATGCTATGCAAGTGAAATGTGGGTGTGGACATTCCATTGTTTTTTATCTTTTGTTTCTCTATGTGGAGTTGTAATGCAGAATTACCAGCGCTTTATTCCTAGGAGCATTGCATATTGCTGAACTAGGGCCTGATTGCGGCTACAATATTCTACATATTATGAATTCATAATTACCTATGGTGATGTTATCTTTTAAGATTGTTTTGTGTTTATTGTATTTCTATATCAATTTTTTTTTATTTCTAACTGATGATTCAGAAATACACCCGGTAGTTACAAACATTGTTGTGTCGTAGTTATCTCTAATTACGAGAGACATCATAAGGCCCTGGGTTGAAATACTAAATCGAGTAGTCCGCGAGAGGTGAATTTTTTGGTGTGAAATATATTATATTAGTTACCCAGTACCTATTGGAATTAGGGCGAGAAATTGTAAGGCAAACTTTTATATCTATATTATGTTGTAAATCGTAACCTTTATTATTTAGTTTTTTGCAGCGTAAGACCGTAGACTGAGTTCATTAGTACATTATAGGACCTGCTAACTATAAAGTGGTTTAACTGATAGCAAATTATTACTGTCATATGACTATTCATCAGTTTGCGAAACATAATAGCATCACTGATTTTACAAATAAGGGTAGAATAAGAGAGAGAGAGATGTATAGTTGAGATCAATGGACCACAAGCAAACTAAATACAAAGCACAGAAACGTAATTTCAAATAATTTATCAACATTCCTCAAGCCAACGTGTTTATATCAAGCCGCTCGTATGAACTTATTAATTTATTCAATACACTCCATTAAAATGACAACATGCGACAGTAAAATATGAAAAATACGACTCCAATAAACATTTAAAAATAAACTTACTTAAAGCTGGTTGTAATTAAAGGACGAGACGGTAAAAGATCTTAGAGTTACTAAAGTCGGCGGAATAAAGTGGAGAGAGTAGGTATGCAAAACTATTACATTGGTAACGTGAAAATACTTTATGAAATTTAGCAAAATTTTATTGGGTTTTGGCAAGCACAAAGTGTAAGGCTATATTTGTTTTGTGTAATTTATAAATGATTCTTTAGGAAATAACGAATCGATAGTTAGAATAGGGTAAGAGAAAATTTATTCTTATATTTCTTATGCTTTTTTCTTACGTATGTATATATTTATCTTACCTAGTTTTCCATAAATATATGAATACCTGTCTATCTTTGTTAAACGAAACATAAAATGCATCGAAATATCTAATGAAATATCTTGTTAAAGATAGATAGATTATAGAGAATGGCTGTAAGAAACTGTATTAGTCTTCCGGGCATATGTTCCCAACTGTATTTAATCGAAAGCATCGAACGATGTGTGAAGAAGCATCTGGCTGACATAACGGTGGCGACAAGCGAGATAACTTCTCTATAGGTGCTGCGTTTTTTGGGTCCAAGTGTATTTATTAAGTTCGACGTATTGGTTCAATGGCAAGGCTCTTGGGCTGTATTTTAAGTTTCTATCACAAATGTACATTGAAAGTTTTTTTGATTCCATGTATAATATAATTTGCGTTGGGATAACACCATAATACAAGGATGGAAGGAGTAAGAACGTAAGCTTCTATATTTTATATTAGTTTACTACATACTACTATTACGGTGTTACACTCAATGCATCTTAATTCGAAAATATATATATTCTTTTCGTTTTTTCTTCTCCTCGGAAAATTATAATAAGGCACGTGCTTTCATCAGCATGTCAAAAAAGTTTCGACCAAACTAATGTCTGCTCACAATAATTTCATTGTTGGTAAGTTATTTTAATTTAAAATAGTTCCCCAATACATTGCTCGATAGTGTTTACATCTTACAAAGGCATGATCATTGCATTTACATCTTAGCACAAAATAAAAGAGTAAAATAAATTATTTTATACCTTCCAGATGTATTTGAGCCGTTATCCGGCGCATCACGTAGAAAATCACGCATGACTGCTCTCAGATCGCGGGGTTATGTTTTCTATCCAGTACTTTATGGATTACAATCGCCGCACAGTAAATAACTTTCTTTTCATCGTGAATTATGTTATTGTCGTTGGAAATGTTTGCTCGAAGATTTTTATTTATTTCTTTAAACCTTATACAATATGTATAGGCAGATTTAATTCTAGCATTATCTACCAGTCAACCTTTAGGTGCAGAGATGAGATCAAAAGGGTGTTTTTAAGATACGAAAAATGGTTATGTAAATATATACCATATGTATTTACAAACTATGTATAAATACAGGCATAAAATATATACTAATATATGTGTATATATGAATACAATATATAGGTATAAAATGTACATGACAAAAATGAAACGACAACTTAAGTTGACGATTCTGCCATTTGTTTTAATAACAGTTCTCGAACCTTTACTTTAAATGAAAGACAATTCCTGCACGTCCTAATTTCCGTAGGGAGGGCATTCCAAACAAGAATGCAACATTTTTGTGATAAACGAGCCTTTTTTATTTGTTTTATCTATTTATTACGCTTTTTATACAAAGACAGTATAAAGGCGGACTTAATGCCCCAGACGCGGCTGCTAAAATTTTCATGGTGGTCGCTGGTTCGAATCCCAGTGCACACCTCTGACTTTTCGGATTCATGTGTATATTGATTGTCAATCACCACGCAGTATAGCGGTGAAGGAAACCATCGTGAGGAAACCTGCATACCATAGTGACTTAAAAAAATCTATGGTATGTAAAGTCCATCAACCCGCACTAGGCCAGCGTGGTGGACTATATGGCCTAACCACTCTCAAGCGTACTTTAGATTGTAGAAGAGGCCCGTGCCCTGTAATGGGAAAAGTGGGATAACAAGCAATGGACGAAAAGGCTGTAAGGAGGAGCCTGAGAGGAACGTATCTTGTTCTATTTAATAATCGCCGAAGTGAAGTGATAAATGAAAAGTTACACGAATTTGAAAAGAAAACGTGTCAAAATCATAGCCTCTGCTGTACACCATGGGAGGATGTGAATGTATTACAGTTTGTATGTAAAAATGTGATTTTCACACTTCCGAATAGAAAGAGTTATTTACCAAAGAAAGTATATCAACACTAATTATTCATAAGTCGACCGGAAGTCATCTATTATAAATTGCATGGTTTTACGACACGAAAATTGCAATGTAATTCATACAACGCTGTATTATATAATCAAATTAGTAGTACCGTTACTTATGCAAAGTGATCTATATTACAATCTGATGATATTGTTTTTTTTGGCTAAGGAACATGTTACGTACAGTCTAGTCTAGACTCTAGACAATTTAATTATTTCAATGTTTTTTTTTTATTGCAATGAATGGCGAGACGAGCAGTCGAGCATGCCGTTCGTCTGATGTTAAGTGGTGCGACTGCTCATGAAGAGCAACAAAACCAAACAACATCCAGAATTAAAAAGCTATGATTGGTATTAAATAATAAAGTTGTATTTTTAATATTTGTTTGTCTAACAAGGAGTTTACACTTCAATAGTGCTTGGTTAATCTAGTATTATATAAATAAAATAAAAATAAAAAATAAAAAAGCCTTATATTTCCAGTTTAACAAATAAATTTAGAGATGCTGTATGTAGTATTATATAATTAAGTGTAATATAATGAACACGAATGTTCAAATTGTCGAATAATAAATTAAACTGTGATGCAATTTATAAGACTAGTACGATATTTATTTATAATACACCCACTGGTGTATCAAAATAGATACGTGTTTTAAGCTATGTAGACTTTGACAGCCTTCGTAGCGCAGTTGGTTAGACGCCGCCTGTGAAACGAGAGGCCGCGGGTTCGATCCCCGCACCGAGAGAAATGTTTGTGCGGCCCACAAATATTTCTTCCGGGTCTGGGTGTTTGTGAGACCGAAAAGTCTCTCGTAGTTCGTGATACCCACGACACAAGACTCGATCTTAGTGTGGGGTCAGGACTATGTATGTGACTGTTGGGTGTTATTTATTATTTTATTTATTTATTTTATCTGATTTATTTCGTAGAGAAAAAAACGTTCTAAAATGTTTAATGGTCTCTGTTCCATAGTTATAAAAATGGGAAATAAAAGCACTAGATTTATGTGCATTTTTTTGAAGTATGTATTTTTTCACCTTTCAACCTGTCTGAGCTTAAGATTTCGTTATAAAGTTATACTAGCCTAAAATATCTTACTGCTGGGCAAAGGTCTCCCCTGCTCCCCTGCTCCCCGCTCTTCAACATTTCTATGTTGAGAGAAATTTGCATACATTCCCTTTTATATTTGTCGAGATCGTCCCGCCATCACTTTTGGGGTCTGCCTTTTCGCCTATGACTGTCTTGCGGCACCCATTGGCCGATGATTTTTGCCCATAGATAAGGGTACATCCTGTGCCGAGCCCAGTCTCATTTGAATCTAGAAGCCTTTGTCCCGACGTCGTAAGTCATAAGTAAATGGTTAAACTAAATTTCGATTTCATTTTCCGCCGCTACTTTACAATGAAACTTTCATTCAAGTTCACGATTAATTACTACACTAACAAAACTAAATGCAGTACATTTGAATATCATAATTGTTTATGTACGTGCTAAAGGACAATAAAGAGCAATTCTTATGTCGTATAAAACATTATACACGTTTACTGCAATGAAACGTTTGTGCCACGCGCCTTGCAATGGCGGTTACGTAAACATATCCACTACAACCTTCACGCTGATTTTGATGTGGAGTAAAGGTATTTTAATTGTTATTCAGTAATAGAACCAAAAATATTTGTAAAACCTATCAATCGTAGGTCACAGTTATTTTTTTTTATACCACTGAATATATATTTTTATTGTATTGAAGGCAATATTGCGTGAATAAGTTACCCAATAATCTTAATCGTAGTCTTGATTGTAGAGAAGGTCCGTAACCTGCAGTAAGACGTATATGGCCTGATGCAGATACAGCTACAGAACAGAAGATACCCAGTTAGATCTGTATGACATACAAGGTAGCAGCAGTAGTTGATTCCACTATGCGTTGAAAACACTAACCTAGACGAGCCAGCTCAATTAAATGGAGACTAACGAGGAAATGGGGTCTGTCTTTCATAATTATAGTAAACAGAATAATACATTTTTACTCATAAAATATATGAAATAAATACCTAGCTTCCAATTAAATTGAAATTCCTGACATCCAATTAATTTTCCAAAGCCATAGCAATAAAACCAATAAACAACACATATCAGCAGAATTTACTAGCGCATCCGTATAATAATGGTCGTCTTGGTACCAAATTAACACAGGAACTATGAACACTCGGACACTGCAATCAATTGCAATTGAAGCGAGCCTCTCGAACGGTGACCGCGTCTTGCGGTCAAACTCCGAACTTAGTGTGTGCTGAAGTTTCCGTTCTATTCAGGCTGTAGTTAGACTAAATTAGGAAGTTTATTGTAAAGCCTAAACTGTACTTTAGTAGACAAGAAAGGTAATCATAATTTAATTAATTAAGATGCTCCAATAGTATACACATTATCAAAATTAATACTATTTTTTACAAGTTCCATTCTGAAGTATATACCAATTACAGGAGTACACAACACTTACAAAATTACACATCCAAACAAAGACAAAGAAAAACACCCAAAGTAAAATAAAAGAAACAAGTTGAGGAATTGAAATCGAATATAATATAATAAATGATATTATTGTTGGACGCTTTTACTAATGAATCGGAATACAATGAGAGTATCCACAATTTACCTGTAGTCTTTCCAATTTGTTGTGAGAGGCATCTCGTCATATTCATAAAAAGTCTTTTATTTTTTTGAAGTCAGAAAAATATTATAGCTTATACCTGTATACATTAATTTTATTGGCTAAGTCCTAGATGCCAGCGCACTTAAAAAGTGGCTTAATCTGTTTTTATTTACCTAGAATGAAACAACAAGTGATGGAACGAACGCAAGCAAATTACACTTTTTTAATTTCCTTTTTTAACGGGCTGTTTACCCTCCTAATGGCATAGGGAGTGTGCTCAGGCATATCTTGGCCCCTCAGAATGACCGGAGCGGAATAACGCTTTTAATTGCATTGACTTGGGGTTACTTGGGGCCGTCTGCGGACATGCATGCTGACTTTTTCCACTATTACGATACCTTTTTAGTTCAAGGTTAAATTGAAGTTTATTTTCATGCTATTTCAGCCATATTATTGTTTCTCCTTGTATGATTGCGCCTGGTTAGGGCAAGGAGTGAAAAACATACAAAAAAATATAATAAATATGTGTTGGAAATACAATAAAAAAAAACAAACAAAAAATGTTGGAGAAGTATTTTGAAATATTAATACATATTTAACTATGGTTTTTAAAATGCTCAATTTCTATAGTTTTTGTTATCTTTTTAACAGTTGAAAACTACCAAATTAGAAAAGTAACTAAATCTCACCTCATCATAAATTATAGAGCATATAGTTTAATGCTTGATCGCTATATTGTAAAAAAATAAAGAATCATGTTACGTGGTAAATTCCAACACATTAGTTGTACATTTTTAGAGACAGAAGACGTATAATTTAATATGTATCATTAGCGTTCTTCACAAGCAATTTAATTCGAGGAATCGCATGAGGAAAATACGCGCATGAGCATTTTCACGCTTCACATACGACGCTTTGGCGCTGGTTTTTCATCGCATTTATAATATGTGCAGACAATAACATTGCGTTTGTGAACCTACTAAGTGTAACTGAAATAAATATGCACTGAATTACATAGAAGTTAAAACCGCTAGGTACTACAGAGCTTTGGCAGTTATGAAAAAAATCTACTCTAGGTTGAGAAATAAAGAATAAGTCATGAAGAAATAAATCATATTTGCTTATTTTCCAAATTATTATATTCTTTTTTATTACATTTAAGTAATATACTGAATAGTATATATTTTTTGGTTATATGAAACTTTTAGGAGTTCATTTGCTTTTTAAAGTATTTTAACTGGACAAGTTCTATTATAATGTAGTCTTTCAGCTGAGAAATAGTATTTCATGCCAGTCTTCATTAATCTGAATTTTAGTTTTCGCGTAATAGAAAACTGTTAAAAAATCACACATCGAGTAACCCACAAATCTTCACCTGCAATAAAAAAAGCAAACAGAAAGTATTACCTGATTTCATAAAAAAAAAAACTCACTCCATTCGCACAAACACTTAACGTACTAATAATGACGAACGATACACACGCGATATATCGCGATATTCTCGATGCGCGCGCGCAGTACTGACGTCAGCGTGCCTCGCGGACCGGCGTGGAACTGACGACGGCACGGTTCAAGTTTACGGGCGTATTCTCGCCGACGTTTTTGTGTCGCAAGACGTTTGTCTTGCTTTGAACTTATTCAATATTTATCATTGACGACACAGGTAATGTATTTCACATCGGCACCTGTTTCTTATCATACTTTATTGTGTTACCGTGGTGTACAGCTTCCTTCGTATTGTAGGAGGCTGTCATTTTAGAAATATTAGTGAGATATGCAATGGTATCCTGTATTCTAAGGTATGGATGCTATCGTTAACATAAATATTTTAGTATAATAATATCCGTAGATTGTTGTTGTAATATAATTTGTTGTTGGCAAGGAAAAGTTGTGTTGGGTGAGAACCAAATTATCACACCGGAGGCTACAGATTTTGAACTGTGGCATGCATCACTGACATATTCAAAAGGACGATAACTAAGTTGCTCCTTAATGCTTAGTTTAAGGGTGAAACAAAACAACGCGGGCACGTGAAACCTGAGTCACAAGAATGGTCAAGGCATGTGAAGTCCATCAAACACACAAAGTCCAGTAGAACCAACCAAAAAAACTATTTTTTCCAAATGTTTATACTACACAGACTGCCTGTTATAGATATAAAAAATCATAAAAACAGGGATATAAATTGGAATCCTTTTGAATGTAGAATAAGGGCAGAAGACTACTAAAAGAAGATTATTTATTTGTTTAATGTCGCAAAATAAGAAAAGTTAACTGATAAAGACAAAACAATATAGATTTTCTTATTATTTATGCATTAAATTATTCATTATAATTAGCATCAAAAGTATTACAAACAAGTATACAGCAAGTGTACAGAAAAATAATGTAAGTGCTATATTTTTAATTAATTTAGACAAATCTAATTAAGGCAATTAATAAAGGTTAAGGTTGGGAAGATAACTTAATACATATATAAACTCACGCCTGTTCCCAGAATAAGTAGGCAGAGGTACTACCAGGATACCCACATTTCGCCCTATATGTTCCGTCCCACGATGTGATAGGTGGCGAGCCTATCGCTATATCGGGCACAAATTTCTGACCCTGGACTGATAATGAATAAATAAATACAATATCACTTTGCCCGACCTGGGACTCGAACCTGAGACCTCAGCTTTGTAATCATATCGTTGTACAACTACGCTACCGAGGCAGTCAAAATAACTTATTAAAAGTATACAATTACAGTGATATATACAGATACATAACGTGAATTCGAAAGTAACACTATAATAAGCTTATCAACATTTATGAGGGCCTCTCCAATAAACAGGATTATAATGAAAGTGATGTCAAAATGATAAAAAGACGACATAGTAACGACGTCGAACGGCTGAATAAAAGCAATGTCAACTTTGATTACAGGCAGTCACCGTCTTCCCCTGAATAATAGGGGTTCTCACTTCATTTTCACTTATTTATATTTTTATTTATATTTTACTTTACCTCTCTTAATACTATACTTCCATAGATTGAACTTAGCTTTTATTGAAGTTGTTGATTAGTTGCAGTTTCTATTTGAGCTACGAATGAACGCGTTGAAATCTTTTTTCATATGTTTCTATCTATAAGCGACATAGCAGTCTAATTATTGTTGTCTTTGCTTTTTTTATCCCTTTTGTTTCTTTATCGTTAGAAGATTTCAAGGAACCTACGATTACTTAAATTAGGTACCTATTAAACTTGAACCCTGTAGTCACGTTCAAAGGCTCTACCTCTTTCCCCTTCTATCAAACCAGTTTTTTTTTTCATAATAAAATTTTGAGATAACTCATCTGCACTTTATAATTGTATGATACACTGAAAAATCCGTTTTTAAATTGAAGCATGATACCGAATACCTCTTAGTATGTTGGAAAATATTTTTGACAAATTGCAAAAGTTGCATGAACCTTCCATAGAAACTGTTATAAATAAGTTTAAATGAGTTTCCTTTCATTGTCTCTGTAAAATAAGAAGCGACCGCCACGCCATGTTACTTTAGATTGCTTCCGGAGCAGTCAACTCTGTGACCGGAAATTAGTTAGCAAAGCTTTTTTAGGCTTTTTTACTTAATTTTCCGCAGATTGTCCTCAAAGTTAATTATTGTTCACGCTTCATTTCTTAGAACTAATAACACACAAATTAAATTTCTGTGAAATGTAGTGCTATATGATATAATTTAAAACATTTTTCCTCAAAATTTTCCTACAAACACCATTTACAAAATTGTTACCAGCCTTAATATAAGCATTAACAAAATCCTACATGTATATTGCTGGAAGTTTGATTATCGAAAAAAGAAGTTTACTGGTTTACGTCACTACGAAATTTAATAAAAGTGACAAAAAAATGAGAGTCCGTATTAGCGGTCAGTGGTAAACCCAGAAGCGTTTCCAATCACGCTTACCGTTGTATATTTATCTCGAAGGCTTACTTACGGAGATCTGACACGAAAATATTGGTCTGGATTGGAATCCAATTTGATCCGGATATTGTCCATAAATCTTGGAGAGATTTTCAAGTAAATTACTAAAAGTAATTTGCTGTAATGTATTTTATTGTATAAGTTACTAGTAGCATATAGTATAATGGTATAAGGTTAGTTAATAAGCCATTCCTATTCATTTATATCACACATACATCATGAGTCTTTTATTATCCATTGCTGGACATATGCCTCATACAAATTGCGCCATTTTACCCTGTCTTCGGCTTATCGCATCCAGCATCAGCGTTGGAGGCCGTCCTACGCTACGTTTGCAAACACGTGGTCTCCTTTCAAGAACATTCCAATACCAAACTTAAATTCAAAGATCTCAAATAAAAAATAATGCACAGAATAACTTATTTTATTTTCTGTAAATATGAGAAGTATAATGCGAAATATTATTCAGCATTTTAGTTAGCATCCTGAACCAGTGTGAAAATTATGGAAAAACACCTCTACGCAGTATCTGTAATGTCTATTTCTCCCACCAAACAGCAGTGTAAATGCACTGTTGTGTTTTTGATTGAAGTTTTTTGTAATTTCTGTGAATGAACCTTAATAAATTAAAAAATGCTGAAGAAGTAAGTGGATAATGAATAAAATTGATGTTAATTATTAAATCACAAGGTCGATAATGACACTCACAATTATGCTAATGCGAATGCAAGACAAAGATAAAGAATATGACAATACATGAATGATGAAAGTTAGTTTCGTAGAAGCAGTTTCCCACTTTTCTTATATTACAACCAATGATTGCACAAAACCACCAATAGAGGGAAGAAAGGAATTTTTAACAAATATTGGTATGAATATACTGGGTATATCAAGACTGCTGCTAAAAACGAAGCTGGGTGGTAGTTTTAGTGAGTTTAGACACAATGCAGTTAAAATTTTTTAAAACAAGCTATTTTTTTTGCTAACTTCGTATTTGGGTGGGAAATACATAGGTTTTTTTCTTACATACCTGTATCAGCCCATATACGTCACACTGCAGGGCACGGGCCTACTCTACAATCGAGAATATGATTGAGAGTGGTTAGGCCATATAGTCCACCACGCTGGCCTAGTGCGGGTTGGCGGACTTTACATACCACAGAAATCGCTATGGTATGCAGGTTTCCTCACGATGTTTTCCTTCACCGTTAAGGTTTCTTAAATAATACACAAAAAAAATAAAATTGTCGCGTTTCTGTGCGAAATTTTCAATTGCATTGTGTTAGTAGTCACTAAAACTACCACCCACCTTCGTTTTCCCTGTATATTTTTATTCATTTATATTAATTTCATAATTGCGGGAGGCCTATATTCAGCAGTGGACGGCTTGTGGCTAAAGAGAAGAAGAACCGTCGTGATAATACTCATGGTCGACTAATAATTTAATTTAATTTGACTAACGTAAATAATGTATTTCTTTGAAAAATAAATTATCATAAATTAATATGTAACTAATACTTTAAATAAAATATGAATAAAAACTAAATAAATAAATAAAACTAAAATTAATTTAAAAATAAATAAATAAAAGCTAGAAATTAAAATAATTAATACTAAGTATAGAAAATATATTGTATATAGAGATTCTTTATGTATATGAAGTTCTATGGGTATTGACATGTCATAAGAGCTCTTAAATTGCCTACGTGACCAATAAATACATTTCATTTCATTTCAGAAGATTGGTATGTATTGCTTTTTTCATAGTTAGGTAGTATTTTTTTCCACTAAAATACTTAGCAAACAACACCTTGAATTACAAAGCAATGCTTGGCATTCCACTCCGCTAGCCATCCTGAAACATATTAAGTGTTACTCTTAAGAATTACTCAATATGTCCGTAGTTACTCTGGCTTATATGTCCTTCAATCCGAAACACAACAGTGCATTTATACTGCTGTTTGACGGGAGAAATAGACATTGCGGTGGTACCTTCCCAGATAGCCTTTCACATATGAGAGATCTACCACCATATATGATGATTGTGGAAATAGTCCTAAATCCAACAAGTTCCTACGACGTTCATATATGTATTTAGAAGAATTAAATCTAAAATTTCAACACCCACTCACAATACTTGGAGTTGTGAAATTGTGCCTTTCTAAAAAAAATTACAAGAATCATGATTAATACTTTGTGATAGAAATGACAATTGATATGTAGATAAAAACCGGCATATAATTTCCTGCACATAATTTTTATATAAGAGAACTCAACAAGCTCTAGAAATGCACGTCCGGATGCGTAAAAGCGCATGCTAGTTGGACCGAACTCAGGATTTGTTCTCGGGGCTTAAATTTAATGGATAATAAAGTTATGTCTTGGAAAACTTTGTTATTTTTAGTTTGGAAGCCATGAGGTTATGGTATCGTGGTCTTGAGAAATATAAAGCAATGTGTCTATTAAACGTATATTTGAACTTGTTATTGGATTTGGAAGTCGAAAACAACCGTAGAAGTTTTTATTGATACATATGGAAATAAATTGATAAGATTAATGATTGTCGTGATGATTAAACCTGTGTTGCCGATTCATCAAATCAGGATCTGGCTGGTTGGGAATGTATATGTATATTTGGCATCCAGAAATCTCACTCATAAAACACAACAGCAAAGTTGTCATTTTACGTCGATCTCCTGTAAGACTGTGGTTTCACCCGGAAGAGTCAGTCCCTTTATACTGTTTCATGACTAACAACAACGAGGTCCTACCACTTCCAAAACTGTCAACAGCCAGAATTTATGTCTATTTTAAATAATTTTGGTGGGCATCGCCCCCATCCGTTTCTAAGTACGTCCAAGTTAATGTAACAGCACCCAGATCCGAGATAATTGTGGGTCACACAAATATTTGTCTACTCGTGTCTCGCTGGCTCGCTAACCGTTAGAGATTGGATATTTGCATTGTTTTACTACTTGGAAATGAGCTATGAGTGTTCTGTGCTTCTGCTTAATGCAATTCTATACAGCTTAGCTGATGCGTTTTATGAGCTAGTTTGTTTTCTTGGTAGGTTTTTATTTAGAACACGTTGTAAATAGTTGATATTTAAAAGAGGTAGGTATTACGTAGTCATGGGATATGGTAAAATCAAGAGTTTAATATACATTCAATAATAATGAATGATTAATAAATAATAAATACCTACACCCAGCAGTCACATACTCAGTCCTGATTCCACACCTTAATGTGAATGATATTGTAATGTTGTAGTAACGTTAAGATCAATTACTATCCAACTAAACTAACAGGTACCGTTTGACGTATCATACTTTTCAACTTTGTACAGGCGTAACTTACACAATTTCAATAAAATTTCGCCTAAAACCATGGAATTGTGGCTTTACGGCAAGCGAAATTAAAATTGCATGAGTTACGCTTGTCTAAATACGTTTAAAATTGAAAAATATGAAACGTCAAACGGTACCTGTTAGTTTAGTTGGATAGTAAGGCTTGTGCCGTGGATATCAGACACTACGAAAGAGTTTTAAAACAAAGACCTATGGTTCGTGCAAATATTTGATTCGGTGCGGGGTTAAAACCCGCGGCCTCTTTTTTCACAGCCGGCGTCTAACCAACTGCGCCACGGAGGATGTTAAATATTAAAATTTTATTTTGATAACTACAACATGAATATGGAATAGAAGTTGCCTAGAAAACTTGGTTGCAATAACGCCATCTGTTGAACAACTTCTAGATTAAGAGATATTTTGTAAAGTGAAAGGTAGTAGAACCTTCTTTACTTCAAAGTAATTTTCAGTTTCTTTGCTAGGTGGCGCTGTAGCAAAATATTACTTGAATTAAGTTTTGAACTGATAAGCATTTTTATTTAGATTATTATACCAGCTTCAACAAGAATAAACAAGTATTGGAATTTCAGAAGTATTTTGGAAGTACTAGAGCCGCGCTGTTGTTAGTCAAGACTCAGTATGAATGGGCAGGCTCGTCCGGGGCGGTACCACTGTCGTATAGGAAATCGGCGTGAAGTGACAGTTTTGCTGTCACGTTTCGTTTGGTGAGTGAGATTACCGGATGCTTAATACTCTTTTCCTCTTCCCACTCTTTTTCCTTCCCGCTTCCATCCTGATTTGATGGGCCGAGAACATCCATGCTTGGAGCGTTATGGATGTTCATATTGTAGTCTGTATCTTATGCAATAAGAAAAATGTGCCATCCATCAATTATCTTGTATTGCAATAGTGTAGTAGACAAAGACCGTGAGGTAACCCATACACTATAATGGGACGTATATGGCCGATATTATAATAATAATAATATATTTCAACTAAAGCGAACACTGCGCATTGTATAAGACTTCGAAATTTAATCTTAAATTGCTTTAAGAGCAATATTCCTCGAAGAATCCCTTTGATGTTCTAAAATGGAATTAGAGATAAAATTCCAGTGCAGTTTTCAAATATTTGTTTATTCGAATGGAAAGATTCTTACCGACTAACGTAAAGAGGATTTCAATTTTTTTATTCTCCATTTATAATTAAAAAGTTGCATAGTCCCGTAGTATTTTTGTTAGTAAGAATGCCGAAAATAGTAGGTCGCATGCCTAATGGCAAGCATGACGCCTGGTAATAAACACGAGCAACCAACATAAGAACTCAGAACTATTAGAAAGCACAGTATTATGTTGCATTGCACCTATCAAATACATTAGGGGATAAATACCTTAGGAAGTAATTTGTATCAGCTCATATACGTCCCACTGCAGGGCACTATTCTGCTATCAAGAGTACGATTGAGAGTGGTTAGATCACATTGTTCACACGATCCATATAGTCTAGACCTAGTTGGGTTGGTGGACTTTACATACCATAGACATTTATGCAAATCGCTAGGCGACCACACACAAGTGCGTGGTCGCAGGTACAAATCCCAAGGCCCATCCCTTTTGGATCTTAACATCTCGGAGTCATATGTGTATTAATAGAAAATACTATCTTTGGTGATTAATACCAAGGAATCACCGTAAGATGTTAAATCTCCCAATTCCCGGTTACCATTGGCAACATTTCTATGTAAAAAGAAAGTTACAAGATTTCCACACAAGTTCCCTATAACTTCACCTGGTTTTTGTGGCACCTGAGTGCGAAGGACTTTTTGCCCCTAAGCGCAGCGGTTTAAGTGAGATAAGCACTTAGTAACAGATTGTATAAGAGTTCTAACTCGGCTGCAATCTTGGGCGAGCGTGTCCGCAACCGGACGCCACCGTTAGCGTTCCTAAGCTACTGTCACCGGCAACACACCTGATTAATTAAAATATTCAATAATATTGTGAACTAATAATGTTTTTTCTTTCAGAAAAGTTTCGGCGCGTTTAGACAGTCGAGTATTCACTCGATAATTGACTTATCCTCAAACAGATCTTATACCCAACAATCTTCGGCCAATATGTTCTGTACCTACTCTTTGGGGACTATAAATTTAGCATTAAAGTAATCATTGTGTTTATAAGCAAATATTGATATTCAAAACCATACAAATACCTGATCATCTTACTACTAGTTAACGGCGGGTTCAAAACTCGATTAGTGATTAGTATGTATACCCACAAGGACTTCAGTAGTGATCCCGTTTTCCGTATTTAATTAGCGTGTCAAGCGAACCCTTTTTGCGGACTATCGTAAATATTAACGTGTTCAAAGTGGTCTGAAAGTAGTTTAAACTAATTAATGTACACAAACTTGTAGTTGACATATGCACTCGTTATTTCCTGTATAGAAAAATACTTTTATTGCATTACATACTCAATTTTATAAAATTCCATATGGCTTTTGGAGGTGGACTATGTCCTTGGACATAGTCCTCATTTACCTTACAATGCAATAATGTTTTATTAATTGTAAAAAATGCAAAAAAAAATAAAAGTTTTTGTTTTAAATTTTATCGCGTTTACCGCGAAACGAAGACACTGGCCGAGTAAAGTGACCGATAGCGGCTATTTCTACTTCACTACACATAGCCCGGACTCGACGGAGGAATTTAATTGTTTTCTAGATGCCAGACGCGGGGGCGAGGTATAAGGTGCCACTTGCAGCGAGATATATGTGCTCTTTGCCAAATATATTTTGGAGGGCTAGTTTGACCAGCTTGCATTGTAAGCGAAAAAATAATTTACTATTATGAATTAATTATGATAGACCGTGTGTATGTCTGATTTTCAGTTATTATTTGCCTTATTGTTTTCATACAGCGTTTTGTTATGACCATGAGTCATGAACTGTGACATATTGGGTGCAAAACATTTGTTAGTTAATCCATTTCGTCAAAGTTAACTCGTTATAATTTAACGTGATCTGGCTAATTTTATTTTCTCAGGTATATTAAGCTGATTTCAAATGTTCATAAAAAAGATTACATTCAAACCACAGTACAACATGTAATAGTTAACAATAAAAGTAGATAAAGTTAATATAAAATGAAACACATATGTAATTTCAGGAACTGACAGATTACATATTACGTCATAGGTAAAATTTCATATTTTTTTATACTGGCTAGGCATAGTGACAACATTGCGCCTCATAAAACGAAAGGGCCAACATCTGGCCGCCTTATTACCATTGAATCAAAACTACCGCAAAAATAAACGCATCTGCAAACTAAGTCCCTAACAATTATATGCAAAGCCCGACGGCCACACAAGAATTTTCCGATTGACCGCACCCGAAACTTTGCAGTAGAACAAAAAAATACCTTCAGTAACAAAGCACAGGCGGGCTTCATTACGTAATAGTGCTAATACTATCCAGAGCTGGTTTCAAAAGCTTTGGAGACTGAACTCAAGATTCTATTTATCCTAGAAAAATAGAGGAACTTCCTCAACTATTTTATCGGGAAAGAGCGGAGTATTGACAGGTCTTGGTATTTGCGTCGGTTATTGTGATCTTTGTCGAACTACGTCGTTGATGCTTGTTCTGTGATATTTGGTTATTATTATACGGTGTACGAAACATATGAAAATCCCATGTTTTATTTCAAAAAATGATATCGCTTCTATTGGAAGGAATCTATTACGTATTCAATGACGCTGATTAGAGTATGAGCTAAAATTACACGAATGATATGATTCTGATGGTCACAGAATTTTCGTGAACTCAAAATAACACTACGAGTATTATACAATAGAAAAAAGGAATTGTAAAACAAATAGTCCCATTTCCATACACGAATATATACGCGTAAGTAATAGTAAATTTTGCTTCATCATCATCAGCATAAAGTACGCAGGATGCACTAGCTACTAAGATTAGATATACTCTAACCTCAGAAAGTGTATGTGATTTTACGCATTTAATATAGCAATGCATTCCAGGTGCTACTTCCGCACTGTAGCGCGTCACAAATGTTTCTGGTGGCGGGAGTGGATGTTTTGCTACCATAGCGCAAGAGAACAGCATCTATGATGCAACGACTTTTAACTAGTACCAACAGTTATTTGAAACCTATTGCGGATAAAATGGACTTCGATAGTCTTCTTATGCAACAATGGCTTAAACTGCATCTGAGATCTATTAATTAATAATTAGTATCTAGTATTGGATTAAGCGTAATTATAATATAATAGTGTTTTCTTTTTTCTTTCCATGTATAATTTATTTAGAAATTTATGTAATTCGTAGAAAATATGGACTGATGTAAAAAAAGGTCCGAAACAAAGATGATGATTATTATTTCTCTTTATTTTAAATCTTTTTTTTACATTTATATATTTATAGTAAAAAACAAATTACATATAAAAATATAAAAAGTTATCCAACGGTGGCGAGGCTCGAGACCCAAGCCACCGGTGGTTAGGAGCCCAAAGTGAGGAACCGCCTCACAATACGTGCCGTGTCGAGCAATACTGCCTTTTGAATCTGACTCCTGACCCAACAGCCGATTGAGAGCCTCTATAGATGTTGGTCGAGGCTCTTTGGTATCAACCCATGAGCAGAAACGACAATCGGGACAATAATTGTTGAGTCGACATCCCACATGTCGGTAACCTCGTGTGCCAAATCTAAATATTTAGACATTTTGTCTTTTTCAGCTTTGACAAGGTTATCGTCATGTGGGATGGTGACATCAACAAGTATAGCCCGGCGCGCCAATCGATCTATTATCACAATGTTAGGCTTATTGGCTAGAATAATCCTGTCTGTGATAACAGATCGATCCCAATACAGCGTTGCATGACCATTTTCGAGAACTGGTTGGGGCACATACTGGTAATATGGCACTTCAGGAGTCACAAGTCCATATCGAAGGGCAATTTGCTGGTGTATGATCTTAGCTACTAGGTTATGTCTATGCAAATACTCGCCGTTAGCAAGATACGAACAACCGGAGATAACATGCCTGATGGACTCGCCAGGACGGTGGCATATTATTATTATTATTAATATTATTATTAAAATATTTTCATGTTAAATTTATTCTCCCACATCAGTAGGGCAAAATAGTTTTCCGCGGGCTTTTGGGCCAGGCAGGAAAATGCGATGTTATAACTAACTTATTGATAAGAACTTTCGTACGATTCTGCAAGTATTCAATAATGTAGCTTTTTGTAAAAGGATATATGACAACTTGTGCATACCTAGTGATCGGAGGCTATCGTGTAAACTATGGGGGATTACGCCCGTGGAAGAAAGGACTACTGGTATAGTCTTCACTGTCTGTACATTCCACTGTTTTTTTAGTTCTATTGACAGGTCTATGTATTTGGCTATTTTTTCATTGTACGTTGAAGCAAGATTATGGGTGTTTGGTATAGCTATGTCTATTAAATATACAGTACTATTGTTTTTATCATATAAGAGGATATCTGGTCTGTTAAAATGTATCGTTTTGTCTGTAATTATTGTTCGGTCCCAGTAGAGTTTATACTGGGCAGATTCTAATATTGTAGCAGGGTTATACTTGTAATATGCGGTTTTATCTGTAATAAGTGAATACTTGAAAGCTATGTGTTGATGTATTATGGAGGCTACCTGGTCATGGCGGTGCCTGTAATCTGTTTGTGCAATAGATTTACAGGCACCGATAATGTGTTGTATCGTCTCTGATGCGCTATGACATCGTCGACATAAATCAGTGGGGAGATTAGGAGTTTTAATAATGAACTTCTGATAATTACGGGTGTTTACTACCTGGTCCTGGATAGCGGCCACAAAAGCCTCTGTCTCCGGAAACAATTCTCCTCGCCGTAGCCATTCGTTCGATGCTTCTTTATCGACATGTGTTTGGCTAAGATCGGCGAGGTGTCTCCCATGCAGAGACTTCTGAGTCCACAGATCCAGTTTATTTTGTATGTTGGTGGTATATTGGTTTGGTTGGGTCGTTCTATCGTGCAAGTTAAGCGGGGTCAGTTTTCTATCTATATTGGCTATGTATTTGTGGAGTTCTATGTTTTCGACTTTGCTATGGAAATATTGTCTAAGTTTAGTTATTAAGTTATTGTGTAAGTTGCGTACGTCTAGTAATCCTCTTCCTCCGTTTCGGCGTGCTAAGGTTAGTCGCTGTATGCATGATTTAGGATGGTGTTTTCTGTATTTAGTCATAAGGGTATTGATTATTCGTTGTAGTTTATGTAGATTAGATTGGGACCAGTGTATTATTCCAAAAGAATACGTAAGGATAGGGATGGCATAAGTGTTTATGGCTTTTACGGTGTTTCGTGCGTTTAACTGGGATCTTAGAATTTGGTTTAGTCTTAACTTAAAATTTTGAGTCATATTTACTTTAGCTTGTTTCTGTATTATAAATCTTGACTGATGAAAACCTAAGTATTTGTAGGTGGAGTTTTCATCCATGGGTTCTATTATTTCGCCTGAATCTAAAGTATATGTATTTTTTTGAATTCTACCACGGTTCACAGATTGGATTTTACACTTATCGACTCCGAATTGCATTTTAATATCTGTAGAGAATAATTGAGTTATGTCGGTAAGCTTTTTTAGATCATTGATGTTTCCAGCATATAGCTTAATATCATCCATATACATCAAATGGGTTATAATATGGTTTACGTTATCATGTTTCAATTTGAATCCTGCGGTGGTTTTATTAAGCAATTCGGATAAGGGATTGAGAGCTAGGCAAAACCATAAAGGGCTTAGCGCATCTCCTTGAAAAATCCCTCTCTGTATTTTAATGAAGTCTGTTGTTATTATATCATTATCCATGTTAATTTTTAGTTTGGTGTTCCAGTTAGACATTATTGTTTTCAAAAAGGTTATAAATTTAGGATGAATTTTGTAATATTCTAACACATGGATTAGCCAGCTATGGGGAACCGAGTCAAACGCCTTTTTGTAATCGATAAACATTGTATGAATATTTCTATTTCTTGTATGTGCTTGTTTCATAATTACTGAATCTATTATTAACTGTTCTTTGCATCCTTGACTATGTTTCTTGCAACCTTTTTGTTGTTCAGCTAAGATATTATGTTCTTCAAGGTGTTGATATATGACATCGCTAATACATCCTGTTATTATTTTATATATTGTTTGCAAACAAGTAATTGGCCTAAAGTTAGCTGGGTTTTCAAGATTTGAATTTTTTGGTAACATATATGTGATTCCGCGTGTTATAAATGGGGGAATGGTGTGTGGTAACTGTATAAACTGTGTAATGTGGGTGTGGATGAGTGAGTGGGTACAAGTGAACTTCTTGTACCAATAGTTGTGTATCTTATCGGTCCCTGGCGCTTTCCAGTTGTGTGTACGATTTATTATGCGTGTTAATTTGTCTAAAGATATTCCATCGACATTCATTTGCTCTATATGTGCCGTATTAGTAGTTTCACGCAACCAGTCAGCGCTTGTATTATGTTGCACTGGGTTTTGCCAGATATTGGACCAGAACTCTTGCAGATGTTGTGATGTAGGTAACTGGGATGGATTAGATGTATTATTTTGTTGGCTTTTACCCAACATTCGGTAAAATAACTTCTCATTATTAATAAAAATTTGATTTTGCTCCTTCCTCTTCGTGCAAGTTAGATATCTTTTTAATCGTGATGACGCTGCATTTAATTTCTGTTTTAGGGTATCCAAGAAATGTTTCGGTTCAATATTTGGCTCTTCATGTTGTGAATGGGTTTTATATTTAATTTTAATTTCTTCCACGGTCCTTAATATTTTGTCAGTTTTATTACCTAAAATATATTGGGTTAGTCTTCCTATTTCCAACCTATATTTTGCTATTCGTTGTTCTATTCTTATTTGCCAACATGGCTTTCTCTCTACTTTCTTATAATTTCTATTTAAATTAAATTTGGTTCCATTACAGGAAGCCGCTGTATAAGCTGCTGCATAAATAATCGAATGTAGCGAGGTGAAATCTAATCCATCATTTAAATGTTTTGGAATTAATGTACTATTAAGGTATTGAACTATCTGTGAAAATCTGCGTGAGGAGTGTTGTTTAGGTATGTAAGGTCTGTCTTCCGGGTCAATGTGAGCGAATTGTGCTATTGCACTATCAAATTCTTTTTCCACATGATTAAACTCTATATCGTTTTTATGTAATTCTGTTGTATTATTTTCACTATTTATATGTCTGTGTGTGGGTGCTGTGGGTGCTTGTATATGTTCCTGTATATTCTGTTGCGAGGATGTAGTCTCTATTTCAGGTTCTGGTACAGTAACTGTAACTGAATTCTCGTGTATAGTTTCTAAATCAGTACGAGGTAATTCTTGATAAGATAGAGGCTGATTTATACGGCCTGTCAGCTTCAATTGTACCTGTCTTTTTAATTCCTCAATTCTCGATACTAGTGTTCGATTATTAAATAGTAATCTTCTTTGGTCTGCAAGTCTCTGTTCTGTGAGATGTGATAGATGGGGGTGTTTATTTACAAATAAGTCATATAGCTTCTTACGATAGGCCGTTTTATTTCTTTCCAATTCAGTTACTTCCAGATAACATAGGATGATTTCGTCATTAATTTCTGTAGACCATTTCATTCGAGTATTAGTTACAGGTGTATTTTGTGAGTATGTGGAAAAATTTGAGTTTTGTATTAAAGAAGAGTTTTCTAATGGAGTAGTTAATTCTATTTGGCGTATTACTTCTTGGCGTATTTCATCTAAAGTACTTTGTGGAAGCAAATTATTTCTTAAGATGGCTCTCCTTTGATCAAAATTATTATTATTAAAATTCTTCACATCCTAGGTGGGTTGTGGAGATGCCGTGGGTTCGATTCCCGCCCTGAAGCAAATGTTTGTGGGACCCAAAAGTATTTGTGGCGAAATAGGTGTTTTTGGGCCTGAAAAGTCTCTCGTAATTTCGGATACCCACGATAAAAGACTTGAATGGTTTTATTGTGGAATCAGGACTATGTGTGTGACTGTTGGGTGTATTTATTCATTATCAAATCTGACATTGATTTCTTAGCTTAATTTATCAGTATGTGGAAACTAAATCTACCACCTACACATGCTCAAAGGTCATAGTTTACGGTTTGATATATCCGATTGCACCACGAAAATTGCGCCGAACACTAATGTAATCAGCACTTCAAACGGGTTTCTATTAAAGTTATTTGAAGGATAACTTTTAGCATTTCTTTAGTGTTTTTGGAGATTGCCATTTAGATATTTGTGTAGGTATGAGTCATGTTGCTAAGGACGAATTTAGTAAGAATCTTTTAAATATTTAATTGGATTTGGAACTAATTAATATTTAAATTATGGATTGCACCCAAAAGTAATATACAGTCTTGACTGTGGTCTCTGTAACTTTTCGATCTCGTTAACGCCCAGACCCGAAACAAATATGCATTGGTCTTTTTTATTTCAATGAACGGCGAGACGAGCCAGCCAATTGCGTGGTGGTAAGCGATATGACAGTTCATATACAGTAGCAAAACCAAACAACACTAAAAATTGTAAAGCAATGCTTGGCATTCCACTGCGCTCGACATCCTGAGACCTAAGAGGTTAAGTCTTAATATGTCCAGTAGTTACTCAGGCTACAATGACATTTACATTGCTGTTTGGCGGGAGAAACAGACATGGCGGTGGTACCTACCCAGACAGCCTCTCACATATGAGAGACCTACCATCAGTAAAATCACTCTACATTTGTCTAGAAGCGGGGTTCGAACCCGCGGCCACTTGTTTCACAGCTGACATTTAAGCAACTGCGTTATGTATTTTGATTAGTGTTCGTGCTCGTAGTAACAAATGCAGCTCTGTCAAGGGGCTTATGGTGTTACACTTGTTCATTCGATTTCCACATGGGGCACTTCGACTAAAAGCCCGAATCTCTCTGTGACTCGGTAAGTGAGCTAGGCGGTCGGAGGCTATTGCCATACTGCATGCGACAAAACCGAATCAATAACCTTTGAATAAGTGAACACGTTAGATAGTAACTGTCTAGACATCCTCAAGGGGTTATTATTATTAATTAATCATTTATTGTACATACTATATGTAAATTATTATAAATTGCTATGGTATGCAGGTTTCCTCACGATGTTTTTCTTCACCGTTTTAGTGCGTGGTGATTGACTATCAATACACACATGACTTCGAAAAGTCAGAGGTATGCCCTGGGATTTGAACCCGCGATCACCGTGAATATGTTGGCAGTCAGTAGCGATTTATAAGAATTTCTATGGTATGCAAGTCCGCCATCCCGCACTAGGCCAGCGTGGTGGACTATACGGCCTAACCACTCTCAATTGTACTCTCGATTGTAGAGTAGGCCCGTGCCCTGCAATGGGATGTATATGGGTTGATACGAATACTATATCCAAAAGGAATGGTGTGTGTCTTGCTTGTGTCTTACGGTTTAGAACTCCAAATCACTCAACATCGGTATCATCAAGTTTCTTTTTAATATCACAATACATTTTGACAACTAACTATTTTGGCGTAACCCCTCTTAATCACACTCTGCAGAGGACGTCTGTGCCCAGCACTGGGATGTATTGAGGCTGCATTCTTATCATTATTATATTTGAACAAACTTTATGCCAATAATGTTATTTTGGTGACTGCCTCGGTGGCGTAGTTGTACTACGGTGCGACCACAAAGCTGAGGTCTCGGGTTCGAGTCCCGGGTTGGGCAAAGTGATATTGGATTTTTCTTTTCATTATCAGCCCAGGCAGGAATTTGTGCCCGATACGGCGATAGGCTCGCCACCTATCACATTGTGGGACGGAACATACAAGGCGAAATGTGAGTGTCCTGGCACCTCTGCCTACCCCTTTTGGGAAAAAGGCGTGAGTGTATGTATGTATGTATTATATATTATTTCGGTAACGAACCTATGAACTTTATACTCTCAGAACGAAACTGGTGTTATAAATCACAAATCATTTAACTATGACCATTTAATCTCCACTTAAAAGTTCACGATAAAAACGTGAGAATGAATTTAAAAAATCCAATTTGGTACCGTAATCTACGAATCCTCTCGAGGTACTTTAAACTTTTCGTATCAATCATTTTGAGTGAACAATGGGGAGGTCTGCAAACCGATTTAACTCGGAACATTACATAACAACCCGAAAGCCCATTCAGCGAAGGGTTTGTATGAGCGTGCAAGAAAAGGGCGTTATAACCTTTTTTGGTGTGAACAAAAATAGTACTTTTAATTGACTCATATTACAATACAAATATTTTATTGGTACACTAATGTCGGATAATTAATTGTGTGGTCTTTGAATGTATTTCAAGGAGAATAACGGGGAGTGTTGTAATTCTCAAATATGTGTACTTAAAATTTCTCAAACGTTTAGATGTAAGGTACGAAGGTGGTTGTAAAGAAGCAATGTTATGTAATGCTTCTTTGACATTGATATTTTTGAATAAGAATGTAGGATACACATATCGGGGTAGTTAGTAGTTTTAGTAGTCACTTTGGTAAAGTGGCAACGCAAAAACGCTATGAATAATAACGTCAATGATTCCATTGTCGGAAAGGTCAAACTACTTTATGTGTCTTTTTACGTTAAATAATTTTATATGAGTTGCTCGAATATTAATAACTGTTCCTGGAAAAGTAGCTGGTTCGCCTTTTATTACGAGCTAAGTCGGAAATAAGTAAACCAATTGCGGGTGTCACTAGTTATACTTTGTGGGGAATACAGACATGCCCAATATTCTTTTTCTTTTCCCATCCTTTTTTCTTCTCTATCCCTTCTCGATTTAATTGTGCGGCAATACATTTATGTATGCTCCAAGCGTTTTGGGATCACTTATCACTAGGTTTGCTAGTTTGCCGGGCCTAACGAATATAAAAAGAGTTTATAGATAGTGGAGGTTAACATTTATCTGAACCTTGTCCCCAAGTCAAGTAAATTACTGCAACACTTTTGTATACTAATGGATTAAAAATATCTTACAAATCTAGTTTATTATAGAAAATCACTTTACAGCTTAGGGGAGAAGTGGCATGAAGGAGCCAGGTTTTGAAAGAGCCACTTCTATTATTTCGGTAGTTTAGAAACCGATTTGGTTGGGGATTTTATTTTTAAGTGGCAAAACTGATTTCTCGTCACCCACAAACATTTGACAGTACACCGACATCAACAGACGCCGGTGTATCGAGTTAAAGTTTTTGGCACTAAAAAGTAAGTATTTTATTTCATTTAAGTTGTTTTTTGGTATTTTACTGTAAACAAATATAGGTACATGAATTGTAGTCTGAATTTAAGCATATGTTTGGCTTTGCTGCTGCATAAAAACTGAGCTGCAAAAGTTTTGATATTGTTGTTATTTTTAAGGTTATATATTTTTTAAGAATAAGTTTTGAAAGAGCCGGGTGAATGGGCCATAAAAGAGCTGGCTCTTTCATAACCGGCTCGTTCATAAACCCTGCATTTGAATTTTGTAAATAAAATATACTAATAATAAATATGCATATTTTTCATATACTATTAAATTATTTGCTTCAGATATTGCATTATGGAGAAGCTTGTTTTAAAAAAAAACCAATAAGACCCGAAAAATCGGTAATTGAAGAAGCAGTCAATGAAGTTTTGAAGAAAAGTCAAACTCGAAAAAAATAAAATAGTGATGATTGTATAGTTTGCAACAAAACATATGAAGACAGTGATCCAAATTGGTTTAAATGCAAAATTTGTTCTGGTTGGGCTCATGCATCCTGTGGCATTAAGGAGAAATTTAATTTATTTTGCAAGACATGCTTCTAATTTCAAGAAAATGACATTATATTCTAAAGTTCCTAAAAAGTCTGAATCTTAAATGAGCAATATTATTTTAAATTTCTTAAAGATTTAACGTAGTTGTTTTTGATAGAAGGTTATTATTGTTAAATTTTTGAGATTGTTATTAATAAAAAATAATCCTTTTCTAATATATTAAGATTATATACCCTATTAAGACTGCTACCGAAAACGAAGCCGGGTGGTAGTTTAAGCGACTTCAGACACAATGCAACAGAAAAAATTGGAAAAAAAGCGACAATTTTTTTTGTTATTTTTTATATGGTCGTCTTGGGTGGTATATACATTTTTTCCTAAAATAATGGTTTATACCCTTTTATTATAAAGACTCTACGGTATAAAAGAGTTTTAATTATTATTTTAGCAAATACTATGGATTTACCACCCAAAAATGAGGATATTTAAAAAATTATTTTAAAAAAATTACACGTTTCTTTGCAATTTTTTTTGTTGCATTGTGTTTGTAGTCACTAAAACTACCACCCGGCTTCGTTTTCGGTAGCAGTCTTGAGATACCCGGTATATTATAATAGGTTTGATTGACTAATATGTTAAGATTAAAATGCTTGTTAAAATGACTTAAAATTACTGATAGAATTTGTTAAAAAAAGTCATTAGTTTATAAAAAAGATTAGTTAGAATTCTCTGTTTGTTTTTTATAGGGCAATAATAATTATTTTACATATTTTTACAGACTGGCTCATTCATAACTTTTGGTGGCTCTTTCAATACCGAAAAGTTATGAAAGAGCCAAAAGACACATTTTTTAGAAATGAATATTTCACTATTTTTTGTAATGTGTTTAACGTTTTTTCGTATGAAATTACCTAGTTTAATAAATAAATAATAGTTTGACAAAAAATATCATTATTTTTTTCATTAAAAGTATATTTTTTTGCTCCCTTTAGTAAACTGGCTCTTTCATACCACTTCTCCCCTATTTGTAGTAAAAACAAAATTGAATAAAATATTTTGAGATGCCTAGACACGTTCATCGGGCCGTTGCCCCTTAGTATAAAATCTTCAACCCTCTCCAGCATATTCGAGATCTAATCACATTAATTGTTTACTCTATTTTGTTAACGTCGAAGACAAAAATAATGTTACATAGTAAAGGGGACGATGGCAGCCAAGATACTTACCATTATAGAACCTTATAAAATCGGTTCTGAAAATTGCTTTTAATAAAATTTTGCCGTATAACAAAAAATATGTACGAGTTTAGAATTTCGAAACCGAAATGAAACAAAAGTGATGATTGTCGACCGCATAAACAACAATTCTCCAGAAACCATACTAATTGCTCATTGTGATGTAGTGCAATCATACATTTATCTGGGAGCCTTAATTACGAACAACGATGGATGTATCGAAGTGAAGAGGCCTATGGCAATTTTTAGGTCTGCAATGGACAAGTTGAAGAAAATATGAAGGAATAGCAACTTATATAGAGCTACAAAAATCTTGTTCGGGCACTTGTGTTCTTGTATTCCCAATATTATTGTACGCCGCAGAAACGTGAACCTTGCGGGACGGTGAGCACAGAAGAAGAAAGAAAAAAACACTTATTAAGAAGATAGAGGCCTTAGACAAGTGGTCCTGGAGAAGAATGCTCGGAGTGTCATGGATGGGTTATGTACCAACGAATCTATACTTCGAGAACTCGGTATCAAGGAACGTTTAACATCTTTAGTAAAGTCTCGTATCCTTATCTTTTTTGGTCAAGTATGTCGCCGAGGAGAGGTGGTTATTGAGTGACTTGTGGTCCAGAGAAGGGTTGAGAGTACCAGGCCACGAGGAAGATCGCCTATGAGGTGGTCTGACCAGATAAAAGCGGCGGTAAATGGCTCATCATCATTATATTGCACGAGGAAGGCGCCCACTAGAGAAGAGAGTCGGCGTGTTGTGAAACTGCCACCAACACCTGAAGTGATGACCATGACCACTCTGTCAATAGGCAAAGAAGAAGTTGAATTTTGAAATCGTTTTTTAAACTAATGGTATTCACTGACAACATAATATAAGACTTAATTTAAAATATAAACGCCGTTTTCTTTATCAGTACTTAAAGGTTTGTCCTACTACTGGGCACGAGCCTCCTCTACAATGCACGATTTAGAAGGGTTAGACTATATTATAGTCCACCACGCGGGCTTAGTGCGGGTTGGCGGACTTGTCATAGAAATCTATCCTCTTATCTTTTACTACGGTACTCAGGTTTCCTCATAATGTTTTCCTTAACCGTTCTAATGCAAAAAAGATAATGCAAAAAGTCAGAGGTGTGCCCTTGAATTTGAACCTGCAACCACCGTGAATATGTAGGCAGCAGCGTCAATTGATTTACTAATCGTATTGAACGTCTGTTTAAATCCTAAATCTTATGAATTAAAACATATTTGTTCGAACTGGTTCATACCTGACATTTAATTTTTGTAAAGTATTATTTATTATTATAAGACTGAATAAATTGATTAGTTGTATATCATACACCTATAATTTACAATTAGATTATTTTAAATCTTGCTATTTTGCTAAATCATCATTTCATTTGGAAAGTGCATGATCTAATCTTCACTTTTATATCCGCGATATGAAGGCGTAACTTTCGCCTTTTTGACATAATTACCAATGCTCCACTACATGCTACTGAATCTGAGTAACAATACTTAGAAGCAGGAAACACTTCACAAATATTTATCTGATACATGCTCGCATTATTATTTCTTTCTCATCAATACCATATTGTCAAGTATTTATTTCTGAACATATTTTTGCCGAACATTAAAAAGTTTTATAAACTGAGGAATGTAGTAATCAGTATTTTAGTATTTCTTGTGTCTCAAATCTTTGGGCTAGTCTTTTTCAATCTTAGAGTAGATCCATGCACTACTGTGACACGAACCGAGGTCAATTTATTATTCTTTTATTATATTCGTATACATTTATAGACAAAAGACCTAAACTTTTGATCAATAAATATCAGTACTTAAGTTCTTTGTTTTCCATTTGTTTGCTCATTATACCTTCGGTAGATGTCTCACTTTTCAAACGATTTCTAGTTTTACATTGAGTATTGTATTTGTTTTGTAGACAATAAATATTCAGTGTTTATTTTGTTTTGTAAAACTCTCAACATTTAATAAAAAGGGAATTCTCACCGCAATACAGTTGACTAAACAGCAAAAAGTTAGCAAATGTTTTTACCTGAAGTCGTATTTAAACTGTTCGACACAAAACAATGGAACGAATTCGAGGTTTGAGTGGTCCAATCATTTTATAACAAAAAGTAAAAAGTTTATGAATATTTTACTTTTAAAATAGATGAATCAAATAATATTAATGTTACTTAGCTTGTCAATTTATAAAGTAACTGACGTTTGTTTTCAACGCATTATTTAGAATAACTTAAAACCGATATTTTTATCAGATCCTCATTTAACTTAACTAAAATAAAATTCAAAAGAAACATAATTAAATAAACCCAAGTATATTATTTATCACGTATTTAGTATAGGTTTATTGAAAGAGAAGATCAATATAAAATGCTATTGCATAGTCAACTTCTGTGTTAATTAGGCAAGCAAATCCATTCGTGTCAAATATCTTTAAGTAAAGTGTAAAAAAAGAATCCGATTAGTATCACTAACCTGACACAGTCATGAGCGCACTCCCTGAGCCGGCAATAGCTACAACTGCATGAAGAGTAACAGGACCCAGGGTCTGATTCAGCCAGGCTGATGGAATCGAACCTCCTCACGATGCCTTCGGAACTCGGCACCGTGTGGGAACCGCGCCATCTGGAATTATTCAATGATATTGGTCAGAAAGTGTTAAACTGCACGGCCAGGCTAGTACTGTTTCACAGAAAAAAGATGATATTGCAATGGGTTTATTACAGACTTCTGTGAGTGCTATTGCTAGAGTCCAAATATCCCTTTCCATCCTTTCTTTTCCTTTCCCATTTCCAGGGGTCAAAAATGCATCTACAACATAAACGTTGTAGTTATTTACAGGTGGTGGTTAACACTTTCATTTAGGTGATCCATTTTATCGTTTCCCAAAATTACGTAGTAAAAATGACGAATATCAGCTCAGCTCTGGAGATACACATGAAGATGGAAAGGGCAATAAAGTTCGAATAATTTCATTAAAGGCATGGGATTGGGAGACTTGTAATATTCGACAGCCATCTAAATAGCAGCCATACTGGGCAAAAACGCATGTAATTTACCTCTGCAAGTCGCAGTTCAGGGTGAGCAAGTCTCTACAGTAATTAGATATGCTACAATTTACATCAAATACCAATATCTTTAAACCGATTCCCATTAGTAGCTGGTATTCGTTAATGGTACATTAAAGTAAACTAAAATTTATCTTAAATATCTCAGTACGAGACATATGGATTACTTATCATAATGTCCGGAACTTAATTGAAGGAGTAGGGATATAAAAGTGAGTGAAATGTTATTAGGATGCGTCAATATGAAGGGGTAACAAATAAATGAGAATTATTTGTCTCTTTCTCCTTAGCCACTAGAAGTCGACTGCTGAATTCAAGAGAATTAATGTAGTTACAAAATATAGCCAGAATAACTTCTGCACATATTGAGACTTAATATTTTATGTCTCAGGATGGCAAGCGCATTGGAATGCTAAGCATTACTTTTTCGTTAATGGTGTTGTTTGGTTATGTTGTTGTCCATGAAGGGTCGTATTGCTTACCATCAGGCGAATGGCATCGAGCATGCCATTCATTTCTATTAAAAACCAATTTTGATAATTTGATTAATCAAAAATATTCTCTCTAACCTTGCACTTTTGGAATCCATGTGCTCCACTAGAACATTCCAAGTCCTATGAATTAGGTATAGCAGGAACAGTATTCTGGAAGATTCGGCGTTCGGTGGCGGCTCCTTCTTTCTGCCCTGCCTTTTTCTGCTGGTTTGGGTGCTGATACCACTTCCCATCTCGTTGTATTCGGTGTTTATGTTAAACTGTCATTTTGGTCATGACAATCGTGCAGGGTAGTCGTGTGCTGAAAAATAATGATGATAAAAATTAACTTCTTGTTACCAGAATGGTAGTAATTTGTATTTGTCGATGTCATTATAGTATCTGTATCTGTATCAACTCATATACGTCCCACTGCAGGGCACGAGCCTACTCTACAATCGACAGTACGATTGAGAGTGGTTAGGCCATATAGTCTACCACGCTGGCCTAGTGCGGTTTGGCGGACTTACATACCATAGAAATTCTTATAAACCGCTATGGTATGCAGGTTTCCTCACCATGTTTTCCTTCACCGTTTTAGTGCGTGGTGATTGACTATCAATACACACATGACTCCGAAAAGTCAGAGGTGTGCCCTGGGATATGAACCCGCGACCATCGTAAACATGTTGGCAGCCGCGACTGGTATGTTTAGCAACAAGCCACCACGCACTTCTTCTCATAGTATTTTTGGTAATTTAACTATCAGATATATTAAATGATAAGTTGACTTTAGAGCAAATGAGATCTTATCTTATAATTACTTGTTTACATATATTTTCACTTGCTGGCGTTCTAACGTTCTTTGCCAATCGCTATTCGTTACAAATAATAATACAGATTTGGCGAGTAACACAATAAAGTTCAAAAATGCTGATGGCTCCCCGGAGAATAATGTATTCAAATAATTGTAAAAACAAAAGCAGTGCTTTCCTGTAAAATACAGTAACCTACTCCAACATAGAATTCTACGGTCGAGTTATGTTTCTCATAAAGTAGCGTCATATTTCAAAGAAGTTTTAAAATGCACACAACTGTTTTATCCCGGTTTATGGAGTTTTACCTGCAGCTTTGTATGCTTGGAATGCGTTGGCGTCGCATTGACCGATCTATTGTACTCATATACTCGGGTTTTATACTTCTTTGAGATTCTATTATTTATTACGGGGTCAAGAATCATGTTTAATATACGAGGAACGTCTTCAGGACAAATGGTTATTGTCTTTACTCTAGCATTGTTTACGTCTATTGAATTGTTATGATCTGGTGGATCCTCTAGCACGTACATATACATCTGTTATTAATGGATTCTTATGGCTTTTAATGTGCTTTTAAAAGGTTTATGGAAGGTTAGAAGAAACGGAATAAGGATGCAAATTATACAGTTATTTATCACCGAGTAAAATGTTTGTGCGGGCCAGAAATATTTCTTTCGGGTCTGGGTGTTTGTTAGACTGAAAAGTCTCTTGTAGTCGATCTTAGTATGGGGTCAGGACTATTTATGTGACTGGTGGTTGTTATTTATAAACTCTTATTTATAACTAAGAATATACAATCTTAGGTATTGTTAGTTTCAAATTCTGAACTGGCTATCTCTTTGATTAATGTTCACCAAACAAGAATCTCTTGCTAAAAAACGAGGAACTTGTGTCTAAAAAATTAGTATGATGTCATTAGATTAAATGTCTAGTCAGTGAAATTAATACGTACGAGTATTTGTTAAATTTGACATTTTGGTGCTATAGTCAGGGTCGAAGTTCAGCAACAAAAATTACCATAGGTAGAAAAATAGCTTTAAATCTTTGACATGATATACAATGTCTGACATACAAATTTAAACCTAAATTGCTAAAATATTGTTTTTCTGTATTCAATGATAAATTATGTTTATAGTGTGTTATTAATTAATGTGTGCAAGATATACATAAATAGTTTATAATATAATACTATGTTTTATTCGTAAAATATATTGTTTTTATAATTATTAATTCTAAACTTATTATGAGAACAAAAGATGGCTATCGGTAGTGTTTAGTAACCGTTCACTTTTATATATCATACAAAACAAAAATATCTGCAAGACACTAAAAAATCAGGTTAATCCTTATTAGTGAATGACACGACGAATTCTAGGTTACAGTTCGACCCGCAGAAGTTTCGCCAAATATGACAGATTGCACGGTCAACCTGCACTAGTCACTTGGACTAATGACTGCACTGGGAAAGTTCTAGCTAATAGTAACCCATTACAATTGATTATTTCGCAAATACTAAAATTTCGTATCATAGCATAGATTCCTCACAGCATAACAAATTGCGAACATTGGCTTGACTGCCCTAGTCAAGCCAACTTGAGGTCATTTCTCTATGACAACATACGAAGGTGACAAATTGACAAAATTTAGGTGACCTGGTGTATATTTCTACTATATTGCAACCACCAGATTTATTTATTTAGTTCTTTATTGTACACAGTAATAAAAGACAATACAAAACCACAAAGTACAAATAGTGGTGTTATCGCTCTAAGGCAATTATTGCCCGACAACCATGGGATGGATATATGAGTATGATTTGCATCTTCTGCTGGGTTCTAAAATATTTGAATGCCCTGTCCTCCTATTAGTCATATTATAATCACTTTATTGCGACAGAAAAATAAACGTAATTGTAAGGTTCTGGGGGTTGGGGTAACACCGTAATAGTAGTGCGTAAGTGGTCATAACGTAAACTTATATAAAATATAGGAGCTTATGTTCTTACCCCTTTCATCGTTGTATTACGGTGTTAACCTAATGCAACTTACCAAAATAATAATAATAATAATAATAAGCCTTTATTGTGCTTTATAGTTTACATTACAAAAAAATATAAAAGAATAACAAAACATTTTAAAAACTATTGTACAGTCATAGCCCCATCTTGGGTATAGGCCTCCTCCAACTGTCTCCATTGTTGTCTCATTGTTGCTGATTTCATCCAGTCCCTGCCCGCTGTCTTTTGTATGTCATCAGCCCACCGATCCATTGGTCTACCTCTTGCTCTTTTACCACATGGGCCTTTCCAGCTCGTGACCAGTTTTGTCCATCTTTCATCTGTGAGACGTGCTAAATGGCCTGCCCATTTCCACTTCAGGCGCTGAGCATGCTTTCCGGCATCTATTATTTTTGTTTTTCGTCTTATGTCGCTACTCTTCTGTTTGTCTAATAATTTAATGCCTAATAAGCTTCTCTCCATAGCGCGCTGACATGATCTTATTTTTATTTTTGTTTTCTTATTAAAGACCCATGTTTGGGCTCCGTATGTCAGGCAGGGTAACAGACACGAATCCATTACTTTTTTCTTTAAATTAATTGGAAGTTTTGATTTTAAGATTTCTTTAGAGCTCCAGTATTTTCTCCAGGTCATATTTATTCTCCTGTCTAACTCATCTATATGCCTTGTGTTCATGAATGAGATTTGTTTGCCCAGATATATATAATTTGTTACATACTCTATTGGTGCTTGGTTGACTATTATAGGGTGCTGTGTGCTGTTCGTAGCGACTTTTGTTTTTTCCGTATTTAATTGTAAGCCTATACTAGCGCTTACATTGCTTAGTTCTCTTAGCATGTCTTGTAGCTGTTTTGGTGTTTCTGAAAAGAGTATTATGTCGTCCGCGAATCTCAAATTACTGAGGAATTTTCCGTCTATGTTTATTCCTTTTCGGTGCCAAGTTAGATCTTTCATAACATTTTGTAAAACAGAAATGAAAAGTTTTGGCGACAATGGGTCCCCTTGCTTCACACCCCTGCGAATATGTATTTTTGGTCCGAGTCTGTCCAGTTTTACGCGACTTGTGCTTTTGCTGTATATATCCTTTATGATGTTTATATATTTGATTGGAATATTTTGACGATCTAGTGCTTGCCAAATGCTTTCGTGTGTTATTGAGTCAAAAGCTTTTGCGTAGTCAACATAGGCAAGATATAGAGGTCTCTTGTATTCTTGATATTTTTCTACAATTTGCTCTAGAGTGTGGATGTGATCAATAGTGGAGAAACCCGATCTAAATCCTGCTTGTTCTTTTGGTTGACTCTTTTCTATAATTGGCTCTAATCTTTTTTCCAGACACGACGCAAACAGCTTATATAATGTTGGAAGGAGACTGATTGGTCGGTAGTTGTTTATGTCCACAGGATCGCCTTTCTTATACAGTAGGATTATTCGGGATTCAGTCCAATTGTTTGGTATTTTTTGTGTGTCTAGGATTTTATTAAACAGTATAGTAAGGGGACCAATCAGCATGTGTCTCCCAATTTTTATGGCTTCGTTAGGTATGTTATCGGGCCCTGGAGATTTTTCTTCTTTTAATTTCATAATTTTTGTCATGATTTCTTCGGTATTAAAAGGATCAACCAACAGACTTGTTTCCCATTTCTGGTTATAATTTTTCACTTTCCTCTCGGTTACGGAGTCTTTGTCACCGTAGAGATTTTTATAAAACCTGGAAGCCACTTCTACTAATTCCTTTCTAGTTTGTAATGTTTTTGACGGATATCGTGCTTTTAACGACGGAATCCAATTTTTCTCTAAGTTTAATTGTTTAAAAGCTCTTTTTTGACTTCCGGTTTTAGTTAGATTTTTTTCAATTACTTGCAGTCTGTGATTTTGGTAATCTTTTCTCAGTGATTTGTTGGTAGTTTTGTAGAGTGTTACAAGTTTTTGTTTATCATTGTTGTCTTTTAATGGTTTATTTTTTAACATGGAACGTTGCTTGATCAGTTGTTTTGTTTCATCAGATATTATATTCTTCCTAGGTATTTCACATGCGAGATTTTTTAAACTATGTTGTATGGATGATTCTATTTTGTTATAAAAGGACTCTAAATTATCATTGTCTTGCCAGAAAATACGTTCCACTTTGTTTTTTAAGTTCGTGAGATATTTTTCTTGGGTTTCCTCGTTTGAAAGGTTTGTTTCTATGTTAGTGAAGGTTGCACGACATTTCTTTTGTTTTTCCAGTCTAATAGTTCCTCTCACAAATCTGTGATCACTAGGAAAAATACTATTTGTTATAATTTCTATATTCATGAACAACTTTGGGCTATTACTTAAAATATAATCAATTTGGTTTCTATTTTTCTTGTCAGGTGTTGTCCATGTCCATAGGTTTTTTAAGTTTTTTTTAAATATTGTATTGATTACTGTAAAGTTATTTTCCGCAGCATATTGTATTACTCTGTCGCCTCTCTTATTTCTTGATCCATAGCAGTATGGTCCTACGGTTGTATTTTCTCCGGGTTTTCCTATACCTATTTTTGCGTTTAGGTCCCCCATAAGTATTTGTTTTCCGATAGCAAGGCATCTTGCTCTATCTATTTGGTCGTAAAATATATTAATATCTTCTTCCGTTGCTTCGGTTGTAGGGGCGTAGACTTGAATTATCGATAGCTTTAGCTTCCCAAATTTGAGGTTAAGCAGACAAACTCTCTCTGATATTCCTGTGTAGTTTTCTATGTTATTTTTATACTTCTTTTTTATTAAAAATCCGACTCCGTGGTATCCTTTAGTTTCGCCTGTGTAACAAAATATATAGTTTTCATCTTCTGTTATATTGTTCCCATATCTTCGTACTTCGGACAATCCTAAAATATCGTGTTTGATTCTGCTAAGGGAGTATTTTAATAGAATCATTTGTTGTGGTTGTAATAAAGATCTTACATTGTATGTGCCGATATATAATCGTTGACCTGTTGGAGGGTTATAGTCGTCATCTCCCGCGGTGACAAGCCGTATTGGGAGACCGAAAGAGGAGGGCGTTATTTGCTATTCTGTGTTTTGGGTAGAAGTTTGTGCCTGGAAACAACTTTTCTCTGAGTACGTAAACATAGGTTTTTTTAAAATGAAGTTTTCCATTTTGTTAGTTTTATTTATCTTTGTTGCTTGTTTTGGATTTGTTTTCATAGTTCGGCTATTCAATATTGTTATTGTTTCCGGTGATTCAGATAGATTTCGTTTTTTGTTGCCTGTGTCTTGCGGTGCACTATGTTTTTCGTTATTCAATATTATAAGTTTATCATATTTAATTATTGCTTTCCTTCCTTGTTCTCTCTCTTTCTCAACTTCAATTTGTAGAGCTTTCCTCTTATTTAATATTTCCAGGGGAAAATCCTCCTTTATGTAATAGGGTGTTGAACTTACCAAAATACATAATCAAAAATATGTTTGATTGAACTCGGGGATCGGAATTACTACTCGTTATAAAATTGTAAATATTTTTTTATACACCGTTTTGTTGGTACCTCTTAATCACAAGCCTACTAAAAACCATGCAACTTTTTACTTGTTTACATTTTTTATGAGTTTCGTGTCTACAACGAATCTTAGATCGATTATCTTCGCTGTAACGGTAGTGTTGCAGTTTTTGCTTATGCAATTTTACGATCGAAATCTTAATTATCTTACGATTACTGTTACCTATTTAGCAAACAATTTGTTCTGTGAATTAATTATTGTAATCTTTGTTCATTAATAATTTTATTGCAGCATTTTTTATTGTTGTGGGTGGTTTGTTTGAGTCGCTAATAAATGTTTGATGTTGTAATTAACAGTAAAATTACGAGCTAAAATTCTGCAATATCGAATTGTATTTTATTAAATGGCCACCCACAATTTCGACGGGTTACTATGGAAATTGAGGAAACGAAACTTAATGCAATGGATTTTGTGTGTTTGTATTTGATATTATAGTGATTATGTATATAAATTTGCTTTTTTCAATCGTACTTTAGATTGTAGAGGAGGCCTGTCCTGCAGTAGGACATATCTGGGATATAGTGGGACGTATACGGGCTGATACAGAGATGATGGTATTTATAAAACAAAAAGCTCACAAAATACCCACATACTAGCTGAATAGAGAGTATTACAAAAAGGAAAATATGGAAGTGACGGTGGAGATAGTAAACCAAATATCAGATCCATTTACGGATAACCTCATTGGACAAGGCTGAATCAGCGAATTCTCGGTTTGATTTATAAATAATAGCAGTCAGTTTTTAATCCCAGACAAAGGTTCAAGGAAAGTGCAGTGGCTGGTAGTAATTATGGCAGAGAGCTGCAAGACCGACTGGTTAGAAAGTGGACGCACTATCATTATCGGGGTCTAATTTATGGGTAAAAGTTAGGTGGGATTCGATTCAACTTCTGTTATTATTTTTTAGATAATTGTTAACCAGATCTGTGCAGAAATTACTAATACGAGTATGTATTGTCTAATATCAGTATTTGTGGAACTTGTTATGCAATATTTTCTAGGAAGTCTGTGCTTTGCATATATAAGATTTTTGTGAAAATAATATTGAATTGGGACCGAAGTATCAAGGTATTAACATTAAAATTAACGATTAAAATCTGACTTAATCATTTTGATACCAAATAAAATAAAATAAAAAACACTACGAATTAAAATATATTTATAAAGTTATCATTATCAAACCTATTAAACTTATCTCAGACAATTAAATTATGTTTAGTGGTCTAAAAATTCAGTTAGGCACATTATTTCATCGAGTGAAAATATTCCATATTTTAACGACTTTTTAATATTCCAATTAATTGCTCATCCATAAGTCTAAGTATAATTTAGTAAACACATTCCCAAACAAAGAAATCGTACAATGGTCTCCACATTCGAATAATATTACCGAAAACATACGAGCTAGTTTAGTCCTTAGATGGTTGTGATAAAGGGTAAATTCCCTTAGTATTTCGGTATCAGTAAACAAACTCATAATGCAGGCTGTTAACACAATAAAAGGCATAAATCTTTGCATAACAATGAGCTATAAATTACAAATGGGATGTTAGTATGAAGGGAAATTAGAGTTCGACAAATGCATTCTGCTAATATGATGTTGCTACACTGTCCGTATTGGGAAATGGTCCTGGTAAGTGTCTGGATAAAAGCCAGCTTTGCTTGCAGTAATGTGTATTGCGACTTTAGATCATATAAATTGTAATGTTATAATGTAATGTATTGTTACGCTTTGTCTGCTGTTCTGTATATTTATCTGTGTAGATATAGCTAGTATCTGTGTTGATTATTACTCAATGGAACACAATTTTGGGATTGGGTTGTTATCCAGAAATATTGTCCAGAAAAAATAATATACCTATACATACTTGATGTTACTGCATTTATGATTGTAACCTGTTTTGTGTTTAATAAAATAAATAAATAAATACTACCTTTCTACATCATAACTCTTTTTGATTTATCTTTCATTTATTTTTATTCTACTACAGCCTCCTCTATGTATAGGCAAGAAGCCGGTAGTATTTATACGAGTCACTTGTTCGATTCTTGCAACGAAATCGAACCTTTACTATTTTGTAATATCTAAGACGTAATTCATATCTTTAATGTATAGAGCGTCAACCCTGTCGGATTTCTTCCATTATTGGAATACAGTCATTGCAACTTTCTATCGTGTATGTATAACATATTCCGCTTCATGATAGTCCTTCTTAGGAATTCTGGTTTAGTTACATACACCTATAGATTTCCTGTCTCTTTAACACTCTTCCAACTTATTCGTTCTCGGAAGACAAACTGCATTCATGACTTAATTAGATAAATGCCTACTGTCAAACAAGAGACGGTGTGTTCGATCCCCGAACTAAAATAAATGTTAGTGTTTGCGAGACATAATATTCTCTTATATTTTCTGATACCCAACCCATAAGACTGACATCTTAGCGGGGAGAATATTTTTTACAGAATTCATAGACATATTGAGACTCAACATCGTATTTCTTGCATTGCTTTGTAAGTCATGCGTTGTTTCGTTTTATAACTGTCCACGAGCAGTCATATCGCTAACCATCAGGCGAATGGTATGCTCGCCATTCATAACAATAAAAAAGAACATATTCGCTCTCAATCGCGCAACCTTACAAAACCGTAAGCATTTCAAAGAAATTCTGAGAAGATTTTAAAATGTAATAGGTATCGCTAAAACCATTTAATCTTGGTGGATCCGCAAACGGGTAAAAATACGTATGCGGTTTGAAACTGCGAGAGATCCACGAAATGCTTTGGGTGGATGCGAGCACACGTTTCGTCTAAGTAATGGATGCTGTGCTAGTTTTGGCACGTTTTCTGTAGCCGCCTGCATTCCAGGTCATGAAAAAGCGTGCGGTAAAGTGGTTGAATCAAATTGCGTGTTAGGTATGTAACTCGTAAATTGCAATTTGTATTAATTGTATTAAAGCAATCAAGGACAAAGTTGATTTTGGGTAAGTATAAGCGTTATTTTGGATAGATTTAGGTACTACCGGTTTGCCTATTTTTGCAGTCAAACAAAGGTTCGAAACACTGCTTGCTGTGATTCTGTTTATAAGACGCAGCTAATGTTTTATGACCATTATGAAAACTTAAACCTTATGTCTCGAGCCGTTCACCTGATGATAAGCAATACGATCGCTCATGGATGCAAAACTAAACAATACCATGAATTAAAGCAATGCTTAGGATTCCACTGCGCTCGCTATCCTGATACGTGAGATGTCAAATTTTTATATTTCCAATAGTTACTCGCGATAAATGCCATGCAGGGCAATAAATGTAATGTTCTAATTCATTAGTTAAAATAATCCTATTTCATAGTTATTGCACATAACATGGGCAACAAATATAATATAATTTCAAAATATCGTTATAAAACAAGTTATATCTCTACGGTACTGTGGACTTAGTAACATTATTGGTAACTATTGATTTGCTTAACGTGCGATATTGCAACGTAGTTTTTGGATAATTTCATTGATTAGTAAATCTGGAACCAGTTATGTGAGAGATGTGTATCTGTGTAATTTCCAACAATGTGAATTCATAGTTTGTTTAGGAAAATGTTCTAGTACCAAGTGTATTTTTCTTCTTTTACCTACTTGTTTTCAATGATACTGTAGAGTCGACCAAATTAAAGTCCGCATTTTGTAAAAAGAATTATATATTTATTGTTAAATGCATATTTTAAGTTCACTTTAAGTCTAAACAAAACAATCTGTATCTGTATCAGCCCATATACGTCCCACTGCAGGGCACGGGCCTACTCTACAATCGAGAGTACGATTGAGAATGGTTAGGCCATATAGACCACCACACTGGCCTAGTGCGGGTTGGCGTACTTACATACCATAGAAATTCTTATAAATCGCTATGGTATGCAGGTTTCCTCACGATGTTTTCCTTCACCGTTTTTAGTGAGTGATTGCCTTTCAATACATACTTGACTCCGAAAAGTCAGAGGTGTGCCCTGGGATTTGAACGCGCGACCACCGGAAACATGTTGGCAGCCGCATCTGGTCCATTTACTAACAGGCCACCACACACTTAACTAACTAAACAAAACAAATACCACAAAAAATACTCTCATTTTAACTACCCTTAAAGAAGTTGGTTTTGTGCGGTTAATTCACCGATATATAAGTTCCTTTAAAATTTATGTTCGATTGTAAACTATGTTCAATATACATATTAAGTTTGATTGCGGTATAAGCGTAGGGCGCGGTTGGACGTCAGCTCAAGGCGTCACAAGTGAAGGGTAAAAAAGTCTAGTTGTGCTGTTTCTCGTATGGGAAGGCAAATAAGATCGTGGTAATATAGACCACACTGTCGGTATTGCCAATATTCGGCACTATTTATAGCTGTGAAGACCTATCATGTTCTTCACAGAATAGAAACTAAAAGTAAACTTTCAGGTACAAGCGAGTAATTAAATATAAACAGTAGATATAAAACAAACGAATCAATAAATAGTAACATAGATAGTTTAATTAGTTCCTCAGTACATATTATCTTCAGAACCAAATGTATATTATATACTATGGAATACGAGTAATTATATTGACGTAAAATGTCTGAGTGCGACAGAATAGTGCATGGTAATTTTTTATGTTCACTTTATTTCGATTAATGGTGAATGGATGCTTGTAGATGAACACACAAGCAAACTTTGTTTATAAGATAGATTCGTTCATTGACTCTGAAAGGTTTTATGGATTTTTCCTTTCATATATATTATTCATTAAACAATAAAATAATGTGGGCTTTTTGCAAATTAAACCACTGAATTGGAATAAAATAATAATTAAAACAGTGGATGAGCCCCGAAATTAATGGGTTGTAGTACATTTACGCTCTTATAATCCGGAAGATAGTTCATGAATATTTATTGGGTGTTGTTAATTGAGCATTGCTTGATTGAAATGTATTAAATTTTCCAAAACAATTAGATTAGTGAAATGGACGAGAACAAAGACGCAAAATTATATAAATGTGGTTTAAAATGTTTGTTAGTCTTTTCAAACTGGAAAATGTTTTGCAAACTTAACTTTTTCTTAAACGTAAATTTTTCGTGTATTTTTAGAAGATATTTGAATAATTAAACAATAGTATTTTCTTATATATTGTAAATATTTTTCGAACACAAAATTGAAGAGAACAATAAATTTTAATTTAATCATTTTACTTAAACGATATTCAGTTTATCGAAGACGTCAATGTTGCAAGAATGTATTGCCACGAATTTTAATTTCCCAACATCGTCCATTATTTTTACCACACGACATTGCTAACACCGCTTATTACATATTACGCGTATTTAAAATCTTCTTTACCTCTTAAAGAATGTAGTCATAATAGAACAAACCTAACCTCTTAAAGAGTACGTAATTAACATAACCAAATATTGTTTTTACTAATGAGCATAACGCAATTAGTATTCGCGGCGAACTTACAGAAGTTATTAAAGTTTGCGTAACATTCATTGTTTAATTGCCCTTAAAAGGAAAACAACTGTTTAGGCTTTAAACTTCTCACGAAATATAATTTATCAGACTTTCATTTTACTCGATGTCACGTTTTTTTATTCTCACGATTTTACTTTGTACACTTTCGAAGACCGAAAATTTGATACCAAAAATAATTTTAATATTTGTTCACACTCATCCCATTTTAGAGTACGGATCCATATCATCATAAAAAAAATTACAAAATTAAGTTAAAATTCACCATTGGTTAACTTGAGAAAGTATGTACGTACTTACATTTACATATTTTATTTACAATTGATTACAGTGTTTTTGATATCAGTGTTTATGTACTAATTATATTTATACCTAATGACATATAGATTATGTTTTATATCTCTGCTGATATTACATTAGCTAGGCTTAGGCATCGTCCAGACTTGTCGTACGACGCGAGAAGATTTCGCGCATTGGTCAGATACTGGGTGCTAGTAGACAAAGAATCGCGTGAATACAAATCATTCGCGTGTATTTCGCTCCTTCTGGACAAGCGTGCGCGCGTGGTTCACTTCTGTCTGTATAATACCGCAACGTCTTTTTCTCCCACCAAACAGCAGTGTTAATGCACTATAGTGTTTCGGATTGAAGTACATGCAAGCACATTGTAGGCAGAGTATTTACAATTGAAACTTAACATCTTATGTCTCAGGATGGCGAGCTCAGTGGAATGCCAAGCATTGTTTTGTAATTTAACGTGTTGTTTGGCTTTGCTACTGTTTCAGAGCGATCGTATCGCTTACCATCAGGCGAACGGCATGCTCGTGTCACAAAGGAGTGAAATAAAATAAAAATGTATTATACCATTCACAGTAATATTGTATGTGCTGACTGTACAAACTATAAACTAGTCTTGTTACAATTTCGCAATAAATAACGGTCTCAATGAAGATCATAAACCTGAGTTCATAAAATCAAACACGTGTGAATAGTTGAAAAGCGAGTTATTCAGGAAGGAATTATCGCCAGACATCCTTATTAACGTAATCTGGAAACTAACTGACGCGATACTTTTTAATACCCATTCAGCCACATAAGAAATTAATTGATTCAGCTTTATAGAAAGCTAATCTGAGCTGAGCCAATCAAAGATAATGTTGTCAATTATGTCGTCTTTATAGGGTAAAGATATACACTATTCTTCGTAATAATTCTTGTTAAATGAGTAACAGTAAATGAATAAAATACATATAAATAAATACACCCAAGTCATATGCATAGGCCTAACCTCACACTAAGATCGAGTCTTGTGTCGTGGGTATCAGAAGCTACGAGAGACTTTTCAGTCTCACAAACACCCAGACCCGAAACAAATACCTGTGAATCACACAAATATTTGTCTCGGTGCAAGGATCGAACCTGTAGTCTCACGTTTCACACTTCACAGTCAGCGTCCAACCAACTGGGCTACAGAGGCTATCAAAACAATTAAACAGTGAAGTTGACCTCACAGAAAATAAAAATTAAAGCAAAGGAACAAAGGTGAAGCAAGTGATTTAGTTATTTCTTGGGGCCGGATATTTTTTCCAAAAGTATGTCCTTCTTAATAAAAAACAGTTTTATGGAATTTATGCTTTTTGATTTCAAACTATTTAGCCTACTGTTAATATTCCACATCCAAATGATTCTTGTAAAATCAACTACTAACCGCTGCATATTTAACCTCGTTTACCTCAGTAACAATATTTGCATAGCCAATTACCGATATTAAAATAAAAACTTATCTGAAATCGATAATGGCCAGCAAAAAGCATGCTTTTATTGCCAAGGTCCGGTGGCCATGTAGGGTGTCTGCGTGCACACGCATTAACCAATGTTCCGTGTGGACCACCATCGAGTTTCACTTCGAATTATGAAAATTATAAACAATTGATTCAGTATTTGTTTTGATTTCTTAAGACTTTCTTTTCGCAATCATTTTTTTTTTTAATTGTAATGAATGGTGAGACGAGCATACCGTCTGCCTGATGGCAAGCGATACGACCGCTCATGAATAGCGATAAAACCAAACAACACCTTGAATTGAAAAGCAATGCTTGACAATTCACTGCGATCGCCATCCTGAGACAAGATGTTAAGTCTCAATATGTCCAGTAGTTACCCTGTCTACAATGTCCTTCAAACCGAAACACAACAGTGTAATTACACTGCTGTTCGGCGGGAGAAATATACATTGCATCGGTACAACAAAATAAAATTTGCCCAAACCAAACAGATGCTATTAGTGATACTGTTATAGCTTCGTCCAATATTGATGAAATTACATTTATAATTCTTGTTCTCTAATATTGTTAAGTCATTCTCCATATTTCCTTCGAAACGTGGCCACAACACTCCCGGTAACAAGTTTGTGACACAGTACAGATGACGGTACAGCGTCCACCGGCTAATGTTACTTCTTGTTGAAAGGTTAAACTTCATTCAGGACACATTAAACCCTCATTTCCTATTATAAACATTATATTTTGAATACGTGTGGCTTTTTGAACAGAGATGCTAGTAAGTTTGAGACGACATTGAATCTTAGAATACAACTTTAGTTAAGTTTTGCAGCTGCGTTGACATTTTATCATCAAAATTAACATACATACATTAACTCGCGTCTTTTCCCAGAAGAGGTGCCACCAAGATACCCACATTTCGCCTCGTATGTTCCATCCCACAATGTGATAGGGGGCGAGCCTATCGCCATATCAGTCACAAATTCTTGACTCCGGGCTGATCATTAATTAAAAAATCCACTATCACTTCACCCGAACCCGGATTTGAACCCAGGACCTCGGATTTGTAATCATACCGTGGTACGACTACGCCACCGAGACAGTCAAATAAAGATTGACCACTTCCAAAAATCGATGTTGTGTCCATTCAGCGCAATGATGTCATGAAATTAGCATTTCGAGCCACTCAAATATCAATCCAATGTCGACAATTATATGGTCTTCGAAACTAGCCACTTCTGGAATCTATGAAAGAAGATTAGTCTGGATTAAGATTTAAACGACAGACCGAGTACTTTATAAGTATATTTACCTATAATATTATTAATATTTCATTACTAATATTGACGCCGCCTGTGAAACGAGAGGCCGCGGGTTCGATCCCCGCACCGAGAGAAATGTTTGTGTGGCCCATAAATACTTATTCGGGGTCTGGGTGTTTGTGAGACCGAAAAGTCTCTCGTAGTTCCTGATACCCACGACACAAGACTCGATCTTAGTGTGGGGTCAGGACTATGTATGTGACTGTTGGGTGTTATTTATTTTTATTTATTTATTTAATATTATCTATAAAAATTTCCTATATAATTAACTCGAACTATTATTCCATTTAACATAATAACGACAGAAAAACGTATAATTTGCGAGAGAAACTTATGTTAAGCAATGGAGTTTTTGTAGTTTTTCTTGTTGATGATAATTAATATTTCGGAGACTATAAAGTAACCCTGAATTTTTGTTATTAGAGACTCCAAACAATATTAAATAATAACACAGTGTCTCTTCATGATATAGCATGATATACGAGTATATAATGCTATTGTTCCAGTAAAACTGTTCCTCATTCATAATGTAGGCAAGGCATTCAATTAATTAACACTTACGTTACGCATATTCCAATTAAAAATTACCGTGAGGTTCTTTTTATGAATGTTCTAGTAATTCCTGGTGCTTAGAATATTGATTGAAACTGAGGTAATACCGTTAGCGGGCATTATGAGAAATATTAAGCTAAAGTGGATTCATAATTTTTTTACTATATTTTATTATTATTTTTATAAAACATTTTAATGTCTTCTAGGGATTGCAATATTTAGATAACGTTGATTTTTTTAATATTTGTGTCCATGTAATCTACAAAATATAATTCAGGGATCTGAATTTTAGAGGGTTGGAAGTCTCTTATCGTCTCTAAAATCTTTTGAGCATACTTGTTATAAGTAGATAAAACATTTTTATATTTTTTTCTAAAACCATTGATATTTGATTGACAAGAACATTTTATATATAAATTATTGAAGCAACATATTTTCATAATAGGAAAGCTTTTATTTAACAAATATGTACGTATATTTTTCCGACGCAAACAGTCGCGCATTTTCCTCAATAAATATCGATGAGTATTTTTGCCCCCGCTCTCTTTATGACCAATGCTCTTTCGGTACTATTGCTTTTTGCCAATAATACGGATATGTTTGCATTAGAAAATGGTTGTTTTATAGTCATTACATTTAATGAAAATTTAATATTACGTTGGTAACGTTCTAATACTCGTGCACTATTTAGCTTTTAGTTTGCCGAATCGAATTGGTTCTATCTGAAGGCAATAAAGATATACTATATAATGGTTATTGTGGTTAAGGAAATTGCTGTTCTCTAAGGTTGTAATTCAATATGCAATTTTCACAATAATTACGGTAATGGTTGAAATTATATTAATTAGGTATAAGAACACCTATTGAAAATATAATAGGTATGTATTTTTTATATTTTCAGTTCTTAATTGAAAAAGGATGAAATTGGATCTGTAAAAAATCTTATAGAATTACGAAATCCTATGACTCTTCGGAAAAACACGCACCACATAATTGCGATTTGATGCGTTTCGAATTTAACGTCATACCACGCCTATCTACGTACAGCGTGTTAATGACTAATAAAACGATAGTTGTCTTTACGAAGTAATCAATCAACGTTAATTTGATCCATAATTATGTTATAATTTTTGTGAGCGAATTCTTTATCGCTTATATGAGAAAATGGATTCTAAAAAAATTACTTTTTGCATTTTTACGTTCATACTAAGAGAAAGACATTTTCACCTAACCTAGTCCACAGCAACTAGCAAGTGAACCACTCACACTTAACCGCACAGTGTCGAACAATGTTTCCTTCCTTATGTTATAACTATTGACAGTTTTATGAGACACGCCTCACGACACAAGTTCGCGTGATGGGCGCTAGCGGTTTCCTGTTAATGTCATATTATTATTCATTAATATATCGTATATGTTTTCTAGATTGGATAGAATACAATTTCACTTACAAGGAATATGTCTGGTCTTTAACTGGGAAATATATGTTTTTGTTTTACTAACTGTGGCACAAATATACTAATAGTTTTATAGTTATTTTATTGGAGTGTTTTGGGAAAGAAAACATTGTTCTATGATGTCATCTTGAAAAGACAACAGTAACAAGTTTAAAAAAGTCATATTTAGGTATTTTAAGTGGATCCAAACAAAATAAATGCACCCTTTTCCAGTGTATCGGCTAAAGACTTTCAAATCACGTGGAGATTAGTATTTTTTAATAAAAAATATCTCGACAGGTTGGATTTTCTTTTTCGTATCATATTTGAGTTCAAAAGGCTCTGGACTTCTGCCCTGACGCCTTAATAATCCATTCTTAATAGTTTGACATAATATGGACTGATACATATTGTTTTTACATTTTATTGCCATAATTATAATAAATGTGTTCAACATTTACTACTGCATTAAAAAAACTATTCGCATGATATTAATTCTGTGACAAAAATATTTAAATAATACACAATACTAATTTATATACATTAATAATACTTAAACGAGTCTATAAGGTGTGGAAAATGACTTTATTATTAGAACTTAATGGCTAAAACAGTATTTACGTCATAATTAATGTTATATAACAGCCACTTATTTATTTATCATCATTATCCTTAACTATAACTTTAGCAATATTGAAGAATGATACGGCTTATAATTTTAAAACTAGGTGCCTGCTAATACCGTCCTTTTTGAGAGTAGACATTTTGTCTTCCACCCTGGCCTTCTTTTTTGTTTTTGTTTTTTTTTTTATTATTCTGGCAAGGTAGAGTAACTACATTGCACCTAGCGGTAAGTACAAATGCCCTTCAGACAAATTTTCTGAAATATTATAATTGTGGATAAATTTCAGACATTTGTAGGGTTGCTCGCGATGTTTTCTACCGTCATTAACTTTGAAAAGCGATGCGCGTGGACTGGGTTTATTTGTTAGACACCTTGTTTTTCAATTAAGTTATCGTACATTGTTACTTTCTTTATTTTGCTACGAAAACGTTAATACATAATGAATTTAGGTTCTCTCTTGATAATAGTAACACAAGTGAACCCAAAACGCTATACTTACACTTACGAAAGTCATGACGTATTATCAACCACTACGTACGGTTGTTTTCTGCGCGGATACAAACATCCTACAACTACCCAATAAATCCAATGGACCTATAATTTCCGCTCACCCCTTGTAACTTGGCCGCGCATGGAAAGTCGATATCCGCTACATCGGTGCGCAAGCGCATCCGTGTAACAAAATGAGTCGGCAAGCCAGTATATTGATTCGCGTGTTTGGCCCAGCAACCCGCTAGAGTTAAAGCAGGATCGCAGAACAAATCATTGCTAATAGCGTTGCAAACAGCGTTAGTTTATGAACCGTCTTGTTATTACTTGTGCTATTTATTACCCTGTTTACGAGCGGAGGAAATAAGGGGTAAATTATTGAAGTTGGCGGTGGTAAAATTATTTTTTGAAATTTAAACGTATAATAAAAAAAAAAAATTATATTTTTATTCCATTGTTCATTTTTCATGAAATATGGAACTTCACAATACTCAAATGATAATAATCATCTAACCAGCAATCTTACGTATGTACATAATATTATGCTGTGTACAAGAAAATCACCTAAAATACTAAATACAATTTTAAATAATAGAATTACATTATTTCGTCATAGGATTCTACTATATAAAGCTTGACCATTTTTTTTAGATTACTAATGGTTTATATACCTGAGAGATGTGATACCGAAGCAGGGTATAACTTTTTATACTGATGAAACAAACATAAATATTATTGAGCTGAAAATGTCATTCTTTCACGTTATTTACTGTTCGTGTAAATGGCATTTTCCTGATCTATTCCGCCATAGGAAGGTACTTATGTAAATATTTATGAATGACAGATGAGAGATAAAAAGCACATTAGAGTACTACTCTACCGGTACGCGGTATTCACCGCAAGAATCTCGGTGTAAACACCGCCGAAGCATTTAACTAGTATAATGACCTTCCGACTTGAGATTATCTTGTGTGTATTTATTGCGCGTCGATGTTACTTCTGATGCACAATTTAGTAAGGAATTAGCACGGTATACATTGTAAGATATTTTAGAAAGAAAATGTACTAGGGAAGAGCCTCATAAATATTTTTCTTCACAAACTCAGGAGTTTTTCCCAGAATGGACATAAGTGCTCCCAGGATACCACGTTTCGCCTTGTGTGTTCCGGCCCACGATGTGTACGGGGTTAGTTTATATTTTTATAAGCATAACTAAGTGATATGCACTTAATGATAAATGCAATCCATAGACCCAGTTGAGATATTCATGCCAGCCTGGTGGAAAGTGGATATACAAATTATCTAATAAATTATAAATAAATACAACCAACAGTCACATAAATAGTCCTGACACCCACCAAGATCGCTCTTGTGTTGTAGGTATCAGGAACTACGAGAGACTATTCGATTTCACGAACATCCAGACCCGAGACATATACTTGTGGTTCTCGTAAACATTTATTTCGATACGGAAATCGAACCCTAAGCCTCTCGTTTCACAACCGGTGTCTAACTACGTTTCGAAGTCTATCAATGATAAACGAGAAATATACACATATGTACATGTTTCATTGTTTTTCTACCCTCGTATATGATCATTGTCAATCGGACAGATACGAATATCTTCCACCAGCTTATAATTCTAGATAAACATACATTTATATTAACATATTAAAGATGTAACCTAACCTTGAAGCAGTATTCGCGATTTTGTGAGTCGATTGGCAAATAAAAACGATATGACCTATTTAAATTAACACGTATAAAATAATTTTAATAAAAATAGAATACTGTATATGAAATTGGATTCTCTGAATTTAAAATCATTTTGTAACATAATCGAAAATGATGTGTCGCGAAACAAGGTTGAAGCCAAATATGTTTATTATTTCTCATTGCTTTGTACCAAAGTTGTACAAAGTTTCAAATATAATCAAGTGGAGCCACGTGAAAATATCATTAGTAAAAGTTATTTATGAAATTTATTTTTTATTCTAGATCACAATGCCTGAGATAGAGCCTTATTCACTACATTTTTCTTTACCTTTAAAGTCATCACTAACTATAGTAACACATATTAATTAAGAAGTCTTTGAGATCACTACATTCGGAGCATATGCCTCTCCCAGATAAGAAAGATACTGATATCTTTCTTTTCATTTAACCACTTTATTATCGCTATTGATATCAAACCAATTACTAAGCCTATTAGGCAAACATTACAACTAGAATAAAAGTAGAAAATATTCCACTATAAACTAATTTATTGGTGCATTGATTCACATCAAAAGTGATTTATGGTATTCTATGTTTATATTTAAAAATCAGGTTTCCTATTAACCTCCGCGCCCTACATCGCACAATATGGCGGCAAGAAACAAGATTCGCTACCGTGTTTTAATCATAGAAATGGATAGCTCCTCAATTTGAATTTCAAATCGTGGCCCATTCCCAACGGTTGTTGACATTTGATGGGTAACCCACGTTTTTGGACTGGTCACGACTACTGAAAGACATGGGATGGAATATCTCGTGACAGATGTCGATATATTGGATGAGTTTGAATTTTGCGGATGAGCAGATTGTGTGAAACATGAAACGACAATCGCCAGATAGATTTGAATCGATACTAATAATAAGATTCATCGAGTATTTTTTTTATATTGCAATAAATGTCGGAACGAGCAGGTCATTCGTCTGATTTTAAGCGAGATTACCGCTTATGGACAATAGCAAAACCACCAACACCAAGCAGTGGTTGGCGTTTCACTGCGCTCGCCATTTTAAGTCTCAATATGTCCAGTAGTTACTCTGACGGTGGTACTTACCCAGACAGCCTCTCATGAATGACAGACTCACCACCACTGAAGTGAATATTTTTTTCTTTTTCACATTAAAAGCACAGCGGTTCATACTTATTTTTTGCATAAAGACAGTATTTGAGAATGACATAGGGTTATTTTTGCTCTAGAAAAATGAGTAGTTCCGGTGCAATACAGCGTGGGATTTCTTGATGCAGTGGGCGTGACGCCGGAAGCAAAAACTGGTTAATAAGCATCTCAAGAAGATGTATAACACATTTTAACCCGATGTCCTTAGGAACGACAATGGCTAGGTTTGCAGAAAAATTTCAACATTAATTTATTTATGTGTTTGTGTGTCTTGTTTGTTGTTTGTGAGACCGAAAAGTCTCTCGTAGCTCCTGACACAAGACTCGATCTTAGTGTGGGGTCAGGACTATGTATGTGACTGTTGGGTGTTATTATTATTATTATTAAAGGTCGTGGATATCATTTAGCAAAAAGAGAAGCCGCTTGATCATTTTAAATATATGTGTATTTTAAACTTCAACGCCCAGTCGAAAAATGTTGAACTACTCTGAACTTTTTTTACAATTCATATTCTGCACACAATTAGTATGATACGTCGACAAAAGCAGTTTCAGTTGTTGTTATGAATAAAATCATAATATAAGAAAAAAGAAAACAAAAATATTGAAGATAAGAATACTTCAGCAGCTTTAGTAACAAATATGAAGCTGACCTGGATTCTAAAAAATAGTACAATCGAATTATTCGTAGAAATTGATACAATTCAATTCAATTAAATTAAATTGACTTTGCATTCATTTGGCGATTTAGGCGTTAATATTTTTCACTGAAAAAAAGTAGAATAGTCTAGACTTTGTTGATTTCACTAAGGTTATTGGTAACTGAAGGATATTTCAACACATTTGAAGTAGATATCTACCTAGATTTGAATTCTATATTTTTTATTCGACCATTGGTAAAAGGGATATTTCAATGTTCTTCTGTTCCACATTTATATCGGGTTAAAGAAAAATCATCAAGTTATGATGTATATTGATATTGCACAATGATTTTGCGACCTGACAGGTGCCTAAAATAATAAAGAACATCGACCATAATGGACCTTGAAGGGACCAGTTATGAATGGTACATCAAAAAATAGTACGATTTATTAGAATAAAAATGCATATTTCCATATATTTTTAAATAACCGGATAAAAAAGAAAATCTTAAAGTGTTTTAATAATATTGAACGCGTATGAGCGCGTTCCATCACTCATACTTTGTTTCAAAATAAGGTTTTATCTACAGCGTTGAAGGTAGTCAGTGCTGAATTAAAAATAAAGTGTAGGTATTTTCTATGAAACATATGACTTCTGAGCGCTGTCATTTGCTTTATTGTGATTTTCAATTTGCGCCTAGTGTTATTTCTCTGTTTATATTTATGACTTGGCTTTGATATTTGATAACGAGTTCCGATAGACCCTTGCATTTCTGAAGACCTTGTACGATTGACCATTGGATAATGATATCGCTTTGTGATTTGGTTAAAAGTGCGAAGTATTCTCATATTTCCAACATAAACCCGGAGCGTCAGTCTATCCTTCAAAATGTTTTTTGCATTGTGTTCATATAATTCAGCATAGTGTTTCAAAATTATGTTCTTGTTTTATGTTGTTGTTTTTGACAATGACATTATAATGTGCTATTTTTTATACGTGTAATCCTAACCTAAAAAATTACAAATATATGAAATATTTTAATAAATCCGGCATTTTTAAAACCTTTATCTAATTGGACATAATTCCTTAAGCACTATGCAACAAAATAAACTATATCTCAGCTGTGTACAATATATTTTTTTGCCAGGTCCCAATATGTATGGACGTGACCGATGTTCTTTTGTCTGGAATAGGCTTTTTGTCTACCACGTTGGCCTCTTTCTTTAGGAAACCTGCATGCATTTTGAATAAATGCATGCAGGTTTCCTAAAGATGTTTTTATTCCTGTTATTTAATTTAATTATGGCGATAGCCTCGCCCTCTGTCACAATGTGGGACGGAATATACTAGGCAAAATGTGGGTGTCCTGGCACCACTGGTTACCCCTTCTGGGACAAAAAGCGTGAGTTTATGTATGTATGCATTTAAATGTAAATGCTTAGTATCCATATTATAAAAAATAGTATATTCATACTATAATAAAAATAGTATATTCATACTGTAATAAAAAGTTACTTTTGATACAATATGTTCATACCGTTTTAAAATGAACTTATTACCAGCTAACAGGCCAGTTAAAACTATCCGTGGAATTGGAAACGTGGTCAAGCCATTTATTAACTGTGTTATAACAAGAAATCCGTGCTAAACCGCTAGTAAAGCGTAATTTTAAAATTATAAAGCGAAATAAGACCAAGTTATTAATCGCTTGAGCGATTTATTCCTGGCTGAATGGTCTTGATGTTGAAAATAGCAACTAGATCAATTAAAGACATACCATTTATTATTTTGTTAAACCTGCCAGTATTTTGTTTTGATTATTGTTTCTTCTTTTTTTTCAGTTAACCGGTAGCTTGGTTTACTTTTAGAAACCGCGATTAAAAACGGTTTTTTTCTTTAATATCGGGGAACCGTTACTGTAATCTTATAAAATAGCATTGGAATCGATTCGATCACGTGATATTTGGATTTGATTGAAGTGGAATGTATTTCTTTTATTTAAGTAATTTTAGCCTGTCTGTCGTCGTGCAGTGTGTGATATGTTGGTAATGGTAGTCGGAAGTTCGAAACATCTTTCAGCCTTTTTGGGTAGCGTTTATAGATATTGTTAGTTGTTTGTGCGGCGGGGTGAAATGAGGATTATACATTTAGGGTAGACTGATTGGTATTGGCATTGTTTTCATTTCAATGATTCAAAATAGATGTGTTCAGTAATACAGTCAAGCTATGTGTGTAGTTTTGTAGGACTTAAGATTAGTTTGTGAGTTCCAATCATAGTAGTTTTAAAATTTCATAAACAAATAAAAAAATTAAGCCAGACGCACAAATAGTAATTGCTTAATTACATAACATAGCATCTACGTTTTTATGATTTTTTCGAGAATTCTTATGATTCATAATTACTCAATTTATTAACATGGATACAACTAATGGTTGCTTAGATTTACGCGAATGTTACACATTGAAATAAAACTATTATTTAATTATATTCCGCTATAAAATCTGTAAATAATAGTTTTATTGCAATTGGTACAACTGTTAATAATAATGATGTCCTTATTACGTGTTAATTATAATTAAGTATAACCAAGAAGCAGGAGTCACATTGAGTATTTAAATAATTGAGATAATAATTATTATATTGTTAAATTTTTTTTTAGTTTTCCTTAGAAATTGTTCATTGATATTTTTTTTATAGAGATGCTGCTAAATTTTATTTTATTCAGAAAGCTTATATACGAGAACATGTCGAGCTGTAATATTACAGGGAAGGTATAAAATAAAATATTACAGGGAAGCTCACATAATATGAATATCTAGTTCATGCATATCTTCGATGTCTCTCTGCTTATGTCACACTTTCGTGCGGTCGATGCCGTGTGTTTTTATTGTACGTGATGCCAATATGTATGATTTTTCTGTCGTCCACCCTCATGGTTACATTTTGTCAGGAAAATAACTGACACCGAAAAACATATATATATAAAATATTTTTTTTACATAAATCAGATACAATGAATTTAGTATTTTAGAATCGAAACCGGTCTTCATTACTCATCATTTATGCTATAGTTATCTAGTAGATTTAAATATTTTTAAATAAATATAGGCGTGGGTAAACTATGAATGTAGCCGTAGCCAGTCAACCTTTTTTCGAAATATTCTTAATATATTATCAAAAATTATTTTGTTTAATACTATTTTTTAAATTTTATAACCATTGTAGTAATAAGTACGATAATCGTGTTTGTTACATTGCAAAGGCGGGTAGCATGCAAGTTAAACTACGATTAATAATGTATTATTACCTTACGCAGCACTGTCATACGTTTGCATTGCTTTCTATCATTATTCAAAACACTTCACTCATCAAAACACAATATTTTCACTTCGAAAACAATAGTTAGTGAATTAAATGCACTTTAAAATCTATAAAATACACCACAGTCAGTATTCGTAATTTAAACACCCAACAAAAAAAAAACAAAAACCTGTCGATATTGAAACTCCACGACTTCGTTTTAGTCGTGCAATATTTTTTTTTTCTTTATATTCTATGCCACTATATTCGCAAATCCAAAATATCAAAAACCTTCGATTTTCAAAAACCACGAGTTCGTTTTCGTTGTTCAATATTTTTTTGATAATGAAAAGACGCGCGAACGTATAGAAATGACCTAGAGAACTGACTGATAGAAGTGGCGGACGCGCGGGCGCAGCGATGCGGTGCGCACATTCGAAAACACGAGCTTGTGAGAAAATTGAAATGTCTTGATGCTTTTGCAAGAAAATATTGTTCATTGACTGATATGATATTAACTCGTGTTTATTGATCGTTAAAATTATTGGTCTGAACTATTGGCTTATAAACAATTCTTTAACATTTTAAGCATATACATATGTTATTTTTGTTGCAATCATATTAAAATATAATGTATATCGTCAGTGTTTACATGTTTACGCAAACAGGTAAAAAATATTCTAATAAAACAATTAAAGAAATAGCACACACTCGTCTCATTAAACGGTTTATACCTTTTTACAATTTAAAAGAGTTTCGGCTTTATTCAACCTACGTCTAGTGTAGGTTGATGCATTTCATCTAAATGTATAATATTTTTGTCGCAGTTGTGATGCTTTCCTGTCGTTGTTTTCATCTACCTCTTAAGTGAGCTAAACTAAGAATACACACGTAACTTTGAAAATTAAGAAGTGTGTATCTAGGCTCGAATTTGCCACCTCCGGTTTGTAATTCCGCTTCCAAATGGGCTATTTTTTTCAAATAAAAACTGATTTTCAAATTCTGCAGGTGTGCTGAAAGGAATTGCAATTAGCATGATAAAAGGACGAGGACGTAGTTGTAGATTGCACCTGCCGACAACTTTGACAATCAACTTTAGCTTCCATTCATTTTTGGAAAATTTTATAAAACTGCTTGCTCTAGAAAAACTTTCAATTGACACGGATTTCAATTTGCATTATTTATGTTGTCTAACAAAAGGACTTAATCCATCTACCTATTTGGATATTACAATCTTTTTTTTCAAATACGCTTCTATAGTCTAAAAATAATATAATACAACCTGCATAAAAAGGAAACTATAATATTCCACGCACCTAATATACAAAGTAAAAGGGGATTTGACACTAAATTAATTATTATTTACCTGACATTATTGTGAATATTACCAGCTGTACAAGCAACTGGCCTAACATATATTTATTGAAATATTTGGATTATAACTGCACCAATGCACTAGCCCCTAGGATTACCTACACTAATACGGCAGGTACTCAATCGATGCCCTCATTTAGTAAACGCTATAGAAATAACATCGCTATTATAAGCAGTATTTTTAATGGTATAACTATAATATAAAGCATCAAGTAATGTGAGTCGCGGTATAATCTTCATTCTCGATTCATAGGCTTTGAACACAACACGCGGCCGATATGAGATTCCACGAGATCGCATTAAAGCCGTGCACACATTAAATCGTTTTACGTTTTTTATGAATCACCCAGACGGCTATTATTTTAACGGTTTATGCAATTGCTTTCTGATTCAAATAGTTGTGGATAACCCTTCGTCACTGTGATGAGATTTTAATTGGGGAAATATGTCTGCATCTCGGTGAATTGATTTGTCATAATAATTATATGGAGAGATGTCGTAATATTATTTGATGTTTTTAGATTGCTATGATTACATTGCATTTGTAATAAAACAGCTGATTGGTTTCTTTTGGGTACAGTTATTACATTTCGAATAACACTAGCATATTAATATCATATTAAGTTATAATCGAGGTAGAAAGAAAACAACAAGATTACTTACACGGAAATTATACATACATATATACTGACGCCTTTTTCCCAGAAAGGGTAAGCAGAGGTGCCAGGACACCCACATTTCCCCTTGTATGTTCCGTCCTAAGATGTGATAGGTGGCGAGCCTATCGCCATATCGGGCACAAATTCTTGTCTCTGGGCTGAAAATGAATAGAAAAATCGAATATCACTTCGCCCAACCCGGCATTCGAACCCGAGACCTCAGCTTTGTAACCGTACCCTAGTACAAATACGCCACCGATGCAGTCCACCTGATGGTAAGTAATCACAGTGAACATCCATAAAGCTTAGATCATGGAAGGGGTATCATCCGGCAATCACACTCACTGAACGAAACGCGACAGCATTAATGTCGATCTCCTGTGAAATAGTGCTACCACCCTGGGGTGGTACTAAATGTCGTCAGTCATGATTGACAACAGCGTGGCTCTTCCACATTTAACATGTTAAAATTGACCCAAAAGTCATTGATGTTGCCATAAGAATTAAGGACTTCATATTGTCTGTATGTATGTATATATTGCTTTGATAGATATTATACACTATCGAGAAAATTATTGTAAAATGTTTTTCCTTGTACCATTTTTTCATGAACAGAGAATTTAATTAAATGTTAAATATTATATTATGTTCATAGCGTTCTCTTCATTAACCAGATGGATCTTGGTAGCACGCGATTAAAAGGGGATTTGACCGGCTTTGTACTAGCCTTTGTTCATAACTATTATAATGAAAAGTGGTAAAAACATCGAGATTAAAAAACACTTAAGTTAAATACGCTAATTATAACATTAAAATGGTTTTCTCTCAATTAAATACTTTTTCATTTAGTATACAGTTACATTTTTGATCAAGTTGTTTGTCTTATAAAATACTAATTGAACGCTGATATTTCCCTAGTGTATTTGAATTCTAAATGTACTGTATATATGTATGTACTGTACGTACTCCATCTTTTGAAATACAGACCATGGTTCGTTCTATCACTCAAATCTGTAAAATAAGACCAAAGTCCGATCACACGATTATTTTTATTTTGTAAGATTGCTTATTATTTAGATCTGGTTGAAATTGGCGCAAACAATGTGGGGCTTGTAATATTTATCTAAAACAGCATAGTTTGAAATAAAACATGTTTTTACGGATTTTATTCCGAAATTGTTTAATTCTTACATTATTTAACTTTTCGAAGTTTCGATTACTTTACAGCTTGCATGGTCTTTTACAGAGAAAAAGACAAATGTTTCACATTATATAACACATTGAACCTCTGCCAAATTAAGGGTTAAAAGGTGTTACGGGTAGAAAAAATATCCAAAGTACAGTCACGAGCATAAATATATTACTATTGGAAGATTGGCAAAAATATCTGTCCCAAGAATGAGTTCAATAATATCTGTGTGCACGTACGCAGCAAAAATATCTGATGTCATCCGGCAGCATAATAAAGTGGCATCAATATTATGTGATGAAACATGTATGTACATCAAATAATTGTGATAACCTTTCGAAGCAAAAATATGTGACGTTACAGGTGGCAAAATGATATGATCACTCGTGAAGAGCAAATATATGTATTGTTTTCTATTTCTGTAATTTGCATTGATTCCTCATGAAAAGCATAAATATATGACATCAACTAGGTGGCAATAATATCTGACATCCCTACAATTTCTTCTTCTTCTACCTGGCATTATCCCGGCCGGTGCCAGGGTCCACCTTCCTGCAAATTCTACTCCATTTCGTCCGATGTTCGGCATCCTCAATAGTAAGGCCATTGTGCCAAATGGCCAAGCGCGTGGTGGCCTGTTGGTAAACGGACTAGGCGTGGCTGCCAATATATTCACGGTGGTCGCGGGTTCAAATCCCAGGGCACAGCTCTGACTTTTTGGAGTTATGTGTGTATTGATAGTCAATCACCACGCACTAAAATAGTGAAGGAAAACATCGTGAGGAAACCTGCATACCATAGCGATTTTTAAGAATTTCTATGGTATGTAAGTCCACCAACCCGCACTAGGCCAGCGTGGTGGACTATATGGCCTAAACACTCTCAATCGAACTCTCGATTATAGAGGAGGCTCGTGCCCTGCAGTGGTTGTATATGGGCTGATACCGAAGAAGGCCATTGACCCTTATATCTTGATGACATCTAGTAATACCTGCGCCAGCATACTGACTAAAAACCTCTCTAAGACCGTCACATGCTTTGTGGCGACATCGGGCGAAAAGCGCCCCGATTTACGTACGCGTTACCGCCCCGCGCAAAACCATTGCTGGTCCATCCATTATAGGGGTCCCGGACGACCCTCACTTACAACTATTTTTTGGACGCCCGTTTAAGGTGTTACGAGCGTCCATAACAGAGACGAGGCTCTATCGTACATCTCGGAGTCGTTATACGTGAGGGTGTACCGCCCCCGCAGTTTGCCCAGCGACACTGAAGACCCTCTTTGTTCACCTCTAACGACGTGGCGGAATTCTGGCGCTACTATAGGGTAAGGACGCCGGTTCAGCCGTTTATTACCCGGCGCCTTCTTTTTTGCAGACGGCGAGCGGGATCGTTCTGTTCACGATCCCACTGCCTGATCACTCCCGGATGTTTTGCAGCTACGATTTTTTCTTCGTCCAGCGCGTCTCTTAACTTCCACTTAATACAAATTACAAATAATTAGCAATCGGGCACGGCTTCGCCCGGATGCAGATAGGTTTTGAGTCCAGCCCACATCAACAACACATTATTTTGGGTACTAACTATATTTCCCGGGCGCCGTCTACTATATTCCCCGTCCTGTTTTATATGGTTTATGTCCCGGTTCATTCAAACACTTGACGAAAAGCGTGCAATCCTGTCCTCTCCTATCTCGTGCCACCCATTCGAATTTGAAAGAGTACCAAATATTTATATTTGAGTCCCTGACTCATCCCAGGGTAACGCTAGGATTTTTCGGAATGAAATATAGCCTATATTTTAGGACCGGACAGATATAGATTGATGTAGGTGTGCACCAAGGCTCGGCGCTGAGTCCATCCCTCTTCAGTGTTGTGCTCGACGCCATTACGTCTCACATCCAGGTCCCTGCGCTCTGGTTGTTGATGTACGCCGATAACATCGCGTCTGTCAATCGCGACTGGCGATTTTTGGAGCAAAGTCAGTTGGTGGAAGGAGACGTTTGAGAGCAGTGGTCTGGAGTTAAATGTGGCGAAGACCGAGTACATGGCTTTCAGGAGTACGGACCCCAAAGCATAGAGATAGGGAACGAACTTGCCGTGAAGTCGGATAAGTTCAAGTATCTTAGGTCCATACTGCATGAGTCCGGTGACATAGACCATGACGTCAAAGCCCGTATAGGCGCTGCTTGGTCTAAGTGGAGGGAGGTCTTGAGCATACTCTACGATCGCAGGATGCCGATGAGGCTCCAGGGCCTCATCTATAAAAGCATCGTGCGGCCGATGCTCCTATATGGTTCTGAGACGTAGCCTGCCCTCAAGCGGCACGTCGAGGAGGTCCACGTCGCAGAGATGAAGATGCTGAGGTGGATGTGCATCGTTACGCGTTTAGACAGAATCCGTAACGAGCACATCCGTGGCAGTCTTGGTGTCCGCGATGTGGCAGATAAACCCCAGGAATCCCGCTTGAGATGGTATGGTCACGTCCTAAGGAAACCACAGGAGTGCATCGGTAATGCGTGCCTAAGCCTCAATATTCTCGAACCTCGACCGAAGGGCAGACCAAAGACAAGCTGGCTAGATGTCGTCAAGGAAGATCTATGGGCCTTTTTCTGTATCAGCCCATATACGACCCACTGCAGGGTACGAGCCTCCTCTACAATCGAGAGTTCGATTGAGAGTGTTTAGGCCATATAGTCCACCATGCTGGCCTAGTGCGGGTTGGTGGACTTACATACCATAGAAATTCTTAAAAATCGCTATGGTATGCAGGTTTCCTCACGATGTTTTCCTTCACTATTTTAGTGCGTGGTGATTGACTATCAATACACACATAACTCCAAAAAGTCAGAGCTGTGCCCTGGGATTTGAACCCGCGACCACCGTGAATATATTGGCAGCCGCGCCTAGTCCGTTTATCAACAGGCCACCACGCGCTTGGCCACTTGGCACAATGGCCTTACTATTGGGGATGCCGAAGATCGGGCGAAATGGAGTAGAATTTGCAGGAAGGTGGACCCTGGCACCGGCCGGGATAATGCCAGGTAGAAGAAGAAGAAATTGTAGGGATGTCAGATATTATTGCCACCTAGTTGATGTCACATATTTATGCTTTTCATGAGGAATCAATGCAAATTACAGAAATAGAAAACAATACATATATTTGCTCTCCACGAGTGATCATATCATTTTGCCACCTGTAACATCACATATTTTTGCTTCAAAAGGTTATCACAATTATTTGATGTACATGTTTCATCACATAATATTGATGCCACTTTATTATGCTGCCGGATGACATCAGATATTTTTGCTGCGTACGTGCATACAGATATTATTGAACTCGTTCTTGGGACAGATATTTTTGCCAATCTCCCCATAGTAATATATTTATGCTCGTGACTGTACATTCACAAATGTTTCTTTTTTTTATCCGCTTTCGCTAAAAAAGGAAGAACCTGTATCTTAAGAGTCAGTGATTCAGGTTGGAAATTCATGTTTTAATATTACATACGTGCAAACAGCATATTATTTGGTTTAGTAACATCAAAGGTGAATTCAAAACAAGTTAACGAGACCGAGTTAGCATATATAGCTAGATTTAAATAATACCCGTACCTTACATTTCGAAATGGAAGTTTAAATACGATGATATTCTCGAATGCAGACAAAGTATCAATAGCAAGCTCGTATTGAAGCATATAATCCTCGCGACGGGGTATAAGCAAAATTGACGTCGGCTTTCGCTAATCCGTTGCATCTCGCTCCTTTCCAATGAAGAGTATTAAGCTTGATAACAGAAATAACATGTACAAAGCGGCGTTACTGAATATTCAGTTGCTTTGCTATGCGAAGGGATTATAAACTTCACGTTTTAGAGTTCATAAATCTTAGACTAAATGTTTCAGCGTTTAGCTAATGTGAATTAGTTACTACTGTAATTTAGTTGAGTATACCATTTTGTTTTTTGTATGTTTACGTCTGTATCCCCAATTGGGTGGACAGAGACATCACTTAAGCCGCTGATGCGTTGACTGAGGGCGAGCCGCTTGGCATGCTTGGAACAATTTTATATCTTAGACAACATAATACTCGTATATGATACTCGTATATCCTTGCCAGTTGTTACTTCTTTTGTGACATACATTCATAAAAATCTTTTATCCTTTTAACACCCTTTCTTCCATTGATTTTCAAAGCGTAGCATCGCCTCCGTGGTCCTCAACTATTGTAAGTAGCTACGAACCATGGTTGAGTTTAAAAATCACCAGATTTGAAAAAAATGCTTGTTGGATTGCTACCTTAAAAAACATATACACAGCAATTTTATAGGAAACATTTACCACTCATAAGTATATTCGCATATGTGGAAATGTAAATTCGTTCCGATTTCCGTTACTAACCACTTTCCAGCATTCATCGATACTCGCATACTTTGTAGTATGTAACAAAGTAGATATTGTAATTGCAGTGTGTATGTTATACCAGATGGTTGGTCAGTGGGCCACCGTGTGCCGTACTGCATCCTTGTTAACTAACGGTTATTAACTTATATATTGTATTGTGCAAGTTGAAGGATGAAGCGGATTTTTTTTTGGTTCATCACTTTCTTTTTCTAAAGGATTTTACCACTCTTTAACGCGAATTTAAGTGATACTGTTATATCATATTGTGTTTAATAAACCTTGGTGCTCATTATGAATTTCTTTAAATTAGTGAAGAATTACCTATTTTCAGTGACCGAGTAAATGGCTCATTAGTGGTAAGTGTTTGTCGCCGCTCATGAATATATACAGCCCTTTCTTAAGGGTGTTTGACCGGCTACTGAAAGTGGTAAACGAAAGAAAGTGAAAAAAAAGGGAGAGGCATTAAGCATCCAGGGTTACTCTTGGATTAATCAATTGCGATGTTTCGAATAATTTGCTTGAATTTAAGAGTGTAAAGATTTTCCTCGATGCAACGCTATTTCTTTGATAACTAACTTCTTGTTCACTAGTAAAAAAAAAAAAATCTAATATCTAAATTTAATTTCTTCAACAAATAAAAGTAAGCCCAACTGTTCTCAAAGCATCTGTGTATAAGTTTATTACTTATACCATAGGAAACTATTCCACATCTTCTAATAAGCTCTAATGTAAGCCTCATGCGGCATGTCCAATGCATGTGAACCACTTATACCGACAATTTCTATCTTAATACCGCTTTAAATTCGTAATTCATAAACTACGCTTCGTATAAAGTGCATATTTAATAACTTGTCGTCCATGACATGACAGGTCTTACCGCCTTTCGATAGTTTTATAGTTATTTTGTAGGTACAAATAATTTTGCAACATCCGTCCCTAAGCTTGTATGGGTTCAGATATAAAAATATTTTAGTTTTTTATACGACGGTGGTATGTACTCAGCTAAAAACATATTTAGATGAATTTAGCAATAAAAGTTCGGTGAACACTCGGGGCAGCTAAAGTTTCAAGAAATAACTAAACTGCGAATCCTTTATAACCACTGTTCTGTAAACTTGTTTTGAAAGCTATAGTCTTGTGGCCGTTGGCGAAAACAGCGTTGTGAACCTGATGGTAGAGAAAAATATGCACTGAATCTAAATAATGTATTTAAAGGTTCAATGAAGTATTTTTATTTTATTTTATTTAATACATTATACTATAGCGCTGGTTATTTTTTTCAATAAAGGACTAAATACGCCATCATTAAGTGTTCGTCGGAAAATACAATGACTCAAATACCCTTCCGATTGTCATCTCTGAAAAACTAGAAGGTAGTCATAAAAACTTTTCCCTTGGAAAAAATTACAATGACTTTTACTGGTGGTAGGTTTCTCATATGTGAGAGGCCATCTGGGCGGTACCACCGCAGTGTCTATTTCTCCCGTCAAACAGCTGTGTAAATGCACTGTTGTGTTTCGGATTGAAGGGCATTATAGCCAGTGTAACTGCTGGACATATTGAGACTTAACATCTTATGTCTCGGGGTGGCGAGCGCAGTGGAATGCCAAGCGTTGCTTTGTTATTCAAAGTGTTGTTTGGTTTTGCTACTGTTCATGAGCGGTCGTTTCGTTTACCATCAGGCGAACGATAATGCTCGTCTCGCCATTATTGCAATAAAAAAAAGAAACTTTCATATTTATTTATTTATCTATTTTACATCACCGATAACCCAAAGCAAGCTTTCCATGTCGCTTTGTCGAACGTGAGAAACAGTAATTATATGAATTGTCTTTATTGAATAATGACCATGTATGTTTATAATATAATTGAGACTCTCAGAGGAAAAGCCGTCTGTTCTATATTTTTTATCAACCGGAAAATCTTGTTTATTCATTTAAGTTTCATTATTATATTTCATTAACGGCGCAGTTGGTTCTTGCGATCCGACCTACGTAGAAGGAAGTGTTGTATCAGTCCATATACGTCCCACTGCAGGGCACGAGCCTACTCTACAATCGAGAGTACGATTGAGAGTGGTTAGGCCATATAGTCCACCACGCTGGCCTAGTGCGGGTTGGCGGACTTACATACCATAGAAATTCTTATAAATCGCTACGGTATGCAGGTTTCCTCAGGATAAGAAGGAAGTAACCAACTCACTTTTTAAATAAAATAATTGTAAATTAAGGGTAGTTAAACAGTTCTAACAGTCACTGAGCGGATGACTAATATCTCAGTTCGCCCTTTGTACAAAAGCAGTGAACTAATCGAAACAAAAAATGAAAAAAAATAGTAAAAACGTGATAAAATCCGTAAAAATAGTTTTATTCTAATAATTTGTGTATGCCTGTGATTGATAGAGTACTTATAAATATTAATCATATGGTTAGATTTAATAAAGTAAGATTATAAATAATGCTTAATATGTTGTAAAATATTGTTTTATTCTTCAGTAAATTAAACATTTTCGATGGTGTAAGTTAGGCAATAAGTTAACTTAAATTAAATTGGCAATACTTCGGTAATAATTAGAAAAATGCGAACCAAGTGATGCTTCGTCAACATCCATATAGGAAAAACTAAATTATTTTATATTATTCCGAAAGAAAGCCGTGCGAGCGAAGACTTCAGCCGTCCGTTACTTTGTCCATCTGGCTGACGTATTTACTGACTACTCAGAAAATAAACTGACAAAACAAAAGACGAAAGTGACGTGACAGCTCACGAAGCCTGGCTATGTGACTGAACTCAGAATAGATCATTCAGAAGGGAACATGGAATGAAATTTTATCGCGATATTACTCGGAAACAGTGGTATTTGGTTACTTTGTTGCATGAAGGGATGTAGCGAACAATAGATGAATAACGCGTTCCGAAGTTCCAATTTTAAATGTTTTTATTTCTTTTGTATAGTGTGGCCAGTGCTTCATAACATAATATAAAATTAATATTTTAACTTTTTTTAAATGTATGGTTTGTTCTCAAATCTACTGCCAGTAGTCTTTGCAATTGTTGCAGACCAAAAAGGTTTTAATATTTTCTGATAATCACAACACGAGACATGATTTATATTAATGTGGGATCAGGCCTAAGTTAGTGCCTATTAGGTATATCTTTTCCCTCCTATTCTATGTAAAAACTTCATAAATGTTCATAGAGGAAACAATGGATTAAACTTAGCATTATCTTTAAACTACAAAGAAAATTAATTACCGCTGCATAGTGTTACTATTTTCCCTGAAAAGCTCGTAAAGATAAGAAGGCGTAAGAGAACTCACAGTTACGGTGAAACTTAAAAGATTTAGCGCTGCTTAATGCTACTATTATGTAGATTTTTGTCTTAAATTCATGCTTCAAGAAAATACAACAATTTTTAAATATATCGCACATCTTTTTCATAGCGATGAAATAATTCCAAAATCAACATCTTTTATTTTTATTTCTTTTCATTGTTATTTGCGTTTCGCTTTGATTATATTATGCATTTTATAGGGGCTAAAAGATTTTTTATTAACTTTTAACATCAGAGCTCAGGTATTTACTTGTGGTAGAGAGTGGCGAGAGGCCGCCCGTGTAGGTACCACCGCAATGTTTGAGCTACTTTATAGCCAGAGTAACTACTGAACATATTGAGACTTATGTCTTATGTCTCAGGATGGCGAGCACAGTGAAATGCCAAGCATTGTTATTCTTGGTTTTGCTACTGTGGCCGTGTCGCTTACCATCAGTTTGTTATTCTTGGTTTTGCTAGTGTTAATGAGTGGCCGTGTCGCTTACCATCAGTCATGCTCGTCTCCCCATTCATTGCAATAAGAAAAATATGTGTAGAGCATATATGACATAATTCAGGTTTTAGGTTTGAGCTCAAGGCTTTATATTTTAAAATTTATTTGTATATTTACACCTAATTATTGTTGAAAACCAATTCTAAGGAAACCTATGCATACATGAACAATCTTTACAAGTATTTCAAAGGTATGAAGTGTACCAATATGCGATACAGTAGTATGGTAAAATATCGTCTATTAATTGTAGAATAAATGTCGTACCTAGCATTAGAAGGTTCTACATACATAGGTATGTATACTAATTATTTTTATGTACAAGAAAGTATTATTATCACTATCGGCGTTTCCAAACACAACATCAACATTTACAAACTCACACAGATTATCTGGTACATGACTGCTTGGGTGGCGTAGTTGTTCTACGGAACGATTACAAACCTAAAATCTCGGGTTCGAATCCCGAGTTGGGCAAAGTGATATTGGATCTTTCTACTCAATATCAGCCCGGAGTCCCGGAGTATTTGTGCCCGATATGGCGATATGCTCGACCCGTATTACATCGTGGGGCAAGGCAAAATGTGTGTGTCCTGGAAGCACCTCTGCCTACCCCTTCTGGGAAAAAGGCGTGAGTTTATGTTAACCGGTACTATAAGTGCATCTATACTAGCATCGTCATAGTTTCCCTACATTTTCTCTATGAAGAGAAATTACTATCCCTATTATTTACACTCACAGCCTGTGGCGAATACTTCCCGTTTCCGCCGATCGCACATAAGATACTGACACATAAAGACTAATCCATATAATTAAACATCATAATTCTCCCTCTTCCGTTTCCGTTGTGACTTCATAAGCCGAAGATTATCGTATTGTAACAAACTTTGAGTTAATATCTAGGAAATTATAAGTAAATATGGCCTATTCACTGTTAATTATAGAAGAGGGACTTGCCCTGCAATGAGACGTTTAAGGAGTGGATTTTTTATTTTATAAATACTTGATCACAATCAGTGTTCCACACGAGGTCCAGCAATGACTAGATTCATAAAGCAGCAGACAGGGATCTGTGGCGTGCCTTGGTGAGGCCTTTGTTCAGTAGTTCATACACACACACACACACACACACACACAAACACAAAGAATAAATACTATCATACGAGTAGCTACACATATTTTAATTTAAACATTTTTTTTTGTTTTTTCTTTGCTTGTTTAAGTTTCACCTTTCATTTAATTATAGTAATTCTAGTTTTTAATTTTCCTCTTTGAACGCTATGCAAACATCAAACACCTTATTGTTTAAACGTTAAATTGTGTTATATTGTAAGAACTTCCTAAAATCCGAAATATTTTATGTTAAGTCACTAGTTTCGTATGACAGGATATATTATCCTAATTTAGGAACCAGCGATCTATATAAATATATTATGGATATATAGTAGAGGACAGCAATGAACTGATGATGGTGATGATGATGATGATGATGGTAAATCGGTGTTTATGTTATGGGCCAAGTGATTAATCGGGCATTATTCATCATGTCCGGGCAATATGAATAATGCCCAATAAGAGCGGGCAATGTGAATATAACCAATCAATTTATCACATTGCCCGGGCATTATGAATAATGCCAAGTGCCTATTGGGCAGAGTGATGTAAAGCGAATCAAAATCAAAACAATGAGCCGAAGTAGTAAAATTTAGAATAGGGCAGCACGAGGGGGTGGGTTGGGAGGAGTGGAGGGAGTGTCGCACCTCCCCTGGTACCACTCCCAAGGAAAGGTAACGCACCATTCCTGAGAAATATCTATTATAGCAACCTAACCCTTAAAACACTTGTTGTCAATACAAATTAGCTTCTGCATCGTCTCCGGCGCTACGGGAAGTTCAGCCCCTTCGCCCTTGCGTAACAAAAGATAGGCAACCATGCTCACCTCCGCATCTTCGGCTTGCTGGTCGCCTCCGGCGACCAGCCTCAGCCGCTACGGCTCGCACGGTTGCCTATCCTTCGTTACAGCGGGCGGGGGCTGCTCTCCCTCCGCGCCTCCGGCTTTTTATATACACTCTAGGGTCGGTAGCCAAAAGACTACGTGAAGTCGGGATGTTCCGAGTCGGTTTTGGGGCACAGTCGACCTAACTGATCCATAAAGTGGGTACACTAATTTTCTTCTGAAGATAATGTTTCGGACGTTAAAAAGCAACTAAACATAAGCAGATCAATTCAACCTTTCTAATTCATGGATCCATCGCAGATGCGACAATGCGGCAGCGCACCACGTAAAAAATCATCTATTAATCACACTGCCCGATCATCATGTAGCCATATTCATAATGCCCTGGCAATGTGATAAATAGGTGATTTTAGATTGTAATTAATCACTTGGCCGGATATGGCTCGGCAATATACATACTGACCGGGCATTGTGAATACTGCCTGCATTAATCACTTGGCCCATAACATTTACAACTCAAGAAGCGAGTGGTGGAAATCAAGTCATAATGAAATGTGCAAGTCTGTGTATATACGGATTCGATTATAGGGGAATAATTGTGTTCAAGCGAAAGTTAAACGTACATATATCTCTGATGGATACCCGTTTCGATGTCAGTGTGCTTGTTAGGAGCATTGCAGCCACTCTCATGCCAGTATACAAATAACATTGATACGCCAGGTCTGAATTTAAGTTTCAGATTTCGATATTTGTCTCCGTATATTATATGCGTGAGAGAAGTTTGAATGAATTGTTAGAGTTTAAATTTCTTTCGCTGTAAACATACGATAATAATATAGCATAGTCAACACTACTGTATCATAAATGATGAAAGTCTTGATCTTGATGATCCTTTTCAATGTGGCTTTTTGGTATGCTGAAGTTACGCGAGAAATTTCGCTTCATTTATTTATGGTACCCGGGTCTAACAACTCTTATCTACGCTGCTCACAGACTTTATTTTTTTTTTTTTTTTTTTATAATGGCCCGGCATAGTGGCGGCATTGCACCTGATGGTAAGCGCAAATGCCGCCCAGGCAGAGTATCCATTGGCATCGGACGGCAGTCCCATGCCAATGGAAACAATTATGCCGGCCTGCTAAGGTGCCTCTTCACACCACGGCGGAAGGACCCAGGATTGTAGGAAGGAGGGAACACGTGAGATGGCAAACAATTCCACAGCCTGACGGTGCGGCACAAAAAAGAATTATAGAACCGTTTGGTTCGCGCCGGGATGGTTTGGACCGACAAGCTATGGCTTCGCAAGCCAGCCCGCGTGGTTCTGGTAAGGAATGGAGAGGAGGGGATCAAGTTATACAATTCCTCAGAGCATTCCCCGTGATACAGGCGGTAGAACACGCTTAGAGAGGCGACATCCCTCCGGAGTTGTAGCGACTCTAAGTTGCTCGTAACGTCTGCATCATTGACAATGCGGATGGCCCGCCGCTGCAATCCATCCAAGGCATCGAGCAGGTACTGGGCGGATCCATCCCAGAGGTGCGAGCAGTACTCCATACCCGGCCGGACCTGCGCTTTATATAAGCGACAAAGCTGACCGGGCGTGAAAAACCGACGCACCCTGTTCAGGACTCCAACCCTGCGTGATGTGGCAGTTATTACGCCCTCGATGTGGTCCCTTGGATTGAGATCACAGCGGATATCCACACCAAGGATACTTAGGTCATTCCGCATTGAGAGGGGAGCACCCTGAAGAATGGGGAGGGGAGAGAACGGGGATTTTTTGCACGTGAACGCACACACCTGGGTTTTCTTGGCATTGAACTCAACCATATTCCTAGAACCCCATGTAGAAATGAGATCCAAGGTCCGGTTGAGCTCAATGACAAGATCTTCGCGTCCCTTCACAGTTTCGACTCGGCAACCTGGAGGCCCGCAGTGGTATCGCCCATGAACCGTGCTGTCATCTGCATAGCAATGAATGTTGCCAAGCGACAACATGTCATTGATATGCAGAATAAACAAGGTGGGCGACAGCACCGAGCCCTGAGGAACTCCGACATTTACCGACATGAGCGCCGAAGCGTGTCCGTCAACGACTACACGCATTCTACGCCCATGCAGAAAGCCGGAAATCCACGAACACAGGTTGCCGGGCAGACCGTATGCCGGAAGCTTGGACAGAAGACCTCGGTGCCAGACCCTATCAAACGCCTTGGCAATGTCGAGGCTCACAGCAAGAGCCTCGCCACGCCGGTCAATCGCCTCACCCCAGCGATGCAGGACAAACGCTAGAAGATCACCCGTTGATCGATTTTGACGGAATCCGTATTGTCGGTCACTGATCAACGAGTGATCCTCCAGGTAGCGGACCAATTGAGCGTTTATGATCCGCTCCATGACCTTACACATCACTGAGGTGATAGCGATAGGGCGGTAATTGGTAGGGTCCGACCGATCACCCTTTTTAGGGATTGGTTGCACATTGGCCTCCCTCCAAGATTCCGGCACAGCACCTGTGCGGTAGGACGCTCGGTAGAGGCGAGTCAGTACAGGAGACAACTCGGCTGCACAAGCCCTTAAAACCACCGCTGGTATCCCATCCGGGCCACTGGCTTTCCGCACATCGAGAGACCGTAACTCACGCCGCACATCACACTGCCTGATGCGAATATCCGCCATTGAGAAACCGCAATCAGGCAGTGTGGGCAGCGTCTGGGAACCACGGTCTTCGAGGCGGGAATTAGCCGCAAAGAGATTTGCCAGTAAGGCAGCCTTCTCCTGCGGCTTGTGGGCCAGCGACCCTTCTGGGTACCTCAGCGGTGGCAACGCTGGGCGGCAGAAGTTAGATTGGACGGCCCTGGCCAACCTCCAATAAGCACGGCTGCTAGTTGGGTGATCGGCCAACGCACGCCCAATCCTGCTAACGCGCTGGGCATCCGCCCTAACGTACGCCTTCTTGCAGGCCTTGGTGGCACGGTTGTAGGCTTTTTTGAGGGAACTGACATTCGGATCCTTCATGGCGCGACCCCTGATCCAAGCGCGATACGCCGCCTGTTTGTCACCGACAGCATCGGCGCAAGCACGATTGAACCAGGAGCGTCCACGGCCCTTACTGGCGATCTCAGAGGATGGAATGTAATATTCCATTCCAAGTCTGATCTCGTCAGCAATAGCGTTGGCACTCGCTGAGGGATCTTTACCCTCAAAGCAGCGCTGCCCCCAAGAGATGGATGCGAAATATTCCCGCATACCATCCCAATCTGCCGACGAGTAATGCCAGACCTTCCGCCTAACCTGCACAGGACGTGGAGGAGATGCGAACGGTACTGACGACCCAACCAGGCAGTGATCGGAAGTACCCAGAGGCGCACTAACGAAAAATTTATGCCATGATAGAGCTGCAGTCAAGTCACTGTCTACTGTACTGTATCAGCCCATGTACGTCCCACTATAGAGCTCAGGCCTACTCTACGTGGAACCCAACCCATAAAAGTAGTTGTTAAGTGAATAAATCTGTATCTGTAACTGTATCAGCCCATATACGTCCTACTGGGCACGGGCCTACTCTTCAATCGAAAATATGATTGAGAGTGGTCCACCACGCTGGCCCAGTGCGGGTTGGCGGACTTTACATACCATAGAAATCGCTATGGTTATGCAGGTTTTCTCACGATGTTTTCCTTCACCGTTATAATGCGTGGTGATTGACTATCAATGAACACATGACTCCGAAAAGTCAGAGGTGTGCTCTGGGATTCGAACCCGCGACCACCGTGAACATATTGGCAGCCGCGTCTGGTCCGTTTACCAACAAGCCACCAAGCACTGAGTAAATTAAAAAATAAAAAAAGATTACAAACATACTATAATTATTATACCTAGATTTATTTAATGGAATATTTGTCCAGGCAATATACTTTCTCTCTCTCTTTTCAGTCGTAGGAAGTCCACTACTTAATATTGGACTCCCCAATGGACCTTCACATCGACCTGTTGGAAGCGGCCTGCATCCAGCCACTCCCTGCAACCTTAACTTATTTTGGGCAATATCTTTTAACTCTTTGTAAGTTTAACTTTGTTTATAAGAGCGAAAAATTACGTGCTCCGATCAAAAACTAATAAAAGACTGACGCCCGAATACTGGAACGCAACTTAAATATAAATTGTGCTTAACTACGTTAATCCCGGTTAAATGTAATGACTAACTGGGCCATGCGCTGTTAAGAGCAACTTATTATTTGAATGGCGTTCCAGTATTCGGGCGTAAAATGTCAAAACGAAAACTGAAATACTATCGACTAGTCCACTCAAAAATGTTTTCATAAATGGTATAGTGAAAGAATACAGTCAATGTATCTAAGAATACTTTAAATTCATCCCACAATATTAGATAGCCACGTTTCCATCCGAAGACGTGTTATGCACATGCAAAATATAAACACTGAGTTTTGTGATGCCCTGCTTTAGATATTTGTTTCCGTATATTAGATACGTGAGAGGATTTTCAATGAATTGTTGAAGTTTAAATTTGTTTCATAGTAAACCGTTTTCTTCTTCAGGTTTTGAAAATGTAAGCTTAACATTTTGTGGTATGTTTCCTAAAAATTCTTGAGACAATGCAATGGGACTTTTGCAATTTATTTATATACTTTCGCCACAAAGAAATGCAATGGGTTTGATATACATAAATTCATCCTTTTTTTTAGAAGGGATAGGCAGAGGTGGTACCAGGATACACACGTTTAGGATTATGTGTTTCGTCCCACAACGAAATAAGGGGCGAGTTCGTCGCCATATTAGGCATAATTCCCGACACTGCACCGGGCTGATAGTGAATAGAAAAAACCAATATCACTCTGCCCAACCCAGGATTCGAACCCGACACCTCGGCATTGTAATCATATTATCCTGCAATAGTCAAAACATTTACGCATAGTGGTTCTTTGATTTACGCGAATGTTACACATTGAAATAAAACTATTATTTACGGATTATATATAAATTAAACCAAATCTGGGTTTAATATTCACATTTGAAAACATTTACGCCTGCTTTGTGGAGACAAGATATACATAATTGTTGGTTGCGCACGTTGCGCACTTATTTATAATATGTTTGTTTTAACTTATTATTTGTAATAAATATTGTATAATTTAATTGTTTGTTAATCTAAAATAAATAACATATTATAAACATACATAAGCTATGCCAGGAATCTATACACCGTGCGTCTCTAGGTCAGCAAAGTATGAAAAACAAATTGTGAAAGACAGAAGGAAATTTGTCCAATGGAAAATAATGTGATAAATATGTTACACGTTTCTACAAGGTAGTCAAAAAAATACATTTGTCGAACGTTTAGATCAAAGCAGTCATTAAAGTTATCGTGCGTGTGATGAAACATATCACTTAATGTGTTATTAATGACAATATTTCTAAAATGTGGAATCTTGAAGAAGATTGATGCAGTCTAAATTAATATAGATTAACGAACTATTCAATTATAATTTGTTCAGTTTCTTTAATTCTCATTGAGCATTTGATGTGTTCTGAATTAGAAATTGGTCTGTATCTGTATCAGCCCATATACGTCCCATTGCAGGATACATGCATCCTCTACAACTACACTAGCCTAAGGCGGGTTGGCGAGTTTTTCATACCACAGAAATTCATGAAATTTGCTGTGGTATGCAGGTTTCTTCACGATGTTTACCTTCATCGTTGTAGTGTGCGGTGATTGATTGTCAATACACACGTGATTCCGAAAAGTCAGAAGTGTGTTCTGGGATTTGGACTCGCGACCACCGTGAACATATTGGCAGCCGCGTATAGTCCGTTTATCAACAGGTCTCCGCACTTGATATTTTATCAAAAATATTTTTTAAAAATGTTAACAAAGTATACCTCTACTTCAAATTAGTATTATGTTTTAAAAGATTCATTACTCTTAATAAAATAGAGATATTTCAAATTTGGTACATCTTTACGTTTCATTATTCGTACCTTGTATAACTTGTGTAACCTTGTGTGAAATAACCTAACATAGTACACCTAACTATTCCCGACACAGTTAATTTTATTGTGAAACTTTCCGCAGGCGCCATTAGTGCTGATGAAAAGCACTCGTGCTAATGTGTACATCCGTACAGGTCCACATGCATTTCAATAAGTTTCTATTGAAACAATCAGGTAATTAACATTTTATTATGCAGTGATGTTCGATATTTGTTAGGGCATAATGCTTTGAAATGAAAAACATTTTGGATTGTTCAAAAAATCTTCTTTAGGTTTTGAGTTAGTTAGTTTGAAATTATAGTCATAGTATTTTGTCACGTATTTACTTTTAATAAAGTCCTAAAGCCACCAGTCAGATATGACATAATTAAACGGCCCAACTACAACTTTTTTGAACGAGACTCCAAATATACTCGTATTTCTTTTATTGCATAGGTCCGGAAAACGTGCATACAGGTCACCTGATGGTAAGTGATCACTTGGATCATGGATGTTTTGCCAGCCCATCTAATCGGGAAGAGAACGAAAAGAAAAAAGGATGGGAAGAGGAAACGCTTTAGACATCCAGAAATCTCACTCATCAAACGAAACGCGAAGCTCTCGCTTTACGTGGATTTCCTGTAAGACAGTGGTACCACCCGGACGAACCTTCTTATTAATGCTGAGTCATGACTGACAACAGTGTGGCTCCACCACTATAAAAATGTGTCCCATTGTTTTGATCATTTATCGAAATCAGTCTCGGTTTTGGTTATTATAATGTTAAATTTTAATATATAAAAAAAACATTTCGTTAGATAGCCAATATTTATATTAAACATGAAGACCGTCCTAAACTACATTCAAATATGTTGAATCGTGAATTGGCGTAAATAATATTATATTAGAATGCAAGCGTTTGGCCTTTTTAGAATACCAGGAAATCATTAAAATTCAATTATATCGTATGGAATTGTGGTGACCTCAGCAATTAAACAAAAACAACGAAATATTATATACAATATATATTTTATAATATTATTCAATTTAAAAAGAAATGATTCATGCTAAGTAAAATTTTATTAAAATGGTTTTACCTTGTCGGCAATGATCATTGCGCAGTTGTGTAGGACACCGGATGTAAATCGAGAGGCTAAGGGGTCAATCCGTACTCTGAAACAATTGATGATTGAATAACCATAAGCACTCATATTTGTTTTGGTTCCGGGTCTTTGTGAGCCCAAAGTCTCTATTACTTTCCGATACGACACATACTGGTATCTCAGTGTTGACTGTTGGGTGTATTTGTTTATGCTAACTCGTCACAATGACTATAATGCACCCGATAAGGATTTCTATGCAGCCTTGATAGAATATCCACAGAAGTATCAATCTACATATTTGTATTGGCTTACTCAAAACATATAATAATCATAAGTACTATTTTTTTTACCAGAAGAATATAAGAAAAAAAAATTGTTTACTTAATACAAAAGGCCACGTATAATTAGTTACAGTATCTACTATTTAACTGCCCTGTGCTAAGCTAGGTTTGCATTGTAGCGGCAGTATATCTAAATAGTTTTCAAGTTTTAATATAATTAACCACTTGGTAATAATCACAGAGCAAAATACAATGAAACGAAATAATTTTCAACAAAGATATACACAGGCTGATCCCGAATGATCATACTTATGGCACCATGACGGGTCCTTAACCCCCTGTATACGGTGTCTGCTAGGTGAGTAGAAATGAATATTTATCAGCGAAATTGTTTTTAATATTTCGTGCTTCAGAACTGTATGAAATATTGCAATCATTCCAAATTATACAGCAGTGACATTTATAACACATAACTATAAAGACAATGTTCAAATAAATTTGTTCATTATTAAAAACATGGAAACCTGTTAGGTAAATATTTGTAAGCTTTAAGAAGACAATCGTAACTGCGCATATACGAAACAAATGGTTTATTCTAACAATATGTTATGTTTAATGAAATTTGGTTTCTTATTGATGGTTTGTGTCTACACACATTCTACAAATCACGAGGCTGTGTATGGCTGGTTTTAGAGTCACGCTGAATGCGCGCTGATTGTCGGTGCTGACAGCACAGAGCGTAGCTTACAGACGGGGGTCAGCACTGAAAACTACGCGTTGTTCAAAAACACTCCTTAGAAGCTCATACATTTCAACTGTCAGCGCTGACGGTCAGCGAGCGGTCAGCGTGACTCTAAAACCAGCCTTTGTGTAATTTAATTTGCGTAAAACTTATGGGTCATTTTCTGAAAGATATCAAAAACATTTTCTATTTTAAAATCATGTTAGGAAGGCGAAGATTGTTGCGCCAATAATTTATTTTATAACAGCTAATAATTAGCACAATCAATTAACTAGATTTAACTATCGATTTTCTCCTTCTTCTCCAATTTCATGATCACATTCCAATAACAATTCCTCATTGAAAATTGACAAGAATCAAAAATTGATTTTCGCTTTCTTTTCCAATGTCCTGAACACTAAACTAATAACAATTCTTCATAGAAAATTATTTCATGACGGCATACTTGGACGCCATATATTTTCGGATTATAAAAGTACAGTTACTGGGAATTTATAGCTCGGCGGCTACTATACGAGCTGTCGGCTACAAATGGTTCCAAATTAAGTGTTTGCGCGTGATCTAAGACCGTAATCGCGCTGGAATATTTGACGGTAACAATGACAAAGTTGTGTAACTATATGCCTGGTCTAGACTTTCCATTAAATTAGTTTTGCCTTGCCTGAAAGTTAATTTTATTATTGGCTTTTATAATCTTCTGCGAGTTTTAATCGTCTTTCTGAAAAGGATATCAATTAATCTTGGAAGTGTTTTTGAGGTATTAGTATTAATGAGAAAAATAAATAACATAAATCATATTTAATGAAATATTAAACCAATTATAATTTTTGGGTCTGGGTGTTGATTTTGATGCCCACGATACAAGACTCTATCTTAGTGTGGGATCGGGACTTAATATTTGACTGCTGGGTGTATTTATTTATTATTTGTTATAATTGTTTCTCCCTGCTCATCTACAGCAAATCCAATTTGAACATGCTCAATGTTAAATGTTCCTTGAGGGACCAAGAATATGGACAGATACCTGTTTGAAACGGCCTCCTTCAAGCGACTTCCCTCACACTTAACTAGATACTTTACTGGTGGTAGGTCTCTCATATGTGAGAGGCCATCTGGGTGGGTACCACCGCAGTGTCTATTTCTCCCGTCAAACAGCAGTGTAAATGCACTGTTGTGTTTCGGATTGAAGGGCATTGTAGCCAGATGAACTACTGGACATATTGAGACTTAACATCTTATGTCTCAGGATGGTGAGCGCAGTGGAATGCCAAGAATTGCTTTGTAATTCAAGGTATTGTTTGGTTTTGCTACTGTTTATGAGCGGCCGTATCGCTTACCATCAGGAGAACGGCATGCTCGTCCCGCTATTCATCGCAATAAAAAAAAAAGATAGTTTGTCCATCTTGTATTCCTAGGAAGATGTCCGACGCTTTGTCTATTTTGTTAGTTTGTTCCTACTTAGAAAACTCACTATAATTTAATAGTGATTTGCATTTTCAAATCACTGCAAGGCACTAGCTTATAACACCACCGACAAAGCTTAATATCACATGAACTAATAACCCTAAGATCATAAAATTAAAGACATCGTAAACATTAATTCAACTTGCAATGGTAACCCTCTTATACTCTAATACGATCATTTAGATTCCATTTCTACAAATGTTAAGCAGCAATCGGTAATACCGAGCTATAATCTGGGAACATACCTAGTCATTCGATCCAGCCACAAGCAATAATAAACCTTAAAGTCTTCACAAAAGGCTTTAGATTATTTTCTATCGGTTAACATGAAACATGCATAATGCATAATAACTGCATATTGCATTAACGGCCTCAATGAGAAGGTTAAAAGCCGTGTGTGTGGTCTGCTTTAATATAATTAATGATAATCCTTTTTTTAAATAGTGTATTAAAAGCTATCCAAACCATATCCATATATCCATATACCAAAACCATATTCAAAATTAATTGTTTACTAGATTAACAAATAATTTTGTAAATTCATTCAGAATTGAACAAATTAGAAACGTTTTATATGTTTCGGTGAGAGTAAAAGAAAAGAGATGCAAAACAAAACTAGTGACGTCACTAGTCTTCATATGTGCGCGTGTGAATTTATTTATACTTGTATATTAAATTAGTACGGTTGACACAAATTACACTAATTAATAACAACGTTAAAAAATATGCTATATAATTATTTAAAATAATGAAAACATAAAACATAATATTTGACTTAAATCTAAATGTGAAAGAGACGTTAAGAGGTCTCTACTACGCTCCCACTCTTTCTTTAAATATTAATATTTCCCTCGTGTTACAAGCTAATTTAATACTGTTTTGACAGAAATATTTTATTTTAATGGTATTTGTGTTCGTTCACAAAATAGTTTACAAAAACGATCATAACCATATACCCCATTATATCAGCCTATGGGTACTCACAAAACAAGAGACACCTCTATACTCGAGTTCCACAGAGTACTTTGATATATATGAATTCAGTTCTAAGGTTAGGCCATCTTAGTATTTTTATTGAGGTCGAAATAATGGACTTTACTTACCTTTGATATTTTTAACATCTGCCAGGCACGTAGACTTCTATACGATTCTCCACCAGTCACCACTACAGAAAACGATAATAATTTACTAAGAAAACTAATAATTTCAGCAAGTTACATTTCGCCTTGACATTAGAACCATCCAATCACTAATTATAATTAATACGCGGGTAAAAAAATGCATTACAAATATTCAAAGGCTAAATGCGAAGGTAGCTTGGCTTTTACAAATGTCTAAAATTTCAAATATTGTTCATTTCCTCACGGTTTTCTTGGCTGAAGGTTTCGTTTATAACCATTATGTAATAAACTGACCATGAATAGAGGAGGTGACTGGGCTTAGTTTAGATATGCGGTTAGCGTTCGGGCAACAAGGCTTAGTTCAGGGGGGTTACTGTATACTCCGACACGACGACGAATGTTCGAAATTGTACGTGAAACTGTACAAATATGCCTAAATACTTTACACGATTTCCGAATCCTCTATCGTACGTCGTAACCTCAGAATAAGTTCGAAGATATTGATTTTTAGAAGGTTTGAATGACAATTTTAATTCAGAATAGTATTATTATTATTTTTTATCTTTTACGTGGACGTCGAACGTACGAACATTCGAACTTCGTGTCGGTGTACAGAGTTATCCCTGTTGTGCGGTTAGCATCCTCTGTACTGACTGCTGACCGTGTTATAGCGGGAAGTCCTTGCCTCAAATACCAGTTTAAGCCGTCTCGAATAGACAAATGGCGGTCATGCTATATTTGAAATCCAATTCCTTAGACGCTTCGTAGTACAAATATTTTAGGTTCGTTTAAATATGAATATATTTTAGTTGAACAACGATTTGATAGTCGACTGTGTTATGAATGTTGTTTCTATTATTTTAAGAATTTTTTTGTTAATTCCGATTAATTTAGTTAAATTTATTGAAGGGCTCAAAAAACCTTTTATTTTTTTAAATCGGCAAAAGAACTTTAATTTACGTTGGCTACGATTTTTATTTTATTTGTATAAGCAATTAGGCAAGCACCTTTAATTCACCAAAGTTAATCACGATTGCCATTTGCTTGTCATTTTTTGATCTTTTTGGTTTTTGGTAGTGGCCGTCGCCATTTCTGCGGCTAGAATTTCCAAGTTGATACAACAACATATTTTTCCACTACTTACCGAATAATATAGAGCCGTCTTTTCGTATGTAATTACATTTGTAAAGCCATTAATACACGTCAAATGCATTGTACTACAATCTGAAACCGCGATTTAACACTTGCGCGTAATTGCTATTCCATTAGGCTAGGCTGTGATTATAATTACTAGAGGATGTTGAATTAGGGTTTACAAGCAAGCTTTAGCGTTAGGTGTTTGAATGCTGGAGTTTAATATTGGTAGTCGTGGGATCAGAACTCGGGCAAACACCGCTGGCTTATTTTTTATACTGATACGACAAAATAATTACAATTACACTAAATAAATGAACACACCGAACAGTGACATACATAGTCCTGATCCCACTCCAAGATCGAGTCTTGTGTCGTGGCTACCAGGAACTAAGAGAAACTTTTCGGTCTCACAAATACGCAGACCCGGAAGAAATATTTGTGGGCCACACAAACATTTCTCTCGGTGCGGGTTTCGAACCCGCGGCCTCTCGTTTCACAGGCGGTGTCTAACCAACTGCGCCACGGAGGCTGTCAAAACTCCTTAATTCAGCGTTTGGACCACCCATCTAAATACTTTATTATTTTTATTCATTTTCTTAGGGAAGTATATTCAATACTGATAATTATGCTTCCTACTTACTTATAACTGTTTTATACTGGTGGTGGGTCTCTTATATGTTAGAGGCCGCCGTGAGGCAGGTACCACCGCAATGTCTATTTATTCCGCCAAACAGCAGTGTAAATGGACGATTGTGTTTCGGATTTAAGGACCTTGTAGCCAGAGTAATTATTGGACATATTAAGATTTAACATTTTATGTCTCAGGTTGGCGAGCGTGGAATGCCAAGCATTGCTTTGAAATTTAATGTGTTGTTTGGTTTTGCTACTGTTCATGAGTGTTCATATCGCTTACCATCAGGCGCCATATCGTCTCGTCATTCATTTCAATAAATAAAAGAAATACTTCATTAATTATTGATGTCCAAAATAGTATACTCGTAGAAATTTACTTACATACTTTAGTAGTAAATTTTAATTATTCTCATTTCATCCGAACTTTATCATAGAATTTTTTTGCATGAGAATCATAAGGGGTATGGGTTGATTAAATACCAATGAATTAAAAATACTTAAATAAAAATAAAAACATATTTGTATTAAAAAATCTTTAATAATACTCTTACATCTCTTTTGTATCTAAATACAATATTTACAAGCTTAAAAGTAATTATTACAATTATATTTCCTCCGATTCTAAAACCACTGAAAACAATTATTCAGTTTCACATTTTTTGCGGTTGTTTTATCGAAACACTGTATTTATTATTCTTGTAGGGAAGTTCGTTTTAATATAGGACACGTCAAAACCACGTTTTTCGTCCTTTGTCGAGTTTACATTGGTTTTAGAATCGGCGTCATTGTGTTGTTAAAACACATTATTTTTTCATTTTCCTAAGACCACGACAGGCAGTATATAAGGCAGTGTTTTTAGCTGATTTGAGTATTCGAAAAATTATCATACATATATAAAAATAAAAGCTTCAGGTTTGTTACTTAAGTAAATGTTAAAGTAAAAATATTGTCCCAAAAATACACAATTCCATGTCACATAAATACCTTTAACAAATATGTGATAATCGATAAGACACAAATTAATGACGAATCAATTTAATGTTTCGATTGTCAATTACAATTCCTATTTATAATTTGCTCTGCATATGCGTTATACGATTAATAAAAGGTATAAAGATATAAAAAGAACGCTAAATGCGGCAAAGTATAAAAGAGAGCTTTGTTTATTATTCATAGATTCGTTCCAATCGTACGGCGTATTGTGTACTTTTGGGAGAGGAAAATACATGTTATAAGAGAAAAGACAGGCGAGAGATGCAATCAACTTCCCTTCAAACTTTTGAGCAATATGAATACTTCACACAAGATACGATGAGATTACTCGTCTGTCCAATCTCTATTTATAATTTAACATTAAAATTTAACAATAGATACACCTATGTCTTTTCAAATAATGTTAAGAAATTTACATTATATCACACTTGTCCACTCTTCAACTATCCGATATGCAAACTAAACGCCAATAAATATTATTGTAAATTATTATTTAAGTACCTAGCAGTAGGTGGATGTATCTGTTTTATTGTCATATTACTAAATTTAGTACAAAATTTTCATATTCAGTATTTAGAATTCATTTTGCGACGTCTTTGAAATTTTCGTACTATCCATTTTGAGCATGACTGACAAGTATAATCTAAACTTAAATCATAAAACAATTTCACTTCATTTAATCTATTCTTTTTCAACGTGCAAAACAAATTCATCAACCTGAAATCTGTATAATCATCCAAATATTTGAACACTTAATCAGAAGGCTATATACATAGCTGATTCGGACCTTACTAAACCAAATAAAGCCTAAGTAATCATCTAAATCATCAAAAAGTTACATTTTATAGCTGATAAACAGTGAACTACTATTGGACAAGGCTTACCGCCTCGCGGCAGGAGCTTGGGTGTGATGAGTGCAACCTTCGACGTTTTCGGGCCAGTCACACACGTTCTCGTTCGGGTTGAAGACGAGGTTCTGAGGGCATGGCATGTGGTGTTTCCTCTCGCCTTCACACATGTAGTACATGGTGCAGTCAGCCTTGTCTGGGTGGTATGATATGTGACCGTCCTCTTCTTCGCAGGTCACTTCGTTGGCTGGAAAGGTTAGGTTTTAATTTAGTATTGCGCATTTTAATGATTCGATTTGCTAACCCGCACAATGCCAGCATGGTGGACTATATGTGCAAACCACTCTCTATCGTACTCGCGATTGTAGAGGAGCCTTGTGCCCTGCAGTAGGTAGTATATGGGCTGATAGTGATACTGTACTCGTATAGCAGTACTTAACTTCCAAGTGGACATTACTGCTGCTTTTTTTAAGAAACTACTATTACCAAAGAGAAATGTATATTTATCAAGCAGTGTATGTTTTCCTTTCTGCCTATCTCACTTATTTTCTTGCCGTAAACAAAATCTACCCTTAGGAACAACGATACACTCTTATTATAATGAGTTCCACTTCAGCGATACAATGTTTGGTTATTCTCAAGAAATTTCTTTCATCGAAACATACGTGGAGACTACGAGTATAAAGAAATAAAAATGAGCTTTAATGGTCGTGCTCGTATAAGTTCAAGTATGCTTTCGTTGACAATAAATTTCCACTAACAATGGAATTAATAGATCGAAGGGAATCTATGGCACAAAGGATGCCCGCTCTCAACTGGCTTTTATATTAGCTCGAAACAGATCACTTTAGAGCAAAGGATATATTAGAGCCAACTCGTGAAGAATTTTATTATATGCTTTAATTGGTGTCTCCTATTATATTGTGATGTTTGAGGTAGTAAAAGTAATTATTAATAGTTTGAATATAGGTTTGACGAATTCGCGCTGGGTCAAGATATAAATCTTATGCATCTGTATTCATACATACACATTATTATGTAAACATAGATCCCGCGCCTAACAGAATTTATAAAGGGATGGTAAATGAAAAAAAATCTATTGGTAGCTTAGTTGGCAAATTATGCGATTACTTATTTTAGGTAGCTTAAATCAATAAAGAAATATGTTTTCCATTGTCTGTTCTATATTAATATTCAATACTTACGGTCCTTAGTAGTGTATTGTCCAGTAGGTCCGTGTGATTCGTAAGGTCCGTCGTATTCAAGCTTCACTTTGTAGTCTCCAAGTTCTTGTTTCATGGCAGTGATAAGAGGGTACTTTCCAGTTCCACACGACCCTCTGAAGTCGTCCATATCGATCGACCAGACCATTATGCCACCAAAACCTTCCTCTTTGAGCCAGGCCATCTGTTAATTAAACATTAATTTATTAAATTATACGAAAATTATTTTTGAAGCGCCTTAAGATTTTCTTTACAGGAAAATGTCTCAATTATTTAAGTGATAAATATAATTATATTTTGTTACAGGATGGCTTGTAATAAAATTATTTGTATAGATTTTACCGTCATTTATTACTACGAAAAATATTGTCCACATCATTTAAATTGACTATAATCGTATAGGTCATCGAATAAAAGATAATTCCATATTTATATGCTTCTATTCTTAATGAAGTTTTATATTTAAGAACTTTGCAAACGTTTGTCCTCCAGGTTTTTACCTCGGAGTTATCATAATTATTATGGTACTATGAAGAAAATACTACTTTATTCGATTTTTTTCAGCGTCATTTTCACCACCTGCATAAGATCTATCAATGAATCAATCGCTCTTAATTTTGAAAAGCTGCTACTAACCTTAGTTTTAAGAGACCTCTCGTCATCGAATCCGACCCATTGGTCTTCCCTGTAGGCGAAGGGCACCATTTGTTCGTTATCCCACACGAGTGTGGTGTTGTCTTCACGCAGGAACTCACAGATCTCGTAATACGACATGAAGCCAGCTTCGTTGGTAAACCGACCAGCTGAGCCTGTTGAGTATTAATATTTTATTGATTAATTAATCTTCTTTAGTTATTCGTGTATACTTGCTCAGATGAAGTAGTAAGTATGTATTTTAATGTTTATTAGCTGTAATTTGACAATGTTGTTGGTTTACGAAAATGTGTTACCATAAAACTGATTATATGTGTTTCCTCTTTAGCTCAAATTACCGATACTGTTTTACTCTATCATCAAAAGCAACAATAGAGACCGATGACTTACATACTTTTCGAGGCTCAAATGTTGTTTAGTCTCCGCTACTAAATACAGTAAGTAATTTCTATACAGGAAACAATGCAAAAATATATACTAAAGATGCGATGATATTACTAGATTAGTACATAGTAACTGTATCAATAACTTACCGCCACCAGAAGCAGGCGCTCCAATGTCGAACTGCGTGTCGTTGATGAGTGTAAAGGATCTTCCATACGTCGGCATACCGATCATCAACTTCTCTTTAGGAGCACCTTGGCGGACCCACTCACGAGCAGAATAGTCCTGTTGGAATACATTATTCACTATGAAGTTTCTTATTTTTTTTGTATCTTTCGTTCTTCTATATTTTCAGATTCCCTGGCAATGATATCTAATCCATTTCGAAGGAAAACGTCTGTCTGTCTCCACTACAACTATTTATGAAAGTAATTGCTTTGTTTTTATTAAACGTGAAACAATTTGAATGTAGTTGTGTTCACTTTTGAATTCGATACAATATTATTTATAGGTAGGACACTTTATGGACCTTTAAAATTTTGCCTTAGATTGTCTATTTATTCAATACTTGTTTAAATGGAATGCAAGTTTAAATGAAAATTTGATGTACATTGTACATATTAATTCAAAAACTTACCACTGTCAATTTCTTCTGGTAGCTGGTAGCACTCTCGAGAGGGAACAGAGGGCTGTTGTGTCCGACTTGGCGCTCCCATTGGCCGTGGAAATCGTATGTCATAACGTTGATGAAGTCCTACAAACGAAATAATAGATACAATTTATTAACGATCTCGATCAATAGGCTTGCCCGTTATCTGAACATGAAATATAAATAAGCTTGGCATTCCGTAGGTGATACTAATGCTTTCTACATCTATCTTTTGAGGAAAACAGGGTCAAATGTATGATCTATGTGTAGTCCTAAAAACTATTCAAAAAGAACTAAATCTGGTTTTCTAATATTAATCATTAACAAATTGTACATAACACATGTAATGATTTATTTTGTTCAATTAGTTATAACTTGTAATTGCTTACCAAATATTTCGAAATTTCAGGCACGTCGTAACCGGCGGCGATGGCTTCGAAGGAAGCAGGCACAGCAGCAGTAAGGAGAAGACGAGGCTGTCCAGAAGTCTTGGCTTCACCCTCGAAGGCTAAACGGAGTTCTTTGAGAAGTGACACGTAGGCAGCGCGGTCGTCAGCTCCCCTGATTACAAAATACGTAAAATGTAAGATCAAGAGCATAAAAGTGAAAATATTTTTTTGAAAAATATGTTGTAATTGGGTTATTGTCTAGAATTCAAAGAATGTTACATCAGCGTAGAATTATTGAACAATCAAGATAAATAAAAAAAGAAATTACCTCGGGTATTCCCAGTCCACATCTAATCCGTTGAATTGATAATCTCTGAGGAATTCAATAGCTTCGTAGACAAATTGGTTCATGCGGAAGACATTAGACGTAAGTTCTTTGAAAGGAGTCGATCCGAACGCCCATCCACCAATAGCGAGCAAGATCTAAAAAATGTAAGAAAATTATACAGATATTGATTTATCTAGAAACCTAAATATATTTGCAATCCTTCTACTATCGTTGAACAACCTAATTGTAAGCCAAACAACGTTTAAAATTCAATGTGGCAGATATTATCGTTGTGAAATATGATTAAGCCGCCTCGGAGCTAATGTTTGCGTTTATGCTTTATATTGAATTATTAATTGTTCAGTTTAAGAAACGTTTAGTACGCAACGTTCGTTTTAGTTATCTAAATTATGATTTGGAAATTTGCTGCAGTGCTTAAATTTATCTATTTAAGGTTGTTTGAAATTCAAATACAAAAAATTACTACCAACTTAATATAAGAAAATGTAGAATTGTGGACATTGGCTTTCAGAACTGCAATTTTGTAAATTTCAATACATTGACGGAAATTATAAGATACTCAATAGTTTTTTCATCCACCGATGGACACTGTCTAAGACTCTGTCGATCCACGGAAAATGCCTCTCAGCCTACCAAAAATTAGATTGCCGGTAGTAACTGTCAATTTTCTTACCTTCAAGTTCGGGTTCTTTTCTCTCAAAGCGACAACTTTGTCATACATGTCAGCGTCTTTCTCATCAGCTTCAGCCAGTTTGTAGTCCTTGAGTGTGGCGAAAGCGTAGATAACGTGCGTGCAAAGAGATGAATCAACGTTCTCAGGCATGAAGCGACCAGCACTCGGTCTCTTAGACGACCAGGAAGTAAGGTAGCACAATACTTGAGGCTCACGTCCTGTGAACAAAACGGAATTGATTAAATTTTTTTTTTTTTTATTGCCTTGAATGGCGAGACGAGCATGCCGTTCGCCTGATGGTAAGCGATACGACCGCTCATGAACAGTAGCAAAACCAAACAACACCTTGAATTACAAAGCAATGCTTGGCATTCCACTGCGCTCGCCATCCTGAGACATAAGATGTTAAGTCTCAATATGTCCAGTAGTTACTCTGATTAGTAGTTAATTTCTTCGGAAAAGTGTAATGATACTTTGATTTCCGTTCAATTTGAATTTAGAATCAGATCCATCAATCATTGGATTTTAATAATTTCTGAAGAACTGCTATAGGACTCATTTTCACCTGTGCACTGGACATTCATCCCTTAAGTAAATTAATATGCGTTTGATTATAATTGTATTTTATAATTATTCAAATAGGTACTGAATTATCCAAGTTTAAACCGATTACATTACAAACAGTATAATAGTCAAAAGCTCCCATTATAATGTTAAGCGCTTATCGCGATAGAACTGTTCATTCTCCCTTAAGTAACTCACGCAACTCATTGCCATTGCAAATGTGCTATTTATTACTTAACACACCAGAGGAAACATTAAGCGTGTACTCTCAAAGATTGTCAAGTGCCTACATGAACTTGCCGGCGTTAAATCACAAAATACATTCGGAACATTTAGCCAATTTACGAAGATCCCTCAATCTGTTTTGCTTATCTACAGCCGCCTTACGGTTTGTAAATTTCGCTTACTGTTCAAGTGTCAAGTTTGCCTGGTCTGTGGGGAACACTTCAACGTGAAAGCACTCGATGTTTCAAACTTTTAGTAACTGTGTCGCCAAGAAGACTTTCCAAAGCCATTCTTAACAGTTGGGAACAACACAACGCCTAAGAGTGACCCTTTTGGCACTCGCGACGGATATTTTGTGGCTTTTAGTGTCAAACGCACTTCTGCTAACATTTCGATGCGATGAAAAACGTCGCTTTTAGTCGGTTAAGGGTTTGTTTTAGTGGTTTTTGTACTTCGCGCAGAACACTTGGGTGATTTGTGAAGATTGTAATAATGAATATTAAAAGACACTTTCAAGTTAAGGTTTTAAGAGCAACCACTACTAGTTAAAACATTGTCTTTCAAGTTTATATACAAGCTCACAGTATTAGTGTTTTACGTACGGCCTTTATCTATTATACAGAGAGATACTTCTAAGGTAGTTTGCTTCACTGACCTAGTGCAGTTTGGTGAACTTAAAATACTTTTAGAGCTATTGTCGGTAAAATGAGCGATAACTTCAAATATAAATATAAATTTAGATGTCATAATTGTGCCTAAGACTCGAACTAACATCTTTTTATTTTGAAAACTTTATTTTGAAAAACAAAATGTATTTATTAAATTCAATTTCAAAAATAGTTTTGAAGATGAAATTCCTGCCTCATAGCTTCCATCGCATGTCAACAACAATTATTCCAACTCATCTCTTAGAAAATACAAAAATATGACTCGCAAACTTTGTGCTCACTTCGCTCTAAAACAAAGCGAAACGTAAAAGACATTTCAAAAATGTGTTCTATGCTCGTTCACAATGTTTACATGCATGTCGGAACACCGAGCAACAAACATGTTTACATTTCGAATGCATTTGACTCATGCGAGATTTTGTAAGGGCATTTATCGATTGACCTCCGCTACCATCTCTAAATGCTTTAACAAGATGAATCAGTGATCTGACGACTAATCTACCATGTATTGTTTTGTTTTGAACTAGGTAGATTTGTTCACAAACAAAAGTTACTATTTAGTATTCAAGAATTTGGATCGTTTCTAAACAGTTTTGTTGCTTGGCATTAACTAGTTTCGCTAGTTAAAGATGCTGTATTTTCATAACGAATAATATACACATATTCTTATGGAAATGTCAATTTTGAAAATGATTAATTTTAGGTAAAAAATCTTCAAGATAGTATCAGGATCAGCCCATATACGTACCTCTGCAAGGCACGGGCCCACTCTACAATCGACAATACGATTGAGAGTGGTTAGGCCATATAGTCCACCACGCTGGCCAAGTGCGGGTTGGCGGACAACAAGATAGTATAAATTAATAAATCTTTTCAATAATTACGAACTCGTAACAGTGTGCTAACAAGCTTAAAGTATTAATTATTATACGTATTTTTATATAACATAAATAATAAAAAGAAAATTAATTTGAGAAAATTGGATAATTGTTTAAGTAATTGGATAAACCTATTAAGTAATCGGGACATAATTGATGACGATGAGTCATGAGTCATTTATCTTCAAATTATTTAAATTACTAATCGATCAATAATCATATTGGTGTTTATAACACACGTGCTCATATGTCAACGCGACTTTCACGCCTCAATTATTGTTTATTATGTAACATATTCTGTATCAGCCCATATACGTCCCACTGCAGGGCACGGGTCTACTCTACAATCGACAGTACGATTGAGAGTGGTTAGGCCATATAGTCCACCACGCTGGCCTAGTGCGGGTTGGTTGTAACATATTAATATAATGTTAAAACTTTTTTTTTTTTTTATTGCTTTTAATGACGAGACGAGCATGCCGTTCGCCTGATGGTAAGCGATACGACCGTACATGAACAGTAGCAAAACCAAACAACCCCTTGAATTACAAAGCGATGCTTGGCATTCCACTGCGCTCGCCATCCTGAGACATAAGATGTTAAGTCTCAATATGTCCAGTAGTTACTCTGGCTACAATGCCCTTCAACCCGAAACACAACAGTGCGTTTACACTGCTGTTTGACGGGAGAAATAGACACTGCGGTGGTACCCACCCAGATGGCCTCTCACATATGAGAGACCTACCACCAGTAAACAATATCATCGTATGAATCTGTTATATAGATAAAGTCACGCATTTTTCCCAGAAGGGGTAGCCACTGATGATAGGATACCCACATTTCGCCTTGTCTATGCCGTCCCACAATCAGACAGGAAGAAAACCTCGCCATATCGGGTACAAATTCCTGACTCCAGGCTGATCATGAATAGAAATATCCAATATCACTTTTTCCAACCCGGGTTTCGAACCCGAGACCTCAACTTTGTAACAATACTGTAGCACTACTACGCTACCAAGGCAGTTGTCATCGAGGCAGCGTGAATGTTTAATATAACAATAATGTTTATTTTGTAATTTATTAATTAGGTCGTTTTCCTAATAAAATATAGTTTTTAGAAGCTTTTTCGGACGATAGTTATAATACTGTAAATATGTGTTTCTATTGTAAATCAATTTAGAAGATTTTCCTTTTACTGTAATCCGCATCTAATCATATACAGTACTAATATTATCTGTGGATTTTCATAAATATTAAGTATACTCGTAGCTTTCCTCAACGTCGACCCTTGTAGGAAGCAATCGCATTCTGAGAAAAAGACATTTTCGTGAAGGCGCATTGGTTATGTTCTTGGTTATGCTCATCAAAGTTACACATACGTTAACCGCACGAAGATTCGAATTTCGAACACACAGAATTTTTCTACACATTGAAATCTAATGAGTTGAAAACTGTCAAATAGGTTTAAATTAAGAACACAGTGGAGCGGAAAAAGGGATTCCGCAGCGATTTGCGACGGGCTATAGTAAAGAGGTTTACTCACTGTTTTTATCGATCAGGGCTGCGATGTTGTTCTGTTTAATTACGACATTCTTCGATGGCTTCTTCACTCGGCTGAGCACGTCGGTCAGGCTAATTTTGATTGGTTGAGGCTTTTCGGTAACTTCGATCACGACACTCGAGGCTACGGACGCCCAGTCAACGTCCTTTGCGTCCTTACCACGAGATATGCCGCGGAGTTCTTCCCTAAAAAAATGAATCGAGGTTTTTATTTTGAGATTTACTGGTTTGGCGTATTCAATATTCAGTTTGAGAAATTACATGTGTTTTTTTTGTTTAGCTATATATATTTTCTGGAAAATATTACGAAAACGTACTGGCAAAATAATCGAACGTACATAACGTTGTATGATTTAATGTTTTATATTGGCATGGTGTAGTGACTACGCTATATGTGTTTGTATATATATGTCGTTTATGTAAACTTTTAAATGCGAAGAGACGTATGTTGGCCTTAAGGGTACCACGCCCCTAAGACGAATTAGGAATAGTTTCTATGTGGACAAACACCAATTTCCTAGACTAAAAGATGTTACTACATTTTTTAAGACTTACCTCATAGCTCCAATAAGCGGGTACTTGACGTCATTACCACACACGCTTCCACTGAAGTCGTCCATGTCAACAGTCCATACCATGGCACCGCCAAAGCTGTTCTCCTTAATCCATCTGTTTAAAAAATAATATTTATATGTATTTTGTATTCAATAATTATTATTATTCATGTAGTGAATTAAATGCCGCTAAAACATGCACTAAGAAACAAACTGATAATGATAAATTATAAATTCAAGATAAAATTACTTTTGTGCTTTTATTGTGTACAGTATTATAAAGTCAATTATGTGTTTATTTTTAATTACGTATTTTTAATAAGGGAATATTTTTCCTTGTGTGTAAAATGAATGATTGATAGTAAAATATTATAGAGGATTTTTTATGTCCAATAATCAAAAGATTAAAGTAATTTAGAAAATATAAAAACACTGTAGCGGACAAAGCGAGGCTTAAAATTAATTTAGATTCGATTTTATTGCTCATTCGCATAAACGGAATAAGAGAAAAGAAAACTCGATTTTTGCCTCAGAGATTTGAGGTAAATTTTCTGAGATAAGAATCTTTGTTTTATTATCACATTAATAAACGTCTTGAGATATTTTTCGTCCCAAGTTGCTTACAGTAAAGTAATTATTAGTAAAATATTTTTTTTATGTCTTGTTTATTTAATGTATCTAAATTATAATTATTTAAAAGTTATTAATTATGCATAATTGAATCGTCACTCCAAATTCTATTTAAACATGCAAATTTAAATCAAACACAGCAAGAATACAATAAAAATCAATTGTGAATAGCTATTAAACGAGATGGCGCACAAAAAGTAAATGTTATCATTAAATAATTTATTGCTTCAACGTTCCCTTTTAATTTGAAAATGGAGTTTATTTTTATTACTGTCATAATGTTGTTAATTCCCATGAGCTTGTATAAACCAGCGTCTTTGTAACCTATAATTTAAACTCCTTGTACCGTTTTTTATATACTCTCAGAAAAACTACTATGCCTTTATAGTGAATATGATATTCAATCATCACCACGAAAACATTGTGTGGAAACGTGTGATTTGTTAGTTTTTTTAATTGCAATGAACGGCGAGTCGAGCATGCCGTTCGCCTGATGGTAAGCGATACGACCGCTCATGAACAGTAGCAAAACCAAACAACGCCTTGAATTACAAAGCAATTCTTGGCATTCCACCGCGCTCTTCATCCTGAGACATAAGACGTTAAGACTCAATATGTCCAGTAGTTACTCTGGCTACAATGTTCTTCATACTACTGTTATTACTAATTATACATACATATATGTACTCAGCTAAGAATGTCAATAGGAGAATGTTCCGAACGGTCCATTCATTTCACAGGCGTAAAAAATAATTAAGTTTAGTATTAAAAGTTTTACCTCATTTTGTTCCTGATAGCCTTTTCATCGTCGAATCCAACCCACTGGTCACCATGAATGGCGTAAGGCACCTTCATCTCCTCATCCCACACGTAAGTACCGCCGTTCCTCAACATCTCGCAAATCTAGAGGCAAAACAAGCACAATAAATATTAGATTGATAAGGAATATAATTTTTTTTTTAATTGTTATGAATGGTGAGATGAGCACTGCGAATGGTCGCCTGATAGTAAGCGGTACGACCGCTCATGGACAGTAAGAATGCTTGGCATTCCACTGCGCTCGTCATTTTGAGATATAGATGTTAAGTCTCAATATGTCCAGTAATCATTCCGGCCACAACGTCCTTGAAACCGGTACACAACAATGCGTTTACACTGCTGCCTAGCGGGAGAAATAGACATTGCGTTGGTACCGACCCGGATGGCCCCTCACATATGAGAAACTTACCACCAGTATAATTGTCAATTGTTTTATGTTTATTCAGATTTTCTTTTCATTTAACCAGAAAAAATGAACGAGTCGCTCGCTTCAAAAGTCACGACTACTAGCTTATTATCACTAAGTACTGCAACGCAGTATACCGTGGTCATCACCCCAATACATTAGATGTTGAGGCTCTATATCATCATCAGATACTGCTGGACACAGGCCTCCCCAGTTTTTTGTACTGGCTCGGCATATTGACTGCACTGCACCTGATTGTAAGTGCAAATGTCGTATAGGGAGAGTATCGAATGGCATCAGACGGCAGTCCCATGCCATTGCATTCCGTCGAATTTCAACTATCAAGTATGTTAATGCTCAGTTATTTTACTGGCTATTGTGGCATTTTATCATTTTTCATCATATCCTAATTTTTAGGTTATTTTTTAAATGACTATTTCTAACTTGTAGTTTATTCTATTTAATTAATAACTCCTCTTTATTACCACATTTCTCTTTATAAAAATAACGTTATCCAGGCACGCTATCGGGGTTTAGATCCATTTTCTAAGCGTGGATATTGTCAAACGTAATACTCTAGAGTGTTGTGCCATTCCAATTTACTAATGTCCAATTGCTGTAATTACTACATTAACTGGCTAGATGTCACAGTTACATATTGTAGGTTTAGTTAAAAATTCTCATTGATGTTGGTAATTGGCAGATTAATTAATGTAACGTATTTTGTTACCAATGATATAATGTATAAAATGTTTGCTTAAATGCTTTATACTTAGTTTGTCTTCCAATTAGTTAAATCTGTTGACATCAAGCCACAAAATAATTACATTGTAAAGTTTACAAGTTGTAACTTCGAAGCGCCTGACAGAATACTTATTTTCACCGTAAATGTAGTTTTTTATAATCCACGACATAAAAACATTTAAGCTAACCTTTAATAACGCATCTGATCATTACAGCGAAATTTTTGAATTTTTCAACTCTTTAAATGCCATTTAAGAAAGTATAAAAACTTGAAAATATCACTCAAATTTCCGTACGTTTAATGGTACTTTAACACTGATATTCCCGCCCGTCTGCCATCACATTAAAAACATCAAACTGCTGATTACTTTTTGAAACTGTCAAAATTCCCGCGCTGCGAAATTAGCTCGTAACTCAAGCTTTTTTACAATCTCCACCAAGGCCACGCCGCAACACAAAGAAAAGTTGTGCAGAAGGCTCAATGTCAACCAAAAATTACAATTGACATTTCTGATATCAGCAGTTAAATAGTATGTTTAAATTGTTTCATAATTTTAAGGATTTATTTTGTGTAGGTATAAACAAAGCATAAAACAATTTTGATACAGTTTGAGCAATTGCTATTTATAACGGCATTGAAATACCGATGTATAATAATAAAGTCGTATAACCAATTATTATTGAAGCACTGGAGTTATCGGCTCGACCATATATTACAGAATACGTGGTGTGAAATATTATAGACCGGCATAAATACACACCGAAGAATCTTAAATCTACTGTAATTCTACTTGACTTAAATAACGCTTAGTTTTGATCTGGGTTAGCACGATAAATTGAAGGTTTCGAGCGAGAAATCGACAAATAGCGTAATACAAATTTATTGGATTAAACATTGCTTGTATGAGTTTTATACGGTTTTATTTGATCACGACCGATGTGAGTAAAGGAAAATATAAAAATACATGCATAAAACTTTCTTTGTCGGATATCAACTCTTCTTTCACTGGAATTAAGTTGACTTTAATTACGTGTATGTTCGTTATTTTGCAATTATGAGAGAGAACAGTAATATACCACATGCGTAAATGTTGCGATAGAAAGTCTGGGTAATATTCAGCAAGCATCTGTGTCATACTGAAGAAAGTAGACAATTAACATGATTATTAAGATCGCGCTTTTCTCATTATTTTCTTTCTGGTTGCACAACTGCTGACGGTATCTTGTATATCATTTTAAGTTATTATAAATTTAAGAAAACGAAAAAAACATGGATATTTTTATCCTTGCGTCCTATGCTTTAAGCTTACAATATATTTAGCAAATAATACCTTTAATTTTGACAATATCATCCCCAACCCATTAAAATCGCTGCAAAACATTAGGTGCTAAATGGACATACGTTATAGGCCTGCTGTACTCTGATGTGTTGTGTCCCACCTAAGGATTCTCTGGCAATATTTTTTAATTACCTCATAATAGGCAAGGAAGCCTGACTCCTTGGTGTATTCGCCGGCTTTGCCTCCACCGCTGGCTGCGGAATTTACTTTGAAGTTGTCGGTGTTTGAGAGGGTGAATGAGCGCCCGTAAGTCGGCATACCTGTAATACACCACTTGTGTTATTTGAAGTGAATACCTTTTGTTGATAAGCTGCTCAATTATTTCTAGAGTGATACTTGTTTCTAAATGTTTCTGAGGGACTAATATGTGACACAACATAAAAAAAAATGTTATAGAAATTCACTTTGCAAAAATGATTGACAAATGATTGTTAATACAGTACAAAAATCCTTTAGACAATATCGTTCTATGAGCTAAACGTGATATGTCAAACATGTAAGCCCTAGGAAGTGAATGCAATAAGAGTTTATGGCTCAACATACCAATAATGAGTTTCTCCTTAGGCGCGCCGAGTTTGACCCAGAGGTGTGCCGCGTGGTCGACTGACAGCTGTTTCCTCCATTCAGAGTCGGATGATGGGGCGTAGAGCGGGGCGTTGTGGCCAGTCTCGCGTTCCCACTTGCCGTGGAAATCGTATGCCATGAGGTTGATGAAGTCGAGGTAGCTGGTGGAAAAAGGTACCAAAGATTATTTAATAGGTTCGTTGTAAGCAGGATGTAGTGTATCTCTCAGAATCTTTTATAAATGAGAATTATTACATTTTTTGATATTAAAGAATTTAATAAGGTTAAAGGCACCATTTTTAACTATTTATAGAACTTAGTAAATTAAAATTGAAGCTAAGTAAATATATTCTAACACCTTTTTATAACCAGACTTTTTACAAGCAAACTGCAAAAAGGACGCCGAACAGTGCAGCATGGCAAAAAGTTTTAAGGTTCAGCACACAAACAACAATAAAGGAAAAAAATGTTGCTCAATAGTGGCATTGTGAAATTCTGCATATTTGCGTCTTATTGTTTGATCTGCGAGTATTGGATATTTCCCACATCAAGACATGATTAAAATCTATACGGCATTCTTCATTTGTTTTATCTTACAATATTTGTAGAGGTATAAGGATTCGTGTTACACGGCACATTATAAAAACAACACTATATTCCATGCTTATTTTATGCCTCAGGCGTAATATGTAATCATTACTGTCATTAAATTGACTAGACAGCTTGTAATTATTATGCCATGACGACTACATAACAATTTATAAATAATTTTAGAATGACTTCAGCTCGTGCACTAGGTTTTCAAACAGACTTTTAAATAATAGACAGAAGATACAAAAAGTTTGGCGTATTTATGTGCCAAGCTGAGTATAGTGTGTATGTGTGTAGGCTGATCCGATTATTTTTAATATAGTTATTTAATTCATAAGTGGCAACTCAGCAAACAGCTAACAAAATGATAAGAGGTTACTGCCGGCCAAAAATATTTTCATCGAATAAATCGAAGGAGAATTGCCGGTTCTTAAAAAGGAAAGGTTAAGTGCGGGAAAAGGAAGAGAAAGAAGTTTAACAAATTTTTGGTGTATGTGAGTTTAAAAAATGTTGTATGTCACTAGCATTTACAACTAGTGCATAAATGCCCTTATTTGGAAATATTGGTTACCTAGCAACAGCAGGGACATCGTATCCGCTCTTGATGTTGTCAGGTCCGACGGGCACGGCAGCAGTAAGCAAAAGTCGGGGCTTCTTCACTTCTTGGGCTTCAGCTTCGAAGGCTTCACGCAGTTCTAAAACAAGAGAAAAATAAGAATTTAGATTCAAATTCAATTTATCATCTGAGACATTCATGACCTGATGATTATGGTAGTGGCTGGAAATATATTAACTTTTTAAGTATTATTTAATGTCATTTTTACGCAAGATGAAATTCTGTATAAAAAGCTAAGATTATTAAGATTATTATTTTGATTCCTTTATTTTAAATTCATTTTTTTTACATTTTTATATATATAATATTAATATACAAAAATACATATAAAAATATAAAAAGTTATCCAACGGTGGCGAGGCTTGAGACCCAAGCCACCGGCGGTTAGGAGCCCAAAGTGAGGAACCGCCTCACAATACGTGCCGTGTCAAGCAATACTGCCTTCTGAATCTGACTCTTGACCCAACAGCCGATTGAGAGCCTCTGTAGATGTTGGTCGAGGCTCTTTGGTATCAACCCATGAGCAGAAACGACAATCGGGACAATAATTGTTGAGTCGACATCCCACATGTCGGTAACCTCGTGTGCCAAATCTAAATATTTAGACATTTTGTCTTTTTCAGCTTTGACAAGGTTACCGTCATGCGGAATGGTGACGTCAACAAGTATAGCCCGGCGCGCCAATCGATCTATTATCACAATGTCAGGCTTATTGGCTAGAATAGTCCTGTCTGTGATAATAGATCGATCCCAATACAGCGTCGCATGACCATTTTCGAGAACTGGTTGGGGCACATACTGGTAATATGGCACTTCAGGAGTCACAAGTCCATATCGAAGGGCAATTTGCTGGTGTATGATCTTGGCTACTAGGTTATGTCTATGCAAATACTCGCCGTTAGCAAGATACGAACAACCGGAAATAACATGCCTGATAGACTCGCCAGGACGGTGGCATGCCCGACAGATGTCGACCGTACCGTCCTTCAGGATGTATTTCCTATAGTTGTTCGTCTTAATAACTTCGTCCATAATTGCAAAGACAAAACCCTCAGTCTCCCCAAAGAGGTTACCGAAGCGTAGCCAAGACACAGACGCTAGTCGGTCCACATCAGGCCCATGAAGGGCTCGATAGAACCGACCGTGCAGCTCTTTGCTCTTCCATATGTCCTCGCGATCCTTAATGCCTACCACTAGAGGTTTCCGCCAGTTCTCAATCGCCAAAGAGAGCGGGGTAAATCCTTTATCCACCATAACTACAACCCTATGCATATCCATGTTATTGTGAAGGAAATAATCCCTGAGATTGCACACCTCGCGATTATGCAAGTCCTTAGCATTAAGAATGCCTCGGCCCCCACATCTCCGCGGGATGTACAATCTCATCACTGATGAACGTGGATGATGCATACGATGTGCAGTCAGGAGAGTTCGGACTTTACGATCCAGGGCGTCCAATTCGGTCTGGGTCCATTTGAGTATGCCGAAAGAGTACATGAGTACAGGCATAACCCAACCGTTAAAAGCACGAATCTTGTTTCCACCTGACAAAAAACTGCTTAGTACTTTTGCCAGGCGGCTAAAGAAACGCTCTTTCAACGATTGTTTTACATCTGCACCCATGATACCTAGAGCCTCAGGCATACCCAAATATTTGTATGTTTCCGTCACAGAGAGGGGTCTGAGTCTTACAGTCTCTGAGACTTGTATGTCATCAGAGACCGCAACCTCCCCTCGCTTCACATGGATAACCGCACATTTATCTACACCAAACTCCATATTGATTGAATTGCTAAATCTTTCAGTTATTTTTAACAACTCAACCAATTCGGTTTGCTTTGATGCAAATAACTTGAGGTCATCCATGTAGAGCAAGTGAGAAATAGGCTCAGACCCTCTCCGCAGACGGTAGCCTAACCCTGAATCCAACAACAGAGTGCTGAGGGGATTCAGGGCCATGCAAAACCACAGTGGACTCAGACTGTCGCCCTGGAATATACCCCGCTTAATTCTAATCGGCTCATCACAATCAGGAGGAACCGTACCACCTGGATATCTCAGGACAGTGGTCCACTGCCCCATACAAGACCCAAGGAAGTTGCATAAATTTGTATTAATTTTATACAAATTCAACACCCTCATGAGCCATGTATGGGGCACCGAATCATAGGCCTTTTTATAATCTATCCAGGCAGCCGATAAATTCCTCCGGTTGTGACGAGCCTGTTGGCAAATGGTCATGTTAATGAGAAGGAGCTCCTTAGTACCACGGGACCCATTCATGCAACCTGTTTGGCCGGGAAAAAGAATTTGGTTAGAGGTGATGTGGTCTGTAATTTTGGATCTAATTATGGAGGTTAAAATTTTATAAATAGTTGGAAGGCATGTAATGGGTCTATAATTTTTTGGTTCCGTGGTACAACCGGACTTAAAGAGGAGGTGAGTGACACCTGTTGTCATAAATGCTGGGAGGGATTCCGCCTCAAGCGCATCCTGGAATTGCGCTGCCAATCGAGCATGCGAACTTGGAAACCATTTTAACCAGAAGTTGTGCAAACCGTCCGGACCCGGCGACTTCCAGTTTTGGGTCCGTCGAATTGCAGTTTGCACATCTTCTAGACTGATTAAAATGGTCTCCATAGCCGGTATTGCCTCGCAAGCTCGATCTACAACACTAAACCAGGAGGCTTCAGTGTGAGAGACAGGCGACGACCAGATATTCGTCCAGTACTCACGCATTTCGTGAGTACTAGGCAGCCGCCCATCCACCACACTTTGAGAAGAATTCTCCCAACATCTATAGACCCTCTTTTGGTCACTTTGGAACATACGATTTTGTTGGAAACGATCCCATCGCCTCCTGTAGCGACGAATGCGGTTTGCCCACGCATAGACTTTTTGTTTATAGAAGTCTATGCGTTCTGTGACGCAAAGCCTATAATTCTGAGGACTTATATTGGTCCCCGAAAAAGCCTGCGTCACAAAACGCATAGAGATTATTATTATTATTATTATTATTAAGATTTAAAAAGAATGTCTGGTAGACTATTTGATCCCTTTGCTGTAATAAGTAAGTAATTTCTGTCGATTCTCTCTCTATTGTACCCAGCTAGCGCTGTTCTTACGAAAAGTGCCCAGATTATGGCAATACTATTTAAGTTCTACAAATGTAGTAGGCATCTAAACAAAACAATATACAAAACAATATTTAACACACAAAAAATAACAAGGTATCCTTTCAATTTCATTCCCATAACTCAACTAGACGTTGATTCATATTGACGAACATTACTATTGTAAATGTTGAATACACGAAACCAATTTTGCAAACATCAAGATATCATCTAATGGTATTATAATAACACTCCGTATAACTTTGTTGGTTCATAGAGGTATTTTCGAAAGGAGGTTCTAGCCTGTCTAAATGTAGCAAGGACAATTAGTGTACAGTGAATTGTTAAAGAATTTATTATAATAATGCCAGATGAAATATAGGTCAGTAGTATAAATTTATTTGTCTATATAATATAGGTTTGTGATAGGTAAGTATCCTATACGAGGGAAAGATATTCTGATGTCAGACAAATCGTAACAGTGTTTTTTCGTATTTTCATTCACGTTAATCTACATTAGTCAAAATTCATAAGACAATTTGCATTTCTAAATAAATCAATAAAAAAACGACAACTATCTCAAGTTATTTCTGCTTGAATATTATTCATGAAAATCGCACGTCATTCACCAAGTCATTGAATATCAAGGCGATAAGTTCAACAACTTTCACGCCTCGGAGCAAGTATTACCGCTGTTATGTCTGTGTTTACTTGTAAAATATCTGAGACGCTGCTTTAAAACATTTCAATGGATCCTTCATAACTTTGTTAATTTCAAAACTCTTGATGTCTATTCCTTAACAAACCTAATTACGATATATATTACCAGTCGTGACGAACGAAAACGAAAACTTTCGCAGACAAAGAACGGTACTTGTAAATTGTTAATAATATCAATTACGTTTGCAAAATCTTATAACACAAAAGTTATAACGTTGTGAAAGGATGGTCCCTACAAAGTGAATGGCTAAAGGTCCTTACCGTTTGGGCTAGGTTGGTATTTAGCCATTCCGTGAGTTACCTAACGTTAAGTCCAGTTTTGTAATTCTCGGTAGGTTGGGAATTTATCTGAGGCGTAATATGGCCAATTTATCAAGGTCTGTTATCGGCGCGCTATATTATACTATTACGGGTTCACTAAATTTGGCAAGTTATGCATTTTATTTGGTTAAATACCAGTTTGTATAAATTGCGTTTCAATATTCCGTTGACACGGAACAGGAACGAGCAATTAGTATTAATGTTTGTTTATTTTGCTGAATATTCAATATTAAAATTAACTATTTGTTCCGGTAGGCTAACTCCTACCCGTTATGACTGACACTCGGTCATAATATTAAAATATTGAAACCGAAGTAACGCACTCTATCAAAGAAAAGATTTCACTGTGACATTCGTAATACGATCTAAACACATAAATTATAAAGAACTATCGGAACAGCATAAATGAGTTGCATGAATACGACTTTAACCACTTAAGTCATACAAAAGTTGCATGATCACAAAGTAACAAAAGATAACGGAAAATTCTTCTTACACCTTAACAAAAGATTTCTACGTAAAAAGACGTTTTGTTAACAAGTGCAATAAATACAGTTATTTGATCGTATTTGTGCAAAACCTTGTCAAAGCGTAGTTAAAAGATCGTTGCTCTTCCTGGTACTTTTATATCAAGGTGGCATTTTTTTGATATGCTAATATAGTTAGTAACGTATTTTATTAATATGAATCGAAATCAGGAATTCCTCTTGGAAATTTATTTTTGTTTATTTTTCTATATTTATCAAGAGTCGGGAGATGTGAGATAGAATATTACAAAAAACGACACACTTACTACACCACAATGTGAAGTAGACATTATATTGAGGTATTCAACTAATGACATGTATTTAAAGAAACAACTTATAAACGTATCCCATATTGATAAATATTTCGCAGACTCACTACAATCTTAGCTTAATTCATCACATACTGATTTCAAAGTGAACTTTCATATAACTTTAAATTAAAAATGTTTTTAATTATGTGTTTAAAAAGTGACAATTTCAAATCATATATTTGTTATTGTAGACATAATTGCTATAATGGTGACAAAGTTATAATGTTTAATAAAAATTTAGAGCAACACCAAAACAATATTTTTCAACATGAATGAAAACCAATAGGGCTTGTACAAATATGGAGTTACATCTTATAGATAGTAGTTAGACACACTAATAAGAGTTTTGTAAAACGAGTAATTTATACGAGTAACTCAGAAAAAATAATACTAATAGATTTCGATATCTCAAAGGCGATCCGATCCCATTTTAAAATTCAATGATCTTTTTGTGCATTATTCTGCGAACGGCATGAACTTAATATGCGAATATTTATCCCAAGATTGGGTGTGACCGAATTCGTAGCCAGTATTTTTGCTGACAGATTTAATGGTTCAATAGTCATTTATTTCGCAATTTTAGTGCAATTTGGTGTACCGAACACCCATTTACAGAACCAATTTCGACACACTATTTGGTTATTGTTATTTATTATGCATTCTGTATTTATTTGCATTAATTCCTATAATTGCAGTAATTAATTGCCTTGTTAATATTGATGATTGTTTTATTTAAATATTATAGTAATATTATTTTTTATCACAAAATTTAGACTGTTTTACTCATGTCTTTATTAGTGTATTCCAATGTTTTTAGTGTTGCTGCTATCACGTCTTGTGTTACTCATTAAAGACACAACATAGTGATATAAGAGGGGCAACTATATATCTGTATCCTTGGCATTTACATGGTCAACCCATTTGCATATGTGCACATGTTGTAAGTGATAATTATATTATTTCCCATATAAGTTCTGATTCCGTTGAAATACTAAGTTTATCATCAACGAGGAAATTGAATTCTTTGTCAAAGAAGTATTAAATAAAACATTACGATTTTTTTATTATTTACGTCATGTTTAGTTGCATATTCATCAATAGAAGGCGCCATAAAAAATAACATAGCATTGTTTGCATTTTAGCATATTTTTAGCTCAAATTGTGACTCCGTCTTAGTTAAGAGAAACTTTTTCAAGCTCTTTTGTTGCCAATTTGTTTAGAATTTCTCAAGCTCCATTTCATATCTTAGATCCACGTCTTATCATTATCAGTAAATTTTTAGATTTCGTTTAAGACTCATATTCAGCATAATTTTCAGCAGCCGTAAAAGACTTTGGAAGTAGTTATGAGTTATTTGAATGTTTCCCACATGTTTACGAAGTTGGTGAGATCTCGTTTGGAATCCGACCCTGATGTGAGCGTAAGTTTACAACTTGTTCATTTTGCCTTTTATTCGTTCTACAGTCTACACAAGACGAATACGCAGGCAGAATATTACTGACAGGTTTAACTTTGTACCCTTTGCCCAATTTAAATGAAAATTGACACGTACATAACTTAGAGCTTAGTTTTTTTTCTTTTGCTTAAAGTGGTAATACCATAAATTGATTTAAAATAATAAAAAACGCAAAAAAAATATGTCGAAGAAATATTCACTGAAATGCGAGGTTTATGACATATTTCTATTTAGTAAGACGATAAAAAAGAGGACTGTTAATCATAAATTCAAAATGTTGCTTTAGTATGCACATAGAAAATAAACTATGGAGATATAAAGAAAATGACCAACATAAGGCAGAAAAATGGTTACTAAAATATTACGACCACACTTCACCGGGAACGGGACAAATGTCGTAAAAATTCACAGTCATACCTCAAATAATAAAATAAGATTTCGTATCTCGGTCGAAGAGTAGGTATATCAACCGTACAAACCTTGTCGCCTATTTATTTCTTTATAACGACCTACAAAACTATCATAAGTGTGTACTTATACGAAAAATTCGAAAGTTAACTTACATCGGGCAGTGATATGGCTGCAATTCGCCGAAAAGTTTATATGATACTCACATTTCTCAGTTGACAGAACGAAAATGGAATGTTAGAACATACTTCCTTATTACATTCCTGTAAGTATTGGAATATTCAATAACAAATGTAATTGCTATCTGCGAATGTAAATTTCTTGGTTAGTTTCCATTGCATGAATTCGAATATGTAAATCAAACACAGCGTTGCAATTTTGTTTGTAGTTGGATTGTTCCTAAACTATGCTAATTACGATGAATTTAGCAGGCATGGTTACCGATAACATGCGTTGCATTCCATTATACATTTAGGTATTACAAACATTACATTACACCATTCATTACTTTTTTCTGCATGTTAAATTTCACCCATCACTATTGAGAAATATAAGTGGTAGAGCCACGCTGTTGTCAGTCATGACTTAGCATGAATGGGCAGGCTCGTCCGGGGTGGTACCACTGTCTCACAGGAGACAGTGTACTCTCAGAGTACTCTCTTCCTATCGTTTTTCCTTCCCGTTCCCCTCCTAGTTTCATAGGCCGGCAATACATCCGCAATCTAAGCTTTATGGATGTTCATGGGCGGTAATGATCACTCATCAGGTGACCTGTTTGCGCGTTATCACCTATGCAATAAAAAGAAAAAGACAGCCTAGCTAGTTGACGCAATTATGCCGGCCTCTTTGTATCTGGATATCCCTGTGTATAATCAGATACGATCTCAAATCGCGATGCATATACGTGAGTCACTATGAAAGAAAGAAAGAAAACTATGACGTCACTCAGGATGGCGGTGTTTAGTTTCTGTGTACGCCAGAATAGCAATACTTCACGCGAAAGCTTTGTAATTATCTTTACGTGCAGGAAATTAAATGTAAATGTTGCCAGCTTTTGAACAATAAGTCGAATTGGAGGCAAGTTGCCAGCCTCGTGGCTTTCTGCAGATATTCAAATGAGATTTGAAACAGTTAGAAAGCAAGTTGATTCTGCGTTTGGCTTACATATCGAATATTTATAACGCTTTAACTCTCGATTGTTTTGTAATCGTTTTTATATCTTACGACTATGAAAAAGATATGAAATTCTACTAGGATTTGACTTCGGATAAATTTAAGTAAGATAAACAGTTAACTCTCATATGTGAGAGGCCGTTTTGATAAGTACAATAGCAATTCAGATTACAGATTAGCCTACATTCAGATTTCTACATATTATATTGGACGAATAATCGATTTGATGCGTTTCGATTTCGCTACGTAAATACACTGAAATATTACTCTATGCATAATATTATTTATTTTGTCATAAAACATGTTAATCTTTTAACACAAGCTTCGGACTTTAGTAATATATCAACAGATTATTTAATTAATCACATTGATAGAATATAGCATAAAAATAAATTAAATAAATATTTAAAAACGTAAGTACACTTAAAACCCATAAAAACCCGCAAGGACACCGGTATATAAAAACGGGAACTGTCCAATGACCTAGGCGTCTTCCTGTAAATTGAATTTCAAATCGCCAGTGTTGCAATTAATGAAAAAAAATTAACATCAATAATTCACACGGCATTCGACCGTGGCCCACATCGGCGACGGCCAACCAAACATTCTGTACGCACCACAAAAACAAGATAAAAATGTTATTGTTTCATTGTTATGACGTTTGTTTCTGGCCAGTGTGGACTCAAAGAGGTTGGATTAGAAAATGAAAGTCTGGTTTAGAACAAAAATAAATCACAAACAGTGCATTGCCATGATGAGAGAAAATGTGCAGTTTTGGTGCGTTTATGTAACGGCTGTGTAAGGTTTTAAATTCTGTGTTAATATTTTGGGAAAATAAAAGAAGAAGAAAAATAATAATTGTACAATATAAAATAAAATATACCTTGTCATTAATACAGGTTTGTTATGTAATTATAATAGATTTATTTTTTTATTAAATCAGAAATGAAATAGAATAGGCTTAGATAGCAAGGGCACGCATCTTATCGAACATGTGCTATTCTAACACATTTTTAAATAAGTGCAAACTATATTTGGAGGCAACATACTTAACATGTAACCGTTAGTTATGTACTTTAATATTTACATAACATTTTTATATAATGTTACGCGTATTATAATACACGTATCAATAAATTTAACCTCGTTTGAACAGCGTCCCTTACTAAGGTAGTCGAAGTTTACGCTAGCGATTTTCTACTCGATGTCCACTTACGAAATAGTTTTGTTTGAATATAACTTTTCAAGTTGTCTGCCAATAACAATTTAATAACAGTTTCTGTGCCGAATTTATTTCGAACGGGCTGTTTCTTGTTTATTATTGAGTAGAATGACGAGATGAAATGCCTTTTGTGTGATAGTAAGCGTCTTGCCTGCCCATAAACAATAGAGACACTACTAAAACTTATTATTATTAAGCATTTCATAATACTACGCTGCGGTTTTTACTTCGAGACATAAGTGGTTAAGTCTCTTAACGCCTAGCAATCAACGAAAGCAAAGATTTAAAATAAGAGGAAAGTGTTTTAAAATAGCTGCTTAGCGACAGATATTGAAAATGCGGTGATACTTAGTCACATAGCGTATGAGGAACTTATTATCAAGTAAAGAAAGATTTAGAGCTCGAATGGTAGTGTTTTTATTATCCGTAAAACGGTTCAGCTGTTACTTTTTGCACAAACAGGAACCATTACAGAAATGGCATTAAAACAAACTTGTAATCGGAAATCGTCATTTACAAGTGTCCGTAATCACACAGTTTATTTCCTATAGTAAATCAATTAAATCAATGAAATAGCTGCCTATTAAAATAAACACCTGATCGTAACTATGGAAGTTACGTAAAACTGATGGTAGAGGTAGTCACCCTAAATGCGGCACTTTCAAGAACGTAAAATGTGCAATTTAAATTTTTAAGCGTGACTTATGCTCACGAAAATATTATAGGTAACATTTAAAGCTGAATGTATATGGCACGATTCCGCATGTTCTTTATTTTATGTGGAACTAGACTTACGTTTATTGAAAAGTTATTATATTGTTGATTTAAAATAACATTAATGAAATTATAATTATTTAGCAACTTGCGATAACTTTCTAATTATCAGTAATTTGCAAATTGCGTGCTTTTAATTAATGCTGATAACATGTTCACGCATTGAATTCTTTAACTATAAATAAATGTTATTAACTTAAAGCAATCTTCAATTTTGCTTTACAAATAATGAAGATGGATCTGAGGCTAATTGTACGACGATTAATCATAATACATTATTTACTTTGAAATTTAATATAAATAATTATCCAATTTAATACAATTAACATAAATTTAGTATTTACCTTACTATCAGTACTAGAACGACTAGTTTCATTTACGTATTATCGGTCTAGACTACATCAATATTTTGGACACTGAATATTTTATAAGATGGACTAATCCACCTCGTTCTAGAATATTATGTAAACAAACCTATCTACTATCCGGTTTTAAAATATGTAGATATTTTTGTTATTAAAATATCTACGTTTTTGGTTATGATTTGAGTGAGACATAAAAATGCAATTCAAGATAGAAATCAAATTGGTATTCTTTTATTTTCATTACATTTAGTTTACAGCAGCATCATCATTATCTCAGACACTGGAACTCCACTATTGAACATAGACCTCCCCCAAGGATCTTCACACCGACCTGTTGGAAGCGGCCTGTATCCTTCCATTAGTTTACATACAATATGTTAAATAGGCATAAAGGCGAACATGAATTGTGAGACCAAAAAGTCTCTCGTAGTTCCTGATACCCACCACACAAGACCCGATCTTAGTGTGGGGTCAGGACTAATGTATATGACGGTTTGATTTTGGGTGTATGTATATAAATTATTAAGCTACACTAAAACTTTACAAAAGCTTGCAATACGTACTAACTCGCAATAGACTAAACTACAATGACTAGACTTCTAATTATTAATGGAAGTCCTTGCCAAGCATGAGAAACTACATAACCGAGATTTAGAAACTGTACACATTTACAACGGTGAATTATAATATAATTTAAATTAATATTTAAGAAATATAAAAACTCAGTATATGCACGTACCCTAAGAAGAGCTTGTTTGCCCGGAAATAAGGGGTCAAGTGTGACTCCATGCCATTAATATGATTCAATGTCAAACGTCATGACTTTCTTTATAAGCATATTGATTGCATCATAAGTACTTCCTTGTTCCGTATTGATAGCTTATGTAGATAATGTTGGCTTAATAACAGTGAAGGTTGCATGGAGAAATTGAATATAGGCATGCAACTTATCCTGTTTCAATGGCGCAGTTGTACTACTGTATGATTGCAAGGCTGAGATCTAGGGTTCAAATCCCGTGTCGGGATAATTATATTGGATTTTTCTATTCAATATCAGCCCGGAGTAAAGAATTTGAGTCCAATATCACACCATGGAATGGATCATGGAACACACGTGGTGAAGCTTGATTGTCCTTGAAGCACCTTTGCCTATCTCTTCTGGGAAAAAGGCGTGAGATTATATATTTATGAATGTATGTAATTTAAAAACCATTCTAAAAGCTTCCTATTTTCATCTTTTATTATATGTTCGATGTATAAAACTTTCAATTGTCGTCACTTTAATGTCAAAGCAATTATTTTAATAACATAAAATAATTGGGTTTGAAATAACTAATAAAAACTTTCGCACACACACACTACATGTTATAATGACGAATAACATATATTTTGAAGCTGCCAAGCGATTATTTTATGGTTTAATTTCGTCATTTCTCCACCACTATGCATACAATTTCTACATTGGATGTCTCTTTTTTATTGCTATGAATGGCGAGACGATACGGCCGCTCATGGACAGTAGCAAAACCAAACAGCATCGCACTCGCTATCCCGAGACTTATGATGTTAAGTCTCAATATGACCAGCAGTTACTTTGGCTACGATGTTCTTCAAACCGGAACACAACGGTGCATTTACACTGCTGTTTGGCGGGAGAAATAGACATTACGGTGGTACCTCGGCGGCCTCTCACATTTGAGAGCTTACTACCAGTCTCTTTGATACAATAAATATGCAAACTTATAGTGAATAGGTACATCCTACTCAGAGGATTACACACTAGACCAGCTCTCTACAGGTGAGATTACGCTCAATCCTAATATGTACTATAAAATGCGAAGAATTCGAACCCCTCTTCACATTTCGATAATGTAACAGCTCCATAGTTATCAGGCAAGCTGTGCATCAAGTATCGAGTCAAGAAAGCGTGTTGCTTTTTATTAGCTTCACACAAATAGGATTTCCGCGCGGAAAGCGTTTTCGTTTGCACAATACGTAATTGTTGGGACTGTTTGTATTATGATAATTATCGCTTACACGTTTTGCGTATACGTTAAATTTAACGTAAAACTAATGGTAATTACTAAAATGTAATTAGTTTTATCACGAATTAGGAAACTATTAGTGGTGATTTAGACAGTTTTCATAAGAGTGTAGAAATGCTCAGCAAACAAACGCATCCTACATATGTATAATATATAGACTTTGAACCTTTGAATATTTGAAGTTTGACTCTGTTTGTCTATGTTTTTGCAGTGAATCACTTCACACACAGTATCTATTAATTATCTACAATAACATATAGCAAAGGGCAAAGCTCACGACAGGCGAGTATAAACTTTATTAATTATAATTTTATGCAGATTTAAACAACATACTTCCATTAATTATACTATCCTTTGTACGTTAATAACTTTAAAAGTAATATTACTATTTAAAAATATCAATAAAAGTTCGATAAAACTTACTCAACAAAGAATAAAACTGGTTGTTAAGAAGAAGAAAAGGTCCCAATAGCGGTCGAGAAACAATTCATAGAAATTCTATTCACTTTACCCGAAGTAAATTGGACGAGCGTAAAAAGAACGGCGATCGTTTAAAGCCTGATCGATGCTTGTAAACCGGTGTAGAAGCTACCTGACAGTACTGTCACAGTGCTTCCAATATCTTCGGGTATCCTACATCTGAGAGTTAATTCCACGCGGTAATCAATGTGAGAGGGAATCGTGTGGTTCCAGTGTTAGCGATGAGGATTTGATTTCCTATTTTTGTGACTAATTTCTTTTTTTTAATTTTGCCGATATTCGACCTTAATCGATTATTGCTAAACATGTGTTTTTCCATTACTTGGTATACGATTCTGAAGGTCTAGGTTATAATTGTCAACCGCGCTGGTTTAGTATAGGCTAGCAGACCTTACTTACAATAGAAAATGTTGGTTGCATCGCTACGGTGTCCAAATTTCCTCATAATTTCAGCTTAATTAAATGAAATTCAAGTAAACATTTGCCAAACCTAACGATAGATGTTACAAAGTTTCAAACGATAGTTTTAATATGCTTCAACTAATGTAAATTCGCTTTAAGATTATCTAAAAACCAATCACGTTCAAATATATCTGGATACTTATTACAGTCATCATCATACATACTTTATGGCTTATGTAATAAATTAAATGATTGAATGAAAGTATATATCTTCATTCAATTGTATTTTAAACACCTTTGGGTCATTCACCCAAGGTTGTTACAAAATGTTCATAATAGTTTTATAATAGACATGCCTCTTAAATCTGCTAATTACCTCTGCTGTAATGCACTTGCCAAATATTATCCTATTTAGGTCATGTGCACTTCTGAGTTGGTATTTAGATGCGTGAAGATATATTAGTGCTAATTATCACCCAAGGCGCTTACACGCCATTTAATGCTTTATGAGACTTCGAGGCAACAAACACTTATTCAGGAAATATTACCTGATGTTTATTTGATATCGGTAAATACAAATAAAGAAATACCAAGTGAATTGATAAATCTTGAGGATTATTTAGTAATCACGATAAAAATATTCTTTAGGTAGGTGTCCTGAAATCTTACCCATAATTTTGTGGAGATAAAACAAAGATGGCAAAAATCGAGATCAGAGGCATGCAATGAGATAAACCTATACATCCAGTATTACACTGCTATATTATGTTGATAAAGAAGATGGTGATTTTGGTAACATTGTCCAACATATTTTGTAATCATTGCATTTTAATGCTCAAAAAAATATCGTTATAATTAAATCGCTATCATCATAGCCGCACCTTATTACGGTTCTAAGTCAATGTTTGAACACTGTATTGGAGTGTTACTCTTGATTAAACTTTCGTGTGATTGTTTTAGACTGACGATTTGGAATCTTGTCTCTTTACCAAAAAATATGTTGGGTTTCTAGCTTACTCGTGTACCTACGCTTCGCTCTTTTGTCCAATAATGTCTTGAATAGTAAATATATGTAGTGAATAGAACAGAACGTAACCCTAATCGCTTTCTTAAGCAGGTGCGTTAACTCCGAGCATCTAGTCTTTAAGCAGTAGGTTATTACGTTCTTGCTTAGTTTCATTATCATTATCTAGAATATAATAGCACTAGACTTTAATCAGAGAGCCGCTATTTCTATTAAAGCGGTGTGTTCATTAAAATATTCTGTATATAGACGTGCTTGCTTCTTTCATTAATAAACACTTAGCCTTTATAACAGTTTAGGTTTATGCATACTGAAATATTTATATTAATTATTTATAAATGTAAACATTTTTAGTTTATTTTAACCTTCAGAAGTTGGCTTCACAAGCTTTAAAATGCTTAAAATTAGTTACACTTCGAAAATTAACATTTTACGCTTTACTTTAACAGTATGCATACTTGAAGTAAACCAAAAACTTTGTTTCTTTAATTATTTATATATATATACTTTATTGTACACCAAAATGAAAGACGCTTACAAAATACTGAAAAACTAAAGGCATGGTTACAATAGGCGGCCTTATCGTTAGCTGCGATCTCTTTCAGGCAACCTTTGGATGGACTGGATTATTGTAATATTGAATTATTTATAGACTTAATACAAGCTCGCGAGAAGTAGAAATATAGTATGAGGTCATGTGCATAAAAATACTAACTCGGATAACTATCTGACCTTATAGAAATGTCGAGGACGAGATGCATCTCGGTGACTCACAATTTCCTTTTGTTTTATATAAATATACGATGTGCAGTATGTTTCGCTAGTTTCGCCCACGTTCAAGGAGGTTCACGATCTATAGTTCACATTGACAAAGAAAGATCATTTGCGAAGGTAGATTATTTGATATTGTCAAAATTTTGAATAACCTGAATTCTTTTACACCAACCAGTTGCTTGAAACTTTAATGTTATTTTAAAATGATCCGATAAAAATATTTGTTAATGTCCTGTTCCTGGACCCACAGGAATTTTGATTAGAAAATGTTTTAATTATGTCTTAGTGCGGCATTATTTCTAAGACATTTTTTTTCTTCAGGTCTAACAGCTTAATAAGCTGTGAATATAATAATAATATCAAGGTTTTGAATACATGGGCATACTCTCGAATACTAGTAATGTAGATACTTTAATTTCAGGTTAAATCTATACACAGTTTATCGGCACAATTTAATTGTAAACTAATTAATGATATCACGGAATGCGGCCTCAACCGAAATTAAATTCGCTACTGTGGGTGGAGCTCTTCATATCTGTATACATTTGCTATTATCTACATTATTGATCATTCCTTTAAAGCCTGGCTTGCTGCTAAATCATGTATTACGCACTTAATAATTTGTAAATAGATTAGTATCAATATTGAATGACTAAGCGATGGATTTTTCAGGATGCTATAAAAAACTCTGCGTGACAAAAATTTGCAGACTATTTTTTAAATTAATTTTTGCTCTCATATTTTTTATTCAGTATTTTGCATCGTATAATTAAAATACATGCAAAAAGTTATTTTATTACTAGTCAAATAATATCCGTACATCATGACCTAGTCATTTAGGTAACATGGTTATCTAAGTCTATAGACGCAATAACCCTAAATAAACCTCAAATATCCCTAACACTTGTACCAGAAGGTCTATGGTCATTTCAGTTTCGGTATTTGAGTCATTCCAATACCATCAGTTCCACTAAAGGGTCGTACGCCGCACGTTTCATTAGTTTCGCAATGTTCACAAGTTTAATTACGAAAGCGGAATGACAAATAGTGTCACAGAACAGACCCGTAACGTGCAAACGAGCTGAATTGGGAATCAGGGTAAATAGGAACAGAATCGGTAGAGTAAACTATGAAGAATGAGACATACATTGGATGTGCAGACTTTGCCGCCCATGCATCAATGTGTGCAACTACTATCAGCCAGGATCAGTAGTGGCACGTAAAGAATAAAATGTAAACTGAATATCATAAATGTATTTTTTATTCTGGTATGAGAGTTTTATTATGTTAGTATGGTTATGTTTCGATACAATTTTGCCAGCCTGGCATTTTCCGGATGAAGGTTGATGAGCTAAAAACGCGCCATACTTATGAGGTTCTTACCTCTGGTAAACAAAAAGGTTGTTTGTTTTTTCTAAGCATTAGAAATAAACAGCAAATGTCAAATACAACCACTTATCTTGACAAGGTGACCAGTTTACTCCCTATACACCCTGCGTTCCTGATTACCCCTCTTGACAGTAGTTAATGTACTTTACAATGTAAGGAACGGAAACTAGACGTCTTGGATTAATGATTGTTATGGCATGTTGCATAAAATTAGAAATCACGATAATGCTGTGTATTTGCATTATGTTGAGTTAACAAGATTTATTAGAATGCGTGTCTTCACACGATCAATTTATTTTAATTTTATTGCTATTTTTAGAAGGATGTTTCGAACTGTTTCTAACAATCTATTCATTCTATTAATTTATTAATAGTATTGTTTAGGGTCGACGATCTAATTTGGCCATGTCATTTATTTTCAGAACTGGGTCAGTCTAGCATTTCATTATGTAGTAAGGCTTTAGCAATTTATACCGTTGCCATACACTTGTGAATCATCATCATTTTCATCAATAAGAATTTCTCTTTTGAGCAATGTATATGGTTTTTTACAGCAATACAGCCTAAAACCAGCGTCCTTTTGCCTGACTAGGTCGTCTATCTACCTTCTACCTTCTTGTCCACTTACGATCTTATAACCACAATTACTTAGATCTGTAGAAACCAAATCCCAGTTGATAAAAGACTAGTCTTTCCCCCAGCGAATTCCTGAACAAGGTGCCAGTATTTCGGCGACCCAGCTAAACTATTTAAAGCACTCGTTAAATAGTGTCGGGTTGAGAAAGTAACCGCGATGAAAGATACAGCACGCTTGGAAAATTCCACTTTCCACTTCCAACTTCGGTTGTGTTTGCTCGAGGAAATCGATTGTAATTCCGTAGCCGACTAACCGCCACTTTTAATTACCGCATTCGTCTTAAGTTGCTTCCGTTAGGTGCGTTTACACGTGCTGGGTCGGGTTTGTTAAGTCCAGTGGGTATACACTTCATAAAAGAGGATGGTACTGAAAATATTAAGAAGGAAAAAAAACAAGCTCGTTGATAGTTGATTGTATTTGAAGATCTCGTGAAAATACAATATACAAGTAGTCAATCATGGCATTGAAAAAAGTCTTTTTGTTCCATATCCAAGATATTTATAAATATTTTATTTTTGAATCAAGTTATTTAGTACCATATAGGCAAGAACAAAACGTAAGAATAATATTTGTAAATGCAACGAAATCCATTTTTTTATAGTCGATGTTGTATATAATATCATAATATAAACTATATAAGATAAAAACGCGCTTTGCAATATGGCTTGACCATAGCCGTATGAAGGACAAGGTGGACGGCTTTTTGGTGTCACATTGATCGCGCCAACATTCTAGAATATACAAGGGTTTTTGAGAAAAACACACGTTTGCCGAAAACAAATGGCAGAGTTTTTCCTTTTTTATTACAAGTTGCGTTTTTGGCTACGCTCCAACTCAAAAATTTAAATATTAGAATCAAAACAAATATGGTTCTTAATCAATGGAATGCTGGCGGAACATGGCGTATTGCCGAGAGAACGATAAAATACGACAGTGTTTTCTGTACTTCCAACGTTCGAACTGAAGCAAATAAAAAGTACAAAAACTCACAGTTTATAGTCAGCTCTGATTGAAGTGCATGTGTTTTGATTTTTGCAGAAAAAGATGAACTATTCACTCGAACAATTCGTTTCATACGCAAACATGAAAGGTTTTGTGGACAATACTTTTTATTACCTGGTGTAGAACTTAAGAGCCAACCTTATTTTGTTCACCTTACTTGAGATAAAATACTGCTAATCATATTCTCTCTAAAACTTGGGGATCTTAAGTAGATTGCCGACGTTTAAATATGAATGGAGATTCATTACCAGAGTAAAGTACTCGTATTATTGACTCTTCGACTACTTTATATTATTGAATATGCTGATAGAAAGTATGAAATACGGTAGGTACCTATTTGTGGCCCTAAATTGAGTGAAAACTATTTAGATTATTATTTTGACAGATCACGATCACAGCTTGCACTACATCGATTCCTAATAGGGTCACTTTCTTACAGCTGCGAAGGCTGTTTTTGCTTTAAAATCTTAATTTTATCTCCTCAAACTCGACCGAGTGGTGTCGTGACAAGAAAACAGTGGCGAAACGTGCCGCGCGTTCTGATGTCACAATATGAATGGCCCTTTACAATTTAGTGATGCTGGCAACTTTAAAATTAGTCGATAAATTGAAAGAAGTTTATCTAAGATTCGGAACGCGGACAGTGGGAGTTTGTAGAAACTTGTAAAAGTGAACTAGGTTTTAGTGAAAAAATGTAAAGTATTTTAGATAAGTTAGTTAGTAAATACTTATTGATTTTTTTTACATAACATTAGTACATGGTAAAAATAATGATGATTTCTTATCTGCAAAAAATATTGGACGATATCTATCTGAACTAAGCTTGTGAGTTATGATGTAATTAAAGCGTCTTCATAAAAAGTACCTATTGCGGTACCAGTTTAATATTTAAGGCATAATTAATAAATTCAGTACTTTTAGAAATCTCAATTATCTCGATACTAATGTTTTTCACAGGCCACAGTATTAAAAAGAAGTTGCAATATTTGCCAGATGACAAAATACGGCATTGTGAATTAGCAAGGACGACTAATATTTAATTTTGTTAGGCTTAGTTTAATATCCTTGTCTCAGCTGTTATTGCGTTCATTAAGATACGCTGAAATGATATTGACATGTGATATAAAACAAACTAACCAAACAAGGTAATCTTAGAACAAAGTTATCCTCAATAGAACATAATGAATTAAATAGAGTTACTTATATAGATGGCTTTGTAACAGTAAAGGAAAACATTGTGAGAAAACCTGTGTACTATGGAAACCTTAAAATGATATTTTATGATATGGGCCATCAACCTGCACAAGATTGACGTGCTGGAGTATGGCCTAAGCCGTCTCAATCGAATTTTCCATTTTAGACAAATCACATGAGTAAATATTCTTGCTAACTATGTGTTATGAATATATGAGCGTGTATGTATACCTTAATGTATGAGTGTACAGAGCCCCTAACCTGGGACGCGCGACGCCATCAAAAGTCAGTACGTAATGAACCACGAGTCGTTTCACTTCACCTATTAACCTATAAATAACACTATATTTTAACGAAACTAGTATGAATATTAAATTAAAATCTATATATCACAGAAACGGAATCACAGTATCATCTATATAATTAATATTAATGTCGCACAACTAAGTCGAGATTAATTAGCATATTCAGCTACGTATATGTCTCAGGTTAGTTAAAAATTATATTGATCTTGATGAGTCCGATTGCCTTGACCTAATATCTCTAATGTGACATTTGTGCAAATTGCGCATTAGACTAATATAAAGCTGAACTAATTTTATCCCGTAGATTTGTTCCTTAGATGTTTTCTCTTCTAGATAAATAAAACAAACAGTGTAAATAGCTGTGTTATACATTGTGTATTTCATTTTGACACGCTGTCTGTCTTCAACATGCTCATGATATACATATAATTATTAAAAATTGAATGGTCAATGAAAATATTTTATTAGGCTGGCTACTTAAATTAAAATTAAAGAATGGAAGCATAAAACTTTGATTATTTAAACATTATTATAATAATTAGTTTCATTGAAAGAATATAAATTTATTCACAGAAGGACCTGATGAAATTCAAACATTGGAACTAAACAGTAATGTATATGTCTAGTAAACTACTGCTTAAAATAACCAAAAATTATCTCAACCCTGAACTGTAAATAAAATCAGCTATATAAAATATCAAAATAAATTTGAACAAAGCAAAATTAAAACATTGTTTACGATAGCCTCTGAAAATTCCACGAACAATTTTCAGCGCATCATTAAATTTATCGAAAACACGCATATTATTATTATTAATTGCTGTTTTATCGATAAAAAATATTTCACTGCACTGCCGGTGCCGGTGACAGGTGCAACAGAGCACGCCGCGACCGGCCACCGACAAACTCTATCGATATTTCGATAAATTGTATTTAGATAGGGCAGCACTACGACGAAACAGAGGTGGATTGAAATTAATATTCCGTGGTTATTCGTGACTATTGTAATTATTGTACTATAAACGTGCTTCCACTTATTTTAAATTGTTCGTGGAGGTGATAAATTAATGTAGAGAAGACGGTGTAGGTATTTGCACGGAGGCGTGCAATATCGTTCATTACATTTTGCAAGTAATTATGTTTGAATTCGTGTTATATTTGGATAATTAATGGCAAAATTAGTAACAAGAGATAAAAGATACGCGTTTTAAAGAATATTTTTATTTGTGAAGTCAGATACACGCACGACAAAGTGACTGGTATATCTGATGATAGTATTCTGATCTGATCTGATAAAATATAAATATACTTTCCGTTTGCGTCTGCTTAGCTATTGAGAGTACATACACTTATGAACTACTCGAAACCGTATTTATCTAAATTCTATCCAGTTGAATAAAACCATCCTACCACGAGTAAAAATGAAAATATTTGAAATAAAAAAAATACTATCCAATTCTAATATTATGTAGGTCTACCCAAACCGGTGCACCTGTCCGCGAGAGGGGTCCGATATTTGCCAATATTTTGGTCATATGACCGTTAGTCGAGAGATATTGCTTTCAGAGATTACATTTGAAATACTACATCCTTTTGTACGTTTCTCAAATCGCTGCTTGCGGTTTGTTTTTGAAAACTTTATATTTGGGATGGCAAGGATTGATATGCTTTTTGACAAGCGTTTAAGTTTGTATTATTTTTTTTTTTTATTGCTATGAATGGCGAGACGAGCATGCCGTTCGCCTGATGGTAAGCGATACGACCGCTCATGAACAGTAGCAAAACCAAACAGCACCTTGAATTACAAAGCAATGCTTGGCATTCCACTGCGCTCGCCATCCTGAGACATAAGATGTTAAGTCTCAATATGTCCAGTATACTCTGGCTACAATGCCCTTCAACCCGAAACACAACAGTGCGTTAACACTGCTGTTTGACGGGAGAAATAGACACTGCGGTGGTACCCACCCAGATGGCCTCTCACATATGAGAGACCTACCACCATTAAAGTTATATTTGGGTTATTCGTTAGCCTCCGTGGCGCAGTTTTTTAGACGCCGTGCCGGTTGTGAAATATAGAGTAATATAGAGGCCGCGGGTTCGATTCCCGCACAGAAACAAATGTTTGTGTGATTCACATGTATTTGTTTATCTCTCGTAATTTTTTATACCCACGACACAAGACTCGATCTTAGTCTAAGGTCAGGGCTATATAATATAAACGGAAAATACTACTGTGGCTTAAAAAAGAAGTTTTACGCTAGTGAATTACTCAATAAATAGAACTGCACTTATATTGTATATACTACATTCGCCATACCTGTATAAAAAAGAGCATTGCATGAAATATAATAAAATAAATCGGTATACATTTTTAAATCTCTTCATCGCGTACCTTTTAAACGGATCAATAGAGATTGTACTAAAATCTGTTCGAAACGTTTGATGGGATGAAATGTATCTGATGGGGTGAAAGAGATTAAACGGAATTTTAAATCTGTATACGATCTGTTATTACAAATTTTATTTTTAGGAATATTTAGATGGGTTGGTCCCGTAAAGAAAATGAACAAATGAGGCTATAAAAAGCGATATTAAACCTATGCTAATCATATTGGCGAGATATTGAACAAGGAACTTAGAAGTACCCTGAAGACATGAAAATAATGGTGAAAGTGGTTGAAGCGAAAATGGTATGTCAACAAGTGAAAATCTTTATTTTACTCATCCCTTAACGACCATTTATACGGGGAGAGTTTCTCGCATATCGAGAATCGTATGCCATTATCCCATGACATAACCGCAATAAGATTATCGTTTTGGCAAATGTTTACACGATGCAACTTTTGTATACAGGGTCTATCAAGACGACTACCGAAAACGAAGCCGGGTGGTCGTTTTAGTGACTACAAACACAATGCAACACAAAATGTTGCAAAAAAAAAAGCGACGAGATCTTTTCCGGCTTCGTTTTCGGTAGCACTCTTGATATACCCTGTATATATCCTTACGATATCTTTGATCGACCGATCTTCGAGGCGAGAAATTTTCCCCGTGTAAATGGGGTTTAACGGATACGGGTGTTACTAGTATGTATTCATCACAAAAAAGTTCTCTTTAAAACACATCGAAAATATAACATCAAGCAAATACATCTATAGTATACTAAATATAAATCTGCGTATATTTCCTAGTTGCATCATATTTAGCCCAGCGTGTGGTCTTAAAGAACAACTCTGGCTTCGTAAAAATATGAGATGCAATGTGTATATTCCTTTACATATAAAATAACTTTTGAAATATCTTTCTCACGGTAATGCAGATTTATACGGGAACAGATATTCTAGTATGAATTTTAAAACTTTGATGCATGGAAACTTCGTGTAGTTAAATTCAACTACAGTTCACATAGAGATGGATTGTTGTTTACACATACAGTGTTATACCTACTTTTCAGTGGTTTACCTTTATATATATAGTATTACTAAGGTACTATATATGCCAAAATATGACTAGATAAATGTATGGTTACAATATAATAAAATAGAAAATGAACCAGTCGTTATGATTTTCAAATCTAAAGACTTATTCGAAGCCAATGAAACAGTTTCAGAACTAAACAACATCATATATATTCTGATATTTCACTGACAATTTATTTTAACAACAAAGGAGAGTAATTAACAAACAACATTATGAAAAAAATTGCAACAAAATTCCATTTTTAAATTCTCTGTTAATTTTTAATTTGAAATGATAACAAAATTAACCTTTTGTAAAGCTTCTGTAAAATTTAAGAGAATTGCAGTGCATTGTACACCGTAATTAAAGTTGATTGGTCTAGCGTCTAGACACGACTCCGTTGGACTGGTCCGCTCTTTTACATTATGATTGATCGATGATGTGTATAAAACGCGAAAATTCACTGGTAATTTGGTAAGGAGAGGATGAGTCATGCTTAACTATTAGTTAAATACATATTTGTAATTGATAGTGTTTTAACCTACATTTATTGACACGTGTAGTATTTCGCAAAAAAATCGAACAAATTAATCAATTCTATGTTTTTTTTTTTTTACCTGCAATAAATTCTAATGATTTCATTTGGTTATTTTCAACGTAATCCGATAGATGGCGTCACATACAATATTAAAGATTTTAATAAAAATCCATTTATTAAAAAAGTCTTACCTTTCAGCAACAAAACGTAGTTCTTCTTATCGTCGCCGCCCTTCGGGTACTCCCAATCGATATCCAAGCCGTCGAAGTTTCTGTCGCGGAGGTAAGGAATGGCGGAGTAGATGAAGGTCTGGCGAGCGTAGCGGGTCGCAGACATCTCCTTGAACTTCTGGGTACCGAAGGACCAACCACCTGTGAAAGAAATGGTAAGTTAGTTTGTGCACATAGATAAAAAATCAAATTCTCATGAAAAATTTAGATTTCTGTTAAACTTTGTTTCTAGGTACAAAAAAAATCAAATATGAAAAAAGGTAATATGGGTTTGTCCAGAATAAAAAGTGTTAAAATTTTGTCCGGAAGGTTATAATAATAAAAGAAATTTTACATCTTCGGGATTTTCGATGACCTAATCTTTAGTTGAAATAAGAAAGAATGGAAATTAAGGAAAATCCAGTCACACAAAAATCCCACCTAACAAATTTTAAATTGCAGGAAAAGTAAATGTTAAATTGTATCATTATATTACAATAGAAACCTCTTACTTGTTTATTTTTAACCAACTTCAAAAAAGGAGGAGGTTCTCAATTCGACTATATGTGTTTCTTTTATTGTTTTACACTTTACGGGAACTTAATTAATTAAAGAAAACACTTAGAAATATTTGAAGATTCAACCAGTATTGTCCTTAGGTGAAAGTAAAGAGATTCCACAATAATTGCGATTACTAAGACGAACCAAACATAAGTTTTCGTAAGTGCAAGAGAAAATCTTAAACACGCATGTTGATCTCATTACTTATCGTCATATTATAATGGTTGATTGCGTCAACTTCTTATGCTGTTATGAAAACGGCCGGGGTTTTTATCGGCGTGAAAATGGGTGAAAATGTAGGCGCTGTGCCGTGGGAAAGCCGCTGAGGTGTGTTCGCACGTGCACCCAGCGTGACGAGTGTTATCGATATCGATAATCTTGTTCTTTTGATCAAGTTGTGATTAATTGTTCTTTGTTTTGGAATTCAGATCATCTCATCTCTAGCTAGGAAATGCGTTTCAATGGAAGGAAAATTGTGTTACTGTAAAAATGTACTTCTATTTAATAATGCCATATTATATGAGTAGAGCATAGTATTTTTTTAATTAATTTAATTAGATCACACTAATATTATTTTACGAAATTTATACCTCTCACTTTAGTCATTAATTTTATAACTAATTTAATCTCATTTTTATGTAACTATTAAATACGGCTGAAATTCAATCTAGAAGTAATACTAAATTAATTATCATTATTATAAATTAATGTTTTAAGCATGTCCGTTCGACTTTTTTTCGCAAGCATTAGAATAAATTAAAAACAGATGTAAAACAACCCGTCAAAACATTTTTCTATTAAGTATTTATGCAAAAAATGGTGGCTTAAATAAATTGTTTTAATTTATTTAAATTCTGCAGTACCTATGTGCATTTTGTAAACCTTTTTCCAAACTTAAAAAAAACGAATAATCAAACTAATATCTAATCGAGGCATTCTCTTACCGACTACCATGGGATGGATACTGCAGTCTATAGAATACTAGTAGGACAAAGCTTAAATGAAATGTTATACTTTTCTCAAACATTCTCACAATAATTTGTGAAAGCGGGCTCGATACATCAACCTCTTTCGATTTGCTTATGCCGTTCGTCAAACTTATATTTCAGCGAACTAATTAGCATCCAATTACATATTCTTTTTGATTTACACTTGTTTATATTATATCTAGGTGTGGGGAATACAAAAAGCTGTATAAATTATGATGTAAGACAACACTGCATTTTTATTTCACAACAGATCAACATCGTCTCCGAACACAAATGAATTGTTTTCCGCATTGTGTTACATCATTTCTAATGGGAGCTTCAATATTTATCATTAGAAAGTAATAAAATGCGGGTATTGTTTTAAATTGTTAAATTTATTCGCTGTAATTGGCATATTAAGTTTTTATTTCTTTATTGTTTGATAAATGGTATAGAGAGGAATGTTTTATTGGTTATTATGTTGCATAAATATTGACCTATTACACCATCAATAAACGGATTGTGGTTTATTACTAAGACTGAATTAACCTGACTTTGTTTGCGAAGAAATTTGGATATTGCGAGTATCAGTGGATTATAGCTTGAGACAACTGAATTGCAACATACAATTAAATTGTAAATGGTGATTTCCTGCAATTAAAACTATTATTGAAAAAAAATATGACAAAATTAATGTATCTTCAACCAACACTAAAATAGCACTCTTCCGTGTTTTATCTACTCTAACATAAAATCGATTCTATAAAGATTTCCCAGTGAGGACCCTTAAGCCAGCAACTGAGGTGCTATCTGTTAAATCAGGATTAGTACATAGTTCCCCTAAGAACCGAAATATCATATCACAGAGACAAAGTCAAGCAGAAACTGTGGCTTCTAAATAAAGTATTTTAAGTCAAGATTACACAATATACAACTTAACTGATAGTCGATGATATTACAAGAATGATTTAAATAAACGAACAAACTCTTGACCTTATGATGTAGAATTTCCAGAACAAGAAACTGTTTTTTGTATGTGAACAAAAATATACACCTGTTTAAGGAAAACTAAAATAAGCGATGATATTTACGATTATGTAATAACCAAATCTATGAGTAATATTTTGAAATCATGTGTTTATTATAAGCTTGACAGTTCCTACTATTAGTTATAAACTGTGATTGTGTTATAATTAATTATAAATGAGTCAGCCACAATATATTTCCATGCTGATTTTGATCCACTGAGTAACGAAGAATGCTTATTATCTAATGACTTTGGCAAATATCATAGGGGTCCTCATCTACACATGTACACTCTAAAGCACAGAGGGACGTGGCTTTTAGGGATGGTTATCTCGCAGAATAGACATAATAGGGTTGTGTCCAAGATTTGATTTTTTGCAGTATGTAATGATTCCCAAAAAATATCACTTGTAAAAAATATGAATTTGAAAACAGCACCAAAATCAGATGTAAAATGCACTTTCGCACACATACCCCTTATGGAAAATGACGTCACGCCGTGTATATTGCATCCTTTTCTATTACTCCTACCACCAACTTTAATATATTTGTAACTTGCTTATTACACTGATTTTAAAAATTATTTCCTATTATGTTTGTGCGTAACTTTTCGATATAAACAATAATAAAAATGTATGACACTAGAGAATTATGCTACCCTTGTTGAAACCCGATATACACAGGCTGAACCCAAAACGCGACCCATTTGCATAGATCGCTGTGAAAGGTTTTCCAACATCCTTTATGGTGGTCGTTATCTGAGAGGATATCAATATAAAAAATCAGGGGTGTACCCTGGGATTTGAACCTGCAACCACCGTGAACATGTTGTCCGTTACCAACAGGCCACCACTTACAAACACACATTCTGAACCAATACAGATAGAAAGTTCAACGCATATAATGTTATTTCCGACTAGTGATTCATAACAATATCCTGCGCTATTGGACGGAACATTATGTCACTTAATTATCCGGTCTCACACTTAATTGTTTCCTTTATAAGCATAACAGTTGTCTACAACTGGATAACCTACAAAATATGCAAAATCTATCGATTTCTTACGGTGAATGATAATTAATGTGTCGTCGTCTTTATAAATTAATAATAAATACACGACGCAGTCGCATACAAAGATTCTAGACTAATACCTAAATGTTGTGAGTCACTTATGATATACAAATATCGTCTCATTCGCAGCTTAAATAAACTGTGAATCGCACGATCTTAGAAAAATAAAATAATTGATACGATGTCCCATATCTTATCTTGGGACTTACATATCCCTTTCACATTGTGAGTAACACCGATACCATCTTCTATACATTCCAAAATATAGGCGAGAGGTCATGTACAGTCATGTATGTAATCAAAGATACATACATATTTTTCAGAATTGGGATTGAAACCATGGCGAAATACGATTGTTCCGACTTTGAAAACAAATTTTATATCAATCTCAACTGCTCTATTTTGCTGGTAATATTACTATTGGCCTCCGAATAAATTTGCACAATTTGTGGCATTGCTAATAAATTAAATGCTTTCGCCACTATTATACGGAAAAGGAAATTACTAATCACTTACAGATAAGGCGTTCCGCTATTCAGTATATTTTGTAATTAATTTTTGCTTAATATAGCTGGACCATAATAACTAATATCAATATTTGATATTTTTATTCTGTGGGAAATAACTTTGCAGTAAAAATAGTCATAAATTATTAATTATATACACTTACATAATTTTTACTTTTCATTTTGTCCTTCAATGCGCAAATGCGTATAAGAGCATAAGAGCTAAGTGCATAAGAGCTGCAATGGATTTTTTAATTCTGTTAACCAATTTAAAAATTATATTAACATATAGTTAATTGATGATTAATTCGAAAACCATATTGCTCCAACAACTTGGACGTGTATGAAATATTTACTTTCCCAGGCAAAAAAAAACTATATTTAATTATATCGATATTTGGTTCGACATCACTATCCTCGGTTCAACTCTGCGGTCTGTAACCTACCAAGTGCTGTCTTGTGCTCTCACTATGCCTATTATCCGAACGGCACAAAGGAAAAATGTTTTTGTTAGAAAAAACTTTTCTATTGAGCTCTACGGAATTAATGGCAAGTAAGGAAACTGTGGTTATGGTCTGGTAACAATGTATTGGGAGCATACGTCGATGGAAAATCCTGATACCTACATGTGTAGAATAACAAGTGACTGCTTCAATTCAATACTGATTGAATTCAGAAGAATAATAAAGTTATTGTAATAATAAAATATATAAAATACGCAGTCATGAATCCTTTATTCAGTTAATGACAATGAACTAAAGATGGCATTGTAGGAACTATAGTAAATACTTCTTTTTGGGGAGGTCTATATTAAGGAGTTAATATCCTGGTGGGAGATGATGATACCTACATAATATCTAAAGCTTAAAAAAGTATTTGAGACTGCTTAGATGTAATATTTTATTAATTTCAGTCTGCTTTGGTCTTTGTCTATTGTTCAAAGATTTTCTATGCACTAAAAGAAGATCAAAACACTTACCAATAGCCAAAAGAGTCTTCAATTTAGGGTTAGCCTTCTTCAAAGCGTTGATCCTGTCGTACAATCCGGTCTTTCCGTCCTTGGTCTCATCGTTGGTCTCAAAGGAGCTCAGTTTTCCCTTTTTCAGCCAACCGAAGGCGAAGATGATGTGCGTGCATAGATCAGGTTGGATATCTTCAGGGACGAACTTGCCGATCTTGGTACGGTATTGAGACCAGTTGGTGTAGTAGCAGACGATCTATATGCGAAAGAAAGATAACATTATAGTAACGATAATGATTTGCCGATAGACGATGGTAGACATACGATATTTTTTTGGGTTAAATAAAGTAAAATTTAAATAGATAATCACAAACATGAACAAAATATTTAACCTTCTAAACATCACTTCTTAATTGAACTTCTTGAAACTTGATTGTTAAAGTCTTGCCATTTGATTATATTTTTAATAAAATAAACTAGGGTGTACAAAATAGACAAAACTTCGAACAGAAATTGAGAAAAATTTAAAAATAGCAATACGATGTAGAAACATCTAAAATCATATTTTTTTTAGTCACATGTTAGTTAAATGCATCAAAGTTGACCTTCAATGTGTAGGGATGTATAAATAAATCGATTCTTTATAATATACATAAAATATTGTTGGCTGCTTATTTTATCACCTAATTAATTATGTTTAGGGGCTGGTTTGTTAGTTTTATTCAATCACTTATCATTAAGAAATATAATATTATTTTAAAAATGGAGGTAAACTACGTTATTGTTTTCGACAATTGCTACATTCGTCACTCCATCTTTTTCATTCATTGGTACTTCATTAATTTCTACCTTTACCTAACTTGTTTCAAAATTCAATACAAGCTTATTCAAACTAATCCTGTTTGAGTTAATCAAGTATTTGCCAACTTTTATGTTAATGCAATGCACCTTTATCCTTTTAGTATGCCGGTTTTAAATACCCAACTACCAAGTCACTTAGTTTTATAAAATGACTCACAAGCCCCACTTATTGATGGTTCGTTTAGCACCAAAAGCAAACTTAAACACGTTGAATTTTATTCCAAATTAAAAACAAATTTTGAGGCTCCTTTTGGTGCACTTCAGTTATTTGAGGTAAAACTCAACAGTCATACACTCGGTCTCGGAAGTTTCTCTAAAACACCAACGTTGGCTACGCCTTTTCTGGTATTAAATTTGTTTTAATTTGAACACTTTGGTTGGTATGAAGGTATTTGTAATTAGGGTCCTTGAAATCCCTTTATATTTATATAAATATATGACAATTTTCTAACGTTAATGCAAGATAAAATTTCAAAATCGATTACTTATATTTACTGAAATAATGAGCATATTGTATCCCTGCGTCAGCTGATTTTGATGTTTGATTGCAATTGTAAGGTAAATGTACTCCACTCGATATCGACTACACTTTTTTCTTTTTTGATCTTATTAAATGGGTCTTGTTGTTGGACAGTAACAAACATTTCAAGGTCAGTTACTTTTGCATTCGAAAAGCTCAATCATATCCGCATAGTATTTGCATCTGCAAAAATACGACTTACAGAGAATGATATTCAATTTTAGATTTTATTCAAAAGTTATAAAGTCCAAAGTCGATTGTATTTATTTGCATATCAGTGTTATAAACAAATTTGTACTCGGGTGGCGGTAAGGCTTGTTTGCTTCGATATTATTTCCTGTCCACAGGCGCTAAGAAATAATCCTTTCTATATCTGCAGCAGTTAGGCTTCGTAATTCACGGCGAGTCAACTGGCGTTACTCGTTCGATCTCGGTAGGGACCCAGCCTGGATGCAACATCTGCGAGGTACGGACAATTGTACCCATACGCCAAGCTAGAAGGCCGGAGATCCCGACATGCCCCTACCGACCTCATCCGAAGCACCCAAAGGAAGGCCTAAAGCGCTTTACTCTCGTTTCAAAACGCTTCGCAATTCGGATTATTCGAATCGAAGGTTTGTATAAGGGCTAACTTGGTTTTTTAAGTTCTTATAAGACATTTTCGTTCATATTGAGTCACGGAGGTTCATGGAATAAGCATTTATCGTGATTTGCTAGTTTGAGGAAAATCTATTTCTTATTATGTCATGTTACGGCTTGATTAGCATTTAAAATTGTAGGTTAATTAATCTTGTCTTTTTCCAAGAAACCATTTTATAATATGTTATATCCTACATTAACAATCCCACACTAAACTAGTCCATAACATATTAAAAATATTAATTTTGTATTTAATACTATTTTTCAAGCATAACAAGTTTTAAAAAATCTGTTATTCGGTGATAATAATCTATTTGTTTTTTCTCTTTCCGCTAGTGATAACGAGTTACATTGGACTGCTTTATAAATATTACATACGTCAACTCTTTTTCCTTTGTTATTTTATTAAGGTTCAAATTGTTTAAGTAGTTACTAACCTTGTATCCATCTTTATCTTTGTGATGATCAGTGGTGACAGAATTATCGATAGCAGCCGAAGATTTTCGGCTAGCAATGTTCGGTCTGCCACGGATCTTAGGCCTGTTCACACTGGCAGACAATACTTGATCTGTAGACCTGGACACGCTGGTAGACACTGATGTTGATACTTTGGACGGCTTGCGGAGTCTTCTGCGAACGGCTGGGGACAATATAATAGATTAGATATCGTTTTTGTAATCAGATTTACATTTCACGCGTGAAGGGCACTATTTTATTAAGATTACTTTTATTTGAATAATAACTGTTTTATCATATAAATTAATATCTCTCTTTAAATCGTCAGCCATTAAAATGTCATCCTGAACATAAGCCCTCCCATTTCCATAGCGACGTATTGGAAATATACTACTTACTAAGACCTCCTCCAACCTTAATTAGATAATCTTTACATCTGATGACAGTGACCCGTATAACCCTTATTTACTAATTTATTTACTGTACAGTATACTGATATAATATTTATAAATCCGTTTTGAAAGCTAAAAGTTGTTGTTTTGATCATAACTAAAAAACAAATTATAGAGTTTGTGTTGACTCTATAGAAGTGAAAACAGAATATTCAGTTTACGGATGCTAAGCCAGCCTCGTTAAAATTGAATGCCGCAAGCTGCCGAAAGTTGTCCCACAACACTTAGACGTTGGAGTAAATATATTCACATATTTGGCTGCAAGTTAGTGAGTTTTGAATGTAGGGGCAATTTTATAGTGCAAAGTTCGCTGAGTCAACAAAACCGTCGTAATATTTGAATTGCACATCTTCCGACAGACTCCCGATGTCCATTGTCTTTAGTTTTCAATAAAGACAATAACAGTGTTATTGAGCTTGTGCTGTTTAAAAGTTAAATGAGTAGAATATGCTTTTATGATATATATTTGACAAACATTGTTCATTTAACATAAATATTGACGTTGAAATGGTGAATACTGAATTTATCAACTGCAAATATCCTAAATAAATATTAATGATAATTTTTTATCAATCGTTAAAACTATTTATACCTGTTTTCAATGAGAAAAAAACTCACGGAATTATTGCTTATAGCGAAGATTCTTCTAAAATCATCAAAACACGGTTCATATTTTTATATAAATAAACATGTGTGCATATGATAGTTGCACCTAATTAGTAAAATAAATAATTACTTGTCTAAAGAAAAACATATTATAAAAAATATTCTCTTTGAAGTTCCGCGTAAATATTGAAAGAATTTTCTTTAAACTTGAAAGACTTCTCGTTCTTTCGCCCTGCCGTTCAATTTCTTCCGTTTAAGTAAACATCAAAGAGGCTGTTGCGGCAATGCGTTGGCTTCACCGCTCAATCGCCTTTACATACAGCGCAGTTTGATAAAACTAACTTTACCTGCAACCTAAAAGGTTTATACTCGGAAATTTAATCGTGGAAAAATCTTATAAAGTGCCATTTGAAGGCAATAGCAAAGCTGAATTGAATAGAAAATCTGGATTTAAAATGCTTTTCATATTAAACGTGGTGGGGACTAAGAGTGTGCGAGGTCATTTCGCGTGGGGTAATTTATTTTTATATTAATTTATACTTTTTCAACGTGATGGAGGGTAAACCGCCCTGAAAGTTGGTGAAATAAAATTCAATTGCAGTAACGTTACAAGTCTTTCAGCAAGATGAGTTTGATACGAATTTGTAGATAATAGATGGCAATTTTTTATGTTTTACATAGGCAAATAAGCTAGTAAACTGTCCGATGGTAAGAAGCCATCGCTGCCAATACTTTAGCAATGCAAAATACAATGAAGCTGCCTGCCGGACGGTTTTGAGAGTTAGAGTTTAATGTTGTAATATTGATATAATACTTGAAGATGATAATATATGTCCAAGTTTATTGATCAAAATTACGTTTCAATACAAAACTGGTGTTAACAGGATAACGTGTACCAGTACAAATCAAACCTTTTGGATACGTTTTAGATACACCTAGTGTCGACTTTTTTTATTTTGGTTTTATTTTATAACAATATATTTTCACGGTACCACTATTTTCCAATCTGTTCCGAGCAATAAAGTTGATGCATGCTTTGAATTTCAAAAGCATAGGGGACGCGTTGTAACTGCTCCGAAGTATTCATAAACAAACAAATATGTACCAAAATACAATACGGTAAAGTCGATATTTTCTTGACACAATTTTTTGTTATAATATGAATGAGACATTGCATTTTATTTTTCAAAAGTACAGTTTCATGCAAAAACATTTTGAAGTGGCGAAGGAACGAAATACAGGAAAGTTTATAGAAAGAAAAAGCATAAAATATGTATGTATTAATGCTTGCTCGTTTGTTTAGAATTGATTTATCGGTACGGTCAGAAAAACAAACTGGCTAGATATTAGAAGACAAAGCAAAGAGGACGGCAATATATTCCTTTTATTAATTGCAGAGTTTTAAAGATTTAATATATCCCTTAAAACCTTATAGAGGGAATACAAATGAATTTTCTTATGGCGCCTAATATTTCAATCGTCTCGCAGAACATTAAACTGATAGTAAAATTCACAAACATATAATTTACATACACAAATGCGTTTTTTCAACAGATCTTGCTAAACGTTTAGCTACATAAACGGGTAATGTGTTGCTGTTCTCATAAATTACATAAATCTTTAACGTAAGGTTAATGTGGATGTATCACAATTATATTCAATAAAAAAATGTTTTGTAATATTATTTTTTTACCCTGGAAAATTTATGGAATATGTTGTCGAGTTGAATAGAAAGATATTTTTCGCTGATACAATTATGTCTGTATTACTGAACTAGAGTTTTACTGACCGATCCCAGAACACGTCATAATGGATGGTTTTACAACTAATGGGCTGAGATAATTATGAAAAATACAGATTATATATTAGGACCTTGAATAAGTTCTCGCTGTTTCTTCAAAGATGACAATAGCAGTACCCCGTTTGGGAAATTTGGAATGGTAATATACATGCAAGGCAGCAGTATATCTAAGCCTAAATTTCAGTATAGGATAGTTCATTTTAGTGTAACCAATTTTTTTTTTCTTAGTTCTGAAAATGTCTACTTTTGTGCCAAATAAAGTGTATTTGCGGGGAATTGTATTGCACTACTTCATTCAAAAGAAATCTGCGGCTGAAGTTCATAGAATTCTTGTTGAGACTTATGGAGACAATGCTTTATCGGATACGATGTGCAGAGACTGGTTTCGAAGCTTCAAAAATAATAATTTCGAACTTCAGGATAAAGAAGGTTCTGGCGCACCGAAAAAAATTGAAGATGGGAAATTGAAGGAATTACCTGATCAAGGCCGATGTCAGACGCTAGCAGAACTTGGAAAAAGATTACACGTAGATGAGTCAAGTGTTTCAAAATGTTTAAATGTTTTATGAATGATCATGAGGCAGGGACATTGGGTACAGAATGAATTGACGCGGAGAGACGTCGAACGGCGTTTTCTCGCGTGTGAACTACTGCTTCAACGGCAGAAAAGAGAAGTTTTTTTTCACCGTATCGTGACTGGCGATGACAAGTGGATACACTATGATAATCCAAAGCATACATAATCGTGGGGTAAGCCCGGTCATGCATCAATATCGTGTGCAAAGCCAAATATGCATGGTTCGAAGCTTTTTCTCTGTATTTGGTGGGATCAGCAGGGTGTATTTTTTTACGAGCTGCTCAAACCGAATGAGACTATCACGAGGGATCGCTGTCGACTTCAGTTGATGCGTTTAAGTCAAACCCTAAAAGAAAAACGGTCGCTATTCGAGCAGAGACACGACAAAGTGATTTTGCTAGATGCCAACGTTCGGCCTCATGTTGCAAAACCAGTGAAAACCTTCCTGGAAACACTTCAATGGGAAGTTCTACCCCACCCGCTGTGTTCACCTGTCATAGACCCTTCTGATTTTCACCTATTCCGTTCGATGGCACATGACCTAGCTGACCAGCGCTTTCATTCTCATGAAGAAAGTAAAAAATTGGTCAATTTTTGGATAGCCTCAAAATACATGTCGTTTTTCCGACGCGGAATTCATATACTGCCAGAAAGATTGGAGAAAGTGGTAGCTAGTGATAGACAGTACTTTGAATGAAATGTTTTTGTTCCACGAATTTCTAACAAAAAAAAAATATTTTGTAAAAAAACAGCGAGAACTTATTCAAGGTCCTAATATATACAGATTAAATACGAATTATACGCTGAGGTTATTGTGGAAAAGACGGAGAAATAGCTAAATACCATAATTCATTAAACGCATATTTACAAATTAAGCTATTTTATATAAATATTTCCAGTTTACACAGCGGACCGACAAAAATACTTCTCGAAGAGCTATTGTACAAATTAATTATCCTTAAATATCGAAAATTGCTTTAAATTATCCTCGATCGCCTTGAGAAGCTACGAAAACGGAAGCCAAACATTATTATATTGGTCTGAAGAATGGATAATTGTTGTTTTTATACAAACACGTTTCTTGATACAACTTTGTGACGGACAATTTGAAACTTCATACCGTTGTTTGTGTGTAATTATCTTGTACAGCCATTTCCATTCAATAGAAAATAATGACGAGTCTAACATAAAGCAACGATGTATATACGTCTTTAAGCAGGGGATACATTTTCATATTTTTATTTACTCGAAAAATTCCGTTAAAATTTTGTACTTTATTTCGTCTGTTATTAAGATGTGTACTTATCAAATCACAACTTTTGTTAGGAATGATTTTACCTGAGAGCGCTGTTTTTTAACTTTGTATTACACGTCTACGATACCGATGGGGCTAGAAAATTAACTTAATAATTCCCTACAAAGTAGTATTTCTTTTATATTCTTTAATAGAACAAATGTAAGAAAGTTTTAGGTATAAAACTTGTTTGCCTCCAAGGGCCAAATAATAATGATATTCTATACAACCAAATTCAGAAATAGTGGGTGGTCTTTACAAATGGAGTATATAAACTTGTATTTGAAACACAGAATTATGTATCGGCTTTTATGGTAACGTGACGTAATGTTAATCTAATTTAAAATCGAGTGTAGATGCGTCATGTATGGTTTCAATGTCAGTTTATTAATATTGATTAGATTATTTTTCATTTATTTGGAAATACAAAATAATGAACTACAAATTATTTTTGATGTCACAAAACTCACATAATACTTGTCACCCTATTTGTGTAATTCTTTATTTAACTTTGCAAACTTGTAGCTTTACTTGTTAATAAATAGGTTGGTAATAATTATTTTCGAATAATTTGTATTATATTATGTTTGATGTTTGCATGAGTTTAACCTGTTTTGTGTTTAATAAATAAATAAAAATATATCTTGATATCAATGTTCCATGTCGAAAATGAAATTGCAATTTTTTTTGTAGCTGTATAACGTCCCATCAATTTGACGTGGTTATCCTATGTCTAAGAAGAAATTAACGCGATTTTATATGAATAGGTATAAATTCATTATGTTTTAAAAAATGAGATGGAAAACCGGATTAATTAAATATTAGTGACAAATTGAAATAAAATTATTATTTACGGATTTTATCGCGGATTTGGTTTAATTTTACATTTTTTGAGTTCCCGACGTTTCGATTACTTTACAGCTTTCGTGGTCACGGGGCGGACTGAGGTATTAGACGTCCGCTCTGTGACTGTTACAATTCAACTACCCTTATTTTACAATTATTAATTAAAAATTAATTTAAAATAGCTAGTCTGTATTTAATAAATAATAATTTTATTTCAATGTGTAACATTCGCGTAAATCTAAGAAACCATTATCAGTGACAAAATTCATTTTCTGCGTCATAAAAGTTTTCGCCGGCAATAATAGTGTTTTTAATAGGTCTTATTTTATGATTTACCTAGTAAATTTTTTGTGGTAGTTACTGTACTGTATCAATCCAAATTTGTCACAGTTGAGTAGGGGACAATTCTAAAATCGGTTGTTTGATTGTTATGGTTTTATTTTAATGTCATGTCCACAACATAATCATCGCGAGCATGTTAAGCCAGATTTTTTTCGGTTAAAATAAATTGTCGGATTATCAGTAATATATTTTCAGCGGTCTGGACATGCGTCGCGGGACACGTCGCGAAGCTTGGACGCAGCAATAATTCCGGCTGACTTTTATGTAAATACCCTCATGTCGAGTTGAATAATGAATGAAAGACGGTTAGAATTGCGTTTAACAACTGCGTGAACGACATAAAATGTACTTAATGAGTTATACTTCAAATTATGCAGACTCTCGATGAAGTAATTACTTAGAACTTTATGGTGATTTTTTTATTTGTTCTCTTTCTGGTCGAATGGTAGCATTTGTGGATGGTGAACAGCCTTTTGGGTTTTTAACAGAGATTCTAGGATCGAATCCCATGCTGCGCCACCTACAATGTGAGCTTTTTGCTTTGAAAAATGTCATGCACGTGTTTTGCCTGGGTCTGTAATTTATTTCCGATTTAGAATTTTCATTAAACCTTCTTTTCGAATAAACACTTATAAATTTACAAATAGAAAAAATCTTTTTACGAGGGGTATTTTAAGAGGCTACAAAATTCCTTGATAATGTTATTATTGATTGAAACGGGACAGAATGGGAAAAGCAGTATAGCCATATATAATACAACATTTCATTTAAATATAAAACAGGTAGTACGCGAAATAATATGATTTTGATGTGGACTGGACTCAAAAACTATCTCCACTCGGGTGAAGCCAGATCTGACCGCTAGTTGAGTATAAAAATGCAAGCTATCACCCAATATAATTTAGCAATTATCACATTTCATCAAGCGAAAACAATAGGTACACGCATTTAATTGGCCGGTTTTAATTTCAACTGTATTATAATTCAGTAACTGTTCAACCGATATTCCTGTGGTTTCCTTTACGAAACCGTTGTTGGATCAGATTAAATTCGGTTTGATTTAATTTGCTGTTGCAGTAATTGCTCAATCGCTGAATTGAAATTCAATGATTGAAACGTAGTGTAAACAAACTTAGAAGATCTGTATGGTAATTTTCACTCACGTTGATTGAGACGAGAGATTTGTAAAATTTATTGAAAAATTTAAGTAGAGTGTGTATTCTAATTTCATTTAAGTATTTTTGTGAATGTCTTAGTTAGGACACATAAAGATAAGGTTATCACATAGGAATTCACTAAAATTTACATTGAGTTTAAATCAAAAGGAAAGGATTACATAAAAAGTTACATTTTCAAATATATCTGAACAGGAGAGTATATTTTTTAAGATATTGGTAAAATATCCAACCCCTGCAGACTTTAGCAGCCTTATTCTTAGACAGTTTATAAACTTATTTTGGTTATCAAATGTTTTGTCCTCTTCACTGAAACTGAAATCAAACTCGCTCGAAAGGGACATAATATTGGATAAAATACGTTAATATATTTTCTATGAGTAAAGCCGCATTTGGACCGTACTGCATTACGAGTCAATGCGGTGACTGCTGTGTTAGTGTCTTCTTGTAACTTTGTGCTACTATTCCATCTACTATCAAGCATTCGTTTTGTATTAGTAGCAGCTATAATAAAATAATAATAATTGATTGAATCTTTTAAATGTTATACATTATTTAGATTCAGTAATTTCTGTTTTTTTTTCTTTCCTACCATTTCTATACCACCCGGTTCACAAAGCTGTCTTCACCAGAGAAAAATGGGAAAGAAACTCTAGCGCTGCTCTTTTCAATATTATAAAGGACTCGCAGCTTAGTTTACTCGTAATTCAGAGCAGTTCACAAACGATGTATAATAAACAATTGATTAACAATAATATTTGTTAAGCCAATTTAAACTAATGTAATAGCTGAGTTAAGTAAAATCGACCAGAACGCAGTATCGGTATACACTGTTCCGCTAAAGCAATGAATAGCAATAAAGTTTCCAACTAATTAAAAGTTATCATTATAAAAAATCGGGCAGACCAGTCCGCACAAGTACCACCCGTTCACGAGTATGACGCATGTGTCAGACAAACATAACATAATTAACTAGTTAAAATAAAATAAAACTTACTTGTAGAATCTGATGTTGGAGCGATGACAGCTACTATCAATATGATGGTAAATGTCCACCGCATCAATCTTGGTGGCCACTGTAACAAAAATAATCAAACTTTAATATTATGCCCAGATAAGAATATGAGGAAAATAAATAAATTATTAAAAATATATTCTACTTAAATCAATCCAGAAATATTATCATCCTATTAAGGGAAATACCAACAAAAAGCGAGTTCGTTTTGCTTCAGAATTTGTTCATATGGGAACTGCTTGAAATTTTACTTGTTCCTAAACCGCTATACTTATAATATTAGATATATCTAACATTTATTTAATTTATGCAAATTACAAGTTGTGTAAAAACTCGCCATACAATTTGAAATAATTAATGACATCCATTTCTTGGAAGAGCCCACGAACAAAATTATCATATGAAAGGAAGGAAAATTGTTATATTTATGGAAAAGAAAAAAGTTTATATTTTAAATAAATATCCATGTTGCAATTCATTTGGGATTAAAAACCATATCACAGCTATATTTACACTTACTCTAACCCTATCAAATCCTTCCTCAACTAAAGCAATTATTAAAGCATTGTGGTTCGACAATTGGACGCCCGTATAATCTCATATACTAAATAATATCGCGTATAGTTCGTGCTCTTTATCCCCTAGATTACAGTTTCAGCCTAACACGACCCATAACTATGAATAATGCATCGGAACGCGCATCACGTCCTGTCTCGCATGTTCTCTGATTACGTTTAGATCCTATGAATGGAGTTTAGGGTAATTGAATATGTGCACATATTAATTCCCGGTTTGTTGTTTCAAACATCGGTAATACAGTTGGACTGTGAAATTGGATTTACAAGTTTACAGCGTGTTCGTTGTTGTATTGTGAATGAGCTGCCTTTTCTTTTTGTTGGTTTTGCTGTTTTAAGAAATGGATAAAATACGTCTAAAAAAGCTATGGTAGTTGAAGTTAGCATTTTAAACCCACGTCAATCTAAGTTTTATAGATCCTAAATATTGTGTTCACCGAACTAAGTAGTGACAGAAGTAAGTAACATTGCACAATTCATACACAATTTACGTTTACGTATAGAATGCTCACACGTTTTTTCAATAAATTGTCTGCAATAACATTATACTATTCCCTTACGACTAATAAGTACTTATAAACGAATTTCCATTAACCTTTACATATGATTTCTTCAACAGTAAACACAGCTGCGTTGCTATTAACTCAGTGTATTAGAAAGTATGCACAAGTTTTCTCTGTTCTGTAAAATGTCGTCGCTTTCTTCTTGATAGCTTGAGACGTTTGGGTAACTGATGTTTTTTAGATAAGCTTATAACAGGAATGATGGAAGTTGTTTATGTGTTCGGTAGGGAAACATTAGGCTGATATTGAACCCTTTTGATAATAGATCGTGAATAATAAATAGGGTATAAAGGAATTGTGAAGTGTAAATTATATAGTACTAATGACTATAGAGACCAATAATACGAGTATACACGTATTGCAGTAATGTAAAGTAGAACTTACGTTACGCCATCATGACTCTGTACTGGACATATTGAGACTTAACATCTTATGTCTCAGGATGACGAGCGCAGTGGAATGCATTGCTTTGTAATTCAAGATGTTGTTTGGTTTTGCTACTGTTCATGAGCGGTCGTATCGCTTACCATCAGGCGAACGGCATGCTCGTCCCACCATTCATAATAATAAAAAAAAAGACCTATATCGCTAAAATATGATTTGTCATTCTAGTTGCCATGTATGCATAGATAAATACAATATTAATTATATCAAATAATATTTTCATCCTTTTTAACTTCACGTTTAAATTTTGATTAAAACGCGATGTTATTTTTGTACGTTAAATATTGCTAATAAGATTGAAATACAAAGCAAGTCAACAAAAGAGTTAAGTAATCTATAATTATTTTCGCACACATTTTGAAATATCAATTTCATGGATTGTAAGTTTTAAACAGTCTTCTTTTGTTCAAATATTACAATATAGTATACTTAAACAGCGTCAACCTCGCATATTAACTACTAAATACATCAATATTTCATACACCCAGCTACTGAAATCAATACTGGCATTGCGTACCTGTAGGACACGGTACAAACAAGGCTATTAATGGTTCCCGGAACGCGTCCAAAAGCCCTTTGTTTGTTGTTAAGATGAGACCCTTCTCGAATTATGTGGGAATGCATAATTACCCCCGAGACAGCTTATGTTTGAACTAACTATTAAAGACTAACGAAGAGGGAAATTTATTTTCAAAATATCACTTTTAATTTAAAAATTATCGTCATCAATTAATACATTATTAATAACAATAATACCACTTTTGACTTATGCTTTTTTAAGTTTTATTTCTGTGGGCAATATATATTAGATTGTTGTGATGGAAAATTTAACTAATCATGACTATGTAACTCCAGAAAAATGGAATTTCAACCACTTCGTAAGGTGGTAGTTATCCCGACGGGGTGATGCGAATATTCTGCAACTAAACAAAATACTCGTAGATACGTACATGATAAATATTAAGCTTTTTGAATACCTAGTAGTCATAATCTAGAACATTCACAATACTATGTAGATAATAATCACTGACAAGTCCCTTACGCAAATATTTATTTTATTCAGCCGGGTTTAAACAACTTTCTCTTAGTGTTGGGATTAGAAATACGGAAACAACAACATGGCTACGCAAAACATGTTTGAACCTCATTTTCTATCAACATAATATTTTTGCTCCAATCAAGTCCTTTGTTCCTACATTTGAATAAAAATTAATATTCATTAGGTATGAATATTCATTATATGTATTCCCAAATTATAAGCCAAAGAGTCAGATCAAAGCATTCTGTGGATTTCGGAAATAATAAATACTGATGAAAATTATATTATCATTTGGTACCTGTGTTTAATATGTGTATTTGTAAGTACAACTCACCGTTTAAATAGGTGGCAAAGTTCTATTCAAATTAAAATAAAATAATGCAATAAAAAGATGAAAATGTTTAACCAGCAAAGTTCATAACGACTGTAGAGGTCTAAATATAATAAATATTTGTTCAACAATGAACGAATTAACATTGTTATAGAATGTCAAAATGATATTAAATAATTTCGCAATTCAAATTTGCATTTTAAAAAGAAATAAAGTGTTAATACAATTTCCTTTTAGAAATATTAATAGAGTCTGGGGCACCGGGCAACTAAGGCCGCATATTGCATATTTCACAGCTGGCAGGTTTCTTGGAAAATGTAAAACCGATTTCAATGGAAAATGCTCCGAACTGCACTTAAGTTTCATATGAAAACAAGCAAACTCGCTAATGAACAACTGGCCGAGAGAAAAATATTTGACTTGTAGTTTTAAAATTTTCACGCTTTACTTTAGTTACGAGAGGTATTGTAAGCCATAATATTAGACTTCAAATTATATAATATATTAATTTATAAACGAAGTAGAAGTTTCTAAATTTACTAGATTTTTATTATGAAGCCTATGTCCAATTAAGGTTGAGCAAGTTTCAGCTCTATTCATATATTTCAATTTACTATTAAGGTGAGTAACAGTAGCCCTTTTTACCGTACTCCAAACCTTTTAAAATATATTTTCCTCATTGGCCTAAAAACTTTTACCAAAACCATACAACTAATTAAGCGGATGTACACTCGTTGAAAATGTATAAGTTGAAATAATTTTGTGAAGACACAAAAAGAGCACAATAAACAGTCGTTGTGTTGTGATATTTAAAAATTTACATTGTTGGGTTGTTAGCGCGAAATAAGGACAACGCTTGGGGCACTTTTAATTTAAAATCACTATTATACGCTACAATAAGGGAACAAATTACAACAAAAACATAATGAAACTCTTTCCAGATGGCGATTATATTTTAATAGAAGAGCTATATTTTAAATAACGCTTCTATTGTGAAACAAAACAAAACAATATTATTTTTCGACGTTCAATTTAACCATTATATTCGTCGAAATCAAATCCTGCAGCTTTCAGGTGTCTAAATGCAGTAGCTATTATTTTCCTATTGCATTACTTTAACAGTTATTTATTGATACCAAAATATTTAACGATCCATATTATTATGCAACATAAAAATCATATTGAATAAGCCAATACAAGTGTGGCTTAAGAAATATCGAGTGACGACGCAAAAAATGAAAGAAAAATAAGTAATATTGTATCTTAAATACCTACAACATTCATAAGATTCATGACGGATTAGTTCTATATATAAAAATAGGAATAAAAACACATAGAAACTGAAAATATAATCCGGTACCTATACGAGGTCTAACAACTGTCACTGCAGATTATATTAACGTAAGCCGAAGTTATTGGCAGAAACGTCGCGTGGCGTGGAAAATTCCGATCTAGCTTCAAATCCAATACTAGTTGCCAATTAGGGAACTCGGCGCAAATGGCGAGACTTATTGGAAAAAGTTGCGTTATGGGGAGTGCAAATGATGATTGGGAAGGTTACCTTGGCTTAATGTGTAATAGGTAAATAGAAAACATATTAAATGAATTTGTATAAAGAGTTCGTTAAAGAGAGGGGAAGCTATGTCAAAAATACAGTAGTATCTGTTGTCGTTTTGGTAATTCAATTGGAATGATTTTGGTAAGGAACCTTAAGAGTCAAGTTTCTATTTCCACTTTAGTTAGATTGACCTGAGATTTGACTTATTGTCCATTGAAAAATAAATTCAGTAAAACTGCTGTTAGCAATATTATACGATAAAGTATGTTTTCATAAATACGATACCGCTTCTGCTAATCGCACTTTCATCAGGAAAAAAAGAATTATACAGCTGCTGTTGAAAAGTGTTAGCTGTGTTAAATATGGGATACAAGAGGTATAATTAGCTGGTATTAAAACAAGTTTTCTGCTTAGCACAAAGCTGACAGTCTAACTAATGAGCATCCTAAAGCCATTTTTATATGTATAGGAAATAAACCATAATACATGACTCATTCACACAAGGACATTGTCTGAAACATGAAGTAACTCTTGAGAACAGACTCGTATCAAACTGCACAAAAACCATGAATAGGCAAAGCGGCTGTCCCACGTACAAATGATTTTGGTATGCACAATTAAAGTTTAAATTAAACGCCAGTTGCATTGAATTCCCACAGTCTATCAAGGGAGTAGTTGAACTATACAAAACGCTAGTTTATTGTAGCACGCATACGGCCGACTGTCCGCAAGGCCAAATGAAAGGAAAAGGAGCGGGCAGCAAAAACTTGGCCGCAGAGCAGCGCTATGTAGAGACTTATACGTCTTTGTCCTAAGTATGTGGGCATGGTCATTGAAAATAACTGACAGCACTCAGCGTGATTACAATGATTTAATGTAAGCCAATTTTCCTTCTAGAACAAAAATATACTCGTTATAGTAGACAGACAGGTTTACTAAATATTATTATAGGAAACAATTAGATGTAAGGTATGGTCTGTATGATTATATTCATTTTTTAGGGATATGCGTATGTTTCTTGTAACAAAAGCAATGATCTTCTGACTACTAATACCGAAGATAAATTAACTATGTGGGCGATGAATAAATTATTTTATTATTAAATATAGATTTAATTCCGGTATTTTCACACAATTCCTGTTTCGAATGGATGTGAAACCCTAATAAACATGTGACGAAAGCGCAGTTTCCTTGGGGTTACGCAGGTTAGATGCCAGTCGCTTGACCTATAAGTACCAGATAATGTCAAAAGTTAAGCACTAAAACCTACGTAGACGCTAGCCGGAACAATTCATACTTAAAACAGAAATCAATACGCTCAATAATATTTCCACAGATTTTAAATTAAATCAGTTAAATGTCATTTATCATCTATTGGCGTGTGGTGATTTTTGGAACTATATAATAAAATTGAAAAATATCTATTAAACGCATTATATAAGATATATATCCATAATATGAAGATAAATAATTTACACTCGTCATCTGATAGTATTAACAAGTCCTACGTAATAAAATATAAAGAGAGAAAAAAAATTCGTAATCTTTTGTCAAGAGCGCTTTCGGTGACAAGAGATCTAGGCGAGGCTAGGTATTAAGAGGATTAAGACCTATGTGATGTCTCGGGTACCCAGCAAAGTGCAGTACCATCAAGTATTTGTAAATAATAAGTTCTGAATGGTGTTGCTCGTGCTTATAATTATTTATGTTATTCTGATTCGTATGCCAAATAAATTTTAAACTAATCGAATATTTAACATAGACAACAAATGACGGCCGTATCGCGCGATGCATTCTCTTACCGACTACCATTAGATGGATATAAGAAAAGGAAAATAAAGAGATGACAGACTAAAACTAATAAGCGTACTTTTCAGATAAAGTTTGAAAGATATAATTAAGAAATAATTCAACATTATGGTCATAACTTCATTCTTTCTAAAAAATAAAAGATGTGATTTCTCTGAATACTACGTCAAGTGTCTATAGTACTAAGAAACCTGTTCTAATTGTTACTTTTACATCATAATCGGTATACTAAATTATTTCACGAAAGTCGTCAAGGCTAATGAGACAGAACACACTTCACACTCTATCGGCGTATGTGTGTATATCCGCGTACAAATTAATTGAATCGAATATAAAAACCTATACAAAAAACCGCAAACGATGCCATTTAAATAATATCGAATCCTGATTTTATACTTTTTTTGTTCTATATTATAAGGGAGAAGGAGTGCACTTATAGTATTGTCATGTATGTAGTAAAAACATTGAATTTTTTACTGGCTTTGTCTGAGTTCAGCCCTTAAGGAAAATAATTAATTTTATGGTTAAACAGGGCCTCTAAAATACTAAAACAAGTAAAGAGTATGGAATAAGCGCCGAATACAATACGTGGTAAAAATGTCAAACATGCGTAAAAATATTCAATGTAAAAATATTAAGTGACTTTTATGTAAGATTTGAACGGTACTAAAGCGGCGTACAAACCTGTTTCGTGTCGTTGTCAAGGCTGACTGCGTCAAACTAAATACTTAAAAGCTGTGCAAAAAGACCCTTGAGTTGTTAAAAAATAAAATAATATTTCCCAGAATACTATGTTACCATGCAAATAAGTAATAGGAAATCTATTGTCCAGTAAACAACACTAGTTTTTTTTGTACATGACATTCTAACTATATTGTGATGATGTATATAGTGCTGTCCGATATTTACAGCCTCCGTGGCGCAGTTGGTTAGACGCCGGCTGAAAACGAGAGACCACGTGTTCGATCCCCGCACGGAGACAAAAGTTTGTGTGGCTCAAAATATCTGAGATAGAAAAGTATCTTGTACTTTCAGATACCCACGATACAAGACTTAATTGTACTAATGTGGGATCAGAATTATGTACTTATGTGACTGGTAGGTGTAATTTATTATATTTATTCATAAAAAAAATAGAGTAGCTATTTTTGACGTGACAACGTCTTAAATTAGGTTGCGGCTGGGAGTCACTTATGAAAAAGTGTAACGCCCGGTAACGTTACGATGAGTCACCGAACGAGAGAGAGGCCCGCCGAATGCCTTGCGTCTCTCTCCCACTCAACTATGATCTAATTATAGTTGAGTGATTAATTTAATTATATTCATATCAATAAATATTCTACCGAGAAAAAGACGTTGTCACGTAAAATCTTCGCCCGTAAAACCGACTTTACAGGCAACCATTTTTTAATCTGGTTTGAAATTGCTAGTTTCAAGATGCGACAAGATCGCTTTTATTAGAGATGAATATCGCCAATTATGCAGATATACACAAGCTGATCAGGAAACGCATCGCACTTGCATGGGTCAATGACAACTACTAGTGCAAAGTTGGACTAAAGGGTAAATCCTTTTGTGTCTAGAGGTCGCTTGACCCCAGCTACACTAAGGAAAGTATATTATTATGTCAATTAAAATAGATATCAAATATGTATATTGTTTTTTGGGAGACATTGATAAAAAATATAAACTAATGAATTTTTACAATATTAAAACTAATAACTAAACTAACCCGGGCCATACGGGTGAAATTACTTCACATCTTTTTACAACGTTAATACCTTTTTTTAAAATCTGATGGAACATTTTAAGACTTTTTATTTATGTTTGTCTAAAGACCTATAAATAAATTTCTTAAGAAATGGGTTATCGAACACAAAATGAGTTATTGAAATCCTATTCTTAGTTTAAGTAATATGCGCGATGAAACAAACTCTGCATCTTAATATAAGCACAAACACATTTGCAAGACAAGTCTTAATTGTTGTGAAAATTTGCAGAAGTTAGCGTGTAGCCTGTATCCTATCCTATAAATCAAAACAAAAGCTTGCTACAATTGCGTTATTTATCGCTTTAACCCCATGTTACCTTAAAAGGTTCTTTTGTATACAACGTAACAAGACACAAATTGATATTTATTTGACATTTGGCTAAACTACGCTGTTTACTTCGCCGATTATTTATGTGCTATTGTTGCACTTCGGAAGAGAAAGTACCAGTATTTATTTGTAATTTGTTGATGGCATGTGTTGTTAAAAAGACTTTTGTAGTATTAGAAAAATCGTAAAAGTTAATAATATGATGAAATATGATTGTGTCAAAAATAATTGAAATTGTTTAGATAATTTGGTTACTTTCACAAAAATATGTGATGTATGGTTTCTAATTGTTTGCATTTAAAATTATAAGTAAAATATTAATGGAATATTAATTACGTAATACAAGAACAAAAAAAACGTGTTGCCTTGATCTGGCGACATAACTCTACAAGAACTTTTCTCATTAATGTAAAAACACCTCTTTTTATAAACAAAACATAATGCGGTATAAAATTACAAACATGTGAATGTTTGCATAAATATGCGGAATCACGTGCATTAAGACAGCTATTTTATTTGCATTATCATTTAGAAATATGTTTGCCATTTAGGTCAGCACCATCTCCCATCTATAAGTTTATAAACTAAGGCTAAAGTTTTGAACGCATTAATCTCTGCAAAGTTCGAGTTCGGATTTCAAAAAAATATATTGTATTTAATCAATTTATATATTTTTATATTCCGCCAACCCGCATTAGGCCAGCGTGGTGGACTATATGGCTTAACCACTCGCAATCGTATTCTCGATTGTAGAGGAGGCCCGTGCCCTGCAGTGGGACGTATATGGGCTGACACAGATATATTTTTATAATATGTGTATTTATTTATTTATTGCTGAAGGTTATTAGGTTATTAACATCATGCTACTATACTTAGGAGGCAATAAAAATATTAAAATATACGGATGAACAAAAGGAATATAAAACGTAGTGTTTGTCCTAGCAATACTAGACTGGAGCTTTAGTCCACTTAAAAATGCATTAAACCTCTGTTAAACAAATTCATCTGTGAAAACTCAAGCAATAAGGTCACTAGATTTCTATACCATGCACACTTAAATATGGTAAAAATATATTTAACAACTTCAGTCACGCAATATTGTGTCCAGTTAAACAATAGCCTTATAGACAATATATGCAACTTATGAACACGACCTTTTTATTTCCGAATTAGAGGTTGTGCCCAAGGTCTTACGATCCATTACTTATACTCAGCGAATATAAAGTGTATATTAAAATACATCTAAACAAATTAAGCAACAGAGACTCAATATTGATAAAAATGTAAAAATGTTCGCGAAATATCTATGTCCCTCAACTGTATTAATAATAGCGGTAACAATAATTATAATTTATAATCAATCTTTAAATATAATTTTGTTATCATATAAAATATCAAGACTGGTGATTTTCGACATTTAACTGGATAACCTTATGTCCAAAGAGCGTGGGCTATTGGTAAACGCATCAGACGCGTCTGTCAACATGTTCACGGTGATCGCGGGTTCAAATCCAAGGGAACACCTCGGACATTTCGTCGTCATGTGTGTATGGATAGCCAGTCCCCATGCACTAAAACGTTGCAGGAAAAAATCGTGAGGAAACCAGCTTACCGTAGCGATTTAAAAGAATTTCTATGGTACGTAAAGTCCTCCAAACCGCATTAGGCCAGTATGGTGGACTATATGGCCTAAACATTCTCAATCGTACTCTCGATTGTAGAGGAGGCCTGTGCTCTCTGCAGTGAGACGTATATATGGCTGATACAATGATGTCCAACATTGAGTATATAGCTATACCCTGATGATAAATTGGCAACCAAGGAAAACAATTAAACAATAACAGCACTATAAAATACAACACAAGTACTAAACAAAAAACCGACATAAAAATGAATATTACATTGAATTTTACTGCATTAAACTCAATGTACGGAATGTCTAAAGTCAGATTCTGTCAGAAGTGCCCTTGATCTAGTTGCTTCCACTTTTATGCCGACTGCCGCATGTTAAGCACCTGTCTCACAATCTACAGGCGGTTTTAAGGTTATTTCAGACTGATACTCACTATTAGTACAATGAATAATGGCATATCATTACTTATAAAGAGTAATTTTATGAATTCGATAGACGTCAAACAGCAGTGTAAACGCACTGTTGTTTTTCGGGTTGAAGGGCATTGTAGCCAGAGTAACTACTGGACATATTGAGACTTAACATGTTATGTCTCCGGATGGCGAGTGCAGTGAAATGCCAAGCATTGCTTTGTAATTCAAGGTTGTTTGGTTTTGCTACTGTTCATGAGCGGTCGTATCGCTTACCATCAGGCGAACGGCATGCTCGTCTCGCCATTCATAGCAATAAAAAAAAAGACGTGACCATCTTAATGATGCTCCAATAGAAACATAATAGTTAAAGTAACCTTCGGGGCGCGGTTCTTTAAGTCCCTGTTTCATAAACTTATTTTGACGATAACTTTAATTTTGATTATGTCATCGCCACATTTGAGATTGTAAATGTATGGGATCGACATTTTGAAAGTCCAAGTTATGGTCAAAGTTAGTTACAGTAACTGTGCCTAAGGAATAAGAAGTCGGGTGTCAAATGAAAATGCAATGCCGAATGCAGGTTCGAATACCAAACCGAGACAAATATTTATGGAATTTATGACTAGTTCTGTATGAGATTGGTGTTATAGTTTAATTATAGTTTTTTTTTTTTTATAAAATGTGAGAGCTATTAACGTAATTATAATATCTGATTGTTTTTTTCATTTTCTATAAAAATATAAATTACGTAAAACAGCCATTACCTAATTGAATTGTGCGAAAAGCAACACCTTTCGTTTCACCAATAGATTGTTGATTGGCAACTAACACTACAGGTGCGTTTTATGACACTTGATTATTATTTTCTTGGTTCAATGAAGTAAATCAATGTCGTAATATTATGTGACTTAAAAACTTTAATTGTCACCTAAAATGTTGGCGAAACTTATTTTGATCTTGAAATTAGGAAACGTTTGAAATACGTATTAAGGAATTGCATTTAAAAACACCAAACGGCTTATTACGATTGTTCAGAACACGACCTTACTTTTTCAATTGATATCGCATTTTCAATCGTACTTAAACAAAATTGGGCTACACTAGTCGAATAATATTTTCCTCATGACACTAATCATCAACATTAATTTTATTTTTTGCTTCAATAAAGCAATACAAATCAACAAGTAATCCTACATAAAATTAATTGAAGAATATAAAGCGATAAACTTTATACGTGGGTACAAAAACCTTATACGGTCAATCGCTGCAGCATTGAGACCGACCGTAGCGTTCGTACAAAGGTAAAAGCAATTATGATCATACCGTCCTTGCTTTCCATACTTTGATTTCATGTACCATTTGTCTTCGTACCTCCGTTAAAAAATAATAGGCTCTTTAAGCTGAATAAACATTTCCTGCTTAGTCGAAATTTAAATGTTAATGTACACCTAGAATGTTGTTATAAAATGTGATATTAACGCTTGCAAAGGTAATGAAGATTTTAATCTAAATACATTTATAGAGGTTGAGTAGGTAAGCATTTCTATAGTGGGATATTGAAAGGGCTCTGTAATTATCAGCTAATGATTTAAAACTTCTAAATATAGCCATCAATTAAGAGATGCTGCAGGTCATATATGCTTTTAAGTATTTAAACCAGGCTACCTGAAATAATAGTAATGCGTAACCATATTTAGATGTCCAGATATTTAATATTAAAACTTCAATCGATTCACTACTTTGTTTTTTTAGAGTTCTGAATTGACCAAACGTTATGTAATACTTAAAAAGAATTCCGATTCGTGAGCCAAACCTATGTTTGTTGTTAAATAATGCAGAAACGAAATTTCCGGCAGCAAACATATTTATTATCTTTAAGGAAAATAATTTAAAAAATACAAACGCACTTCGAACAGCCGTAAAAGCAAAAGTAAATATATCAACTGCAAGGGACGGAAGCCTGCAATCTTGCATTAAACGAGAGAAAAAAAAAACTAAATTTCGCCATCACACATTCCATTTGTGAATAAAGTTAACTGTAAATAAATGTTCTTAATCTGTGAGCTCGTTCAAATTTCATTAGCGTTCGAACATAAACAATTAGCGCACAGAAGGTACATTCAGTCAGTAATCAATTAATAAATGGAATGCTGCAATTGTAAGATTTGCTGAAGTCACGATAAGTACGTTGACACCTTTATAATTTCTCCGGGAAAACCTATTGTATCATTGTTATCAAGATAGGAGTACCAAAGATAAAATATTCATTATAGAAGGCATCAGAAAAGTTCAGTAAACTTTAAAAATCCTTTTATAAACATAACTACAATTCACACAAGCTACTGAATCATGTAAGTTGGTCTAACCATTGTTCAACGACAGTGATCATTAAAACCACAAAGCTAACAATAATATAAATACCAGTTTCCTTGTGTACCTCATCAGCGCGATTTTCCAAGATGTTTGTGAAAGTCGGAACATTTGGATGCCATGTTATTTAACAATGCAACGTTCTATGAACATTTTCTTTAAATTGCTACCGCGAAAAACGAAATAATATAATATTTACTAATGATTCTCTCTTTTAACGCCATAGTAAAAATAGAAGGTTATTGGATCAATCTTCATTTTAATGAAAACGTTGTACCTTCTGTACTTCCTTTTTTATGACACGAGTTTCTGCCAGTGAATACTCTGTATGCAGTCAAAGCGCAAAAACAACATTAGGTACCTTGCCAGCTCAAATAAATTCCCAAAGAGTCCCGGCCTTTTTTGTTGGAAGCTGCAATGCGAGCCCAAATTGTAGCAGGTTGGGGATGTCCCATACCTTTATCGATAGTAATATGTTTTATTTTATTGCTATGCGGATTTTCTTAGTTTGAAGATGACACAATTATGTTTTATTCAAAAAGCGAGGCAATAAAGTTATCATAAATTATCGGTCTGTAATTTATCGACCTTATTACTCTGTTGGTACTAACTTGGATTCTGTGAAGGAGTAGTGTGATAGCTGACCTACCTTACTACTATTAAAAATACTACCATCACTTCGATAATATTTTAATATACAGTCGATCATATTCAGTCGTATTAAGTGATCTCATATTGTGTCTCATGAAGCAAACTGCAAGCAATTCCTATTGTGATGAAAAATTACGTCATTGCAAAGTTAAACCGAACTATTGAATTTTCCTAATAGTATTAATCACAATTAAGTTGCTCTTCGCATTGCAGTCGACGTACGGGAAAAAGCCAGATATTTACATAACATATATTGCATAGACTGAGCAGTATTATGCATTGTAAACAAATTATGTATGCAAAAGCGGTACAAGTTTCCTCACGACATTTACCTTGCTGAGAAAAGTACTATGTAAATATGTATGAAAGTTTCGAAAAGCAATTGATAGACGCAAGCAGTTGAATTCACAACTTGGTATATGAACTCACGACACTGACACAGTTGTGCACTGGTTAAATTAATTTATTTACTACTATATTGTATGAAAGTAATTCGAGGTACAAAATGAAATGTCCTGAAACGAAAGTAAGGCAATGCGGTTAAACCTGCCTTTTGAATTTTATCCAGATGCATTTAGAAACTTCAAAATAGTATGAAAGGCAAAGAAGTATTCTTTAATGGAGGTATTTTATATGTTGCTATAAATGGTATTGCTATGTGTTAAAACCTTCATTGTCAACTTGTTTTCCCTCTCCCCCCGTAAGCACATGTTTCTCGGCAACAAAAACAGTAAAAGCATGAGTAGATGACGTCACTGTGTCTAAAAGCAAAATTAGTATGCACCTGTAGTCCATACAGTTCCCAAATAGTCGACCCATTACTGTGTTGACAAACCTTTAGTTTATACAAAGAATGAACTATTGTCCGCACTTTATGGAGCCACAGACATGTCGGCATGTTGCAAGTTTACATAAGTTCAACAATGTTATCTTTACTGATTGCTCCGATTTCCTTATGAATTATGTTAAAAAATATTATTCATTGAAACATTTTTAATTAACGATTGCAAAGTTATGTCATAATTCATAAAACGTAACTAATTGCGTATTCTGGTTTGAGGTTTTATTACTTTAAATGGTTAGTATAGTAATAGTAGTTAAAAATGTATTTAATATTTTTCGTAATGAGTTATAAGTGTGTTGTGTATTTGCTGACCAATTAAACCGCATACTATTATGAACGTGCAAGATTGTTTGCTAATGGAGTCTTAAACTGTCGTGTAAAATTAAAATTACCATTAATTTTATCTCAAATATAAACATTATTTTTTATAGCTGGGTAATTAAGAAGAGTTACACATTTGAGAATGTTCAAGATTTCGACAGAGTTGCTGAAATTCATTTGAAAAATTAGGACTCCCCAACGATCTCCACATCGCCTATGTTCAGCAGTGGACTTCCTATAGCTGAGATGATGATGATGATGATTTGAAAAATTTGGCAGAAAATTTATCAGGGTTTACCACCATCCAACTGTTTTTTATCAACCAGTTGTATGCAATGTAACTAGATTTAATTGTGACAATTAAACACTTGTTGCAATATTATAACCTATTCACTGAATTCAAGCCTGGTATTTTTGCTCTAAATGCAAAATTTGTACTTATTAACTCATTGGCTTCAAGTTCATATTTACTGGTGTTTAAAATATAGAAAGGTTCAACTAACAAGACATTGATTTATAATTTGAAAATCTAAAGTACAAAAAGAAAAACAAGCAGAAAAATCAAAATCCCATAGAAGGAAGAACAACACTGGTAATCAACATCACAGCGTACGAGTAAAGGTCAAAACCATTTGACATTATTAAAATCAATTTGTGAAATAAAATTATGAAATGACATGTCTAATAATTCAACAAGTTGCAATAGTATCAGTTTGCCTGTTAAAAGAACATTAACGTAAATTGAAGGTTAATGGCACCAAAAGCAAAAGCTAACGAACTCGACAATTTCGTAACAATGTTGTTGATAGTTTTAGTAAATTTTATCATTTTAAAGGAAGCTTATAACAAGATATAACTTTTCTTGTAAAACTTTATATAGATAGTTAAGTGTTCTGGGTAGTTCTGGGTATTGAAATTCTTCATAGATTAATTTAGTTGCGTGCGTTATCTTAACCTTTTGATATTTAGGTAAGCATCTAATGATGTCATGACCTTTGCTTTTTTACTGTGGTTATATTTGTTTAGTTACCTAATTGCTGATAAACAAGTTCATTTAAACTTTACCGTTTAATTTTTTTGTAATACTAGTGTTGTATTTCAAATTAAATAATGTTACGTCTTTTGGTTTTTACTGCAGCTTTTAATCCCTTTCGATATGCCCCAAAGTAATGAAAGTATTCAACAATCACAACTAATAATGAAATTAACTAACAAAACATTACGAAAGACAAGGCAAATAAATACTATCGATATTTTTCCTCATCGACGTAACTCAAACACTAGATGACGACACGCCGACCAAAAACATTGCGAAACCTCCACGGGCTTGGTGTGGGTAATTTGGTATTAGCACCGCTTCCAATATATTATGTACGAAGTGATCTAATGGCGCTATTCCCGACTTCGACGGGTGCCGTAGCCTAGTTTTCTGTTAGATTTAAAACTAGACCCAATTAATATTCAGTTTTTAAATCTGTGTCACATATCGGAATAATTGGGACAGCTTATATTTTATTCAGACTAGATTTATTTGATTCGGAAGAAATATATTATTCTAGGAAAATGAAATCTATTGGATTGTTTACTTTTATGTTCATTGCAGTAATAAAAATAAAAAGGATATACTCGAACATGGAAACAAATGATTAGAAATAACAAATTGAGTTGCTGTAAAGAGAAATTCTTAAATGGCCCCAGATACAAATACCATAATTTCTAAACTGGAGCTTATAATAATTTCCAAAGACACGAGTTCTTTGATCCTTTCCAAATGCATTACATATATGGAAGCTGCGTCTAGCTTTGTAGAATGGACGGCATCTTTAAGGTCACTGCACAAAGATGTACTACGCCTGTTATGGTTATTGAGTCTGGTCGTGAATCGTAGTGAATGTAAATTGTTTGCTGGCGCGTCTTCATATTTATAAGGCTGTTATAATCATGTACTGGTAACAGAATCGCTTTAAGTACTCGTGCAGATATGAGCTGTTCAATCCTGACACCAGATAAATTAGATTTTCTTTTTCAAACCTAAATTTTTTTTATAATTATCTGCCGTTCCGTTACCGGACGTGTTAGCTTTTGTTTGAAGATTAGCCCATGTACATATACCAATGAACATGCTGTAGTAATTGGTAATTATGATGATATTCATTGAATCAATATTTGCGAAAGTAGTATGTCAAGATCGAATAAAGTGGCGGTCTATAGTTTCTATCCCTATGGGATACAGCCGTGACGATTATGTATGTATGTAGTATTTAGTACATGCGAGTTACTCTGAGATTTTATTGCAATATAACAAATAAGCTTTGACCACAATTGGCATGATATTTATAATTCTCTCTTATTATGCCACATTTGCATGTAGTTTTGAAGCCCACGACTAACAAAAGACGTGGCTTTGTGATTTAAATTCAGTTGGATGAAGAAATTCTTTGTCAAATTTTGTTTCTTCATCGTGACCTCAAGTTTGACAAAGCACCCTTCAATTCAATAGCTGTTAGGACATCTTCGAATGGCGAATGCATTTTAACGGCTGCCTCAAGTTTTGAAGAGTATAATATTGAGTCTTTTGTATATTACTAGAGTTTCTTGCCCGTTATTAGACTCTAGTGAAAACCGCTTTCCGGACTGGGTGGTAAAAAAAAATGACAATCTTAATGATGTAAAACATTTTAATGGATTCAATAATTTTCATTTTCAATTTATTGACATTCTTTATTCTGAAGTAATAATATGCTTTGTTACGTCAATTAAAAGCACACTTAAAAATATAAATCAAGATTTTAAATAAAATTTCTAAAATAAAATAGATATCATTTTAATTGACATAAAACAATCCGCTTTGCGCAGTTAATTTAACTGAGCGGCACAAGCGTGGAATTATAAAAAAATGCGATGTAATATGATAAATAATAAGCAAATTGCCAGACATTTCAAATATTTATTTAGAAATTGACAAGTATTACTATTGTAGTAAGTAGAGCGTGGTGGATTCCGTCACGCAGCGCCCGCCTTGGTGGAGCGACTGCATGGACTTTGCCGCAAATTGCAAACGCCTGTATATATTTTATGGCCCCTGACTAGATAATTCATAAACACAGCCAACACACGTACATACTGACCCTAAACTAAGATATTCTTGAGTCGTGACTATCAGGAACTACAAGATATTTAAAAAAGAACAAAAAAATTGTCTCGATGCAATAAATATTACAACACATAGTTAAATTAAATACGAAATTCTGAATGTATTATAAAATACATTACGCTAACGAGAGGTTGCTTTTTCCCTTAGTGAACAGTAACCAACAAACATACCTAATTTTATCACTGGAGTTTAAAATAAGTGACGATATAAAAATGAAAATGACTGTAATACTTTTTAACTTAAAAGAGATCACTGGTGTTGGAAAACTACCTACCAACTTACCAACATTTTAAAAATATATTTCTCAGCGCTTATTTAAATACAAAATGATATAAAAATACAAAAAAATGCAAAATTACTGTATCAGTCATGTCACGTTACAAAAATAAATTATATCTTATAACTTATACCACAAGCGTGCTGCCAAGTGTGGCTATTAAGTCAAACGTATGCAAGAGAATACGCATTTATTTCCACCCGACTCATTTTCTTTTTTTCCAAGCACTCTTGTTTATGGTAACACTTTAGACACACTTTAGAAAGCGTCTGTTTTGAATATAAGAAGACAAAGTTGTTGTTTAAAATAACATTCGAGAAACACACTGAGAGAATGCGTGAAAAATTGATGTTAAAATACCATTTATACTTATGATAAACTGCTACAAAAGGATCAAATCCATTAAAGCTATTATTGAAGAAGGTTTGCACAACGTACAATTATCCATTTGATCTATAGATCTCAACCATTTATTAATCTAAGAAAATATAGCTATCAAAAAATATTTTGCATTAAAAATATAAACTTTTCAAAGCACGTAATTTAAGCCGATTATGGCGTTCGAAAGAGATTCACGGAAACATAAATGATTCCGGCGGGAGTAAAGATAATCTTTATATTCTTTTTGTATAAAATGGCTGATCTTTTTTTACCTAAACGGGAAGGGTTCCGGTGCGGCTATTACACTTTGTTTACGATTCAGGAATAAGTACAGATCTCGTCAGGACGAAAGCCCAGCTATTTTTTCCCCTTGAACCGTTTGTAGTAATACAATTCCATTACACGGCAAAAACTCCTCTTTATTCCATTCGAGTGTCTTTTTCGTATTTTTGTTCCGTACGCGTCCCGCCCAGTGTATTTGCTTGTGAGTAAAATATTGACGCTCCGGGTGACTGATTTTTTTTTTTTAACTCACTGATAAATAAGTTGCGATGTTTTCTTCTTATTTATATAATTTTATGTTTTTTTTGGTATTTCATTATGTTAATGTTGAGTTCTAGCAGTATTATCTATCTCCGATGGTCCATAAATTATACAATTTAGTGTTTCGTGTATTGTAATATATTTTATTTATTTCTACCTTTGCCTTCTAATTCTTATGTTTGTTAAATGGAATTATAAATATTTAATTTAATAAATATTTATAATTGAATTATGATGGTCCATAATTCAATTCTAATGCATTATTTACCAACCCTTAAAATCATGTTATAGTCTCTTTTTCTATCTCAATAACATTGTATTGGACATTACAACAGAACAAAAATGTCTACTTAATACATTATTATTGTGGTTACTATACATAGACAAAGTCAGGCTTGCCAGACAATCGATTGATCTAATACCTGACTAGAATGAACAACGGTTGATTTAAATTACTCTCAATTCTCATCTATTTTGATGGCCGACGCAATATATATCCCATCCGGAAGAGATTTTATTTCGCGTATTGTTATGAGACATTCGTTTCACAGGTTAATATCATTCCCATACATATTATGCAATTCTAAAGGTGTATATATAACAATGTTTGTGCATAACAGAGTATGTTGCAAAATGCTCATGTTTTTGTACTCTTATTATGACTACATCATTACAATTGATACTTGAAGATGAATACTAGTATGATTATTGTTACAAATTAATGTTTATTTATTTCTTTCTTTCTATTGTTTGCGTAAGCGTACTACAAAAATATAATTAGATCGATCATACTAAACACATACAATAGCGGCTATTCTTTATTATGCTATTTCACCACACATTGGAAATTGTACATATTTTGTATGTAACACTTATGAGATCAACATTCATTATTAAACAGGATTGATAAGAGTAAAAATTACAGATAAAGAAAGTAATCGGTCAGGAAAAGTTTTTAATTTTTCATCTGTAGTTTTATTTACTGATTCAAAAGATTGCGTAGAAGATGTGAATGTTATACAGATAAATGCTGAAGCTTAACTTTTTAAGCCAAATTTTAAAATAAATATCACTCAGATAAAACTAATAAATTGAATCGGACTTGAAGTGCTCGCGAAGTGATAGCAGCAGAATTCTACAAGTTGTTAAATTCGTTTCTTCAGTTCTTAAGTGCACTTTAGTTCAAGTGTAGTAGAAGTCTGCAATCATATCAGACTGATATTTGCATTAAGATTGCTTCAGCCAATTTGTACACAAACCTGCTTACTTTCATCAGACACGGTTATGAGGGCATGTTTGACTTTCAGAACTGTACTTATTACAGTCTTATACAGTATAACCATATAAATATTGGGAAATAAAGTATAATTTACCAATAATTAAAGTGGCTTCGTATTGGCCGTCGTTGGATAGTGCGAATTCTGCTACCTTTCTAAATTATACTATTTAATCCTTTCAAAACTATCTTCATTAATATTTAATCACTTATACACACAAATAATACTCTATAAATACGTTTGGACATAGAATTTCATTTGGCCATCGTTTAATACAAAATTTTCACGCTCCGATCTGAGTAATAACTATAATCTTGATTCTTTCTCTAAGATCTGTTTCGTTTCAAACGGATTCATGTAAAGTTTTAGTAGTTTAGTTATATTGAGTCACATACGCCGAGTTACGAGAGGCGCTCAATAATACGATGTCCCTTTGATGGTAAGATAGATATCGATGTTACTGCTAAAGATAAGATAGATATGAATGAATCAGTTCAATTATTGTTGCATGTCTACCTATAAAAATCGATAGATTTGCTCCTGCAGTACATTTGGCTGGAGAGGTAACCAAATGTTACATATTGGTGATGCTATTAAGTCTTTCAATTATCTTTTACTATACTTTACTGGTCTATTATTTTCCACCTGCAAAAATCGCCGTTTTATTGCTAAAAATGTTTAGCAAAAATAATTATATTCGTAGAATAGTTACAATGTGTACACAGCTTAACATATCGTTCCCAAGAGTTCACAATTTAGTACTGTTATTCAACCTGTTACAAGACAGAGGTCTTTTTTACGCGCAAAAGTAAAAGTGGTACGCACTGCCTCCACTCCAATTATGTAATTCGCAAGTCTTTGTATTGGAGAGAAACCGATTCTTTGATGAACAGGTGTACTTGTCGACCTCGTAGGTGGAACTGTCAATATAGCTAATTAAACATCGTCAGCTAATTTAAAACCCACTTTCTTTAATAGTTTCGAACATACGTAGATAAGGCAATCTTAAAATGCACAAATTGAATGATCAAGATAGTGCAGTGTCTAGTGGGTCGACATAAGTATGCTCATTTGTACGAGATCTTTTCGCCACTCTGTCTAGACGGTCGTGAAATTAACTGCACACCATAAACAAATGAATGTATATGAATAAAAATTGTAATGCTAGAATCATGCCTTCGCTTTAAATTTTATTCCTGTATTTTTTATTTCTTTGCCATAATAAATCAAGCAATGCTTACATCATTCACGTGCTTATTCTTGTCATCATAAAAGCACGGTTTAGATGACATCATAGCGTTTTTTGCACCATAGGCATACGGAAATATGTACTTAGAACTTGCACAACGTTTACTCCACGCAATGAGTTATGGTATAATAGCAAACACTGCAACCCTATTCTGTAATATCTAAACAGATTTTCGAGGTCTCTGGTAACGCCACCCAATGTTGCAATGGCTTGGTTTGTATAATCATTTGTTGGCAGCCACAGAATTGTTATAAGCTGTTGCGTTTATCGGTTTGTAATAGTAGACCTTAAGTTTACTTACAGTTGTAAATATTGCGATACAAAAGCTATTTTGACGGTTGGGTTTGGTCAATACTAAATAACTTAAAAATGAAAAGGCTATAGAAGCACGTAGCCATTGAAATTTACTGACACAAAAACAATTGAAAACCAATGACGTCATACGTCAAACATAACCTCAAACTATAATCTAAAAGAGCTTTAATCTCTTATAACCTGATACTCAAACCACAGCCTTTCACAATTATCACAGAATCGAACCCCAGAGCCCTACATCTGTCAGCTGGTATAAACATTGCGCTGTCGCAACCGGTTGGCGGGCAGCGAGCAAATGTCAGCAGGGAACCAGTCCGACCGTTGCGACCGTTGCTTGGCCGATACTCGTTCAATGGAAAAGTTGTCCGGCTGTCGATTTTTTATTGCGGACACTTCCAGGTGATCGGGATTTGGATTTTTAAATTTGTTTTTTCAACGCTGTTGTTGTTTATAAACATGAATATGTAATTATAATCTGAATAATGTAATCATTATTCAGATCTTTATGCAGGTGTGATGTTAGACAATTTATTGTCCTACTTATAAAACCTAGTTTTTATACAGTTGTTTTATTATTTTTGAACCTCAGTTTAAAAGTATTAAGTTAATAATATATTAATAATATAATAATTATAAAACGTTAAGATTGACATATTATTGTCCATGCTATTAGAAACAAACTCCAAAACATGGCTTATTAATGGAATTCAAACCTCATGATATTTAGTTTAGAAATGCCAAAACTATTATGCTACGTCATTCGCCAAAAGCCAGCGTTATCTTACAAGCCAAAGCTCAAATCCTACACCTACTGAATAATAAATCTTTAACGATTTCCGCATGGCAATGCCTGCTTCTGACTTATTATTATGATCGGACCAAATCAAACTTGTTACTGAATATTAATAAATTCAATATCAATTAATAACTTGATTCGTATATTCGTGTGTATGAGGTACAAGTTGGATACGATCACGTGACATTTACGTCCATAGATATATGCATTTAATACTTCGAGTTGAGTGTTCAAGGTGGGAATTGATTAGCAAGATTTAGGCCAATTTGTTCTAACAAAGTATATTTTAATAACATCGAAGATATCGTCTTTCATTTGTTTAATTATGTAATAAATAATGTGTTGTAAAGTACGGGATCCTGATGAACTTTTATGACTAACTAACTTCTTTGAATGAGGCTTGCAATTTTAAAAAATATTGGAGTTGTAATAGGGTTGACGACACGCAGAAGCCTTACGTAAGACAGGCATACACTCAGCATTATACGCACCGTAGAATCGTAGAAAAAGAATAGGTAGAAGTAAAATAATGCAACACAAACTTGACCGCTTTCAAAATGCAAATAACAATATGAGAAAACATTATTAAATAATAAAAAGACACGTAATATTACAAAACATTCCAAATTCAATAGCCTACATTAATAGCGTGGGACACTTTTGTGAAATAAATGTTAATTCATCAAATTCTTGATGATATAACCGTCTTCTATTGTTAACACGTCGCTTCTCGAAACTTATTTATCATAATTGCTATTGTAATATCTCCATAAAAAATATAATATAATTTGGTTATTTTTAATTTGAACTACTCACTTTAAATATTTGAGTTTGTTGAGCTGAGGGCTTAAGTTTTAATATTTTCCATTAAGTCATCTTCAAGTTGTATTCATAATTATTATTCAATACGTTTTGTAACACGAAATCTTTTTCCAAATATTTTATAATATGTTTTTGCAATAATTATAAATACTATTGAAATAGCATAATTAAAATAACAATTGAAGAGTTGCAATTACATTTAGGTATAATCAGGATTCTAAGAAGCAAATAAAGATAAATCATATGGGGCAGTATTCACGTTTTAGTTCAAGTATTCACGTTTTATGATTATTTTTTGTTTTCAATCAAATATCATAAGTAGATAATTGGCAAAGTCGATTGGTTGGCATTTGTGACTCATACAACCTTGAGTATGACATTTTTACGCTATTCTCAAAGGATTAGACGTAGGCGATATAAGCGCCATTCTTATATATAGTTTGGCTGAGATTGAAATTAGGACCAAACCTGTTCATCAATGTTGGTTTGGCTAAAACATGTTTTAGCGATCCTGATTTTAACACAGCTGTGATTCTATTGGCTATTTTTGATAGTGGTATACTGTTCGTGTGTCGTACTACTCTTAAATAAATAAATAAATAATAAATAAATAACACCCAACAGTCACATACATAGTCCTAACCCCACACTAAGATCAAGTCTTGTGTCGTGGGTATCAGGAACTACGAGAGACTTTTCGGTCTCACAAACACCCAGACCCGGAAGAAATATTTGTGGGCCGCACAAACATTTCTCTCGGTGCGGGGATCGAACCCGCGACCTCTCGTTTCACAGGCGGCGTCTAACCAACTGCGCCACGGAGGCTGTCAAATATAAATAATCAGGGCTCTATTTTTCAACTGTTAACATAGTTTTGGACCAAGCAGTGAAATCCACCAGTTGATACCAGATTCTAGCATAAGGCGGCATTAAAAATATTATGTGGTTGTAGCACCAAAATATGCCATGTAAGGATATTTAACGACTTATGCAATTATTAAAATGAACTATAGGCAATACGTTAGAAGAGATTATTTGGACCAATTTATAATAACTGGCGAGTGAAAGTATTCGGTAGAGATGGATGGAAGAAGGAAAGAAGGACTTTTTTCTTCAGTCAATGACCCACAAATTGGTAGTTAATATTCCGGTGCTTCATTTGCCTAATCAGTAATCCAATTCTGACGTAAGATTAAATCTGATAATCCATTTATACCGCTAATCCATCTCCGACAAGAAACACCTGTATATAATTGACCTATAACGGAATATTCGCTTAAATCATATGGATTGACTTTAATGAGGATTATTAAATAATATATATTGCTTAATGATTTAGAACCTCTGTACGGATATATGCAAAGCTAACAGAGTTTACAATACATGATAATGATATTAAGAATAAACCTATTTATATTCTTAAACATTAAAAATGTGACGACAAAACAAAAACAAAATTATTTATTCAAAAAGGCAAAACAAACCAACAATTATTAATAACATTCAAAATACCAGATGTACGAATTGTTCTTCCCAGCGAACTCTAAAAAAACTAAAAAAATCAAGAAAAATATTAATTTGAAAGTTTTAATGTACAGTAATATAACAAGAAAAAAAGTAATCTGGCAAACGCAAAACAATCTAAAATTATTATCAGTGTAAGTAGCATGAATTGTATCAATTGCTCTAACTCAATTCAGAAGAGCATACTTTCTATTGTAAAAGTATCTATAAATTTGATGGCTTGCACACGACACTGAAAGTAATTCCTGCCTAGTAAGGTACCCTAATCATCAGAGTTAAGAAATTGTGTGTGGAAAGCATTCAAGTTTCTCCAAGTCTCGATTGCAATTATATTGCAAACGGTATAATTTGCATTACCGTCGGAAATGATCATGATAATGACTTATGACGCACTGGTAATATAATTTTAATTTGTTTATAAATAGTATTTAAATGATTGCCGCAAAATATTCAAGTTCATCAATTATTCAGTAATACAATCACGTCCATATAACCACAAAAATAATGTTAAAATCGACGCATAATTAATTTTAACCACTAGTTTCTCTGCTAATAGCAATATTTACATTAAAAACTCATTTAGTAGATACTTCATTGTGTTTATCATTGTGCAATTTTCAGATGCATCATTACACTGCGTTATTGAATAAGCGTTAAATTCGTTTAAACTGTTCAATTAATTACTGATATATCTGGATCTGGATCTGGATCATATACGTCCCACTGTAGGGCACGGGCCTACTCTACAATCGAGAGTACGATTGAGAGTGGTTAGGCCATATAGTCCACCACGCTGGCCTTGTGCGGGTTGGCGGACTTACATACCATATAAATTCTTATGAATCGCTATGGTATGCAGGTTTCCTCATGATGTTTTTCTTCACCGTTTTAGTGTGTGGTGATTGACTATCAATACACACATGACTTCGAAAAGTCAGAAGTGTGCCCTGGGATTTGAACCCGCGACCACTAACTACTAATATATACTGTACTACTTATATATGCTGTATTCAAAAGTTGTAATTTATCCATACAAAGCTTCTTACTGCCTCGGTGGCGTAGTCGTACTACAGTACGATTACAAAACTGAGGTTTTGTCTATCAAATCTCGGGTCGGGTAAAGTGATATTCTTCCTATTCATTATCAGCCCGAAGTCAGAAATTTGTGCCCGATATAGTGATAGGCTCGCGTGACGGAACATACAAAGCTAAATGTGGGTGTCCTGGCACTTGCCTTTAAAAAAGAGTTAAGAAGATATCTAACCAATCAATTATAGGCACTTCCTTGAAATGTTCATAAAGCAAGTACTATGAATTACCATGAATTTGTTGGACAATGCCATCGAAATGTGAGTGAAACATTGTGTAGTGGGCTTTAAGCATTGATAGCAAATAAATTGTTATTTCTTTTCGTACCATTTGAATCCACGCTTTTGAAGTCTAGCTCTAGAACCACTAATACCTGTAATAGATCAAAAGGTTTGCGTTTCGAGTTTAGCGACATCTATCGCAACACGCATGCATTATTATGTCACAAGCAGCAAGATAAGTGGAATCGAATTAACGTATCAGAAACGCATCATTTTGTTTGTACGTAACAGCTTGATTTCAACCGATTACGTTATTTACTGTTACAAGAGTACTGCACATCTGGTATTATAGCTTCTGATTGATTGATGCTTTGACAGGCAAAGTCTTACCTATTGCCTAAGTACCGTTTGTGGGACAGAAACATAATAAATCAGGTACAAATATATTTAAACGTAAGTCTTTTATAACAGAATTATCAAATTAAATACGAACTAATATTTCCTCTTTGAATATTGCTGCATCTTTAAAATTATTAAAGTATTTTAGATGTATACGATAACCCGTGAATACAACCAAATATTTATGGGACGAAGTTGTTTTCTGCAACGAGTCATTGTGTACAAAATAAGACATTTAGAACACAAAATTCATCACTTCACAGAGAAGTATGATATTAAACACCATCAAAACATCAAAGATCTGATTGATTTGATAAATTGAACAAAAAGTCGTCATTGATACTTTTATATAAGAGGATCTAATTGTAATCCTGATATTGGTACCCTCTTCTCAATTCCTTTTTCCCTTTTTGTACTACCAAAATACTCGGGTTTAAGGAGTGTAGTAATCGGTGGAGGTCAACGAACTGCTCGACGACCTCTATAAGGCCCGTTTTAAGGAGCCTTTGAGCCTTTTGGTCATTTAAATACCACGATATGTCGTGCCATTAGCGTTAGTGTCGAACTTGTTTATGCGCTTTTAAAATAAATATTTACGATGTCTGCGTACCGGTTCAGCTGGTTTTATATTTTAGCAGCCACATGCAATTTCTCACACTAATAGATAATTTATTACAAAAATAATTGTTTAAGTTTATTAAATACTAGGAACATAGTAAAAATAATACATACATACACGTTAAATGTAAATGTACAACTCTTTTTGTCAGTTGAAAATACGATCATGCAATATAATTTTGTGAATTTATTTCCAAAACCATTTAAGCTTTGTATCTGTTATCGCTTAATCTTAATAAAACGCAACTTGAAATAATCAAAGAAATCTTTATTTGCCAATTATAAACATGTTTCCACGTATTTCAGACAAAAAAGACAAAAAGACTATCTAAATAGGTATTTGCAACCATTCCTAACACATGTTTATTCTACGAAGTTTTATATTCATTGCATTATCTTAGATTTATCGCAATAATTTATCTGATCGTTAACGTGTCGTGAATGCTAAAGTTCACAAAGTTCCGAGAATAAAGTACAAGTATGTAACAAACTTTTTACGACGTCACAATGTGTTAAGGAACGGGAGAATTAAACAGAATTTCGAGGATTGAATTTTAGTTGGAGTTTTCAATAAAGATTAATTTCCAATGTGTGCTGTAGTACTTTGTAACTTAATATATGGGATTATATTTGAGGGTGAAATCCTTATGTCAATTCTCAGCGGGAAATTCACGTAAGTTTTAGGTTGAAAAAGTTTTTTTTTTATTGCTATGAATAGCGAGACGAACATGCCGTTCACCTGATGGTAAGCGATACGACCGCTCATAAACAGTAGCAAAACCAAACACCTTGAATTACAAAGTAATGTTTGGCATTTCACTGCGCTCGCCATCCTGAGACATAAGATGTTGTCTCAATATGTCCAGTAGTTACTCTGGCTACAATGCCCTTCAATCCGAAACACAACAGTGCATTTACACTGCTGTTTGACGGGAGAAATAGACACTGCGGTGGTACCCACCCAGATGGCCTCTCACATATGAGAGAGCTACCACCAGTAAACTGCCTGGAACTATTTTATGGGCACTTCAATAGCATCTAAGAAAACAAATTGGCACGATGAACTATAACTGCAGGTATCAATTTGGCACTTCTGCTAGGGTTAAGCAAGAATGTAAAAAAGAGCTTATGTTGCACGTTAGAACCTAATTACCAGTCAAATATGAAAATGCAGCTTATAAATAAGATGTGGTATCTTATCTTGTAAGTGCTTTTAGTATAATTCGTTTGTATTATTATATTTGTATGATTTACTTCCTGCATTTCAAACTATAAAGTTTTCGTTAAGTTAATGTTGCTCGTATTGTCTTGACTTAGCTTGCTAGCTGCTTCTTAGGCAACATATGGTTTTAGTTAATACATAAATTATACAGCTATCTTGAATTGTTATGAATTCCTGTTTCAACCATACATTTTGTGATTTATTGCTTATATAAAGATTTCTAAATAGAAGCTTAATTTGAAATAATGAATGCATAAATAATAAATTACTCATGCAATCAATTAATATCAGATGGTAATGGCTGCTTGCTCGCAGGTCTAAGTAACAGATGTTATACGAATATTATTGGAAAACTTTATAAAATTCAAAATTAAATCCAAATGTTACATATTTTGAATAAAATACAAGTATGATCGAAAATGTAGTCTATTTGGTTGATTCATTTATTAAGTAATAGTAAATTCCATCATTGACTATCGATATCTCCCAATAGTCGACATAATAATGCCGGCTTCAAGCCGGACGTACACTAGTAAATATAAACTCTAGAAATATAATTAATGATAGTAAATACGACAGAATATCATAGCAACACATGATTAGAAAGTGTTTTATAAGTATCGGATCTAGTAACGAGACCAGAGTCTTGTGCAACAAACTTGTGAGGTTACAATAAATTTATGCTAATATCACGAAAGGTTAAATGATATAACACTCATAATACATACATCAAGGTTTGCTAACTATTTTTCTTGTGACCTTTTTACTTCGCGTCATGAAATATTTCTCATGTTTACAAAATTTTGCTAATTGTCTTCGTTGTTAGTATATTGTGTATAATTATATAATAAGATACACTTAATTTAAGAAGAGGGCAGAGCTGATTATGCAAAGATCGAGGAGAAATAATAGGTATTTCTACCACCTATCGAAAATTGTGGTCCATAGAAGCAATATCTAAAAAGCGTTTGAAATGTTTCAATTCAGTCTGCAACATGGCCAAAAGTAATATTATACCGATCCTAATTAAATGAACAAGGAATTAAGGATAACAGCAGGCATAAGTTCTAGAACTTGAAAATTGCTAGAATACTTAAAAACACGCTAAAGAAACAGATGTCTAAAAACTATTCTATTAAATTCTGTTACTACTTAGAGTTGTAAATTAGCTTTATATAAGGTACAAAAAGTAAACAAAAGTCGTGAAGAAGGCCTAATGCATACCAGAGTATTATTTTTATTGTAAACAAATCACGTTCGGTGGCCCACTGACACGGTGCGTAGAATGAGAAAAAAAAAAGAAAGTGGTATTTCAAGGTGATTTCTTTTCAAGGACGACGCGAAAGTAGCCTATCGTAATATGAAAACAGGATTTGAGATTTTTATCTTTAGAAAAAGTTATTTGTCTTGTACCGTACATTTAAACTTTCGTGCTTCAAAGCAAATTAAAAGTAATGACTTGTGTAAGAAGTAAATATTATAATTTGCTGATAATTTTGTGTCTGGTTTAAGAAAGTCGCAGCAAAACTTTCTTCAACATATCCCAAATACTTATAGAACTAGTTGTAGATCGAAATGTCACTACTGTTACTTAGTTGCTGAGTTAATTCTGGTCCCAAAATGTGTAAGTCCTATCGCCATATCGTGTTCAAATTCCAGCCCCACTCATATTTCTACCAGTATAACCTCCGAAACATGGTAACTTAATCTTATCGAACTTTACGGAACACGAAGGTACTAAAATATCTTCTGGAAACTTAATACCTTTGAGAATCTCTATTAATTTTGAATTAATTAATAGCCATTTAAACAAACATTGTTAATTGGGCCACATTTAGCATAATTGAAAGGAAACTTTTAAGGAACAAGTTTAATGATAGGCATTAGGAGCCGGCTTCTGAACAAAAAATGTTAATTAGAAAGATCAGCTGATCCATCTTTTAAAACTTCTCTTGAACATTTCCTAATTTTAATATTAAGAAATCTTGGTGTTAAAAGTATTTACGATATTATCCCATATGAAATACTTCTGCTTGTTAACGTAAAAACAAAATCTTAAGCAATTATAATAAGCGTTTATACACTTAATTACTAAACTTACTGTCCAATTATTGATGTTATGTAATATATGACATTTAAAAACAACAGAGCTATACGCTATCCTCGTTATCCAAATTTATAATGAAATTCTGGCAATAGTTTAACATTACAATTTATTGAACAACAGAATTAATTTTGCACAGAATAATCGTGTCTCTGTTACGGAGTATTTTAAACTTTATTTCTTGGTGTTTAAGTTGGTAATCAGATTAGCAGTTGCATTACTGTCCATCATATCGCAACACATTGCTTAATAGGCAGTAGGCACTGTTTATGGGTGTGCAGTATGCAATGTCCGCTTCTATGTCGAAATGTAACGCCTTTATACTTTGTATTCAATTTCTAACATCATACTAGACATAGTCCGCCAACCCGCACTAGGCCAGCGTGGTGGACTATATGGCCTAACCACTCTCAATCGTACTGTCGATTGTAGAGTAGGCCCGTGCCCTGCAGTGGGACGTATATGGGCTGATACAGATATAGATACTAGACATTATGGGCCTTATTCGTGAACAGTTCAAAAACATTTTTTTACTATCGAAAATTTGTCTTCTTCCCTCAAACTGAATTTAAAAGTCTTTGGAAAGGGAGAAAACATTCGATAGCTAAAACAGGTTTGAAAACTATCAATGAATTAGGCCGTGTGCATTTTAGTTTACGAACTGTTTCATTTGTGTTTGAATTTCAAAAAATGTTTTAAAAATTTAAATGATATGTTGTGGTTTAGATTGAAGGACATTGAAGGCAGACAAACTACTAGACATATTGAGACTTTACATCTTATGTTTCAGTAAGGCGAGCGCAGTGGAATGCCAAGCATTGCTTTGTAATTTACGGGGTTGTTTGGTTTTGCTACTGTTCATGAGCGGTCGTATCGCGTACTATCAGGCGGACGGCATGCTCGTCTTGTCATTCATTGCAATAATAAAAAATGCGGCTACAAACATTTTAACTACAATGTTTAATGATAGTTTGATATGAAATAATGTTTTAAAATGTAAAAGTAATTGACTACCAATAACTTAAAATAACGCTGGACCATTAAGTTTTCTTAATAAGTACCTAGCTCAAGTCATAATGTTGTGTAGTCATTAATTAAATGTATTATTAACGAAACGTGATAAAGGAAATGTTGAATGTTGACATTTATAATTACCACACCTTTCATTATTATATAAACATACCAATACTTGTAGCTGATATCGAAATATAACGTTGACATACCTGGAAAGAACAAAAAAAAATTAAAAATTATCAAAAAATAAACATATTAAAAAATGTATGTGATAGTTGGGTGTATTTTTATAACTGACAGTTTTTAGAAATTACTTAAAGTACTCAAACAGGTAAAAACGTTAACAAAGATTCATACTTTTAGATTTAAAATACCCTTTTTACCAGTGAAAGTATATTGTTGAATCATTCGGAATTCTTTTAAAATTATAAGTCAATTCTCTGAAATAAGACAGAAAAGTGTATTGGCATTTGTAAAACCTTTTCCTCTTATGTTCCGCGTTCCTTTGGTATGTCGAGTAGCAACTGGCGTTACAACCGTGTATACAAGTTTGATTTTTAACGAACCAAATCTTTGCTTTTGTTTTAATTTATTTAAATATTGCAAAATATTGTAGACATTCTTAAATACCCTTGAAAGTAAGAAAAGACATTAAATACATGTTTAAGTCGATTATTGCATTGCTCTTAATTTTATTTATGTTAAAAAATTGTATTTTAATATTTGTTGTGAGGATAATTTTTAGTTTAATTATTTTAAGTAAGCTAATAAACAACTACCGTAGCAACGAACGCAAAAAAACTAGTTCTTTCGTATAGACGGAAATAAATTGGACATAAAACCAGTTGGTATCTTGTATAATTCTTTATGACAAAGTGGAACAGTGCAGCCTTATATATATAATTAATACAGCATAATATACTAACATAAATTTGGCCGGTACCTACGCAATAGCCTTAGAGGAAATGTCTATTACTAGTTCCGGCATTACTTAAAGTATAGTTGATTGAAACATGTATACATTCACGCAATTTTTCAGAGGGATCATGTCATGTCTGATATGAGTTATGTTTATGGAAATAGATGTAGTGTGTTTCCTTTAAGATTCAAAATATTGAAACATACAGGAAGAAAAAAAAATATATTATAAAAATTAAATTAAAATCATATTTAAAAAAAGCAGTGTTGAGAATAAAATATTAATGAGCTGTGGGACCCAGTAAAGTTCATTTTCAAGAATGTTTCTGCCTATCATGTTAAATTCTTTAGTGCGTCTCGAAAGGGATAATGAAATTCAAAAACTTTTTGGTATAAAATATTGTACAACGTTTTAAGTTTTTTTATAAAGTTTTAAGTCAACAATTTAAAAAAAATATTGATTTAAAGACTAAGCTTTTGAGTTGGTACACAATTTTTTTTTATTAAGTTAGAAAATTAACTAAATAAAATCGTACTCTACAAATTTTAAAAAGGAACACAAATCGTAGAATGTACTAATACAAAATAAACTTGATAAGTGTAAAATTTGTTGTATCCGTAAATACACATTTGTATCCATATTAGTAAAAAAAAATACCGACTACTGAGTGAGGAACTTCTGTACAACTGTGAGGTCGATTGAGAGGATTTAGGCCATAGACTACTATAGCCTAGTGCGGGTTGATGGACATCATCATCATCATCATCATCATCATCAATTTTATAACGGCACGTTTTTCCTATATCATAAATCGCATCAATTTTACGATGACACGGTACGAAGCTCGTGTTTCAACGACCCCATTAAATTTATATTTCCTCTTTTTTGCACCATAAAATTCTACAATATATTGGTAATGCACGAAATGTTATCGAAACTTTGAGATATTTTGTTGTTGCTCCTGAATGTTTTTGTGCTTAGTTCACATACATTTTTATAAAGCTTAAATAATATATTACTTTTTATAGAATAATTAAAATAACATGGTAATTCTGTTAAAAATGTATACAATTCCATGTCATTATTTTACTGCATTTTATATTGATTTTTTTCTAAGATTTACAATTCTCTGCCCAATTATTATCAAAGTCTAGATTAGTAAAGACATTCAGTCCGTAAAACACTGACTTAAATTAATAATCGTTGGCTTAAACTTGGCATTTTATTGGAATAACTAATTTCGTAAGTAATAATTTGTGTGATGAACATTACAAACTTCCGTCTTAAATGGTCGAATTATTTCATTAGATTGTAATTTTGATAACTAGTTAGGACAGGGTTTGTAGTAGTTAAATAGCTTAGAATGATGGTAATTGTTTCATAACATTACTGCTAATGGTAAGTATAAATAAATGGTATAATGTTAACAAGTAGGAGGTCAAGAGTATTGAAGGTAACTCATTATGTGTGGAATATTAGATTCATATGAGTAGAATATACGTGAAATAAAAATTAATTATTTAAAAAAATGATAAACATTAAAATAAGAAAAAAGTAAATATATAGCATAGATTTTAAGTACATTAAATTTGAAAAAAATTACCAAATATAAGGGGATATTAGGGATAATAGATATAAATAATAAGATTGTCGAATCTCTACAAATTAATTAAATACAATTTCATAATCGAATGTATACGTTTACGAAACTTTATAATTGCAAATGGCATGATAACAAAGATAATATCAAATAAATAATAATGTAAATAATTTATTACGGAAGGATTAAGTGTCACTTCCTGAGATAAGTTAAAATACGAGATGTTCAAAGCACGGTCACTTCCTCCGCACTATCTTCCATCAAACAATTTCAGTTACACCAAAATTAAATGAACTCCCACCTCGTAGTTTCACTTCGTCAACGAGTGTCATTTAATTCGGCAAGGTTTTACGAATGTTATTTGTCATAAAATGTATTTTCCTTTGTAAAATCACGGTACAAAGTTACTAACACACGTTCGGTGTCCTTACCGAGACTGGCCGGCCTTGCCACAAGCTAGCTTTCAACATAACGTGTTACTCAACTGCAGTCCACTTAACCAATTTAAGCCGAGCCGTTCTTCCATGTATTAACACTGCAGAATGGTATCATTGTAAATTGGCGGATGGGACCAAAATGTACAGACCTTTGTGAAAATCTAGATCGGTATTTGAAAATAAAAGGCGAAGGATACAGAAAAAGATCTAAGTTAATTGGTTACGTTATGACAATTTTATGAGAAATATACCAGCATTCTTGATTAGTTTTTCTATGACGTTAAACTAATTACTTTTTATTTTATTTAATTTATTTGCATAATAACGCACATATATGAAATAATGACACACATATTTCATAATATCACGGTCTCACTAAAACGGCTGTTAGTAGTAAGCTAATAATTACATAAACTAGTTTAAATGGGCAGTCATAAAGTAAACGCAATTAAAACTTGCGATACTGTAATTCAACTGGTCACTTAAAACTGGTTTTGTTGTAACACTTGAGGAATTGAAATGTAATATGAACCTATTGATAGTCAATCACTAGGCACTATAACGGTGAAGGAAAACATCGTGAAAAAACGTGGTATGTAAGTCCACTAATTTGCACCATGCTGGCCTAGCGTGGTGGTTTAGTTCACCACGCTGGCCTAACCCCTCTCAATCGTACTTTTGATTGTACATGTGGCCCGTGCCGTGCAATGGGACGTATATTGACTGATTCAATGAACCGTAGTAATTACTTGTATCAAATGATCCTATACAAACTTCAATACAATGCTATCTAGGTAATAGATATACGGTAAATGTAGGTAGACCTTGAATGCGAATATCAGTTCAGACAATCAATTTGTGAGAATTCAGAATAATCCCCGTCTATGAACAATGATCAATGTAAGCCCGTTCACCGCGGTTGTTCGTAACTAAATATTAGCAAAATAATTTTTGTCGATAATGCTTTGTGATCCGAATTATCACAAAAGATAAATAGTGAAGCTAGAAGAATAGTTTTGCCAAAATCCTTGAAGATTTTGGTATATATTATCTGAAAAACGCCATAGCGTCGAACCTCGGACAGACGGTCTAATAAAGATCGAAGAAAATCGCTGGATGCTGATTGGTGCCAAAAAGTCACTTGAGAATGTTTAGGTGATCCTAAAGATCTTTGAACGAAAGTTGAAAAAAAAAGATGACCAAAAAATATCATGGAAATTCGGTAAAATTCTTTTCATCCCACATTCCGAACTAGATTCAAGTTAAATAACATTTCCTAAAATAGTTTTACTAGAATTCAGTATAAATAGGACCGGTTTGGTGACCATAGCGGACATTACCCTTTTTTACTTTACGAGAATGAGTCCGTTACACCATCTCCAAATTCACCATTTGAGCATAACAATGAAATCACCATCGCGAGAAATGTAAATAAACTCGATTTGATATTCCACAAACAAGCTCGAAAAAGCAGGATTCTGCATTCGAGATGGTTTACTTAAATCAACGAGATATATTTTTCCTCGTGGCTCCCGGTAGTTTAAATGCTATTGACATAAGAAACGCATCAATTATTTCTTCACTTAAAAAAGTGGTTTATGGAGTTCTATTTTATGTTGTGTTTGGATTCTAATAAATTTAGATGATTATGTAATCTGAATGCATGTCAACATCTGAAGAATATCATTTCCACATACACAAGACCACCATGTGACTTCTTAAATTTATGAAGATATTATCCTAAAATTGCACGTAGAATTTTGCCTTTTGCCAACACTGCATTTTCGTGAACTCTTGCTACTGGAGCTTTGCGAGCTAAATTGGGTGTAAATATCTGTAACTTACTCACTCGGTTTTAATTAAATTTTCGCTTTGCTAACTTCTTAGAACAAGTCAACTGGAGTGCTGAAGTCAATTTTAAATTAATTTTACCAAACACATAAATGACGGACTATTAATCTTAATCCAGAACAAAAAATATTAACATTATTGTCTATGATTATCCCTCAATTTTTGATTAGAATTGAATTTGAAATATTTGACCATAAGTCGAACAAAAAATGACCCGTCTGAGCGAAGCAAACTAACTCCTTGTCTAAAAACCTTGAACAAGCCGACAAAAAGAACGAACGAAGACCGATTGCCAAACGGTGCATTCAACGACCGCCCTGACGTGTGTGGCGTAGAATTTCAAACGATATACCCATTGCCTTGACCTTTTTAAACAAATACTTTATTGACAGCAGTGACATATTTGGAAATATTAATTACGTGCCTTTGACCACCATCAATTGGCGGAATTGTCATATCTGTGGCAGAGCCTTAAATTAAAACTGTACTGAACTGACCACTATCAAGTATTTTTATAAGTAGCAATGGCAGACAAGTTGACGATTTACCTGGTGGTAATGGGTGCTTACCATCATTTACAGATATTAGTAATATCAAGGACATAGCCAAGTTTTTGCCTTGCAAGGAAGCTAAGGTAACTAAATAGGATTGAAATATATTCTACTAAAATTACCTTTTTGAGAGGGTAAGGTAAATAATATTATAATGTATTCTACTATAAGAACCTCTATGTGGGGCAAGATATTTTGACCAAAACCTAAGTGTATTGATATATTTGGGTTCAATTAGGTTAAAGTGCTATATATAGCCTCTGCAAACATCAAACCATTCAATTTGAGTGGATAATAACAAAATAGACTACGTAGGCGTTTCCATATTCTAGATTGAAATGGTATTTTTACTGATAAATTTGAACTATTCAAGGCATTGGCAAGCTGTACATATTTCTGTGACAAATTCAAAAGCCTAGAACATAGGTGGTTCCTATTTAAAATGCCTTTCGTGTATAATAGGCTAGATTTCATTTGAGAATAATCATGAGTGTGTTGTAAATTCTAGATAAAATTGGAAACCTATAAGTTTACACAGAAATGATGACGCTAAATTTCATACATAATGTCACACCTTTTCTTCCAGACGGGATAGGCAAAGGGGTCACCAGGATACCCGCATTATCGCCAAGGTTATCGCCATATTGGGTACAAATTTCTGACTCCAGGCTGATAATGAATAGGAAAACACTAAAAATAAAGAATAATCCGCTAAAGCACAAACTAAACATCGCTAATTAAACCAAATGAACATAAACTGACTATAGTGTTTGTAACTTTCGCCATTTCTGCACATGGCCACTGACCACCTCGTCACTTTCACGAACAGTTCAATGAGGTTAAGCAAAGCCTTGCAATAGTTCGTAATGATTTTTCAACTAATGACTGCTCGTGTACCCAGTTGGTTTTAGAGTTGAGGAATAGCGCGAGCTTCTTTTGTTTAATGATAATATTTCCATATGTTATGGAGGCAAATTTTAACAGTTTGATGAAATTGGAAATCGGTGGCGTAGTTGTACTACGGTACGCTTACAAAGCTGAGGTCTCGGATTCGAATCCCGGGTTGGGCAAAGTGATATTGGATTTTTCTATTCATTACTAGCGCAGAGTCAGGAATTTGTGCCCAATATGGCGATAGGTTCGCAACCTATCACATTGTGGGACGGAACATACAAGGCGAAATGTTGGTGCCTTGGCACCTCTGCCTATCCCATTTCGGAAAAAGACGTGAGTTTATGTATGTATGAAATTGAAACGGACGTCTAATGTTATGAGGGTTACAACTTTAGCTTTTGTCATAAATTATTAACACTTCTTATAAGCATGGAGGTTGGCAGTTGGTACTACAAGAAAAGGCATATAAAAAGCGTAACATGTTGATTATACTTAGCCCTATAGAGAAAACAATTATACGATTACCTAATTCGTCGTCCACCATTTTTCAAGCTAAACTTGATCTGCACTTAACCAATCGAATTGACACTGACAATCATTCTTACTCACTTTATCTGAAATACCTACTTACATTAAGTAGTATATAAAAATTGCATAATATCACACACGGCTTGTTTAACAGAGTGTCACAGAGGCGTTTGAGGAAGGATGGGTGGCGGACCATGACACGATGTCTCTTTTACGAAATAGTTAGGTATCGTCACTTGATACGCGCACATAACACGGTATTATGTTACAGTTGTATTAAGCTGTCCAAATTTGTATTGGGACAGTACTTTTTAAAGTGGAAAAGAAATCAATTTGATTGATATCAGCTATGAAAGTATTCTAAAGCGTTTTCTCTTTCAAAATAGAAAAAATCAAACTTTAATTAATCTATTCAAAGTTCAGTTGAATCAACGCTTGAAGAGAATAGTAATTGAATCAGAATCCACAAAGATGTAATAGGTATGACGGTGTTTTTTTAATACCAATTATTATTGCCCTAACTTACTAGTTAGGGCTACTTCATTCTACTGAATGAAGTACAGCCGACTTGATTTTGTTGAAGATGTTTTGGACACACATTTAGATGGTACTAAATCTTATTTAAGAATTCGAATCAGGAATCAAGTGATTGAATTATGAAAGTAAATAAAATGAAAATCTCTATTGATAGACACTTCGTAACACATAAGTATTTCGTTATTGTTACACACCGTATTAAATCCGCATGGAATGAGTTATAAAGCAATGTAATAAAGAAAATTATATCATTAAACTGTTTGCGACAGGCCACAACTCTAGCCTACTTTCCTCGGTAACTACGCCACTTATTTTTTTTATATTCATGTCAAAAGTACGGAAAATCGCAAAACTTGTTCGCGTCCTTACTGATTACCAAAAAGGCGATGACGCAACAACCGTTGCCAAGAACCAAAATTAACCGATAACAAAAACGATTACGATTATTACTTAATAATAAAATCATGTTTCGATTTCCACTAACGCAGTTTATTATGCAACAGGTTGCAAACTGCGAATTATTATGGTATTATTAGTAGTATTTTTTCGGTAGAGCAAAAAGTTATCTAACGTTGTAAATACTGCACGTTTTATTTATTATAGACAATCATTTTGTTTGCCTATATGTCTAGAGGTCAGCTAAGTAAATTATGATTTATTTTAAATTAATATTGAAATATATACCATATGCAGCGCAATTAAAAAATGCAACTGCGCTGAAAACTACCAATTTAGAGATTAAAAAAAAAAGTAATTGCAGAAGAATTTTCCATCAAAATACTCTTTTTTAGTTTGGTAATTTAACGTTTTCATTATTATTATAATCAAACAGATGGGCAGGTATGGTAAACGGGTGCCAGGGATTAATGATTCGACTAACAACAATGACTTTAAAATAATTACTATCACAATTGATTATCAATGCATATTTTCTATTCCCGCTTACAATTTTATCTAGGTTCCACGGATTAACAAACAAGACACGCATACTCATAGTTAAACATAAGATAACCACGTATCGCACGCACGTATCCAAAATTGCGTAAAATTGCTAAATCAGCAGAGTTTTTAGAACGTACAATTTCATTTTAATTCTTTTATTGCAATGAATGGCGTGGCATGCCATTCACCTGATGAGATACGATCGCTCATGGACAGTAGCAAAATCAAATCACACCAAAAATTACAAAGCAATGCTTTGCATTCCACAGCGCTCGTCATCCTGAGATATTCGATATTAAGTCTCAATATGTCCAGTAGTTACTCTGGCTACAATGTCTGGCTTCAAACCAGCACACGACAGTGCATTTACGCTGCTGTTTAACGTTAGAATGGACATAGCGGTGGTACCTACACAAGCTAACATATGGAAGACGTATCACCATATTTTATTATATTATGTACCTCTTCTTTGACCGAGGTTATATTTAATTACATCGTGCTACCGACTAAGTTAAGCATAAAATAAGCTGTGAATATGTGTTTTATTCTACAGGAAGAAAAAAGAACGGTTGTATTGGTATGCAAATCGAGATGTTGTGCTACAACGTGACTTGATTATTTGAAACTGTTGCAAGAGACTAAGATAAAATAAACATGGAAGCAAACGCTGCTAAATTCTTGAAATTGCACTTGGAAGATTAATAAATCAATGTATAGAGATCGATTCAATAGTATTTCAATGGAGATTCAGCTCAAAGCTCTTCTTGAGAAGAAGCGTTCATAGCATTTGCAATTCATTCGGTTCTAAATACTCTGAGGTCGATATAACCTATTGTTTTCCATACCGAATTAAATAATCTGATGGCTTCAGGTTCAATTTACATTTAAAAATATTTTAGCCTCATGTCAAGACATTTTATGCACAAATTAGGATTATTTGCGTAATTCAATATAGTTACAATATGCGTAACTCCGAACATCAAATTATTCAAATTCTAATCTTATCTCGATCGAATGATCTAGCTAAACGATAATCACACACGATATTTTGAAATCAAACGATCTTCAAAGTATACTCGTAATAAGCACACGTCCATCCAATGCAATGTAATTTGCGCATTTCAATTACATTAATATTAATTTAGAACTAAGAAATAACATTACCGAGTATCAGGTAATGAAATCTTTTAATATCACATGTCTAAATAACATCAAGAACAATATTTTCCTCATAATTACTGACATCGTGGATACTACATACAAAAGTGCGTGGTGACCTGTTGGTAACGGACCAGATGCGGCTGCCTGCATAAGCACAATGGTGGGAGTTCGAATCCCAGGGCACACTTCTGACTTTTCGAAGTCACGTGAGTTGTGATAGTCAACCACCCCATACTATAAGAAAACATGGTGAGCAAACCTGCATACCATAGAGATTTATAAGAATTCCTATGTTATGGAAAGTTTGCCATTCGGCTAGCGTGGTGGACCATAATTATGGCCTAATCCATTTCAATCGTACTTTCGATTGTAAAGGAGGCCCGTGCCCTGCAGTGGGGCGTATATGGGCCCATGCAGATATAGATACAGAATTACCTCCATAATGGAGACAGGTATAATTTGCATGACACAGCGCCATAACTCGTTTTGAGCAACACACAGCCGGGTCTGGATTGAAATATTTTATCTTGCAACCTCGAGGTTATGACTTCGGATTTTATGAGTCAGGAAAGTATTATAAACTTAAAACATATTATGACAATATTAAAATATGATTTCATTTCCGTTTTCTGGTATTATTTTAAGATTAAATGCGCCATATATGGCAAGGGAATTTTTTAGGTATGGATTAAGAGAAATTATTGATTGGCCAAGTGGAAACAATGATTTGAATCAGTATTTTAGTTTTAATTATTATAAATTACCTCACGTTATCTCTTACACATTAACAGGTACAAAAACCTTTTTTTTTTTTTTTTTTTTTTAATTCTTGTTTAGATTAGGGGCTTTTGGCGACATTTACACCATGTCAACCCCATCATATCCTAAAATTATCTTAAATCTTAATCTAAATGATTCAAAAATTTGAAAATTGATATAGCTGCTTTAGAGAGAGGCTCTGATAGGATGGTTTGAAACATCCCAACATCTAATAAATTAACTTTGGAGGCATTTATCAGAGAATCCCTTATGGTCTTCGTCTTGACACATTCCATCAACAAATGTTGGACATCTTCTATGGTGCCACAATCTGCACAATTGGGAGTAGCACTTTTTCCCATGAGGTATCGGAACTTATTTGATGGAATGTGTCCGGAACGAAGTCTATTACCTATTATTATTAATTGTCTATTTAATTTAGAGTGAGCATACCAGGGAATGTGAGGAGGTTCACTTTGTATTGTTTTAAACCAAATACCTTTTTCGAGAGATCTAACATTAAAATATTCCTTCCAATCTTTATTACAGTTTATTTTAAATTTTGACAGTGTTTCTAAATAACTAGGGTGAATATTTAGAGTATTGCTTCCAGTAACGGATTGTTTAGCTAATTTGTCAACCTCCTCATTTCCCGCTAGGCCAACATGTGACGGAACCCACTGCAATTTAAGTTGCACATTATTAGATGTGAGACTATGAATTTGTTTTAGTATAGCATATGCTATCGAAACGCCTCTGTGGCCAGAGGCGCAACGAGCAATATGCTGTAGAGCACTTCTGCTATCTACTAAAATAACAATATTATCACATATCAGGTTTTGGATGTAAGTTAGTGCTTCTGAAATTGCAGTGAGTTCCGCAGTCATGATACATAAGTCACAATTATTTAATTTAAAACTAACACTAACTCTATTTTTTGGATCAAAGAAGGCAGCCCCTACATAATTTTCTGTTTTTGAACCATCTGTATATATCTTTAACCAACCGTCATACTTAAGGTACATTTCTTCTAACACAGATACTCTTAATAGTGAATTGTGGTATGAATTCTTTTTTAACTTAACACTATCCAATTGCTCTATAATGATATTTGTAACATCAATATCTGATAACCAAGTATTTAACCTATACATTTCTAATGGATAACTACACGATATTGTTTCTGCTTTTGTTTCTTTATATACTAGAACTAACAAAGGTTTTCTTTTTTTTCTCCAGTAGCTATTGTCTAAATTATTTAACAAGATATTTAAAAGGTTAATTGTCGGATTATTTTCAAATGATTGGGATTTCAAACAGAATTTACTAGCTAAATATTTTCTCCTAAACATCAGGTTCGAGATACAAGTTTCACATTCCATGATATGGATTGGAGTCGTACGTATATAACCTCCTATTATCCTCAAAGCTTGATTTTGCACCTTATCCAACTTAGCTAGGTGAGATTGAGCACTGTTGTCATATAGAAAGCTTCCGTAATCTATTCTGCTCCTTATTAAAGATATATATAGTTTTCGGAGGTGATTTGGATGAATTCCCCAACTTGTTCCTCCCAAGACTTTGAGTAGACTCAAAAACCTTTGTGTTTTCGCCCACGTCTCATTTATATGTTTTCCCCAGCGTAAGCTTCTATCTAACCACATTCCAAGATATTTAATATTTTCCACGTGATTAAGAGGAAATCCTTTTATGGTTACATTTATTTGTTGTTTTCTATGTCCTCTACTAAATAAACAAATTTTGGATTTTTGACTAGATAATTCCAAGCCTAATTGTTCTAGTAATGTACAGATAGTATTTAAGGCAGTTTGCATTTTCGATGTATTATCGCTAAGAGACTGACCACTAATATATAGGACAAAATCATCCGCATACTGTGATACTGTAACATTCACAATATTTTGACAAATTTTGTGTGTAACTATATTAAAAATTAAAGGGGATAAGGGATCGCCTTGGGCGAGGCCTTTAAAGGTCCATCTGGAGAAAAACCGATTACCCACTCCATACTCTATGTTTGTTTTAAGGTGTCTTTCTCTTAAAAATTCCCACAGGTATTTGCATATTCTTTTACCCACATTAATTTCATCAAGAATTTGAATACTTTTATCGATCATAACGTCGTTATACGCATTTTCTACATCTAGAAAGCACGCTAACGTAGGAATATTCTTGGTTTGACCTATTTGAATCTGACAAACTAAGCGAGCAAGGCAGTCTAAACATGACTGAGATCGTCTAAAGCCAACAGTATTCCTGGATAAAATTAGGTTTTTCTCTACGTACCACTCAAGACGTTTACATAGAATTGTGTGGAAAATCTTGCATAAACAGGAAAGTAGTGAGATAGGTCTTAATTTTGGTGGTAATTCGGGATTACTATTATTTTTGGGTATCGGAACTATTTGTATATTACGCCATTGTGTTGGAATATCTCCCTTTTCTAGAACTAAGTTATATATTTCTAAAAGGTATAATTTAGCTGATTTTGTAAGATAATATATCATTGAATACGTTATTTGGTCGTCTCCAGGCGCTGTATCTTTCTTTTTCAGGCATGCTTCTAATTCGTGGAGACTAATACGTTTTTCCAAAGTTGAATTGGTAGAATTTATAACTGGCATACAAGGGGGAACAGAATCGGGTGCTAAGCTACACAATAGATCTTTAATTTGTGAACTGGAGGGATGTGAATTCGTATCTTTGTGTCCTTTAAACCACCGCATACGTTTCCACATCTGTTTTACAGACGTGGTTTCGTTTATACTACTACAAAAATCTCTCCAACTTTGCAGCTTAGCTTGCTTCAGTAATCTCTTAGTATCATGGATATGTTTTTCCAAAGTATTTAGGTTTTCGGGTGTAGGATTTCGTCTGAAGGTAGATAATGCTAATCTACGTTTAGCAACCGATTTTGAAAGTTCCGTATTCCAATATGGCTTCGGTTTGAAATTAGTCAGAAAATCATTACAAAATTTAACCAAAGGGATACTCTTTTCAGAGGCTAGATTAATCTGTTTGGTAAACCAATCATAACTTTCTTGAATAGTATTGACTCTTATGGAACTATCTTCAAATATTTCTTTGATCGTATTTTTATATAGAACCCAATTCGCTTTTTTAAAATTACGTTTGAGAACAGAAACTTGATTTAGGTACCGATCTGATAATTGATATATAAACTTAATAATTATATGGTCACTACCTAGAGTTTCATTAGTGGTATCCCATTTAAAATTGAGTGCTATGTCTGAGGATACAAATGTAACGTCCGGGGAGGATTTTTGCACAACTCCATTAACTAATTTTATTCTTGTAGATCGACCATTGTTTAAAGGTACAAAGTTATGTTCTAAAGCTGCATCCATTATCTGTATACCTCTAGTACAATTTTTATACGACCAGTTGGTATGGTGGCCATTAAAATCTCCGGCAACAATAGATTTATGATTGTACGTGTTAAACAATGTATCCCAGTCAGACAACATGGTTCTTACATTTGAAGGGCAATAAACACTTATAATATTTTCAATACACCTACAATTAAATAATCTAACATTTAGAGTCTCTATACCACTATTATTCAATTGGGAAGGTATCACTTGAGCCTTTAGGGATTTGTGGATAATAATTGCTACTCCACCATAAGAGTCTTGCCTGTCCTTTCGATAAACATTGTAGCCACTTATGCGAGTATGCACGCCTGGTCTCAACCAAGTTTCACTTATTATGGCTATATGTATCTTTTCTTGCAGTAACAGACATGTAAAATCATTTAGTTTAGGTTTCAGGCTTTGAGAGTTCCACTGAAGTATGTTTATAGATGATTTTTGTAAGTTTCTATCCTCCATAAATAGTATTAAATAGAGTTTTTAATAATTCACCACTGTTAATAGTTTTCTTCAAAAAATATCTAATAGCTTCAATTACTAACATCATAATATCAGTGATTTTTTGATTTAGATTTTTGTCAGAAGTCAAAATCACCTGAGCTTGTTTAAAAAATTCCCAAAAGGATCGACTTTGTTTTCTGGTTCCTTTTTCCTTTACTTCTTCATCTTGGACATGCGTTTCTCTGTTTTCCTCTTCGACGCTCTGTTCTTCTGTTTCTAAGTACTCTGCTGAATCTTTGTTATTTCTCTTTTTCTTTTTATATTGAACAACTGTTGTATTTCTACTTCTTTCTATTGATTCATCTACTTTTTTTTCCCTTACATGATTTTTAATTAATGTATCTCTGTATAATGGTTCTTTCTGTGCATAACAATTCATATTATTATCAAATTTGTCTCCTACTTCTGGGAAATCTTCCTCGAAAAACATGTTACACTGTTTGTTTCTTTCTACTAGGTAAACATTTAAAGCCTTCTTATATGTGCAATTTGTTGAAGACATTATTAGTCGTATTTCTTTTTCTTTTATAAATGTAGGACACGTCTTACTCAAAGACATATGAGCTCCTTTACAGTTAATACACCGGAATACTGTTGTTTCACAATTAACGTGAGGCCCACCACATTTTGGACATACGACTTTTCTAATGGTACATTGTCGTCGTAAGTGACCATAGCGCCAACAGTTTGAACACTGTGTCACAGGGAAAGTGTAAGGTTCCACTCTAAACTTACAACCATATGCTTCAACACACGACGGTAAAGTTGATCCTTTAAAACAAATGCGCACAGTTTCACATTCGTCCCATATGCCCTCTTCTGTGAAGCGCTTTAATCTTTTAACTGATATTATCTCATGATCAGATGTAAATAAAGTATTTAATTCTTCTTCTTTTATTTCTAATTCGATATTTTTAACAATTCCATATGACAAATTCACTTCCTGTGCTAATTGGCATCTATATTCTAGATCTTTCATTTTTATTGACGTTAGTAATCTTTCTGCATCTTCTCGTTTTTCAAAACGCACACATACTCTGTACGGATTTTTATAGGTTATTTTAATTATTCCTTTTATATTTTCTGTTCTCAACATTTTTGCCAAACTAATTTGTTTAGGCAATGGTTCCTTAGATGATATATACACATCATGATTATTTTCCGAAAGTTCCGCTGGTGCCGAACGGTTACTATCATGGTTTCCCGAGGAACTACGATGTAGCCGTTTTGACTTTCTCCGCACTGTTGTAAATTCAGCATCATCAGTATTTTCTTCACTATCGGGCCTCATTCTCTTCTCAGGCACTGATGTTGATATTTGATTCGTACCGTCTACACTTTTATTATAAGAATCTTCACAAATAACTGCGTCCCTCACTTCCTCTGTTTCCATTGGACTTTCACTATTTAAACTCGATATACTCAAATCTTCATCATATTTACTCATTTTTATTAATAAAAGTTTTTGGGGGTAGAACTAAAACAATTGACATCGCAATAACGTGAATCGCTCGTAACGTCCGCTCGCAATGAAGCGTCGCGCGCCACTGAGGTACAAAAACCTGGCTTTAAGGTCTTTATATTCAAAACAGTAAATAATAGAATATGTTTCATATATTTTCAATTAGTAGCTATACTCTGAGTCGGGACATAAAATACTTATTTGCCAAAGCTTAGTAATTCGTTAAAATTGAAATTCCTTGCAGTGGAATATATTAGCCAATGACACACGTTCACACTTATCAGTGAGTATCCAACCGAAAACCATTACCCGGATTTAACTACGAATCCTAGTGAAATAATACTATAGTATTTAATAGCTTGACACATTTAAAACAAAATGAGATTATACTATATAGATAATGTCATGCCTCGATATTATAGGAGTAGGCACCGACTATGAGTCTACTTTATACTTCAGGTTTGCTTTATACATGTTTATTGATATCTGGGTGTCATCAATTTGTTTAGCATAAGTTGTAACTAAAATGCGGTTTAATAAATAACTACCATACTCAAATACATGTAATGTAATTTTTTTATGAACTAATAAATCATTACTTAATAGTTAATGTAGATTTTACGAAGAGAATTTAGATTAAGGAATAATTCAATTGACATTAAACGTCTTTGAGTTCAGCTGTACGATCAATGTACGATAGTGACTTTTATATATCACCTTCAGCACAATATTATCATATTTACCTTATAAGTATGTATCGTAATAATTGAACAAAAGTTATGTTTTTGTATGTTTAATAATTTTCTTACACTTGTCATTCTGATCTTTAACCTTATCTGCTTAAAGCTCATAACTGTGTAAACAAATTGTTTTATTTTCGTTCTATGACAAATCTAATGTTAAATGTCACGGCGTACAAGTTTCAAAACTTATTTCCAGATTTTATTTCTATCGTGTTTATCAAATCACTCGGTTTTATTTACAATTTTCACAATATATTGAATGTATTCGATGATATTCATATTACTTCCTGTGAAAACCACAGTCAATAAACAATTCATCACTAAGAAAAAGCACAAAACATTTATGCATGACTGAATTAATGAAACAGAAGAAAGATATAGAAAAAAGTGAAATTTCATATCAGTAACCATCACTCACACCAACCCATAATGTGTTGAAAATAAATGACTGTCACGACTCTTCTCAAAGTCCTACTTCCTCATCTGGCGATGTTGAAGAATACTGTTACAAGAAATGATCTATACTAACATGAAGAGGAATTGGCTTTGGTGAAGGGTTTATATACTGTCTGCTACTCTGGATTCCTGCCATAGTAATAGTCTGTTAGTTGTACAGTTATGTTATCAAAGATCTACTTCAATCTCCTAACACAGGATCCTAATAACAGATTCAAGGAAGTGAGGTCGACTGAGGTATGTAATATTAGTCCTATGAAATATCAATCAGAAGGATTGGCTAAAAAAATCAAGTGACCCGCCAGAATTTAGGTCAAAGCCAGAGCGTACGTGGGACTCGGTGTGCAAACTAACGAGCGAGCTGTTTCGACACATACATTCCCATTGACTTGCGAAATATGTCACCACATAAACTTGACAAGATTCGATATCGCACAGAAGCCGCGTTCTATTGCGAATTGTATTATTGTATTGATTACACAGCCTGACTTCTCAAAAAGCTTTTGAATAGGTAAATATGGGTATTTTTCTGGCCAGTATGGTAATATTTGGTTTCGAAACTACCAATATCTAAAATAACAATAAGCATCAAAGAAATATTATGAATCAATATATCAATTTTGATGTCTTTACTAGGCTTGTTTCCAATACCAATGTCGCTGTATATGAGTCTACTACACAGGTGAATGCTGACTAAACAAAAAATATTAGAACTAAAATCACATCAATTATTGAAATTATTTAAACGATATTTTTTTATTCCTTAATAATGATATATACACCAACAAGAATCTATAGCAAATTTAAACTTCTACCTCTGGACTATACCTTAGTCAAAACATTTACACACCTACCAATCTCTGCTATAGTTTCATCTACTATACACACTTACTGACTTACAGCTTAAACCTCTGTTACTAACTTGTTGGCATTTGGACTGCGAGTGAGGTATACGAAATCCCCATATGATTACACGATGCACTAATCTTAATACCTCAAAAGAATTTAAGGTCGCATTTAATCCTAGCTTTCCCATCCAAAATTTAACCAACCACAGAAATAATTTTGTATACCCATACCCCGCGGATACTACTTCCATTTCGCGTGATTGCAAATATTGTTCAGTTAATATTACTAGTTTAATTGTACCTTTAGAAACTATTGGAGTTATGTGAAAGTTGTAAATAAAGATATTTGTGTGGTAGACGCTCAATAATTTTGAACGATTTTTAACTATATATTGCACTATATCTAAAATAAAAAATATCACTTTGAAAACTAAGGGAATATTTTGCATTATTGTTTAAAAATACTAAGACAAATTTTTGAAACAAAAGAACATCTAATATAGAACAGCGTACGAACAAAATAACCAAGTAATATTTTAAACTAACACGAATACTAGAAAATAAACTGTGCGCATGATTGTTATGCTTAGCATGACATACTTAGAGCTTTCAAATGATGTTGTTTGAATATTTTATTGGACGGTGTCTGGCTCACAGAGACTAAACGCAGATCTGCCAAGATGTCTCTATGACGACGGTATTACGCTTATAATGTGAATGGCATATCTTATTATCCTTTGAGGCTTGAAATAATTGAATAACTAATTTAGTATTAAACTTGTACATAAATAATTCATTCATTCTAATAAATGTTTTATTACAATGATTTTTGCTTAGGTACTTGACTAGTATTTTCTTTAATTTTTGGTGAGATATTTATGCTTTTGATTGATCAGTGGTTATTTATACTTCCTTGTTATTAAATTATGTTATATTGTGCAACTGAGATATTATATCTTTACTTATCTGAGACATGTTCAGTAACAGTTTGACAATTTGCTACAAAAGACTATGTAAACTTGTTGTGTAGGTTGTTGTGTAGGTCAGTGATGAATCGTGAAGTCAATGGAATAAATATCTTCTTTAGCATGGTCACGACTTAATTTGACCCTAGTTTCTAAACCTGCTTCATGTCGAGAAATCTAAAAGTTACTGAAAGTAAATGAATAATATCCTGCCTGCGGCATTATGTACATATTATTTAAGATGTCAATGTGGAAAAATAATCAGCAGTATTTCAAAATAGCAAAAAACTTTAGAGCAGTGCCAATGTAGGTTTTAGTAATAGTTCCAACAGTTTCATATAAAATTGATGCCGTATTATTATTCTAAAATATTACAGCTATTACATCTTCCGATTGACCTTTCAGGTCCACTCCGAATGGCGCCTGGCTGCGTTCAATTAACATTCATTCATTCGTTCAGCCATTCATTCGTGTCATTTCATTTGCGAAACGTCAAAAACGACCTATTAGCCCAAAAGTCGAACACGGTTTTATCAGGTTTTCTGCCCTCGTACACCCAATCAATTGATTACTTACATAAACGTACGTATAAACGTAATATTTATAAAATAAATGAAATGGCTATACGTAACGTCGGCAAAAAATATTTATGGTCTCACAAAGAAATATAATTAATGTTGTTTGTATCCGCAGTAGTCATATGTGAAGAATCTATTGCTTTATGGTTATGATCGCATAATTTATTTCATCAAAATGACTTCATACCTCATCCTGCCGGTTCATGATTAAAAATAGGACTGGTTTCAAATTGATTTGTATTTTAATCAATTGAAATCACTTGGTAATTTCGAAATATCCATCTCCATCTTTAATGTACGTTGTGTACTGTATTATACTGTATAAGCACATAAATGTCCCACTACAGGGTACGGGCCGCCACTACAATTGAGTGTACGATTGAGAGATTGTGGTAACATTCCTATTGTACTTTCCAAATATTTATTTTTCTGTCAGTACCACCTAATACCAATACGTATCGTTCAGTACTCGCTCCAACGGTTAGTCTGATGAACCATGAACGCAGGTTAGCAGTGAAAACGACGCGTCACTAGCAACTCTGTATTTAAGTTTACTTTTTATTTGTGATTTTTTTTCAGAGAAATTTTGATATACTTGATCCTATTGTCAAAGCAAATGACTAATTTTTTATCAATTTTATCATGTGTAATAAAATAATATTGTTAACACTATATAATTACTACCATATTACTGGAACTAAAATATTATCATGTAATTTATTTACACTTGGTAAAATTAAATAGTACAGGCGAACTTAATGCCTAAGGGCATTTTGTCCCACTTAGCCTTAAAGTACTGTAGAGAGAAGGAAGCAGGTACCTATTAATTAGTAAATAAATGAAAGAAAAAAATATATGTCATAAAATATTTTATAAGAATACTTAAATGTGCTACATATAAGTATTGTATTTATTAACATCTTGTAATCCATGTAAAATTTTGTAAACAAATTATTTAGTAATTACGCTTTCAAGTATATCAAAAAAGCTATTCAATAATTACAAATTCAATAATAGCATAGCTAATCAAACATTTTCTAAAGATGTTGCAAATTCGACCAGTCAAGGAATTTCATGCAACTCCGCGAGATCACGATTAATCGCTTTTAGGATTCTGTAGATCTTGGGAAACCTATAATAGAGCATAGAGCGCCCGTCCTATTTGCTCCCTTTCACCAGCCACCATCGCGAGGTCCTTACCGTCAGAATTTCGTCACACAATCGGTTACGTAACGCGCACGTAACGATCGGTGTCGGTTGCCCAAGCAGTTGCACGGGCCTCGGTGAACCCAATACCAGTGGTATGTTAGCTCTTTTATTAATTACATTTGGTGACATAGTCTGTACGCACTATTGAATAAGAAAAATTGCCTACGAAGAATCACTAATTGAAATGAAATTTATAGAAGAGAAAATTAGGCGGAGGGATGCAAACACCGCCTTGTCTTGTTTAGGCAAAGCTATTCAATGTAGGTAAAATTTAATTCAATTTAATTACGTATCAATCGTACTTTCGACTGTAGAGGAGGCCCATGCTCTGCATTGAGACTATATGGGCTGTTACATAAATACATGTAATTGCATATAGACATTCATATTGTATTTAAACTTTTATGATATTATAACTAGCTGTATCTATAAAATGATTGCAGCAAACCAATGCTAGTTAATATTTTTACGGTGAAGGTAAATGAGGCCAGGAAATCCTCAATAATTGTAGTAATTATAAACGAACGTTAATAATTATAGCTGAGGTTAACACACATGTAGCATATGTTATTTCTTTGAGAACTTCTATAAAGTACTTCAGAACCACCTACCACGGAAATATTACAAAAGTAACAATGAGGAATTCAAATATGTACATTTGGTTTCTATGGCAGGATTTTAACTTCGCCATTTGGGAACAAAGGACACAATGGTATAAGTGGATCACGAAGTAGCGCTAGTCATTACTCGAAGTGAAATGGAAGCTTAATTTAATTATGCATCACGGAAGACGATATCGTGTTTTTGGTTATATTATAGAAATTATGGCGATATTATAACCAAGAATTTAATTTCAGTTAGGAAAATAAGCAATTTTAATTAAAATTCTATAGAAGGTAACCAAAGTTTTGTTCCCGAAGTCAAAAAAGTATTCAATAAATCATTCCAAGAATTTTGATGCCATCTTTTGAAACAAATAAGAAAAAGAATGTTCTAAACCCAAATTAAGAATTTTATTTTATTAATATACTTTAAAACCATTAATTACCATTACCTGGATTTAATAAAGTTGATAGGTGATATGCAAAATTTGTAAGACAAGCGAGACCTCTTTTCATAATCGGCTTAGCAGAGCCTCATAAAGTTTTAATCGGAGCTCCGCAGCGGTCGAGTGTACAGATAATCCAGTAACGGGTTGTCCGCCCGCGTACCAAGCTCCTGAATGATAGGTTTGAGCTAACGGGATACATACACTTCAATTAATGAAGCGTGCTGGGGACCAGTCGTATAGAACCTGGTATTACAGTTGCACCACTGCTAACGGTAATGATGGGATTGGCTGTCGGTCACACGACCCGACCTGGTGGAAATGTCGATGTAATCACTTTAGAATGTGGAGATTCTTGAAACAATGTTGTAAACTACGAGTCTTCTGGTATTTTCACTTGGATATTAGGTGTGTCTTAGGAATTGTTTCGTTACCTTTCGTTCATTCGTTAGTGTTTTATTACCATCGTTCTAATAATGTATTTTTTTCACCAAAAAGGGTAGGAGTTCTATTTTTAAAATAAATGTGTCTAACAACATTAGTCAAGTTTTGAAATCTGCTACTATAATCCAAATCACCAGTAGCATTCGTTCACGTCTATACTATATTTTATAACATGTAGCATGCTATTACATAAAATTCTAAGCAGTAAGACTTTAGTTCCGGTATCAAACTTGCGTTTTCAAACCATTTTTATGTTTCAATTCTTTTAAATGTTATAAAACTCAAATTTATCTAATACGATTTATCGAATTCAGTACAAAAGCTACCTGATCCGGGACCAGAATGATGTATGTAAATTGTATCACGGCTTTCCTAATCCCCAGACAGATTGCACTACACTAAACAAAGAAAGTTCGTTCTTGAACTAGTTCTTTGCTTGAATATTCATGATTCGTTACGCAAAGCGATTTTTAATGTCTGCATTGGCAATTATAATAAGTCGAAAACATCTGAACAAAGGCTAATTCGAAAGTAAAATTCCAACGCACAGAACTGAGAACTTATTAAGAAAGTTGTTAACAATGCTTTGCCCTTTGCTTAAGGATTACTTTTTACTTCGCCCTCTTGTTAAAACTTCCTCGATCCCTTTGCGTTCTAGTGTTTAGATCATCCTTTAAGTAAATACTTTATTTTTTGTTTAGTACCAAGACGTCTATAAATAAAGGCCTACCGCGGCGCCTCAATATCCCGTTATTTATGATTGTTTATTTTCTTCTTACTTCCTCGCAAGAGTACCAATAATGTATTATGCTGATAAATAATTACTAACCCTTTATCACAATATATTTTAGCTCTTAAAGATACAAAGTCAATATGACCTAAAGAAAAAGTAAATAGAGATTATTAAATATTACAAATAATAGGATGGTTCCTAATATGCAAAACAAATTAATATGTTAATGTACTCGTATAAGTAGATGAGGGAACTCAGGTAATACAATATCCTTCTTCAAAATTTGGTTGAAAATTATTGTTACATTCGGAGTAATAACCATTTCCAAAAGCAACCTATGGGAATATGTAATTTCCGGAATGCAAATTATTTTATATTACAGTGTAACAATACCAAAAGGTAATAGTGGTTGCGGAATCAAGTTTATAAACAATGCCTATTTGTACTAATATGTGTTTCTAAGAAGGCAATAGTTTCTAACACAGTTGTGGCAATGGCGAAACGATAATGCCAATATATGGTGTTTATATCACATGTCGAAAGCATACAAGATGCATTTTATTTGGTAATAAGAACAATCCTGAATTCGTAACTGTGACTTTATTATTATTTAATAAAACTTATTTCAATTATTACGATCGATTTTTATTGACTATTCAGTCTATTAAGTCAGAATTTCACAGATGGTAGTAATAATAATGGTCTAGGTCTAATATTGCTGAATACGCGACACTTCTTTCATCGCACCTACTATTCAGAAGACTTAGGTCATAGTCCAGCACGTTGGCGTCTATAAATAGAAATATAATCATCCTTGAGATATAGACTATGGTAGGCAAATTTACTCAGGGTGTTTTGGTAGTTCCTTAAGGCCATAATATAATCATTATAAAAATACTAACTGAAGGTATACATATATAATACAGAGATATTTTGGTCGCCATACAAAAAGCTTCCACACAATTTTAATATTTAACACCACCCAATATCATAAAACATATACATTCAACCACATAATTAATTCCGTGATATTTCAGTTGATTTAATACTTTATAGGAATTAATTAACCCCAAAACAAAACCTGAAAGTAAACACATTCATAATTAATTTCTTGAAAGATTTATTACCCGTTCAGAACTGGGTCTCTGCCAGAATAAAAAGGCTGATTTTAAATAATACATTATTTTTATTCGCTTACCCGTAATATTACTTTTTATATTGGGATTTTCTTTTTTAATTAAAGTATAATATCCTTCTTCTTTTTGGATATTGAAAATACTAAGTAATTTTAATATTCAATTGAATATCTTTAGTTAGTGTGAAATCGTTTATTTTTATTATTTTCGCAACGTTTTCCGAGAAATTTCATTAGAATACATTGTAATGCTAAGAAATTGAAATATCTTCACGTTACTAAGTAACACGTTAGTAAGTTAATTACAGAGCTAGCTATTATTTCTTGGGGCTATTTTTTCTTTCTTTGCGGATTGTAGGAGTTATGGATTCCTTCATTTAAAATATACACTAATTCTCCTTCCTCTTAGTATTATTGTTTCGTTTTTAATAATGTAGCTTAGAATAATAATAGTAATTTCATGTTTATTAATCAGACGTCCTTTTATTTCTTGTTTATTGTCCATTATTTTTCTTCAATTCTTTCACCCATCGCCTTTTTAAACCTTATTTTTTAGTAATGTTATTAGTGTCACAATACAGCTGTATTTAATATATCGTTAGATTAATTTATGCGTGCATGTTTCTATTAGTCAACCTTAAAGAACAACTGGTTTTCATAAATATGTATTTAGTTTGGATACAACCTACTTTTTAGTATATTTCTAGAATAGCGCCGATATTAATTTCATTGACATTAAATATACGGTTTGTAGGTGACTTCGATGAAGACTCGGTTTTATAAGAAGTTTGAGTAATATTATAATATTGTTTTGTATTGTATCAGCCCATATACGTCCCACTGCAGGGCACGGGCCTACTCTACAATCGACAGTACGATTGAGAGTGGTTATTATAATATTATTGGTTTTTAAACATTGTTTTTCCTAAATATGCTTATACAAAAATGTATGTTTATCTCTTTTAATCACAATAAATGTTATTCATAGGTTGAACTTTAATAACCCTTCTTTATTAAGACTACAATAAGGTCTATACGTTCACTGGATCAAGTACAAATCCGTATACTACAAAAAATATGTATAGCAAATACAGTGAAAGTCATATAAATCCAACCCACATCTGTATCAGCGGGGAACAAACGCATAGAATATTTTTGCTCTTTGCAAGTATATTGCGGATATCACTTTCTTATTGGATTTTTTCAGGAAAATTTTGCAAAATTACGCCCTGTGGTAAACAAAGTTTAGGTGGTAAACAAATAGTCAGTAATGTCATTCACACTCAAACAGCAAAATGATTCATCAATTCACATCAGTGAAGGAAGAAAGTGCCCAGTTTCAAATGACATGTCGAAAAAAAAACTAAATCACATACAACCGCGAGTACGTACGCAGTGCGAAACAGCCGATTTCTACGAGACGATTGTTCAACACTTTCACTCAGAGAAACTGTGGCTTTTTGTTCATTGTCGGCCGGCCGCGTCGCGTCGCGAAGCAACGTTCACGGATTTCGAATATGGAACGCGAGGGATTTCCAATTTTAAATTTTACACGATAATTTAGAACTTATTTTTATTTTATTGTTTTATTTTATTTGTGAATCTAATGAATGTAAAATTATTAAAGTAATTTATTTAAATAAGTCTTATTATTGTTTTTGAAGAATATTTCAATTTTATAGTAATATAAACTTTGAAAAATATTGTTTTTATATGTCATTATTTTTAAAAATTACTAACAGCATTTTGTCCCCAAAAATATTTTAAGTTTTTATTAAGAATTAAGCCAGTTTCGCGCGTAGAGCGCATTTAGCATATAGAACAAGTTTAGGCTTTTTTATTTTATACCGCCTGTTTTAAAACAAATTCGTGTTTTGCAACCGAAAGCAATTATGCGGGTATAATGCATTAAGTGACCTTCGTTCGAAAAGTTGGACTTTTTGGTATATATTGCTTTATTCTTTATTTGGTATTTCAATAAACGAGCAAACATGTTTGGATTTTATAAATACGTTTTCTGAATTTTAATTTTAATTCGACAAATAAAATCAACCTTAAGCAATTTCGTAGGTATATATAATTTATTCAACGTTGGCTTTTATCCGCGTAAGGTCTGATGTAGTGGTTGACACTGAACATACAAACTTAATATTCAAAATATGTATTTAAAATTCGTACGTGTCACTGTAAAAATATTTTACAAACGTAAAAAACGATGATAAATAAAGTGAATGTATTTTTGCTGCAACTTACCATTTTCCCGGATTTCCACTAAAATATTCCACTTGTATTTAAAAAAAAAATTTCTTGCGCACCACAAAACACAGTACTGCACAAGTACAGTCGATCACAAAAGTCGCACGAAAGTTTTTTTTTTCTAAATTAAGCACCAATCGTCGATCACTATAAACTATTCGATTATATTAATCGATTATATTGACGGTCCTGTCGTCTGTCCAAGTTGAGAGACAGTCGTGGACTGAGCGACCGAAAGTCGTTGCGTTTCGCCGTCGTTAACGATTCAGTATGTGCGCGTGAGTCAATATGCGGACCTAACTGTCTTGACGCTTGGGCTTGAATTTTGATTGTGTTTAAAAAACGAGAGTGCTTTTGATGTGTTTTTATGGTTTGTGGTCTATAAGGATGTATTACTTAAGGGACTGTTAGAAAGGAAGATTTAATTGGTTTAGGTACATTATTAATCGGAAAATGTTTTTAATGAAGTTATATTAGGTGTTGAACGATTAGGACGCACGACAATACGTAAGCCAGATACATGTTTTTGGTGACAATTATAAAAAAAATATTCTTATACTATATTGATTAAAATAAATTTTCATTAAATAATATCATCTACTCTTTTAAAAATTACCTAGCAAAAAGTACGATTAAACTTAATTTTAAACTACATTTATACATTCATCCCATCGGGTAAATGGACGATCTATTTCATAAACCAACACATAAAATTCAAGTATCAAAATAAATACTCAAACTACAACGAATTAACCCTCGAATACCGTACTCAAAGTCTCACATTCCGAACTGATAGTATATAGCAAGTAGGTTTTTCCGAATGACAAATCATGGGGTGCTAATAGCCGTAGTAAATAATGACACGGTGGGGAGACTACATAATTCCCTTACCCTACCACTTACCGCTCCCTAATTGCTTAATCGACCCTCGAAGGCTCTAAGCGTTTGCGTATTACTCGGTAGGATTTTTCCCTTGATTGCTAATGCTCAATAATTGTCTTCCTTTACGGTTCTTGAACGCCTATCGAGGGTTATAATTACTGTAATGTTTAGATTGAAGATTCCTTATAATATTGTGCTTGATGGTCATCGATAGAATTATAAAAGCCTTTATATCGATTTTACTATCGCTAGCTTTTAAAGTAATTGTTTTGTCTGTACTTAATCCAATTAGGGACTGAATACTCACAAATTGGCGTAAAACTTCTGCTGATTCTCTATTCTCAAAGGATTTAACAAACAATTAGGATTCCGCAGGTTTTGTGGGTGTTCATGACCGAAAATGTTTACTTCCTATCACACATGTTTTATGGCCAGTTGTAATAAATAAAGAAAAACATTTGATGAAAAAGTAAGCAACTTTGTTCCTACAAAAGTCCTGAGTAAAACAAAGTTTTGTAGAGAGCATACTTTATCTATAAAATATTTTCGAATCGTAGACCCACCAAACCTTTCCTTTCTTTCATACTATTTCTATTCATTTTTTTATTCTTCGTTTATACCTAGTAATGCATTTTGTCGATTTTGTGAATGTTCATGAGAGACAGTAGTCACTTTCCATCGGATAATCCACTTCCTCATTTGAGCAAAATCTTCTTGCCATACATTTTTTATTGCATAGGTCCGGTAAACGAGCATACAGGTCACCTGGTGGTAAGTGATTATTGCCGCTCGTGAACATCCACAACGCTCATGCGTGTGGTGCCAGCCCATCCAATCAGTAGACAACCGGGAAGGAATAAAGATGGGAAAAGGATTTATATATTGAGCATCCGGCAATCACACACACCGAACGAAACGTGACAGTGTCATCATATCCCCCCAAGGATCTCCACAATGACAAAGAAATATCTGTCAGCAATATTTCAAATATTTCCATAAACATAAAAGCCAATGGAAAGTAATAGTAAGATCGTTTCATGCTACTTAATAACCAGGCTGAACTCACTCGTTGTTTTCTTCAACCCAAATATATGCGGACGTATTATGACTTTCTTTCAATTGTACCTTTGAAATTACTTTCTATTGAGGTAATATGACTTTCGTAATAATTCGTAATCTTTGACGTATTTCTATAAAGAAAACATTTGAAAAGATTTCATTTATTTAAAAATCTAGTAATATCAGTTACCTTTCGGTAGTTCAATTCAATCCTTAGCTATATGTAAAAGAAAGAAAATGGTTGAAATATATGGTTTTAGGCCTAGGAAAATCAAGAACAAATCAGATGGGACCATCTATAGGAGAATGTATGTACATGATATTTCTTGGTTGCCGTTCGAGTGAATTCGTAATTCGTATATTTTGTTTCGGGATTAGCAAGAGTTTACAGCGACCTCTTCCGTACGACTCAGTTGTATTACGCTGTTGATCAAAAAATATTTATGGGAAGGCTTAAAGATCATTTGATAAATAGCAACGATTTGGATTAAAAACAATAAATATTAACTCAATATCACTTTAAAAAATTACCTTGTAACACAATATTGAGTATACACTGGTCTAATTATTTTCACTAATCCATTGTGATTATATATTTTTTATTAAATCACAATAGAACTAATGTAGCAAAGTCAAATCTCAGTTCCTTCTCAACATCTCTCCTTTCTCATATATTGTAAAATTGAACTCTTTAGAATCAGATACAAGTATCAAGACAAGCAACTGGTCCGAATGCTTGAAGTTATTGTTAAAGTAAAAAATCACGTTTCCTTTCACCCCTTGCTTATGTTATCCGAGGTATGAGCGAGATAGCACATATTCGAAACGCAACCGCAGCAGTTCATTAGTTTCGTATACTTCCTCATTCACGAATTATACTCATTAAAAATTATAATTCTTACCGTGGATTTTTTCTTGTGTTACATTTCTTCACGTAGCAGTATTCAGGTGCTATAAAACTATTTAGCCTATGAAGATTGAGGCTCATTAACAACACAAATCGAGTGTAATGAGGAGAAAATTATTGACTGAAAAATGAAATATCCAAATGGTGAATTCAATAATTAAATTATAGCTCTGAAATAACTCTAAATGACAGCCATCTGTTATTTAAACTACCTAGAGAATCCATGATATTGATTTACGATTAAGAAAAATATATTAAAAAATTAAATAAAATTGACTACTTCACGTTCAATGATGAGAGAAACATAACCATATAAATAAACCGATGTTACAACTGGACAAAGACACGCATTCCCAAGACCTAATGAAATCAAACCATTAACTCCGTACGAATTAGCGACAACAATCACGTCAGGAGAATTTAAAACAATAATCTATAAAGATCTGTATCAGGCATAATGGAGCCTGATGTTAATTTGCGCCGTAGTGTCGCAACACGCATTCCAAGTTGTATCTGGAGCTCACGACAACAAGTTTCAGTCTACAGCCAAATATTTTACCCGCAAGGACTTTGCAGTTAGTCGTAAAATCAAAAATTTCATTTTACTTGTAAATTACTGCTGACTGATTCGTACAGCAGATAATTGTTTGTAATATCTTTAATTACTTTTAAGCTTTAAAGCCTAATAGGTAAATATATTTGTGGCCTACAATATAATATATCTGTCCAACGTCTAAACGTTGATTCAAATAGGATGCAAGCTTATGCAAAAGTAATTCTAGTGCGCTTCGATGCAATGCAATGCGACGGTTCAAACAATAATATTCTGTGTTGATGTATAATTTATTTTCATAACAGAGATCTGTCATAACAGTTGAGTCTATAATATGAGTTCAAATTGTATTGATGGATCCTTTGTTTTCAATTTCAATATATACAAATTCTGAATAATTTAGGAATGATACAAAATCTTTCGACAGTCTATTTCTACATCAAATTGCAACGTTTTACTATCTATTTTCCTCTAGAATGATGAGATGTCGAATAAACAATACACATGTCTAAAAAGTAAAACAACTAAAATGCAATAATCCTGGTGTAAGAGGAATTTCCTGGTTCATTTAGATACATACATAAGCTCACACCTTTTTCCCAGAAGGGGTAGGTGGTTCATTTTATTGTTAATTACTTTAAAAGATTTGCAAAATAACTATAAGAATGAAAAAAAAAAACAGAAAGAAAGTTCTAGTACTATTTAAAAAATCTTTTAAAATCTTTAAATACATATTGCTATACAAACAGCATTATATTTCAACTCATGCGCAAACAATAACCTTATGTACCGCAGGAAATCGGTTTCATTTAACACCTAAATCACAACAAAAATAATTACAAGCCCGACATACGATAGTTGCAAAATAAATAACGATCAAAAAGTGAAAGTATTACTTCCGACGCACGTCATATCATGACGAAAATGGTGGCAGAAACGACTATATACTCGTAATACATATTGTTTATTACTCACGTTAAAACAATAACTGTTGACTTTTGAACAATATCACATATTTTGTATAACACAATACATTTATATTCATCAACTCACGCCTTTTCCCCGATGGGGCACACAGAGAAGCTACCAGGACACCAACGTTTCGTCTTGTGTGTTCCATCCCACGATGTGATAGGGGGCGAGCTTATCGCCATACAAGGCAAAAAATCCTGACTCCATGATGATAAAAAATAGACAAGTCCAATATCACCGGGGATTCGAACCCGAGAACTCAGCGTTGTAATCGTACAAATAATAAATCGTGTAAAAATTCATGATTCGATTTATAATACGGTTTTGTAGGTTAACGATTGTGATAATCACTTCTCGATGTCTATAGGCTGATTTCGCGTGGGAAGATATTCTTGATAGATGTTGATTTCTAAGTGGCTTATAAGTACTCGCGAAACTTTATTGCTTGCGTGCTAATAATCAAATCATTTATATCTTTAGTAGAATCATTTGTGAGAGTTTTTACTATAGTTTTACTGCATCGAAGGTCAAGGAAATCATTTATGTCCTTTAGTTTGTAGGACATTCATGATCCTAATATGTTAATAAGTTGAGTTTTTGTATTTCGAAAAATATAGTATAACTTGGTAGTAGCCATTTAGGAATGGTATTAGTTCCTCATCTGTCTTAGAAACACAAAGGTTTCGTCTGAAAATGACGGCACTTCAAATTTACAAGATAATATCGGGCTATATACATCACATTGCTACGCATTGGTAAGCACCATTCTCAACTATAGAGATAGATTAAGGCACTACAGTCATCACTAATTAGTTTAAGTAATAGTTCAGCATAAAATATAAAGACTTTATAGGTGAACATCGTGAGGAAACCTGCATACCAAAGCGATCTACCATACACAATATAGGCGAACGTCGCCTGAAAGTGCTTCCCTATGACCGAAATAAACAGGCCATCCTTAAAGCTTATTGTGCAAGTCTGCAGACATCGCATACGGAATTCTGTTAAGAGCTCTTTCATAGGTATGCAGGTTTCAAGTTATTGACTTTCATCGTCATAGCGAGCAATAACTAACTATAATTTGTATACTTGTCTCATATGTGACAGACCACCGCAATATATTTTCTCCGCCAAACTGCAGTTTAAATGCTTTGATGTATTTTGAAGGACATTGTAGCCAGAGTAACTACTGAACATATTGAGACTTAATATAATATTATTTCTAACGGTGGAATGCCGAGTATTGCTGTGTAATTAATCTTGTTGTTTGGTTTTGCTAATGTCCATGAACAGACGTATTGCTTACCATCAGGGAAATGGCATGCTCGTCTCGCCATTCAGAGCAATAATAAATAATTAGGTAGCTAGATTTAAGGCGTGGACCGTGGCATTAAGTCAAGGTGCTCCGTTCTGACAGTTCTTTCCGCTCGTAACAAAGCTTCCGCTGAGTATTATGACATAAGATGTAATTGTGGAATGATTGAGCATAAAACCTGTTAGCTTTTACATTAGCTGCCTTAAGAGTAAAATCAAAGTATTAACTAGAAATCACCTTGGATTTTCAGTACTCTCAATGAAGTTGCAGATATTAGCAGAACAGTATCATATGTTCCTTCCAAATGCGGTTTTGACGTAATATTACGTCCTGCCGAAATACTTTTCTCACGCGCGTTATTTCATTTTAGTACCCGCTAGCTGGTACAAGAGATTATTGATTAGATCCAATGAAGTTGCAGATATTAGCAGAATAGTATCATATTTCCTTCCAATGCGGTTTTGACGTAACATTAAGTCTTGCCGAAATACTTTTCTCACACGTATTATTTCATTTTAGTACCAACTAGCTAATACAAGAGATTATTGATTGGATCCTTCATGTGTAGAACTAGTAGCTTTACTTCGTGATTGTATATCAGTTTACTGTTTAGTATGCCTTTGAAAATCAGCGCTGTGTGTTCCAGTGACAATACAGCAAAACGCTTAGATGAAATCATATTATCACGAGAATCATGTCAAGTAATATATTTTTTACGATAGGTGTCCCTCTGTAACCAAGAAAGCGAAAGCTAAAGTAAAGTCTTCTGAACAAAATGAACTTAAAATTAATATAAATGTCAAAATCTACGATCAGTCCAAATAAGTTTTTATTTTGTATAAAATTCGTGTAATCCTAAAAAAATGTTATATTGTATCAGCCCATATACGTCCCACTGCAGGGCACGAGCCTACTCTACAATCGACAGTACGATTGAGAGTAGATATTATAATCTTTATTAAACCCATGAACCATAAAGCCTTTACCCAATAATACTGTCCGTGGCGCATTAATATCTTCCATTAACCCTTATTCATCGGATGTGACTTGCATTCACGAGAGCCCTTGGGGATACTACATGTCGCAGTATTGGCTCGGCAACCTCAGGGAATTGCAGATAAGGTTAGCGATCCGATCTGCAACCCGTAACAAGCTTAATCGAAAAGATAACAGAACAGTGTAGGAAGATTGTGATGTAAATCTTATGTTGTAGTTGATGAAAATTGTAAAGGTAATATTTGAATAAGTTATGAATATTAAATGGCAGATATTCTAGACATTAAAAGCATAATCTGGAAAATATTTTTTTTTTCTAAATAATTTGAACAAAGAATTAGGCTGATTGTAATTACCTTGTGCTGTGAGATAGTTTGTGTAGTTCTGTTTAACGAATAACTTAAAAAGTGATATTACTTATTCAAAAACAATTACACAGGAACACACTACCAAATTTCTCAACGTATTAAGAAAATTCGTCATGAATATAATGGAATTGGTAAGATTAACTTGTGTATATAATGAAGATTTCTCGAATACTTTCTATCGTCGGAAACAATAACAGGAAAAAAGTGATGTTAATCTTAAATATCCACACGACTAAGCTGATTAGATCGTTATTATTTTATGTATTGTATATATAAAGCTTTGATAATAGAGTAAAATATAGAAGCACATTTCCTTTTATATCATAGTAAAGTGATATTTATTATAACATCGGGTACAATTCCCACATTCCTAAACATTACATCGTGTGAACAAAGTGGCGCATTAACCAACCATTTAATATTATTAAAATTGTAACACAGTATAATAAGATACGAGTATTTGCCTAACAAAGCTATCTGGGTAGTAGTAGAACGGTCACCGGCCAAAATAATTTGACACCTGTCTCTATACGTCGGATCCCTTGCATGCTTGTGTGTTGTTCACAGATAGAGGGGCGAGGAAGGCCAAAGTTATTGGACGTTTAGAACTACTTTCACTCGGCTTGGTTCATTTTGCAACTGACCTTAATATCATAAAGTTGTTGCGAGTAGCGCATTGGATCTGAAACAATTATATCGTTGCAATAGCACACATTACGAACAATCGCGAGTTGTCCGATCAGGAAGATTGTAAGCGTAATGTGTTTATAGTCGATGACAAAATCGTCTTGAATACGTAAAGATTACCACTTGACTTCATTGTCTTACAAATTGACCAAAATTATCTGTTGCATGTAACAATACAAGACTATTAGGCAACAAATATTAATTAGCTTATTTAAATATTAAGCTTAATCATGGACATTTTTAAAGCCTATTATGGTTATCGAATGTTTTGTCCCTTTTGAACGTCTTCTGAATTCAGTTTGAGCGAAAAAGACAAAATATTCGATAACAGAAGGTTTGGAAACTGTCTATAAATAAGGCCGAGTATATATCATTAGAAGGTTTCACCTCTTAGGCAAATTACATGAAAATATTGCTGATTATAATTTATGAGATATAAATTAATGTGGCAACCTAGGCTACTTAGCAACTTTTCATAATCACCATATCCATTCTCATGCTGCAAGGACACTAATCTTGCCTAATATAGTCTGCATTACCCCTGATTACTAACCATCATTTATCCAAATCAAACAAGTCCTTTCTGATTGCAATACAAAAGTAAAATTACCTGTTGCAGTTGCATCGCAAACCAACAAAACAACTCCGCTTAAATCAAAACTTATGCAGTTGACATTTCTGCAAACGACACGCTCACCTTGAAAAAGTTAACGACACGAGTTTTGCGAGTGTTAAAAAAAACATTTGATCACCACGTATATAGAAACCGATAAAGCAAGATCTGATATTTAAGACTACTTAATTTGTAAAACGTTCTGTAAACGTGCTTACATGGAATTAGAGACAAAAATATATCGCACCGCAGAGGGAAGAATGACAATTACTTCTTCATCAAGAAAAGAGAAACAGTCTTTCAAATAACAAAGTCATGGATACCTCTCACATATGAGACACCTACCAGTAATATGGTGGGCTAACTGTCAATCTTGTACAAGCAGTGGGAAGTTTGATTTTTAATTGCAAAGGATTGCCTACTGAAATCTGTCGAAGAGGTGTTGGAAGCAATTCAACCTTGTGCATGTTAATTTCTAATGGATTTGGATCGTAATCTGTTACCAAGTCAGCTAATGAATAATCAAGATTCTAAGCAGAATTTATCATGTAATCACGATATTGAATTCCTTTGTATGCAAGTTAAAGCATTAAGCAGTAAAACCAACCTGGAAGACAATTTTAATTCTTTCCGAATATTTGGCTCTCAATCGAGGATCAATTCAATGAATTAATATACAAACAAATATGGCAAGAGTTTATGTGGATAATGAATGCAAAATCTTTAAAAAATATTTTTATTTAAGAATATGTGACGTCAACTTCAACAATCGTGTGTCGAATGTACGCTTAAGTAATGATTATTTTTTTAATTGTATCATTAATGAATCCTATGAAATTGCTTAATTCCAAAAGTGTTTTAATCAATTACCTAGTACTCCATAATCTCATTGTTGCCTAGTATTATATGTAGCTTAGGTTCCTACTTGTTAAACATGCATAAAATAGGCCTGTTTATTATGTACATAAAACAGGTTTAATACAACCAGTGGCAAATGTTTGTTGATGACCATCAAATAAACAGAACTTATTATCATGATCATGTTAATTTGGCAGCCTTAGTTTATAAGCCTGTAAGTTGACCAAGATATTTATTGAATAGAGATAAATGTTTACAAATTAATGCGAGATAGAGATATATATATATATATATAAGAAATAGAAACCAGAATATATATATGTATAATTATATATGTATATTTCTGGTTTCTATTTGTTTTATTTAAAAGTTGATTGGCTCCACCGGTGTTCGATGATTTTGCCCTATGTTACAATAAGGCAAGAATTTGGTTAGGAAAGAGGAATAAAAATAGCCATATAGGTGGCCAGTATTATTAATATTTAGCATGTTTTATACTTATATAGGATTTATACTTCGTGTCACTCGTGGTTTTACTAATATAAACGCAATTAAAGTCTTGTATAACGCATTAGTAAGAAGTCAGTTAGAAAGTAATGCAGTTATATGGTCTCCGTATGAAGATAAATATATACTCATTTTGGAAAAAATACAGAATAAATTTATTAGACACATATACCTAAAACAATATGGCGTTTACCCGTTTTACCCGCTGATGTATCCGACCTTATTTATTTTAGGTATGGTCGGATACAATGAATTGAGGGTTAGAAGGGAACTTGCACTAGTGTCCTATATTTTTAAAATAATAAAAGGAAAGTGTCACAATGGGGAGGTATTACAACAGGTGAGACTGTGTGTTCCGGACAGATATGTGTGGAGGCGGCGTAGGCCTGCATTGCTGGCTATCCCGCGCGCCCGCACTAACTTGCTAAAGGAGGCGCCGCTGACGCGAGCGCTCCGCACTCTCAACCTTATTGCGGCTGAAATTGATATATTTCATTGCGCGCTGAATGAATTCACAATGATAGCAACACGGATAATATGTTATAAATAACTTTTTTATTTTATTATATATATATATTTTTTGTACTCTAACATTGTCTAAGATATGTATATATATATATTTTAATATAGTTATAAGATTATCGATGCTACTGTATTAGGTCTTAACCTGTAAAAGTAGTGTTATGTGGCAAATAAATAAATAAATAAATAAATAAATAAATGTTTATGTTATTTACTACTATTGCCCCAGTTTTTATAGTCTTGTACTTACCTAAAATATATAGTTTCCGGTTTAAACACGATTATAATCAACTCTTAATGACGTAACCCTCGTTCTTTTGAGGTATCTTAATGCTTTTGATTATTGCAATTTAGTATAGAAAATTGGCTTGGAAATCAATAACCTAATAGGCCACTTTAAAACCCTAAAAATATCCTATCCTCCACTTTATACAAAGCATGTTTCCAGTAAAATGTATTTAACGGTTTTAGAGGTTTATGACCCAATAGGATATGTTGTGATGACTAATTTAGATTGATATGAGGTTCTCAACACATAATTATTGACTAAATTCGGATTTTGCATTTCCTGACTCACAAACTCAACATAAACATTAAATCCGACTTTCTGATTCATAATGTCAGTAGGATGCGAGAAGCGAAGAGCATGACCCATGACTCACCATTTCTCAGATCAAATCTTATAGTTCCATCAATTTACATCGAATCATAGTGAAAGTCAAATCGCACTCTCTATGTTTTGTTGTGGTTGCGGGACAATACTAGTAATACTTGGATTTGAAATAAAATATTTTTAGCTGTTTTTTACATGAATCAGGTAAATCGCAGCTAACCCTGAATACATGAATGGGTCGATTTGGCCTGGTAGTACTGGTATCTCGCAGAGACCTTATTTATGATGTATTTCATTCCTGTATCAGTTTCAGTCCATATACGTCCCATTGTAGGGCACGGGCCTCCTCTTTAATCGGAAGTATTTTAAGTTTATTTAAACGCTGTAATTATCGCAGACCTAATAAGCCCACACTATTCCCCATCCAATTATTCCCCAATATAGAAGCTGATATTGTAATAGTAACGAGCGCTACTATATTCAAGATACTAATGTCACTTTAGCAGTTTAGATACATCAATATGTATGTCATTATTAAATTAGTCATACTAAATAATTTATAGCAATAAATAATTATTACAAGTCGATAGACATGCATAACTTATTATTTATTACACAATCTTCTTATCTAATAAGTAGACCGACATTTAAAGTAGCACAGATGACATTCCTTTTTTTAAGAACCAGTTTTATTCCTATAAATACAAATCGAAAACAATATTTCCGAAAATATAAATTGCAAATACAATTTTATTCCATACGTTCGAAATTCAAAACGGTCAAAAATTCGAACAACATTCCGATCCGTAGATTTTTACCCGGCCTCATTACAATAGCTCGCGGCGTTTCCATTTCACGCATAGTTTTTATGCTCCCGACGTTCGTACAGTTAGTTCTACAGTTCTGATCGGATACGGCTTTTCCCACCACATAAAATCATTGCAATCGCCGGAGGCTTTCACGGCGAACCGGTACTCCGACCAAGCACTTCCTGCATTAAATGTCGACCTATATCCGCCTACATAGCGTACACCGGTTACAAGCCATTAAACATGCACGTAAGAATATGTAGAACTGATGGGGAGATTACGTATTGTGTGTTATCAATATTTGAAATCTGTGCAATATTTATGTACATATTATTACTGTTATGCGTTTCAATATTTTTTAGATGATAATATCTAGCTGTAACTACAGCTATAAAATAATTATTTCCGCATTTAAATACATTTATTTTTTAGACATGGGTAAAAAATATCAAAACTTGTCTTTGTCCAAAGACTGTCTAAAAGCGCGTTTAACTCTTTTTTTTAAATCTATTAGAAAACTGCTTAAAACCGTAGGCTGTGCCCTTTCAATTCCAAAATGTTGAATATAATTATTTAATTCTATAGCCTTGGATGTAAATATTTCCATTTCACTCCAGAAATATTCCAACCACAATACTATAACATAAGCAATAAGTTAATCAATGCAAATATACTATCGATGAGGCGCTTGTGTTAAAGTATGGTAAACTTACGAGTTACTTCCAGCGAAATGTCAATATAAAAATAATAATTTGTGTCTCAATAACCTTTAAATAGGCAATTCCATTTACATACACGGTATTAGATAAACAGCTATTAAAAACAACCTGTAACTTAGCAAAGATAAGCCCGTAAACGTCCACTAAAGACACACGAACACAGGTACATTTACCTTTATATATAATGTATGTACATATATGTGTATATGCTCAATTGCTTTACGTCCGTGATCGGACTATTCGACCGACCTCGGTTATTAGAACACAAGAATGTAGAATAAAACTAAACTTCCCAGGCCTTTTGTCGCGGCTAATGAACAAAATTATTGCAATAGGTTATACAATCACAATTTGATTTCTTTGCTTTGAGATAAAACAGATAAGCTAAGATGTATTCGAAACTAAAACAATATAATAAAACATCTTAATAGCAATATCATCATCATCATCATCATATCAGCCCACATTAATCCACTGCTGGACATAGGCCTCTTCTTCATTACACCGCTACTCCCGGCCATGTGCTTGTCTTATCCACCAATAGCAATATAAATAGTAATATTATAAAAAGGAAACATTTGATTGATTGAATTGAATGGGCTCTGAAAGTTTGGAACCGATTTGAAAAATTCTTTCACAATTAGAATCCTACTTTGCCTCTGATGAAAATAGGCCATAGAATATTTTCAAACAAGTGTATTTGCACCCGGGCGGAGCCGGGCCGAGCCACTAGTTCTTTGACAATATGCTCAAAGTTTAATAACAAGTAATGAAATATAAACCATATAAACATTAAAAGTCCTTAAAATAATGTTTCCTTCTCTCCATAATTGGACTACATGGATATTGTAAAAGAAAGAAAAATATAATTTGAGTTAACATTAATATAATATTTACTCGTATAAAAGAAACGCAAAAAAAAAACATATTTTCAGCACTTAATAAATACTAGGAATGGAGTTATTGCGACCTATGAATAAGAGTTGTAGCCGCCGGCTATGTAACAATGAAAGATCTGTGAAAATTAAATCCCCTACTACAATTTATCTTACAGCTCCAGTATAAATATATAAAAACATCTTCATCCTATATTCTTAATTCAAAATTGAGATTGAGATAAGGGGAAGAGGTATCAATAGTACCATCCACAGTTTACCAAGTTTATTTTCGAACAATAAACAAGAGTATTTTCAAACCGAGAAAGTCACGCAGTGTTTAATTGTTAGGTATATGCACAAAGTGCACTCACTGATGATGATTCGAATACAGATCATAGTCAAAACCCATTTGCGTAAACTTCATCTATTTTCTATTAGCGTATGGCCAATTGTGGAACTACAAATAAAATATTTTAACACGTTGTTTGCGATATATTTTCCTTATAGAAACAATATTCATAAATACTTGTTATCTAATTGTACTCGTATTACCATGTTCAATGTAAGCATGGGAAGAGAAAAAAACTGTTCCTAATATTTTGACAACAGCATGACAATAACACATTCGGACGCCAAAAGATCGTAGACGATCGATACATTAATAGTAAAGGTTAATAATTTTTTCTACGAGTTTCTTAATACGTGACTGAACCTCCTCTTTTTTTGAAGTCGGTTAACAAAGAATAAATATACTTCAAACAATAAGACATGAATAAAACCTTCAATATTAAATTTGTAAAAAGTAAAACACCTTCAATGTCGCAGTCATAATATGTCACGAAAGTACGTGAAAGTGCTTTTATCATTTTTAAACCGATAATTATATTTATTTAAGAGTCAGAATGTCTAAAAAAGCAACCGATTCCGGAAAAAGTTTAATGATATTTGAAGTCAGCCCCACTGAGTGTCCTTTCCGAGAGTTTAGAGACAATGAACTACAAGCAGAATTTTGGGGATTGGTAAGAATTTATCAAACAGTTCTAAAAGCTACTTATTTTGTCCAGGAAATTGTACAATATTATCAAGGAAAATGTTTACTTCACAAGGATATCGGTCCAAGAAAATGTCTCAAGCAATTTGTGTTTCGCCAAGCACCAACTTAGCTTCCGTCTTGTCTTATTAGTATCTTGTTTCATCAGCTTAACCTCTTTTGATTTTAAAAGCCTTGCAATCCACGCTCTAAGTTTTTCTGCTTTAAAATCGAGCATTACTTTATACTTTTTGAAATTCTGCCTTGTATAATATTAAAAGTAAATTTGTATTTTAAATAAATGATGCAGACGTTACGAAGCGCTTCAAGTCGCTGCAACTCCGGTGGGACGTGGCTCCCGTCACTCTGCTGTCTGTAGCACGGCAAATTTCTGAAGAGTTGTTGAACCTTACCTTCCTCATTTGAACTACTGGGACCAATTTACTGAGATAAATTGCGTTCCTCGCAGAAGACGCCTATTTGGGCCATCAACAAATGTTTGTTACGAGTCTTGTTTTTGGTACACATGATCGAAATTCTTAGTTGACATGTGCTTTTAAGATATTTTTAAGTAACAAAAATTTCGATAGAATAAGTGCACAAAACTTGTTAAACGATATGGAAAATATTACAAACTGAAAACTCCTGCCGTCGTAAAATATCATGTCCTTTGTTGATGCTCGAAAATAATAATTAGTGCAAGTGACACGTTAAGAACTCCTCAATGTTCGCTACAATCAATTGCCTTTTTACTATGTTATAATTTTGTCAAGTCACTGGAAAATACGTATAGCGTTGTTCATTCAAAATAATATTATGTAGAAACCTAATTTGTATTTTTTCTGCTTGATAAAGTTATTACACTTCACAGTGAAGTAGCAAGCGAGTGCACTACAGATTAAATTTTGTCTTTTCAGAGATGTTTAGCTTCAGTTTCATAATTTAATTTTATCAACATGCTAAATTATTGCTACGTCACAATTCGCGTAATGTTTGTTCATTTACTTGGTGTGTATATCCAGGGACCTGCAGCATTCAGAGCAGCACTTCAAACGGTCAAAGCGGCCCCTAAGGGTGCAGGAGACCACGTTTGGGTGGACGATCAGACACAACCCTTGCCGAGATCTGTCCGGCAGTTTCTGCATGGGTGGGTTAGAGCTGAGGACTTAGCCATGAGCCGGTGGGAAGCTGAAGTAATTATTTTTGAGGTACTTTCAACTGCCTATTATTTAAAGTATTGGATTGGATTAAAGCTAATAAAAGGTTTGTATCAAATCCATCAGCAGAGATTTGCATTTGGAATAAATATACTGCTGTATTCCAGTTTGAAGGCCATTTTAGCCAGAGTAACTACTGGACATATTGAGACTTAACATCTAATGTCTCAAAATGGCTGGCGCAGTGGAATGCCAAGCATTGCTTTATAATACACTAGCGGCCCGACCCAGCTTCGCCTGGGTGCATATATTTTTTGATTCCACTCCACACCAAATACATGTTGTTTTTCGTATAAACTCTTGTATGCCTAAACTTGACGTAGCTATCCTACTGTCCGGCTCAATCCCCTCTCATCCGCCTGTTCAGTCTCTTCCGAATCCGTCCCGTCCCTTCTCTTTATTATCCATCCCGTTTTATAACGTGCATTTAAATTTCGTCCTAACAAATCTGTGATCTATCCCAGCCCTCTCCCGTACCTTCGATTCTATTTTACTTTATGTCCCTTCTCTCCACAAACATCCATATATATCTTAGACAACGGGCCGTGCAGCAGAAATCGTAATATTTTAATTTCACCACAACTTCAAAACCAAACGTCCAATTTTAATAATTCAAAGACCAAATATTATCAACATAAACTGTACTTATTGATGAAATAATTTATTTTGATAAGGATTAATAGCATGAGTAAAATAAACGCGTTTAAATGTAGTCCAAAAAAAAATTCAAGATTTTTAAATAAAAATGTGGTTGTTGTGCCTCACTCGACATAGATAGGTATAGTGTGTCGCGGACTTTTTTGTAGATATTTATAAGATCTACAATTAATTATAACATTTTATGGTTCTATCTTTTGTAGTTTAGGCAGCGTACGCAAAATAAGTAACTTCTCAACAAAAGTAAAAATCAACCAATGATTTTTTTCAGTTTGTGTCCGAAAAATCCAAATATCTTACGGAACCCTATTTTTTTCCAAAATAAAATGTAGTCTATGTTACTCGTGGATAATGTAGCTTTCGAATGGTGAAAGAATTTTTAAAATCGGTCCAGTAGTTTTTGAGCCTATTCATTACAACCAAACAAACAAACAAAGTTTTCCTCTTTATAATATTAGTGTAGATGATGCTGATTGGTTTTACTACTGTCCATGCGTGATTGCTTACCATCAGCCGACTGGCATTCTCGTCTCGCCAGTCATGGGAAAAAAAAGGCTGAAAGTACGAATCTCATCCATCAGCCAACATTTGTTATTTGAAATAGCATTTTGTATAAACACGCGTATGAATCTTAAAACTAGATTTGATGTGGATAAATGTGATTCAGGCCTATGTGTGCAAAAGGCATATAATATCTTGATGATTCATAATGTACAAATTCGGAAAAAAATATGCAGTTTTATAATGAATCACTATTTGTTATTTTCGTCCAGCTAATTATTGAATGATCCCAGACCTAAGTTACTACTACGGACCTAAGTACTCTAAATTTAATTTCTTCAATTAAACCAGATTGGGTATCTAACAATAGTTCATAGTCTTTACATCTATTTATTTCTGTAGGTTCCACGATAATCCCCATTACTTGAATTCTTCTTTTTTTTTATTGGTATGAATGGCGAGACAAGCCTGCCGTTCGCTTGATGGTAAGCGATACGACCGCTCATGAACAGTAGCAAAACCAAACAACACCTTGAATTGCAAAGCAATGCTTGGCATTCCACTGCGCTCGCCATCCTGAGGCATAAGATTTTAAGTCTCAATATGTCCAGTAGTTACTCTAGCTACAATGCCCTTCAACCCGAAACATAACAGTGCGTTTACACTGCTGTTTGACGGGAGAAATAGACACTGTGGTGGTACCCACCCAGATGGCCTCTCACATATGAGAGACATACCACCAGTCTTCTATTATTGATCAACCAAATATATTTTAATTTGTAATTCCCAAAATATTGGTGTGAGTTTTCAACCACTAGTAGTTCCACCAATTTGTACATATTGTTTCATGCGAGGATCATATTGGAAATGGCGGAATTATTCATTTTCAACCTGACATGCGATATTCGCTTGTCGAAATGGAAGGACTGTGTAATTTGTAATATTATGATGTGTTCCAATATCACTCTGCATTATAAATTTTGTTTTATGAAAATTATAATGTAGTACCAAATTTCGTTCAGCAACAAATAGATTTCCTGACGAGCCACTGAGTCCGGGTTACTTTTTTATTTATATAGATAACTGGAGGCATTTCAAAAATAGGTTTTATTTATTTATAAAAAAGTCTATCAGTATTTAAAAACACATAAACCAAAATATAGTTAGCACAGTTTGTATGAAATTCTAACTTAAATTATTTCAGGAAAATGACGGCGGTAAGATGGCTGCTACAGATATCCAATTAAGCCACACTCAAGTTCTGCTTCGTTCGTCGTTTTGCAGAAAAGTATTGTGTGCTTGTTTCATGCTCGAAAGAGTCGAAGGACTTATCGTAAGTAATCAAAATTGATGCTTTTAAAAGTTACTTTTTTTATTTAATAGCAATAATGTATTTGTTTCCAAACGAACAAAGACTAGTCCACTACCAAACATAGTATAAAAACTGCTACCAAAAACGAAGCTGGGTGGCAGCTTTACCGACTTCAGACACATTGATATACCCTGTATAAGCTGTCTGATCTACTAAAACAACTCATACTAATAGGCCATGTTTTGAGATCAGACAGTGTATGACATGGCTCAGGTCTCATGCATGTATTCATAATTATATGCACTAGTGAAAAATAATCGCATCTCACTGTATTTATCAATGGTAAGCAGCAACCTGGTTGTGCTGAGCCCTTAGTAATGCAAAGGTACATGAGCGACGATGATTGCTTACCCTCAGGCGGGCTGCATGCTCTGCGAAGGCTAATAAAATATCCTCAGACCATAACTTGAAATACTCGTAGTCAATCAACATAAGTATTCATAACGTGGGCAATCGGGTCGCACCTCTGCATACCACTTCTGGTAAAAAGCGTGAGATTATGTCTGTATGTATCTACAAAATTATTAGTGACAGGAGAAATTTTAAAAAGGTTTTTAATTATCAATGTAGTATACATTTTCATAGGTGGAACATCAATGGGAAAACTTCGTGTTCTCATTCGGACCGGAAGGCTGGAGGGCGAAATACCACATTTACTCACCTGGTATGAAGCCTGGTGGTGGACAGCAACATAGACCAGGACTGTCCAAAAATGGTGACCACTGCTATTTCATTTTCATCCAATAGTATTTTTATCACTTACATACGAATTCAAAAACATCACAAAAACGAATTCATACAATAAAGTACAATGAATCATTACAGGCGCTATAAACGACAAAGGAAAAACGTTATTAAAAGAGTATTTACGTCATAAAGTCCTTCTTTGGCTTTGTTAAAAAACCGTAATCTGTGACATTACACTTCACTGAAAGCGATATATGAAAATTTAAATTTTTTTCATCATTCCCTACACATTTTCCGCGGGTATTCACAAGGGAATATGGGAAAATATCGGTACAAAGAACGTCCATTACAAAATTTTCATACGCTATTATTAAAGCAATTATATTTTCCGATTGCGACCACTCATGCGAATATTATTAGTTGTATTAAAATAAAGGTTGATCCGGGCAACAGTACATACAATATTCAATAGCCTTAATAAGCAATTGCCCTTAATATATAGGGTCGGTAGAAAGTCTATAATCGCAGCGTTGTGGATGTTCATAGGTGATAGAGACCGCTTACCATCAGGTGACCTGTCTGCTCGTTTGCCTAACCTGTGAGGAAAATATAGTAAAATATGTAATTACTGAAATGTTAATAGGACATTTGTTTCTGCCTGGATAGCGATAACTCTTCACGATGGTAGAAAATCTGTCACAGTAGCACACAAGAGTGTTGCGTTTCAGGTTCAGTTTGTCCTATTTTGTTACATACGGTATGATATTATTGAGTAAATAAAAACGTCACAGCCACATACATCATTCTGAAACGAAACTGCGATACGTCTTGTCAGACTATAGATTATGGTTTGATTTTAAACTTTTTTAGACTTTTCAGTCTTACATACATCCAGACCCGAAGCTAATATTCAACAATTAACATAAAATCAAGTTCATTGTAGTCACTTTGTTCGTACTAGTATTTTAAAACACATTTGATAACTTAATATCTCGAATGCCTTCAGCTCGTTGGGTAAATATCGTCACCCAAACGATACTTGAAGGTTGACGACACCACCGCTGAAATCGAAAACGCTGGTGAGACGACCTGGATGCTTTCGAGCCCATGTGGCTTGGAAATTATTTAGAGTGTGAATTCTGGAGAAAGAGGGGAAGAATTTTGCCCGGCAGTGGGTTGAATAGGTTAAAAAAACGTTTATTGTCTGATCCCAGGTTGTTACCTAGTTCGTTTGTTCTACCTCGGTGCGTGGCGATGTGTGTGGGTGAGCGATCAAGTTCCAGTTGATGCGACTGGATCCCCCCTTCTTCCCTTTAGTCCCCTCTCCTCTAACACGAATGTTGCCAAGCCGGGGATGAAGCAAGTACCAGCTACAGTTACAGCTAATGAAGTTTACTTATGGCCTTTACTACTTTGTAAGGTAAGCTGATTTTAATTGCCTAATAAATGATATGGTGCAAATTAAGACGTGCTGTGAACCTGTATTCAGTACTGAAACTTTATTAATTAAATTCAAACATGTTCCTATAACGAAAACTATTTGTCGAATTAAAAGCTTCACAAAAGTGTAAAGAGCAATTTCGAACTATTGAGATAACAGTCAGTGTTTTATATTATAAAAGTACATCATATACCTACCCTTTACTTTAAAATTGATTTGGCGTCAGTGGTATTGAAGGCACATCAAAGACCGATGATAATGTACCAATATAAAAAAGAACTAAGAAAGATATTATAAGAAAATCACGACCGTGAAGTATTGTATCGTGCGGCAACAGACCTAATAAATATTCAATAAGCCTAACCAACTTTTACCATTATCAGTGTTAAGAGTGAAAGACCTCGAAAATATGCGCACCACGCTAAGAAATAAATTGAAGATTGATTTATTCATTTACCGCAAATTTGTACTAAATTGAGTGCTGCGGTGTTAAGGAATTTGTTAGATGAGTCGCAAGGAAACCACTATCAGAGAACTAGACCTACTTATTGCTGTAAGAGACTTGTGAAATGCGCAGAAATTCTATTATTTTGTGGTAGTGATTCATAGGGTGTCTACGTTCAGCAGTGGAATGTCTATGAATGTAGAGAGGGAGTCCGGTATACGAGTAAGCATATCACCTGATAGTAAATGATCATTGCTGCCCATAAACATCCACAACGCTTGGTTCATGGATGTGTTCAATTCGAGAGGAGAATGGAACGAAAAAGAATGGGATGAGGAAATTGCTGTTGGACTGTATGGGTAGATCACAAATTTGAGAAAAAGGGTAGTGTGTATGTTCTGTTCCAGAAATATGTTGTTGCTAGGGATCGGTGGCCATTAAGATTTTTAAAGGAAGTGTCTTAGAATGAAAAGCCTAATGCAGTGCTATGGACCGTAATGATAAATACTGATTGAAATTGCTACTGTCTTTGGGCAGGCGTGACGCTCACTACCGTCATAACCACTATTATAAAATTAATTACTTCCCATTAATTGTATCCAGTTTTTTATGTATTTTTTAACAAGTTTATACGTCATTTTAACAGAAGTTGTTTTCATTAATTAGGATTGCATTTAGGTAATTAAGTGGGTAATTTGAACTGGTATCGTTAATGAGTATAGTTTAATATTTTCGCTTTTACTAATCGACAATAATAATACTAAACCACTCACAGAAAAAAATGTGACACTAAACCTCTGTTTAAGTGAAACCATTCATCATATCAATCATAAGAGACTCTGCTATTTACTATTAAGTTAATACCGTGTACTTTATAATTATTGTATTAGACTTGCATGATGGAAATAATAGTAGAAAGTAATTCGTTTTCCCTGTCTGAAATATTGAATTTCTCCATCAAATTTTTGTTTGTGTTTTTCCATTAACTATTGAATTATGCCTTCAAATAATTATATACCAAAAACTAATTACCTCTGCTATCTAAGCGCCTGCGGACAGTTCACACAGTATACCCACACATGATAATTGCTAATTAAAATCGGGCAGGCGCTTTTGAAATTGGCGGCTCCCGATATGAATTCTGACGAGGACACAGAGTGTTATGAAGATGAGCCCATGTTGGAGTTTGACGTGATGCATACACTGACTGGCTGTGTCAATCTCACTTACCATCTTAAGGGTAAGAAAATGCCATTTGCAATGCTTATACGACAGTTGTTTCGATATTTTGACAGCCTCCATAGAACAGTTGATTAGACGCCGACTGTGAAACGAGTGTTCCGGGCTCAATACCCACACCGAGACAAATGTTTGTAAGGCTCACAAGAATTTTTGTCTCGCTTTGGGGTGCTTGTAAGATCGAAAAGTCTCTTGTAGCTTCTTATACCTACGGCACAAGACTTTATTGATTATAATATGGGGTCAGGACGGTATATGTGACTGTTGGGTGTATTTATTTTTAGAAATAAGATAGACTTATATAATATATATTATAGAATAGTAGTAATGATTGTTCATTTTTTCCAACACAAAATTGCGTGAATATTATTTGAATAGGCTTAAGGCAAGCTAAGTTATACCAAAATGTTCGGCATACCGACGTACGTTACACAATTAACGAAATAAGTAAAATGATTACTTAATTAAAAGTATATTAGGTATTTTTTTATATTAAAGTAATATTTAAAATTAAAATTATTTATTTGCTATATTATTTCATTTCCAGGTCTTGAAGATTTGTGGAAATTGATAACAATGGAAGTGCCCGTGTTTTCATGGGACGATGATGACGACACGTTAACAAGTACTATCAAGTCCAAAAGCACTAAGAAACCTGCAGCCAAGGAAGCCACAGTTGTTAGAGTAAAACTAATTCATATTTTTATTAAGACGATATTACCATCTTCTGAGACAGAAATACAAAGATTTCTGACTCTGTGTTCCGTATAAAGTTTTGCTAACTTAATTAAATCCATAGATTTTGACCCCGTAATTGCATACTGGGTAGTGACGTCATGGTCCTTTGTGAGCCGTAATTTATTTAAATTTATTATTTAACGAAATGTACTGACCAATTTTACTGGCAGCCTCTAAAATATTGTAATCTTATATCACAAATTATAGATAAATAAATAAATAAAATAAATACACCCAACATTCACATACATAGTCCTGATCCCACACTAAGATTGAGTCTTGTGTCGTGGGTATCAGGAACTGCGAGGGACTTTTCGGTCTCACAAACACCCAGACCCGAAACAAATACTTGTGGTTCACACAAATATTTGTTTCGGTGCGTGGGTCGAACCCGCGGCCTCTCGATTCACAGCCGGCGTCTAGCTAACTGCGCCACGGAGGCTGTCGAATGAAGACATGTTAAAACCGCTATATCAGTATATAACGTTAATGTCAGAAACATACATCTCTCGATATCCCTAGTCTTCTACAGTCTACTTCATCTCACAGTCATCTAAGTTACGTGACTTCGTTGCTTAGCCGGATTCCTTATTTGAATAAAACTTGGAAAATATTTTGTTTCCTGATCCGCTGTTGTTGGTAAAGTTGAGATAGTCCATCTAAGTTCCGTGCATCGTGTTGAATAACAAACTAAGTTGCAGGAGCTGTGCGAGATAAAAATTGTTTGTCTGGCTACAAAATTATAAGAATTTATAGCGGATGAATCAATGAGATTAGCTTTTGTTTGTTAGTTGAACGATGAAGTTTCGAGCCTTGGTTAAAAAGCTGTCTTGTCAGATGAGTGCAAATCACAATTGACCGATAATTTTACCCATTTCATTGTTTACAACTTTCGTAAAAAAAAAATAATTTTTATATTCTTATGATATCCTTGAATAAAGCGTCCATGTTGTTTTATGCGACAATCAAATTAGGTATTACGTACGATCTTATTTTTTTTAAATTTAGTTAACTGGATCTGAATAGGAGTTGTGACATGATTATTAATCATCAATCGTGTCCTGGCTTAGAAACGGTTCCTTCGTCTTATTCATGACTTTCGTAAAAAAATTATTCATTGTAATACTTGCTATACTCTGCGGTTAAGTATATGTCTAATTTATTATATTTGTCTTTCCATGTAGCGGAGTTCCATAGCCTACATTACTTTACGTGACACGAAGAACGAACCGCCATACACGTTGCCCGGAATCACGCCGGGACATGAAATGACTTTACTTGCCAACATGGCTAGAGATGTGCCTCTGAAAAAGCCGCTTCCAGAACCAGGTATTCAAATATATGATAATGAATACCTCAGAATTCAATAAAAATTAATGACTCAATGTAATCCTGAAACAAATTTTACGCAAAATGTGCTGCTCATTAATTATCATTAAATATCACGTTAAAATCTCTGTTTTAGTTACGATGCAATAACTAGGCTAGTATTTAGTTCATAGCGGAATAAAAATAGCCATTCAATGCAGTCTGCAAGTCTCAAAAAATCACAGAGAGCACAGTGTTCACATGAAATCGTGCTTATGCAATATTTTGCCTTTAACCAGCAAACAGTATCAACAAATTGTAGCTATCTAGTTCATATATCTATTCACTAGATATTTTTGTATCATCCTACTATATACGTCCCATTGCAGGGCACGGGCTTCCCCTACAATCGAAAGTACGATTGAGAGTTACGTTAGGCCATATCATAGAAATTCTTATAAATCGCTATGGTATGCAGGTTTCCTCAAGATGTTTTCCTTCATCGTTATAGTGCCTGTGATTGACTATTAATACACAAATGACTCCCGAAAAGTCAAAGGTGTGCCCTGGAATTCGAACCCGCGATCACTGTGAATATGTTGGCAGCCACGTCTAGTCCGTTTACCAACAGGCCACCAAGCATTAGATATTTAATTTACTTCATTTCATCCTCAGACGTGGCGTATTGGAAATATTATCGCTGGGTGGACTGGGCTCGCAGACACGGACTTTACGAAGCCTATGACTGTCCCCGCACACGATTCCTGAAAGTAAACGGGCTGTTGAAACTTTCATACGCTCCACACCTTCTGGACGTACAAAGCACTGAATCTGTGAGTAAAATATATTTCTCTTGAGAATTTAAAAGCTAATTTAAAATAAGTTTTTTTAATTTATTTATTTATATATGCTTAATTGCACACCAAAATGAAAGACGATTACAAAACACTTAAAAACTAAAGGCGTGGTTACAATAGGCGGCCTTATCGCTAGCTGTGATCTCTTCCAAGCAACCATTGGGTGGACTGGACTGTTGTAATATTGAATTATGAGGTAGTGCAAATAGTGAGAGAGAAAAAAAATGAATAATTGATTTATATTTTAGCTTCAACCAAGGAATTAAAACGCTCTAATCAATTCCATGTTTGGGCAATTATTTCAATAACTAAAACTGCTTTCTTAATAGTGATACAAAATAAAGAAACAAGAGTTTATATATTTTGTGTCATTCATAGCATGTTCGCTATTTCAATAATCAAAAATTCTCCGTTTCAATCTTGTCACATAAATAAAACGAGAAATACGTCACATTACATTCACATAAGCATTGCTACGTGGCGTTACGTGGGGATTTTCAATTTGTACTGGAATTCCGCCTAGTTCGAGAAAATAGTTTCGCATCAACGTTGCCCTCTTGTTTTACAGATTACCTTCGGCTTCAGAGAGGAGCACGACAGAACCAATCCACCGGTTAGTTTTTTTTTTCAGATGGAACCTAAAGCCTTTTTATCTTGTTGTTTTCCTGTTGCGTTTGGTAGGTAGATCAGGTGATTTCAACAAGGGTGATTTCTTGTGATTTTCTCTGGGATTCCAAAATGTATGAGGAAGATAAATAGTCATATTGATATTTTTCTTACATTTACTAGGCGAAATAAACTTAAAATGTTGCAGTTTTTTAACACTACATCTGTTTTTTATTTTATAAACTTTGTCATACTCGTGGGTAGAAAGCCAGTTCTAGAATATAATTTAAAGATACATGTACAGGTTAATGTACGATGGTAAAGACCTTTCAGAACCAGCGATATTAATAATTCACACGAAAATCTAGAAGTTTAAAGGAGGTTTCATCAAATAGAATCTAATATAATGTGTTTATAATATATATCCCTCTATACAGATTAAAAAGACAAAAGACGTGAACCGATCAAACACAGCCGTATCGACAGGAAATCAGCAACTAAAAGAGGAACTACGCGAATGGATTCAATTTGATCCGGTGAATTCTCTTTGAAATCTTTCTAGACTATTTTTCAAACCTACAAAGGCACAGCGCGGGTGATTACGTATCTCTGTAGCTAATTAGAAGATTGCTTTGAAAGACTTTCTTGCGATTTTTCAACATTTAATAAATACAATAGTCCTGACCCAAGAGACTTGACATCAAATCTTTTATCTTGGGTAACAGACACTACGAGAGACTTTTCAATCCCAAAAATACCTGGACCCGCAACAAATGTCTGTGGATCACACAAACATTAATTGTCTCGATGCAGGGACCGAACCCGCGACCTTGCGTTTAACAGCCGGCGTCTAACTAAATGTGCCACGGAGGCTGTGATCATAATAATTACTGAATTTCTCTTATTGGTTGTTTTTAATTAATCATCGTCAAATTGAGCTATGAGGTTAAATATAAATAGTTAATAGCAAAGTAATGGGATAGAATAGATTACACATTGAAAGAAAACTATTTTTTTGCGGATGTTATTGCTAAATTGGTTTAATTTTTATATTTTTTACTACGAAAGCTGCAAAAAAATCGAAACATCTGGAAATTAAAAATATGAAAATTTTAACCAAATTCGCTATAAAACCTATAAAAAATAGTTTTATTTCAAAACAAAAAATATTCGAAATGTTTAATTTCAGTTACAAAACTTAGTGAAACAGATCAATATCCTTTATTACCCGTCGATGTTTGGGTTCACATCGGCAGCGAGTAACCCGCCAATTCGTATAACGAAAGCGGCTCCAAATAAAGCAATCGATGTCGCTGCACCGAAGGCCGCACCGCTGTACTTACAAATAGACGGACCAGAGGAAAATGACCTTTGTATATCACTAGACGTACTACATCCAAGGGTCTTATTCAATTGCGGTGTACCTGTAGTGGATTATATAGAGCCAGGTTATCTAATCATGGAGAGGTTTGAATGGTTCGTGGACTGTGAACTGCCTGTGGCGAAGGCTTTTGTGGCGACTCGTGGATACGACTCGATTGAAGTGAAATTTCAGCCGGGGAGACATTTTTGCAGGTATCTATTCATGTATTTCTTAACAGTATCTTATTTTTCGAGTTTTATTTAAAACTGGAATGATTATTTTATATTTTGTGATGCCAGGGACGACCAAAAACATTTGCTTACAAAAAAATTATGTCACAACATAACTATCTATTGTTTATTCGTAAAATCCAATTATATTACGATCGTCATCATCAGTTATTGAACTTATTTTTTCAGAATTTGGGTCCATTCTAGAATGAACTGGCACATGATGCTTCTCAGTGAATCTTCTCTTCTTCTGGGCACTCGAGATGTGATCCAGTGTGCTGCTGTGAGGGAGTGTCCTTGGGCTTCTAGATTTTTATCAGCTCTTGGCACTGCGTTTACTAATTGGACAAAAGTGAATCGATCGAATCCAAATATTGCAATGTCTGATAGAGAATTCTATAGGTAAGAGTATATTATATTAGTATTCACGTATTCTTTAATTTTGCCAGTGTTTTCTTTTTATATATATTTTTAAATTAAGTTTGCTATACATAATCTTTTCATACTCCGCTATGAAACGTTAAAAGTATGAAAAGATTTTTACATAGTATCTTTTTTATTCAGGTCATACCAGCCAGATCTACCTTGGGATAATGAAATTGTAGGTTACGATAAAACGCTCATTCACTGGATGTTCAGGCAAGCGTTGCAGTCACTGCTTTCCAAAAGGCTACAACCTGCAGAATTTCGATTAGTATGCACGGTGCTAAGACGTTATTTATGTGATCCTGATTTTGGTCTTCCTCCGAAACCCCAGCCATCTAAGTCATTGAGATACATTATCTCGACGGATCCTTGCGACTGTGTGATGCCAGAATCTGAGGAAGTTGAAATTACAGAAGCCATGCTGGAGGAACAGGTATTCAAATTATCCTGTTATTGAACTTTAATTAAAAAGCGTAAAAGAAACTTAAGATTCCAGAGCGAGTAGTATAGCTTTCCCCTTCTACAACAGTATGAAGAATTTCAATTCAAACGAAGGAAAACATATTTATTTGTCACACAATACAGTTATTAAATCACTATTTCTAACTAAATACAGCAATAGTTGTTTATCACCTCAGGCGGCGGAAGAAAAGTCATTAGTAGACCCCATAACCATGCAAAAACTGCTGACACCACCTACTGAACCGTTAACATCCCAAGTATGTGAGCTAGCGACGGAGGAACTTCCATGTGGAGTGTTGAAAGAAGAAAGAGAGAAAATAGTGAGGAAACACGAAGCAGCTATGTGCATACAAGCTCATTGGAGAGGAACGTGGGTCAGAAAGTGTCTGAATTCTCACGCTACCTTCACCCCCGAAGTTTCGAAATACGTGAGTTTATTTCCATAAATAATTAGAACTATCATAATCATAATCAAATTAATGGTAAGTGTGAGAAAGCTTGCAATTTTCCTAAACAATATTTTGAGTTCACATCGAAATACTAATGTCGTGTCAGAAGCGACAGAAACTACGATATAAATTTCGATGTCGCTGTATTCAGACCTGAAATAGATATTTTTGAATCTCGCAATATTTTCTTCCTTCATACTAAAATTGCAGCATATCCTCTAATATTTAGGCGAAGTCTTAACCAACTGCGCGGTGTGTAGATATAACAAAACTGAATTTACTTTTTAGATAATGGAAAATGCCTTTGGCAACTTAGACGTGCTGTCGGCACTTATGAACGAGTTCTTTGCGATGTATCCCGGGGCAAAATACTCATACTCCGTGGCTTCAGCACTTAGCGGAGTACATGGCTTACAACAACACACGGGAACAACCTTAATAACACCTAAATGCAAATGGATCCCCTATTTCCAAGGAGTTTTCTACTGCCATGCTCGTGTCAAAGTGCATTTTGATGTCCAAAGCACTCTTCAGTACACCACACTGGCAGTTTATAATAATGATACCGGTGTGCAACTACCACAGGCTTACAACGCACATATTACTTTTGATTTTACACCTAATAATTATGGGTGAGTGTTAGTTATATTTCTAAACACGTGATATTTGTAAATGTAGTTTGGTCTTTTAACCATGAAGCGAGCTTGAGATTATAAAAAGAAAACTCTAGTGAAATGAAAATAACTTTTGATGATAAAATATAGCCAATAGTAAACATTGTTTACTACTAAATTCATTAGACTGCAGCTTTATACGAGATTAAAGTTGTATATTTAATAAAATATATAAAGTGATGGGCTAAATACAGGCTGTATTTTTATATTTGTTTTCTTAAAATATCTGTTCTTATTTAGATATACAGTCATGGGCCATGGTACTCTAAACCAAGCCTGCGGTACAAACCTAGATTGCCACTGGCAACTCACAGTCCTTACTTCCACTGACGGTGTTTTCCACGTCTGTGACAATGATTTGGAGTCATGCAACGAGATTCCTCTTCCTGCGGCCCACAAACTACACATAGACGAGATATTTATACCGAACAGAAGAAATATACTAGGAGGAGTACAGATTTCCGTTGCTAAACATGAAGCTGTCAGTTTTAGAGTGGCTGCTACTTCCCCAGACGTAAGTGCATCTTTATCTATGTACGTCGAAATATGGGCCTTTATCATTATTTGCTGTTAATATACACAGCCTCCGTAGCACAGGCAGTTAGACGCCGCCTGTAAAACGAGAGGCCGCGGGTTCGATCCCCGCACCGAGAGAAATGTTTGTGCGGCCCACAAATATTTTTTCCGGGTCTGGGTGTTTGTGAGACCGAAAAGTCTCTCGTAGTTCGTGATACCCGTGACACAAGACTCGATCTTAGTGTGGGGTTAGGACTATGTATGTGACTGTTGGGTGTTATTTATTTCAATTTGTAAATAAACGTCTGTCCGTTTCCATTACCTAACTAAATTTAGGTTTCTTGCTAAGAGTTAATATTGTTTGAACATTTTACCTTGAAAATATTACTGCATAAAGACGTTTTAAATATGTTACGTGTGTAAATGTTAACATAGCTTTAGGATCTACTAGGTTAAATAACGATGCAAATTGGCCCTATGTCATATTACTTGTAAATGAACAAATTAGACCAGACCAGACTCTAAAATACGTAGAAAAAAAAAACGAAGAAATGCAAATACTGTTTCCAAAGATAAAATATCAAAATAGTTCGTTCGTTACTTTGAACGTTTTGATGAGATAAGAACTGGACAATACCATTACCCTTATTTATTTGAAACCTGACAACTTTCCTTAATTTCAGTTGGAAATTGTAGCAGTTCTTAAAACATTATCATCAATTGGCATAGTGGAGGAGTTAGCCCGCTGTTCGGGTACAGGTGAAATAAACTGGCCTTACATACGATTGAAACCATCACCACCGCCAGACATGAGCCAGTCGAAGAAAAAATACACGTCGCAACATCATTCGTCAAGCGTAAGTCTACCTTCTCGTACATATTTTATCTTTTATAGGTGACTAATGTAGCCAATGCAGTATATCAAATTCTATTAAACGTCATCAAAATCCTTCAGCAAGATATAAAAAAAACGTATCAGAAATTAGAAAATGATACGATACATATTAACATTACATTCATAATTACCTTGATCTGAAGCTCTAATTTTCGGCAATGACTGAAAACAGAGAAGAAAATAAAAATAAGAGAATAAAAATATATATTTTTTAAATAATAAGTAATGCAAACAGCTGTTAACCAAAAAAGCTTAGTATGTGAGTTTAAAGATCTCCTAAGTATTGTAAGGACTACACAAAGAGCCATCTCGTAATGTGGTCCAATTAAAGCAATGTGTCTAAGTGTCTATGAGCATTTCACTGCATTATTTTCTTACTTCTGACTCGGCCAGTAAAGTGACAATTAGCTTAACTCTGATGACAGTCGTATAAAACAGGCAACATGTGGAATAAATTGTTTGCGGTAACATATACTGTTTTTTTAATACATATTATCTATCTTAACAGTTATTTAGAACTGCAGAAAGGATTATGTAATGCTCTTTTGTGTAGAGAAAGGCCTTTCAAAATTATCCTGTAATTAAAAATAAATGAAAATCTATCCTATCTATGTAAGTCCCGCATAATTCGTTAGAGGCCGAGTGACTCTCTTTCTCCCGCCAAACAGCAGAGTAAATACACTGTTTTATTCCGGTTCGAAGGACGTTGTAGCCAGAGCAACTACTAGACATAATGAGACTTAACAGCCTATGTCCGAGAATGGCGTTCGCGGTGCAATGCAAAGCATTGCTGTGTAATTCATGTCATTGTTTGGTTTTGATACTGTCTGTTAGCGGTCGTATCGCTTACCATCAATAGCACACTAGTCTAGCCATATAGCGCAATAAAAACAAAAATCTTATACGCTCGAACAATCAATTTCCTTAGAAAATTGTACTGAAGTACCACAAATGTTATTCTATTCTAGTCGGTTACATGAGCCTTATATTACTTTTTCGTAGGTCAACAAGGAGTCAGATATAAACAGCGCTCGGTCTCAAAAGTCTCCAGCTAAGTCTACAAAGCCCGCAACTGCTACTGGCAGAGCAAAATCCGGCACCAAGGTATATATGTTATGGGCCAAGTGATTAATGCGGGCAGTATTCATAATGCCCGGGCATTATGAATATGGCTACATGATGATCGGGCAATGTGATTAATAGATGATTTTTTACGTGTTGCGCTGCCGCATTGTCGCATCTGCGATAGATCTATAAATTAGAAAGGTTGATCTGCTTATGTTTAGTTGTTTTTTAACGTCCAAAACATTATCTTCAGAAGAAAATTAGTGTACCCACTTTATGGATCAGTTAGGTCGACTGTGCCCCAAAACCGACTCAGAACACCCCGACTTCACGTAGTCTTTTGGTTACCGACCCTAGAGTGTATATAAAATGCCGGAGGCGCGGAGGGAGAGCAGCCCCCGCCCGCTGTAACGAAGGATAGGCAACCGCGCGAGCCGTAGCGGCTGAGGCTGGTCGCCGAAGGCGACCAGCAAGCCGAAGCTGCGGAGGTGAGCATGGGTGCCTATCTTTTGTTACGCAAGGGCGAAGGGGCTGAACTTCCCGTAGCGCCGGAGACGATGCATAAGCTAATTTGTATTGACAACAAGTGTTTCAAGGGTTAGGTTGCTACAATAGATATTTCTCAGGAATGGTGCGTTACCTTTTTATGGGAGTGTTACCAGAGGAGGCGCGACACTCCCTCTCCCCCTCCACTCCTCCCAACCCACCCCCTCGTGCTGCTCTATTCTAAATTCTACCACTTCGGCTCATTGTTTTGATTTTAATTTGTTTACATCACTCTGCCCAATAGGCACTTTGCATTATTCATAATGCCCGGGCATTATGAATAATGCTCGATTAATCACTTGGCCCATAACATATACATAATTTATATTTTACATTATTTTCCTTGAAAATATGTAATATACTGTATTAGCTTTAGGGCTCGTGCCTCCTCTACAACCGAGAGTACGATTGAGTCATTAGAAAAAAATATTATATAAAATATACTATGAAAAAATATAACTTTAAGAGAGGCTTATGCCCAACAATGGACTTATTGCATAAGATAATGATGATGATTGTTAATGTATTGGCTTCGATTATTTTTGTATTTATTTAGGTGACACATAAATTACTCCTGCTATGAGTTACGTTAGTCGCCTTCGGAAGGAGGTTTTTAAAAACACAAATTTTAATTAGGACAAAAATAAAATATAATCAATTATTACAAATTGAACTTAAACTAATTATAGCACTAATAAATTTGGTTGTCGCGACTTTCCTCGACGGCGATCGAAGAAGAAAAGCACTGCTGCCCGGTGATGGTGGTCCGACGATGCTGGTGGGTCATCGGCGTGAGTAATTCATATGGAATCTGCCGACTGTGCAGATTCGTGGGAACTTTTTGGGAATTTCGTTAGGGGCGACACGTAACACCTCCCCTCCTAGACCGACAACTATTTGCCAATGTTTAATGCAAATGTTGCGGCTCTTCTATCTTGAGCTGACATCTCTATGGCAGTTGTGGGAACATTCTCAACAGTAAGTGCTGCAATCGCAGATTTCTTCAGTCTTCTCCGAATGTATAACATAATGATGACAGTGAATACGATAGTCAGGATTACGAAAGTGTATACTGGAACTGTGATGGAAAGAATGCTTGATGAGTCAATAACAGGTGGCTTCACTGGAATTTCCATGGAAATTTGATTTTGTATGTTATGTAATTTATCCAAATCAATTGTTGTAAGATTATATGCGACTCCAGTATTCTGAGAAATTGCAATATCTGGAAGTGACATAATTTCTATTGGTTTTCCGCGGAGCTGGTTATAGATGTTAGCCAAAGTAAACTCAGGTGTTCTTATCTTGCAGTTTTGAGGGATAGTTGCTAAGAAACTGCCTTCTAGGATATGGTGCTGCTCTTGTCCACATAATATTTGAACTTTAGTGGACTTTGGGAATGATATGATGTAGTGCTGGTTATCAAGCTCGACTAGAGCTTCCTTGTACAAAGAGATAGGCGTGGGTTTACACGTTTCATCTATCTCCTGTGAAACAATGAGATGGTGAATGCAGTCCTTTTGAGTCTTCATCTGATGATTTACTTTTTCTTCACATAGAAACCATGTATCTATCTTCGGGCATTCTGCCTCTATGTACACATATTCGTTATTATTGGTTGCCATATAAGGAAAAGGGGATAGGATAACATAATGATTTTTATTCGGGACAGGACAGAGTCTGTATAAATTGTAAGTGGAGGAAGTAGTAATTGGGAATTTAAGAACTACCACGATCTTTGATTTTATAAAGTAAGTGCCTATTCTAATCATATTATAATAATATCTTATGTCTAAATTTAAAATTTTATCTGTACTATAAATATGTTTCAATGTGTTTAACATACTCTTTATTTCATTTATTCCAAGAATTGAATGGTGTAAAGTGCCACTAATACTAAAAGCTAATATGTTTTCTAATCTGATAATTTCGTCAGACAAATCTTTGACGTTTTCACTTATAATTAGAAATAGTTGCGACAATTTCGCATAAAATGTAACTCGATCGTTACCTATACTTGTAAAATTATTAATATAATTTAATGCCTTAATTATTTTCTGTTGATTCATAGTTAAATTACTAAGTACTTCAGATTGTTTCGCGGTGATTTCTTTAAATAAGCTTATGTGTTTATTATAAGTTGTCGAAAGTTCAAGATTATTGTTCTGTAAGACTTGTAAGGAGTGTTCAAATCTTAATGCGTCATCGTGATCAAGATTCCCCGTTATGCTTTTTATGAATGTTCCAAGAGGGTTTATTAGTCCTCTCTTAATGCGAACTGGTTCTAAAGAATCGAGCTGACGAGATAACTTATCAAGCTTATCAAATAAATGTGTGATCTGATATTTGAATAGAGTAAAATTACTGTTCGATAGTTTGTTTGAGGATTTAGTGAGTTCTGAGTATAAAGAAGTAATATGATGGCGTATGATGTTAAGGTCAATTTCCTGGAGGAATGTGTGGAAATGGGAAATTATTTTGGTGGGTCCTAACTCAAAAGGTAATATGCCAGGTCCATCACGAAGACTGTTAAGTCGGATTTCTTGTGCTTGGGCCAGGGACATCAGGCTCATTGGAATCCTGTAACGGATTGGAATTATTAGTTTTAGGGAGTCTTTTTATTCTATTTTTTGCAATGCGGCCTCGTTTCTTTGAGGTGTATATATGGATAGGTAAATTCGTAGTGACTTTATCATGCGTATATCTAGCCGCTAGTTTATTTCTTTGAGCTATCGGATTTTTAATAAAAATTTCTTGATCCTGTTCGTATTCAATTACGGGATCACGCTTACTGTTACGTTGAGTCATGATTACTTCGCGATTCGATTGAGATGACTCACTAATTAATTTGTATACTATTTCCATCTTACTACGGTGGTCATGAAGGTACTGTTGTAATAGTCGTTCTGTCAAATTTAAGTCAGTTGGGTCTCTAGGGTCAAAATGTCCAGTTATGAGATTAAACGGTCTACACTTAGTTACACTATGTATCGAACTGTTGTACGCTATTAATGCGTATGGGACTAAGTTTGAGATTTGTTCGTTTTTATGCTGCAGCTTAAGCAGTCTAAGGTGTTCTAGTAGTATGCCATGAAAACGTTCGATCATACCATTTTCATTTGGAGCATTTGCTGCTGTGGTGTGATGTTGGATTTTGTGCATTTTTAGGAATTCTGTTATGACTTGATTTGTGAATTCTGTACCTTGGTCAGTTGTCAATGTTAAAGGAAATCCGTGATGAGTGCAGAATGTTAAAAGTGATCTTAGAATGTTAGGGGCAGTACAGTCAGGTAATTTATAGACTTGCGCGTATTTGGAAAATGAGTCTATAATCGTTAAATACTTATCATGTTCTATAGTTAAAGTGTCGGCATGTATTAGTTCAAATGGCTTCGAGGGTGAAGGTACTATTCTAAATTGTTGATTTAAGGGGTTACGTTCGTACTTTCCGCAACCGCAAATGACACATTCTTTTATGTACTGCGAAATAGTATCCTTCATTTTAGGCCAAAAGTACCGTTGAGATAGCGAAAGGAAAGTTTCATTAATACCTCTGTGATTTGTCTTTCCCTCGTGGTATTTTCGTATAATGTCTTGTTGGTTTAAGAATTGATTGACATCTTCAAGATCGCGCTTTACTAAAATTAAATTCATGGATGAACTTTTAAAGGTTTTCTGAATTATCGGAACAATACTATACATTTTATCTAAAGGTTGTACTAAAATGGCTGTTCGGATTTTTGGGTCGACATATCTTTTAATGATATTGACTATGTCGTCTTCTAAATTTCCTTGGGATACTTCAACTACTATTTTATTGTAGGTATCAAAAGGCTTCGTAATTTTTGGTTTGATGCTAGCTCTATAGGGTACTATGTTAATGACGATCTGTCTCTTGTACTTATTTAAGGGATCGTCTACGATAGGTATTTCAAGGATGGGGTTTTCTACGCTTGTGTGTACAGTAGAGGTCGTGTATGGTGTATTCGTATTATTCTGAACTGGCTCAATTAATGATTTTATGCTGGGTGCTGTGTTGGTAGACGATGGACTCATAAGTGGTCTTAAACTAGGTGCAGTATCAGTGGATGATGCGCTTATCAGAGGTCTATCGTCAGGTGCTGTCACTGTGGAAGATGAGCTCTGGGAATCAGATATATTAACTATAATTGATTCTATTTCTTCATTATGGATTTCTATGCGGGAAAGTGCGTCTGCGTTATAATTGATTTTGCCTTTTTTATAAACAACTGTAAAGTTAAATTCGGAAAGTTTTAATTTCCACCTAGTGAGCCTTGAATTAGGGTCTTTCAAATTCATAAGCCAGAGTAAAGGTTTGTGATCTGTCACTACTTTAAATTTACGTCCAAAGAGATAATGCCTAAAATATTTGGTAGCCCAAACTATTGCAAGGAGTTCTTTTTCGATAGTGGAATAGTTTACCTCGCTATCATTAAGAGTCCTCGACGCATATGCAATAGGTCGATCGGAACCGATGGATCCTTGAGACAGAATAGCACCAATAGCCACGTTAGAAGCATCTGTGGTAAGTATGAAGTCCTTTGTGAAATCAGGATATTGTAATATAGGGTCATTAGTCAACAGTATTTTACAGTTTTCAAAGCATTTTACGTATTCGGGGGTTAAATTTATCTTTGCGCCTTTCTTTAAACATTTAGTCAGAGGTTTCGTTAATCGGGCAAAATCTGGTATAAATCTACGATAGTATCCTAGTAATCCTAAGAAACTTTTTATTTGTTTTGTAGTCCTTGGTATGGGATATTTTAAAATTGCGTTTATTTTATCTGGGTTAGGTTTAACGCCTTCAGGTGTTATAATATGGCCTAAATAAGGAGTCTCATGCTTTAAAAATTCAGATTTATCCATTTGAATTTTAAAGTTTGATTCACGTAATCTTTGAAAAATTTTCTTAAGATTCACCATGTGTTCTTGTAGTGACGTGGAGAAAACCAAGATATCATCTAAATACACTACACAAATTACATTTTGGAGGCCTCTGAGTACGTTGTCCATTACCCTTTGGAAGGTGGACGGCGAGTTCTTTAAGCCCATTGGCATACGTAAAAATTCGTAGTGGCCATGGTCAACATTAAAAGCTGTTTTATGTACATCTGAGGGATCCATTTCCACTTGATAAAATCCACTAGCTAGATCTAAAGTGGTGAAATACTGACATTTGCCTAGTTTGTCCAGAATATCATTTATATTGGGAATGGGATATTTATCGTCTATTGTTTTTTCGTTAAGTTTTCTAAAATCAACTACTAGTCTCCATTTAATTTTTCCTGAGGCATCCATTTTTTTTGGCACGATCCAGATGGGTGCGCTCCAAGCGGATGTTGAGGGTTGAATAATTCCCTGGTCTAACATTTTTGAAATCTGGTTTTGGACTTCTTGCTTATGTACTTGGGAATATTTATAGCTTTTGCTAAATACTGGGTTTTCATCTGTTGTATTAATTCGGTGCTTTATTTTATTAGTGAAAGTTAGGGGTTCATCTTCTAAATAAAAAACGTCTGAAAATTCCTTACATAATTGTGATAAATTAGCTGTCTCCTCTGCGTTTAAATGGTCTGTGCGCAACTTTGATATCACTTGTCGCGTGCGCTCATTCGAGGAATTTATTACAGGTGCAAGATGTTCGTAATTAATATGTGTCTGGTTCTTAGAAATCGATGCGTCAAGTTCCTGATTGTCTGTTAAAATTGTCTGTTCGTCTAAAGTTAATATGATGTCATCACTGGTGGGGTTTTCTATTTCAATTATACCGTGGCAATTAACTACTGAAGTTATGCATTCGGGAATAAGGCAATTATTAACGGCTTGTTCCTTTATTAAAATATCTCCATCAGATACATTCAAAGGAACTCTTACGAATTTTGATGTGCGCGCCGGTATAGTTTCTTTAAAGCATATGGAATTCTGAGAAGTGTATTGCAATATCGGATTATGTGCGAATTTAGTCTTTAGTACAAAGTTTTTAAGGTCGATTTTAGCTTCCCATTTTTTCAGTAAATCCTGTCCAATAAGTCCGTCAAAGTAACTATGGAATTTATATACATATAATTTAATATATTCTGGGGATCTAAATTCTGGAAAACATGGAATTGTAATAGAGTAGTTGTTTCTAGTGGTTGCGTGCACATTTGTTACTTCGAATGGATCAATATTAAGTGGTATGTCTGAAAAATACTTCTGAATGGCTTCAGGACTAATAAAGGATTGATTAGCTCCTGTGTCAATAAGTAGTTTCAAGGGTGGGTTTTGAATTTTTATATATGGTAAATGCCTTTGATTGTGTGTATTTAACTCTATTCTGGGGCATTTGAATCCGAATCCGAGTGAAAATTTGAAGAATTTTCCTGCGGGATTACAGATTTTTGATTTTGTGGGATGGGATGGTTATAGGAATTATTGTCGTAAAGTTCATACTCAAGTGGTGGGTAAAGTCCGTTGTATTCATATTGAAAACTATTATAATCATAGAATTCGTCTACGTGGGGATCAATATGGTCATTTAAGTCATTCGTATTAATTTCCCTTGTTTTAAAATAATTATTTGGCGGTGGGTTACCATGCACTCGCCAGTCATGCCTTAAAGGAGGCAATGTGCGTGCTACGGGGTGACTGATGCCACTCATTGGCTGAGGATAGTTATTATTAGTAGGGGGTTGGGATTTGGGTGGGATTCTAAATCCTGTCGTCATGTTAGACCGTGGCAGGGATCTGAACATTTGTTGAGTCCTGGATGGTCCTTGCATGACATGCCCAAATTGTCGTTGTACATTGGGTTGTATAGTGTGACCTTGAAATTGGGGATGAAAATTTTGTGTTGGTCTAGGGTTAACGTGTAAGGGTGGTGAGTTCAGGGGGTGCGAGTAAGGGTTAACGGGTATGTAGGGTTTCCTACTCGTGTTGCTAGTGTGTGTACTTACCTGCTTATTTTGCATGTACAAAATATTGAGTTCTTCCTGAGCGTACTCTAGAGCAAGCTCTATGGTGTTAGGTCGCATGCATCGGATGCGTGAACCTAGAGGCTCTCGTAATCCTTTCAAGTAAGTTTGTAATGCTAATTTCTTATAAAGTTGCCTTTTGGCTTCTATTGTGGTAGCTAAAGTCTCATGCAGCTGGATGTACGTTGAAATAACGCTAAGTAAATTTTGGACTCGCTCATAGAAAACACTTGGGGTATCATTACCTTGTTGTAACATTGAAAGATCAGTATATAAAGATGACTCATCCCTATGATCTGAAAAAGTGTTCACTAATGTACTTCTGATACTTCGCCAATCGCTAGGGTTACCATTTGTCGCTAATGATCGCGCGGCGGGCCCTACAATCTTATTAAGTATTCCATTGAGCAATGAATAATTTTGGAGATCGTAGCCAGGCGCTATTTTTACATACTTTAAAACTAATTCGTCGCATATTTGCAGAAATCTAATGAGTACATTACTATCTCCGTTAAATTCTGGCACGAAGCGTAATGACTTATAAATCTGATCAATAGTGTCGCCTAGATTTGCTGGACTTTGCGCGACTACCTGTTGAGGCCTTTCCATTTCGTCAAAATTCTCTACTATGCTATTTAAATTACGATACCCGTCTCTTTGCTCGATGCGAAGAGCGTTTCTTCTATCAACTATAATTTCCCTACTTGATCGTGGGTGGAACATATAAATACTAGGAATTAGGATCAATTCCTCTATAGACTAAGGAAATATAACTAGGAATGACAACCAAATTTATAAAATTGTGCAACTCACAGTATGTATTTAGCAAAATACATGGTCTCCTGGTGATTGACGTCGATGTCTGGAAGTCTCACCCGGCGGGTCCTTAATCTGCGTCTGGATCCTCGATGGTCCTGCTCCTCCGATGGCTTCCCGTTCGTTGTGATAGTCGACGCGTCGACGAAACGACTATCAGCGCGGTTACGATTTATGGAAACACGCACTGACTCGACTATCCTACCGACTGCGCCAGTTACGTTAGTCGCCTTCGGAAGGAGGTTTTTAAAAACACAAATTTTAATTAGGACAAAAATAAAATATAATCAATTATTACAAATTGAACTTAAACTAATTATAGCACTAATAAATTTGGTTGTCGCGACTTTCCTCGACGGCGATCGAAGAAGAAAAGCACTGCTGCCCGGTGATGGTGGTCCGACGATGCTGGTGGGTCATCGGCGTGAGTAATTCATATGGAATCTGCCGACTGTGCAGATTCGTGGGAACTTTTTGGGAATTTCGTTAGGGGCGACACGTAACATATGTATAAACTATGGCAGTTTGTCTGGGGCAAATATTTATGTCCTGGAAGTTAGAAACACTAATGTCTGGCATAGCAAGGTTACATCTCATCTTCTGTGAATATTTCTGTATCAGCTCATATACGTCCCACTGCAGGGCACGGGTCTACTCAACAATCAAGAGTACGATTGAGAGTGGTTAGGCCATATAGACCACCACGCTGGCCTAGTGCCTGTGAATATTTGCTTGACTGGAATTTCCTGGCAATTTTTTTTTTGTTATATTCATTTATTTAACGTCCGTGGTCTATTGGTAACGGACCAGACGCGACTGCCATGTTCACAGTGGTCGCGGGTTCGAGTCCCAGGGCCCACCTCTGACTTTTCGGAGTCATGCCCTAAAAACGGTAAAGGAAAACATCGTGAGGCAATTTGCATACTATAACGTTTGTATAAATTTATATGTTATGTAAAAGTCCGCCAACCCGCATTAGCCAGCGTAGTGGACTATAATATGGCCAAACCACTCTCAATCTAGTAGAAGAGACCCGTGACCTGCAGTGGGACGTATATAAGCTTATATAGAATTTACTTTATTTTCTTTATTTGGGCAAAAAAACATTATTACAATAAAGTATATGCTAATAGTGTACATCTTAAAAATATAAGTTAAAGTAATAACCACGACGACCACCACCAGTAATATATAGATACGTTATTGTATTCCACACGAATTGTTTAAAAAATAATATTTTGGTATTAGTTTATTGTTTTTAAGGTAAATACCTAATCCTCTCAATTTGCAATTGTTTTAAATTCTTCATTTATGGAGTCAGTAGAAACTTCAACGTAAGTTTCAAAAAGAGAATCATTATGCCCCTGTATATTATTTTTTTCTATATTTTCGCATTATTTGTCCTCATATAATGAACGCAATAAAGGTATATTTCCATTTTAGCTGAAAGATCAAAGGGCGGCGACGGTAGAACCGAAACAGTACACGATTCAGTAAGTAAATATTTCACTTGTTTTTTGTACCCTGCGGCCACGGTATTGTCAACGCTTGTTAAAATGTATGGTGAAATGACTTTGCCTTTGTATTAGACTGGTTTTATAAATCCTGCAATACAAAAATGTGCGGTTGGATCTAAATATGATTTTTAAAAATTAATGGTGAATGTATAATGAGGTATTCTCGAGGTAGGTCTATGTTTAGCACTGGGTTATTGGCCTAATCAGTATAACAAGAATAAAATCATGATATCAAAGGAGTTTTAGTATATTGTACATTAACTGAATTTATATTTTCGTGTGCAGAAGTGTAGGGACATGAATAACCATTAATGATTCGACATAATCTTCCACCATTGTAGAAATGAATGTGGTAAGATATAGTAACCTCCTAGCACCCAGATATTTTTGAGCTCATATTAATTATGGCCCAAAAGTCCTTTTTGAAAAACATAATTGTAACATTTGCAAATTGTGACCACCAGTTAGAGCTTTTTCGAAACGGTTATTGATTATTTCGTCCTCAAAGTAATAGAATCATTGCGATAATCCGATAATATAGAAAAGTAACAAATACTTTTTGAATATGTTTTTTCAAAAGTCGCTTAGGCGGTAATCAACGCCGTGTCCCGACAACGTTTGAGTGCTTATGATGAATTCGATTATAAAGGCGCTAGGAAAATATAGACCTAGAGAACTTTTGATAAATAACTACTATTTAATTGGTAAAACTAAGTGCGAAATTATATAATACAAAACTACAATTAATTTTTATGTAGTTGCAATTGATTCAAGAATGGATGTATTCCTATTAATTTAAAACATTAATGATTAGGAGTAATTTTTCCATAAATAGGGAAGAGAGGTAATTGCTAAATATTTGTCAGGGTAATAGCACCAGCTGGTTGGCCACTCACATTGGCTCAATGGATGAGAGTGGATGAAGTACGCAACTCACTGGATTATAAACTTGATCTGCAAATTAAAAAGCCTGCTAGAGAAAAGGTAACCATTCCAATAATGCTATATTACAAATAAGCTAACAAAATACCCGGTCTCTAGAAAGTATTTTGTACACATTTATTTCCTTAAAATTGCTCTTACTCGTTTATATGAAGTCGTTTAATAGAATTCGATAAACAAAAACGTCCTTACAAAGGAATAAATTAGTACACATTTATATTTTATGAAACATTTTATACAATTCTTATTGTATTTGTTTTTATTAATGTATTCTCTTTTGACATAACGTACAAATGACATACTGAAATTCACACGGTAAACGTCGTTCAGGTTGCTAATACAGCACATCTTTTATTTCCAAAAAAGTAAACCAATTTGTTAGTATTTTAGACGAAGTCTAAACATAATATAAAAGCGAAACAAAATTCAAAGATTGCTTTGAAGGTCGAATGACTTCAACAGATTTTTTTGATTCTACTTTTAAAAAATATCACTGATCGCTTTTAAGCCAGTCTTTGACAAATATGAAAACATTACATGAGCTATATAGCGAACTTGCGGTCCGGCCCGTCTCCGCCTGGGAACAAATACACTTTTTAAAATGACTGTAATTATGAACATCGGAGCAAATATTCCTCAGATATCGATTTTGAGACCCATCGGATCACGAAAAATGTTTTCGTTTTCCGTATTCACAATGACCTTGTATTGGTAGACAATTCTAACCAGTAATTCCTGAGATTAGAGGTAACAATCAAACAAATAAATAAACTCTTCTGCTTTATTAGTAGCTTAAATTCTGGACAACAGGTTACTTCAGCAAAAGATAAGGATAAAGCCCCTTCACCAATTCCTGGCCATCAACCACAACCTGGAGATGCTTATGTGGAGCTGGAATGTGCTGTAGCAAGCGGTGGAGGTGCATACGCTAGACGTGATGATGAAAGAGACATTGAGTTTGCAGCAGCCAGGCGTATGTGGGATGTCAAAGAACCGGGAAGGAATGCACGAGGAGCGCAAATTAGGCTAGATATAAACTTTATTATATTTTGAAAATTACTTTTAATTGATATTACAATGTTGAATGATAATTTGGATCATTCAAATTATATTTTAATCCTTGAATGAACGTGTAAATTCAAATTGATTGTAAAGTTTCGCGATACAAGATGAAATCATTAAAATTCGTAATTATAAAATGACATGTCATGGCGAGCAATTGTAACATGAAGATAATCATCAGCCTTTAACAGTTTATTGATGATTATTGCCTCCTCTGAACACACGGTCACAAGCTCCTCTCGTTCATTTATACATTCAAACTCAAATCAACGCTACAATTTCCTAAATCCGAACGAATGACCACTATAATACTAACCTTCTGTTCCTCTATGGCATGCTTTTATGTGCGGAAAAATAAAATGTCATATAAATTCTACTTTTGTTAATAAAATCATTGCAGGAGGGAATTTCGAGCGGAGTTCCTCGAAGCGTTACCACCTCCACCGTCCGACAGCGTACATACTCTTGCTGAGGTACCTCTTATAATCATGAATAAATTGAAATTAATTTATGTATATTTAAATGTATTCTGCTATTTCAGGAAGAATTTGGAGAGGAAGCTGTTGGTGAAGAGACAAAGAGTAAGTGAAAACGTTTATTACATTAATTGTATCCTTCGTACCACCTAATGTTACTGCGGTTGGTACCAAAGTATTAGGAAAATTTTTTCATGCCTAGTTTTCATTCGTTTATTTGACCTTATTTTCCACGTGCTCAATTTTAGGTCGTGGCTCTCAGTTATTTATAAGTTCTCATATCTGCTTTTCGTAGAAATAATCTACTTATGAATATGAAATCAAATAACAATTTGCCCAATATAGGTACGAGAAGAACATTGCCTTGACAACAATGATTATAACAATCTTGTTCGCAACATTTTCACCGAAATATCATTTATTAATAGGAAAAGTATTCTTTGTCCAAACGCTAACGGTTTCGGTTCCTTGCTTCCACTTGTTTTGTTGAAATTTTACCGGAATTGAATATGACATGAATTTTATTCTTATTGCCTATAAAACTTACTAAGTTACCAACCCCAACTAAGCCAGCGCCGTGGACTATATGGCCTATCCCCTCTCAGCTGTACTCTCGATTGTGCTCTTGCCATACTGTGGGAATTTTAAAACTAGTAGATGGCAAGTTTTATTTAAATTTACGTACGGATTCATACGTATTGCAAAACGTAACACGTTTCCTGCATATTTCATAATATTAATTGAAGAATCGTGCTGAGGAAAACGTTATGTGGCTTTTGTTATATCTTTATACTATCGGCCCAGCCCGGGTTCGACCGGGTGCAGATACTTTTTTGACTTCAGTTCACATCAGAAACATATTATTTAGTGTACATACTATAATATTTTATATTTAAAATCAAATACAAGGGCAGTTAAAATCAATTTATACTGAAACTAATTATAAGTGGCCTCTTGCATTAAGCAATATTTTCTTTGTTATTTTCTTCTGGTAAATACATTATTAAATGTAACTGCCGTCACTACTTTTACCATCACATCACATTACATACTGTTTTGTCCCATATTATTCATCTGTGTAAACGCAAAGCGCACGCAACGAAAGCCCTCAAAAGGAATAACATTTTCCAAGGTATGCAACATTTTTACTAACTATCCGCCCATAGGCCATTGGCCAAAGCGTGATGTTTTTTTTTTTTTTTGTTATATAGGCTTTAGCATTCCCCAATAAATAATCTATACAACACAAAAATAATTTTCCAATTTAGACCATTAATTCCTGAACATAGCGGTAACAAACACAAATTCTTGAGGTTTTTTATATTAGTACATATTAAGTATAGATACATAGAGAAATTTATGTGGATAAAAACATGTGTACTAGGTACGATTTGAGTACAAACGGGCATAGTAAGTCGTCCGTGTGTACGATGCGAATACGTGCGTGCTCTTGATTAAGCCTTGCCATCGTAACAACTTGTACAATCAATTATATCATGTACCGATTACTCTCACTGAATTAAAGATATATTGAAATAAAACTATACTTTATGGATTTCATCGCAGATTTGGTTGAATATTTTACATCTTTTAACTTTCCGATGTTTTGATTAGGTATTTTATAGCTTTCGCGGTCTCGGGGTGGACTGAAGTCAGTTACTGGTACAATTTAACTGATCAGTTACATGAATGAGCAGATGACGAATACGTATGACTATTTCATATTGGATGGCTATTTCAATGTCTTAACATTCACAAAGAAACCATTATTCAAGATTTATTATAATCTATATTATATCTTTGATTAATTTGCTTCTTTCAAATTAAATTGCGAAATAATATTTATACCATTAATAAGATCGTTGTTACCGAAAAGATAAGCTGTATATTCGGATAGTCATTATGAAAAAAATTTCACATTCAGTAAATTAATGACAACTGCCTCGGTGCCGTAGTTGTACTACAGTACAGTTACAAAACTGAGGTCTCGGTTCGAATCCCGGGTCGGGCAAAATGATAATGGATTTTTCCATTCATTATCAGCCCGGAGTCAGGAATTTTTTGCCCGATATGGCGATAGGCTCGCCCCCTATCACATTGTGGGACGAAACTTACTAGGCGAAATGTGGGTGTCCTGGCACCTGCCTACTCCTTTTGGGAAAAAAGGCGTGAGTTTTTGTATGTATATATATAAAACCATATCATTCGTTCATCTCCAAATACCCACTATCATTCTCTGTGAGTTAAATGTCGTTGTGCGGAGTATAGATTATATTCACATAAAAAGGATTCAGGTCACAGCCATTATGAACAAATGCGGGTTTCGGGCTGCTCTATGATGCTATCTCTATAGATTTATTTTAGACTTTGAGCCAGGCCTTTGCACTGCCATGTCAGCTCGGTTTTTACTGTAAAATGTTTTCTGTAAAAAAGAGATTTTTCTTTTAGTTTATGTGATTTTCTTCAACACAGATACCTATATTATATTTCTGTATTAATAAATATTTTAACAGCCTCCTTGATTCATTAGGTGTTGGGTTCGGTCCTCGCACTGAGAAGAATGTTTATGTAAATGGGACCCACGACATAGGATTCGATCTTAGTGAGAGATCTGGACTATGTTAATAACTTTTGGGTATAAAAATATATTATTCTCTTATAATAAGAATTTATTTCTTAAAAGCCTCGTAAATGCTTAACGAACTTCGACCGCTTATTTCTTCCTAGCAATTATCATTCATGAATAAAGACAAGATATTTATATCACCTATAATTATTACACTAAATATGATTATTAAAAGGAATAATGATATTATTCTAAATGGTGCATGTAGAACAATTATTAAGAAGTCGAGGTCCATAGTTTGATTTAGTGGCCTTGTTATATGAAGACCTGTCTTCTCATTGTTTTTGCACTACTCTTAATAAATCTAATAATCAATTGTAGGTTTTCTTTCAAATATGATATCAGAAAAGTCGCGATTCTTCCAAGTAAAGCCGACCTGCTCATGCAGCTGGATAACGAATGTACATCTGAAATAAAACGTTTTGATAAGAACAAACGTTTACTAAATAAATGATGGGATTTCATATCATGCACTGTCATACAATTTAGCTTAGTTTAAGTAAAATTAATATTTCAAACGAATTTCAGAGGATGAGCAGCAAATACAAACGCAGCAAGGACCGACACCGGCGACGGAAAGTGGATGTAAGCCGTAATTAAAATTTCAGCGTATATTTTTGCTTTGGATGGACATAAAATATGATATACATTACTTGTAATTGAATTAAAACGTAGCTGGGACTCTATTTTTTATATTTAATGTTGTTTTTATTCAAATTAATGCTTTAAATAAGTGTATTTTTACATCATTCTTTTGATTGCTAGCTTTAATTTCTTTCACATTAGTCACGATATCTTAGTTACTTTAGAGGAACGCTTTATGAAATAAGTTTTTGAATGATTACGAGTACTATGATGCAATATTATACAATTTTATTTTTCTAACTACTTCTCTACCTACCACCCGGCTTCGTTTTTGGTAACAGTCTTGATATACCCTGTACATTTAACTAAAGAAATACCTTGTCTACAGTACTAGAAATAACGGTGGAAAGTGAAGAAGAAGCCAAATATCTAACCATGCCAGAACAGTTGAAAGACAAGTTTATTCCATTATATTTTTTGCCATTCTGCATGAAAGAAAAGGACGAAGAGTTGAGGTAAACCCTTTGAAATTAAAAGCAAAGCTTTCATATTACGACAAACTGATACTCAAAGGGAATGTCGTACTTCTATCACAGTAAAGCGGCACTCACATTTTGATATAAATAATTTACATGGATAGAGAAATATGGCGTACATTAAAACGCACACAATTTTTTCATTGTTGATTGAATTTTGTTTTCAATTGTATCTTTTCTTAAAATATTGAAATATTGATATTGCATTGGGTATTATATTTATACTGTCAACATATAATAGTATTTAAATTACTATAACAGAAATATAATTACTATAAGCTGGTCGTTTCTTATTTGCCTACATAGATAATTACCAGAAATATTTTCAAGCTGTATTTACTCTTCTAGTGTCCTACTAACTCCAGATATGGCTGAAGCAGCTAAAAAAAACAGGAACGCGCGTATCGAAGCAGCGTTGGAGAGAATGCGTGAATTACAGGCTTACAACGAGACGTATGTTTTGGGAAGGCAAAAGACTAGAAGTGCGCTGTTAGAAAGACTTTATGTCGGTGAGTTAACAATGTTTTAAATAGCTCTGGTGCTCTCGGAAGAAGTTTAAATTCGAAAAGTTTGGTAATTTATGTGATGTTGACTGAGCAAATTAAGATTCAGGGTTTTTCATTACACTATTCGGTTTTCTGGTCGGTTACTTTTCAATTATGTTTTTGCCTGAGACGTTTACAGCACGACTAATAGTAGTAGATAGAGACAATTAAATGACAATAATTATTACCAATCAAAAACTCAAAAAATATTATCATATTAGAACCTACCTTAATTTCATATCGTTGTTACATATAAATTATGATAATGATACTACGTGAACTAGTCTGAAATCGTCTCTTAAAAGTGAAAAGAAATTTTAAAGAAGTATGACTCCTTGCAGACTCCCAATGGTCTCCGGAACTTCACCAAGTATTAGAAGAGAGAGATGAAGCTATAGTACGTGAAACTCTGAATCGTACTCTATCGGCTACCAAAAAGAAAGCAGATTCTAAGAAAAAATAGTTTGAAGTTTAAGGTTATTTATCTCGCTTAAGGAAATGCAGTTAAGTTTAAAAATAGTTTATGTGATACAAATATGGTATTTTGTTTGCAATATGTGTTGGGTAATATATTACTAATATCCAATATACTACTTGAAATGTTTAACGTCTTTGTCCATTCAACTTCAATAATTTATACTATGATTACTTAAATAGACCAATAATTACTAATATTTTTACAGCATTGGTAACCTTTATTTTTTCAAAGAGTATAACAGTTGAGTAATAAATCTGACCATCGAAGATAGAGGAAATGAAAAAAATGAATGAACGATGTTTACATCGTCAAAACTTGGCCTAATAAAATATCGATGGTCTGGTCAAAGAGCATAGCAAATGATAATAAAAGCGCCCATAAAAAAAAACATCATAAAGTCAGAAATCCAATAACACTAGTAGTTCGTGCAGATTTTGCGAAGCCACGGATTATGAATGAATACATAAAATTCAGACGTGCCACAGCTTTGAGAATACTCCGGGGAACGACTGCCGCCCCTATTAAAAATCTGAAAAGGAAAATGTCGTGTTTATGGCCATCATCAACCTATCGTCAAACTTAAATTAGATTCTTGGAGAATGTTCCCGAGAGACCTTAGTGATTGTAAAACGATTTAAAGAATATATTGACGTCAAAGCACATAGGTATAACATTTTATGTTATGAAAGAAAGTCTCATCGAATGAACCATAGTACGCTCCGCATAAATAGGGCATTATGAAAAAAATATTTTCGTTTCCTCGTAATATTTTTTGTAGTAGAGAATTTCAAGTTTGGGTACAAATAATATACCTTTAGCTTTTTGAAGGTCAGGCGCGTATTGGTAGGTAATTATTGTTTGTTTATAATATGGTAAAGGGAAACTTCGTAATGAAATTTGCACGATTATTCTTTACAAAAAATTGAAATCACTTATGAAGCAGATTTGATGTCGCTCTATGAATTGGCTGTTGATTGCTCATGACTCATTCTACAAATGAAATTTAATTTAAAACAAGAATACTATACATAAATATGTTATACTTACAGAATGCTTGACGTAGAACTGTACCAACCTAGTTCTTAGTATGCTATCTGCGAATTCCAAAATCTGTGTCGCAGACGTGAACCAATATCGAAGTTATTGCAATGGACGGTTTTCATTCAGTCGTAGCTGCAAGGAGACGGTGATTCAAAGTGTCCCTGGATGCTTGCAACGTACCTCTTGAATTTATTACTTTGGAGGAGATTTTAAGTGCCGATGAGTCTTGTAGATAGTTCAAAGGACAACCAAGTTTCTTTTATGTCTTAGCAGATTGTTGATAAGATTGTTATCATTTGAATTGACTTAGATTTTAACATAAAATAGTCTGTAAATATAATTGATAAGATGTAAGCTGTTTGGCAGTTGGTAAAGAAGGTTACAAAACAAGAGGCCGCAGGTCCGGTCTTTGCAACTAGGTAATGTTTGTGCAACCCACAGTATTGTACTTTTTGATATCTATGACGTCAATTTTGTTTCTAAGTAGGTATAGGATTGGGACTATACACGTGACTAATATTTAATGTCTCATAATTTGATCACTACAAATAGTTCATCTTCACCATACAAAGCCATTATTTAAAATATGACCACAAAATTCGTGAAACAGTATTTCAGTTGACAAATTAAATTTAATAAACCAAAAAATGTATATAAAATACGAAAAAACTAGTTTGCAATTTCCTCATTTGTACGCGAGTCACGTAAAAACCACAAAACAAATTTAGTTGAGTTTACTGTCATCTAACTTGGTGTATTACGAGAAACAACGTGTACTTTGTCTGGATTTAAGACGTTGCTCTCATGGCTATGAAATATGATACGTCTTTAATAATAATGAGCTGATTTCTATCTTTTGTCGTTACTTTGTTAAGGATTTAAAAGTTTTATAGCAAAAATGATAGAAGCATCATAACTGATGCCAAGTTATTTGTTTACATAATAAATACAAATTAAAAGCATCTTGGTTATTTTTATTACATTTCACACATATTTTTGACTCCGAGACAAACTATTCGTGTTCATCACAATAATTTGATCAAAGTGACATGAAAAATTTTAGTGTAAAATGGCTTAGGCCCAAGTTGGAACTGTGTCACTATCTGACTGAGTCAGAAATATAATAAATAACAGTCAAGTAAATAGTCCTGACCCCACACTAAGAACGAATCTTGTGCCGCGGTTATCAGAAACTACGGGAGATTATTTCGGTCTCGCAAATACTCCGATCCGAAACAAATACCTATAGATCACACACATATTTGTTTCCGTACGGGGATCGAACCCGCGGCCTCATGTTACACAGCCAACGTATAACCAACTGCGCCACGGAGGCTGTCCAATGGCTATTAGGGTACTTCTTTCAGGACTGAGTAAGTTTTCATTTATAAAACTTACTATAAATGCATAGGAAAGTTGACAAAACTTCATAAATAAATCCTATCTAACACCATGGAATATGTCGACGTCTAACTGAGGTAACAACATACAAGTTAATATGACGTAATACACCCACAACTCCACACAATCTGGTTTTAGACGAGAATATCTTGTATTGTGGGTGCCAGATATGTAACAATGCGGGGTTATATTACATCGAGGCGAGACAATCAGATGTGGGTATGTATGCGACCTAGTAGGAACTACATCGAGTCATTAACCAGTGTCGATGCACTGTTATAGTGAATATTGTTTATTGTGTAAGTACTTAATCGCCGACGCATCGCTACAATTGAGAGATTGATTGACAATAATACAAAAATACATATTCCAACACACTGCCCTATTCGCGATCTTCATTTATCGTTCTAGAAATTCTTTTAAAGGCCTTATTGGTATGAAGTTTCCACAAATATGCATATTTTACTTTGGGTATGGGATTCTCACCCTAGATCAATATATTTAATTGTTAGCATCTGGTGTAGAAATTTCTCTCTTTAGCTTTAAAATACCACTCCTCAGCAATCTTTATGGTTTAATTGAATATTAAAAACCACCGACCCTCAATGCCACCGACCTTAATTTCACAAGAGTTCGACAGTGTCACTTCAAATTGACAACAAATCGATATTTAATGGCCCTATAATTTCCTTAACGATACTCGAAACGCTAAATACGTTTGAAGAAAAGTGTATTAAAATGGAGACGTTTGTTAAAATAATTTACCTATAATTATTTATATTTAACCTATTGTCTTCCACTGTTGTTTGTTTCCAACCATCCGGATTTCGAGCAGCCCAAATACCTTTATATTACTTAGTTAACATATAGGTGTTATGGTATGGTATGTATTATAATAAACTTGAAAAATATTTTACAAATTTTACTTATTAAAGACATTGTAGAAACTCACAGTCTTAAAAGTTTTATCTTTTGGGGTATTTTATCAACAATTATATTTTTTTATGTTATATCCAGGATAAAGGAGTCTAACTATAAAACCATTGTATCGGATGAAATCAATGGGCAGTTGATGTCAATAATGTGTTCAGTGTTCACAGATGCACACCGCCCCGTGCTCACAATCATATGTCCATCAGTTTCAACTCAATTACGATCAGTTGGATGCTCTGATACATTTATATATTTTTAAAATGTACTCATATGCCGGTACACATGAAGTTAAACAGAAATTGATAGATCGATGCCGTATAAAAAAGTACATTTTATATCAATTTCGTACAAATTTGACTCCTAAGTAAAGTGACCCAAAGTTAATAAGGAAATATTATGATATGCTAAAAGAAAGGCGTTGAACAACTACCGGCATTATAACATTTAAGTACCGTATGTATTACAAGTCCCAATACCAGGTGATTGTTTTTTAAGTTGCAACACCCGCAGGTAAGTACTATGCACAGCGGGTTTCGCCTAACCACTAACACTCGTTCCATCTAAGTAACAAGTTTCGAAACACTCGCAAGTTCTAAAACTCCGAAAACTCGGAATGCGGAATCAAACTCTGTTTTAATGTATCTTAGAGTAAAGGGTTTCGGGCTTTGAAAGTAAATGTGGGTGTTTTAGAAGTAAATGTGGGTGTTTTAAACACAGCACGTTACACCTCCAAATATAAAGTGAATAGTTTATAAAACACTTTAGGCCACGTCTAGAGACAGACGCTAAGTGGACTTTGATGGGCGCGCGCTAATGGGAAACGGTTTAAGTGTTGGGATACAGCGAATTTGATTAAGATAGCATGACACAATACAGGGTATATCCATACTCCGACCGAAAACGAAGCCAGGTGGTAGCTTTAGCGACTTCAGACACAAGACAACTAAAAATGTTGCAAGAAAACGCGACGATTTTTCTTTAATGAACGGACTTGTTTTGTATAATTTGTATGAATAAATAGTATTTTTGGGGACCAGTTATGTACAGTTATGGACTTCCTGCAGAAGTCTCAAGTCGCAATCGAACTAGGAAATCATAAGACTCAAGAATACTCGCTGTCTCTTGTTCTATAAACATGAGGCGGTGCCTTCACCGTCATTCACCACTCATTATTACACTGAACACGCCGCTGTAAGGGCTGTCTGGCCTCACATCTCGCAGGAAACACTTAGAGCAAAGCGACAAGCTTGCTAACTCATTACCTAAATTAAAATTGACTCTACAAAATTATGTAAGCATCACGTCGACTAACTTTTGGGATTTGATAACATTGACATTAAATATATTGGCTATTGAAGCAGTTTTTTAAGTCCTTGGGGCACATGACAATAAGTGAGATAAGGGTATAGAAATCATATTATATAATTAGAACCTAGGATGAAAATTATTGCGTATCAAGAATGTTGTCTTATAAGCATACGTTGTTATATCCTTACTCGTAAGCCGTAATACAGATTAGCAGACCATGTGCCATCAAATAAATGTTAGTCGGTTAAATGATAAATGGTCGGGCAAAGTGATATTAGATTTTTCTAGATTCTTGGAGAATCTGATATTGAGAATGCTTGTGCATGCCACGACTTTCATGGATACGTCGTATATAGTCCAAGTCGTTCGACTGTGGAATGCACTACCAGTTGTCGTAAGGCAGGTGCAAACACTGACATCTTTAAATAAATGGTCAAAGCTGTTGAAGACTATTATTACCTTACTCTCTAAGCAGCTGCATTATGAAGTTTTATTTCCTCTCTTTGTCTCAATAGGTAATTAGGTGTATTAGATAATTATGTATCATATATTGTGTATATATTCATTATAAATAATTTGTTTGTCTATTCTTTATAAGAGCATGTTTTCTTTAAATTCTATACTGCCCTTACTTCTTATATCCATCCAAAGGTATTCTGTAAGAAATGGCCTAGGGCGATAAGACCGCCAACTGAACTCTTTAATTTTATTTGTAAAATATTGTATGCTTTTTGTTTCTTTTTGTGGGCATTTAAAAATAAAAATAAAATGAATAAATAAATATATATAAATGTATAAATGCTTAGTAGAGCTATTTTTGGTTTTGTATTTATCACTAGCATGTCGGCTACCCGTTACAAATACAACAGTTTCAGCTGACCAGCATAACTGTGTGCACAGACGAAGGATAACAATATTATTTCGCCCGCGGATACTCTACTTAGATTGCGCTACATGCAACATCACGTGCTTTGTTTGCACTTTATAGTGCCAGTATTAAAGAAAAATCTAATATGACGCCAGTACAACTATTTATTTATAGTATTTCATCCTAGAACTTCCTTACGTATTCTGTATCAGCCCATACACGTCCTACTGCAGGGTGCGGGCCTCCTCTATAATCGAAAATACCATTGACGACAACTTCCTTAATAAATAGAAAAAAAAAACTTTTAGAAGATTCCCTTTCTCTTCAACCACAGGAATTCTACTGGACTGAACATGGGCGTCCCCCAAGGATCTCCAAATTGACCCGTAGGAAGCGGTCTGCATCCAGCGACTTCCTGCAACCTAGAACAGGCCGTCCCACTGCTTTGTAGGCGGGCGGCCGACACTACTCCAGGACGTGATCCCTAATGAAACTCGAATATTCGGACGTTCTACATCCGAATATTAAAACGCAGTAATTTATAATTGACTTATTACGTACCGGCTAATATACAAAAATAAACAATTAGGTATTGCTTTAAAACAATGGATTCCAAACATCTAATAAACACCATACTTGGATATCAGCAACAATCCACGCTAAAACCTCACATTTCCTCTGTATCATTTTTTCTGAGAAATGGTTCAACTTTATATAGAAATTCCAGTTTAATATACGGTGGCGTGTAATAAAAACTTCCATATTTCATACCTCTGCCGTACCCTTAAGCTGTGTGAAAGCTTTTAGGTCTACGTATTCCGTATGTGCCAACATAGACACTTAATATCTCTGGAACGAAAAGTTACAGCAGGTTTTGCTAAAATTGTCGACATATGACCTATTTTATAGTCGGGATAGTTTTTTGTCACCTCAATTTTCATATTCAAACCAAACAAATATTGTCATTTTATATTATTATTACACTTTCTATTTTTATATATTTCTTGTTACACAACAATACCATTAATTTCTTCAATAAATAAATCTAATTTATATTTTATAAACATCAGCGAAATATCTATCCGTCTATATAATCACTTGGTTTTATGCAAATCCGGCGTAATTCTACTATCTGGCCAGAAATAACCATCTCTAGTATGATATAATGTAGTATGCTCTGCATTCTCTATCGCATTTACCACGGGGAGTGTTCTCGTGAATTGTTCGGACTTGTCCCTGCTGCTGAGTTCCGCTACCGTACTACACGTCAAACCTCCAAATACCACCCACATCACCTTGGAGGTTGGAAATCCACCACAGTACGTTTTTCCCGGCACTTTCTCCCACGTACTACAAATCTGTGGAACCAGTTGCCAGCGGGATCATTCCCGGACAGATACGACTTGGCGACCTTCAAAAAACGAGCGTATTCCCACCTCAAAGGCCGGCAACGCATCTCCATGCCCTTTGGTGTTGCAGATGTCCATGGGCAGCGGTGTTCACTTACCATCAGGTGAAACGCGTGCTCGTTTGCCCCCTATAAAAAAAAAAAAAAAAAAGAAATGATAGTCGGTGTCGATTACTCCAGTTTCAATCAATAGATATCTATAAATAAATAAGAAGACTAGGGAAAACAAAATAATTTTACTTTTATAATACTATTCATTCAATACTAATATATCCATTTGTTTGTAAACAGATATTAACTACATGACATATGTAATTAAAAATATATATAAATCGTAATCATAAAAAAAATATGTCTTCAACATTAGTAATATCTCGTTTTAATCTTGTATCGTCAAGTCAGCTATCTTCATAACAAATGAATTTCTTAATCAATAGTAATAGTAACATTTTAACTTTCTGTCTTCAAGCGAGTTAATCTACACGATCATGAGATATGATTCACTACTCCACGTCCCAGATACGCATGCAATGCCGGCTTAGCTATTCAAGCAAATAATTATTAATTAAGCCGATTCGAGGAACTGTGCCGTACTGTCGTACATTTGCATTCAATGTTGTATTCATACGAAGTTTAGTATTTGGCTTAGTAGTCTTTGTTTATTCGTAATACATACCTACTGGAGCATGCCTTTAATAATATTTTAGTAGTTATTGATTTCAATTTTCATTTATTTATATAATAGTATATAAATAGAACATAAATATCAGGATTTTTTTCTGTAGTAGGTCAAGGTAGGAAGGAAGGAAGGAAATTATAAAAGCCAATGGTATAAAAAAGGAGTAGAAAATATAAGTAATTTCACATTTGTAGGTATCCTTTGCCAAGAATGCTAAGCGTTGCTTTGTGTTTCATGGTGTTGTTGGGTTGTGGGTTGTTTGGACAGCAGTCCATGAGCGGTCGTATAGCTTACCACCAGGTGAATGGCATTCTCGTCTGGACATTCATGGCAATAAAAATTAAAATATATTTAGCGTCTGGCACGTCGTGCATCATTACGACGTCCTCCTATTCCCGCTACATTTTTTAGCAAAAACTGATGGCTAATTGAAGAAGATTCCAAATATTTTTTATTTTATTTTTCTAGCGATCCGGCCCGGCTCCACCCGTGTGCAGAGACACTTTTAAAAAGGGGAGCCAAACTGTTCACTTCCAATTATAAACTGGAATATCGACCAATTGCACCGCGAAAAAGGAGTAAAAATTTTCTCGTTTTTGAAAAATGTTTACCACTACTTCTCGTCTATAGGCCATAGCGTGATTAGATATAGCCTATATCATTTCTTGGCAAATGACCTATCCAACACAAAAACAATTTTAATTAGCCTATGTGCTAATTCAGGGTGTCAGCTATCCCCATACCAAATTTCATTAAAATTAGTCGAGTGGTTTAAGCGTGAAGAGGTAAACAAACACACAAAATTTCGCATTTATAATATTAGTAGGATTAGTATAATATACGTAATACAAAAAATGCAGCAATTCCCTGGACGTAGGATCCTTTTATCGGGGCACACGTATGTCCAGCACTAAAGTAAATGTGGGAAGTTTATAGTAGACTCATCAATTAATAATGTCAATACAGAAGCAATCAATATGCTCAGTAAACTAAATAGCTTTGTGTAAGTACCCGTTTACGAGTGACGAGTGAGAAGTGAGCCGGCGTCTCCTCGTGAGAAATCAATTAAGTCTGAGTTGTACCTGCGAAGAGCGAGCGTTCATTAAACAGAACACAGGACTCGCGCCTTCGCTAATGGTATCAGAGTTTAGATACACTGTCACTATTTCTAAATACGTAATTCGTAAAAAGGACTATGTTTAAGTATTAAGAGTGTTTAATTGTTGTGTAGATATAGTTCGTTTGAAAGATTTTGTTAAAATTTGAATTCATTGATTTCAAGTAAATCTATAAACTCTCATTAACATTTTTAATCTACTTTCAATTAGTATTTTTATTGCTCTATACGAGAATTTACGATGAACCAAATATTCTGAGATTAGCTTTAAAAATGTTTGCGTTATTTTTGTAAATATTTGCCTTTTTATATATAATATATAGAGCCTTGAGAACATACGAGTAGGCAGTTTTTTATCATAGTAGGTGTAGAAAAAATTATGGGATCACTTTAATATCTTGGTTCCGTATAAAAATATTTTCACTTGCAAATATGCCCAGAGCCAGCCAAATATTGAATCACAATACAAATAAATAATATGTAAGAGCACAGTAGCTTAGAACCCCTGCGCCATTGAAAGCGAACATTTTTTTTATTTTGTTTATTTCATTGACCCGGTAAACGAGCAAACACGTCACCTGATGGTACGTGATCACTGCCGCCCACAACCATACACAACGATTGAATTATGGATGTGTTACCAGCCCAACAAATGTCGAGGAGAGCGGACTCAAAAAAGGACGGAAAAGGGGCATTGGGCATCCCACAATCTCTAGAATAATAATCCCAAGTATAGTCGCTATATCTTTAAATTTTAGTTTAGTTAATATTCCTTTATTTAAATCACCCGTCTTCATAGTTCAATCAAAGCTTGGTACCTATTTGGAATGCATTTCGTTACCAGAGTTATTTTATTCATCAAAGTTTCCCTACGGAGCTATGTTTTAATTCCAAACGTGATCTGGCTACGAGTTACTTTTGTGCTTGCCAAAAATTTGTATTATTTGTTTTATACAACAATAACATTTTAATGAAATTTTTAGACACTGTACCTAATGGAATACGCATTTCTTGAGCCATTCGTATTTTATGTACATATGTACGAGTATTATTATAGATTTTTAATCTAAGATGTAGATTTTGCTCACAAAAAGTTTGAGTTTTGAAAAAAGAAAAAACTGCAAACCCAAACTTAAACAAAAAACAAAATTTAACCTCGAGGCTAATGAATATGTTAATCTCTGTCTATATCTGTATTAGCTCATATACGTTTCTCTGCAGGAGACGGGCCTCTTCTACAATCGAGAGTACGATTGAGAGGGGTTAGCCCGTACAGTCAATTACGCTGGCCTACTTGGTTGGTGGACGTTTACATACCCTAGAAATTCTACCGAATCGCTATGGCATGCAGGTATCCTCACGATGTTTTCCTTCACCGTTGTAGTGCGTGGTGATTGACTATCAATACACACATGACTCCGTTCATCCTAGGATTTAAACCTGCGACCATCACAAACGTATTGGCAGCCGCGTCTGCTCCGTTACCAATAGGTAACCATGCATTTTATAATATTATGTTAATACTAAATCTCAAGTAACTACAACCACATTTTGCCTAGATAAAGCCATTTAGTTGGTTATCACTGACATCTTAATTGCATAGATTAATAACTTAGCTTAAAAACATATCTGTACATTTTTCTGTCATATTACGGAGTTTCAATCACGCAGAAAATATCCACCCATTTTATAAAAACACCTATTTTACCTACATTTCTTATAATATCTTGATATTCCAACACAATTTTCACTGATAAAAATGTTTACCTGCAAAACCCCAAAAAATGTTCGTCTAATATAGAACAGCCAGGCTTCTACAGCGTTGTTTTACATGGTTCTGTTTTTAATCAAGTGCTGGGATCACAAGAGGCGGCGCAGACGAGCCATATTGGCTTCAGAAACGGGGCAAGGTAAGACGAGAAATTTAATACTGATAGATACCTTAGCAAGAATCCTTATGTGTCTCCTTCTCGGATGAGTTATAATATTCTATAGATTAGCAGGCCATTGTGTCTTAGCTTGGATATGGTATGTGATTAGTAGTGAGTCTTGACTGTAATATGTTGGGAAGCTGTATGTATTGCCTAGGTTTATATTTGTATACTAGTACTCAGTACTTCTATTGAAAGGGTCTTGAATGGTTATTTAAAAGGATATTTATATTATTATATATTTAGATTAATATTTTTTTGGTTCAGTATTCGTTATTACAGCAAATAAATAATTATTCCATTAATTGTGAAATCACGTAAAACGTTTTTTGGTTAACACTGAAGGGTAAAGAATCAATTTGTTTGATACGTCCCAAACAATCAACGAAACACGAATTTCAGGAGTATTAAGTTTGTTCAAAATTAAAAATACCTCTGAGATAAATGCCAAGTATTCCTTTGTTATTCATGGTGTTGTTCGCTTTTGCTACTTTCGTATCACTGACCATCAGGCGGATGGCATGCTCATATAGCCATTCATTGAAATAAAAAAATACTCGAAGGAGTGCGCGCTTGACTATTGGCCTCGCACTTATTATCTGGGAGGAATATGTCTTTAATTAAGCACCCATTTAACAATGTCCAGATCAAACGGACTCCATCAGGATCGAGTGTGTTACATATGTAACTTTCACAACACTCAATTTGGAATAGTCTGATTGCTATCGGATCGAATGTTTGGCGACGGCTAATCGATAATCGAACGTTTCAATTAAATAATGTTTTATTGAATTACACATTTTTTCTTGGTAGGAATTTACGAAGACTGCGTAAAAATATTAAGAAAACATGCGTGTATTCTGTATATTTCAATTTGCTTTTGCCCTTTCTTTTTCTTTGGCTAGCAGAATAACGACCGATGCCAAACTCTGATAACTTGTCTACAATAAACCTGCATTATGTACTCCCGTATATGTTTTACGAGACGTGTTTCATAGTATAATCCTCCGATCCCTGTATGTTTTCCTTATGACAGCCTCCGTGGCGCAGTTGGTTAGACGCCAGCTGTGAAACGAGAGGCCGCGGTTTCGATCCCCGGACCGAAACAAATATTTGTGTAATCCACAGGCATTTTTGGGTCTGGGTTGTAAGAACGAAAAGTCCTTCGTAGTTTCTTATATCCACAACACAAGACTTTAGTGTGGAGTCAGAGCTATGTATCTGACTATTGGGTGTTTTTATTTTTTATATTTAACATTATCAGTAACATGACTTTTTAACCATATTTTGGAATGATTTTGTCAACAATATTGCAACCGGGCCTGACTTCAACCTTATCTTTCCTCACTTTCTAATCTATCACGGTCGTCAAATTAAAAATGTATTTAGAAAACTTCTACTTATGCAAGCTTCTTCACAATGTTTTCCTTTACTGTTGAAGTAGAAATTAATCATTAATTGATTCGACTGCCTCGGTGGCGAAGTTCTACTACATGTCGATGGCGGGGTTTCATGTTCGAATTCGGGATCGGGCTAAGTGATACTGAATTTTCTATTCATATTATCAGCCCGGAGTCAAGAATTTGTGCCCGAAATTGCGATAGGCTCACCCCCTGACTCATCATGGGACTGAACACACAAGGCAATATTTGGATGACCTGGTAGCACCTCTGCCTACCCTTTTTGAGAAAAAAACGTGAGTATTTATACAATCATAAATACGAACATAACTACGTATTCAGAATTTCAGATATGTATGCCCTGGGTTTGAATCTGCGATCTTCGATTTTCCATTCCAATCTTCTCTTTTCTGAAGGGTCCCTCTCTTGAAATACATCTGTTTATGTTGTTAATTAACTTAGAAGAGCCTTGCAGACGGATAGCTCAAGTAGGCTTTGTTTTCACTGGTTAGTTTGCTACCAAGCCACCATGTCTCCATGCTCCGTTGAGATTTTCAAGGAAATTAACAGTGATACTGACAACTGGTATTATTAGAATATCGTAGTTGAAAATTATGGTGTCGATTATTTGCCTAAAATACGAAATATATTATTTTTCGCATTACAGTTGTTGTTAATTAGGATCGAGTGTAACAGTTACAGAAAACATAATGAAAAAAGCAGTTTAAAAGAAAAAATAACGAAAAATACACTTTGGGAAAACATAAATAGCTTTTATACTGAAACTAATCACAATAGGTATGTACTACTTCGGATACTTTTATCACTATTGCAATTGTTCTTCAGTCTACGCCACAGTGTACGCTAATTCACTACAAAAATATTCAATCACCTTTGAACATATGTACATATCTTACTAATATTACAAAGGCGAAAATTTGTGTGTTCGCTACTCTTTCACGCTCAAACGGCTGGAATAATTTGATGGAATTCGGTATGGGAGGTAGCTGATTAAAACATAGGCTTCTTTTTACCCCAAAAATGTGCCCCGCCGGATGATCAAGATTTTCATATATGTATATTTGCTACTCTTTCAAGCTCATAGAGATAGTTTGGGACAGAATATAGGGCGAATGGAATGGGATATAAGAGGACAGGATTACGTGACTCATGGAACTGATTGAGACGGGACAGGATGGATTATAACGGGCCGGGACGAGAAAAATAGTATATAGATAGACATTTACGTTAAGTTTAAATATAAAACAGTTAATATGCGTACACAAGTAAAACAGTAAACAACGCGTAAAACAGTGAATATCTTGTGTAAACTGGACTCAAAAAGTATCCGCATCCGGACGAAGCCGGGTCGAGCCGCTAGTTAACATATAAAACACAAGGCTGTACGCCACAATTCGACAGCAGGTTCCTCAGTATGAGAAAGCTATTCTTGGAAAATACGCGTCGATGCCTCGTCTGCTCTATTCATCGCTTTTCCAATAATTTTAATGAAGTGTTCGTGTATTCGTAATTGAAAGGGAATGAACTGAGTAAATGAGAGTTGGATGTTGTTACTATGCTGATCGTTTACATATTCCTTTACACGTTTATTAATCACTAGCGGTCGGGTCAAAATGTTTAATTCTGACTATCAGTTTAGAATGTCGACCAATCGGACCACGAAAAACGAACAAAATTTCCTCGTATTTGCTAGAAATATCACTACTGCTTTCCTCCTATGGATCATAGCGTGATGATATATAGCCTATAGCCTTCCTCAATAAATGGACTCCCCAACACTGAAAGAATCATTCAAATCGGACCAGTAGATCCATAGATTAGCGCGTTCAAACAAACAAACAAACAAACTCTGCAGCTTTATAATATTAGTATAGATTAAGATGTGGAATTTGTTAAAGGATTTTTAGATGGCTGTATCAGCTCATATTAGTCCCACAGGGCACCGGTCTCCTCAACAACTGAGAATACGATTAGGTGTTTAGGCCATATAGTCCGTCATGCTGGCTTTGTGGATTGGTGGACTGTACCTACCATGAAATTCTTACAAATTGCTATGGTATGCAGGTTTCGTCACGATGTTTCCTTCATCAGCCTGTAATTTGGCTACACCATTCATAATTATTGTACATGATTGAAACCACTTGTAACTTTTTTAATGATCACTCTATTGTAAGTTTTACCCGTTCTTCTCTAATAAAAACCGCCTACCGAACCGGGTGGTAGAACAAAAGATGACTGAACCTAAATGATGTTGAACATTTGAATAGATTCAATAAATAATTTTCATTTTCATGCATGACTATTAATTTTTAATAATCTATGGGATATATTATTAAATGAAATTCAATTAGGCACTTACGAATTTTAGCTTTGGTAGAACTTTCTTAGTATAAAATGAATTACGGGAAATGATACTTAACAAGCTTAACAAACTTCATAGGTTCATCGCGCCACGTAAATATAATGTAATTATAACCTTTGTATACTTATTATAAATCAATAGAAATGAAATGAGGCACACTTCTGTTGAAACTCAGAGCAGACATCTTTTGAGTTTCATCACGAACATTTAAAAATATATTTTTTGAACAAATGGTGGCTCCATTTGTATTTATTGAAACCATTTAAAAAACTTAATCTTTTAACTTTCTTTGTAATAAAGTGCCGCTCTTGAGTGTTATTTTGTTATATTAAGTAACTTTCGATAGGTATCCTTGATTATCCTCCTATTTAAAAATCGGTATCAGCCCATATACGTCCCACTGCAGGGCACGGGCCTACTCTACAATCGATAGTACGATTGAGAGTGGTTAGGCCATATAGTCCACCACGCTGGCCTAGTGCGAGTTGGCGGACTTACATACCATAGAAATTCTTATAAACCGCTATGGTATGCAGGTTTCCTCACGATGTTTTCCTTCACCGTTTTAGTGCGTGGTGATTGACTATCAATAAACACATGACTCCGATATTTAAAAAAAAAATAATGTACCTAAATTATTGTTAGAAACAAGAAACAATTGAGACACGAGTGCTATGCTGTGCCACAGTGTTGACCTCTTTTTGTGAGATTGAGATGGTGGTGTATCTTCCACACATAGACATATAGACGTCGCTGCCTTCTATAGACATAAAAGTACTTTGTCTGTGTGCTTGCTTTCTTGATTCACAAAATCTAATGTTACATGTTTGTATATATTATAATAAATTATATTATATGATTACAATTTAATAAGGAATTGTTGAGTTCATAAGGCGCCTAACAATACGATTGTAATTTCAATGCTATTTTTAAGCCGGAAAGTTATTCATTATACTCGAATAAAAAAATAATAAAAATATATTAGGGAATTTGTAATAATCCAAAATGCTTAGTAAAATAATGGAGGTAATCTATCATATCCTCATCCGAATAATTCCGCATACAGTAAAATTCAGCGTTTGCAGCTACAGAGCTAATGTGACGTGGGGCCTTTTGTACCATACCCGTGTCGCCTGTGACGGTCCAACAATCATTGTCAGTCCGATTGTTCGAGCAGGGTTGACAGACGTACTAATATTTGTTACAATACTGTCTCTCGAACCGTGAAGGAATTTCGTAATTCCGAAAATTTTCGACAGGTATTTACCATGTGTTCGGGTTAAGTTTATTCACTTTTATTTGTACTTGTTTTTCTGGAAAAGTTTTTTTCATTTCCCAAAAAATATTGTCAAGCGTGACTTAAAAAAATCATTTTTTACGTTGCACTCTTAAGTATTTTATACTGCCAAGTATTAAATGATTTCAAACGGTACATAAATTCTGCCAAAAGTGTTCAAAAACAAAAACTTTAACTTAAAAATCCCTACCCAAAACTAGAACGCAAAGACTGAAGCATCCTTCAAAACACAAGAACTCGTGAAAGTTCAAAGTAAAAACTTGCACCAGAGTGCGTGCCCTAATGAATTCAAAGCGCAAGAGTACGGACACAAAGCGGCGTGCTGTTTGTATAACACTATTATAACGCATGGCCGTCATTCCACGGCACCTGCCAACTCTACACATCTACGGACCTTTGTCTACGCTCCCTTTAATATCCTTCGTTTGTATGCAAGTTTTTCCTTTTAAATAAGGACTTCCCTTCCCCTTAAGTTATCCAGTGACCGAGTTTCAGAAATTTTTCGCTTTAAGATTTCGCAGCGCTGAATTTGAATTTGAAAATGGAATGACGAATTTTCGCGGGAATGACAAAAGCGGGTTCATTATAAAAATTGATTTTTTAGGATATTACTATTTTTTGTAAGAAAATCCATATAGATTACGTAGCCACATGTTCTATCCAAAAATATCTTCAACAGCAAAAATAAAAAATATGCTGTTTGGAAGCTGCTTGGGATAAGGACTTACGATGAAATGATTTTTAAAAAGATAGAACAACTTTTTAAAAAGTAATCATGCAGTATACTCGTAATAAATAGCAAGATTTAAAGAGGACCTAAAAATGAACAGTTAATATTCTGCCTATACAGATTACACTGCTGACTACAGGACATTTTTAATATACATACATAGATGCATTAATAGAACAAAAATAATATATCCATCACCATGTTTCGGCAGTGAAAACGTGACGGGCCCATAACCTATTGAGAGGATTTTTTATTTTTATTTATAATTCTTTATTGTACACAAAATATACTAAAATAATTTTACAACTAAGCGACTTATAAGTACGTTCAACGGCGGCCTTATCGCTAACGGCGATCTCTTCCAGACAATTTTTGGATGGATTAGAATGAATAATGAATAATGGATACGTAGAGATAGATTAAATATCTATTTCTTCTAACACAATATCCTAGAAACAACATAAAAGAGACGATTTTCTTTAAAAAAAATAATTCGTACCTTATTCAAGTCAGTATTAATAATTGCTTTTCAACAAGCGTTATCAAAGTTCATAAAACTGTATAAACGATAGCCACTGGAACCGATTTGCACACTAGCTACCTTAGATTTTGGAATAAATTTTCCTTTAAAACCGGTGTAGCAGCAAAATAAACACCAGTTAATTATGTTGACGTTGAGCGACAAAAGCTAACTTAAGCGCTAGGAAACAAGTATTAGCATTTATTAACTTTGCTCCTATATTAAGCGGGGATAAAGTGCCGGCTCGTCTAATATGAAGTTCGAACCTGGACCGTCATATTGCGAGCCGAACGACTACCCTTTGAATATGCATATGTGTCTCATATTGTATGTTGAGTCTGATGTATCGCACTCGGTAATAGAGTATGGTGAGCGTTTCCATTGCACCTCGGATATTATCTTAAATATCTAATGAGTATTTTTTTATTAGCCAATATCTTTTCATTGCTGGGTAAGGCTTACCCCCTTCATCCTACATAAATCGCGGTTTAATGCAATTTCAGACTACCTGGTTCGAAAACCTCCAGGTTTGGTAAAAAACCAAGATATTAGCTTAAAGTTCTTTTGACACACAGCAACGTGTAGTCTCAATTAAATATAAGATAGAAAATGAAAGTTTAGACAATAATATTTAATTTTTATTAATTCGTGGTACACTAGATCCAATGTAGGCCAGTATGTTAGAATAGCCGTAATTTGGATCCGTTTATTTCGCTTCTCTCTCATTTCAAGTTGATATATTAGACATGATTTAAAAGTAGAATCAAGTTTTGAATTAACGCCAATAAATATTTAAAATTTATACCAAGTTATTCCACGACGGGCGTCTACACTTTATATTCCATACAAAATTAAACATAGAATGTTTTAGTTGAACTGGAACGGGAAAACTTTCAAATTAACCAAATGGAATTTAAGGAAGGTGAACTTTAAGCCTGAAACGAGCTCATAAATTTACAACAAATGTACATACTAGCAGCCGGGCCTGGTTTCACCCCGTTGCAGATACTTTTTGGGTTCAGTCAACATCAGTTACATATTATTTCACTTACTAACTGTTTAATTCATATTTCAACTCAATATGTTTCATTCTATCCCATTCTCAAGGCATGTAATCCTGTCCTCTCCAGTCCCACCTCATCCCTTTGAGTCTTAAAGAGCCACAAATATATTAACATATCTGGTTCATCGCGCTGCATTTTTTGGTATAAAAATTTGCCTATGTGTTAATCTATGATTTCAGCTACCTCCTTACCAAATTATCGCAATCCGTTAAGCCGTTTCTGAGCTTAGCGTTCACAAACACACAGATATTAGACAAAAATTCTAATAATCATTATTTCAGGTTCTCTTACGTTAATAAGACCTCCAACAATAGCTTTCTCATATATTTTCCATGTACAGACATGGATCAGTAACGTTTTTTTAAACATATACCTATATGTTTAAATCAGGACCGCATATCCATCAAGAGATAGCAATCTTTTACCTCTGGGTATTCCATGTTGAATGCACTCTCAGTTTAGAATAAAAAGTATATATACGAAAATAATTTATAAAAGAATAATAAAAGTATCCTTTATTATTCCTGCGACACTCGGCTCCTGCACCCTCCCTGAATACGCAACACAGTTCGCACTTTTATTCCCGCTTCCTGATATGGCATTGTTGCAAAAGTATTTCATTTTTTAATGTAAAATATACAATGAAATCGTGAAATGTCGTTGAATTTTAGAAAATAGTTTATGTGCGAGTGAGTTGGTAATATTAGTTTTAGTTTTTATTATAGTTGTCGAAAACGTTTTATTATTATTTTAATTGCGTGTAAGAAGTGTACTATAATAGTCCGTTTAAATAATAATGCAGTAATAAATCTTATTTAATTTGTAATCTACATGGTATGTGTTCTGTTAATCTGTAATACTCGTGATAAATTATGTGCAGTCTAATTGACTACTGCTTAGATGCGCAATGTTACAAATTATGAGTGTAATATGTAGTAAAAATACCGGTTTTAGCAGTACAAGCGTCTTGGACAAGATTATTACACCTACTATGAGCTAGCCAAGCTTACGTTAAAAAAACAATAACCTAACCTAATGCGTGACTGTTGGCTGTATAACATCATTCCTAACACCCTGATCTTGAATACCGACTCAAATCTACCCTAATACCAGTATTGTTAAATATCACAGACTTCCGCATACTTGGCTAATGAGCCATAGCCGTGAGTCAATGGAAACGTCCAAAGCTCACCTAACTCATAGTATTAAACGGTCAATATGCAATCATGTACACGGATGCACGTGTGTCTGTTAACGTATATGTGTGTGTGAGTCGCGCATGTGTGTCTCACGGCCCTTGTCGACGGCCTGGCTGGCACAACGCAGTATGTGAGAATTTTACTACGATATTTATTTAGTAATTATTATTTTATTATTAGCCAAGGTATATGACATAGTATATAATGGATGTCTACTTATATAAGGGATCCTTCCTTATTCAAAAGGCAATATCGCTATGCATGCAATGTTTTTCAAATTGATTATATTGTTACATTATAATAATATCTGAATCATAATTTTTATTATTGTTTTTATTATTATTCCAGCTGATAATCAATCTAAAACAGTCATATGTAGACTGCAGTAATTTAGATCATTCAACTTATCTCATTTATTAAATATCATTTTCTCAAAGAACAACGCCCCTAGCCCAATCTCATGCGGTGCTGTAATTTTATTTCACGTATTTTTTTAGATCACTAAAACTTTTATAAAAGAGATTTACAGTGTTATATTCGAGCCAATAGACAAATGATATATAGACAAAGGAAAGGATAAAAATAGCCTACAATATAACAGTGGATGGAAGTACAGAATATCGGAAACCGTAGACCGAATGAAAAATGGTGGTTTTAGTTCCATCCGACGAGAACAAACTATAAAAATGGAAATATTTTTTTACTGCCTGTGGGTTTTAGAAAATATATTTCTGCGGATGCTAGAAATTCTTTTATTTATGACGTGTGCGTACGTTTGAAATTTTATTTTATATCAAATTCTTGGCAAAAAATTTCCGAATTAGATAGAAATCTATACAGACTTGGATATACTGAAATTATAATTTCACCACTTGTGATATTTATGTGAAGATAAAATGAGTCCTAATAAAAATTCATAGTATTATTGTACGATACTAAGCATACGATATGAGCATAGTAATTCCAATTGCCTTCGTACCATATTTTAACAATACAACATGCTTTCTTAAACATGATACGTATGGTTAAATTATTTACTCAGCTGAAAATTGGTTACCGTGCAAAAAACCATGCCTGGTAAAACTTGTTATAATATTTCCTTTCACTCTTTTCAATATCATCCATTGATTAGCAGAAAAATGTGAAAAAGTATTATTATGAAGAAATTCACCATATTTATGAATATGTTAAAATATGAAGAAAAAATTACATTCGCTTTAAATATGCTTTGAAAATTTGACTGAAAAAATATAACCAAATACCAATTACCTGCAAATTCAGTTGTGCCTCTACTAGTTCTCAGTAGAAAATAGTAGAGAGATTCAGTTAGTAAAAAATCATGTAGATAATTAATTCAAGATGCAAATATGATGACTACACGAATTTCCAATACGATATCTAAATGTCATATCTTTTTAATCTTAATTAATCTATTTTCTAAAATGCCAGTGTCTCTCACACGCAGTGCCAAATAGAACATAATCCCACTTTTACTTAATGTTTACACTAGTAAACTGGAAATATTAATTAATTTACTGTTGCATGATACATTCTTACTCAATTAGAGCGTAGAACGCGGTAGCAAGCCCATGCTAGGTCCGTATTATAGTGGCTCTAGCACTCAAGATAGGCGGATGGGTTTTTCATTAGGCGCAACAGGCTATTGTCTTCGTCACACGGTAGGAAAAAAGTTATTTTAAAAAATAATTTTAAAGAACTAAGTTCCCGCTCATCGCTAAATAAAATTCGAACGCTGTGTTTTTAAATTTGGTAATTAAAATTGAAATTGGAACGTTATTCAAAATGTTGTTGTGTCAGTGCACGTGTTTGTTAGTTAAAATTGTTTTTTGTTTTCTAATGTGTTGATAACGCTTGTGTTTTTGTAAATTATGGAATTGTTTCCGGCCAGTTAAGTATGTTTTAATCGTTGTTGTAGGGGTTCTTATTTATTTATTTTATGTTTATTTATTTTTAATTTCATGTAGTTCGAAGAAGAAAAGAACAATTTTAAAAATATTTTTTATTTTGTGCTAAGTGGCCACCATTTCTTCATAGTTTTCATTAATGAATTTCGTGATATCCTGGGTAATTATATTAAATATTGTTTTTCTATTTTAAAATTATTGTTCAATATACTTATTGCAATTGACTCATAGCATCATAATTATGTAGTTCAAAACTATTATATTATTACGAAACCATTGTAATTAAATCTACTTCATTAAACTTAAATTAATGTATTTTATAATTTTTATTTTTCTCACACGTTGCATAAATTGCTATATAATGCTAAAATAGTAGAAAAAGGCTGAGCAGTTACATTGTCTTCGTCATATTAAGGTTACAAGCAAATTATGTGTGTTTTACAATACTTGGTGTTTCAGTGTGCGACCGAGTAATGTAAGGCCGGGCGGGAGCTTAGTGCGGTAATCGAATTAGTGCTAATTAAATTTGTTTTGCGGCCACCGCTGTGTCACGCGACTTCTATGTAGGTTAATATTTGACGGCATTTTGTCATCCAGACATCTTTTAAAATTGTGATTACTGTTCTGTGAGTTCCAGACTATCGGTGAGTATTATTCCATTTTTAAATTCAATTATTTTGCATTCATTTGCGAGTGTGTTACTTGTTAAAACAATAGCGCATGACTAATTCTTTTCGAGACAATAAAAAGCAATGAAATACATTATGTTTACGTGTGCTATAGCTAATTTGAATGTGATATTGAAATTTCTGTTCATATTGCATACTTAATTATCTTGTGATATCAGTCTATATTTTATGACGTCATAAAAGGCTTAATGGCGTTCATTTACAGACAATATCAAAGGGAATATTAATTATGCGAACGAACAAGCAATATCTCTTCTCTCAGAATATAGTAAATGAACTTGATAAGGGCATATTGGTATGACTGTACCTAGTGTACGTTCTATGCATTCTCATCATCAGCCCGATGCAGTCCACTGCTGGGCATAGGCCTCTCCCAAGGTACACCACAGAGCCCGGTCTGCTGCTTTGTGCGTCCAGTAACTGCCAGCCCTATTGTGCAAGTCGTCCCGCCATCTGACCAGAGAACCAAACATTCTATGCAACCTATTCCAAATTATTGACTATCAATATCTACCTATACCAGATAACGAGACCTGATAATATATCTCACAGATTATTACAAGCTTTAACTAATTTAGTGCATATTAGCCTCGAGCAGGTTGGTAAATATATTTTAGCAAGCTAACCAGCGGATGTTTGAAGTAGGTATACAAAGTTGTTCACAAATGCAATTCCGCTTACAAAGTGTTACTACATACATACATAAACTCACGCCTTTTTCCCAGATGGGGTAGGCAGAGGCGCCAGGGCACCTACATTTCGCCTTGTATGTTCCGTCCCACAATGTGATAGGTGGCAAGCCTATCGCAATATCGGGCACAAATTCCTGACTCTGTGCTGATAATGAATAGAAAAATCCAATATCACTTTGCCCAACCCGGGATTCGAACCCGAGACCTCAGCTTTGTAAGCATACTGTAGTACAACTACGCCACCGAGGCAGTCCTAATGTGTTACTAAAGCTGCTTATACAGCCTAGGTGGCGCAGGTAATGACAGCTGACAGCGAAACGCGTAGCTGCCGATTCGAACTTTCCACCGAGGCAAATTAATGAGCAACATTTTTTATCTTAATGTTGATGCTAAATATATATTGGCTTCAGAGGGGCTACTGTATGATTCACAACGAAGTTCGAAGTGTTTGAACATCGTATGTAGAACTGTACGATTATGCCTAGGCACTTCAATAATGTTCGAATCCTCTATCGTACATTGTAAACATAGCTAAGTTCAGAGCGAATGTTATAAGAATCATAGAGAATAATATTGATTTTAGAAGTGGGTAAACTTTTATCTTGCTTTGGACTCTCCTTATATAGAATGTACTCTGTGCTTTGGACGTCCGACATTTGGACTTCATTTTTGATCATAGAGCAACCCCCCTGATTCCTACGACACAAGATTTTTATCTTATTTTATGGTCAAGACTATACAAGTTAATAGGGTTTACACCGCTGAAATGATATCACGAACTATATTTTGAACTCATATTTACTGCAATATTAAATTATTTCCTTCCTACAATCCTGGGTCCTCTAAGTACATACTACATACGTACGTAAACCTAAGCTTTTCTCCCAAAAGGGGTAAGCAGTGGAGACACCAAGATACCCACATTCCTGACTCCGGGGACGATAACCAATAAAATACTGGATTTTTTATTTTGAACATCCCGGGATTCGAACCCGAGACCTCAACTTTGTAATCGTACTGTAGTACAACTCTGCTACCGAGATATTCTAATTGGCGGTATGGCAAGGGATGACAGAAGACTAGTACCTTTCTGAAGCATAAAGAACATGTCCTACATCCTACTATCGTACTAATATTATAAATGCGAAAGTTTGGGTGGTTGTTAGCCTTTTCATGCTCAAACCACTGGACCAATTTTGATGAAATTTTGATATGGAGGTAGCTGACACCCTGGATTACCACATAAGATACTTTTTATCTTGACAATAAATAGTGTTCCCGTTAGATGTGTACGGATTTGAAATATACTCGATACTTATACAAACTCAAAGGAATTGAATGGGAAGTTATTACCTTAGTACGGTTGTAATGTTGAGTATATTACTAGGATACTAGTAGCATTTTTTAAACAGTTGTCACGCGAAATAGTTCCTATATTTCTAAACTGGACTGAACTCAAAAGGTATCTGCACCCTGGTGAAGCCGGGCAGACCGCTAGTAATAATATATTGCGAATCCCTTCATATCTACGCAGTGGATAATTTGTTAATCTAGACTGGAAACCTTATAGCGTAACAATTCCGATACTAGATTAGTCACTAGGCTTCAAAATACATCCATTTACCAATGAGCGGTGAATAGCCTTGTTGGCTAAGACTGAAATAACCTCTCGTACACCGGGTCATAATCGGCGATGTCAATTAGAAGTACACACAGAATATCGAATAAGAACTTTGTAAATCTAAAAACGATGAGATATAATATTAATGAACGGTAAAGACGCTGCATATGTTTTATATTGTTTAGGATAACTTGATTTAATAGTATTAAAATATTTTGATTGATTTGTATACTGCGTTACAGTATAATGTCATGTTGTTTGTTTATTGAGACAAGAAATCCTGAAAAGCTTGCCTCGTTGACGGCAGATCACATAGATAATAATTATAAAACCTTGCTTGAACAAAAATATTTATCAGGATAGAGAATCATGCCTTTCACAATCATGCTTCGTGGGCTCTGAAAAAAAAGAATACTCAACAGGCATACAGAGGGTTTGCTCCAGAACGAGACAATACTATTGTGATGGATACATTTAGACTGCCTTGATGGCGCAGTTGTACTACAGTATAATTGCAAAGCTATGGTCAATAGTTCGAATCCCTGTTCGAGCAAAATTATATTGCATATTTCTAGTAATTTATCAGCTCAAAGTCACGAATATATACCCGATATGATGATAGGCTCTATCACATTGTTAGACGAAAAATACACGGCGAAACGTGGTTGCTGCACCTCTATCTACCAATTCTGGGAAAAAGGCGTCACTTTATGTTTGTATCTTTTTAGACTCACTACATCCAGACATGTAAAGAAACACCAATGGATCATTGACAACACTTTATCTTTGATAACACTGACATTAAATCGCTGCGAGGATCAAATCCGCGCCCTCGCAGCAATCAGTCAGCATTTTAACTAAATGAGCCTAGATTTCAACTAAACATACGATAGAGCGGGATTAAGCCATAGTCCACCACACACACTAGTCTAGTGCGGTGGTTGACGGAATTTATTTACCACAGGATTATTTACATATTGCTTCGGCATGGAGGTTTCCTCACGATGTTTTTCTTAGTTGTTATAGTGCGCTGTGAGTGACTTCAATACACACGTGACTCCATTTAATAATTGTAACCATCGCTATCTATAATCACTTACAATACTCGAGTAACTACCGGACATAATATAGACATCTAACATCTTATGTCTCAGGATGGTAAACGCAGTGGTATTCCAAGCATGAAATTGTAAATCATGGTGTTGTTTGGTTTTGCTACTGTCTATGAGTGGTCGTATCGCTTACCTTCAAGATAATGGAATGTTAGTCTAACCTTTCTTATTCGTCGCAATAAAAAGGGGCATAAACGTAATGACCGCTCTCGTAATCTTTCCAGATTTACGTTTCAGAGTTGCATATGCTGAAATCGTAACACCGCAGACACTATCGTGTCAAGAGTGTAACCATATTTTATTGCAGGATATCCTTGTTTATGTTCGTTTGGGTAATTTATCGCACGTCTGTTAGACACGCTGACTCCGGGATGTATCGGTTTTTGGTTCGACTCTCAATGGGGACGTTTTCAGTGGCTTGCAAATTTATGATATCTAGTGTGTTAATCTATGCCAATTCTATCAATTTATAGACTTTTTAAGATAAAGGATATCATTGTTTTACTTTTTATGGTATTTGGTCGTATATAAATAAACATATCCACGAGGGCTCGTAGTGTTTTCTTGATAATATAGGTATACGGGTTTAGGATGATGTTGCCTAACTCGTACTTAAAGAACAAGCAAGAGGAACAACTAGTTCACACACTAGATAGATAGATAGATAGATAGATAGATAACACTTTATTGTTCACCACATATTACATACAAGTAAACAGATTACATTTTTGAAATAGTGTAACAACTGGCGGTCTTATCGCTATTAGCGATCTCTTCCAGACAACCAAACGTACGATGGATCATCCGTTATATAAGATTATATGTAATGTGGGGGGGTTTGAAAACCTAACAAATAAGAATATATATACATTATAAATACAAGGGTAACAAATATTATGTATACCTAATCCTAATCAATAAAGTTTTAATGAACAAAAGAAATATATATATAAATAAGTAATAATAATAATATATTTTAACCAAACTACAATTAAACATTAACATTGACTGTCACGATAGGGTAGAAAGATAGAATTTTTTAACTTTGTCTTTAAAAACATTAAGTGATGGCGCTTGTCGGATTGTTGACGGTAATGCGTTCCAAAGGCGAACAGCATTAACAGTAAAAGAACTACCATAAAAAGTAGTTTTATTGCAATTAGCTAGCATATACGTTTACTTTATGAATCAATTATGTACATGTATTATACGATATACGCGTAAAAATATTTTCTGTTACAATCCAAGTCTCTCATCCTTCCTGATATCCACGACACAAGACTCGATCTTAATGTGGGGTCAGGATCTCAGATCAGGTCTATATATGTGACTGTTGGGTGTTTATTTATTTATTTATAAAATCGTAAATGATACTTCCACAAATACTCAAACCTGGACAAATATCTATTTACCATGAAAACAAATAAAGCGACCATCGGACCCTCAACTTTTTTCCATTGCACCAATAGATCGTCAAATCTGTTCCAATTCACACAGTATTCATAATTTATACTTTTTAACATACGCCCTTTCGAGTCTAGGCAGAATATGGCCATGGATCTTATCGCTGTATATAATTATGATAATCATGAATCAATTTACATAAACAATAAAGCCTTGACGTTTGACCTAGGATAACCTATTCCGTTAGATGTCAGACTTTCCAGTGTTTAATTAGTTTAATATTTATAGCATGGCTTATTTTATTACTAATGAGAGGTACAATCTATATTCATATAACATGTAATCTATATTTACGTTACATTAGTACTGGAACATTTCTTTTTTTTTGTTAATTCATTTTTAAATTGTTACTTAAGTAAAGCACCGCGTTCGTAAAAAACTGCAATCAGTAACTAAAAAAGCCGTTAGGGGCGTCCATAAATTACGTGAGGTGTTTAAGGGGGGGAGGGGGTCGAGTCAAATCTCATCTAATCTTACGCTGGAGAGAGGGGGGGTCTCGGCAAATATCACGCAATTTTTTTTCTGATTGAAACAAAAAAAAATATACTATTTTGGTCCATTTAATCCAGATTGTACATGCATAAGATTTAATCTTAAGCGTAATCGTAATACGATAAAGATCATTCACTAATTCGTTCAATAGAAAATAATTGCATTCATACTTCGACGTTATACATTTACTTACTGTCAAACCACCATATTTGTTTTATACCAAATAGCTCAATTCAATCTGAATTCACGGTACAGTGTAGCCCGTCCTTTGTTTTCGCGCCAAAATCATATGGACATGTTGGTTCCAATAGTCTCTCTTGAGACCGTGGATGATTCTCCATGGACTGAATTAGAGTAGATACTCTTTTTTAATCTAAGTAGTTACGATTTAAGTATTCTATTGTTAAATTTTTATTACACTTATAATTAAACTCTCAGCAACATTGATTACTAGTCATAACTAGTCGTAAATAAAAGCACGAAGCAAATTTGTTTTTTTCTTTTTACAATAACAATCCAACACGTTTATATAAGAAACTCACATTTTGAAAAATCTCACGTGAGATTGGGAGATGGGGGAGGGGGTTGAATAAAATCTCACGACATCTCACCAGGGGGGGAGGGAGGGGCAGAAAATTAAAAAAAACACCTCACGTAATTTATGGACGCCCCCTTATAAAATAGTGAAGATAAGAAAATATTGAGTTATATTACTTTATGTGTATATTTTGTTAATGATAATTTATTTTGAACTCATGCCACACATATTTTTAATATCAATGAAGGTACCCCCATAATACATTTAATGTCTTCATTTACTACGCAATATAAGTCCCATTACATTCATTTTGTTTTCCTCCTCTATTAGGGGGAATGGCACTCGCAGAAGTTTTATGTCCTGTAACCATATGCTCCTTTGTAAGTTTCCATTCGGCCCGTAACGAGTTAGGCTCATAAACAGAAAGTACTCGGGAAAAATACCAAGGTTTACGCAACAAACTTTACGACACGCCTAAAACCACACGCACCAAATAACTTGTTTATGTACTAAATATCTGACCAAGTATATAAGTATCTACATTGACACAAAATATTTATTATTTATTTAACAACTTCATATTCAAATGAAATCGAAGCATTTATAAAACTGAACTGATTAGAATGTTAAGATGTGAACAAAAATATTCCGACGATTTGAGGACCTCTTCCTTTTTTGAAGTCGGTAAATAAACAAAGAGCTTATTAATAACAATAAATAAAAATTAGTATCTAAACATTTCCCGTTGGATATCGAGTTACCATATTAATATTAAATTCGATCTAAACACCCTCATTAAAAACATTCTCTTTTATGCCTAGCCTTGTATATAATTTATTTATTATATAAAACACATTATAATTGAGAAAATTTAATATTTTGGTAGTTCATGGTAACGTTTTCAAGTCGCTTTTTTATAATGTCATTTCAGCAGCAGTTATGCATTCAGTGGAATTATTACAGTAACACGTTCTTAATTTAATTAATTCAGTTTCTAACAAACCTGTATTTCTTTAATTAACTCCAAATATATATCCGAAGGGTGCTGAAATGTCTCTCATAGAGACATTCGCAGCTAAATCGACTGCAGACGATATAATCTCATTAATTAACTATACGGTACTGCAGGAGCTAACTCGTGATTAAGCGCAAAAGCAATTTTCATTGATATATTTCATGGGTATGAGACTGATTCATTATTCGAGAGTCTTTATTTATTTTAAAATAACAGAGACTAAATGTTCCTTATTTATGTATGTGTATGTATAAGCAAAGCATCAACATATAGGATAATCATTAGTGAAATAGAAATGAAAAAATGTATGTTGTCCAACACCGCTGGATGGAGTGTTCTATAAATAGCTCTTTACGGGAGACAATTGTAAATAAATTAGATACAGGCGTGGTACAGAGATTTGGCAGTATCTGACTCTGAGCAAGCCAGAATGTTTGAGTTAAGTGTTAGAAAAATAGGATTATATAATTATAAGTACACATATTGTATAAGGGTACAATGGAACTGGCATATCCGTTTGACAAAGCTTTCTAAAATAAATAAAGAGAAAATAATACAATGAAAAAAATTTAGCTAAGAAAAATAAGACATAAAATATTTTATGTGTGTCATTTTTAAAACACATCGTTTATGGTTCTTTAATGACTTTATAACTGATTTATGGCGGTACAGCAGAAAATGATTCTCTCTCTCTCTCTCTCTTTCTCTTCAGCTACAGGAAAGCCATTGATGAACATATGTCTCCCCTCCCCTCTCTCCCAAATGATTAAATTAACATTCTTTTTCATTGCATAAATTCGATTAGTACATAATATTTTATTTGCCATAAATTAAAACATGACCACTCATTTAAAGCTTGTCTTATTAAACATTCAAACCCTTTTAATTTGCAGATTCGTGCTTAAGCCAAGAAAAGCAGAGCAGAGGTCGGTGCTAGGACTAACTCCGAAACCAAGACATCGTAAATTCTTAACAAGGAAGCAATTAAGGTAAGCTGGTGATTCCCCCGACTTATCGTTTGGCAGAAACAAGAAACTGTCTCAGAGAAAAATGTTATTTCACGAAAAAAATATATAAAAAATGTAGTTAACAGGGTTTAAAAGTGCCCATTCTCTTTGACAACCGCCATAAAGGTTCGTTCACAAGCAAAGAGAAATTAAGAATACGAGAGAAACTTTCTTGGAGACTGTTTACTTTAATAAGTGCTCTTTATTTTACTTTTACGGCCTTATTCTCCGGAGCAAGAAGACTCAAAACGAATTCATTAGCGCGAGGCGTTCAATACTTTGAAACCATATGAAATATTAATGTTTTTACCGCATGGCTTACTTTGATTAAAAAGACATGAAATAATTATTATTTATTCGACTTGAGAATGATTCAAAAGTCGCGTAGTTCCATTATATTCGGAATGACGTAAATGGTTACTACTTCTTTAATTTCTGTACTAGCCCAATGTTATACACGCATAATCTTTAAGCAAAGTAACCCTTGATCGCTAGTTTCACAGTTGACGTCTTTACTGACTGTGGAAAAGACCATAGATAACACTGAGTTGAAAAATTCTACAGCTTTTGTAATGTCTATTACTACATACACTTAAGTAAACGTAGTAAACGAATAATTCATATAAATAATTATGCTTTCTCCATACATCTGACCCAAACAGTCAGAGCTCACTGCTCCAATTCAGTAAGAGAGTTCGCAACTAACTTTGGCCCAAGACACGCCATTAAGCTGGCTTTAGGTTGTCTACAACCACTTTATGCAATTATCATGCATGTTGTCGCACTTCACAAGGGACCTCGCGGCGTTCGGATGAAAACTGTTCCTATTCTAGAACTGGATTAAACTGGCTATAGTCGCCTAGGCGGGTCTATTGATGTGCCTTGTCAGTGTTGATTCATTGTTACCATAATTGGCTTGTTTATTAGTCAATTAACTGAAGTAATTGTTAGTGTTTAACTCGTTGTGGTAAATCACGAACATGATAGCGTGATAACGTCGACTACTTCTGAAACTTAGCATAGTAACAGCTTCTAATAGAACTAAGTAGGAGCAGTTAAGACCTTTGCCCAGTACGGGATGATACAGTTTTAAAAAAATGGTAGTAGGTCCAATTTCAAAGTATTTTGTTGTTTGTTTGTTTGTTTGCTCGCTGTATTTTGAAAATTAGCTAAATCCTATATTTCTGAAAAATTTGTGTTTATTTTCAAGGTCCTCACAATTCTTATTTTTATCACGTCCAAAATCAAAGAATCCGCAAAAGGAAAAAGCAAGCGACAATTAAGAGTAAATGCATCTGCAATAAACATAAAATATTTTGTGACATCCCTATGATATAATAATGGCAAAGTGACGGATACGATGGAAGATTATGAACAAATATGTTTTTTTAACAGCAGTTTCAGTCAGTTTTTATGTCAAACTACTAATTCTTTGTAATGTAACTATGAAATGTTCTACTGCCCTAACAAGAAGGTATATTGATTAGAAGGGCTTTGACTATTTGACAATTCATATTATTAAAAAATAAGTGGATTGATTTTACATCTTAATTCACTCAATACAACTTTCTTTACATCATCCCTTTAAGTTGAGTACATTAGTAATAGGAATAGTTAGTTCTGTTAATAGAAGTTGACGTCATTGCTATGAAAGAGCGCAATGAAATGACAGTGTACTGAAGACTAAAATATCTTTCGTTTTTTTGAGTGTCTAACAGAAGAGAGTATAGTCTTACTATTTACAACTTTCAATATAAATGGGCTAGATAAAGGCATGTTGTACTACTATTATATTTAGCCCACAATCAAGGTGATCAAACCATCATGCATAAGTATGACGTAATTATAAGAATCCCAAGCATTGCTTTGTAATTAAATGCGTTGTTTGTTTTTTTTTTATTGCTATGAATGGCGAGACGAGCATGCCGTTCGCCTGATGGTAAGCGATACGACCGCTCATGAACAGTAGCAAAACCAAACAACACCTTGAATTACAAAGCAATGCTTGGCATTCCACTGCGCTCGCCATCCTGAGACATAAGATGTTAAGTCTCAATATGTCCAATAGTTACTCTGGCTACAATGCCCTTCAACCGGAAACACAACAGTGCGTTTACACTGCTGTTTTACGGGAGAAATAGACACTGCGGTGGTACCCACCCAGATGGCCTCTCACATATGAGAGACCTACCACAAGTAGTTTTGCTACTGTTTATGAGCGTTCGTATCACTTACTATCAGACGAACGGCATGCTCGTCTCGCTATTAAGTGCAATAAAAAAAAAATACCTCATCGACAAATAGTTTCGCTTACCATATCTTTTCCATAGCACTATGAACGCACTTAAATAAAACACACCTGGCTGGCAGTCGTTAGTCATAATATTTACAAAAGGCATTTGTTTGTCCGTATGTATAGAGTCAGTGTACGTTTTGAAATGCCCAGATGGCTATCGTGTCTCTACAGCTCTATATTTAGGCGGTAGATACGGCATGGTAAAAGAGTTTTTTTCGATATGAGTGGATGCGTCACGTGATGAACTGAGATTTGTATTGGACTATATTAGGCTTATTCTAGTGTTGGTGTATGATTATGATTAAAGTCATTAAAGTATAATAAATTGTATTTTTTAATATGCCAAAAACAAAAGTAAAAGTTTTGGTTGAAAATGTTGTATATTGATGTAATTTTAATAAAGTAGCGTCTACATGTTTATTTCATAAATACGAGTACATACATTCTTATAATTAAGTAGTATAAATAAAAAAGAGTACGATGCGGTGAAAATTGGCGTTTAAGAAAAACAACTATGGCAACATTACTAACAATCTCATTGTGTTCGTTGAATAATTTTATACCTATTTCTACAAATTTTCGTACATTTTTTGGTTGTGGTTTAAATTAAAAAGAGAGCCTATAAACATCAATAAATAAAAATAACAAGTATCTAAACAATTTGCGTCCTAATATATCGGGTTGCCATTTTAATACTAAATTCGATCTCAGCGCCCTCATTAAAAACAGATTCCTATTTGCCAAGCTTTAAATAAAACTGTTTTTTTATATTACATTTTTTACGTCGTCAATATCTTAACTTTATAGTGCTTTTAATAATTGCAAATGCCGTCTCTATTAGTGAAAATAGTAAAAAATCTAAAACACCACAATTATTGCGATGATGTGAAGTAATATTAATGGATAAATTTGGAAAAAATCACTACCATTATCCTACAATGGGGAATAAAAATTGCTATTATCTCAAACATGCAGATTGCCCACAAATTAATCAATTTGTATAGATTAAAATGATAATAGGATAAATTATTCACAGGTTCCTCGCATTCATAACTAAGTGTTTCTAACCGGAACAGAATTATATGCAAATCTAATTTATTTCCATACAAATAGTAATTAGCGTGCATAATAGAAATGGTGAGATAAAGTCTATGTTTTTATAGAATATACATACAATAGAATTGTTCAAACTGCATCATTTCTTGTAATTTTACAATTTTTTTACATGTGAATAGTTTGTACCGCTTACGGTATTACGTTTACGCATAACCCACCAGATGTCACCAAATTAGATTACTTTCCACGGTATTTTTTTTTAATTTACCGATATTCGTATTATAATATTTCGCCTGTGTGAATTGATTTGGATAGGTACCTAATATATAGGATAGTAACTTATAAGTGGAATCAATGTTTTAATTCGTTTTAAAATATTCTTATTTCAATACCATCTATATCAATTAGTTTTACGATCAAGCGCATACTTGAAGCCGACTTTTGAAAATATTTATACCACTAAAATTATTTTAAACTGTAATACTTGATAAAAGTTCATGAAGCTTTCAAAGTAATATAATCCTAGCCTATAACTTAAATATCCCAACTATTCTAGTATATTTATAACACAAAAATACTCAAAGATTAGATTCCCCATTCATTAACACAGTTTATTATTAAAAAAATCAACATGAGTTCTTCCATATAACCTATCCTATCCACGCAAAAATCTCCACAATGTGAAGCACGTGTTATAAGTGGTCTTATAATAATGAAATTGACTCAGTTAACCGCACACTTGACCTTTGGTTATAATGTACAGTCGCCAAGTCAATTACACGGCCCACTTCTGTATTCTTGACATCGCGTAACGCGTCCCTAGCTCTGTCTAAATGTTGAAGATAGGCGATGCTTGAAATATGCGGATGATTTTGGACTTAAGGGAGTACATATTTTTGGTGCAATATGAAAAATAAAAATCATTTTATTTTTCACTATGTATGTATGTGACTGTTGGGTGTTATTTATTATTATTATTATTTATTGAATCCATTAAAATGTTCAACATCATTTAGATTCAGTTATTTTTTGATCTACCATCCATTTCAGGAAGCGGTTTTCACTAAATAAGAACGGGCAAGAAACTCTGCGTTGCTCTTTTCAGAACTAGGTTACAATGTACAAGTAATTATTACAAAATTTACAAGTTGGTTTAAACCAGAGCAGTTCATTAATAATTTGTTGTAAAACAATAAATATTTTTGATACGAAAATGTGTACGTTATACGAGTATATATGCAAGCACTGCAAGGCATTCCTCTACAATGGAGAGTACGATTGGAGGTGGTTAGTTCATATAGTCCCCCACGCTGGCCTAATGCGGGTTAGCGGACTTTACATACCATAGACATTCTTACGAATCGCTATGGTATGTAGGTTTCCTCGCGATGTTTTCTTTCGGCGTTTTAGTGCAGGTGATTTACTTTCAATACACACATGACTACGAATAGTGGGTGTACCCTAGGATTCGAACCAGGTAATTAGATATTGATGATTTAAATAAAACATATTGGTGGATTTCCAATTTAAAAAGTTATAGAAATAAATTAAATATATTACAGAGCTTTAGACTTTACAACTAATAATACAAAAGGCTTTTTATAATCCCCGTGTTATTGAAAAACATACTAATTTAAAGTAGTCGTGGCAGGTTTTTATCAAAGAAATATAATAAAGACAGAACGACTTAATATGAAAGCAAAATAAGTGAACAAATGCGCTTGAAATTTTGCTACACTAATTAAATTAAATCTCAAAATGAAGTAATTTTTTATTATGCTGCAGCAAGATAGAGTTAAATAAAATAAAAAAAAAACATTGGAATCTCTTTTACACAAAGCCAATAAAACACAAGCTACTTTTTCTTTACAAACATTGTTTTACAAAGCCTTCATAAAAACAAAATTAGTGACACTTTTATAACTAACAAGAAACGATTTTTATTTGTCTATCTAGTACATTATGAAATGTTCAAACGTAAATATTATATATTTTAGCCAATCGATTCAATTATGTTTTATAATATACTGGGTATCTCAAGACTGCTACCGAAAACGAAGCCGGGTGGTAGTTTTAGTGACTACAAACACATTGCAACTAAAAATTTTGCTAAGAAACGCGTCAATTTTTTTTTATCATTTTTTAAATATCGTAATTTTTGGGTGGTATATCCATAGTTTTTGCTAAAATAATAATTTAAACTCTTTTATACCTTACAGTCTTTATAAATAAAAGGATATACACGATTATTTTACGAAAAAATGTATTTATCACCCAATTACGAAAATATAAAAAAAAAAATCAAAAAAAAATTGTCGCTTTCATTTCCAACATTTTCTGTTGCATTATGTCTGAAGTCGCTTAAACTACCACCCGGCTTCGTTTTCGGTAGCAGTCTTGATATACCCTGTATTTCTTATTAATATTATAGTGTATCATTTATTTATTTCATGGCTACTAAATTATGCCATAAAAATATTTTTAATAGTATCAAATCTACTCGCTTTGTTGATCTAGTAGCAGCTTGAGCCCTGAGGTCAAAATGTTCGATTCCCAATTGGAGAATCTCATAATGAGAGATTTTAAAATTTTCTTTACGTCATAAAATGTTATAAGTACCTAGGATTTAAATTTAAGACCGGCTTGACGATATTAGCTAGCATCACATTAAAAAACAAACTGTGGGTTTCTCTAGTGACACTTCTGCCTGTCCCTTCATGCATACAGAGATAGGTTTTGTCTATGGGTGTTGGTTGTCTATGGGTGTTTACGTGTGTAAATACTCATTTGGCCAGCCTTCTATATTTCAGTCCATACACACCCACGCAAGCCACCTACGCTTCCCCAGATTTGTCGGTTTCCATGGGCGACAGTAATCATACCCATAGAGGTATATAATGAGCTATATGCATTTTGTTGTTGTGACAAATAATGTAAGAAAGAGTTTTTTTGTTTTCTTTTTTTTTATTGCAATTAATGGCGAAACGAGCATGCCGTTCGCCTGATGGTAAGCGATACGACCGCTTATGAACAGTAGCAAAACCAAACAAAACCTTGAATAACTAATACTAGTGTACTAGTACTAATTATCTCTTTTATATGACCTCATCCTTTAAGAATGTAATTTGGGCGCAAAAAGATTTGCTGTAGTCAGATACATGTAATGTCCATTAAATAATAGCAAAGTGATATTGGATTTTGCCATTAATTATCAGCCCGAAGTAAGGAATTAGTGCTGATACGGCGTTAGGCATAGGTTTAGGACATACAAGGCGAAATGTGACTGTCCTGGCACCTCTGCCTATTCCTTCAGACAAAAGGCGTGAGCTTATGTACGTATGTAAATAAATAATTATTTAGTATAGATATTACGAAGAGAATATATCTCTCTCTCTCTCCCTCTGTATCAGCCCATATACGTCCCACTCACGGGCCTACTCAACAATCGAGAGTACGATTGAGAGTGGTTATGCCATATAGAGAATCTATGCTAAGGAACAATTTAATTGACATTTCACGTCTCTGAGTGCCGCATATAGTTATAACGTGGTTATAGCATTTAACGGAAAAATTATTACAACCTACAATTGCCTAACGTCGACTCTTTCGAAAATTAGAAGGAAATACCAATAAATCATAAATATACTTTTCCGATACAAAAACGACAACGTTCATCTAAAACGACTTTCATAAGTAGTAGGCAAACCCGAGGCAACAAACCATATTCATAACAATACAATGGTAAAAAAGAATATTTAATAAGCTCAGTAGACAATGATCTCAAAGCTTTTTACCCACGGACAGCTTTCATCTGAGAGCAAATAAAAATAATAGTTCCATTGTGTTTTTATCTAAACAAAAATCTTTTTTGACGTACCTACTGCTTTTAAGTGGGCAAGTCATCGCTTTCCCAGATGTTTGCGTTTCATTTTAAAAACAATATTTTTTTTTGCAAATATTTCTCGCCACTGAATATAAGAGTTAGAGAAAAAGTTCCACTTTTAGTGAGTATTTTATCTCTATTTCTGGATCGTAGCAAAATTTAGATCAAGGTAATACAGGAATTTTACAGATTTTTTCTCGGTTAAAGCGTAACATAAGTACTTATTTTACTGAAATAGTTGTTGTACATTTATTTTCAATTGGCATTTTTAATTTCATATAATTGTTTTCAATATATTAAACAGTCATTTTTTTATTTTATTTATTCATTTCATAAGACATAAAACAGAATACAATCAAACACAAATACAAAATTGCTGAAAAATGATGCGTTTAGGTATGTGATAATCTGGTCTTGTCATGAAAGTAAAACGCAAATTGTTATGGAAAACATACGGACGCAAAGATTTAATGTTATACTAAAATGGCCATTTGGTGTAATCTATTGTTTTTACTTTACCCTAATAACAATGTTAGCACCAAAATCATACCTGAAATCTTCTGCTAAGATATTTAACATAAAATATTAACGGCATGAAAATGTATCCAACGTTACTTAAATATTATGGAAAAAGAATGTGCTACTTGAAAATAACTACATTGCCCATATCTTCTAGACGTAGTCAGCACGTATAAATTTTACAGGGAATTTTCAGTACATTGCTCTCCGAGTCAGTTCATTTTGTTCTTACCCACTCATCCATATACACGTAAACTTGTTACCGAACTCGGCTTACTGTCAATCGTGGCGAACAGCGCCCTCTGTGTTAATGGTGGCAAAACAAAGAATAATGGACACGCAAAATGCCGAGAACTGCCGGGCATTAATTCATTAATTTTACAATACTTACATCATTAAATAATAGAACTTATCTTTATGTGATAAGGTCGAATTTTGTGTGCAGCCAATATAATTTCAGCGTTCCTAAGGGATTGTCATAGAAACAGTAAAGCGTTGCGCGCGCATCGCTCACACTAACAAAGCTTACACATACCACTCCAATTTTCCCCTTCTGTGTGAGTGAGACGGATAATTTGTTACAGTCGCTAACAAAACTGTCTGGCTAGGTTAGGAAACCAATTTTCTTCATCAACTTTTATTATTTCAAAAAATAATATTAATACGATATTATACAAAAGGGTGACGATATTATTCGTAACTTATAATTTTATAACAATGTTTGTTTGACCCTTAATAATTAACAATCGCAAATACAATAATGTCAGCCCACTTAGCAGTTATAATTAAATCGAGCTGAAATTACCTAACTAAGTATTTTTTTTAAATATTGGTAACATTATTATTGCTTATACCATTGCCATAATATATTTAAATCATAGAATTTCGATTAAGCTTAGCCTCGTTTGTCATCATTCACAATAGCAATACTTTCTATATACTATTTCTATCTTATCATAAAAATTAAAATGTGGATAGAAAGTAACATATAAATTGAAATAGTTTCAACCAATTCCTATTACCGAATCTGCCCAGTCACTTGTGCGCTCAGCTGTACACGTGCCGTCCCTTACCACGACTACGCGCAGTGTATAACGTAACTGGAAATTTATGTGTGCGTGTTTTATACCACAGATTTTGCGCCATGGACCCCAGTATTCTTGCAGCCATGGACAAGGAGGCACTGAAAAAGCAGATCGAAAACATGAAGTACCAAGCGTCCATGGAACGCTGGCCGTTGTCGAAAAGCATTGCAGCGTGAGTAGAAAAAAATATTATATTCTTTTTTCGAAAAAGGAGACGCGTGGTGACGTCATCGTGCAGTGCAGTTAGGCCGGGAGTGCCTTGTGTTGTGATTCAAGCGGTATTGGTGCTTTTTCCATGTTAGATATGAAGTACAAAATGCCATGAACGGCGCCTCGGTAGACGGGTAGGCGTTGTGCGGATTACGCGCTTTTATTTTGTTTAATCAGGTGTAATAATAACCTTTTTATTTGTGACGTCAAACTTCTGATTCACCGTTGAATTTTCACTTACTTGTTCGATTTGAATATGTGATGGAGTGTGAGATTGGAATGTGCTAGCTATTAATAATCTTATTAGCTTTAGTTTACACTTATTTTGTGTGTACTTGACGTTAAATATTTTGATGTTGGTGTTATTTATTTTTTGTTTTGTTAGTTCGATTTTTTACAATTTTTATTTTCTACTGTGTTTATTTCTATGGTTATTTTATACTTCAAAATTACGTGATACCATTTGTTTTCATTTAATTGTCAGCATAGATTTCAAATTAAGTGGCATAAATAACTATATTACATTCATGTCATCTATTCATACCATGTTTCATTAACTAGTTTCTCAGTGACAAAAAAAAAACATTTTTTTAACAAAGATATAAACAAATAAAAACTAATACATATAAATATATACAATAATAAAGATTCCCTTTAATGTCTAATTCTGAGTCAGTTGTGTCATTCGCCGTATTTGGTCAGAATATAATGTATTCTATTTTTTGTAGTATAATATTATTATACTCGTACTACAAAAAAAAGAAAAAATGAGTTTTGGATTCGTACAAAAATAACCTATTAAAAAAACTAGCCCAATTTATTCCAATTCTTAGCACATACTACACATATGTAGCAAATGTTTTGTTCTCCCAGCTTCTTCTATGTTTGAAACACCTTAACCTATTTTCAAATACCAAAATAGACAAATATATACATTATTAATTTAAAAGCATATTTCTAACTTATAGTGAAGATATTTGTTGAGCAAACATCAATATGTTGGCAAATAAAAGAGCATTATATGTGGAAACCTGATTATTAAAACTAATTAGTTCTAACAGTATATTTGAATGTAGTTTTGGGAAATAATTTTAGGTTATCTATGTGATGATGATAAGTGATAACAAATAAATAGTTGACAGTCGATGCCTAATAGTCCACAGATGTCGCTAGTCTCATTTACTTTAAGGTTATAACATGTTTTATTTAGTATAATTACTCAATTTATTATATCTAGATATTATCATATCATGATATTTGGGTTTCTTCAATAATACTTTTTATCTCATAGTACTTTTGTATTTTTTCATCTCTGCGGAAAGTAGACATTTGTGTTTCCTTGCCATATTTCTTTTTGTCCCATTTTTCTTATTATTATTTTTTCGCATCTGTTTAGATTTAGACAAGATTATGCTTCCAAAGACTGCGATGTTGGATGTTAACTTTTTCGATCCTTGTACAAAAATCCATCTTTAGTCAAATGCATTTGAATTCTCTTAACAACGAACATAGAGTACGTTGGAACGTTGGCAACCACTCTTGGCCATTGATCCTTGCAGATTCTTTGAGGAAGAGGTCCTTTCATACTTTTATCACTAGAATATGATGATGTGTAACATTTTAGAGCAAATTGCTCTTTTCGTTACCAGAACAGGCAATCTTGAAAAAAACAAATGTGTACCAATCATTTCTGCTTTATTTGTGTAATAATATGGTACAACAACTTATCTGTGTTTAATAAGAAATGTCTTCACAATTCTAAAAGGGTTTTAATATAATTAAATTACAATGAATGAGTGACCTTACATAAATTCATCACTAGTTTTGGTGTAAGAAATATCATCCCTAACCCCACTTTAATTTTTCCACAACATTGATCTCTTGTCTACGTCACATTGCCATTAATATCCAAATTCTCTAAAGTGTTATAGTAAACATCAACCAGATAATAATCCAATGTTTGCTATGATTATTGAGGGGAGATAATAATGATCTTGTATTCCGTTTGGAATGTCACAGCGAAATTAACTAATATCCGTAGACTTTGACGAGACTAAGAGCGTTTCACACAAATTAATCTCAAGATTGGATTCTAATAGGGATATTAAATGGTTCTATATTCGAAGATAATGAGAAATATAATATAATAATTGCATTTCAATGTTCTTTAGTTCAAATTTTATATGGTAACAAAAGTCGTTTTCTAGAATTCTACCGTAAATAAAATCTAAATTTTAAATACCAAAAACTGTACATCGTTTTGAGTTTTTTGTGAGCACAGAAGCAATTTAAACTGTCGTAATAATTTGACTTGAACATTTGTTTGACATCTTCTTCTATTGTTTGCGTTTTGCTAATTACATTACGTAAATAAGAATTGCCTGTTCTTACTCACTTCATGAATGTTTAATGATTTCGTTAGCGACATAATTGTTGGGTCTCCATTTTCAAGTCAATCACTCCGTGTCGTCTGACACTAATTGATTTGAATTGATTATACTGAATTTTCATTTTTTTTTTCTTCAAAATATTGCTTTATTATTTAATTCATTTACACGATACATAATCGCTCAACATACCAATACCAAGTAATATTTTGATATTTCTATCATTAGAAAATACAAAGGATTATATTCGTACACAACTATTTGTACTTTAATTTCTACATGTACTTGGGAAAATTCAAAGTTTTTCCCAATATTTGGAAAAAATTATGTAGTTCGTAGTACAATTTATCCATTCTATTTTTTACTACGGCCTGTCAACGCTGCAATTTTTCACTCAAACTTCCGCTGCGTAAGTTATTTTATCAATAAACATTATATATATAGGGGCGCATCTACGCCATACATTCACTAAATATAGACCGACCAGTTCAAGCGGAGTCTTCGCTCCAATTACGATTAGAGCTATCGCAAGATTTTCAACAAAGTGGATATTTATCAGCTAATTGTTGGTATTGTTTTCCATGTTTATAGTGATTTACTTTCAAATTCGTGCTGCTGTCTTACGTATAAATAACGTACTTAAGTCCAAAAGTTAGGGAAATCCGTATCGCCTGTATGGTATTATTTGGTTCATCAATAGGATATAACACTTAGGATAGTTTGCAATTTCCTTCCTTTTATTAATTATCCTGTTAAGTTATTTATGTTTGAAACAAACTGTACACGAGTGATAGAAACAAACGGACAAATGGCTGCTTACATTTATATTAGTTTTTTTGTATTGATAATTAACTGTGGTCGCATATTATATTTTTAGTGATTTGGGCTTAAATTTAGCCAGTTCCTCCGATCTAAATTTCATTCCTACATTTTATCAAAACTGGTTTTATTTATTATTTTTTCTTTAAAGTCTTCCGTCTATTGATTGCACCATGACCGCTTTTAGGCTTACCACAGAATTCAGCTTCTTTACGATGCGGTCAAACCATCTGTTACCAGCGTATTCACGTAGTTCGTTCGACTTTAATAGTGGCCAAGCCTGAGTGTTCTTAAGCGTTTTATGCTGTTGGTATGTCGTTCTCATGCATCTCTTTTGTTTGACTAAGTAATTTAAATAAAAGCAGAATTTTATTTACTTTATTTCCGCGCAACAAACTTTTTAGTTTTCAGAAAGTGTTTACTTCCCAACGTAATTAGGAGTTCAACGTATTTATTGAATTTATGAAGTCAATATTATTGCCATTTCTAATAGTCTAATAAAAAACCAGAATCTTAAAACAACTGTAGATTAGTTCTACGTACTACAATTATAATTCTAATGTCACGTGTTCTATAACCCTCATTTTAATGCTCTTAAGAACAGTCGAACATCTAATAATTTCAAAGCCATTTCTATGATGCCAAAAATAATACTTTTTGATACCAATATATCCCCACTCAGGGTGCAAAATGACAGATCAATAAAGCAAGCAGATTTGATTCCTCGTTATATAAGCTCCGCCAAGTGACTGAAGTGTACTCATGTTTATTTCTGAGATTGAACAACATAAAATGCTTTTACCGTAAAAAGATGGCGTGGGAAAACCGGCACGTGTAATGTGATTTTCAACGTCTTGTGCTCGATACATTAGAATTTCCGGCTGATTTAAAATAGATCATATGGAGGCGGCCTTCGTTATTGATATTGATTTCAGTTCCTTAATTATAAAGATTACCTGTGTTCTTCATACATTTAAGTTAATTTGTATCTAAAGTTCGTATGTTTTATTTTTCTCTTGGTACAAGATTGAATTCAATTTGTTATTTTGTAGCAATTTTAATGCATTGATTGTTTTTTATTTCAAAGTAATCACTAAGCAATTGATGACTTTTATATTTGAAGTAGGATTTCCTTGTCAGAATCGATTGACTGTCTCCAGCAAAATTAATATGGCCTATTCCAGTTAGTAGTTATAATACTCTGTGCATACATAAGATGTTGACAGGAAATCAAAAGAATATACTAATAAAACACAGTAGTACACTTTAGTTCAACTCTAAAAAAACAAATTCCAACAGTGTTTGAAAAATCTTACCCCAACTGTCGGCGCTCTTGCGAATTATGCAAAGAGTCCTCGTAATTGTTAAATTCGTAATTTGTCACTGTCGTTGCCCCTTGTCCGCCCCATTATCTGTCAATGTGATGTAGGCTAATGCGGCTAATACGCGTTTTAGTGTTAAACCTTCGTTTCAAATGGTATTGAGCTACCTTCTAAATAACTTAAATTCTTATTCAATAGTATTTCCAACATACACTTGTTTCACTGGTGGTAGGTCTCTTATATCTCAAGTCGCCTGGGTAAAGTTATAGAATAGCTAGCAAAATTGTGGAAACTTATCTATTTTAATTGTAATTGCCATTAGGTATATTGCAGTCAATTTGCCGTTTGATATCATGATTCAATTAAAGTAACAAAAATGGTGGTAGGTCTCTGATATGTAAGAGACCTCGTGGGTAGATGCCACCGCAATGTTTATTTATCCTACCAACAGTGTAACTGCTGTGTTCCGAGTTTAAGGACATTGTAGTCAGAGTAACTACTGGAAATATTGTGACTTAACATCTTATATCTAAGTGAGCAAGTGCAGTAAATTGCCAATCAATGCTTTGTAATTCACGGTGTTGTTTTGTTTTGCTACTGTTCATGAGCGATCGTATGGCTTACTATCAGGCGAATGGCATGCTTGTCTCTCCATTCATTGCAATAAAAAATGTCTCGTGATGATGATGACAGTATAGTGACGTGCAGTGCTTCATAATTAAGTTCTGAATGGTGTTGCTACCGTTTATGAATTACCGTTTCGTTACCATTAGGTTGAATGCCCTCTCCGTCATTCTAGCTAACAAAAATAAAACCCATTTCGTAAAAGTGGAAACGTCAAATAAAATATCTCGCTGGAAACCGATCCACTCTTTTATTAATGACACAATACCGTATCTTTTTGCACGGATAAAACGTCACACAAACCACTCAGATATCGTGTTTCTTCGTACAGCCATTTTCAATCATCCGTTACATTCAAGGTCTACTTGTGTTACGCATATGTTTACGTAAGGGTCTTCTGCTACTGGTTTTTTACATGTACTTACTCGTGTATTGTAAAATGATTTTGCTATATTGTTTTTAATTTTTCTACATTAACCATTGAAATAGTTTTAAGTCTAGGCGTCATGTTATCTGTTTCATTCACAGATGCTCATATATTTTAATAGAATGTACAATATAAATTAATTTGTTTCAAATATACAAACTGTATAAATCTACAAATAAACTAACAGTTATTTGAACTATAAACAATTTTCATGACGTATTTTCACTACATAGTATAAAACAAAGTCGCTTTCTCTGTCCCTATGTCCCTTTGTTTGCTTAAATCTTTAAAACTACGCAACGGATTTTGATGCGGTTTTGACGTGACAACGTCTTAAATTAGGTTGCGGCTGGGAGTCACTTATGAAAAAGTGTAACGTTACCGGGGTAACGTTACGATGAGTCACCGAACGAGAGAGAGGCCCGCCGAATGCCTTGCGTCTCTCTCCCACTCAACTATGATCTAATTATAGTTGAGTGATTAATTTAATTATATTCATATCAATAAATATTCTACCGAGAAAAAGACGTTGTCACGTAAAATCTTCGCCCGTAAAACCGACTTTACAGGCAACCATTTTTTATTCAAAAATTTCTGGAAAATGTGGCTGTCTAAAGTAAGTTTTTTAGAGACTATTTTTTTTTTTTAATAGATAGAGTGATTGAAGAGGAAGGTTTATATGTATAATACGTACATATTATTGTACATAAATCTATTTGTACCCGGGCGAAGCTGGTCCCGGCCGCTAGTATATTATAAAAGAAAAAATACACACCTGTGACGTCAAATACTTTTACAAAATTGTGATCAAAGGCTTTGGCACCAGCGTTTCCCACAGAGCGGCTTTGTTCTGCTATTTCTCTTGCACATTCGACACCAAAAGTGCGCTGTTAGATATTAAAATCCAACATGCATGCCAGGCAAACATTTTACAGCTTCAAAAGTCACCACAGATGTCAATATTTTTAAATAAATATAGTTCGCCACCACTCTCAATCACTCAACCACTCTCAATCGTACTGTCGATTATAGAGTAGACCCGTGCCCTGCAGTGGGACGTATATGGGCTGATACAGATACAGTTTGCTACACTCAATATGTGCACCAATGTCTCAACTCTTCCAAATCAAGATACCTAATCTTTTTGGAACAAAAGTGTTAAAAATAAAAAATGCAGCAGATAAATCGAAGTTTATTCATAAATATTGAAATACATTTTCAGGAGATGAATCCCACAATATTCTTAACCGCAATAACAGGAAAATGATATGCTTTATTGTTACACAAAGGTCCGGGTGTGTGATTATGTTTACGCACTTGGATATGAAAGCAATAACATTATTAAATCCTCAAATATATTTAATCATAAAATAATAATCTCTTATTTATAATAATATTTTAGCTTACAGACATTTGAGTGTTTGGCATCACTTATAATTTATACGTACAGAAATTAAATCTTTTACTATTTTTATTTTGCAATGAATGGCGAGACAAACTACCGTTCGCCTGATGGCAAGCGATAGCAAAACCAAACAACACCTTGAATTACACAGCAATGCTTGGCATTCCATTGCGCTCGCTATCCTGAGACATAAGATGTAAAGTCTCAATATGCCTTATACTCGTTGTTACTCTGGCTACAATTTCCTTCAATCCGAAACATAACAGTGCATTTACACTACTGTTTGGCGGGAGAAATAGACATTTTGGTGGTAAGGCAGCCTCTCACATGAGAGACCTACGACCATTTGACAGCCTCCGTGGCGCAGTTGGTTAGATGCCGCCTGTGAAACGAGAGGCCGCGGGTTCGATCCCCGCACCGAGAGAAATGTTTGTGCGGCCCACAAATATTTCTTCCGGGTCTGGGTGTTTGTGAGACCGAAAAGTCTCTCGTAGTTCCTGATACCCACGATACAAGACTCGATCTTAGTGTGGGGTCAGGACTATGTATGTGACTGTTGGGTGTTATTTATTTATTTATTTATTTATTTTTTTTTTTTGTTCATTTAATTGAATCATGGTATCAAATGGGAAAATTCAATACATCTTATAGCAATTACAATTATTGATATAAATTTTGTAGTTTCCACAATTCTGCTGGTTACTCTATAACTATATTACAGATCCTTTAATCAATATTATGTTAGCCATATATAGGTATATATACTAGGCCAGCGTGGTGGACTATATGGCCTAACCACTCTCAATCGTACTGTCGATTGTAGAGTAGGCCGGTGCCCTGCAGTGGGACGTATATGGGCTGATACAGCACAGTACATATATAACGCACTCAGTTGGATATTTTTCCAGTGATTGGTTACCGCGATCACAACCACTGTATACAATGTTGGAAAAGCCGTCATAGAGGCCAAAATGATCAACATTTCGGGGGCCAATAACGTTTCGGGGTAATCCTGGTCATAGATAACCATTTTTCGCCGGTGGATATTCTATTAGGCGTGGACTTTCCATTGGGTATAATGCCAGTGTAACTGTAACAAACAATAGGGTCGATAAAACCCTTTCTTTATGATATATGAATGTATATGTGTATATCTTAGTTTAGTATCATTCGCACTAACATTCCATATCTTATATTAACAGGTGTTACATAGACATGAATAATATCTAGGATTATTTTTAGTTTCTTTTTTTAATATTAAAATTATCGTGAAATTGATCGCTTTCAACCTAAAGGTTTTATTCCTAGATAGTTTTAAGGCATATTTTAGCTACCGAATGTTTTGTCTCCCTCGCTCAAACTGAATTCAAAAGTCGTTCGAAAGGGACAAAATATTCGAAAACAAAAATAAATTTTCAAAATTGTATTTTGAATAAGGCCTTTGTCAAACTAACAGATAACTATCCTGTTACAATAGAAAAACTAGTCCTAATTTATTTACGCCACTTTAAATATTGTTTCGTTAAAACCTTGACAATTTGCTCGTCACCACTCGTATCTCTTTCCTTGGGGGAAATTTAATTTATTTGCAGGGGACGTGAATACCGCCGGCTGAATACTAAGTAGGAGAGACCTCGTTTTTAAGGACTTGAGAGTATCTATGTGTAGAGCTTACACTTCTCGCTACATGCCGCAGTAACTTGAAAAAGTACTGCTGGCGAGACAAATACATGTTTTCGTACACACGCTTTTTCGAAAAATGACTATTGGGTCGTGGTGTTATTGTAGGAACAAATTTGAGGTACGGGTTTACAATCGTTTTTGTCACTGCAATGGCAATGGTATGTGCCAATATGGTTGGATGGTATGTTTTGATACCACGTAGTTTTTGTATGTAAATTATTTTTATCATCATCAAACGGTCAACAGGAACCAAAACAGTTCACATATTGTTGTATATATAATACTCTTTTGTAAAGTGCCTACACTTGAATAAATTCTCTTCAGTTGTTGTCTGACACTCGAGTAGTTTCATTGAATATAACATGGTAACAGCGGTGGGATTCGAACCCACGCCCTTTCGGACTGGTGAAACGTATTCAATCGATTGAATTGTCGAACTACGACGATTTGTTTCAAGGTTTAGGATGTTTACCGGGTAAATATCACATAGTCGTGGATAAAACTGTGCCGCCTGCAATATGTGCATCTAGAAAAATTCCTCACGGATTACGCGACCGGTTACAAGTAGAATTAAATAAAATGGAACGTTTAGGCGTTATCAGGAAAGTTACACATCCTACGCAATGGGTTCACCCGTTAGTGCTTGTGGCGAAAAAAGACAACGGCATACGTGTATGTTTAGATCCGCGTGAGTTAAACAAAGCAGTACAGCGGGCACATTTTCAGCTTCCGACAGTTTCCGAGCTGGCGTCACGCCTACATGGCGCGCGATTTTTCTCTGTCTTAGACGCATACTCGGGGTTCTAGACGATAGCGTTAGATGATGAAAGCGCAGACTTATGCACATTCAGTACACCCTTTGGTCGCTATCAATTTATGCGCCTTCCATTCGGAATAAATTGCGCTTCAGAAGTATTTCACGGAAAACTTCGCCAGCTGTTAGAAGGTTTAGAGGGTGTAGAAAATTATATCGATGACGTCATTGTTTGGGGTGAGACTAAGCAAATACATGACAGGCGTCTTAAGGCACTATTAGAGAGGTCTAGAGAAATTAACTTAAAATTCAACAAAGAAAAATGTAGATTTGGTGTTGAAAAAGTAACTTATTTGGGCCACGTATTCGATGCGAACGGTATTAGGCCAGATAGTGAAAAAATCAGAGCTATTAAAGAACTGCAATCCCCAAAAAACAGAAAGGAATCAGAGAGATTTTTAGGCGCGGTAAACTACTTAGCAAAATTTATTCCTCATTACTCCGAAATAGCGATCCCTTTGACAAACTTGTTAAAGAAAAATAATGAATGGCGTTGGGAAGGTAGCGAGCAGGATGCATTTAACAGACTAAAAGAAGCGGTTACGTGTGCGGAGGTGCTGGCGCTCTATGACCCAGCTCAGCCTGTGGTTCTGTCGGTGGATGCGTCGCGCGACGCGCTGGGCGCTGTGTTGCTGCAGGCCGGCCGCCCGGTCGAGTACGCATCGCGCACACTTACTGACGCGCAGAGAAGGTATGCGCAAGTGGAGAAAGAAATGCTAGCTATTGTATTCGCGTGTGAAAGGTTTCACCAGTATGTCTATGGACAAAAAGGGGTTGTAGTCGAATCGGACCACAAACCACTAGAGAGTATTTTTAAAAAACCCTTGATGTCGGTCCCGGCACGCTTGCAACGCATGCTACTAAGAATACAAGGCTATGATCTTATTGTTACATATGTTCCCGGAAAATATATGTATATTGCCGACATGTTGTCTCGTGCGCCGCTTCCCGACTTGTACAGTGAATAAATATGCAATAATATTATTCATCAAGTTCGAATGATCGTAGGAAACATACCCATATCGAACGATAAGTTAACAATGATAAAGAGGGAAAGCAAAACAGATCAAGAAATGCAAATATTAAAAAAAAATATCATGGATGGATGGCCCAACCATAAATATAATATCGATGATAAAGTTAAGTTTTACTGGTCATTCAAAGATGAATTGTTCATTGTCGATGATGTAATTTTTAGAGATCATTTAGTCATAATTCCAAAAAATTTAAGAGAGAGTATGCTCAAAATAGTTCATGAGGGCCATTTAGGTATAGATAGGTGCAAGCGGCGCGCAAGACAGGTGATTTTCTGGCCTGGTATGTCAAATGACATAGAACTTTTTGTAAAAAGGTGTCACACTTGTCAGGAGCATTCAAATGCACCCAGTAAAGAACCCATGCTACCGATTAAAATTCCTGTAGGCTCAGACATTTTCGAGTACAAAAGAAAGTACTATCTAATTTTGGTAGACTATTATTCGAATTTTATCGAAGTTAGTAAGTTAAATAATTTGATGTCTAACGAGGTCATTCAAAATATGAAAGAAATATTTTCGCGTCATGGCATTCCGAGTGTGCTGATTAGTGATAACGGAACTCAGTACTCTAGTCGCGAATTCAAAAATTTTGCGCAAACGTGGGGATTTGATCATGTTACATCATCACCACGTTATGCTCAGTCAAATGGTAAAAGTGAGCGTGCAGTACAGACAGTAAAAAATATGCTAAAAAAAACAGAACACAGTAAGGGTGATTTTTATCTCGCACTTTTAAATTTTAGAAACACGCCCAGGGATGGTTTGAGCTCGCCTGCACAGTTATTGATGAGTCGGAGACTTCGTTGTCAGCTACCTGTAAACCCTTGTATTCTTAAACCAAAACCGGTCGACCCATCTGAATATTTAATTATGATCAAGAAACAAAACTATGCAAAAAAGTATTATGACCAAAATTCTAAAACTTTGCCGGAACTAAAACAAGGTGACCCAGTTATTTGTTTAGATGGGAAACTTAAATATAGAGGAATAATTATGAAGCAGGCAGCCACCCCTAGATCATATATCGTACAAAATAACACTGGCAGTAGATACCGGCGAAATCGTCGCCATCTAATTAAATGTGAAAATAAAACTAATTTATCGAAAACCAGTTCTAGCACTGATGTAAGCGGCGCTAGGGCGAAAGAAAGTACTGAACATAGAAAGGCACAATTAAATTATGATAATAAAAGCAATAGAATAGAAATACCCACGTCTGGGCCCCTTACTCGCAGAGCGAAAAAAATTGCTGAACAACGTATCACTGGCCAAACTTCTAATTAAACTCATTCTTATTTACCTACCTATCTCTGTATGGCAATGTCTTGAATATATTGTTTTTGGTATATCAAATAATTAAATTTTATTATATTCACTTTTTAATTGTTAGGTTAGGATATTTGGTTTTGTATTTGTTTAGATAACGATATGTTTAGTTGTTTGTTTAAGTTTTGTCTTTTAAATTGTATATGTTACTTTTATTACAGGGGAAGATGTTGTATATATAATACTCTTTTGTAAAGTGCCTACACTTGAATAAATTCTCTTCAGTTGTTGTCTGACACTCGAGTAGTTTCATTGAATATAACACATATGATTTAGAAATTATTTGAGAATAACCTGAATCTATAATGTTGAATCTCCCTAAGAAGGTAAAATCATAATTAAAATTACATTGTTCCTAGTCCTCTTCCGCATATTGCCTCAAATTACGATATAATTCCCATAATTGAGCTTTAACAAAAGCGTAAAATTTTCGGTAAAAACTGGCACAATTGTTCCGCGACTCCATCTAGCAATTAGCGTACCATTTTTAGACTTAAATTTGACGCACTTAATTACTGTCATTACAAATATCGCGTCGCCTATTAAATGTAGTTGGGTGCTATTTCACAAAGCACGTGTAATGTGGCTTTAATATTTTAGAGCAGTGTCCACGTTTGACCACAAAACAGAGGCACAATGTGAATTATCTGTTTAATTTGTGTACTCTGAACATAGTTATTTCCTTATTGCTAATAGTATTTGTTATATAATGAAATTATATACGTGTATTGACCACGTAGGTAATAAAATAGATCTTATGTGTATGGACACGTAGTACTTAAACTCCATTTTAAAAATATTTATTGAAAATTGATTTTTATTAAATTCAATTGTTTTACGGTACTCTTATACGAGTAGAATAAAACTACATAACTATTTATGTCTAAGTGGACCATGAGTAGGTATTATTAAAACCACGCGTACTGATTTACACACGCTGACTAGTTTTCAAGTCTGTATCTGTATCAGCCTATATACGTCCCACTGCAGGGCACGGGCCTACTCTACAATCGAGAGTACGATTGAAGTGCGTGGTGGCCTGTTGGTAAACGGACCAGACGCGGCTGCCAACATATTCGCGGTGGTCGCGGGTTCAAATCCCAGGGCACACCTCTGACTTTTCGTCGAGTCATGTGTGTATTGATAGTTTTCAAGTCAATGGTTACAAAGTAAAATGTTGATAAATTAATTTAAGAGCTTGCTGTTTTTGCTGTTTTGTGTGACGAACTGTGAGCACCAGTTGTCATAATATAACTTGGCAAAAAAAGAACACGATGCGGTGACAATTAGCAATAAAGAAAGACAATTTTGGCAACATTATTGAAAATTGTTAGTAAAATAATTTTATACCTAGGTATTTCTATATACTTTCGTGCGATTTTTGTTTGTTTTGTGATTTAAAATAAACAACGAGACTATTAACAACGATAAAGAAAAATAAAGAGTATCCAAACAATATCCGTCGTAGTATATCAAATTGATATATTAATATTAAATTGGATCTTACCGCCCTCATTAAAAACAGACTTTTTATCCAAGCTATAGATATAATCCGACGATATTATTTTATAGTTACAGTCTCCATTGCTTTTTAATCGTCCGAGATTAATTTTGTAAGACAACTAATGTATATTTACAATAGATTGAACTCACAGAAATAACCTGAAATCTAATTTCAGTGCTAATGAAGCATTAAATATATATAAAAACACTTAACATAACTGCCTATCATCAGAAAAAAAATTACTGTATAATAAGACACATCTACAGCCTAATATAATTTTACAATACAGCCGAAGATATTGAACGAAGGCACGAAATGTTCTATTTCTCACTGAAAATATAGCCATTTGTATCCAAAAGACAGTAAATACGTAAATTGTATTACTTTTGATGTCACACAACCTCATATAAAATCAGCGAAGCACGATAATACGTGGATAAACTTGAAAGATCAGTACGGGATAAGCCTTTGACCATTCCGTAACAAGATTGCAATAACAAAATAAACAAAACTTATTATTTGTTGTAGCGGACACAGAAATGTCATAGTTTGTATAAAATGTCTATCAGAAGAATAAAAAATATGTTTTCTGTATTATGTTTCGATGTTTGGCATTTCTGTGAAGATGTTATGAAATATCGTTACTGAAAAGGCTCATTCTTATGACATTGTTTTGTTTTTTGCAAAGTTGTTTCAAATTATGTGTAATATATCACCAGTACCTAATACTGCCCATGGTAAATCTTTGTTTATTCCTAATAATAAAAAAAAATACTCTTCATCCAATAAATGATTTAAGACTCTTTGTGAAGCTTGTTCTTAAATAGCTGCTTATTTTTTTAACTTTTTGATATAATATTTTGTTGCTCCTGGTGTTTTTATAGTACTGTAGTGTAACAGTCCATTTACGTCCAAATACAGGGTACGAGCCTCCACCGAATTCGAAAGTACGGCACTAAATCGAATATCCCAGATGCTATAATTTATTCATACTTATAAAATATTCTTTAAATTGGATACATTTCAAATATGCGTGCTAGTTATTTATGTTACGCATAAATTGTTGATAAAATATTTTCTCTAGGGAAATTAAGGTGGGATAGGGTAAATGTAGTTACCCAAAGCTTTTGGGAATCGCGGTTTTACCCGAACATAAACACATCATTAATATTTAAGATTAGGTCATGGATCCTCAAATAAAAAAAATGGCAACTCACGTCATCAGTACTCGGCAACTGTTTAAAAATATATCAAGAATCATAAAATCTACTTAATCTTGGAAAATTGTTTCAAGTATTATTCCCATGTTATGTGCCTTTTAATTTTGCAGTCAGTTAAAGCGGCCACAATGTTCTAAAGGACTACAGACCTATTCCCCTGCAACAATAATTGCAAAGGTGTTTGACAGCATTCACGATACCCAATTAAATAATTACATTAAGTTACATGATAATCAGTTCGGATTTAGACCGGGATAGTCAACAGAAACAGCAATATTGTGTCTTCAGATTGCTGTTAACAATTGTACAATTACAGTTCAGTTTTTGTAACCAACTATTTCAGTTCCATACCTATTATGTAGTATGTACCTCATAGTCTTTTCCATTCGTTCCGAACATGCTACGTTTACGGACGTTTTCACTGCCAAAATACAATAATTGAAGCCATGAAACGACGACGCTAATAACATTAATATGCATTACAGAAAAAACGTGCCTCTGTAGACGTTCACGTTATTTTACGTCCTTTTCGAACGGGGATCAGGTGCGCCATTTTTTTGGCAACAATATAGAAAAAGGAAAAACACGGCCGCGTAAAAACACGACGCGTACTTGATCACGTTTCCCGTGTAAAAACGTCATCAACATATTGCGAGCTACTTGTGCGTAACGCTGCCAAACCTTCGCCTTAAGTGACAGGGGTGAATTTTGACAGGTCTTTACAGTATAATCTACTTTCACACTAGCTTTTGGTATAATCAATCAAAAGCAGTCAGTATCAGCCCATATACGTCCCACTGCAGGGCACGGGCCTACTCTACAATCGACAGTACGATTGAGAGTGGTTAGTCCATATAGTCCACCACGCTGGCCTAGTGCGAGTTGGCAATCAAAAGCGTTTGTCTTTATTTTATTATTAGAACATTTATTTGGTAACCGTATTTATGGTTTTCAATTAAATTATACTTAGGTCAGACTTGAACTAAAATAATTGTAGTGGTTATAAACCATAAACCATGGTCTTTAACTTTATACAACTTGGCAAGTAACTTCCAAATAATAAATATATCTTAACTATGGGTCAATACGTATGTGCGCTCAGTACTTGGTGTTCCACGGCGCAATCATGAGAGATTCGGCACAGAAACCCATGCTTGTACTTATATCACGTTTTACGCTTTGTTTATATCCGTTTAGACTACGCTAACATATTATTTTGTGTTTCGCTTCTTTTGAAATGCACTTACCGTCAGTAGCCTCTGTCTTCACCTTTTAAAAATATTATTATAATCATTATCATCATCATCATATCAGCCACAGGAAGTCCACTGCTGAACATAGGCCTCCCCCAAGGATCTCCACAATGACCTGTTGGAAGCGGCATGCATCCAGCGACTTTCTGCAACCTTAGTCAGATCGTCCGTCCACCTTGTAGGCGGGCGTCCGACATTTCGCTTGCCTGTACGTGCCCTCCACTCAAGAACCTTTCGGCCCCAACGGCCATCGGTTCTATGTATATTATTATAATACGGTATTAATATTAACGTAAAAGTAATTTCATATTTTCTAGTTGGTTGAATTAAGTGATTTTAAAGAGTTATTCCATTTTCCATTTCCATTTAATTCAAAAAAATTGCAAAACAATGCTTGAGATTCCACTACGCTCGCCATCCTGAAACATAATATATTAAGTCTCAACATGTCCAGTGGTTACTATGACTTTAATATCCTTCAAAAGATAATAGATTTACACTGCTGTTTGGCGGGAGAAATAGATTTTGCGGTGCTACCTACCACCAGTCAAATACATAATACCAAATACCAATTCTCTACATACATATTTCAATCTTTGCTTAGAACGTTCAGCAGACATTGGCTAGACGGCTTTCACAACTTCAAACTGACGAACAATGGGTTTAATGTTCTATCAGAGGTAACTTTGAAATAAATTGAATAAGTTTAGCCTTGATCTAGACGAGTGATTAGTGCTTGTGAAGTTAAAATGCTTTGAACTTACGATTATATTCTTAGTAAGAAGAAGTGATTTTCCCTTTAATTACAAATGAATAAAAACCTATTGTTAGATATACACTGTTGTCTGGAAGAGGTCGCTTTTAGCGATAACACCGCTGATTTTAACACGCGTTTAAGATATAAAAGTCTACCAATAATCTTTTATTTTTTCCGGGTGTTTTGAATTAAAAAAAAATATTATTTATTTTTTGATCGCTGGCAATATTTGTCATTTGTGGACAATATCATTTATTTCGTTATGTTATCTTTATTAAGAAAAGATACGAACCATTAATTATTTCCAACTTCTATTTATTCTCTTTCTGGTTACTTTGTCATGAATTTAAAGACAAGTTAGTGGCCCCTAGACACTCGTAAAGTAAAAGAGAATTGACAAAAAAAGTAATACGAAATTCTTTTGCGAGCGTCATCAAAAGACTTCAGCATTGGTAATTAGGAAATGTAAATTAGAGCTATAAATATTATACTTCGTTACAATAAGTCGATATTATCTGTTAACTTTCTGCGAATAAGAAAATAATATTGAAAGGAAATGGTAAACCTTGTTTCAGAGAACTTCAAATATTGACTAAACGAAGGCTATCAAAGATCTAAAATCAAGCGATTGCTATTGGTGATATTCTACAAATATTAACAAATTGAACAAATTTGTGATCGCTTTATATAGTAATTAATTAATTGGGGTAATTACCCCAAAATAAGCATCATATAATATCATAGCTTCAACAAACTGAGTTTAAACCAATTAATAGAATACTGCTTGTCTCTTAGTAATTATGTTTGTAAAGTGAGCAACGACTATTCATATTTTATTTCTTCTTATACTATATTCTATGATTTTTTCGTAATATTTCATCCTATTCGTTGATACTGCTCTATATTAAAAACCATCTCTTTATTCTTTTCCTGCACAGTCAATATACCTCAACAATGTCAAAAATTTCATAATATCCATTCTGTGTATAATCCGAGGATTTCCTTTATATTCTTTGAAACCCGCCTACATACTGCGTAAACAGGTCCTGCCTAATTCCCGTTCCCGTAAACCGCTATAATACCCCTCTACCCCCTCCCCTGGTGCGGCAATTCGTGACTTTGCAGCGATATTAAGAAGATTAACTTGAGCACAATGTAAAAATAATAACAGCTTTTTCCCCTAAACGCAGCAGTTTTGCGTCGTGAAGATAAATGTTTGCAAAGATTATTTATAATGCGTTATTTTTGGGTGCTTTGGTGCTTTTTTTTTTTATTTATTAAATATGATTCTCCATCACGTAATTCTCTCTATTTATTTAAAATAGCGTAGCAACAGGGTTTCTTTAGAGTATTTCTAATTTAATACATAAGAAATATTTATCGGCAAAATTATGTTGTCTGTTACCAAAACCTAATTAATTGCATTTACTTAATAAAACCATGATTTCTCTGTGCCAGCCCAGTACATGTGACCAATTTAACCTCTGTCCTATCTAAAAACCTTATCTGCATTCTAACTGAAATTTTTCCTTATTTCCCTAAACGATTGTATCTATACGAAGCTTAGTATCGATTGTAAATAGCTGTATAAAATTCTCTTGTGCGCCATTTGGATCGATCCTGGTTGTTGCCATCGTAGTAATGGGAATAATTGCTATTTCAAATTAACATAATTACCTTTTTTTTCTGAAGCCTTAGCATGCTATATATTTCTGCTATTGCTAATTGCCACAGAATTTAGAAACAAAAACACTGACCATATATTATAAACATTTACACATCTAAAATTATACACACAATTGACTGTTCAGTTTTATCTTTTAATGGGTTCGTAAAAAAACTCACTCCATAAATTACACGAGATAATATAAAAATTAACCAATCGTATTTGTGAATTGCAACCGCGAATTGCAAAATTTAGCTTATTTATATAACTTATGAATTGTTATTATCGACATCACTTGCTATTTGTGATTGCAATTGCTATTTATTTCAACATTACCATGGACCATATAGCTGGACAATGAGTACGGGAACTCCGCTTAGGTGAACTGACGATCTGGCGAATGTGCTCACGGAAATTGCCGCATTAAACTTTGTGCAAATGGTCGTCATTTGTCAGTTTTAAGACCATTGTAAGCGTGCATGTAAAAGTTCAGTGACCGAAATTAGCCAAAAAGGAAAGTTGCTTTATTTTTGCACCAAGTGTTAATATCTAAAGTTAAGCTATCCATAGAGCTTAAAGAAAAAAATAAAATCCGTTTATTTAAATCACTTTTTTTTATTAATACCTAGTCCGGTTGTTTTATTATTCATATTTATATCAAACAGATTTCTCGTTAATATATTTTTGTTTGTATTTTTCCGTGTTCTAATATTTCATAAGAGCCGTCGTTTTCATAAAATTTTATCGTCACGTGTCGATTAATAATATATTTTTATCTGTGTGCTTTGAGATTATCTATTTCATGTCACCTCATTGAATATTAATAATTTGGCCAATATTGTATTCATATATGTACTTTGATAGTTTTAAGATATTTTTGATGAATATGTTAAAAGTATAGAAAGCATCGATTAACTATTAAGAAACAATATTAATAATAAATAAATAAATACACCCAATAGTCCTAGTCCCGACCTCACACTTATATCGAGTCTTGTGTCGTCGGTATCAGGAACTACGAGAAACTTTTTGATCTCACAAACACTCAAACCCGAAACAAATACCTGTATTTCACACAAATATTTGTTTCGGTGGGGGCATCGAACCAGTGGTCTCTCATTTCACAGCCAGTGTCTAACTATACTGCACCACCGAGGCCGTCTGTAAATAACTTATGTAAATTACTTTGTTTAATAATGTTGTGTACATTATTTTGTTTAACAAATTCATTTAATTTTATCTTTGTATTGGTTTTTGCTTTTTAGTTATTGACGTTGTAATTTGCTTAATGCAAAGGCAAATAAAAAAATAAAAAAAAATATGTGGTATGATTTTAAAATTATACATCGAACATTATTATAACGATTCAGAATGTCAAAACTGAATCTTATGTATTGCAAGAAATAACTTTTGTATCATATTAAACATTACGAGTAACAGTTAAAGGGTCAAAGTATGTTAGACAATACAAATTTCCAGATTTGTAAAATATCATTTTTTGTAAAAGGTCTCGATAAATGGAGCAACTGTTGAATAATATATCTTTAACCAAACTCATTGCTATTATTAGAATAAAAGGTTTCGAAATCTTATCTATATTATCATATTATTTTTTCTTCATTTGCGTCTTTTTAGGAGCTCTTGGTATAGAAATTATCTAGGGGTTATCCTGCCCAGTCACCCCCTACCGCAACTCTTGTCAGTAAGAAATTACGACAATACCAAAGTGGCACGCAAAAATACTTCAACATTGAGCACCGAAGCTCGATGAGTGTCTTAGGGAGACTAACATGTTTTTAATTCGTAATGCTATACAATATTCATCAGAAACAAGAAAAAAAACATAATTTGGAAGCATGATAAAATAATTTATTCTTATCTGGAAGAAGGTGTTTCAAATGTTAAAAATTTTCATCTATTCGTCTAAAAATAAATCTAAAAAGCGTAATGTCTAACCTCGAAATACAACTTTTACTTTCGTTTGAATTCCATAATTGTTGAGTTTATGATTCATACATTCACTGTGCAGCAATACAAAAAATACGACTTGGTAACAAATAGATTTTAAAGATATTTAAACAATAACTACAGCCGCATGAAATAAACTACCAAAAGAAACATTTTTCTATAAAATACGTAAGAAAATGGCAAGTTTTGCAAAACGACCAACCGATACCGAAGCACGGGCATCTAAACAAAGAATCTAAATACAAGCTGGGGTTTAAAAGGCCGTCAAAGGCGCCCCTTAAAACGTACCAGGTCAGTAGGTCACAGTGTCTGCTTAAGCTAATTTGTTTTACACACGTTACTAAATCCACTATGAGTCTAAATATAGAATGAAATGTATTACATAAATATTTAATTATTCATTTAATGTTTTTAAGTCAGATTGCTTGATAACATTAATTGAATAACAATTTTGAATTTCTCTTTATTTTTAAAAAGGAAATCATTCAGTATTGTTTTTATCTTCTCGCTTTTTTTGGCTACAAGTAGTCTCAACATTGTTCGAAAATGGAACACCAAGCGAGATTTATCTTGAGGCGAAAAATTTCCTTCTTGCGCACTTAATGCGTGAATATAGAAGTTTTAAACTTCTAATAAAAATAAATCAAGTGTCATTTATTTATCGATTTATTTTATTCTTAACCGCACACAAAAAAGGAAACAAAAAACTTAAAATAAACTACAATAAACAAAAAAATTCTGACAGCGGTCTTTTTGCTTTAGGCAATTTCTTACACACAACCTTCCATCTGAGTTACACACGATTACCTGCTAGTATTTATCCTATGTTTCATAATTACCACTAATAACAGTAAGAATGATTCAACATTGTTATTGTATGCGTAATATTTAATAGCATAATACCATTATTAACATAAAAATACACACTCACTGTGTATTGTTTCAAATACTACGCCTGTCTGCGTTGCAGCCGGCATCGACAACTAATTGTATTCAAATCGATCGGTTGCCTCAAGTTGTTCACTTTACTTGTGTTGGCGGTTTACCGACGATACTCCGGCTTTTGTATTCATCCGTGATACTTTGTTGAAGGTTTATTTTCACAGAGTAAGTTTAAAACGGCGTTTATTGTCTGTGATATTTTTTTTGTACCGATTATTAAACACAGAACACACTCAATGGTTTTTATTATGATGCTATTGAACATAATTTTATGAACAGTGGTTATAATTCGATTGCATAACACTGAGAGAAAGAGATAACAGATAGATAATAAAGGTTAAATATCGTGAAATATAATTGGCGTAAGATTTCTAGACTGGTTTTTACTTTGGCGACAAACTAGACATTACGCACATTAAAACAACAATGCCATGTTGTTGTGCCATACCGCGATTTATACCTTTACATTTATTTTCTTCAATAATACTACAGTAATTATACTAGTATAAAAACTCTATTACCAACTAAAATTATCCGACTTAAGGTAGACGTCCACACATTCGCATCGGAGATATCGCATCCAACGGATCGTAGTATAACATTGTATAGGAATTCATACAAGTGCGTCCACTGATCCGCATCGTACGGATCGCATGAATTTATGAATTCCTATACAAAGAATACTATACCGTGCGTTCGTTACTTACGATGCAGAATTATGGACGTCTGCATTTGAAAGACTTTTTTACTGGTGGTAGGTCTCTCGTATGTGAGAGGCCGCCTGGGTAGGTACCACCGCTATGTTTATTTCTCCCGCCAAACTGCAGTGTAAATGCACTGTTGTGTTTCAGTGTGAAGGACATTATAGCAATAGTAACTACTGGACATATTGAGACCTAACATCTTATGTCTCAAGATGGCGAGTGCAATGGATTGCCAAGCATTGCTTTGTAATTCAAGGTATTGTTTGGCTTTGCTTACTGTTCATGAGCAGTCGTATCGCTTACTATCAGGCTAACAGCATGAACGTCTTACATTAAAACATAGAACCTATAAAGAGAAAGTGTTATTCCCAGCTGCAATCCCAACCGTTTCTTAATATCTGTTCTACGGTTGGAATTGTACGTGTTAATACTTTCCACTTGAACGTCCCTTCACCCCTCTTAGAAGGGTGCGGCGTAAATCTAACAAACCACTTTGCGTCCCGAGGGGGTTAAAGATACGGCGGAATATTCCGGAAACTTCAATAGTTACGCTGTTTGATTGCAAAGAAAAAGGACAGTATAAATTGAGATATGATTTCGTATTACGTATTTTTTTATGGAAGGTAAATTTAGGTGAAATTAAGGAATAGTAAAAATTATTGTCCATCGATCAATCATCAATACATTGGAATTGTTAAGGGCTATATTTCACCGGGACACCATAGCGGCACAACCAGTCGCCGCTACCAACAAAATGTATACAGCTCTATAGAGAGTCACACACCTGGTGTCTGTTTGGTTGCGCATCCAATTTGGCGGTGCGACCAGCTCGGACGCGTGCACAGAATGTTACTGGTCGCGCCGCCATGTTGGTCGCACCACCACTAATTACTATAGCGCTGTATGGTGTTTCACTTACTCGACCGTCAGTCCGGCCGCCAAAGGCCAGTGACGCTCTTTTAATACACCTTAATGTTACCAACAACCTTTCTGCAGGACCGACTGATTTTCTTAATGTTGTTTCTTTTTTCGTTTCTTACAGCGATCCCACTACTGTCTCTTTTTTTTCTTTTGAATTCTCTTTTCCTACGTACATACAGCAGTAGCTCCCACACCACATAGAGACGGTATCAAAATGAGAGGTCCATTTTGATACCGTCTCAGTGTGGTGTGGCGACTCTGGTGTCTGTGTGGTGACTAGTTTGGAAGTTTACGGACACCGCGGTGGCGCAACTGGTTGCGCTACCATGGTGTCCCGGTGAAATATATCTATCCAATATATCTTCCGAAAATGCATATTTATATTATTTTTTGTATCGAGTCGTGTCGTGCCTATCAGGAGCTACCAAAGGCGTCGCCAAGGGGGAGCAGCTAGGGGCAGCTGCCCTCCCTAGAGATGAAAAAATGCCAAATGTAAAGCAACCAAAATCTTTGACTTAACTTGCCTACTATACGGTATTTTTTTTTGCATATCGCCGTAAATGTAAGGCTCGTACTACAAGTAAAAAGCTTCATGTGCTCTCGACTTTACCTACACTTCATACTTTTCTCATTCTCCATATTATTTGCCCCCTCCCCCCCTGGGCCATCGGCTGGCGACGCCCCTGGTAACTACGAGACCTTTGGTCTCGCAAACACATAGATGCAAAACAAATACCTGAGGTTCTTACAAATGTTTGTTTCCGGGCAAAGATAGAACTCTGCCGGCGTTTTGCCCACTGCGCCACGAAGGCTGTCAATTGAATTGTTTTTCTATCAACTAAAGGAAACAAATGATGTATCGTAGAGAATTTTCTACTAAATATACATCCAATGGCTATAGTCTACCCACTCTCAATCGTTCTCTCGATTGTAGAGGAGGCCCGTGCCCTGCAGTGGGACATATTCGGAACGTGCGCGACGGTGGCGACGCGCAGCTTAGGCAACTTTTTCGGCGACTGTCAAATATTGACATGTAAACATTGTTAGTATTTTTGCAATTAAAAACCAAAATAAAGAGTAAATGGTACTTTTTGACTTTATTTGAGTGCAATTTATTGAAATAGTGTATGTGTAAAATGGATATAATCATAAAAACCGGGTTCGAAAGTATTACACACAATATTAGTTTCCAACCACAAACAGTGATAAAAGGCAATAAATTAGTATTAGCCCAGCATGTAAGAAATGTTGAAGAATTACGAAGTAACGGCAAGAGTTACTTAATACGAGCCCAAGTGATTCGCCAGACATCTGTGACACTAACACCCTACAAAACCAGTTTAAATGTAAGCAATTTTTATGTGATGTCAGATCTCTATTTCGTGTGAGTAATTTCTCATTTACTACTTGTATGCTTATTATTCTGCTTATTTTTTTTACAGATAAATGATGCTCGTGTCGTCACTAGTGTAAAATGTGACTGCGTGTATAATCAGAGCGGCAAGTGCAAACATGTTGGTGCTTTGATATCATATGTTAACAACACCATCAGCTTGTCAAAAACAAGTAATGAACAAGAGTGGGGCAAGCCTCAATGTGTGACCTTTTTATCTATTCGCCAGTCATTGCTGGTAGTGTAACTGTACCTGTTCACCGTGATGATCACTTTATTGAAGGAATTATTTTAAAATGTGAATTATTTTATTTTAAACACTATTTACTAGCATTGTACACAGAATTTATCAGTAATAACAATAACAATGATTGCAAGGATTTACAGAAACGTTCCTTTACTGGAAAAATATTATAAATTCATATTAAGAACTAAAAATATAATTAATAATTAATATATTATTGTCAAAATTGAAGAAACTATTTAATTAAAAAGAGATAAATATATTTAGAGGGAGAGATAGAAGATTTAATGAAGGTTTTTATTTTTTAAATAATAAAATCTGATTTACGTTTCACAAAACCTGTTTTTATTTAAGTTCCAATTTTAATAATTACTTACATACTATTATTAGAAAATATTGGAGGTTGTAAATTCACTAAAACACAGCACATGTGCACAATGTCATCAATATGAGAGAATAAATTATGAGGTATTTTATCGAGAACCCGATAAACTCTTAATCTCTGCATTATCCTTTCTACGTGAATTCTTACTCTAGCAATTTCGTAGGTATTTTGTGTTTGTTCTTTCGAAAACTCACTTTTATTGGTTAAAAATGGTGGCATAACAATTTTAACTTCTCGGTTTCTCGGACCATGGTGTGCCATCATCACTAAAATTACAAAATAAAAAAAAATATATAAACATCTCAACTGTTGCAGCAATGTTGTAATTTAAGGTTAATACGGTTAAGGACACTTACTTCCTTCTTTTCACAGCAGCTATCCATTTTATTCGTTGTTCCAATTTATATGCCGCTCTTGGAAATATATAAAATTTGCAGGAGCTATTTCTGCCACTATTTTTGCATTGAACAACGCAACAATAGTCGTAACCCATTTTTTAGCTTTGATTTGTACTGAAATACTTCTATTTTGACAGCCAGTTAGCCGAAGTAGCTTCCATTTTTTGTCACGTTGTGCGCTGCGATCGTTTTGGTACACCTACCACCCGTTTCGCACATAGCGAATACTGATACAGAATAGTCTACCCATTGAATACAATTAAAAAACAATTGCAGCGATACTGATTACTGATACCGATGGCAGCTCCACATGTGGTATAAATTAATATTATCATGCCTCCATCATCCTGTGTATATTCATTTTAGACTAGTTAATTTATAATTCAAACAATAGATTAATTTTTTTATCACGATGGCCTATACAATACGTCAACTACATTTACATTTGAATTATTTCAAAACAAGTTTCATTTAATATTGTGTTACCACGCTATTCGTAACAAAATACTTTGTGATCTAACGCCACGATAAAAATACATTTTTACGTTGAAATATGTCTTTGGAGTGGAGGCAGACAGCTGTATAAAACATTATTATTTGCATTAACGTAGATCGTAGTATCAAATAGTACAAATTTATACTAATTTAATAAAATATTATCTTCTATTATGCCAGAAAATAAAACTCAAAAGAAATGAACACCCTGTTAGGCACAAGGCTGTTCTATCAAATACAATGTTCCAATATCAGCCTTATATTTATCACATATTAAACACTAAAATATTATCTATAATAATAAATTTAATGAGCTATGAAACAGCAATGAACCGCAATAATTCGCTTAAAAGTGATGAGAAAAGAAAGCTGAGTATCCCACACGTTTCACGGAATAATGAAAATGTATAACGCCACAATGGCTCAACGACGACTTTTCCGCCACTCCAGGTTACTACGCTTAATTAAAAATTCTTTGAAATTTTAATCAACAGTCAGCTTTAACGAGAGCGTACAGTATTGATAAAGCTCGGTGTCACCGGTGCATACTTAATGAATAATGTTCCGTTTCATTCATCATAGCTATTGATTTTAACTTCATAGCTCACGGTTGGAATTTTATACTCATAGACTATTTTGAAATTAATTTGGCTGTTTGTTTTTAAATATATGAGTGTTCAGAGGGATCCGCGGTTATATTTCCTTTGCTTTTTATATGTTTTTAACTTTTTTATTTCTTTATTAGTTAAGAGATATTAATGCTAAATTTATTTAAACTCCTTGGTGGACAAATTAACTTATATGTTTTTTTATTTTCTCGTTATGTTTTACCGTTGAATATTAACATCGGAAAGAGAGAGATCACAGGATTTCCGTGGCCTTCTCTGCGAAGGATGTTAAATGTGCGCAAATAAATGCTTGCAATTACGGGAAAGATTATGTTGTCATTTTGCTCTGTTTATCTTAATTACTGATATGTTTTCCTCAAGATATTTATTTAAATATTAGAATTATTTTGATTTCAAAATATAGCTTTTTGTGTTTATATTGTATTATTTTGCGAGTAACTTGGTTACTTTTAATTGTAATACTTACCAGTGTAGTTTATTTTATATAAATTATTACTTGACGTAAAAGTAATAAACACTGTTTATTTTAATTAATTATATACTATTTATTACAACCTTAGATACGCCGAATTTAATAATGAACAGCCTAACATTATTGATGACTTAATTACCACAGTTTACGTGCCAAACCGACACTGATAAATGTCGGGAACGCTTAATTAAAAAAAGTATCCGATGAACTATATTAAAATAAGCTCAGGTTGATGCGTGCTACGTATGTTAGGATTTTTTTCCGATGTACTGTGGGAGCATGCCATTGGCTGATGGTAAGCGATACGAAGGCTCAAACATGCACACAACAGTGCATTCACACTGCTGTTTGGCGGAATGTGCATAAATAATGTCTCACTTGAATCCCCAAAGGAGACAAAGTGCCACTAGTGCTATTCACATTGCCAGTCTCAAACTTAAAATTGTCTTATGGGTGAATTTAAACGCAAGGAGCTATAAATTCCTATCGCAGGCAATTCATAAGTTAAATAAGTTTGACTTTGACTTCGAACCCAGAATCTCATGATTCACAGCCCATGCGTCCTGGCAACAAGTGTGTGGGAAACATTATGAGTTTACGTCAACAAAAATCGATATAACATTTAAACCAATTTAATATTGGTTACCAATCAATGATTACGCGCCATGAGTTCATTCGACATTAACTAGGAAATAATTATTTTGTGTAAATAATTTCAAACAATATATTGTGAGAAAAATGACTCTTTGGCTGTAGCTAATATTATTTCCTTTTGTTACAGAATGAGGGAGTACGTGGAAGAAAATGAAAAGAACGATCCACTCATACACGCTCCGGACAAGAAAAACAATCCGTGGGCCGAAAAGGGCAAATGCATCATCATGTAATCGTATACTAACATTAAGACAACAAACACAACAAAATATATATCACCGAATTCTAAAATTCAGTTTGGAACACGAACATTTGACGCTCGTCTGGTACAAGAAAACAACTGAGAAATTTTAACGTTTGCTCAACACGATGATTTTGACCAAAACTGCCAGACAATACAATGCAAATATTGTATTCAACCGACATGACAAGAAGCTCGGGTGTGTGTGTCGTATTGTTTTATTGTGTTTACTTAATTTGTTTCACCCCAAACCAATCTAGTCTTTGACATTCTCTGTTGATAGAATGTCTCGTACGCGCGATGCGAAGGTGTACTTATGAATGTTTTGTTAAATTGAAATGAAAATAATGAAGGTTTTTGAAATAATGATTAAAATGAAAACGGTTGTAAATACGTTAAATTTTGTATTAACTAGTGATAGTATGTTCGGTCACGAAACTATCGGTAGACGTAAAATTGGGAATGTTAACGAAGTGACGTAAAAATGTAATGGAACAAAAAATGTAAACTAATCTTACGCCAACGATGTTGGTTAGCAAAGGATTTTGTTATATTATTTAAATGAATATTGAATTAAGGATTGTCTCGAAAGATGCTCAGACGTTAACTTTATTTTAATATTAATTAATTGCAAGAACCCATAAAATGCCACACAAATGTAAAGCAACTTCCTCTTTCATCGATTTGTGTGGATTTGTTATGGATTCTGCAGTCGACCCAGCCGGAATATCACCATTCCGGCCGCTTCGATGTGAAGCAGCAAGCTTTGACATCTCGAAATAATCAAGGAGTTAAATGTAAAGATTCCCCGAGCTCACGAATCTTTGCATTTAAATATGATAAAATGGAACTATAGGGATAATCGCAGATCACAATTTAACATGTGTTTGTTGAATCACGTGCATAAGTGAAAAAATATGTCTTAAACGATTGGCAATAAAGATACAGTGGGCGAGTTAACACGCGGAAGGGGTAAACTTAAGGTGGATTGTAAAAGTAAGGACGAGTTAAATATTACATAATCTTGTTTCGAACAATATAAATTATCGTTAAGCTGAATTTAGGATACTTTTTTATGAACACAGGTACATTCCGCAGTGCCATTATCTAGTAATGCTTCTATGACTAGCTGTTAGCTATCTTCTTTAATGCCGTTTAATACTTAAGCATCATCACTTCTTCCATCATTCATTTGTTACCTTACCATACATCCTTTATTTTCATTATACACCATATAAAAACATTAAGTAAATTCAACTTCAATTTTAAATCTAGCACTTGATTAGCTTAGTGTAATTCGGAATTAAATAAAAATATACTCTACCTAAGCCCTTGAAAGTTTACTAAACGAACTTGAGTAGTTTCCTAATAAATTTCTTCTAAATCTTAATGTAAGATTTCCCGGTGAGTGACGCTCGGCCAGTTCAGTTGTCCGTTCGGTGCGTGCACACCTCCGCGCCCCAGCCTCGAGGCGGGTCTGAGCGTTAACGAACCAAGTAGATCTAATCTAAAGGTTTCCAATTAAAAGGGATTGTCTCTAATGATCCTGTAATTTCTTCGATATAAAATAGAATGAAAATTAAACTTACGCACTGTAGATAATTATAGGTTTAAAAAATATAAAAAAACTTAACTTTAAAATTAAAATCTTAAAAAAAACTATTAAAATTACCTTCTCCCCTTACCATATCTAGACATGAGATGTGAAAAAATCATTCTGGCTGTGAACATTTCAAATTTTTAGGACGCTTCGTTCATTAGCGCTCATAGACCATTCTTAAATGTAATACGCTAACGCCGACAATAAAAGAAAAATATTGATCTCATCGCTACAATTCTAGTTCCCCAGTCGCAAATCTACGTCAATTCTTTATAATCATGTTTTTGAGTTTCCTTCGTACTATCCTCCTCTCTTTCTCATGCATCATCACTATATCTTTCATCTCTCTCTCATTAATTTAAACACTTTCTTTAGCATAAAAAATAGCGTTAAAAATTAGAATTCTAGCGAGTAAAATCGTAGTGTGTAGAATAATTAATAAGAAAATCAAATCAAAGTTGTTTGTTAATCTATATGATAAAAATGCAGTTCAGAGAGTTAACCTTAGAGATAATTAAAATTGAAAATAATTAATTAAAAGACCTAGTGGAAATAAGATATCTGTTTCAATGTTGAAGATGGCAAAGTTTGTTGGTACATTTTATTTATCACTGAGACATCTTTCAAGACGGTGCTTAATCGGAGTTAATTTATTAAGGTTATTAATTTGATTTGTTTTGTTTGTTATATAATTTGAACATACCAAAGAGTCTCATCGACAAGTATTATCTGTTTGAAGTTAATTTCCTTTGGATCCGTAACCGCGGCGCGTGTCGCGTCACCGTCAGTCATGTTTAATTTGTCGTAAGTTAAGTGTAAACTTGAATAGTAATTCTTAATGGATTATTCCAAAATTTAATAAATAGGTAAGGGTGATATTGGAAATGATTTTTTTAGAATCAATAGTGTTAAGGTATCGTATATTAATAATTATGTATTCACTGAAATAAAGGATAAATCAGTAATGTGTGGTATTTTATTATAAAGTGTGTACCTTCATAAGGTTTGTAAATAGAATTTAAATTTGGAAAAAAATCCTAAAAAAAGTTGTGATGTTATTAATGACCCATATACGCATATCTATTTTTACAGTTCCTATTAACTGGTAAAATATGTAGATATTTTTTACTTGTCTGAAATTATTTGATTCTGTTTGCTGTTAAAGGTAAAAACAAAAATATTTTTACACGTCACACTTTAAAATCAGAAACATAATTATAGGTAAACCATTGTGATAGCTAAAGTAAAACATGAGCAATTAAAATATAGTAACTAATTTTTATTACCTATCTGCAGCCCTAAAAGGCTTGTATCAAGCAGGCGAATATTACATGTTTGGGCCCAGTTGACTTAACTAACTTTTACAATAACTCTAATTTTGACAATGCCATCGCCATACATTTGAATTTGCGAACTAGGCTAAACTTTCCGCATTTTTGGACGAAATGATTAACGTAATTGGTTCCATATTACGAGTAATACTGAATGCTTGCTCATTATGGATAGTTTATAGTTCAGGATTTCTTACTTAGCAAAAAAGAAAACAATAAGAGTTGGATTAATAATGTTGCGGGTTTCGTTTCATATGGATAAAATGTATATTATAAGTGTCAGATCAGGATCACTTTACAAAATACAATTTCAATGTTTAGTCTGTCCTATAACACAAGTACACATCATATCAAACATTAATTAGGTAATTTAAAAACATAATACCTATGTAGTCAATTTTTTTCGGGCAAGAGGAAAAGCTATTAAGGTCCCCTTTCGATACCCTAACAGAGGCCAGGGGTATGTGAGTGTCATAGGCTTTGCAGCCCTACATGCTGTTGATGTTGTGACCAAACCGGGTATCTCACAAAACCTACGCCAGCAAACTGACTTGTAGTCTAGTCTGGTGGTGGATCTCTCATAGGTGAGAGGCTGCCTGCGTTGGTACCACCGCAATGTCTTATTTCTCCCGCCAAATAGTTGTATAAATAAATAAAATAAAAAAATAAAAATATTTTATTGCAGACCAAACAGCCCATAGTGTTAGTAAGTACATTATTGCTTATGACAAAAAACTATTGTTAGTAAAAGGTGCAAATTAGAAAAAATAAACTAGAAAGACGTGAACCGTTATGCTAGAGCACTGCGCACTTAGCAACAGACATAAGCTGCTGTGCCCAATGCTCCAACATGGAGCAGTCCCACCTATCACATAATTCTCTCAGGATGCTGTTGGAACTGGTACGTAGTCTATGCAAGAGGGATGCACAGCTCTTTCTTAGTATCAAAACCATCTATGCCAGCCTCCGCAAACATCCCAGATGCACTGCAAAAACGAGGCAGCCCCAACAGCACCCTGAAACCGTTATTATGCTGAACACGCAGCTCGCCGTATGCCCTGCGCGTGTAGCTGGTCCACAGACTGCATGAGTACAGTGATTGACAGTAGGCTCTGAAGAGAGTGATTTTCACTTCTGGGGTGCAACGTACAAACCTCCGAGCCAGCATATTGCACCGACCAGCCAGCGCCCTGCGAGCTCTTTCAATGTCCACATTGTCACACATGTCATCGGTAACCCAATGCCCCAGGTACTTAAACTGAGTTACTTGTGTCAGGGTAAAATAAATGCACTGTTGTGTTTTTGTTTGAAGGACATTGTAGCCAGAGGAACTACTGGACATATTGAGATTTAACATCTTATGTCTCAATTCAAGGCGTTGTTTGGAATTTAGTAAAATATATTGTTCGATATTAAATCTTAGCTTGTCTATACAAGCCCTTGTAGACTAATAAAACATTTATATTGCGTCTCGCACGCCCTTATCTTCAAAGGGTTGGTACTTACCAATAGTACATAAAGTTTAACAACTTATCTGATAGGGACACAAACACCCTTTTATATAACCCTTTTTAGTGCCAAAGACTAGTCAAAAAAAAAAAGAAATCATTTTATTTTAAGACAAAAATTTTTTTTACAATTTTTATCAAGCTACCTTGCTTATAAAGTATTTAAATATGAATTAAAATAAAGCCGATGCAGGCAAGCAGGTTAGTTAGTAAGTTGACAGTAGTCAAGTTATTAATAATCATAACTTTATTCAAAAACCTTGAGAGCTTGCCCTCGGAATCAGAAGTACTTCGCGGTCCATTTTTCATAAAAACATTCGGTCACGTGCTGAGTGATCCCAGCTGTGATTTAAGTGAGTGGGTAAAAGTAAAGACTGTAAAAGTTTGATTATTTTTTACAGTATATTGCTGGCGCGAGTCTATACGTATTTTATATTGTCTCTATTATACTGGTGTGGCTTATTTTTTAGTTAAACAATTTAGTAATTTAACTGCTAGATCCTCGTATTCAGTATTCGATAATTTGTCTTAGTTAAATCAATCAAATCATAAAACTTTTTTTTTCAAATAAAGTGGTGGGGAATGCCTTAGTCTGCGTGAGAGTGATAAAATAGAGGCCTATTTTCAGGAATGACTACGGTGTATTAGGAATGATCAACGATGGTATAGTTGACCCATAAGTACTCTTACAAGAAAAATAAACTTGTAATTTTACCTCAAAAACTATTTGTTACAATAAAAAGTATATTTGTGTGACCGACAAGTATTTGTTTCAGGTCTGGGTTTTTGTGAGATCGAAAAGTTTCTCGTAATTTCAGATAGCATGACACAGGTTTCAATTTTAGTGTGAGGTTAGGATGGTATGTGATTGATGGGTGTATTAATTAATTAATTAACACTACTCCAAACTGTCTGTCCAATTGGATTTATAATATAAATTATATTAAAGTTCATATAGTAAGTACGAACATCAAGTCAAGGCGTGATATCTGACTTGATCTCGATGAGTAATGTTAGCTTGGTCAAAGACGGGTCATTTTTTGTCATCCGTCTTGTAAGCGAATTCCTTCCCTGAATATTGGTACTATTCTGTGAAGGAAACGATTAATATACTGTTTAGCTACTGCTTTTATATGCTTTTTGCAAAGATTATCAGGACGAATAGAAAATTATTTAGAGTAATTGACTTGGAAAAAATGTGTATTTTAATTTGATTTGTATGATATTTATACATAAAAGTATCGTATTTGTGTGTTATTTTTTTGCCGATAAAGAATGAAGGTTCTGCCGATTCCAAAATTAATATTTATTTATTTATTTATTTATTTTAATTTAATTAAAACGGCATACACCAATTACATTAATTAAATTCTTAAACCTAAGTATATCTAATATATTAAATCTAGACAAATCAACAAAATATAAACAATATTTATGAACAAAAACAAACACAGAGTGGTAATAAAAATATATAAACTATAGCAACTAAGTTCACGACAAACAAAACAAAAAAATAATAATTAAAATCTTACTTAATATTTAACAAACCTCTGAGTTATAATTTATTATCTAACGTGAAAGGCTATTTACAAATTTTCTCACAGTATCCCACACACACTGATAAGATAACTGCCTATTCATCCGTAAACAAATCAACTTTGGAATTCGTATCGAGGAGGGCATTTAGCGCTGCAAGAACACGAGGAATAGGAGACCTGGCACGAGCAATTGTTCGACATGTTGGTACGGAAAATAATTTGTGACTTCCGCCACGCAGATAATTATTAGGGACATAAAGTCGTGACAACTCAGAGCTCAGATCTGGTGCATCAATCCTACCAAGGAGAATCTTGCACATGGTCATGATTTGATCTCTGGTTCTTCTTACTTCAAGGCTATTGTAACCCAAACAGCCTAAAAGAAATTTGGTTGGGTACATAAAAGGATATGTATGATATTTTAATTTATAATTGTACCGCAAAAAAGCCTTTTGCACCTTTTCCAATAGAAGGGTATACGTGCTTTGATATGGGTGCCATACACAAGAACTTGTTTCCAGTTTACTGCGGACAAGCGCATTAAACAAGAGTCTGACAACGCAGTCGCTTTTAAATTCCCTGGAGTTTCTTAGTACGAAACCCAGCCTCGAGAAGGACTCCTTGACCACTGTAGTGATGTGGTCATGAAATGTTAGCTTTCGGTCGAATGTCACACCCAGATCTTTCATAGATGTACATCTGGTGACATCATCGGTATTTAATTGGTATTTAAAAGTTATTGGATGGGACATTCGACCGAATGTCATGGCGTAACATTTAGATGGATTAAATTCCATTTTGTTCGCGACTGACCATTCAAAGACTGCATTGACATCATCTTGCAGTTTTAAACAATCGTCTACAGACTGTATTTCCAACATTAATTTTAAATCGTCAGCGTAAAGGAGGCATTTCGCGTGACCTATAACGGAGGGAAGATCATTTATCATCAAAATAAAAAGGAGGGGTCCAAGTATAGAGCCCTGACTCACACCTGATTTTGTGCGATAGGTTTGTGATTCGTACATACCGAGTCTAACATATTGACTTTGACATATTGACTTGACTAAAATGAAAACTACGGTTTCCAGACCTCGATTTACCACATAATTACAATATACATATATGATACTGTCCTGCACTCACACCTACCACTGTAACTCCTGTAAGCCAGGATCACCAGTAACGCGCATTTTAATGACACCGAGCAGTGAAGGTCGGCGTGTCTCCGGGAATGTCTAACTTGTCTTTAACCGAAATAATATACATATGTATACATTCTTTTATTGCAATTAAGTTCGTCTGATGGTAAGCGTTACGACTGCTCATGAACAGTAGCAAAACCAAACAACACCTTGAATTAAAAACCTATGCTTGGCTTACCATCCTGAGATATAAGATGTTAAATCTCAATATGTCCAGTATTTATTCTGGCTACAATATCCATCAAACTGACACACAACAGTGTATTTACACTACTGTTTGGCGGGAAAAATAGACATTGCGGTAGTACCTACCTAGGCGGCCTCTCACATATGAGAGACCTACCACCAGTAATAAAGACTCAACTCAACATGCCTAAAACTATACATTACACACTGCATTACCCCTTACATATTCACACGGGTAATGCCGTTTCATCTGAATTTTACTTCTGTTGGTCAGCTCTCGAACTGGGCTAGGATAATCATAATGTATGTGATGGGTAACCTCCTGGGATAAAAGGGCCAGATCAGGATATATGCAGTGCCAACAGAGGATTCTACGGGTATAGTTTATGCGCATATCGAATGCCGTTGAAAGCAAATGTTAAAACAACAGCTTTGTGGAAGGATTCTTTTATTTTTCTTATTTCTGTGTGAAGGTTGTTTGGGAAATACTTTGGGTTGAATTTGATATTATGTAAGCCGTAGACTACGGAGCTGCCAATTTAGTTTGTATATTTGTGATTTTTGGTTCATAATTTTGCCAACTAAATAGCTGACCACCGCTGTGATGCAGTTTGTCTGAGGTCGCGGATTCGATCCCCGCACTGAAATTTATTTTTGTGTGGCCCACAAGTATTTGTTTCGGGTCTGGGTGTTTGTGAGACCAAAAAAGTCTCTCGTAGTTTCTGATACTTAGGATACAAGACTTAATTGATCTTAATGTGGGGTCAGGACTATGTTACAATCTTAGGTGGGTGTATTTATTTATTAATTATGAATTACTTGATATTAAGGTAAGTAGGAGGTAGCTGGCAGGCCCTTTTGAAAACCACAATAATCTATGTTAGAAGTATATTAGAAGACGTAAATCTGAGCTTAGTGATGGTAGAGAACTAGATCATTTTTTAAGTACGCTAAGGCTATTGCTAACGTGGAAGACCGAAGATGCGGTAGATAGACGAGTTGGATACATTCGAGTCAAAATGGCAAGAGCTTATCGAGATTAGGGTGAATTGGAGGAAAAGAGGAGGCCTTTGCCCAGTACAAAAAAAGACTAGTGGCATATATTTTTCCAAAATCTAAAGATCGTCAATGGTCACTTATCTCAAGATAATCCGCTAACTCGTTCGTCGTGCTAATGCAATAAAAAGAAAATAAAAAAGTTAATCAAAGACAATAAAAACGTACTTCTCCGTTACTTTAGATTCAATCCAGGTTTTCCTAACTTTGTTGCTTTTCGTCAACAATCTGGCAAAGTCGGTAAGATTTCATTACGTCGTAAAGTTTCCTAAATCTTTTCACTTAGCAATCGATAGGTAACAACTAACTGCTCGAAGTGCGTCGTAAAGTAAACTAATCTTTAGTGGCCCGGCGATACCTGAACATTTACGTTAACTTAAATATATGTGAGGGTATTGTAAAGGTTGCTTTCATTGTGAATTATATTTATTTGTTTGGAGTTTTTGTTATACAGGATATATCAAGATTGCTACCGAAAACGAAGCTAGGTGTTAATTTTAGTGACTTCAGACACAATGCAATTAATGTTTTTGCAAAAAAAGCGATTTTTTGGTGTTTTTTTTCCTATCGTCATACTTGGGTAGTAAATACATAGTTTTTTCTAAAACAATAGTGTGCACCTCTGTGTTTTTAAAGACTTTATGGTACGCAAGGGGTTAGTTTATTATTTTAGCAATAACTTTGGATTTACCACCCAAAGACAATATAAATCACAAAAATAAATTGTCGCGTTTTTGTGCGAAAATTTTAGTCTGTAGTCACTAAAACTACCATCTGGCTTCGTTTTCGGAAGCAGTCTTGATATACCCTTGATATACTTGATAGAGACAATACAATTTCTTCTGCTTCTTTAAAATATATTAAAGACTTTTAAAATGTCTAGCTACATTAGGTTGTTCATCAAATATGTATGGAATTATATCTAAAGGAGAATAAAATATTATATCTTTAATGTCACACTTATTATTAATATGTAAAATATTAACGCACTAGTCGATAACTAAAGCTACGCAATTATCATCATACATAATTAAACGGAATAATTAAAAATGGTAAAGCCACGTTGTTGTCAGCCATGAATCAGCATGAATGGGCTCGTCCGCGGTGGTACCACTATCTCATAGGAAATTGATATGAAGCAGCAAGTTTGTGTCAATTTTCGTTTGGTGAGTGAGATAGCCGGATGCTCAATGCCCCTTTCCTCCTCCTATCCTTTTTCCTTCTCTTTCTCCTTCCGATTTGGTGGGCATGTAACCCATTCATGTCCAAACGCAAAAGTAGTGATCACTTACCATCAGATGACCTGCTTACTCGATTGCCGGACCTGTGCAATAAAAAAACTGCCTTTACATATTCGAACTTTAAACTAAATTACACAAAATTCCACTCAAATACCAACCAACCTTTATGCTAAGAATTAAGGGCGAAACTGTTTTGTAAAAGAAATACGTTTCACCGTAGAATGCGAGATAGTCCCGGAAGTTATGCGGGATCAGGTGCGTGCGGTGGTGGTACCCGGATAAATTTAGTTAAGAATACAGGACTGATAGCCCTTCCAAATGACTGGCGATACACAAAGGAGTTTGGTGAAAACAGTTTGAAAATGGAAAATGGGCGCTGGCTGTTGAATATATTTTAAAAATAGAATTGTAAAACGTAAATGAAACTTGTGGGTTTTTACCTGCAAAGGTTCTCATGGCTATTAAAGCCATTGCTTTATTTTTTTACCTTTAAATATTTTTGTTTGTTTGTTAGAACCATTTTTAATGTTTTAAATGAAATAAGTCTTCAAATGGCAATAAATTTCAACGTATAATTCTCGTAAATAATAACATAATAGTAAATTGGCCGGGATATCCCTAAAATAATAAAAAAATAGATAGCAATAAATATGAATAATTAAACTTAAATACGCATCTATGATAGATCAATGGTCGGGTGTTTCATATTTGGATAAAATACACTAATATCGTGCAACATCTTATGTTAAAAAGATTTAACTTTCTAAAATAGACCCAACATAACACAACATAAAAAATAATGTCGAGTTTTTCCACTGTGAATGTAGCCTCGGAGCATTGAAGTTATTATTTGAATTTTTCATGATGAACTCCTAAAACATGCTTAAAGTTTAACTTTGTTACGACAGCGCCGCGAATGTATGAAACAAGACAAAGAGACTCTGCCTTGTATTTTGTTACCATAATAAATACCATTTCCTTTATAACTTCATAAAACAACGTGTTTTGAAGGAGAGGACAATAAAAAAAAAAAACTGTCAACGTATTTTTTTCTATTTATTTTTAATCCAATGAACGGCAAGACGAGCGTGGCGTTTGCCTGATGGTAAATGATACGACAGATCATGAACTACTAAGCTAAATTGGCAATAGGTAAAACACTTTATAAAATGTAGCCTCGAAATGTCGAGCAGAAGTCTGACTTAATGGTGAAGAATAATTCCTACAGAAGGTGAATAATTTGCTGGAAATGCTGGATGCGTTTAGCATCGTGGAAATTGATCGAAGAAATTGGATGAGCGTAACGCAGGTACATACCTATCTCTCATAGTGAGTAAATAGTAACTAAAATGGAATGAAAGAAATGAAGCAGTGTGATGTATTTTGTATTTGGTTGTAGGATTTTTACTCTTAGAGTCATAAACAAACAATTCAGCGATTAAGAATCAATAAATAGAAGTATAAACTTATCACGCATCGCCCGCGCGATTACGTGTTGACAAAAATACAGAGGAAATTGCGGAAACCGCGGTGGTTATTTGGTCAGCACTATCTACTAAATAATTCAAAATAACTGTCACTTTTGAGGTCCTCTAGTCCGTGTAAAACGCAAATAGTGAAATAACCACATTGTGGGCCAGCCCACACTACAAAATTTAACATTCACATTGTTTTTGTTTTATTTTACCTTAAGTGCAATTTTTTTATATTTTAGAAGGAAAAATCAATAAACATGAAATAAGCTCTGATTAAATGGAATATTAATAAAACTTCCAAATAGATCATTATATTGTTTTATATTAATTAAAATTAAATTAGATAGCAGATGAAAAATAACATACATACATACATAAACTCATGCCTTTTTCCCAGAAGGGGTAGGCAGAGGTGCCAGGGCACCCACATTTCGCCTTGTATGTTCCGTCCCACAGTGTGATAGGTGGCGAGCCTATCGCCATATCGGGCACAAATTCCTGACTCTGGGCTGATAATGAATAGAAAAATCCAATATCACTTTGCCCAATAAAAATGAAAAATAAATATAGAGTACAATTAATTAAGTCTAACATAACTGTATATGTATGTACATAAATACTGTGCATTACAATGATATCGTTTATACACAAATTACGATACTCTATTCAATTAACAAGTAAAATTATATTAAAATTCATTAGATATTGCGATCTCAATTTACAAAGGGTATTATTTCATGGAATATGAGGGCTTAGTATTCCCTGAAATTCTGTCACAACCTCGTGGATACACGATAAATAGCTCTTAGTTTTGATATTCTATGAAGTTTGGTGTACATACGAATAAGAGGTTCTCAACATTTGCTTTACACTTGAATTCACATCAAATAATATCGCAGTAAATTAGTCTATGCTTTCCAGTTCACAAGGTGCTTGTTAAATCATGTGAGGCTGGTTCTTGTCTTAATATAATATACAAGTGTTAATACTACATAGAAATTCATAAGCATGTAAAAGCCCGCGATTGACAAGTGTACCTCCTATTATGAAAAGAAACGTATTTCTTATTAAAGTGGTAATTAATAATCTTTACGTATATTTTGTATCATTAGTCTCAAAGAAGGATAAGTAAGTACAAAAAAAATATGTTCGAAGTTGATATTTCTGAATATTCATTAAGCCAGTGTGGTAGACTTTGCTCCCCTAAAGCCCCTCAATCGAACTTTCGAATCTAGAGGTGTCCCATGCTCAAAGTGAAATTATTTATAACCAACATTTATTTAGTGGCTACAAAGATAGCCTCAGATCTGTGCCTCAGATCGTTTTCTTCCGCGTAATTTTATGTGACTAGGTCAGCTATTCCCGCCCCCTAATTCTTTATACGTACTATGAGGGTCCTAAAGGGCGTGACCGTTTGAGAACCATAATTTAGCGTGACACTAGGTTTAATCTTACCACATCCGCGAAGCTGTACATGAAGTAACTTTATACATATTCAATGAAACGCTATGTACTGAAACACTGCAACGGCAAAATACAATATAATGCTGAAGCTTATAAACTTTGCGAAGGTTTGGAGCGTAATATATTCTTATATTAGATAAGACTTTGAGACGGCCCCTTTTATTCGTGTTCTTTGTTTTTATGCGAGTACAGTGCAATAACAATTTCATTTAATGCAATGCCTCGCAGGTCAGTTGAATTTAAATGGATACGTAGAATGCTATTTTACATTGCAAAGAGCATTTTTTTTATTACAAATTGCAATGAATGGCTAAACGAGCATGCCATTCGCTTGATGGTAAGCGATACGAACGCACATGGATAGTAGCAAAACCAACCAATACCATGAAGTACAAGGCAAATATTTTATATTTCACAGCGCTCGCCATTCTGCGACATAAGATGTCAATATGTCCAGTGGATACTCTGGCTATAATGTCCTTCAAACCGGATCACAACAGTGCACTTAAATTGCTGCTTGGCGGGATTAATAAACATTGCTGCGGTACCTACCCAGGCGACCTCTAACATATGAGACCTACCACCAGTAATGCATACAAGATATAACATAATAAGAATATAAGATTACTGTACGTTAAGACACATGTCCTAGTTTATATCCTGGTAGCCAGAAACTGTTGAAAAGCATATATTTATTCATTTCAATATGTTAACTTTATTTCCCAGCCTGTACAAATATATAACTATTTCTGGCCCTATAGTTTTTAATGTATTCCTTGTAAATATTAAAAATATCGCTTTTACCATCATTTTCAAACACAGGAGACCTGATAAGTATACGCCTTTCTCAAAGCTAGGTTCGATGGATTTTATCACATTGAAGAAGATGTGTATTTGTGGTATATTGGTTTCTAACTCATAACTTTATATACTATAGTGATTTCTATGGTATGTAAAGTCCGTCAACCCGCAATAGGCCAGCGTGGTGGACTATATGGCCTAGTCACTCTCAATCGTATTCTCGAGTGTAGAGGAGGCCCTGCCTTGCAGTGGGACATACATACGAGTATGTACATGGGCTAATACAGATACAGAATGGTTTTTCGTTGACTTGGCCCGGCAAAATGAATTCATCTTACCAGGGTAAAAAAGAGTCCCGATTGGCAACACTTAAACATCTCCTGTTCGTACTTAAACGTTTCGATCGTGGATGTGTTGCCGGCTCATTAAATCGAGAGGGGAACGGGAAGGAAAAAGGATGGGGAGAGTACAATATCCCTATTGAATGATTATAACATTTTCTGCGTATTGATATGATCACCCCCGCCTAAAAATGATGTTGAATGATGTTATTTAAGCAACAAGAAATACTGTATTTTATTTTACGCAGCTCGTAATCTGGTTATGCAGGTGGGGCTAATAAGGTTAAGTGACCTTAAAATACTCACTGCTGAGTGCCCGAAGTGCAAGCCATCAGTTTCGTTTGGACGAGAGAAAGTGGTTGTAAATCCAATATTTCTATACATTCCTTCAGCATTGTGGGCGTTTTATAAAGTGAACTAAAGATTCTTCACAAGAAGACTACAAATGAAAATAATATATTTGTATCTAAGAAATTTACAGGGACTCTTTGTTAGTAGACCACATAGACTTAAAAGTATCTTTTCAGTGAATTCACGTTTGCTTTAACGGTGTAGGAAAAACTTTGAATCCAACCTCTCCATCTGAGAATTTCACACAAGATTTTGAGAAATATACCAGGAATATCTAAAACTGCTACCAAAAGCGAAGCCAGGTAGTTTTATTGACTATAGACACAAAGCGGCTAAAAAGTTGGCCAAAATTTTTTTTTGTGTAATTTTTGGTATCATCTTATTTGGGCGGATAATTACGTAGTTTTTTACTTAATAGTTTAAATTTTATTTAGCCTAAAACAATGTATTACCCAAACACGACTATACTTAAAAAATGAAAAAGAAATAGTTTTTTTTTGTCTAATGTTTATAGTCGCATAGTGTCTGTAGGCAGTAGGCACTAAAACTATCATCTGGCTTTGTTTCGGTCACAGTCTGCAAGTACCCTGTATAAGGTCTACCAACCGAATTAGCCCAGCTTGCTAGATTAACCCCCAAATTCACACACAATCGCCAATTTCAATTAAAGAGTCCCATATCCGATAGTGTTACGTCAGGCATGCTGATCGTAAATATAATTATTGGCTACATAATTAAGAAGCAAATTACGAGTTTCGCAGCCAGAGGTCGCAAAAAAAACCAAAATTATTTTAAGACTTTAATAAAATTAGAAATTACAATTAATAATTACTTAATTAATTACAAATTAAAAATGTCTTGATTCGACCGATGTCTGTGTCAGAATGCCGATGCTTCCACGAGGCAGGTTTTTGGTGCACGTTGATTGACGTCAATGGTGGTCACGTTAAGCTGACGATGCAACCCGTGCAAGCCGCTTGTTGTTTTGAGGAAATGCGTGCATTGCAGTTTACTTGGTTTAGCCTTGCGTAACACCTCCCCCCGAAGAACAGCGAGTATTGAAGACATTCGTCGTAAATTGAGCTGGGGGTTGATTTGGGTCAACCCTTCTTGCAGCGGGGCAGGTGTATATTCCTTGAAGATCAGTTTGTCTTTCTGCAGAATTGTCCGCTATAGTATTTGCAGCTTTCGTTCGATATCTGCGATACACCAGCCAACTGATAAGTACACTTGCACCTAATAGTACCATGTACATAGGGATTGTTGTGTGGTATAATCCATAGTCTACATTTTCAATCAGTTTTATTGACGGTTGTAGAGAAAGTCTTGAATTTACGGCATGTAGATGATTTAAATTTATAGATGATAACTTAAGTGTCGCTGTGGTAGGCTGGACTACAGCGCTGTGCCTCGGCAAATCCATTAATTTCAGAGGTTGTCCTTTCATGCGATTATGTTTGTTTGAGATAGTGAAATCCGGTGTTTCCAGGTAACACTGGTGTGGAATTGTGACGAGATAACTGCCTTGGAGCGTCTCATATGCATCTTGCTCACAAGAAAGGTGAACTTTCGTAGATACAGGAAAGCTGATGGTATAGTGTTTCTCATCCAATTCTTCGTATGCGGGACTTTCTAAGGACACGGTGACAGTGTGACAGGCTTGGTTTTTCTGTTGCGTGGTGATGATTTGTTGTATGCAGTCCTTTGATGGGCGACTTTGCAGATTGTGACCCTCTTCGCATAGATACCATTTACTGGACTTCGGGCATTCAGCCTCTATGTACTTGAAATCTTTCTTATTAAGGACTAAAAATGGGTAAGGAGGGGAAATGATTTCATGGTTTCTGTTGGGTACTATGGATAATTTATACATGTCATATGTGGGGGTTAAAACGATTGGAAATTTATATACTATAGTTATTTCATTTCCTATATAATACGAACCTAGTTTAATTAAATCGTAATATTCTCTAATATCTAAATCAACTACCCTATCTCTGCCATATAAAATGATCAGCTTACTTATTATAGCGCGCATCTCATTTAAATTCAAAATTGAATGATGCATAGTAGAAGTTTTTATGAACGCTAGTACATTTTGTAGTTTCATAAGTTCCTGAGATATGCTATCAACATTATCAGTAATTATTAATAATACTTGGGCTAAATGTGCAAACTTTGTTAAATCATAATCTCTGGTAGCTTCACTTTCCTTAATTTTATTTACTAAAATTTCTATTCTGTGCTGATTTTCTACAATACTTTCTATAATTTTCGTATACTGATTACTCCAATCTTTCGAAAGACTAATATGGCTATTGAGTTCTGTGGCTAATTTATTCTCATTTTCCTTAAGGGATCTAATGGCATTATTGAAATGCAATGCATCTGTATGATCTAAGTTGCCAGTTATACCTTTTATTATAGACCCAAGACCATCCACAAGCCCTCTCTTAACGCGGTTTATCTGGAACGTATCTAATTGACTCGATACACTACCAAGCTTATGTTTGAGGTAAAGTAAGTGAGGTTCAAATAATGAATTAGTCTTGTTGTTAAGCTGAGGGGTGATACTCTCTACCTGACTATAAATTGAATCAATTTTGGTTTTTAAATCTTGCAGATTGACATTTTGTAGAAAGCAGTGATAATGCGATATGACTTTAGCGGCACCTAATTTAAATGGCAGTATCCCAGGCCCGTCATCAAGATTTTCAAGTTTTACTTCTTGAGCTAGGGCCGACTTCTGGAGAAGAAGAATGATCAGGAGCGTCCTGCAACAATTGGGCGCTTTTAGGCACTCTCTTGAGTCGTGATTTGGCTACTGGCCCTCTTTTTTTCTTAGTGTAAATGTGAATAGGAAGGTCAGCCATTACTATGTCATGGGTATACCGGGGGGCTAACTTTTGACGTGAGGCCATCGGATTTTTAACAAAAATCTGTTGCTCTGGTGTATACTCAGCCTGTGTCTCTCTATTTTTATTAATGTTACCCGTTAACTGTTGCCTAGAATTATTACATATATCATGCATAACATTATATGTAGTAATCATGCGTTCCCTATGATTATTCATATATTGTTGCAATAGGTAAGAAGAAAGATCTATATCAAAAGGATCACGTGGATCAAAATGTCCTGTTATTACCTCTATTGGCTTGCATTTGGTAAAACTATGTATGCTACTATTATAGGCTAAAAGAGCATAAGGCATAAGATTTATAACAGACTCAGATTTTTGACCTAACTTTAAAATGCGTAAGTGTTCTAATATCGTTGAATGGAAACGTTCAACTATGCCGTTTTCGTTTGGTGCGTGCGGGGCTACCCTGTGGTGCTGAATTTTATGGACTCTAACAAATTCCGCAATTAGTTGGTTAGTAAATTCCGTCCCATTGTCTGTAACTAAGGTGATAGGTATACCATGATGGGTGCAAAATGTAAGTAATGCTTGCAATACGCTAATAGCTGTTCCATCCCTTAAATAATAAGCCTGTGCATATTTTGAAAAAGCGTCTACTATGGTTAAGAACTTTTCGTTATGAATAGTGAGAACATCTAAATGAACTAATTCAAAAGGCCTACTGGCGGGCGGTACGACTTTAAACTGCTGCTTTATTGGGTTTCGGTCGTATTTTGCTTGTCCACATATTGTGCACTCGTTAATGAATTTGGTAATATGTTCTCTCATTTTTGGCCAATAATATCTATGAGTTAGAGCAAGAAAACATTCGTTAATACCCCGGTGGTTAGTTTTTCCGTCATGATACTTATTAATAATCTCCTGCTGTCTAAGATACTCTTTAACATTTTCTATTTCCTTTTTAGTTAATGTAAGGTTCATGGCGGAATTTTTAAAAGTGCTTTGAATAATGGGAATAATTTTGTACATAGCTAATGGTGGTATGATAAGTAATCCGGTTTTAATTTTGGGGTGCACATATTCTTTAATGGCGTTAATAACATCCTGTTCAAGGTTGGATTCGGAAATTTGAACAGATATTCGGGTATGAGTCTCAAACGGCTTTGTTACGATAGGCCTACCCTTTATATCGCCCACTACATTAAAAATTATTTGCTTAGTGAATTTATTCAAAGGTTCATCTGAGATGGGCACTTCTAATATCGGATTTTCATTAGCCGTATGGACAGTAGCAGTTCTAGAGTCATCATTAACTTCTGTAGCTGTAAGAGTTCTAGAGTCATCTAAATTGGATGCATTTTCGGATGGATTAACTAATATGGACATAAGTTCTTCATTATTAATCTCAACCCTAGACAGAGCGTCCGCGTTAGTGTTATGCTTACCCTGCTTATATATAACTGAAAAGTCATATTCGCTTAATTTCAAACACCAACGTGTAAGTCGTGAGTTAGGCTCTTTTAGACTCATTACCCATTGTAAGGGCCTATGGTCAGTAATAATTTTAAACTTTCTGCCGAATAAATAAGGTCTAAAATATTTCGTTGCCCATACTATCGCCAAAAGCTCTTTTTCGATAGTACTATAGTTACACTCACTCGAATTCAAAGTTCTGGATGCATATGCTATCGGTTTATCTGAGCCTATTGAGCCTTGAGATAAAACGGCTCCTATTGCGACATTAGATGCATCAGTGGTGAGCACAAACTCCTTATTGAAATCTGGGTATTGTAGAATTGGATCGTTGGTTAATAGTGTTTTGCAATGCTCAAAACAATTAATATAATCCTGATCTAATTTAATTTTTGAACCTTTTTTCAAACACTGGGTTAGTGGTTTAGTCACACGTGCAAAGTTAGGGATGAATTTCCTATAGTATCCAATGAGTCCGAGAAAGCGTTTGATTTCAGTGGTTGTTTTGGGCAAGGGGTAGTTCACTATAGCTTTAATTTTATTAGGGTTAGGTTTTACACCCTCAGTGGATATAATGTGTCCCAAAAATTCAGTTTCGAGCTTGAGAAATTCGGACTTGTCTAATTGAATTTTAAAATTGGATTCACGCAACTTTTTGAAAACTTTTTCTAAATTTAATATATGCTCCTGAAGAGAGGTACTGAAAACTATTATATCGTCTAAGTAAACTAAACATACATTATTTTGCAAATCTTTTAAAACATGGTCCATAACTCTTTGAAAAGTGGAGGGGGAGTTTTTTAGACCCATGGGCATGCGTAAAAATTCGTAATGCCCGTTTTCCACATTGAACGCAGTTTTATGGATATCAGCGGGATCCATCTCAACTTGATAAAAACCGCTGGCCAAATCTAGAGTAGTAAAATACTGGCATTTTCCGAGTTTATCAAGCACGTCTGTAATATTTGGTATGGGGTACTTGTCATCAATAGTCTTCTCGTTAACTTTCCGAAAATCTATGACAAGACGCCACTTAACTTTACCGGAAGCATCTGCCTTTTTTGGTACAATCCAAATAGGAGAGCTCCACGCAGAATCAGAAGGTCTTATAATATTCTGCTCAAGCATTTTATTTATTTGATCCCTGACCTCCTGTCGGTGTACATAAGGATATCTATAACTTTTCGTGTGTACCGGAATTTCATCTGTAGTTTTTATTTTGTGTTTGATCTTGTTGGTGAATGTTAAAGGTTCACCCTCAAGATAAAACACGTCCGCGTAATTTGCACATAAACGTTTTAAGTTCTCACATTCCTCTATATTTAAATGGTCAGTCCGAAGGCGAGATAAAACTTCTGAAGCACGATCGGATAAAATTTCGGCACACTCAGTCTCAATATTAAATAATTCGGCTTCGACTGGTCGGTCCATAGAAAATATTACGTCATTAGATGAAGGGTTAGTTATCTCTACCCAACCACGGTTGTTAGTCACGTTAGTAAAGCAATTTGAAATAAGACAACTGCAGATCATTTGATTTTCAACTACCACATCACCATCTCGCGAATTGATCGGCAATTTCACCAATTTGGAAGAGTTAGCCGGGATAATATCTTCATAGAGATTTACATTTCTAGAATCGTACATCTGAATCGGTATTTGTGCGTTTCGTGTTTTAAGTAATTTGTTCTTTAAATCAATATTAGAATCCCAAACATCCAATAAATCGAAACCCAACAAGCCATCGAAGTAATTGTGGAATTTATATATGTAGAGCGTTATATTACTTGACTCATTGAATTCCGGGAAACAAGGTAAAGTTATTGAGTAATCATTTTTACTTGTAGCATGTACATTAGTCACTTCGAACGGATCATAATTCAAAGGCAGGTGACCATAATATTTTTTTACAGATTCGGGACTGATAAAAGATTGATTTGCCCCGGTGTCTATTAAAAATTTAAGAGGTGGGTTTGCTATTTCGATATAACCCAATTGCCTTTGAATGTGAAAATTTACTTCTATTTTTGCTTTTCTGATTTCGGCGCTTTTTGAAAATTTTCACTTTCGGAAGGGCCATCAGCTGTTTCGACCTCCTCTACGGTTGGGGTCTCGGGATAATAGCACTGTTCAGGATAATAATATTCATAATACTGATCATGGGTATAAAATTGTTCATAGTCCGGATATTCCTCTTGATCATGGTAACCGTAGTAATTATTGTAATCTAATTCATTGAAATTCACCTCCCGAGTTTTGAAATAATTAGTCGGTGGTGGATTTCCATGTTTCATATAATCATGCCCGGATGGGGGTAAGATTTTCGGAACATAATGACTAACTCCGCTCATAGGGCGTGGGGTGTTTCCAAAATTAAATGATTTTTGCGGCGGTGGTTTGTTAGGCAGCCGGAACACGTTACTATGTGGGTTATAATTCTGAGGTGGCATGCGCATCATTTGTTGGGTCCGCGTAAGGCCGCGTGGTATTTGCATAGGGGGTTGTTGAATATGTGGTTTCCACCCTTGCATTGGTTGAGGCTGTATATAAGGCTGGCGTGATGGACCAGGCATATTAATTATTGGATTTCTAACCGGCATATTGTAAGGGGTAGGTTTCGGAATAAAGTTATTTAATGGCAAATTATTATTATTAGGGGATGGTAGCCAATCTTTTTTATGTGAACCACCCTCGTTTCTGTGTTGGAGGTATAACGTATTTAATTCCTCCTGTACAAATTCGAGGGCTTTTTGCATTGTATCTGGCCTCATACAACGTATTCTGTACCCTAAAGGATCTTTTAACCCTCGCAAATAAGCTTGGAGAGTAAGTTTTTGGTATAACACTCGTTTAGCTTCTACGGTAGTGCTAACTGTCTCGTGAAGCGAGATATAAGTCATTATAGTGCTGAAAAGATTTTGGCACCTCTCATAAAATTCCTGGGGGGTGCTAGACCCTTGCGTTTGCATTGACAAATCACTGTAAAGAGCGGTCTCGTCACGATGGTCTGCAAAATTATTAATTAATGCACTTCTGATACCCTGCCAATTTTCAGGAATGCCATTCGAATTAATAAGCCTAGCTGCGGGTCCGGTAACTTTATTTAAAATTCCGTTTATGAGTGCTAGGTTTTCCAATTCATGCCCTGCCTCTCTTTTAAAATACTTTAAAACTAATTAATCACAAAGGTCTATAAAGCGCGTAAGGACATGCGAATTACCATCAAATTCTGGCAATACCCTAAGCGATTTATAAATTGAATCGACTTCTGATTGCGCCATGTTCAAATTCCTTCTTTCGTCTATTGCGCTAAGCCTACTACTATTACCTAACCTAATGCTCCGCGATTCTCTTGGATGGAAAATTTTGGAAATTTTATATTAAGATTTTATAAGGAAAAATAGGAAAGCAAGGACTAAGAAAGATTCAAAGTACTTACAACATAACTGGATGCTGGTATTTCTTGCACGAATCGATGTCTGGATTCCCTCGACTGCTACTCCCGTAGGTTCTGGATACCCGATCGCACGCGCGCGGTTTGCGATAATTTCGGATATCCTACCGACTGCGCCAATTACGAGTTTCGCAGCCAGAGATCGCAAAAAAAACCAAAATTATTTTAAGACTTTAATAAAATTAGAAATTACAATTAATAATTACTTAATTAATTACAAATTAAAAATGTCTTGATTCGACCGATGTCTGTGTCAGAATGCCGATGCTTCCACGAGGCAGGTTTTTGGTGCACGTTGATTGACGTCAATGGTGGTCACGTTAAGCTGACGATGCAACCCGTGCAAGCCGCTTGTTGTTTTGAGGAAATGCGTGCATTGCAGTTTACTTGGTTTAGCCTTGCGTAACAAGCATGATAGATATTTTGGTAAAAAATGTAATAACATAAAGTCTGGGATAGCTGTTTAGACCATAATACAATGTAAAGGCGGAGTAGCTTTCAATGTTTTGGAAGAAGGTAAGGATTTCCAAAATAAATCCATAAAGCAAACGGCAAATGATGATTTCAAATTGAGTAAATAGTTTGTAAGATTTTCCAAGAATTAATATTTGTTGTCAGTAGAAGCTTTAAAAGTGATTCTTAGAAATATCAGCGTCGAAAACTTTTTGTTTAGATTCCATTAATTAATACTCGTATAAGCACAAACCTGTTTTATTAGGTTTCGATATTGCTAATGAGGGGTTTATTATATTCGTGCCCCCTTATCTTAGAAGTTTTTGTAATTACTCGCTTGAATTGTATACTGATCATTTATTGATGATTGACAAAATGAACGTAATAAAACTCATAAGCTTCAGTGGCGATTTAAAAACCTTTTGTAAAAACTTCTGTAGTAATATTTTTCATTAATAAACTAAAAACAAATTTATTTACACTTATTGTACAAAAAAAGAAAATATTGGTGTGGCAACACTAGTAGACCAAGAGCCCGTGGCTGCCAGACTTTCGTCATTTTATAAAAGCTGAAAGTTTGTCTCCGCATGCCTCTAACATAGGCATCACACGATCAGCTATTATGAAGTTCCGATCGTGGTTGCTTTGGAAGTTATGAGCTTCTATGTTTCTGACAAGATGAAAGAACCATCAAAAGTGTTTCAATACCAAGGAAATATTTGTTTATAGTTGCCTTAATAACATATATTAAATTCAGCTTTTATACCATAACGCTGACAAAATTACATGTTATTAAATATTACGATATCTTCAAACTTGAACATAATGTAATTTTGTCAGTGTTATAGTATAAAAGCTGAATTTTATATATGTTATTCAGGCAACTATAAACAAATATTTCCTTTGAATTCAAACAGTTTTCATGGTTCTTTCATCTTGCAGAATCATTGAAGCTCATAACTTCCAAAGCAACCACGATTGGAACTTCATAATAGCTGATCGTGTGATGCCTATGTTAGAGGCATGCGCAGACAAACTTTCAGCTTTTATAAAATGACGAAAGTCTGGCGGCCACGGGTTCTTGATCTATAGGAATTAGTAAGTTCACAACAATTTGCATATCTGCGTTGAGCATTACAATATACATATCACTACATAGTATAAAACAAAGTAGCTTTCTCTGTCCCTATGTCCCTTTGTATGCTTAAATCTTTAAAACTACGCAACGGATTTTGATGCGGTTTTTTTTAATAGATAGAGTAATTCAAGAGGAAGGTTTATATGTATAATACGTACATATTATTGTACAGAAATCTATTTGTACCCGGGCGAAGCTGGGCCGGGCCGCTAGTATTACATATAAGAAATAATATGTCCATCAAGGGTTTAATATTAAATAAAAATGTATTATAACACCAAAGGTTTGCGAAATCATATTATTATTACGTTTAATGAATGAAAACAATATGTTGCGAACAAAAATAAACAATAAAAAGACAGTAGACTCCGCTTATAATGATGTTATATTGCTGAAGAATTAGAGAGAGAATCAGCATTCTTCTTATATACAGAACTAGCGGTCGGGCCCGGCTCCGACCGGGTGCATACACATTTTAAAATGGCGGTCAAAATGTTTAATTCTGACTATCAGTTTAGAATATCGACCAATCGGACCACGAAAAACGAACAAAATTTCCTCGTATTTGCTAGAAATATGACTACTGCTTTCCTCCTATAGGTCATAGCGTGATGATATATAGCCTATAGCCTTCCTCGATAAAAGGACTACCCAACACTAAAATAATCATTCAAATCGGGTCAGTAGTTCCAGAGATTAACGCGTTCAAACAAACAAACAAACAAACTCTGCAGCTTTATAATATTAGTATAGATATTTACGACAAATTGAGAACTCAATTACCTTTACAAAATATGTTCTGAATAGTATACAGGCTACAGCTTACAACGGAATCAATTTAACACGTATATTAAGTTTCATTATTGTTTAATCAAGACAAAATTGCGCACGATATACTGATCCTCCCAATTTATTTGTCCAACGAACCGCATTGATAAAGCTTTGCACGGTCCGACCCCCTCCCATAACATGTGAGATAAATGAGTCACTTATTTTTGCTAAATAGCTTGTATTCTTGTTTTCTAAAGGTGTATAGACTAGAAATGTTTATTTAAATTACATTAATACTATTTCCAACCCGCACTAGGCCAGCGTGGTGGACTATATGGCCTAACCACTCTGAATCGTATTGTCGATTGTAGAGTAGGCCCGTGCCCTGCAGTGGGACGTATATGGGCTGATACTGAATACTATTTCGCCTCGCACGAGACAAGAGATAGTATGCTGAGCTGACTGTCAACCTTCACTAGTTGTAGAGGCACTTCATGAAGAAGAATACCATAGGCAACTAACCCTATCTAAATTTGAAAAGAGGAAGCCCGTATAGGGGTTAATACAGATAGGCAATAGTTTCATTGCCACCAACAAAGGTCAAGATAAAATTTATCATCAATAAAATTCACAAATGTATCTACTTTATTCTACAATTTATTTATCCACAAAATCTCAATGATAAACCTTTGCATAGTCCATAGTTCAGACTTGCTCCCATTACGTTTCAAATCGAATGACTCATATGTGGATAATGGATTGTAGAGAACGTCGTATTAATATTTTAAATAAATCTGATCTCTAACAAGAATATCATTAATGATAATTTATTTATTTATTGTAGAGATAATAATTGCTTCCAACAATAGTAGCATAACTGTGCTTTTAAATAGCATACGACTAGCGCCTAGCAATTACATCAAATTGCCATAGAAATTATCTTCTCGAGGTACGTTGTAAAACCCATTTCAACACAGAATGGCTAATAGCATGTAATTTTTTATTCGGTCATATAATTATTAAACAGGGCTGCCGCATTGTAAGGGTTTGCGGTTCGTCGTCGGTGGTACACCCTAATTGTGGCTACCACTAATTAGTTCTTGTATGTATGTAGTTGTTGAAAAATTATTTGTATACATATAAAGCTGAAGAGTTTGTTTTATACGTCGAGATGCTTAATATATGAAACTAAAAACTGAGTTTGTCTTTATCGGTTTTCATATACGTATTTACTATACATATATGTATGTCACGAACATTGGATATTCGATCAAATTTATATAACGCTATAATTAAATACAAACCACGACCTCATTTTATATCCATGATTAAATCCACAATTTAATTTAACTCGATTAAAATTCCATTACTTTTTTATTGTAATTTCCCGTAGTACAATGGAAATAAAATTACAAACCCAAAGGAAATCCTTTCAAACTTTTACTGAAGTACTTTAGCTCGATGAATTTTTAACTGCCAATGGTAAGTCCGATTCCGGAAAGATCTGTGTTTGAATATTGCTTACGGACAAATTCAATTCAGTAGGCACCATCTTTTACGCAGCAGTAAAAGTGTTAAAGTACATCTGTTCTTATTCATTTGTCAATAGGGTATATGACTATGATTTCTTTCTCATCATATAGCAAATAAAAATATTAAAATAAAATATCTACCAAAATAGTATTAAAATAGCTTGTATCGTGAGACAAATTTTAGTATTTTTAAAGAATGAGTGGGAGCATAGTGGGGACGTCTTACCGTATCTTTCACACGCGCATTCTGTAATCTATATTAGGACTAGTGATGTCACTGGTTTCTGTTTGTATCTTTTTTGTGAATATAAATAATGCCGATTACATTTGCACTGATCTAACAACAATTACGGTAATTACTTACTATAAATAATAATATATAGAGAGTATAATAATATTCTCTGATATCGACATAGATTGATTACGTTCTTTAATAAATTAAATATAGCTACCAGTATACACTCCTACATAATGAGTTCAGAAGCATAAGCTTATTGACCAATTCGACTATATTTAGTATTAATTATACTTCTACATGGTACTGTATGGCCTAACCAATCTCAATCGTATGCTCGATTATAGAGGAGGCCCGTGCCCTGCAGTGGGACGTAGATGGGCTGATATAGATACTTCTACTAAAACTATACTCTACGACGTATACACATATAAGATAAGAAGTCGTAAGTCTATGTCTCGATTTTTATTCACACTATATACTAGCACAAAAGGGTAAAAGTTTTTTCTATCCCCATAATAGAGACCAATAACATGTCCTGACCTTAGCCATTTCACCTGCCACAGCTAAGAGCGTAGGCTAAATAAGATTAGTTCCCGATATGACGCGACCCTTTCGTTCGCAAGGGAAATCACCTGCGTGGAGAAATGTGTTTGGTGAACTTGTTTACTCGTAAAGTTGTAGGTTTTGTGACATTTGAAAGAATTGTTCAAGGCTCTTGGGCGGTGGGGAAATGAAAAAGCGTAAAGTTAGCCAGAGTGGTTTGAACAGGAATGACATGAGCTTCGTACTTTTTAATGTTTGAAATTAAAGTTAAGAGTCCGTTGCATTATTTATATTGTTTTGTAATGGATCAATTCCCAGGCTAGAAGACTGTGAATATGCTGTTACGGAAATTCGGCGATATCGGGCACAAATTCCTGACTTAATATATTGAATAGAAAATGCGCCGCCATCCTGAGATATACTCAACATGTTCAGTGGTTACACTTTCCTTCAAACCGGAATACAGCAGTGCATTTACACTGCTATTTGGCGGGTGAAATCATATTATTGTATAATGCTCAAAATAAATTAATTTACTAAAGCATTCAACCCCTCCTGCTTTCTCACTGAGAATTCTTGAGAATGGCATCCCACCAGTTCAGAAACACGCAACAACTAGTCAACTTCCAATCAAGCGCTCATAATCATGTTATAGCAAATTAAACTCGGCAAGACCTTAGACCCGGCAAACTTTGCCCAACTATCGAATGTCGTGAAACCGATAGCTGGGACAGAATCCAATAGTATCGAAGTTTGAAGTGTCAAAGTGTATTTTGTTTGTCTTGGCTCCTCGTTTTGAGTTTGTTTAGTTCACTTCTTTGATTGAGTTATGGTTCGTTTTTGGGGAGCGTCTGATACTAATTTACTTGTGGTTTTATTGATAGTGGGGAATTGGGAATAGCAAGGGGAATGGAAATATTCATGGTACAGTTCCACTTTATGTGCATAAATAGTCTCACATCTACTTAGTAGCGAATAATGACAAGCTGATATTGTAAAATTAAATTTTAAATGTTCTCGACGACCAATCTAGAAATCTAACAAATGACGATATTGTAGCTTTTATGTTTTTTTTTCATTTTTAGAATACATAAATATATAGTAAAACGATCGTACATTACTATTAGGAGACTTCGATAAGTTTATGATAATTTTGTTGTCAATTTGTGATCATTTCTATACATAAATAATTTGTTGCTAGATACGACAAATAGTGTTGTATTTGCGATACCGTGAAAGGGACAGAAATCAACTACTATTGCAAACAAAAAAAGCAATAATAATAAAACATGATCATGATTATTTGACGAAGCAGTCATTTTTTATGCAACTAAGGACACAAATAAAGGTACGGCCCGCCTGATGGTGAGCAGTTACCGAAGCCTATAGACGTTTGCAACACCAGCCCCGTCGAGGCGTTAACGATTGTAGAAAGAGAATAGATTCAAAGGGGCAGAGGTGTCACTACTGCGTTGCCGACTTTGTAAGAACCTTTTAACTCTTCTTTTGGAGAGCTCCATGCTATAATCTTTTGGGAAGGAGTATTATTAATAAACAAACCATTCAAGTTTAATGTATACGTGCGGAGATAATTGAATATTTTTTAATGTAATCAATTAACGGTAGATAATCTTGTATCTGACCAATAAACCCGAGCCCGTACAACAGATAAAGTCCGTGTAATAACGTTCACCGGATTAATTTTAAATAAGTGAAACGAAATTTTGTACTGGAATTAATTTGGTTTATATAAAGGGTGTTGTTTACGTAAATAAGTACCGCGATTGCTGTTAATTTGATAAATAATATAGATTTTGGATTACTTTAAACGTTGTTAATGGAAAAGTAAATGTTTTCGGTGATTGTGTAAGATACCGTAAATAAATTTGCGCAGCAATAAGAAAACTTTTATTATAACCGACACGACAAAGTGCCTACAAAGAATTTGATGGTCGCTAAAGATATCAGCAGGATATACTTATTAATCACAAGTACATAATAGGAAGCGCTACCAGTTGACAAGTTACACTCGATAGTGTTCCAGAAGAGAAATAGAAATACTGAAAACCACAGTTTAATAGTTGTCGAAATATTATCGAATAAAAAAAGGAAAAAAAGCTAAAGAGAAATTCCAATACATATTTCCATTCTTAACCGTCAATAGCAATTTTTCGGTAGTCTCCACAAACCGTCAGTCTTATCAGATTGCTGGTTTTTTATCTATAAATATTTTAATAGAACTCCATATAATCCGTGGCCGAATGCCAGGTTCTGAATGAAGTCGTTAAAATGAAAAACGATAGCAGTACGTTTTTTTTTATTAAATTGATATTTCGTTTTGATGTCGTTTTCATCTAGGGCCATATTAATCCGTTTTTTCCGAATTCACATCTGTTACAATTACCAATTTTATATCGTTTTGTCCAGGCTCCAAAATATTTTTTCCAAGTTATTAACGTTTAAAGTTCTTAGTTTCGTTTTGCTTTCTTTCTAGTAGTAAAGCTTTGCTGGAAACCTTAAACCACGGTTCGCCGTTTTTCGCATTTCGAATTTATCAGCGTCAATGTAATGCTATTAGTTTTTCCACTTCTTTTAGTTTCAGACAGTGCTATGAAGCAGCTGGAGAATAAAAGTACGTAAAGATGTACTGTAAATGTACTTCTGGATTTTCTCAACTACGAGTATCATTGACAAAAACGCAATCGGTTAATTTCATATACTCGATACTGTATCTTTTCTTCTCTTACTTCTTATTAATACCATATTTCTAATAAAAGTGATCAGTAATTTAATTCATACTTTTGTTACTTGAGTTGTAGGTGCGGATTAGATTAGAGACTCAGCGATCTGAATCTCTCGGCGTCATTAAAATTCCCACCGAATTGCTAGATCGTGTGTTAGATTAGCACACGTTGTATCTTTTTGTATCTTCTTTTATACTTCCGTTTCTTTATTCCTTTTCTCATCCATTTTCAAGAACAACAGTGAAATAAATTCATAAACATGTGAAGATTGTTTATGCACGATGGTGTTCAAGTGAGCAGCTGCATCAGATTTATTAAAACCAAATCAATTTTGAAGCAAAATAGTCACTCTATCCAATATTTCAACTGACATTTCACTAGCACCGGGATTACATAAGTCCGGTTTAATCAACCGAACTCCGAAATGCTAAATACAATTTGTAATTTCGCGCACTGAAATATTGAATGCGGGCTTTTCTCTTTGTGCTGTCCGATTTGTGTATAAATCACATTGCGCATAATGATATTTTCATTTTACATACGCTTCGATTATTTGGCTTACATATTAACAAAGAGTTGGAACGCGATGTAACTATTAAATTGTTTACTTATTCACGAATTTCAGCGTTGGTAAAATATATATCCTTTTATAGCATTATGTTAATAAGTATTTTTGGCTATATCTTGTATTGATAATCAACTGATTATTAAGATCGCTTGGGTTTTTAAAATTCGGTCCAAAATGAGATTGTTTGGAATTAGTTTTAAAATGCATAGCATTAACCGAAAATCCTGCCAAACAGCAGTGTAAATGCACTGTTGTGTTCCAGTTTGAAGGACGTTATAGGCGGAGTAATCACTGTTGTGGCTTAACATCTTATGTGTCAGGATGGCGAGCGTAGTGGAATGCCAATAATCTATTTGTAATTCATGGTCTTATTTGGTTTTGTGACAGTTCTACCTGAGCGGTCGAATCGCTTACGATTAGGCAAATGTATGTTTGTTATCCCAAATAAAGTAAATTATACCTACTTTATGCTGAGGCTTAGACACATTTAGATTCATATTTCAGACACTGAGAATGTTATATTTCTCTGTGCATTCAGTTCTAGAGTCATATCATTTTCAACAAATTCAACATCACAGTTAGGATATTACAGAAGTCTTCTATAGTAAACAGTAGGGACAGTAATCCGGAATCCAATCCACGCACATTACTACCTACATAGTTAATGCATTTCTGTGGTGCCTCTCGACCTAATTGCATACCACAAATATTATAAATGAATGTACTAGCCATGACAAGTAATTGTTTCTATCTATATTTGCGATATAAAGAATTTATAATCAGTATTCATAATTGAGTTTATTAAAGAACGTATAAAATTAGTCGAAGTAGGTGATCGTGAAATTAAATTTTTTATCGTCCGTTTTACTGTCAAATACATTTGACAGTAAAACGGAGTTTCTTACAAGAAAAGAAAGAAAAGAATAAGCTAGTTCCATGTTTCTTAGACTGATATCACGCGTTTCAAAAGAAAAAGATTTTGATTAAGTTTAAACCGTTTTCAAAGCACTTGAATTTGTAATGGCGAGAATGATGAATAGTTGATCCTTACCTATACAATTTATTTTTGTACGCCAGTGGTGGGTCCACTAGCAATTATTAACAACCATAAATATGCAAGCCCGGTTATAGACCAGATACTAAAAGTTAGACTTTTTCAACATTTTATTTATTTATTTATAAAATTTACAATGCAAACTTACAACATAATATGCTAACATGTTTACATTAAACTAGCGGCCCAGCCCGGCTTCGCCCGGGTACAGATACGATTCCAGTTCATCTGTATCAGCCCATATACGTCCCACTGCAGGGCACGGGCCTACTCTACAATCGACAGTACGATTGAGAGTGGTTAGGCCATATAGTCCACCACGCTGGCCTAGTGCGGGTTGGCGGACTTACATACCATAGAAATTCTTATAAACCGCTACGGTATGCAGGTTTCCTCACGATGTTTTCCTTCACCGTTTTAGTGCGTGGTGATTGACTATCAATACACACATGACTCCGAAAAGTCAGAGGTGTGCCCTGGGATTTGAACCCGCGACCACCGTGAACATGTTGGCAGCCGCGTCTGGTCCGTTTACCAACAGGCCACCACGCACTTCATTCCAGTTCATATTTTATCTAAACTCAACATGACTGCCGCTTTCGATAATGCTTATCCAATTTCGAGACCAATCGGATCAATAACAAAAAAGTTCAAAATGGCTACCACCATTTCAATTCTGACTCCGAATTTAGGTTATTCAGAAAAAGGGTTGCTCCGAAATTTCCGATTCCGACTATGAATTTGAATTATTTACACAAAGAGTATCTCAGGTATCGATTTTGACACCTATTGGATCAATAACTAAAAAGTTCAATGTTTCATCCCTTATTTCACCCCCATGTGCCGTTCTTCCAAAATTGTAGCACGCCATTAATTTGCGTTTGTAATAAGGAGCTAAAATATAAAATTTTATAAATATATCTTCAATAATTTATTTTTTCCATTTCCGTTTCAACCCTTATTTCAACCTCTTTGGGCAAAAATATAGCCTATGTTCCTCTTGGATAATATGGCTTTTGATGGTGAAAGAATTTTAAAATCGGTCCAGTATTTTTTGAGTTTATTCGTTACATACAAAAATACAAATCTTTTCTCTTTATAATATTAGTGTAGATGAAGATTTTCGATACAAAACGTCCTATACTAAAATAAGAAAAAAAAGAAAGAATGAAAGATTTATTTATTGCTGGTATAAACAGCATATAGCAACAGAATGAAGAGAATAATATTGAACGTTATTCCTTTAATCATTAAAAATGTCTGCAACAAAATACTTGTGTTCCGCAACTGATAACGAACTAGCGCGGTTGTTACAGATACGTAAAAAATAAAAACGAATTGAAACTTGCAGCGAAAACAGAGCTTTTGAAACACGGGACAGCCGACTTAAATTAATAAAACCAAAACATATTTCTCTAGCGCAAATATATTTTTCCATCTCTCTGCAAAACGGGGCGGTGTTTCCGCCAAAATACTTCACAGCCCGTATCAACCGAAGTTTGTTTATTAATTTTAGTTTAATTTACAAGGGATCTCCTGTACAAACTTTATTCAAAATGGAACATTGTAATGTTTGCTCAATTTCAATTGTTACTTTGTGGGGCTTAATTGAATAACTATAAGGTAAGCTATAGATTTAATTGTGGGTAATTGAAAGGGATGACTAATTACAGCATCTATGAACAGTGGTGTTTACTAAGTATTGATCTTAATAATAGGGATGTGTCCAAAGTTTGATTTTGAAAGTATTTAATGAATAGAAAAATATCGTTTATAAAAGACATAAATTCGAAAAAAGCATCAAAATTAAATAAAAATAAATAAAATAAAAATGTATTTATTATTACAAAAGAATTACATTTTGCACAAAACATATACAAATTTCATCTCTAAAACAAAATTATTACTAATTAAGGGAAATTACATATGAAATATGTTCATACTTTAATCTTGGTTCCCTGGCTCCCAAACTAGGTTATACCTGTATCTTGGGAGGACCAGTGTACCACACTTAATCCATGGATACAATGTAAGTTCCTATTCCAAAAAAAAAACGATACTATATACAAGAAAAATAAAACAAAAAAAAATAACACAATATAGAACTAAGTTATTGACATTTATCGCATTCGCATCTTAACAAACTAATTATTACTCTATAATTAATATTTGCCCCACAACTTTCATTAATTTGTGTGTGTGTGTGTGTTAGTCCTATGGAATATGGTATTCAACCTGAAGGTATAATTCACATAAAATTAATTTTAATTAACTTTTCGGTTGTTTCATAATTTTGTTCAATGAGCCAATTGCAGATTTTCTTTTTACATTGAAATTTATTTAAGGTTTGAATATTCAATTTATTATTTAGTGTATTATACAAATATGAACCCAATATAAAATATTGTCTACGAGCAAAAGTGGTTCTGTAAGCATCAACATGACAAGCTCGAGGTGCTCTACGTTGGTATTGTGAAGTATTATACTGCGGTATAGAAGAGTGTTTTCGTAGAGAAGAGTAGAGAACAAAAAGCTGTCGGACTGTGAGAACCTTACATTCTTGGTATAGTTGTGCAGTCGAATATCTTGCTGGTTTTTGTGTCATAACCTTTAAGACAGCCCTCTGTGCTCTCTCTAGGGGCAACAGTGATGATTTCGTGGTTCCTCCCCACACTACCACACAATAGGACAGCAAGGATTGGCACAGGGCGTAGTATACATTTTTTAGTGTTTCATTATCAGTTACATATCTTAGTTGTTTAAAAATGTAGATTGATTTCCTCACTCTTGTTATTAACAATTCAATATGTTTATTCCAAGTTAAATGATAATTGTTTGTAAAATGACTGATATATCAATATTTTTAATAGCGCGATGGGGACATTCATTTTCTCTTTGCATGACGCGTCCTTTTCTTTTATTGCTACAACCAAATTTTAAATATATGTAACATATGAATGATTAATAAATTTAAATGTATGTAACATATGATTAATGAATGTAATTGATACAAATGATTTAAAATTCTTTCTGATTACGATTATCCATAACGTAAACTTTCGATATAAACAATAATCAAAATTGAGGCAACTAGTCCATTAGATTGCATTGTTCGAAATCGGATGTATACTGAAAGTTCCTTGATACTAACATATTTCTCAATTATTGTGGCTATCATCATCAGCATCATAATTTTAGCCACAGGAAGTTCACTGCTGAAAAAGACCTCCCCAAGGATCTCCATATCGTCCTGTTGGAATCGGCTTTCATCCAGTGACTTCATTTACATTTTGGCTGTACTATCCTTATAATTTAAATAATTATTTATTCATATTTTTCTGATAGACTTGAGTTGAAAAAAGAGATTATAAAAACCTGTATAATGTATTTTTTGATGTCGTTTATAATGATAATTTATAAAAACCTTTTCAAAAAACTAAAATATCTAGAATTAAGTCTTATGGCATACAGCCCGTCGTCCAGACTTAAGTACAAGTAAGTTAGTCCATTACAGTAGCACGCAGATTGACTATCACCTCGTCACCTACAATGAAGTTTGTGACCAAAGAAGTTACGGCCGAGCTGCTTCGTCCAACTTCGAAACGAACCATTATCACACAAGTCATCTATTTTAATGAATTACTGAACTTTGCCAAGCCCCATCACTTAGTGTTAGTTTACTTAGTAGTTTAGTACTGTGATGCTTTTAATTGTTTTTGTTTTAGGATTTTTAAGTAAGCACTTAAAAGCGTGGATTTTTTTACTTTTTTTCTTTGTTACAACAGGTAGTTTATCCTGTAATAAGGTAATGTAAATGGATACTGTAAAATCTGTACAAATTAATCTTTGTGCTGATAAATCGGTACCACCTAGATAGAAAAAGGGATTTGATATTCCCGAAGACCGGGCGACATGGAGGAAACTCAGTCGGAAGAAGAGAGAGAATTAAAACTTGCGCCACAAAATCTCGGTGTACTGAGATTAGAACAAGGATTAAAAATAAAGTTCTCATTGTCTATTTAATACTCTCAAAAATACACACAGGAGAATCACCTAAACTGGAAATCTAACCCAGAATGTTGATTTTACACCTCAGCGTGACCCGAGTTTGTTTATTATCTAGCGATGTATTCTGCGTTAATTGAAAAATGAAGATAAACCCCATGACTAAGCGAATAAATTCACATATATGGATATCTATTGTCCATATTTTGAAAATCACATACATGAAATAAAAATATTGTGATAAATTCGTGCGCCTTTGTATCATATTCCGTTTTTTCAGCGAGTTTAATGAGAAACAAACATAAAATGCAGATCCATTTTTGGATAAATATTTTTACATCGTTTGATATGGAAACCTCTAGCATCAATTAAGTCGTGCCGGTTGAATATTTGATTGGGGCGGATTTCAAAGTAAATCTGCAATATCAAAATGAATATGTGAGAGATTTTTGCATGAAATTTTAAATAATTGTACCGAGAATTTTTATTAGTAGGTACGGATTCGAGTAATGTTGTGAATATTCATTACCTAAATGTAGGTCTATAGAGCGATTTTAATTTCATATTAATCACAGGCATTTTTAACAATGTGATCGTCATTTGAAATCTTAGACCGGAAGACATAATGTGTTTATGCCAAAATTTTAAGTCATTCCGATCCTTGCTGAGAATGTATAATAATCGGTAGGATTGTAAGTATTTTCTAATGGTTTATACAGGGATATTTACATACAGTATTTTATTTAAACCAAGTGTCCCTAACCACTCCAGATGAAAATGTACTAATTTTAAAACAAATCTGCCAGGTAGTTTAAAAAAAATCGCGATTATCTTTCTCAAAGCTTATGATCAATCTCTATAGGCACGAGTCTTTTTACCGCTAAGGTTAGTTCCTGAATCGGACTGAAGTTCAGCTTAGCGACAGAAATAATCGTATGTATATGGGTTGGCCAAAAAGCGTGGAAACAAAATTCACGATTTTTGACAAAAAACCATATAGGTGTTTTTCAAATTTTGTACCATGTCACCTAGGCTAAAGAGAAACATGTGGGTTTTATATATTATACACCAATACTATATATCTCAGGTTGAACTGTGAATTTAGTATTCACTGTGTGCTGTTAACCCTTATACGTAAAGCTATATAATCCAATGCGTCTTGTATGTTAGCAATGCGGCGGGCGGCCATCTCAGGAGGGTAAAAATGCGATGCTTCGAAATACCACCGCGTGATATGAAATTTCAGGAGATATTGCTATATTCTCCGCGTGTTCAGTCACACAATTTATTTGTATTTATATTTATGAAAGATAAAAAAATACATCTATTGTTTAGTATACTTTTTTAAATAAAGAACTTTGTAACGACAAACATAGTATTAACAGTGGTTTGATTGAACTAAGTAATTTCAAAAAACAATCATAGAATATCTAGGAAAAGAGAATATAGCGGTAGAAGTTCTGTAGGATAAAAATAAATAAATATAAATAAAAAATACATATATTTCGAATTGATATGTCATACATATATTCAATATTTTTATTTATAAACTCTATTTCTGACAAAAGATTACCGCAGGCTGAAAAGAAAGATAAAATACAAAATAAACAATGTAAAATGACTATTATTTTCACAGACTCGCTGAATTATTTTATCATCTCATCTGTTTAGTGATTGGTCTCGGGATTAATTTTGTGTTGTTTTTATTTTCATTCGCGAAATATAATTTTCTCGAGATTGGATTTGTCTGTTATAGCGATGGATTTAGCTCCACGACTTTTATATAATGGTGGAGATAATATTAACAAAAAAACACCAAATTACAACAAAAAAGAGCGCATTATTCTTTTTTGTTCAGGCTTATATTTTTATAATTACAGAAGTAAAAATCTTAGAGTACCTATTTATAATATAGAGGGAGCGCTGTCATACATTTATTCCTTCAGAAACGTAGATATTCTCTTGTTCTTAATGTTAGTAGCGTTCAAATATTGGTGAAAATTGAAATAACAATAATTTAATAACAAAATCCTTTGATAAGCTAAAGTATATTTAGCTATTATCCTTTTAAAACGAGTTGGAGTGGAATTAAATAGTTCTTAACTACTTCTTTTTATTTTCCATGTAAATCGTGCATGTTGGACAACCTGTCAAATTTCAGCCAATAGGAGGGCAGAAAAAGATGGCCCGGCACCACCATTTTTATCTACATTTTTGAAGTACCAACGCTCCCTCTATATTATAAATACTATAAGGTAAAAACGAATTTATAATTTAATATGGACTCGGCACAAAGCACCTGTTAACATGAAAAATAAGATTAACGTACACTGCATCGAATAAACATATATTAGTTAGTACATTTTTTTTTCACTTCCCTATCAACGTATATATATGACCTTCTGAAAAATCTGTTCCCGTTGTCCGCACTTACAAGTATTTCCATATGAAAGTACTAGCCACTCAGATGCAAGAAAGGACAGTATTGTGCGCTGAGGATTGAGCTAATGCGGAATTTCAATGTATGCATGTGTTTTTATGTGTGATTTATACGTGTGCGTATACGTACGCTTGATTTATGTTTATTTAATTTGAAATGGTTTCTCAGTTCCCAAACTATACTTTATTTCAAAAGGCCCCATACCTATGTACTTAATGGGTAGCCTAGTCAGCCTAAAATTAATCAAGTACAAAGTTTAATTTTTCATTTTTAATATTCTTTTCGTTTTATTATCTAGATCGAATGAAGCGAGGTTGCGTAAGGAAATCCTGCCTGCGTAGTACATTGTTCTGGGCGTCTAAATTATTAAGTTTAGGGTGTAGTAAAGGTGTTTTAATAAAGCGGATATCGCACCTCGCAGCGGAAGGAATTTCAGTTTAGATGTTTATTAAAAAGTACGAGCTAATCCTGTGATATGAGGTAAATATTAAATGTGCAGTTTACACTTTATTATGAGGCGAAAATGAGCTCATAGCCTTAATTAATTTTAATGTGATACAACATTATGTTGGATGTACAGTTTGTGTCGTGGATTGATACTGTTAGAAACATTGGGTGATGTCTTCTTTGTAGAATCCACAAGTACTATATTCATCGGTCTATAGATATTTATCGGTGTGTGTTTATAGCCAATACTCTATAAATGAGAATATGGGATTTAAAAATATATACATATTAAGTATAATATTACCTACCTTAAATAAAAATCAACGCGTGAAAATCACTGAAACAGCTCTCCTCTTAACAACCTTAGGACTTCTAAAGATAAAATAAATTCTTCATTGCCAAATCTATTGAAAATGTAAATGGAATCCGTTAAAATATTCAACAGCATTTAGACTCTGTCATTTTTTGTTCTACCACAGCGGTTTTCACTAGAACAAACAACAAACTCTAGAATTGCCCTTTTTAAAACCATTACCGTGAATATTCCAAATTATAAGCTGATTTAAATCAGAGCTGTTCATTAAAAATTTGTCACGTGATTTAATACGCCCGAGAAAAGTTATTTAATTTTACATTCAAATTTCCCCTGACTAAGCTTTAGTATTTTTGCTTTTGCAATTCTTACCTGACAGTCGAATTGTTCTCGTAGTCTGTCGAACAGCACTGAACAGCATTCCCGTTTAGTTTTAGACGTACTAAAGGCCGGAATGGAATAGAAACAAAGGTAAACAACAAGAATGGAAACGATCCGGGAATAGTCCGGAATAGTTTACAAAATACCCGCTCATCGACGTACATTGGTGCGACAGTAGTGATGGGGGTAGTACGGGAGAATTTAGAGTTTTGAATTTCAAATACATAAAAAAACGGGATATAAGAAAAAATAAGAATTCCAAATTTAAAATATTATGACATGTGTTTATGGTGTGGAACAGGAGTTTTGTCGTTTTGATCGAAAGCGTTTTCTAGTCAAAAATTAATGATGTAACAAAAGTGACAAGAAATAAATGCCCTTATTCTCTAATGTAAGTAGCCAGGCTGATGGATAGATATCAAGGTAATAATATTCTGAAAAATATTCTGCTCTGATTCCGTAATTCCGTATGAGGTCGGTGTAACATTAAGGAATCATAAAACATGGTGTTTCTACAAGTAGTATCTTATTGTTGTTTTTTTCAGTTACACTAAAATTTAGTCATGCAAAGATATAATCCGTTATATCTTGTATGGTAAACCAACCAATAATGTAATGCACAGTTCAAGTTTAGTAAATTGTAAGTTTTAGTGTAGATTGTTTATATTTTTTATATAGGCCTAAATAATAATCAAGCTATTATGTCAAGGCATTCAATCATTTAGACTAGGTGTTAGCATTACGGAAGAAAAAAATGCTAAAAATTACACCTTTTCTTTACTTTGCCGCATGCTATTACTTTTCAGAATTTGATTCTCGGTAGCAACATTTTCGAATGGTGTTATAATATGGCATGTTTCTTTTTTTTAATATCATCCGGTTTGATTCCTCACTAAGAATTTTAGATTTTTCAAAAATCTAAGTATGTAGTTTTATTTGTCACCAAAATTGAGCTAGTGTCTTCTTTCAGAAGTTTTTACTTATGTCTCATAGATACTGACATGGCCACGCACGCCTGTTTGAAAAATTCACCCTGTATATTATTTAGTTCTCAATTAATGTAACAAAAAAAGCACTACACTTCCCTAGTCGCATGGGTTCACTGGGAGCCAGCACGCATTCCCGTTGTAATTGGATGAGTTTCGGCGGAAATTCCACTCCGGCCGTCCCGTTGTGGAACGCCAAACATCATTACCTCACTTTCGTTTGGAGTTGCTGTTTTATTAAAAGCCTATTCCTTTCTTACAATTACTTGAGACGCGTGAGGTATTTAATAAAAGTTGTGCGGTATTTAACTTTGAAAGTAGAATGCCAATTTTACTATGAAACTTATTATAGGTGCGAAGATATTTGTGCCTCGATGAAACTTACGTTTTTGTGTAGGGGAAAATATATATTTTCAATACATATAAACATTATTGCTACCCAGACTTGGAGTTCTTGGAGAAATGAACTTGAAGTTCAATAATATTTTTTTTTGTCTTCGGCTCTGTGAATTAATTGTAAAATGCGATTATAATTACTTTATTTTATAAAAATCTGTTGCCCGGGATAACACAGGAAAACGTTTAAGGACAAACCATAAAAATGCTATAATGAATTTTAAGCAGCATTTATATCGAGAGCAATGATATTTTGAAACCGATACTATGAACGGGCATTCTCCTTTCTAAGATTAGTTTTTGCCTACCAATCATACACATATATTATTTGGTATCAAGCATTTTTTTTGCAAATTGAAATGTGATATCGTGCTCCCTAATTCATGGCGAAAAAATGTACGAACTACATTGGCGCAACGTATCTGGCGCCAAACTGGGGTACTCGATTTGTTCAAGATTTTTGTAAGCCATAGCCTAAATGTAATACCATCTAATATTAAATTCACTGCCTCGGTGACGTAGTTGTACTAGGGTACGGTTACAAAGCTAAGGTCTCGGGTTCGAATCCTGGGATATTGGATGGAGATGATATTGGATTTTTCTATTCATTATCAGCGCAGAGTCAGGAATTCGTGCCCAATATGACCATAGGCTCGCCATCTATTACATCGTGGGACGGAACATACAAGGCGAAATTTCGGTGTCAGGGTGGAGGTGCCAGACCTCTGCCTACCCCTTCTGGGAAAAAGGCGTGAGTTTATGTATGTATTAAATTCACTATCCTAAACATATTAAATACTAAAGTTTTCGCAGCATCATGAAACACAAATACGAATCACGATCATTTTTCACCAACGAGAATCAATTTGCTTATTCGACCTTTTTGTAGAAAATATATAAAAATCATTGAAATATTAGCTCTTCGCAAATATCAGGGTTAAATTATGATATCCAAATAATTTATACGAGGAAAACGTCACAAAAACAGCTGACGTCACAAAGGACCCACTTTTGGCGTGGCCCGTTACCTGTACGTAGAGGTAAGAAAGATTGAGTATACACTATACGCGATACTTCTTTTATATTGTTAGGAATTTAAACCGGTCGGGACCAAATATGGGTAGAATATAGAATGAGTTCAGCTACAAAGTAAAACCTACTTAGCTACATGCTCACTAAAACTCTTCTTTTATTGCCATGTATGGCGAGACGAGTATGCCACTCGCATAATGGTAAACGTTACGACCGCTCATGGACAGTAACAAAACCAAACAACATCATGAAATACAAAGCAATGCTTCGCATTCCACTGTCACCATCTTGAGACATACGATATAAAAAAAAACCAACAGCCATGTACGTAGTCTTGACCCCACACTAAAATCGAGTCTTGTGTCGTTGGAATCAGAAACTACGACAGATTTTTCAGTATCACAAACACCCCGATCCAAAACAAATACGTATGGATCACATAAGATATTTGTCTCGTTGCGGAGATCAATCCCGCAGCCTCATGTTTCACAGCCGGCCTCCAACTAACTGTGCCACCGAGGCTGTCAATTCAAGTCAATTAAATCTCAATGTGACCAGGGCGTACTCTGGTTGCAATGTACCTCATACCGGGACACAACTGTGCATTTACATTGTTGTTTGGCGGAAGAAATAGACATTGCAGATATTGTGATTGACCCAGACAATCTCTAATATATGAGAGACCTACTACTAGTAACTACCTACTTATGATACCATGATATATGTATATCTATTTATAGCGGCTATTAGTAAAATTAACATTGTCACTGATGATAAACTAAAATTTTATCACCATATTTGCAACTAATTTCACACATATCAGATTTTGCATGCAGTATTATTAAAATAAAAGAGTTATTCTATAACCTTCTTACTTCCACAATAAAATCCTTGTATCAAAAGATTGTGCAGGAGTCCTTTAAAGGGTCAACTTTGCTGACAAAAGATTTATTCGCTGACTTTTTATAGCCCTTCTTGAAATATTACAGAACCATTCATGGAGGAAAATGAAATGTATTACGAATTAAATGGCATAACATAAAAGTGAATTTGATCGCTTTTATTTATTTATCCTTTTATTGTACAAAGAATAAAATACGACAAATGGCAGCATTTTTTGTCCAGTTAATAACATATAGACGACTATGGGATGTGATCGGATGAATATAGGAAAATGGCAAAGAGATGAGGTTAGGTTTATAGAAAAAAACTTGAGTTACTACCTATATTCATTTGATTTTTTGAAGAATATGGCAGTGAGAACGATATGACCAGTGTAGCTTAGTGTAAACTTTATATACGAACGCAAATAAAATCCTGAAACTAATGTCTATGAATGTTAAAACAATAATTAAAAATGAGATGTTATAAACATTGACAGCAAGAAGGAAAAAAAAAATGTGAATGTAAATGACATGGTTATTAAATACAGTGTATCAAATTCATATCCTTTTATAATAAGCTAATAACGCAGCACAGATGCGTCTCATTATTTGTTGAACACCAATCTTTAATCACTTAATTTTCTCATAGTAAAATACTATAGAATGTTCCATAGAAAGTATATATTATTACATTGTTCACGAAGTCCATTTTGGAACTTTAAGTAATTTCATTTCGGCACTACAGGTTAAAAACACTAGAATAATATTAATTCATGTAACCTAAGTTCTTATTTAAGTAAAACAATTAATATATATGACTGATATAAAAACATAGATAAAAAAATATATATTCTATAAAGCGCCGCTATTATTTATACGAAGGTGCATGATAACGTTTCCTAAGACTTCTGCAGTTGATGTGTTTCCAAGAAATATGTCACGAGCAGCTCCATAGCCGGGTTTTGCTATGCATGCAACTAAATCCTTGTGTTCAGACGATTTCCTTTTTAAATATTGAAGGAAACTTATACGTACGATGGCTGAACTTAAGGAAGAAATTTAGTTGTATAATGCATTGACTTTCACAAATAAATAAGTTACCGTTGATTATTTGTTCTCAAATTTAGTCACGAAAACTATAAATTAATCGAAACTTAATAACGTACGTAACTTAATTATGTATTTTTTTTTTACCAAACCGCGATAAAATCTAAGAAACCATTCTAAAAGTACGTGTTATTTCTATTAAATTATTGTTTAAATCAATAAATATGCGAAAAACTTAATTTTACATTGGCACAGTGGAATTGTTATGATACGGGATTTTTTGATACGAGGCGAATCTTACAGAAAATCAAAAATTTTATGTACCTTTTTGCTTAAACTGCTTTACCATACGAATACGATTAGTATTTAATGATCTTAGTTAATAGTATGAATAACGTGAGAGGAATCAGTTTAACATCTATTTTTATTATTCGCCCTTTTCTGTATCAGTGTCAGCCCATATACGGACCACAGTTCGGGCCTCCTCTATAATTGGGAGTACGATTGAGAGGGGTTAGGCAGCAAATTCCACCACGCTGGCTTAGTGCGTGTTGGCGAACTTTTACATACCTACTATATAAATACGTTCTTATGTGTATTATTGAAAAAAAATCTTCCATTGTTTCACAACTATATAAATGCTGTTTCTACAACACACTTGATCGATTAAACATAAAAAGACTAATCTATAAAGCCCATCAGATAGAGCACGAATACACATTCATAAAGGGAAGGAAGATCGCCGGCAGAGTAACCGCCGATGTGATCGAGTAGACAAAGCTTTTACAAATACAATTTATATGAGTCGCCGCGCTCCGTTCACCCCGCCTCCTCTAATGTTCAATAGAATATTAAAAATGTGCGAACATATATCGAGTTTTGGGTTCTGTATTAAGTTACCGTAATGGTAATTGAAATGAAACGTAATTACTAACATAATATGTTTAAAAAAGTTTATTGTGTATGACAATTTCAATATAGCTTTGATGGCTGTGCCCAGGTTATGTTGTATTCATTCCGTTTTGATAGCCTCCGTGGCACAATTGGTTAAACACCAGCTGTGAAACGAGAGGTCTCAGACTCGATTCCCGCACCGACGCAAATGTTTGCGAGGCCCACAAATATTTGTCTCGAATCTGGGTATTTGTGAAACTGAAAAGTCTCTCGTAGTTTCTGATACCGATGATATAAGAATAAATTATAAATAAGAATTTTACCATTTCGCTACACTGCATTACGCGTCTAAGGAACTCCAAAAGGACCAGAATTCCTTCAAAGCTTTTATCTCAATGTGAAAAATTGCTTTTTTCAACATCATTAAGTACGAGGGACAGTCGTTATAAATTTGCATTAAAAGCACATATTCTTTATGAGGAGACGTATTTTTGGGACATTTGTATCATTTAATTGTTTCTGTGTCATCGTAATGAGGTTGTATGCAATATTTGATTTTGAGCAGTATGTATTGGTTCCAAAAAAGTATCGCTTATACGAGACATGAATTTGTAAACAGCATTAAAATTGATTGTAAAATGACTCAGATATGTGATTTTTAATCGTGCGGTGGTCACACTCATTTTCTCTTTCACACGCATGCATCTTATGGAAGATGACGTCACTTGTTAGTAATACAACAGCTAGTAGCAGATGTATGTACATAAATTAGCTGTACTTTGCAATCCTTGTTTATTTATGAACGATAAATCCTCAAATAAATATAGGCATATCGTTTCCGATTTCCAATTACATTAGTTCCCTTAAATATTCCAATACAAAACGAACTTTGGAATTCGAAATTCAAATTACCGTATATCCAAATACTAAAGCTTATCGGAAATAGCCTATTACGGAACAGACTTCGGACCGCAAAATTCCAATCGAGTTTCCGAACAGGTTCGATTAAATATAGTTTTCCAAAAATCTGGAAAACCAACGGTCCTCAAAACTTTCTCGAGTGGTCCGCTGGTAATTTGAATATAAATTAATTAATTTCAACGATATAACAGTTAAGGTTGTTGTTATGGACCTTTGAATTGTTTTAGTCTATTTGAAATGAAATTTTGGTTATTAATTTATCGCTATAAACAATTTTATATTCAAAGTGCCTAATATTTTTGACAGCTTCGGAGTCGAAGTTGTTTAGACGCCGGCTGTAAGACGAGAGGCTGCGGGTTCGATCCCCGCACCGACACAAATGATTGGCTCACAAATATTTGTATTGGATCTGGGTGTTTGTGAGATGGAAGTCTCTCGTAGTTCCTGATATCCATTGAATAAGACTTTATTGATCTTAATTTGGCATCAGGGTCATGTATGTGACTATGTGTTTATTATTTATTTAATATGAGATTCGTTTATGAATGATGTCCATCAAACGCATAAGCGACTCGTCTGATGAATATTTTTATATCGTAGGATAATTATTGTTTGATGTTTAAGACTAAACAAGTAAATAAACAAAATAAAAACAACCGTTTCAACTTAACTACGTAAGTACTTACTGTCGTAGTTACAAGAATTGTGCTGCAGTTATGAATACCAGTCTCTTGCAAAGCATATTACGCATAATCGTAGGTACTTAGCAAGTGTATTTTACATATAATTTAGTCCTTGTTTAGCATCGTGCATTGTACAAAATGAGAGAGGGTTTGGAGTGTAGTTAATGTGTAATGTTACGAAACTATTTTGTAAAGTTTGTAATTACTATTATATTAACAGTCTCTTCATAAATGAAAGATTCCTATACACTGGTAGCTTGACACTATTAACAGTCACCATAAATAAATTTAGATTCCTATACACTTGTAGTTTGACACTTGAAGTTCATCATCAAGGGTAAATTATTTTATTTTCTTCAATAAATACTACGTTTCGCTGATAGGCAGATACAAAGGTATTTGACGATTTAAAAAAATATACTGAAAACCTGCATAACATAGACGAATTTAAGACGGTGGACTATGACCTAATCCTCTTCTATCGAACTATCGATTGTTGAGAAGGCTTATGCAGTGGTTTTATGGGCTATATTATTATGATTTATTTGTGTCGTTTTAGAAATATGACATTATGGTAAAATAGGGACATCGGCAGATTGTACTAATCTTACAACAATTTCATAAATACACACATCGAATTGACTATCTCGTTTTTTTCAAATCGATTTATAAACACGTATAATACTTATAAATACCATTAGAGAGACGAGATTAACATCATACGTGATCAATATTTGCTCTACTTGATTGAAATTTAACGGCACCGAGAAAATCTTAGGTAAAAGGAACCAATTTCGCTTTCTATAAAGCAGTGTTACACCCACATTTGGTCGTAAATTCGGTCTCGAAATTTATAGGCCATAAAGCCATTACCGTGTCGGACGCATATTACAAGTATTAGACGACATTTTCGTTACATACCTACCATTTAGTTTTTCATTATTTTCGTAATATTGAAATGGAAGTGTAAGTGGACCCTATTTAATATTTATTTATTGGTTCCCGTTATAGCTACTTAATAATTGTGAAGTGTACTTAATTCCCCTTCTCTTCGTATTTATTTTAAAAGACCTACAAAGTAAATACGATTTAAGGTGGAGCTGGTTCTGGGCAGCAGTGATATTATTAAAAATGTGTTACACTGCTAGCAGTTTTTAGAAATATTGAAAAACTTAATTTTAAAGATACAGTCCGCTTTAAATGAAATAATGCGTAGAATATGAATCAAGGAGCATTGTTAAGGACGTTATAATTGTAGTCTATCTATTGTCTAAGACACGATTCTCATGCGTTTCTGCCCATCCTTCACATAGACGTGACCAAGTTGGGTTTACTTCCTCATCCGACCAGTTTGAGAACTGGAAACCAATTTCAGTTAAGTCGAGCACTTACATTGGAAGTCGGCGGGATTCTTAAAGTTTGCGGTATTCGTGAACTTTATTCAGTGCTGTGACTTTTGTGGAATTGCTCGTTTATAATTCTTGTGATTTTAAATTGGATAAGTTTGTTGTTTTCATCAGCGTCCGTTTATTACTTGGAATAGAATATTAAGTTTCTATTCGTTTTCTCTAGTATTATAATTTTCAAGTTATTCCTTAGTTTAATATTACTTAGACGCTTGTGGTGTGTACTGGGGTAGCTCTTTAGCATAAGTTGTTCATTTTGCTTCATCCATTTATAAGTGTTATACAATCTTTTGATACATTTATTTTCCGTGTTAGGTGGTGCATAATTATAAATTTACTAGAAATATTTATTACGTTGGTTTTGTTAATGGATATTTCATATTAAACCTGTCGTGAATTGAATGCAATCTGTATTCAATTATTAGTAACACTAGGTAAAACTCAGCCAATTATGTGTCAAATTACTATAAATATCACGCAATATTATTTATTTATAAAAACAATAAACAGATACACAATACAATGAACCTAAGGCATGGTAACTATTGGCGGCCTTCTCGCTAGCGGCAATCTCTTTCAGGCAACCTTTTGATCGACTGGATTATTATAATATATAGAATTAATGAGGTAGTACAGAGGATGAAAAAAACAGAAAATAGAAGACAGGAGAAGACATAATTGTTTGCTTTTGATCATGGGATGAAATGAGACGGGACAGAGAGGGATATAACGAGATGGGAAGAGCAATATAATCGACGGCGGTCACATTGAGTTAAAATATAAAATAGTTAATACGAAAATGATATGTTGTTAATGTGGACTGAACTCAAAAAGTGTCTGCACTCGAGCAGAGCCGGGCTGAGCCACTAGTATAATATAACTAATATTATAAATATAAATACTAAATAGTTAATTATTTATTTATCAAAAGGGGCATAACATAAGTTGCGATGACAAACAACGCATGGCATTCTTGAAGAAACACTCGGAAAATTGGCAACGGTGTTGGCCGCTCGCCAACCGCTGATTCCGAACTTAACTGATTGTGATTCCGGACCACCTGCATTGCTGACGTTCTGGAATTTTTCACAACCTTTTCCAGAGTTCCTTAAATGAATTCGAAATATTTTGCTTGGAACCGCAAATTTGAAACGGAGATAAATGTGTTAATTGAATTACTTAGAGAATTTTCAGTGCTTCGTTTAGTATGGGAGATAGTGGAATTATTAGTTGCGGTATTTATATTTCATTAATTACGTTTATTATATTTACGGTATTCGTGTAGGGCCGAATAACGATAGAAAGAAAATCTATTTATTGTCACTATAGCGGCTCAACACTAGAAGTAATATTAAATGTGATGAGAAACTAAATAAACGTAACTTAATGCTCACACTACCTACTATTAATATTGCACCACCATATCGCGACAACTAGGTGCCATCTCGGCATAGGGCGATGCAGCGACCTCAAAAAAAAGTTCTTTGTGCACGATGGCGAATAAAGACGTCGATGTATGTGTCTCGCTTCAATATAATCCTGCGTTTATCCGGTTTTGGACAGACTGGATATCTAATTTATTTGGATTACTCTGCAGTTATCGTTATATGCATATGATTCAAATAATCGGACCAGTAAAATAAGATATCTCTTAAACAAAACACGTTGGTGTCTCTAGCGTGGAATTGTCATATAACCTAAGAATATGCTTAACTTATTTAAATTATAAAAGCAATATATTTCATCGAACAATGTCTGCATATATAATCACAGTTTCATAGAAATGTCGACTGAATATTGAACTGCAGCTATTGAAACGTATCCAGCCGTGTTCGAATATCCAGAGATGATGTTAAATTGTTAACGAAAACTATGCCCAAAGAACAAAGCCCCTGAAAACGGGCGGAATTTAGCATCGGAATAATTCACGAGAGAACTTTTGACGCTCCAAGAAGCCAGATGGGAGATTGATTTTAGTAATAAAGTTATTGACTTTTACATTATATACTTGTGTGTTTAAATAAATGGTGAAAAAACCCAGAAAGAGGAATATATTTTTAGTATTTTTGTATTTAAATATTTGTTAAGACCATATAATATATTTCATAGGATTTATAATAGGTACATGAATTATCCTAGCACTTTCCACAATCCCAGAATTCGCAGATATGAAGCCATATGTCCAACTGCATGGCCAGGGCCTCCACAATCGAGAGTATGGTTGACGGTTAGGCAATATTAATTAATTAAGAGTAATTAAACACATTACTTCGGAAATTCAGAAATCTGTATCAAAAAAAGATCAACTACGCCCCATTGCAGTATACGCCCTTCATTTTACTATATTAGTTTCATTAAATAAACTATTCACATGTAATACCAATAGAACTGTATTGTATATTACATACAGTTGAATTAATGTCACCACTGTAACACGGACGATTCCCAGGTGATTTTATATTGTCTCGAGAAAGATAAATGTGAGCTCTGAGCGTTAGTGAAAGTGTCGCCACTGGTAGCGAGGAAAAACAATTGCACCTTGTATTTTGTTTACGGTATTTCTATATCCATGACATGTTTTATTACAGTTTTATTGAATGTAGATAAGTAATCTAAAAGGAATGTAGATAAAGTACGAATAAATATTATTACATTAAAATTAATTCGTATTTTATTTAGATTTCCTTCATGTAGGTTCGATCCCCGGCCAAAGAAATACTTTTGACGTCTGTATGTTAAAACCTTTCAGGTAAGCTTATATTCCGCAGTCGCCTTTTAGTGGCCAGAGTTAATTATGGTGAATGTAATCTATCTAATTCATCATTGTAGGGGCAAAATAATATTTAAAACTGTCCTGCCGGAATTGTAAAAACACATTATCCAAACGCTAACAGTAAGGCCACAACTCGTTCATGACGTAGGATATAAAGCGATTTTGGATTTCAGCCAGCTTCGGACACTGAGAGGACTTTCCTGAGAATTAAGTCATTTCATACATAAATGATAAGGCAGCGAATCTGGGTGTTTTTGTGCTGAGAGCTCCCGCGAGTCTGCTTTCTGAGGTCCTTAAGGATGATATACTGGCGGTGACGTTAGAGCGAAAGTTTGCACGTTTTTTAAACTGTTTTTGGAGACTCTACTAACAATTTGGTATGATTTCCATTAGGTGTAGGTGGTTAGAAGGTTATAGCGTTAATTTTTTTAAGTACATATTTTTTGGGAAACCTTGATGTCACAAAGTCATAATTTATGTTTTATTGTGTTACAAATATTTTTTATTTATTGATTTATTATGAATATATTGTATACCATGACAAACAACTTAAACACATACATAAAAAACATACATACAATAAGTCCTATATCTTATAGAATATTATCATCATTTGATACCTACGCTAATTTAAATTGTGGTTTTCCAAACTGTAAATACTTATTAGATTTTCACTATCCACAGACCAAAAAGGCGATGAGGAAATCATCATATCAAGAAAACTAAATAACCTACATTAATGCCTCATTTTGTCCATAAAAACAAACATAGCAATGCTTTCCTTTCATTACACTTCAAAAAGTTGAAGTCGTACGGAGTTTACAACCCACGACAGAAGTCCGATCCGACATAAAACTTGGGCAATCTCGTTCAAAACTTGGGCACTGTTGCCCGCCCATCGCCTTCCTCACTGGAAATGAAAAAATATCTCAACTCTTTACAGTTGGAGTGCCTAATAAACCGAACTGGAGGAATAGGGTTTTGCCTATAAGGGGTTTTAAATATTTGGCAAAAGACAGTTTAATGGAAGATTATTCTGGTCTCTTAGATTTACGCCAGTGTAATGTAAAACTATGTTTAACGGATTTGGTTTAATTAAACAATCTGTCCCGTGACCACGAAAGCTGTAAAGTAACCAAAGCCGCGGGAAGTTAACAAATGTAACAATAAAAAAAACGCGATTGATGCGTAAAAATAGTTTTATTTCAAGAAGATTATACTTCAATTTTCTAGACAAGCTTTGAAGCATTAGGTCACGAAAATAAATTATAATATTTACTATGCCCGGGAATTTCTTTACTAAGCATAAATAGGACAAAAGCCTTAACGTCCAACTGACCCTATTCAATTAGATTTGTCAACGGTTTCATTCTTAAGTTCGTTTCGTAAACAATTGCGATAATCTATACTAATATTATAAAGCTGCAGAGTTTGTTTGTTTGTTTGTTTGTTTGAACGCGCTAATCTCTGGAACTACTGGTTCGATTTGAATGATTCTTTCAGTGTTGGGTAGTCCATTTATCGAGGAAGGCTATAGGCTATATATCATCACGCTATGACCTATAGGAGGAAAGCAGTAGTGATATTTCTAGCAAATACGAGGAAATTTTGTTCGTTTTTCGTGGTCCGATTGGTCGATATACTAAATTGATAGTCAGAATTAAACATTTTGACCGCCATATTAAAACGTGTCTGAACCCGGGCGGAGCCGGGCCCGACCACTAGTAAAATATAATAATGGTGTTTTACTTGATTATTTATTTATTTGAGATCTTTTCGAAAGTTACCAAGTTGGCCTCGCCAACCACATGGAAACTAAGACTATAGTGAACAATATTTTATCGACACTTGTAGTTCCGAAGTCAATGAATAATTTTAAGATTGTTTATGAGTTATATCGTGAAAAGTATTGGAGATATTTTTCATTCGTCTAGTTTATCCGCCGTCTGGGAAGTTATTGAACAGATGTAATTTCTCATCGTGCGTTCAGATTGCTTTGAAATTGTGAGGGTTTATTACTCAGAACAGAATGATTTTTATCACATTTTTATTATCTAAGCTAATATTATAAAAAGGATAGATTTGAAACTACTGTATCAGGAACTACAAGAGACTTTTCGGTCTCACTTTTTCACAAAAATATTTGTCTCGGCACGGGAATCGAACCCGCAGATTTTCGTTCCACAACCGGCGTCAACCCAAATGCGCACGGAGGTTTTCTAAATGGGATTATTTTTTTCTAATTAAACCTTGTCCTCCACTGGAATTACTCGTGTATCTATCTAAGAAGTGTATATTATTTATTTAATTTTTGGAAGGCCTAATAGCAACTGCAAAATAAAGAAGACACTAATAAACACTATTTGCTACTCGTAATTACAAACCTCTACTTATTAATAACAATATTGTTCCAACTATTGTGACTTTTTGTTTATATTCTTTGGTTTCTTTATTTTTGCTTTTTTTTTAATTTACGTAATAACACGACGAATATTTAACTTCTAAGTATTTACATTTTAATTACTTTATATAAATATATTTTATGAAACATAACATTAATTTTAATATACTCCATTTTCTCATGTACCAAATCACAGATCTACGCCGAGGCTTGTACACCAAATATTAATTTTCAATATATCATCTATACAGCTACATCTATGAACTATGAACTACATCTGTGGTAACAAGCGTACCCGAATATCAATTAATTGTGTGACGTGTAGCGATACAAAGGCATGTCGCTGCCGGCATAGCAAACTGTACGGCGTAATCTTTGCGACACAAATCGAATGGCTTCCGGCCAAGTGTGCTGTCTTGTGGTGATATCACTGTACCGCTTGCTCGTGGGTATGTTGTCCACTGCAAGGTAAATATCAGAGTCAAATCTTTACTAATAGTTTATAAACCTGAAGGAAGCAACTAGGAGAGCTGAGAAAGCTCAGAAATGAGGTATTTCACTCCAATTTTTGTCGTTGTATTTAACACAAAAGTAGTGACGAAGAGAGGTCACTAGTTTTGTGTTTTGTTAAGCCTAGTGAGGCTTAACATGCATTACAGTGTGCGGTGTAAGAGAGATGGCAGAATTTTCTCACTTGTTTCCCACTCTTTTATTTAAAATACAAAATGTTGCCCAATTATACAGGACACTTAAATACAGCTTTAATAGAAATGTTTTGGTTAAACGGTATTTATGTTTGTACGCAAAATAATACAATAAATCAATCACCGTTAAGTACCCTACTATTACTGGTTCGAATTGAAAACATATTTTGGTTTTGGATAGCCCATTTATGAATGAAGGTTTTAAGCTATACGAGTATAACATCACGCTATAACCAATAGGAGGGAAGCATTATTGAAAACTCTTGTAAGGACGGTTTCTTTTAAAAAATGTTCCTATGTCGGTAGATATAACGTTGAAACTGAAAGTTATTTGTAAGTGTATTTGACCGTGGACAATTTTAGATGAATCAACGTAGTGGACAAACACAATATATTGTGAAACGCGGCGGTACAGCTCTCACCAAGCGTGTTTGGTTTACAACCCGTACTATGTCAACGTCACGATCTACATTTTGCACCTTCACAATCATATATGATTATTGTGTCCTCCAGTTGGTCGAATAAATCAATAAGGCTTAAGTTTTGACCACATAGACATTGTCTATTTTAAGAAAGTGGTCGATTTTTATAAGAGGTTTTATTATTTCTATACTGAGTAAGTATCTTGTGTGGGTATATTATGTTTGTAGTAACTTAAAATCTATGTGCCAATATTTTTTTCCGGTACCTTGTATCAGGTAATATAGGTCATACTGCAGGGCACAGACCTCCTCTACAATCGAAATTGCGATTCATAGTGGTTAGTCCACCACCCTGGCCTATTGCGGGTAGGCAAACTTTACATACCATATTATTGTTACATTGCGCTATAGTATGCAGGTTTCCTCATTTTTTTTCTTTCACCGCTAGTGCGTGCACCGGTAAGTGATTGACTGATTATTAATAGACACTTTAGTCAGAGGTGTGTCTTGGGATTTGAACCTGTCACCCTGAAAATGTGGGCAGCCGCGTCTTGTCCGTTATCATCGTGCCACCAATGTTTTTTTGCTCATCCTTTATCCTAAGCTATGAACTATCGCATTAGTTAATTTGTGGATTATGTACCTCGTGTACAAGAAACAAAGCGGTTTCGTATCCAAATAAATCACTAGTTTTGTCAAAAGATGAGTAGACTTGTTTTTGTTTATCGTTTAGTAACAAGCTTGGGAACGTCGCGGGATGGAATATAACTGTTTTGTAGGCAGTTAACTTTTTATAGATTATACAATCTGTAGCATAATGGGGTACTTTCCAAGGATTGTTTCTGTGAGATAAAAGTGTTCAAAATCTATTTTCTGTTACAATTAATATTGGCGTTAGAAAATGAATTCTTCGAAGTTTATAAAAAAAGTTAAATGTATGTAATTACTTATATTTATATTGAGAATACTTAGTATGACACAAAATTGTTGAAATTGACAAAGATATTCGATATAATCTATCTATTACATTATTAATTACATATAATTGAATTACCTATCAATGTAATAAAGTCGAAAGTGATTTATGAATGTGCCTAGTCTTGAGCTCATGGGTCTATTACAAAAGGGAATTCTATAAGAATAATTAGGATATGAACGTGAAACTTCTTGCAATCACGTTTAGTTTTTCACGATTGATAGAAATTACAAAATATTCGCCCGCTATCATTCATCAGCGGTACTAACATCTAAAATGCACTGTATCACTGATCTTATAAAAAATAAAATAAAAAAAAACATTCCACCGAATCGCGAACTTTCTCCTTTTTCGGAAATCGGGCAATAAACAACTAGCGTCCCATGCTCGCCTGGATACAGATGTTTTTTCATTTTAATTCACAACAAATGCATGTTATTTTTCTTACAAACTGGTACAACTTTATATGTAAATATGTATTATAGATATGAACCTCCTCCTTGAATCACTTCATCGATTAAAAAAAAACAAATTCCATTGCGTAGTTTTTAAATTTTATTTTATTGCTATGAATGGCGAGACAAGCATGCCTTTCGCCTAAGCGATACGACCGCTCATGAACAGTTCCAAAACCAAACAACACCTCCAACTGTGACCTTCAATAACAAAGCAATGCTTCGCATTCCACTTCGCTTGCCATCCTGAGACATATAATGTTAAGTCTCAATACGTCCAGTAGATCTAAGCATAGATATGGACAGACAGATGGGAAGGGACTTTGTTTTATACTATGTTATTGAAGCGAGTGATAAGAATGAAACAGATATGAAGGGCTTACCTAAATGGTTGGAATTATAGATAATGGCAATTAATGGTTACATTAGAGATAAAGTGACAGATGGCTTTATAATATCTATGAGTAATGTAACTGACATTGTTCAGATAGCTGATTTATTTAATATTGATGGCTTCATAAGTAGTTTAATTATGTCAAGGTTTAACAAAGATTAGAATACGCGTCCTGCGAAAATAGTCTAAAGGGGATAAATAAATAGATTGCACCCAACAGTCACATAGTACTGACCCCAAACTTAGACCGAGTCTTGTATCGTTGGTATCAGGAACTATGAGACACTTTTAGATGTAACAAACAAATAATCAATAAATTTATCCAATAGTTACATACATTATACACAGTTCTAATCCCTCTTTAAGATTAATTAAGTCTTGTTTTGTGACAGTCAAGAGACTATTCAGTCTCACGAACATCCAGTCCTAAGACAAATACTCGTAAACCACAAAACATCAGTCGAAACGGCGGTCTCTCATTTCACAGCCAGCATCTAACCAACTGTGCCGCGGAGGCCTTCACTGATAAAGATGGAGAGCCTATATTTAGCAAGATAATTATCTTACTTACTTTTAAAATATATGAGCCGCAGTTCTGTCAATATATTTTTTAAACTATATCAGCCCTTATACGTCCCACTGCAAGGCACGGGCCTCTTCAACAAATGCGAGTATTTTTGAGGGGGCTTTGGCCATATTGCAGACTTTTTAAATGTGCCATGATTAAATATTTGCACTTGATGGTGTGTAGTGAAGTCTAGATTCCTCTGGTAATTATTCCTCGGCAGTTGAATCAATTTTGTTACCTAGCTCGAAACCGCACATACTCAGCTTTAATCTGAAAATGAAATTACTATGACAAGTGAAGCTTCAGAAGAAGTGATAGAGTTGGGCTATCAGTTATAAGAGAGCAAACCAAGTAAACGGATATCTTACAAAGGATAGATCAATCAAAATGGAGATGGACTGAAATGTTGCGTTCTAAAGAAGAAAGTGGACCAATAGGCTGCAACTGGTATCTTAGAAAGTAAAAAAGGAGTAGTGGCAGACCACATTGCAACGAAATAATACGACAAACAGAGGGACCTAACTGGAGACGAGTCACGAGAGACAGGACTCAGTGGAAAGAGTTAGAGGAGGCATTTGCTAAGAGGCAGACGAGACGCGGGATACTTTGAAGCATTTAAGTGTTTGTAATTATTGTTTTATTTTATAATTCTAGGCATTAAATGCTATTTTATTTATATTATGAAGAACGAACTTATGAACTTGAGTAAAATATCTTTCGTCAAAGTTCCACATTCATTAGATCCCGGAAACACAGTTTGTCACTCTTGTTATGTCAAATAAACATAAGGAAAGAAACTTGAGTAGCATTCTCTCAACTATAATAAGTTTTACGTGAGCACAAACACAAGTATCTAATTAGTTGCAGACTCGAGATGTAAAGCAAATTAACGAGTCAACACATCGCAGAAAACTTGACTAGTAAGCTTGAAGTAGGAGAATAATTTTAATATTACAATGATGTTATTTGAGAGCTCTTATTGCGTTTCCAAAGGCAATTAAGTTCTTCATACTACCAACATACCGTGTGTTATATATTTCTGTAAACTATTCATACTAAGAAGTATTTTCCATGCCATATTCACTCAAAGGAGATTGCACATTTTGCTTTGAAATTTTATTAAATTGCAAAGATTTTTGTGTCTCGATGAAAGCTAGTTTTTTTTGTAGGGAAAAATATATATATTTTCAATAAATATAAACATAAATGTGAACCAGGCTCTTAGTTCTTGGAGAAATGAACTTGATGTCAAATGTAAAATGTTTTTTCCTTTAGCTCTGTGAACAAAATGTAAAATGTGATAATAATAACTTTATTTTAAAAAATTCTGTTTCTCGGGATAAAACAGAAAAACGTTCAAGGACAAACCATAAAAATCCTGTAATTCATTTTCAGCAAAATCGGTATCGAGATTAACGAAATTTTTTACCGATGCTATGAATGGACATTGTCCTTTCAATAACACTTCGAACATGGAGTACAGTTGGTAGAGTTGGGTATAAAACAAACATATTATGGAAAGTCAATGCGCATGTTTTTATGACGAAACCAAAGTACGTCTCCAACTTCAATTTAGAATAGGCGCTGTTCTATAGTAAGTATACCTACAGGCTACAATATAAACGACAGAATATAACCCTTCACTACCGTCTATTACGGGTATAATTATAGCACCAACCGCACATTGCCGGCTGAGTTACTAACCCTTTAAACTTAAAGAGACACGAGCAATAAATGTACAGTAATATAATCCCGATGCCCACTATAATAAACCAATGTTCACAGACAATAAATTTTATAAAGGCGTCTATAAAGATAACCAGCTGAGTGAAGCTGGGCCCAAATGATCCCTTATTACGCACGTTAAAATTGATATAAAATTGTTACAGCCTACCTATAAAGTGCCATCAAAACTAAGAATAGCCGCGTTTTTGAATATGGAATATCGGAGTAATGTTTCGTGAAGGTTCATTGTTTAGGAATACTATTGCATGATTTATATTTATTGCGTATGATTGGGCAAAAAAGAGCACGATGCGATGATAATTGGCTTTAAAGAAAAACAACTATGGCAACACTATTAATAATGTCATTGTGTTCGTTAAATAATTTAATACATAGGTATCTCTACACATTATCGGACAGTTTTGTTTGTTTCATCATTTAAAATAAACAAAGAGACTATAAAAATCAAGATATAAAAATAACAAGTATCTAAACATTTTCGGTCGTAGTATATCGGGTTGCCATATTAATACGAAATCCGATCATAGCGCCTTCATTAAAAACAGACTCTTTTTTGCCAAGCTGTATTTAAAAAAATATAAAAATATTTTTATAATATAATGAAATATTGTATTTTTTAGGTGGTGGTAGATTATTTACATGCAAAGGGATAGCAAGCAACGTTCACGGTAACATTAAACCAATCGTAGGGACTTTTGCTGACGCGTTTTATTTCAGATATAGTCTGTGTATGCTTTGAGTATACTGGAATAAATAAATAAATCCACCCAACAGTCACATACATAGTCTTGACTCCACGCTACGATTGAGTCTTGTATCGTGAATATCTGAAATTACAGATTAACAGAGACTTTGCGCTTTCACGAACACTCAGACCCGAAACAAGTACCTGTGGGTCACAAAAATTATTTTCATGTGGGAATCGAACCTGCTACCTCTCGTTTCACAGTCGGCTTCTAACCAACCACGCTACGGAGGCTTCAAATTGCGTCGATTGATGTGAGATAACAATATTCCACAGTAAATACATTATTAGGATTGCACTACACTTATCGTCACGAGGGTAATAGTAAGTGGGTTTTATTTTAATTCTAAATTTAGGACTTCTTCATCAAGTGACTTTGTCACCCTAAATGGTGTGTATCCTTTAGTATTTGCAATTGAGTATTCATTTGTTTGCTCATCAGTACAGGCATTGTCAACGTCAGAGGAAAAAATGCCGGTCAGCGATTTTGTGTCGCAGCATTTTTGCACGGAGACAACGGCTCAGACGACACTAAAGCCTATAGGCAGCCACGTATAGGGATGAAACCTTTCATAGACGCCTGTGTTGCTCACTTGCGTGTGGTGCAAGTTGAAAGGTTACTTGTTATTGATAGAATTTTGCTATAATAATATTGCTTATTGGTTTAGTAAAAGAGTGTATCGGCTATGTATTGTAAAGTTCTAGGTTAGGCAATTCATCGTGTATGTTTTGGAAGGGGTTTAATGTTATGTCGGCGAACGTTCGTAAAATCATAACTTAGACCACGCTGATGCTTGCGAAAATGTATACATGTATTTATTTATTTATTTAATTATTTATTGTACACAAAAAATAATAACAGTTTAGAGACAACAACAATATACAAATGGCGGTCTTATCGCTCTAAGGCAATTTCTGCCAGACAACCATAGGATGGAAATATGAATATAAAAGTATATGTAAATGTAATGTAGGTAATGTATTTATGTAATATTATATGGGGGCTATACAACTATGAGAAAATGATCGATAGAAAAAAAGCTAGTTAGCTCCGAGGCCTAAACATTTTTCACACAACTCTCATGTTAGATTAGATCTTTTTTTTTAAATATGCAAATTATTGATATGAGAAAGCTGTTATGAATTTGTTGTCTCTATCATAAAAACACCATATTTTCCATAGTTAGGCAACAAATTTTATTAGGTTACGCTTGAATAACTCGAAAATAATCAATAAATAGATTCCTACCTATCAAATCAACCGCTATCATCTCCTAACTTGGACCATTTTGCCTGTAGTACAAAAGTGTGGGATGACACACACACAACCTATGGGACTCGAAATGAGCATATAACGCATCCTTAGAAGCTATTGACGCCCAGACAGAGTATGGATAGCATGTGAACTCCGCCGGTTGTTTTACCTATACTGTACTGTACATAATGGTGAAGGAAAACATAGGGAGGAAACCTGCGAACCATAGCGATTCATAAGAATTAAGTATGTAACGTCCGCCAACCTACACCAGGCAAGCGTTGTGGACTGTATGGCTTAACCCATTTCAATCGTACTCTCGATTGTGGAGAAGGCCCGTGACTTGCAGTCGGCCGTATATGGGCTGATACAGGTACTGTATACAACAGTGAAGGAAAACATCGCGAGGAAACCTGCGAGGCATAGCGATTCCAAAGAATTTCTGTGGTATATTGAAGTCCGCCAACCCGCATCAGGCTAGCGTGGTGTATTATACGGCCTAACTCATCATAATAGTACTTTCGATTGTAGAGGAGGTCCGCGCCTTACAGTGGGATGTATATGGGCTGACACGGATACTTAATATATTTTGATAATATGTTCACACACATCTTTACTAATTCAGCACTAATTATTCAAATATATGAAACTATTATTCCGACCATACTTCGTCAAGTTCATCAACCCTTTGATGACGTCAATGTCACTCCTAGTCGAGTGACTCGCACGAAGATACTCTACTTTACAGTGAACTTCTGTTCGTGCAGACCTATAACCCGGCTGTAGAGGGTTTGCCTATATTGTTCACAGCACTATATATTGTTACAGCTTCTGTATTTGGTGGTGTTATATATGTGTACGTAGACATTATCTATCGAGGCCATTCTCTATACTATAGCATCTAACTTTGAGTTGGAACACATATTTTTTTATTGCAATGATTAGCGAGACGAGCATGCCGTTCGCCTGATGGTAAGCAATACGACTGCTCATGAACAGTAGCAGAACCAAACAACACTATAAATTACAAAAAATGCTTGGCATTCCACTGCGTTCGCCATCCTATGGCACACATACTCGTATTACAAATGATGGTTTGATTATAGTTTAGAAAGCCATTGCAAAGTAGCGATTAAAATCCAGTTGATAAGAATCCAGTTGCGAACGAACCCGTTTCTATTCTAGTATTGAGAAAAATGTTATAAGTGAACAAAAAATATGCCTCAGTCTCAGATACCCTTAATGTGTTACTGTGCACAACGAGTGTCGCTGTTAGATGTATTTATTTGTTTACTTTAGCACCTTGTAAGTATGTTGATAAAGATTTATGCACTATCAACATGTATTCCTATTTACTCGTATGATTAGTACTGAGGAAATACCTACATTTACCTTTGTAAAACCGGTAAAAGTAATACTTTTCGAATTTTATTTCAGATAGTTCCTGCGAGGGACAAGCGTTTGTGGAAACGTCTCGTCTTCAAGGTAATAAATGCTCCCGAGATTTGTTGGAATTCCTTTGAACTTCAAACCATATATTAAATTTACTTAAATTCCGGAAACATCTGCATTACTGTTAGAATGTAGTGTTAAGTTGGGCTCACAAAGAATATACTTATAAGATAGTAAGGTCTTACCAGATTGACTTTTCATGAAAGTTGAAAAAGAGTCTCTAAATTGGCCTAAACAAAACAAATCTTGTTTTTCGAATAATAATGCTTGACTGTGTGGCCTGAGAGTTGATCGAAGCCTAAAAGCATCACGACTGATATCTGACTTTAATAGCCCAAAAGAGGCGCTCATAAATAAAATTTAGTAAATTATGATCAAATCATCTGGTTAGGTAATTTAAACTTAATCGAAAAAAAAATAGAGGTATTTATTTAAATTCATACGGAGACGAATGTAAATACCACTTAGAGCAACTAATCATGAAAATTCTAATTTCAAAATTCGCGCGTCGCAAATGTTGCAGCACGGGCACGACCTGTATAATAAGCAAAAAGTTGGATTTCCATCTTTTGTTGGCCTACGTGCTTAAACTTCGTATTTTAAATATTATATTATGATATTATGACGTGAAAATAATTATTTCCTATTTCACAACAGCATATTTTATATTAAGTTTTTTTTTTTAAGAAACGTTCTTTATTTGTTTATAGTTATGCATGCTTATTTTGATCATATTATTTGATTTCATGCCATGTTTTTAAAGGAATTTAATATTTTATTTTCTACACATATTCTTAGTATAGAATGCCATTTTTTTCGTAGTCCTGAGAATGCAAAAAGGGACCATGTATTACCATGTATATTGCATAAGAACGCTACTATATTTTTCCCGTAGATATTATTTTTCAGACGCACTATATTTTAAAAGAAAATTAGCAAATTCTCTAAGAAACTCACAAATGCAGGAGCAATATTGTCCTCGGAAGAAAAGATGCGAAGACAAGTTAAGCAGACACAATTCATATTTGTGGGTGAACCCTTTTACATTACAATACGGGTGCATGATATAGTTTCGCCGATCCGCAGTTGTATGGAAAAGCTTTTATCCTAATGAGCAGGGCAAACACTTTTGTGCCATTTTCGGCGTTCGACCAACTACTTCGCCGGACACTGGATTAGATCTTAGTGTATCGTTTTTTTATTGTTGAACGGTACGTTGAACTTTGTAAAATGTATTTTTGTGTTTCATATATTTTTCGTTTGGTTAAGTGAGTTTTAATATATTAATGTTTACGGCGTCTTTGATAGTGTTAGCGAGTACCGACATTGCTAAGTCGTCACGCGAAGATCATATTATTATTATTTTAATTAGATAGATGTTCAAATGCCCTGGGCTATTATTATAATTATATACTTTCTATTTAATATTATATAAAGTTATTAATGCATTAATAAACATGATTACTAAATTATACAATTGCTGATTTGATACATATGTAAAAGTATAAATGCCGTGTTAGAATCATTATGAAGCATTATTCATAATGCGAAAATAATTTAAAATTATAATAGATTCATCCCCTGGTATATTTTGGTGTAATAATGTTGGTTATTTGTGCCATTAGTAGTACAAACGGACCTGATATTATGTATGCAATAATATAATCATGGCAATCAATAATTTAAAAAAAATGCCAACCCCTTTGACAGCATCTGTAGCGCAGTTGGTTAGACACCGGCTGTGAAACGAGAAGCAGCGGGTTCGATGACCGTATCTCGACAAATGTTTTGTGAGGATCACAATTCTCTCGTAGTTCCTGATACCCACGACACAAAACTTCATTGATCTTAATTTGTGTTCAGGACTACATATGTAACTGTTGGGTTTATTTAATTATTATTTGGATATCCAGAACCAAAACATAGTACTGACATATAGAACACACATCACATTTTTTTTTTATTGCTTTGAATGGCGAGACGAGCATGCCGTTCGCCTGATGGTAAGCGATACGACCGCTCATGGACAGTAGCAAAACCAAACAACACCTTGAATTACAAAGCAATGCTTGGCATTCCACTGCGCTCGCCATCCTGAGACATAAGATGTTAAGTCTCAGTATGTCCAGTAGTTACTCTGGCTACAATGCCCTTCAACCCGAAACACAACAGTGCGTTTACACTGCTGTTTGACGGGAGAAATAGACACTGCGGTGGTACCCACCCAGATGGCCTCTCACATATGAGAGACCTACCACCATAATTTTGTAACAAAACTAAAGTTCATACGGAACGTGAAATATGACAAGCGAGATACGATCACCAGGACGCTTAGAAGTTGAAGCGACTCCGTAGTTTAGGACTAAGTTTAACTGCCACCGTCTGAATATATCATTCGGATACCAAGTTTGGAAATGCTTTGATTTGGATAATCACACAAATACGATGGAAAGGATTTAAAAGTTTGGATATATTTACTTCGATTCCGTAACTTTACCATGAAAATGTGTGATTGGAATGCGTGCATTTTAAATTTATACTCTTCATTTGGTACAATTTCCATATCGGGCTTAAATGATCGTTATGTAAAAATCAACTGAGCAACAAATAAAGTCACTTCGTAATTTTTTATAATTAAATAGATCGAAAAATTTTGTTTTATAAAATTTTATATTGTTAAGATATTTTACATTTTGTTATAGTATTTTTTTATTGTCTATGAATGGCAAGTCATGTTTACATTTCGCTTGATAGTAAGTGATACGATCGCTCGTAGACAGTAGTAAAATCAAATAACACCATGAATTACAAAGCAATATTCCACTGCGTTCGCCATCCTGAGATATTAGATGTTTACGTAATGTGTCCAGCAGTTACACTGGTGTTTGGCGGGAGAAATAGACATCCATATATATTATTAAATTTACAAAAAAAAATATTTCAAGATCATATTATGAACATAATATGCTACGAGTAGTACTAGGTCGCATCCAGCGGTTGTCGAATCCTTTTCCGCATATAGCTCATGTCAGTAAGGACAAACCCTTTATTATAAAAGTTTGGGGACACAAATACCCAGAGCAAGTCGCCGGTTTCAGAATTTGCGCAAGTTTTTGTGAAGAAACGCACAAATGATTTGTTGTTTCATATCATTCGTCATATTAAAATCATATATTTTTGTACAGTCAGGAATAAATAAAAACATGAAAACGTGACATAATTACTCCTGAAATCATTAATAATGACCATTGATATGTTAGTTAAAAATGTAGATATAAACAATTTATAGCTTAAAATGTTTTTATGTATCATATCTTACCACTGAAATTATTGTTAACATTATTATCTTATAATATTTTTTGTTAGGAGACTGTCTCGCCCCAACACTCACTACTGTAATTCCTGTAAGCCAGGATCAACAGTGGCACGCAATGTAATAACACCGAGCATTGAAGCTCGGAGTCTCCGAGAATGTCTAACTTGTCTTTAACCCGCAACGAAATTAATCAGAAAGTTAAATTAATAGGAGGAATTGGAAATAAATTATTGACCTTATCACTACATAGTATAAAACAAAGTCGCTTTCTCTGTCCCTATGTCCCTTTGTATGCTTAAATCTTTAAAAATACGCAACGGATTTTGATGCGGTTTTTTAATAGATAGAGTGATTCAAGAGGAAGGTTTGTATGTATAATACGTAGATATTATTGTACAGAAATCTATTTGTACCCGGGCGAAGCTGGGCCGGGCCGCTAGTAATATAATAAAAATAACTTGATTGATATGCAAATTCATATTTATCACTGGAAAACAGGTACCGAGTTTTTCTTATTTGTTTTTGCAGCCATGATTAATTTGTTTTCTATCCACCTCCTCGAGGATGGTCAATAAACAAAAATAAACAAGCTTATCTAATATACGAATAATAATTCCGTTTTGTTATTGTGTATACAAAATTATACCGAACTTCAAACAATATTAGCATTTTGCGTACATTAATCACTTTCACATTGAGTTATAATTTTTATATTTTGGAGGTATCGGCTTATCTAATTTGCGAGTTAAAATGTTTTTTTAGGAGCTTTGTAGCCCTGCGGTTGTGTAACTTATTTTATGATTGTTTTCAATTTAAATATATTTAAGTTCTCTTTTTCTGCATTTGTATATAAGACAGAAGAAGACAGAATTATCTCTGGCGGGACCTCCGCTAGTATGCGAATATTTGCAATGCTTTTATATTATGCTTCGATTTATAAAGTTATAAAGTTTTTCCATATTTTGCCATGGTTAGCATTTTAGCATAACGATATTTGTAAGATAACTGGTAGCGGTTTGAAATGATGGGCTGAAGATCGTGTCGACTGGTGTGCCTTGGAAGAAGCTTATATCCCGCAAAGAACGCGGAAGGGATGATGATAAATTAATGAATGCTTTCTTTTATTTCTGGATAATGTCGAACCTTATGATGCTTTATGACTTTAATAAAAAACGCATCTCTAATATATCATAAAAAAAATTACTTAAATTAAGTAAAAAAATAAATCACTGTGTCTACAATTGCTACGTCGTAGTTCGCTACGTTTCGTAGCTCGTAGGCGTCTACACCCCACCATTACTCTTACTCGTATTTCATTATATCTGACACGATACAAGCTTAGTGACAAGATGTATCTATCAATCAACCAGACAGACGTTATACGATATTTGATGATTAGTCGGGAATTGCTTAATGTTTCTGCCAGATGGCAGCACTTGGGGTTGTAGTAACAAAACATGCTTATCAATTAATTTTAATTCGAAAATATTCCAACAACTGGCTATTGATGGAGTATTAGCTATGGTTTGACATTGAATAGATCGATTGCTATGTACTGTATGAAAAAAATAGAGGCCACTAAAAAAAGTTGAGCATCACCTAAAGAGGCATGGGAATTTTAAAATTAACATAATTTCATTTCTTGAAATCCTTATTTTTTATTTGCTTATTTCACAAATATACTAAAATTATTAAAGATAGGATTAGATTAAAACTGATCCGGAAGATAAAATTTGACACATCAACCACGTAAAAAGAAAAATCTTTATCTGCAATAACAGGACCCAGATTCTTATGGTAAACATTAATTTTGGTTTGTTATCATGGAATTAATTGTTACAATAAAGTAGTTTTTAATATTTCTCACCAATATATGCATATCATAAACTAGAATAGTTTAGATTGGGTGCTTCGATTCATAATAATGTTTTTTAGTTTACGAGTAGCAGAAATAATCCTTTCAAATACATTACATTTTTAATTACTCAAAGGTGTTCACGTTATTTCGTCCACATGTTAATAGATATCATTGGCATATAAAATAAATCAAAATACATTATATATACTTTTTTCATTGAGACTAAGTAACGAGACTAAATATAATATATATACTAAAAATAATATAAATAAACCGACAGTCGTACCAACCCAACTCGTTGATACATCCAACAGTCAAATACAGGATACATCAAGACTGTTACCGTAAACGAAGCTGGGTGGTAGTTTAAGCGACTTCAGACACATTGCAACAGAAAATGTAGCAAAAAAAAGCGGTGTATTTTTCTTTGTTATTTTTTTCCTATTTTCGTATTTGGATGGTAAATTCATGTTTTTCCTTAAATAATAGTATTTTATTTATAAAGATTCTAAGGTATAAAAGAGTTAAACTCTTTTATTTTATTATTATTTTAGCAAAAACTATGGATTTAACATTAAAAAATTATGATATTTTAAAAATCATAAAAAAAATATCGCGTTTCTGTGCGAAATTTTTAGTTGCATTGTGTTTGTAGTCACTAAAACTACCACTCGGCTTCGTTTTCGGTGGCAGTCTTGATATACCCAGTATATAGTCCTGATCTCATACTAAGATCGACTATCATGGGTAAGCTACGATTTTTCGGTCTCACAAACACCCAAACCCGAAACAAATGTCTGTGGATCACACAAACATTTGTCACGATGCCATGATCGAACCCGCGACCTTTCGTTTTACAGCCAGTATCTAACCGACTGCATTATGGAGGTTTTCAAAAACATTAGGAACTTTTTGCATTTTTTATATTCATGCTACTAATTACAAAAAACAAATAGTATTTAATTTATGAACAATTGAACCGACGTTACTCCTGGCATAACTTTCTGCTTGACCATGAAAATATATATAATATTTATGTCCAATAAGTAGTACAAAAGAAACAAACGTAAGCATGTACATACAATAATACTGCACAAAAATCTTGTACAACTGCATAATAAACGGTTCAGCAAGTATGGAAAGTGGCAGTGGGCAGTCATTTTTTATGTTTACTTATGTTTCCATAGCACTACCCTTTTTAGCTTGTTGAAGACATTTTTCGATATGTCTGTATCTGTATCAGCCCATATACGTCCCACTGGAGGGCACGGGCCTACTCTACAATCGACAATACGATTGAGAGTGGTTAGGCCACATAGTCCACCACGCTGGCCTAGTGCGGGTTGGCGGACTTACATACAATAGAAAATCTTATAAATGGCTCGCTATGGTATGGGGGTTTCCTCACGATGTTTTCCTTCACCGTTTTAGTGCGTGGTGATTGACTATCAATACACACATGACTCCGAAAAGTCAGAGGTAAGTCCTGGGATTTGAACCCATTTTCGATATGACAAACCTTTAATTTTCTTACACGTGTATAGGTTAAGCATAATAACTCTTAAATTTGTACTTTTAATGTAATTTGTGAGCAGCTATAATTATAATTAAAGTAAATTACACTTACAAAGGTAAATAATCTTATTAGGTACTATATGTTTTAGGTTTAATTAAAAATGAGTTTGTGCTTCACAAAGACCTGAAAGTCTCTAACTTAAGTAATTACTAATTATATTTGCTGGATGTTATTAAGATTCAGAGTAATAAAGATATTAAAATTTAAAGTCAGTAAAATATCTTGAAGTTTTTGAATTTACATATAGTAGTACTTATGGACTATAACATGTCTACACTAAATAGAATATTCTAGACTTTTTGAAAAGTATATTTTTAAGTTGTCCCTAAGGTAAATAAATTATTTTATTCTATCTGTAAGTCCTATATAAATCATTTTAAAATCTTAGTGTGGCGTCAGGACTATGTATGTGACTGTTGGGTGTTATTTATTTTTAAACTTTCGCGCGTAAATTTATTTCGATTGATTACATCATTCCGCTCGTACCTAAACCTGTGTAAGCAACGTAGTTGTACTTTGTGAAGAGTGAATTATTGCAATAAACACAAATTAATATATTTTAATCAATAATTTATTGAAAAATAATATACAGAACAATAGTGTTAGAACTTCTTTTTTAGCACACAAGTTTAATAACTTCATATCGCTATCCATCATGGCGGCTATCGTTTCGCACACTTGTAGTACGGATCAAAAATGTGAAATTAAATGAATATGTATTTTGAAAACTAATTTTAAATATTGATATTGAAAATTGAAGTTAACATATTATATTTGGCTAAAGCGATTTGAAAGAATTTCTATGGTATGTCAAGTCCGCCAACCCGCACTAGGCTAGTATCTACTTTATGTCCCAACCACTCACAATCAAACCGCAGGGCACACTATTGAGTTTTCGGAGTCATGTCTCTGAAGGTTTATTGTTTTTAAATATTTTTCCGCTTATAGTAAACTACCCTATGATAGGTACAATCGGTAGAGCCTTGCTTATGTAGTTAAACCTACAATACAAGTGGGTGGGCTCGTCTAAAGCAGTACCATATTATCACGGAAAAACAACATGAAATAGCTGCGTTCTTGTTGCGTCTTGTTCCAGGAGTAAGGCTGTAGATGGATTATACAGTATTCGTATCTGTAAATAACAGCGTTCTTGCTGCATTTTGTTCTAGCAGTAAGATTGTAGATAGATTGTACAGTATTTATATCTACTCAGAATGCAACCGCCGTCCAAGATGGTGCAACACCCATTATGGTGTACAACGCGAGTATGTTCTAGGGTCAGGCTGTGTATTGTTTTCAACCAGGCCGACACAAATTTGTGCTTATTATACAGAATGATAATAACATTGGGTATTAAATTCAACCCACATAAGTCTCATTACCTCAGGTGACATTGCATAAAATTGAAAATAAATTAGCACTTATCACACACTTACTTAAACCTAGACACTCAAACTCACACACACACACACATTCAAGCACGCACGCTCGCACGCATGCACGCACACACACACACACACACACACACGCACACACACACACGCCCCCGCTCCTATTAATTTCAGTACCTACAAATAATTAACTACTGATGCGTATTACTAGTATCTTCTAGAGTGACTGATGTTCGACCCTTGAAGTAACAGACGTTACTCACTAAGCCACAAGAATCTCTTAGCGCAGTTATTAATTATCCCCGAATGAATTTGACGCGCGCTTTCAATTTTGCAAACTAGTTCCCGTAACTAAATTGAATACTATTCAATTGCTCCTTAATTTTCACTTGAAAATGATAATATTCCATTTCCTTCCTTAATTCCTACTATATACAATTTCTTCCGTATATACGGAGTAACTAGTACTTGATTTTGTTTTCAATATTTTTAATGTTCATGTTTGTATGTATATGTCTGTATAATATGTAACTATTGTCAGTGTATGCAAACAAACCATTGGCCCGCCTTTTCTTAAGCTATCTCTTACCTTAGTAAAAGTGAACTAAGTAATGAATAAAAAGGTTGAAATTAAGGGAAATTTATGGACGGATGGATGGATCATGTACTATATAAATTCGCACTCACGACAGATCAACAGAAAAATCGACAATATAAATAATCTATTGGTAATTATTTGCTCCAGGATACCGTGGTAAATGAAAATCTACCTTAAATCCGATACAAGTCCCAAACCCGACATTACAATATCAATATTTATTTATTTATTTATTCCTTTGCACTTTACAGAGATACTATTTGGATAATTTAATCAATAATGGCATATACATAGAAAATGACACCTACCTATACCCGGCAAAAACGAGAATACATTGACTAAAAATAATCTCAAGGAAGAAAGGGACGATCGGCAAGGTTCGGGTAATCAAAGAGGCTTAGTTATACATTTATGTCACGGAGTTGTTATACCTGTACACCCATTGTTTCCGCGTGTGAGGGAATGTTGTGGAACAATGGCGAAATAGGTCAAATATCATCTTACCCGGCAGCAGTAACAAGCTAAGGATTAGAAGATACATATGCATTGTTTCACAACAATACAAGAGATTTGAACGCTGTTTATCACGGAACCCGAATTATGCGAATATATTTTGGCACTGTTTATTATCACAGTTTTGGTTTATTTGTTTTGAAAGATCTGTTTGAGTATTATAGTTTATAAATGACTCTAGTGTGTAATTTGTAACAATGTTTTCCAAATTACCTCCTTAATGCGGATCGGGTGTGATGAGACCAACAAATCTAACACCAGATTATGAGCGAAACTAATATAAAAAATGCTGTCTAACAAGAGAGAAAAGAGTTCTCTCTTCCTCTCTTATAGAGTTATTTACAAGAGATTTCAGGATTTTTTAGTTCTACCAACAAACGCATTTTGCCAGCATGGTAGGTAAAAGATTTACGTTTTGTTGGTTGCACTCAAATGAGTAGATGATGAATTACAAGCAAAAACATCCTGCAATATGACTGAAAAGTCGATACACAGTTAAAATTGGGAAGATTCTAAGACCTAATAAAAATATTGGCACTTTTGAAATGAAAATATCCGTTGCAAATTGTATATTTTTGCATATTAATAGGTTAATTAGCGTTTTACATCGTAGCTGTGACATTTTACCCTGAAAATGTGTCGAAGTCTTTTTTTTGGGCACAAAGTAGCGCCAAGCCTTCCCGTATCCGTTGGGTCGCAGGACGGAATGTGATTCTATAAAAAACTGACCCGTTTTCATAATGCCGAACCGGCTGGGAAGAGCGGAAATATTCGCTCTTTGACGGTGACACAATGTTATTAACCTTTTTTTATCCGATGCAAAGTGCACCTCAGTGCATTGAGCCTAGATACATCGCAGTGATGAAGGGTTTATACAAGCCGATTTCTAGCAGCGTGCCTTTAATTTAAAGCAAATCATAAAAACAAATTACAATTTCGACTATCAAAACGCAAAACAGCTTATTTTTGCGTTTCGAAACTATGAAACCTTATACTACGCAACGAGAACAGTGCAATGACGTGCAAGTTTGTTGCAAGCATAACTGTGAGAAAACATGGTATTCATAAGCAAATATGTCACTAAATATCGTTCTGAATGGAGCAAAAATATAAAACTAGAAATATCGACTTCCCGTTTGAACCAAGTAAGCCTTCGCCACTGATAGATACATCGACTAACTAAATAAAATAATCTATTCACTTTTGAGATTACATTGGGTGCTCTATTGTAATTTTATGCCTTGGATAATATATAGCCTTATTAAACTATTCTTCACATATTACAATTTACAATACAAGAATATCTGATGAGACAGCATTAAAAATAATATGGGTCGTCAAGACTGAGATGGCGTAAAACATCGAAAGGAAACACGCATACCTGAAAGTCGTTTTGACAAGAATTTGAACATGAGTAATTTTACCAATCCACAACAAGCCAGTGAGTTGAATTAAATCACCTGGTGTCGGAGAATTGACAACTGAGAGGCTTCCGATTTTTTAATTTTAAACCAAACCATTTATATAACGAGGATAAAGTAATGCTGCGCCTACTTTAAGTTCGAGTAAGATGAAAAGAAAGTTTTACATGCAGAACCTAACCTATAATGTCTGTTTCTGCATGTGTTTGAGAAAATCTGCTAAGGTTCAGAGACCTGTCTAGCACAAGTAATTTTCCGCTGTTTGAATTGTAAGCACAGGCATAAGGGGTAAATTCCTAGTAAACTAGGAATTCACTCACCAACTCTTCCTCGCAGTGTACCATTTCTGTTAACATAGTATACAGCTCAAGGTATACGCGACAGCAATTATTAAATTTAATTGGATGAGATTGGATTGATTAATTTTTAATCAAAATGATAAAAAAACACTTACCGTTAGTTGAGCCGTCTGCTTATTGGTCTCCTTTCCAAAATGCTATTACTCCAAAACTCCTCATCACCGAATTAGGGCACAATAATGAACAACAGCATACGCTAGTTATGTATGTTCCATAGTATATTTAACCACGCGAGGCATCACTTTTCAATTTATTGTATAACTACCAATCTATTCTTATGATTTCACAAGGATTTCACTGATTCTATATGGACTACCATCGACAACAATGTAGTCATCAGAGTCTCGACAACCACTGCCTAAAATTTTAAAATGGACTGTCTTTGAAACTATGAAACTGGTCATAATATTATAAATACCCTTAATAAACATTAACAAAATATTATTGTAATAATTGTCCGTCCCGTCCTAAGATGTTTAAAAACGTCATTGGTTCTGTTATATTTTCATGTCATTACATTTATTCTACAGTATTTAAAGATTCATGTATTGATTGTTCATTCGTTTTTAAGAAAGAAAACATTTATTAGTCACAAACAATAGTTTATAGTTATACTCACATTTAAATTAACATAAGTATTGCTTGTCACAAAACGGCTCATGCTCAGAATGTGTCGGTAATAAAACGGGCGCAGATCTTTACCTACCCTTATACTTCTCACATGACGTCAGCTGGGCTCATCGCAACTTCATTTTAATGTTTCTTGAATGATGCTACCGGAACTAGAAAATATAACCAGGATCTAATAAATTAAAATCGTTTAAATACGTCTCCACTACACCAATTAGATGACATTATTATACTCGTATTACATTAATAGCCCAATGACAGGATAGTTTCTCGCGGTGAGAATCGTATGCCATAATTGCATGATATAACCGCCTTCGAGGCGAGAAACTCACTCCGTGTAAATGGGATTTTAATTTTACCGTCTTTCGCTTATAAATTGGCACGCAGCTCAAGATTCTCTTCAGACATACTTCGTTAATTAGACTCCTGTGTAAATTTGCTCAGTTGATTCCACTTGATGACGTTTTAAAGGGCTTTTTCAGTCGCATTCCGAACGGGAAACTTTTAATGGATTACGTTTTATTTTAGTATAATAAGAAAATATTTTTTTCATATTGTTTTTTTACGTCAGTTCGAACTCAAATATGACGTATATTTGAGTAGGGTATGGGTATGTAAATAGCGTAACTAAAATTTTAGTTCTTTTTGCAGTTTTTAAATTTTAAGTTTGTTAAGAGATTGTGATCGTATGCTAGTCTTAATATGATAATTTATATCTCATTTATGCCTCCAATCCTCTATTTCTGGAAGATTTTTCTATGGGAAAAGAAGATAGAATCATTAAGTATGTCTCACTGCAGGGCGCTGGCCTATTTTACAATCGAGAGTATGATTGAGAGTGGTAAGGCCATAAAATAGTCTACTACGCTTGCCTAGTGCGGGTTGGTGGACTTGGCATACCATAAAAATTCTTACAAAGCGCTATGTATATAATATGCTTTATATTTATGGACAAAAATGCTATATATTTCCTTCACCGTTATAGTTTATTGCAGTCAATACTTTAATGATATTACAGATTTTATCCCAATAAAACTGATAAAAGAAAAGTCAATTTGATCTAAATATATCACGCGATAAATCGTCATTGTACTCTCTTGAAAAGGCGAAATACACCTCGGAGGGTTCCACCCACCCCCTACCCTTTCACGTCCGCATCAACTACGCCACACATAAATTGACATTTTCTCTTACGTACTTTCTTAAATGAAAGAAAACAAACGTGAGCAAGCCCGAATCCTTTTTGCATAATAAGTTTAACTCCGTGCGTTTAATCTCATAAAAGATTTGTTCTTCAAAAGCCTTTCTTAAGAGATTTGGTAAAAATAGATACGGTCGGATTATATTTTGAAGGAGTATTAAATATTGACTGGATATATTCGTCTTTTCTATTTACAGATTGAGCTTTTATCGTGAATCCTTTTGGTAAAAGTGGAATGTTACGTCACATACTGTCCATATGCTCAGTTGATTGAAAGAAACGTGTCATTGCGACTTGTTGTATCATTATACAAGAAGATCAATTCAATCTAAAGAAAAAAGAATTATGCTAAAACTGAAGAACGGTTTTGGAAGTCGTAGAACCATGCTGTCAGACATGACTCAGCATGTATGGCCAGGCTCGTCCGGGTCGGTACCACTGTCTCATAGGAGATCGACTAGGAGCTACTGCGTAACTATTGCGCTTCGTTTGTTGAGAGAGATTGCCGGGTGCCCAAGACCTCGTCCCGTTCCTCCTTCCCATCCTGGTTCCTTCTCGCTCGCCTTCCGATGTAAAGGTCCTGCAATATATCCATGATCCAAGCGTTATGGATGCTCATGGGCGGCAATGTTCACTTACAATCAGATTACCTGTTTGCTTGTTTGCTGGACCTGTGCAATAAAAAAAGATAGAGAATAATCAAGTTACAAATAAATAAAATACTAGGTCAACGCAGTTACTTATCTGTCAGTCAGGTATCATAATCATAAGGAGGCTAAAACTGACTCAACGAGCTATGGAGAGAGCTATGTTCGGAGTTTCCCTACGAGATCGAATCAGGAATCTGTAGGAAAACTAAAGTAACCCATATAGGCCAGTGGATTCGTATATTGAAATGGCAATGGGCAGAGAACATAAAACGGAGAACTGATGGCCGATGGGGCCAAAAAGTTCTCGAATGGAGGCCATGTAGCGGAAAGCGCAGCGTAAGACGTCGCTGGATACAGGTTTCCTCCAACAGGTCACAGTGAAAATCATTGGGGGAGGCCTATGCTCAGCAGTGGACTTTCTTTGGCTGATGGATGGATGGAGGGACAGTTACTTCGAACTGTTTAGCAGTGCAGTGTGCAAGCCGAAAGTGAAGTGCGTGTTGACCTGTTGGTACTTCCAGACGTCCTATCCACATTGGTCGCTGTTTTTACATAGGCGACTAAGTAAGAATATTAGTTTGTTTGAATTGGAGTGGTTAGGTGGATATATTCTTCATACACGAGCTAAAGACACGGCATTATATCACGGCTGATGGAGCGACTTGGCGACGTCCCAACACGATGTTTGCGACGCAGTACAAGACGGCTTTAAGGGAACCCTTGGAGCATTAATCATTAGATTCAGTAAGACGTTAGGCTGTGCCGCTTATTGTTCTTTTAAATCATTTTGCTTTTGTGACAGTAGTTATATGTCATTATTTTTATACTTCTAAATAAGTCTTATAATATTAGTCTTATAATTTTTCGCCGAGCTTCACTGCTCGGTGCTTCGCTTCAATGCGTGCCACTGTTGATTCTGGCTTACAGGAGGTCCTATTAGTTGTAAAGTCCTGAAAACCAGAAGCTGATGTTAATTCATTATCATCATAAGGAAAAGAGAAAGAAAGGCGAAGGAAGCGAATATTGGATCGCTGGCATTCTCATCCATAGAACGAATATCTTGTACCGATATTTAGGTAGAAGTTTGGCGTTATGCGTGTCGGTAAACTAACTACAATTATTTACCAAATTAATAATAAAGAACTCTATCTTCTCTATACCGCAAAACTATTCATATTTATATTTTTTATAAAATTCTGAGCATTTTTCGATATTGTAACCATAATACGCATAAATAGTACGTATTATTAGCGATACCTAATCCTAAACGAGTTGTTTACAAAGAATTCAGAATTGCTTATGAAACCCGTTTACAATAAAAATATTTTTCTTAGATATCCATCGAACCTTTCATAATACGTAATAAAATACTATTTATTAGGTATCACGCTATTCTAAAATAAGTAAAACGAAAATATAAAATCCTCTAACATTTTCAATTTTTAAAATGAAAAGATAATTTTTACGCTCCACAAATCGATATCGCGGTGGCTCATCATACATCGTAAAACCGGATGAGGGCAGATATTTGCGGATAAATCCGGTTATAGCCGGTGTACGCTGGTGTAATAGTGGCTTTGAGGATTAGCAAGTGACCCGGGCATTCACTGCGCCAGTTAATATCTCGTTAAGTTGAACACCAAGTAAGAAGCATAGTATAACATAACGCCCCATTAAACTGGATAATAAAATGTGTATTTGTTATATCAGGGTTTCAGCTTGAGTAGGATTTGGACAACTTTATATAAAAAGTGGTTTTATTCTATAATAGCCACAACATAGTTTTTCTAGCATATTTTTAGGCGAACATGTTACAAGAGACAAACGCCAATCTGTGCACGAATTTCAGCCTTATCCAACTTGAATTAGATTTTTCATACCGCAAATACTATGCTGGTGGTAGGTTTCTCATATGTGAGAGGCCGTTTGGTTAGGTACCGCCGAAATGTCTATTTCTCACTGTTGTGTTTCGGTTTGAAGGGCATTGTAGTCAGAGTAACTACTGGACATATTGAGATATATCATCTTATGTCTCAGGATGGCGAGCGCGGTGGAATGGCAAGCATTTCTTTGTTATTCATGGTGTTGATTGATTTGTCACTTACCATCATTCGAATGGCAAGATAGTCTCACCATTCATTACTGTATAAAAATTTGAATGTTCAATATTGGAACCGAACCCAAGTCTTGACGGTTCAAGGCCTTCACAGTTGCACCTACTTATGACACGCGGTCGCATAATCACTTCTAAACACCCCAGTCACCCTACGTTGATTAAATAGGGGAGATGGCATAATCTGTCTGATGGTATTCTCTCGAGTGACGTCACTGCTCGATGAACTAATCTGTAGCAACAATCTATTTATACTCCACGTATGGCTTCGTGAGCATTGTTCTATTTGTCATCCTGTTACGTACTGTAATTATACTCGCTTTTGCCCTAGTTAATGCTGTAAAAATTACGTGCAACCTACGCCTTTATATCTGTCACTAGTGCCTCACAGTTGGCTGGAGTCATTCATGATTTGATAGAAAAATTACTTATTACTTACATATACATAGGTGCGACCAGGAATCTATATTTCGCCTTGTATGTTACAACTCACGATTTGATAGGGGACGAGCCTATCGCCATATCTGGCATACATTTCTGACTCCAGGCAGACAATGAATAGAAAAATCTAGTGTTACTTTGCCTAACCCCGAATTCGCACCTGAGACTTCAGCGTTGCAATCATGTCCCAGTATTACTGCGCTACCGGCATTACATTATTTATAAAAATAACTTGTCACTTAATACTTTTTTAATGGAATGGATTTTAACAAATAATAAACTTAGATTTGATTTAGTTTAAATATTGGTTAACCCTTGGTTAAATATAGAAGGCACATACTTATTTTATTAACCGACTTCAAAAAAAGGAGAAGGTTCTCAATTCGACTGTATGTTGCTTTTTTTTATGTTTGTTACCTCGTTTCTCTGTACTCTGTGAACCGATTTCGATCATTCTTTCTTTGTTTGAAAGCTGGTGCTTGTCGTTTGGTCCCATAAAAATATGGTGAAGATCTGATGAATATCTTCGGACCTGGAGAGGGGAACTCCTTAATATTAAGGAGAATTGCAATGGTTCTTTTTGCATTACGTTCATTAAAAAAGTTAAGTTACAGTGAGAGAGGGAAAAAGGAGTGGGGGTGAGAGAGGGTGGGTGATAAAATTAAAATACACGTAAATTCTAATATCTTCGGCAGCTTTTAACCGATTTTAGTGATTTCTTTTTCATTGGAAAAAACGTATTGACAGGTTGATCCCAGGAATACAACATGAAGATCTGATGATTATGTGCGGACCTGGAGAATAGAACCCCTCAAAATTGAATAGGATTTCAACGGTTCTTTTTGCATTGGGTTCAGTATAAAAGCTAGGCTACAGTGGTTGAGGGAAAAAGAGATAGGCGCGAAGGGAATGGGGGGGGGGGGGGGTTATGGGGGGAGAGAAAAATAATAAACATGTAAATATTCCAATATCTTTGGCAGCTTTTAGCCGATTTTAGCGATTTCATTGTCATCGGAAAGAACATATTCCTTGTGGGGACCAAATCTTATTCATTTAAATGCCTATCAACACTAAAAAGATAAAAATAACTAAATTTATTAAAATAAAAAAAATAAAAACCGACTTCAAAACAAAAATCAACTAAAAATTTATTATTATTTTTTTTGCTTTGGAATGGTATTTTTTTTTTGTGGTTTTTGTCATTTTATTCGCCTATTTCCAATGAATTTGTATCTGTATCAGCCAGGGGCGTGCGCTCCTTGTAGGCAGAAATGCAGTGCTTTACTTGCCATTTACAGATATTTTATTATAACGTACGTACTTCTTAATGACTTTAATTAACAGTAAATAAATGAATAAACAAAATATAATAACTTAATAACGCCTAATATTTTATAAATAGCACCTATTTGCAAGCGCACAAACATTATGTTTGCCACTCGAAAAGCAAAAGGCGCTGCAAAGCAAAATAATGTACCTAATCAACCAAGTAATGCCGCCGCGTCCCGCATGACATTTGTTTGCATGTGTGTAGTAATTTTGGTGTCCGTGCATAGTCGCAAACGCACACACGCATGAATATTGAAAGCCGCGACTCCTGCGGCAGGCCTCGGAAGCTCGGCAGTTGTCGGGAGTAATCGGAAATGTTCGTTGCCTATAATCCGAGTAAAAATAATAGACAGAAATCTAATAAACTGCGCAAAATGCACATTATGCACTTTTGTTTGGTAAGGTTTTATTTCTTTAAATAGCACAATTTTTTTGTGTTTCGCGGGGGCCATTTTGCTTTTTTCATGTGATAAGCATTGTTTATTATTTTGTTTGCGTCAGTTTAATTATAGTTTTCTTATAATATTTTACATTTTAATATTTGAAAGTGTGTACATTTAACAGTTTATTTCTGAGTTTCTATAATAATTGTAGTGATTTGCTTTTACTAGTACGTTTGTTGATTTTTTAAAATGTTATTTGATTGTGAGGTTTGTGTTGAAAGTGTGTGTTTATTAAAAATTAAAAATAACAAGTTCTCACAATTGTCATTCAGTGAAAAGATTCAAATTTTGTCTAAAGGTAGGTGTGTACCCGAGTTACAACAATTAAATCAACAAAAAGGGAATGTAACTCGAAAGTTTCATGTTAAAAGTTATGAAACGTATAACTGGCTGTGTGGTTGTGTACACACGATTAAATTATATTGTTTTCCTTGCATATTGTTTAGTAATTCTAGTACAGTGTGGACTGATTCAGGATATTCAGATTTAAATAATTTCTATGCCGCGGCAAAGAAGCATGACCATACAGAAAAACATCTGGAGGCCTGCTTAAAATTAAATACTTTTGGTAAATCTCGTATTGAAATGAGTATCAACAGCCAGTTACGATTAGATATTGAGAGGCATAATGCTAAAGTTGATCGCAATAGAAACATTTTTCAAAGGCTGATCGATGTTGTTTGCTTTCTGGGAAAACAAGAATTAGCTTTTCGCGGTCACGATGAGTCAGTATCGTCGTTGAATAGAGGTAATTATTTAGAAATAGTAGATTTATTAGCCAAGTATGATGGAATTTTAGAAACCCATTTACAGAGTGCAAGTACCTCATTCACGGGCATGTCGAACCGTACGCAGAATGATTTGATCTCGAGCGTTGCATCTGTGATGATCGATCGCGTTAAAGCCGAAATTAAACAGTCCGATTTTGTCGCCGTCATGGTAGACGAGACTCCTGATGTTAGCGGCCGTGAACAATTAGTATTAGTTTTGAGATATTTTCGTGATTTTGAAGTAGTAGATCGATTTATCAAATATGTTGATGTCAGCGCGGATCGGACCGCTGTAACCTTGAGTTCTATTATTTTGGAAATTTTAGAAGAGTTCGATTGTGTATCCAAATTAGTTGCACAAACTTACGACGGGGCAGCAGTTTTATCCTCACAAATTAATGGCGTGCAGGCTTTGGTGAGACAAAAATGTCCACAAGCTATGTACGTTTGGTGTTCAGCACATATATTAAATTTAGTTTTATCGAAATCGTTCGAACGAGTTGCTGAAACAAAACGCTTTTTTAGTATTATAAAATCAATCGCGGCTTTTTTTCACACCAGTACAAAGCGAATGGCCCATTACAACAACTTTGCCGATATGAAAAAGCTGCCTCGTGTCGCGGAAACAAGGTGGACATATCATTCGCGCACGGTTAATATTATTAATAATGCGTCCACCCACCTCCTAGAATTGTTTGAAAATATGAACGAAAATACACAAGACTGGGATGGTGAAACACTGACACAAGTCAGTTCATTTTTATATATTATGAAAGAATTTGAATTTAATTTTCTTTTAAAATTTTTCGCTGATATTTTTGCAGAAACGGATATTCTGTACGATATTTTGCAAAAAAAAACTAGTGACATCGCGTATTGTGTAACAAAGATAAAAGAGTTAGAGTCATTTTTAGAACGTTTTAGAGAGAAGTTCGAGATCTATTATGATGCCGCCGTTCACATTACCGGACCACCTAAAAGAAAGCGCAATGTCGATGATGTAAAAATACATTATCGGCGAATTTTTGTTGAAATAATTGATAATGTAGTCAGTGAATTAAGAAATCGTTATAAAAACATTAAAGATTTAAAGTTTATTGAGCTACTTTCTTGTGAGAATTTTAAAAAATATAGTGAACGTTTCCCTGAAAATGAAATCAGAGAGTTCACCAATAATTATCAGGCACATTTTAATTTTGATAAATTGAAAAATGAATTGCGCTGTATTTATAGATCACCTCAATTTACAAATAGTTGTGTATTTAGTATTATTCAAAATTTGTATAAGGACAATTTAAATAAAGTTTTTTCTGAAGTGTTACGATTAGCGAAATTCATTGTGACTATCCCAGCAAGCAGCGCATCGGCAGAGCGTTCATTTTCGTGTTTAAAACGTATCCACACATATTTGAGAAACACACAAAATCAACAACGACTCACAGAGCTTTCCATGATTTCTATAGAAAAGGCATTAATGATAGAATTAAAACGCAATCCAACTTTCTATGACGATATCCTAAAATCATATTTAAAAAAGGATAGGCGCATAGATTTAATCTATAAATGAATGAGTAGTTTTTTTTTACTAACCCGTAATTTTATTATTAAGTTTATTTATATATTTTGCGAATCACATGAAAATCGGTCTTTTTAAAGGCCACATCGGATATCTTGCAAGGGACGTGTTCTATAACCATCACTCACTTGGATAAGATATTTGAGGTGGTCGTTTATTTACATCGGGCTATAGTAATCTCAATTAACCGGAACCTTGAATATGTGAAAATTGAAGCTGACTCGGTGAGTAGTTATAATATTTTAGTTTATTAATCATTTACTTATTAGACTTTCTTCGGCCACGACAATCGATCGCTGGTTTTTCTGCGTTCCGTAGATGTATATGAATAGTAGTACATCTAAGACTTGTTCTGTTGGCATGGTTTCCGACTTAGAGATCCGTCGCGTGGCTGTGGCTATGCTAAACATCTATAAAAGAAAAGTTTTTGTGCCGAGTACTTCGCCGCATACCCAGTATCATAATCCTGTGCACGCCACTGGTATCAGCCCATATAAATATCCCACCGCAGGACACGGGGCTCCACTACAACCAAGAGAAGGTACTATTAAGAGTTTGGGCTATATATAATCCCACTTCCAATTACCATTGAAATGTAATAAGTTTTATGAGGTAATACAAATTATGTAAGTATAGGTAACATAATCTCCGCTTTTCTACAATGATCGATATTTCATAACTACTAGTGACTTTGTTTTGTAGTCTATATTTTATTAGCAGCAACGTACGGATAGTTGATCTTATTAGTTACTGTTATATGAAACGCTGCTTGTTTTGCAAACTTTGTAATTTAGACTCGAAATACTAACGTCAACTTTGCTCAGAGCGCGCGGCAGGCGTTTTGCTTCATATCGTATTTACACGGAAGGACTAATAATTATTTTTCAACTTTAATTTTATAAACGAAATTCCCTTAACCCAATGATTATAAAATTGAACCATATTGAATTAAGAATTCATATGTCCTATTTTATCATGTTCAATAATAATTATTGATAGCTAGTCAATCATAACGCACTTTAAATGCGAAGGAAAACATCGTAAGGAAACCTGCATACCATAGCAATTTGTAAAAATTTAGATGGTATATAAAGGGCGCCAACATATTCTAGGCCAGCAGCGTGGTGGACTATGTGGTCAAACCATTCTCAATCGTACTCTCGATTGGAGACGAAGCCCGTACCCTGCAGTGGGACGTATATGGGCCGATACAATACAGTACAGTACTATTGACCTACATTATAAACGTAAGTTAATTATTTTATTGCTAGACTTATCTATTTTTTCCGCAGTTCATATACACCAGCGACACGGCCGACATGCAGCCACCGAACTTTCCTCATACGTTCAATAAGTTAGGCCAATTACTCCTTTGTTTTGTAAATTATGAATAATGGTTCTGTTCGTAATTCGGTCATGTATCAGACATGCTTGGCGGAAAATTAACTCAACTCATGTGAAGATGTACCGAAAATTGTATTACATAAGTTGCAAAACATAGGCCATTTATTATCGTTATTTAATTTGTTTGCCAATGAAATGTTAATGTTTGAAATTGTTTGTGTGTAAACATGTGCTTATAAACGAAGTAAAGATGGGGTGTTGTGGTCAATTTATTTCGATATTAAGTCGAGTTATTATGGCCATAAATTAAATACATCTATATCATACTTTTCTAGATATTTAAAAAAAATACATTAAAATTTGATTTTAGAAAATATAATAAAAGGAAATAAACACATCACGAGCGGTAATTACAAAAAAGTGGGGGCGACAAGATTAATCCAAATTAAGATTTTTTTTTTTGAGTTTTGCTTTGAATGGCGAGATGAGCATGCCTTTCGCCTTATGGTAAGCGATACGACCGCTCATGTGAAACACAGTGAAAAACCAAGCAACACCTTGAATTACAAAGCAATGCTTAGCATTCCACTGAGCTCACCATCCTGAAACATAAAATATAAAGTTTCAATATGTACCTACTCCAATAAGCTACGCAGTGTTCACAAGTACGATTTAATTCTCTAAGAAAGGTTTTGCAAGAACAGTCATAAAAATGACTTATTCCTTCCTTAAACGGTTACTCTCCTTAATGAAAGAAATTACGTAGTTAATGGCACGAATTTAATATGTTACAAAAACAAGATCGTTTGATGGCGAATATAAAAACGTGTCATGAACAATGTCATACACTTTTGACATACATACACATACATACATTCATAAATTCACGTCTTTTTCCCAGAAGGGTTAGGCAGAGGTGAAAGGACACCCATATCTCGCCATGTAAATTTCGTCACACGACGTGAGGCGGGCCTATCGCCATATCGGGCACAAATTCAGACTCCGGGCTGATAATGAATATAGAAATCCAATATCACTTTGCCTGACCCGGGATTCGAACCCGAGACCTCAGCTTTATAACCGTAACGTAGCACAATTACGCCACCCAGGCAGTATAAACTTTTGAATCTGTGCGAATTTCCATCTTATAGGACATCTTATAGGACATTTCCTGTTGCGTTTTGGGCAGTCAGAGCAACGAGAACTCAAATCAATACATCTCTGAAAGTCCAGACCTGCTAATAAAATATTATGTGCGGCATACCCCAATTCTTCTTAACGTATATTGTTATTAAATTAGTAAGTATTCTAAAATCAGTTGTAACATACTCATGCCGTCCAATATACTGCACTTCATACCGTTGTTTATGTTTTACTAAGAAAATCTTAAACAAACAAATGCAACACCGACAAATAGCATTACACTCTGTGCGTCTTTGAAATCCTCAATTGGCTACCTGTAGAATCGATCAAGTAGCTGGGATCTTGAGAACGAGAACTCATTTCCGTAGTCTTACAGCGATCAATACAGCTTAAGAAATCCCACTCGATTCTCGCCTGTGTTGCTAAGATTATTAGTTTGATTTCTACCTACAGCTTCGGTGTCTCTGGGCGGAAGGTTTCTATTATTTATAGAGAAATGAAGGTGTTTTTCTTCACTGACTGGCGACAAATAATTACTATTTATAATTATAATATACTGACATTAATTATAAATACGAAAGTTTGTGTGTTTGTTTCTTCTTCATGCTTAAACGGCAGGGCCAATTTTGATGAGATTTGATGTAGAGGTATCTGATACCCTGGATTAATACATAGCAATACAGCAGAAAACTACTGAACAGTGCATTATTATTGCTTTGTTGTTTCAGATTTAGAAAATATACGACTAATTAAGTAGTTTCGGTTAAAATATGTGAACCGGTGATCGAATTCGCGATATGTACAGCTCTTTGTTCCGCTTACAACTAGGCTTTGGCTCACCTACAATGTAATCGTGATTATGATAATGGAAATAAAATAGGCATTAGTCTTATTAAAAGAATAGCAGCTCTCATGGTAATTGTGTTTTCATAATGATGGATATTGTTGGGAGCTCGTTTTTGTACCATACACACTTATTGTAAACAGAATGTAGAAATGAAAATTAAAACACTACGTTCGAAACTTCTTATAAGTAAGTATTGTTTTAATTCTTAGTTTGTGTAAGTTTTTATTAGCGATAGATAAGAGATTACATTATCTGGTAATATATGCAGTAACTCACAGATGATTTGCGACAAATGACTGCCTATGTCTCTTTACTACCCATTTTTACTTCTTCCTTTCCTTTCGACTTCTTTTAAATAATCCAGTTATTAGTTCACTTTTGACACAGAAATGGAACAATGGATTGAGTGTTTTTTTCTCAGTACACGGACCGGAAATAAAAAAGTACGTAGCGCATCTGCAAAATTCTTTATTTTTCTTATTCTATGACCGCATGCTTAAGGCAGATGTTTGTTTACCTTCCCTTTTGCGGATAAATATACGGTCTTATTGGATTCGATCTGGGTTCGATTCCCGATGCTTATTTATTGTTTTCGACGTTATTGAATGATATCCGAGGTAAACAGTTTCGTGCGTGAGATGTTCACGTGGCGTTAGATTAAATGAAATGAATGGAGACAATGTTTACGACACGCTCCACGGTATAGTACTTCATTACGTGGCTTTGAGATTATCTTGGGCTTTTTAATTTTCTCTTGTAATGTTTTATGGGATTATTTCCGTGTACATTTTATATGAATCATGATATCGTTATGATATTTAGGCCATATGTAAGTAGTTTCAAGGAGACATGTATTATTTTTTCGATGTGCCGTGATACCCACCTTTCTAGATAGATAGTAGTAAAATTCAGATAGATTTTACAACATTGGTGTTACTTTGAATAAGTCATTAATTTGCTTACTTTATCCTGACAAAGTGACCAAAAGTTTTATGACGTGACGATTACACCTCGGAGGGAGACAATATATTACCGACATGCTCGAAACTAGTCTATTAATTTACATGTGTATAGACTCACGCCTATATCATATGGGGGGAGGTAGATATTATTGAACGTCTAAAGCTGAATACGATCGTAATAAGAATACATCGTTACAGTTACAGAAATATATCAGGGTTTGGAGCCTTTTCCTTTCCTTTTATTCTCTTTCTTTTAAGCCACAGGAACTCCACTGCTGAACATAGGCTTCCCGTAAGAATCACATCGACCGATTGGAGGCGGCCTGCATCCAGCTAGTTCTTGCAACCTTAGCCCGGTCGTCCGTCCACCTTTTAGGTGGGCGACTTACACTTATCTTTATTCACATTAACTTTTTCACTCTTCAGCTTTCATATTAATACATCTTTTCATGCACTTGGCTTGTTAAGGACATTCCTGAATTGGCCTTTGTAAACAATTTACAAAAAAGATCAGCTCTTCAGCCACAAGTAATTCACTGCTGTATGAAATCCTTTCTCAAACATTTCAATATATTTTGTTTAGCAATACTTGCCACTCTTGACAGCCGCGTTGACGAGTGCAGATTGGAGCTTCTTAATTTGATAATCGTCACATATTTATCATTATGATAAATCTTGGTCTTAGTTTTAAAACTCTATGATGATTATTCAGCTTTCGGGGCATTTTCTGTTATACTGGCATGGTGTCCTACTGACACTGCTGACAATACACAATTGAAGCCGGCTATCACCTCGGAAGGTCGTTGTGGCCTCACAAGCAATAATGAAAGAAAGCATGGTTATATTGGCAGAAGAAGAAAAACTCCTACTCGTCAGCACAATAAGGATTTTTTGGTCATACATGCTGATGTTATTTTTACTACGTAACATAATTCCTGCAAAATAAAATACCTACAAAAGGATTAAAGTCTAATGACAAGAGGTGACCATTAATAAAGAGGAAGATAGCACAACCGTTCCAACTCCGAACCATTTTCAGTTTTTTTCTTAAAACCTATTCAAGGATAGCTCATACATTTTCTAGCTCATTAAAGTAATGGTCACTTGTCTACAGTCAAGTACCTACTAGACGGGTGTAGTATATAATAATCTAATTTCCATTGGCCAAGTATCTTCCAACTCATAAATCGCTCCTAGACAGGAGGAACAAAAATTTATGAGCCCAGCCGTGCCAGGGACCGCCTTAGACGCTACATGGTCTAAATCAAAAGCTGAAATTAGAAATTATGAAATGTATGAAGTATTTAATGCATTTATATGCTTAATTTTAGTCATAGGTTAAAGACACTTGCGGAAAGTTCTGCTGTCCTACCATCGGATGACCATTTGAGAAGTCTTACGTCTAAGTCCATCAGAAAATCTTGTAGAGGTGTATAGCGCAATTTTTTTCATGATATTATCGTATATCAATAACCAAGTCGCTATCTGCAGGAACATAATTTTGGATGTTTTTTTTAGTTTTGAAAGGTCCTAAAATTTGAGACCAGGCCCACCGCCTTAACAGATCGCACACCCAGTTTGTTACCACCATATACTAATTACAGAATAGGCATTTTCAATGTTTCACACATTTACGTACATAATAATATTCCTCACATTAATTCCTTCTTAGTTATTCCTCCTCTCGATATAGATATTTCTATCACCTAAGTTATCTGACTCTAATATAATAGATTGCGATAATATTTATTCGATATTCTAGATGATATTCAATTCGAGGCGATGTACACGTTCAATTATTATCAGACCACAAATGAGTCGCGTTACTTGATACAAAAAGTAATAAAAGATAGATAGCACGGTATATTACGTAAACAAACTACACATTCTGTATCGATGTGATCGATTTGCCTTCTAAAGAAAACTGTTATAATTGAAGTCCTTTTTGATAAATAAATATATTTTGTTCTTACATAGGTAATCTTAATTTGATTTTGGAAGTGTTTTTAAACTTGTAAATTAATTTCATGAACAAGTTGTGGAGTGCAATTTGTTCCATTTAATTATTCATTCTTTATTGCAAAATAAAAACAATACTTAAGATAAATTAAATATTAAAAATATAAATGGTAGTCCTATCGCTCTAGGCAATTTGTAACAGACAACCAAATGTTAGGGTTAACCTCCAAATGTTCTACATTGTAGGGTTATATTGTATCTTAATAGAAATTAGTAAGTTACAATATTATCACTGAATCTTCGTATACAAAACAATACAGACTAATTCAAGTTAAACTAATGACCGAAGTTACTCTCTTGTATTAACTAAGCACAAGACACTTATAACTTAGACCGCGTCGAAACATCCCAAAAGTTATATGTAACTTGAATATTGACGTAATATAAAGAGCCCAGTGACTTAAGGCCAATAGTGTCTTGAAATTGAGTCTTTTAATATTCCGTATACGCGCGTCGCCAATTACTCTTGTCGTTTCGAACAACTTCTTACTAGTCATGAATAATCACGTGCATAGTATTTTTATTGTCATGAATGGCGACGAACTTGCTATTCGGCTGATGGTAAGCGATATAACCGCTCATAGACAGTAGCAAAACCAAACAACATCAAGAATTCTAAAGCAATGCTTGGCATTCCACTCCATCCTGAGACTTTTTTTTTATTTATTTTAAAAGACCAGCCAACAATTGTTTACACTGAGACATATCTTATAATATAACTATGCGATTAACAATGATTTAAGCGTAACAATCTCTTACAGATAATAAGTCTCAATATGCTCAGTAGTTACTCTGGTTACAATATCAGTCAAACCAGAACACAACAGTGTCTTTAAACTTGTTTTTGACGGGAGAAATTGCGGTGGTGTCTACCCAGGCGGCCTGTCTTCTGAGAGACTTGCCACCAGTAGCGTTTTAAAATGGAGTCTCTTAATATTCCGTATATGCACGTCGTTAATTACCCATGTCGTATCGGACTACTTCTGAGAACTCATGAATAAACAAATGCAGTATTTATTTTTAGTAGTACATACGTCGTAATACAGTATGAACCGTTAGTTAACCCTAGTTAGTAACTTCTACACTATAGCCCAGTTTGGAAAACTAAAGGTGTCAATTTCAACCTGTTTGATATGGAATTTTTAATTGCTAACATGAAGGCTAACATCTTCTTTCACCGCTCTCACTCACTTTCTTTCTCTTTTCGTCGGTCTCTGCCTCAGCGACACAGTTGTACTACAGCATGATTGCAAAGGTCTTGGGTTCGAATTATCAGTCGGGCAAAGTGATTTTGGTTTTTTCTATTCATTATCAACCCGAAGTCAGGAATTTGTGCCTCCCATGACGATAGGCTCGTCTTCTATGACATCGTAGAACGAAACACACAAGGTGTCCTGGCAACCTCTGCCTACCCCTTCTGGGAAAAAAGCGTTAGCTTATGTATGTAATATGTGTCGTTTGTCCCTCTCTTTATCACTTTCTTTCTGACATAGTAATCTTGAAAATTTGGATCTATTTCTTATCTTACTGTACCAAGCCTCATCCATGAACATTCTAAAAATGTATTTACTTATTTAACAGCTTGTCCTTATATTTTTAAAATTCTATATAACATCGTATGCCACATACCTATTTAAATATTAATTAAAATTAAGTTTCTTCTTACCCTATACCGTATGTTGTTATGGACTACAAACATTTTCAGTACACGAAACACAATCCCGTAAAAGTGTATTAGTTACTTAAGTCATAATAATGCCTACGTTTTTACGTAGATACGCATCCAGTATTTTATGCTATATTCATACATATTTATATGTGCCGCACCCGTCTACCATTCCTCCGAAATGGTCTACTGAAATCATTTTGTGACCGTTTGTGACATATTGGTTGGATGAAACAATGTCACATAAAAATGTATCGTTTCTTTGCCTCGGTAACGTAGTTGTTCCACGGTACGATTACGAAGCTGAGGTCTGGGGTTCAAATTCTCGGTTGGACAAAGTTTTATTGGAATTTTCTATTCAGTATCAGACCGGAGTCAGGAATTCATTCCCGATATAGCAATAGACTCCTCCCCTATCATATTGCGGGACGGAACATATAAAGCGAAACGTGGGTGTCCTGGTAGCACCTCCGCTTACTCCTTCTGAGAAAAGGCGTGAATTTATTTATGTATATCTTAGTAAAAAGTAAAAGATTTTCTTACGAGGGGTCCACTATCGCCCATTAATACCTACAAATGAAGAACCGTTTGCGTTTTCAGCCAAGTCGCAATATCTGTCAGCGTGCAGAGTTGAAAAGCTTGTAACACTGATTTATGCCTTGCGGTATCCCCCACGGTACCAAACGTTAATTTTAACAGAATTATTCACAAAAAAGTGCACGTTTAACCCTTACATTACTCATAGCATTGACCGTTTGGTCAAATACGCTTGTAAGCTACTTACATCGATAATCCATAAACTTTACAACCGTCATCTTTATACAGGGTGACCCAAAATTAGATGATAAACCGGTAAAGACAGATAGACCAAACTAAGGCGGCACAGGAACTTAAAAAATATAATAGCCCTATCCCTAGTTTTCAAGATATAGATATTCTAGTAACTACGGCGTGTGAGGCTTACACGCCACGTAACTATTCAAAAAATCAACTTTATGACTTTGACTCACATTTGATCCATATTTTATTATTTTAAATTACGTTTTGCAATATTAAACAGAAATGCTTAAGAAAACCATACCAAATGAAATCAAAACACTTCTATACTCATTTCAGCACTAGTGATACCCTCAGTTAAATAACATTAACGTTAAACGGCTGTAAATCAAAGACGGTAAGCAACGTTCGCCTTTTCGATTAAACTCCCAGTCGATGAAGCCATAAATCGTGTGGGTCGTTAGAGACCGTCCTTTTAGTGGCCCCAATCGTCGATGCTTTTTTGTCACCCCTACCATGAAGTTCGCTGGACGCCCGTATATAACAGTAAAGCGGAATGGCGGAATTAGGGTTGCCACTTATTTTGGTTTTAATACATTAGGCTGTCCTGATTTGCCTGATTCGGCTATTTATTTTTTTAGTATTCACGCTTTTTTTCTAATAAAGTCTTTCCAATATCATCTTCTTACTTATTTGAATAGTATTTTGTGTAATGTTTACTTTTGATTAGAGTCTTTAATTCCCTTTTTTATTGTAAAACACCTTGAAGTGTTTATTTTATGCAATACATTAATTTATATGGAATATTCACTAATATATAAAAATATTATAAATGTTAATTTTAAAGAATAATAATGAGTTAGAAACTTGAAGCAACGTCTTTTAGCAAGACATCTAATTATTCAACTTTGACTCCGGCGAAATTAATTAAACTAATTTAATCTAGAAGTTCTGACTACAAGAGCATCTCATTTTTGCATTAACACACCAAGTAAGTGCACTGCAACCTATACTAAATACAACTACCCGAAATATAAACTGGCAGGAAATTATTTATTTTTGCCAATCGACACTATTGTTCTGGCATATTCAAAGCCGGTTATACACCGGCTTATCCCAGTAGTTATACTTATTATAATCACTTAAAAAGTTTTACACTTTGTATACTGTAGTCGACTGCATAGTAGCCGACATGTTGGTAACAGACCAGACGTGGAGCTGTTAACATATTCACGGCGCTCGCGGGTTCAAATCCCAGGACACACGTCTGACTTTTCGGATTTCATATAACGATTTGTAAGAATATTTTTGGTGTGTTAAGTCCGCCAACCCGCAATAGGCCAGCCTGGTGCACTATATGACCTAACCACTCTCAATAGTACTTTCGTTTCTGATATAGTACAGTAGACATCTTTGCGGATACTGGTATACTAAACCAACTTTCAGCATTTGTACACATTTACCCTTTGTGCTTGTATATTGTGTGAATAAAAATCGAGACTTAGGCTTACGACTTCTTATGTTATAACTTTATACATCATAGAGTATAGTTTTAGTAGACGCGTATTTAATACTAAATAAAGTCGAAATCTGTCAATAAACCGTAACTGAACTCATCATGAATGTGCGTATATTACTATATTTTATTAATTTAAGAACCTTAATGATTAATTTCAACATCAAAGAATATAAGTAATAACCATAATTATTCTTAGATGAATTCAAATGTAATTGGCATATTTTAAATATCACAATAGAGTGACTACGGTACAACTCATAGTTAATAGTATACAGTAAATATCCACCGACAATCCTACAATTATATCCGTCTGATCGAAACTGAACGTACGCAGGCCGAATCCGAAACACCACGCTTGCGTTCCCTCTGACGGGTGTTTCAACGTCTTTCTTGCTCAATAGTTTATTTGACTCCATGTTTTATTGCATTAATCAAAAGATATGCATTACCAAAATCTAACAAATAAAGAATTTTATACATCCATTCAGAACTAAATAAATTAGAAATATTGTATACGACATGTAGTGAGAGTAAAAGAAAAGAGATGCAAATAAAAACCAGTGATGTCACTAATCCTAATATGCATTACAATGTGCGCGTGTGAAAGAGACGGCAAGACGATTCATTCCTTTATAGCACTATTACTTTAATACCGTGTTAATATAAATATTTTATTTGTGTTTGTTCGTAAAATAATAGAATAATTATGTTCAAATACCTTGTTGACAAATGAATAAGAACAGATGTACTTTAGCACTTTTACTGCTGCTACACTTTTACTGCTGCGTAAAAGATTGTGCCTATTGAATTGAATTTGTCCGTAAGCAATATTCAAACACAGATCTTTCCGGAATCGGACTTACCATTGGCAGTTAAAAATTCATCGAGCTAAAGTACCTACTTCAGTAAAAGTTTGAAAGGATTTCCTTTGGGTTTGTAATTTTATTTCCATTGTACTACGGGAAATTACAATAAAAAAAGTAATGGAGTTTTAATCGAGTTAAATTAAATTATGGATTAAATCAGGAATTATATAAAACGAGGTTATGGTTTGTATTTAATTAGAGCGTTATATAATTTTGTCAAATATCTAATATTCGTGACATACATATTATTGTAAATAGATATGTATATGAAAACCGATAAAGACAAAACTCAGTTTTATGTTACATATATTAAGCATCTCGATGTATAAAACAAACTATTCAGCTTTATATGTTGTTAGTATTAGTATACAAATATTTTTCAACAACCATATACATACAAGAACTAATTAGTAGTAGCCACAATTAGGGTATACCGCCGACGACGAACCGCAAACCCTTACAATGTGGCAGCCCTTTTTAATAATTATATGACCGAATAAAAAATTACGTGCTATTAGCCATTCTGTGTTGAAATGGGTTTTACAACGTACCTTGAGTAGATAATTTCTATGGCAATTTGATGTAATTGCTAGGCGCTAGTCGTATGCTATTTAAAAGCACAGTTATGCTACTATTGTTGGAAGCAATTATTATCTTTACAATAAATAAATTATTAATAAATAAATTATCATTAATGATATTCTTGTTAGAGATCAGATTTATTTAAAATATTAATACGACATGCTTTAGGATCCATTATCCACCTCACATGAATCATTTGAACGTCGACACATAATGGAAGCAAGTCTGAACTATGGACTATGCAAAGGTTTATCATTGAAATTTTGTGGGTAAATAAATTGTAGAATAGAGTAGATACATTTGTGAATTTTATTGATTATCAATTTTATCTTGACCTTTGTTAGTGGCGATGAAACCATTGCCTATCTGTAGTCACTCATATACGTCCCAGTGAAGGGCACGGGCCTCCTCTCTTGAGTTTGGTTAGGATTAACTGTCTTTATTTTTCTTCTTGTGCCTCTTATGCCTCTGCAACTAGTGAAGGTTGACAGTCAGCTCAGCATACTATCTCTTGTCTCGTGCGAGGCGAAATAGTATTAATGTAATTTAAATAAACATTTCTAATCTGTACACCTTTAGAAAACAAGAATACAAGTTATTAAGCGAAAATAAGTGACATTCAGTGACTTATTTATCTCTGGACATGTTATGGGAGGGGTCGGACTGTGCAAAGCTTTATCAATGCGGTTCGTTGGACAAATAAATTGGGAGGATCAGTATATCGTGCGCAGTTTTGTCTTGATTAAACAATAATGAAACTTAATATACGTGTTAAATTGATTCTGTTGTAAGCTGTAGCATGTATGCTATTCAGAACATATCGTTTTCGTGTTAAGGTAATTTAGTTCTCAATTTATCGTAAATATTCTGTGTATAAGAAGAATGGTGATTCTCTCTCTAATTCTTCAGCAACATAACATCATAACAAGCGGAGTCTAGTCTTTTTATTGTTTATTTTTGTTCGTAACTTATTGTTTTCGTTTATTAAACGTAATAATAATATGAAGTCGCAAATCTTTGGTGTTTAATACATTTTTTATTTAATATTAAACCCTTGATGGACATATCATTTCTTATATGTAATGTATGTATTCTAGTATGGTCACACGAACGTTTACTTTTTTATACAATAAGTTTAAATAAATTCGTTTTTATTTTATGAACGAAAAATACAGAAGTTGTTACTAAAGATGAGATTTTTAAATCGCCACTGAATCATATGAGTTTTATTAAGTTCATTTTGTCAATCATCAATAAAGGATCAGTATACAATTCAAGCGAGCAATTACAAAAACTTCTAAGATAAGGGGCCATGAATATAATAAACCCCTCATTAGCAATATCGAAACCTAATATAACAGGTTTGTGCTTATATTAATTAACACTATCTAAACGTAAACTTTTCCAGCGGATATTCTAAGAACTATTTTTAAGTCTTCTACCGACAACAAATATTAATTCTTGGAAAACTTTACAAACTATTTACTTAATTTGAAAATGTATCATTTGCCGTTTGCTTTGTGGAATTTTTTTTTGGAAATCCTTACCTTCTTCCAAGACATTGAGAGCTATTCAGCCTTTAAATAATATTATGCTGTAAACAGCTATCCCATACTTGATGTTATTCCGTTTTTTACCAAAACTCATCCATATCTATCATGTTTCTTATTATGAAGCTACATAATTAGGTAGCCTATAAATTTTCGATCAGCATCATGCCTGACGTAAACACGAGATTCTGTGTCTTTGGCCGCACTATGCATCCTCATAGTATTGTTCGTGAATACGAGGTTAGTCTAACATGCTGGGCTAATGTGGTTGGTAGACATTTATACAGGGTATATCCAGACTGTGACCGAAAACTGTGACTACCTCGGTGGCGTAGTTGTACTACGGTACGCTTGTTGCATATTACAAAATACCAATAATTATTACCAATACGGCCTCTGCAGTGCGCTTGTACTTCGGTATGGTTCCAAAGCTGAGGTGTTGGGTTCGAATCCCGGGTCGGGCGAAATGATAGAGGATTTATCAATTCGACACACAGCCTCCATGGCGCAGTTGTTTAGACGCCGCCTGTGAAACGAGAGACACCGAGAGAAATGTTTGTGCAGCCCACAAATATTTCTTCCGGGTCGGGGTGATTATTGGATCTGATTTATGTCAATTGTATTAGCCGCACCATAACCAGATTACGAGATGCACAACAAAAATACCGCATTTTTTGTTTGTTTTTGTAATAATATCGATACGCAAAAGATCTTGTAATCATTGAATAGGGGCATTGTCTTATGTTCTTATTATGTTATATCTTGTATGCATTACTGGTGGTAGGTCCCATATGTTAGGGGCCGCCTAAGTAGGTATCGCAGCAATGTTTATTAATCCCGCCAAGCAGCAGTTTAAGTGCATTATTGTGATCCGGTTTGTAGGACATTGTGGCCAGAGTATCTACTGGACATATTGACATCTTATGGCGCAGAATGGCGAGCGTTGTGAAATATAAAACATTTGCCTTGTACTTCATGGTGTTGGTTGGTTTTGCTACTATCCATGTGGGTTATGGCATACTCGTCTAACCATTCATTGCAATTTAAATTAAAAAAATGCTCTTTGCAATGTAAAATAGCATTCTACGTATCCATTTAAATTCAACTGACCTGCGAGGCATTGCATTAAATGAAATTGTTATTGTACTGTACTCGCATAAAAACAAAGAACACGAATAAAAGGGGCCGTCTTAAAGTCTTATCTAATATAAGAATATATTACGCTCCAAACCTTCGCAAAGTTTATAAGCTTCAGCATTATATTGTATTTTGCCGTTGCAGTGTTTCAGTACATAGCGTTTCATTGAATATGTATAAAGTTACTGCATGTACAGCTTCGCGGATGTGGTAAGATTAAACCTAGTGTCACGCTAAATTATGGCTCTCAAACGGTCACGCCCTTTAGGACCCTCATAGTACGTATAAAGAATTAGGGGGCGGGAATAGCTGACCTAGTCACATAAAATTACGCGGAAGAAAACGATCTGAGGCACAGATCTGAGGCTATCTTTGTAGCCACTAAATAAATGTTGGTTATAAATAATTTCACTCAAAGCACGGGACACCTCTAGATTCCAGAGTTGGATTGAGGGGGGATTAGGGGGGCAAAGTTTACCACACTGACTTAATGGATATTGGGTAATACCAACTTAGATTTTTTTTTTTATTTACGTAGCCTTCTTTGAGTCTAATGATACAAAATATACGTGAAGATTGTTTCTTATTACCACTTTACCTAGTAATACGTTTCTTTACAAAATAGGACCTCCTATTTGTACCCACACTTGCCCATCGCAGCTTTATGCTTATGATTTTTTGTGAAGTCTTAATACTTGTATATGGTATTAAGATAGACTGCCTCAGTGGCGTACTTGTACTAGGGTACGGTTACAAAGCTGAGGTCTCGGGTTCGAATCCCGGGTTGGGCAAAATGATGTTGAATTTTCTATTCATTATCAGCCCAGAGTCAGGAATTTGTGCCCGATATGGCAACAGGCTCGCCACCTATCACATCGTAGGACGGAACATACAAGGCGAAATGTGGGTGTCCAGGCACCTCTGCCTACTCCTTCTGGGAAAAAGGCGTGAGTTTATGTATGTATGTATGTATGGTATTAAGATACGAACCAGCCTCGCATGATTTAGCAAGCGCCTGTGAACTTAAAAGCATAGACAAATTTACTGAGATATTACGTAATTTATGTGAATTCACGTGTAAAGCAAATGTTGAGAACCCCTTATTTGTATGTACAACAAACTTCATAGAATATCAAAACTAAGAGCTATTTATCGTGTATCCACGAGGTTGTGACAGGATTTCAGGGAATACTAAGCCCTCATATTCCATGAAATAATACCCTTTGTAAATTGAGATTACAATATCTAATGAATTTAAATATAATTTTACTTGTTATTTGAATAGAATATTGTAATTTGTGTATAAACGATATCATTATAATACACGATGTTTATGTACTTACATATACATAATACAGTTATGTTAGACTTAATTAATTGTACTCTATATTTATTACCTTTATTCTTCATCTGCTACCAAATTAAGGTAAAATAAAACAAAAACAATGTGAATGTTATTTTTTGAGGTGTAGGCTGGCCCACAATGTGGTTATTTCACTATTTGCGTTTTACACGGACTACAGGACCTCAAATGTGACAGTTATTTTGAATTATTTAGTAGTTAGTGCTGACCATATAACCACCGCGGTTTCCGCAATTTCCTCTGTATTTCTGTCAACACGTAAACGCGCGGGCGGTGCGTGATAAGTTTATACTTCCATTTATTTAAGTGATTCTTCATCATCATCATCATATCAGCCACAGGAAGTCCACTGCTGAACATAGGCCTCCCCCAATGATCTCCACAATGACCTGTTGGAAGCGGCCTGCATCCAGCGACTTCCTGCGACCTTAGTCAGATCGTCCGTCCACCTTGTAGGCGGGCGTCCGACACTTCGCTTGCCTGTACGTGGCCTCCACTCGAGAACCTTTCGGCCCCAACGGCCATCGGTTCTACGAGCTATGTGCCCGGCCCACTGCCACTTCAACTTGCCAATCCTATGGGCTATGTCGGTAACCTTGGTTCTCCTACGGATCTCCTCATTTCTGATTCGATCTCGTAGGGAAACACCGAGCATAGCCCGCTCCATGGCTCGTTGAGTGACTTTGAGCCTTTTAATGAGGCCCACAGTGAGAGGCCACGTCAAGTGATTCTTAATCGCTGAATTTTTTATTTATGACTCTAATCAGAGTAAAACCCCTACAACCAAATACAAAATACATCAAACCGCTCCATTTTTTTTTCTTTCCATTTTAATTCGTATTGACTCATTACGAGAAGTATGTACTTGCATTACGCTCGTCCAATTTCTTCGATCAATTTCCACAATGCTCAACGCATCCAGCATTTCTAGCAAACTATTCACCTTCTGTAGGAATTATTCTACACTATTAAGTCAGACTTCTGCTCGACATTTCGAGGCTACATCTTATAAAGTGTTTTACCTATTGCCAATTTAGCTTAGTAGTCCATGATCTGTTGTATCGTTTACCATCAGGCAAAGGCCACGCTCGTCTTGAAATTCATTGGATTAAAAATAAATAGAAAAAAATTACGTTGACAGTTTTTTACATTGTCCTCTTCTTCAAAACACGTTGTTTTATGAAGTTATAAAGGAAATGGAATTTATTATGGTAACAAAATACAAGGCAGAGTCTCTTTGTCTTGTTTCATACATTCGCGGCGCTGTCGTAACAAAGTTAAACTTTAAGCATGTTTTAGGAGTTTATCATGAAAAATTCAAATAATAACTTCAATGCTCCGAGGCTACATTCACAGTTGAAAAACTCGACATTATTTTTTATGTTGTGTTATGTTGGGTCTATTTGAGAAAGTTAAATCTTTTTAGCATCAGATGTTGCTCGATGTTAGTGTATTTTATCCAAATATAGAACACCTGACCATTGATCGATCATAGGTGTATATTTAAGTTTAAGTATTTATATTTATTGCTTAATGGTTTATTAGATTTACGCGAATGTTACACATTGAAATAAAACGATTATTTACGGATTTTATCGCGAATTTGGTTTAATTTTTACGTGTTTTAATTTCCCGACGTTACTATCACTTTATATTTTTTATTTTAATTTATTGCTTTTTATTTTTTTATTGTTTTGTGTTTTTTTTTTTATTTTAGGGATATCACGGCCAATTTACTATTATAGATTTATTTACGAGAATTATACGTTGAAATTTATTGCCATTAAAAGACTTATTTCATTTAAAACATAAAAAATGGCTCTAACAAACAAACAAAAATGTTTAAAGGCTTACCGGACAAGACTGACATATCCTTATTATTATTTTACTCTTCATTATGAAATATATATGATTTTCTTTTTATTTTATTTTTTCTCCAAATTAATTGACTGACATAATGATAGCTAATTATTGATATAGAGTGGTTACTACTTTATTGATATAATTATGTGTTTCTAATTCATTTCCTTTGTATAACTTAATTAATTGAATTATTATATCGTTAATTTTCTATTTGTATTCTTGAACTGTCTGTGTGCTGACTACTGTATTATTATTTTATGGATTTTATCTGAAATAAATGTTTTATTATTATTATTTACTGTCCTTTATTTTAAATTTCTTTTTTTTACATTTTTATATATATAATATTAATACAAAAATACATATAAAAATATAAAAAGTTATCCAACGGTGGCGAGGCTTGAGACCCAAGCCACCGGTGGTTAGGAGCTCAAAGTGAGGAACCGCCTCACAATACGTGCCGTGTCAAGCAATACTGCCTTCTGAATCTGACTCTTGACCCAACAGCCGATTGAGAGCCTCTGTAGATGTTGGTCGAGGCTCTTTGGTATCAACCCATGAGCAGAAACAACAATCGGGACAATAATTGTTGAGTCGACATCCCACATGTCGGTAACCTCGTGTGCCAAATCTAAATATTTAGACCTTTTGTCTTTTTCAGCTTTGACAAGGTTACCGTCATGCGGAATGGTGACGTCAACAAGTATAGCCCGGCGCGCCAATCGATCTATTATCACAATGTCAGGCTTATTGGCTAGAATAGTCCTGTCTGTGATAATAGATCGATCCCAATACAGCGTCGCATGACCATTTTCGAGAACTGGTTGGGGCATATACTGGTAATATGGCACTTCAGGAGTCACAAGTCCATATCGAAGGGCAATTTGCTGGTGTATGATCTTGGCTACTAGGTTATGTCTATGCAAATACTCGCCGTTAGCAAGATACGAACAACCGGAAATAACATGCCTGATAGACTCGCCAGGACGGTGGCATGCCCGACAGATGTCGACCGTACCGTCCTTCAGGATGTATTTCCTATAGTTGTTCGTCTTAATAACTTCCTCCATAATTGCAAAGACAAAACCCTCGGTCTCCCCAAAGAGGTTACCGAAGCGTAGCCAAGACACAGACGCTAGTCGGTCCACATCAGGCCCATGAAGGGCTCGATAGAACCGACCGTGCAGCTCTTTGCTCTTCCATATGTTCTCGCGATCCTTAATGCCTACCACTAGAGGTTTCCGCCAGTTCTCAATCGCCAAAGAGAGCGGGGTAAATCCTTTATCCACCATAACTACAACCCTATGCATATCCATGTTACTGTGAAGGAAATAATCCCTGAGATTGCACACCTCGCGATTATGCAAGTCCTTAGCATTAAGAATGCCTCGGCCCCCACATCTCCGCGGGATGTACAATCTCATCACTGATGAACGTGGATGATGCATACGATGTGCAGTCAGGAGGGTTCGGACTTTACGATCCAGGGCGTCCAATTCGGTCTGAGTCCATTTGAGTATGCCGAAAGAGTACATGAGTACAGGCATAACCCAACCGTTAAAAGCACAAATCTTGTTTCCACCTGACAAAAAACTGTTAAGTACTTTTGCCAGGCGGCTAAAGAAACGCTCTTTCAACGATTGTTTTACATCTGCACCCATGATACCTAGAGCCTCAGGCATACCCAAATATTTGTATGTTTCCGTCACAGAGAGGGGTCTGAGTCTTACAGTCTCTGAGACTTGTATGTCATCAGAGACCGCAACCTCCCCTCGCTTCACATGGATAACCGCACATTTATCTACACCAAACTCCATATTGATTGAATTGCTAAATCTTTCAGTTATTTTTAACAATTCAACCAATTCGGTTTGTTTTGATGCAAATAACTTGAGGTCATCCATGTAGAGCAAGTGAGAAATAGGCTCAGACCCTCTCCGCAGACGGTAGCCTAACCCTGAATCCAACAACAGAGTGCTGAGGGGATTCAGGGCCATGCAAAACCACAGTGGACTCAGACTGTCGCCCTGGAATATACCCCGCTTAATTCTAATCGGCTCATCACAATCAGGAGGAACCGTACCACCTGGATATTTCAGGACAGTGGTCCACTGCCCCATACAAGACCCAAGGAAGTTGCATAAATTTGTATTAATTTTATACAAATTCAACACCCTCATGAGCCATGTATGGGGCACCGAATCATAGGCCTTTTTATAGTCTATCCAGGCAGCCGATAAATTCCTCCGGTTGTGACGAGCCTGTTGGCAAATGGTCATGTTAATGAGAAGGAGCTCCTTAGTACCACGGGACCCATTCATGCAACCTGTTTGGCCGGGAAAAAGAATTTGGTTAGAGGTGATGTGGTCTGTAATTTTGGATCTAATTATGGAGGTTAAAATTTTATAAATAGTTGGAAGGCATCTAATGGGTCTATAATTTTTTGGTTCCGTGGTACAACCGGACTTAAAGAGGAGGTGAGTGACACCTGTTGTCATAAATGCTGGGAGGGATTCCGCCTCAAGCGCATCCTGGAATTGCGCTGCCAATCGAGCATGCGAACTTGGAAACCATTTTAACCAGAAGTTGTGCAAACCGTCCGGACCCGGCGACTTTCAGTTTTGGGTCCGTCGAATTGCAGTTTGCACATCTTCTAGACTGATTAAAATGGTCTCCATAGCCGGTATTGCCTTGCAAGCTCGATCTACAACACTAAACCAGGAGGCTTCAGTGTGAGAGACAGGCGACGACCAGATATTCGTCCAGTACTCACGCATTTCGTGAGTACCAGGCAGCCGCCCATCCACCACACTTTGAGAAGAATTCTCCCAACATCTATAGACCCTCTTTTGGTCACTTTGGAACATACGATTTTGCTGGAAACGATCCCATCGCCTCCTGTAGCGACGAATGCGGTTTGCCCACGCATAGACTTTTTGTTTATAGAAGTCTATGCGTTCTGTGACGCAAAGCCTATAATTCTGAGGACTTATATTGGTCCCCGAAAAAGCCTGCGTCACAAAACTCATAATCCTCGGTCTGCTATTTCCTTCTGAGAAGGAAATCAGCTTGCCGATGAGAGTTCGGGCCCTGTTGATACGGTCCTCGATCCTAAGCTGCCAGGCAGGCACAGTCACAACACCTCGAGTAGCTCTATATTCTTTTGGGAATTGAATATTAGCCACTCGACATGCTGCGACGGCCGCGCAGTAAAGGATCGAGTGCGTATCAACAAGATCCCGACTGGACTCCAAGTATGTAGGTAACATGGAGTCCAAAGCTCCCATCAGCGCCAAATTTCTTCTATGCGTTGGCAAACGCGGCAGACGCGGTCTACAAGACGCCGATAAGGACACAAACTCCGAAATCGCACGCTCCAAAGCCCCTCTCAGATGCTGTTTATCTTGGGGACTTACATTGTCATCATTATTATTATTATTATTTAATAGCCATAAGAACCTTTGCAGGTAAAAAACCCACAAGTTTCATTTACTTTTTACAATTCTATTTTTAAAATATATTCAACAGCCAGCGCCCATTTTCCATTTTCAAACTGTTTTCACCAAACTCCTTTGTGTATCGCCAGTCATTTGGAAGGGCTATCAGTCCTGTATTCTTAACCAAATTTATCCGGGTCCACACCGCACGCACCTGATCCCGCATAACTTCCGGGACTATCTCGCAGTCTACGGTGAAACGTATTTCTTTTACAAAACAGTTTCGCCCTTAATTCTTAGCGTAAAGGTTGGTTGGTATTTGAGTGGAATTTTGTGTAATTTAGTTTAAAATTCGAAAGTGTTAGGGCAGTTTTTTTATTGCAAAGGTCCGGCAATCGAGCAAGCAGGTCACCTGATGGTACGTGATCACTACTTTTGCCTTTGAACATGAATGTGTTACAGGCCCACCAAATCGAAAGGAGAGAGAGAAGGAAAAAGGATAGGAGGAGAAAAGGGGTATTGGGCATCCGCCTATCTCACTCACTGACCAAAAAGTGACAGCAAATTGCCGCTTCACACCGATTTCCTTTGCGATAGTGGTACCACCGCGGACGAGCCAATTCATGCTGAGTCATGGCTGACAACAGCGTAGATCTACCATTTTTAATTATTCCATTCAATTATGTATGATGATAATTGCGTAGCTCTAGTCATCGACTAGTGGGATCATATTTCAGATATTAATAACAAATATATAATATTTTATTCTATACATATTTGATGAACATTTTAATGCAGTGTAACATTTTAGTAGTCTTTTAAATATTTTAAAACAGCGATGAAACTAAATTGCTTTGCAAGATTTTTGTAAATAGAGGAGAAATAAGAGAAACAGATGAGCAAAGAAAATAATTCTTAGACGTCATAGATTGCCACTGGCTCAAAGAAATATTGTCGCTATCAAATATAATGTCTTATACAGGGTATATCAGGACTGCTACCGAAAACGAAGCCAAGTGGTAGTTTTAGTGACTACAGACCACGACAATTTATTTTTGTGATTTTTGAATATCATCGTCTTTGGGTGGAAAATCCGAAGCTATTGCTAAAATAAGAATTACAACCTTTGCGTACCACAGCATCTTTAAAAAAAAATGTACACAATTATTTTAAAAAAACATGTATTTACCACCCAAATATGACGACAGTAAACATAACAAAAAAATAGTCCCGTATTTTGCAATATTTTTAGTTGCATTGTGTCACTAAAACTACCACCCGGCGTCGTTTTCGTAGTAATCTGGATATACTCTGTTTAACAAAAACTCCAAACAAATAAATATAATTCACAATGAAAGCAACCTTTACAATACCCTCACATATATTCAAGTTAACGTAAATGTTCAGGTATCGCCGGGCCACTAAAGATTACTTTACTTTACGACGCACTTCAAGCAGTTAGTTGTTACCTATCGATTGCTAAGTGAAAAGATTTAGGAAACTTTACGACGTAATGAAATCTTACCGACTTTGCCAGATTGTTGACGAAAAGCAACAAAGTTAGGAAAACCTGGATTGAATCTAAAGTAACGGAGAAGTACGTTTTTATTGTCTTTGATTAACTTTTTTATTTTCTTTTTTATTGCATTAGCACGGCGAACAAGTTAGTGCATTATCTTGTGATAAGGGGCTATTGACGGCCTTTAGATTTTGGAAAAACATACTACTGCACGGGTCACAATCCGTTATAATACCACTAGTCTTTTTTTTCCTATTTTATGTTCCAGTGCTAGGCAAAGGCCTCCTTTTTTTTACATTTCACCCTGTTCTCGATAAGCTCTTGCCATTTTGACTCGAATGTATCGCATCTTGGGTCTTCCACGTTAGCGTACTTAAATAAATGATCTAGTTTTCTTCTACCATCGCTAAGCTCAGATTTATGTACTTCTAACATAGATTTATTGTGGGTTGCAAAAGGGTTTGCATCCATATCCATACTTTCCTAATCAGGTTCTTCTGTCCATAATTTAGTTAATAAATAAATACACCCACCTAAGATTGTAACATAGTCCTGACCCCACATTAAGACCAATTAAGTCTTGTGTCCTAGGTATCAGAAACTATGAAAGACCATTTGGTCTCACAAACACCCAGACCCGAAACAAATACTTGTGGGCCACACAAACATTTATCTCAGTGCGGAGTTCGATCCCGTGACTTATCATTTCACAGCCAGGATATAACCAATGGCAACATGGAGGTTGGCAACTGTTTAGTTGCTTAAATTGTGCAGGAGAAATCACAAATATACAAACTAAATTCGTAGCTTCGCTGTCTACGGCTTACACAATATCAAATTCAACCCAACCTATTTCCGAACAACCTTCACACAGGAATAAGAAAAATAAAAGAATCCTTCCACAAAGCTGTTGTTTTAACATTTGCTTTCAACGGCATTCGATATGCGCATAAACTATACCCGCAGAAACCTCTGTTGGCACTGCATATATCCTGATCTGGCCCTCTTATCCCATGAGGTTACCTATCACATACATTATGATTATCCTAGCCCAGTTCGAGAGCTGACCAACAGAAGTAAAATTAGGATGAAACAGCATTACCCATGTGAGTATTTAAGGGGTAATGCAGCATATAATATATATAGGTTTGGATATATACAGGTATGTATAAGTATATATCACTATGTGTTAAGTTGAGGTTTACAAACCGTAGTTTTCATTTTAGTCGATTGATGTTTATGTTTATGCACATCGCCCCAATTATGTTATTCTACAATTTAATATGAAAAGTAACATAGAAAGTCTCATTAAGTCCAATGCTATTGGATATAATGAGACTTGACACCTTATGTATTCTTAGAAATAATAGAATGAAAGAAATATACTATTTTTATCAAAGAAACAAAAAGAAATGTAATATGAATTTTTATTTTCATCAAGATTATCTATGCAACAAGTATTTTTTTTTTTATTGCTATGAATGGCGAGACGAGCATGCCGTTCGCCTGATGGTAAGCGATACGACCGCTCATGAACAGTAGCAAAACCAAACAACACCTTGAATTACAAAGCAATGCTTGGCATTCCACTGCGCTCGCCATCCTGAGACATAAGATGTTAAGTCTCAATATGTCCAGTAGTCACTCTGGCTACAATGCCCTTCAACCCGAAACACAGCAGTGCGTTTACACTGCCGTTTTACGGGAGAAATAGACACTGCGGTGGTACCCACCCAGATGGCCTCCTACATATGAGAGACCTACCACCAGTAAGAAAAACATTTAAAGAAAAACAGTAGCTCAACAGTATATTAATCGTTTCCATCAGAGAATAGTACCAATATTCAGGGAAGGAATTCGCTTACAAGACGGATGACAAGAAATAACCCGTCTTTGACCAAGCTAACATTACTCACCGAGATCAAGTCAGATATCACGCCTTGACGTGATGTTCGTACTTACTAAATAAAACTTAATATAATTTATATTGTAAAACCAATTGGACAGACAGTTTAGAGTGGTGTTAATTAATTAATTAATACACCTAACAGTCCCATACCACCCTGACCCCACACTAAAATTGAAACATGTGTCATGCTATCTGAAATTACGAGAGACTTTTCGATGTCACAAAAACCCAGACCTGAAACAAATACTTGTGGATCACACAAATATTTGTGTCGGTGCGGTGATCTAACCCACGAGATTGATTGGAATACTTTTTATTGGAACGAATAGTTTTTGAGGTAAAATTACAAGTATTTTTTTCTTGTAAGAGTACTTATGGATCAACTATACCATCGTTGATATTATTCTTAATGCACCGTAGTCATTCCTGAAAATAGACATCTATTTTATCACTCTCACGCAGACTAAGGCATTCCCCACCACATTATTTGAAAAAAAAAAATTTTTTTATGGATTGATTGATTTAACTAAGACAAATTATCGAATACTGAAATACGAGGATCTAGCAGTCAAATCACTAAATTGTTTAATTAAAGAATAAGCCACACCAGTATAATAGAGACAACATTAAATACGTATAGACTCGCGCCAGAAATATACTGTAAAATATAATCAAACTTTTGCACAGTCTTTACTTTTACCCACTCACTTAAATCACATCTGGGATCACTCAGCACGTGACCTAATGTTTCTATGAAAAATGGATCGCGAAGTACTTCTGATTCCGAGCGCAAGCTTTCAAGGTTTTTGAATATAGTTATGATTATTAATAACTTGACTGTCAACTTACTAACTAACCTGATACTTAGAAAGCATGGTTATATTGGCAGAAGAAGAAAAACTCCTACTCGTCAGCACAATAAGATTTTTTTGTGATACATGCTGATGTTATTTTACTACGTAATTTTGCGAAATAAAATACCTAAAAAACTATTAAAGTCTGATGACAAGAGGTGACCATTAATAGAGGTGAAGATAGCACAACTGTTCCAACTGCGAATCCTATTTACTTTTTTCTTAAAACCAATTCAAGGATAGTTCATACATTTTTTAGCTCATTAAAGCAGAGGTCACTTGTCTACAGTCAAGTACCTACTAGACGGGTGTAGTATATAATAATCTAATTTCCATTGGCCAAGTATCTTCCAACTCATAAATCGCTCCTAGACAGGAGGAACAAAAATTTATGAGCCCAGCCGTGCCAGAGACCGCCTTAGACTGCTACATGGTCTAAATCAAAAGCTGAAATTAGAAATTATGAAATGCATGACGTATTAAATGCATTTATGTGCTGTATTTAGCCATAGGTTAGACATTTGTGGAAAGTTCTACTGTCCTACCATCGGATGATCATTTGAGAAGTCTTACGTCTAAGTCCATCAGAAAATCTTGTAGAGGTGTATAGCGCAATTTTTTTCATGATATTATTGTATACCAATAACCAAGTCGCTAACTGTAGGAACATAGTTTTGGATTTTTTTTTTTTTTTAGTTTTGAAAGGTCCTAAAATTTGAGACCAGGCCCACCGCCTTAACAGATCGCACACCCAGTTTGTTACCACTATATATTAATTACAGAATAGACAATTTTCAATGTTTCACACATTTACGTACATAATACTCCTCACATTAATTCCTTAGTTATTCCTCTTCTCGATATAGATATTTCTAGCACCTAAGTTATCTGACTCTAATATAATGGATTGCGATAATATTTATTCGATATTCTAAATGATATTCAGTTCGAGGCGATGTAGACGTTCAATTATTATCAAACCTCAATTTAGTTGCGGTACTCGATACAAAAAAAAACGGTGAAGGAAAACATCGTGAGGAAACCTGCATACCATAGCGATTTATAAGAATTTCTATGGTATGTAAGTCCGCCAACCCGCACTAGGCCAGCGTGGTGGACAATATGGCCTAACCACTCTCAATCGTACTCACGATTGTAGAGTAGGCCCATGCCCTGCAGTGAGACGTATATGAGCTGATACAGTGCAGCACTTGATACAAAAAGTAATAAAAGATAGATAGCACGGTATTTTACGTAAACAAACTACACATTCTGTATCGATGTGAAAGACTTGCCTTCTAAAGAAAACTGTTATAATTGAGGTCCTGTTTTGATAAATAAACTTATTTTATTCTTACATAATTTAAGTTCAATAGGTACAAAAGGTAATCTTAATTTGATTTTTGAAATGTCTTTTTTTTACTTGTAGATTAATGTAATGAACAAGTTGGAGTGCAATTTGTTCCATTTAATTATCCATTCTTTATTGCAAAATAAAAACAATACTTAAGATAAATTAAATGTTAAAAGTATAAATGGTAGTTCTACCGCTCTAGGCAATTTGTTACAGACAACCAAATGTTAGGGTTAACCTCCAAATGTTCTACATTGTAGGGTTATATTGTATCTTAATAGAATTTAGTAAGTTACAATATTATCATTGAATCTTCGTATACAAAACAATACAGACTAATTCAAGTTAAACTAATGACCGAAGTTACTCTCTTGTATTAACCAAGCACAAGACACTTATAACTTAGACCGCGTCGAAACATCCCAAAAGTTATATGTAACTTGAATATTGACGTAATATGAAGAGCCCAGTGACTTAAGGCCAATAGTGTCTTGAAATTGAGTCTTTTAATATTCCGTATACGCGCGTCGCCAATTACTCTTGTCGTTTCGAACAACTTCTTACTAGTCATGAATAATCACATGCATAGTATTTTTATTGTCATGAATGGCGACGAACTTGCTATTCGGCTGATGGTAAGCGATATAACCGCTCATGGACAGTAGCAAAACCAAACAACATCAAGAATTCTAAAGCAATGCTTGGCATTCCACTCCATCCTGAGACTTTTTTTTTATTTATTTTAAAAGACCAGCCAACAATTGTTTACACTGAGACATATCTTATAATATAACTATGCGATTAACAATGATTTAAGCGTAACAATCTCTTACAGATAATAAGTCTCAATATGCTCAGTAGTTACTCTGGTCACAATATCATTCAAACCGGAACACAACAGTGTCTATAAACTTCTTTTTGGCGGGAGTAATTGCGGTGGTATCTACCCAGACGGCCTGTCTTCTGAGAGACTTGTCACCAGTAGCGTTTTCAAATGGAGTCTCTTAATATTCCGTATACGCGCGTCGTTAAGTACCCATGTCGTATCTGACAACTTCTAACAAGTCATGAATAAATAAATGCAGTATTTATTTTTAGTAGTACATAAGTCGTAATACAGTATGAACCGTTAGTTAACCCTAGTTAGTAACTCCTACACGATAGCCCAGTTTGGAAAACTAAAGGTGTCAATTCCAGCCTGTTTGATATGGAGTTTTATTTTTAATTAATTGCTAACATGAAGGCTAACATCTTCTTTCACCGCTCTCACTCACTTTTTTCTCTTTTCGTCCGTCTCTGCCTCAATGTCACAGTACTACTACGGTATGGTCTCGGGTTCGAATTATCGGTCGGGCAAAGTGATTTCGTTTTTTTCTATTTATTATCAACCCGAAGTCATTAATTTGTGCCTCCCATGACGATATACTCGTCTTCTATGACATCGTAGAACGAAACACACAAGGTGTTCTGGTAACCTCTGCCTACCCCTTCTGGGAAAAAGGCGTGAGTTTATGTATGTCGGTATGTGTTGTTCGTCCCTCAGTCTCTATCCTTTTCTTTCTGACATAGTAATTTTGATAAATTTGATCTTTTCTTAGTAATACAACCAAGCCTCAACCTGAAATTACTAAAAATGTATTTACTTGCTTAACAGCTTATATATTTAAAATTATAAGGATCATCTTAGGTCGTAATATACCTTTTTAAAAGTAAGATTCTTCTTACTCTATACTTTGTTGTTATGGACTACATCAACATTTTCAGTATACTAAACACCGTCCCGTAAAAGTATATTTTCACTTAAGTCATAATTTTTACGTAGGTACTGTGCATACAGTATTTTATGCTATATTCATACATATTTATATGTGCCGCGCCCGCGTACCATTCCTCTGAAATTATCTACTGAAACCATTTTGTGACCGTTTGTGACATATTGGTTGGATGAAATAATGTCACATAAAAATGTACCGTTACTTTGCCTCAGTAACGTAGTTGTTCTACGGTACGATTACAAAGCTGAGATCTCGGGTTCGAATTCTCGCTTGGATAAAGTTTTATTAGAATTTTCTTTTCATTACCAACCCGGAGGCAGGAATTTTCGCTCGATATAACAATAGACTCCTCCCCTATCATATTACGGGACTGGTAGCACCTCCGCCTACCCCTTCTGAGAAAAGGCGTGAATTTATTTATGTATATCTTAAAAAATAAAAGATTTTCTTGCGAGGGGTCCACTATCCTAACCTAACCATTAATACCTACAAATGAAGAACCGTTTGCGTTTTCAGCCAAGTCGCAATATCTCTCAGCGTGCTGAGTTGAAAAGCTTGTAACACTGATTTATGCCTTGCGGTATCCCCCACGGTACCAAACGTTAATTTTAACAGAATTATTCACAAAAAAGTTCACGTTTAACCCTTATGGACTATAAAAGAAAGAGAACGGCGAAAGTTGCAAATAAATTACTCATAGCATTGACCGTTTGGTCAAATACGCTTGTAAGCTGCTTACATCGATAATCCATAAACTTTACAACCGTCAACGTCATCTAATACCCAAAATTTCTAATATCCTTTATACATTTACAGGGTGACCCAAAATTAGATGATAAACCGGTAAATACAGATAGACCAAACTAAGGCGGCACAGGAACTTAAAAAATATAATAGCCCTATCCCTAGTTTTCAAGATATAGATATTCTAGTAACTGTGGCGTGTGAGGCTAACACGCTACGTAACTATTCAAAAAATCAACTTTATGACTTTGACTCACCCTTTGTAGAATTTTGACCAGTCATACCCAGATCCATATTTTATTATTTTAAATTACGTTTTGCAATATTAAATAGAAATGCTTAAGAAAACCATACCAAATGAAATCAAAACACTTCTATACTCATTTCAGCACTAGTGATACCCTCAGTTAAATAACATTAACGTTAAACGGCTGTAAATCAAAGACGGTAAGCAACGTTCGCCTTTTCGATTAAACTCCCAGTCGATGAAGCCATAAATCGTGTGGGTCGTTAGAGACCGTCCTTTTAGTGGCCCCAATCGTCGATGCTTTTTTGTCACCCCTACCATGAAGTTCGCTGGACGCCCGTATATAACAGTAAAGCGGAATGGCGGAATTAGGATCGCCACTTATTTTGGTTTTAATACATTAAGCTGTCCTGATTTGCCTGATTCGACAATTTTTTTTAAGTATTTACGCTTTTTTTTCAAATAAAGTTTTTCCAATATCTTCTTGTTACTTATTTGAATAGTATTTTGTGTAACGTTTGCTTTTGATTTTAGTTTTTAATTCCCTGTTTTCTATTGTAAAACACCTTGAAGTTATTATTTTATGCGATACATTAATTTATATGGAATATTCACTAATATATAAAAATATTATAAATATTATTTTTAAAGAATAATAATGAGTTAGAAACTTGAAGCAACGTCTTTTAGCAAGACATCTAATTATTCAACTTTGACTCCGGCGAAATTAATTAAACTAATTTAATCTAGAAGTTCTGACTGCAAGAGCATCCCATTTTTACATTAACACACCAAGTAAGTGCACTGCACCCTATACTAAATACAACTACCTGAAATATAATATAAACTGGTAGGAAATTATTTATTTTTGCCAATCGACACTATTGTCCTAGCATATTCAAAGCCGGTTTTACCGGCTTATCCCAGAAGTGATACTTATTATAGTCACTTTAAAATTTGTACACTTTTTATACTGTAGTCGACTGCATAGTAGGCGACATGTTGGTAACAAACCAGACGCGGAGCTGTTAACATATTCACGGCGCTCACGGGTATAAATCCCAGGACACACCTCTGACTTTTCGGACTCACGTGTGTATTGATAGTCAATCACGCACTATAACGGTGAAGGAAAATATCGTGAGGAAACTTGCACACTACGAGTATAACGATTTGTAAGAATTTATATGGTGTGTTAAGTCCGCCAACCCGCAATAGGCCAGCGTGGTGCACTAGATGATCTAACCACTCTCAATAGTACTTTCGTTTCTGATATAGTACAGTAGACATCTTTGCGGATACTGGTATACTAACACCAACTTTCAGCATTTGTACACATACCTTACTATCTACATATATGAACCCTCAATGCTTCCAAGAAACGTACAAGTAATTTAGCATTTTTATTGTGTTCACTGTTACTAGACATAATGATTAGTACCTCGTTCACGTCTCGAAGCTATCGCCTGATCGGTTAGAAAGCCATTGTTATTCCAATGTCATGCGGGTCTACTTCTGTTTTATATTTGATCCAATTTAGAAACTTTATTTTATTTCAGCTATTTTATGAAGTGTCTGGAATAAAATTTAAGTTGTGGAGACGAATGCCTTGGAGTATTCTGTAAATCGGCGAGCTTGGCTCTGGTAACAGTAGTAATGGCTTTGGCTCTCAATTATCTTTTTGTAAGTAACATTGCTGAATCGAAGCCTGAAGGAAGAGAGGAAACGAGTATACATGACATAGAATGTAAATTAACATCAAGGGTGTCGTTTCATGTCGATTTTCCGTGAAGCAATAGAAATACCACAAATGAACCAAGGTCTAGTTCTGACATATTCAATGATATAAAAACTGGCCTACTCTTCTGAAAAAATAATTCAAACCTAGCCTGAACATCATTAGACATGTTAAGAAAGAGCACCTTTCGATCTGGAAGCTTAATCACACCCTGACCAAACCATTTTTTTTCTACCAAAATCAGCACCTTTATTTTATAATAACCAACAAAACCAAGAGTAGCGGTCCAGCGCCGTATTGTGGTAACGAGGCTGGATGACAAACACGCAGCTTCGATCGCCCTGATGAGGGTCACAGCCTCATAATTTGAAATCTTTAATTAACATCCGCTGACCTTAATTTCGTGGGAAAAGGCAAATTTACTCTCGCACGTCGGCAGAATCTTAACAAGCTAGGTGATGTAATGTTTGTTTTTAACGAGTGAAATACTGGTGGATTTTGGGATGTTCGTATGCATATGAATTTTACCGTATACTATATTGGAGAAATCTAGCAATGATTAAGTGTGTGTGTATATCCGGATTTGATTTAGGTATTGCTGGATGCCCTATACCACTTCCTCTTTCTATCCTGTTTCCTTCCTGTAGACAAGATCTTCAAACTGGGAGGGGAGTCCGAAGGTCCAGCAACATATTTATGATCCAAGCGTTGTAGATGTTCATGGGTGGCAGTGCACACTTACCATCAGGTGATCCGGTAGCTCGTCTGTAAGACCTATTGCATAAAAAAGGCAGCATTGCTTCGATCGGTGAAAGAGTCACCAGAAAATACGTAGTAAATTTCGACTCAATGTGTTTACCATGATAAAATTGTAATCACTTTAAAGAACAAGTATTAAAAGGTCTTACGGGTAGCCTTATATCGTCCATTCGGGACATTTATAAAGACCTTTTTAACGCGTGTCGGACCCTGCTAGAATTAACATAAATAAATTACGAGGAGGAAATCTGCTCATTTCAAGGAAAAACGCACGTTTTTTCCGTTTTGCACAGAAAAATTGTGAAAATTATTCATTTTTATGGGAGGTATTTCCGTGTTTGCTTTTTCATGCATCAATTACATTTTATGAGAATATTGGCCATTGCTAAACAAAATGAAGAATTAAAAACAAAGTAAATGCACAATAGGTACATTGCTGTTAGATGGGAGGAATAGATTGGGATGGATACATTGAGGTGGTACCTACCAAGGCGGCCTCCCACATAACATGAATAACCTCTCAACAGTAAAACTTGGAACACGATGCGCATTACCCAACTCAGTTGTTATATAGTTAATGATAAATTATAAGTCTTAATATGTGATTTAGAAACTAAACTTCGTTTGAAAATTCTCAAACAAAGTCCATTAGTTTCATAGATGTGTAACTTCACAAACTCAAAGTCGGTAATGAAACTGAAGTTACAACACCGATCACAGATCCGTTTCCGTCAACGGGATGCTATTTAGTTAGACAGAATTTAACAGACTCTAAACAAATAGTAAGTTAATCCCGACATTAGGTTTACTCATTTTAGACGTGACTTGTTTCCACAACTTTCATGTGCCGGCAAAGTTTTCACGAAGCATTTACACCAGACGATACGTTATTTTCCTGAAAATGATAATCAAAGTGACAGAATTGCTTATAATGAATGTTTTTTCACAAAATTGGGACAATTTTGAAGACATAGCTTCTGCGATAGACGGTAGTAACTGATCATTTATATCGATGGAACTTGAATGTCATTAATAACTCACCATGAAGGGATATGCTCGTCCGGGGCGGTCCCACAGTCTCACAGAAGATCAACGTACTCGTAAAGTGACAGCTTTGCTGTTGCGTTTCATTTTGTGAGTAAGACTGCCCAATGCCCAATACACCTTTCCTCTTCCCGTCCATTTTCCTCACCGTCCCGTCCCGATTTCCGGTTCCCGATCTCATGGGATGACAATACTTCTCCCACATCACGTTATGATCCAAGCGTTGCGGATGTTCATGGGCGGCAATGATCACTTATCATCAGGTGACCTCTACATTTGCCGGCCCTACTGAAAATCCAAAAAAATACGCTTAATTTTTGGATATCAGAGCTGAAATCGGTTATTTATGTAACTAAATCGGAATATCTAATTAAAATATATAATCCTTAAACATTGAGTGAAAATGTCCAACACAAGCCACCCGACTAAAATGTGTCGTTTGGTGTAAAATAGTTTCCCCCGCGAATAAAATATTAAAGCAAACGAAAAGGGTTCTGTTGTTTCATGAATTATTACAATAGCCAAATTGGCACGTTACACTTAATAAAATATGTCCCGCAATTGGCCGATAAGTCCGAGGGTCGACGCACAATACCCTTTAGGACTTGTGACCTAACTAATTAGTTACTGTTTTGTCTTTGATTTATGTCGATATTAATCTTGCGAAGTAATTTCGGATGATTGTCGATGTATATTGTCTTAGTAAAGATACCTACAGGTCTTTGGGTAAAGGTCCTTTTGAAAAGGTTACTCTGAAAATTCTTTAGAGTTTATTGATAAACATGGATTGCATAATAGTAAATTTCTTTGGGATTAACATAATACTGACATAATAGTATGGAAAAGATTGGAGTGACTGTACATAAAGCTTTAATTCATAATATTTATTTTTTACAACTTCATGAATACGCAAGGAAATATTGCCCATATTGGGTACCTGATCAATGAGTCGGATTGTAAAGCGAGTCACCACCTGAAGACATGACAACTCTGTCAAGAGCGATAACAAATTAAAAGAAGAAGAATTACCTACAAGAGTCGCCAGTCCAAGCATTTTTTGCTTTAACGTCGTACCGTCTACTTTTTTTTTACAAATGACAGAAGTAGTCATATATGTATACTATATGGCCTAACCATTCTCTATCGTTCCCTCGATTGTACAGGAGCCGCGTGCCCTGCAATGGGACGCATATGGGCTGATACAGTGTAAACCTACCTGGTGCTACACTTGGTCCAAATGTTCAAGACCAATATGGGAGCATTTACTAGGAGAGTTTACGAGCCTGCGCCTAGTATTTTAGTGCGATAGGCTTACTTTACATATAAACCAAAATAACCACTAATTTTAAATAACCCCCAAAACCGCCAATTGTAAACACGTAAATTTTAAACAAATGCAGAGTTTCCAAAGCTAGTTGGCATTGTCAAATACCACGCACTGGTGCGGCAGCTCACCAACTTTTAACATGGTCGACCGCGGGCTTGGCTGACATCGCCCGTCGCCGTGTTGTTGCCAAAACAAAACTGATTTGCTTTTAAAATGAGCGCTTTGAGCACCGTATTTCAGAGGCGGATGGCTTTCCTATAATTTGTCCCCGTCCTGAATAATTTCGAAGTGTTTACTCGAGGAAAAGTGATTTCGCCGGATTATCTAAATGGTATTAGATACATAAATCTGATCGGGTGGGGAGTTTGAGTATTGTTTTGTATACAATTAGTAATTGATTTGGAAAATGATATTTTATAGTCCTCTTTAGAGTGTGTTTAAAACCTCAGTTGTAGTTAAGGTCTTCTGCCCTTTTCCTAAAATTAAATAATACTAGCATATAAGGGTTTTGTTACCAAAATCACTCCCTATGTTGGTTTGAAATTTCTCTTCAACTAATTAAAACAATATTCTTAAATAATCATGTTCATCTATGCGTTACCATACATTTTAGACCTCACTAATTCTACTGCTGCCAAATCCTAGTGGTAGTAAAAGCATAGCTAATAATTCCTGTGAAAGGAGCACGTTGAATCTGAGAAATTCACGCTTAACTTTCAGCCCAACTAAAACCAACTGCAGGATAACAATGCGCCCAAAATTCACAGACGATGTCATGTTAAATTGGCTGCTCTTATTTTTAGCATTTCAACTGCTTGTAAGCATTGTAATTAATTATTTATCATGTGTATATATCACCGTTAAATTGTGAATACCGTTAGATTATAATCTATCTCGCGAGATTGTGAACTGTCGAAAGATTGTGAACCGTAGGTTAGGTTAGGTTAGGTTGAACAGTTTCACTTCGATAGATTATAATCTACCGAAAAGTAAAACGTTAAATTGCAAGCAGTATGTTACGGTTCACAATCTTTGGATAATTCACAATCTCGCGAGATATATTATAATCTAACGATATTTACAATTTTACGGTGACATCTACAAACCTCCTTAACAGATTTTTACAGCATTTTTGTCTGATAGGTGGTATCAAAAATTAATGTTAGTGCAAACCGAGAAATATCGATTGCCTATGAATTTCCTTACAATGGTTGAACCATATTTCTTGAGTCTGGTAGCAATATATTTTCTATTATCCAGCTTATTTATTTATTCAAGGTTTATTGTACATCAGATATATAGTACAACTAATAGTAGACAGCAAAAGAAAAAAAACGTACAGAGTCGTGTTCAAGGTTCGATTTTGAACAGTAGTTCCTAAAAAGTGTCGCTTATAAAAAAACATGAATTTGAAAACAACATCAAAATTGGTTTTAAAATGACTGGAATGTTAATATTTTAATAGTGCAATTCTATTTTTTCTTTAGCACGCATGCACCTATTGGTAGAAGACGTCACTTCGTGAATGCTGCATCCTTTTCTATTACTTCTGCCAAAAACTTTTATATATTTGAAACTTGCTTATCACAATACCTTTTTTCGGATTATCATCAATCGGATTGTATATCAACGTAACCTTTTGATATAAACAATAATAAAAAATTATGACATTAGCCTATTACCTCATTTATTAAATACTCGATAGCCATTACCACAACACGTAAGATAATTACTATCTTACACACTATCAGAAGCCAAGCAAAGTGCAAACTCAATCTTACGATCTTCAGTGGTTGAGTCGGAACTATCAACTTTATAGGAAGCCTCACTAAAGCGAATACAGTGTGGTATAATAGACGCCCTATTTCAATAGAGCAACATCGGCTACATCCAACACGTATTCAATGAGATGCCTTTCAGTAAAGGACTCATTGAAATAATAGAGTAAGAGCCCAGCAACACGATCAGAACTTCATAATAGCTGATCGTGTGATGCTTATGTTAGAGGCATGCGCAAACTATCAGGTTTTATAAAACTATGAAAGTCTGGCGGGTACGGGCTATTGGTCTATAAGAGCATTCACACAATCTTGGTGTATGTCTGTGTATGTGTTCACAAATTAATCAATGTTGCATCTTTTATGTAACATAGCCTTTATACATAGAATTTTAACAGGATGACGTCTGCACATAGAAATTTGGAAAAAAAATGTCGGGGATCTATTAACAGCAGAAGATTATACGAATTTTATTAGAAGCTTTGTCGTGTGTGTGGACGTTTTTTCTTCACGCTGAAACCAAACTGGATACGTTATTTACAGTTGTACAATCCTAGTTTTCAAGGCATTATAATATTTTTTTAACTAGGTCGGTACGGACAAATCGGAATGCCTATTAAATACAGGTTAACTAGCTTAGGAATCTTGCGGGTTCACGATGCGCTGATAAAGTTGCGAAAAATAGCCAGGAACTTAATGGAAACGATTAAATAATTTGTAAAAGAATCTTAATGAGAACAAACAGCGGCCTGTCAGAAGGGTTGAGAAATACTTTTTCACTATTTTAAATACTCATTACTTATTTTACCGAGTCGATATACATATTTATGATCAATATTTACTGGTAGGTTTCTCATATGTGAGAGGCCGCTTGGATAGGTACCCCCGCTATGTCCATTTTTCCCGTCAAACAGCTGTGTAAATTCACTGTTGTGTTCTGATTTGAAGGATATTGTATGCAGAGTAACTATGGACATAATGAGACATAACTTTTTATGTCTCAGGATAGTGGGCGCAGTGGAATGCCAAGCATTACTTTGTAATTCATAGTGTCATTTGGTTTTGCTACTGTCCATAAGCGATCGTATCGTTTACCATTAGGCAAATGGCACGCTAGTCTCACCATTCATCTCAATATAAAAAATCGTCGTCGCAGAAAGGGCGCAAATTAATAAGTCAAATGATTCTACTTTATGAACACCGTGCGAAAAGAGATAAGCCGAGTTATTAATTGAAGACTTTGTCGATTAGCGTTCTTCGTGATTTTATAAAGTTATCTGAGAATAGCTAAATGCTATTCCAACTGTGAACATAAGGCGCGTGCTTTTTCATAGTAAATGATATTCGCCGCTCAGATAAATTGCCAATGCCCAATATTATTAAATCTTGTAAGATTATTGGGAAATAAAAACGTCTTTTCGAGCTTCTGGAGAACCTCGTTATATCTAATACACATACATTTTGGTCTTGCACCGTTCATTATATGTGGTAAATACCCCGAAAATAAAAGCAATTTAAAACTTTGCAGCGGTGGTCTTTTACGATGCTATAATTGCAAAGCTGAGATCTCGGGCTCGATTCCCGGGTCGGGCAAAGTGTTAATGGATTTTTCTATTCATTATTATCAGCCCGGATTCAGTTATTTGTGCCCGATATAGCGATAAGCTTGCCCCCTGTCACATTAAGGGACAGAACACACAAGCCAAAACATGGGTGTCCTGGTAGTACCCCTGCCTACCCCTTAGGGGAGCAAGTCGTGAGTTTATTTTTGTATGCATGCATGTACAAATAAAAAGCACTATTTATTACTCAAAAAGTTAAATTTCCATTACAAATAATATTATCACATCTAATAGCATTAATAGATATTAATACGATATCTAGATAGATATGTTATCATTTAACAAATACCAGGAAGGACATTATAGCCAGAGTAACTACTGGACATATTGAGACTTAACATCTTATGTTGCTCAGGATGGCGAGCGCAATGAAATGTCAAGCATGGCTTTGTAATTTAAAGCGTTGTTTAGTTATCGCTTACCATCAGGCGAATGGCATGCTCGTCTCGCCAATCATATCAATAAAAAAAAACTTCCAAATAACCATTCCTCATTATTTCAATAACAAATGTCCATTCTACATATATTTCACACTCTACGGGATAAACGGACGGCGATCAGTAACAAGTGAACCGGAATAGGAAATAGTACGGTGGACAGAGCCGATGCACGAGCTCGGCACAACCCGAAAGGGACGTCTGCTACACGAACCAGGGGGTTACTCTATGAAACGATACGAACTTCGAATGTTCGGACGCCGTACGTAAAACTTCACTAATTAAATAAAAAAATAAAATATGCTTTATTGTAGACCAAGATAACACACAATTTACAGGATAACCATGTATAATTAAGTACAATGGGCGGACTTATCACTAATAGCGGTTTATATCAGGCAACCTTTGGATGGCCAGGAATTACAAGAATAACTTTCGGTGTGCAGTAAAAGCATAAAATAGATAAAATAGAATAAAGTTGTACAACAAATAAACGCAACTTAATACTATATTGTATGAACATACCACAATGTGCCTACATACTTCACAAAATGTTGGAGTCCTTTATCGTACGTAGTAATAGACTAATTTCGGAGAAAATGATGAGTATATTAGAGAATAGTACTAATTTTTAGAAGTGGAAAACATATCTTACTCCGCACGTCGAACATCCGAATATTCGAAGTTCGTGTCGTGTCATAGAGTAACCCCCTAGGACAGGAAATGTCGACAATTTCCAGCGTATTAAACGCTGTCATCAATCATGCCTCGGGATTTTGGAACGATGACGGATTTTATGATAGAATTGTTTTTGTAGTGATTTTAAGGGGCAATATTTAGGTGAGTATTAATCGGAATCTGGTATTTGATTGCTAGGATAGGATACGTAGGATATTCGATTCCAGGTCGATATATAACATTGTATGCAAAGAGAAAAAGCTCGTCATAGTGGCACATGTACTTTCGTTGCGTGTCAAGTTAAAGTGTGTAATGTATATCCGGTTTTGACTGTTATTTGATTGGGCTGAATATAACTGTCTCTATAAATCTGTCTTGATCTCCTCATCCAAGCTCGTCTATAGCCATTTTTAAAAAGGTTTTCAATTTAATATGTATAAGAGCATGGGAATAAAACTATTATTTACATTTTTTAACTTCCCAACAACGTTTCAAATTAAACAAAAAAATAAACCAAATTCCCGATAAAATCCGTAAATAATAGTTTTATTTCAATGCGTAATATTCGCGTAAATCTAAGAAACCATTATGTATAAGCGCTTCAGCGTCCATTCTCACACATCCTTACGTCACTCGTTGCAATAAAATCTAACTTTATTTCTTGTTTTACTATTTTGATAAATCTCCATTGAATCCGTATTTCTCATTTATAATAAAATTTATCTTTTCGTATCGTTCAGCTCTTTATAAAGTGGTAAATTCTATCGAAATAATTCACAAAGCAGATAGGAACGTTGCAACACAATCTTATAAAAACCGGCCAAGTGTGAGTCGGACTCGCGAACGAAGGGTTCCGTACCATAATATATAAAAGAAACCCTAAAAGTCACGTTCGTTCCTGTTTATTAAGATCGAGTTAAAATTGCTTAAAAATTACCTTTGTTGTATGGGAGCCCGCTTTTAATATTTGCTTTATTTTTATTTAATTATTTATTTTGAAAGGTAATATACAACTATTTTTTTTTGTCTAAATTTTAAGCGTCTACTTAAAAAATACGTTTATTGTATGGGGAACCCCCTTAATATTTTGCATTTTTTTATTTTTGTCTTTGTTGTTATAGCGGCAACGGAAATTCATAATATGTGAAAATTTCAACTTTCTAGCTGTCACGGTTCATGATATAGAAGCCTGGTAACAGTCAGACAACGGAGGCATAGTAATAGGGTCCCATTTTTACGTTTTATGTACGGAACCCTAATAAAAAGTATAACTTTGAAAGAAAAACCATATTTCAAGGCGGAAAGGCGTGAAGTAAAAAAATCGGCAAACTGAATGAGTGAAGGATGCGTTTGAGCCCTGTGTCTCAAAGTAGAAGAGAAAGCGATATAAAATAGATGTTGTAAGTTTTTCTGTATTATCTTCTCGGTGTTATGTTTTTTAATAATTTATTACTAGAGTTTTGTGTGTTTACTATATTATTGAAATTGTATGGAATCACACTTAATATAATTTGTATTATGTGTATATTACTCTTTTTCTACAAAACTATTAAGACGTCTACTACCTCCTTTTAAGACAACAAGGAAAATGCAGATATTTCTCAATACGTACGTTATTACTTAACAATTACATTTTTACGTGGCAACGGCAACATGCGTCGTTCCTCCATCACCACAGACCCATTAAGCCCGGACCGGCCGGTCCCGCTCCCGGTCAAAATGTCATCTACATAAAAATCATGCTTTATTTAATTTGTGAGTTACTGAATCACGTATAAGCTGCATATCTTTTTCATTTTTGTTTTCACATAACTCCACTAATAAACAATTAATCAAGGCACCTTTAAACGTAACAACTAACATGCAACGACATTATTTACTAATAGATTTTACCTCACACTTTTGTAAATGTATTTCATAATTAATTATTTCGGTGTTCCTAATTTAAAAGCATTAAAGAGCGATTTGTGTGTTTTTATCCCGCTATTGCGTGTGCTTCACACCACAACCCAAATCCATTACATCATCGATCAAAGCATTTCTTATTACATTCGCAAAGAGCTTCTTTCGATTCGCAATGTACAGACCGACACGAGAAAGGTCTTCATGTATTTTAAATATATTATATTATCATCTAACTTGCGGTAGATTATTTCATACACGATAGTGGAAAACCTATCAAATTGATATATATAAATGTGTGACGTTTCGAATTTAGCCTGTACTTATGAATTAAATGAACAGACGAGTATATAAATAAATAAATAAATAAATAAATAAATAACACCCAACAGTCACATACATAGTCCTGAGCCCACACTAAGATCGAGTCTTGTGTCGTGGGTATCAAGAACTACGAGAGACTTTTCGGTCTCACAAACACCCAGACCCGGAAGAAATATTTGTTGGCCGCACAAACATTTCTCTCGGTGCGGGGATCGAACCCGCGGCCTCTCGTTTCACAGGCGGCGTCTAACCAACTGCGCCACGGAGGCTGTCATATAGTATTAGTAATGATAGTAATTATTACTGGCCTATAGATCCTAGGTAAAGGCCTCTGTTCAGCAATGCACTCCCTGTGATTGAAGAGAGAACAAAAAAGAGAGAGAGGACAACTATCTCTCGTCGTTGGAAACTCGGATATACTGTAGACTATGTGTAGTACCCTCCTTGTGTTAAAAGATGATATCAAAAAAGAAAACTAATCTTACATTTGCTAGTACGAAACGAAATAAAAATCTAATTGACAAACTCCACGTACTCACCATAATGGTAAGGCTTATAACCAAACTCATGTATTATGGAGCACAAAAGAAAAATAACAGGAAAAACATTCATTGAATATGACAAAGGAAAATGGTAGTTTTAGTCATAAAAGCAAAATATAAAAATCCTATTTTCCTCAATTTTGAATGCCTTATTAAGGTCTTACGTGATAATAATATGCAAACTAAACCATTAATGTGGTAAATTAATAAAAATGGATCTACTGATGTTGTAAATGTGGTATCTTTAATCTTGGCGAATAACACGAAGTTCCACAATTCACATTTTTTCCACACCATTAACCTTGGAAAATTTTGTGGACCCATATCTTTCTGGCTTCCGTTCTGACGTCCTTCCATCTTATTGTGAAAAAGCAGTTCAGTAAGACAACATATTTTTTGTCAAATTACAAAAAACAATCATAATAATCTGTTGCCAACCAAAACTCTACAACTTCGATCAAATATATACTAGATACAGTAAGATACAGGGTCCGAAACAAAATCACATGCCAAAAGTAGCAGAGGTTGTTCATACTTATACATTTGAATCTCGTAGTTCGACGAGATGTAGCAAAAAGTCTTATAATCAACTTCAGGCAACAATAAACCTTATTTCTTTAAATTAAAATTTATTGTGTTTTTGGTCTATACTAAACTCAAATAAGAGCACACGCTTATTTGTGCTCTTATTTCACTTGCCATTTTTTTGGTTACATATAATGTAGTGTTTATTTGATCGAAGCTCTACGACAACACCCTTAAAAATACCATCAGGTGCAAAGCCATCACTTTACCGAGCCAGAATAAAGAATGCTTAATCTAGTTTCTCGTCTGCATCCGAGGATAATACTTCTTAGTTTAATATTTATGTCTCCGCATCGCTAGAGGGAAGTAGACACTTATTTGTTTCCAACTCGTCCTATTTATTTTCGTTCTCATTAATTTCGTTGCGGGTTGGAGACAAGTTAGTGCCTCCAGCGATTCGCCGAACTTCAGCGCTCAGTGCCATTTCATTGTACTATTGTCGATCCTGGCTGGAAAAAATTGCAGTGTTGGGTAGATATTTGATGGAACTGATTCGTTATTCGAAAATTTTTGTTTTATTTAATATATTATATCTACTGGTGGTATGTCTCTCATATGTGAAGGATGGCCTGGGTGGGTGCCACTGCAATGTCTATTTTTTTTCGCCTAACAACAGTGTAAATGCTTTGTTATGTTCCGGTTTGAAGGACATTGTAGCCGTAGTATCTACTGGGCATATTGAGAATTAACATCTTACATCTCAGGGTGGGGAATCATCACAGTGGAATGCCAAGCATTGCCGTGTAATTCATCATTTTGTTTGGTTTTGCTACTGTTCATAAGCTGTCGTATTGCTTAAGATCAGGCGAATGGCATGTGATATTGTATGATCTATATCGCACTCTCGTTTATAGAGTGGACCTACTCTTTCCTCCAGTTTCCATTTGAGCTCTAAATAATGTAAGATTATAATATGTCAGGTAGCAGTGGAAACACTGCAGTGTTTCGGTTTGAAGGATATTATAACCTGGAATTATTTATTGGGCTTTAGAGCTTTTAAATTAAGAAGGGTGTTGTTTAGGTTATTTTATTCAGTAGGCTGGTATTCTAGTGGGGGTAAGTATTTAATATGTTATAGTCACCTAGGTAGGTACAACCGCAATGTCTGTTTCTCCGGGCAAACAGCAGTGTAATTGCAGTGTTGTGTGTTGGTTTCAAGTACATTGTAGCCAGATTAACTACTGGAAATATTGAGACTTAACATCTTATGTCTCAGGATGGCGAGCGCAGTGGAATGCCAAGCAGTAATTGGTGTTGTTTGGTTTTCCTACTGTCCATGAGCGGTCGTATCGCCAGGCAAATGGCATGCTCGTCTCGCTATTCATTGTAATAGAAAAGGGTACTGACTTGTCTATGCCTCTGACATTGTAAAGATATTTTTATGAATAGTCTACTTTCAATGTAAATATTTCGTATCATTCATATTAATTTAATAATTCACCCCCTGATGTTATTCACATTCAATGTCAAACTCTTCTACGAAGCGATATTTCTGCGAAACGATCTGAAACCCTAAATATCATATTATAACGTTATTAATGCAAATACAAACGTCGTTTCGTAGAATTTTACTTCATAACAGTATATAAAGCTACGTACATATCCAAATTATCGGAAATCGGGATTAATAGCGATTTACAATATTCCTGAAATGTGTTTCATATCATTTTGTACAGCAAAATACCTAAAGCTTATGTAGTATATACTACATAAGCAGTATTTGTTGTTTATATAAAAAACCATGATGGTAAACTCTTTTGTGATCGTTATACTCTTTTTGAAATACAACTATTATTTACTATTATTCATGCTCATTTGTTGTACACTAAAAATATCTGTGAAAAATATATACATAACAGTCAGTGCCGAACTGAGGTGCCGAATTACCAATGTATGTACATATTTCAACAGTAGTATTGTAGTAGTAGTATTGTTGGTGGTGCGGATGATTAATAAAAATCGATATTAGTGGACTGTATGCGGGTTTAATATAATTGCACGGCACACTCGGAGGGCGGGATGAACTGCCTTTAGGAACAAAGGATTCAGTAGGCAGTTCTATGAGGAATGGTAATGCACATACTTCATAGCGTCAGCGGCGGTGTGGAAGTTGGCGACTCGTCTGCTGCTTGGCGGAAAATTACTGTTTCTACACACTGAGAAGTTACAAGCACAACAATGACACCAAAATTCACTCAATAACACAATTAATGTGCGTAGCGGTATATTAATTAACTTTTCACTCCGAAGGCGCGCGCGCAAGTTTCTTGAGAAGAAGCGGAGAAGAAGAATGACGCCCTCGTGCGGCGGATTGCGGAAACGTTTATAACTTTGGTCCAGGTTGGTGCGGGCGGCGATGCGCTCTCGCTCACGCCTTGCTGTTGCGGTAGTGCGGGAAAGGGATGCGGGAATGGAAAGTATGCCGTGCAACTTAACATTGATTTTGATTAGAATTTATTGTAGAAAAGTGTCAGCGGAAGTGAAAATAAATAAAATTACTTATTTTGTCGATGTAATAATAAATGGCGCAACCAATTGTGTTTATGTTGTTTTTGTTTTAACCAATTTATTATTCAACGTTCCTTAAGATATTAAGTTTCAATAGTAAGTAAATATTCTATATTGTATTTTTCTCTTCTTTATCAGCCTGGAGTCAGGAATTTGTGACCAATATGTTGATAGACTCGCCCTTATCACATAATGTGACAGGAAAAAAAGGAAAATGTGGTTTTCATATTTACACTTCTACCCGTAAAGTATACCCTCTACAGCTTCTGGGAAAAGGCGTGAGTTTATGTATGTATTTATTTACCTACGTCACAAATCATAAAGTTACGTGCAGTGTGGAGCATCAAAACGTGCTATGTGATAATACAAAAACAAATCACGATATTCATAGGGGTGAATACTATTCTACATATCAAAGTGAATTTGTTGTCGGTACGGAAACCCTTTCATGAGTCCAATGGCTATCGTCTTTGAATCGAAAAATTCTAATTTACATGTTTTTTTTTTTTTTATTGCTATGAATGGCGAGACGAGCATGCCGTTCGCCTGATGGTAAGCGATTCGACCGCTCATGAACAGTAGCAAAACCAAACAGCACCTTGAATTACAAAGCAATGCTTGGCATTCCACTGCGCTCGCCATCCTGAGACATAAGATGTTAAGTCTCAATATGTCCAGTAGTTACTCTGGCTACAATGCCCTTCAACCCGAAACACAACAGTGCGTTAACACTGCTGTTTGACGGGAGAAATAGACACTGCGGTGGTACCCACCCAGATGGCCTCTCACATATGAGAGACCTACCACCAGTAAAATGTGCAAATTGTGCAACCGTAATATAAAAACCTGGACATTTTATAAAAATGCAGCAGTGTCATTGAGTACCTTTATTTTTTTTTTTCTTGCAGTAAATGGCAAAACGAGCATGCCATTCGCCTGATGGTATCGCTGCCTACCGCTCATGGATGGTAGCAAAACCAAACATCATGAATTACAAGGCAATGCCTGGCATTCCACTATGCATGCCTATCAATATGTCCAGTAGTTACTCTGGCCACAATATCCTTCAAACCAAACGCAACAGTGCATTTACACTGCTGTTGGGCGAGAGAAATAGACATTGCGGTGGTACCTACCCATTGGCCTCTCACATATAGGAGAACCTTTGCAAACAGTATAACCCCACCGTACACTAAAGAGCAATTGTAATTTAATGTGTTGTTTGGTTCTACTACTGTTCATGCGCGTTCGTATCGCTTACCATCAGGCGAACGGCATGCTCGTCTCGCCATTCATGGCAATAAAAAACCAACATCCAGCAACAGAAAATTAAAAAACTGTCACACACTGACGTATTTCCAAAGTGTGGCGTGAAATCTAACGAACCATGACGGATTCCATTAAAGATACCGTCCGTCAAGCAGTACAGCCGCGGAAACGCTCCTGCCAAACACATTTAGTACCATGTTTGGCGCGTCATCAAATTTTTGTTGGCAAATCGACGCGGAAGTGTTGATATCCGAGTTCCGACACTCGTTATCGGACGTATGCTATGTTTGTTTGGAAATGTATAGGCAGTTTTCGGTTTGATTTGGCGATGTGTATAATTTTGTTCAAAGCTGGGGTCGTAGATTAGAATATATTATGATTAAATCAAAAACATCTCAATTATTATTATACGTGCCTAGCCCCTTTTCATAAGCTGTAAATGGCAAAAATCCTTAAAAAGAATTGACGCCTATTATATTTTAATTTTTTTATTTATGCTGAAGTTGTAACTTTATTGTTTTTTTTTTGTTTAGTAACTACAAATGGATTTATAGTTATATATTTTTTAATAATTTTACTTGAATTAAGTTCCATTAAACATAGATTAACATGATAATGTTTAAGCATTTTATTGCCCTTAATATCTAATCCTCTAAACCCCATTAATACTTTTAACATATCTAGTACTTTTTATTAATTTCTTTCATTAACCCAAGTGTTCTTTTAAAAAAACATTTTTCCCCGAGCGTACCAAAGGAATTCATTTACTAACTTCACGCCCTGTAATAGATTCTGCCAAAAGTGGAACTAGAGGAAATTGGACAGCCACTTATCATCATAAATACAGTTTACGCCGCGACAGACTCACATTAATAATCTTTATTATGTTAAATATTATGAACAGAAATGTGTTAGAATAGGAGGACGTCCCACGCCATGATTTCTTTGAAACAATTGTGTTAGGCCTCCCTTATACGTCGCATTATTCGGGAAAGCCAACGCTGAAGATGTAATTAAATGTTATGTTTGAGACAACATTATGTACTAATGTCATTATTAATGGTACACAGGAACCTAAGTATTTTTGGTATACTTCTAACATAATATACTAAAAATACTTAGATTGAATGTATGTGACTGTTGGATGTTATTTATGATTTATAATAAATAACGTTCAACGGTTTCGAGCTATGAGAGCAGACATTAGTTTAAAAAATAATCTCCTTATCCTTATGTATGATATTTTTTATATAAAAAAATATAATACTTTTTAAATTGTGTTGATTTTTCTTTCTGGACATCAGTAAATTAGTTAAATCACATCTTTTGTTATAGTTTGCCGCACCCGTAGTTTATGTTGCAGAGACAACATTTTAATCCCATTTCGTCGTAAAACTAATGTTTCTAACATCAAAAGAATTATAAAAAGACTTGGGGGTTTACGCAACAGTAATTATTATGTAAGAGATGAACATAATATACTGGAAAGGTCTCTTGAAATAGTGCCATGTCGTACACCTATAAGTGACTCTTTCTTGTCTTCAACGGAATTTGTGAGTGATTAATAATTTCCTTGACTATAAATATCTTATTCTTTAACGAAAAACGCCATATACAATAATATATAGATAATAAGGTAAAAACCTGAATTCTAGATATCGTAATTCAAGATAAACACTCAATAATTCCCAATGTTTTATAATTCAAAACGTTTACACTGAACACTCGAGGGATTCTTGCTTCAATTGATCGATCTATCTAAAAACATCTTAAACAGATCCAAGAAACGTAATTTTTCATCGGATTAGTTCAGGACAAAGACGTTTAGGAATTAGGATATTTGGCACAGAAATACATCTAGTGATCTTGTCGCGAAGGGAAAATACCATTCAGGTAACGGTGTTCACATTATTTGAGATTTCCGTATACATTGAAATTAAACGCCCTACTAGATACTCAATTAAATTCTGCACATATTAAGTATTTACTTAAAATGACGTACGGCTTACAAAATGAAACTAGGTAAATTGGAAATTCTTATTTATTTGTATCATTTTTCCGCATGATTAATTACACGGTATAATGACGTATCGTAGATAAAACTCGGCTCTGAAATATTTTTCCACAAAATTGCGCTTCCACGCTTTTTCACGCCTGGTTAATAAATATAATTGTCACATTTATCACTTTGCTCATAAAATTCTGTCAGGCATTAATATCGTACTATAACTTCATATACAACACACGTTTATTTAATCTTTCATATAATATTTTCTTGACAAGATATATTTGTATAGTTTTCGTCTGATGGTAAGTGGTACGACCGCTCATGGAGGGTAGCAAAATAAAACACCATAAATTACAAAGTATTGCTTGGCATTCCACTGCGATCACCATCCTGAGACGTAATACGACGATAAGTTGTTATGTCTCAATATTTCCAGTAATTATTCCGGCTACAATTAACACAACAGTGCAGTTACACTGCTGTTTGGCGGGAGAAATAGATATTTATTTGGTCCGTACCCAGGTGGCCTCTCACATACATATGAGAGAGCTACCAATAGCTTAGAGATACAACAAGCAAGACATAGCATAAACTAGTATCCAAACAAGTGAGTCTAATAATAGAGTGATGTAGACGTCATGCCAACATTAATTAAAACCACATGTAGGCGTCAGCAGGGCGAAAGCCAAAAATCATTAAATTATATTCAACGATATCGCCACTAAATATTGCTTCAATAGAGTGAAAATATGTATCATGTATATTGTTTTATCACAAACGGTGCAACTTGTGACCGCCTTCAAAGCGTGTTACTCTGAAGTTATTTCATGTATATTATTTTATTAGTCTAAGTTCTATTGTAACACTATTGTATTGTAACTACTGGCTATCCTAAATAAATAAAAAAATAAATCATAATACTTATTTGTAACTATTTGTTTTGTAACTACAATTTTTTTATATTATATATGTATATGCGATTCTATTATATTTTAATCTCGTCCTGACGTCGCCAGTGCGTGAGAATTATGGAAACCGATTACATACATGTTTTATTACACTCCTGAGATTACAACATAATATGATATGATGATGATGAATAAAAAATGTATTCAAAATATCACCGAACCTAAATCTAATAATGTAAAATCCATCATCATATAACACGCTAGTCCATCGCGTGCCGGAATCAACCTGTGATATATCTGGCTTTGATCAGGCGCACAAAATTGTGTCAAGCGATGAAAAAGAACCACAGCTGGCTGCTGCTGCTACACCTGATGCATACTGTCTTGGATTTCATTGCATTTACCATAAAGTATTATAGCCTAACATTTACCCTAAGGTAAGTTTACTGGTGGTAGGTCTCTCATATGTGAGAAACCACCTGGGTAGGTACCACCGCAATTTCTAACTCTGCCGACAAACAGCAGTGTAGATGTACTTTTGTGATCCGATTTGAACGACATTGTATCCAATGAAACTGCTGGACATTTTCATTTCAGATTTGCCAACTCATGTCTCAGGATGGCGCAGTTTTATGCTAAGCATTGCTTTGTAATTCATGTTATTGTTTGGTTTTGCTACTGTCCATGGGCGATCGTATCGCTTACCATCACGCGAATGGCATGTTCACACCATTCATCACAATAAAAGAATGTGCACCACATTTACTTTTTCGTGATAGAAGGCAAAGCTTTTGATAACAAAAACCATATCTTTGGTATTCTAATAGACATAGAATAAGCAGTTTAAAAACTTGGTCAATGTACTAGTATAACACATTTTTCAAATAGAAAAATCGATAACCTCGTTTTCTAGTCCGCACACAAAGGTTATCTATAATTTATATTTATTCATAATAGACATTAACAAATAAATCTATGTAAATCTGGCAATAACTTATACTGTATTTGCAAATGGCCGCATTAAAAAGCCAGTGACCCACTGGTGGACTTAACAGAGAAGACTAAATGACAAGAGGTATTTTTTTATTCTATAGGTCCACTAAAACATCAAGCACAAGCAGGTCACCTGATGATAATTAATCATCGCCACCCATGAACATCCACAATGCTTGAATCATTGATGTGTGGTGCCGGTCATCAGATCCAGAACGGAGTGACAGAGAAAAGGATGGGAAGAGTAAAGGGATATTGGGCATCTATTTGTCTCTATATTATATAGACCAACCAGTTTTTTTTTCAGCCTTGATTGTCGTAAACAAATCCTTCACAACCCTATTATATTAAACGAACGTTATGTGCGTCGCAAGCTACTGCAGAAAAGAGGAACTGAGGGTTAAAAATTGCAACATGACTCGTACTGACCGAATGAAGAGCAACAGGAAAACATTGCTCTTATAGCAATGAGCTTTGAATATTATATATATATTTTTTTATACCTATGAATGGCGAGACGAGCATGCCGTTCGCCTGATGGTAAGCGATATGACCGCTCATGAACAGTGGCAAAACCAAAGAATACCTTGAATTACAAAGCAATGCTTGGCATTCCACTGCGCTAGCCATCCTGAGACATAAGATGTTAAGTCTCAATATGTCCAGTAGTTACTCTGGCTACAATGCCCTTCAACCCGAAACACAACAGTGAGTTTACACTGCTGTTTGACGGGAGAAATAGACACTGCGGTGGTACCCACCCAGATGGCCTCTCACATATGAGAGACCTACCACCAGTTGAATATAATTTAATGAATTTTGATGCACGATCTACTGACGCAACTAAACACGTATGTGATTTCTATTGGAGAGTTAGACGCCGGCTGAAAAACGAGAGGCCGCGGCTTCGATCTCCGCATCGAGACAAATGTTTGTGAGGTCCACAAGTATTTTTCTCAGGTCTGGGACTCAAACCAAAAAGTCTCTATTGGGTATATTTATTTATATATTATATTATATTTTTGTCGTAATTTCATCCTCAAATATATTAGACCAAACACATATAACATAACAGCTAACTTTATCATGTGGGTTTTTAGTTGACGCTGTGCGTGTGCATAATAAAAAATACTCACATTTTCTTAAACGCTTCGTATGAAGAATTACTTCAATATATATGATGTCGATTCTGTTCAATAAAAATAATAAGACCTTACCCTGGCCTCAACGTACTGATCTCATACGTCGTGCAATTAAACTTGTGTGGTTAAATAGTATTATCGCCAAAACATGATAAGGATGTCACAGAGCCGTGACCCTACAAAACGTATTATGATATTTTAAAAAACACACTAGTAATTTGTCGTATCGGTCCCGCGCTAGACGTGAGAATGTGGATTAAATTAATTTTAATATGTGTGACTTTCGCTGTAAGTATTTAATTTATTAGCGTGTTTACCAAAATGTCGCAGACTAAACGGCACAAGCTGTTAATGCTCGGAGATATTAATATATTAAATATTTACGACCGCTCTATGTGATTGAAAGGGTTTTATTAGTGTGTGTTACAGTCAATTACCCCGCACTGTAACGGTGAAGGCTGTTTCCTTCACCGTGTGAAGAAAATTAATGAACCTACATATGATAAAAATCCACACAATTATAATGGTTAGTTAGATTTACGCGTATGTTACGCCCTGTGACTACGAAAGCTGTAAAGAAATCGAAGCTTCGGGAAGTAAAAAAATATTAAAATTAAACCAAATCGATGATAAAATCCGTAAATAACAGTATTATTCCTCACAATTATGTGTATAATATGTGAAATCTGCAAACCTGCAGTGGCAAGCGTGGTCTAAGCACTCTCAATCAGTTCGATTGCTGAGACATGCCATTATCAGTACTGGGCAATTATTCTTATTCTCTTCTATTCTTCTTCACTGCTGAACATAGTCCTCCCCCAAGGACCTTAACACCTCCAGTGAGCGATTATAGACTGATTATTATTGCGAAGAACTGGAAGGAACCGAAATGTCTCTAATGTTTTCTTATATCTCCACGATTACATTAGAAATTAAACTAAATCCACGATAAAATCCGTAAATAAAGTAACTTTGTTTCAATGTCTCTAACATGTTTCCCTTCAACAGTTCAGTTTTAGTGTCAGCTCTAGTATAAACCTTGGTTGTTTTATTGATGCTCATGTTTGTGATTTATATATAATTTTCTTTTATATCCAATAAATGAAAAAAATAATTAAATATACACCTGTGGAACACACATACGAATACAAAGCTTGACTGACGAAATGTCCCATCCATAATCATGGTGGATTCTTCTAAAAACACTACAATTAAAAGTGCTGACGGTAAACTAGTTATACTACCCTCATACGTTTTTACTTATTATTAAATAAAGTGATGATCTATACGCACGAGGAGTCCCTTAATATTAATGTTGGTTGTCTATTTAGTTTCCCTTCATCAGTTTACCCACTATCTCTAATATTTTCAGTCCACCAGCTCCTTCGATCTGAGCGCGGTAGTGAACGGTAACCACATGGCGGGAGTGCCCCTGGGCATCTCGCAAGGCGTCGGCGAGGTAGACGTGGAAGGCATCTGCGTGCAGCCGGGCATGGCGTGTCAGAACTGCACGCATTCTGTCACATGCGTGCCAATACCGGGAGGATGGCTTAAGGTATGTGTAGTGGAGCATTTGGAGAAAATTAGAATTGTCTGTTGTTATTCATAGTGGAGCATTTTTACTGCCTAATGGAGTTTGTTTTGAAGGCGGATGACTAAGGCTCAGTTGCACAAACTAACTATGGCCACTTTGACTTTAAAAAATGTCGTCACCATACACTTCAGAAGTATAACTTGGTAAAAAAGAGTATGATGCGATAACAATTGGCATTAAAGAAAAAAAAATATGGTAACAGTATTAAAATGTCATTGTGTTCGTTGAATATTATTTTAAGTAGACATTTCAATACATTTTAGTACGATTTTTGTTTGTTTTGTGATTTAAAATAAACAAAGAGACTATTAACAACAATCATTAAAAATAACAAGTATCTAAGCATTTTCCGACAAAGGATATCGGGTTGGCATATTCATATTAAATTCGAATTCGCGCCCTCATTAAAAACAGACTCTTTTTTACCAAGCTATATTTGATATTGCTAATATATAATATATAATGTATGGGATTAACATTATCAAAGTCAAAGTTATGGGCAAAGTTAGTTTGTGCAATTGGGCCTAAACTATGCATAGTGTTTTGTAGTTACTGGTGAGACTGATGAAGTAATGTTTTGACGGAAAACGTTTGAAAATAGAATGTGAACGATGGTTAAGAAGTGTGGAATTGATAGTTCAGAATTGCAACGTTCTAAAGAACAAGTTATTGAAGCTAATTTTATGTGTAAAATACAGGACACAAACGACAATACGGATTTAATTTGAAGCACAATTATAATTTTGCACAACGATCAAGAGCAGGTTGAACAAGAAGACAAGTAATGTTATTTCATTCAAAAATTATAAACTGACAGTGTAAAACAGAAATTAACATTCAAGTTTGGATTAGAATCTACAAATGTCATGGAATTTAAGCTACTCCGATAAATGGTAAACATCAATTTCCTTAAAAGCAACGAACTGACAATACTTTGTTGAGGGTGTTCATGAGGAATGGTGTCTATTTATCATCAGACACCTTGTTCTTATGTCTGCATCTGCTTAAATGAAAATGGTGTATTAATTATCAAATCTAACCTAGTATATATCTTTAGCTGCCATTACAAGACTGTCCATCGGGCACGACGTGCAACGCTCACCTCGGCCGGTGTGCCGACCAACCCGTGCCAGAGTGCGACCCCATCAGCATCAACTTCCAACATAAATGCGAACAAGTAAGTCGGAACACATAGATTTATAACGAATGACGTAGCGCAAAAAAAATATTGAGATGAAGTCATTATGTAAGTTGTAAACCAATATTTAAACTCTAAACTATATTCTGCTGCTGCTATGTTGGAATAAATAGCAATAGCAATCACAAATAGAAAGTGATATCAACAATAACATTTCACAAGTTATATAAATTAAATGTTGCGGTTATGATTCACAAAGCCGATCGGCTTATATTTGTATACAATCTCGTGTAATCTATGAAGGAGTGAGTATTTTTTACCGTCCCATTTAAACTGAACAGTCAATTTTGTGTGCGTAATATTAGATGTGAAAAATGGTTAAAATATATGGTCAGTTTTTTTCTTTACTAATGCTAAGGAGGCAATTAGCAATAGCAAAAATATAGAGCATGCTAAAGGCTTCAAAAATAACATGGTGATGATTTTAATTTGAAATATCAATAATTCCGATTACTATTCGACAGCAAACGAAACAAAAAACCTTACCTAAATACTCTCTTCCCAGAAAATCGATGTAAAGCGGCAGCTTTGTTGTCGTGTTTCGTTCGATAAGTGAGATTGTACGGCAATGCCTCTTTCCGCCCTTCGCTCTTTTTCCTCCCTTTTCCTCCCGTTTTGAAAGGACGATAACCATTCTTAGTCTATGACAATAAATCATTTGTCCATAACCAGCGGTGATAACTTCAAGTGCCTTATGAATATTACCTAATGAATGTCAGTGATCTTTCATTTATTAAAGTCAGCAACGTAGAATTACTTGTCCAGATCTGTGTGTTTTTGCATGTGAGAATTATTGTATTTGGAACCAATACCACGTTGCAAGAATAATCCTAACGCGTCGAAACTGACATTGTATTTAAAAACTCATTAAAAGAAACAATACAATATCATTAAAAAGCTTTTCTTAATCCTTACAATAATGGCAGCAATGCGGGTCGATCGTGTCCAATAATCACATCCTTATCGTGAAGATAACTATCTCAAGAATAAAGGTCATATCGCGAATTGCTTTAAAAATATTATTTGTTCACAATTTATAGATTATAATTATAGTGAGCTATTTTTGATTACTTCATATATTTATATCCTGATGTTGCCTTCATTTCCGAGGTAATTTCTGTACAGGAGTTGTATGCTATTTTATAGAAATAAATTTGCGTTTAATAAGTCAGTTCAGCCCAATTTTACAGTCAGATAAATGTTATCCTTCAAATAAGTTGTAACTTGACAATATAAGGTCTAGTTTCACCAGTTCCTGATAAAGTCCCCGATAACTATCTGGCACTAATTTATCAGATGAAATACAAAATTTGGTTGCAAATGTTCAGAATTTTGTTTTTATCTAACAAAAGAATGACAGATAGCTATCATCGACTTTATCAGGAACTGGTGAAACTGGCCCTTAAAGTTACAATTACATAATTTCAGAAACACAGCTGTTATTTTATTATTTCCACGGTATATTTTAATCGCCAAATATTACTTTACGCTTGAGAACTCACTCCTACCCAGTTCATAGAATAAACCGCTTCCTCATAAACATAATTTAATTTCACAGGTAGGAATATTCCCGGACGCTCACAACTGCAGAAAATTCCATCTATGCTCGCCCCCGGAAGGTATCCCCGACGGACGGCCGGCGGACCACAGGGTAGCTCTGTGCCCCCGACACTACGCTTACAACCCGCAAACCGCACAGTGTTCGGTAAGACTTAGAACAACACTAGTTTCAAGCCTTTAAATATACCTCCACCAGCTTCATGCGTTCCTGGTACTTAAATTACAGTCACTTCATCATGTCGCTTTTTGGCTGTCGATGTGCGCACCCATTGATATATTACCATCATAATTTTAGCTAGACGCGTCAAAAGAATAACTTTATAAAATCTCAAAGAATAACCTACTTATGTACAGGTAAATTTTAGTCTCTTTCTGAATCTGAAAATACCGAGTGATTTATAATACTCACCAAAAGTAACATTGAATATGTTGGTGAGTATAATTGAAAGGCGAAGAAGTAATTAAGACCAACGCAATTGTGTCAATAAGTCAGAGATTTTACATCGTTTGAAGGTGTACTGTTTAGGCCCAATATGAATTTACTGTGAGATAATGTTCTTCACTTTCCCAAGCCACTACAAAAATATAATTCGAATGTTTGTAGTTCTAACAATATTATCTATTAATATATATTATAATGTATTTCATTTTTAATCAACACTTGTGAGAACTTACGCAAAGGCACTTACGTAAAAAAAACTTGCGTACTCTTTGACGTCAATCTTTTCGAAAGTTAATTAATGCTTGTGAGAATAATTACTTTTGAATAAATTGAAAAGCTTGCTTACGTATAGAATAAGACAAAGGAAAAATCAAACTTGCAAGTCAACGTCAAAAACATAAAATCTTTATTGTATATTCATGAACTAATATGTTTTATATTCCTTACCGTTTGCTAATAGTAGTAACGCTCAGAATGCTTATTATTTTAACAAAGCGAGCACTATTTCAGTAGTAAACTTAAAAGTTTTCCAGCAAAAAAAAAATTGTAACACATTTTTTCTTCACAATTCCAGATTCCGCTCAAAAACGGCCAGTGTGGACAAAGGCCAGTACCTCTAAATCAATGCACAGAAGCTGGCATGTACGGACCCTTACCACTCACTCCAAATTATTACTTCGTATGTTTTCTACGGAAGGGTCTCTACCAGTACCACCCACAAATCTTCCTCTGCCCCAACGGCTGGTATTTCTACGATGGTTACTGTCATCCAGAACCGAAAGTGGTAGTACCACTACCTGAACCAAGCAACCATGACCCAGTACAGAAATCTTCAGAATCTTCTTCTGAAGAAGGTATCGCTGTAGAAGTTACTGAGAAAGTACCAACAACTACTACGAAGATAGAAAGCTTCTTCTCCACAGAGAAACCAGTCACTTACGCTCCCGACACATTTTTAGCGGATAAGTTTGATCTATCCAATTATGAATCTACTGACGATGTCCCACAAAACACGAACGATGAGTTTAATTCCTTTGAGAATGGAAACGACTTCTGGTGAATGTAATTAATAAGTAGTTGTAAGTATTAAAGTGTAATTTATTTTATTAAATTTGTATTTAGAGTCTTGAGCTGTTTAATTGATGACATTTAATTACATCGATGCATGGAATTGGATTATTAACATTGGACATTAACATCTTCAACATTAGAAGGTTTCTGGTGGTAGGTCTCTCATATGTGCAAGACTGCTTGGGTAGGTACTATCACAATGTCTATTTCTCCCACTAGACAGCAGTGTATATGCACTGTTATGTTCCGGTTGAAAAGACATTGTAGCCAGAGTAACTACTGATCATACGACATATTGAGACTTAAAGTCCTATGCCCAGGATGGTGAGCTTAGTAGCCAAGCATTGTTTTGTAATTCATGGTGTTGATTGCTTTTGCTACTATCCATGAGCGGTCGTATCACTTACCATCAGGTAGATAGCATGCTCGTCTCGCCATTCATCGCAATAAAAATGTACATAAAAGGTTTCTTTTGAACAGAGACCTCCCTAAACATGTATCTATATTCCAATGAGCATGACTCTGGATTTTTCTTCCATTACCAGTCAGCATTATCACGAAGTACAGAGAAAAATGACAAATCGAATTAAAAATATAATATCCCGAAGGCCTAATGACACAAAAGTGATATTTAATTTACTATTAGCAAAATATATTGTAAACTCGACATCGCAGTGGCGCTTATAATAATTAACCCATACTAGGGTTATCTGTAATGTTTTATAGTATTTATTGTAGGACATACACCCGGGCTTGGCACACATTTGTAGGTCACACGATGCTACAATACGAGTAGAATAATATGCTCGTGACAGATAATATTTGTTTATAAAACTGATACGTTCAATATATTTTTACGATTAGAATAACATGTATAAATATACGAGTATTATTTGTAGAACTTTCTGGTAAGTTGCCTTTTTATCGCTCTATATAATAAACTTGTTAATGAAAAGTTACTGGTGTATGTCCTGGAATCCAACCCGTTAGGATCATTAGCAAACCGACTAATCAGTAAGACATTTTCCTCAATTGTTATAGCTTTAAGCTGAGTTGATAGTTTTAATTTGAATATTTCCAAATTCATAAAAAAGAAAGTAAGTACAATTATTTTTCCAAGTTTTTATCTCATATTGTTTTGTATTAAATCGTTTTATATAAATATTAAGCTAATTACAAATATATATCTAACTACTAAACTAATTACTTCAATAAAAAGCTTTACAGCTTCGATAAATTAGGTATTCCTTAGGTTAAAGCTGCTTGAATTTGTTATTTGAAACTGTGATTGTGATTTTATTGGAATAATAAGAAGCGAAATGAGAAGTCTTACGACATTCATTTTTTCAAGAAATAGCAAATATAAAATCCTTAGGAATGTATTTCAACTTTGAATGTATTGCACTGCTTATGATGCATGAGCGTAAACATAAACTGGTTACGGGGTACTTGTATCTTAGAATTTTTAGATACCTACAAACTTTTCATCAGAATCACATTTTGGCTAATTAATCTAAAGATCACAAGCGCATTTGAAGTGAATTTAAATAATTTTGCCATCATGTATTTTTTTCATGCAGTGTAAGCGATGCGAACGGCCATGGACTATAGCAACACCACACAAAACCATGAATTATAAAGCAATGATTCCACTGCTTTCACCATCCTGAGACATAAGATGCTAAGTATCAATATATCTAGTAGTTACACTGACTACAATGTCCTTCTCACTAGACCAACAGAACATTTAAATTGCTGTTTGGCAGGAACTCGATCAACCTAGTTTTCCAACCGATCAATCGAAGCACTACAGGACAATGAAAGCTGCAATCTAATTCTGTCATCAGCCGTAATGTATTCAGTTGGAAAACAATCGTGTAGACGATCCGCTAGACCTTTGTCCTGAAGGTACAAAGACGGTGTTTATCGGCGCATCTTAAGACTCTCGGTGTCGTTGCTTGGTGCAAAACATAAATGGAAGAGTTTCATTAGGTATTCATATCGAAGAGCTTTATTACTTTTACAGGGTTATTTTCATTAGAGTATTCAGATGTTAACAGGAGGTTCTGTGTCAGGAATGTATTCCATGAGTTATTTTTCAACATATTCAATATTTTTTGTTCTCACATAACAAAATATTCATCATCGTCCTAATCTCAGCCACAGAAAGTCCACTACTGAACATAGGCCTCCCTCAAGGATCTCCACATCGACCTGTTGGTAACGGCCAAACACACAAATGTTGGAAGCAAAACATTGATGAGGGTATTTTAAAATGGAGAGAAATAATTTATTAAGTATGAATTTTTTTCCACCATGCGTTAATTAATGTAATTATCGTGAGTTTAATAAAAAAACACTTTATACTGTTTTAACCGTTTTGTTTGACCTGAATTGTCAGAACTTGGAAAGTAGCAAAAAAGGTATAAGAACCTTAAAATCGTTTGAAGAATTATTTGAATTCTTTTGAAGTGACATAAAAAGCCTAGCTGGCAAGAAAGGAGAATGAAAATCAATTTTCAGGATAACTAATATATAGGAATATAATCTAAAGCCATTTTAAGTAACATAAATATTTAATCAACAGGCATTGATTATAATGAACCACTTCAATGTTAAGTGTTTAAAAAAAAAAAAAAAATATGTTTGGACCAGTTTCACCATTTTTATTCCACATCAAACATTTTTCGCTTTACATTTACTTTTTTAAATAAAATTCCCATAAATAAATCCTGAACTTTATTTAACAGATATACGAGTAATATACATCAAGAAATTCGCAAAATATGAACTGCCAATGTAGTTATTGGTTGTACAACAATCAAAATCAAAATTGTACTTAACACACAACGAGTTGTAATCAAAGATGAAGGCACTGCATGAAATTCAATACCAAGGAAGTGAAACAGGTCAGGTTACGAAAGTACTCAATAAGAAAGACGCATTTCTGTAATAAGTTTATATTACATTTAAAATGTCAACGCAATAGTTAAATACATATTTAAAACTTATAAACCATAAATATAAAGTACGTAAGATATAAACTTGTCGCCTTTTATTAAACCCGCTCTGAAATATTGAAATTTTCTAAATGTTTGCTACTAATGAATTCCAATAAAAAGTATGAAGACTAAGACAAAAATAAACATTTAATGCGATTGACGTCATATGAAATCTATTAATAAATGTTAATTATGAATAATTAATTTTAGATCAAATATTTTATTGCCCAAGATTGATTTTAGCTAATCAACATTTTTGTGCAACTATGCAAAAACTCAATCGTTTTAAGATCTACTTTACATCAACTAGTATCATATGTAACATAAATTACCGGTTTCCTTTTTGATTGAAAGAGACAAGCCTTAGGGGACAAGACTCTCGATAAATTACTATCACTTATTCTTCAAACTCTTCTGAAAAACTATCAGGTAAGTTGATTCCGTCTTGAAATTTTCTTTCCCACAATGCTAAGTTCAGCATCATACATACAAAACTGCAATATCTAAAAAAATGGGGAAAAAACCAATACCTACACGACAGTAACTGCGACTGAGTCTAATTTCTAATAAAAAATTAAGTATGATCAAATAAATGTATACAACATTCAGTACACACCTGTAATAGGCATGTGCATCAGCATTATCTATACATATATATATAAAATTGAAGTGTCTGTTTGTAAAGTGAAAATAAAAAAAAAAAACCAACCACATATCGTTATACACACGATACCTATAACGAAAATGACCTTAGAATTTTTTTTGTCTGTCCGTCCGTTTGTTCCGGCTAATCTCTGAATTGGCTGGACCGATTTTGACGGGACTTTCACTGAAAGATAGCTATTTTTTGCGAGAGTAACATAGACTACTTTAATTTTGAAAAACAAATTAGGGTTCCGCAGAAAAAAATAAACCCTTTAATTATGAGGTTGTTTTTGGAACGAAGTTCCTTATTTTAAATATGGTATTATGACACGCGGGTGGATGAGCTCATTATGTTTTTTTGATTTATTTGGTATAAAATATTCTAAAAATGTCAGGTAGCTGATATAGTAAGGAGTAACTTAGGCTACATTTATTTTAGAAAAAATCTTTTATTTTAGAAAAATAAAGTTTTTGTTAAATTCCACGCGGACGAAGTCGCGGGCAAAGCTAGTATTTAATAAGTGTTTTGGTAAAATTTTAATGCATATGTTGTTAGTGTGTCTTTCTTAAATAAATAAATAAAATGACCCAAATTTTCAGGATTAAAATATTTTAGTAGATGTTGAACACGCCGTGACAGCATCCGCTCGTTGTCGCATACACAAATGCTTGTAGCAGGAAATTCTATCGCAAAACGCGAAATAAATTACGTCATAGTGTCATCGCGTGATTTCAATAGAAATGACGTGCACACTATTTTTCATCAAAATAATTCTATGCTACCAACATCGAATTTTGCGGTTGAATCATGGGTTGAATTTATAAATAGAAAATACGGACAACAGCAATATATTAATTATACATTCGAATAACATATCTTACAATGATTGTTTTTGTGATAACATAACATGTTTGTATGTATGATGGAGTTTAATTTTTAATTTCATGAATTAAAACAATTCCGCGATAAAATCCGTAAATAATAATAGTTATTTCAATGTGTAACATTCGCGTAAATCTAAGAAACCATTACTATACTGCATCAGCATATTTCCGTCCTACTGCAGGCCACGGCTCCTCTACAATCGAAAGTACGATTGAGAGTGGTTAGGTTAGTCCACCACACTGGCCGAATACGGGTTGGCAATATTATTATTGGTTAATAATATTTAAAAAAAGATAATTTATTACTTGCACGTCCCTTTACGATAAAGAGAGTTCAGGCCATAATTGACCATGTTGGCTCAGTGCGGGTCTACCTACGGACTTTACATACCACTGATTTTCATGTGAAAATCTTTAGAGTATATATACTGTTTGCAAAAAATAGACACACACAGCAAAAATTATTTTTTATAGAAATCTTCCTACCTTTGCTCGAATATTATGCAATATGAAATTAATGCATTGCGAAATGATTTGGCATGTGTTGTTCTGTTTACTACTTAATACGAGGATGTAGTTGCGCCACAAGGGATTATAGAATCCGACAGTATTACTAATTACATACTTAATGCAAGAACACACGAAAGCTAATTGCTTCAAGCTACAACGATGCCTGGCTAAGTACTAGCATGGGAAAGTAGTTTTAGCATGTATGTATATAACAGCCCATATACGTCCCGCTGTAGGGAACGGGCCTCCTCTACAATGCAGAGTACGATTGAGAGTGGTAAGGCCATATATTCCACCACGCCAGCCTTCAGTATATTTTCAGTAGTTTCAGTACATTTCATGGTAAACACAATGTATTTCAACTTCAAAAAAAGGTAGGTTAGGTTTAAAGGGAGACTATCAATTCGATCTGTATGCATGTTATTTTGCCAGAATTGAACAGTTTTAGATATTTTTAATCTATACCAGCGTCTGAACACGTGTGTCAAAATCATAAATTTAAATATATTTGTATGTTGGTCCACACACACATTACAGCTAAAAAAAAGTTAGCATATTTGGGTTTTTAGATTTATAAGATTAGTTTTATTTCTCTCTTTTTTACAATAATTATGAAGTCTATTTTTATTTTATTTATTAGAATCTTCAACGAAGTTTAAACATTACACTTATAAATATTAAAGTATACAATATGTTTCATTCTACGTACATCTTCAATAACAGATAAGTACAGCTTGCACGGAGTTTGTCAACAACATAATAATATATAAAATCAATATAATATTAGTATAATTGAGCAAAACATCAACTCAAGATGAAGCTTATAAATGATATTAATATTAAGCAATCATTATAAACTTTAAAAAAAAATCATAATATTGTATAACATTTCTAATAAAAATGTGGATGTTAAGTCTGCGACAGAATATTAAGGGCTCTAAAATTAGTTAAAATAGATTAGTCTTTCGTCTTAGACGTTCGCCTACAAGGTGGACGGAGGATGAGGTTAAGGTTGCAGGAAGTCGCGTGATGCAATCCCCTTCCAACAAGTCGATGTGGAGATACTTTGCCACCCCTCTTCTTTCAGCTGTGGACTTACTGTGGCTGAAGAGAGTTAGAAAGTCTTTAGTCTTTACCACGCTGGCTAGGCCACGCCACGGGTAGGCCTTACTTACCATTAGATTTTGTTAGTGAAGCTGAGTTTAATTATAGAAAAGGCTGATTTAATAGAGTAGGTGAGAACTGCTGTCGGTGCTGTTGCCAGGATAATTAAAAAATAATAATTACCTTCTAAATAAATTACATTTAAAAGTTTACAGCCTGCGTTAGTAAGACGACGACTGAGAAACATACGGTCGTGGGTTCGATCCACAGCATTAAAACAAATGTCTGTGTGCTCCACAAGAATATTTCGTTTCAGGTCTGGATGGTTGAGAAACCGAAAGTATATGGGTTGGGTGTATTAATTTAATTTAAAATGCACTCCCACCAAAAAATAAATGATTAATGGCTATTCTCTATATCCTATCTATCTTTACCAAGAAGTTTTAGAAATCTATTTTTATCTTTTAGATAGATAGATTATAGAAAACGGCTGTAATTAGGTCACCATCAACTGGTAGTGCGTTGACAGCCGCCTCCTCGCGTCACTTGCACCACACGCCATTTGTGCAGGGCTAACGGTGTACAAAAAACGTACACCTCTGACATTAGACACTGGAATTGCATCAGAGTTGGTGCGATCTGCCGTGGGAAGCTTACCTATAAACGCGCATACTACGCCGGCTTGCGTGTACGGAGTGAGCTTTTGTTTATTTGCATTACAATACTTTACAATCCTTGAGGGAGGCCTAAGCCTATGTTCAGCAGCGGACTGTATCTGAAATGATGATGGTGATGATGACAACGAATACTTTTTTGACCAGCAGCACTGGTTCATTCCTAAGAAATAAATAACACCGAACAATCACATACATAGTCCTGACCCCACACTAAGATCGAGTCTCGTGTCGTGGGTATCAGGAACTACGAGATTTTATTATTATATTGAAAGAAATATTTTTGGGACGCACAAACATTTCTCTCAGTGCGGGGATCGAACCCGCGGCCTCTCGTTTCACAGGCGGCATCTAACCGCCTATGCCACGGAGGCTGTCAATAATGTTATAGTTCTGTATCACACGTCCTACTGCAGGGCACGGCCTGCTCTACAATTATTGAGAGTACGAACGAGAGTGCTTCGGCCATATAGTCCGTAATAATTAATCCTGTTTTATGTATTCTGCAATGGATAATTAGATCAGTGAAATGTTGGATTTTATTTTGATTATAAATATTGTAATGACATGCTAGTAAAAATTAACATTTCAGTTTGTGGTTGGATGCAGGGCGCTTCCAAAGACACTGTAAAGATCCTTAGGAGGTCTATAACTGATGATGAGAAGTATAAAAGAGTTCGCTGGGCATTTCTTTACGTAGCAACAGGGCGACTGATTGATATATTTTGTGTATAGTTAATAGATCGGAGATGTATGTATATAAGCAATTTCATCTCGGTAAGTTGAATTCCTGTAGAATGAATCTGGAACGTAAAAACTAATATTAATTATTAAGAAAGAAGAATTGAGAACAATTTAAAGTCGACAATTTAATAATAATAATTTAGTAGTAAAGCTTTTATAATAGTAGGCTAACTATTTGTTTGCATGTTAAATAAAACTTAATTAAACAATTCCGTCCACTTTGAAATTGGCAGTTAACACCGACGCTTGGTTAATCTCTGGCGCCGCAAACTAACCTCTTTAGAAATATATAATTAACAAGGAATCATATATGATTGGCCAATTTAAACTAGTAGTAAACTTGATGGAAATTTAAGACTCTGAAGCTTTACAAGACCTAACATAATAAATTAAGCCTATAATATGTAGATAAGGCAAGACCTTATAAGACAGTAAAATACCTACATTTACACTTGCCTCAGCAAACACTACTTGACTGGCTTACGACAAGCATCCAAGAGATTTATAACTTAGTAAACATTTACATACCAACAAATATGAAAACGTACCCAACCTCGCCTAAGGCTAACCACACAGTTCTAGACCACAAAAGCACACACATAAAGGACTACATCCATAAATTTAAACATCCCTCACAAAGCAAAACCAGCTACGCTAGCACCAAACTAACACGTTGACCTTATCAAAAAACAACGCAACAAAATAATTCATTTATAACATGCAAATGGACCAAACTTGCGATTCTGGTACAAATAATACTGACCTTTATATCGCCCAGCCAACTTGATACTTTGCCGGTTGACAGCGAAACACGTCACGATTAAATCAGTGGCTCCTTACCACGCACGTGCAGACTATGAAATGTGTTCTCGTTTAAAAAGCTGTTTACAATGTCTACATGCATAATGCTTCCAGGTTTCGATATGACCGATGCTATCAGCCGTCATAAACTGATAATAATCAACTGTCTAATAAAAAAATGTGCAGCTCCATACACGAGAGCCGCGCGAACATTTTGTCAGCCAAAATGCCAAGTCGATTCGGTGCGAATCTACGGTCCGCTATACAAAATACTACGATGGCCATGTCTTGATACTGGAGATATCGCCACAAACCGCTGCGTAACGGTACTTTCTGTGGACAGCTTGAGGACTAAAATTTTACTCTACTAATATCAGAATTATCATAATTATTATAATATTTGAAGTTTTGTTGCATCCAGTTGCATTAATTCACTAAACTAATTATTTTTAGTTTTGCAAACAACGCGACTGCTAGAAGTTAAAACTTACTTGCGAATTTTATCCAATAAGAAAATAGATAAAAAAACGTACACAATAACATAAAACTAAATGATTTACACATATTTTTTTAAACCATAAAAAAAGCATCTTAACCGTGTAACATAAAAACAGCAGCAAAAACAGCTTCACGACAATCAATTACACAAAAAGACGTCTGCTGCGCAATCGATACATAACAAGATAAAGTTTAACCGACAACAAAACATTTGAATGTTTACAACATTAAATACATTCCGGAAGTTTTTAACAACTGGTATTTGCACAAGGTCGGCAATGCGTCCGCTGTTGACGCTTTATAAATGCGATTTTATCTTTGGAATTCATTTTGAAAATGTGTTCTAGATTTAAGCACAGACAAGGTTTTACTAACAAAACATACGTGAAAGCTGGCCACATATAATTTCGAAGTAAAAAGAAATGCGTGTATTTAAATTAAGAATGAAAAAGCATCAATGCACTCAACGCCGTCTACATTACAAGGCACACATTTACCGACAAAGCCGTTCGAGCGAGCACCTCACTACGTACCTACCATTCATTACGACGGCACCGCACTGCCTCCACTAACCGATGCACTGACACCAAACCCATACCGAATTTGAATTTTTGTTCTGTATATTTTTTATCAAATCGCATCTGCCGCCAGCCAGCGCGCGATCCAATTTTTTTCACATTTTGACAAGCTGTCAGTTTCGCGCGCCATTTTCCGATTATATTTTTTTCTTTGCGACCAGTGTTTGTTTGTTTGTTTTTAGTAGAGTCTACATTGTGAATGTACGCGTGCTGATTTATAACATTTTGCCGGCTAAAGGTAAGTTGTTTTTATTTATTTAAACTAATTCATTGATCGCTTAATCCGAAAATAGACATAGGAATGTACTACTCAAGAAAATATGCAATTTCAACCGATTTCTCGCGTTCCGTTACACAAGATAATTAACATGTTAACAAATTAAGTGAATAAATTACGTGCCTTTGCACATACATTGGTTTAAAATAAGACAGATTATACTTGTTGATCGTATACCTTACTTAAGCAATAAGTATATAAACTGGTCTATGTAAAGTATATTTTATTTTGCCTTATCTATTTTAATTGGGCCTTTATTAATATTTTCCAAATTGTCTTATAATTTTAAAATGTATTCCTTATCATAGATTCATGCATCATGGTATTAAAAATGTAATGAAAAACTTAATAGATCTATATATTTAGAAGGAAAAGGACAAATAGTGAAGGAAGAAACAGTAGCGAGTAATGAAATGCAAATGTTGTAAATTTCACAAGTAGGATATAGAATGATTAATCTTTTGTTTTTTTTCGCACGTTAATAAACTAGCTGAGCGAGAACTATTTTTTCATTGTTTCCTTGCTAAAATGACTTCCCATATTTTGTTGTTATAAAATATATCGATACATTTATGCACGGAAGTGTCAATCCCAAGGAGTTAGGAGCAAATTTGAATGAGGAAAATTTTATATTCTGCTTCAATATGTGCGAATATTGATTCCGGGAGATTTGGCAGCAGTGAAAAGACGGAATGTAAAAAATCTGACGCTATATATCACATCTTGTGTGGTACTCAGTGAGACTATTCCGATATCACAATTTCTAAACCCAAAATACATATCATTGGGTTTCGCAAACTTTTGTCGGTGCGACAATCCTTTACCGCACATTTCACAGCCTTTTAAAGATGTGTTATTAAGTTTATACACCAAAAAAACAAAGGAAGATCAAAACCTGATCCCTGAACAATGTCGTGTCAAAATCATAAATATTTTAAAAGTTATTCATTATATTAAAAAACGTCATGTTCTTTACCATTGCTGATAAAAGGATCTGATCTTATAAGGGGCAAAACTTTACAAAATATTGCTGAAAGTTTAACGATAGTTATAGACGTCTGTTATTTTTTTTTTTCTTAATGAATATAATTTATTACTAAATTCACCATATTTCTATTAGGTACATTAATCTTTGATAAAATACTTAAACGATATATTTGCCTCTCATGTTAACCAATAATTTCGAAAATCCAAACAATTTGAACTTACAATTAATTCTATATAAATTGTCATAAAACAAATATGCATATTTAGGACTGATTGGATTTTGAAAAAGGACAGCAGGCCGTTACGAAGACAGAATACATAGGGTGTTTCAAAAGTGGTTCCCAAAACGTCGAAGGGTGGTTGTAGAACTTACTATGTAGGTACATCAGTGACGTGTTAGCCGACTATTTCGCACTTCTTGCTAATAGATATTCGTATTCCCTGGAGTATTCCAGGATCACCGTAGTGAACCAAAGAAACTAATCGAGTATTGAATTCTGTATATACTCGTTTTGAACCGGACTAGCATAATTGTGTCAACCGACAGGTCTGTTACTAGATTCTTTAATTCGATTGCGGTAACACTAAGTGTACCATCAGGTGCTTTGTAGCCATTTAGTCATTCCAGTCTAAAAAAAATCAGTACCCCTTTCCTCTTGCCACCATTTTTCATTCCCGCTCCCCTCCACACATCCATGATCCAAGCGTTATGGATGTTCATGGGCAGCAGTGATCACTTACAATCAGGTAAACTGATTGCTGGTTTGCCGGAATTAATGTATATGTCCCTCTGTATGCTTAAATCTTTAAAACTACGGAACGGATTTTGATGGGTTTTTTTTAATAGATAGAGTGATTCAAGAGGAAGGTTTATATGTACGTATTATTGTACAAAAATCTATTTGTACCCGGGCGAAGCAGGGCCGGTCCGCTAGTGTATAATAAAACGTGTGTTGGTTCCCTTGATCCATTTTATCAGTATCACCAAATAGTGGACCTAATAATTATTTTATTTATTGTTGTTTTCTATCTGATCCAATTTTTTGTACTATATAATTATTCGCTTTATAATCCGTATATTATTTAAATTACAAAACCTACTCAATATTTAATGTGAAATAATAATAAATAACAAATTATCCAAATTATTGTTCGCAGCATAGATAAGTTCGCGGCATCAAATAAAAGTATATATTTTTCATAAATATTCAAATATGTTAAATAACGCAAATTTGTGCTCACTTTAAATATTGAAAAGATCCATTTTAAATTAACTTGCCATGTTTTTAGCAAATTTTAATTAAAAAAAAAATATTTTGTTATTCTGTAAATTTTATTATTTATGGTTCAATAACGGCTTTGAATTAATATCACGGATCACATAATACATTGCGTCTGTAACCTAATTTTCTAAATTATGTGTACAATTGAAGAGCATAATTGAGTGGTTAGGCCATATAATCTACCACATTGACCAAGTGCGAGTTTGCCGACTTTACATACCATAGATATTCATACAAATGGCTATGGTATCTAGTAAATACACTAGCCTAAATTTTTAATGAATTTGTACAACCATTCCATGTCATGTTGCAATATAATCTAGGAAAGTATAATTCTACTAAATACATACATAGTCAAAAATAAAATCGAGAAGTGTCACTAGTGATAGCCGAAGTTTTTCGAGCTTTTTTTTTTCACCCCAACTCATTACGGGCCACAAGCCTCTCAACTTGAAAAGAAATTTCAGTACTACGCATAGTGAAATTTTCGTATCCGAAACACTGACTAAGTGGGGTGACAGTGGGTTCGAACCACGCTGCACGGTTTTCACACATACTACCACTAAATATATCAAGAATAACAATATTTTTTATTCAATAGCAAAGGCTTACAATGGTTTGTGAAATTGGGGACAACTTTTAAGCATATAATGCTTGCGCATGGTGACCCCATAACAAGGAGAACGAAAATTAATTAATTAAATTAATTCTACTAGATGTTAAATTAATAACACCGAAAATATTTATTAGTTTAAATTTCGACACATATAACAAACGTTATTAATTCGTAGAAATAAATGCGGACTCTAATTTCGCTCCCGGTATCAAATTGGGAATACAAAGTGAACATAAATAACAGTGTGGCCTCTCAAAAAGCGGGGGATTACGAGGCTGGAATATTTTCATTTTTTTTCCAATAATCTTGATTCTTGGCTCTAAAATATTATTTTACAATCTATCTGCCCTAATCCAACACTTTGCTGAAGTCGTTATAAAATTAATGTATACCCAATATGATGGCAATATCCTATTTTTTGCAACCACTAACTTAAAAATATGCAAAGATGTTCAAATATAAAATGTTTAAGTTTTAATGTGACCAACAGGCATTACGGTCATAAAAGTAGTTTGGTCTGTTTTTCAAATGTACAAAAAACAATAAGAATCTGCTTTTTTACGCTAATTTAGCCTTAATCCGTTAGGATTTGCGGTTTGCGGTGACTTCACCTACCTTGTGTACATATAAATCTTTGTTTAACGTTAGACCAGGGGAAATATCGACCAATACAAATTCTTGCAAAAACGTTTTCCTTCATTAGCAAATTACCACGAGTATATTGGTAGAAAACGTGTCGTAGACACATTCAAAAGCAATAAAAATAAAGTAAAATGCCGTAAAACAGTTTTCTAACCATAAGGAAGTGTTAAAACAACAAGCTTTTCATATAAAGATGCATCATATATCTTTATCTTTATTTTAAATAAATACCATTAAGGAAATTCAGATCATGTAGGCATTACCGAACGTGGCAACAACACGTTTAGGCAGTTCACTTATTAATATATTTGGAAAAAAATACAAAAGATGAATGTAGTCAATCGTAAAAACAGGTTCCAACCTTGAGCCCAGTAAATATAAAATGACATTCAGCTATGTAGGTATAAAAATATTTGACATTTCTGAAAACATTGAAAGTTTACGAGCTTAAACGAAATGATATTGTTCGAAGGCAACACTAGTGCACTACAACGCTTGTAAGGATAGGCGCGTCTATTTTTTTAAGTTCTATGATATCAAGTATGGTTCCGCGTAATAAATCTATGTTCCGAAAAACATAAATATTGCTAGCTATAAAACAGTTGAAGGTTCCAAAAATGAATATTTTAACACATATCGATTTTGTTCATAGCCATTGCTTTGTTTTGGAGAACATGAACAACGTCTTTTGTTTTTGTAATTCCAAACTTAAAATTGTTTATTATTTAATAAGTACGGGGTAGTTTACTGAAACAAGACAGAGGTATTAAATTCGACACACCTCCTAATCTTCGACATTTAATTCTCTACAAAATCTTCAAAGGTATTTTAAATATAATTATAAGTGCATATGTTCCTATTGGTTCTCCAAGAGTTTTATTTAATCATAACAAAACCCACACGGAATAATGCAGCTGATATAATATTTATAGATACATAGAAATCAATTGATTCGCCTCGCTTGCGTCTAGAAGTAATTTAAAATAATCTTATTTACACTTGATAAAGACCGTGGTCGCCAAGAGATTGACAGGCTAATTATTTATTAAATCTTGTTTTGAGTGTTATGCAATTGTGAATAAATAATTGAAGAATGTAGTAGAATAATTACATGCGCAACTAACAAGCTATTGCAGCTAAGGACTCGGGAAAGAATTTTAAATCAATGCTGACATACAAAGTGTAAAGTTTGTTTGTTTGTTTGGCCGCGCTTTGCACAAAAACTGTTGATTTTGATTGAAAAAACATTTTAGGGTTGGATAGTTCATTTATCTAGGAAGATAAAATAAAACATCGCGTATGACAAATACGCGCGGAGCATCAATGAAAACTGTGGCAAAAACTGGGAAAATTCCTTTTATGGACTTCTGTTTCGTGATTGCGTAAACTGTATATTTAAACCCAAGCGAAGTCGGGTAGTGCCGTTTGTACGTAATATATAACAAATTGATAGCGGTATTATTTTAAACACTAGTCGCACAGGTTTTACAGTTACGTGTATATAATATTTATATGAGGTATAAGAATAGTTTCCTGAACAAATTACTAACTAATTATTAACATTAACTTTGATTAGAAAGTGAGATTTCCCAAGTGGGATTATTTAATGCGATAGTTCCACTTGTAATTTCAAACCTAAACTAAATTAAAATATATTTCGCTGACGCCATCTCAGTTGATAATAGGATGGAACAACATATTATTTTATAAACACTTCCATAATTTAAATTAATCTCAAATCCTTTAAACGTATGTTTCCTCCATTTAATTAAAAGTTTATTTCTCCACTCCTCTTCTATACTTACATTTTGAGCATGCTCTATTCCTGTACTTGTACTCATCGTAGAAAAAAAATGAAATTATTTGAAGTTATCGCCTACTTCGTGGCCGTAAAGCATCATCGCAAAATGACATTAATAAATTGCTTTATCGGTAATAACGTTTAGTACGTCTGTAATGGCGGATTATCTTTACACACCTTTGAATTGTATCAATTGTATAAGAAGATATCTGAAGATTAATCTATAAGAACAATCGACCTTATCTTATTTAAGATGTAGTCTATTATTCTATTAACTCATCTTTCTTTATATCTTTTTCTTTTTTTTAATATTGATTGTACTAAAATAACTCCTGTTTTAGATGCGATTTCAATATCGCATTGCAATATCACCAAATAGAGAACTATTAATTTTATTTACACGACAAATTTACCAAGAACGATATTTCCGGACAAATACGACCTAGCGATCTTCAAAAAACCAACCTTAAAGGCCGGCAACGCATCTCCATGCCCAATGGTGTTGCAGATGTTCATGGGCGGCGGTGACCACTTACCATCAGGAATGAATGAATGAATTACATGCCCGTTTGCACCCATAACATAAAAAAACATAATATAGTTTCTGATTTTGAACCCACTACCATCATCCAAAATAGCAAATTTTAAGTCACTTTACCAATGAGGCCGACTAACTACCTTCTAAGTCTGTCTATAATTCCATTCATTGAAATAATATGCTCAATATAAAACGAGTTATTATTTAATGCAGTCCAGACAATAAGTGGCATAATATCAATGGACTGACATAACGGATTAATTAATTTAACTCCATTAAGAATCATTTGAATATTTGCAATATGTCACCAATTACCAATAAATATAATTTAAACGTTGTGACGGTTTTAGGTAGTAATAGGTATTTTAAACTCATGATAACGAAATAGTGCATTGCCAAGCATTGCTTTATAATTCACGGTGTTGTTTAGTTTTGCTACTGTTCATATGAGCGGTCCTGTCGCTTACCACCAGGTAAATGGCATCCTCGTCTCGCCGTTCATTGTAATAAAAAACCATTTCGTATTTTTTTTCTATTAACCTACCATTATTCCACCAGAAATAGAGAAAAGATCTCTATGTTATTCGTTTAATATCAAGACTGCTACCGAAAATGAAGCAGAGTGGTAGTTTTAATAACTACAAACACAATAAAATCACCGTCATTTTTTTGTGATGTTTTACATATCATCGTGTAAAATTATAAGTTAATTTCCAGCGTACCATAGCGTATTAAAGATTGAAGGATATACAATATTAATTATGGAAGAACCATATATTTACCTCGCAAATACGACGAAAAGAAAAATATTATATAAATAAATCGTCGCTTTTTTTGCAATTTTAGTTGCATTGTGTCTGAAGCCGTCTGGCTACGTTTTAGTAGCTTTAGAAAAATTATCAACATTCATAATTAACACGATTACAAGAAAAATATAGGTACATATGTACCCATTTTGAATAATTTTAAGCATAATGTTAAAATTGCAAAATAAATAAAATAAATTAGACGCCGGCTGTGAAACGAGAGGCCGCGGGTTCGATCCCCGCACCGAAACAAATATTTGTGTAGACCACAGGTATTTGCTTCGGGTCTGGGTGTTTGTGAGACCGAAAAGTCTCTCGTAGTTCCTGATACCCACGGCACAAGACTCGATCTTGTTGTGGGGTCAGGACTATGTATGTGGTTGTTGGGTGTATTTAAAAAAAATACCATTTCGGGAGTTGCATCTTATATAAATAATTGTTGAACTTGTAATGTATGGGCTATGATATCTTTAGTCTTATATCCGAATTCCATTTCTAAAAATAAAATAAAAAAATAAAAAATCTCTCTGATATGGGTCGGAAAATTGTTCGGCGAAACCTGTGTAGCACTAAGTTATCTCTACGTACCTCTTCAAGGATGTAGGCAAGACCTTATTGATATACTTCCTTTCCATATATATTATATATAAACCTTGGGAATTGGATTCAAACTCGGGATCTCAACACTTACATCTCACTAGGATACTTCTAAGCCAAAGCCACTAGTGTAATTGATTAATACAAGATATTACACAGATAAAATGTTAACTAGCTATTTCATAATTGTCAGATAACATCAATAAACATTTTACAAGATAAACATCACTAGTTATTTGCTTGTATCTACTAATCAATCATTTTGCTGCTTATGAATATATATCTGCATCACAATCTAAGGTATGTATCCTTACAAATAGTTACTTAATACATTACCTCATATTAAAATCTTAATCATAAAGATATGTTAATTTCATGTTGGAATAACTATTTATTTTATTTATTTATAAATACTTTATTGTACACCACACAACTTAAAAAACATTTTAAAACAAAGCGCTTATATATGTGTAACAAGCGATTTCTTCCAGACAACCTTAAGATGGACTGGAATGAACGGAAGCACGGAAGAAATGGGTGGTCACTGTATAGAGAAAAAGAGTACAAAGAAACATAACAGAATTTAAAGGTGAAAAAAAAAACTTTTTTAATAAACATAAATTATGTACTTTGAATAATACAATGAAGCTAAAGTGTTTGTCTAAACAGTCCAAATTAGAAAATTTAAGGAAGTTTTACACCCACACTAATAACACGCTACACTACTAAGAAAATTTCACTAAAATTCACAGGTTTCATCTGTATTTAGGTAAGTTTTAGAGCTTTGTACAAAATGGTGATCTATTTGAAGGTAGAAAAACATTACACGCCTTTCAAACATTGCCGCTTTTCTTTCACAATGATCGTATGAACCGGTGGCAACCCTTGAATTTTGATATTGCTGTCAATTTCAAGTATTTAACTTCGCAATAATATTGTGATCCTATAATACATCATCGCCATATTATGAGGAGACGGATCGATATCGATGTTGAAGAACAGTAATCACAGCCCTATGCTTTCTACCTTCTCTAAGAATTGCAGACGTAAACATAATTTATGTTACAAAGTTGAAAGTAATTAATGTACAAGCGCAATAAATTAAAATGGCATTAACCAATCATCATAAAATATTTGCTGAGATATACAACTTTCTAGGTTCAAAGACCTAACCTAGACGCTTTCTACAACATTACACGATGTTTCTTATCTTATTCCCACGGCAGTCCACATGAGCCTATAAATCACTGCAGCAGATGCTTAAATGCGAGATTTCATTTGAGATTATCTGCACTGGGAAATTGTAATACAAAATAATTTAACGATGAATGCATATGTAGCTTATATACGAGAGAGATACCTTGGGCTACAAGTGATGTTTGTCTCAACGTTTCTCTCTTTCACACTTGATTGTCCTTATCTTACATTTACATAGGGGACATGAATTTTCAAACATTTTATGCTCGTAGAATGGTTTACCGTATAATTACTACCCGCTGGCATCTTATTTAGTAGGTATTTTAGGTCTACTGCGATAGGTAGACCTCCATAGTCCATATACCTTTGTCATTCTTGCTGGGAAATCTCAGGACTATAATTTTCATCACGATGTTTTCCTTCGTCGTTAACACTGGTGATAGGCCGCCTGGGACAACCGCAATGTCTTTTTCTCCCGCTAAACTGCAGTGTAAATGCACTGTTGTGTTCCAGTATGACAAGACTTAATATTTTGTGCCTCAGGGTAACGAGCTCAGTGGAGTGCCAAGCATTGCTTTGTAATTAATGGTGTTTAATTTTGCTACTGTCCACGAGCGGTCGTATCGCGAATGGCATACTTGTCTCGCCATTCATAGCTTTAAAAATATACTTAATTAATTAAGCTATCGTAATATTTACTGTCAACTCTTTTAAAACACCTAATTCATATCATCAATGCTAACTTTTCCTTAAAAGACGATATCAACTTCAGTAGAAATAGTATACCTACAGATCTTTCTTAGAAGTATCCACTCGCTAAATTCACAAACTGCTATAATTTGTCCAACATTACACGGTGGCTTTGTTCGTTTATTTTTATTTGTGTATTCAATTTTACAATATTCACACATTGGTAGCTAATAGACAAATACAATAAAGTAGTTTAAACATAGTAGGCGACATGAAGTGGCCTAGTCAGGGACAGGTGTGAAGCGGTATTTGTGTTAACAATGTCTAAATTGTACATCAAACTGTAGGAGAAAATATAAGTGAACTTGGGCGAAGAACAAAAGTAGAAAAATAAACACCTGAAGTATGTATTTATCTTTCTTGACGAGTTCTTTAGTATATACCCGTCATTTCCTTGAGGTTGTAGTATCTGTATAGAAGCATAATTTGGTGGAAGATTTTCCGTACCTACCAGGCGTATATTTGACGTCAAACACTTCAGGGAAATGGGTTAGGATTAATAAAAAATCTAACCAAGTGCGCGTTAATACACTTCATTTTCATCTGCTACACAAAAAACTTCACAAAAAATAAATTGTATAATACAGATCCTCTCGTTAAATACAGACCCCCACCATGAATGATTTTGCAGGGATTTTCCCATGCTTGCCATGCTTCACAGCCGGGTTGACTAGTGTCTAGTTTCTAGAATATGTATGACCATCATATTGATTATTTTTCTCAAAACGTACGTCTTAATAAGGTTTTTGAGTGCAAGCCATGTACCGGAAAGTATAGTTGGGATAAAGGACCTTATAAAGGTCACAGGAAGTGGCTGGACGCAGGTCGATTGTAGCAGGTCATTGGACTTCCTGTAGCTAAAGATGATGATGTTACATCCTCATAATTTAGTACATTTAATTTGGTTTGAGTCAATATTTTTAGGGCATTGTTAAAAAAGTCCCGGGTTCCATTATTCATAAGAAACCGCTAATCAACCGCATAGACCTAAATTAGTTAAATCGTGTTAAGAGGAGTTAAAACGTTCATTAAGTTTTGCTATGCATAATGGTTTTTCTACATGATATTTTCACTTATAATACCACAAGAGCTTGTCAAGTCAAGAGAAGCTCGTGTGGTATTCGGGGGATTATTTTTCCGTCCCAAATGTCGGCCAATAGAATTGCACCATGAGACGAAATGTACAGTTAACAAATAAGAATTTCATGTGGACAGAGAACAAACTCCAAATCGACTCATTTTCATGCAAAATCTCCAATTTTCACAATTGAATTCAACCTGTCAGTTTGACGTGTGGTTAATTTGACTGGATCATGTTTTGTTTTTTATATATAGCAACTACCAGAGAAAATTTTCAAAAAATTATCAGTATAATACCATGTAGGTTGTACCACGTGACGTCGAATGGTGCAATTCTATTGGTCGATATTTGGGTCGGAAAAATAATCACTAATATTGCTTAACAGAAAAAAAAATGATTTCATTCCCTTGACAGTAATATCAAATGTTCAGCTGAAATATTATGTACATCAGCCATTTTCCTGCTTAAAATTTATTTAAACAAGTGTCTCGGCGATTTTAAAGTTAATAAGCTATTAAATAGCTGAGTGATTTTTGATGTCTATGAATAACATTTTTGATTCAATTCATATTAACGGCATTTAAAAACTGCGTCAAGTCCTTATGAATAAGCAGTTAGTGATTTGGCAATCTAAAATACCTCTATGTTAATTTATTATACATAATTAATGTAATTTAATTATGCAGGACTGAGTAATAAAATACCTATTGTATTTTATCCTACCGAGAAATTATTTATATAAACTACGTTTCATTACATGACTAATTTTTATCACGCTGCCAACACTCCGTCACTTTCTTTGTCGCGCCGGATCGAAGGCCAAACACCTATTCAGTTGTAATGATTCATACAAATTACTCATAACAAATCATATAGAATCCAATAAAACGTATAAATTTTGTTCGGTATTTTACTTCATTGTGTCAATGTCAAGGTTTTGATTTCGGTTTTGCTTGTACGTAATTTGGCTAAGATTTTAGTTTTTACATTGTTATTAGCCATAAAATCTATTACTGATCATCCTGTACATAATCCACAAAGGTTATACATCCATTGTGCTCCTAGAAAATGAGTATAAATAATATTAGCTCATACTAACTGCATAACACGGACCTACTACTGAAGGTGTTTAGCCCTTGGTCCACCATAAATGCAAAACGCAGAGTGGAGTTAATATGCCTTTGTAAAATTTATTTTTTATTGCAATGAATGGCGAAACGACCATGCCGTTCGCCTGATGGTAAGCGATACGACCGCTTATGTAGAGTAGCAAAACCAAACAACGCCTTGAATTACAAAGTAATGCTTGGCATTCCAACGCGCTCGCTATCCTGAGCTGCACTGGCTACAATATTCTTCTATCCGAAACACAACAGGGCATTTACACTGCTGTTTGGCAGGAGAAATAGACATTGCGGTGGTACCAACCCAAGCGACCTATCACATATGAGAGACCTACCACCAGTATTCTAGTAGGGATATCTCCGTTTTGTACTTTCCTTATGGTGTTTTCGTTGCCCTATTTATTCCCGAAAACCAACTTCAGTAAAAGTGGCCTTAAATCATATCTCAATGACCCTAAATCTTTCTGCTAACCCTTTAACGGAACTTTTGCCGACTCAAACAAAGCTAAAATACCAACTTTTCTAGTAAATATTTATCACGCCATAATTCATAGCCATCCATATCAAAATAATATTTTTTCTAGGTCTCAACCTTCCGTTAAATAAGGAAAAGCATTAATTTTATCTATAGGGCTTGGGTCCTTTTTAAAACGGTCGTATATTCATTATTCATTTGTTTAATCCGATAAAGTGTACGAAGAGCACTCTAATAGGAAGCAACGGCGTTTTTATTACTTTTAACGCTGTTAGTCATGCCATATTTTAGCAGGTATCAACCCTATTTTAAGCCCATTTATGGGGACATCCATCAATTACGTTAGCTTACAGGAGGGCAATAACACAATTTTTCGACGATGAGCCGGGGAGGTGATTATTAAAAATCTCACGACTAACTAGCGTCCAATTTTAGAGTTTAAAAAATTGGCCATACTTTTAAATAACTGTAGTGCAAGCGCATGTGAAGATCGGACTTCATCAAATATCAGTAAGAGGGCAGAATCCAAATTATCAAATAATCAGCTCACGTAATTTATAGACGTACCCTGAACGGTACATAGGGCTGCCACTATTCATGATAATTCGCACAAAGTTAATAAGTAGAGTTCATCACGAAGCCGCGTCGCCCTCGCAAACGAGACGCGATATTTATATAAAATTAAAATATTTTCCATTTTCGACAAAACGTCCACGATAATTTATCACTGGTTTGGTGGTGAAGGTAAAATGTATGCTCGATTTTTCCGAGGTCATATTACCCGCGGATCCAGCTTGTTTTCTCGATTGTGGATTTTTCCGTATGTATAACGCATTATTGAAATACGGATATCAAATGATTGTTTATTTAATTACGCAATATTTTGCTCTGACATATAGTACTTTTAAACAGTACAAGTTATCGTGACCGCAACCACAGGCATTCATAAAAAAACCCAGAATTTTAATTGTAAACAGTTTCTGTTAAACAACATTTTTAACATTGACACATAGCTGAAGTAACAAAACATTTTGAGAACTTATAATGACATCATAATTCGAGGAAACTGGCCTACTCTTGACACTGATTTTATTTAGTTCCTTTAAATGACACCGTAATTGAGTAAAATATAATAAAACCGTGCGCCATAGATTAGTATTATATACAGAGATAGATACGCGGCTCTACTTTTTTTTTATTTTTCGACGTGATTTCGCCATCAGATGCGCACTGGACAAACGCGCGAAAATTCAAATTTGTGACGTCAATTTCAAAATTTGTATCGTAACTTTAACCAATTTTAAGTTGACATTAGTTGAATTTTATAATATAAACATACAAAACATTTTTCTTGGTTTAGTGTCACACTTCCTATTTAAAAATTCCATTTAAACTACTTACACGATAATTTCACGTTCTCACTGGAACGTGGCGCTAGAGTCGAAATAATCGTTTTCAAAATTTTTCATGTACGATGTACCCCCCATGTACCCCTATGCCGGGCACAACTAGAGCGTTTAGTAGCACTAAAAAATACACTTATTGATCCTAATTCTCAAAAATTAGAATTATGTCTCTATACAACCCCAGTAGGAGATATTATTTGTGTCTTCGCGAACAATAATTACGATACTCATTTACCCACTCATCCTTCGAAGAACCTAGTTATCTAAAATGAAAATCTGTCACATATCGATTCGTAGTATCTTAAATACAGAAGGTTACACTGACCTTCTTGTTACGTGATACTATTCTGTATTGAATATTTTTCGGTATAAATATATGTACTAGGTATACTAGGTATCAGCCTCGAATGATATTAAATTTTATCACGTAATGTTAACAGGAAATCGTTTTGATTTATTTGAATTAGCAACGAGAGAATATTTATTTATGATACAATGTTCTTATATTTCTTGTATCGGTAACAGTGCATTTGTTTTATACAAACACTTGATTTTTGCGTACCTAATGGTATATGTACTGTAGTTCAACTCCGCAGTCACACCTTTCTCGTATAAGAATAGCTTAATGTAGTAAACAATTACCAATCAAACACAATGTATATCATTAAAAATTGTGACTATATTTTTCATTTTCATTAAAATATAAAAACAAAAAACTTTTCGCTTCATTCGCATTTGAAAATCAATATTATATGTGATTCGCAAAATTATATGATTCCATTTATTCTTTAAACGATTCCACGTGTCACATATTTTTTTCTTATCAAATTTTTATTTATTTCTATTTACTACAAATAAGGCTTATCTAACTAATTTGTTAATCTAATTATCAATTATACAGAACATCGATTTAAATTTTGAATACATAACCATGTAATATAGATTAGGAAATTAATTTACTGCTGATAACATTGTTTTATAATCATACATTATTACTCTGAATAAATACACTTTATTAATTTTCTTTATTTTCACGGAATAATCATATTATGTCTGGAATAATCTGGACATTGAGAATAAAATTCGACATGAAGTTATTTTCTTCCTAGTGCTCGCTTTTATTATAAGTTCCAGTACATATTGCTTTTAGTGCGTAATCTATACTAATATTATAAAGCTGCAGAGTTTGTTTGTTTGAACGCGCTAATCTCTGGAACTACTGGCCCGATTTGAATGATTCTTTCAGTGTTGGGTAGTCCATTTATCGAGGAAGGCTATAGACTCTATATTATCACGCTATGACGTATAGGAGGAAAGCAGTAGTCATATTTCTAGCAAATACGAGGAAATTTTGTTTTCCGATTGGTCGATATTGTAAACTGATAGTCAAAATTAAACATTTTGACCGCCATTTTAAAACGTGTATGCACCCGGGCAGAGCCGGGCCCGACCGCTAGTGTACTATAACGTTAAAAGATACACCGCGGCGCAGAGGCACTAGAAGATGTATCTTCGGAACTTGTGAAAGTTTATAAGACAATCAGACATCGGTTGAAAGTTGCCTAAGTTAAGGTAACATAAGCCTTTGATACCCTTTCCATCTATATTTGTTACAATGAAAAAAATGAAATACTTAAAAATCTATTTTATTTTTCCTTTGTTTTGTTTTCCTTTTGGCCCAGTCCTCAACCTAGGTAAAATCCTTTTAAAAAACCTAGTGGCTTACAATAGGGTGTCGTAATTACACCAATGAGCTTTATGTTCCTGTAATATTGTACCCTACAATTATCATAAATTTTTAATTTATTCAGTCAAACATTACAGTACATATAGATCAATGAAAACATATAATTGCTCATTATATCCAATTACACAATTTCCTAACCTTCTTCAGTCTTTTCTCAATGGCCGGTGATTTGTCAACGTAATATATAGCATCTATTTTGCTCTGTGTATGGCATTTCCGTTGAGAGCTCATTGCCACACGGCCTTCGAGACTAAATAGGAACTGACTATTCATCACAATCATTCATTCACTGGCCGTTTTGACGCAGCATTTGTATAAGGAATCTAGTTTACTATGCTCTGTAGTCTGTTTTAATATTTTATACGGCACATACCTGTGTGATCTAAGCCGGAGGTACACAGCCGGATCCCGGAATGCGACACAGTGGCGCGGGTTTTTCACCGTCATGTACGACGGTTGACATTCGGGCGGATACGAAAATCTTATTGTTGTTTGATGTTTCAGCGTTGCGCTGTGGCCCGCGCCGCAGTGCAACATTATGCTGAGTGGTCAACCAAATGTCACAGCGATGTGACGCGCAAACTTCTTCGTAATTGTCACATTTAGCAGTGAGTTCCAAACATGGGTTCCAAACTCAATACATTGAAAAACTTACTGTTGTTCCGGTAACTAAGGCCCGGTTAGAAAGGTTAAGAAAAAATGTATCTAATAAATTTACTACAATTGTAAAGGGTAATGACCCTAATAAATTATATAACTTTGTATTTAATACATTTTGTGAAGAATTCAAGTCAATTTTTGCTTCCAGGTCCGTTTCCAGAGACAAAAAAACATGTTTTAACAGTTGGGCTACTATCGGTATACATCGAAGTAGGGAAAAACTATACAATCTTTATCATGAAAGAACATATAACCATAGTCAGGAATTTAAAACATATGTAAAAAATTATTCACAAATATTTAAAAAAGTTTGTCTTAAAGCAAAATCAATTTATGTTAGTAACAAAATAAAAAGCTCCAAAAATAAAATAAAAATGACTTGGAGTGTGATTAATAAAGAAACTGGTAGGGCTAAACCTCGGGACACAGAGTTTAGCTTAAATATTAACAATCAGAATATTACATCTAATGTTGAAGTAGCTAGGATTTTTGAGAATTTCTTCTCAGATGTACCAGTTTCTATAACAAAAAGTTTAAACTCATCCCCTGCGATAGCAGAAAAGTTACTACAAGAAAATGTGACTGGAGGCAGAGATTCATTTGAGTTCCATTGCGTTGACAGTATGGATGTAATAAAAATATTTAAATGCATTAATATTAAAAACACATGTGACCTTTGGGGAATTTCAACAAAAATATTACACTCTGTAATACCAGTCTTGGCTCCCCAGTTAGCTGTAATTTTTAATGCTTGTATAAACAGTGGTCTATTTCCTGATAAAATGAAGTTGAGTAAAGTTATACCTCTTTTTAAATCTGGTAGTGCAGATGACCCCTCTAATTATAGACCTATTTCAGTACTACCTACATTTAGCAAAATTTTTGAAAAACTAATGCTCTCACAACTTCAAACTTACTTTTCAAAAAATAAAATACTTCATGGTAAACAATTTGGTTTCACGCGGGGTCGCTCCACAACTGACGCTGGTGTGGAGCTTATCAGTAACATATTTGATGCTTGGGAGAACTCACAGAATGCCTTAGGTGTATTCTGTGATCTATCCAAAGCATTTGATTGTGTTCACCATGATATACTTATCAGGAAATTGAGCCACTACGGAATTAATGGTATTGCTCTTGAATTATGCAAATCATATTTGAGTAATAGGGTCCAAAGTGTAGATGTCAACGGAATAAGATCTCCTGGGTCTGCCGTTACTATGGGAGTTCCGCAGGGCTCGATACTCGGACCCTTTCTCTTTTTAATTTATATTAATGACTTACCTTTTTTTATAAGGGACAACTGTGAGGTAGTGTTGTTTGCTGATGATACTTCATTAATATTTAAAGTAAATCGACATAATCCTGATATTGACGACGTAAACCACACCCTCTCAAAAATAGTACATTGGTTTAGCATTAACAATTTGTTATTAAATAGCCAAAAAACGAAATGTATCAGGTTTGTGACACCTAATGTCAAAAAAGTTAATGCTAACATTAATTTGAATGGGGATGAGTTGAGCCTTGTGGATACAACTAAGTTTTTAGGAATTACATTAGATCCCAAACTTCAATGGGGTTCTCACATAGTCGCTCTAGCTAAAAAGCTGAGCGCCGCAGTCTTTGCGGTGGGTAAGATTCGCCAATTGACTGATGTTGATACAGCTCGATTGGTATATTTTGCCTACTTTCATAGTCTGATGAGTTATGGAATTTTACTGTGGGGTGATGCTGCTGATATTAACACCATCTTCGTTCTCCAAAAGAAAGCTATAAGGTCAATTTATTCGCTAGGGTCCAGATATTCTCTTAGAGAAAAATTTAAAGAGATAAATATAATGACAGTAGCATCACAATACATTTTTGAAAATTTAATTTATGTCCATAGAAATAAAGAAAGTTTTCTTAAGATTAGCGATATTCATGACAAAAATACTAGGAATAAGAATAATCTAGCTACTCTTAAGACCAGACTCCACAAGATCAGCAAATCTTTTAAGGGGTACTGTATACACTTTTATAACAAAGTTCCCAGTCATATTAAAGCCTTGTCTATTACAAAATTCAAAGCTACTATCAAGCAAAAATTATGCAATAAAGCATATTATAAAATTTCGGAATATTTAGACGATAACAAGGCTTGGGAATAGAGTAAAATTAAATAAATGTGTAGTATCTCGGAACGGAAGTCTTTGTGTGCTCTATAAAATATCATTTAAATTAAGTAACTTGTCAAATTTGCCATTGTTTTCCTATGTAAGTGATTGGGTATGTCATGCTCGCTAAAAAGTCTGTGCTTGCGGTGGCGTCGTGTGCCGGGTCGGTCACTTCCCTGTAACATGGTTGAGGAGGCCGATGGCTGGCACATGCGTCATACTCGTGAACGGGTGCTGCTTGCGTAGACTGGTCTATCCGATCTGCTTACATTGTAACGGATTGATTGATGGATTACATAAGACTTTCGCAATTATTCACCACTTGGGCGAAAAAGAGTATACTGATTCTTCGTTCTGGGCGACTTCGCTTCACTCAGCCATAGTAATTATAATATTATAATATTTGTATAAAAATATTTATTGTAAATTTACAATAAATTATTATTAAACTGCTCTGATTTAAACCAACTTGTAAATTTTGTAATAATTCACTACATTGTAAACTGGTTTTGAAAAGAGCAACACTAGAGTTTCTTGCCCGTTCTTCTCTAGTGAAAACCGCTTTCCGAACCGGGTGGTAGATAAAAAAAATGACTGAATCTAAATGATGTTGAACATTTTAATGGATTCAATAAATTATTTTCATTTTCATTTTTCATTTTCATTTTCATAATATATTTTTTCTTATTTTATTATTATTACATTATTTAGTTATTACTTTATTGTACAAAAAATAGGGAAAAAATATAAAACAAAACATTTAAGGCCTTATTCAAAGACAGTTTTAAAACTAATTTAATAATCAAATGTTATGTTTTTCAAAGAAAAAAAATAGTTCGTATGGGACAAAAATTTGATATCTAAATTAATTTTGAATAAGGCCGTTAAACTATATTTACAGTACAGCTGTATATTTTTATTATTTTTTGTGTGTTAATATATATGTGTTAGGCTACACTAGTTGATAGGCAAGGTAAAACAGTAAAGGATAAATCCAGAAAATTCATAATTCATGTCACATTCTTTTGTACACGTTTACTTTCCGAACGACGAGCCGGTAACTCGATTTTCCAATAGTTATACAAAGAGCAGAGTTTTTGTTCTGCCTAAACAATGGCGGTATCATTTGGCTCGTATTTTTTCCCAATCAATTGGAATTGGGAACAATGTGCTCGAAGGGCTTACGTTTGAATCCAAATGCCTGCTTTAGTTCAGCCAAATTTATACTTGTCATACATTTTCACGAGCTGTTCTGTAATGTTTTCGTCATTGGAACTTATAAAATTCGTTTGAAAAAGGCACTGAAAGTTGGTACCGAGCTCTCGTAATTTTATACTACGAATACGATAAAAAAATATTTCGCGTTGATTCCTACGATTTGAAACAGTGATATGACAAAGGGATAACAATGTAGATTAACTGATATCGTGAGAATAGAGTTTCCCCCAGGCAGGGATAGTTATGTACCGCTAATTTACTCAATTCTGTATCAACCCATATACGTCCTACTGCAGGGCGCGGGCCCCCTCTACAATGGAGAGCACGATTGAGAGTAGTTAGGCCATATAGCTGTCCTAGTGCGGGTTGGCGGACTTTACATACCATAGAAATTCTTGTGAATCGCTATATCGTGTGGTGATTTACTATCAATACACACATGATTCCAAAAAGTCAGAGGTGTGATTCCCTGGGATTCGAAACCGCAATCACCGTGAACATGTTGGCAGCCGCGTCTGGTCCGTTTTCCAACAGGCCACCACGCACTTCAAACAATTACAGTGATCTTTTCAAAACCATGTACGTATGCGCAGACTGAACCCAAACGACCTTGTTCATAGACAGTCTTAAAATATATTATACATATATCGAATATTTTGTGTTCTTCGCTCTAACTAAATTCAAAAGTCGTTCGAAAAGGATTAACATTCAATAACTAAAACTTGAGTGATATACTTGAGTGAGTCACAATTTTGGAATTTCCATTATTGTGTGGGGCGACCCCTATTCTATATACCTACGATTATTTTACCACCAACATTCACTAGCACTTAAAAGAATTATATAGCCGGTCAAGATTTAAAATTACCCTTTTATTAGCATAATTTTAATTTATTCAACAATATTTTTCTTCTGTTCCACATTTCGCTGCAAGTGAGGTCGACACATGTTTTATATGCACGTTGCAAATTACAAGGCTTGTTACTTTACTGCCGGCCTACCTGACGTTAAACCTTACTAATTTATACACTTGCTAGATTTTATGAGTTAATTAGTTTAAACAGCTTTTAATATTGCTTCCGTATGATACGAGTCAGTGTTAAGTAAGCAAATAGATCTAGTTAGTCTAGTAAATAAGTCTAGCCTAGATGGTAGCCATGAAGGTGATAGTGCCCCACTTTTCTGGATACTAACTTGCTGCTAGGTCCTTAATCATACGTCAATCTTTTCATGCCTCCTTTAACCTGATGTATCCCTTACCTATGTTTTTTCTTGAATATGACCGAATTGGATATACAAAATTGTGATAAGGGCTATCACTGAAAAGACCCCATAATCCAAAGCTCGATGTAACACTAATTTTCTAATTGACTAAGGTCCACATAATAAGATAATAAAAAAAGTTTCCGACGAATTGAGAACCTCCACCTTTTTTCAAAATCGATTAATAAAGGCAATAATTACTATTTACTACCCTCTTTATACTAAAACGTTGGCGAGATTTGACTCGCTTCATTTCACTTGTTGTTTTATGATTTTCTTATACAAGCAGGTGCACAAACCCGCCCACACTGGCACCACATATCGAATGTAAGCGAATTTAATCAACTTTTGTCACCATTACCGTATAACCCAAATGCATATTGTCGTAGAAAATGTTCGGTAAAACGCCCTCGCACATGCCGAAGACACTCGTCGCTAAGTGTCTATTACAGGTGGGCGGGGATCGCAACTAATACATATTTTTACATACGTATAAGTGTTTATGCAGTACCGAATTTCGTCTAAACCAAATGACCAGTTATGCATTTTCTCACAGAAAATCTACCAGAAATAATAACTCAGATATTATTACACCGATAATTTAAGTTAGTTGCATCCACATGACCCCTTTCATCCTCTAACATTTTTCCTTCTTTTCCATACAGGGTATATCAAGACTGCTACCGAAAACGAAGCCGGGTGGTAGCTTTTAGTGATTTCAGACACAATACAACTAAAAATTGTGCAAAAAAAGCCACAATATTTTATAATTTTGTTATTTTTTCCTATTGTTGTATATGGACGGTTAATACATAGGGTTTTTTTTTTCACAGAGTAATTTGTTTTTTTTTTTCGTATTACTAATGTACACCTTTTTATTCTTAAACACGCTATGGTGCGGAAGTGTTTAAATTATCGTTTTAGCAAAAACTATGGAAACCATCCAAATACGACGATATTTTGAAAAAATCTTCAAAATTTTTAGTCGCATTGTGTCTGAAGGCACTACAATTACCACCAGGCTTCGTTTTCGGTAGCAGTCTTGATATACTCTGTATATTCAATGGGCGGCGATTAGGTGATGTCGCTTACTTGTATGCTTCATCTAAAGCATATAAAATCCACGTTAACGACAACATTAAGTTCACTGATACTGCGCGGAAAGACCAAAAGCTTTATTCTAATCAGAGAATCAGGCAGTAAAATTACAAAAAGCAAGATTATCTCTATCCGTCTCTCTTCTCGTTGCCTAATTTTTATTCAAGCTCCTAGAACACATTTATCTACACAGGGTATATCAAGACTGCTACCGAAAACGAAGCCGGGTGGAAGTTTAAGCGACTTCAGACACAATGCAACAGAAAATGTTGGAAAAAAAGCGACAATATTTTTTTTGTATGGTCGTATTTGGGTGGTAGATACATTTTTTCGTAAAATAATAGTATATACCCTTTTATTTATAAAGACTTTAAGGTATAAAAGAGTTTAAATTATTATTTTAGCAAAAACTATGGATTTACCACCCAAAAATGACGATATTTAAAAAATTATAAAAAAAATGTCGCGTTTCTTAGCAAAATTTTTAGTTGCATTGTGTTTGTAGTCACTAAAACTACCACACGGCTTCGTTTTCGGTAGCAGTCTTGAGATACTCGGTATAATATATACACGCGACCAAGTACAAACAGTACCATGCGTTTTTTGGGCGATACAAATTGCAATCCATTTATCCACGTATCCTAAATATAAATAAATAAGTCGAAGCGATAAGAATACTTTTTGTTCTACATGACTTTTGATGTAAGCTGCATATTTATTTTATTTGAATAAATTAATTAATATCACAATCTAATGGCACATAATCCGATTATTTATGAATAAATTATTTACAAGAAACAGCTGTGGTGCAGTATATATAACCACTTACGGAACAGCTTGGTATGTTAATAACCTGATAAAGAAGTGAATTTGTGAGTTCGAGATTATCTTTAGAACTTAAATCGATTGTGAAAGTTCCTAAGGTCTAAAAGCCTAAGGCAGAAAAGTAAATACTACACTTAAGTACTTTACCACGTGATTTAACCCTTTTACAGAGTCTATTATTTGACTTTACAATTCAAACTTCAAAATTTACTTCTAAATTCGAACTGCGTAATTTGAATCAGTAGTCTTAATTTAATTGCCCCAATTGAAAGCAGGCCCTTTTTCCACGATTTTTTCATGAGCTCCCAACATTACTTTCAACCAGATCCGGCAATTTTCTTTGTAAAATGTCGCAGTAATAAACTTTTCGAAACCTTCGAAAAAATTCATACTTCCACTTTTAAAGTGGCATTAAAATAAGATAATAGAAATATTGTGTAATTTGTGTAATTACTTAGGACTGAATAATTTTGATTAGACACCCTTCTTTGAGAATATCAGAGAGCACGCCGTACAGTGCAATCAAACGAAATGGGTTTATTGGTCATGTAGGCAATTAAATATAATAGCTATTGTATCAAGTCAATAAAAAGTACTTAATCTATATTTGCAATAAAAAAAAGATTATATTATTGTATAAATTAAATGTACTTAGATTTCGATAGTCTTCTTATTTATTATAACTAAGAAAAATCTTATTCAAGCAAATACATTCCTAAGAAAATACAGTTCCTTCCAAAATCAAACCCCAATAAATGTGTGTTGAATCATATTTCATCCCTCGAGAACCCCCTGGAAATTAAATTCCATACTTTGAAATATCTGATCAAATATCGTTCACATCACATTCATGTAAAACAGCTAAATATAGCAATTAAAAATGCATAAGTTACAGAGCTTTTTTACCATAACAATGGCTTCATCAGATGAAAATAACTACTATAAGCGGTTTTCCCAGCTCAGAAAATGGCGAGCCACTTAGCGGAGTGTCCCGATTTGAATACGCGAACCCGGATGTGGTCATGTACCGTTACTGAATGTAGTAGCTATTTATTTATTCGTATAAATAGTCTTACTAACATCATAAGTCAAGTAATTTAACTTTAACAACGAAAGTAGAACGGCCCGCGCGATTGTTGTGTTAATTGACTTGTGAGTTGTGATATAATCCACGATTTTTAATTAATTGAGTGAATTAAAAAAGTAAGTTGTGCTTAATTGGTTTGTTAAAGTGAATGTATTAACTTTTTTAGTAGAGAAAATATGTGAAATACTGTGAAACTTATCAATGATATTAATTGGATGGTTATGTTTTGGGGTTTTTATAATTACTTATTATAAATTAGAATATAAAAGCACTAATATGTTCTAAAGATAGACACAATAAATTGATTACAAGATTAAACATAAAAAAGTTTTTGTGTAAAAGATAAAGCTGCGGTACGCTCGAAAAGCTCATATTTATTAATGATTTCTTTATTTGATTTCTGTGATAAATCATTATCCCCAAGCCACTGTATCTAAGCTATAACACTTTCCATCAACCTACATCCTACACCTCGGGGAAAAACCGCGGATACCGCATATTGGCCCAATTAACACCAACACTCCAAAATCTGCATCAAACACTGGCACCAAATTCGAACATTTTTCAGCGAGCGTTGCCAAGACGAAATTGCTTTCACGTTACGAACGCATAAAACAATCCACGTGCACCGAGACTATAATAATTAGAATGCATTGGAATAACGGAATGTCCGAGAGTGGATTCCGGATGCGCATTGACCTAATGGTACGGATAGATGAAAACCGGTCCCTGATCTGACGTATCTCGGTCTAGATGGGGGCACGGTTTCATAAAACCGACTGCACACCGGCACGCGACATTATTTACGAGCCGTCGTTTATATGCAGAATCTGCAACACGTCAGTATATGGAGATGCGAGGACGCGCGATCTTCAAAAGATATGCCGTTTGCCCGATTTATGTTGTTGACACGAAAGCTTTTGATACTTTTGAACTAAGGACAGGTGTATTTGTGTTTGGAAAATTTACATATCTAAATGATCTCGTTTTTTATGAATTGTGGTAAATATCAAAGAATCTAAATCAATGAACAAGTCATTAACAAACCAAGAGCTTTAGACATACCAAAATTAATGTTAAAACTTTTGTAAATTTGTGTGATTATTTCGCCAAATTTCTTTGAGAAATCTTAAATAATAGTACTTTATGTTAAATAAATACTAATATGATAAAGAAAACAAATTAATAAACACAAGAATAAAGAATTTAAAAAAACTTAAATACGGATACATCTTTATGGTCGTCTTAATAATTAGAAAAAAGAACAACATAACACCTCGTTAACATACTATTATTGAACGAGTTCTTATATCACACGAACAAATAGGTATACTGGAACATACTATATCGATATAATAACAAAAAGAAAACAGTAAAAAAGCTACTCTATCGCATGATCTTTAACATTAACATAATCTGTATCTGTATCTGTATCAGCCCATATACGTCCCACTGCAGGGCACGGGCCTACTCTACAATCGAAAGTACGATTGAGAGTGGTTAGGCCATATAGTCCACCACGCTGGCCTAGTGCGGGTTGGCAGACTTACATACCATAGAAATTCTTATGAACCGCTATGGTATGCAGGTTTCCTCACGATGTTTTCCTTCACCGTTTTAGTGCGTGGTGATTGACTATCAATACACACATGACTCCGAAAAGTCAGAGGTGTGCCCTGGGATTTGAACCCGCGACCACCGTGAACATGTTGGCAGCCGCGTCTGGTCCGTTTACCAACAGGCCACCACGCACTTCGACTTCACTTAACATAATCATTTCTCTATTAATTTTCTCTTTTTCTATTAAAATCGTGTTTTCGTGGTAGTAAGACACTTTTGATGGTTCATCTTGCCAGACACATTAAAGCTGATAATTTCCGAAACCACCATGATGGAAACGTCATAATAGCTGATCGTATGGTGCATATTTCAGACGCATGCGCAAATAAACTATCAGCTTTTATATCATGACGAAAGTCTGGCATCCAATCTCTACATAAAATAATAAAATAACATAATTAAAAAAACAGAAGAATGAATTGTTATAAAATGTTACATAGAAATACTTTGCAGCTCTTTAGTAAGCTTCGATGAAATAATAAATAAATAACACCCAACAGTCATATACATAGTCCTGACCCCACACTAAGATCCACTCTTGTGTCGTAGGTATCAGGAACTACGAGAGACTTTTCGGTCTCACAAACACCCAGACCCGGAAGAAATATTTGTGGGCCGCACAAATTAATTAATTTTTAATTATATAATAATAATTCGATTAAGTAAATATTGTTTTACTTTGCAATCTAGTATACACTTTAATACCTAGGAAAGGGTCGGTATCACAATCGCAGAAACTTTTCGAGACGCAATAGTTCTTCGGCGCGTTCTGTGAAGTGAATGGATGACACCTCTTACTTTTCTTTCTCTTTTCTTCCCTTTTCTCAACATATCTAGTCAATGATTGACTTCACTTTTCTTTTCTTGTTATCACCTCATAATTTATTTATGGCTCCGGTGTCCATAACACAAGTTCAATCTTTCCATGGACGCTGGCGCATACTGGGTTAGGTTTATATACCTATATGGGTGCGCTAAGAAATAAAAAAATAAATAAATTTTAAATTTAAAATCATCTTAATACTTCTAGGCCTTCAATAATTAACTCGATGAGTGAGGGATTAACTTTAGCCCAAGGCTTTAGAATCGACTCATTTATTATAAAACTAAAAATACCACTGATTATAAAAGTAAAAATAATTTATTTTCATTATTTTTACTTTTATAATCAGTGAGATGCCATAACAGGACTATAATATTTTTTTTCCTGTGTTTTATTTTGTTGGGGAGTGATTCTATTAGCTACAGAGTGTTGTGAATGTACATGTGGGGTGAATTAACCGACAAAGGGGTAGGGTCTCGCTATTTAATACGACAACTCACCCTTTGCCGATTTTATGTGTAGGTGTAGGGGAACTTCCGGGGAGGCAGGACTATGATATAGCAATGTTTTCATTCGCCCCTTGTCGGCCCCCCTTGGTAAATTAAAGAAATGTCAGGTGTGAGTAAGCGTGGTGGGTAAAATATGGTCGCAATAGTTATTTTTTAGTACCAAAACTAAATTTTTAGTTTATGGATTGTCATGTTAGAAGGAAATATATCCGTATATTAATAAAGCCGTGAATACCTCGCTATTCAAAATAATTGAGTAAATTCAAAGCCTTGGACAAAAGTTAGTCCCTCACTGATCCGAGTTTATTAAATAGGCCATTGGATCGTAAATCGTTTTTAAATGGCTTCATCTTTCTACATAATAATAACTTTTGCACGTCACATGGCAAAATGTACAGGAACTATTTTATGTAATACTATTTAACACCTCATGATTTTTACCTACATTTTATGCAAATAAAGGATTTCTGATTCTGATTCTGAAGGCTTTTACAACGACCTGTATCACCAACTAAATACTCCTGAAATCTTCCAAGCGAACATCCACCACCATTAAAATACATATTATCACACAAAACGCGAGTATTTCTAAGCCAGCACTGTAGAATATGTGGGAAAGCTTCACGTGCAGAAAATATTCAACATAAAGGTTATTAATGTGTCTATGGCGCGGACTGTATTTACGATGGTTCGTACCGCACTATTTCCTGCAGGACCTCTTTGCTTAAATATATTACGGTGTGTGAACTTTGTAATGTATTAAATTCAGTCACACATTATTTAATGTTAAGTAACATTTTATGCATAGCAAATATTCAGAAATATATTAAATTTAAAAAATATAGTATATGCTTCAGATAATTGCACATAGTTGTCTTAGCTTTGACGAAGAAAAACGTAATAATAATAATTAGGTAGATTTTAGAATACATTGAGTTTTCAAATATGTACTGGCCCAAGAAAAGGTGTTCTTTAGGAAATAGAAAAAAATCCTAACGAACAGTCATACCTCCCAAATCGAGCTAATATATTTTAGTGTTTTTTTTTTGTATCGACAATCTATTTTTCTTCTAGTTTTTTTCAATTATACAACTGCATATCAGACAGGTATTAAATCATCTGATGAATAAAAACAACTTTGATTAATTCGTATTATAATTATGATAATAAATTCATCAACACAACCTTTCGTAAACACCTAAATATTAATAATGTCATAATTAATATTAATTGGGATCAGCGCTACATGTTTTTGCATGCATTTTGGAGTGGATTTTAAATCATATTTTCGACATTGCTGAACTGAAAACCTATGAAAAAAAAATCAGGTTTAGAGACTCGATGGTATTCCTCTCGCGCACCTTCCATTTCTACTGTTGTCAGCCAGAATCAAAAGTAGCATGCAAAAATTTACACCAAATTTAGAAGTTTAGTCTTTCAAGATCACTAGCTTGGCTTTAGCTCGCAACTAAACTAATTAGAAAGAAAACAGCTAAGAAAATAAGAACCCGAGTAATGTCTACTTCCCTCCATATGTTATAAACAATTATTTCTAACAAAAAACCTATGCATTCCGGAATCAAAGCTAGAACATCAAAATATTCATATATTCATCGCGAGTAAACTATTAAACGGAGCATGATGTAGTCAAATAACTAAAGCAATACCAATAAATTCTCCAACGCGAACATTTTCAATAATTCATTACTATTACTTAAATAGGACAATGTAGATCCTATTACATATAATTTATTCGTACCGAAACCCGGACATCCTATGGCGGGTCCGGCACGATCGGATCTCATTTATGCATGCCATGCCGACGTAACAACATGAAAAAATATAACTCAAGGAAAAGTAATTGAGCGGATAAACCGAGCGATCCGGACTGGGCCATTATATCGACTGTTATTCATATTTTGATTTGCAAATTGTATACGATATTATTGTAATTGGAGTTAGTTATTTCCGTACCTTCTTCTGCCTATCCTTATTTTATACTTGGTGGATGCAACATGTATTTTTTAGATCATGTGAAATTATCTGGTTTTTGATCGTGCCTGCCTAGTGTCTATCATCAATGTTTTCGGGAGTGGACGAATCGTATGCGTTTTGTGAACTCCACGTGCCTTCTAAATAATTATGTAGAACTTTTCTCTTGATGTTTTTTTTTACTGCTGTAACAAAAAATATAAAATAAGAATACACACATGACTTCAAAATTCAGTTTTGTGAGCCATGGATTTGGACTATCGACTTCCGATTTGACAGCCACTTTCCTATCCTAACTCTTACTGTATTAAATTATTTTTATGCCTGGAGGCAAATAATTTCCCGGGACAGGTGACGTCATAACCAAATCTGTATAAGCACAAAACACGAGTACGTTTCCAAGAAACATTCTCCTTTGTACGTAATGGGAAAAAGATATGAGTTGTGGCCACTAGTCGTAATTCGGGTCTCCTTTGTAAACGAATGCTTAATACGTTTGGCAAAGACAAGGGTCCAGTAAATATTTGCTTTCATATCCTTTCATGGAGATGCGACGTCAGAGATTGATGGTACAGAACATAGATTTTTCTTGTTGAGGAAGAACATTATAAATAATCTCATCACGAAGTTACAATATGTAAATAATTAATTCATAGAGTCTAGTTGCAATCGGTCGATTGGTACTTTGTGAAACTTGTCGAATGTATGTACATATATTGTATATTCATATTGACTACTTTCGTGGCGAAATTGGGCACGCCGCCTGTAAAATGAGAGGTCGCGGATTCGATCCCTGCACCGAAACAAAATATATTTATGTGACCTACTAGTATTTCTTTCGGGTCTGGGTGTTTGTGAGCCTGAAAAGTCTCTCGTAGTTTCTGATAACCAGGACACAAGACTATGTATTTAACAGTTAGGTGTTTTTTTATTCCTATTTTATTTATTATTTACGTATTATTTGTTTTGGGTATGTGTGAGATCAGAGTCTCTCGTAATTTCTTATACGAGCGAAACAAGACTTGTACCTTAGTGTAGGATCGGGACTTTCTATGTGACTATTGGTAGTCTAAACTCGTATTATAAAGAGAGATTTTATTGTTTGCTTATATTGAATAGGCTCTGAATCTACTGGACCGATTTTAAAAATTCTTTCACCATTTGAATCCTAAATTATCCCTGGTGAACATAGGCGATATTTCCAAATAAGTGTATCCACACCCGAGTAAAATAATATTTCATTAAAATATCAGAAATACGAAACGTTCAACTACTTACTGGTGGTAGGTGTCTCATATGTGAGAGGCCGCCTGGGTAGGTACCACCGCAATATCTATTTCTCCCGTCTAACAGCAGTGTAAATGCACTGTTGTGTTCCGGTTTGAAGGATATTGTAGTCAGAATAACTACCGGACATATCGAGACTTAACATCTTATCTCAGGATGGTTGCTTTGTAATTCAAGGTGCTGTTTGGTTTTGCTACTGTTTATGGGCAGTCGTATCGCTTACCATCAGGCGAATGTCATGCTCGTCTCGTCATTCATAGCAATACAAATGATGTTGCACAATTTTGCTCAAGAAAAATAACACCGATTTGGATGCACCATAAAATATACCTTGTACTATGGTGTAAACATATCTTAAGTACCCATGTACCCATGTTGGTACTACCGACCGAGGCCACCAGACGAGTCGCAACTACGTTGTTCGTAGTTTATTTATATTCGTGCACCACTTTACCTTATTCCTTACATCCCGACCTCGCTCGAGTTGACGCTAGGTATATCGCCGATAAAAATATGTTTTGTTCTGCCTTGCAGACGTATTTACCTACTAACTTGGAAAACTGTATCACAACTCACATAGCAGTTCCGGAAATAATACTGATGGCGCCGTCGGTGAAACGAGAGGCTGCGGGTTCGATCCTCGCACCGAAAAATTTGGCGCGGCCCACAAATAGTTCTTCCGGGTCTGGGTGTTTGTGAGACCGAAAAGTCTCTCGTAGTTCCTGATACCCACGACACAAGATTCGATCTTAGTGTGGGACCAGGGCTTTATATGTGACTGTAGGGTATTACTTATTATTTATATATATACAGTGGCCAGAGCAAGTACTGGGTAAAATGAGACTTAATATCTTACGTCTCAGGATGGCGAGCGCAGTGGAATCTCAAGCATTGCTTTGTAATTCATGGTATTGTTTGATATTTGCTACTGGTCATGGGCGGTCGTCTCGCCATTCAAAGCAATCAAAAAATCCTTTTATTTTCGATAGACAACTCAGAAACAACTAAATATACGTAAGTTGTACGTATGATGCGTACTAAACCAAATATTTATTAAAAATATTATTTTAAATTTCATCAAATAGCGCTTTATAAACATTTGATTCGGAAGACTTCGCTAATTCGTTCATTCAAAGTATTAATTTATAAAATTATTTTTGGCTGCATAATACAACCCGGTTATATTATTAACAACTGATTTAGTTATGGTTTTTCGTTTAACAGACTGATACAAAGAATAAAGCCCCATTTACACGAAGAGAGTTACTAACGACGAAAATCGTATCCCATGATAATATAACTGCCATAGATTATCCTGTTTAGACAAATGTTTACACAATCAGGGGTGTCGCCAGCCGATGGCCCAGGCGGGGGCAAATAATATAGAGAATGAGAAAAGTATGAATTGTAGGTAAAGTCAAGAGCACATAAAGCTTTTTACTTTTAGTACGAGCCTTACATCTACGGCGATATGCAAAAAAAATACCGTATAGTAGGCAAGTCAAGTCAAAGATTTTGGTTGCTTTACATTTGGCAATTTTTTTAATCTCTAGGCCCCCCCTAGAGATAAAAAAAAGCTGCCCCTACCTGCCCCCCCTTGGCGACGCCCTTGTATACAATGCTACTTTTTTATATCCTTACGATAATCGTATCTAGGAGACGAAAAACCTCGCACTTTATAAATGTTTTTTAACAGATATACCCACTGCAAAACCAGTTTCTTGTTATATTGCCAACATCAAAGATTAATCGGAAAATCATCACTTTCTTCGTTTATATCGGTAGTATCGGCACCGCGTCAACATTACAATAAGTATCCTTACATTATTGCGTTTAAACATAATATAGATTTCATTATTGTAAATTAAACACTTTAAACTGCAACCATTTGCACCCTATAAGGCCACGGAACGATTTTCCTTGAAGTGTATTATCGGATAATTCATATACACAATTACGGTTTACCACAAATTTCTTCTTAACCATTACTGTCCTTTTAAAGCGAAAGTTGAAAAGTAAACTATTATTTTATTTTTCAAGGACTTCAGTTGGCAACAAGCTTCGATACTAGGATCGATACCAAAGCCTGTGTAGATTTATTATGCGCTATATAATTGAATTACATCGTAGTATCAGACTAATGTATTTCCAGCAAGATGTATCTAAACCCAATTCATATTAACAGCACCAAATACTGTCTTGTTGCACCAGAATCAAAACGTGTGACTTATTTTCTTTATTGAAATAAAATTTTCTTCACTGAATAATATCAAAAGAGATAATAAGAAACACCATTTATGATTAAAACTGGACTGAAAAGCAATGAATTGCTCTCTACCGATTGTTCAACCACGTCTTCTTCGTGCATCTTCCCCCATTCCCCTCACAATTTAAGAGATCACCAACGTCTACGTACAAAGTCCTATAGACGTTCACTCGCAGCGATAACTTCCATTATGAGAGATATTTCCAACCCAAAATTAAGCATTAAAAAAATTAACACTGCAAATAAATAAAACAGACGTCGCTCTCCTTAAGCTTAATTCATTGCATAATTCGCGTTTAACTTATAATTTACGAGTCAGAGCCCAAGCTGCCCACCTTCATTCATCGCCGAACCTACGCCCAATTATTTATAAAGATAGGTCGATTTCGCAATCGGAATTAACAATATTGCATCAAAATTAAGGCTTACATAAATTTAATTTGAAATACCGCTGCCCACATTATTCAGATTCCGGTCGACGACGTTCCATTCGATGTCTGGATAATGCACACACTTGGTTCGGGACATACCTCAATACAGACACAAGATTGTGTACTTATACAGGGTGACAATGACATGATATTTAATTTCACCCACATGTTTCTAATCACCCTAGGTAAAATTTTCATTACTCTTTGTAGACGGCATTTCATTTCACAATTCACAATCTGTCCAATACAATATAAGGAAATGTATGTTTGTAACTCAATACATTACTTATCTCCATTTGAGGTCTCTCAACAGCCCGTAGCGTTGTCTCTAGAATCAACTTTCGTTATACCACACCGCTTGGTTGTCATAGGTTCGATTTAAGAATCGAACCCCCTAGGGTAACCCACTAGGGGGCTACTCTATTCTCCGACACGAAGTTCGAATGGTCGAACGTTCGTCTTCCACGTAAAAGACAAAAGTTTTCCACTTCTAAAAATGTATACTATTGTCTATGCACTTATCATTCACTCCGAACTTAATCTTTAGTTACGACTTCTTATAGAGGATTCGGATATTTTGTAAATAATTTAAGCATATTCGTACTGTTTTACGTACGACGTTTGAACATTCATCATCGTGTCGGAGTAAAAAGTTACACCCCCAGAACGGAGATCAACTATGCTGATTTTGCAAAATGCTAAAGACGCGCTATTCTCTGTGCTATAAACATGTTACATAGCATGTCACATCATAATGGTTGGCTGAGGCTGGGCCAACTTCTACCTACTCCAAACTATCAACAACGAAAAGTCAAGGGCAGCCGAGCCTAACACACCGTTTACACGTTTGCGTTGGAAGCTGGCCGAGGTTGGCCAAGCATGTAAATGGGCCAATATTATAGAAAAAAAGAAAGATTTATTTATTGGTACCAATTAACACACATGAAAAAGAAAACAATATACGCAAAACATTCCAACACATATACGCATAATTAATCAACTAATTGTGCCAAAAATAGGAGCACTACCAGCAGTACCACTTTTAAGGTTGTTTGCACCGAAATAGCGTTCAATGTTATTGGTTTGACACGCAAGGCTTTCACGCGTCAGCTATGTAGACTTCATATAATTATAATTGGTGTATATAAAAAGACGAAGTTATTTAACAGTGTATGGTATAATACTATACAAAAACCGGATGCATATTTTGGCAGAAAGGATCGTTTCGCTTTATGAAACAAAACATGGCTTTTAGTATTATGGGCATTATGGGAAGTTTTAATTTTACTGTATGAAACATGTCGCTTACTTAATACTAAGATATATAGTAATACGGTCGGAAACTAAGAGAAAATACGTATAAGTTTCCCAAAGAAGCCACAAACGTTAATTTTAATTTGGTTTTATAAATATGAAATCGAGACATCGACGGCCATAGTAGCTACTATCGGGGATGTACTGACACGTGTGCCATAATCTTTTCATTATCTATAGGCATTTTATCGAATCAGTTTTAATACGCATTGTTAATATTGACTCAGTTCAAAAAGTGCATTCCGTGGAACTGGCCGCGCATTGGGAACTTGACACAACACCAGGTAATATCACCCTTATTACGCAAAAAATAGAGTGTTTATATTCATCGTAAAATTTGCGATACATTCGTAATTGCTCTGTATAAAATTTCGAAGTAAACCCTTTCAAGGTGACATGCGGTTGCGAAGTGGCATATGATTGAAAAGAATCGGCGAAGCGCGAACCGTTTTGTTTATATTGGATCTTGATATTTATATTCGGACCAAAATTATAGATTTTATGATAATATATGTATTTGATAGATTTTTAATTTATATGTATATTAGTAGATCTTAATATTTCGAATTAATAATTATAATTAACCTTGAAAATGTCAACAGTGTAATCTTTGCGCGTATTACACCATCTGCCTAATTATTAATAATATAAATCGTGGAGGTGTGGTTTTAATGATCCTTCATTTCAATACGTGATTATTTTATCAAAATATTTATTCAGTTTTAATCTAGTCTTAACACAATAACGTTTTGTAAATACATTTTATAGCATTTTTTCCAGCATTTTCTCGATATAATGCTAGAAAGTAAATTTGTACGAAGCCTCCTGATTCCTCATCTGCCTGCTAACGAAATCTCATACATATTGATAACTTCATCACAGTTAGTCTACATTAAGCTAGTAACTGTTCCGTATCCTAGTACTTCGTATTCAATGACTAGAAATTCTACTGTCGTTTCAAACTACAATGAACCAGAATTTCTTAAAATTTCCTCTCACAAAAAGAATGTCCGTAAGCTCCGCGGATCCAAGAGATTAATTCTAAGAAGGAACGAGCATGCGCAATTTCTTTTCCCATTTAAAACACGACCACCCGTGTCATGAAGTGCGTTGGTATAAAACAGCATTCCTCTATGTCGGTACACTCGACAAAAAGAAAATGGGTAATCCATTTTGACGGAACGCTAAAAAAATCCCGAGCAACGTCGCCCGTTCAATTATTGAGCGAAAGCGTGCGGTAATTTTCGTACTAAACTAGTGCAACGTTAATTTGTCACCTGATGTATAAATCATGTCTTTATTATGAAGTCGAATATGGTCAGCAATCATTACAGGGACTTCCTGCATCGTGTGTTGTGTTAATAAGTGAAGGTTTTGGTGTATCAATTTTTATAAGTGGTTTTATGGCTTTGACAAACGAGCAAGCGGGGATCTTGAGTGTGGTAATAGTTTTTGTAAATAGATGGGAAAAGATACGGAAGAAAATGCAAGATTTGAATGTTTAGTTGTCCATAACTCGCTGACTAAACACGACAACAAAGCTACCTTCATTATTACGTTTTGTTGTTAGTGACTTGGCTGAATTAAGTACTTGCAGCTGCATCTCATAAAATCCTAGAATCAATTAAGTATCACTTATTTAACAAAACTGCAGTGCTAACTTATACTTACAAGCTATTTCTAGTGGTTGCAACTTGTGATAAGTTTCTACGATTCCAATAAAGCTGTTTAAACAAGCTTGCATGCAGTGTGTCTCGAAGCCGATCGCTCGCAACTTGATCCGCTTCTTTAATTGTCCGTTTTGTGTTACATTTTTACTGTTACTAACTGTACCGGAGCTTGCTACAATTTCGGACCGTCCGGTTTTTTTTAATTACCGCACCCGACTACGCCACAGACACCGTTGCGGCATCGCGTATTTTATATATATTTAATTTTTATTATTGTGCTCATTTTGCCAAAACTCGTTTGCGTTTTCGAGAATAACGCAGTAAAGTTAGGCTAGGTTGAGATTTTAAGAATATTTTTATGTCTCTGCAATTTGAATGTGCTATAAATCATTTCGTGTTCTTGAAATTTCAACATCCAGCCAATGTAATACAATTCTTCTTCAGATAATTTATTAAAATACTCTAAAAATATTATCATTATTTTTTAACGATTGTAATATACTCTAAAATCAATCTTCAACATTTTTTTAATGGAACTGTTTAGTGTATTTTGTTAATCTTGGATTAAAACACCTCGATCACCAATGGACACATTTATTAATTGTAATTGGTATTATGACTTTTAATCACGACACTTGGGTAATAACAACATAAGCTCTTAATCCAACAGATTTTAAACTTGATGGTTCACTTGAAACATACAACGGCGAATTATAAACTTCGGTTTGACTGACTTAACGCCAGGGGGTGTCTTTAATTGATTGAGTGGCGTCTTTATCTCAGTACATTTTACAAATGTACTTTGTGACTTCAAGATAACAAATTGTGAGAATAATACAACGATATTCAGTGATACCTTCATAAACTTACCTCAATTCAACTAAGCTCAATCACGACATAATTCTAAACACAAACCTATAATTGATATATCATGTTTATTGTCCATTTATTTGCTTTACGTTGTTGAATTGATTCCCAATTGATTTGTGGAGATAAATTGACTGCTTTCGCACGTGCCAATTATTTTGCCCTCGTCAATATTCAATTCCGGTTCGAACCCTTTTTATACATCTAATCAGGTGTTACAAGACCGGGCGATTCTCTCAAAAATATTTTTCTTTCCCATATATTTTTTGTTTTTATTCCGATGAATGGCGACACGAGCATGCCATTCGCCTGATGGTAAGCGATACGACTGCTCATGAACAGTAGCGAAACCGAACAACACCATGAATAACAGAGCAGTGCTTTGCGCTGCCACTGCGCTCGCCATCCTGAGACGTAAGATGTTAAGTCTCATACGTCCAGTAGTTACTCTGACTACAATGTCCTTCAAACCGGAAATCAAACAATGTATTTATACTGCTGTTTCAATAGACATTGCAGTGCATGCACCCTGGCGGCCTCTCACATATGGGAGATCTAATAACCTCTTAAATGTGTTTCATTGAAACGGTTCCAAGAATTGATTTATAATGATTTAATGACAGGAGAAAACCTATCAGTACTATTTATGACTTTCATTTCAACTACCGGCTACGTGGAAACTTATAATTTCCTCTGATTCATGTTCGAAATTATATCTATTAGTTGCTGACAGTAATCATTAAGATTATATACGGTCTTGTTTTTTAATTAAGTGAAACCCTTTTCCTCTTATCGTGGCGATTTTATCTTATGGAGATTTCTTCGCCAATACGCAAAGGGTCCGTTTAGATAGAATTTACCTCGCCATTCCGGAAAATTAAGCTGTCGTGCTAACCAAATGAATTGAGGTGTGAACAACCGCTATTTTGTGTGGCAAGCTTTTTTAATCACACTAAACGTGTATCATGAATGTACCGAGAAAGTAATGGGAATAATATAGGCCTACATTGTAAAGCATAGACTTTATCAAGAATAAGATGACATTAAAAAGAATAAACGCTCAAAATTTGATTTTGAATGATCATAAACTCCACACTCTATATAAATTTTACACCTACAAATATGAGAAACACAATACGCCTCACACAAAACATATGATAATTTGTAAACTTAAATTATTCTTACCAGGTCGCTTCGTTAACATAATATTAGATTTGAAATGCGCAATTTTGATATTCCGATGCTTGTCAGAACTAAATACACCGAAATACTCTCCAAATTTACCACAATAGGCACACGATAGGCCATATTTCACATTCGAACCGTATTAATTGTCGATAGCATTGTTGATAATTGCCATCACTCTACCGCAGCAATTTGCAAATTACATGTTTACACCGACAACAGCACACAATATAAATTATGCTCAAATACACGTGAACCCGATCGTGCATCAAGAGTTGTATTGCACAAACAGACGGAAAATAGTTTTAAATGCTGAGTTATCCTGAAGGGAAATCGTATCGGATACGGTTTAATGAAAGACCAACTCCGAAACTACTTTTGACGAACAAACTATTCGTAATTGATGTACGAAACATTCAAATTTAACGAAAGAAGAGAATCTAGTTTATTGACGTAAGAGACAAGAATATTAATCTTCATCTCAATAAAAAGCACATTGTAATTAATATTTTTTATCGCAATTATAGATTGACCTCTGATGTCTTTTGAAGTCTCTCTTTTATACTAATGCGTCCAACACCTGACTGGAGGATGCAAGAAAATATTTGTATATTTTCTCATTCTACCTTAGTTTGGGAAACCGGTGAATACAAAAATCACGCACGAAATTAACTACATTACTAGTACTTACTAGAATACTAGTGACTTAGACATGTTACCAAATCTAATTTCTTAATATTTCAGGTACACAGGATGTCTCAAAACTGCAAGTCCACATACACAGCCGCCACCACGAGGGATGCTAACAACAACACCCTGTATCACAGCGGCTCTACCCAAGGCTATGGGGGGAGGGGATATGCACCCCCCAGCGTGACCAGCAACGGGAATTATAAGGTGACAAAATAATTCATTATTTTTCTATAGACTTCACTTCCTAGAAATCAAATTGGCCCGCATAAATTCAAATCGATAGTATTGTAGTTAAAAAACAACATTTTATGCTTTGGTAATTAGGATGAATGAAACAGACAACTTTTATAGTATCACATCATTGGTGGATACCGATTCAACCTCGGAAGACGTAAGCAAAACCCTGATAATTATTGCGATTACAATGAGTATACGGAGAGATGCGAGCAAAAAGGGTGTGTCAGAGTAAAAAATCAATTGTATCCGGATGAATCCGAGCCAGGATGTTAGATTATTCATTAAACCAATACGTTGTTGAATCAGTTATGATTCCGGCTCAAATAATGTCGGTCCCGCAAAAAGCTAAATAAATGAAATAAACTGTTGAATTAAATTTACTTTAGCTTTAAAAATACGTGATGAAATAAATGAACGACCAAACAGAGACTAACCAGTAAAATCAAAGTACATTTTTATTTTCCTCCTCAATTTCAGTTGCCAAGCCAAAAGCATTTTAAATTGCTCCGACTTGACTAATGTCAGTTTATAGGACAATTCCACAATTTTCTATCGAAGTGCCGCTTGGACTACCTGTCGGAAGCAGCGACATGCTTTCTTTAAAAGAACGTTAAGTACCACTACACTGGACGTTAGCTCTATTTGAAGAACGCTCTTGAGAAAGTTGGAAGATATTTCTGATAGTTTACCGTGGAATATTGCTCTTACGGCTGATTTTTCAATTGACAAATAAAATTTATTGTATCAACATAAAATTACAGTTCTATTGGTAGAATTTGTTGATTGTGTTAATTTTATGTTGAATCAAATTATAGTTTATTTGATTGATGGTTATTTTATATGATCATGAAAAATCTACGCTTAGTACTATTAATCATTTCTTCTAAATACCCTTGTCTCATGTTGATTTGAGGCACGATATTTAAGTTGTAAGATTAATTCAGTTCCAGTGAATGCATATTATTTAAATCAGTTACCCAAAGTTGTAGATTATTATCAGGATCTACCGGGTCCGTTGTTCATGGTAGTAAATTAATGTGGTAGCATTACGGCACCAAAAATTACGATTGATTGGTTGCATTTCCGTATCGCGTCATTGTAAAAGAATTTATTAGTAGATAACCCGTAAATGTTTCCTGAGAACATTATTAATACAAAATTTTTATTGCACATAATTTGTACTTTTGCATTCGAAATAATGACTTAATTCTTAGATAAAGCTCGAAAATTAATGTTCTTTTACGAATCGCCCAGAAATAAGAGTGTTATTATAAAATACGTCTAGTATCTTAAACTTCCTATTAAATCTACTACTATGCTACTGGTGGTAGGTCTCTCATATGTGAGAGGCCATCTGGGTGGGTACCACCGCAGTGTCTATTTCTCCCGTCAAACAGCAGTGTAAACGCACTGTTGTGTTTCGGGTTGAAGGGCATTGTAGCCAGAGTAACTACTGGACATATTGAGACTTAACATCTTATGTCTCAGGATGGCGAGCGCAGTGGAATGCCAAGCATTGCTTTGTCATTCAAGGTGTTGTTTGGTTTTGCTACTGTTCATGAGCGGTCGTATCGCTTACCATCAGGCGAACGGCATGCTCGTCTAACCATTCATAGCAATAAAAAAAACTTAAAAAAAAAATCAATTGTTATTACTGGATCAAAAATGAAAACTGACCCAAAACTTAAAATATGTTGGGTATGAGTACCTATTTGCCAAATCCTATCAAACATTGGCCCAACAGCCAGCGGCAATAAGTCAGAATATTAAAAGGCTTATGAAGCGTGAAGCTAGTTATGACATTCGGTCAATGAAGCACACATCCGCTCACAGACAGGTAGTGTGGCAAGTTTCCTTATCACCACATTCATAACGCTTAATGTACTGACATAGCCTTAGCATTTCGTGACCTATATTAAGATCAAGGCAAAGCGACTTATTTATAGAATACCGTTGTTTGAAAATAGATACTATTATGTCATGTACGCATCTTTGATGAATTAATAATGTGAAATGTAATCACGTTAATACAAGATTATGAAATTAGTAACCATTAAAAACGGAACAAGAGTAGAATTAAGCCAATGTACGGTAATCTGGCAAACGCCTTAGAAGCTCAGTAGATGAAGAGTAATGCCAACCCGCACTAGGCCAGCGTGGTGGAATATATGACCCTCTCAATTTATTATAGATCTCTTGATTTTAGATGAGGCCGTATATGTTCTGATGATAATATATAATGAGAAAATACATAGTACTTCAGACATAGCAGTATTCAATATTTAAATTGACAGTGACCATGATCTAACCTTCAATCATTAAATCAATAATTATATTAACAATGTACAGTGGACCCCGGATGATCCGGCCACTGTCTAATCCGGTGCCCCTTGCAATCTGAAATGTCTATCTGTATCAGCCCACATACGTCTCACTGCAGGGCACGGGCCTACTATGCAGTCGAGTATACGATTGAGAGTGGTTAGGCCATATAAGGTGTTTAGTGCGTGGTGATTGACTATCAATACACACATGACTCCGAAAAGTCAGAGGTGTGCTCTGGGATTCGAACCCACAACCACCATGAACATGTTGGCAGCCGCGTCTGGTCCTACCTACAGGCCACCACGCAATTTTAAATGCCTATATGTAGTTCAAAACGTAGCCCTAATCTATACATTTTATTTCGTCATTTTACAGATTTTATATACAATTTCTCGGATTATAAGGTGCTCTAATTAGAAATTTTCCGGACTATAAGGGGTCTACATAATCCGACACATTCGACAACGCTCCGCAAAAGGTTTGTCGTAAAACCGAGAGCCTGTATTATGAATTATAGTCGAATTATTACGGTCAACTACTTAATGTTCGATATTACTATCAATTTCACCGAAATTAGATTACACAGCAGTGTAAATGCATTGTTGTGTTTTGTTTCGAAGGGCATTGTAGCCATAGTGACTACCTACTGGGCATATTGAGACTTAATGTTTTATGTCTCAGGATGGCGAGAGCAGCGGAATGTCAAGCACTGCTTTATAATTAAAGGTGTTTTTTGGTTTTGCTACTGTCCATGAGCGGTCTTATAGCTTACCAGGCGAACAGGATGCTCATCTCGCCATACATTGCATTAAAAAAACATAGCTGCTAAAACAAGATCAACACATCATGATGAGAAGCGATTAACGGTACCATTTTGCACTTAATTTATTCAAAACAAATACGTACAACAAAAATGTCACGTAATTAATGAAGTCACAATACTATTAGTTATATTTGCGTGACTGATTGGCTCTAATTTTATTGCCAATCATAATTAGGTGACTATAAAATAATCATAAATTTAAGCTGACAGATATTGTGAACAAAAAGTCTGCGATACTGTCTACTAAATACGAATTTGTAATAATTATATATCAGAACAAACAAAACGGTGAAGATATCAAAGCCATATATATTTAAAGGAGACGGGCGAAATTGGGCTTCACTCATGCCTGACTGTACACTTATGAAAGATTCACTAATATATTATTTAATTTTTTTTTTGTTTCTCATCGATACATAATAAGATGTTTTACAATGGGAAAATTAAATTAATAATTCATTGAGTATTTCTAGGAGTATTTAGTAGATTTTCATAGCGGCCTGTCATCACGCCATCTTCTTGGCCAACCTCAGCCAGGCTGGCCTTAATATTTTCATTGTTGATAGCTTGGAGTTGGTAGACGTTGGCCCAACCTCAGCCAACGTGTAAATGCACCATAAAATTGTATTTGTATTTTGACTCTGTCACTCTTGTCTTCAGCCGTTGACATTTGACAATTATGTTTTATTATTAATTACTGCCAGCACCATCTATATACTTTTAAAAGGTTGCACATGAAAAAATGACAGTTTTGGTAATTTTATTTTGTAATAAATACCAATTATCACTTTACTCCTATTTGTCGCAAAGATTTTGATTTTTAATTTCGATATACTTGTCTTATCCCTACAAAATAATGCATAAACCAACTCTGTAAGGCTAAGCCCAAGGTTCTATGAAGTTTCGCTCGTCTCCTTTAGGGATATGTAGGCAATATTTAAAACAAGACAATACTGAGACACAAAAAAGCAACTTGATATACAGTACAAATAACTTTAAAAAGACGAAAAATATTCTTTAAACTTTTTCTTTGCCCGATGAAAAATGCCGTATTATTTTCTTTCAATGTAATTTTACTATTCCAAATGAAGTTTACTGCATACGTTTGGATCTACATATAAGAAACTTTCGGGAAAATAAATACCTATATAAGTGAAAAGCTTAGAATTCGTGCCCGATATGCCATTAGGCTCGCCCTCACATTGTGGGAAGGAACACATAATGCAAAACGTGGGTTTCCTGGTAGGACCTGTGCTTACACCTGGAAAAAGGCGTGAGTTTATGTATATATGTATATTTTATATCAGTGAAAACCATGTCGAAATAATACTGTATCTTCATATGCGTCCAACTTTCAAATCCGTAAAAGACAATAATAATAAAGTTTGTTAAATAAAATACATACCATAAAGACTGTTTAATTAAAACCAGAGCAAAATAAACGTAAAGTAACAATTTGAGACGGCCAGAAGGAAAAAAATGCATGTTCGTTATCTCGCCTTACATCGGTGCATCAGCCCACTTTCTTCACGAAATTTTATTATACGATAAGTGTATCAAGATTCAAGCGTTTCGACTTCCGTGAACTAATTTAGAATATCGCCGAGTTTATTTTTTTTTTTTTGTTTTTTATCATTTCAATAAATAAATTGATGATAATCAAATAGTAAATCTACTTTCGACGCGATAATCGGAGTACCTACTTACATTGTTAATGTCTTCCAGACTACCAACGGATTGCAATTCATGTAACATAATGAAATTTTGAAGGTGAAGGAAAACATCGTGAGGACACCTGCATACCATAGCGGTTTATAAGAATTTCTATGGTATGTAAGTCTGCCAACCCGCACTAGGCCAGCGTGGTGGACTATATGGCCTAACCACTCTCAATCGTACTGTCGATTATAGAGTAGGCCCGTGCCCTGCAGTGGGATGTATATGGGCTGATACAGAATGAAATTTTACGAATATAAATTTACATATCGTTTTAATACAACTTTCATGACTACTACGAGTAGAACGTTTGTATAACAGAAGAGTAATGAACAGTGACACATTTTTCATCTACCGCCTATTTTGACTAAGGTATAAAGTTTGAGAAGTTAGGCCTTGTAGAGTTAAGGTGTGAAGAGTAAGAAGATGGGCTCAACATAAGATCTAGTAACTTTTTTATCCAAAAGGTATTGTGCGAGTCGTATTATGGTCTGCAAAAAAGTTTTTGGTGGGATCATAAATTATATTTTTCACACAATAAATGATAAATTTCTGCCGTACAAATCAGAAAATGTATGTAATTATTGAATTTATTACAATTGCAAAATTTTAAATAAAATAACAGCGTTATAGCAATAACAACTTATCCGAATTTAACAAAGACCACAATTGTAAATTTTAGTGCGGTCCGCCTAGTGTCCGATCAATGACAAACTACCAAAATAAAATTTAAGGCGAAGCTGGCTTAACTATTTCTAATATTAAAACTTCTTCATTTATATTCTTGTATTACCTATTATTACCTACTTTTTTATACTGGCTGATACTGACACATTGCATTTAAATTAACCCACAAATTGCTCATCAGGTGACATTGTACAAAATATTTAAAAAATCCGAGATGATTTTTGACAAAAATCGTGATTTTTAATTATCACGATTTTCTACCACCACTTATAGATACGAGTATTTTTATCGTAACTTAACTGATCCAAAAACAGTGTCAATCAAAGCGGGTTTATCAAAAGCGTTAAAACCAAAATCGCGATTTTTGATAAATCTACGAGGCATTTTTTTAAACTTGGTACAATGTTACCTGGCGTGGTTAGGAACATGTGGTTTAAATGAAATACCATACCAATACTATCCTGTATTATTTTATAAATACTTTTAAAGTACTTACTAATAAGTATTAGAATTGCTTACATGTGTTTTGGTTCTCTTCGCCTTTCATGTAAATGAGAATTGTGCTAATATTTTGCATAGAGATAAATAAATAAATAAATAAATAACACCCAACAGTCACATACATAGTCCTGACCCCACATTAAGATCGAGTCTTGTGTCGTGGGTATCAGGAACTACGAGAGATTTTTCGGTCTCACAAACACCCAGACCCGGAAGAAATATTTGTGGGCTGCACAAACATTTCTCTCGGTGCGGGGATCGATCCCGCGACCTTTCGTTTCACAGGCGGCGTCTAACCAACTGTGCCACGGAGGCTGATAGTTTTATACAAAGAATAGTAATTAAGGCAACTTTTAATCCCAAAGCAAAATGAATTCAACACGAATGAAGTCGAGAGAAATAGCTAGTTTTATTACTCTTTTTACCAGAAGGGGTAGGTAGAAGTGCTACCAAAACACCCGCGTTGTATGTTCCTACGATGTCATAGAAGACTACCCTATATTAAATGTTACTATATTTCAAATAATAACTGCATATTTAAATATACTTGCTATATTTTTTACTCAAATAACGGTATATTTCGTAACAAACTCCTTATATGTTAAGCATATTGGGCAACTATTGGGTATGTGTGAAGTTTTTTCAACACTTTTTCGTAGTAATTTAATAAAAAAAAACACAAATACAAATTATTTATTTCCTAGGAGGTTTTTCCAGATAAAGCATTAATATAATCTGAAATATTTTCTTACTACGTAACAGGATTTATAGAATTCTCAAAATAATTAAATAAATGTTAACATAACCAAAACAAAGCAGGGACCTAATTATTATTTTACATTAGGAATTAACATAATATAAACCCTGCTAATTATTTTTTAAGTTTATATGCAACTTCTGTATAAGCCCATATGGGCTTGATATGACGTTTATACGTCACCCAGAGCACAGGCCTCCACTGCAATCGAGAGTACGATTGAAAGTGATAAGGCTATATAGTCCACCACGCTGGCCTAATGCGGGTTGGTGTACTTACATGCCATAGAAATTCTTATAAATCGCTATGGTATGCAGGTTTCCTCGCGATGTTTTCCTTAACCGTTATTGCAGCTTAAAATTCAATAAGGATCCGAAGAAGAAAATTAAAACAATTCCAACTAAAAGGATCCAAGTAAAAACGCTATTAAGAGAATATGTCACGTCTTAACACGCTAACACATAAAACGCTCATACCCAGCTCTATATTATTTGTCAAATAGGTATTAAATGTCATAAGATATAGATTAGTCTGTATCTGTATCAGCCTATATACGTCCCACTGCAGGGCACGGGCCCACTCTACAATCGAGAGTACGATTGAGAGTGGTTAGGCCATATAGATTAGTCTATAATTGTAGATTAAATGTTGTATACGAGTATTGCCCATGTCGAAATTAGATGTGTTAAAAGCTATTTTTAGAACACAGTGTATATTGAGACTGCGATCAAAAACAAAACCAGGTGGTAGTTTTAGTGACTCCAGACTGAATGCAAATAAAACTTTCGCAAAAAAAGGCGAGGTTTTTTTTGTCCGTATTTTTTTACCTTTCGTCGTGGTTGGATGATATCGATATGTTATTTCTGAAATAATAATGTACACCCTTTTATTTTTAATTTAGCAAAAACTGTGTATTAACCACCCAAACGCGATGCTTAAAATATTGGGAAGAATCGTCCCATTTTTGCGAAATCTTTAGTTACATTGTGTCTATAGTCACTAAAACTACCACCCGTCTTCGTTTTCCGTCGCAGTCTGGATATACCCAGAAACCATATATTTTGCCTTACAAGCTACACAGAATCAGCCTAGTAAAGAATTGTGCATTTAAATATCCTACGTAAAATGTAGGAAGGCATATAAATATAATGCAAATACACGCATAAGGTCCGCTACAAACCACAAATTCTAATGTAAATATATGTATGTAAATTTCATTAAATGTATTTTACTACGAATGTCCAATTATAGTGTCGATAGCACTTAATTTCGCCTAACTACGGCAGCTGCAGTGCCTTCATTTCGCAAGTTTGTTACAAATCCATCGTTTTTGTTTACTCGTCCAGTACGTTGGTCCGGTTACTTAATTTTAAATTATGATCCAGATTAAATACTTTTTGCAATAAAAAGAATATTCTCCTTAATGTACCTTTCTCCGTCGCCATAAATGATAATGGCGGGCCTAATTGGGGTGCCCCTCGTTAATTTCGACAACGCAGGCGATCCAATTTCCACAACATGTACGTACATTGCACGCTGTGTTGCCAGATGACGGCTAAAACATTCGTATTGTAAAATTACGCTTTAAATTTTCATTTACATTTAATTATTATCAATCATCTGCGTCCACTATTTTCTTCGTCTCTAGCTTGAAATTTTTCATTCAAACAAAAATATATATTTACGGATTTAATCGCGGTAAAATAAAATAAATTAAATCCGCAAAAAATAGTTTTAATTTCAATGTGTAACATTCGCGTAAATATTTACACATTTTTTCACATTTATAGTTTATTCTCAGTTGGCACATCATTTATTTTTGGTATTGTTTAGAAATTAATTATTTTAGAAGTTGAGAGCTTTTATTTTTCGATATCGAATTACTGCTGCTAGGTGGAATTTTATATATAGTTTTAGTTAGTTTTTTATATATAGTTAGCATAGTTTGATATGTTTATGAAAAAAAATCGACAGACACTCATATACAGGTTTCCACACGATGATCTATTACTACAGAAATATCTATTGCAATGCAGAAATAACAAACGTTACAAATAGACATTAAATGTGGTAATTGTGGACTCAATTCAATTTGAATGTCTCAATAAATCAATTTGATTCACCGCGATGTTGACTAATTTAAATATTCCTCTAAATTTAGATTGTTGTATAAGAACTAAAATGTCCAAAGGAGGAAAATTGACTAAAACAAACATAACACGGTCGTTTGTTAAACCTGAAATAATTACAGTACCAAATGCACTGTTTGCATATTTATGACTCGCATAAGATTATGCCGCGACAATTTAAAAACCGCAGACGGAATTTTATGATCCGTTTCGGAACATTCTGTACCAACATCGCTGCCTTGTTACCTCGTCTGTTCAGCAAGTCACGACTATTTTAAGTTTGCTTTGGAAAAATAAAAGTATTCTCTCACCTCACTTATCATTCTTTATTCCCGTGAACACTTCAGAAAGAACTAGAAACTTTTAGAAAATGCGGCCAACAGGAACTTTTGGGAATATTGAGTCACCCAAAAGAGGATAAAGGATGAAGTTGAAAGATGATGGCATAATATGAGCCGAATTAAACAGATTCGTAAGTTCTTTAATAATACGTTGGATACCTACAATGCCCGAGTTGGATCTGTCATCAAGTTTGACGAAGTTCGGGATCACTATCCCGGGTGTACATAGTCAGAGGGAGTAAAAATCAGAAACACTGGACATGGCTAGAGGTGCTACGAAATCCTAAATAGCTTTGAACTCAGAAGACTCAGAATCCAATGGCAAGATGTTGACCGAACAATTTTAATTGATAGGCCGGTGTACAAGTAAATAATTTAGACTACAGTCCTAACAGATGAAAATATAATAAAATGTCACATAGAATTTACAGACTACCTATAACACTAGATTTTATTTTCTAAAGCTACATTTGCCCATAAACATTACTTTTAAAAGTTTTTAAGGATTCCTCAAAAATCAATATATCGGCAAGAATATTATATATTTTTAAATAAATCGGCAACACTGATTTCACGTCGACCACGATGTTGAGTAACCAGAGCAGAATGTTATGTGTTTTGCAACGCGTATTAACTTTGTGTTAATAATAACACCAAGCTACGGAATTAAAGTTTCCAAAAGATATTTCGACTTTGAGTCCCGGTTTTGGAATGTTGTGGTGTTTACTCCAAAACATCCTTAAGATCTTGTAGTTTTCATTACCTAATTTAAGTTTCGATCCCAATGTTCATTATGATTGTCTTGACGATACTTCCGTATGTGTCAATGTAAGGTCTCAATATAAAATAAAGTGAGAATGATATATCTACAAATTATCTTACACTATCATCGCTTCTCCGTGTCGTATAGGCATAAACACGATAACGCAAAGAGCTCAAGAATAATTTGCATATACTACGCTTTAATAAACAATCGATGTTATAAATCGCTAACATACATACGTAAAGCATTAAGGAAATCATAATGCTCACGTACAAAAAAGAGCCTTCTGTACCCAAAAACAACATACTACATTCAGTAGATAGTAAACTAAATTCAAAACAGAATTTAGATACTTCCACAGTTAACAAATCACGATGTAAGAAGTCGAACACATAATAATTTCATACAAGAATCGATTAGACGCAAAAACGTGTCACATAGACGAAGATTTAGCTCCCGACCATCCAGTCTCGTTGCGCAGCACACGAATCACAGTTTACCATTTTAAATATTTAGTAGGACATGTAAGATTTATACCGTAGAAAGGGAGTTAGGTTACTAAGTTAAATTGGGTCTAGACAGCGAGCTAATATATTTCTAAAATGTATGGAGTTTATCTGTAGCGTAATTTAGTTCATGCATTTGCGAAGGGTTGACTGTAAAATAATAAATATCTTGTAAACGAACTAGTTATAGTGAATTGCGAAGTATTGAAGAATGAATACACAATTTAATATACACACATAAACTCACGATTTTTTCCCACAAGGGGTAGGCAGAATTGCTACTAAGATCGCAATATGACGATGAAGAAAAACAAGATGCCAATCAATCAATAATAAAAAGGTTCTCTCGCGAACCTGCATTTTATTGATTTTAACAAAAAAACCAATGTGAATCTACCATACCGCAATGGCTCAGCATGATGGACTATAGCCATCTGAATCGATATATCTATTGTAAAGGAGTTCCAAATTTAGCAGTGATATACAAAACTCTTTTAAATATTAATTTACGCGCTACACAACAGATTTTGCAAATCCACATATATTTTCAATACTCTACCAACAAGTTCCTAGAGATTCTCGGCGATTGCAGTAAAATTCAACATTCCTTCACGTTGTATGCTGTCATGCTATAAATTTAATTAATTACAGAAATCAACAACTGAGCAAATACGTAACCAACGCAACATTACGCGACAAATCAATGATAAATCGGTTTAATTACGCGGCGGCAGCTCCGACGCTGAACCACGCTGAGCCCAGCTGTACAGCAACTTCATTTATAATTCCGCCGTTGATTTCCGCGCCAACAAGTCATTAAATCAACACGCCATATTTATGGTGTTTTTATTTTAAATCAACGTTTCGGCCACTTTGATGTCACGGTTATGCTAGCACTCTTAAAGCGCGTGCTAAATGATACAGGCTGAAAAATGCACGTGTGGATGAACATTTATATATCACTCTTGCTGCAAGGTTATTTGTTTTCGTAATATTTAATTCAAATTAAATGCCTATTTTAAACAGAATCGACATCAAAGCTTAGATACTTAATAATAACGCAATTTTTTTACATGTACAAAATTAATATTTAATATTATAGGCCCAATTTCGAATTATTGCACCTTTTATTCTCATACCCCAAATTCTTAATGACAATCCGTTTCGTTTGTACAAAACTCAAGCTATTTTCCAATGCCGTTGATTAAAAGTTGCCAATAAATCCGATGTCTGAGAGAAAATCCTTCATCTCTCGTCTTTGCTAATTTCACAGTCGCAATCAGTTCCACGAAACTCGCAATTCGAGAATATCCGATGACATTTGTCAATAGCAATTTCAGCTATGTGCACACTGCGCCCGTGGTTCAAATAAGGCAGGTAAAATTACCAGAAACCTAGAATCAGCTATTTTATTACGTTACGTTTGGGATAAGCGTCCCACGTCCCCTAAAACTGTATTTTCACACAAAAACTAGTCTTAGAAAAACATGATTTACCTATAATCCAACTAAACTAATAGACTGTACCTATTAGTTGACGGTTTATACTTTTCAGCTTTCTATAACATTTTCCGTAAAACCACAATTCCATGGCTTTACGGAAAATTTTATTGATCTGCGTTACGCCTTTACAAAGTTATTTCAAATTTAAAAGTATGAAATGTCAAACGGTACCGAAGTATTACTCTATTAGTTGAATAGTCAACAATGATGATGTTAGGGCACCTTGATTTTTTAAAAAGTTGGAACTGTGTAGAAGTAGGTGTGGTATTTCTATTGAATACAAATCGAAACTGAATTCAACCGTGATAAATATGTAAAGTCATAAATAGGAGGATATGCGATATAACTATTGTTCTTATGTCTACATCTAATTTCTAAGCGTCAATTATGTTCGAATTTTAATTTATATGGTGCCAGCAATTAATTTAAAATATTTATTCATATTGAGACATTTAAAACAGCTATAATTTATTTGAGAACAAGATTCTTGATTTACATACCAGCGCATCTGACGCGTAAATAATAATCGAGAGCTTAAATAATTGCTTCTCGAAATTATTTATGGTAATACGATTTGAACATGCTACCTACTCATAATCCAACTATTTCTCCAGATTTTAGATCATCGTAATTTTATTTTTATGTATGGTGACGGAAAAGTATGTAATCCGTCATTGTATATAATTCCTAGGAAATTTGTATAATATCTAAAATATATAGGAAATGTTATATTATTTTTACAGTATCTACTTTTCCTACTTCTATAATTTTCCTAAATAGCAATCGAAAATGTATTACATTCGGGATAAAAATACAGCGAGTATGTGGAGCATTCCTTTCCACTTTTATTTACGCTAACGAATACAGGTGCCTGAACAAAGGGAAGGTTAGGTTAGGTTAGGATTAAGATACTTAAATTACTTATAAACAACTTTGTATGGAATTAAAAACATATATAATATTAAAAAGCAGAAAAGCGAAATAAACTAGTCTAACCTTACCTACCTATCTATTATTGTGTTGCGGTCGGGATTTGAATTCTCAGTTTACTAGTGCCTTTTATTTAATTACTTTAAACACATAATCATTAATTGTTGTATTTATTTCCTAGCATCATCTCGGATACCTGGCCTCTAAGAAATATGTACATATATATAATTCCTATCAATCTTTATTTTACACATTTTCTAAATATGCTCGTATACATTTCTTAGTAATTGCGTACAATTCCTTTTTTCATACATTTCCCGTAACATTCATAAAATATAAATTCGTTAGCGACAATCATGTCGCAATTAAATAATTGTTTTAATGTTCAACGGTCATAGAGTCAAATCAAATGAAATCAAATGCTTGATTGCAGCAAGTGACGGCGAAAGTGCTCTTCGGGAGCGTGACGTCGATCAATGACCTCAAGCGGCAGGAGAAGGGTGAGCGCGAGGCGAGGCGGACACATTAGCGCCATCTGTTGAAAGGTAAATCAAAATTTTGTGAATTTGTACAGCAAGTTGTTGTTGCAGTTTCATCAGTGACGCTAGATGTCGCTGTTTTTGATTTATTATTTTGTAATTTTTTCATCTTAGTTTTGTAAGTTATCAATAGATGGCATTATTTTCAATACTCAATTTTATTTTGATTTCAGGCAAAAATGTGATAAGAAAACATTTGAAGCTAAGGAGTGATCTCGGATGACAGTGTAATATCAGAACGAGATATTACCATATATTTTACAACAATACATATGTAGCTAGTTTTTAGAATTAAAATGATGAAAATTACCTATTATTTAGAAAATAAATTTATTACACCTAGGTTAAGAGAAATTACTAAAAAGACTAATTTGGAACAAATTTAAAAGTTGCCATGAAGTATAATTGCCCGTTGGTAGAGGAAATTATTTTTAGAGGTATTCAATCGAAAGTCAATGCGCGATGCAAATAACTCACAACACACGTCTGTGATTTGTTATTTTTTCTTAAAGGTTTATAGATTTTTTACAATAAATAATTTTAATTAAATACAAGGTCATTTGAAATTAGTCTAGTCTATATTTATATCAGAAACATCCCAGTGTTGGTAGAACCACGAAACAGGAAATATAGAAAACAATCTGGACCTAATTACGTAAACAGTTGATATGAAATAAAGGTATTAACACTTATTTTTCTATAAGTTTGGAATGGAAGTACAAATTTTTACAAAAGGTGCCGCGGAAGATGGATTAATTTAAAATAATCTTGTATAATAAATAAATATAAGAAGATTTATGAATTTAGTCTAAGAATATAAAGTGCAGATTGATAACTAAGTAATTATATAGACGTAAACATTACATTATGTTGAGTACTAACATTCAGTACAGTTCAATCATTAAATTATTCTCAAAAACGCTCACTAATTAATATAATTTTTTAATTTCATGAATTCTAACAAATTTTTCAAACTCTAATTAAAAAAAAACATCTTCCTTACTTTTCACAAATTTCTGTTATTTATTACGAATTTACTGTCCTTAAAAGTTCATTTATTAATATGAATTAAACAATCATTAAGTATTTACGCATTATTTCTTATAAATACATTTTTCATACTTTAAAAAGCCTTATTATAGAATGATCTAAAAAAATCAGATGAAATACAGAAGTAACTACAGCAATGCTTACGATTTATGTCATTATTTATTTATCACTTTGTGTATATATATTTTCATCACATTTTTATAAACAAAAACAATCGTTTGGACTGAAATAATAAAATTTAATAAAACTGTGTACTATTATTTACCCTCTACATTCTCACACGATACTTAATTAATAAACAACGCCCTGAATTGGCATTTTTTTATATCATTGAATGGCGAGACGAACATGTCATTCGCCTGATGGTAAGCCTGTTTGGCAAGCGATACGACCATTCATGGACAGTAGCAAAACCAAACAACACAATGGATCACAAAGCAATGCTAGGCATTCCACTGTGCTCGCCATCCTGCGACATGAGATGTAAAATCTGCATATGTACAGTAGTTACTCTTGCTACAATGTGCTTTAAACCGCAACACAACAGAACATATAATGATGTTTAGCGGGAGAAATAGACATTGCGGTGGTACCTACCCAGGCGGCCTCTCACATATTATGAGATACCTGCAACCAATGAAAGACCTCCAGTGGGTGCTTAACCTTCGCCTCTGACTAAATTATTATATTACCACTTCGCTTTGCTGCCTATTCCACATAGACGTCTATAAAAGCACCATGATGTAAATACTCCAACATGATCGATCACCACCGTAACATATTTTTAATCTTATGGGGCATAGTGACAGACTGTACTGAACCAGATGGCAAAGTATTCCAAAGCTTGATGGTGCGGCACAAAAAAGAATTGGTATATCTTTTGGTTCGCAACGAGATGGTCATATCAAGCTTAGCTAGCTTAGGCTTGCAAGCCAGGAAACGATTGAATTGAACAATTCCTCACAGCATTCGTCATAGGTAGAGCACTCTTAGAGAAGCGACATCCTCTGCATATGTAACGATTCCATTCCATTTGCTCGTAACGTCTGCATCATTCACAATGCGGATGGCTAACCGCTGCAATCCATCCAAGGCATCAAGTAAGTACTGGGCGGATCCATCCCAGAGGTGAGAGCAATATTTCGACCTCCTGGACCTGCGCTTTGTACAAGCGGTATAGTTGACGTGGCATGAGAAATCAATGCACCTTGTTCAGGACTCCAATCCTGCATAGTATTATCATCATTATCCTCAATCTAAGTCATAATAAAAACTATTTACACCATCAAAGGAGCGGCCAACTCATCTCATCCTTTTTAAAATAACTCGATATAACGATGCCCTAGCACTTATTGTAATACATACAGTAAGTTTAATTAACTAACTTAGTCTTTTTAACTAACTTCAAAAAAGGAGTAGGCTGAAGAACCAAACATGTAGAACTTATGCCTTATATTAATTTAAATATCTACACGTTTGGTACTTGGCGAACCACCTTTAAAATATTACCCATATATTTTGATTTGTTGACTAATCAAGTCAATAAGCAAATTAATCAACATGTACAAGTACAATTAAGTAGATATTATTTATCGCTTAGCAGTACTTTTTATTGGTTAATTCATTTCATTAGTATGTACGCGCCAGCAGCTCATAATAATAAAGGTCCAAGGAGTGTTGCATAACTCGATGAGGCGACGTGATGCGGGTGTCAGAGCGGTTTGCACACATGACCCTCACCCATTATGGCACGTGATACTGCCCAATATATGATGAGGTCAAATAGTATCGATAGTGACCTTAAAACCCATCAGCTAACATTTTTACTGCTGTACTGGTACATCAAATATTTTTAGTACTAAGGTACCCTTCATGCTGAATATTCTGTAGTATACCCATCTTATTGTATCTACTCGCATCTGCAACATTTTCTCATCTATATTAATAAATAATCACTTTATATAGTGGTAGTGCCACGCTGTTGTTAGTCATGACTCAGGATGAATGGACAATCTCGTCTGGGGCGATACCACTGCCTCACAGGAAATCGACGTGAAGAGACAGATGAGTGAGCTTTTTGGATGCCCAATACCGCTTTTCTCTTCTCATCCTCCTTTCCCGTCTTCTCTCGATTTGGTGGGCCTGCATCACATCGAAGATCCAAGAGTTGTGAATGTTCATAGGCGGAATTGATCACTTACCATCAGGTAGCCTGTTTGTTCGTTTGCCGGACCTATGCAATAATAAAAAGTATTCAATTGGTATCATAATGGAGTGCAACGGATTCATGGTTAGTCTAGCTTGTTGTATAAAGTAGACTTGTTATCTTGTTGTAGTTTGGGTGTTAATGGGCCTCGATGATCTCTCACCACCACTGCCTCTTCTTAAGCCACCGGCAGGTTCGCTTTCCTTTTAATTTAACCCGATCGTCGGCTATCTCAATTTTTCAAAGGATTTTGTAAAGGATGTGACTACTAGTATATTAAGCAAGTGCGTTATTGCCTATTTTATATACACATCATATTTCTTAGTTAGTCTTGAATAAATAATCATTATTTACCAACTATAGTAATTATATTATACTAGCGGCTCGGCTATACTGAATTTATTAAAAATTTTCCAGTTGTTTGAGCGGGAAAATCTCAGGGGAACACTATATATTTTTTCGATATAAAAAGGAGCCTATATGTTAATGTAGTGTATCAGCTACATCTATTAAAAACATCAAAATTGTTTCAACCGTTTGAGCGTGAAGAAGTAGCAAACACAAACTTTCGCCTTTATAATATTAGTAGGATTACAATACAAAGAGTAGCTCATCGCCGACCATATCTATGTTATCTGAAGACAAAAGCGCCTGCTAAACTTTAAGCTCAAAGCCCCTTACAAAACTTTAATAACTTAAGTTACTAAGTTAAGTTGCTTTGATATTTCTCAACCAATCAACGACAAACGTGCTATGCTCTTGAGCAAGGCGCCACAAATGTTCTGCAAATAAAACAGTTTTAACAGTACTTTTATTTAGGTAATAACCAAGATACCCACATCATTGTAGTTTATGCAACACCGAATAAAAAAATTTAAACACTACAAAATAGTTCACTAGGTTCTTATCCTGTAGTTACACCTACTCCATGTTTTGCAACCCAGCCCTATATGTTGGAACATAAATAATATTTATTTATTAAATATATTTATCTAATCACACGTTTGTCTAAAACAAAACCGGGCAAAAAATGATGATGTGTATCAGAACAGTACATTTTACATGTTTTACTATGAAGACACTCTGAATATCGCCCAAAATCCAACATAAATAAATTGTAAACAGTAGCTACTGGTCACTATTCAATTACCCAATTTAATTAATAATCATAAGGACTAATAATAAGGACAAGAAGAATTAAATAAAAAAATAGCATGAATTATTTGAGTTACCTCATTTAATTACCTAAAATCAAACGCCACACAAGCTTAGGTCACATCGGTCGCAACTTTTGAGCAATATTAGATCATTATTATGATTGATGATCAAAAAATACGTGATAAAAACCTCCTTAGGCCACCGGGTTAACCATTATCCGAACTTATCGAGCATTTAAGACATAATAAATTACAGTAATTTAATTTAATTTTAGAATAAAGCTATTAAAATACTTTAACATTTGCTGGGAGCAGACTACCTCCAAAACATCGCCATGAAAATTCTTGGGAGAGTTCCATATTCAGCAAGTAATTCTGGCTGAGCATGGTAATGGTGATACTCAGTGTATATAATTCGCGTAAATACATACATAAACCCACGCCTTTTTCCCAGAAGGGGTAGGCAGCTACCAGGTCATCCACGTTTCGCATTATGTGTTCCGTCCCAAGATATGATAAGGAGCGAACCTACCGTCATATCTGGCACTAATTCGCGTGTACATTTTATCTATGACCTTATACCATACCAATCAGGAATCTAGAAACTAGATGATAGACAACACGCATACTTTAATTAAATGAGAGGTATGTTAAACAAAACTATTCCACATGTTGATGAACCAATCAAAATAATAGAGACATAAAGAAAATATCAAAAATATTTTTTTACTCAGAACGAAGCATGCTCACTGATGAAAAATTAAAGCTGCCTAAAGAAAAGGTTTCGGGTGTAAACAACTGTCTGATACTCTTCCCAAATAACTTTTCTCGAGAATTGTAATCCCAACAAATTCATTTTCATATAGAAGAATGTAGCCAATATGCAACCATATGACTCGCACTGTCAGACAGTCATCAGATCTCATGTAGAGTCCCATTGCTTACTCTCTACGCCCTAAATTTACAAGGGCTAACTTCACAAAATTCAGATCTTGGTCACAATATGTGGTTTAGCTATATGTTTGGCATCACTTCGCTACATTCACATAGGTATAGGATGAAAAATGCTCTGCAATGCTCATTATTTTTCTGCAATACTATAGTTCTTGTAGTAACAAAGCGACCAAGCCAAATATTTTGTTTGATTTATTTTGGTATCCATTGTCAATCAGATTCTAGATTCCTCACAAGTCTGAGCGATGATAAAATTAAAATTCCAGGAAAAGTGTATTTTATTTTTATTCCACATATAACTAGAACTAGATATAAAACTCATTACTGACTTATTACTCACTAATGACATAGCCTGGGGCCTGGTCGAAGACCCCAAGTAATTTTACCACCCGCAGCTCAGCAGCAATAACATAAAAACTCACACAATATTACAATTCTATATGGAAGCGGTACCATTAAATGAAACTCACACTAGGTATCAAGTACTGAGTTATTAACTCACACTTTATACAACATGGTTGTGAATCAATTTAAATAATGTAAAAATTCATTTTTCTGTGTAATTAAATATCGGTTTCAAAAAAATTGCTCCTGTTACGAAATGTGATTTCAAAAGTATTGTTAGCTAGCGACCCAGCCCAGCTTTGCCCGGGTGCAAGTAGATTTCTCTACTATAATATGAATAAATAAATAATCTTTATTTGGCACAAAAAAGATAATTATGGAAATGGTACATTAGAATGATACTACCCAGTAGTTAGTTTAACTTTTTGTGTCACATTTAACAGCGCCCGCCTCTGGATAAGAATAATATTACTTATAGGAAACATAGAAAACAAAATAAACAAGTAAAAAAGTAACCAAGTTGTAAATTGAAAGAAAGGAAAAGTTTCATAACAAAAATTAACTTGAAAAATCAGTGTATGTATGTGTTTGTAAGAAACCGCAGGATCGAAGAAGTAAAGAAACCCCATCAAAATCCATTGCACAGTTTTAAAGATCTGAGCATGTACATAGGGACAGACAGACAGCGGGAAACGACTTTGTTTTATACTATGTAATGATACTGGAACAATAAATTCACTAAAAAGCACGTAATTGTTAGTGCACTAGTGTTAATGTATCCACCTGCGAAAGATTGTGGAAATAACGATATCGCTCTGCTTGGACCGACAGAAACTGGATTAACTGATTTAATCCCTCTCGAGTGGAACACTGTAATGATTTTTTAGCTCCTGTGTTCGGTAGTCATGATCGGTAAGTAACATAATTCCACCAGCTACGAGTTCATCGGCAGTCTTATTCACCGAGACGTAACAATAACACCGTTTCTGAGACATTGGTAAAGCCCGATCAAACCTATTAGCTATTGTATTCAGTGGTCATTATCGGAGCAGATACGAACATTCTACCATCAGGTGCGAGTTAACTGACAATCGAACGCACCGAAACGTAATAACAACACCGTTTCTGAGACAATGGTAGAGCCCGATCGAACGTTTTAGATATTGTGTTCCGTAGTCATGATCGAAGCAGATACTAATATTCTACCACCAGGTGTCCCCCATCATCGGCAAGTTTACTCACCGAAACGTAACCTCAGTATTTCTGAGAGAATGGTAGAGCCCGAACGAACCTTTTAGCTATTGTGTTCGATGGTCATTATCAAAGCAGATACGAACATTCTACCACCAGGTGCGAGTTCACTGGCAATCTAACTCACTGAAACGTAACAACAACACTGTTTCTGAGACAATGGTAGAGCCCGACTCACGCGTACTGTAGCAAAAACCGCTGCAAAATAACAATTTTGTTGACGCCTTGAAGTCCTATAGCTATAGCTATAAAGGTGAAGCATATCGAATCGCTACCACCCTATATCCTGGTGAAAAAAACGTCATAGGGACAACATCAGTATCCCGCAATTTGGGTTCAACCTATTATTTCCAATTTTAAGGCACAATAGATAGCGTCTCTCATCGTCAAATCTTCCTTAAATTAAACTGCGCTTACAAGCACTAAGTAGGTTTTTTACATCGGTACAAAAATACCAAATTAGATGATCGGCAGGAATGGCCCATTTTAAGTTTCAAATACATGTTTCGTCAGTGTGATAACGCAGCAATTCCGCCGTAAGGTGTCCAATCACACAATGATTATGAACTTTTTGTCGATGATGGGCCGAGGTCTTTAACCGGCAGTCGGGAGCACGCGCTGTGGCGTGCGTCGGCAATTTGGAATCGCGGCGTTAAAGATACCACCGGAGTATACAGTATACACCACCGTGGCCAAACGAGGAGATAGAATTATAGGAATAAAAACTTGAACCAATTACGGCTACATTGGACGATTAAAAAGCTATAAAGCATGTTTTGCGGCAGGAATAAAAAGCAGTTTGTCGTGATAGTTTATTGTTCGATAATTTCATTTAAAAAAAAAACAAAAAAGGTTTAAATATTATTGATAAATTCGTTTAACAAATCTATTTGGTTTGGTTGAATTGATGTTAAATATAACTTTTTGTTTATCGGCTTTTGTATAGGCACTAGCTTTTGCCCGCAACTTCGTCTGCCTTATTTACTTTATTTACAATATGTTTTCTATTACGTCCTCATTTCTCCCCTAAAACTGAGAAAATTCTAAAACTCCGAATTAAGTCACTATTTATTAGTGAGCATCCTGTTGGGCAAATCATTTGGCTATATATATTACTTACTTTATCAACAACGATCTCCCGCTTTAACTCCACTTAAAACATAAAAAGCCAAAACCTTACAATTGGTCATTATTTATCTATAATAAGTAAATACTATTAAACATAATAAATTCCTCCCTCTAATATTTATAATCCCGGAACTACGCACAATTTTATTTATGAGTATTATTTGCGCGAAACCCATTGATGGATATTTAAAATGAAAGTTGCTTATGCCCGATATTCCAACACAACCTTCCGTCCATTCTTTTCTTTTCCCTGACCGTAAATGTGAAACTCTTACACTTATGAACAACGTACAAAATTAGTAAAAATTAAAATATTGCTTTCCCTATCCAGTTCTTGAATTATACTATCAAGCCCAATTTTTAAGGGTTATTTTGTACCCACGGAACTCTAAATACTTTTTATAAAATTTAATCCCCTTCGTGCCATTTTTCCAAAATTAGTGCATGCCAATTTCTTGTGTGTATAATAGGTAGCTGAAATACGAATTTTCGTACCAATAACAGCGATTTCGATTTTGTATACAAAATTACAACTCTTATTTTAATCCCTTTGAGGCTAATTTAAGACAAAAAAGGAAGAAATTATTTTTGCTTTTAATTTACTACCTAAACTGCCAAGTTTGAAATCTGTACCTTTCGCGGTTCGTTTTTCCATACAACAAAATTTCACCCTTTTCACTCCTTTAGGGATTGAATTTCAGTAAATCCTTCATTAGCGCTGCTCTACATTATGATAGGTAGCCCCGTGTAAAATTTCAAGTTCCTAACTTCAGTAGTTTCGGTTGTAAGTTGATGCGACAGTTCGATTCTACAAAATTTCAACCTTTACCACTTTAGGGTTAATTTTAGAAAAATAAAGTATGCAGCTGTGTTTGTTTTTGATAGATTTACAAAAGTGAAAAATTTGCTAACTGTGGCTTCAACGGTTTCCATTTTTCATACAACTGTTTTTTTCCCCTTTTCACCCCCTTGGGGGAGGAATATCTTAAAATCCCTTCTTAGTGCTCACCTACGTCATAATAGAAATCTCTGTGGAAAATTTCACGTTTCTAGCTCCAGCAGTTTCGGCTGTGCGTTGATTAGACAGTTCGATTCTACAAAATTTCAACCTTTATTTTAACCACTTCAGGGTTAATTTTAGAAAAATAAAGCATGCAGTTATTTTGGTTTTTTCTTGATTAATGAAAGTGCAAAGTTTGACAACTGTGGCTTTAACGGTTTCGATTTTCCATACAACCGTTTTTTACCCTTTTCACCCCCTTAGGGGTCGAATTTCTGAAAATCCCTTCTTAGTGCTCACCTACGTCATAATAGGAATCTTTGTGGAAAATTTCACGTTTCTATCTCCAGTAGTTTTGGCTGTGCGTTGATTAGACAGTCATTAAATCACCCTAGTCTCGCAACACTTCAACCCTTATTTTAACCCTTTTATGGCTAATTTTAGACAAACAAAGTATGCAGTTAGTTTTCTTTTTAAATGACTAACTAAAGTGCCAAGTTTGACAATTGTAACTTTAACGGTTTCGATTTTCCATACAACGGTTTTTTACCCTTTTCACCCTCTTAGGGGTTGAATTTCCAAAAATCCTTTCTTAGTGCTCACCTACATCATAATAGGAACCACTGTGCAAAATTTCACTTTCCTAGCTCCAGTAGTTTTGGCTGTACGTTGATACGTCAGTCAGTCAGTCAGTCAGTCAGTCAGTCAGTCAGTCAGGTTCCTCTTTTATATATATAGATTAAGGAACAATATCTGAATGTTGAGACTACAAATTTTAAACTTATAATTTCAATAAATTCACACCTACAAGAATTTTTGTTTGGAGAGATTTAAATAAATTATTCCCTATTGTTTAAAAAAATACAGTATCTGAATGGGTCAAAACATTTCTTCCTCGCATTGGGGATTGTGCCTTCCACATGGTCTGTAGCGCAACATATCATAATTTTACACTATTTTACATATAAGTAATGGTGAATCATCCCTTGCGACCATACTTGACCGGATACCCTCCAAACCCGACAATACAACATCAGGAACAAAAACCTCGTTACGTGTAAAATTATGAACAAAAATAACCTGTGCAATCGAGCAGGACGATACAATAACAAACAAAAACAAAGTCAAACAAACCGGACTCGAGTGCGGGAATAACGGTCCAATAAATTCCGGATTAATGCAAAAAGTAACCAAAGATGTTCGCACCGAGCACGGAACCAAAAAATCTTATTTCGCCACAAAACGAGCACGCAAACCAGAGATCATCGATCGAGGCGAGGTCTCATAACAGTACTTTAATCACGACAGCCTCCCGGTTATGTAACAGCTAGTCCTACATCGCCTTCCACCATCACACGACGCGAGCGGGACTTCCTCACGTGGGAAAACTTCGCTTCTTTAATAGTCCATAAACTGATTTTACGATTTGTATCTATTACGCTTTTTTCAGTGCCTTCGGTTTGATAATTTTACCGTGAAATGTTTTGATTTATCACCGTTTTTATTATGGAGATCAGGTTGGTGTTTTTTTTTTATTGATATTTTTTTTTATCCTCGTTCATTTGCATTCAAATGTTCTTCTCAGTAGTTATATTTTGATCTTGTTTATATCAATAATCATCATCATTCCTTCGGTTTTTCAAATACATATAAGTACAAAGGTGATAAAAAAAATATTTTAAAATGTTGCTCTTATGAAAAAATAAAAAAGGATCCCCAGATGAGAAATATTTGTGGGTCCAGTTTAATAATTTCTTCCTCCCGCCAAAAATAGTTAAATAAATATTCATAGCTTTACGTGTTTATTTTGATAATTCAGTAACATAATATCATGTCAGTAACATAATAACATTCAGGCACAGTTGCATAAAGTAACTTTGACGATGACTTTAAGTTTGACCATATCATCGCCATACATTAAAGACGTATTTGACATTGCTAACGTAAAGAATTTACATTTTCAAAGTAAAATTTATAAGCAAAGTTAGTTTGTGCAATTAGGCCTTAGTTTCCTTTCATATGTTTATTAGTAAATAATAATGCTGATTTAAATAATTTTGATCAGATCTACAAAATCGATACCACTAATTTATTGACGGTATCGATGTTTTCATCGATAATTTATTTAAAAACGATTATATCATAAAACAATGAAGTGCAGCAACTACAAATAGCGTAGACAAAATTAGAAATCAACTTATGTTCTTTAGTAAAGCTATAAGGAAAAACGCACTGAAAATTTCCAAACAGGAACAAAATAATTACCTTCATAATTTTACTTTAAAATTGAATCTATTCTTATTCTTCAGCCCTCTTTGTCATTATTATTTTTATCTTTGAAAACGATAAAAATACACGTTTCTAATAATACATTGTGTTGAAACTAGCATCCACTCGTCAAACAAGCTCCGTCGCGTCATTTCATTGACAACAGTCATTTCAGTTTCCGGTCGCTACTGAGTGCGAATCCAAATGTAATTAATGGCTTCGTACAGGTTTACTTAGAAACCAAGTTGCTCTATTTATATCTTGTAATAGATGCTGTCAGGGATTTGCTGTTTATTATTTTTAATGTTAATACGGGAGGTGTACCTGATAAACCTGACACTAAGCTATCGTTGCGTGTAATTAGTAACTGGTAATGTGTTGCATGTGCATCGTACTTATACGCAAGATATAAATTAAAAAAAAACTCAATTTTTACGTTTATTGCCATAATTTAGATGCAAGTTTTTGCATTAATCGTCAGTTACATTGCAATCAAATGCAATTTATCATGGTATTCTCTATGGTATTTACTTTCTCAAACCTAAACTATTTTTCCAAACAAATTATGGTTTTAGAAAGTATACTTTATATGAAACATGTAAGTAGTATTTTTAACTATAAGTCATAATGGTCAATTTAATCAAATTCAATAATAGTTTATTCAAACATCTCCCACATTTTATTTCAAGATTATATAAGTTATTAAGCCCCATGTTGTAACAACACTGCTTTCTAGTAATGTCCCACCTACGGATGTATTGCATGACGGAACAACAGCTTTGATATGACGTCATATTAAAAGCATGATCCCAAATAAGTGTTGGCATTTTAAAGCAACCGGGATTTTTTAAACTCTCTCTTTTTTAGTAAAGATAATAATTGTGTAGATATTGAGCAGGATTTACTTTAAGATAATATAAAATATAATAAAAATGAGATGGCAAATTTTATGATACTTCACACGTAAATTCCAATGTAGCTGAATTTAAAAGAATAATTTAACCATACAATAATACTACAACTCCTATTCTATTACTACACAGGCCTATACAAAATATATAGAAAAATACGGCGATATTCTGCGGTAATAACGAATGACAACAATAGCAAAAAAGCTTAGAATAGTTTTTGTAGTAGTGTATATCGACTTTTTACTTCGACTTCGCAAAAAAGTAATGATTCTTATTTCACAACAGGTATAAATACATATTCACTATAATAGCACTACTTTCAAGTTGTGTTACTACTGAAGATATAAAAGCAGATATAGATCATTTCAAAGAAAACAACTCGTCAAATTGCCCATTTTCAAAAATCGTTGAAGACATCTTCAATATACACAATAAAAGTTCTGCTAATAAAGAATATGCAGAAGATAGAGAACGAGCGAAATTATTTCTTCATACAATTGCTAATGTTACAAGTTTAAATGGAAGTAAAACTCAAGAAGAACTGGTGAACAATATAATTGCATCTATAAATAAAATAAAGAATGACATAAATCAAGTAAACAAATCTGAAACAAAGCTTAACGAAGCTATTATAATTAACCCTTCAAGTGATGTAAATGAGGATGACAGTGCCAAACTTAGCGGGCCTAAAATTGTAAGTGGTGTGGAGGACAAAGTTGACATAGTAATTGAACATAGCCCAGTGAAAAAGAAAACAAACAACAATAAAACATTTACCACTGAGCAATCAACATCAACAACAACTGAAAAGGTAAAATATATGGAAGTTCTAACAATAGAACCTAACAACACAAGTGTACTAAACACGTCATCGCACAATATAATAGATGTCCTAAAACATCTTATGCCACTATTTAACAATACTTTAACTAAGAAACTGCACAACATCACAATTATAGAGAGTAATTACGAGAAGAATCATTCCTTCACCGCAACTAAGAACGTATCAACAATAGTCGTAACTTATTGCGATAAAGAGAATTTGACAAAGCCCAATTTCACTAATAATTTAGAAAATGATGAACCACCACAATATGATAAATATGAAGACGATGAAGATGAAGATGAAGCTATGAACATGACTGTTGGAGAAAAGAGAGACATAATGGAAGCAGCTGAATACGGAATGAGAAAAATGCACGAACTTTATAGCGTTCTTGAACCAAAACTGTATTCTATGGGTAAGTCTTGCATGACATAAATATATAAAATAATATAGATATGCAACATTTGTCTAACAAAAAGATGCATTCTTCATTTCGCTTCTCTTCAAAGAATTTCGATTTATCTAAATTAATATGTACGTATATATGGAATATGGATATATACATTTTTATTACAATACATTTTTATTGTATCCGACCCTTAAGGACCAAGGACTCCGTATTTCGAATCATTTATTTTTGAATGTTCAATTATGCCTGAGAAACATGATTTTACAGTTGTTTTATATATTTTTCAAAACTGTTGTAGGAGACAAAAAAGGCAGTAAACAGTGTGGTTAAAATTATTTTTCTTTTAGGTTTATGGCTCGACGATACAAATCCAGCCAGATATGTAGCAGCGTTCAATGCGCCTTCAGAGGATTCGGCCAAATACTCCCGGTACGGCTATGCTACATTACAAGCAGCTACGCGACTAAGGCAACTTACTAGGTAAGTCCATATTGTTACATACCATGTTTGATTATGGCGATTTATTTGTTTAATTATGAGGCTGGAATAAATCCTCGAATAGCGAGTGAAGCTTACCACCCATTCATACTCTATTTGGACAGCATTGCACTTATCATCAGGAACAATGTTGAATGTATTCAGTTCTCCGAACAACTATAAATAAAAACACGCATTTCAATCCTGTTTAGTGACATACATAGTATCGATGATTAGGCTTTTTATATCAATCGTCTTTATCTCGATAAGATAAATTGTGGCAGGTCGTAATTATAGCAACATGGAGCTTAGTCATGTTTATTGCACTAAGGGTCTTTTTCCAGATCCGTAACAGATTTTTTATGAAAAATGTGTTAAAATTTATTTAGCGAATGGATACTGTAATTTGCGTCCTAAAAATAACTTTTAAGTGACAATAAACCTGAATAGCAAGAATCAGTTAATTGTAAATAATATTCCAATATGAATGGATAGGTTTGTGGAAACAGGATGTTAACCATTATTATGTTTCTAATAAATAATTACTAAGGGATATAATCTTGTAGAATAAGCAATATATTTATTAAAATATTAATAAGCAATTAAACAAAAGGGGATGAGAAACCTGCTTATACCGTGGGAGTGTGCAGTTTTTTAAACCTGATTGACACAAACTCGTTTATTACTAACTACGAAAAGTATGTATAAAGATAATAAAACTATGACAAGAAAGATAATGAAAACTTAAAAGCTAAAAAATTATAAAATTATCGTAGCACCTTTTTTCCTTAAACAAATAATTTAGTCTAATAAAGGTAAAGACATAAATAGAATAACTAGAAAATGACTTTCATTTTCTAAATCGTGTTGGGTCTTAGGAAAGCTGCTCCGGACTGCATACAAATGTAGATAAACGTCAAAGATATTCATACAACAGGTTTACGACTAAAATAGATAGGCTTTTCTTCCAACTTCCACTTTCACTTGGATATTGTGACTATGTTTCAACGCCAGTTTAGAAAATAGCAATCCAATCTGCAGATTTGTTATTGTCTTTTATTATTATTTTATTAATTGCAATATTTTCTACTTTCTTGTGTTTTAATGATTCTTATTTTATTTTCTTATTATTTGCATAAATAAATATTTATTTCTTTCGTTCTATCAAAATTATAATAATCTCTATTGTTATATTACTTACTTGAGCACTAAAATGACATACCTAAGTTTTTGCAACATTTTTAGCTACCTAGACGTCGTTTTTCGCAACATTTTTCTATGGAAGGCATGGTTTCATATGGAATTTCGTGCAGAAGAATCTTAATTCTTTGTACCTGGTGCTATGTCAGTAACACCTCTACTTTCTGGATGTCTGGGATATCCTTTCTCTGTCACTCGCTCTTAATCTAAGAAAATCCACCGCTAAGCATAAATCTCCCAAAATGATTTTCATAGAATCCTGCTGGTAGCTTCCTGCTTTTAGTAACTTATTTGGATCCTCATCTATATGAAAATTAACTTTAATTGGCTAATTAAACCAATAGCTCCCAATCCACAAGTAAATATACCTTTGGAATATATTTCACTTATCAGTTCACCTGCGTTACTTGACCTTCTCATATCTACAACTTTCAATATTTCATAATTTAACATTTAAAATGTAACGATGAGATCGGATGTACCATAAATACACGGTATAATATAACCATAAATCCTTTGATCATAAATCATAGTTAGTCATAACTGTATAAGATAGTTCACATGACCGCACAAATTAAATGTCAAACGGTAATTGAATTTTATAACTAGTTTTAAATTCTCGTTTAATGTGAGCAGATATTAATTATCCTGGAACCTAAGTAACTTCGCACTTTTTTTTTCTTACATAACTGTGCTTATGAGACAAAGTCATATTTCACATACGCTGGTTTAAAACCCCTTAAAAAAAGCTCAAATTTGGAACCAATTTGGTCCATTTACTGATCACTAGTCTAATAAAATCTATAATATACTACGAGATAGTCAAGCTCTTTGAAAAATAAAAGGATCCTATATATTTTATGTTACTTTAGAACGATAGCAACAAAGGACCCTCAATCGCAAGTTTTTTTTTATTGCAACGAATGGCGAGATGAGCATGGCATTCGCCTGATGGTAAGCGGTAAGACCGCTCATTAATAGTAGCACCAAATAACACCTTGAATTACAAATGCTTGGTATTCCACTGCGCTCGCCATCCAGAGACATAGACGTTGCGGTGGTGGTGGTGGACACTCACCCAGGCGATCTCTCACATATGAGAGATCTACCACCAGTCTAGCTGACTTGTCCTTATTCAAACGAACTGTTATTAAGTAATTTGTTTCTTTCTGGCAATACAGCACATTATAGCACTTAAATAAAATATAAAATATATATATTCCATATTAACTACCTAATTTAAAAACAGATTCAAGAATTCACAGACCGTTGCGTAGTAAATCATAGCTATCTTTAAAAACTACTTTTAAATATTACTTCATGCGTTTTAAAGAGGATATTACTTGAATGCCATCCGGTTTTAAAGATTAGGACTGCTCTACGATGGAATAAATGGTTATATCCTGCAAGAATTCGTAATAAGCAGTCATTCGGCATAAAACATGTTCTACTGGTAATTACTACCAGATTTTTTAAGAAAAAGGCCGATTATGTATTACGTCAATATGTTATTACGACTTACGAGTAAATCTATAACTCACCTAGAAGGAAAGAAATAAGAGACTAATTTTTAAAGTTTTATTTTTAACGATACTTCATTGGCCATGCACTTTAATTTCTTTCTACTAGTGTAAGCTTACTCGTAAGTTTCAGGTCATTCCTAGTTCGTGATAGCTCATAAATAAATAATGATTTAATTGTTAAACAGGCATTTAAATGATAAAACATCGATCGCCTATAAACTTCCACCAAATCACTGTTTTGTATAAAACACAGCATGAACAAACGAAAATATAAAGATTTTAGGAACACATTGCATATCCTAAATAATTGTGTCAACCGACGAATAATAAACCATAATTATCTCTCTACCTAGACATACATACTACATACATTACTCATGCCTTTTTTCCAAGAAGGGGTAGGCATAGGTACTCCCAGTAGCAACTAGGACACCCACGTTTCGCCTCGTTTGTTTCCTGTCACTTTGTGTCTGGAGGCGAGCGTATCGCCACATCAGACACAAATTCTTAACATTTCCTCTACCTAGAAGACATTAAAATAACCAATAAATACAATATAATGTAGTCTAATTGCCTTGGCAGTATAAAAATACATAATTCGCTGCTTAGAAATTGAGATTACATCTTGAATTTCACAACCGATGTCTATTACCATTAGACAAGCCTGAAGTTTTGATAGTGGCCATAAAGATGAACAAGGTTTTTGAACGTGCTCAGAATCTGTGAGCCTAAATTTTAAGTATTTCAAGGTGATTGCTTTTTAGAAGGCTAATAAATAACTTAGAATCCAATCATTATCACAGGCCTTGCTATTTAGAATATTCCTTTCTAGTGTTGAGTAAGTTTAAGTGCTAAATCTTACATTTTTTAAGATTGATGCTTTGGGCATCGAATGCATGTATTAGACTTTTTATCGATCTTGAAAAATCCGACTGCTAAATACATAATCATTTACTCGCGGGTAGTAAGACACGTGCTGTCTATGGATTCATTAACGGTCGTTCTCTATATCCTATCTATCTTTAACAAGGGGTTAAAATAGCTACCATGAGTGTGTCGATACAATTCTACGCTTCATTAAACAAACATAAAAATATATATTTATCTAATCTAGCTATCTATAAATATATGCTCCATACCTATACCTCCCCATCTTTGTTAACTGAAACATAAATTGCATCGAAATATCTAATGAAATCTCAGTTACAGATAGATATATTATAGAGAACGAAGAACACGCGATTTTTAACATCGATAATAATCGATGATCACCGAAATGCATCGTTGTAATTGTGTAACCACTAGCTCTACTAATATCTAACTTATCAGAATAGCATTATGTAAAATAATAATATTTTCTTTGCGTAACACATGTGTAGTGATAAGATCACACCGTAATTAATTTATTTATATAATTATAGTTAAGATTTACAGAGCACTTTCCCTTTCACTAGATTAAGTGAATAATGTTGGTGTATACTCGGATATCCGCCAACAATATACATACATTGTAGGGGTCTTACATAACCGCGTAACTAATAATTTAATTCAACTTGAAGCACAAATATAAATAAAATACTCAGGTATGAGGCATAATATCCTTACCGTCCTCCCATTAAACTCAATAGGCCTCTGCCGCTTCTATACTTTTGCCTCTCAATTCCCCTCTATAAGAAGAGGCCATACAATTCACAACCCATAAAACAATTACTCGTACCATCAGCTGAGCATTTTGCTTATTTAGCGAACTTATGCAATAAAAATACTTCAGCAAAAAGAAATTTATTTCATTTCTAATCTCTAGTAGAAAGTTTACTTTTAATTATTATTATTTTATTGCAACGAATGGCGAGGCGAGCATGACGTTCGCCTGATGGTAAGCGATACGGTCGCTCATGAACAGTAGCAAAACTAAACAACACCTTGAATTACAAAGCAATGTTAGGCATTCCACTCGCCATCCTGAGACGTAAGATGTTAAGTCTCAATATATCCAGTAGTTACTCTGGCTACAATGTCCTTCACACCGAAACACAACAGTGCATTTACACTGCTGTTTGGCGAGAGTAATAGACATTGCAGTGGTACCTACCCAGGCGGCCTCACACATATGGGAAACCTACCACCAGAACTATAACAGTAAAAAATATACACAAGACATTACGTCACCTCAACATTTGTATGAAATAAAAATAAATCAAAGAGACCGCCCCAAACCGTGCCTATTAGTGTTTACTTTCTAATTTCAAGAAGAAATTGGATATTTTTTTGATATAACTTGGAAGTTATTTTAATGTTTATAATAAATAAATGGATTGCCAATTTCACGTTTCATTCACGTTTAAATTGATGATTCGTTTATTATTTTTGAATTACTTCAACACGTTTTTCATGCAACAATAAATAAGTGATTTAACCGTATCCTGCTTAATAAACATTGTACTTTAGACAAGTATATAATTACAAACATAATATAACACCAAACGCCATTTTCAAGACATGAGGAGATGAAAGAAAGGTGCGTCGCAGTCTCAAACAGTACCTATTCAGTTAAATAAACAGTTATCCGGAGGTAGGGCCAGTGGAACAAAACTTCAACATTATGCAGTCACGTACTAAATGGCATCCGTAGGAAACAGGATCTATCTACATCTGCAAATTATCATTGAATTTAATCGCTTCATTATATTTATGGTAACTTCTGTTTATTTAACTCCTTTTCTGTTTAATAAAATTACATATTTATTTTCTATGTGTAATTAAACTGTCTTTCATTTAGCCTTCAATTCAAAAATATATTTTTTTATAAAACTCTACTGTAGTTGTGACAAAGAAAGGTAGTGAAATGCGAGGCGACGGATTCAATCCCTCCAAAAAATTAAAGTTTGCATGATTTCGGGTGTTTGAAGACTGTATGTAGGATTAAATTATTATTATTATTTATTTATTTTTTTTTATTGCTGTGAATGGCGAGACGAGCATGCCGTTCGCCTGATGGTAAGCGATACGACCGCTCATGAACAGTAGCAAAACCAAACAACACCTTGAATTACAAAGCAATGCTTGGCATTCCACTGCGCTCGCCATCCTGAGACATAAGATGTTAAGTCTCAATATGTTCAGTAGTTACTCTGGCTACAATGCCCTTCAACCCGAAACACAACAGTGCGTTTACACTGCTGTTTGACGGGAGAAATAGACACTGCGGTGGTACCCACCCAGATGGCCTCTCACATATGAGAGACCTACCACCAGTAAAATATTATTTTAACGAAAGCAATATATTAACACCCAAACTCAACGAAACTTTAAAAAAAAAAAACACAATTTTATCGACAACCCTACACATTGAATGGTAGTCAGAATCATATACAAGTTGGTACGATGGCTCACATCCTGCGACCAGTCCCACGATTATTTCGCAATAATATTAATATTAAAATGTTGCTTCCAATGAATGTGCGTAGGTATTGAAACATCTGCATTGGAAAGGCGAAAAGACTATTGATAATACTATAGGTAAAATTAACACTTTATTTTGCAACCGATAAAGAGTTTCATTGTAAAAACCAATTTAAAAATTAAGCAATTTTAATATTGCGAAAAATTTTGGTAAAAATACATACACACACACAACCCGTATAAACTTTTTTCGTAATGATGCAATCAATTTATGTTTTACTTTTAATAGTGAGCACTATACAAATAGAATTGTTACGTTCCTTTTAATTCCAATTCTTCCATAATATTCACTATCGATACAAAATTTGGCTGGACTATCTCCCTGCAATCGTCAGTCATTTGATGTGATAGATCTAAAGAGCCCCTAAATCCTATCCTAGCAATATATTTTGTTCAATACACATTCAGTATTTACTTATTTATTTATAAATACTTTATTGTACATCACACAGATCAACAGAAATTGTAATACAACGCGATGAATTATATGTAACAAAGGGTCTTGTCGCTGTCGGAAATTTCTTCGTGACAACCTTAAGATGGACTGGAATGAACAGAAGCACGGATGAAATGGGTGGGCACGGTATTGAGAACAACAATAAAAATAAATATATTCTAAAAGTGACAAGGAATACATTTATTATCTTGTTTTTATATCATTACACCCACGAAGTTTTTATCCTCACACAAGAAAAGGTGTGCCATAAATTATTCGAGTACATTGATATTTGCGTGCGCCGTGTACCGGTCGCAAATTGTTATTTAATAACATTTCAATAAAATATATCATCGGGACCGTTACGGCAAAATTGAAAACGGGTACATGTTATAACGGAACAATTGCCGGTACATACCTTGTAATAGCTGTTGTAAATCCATGACTGACTTAACAATTCGGATGTTCGAAACGACATCGTTGTTTATAGAATAATTAATAAGCTAATTTTAGCAAGACACTGTTGGTACTCTCGCCAAACAGCAGTGCATATGCACTGTTGTGTTCCAGTTTCAAGGACATTTTAGCCAAAGTAACTACTCATGGTGTTTGGTTTTACTACTGTCCATGAGCGATTGTATCGCTTACCATAACACGATTGGCATGCAAATAAAAAAAAGTAGTGGCCTCTTTGGTTTAATGACTATTCATGAGTTGTTAAGTTAATTGAGTTCTGATACTGACGTAATGTGATACAATTCTGGAATTTGCTGCTTTACGTCAAACTAAATATTTGATAGAAATGAAAGATGATTAATTTTTACCAGCAGCATTATGTACAAATTGTACGATACATTATGTTTTCATGCGATGGCCAAGTCGATCTATTTATTTAAAACGGAAAGAATTTTTAATATTGATATGGTAATAACTAACGTAATAACTTTATATAGAAGGTCCCTTAAGGACTAAATAAATTAATCGACTTGGTATTACATGCATCTCACAACTTTTTGCGGTAGAAAACCTGCGAGACTTGGAATTTTTTTACAGGATGTTTTTGATGGGATCTCACGTCTTTTTGTAGAGTCCTACTTTTTTCCTTTTCGGTACTTCTTACTTCTAGAATATCACTAACGATTTTTCTTAAAGCCTCTGTCTTATGGATTTTTCTTATTTTTGTAGGTGTCAATTTATCACAAATATAGCGGATTTGGTTATTAATGTTCTTTCTTTCATTGTAATTGATATTTTCGAGCTATTTAGTCTATTTATTTGCAAGTTTTTCTTCGTCATGTTTTTCTAGAGGAATGTTGTACAGTTTCATGGACTGAATACACCATTTCCCTCTCTATATCCCCTCCTGTTATGCCTCATATATATAGATATCTATCTACAACTATTATTCCATTCCATTATATACGGGTACAATGACTCATTAACTATTAATTGCAAATGTAAATTTGTAATCCTATACATTTATATGGGATTACAAAGTTATTCATGCAGTTGGTCTATCTAGAAAACTAGACACAAATTATGAAATGTTTGAATTTTTCCTTGCTTTAGACACTAAACACTAATTATATTCTAAATTTGAAGGTTCTATCTCAGCTAGAAGTGCCTTAGACTTTTGATGATCGTCAGTGAGTGACAAAATTAAGAAAGTTTGAGTAGTTACAATTCTTAAACTACTGGTTCAAATTGAATGAAATTTTAAATATACCGTGTTTACACGATGCCTGCTTAGTAACTGAAAATTCAGGCTTCATGCTTTAGCCACAACGAAGTTATAGGGGGTTGAAAATGGTCTGAATTGCTTCGAGAAAAGGATGTTACGGCCTATAGCTCGACTTGGACGGGGGCTCGGCCGCGCCCCCAGATGATTCAGAGTTTTTATTCAAATAAGATAGAATTATAATTAACTCATTTCATTTTTTTATATTGACATGTGTAAAAATTATCATAAGGGCCTTCTCATAATTGCCAATATTAGACGAAGACACGTTCGGCCATCGCCACAACATTGCGCACCTACAGAAGGTCCAATTAGATTTGTTAATACTAAACGGTCGGTTATCAAAATTCGTCTCTATCTGATCTGATACACGTAAAATGTTACAATCTTGCCGGCCGTGAAGTGGGTCGGGTGTAATGAGCCGTACAACCTACTTAACACTTCTGTAATACATTTTTACAATACTGTGACGTAACACTATTGGTTGTTATAGTTTTCATGCAAAAATTTGTTAACTTTAAATTAAGAACAATTATAAATGCTATTTATTTTTTGTAATTTTAAATTAAGAACGTGATGTTCGATTATTGTTAAATTGTGATAAAAACATTCCGAAGTGTTGACAAAGAAGATACAATCGAATTTAACTTCTATAGCAATTTCTACCCTATGTATATTGCATTAGGTGATAATATCATGTCCTAGATTAAAGCGTTCTTCATTTTTTGTAGAGGCAGGGCATTGTCCGCCACACAATTTGTTTCCCGCACAAATCTTATTTATTAGACTTCGACCAATTAACGTCATAATATAACTAAAAAACCATTCCTATTTAGTACTAAACACGTAAAAACAATATAATTTCTATCTCATCGTACTACATTCAAGTAATTACATTACGCAATACAAAACCTATAAACGAAGTGCTAATGATTCCACTCCTCACCTGCTTGCGACATAAGAAAGGAAAAGTGTGAGAAAAGTACATCTGTATTGCTTTCACATACTTATAACTTAATCAAACAATTTTCAACGGTTGTAATTGATTGTGGTGACTACTAATATGGTTAGATAGTGCCCTTTTACAGAGATTAGATTAAATTAGGATTTGTAGGTAACAAGGTTTGCAAAGTATGAGGCCTGCTTCTGTAAAGAAGAAACGAAAATACTACAAAAGCTTATACTGGTGATAGGTTACCAATATGTGAGAGGCCGCCTGGGTAGGTATCACCGCAATCTCTATGTCTCCCGGCAAACATCAATGTGAAGGCATTGTTGTGTTTCGGTTTAAAGTATATTGTAGCAAGAGTAACTACTGGACATAATATTGAGACAACATCTTATGTCCCTTTATGGCGAACGCAGTGGAATGCCAAGCATACATACATACATAAACTTACACTCGTCTCCCAGAATAGGTAGGCGGAGGTACTGCCAAGACACCCACATTTCGCCTTGTGTTCCGACCCACGATGTGACAGGGGGCGAGCCTATCGATATCAGGCACAAATTCCTAACTTCGGGCTGTAGTGAATAGAAAAATCCAATATCAATTTACCCGACCGGGGATTTGAACCTGAGACATCAGCTTTGCAATCATACCGTAGTACAACTGCACCATAAAGGCAACAATGCCAAGCATTACTTTGTAAGTCTTCGTGTCGTAAATACTCTGCTGGGGAATCAAACGTTTAAATACCAAATACTAGCTGCTAAACATATTGATAAAGCCATACAACACACCACCTGACCAACGATACAAACAGTGACACGGTCGCCGCGCGCAACTGATGAAGCAATGTTATTGAGGCCCTTCGCATTTGTAGGTCCGAGGCACTTTCGTTATTAGCTATTGCCTCACGCATGTGATATCCTCGGGGACTTAAAGCCAGTCTGTCAAAGTGGTTTGATCTAGAGTTTAAATAAATTATTATTTTAGTACCGAGCTCAACTAGAAAATCCTCTGCTTATATCATTTAAAACGATATGAGATCCAAAATTGTCCATGTACCAAAAAACATTACTTAACCTGAAACCAGATAATTGCCTCAAAAATGTCAATACTAGACTGACCAGTAAGACTAGTAATCTCATCCTTAAGTCAACTCTTATTGGGACAAATTCATAAACTATGACGTAAATCCCAAGCTATGTACTTACATACATATAACACGGGAAATAGCGCGCCTATTACAGGTTATAAAACATCATTCTTTCGACAGCCTTCGTGGCGTAGTTGGTTTGACGCTGGAAGTGAAACGAGAGGGCGCGGGTTCGATTCCCATATCGAGACAAGTGTTTGTAAGGTCCACAATTATTTTTCACGTGTCTGGGTGTTTGTGCTCTCGTACAGATTCTGATAACCACGACACAAGAGACTTATTTCATCTTAATGTGGGGTCAGGACTATGTATGTGACTGTTGGGTGTACTTATTATAAATGTTTTATTTTTATTTACTATCACGTGCGCCAATCACTCAAGATAGATTCTTTACAAATATATTGAGGAAAAGCAAACACTAGCATCTAATGAAGGAAGAATAGACGCATAGGAATTTGCCAACATCGATAGCCCTGAGTGGTGACGCGAATACACCAATTTTCATTGCCAGTTACACAACCCGACATTGGCCCATGAACGCGCTCCGTATTTTAACTAATTGTAAAATGACAAACACGTCTACAATTTCCATGCACTAGTTACTTCGAATTTCACTGTAAATAACAGAGGATGTAGTGTAGTTATAAATAGTAGAAGGTTTGGAGTGTAAGATTAAGAATGAATCGAGAAGCACAACGATATTATTTTGCCCGCCGCTTTTAAAGATGAGGAAAATTCTTATTTTTGTAAAAAGTACAAAGATAATTATCAACATGACTTAATATTAAAACAATCAGCCAGCTAATGCGTTATAGGTTGATGCAGGCAAAGGACAAGTAGCAAAAAGGTATATACTCAATAATCAGTCAAAACGGGTTGAAAATATTATTATCCACACACAAACTCAAGGCTAAATCCCTAAGGGGTACTAATGGTGGCACTCACATTTCGACAAACTTATTTCCATTCCAAGATATGTTATAAAGCAAACATATCCATGCTGTACCAAAATTACAGTCATAAGTAACAAGACTACAGGAAATTAATATTAAATTAAAACATTCCACAACAAATATTTCTTCCGGGTCTGGGTGTTTGTGAGACCGAAAAGTCTCTCGTAGTTCCTGATACCCACGACACAAGACTCGATCTTAGTGTGGGTTCAGGACTATGTATGTGACTGTTGGGTGTTATTTATTATTATTCCTACAAATAACACACCGGAAATGCAAGAAATTTTTACCACATTAAAACCTGTTTGTGCATTAACTACATATTTTAAAAATGTAAATAAACACATTTACTAAGTTATAAAACGAGCGTTATATAGAAATCATGACCTTAAAGGCTATAGAAAACGGAATATAAAAATATTCCATAAAATAATGTGGATACGAAAGCTGTTCGAGACTCTCTAGAAAGCTCAATCGGCAGCCGTATCACGACCGGTTCGCAAAAACGTGTATAACCATATGAGAAATACGGGCACTCGCGGTACGCAACTGTCATTTGATGCTCTTTTTGTTTTAATACAACATTATTCACCGTCAATTGATGTTCTTTATCGAGAATATAGACATAACACCCGATAAGTACTCCTATGTTACATTCGCGCCGTTAAGTGGCTTTAAAGTTTTTATACTGAAATATAATCTTAATTATGCCGCTATATTTAGTGTTGTATATAATAAAAATATTCATGAATAAGCGAAAGTAAATAAACATTAAATAGAGTATTATGATAGTCAATCACCACGCACTAAAACGGTTAAGGAAAACACCTGCCATAGCAATTTATAAGAATTTCTATGGTATGTAAGTCCGCTAACCCGCACTATGCCAGCGCAGTGGACTATATGGCCGAACTGTATATGGGCTGATACAGAGTGTTATGTTGGAACAAAACATGCTTGTTTAATGTGGAAGGATAATGCATAAAATACGTCTTAAAAATAAATATTTATACTTATGATTATCAGTATCATTATGTAAAATAATGCGTTTTTCTATCTACCTACTTATTTAAGCTAGTTTCATGTATTCGTGTTACGTCACCTATTTATCTAATAGCCTTAAACAAAAATTTAAACGTTATAATTTCCCACGGAATAACTACTATACATAACAGTACTTATAAATATAATTAATGTTAAGTACTATAGAAATATTACAGAAATAACTTATCTAATAACATTAATAATAGTTTAGTATATTGTAATTCTAAGAAACTTATAACCAATTTAGACAAATGTATTTTGCACAGAATATCTGACAATCTCATTCTCAAAAGTAAAAACCGTTAGTTATCGACCAGTTTAATAAAAGTATTGCTGAATTAGAAACTTTTGGAGTTAACAAAGGCTTTGATACGGCTGTTTTGAGATTATTCACTATTGTAAGATACCAAAAAGACTACAGTAACAGAACTGTTTTGGTTTATTTATGGTCTATATTACGTACAGTTAGATACTTATATAATTGACTGCGTTTCTATGCTGCTATTTCCAAACATGAAAAGGAAATTAGTACGAGTGTTTTCTACAAAAGTAAGTTCTTTCGCTTTAATTTTAACTGAATTTATAAATGAGAAAACTATCATATCTATATATATAATACTGGGTAAAAAATTAACTACGTAACCACTAGTTTATTTAGATTTAACAAAGCACTCTTTTATAATTAATTATCACTTTCTTTAGATTGCCTACGATTTTGCACATTGCCGATTAATGTTCCCACCTAGTCTTACGCCCTTGTTCATTGACAGTTATACCGGGTATCTCAAGACTGCTACCGATAATGAAGCCAGGTGGTAGTTTTAGTGACTACAAACACAATGCAACTAAAAATTTTGCAAAGAAACGCGACAATTTTTTTTATCATTTTTTTAATTTTGTCATTTTTGGGTGGTAAATCCAAAGTTTTTGCTAACATAATAATTTAAACTTTTTTTATACCTTAGAGTCTTTATAAATAAAAGGGTATACACTATTATTCTAGGAAAAAAATGAATTTACCACCCAAATACGACAATATTAAAAAAACAACAAAAAAATCTGACGCTTTTTTTGCAACATATTCTATTGCCTTGTATCTGAAGTCGCTTAAACTACCACCCGGCTTCGTTTTCGGTAGCAGTCTTGATATACCCTGTATACATATTAAGTTATTTTAGCTATCGAATGTTTTATTCGTGTCAGTTTAAGCAAAGAAGACAAAACATTCGATAGCTAAGGTAGATTTTAAAACTGTCTGAATAGGACCGTTAATGTTTTCTGTTAAAATAACAAAAATATATATAAACAAAAAAAAATAATATGCATAAAATATACCTACAGTTTGAGATTATTTCGATTTTGTTTAGTTGTAATGTAACCTGTATTTTCTGTATTATTTTAATTACGTATAGAAATATACGTGTAGAAGATATGTTTTGTTTTCTGCTTAAATGTTTGGAAGTGATATTTTTGTTTAATTTTATTGTTTAAAGTAATATAATGTTTTTATTTAAAAGTTGTATTTTAAAGTTAAGAAGTGATTTTTTGTTTAATTTTAATTTTTGTTTATTGTTCAATTCAAATGTTTTGTACATTTATGTGTAAATGAGACTCACCCAACTCCACGTTCAAACCGAAGCCCGGTTTCGTGGGACTTAAATGTATTTTTGGTTTTTATCTTTGTGTTTTTTAATAAATACAGAAAATAAAATAAAAAAACAAACTCATATATATTGCAAATCGAAATACACACAAGCTTGTACTCACGCACCCTCATACACACTTCAATATAAGTCTTGAATAACCTAACCTGTCACTCAATTTGCCGGCCGACATAATTCATAAACAATGTGATGTCTTCATAAAATGATTTTATTATTCAATATCGAAACAGAAATCCTTAACGAGAATACTTACAAAAAATGTATCGACTATTATATCGGTCGGAAACTGCAGACTAGTACGACAGTTCATGTTTTTGCTGGAAACGGAAGATATGTTGCGTGCTCGACTCATGACTTCCAAGTTCCACTCTAGTTATGTATCTTATCACTTATATCGAAGGAACGCTTTACATAATCATATAAGGAAGTCCAAGTTATTATTTAGTATGCATTGTTCTCGTGTATAATATGCACGGAACGATGAGTGTTTACTTTGTATAAAATGTTGCTTAATATACAGGGTATATCAAGACTGCTACCGAAAACGAATCCGGGTGGTAGTTTAAGTGACTTCAGACACAATTCAACAAACAATTTTGGAAAAAAAAGCGACAATTTTTATTTTGTTTTTTTTTTTTATATGGTCGTATTTGGGTGGTAAATTATTTTTTTCCTAAAATAATAGCTTATATATTTTTATTTATAAAAACTCTAATGTATAAAAGAGTTTAAATTATTATTTTTACAAAATCTGTAGATTTACCACCCAAAAATGGCGATATTTACGAGGGGTGATCAAAAAGTAATGATAAACGGGTAATTCTAATAAAAATAAAAATTAAAAAAAAAAACATTTCGCTTCTTCAGTCCTTCACCACTTCCCAGCTAAAAAATTGTATAAATAGGACGTCATTTGGAGGAGCTACATTCATTTGAATACCAGCAGTCGGAGCGACAACACGAAAATGGAGAAACACGAAGTGAGATGCGTCATCAAGTACCTCTGTTTGAAAAAAATGTCTACCAAAGAGGTACACGCCGATTTGGTGGAGACACTGGGGGACTCTGCTCCTCCATATTCTACGGTGGCACGGTGGTGCAAAGAGTTTAAGTTGGGTAGAACATCCACAGAAGATGAACATCGCGAGGGACGCCCAACCTCGTCCCTCACGGAGGAAAACGTGAAAAAAATCGAAGATATCGTGTTAGCAGACCGAAGAGTAACCATCAGACATTTAGCTGAGGTCACAGGGATCTCATATGGCAGCATCCAAAACATTTTGACCAGCAAAATGAATATGAAGAAGGTCTCCGCGCGTTGGGTCCCGAGAATGTTAACGGACGAACAAAAGAAAAAGCGAGTTGACATTTCAAGAGCCAATCTTGCAAAGTTCCAGGCTGACCAAGAATTATTTTTGTCACGATTTGTGACCATGGACGAAACATGGATCCATCATTTTGATCCGGAGACCAAACAACAATCGATGACTTGGAAAAGGCCATCCTCACCGACTCCTAAGAAGTTCAAAGTCTTGAGCTCGGCGGGCAAGGTTATGGCGTCCGTTTTCTGGGATGCTCAGGGAATCATATTGGTTGATTACCTAGAAAAGGGAGCTACTATTACGGGCTCCTACTACGCTGATCAAATAAGACGACTGCGAGACGCCATAAAGGAAAAAAGACGGGGCAAACTCCGAGCGAAAGTCCTGTTTCATCAGGACAACGCTCCTGCACACAGAGCCGAAGTTGCGATCGCTGCCATTCGAGAAGCAGGCTTTGAACTGGTCGAACATCCGCCCTATTCTCCAGATTTAGCCCCCAGCGATTTTCATTTATTTCCTAGGCTCAAGGAACACCTCAGGGGCAAGAAATTTGAGGATGATAGCGAGGTGATGGATGCTGTAGAGGCATTTTGGGATAGTCAAGATACAGATTTTTTTTTAAAGGGTATTTTAGGTTTGGAGAAACGTTGGACTAAATGTATCGACTTGTTAGGAGACTATGTAGAAAAATAAATTAAATTTAAACTACAATCGTTGTTTTTTTTATACTTATTATCATTACTTTTTGATCGCCCCTCGTAAAAAAGGATAAAAAAAAATTGTCGCGTTTCTCTGAAAAATTTTTGGTTGCATTGTGTTTGTAGTCACTAAAACTACCACCAGGCTTCGTTTTCGGTAGCAGTCTTGAGATACCCGGTATATTTAAATGAGACATGAATATGAAAGACGACGTGAATTGAACATCATTTTAATAAAACAAGTTTCAGTTATAATATATTATAGGTGATTATGTGGGCGGAATAAATATTGGTAGGTACTAAAAAACTAAAACCAACTTTCGCGCGGTAAAACTAATCTATTTACTAACGAAACAAAATATATTTGTATAATAGTAAAATTAGTATAAGAAGTAGATATATTAAAATCACTGATTTTCAATGCATTAACATACAAAGTCTGTCCACATCGAATGTAAATGCGAATGAAATATCTATTTTCGCATTCTTAAATTATTTGAAATAAATAAGTACCTCAATAATACAATTTAAAAGTCAAAGGTAAATATCTCCGCTGTTGAGAACCTAAAAAGCTTTCATTATTTTCTCCCCACTGCGAAGCAAAGGCAATGTCCTCTGAATGTCCCCACTTTAAGCGACATTTTCCCAGAACAAATCACAGTCATTACCACGTGACGGTCGTATATAATAATTTAAGAGTAGGCGTTAGCGGTTCTCAACATTACGATCATTACATTGTCAGCAAACTCAACTATTTGTGTAATAACAGTCTGAGCTCAGCAGGAAACCTGTTAAAATAAACAAGATCAAGACTTTGGAATCAAGAAAAACTATTTATTTTAACTAATTTACAATATACTGAAGCACATGTCGAATTATAAATTGTAGAAGTGACATTGCTATCAAAAAATGCTAGGCGCGGCGCATGTCTGCGTTTCTCCCAACATTCTCTCCTGAACGCAGACCCATTGCTCTGCTGAAGATTTCTAGTTTTGGTCTATGCAGTCCTTTGGTCAAAATGTCCGCTGTCATATCTTGACTTCTTTGATATTTTATTAGGACTTGTTTGGCAGCAATCCGTTCTCTGATAAAGTGATAGCGTACATCAATGTGTTTACTTCGTGGATGAAAACCTTCATTTCCTGAAATGCGAATGGCACTTTGATTATCACAGTGAACAACAATAGGAATAGCTGATGATTCAGGCCAGAAATCTTCATCTAATTGTTTCAGCCAAATTGCTTCTTGTATAGCCGTGGCTAGAGACATATACTCAGCCTCCGTACTTGAGAGGGCTATGGTTGGTTGCCTTTTTGAGCACCAACTTATTGCAGCACCCTGAAGAATGAAAACATACCCAGTGCAGGATCTTCGGTCATCAGTGTGACTGGCCCAATCAGCATCACAATAGCCTGTAATGTTGCCTTCTGAGTTTCTATCATATGTCAATTTATAATCAACGGTGGCTTTTAAATATCTTAACACTCTCTTCAGTGTAATCCAATGCTCTGCAGTGGGTTGACCATTGTACCGACTTAATGAATTTACAATATATGTTATGTCCGGTCTTGTTCCTTGTGACAAATATAATAGGCACCCAATGGCTTCTTGATAAGGTATGTTTCTCAATATTTGTTCCTCACTTTCGGCCCTTTTTAATTGAACATTTGGATCACATGGAGTCCAGACTGGCTTGCAATCGTCCATGCCAAAACGAGTAAGTATCTTTTTAATATACATAGACTGATCAAGTGATATTTTATTTTGTTCTTCGTGTGTTATTCTAAATCCAATACATTGCTTTGCTTTTCCCATGTCTTTCATACTAAAGTTATTTTTGAGCCTTTTCTTAATTTCTTCACCAATTTTAGAATTATTATAAAATAGGAGTAGATCATCAACATAAACAGAGATAAATAAAATATCATTTTTGCCCAATATACGAAAATAAATGCAAGGATCAAGTTTTGATCGTTTCATGCCAATTTTTAACAAAACGGAGTTCAACTTTTTGTTCCATTGTCTACCAGCTTGTTTAAGACCATATATAGCTTTGTTTAATTGACATACTTTCTCTCCTCGATCAAAAGTCGGTGGTTGAGACATGTAAATATCTTCTTCAATATCTCCTTGCAGAAATGCTGTAATGGCATCCATTTGATGAATTTCTAGATTGTATTTAGCAGCTATAGCCATTAGATATCTAATTGACGTCTGTCGTACAACAGGTGCATATATCTCATTATAATCTATCCCTTTTTTTTGTTTGTAACCTTTAATTACAAGTCTAGCCTTATAACGAATGATTTCTCCAGTATGATCAAATTTTCGTTTAAAAATCCATTTGCATGGAATAACTTTCTTCCCATCAGGTGGATTTACTAAAGACCAAGTATTATTATTAATGAGAGACTCATACTCTTCTTTCATTGCTTGTTTCCATTTTTCAGATTCATTACTTTGAAGAGCTTCTTCTAAACTCTGAGGATCATCATTAAGAATGCTTGATGTAGACTCACTATTCATGCAAATTAATAAAGGTGAACTCTCATTATTTGTTTGTAATTTTCTTTGCCTTCGGGTTTTAATACTTGTCTCATTTGCAGGTTGTATATCAACACGCTGACTTGGTAAGTATGTAACATCTAGTGGATCATCACAATATGTAATACTTGATGTATCTGTGCTACTACTACTCAGATAATTTGGAGAAGACTGCTCTTCCTCATCTTCATCATCATCATCTTGAGTAATCAATTCAGATTTTTCGTCATTTAGTGGTAAGTATATGTGTGTTAATTTTTGTTCATTATTATTCTCCTCATTATTATTTTTATCTTTTTCTGTTAATTTTTGCATTCCATGTACTTCTTTATTAATATTATTAATTTTTGTTTCAGGTGCTGAAGAAGAAGAAGATGATTCTACTATTTTACTTTTAATTTTTTCTTCCAGAAAATGTACATCCCGACTGATCACTGCTTTCTTACTTTTTGGATCTATAAAACGGTAGCCTTTTGTGCATTCACTGTAACCAACAAAGATTAGCTGTCGAGATTTTTCATCAAGTTTTTTACGATTTTCTTTGGGTATGTGCACCATAGCAGGACAACCAAATATTTTCAAGTTGCTCAAGTCTGGCCTTTTTCCGGTCCATACTTCATAAGGTGTGATGTCTGACAAAGCATGTGTGGGCGAGCGGTTAATTATGTATGCTGCAGATACTACAGCTTCTGCCCAAAAATTCTTGGGTAAATCAGCATTAAATATCATGCATTTTGCTCGTTCAACCAATGTCCGGTTCATTCGCTCGCTCAGACCGTTTTGTTGCGGCGTGTATGGACTGGATGTTTGATGCAATATTCCACTTTTCTTTAAATAATCAGTGAACCTTTTATTAACATACTCCGATCCATTGTCACTGCGTAAAATTTTAATTTTTGTATTTAACTCATTTTCTACTCGGTTTTTGTATTCAATAAATTTTTCAAACACTTCTGTTTTATTTTTAATTATGTATACATAAACTTTTCTTGAAAAGTCATCAATAAAAGTTGTAAAATACCTGGCACCGCCAATCGAAGCAACTTGCATCGGGCCACATACATCTGTGTGGACTAGCTCTAGCAACCCATTTGCCCTGGAGCCGTTGCTTGGAAATGATTGTCTTGTTTGCTTACCCTGTAGGCAGGTTATGCATATATACTTTTCTTTTTGTGATGACAATTGTACACCAGTTGTGCAGTTCGGCAACTTGTGAACATCATTATAGTTCAAATGGCCCAAACGTTGATGCCATAGATGTGTGTTTGACTCTATTTTTGCTGAAAAAGCGAATATTTTACTGTAATTTATGTTTAGTTTATATGTGTCGTTTATAAGATCTGCTGTTGCTACTTTTTGATGGTTTAAATTATATATTGAGCAGCCAGTTCTGTCAAATTCCACTTTACAGCCAGATTTTATTATTTTACTTACCGATAATAAGTTTGTGGACAAATTTGGCACATATAAAACATTCTTTACTAGTATTTCATGATTGTTGCCATCTTTATTAGGTATGTGCAATATCACATCACCACAGCTTTTGACTTGTAAAGTTTTATTATCTGCAATTTTGATTGTGGATATCGGTGGTATTGTTTCATTCTTCAGTAGATCTTTATGCATTGTCATATGCATAGAAGCGCCCGAATCTACATACCAATTTATACAATCATTCAGTTGCATAGCCGAGAAAGCTGCCACATAACCTTTCTTGTTTTCTTGACTTGACTGTGGCTGTGATTTATTTTTTAAAAACCAACAATTTTTACCAAGGTGTCCATATTTATTACAATTGAAACATCTTGGACCTTTTGACTTTGACTGATGCTGAGTGTTTCTGAACTTTGCTTGAGTATTTTTATTACTTGTGTACAGAGCTGAATTACTTGGGGTAGCTTTTATTTCTTGCAAGAGTTTTGTCTTAATCATATCTGCACTTATTTTTACTCCTGAGCTTTCAATACCCATAATCATAGGTTTGTACTCATCAGGTAAACCTGCCAGCATCAAGGTCCCGAGCCATTCATCATCAACACTGAATCCGATGTTTCTGAGCTTATAAGCTGAGCTCATGATTTTGTTGACATAATCTTCTACACTGGTGCTTGTTTCTAAATTAGTGTTAATTAACTCTCGCAGTAAACCAACTTTTCTCAGTAGACCAGAGTCTTGAAATGCTTGTGATAAATTTTCCCAAACCTGTTTTGATGTCGTCGCATCCTGAATATGAATAAAATTTATCGGATCGATTAATAATATTAGTTTTGATTTTGCCTTTTTTTTTTTCTTTGGATCAGTATTTGTTCCTTGGACACATTCCCATAAATCATCGAGTTCCAGGTATGCTTGCACTGCGAAACTCCAGCTTGTCCAATTATCTCGGCCAGTAAGTTTTTCAATTTGTATCAACGATCCATTTGATGTCATTTTATCAAAGAATTATAGCTGAAAAAATAAAAACTTCGGCGACCGATCGACTATTTTTAGGTTATATGTATTTCTGAACAAAATCAACTAATTTACTTAATATTTCCACTGTACTACACTAAACAGGCAGGGAGAGGCCCATAACCTGTTAAAATAAACAAGATCAAGACTTTGGAATCAAGAAAAACTATTTATTTTAACTAATTTACAATATACTGAAGCACATGTCGAATTATAAATTGTAGAAGTGACATTGCTATCAAAAAATGCTAGGCGCGGCGCATGTCTGCGTTTCTCCCAACAAAACCTCGTTGGATTGACAAAAGCGTCAAATTCAACTACAACCAAAATTCAATATGGCACGACCATAACGTTGCCAAGTTTAATTAGCACATAAAAAGTCTTTACTGGGACACGGCTTTACCGTCCTCTTATAAGATATCAAGTATAGCTTTACCATCTCATCTTATTAGATTAGTCTTCCTCCTCTATTCTACATTTTTCAATCCCTCATTCCTAAAAGACATCCAATTAATCCACGCATTCTTGGACATCGGTGATCACTTCAACCAATCAAATAAAATAAATGATCGTTTGACATTTGCAATACAATAAGGAACAGTTCCATAATCAATACACACAAGTCACTACACAGATCCAATCTCTCGTTAAGTTTGTAGGCCTCAAAATCACCAACCCAGCGATTTTATAACATCTATAATACCAGTTGCATATTGTCTATTACGAAGTGCAACCACACCGCGGACGGACAAGTGCCTTTCGCTTTCAAGAGCAAGGTCCGACTTTCACCCCGCGTCGCCGATGCGTGTTCACTTTCAATTTTATATTCGTATATTCGTACGCAGTAGTTCCTAACATACGGTCAATGAACTTGACAGTATTAAATGTGCGGCTATATCGGATTAGTTTAATGATATTTGACTCGCGGCTTATGTGCGCAGTCAAGCTTAGCGTGTGTTTAAGCCGGGAAATCAGGTATTAATTATAACTGGTAAATTGTGTTAATATAAGATATGAATACAGGTTTACGTTATTACTATTTTTAAATAATGTGTTCAATTATTTTGGTTGTGTGGAAGAGATAGCAAAACTTATACATATGCATGCAAAATTTTTTTTTAGTTAAATCTCAACGTATTGCTGCGATAACGGTGTTACGTTATGACTATTTGTAGTACCAATCATAAGGTATTATCTGTCTACGAATCATAAGCTATAAATAATAGACAACATAGAAATCGTAAATAACACACAAGTAAAAACTGTATCATAATACTTCATCGACTTTCTTCCATCAGTTCGCGATACAAAATTATCCCATGACATAAAAACGTCGAACACGCATAGCGTAACAAATATAAAAACATTGTTAACATAATATTGTTTTATATTAGCGATGGTTTATAGTACTCTCTCCATTGTTAGCGAACAATGGTATCAGACGCATGGATTCGAAAGCCGTGCCATTGAATTCACGTTGATAAAATGACATGTTGTGGGAGTGTATATTTTCTTAGACGAAAATAGGACGATCTCGCTTTGAGATGAAAATGTCGTAGACAACGGATTCGTCACTGTATTTCGACTTAACTTTTTTTTTAATTGTGAAGGAAACTATATATACTATACTATATAACTATAATAATTATAATAATCTAATGTTAATCTTATAATCGTGTGAAAGATACAATGTGAAAGAATGCGGTTGTCTATTAAGTACAATATAAGTACACTTATGGAGTCATTAAATACGAAATGCTAGGTGCAAGAATTCACACAACTCTCCAAGATATTATGTAAGACAGTAATGAAAGGAAAGGGCCAGTTTTATTAATTTCCAAGCCACCGAATATACTTTTGATTGTCTTCGTAAACAATGTGTAAATTGTTGTAGTCGTTAATGACCTTAGATGTTAAAAAGCGACTTTAAAAAAATAAATTAAAAAATATATATATTAATCCTCTTTAATTCAGTTTGATACTCTTTAATTTCCACAAAAAACATTGACAAGTTATAACAAATGAATAACATAACTCAGACTCGTTCAATTCCTTCTGAACATATTGTGCGCCCTTTTTGCAGTCCTTACCTAACCCATTCAATTTCCTGTGGCAAAAACTAAAATCGCTCTGTATTTCGCAACAATACAATGACATGAGAACGGAACCAGCCTTCAACAATCGATACGGATATGAAATTTTCGCCAACTCCAACCCAATTCATCACGCGAACGTAACAGTGCATTGATAATTATGATACTAGAGGCGACAACGCGGACATATTCGGAACTAAAAAGTGCGAAACCTACCGTTTGTTTCGATTCCATCTCTGTTACTCACACAGGGTCACGGTATCTTCTCTTTCCGTGCACTGATTTTCCAAATGTCTATGCGCACGCACAGTTTTGTTTGTGATGTCTTAAAACACCTCTATGGTTACATGCGTTTGGTGCGTTCGCAAAAACATCTCGTTTTGAGCCAATTACATAAGAAGTGATTTGAGCAAATGTGGAATAGACACGCAATTCATGTGATTTGTGATTTTTACTGTCACTATGGGGAAACCACAAAATCGCGTGCCCATACTGTTTTTTTTATATGGCAATATATCTAGTAATATTATAGTACTAACAGCGAATGCTAAACCTGAGGCTAAACCATAAGCCTAACTTCAAAAACTTTTGAGAGCTTTTTTTATTGCTCAGGTGTGGCAAACGAGCAAACATCTGACTATAAGTGATCTCTGCCGTCAATGAACATCCCAACACTTAGATTGTAGACGTGTGACTGTTCTTGGATTGCGATACTGGACGCTTGGATGAATGTGTTGTCAGCCCATCAAAGCGAGAGGAGAGCAGAAAAAAAGAGGAGAAGAGGAAAGGGGTCATCCAACAATCTCATTCACCGAACGATACGCGACAGCAATGCTGTCGCTTCACGTCGATCTCCTGTGAGACAATAGTTCCGCCAAGGACGAGTCTGCCCGTTTACAATGAGTCATGTCTACCACTTCCAACTACTTGGATTGAAATTGTTTTTTACAATATCGATATCTTCCGGAAATTCTTGCACAGGTGAAACATATTGCTACAAAATATACATTATAAATGACAAATAAATAATAATTATAAGGTTAGTATCATTGAAATTTACGTTTTCTAAGAACCAGGTTTTCCGTTTCTTCATCATTTTCTTAATTGGCAAATGCCATCACTGGTTGGACATCTCAATACAAACTAATAACTAAGAAATATATTTCTGAAAACACGTTCTAATGACGCGAATGACCACATTTTGCAAAATTATGAAATTTATATTGATGTACGTGTGAACTTTGCAATCTAGTTTTCGACAAAGTTAACACCTTGCGTCTAGTTAATAGTAACATAAAGCTATAACTTTTTGTATACTGATTTGCAAGAGTTATACAAACATCAGTATGCATATTATTCTTTGTACGATTTAAAAAAATAAAAAATAAATTTAAGATTATTTTTTGGTATCGAAAGGCACATACACAAGTTTTGTTTCTAAAAAAATACAAAATTCAAAAACGGTTTTTTCGTACAATTATTGCAACTTAATTATAGCCAGATTAACAACTAGACATATTAAGACTTAACATTTTATGTCCAAGGATAGCAAACGCAGTGGAATGCCAAGCATTGCTTTGTAGTTCATGTGTGTTTTGGTATTGTCCATGAGCTGTTGTATCGCTTACCATCAGGCGAATGGCATGCTCATCTCGCCATTCCTTGAAATAAAACTTAAAACATTTTCACTTTCCTTCTATGCTTTGATATGTCAACAACCTGATTTTACTCCCCATTTCTCATAAATCGATTCAAAATTCGTGTTGATTTCACTTATTAAATAAAAATAAAATGTCACCATCCGCCTGTCCTCAAATATGAAACTGCAGCCTTAAACGTCAGACAATAGAAATTTTATGAGTCAGTGTTACGTGTACTCACGTAACAGTGATTAATCATAAACAATATCTACCGATGAGTGAAGATGCGCGGTTCCGTCACACACGACAATTACGCAACTAAACGTGACGATGTTTTGCGTGTCATTTTACGGCTGAGGTGTAATGGGCGACGGTTTTTAATTCTTAAATGACAGAATGACTAAACGACTGACTACTCGTCGCGTCGGCGGGATTATGTAGTTGTACCGTTCTGATCTGAACTAATAATAATAATGATACTTGTAGAATAATACAAGTAAATAAATATAGCCAACAGACACATAAATAGTCCTGACCCCACATTAAGATCAATTAAGTCTTATGTCTTAGATATCAGGAACTTCGAGAGACTTTTCGGTCTCAGAAACACCCAGACCTGAAATAAATATCTGTGGACCGCACAAACATTTACCTCAGCTTGGGGATCGAACCCGCGACCTCTCGTTTCACTATCATCGTCTAACCAACTGCACCACCGAGGCTGTGGAAGAATGATACAATGTTTGCTATTTAGCCTATCAACAGTAGCATAGAATTCTAAGGAACCATCATATAATCAATAAATTTAGGAGTGGCATTTCCGAATGCCATCCTAATAGCCATTATTTTCTACATTGTAATTACACGGTATATAAGAGCCATGTTTTCAAATCTAAGTACCTTATTAATACCTATATTTGTTGCTAATAGACAAGAAGTCTACAATATTACAAAGTCTAAAGTGTATATGCACAGAACACCGGTCTTGTCGCTAGGGGCAGGAAATTTCCCTCCGGCTTTCTAGTATAATAATGTGCTAGGAGGAGTTTTTCTTCACAAACATCGTGAAAGCTGCGTTACTTGAACTTGTTACATTCAGTACTTACTCGTAAACCTTTTGAAGCTGAGAATATATTGATGAAGTCATTTTGTATGTCGGTGTATTATGTCTACAAGTTTTTTGCTAAGAAATTATTATTTTGTATAGATTTTCGACCAAAATTACTCTTATAGAGTCACTGTGAGGTACTAAATAAAAAAACATCCAACAGTTACATTCATAATGTATTGTTAATACTTCAATGAGCTGGGGTCTTGAGTTGTGAGTTTCAAAAACTAAGTCGATCTCGGTAACCTGAATAATATATTAAAATATTAAAATTTGCTAAATTCAGACGGTTTTTCCATCGAATCCATTGATTTCTGTATCAATATCAGCAGATTAAAATCTATAAGATGTTATTATTATTATATTCAATAATTGAACACAATAGATGAAAACATATCAATTTCAAAATAACCCCTAATTTTCAATTAGTATTTCGCACGACCCAGTGTACTCCGGCCTTATTCCCAGCGGTCACAGTGAAAGCTATCATACGGTTTGCTAATTACTCAGTGACTTGGGATTTATTTTAACAAGTTACATTTGCACACCGCTGTACACTTTCCAATCGCCACCGAACATCGTTAAATATAGTCTGCAGAAAACCTATATTTAAAGGTAATTTCTTCACTTGGATAATTAAGAAAACGCTTAAGCCTTATGGAGTATCGCAACGTCCTCTCATATTAACTATCGCAAGACTCGTGAAAGATGTAGGTAATTAATAAATTATTTATTAATATTTATTATTAATATCACAGAGTGAAATAAACAAATAATGTCAGTGACTCATTATATATTTTCGGATATAACATTAACAAGAAATATTATTAAAGCGGAGTCTTTTAAAATAATATGACAATAAAGGCTTTCATTTACGAAAATTCTAAACATCATTTTATAATTAATTTAATAAAGAAATGCAATCATAAATTATGCACTTAGAAAGTGGTAGAGCTACGCTGATGTCAGTCATGACTGGGCATAATATACCTACATTGAGCAGGATCGTTCGGGGCGGTACCATTATATCACAGGAAATCGACGTGAATGGACAGCTTTGCTGTCTCGTTTCGTTGGGTAGATTGCCGGATACCCAATAACCCTTCGATCTTCCCATCCTTTATCCTTGTATGTGATGTGATGTATATTTTTTCAATACACCGATTAATATTATGATGTTATAAAGGATGATTTTTATTATACCTTTTGACGATAGCGCATTACGAAATTAAAAACTGTAGTTTAAATAGATCCAAGTATCCAATTACTGAAATTCAAAACGTATATTGTAGTGTTGCAAACGACAATTATTATAATTGGATAAAGAATAAAATGCAGCAATCTAATATCAAGCAAACGGTTCAATATAATTGTTCAGACACTAAATGAAGACATTTCTAATCATTATACTTGAGTAATATGGCATTTGAGTTGCAGACCTATTGTGGCAATATTACGAAGTGCATCTTCAATTTGACAGCACCTGTTTAAATGTTCCATACGAACTGAATAAAATCAAGAATAGTAATTAAAGCTATATTTAAGCTATTATGTAAGATTTTTGAAACTATTTCGATAGGGCTAATTTATATATTCTATACAAATTATTACCACAAAATTATTTTTTAAAAACACCTCAAACCATAAATTTATCTGGCTTACGTAAAATGCAAAAAAATCATCTAAGCTAAACATTTAAGCAATTTGTTACATTCCCGCCTTAGGAAACCACCACTCGTAATTTGTAGAATCTCGAACATTCTTTAATTTTTCGCTATAAAATTTGATCACAGGCTACATGGGATTTGAAAAGTATTACATAGCACTGCCAATCAAGTCGCTAAGTTTTAAAATTATGGGCCAAATAAAACCTTTAAAATTTCTATTTAAACATACCTCGCACTATCAAATAGTAAAAGAAATTTCAGGAATCCATTTTGAGAAAGTAACTTACGTACTTGGTAACATTAAGATGAGACGCCGACGTCGTTTAAGATCCAATTTAGAAAACTGTAGAAACGTTGTCTGCATTACAAGTGAACTATTAAAATAAGATGCAAAAGTAGCGAGAAAGTACTAATGTAAGAATTACGTTCAAAAGTGCATACTCTCACTTGATTACAGTACTTGGAAAATTATGCGTCCATGATTTGGTATAGACTTAGATTGTAACAATGGGGGTTCATGACCACAAGAAAATGACGCAGCGACAACAGAATACATAAATTGCAATTTTTATCGAGTTTTTGTAATAGAGTTTTTTACATGCTATTAGCTAAGTGACTCTTTTGGAATTCGTGTAATATTTGATAATGACGATTTAAGTTTTATGAACGCATGTCATTGTATTCCAATTAACATCAAAGGTTAATATGACCGATATTCATGGAAAACAGTAATGGCTTGCCATTTGGTACCTAAAATGAATCCTAACTTACCTATTTATTCCAATACATGTTCAATGAATTAAATATTAGAATTTTATTAAGTCCCGTGGTAGTGTACTGAATGCGCGCTCGAACCTAGCTTTTCACCTGACTTTCGCCAACTTAACCGATAGTTATCTACTCTCACATTCGAACAGCCATTGACTAATAAAGTCAGGCGTAGCGAAGTTAATCTGAAAACTAGCAATTGAACACTGAAGGTTAGAATACCTTGCCCTGTCACAGTGAAACTAAGAAAGTGGAAATCAGTGAAATTATTTAGCAATTACGATTTCAATTTCTGTTTTCCAATACTTTTTTCATGATTGATTTAAAAATAACTTTTGATAAGCCCGAGACTTACAATTTATTGAATTTCATTCCTGTATCAATAAAAAGAGGGAGAATATTAATTAAATGAACAGAGAAGTGAGTTTTCAAAACGTTATTATAATCGTTTCAAATATTATGTAATAGCCTTTCAAACAGAACTTCCTGGGTATTTGTTGTTGTAACTAGTTGTAAAAACATACGTTAAATTTAAAGCTATAAACATACACGCAACAAACAATAGATCTATGAATAATTCATCGTAGTCGCCAACATCTTTACTGCGAATGTTGAGATGTGTGAATTTTCTTAACGACAGCTATTTCCCACACAATGGGGTAGTTTACTATAAGAGAGAAAAAATCTAAAAACAATAAATATATATAGTAGAGCAATAAGCAATGAGTATACTGTATATGTCAATTTCAGTTTATAACTCTAAAGAATAAATTTTATAATCCGTTTTTCCGCTTCCCTACGATATTTTTTTTAACATATTAAAATGAACGACGGTTTCGTTAAAGGAGAGTTTAATTATACTAACTCATGTCTATTGAAAATAAAGAAAGGTTTTTTACTCAGGATCATTTTATGGAACATGGCGACTAGCGTTTTCATACATTTGCGAATAAAAATTTGATAATTTTTTAAACAGTTTTCTGTTAGCTTAGGAACAACTTAAAACACTTTTCAAAAAAGGGTGGAATACCCCTTAAATAATAATAAAATATTATCATAACTTAAAATACTTTCAAAACAACTATCAATAAACAAATGTTCAGATGAAAAATATAATAATTTTAAGAATTATAATTTGAAATGAATGCCATGATGGCATAGTTTACTACGGTACGATTACACGCTGAGCTCTCGAGTTCGAATCCCGGGTCGGACAAAGTTATATTGGATTTTTCTATTCGTAATCAGCGTGGAATCAAAATTGTATGCCCATGTATGCCCGATATGACGATAGGCTCGCCCCCGATCACATCGTGAGACGGAACACACAAAAGGAAACGTGGGTGTCCTGGTAGCACATCTGGCAGCTGCCTAACCTTTCTGGGAAAAAGGCTTGAGTTTATGCTTGTGTGTATGTATTTATAAATCGAGTAAAAAAGCACTAATGAGCGACACTTTTTAGTGTTAATGTATGTTCGTGCCGCGAAAGTTATGTGCCGATAATTAATATGGCTAATTAACATTTCAACTACCTTTCCCTTTTTGTATAATTCGAAAGTGGATATTAGATCAGTTGACTATAGAAAATTATACACAAAATAATATAAAATTTAGTGTGTTATAAATTTTAGAATAGTCATGCATTTTGTTCTATACAACATTTCTCAGATAAATGTTACCCACAATATTGATTTTAATCAAGTTTAAACTTTATTCAAAGTCGTTTGAAGCCAGCTTAGTACAATTGAATAAACTTAACGGAATTGGATCTTTCAATTTTTGTGGAAATATTCTTTCATGATGATACAATGTAATGATATGCGCACACCATGGGCATTTTCTGGAATGCGCAATTTTTCTCGAAAACTTTTCCTTTCCCTTTAAAGTTTAGATGAATGATAAATGAAGTATCTCATGGGTTACTTCGAGTATGTATTACTGTAATAAAAAAGATTCCGATGAATTGAGAACCTCCTCCTTTTTTGAAGTCGGTTAAACATATTTAGATACAATATACATCCCACAAAAATTATTCATTAGAAGCAAGCTTATTATTACCAGTAATGATTTATTTTATCATATAACAAAAATACGTAAAAAAAATATTCTACGCAAATAAATTATGCCAGTGAGAATTCCGTTTTTTAATCTTAAATTTATGAGAAATTAAGCTGTTTATATTTACTGTTAAGTGAGCACCGTCTGTCATGTTAAGAATTATATAAAATCCGTGAACGGCATTATGGCTTTCGTGCGAGCTGCAAGTTTTCACCTTGCAAACTTGTTGCTGTATAGGAATCGAATGATCGGGCGAAAGAAAGTATTAATTAAGGCGTTAGGCCACCCTAGAGGCTGAAAAAAATAGGCTTTTTGGGGATTTTTTTTCAGAAAAACTACAAAATAAATCGATGTAACAGAAACGTGATTTTATTATCTATATCAGTGACTGCTTATAATAATTTTTTGGAAGCGATTCATTACAAAATGGCGGCTGTGCAGCGATTTTGCGACGACGTCTTTTTTTTTTCGGGGTCCACGGCCGGACTAACAGCTCCTGTAATTTTTAAAATAATAATGAGCAAATGAATTTACTCGATTATATATAGTAATTGCTATAGAAGTACGTAGGATTTTTGCGATATATAGATTTTTGGCCAAATGGCGCCCTTCTAAAGTGAAAAGTGACAAACTTGCCTGAAAAATTGACAGATAATTGTTAATAACAAATGAAATACCCAATATTAAAAAAAAATCCTACGTACTTCCATAGACAATGTATATTTCAAGATATTTTCAAAATTTCAAGTTAATCGGTTGAAAATTGCTTGAGTTACGAGTCCGGCCAACTTGAAAAATACAGTATTGAGATAAACGCGTTTAAAGTTTTGAGTAGTAGAAAATCATGAATAATTTCACAATACCTTTAATCTGCGATGCCTGCACCATACAATCGGCCTTCTAGATTATCTTCCTGTTCTTGCATTTTCTTTCTGCTTGATCTTGAAGCGATTCTTGCCTCTTTTACCCGGTCGGACAGCGATCTTTCTGCAAGTTTTATGCGCTTTTTGTCGATCTCCAGGCACATTTCGTAGCTGTTCGGGCCGATTTCCAAGTGCATTGCTTTCGTTTTTATTCCTTTCTTCGCACTTTACACTATTTTATCACTTATTGTAAAAACTCAATAATTATACATGGAAAAAGAAATGGAAGTTCACAGAAATATCTAGGAAAACAAGTGTTCGTCGACTAGCGTCCTTCTCAAATACTTGGCCGTGCCCAACTAACTAATAGAGACGTTCGACAAGGATAAACTCGTCTAGACTAGTCAGGAAATAAATATTTTCAATAACATATACCTGATCTAGTCCCCTAACGTACCTTCCCCCTAGCACTCACAAAAGGAGCTCGCTGCGGACCAGACGACCTTGTACTAAAATTTGAAAACCAAGTACCTAAAGGTTTTTCCCGGCCATAATCTTCAGGGACATCATTTTTGAGGTCCTAAGGGACCATTTGGAATTAAAAAATATTTATTGATTTTTCGAAAATTCTAGGGTGGCCTAAGGCCTTAATCGTATTATAAATCGTGCAAGTCATCTAATTTCGCATAAGAATTATGTAATGAATGTTATGCGTCTTCTTTATTTTGTAGTACTTTTAGTTTTTTCTTTTTTACCAAAATGTCATGATGTCTGATACATGAAATGAAATAATAAATTATTACGTGAATTATAACGATGAGAAAGTGTGAGAATATTTGTAATAAATTTCGATTATCAAATAATGCTTTCTAAAAGTCACTGGGAATGTTTGTATTAAATGTATACTGAAGTGTTACATTGAGTTAAAAGTTAAAATTGACTAAATCACAAATTTTCCCAAGAGACAAAAGCACACAATAAAGCAATTTCTTCAACTCAAGCATACCGACTCTCAAGATGTTAAAACACTATTGACACTCAATTTCTTAAACAAATCTTATGTAACTCAAATAATTTTCGACAGAGTGTAAGTTTTTCCGTGCTACCGCTAAATAATATCTACTTTCACTACCCAACGTCGTTTTTATCATACTACATCACTTTCTCTGTAAGGAAATATTTTGCACAAATAGCGATAAGGTAAGTACAGCAACCGATTACCTTTACTAAAACAACACTAAAAATAAAAAAATAAAAAAACGAAACAAAGCAAAAAAAATTATTTCATTGTTGTTGTTGATTAATTTGCTTAGTGACTTGACTAGCCAACAAATCAAAATATATTGTTAACATACTGAAGGCGAACCGCCAAGAACTGAATATGATTAAATTAGTTCTGTTATGATTCTCGGAAATGCATACATACGGCTCACAATAAAAAATATATCACTAACCACTTCTTATGGAATTGATTAGTAGAGTCAATCAAAATACAAATGTTATACAGCTGAACTTGTCTATTGAGAGTTTATTGAACTCTTGGAAACCGTCACTCACTGCACTTTTGATATCAAATCTATTACCAGTCATTATTCCGCAAACGGTAAAAGCTCACATAGGCTGTTAGCTAAATTATTTTATCTGTTGGAGGCAGCCTGCATCTAGCGACATCCCGCGACCTTTACCAAGTCGTCTGACCACCTTGTGGGTGGACGTTCTACGTACGCTCTCTGAAATTATAAATATAATATTGACGTTTGCAGCAGATTAGAGGCCATGCACTTTATCACACAACGTAGAATTGCTATCGGTGAAGGTACATCGCCCGTAAACTATGCTTAAAACGTCTCTTACGATGGGCAGCAGATACTTTGACGAAAATCTTACAGTCGATAATTTAATCATGAGAGGCCCTACAATTCAATCCTGTAAATATAACAAAATATATGAATATCAAATAAATAGGTAATAAGTACATTGTTGAAGGCCTTTTCGGAAAGTTCATAGAAGCAAATGAATCTACAATATCTAGAACGGCTACTGTCAACCTTTACACGCGTACGTGTCATACTTATTATTCTCGAGATGAACCAGGTCAAAATAATCAAAAATCTTTGTAACCATGCATTTATCTGTTGGCCAACAACAATCAATAATGTTTTACAACAAACGATTATGTTATCCATGTAACACTATGAACAAGGCCACGAAATATTTCATCTTCTTCCGCGGTTGGGTAAACATCTGAATACCTTGCAACCGAACTGAATGACACAGCAATGAACACTAATCTGATTATTATGACATCGATTAATATTGATTTAGGATTGCGTTTTATTTTCTTTACAGCAATTTCTTAATAGTGGTATAAAACTTCAAATGTAGATATTTTTCTGGGATGAATGTCGCTTTTTGACCCTTAACTTCTAAACTAAAACATCATTTTTTTTTTTAACTGGGTGTCAGGAAGATAATGTAAAATAGTTTTGTGGCATCGAAAATTCGATATCATTTCTCGTTGTTCGCTTTGCAATCATTAGCTCATTGCCGAGATAGTTATTATGTTCCATTGCGCATATTTATATTATCCTACTCAATTTCTTTTTCACACTACGACAACAATAACCTATATAATAAGGAGGAGTAGTGTTACGCATAGTCGTTTCCAAGCTCAAGACTTCGGCTCCGAAATGTGCATAATATAAAGATGATCATTGAAATTAAGAAACATGCAAACATTCGCTTCGCACTAAGCTTGCATCTTCGAGGTCAAGAGACAAATTTAATGCGACCAAACAATCTCGCTTTCCCAATTTTTATTATATTAATGCAATTTCAATAATGTGGTAACAATGATCTCTACGGACGAGTGAACCGTCGTAGGTTTGCGTCAACCAGCAGGTACTTGGCTTTATGAAATTACAAAACTTACTGCAGCTCCATTAACTTGTTTTTTTTTTTTAATCTGATCTCTGAGTTTAGCCGGTTTAAAGTTATGAATAAACATTCTTTAAAGAATATGGTAATTCTTTGAACAAGAAAACAATACGCAACACAAAATCATTAAGATATCTAGGACATATTCTAGGATTAAAGTAGTCAGAAAAATATAAATTATTTTCATACGTACAACTTCATATAAAGACTTTCTCAAGCAAATAGATTAAGCTCTTCGCCATGAAGATCTATTAAGTTTGATTTTAGGCCTTATTGCCTCAAAGAATCTCTATTCAACATTTTCAATACAACGTGTACATTTGAAACAAGTTAAAATTCAAAATGGACATCAAATTGTCTAGTTGTGGACCCTGACGCAACTAACCTCGGCCTAACGATCACTATGAGTCTCCACAAATGTCACTTTAATAGCTTTGTTAAATATAGTATAGGTCAGTGATGAGAGGGTGAACGCTAGTTACCTTGCGTGGAGATTGTGAGGTCCAGACGATTTCTCAACGCACCTTGAACCCTGGGTTAGCATTATTTCATGGTGAGAATGTTGGCATCCGGCTTTGAAAGACTATTACGTTGTTTTATAAGAATGGTTTTAAACCTAGACTTACATCATATTTACGTTGAAAAAGCATGATTTAGAAGTATTTAAATTAATTAGTTGTAGTAATAAGTATCTAGTGTTCACTGGTAGTAATCTCATATGTGAGATCCATCTGGATAGGTATCACCGCAATATCTATTTCTCCCACCAAACAGCAGTGTAAATACACTGTTGTGTTTCGGATTGAAGGACATTGTAACCAGAGTAACTAATGGAGATATTAAGACTGAACATCTTTTGTCTCAGGTAGGCGAGCGCAGTGGGATGCCAAGCATTGCTTTGAAATTCAAGATGTTGTTTGGTTTTGCTACTGTTTATGAGCGTTCGTATCGCTTACCATCAGGCGAACGGCATGCTCGTCTCACCGTCAGATGTCTTCCAACAGTTCTTGAATAAAATATTTGCAGTGAATATAGAGGAAAATACTTTATCATGAGAAAGTTAATTGAATATTTCCCTTGAAGATCAAAAGGAAACAGTCGTTAAACGGTATTACCTACCAATTAATTATATTAGAAACGTTGCATCAGCACAGAATAACAACCAATCTACAAGACGTTAATGGCAAATATCACATGGGTATAAATCTAAAATCTGAAAGGTCAATATATAAATCATAAAACTGTCAAAGATCTGATTGAAAATCCTTCCACCCACAGACGTCCAAGCCTGTTGGTTGCGCTACAGCGTTTTAGAATAAGAAATAATCGATGTTCTAATTCATTGCTCACACAGATTCGACACGATATTTAGTGTTGCAATTTGGGTCGACGTTTCGCTATTTTTAACCGACTTCAAAAAAGGAGGAGGTTCTCAATTCGACTGTATGTTCTTTTTTTATCTACCAATTGATGTGCGAAATGTCACAAAGCTATTGCCTGAAAATCGAACATTTTCACATCTTGTACGGTTCTGTCATAGTTTGAAATAGCCTAGATTAAAGACCTGCAAATAACTACTACAAAGCTGTTTTGACTCTTCGGCTAAAATGTTAATTTAATCATAATAGATTACCTACGGTCATTAGGTTTCAAATAATGGCCCAAATAATATTTTACGTTCTCTGCCATTATTACATAGGTACTTGGCATTGCTTTTATTGGATTGTAAAAAATATATCTTAAGTTTACATGCGCGTTAATATTTATGTTAAATGTACATTGAAATAAACTATAAGAACAACATAAATTAAACACAAAAAAAGAAACACTAATCAATCGGAATATTAAACGGATTTGACACTAATCTATTATCTAGTATCAATAATAAAAATATTTGATTATATTAAAAAGCAGATTAAATATTGTACATTAGTCTTTCAAAATCACATTTGCAACATCCTCAGACCAGTCTGGCCTCTGGGTCAATTACTTTTAAATCTAGACGATACGAATTGCCTAAGTCAATTTGGATAGTTGCAGGAAAAACATATTGAAAAAATAATTACAAAAGATGAATAGATAACCATTATGGCTTCACATAAATAGATCGTCGACTAATTAATAGTAACTTTGATTTTATCAGATCTTTTCAACATCAACTTCGTGTATTTGCTATGTAATTCAGGATTTGAATTCTATTGCAATTGATTTCTTTTGAATAGATATATTATTTAATTGCACATAAGCATAAATAAATAAATAAGCCAATGTCACAGTGTTATAAAATTGTAATAAACCAGTAAGCTTGTCTGGCCCCAAAATGTAGGTAACCTCTCTCCTCCTCTCTCCTCTCGACTCTACCATATTTTATTTGGAATAAAAATATCTCAATATTAAATGAGTTCCGATACAAATAATCCGATACCATTTTGCGTTGACGCCGATGTTTGTCAACATACGCCATTTATATTTTAATTACGACACGATGCCGACAAGAAGTGGTAGTATTTCAGCGCGCACCACTCTCCTACCGCAACAGTACTGCGCGGACGCGATGGCGTTCCGACGCGCACTGCCGCCAATCCTGTTCAAAGACGCGAGCTAGTCATTCCAAATTCAAAATATATTTCTTTTAATTTATATTTTTAAGACTGAAACGGACAGCAATGTCTAATGACTGACGTGTGACTTGACGTGTGACCTGACGAGTGACTAGTGAGTGACCCTGACTGTGACTATGACTTGAGGATTGACTTGACTTTGACTTTTCGGGAGACGGGATATGCAGGTATTATTCTTATTTTTTTATCAATAACTAATATACATGTAAGCTATAGCAAGTTGTAACTAACGCAATAACGTCATCCAATATCAAAATAAAACCATAATTGATTAGTTCCTCAAAATATTCGATAACTTTGCCGACGAAATATTACCAAAAATAATTTAAAATCTAAAAAAACGACTCGTTTGAAAATACACGATTTCAATATATTTGTCTATTATAAATGCATTATTAAAAAAGTCTCTAAAGCTCTACGAATATGACACAAAATCATAAATTCATAAGAATGACCGCACTTCTCCGTTACATAATATTATGAGTAAATAAATGTATAAGCGAAAGCGCAATTTCTCTTTCAACAAAGGCCAGAGGCAAGCTGCATTGCCAACATGTACTCAGTACTCACCCGTACATTCTTATTCAATTAACGTACTAAGCAATCAAAGGTGTTTAAGCCTTGCAAAATTATTAATGACGTGAATTTTAATCAAACTTTAATGAAATTCTCATACATTTCTATGATGAGTTGTTGTAATATATTATTAAATACTACAAAACTATTATTAATATTTCGACACATTCTGCAGCTCTAACTTTCGCAAAATTCCGTAGTTTAAAAATCGATACCCCCAATCCATAAGCAATGATAATAGCTGCGAAAATCCTACTAACGCCTTAAAGCCGAATGCGTGTATTTCCATTTCTTTTTTATCCGCACTTAATTTCTCAAGGTGGAAAATTTGTTTCTGTATAAAATTGTTTCTGTAGTACCTACAATAATAATAATCGGTTATTTACCGTTGGTATGAAGTTCTTGATGAACGGCAAGGTGTAAAATATCTCTTATCAGTTAATAACTTTGAGCTAATTGTTAAGTCGTTTTAGTATTCCAATAACTTTGTAGTAAATGAAATATTGTACAATTCCAAGAAAGGACCGCAATAAACTTTCTCAGTTCTTGCAATTATTAATTTGTTTACGAATTGCTAGAGAATTGAATGTTTTCATTGCCAAGAATAATAAAAGTTTGATTAATTATATAAATAAGTCTTTCTTGATAATCATTTGAAGACGATAATTAATTTGTTAATTATTAAATTATATAACATTTCTTGACTTTAATTAAATAAGCAATGTATTGAGCTTTCAATTCTTCTTTCAAAACAGGTAGATATACATCCTAAATATTTCTTAATTTTTATAATATTTGTATAAGTAATATTTTTTGTAATAGAACTAACATTTATATCATTGATGTAACTCATAAGTATTTGATGAACACACTCGTATTTACTCCTAACTTTCTTGATGGTAGACATCTAAAGAGGAAATTCTATATTTTGACTTTTTAAACTAAACTTAAAATATTAAAATAAAATATAATAATACATACAGTTAAACATTGTAATTACCAGAAAATGTATGTAACTAACTAGTGAACAAATAATAGTATTTCTGGTTTTATTTTAACAAACATGGAATTCGTTTAAGATCTTTATCACATTAAAAGCTGCAGTTATTAATAACCATTTACATATATTGGAAATTATAAAATAAAATATAATTTCACTTTCACCGAACAATGTTGTTGATGAAGCGGTTGAGTGGACGATGCGTTTTCGAAACTCGTGTATATTTATGTAACATTCGCCACTTTCCCTTGAACTTTTATGTTAAAGTATTCAAATTGATTCAACAACCTTGAATATATTATTTTGTTTGCATTGATAGTTTATTTACGATCATCTCAGATTGAATTTGAATGGTTGAAAATATTCTAATTTAATATGTATGCTTAATTTTCTATATCCAAATAATCCAAACGACGTCCAAATAAAATAGCCAAGAAAATGATTATTGTAAAAAATATGAACAAAAGTGTTTAGAAATAAAAATAAAACATATTTAAATGTAGAAATTAATTGTGCTACGCAATGAGGGATGTCTGAATAAAAAAGAAAATATGTGATACACATAACAAAAATAATATTAACTACACTATAACTATTTTGCTTGGCTATGCAAACTTTCACTAAGATGGCAATAATATCTATATGCTGATATGGTTTCTTTAAGCTATACACCTTGTGTAAGATATCCATTCCACTCTACCCCATAAAACAATAGCCATTTGCTTTAGATTTCTAAATCATGCACCGACATATAATTTAAAATTTATAAACACTAAAAAAACTGTCCCCATGTAATTATTTATCTTCAAATGCAAATTAAGAACCACATTTTTTCATGTCTACAAACACGGACTTCTACATAGTTTCAACAATAAATATTTAATAAGGTTTTCATGTTAGTTTTTTTTTTTTTTTAATATAACGTATGTATATGCTTGTATTTACATTTGCATGATAAAACTGACACGTTATGGCCAAAACACCACAACACCCCAAAGGTCATAGATCAGAATCGAAAGCAAATATCTTTAACTAATCCAATTTTATTATCCTTAGTTATTTTAATTTTTCGTTCAATTAACTATGAAGGAAAATATCGCGAAGAAAGCGCAAATGAGAAATTCCCAAAAATCTTAATGTTACCCACTTCACTAGGACAGTATAATGGACTAAGAGACGATTTTAAATACGAGTACAGTCAAGATAACTTGCACGTGGGCATGTGTTGAGTTTGTCTTATTTTGTTCATATCTCTGTCTTCATGATCAATCTTTGTAAATAGATAGTTTATTACTTAATTCACACGCAAATTCTAAATCCTTCTTAATTTGTTAATTTTCACGTTATTACCTGTGATTAATCTACAATTAATTAATTAATGATTTGGTAATTAATTATTACTTATTAATAAATACTAATATATTGTTTTAGTGGCGACAATGGCGGTGGCGTGGAGAGTCGCACGGAAGAGACTCAGTTTCCAGCGGCCAGTGCTCTGAGGCAGTCGCCTCTCATGCAGCACTGCCCTCTGCGCGGCGCTCCCAAGTGCCCACCTGCTTCTAAAAGGTATTTTCTTTTAATTCACTGCTAAATTATTATTAAATTTCACAGTATTTTAGTTTTTATTGTGTGCCATTACTGGGCAATGGCTTCCCCTTTTTGCAATGTTTTATGTAAAAGTTATCATCCATCAACGCAGAGAGTCCTCGAATAACCATAAGCTACTCCTGAACTTTAAAAAGGCGTGAGTTGAATAATACTGTGTCTTTGCTACTGTGTAACGATTGACCTTTAATAAAATTAATGCAATATTACTTTATAGCGTAGTTTGTCTACACGTTCACATTAGTGTATTATTTTTTCCAATTCACGTGATCAAAATAAATGTTAATGTCCATAATTCATCATCAGATACCGCACCCATGACGGCACCTGCAACAACCTACACCGTCCAAGATGGGGGTCCACTATGACGCCTGTCCAACGCTTCCTTCCGCCTTCCTACTCCGACGACCTGCAAGCCCCTCGAAGATCAGTTACAGGCCTGAGGCTCCCCTCAGCGAGAGAAATCAGCTCCTTAGTCCATCAAAGCGAGAACGTTGAGAACCTCGGGATAACGCACCTGCTGATGCAATGGGGACAGTTTCTGGATCATGATGTGACGTCATCGTCTCAATCCCGGGGTTTCAACGGATCAGTGCCACGGTGTTGTAAAGACGGAGGACGGGACTTTATTCCTAGAGAGTTTATGGTGAGTACTCACTAAGTAAATTACATAAAGGTTTAGTTACTTCCTGTAAGTTTTTTTTAATAGCTTATTGTATAACGCACTTTAACAATGAAGTAAAACATCGGGAATAATTTGCATACCACAGAGATCTTTACATGAATTTATAAGATTTGTGTAATGCGCCACCCTAAAACATACTAGCGTAGCGAACTATTGTCAAGACCCTCATAATCAAACTCTGGATCGGGGTAAAGACTCCAGTGCTGCGTACAGGCTCAGCATTGAGTGATTTTGGGCTATCATATACCTAGATCCTGATACTATTATGAACTCCATTCATAATAATATTATAGACTTCATTTATAATATTATCTTCTCAAGTGTCTTCTCTTTAACAGCATCCAGAATGCTTCCCAATCACGGTGCCCTCCACGGACCCTTTCTACGGACCTCGAGGCATCAGATGCCTGGACTTCATCAGGTCTGCGCCGGCTCCTCGCGACGACTGCGCTCTGGGCTGGCGAGAGCAGATGAACCAAGTCTCGGCATTTATTGATGGTTCTCCTCTGTACGGCAGTTCAGCAAGGCAGTCCGACAAACTGAGATTGTTTAGAAACGGTCAGTATTACATTTAATGCATGATAAAACATATTTAAGGATTTCTATTTCATAATTTGAAGTCATTTTCAAGTGCCGGAGGTTGCGGGTTAGTACCACGCATAGATAAATCTTTGTTTCACGAACAGATATTTTCTCAATAGAGATATTATGTATGTACTTACATGGAATTTTTAAAGCGTTGGGGATTTTTACATCCCTTTTCTAAAGTTTTAGAAAACATGAAAGTAAGATTGTTTTACCAACACATGTGCATTTCATATCCCCGTAAAGTAACTTATATTATCGTTTATAGGAATGCTTCAATACGGCCGAGTCCAGCAACGGCGTCCGATTCTTCCACCGGAGCGTAAAGACGAGCTGTGCCGCGGAGGAGCTGTTTCTACCGACTGTTTCAAATCTGGAGATGCAAGGGTCAACGAACATCCGGGACTGGTGGCTGCACATATAGTTTGGTTACGACAGCATAACAGGTAATAAACCTTCTATATTTTAGATCACTTAGAGACTTGCGAAAGCTTATAAGACAACGTTTGTTGATTTTTCAATCATCAGATAAATTCTGTCGGATAAATTACTTTACAATTTGGACATGTTAACGATGTAAAATTAATCAAAAGTAATAACTAATTGTATTTTATCAGGATGGCACAAGAACTGGCCCATTTAAATCCACATTGGAGCGATGAGAAAATCTACCAGGAAACGCGCAAGATTGTCGGTGCTATGATACAACACATTACCTACAGGGAATTTTTACCTATAGTTTTAGGTAAGATAATAAGTCTATTTAAATTATTTTTAAATGAAGTATCATTTACGAGTACATAAAAAGACAAGCGAAGGTTAGGTCGAGTAAAACCAATCTTCTATCTATATAGCCGTACGAAATAACTGAAAAAATGAAATTGTGTACCTAATGTTTTTAATTTTGTTTTACCAGGCCCCGAAGTAATGAATCTATTCGATCTGGAGTTGTTAGTGAAAGGATACTACAGAGAATACAATCCAAAAATCAACCCCAGTCCTGCGAGTTCATTTGGCTCGGCAGCGTTTCGGTTCGGTCACAGTTTAGTGCAGTCGTCGATGGTGCGATACGACAGCTTCCATAGACCATTAGCCAACAGTTAGTATTATTTGAAAATTCCAATTAACAATTTACAAGCATTAAACGTAAATATAGGCACTCATATGGTTATTTTCCCCCTCTTTTACTTATATTTGATCCTATAAAAATAAACTTGAATTATTTACGTAAATATAGAAACCCACAAGATCATGATACACAACTATAAGAATTTGCCTAATATTTCATATAATAAATTATTTTAATTAATTTCAGATGTTTCCCTCCACAACGAGCTGACAAACCCATCAAATATCTGGAGCATAGGAGCAGTAGACCGCCTGCTATTGGGCATGGTGAATCAGCCAATACAACATCGTGACGAATTCATAACAGAAGAACTTACCAATCATTTATTCCAAACACCACAAATAGATTTCGGAATGGATCTGGCTGCAATCAACATCCAAAGAGGACGGGATCATGGAGTACCTTCTTATACGACATGGAGAGAACCCTGCGGGCTGTCGGCGATTAAAGATTTTGAAGACCTGTTACGAGTGATGCCAGAGAGGGCTGTCAGAAAATTGCAAGCTCTGTACAGGTAATTAAACATTACCGCAAATAATAATGAAATAGAAGTCTTTTATCGTAAGTGATTGATACAGGTATTTTCCATCGCTATCTAACACAAATTGCTATCAGGTATGAAAATAGTTCATTACTGATACAAAACAATCTAATCAATCTATCTAATTTATATAAAAAAGGTAATCGAATGCGATTTTTAAATATTTCGAATAAATAATGTTCATATTTACGCAAGAATTTCTCTACAATAAAGCCTCCATATAAAATTAAAATAAATATAACAGATTCACTTTTAAGCATTTTTACTTCTGTAACAGGCATGTCGATGACATTGATTTATTCACCGGCGGAATGGCAGAAAGACCAGTCATGGGAGGATTAGTTGGACCAACATTTGCATGCATCATAGCACAACAATTTTCTAATTTACGCAAAGGAGATCGATTTTGGTAAGCATCCTATCAGAAATATGCAACTAATAAATATACTCGATATATACTTAAGTTTCTTTTGTAGGTATGAAAATGGAGGATTTGATTCGTCGTTTACTCCAGCACAATTACAGCAAATCCGAAGAATATCGTTCGCTCAAGTACTCTGTCGAACTTTAGACACAATCGATACAGTTCAACCTTTTGTTTTCTTGTCTCCGAACAACCCTGACAATGACAGAACATCTTGCCAAAATGGTTTACTCAATAATTTTGACTTATCTGCTTGGATAGAAATAGACTCAGACTCTAATAAAATTAGGACTGCTGAAGACGACACACCTAGCACTAGTACTGAAAATACTAAACGGAAACAGACAACAACGACAAAAAGACCACATACTTCTAAAAAACCACTTAAAGGAGCCAACAAAGACGCTCAAATCATACGTTCACCTACTAAAGCCAACACGACTAAGACTTCTGATAAACACTCAAATAAAAACCTAACTAATGACACTGACTTGACTAGTAACAAAACGACTATAACTAACAATACTACGATAAAACCCAACAAGACTGTACATATTGATGACAAACTTGACTTTAAAAATAAAAGCCGACGTTACGACGACCCAGACATTATTGACTCACGACAGAACAGACCGACAAAGTATGACGAATATGACTATGACGAAGACGACACACAAAGCGTACAATCTGTTATTATAAACAACGTGCATCACAAAAGACCATACAAAAGACCTGTTATTACTGTTACAGAAAACACTAACAAATACACATACTTAATCAACTATGTACCAAGACCGACAGAATCATGGAGACAAACAACAAGAAAGACGCATGACAGAGACGTAGTTAAGGTGACTTATCAGACTTATGACGACACTTACCGAAGACCAAACAAACCCTACTATTACAATAAACGTGACAACGATGAGAATTACAATACCAACCAACATAATAGACATACAACTGACACGGACATAATTTATTATTCCGCTAGATCTAATGACGCAACTGACAAAAGCACTACAAAATCTAAAGCTGACAATGCTGACACATCTTACAGTTCTACAACAGACAGCAATTTATACAAATTAGTGACATTTGGATACGTAGGCAGTTATAAAGGACAAGCTAGTGACAAGACTATTGACAGACTGACTGTGAAAGATGACATAAAACCTAAATTAACTGATTCGAAATTTGAAGTGGCTGACTTAAAACTTGACAAAACAGTTACAAAAATTGATAAACCAAACGACAACTCTGGAAGCAAAGACTTTGAAAATGACAAAACAAAATCTGATGTAAACGATGATGACAAAAACTACATGAAACTCTCGACTTTTTATCTTTACGAAACTGCTACTAAACCTTACACATTACCCAGACCAACACGACGAAACGATGAAGAAAGTGTACCAAATTATTCAAAGACTAATGTTAAATATTATTACGTTAGAAATGTTTTACACAAATATTCTGACAATAAAACTGTAGAGACTATAAAAACCCACAGTAACGTGCAAATTGCCACAAAAGTACCTGGACAAAAACCCAAGGTTCCTGATATAAACATAGAAGAAAGGTCTTCGGCAAACAGGTTGACGGCTTTCGAAGACGTCGAGACCAAGCCACCAAACACAAACAGACAGCGAGTGAAAACGAAAAAGCCTGCAAGTTCACTGAAAACACCCTCTGTCGCATTTCAAGTTATACCCAGCGAAAATAGGTGAGTGATTATAACATCATATTTATTTTAACTTAGTTAGGCCAATTTAAATATTTATTCTATAGAAAATTTAAAAAGTTACCTACTGGATTTTCAATACATAGTTACAACAATTTGAACGTAACGTGTTATGTTGTTTAATTCGACCGATTCGTGGCGCAGTTGTATTACGGTACGATTATAGATGTCTCGGGTTCGAATCCCGGGTCGGGCAGTCATATTGTTTTTTTTTTTAACCTATTGTCAGCCTGGAATCATGAATTTTGATATGGTGATAGGGTCGTCCTCTACCATATCGTCGGAAGGAATGCACAAGGTAAAACGTAGGTGTCCTGGTAGCACTTTTGCCGACCCTTTCTGGGTAAAATACGAGTTTATGTATGTATTTATGAATGGGTTTGTCATTGATAACGGCATTAAAAATTCCGTACGTATACACGTAACTATTGACTACTGACCATTGAGATAATACCTCAATGCTACTGACCAAAAATTTTAACGTGTTACATTACGCCGAGATCAGCCGGTCTTTAAAAAATGATTTTTTTTTCAGCCCTTCTCTGTGGGCGGTTTATGAAGAAAATGCAGAACTATCACAAATATTACCACATAAGATGCCTCTAGTGAAAAGCGATCCCCACGCATTAAAAGAAATTCCCCGACCAATCAACTTAAATGGCTGGAGAAGACGTCGTCCAGGAAGAATTTAAATCAGTATTCTTAAATTAATCTTCTTGGACTTTTAGATAAACTAACAGACAAAAATGTACCCAGAGGACAACTATACAACTTAGTGGCAATTATTTTAATATAAAACGAGGGAATGCAATCGACGAGACATTGAAACTGACCGACTGACTGACAAACATATTTTTTATAATTGAAGACTGTTTTAATTTAAAAATTAAAATTACTTTTATTTATACACTTTATTGACACACTTGATATCTGACAAAACATTTACTTCACAAATAAATATATTTTTGACTGACTCTTACAGATCTCAATTGAAGGACTCTACCTACTAGGATAAACACTGTTACGGAGCTTTTACAAATATGACAAAATATTTCGACTTGACATTAAACATTTAAAGACAACAACATTAACTATCATAAGTTTAAACAAGGAAATAAATATGATTTTTTGTATAATATTAAATGTATAACTATTTGTCATATTTGCTTAACACATAATGTTAATGACTATAAATATAATTATGTACCTTGTTTTATAAGCCTAAAGATACACCAGACAGCATAATATTTTTAACAAAAATAAAAATATTTTAGTTGAATTAAATGAGAATTCAAGAAATATGCATCATAAAATGCAAATTAAAATTAATTTATAGATATTTTATAATCATTTTGATGGTATATAATCATGTCCTGCATTATTTAAATGTTATATACCATCGAAAATTCTATATGTTAGTTGACTTTGTCACAATTTTAGCCTTAAACACTTTATAAAGCAGATGTAATAGAATTAAGGTGGAACTCAAGTATTAAAACTGTCATTACAATGACCTCAGCTATGGAATTTTCGATTTGTATTAATGGGACGCATATTTGTAATACAATTTATACTGTACATTTATCCACAAACACTTCTCTTTTATCTTATAATTCAATAAGGAACTGCGTTTATTTGAGAGCAAACAATTGTAACTAAAATTTTCATATCACTTAACACAGTTCAATATTGATAAATTAATTTTGTAAGTTTTAATTGTAAGAAATAGATAAGAACATAATATAAAAATTAACATCAACATTTTCAGGCATGTAAAATGTAGTCAAAATGACACAGCCAAATATTTATTTAAAATAAATAAGAAAATGTAAACGATAACTAAGTATTTTTATTTGTACCCCATGTATCTATGGTACCTTCATTTTAAACTTAAGTACTTGTTGATACTTGTTTATAAAATAATTAATCTTGATGAGATTTAGATACTATTTTTGAATGCAGGATATACAATACAACAAAATAAGTAGCACATGTAAATAAATTAAAATAATCAGATGTGGTAATAAAATCATATTGAAGTGGTAAAAATAAAATTGATACTAAGTACAAATTTAATCCCGCTCAGGGTAGTATTGTTCTATAGTGTTCGCCAGCTCTTGGGCTAGTTCCGGTGTGCTTGCACAGAGTACTCTTCTTGCCAGAATGTCAAAAGGCCCACCAGCAGGATCAATAACCACCCCACCAGCCTCTCTCACAAGAATGTCTCCGGCGGCAGTGTCCCATGCATGAATTCCAAATTCAAAGTTAGCATCTGCCCCTCCCTGTGCCACCATTGCCATGTTCAATGCAGCAGATCCCAAGGCCCTCACTCCATGACCACTGCTAATAATTCTCTTGAAGTTCTCAAAAACAACTCGGGATTTCTCTTCATCTCGACTTGTGCCTGCTTCAAATGTTACCAATGCGTTCCGCAGCTCTTTAACTTGCGACACATGGATTTTTCTGCCATTCAAGAATGCACCCTGACCTTTTTTCGCTGTGAATAGTTGGTTTAATGTAGGATTATAGATAATACCAGCTACTGATTCCTTGTTGATTGCAAGGCCAACTGAAATGCAACTGTGAGGGAAGCCGTGTACGAAATTCATAGTACCGTCGACGGGGTCTATTATCCAAGTGGGATCATCAGTCAAGATGCATTTAGCGCCGTCCGCCACAGATTCTTCTCCAATAAACTTATGTGTGGGGAAACTCTTTGAAAGACCTCCAATAAGTGTTTCTTCGACCTTCTTGTCTATTTCAGTAACGAAATCGATATCACAAGACTTCAATTCAAAAACTTTACAGCCATCTATGTGTTCCGTTATAAGGTTTCCACAGGTTTTTACGAGCGATAATGCAACCTCGAAATATTCATCTATTTTATCAGACATTATAAATGAATAATAATTTACTATCGTAAATGTTGACTTACAGAGGTTTGAGAGTAATGTTCTCTTTACCTGGCGAAATAAATATGCCACAATTAAAACAAACAACCACTACTTTCGCGGAAAAACGTCATCCAACCGGAAAATTACAGCCACAGAGCCACACACAGAGCGATCGCCGAGCTTCTTGACAGCCGTCACCTTGACAGTGACATCACGTTGTTGTTTTAAATCTTCATTCTAGCAAAGCAAAGGCAACAATTGCCTGTTGTACTAAAAGTCCATGTAAAAACCATAACCCATCCAGAATAAAATGATCTTAAAATGATTTGAATGTACAGAACAAGTAGAATGCTGATATATGCCCAAAAAAGAGCTCTAAAGAGTAGAGCGTATTTCACGGTGTACTTGTCTTAATGATCGTAATTAAAAGACATTTGAAATATAAAACATTAACCCGTTCGTATACGTTAGATATAATTTTTTCCAATCTTGCATGAGTACTTATAGGAAATTTTAGTTTTATATTGTAATTTCAATTTCCAACCTACCTCGTTTCTCAAGCCCTGTAAAAATTTATTTATAAATATTCACTTCACAGAGTACACCCACTTTATGAGGGCTGTTCATGGGGCTGTTCCACTTTATGACACCAGATCGCGTTGTCGTTGCCCCGCAAAGCCCCTTTATTGATTTGTTCAATTATTAGAATTCGCTTGACGTTAGTATCAATATAACAAAGATTTGAGAGCTATTTTCAATAAATTTGTGTATTCTAGTATAATTAATCAAATATTTGAGTGTTGAATTTTGATCCATAAGTTTTTTAATTGTTCTGGTAAGCAAAATAAAAACTAAATTGGCCTTAATAAACATTAATTATTACTCTAACAAATATTTTACAAATAAAATCTATGTTGCTTAAGAAGTGTAGCTAACTGTTAAAATAAATAAAATAGGTATTAAAGATTAAGGGCTAGCCTTTGTTGCGCCGTAGGTTGTGGGAGATCCTTTGTTACAAAATACAAGGCCACATCCATTAGGAGTTATATTGAGGCACTTTTAAAATAATTTATAATACCTACTATTAACAAAAATAACAAGGAGTGTTATCCTTGTGTGGAGAATATTTATTAAAAATCACATTTAAGTAACTTACTAGTATTAAATTGTTATTAAATTTCAATTTTAATCATTATTAATAATAATTTTAACTAAATTACAATTAATAATTATTTTTTAACAAGTTCCGGTCAGTGAAGAGGACACAGTGCGTGATGGTAAGCAAAATTTTATTTATGCTTATAATTTCTTCAAAGTACAATTACCTCTATCATTAGAGACCAGAATACTTGCATTTGCAAATCCTCTTGTACCCCTATACTACATAGGTATCTATTATCTAATTCTAATAACTACTTTAGCCTTAAGTTGTAATCAGCCACACTAACTATTTATTACAAAAATTAAAATATTTCCAAAATTGAGTTCTGACAAAAAGATTAAAAATAAAGGTGTCCTTAAATACTTTTACAACCAAGGGCACTACTGAATATAAGCTTTTTCCAAAGATCTGCAGGTACTATTGGAAGCAATTATTATTAAAATAGTTTTATTTTAAATTTTCGAAACATACTTGGGTAATAAATCCTCTGTTTAGAGGACTCTGTTGGTTAACGGACCAGACGTCGCTGCTAACATTTTCACGGTGATCGCGGGTTCGAATCCCAGGGCACATCTCCGTTTCCGGAGTCATATATTGTATTGAGAGTCAATCGCCACGGACTAATAAGATTGAAGAAATGTAGGAATTTCTATGGTATGTAAAGTCCGCCATCCCGCACTTGGCCGTGGTGGATTAGTATAGTTCATATATGCCCTATTAGGTATATAATATGCCCTAACCACTTTCTATCGTACTTTATATTGTACAGGAGGCCAGTCCCCGCAATGGTACGTATATGGGCTGGTACAGTACAGTACAGTACTTGGGTAATAATTTTACATTTAAATAATTATACAATAGACAATGCTGAATTTTAAATCTGGGAAAAAAATATCGGCGCGTTAAGTAGCGCCATCTATTGTCAAATGGGTTAAATTGAATTTAACCTATTGTTATTTGTAAAATTACCAATTTATTTAATTATATTGAACAAAATTTATTTAATTATATTGAACAAGAAATGATAATCTTTTTAAACGCCTGGCAGGTTATAAAGCCCACTAAAATGACCTGGCTTTTTTTGGAATACAATTTTTTTTACCCAAATTATGCCTTGAACTCGTACTGCAAAATGACGTTTGGCTCTCAGACCATCATTTGGCTTTATTTATTTCATTATATTGAATAAGAAATGATAATTTTTTTAAACGCCTGGCAGGTAATAAAGCCCACTAAAATAACCTGGCTTTTTTTGGAATACATTTTTTTTAACCCAAATTATGCGTTGAACTCGTACTGCAAAATGACGTTCGGTTCTCAGACCATCATTTGGCTCAATTTAAACCGATGTTATTTTAATTATAAAGTTTGTTTTAGGATCCTCCAAGCACGAACACATCCGGCGAGGACCCGGAAGTGCCCCAACAAAGCCAAAGCGAGCCACCACCTCGGTCCACCATTACAATGCAGCCGTCTTCTTCTCGCGTAGTGGTATGGCCCACTGAATATGTATCATAATTATTGTGTATATTTCGAAATAAATAAAGACAAAAAAAAAGTGCGTGGTGGCCTGTTGGTAAACGGACCAGACGCGGCTGCCAACATGTTCACGGTGGTCGCGAGTTCAAGTCCCAGGGCACACCTCTGACTTTTCGGAGTCATGTGTGTATTGATAGTCAATCACCACGCACTAAAACGGTGAAGGAAAACATCGTAAGGAAACCTGTATACCGTAGGGGTTTATAAGAATTTCTATGGTATGTAAGTTCGCCAATCCGCACTAGGCCAGCGTGGTGGACTATGTGGCCTAACCACTCTTAATCATACTGTCGATTGTAGAGTAGGCCCGTACCCTGCAGTGGGACGTATATGGGCTGATACAGATACAGAATAATTACATACAGTCATACACATAGTCTAGCGTCTCTGAAAATCGTAGGATCGAGTCTTGTGTCGCGGGGTCAGGAACTACAAGACACTTTTTTGTCACACAAACACCCAGACCCGAAACAAATACTTGTGGATCACATAGATAAATATTTGCCTCGGTTCGGACTTCGGGCATAGAAGCTGCGATGTCTTATTTCATACCCGGCCTCTAATTGTGCCGCGGAGCCTATCTCTATAAATACTAACCTTTTTTAAGACGGTTGATTCTGCCTACGTATTTTTGCACAACGTGGGGCCTCTGCTATCACAGAGGACTCATGTTTGTGAAGGTCACGGTTAATTTAAATTGTTGTGTTGTCTTTAGATAAAATAATAAAGTAATTGTTTTAGGTAACTCAAAGAGCTACATCAAGGCCAGCAGGTGCAATGGAAAGGAATAATGTTCCCATGCAGGGCAACGCTCGTGCTATTCGATGTAAGATATTTTTTATTACATATTTGTATGTATATGCTCTGAAGTTAGTGATAATGGTGTCTGTTTGGCATATTTTGAAACTGGCACGACAAAGAAAATACGTAGCAAACCATTGACGTAAAATATATGGACGGGGCGGAGAGTACGAAAAGTGTTGTCACGAAAGTGGTCCGCAGACCAGTGCAGCGGTTGTGACGTCACAGCGCACCGGTCTGTAAGTCTTCGACAAATGCCTAATTGTACCGTGCGTCGGTGCAATAAAGATGACCGAAAGATCACAAAAAAAAGATAACATTTGTTATCACCGCTAAGTAAAAAATAAATAACTCAATCCAATAAACTTTTATTTTAGCATTATTGAAAAACGATTTAATGGCCGCCATTGACGTAAAAATCCAACAGATGGCGCGATTTTCACAGGCATCTATTTGACGTACCCAATGTACTAATGTACTGAAGGGCCTATCTTTCTAGTTGGTCTGTGAATTCAATATATGGACAGGGCGACCTCCGCAGTACGTCCTATTCGTCAGGGCCTGGCATCTCTATCTTTCGACGTTAGCTCATCTGTTCCCCACCTTCACCGTGAGCTTTCAACATTACAGCTACGGTTGCAACTTTAATTTGTCTTTTTAAATTTTCAGCTCGCAGACGCATAAGGGCCCGCCTACCGGGAATGGGCCAAAATCGGCAGCTTGCAGAATTTAACAGGATAACCCGAAAATTTAAGAAGCTAAAGAAGGAACGGCAGGCTATTAAACGTCGCATACTGTCGGGCATTGAGCGCGACGCACGTAGGCGTCATGGTTTGAGGGAGCTGATTAAGGTTATGTTGGACAGGATTAATAAAAATTAAATAATAGTTTTTCTTGTCTAATATATGTAACAAACTATTGTGTGAATGTCAAAAATAGAAATCTTTCATCACTTTAAATGTATACCTAAAATAGTTGTAAAATCCCTGAAATAAGTTACCTATATTACTCAATTGAAAACACTGAAACATACCTACATAAAGTCGTCAAATCTACATAACTTTTAAAGATCCATAAAAAATTACGGATCGGTCACAAACCTAAATGCTAGTGTAAATTTTTAGTGTATTAATATTCTAAGAATTATGTGTAAACAGCCAGACCAGTCGAGAAACAAAAATCTTAAGAACTAAATGTACATAACAATGTCGATATGTGCAATTTATTAAAAAAAAATACACATACATTACGCACCAACCCATTTACATATACATTCCTCTGTAAGGCACGAGGCTCATCTACAATCGAGAGTACCATTAAGAGGGGTTAGGCCATGTTGTCCGGCACGCTGGCCTAGTGCAGGTTGGTGACTACATTAACATTCAAATTATCATCATACAAATAAATTGATATCATATGGATGTATTTTTGCCAGGAATAAACCTGACCTATAAGTAGAGTTCCCTCACAACGGTACAATCAATAACTCTTGTCATTGATGTATGGCAATTCAGTATTTCGTTTGTGAGAGCTTATTTATCATAGAAAATAAAGATAATCACTTCTGCTCTTTTTAAAATCTGTGGTGTTCCGAACGTGGTGTCGATATATCCGTGTATAGGTAAGTCCGTATATGCTATTGATGTGTAGCTTTATCTTTGCAAGTATTATTAATAATTAAGTTGCATCAATGTAATTGTATGTGTATTAATGTTTTCATCATAATAAAGCGATAAGCATTAAAACCGTTGTTTTATTTAAATAAAGTATAGAAACAAAACAAAGTAAAAGAAAGAAAGATAGGAAGGAAAAGTCTAACACTGAATCTGAATCTATCATATACATGTAGTTACATTGTAAATGGTGTCTGGATAAATGTATTCCACTTTTTAGTAACGAGTGCACTGCACTACTATGCAGTACCTCATACAGGGTATATCAAGACTGCTACCTTGTGTCTGAAGCATGGACAATCCCTTTCTTTTTCAAATAGGTTAGGTTTTTAAGGCCAAGCATGACGGTGAGTAATGCTCGTAAGTAAGCAACCTAATTTTAGCGCTGTGTCCAGCCTACTGCCACTTCAACTAGCTCGTGACGCTGGATTATATCGATAACTTTTATCGATTTCAAGCATTAGATGCACATAAAAAATCTCATTCCTGTTGTTATCTGGCACTGATTTTATGGGTTATAAAATAAAACGAATAGTATAAAAATTATGAAAAATGTTTATTCTGCATTCGAACTGATAACTTGTTATAACCTATGGCCAATTTTACAATTATATCGATATTGTTAATAATTAAATAAAATATTCATGTAAAATATGTATGTGTACGCCTTAATGATTTACTTATATTTAATTTTTATATTATTATTTAGAAAAGAAAACTATAATAATTAAAAAAAAGAATGCGAGTCGAGTAGACTTCCATAAATATCCATAAAAATTCTTGTAAACGTACAAAGATATTGTTTTTTATATCAATTCACGCGGTTCTGCCTCTGTTTGTATGAGGTGAGCGTTTCGTTATACGTATTTTCCGCAGTAAAAACAAACTAAGGCCACAATTTGTTACTACGAGTCTTAACTTCTAAAATAGCAGGCCATGTCTATAGCGTTCGTGTACGTTCCACTCGGCTTCACGATCGATGCCTTACTATACGTGTAAACAAATTTATATTGAATCACCCTTGTTGGTGTATTTACATACGTGCAGATGTTGCATGTTTACACAAATCTAAAGTGGAATATACTGTTGGAAAATTTAAAACTTGCAACACATGTGACGCCGTGAGAGTCTAAACACTTCATTGTGGGCAAGAAAACTTATTGACACTATGCATGCCATAGACAAATAAAAAGCACGAATTACAGACTTGTCATCTCTCAAATTTTTATTAGGTAAAGTGGTTTATTCTGGAATGGACTAAAACAAAAAAGTTTAAAAGATACAATTTTTCAACAGTCACGTCGCCACATCGCCACTTCATAAGCTACAAGAAAGTGAAATTTTACTTATCAACTATAATAAAAATTTGTATGGCAACTAAGCATTCAGTGACACGCACTGACTGTATATACATTTTGTGTAAATCGCAAACACGCAACGTTGGCTCAGGGCATTAAGTACGATAGGAATTAAATATCTCAATGCGGTAATAAGTTACCTTCGTTAAATTATTAATTACAGTTATTGCTTGCATTCCTAAACGACTCAAACGCGCCTGAAAGTGCCCATGAACATAACAGCGATTGGCAAAAAATAATCAGGAAAGGGAAAAAATACCGGGAATTGAAATATTGTCACAACAGTCTTTCTTACTCAGTCGCGTTATAAATGCAATAATTTCAATGGATACGCGCACTTTTGACACATTTTTTAATAATACTTTTAAAAATTTCATTACAAATATCACCCAATGGAGTAAATCAACATTTCACGTCGACTATGTCTAGGTTAAACGTGGAAATACTTCGATTGTTAGGAATGTACCGTCATTAATACTGGATGATAAGGAAATGCTCCAATTCATTAGCGTTGCAGAGATTCGACTGTTATTTTAAATGCATTGTTCAATAAAATTGAGCACCCGCGATTATTGTATCTTCGAAATGAAATGTTATGACTGCACAGTGCACACCAGATGTTAAGTCATGAAAGCGCATCAAAATAATACAGAAATAATAATTATTGCTCGGTTGCTTAAAAATATCGATCTGTGCAAAACATAACATTTCAATTACGCAATATGTAAAAGTTCTCCAAAAATGTATAAATTAACATCAAATATCCGCTTACGTAATACAAAAATTGAGACAGGTGTACAGGCGAAGCTGATGCGTACTTAGCTCAAATTTTAACTCACAAATTGCTTAGTTTATATTATTGAATATATACGACTCGTTTTTACAAACATGGTACGAACGACGTCCCAGTAAAATTGTGTACTACTGATCCTGTAAACAAACAACTGATCTATCAATCGCAAGGCAAATAGAAAATATCGTTCACAATCAGTCGCAGGGAGCCCTTATCTTCCTCCGTTCTCAGACTACCCTTAGATTTATAATCGACATTTTATTATTAACTACTATAGATGTCGTACAATATAAACCGGTACTTATCAATTAAGTACATGTTATTAAAATATTCAATTACTTCCCAATTTTAAAATCGATACAAAATCAGTACTACACAAACAAGCTATACATGTATAAGCGATGACTTAATATTACTTAATTTTATAACATCATTTTTTAAAAGAAAATTCAAAGAATAACAAGTAAAGAATTTAAATGAAAAAAAAAAAGAAAAACATGCGAACGAGCGAGTCGATAGAAAGTTATAAATATCGTGACTCGAACTTATTTTAAACTTAATAGACACAGAAAACATGGTAGAATAGGTCACGTGAAGAATATAGAGGAAATACAAGTTGTAATGATGATAAAACAATAGAGCATTTCAGCTAATGATAAGCGACTACAGGGCGCACTCAGCGTTATTTCTACACGATAATATATACCGAATAAGGAATATTTTTTGAGTGTTTAATAATACGTATAAAAATAATTTTCTCGTTACAGTACAATCTAGGGTTGCCAGATGGCCAGCGTTTGGCTCGATACTTCAGATATTCAAATCCCCATTGCCCTATAAAAATGTGTTTTACAGATTGACAGATATTAACATTCGTATTTGAGGACTAGTATTACACTCGGGCGGGGTTGTTGAAACGTTGACTGCGGCGTAAACACACGGTGTGTATGTGTGTGTGCGCCGCAGTGAGTGTGTGTGCAATGTATGGTGGTGGTTGTGTGTGTGTGTGGTGGCAACCCCAGGTGCGGTGTGTGTGTGAGCGGGCGCGTTACTCGACGCTGTTGGCGGTGTCGTTGACGTCATCGAAGGACTCGTCGCCCGAGCCGCCGCCCGGCGCCAGCGACGTGCGCTTCATGCGCGACGACGACGACGCGCCGGACAGACCGATCGGCCCGCACCCCTGCCGCCTGCACGCAACAACAATACATGTATTCACATACAAATAAATGACTATACACATATTATATGTTAACAAAATTCATCTCATTATATCTGAATTGAGATAGTATACATAATTAGTTAAACAACTGAGATTAATAGAGATGTAGTCATCTATCGTGAAAATAAACCAATCTTGTGATAGATTAATCGCCACGTCCGACGTATCTTGATTGATTTATTTCCAGGATCGATTCTCACATACCGATTAGGATCGCTTATGCATTTTGGATTACATAGATGTATAATTAAAAACATGTTTTGAAGTTTGGAATGCCTTTTTTAGCAAAAATATTTCGATGATAAATACATTTTAGTCATGGAATTAACACAATTAAATTAAGCAGCGTTTATTATATACCATTAAAATAAGCGAAAATAAAAATATTCCATAAGTACTAGCACAACAAATACCCACCAATACCACTATTTCAAATAGTGAAAATACCCAATTTTCATTCTTTTAAGTGTAGATTGTATAGCATAGTTTAAAATATACTGTTCAAATCAAACCGACGACACATGACAAAAATCAAACTCGAATGACATCACAACCAATGAAATGGATTACCAACAGAGCAATTGAATAATCAGGAAAGAAGGAGGGATATTTTAATAACCTTTAATAAATAAAAGTGATAGTTTTTATTTGAGGGATATAGACAATAGCATTTATAAAGAAATAATAATATGTGTATCATTTTACATCCATTACTCTGTAAATGAAAGATGAACAATGTTGCAATTTAGTTATTTTACTACCTTTTAGCCTCACAGTGACAATTTTAATATGAGCTGTCGATGAATGATTAAGCAGAAAATGAGCACATTTATAACCAGCAGCGACGCGGTGTTTCCATATTGGCATATCGTTCTTAGGTGAAACACGATTATAACTTATTTTTATCGACTTGCAATTAATGTCGAAATAACATTATCATATATTCTTTAATTATTCTCTGTACCAAATCATATTTTTATATACTATTCGATTAAGGTTTAAATTGTGTTTCATCCAAGTATTGAATGCCATTTTCCGGAACACGAACCGCACATGTGCCTTTAGACAAAGTTACCTCCTGTCCTGTACTCGCCCCAGTCACTCGCTCAACTCATGGGTGTCGTCAGTGAACGACGGCCTAGTGGACATACACCAATTTTTCGTAAGCTTTGAGTGTTAGATCGCCCGCAAATACCGATATTATACATTTTAGAGAAGATAATAATTGGCGAGTTCTGCAATGGACTTGCGTGTGACATTTGTTATATTGTGCAATAAAGCTGTGCGATCTACTTGTCTGATAGTCTAAACAGCTGAAGAAATGATATACGATTTTAGTTATATTTGATTTTCAGATGGAACTATGTATTCATAGCTGTACATGTAGCAGAAAATAAAAAGAAAATGCAAAAAATAAAACATTTCAGAATGAGTAGAGGAAATAGTTCTATAAATAAATAAGTATAAGGTTGTTGTGGTGTTTACATAAATGGTCTTTATAACTTTTAATTAAATAATAATGTTTTATTTCAGGAGTAGGTGTGTGTGTTTGGCATAATAATGTATGATGTGGATGTCTGGTGACGTTGAGTAGAGTGTTCGATATTATTGGGTATTACATGTTTGTTGTCATCTGGTATGATTTTTTACTGTTATCACTATGGATGTTCGATACTGCTGGATGTGGGTGTAGGTGTTTGCTGCCATTACTGTATGTCCAGTGGGTTCGCTATTGTTGGGTGCGTTTGTATGTTAGAAGTAGTCGTGTTGGTGTACGTGCGGGTGTAGGTGTTGGATATTGTTGGGTGTGTGTAAATATTAGGTGTTGGTTTGGATGTGGGTGTTGGATATTGTACTGACCGCAGCTTGTTGCGCAGGTTGTTGCACTCGCGCGCGAGCGTCTCGTGCGTCTCGAGCAGGTCCTCGAGCTCGCGCTGCGCCTTGCGCTTGCCGACCTTCTCGCGCTGCACCTCCTCCTCCGACTCGTCCAGCTGCCGCTTCAGAGCCTTCACGCGCACGTTCATCTACAAACATACCAGCACTATGTTATAGAAAGTCATATGGAACGCTTTTGAAACTGAAGCCATTTTAATATTTTTATTTACTATTGAGTTTGTACAATGCCTGCAGTAAATGATAATTTTGTCTTACACATAAAAAAGATTTTAATATAGGAAATATTCGTATATTATTATATTGATAACCATTGCATCTAACAGTATTGGAATATAGAATGCAAGTAGAAATTATACAGAGGCATAAATTGCCACAAAGTGTCAGATCAGAATTACCTGGAACCTACGACAGTGCATGATGAGTTTCATGAAAGAAAACTTCTTTGTTTACTTCCATCAATTGCTCTCAGTGATAGGTCAATGTTAAAATCTTTAATCTCTGCCTACCGCTTTGACATGTAGGTACGACGTTTATATATGTATCTGTATCTGTATAAGCCCATATACGTCCCACTGCAGGCCACGGGCCTACTCTACAATCGACAGTACGATTGAGAGTGGTTAGGCCATATAGTCCACCACGCTGGCCTAGTGCGGGTTGGCGGACTTACATACCATAGAAATTCTTATAAACCGCTATGGTATGCAGGTTTCCTCACGATGTTTTCCTTCACCGTTTTTAGTGCGTGGTGATTGACTATCAATACACACATGACTCCGAAAAGTCAGAGGTGTGCCCTGGGATTTGAACCCGCGACCACCGTGAACATGTTGGCAGCCGCGTCTGGTCCGTTTACCAACAGGCCACCACGCACTTATATACATACGTAGTATGTATGTAATATACGTATGCGTAGTACCTTCTCGATCTGCTCCTTGTACTGGTCGGCGTGGCGGCGCTCCTCGTCGAGCTGCAGCGCGAGCTCCTTCATCTTCTTGTCGAGCTTGCGCGACGCCTTCTGCTGCGCCAGCCGCTCGCGAGACTCCGCCTCCAGCTGCTCCTCCAGGTTGGCCACCTTCAGCTCCAGAGATGTGATCACGCTCTGCAACATTCAAATATTATGTGGTTGTAAATTATATTGACCTTAATGATTTGTTAATGACGGGCAGCAGCGTCATTAACGCCAGTCCCCTACTGCGCTCGCCAACCCGCCTGCCAAGCGTGACGAGTATTGGCACATACCCCCACAATGGCGACACCCTTTGGCTGATGGATGGATGGATGATAATGATTTGTGTTTACGGTGGTTTTAATCTTAACTGCAACAAACTTTGTTGTCTTTTTTTGTTAATATTATAAATATTTAGTATGCAAATGATTAAACAAGACATTAGAAATGACTCTGGTTTTATTATTGACTAGACTTTGTAATATTACTTGAGTTGGTTTGATCACGTCTCAGACTCTCAGTATAAGAGTACGACAACAAATGCCTGATCATATCAATTTTTTTATACAACTATAGTAATGTGTCACCTTGGTCTTGGTGCGCGAGGACGTCTCCAGTTCTGCGAGTTTGGCCTTCAGTTCCTTGTTCTGCCTCTCGAGCACCAGTTTGCCGCTCTCCAACTTCTGTGTCGCAGACTTCTCTGTGCCCAACTCCATCGTGAGCTGGTCGATTTGGTTCTGAGGACATAGCATAGATATAAGTCAAATGAGGGTGGTTTTATTAAGAAATTGGTTCAGTTGAAAACAGTTTAATTAATTTAAAATGCGTGTGGTCTATGATGCATTTTGTAATCACGCGGATATTACACTTATGTGTTTATAGTACGTATTTCTTGAGTTACCTGTGATTTTCTAAGTCTATCGTTAAGTATCTCGTTGTTGGACTGTTCCTCGTCGAGGTCTTCCTCGAGGGCTGCTATTCTCGCCTCCAGACGTTTCTTCTCGTCAACCAGAAGAGTGCCCTGCAAGTAAGTACAAACATAGTTAGCTTACAGTTACTAAATAATGATGTTTTGATAACTATTGGTTTTAATATATCAAAAAATAGAAACAACCGTTTTTTTAAATATAATATCACATACACTAGAGACCCCTCACGTTGTAAATATTATTGTAGAGATCGTCTACGAACTTTTGGCGTCTGAATGCGTTGTCAAAATATTAGATACAATTTTTCTCCCTTCACATTTTATTATATTGGACATGTTAGTACTATAAGATTACGAGTATAAATGTTTGTCGTTTATATTGTGAAAACATATCTCAAACAATGAGTAGATATATGGTTATATATATGTATGGATGTATATTTTTTTATTTTATTTCTAGTTCTAAATTCCGCCGCAAGCCAACAAAACCTAAACAAACACTACCTTAGAAGCGGAGTTGTTGAGTTCGTCGAGCAGGTCGTCCCGCTCGGCCTCGGCCTGGCGGCGCGCGCGGTCGGCGGCGGCGAGCTCCTCGGCGTGCTGCATGGCCTCGGCCTCCAGCGCCTTGACGCGGCGCTCGGCGTCGCGCGCGCCCGCCGCCGCCTCCTCGCGGCCCGCGCGCGCCTCCTCCGCCTCGCGCGCCGCCTCCTTCAACTGCTGCTGGAGCTTCTTCACTTGTTTCGCTGCGTCTTCTTTCACCTGCGTAAGTTAACATTGTTTTGACTTTTGTTCTAGGTTAGGATTTGCATTTTTCTATGCTCAGTATGCAATTTTGTTTTTATATGTATCTCCTACAAAAGTATTTTTTTCGCTGTCATAAAATATATTTCTATGTCTCAAAAAATATGTCACCTTTTCGTTTCATCGAATTTTCAAATCACAACAGTACTAAAGAAGTTTCACATGAAATGTTTATTTTTTTTTTATTTTATTGCAATAAATAGCGAGACGAGCATATCGTCCGCCTGATGGTAAGCGATACGACCGCTCATAAACAGTAACAAACAACAACACTTTGAATAACATAGCAATGCTTGGCATTCCACTGCTCTGGCCATCCCAAGACATAAAATGTTAAGTCTCAATATGTCCAGTAGTTACTCTGGCTACAATGTCCTTCAATCCGCAACACAGCAGGTCATTTACACTGCTGTTCGACGGGAGATATAGACATTGTGGTGGTGCCTACCCAGATGGCCTCTAACATATAAGAGGCCTACCACCAGTAAAACATAGATAGTCATATTAAACAGCAGTCAGTACCTTGTTGGCTAGATGCAGCGCCTGCTCGGCGTCCTTGAGGTCGGCTTCGAGTTTCTTGCGCTGCGCGAGCGCCGCGGCGCGCTGCTTGCGCTCCTCCTCCAACTCAGACTCCAAGTCGCGAAGTTGCTTCACGATACCGCGCCGCTTCTCCTCGCCTTGCTCCTCTTTAGCCTGCCATACACAAAAATTTAGTTTAAGTTATATTGTCTAATTTATTTACCCCCATCTTTAAATCTCTAGTAATTTATCTATATATTTCATTTACTTAATCTTAACTCCATTTCGAGATGAACAATATGCTAGTGTCTCCTAAGCACTGGACGAAATGAGAGTATTTATGTATTTAACTCCAATGTCACCATTGTACCCAGGCTTTTCCGGCCGCTCCCAGTCGCTTTTTTATTCCAATGAATAGTGAGACGAACATGCCGTTTGCCTGATGGTCAATACAACCGCTAATAAATAGAAGCAAAACCAAACAAAATCTTGAATTACAAAGTAAAGCTTTGCAGTCCACTGCGCTCGCCATCCCGAGACACAAGATTTTAAGACTCAAGATGGCCTCTCACAAGTAACACACCTACCAGTATTCGCTGGTAAGGGACCACCACGCTTTCCTATTATTAAAAACTCTTAATTACCTGCAAGTCCCTCTCGAACTGCGCCCGCATGGCCTGCATGTTGACCTCTAGCCGCAGCTTGGCGTCCTCGGTGAGCTGCAGGTCGTCCTCGATCTCCTCGTTCTGCGCCTTGAGCTCGGCGAGCTGCGACTCGAGCGCGCGCTTGGCCTTCTCCAGCTCGTGCACGTTCTTGTCGGCCGTGCCCTGCGTGTTGGCCAGCTCGTCCAGCTCCGACTGCAGGAGACGCTTGCTGCGCTCCAACTCCTCGATCTGGTGACACAATGTTAGTTAATATGGTTATGAGTATTGAAAGAGTTGGGTGGGTACTATTAATTTGTTGTCCGACCAAAATTTGTGATCCAAGCTTTCACCGTTATGCCGCATGAATATACTGGTAATAGTTTGAAACAAACTTACAGTACATAAATATCACAAAATAAATAATAATTTAGTACCTAATTTTGATGTTAAATTGAATACTTTATTGTAATTTAAAAACATGTTTCAAATTCCAACAATGACTATAAAAGAAGTTTCTGGCTGAAACTGTCATTTGACATTTTTATGCTAGACCAAAAACATTTTTTATGGTTGGTTCTATGTAAATGTTACTTATTCAAAGTTATTTGTTTACCTTCTCAGCAGCATCGTCGAGTTCCCTGGTGAGCGAGAGGACGCGAGTCTCCTTCTCTCGTGCTTCCCTCTCGGCCTGGTCGCGTTCAGCCGCGTACCGCTCGGCGACGGCTCTCTCCTCAGCAACCACCTTAACAAGGAAAATTTCATTACATATTATATTTTTAAATATATGAACTACTTTTTTCTTTGCTTCTTAAATCATTAGTACTAATGATTTGATAATGATGAGTTATGAGAATTACATTTAACCAAAAATATATTTAAAGCATACAATTGAAATTAATTTCAAAGTATAATGTTCTGAACAAGCTAATTTTAAATCGTACCTTGTCGAAACTCTTCTGTTTCTTCTCGAGCTCCATAACTTTGGCGCGTTGCGCTTCCAGTTCAATGTTTGTGTCCTCCAACTCAGCTTGGACTTTCTTTTTACCTAAAATAAATAAATATATTTAGTTTATTTACCAATGCACCTTGACAACATCTAATCACAACCTGTTAAGTTCCATTTACAGTAACATTAATTCATCCACCATGTGCGTTTAAAGACAAATTCAAATTCCCTCACATAAAAGTACATGGATCTCGTTAAATGTAGATCGTACAAATATTCATCCGAAATACATTGCGCCAATCAGGCATACATTTTTCATAATATAGATAAGTTGCTTGTAGCACATCATGTACTAACTATACATAATACTGATCTGTACTTTACTGTACCGCAGAGCACGAGCTTCCTCTACAATCGAAAGTTCGATTGAGAGATATCAACCCATATAGCCCATCATATTGATAAATTCGTTGCAATAAAGACACAATACTAACTCTTCTCGAGTTTGTCGTTGGCCTGTTGCAGCTCGTCGATCTGTCTGTGCAGCGCCTCCACATCCTTGCTAAGTTTCTTGCGCTGTTCTTCTAACGCAGCCGCGTTCTCGGCTTCCTCTTCAGCCTTCTTCTTTGCGTCTACCACTTGTTGGGTGAGTGCTGCCACCTATTGTGACAAAAATATTAAATAAATGAGTATTTTTAATATGTGTATAATAATTATTTATTTATTTAATTGTTATTTTAAGACTACAAAACTGTTTAATCGAATTGGTATCAGACTAATAAACTTTCGAGTTTTGAAAATACAATAATTTGAACCGTTATTTGTCAATAGCCAACAGTAAATAAATAAATAAATAATATAATTCATTTCCACTACATTTTGTCAATTTGCTCCGCAAGATGAATCATTAAAACAGTAAGTAGTAGAAATATCAATGGTACCTGTTTCTCGAGGTTCTTCTTGGCCTCCTCCTCTTCCTCGAGTTGGTCTCTCGCCTGTTCCAGTTCTTGTTCGATGTTACGCAGTTTAGTTTGCAGTGACAACTTCTGTTTTGTTTCTTCTTCCAACAAAGTCTATAACAAAAACAATTTAGGTCAAATTATGTACAATGAAATTACTATTTTTCGAAAATAAAAATAGGAAAAGTATTCAGAAAGATTTTCACTGGTTAGTTTTGCTAAAATGATTGATAATGCTTAAAGATAGGCACATGTGGTTTTAAACAAACATATGGTATTTACAGGACCAGTAAATTATAATAAGCTAATAGTAGCCTTATGTTCAAGTAGTATAAAGAAGCAATGTAGTATTTGATTTGTTATATTTTAGTCATATAGTATTTTATTACTGTAGTAATTAATGCAATAAGTGTAATGTGTGTGTGTGTGTGTGTGTACCTGTGCCTCGGCCAGCTGCGCGCCGATGGTGGCGGCCTGCTTGCCGGCGGCGGAGGCCTTGAGCTCGGCCTGCTCCAGCTGCGCCGCCGCCTGCTCCGCCTCGCTCTGCAGCCGGATGCACTTCTCCGCCACCTCCGACCTGTGGCACGACAAATTACATATACATACGTACTCATCTCATCATGCTTATAGTCCTCGCCGGTTTATAACATGCTATAAGGGCACTTCGAAGTTGTATTTTTGTATTATTGCTTGAGAACTAAATATTTTTATTTTTAGTATTTATTGTTTTAATTTGTGAAGATGAGATAGAGTCTGATTATATATAGATTTATAACTATTCTTTTTTATTAAAAAAAAATGATTTTAAACAAAACCACCAGACTTACTTTCGCATAAAATACTTGTCATAAAGGACAAAGGACAAAAACTCACAAAGACCTGCCGCCCAGAGCCTCGCAATGGGTAAGGTAGTCGGCTATAGAAAATTGAGAGCAGAATAGAGAAATAATCCTTGCGTGTACCTAGCGCGGTCGACGTCCTGCAGCTTGGCGGCGAGCTCGGCCAGCTGCGCCTCGGCCTGCTTGCGGCGCCGCTCGCCGTCCGCGCGCGCTGCGCTCGCCGACTTCAGCTCCGTCGCCAGGTCCGCGTTCTCCGCCTCCAGCGCCTGCTTCGCCTTCTCCAGGGCTGACGACATATATTATGTTGTAGCTTGCGACCAAATTACGTTCCTTGCAGAATATTTTTTTTTCTTTCATATTCCTTTTTTATTTTTCCGCATGCCTCATTTTTTGGGAAAATACAGTGCTGCTTGCCAAAGATGATATTACATACAGGCGAATATAGTCAGGTGGCTTCTCATCTTGAAGATGTTTTAGTCTTGCGCCCCACGACTTTTTTAAATATTGTCTTTTTATAAATAAATTAAAATTGTTACTGCTAATACCATAATTTATCTACGCATAATAAAGCCTGTCCATGACTTATTTTTCCAGTAATGTTTTGTTTTCCCCAGATGGAACTCAATATTAATTACACAACAAACTCACTCAAAATACCTATTTGTTTTAATGACAACTCGGAATGTTTAAATGGTAAGGATAACTTTGGATTTGTAACCTAAATTACTAGTTACCTATCACGGACGCATCATGCCTCCGATCCGAGGACTGTTCGTTCGTACACAAATGTTGCCAATAGTCTCTCGCGGAATTGAACGAGTTTCCCTCTTCATGAGGAAACACACTTTCCACTTCAAAATTGTCGTCTTTCGATAAACCGAATTTGACATTCTTCTGCCTACGCTCCTTTATGCCCGCCATTGTATAATTACATAACAAATTGATAATAAATAGGATTTAGGTTTTGATTTGATAAAATACACCACAAATGTTTTGTACAAGGGATACTAAATTTTTGACACTGCTACGCGGACGCGTGATTTTGAATTGGGAAACAGGTTTTGAAATTGTCAATGTGTTTCGTACCAGTAATTGTGCACATAGGTTTCATTCTAACTTGGCCCTTTACAGAATATTCAGCTTGTTGTTTAATACTATTGCTTTTTATAAAGTTACATTTTTTTATATAATACATACATACATAATCGTCATGCCTGTATCCCATAGGGGTAGGCGTATTTTACAATTCATACCATATTTATATAATATAGTAAATAAATAGCCAATAATCATTAAACTTTTTGTATTAATTGACAGTACAAAGAATACCTCTAAATACCAACCTTGGAGGTTGGAAATCCACCACGGTAAATTTTTCTATACAATTTCTCTCACCTACTACAAATCTGTGGAACCAGTTGCCAGCGGCAGCATTTCCAGACAAATACGACCTAACGACCTTCAAAAAACGAGCATATTCCCACCTTAAAGGCCGGCGACGCATAACGCACGCATACGGTGTTGCAGATGTTCAAGGGCGGCGGTGATCACTTAACATCAGGTGAACCGCATGCTCGTTTGCCCACTATAAAAAATACTGCCTTCAATACACGTTAACATACCAGTCTTGGCCTTCTTGAGTTGCTCGTGTTGTTCGTTGAGCTGCTGCAGTTCCTGCGAGTGTTTGTGTCTCTGCTCGGCGAGCGTGGCCTCGTGCGCCGCTGCCTCCTCCTCCAGGCTGCGCTTCAGAACAGCCACTTCTTGCTCGCGCTTGGACCGGAGTTCTTGTTGAGCTGTTTATATTATGTAAAAAAATATGTATTATTGTATCAATGTTACATTTACCCTAATGTAATTATAAGCGATTTATTACATGATGGTTTCTTACATTTACTCGAATGTATGTATGTAATGTATACATTGAATAAACTTATTATTTACGGATTTTATAAACTGTAACCAAATCCGCGATAAAATCTGTAAATAATAGTTTTATTCGATTTTTACATGGTTTTTTTTTCTTCAGACTCTCATTTGATGTGAATTAAAGTTTTAGTAATGTATACTAGCTGTACCCGCGACTTCGTCCGCGTGGAATTTTCCAAAAACTTTATTTTTCTAAAGTAATTTTTTTTAAATAAATGTAGCCTAAGTTACTCCTTATTATATCAGCTACCTGACAATAAAAGTCCCGTCAAAATCGGTCCAGCCATTCCAGAGATTAGCCGGAACAAACACACAGACAGACAGACAGACAAAAAAATTCTAAGCCCATTTTCGTTATAGGTATCGTGTATATTAACGATATGTAGTTGGACATGTTTTTTTATTTTCACTTTACAAACAGACACTTCAATTTTATTTATATGCATAGATATTTTTGAATTCTTACTAAAACTGTTACATTGACCTAACAAAACAATTATTACGAGAACTACATAAATTATCGTAAAACTCAATTCTTCGTGCATAATCCGGATTAAACTACACAACCATTATGAAAATACTCCTTTAGTTTATAACATAAAAAACATACCGGCAGTAGTATCAAGCGAGTCAAGCAACTCGCTCTTGAGCGCCTCTAGTTCTTCATTGAGGTCGCGACGCAGTTTCTCTGCCTTGGTGCGCGCAGCACGTTCGGCCTCCAGATCGTCGTGCGCGTCCGCGAGGGCCGAATGCGCTTCCCTAGCGGCCTTCTGCGCGGCGGCTCGTTGCGCGCTCTCTTCATCGGCGCGAGCGAGTGCGGCCGCTAGTTCTTCTTCGCGTTTGCACACTACGGTCTGTAGTTCTTCCACTTGAGCGCGCCGTTCGGCGAGCTGTTCGCGAGCGTCTTGCAACTCGCTCTCCAACTTGCGCTTGGCGCGGTCCGCTTCTTGACGCATTTGGTGGTCCTAAAATATAAATGTTATGAAGATGAATTCATTACGTTTTCAATAATCGTTACAACTATTTACTTACTTTACTTTCAACAGTGCTGCATTATGTTAATTGTAAGATCGATAATTGTAGTAAAATTAATTATTAAGTATTATTACTGTGCTGTTGATAAGTCCTGTCAGCTCTGGCATACCTTATTGGTTTTATGGATTCTGTTCATTTTATGATGTATAATTTGATTTTGTATCCATTTAATTAAAAAGATCATAAAATTCAATTCACAGCCTATGTTGATTAATATCAACAAAAATAAGCTCTTTAAAACATCTTAAGCATATTTAACAACCATTAAACATTATAAAAATACCTTGAGAAGTTTCTCCTCCAATTCAGCAATGGCAGATTCCTGCTTGGCTTTAAGTTTGCTCAAATGTTTGGCTTTCTCTTCTTCCTCGGCCAAAGCTTGGGAAAGATCGTTTGCCCTTTCCTCAAGAATCTGAAATGAAAAACAAATGATTAATATTATAAATAACAGAAGTAAACCTGTATATAATTTCCGATTAATAATCACAGAAGAATCTTTGAAAATTATATTTTATATTTAGGAATTAGGAATTTTAAACATTATTCATATGTATATTATTCAACATAATAAATATTTCATACCTTCTTCTCCTTGACTAGTTTCTGGTTGGTGTCGTCGCTGAGAGCCAAGTCCTCTTCGAGTTTCTTGAGCTTAGCGTCGCACTGCACTCGCTCAAGCTGCAGCTTCTGTCTGGCCGCCTCCTCTTCTTCCAGCTGTTCCTCCAGGTCCTAAGAACACCACAATTGCACAATATAACAGTTAAATAATAAACTTTTATCAGTAAATCCTTTAGTTAATGTTCCTTTGATTCAGTGTCATCGTGCATATACTTAGAAACCTTATCTATGTCGTACGAATATTGTATTCATTTTTTTAGACATTTGGAAATTAGAACTTCGACTGTTTAAGAGAACATCTATAAAAACAACGAATAAAAGATTCAGCCATAGAGGGATTACCGTAAAACCTAAAGTATGTCATACTTTCTGAATCCTGTTACAGCAATAAAAATCTAACAACATAAATGTTTGTTAGATTTTTTTTACGGAGCTCAAAATATGTGATCAACAGATTTTATTTTATATACCAAAACTATTTAGAAACATCATCATTGGACCATTCAATGATATTTTCCTCTGTTATACCTGTATGTTGAGTTGCAGCCGTTTCTTCTCCTGTTGCAGGGCGTTGCACCTCTCCTCCTCCTCTTCGATGCGTCCCTCCAGGTCATGAAGGAGTTCCTCCAGTTCTTGCTTGCGAGCGGCGGCACGAGCGCGGCTCTCTTCCGCTTCCGCACATAGCTCCAATTCGGCCTATAATCATTTATATTCATATTAAAATACTATAACTAAAAAGCCTATAACAAAATACTGTATATGGTCTGGTATGAAAATTATTGTGTGATTAATTAAAGAAATTGCATCACAAAAAACAAGCGTAACATTTAAATAAATACGAAGAAACTAAATGTTAAAGTCAAGTTGATCGAAATTTTTTTCTATCGTCCATAGATCAAGAAAAACATTTACAATCTTTTCAAATAGTTTTGTTTATTCCTCAAAAGAAGATATTAAATCATTCTACTGAGAAAATTCAGTAGATATAAATAGCTCCAGTGTACTAAATGATAAGGATTATAACCTGCAACTGTTCAGCCAGTTGCGTCTTCTCAGCGCTCGCCTGCTGGAACTTCTGCTCGTACTCCTGGCACCGCTTCATCTGCGTCTCCAGTCGGTCGCGGATCTGTCGTAACTCATCCTCCTTCTGCGTCAACTTCTCTTCTTGCTTCGTCACTTCCAGCAACGGTTTGACCTGTCAAAATTATTATAATAAATAAAAACACCTAATAGTCGTGTACATTGTCCTGGCCCTAAATTAATATATTAACCACTAGTTGTGGTTATCAAAAGCTACGAAAGACTTCTGTTTCTCAAACACACAGATTCGAAACAAATACTATTGGATAGCAAAAAATTTGTCTGTATGCGAAGATCGAACCCGCCGCTACGTGTTCCATATTCAGCGCGGAAACAACTGCGCCACAGAACTCATCAAGTTACGTTATAAAATTACCAAATATCCTATACTCTATGAAAATACACGTGCAGTTCCCACAAAGTCTAGTTATAGTGCTTACATGTGTGAATAATTGCATGTTGCTACTACAATTCATAACAATCTGGGTTTATTATGAGATTGTGCTTTAACTATTCGTAATAATGGAAGTACAATATGTTTTCAATTACGATTAATATAAACATTAAGCCATATGGCCAGTCTATAATGATAGTTTTCATCAAAACGAACCACATTTAGAAATAAACAGTACAACATTATCTGCATTATGTAAAAAATGAGAGTTTTACCTTGATGTACAATCTCCACCATTGCCAATTTCTCAATTTCAAATAGGCGGCGCAATTTCTTTGAATAATTCTGATTGCGTTCAACTGTTGCAATCTCTTCTGGTAGTTTCTCCTGGCGAGGTAACCTCGGCAGAACGCCTGGAAGTTCACAATTAGGTCTGTGATCTTGTAGTCGCGCTCCTCTTCAAGATGAGCCAACACTCCAGCCCTGAAGAATATCTTCGACTGACCAACGCGGTACAGGTTGTGATCCAGTTCCAAAGCTTCGATCATCTGTTCGCACGCCTTCTTGCCGTCCATGAAACCTTTCGGAATGATGTTGGGTGTCAACAGTTCATACCGTTGCCTAAATTCTTGGAACGGTATTCTGTTCGGGAAACCTTGTCTGCAAATCCTAATACCCTCGAGCACACCATTGCAACGCAACTGATCCAAAACTAATGGGGCCTCGATTTTGCCGGCCTTCTTCTCATGGTTAGGGATAATACATCTGACGAAGTTCGGATTCGTGTTCCTCAAAGTGGCCATGAGTTTGGTAAGTTGTTCTTTGTACAGTTGAGAGACCGTTCTGAACATTCCCTTGCGCGTTCTGGCTCCAAATTGAGTGTCTGTCATAGCTTGTTGGGCCATGCCGACTATTTCGGCGTCCTTCCAGATGTGGCAAACGAAACCATCTTGAGAATTTTGAAGGAGGGAAACCACGTTCTCGTTGAGCGGGTCCATGTTCTTCATCAACCACTGCGCCGCTGAGTAGTCGACTTTGCCAGCATAATGTATGATTGCAAAGTCAGCAACTCCACGGAAATCAGTCTTCATAAACTTCGGGTGGACGGAGTGAGCTGACACTAACTTCTCAACGAAAGTTTTGTCAGTTGCTTTGGGGAACCAACATTCCTCATCCAGAAGAGCCATAATGCCCATAGGTTTGTCGATAAGATCGATAGTAGGCTGCAGATCTAGTCCGAAATCAATGAACTTCCATTCAATTCCTTCGCGTTGGTACTCTTCCTGTTCCAAAATGAACATAGTGTGATTGAAGAGTTGCTGCAGCTTTTCGTTCGTGTAGTTAATGCACAATTGCTCGAAAGAATTCAAATCGAAAATTTCGAAACCAGCCATATCGAGGATGCCGATAAACGAAGCGCCCTGCCTCTTAGTCCGATCCAAGGATCTGTTGATTCTGTTAACCAGCCATCTGAATAAGCGCTCGTAACAAGCCTTACCGATGGCTTCCACTGAGAACTCCACCTGTTCTTTTGTTTGGGCTTTCGTGACAAAATCGCGGCCAACTTTAATTCTTGGTTTAAGGAAAGCCTTTGTCATTTCAGTTACTGAAAGACCTGAGGGAAAATTGGAATGGGTTATTACATGAACAATAATAATAAGTATTAAAAATATAGTTGAAAAATTTAAACACACATACCTAATAAATGTGCTATTTTCTGCGCGACAGTGTTGTCAGGTAACGTAGCCTGGTCAGAATTCCTTTCTTGCTTGAACTGCATGGAGCCAAACAAGAGCACTGCAGAGACTATTCTGAATATCGAGTTGAAATCTTCCATGTTCATTCCCATTATGTTCATGGACTTCATGGTGGCTTGGAACTCAGCCGCATCATCAATGCCCGGCACAGGTAATGCCGCATTAGACAGGAATGGGTAACTCTTGGGGTCTTCTAGAATGAACTCGGCCTTCTGCTGCGCTGTGGCGCCCGCCAGGAGTTGATAGAAGATGTGGAATGTCCTTTCGTCTTTTGCTTGTCTAATCGCCCTCGATTTTTCTAATAAGTACGTTTCGATGTTCGCACCAGCAATGAAGCCTGACGCGTCGAAGTTTATTCTGATGAATTTACCCTGGAATTGTACACATCTTATTGAATATTTGCCCCCATTTAAGAGTATTACAAATGAAATTGTGTTATGTACTTACGAATCTAGAAGAGTTGTCGTTCTTGACTGTTTTAGCGTTTCCGAATGCTTCTAGAATCGGATTGGCTTGCAACAGCTGTTGTTCTAGTTCTCCCTATGAAAAAAACCTTGTTATTACAGTCCTTAGTAAAATTACCCATAGAGCACAAGTTTGTGTTACTAAACACAATTTAAAGCAGTTGATAAATGTTCAGTTAGTTAGTTATTTAGAAATAATATTCTTTAGTTATTTGCCAAATTTACTTATTTGGCAAATGAGATGTTAAACAAATATTTTTAACCACAAGATATCTAGTGGTTAAGCAAGGGTAACTTCATATAAGGTCGTCCACACCAGACAAAAGAGTATACTTAAAAATTCTCGATTTTGATTTTTCCTTTAATTTTACCAACCAAGAACACATAACATTTAAAATTATAATTCCATTCGCATTTAAACAATACGCAAGATGTTTTAAGTAAAAAAAAACAGAATGTATTTTAGTCATATTTTTGACATTCATTCTCACTTTAATTCGATCCGATAACCATGAACATGGTATATGCAGAAATAAGCGTAGAGATACAATGCTGCTGTAATACTGGTGTGGACGAACCTTTACATCATACAAGTCAATATGAAATGACTATTATGTTACCTCGAATGTAGGTCCGTTTGTCTACAAGGTAGATAGCGGCGTGAAAATGAAATGTTAATGGTTAATGAAAATACACGTAAAGCAAGCATTAGTATTTAATATTATGAACCAATTATCCACTAGATATCAAATGATACGAGTTGAAGCTATTAATATTTGCCTATATTTTTAAATGATTGTACATACATAAAATACTTTCGAAGAATATGGATGATAATATGTAATCATTACAAATTCGAGGAATTTAGTCCGAAATGTCCTACATGCGATTACCATATCTACAAATGCACCGATAAGTGCATGCTACAATGATATGTACTTTATTTTGTATAATTAAATAATCTGACTAGTACACTTGTTTGCATATGAAAAGTGAGACATTCCTAGCTTTAATTAGATCATTGTTTGTTGACTTTTGGATGCTCAACGCTAATAACTTAGAAGAATTGAACCCATACCGAGGTTCGATGATTAAAACTATTCCATATAAATTAGAGGAGGAAAATAAATGTGCCGTGCGTGATTTAATGTGAAATCGTGACCGTATGTTTAATATAGCCAACGATGATTCATGAAAACAAAACTAAACATGGAACACATACAAGCCGAGTTTATGTTATTGATAATACAATCTTATCACTGACGAATCTTATTACTGTACGAATGTATCTGATTATATAAAAACTAATACAAGAAGCAATGTAATTTAAAACATCACACCATGATTAAAACTTCTCAAACGTATTTACTTATTTGCTAATCAAGAGCAAAAGTGATAAATACAAACACAGTGCAATGTATGAAACATATGGGAAATAATATAAGTACATAAAATAACATGACATACACCTCACGAAGACTCATGCTTAGAACGTAAACATGCATCAAGCAAAAATTTTGACTGGTATCCCAAAAATCTGTGTTATGAATTTAAAAGCGGACTTTTTGCAACCTTATTATGGTATGTTATCCTTACAAAAACGTTCCATGGAAATGAAAAAAAATCTACAAATTGGAACTATTAAAAACAGTTTAAAAAGAAGAAATTGGTTAGCGATTCATCTAATAAAAATGAGTTTATCGTTTATTTCTTATTGGAACAGTATCGTCACATTGCAAAATTAATCACGTTATCAGCTGAAGGTTGACTCTTATCTTTCCTTAATCTTTAGACCCGACAATAAAAAAAAACTAATTAAATAATTTAATAATAATTCACATTACACAGGATAATATACCACGTAAGATTGCAACGAATTCCCGTATGCATAACAGGCGATTAACATTATCAGCCAGTGGATTTTTCATATAGACTTACAATTATCAATTGTGGTGTCGGCCCCTGTTGCAGTCGCGTTCACGGTGAGGAGAAAAAAATAAAAAATATACATGAGTGTTGTAGAGGATAGACAGGGATAGTAAGCGTGTGCTGCCAGAGACAATAAAAAATGTGGAAATATATTTTAGCTGACAGAAAAAGTACTGAAAAGGGGGAAAAGTTTTACTCTGGCAACATACAAATATCCATTGTGCTGTACATAATAACATGCCACCTCCATTACATGCAGGTGTGCAAGTGTATCTATATTCTTTACACATAGCCAAAATACACAATATCACTCAGTTCTATACTTAAAACATTGCTAGGACAATCAGTTCTCTTCATAATAAAATTTCATTCATATAATCATACTTTTAATCAATATTACAATCAAATCGTGTCTAAATATTTAAAAATAGAAGCAAGATTTTATTCAATATTTTCTTTTATGAATATTCACTTATTATTAAAAAAAAACGCAAGACTGAGGAAATTTTATATCCAAAATAGATTTTAGAATTCTATATTAAAATTAAAATGATTCACAAAACTAATTAAAGTCAAGATCACGTTTTACATCAAATAAAATAATTGGAATTCTAATCTTTCACGCTTGTCCAATAAACAACATATAATACATAATCTAGCGGATTACACCAAATTGTATTAAATTAATCACTCGCCGAGACTAGCCCAAATACACTTCAACGGCATCCTTACCCTTGAGCGGTAGTCGAACCAAAAACAGTGTGAACGCTTGGCGAGAAAAATTAACATAAGTATATAAAATTAAATTATTAAATTGAATTATTTCAGTTACCGACTCTTTTTCGCAAATCTTATAAAAAGAAAATCAAACCATTCAGACAAATATTTAAATCATAAACCGAATTATGAATATTGATGAACAGATGGTGATTCCCAAAATATTTACTGTGAAATCAATCATCTACATCATTACGTGTACATAAATAACTAATATGTGCATTCAATGGTTTTCAACTTGAAACCCGCATCCCTTTAAATACTCCCACACCTCAAACCTACATACTTCAATCTTTCAACAACGCCTATTGTCATTATCATCAACTTTCATAGTAACTCCATATGCAAGATAATAATTAAAATCTATTACTTGTACCTTAATTTATTTTGGAATAAGAAATCATGAAATTATTTTGAGGATGCTATGCTTACCGCTCCCGATCCTTTAGGTTTAGAAGCGGCAACGTATGCTAAGTACTGGATCACTTTCTTGGTGTTTTCCGTTTTGCCGGCGCCTGATTCGCCAGTACACAGGATCGACTGGTCTTCGCGGTCTGAAATGAAAGGTCATCATACTTGTAAATATATAAACACGACCACTTTAAGTAGCATTAAATAGTTCTTGGGATAAGTTTATACGTAAATACCATAGCATAATAATGTTTATACAAACTATCTTCATAGATAAATAAAGTCTCTTTCCAAACCATGCTATGGTCCAATACATATCATATATAACATTAATAAAGGCCGACTATTCGATTGACAATATGACAACTATGTTTCACATAGATATTGCCAAACAACCATTGAACTGTATAAGGTAAATTCAACGCTTTACAACATAAACATTTCCCTTTGGGAGTGGGCGTCGTCTCCTACATTATAGCCCGGCTCATTATACAAGTTTCCTTATCAACGCATTAGTGAGGTTGCGGGGATACTATTCTCTATAATACTACATACAACCTTCTAATTTTCTAATACTCGCATACCTTTTTTGAGCCTTATAAATATGAATTTATCCTAAGCTAAAATAAACCCAATTCAAATATTTTATTCAAAGTAACTGGATAGGCTGTTCGTAGACAAAGCGTCTGAGTATGTGCCACCGCTTTTTCTATTTCTGCCTCCAAGAGCAGTATGTAAGCACTGTTGTGTTCCGGATTGAAGGACATTGTAGCCTGTGTTTACTCGGCATTAAAATACTTAATACCGACAAGATTGCGTGTCATTCATCATGCAGTGCCCAATATTTATAATTTCTGAGTGGTGTTACTCTTCATTAAAGGTAGACGTTAACCCTTATCATTTGGCTAGCGAGTTGCTCTTGGATATTAAAAAAAAATCTGTGAAAGTATCCCAAGTATATTAATTTCATTACTTACACAGGAATTATACTGAATAGACTGGTATATTTGTAAATCGTGCACGAAGGACATCGACATCGAAGCCAGCCCGCTGGCAGAACGTACATCACTAGAGCTGACAGATAAGCGACCAGTTTAGAAACGGGTCGTTTGTCTAATTGTTCACTAATGGCCCAACGAACCGATACGACAATGACTTATTGTGTGACTTTGTAATTAGTATATTGGCTTTTGTTTTTTCCATCTCGTATCTTTGGGACGTCTGAAGGTTAGCTTTAAGAAGATTACACCATTGAAATGTGTTGTGGTACAATATTAGAAAATTGGAAACATTTTATTCTTTAATTCAATTTCAGAAGCCAATTTTGTGTTCTCTAGGTAAATGGCCAGTTGTTAGCCACTATTTCAAATATACACGATCACATCTGATGTATGTCGGAACTAAGATAAACTAGAATGATAACCAGTTTGAAGCAAAAACTTTAAATCATAATCTAGCAGAATATTTGTGTTTTAAATCTATCAAGCTTTGATTAATCTTACAATTAATATGACATTGGACGAGACGCACTGATTAAGGAACGCAACAGCCAGCATAACCTTACATGTTAATAAGAAAGAATTTACGTCATCAATCTATTTTCGTACTGGATAAGGACTAGCACATGTGACTTTGTCCTAGTGGAACCAATACAATAGTATTGGTATACTAAGTCCTGGGCGGTATTTTCATACATAATAAAGAACTGCTATATTATGCACCTGTAACCAAAAGTTCTGAAGACATAAAGGCACAATAGACGGTACGGCGGAGACATTGTACTTTATATTGAAGGAGAAAAGTTCTCTTCATGATACTTCAATTTTTAAGGTGTCTGACGTACCAAGACTATGCATACACTATGTTAACTCTTTCCATTCTTCGAGAAGTTTGATAAAGAAAGTTCACCTAAGAAAAGCCTCTGTACTTAGTCACAAAAGAATCATTGAAGATTTGTATGTTTCCGTTAAATATGATCATAACCATTTAATTGCATATCACTGGAAAATTACAACGCATCTTGACTATTTTAGGCAGATATTTACTTTAGCAGATGACTTTGATGTCGTTAAGTAATTGGACGTAAATGATAAATATGTACCTTGCAGCATAGAACGATACGCTGTGTCTGTGATGGCGAATACATGTGGCGGCACCTCGTGTCGCTTGATGCCCTTATACCGCTCCATGATCTTCTCCGTGTAGATGGGCAGCTTCTTGTAGGGATTCACCACCACGCAGAAGAGACCGGAGTATGTCTGTGAAAAACATCATTTCATTAGAAAATGTGGATCTTATGTTGAGGGTATAATTTAAAACATCGTGAATCAATAGAAGTGAAATTTAAGGATGGTTTCACGCATATCTATTAATAAACAGTGATCCCAAAATCGTAATATCCTTATCAAGAGATTAAAGTGATATCAAATCAAAAATAAGCAAAAACGCTTATTATTTATGCCAATAAAAATAGCACTTCTTTAAACATGTCATGTGAGATATGACGCACTTTCTATACAGGAAGAACTAAAGTGAATCAAAGTAACAGAACTGCATACTAACAAACACGATAATTCATTATTTTACAACTATAGTAATTCCAAATGAAGTCAGAGATTACTTATAATCGAAAATTATAAACCCCGCACATTCATATACAGTAATAAAAGCTAATGTGAACTATAAAACATTCATTTAGACCAATATCTCACATGTAGTCATAACTCAAGAGCCTGTATGAAAAGTAGTTAAAGAACATCGTTATACATTATACTGTGTTGAAGTATTTAGACGGAAGAAACGAGATCGACGTAATGTGAAAGGTTCGTTGTAACTAAATACGGCGGATATTTAATGCACCACGAGGTACAGAATAGACATTCAAATGGTTGACAACCGTGAATAATTAGAAGCGCCGTAAGTAGACAGTGTGTATATGTATACTAGTACATCTTTACAAAAAAATTTTTGAAATTTAGAATACACTCAAGTAAGCTTATAAAAGTAAGGCTATCAATGTTTTTTTTATATCATAGGGCCTAACCACTACAGGTACTAAAGACCGACGCGGCGAAACGGTAAAGATTAAAGAAACTTAGGTCCAACAAACGAATAAGCAGTCGGTGTAAGATATATTATCATTGCCTATCGCAACATTCCCGATACCTGACTACTTTTAACAAATTGCAGGAACGAAGGGAGAAAGGAACAGATGAGAAGGGAAAAGCAAAGAAATGCCTAAATTCTACATAACTAACGATATACGGCATCGAAACTGTTTCTTATCGATTGTTATTTTGAGTGGGTCATATTCAATGTAATAAAAATAAAAATGGATTACAGACACACGTAACGAAAATTCAATAGCCATTATACACATAAGAAAAAAACAGGATAGGAAGTTTTTAAACTCATACACGACATTGCGTAAAGTTATTACCACATTCAACCAAATAGCCAAGTGTTTTTAATACTAGAAATCCAGGTCTCGGTAGTTGTAGATACAAAGATATAAAATCTCAACGCAAACAACCAATTAAACGGAGAATTATAACAACTTACTAATTGGTTTGCTTGTGAAATGACTTGAGTAATTGATAGGGTGTCAGTGATTCCAGACAGGAACGTTCCTCGGACATTTAGACTTGGCAATTGTTATCACATAACTAATTGAATTGTAACATTCATTGCTTTCATTCCAACTATTAGTGCGACCACAGGAGACAAGGATGAGGGCACACAAGATATTTGATATTTTATCAAAGTAACAATACGCATAAGACTTATTTCACAAAACAGTTGAAGTTTATTTAAATATTTAATCTTGACTTAAAATAATAAATCTCTGAGATAAATGCAGCCTTAAAATTATTTAAAACTTCGTGCAATGTGAAGGAACAAAAGTCCTTGTTACGAACGAAATTTAAACAAAAGCGTTTTCTTAATCAGAACAAAACTAGTGCACTGAGATTTTAATCAGAACCATTCTTGAGATCTGACCGATTATACGTGAAATTTTAATTAAATGTAATACCATATTATGATGCAATAATAATAAATGTAAACGTAGATTTAATTAAACGTCAGAATGAAAATTAAACTGAAACGAGAGCTTCAACAGTCTAGGATTTAAACTTTGACTCGCATCTGAATAATGTTTGTGTTGGGCAACAATGCTAGGGAGACTAAAACGTATTTCGAACTTTAATCCTAACGACGGCGTACGAAGTGCGGGCTTTTAAAGTCTGGAAAAGTAAGATAAAGTAAAGGCAGTACGGTGGATGGTACACAAAAAGTTTAAAACGCCAAAGATAAGCCTTTAACCCCAATGTGATGTGAAAAAATTCTTTCGGCTACAGATAATATTATAGACGAAAAATCTAAGGGAATACAGACTACAAAACAATCAAATTTCTCTTTACTTAAAGAGAGGGAAAATTTTAATTGTGTGATGTAGATATTAAACACATTTTATAAAAGTTGTACACCAAGTGTATTTAATTACGTAAACAAATGTTGTAATCTGTCGGCAAGTTGAAAGCTGAAAAGGTGATGAAGATAACGTATCGCCGTACGGATACAGAAGGGTAATATCGTGAATCAATTTATGTAGTGACCCGGCAACTCGAGGATTACTGCGTAAATGTGCTGTGATTAACTCTTGACCTCAGATCGAATATTGTAAACAATCGTAATAGAATTGACATCTGGAATATGTCTAATAAACCGATACTTCTAAGATAAGATGACATATAAAAGCTTCGTTGGAACATTGTAGCAATAATTATATTAAGTGCATAAATGTTCAGCAATATTAATGTAGGTGCTGAAAAATAAGTCGTGTTTTAGATTCGACGAACTAGGATAGCAAGGATAGCGAAGGAGATGAACCCAATAGAAGTGTAACCAATTACCATTAAAAATGCTCTGTATCATGAAAATATTGTTATTTGAATGTACATAAACGCTTTAAATAGTTTCTTTTGATATTAGAAATCTTTTAAATTGTAGGCTTCTCACGTAAACAAAGCTTTTTAGGTATCATCCAAATATAACAAACTTTAACATTTTCAGTGACAAAAAACTACATTGTAATACTGACAGGGCCGCAATGTGCTTGACGAAGTGATAGCTAAATCATTAGGATATTATTGTCAGGGTCGCTTAGTCCACGCATGTAACCGACGAGCCAGTACTCGACCATGTGGAATGCGGTGTGGACAGCGGGCTTAGTAGCTTTTTGCGGTTTTGTTTTTATATTAAAATTCTAATCACGTTCATTTCATAGGCACGGTTATTTTACAACCAATAATTGCACAGGCAATATACACACTGCTCGATGAATATTTTATCATTTGATTCAAAAAACTTAGGTACGAAATGTTTTCGTAGAAATATTTAAAATCTTTGCTTGAATAGTAAAATATGGTATACATGTTATAATGTAGAAACAATATAACAAACATAATTTTCACAGTGACTGTGATTTCATGCATTGACATAGAACGGATAAAAAAAACAAATGAAGCTAACCGTTTTAAGTTTACTAAAAATACTATACTGTTGAGTTACGTATTTTTTTTTTATTATTGCTATGAATACGTTATTGGCTGATTATCCTCAATTTATAATAACACAACAATGGAATCTTTATTTAGGTGTGACTACACTGGGTTACAGTTATCTGCGTTGACATTATTTCAACGACTCTTCAGAAGCGGAAACTAGAAGTAATTAAGATAAGCAAACACAATTAATTTTACCTGTTTGTATGCAAAAATGTAAGGTTGGTTACCTTTAATGGTGATATGGTGTTTACAAAGTTCTTTGAATCTAATTTAAAAGGAACATCAATTAAACATAACGTACTTTTAAGTGGCCCATAGTATATTTTAAATAGCCAAGTCTTATTTCATTAACATTCGTCTTTGTTCTGTCTGATGCATCTGACGTCATATCGCATTTATACGGAAATTTTTAATCTGACAAGTTTCCAAGATCCTTACTGGTCAAATGCTCTTCCCATTTGGTTTTTGTTTTGTCAATTTCAACATTATTGAAAGTGATGTAGAGCCAGGCTGTTGTCGGTTATGACTTGTGACTCAGCATTATTGGTCAGGCTCGTCTGTGATGGTACCACTGTTTCACACGAGATCTACGAGAAACTACAGTGCTTTTCTCTAGTTACAACAAAACATACATAATATAAAATAGGCACTTTTATTTTATTGGCTCAAATAAGACTTTAGGTACCCACGGCGTGACTTGTGTACGACATCCAATGTGATAAATAAACTCTATTAGGTACAGAAAAAGAAAGATAACATGAAACAGATCATAATACACTTTAACTTTTTTTGGGTCGAAGATAATGCCCATTAGTATTCTTCATGAGACAGCATTTCAACATCCAAGTGTACAAAAACATTACCTACTATCAAAACGTCGCATTGGCCGTGTCAGGAGGTAGCAACGTAATCATACACCTAATGCTACTAAGCTTAAGTGAACATGTTGCAATGTTAGCTGAATCGTTGTGAAAGACACAAAAACTCCAACGGCACAGTTTCCACATGGTGCGTACCCTATTTGGTAGCGTCAATCGAACGCCATACATGGTACACACTAATAATTTGGTAAGGCATTAAACAACTGTTTTACGAGTCATTACAGACCATTATCCAAAATGAAAAAGTATTTCTCACACGAATGTAAGGAACTTAGATAGCCTCTTGGTGATATTTTACGTCTTTATTACGAGGACATTTATATAATAGGAATTTAATTACTTATTTATTATCATCGTATTAAGATAGGTTCGGTGACCGTATGGCTTATCAATAAGGTGGAATATTTTCTGAAATTGCCTTAATTGATATTATTAATGTTGTGGGTCGTTATGTAGGTGAGTTGCTGTCGCAGTTCTTTCTGTCTTGGAGGACCAGTGCCTCCTACTTTTCGTGTCTACTACCTCCTCCAAGACAAATTACCAATGTGCCTACGATGTCTCAGCTATTATGAATACTCGTGAGATGTGAGCACAATTTACCATTCGATCATGTCAGTCATGTTGACCGATACCTCGGGGTTGAAAGGGTGTAGATACAATACATTTCGTGGATATTCAATCCAAGACAATCTCAAGCCTTTAAGTAGTTTTGATAATTAAGTATAAGGCATCGAGTAATATCTTCCTAGTTATTATAACATTTATAATATTCAGATTAGGATTTTTTTACGCTAAACAGTATTTATGTTTCCACATAGACTGCTTGATCTATACGTGACTAGCAACTCATTGCAAGCCTTCAACGTCTTTTTTTGGCTAAAGAAATACAAGCTAAACCCTGACAAATCGCTCCCGTCTCACACTCAATGCGTCATTAGGCGGCATGCAAAATGTTATCCGTCCGCACAATGTACGCACGTTCGACTCCGACCTGGTGAGTCACTACATCGCCATCCGTCCTGGTAGCTGTGTTTTATGGAGGCTTTATGCCCTTCCCAATCATTCCGAGAATGCACATTGATTGCTGCATTTCGGTAGTCAACGATAGCAGCCGAGAAATATTTTGACATAACGCAGTGAAAGGTATTTGGGGTCATTTCCAAAAAGTTTGGTATTTTAATGAGAAGATTAATTAATAATAAATGTTTAGTAGCAGTATAGTGAAGCAGATCGCAAGCTCCTCAGATCATCAAGAGGATTTCGCCACCCATAAACATTCGTATCATTTGTAGAATATAATTCCATTACTTGCTTTACGGAATACTGGAACAAGCTTACAAAAACGGAGAAGAACCATACGAAGGGTAACAAACCTTAAAAATACCATTTCAATATATCGCACGCTTAGAATTAAACTGACCGAAACCAAAAAAAATAGACAAGATAGAATAGATCTTATGTTACACATCTTTAAAGAACGTTTCCCGAAAAATATTTTTTTTTAGTTAGGTCTCTAATTCGAAAGGTGCGATATGAACTATACTGAAATCCAGTCAGCTAATACTAACTTTAGTACCAGGCAATATTGGATAGTGTTTAATACTTTTATTGCACTTATTTACCATCGAGCGCAGACATGGGTACTAATAGCCCTGGTTCACAACAGACAACACGCTCGCATACATAGCTACAGACTTGTAACAAAGAAACTAAACTTATTGTGTTAGTCCTTCGATCAAATATACACTAGATACAACATGAGCGCTTAGAAAATGGCACCGAAAAAGAGTGCTTAAATTTCGAGTAAGCACTCTTTCGCCTTTAGTCGCGTACCGACCGCTGCTTGTGACAGTGCTTAAATGCTCTGTGAAAAAATGCAAAAACAAAACACTTACAAAGCTTAAAACACATGGGATTTCATATTTTCGGCAATTATAATCCATGTACTTGCTTTCTACATTAATAAATATGTGAAATTGAGTACCAATAATTAAATATAAATAAATTTAGCAAACTAAAATCAACAAACTGTGCATCGCAGTTGTCCCTTTCTACTCGCTTAAATAGACAAAGATGAGTAGTGTCATGATTTGGAACAGAAAATATATGGAATAGTTTTATTTTTTTTAAATTACTTGTAATAATTAATGTCATACTTATTATAAATTTACATCAGAAACATTTATAACAGATTTCCACTTAATGCAATAAAAAGGAATAAGTGGCGTGAAATTATTTCGCAAGAAATAGACGAAGAAAATTTTAAACCTAACAATTCGAGTGTGGTGTGTGTGACTCATATTACATATTCCTATGCACTAAATATTCGGACAACATATTTAAGATAACATAATTATTACATTCTTGTAAATTCATAGAAAAATATGTAATCATTCGACTCCATTGTGCCTTTGTCCGGCTGTCCAAATAAAGTCGTAAAATTTTATTACTTTCGGGGGCGTGTCATTCAGACTTTAAACAAAATTATGTGAAAAGCTTCTTTACGCCCCAGGAATAAGGTGGAATTTGTGTAAATTTAATTGGTATATGTGATCTTTTTGTTTGCTTTTTTATTTCAATGCATCGGGGCCACTTTTTAAAGGAACATTTACAGGGAACTGTGTATCTAGTGTATATTTGATCGATGTGTTAGTCCATTTAAATGGTGTGAATAATGAAACTCGTTAATGGAAGATGACGGCCGAGAGATTGATGGAAGTATTCTGGCGAACGCGTTGCTGTCGTGATCGCTCTTCATTTACGACTAGTCGGATAAGTACCTACGAGTGTTATTTATTTATTTATTTATTTATTTATTTATTTATTTATTTAGGACAGCCAGTGGATATTACAATAGAACTTAGACTAATAAAATACACAATAAATAAATTAAGAGTAACACCCTTTGAATGTGTTCTTGTATCTTAGTTCCATCTACAAGAAAATACCTTTTAAGCAAATGCTGTGCATTTACAAATGTAAATGCACTGTGATTACTGTATTGAATATGGATTCATTGTCATTTAGATTAGATTTAGATACAAGAAGAGTACAGCTGATCATAAGCCTCCCACAATAATTTAACGCTCCCACCCGTCATCAGATCAATAAAAACTTTTTCGAGCACTACTCCTTATTTAAAATGCAACAAACATAACAAAGATTCATATCGATACGACCAACGTAAAAATCGCTAATTAATCACACATCAATGTAATTATTATTCTAGCAATGATGTTTCCTGAAGAAGGCTACAAGCAGAATATATCCTTAGTGTGAGTCAGAGGCGCTATGGAAACGCGCGTCGGCGCATCTGTACAAACGACAGGCAAGGCCGCGCGAGGCCGCCTCGTAATGATTGCACTTACTACAGCCGAATTAATTACTAACGTCTGCCTTATAGAGTCCATATTCTCGTGAACTTCGTGTCCAAGCAACATTTCAAAGTACACGCCTAATATGGTGTTATGTTACAAAGATGGGCACGCTTGTATGATTAATGATTCATTTTAGTCGAATACGTGGTCGAAAAGTACTGCCCTAAACCCTAAACCTAACATGGTGAGAACACATTCCTATACTGTACCAAATTATATAGCACATAAGTATAGCTACAATAAATAAAAGCCTACACCGATTAGGAAATTTTAATATCAATCATGACATCAGGCCGGCCTGCCATCAATCAAGATTTAGAAATCTATGTACATATTTCGTAATGTATAACGTACGCGTCATTTTTCAAGCTACTTCGAAGATACCTTTTAGTGATACAAAATATAATTAAAAGCTTCTTTAAAATTATTTCGCACGACATAATTATTATGTAAATTATAAAGCAAGGGATACATCGAGGTAACAGTTATCTACAACAGAACCTCTGGTGATTGCGGGTGCAAGGGGAAATTTGACCCTTATACCGTTGTAATAAGGGCCCTGGCTATAGATACTTTTTAAATAGAGTATGAGTCACATTGAGCATGAACATTTATGGAGAAACATGCATTTACAACGTACACACGCGTGACTCGTAAACACTGCCGTATATGGTCATTGTATAGTTTTGATATGATCGACGAGCGCTGGTAACAGAAAAAATACACGGCAAATATTATGAGTCAGCCCAGTTCGCCTTTGAGGTTTTTATTCGTGATATACTTCATTACAAAATTTCACGAACATCTACAATAAGATATTTATTAAAGGATCCTACGTCTTTGTTTCAAAGTACTAATAATCATTACACAAAAATATGAGAATCGTTTATTATAAAAAAACAGTTAAGTTCAATTATAAAAGCATTAATTTTCGTTTTTTAATATATAAACAATTTAAAATATGTAACTCTACTTTAGTGAACGTAGTTTAAAAAAACATAATGTGTCGTAGGTACAACTTTATCTGACCTTTGAATGCAATTTTAGTGTCAATTTGATCGAACACCGAGTCGAGAATTATAACTGCATAATATATCCTTCGTGCAACTATCATGTTTTCTGGTCAAGGCGGCAAATAAATTCAACCTAAATACGTGCGACACGACGTCCTTTAGCGCGAAATTTTACTTAACGCATGATTTTCGCTGCAACACCTCTCAAATTGCTTTAAGTAGTTAATCCCCACTCTAGCGTATGCACAATAATCGATCATGTAAATCAAGTATGTAAGTCGTACTAACTAGTGACTACGATATAAAATAAATCAAGTGGTTGGTTGTTTGCGCCGAGCCGCCGATTTGGGAGCAGCGCGTGGGCGTCTCGCGCTATTGTGCTGTGCCACCTTGGGCGATACTTCAAAGATAACATTGTGATGTGATGCCAGATTTGATCACGACTTCAACTAGATGAGGGAATTCATCAAGCCATTGACGTCATGGCAGGTTGTAGACGGCATGTTATTATTGTAAACGAAGGATGCTATCAGAATTTATAACTAAGATAATCAAGCATATAATAATGGTTATAAATAAAATCTACACTTTTAATAGTTAAAATGATAATTTTAATGAAAATTTTAATAAACATCGTAATGAAAAACATAAAGCTTATATTCCTCCAATTCCAACTCTAAACTGCCGCGCCGCGGCCGTCGCGTTGTGTGAAAGTGAGGCTCGCGATAGCTGCGTCGATTTCGCCGCGCTATCAAAGGAAGAGCATCCATATCGTCCTTACGTACGAGTGTTCTTTTCAACAATTAACGTTGATAAATTTCCCCATTATCAGAGGCGTCGCGGCAGTACGTGCGCGTGCGCGTGCGCCGGTCGTTCAACCGGCGCAGGATACAGGCTCGTTTCGCGTATCGGCGCGCATCCGTTGCGATAGTCATCCGAGTTTTGTTCTTTAGACATGCTTTATTTGCAACGTTCATGAATCAGCTCGATTGCAGCGGGGAAAGTAAATTGAGACTTATATTCAAATGGCCAATAAGAAAGAAACAGATATCGCTGGAGCCAACGCGCCCGATGCTCGACTCCTCGAAAGTGACATGTATATGGAAGATGGTCCTTGACTCATATGCGTCAGTCAATTCGTTTCTTTTTAATGCGAAGATTTAATACCTTTAACAAAATGAATTGATATCTCATTGAGCATTACTTAATTACTGTTTGTCAAAGTGATTGTACCCCTAAAAGAAGAGAAATTTTGCCAGATAATAAACAAACGCTATAGTAACTCATTTATTATTCGCCCTTCATAGCACACATGCCAACGGAACTGTCTTTATAGCGTCAATAAAGATTAGATTAAATCGTCGATGATGTAAGCTACATACAGCATTGCAATCGACAATGACGTCACAGATAGCCTTCTCAAATTCGAAATATTAAACTCTACTCTACTACTAAATTAATGTCAAAATACAAAATCTTTATTTTTCTAATAAATAGTAAAATATGAGTATCTGATAAAACAAGACTTTTCTAGTCAGCAGTGCTGAATTATCAAAAATGTAAAAGTTTCAATCGAGGGGAAACAAATTGTGTTCGGCATGCGTTGCACCTGATTGGAGGGTACGGAGGTGGGTGCCAGGTGGGGGAAATACAGCCACCTGTCGACCCGACCGTCTGCGCCACAGTTCCAATATATTTGGAAGTACTTTTACTGCCACTTCAAGTTTTAAAACACTCCAGCAGATTCTTCATGAATCTGCCATTAATAAATATATTGGAATCTATACAAACATACGATGTTTTAATTTTTTAATAGTAATAACAATAGTTAACAACATATCAATACCTAATGTCACGAAAATATCAGGAACAAAAATTATGAAAATGTTCATGTGACTCTTCACTATTTTCTACACGTGAGTCATTTACAATCGATTTGAATACAGCCTATATCAATCTTTTAAATATTCAAGACTATGCAAATAAATAATATAAAACTTTACTATGGCGCGGCGTTAGGATCTTCTGGGTTCGTTTCAATTTTGACGAAATTTTCAGTATATTTTCAGAAGTGTCCGACACTTTCGTAATTAATCGTTTTATTTTTGAGTTCCAATCTACGGGTATTGCAAGTGTCAGTACATTTGACATCTTTGTATCGCAGGACTGCATTAAAGTGGTGTATCCCGCAAATCTCTCGTGTTATAGAGCAATAACCAATGTCTAATACAATTAGATCCCCCGTCGAGCCGCGGCGTCGTTGTGTCGCGTGCCGATTTTCCGGTCTGTCGGGAAACCGGTCCGCGCGCCCTTACCGCTCTAACGTGCGTTCTCTAGTTTATCTCACTGTGCTAAATGGTACCCCCTTATCGGATATTTATTGCCAAGTTTCAATCTAGTGTTAACAGTGCGGGTCAATGTATGATGAACGAAAACAGTGTTGTTTTCACGCAATTTATTAATAGCAACGTTCAATCAATTTGTGTTGTTTTCTTCGTGTTATGTTGAAGTTTTGCTATCGTCAATCCATTAGGAGATGGTTTTAAGTTATTTATGGCATAAGTGTAATGAAATAGCGGGTCACTTGATGGATAATTAATACTACATACATACATAAACTCACGCCTTTTATCCCAGAAGGGTAGGCAGAGGTACACACACATTTCGTCTTGTATGTTCCGTCCCACGACGTGATAGGTGGCGAGCCTATCGCGATATCGGGCTCAAATTTCTGACGCCGGACTGATAATGAATAGAAAAATCCAATATCACTCTGCCCGACGCAGAATTTGAACCCGAGGCCTCAGCTTTTTAATCATGCCGTGGTACAATTACGCCACTAAGGCAGTATAATAAATACTCTCACCTGTATACACCAAAGCCACCTAAAACTTTATACATACGTTATCAGTCTTTAAAGGTAGAAGACGATGGCAGAGGTGCAAGCAGATATGGTTGTATTTTTTTCAATAGAATAAATTTACATATTTATATCTAAACCCTATGGTGTAGCAGATATTCATGGGCGGCGGTGATCACTTACCATCAGGCGAAACGTATGCTCGTTTGGCCCTATATCATTAAAAACATAAGCTTTATTTCGCTCAACAAGCTCATAAGGTTAATATATCCGAGCTTATTAATTAAGTATAAAATAAAAAAGACATCGGGAAGGAGCACCCTCATGGTGTTAGCACTTCCGATGAATCACACACTCGAAAATTCTTATGTGCTTGTGTAGCAAGAACTCTGACTCACTGGAAATACAAAACTAAAGAAATCTTTGAACGCCGTCATATATTACACACTTTTACTTTTTAAGCCTTTCAATATCCTGTATTAGGATATTTCTATTAGCATCTACTTCACGTCACAACTATTTATAAATTGCAATTAATAATGCCACTGATTGTCCACAGATAGCTCTTGTTAGCAATCTATTTATGCTACGCGACGTAATATGGTCGTCAAGTAGACATGAATTATGAATTACTCTGCAAGTTCATAATATGTGTTTCAATCAACATAATAATTGCGACAAAATGTCATTTGGTAAGAGACAGTCTCAATCGTGAGGAATTCCCTGATAGGATTGACGTCCAGATACAAGGAGGCACCTGGAACCAATAAGTTTGTACTGATGTATTTTCAACTGTATTCATAGAAATTAAGCATCCCTTCATGGCGCTTAACAAAAAAATTATGAATCTTAGCTATGATTAATCAAAAATTCGCTAAGAGATACCTCAATCGTAAAATGAGTTAGTTATCCAAAATAAAATGTATTCTAATACTATTTTTATATCCACTCATTAATATAACGTTATGTTGACTTTATTCACTGTCCACATATGGATACGGTATCGATTCAATTCCAAGTAGTTCAGATTGAAAATAAATAAAAATCGATAAGGTATATAGTGTGTTAATCTAGCGTTTTGCACTTGGTACTTGTCTCCCATTAGCAATCAATACGGGGGCACCGTATTTATATATTATACACCAACGCACCGGCCAATAAAACCTATAATATCGTCGAATCTATGGCCCGTTATTAAACCTTTTGTGTTCTCGTTTTGTGATATGTTAGGTATTTTGTGGTCTATTAAGTATTTTATTGGGCTATTATGTTTTTACTAGCAAATCAGCGCGGCTTCGCACAATTTCTAAAGTTTACTGGCTGTATTTATAAGTTTAATCTTTGTTGATATTCATCCCGCGTATTACAAACTTAATATGCGCGTTGAAAATTAGGATTCAAAGCATCTATGTAACGGTAATGATATAGACTTAATTAAAATTAATTATAGTATTCATGGCTTTCAACATTCTTTACGAAAACATGAAAAAAACAACTTAAACATGAAATCGAAATGAAATAAAGGCAAAAAAGATACTCAAGAGTCAAGATTGTCTTTTGTGTAGCTAATACGAAATTAAAATTAAACAAAGTAATATTTGCCAAGGTTGTGCCCAAAAACGTTGTTGATATGAACGAAAACCGTCAGTAAAATTCCTTTGTGCGATAAATTAATTAAAAGGTCGACGAAAATTCCTTAAATAATTATTCAAATTGAACGTTATCACGGAGAACTCGTATGAAACAATAAATATGCTGTCGCCAACATGTCGTTATCGTATTGCAAGGATGTTCTAGAATCCGCAATTACCATACATTTCCATGTGATAATACCAAGTAGGCCAGGGAATAAACAACTTCTTGTGCGCTACAACACTTATTTTTCAATTACCCACATGAAGTGCGTGCTTCGCAAAATTGATTAGCTGCCTAGTGCTTACAATTGTCACGTCGCCGTATCAAACGCGCCTGGTATACTTGTCAATACAATTCTTTTTACGCAATTACAATTTGATTAATGTACCATTTAGGGTGTACGAAATCGTTTGATACAATTAAATATCTCACAAAAACCTTTATATATGAGGATTCAGAGCAAGGGTTTGCTTATACCAGACTATCAAATTCAGTTAATTGCAATACCATAGTTAGATTTTCGATTTTAATCCTAATGTTCTTAAGTACGCAAGAAGCAAAAAAATCTTCAAGAATGGAAATGAATTATGAACCCCTAATAAATTCATTGTATTCAAATGAGTTGAAGCAACGATTCTGTTACAAAATGTTTATCAAAGCACACGTAATCAGAACTCAAATATTGTCTAATCGTAGTGGGCGCTACTTCACCGTTCACACAACAAATCCAAACACTAAGCATGTTGAGAACATTATCAGTGTATTAAATACGTTAGTGTTATCTGACAACAAAGGTGTTCATACAACTTGATGATTCACATATAAATTATCCGTGTATCATTTGGGTCAACACCGCACCACCTATGCCTTGAGTCACGTTCAGGTATGCGGCAGCACCTTTTCACCACCACTTCTTAATATTCAAGTTGGTGATGTCGTCATCTGCAGCCACGGGAAGTTTACTACTGGACAAAGATTTTTACTAAGAATTTCCCAAATTTATCAGAAGAGTGTTCTGCAACTTTAACTTTTATCAGGTAGTCTAAACATCTTAGATGTAATTGTCCGATGCTGTGCTTTAGGTTATCTTTTCGGCCTTATCGGCCATCTTTTCTCCACGCTAAATGCCCAGCCTACTTCCACTTCAGTTTGCTAATCAGCTAATAATCGGTGATTTACTATAATCTAATATTTAATGCGATGAATCTGCCAGCGAAATGTTTCTCTCTGCAAGAAATTTTGATTGTTTTGGTTTCCCCTGTTGCCTCCATGGCTGATAATAATGTTGTTGGACACTATCATTTAATGATGTCACCGGATCTTACATAATGACTATCAACTGTCCATCCGATGCAAATTATAACAAACCTGTGGTCGTAAATTTCTTAACCAACAGCATATCTGCAATTACTATAAATATACATTATTTGTATAAAACGTTTTTCGTTTATAACTCCGATGTTTGTTTTAAACCTTCACAACGCCCGCATCTGTCGGTGATTTCGCTTAATTTAAATATGAGTTGATTACTTAAAATAATGGATCATGTCACGAATGAGTAATATCGACCTACATTTTTAGTTTCCGCGGAAACTTGTTGCGTAAATGTAGCCTAGATGCGGTTTTGACGTGCGTAAGCACATCTACAATGCTTCTCAATGGACTTATTTTAGGAAGTTGTTACGCTTGTTTTTATTGCGACCTTGCATCGGAATTGGATCATGAGTCGTTTATACATAAAAGGTGTTGTTTCATTACTTCGAAGATAATACGGGCTGTAGAGCGCTGTGGTAACTTTCCAGGCATGTAGTCTACTCGCTTTATATACATTTTAGCTTAAATATTTGTTAAGTAAACATAAGAATTACTACTGGACATATTGGGACTTAACATCTTTGTCTCAAGATGACGAGCGCAGTAGAATGCCAAGCCAAGAATTAAAATTAATGGTGTTGTTTGGCTATGAGCGGTCATGTCGCTTACCATCATCAGGCGAACGGTATGCTCGTCTCGCCAATCATTGCAAAACAAAACTACCGAACCACATAAAATATTTATTGATACGAGTGACATGTGTTTAGATAACTTAATAGAATTTAAACAGCCTGTAGCACTATTCCGCTTGTAGTTAGGGTGCATTAGATTATTACGTGGCACAGCTTGTCCGTCACATAGATGACCTAAATACGTCATAGGGCTCATTAGGTCCACAGCAGGGGCGGTTACCGATTGCGACTTCGAGACGAGCAACACCAACAAATACATACTCCAGAGGGGTAACTCTATATTCCGATACGAAGCCAGAATGTTCGGACATTGTAGGTACGTAAAACTTCTCTTATGTGCATTTATCGTACGTCGTAACCATAGACTGAGTTCTAACTGAGACTGAGAGTTAATGAATTTTAAAAGTGGAAAACATATATCTTACTTCCGACATCGAACATCCGAACATTCGAATTTCGTGTCGGATTAGTGAGTCCAAACAAAATTATTTTGTGAATAATAAATTAAGATAAAAAGTTGTTAAATTTAACTATTCAAAATTCATTTATAACACCTAACATGGCTTTACACATTTAACATGGAAAAAACCCAAGCGCACATAATAGTAACTAGCCAACGATCACAAACTACAACTCGTAAATATCTCCTGGCGTGTTACGAGATGCGATGCCAAAAATTTCTGGAAATACGCAGTGGAAGCTTTCCGGACTTATTGAATACGCTAGCTTCCTTTTTGCGTCGAACATGGAACGTTGAGAGGATTCCCCCGGGCGATGTATTGACATCGCCATTTTCAAACGTGAATTTTTACTCAAATCTCTCCGGAATTGTACATGGAATATATTTTTAGGCTTCAGATTAAATTTATATAAAATGTGAATTTATTTCAGTACAGACAATTTTTTATTTCACATCTAATTTGAAACTAAGTGATAAAAATTGAGACAACATCTATTTAATTGCAATTGCGCTTACTCGTTTTAAGGGAAAACATGTATGTTACATACGTCTTGCATATGTGAGGTTATTTACAATTGTCGTTAATTGTAAAATGTGTAGCCAGTGTCGATAACACAATGTTTTGGCTGCATGCAAAGTACGTTGAACCAGAAAATGCAACGAGGCACATTTGTTTATATTGCAAAGTGCGAACGACCACCGAATGCCGCAAGGGTTGACACAAACAACTAAGTTCACCTATTGATAACAATACAGCAAAATATATGAAGTCATCTTAATCACCTATTGTTTAGGATTTCCGATTAAATTATAATTATTATTCAAATTATCTTGGTTTTATTGTTCGTTTCGTTTAAGGAACAATTTTGTTTTGTAATATCTTTCTATGGTCTAAATAATTTAAACACTGCTATTTGAAAATGAATTTTGGAACTTTAATGTATTTTGTTTGTATAAGAATCCTCATTTGTATTGTTTTGTCGCTTATCCGAAGCTGCAGAGAGACGAATACATTCAATTACACACAAAGATAATGTGCTATGTGCAGAGAATTAATGAAATTAGAATTAAAATAAAACGCACATCATTGCGAAGTGACGAAGACAAACTGACAGCGCCAATTAACACTGCAAAGCGAATTAAAATAACACAATTAGTAATCGCGTATTTACAGTGGATGTAAATACTATCACGGAATATATATGGGGGTTAAACAAACATTTAGTGAAACAAGCTGTCACACACACATCACATCCTTGAAATTTTAGTTTCTGTTTAAAATTATTTCACCAGTTTTAAATTAACTGTATTTCAGTAAATTCTTCACTTATAGGGAATAAAATAATAGACCTCGAAGATAGATAGATGGCTTTCGTCTCTGTTGCGACCTGTTTAAATCTCTGAATCATATAACCTATTTGAATAACGCGATGGTAATATATCGCCTTTTGTGGAAGATAAGATCAGTTCCACACACAAATGTTAATATGATGTTGAAAATAACATCTGGTGTTTACTATTCGTTGGCAACCCTATGCGAGTACTAAGTGCAGAAACACCATACGTCGACTCACTCGACTCACATGTTTGTTATTGTTAACTTTTAACAAAACCATCAATTTACACACTAACAATGAAATATTATCAATAATAATGTTTGATTATCTTAAAGAAAATGAACTCGCAAAGAATTTTCCGTCGAAAATTTAATAAACTCGCCGACGTATTTCAATACGATTAGCGTAGTAAGTGTGAAGGGGAATGAACTCAGAAATGAGCGCGAAACTTGAACCCTTCGGTGAAGAAAAAGATTATTCAGATGCCACTGACGGCTGCAATGCATAATACAGGTCAAGGGTCAGTAATAAAAGTTGTAAGATGTGTTTACTGGTTTAAAGAATTGAATAATATTATAAAAAAAAAACGATTATATTCAAAAATAACGAACAAAGTGATTCACCACGCCACATTTGCACATGTCGTCAAATAGTTTTATAAGTCGACTTATAAAAACTGGTTGAATAACTGCGGACGACCGTTACCATGAGTCACGGCTTAATGCCGACTATAGTTCGTTCCGAGTTTCGCAACTAATTTTAATAGAACCGTTTATGGATAAACACTTTAAAATAAAGGTACAACGACGGCAACTGCAGCCGCTTTCACTGAGAAAAGGACGCTTTCTATTCACTCCTAATTAGATATTTTCAGACTTCACTAATAATGAATTTATGCTCTATAGTCAATTGTGTTAGTTTATATGAGTTAGATTTTCGTATCCGGTCCGGATAGCTATCGAAGTACGCAATGATGGAAAACCTGCAATTGACACATACAGGTGTCTCGCGTTTTGGGATCAGCTTATGTATTTCCGGTTTCGACCAGTTTTGCATAATTGTATCGATTACGTAAAATTTTCAATTACTTTTAAATAGTGATCCTTAAAAAAGACTTATGATCGGCAATAGACGCACTTTCTGTGGCTTCGGTTGATTGAGATGCTTTAAATAAGCGGCTCTCTAACACAATATTTCAAATAGGTAAATAATTCCATAAACAACACCAACGTTCAACTCATAACATTTCCTCGTATTGTAATTGAGGAACAATGCGAAACAATAATTAACACCAGAAGTTTCTCACATTTAATAACGATATCAGGGACCGAAAACGGTAACGAAAATACCGGTATTTTTTGGTATCAACCGAAAAAATAAATACCGGTATTTTTAAAGGTAACCCCTATACGCCAATTTTATTAGATTCCTAGAATTTAACCGGTATCATACCGGTAACCGAAATAAGGATTACCTCTATGTTTCAAGCGTTGTCGGCAAAAGTCAAAGCGTCGCTGCGCCGTGCGTCGACCAAACACGACCTCAAGGCCGTCGCCCCGGTTGGTGCATGTTGTAACTTGCACTGATTCGACGCAGACCATACGCAGACGATTTTGAATTTTGAATTTTGAGACTCTTAATTGATATTTCATTCAGTACGCACGTCGCACGGGAGTGTTGAATTATTTGTTTGGTTTGGAATCGGATTACCTATATACTTTGAAAATGGGACGAAAGTGAAAAAATCATGTTTATGCATATTTTACCTACCAAAAAGAAATAAATGTAATGTACAAGGGTGTAATAAAGTTGACACTAATAACGAAAAAGTAATAGTAATCACCACAAATCCATACCTATTTTAAAATACGATGTCTGTGCCTTGTGGTAATCACATTGTTAATATTTATTATTGTCTGCCCTGAGGAACTCCGGCATTTACCGACATGAGCGCCGAAGCGTGTCCGTCGACGACTACACGTATTGTACGCCCATGCAGAAAGCCGGAAATCCACGAACACAGGTTGCCGGGCAGATCGTATGCCGGAAGTTTAGAAAGAAGACCACGGCGCCAGACTCTATCAAACGACTTGGCTATGTCGAGGCTCACAGCAAGAGCCTCGCCACGCCGGTCAATCGCCTCACTCCAGTGATGCAGGACAAACGCTAGAAGATCACCCGTCGATCGATATTGACGGAATCCGTATTGTCGGTCACTGATCAACGAGTGATCTTCCAGGTGCCTGGGCGACATTGGCACTTTCCATCAGGTGCAATGCCGCCACTATGCCAGGCCAGGTTAAAAAAAAAAAAAATAGGTAGCGGACCAATTGAGCGTTTATGATCCGCTCCATGACCTTACACATCACTGAGGTGATAGCGATAGGGCGGTAATTGGTAGGGTCCGACCGATCACCCTTTTTTGGGATCGGCTGCACATTGGCCTCCCTCCAAGATTCCGGCACACCTGTGCGGTAGGACGCTCGGTAGAGGCAAGTCAGTGCAGGAGACAACTTGGCTGCACAAGCTCTTAAAACCACGGCTGGTATCCCATCCCATCCAGACCACTGGCTTCCGCACATCGAGAGACCGTAACTCACGCTGCACATCACACTGCCTGATGCGAATATCCGCCATTGAGAAACCGCAATCAGGCAGTGTGGGCAGCTTCTGGGAACCACGGTCTTCGACGCGGGAATTAGCCGCAAAGAGATTTGCCAGCAAGGCAGCCTTATCTTGCGGCTTGTGGGCCAGCGACCCTTCTGGGTACCTCAGCAGTGGCAACGCTGGACGGCAGAAGTTAGATTGAACGGCCCCGGCCAAACTCCAATAAGCACGACTGCTAGTTGGGTGATTGGCCAACGCACGCCCAATCCTGCTAACGCGCTGGGCATCCACCCTAACGTAGGCCTTCTTGCAAGCCTTGGCTGTAGGCTTATTTGAGGGAACTGATATTGGGATCCATAAAGGCACGACTCCTGATCCAAGCGCGGTACGCCGCCAGGCAGTTATCGGAAGTGCCTAGAGGCGCACTAACGGTCACACGATATCCGGCTGGGTGACTCGCCAGCAGAAGGTCCAGCAGAGAAGGCGCATGACTCGCCACATCCGGGATCCTGGTGGGCTAGTTCACCAGTTGTGTCAAGTCATGAGTCAGAGCGAATGCATAGGCAGCTCTGCCAGCATGATCAGTCCTAGCCACAGTTCGTGATGAGCATTAAAATCCTCCAAGACCACCATTTTGGGCGACGGCGCCTGCGCGTCATCAGCCGCCTGGCTAAGATACCTGAACAGCCGAGTCGCCTCATCGTCCCCGTGGTGAGAGCTGTAAAGGCACACGTAGATAAGGCTCAGGGAATCTAGATCCACTTGCACCCACAGAGCGGAGAAGAAGGGGTCCTCCATGCAGTGCAAATGGCGACAGCAGATGTCCGACCGAACACACAAACATACCCCGGCTTTAGGCTTGAAGTTTACTTCAAGCGAATAACCGGGATACAACAGGTAAGAATCATCGGCCGGACAACGAATCTGCATCTCCGTTAGGAAGAGTAAAGCAGGCCGGGCCGTCTCGAGATGGACGGTATTGAGGTTCGTATGGGATCCGCGGATATTAGTGAACTCCATAGTGAACGCGGTGGTGGTGTTATGCACCGCTGAAGGACCTGCTCTGTTTAATTGCACTGTCATGGTTGAAAGGATGGGATTGGTAAAGAGGCAACGAATGGCTTAAGTTCGGGCACTAAGAAGGCCGAATGGGCACCGGTACGAAAGGATCGGCAGGAAGCGAATTGATCCGCCGGACGGAAGGGCCCCCGAGATGGGCCGCCGGGACCCCACTTCCGGTCACCAACCGGCACGACGGACCCACCCAAGATTATGCGCGGCATGGTTAGGCAGCCTCTCGAGGTGGTTAGCCCCTGTACTATACCGCGGGCGGCCAGCGGACAACCGTTTCTACGGGTCTCCCTGGCCGGCGGATCAACATTCCTCCCTTCGACAAACGACCGAAAATACCCACACGGTACAACCTCATGCCTGGACTCAAGCCCCTCGAAAAAACCGGAAAACCATGGGCTGATCCCGGAACGCGATCCCCTTATGGAGATCACTATGGCAGCCTTTACGCCTCGTGGACGGTGGTCGCTACCCGGGCGGACACTTAAGTCCTACCACCACGAACTGTGTCACTCATTTGGCACTACCCAGGGGTCAAGTGTAGGGAATCTAGAGTCAAAGCCTACGGACGCGGGTGACGTTAACCCCCTCGAATGAACTCTACTGCGGTAAAGTGTGGTGCGATGGTAAAAAAAGCGTAGACTTGTGGACAGAAGTCCGGAAGTAAAGAGGCGGACGCATCTGTGGACGTTAAATACATACAACAGACGCACAAATCACCTCCTTTATACGTCGGCGGACGCAACCGAATACGACGTCGTGTATAGAAGGCGTAAATGCTCAAGGTCATTTGCTCGGGACGTGGTTTATCTTATTTTAATGTTTTATAATTTAAAAATATAGGGTTTTTGTACTAAATAATATTATTTATATGAATTTAGGTATCTATCTATTTATTTATTAAATTAAATATACTGAGATATAAAAATGTCTTTACAGTATCCCATTACACCAAATTCTTGCCTTTACTCATTTCCTTTTCTTTTCAACACAATTACATCGCAAGTAAAATGAAACGATTCCAGGGATATTGCGTAAACAACACGCCAAGTATAATATATTTTATTTGGTATGCAATATGGAAATGAGTAACTATTCTCCAATGAGCTCTATTTTACCGTCAAGGTCTTTTTTAGGTTACCGGTATTAAATCGGTTACCGTATATAAGGGTAACCTTTATAATTTGCATTGGTTACCGTCATAAGGGTTACCTAAATCTTAGAGGTAACCGAAAATGGTCGATACCGGTACCGTTATGTACAACCGGTTTCGGTCCCTGAACGATATGAACGGTGTCGATAGCTGCCGAAGAAAGTTACGGCAATCAACTTTTTCTTAACTAATGTCAATTGTTGCCGGATAGACATGTCTATACATACTTCCTTTGATTTGTTTTGATTTTTTTTGTGCGAATTGGAAAACATAATATGTTAACCTTTATTATATGAAATGACCATTAAACATCATCGCAAAAGGCGAAGTCCAATGTGCCAAACCTAAAAATAAATATACAATAATTGACCCACACCTACAATCAGTGTTTCCTGTTAAAGCTCAAACAACACAACATATTTTTCCCCATAGCTACATAAAACGAATTCATAGTGTTTTGTAGTTATACGTTACAGTATTAAGTTATAGGGAACCTGTATTTTAAGGTATTTAATATGTACCTTTATACATAAAAACATAACTTATTACTTTACGCATGGAATTTGGACTCTGGTTACCAACTTATTTGACGACGTGAATACTATACTATTATTTACTACATATTATTATATGAGTAACGGTGTACTATGAGCACGGGATGAGAAACCTGAAACAATCGGATGGCTGACAAAAAATATAATTTTACAAGTGCTTTAAATCGCTCTAATATACTTCATGGCAATTTTTCTAGGCCCAATAGTTAACATACATAAAAATATTTTATTTGTATTAGCATCGTACAAACAAGCAGCCACATTAATCTGTCTTTGGTTATCCATATTGTTGCGAAGCAAAATAACATCTGAATTCCAGATATGCACAAAACATAAAATAAAACAAAATAATAAATATATTAATATGTATGTTCCAATTGTAAAATATTTCCTCCATTGTATACACAAAAAGCTGCTAACGAAGGTTCGCATTTACCTTTGGGTATCTGCTCATTGTGTACTGGGAACTAATTATAACTACATTTTCCGGCAATGTTTAGCGTACAAACATATTTTATCCTGTTATTCAAACGCCAGCATCCATGCACGATGACATTCGCACATTTCGTGTCGGCCGTTGAACCAAACATTACACAGCCTTTTGTTTCACATGACAAAACTAAGCATCGCTTAAATTACTCTAGGTCTAGACTATAAGCAGGGAACGCAACTTGGGGCTGTTAAGTAACGTTGAAACTTTATAAAATTGTGCGTTACTTATTGAGTATATAATGCGGGAAATAAAAATGGCAATTACAGTAAATTAGGTTCATGCATCCTGAAGAGAAATCCATATGTCAGCGTTTGTATGTTTCCAGATATTTTATATGATAGTTTCATTTTTATATTGCATGCCTTTGTCAATCCAGAAAAAAACGAAGGGTTTCAGCACATTATGCAAAAGCGTTTGTATGGAATTGATAAAATAGTAGAAGTACAAACCTACAATATTAAACATTAATTATTAACTTAATTCGTACCTAAACAAGTAATTATTGATGTTTCTAATTACATTTCACATTAGAATTCCAGAATTATTATGTATCTCAGTAATTAGAACGCGCTCATACAAGATAATTACTTTGTAATGAGCGACATTAATTATTAATTAGGAATATATTAAACTGCCTAAACCCGTCACGTATTTAGGTCCGTATCTATTTGTCAGTGCGGGATATTTGTGTTGAACAAATTATTGAAAATAACAAGACCGATTATGACTGGACCAATTAGAAGTGCACATTGTTTTGTATTCAATTAGTGCCCGATAAGAAATCGAACCAATTTAATAACCTTAACGAATATTATCATTATTTGTATATTAATAAATTCGACATCAACAATATTACTATTGTGGGCTTCGTACCTGCTACCTATTTACGGAGGGTTAGGCCGAGTTATGTTCACATTTCACAGGCTTTTTCCCTTTTACATGGTAAAGTAAAACTTAGATGCTGATTTGGTCAAACCATGTAATATTAAACGGATTAATTATTCAAACGACAAGACATACTATGGTATTTGAACGGTGAAGTCTTGGGTTCCAAGTTCCAACCCATGTCGGGAATTTCGATTTCTGTAATTTGTTTTTTTATAACAACGAATGGCGAGAGGAGCATGCAATTCGCCTTATAATAAGCGATACGACCACCCAACGACAGTTACAACACCATAAACTTTCATTCGGAAAGGAAATAGGATTTGCCAGGAAATTAGGTGAATGCTAGTTTCGCCTCTTGCTAAACTTCCATAAGTTATCGTCGAACAAAATTCGAAGTTTGAATTTCAATGATTTTAGTCATCCAGGTATAGATTTATCCACAAAAGGAATTTAACGCAACATGTTATTGATAAGTTTCTTTTAAGTTGTTAGTGTCAATTTGGGCAATAAAGATATGAATAATTCGTGCACCGTACCCCATAAATATGTAGAATCGTAAATTTTATCTCCGCCATTATGAATCAGGTTGTAAAATACTTTAAAATGCGCGTAAATGTCGTGCGCTATACTTACAACTTGTTACCCAATATGTTAAGTTCCTACAATTAAAAATGCTCTGAATATTAAAGCCAGGTAGCATTCGCATGTAACAGTATTGGTAAACCAAATGTATTGAAATGCGCGACCACAGAAATAAGTACACGGACAAAATCAGGTAGCGCGAATTATTAGCGACAAGTCTCATTCATGCGACCCAAAATACCTTTTGAAGCTGATCGGCATTTTAAATCCACCCAAAAAGTAACGCAATTAATTTTTATTTTATACACCACTTGTTCCATATTACACAACATCCATGCAACAAATTGGTAATAAAATGCAAATAAATCCGTTGGTAAGATTTAAATTGTCAATTTTTCGCACTACACAAGACATCCGGTAACGTAACTGCCATATTGTCGTTCGGAAAACAATTCAAAATTCGAAGAACGTGGTCGTGCGACGACCTTCACTCGGAGAGGACGCCGGCGCGACGCTGAGAACTGAGGGGGTGGGGGAGGCGGAGGACCACGGAGGAGCGAATAGGGCTGTCGGCCAATAACTTCAACTACAATACACTATATTCTTTTATCCTTGGCTTAAGGAATAAACGTAAATCCGATTAGGCAAAACCCTTGTCATACACAGACAGATTTATATGGAATAAACTGGAGTTGTTTATTTGCTATAACATATAAACATTTATTTATCATGACGGCGTTTATTTACACAAAGATATAACTTGGCATGTACCCAAAGGCACGAAAAGAAAAATAAAAAAACACATGGACTCTGTATGTAACGCAAAACCGGGACAAATAACTTAAAATATTTTTGCAAATAAAGATAAGCTTTATGAAGATTCATGAATGAAGACATTATTCATAAACTAATGATCTAATAATGTAATAACATGTCAATAAAATGATACTTCAGTAACCGAGCAGTAGCGGCTAGCTGGCATTACCAAATCAGTAACCGTACACGATACTAATACGGTTGTTAGGAAAGGAATACAATATTGCTTGTAACTTTACATATAAGTGAATCGTTTGTCTAGTCTCAATATGATACAGGTTTCGTACATGACTCACGATATCGTACAGAAAAGGAATCACGTGCTATTTCAACAGCAATAAATCTAACACAAGAATATTACAAGTTATTTAAGCCTCATTGATTGTTTTAGTTCTACTCTTTATAAGAATTGGAAGTAACAGCTACGGCCTACAATTCGCAAAAGTTAGCGATTCGAAACCCGATATTCAGGTTAAATGTCACAACTATTAGATTATACAATTGATTAAAATCTTTGGCGCATTAATTAAATACAAAATAGACGATTTTTTTTTCCAAAATATTAACATATATTCAATATGAGCGGATAAACCCTATCGCCGCCATACAGACTGGATAAAAAAAAAGTTGAAGCGACCAGAGCCAAACGTTAAGCGGTGTCCTTGACGCACCTTGCTACATTTCCAGTTAGATTTTTACTCCTGTGTTAATGTTAATCCTTATTATCACATGGCTTAGGTCGAAAATTGTTTATCATCCTATCACGTGGTCCGCTTGTCTATGGCATTAGGATTCAGAATGGGTGGGACTGGTCGCCGTAAAATATTGTATACATTCAGCTTCAACACAGCTGTGTTCATTTCTACACAGCGCTAAACCGCAACGGGACCGTTTTCATAGATATTTACAATATTACATCATTTTCCATTAATATATTGAAACTACCTAAATGAAATAACGCATACTGTTGAATCGGATAAATACAAAGTTGGTATAAAGACTTGCAATAAAAATGAAGACAAACTAAGACGAACAAAATATATTCCCCTTGTCATTAACATATTAAAAGATAAGGAACGCTTTGCGTGTATTTTATCAAAACATATGCGGAATAAAAACACAAGCCAAAACTACTATTACCATAAAAATAAAGAGGGAGTGTAAAGAAACTTTGTATAAGTATTTCTTTAACGAGTATGAATTGAGTATAGATTTCGAAATACCAGACTGACGACAATCGACCGCGGGCAAGATCGATACGGCCACGGAACCGACACGATTGAATTAACCATGATAAATTATTATACACTATAAAGGTATAGGAAAATGAACTGATACCAGGAACAGGGCATGAACAACATACTGCTATAATGTAGCCAATAATTCTCACGCCAACTGCCTGAGTGATGGAATATTGTATGCTAAAATAATTTATGACGAGCAGTCTAAATATACATGAGTGCATTAAACATTATTTTCATAAAACCGTAGGTGTTAGAAATACATCACGAAAAGATAAATAAAAAAGTAAGTATAAATAATTATTCCAAGATTACGCATACTTGCTTCGTATTATGATTCCTTAACTGACATTTTAATGAAAATAAACCACCCCACAAGTAATTTATATACTAAGTCAATTTGGAGACCAATTCTCCTAAAAGCAGAAAGAGAATGGAAATAATATACCACTATTGTATCCAAAAGAGGCCCCATGATTAGAAAATCATGTTAAGAGTTTTAGATGTTACGTTCACCGTGATGCGGCACTCAAGCACGCGTCTATCCCTAACCCAGCTTCAAAAGCAATATGTTCATATGAAACAATAGCTTGAGAGCGAATTATTCCCATGAACCACACGTTTAGCTGACCACAAGTGCGCACTGTGCATTATTGGTTTTAGAAGATACAATTTTTCCATACTTCGGAATATTTCCCACTTCATATGTGCAGAATCTCTTCGATTACATAAATAAAAATGTTGGATTTTGTTTACGTTTTGTGCAATATAAATCAATATTTTAGCATTACGCAGTACTTACTAAAAACAATTTAATAGCTCCTACTTGATTAATATACGGTTACTCTCACTAGGCTCATATTATCAGTGTAATACGTCGGTCATTACAAATTACATACAAAGTGGTACTACTGATAAATTGCATGTCAGTCCTTCGAGCAAATTAAGAAACGGCCCAACGCGACATCGTAACTTACCACCTTAATATGATTTAAATTGTCGCCCATTTCATTTGCAATTGAGCAATCCAGAGGTGTGTGCCTACATAACCATATTTAACTTAATTTATATGATAAAAGTTGTTAATTTCCACGAGACCTCATAACCGTTGAATGACGACCGTAACTGGGAGAAAAAAACAAAATTTAAAACAAGGTACCAAGACATAAGTGAGCGATGAATCAGAGCCTACGCCCAAACGTCGCTCACTTTTACGTACCAGAGTCAACACAGATGTACTGATAACAAAATAAAACTGGAAAAACATAAAAGTATACAATAAATGCCCTTGGACAGTGCGTAACACGTACGATCGTTTTAAATGACCTATTTTTCCAAAAACAGATATATTGGAGCTCCATAAAGTTAACTGATTAGAGATCACTTTGATATAAATTGTATTCCTATGTTGGCGCTGACTCATAAGAACGTAAAAACTATATAATATTTATTTATTTATTACGTCTACAAACAGCTCCACATCTCATCACACAGTATGAGAGAAACATTCAAGATTCATAATATACTAATTAACATTTCTGATTCCACTTATTCACCAATATGTATATTTTGTTTAATACTATGAATGGAAACTCTTTAATTAATCTATAAAAAAGTTCAACGTTGTTTGAACGCCCAGATGTTTTTTTATGTTAAAAAAAGCATAGCTTCCAATGTCATCGTTGCACCGAGACCCATAAACCAAATGCCATGGGCAACGGTACAAGACCGGTTCCAGCGCAATTGGACTCTTGTTTATAAAATTCAATACATTGATGTTGCCTACCATTACACTTAAAGCATAATTAAAGAACAAAAGAGGTTTATCTTGTTAACTTGGAACCTTTTTTCAACTTTTGTCTGTTACTCGGTCGCCAGAAGCTGCTTATTAATTATTATATTTTTTGAAGAAACATGATCTTCAAGCCTTTTAAAACTTACATACGTTTACGAGACATACTTTACAACCGCCTCATGTGTCTTCTGTGGCTATTAAAAAGAAAGTTAAAAGGTAAGCCGATTATATTACTCATATTTAAAACAAAATACCAAGACGCTAACGTCATCTTCCACTAGTACTTGGAATATTCTATTTGGAAATACCTTACTAACCGTGTATCACCGCCATACTAATTAACGGTCTGTGTCATTAACTTACCTGAAAAAAGAAAGAAATAATTAGTTGCGGAAATTGTTGAGTCAGAACAGTATAATACGGAAAAAGAAATTAAATTGACACAAAACAATAAACTATATCAAACAATTGCACGTTTACGCAACCAATTAACGTAACCAAACATCACAATGCTAGGAAATAGGGGAAACGTGAACAGCACCGTTCGACAAGAAATAGAGAGTGTCATCGATAAAAAAATCAATAAATTAACAAGGTGTAGCGAGTACAATAATGGGAACGAGATGAATACGTAACGCGGCGCAGAGTATACGCCGTGATGTCACCGCACATTCACTGGAGACAATAGAAACACAACAGGAAGCGGAATGCTCTTGTAAGAAGGTCAAACGATAGTTCAAAAAAGGCTAACCAGGTCCACATTAAGCTCTAAATTGCTAGTACCGAAATATTCAGAGAAATAAACACGAAGCATGTAGGTCAATACTGATTTGGCAGAAGTCTGTGTGCTAATAAGTCGACTATCATGACTTGTAACTTAATCTAGGTGAATTAGTGTAATTATGCCAACCCGCACTAGGCCAGCGTGGTGGACTATATGGCCTAACCACTCTCAATCGTACTCTCGATTGTAGAGTAGGCCCGTGCCCTGCAGTGGGACGTATATGGGCTGATACAGATACAGATACAGTGTAATTATACAGCCGAGTTAGAACGTGTCAGTAAATGATAAATTTAATTGAATACTCCGTTCGAATAAAACAAACATACAATAGTTAAGCGTAAATTAGTTATTAACTACAAAATTATTCAAATCTATTTGATCCCTTTTGTAACTGTCATTATAGGTTTTAATTTCTATTAACCCAATTCACGTGAAAAGACACTATTTTTTTACTGCATAAATAATGACTTGAAATCGTAATTATGAAATATTTTCCACAGGGGAACTATTAAGGATATTTTTGTGCGCCAGTATTTCTCGTACATAGCTATCCTGCGGGAACGGGTATTCCGCCAACGCCACTCTCGCTAATTAAAGGGTGTGCCGCATGCAGGTGAGCTTCACACTGAAATATTGTAGACACCGTACACGAAAAATGTTGACTATCGCTGTAATGTATTGAAGGCGTGTTCAGCAGAGGCTTGGCGGATGGGAGCGCGCTTTGTTTACTACCGTTTTACTATACAAGCTCACTACACTTAGTCGTAGAAATTTTAAATGACTACCTAATGGAAGTACGACACTTAAATCAAAATGAGCATAGTCGCTAAGAAAATTTACTTTATAATTTTTCAATAAACAAAATATTTTCTAGCGTATTAACATTGATGCATACAAAGTTGAACAATTCACACATATTGCGAGCTATACTAATTCTACGAAGAGGTGAGTCATGTGTTGACATAGCAACTGACGATGTGCCATTGGGTGTTCCATGACGTAGCGGAGAAATTATTAGCGTTCGTTTTGTATTCTAATTCTATAGCTTCTTTATGCTAAGCAGCTATAATATTGCTCAATGCAGTAATTCCCTACACTTAAAGACGCCAGTCGGATAGAAACTTAATCCTTTCGCATACAGATTTTTCGCTTTGCAACGGCAAGGAGACTACAGTTCACTGTGAGTACTTCGAATGCATTGCTGTTGAGATAAGAGTATCGACTGGATCTTCAAGAATAGAAATGACAAAACGTGACATTTATTTAAAATAGACCTGCATATTTCTTAGCAAATAAGCGTTGAACAAGCAACAAATAAGTGGTCACAATTTTGTCAAAAAATGCTAGTACGAAAGGGCGCGGACGGGGACAAGAAAACTTGCTCGTTAACCGTTACGGGGCGATTACAGCACGCAGTAGTTACATCGCCCTGTCCTGCCTGACCAGATGGCATTAACGCCGACCCACTTCTCGAAGGTCCGAGCGGCCAGTCTCGTGCCATGTATGGCGCTGCAGGGTTACGCAAGCGTGCCGATTATGTGCGAACTTATGGCATTGTTTAACTTCACCATCAAGGATTATTGCAATTATGCTTTACGTGTGTTGGCAACGGCGTAAGGGTCAGAGAGGAAAATTATAGGGAAGCGCACGTCGCAGGCGCTTAAATCAATTACTATGTATTCATGTCATATTGCCGATGCTTCTACTTTGAATCTTAATCGGTTAATGTACACTTCGTATTGAATGTATTAGTCAGGATCTGCATATACTTAGCTGGCCTGTTCTCGTGTTAGAATTGATCAAATTAAAATAAACTTTGCTGTCTTTCATGAGATCTTTAGAATCGTAGAGTAATATTACCATATTCTAGAATGTGTTGTAGCTGTGGAGAAGAGGAGGATTTCATGTGAAGAAGAGTCTCATTCCGGACTCTTCTTCACATGAAATTATATCAACACATAAATAAATTATAAAATTAATACAAGTGATTGGAAAATACAATATTTTAATAGTTTTCCAGAGTATCAAGACAAGTACGTGGTAAACTGTTATCGTGTTAACGTATATTTTTAAGCTTGAAAAGTAATCCTAGAACAATCGCAATGTTTTGGACTTGCTAAGCTTAATCTACAATAATTTAATTCACTACGTAACTTCCAAATTACGATGGGTCATTATAATATCGCTGGCTTCATTTCACCTCGTGCACAACCATATCTGCTTTGTCTGAAGCTTCACTCTTGCTCAATAGGCTTCACAAAGATATTTGTAGGCAAGATAAGTGAAAATGTATTTGGAACCTATGCATACATTTATCAGCTGCAATTTTTGTTCTGTCATAGTTTCAATAACCCCAGGGAACAAACAAAATGTGTTACACGTCCGTGACCAAAATGAATCAGGCAACGCAACATAGTAAACCCATCGCCATTAATTAACCGAAAAATGCGACGTAATGATCTGGAATACATTAACATATTTAATTAAACTGCATCGATCCACATCGAGAACGAGAAAACAAGATTTTTAGCAAGGTATCAATATCACAGAAAAAAAAATCGAGGCTGAATGCGATGTTGATTGCAACCCAAAGCCGTTTACAGTTAATCAATGCAACGCCATCTGCAAAATACGTGGTTTCCCAACGTCAATACAAAACGGCATATGGCGGCTAAGCCATCGCCTTGTATGGACGAACATATGGACGGCGTCGGCCCGACATGCTACTCGACGAATTTAGAGCTACGCGAGTTCACAACAACTTTTACATTACATATGACAGCTTGAAATATGATTGTCGCGGTGGCTTGCGGTTTTTTATGGCGACGCACGACCCGTAAAGGCTAACTATGAATACTCTTGTAACTAATCAACAGTTTTATTTTTATATTTGTGCGGAGTTGCTTTGAGCATTTCGGTTTTTGGCTTAATGCTCCTTTAATGTCAGAAACGTTTAGGATACAATGCTTTTATGTACGACTAAGAAAATAAACTATAATTTATGTCGATTGGTAATATTTTTTGGTTTTAGAAACCAGAATAACTCCTACATGTCTTCGGACAACAAGCCATAACCTCATGACTTCAATTGCTGTGGTGTGCAATACCTGACCAGTAACTCATCACATTTAAGTGTTCCATTCAAATAGTCATTACCCATTGACATTTACGAATATGACATTCTTATGCAAATGGAAATGAAACGTTTAATTAACGCAACGGCACAAAGGACATGTCTCAACAAAGAACGATCGTTGCGAAGCTCAATTCACAACACGCGGGATAGTAGTCAAGGAATAAAAGACTCTCTCCGATTGATAATATGATACCTAATCGCTTGTTGACCGATGATAAAAGTTACGAACAGGACTGCACTGAGAACAAAAACGAGCCATTTAAGCCCCCGTATAATTACGATCGCCGTACACATTGCTAACACGTTGCCTGTAATTATAACATTCCCTTTAGTTACGTGATAATATAACAATGACATAGTTTTACGGGTAATAAAAAACGTACCCTACGTTCAGACTAGTATTTGTGTGACTATAGAAAAAATTACTCGTGAGCTTAGTCAGCATTCAGAAAAATCCTTTGTTTCTACGTTACATTTCGTCTACATGTCTACCGAATTATTAGTGTTATCATAACAGCTTTTAATATTACTTTAAATGGCTATTATGACGTCAAACATATAACTTCAATATCCATTAATTTAATTAGATCGTTAAAATCATTTTAACACTAATTTACATTGTTATCACAGTTATTGTATTTTTGAAACAATATAATATCATAACGCATAAAAATTATCAGCTTATATTGCAGTTCTACTATAAACTATGTTGGAACTATTTAGGTCTAAATCACTTAATATATTTTAAAAGCAACATTATCATACTAAAAACGATTGTTGTACCAATATTATTTCACTTTTATATCCAGTGAGGTTATAATTTATTTGATGGATATCCTACGATTGAAATACCAGTCCTAACTCCACACGTCTTTATTCATAGACAATACTAAAACCTATTTTACTTATCGCATATTTTGTCTTCTTCACTCAAACTGAATTCAAAAATCGTTCTAAAGGGACAAAACATTCGATAACTAAAATAGGGTTTTAAACTGTCTATGAATAAGGCTGTTAGCATTGACATAAATTTATGGACAAAGCGGAAAACGCGTAGGTGTTCCGACGTAAGTGGTGCGCGCGCTCCAGTGCATCGCTAGTGTTATGACGAAAAGTTTTATAAAAATAATATAATAATTCTTATCTTTAATATTTATTTAAGCGCGATTTTTACTGTCATCTTTCTAAAACATCAATTGTACTGAAGGGCCTATCCTTAGTTTTTAAATCAATGGTTGTTATTAAACATAATTTGGGCCCCACGTATTTTTACAAGTATACTGACTCCACCCCCGTGCGGCAGGTCATGACACCGTCGAGCACATGCTTTGTCCGAAGACAATCCTCCCGCGTTGACGCATCATTTGCATCATGCTAAGGACATTCGCTATAATGAAACTGTTATTCGTGTCAACGACATTATTAAATAAATTACAATCGTGATCGCACTGTGGGGTCGTCTGCTCTTTATATTTTTACAACTGTCTCTTGTTAGCGTCGTATCAGTTATAACTTTACTGATAGGTCTCTCATAAGTCCTATATGAGAACCCGCCTGGGTAGGTACCACCGCAATGTCTATTTCTCTTGCCAAACAGTGTAAATGCACTGTCGTGTTCCAGTTTGAAGGACATAGTAGCCAGAGAAACTGGACCTTTTGGGACCTAACATCTTATATCTCAGGTTGGCGAGCGCAATGGAATGCCGAGCATTTCTTTGTAATTCATGGTTTTGTTTGGTTTTGCTTACGTTCATGAACGGTTGTATCGCTTACCATCAGGCGAATCATATGCTCATCTCGCCATTATACGCAATAAAAAAAAACTTAACTCATAAATTGCACGCGTTATTTAACTCTGAAATATTTAATATAGACTCGATATTACTGTGCATCGTGTAATTGAATTATAATGCAATTTTTATTCAACTAACTATATAACAATAAAGATAAAATAGTAAATGGTACAGATAAATAGAAGTGGAATTATTCATTGAGATGGTGTATCCATTGGAGCCTTCGGCGCCACCCTTCTAGCGTCTAGAATTTTATGTGTTTTCGTCTAGACTTCGCATTAATAAACATTGTACCTACATATAATGGAAAGCGTAAACAAACGCTCGGAGAGATGTGAAAATAAACAGTTTTCATGATCAAGAAAATATAATCAGTGTTAATAAAAAGAAAGAAAATTTAAACTCCGAAATCGATAATAATTCTGCCGAAATGATTCATAAGTTGCTATTTAATGTTGTAATTCGTTTATATTTATTCCATGTTTAATTAAAATTAATTATGTAGACGATTAACTACAGATAAGCGGAACGTAACTTGATACTTGACGACTTAGAAATGATTAAGTACTAGGAAATCATTAAATATTGACAGATGTATGTGGTAGTCTGTAGGCAACGTTATTAAAACAATGAGAGGATACAGATAGATAGAAAGTTAATAAATCTCATATCTTTCTATACATATAAATAAAATGTAAAAGACAAGTTTAAAGACGTATGGAACCCTAACACACATAAATAAACTCAAGCCTTTTTCCTAGAACGCATAGAGGTGTAGCCAGGACACCCACATTTTGTTGACCTAGTATACCGGGTATCTCAAGACTGCTACCGAAAACGAAGCCGGGTGGTAGTTTTAGTGATTACAAACACAACGCAACTAAAATTTTTGCAAAGAAAAGCCACAATTTTTTTAAATCCTTTTTTAAATATCGCCATTTTTGGGTGGTAAATCCATTGTTTTTGCCAAAGAAATAATTTAAACTCTTTTATACATTAGAGTTTTTATAAATAAAAGGGTATACATTATTATTTTACAAAAAAATGTATTTGCCACCCAAATACGACCATATAAAAAAATAACAAAGAAGAATTTGTCGCTTTTTTTCCAACATTATCTGTTGCATTGTGTCTGAAGTCGCTTTAACTACCACCCGGCTTCGTTTTCGGTAGCAGTCTTGATATACCCTGTATGGTAGGGCGAAACTATTGTAATCCTAACACAGATAAAACATTCTTTATAGTGACCTATGTTAAATGACGCACATCCTGTAGCTAATTATAATTTCATAAGTAGCTAAACTACGTGTTATCACAAATTTTGCACGTTTAATAAAAACATTACATTTTACTTATATGTTATATGTGATATTATTTCATTCAACTCTGACAAGTCATTTAAGGCACACGTAGAAACATGTTTCCCACTATGTATGTTATGGGCCAAGTGATTAATCGAGCATTATTCATAATGCCCGGGCATTATGAATAATGCAAAGTGCCTATTGGGCAGAGTGATGTAAAGCAAATTAAAATCAAAACAATGAGCCGAAGTGGTAGAATTTAGAATAGAGCAGCACGAGGGGGTGGGTTGGGAGGAGTGGAGGGGGAGAGGGAGTGTCGCGCCTCCCCTGGTAACACTCCCATGAAAAGATAACGCACCATTCCCGAGAAATATCTATTATAGCAACCTAACCCTTGAAACACTTGTTGTCAATACAAATTAGCTTATGCATCGTCTCCGGCTTTTTATATACACTCTAGGGTCGGTAACCAAAAGACTACGTGAAGTCGGGGTGTTCCGAGTCGGTTTTGGGGCACAGTCGACCTAACTGATCCATAAAGTGGGTACACTAATTTTCTTCTGAAGATAATGTTTCGGACGTTAAAAAACAACTAAACATAAGCAGATCAACCTTTCTAATTTATAGATCTATCGCAGATGCGACAATGCGGCAGCGCACCACGTAAAAAATCACCTATTAATCACATTGCCCGATCATCATGGAGCCATATTCATAATGCCCGGGCATTATGAAAACTGCCCGCATTAATCACTTGGCCCATAACATGTATATCGGATCTTGGAAGCGAAGCGTGAAGTGGCCTGCTCGGCCGGTACTTCGGCGGAGAAAGACACGACCATGTCATATCACTTCGCTTTCAGTTTATAGTACTTACTATAAATTATACATATATGTATATACAATCACGACTTTTTCCCACAAGAGGTAGGCAGAAGTGCTACTAGGATGCGTGTTGCGTCCCACGATGTGTTAGGGGGCGAGCCTATCGCCATATCAGGCATAAATTCCTGACTTCAGGCCGATATTAAATAGAAAAATCCAATTTCACTTTGCCCGATCCGTGATTAGCTGTTAATTATAAAGTAAACTTAAACATTATTAGGCAGTTTTTGTAATTTTTTTTTGTCATTATTGGAGACTACATACCAAGAATTTTTCAGACCCATTTCTATATCTTCGACGTCAAAGACAAATTAATACAAGTCTTAGGTTTTAATACAAAAGGGATAACTTTAGGAAAACACAAAAACATGAAGCAATGAATTCGTATCTAACAACAAATATTTTCATCATCGTACTATCAAAGTAAAGTCAAAGTTATGTCTCTATTAGATATATCTACAGATTTCAGAATAATACACAGGTATAGGGTTCACGTCGTTCTAATATTGACCGGGTCTTGTATATGACCTTTCGCCAGGCTTAAGAGGGGTCGCAAGATCATTTCTGTACACGTTGCGAAAATATTTGATTATATTTTACGACCGTTTGCCAACCCGACCTCCTCATTTCGGCGAACAATTCAATTCCAGGCAAATATGTACTTCGTATATAAACACAATAAGGTTTATTTAAGAAATAGAAATGGGGTTTCTAACGGAATCTTAGAAGTGGGTTTCGAAAGGAACAATCACCTAATTACTATACAATTTTACTAAATGTACCATTATCATCAATCATAGAACAAAACTATAGCTACCCGATTGCCACCATGAGTGCACAACATGCCCGTTTTTAAACACAAGATGTCATCCCAAGATTTCCGAAACGATTGATTAGAAACGAAAATCAATTGACATGTCGCTAATTCGTAAAGCAACCGTATTTTCTTCTTTTTGCATAATTCCGTCCATCGGCAATCGCCTGATGGCAATTGATTGCCTATGTCCAAGAACATCACAATGGATAATAGAAGCGCAATATTTTAGAGTACGAAACCTAGACAGGCCAAACATCTAACTTATTAAGCTTTGTGGTCGTACTATAAATAACCATCATAAGATACGAACGCATTACCGTAGGCATCGTATCTAGAAATATTCTGCCGTGACTACCGCATCGACGATCGCAGCAAACGTTTCATTCACATACAATTATTCATAATAATTTTACACATGCACGTGCTGTGGATCGATGGCGGGCCGCTTCGTGGAAGGCCGGACATTATAATAGTAAACTAACTATCACGCACATTGATCAAGTATGCCTTTTACGACACTTCAATTTAACATTACCTCCCACAGATACTGACGAAATGATATGTAATTATTGATAGGATATACTTAGTTATTTCAAAATGTCATCAACTGTTTAATATTAATGTTTTGAACTATAAAATAGAGAAAAAGAATAGAACTAGCACGTAAGTGCAGAAGCATTGCATATTTTAAAAACTGAAGGAGACACACATAGGCCCTCACATTACCTCACCTCACCTATCCATTGTGGCTTTACCGCTAAACTAATATAACTAAGTCAAATAGTGGGTGGCAAATTTATAATACCAAAGCAAACATGATTTCCGAAAACCACACAATCTTAACCTGTTTTAAGAATTATTGTAAGAATACTAGGTAATCTTTACCAAATGGATATTTCTAAAGATTTCAGCTCCTCAATGCCAGCGAGATAGAGGCGCCATGATGATAGCATAGAGAAAACAAACAATAAGTCATACATCCAAATATAACGTTCGGACGTCGTGAACGTCGTGGAATTAAAAAAGAAACATTACATCATCGAGCGATCCTAAAATAATACCGGCTGGACTATTGCAAATACATAAATTACCACTGACAGTGAAGCTGCAACATCTATTTCAATCCGACAATAATATTAAACCGAATGAACACGGCATACAAACTACCAGTAAATCGTGATGAAATATACTCAAGAACCACATTTACCTTTATGGAATATAAACTTACGCCAACAAAATTAGCTCGCAACATTAATATTATTTGCAAATCTGGTTATTGCTTGCAACTTACTAAATTAATGGTATGACACTAGTCGGAGAGATACAAATGAAAATTGCTACCATGAACAAGACTACAAGAAATTAGAAATTAGATATAAAAAGCCTATTAAAAATAATTTATGTTTAGTTTATTCAAATGAATGGATCGTATTCATATCAAATAGTATAAATTATACGATGTGTTTTATTACTTGCATGAAATTATTCAAAGTGAAGGTCGTGAGATGAGGCGCGTTCATAAATAAATCTTCTATGACTATGGTGATGATGTAATATTTAAAAAATATATCAAATCATTTTCATTTTCTAGGAAACAAGTACGTTCAATCATACTAAACAGCTAAGCTATCAGAATAGATTACTGAAAATTACTCAGTTAATTTGATTGAAGGCCCAAAACATTACAAGTCTTTGTAACTTCACACTAGGTCAAATGATAATATTTTTTCCCTTATAAGTGAAAGAAGAAAATATCACATCTAACTGCAGATAAACATCTGCAATGCAGATATGGCCAGTACCAAAGCGACTTAGGCAATCTTGTTTTCAAAGCTTCCCTACTTCCAGATGTTTTAGTTTTCTATCGGCCAGACAAGTTTTAGAACAGCGGTCTGCCTGCCTTCGGACATCTATAGATCTACACAATTCAATGTAAAATTTACTGAAATAGTCTTCTGCAGAGTCCAAGTCAAACTGTGACAAAAGTTACCTAAACTACACAATAAATGGGAGAAAGTTTTGAATGAATAAGGAAATCGATTAAAATTGTTTATGACATGCTCTGTCGACACATTATAGTAAATATCTAAACAAATCTATTCAAGCAGTGTCATGAGCAATAAAATTTATTTAACTGCTTGTGTACGTCGGTGTACATCATAATAAAACAACACGACGTCCAAACAACATCAATATTAGGTTACAGCACATTAAACGCGCCATCGCTGCCAACACAAATGCTCTTTGTTTTTTCACACGTCATCATCGGTTTTTGGGCAACCGCTACGTAAAAAGCATAGTACTCACTGACAGACAATATAACTAACGTAACGGCGTTTTTGAAACTTCTAAGGCCATTATTTAGTATGTTCCTTTTGCCCTCACACAAAATGTGTGACAAAATTATCCTACTGAAATGCTTAATGCAACGCATATACTGGTATTCCATTGAACATGAATATAATACACCTATGTGATAATCTGTGTCGATATTAATGTAAGCGAGCATGAATAGCATCTACTATACATTACCAGATACATATTCTACACCCTGTTAATAATGCTTCCTGTTGTACTATGAGTGGAGCGTATAGGGTGCTCGGTTCAGACTGAAAGTTTCATAACCCCGTCTACACGCCCCTATTTCAACCCCAAGCGGGGCGGTCTGCGGGGGCGGCTAAAGCTCATCGAGACTATTGCGAGTGCACGAACCTTGCCGCATATTCAATTACATGGTTAAACAGTCCCATAATCACATCGATGGCTCGCTAAAACTCAGCAAATTACAAATTTAACTCGATAATTTGATATTTAAAATGAGCAGTTTTGCGGATAACTCTAGAAATGAAAAATTACGCTCGAAAATGTATGTATGTATGTATGTATGGAAATATTTGCTGGAATAATTACATAGGAAATGTATGTATGGAAATATTTGCTGGATTAATTACGCACTAAATCAGTGAAGGAAAACATCGTGAGGAAACCTGCATACCATAGCGGCTCATAAGAATTTATATGGTATGTAAGTCCGCCAACCCGCACTAGGCCAGTGTGGTGGACTATATGGCCTAACCACTCTCAATGTAAGTTGTATCAGCCCATATACGTCCCACTGCAGGGCACGAGCCTACTCTACAATCGAAAGTACGATTGAGAGTGGTTAGGCCATATAGTCCACCACGCTGGCCTAGAGTAACATTTTATTACTCTCCACTAATAATTATATCTAGCCAATCATGTCCTAAAATATCCTTATGACTCAAAATATACTCTAACAACCAGGCAAGTTCCTAACAACCTTAGATTATATCATGAATGCTATTTCCTATACAAACAAAATACCTGTAAGCTATCGTGCGTATTGATAACGAGTGCAATCGATCGATAAGCGAGATAACAGAGATTGTTCGCGACACGATTCACAAGCCATCGCACACTTTACAATAATAAGATCAATTCCTCTCTAGTTCAAACTTGGTATTTATTCACTATCATTGATTTTAATCAGTCAAGGACCTGAGTCTGAGCTGTAGTACTCCTTCTTTGTATATTTATCTTTCGCTGAATCGTTGTCGGGTGAATGATAAAAGCTGAGAATCGACCGAACTAACGTCTGTTTGGAAACGCCACGTCCAGTGAGTAACTGCTGTAGTCAGCTGTCAAACGCTAAATAAATTATTCTTATGGGTATAAAAATTAGGTATACATTACATTTCTTTAAAATAAATCAAACAAGCGTTACCGAAAAACTAACAGATCAATAAAAATTAAAGTGTCGCCGATTAATTATGAAGAACGCGTATAATGATTTAATAATGTCCTAACCAGGATTCGGCGCTATATTAAAATCAGATAAAACTGGCACTTGACACTGATACTCGTAAATTACAGATAAGAGATAAAAGCCGCCGATGCCGCATCGTATTCGCCATGCAATAATCACAATAGCCCGTGGTATGTCAATAAATGACACGCAAAGTATTGTTACATCAGTATTGTAATTTATATTAATAAGTTAGTGAATACTTAGTGAATGCCAATAATATTTTACCAACTATGTGTAAATGTTTCGATGAATTGTTTTGTGTTCTATGGAATTAGCCCATGATTACAATAATATTTATACCAATGATGAAAACATGTACGCTTCTGCAGACAACAGGTAGATATGTAGATTTGATTATTATTTATCGGACAAAGTACTTACACACATCGTTGTAAATTCTTCGTTTCATGATAAAATCTACTAGTTTTATTTCCGTATAGCTTCTTCTTCTTCAACAAGCGCTTAAATATTTTTTTATGAACGTCAATGTTAGGTGTTGACCAGCCGACCGAACAACACTAATATTGTAATATTTACTTGCTCTATAAACATATTTTAGGGAAAATCATTGATTGTATGACCCAAATGACACACATATTTTGTAACTTCACTAATCCATAAATTACTAAAATACAACATAAAACTCGCATTCCAGAGTCACGCTCAGTTCTTTTACAACCGACAAATTAAGTTATAAATATGATCACGCGTGTACGCGGGTAACAATAGACTTCATACAATAAACACGGCTTACAATACCGTAAAAGACTAAAATACGACAAGTCTAATTTTACAACACTTACTACATAAAGGATGAAGGCTTTCCATTAAAGTCTACATGAAGAATGGGGTTCTTTGTGTCGAAAGCACGCATCACGAGACGGTTGGAGGAACCGTCACGTATATTATGAAAAGACTCAGGTGCTGTAATATTTGTGTTGTACACGAGCAGTTGCTTGTTATAAAAACATTTCTCCAGGGCCTGCGTGTTGTGGGACAACTCTATATGAATGTAGATGACATAATTATAAATCTAGTAACTGGTGGTAGTGCGTGGTGGCCTGTTGGTAAACGGACCGGACGCGGCTGCCAACATGTTCACGGTGGTCGCGGGTTCAAATCCCAGGGCACACCTCTGACTTTTCGGAGTCATGTGTGTATTGATAGTCAATCACCACGCACTAAAAACGGTGAAGGAAAACATCGTGAGGAAACCTGCATACCATAGCGGTTTAGAAGAATTTCTATGGTATGTAAGTCCGCCAACCCGCACTAGGCCAGCGTGGTGGACTATATGGCCTAACCACTCTCAATCATACTGTCGATTGTAGAGTAGGCCCGTGCCCTGCAGTGGGACGTATATGGGCTGATACAACTGGTGGTAGATCTGTCATATGCGAGAGGCCGCCTGGGTAGGTACTACCGTAATGTCTATTCCTCCCGCCAAACAGCAGTGTAGAAGCGCTTATGTGTTTCGGATTGAAGGACATTGTAGCCAGAGTAACTACTGGACATATTGAGACTTAACGTACTATGTATCAGGATGGCGAGCGCAGTGGAATACCAAGCATTGCTTTGTAAGTTAGGTGTTGTTTGGTCTTGCTACTGTTCACAGCGGTCGTATCGCTTACCATTAGGCAAACGTCAAGCTCGTCTCGCCTTTCATAACAATATTTTAAAAAAACTAGATAAGTCGAGGTAATCATTAAACCATATGTTCATGGGACCAATAATCATGACATGCTACAAAGCATGAAACTATTCAATATGGAATATTACAAAAATTGGTGTGTTTTGTTGAACCCTGACCTGTGGTATGAGATCATCCTACGCATTAAAATTATGTTTAATCGGTTGATCATCTATGCTTTCAAGCATGATTTATACGTTGGAATTCCAAATCGCTACATGCATGTAATGGAGCATTAATTATATCCTGTCACCCGACAAAGCTGGTGTAGTCTAATAGTATTTGGATGGTGACCACCGCTCCTGATGTTGGACAACCGTCATAGTGGCCTGAGCAAGTAAGCGGTCAGCCAGTATATTATTTCGACCAGGCAGGAATTATTGTGTCGACCAGCGAGTCATGCTTAACATCGGGTGCATTGCAGTCACGAGACACTTGTCCTGAATTACGTGATTATAAATATCTGGCTTACTAGAATCCATTTTTATTCTATAGCATTCCATAATGTCAAATAATTCACCAATATTGTTTAGTAAAGTAGGATTAGCTCTCAATGTATGCCACAACCACATGTTGCAAAACATCCGTTGAAGTGGCGAGAGATAGAATTACCGAACCATAGTAACAGTCCTAGAATACCAAAAAGGTAGTCATTGCTATATGAGCAAAAAACATGGTGTACATGAGCCTTGTTACCAAATCAAACAACAGACTTCGTATCAATCCCTACGTATTTTTTATGGCACCAGTAAAGAAAACAGAGTAACAAAATAATGTGTTATTTCCATATAAAACAATATTTCTACGGTTGTTTACATTCATCATGAATGGCGGTAACCTAACAGTAAACGCGGCGCCTCCCACATCAGGGATCTAAATTTATCACATATATCTATTTTAATTTAGCTAGTGTCTTTCAACTTTCCATAAAGAATAATGTACTGTACACAATAGAGAATAACGGATCAATAATTTTTCAACATGAATACCTATTGCCTACACTCTTGTCAAATCAACCTCTATGATCATTGTATTAAAGTTTTACCGGTTTAATGTATTGATAAATTTTTGACCTCTCTTATAAGTTTCATTTAATTAAATAAATTTAGCATAATCTTACGGCCTACCTAAAAGTCATTTAAGAGGAACGAAATATTCGATAACTAAAATAGGTTTATAAACTATCTATGAATAAGACAGTTATAAGGTGGTTTACTATGACGTCAAAAATACGAACAATTTAACTTGAGGATCTGGGCTACAATCGGCCACAATTATCACATTAAATATTTTATTGTTTGTTTTGATATCTCAGAAGTTTCTTCATCAATTCAACAGTCAAGGCGATGACCGGTAAAAGGTGTTTCAAATGGTAAAGATCACCGACTAAACTCCGAGACGAATCGATAAGTTTGTCGGGCCACCAATAGTTGTTACTGTTTTAAATACCTGATATGAATGAGGTTCAGTTGTAGTATCAAGAAAACATAAGGCAGATAAATAGTATAGCTACCGATTGGTACAAAGAATTACTTTGTAGGCAATTACTGATACAAGTGAATAAAGCGACTAATCAAGTTTTGCCGAGAATAGTACTAATGAACCATTGTTATTTTAAAATAGTTTATCGCCTGAAATAACATGTTCTCAACAGTTAACAATGAATTTCGTCTCAAAACATCAAAATAATGGTACAAAAGAAAAGTATCAACAAAGTCGAGTTTTTCATCATGTACCAGGGTATCAGAACGCCTGTGGAGGTAAACCGTAGCGCACATATTCGCGTGGGCCCTCTCCCCCGCGTCCCGCACACTCGTCCCGCTGGGTCAACGCCCGGCGCGGCCGTTTCGGCCGACGGCGCGCCTCACCTTGACATTCATCTCAAGCACGACGACGCTTTGGCCAAACGTTGAATTAACCCGAACAATTTCCAAACGTCGCATTTTAATTAACACTACTACAACATCTACCGACTACTCGAATTTGCAGTCACACACGCATGGACGACAGTGACTGATGGTAATACAGTTGCTGTTTATGCTATCCTAGTACTAATAAGCTTGTTCGAATTTGGAAATATAAAGAAAGTTTAAATAAGAAAATGTCTGGCGATATGGTGAAGAATATTTGGGAGAATAAATATTAAATATAGTCGGACTAATTTGCGTTTCACTATAGGCATTCATAAACTTATTATTTATTCACAAATTTCAAAATGCAATTCTTTGCAACTGTGGGTTAAATCAGAGGAGTATGTAGTCGTCTTTAAATCTTAAACACTGATATATCATATAACATTGGCATGAATTTAGCTCTCTAGGCGATAGCATAGTACAAGTAATCGGATAATCCATCAACAATCTGGGAGTGACGTTGAGCTCGTAACCTACGATAAGAGCCTCAAATCCGCAGTTTAAATCCGTCCCCGTAAGGTCAATACACTCTGATTGCTTTCAAACTATTTCGTATTAAGCGCTAATGCTTCGCACTCGTAGAGGTGTAGTCGACGTTAGGATAGGAAGGATAACAAACAATAACATTTCTTACGAATATAAATGAACAAATACAATGAAGAGCATAGTTACCACAAATTATACTTGGCAATAATTGGGTAAAGTTTTTTAATAATATAAAAATCCCTGTAGTATGATTAATCCACGTCATGTTATTGATTGATATGAAAGCAATTATGTCTTAATATTTATCAAACCTCATTATTTCTCTTTTTACTTTGTGAAAAAAAAAGTTATTCAGTAATCAAGAAATTCACAATGAAAATACTAAATGTTGCGTAAATATTTATATTCTGGACATAAATACAAATTCTGGTACGGTAATTAACTAATATTGTTACACATTTAAATAGAAGAATTGTTTAATTACACAAGGCCATTAAGCTAACCACATCATTTTATGAGTAACATACAGGTTACTCGGGCGTTGGTATCATTAGTTATTAATTATATTGCGGCGTAACGACTACAAGTGTATTTGTTAACGATACGATTCCTAATGGGTTACGCGTAATTTTCCAATATTTTCTGAGACAAAGAATATTAGGGTATCTTCAAATGCTCTTTTGTATATTCATTAATTCATTATTAAGTGAATCAGTTGTATATCGTTAATATCGTAAATATAATATGTTAGGAAACTACAGAACCATTTATTACTTCTTTAAAGCATCATAAATTCATAGATATCGATGTATTTTCAAGTATAACCTCATGTAAGGCAGTCCATTCCTTTTTGTATACAATACAAATTGTACATGGCATGGTGCACTTCTTTAGCCAGTCACATAGGTGGCACAAGGCAAGTCAAAAACGTTACCTTAAAAGCGATAATGACCGACCCATGACAACATACGACCACCATTGTTACAAAAACACGCGTGAGTGAATCATGTCATGTTCAACATCCACGAGGAAAACTTCGCACGACGAACCATGGCCCCAATGACGTCACGCCCTTTGATTTTTAATAAGAAACGCTTTACGATGCCACTACCCTGTTATAAAGGTTGAAATATTTTGCGATTTATTTACGCATCGGATTTTAAGTAATTTTGCTCTTTTAATGTTGAAATTGACTTTAAGTGCATTGGATCTGATTGCTATTATTAAACCCAAGGAAACATAAATATTTTTTAAACCATATGTAAGTTATATTTCTTTAGTGTATTATTTGCTGTTAGCCTTCCTCCTCTGTTGTAATCCAGGAACTTAAAAATATATAACTGTTTGATAAATTCAATGACACAAGAATATGACTATCACAAATAATTTTCTAAGAATATAAATGATATAATAAAAATAAATACAGGAAAAATAACTGCTTGAAATTCACCATAAACATAAAATATCAAAAGTAAAACCATGATACAAAAATATCAATTGTAAATCACAATTACCTATATAAATTGCATCCGTGTGCTGTAAGCGCTAAAAGTTGGACCATAAATATATAACATTGGATGTATTTATCTTCAAAGAATTATTTAACGCAAATCATGTGCTTAAATATTTTATGGATCTTTCAACCATCAATCCATAAGTGTCATTCATTAATATGATGCTAATGGAGCATGAAATAGATTGATTTACATGACAATGGCATAAACTTGAATTATTTGCTGATGGCAACTGACAATTGATGCCCCATGTACAATATTTGCAACACAAATACAATAGGATCTGTACCTGGGTATAAGTGAGACCTAATCAATGAAAACGTATAGTTGTAGGTAACTATTTTTCTTTATTGTGTGTATTGGTATAACAGGTACTCTTTATAGCATAAAGTGTAAGGATACATAGTTATTTAAACTATTTATAATTTGCGAGTACAAAAAATGAAATAAATAAAATTCATCATTTAAATTTGACTATAGCCCAACCCCTCTCAACCATACTCTGGATTTTAGAGAAGGCTCATGCCGTGCACTGAGACTTATATGGGCAGATACAATCAGTTAAATAATAACAGTTACAACAATTGTGTGAACTGTTATTTATAGGTCGCTCTGGACAAAAGCCAAACCAAGGTTATTACTACCTTATTTTAAGGCATATCACAAATGGTGTGTATTGTTTCAAGGGCAAGAATATTTTAAGCACAATTATAAAGCTGTATTAAACCATCACAGTAAGTCTCAATCATACTCTTGATTTGAGTCGGCTCATGCCCTGCAATGGGGATATGGGATGATAGAATCCCAATTTCAAATTCTTTATTCCTAGATTCATTTTCAGAGTGCAAACATCATCACCGTCTTTTATTATATATTTTTGTTGATTACGAACATACTTACAATTAATTTTTAATATGTAGCAAAAGTTTATTTACAAATCAAATATGTATTAGAATCATACGGGTTGTTTCTGTTTGACATAAATATGTAGGTATATAATGTTAGCAGAATTGTGAAAAAAAAAACATATCCAATAATAAAATTTTAAACCATTCTAAAAACACCTCCTTATCATAAGAAAAATTTGGAATTTGTTAATCAATGTGTAATGACTAACAAATTCCTAAGGTAATGTATGACATCATGTACTCAAATACAAATTCAATATTTGATTTTCCTCCAAATATAGTAGTATAACAACTATATTATAAGGACAAAAGTACAATTAATGTTAAGTTAAATTTGTAAACAATTATTTTATTACTAGTTTGTGGGAACAGGTAGTTTGAAAAATTTGGATTGAAAGCCTTGTCAAATTAGGTTCAATTATTAATGGTATGTAATGACCAAGAAGAATTTTGGAAAAATCAATCTTACTGGTGATTTATTAATTTATATAAGAATATATGTTCTGAAATGTTCATATATTAAAGCAACTTTTAATGAAAGATATATAAAACTATATTTCATGAAATCTTTGTTGCTATATCAAGTAAATGTATTCTTCCAAGACATATATTTTCTCTCCTGCAAAGTATATGTAACAAATAAATGAAAAGATTAAAGTCCAGGTGCCATATATGCAATTACAAGTCTGTATTATGACTCACCTCTACACAACCTTTCCAGATAATTATTTATCATCATTATTAAATATCATTTTATCAAATTACCTAAGTATGTATACTACAAATGATCTATGTAGTCTTAGTAGCACTTAGCATCAAGAACAATTGCTAAAATCAATCAATGGGATGGATGTCATGATGTAGGCAAATATAGGTTATATTGAGTAGTTAAATTAAACATACTGACCACTACTCAACAAACAAAACTCAGCCTTAAACAAAGAAATAGATACTTACATAAATTAGGCCGGAGTAATATCTGTCCTTGATATTGTGCAGGACAGAGGCTTCGTTTAGGCAGGTCAACTCGGCCATATCTTCCACTTTGTCGAACTTGGGCGGATTCATCTTCTGGATGTCGTCGATCGGCACCAGGATCCGCTTGCCCGACTCCGCGATCTCCACTTCCACCTCATCTCCTCTTTCACCCTTGATCCCGGCCGCTACGAACCCTTGGTTTTCGTGTGGGACCCACACCAATCTCTTTTGGGTCCATTCCGCCTGCGTAGCCGGGTCATTGAAGCTGTTCCGATCCACCGACAGGTATCGGAGCTCCGGGTCGTTTCTATCCATGTCCACCATCGCGCCGCTCAATCACGCGCGGCCCAAGCTACTGTAGCCACACACCGACACTTTATACCACATATAAACGCTCACCGCGACCGACACACCTCACAACACAACGTTTTAGTTTCCAACACCGCGTAGTTTTATTGCCGTGGTCGCACACGGCGCTGTTATCCACAAAATGACGATTGCGACCACAGACTAATAAACAAGACAGACAGCCGAGTCCATACAAAATTTTTAACATGTTAAGGGAACTCACACAGTGAAAGCCCAAACATGTACTTTATGTCTATATTATGTTATACAATTCATTCATAATTAATCGTCCATCTCTTTCTATCCAGTACACATTTTGACAGAGTGTTCTACTTTCCTTTTCGTTCGGTGGTTATATAGATGTGTAGCAGTGCTGTGACAATCGGTACTTTATCGAGATACCGATCTTTAATTTAATTAGGGATGTCTTTATTTTCCGGTTGACATCAGTGCCTCAAACTTACCGGTTTTTTTGCCGATTTAGGTAGTTGTATATTCATATATTGATTTTAAAAAAATAAATTAAATAAACTTCAAAAATAAATAACTTTATTTAAAACAATGAAATTTATATTAATTTGTTATTCTCAAAATACCATAAATAATCCTTATTTAGATTGTCACTTTTTTCTCTACCAAGTCAACCAGAACGCACAATTGGTCTACACTGTTCCGGTAAAGCAATGATTGGCAATGGCAATAGTATTTTCAAAGTAATTAAAAGTTATGATATTATAAATACATTAGGTTTCGTTCATTTTACCTTCTGATTGACCCTAGCATACATATTTTAAAATTGGTTATGAGGTTTTTGTTTATTCAATCGGGATAATCTTAGGAAACTACCACTAAGATAAGAAAAATCTGCGTTTGGTAGCGATTCACGACAATTTAGAATTGATCTCTCCTCAATCAAGGGATGAAAGGTTGTATAGAAGTAAATAATGTGAAAGTAAGAAGCACAACAAATTATTTATCACATTTACCTGTTTCTGGAAAGAAAAAATGTTACATATGTTACTTATAAATCTTATTATCACATATTTTACTTCTAAGACACCTCGTAACTAGAAATTTTACAATTAACGCCCAACGCTCTTTATGATATAAGCGTAATATCAATAAGGGCTTTTTAAATATCTTAAGCCTTATGAATGTTAAGTTATGTTAGCAACTACAGTTACAGTTTCTTTATGTTAGTAACTACAGGGTTTGCATTAATAGAAAATGCAATGAAACTACCATAGAAACATTAAGGTGCTGGATTATAGTAGTTGGCGATATAAATTAACCTAAATTAGTTCAGGCTTCTAGTAAATTAATGAAATGTTTTCATCATGGTTAACTTTAGATAAATTAAAGCAATAGCGTGCTAAAAACTTAATAATGGTGTAAATTTACAAATTTTTACACCATGTAAGCCATTCCATGTGTAACTTTACAAATTTATTATTAAATCGAATACAAAACATGTTAAATACAAGTCTAAATACAATATAACGTTAGTATCTTGTAACCATATATGTATATAGTTTTCACATAATATTTTTTTAATCACGAAGATACAGTTTCTTAAAAATTCTGCAATAAAAACGAAAATGTTGGACTCAATAATTTGAGGAAATTCAATAATTTATATTTATCCATACACTCCCATACGTGGGCCTCCTCAATAAACGATTGAGACTGAAATAGGTCATGGTCCACTAGATCATCATTTAAAGATATGATCGAAATTATTCTTCCATTACATTGCAAATCAATAAAAATGCAAAAGCATGATTCGTATAAACAGTTTCAAACAACATATTATGCTTTTCAATTAGCAAAATGATAATCATATTGAAGATTACTTTGTTTTTAAACCATGTAAGGTGAGTAGAGATACAACAATCAAACTTTTAGATGATTCTTCTAATATTTCATAGCATAAAATTAAATTAATTACATTTGCCAGCCAAGTATTGCTATGGACATAATTACAATGAAGTGTATTGCGAACAATGTCTGCTTACAAATATACTATTTGTATTAATTAAAAACAAGTAATTATGAAATTTAATACATCATTGCAGACTTTCATTCTAATGTACCAAAATAATACATTTCAAATTGGTTAATATAAAATACAATTAAACAATAAAACCTTTGTATACAATATAAATAAAACTGCAAAATAAGTTTACAAATATTGCAACATGCGAGACATTCCATGCATAATAATATAATTGGTAATATCATATAAAGGCACATTTACAAGCAAAATGAATATAAAAATTCATATTAAAGTGTAAGAGAATGTTTGACAACATATGTTTATTTTCAAGAAAACCTTGAATTGAAACTTATTTATTTATTTATTTATTAGGACAGACAGTGGTTGTTACAATAGAACTTAGACTAATAAAATACACAATAAATAAATTAAGAGTAACACCCTTTGAAGGCGGTCACAACTTGCACTGTTTGTGATAAAACAATATGCGTTTACAAAATGCAACAAAACAAAAATAAAATAGGTAAACCAATGTTACAAATATCCGAAAACATTAAGAATATTAATAATAAAGAAGTTATATAAGGCAAAGTAGGTTAACACTTAGTATGTAAAAAACATGAGATAAAATTAAAATAAAATCGGGCAAAATAATTATAATACAATTATACATGGCAAGATGAGTCAACACCTAGTATTAAGAATTGAGATCAAATTAAATTAAAATCAACAAACAATATTATCATCACAACAAATATTTAAACACCAAAACACTATTAAAATACAAAAAATATATATAAAAAAAAAATTAAAACCTCAATAATAAAATTATACATAGCTAACAAGGCTAAAAATTTGTAATACAAAGAGAGAAAATTAAAATTAAAAAAATAAAATAATAAAAATAACTACAAAACAACCCATAGTTCTAGACAACAAAGATATAGAAACATAAAACCCTATGTTGACAAAATAGGAACAATGATGAAACGCACTAAAACTAAAACGAAACCTAATTGTTGCTAAGACTGAGTCCTTAAGAGCCTCAAGACATTTCTTTTAAATTTGTAGGGAGAGTCATTAAATATGTCGACTGATTTACTTAATACATTGTAATTTCTACACATTCTGGAAACTGTTGAGAACTGCTTTAAATTGGTTCTAGCTGAGGGTGGTTGGAACAGGGCAACGTGGCGTCTGGGGGCACGGCGTGGGACATGGAGGTTTATAAGATTTAACAATGGGGGGCAACATGGTAAATGACAAATCGAAAAGTAGAAAACTATCCAGATTGACTTCAATCTAATTTTTTCTATTGATTATTGGCATCGGCCGTTAAACTATCAAACAAATCATTTATTAAGGTTATTATTTCTGCTGTGAAAAAAAATATTATCAAAATTAAGATTAAAAGTAGAATAATCATGTTCTTGAAGATGTTGGATACTCTTCGTATAAACTAGTAGTGATATAGCCACTTGCCGGCTAAAAACTTGGGCTGCAAGTTCGACCTGTAATGTATGAGCATTTTAATTATTGTTTATCAATAAACAATATAAAATCTATACTAATATATAACTTTTGACATATTATCACTTTTTGTGATTAGTGACCACTTAAAAACAGAATCTTTATAGAAATTGTATATTTTAATTTACCTTCATTTTGTCATATGAAGTTGGATTTGTGTTTCTTTGTAAGTTTGGTGGTTCTTGCTTGGCCACCAAAACCATCTCATTTTTATAGCTTTTTAATACATTCCCTCTTTGCTCTTTGATAACCAATAAGGAGATGCTTTTTCTGAAAATTATAACGAAAACATTTTAACAAATGAGGTACATCATAGATATGATATAATTGGTTGGAGCCAATTTTGTTGCAGATGTCATTCATGCAATTACTACTTCGTAAAAGTTCAGCATTGGAATCTGATATTAACAAACAATACAAAGCAAATACTTTTTCGTCATTAGTATAGCGCTGACCTGTAAATGAAGTAACATTCAAACGTAAATGTGAATCTACTAATAACTTCTCAAATTAACTTAATATGTTATATTTCTTAAAGGGTTACTTTCGCCTTTAGCCTTGTTTTTTGTAATTGTAAAAGAAGTAACTTATTTCTTAATCTGTTAATAGATGCACGTAAAATCTGCTTATGAGGGGTAGATTTATTTGGATCTAGTCTAATAAGGTTAATTAACTGACATTTTACTTGACTACTACAGTTTCTTTTTTTAACATTAAACACAGCAATGGTAGTTGATGTTGATGAGGTAACACATATTTCTAGCTGTTCTCTATTAGGTGATATGTAAGGGTCATCATGAGATATAGCACTACTACTAGGTTAGTTACATTTAGATTGAAATGAATTTGAAACAACAGGTAACTCAGCAAAGTCAGAACTTATATCTGCCTGTACACTATTAAAGCATCCATAGTTTATAGTCGGTTGATTTACTATATCAGAAAGGACGACTACTTCAAAAATAAAAGGTTCTGTATGATAATTAATGGGTTTTAATTCTAAATGTTGCTGTAATTTATATTCGTGGTTTAAACACGGTTTTGCACAAGGTTTTAATTTTAATTTTTCATTAATATGTTCGGCAAGAAAATGTTTATGACAAAAACGAATACAGCTACGTTTAATAAAAGGTATGTAAGGTATTGTAAATATGGACAAACCTCTAACCACTTACCTAACCTCTTACCCATCTTGCTTGGTTTGTGAAGGGAGCACAAAAATATTTATTATTTGGTTCCCGAGTCTTACACGCGAGAAAAATGCACTTATTTACCATAGTTCTTACAAAAATAACAAGTATTTTAACACAAATTCAATAATAAACTATTACTCGTTTGAGCCGGTAAACACAAAGGTCACTTAACGCTATTTTATCTTTTACAAAAACATAAGCACACAAAAATAATAAAAAGGAAAAAACCGCCTTTGATTGCAAACTCTAGCACCAGAATCCGTGATCAGAAAGTTATTAAATTCCAATTATAAGATGATGGCACAATAGAAAATGGCGGCAAACGAGATACGTTTGACAGATATTTCAATACTAGTGACATAAGATACTACGACACACACACACTAATATAAATATGGAGTGCAGACAGAGAAAAATGAACGCGATCCATATTAAAATAGTGAGATAGCTAGCATAGCTTAACGTGCAACTTTTTTTATTCGGAGTTGGACGGGCCTGATTGCGACTGACAGTTCCGCGGCGGTTACGGGTAGGAGGGATGACCGGTCGACGCCCGAATTCACGTTGATTGTTGCCGAAATACTAATACAGATTTTCTATTATGTACTACTGTAAAGCCCTAATTAATCTGCTAATTCAATAATGTACATACGATATACATGTTTTAAGTGCTTACAGAGTAGTAAAAAACACTTATACTTTAAAAAATCCTTAAAATAAGCTCACGACGTGTTGCCGACACTTCTTTCTTGTCGTTACAGCATTATTTCAATTACGCGAATAAAATGACGGTTAGCGCAAATATCTCTTCACTATTGGCCAATATTCGCACGTATTGTAAAAGGCCACAAATTTAACCAATGAGAAATATCATTCAAACAGCTGGTTATTCTTTTGAAATAGAAAACAAATTAATGATGCGTTCATCTATAATGAAAAAGTTTACCATACTTATTATTTTATTAAAATAAATATATTTTACATTACTTTAATTATAGTTTCTTTTATATACTTATATATACTATAATTGTATCATGTTTAATGTAATTAAATCGAGTTTTAAATTACTATTAAAATATTATTAAATTAGAAAAAGACAATAGTCTGAATGAGCATTATTTTTTCCTTCATAGTCTGTGGCATTAATAAAATTTAATTTGTTCATTCTTTTTTATAGTCTATGAGCCATTCACTCATTATTCTATGGTTTATTTTTGCATTTTAAAATGTCACAAAACAAAACTGAGAAACTAATTATTTTGAAAGATTAGATTTTATGTATATTTTCAAATTATACATGCCCGGAAATGTCATCTATTATAAAATTTGACCTAAAAGAATTAAGAAAGTTAACTGGTGATAAAAATTCTTGTGTAATTGAAAAAAAGGTAACACAAAATTTGGCTCTCCAACCATGGTGTTTGGGGAACCTCAAAGAATCAATAAAAAATTTGCTGGATTATAAAATCGGGAAATTTGACAAAGAGTAAGTTGATATTAGAAATTTCTATGTCATTAGTCATCACAGAAAACCACTTGGATTAATATGTTGATGGCATGAGTTTACTAAATAAATTCAATTTAGTTAAATTTGTGTATTTGAATGTTATTGAACGTAATGTCCCCGGAAAATCCTGCTTAAACAATACCAAAGTTCACAAAAACCACATTGCTTATATGAATAACAACTAAACAATTTTTTTAGATTTAATGGGATTTTACTGAGCTACAAGAATTTAAGGCTTCTTCAAAATGTTGGAACCATCAGGAATGACAATGCTGACATATATTTCCAAGTACAAGCTGACTATTTTATCTTCCAACCATATGTGGGTGCTACGTTAACAGGAGTTGTTAACAAAAAAAGTACAACACATCTAGGCATTCTAGTCCACAGGTAATCATGATTGAATTGTTATTTATTAAACTTGTAAAATTGTGAATTGTGACATTATTGCAATGATTGCACCACTTTGCTGATATGTAAAGAACATGAATCATCATATTTTACATAACAAAACAGGTGTCAAATGAAAAGGCACTACATATTTAATATATCATTACATAAAATCAAATAAATTGTCAAACAGCAGTGTACACGCACTGTTGTGTTTCGGGTTGAAGGGCATTGTAGCCAGAATAACTACTGAACATATTGAGACTTAACATCTTATGTCTCAGGATGGCGAGCGCAGTGAAAATCCAAGCATTGCTATGTAATTCAAGATGTTGTTTGGTTTAGCTACTGTTCATGAGCAGTTGTATCGCTTACCATCAGGCGAATGGCATGCTTGTCTCGCCATTCATAGCAATAAAAAATATTGTATATTTTAAAATTCTACACATTCCTAAGATTATACAAAACAAAGTATTTGATGGCTGTGTAGAATGGATACTGAATTTGATCATCATTTGTTAATTTAAACATTTAAATAAAGGCAAATATTCATTCATAATCAAGTCATTGATTTGCTCTGTTAAATATTTGTTGTCACACAATATAATTTTACATGATTATCACATATAAGTGTCACATTCTCTGAGTAAACATGCAAAAATAATAAAGGAAATGTTGTGGTAGGGTATCCATTCAATTCATATCTGTCCAAAGAGTAACAAAAATGTCATACACAATTATTAATATTAATGCAGTAGTTAAGAGAAAACTAGCATTATTGTGATAACTTATCAGTGATAAACACTGAAAAAATAATGTCCCTAGTCTAGATTGCTATGTACTTACTATATCTTCTGCCAAACAGTAGAGTAAATACATTGTTGTTTTCGGTTTGAAGGATATTGTAACCAGAGTAACTACTAGACATATTGAGACGTAATATCTTACATGTCAGGATGGTGAGAACAGTGGAATGCCAAGCATTGCTTTGTAACACACAGTGTTGGTTGGGTTTGCTACTATCTATGAGAGGTTATTTCACTAACTCTCACCATTCATTTCATTTATTACAGACTTACCATCGGGGTTGTTATGGTTACTTTTTCATGTCAATAAAAAAAAATCAGTTATGATAATTTAATATGTGTTTATTCTATTACAGAGTATTTAATGTAGTTATACCAAGGCCTACAGAAGAGCCTGGGAATAAGTGGATTGGATCAAGTATACAGGAAGGTCAAGAAGTTACATTTAAAATTGTCGTCATGGATCTATATGGGGCATTGCCTTACATCAGAGGGAAATTAGATGAAAGGTAAAATCATTTTCAAATTTTCAATTATCTTGGTTGGTTTCTTTTTTTATTAAACAAGCTATCAAAAAAATAAAACACATTGAGCAATAATTGTTTAAGCTTTATCCGTTTTTAAATGATTTTCATAAAAATCAATATGATAAGACCTTGATATTATTTATTTCCAGTTCTGTAAAATTGCCAAATGATGGAGACTGTGAAGATATGGAAACTGAAACAATTCATACACCTCAAGTTTCCTATGTTGATTTTGATAAAACTAAACCCTATATACAGAAGCAAAGTGGAGATGGTTTGGTGGTAACACAAAAGAATAATACGAAATCAAGTACAAGCAAACATCAATTGAAGAATTGCAATCACTCCCCAGAAACCCCTAGTCAAATGGCAAATGGCAAAGGAAATCCTAGGAATAAAAATGACGATAGTAACATTGTGCCAGATAAATCAAAAACCAAGAGACGAAGCAAACCACAAGAAACAGACGTGAAACAATCAGATCCAAACCTTAGACCTAACAAAAAGCACAAAAGAGAAACATAATTATTTTATTTTATTTTTTAGTGATTATATTTAAAATTCTGAGTAATATACAAATATATACATAATTTTGACTTTCATATATGAATACTAAAATTGCCTCGTCAGAATCTACAAGAGACATTTTAGTCTCACAAACCACAAGATCCTAAACAATCATCTGTGGATCACACAAATATTTGTCTCTGTGTGGGGATCGAACCCGCTGCCTAACGTTTCACAGCCGGCGTCTAACCAACTGTGCCATGGGGGCTGTCATATATTTAAATATATAGGCGTTCAGTTATTGAAATTTGATTAAACCCATGTAGATGTATTAATTTTATTGGAAGAGACAGCAGTGAACAGATAAAAGAAAGTTAATTGTGCCAATAGTATGCTTTAGCGCACAGATCACTAGCGGCATACATGTGTGGTGTTTTACTCCTTGCATTGGTTCAGCATACATACAAACGACTCATCTGATAAGGTTTTTGATCATTAGTCTCTGCCAACCCCTAAAAGATAGAGACTTGAAGCTTATTTAAGTTCCCATGTATTAGATATCCGCCGCCCATGAACATAATAGGACACACGGACCATATATGCTTTACCATTGTTATAAAATGGACAGGATCTTTTTTATCGACATGGGGCTTCCAGTTAATTAAGCATGTATTTTTATTTTTGTTAAATAAACTTAATTGTTTTATTTTAATTTGATAACGTACTGTTTCTTCTTTTATTATGATGGCTGTATGAATAACTTTCCTTTGCTTGATGCCTTTTTATTAAGAAATAAACCTGTCAAATCGAGCGATGTTTTTTGTAGGTTATTAAAATTAAATTCCCATAAAATTACCGAAACATAGCAGAAATGTCTGCAAATTTAAGGATTTTGAATAAACGTATAACGCAATCTTCATCATACATATTCCTGAGGTATAATATAAGAATTAAAGGTAATCGAAAAATCATCTAATGATTTTTATTTACTATTAATTTTGATTAAATATTTTTAGATGTCCGCTTACTTTACAAAAAAGACATTATGCTAAACCGACGAGTTTTCCCGACTATTATCAAAACCCAATATTTAGAAAAGATGAACAGTCCATATTGCTTGAAGAAGGAGAATTGTCGAGACGAGCTACGTTACCCGTAAAACCACCAGCAGTGTACGAATCATCTTCTGTGTATCACGATAAACTAGTAAAGTAAGTCATCTTAATTATCGAATACTTAAAAATCGCCTGTATAAAAAATTGCTTGTATTCAAACCTAAAGTATTAATATTGCTTTGAATTTTTGTGGATATGATGTGCAGCTTAAGCAGCGACAGCAAATTTTTTTAAGTTTGATATGTTCATTGATAAACCTATCACTAAGTATGTCATGTATGTATTCAAGTTTACAGAATGCTTTATTCTATTTCAGCAAACTGATTAATCATGTAATGGAAAAAGGCAAAAAACAGCTTGCTCGCAATCTGGTTGAAAAGGCGTTTGAAAACATCAAGAGAAAGCAAATTGAGCGCTACCACCTAGCATCAACCCCAGAGGAAAAAGCCAAAATAGAACTAGACCCCAAAATATTATTACACAGAGCTGTAGAAAATTCAAAACCTTTGTTACAATTAACACCAATTAAAAGGGGTGGTATTACTTACCAGGTAATTATTTTGTCAGTTATTAAGTTCTGCTATCAATGTTGAATTTACAAATCCTTTTAATTGAAGAAAAAATTATAATCTTAAATTTGAAATGTTTGACATGTATCCCAAGGTTTTCCTTTTCAAAATCAAATGAAATAATGCAACATGAGCAACGGAAAGTAGAATAAACACTGTGCATATTTTCTTTAGTTAAATATACTTTTATGATACAGTTGACCCTACAAATAAACTTATAAACAAAATTAGTTTATTCTAAATAATATCATTTCAGGTTCCTGGACCAATCACAGAGAACAGATCACTATTTTTGGCAATAAAATGGCTGCTAGAAGCAACATATGAGAAGGAACGGACTGTTCACTTCCCAGAACAATTTGCATGGGAGGTTCTAGAAGCTGCAAACAACACAGGAAAAGTTATAAAGAGAAAACAAGACTTGCACAGACAATGTGAAGCGAACAGAGCATATGCACACTATAGATGGCAGTAGTGAGCATTTATAAATAAAATAAGTTTAGATCTACAATAGTATAAAGAAAAATCTAGTGTAATTTTACACTTGAGAAATAAGTTCAAATAAATTAATATCTTGTTTGATATGGTGGTTTTAGATGATCATTTTGACTGATCCTATCCCTATTCTAGTATTTATGGTTTTTATAGATACAACATGCCCTATTATAGAATCTAATCGATAAATAACCTGTTAGTTCAGAACGACGATAGCTACAGTTTTATAATAATTGTAGAATTACCGCCATCTAACGAAAACATTTAGTATTACTTGCAGAATTAATTGCTGGCAGACAAAATAATCGATATAGGATCAGAGTCTGACTGGCATTTGCATTGATTTTATTTACTCGTATTATAAAAGATCAGCTACAAAACCGTAATCTTACGGACGATTCCGTCGATCAAGAACCATAACAAGAAATAATCAAGAGTAGGTTTCGAATAGAAGGGAGAAGCGGTTAAGGGTTGAAAAAAGGAATAAGTTGTCAACAGAGGGCACTATGCATAGATGAATGTAGGGAAAACGGTCGGGCCGGGATCCTCGCTGCGAACCTTTAAATACCTTATGATTATTAAATTATGCGTGCTTAGGGAAACATTTACGGTCTTACTAATAAACATTTATGCATCCTGTATAGCAGCGTTATAGCGTAATGATTACTAATAAACAATGTATAGGGATTTTTATCTTATACGCCCGTTATAACAGTTGCATTAGTGTATGCCATTTTATACAATCCTTATTCAGTCGGTTGACGTTGTTTAGAGTGCATATAACGTACAAATTTTAACTGATTGTCAGGTCTCATCTCGCGACATGTTTTAATATAGTTTTTAATATGTCTTTTTGCATTATTTCAATTATTGTGATATACTTGAGTTGACGGTGAGGAACGGCCAAGAAAGAGAAAAGCTTACAAAATACGCTTCGATCACTTTTTTCTGGAAGAAGATGAATTTAAAAGGAAATTTTACAGGTTTACTAAAATATGTTAAGTCAAGGAAGTGGTGGACTTGATTCGAAAAGATATAGAATAGACAAAGAAGGGTGGTGGTGAAGAAAGATATAACAAAAGAAGTAGAGATTTCGGTTTTTGTTGAATGGATTTAGCGTGTCTTTGAAGAGTGTAAAAACATAGTTGCACTTGCTGTACTGTACAATATTGCAATGAAAATGGCAGAAAATGCGGAATTCTTCAAATGTTTCAGACTCAACCACCAATTCATCAACAACAGAGACAGGCAGCAGACAATACTACTGGACAAACTGCAAGACAGTTGTTTATAAGAACATATTTTTAACAAATATGTCATTAAAATAAAAGAACAAGTTTTTACTGAGAACTTATTTTATTTATTTGAGATTCAAGTAAAATATTATGCAATTTAAAATTTCTTAGTAGAAGCTCATGTTCAGTGCCCATTCATAGGTTTCCGACATATGTTTTACTTTTTTTCTAAGGAATGCCAATTAGTAGCACGCTTCCTCTTCTTTGCTACGATACAAACATCTCCTTTTTCCATTTTTACAATAATAAAATTAATACATACGAATCAAAGATATGAAATACAACGGTTTGTTTTTTTACTTTTTAAATTTCTTGCGTAAAATGACAGTTGACGTTTCAACGCGCGTTCAAAACATGTTCTCTAATTTTCTAGGACAATTTACAGAATGGAAAATGTTAAATAAACAATTTTGATACACTGAAAATATTTTTTGATTAAAAGGAATTGTTGTTTCCCTATTTTTCAAGCCATTGGTAAATAAAATCATGTAAAGATTAAAGAAAAAATAGAAAAATAAATAAGTGGCGTTTGCAACGTTTTAAGGTTTCGGAACGCTTCCCAAAATGTTACCAGTAGTTATTGTCATAACAATTAAATAGTTATACAAGGCCTATACACTGTTTATTAGTAAAGTATTGTATAAGTAACTATTCACGCCTTATCTATTGAATAAGTATATAAACGTTAAACAATTGTGTAATATATTTTTATTAGTAAGACTGTTAATGTATAGTTTATCATATAGGCATATAGAACTGTTAGCTTTGCCTGTCTTGACGGGTGTACTTCCAGTCGACCTGGAGGGGCAACATCGCGCCGCCATGTATAACTATACTAAGGAGAAGATGGATAAACGATTTTTAACCGCACGTGAACTTTTAAAAGTTGACAAATTATTTAAACCGCTTTCAGTGGTATGTAGCCACATATATAGCGAACGATGAGATGGGAGGCATCTTTGAAGAGACGACATCTATACCAATATTTTCCTTGTGTGCGTGATCGTTTGACATAGACTTGGATAGATGTAGATTATTGCCTATCACAGTTCCTCATGGGCCATGGTAACTTTAAGTCTAAACTTTAATTTTTTAAGCTTGTTGAATCGTCTGCGCGCCCATGTTCAACATCTAATTGCTAGTATGAACAGTCCGCGCATCATATACTTTGGGAGTGTAGTCTTTGGCAGAATGGGCGTAAAATCATGCTGGATAGTATGCAGATATCATCTGGAGTTGTATACTACATTGACCTTGTAGAGACTAGGAAGAACTTCCGTGCTTTTCGGCATTTTTGCCATACCTATTACTGGAAACAAGTGTAAAAGCTCACATAATAGGTCCCATAATGATTTGATCCTATTAATTACACTTTCTGATTAATTATGTTGAGACAAGTTAGATGTTCCCGGAGAATGACTCACATTTTTTGAAAACATGTTATTTACGGATACAGTTTCTAATCTCATTGTTTTAACTTAATAAGGTTCCTTATAATTATCGTAATAGCACAGACAAAAAACTACTAGCATCTATCTCCATAATTCTTAGAGCCATAATTACTTCAATTTAGTCGTTAAATATGTCCAATGTCCAACTGGACATCGGCCCAGATATCATTTGAACGGCTGATTAAGATTATTATCCACCGATTTGATAATAATTTAATTTCAACATAAGTAAAAAGTTAATTTCATTAGATACTTATTTAATATTTTATTGATAAGAAAATTAAACAAGAATAGTAAACTGATAAATTTGGCTGTATTTTTCATTTTAAAAATACAATCCATTTATGATTCCGTACAGTCCCTACATTTATTGATTGTTCATTGCTATGGCATGTAACCGAAGCATAAAAGTGAACTTTTAATATTAGTTCACACTTTCGTGCCATAACAATTTCCCTTACTGCCAACTTCGACTAAGAACCAATACCTACCTACCATTGAAACAAAATACAAGAAATATACGGAGTCCTCGAAAGTCGAAGCCGATGCGCGTGTATGAAAACATCAATGACCGTTGAGGAAGCGAAAGAGGTAATGTATGGATCGTAGCTCTTGGCGGTTGGCGCTCTAGAGTCTGTCTACCCTAATGATAGATGGATATGTACGATGTAGTATGTACTTAGTCCCTACCATTAAAGTCATTTAATGTTTGCGTAGGTTCTACATCTGAATAGTTTTTAGGGTCTATTATTATATATTTCTTTTCAATTTGATAAGCGTCAAATCGATGTTTATAAGTATATATTACGATTTCGACTAGGTGTGTAAAGTGAAATTATATATTTGTTTATCACAGAGCAATTAAAGATGCACACACAGCGTTTCGGATATTTTGGTTATGTTGGTACTAGGTAAAGCAGTAGTATGCAGCACGTTAGATTGGTCGTCTACAAAGATATTCCTTCTGCAAAACAAGAGACAAAGCACAAACGTGCTTGCAATAGTTATTCCGAGGATTAACTAGGTTTGGCTAGTGCGGATAATAAATCTAAATGGTTATTCCGGAGTTTATGATATTTGGACTTGAAAACGTAGACATCATAATCTCTCCTGCTGGGCAATAAATAAATAAATAAATACAATAAATTGTAAAACCATAATATGATAAGTATTGTAATACGTAGTTATGTACAATGATTTGTATTACGTGTAAAAATCGTTATATTCCACGATTTGGTAAGGATTGTTGCGGACTTTTGTCAATATTCTAACATAATAAAATCACTGGAATATTCTTTCCTCTAATAATAAAATATTCCTCTCTTTCTCCTTCTTTTAAACCCATCCCATGTCTGTCTGCAAGACATTGCTGTAAGCGATAAGACCGCCATTTGTACTTTACTCCACTAGAGATTAAAAAAATTGCCAAATGTAAAACAGCCAAAATCTTTGACTTGACTTGCCTACTATACAATTATTTTTTTTGCATATCGCCGTAGATGTAAGGCTCGTACTACAATTCACACTTTTCTCATTCTCCATATTATTTGCCCCCCCCCCCCCCCTCCCTGGGCAATCGGCTGGCGACGCCCCTGATTTTCTGAAAGGCATTTAAATGAACGAATGATTAGTACGGAAATATGGTTTAAAACTTAAATCTATTAAAATGATTTACAACCTTTTTACCCTAGCTGTATACAAACTTTCTAATTAAATAGCCGATGTTGAAAAGTTTTTGCTAAATATCTCAAAGACCCACCGTTGGTCCGACTTTGCAGGTACAAACAAAATAATAATTTTGGTATATACGTACATAATAAAAAGCTGAAAAGTCCATGTCCCGTGTTTAAAAATATAAATGACTCATGTAGTTATATTTTGCGAATATCTATGTTATCTGGGTACATTATGCCTTTGATAATCGGATATGTAAATGGATAATGGAATCAGGGATTGAATAATTAATTACTATGTTTTAATACTGCAATAAATTCTACTTAATAGTTAATTCTTATTTACATTAGGGAGGAATCTCCACATACACTTTACAGCTGGGATTAGGCCTTAGGTATTACACAACTTTGGCACTCTACGGGTTGATTAAGACCGCTGGGCACCACGCTGGGCCAGAGGCACCGACTGCTTCTTCTCTTTACTTCCCATGGGCGATGTGAAAAGGAAGTCTAAGGACATTTCCTATTAAAAAAAATAACCTGGAACTTCCATTGATAGAAAATTAATTTTGACCATTTTGCGCTATATTACTGAATTTGTATGAAACATTCTTAAAATGGCCGATAACGTTCCTTTGCACTAAGTACACCGGCCCACAGTTATTAATGAACGAAATGAAACGTAATGATTTCCCGATTCACAAAAAAACCCTCAATAAATTAATGTAACAGCCGCCGGGCGTCGGCAAAAAAAAACCATCATGAATTACTAAGTAATGTTTGGCAGTACGCTCGGCTCGGCTCTTGAGACATAAGATAGTAAGTACGTCTAATTATGGCAAACCGGAACACAACAGTACATTTACACTGCTGTTTTGATGTTGCTGTTAGATGTTGTGAGAGAGTAAGTATTTGAATAAAAAAAATATAAATTATCCGAAAATTATAATTGTAAGTTCATGTTGGAATGTTACTTAGATCGCACCACAGACCAAGAAGTACGATTGCACCGACCAGATGCTATTGTGGCTTTAGGGAATCCCAGAGAGGCTCTACCACTTGTGCATTGAAGCAGTTACTTTGAATATTCTATATTGTTGATTTCCAAGCCATTTACGATCGATATCAGAACACTCCTTATCAACATGACTCATGCAAGGTAATATTATCATAAATATTTTGAACTGTAACATATCTGTACATCTATGTCATATAAACAAAAATTAAAGTGTGAAAAAGAATTTTCCAACTACATGTCGTTATTTACACGATACCTATACCGAAAATGATCAAAAATAAATAAAAAATACGTATTTTTGTCTATCTATAGTTCTGTTTGTAATCGCTAATCTCGAGAACGGCTGGACCGATTTTGACGGGACTTTTAGTGAAGGATAGCACATTTCTTAGAATTTTAACCCATTCAATGCGGCAACAAATTTTGCTCTCGCTACCCAGATGCGGCATACTCCTTAACGTAAACGCCGATCGGCGTGAGCCGCCCCTGACGGATCAAAAATAATACGCCGATCGGCGTGCGCCGCATTGAATGGGTTAATATAAATTCATGATGGGGCGGGAAATTTTCGTAAAGTAAGTAATAGGCCACATAATGTGCTCAACGCGATCCTCACAAATAAATAGTGAAGAAACTCAGAGTTTTAGAATTTTCTCAGTTTTTGGGGCGAAATGCGGGACGTAATATCTTATTTAGGTGAGTGTGGATTAATTTTTAAGATATAAAACATATTGTAAATATAGTTATGCAAACAAAGTTGCAGGCAAAAACTAGTAATTATATAGATAGTATAGAAAGGATTTTAAATAAAAAATATATATTTGCAATTGATATTTCCACAGATATGTATGTAGGCTTTGTGAACTTTGTTTATCTAAGTTATATAGGCCTTTTGATAGGTCGAAGTTGAGTGTAACGGGTATTTACATGGAGCTGGCGTAATCAAATGGCATGACAAGCTGAAGACGGGCAGCAGCTTTATTAAGGCGAGAAGGTACTATGGCGCCCTGCACTCGTCGACTCGCTTGCCAAACGGGATTTTTTTTTAACTGCTTATGTCCGGCAAACGAGTTAACATCAGGAGGGGAGCAGGAAGGAAAAAGGATGGGAAGATGAAAGGGGTATTGGACATACAGCATTCGCACTCACTGAACGAACTGCAAAGCTGTCGATTTCCTTTGAGACAGTGGTACCGCCTCGGACGAGCCCAATCGTGCTGAGTTATGAAAACAGCGTGGCTTTACCACATCGAAAACTACTGGCAAAACTGGTGAATATTGGAAAAACCACTCCAATAATATGATTCGACGAGGAAGTCAATTTTGAGCAGTGGGCTACTCTTGGCTGGAGAGGATGATCATCTTAATACTCATATTGATCGCCGATTGTTACATGTATTCATCCATGTTCTTTACCTCTATGTGTGTACTATGTGTACAATAAAATATTTAAAAGTAAAGAAATGCTCCAAACAGGAAAACTAGTGAAAATGCCCGTTCTAGGCGAAATTGTTGCCGTACTTCTCTCATTAAAATACAGGCAAAAAATAGCAAAACACTATAAAATAAGTCTGCGGCGCCAATGCTAAACGCTACTAGTTGTGAAGCGGCTGAGTCACGTACCCAAAGCACTTCAATTGAGCACTTGAATAAATTAGTCACGCTTAGAATCAGGTGAGCGAACAGCTGGTCTTGTCATTTATGGAAATAAAAATGAGGTGTCTATCTTTATACCAAATTATAATCCAAAGAGGTGGAGGACTAAGGTCCAAACCCTTACTCATAATGTTAGGAAGTGTTCAGGACCACGATATAAAAATATATTTTACTTCCGATATAACTTCTCGGCAGCCTCGGTGGCATATTTGTACTACGATTACAAAGCTGAGGTCTCGAGTTCAAATTCCCGGTCGGGCGTAGTAGTATTTCTATTAATTAAGCCTAGAGTCAGGATTACGAGCCCGATATGACGATAGGCTCGCCCCATATCACATCGTGGGATAGAACACACAAAGCAGAACGTGGGTGTCTGGTAGCACCTCTGCCTACCCCTTCCGGGAAAAAGGGTATAAGTGTATGTATGGTAGAACTACTTGAGGCAGGTAATATCAACATATATCTACCCGAGATATTAACAAGGAATCCATTGAAAGCATTGTGTTTGTTTTATGAATGTCAAGTGTTGTGCTTGATTGAGTTGATGTTTTGTTTGAGTACACGAGCACTTAGTTTGCACTGGTAGTTATTAAACTTATAGCTTACTTATTGTTTCTTCGGGTTCGGAAATTTAAATATATAAGTATATATTTGTTAACATTTTGATAGCATGACAATGAATTTATACTGCAGTAAAGGGACACTTGGATGCGCTTTTCTGAGATTTATTCACGAGTCACAGCACGGCACAGTCATAATCAAAATATGGCTAGGATATAGATAATAATGGAGTATTTTATTATAAGAAAGAAAAAATCCAAAAACAATAAATCTATATAGTAGAGCAATAAGCAATGAGTTTAAGTTAATTTCAATTTATAACTCTAAAGAATAAATTTATAATCCTTCTTGAAATTTTTTTTTTATATTTCCCAAAAAAATGCGAAACGGCAGCCGCCATTATGGAGTCATTACGTCAATCCGCGGGTAGAATCATATTAGTACTTCTTGGTCTGTGAATCATATAAACCTATTAAGTGAACAGAGAAGTTGTAACAGTATTCTTCCCTACGATATTTTTTTAACATATTACAATGAACGACGGTTTCGTTAAAGTAGACTTTAATTAGACTAACTCATGTCTATTGCAAATAAAGAAAGGTTTTTTTTACTCGTGGAGTGACGTATCACATGGCGACTAGCGTTTTCATACATTTGCGCGGATAAATTTAAAATATAAATTTCAAATGGATTTTTAAGGGGCTTGCCGATCGAATAAAAAATTTATAATTTTTAAATAGTTTTCTGTTACCTCAGGAACAACTTAAAACACTTTTCAAAAAAGGGTGGAATACCTTATTACTGGGATATTTGGCTCCCTCTCGATAATAACCTTCGTTAACCATGGTGGTGGAGTGGCCGCTGTTCGGGTGGACCTTTTCGGCCACAAGCTTTGGGACTTCGGTAATATCACCCATCGAACTTAATGATAAGCATTCACAACACGTTGATTTTCTGTGAAACGATGGTGCCACCTCGGACACATTTGTTTTAGAGTTTGGACTGTCCTCAACTCTCTCATAAAAACAATCAAAAATTATAATACACCATTTTAGTTATATTCGGAAGGTGGGGCGTAACATCAATATACAAGGCAGGGCTATGGTATCTTTCGAGCAACTATAGGCTAATCTTTCTTTTGGGTGTCTTCTCTAGTTATTGGACAACTTAGACTTACTAATAACAGCTTTTCTGTAATAATCACCTATTAAAGTGAAAGACAAAGAACATCTGTCATCGCAGAAGAGAAGATAGAATTAGTAAATTGAATCGGCTTAAAAGAAACGAACCAGACGCGGCAACCAACATGTTTACGCTAATCGTGGGTTCAAATCCTAGGATTTGTATTCTCTAGAGAATACCACCTTTTCAGAGTCATGTGTGTATTAATAGTCAATCATTACGCAGTATGACGGTGAAGGAAGATAAGATAAAAAGGGAAAACACAAACTCACGCCTATGTCCATTTGGGGTAGGCAGATTCTATAGAGCGCTACCCGCCAAGTGCTACTGTTCAAACACATCTGTGTCGATTCATGAATTGTCATTAATTTTTTTATACATGCTTGTCAGTATACGAAGACTCCGTATTTTGCTCCTTTCTTTAACACATCTTGTACTTCTTTTCAGACCGACTTCACCATACATTTACGCCCCATAAATCTCTTTCGTCAGTCATCTCGCATCCATCCTCTCCAACCAAACCACCGAAGTATTCCTTTCTCAAGCTTAGTCACTAGATGAAAAGATATTGTGTGTCCTCTTTCAATCCACTTTTCTCCTAGGTAAAGGAAAAAATCGTGCGGAAACCTGCATACCATAGCGATTCGCTGTATTTCGATATTTTGTTTTTTTAATTAATCGACTTAAATAAAAGGAAATTATTGGCTTATTCTTGGATAAGTTTATGTTATTTTACTTGGTATAATTTGTTGTTGTTTTTTTTTATGTTGTTCAGTTATGATGTAGTAATTATGTATAATATAGGTTATTATTAGGTGGTTATTATATATTTAGATCTTATATATATGTAGTATGTTTTTTAAATTATTTTTCTTTAAATTATTAATTATTGATTTGTGTGCTTACGTCCGTATGTCATCCAAGGTGATCCAGTTCGTGTTGCTGAGGGAGTTTCTTGCGCCGTTTCTTCTTCACAGCTACAACACGTTCCGAAGCGGTGGTAGCAGGAATTAATGATTCAAAACATCTTGTGGAAAACTATTTGAATTAAGAATATTTTGATTTTGAACACTGAAAATCAGCATTGCGCTGTGGTCCGCACCGCAGTGTAACATTTTGCTGACCTGCTTGGTCACAGCCACGACGCGACGTCTTTGTACCCTCTTTTTAATTTTAATTTCTTTTATTTTTTTTTACATCTATATATGTACGTCGTTTGGTTCGCTAGTGACAAATAAACAATTTTTGCTTCTTTCTTCTTACGAATAGAAATAATAACCTATATTATACATAATTACTACATCATAACTGAACAACATAAAAAAAAACAACAACAAATTATACCAAGTAAAATAACATAAACTTATCCAAGAATAAGCCAATAATTTCCTTTTATTTAAGTCGATTAATTAAAAAAACAAAATATCGAAATACAGCGAATCGCTATGGTATGCAGGTTTCCGCACGATTTTTTCCTTTACCTAGGAGAAAAGTGGATTGAAAGAGGACACACAATATCTTTTCATCTAGTGACTAAGCTTGAGAAAGGAATACTTCGGTGGTTTGGTTGGAGAGGATGGATGCGAGATGACTGACGAAAGAGATTTATGGGGCGTAAATGTATGGTGAAGTCGGTCTGAAAAGAAGTACAAGATGATTCACTTATCTATTGAGTCATGCAGAGTCATGCATGCTCTATATACATAATATCTACTTAATACTTATTATTCAATTGTCATATTTGTCATAGGTTATTTTTTCCTCATAGAAATAGTTTGATAACAAAGTTTGGTATATCGATTTCGATTTTTATACATTTTTTCATATCTTATGCGAGGTTATCTGTTATCATATTATGTACATCCTTACTTATATTATAATCGTGAAAGTTTGTATGTTTGGATATTGGATGTTTGTTACTCTTTCACGCAAAAACTACTAAACGGATTTAAATTAATTTTGATAAAGAAGTAACTGCCACCCTGAATTAGCTCAATTTTGACCCAGAAAAGTAGTTTAACTAGTGTTTCTTTGGGATGAGCAAGGAATTCAAATATCCGTATATTATGTTAATCTTTTAAATTCAAAGGAATGGCACGGGAGAGGATAAGACAGGACTACGGAATATAACGGGAGGGGAAAATTAGTGTCGTGGTCGGCAGTCCCATTAATAAAAAATAAATAAAGAAATACACCCGGCAGTCACATACAAAGTACTAATCCCATATTAAGACCAATTAGGTATTTTGTCGTGGATATCAGAAACTACGAGAGACTTTTCGGCCTCACAACCACGTAGACCCCAGATATTAAGTTTAAATACAAAACAGTACGCAAAACAATATGTTGTTGATATGAAATGGACTCAAATAGTATCTGTATTTCTGCACCCTGGCTAAGCTGGGCCTGGCCCTTAGTGTATATATAATCTTTGATCATCATGATCATCATGATTATAAGCCCATCCACGTCTACTGCTACAGACCGAGTCCAGTAGTGTGCCATAGGAGAGGTCTATGTCCAGCAGTGGACGCGGGTGCGCCAATTATATATTTTTTACATGTAGGATAGTTTATTCAATGGGTAACGCCTAGCAACGAGTGTACGCAATGGTGAAAACTGTCATAGCAACTGTGCATTAGGTAACGTTGCAAGTTTAGTCGGCCAGTTTGAGATAAACATGACTCACTGCATATATCCATATCTAGACACCTGCTGTCAAGTGCCTAGTCACCGTATGTATCATTTAATTAAATTTAATGCATGGTTCTTTAGAGCTCGTCTCTCCGGCTGGAAAAGTACTTTTGACATTTTATTTTGACAGTCTCCGTGGCGCAGTTGTTTAGAAGCCGCCTGTGAAACGAGAGGTCGCGGGTTCGATCCCCGCACCGAGATAATATTTTTTTTTTATTTTTAATGTTCTTCCGTGTCAGTATGTATGTGAGACCGAAGAGTCTCATAGTTCCTGATACCCATGAAACAGGATTCGATCTTAGTGTGGGTGATCTTAGTGTTGTTTTTTGTCACTATAAATTAAATTGTAGTCTCTTGATATTGTTACGGACAGAAGTGGGTAAAACGGTATTCAAAACTCTTTAATATTCATTTTATTTCAATAATTTCGTAGAAGCTTTAAAGTTTAAACCCGATCCCTAGACAGATTAGACATCTCTAAAGACTCGCTGATTATAAACGGTGTCATTCAAATCAAAACAAAGAAGAATTAAGAATTATTCGGTCAAATTGAGTGGTGTCATTAAATAATTACACCCAACAGTCACATACATAATCCTGACCTCACACTAAGATCGAGTCTTGTGGCATAGGCTGTGGTCCAAGGTATCTAGAACTACAAGAGACTTTTCGGTCTCACAAATACTCAGACCCGAAACAAATAAATATGGTCCGCAGAAATAATTGTTTCGGTGCGGGGATCGAATCCGCGGCCTTTCGTTTCAAAGCCAGCGTCTTCCCAACTGCGCCACGGAGGTTGTCATTGCCACAGAGACTACTAGGTACTAAATATACTAAATAAATTCGCCGGTTGCACTGCAGTACGAAAATGCATTTTTTTTATTTATTCTAGCACCAGCAAATTGGACCTCCGGCCTCACTCACCAAATGAAACGTGATAGTATTGTTCACGTCGGTTTTCCGTGGGTCAGTTGAGCTCAGCCCCGGTCGAGACAGCCCATTTGTACTGAAGTGATGGCTGGAGCGAGGCTCCGAAACTAACAACGGGCGGGGCAGTCGGTACATAATGGTCATTGGGCACTACGAAACCTATTAACTAAGTAATTGTAGGTATAAAAATAGTACATTGCCATTAATTAAGATTGCCATTTATAGAAGGGTGACACAATAAACGTCAATTACCTATTACATATTACAACAACTATAATATACGTATATTGTAGCAATGTGTTGTTTTATTCCCTTTAAGCTATAGCCGTAAAATGATAATAATTAATAACCTACTTATTTATATATAGTTTTAAATATTTAACAAAATATTATACTGCAGTGGTTTATCGTAGGTAACACAATATGAATAATGACTGGGTTTTCTTCCTCCAAATATACAATATTATGTCATAATTTAAACGTATGTAATATGTATACATAATCATTCTTAACATCTACCATTCTTACCGCCGTACTGAGAGACATTTAATGTCAATTAAATCATTACTTAGTGTAAATTTTTTGAACAAAATCTTTACTAAGGAACGATTTAATTGACATTAAACGTCTCTGAGTGCGGCTGTTAGTCATAGAATATATCTGTGTGATGTACATGTATTCATTAATTTTATTGTGTCAGGGATCAGAGATCATGTTACCATCAAGGATACATATTAAGCTATTTAAGAAGCTGGTCTTACAATCCAGGAATGTTAAGATTAAGCGACTCGGAGAAGATTAACGTGGAAGGTAAATGTCAAGGTTCTTGACGAACGCTAAGTATGTAATAGAAGTCTCGTAGTAGTTATCCCAGACAGGCGTCGGGACTGATTAATCCCCGCTGTCCCGCCTACCAGTTTAGAGAAACAGTCGCGTTACATTATACAACAAAACTGTCGTCAATATTGAAAATATAAATAAATATCATGAGTCACTAGTACCACAGCACAGCCCTATGAATCTATCTGGTCTCAAGTGAATATGACACATAATCTCAAGTGTATTCCATATTCATATCTAAAAATAAAATAAAATTTAAGATATTAGCATTTCAGTCAACAATTAACGACAATATTAATTCAGGAGTTCTCTATCTTTGCGATGATTCGTTATCAAGTGTTGATAGTGGGCATACTGTGAAGCGAGTGCGTAGGTTCAGTGCATAATCGACAGGTGAGCGTGAAACGTTATTGTGTATGAGTGCGAAATTCTTATGTGTTATTGGCCATTAAAATTCTTTAGAAAAGTTATGTGTGCATCAATGGACTTCGTATACGTTAACTATCAGTTGTTTTATAAGTCTGAACATTTATGAAATGCATAATAGTCGGATGTGTAATATGTGAATTTTCTGTCATAATCATTATAGTATTTTCGTGTATAACGTGTCAACATACAAATATCCTGCGTAGGCGGATATTGAAAACTTATCAGATTCTTATGGGGTAGGAATTATGTTTGCTTTTATTCCGTGGTTCTATAAAGCTTGTTCGTTTGTTGTATTTTTTTTATGAAAAAATTGTTATTTATTTATTTTATAATATTTTATATATAGTTGCAATTACAATTTTCATGAAAATTATTAAATAGCATTTTTAATATTTTGAATTTTAGAGTTTAGGCAGAGTTGCACAATATTTTATGTTTATCTGAGATATCTTGTGATTATGAAAGTAATCTTAAAATGAAACTAAATATATATCATGTTATTTATTTGTTTTCAATTGTAATATCTGAAAATCTTTCAAATATATAGGTGTTTATAAAATACCTTTTAATCTTATTAAAAGCAAGACGACGTTTGATAGCTTATACATACAATAAAAAAACTATCGTTATATTATGTATTTACATAATTACAATGTGATCATATGGCGAACCTACGAGGAAAGGAATGTATATTTATTTCCAATCAATATTATCTTATTATCAAGGAAGATTTAAAAGATTATAAAGAAATAATAGCATTACACTGACATGCAGATTTTTTAACATAATAACTTACTCACGGTTTTATAATGTAAGTACGATAAATAAAAGTCCAACCAGCCTTATGACATTAGTGCATTTTCTTGTTCTTTTGATGTGGTCGTGTCCACTATGTTTTATTCCTTAACAATGGTTTTACTCCCCGCACGATCGCTTTCCATCTGTCTCTGTTAAACTTTAATCGGGAGCATTCGTACATAGGGCCTCCTATTGCAGATTTAAGGTCAGTTCACCTCGTTAGTCTCATCAGTCCTTCAACTCTGCCCTGAACGATTGGACCCTCTATGGAGTCATTATTTCGCCGTGAAACATGACCGAAATATCTGAGTATCGGGGACTGTACTATTTTGGAAAAAAGCTCCTTGATGGCAAGTTCCTGAAGTGTGGAAACGTAACGTATTAGTAATGATGTACATAAATAATAACTAATTGACAAAACTAAAATACGGGAATCTTGCGGGAATGAGAGTCTCATGGGCATGGGCGTAAGGGGCATAGTTCTGCGGGCGTTGTGTATCCAGAGTTTGAACTTTAGAGGTTATTAACACATCTTGGTGTGCAACCAAAGGGCCTCGTTAAATGATGTATCTCTCTTACAATGATACTCATCCATAAATGTCAAATATATAGCTGTGTTTATTAATATTTGAATGTTAAAGCCGCTACCATATCAGATGTACTTCGGTTGACGCAGGACATTTTATCATCATTACATTTATGATAACTCATGAGTAGATATTAATTTGATACCCTTTGCTATAGCGTTGCAAGTACGTTAAGTTTTGATTTGATTTCGATTTTTGACCTTGTCGCATCCACAAAATCAGTAGATCGCTAAGGTCTTGCCCCTAAGGCCCCTTTGGATAGTTGTTACCAGATACCGTATTTTTGGCACGACGGTTTGACTATAATGGACATGATACTCGATTTAATTACAGTGTATTTCAAAATTAGAAATCTGAACAGTGAGAGATGGCTATTTCGCCGTTAAACAAAATTATGTTGGCCTGTCCTAACTTTAGCATTCATTAGCTGTTTTTAAGTCCAAAGCCACAGTAAAATCACAAACAGACAATAGAAAAGCCTTTCATTCAATAAAAAAATGCTACACAGAAAATAAACGCGACATAAAATGAGGACGACGAGAAGACCGCGCGAGCCTAATGCCTTCGCAAAGTTTCGACTGTTAATGTGGAAGAACTACCTGCAACAATGGCGGCATCGGATACAAACGGCGACGGAGCTGTTCCTACCAGTGCTTACCACGACGCTGGTACTTATATTGCGATGGCAAATCGAGCCAGTCACCAGAGACATCGTCAGCTTCCCACCAATATCAGCATATACTCTCAACTACTCTTTGCCAGTCGTGTAAGTATTCTTTTAATCGACTTCAAAAAAAAATAGATTATCAATTCGATGTGTTGTATGTAATATTGTCAGAAATGCAAAATTTTTGGATATTTTATTCTATACCAGCTTCTTAACACGTGAATTTCACAAGTGTCATAATTATATCTCAAAAAGTATAACTGGGATTACACTGAGCTGGCACTCAAAAAATTGTTGCCGGATGTTGCATGTTCACTGATAGCGGGTTTGAATTCCAGGACACACCTCTGACTTTTCGAAGTCATATGTGTATTCATAGTTAATCACCACGTACTATAACGGTGAGGAAACCTGCATACCATAGTAATTTATAAGAATTTATATGGTATATAAAGTCCGCCAACCTGTACTAGGCCAGCGTAGTGGACTTTATGGTATAACCCCCTCTCAATCGAACTTTTGATTGTAAAGGAGGCGTCCTGCAATGCGACGTACATATGGGCTGACACAAGTTGATCCATGCAAAATAACACATTAATTGGCTTTATAATGGAGGTTACATTGTATATTCTTTTCAGGTTGGGTATGAATTTAACAGAATTATCAATAGCTTACTCCCCGAGGAGTCCTGAGTTGGACGACGTGGTGAGAAGTGCGTTCGCCAATTTATTAATAAACAATAAAGAAGAATTCAGGCCGATTTTGGAAGGGCTGATACCAGGGCTCCCTGATATATCGGAATGGCCTAACTTTCCGGATACGTCAAATAATACTTGGCCACCGGACATTCCAGGGGTAACATGGCCACCTAATTTCCCAAATATAACTTTACCACCGGAATTGTCAAATACAACGTGGTCACCTGACCTCGCAAACATTACCTGGCCACCTGATCTCGGAAACATTACCTGGCCACCTGAACTCGGAAATATAACTTGGCCACCTGATCTCGGAAACATTACTTGGCCACCAGAACTCGGAAACGTAACATGGCCGCCTGGCATTGACTTAAACAATACTATTTATGAAATAATTAAATCCGTCGTTAATGTTACCGCATACAACAACAGCGGGGAGTTAAGATCGATCTACAGGAGTGAGGAATTTACGCGAAATGTTATACTTGCTATCGAATTTAGTGATACACTTTATGGTAAGTATAAATTGATATGCAAGTAATGTTATAGTTATTGCTTACATTAATTTTGGTATCGAATATATATAAAATACCTAATTTAGTGAAATCATACTGTGACAACATGTTTTTGCTGGTTGGGGCAATAACTTTATTGCTTTTAACTATCTTGTCTCTTTATAATTCTATCTTTACTAAAATATACTTATTTCAGGAGCGACAGAACTACCGTATAATTTATCGTATTCATTGAGGTTTCCTGAAAGACCTCGGCTAAACTCATTTTTCTCTGTGGGTGGTCGTTCATGGCGAACCGACGAAGTTTTTCCAGTATTTGAATTTCCGGGACCGAGGTTTCCTTACTCTTGGGAAGGCGGTAATGATCCAGGTAATTATATCTTCTTTATTAAAAGTATTCAGTCGCTGCCGGCCCTTTTAAGCAAGTCGTACCGCCAACTGGCCAGAGGACGTCCCACGCTACGTCTGCTAAGATATAAAGCAGCAGACCTGGCTCTATGGCGTTCCTTGGGAGAGGCCTATGTCCAGCAGTGAACTGCAATGGGCTAATAATGAATATGAAGAACTAAAGGTAATTATCTAATAGACAGTGTTTAATAATTTATTTACATTTCTGCCAGGTTACGTGAATGAGATGTTCATAGCGTGGCAACATTCTATATCCACTGAACTGGTTGCAAGATTTACTGGTGAAAACGACTTGAGGAAATTTAATGTGAACATACAAAGATATCCTCATCCAGCTTATTTAGAAGATTTAGCCGTAGAAGCACTACAATTCCTATTTCCATCGTTTATACTGTTGAGTTTCAGCTACACAGCTGTAAACATAGTTAGGGCTGTTACAGTCGAAAAGGAACGCCAGTTGAAGGTTTGAATTCTATTTTTGTAGTTTTAATTTTACATAATGTGTATCCCAATATGTTTTTCTTTCATTTAATTTGATACGTATTTGCAGGAAACAATGAAAATTATGGGATTACCCACATGGTTGCATTGGACGGCTTGGTTCTTTAAACAGTTTTTGTATCTACTGATAACAGCTTTTCTTATAGTAGTATTATTAAAGGTAATATTTTAAACTTGTACTTTGTGAATATTGTTAGTTAAGTTGATTTCATAAAATAATTTCTGTATATTTTTAGGTAAATTGGTTCACAAATGAAGACGGTTTTGGTGATTATGCCGTGTTTACTAACACACCATGGACAGTGTTACTGTTTTTCCTCGTTTTGTATTTAGCTTGCACTATATTTTTCTGTTTTATGCTAAGCTCACTTTTTGCTAAAGGTATGCCTTAATCTTTATTACTACGTCTTATAAAAATGTATATTATGTTCGAAATTATTATACCAATACCTAATCAAAATGTCACCTTATCCTTCGAAGATTAATTCGGTAAATACATTTTGGAACAATGAATTTCGTTGTTTATAGAATTATTTAAATGTCACCGAGAATCAAATCAATAACAACAACAATTTATTATCTATTGAATATATTCCATAATTGGAGCAATTTTACTTAACATTGAAAATTTATAATTTTTATCAAAGTCACTGCTTATCTATATCGTATGCAAAAACTTGTTAGCTAATTGGTCTATAACTTTAAATATAAAACATGTATTTCAGCGAGCACTGCAGCATTATTTACGGGAGTTATATGGATGTTATCGTACATTCCCGCATTCTTACTTTCCATGGATACCGACGTGTCATTGGGATTGCAAGTATTCACGTGTCTCAGTATCAACTGTGCTATGTCCTATGGTTTTCAAATCTTACTCGGCAGGGAAAGTACCGGAGGTGAGGAAATATTGCGGTTAATATAGCAAAATATGATTCACGTGCAGTTATATAGAAATAACTATGTACTATTGACAGTTCAATGAGCCATGCTATTTCAAAACGCATTCATTGTTCTAAATCTATTTAACAAAGGGAAAACAACAAAATATCATTTGTAAAACAAAATGACAATTGATAAATAAAAATATATCGAAAATTCATAACTGGAAGAAAGAATCGAATGTAAATGAATGTCAATTGCGAATCATAACAATAATACATATTCAACAAATTACTAAATATAAGAGATAATCCAAATGTTGACGAGAATGTAAATGTTTTCAGGAATGCAATGGGGAGATTTTATGGCGACTCCCGCGACTGACTCAACTCGATTTGTGTTCGGGCATGTGATTATAATGCTGGTTATAGATTGCGTCTTGTACATGCTAATCGCCCTGTATTTAGAACAAGTACTGCCTGGGCCCTTCGGCATGCCACAAAAGTGGTATTTCCCTTTACAAAAAAGTTATTGGTTCCCTACCAGAAACGTCTCTCTTGGTAAGTTTACGGACATATTCAACAAGAAACATTTATCATGTGAACTTGTAAATGATTTCTATGAAAGTTCGAAGATTTTTTTAATCGTTAGATATATGTAAAAATCTTTATTTCAGACGGAGCAGCACTTGAGAATGACCAAAGAACAGAAGTTATTAAAGAAAAAGATCCAACAGAACACAATATTGGAGTTGAAATTAATGTACTTATTTATCTAAATAATATATAACTTTGGCTTTTTAATATGGGACTAAAAAAGGTGTAAACTAATGATTTTTTTTTCAGGATCTGACGAAAGTTTTCGGGAAGAATGTGGCTGTTAATCATTTGTCTCTTAATATTTATGACGATCAAATTACGGTGCTACTCGGACACAATGGTGCTGGCAAATCAACAACTATGGCTATGTTAACAGGTGTGTTGGTGTCAATTAAACCTATTAATTATTAGGCCGGTTTTATTTAGTATCTAACCATTTATGAACAAACAGAGAATAATTACTTAAAAATAACGAAATATCTCTAAATATAATAATCTTCAAATAACGTGTACTATATTTGTTATTTTACAGGAAATTTGCAACCAACTATGGGGGCAGTAAATTTGGCGGGTTATGACGTAGCCTCACAAGTGTCCTCTGCTCGGGCACACCTCGGGTTCTGTCCTCAGCATAATGTTTTGTTCAATGAGCTCACAGTGAGGGAACACTTGGAGTTTTTCGCAAGACTTAAAGGATTTACTGGCAAGGAGCTTGACGAGGAAATCGACGACTTGATTGAGAAGCTGGAACTGCAGGAAAAGGTTGGCAGCGTTTTATATAGCCATGGAAATTATTATACCTACGTAGCATTAACAATTAAATTTGTATGTTAGAGTAAATTGATAATGTGTTAAGTCAAAATAGTATCACATTATTTTATAGTGCTCCGACGGCGTAGTTCTAACGTGTCATATTAGAGTTACATCCCTTTTTCATACAAATGTTGAATAATCTTTATCTTAATAATTCTTAATCTTCTCAAAATTGATTTGTAAGTACCATAAATTATTGTGAATTTAGCGCGATTACCAGTCGCAAGGCCTGTCAGGAGGTCAGAAGCGTCGACTGTGCGTCGGCATAGCTCTAAGCAGTGCCGCCCGAGTTGTGTTGCTCGACGAGCCCACATCCGGCATGGACCCCGCCTCCAGGCGAGCGCTCTGGAACTTACTACAAAGGGAGAAGAAAGGTAAACAATTAATCATTTATAGTTTCTCTAAATTTAATATAAAAACTAGGCACTATATTAAAATATAGAAAATGAGAACATCATCTCTTTTGATAGCGGTTACTGCTTATAAAACAGGTAGAGTACTGAATGACGTAGCCACTACATTGTGATCGTTTTTGTAGTAAGGAAGATGGCACAAACTGTCGTACATTACGCGTACCATATGAGTCGCGTTTGGCACAAAAATGTTTATTAGAAAAGTTAGTGATGGGACAGCAGCTAGTCATTCAATTCATTCAAACCTTCAACATGGGTTCAGTGAAAATAATATTATGCTAACTTACCACATTTCCCACACAGGTCGGTCCATGATACTGACAACGCACTTCATGGACGAAGCAGACATCCTTGGCGACAGAGTGGCAATCATGGCGAACGGCAAACTGCAATGCGTTGGTTCCCCCTTCTTCTTGAAACAGCATTACGGTGTGGGCTACACATTGGTTATTGTTAAAGACGAGAACTTTAACTACGAAGCCTGCACTAAGTTGATAGAAAAATACATTCCTGGCACTACAATCAAGGAGGATCGAAGTGGGTATTGCGAAATATTCTCAGTTCATTTATCATATCATTACCTATATTTATGTAGTAGAATTAATATTACCGATCTTATGTGTAATAATAGATCTGAATCTAACTTATAGAGCCTTATTACTGGTAGACCTATGTCTTAAGTTTGAAGAAGTTATAGTATTATTACAGAATGCTATACACTGATGTTAACTAGTTGCACTGTATTTTCCACTGGCTAGTGAACTTAATATACCTACTATTAAAGACATTCGTAAAGCAAGGGTAGTTTAAAAATATACAACATTTTTATGTGATGCTAAATAATTGTGATGATTTTTATGCATGATATTATTTTCTTTTAGTTTCTGAGGTAACATACACCTTAACCAACGGCCATTCTGAGAAATTTGAAGCTATGCTTACTGAATTGGAGAAAAGCGCGGATCATATAAAGTTTAAGAACTACGGTCTCCTTTCAACAACATTAGAAGATGTATTTATGTCGTAAGTAAAATGGATATTACCAAAACAATATTATGGTCAGCGAGTTTTATTCTTCTGTTTGTAATTGAAGATTTAAGGCTATTATATTTTCGTTGCACAATGTTCAGTCATGATAATAAATAAATGACCAGTGACAAGAATATGTTTTATCAAATACGGATCAAGATTATATAGATTCAGAATTTTGGAGATACTTTGAAATGATAATGCACTATATATACCTTATCATTTAAGATCATAGCATTTTTTATTATGAGAGGCTACAGATATCTACATAGATAATTAATTAATTAGCCCTGAAAACGGATAGTTTAATATCCGTTTTCCGTGTTCATGAATTATTTTTAACATATTTTCCTCTAATCCCTATTGGGTTTAGTTAATATTATTTTCTGTTTTACTGTTTGTTAGAGTTGGATCAGACGTGGCCGTGGTGCATTCAGTGTCAGACGATGGCGCTGGAACCTCAGATGCTTCCAGTGATGACTTATTGAGACAAGAATGTGATTCTTTAGAACAGTGTAAGTTGGATACATAAACATATATTTTAAAATGCAATTTATACAAATGATACATAATATTATAATTACATGACTTCGGGAATTTTTAAATCGATAGTCTAAAACTTTTCGATGTACTTTTATGATTCCTTGCTATATTCTTTGCAGGTTCAAAAAAAAAACTTTGTGATTTCCTTTAACATTACCACAAAAGCTTGCTTTACTGTATTAATCTATAATAACATTAATTTTATTTCAAATTATTTGATTATTCTTTTTAAAGAAGGCACACTACATGCGCTGGAAGCATATAAATGGGACTCTTAAAAATAACAAAATTCCTCTATAAATTGTTATTTTTAGTGCACAAGGAAGCAGAAGCAGTAACAGGATGCAGGCTTATCATGCAACATGTATTAGCGATCTGGTCGAAGTTGTGGCTCGTGTGGATTCGCTCGTGGTGGCTGATCATCCTGCAGATTGCCGTACCAATACTACTGATCAATACCTCGCTGTACATCATAGAGTTTTTGACATCATTCGTGCGCACTATTCAAATCAGGCCTCTGTCGCTGGAAGTTGGGTAAGTTTAGGGATTTGTATTATCATACTTAAGGGTAGTCGATATTAGTCCAGAGTAAAAGTTTTTCGATGTGAAGAAAAAGATAAAATTCTGAACTCGGTTACAAAAGAATTAAAATACAGAAGTCTAAAAAAATAATGTAATAAAAAAATATATATAAAATATTTAATCTTGACTGAATCTATATGGTGCGTCAAGTCCATGTATCTATGTATGAGAAAAGATCCTATAGAAGAAGAGAAAGACATATATGAAGCTCGTCTGGTTAATGTAATCGTATACCTATAAAATATGAGGTTAATAAAAAATCTTAATTCTAACACATTATTTTTATAATAATACTGTTTTGTTTTCAAGGTATACGAGAACAGAAACATTTTTATCGTACATTGGAACGAAGGGACTGAACTCGGGAACTATGGGTGCTTTGGCAAGGCAAGCATACGAGTACATATACAACGTTTCATCCGTCGCGACCATGGGGCTCACCATAGTCGATAATCAAACTATTGATCAGTATTATCTCAACAGGGTATGCATTTAATTTATCTATAAGGAAAAGACATACTGATTCTCACGTTAGACGCACGCATTCGTCACGCCACAGTTTTAATATCGATTAGTATATTTATTCCTTCCCAATTTGTTTGTTTTACACTGATTAATATCTACGATAAAACTGTCAATAACAATATGATAATGCGAGGATTAGAGAGGGTTATAAAGATTCACGTGCAAACTATAACGTCTGCTGTTATGTAGATTTTGTTAGAAGTATAGAGCCTGAAAGTAAAAAGTTTACACATATGAAATATGATTTCCATAGGGTAAATGTTATTTGAGTAGGTGTTTAAAGAAATATTTTTCTCTCGTTAACTTTATCCTAAGATCAGAATTAATTAGAAAGGATATGTTTTAACAGCTTAAATCAGATAATCGGCACCTTATAACTCCCTAGAAAAAATGTTCACACAGAATATACATATAGCCTGAGTAGGTATATCTCTATAGAAACTAATAAACAATATTTTGTCAATCTTATCTATTCAGCTATCACATACGTCTTACTCATGTTTAGATATAATTAAATATCGACGCATACTGAATTAAAGTTAAAATACAAGGTGAAAAGTGGGTGACCAGGTTGCACCTCTGCTTACCCATTCTGCGATAAAGGCGTGTGATTGAAGTCTTCCGTGACATAGTAGAAATATTCTATGTATATCGGTTTTATACTAGGTTAACTACCAACAAAATAAAAAAAACACACACACACAAACACACACATGACTCTGTGAAATCAGAGGTCGGCCTTGGAATTTGAATCCGTGACCACTGTCGCGATTGGTCGGAATCGGTTCCTTATGCACTTACGCACTTAACATAATCTAGCAACTAAGATCTAAATTCTAAGTCATAATACCTATTCATGCAGGCCGACGATCCATACGCAATGGGAACGATGCGACACAGGGTCCTCGTCGGAGCAACATTTGACGATAACTCTGCCACAGCGTGGTTCAGTAACTTCGGCTATCACGATGTGGCGACCTCATTGGCATCTGTCCACGCTGCTATGCTGAAAGCTTATAATACCACAGCATTTATTAACGTTTTCAACCATCCTTTAGAGGCTACCTATGAGGATCAAGTAAGAATTTATTTAATAAGATTAGAATAAATTGCATAATGCCGTTTTTCGTATTTATTTGTGCTTTGAATATTTACGTTATTAAAAAATGAGTATTTTAATGGATCCTTGTCATGTTACGATAAAAGAGTCTGTTAGGTTTTTGGTTATTAATCAAGATTCAGATTTCCTATTAATAGAATGCATTTTGATATAATATAAAGTAATGATAAACATTTCCTAAGCTAATCAATAATATTTTTTTTATCGAAAGCGGGCTTGATTTTTGTTGTCCCTTTCAGAATGACATACAAACAATGGTTGCGATGCTCTCAATGCAGTTGGCGAACGGAATCGGCAGCAGTTTGGGCATTATCAGCGCGGTTTTCATTATGTTCTACATAAAGGTATGTCCGAATTAATAAAAGCGAAATTTGCAGCACCAAAACTTGCAGAGATGCCACCCAATTATTAGGAATTGTTTTACTGCAAAATATGAAAATATAGGTAATGGTATTTTAATTGTAACTGACTGCAGGGAAAAACAATCGAGTATACCGCTACGGCCTACGGCATTTCGTAGCGCACTGGGGTACAATAGACAGGCAATTGGCTCTTACAATCATTGAATGCTTACAAAAGAAATCGTTGATCAGCTTTGTTAGTTATGTCAAGGAAATCAACAGAAAATCACAGAACAGCTGAAAAGTACAAGTAGAAGCAAAAAGTCTGCTATGATTCTTGTCTTAGTTGTGAATGATAATAAACTATAACGTTCTTGAAGATAGACACAACTTAAAATCATGAATCGATGTTTTAGGAACGTGCGTCTGGTGCGAAATTGCTGCAGAAAGCCGCCGGTGTGCAACCGATAGTGTTGTGGGGCAGTTCCGCTGTGTTCGACTGGCTCTGGTTCCTTATACTATGCGTTATCATCGTTATTTCATGCGCCATATTCCAAGTAATTGGACTCTCTACAGCTACTGAATTAGGTATTAAATTATATCTTTAACACCATATTATATTATAATGGCTCTTTTATTGCAATGGCGAGACGGGCATCATTCACCTGATGGTAAGCGATGCGACCGTTCATTTACAATAGCAAAACCAAACAGCACCAATTACAAAGCACTGCTTGGAATTCCACTGCGCTCGCCATCCTGAGACATAAGATGTTAAGTCCCACTATGTCTAGTAGTTACTCTGGCTACAATGTCCTTAGAACCGGAACACAACAGTGCATTTACAGTGTTGTTTGGCGGGAGAAATAGACATTGTGGTGGTAACTACCTAGGCAGTCTCTCACATATGATAGACGTTACACCATTGATTGATGATGACACACCATTGATGTATTATTAAATCCGAAACTGACAAGCCGTATTGGGTCATGTGATTGATAATTTTTAATTAGTACTTTAATACATATTTATCAATTTAATCAATCTTACAATGTCTACTCATTGTAACTAGGCCATGTGACGATCAATTTAATTATAAAATTAATATGATCGAAGAGATGACTAAAAAGTATATTATGTAGGTATTACTATCGTCCATTACTCGTACCAGATTTTTTGTAATTATGAACAATTTCTTGCAGGGAATATGTACCTCTGCTGTATGATATATGGTGCGGCGATGTTGCCCTTCATTTACATCATGTCGCATGTATTCACTGGTCCTGCAATGGGATTTGTTATCGTATTCTTCATCAATGTGTTATTTGGTAAGAAATAATAATCTACAACACATATTCGTAGAATAAAGCTATAATATTATTAATGTTATACACATTTAATATTTTTTACTATTTTCTATCACGACAAGATGACTATACTGCATTTGAAGGTACATTCAATACCATACAATTTGAATGGGCAAAGCTAAAAGGCTTAGAAGTGACAGTTATACCGGTATGCTCAAACCGCACAGAGATACCCGGGATGAAATGCAATAAGGCAATCTGTTATTCGCGTCAGTTTTATTTGACAATTTACCACCCTGATCTGGCCGACCAATTGGTAATGAGTGCTACATCAAGGCTCTAACACTCCAAACACTCGTGTATTTGTCCAATAACATCTTACGACGTAGTTTACTATAGATTATTGGAATAAAAATGAACTTCTTAATAACAGTTTCTGCTGAAGTATGGTTCCAATCTTAATTGTAACTGTTGTCTTTGGAAATACCTACATATTGTTGTATACTTTTACCAGGTATGATGGCGGCCCAAATTGTCGAGGCATTGTCCGCACCACAACTCGACACGAAAGACATAGCCGATATTTTGGATAAAATATTCCAATTTTTCCCGCTTTATAGTGTGGTCACTGCTGTCAGGTATTTTTTTTTTCAATTGGTTTGACGAGCTGCCTTAGACCAACTTGCTGGATTAAAGCATACCTAACTTCTTAACTGTAGAGACACTGGGCTCAACTGTGGGATGCAAACACAGTTTGGCAAATAAGAGTCCGGATTTAAGAAGGGTGCCTAGTTGAAAAAAATATTAATATGGCAATCCGATTTCCCGCGACGTAAAGTATTTAGATATTTGTTATTTTTATTTAACGTTGTTAATAAAAAAAAATATTTATTATATGTAACAAAACAAACGACAATCGTACTAGAAGTTACAGAAAGTGAAAAATTATTTAATGCACTCAATAAAGATATTACAATACATAAATATATCATAAGTTTTGCTAACCGAAGTTTGTTGCCGAAGTTATAATTTTGCATTTGTCTTCTTTCAGAAAATTAAACCAAATCGGTCTAGTGGAGTATACTTGTCTTCAAGGTTGTAATTATATATCTGCTATTATACCAAATATCACAGAGTGTACAATGGATGTGATGTGCGAGAACTTCTCAGAAAATTGTTGTGGTGAGTAGAATGTAGACAAATTATATATTTTAAAGGCGATATATCTTATATCACTTTTAAGCCTAACAACAGCATAGCTTTGAATTAAGACAGCCATACAATTCACAAGATGAATAACACTAGATTTGAACTTGCCTGATAGGCCTACGTTAAGGAATCAGAGATTGAAAAGTATTAAGAGTAATTCTTTCATCTTCAATTTTAGCTATGGGAAGTTAACTTTTAAGCGTGTAAATAACTTGTTGACTAGGATACGGCACAAAAAAAGTACAAACATAGAATAACATTAGATGACAGGCGCCGAGCTATCTGTGAAACGAGCGGGCCCAGGTTCCTTTCCCACACCGAGTAAAAAGTTTTTGTGACCCAAATAATTTATGTTTCGGGTCCGGGTGTTTGTGAAACGTAAAAATCCCACGTCTTCAATGAATCTTAAGAAAATCAATCTTAGTGTGAAGCAGGACTATGAATATTACTGTTGCGTATATTTAGTTATAGACTAAGAGCCCGTGACCAGACCGTTGTCATTTAATAAAAACTGAAAGTTTGTCTGTTCATGCCTCTAACATAAGGTTATCAATGTCGATAGCTATTATGTATTTATTAAAAGTAAAATAAACTATATTTTTATATTTATAATGTATTATATTTGAATGTCCCAGTCCGGCCTAACCCGCATCTGGAGTGGGAGGAGCCGGGCGTGCTGCGCTACATAGTGGCCATGTTGGGCACCGGCGTCGTGCTTTGGATGATACTCATGTTCATGGAGTACCGGATCCACCACAAGGTTTGCGATTTCGATTCTATTTAAAGTAGATTAATTTTATCACTGTTTATTGACAAAAATACTGAATAGGACTATTCTTAAGTCCTTTGGCGATAATTCAAATTAATGTTAAAAGTATAGCTAATTTTTATTTTATATTTACTCGACCAAATTAAATAACACGTGAAATACTTGCATTATCAAAAAAGCAGTTCGATTAACGAACACTGAGTAGTACCTACTATAGTTATATACATTAAGTTATAAAACTGAACATAAAAAATAATGTTATTTGTTTGTTTTAGATATTTACGTTTACGAGGACGCCGCCTCCAGTAGACGAAAACGAAATGAACAAGGACGTAATAGACGAGGCTAAACATGTGCATTTAATAAACGAGAGTAATTTGAAAGATCACGGGCTGGTGGCTAAAAATCTGTCCAAGTATTACGGGAAAAACCTTGCCGTGGATCAAGTGTCGTTTAGTATGTTTTTTTCTATCCCGGTACGCTTAAGTAACGTTGCACACATACACTGAATCTAGACTCAACTCAGATAACTTTATCTAGATAGATAGAATATTATTCAAAACTTATATGTACTTGTACTTTTAAGAAAAATTTAATAGGTAAAGACTTTTGTCAATTTACCATTAGACAATGTAATAACTAACTAGATTACTAGTAGCGGTTTTAATATTCAAATGAAATTCCAAGTTTGGTATGCAGTCTAATAATAACGATAACCCCTTCCAAATCGGATCAATAGTTTTTGAGAAAATAGCGGACACACATACATATGTCTCGAATGAGAACCTCCTTTTTTCGATGTCGTTTTAAAATACTCATTTAACTTCAAGGTGTGAGCGATAATGAATGTTTCGGGCTTCTCGGAGTAAACGGCGCGGGCAAGACGACCACGTTCAAGATGCTGATGGGAGATGAGACCATATCCAGTGGAGAAGCTTACGTCAGCGGATATTCTGTTCAACGACAACTCACTAAAGTACACCAGAACATAGGTGAGTCTACCGACTTGGAACTATTTTTCTTTATTTACATCCATTCAATAATGTATGTATATCACAGCTCTAAATGAATTTTACAACTTCAATATATAATAATTAAGACGTATCTTTAACATAACAGCTGCTTTCTCTTAGTCAGCATTAAGTATTGCATTACCGTTGTCTTTTTTGACTGCCTGGTCAAAAAATCACAAGTATTTATTCTGGGTGGTTTGGGTTAAGTATTTGTGAGACCGAAAAGTCTCTTGTAGTTCTTGATACCCATGACTCAAGACTCGATCTTATTGTGGGGTCAGGAACTAATATATAGAAGGATATATGTGACTATTGGGTATATTAATCAACTTATTTATAGTGTATATTTTTCTTTTGTTAGTTATATTTTACTATAACATCCTATAATTTTCCAGGATATTGCCCACAATTCGACGCGTTGTTCGGCGAGCTCACTGGTCGAGAAACGCTACGTGTGTTCTCTCTGTTGCGTGGCCTACGCACTGACATCACAACACCTCGGGCCGACTTACTTGCACAGTCTCTAGGATTCCTCAAGCATTTGGATAAAAAAGTGAGTGTAAAGAAGATATTAAAATATAGCATGGAGTTTTAGCTCGGAATAATACAGTCCGAAAAAACCTACCAGGGTTCAAAATTAAGTTACGAAAAAATGAGATATAGAATTTAATTTGTTGGCTATTCAGAATAAGACTTTAATTACGCCAGGTATTTTTTTTAATACCAAGTCCTTATTTAATATAAGTGAAGTACCTACAGCAGAAAATTAAATTTAAATATACTCATTTATTTTTCTCAGGTCGATCAGTACTCAGGTGGAACCAAGCGGAAGCTCAACACTGCGCTTTCATTTTTGGGTCACACGCGTTTAATATTCATGGACGAGCCAACTACAGGAGTAGACCCCGCGGCCAAACGACACGTAAATATTATATATTATGCTAAATATCGTCATAGATACTGTACCATTTATATAAGTAACAAAGATATGCCTATCTGTGCAGATGAAAAAAATACGCCAGAATTTCTTTTTTTTGTGATTGTTAATCACCAAGCATTTACATATTTACGTATGATATTGTGCATCTGTGACGTTTGCCATTCATCTGTATACAGATTTGCACATCATCATGATTCAAGAAATTATTATGTGTGTAAATTGTAAATACCATCCAATTACCATGAATTAGTTGGTGTACTTAATTCAAATATTTGTTGTTGGCTTTGGGTTTGGTTATTTATGTAATTTATTCTGTACAGCTATAAAACCAGAAAGTACATAATTGAGCAATACCTGCAGGTATGGCGAGCCGTGCGTGGAATCCAACGCTCTGGGCGCGGGGTGGTGCTGACATCACACAGCATGGAGGAGTGTGAGGCGCTGTGCTCGCGACTCACCATCATGGTCAACGGACGATTCCAATGCCTCGGCACGCCGCAGCATCTCAAGAACATATTTTCTCAAGGTATTTACCAATTACAATGCATCTCATAGTGCTACTAACGCCCGAATACTCAAACGCGACTTAAATATTATGTAATACTTAACTACGCAAAACCCATTTAAATGTACTGGCTAAGTAGGCCGCATAGAGCTCATAGAGCTAGTAGTAGAGCCGTAGAGAGTTAAGAGCAAATCAATATTTGAATTTAAATTTTCAAATATGGTATAAGTTTAAAGGGAGGTTAAACGTCGTTTGAGTTAAAAAATAAAAACTAGTTGAAATCTTGCTATATTTACGAATATTATGTTCGTATAGAGAATAAAAAATATATTGCAAAATAATAACGAATAATCGAACTAACCTGAAACTAAATATTATTTATTTCTAGGATTTACATTAAATGTTAAAATGAGGATACCTGACGACGCTACCGATGAATCAAAAGAGAGCATTACCGAAAGCATCAAAAACTACGTGACTGCTAACTTCAACACGCCTCGAGTAATGTGGGTATTGAGTACCTTTTATCTTTGAAGTTGTAGAGAGTTAGTACAGTTCGTCATTGACGTGACTATTTTCTTTCAGGGAGGAGTACCAAGGTTTACTAACATATTATCTACCGGACCGCAAACTACCTTGGTCGAGGATGTTCGGCATAATGGAAAAAGCGAAGCGAGATCTTGAAATTGAGGACTACACCATCTCACAGACTACACTTGAGCAAATATTCTTGCAGTTCACGAAATACCAGAAAGAAGGACGCTAGATTAAATTTGTGATTATTATTGTTAGGTTTTAATTTCATGATTATCGCAGAAGCATTTACTTCTATGGCTTTAAGTTAACATCGGCTATCTTCGTACCTATCGGCCTAATAACGAGTAATGACATATTATAGGCCTCCTTACTTTATTTTTAGATATCATACACTACTACAGCAGAATCATGAGATTTCAATAGCAGTAGTCATGTCAAATTATGGACCAGCGGTGGCCATAATGAATTTGCATATAGCGATTGGCTAAAATAATAGATTCTGCGCATTACAAACTCATCTACGCAAGTACTGTAACTGAGTTATTTATTAGGTAGGATAATGTATTTAATAAGGCACTCATACACTGTATTCTTGTCGCTAGTGCCATTTTGACAAACATATAGAAGACGTGATTTTTAGGGCGTGGAAGTCCTAGTAAGTCCATGACAGTAAGAGAGATTATTAATTAAACCTTTTCTGAAACTCTAGCTTCGGAAAATGTGCGATATCGTAGATTGTAAATATGTATATATTTCGAGGCAGAATATGAAACCTCTCATCAATAGTTAGGTCGTAATATCCTGTATATTACTACTGAAGTGACGGTTAAAAGATTTCTATGTTGATAAAGTTAAGGTTTGTGTAGGATTCAAACAGAAGTATAGTATAAACAGTGCTGAGTTTCGTTCTATTTACGAGTCATGTTATTACTTTATTTTGTACGAGTTTTGTATGTCTATAATAGTGAATAGTGAGACACATTTTTGTATTATATGAGTTAAGATGTACATGTTTTATGTTCATACAATGGTTTCCTACATAGCCTCGCTGTACTTTATTTTATAAGTAAAATGTGAAATTTAACAATCACATCATTTATGTTATTTATTTTTATGTTTTTATATTTGAAACAAAACCATTGTGAATTATAAATAAAATTTTACAAACAAAAATATTGAAAGCACTATTTATTTAAGAGGTATTACTGTGAACACTGTGTACCCGATGCTATGGTAGTACCAGTATACTCATATTGTTTATTAGAAGATTAAATTATATTCCTACTATCTAAGTTGACAACCAATTCCTGGGTTTAGGGTTCTGTGGTTAATACTCAAACATTTTCAAAGAGCGCCAAAATATCTACAACTTTCGGAAATAACCCAGTCACCCACTGCACTGCACGGGACTTCTCGACAACAAACAGTTCAATTGAGAAGGCTTAGGCCATAGTCCACCACGCTGGCCTCCTACGGGTTGGCAGACTACATAAACCATGAAATTACCCTTTCGCTCGCATAAGTAAAACAGAAAATATTATCTTTATACAGCGACGATAACTTAATCTCTTTTCTTACATCTATGTTAACCCTCAGGGTACGGACTATAAAAAAGTTACGTTCAGTACGGACATGGGTTAGCCTAACCCGGCGACTTTGATTGGGTGTATGTCGAGCTGTACTTTGTCAATTTGAATATTTTTTTTTTTCATTTTGTGTGAAATTGTCTCAAAAATATGATAGAATTGTCAGATTAATCATTTAACTAATTGAAAAAAAATTATAATGAAAAATGTGAACGGGTCTTGAAATTTTTTTGTAAAAAAACGTTTTTTTTTCAAAATGCTGTAACTTTTTGAAAAAAAAAGATATTAACTTTGTACAAATCGCGTTTGAAAGGTAAAAAGTAGTTCTTTCAAATGTCCATAACGGTTTTTTGATTTATTCCAAAAACTATATTTTTTTTGAAAAATGAAAATACGCGTTTTTTCGAGTTAGCGAAAAAACATTGTTTCGTTGATTTATGATGATAAAGGTTAAAAATAATTACTTTGAGCGTAAAAAAATTGTTTCTCAGATATTGTTGAGTAGTATCATATAAATAAATACCAAAAATAATTGTTAAAGACAAATATTTATTATCAAAAGGTTACAAAAGTCATATTACATAGTATTGCTGCACTCGCAGCACAGTTTCGCTACGTGCTCTTTACACATCGCCTTATGACATCTAAGACACTTATAATACGTTTTTCGGTCAAGGGAACTTGGACATAAGTTACATCTCTTTTGCTTTGGAAGTCTATTGTCGACAAACTCATCGCGAATGTCCATTTCTTCTGGCAACTCACGAGAATCCAAAAACTCTTCAATCGTATTTCTCCAAAGCAGTAACGCTTCGAGTGGTTCGACGCGTTGCCATGTTTTTAATGCGTGTTCTGTAATAAAAAATTACAAGAAACAAAATTTAATGAGTTATAATTCACTACGAGCAGCAAAGATTTCGATATAAGACGTACGTTCAAGTGATTGAGATCTACTACAATACTTCGCTTACCCATGTACAACGCGTTATTTTGAGGTTAGAATCTACAAAATTAAGTAAAGAGTACGTATCTTACTTACCTTTTTATTCCTCAGCGGCAAACAGACGAAAATTAACACTTTATATTTTTAAAAATTTTGGATTTTGTAACGTTGGATACGGACTGGGTGTACCACACCCGAGCACAATGTTCATATATGTCTAGCTCGGACACAAAGCGGAGACTGACTCTGCCGCTTGGGCCTCTAATAGTGTGTACCTATAAGTTTTTTCCCCCCCTGGTCCGGACCCCCAGCGCCGACTTCTCTTCGTATGGCGCGTCTTTCAAATTTCGCTCGGGTTACGGTAACCCAGTCCGTACCCTGAGGGTTAACTTTGATTCGCGTAACAATATTTATTGTAGCGTTTAGGATGCAAGATTTAGTTCTGAAACCATATTGGTGATCGAAAAAAAAGTTGTTCTGCGTTAAAAAGTTGTCAAGCCTCAAATTCTCAAATATCAAATGGGATTCTCAAATATCTTAGAGATGACCGGTAATACCAAAACTGGGCGATAGTTTCCCGGATGTCTTTGTTTCCTCTTTCAAAATTGGCCTGACCTTGGCATTTTTTTTTTACAATGAATGTCGAGACGAGCATGCCGTTCGCCTGATAGTAAGCGATACGACCGCTCATCTAATACACCTTCGATTTAGCAATTAGTTGTGCAGTATAATTTCTTTGCTTTTTAAAGTCGTCTTGCAGTTTTTTGTCCTTAGGATGCTCTTTATTTCTTTTCCATAGTTCCGTTAAATTCCGAGTAACATTTGATTGTGATCAGAAAAAGATGAATCTGCATGAAATTTCATATTATTGAGGTTAGTGATTACGTGATCTATTTTATAAATTTTGTGGTTTTAGTCCATTTTCATTTATTATTTCTGTGTATCATCTGACGCTTTCATTATTCGCCATCAAGTCTATAAAAAAATATATATCCATATATAAAAATAATATAAAAAAAAAAATAGTCCATAAAATCTCCAATAAGAAATGCACATTGCCTTTTTTGCAATTGTTTCTCGAAGTCCTCCAAGAACATTTCCATGTTGGAATTTCCAGGCTTGTATTTTTTTTTCTATATGTATCCATAGATAGTTGTTTCCGTTATAATAGATTTCTTGTTCCAAATCGTTGTGTATATCTTTATATATAAAGATGGAGACCCCTCCGCCTATTTGCCTGTTCGCAGATTATAGTGGTGATCATAATTCGGAATTTGTATAGCATTTGCTTCATCTTCTGTTTTAATCCAGGTTTCTGTCAGTACGATTATATGTACCAAAATTTCCATTAAATTTATAACACATTGCAGTTCGTCGAGTTTACCAGACTTGACAATGCTGCTAATATTAGTATAGACAATGATGAGAGATTTTTTGTCCGTATTTACATACATACGTAAGCTGTTATGAATGTGTAGGTGCTCATAGGTAATGTCACTGAAATAGCTTGCGTGTGTACATTTCCTTAATCGTTTTTTGATAACGTGATGATTTTGGGACCACTGTTTATATATTTGAAAGAGGGATGTGTGTCGCCTTTTTCCTTTCCTATCTTTCTTCGATAGCTCTTCCCGTAGTTGTATGAGATGTATATATTGAGCTGGAGTCTGATCAGCAAAGATTTTGTAAGTACTACTTTCAATTTTAGCTTTATTTCGAAGAATTTGTTTCGCAGCCTCAGTGGATCGAAGGACCATTTTAATGGAACGATTGACTCTGATTCTTTACTTTCCAAGGTGAATTAGTTTTATTCTATTGATTTCGTCATCTGTTATGCGTTTAAAAATTGCAGTTACTTCGTTTTTACCATGTGCATACCTATCCTTAAAATTTTCTGATTGTATTTTGGTAATCCCTACGATTATTATATTGTTTATTATATTGATTATTATGTTGCTTACGTGCTTCCTACGGGAGAGACAGGGCATTGTAAAAATATACAACATTTAGTAATAAATAATATGTAATTTTATTAAAACATATATAAATTACACATAGGAAATACTATAAAATAGAGATATAATATTTGCATGTATGTATATTGTATTTAATACACACTATTTTACTTACTTAGCCTATGAGGTAACTGACTTTTTTAGATCACATTCTGTGTGGAACAAGGCATACAACACAAACAGCCTACTTTGAATACTATCTGAGGTATTCTTCTATTTGCAGGTTATCTAATACCTGTGATAAGTCATACAAAATAATTCCAAAATACCCACGTTGTAAAATACTCCATGTGGTATGTAATTAAGTTTTAACAAAATATAGCTAAATTTTACATAAAAAAATATATTTGGTTCAATTTTAATATAGCCTATCGACTTATTCAATAATAATGTACACGAAGTTCAATACATAGAAGGCACGTTAATGCATAATAACAAACATTCAAATTTTTAATTTATGAATTTAATATATAGAAATAAGAAGAAATCCAATAATTCAACATCCATTTTGAAGTTATTAACATTATTTTAACAAGATCTGTTTAATTTAAATAAACATTTTTCGCCTTATATTACTTCCGTATCATTCCGTAATACCTACTAAGAAAAGCCTCATATTAATACAATATATTTACGTAGTTAAGGTAATTAAAATATAAACTTGTGACATAAATTATAATTCTTCACATTTTGCCTTACAACCACATTGTTTTCCTTAATAAAATAATTTTCCAATACCGTATGAATGTACGAATGTGAGTGTATAAATCTATATTATTTCTCTTTGCACCAAATAATGTTATTTTATGTTTAAGTCGCAAATATGTAAGTATGTGCAATGGCCAATGGGTACTTTATTTAAATTACATTAAATACAGTTTGACGTAATATATTGTAGACAATAAAAAAATAAGTACATGTATTATTAAAATATTTATGATTTCATTACGTAAGTACATTTTCAATAGAATTGCCATTAACCTTATTACAAGTATACTATAAAATATTTAAATGCTTTATTTCAATTAAATAAATATGATATTATTAATTTGAGATTGTTCCTATAAGCGTTTAATATTTAAAGGACATTATTAGACTAAAATTTAAGTAGTAATAGTGACACTGTGTATGTATAAAGATTAGCGCAGACTACACAGTAATGTGCGTGAAGATTTTTTTGCTAGATTGATAATATACGTTATTGTTACTGGCATAGAGTTAAAAATACAGTGCAAGATATGATTGCATGCATGTAATGATGTCTTATGATATAGACACCAAAAACGTTGCAACCCAAGTTTCTCTCATGTACTGAGATATCTTTATAATATAAAATATGGATGTATAAAGAGATACCTTAATATTCATGTATATAAGATTTATATACATTCTGTTTGGAATTTAGTAAACCTTAGAAAAACTTGCTCCAGCGTGGTTTGTGACACGGCGTAATCTTCTATGGGGAATTCTTTTCTCGCTTTTTCCATTACATAGAAAACTCGCCACCACGGCAGCTCTGTGCTTTCCACATAATACGTGCTGATGCCCAAATATGTTTCACTGAAATTGTAAGAAAATATTGAATTTAATGTGAAAGTACATTACTTTTTATTATGTATACAAATACCTGATCGGTATTAAATAGCAATTTAGCTAAAAGGGGACATATAGATAAATATACCGACAGGCAACACAAACAACAAGATTGCTTGCTACTACTTCAAAAATGGTTTATGAGTTCTGATACATAATATGCACGGTATGAAAAAATAGCGACAAAGATAAATTTCATTACTTACATAAGCTTCACTTGTTGAAAATTGTCTATAATATACTGGTTGACTTTTACAACATTTTCATCTCTGCTCGGTCCCGCCGAGCATTTCAATACTAACGTATAACCTGAAACATAAAAGTAAGTATAGAAATAACAACATAGCTCATATCTATCATATTATGTTCACGACTTTCACGACACCTACCTTGTGAAAACTTCGTCTTTAGATGCTGGAGCGGTCCAATACAGTAAAATTGTCCGTTGACCATGATGGTGAGTCGCGAGCACAGCGCCTCACACTCCTCCATGCTGTGTGACGTCAGCACCACGCTGCGGCCCGACACCGCCGCCTCGTTCACGCACGACCACACCAGCCGCTTGGACGCGGGGTCCATGCCTGCACACAGTACACAGTACACACGTCACACACTACATACATACATACATACATACCGGCCTCACTACATACTGCGGCCCGACACCGCCGCCTCGTTCACGCACGACCACACCAGCCGCTTGGACGCGGGGTCCATGCCTGCACACAGTACACAGTACACACGTCACACACTACATACATACATACATACATACCGGCCTCACTACATACTGCGGCCCGACACCGCCGCCTCGTTCACGCACGACCACACCAGCCGCTTGGACGCGGGGTCCATGCCTGCACACAGTACACAGTACACACGTCACACACTACATACATACATACATACATACCGGCCTCACTACATACTGCGGCCCGACACCGCCGCCTCGTTCACGCACGACCACACCAGCCGCTTGGACGCGGGGTCCATGCCTGCACACAGTACACAGTACACACGTCACACACTACATACATACATACATACATACCGGCCTCACTACATACTGCGGCCCGACACCGCCGCCTCGTTCACGCACGACCACACCAGCCGCTTGGACGCGGGGTCCATGCCTGCACACAGTACACAGTACACACGTCACACACTACATACATACATACATACATACCGGCCTCACTACATACTGCGGCCCGACACCGCCGCCTCGTTCACGCACGACCACACCAGCCGCTTGGACGCGGGGTCCATGCCTGCACACAGTACACAGTACACACGTCACACACTACATACATACATACATACATACCGGCCTCACTACATACTGCGGCCCGACACCGCCGCCTCGTTCACGCACGACCACACCAGCCGCTTGGACGCGGGGTCCATGCCTGCACACAGTACACAGTACACACGTCACACACTACATACATACATACATACATACCGGCCTCACTACATACTGCGGCCCGACACCGCCGCCTCGTTCACGCACGACCACGCCAGCCGCTTGGACGCGGGGTCCATGCCTGCACACAGTACACAGTACACACGTCACACACTACATACATACATACATACATACCGGCCTCACTACATACTGCGGCCCGACACCGCCGCCTCGTTCACGCACGACCACACCAGCCGCTTGGACGCGGGGTCCATGCCTGCACACAGTACACAGTACACACGTCACACACTACATACATACATACATACATACCGGCCTCACTACATACTGCGGCCCGACACCGCCGCCTCGTTCACGCACGACCACACCAGCCGCTTGGACGCGGGGTCCATGCCTGCACACAGTACACAGTACACACGTCACACACTACATACATACATACATACATACCGGCCTCACTACATACTGCGGCCCGACACCGCCGCCTCGTTCACGCACGACCACACCAGCCGCTTGGACGCGGGGTCCATGCCTGCACACAGTACACAGTACACACGTCACACACTACATACATACATACATACATACCGGCCTCACTACATACTGCGGCCCGACACCGCCGCCTCGTTCACGCACGACCACACCAGCCGCTTGGACGCGGGGTCCATGCCTGCACACAGTACACAGTACACACGTCACACACTACATACATACATACATACATACCGGCCTCACTACATACTGCGGCCCGACACCGCCGCCTCGTTCACGCACGACCACACCAGCCGCTTGGACGCGGGGTCCATGCCTGCACACAGTACACAGTACACACGTCACACACTACATACATACATACATACATACCGGCCTCACTACATACTGCGGCCCGACACCGCCGCCTCGTTCACGCACGACCACACCAGCCGCTTGGACGCGGGGTCCATGCCTGCACACAGTACACAGTACACACGTCACACACTACATACATACATACATACATACCGGCCTCACTACATACTGCGGCCCGACACCGCCGCCTCGTTCACGCACGACCACGCCAGCCGCTTGGACGCGGGGTCCATGCCTGCACACAGTACACAGTACACACGTCACACACTACATACATACATACATACATACCGGCCTCACTACATACTGCGGCCCGACACCGCCGCCTCGTTCACGCACGACCACACCAGCCGCTTGGACGCGGGGTCCATGCCTGCACACAGTACACAGTACACACGTCACACACTACATACATACATACATACATACATACATACCGGCCTCACTACATACTGCGGCCCGACACCGCCGCCTCGTTCACGCACGACCACACCAGCCGCTTGGACGCGGGGTCCATGCCTGCACACAGTACACAGTACACACGTCACACACTACATACATACATTTTTTTTTTATTTTTTTTTTTTTTTTTTTTTATGTTATAGGGGGCAAACGAGCACGCGGTTCACCTGATGGTAAGTGAATACCGCTGCCCATGGACATCTGCAACACCAAAGGGCATGGAGATGCGTTGCCGGCCTTTGAGGTGGGAATACGCTCGTTTTTTGAAGGTCGCCAAGTCGTATCTGTCCGGGAATGATCCCGCTGGCAACTGGTTCCACAGATTTGTAGTACGTGGGAGAAAGTGCCGGGAAAAACGTACTGTGGTGGATTTCCAACCTCCAAGGTGATGTGGGTGGTATTTGGAGGTTTGACGTGTAGTACGGTAGCGGAACTCAGCAGCAGGGACAAGTCCGAACAATTCACGAGAACACTCCCCGTGGTAAATGCGATAGAGAATGCAGAGCGAAGCTACATCTCTACGCAAAGCCAAAGGATCGAGCCGGTCGGAGAGAACCTGGTCGTCAATGATTCGAGCAGCCCGACGTTGAATGCGGTCGAAAGGAAGAAGCTGGTACTGGGGTGCCCCAGCCCAAAGATGGGAGCAATATTCCACGTGGGGCCGGACTTGCGCCTTATACAGTTGCATACGTTGACCCGACGTGAAATATCGCCTCGATCTGTTGAGCACACCTAGCTTCTTTGAGGCCAATTTGGCCTTACTTTCCAGGTGACCGCGGAATTGAACGTCACTCGATATCTCGACACCAAGAATTCCGATACTGGCTGTGGCAATTAGGGGAGTGCCCTGGAACTGAGGTGATACGACGAAAGGCGTTTTTTTTGCGGTAAACGCGCAAACTTGTGTTTTTGAGGCGTTAAATTCGACCAAGTTGTGTCGGCCCCAATCCGAGACTTTGGATAGAAAGGACTCGACTTCAGACACAAGTTTGTTACGACACTCGTAGACGTTTTCCCGAGAAATATTGGCTCGGCCGGTATATAAGGCATCACCCGTGCTGTCATCCGCATAGCAATGTATGCCGCTAATTTGCAGCATATCATTAATATGCAGAAGAAATAGCGTGGGAGATAGCACACAGCCTTGCGGGACACCAGCGTTCACGGACTTGAGATCCGAGCATGCACCGTCGACAGCGACCTTGATGCTCCGGTCCGCTAGAAAGCTGGCTAGCCATTTGCACAATTTCTCGGGAAGCCCGTAGGAAGGAAGTTTCGACAGAAGCGCTCTGTGCCAGACCCTATCAAAGGCCTTCGCTACATCCAGACTAACGGCCAGCGCCTCCCCCTTACTCTCGATCGCCTTTGACCATCTATGCGTTAGGTACACGAGAAGATCACCAGCCGAGCGGCCCCTACGGAAACCGTATTGACGGTCACTTAATAGCTGATGATCTTCAAGGTACCCAAGGAGTTGACTGTTGACAATGGATTCCATTGTCTTCGAGAGCAAAGAGGTAATGGCTATGGGCCTGTAGTTGGAAGGATTTGAGCGCTCGCCTTTTTTAGGTATCGGGTGCACTAAAGCTGTCTTCCACGAAGCCGGGACTACGCCTAAGAAATAGGAGTGCCGAAAAAGACGCGTTAAAACTGGAGCCAACTCAGGAGCACACTTCTTTAATACAATAGGAGGGATACCATCGGGTCCACTCGATTTATGGATGTCGAGAGAGAACAGCGCTTTACGCACTAGCCGTTGCGAAAACCGAATTTCCGGCATATTAGTGTTGCACCGCGGGATAGTAGGCGGTTCGCTTCCCCCGTCATCCAAAAAAGAGTTAGACGCAAAAAGAGAGCCTAGGAGATCGGCTTTCTCCCTTGCGCCATGGGCCAATGATGCATCCCCCCTACGAAGAGGTGGAAAGGAAGGGCTACAAAAATTCCCCATGGCAGCTTTGGCGAGTGACCAAAACGCACGCGTTCCCGAAGGAAGTCGAATCAATCTCTCGCCAATTCTGCCAATGTGATCCGACTTCGCCTTTGCAATCACTTTTTTCACATACCATCCTCACTACATACTGCGGCCCGACACCGCCGCCTCGTTCACGCACGACCACACCAGCCGCTTGGACGCGGGGTCCATGCCTGCACAAAGTGCCATTACATAGTACATCGTCACTCAGTACTTACCTGTGGTCGGCTCGTCGAGGAATATGAGCGGTGAGTCTCCCAGCAGCGCGACGGCCGTGCTGATCTTCCGCTTGGTGCCGCCGCTGCACTCGTGCACCTGCAGGCGCGTGGGTTGTGTTAGTATGTGTCGGAGCAGTGGTGTGGTGTCGGTAGATACATATGTTACTATACCTTCTTGTCGTAGTGCTTGATGAAGCCGAGCGTGGTGGCCAGGTGCAGCGCCCTGGCGTTGCCCACGGCGGCGGGGATGCCGCGCAGCAGGCAGAAGATGCGCAGCGTCTCGCGCGCGCTCAGGTTGTCGAACAGCGCGTCGAACTGCGGGCAGTAGCCTGCGGGTGGTAGTGTAGTGATGTAGTGATGTATTTATGTGGTGATGCAGTAGTGCAGCAGCGTATACTCACCGATGAGGCGGTGCACGTCGCGCACGTGTCCGCGCAGAGAGTATCCGTGCACGAAGGCGTCGCCGGCGGAGATGCGCGCGTCGCCGGTGAGCATGCGGAACGTGCTCGTCTTGCCGGCGCCGTTCACGCCCAGCAGCCCGAAGCACTCGCCCTTGCGCACCGCTGTACACACATGTACACGTTACACTACATTCTACACTCTACAGCGAGACAACTATACTACACCACTCACCGAAAGTGAGTCTGTTCACGGCGAGGAACTTTTTGTAGTACTTGGTGAGGTCTTTGCACACGAGGCTGTGATTCAGTACCTCTCCGTTAGTGAGTTTGCTCGCGGTTCGTCTCTCCGCGGCGACGTCATCATCTTCGTCTGTGACAGCAGGCGGCAAATCTACTCGCCGCGGAGCGAATATCTGCACAATGCGATCTAAATTTAGAATATTCATATGGTGTGATCAGGATATTCGAAGAGTGAAAACAAAATTACCGCATTCAATACTTCATATTCCTTGATGAGCAGCACGGCGAATGTTACGAGGCCCACTACCACCATCGCGAACAAGTATCGGGCGACTCCTGGCTCTTCCCATCTTAGAAACGCGTCATCATCAACTGTGGAATAAATCGCGTCATTTATATACACCTTATTAGATTTTTTTTAAGAAAAATGTTCTAGCACAGTAATGACACTTACTACAACACATGTCCAGATTCAGCTGGTGGCATACTGTGAACCTCGTGCAGTTTTCTACAGTCAGTTGATTGCACATATTGTCGCAAGCGTTCATCTTAATAGAGGACACTATCATTTCCCTGTGGAAAACAAAACAGAAATTCCTAGCGACCGAAACGCACAACCCTAAAAATCTTCATATAAATGCCCTTGATAAAAGAATACAGTACCTTATACTTCTGCTTATGCAGTACAAAGGTAGGGCCGAGAAAATAATATCGAATATCACAGCAACAGATTCGCAGCCTAATTCCGGCATTCTTAAAACTTCCGTCACTAGGAAAGGCATCGATCCTGCAACACACATTCGTTCAACAAAACATTATCTGCAGGTGTTATATTTAAATAATATACATCGGTAATCTTCGTACTAATATTTGTAAACTCACCGGTAAAAATATTTACAAACACCATTTTGCTGAACCCCGTTGAAGCTTCGTTGAAACAGAACGCTGCGAGATAGTGGATAGGAATGATAGCAAAGGAAAATATTATCAGCACCAAGAGGACACGACCTAAAAACAAAAAAAAACTGTAGTCATAGTCGTCATTAATGCATTCGCTACATCACGGGCGGGACGAGACGGTGACGAGTCGTCGACGTCACGCCTGCTGCGCGGCGAAAGTATTAAGAGGAAATAATATCGCACCTTTAAAAATATAGAGACCTAAAAAATCATATTTATTGAAAAACGTTCATTAAAAATTTGTAACATAAGAAATTTTGTACTTATGGAAGACACATCGAGAAGACCGAAGTTTATATCCTTATGTCTTTCACGCGTCTATAGATCCATCTTTAAGGGTCGATGGAGATAGTCATTTTGAGCCAATATATGATTAAAAGTATTTTTTTTGGATTAGTTTACTTTAATTCTAAAGGTGCGATATAACAAATCTTACCCAGTTCTTCAAAGGTAGAGAGGGACAGTTGCTGGAAGCAGGCGATGGTGGCGACGATACAGAGGTTGACGAGGAATAGCCAGAGCCAGTCCCACACGAGCGCCACGCTCCACATCACGCCGGGCCGCAGACCCGATGCGCGCTGTAGTAGCTTCGCACCACTAGTGCGCTCCTGATACCACCACGGTTTGCATGCTAGTTAACATTAGTTATCTCTCTCTTCTGCCATAGGAAGACCAGAGATGAACACAGGCCTCCGCCAATAATCTCCACATTATAAATAAATAACACCCAACAGTCACATACATAGTCCTGACACCACACTAACATCAAGTCTTGTGTCGTGGCTATCAGGAACTACGAGAGACTTCGGTCTCACTAACACCCATACCCGAAAGAATTATTTGTAGGCCGCACAAAAATTTATCTCGGTGCGGGGATCGAACCCGCGGCCTCTCGTTTCACAGTCGGCGTCTAAACGACTGCGTCACGGATGCTGTCAATTGTTTTGTCTGTCAACATGATTGTTGGGAGCGGCCTGCATCCAGCAACTTTCTCCAAGCTTAAGCATATCGTCCGTCCACACGTCATTAGTTATACATGCGTATAATCCTTTGAGTTATGGGAGCTAATTTAGATGCCCACATTGTGAAAACCGCTTTCCATCGATATTTCGTACAATTTAAGTTGTATAGTTTGTATTAGGTACATTTTGTTTTTGATGTAGGTAAAGTGGTACACCCACTATTACTTCGACTGCTATCACTAATACCAAATGAGAGAATTTCAAGTAATTTTCAAAGATAGTATTAATATAAGCAGGTACTGGGTGATTATTGGTATTTAGTATTTAATTTTAACCACAAGTTCCTAACCGCACCAAGTAACCTTTTACCAAGTTTGAAAAAACACTACTTGGTAGTTATGGTGATTTTTTTCAAGGTTTTTGATCAACCCGTATAGATCCTAGTAGTTCAGCTGAGTGGTCAAAGTACTTCGTATCTATTAGGAGTTAAAATAACGATTTTTGACAAAAAGTCATCTCGATAATTTTTTTGTCAAATCTTGTTCAACAACAGCAACACAATATCACCTATATAATTGGTTGAAAATATAAAATTTAAACGTACCTTAATCGAAAAAAGCACCAGAAACGAGGCCACGATGCCCGTACAAAATGCGAGGCTGAACGATAACATAAAGCCCAAACTTGCACCTGTTGCCATAATCTGAATCTAGAAAGTAAACCATATTATCATATTAATTATACCCGTGAGGTCCATTGTACATTACTGTACTGTACATTTACTGGATATCTTTCGAAACAAGTTTACAAATGACAGAAGTATTTGGACCTGTCTAAATCTCGGCTCATTTAAATGTATAAACAGCAAATAATTAAATATCGCTTTAATGTTATTACTCTTAGTTGCTACTATTACTTCTGTGCAAGTATCGGTGTGTGAGTGTTCATAAATTAAACAATCTCTAAAATGCGACCATTTATTTCCAGTGCCAATGATACAAAGTCATAATATAAAAATGTAAAACTGCACGACATAAAATATTTCATTGCATTACATAGAGTAAATAAGGTAGAGACGAGAAATAACAATGAAGAATGTTAACTAATTTTGATTATTAGCACTTCATATTCTCTGGCAAAAATAAAAAATACTAGTGAAAGAATTACTTCGATATGTCAATTAGTTTCCGATTTAGAAGTAAAACAAGTTGTAACCGTACGACCCGGGCTGCCGGTTACGGTGTGACGTCATAGTACAACACGCTCACTGGCTCACTCAGTCCGCTCGTGGTCGCGCGCCCGTGCCGTTGAATTTATACCCACAGAGTACTATAATATTACGTTTATACCTAAAGGCTTTTAACAATGCCCAATCCAAATACTAGGAAATCATGTGTTGTGCCTAAATGCACAAACACAACTACCAATTGGCCAGTAGAGTTGTTTTTTATAGTTCCAAAGGACGTTAAAATGCGAAAAAAATGGATAAAAGCTATGAAGAGGTTAGATTCTACTACATCTACATAAGTACCTATCCTACTTCCTACTAATATTATAAATGCGAAAGTTTGTGAGTGTGTGTGTTTGTTATCTTTCACAAAAACAACTACTGAAAGGATCTGGACGAAGTCTGGAATAACACATAGGCTACTTTTAAAACTGGGAAAATGTACAGCTTCTGAGGGAAACTGGGGCGAAGCTGCTGGCGGAAGCTAGTTTGCAATAAATCAATATAGGTATGTAGGTATTCATTTAAATTTACTAAGAAGAGCGTTACCTACCTATATTATACATACGTGCCTACCAATAGCTACAAAACTATAATACATACATATTTGTTGTCTTTAACTTACAAATTTAATGGTAGGTAGGTAGTTCTACTATTTGAGTTGCATTCTTCCATTACGACATTAGTTGGGTATTTTGTTTTGATAAAACAATTTAGAACAGATAAACTATTAAGCATAAGTAGTAGCACGGAAATTTCACTTACCGTTGCATTTTTATTCCTCGCATTTCGGCGGCAACGAAATCACTATTTGTTGATAAGTAATGCGCAACCATTAATCCATCTATTTTAGGTAGATTATCCGATTGCCCTTTTTCGAATCCTTCATCCATTTTATTAATCGAATAATATTTACTATTATTAAACTATTAACTTAATACGCGAACGAAAACCAACAACAAAACACTGCGCAAGCTATTACAACTACTATAATCGCTGGCGATTTGATACGAAGCGAGTCGTGGCCCGTGCGGCCCGTTGTAAAATGACGTCACAAGCGATCACGTGACTGTAGGGGGACTCGATATTTTTCAAAACTTTGAATACCTATAAAATCAAAACTACTAGGTATTTTTGACTACAACAAAAACTAGTGTGTTTGTATACATAAAGGCTTTACTGAGACAACATTTCAAGCGATTTGGCATACCTAGTAACATTGTCCATTGTGTACATCATAGAGTATATTACTGCAATATTTAGAGATTCACACATTCATACACTTCATTGAACTTGTCAAGGGTCAACACAGTAACTGCGGCGCACTCACACGTGTTTTGATTTGTGTTGTTTATTGACCGTTTATTATGGCTATCAAATGCGTGACCGGTTATTGCCATGTCACATGTATCATAGTGAATAGTAAGCGTTTCTTCCAAATTTTCAACAATTCTTGTCCAATTAGTACAAGCTAGTCAAAAAAATTCGAATCTCTACGTAGATAAGTCTATTAGTCTACTACACTACCGATTCTATGTTCCATCTATGTCACACCGAGAGTGAATTCTATGCATAAAAATACGTCGTAAAATATAGGCAGTATGCCGCCGTACTTACCATATTCTCAACAGAGTAAGGCAGTGGATAGTTAACAATCTTCAGTGATGTGCCAGGTGAGAGAGCGTTCATGATGGCATTGTTGACGAGCGCCAGCGATATAGCCGAGTCGTGGTAGCCGTAGTTACTGAACCACGCCGTTATGTTATCAGTACCAAACGTTGCTCCTACTAGCGTTTCGTAGCGAACACGGGCCGCATCATTCTCGCTCTGGTTTGGAAGAATAAAACTCATTGAATACTCTGATAGAGTGATACCAGACCTTATTGATCGAATACGTTCAAAACACGATAGTAACGTTGGAACGTGAATTCCAATTCACGTCAACATTTTACGAGATACTTGTAGCACCCCAATTGATCCGTCTCCCAGACATCTTATAGTCAAGTTCCCATACAGTCTGGCTGGAGCCATGAGCTTCAAGCTTTTTAATGTATGGAATCAAACGTCAAAAATGGGACCGATTTCATATATACTAAACTGTTAGATACACACACATACAGATAACAAAAATTATATCGATGCGAATTTGTCTACTTAATTGGGTCGTGCTCTACAATCTACCCTAAAATAGGGCATACATTATAACAATTAAAATTTTAAATGACCGCTTTCTGTATTAGATAATAATCATACGATGTGGATTAATTCATAGCTCAAGGTCACATTCACAAAAAAATAATCAGCACTTTAAATGTTATCTATTCCATACGCAATACACAGTCAGGTCATAAGTATTGTCACACAGTAAAAACTTTTCTTTTAGAATGCTGGCCATAAAAAAGTTTATTGAATTCGAATTTTGAATTGTTCATAAAAATAAAAATGTATACTTTTTAGAATTTTACTCATTTTTAAATACGGAGTGGACGCTTAAAGAAGACCGTGTTGCAGTTGCGGTTACGCGCCAATTCAATTTTTGACATACTGAAAAATTTGAATATAGCCAAAAGATTCGTTTATCGTACCATCAAACCTATGCATCAAACGATACAATGAAGACTCTAGTGTAGATGACAGGTCAAGAAGTGGTCGCCCTCGGTCTGTTAGGACTCCAGCAGTGATAAAAAGTGTGAAGGCGCGAATTCAAAGAAATCCCAAACGTAAGCAGAAACTGTTGGCCCTTCAGATGGGGTTAAGCAGAACCACGGTGAAAAGGGTGTTAAATGAAGACTTAGGGCTTCGGGCATATCGAAGAAAAACAGGACATCGTTTGAATGCTCGTCTAATGGACCTGAGGCTGAAGAGATGCCGCGCTTTGTTGAAGCGGTACGCGGGAAAAAAATACCGGGAAATTCTTTTCTCAGATGAAAAAAATTTTACCGTAGAAGAGAGCTACAACAAACAAAATGATAAGGTGTACACAGACAGTAGTGAAGAAGCGAGCAACCGTATTCCGCGTGTCCAACGAGGTCATTTTCCATTCTCGCTCATGGTATGGTTAGGAGTTTCTTATTGGGGCTTAACAGAGGTACATTTTTGTGAGAAAGGTGTAAAAATGAATGCAGTTGTGTATCAAAATACAGTCCTGACGAACCTTGTGGAACCTGTTTCTCATACCATGTTCAATAACAGGCACTGGGTATTTCAACAAGATTCGGGGCCAGCTCATAGAACGAAGAGCACACAAGACTGGCTGGCGGCGCGTGAAATCGACTTCATCCGGCACGAAAACTGGCCCTCCTCCAGTCCAGATTTGAATCCGTTAGATTACAAGATATGGCAACACTTGTAGGAAAAGGCGTGCTCAAAGCCTCATCCCAATTTGGAGTCACTCAAGACATCCTTGATTAAGGCAGCCGCCGATATTGACATGGACCTCGTTCGTGCTGCGATAGACAACTTGCCGCGCAGATTGAAGGCCTGTATTCAAAATCACGGAGGTCATTTTGAATAAATTTAGTGTCATAAGAATCTATGTTTTGTTAAGTTCATTTTGGTATATAAATGGTTACATAATGAATAAACTTGTTTCAATTATTTTATATTAAACATGTGACAGAATTTATGACCTGACTAGGTACAATAATAATACTATAATAATACATTCGTTGTAAATGTTGTCATAGTAACTAGGTTATTTCTACGTCACAACCTACATAAGAATGCTATATCAAATATGAAACGCTTCTTATCATAGATCACGTTCTTATTTTAAGTACCTACACAATATGTGACCTTACCCGCTATCAAATTTCGTGGAAAAAATAGGAATAGTCGCGATAACTCGCATATTATTTAGATGACATCAAGATACAATTTGTAACGAATACTCACCAATTTTAAATAGAACTTTTCTACGTTCATATTTCCAATATCCGTGAGAGTCATTGTGGGTATCGACGATGTTTTGAAATAGTTTTTGTAGGCGATGAATGCCTTAGCAGCTACCGAGTTGTCCGTGAGATTCTGTGCTTGGGATATTATGGTTTGCGTGTTCTTGAACCCGTTCTCAAGACTAAGTTCCAAAGGAGGCAAGTCTGCCAAAAATTTCCACGACGACGATACTATCATGGACAGCCCTATATTTATAATGGGCCATACCAATTGCGTTAACGCCAAGCCCTTATTCCTTAAGGTGTTGTAGGCCAATTTTATAAATGTAGCCTCTATGTGGTTTCCAAGCAATTTGACTCCTTTGACCTTTTCTTCTTTATCACAGACTTCTAAACACAAAACAAATTTTAGAATTAACTTTGATAGAAAAAAGTATAAAGGTTGTCGGATGTTAAAATAACATCAATCACAAATATACAATAACAATTGTCAAGAAAACTATGCTAATGAATGATGCTAATTAAACCAGAATATCCACGAGAACACAATAAAGTGATATCATCAGTCGAGGGCATTGACCCTATTTTACTGTTATTTATTTACTTAGCATACTAAACCGGTTACATTTATGTGTCAAGTTTATAAATTATATAATCTTGAATAATAAATCAATAGAGACCTACTTTAAGTAAGAGTAATACCAAAAAGAAAATATATAAATGTTGACTAGTTATATTCATGCACTATATTTTGATCCTAGAAAAAAACGATATAACTTATCATTTAATATAGGTATGCGATTGGAAATCAATATTTTAATCATTATTACTTCTAATAACGACAATCGATAATTCTGTGTTTTATTTACTTACTTTCATCTATGTCGAATTTATGTATTCCATTTCGAGGAACAGAATTGTTTACTCCATTCCGACGAACTTCCGTTTCTTCCGAGCTATCCTCCACTCCAGCCCTAAAAGAATTTACAATATATTAAAATTTACAATCGGGGAATAATAAAAAAATAATTTATAACTTAAAAATTACTTCATAAACACTTCCTCAAGACTGGTAATAGACAGACCATAGCTTGAAACATGAAATGCATCTTTTTTCTCTTCGAATTCTCGCAACATGTCCGGAAACTTGCTGACATTTTCATTTGGAAAAATATAGGTCAGCTCAGAACCTGAAAATAACGAGAGAAAAATTAAACTACGTGCCTCTATGCATGTATCATATGATGTGAAATTTATTTATTGGCCTCGTGGGTAATTAAATAGCTCTTATGTCACGTCGATACACAGTACTTATACTCTATTTACAAAATATTTGATAAAATATAACATATTTTATTTTATTTTATCCGTTCGTAGATATTCTAATAGTCAATTACCACGCAATATAAGGGTGAAGGAAAACATCGTGAGGAAACCAGGATACCATAGTGACTTGTAAGAATTTTTATGGTATGGTAAGTCCGCCAACCCGCGCTAGGTCTAACCACTCTCAACCGTACTCTCGATTGTGGAGGAGGCCCTTGCTTTGCAGTGGGAAGTATATGGCCTGTTACAGAGATACTCTAACGTCAGAAAGCTAATATCAGACACAGATTATCATATCGTTGCCAAATAAAAACCGGGATTGATAACATATCGAGCACTTCCAGGCTCGCGGAAAATCATGACAAAGGTATGTCAAGGTCAACGGAGGTTGGAGCACAGGTCAGAATACGTCCAGACAAAAATATATTCTATTAACTGAGCTACAAACTCTTTATGTATTACAGGTCATTGTATTGAAATACAATGTACAACAAATCTGAGTTATACACAGTGGCAATGATGTTTTGATATCGGAGAAATCCTCCGACGATAGATAAGAAATGCATCAGATATTAAACCAGACAATGATTACTTTAGAAATACAATGTTGTTTATCACCGATAGTCCGAGTTTTCATAATATTGTACATGCGTTTATGATAGACTAAAGATAACGATGACGGATCAAACATTAACATCGTGCTAGTGAAATCGGAATAAAATATTCCTTTTATTAAGTTGTATGTTTGTAGCAAAACTTATTTTACATCACGTCACAATAATCATGTATTTTCAAGTATATATTACACTAGCGGCCCGGCCCGGCTACGCCCGGGTGCAGATACTTTTTTCGAAGTTTGACAGTTGTTTAACAGCTAGCTTCATCATGTCGCTTTTTGGCTGTTGGTGTGCGTATCGTAAATATATTTAATTTATTTCATTCATATTTCCATACGCGTCAAAATATAAATTCAATAAAAGGTCAAAATGGCGGAATAAAGTATCAAGGTTTATTTTATGAAGACGAGAATATGCACGTGATAGTGTAGGTATGTATCAGGATTCTGAGGCACATGTTTTATTGATATTAAAGGGTCATTGTTAATGAGAATACGATGTAGGTCGGATAAATAAATAATAAGTAGTTATCTTGACAACAAGTTATTAATTACAATAATAAAGCATAGCGATGAGTAATACTATACTTGCACACATGTAAGTAGTAAACGTGTGTAAAATTATTATATTAAACAGTGATATAAATAATTTATTGTAGAATATGATTGTGGACTTGTAATCTTACTTTGAATAAGTAACACCGCTTAATAATGGTTCCAAAAGCTTAAAGAACATTGGCTGGTTCAAAAAAAATTAAAGTAGAATACAAATAAAAATACAGAACTTGAAGGAGCTATTGAGCCTTTAAAGTTAAACCAGGTTCTGGTTTGTGGTTATGTATGTATGTGAAGTGCATGTTTACACATGTGAATACTTTGTATTCTTATGTAATATCATACTTTTACTAGATTTCTCTCAATGATATTCTCGATTGTAGAGTAGGCCCGTGCCATGCAGTGGGACGTATATGGGCTGATACAGTACAGTTTAAAATGAGACAAAAGGTAATTAATGGAGACCGCAAAATACTAATCAATCACGATCAGAGGGAGAAAGAAATAGCTGATCATTTAAAGTAATGATAGATACTAAAATAATTCTTCGAAAATAAGAGAAAGTCATTCAATATAATGGATGTTTTATAAGGGACAGATTTCATACTACAATGAACAAGTTTGGCCTTTGGGCGTTACGTGTGCACTTATAGTAATTTAACGTTTACATAACAATGAAGGAATATCTTATGGAGAAAGCTGCATTACTTATATTTCTCAACAATAATTTGCGAGGTTAATCAAGTCTACCATTATACTGCAATCTTTAATTTTCCCTGTTTATTTGGCATACTTAATAGTCTTTAAGGATTCGTCGTGGCAAGGTGTAAATCACAAAAAAAATGTATAATTTACTTCGTTGTTTATAGGGTTCCGTAACTAAAAGGTAAAAACGCGACCCTATTACTAAGCTTCCGCTGTCTGTCTGTCTGTCACCAGGCTATATCTCATAAAGCGTGATAGCTAGAAAGCTGATATTTTCACAAATACTGTATTTCCGTTGACGCTGTAAAACAAACACTAAAAAAATATTAAGAGGGGTCCCCATACAATAAACGTGTTATTTGTATTTTTTTATAATAAAGGTACCAGGTAGACCACGGGTTTTCCAAACAGTGGCGTGCCTAGGGTTGTGGACTAGGGCAAGCCCAATATTTTTTTAGCAAGAATATGTATTAGTTTAGGAGCAAAATGGTATTAAGAAAGAAGAACGTGTTCATCATGCGATAGGGGGCGAGCCTATGCGATAAAAAAATATATAGAAAAACGACCCAAGATTCGAATCCAAGACCTCAACTTTGCGCCATCGAGGCAGTCCTAGACCTACCACACGATCTATATAAGATTAGGATAAAAACTAATAAAATAATAACTGTCTTTATCACCGTTATGAAAAAATATATTACAATAAGTTGTTTCGAAAAAATCTAATAGATGGCGCGATTTTCACAACCAGCTATTTAATATTGGCAAAATACTGAATGGCCTATCATTAGTTTTAAATAGATGAATAAAACAAATGTGTAAGTCAAATTACTTTTGGGCATGCATATGTAACTTTATATTGCAATTATTTTGTAAATTAATTACAATATAAAGTTAACAATAAAAAGCCACTACAATAGCACAAGTACGGCGCCGTGTTTAATTTCGCGGCTAGAAATTATTGTTACTAATACATTCATGTTATGTTTTTGTGTATGCATGTGATTTTTTGATTCATCATGAGCCCTGAAAGGAAGCTCTTGATGAGCTCAATGGCAAACAGTGTCAACTAATATCTGAAAAACACTACGATTACTGTCTACGCGAGCGTAATGTTTTGAAATCTCATCACATATGTATCTGACGCATAAAGAGGTTTCTATACGCTGTTTACCGGAATTATGAAAAGATATTAATGCATAATATAGTTTTCTGTACTTTGAGAAATCACAACAAATCAGGCGTAGGTTTTGGACCAGATACGAGTAGTTGTTTGTCAACGAAATGTAATGAATTTACCTTTTCCTCGCCGATCAACACTTGCACGCACTTCAAACCATCACAAGGCACATTTCCACTCATTATTATACGTAATAAACGTAAAATACTATAATTAAACGAAAACTAAACGTTCTGTGATTACTGGTTAATCGTCCGCTCGAAAGACATAATAATAAACGTGAAACTATTAACTATCCACAGGTCCTAAATTATGTACAATTCCAAATTATATATTAATAAACATATTTAAAACATCATAATACGGTCTTAAAAAATATCAATTTATTTTATATATTATCCAATATAACTTATAGCAAAACATAAATATTTTTCCATAAATTTGGATCATAATATGACGCGTTAAGTGCACAACTTCACTACGCGAAGCCGGGCATTTTGCTTGGTACAAATCGTCGGTGATACTGCAATACCGCGTAAGTAACAATTGCAAATACCGCGGAAGTACGAAAAAATCAAAATTGAAATTTCGCTCCTATGAATTCTAGACATAGGCGCGAAATTTCTGCAAATACTTGCAAATACTTCCGCGGTATTTGCAATTGTTACTTACGCGGTATTGCAGTATCACCGACGAAATTGCATTATAGAATAGCTATATGTATAGGTACGTAGTATCATGGTAGTAGCAATTCACCCATAGGTGCGACTGAGAGGGCAATATACGCCAAAAGCCAGGTAAAAGCACACGAGAGAGAAAAATATAGATAATACTTTGGTGTGTTCCGTCTTTTTAAGATATTGCGTCACGCCTGGACCAGCGTTGATTTGAATGAAATATTTTTATGTTAGTTTTAGACCGCGGCGCTCGCTTAGGCGAGTTGCCGGGCGTGGCGCTGCGGGCGCGGGTGCTCCGTCGTAGGCGCGGGGCTCCATTAAGGCACGCCGCGACGCGGTAAATTTAAAAATGATAGACGTTTTGCATTAATAGACTGTCCCGCCCTCACACCCGCCACTGCAACTCCTGTAAGCCAGGATCAACAGTGGCACGCAATGTAATGACACCGAGCATTGAAGCTCGGCGAGTCTCCGGGAATGTCTAACTTGTCTTTAACCCGCAACGAAATTAATCAGAAAGTTAAATGAATAGGAGGAGTTGGAAATAAATAATGTCCACTTCCCTCCGTGCAATGCGGGTGACAAAACATTGAACTAAAGAGGTAAATAACCTCACAAAGAGACTTTTACAGCCGGAGAAGCCAGCTGTAAAGCACCACGGAATTCATTATTACATATAAATGGGACCTATTGTGTGAGCTGTTATACTTGATTCCAGTAATATGTATGGCAAAAACGCCGGAAAGCACGGAAATTCGTCCTAGTCTCCACTAGGTCCATGTAGTATACGACTCCGGATGATATCTGCATACTATCAAACATGATTTTACGCTCATTTTGCCAAATACTACACTCCCAAAGTATATGATGCGCGGACTGTTCATATTCGCGATTAGGTGTTGAACATGGGCATGCAGGCGAATCAACGAGCTTAAAAGAGTACAATTTAGACTTAAAGTTACCATGGCCCGTAAGGAACTGTGATACGCAATAATCGACATCTAGCCAAGTCTTTGTCAAACGATCACGCACGCAAGGAAAATATTGGTATAAATGACGTCCCTTCAAAGATACCTCCCATCTATTTTGCCATTCATCTAATAGTTCGCTATATACCACTGAAGGCAGTTTAAATAATCTGTCAACTTTTAAAATTTCACGTGGAGTTAAAAATCTTCTATCCATATTCTCCCTAGTAGAGTAATACATGGCGGCGCGACGTTGCACCTCCAGATCGACTGGAAGTACACCCGCCAGGACAGGCAATGCTTCGGTACTAACAGTTCTATATGCCTTACACAAGAATATCAACGCCAAACGTTGGCTCTGGAGCAGTTTTCTTCGCACAGCACCGATAGTAGCCCTATCAGCCCATACGGGGGATCCATAACATATACACCCTAAGTAAGTTGCTCCATAGATGATTTTTAATGTATTAAAAGATAGTCCCCACGTTGATGTCGATATTCTTGTCAAAGCGAAAAAGTTCCTTTTCGATTTTTCCCCGACGTTCTTAATATGCTCAAGAAAAGAAAAATTCCTTTCCAAAAATAAGCCAAGATAGCAAAAAGATTCCTTTCTCTTGACAGTTGTATTATTAAACTTGATACGTGGTGGCGATTTTAAGATTCCTTTAAGAAGTAATTGGAACGTTTTATGTGGTGCGAACTTTAAGCGATTTCGGTCACCCCATTCAGATATTAATTTTAAACACGTGTCAGCCATACTTTCCAATCCCGACCTACTATTAGACTGTATAAGTAAGAGGCCATCGTCAGCATAGCCCGTTAGTGAGCATCCCGATGGTAAGGGAATAGAGAGGAAGTCGTCAAAGCCAAAATTCCACAAATATGGACCTAGAACCGAGCCCTGTGGGCAGCCCATTGTAAGTGGCTTCGACACGGCATGGTGGCCAAGTTTTAATTTAGTTGTTCCATGCAAGAAATACGAGTAAATAAGCGAATAAATATTCCTGAAGCAACCTCGTATTTTCAACTTAAGAAGCAGCATTGGCCACCAGGCATTATCGAATGCACCGGAAATGTCAAGAAAGATACCAAGCACATATTTGTGTTCAGATGTGCTCACCGCCCTACGAACCGATATCGCCGCGTCAACAGTCGATTTACCGATAGTAAACCCGAACTGCTTCTCGTGGAAAGTTGGACCACCCGGTAACAGTCGAGGAACAATAAGGCGTTCGAGGAGTTTTCCTAATGACGGCAAGAGAGTAATGGGTCTGTATGATTTAGGATCTTGAGGGGATTTATCCCCTCCTTTAGGTATTATTCTTATAAAACCAAAACGCCATACGCGCGGAAATACACCCTCAACAATACATCGATTAAAAACGGCTAATACGGCATCACCGGCAGATTTGCACGCTTCTTTAATCATCCTATTAGAAATTTTTTCCTCGCCGGAGGCTTTGTTAAGAGGCAATAATCTAACAATGTTAATAAATTCGTCAAACGTTGGAAGACTCGAAATTGGAGAATTTGGCAATTCAGCTGCCCACGACCTAATGTGATTATGATATACTGTGTCATTTTCAACCGAATCGTCAGGTATTAACGAGTTTAACAGAGCTTCCGTTGTCTCCTCAATACCAGTTGTATAACTGTTGTTGATTTTTAAGTTATCTATGTAGGCTAAGTCGATTGACTTATTTGCTTTAAATTCATGGTATAGGGGAGACCACGGACCCTCTTTTTCCAACCGGGCTACAATTTTTCGCAATAAGTTACCCTTAGATTTTTGGACGGCGGCTCTATAATGTGACCTGGCAACTTTCAGTGCATTAAAAGCAGATGTAAATACTTCATCAGTAACGCAGCGTTTTTTAAGTCTGTTAAACCGCCTACGCGCCCTGCGAAAAGTTCTACGCAGATGGACTAGGGACACACTCCACCAATCACATCTACGAGTACCTACAATGGGACCCCGACCGATGGTGACGTCCGCACAATACGTAAACGTGTCCGACATAATCTCGGCACAAGATTCAGCTGATAAATCATCGCGAGCGAAGTCTTTGGCATGCTGAGCAAATAAAGTGCTAAACCAATTCCAGTCAGCACCCTTTGATTTATACCTAAAATTTGAATTATTGTAGACAGGACCATGTGTCAATCTAGGCACGAACTCGTACACAATCAGGCGATGATCACTACATGACGCGTCCGGCAGGACGCGCCACCTATCAATACGAACGTCCCCACTAGAAAGTGTGACGTCAATAGAAGATTCGCCCATAGGGCTACTGTAAGTAGGTGGTGCATCGGGGGTGTTGTGTATTCCTAGATTCATCTCTGCAATGAAATCTTCTACAGCGCGACGTCGCTCGGTATCGGTGGAGCGATATTTGCCATACCAAAGAACAGATGACGCATTAACGTCAGCACCTATAATAATTCTATGTCCAACGAGGGACCGTAAGACATAGCGGAGATGGTGTAGGTGCGGACCCACAGGATCTGAATATTGAAAGTAACAGCTCACTACATAAACCTTACAAATCGGACTAGACACCTCAGCGACAGCACAGTGTGACGTCATTAGATTACGCACAGAGGTTACAGTAAGATTTGAACCCGACACAAAAATACCTGCTCGTGAGTTGCTATCAAGTTGTACGACCTTACTAGATATACGCGCATGTTGATATTGCTCCTGTACTAGTACGATATTTAACTTATACTCGCGAATTAACGTATCTAATTCCGACGTTGCTATCCTATCATTATGGAGGTTTAACTGTCCGATGGTAAAGTTATTCATATTGAGTTAGTACTGGGTCGAGAGAAATAGTTGTTGGAGTTTGTAGTTATATGTTGGACACTCCTGAGACCCACAGCGATGATCGTGGGGTTTTTTAAAGCGCTTGCATGGTGCGCATACTGGCTTAAAATCTGTGTTTGAACTGTGCGGACACGCCTTAGTCTCGTGTGCTTCAGCACAGACGGCACACGTAGGTGTTTTTACTGTGCAGAACTTTTGCACATGCCCATAGTATTGACAATTCATACAACGCACTATTTCTAAGTCATCAATGAATCGACAGGTGGCCCAGTCAATAAATAGTTTCTCTTTTGTGTCCGCCAGATGTTTCCTTATCTCGGAATCTAACTCAATGCCTATCCATTTACGCCCGTTATCTAAATTACGTCTACGAACGATTTTAATGGATTTAATGAAATCATCCTCCTTTATTGGCAATTCGTCCTTGATATTTTGACGATACAGTGCGGTAATAAAAGCACGATCTTCCATAGAGGATGGCACATCCTTAACGAGGATACGGGGGCGGCGTCCCTTGGGTTTTTCAAGACGTAGTCCCGCCGATTTAATTGCCTCGACAGATTCGAGTTTTTTTATTTGTTGCTCATTCGCAACACGAAGCACGACGCGACCCTTCGTGGTTTTTTTCACGCCTACAATTTGGAATCCGTCATCACTTGGCTTTATTGCCTTAAATAGCGCCTGTTTAGTTGCGGACGATGACGCCAAATCAGCTGACCGTTCGTCCGTCGGACATGCAACAATACACGGCCGTGGCGCGCGCGACTCCACGAGCGGTGCAGGTTTCGGCAAACGAAGTTTAAGACGTTCGGAGAAAAGTGAATCATTATTTCCGACAGTATCATGACGTTTGTACTGATCTAATTCGCGTTGCATATTGGCCAACTTGGTTTCATTGCAAGATGACTTTAATGCTAGTAGTGAAACTATAGATGTCACCCGTTGCGTTATATCCAACACTGCCGACCTATTCGCCACGTTCATACGAGAGCCCTGATCATTTACAAGCTCATTGATTTTCGAGAGATAATTGGAAATATCAGACACCAAATCACAATAATCCGCGCGGCTCGCGTCGCTGCCGTTATCTAAAGATGAAGTCTCGGTCGATTCCGATAATTGCAAACGTTTTGAACAAACGGGGGAAACATAAGTTGGTGAAGTCGTGTCACTAAAAAGTCGTTTTGCCGAATTAGGTGACCTAGGTGTTAGCTTACTTTGACCGAAAGGATTGGGCCCACGGTCGGGCGGAACTTTATTTTGGGCTGACATTATTTTGCCGAAATTAAATTAAGATCCTATTATTTTCAATCGTATAAAATGACTGACAACAATACAAATTATTAGTTTGAAAAAACAACAGCTGATTGTATGCCGACCGAGCGATATTTTTTTCACGATACCCACACTTAAAAGAATATAAAGTACTTACCGAGGATAAATTGCTTAATTTCACAAAATTACGCAATAAAACATTTAAAAACTTACAGACCGTTGCTCACAATACTACACCATACAACAATAAGCAACCCACGAGCCGATAAACGCACTCCAAACACACAAAATACAATTTAAAATGGTGAGAACGTAAACACGTCACAGTACCGTGCCCCCGCCGGAGGGGAAGTGATTTTGCATTAAACGAATGTATTTTATTTGTTACTAATTTTCCTTTAAGATTGAGTATAGGGCAAGCCGGGCTTTTGGGCTTGTATGGAAGTACCGCCACTGTTTCCAAATTGTGCGCCGTGCAGCTCAGTTACGCCGTAGAAAGTGAAGGAGGACGCGCTGCGCCGTAATGCAATTTTATTCCTTTCCCGATAAAATGTTTCGAACCAATATACGTATCACTGTACCTTTACATTTCTTTCGACCAGCTAGATAGGACATGGTGACGAGATAAAATGGTAAACATTTATATGCACCGCATACTGAAAAAGATTGGGTATCCCTGCTAAAGGAGGTGCAAAGTCGAAAGTGCACTCACCTATGTTAGAATTTTTCTGAACTTTTGGAGCGTAGGTTTCAAAGAACTTGGTGACATCATCGACGACGCAGCCGTCCGCCTTGACGACGGTGAGCTTGTAGCCGACGCCGTAGTGGCGCTTGAGGAAGTAGGGCGTGCCGACGCACTGCAGCCGCCCGCCCGCCATGATGGCGATGCGGTCCGCCAGCACGTCCGCCTCGTCCATGAAGTGCGTGGTGAGGATGATGGTGCGCCCTGCGGGAGTGCACGCGCGCTGTAGTGTTGTAGTGTAGTGTGTAGTGTAGTGTAGTGCAGTGTGTAGTGTAGTTACCTCGCTTCTCCTTCTGCAGCAGGTCCCAGAGCGCGCGGCGCGCGGCGGGGTCGAGGCCGGAGGTGGGCTCGTCCAGCAGCACGACGCGCGACGCGCCGCACATGGCGCAGCCCGCCGACAGCCGGCGCTTCTGACCGCCCGACAGCTGCATCGACATCGCGTCCCTCTACCAAAAAGAATAAAAAGTACCATAACAATATATTAATTAGCAATATAATAGCTGCTAATAATTATAACAAGATAGAAATTGATTTATACAAAATTTGATTCGATTTATACTTTGTCGATAAATGTTTTTCGCGTCATAATGTCTAACTACAGCAATAAAAACCGAGTAATTTATGTAATATTATACGAATAATGTGTAATAAATGTACTACTAAAGATCATGAGATAGATAAACTTGTAATTGAAAAGATTAATTGCTGACCTCCTCCGACTAACTAATTATTCCATACATTTAGATTTACATAGAGTTTAGCGCCGTTAAACTCGATGCACGCTTATAGCACACTTAAACTGCCTTGTGAACCGAGTGCTAAGGAAAAGCAAAGTAATTGAATCTACATAAAATTTAAATGAATTATTTTTATTTCGATCCATTATATGACAAATCATCACATTAAAACGCTAAAGACAAGTTCTGTTAACTTACCTTGTCCTCTAAATCTAGGAGTTTGACGAAGTGGTCGACTTCCTGTTTGATCTTGTCATCGGGCACGCCCTTGAGCTTGGCGTAGAAGACGATGTGCTCGGCCACGGTCAGGTCGGGGAACAGCACGTTGTGTTGCGGACAGATGCCCACCGAGCGCCGCGCCAGCTCCGTCTCTCGCACTATGTCGTACCCGTTTATACTCACAGAACCAGACGTCGGGGGTACCATACCTGTTTTAATAATAACATCCAACAGTCACACACATAGTCCTGACCCCACTCTAAGATCGAGTCTCGTGTCTTGTACTACGAGACGTTTTGGTCTCCAGACCCAGACCCGAAAAAAATGTTTGTGCGGCCCACAAATATTTCTTTCGGATCTGGGTGCGTCGATCGAACCCGCGGCCTCTTGTTTCACAGGCGCCTAACCGACTGCGCCACGGAGGTTGTCTAAGATAAGTTAAGGCTGTCTAAGTTTTGAAGTTAAGAACGTGAAAAAACATCATAAAACCGCCAGTTATATCACCAACTTTATGTGTTTCTGTGATTACTGTTTTGTTTTCTTTTGTTTATTGTTTGTTTCATGGTGTTATAATAAAGAGTTATTATTATTATCAACGCGGGATTAGATTTTTTTTTATTGCATTCAATGGAGAGACGAGTATTTAGCATGCCATTCGCCTGATAGCGAGCAATACGACCGCCCATGGACAGTAGCAAAATCAAATACCATGAATTTTTGATGAATAGAATTTGAATGTTGTGGATGTTGGATTGATACAAACGATTCTGGCAAATCCGCTGTCACCAGTTGCGAAAAGATTATGTTCTTTAATTTCTTTTATAAGTTAAAAAATATGTATATGTTTGTGTATTTTATTATGTATAAGGTATGTTGGGACTTACATGTCCGCACGGATAAAAGTCCCAAAAAATAAAGAGAGAAAAAAACCATGAATGACAAAGCAATGCTTGGAGTTCCACTGCGCTCGCCATCCTAAGACATTAGATGTTAAATCTCAATATGTCCAGTGGTTACTCTGGCTAGGACTCAGGATGTTATAAGGAAATAAAACCTAGCTTCCACTCGTCAAATTCTTTCTATAAAATAGATTAATATTTTATTTTATTATAACGCTACAGTTATTTAGTAATTAAGCAATAAAAACGTATGAAATGTGTAAATCATCTACAAATTAACATAATTATTAACTACGATTATAAAATAATTATTACGTAAATGTTATAAATACTACCTATGTGATCATTTAATTTCATAAAATTTTAGTAGGCAAAATATTATTAGTTTTTACGAACAATAAACTCAAACAGGGAAACTTATGGCAATAAATCATTCTGCTTTTTGATATAAATTACGACTTATTAATAGTGGTCACTAATAATACGCCGAAACAAAGTTATTTCTGACAACGTACATCTTACACATAAAGTATTATTTTTCAATGTTTGACCAATTTCTTTAACTCTAGAAAAAAATACCGTTAACATGAGGTGGAAAACATTCACACTTACTAGTAATAAGTGATAATTTCCATTTCATATCCTAATTAATGTTCAATTAATTATACTCATTATCTGCTCCGAGTATGGTCGCGGTCATTTTTATAAAGACGCGCGCGCATATGTGTGTATGTGTAGTTCATCAATAAATAAATAAACTCAACATTCACATACATAGTCCTGAACCCACACTAAGATCGATTCTTGTGTCGTGGGTACTTATTATTATAATCATCCCAAGGTTGTCTGGAAGACATTGGCCAATGCGATAAGGTCGCCTTTTGTACTTTTTATTATTTTATTTCTTTAATGTAACCAGTTCTATGTGCGGTACAAAAAAAGGATACATAAATAAAAGTATCACGAACTACGAGAGACTTTTCGGCGTCACAAGAACCCAGACCCGAAATAAATACCTGTGGGTCACACAAATATTTGTTTCGGAGCGGGGATCGCACCCGCTTCAATCAATGGCTTATTATGATCGTGCGTGTCGTCTATTGGCCTTAATCATAGTTAGTTTTAAAACCAATTTTAACCATCGAATGTTTTGTCTACTTCGTTAAAACAGAATTCAAAAGTCCTTCGAAAGGGAAAAACTTTTAATAACTAAAATAGGTTTAAGGCTGTCTATGGATAACTCCGTAAGTACTTTGTTTTGTGAGTATATCAATGATAGCATATTTTGAAAGTATCATTTTATTTTACTACTGGACTATATTCATGTTACTGAACCTCCTGTTAAAATTGATACTCAGATCAAAATCACCTTGTATAATAATGAACTAGTAAATATTATAAATCGCAAATAACGCCTTATATCATGGAACAATAGTATGTCCACATAAAGCAATTACGTGCACAAAACAATGAGAGCCTAAATATTTTATGCGCAAGCTTTTTATGCAACTCACGCTTTGTTCAGAATCATGCATGTAAAATAATAATTATTTAAAAGCGCAGTTGTTATTTCTTCACAATCAGTTATTGACCACGGCTTGCAGCTTTATAAATACGACACTGGTTTGACCGATAACTTTCCAAAGGTTATTTTATCGTACCTTAATGATAATGAAAGCTGTGTCTTTATCCTCCGCGTAGTTTATAGTGAAGAAGATGCGAAGACGTATATAATTCTACATAATTTTGTATTAACCAGAGGTTAAGTATGCGTAGGCTAACAACGAGTCGTTTGATCTCTATTTCAATATTATTCAGTGGATAATGCATTAAATTAATTCCGTCCGAGAAGTGTGTACAAAGCTTATTAAAATAAAGAGTGCAAAAATAAAAAATATGTCATTAATGAAGATGTCAATGCCCTTAACGCGACTGGTTATACCTGTTAGCATAGATATGGTTGTTGTTTTTCCGGCTCCGTTATGACCCAGTAATACGGTGATCTCGTTTTCATATATTCGAAGATTCAAGTTGTCCACAGCCCTTTTGCGTCCTTTGTAAATCTTGGTGAGATTCTGCAAACATTGATTACCTTTGAAGCCAATGCTGCTGTTACTCATTTTTATAATTATCATTATTGTTTACAGCCTATACGGACATTCTCAAAATTACGGCGCTGATAATCAAAAAAGATTTGCTCATACATATTACAGATTTCTTAGCACAATATCAGTGTCATCTGATTACTATTTGTCAGTCTGATACATGGGATATATTTATCAGGGAGTTAGTCCAATGTTTGCTGTACTATCTGTATGATGATTTTAGTGAATGTGATACCTCCATTCTGAATTGGTAATCGAAAGTGCAGCAAGACAAAGGCGGGTATTGTTTTAAATTACTAAATTTGAATGCGCATAATCGAAAAACAGAACTTATCGAACAAGAAAATGCATCTATAATTTACGTAGATACCCAATCAGAAATTTTAAAAAACGCGCTCGGTTGACCTACTGCTCTTTCTACTCGTATTACCACAGTAGCATAGTTAAGTATTATTATTATGGAACATTGCAATACATACTTGTATATTGACACCTATGGGTACTCCTTTCGGTTCCTCATCATGCACGACTCCCAAAAGTGCGTCATTGTATTCCGAGTCAACTTCAACATTACATGTCTTCTCATTTATATCTGCAAACAAAGTAAGCACCTAAATGAAAGTATATATTACGAATATACAATACTAAGCCAGAAACTGATATTTTATCATCGACATAATTTTGTGAAGAAGAGAAATTTTATGCGCTAATCTATTATAATCTCTGAAGCTCCAATTTGTACCTATGTTAAGGGTTACAGAAAAATTGTATATACAAAGTAGATATAAATCTAGGAACTCGTTATAAATAAATAATAAATAACACCCAACAGTCACATACATAGTCCTGACCCAACACTAAGATCGAGTCTTGTGTCGTGGGTATCAGGAACTACGAGAGACTTTTCGATCTCACAAACACCCATACCCGGAAGAAATATTTGTGGGCCACACAAACATTTATCTCGGTGCGGGGATTGAACCCGCGGCCTCTCGTTTCACAGGCGGCGTCTAACCATCTGCGCCACGGAGACTGTTATGACTGTTATGTTTAAATTTCTTAGAGTCAAGGTAACTTCCTTAAGAGAAAATGTTTTGCGATAGCATACATCGAATCTTAAATATTAATAATTAGCAGCAGTTATTTTTTACATAAACAAACATAAAACCATCCATTAGGGGCCCATCCGCAACCACATAAATGGCAATGCAATTCGGTGTAAAGATAAATATTGAATTTAGAACAACAAGAAACACACGAGAGTTGTATTAGGTGTGACCAAATCAACGAGACGTTGAAGAATGAAAGCGGAAATGCTACCTCTTTTAGAGAATGGCTTGTACGAAATCGGAACCGGTCTTGTCGCTTTTCTTTTCAATGAAAGTATAATCATACTCATTTAAATATCGCGTTTAGCATGCGAATGTACAGACAAACATTTACGTAATTAATATGTATATCAAAAGACGTTTCAAACCAGTTAATCTCGTTTATTACCTCAATGTTATTAACCTAAAAGGAAGGTAGTGTACTTGACCTCTGTTCAAGAATGTATAATGCTATAAAGCAACAAGAATAAAAGAAAAACACGATGAAGTTCAAAAAGTACAACTAACGATTTCGATACAAGATGCAATTAATGGTTAATTTTAAAAGAGCGGTTCGGTTACATATGCAAATAGAACTTAAATAAAATTTATATTCTTATGCCAATTGAAAATAATAACACCTAAAAAGGTTAAAAATTAAACGACATAATATGGTATATTCAACGTCGACTTTCCAAGATTATATCGAAGATATTAAAAATAATAAAAAAATAAAAACCGACTTCAAAACAAAACCACTAAAAACCAAAAAATAATAAGTACCTCTGCAAAGCAAAAAAATAATATTTATTTCATGGAACTTGTGCATGTTGATTAATTTGTTTAATGACTTGACTAGCCAACAAATCAAAATTTATGCGTAACATATTGAAGGCGGGTCGCCCAGTACCAAACATGTATATGCCTTATATTAGTTTAAATATCTATATGTTTGGTAACAAATCCATTTATAGTTTAATTAATATCCTCTATCTCCAGTTATTATATTGTACATAACTCATAGAGTTAAATTTAAATTTCTTTTGAGGAAACAAAGATCTTTAATCACACAATGTTCATTGAATAAAACTATTCTTTACGGATTTCATCGCGCATTTGGTTTAATTTTCACTCAATTTTCGTTCACAATGTCATCACAAGCTACAAATATTATACTTCCTCCACAAATGTGCATCAATGAATCACTTCATTCAAATCCCTATCACGAACATTAAGATATGTAGAGTTCATCACAGACGTTTAATACAAATAATTTATACTATTATATAAAACTTAAGAGTTTGTTTGTTACCTACAATATCAGAAATTACTGGTTCGAATTGAATAATTCTTTTTGTATTGTATAGGTGATTTATCGACGAATGCCAAAGGCTATATTATATCATCACACTTTGACTTATAGGATGGAAGCAGTAGTGAAAAATAGTATTCGTGTTTTTTGGTCCGATTGGTCGATATTCAAAATTGATAGTCGGAAATCCGCTGATATAGACCAACGGATATTAAGTCTATACTCTAGAGCCTTTTTTCTACCTAGCGCTATTCCAACTGTTGTTACGCTATACTTTTCTATTAAATCTACGCTTTTGAATTTGGTCTTTAGCATAGTCGATGTTGACCATATGTTGACTATCTATTGTAAGATGCTCTTATATTTTCTTTGAATACATCAAGTTAACGCCTTCTTTGCCGATCTTTAGCCGTTGATACTACCATTTTGAGATCTCAACATAATATGTAGGTAACGTACTTCTGCCGCAACCTGTCTCATTGGTGTATAGTTTATGTAATAGATAGTAGATTACGTAAAATATACACTTACCAGTGTAATTATTCGGCTTCCAAAAACTTTTAGTAAACGGAAAATACCATGGCAAAGGTACTCCGTAAATTCCGGGTCGTATCTTTTCCACGTACAAGGCAATGCCCATGTAAAGGACCGTATCCACTAACAGCATGATTACCACGTGGCCCGGCAGAAACCGATCGTTGTACGATATTGGGGTGAAGAAGTCGCTCCACTGCAAACCTAAACAGAAGGAATTGGTTGAAGATCTCGAAATCGCATTTGTATCTGTATTACATTCAAAAAATATAATTTACATAAATAAACGAATGAGTGAACATTTTGAAGGAATTAATTGGACACCTTACAGCTCAACGTACCATATTCTTAGTCGCCCGATCGATCATGGTACCAATATGATAGTTTTTTCTTTCTTTTCATGGAATGGCGAGACGATCATGTCGTTTGCCTGTCATGAACAGTAGCAAAACCAAAATACACCATGAATTACAAAGCAATGCTTGGCATTCCGCGCTCGCCATCCTGAGACATAAGATGTTAAGTCTCAATATGTCCAATAGTTACTCTGGCTACAATGTCCTTCAAACCGAAACACAATAGTGCATTTACACTGCTATTTGGTGGGAGAAATAGACATTACGGTGGTACCTACCCAGGTGGCCTCTCACATGAGAGACCTATCACCAGTCAAATAAGTAAGTTACTAAACTAATTAGGTACATCACAATGTTTACTCCTTTCTTGTCTTAAATTCGATATACTAATACTATAACTAAATAAATAGTTACATAAGCCCCTTACCGGTCTACTCTTTCTTGCTTATTTCGAAAGTTGACTAAGTTTCTCTGCAACTTGTTTAACTCTAGCTATTAAAATATATATCTAGATATAATTATTTAATTGTGCATAAGTGTAAATATTTATTTTATTCTTCGGTATAATATCAATTTGGTAAAGGATTAAATTGATTATTTACTAAAAATCTATTTTTGAAGGTCAATATTGTCGTAAATATGCAGATTGATGATTGCAAAAAAAATAAGCAAAAAATACAGTCCAATTGAGAACCTCGTGATTTTTTCACTACCGAAAACCTGTACGTACACAGAAGACAGAAACGGTCGCAACAAAATTCCTTACGCTTTTTTTTAAACTCAAATATGATATTTTATTTGATACGGAGATTTAGATTAGTTTATTTTTTAATATTTAAATCACTTACTCTTGAATTATTATCTTAGTAACGTAATTTACATTTGTCGATACAAACTTTCATCTCTTTCAGGCCTTCGCATCACAATAAAAAGTAGCACATGTCCGTTTCCAAGCTCTAATCTACCCCTGTGCCAACTTTCCTCAAAATCGGTCCAGTGGTTTAGGCGTGAAAACGGAAAGACACACAGACAAATAGACAGACAGACAGACAGAGTTACTTTCGCATTTATAATATAGGTAGGGATGATTACTGAGTGACGTTTATTCGAAATAAAAAATAGATGGGTAACGGTTACCGGTAATGGTTATCGGTTTACAATCAAACCTTTTTTTTCAGAATCATTTTACATTAGAGATTTATCGACTAAAATATTAAGTTAATCATAAGGAGGTGGTTTTAATCAAAAATTCGTGTTACAAAGTTATAATCTGCGTGGAATGCACCCATACACTAATCAGAATGACGAAAGATCACCAAAATGTACATTATAATAATGGCACAGACAGACGACTATCTCGTCTCGTTATTCCAGTTTTGAAAAAAATAATGAAAATCGGAATAGCTCTGCAGGATAATTATCATGCATTCTCAGACAATTTATGTGCCTATGCATATGTTTAGCATAATCGACTACCGGGAAGTGGGACAAAAATAACTAGTATGATTTGATTTCGTTACCCGACGACTTTCTACCAGTAAACTCTTACTATACAGCAATCAACGTTAAGGCACTTCGGTTGTACTATGCGTTTCAAATTAGATTAGGAACGTCAATGACCTTTAGTTGTCAAATATCACACGAAAAGTATGGTTAGCAACAAAAAAAAATATTTACGCATAAATTATATTTTTTTTCACATAGTCAAATTTCTGAACATAAATTAACTAAATAAATTGAAACAATTACAAAATGTTATATGGTCACATAAACAAGAATGTTAAGTCGTAAATAGTTTAAAAAAATACAAGTTTTTCATTTTTTATTTATTTCATGAGAAATCATTTGGCAGAAAGTAACTATAGGACGACATTAATCATTCATTAATTTTATTACAAAATATTAAATATTAAAAATATTATTTTTATTCAACAAAAATATTATTTTAAGAAATTTTGTTTTGCTCACCCTACCGAAATTGCGCGATTTGACAGCTAGCGTGAACCAATATGGCGCAGGGTCAGTCCTATTCTTAGTTGAACCGCATAGTATCTGTCTTAATCGTAATCTATATATATAAAAGAGGAAGGTGACTGACTGACTGACGTATCAACGCACAGCCGAAACTACTGGAACTAAGAACGGGAAATTTTCCACAAGGGTTCCTATGGTGACGTAGGTGAGCACTAAGAAGGGATTTTTGGAAATTCAATCCCTAAGGGGGTGAAAAGGGCAAAAAACTGTTGTATGGAAAATCGAAACCGTTAAAGCTACAATTGTCAAACTTAGCACTTTGTTTAGTCATTTAAAAAGGAAACTAATTGCATACTTTGTTTGTCTAAAATTAGTGATAAAGGGGTTAAAATAAGGGTTGAAGTGTTAAGAGTTTCGGGTGATTTAATGACTATCTAATCAACGCACAGCCGATACTACTGGAGGTAGAAACGTGAAATTTTCAACAAGATTTTCTATTGTGACGTAGGTGAGCACTAAGAAGTGATTATTCGAAATTCAATCCCTAGGTGGGTGAAAAGGGTAAAAAACTGTTGTATGGAAAATCAAAACCGTTAAAGTTACAATTGTCAGACTTGGCACTTTAGTTAGTCATTTAAAAAGGAAACTAACTACATACTTTGTTTGTCTAAAATTAGCCAGAAAGGGGTTGAAATGAGGGTTGAAGTGTTACGAGACTCGGATGAATTAATGACTATCTAATCAATGCACAGCCGAATCTACTGGAGCTAGAAACGTGAAATTTTCCACAAGGGTTCCCATTATGACGTATATGAGCACTATGAAGGGATTTTTGGGAATTTCACCCCTAAGCAGGTGAATAGGGTAAAAAACGGTTGTATTGAAAATTGAAACCGTTAAAGCTACAATTATTGTCAAATTTAGCACTTTAGTTAATCAATCAAATATAAAAATAACTGCATACTTTATTTTTCTGAAAATGACCCTAAAAGGGTTAAAATAAGGGTTGAAATTTTGTAGAACCGAACTGTCTAATCAACGGACAGCCGAAACTACTGAAGCTAGAAACGTGAAACTTTACACGAGGATTTCTATTGTGACGTAGTGTAGCACTAAGAAGGGATTTTAGGATATTTCTCCCCAAAGGAGGTGAAAAGGATAAAAAACGTTTGTATGGAAAATCGAAACCGTTAAAGCTTCAGCTGTCAAACTTTGCACTTTCGTAAATCAATCAAAAACAAACATAGCTGCATACTTTATTTTTCTAAAATTAACCCTAAAGTGGTAAGGGTTGAAATTTTGTAGAACCGAACTGTCACATCAACGTACAGCTAAAACTACTGAAGTTAGGAACTTGAAATTGTACACGGGCCTTCCTATCATAATGTAGAGCAGCATTAATGAAGGATTTACCGAAATTCAAACCCTAAAGAAGTGAAAAGGGTGAAATTGTGTTGTATGGAAAAATGAACCGTGAAAGGTATAGATTTCAAACTTGGAAGTTTAGGTATTCAATTAAAAACAAAAACAACTTCATACTTACATATTTGTCTTAAATTAGCCTCAAAGGGCTTAAAATAAGGGTTGTAATTTTGTATGCAAAATCGAAACTGCTGTTATTGGTACGAAAATTCGTAGATTGGCTACATATTATAAACACAAGAAATTGGCGTGCACTAATTTTATAGGATAGGGAAAGCATTATTTTAATTTTTACTATTTTTGTACATTGTTCATGAGTGTAAGAGTTTCTCATTTACGGGAGGGGTCAGGGAAAAAGAGGGAAAGGACGGAAGGTTGTGTTGGAATATCGGGCATAAGCAACTTTCGTTTTAAATATATCTAAATGGGTTTCGCGCAAATTGTGGGTAGTTCCGGGATTATATTATAAATTTTAGAGGGATAATTTTTTATGTTTAATAGTAGCTACTTATTATAGATAAATAATGCCCAATTGTTAGGTTTTAGATTTTTAAGTTTTAAGTTTTAAGTGGAGATAAAGCGGGAAATCGTTGTTGATAAAGTAAGTAATAAATAAATAGTCACGTAATTCGGAGTTTTAGAATTCTCTCAGTTTCATGGGAGAACTGAGGACGTAATATCTTATTTAGTGAAGTATCGATTTTCAAGTATATAAAATATATTGTAAATAAAGTTAATAATGCAGACGAAGTTGCGGGCAAAAGCTAGTCTATATATATAAAAGAGGAACCTGACTGACTGACTGACGTATCAACGCACAGCCGAAACTATTGGAGCTAGGAACGTGAAATTTTCCACAGGAGTTCCTATTGTGACGTAGGTGAGCACTAAGAAGGGATTTTTGGAAATTCAACCCCTAAGGGGGTGAAAAGGGTAAAAAACTGTTGTATGGAAAATCGAAACCGCTAGAGTTACAATTGTCAAACTTGGCACTTTAGTTAGTCATTTAAAAAGGAATTTAACTGTATACTTTGTTTCTCTAAAATTAGCCCTAAAGGGGTTAAAATAGGGGTTGAAGTGTTGCGAGACTAGAGCGATTTAATGACTATCTAATCAACGCACAGCCAAAACTATTGGAGCTAGAAACGTGAAATTTTATACAAGGATTCCTATTGTGACTTAGGGTAGCACTAAGAAGGAGTTTTTGGAAATTCGACCCCTAAGGGGGTGAAAAGGGTAAATAACGGTTGTATGGAAAATCGAAACCGTTAAAGCCCCAGTTGTCAAACTTTGCACTTTCGTTAATCAATCAAAAACCAAAATAACTGCATACTTTGTTTTTCTAAAATTAACCCTAAAGTGGGTAAAATAAGGGTTGAAATTTTGTAGAACCGAACTGTCTAATCAACGCACAGCCGAAACTGATGGAGCTAGAAACGTGAAATTTTACACAGGGATTCCTATTGTGACGTAGAGTCGCATTAAGAAGGGATTTTAAGATATTCCTCCCCCAAGGGGGTGAAAGGGTAAAAAATGGTTGTATGGAAAATCGAAACCGTTAAAGCCACAGTTAGCAAACTTGGCACTTTTGTAAATCAATCAAAAACAAACATAGCTGCATACTTTATTTTTCTAAAATTAACCCTAAAGTGGTAAGGGTTGAAATTTTGTAGAACCGAACTGTCGCATTAATGGACAGCTGAAACTACTGAAGTTAGCAACTAGAAATTTTACACGGGGCTTCCTATCATAATGTAGAGCAGCGCTAATGAAGGATTTACTGAAATTCAATCCCTAAAGGAGTGAAAAGGGTGAAATTGTGTTGTATGGAAAAACGAACCGTGAAAGTTGCGGAGCTCAAACTTAGTACTTTAGGTAGTAGATAGTAGTTTTTTTGTATTAAATGAGCCCCAAAGGGCTTAAAATAAGGGTTGTAATTTTGTATGCAAAATCAAAACCGCTGTTATTGGTACACTAGAAATTGGCGTGCATTAATTTTGGAAAAATGGCACGAAGGGCATGAAATTTTATAAAAAGTATTGATTGTTCCGTGGGTACAAAAATCCCTTAAAAATTGAGCTTGATGGTACAATTCAAGAACTAGACAGGGAAATCAATATTTGAATGTTTACTAATTTTGTAAGTTGTTGATGAGTGTAAGAGTTTCACATTTACTGTAGGGGAAAAGGTAGGAAAGGACGAAAAGATGTGTTGAAATATCGGGCATAAGCAACTTTCATTTTAAACATACATAAATGGGTTTCGCGCAAATAACACTCATAAGTAAAATTGTGCGTAGTTCCGGGATTATAAATTTTCAGGAAGGAATTTATTATGTTTAATAGTTAATATAAAATTTAAAATACTTATTATAGATAATATAAATAATGACCAATTGTAAGGTTTTGGATTTTTAAGTCTTAAGTGGAGATAAAGCGGGAAATCGCTGTTGTTAAAGTAAGCATTAGGGCACATAATTTGCCCAACGGGATGCTCACAAATAAATAGTGACGTCATTCGGAGTTATAGAATTTTCCCAGTTTTAGGGGAGAAATGAGGACGTAATAACTAATTTAGTGGAGTATCGATTTTCAAGTATATAAAACATATTTTAGATAAAGTTAATAATGCAGACGAAGTTGCGGGCAAAAGCTAGTAATAAATATAAGTTCAATTTTATGATACTAAAATGTCAGTCTAACGCTTCGATCAAATATAATATACTAGATACAGGGTCCGGAACAAAATCAAACCAAAACTGGTCGAGGTTGCTTAGACTTATACACTTGAATTTCGAACTACGAGATGTGGCAAAAAGTTTTAAATTATAATCAACTTCAGGTATCAATAAACCTAATTCCTTTAAATTAAGATTTATTATATTTGGGACCATACTAAAACACTATTGTAACATATATATGTAAAAACTATTAGCTATATAAATGTATTGTGATACCGTTTAATGTAATATTTTGGTAAATGAATAAAGTTTAAGTTTAAAATCAACTAAGAGCACACGCTTATTTTTGTTCTTATTTCTCTTGCCGTTTTTAAGGCCGTTACTTAAAACCTATTGCGTATTTGGCCGAAGGTCTAACGGGTATTTGATCGAGAAAAAAGTAATTCTATATTGTAATTAGATGGACGGTAGTTTAGCATTGACGTCAATAGTCTCTCAATCTAAAATGAATTTTGCATCTGAATATTTTATTGGCTGAATATATTATTCATAGTAGTAAGGTTTGGTATCGGTATGGATTTCACTGGTGATAGGTCTCTCATATGTGAAAGGCCGCCTGGGTAGGTACCATCGTAATGTCTATTTATCCCGCCAATCAGCAGTATAAATGCACTGTTGCGTTCCGGTTTGAAGGACATTGTAGTCATAGTAACTACTGGACATAATGAGACTTAACATCTTATATCTCGGAATGGCGAGCGCAGTGAAATGCTAAGCTTCGCTTTGGCAAACATCGTGTTTGGTTTAGCTACTGTTCGTAAGCGGTCGTATCATTTACCATCAGGCGAATGGCAGCTCATCTCGCCATTCATCACAATAAAAAAATCAACACGTATAGCAATTACTATACACAATAATGAAAAGTTCTTCATAGTGGTTCGCCGCCCAACCAAGTCGTGCATATCAGCTACAGCCTGTGTATATTGGATTACGAGCACCCCGCCACAATTATAAAGTGATGAGAGATAACTACTGTTTGTTGTTATTTAGATTGCACTTCACCTGCATTGCAGCCACTTTATAATGTATATCTATATCTACAGGTCAATACAATCTTGAAACTGAATGTCTGTACATGGAAGATATAATTATGACAAAAACTATTGTGGGGACTGTATTGACGTAATTGAACCCACAACTATGAATGTTAGATTTATTCTGTTTGTGTATCTATTTGTCAATTTTTCAGTGCCGTTGTGTCGTCTCGAAAACGGCCGAACCAATTTCGCTTAATTTTGATTAACACATAAGCTATTTTTATCCCATGGGATGTGCAAGGAATTCAAATATATTTGATACTCTTCCAATCTCACAGGGATGGGATGGGACAGGGGGACAGGATTACATAACTTGAGTCATGGGATAGAATGAGACAAGATAGGACGGTATCTAACGGTACGGGACGGAAAAAGCAGTATAGATGACGTCTGTCACGCTGAGTATATTGATTTTAAAAATAAATAAAACAGTTCGCGAAATAATATTGACGTTGATGTGGACTGGACTGAGGAAGTATCTATAACCAAGCGAAACCAGGCCGGGCCGCTGGTTCACAATAGAAAAAGCAATATGAAAATGCCAAAACCATTACTTGCCTTTCGAGGTGCCTTCCGCAATTATGACCATTTGAAATGCATATCCTATGGCAGTGTTGGAAAACAGGCTGAGCAAAAACTTTGTATGATAAGCGACGTTCTCGTGTATCAATTGAGTGAACATGAATACGGAAAACGTTGCGAACCATACTAACGCCATCACAGACGATGCCGTGTTCGCTGCAACAAAACAAGAGCATATTAAGAAATTAGTAAGTCTTGAGCAGCTTTAATAGCTCCTATTAAGATTATTGAACATGTACAGTCGATTAATTGAAACCAATTACCAGCGCGCGCACTTTATATATACCAATTGATAATAACGAAGTCACCAGCTGTCCTTAAGTTGTAACATTCAAACATCACCATAGTATATAATGTACGAACTGATGATAAAAATAGTTGATTTATTACTATATTATTACACGGAAATTGAGCGTCTCCGTTTTTTAGATGTTGTTTTGTGTGTGTTATTTACGTCATAAGATGTCAAATTTGAGTTATTAGATCTGTAATGATAGTACGTAAACGTTATTTTTTTACCTATGGTTAGAAATTCGTATCCGCCTAAACAGCAACCTTTGTACACGATTATATGTTCCGAGGAAGCGTTTCGCATTTCATGTGCAGCTTAAAAATCGGGTTCCTAGCAGGCCGGGATAATAGGGAATATGCATGAAACTCAAAAATAAGTTTTTTTTTTGTATCTCTGTTGATATAGATATAAACCTTAGAGATATTTTTTATCATTCATCAATTCTAATATGGTAAAATAAACACTTGAATTTTTTTTGCCGCGCAATATTTTCGAAATGCGGGGCTATTAATTGAAAAGTAAAGTGACGACAGCATACACGACCTTATGAAGTTTTAGCTTGTTGGTTGTATTGTTTTACGTTTGTTTATGAGTTATTGTGTGTTTTCTTTATGTTATTAATAAAAATGGATTATTTTGTGAAGAAATACAATTCTGTAGCATTTAATGAGAGAAGCTTAATCCAAACACTACGTTGTTGATATACGGTGACGTAATTGAGTTCGCGCCAAAATGACATTTAAATGTTTCGAAACTGATACCAGTTTTGATTATTGTTTTGTAATTTTTGGTACATATTTTCAAAAACTTATATTTTTTTCCGCTAATATAATAAAATGTGTAAAGTAAAAAATGACATGCATATTCCCTATTGCGACGAATGGCGAGAGATGATTACCTCGCCGCGCCGCGCCGCGCAGGTGCAAATGATTGTTCGGCACTTAATATCGGATAGTGATATGGTGTCAGAAGAAATACATACCTTTAGAGAAAAATACGCTGACCATGAAAGAAAACGCCAGTGATACTATAATAAAAAGAGTCATCAGGAACAGAAGCACTGTCCATGGCGTGAATGTGAACACTGCGAACCCATCGCCACTAGCGCTGTATTTGAAAGGTATCTGAAAAGCACATACGCATTACAATGCCACGTTGAGAAAATTTGGTTGCTGTCTAAATCCTTGGCGTCTGTTCATTATTAGACTTTCTGTGAAGATTCAGACATTAAGTATAGGAAAATTAAATGAATTCTGAACTTACTTTGTACATTGTGACTATAATAACGGCAGCTACGAATAGGAATGTGAACTGTTTGATAAACCACGCCAGCCAGTGCAACCACGATGGTAGGCCCATTATTGCCATAGTTTCCTGGAATTTATGTCATTTATCAACATAGATCGGAATTAATGCATTTGCATGTTATGCCTTTTAATATCAAATTAATGTTTAGTTGTTTAATTTTGCATTGGTAGTGATAATTTTTATATTTTCGATTTATTTACATAGTTATTCTTTCGCATATTTCTGCCGACAAGCAGCAGTGCGTAACGACTGACTTTTGTGTTTGGAGCCATTTTATTCAGTGATTAGTGATTACCAAACAATATACTCAAACTCGTCATGACGATCGCAATGTAATGCCATGCAGGGCTTAGTAATTATAACTTCTGAATTGTTTTCCGGGTGTTATGTGCAGGCGTGACACTTATTATAATCAGAAAACGTTCCGCACATAAAAAATGTAGTTTAAAAGTTGGATATCGTTTATAGTATATAATTTATTTCTTTAGCCTAAAATTAATTATAGCGTTTATAGTTCAGACACTCGATCGTTGCTAGATTTTTCTTTGTTTCAATGACAATCAAATAACAGGAAGCGATCAACCCAGCCAGTTTTATTTTATGTTGGATAGTTTTTCTTACTCGATGTCTATAAAAACTGTTGCGCGAAAATTATTGAACGCTTTTATGCTTTGCCAGTTATATGTTTGCGTAACATTCTTTATACTTATTACTTTGTAGTCGTCTTGCACTTTGATCGGCCATGACTCCACTAAAACTTTTATAAATTGTCCATCAAGATAATTTCTAGTGTACAATTTTATCCTATTAGAATTAATTATTTAAATGAATATAACAAATAACTTTATATCTTCGTTTTGATGTTCTTCAACTGTCGAATAAATGCATAACAATTGTCTTTGATATCTACAATTTGACATTGGCAATGTTAACACGAATTTAATTCGAGAATAGCACATTGCAGAAATACGTATTTTATTTTAGTCAGTTTAAATTTGCATTTAGCATCATTACTTGTCTGCGTGCATTTTTATTTACAAATAAATTTATGATCATGAAACCCTTATTTCAAAATGTTCGAAAATGATAAGAGCAAGACTATAACACACAATTATAAAAAAAATAGTAATGTTTTGTACCTAAAACTCTTATTCTACGGAAATAATTTACGACTCCTGAACTTATATTGCGGCAGAAAGCGCATTTTAAAATAATTAGAAAAAATCTTAGATCTTAATGTTTGTACCTTCAGTTGCAACTCTTTCTCAATAGATACAGCTCTCACAGTATTCACAAACGTGTAAGCAAAGCCCAGCATGAGTGTCATGGACACAAATCTCTCTAGAATCATCAACAGCGCATCCTCTCTTGATTCAAGTTGAGGATACCTTTGCAGGTATACTTGGGTAATTGATTTTCCAGTTTTCTCTTTAATAATCTTTTGTGAGATTGCATGTTGAACGGCGAGAAACATCTCTTGTGAATATCCTAAAATTGATCTTAAATTTAAAATACTTGCTTGAGGTAACTGTGCAATAAAATTAGGTAAAGGTAAAAAAAAAACACATTTATGCTAAAACTAATAATATCTAACTTTGTGTTTCCAGAACAGTGCTTTAATACAGCTGTAAGGATAACATTAGCAGTAACTAGAATGCAAACTTTGGTATTTTCAAAATGCCACTGTTTGGAAAATTACTAAAATACATCAGTTTGGTTCTATTGTTAAAATGTTGCAAATCTATGCGTCAATAATTTCTTCAGTTATTTACAGATTTCTAAGAATAATATGAGTAATGTTACACATTAAAACCTGGTGATCTCCCTCCATATCTGTCTTCAGGTTCTCTTGGACCTGATTGTGGAAATATGGGAAACAGTAAATTTGTTCTCCATCCAGTTAATAGTGGATGATCCAATGATGGGTTTCTCATAGTTGCTGGAAATCTGAGTGTTACTTTAATGTCATCAGGCCATGATGTGGCATCTGAAAATTGTCAATGACTGTATATATGCAAAGAAAGAATTATTGTATATTTGATACAGCTTTTAAACATCATAAAAATATTTAATGGTATTAATAAAACATTAACAAAATCTAGTTTTATGATTATCAAAATGAGCTTTAGAACACTTACTAGCCATATTATCATCATATTGTATACCAACAAGTATGTGATTCATAGCATGGGGCTGGGTGAGGGCGGCTTCCAACTCCTTTGCATTTTTGTATCCTATGGGATCAGGAATGGAGGTCCAACCAATGAAAAATGATGCAAAAGGTCCATAATTATCATCTGCTATGGTAGAAAATACTTGGTTTGTTGCTTCCCTTGTGAGTGCATTTTCAGGTGAAAATGCCAAGCTCATGCTAGATGATGTGAGATTTTCACTACAAAAATATTTATTTGTTAATAAGATGGTACAAGCAATAACAGCAAAAGTTAATCAAGAACTTATATATTAGAAAAAACATAAATGTCTATAATTTTAGAAAATATCTTAAATTTATATAAAAAAAATACTTTCAGTTTGTACAGAACACAATTGGCTTAGCACACACTATAAACTACATTGTTATAAAATAATTCACTGAAAATTAAACTGTAATGTAAAAATATCCTCTGAACAATTTTACACTATAAATTAAAATCACTCACTTTATTTTTGCAGATGTATTGAAATATGTTGGGAAGAAAGCAGGATATGTAGTATCTGGTATATATCTTGGAGCCAAAAGACATCTTGTAACAATTAAAAATATGCAAAATATAACAGGTGATAAAATTTCAAACAAAGTTTGCCACTTATGCCTCTTCTGGAGTAAAAAGTTCTTCCATACAAGGAGTTTAAGTTTGTCAAATGATGACATTTCAATTACCTAAAATAACAAGACTATTTAAATACATTATCCTTATTTTTAAAACCTTCATTATATTAAAATTACTTTACTTTAATTTGACATAAAAAAATCTTAAGGGATGTCCCAAAGGTGCACAATGAAAACAAAATTATTACATATAACTAGTTGAATATTAATGACTAAGAAATAATTGCAATTTAGTAAAATCAAATACTTTTTTCCTTTCTACCAAAAAAGTGATTGCGAATTGTAATGATTGTAATAACACATTTCGTCAAAACAAAACGTATTTTACACGAACTTACCAATGATGTTTATTCCATTCAGTTGAAAAAATAAACAATCAATTGTCTGCAAATCGTGTGAGAAGACTTGCATATATTTTATCAATAAAAAGGGTAAATAATACTGTTTTTACAGTTAAAGAGTGCCACTGGTTACCTACGATCCGAAATAATAGTTCACACTGCACTGGAAATATTTAACACAGCACACACAAACTCCGCATGACCCGACTACACCCCATATTCACAAATAATTACTTTACTGAACTGAGTACACTTGCACCAAGCACGAACTAGTGGTTTATTTTGGTATAATGAACTGACGTGTGTGGAATACCTACAACGGAAACATATGAATACTGGTTATGAGCTACTGTTATCTGAAGAACTGTCGTTCTGTCATCGCTCTAGAGTGGCGAGTCGACGATTACGATTACGAAAACGAAATACGACTACGAGACTCGTAGTCCGTACTTTGTATGACGTTTCAATTAGGATTGCCAGCTTATTTTCGAATAATTACCGTTTCTTTGTGTAAATTCGCATTTAAATCAAACTGCGTGATTTATATTAGATCAACTGGAGAAAAAATGCTATCACACGTCGGTGGATCTTCTATTGAGATGGAGGTGTGACCAGCGACTGCCATAATTCGCTAGGGATTCATTCCTTAAAATGTTGTCCTCTTAGATATGCTTAAGCCCTCTATTTTAATATTTACAACGATAAGGGCCAAGCATTTCGTAATTGTTATATTTATCAAAACAGAAAACTCAAGTAAATTACCCGGTACGGTGACCGGGTGGGAGTCGATCCGAAACCGAAATATGAGGCGATGTATCTTCAAGGCTAAAGGTCACAGCTCACCAGAGCTACCCGGCACTGGACCTGGCTCGCCTCGTGCGGTTAGTATTCTTTATATGAATTTGAATGGACATTCACTCATTACGTCTACTCCGTAACGTTACCGGATCACCTTTTGACTACTAGGCAACAACTCGCTTCTTGCTTGCAATGCGTGAAATCGTAGTGATCCGCGCGCTGCCATTTCGTGGACCGCGTGTGAACCACCGGTGATTCACGCGACGACAAATACACATTTTTTGGTGCTTCTTTTATTTTTATCTACAACTAGCTTTGAGAGCCGATTTACGGATTGTAACGGATAACGGATTTGATATAACCCGACAGGATACTCTGAATTTCGTTGATCCTGCGAATTCCACTCGTTAAGTACGTGATGTCGACGAGTTAACCACGCGATGTCTACTCATTGACCACGCGAAGTTTAATGGTGACAACGCGGATTCCACCTGTGGACTACCTGCCGACAACGAGTAGACGGCGGGCGATGAGGCGGTGCCGGTCGGGAGACGAGAGGGTTTCATCGGCAAAGAAATGATTATACCTCAATTTTTCTAACATTAAATTGATTTTGGTATTAGTGTTCGGAATTTACAAAAATAGAGTTGGTAACATTTTTCCAATACATGTCAGTAGTGCGATTCACGTAACTTTTTGACGCGCCGATCAAGTTGCGGTGCGGTTACAATTAAGTTTACGCTTTGGTACAAAATGGTATTCTTGTAATTGTTTAGCTGCGCGTGAAATGCGCGTGAGCTGCGCGTCAACTGTACGTCAGATGTATGAAATTTGTTTGAGATTGACATATACGCGCAGCAGTAGAATACGCTAAAACGTTTGCGTGACGCGAACTTGACGCGAGCGTATTTGACAGCGGTTGTCAAAATTACGTGAATACGAAAAGGGCTGTTTTGATCGAAACTTAACCGCAACTGCACTGCAGCTGAACTTATTTTAATACGTGAATCGCCCTACAGGTCGTGGGTCGGCAATCGTCAGGGATAACAATAATGTTCATTTAAAAATATCCTAACAAAAGTATATTTCCGAGTCCTACTACATAATGCATCACTGGTAGTTTTACAAGTATTAAATAAAGTATTAATTATTTAAAACAAAATTAAATTAATCACGTACATTTGTACAAAAACAGCATAAATATAAATATTGAGTCATACAATATGATACTTAAATTTATTTTACAGACCTACCTGGGTAAATAAACTTAAGCGATGTCTGATCCCTTTCATTCTTTCTTCTTTATTTAACTTCTGTAAAAAATTGAGATAAGCACTGAAGTACTCACTATTCAATTGTAGCTAATAAACTAAAGATCATAAAGATTCCCATACATTTCTGCTCAGAGCCAATTTCAAAAATTTGCTGGTTCCGGTGGACCCTCTGCAGCTAATTTTTTCCCCTATTCCCACAACTGGCCAAAAAATTCAAGATTAGAACTTACTATGGAAAGGAGTATGCCCATTCATAGTATCAAAAAATAATGTTGATTTACAATAAAAACTTTGATGTTCAAATTTTTAATTAGAAACATTACGTTAATTTCTTTAGTTCAGTATTAATCCTTATCCAAATGAATATGTTATTATAACTTAGGCATTTAATGCAGATTAAAATTGCCCTTTAAACTCTTCCATCAAATATACACAGTTCCCTGTAAATGTCCTTTAAAAAGCGCCACCAATGCATTAAAACAAAAAAGTAAACAATCACATAATATTGTCTAAAGTTCGGCGACGTTTTAGATTGAGACGCTCCCGAAAGTAATAAAATTTTATGACTTTAATTGGACAGCCGAATAAAGGCGCAATGGAGTCGAATGATTACATATTTCTCTATGAATTTACAAGAATGTAATAACTATTTCATTTAAAATACGTTGTCTGAATATGTAGTGGATAGGAATATGGAATAGGAGTCACACACACTATGCTAGAGTAATTGTTATGTTTAAAATTTTCTTCGGCTCATCTTGCGAAATAATTTCACGCCACTTATTCTTTTCTATTGCGTTTTGTGGAAATCTATAATAAATGTTTCAGATGTTAATTTATAATATATGTATATACATAGCTTATTAGGTACTCTTAATTTATAAATAAATAAAACGTTTTCATGTATTTTTTTGTTCCAAATCATGGCACTACTCGTCTTTGTCTTTAAGCGAGTAGAAAGGGAAACTGCGAAGCATAGTTTGTTGATTTTAGTTTGCTAAATTAATTTATATTTTATTATGGGTACTCAATTTTGCATATTTATTAATGTACAAAGCAAGTACATGAATTTTAATAACCGAAAATATGAAATCCCATGTGTTTAAGCTTTGTAAGCGTGTTATTGCACTCTTTCAAAGAACATTTAGGCAGTATCACAAGCAACGGTCGGTGCGCGACTGATCTGAAGGCAAAAGAGTGCTTACTCGAAATTTAAGCACTCTTTTTCGGCGCCAGTTTCTAAGCCCTCATCTTATATCTAGTGTATATTTGAACGAAGTTTACATTTTATCAATCAGATTAATAGTTTTGAGATATCGTAGTTAGAAGTAATAGGCAGCAAAGCTTTTTGAACTTTTTACTGAATGTATCATTGGAATGTATAGATACTTATTTTGGCACGTTTGGAAAACACATGAGTGTAAAATAGTTAGTAAGCCTATCGCATTCCTCGGAAACTGGACAATCTAACACAAAAAGTATTTCCTAGTTTCATCAAGTGAGTTCCTAAGATTAGCGGGTATATATACAAACTTTATGTATTAAGTATAGATTATTGTGTATGTACAATTGACAGCCAACGTAACGCACTTGCTTAGACACCGCCTGTGAAACGAAAGGGTTCCAACTTCCGTCTCCGCACCTAGACAAATGTTTGTGTAATTAACAGGTATTTGTTTCGGGTCTGGCTGTTGGTGAGACTGAAAAGTCCCTCGTAGTTTTCTAGACCGTTCGTAGACCTACTCAGTACACAAGACTCCCTCTTAGTGTGAGATCGTGACAGTGTATGCGGCATTTGGAAATATTTCTTTATATGTTTTCACAGCATCGTCTTCGTTTTCGTTAGGGTAGGGTTTAGTAATGAAACACATTCGAATAAAATATTATTACTTTTTAAAAGTCTATAAACACGGCACATTACAAACACGTTAATAAAATACATAGACACGTTGTAAAGTACATAGGACATATTTGATACTTTAGTTTACTACAAACAAATGCTTACGAAACAATCGTATTCAGTATGTCGTATTCACTGTATTATTTTCAGTGAACCAGTTTACAAGATAATGTAAACATAAAAAAATGAACCCGTTTTAATGTCACGTGATATAGAGCACCTGTGTAAAGAAAATAGGGATGTTGACTCATATCACAATATAAAATCATTTACAAAAATTAGTCAACATCCCTATTGAACTGAACTTTTCACCCGAAATGCACCAAGAGTTTCATAATTAAAATATAATATACAAATGTTTACTGATTTTGTATCTATCGTGATGGACTAAGGCCTTACCCTTCTCAATCGTACTCTCGATTATAGAAGAGGCTCGTGCCCTGCATTGGGACGTACATATATGGCCTGATACAGATCCAACTATTCTATTTACAGCGGCCCCAAGTTATCCGGTTAACCTTTTGCAGAATCGAATTAGGCGGACTATACAGACCCCCTATATTCCGGACGGTTTTTAAAATAGAGTACCTTGTAATCTCACAAATTACATAGATACCTATAAAAGTGGTGAAAATCTGTCTGTTAGTTATGATTCAGCATGAATGGTAGGCTCGTCCACTGGCTCACAGAAGATAGACATGCAGCGAAAGCTCTGATGTCACGTTTCATCTGATGAGTGAGATTGCCTTTACCCTTTTCTCTTCCATCCTTTTACTTCCCGCTCCCGCCCCGATTTAATAGGCTAGCAACACATCCATGACCCAAGCATTATGGATGTTCATGGGCGGTTGTGATCACTTACCACCAGGTGACTTGCTTGTTCGTTTGCCAGACCTATGCATAATGATAAAAAAGTTACACATATGCATCGGAAAACGGATGGTACCAAGATTTTCTGCGACACGTGGTCATTCTCAGCTTTGGTTTCGAACTCCATGTCATGATAATACTTGAAGAATTCGTTGAAACAAACTGGGAGATTTTGTCCTGAGTCCAGTTTTTTTTGTTATATATACCTTATGCGCATTTGTTTGTGGAAAACTAAAATTACAAACACGATAAGTACATGTAGACATATAACTACAATTTGTATAAGCTTTTAATTAATAGGTAAGTACTTAAAATAAATAGAAATTATTTTTATTCTCAAGCTCAGTTTAGAGTGTAGACTATGTCAAATTGTGTTCCAACTAATTAGTTACGTGAATAAACTCAATTATGTTTACCCAAGTGAGATTTTTATAACAAAAAATGAATTAATTTTTTTATGAAATAGCAGTAGCTCATGCACATAATAGCTGATTCAAAGAATTTATATTTTGAATAAACTTAATCGCAGCAGTTGTACGTAAAAGTACAAATTTTGCAATAAAAATCACATTTCATATCACAATAAACCATAAATACATAATGTTACTATCTATAAGTTAACGACATAAAAAATAATGCGAGGACATTTTTGCACAAATAATATGTATAATTAAGTATTACTAGTTGCATTAGACAGATAAATTACATATTGCCCTTAACACGACACTATACATTACTAAGTAATAAATATCAGGATAATATCAAAGTGAAAACCGTTCAAAGTGGCATAGAAACTTTGTAACATAGAAATTCTCACTGAATGTTTCGCGTTGTATAAAATATGCAATAAATAACTAACAAGTATTTTACAGAGATCACAGTCAAATATATGAATATTTTACATTAGTATATTTGTGTAATGCTGTTTTTATGTAAAGTTAACTTATAATAGGTATCTATTAGAAATTAAATTAAATTAATAAAAATTAAATAAGTAGAGGACGCGTTGTAATGAAACGAATATTCATATTTATACTGGCAAGAACGGGTTACAAATGTTGACGTTTGGATAGAACACTTATGTCGTTAGAATATGACCGCCGAGAGTCCGAGACAGAGAGAAGACTAGTTTCTGTACTTCTTCTACTTAAACGTAATTAATACCTTACATAGCAAAGTACGAATACCTATTTTTACAACTCCAACGTTGATATAAATCGATTTGAAATGCAACTTTAATTAACATACAATTTATTGACACTTGTGTTGAGTAGACATTTTAACAAGTGTCCTAATTCATACATCTTCATCAGACGTCCAAAGATGTCGTTGGGTATTGTCTTAAATTGTACTGATAAATTAATAAATAAATAAGCACCATATTTACTTAGCAAACATAAGTACATAGGCTTATACCCGATTCGCACAAATGCAATGCGTGCACGTACCGTTTTCTAGTACTTTACACTTGATCGTGTTCAGCTGGCGTTGTAAAGGCACGGTATAGTTCTATTTAAGTACAATTACTAATTAGAGAGCTTCTATCACTGGTGAACACATTTTTATTAAATACTAATGCGTCTTCCAATATTACAGCGTAAGTATAGTTTGATCTCATTTAAATAATACGTGAATAATCGAGTGAATCGCAGTGAGAAACTAGCAAGTGCCTCCAGCAAGATGTTTGTCGAAATGTTAAAGAAATTGTGATGCAATTAACACGCTTTTATTAGCTTCGTCTATATGTATGCAACGGAATCTTTGAATTCTTTTTCGAGCATTTCAAAACTTCGAATTAACTTAAAAAATTACACTCTTGTCAAGGACCGCTGATAATACAATAATATAAGAAGTACCTATGTGACATCTTAACCCGAAACTTCAGAATTTAATTTTATTGAAAAAAAAAATATCAACGTGGGTAATTTTCACGTAGCTGACTTCCGTTGAAAAGATAGCCGTTTTTTTTTCAGTTTAACAATAAATAATTGTTTAGAAAAACTTAACTTACTTTTATTGTTACAAAGCGTGGGGTGCTTACACCAATTACATATCCTTAGGCAACCTAGCTTTTAACCATAAAATTAATGTAGCTGGGTCTTTACCTAAAGCTTGTTTTTAAGTTTATTTTAACTATTATGTATTTAATATTTCTATGCAAAGGTACATTACTTTTTTACAAGTGCAATACCTCAAATAGATCTCATATTTTCCATATAAATGTCATTGATATTTCGACGATAGCGCTGGGAACGCGATTGTGACGAAATATTTGTGCTCGAGGTATAAATACAGATAATACGTTTAATGTACAGCACTGAAGCGATACAATCAATATTTTTCTATTAAATAAACTCTTATTATGTATATGTACTGGTATAATGGTCATAAATGAGCTTGTACTAGAGATTCAAATTACTATATAGGAATCATGGTGTACACAAATTACTTTAATATAAATTATGTCAATTAGGCGCACCCGTATGTATAATACTGCATAAATTAAAATTATAAAATTACGCACTGGATTTGAACATTTTTCATTTTTACAGAATTCGTACTCTACGTATACTAGTAGTGCCTGAGCCATTAGCACTAGTCCCGATTTAACTTTTTGTAAACCAATTCTAAAATCTGTTTTAGCTTTTTAATTATATCTAATAAATTTATTTTTATAATTACAACCAATCAACGTATAGAGCGTTCGTATGAAAACAAAATACAATAGTCTGGCAGTCACAACTTGTCTACCTACTATGTTCATATTATTGTCATGTTCATAGTAAAAAGTATAAACAATTTCAACAAGTTAATGATTTTCTGATAGCGTTACTCTCGTGAACCCAAATATTTATAAACAGTGTAAAGTATGTAACAAATTGTACCATAATTAATTGCAGTACCGCTGGCTGCGTGTAAAAATAGCGAGCCAGACTATATGCGAACATTTTAACAAGTTTCGATTACAGTGCATGACGCCTTAAGTGCTAACACGGAATTGCAATAACTACATCGTAAAAATCAGATCACTTTGTTTGCTTAGATATTGTAGACGTTTGAAATAAAACTATTATTTATTGATTTAGTTTAATTTTTACAGTTTTACTTCCCGACGTTTGTACCGAATTGTAAGTCACTGAGCGGATCACAATACCTCAGTCCGCGCCGTGACCACGAAAGCTGTAAAGTAATCGGAACGTCGGGAAGTTAAAAATAACCAACCAAATCCGCGATAAAACCCGTAAATAATAGTTTTATTTCAACGTAACATTCGCGTAAAAGAAACCATTACGCACGGTATACAGTTACTCAGCACTAGACTGCAGTTTGGTGAACATTAGGAACACTTGTTCGAGCGTGGTCTGCGTGACGCAGTAGTCCTCGATGGGGAACTGTTTCCGCGCCGTCTCCATCACGTGGAACACGCGCCACCACGCCAGATCCCGATCGTTCAAGTGATACGTACTTATACCCAGATACGTCTCGCTACAAAACAAATATTGCATCAAAAATACAATTTAGATTGATTTAGTTTTGGCTAAGAATAATTCAATAATAAAGCTTTAATTTTACTGGGGGTAGGTCTCTCATATGAGAGGCCGCATAGGTAGTTACCACCGCAATGTCTAGTTCTCCCGCAAAACAGCAGTGTCCATGCACTGTTGCGTTTCGGTTTGAAGGACTTTGTAGCCAGACCAGTTTGTTCTGAATATTGAAACATCTTATGTCTCAGGATGGTGAGCGCAGTGGAATGCCAAGCTTTGCTACTGTCCATGAGCGGTCGTATCGCTTGCCATCTGGCGAATGTCATGCTCATCTCAACCTTAATAGCAATATTATATAATTTTAGATAATATATATAAAAAATACTTACGTTAGTTTTGCTTGAGTGAAGTTTTCCATAATGTAACGGTTAATATTAGCTACATCAGTGTCTCTATCTGGACCGGATTTACATTTAACTACGATAGTATAACCTGTAAAAATATATTAATGGTAAATTTCCAATATTATGTGTAGGCCTTTTTGTGCGCGAACCTCCTTTGGAAAGAGTAAGTTAGGGGCGAGACAACGACGATTGATACAATAATCAATCGACAGCGGAAATAATTGGCAAATATAGTGGAATGAAACTCAAAACTAATTAAGGACACTTGACAACATTTTAGTCCAAACAAGAAGTCTAAAGATCTCTGGATGCGTAAACCTATGATACTTTTGTAGAAATACCTACTAACGTACAATCATCTCGTACGATTATAATATTTTTATTAGTATCAATCTGATCATGATTTCAGCCAACCCTCACTAGGCCAGCGTGGTGGACTATATGGCTACACCACTCTAAATCGAGCTCGTGGGACGGTCGCGCAGAAAATTACCAAGCAATTAATCGATAGTTACTCTATAGTTTTTTAAAAGTAGTAGACTCAGGCTGTTATCTGTGATGAATTAGCATAAATGGGCAGAGTGCGACAACCAAGCTGTCGCATTTCTTTCGTGAGTGAGATTGCTGGATGCCCAATACCCATTTCGTCCTCTTTCTTTTTCCTTCCCGTTCCCCTGCCACTTGACAGGTCGGCATCACATATTCTATGATCAAAACGATGTGGATCATGTAGGGCAGTGATCACTTACCATCAGGTAACATACTGATAGCGCGCGAGTTGAATGCAGTGGGGGCCTGAGGTAAAGAGCGGGAGCATCTCCCCCCGCCATCGCACGTGTCCCCTCCCGGGCCTGCAGCTTAGTGCAGTGCTTCCCGATCTATCGTACGCTTATTACGATACTCAACATATTATAGTCCGTGTTATTATTTGTTTGTTTAATAATTCATTATAACTGATCGTCCATCAAATTTTGTTACAAATAACGAATATTTTTTCGTGGCCAACCACGAGAAATGGCGAAAATTGTGAATAAATAATTTGTTTTATTTGATTTTGGTGTGTAAAATAATTACTTATTGAAAATGTGTGATATTTACTATCTTGTTTATTTTTTAATTGATGTTTATCTAGTGATAAGTGACAAACTTAAAACAATGTAAAAAATTATCGATATACCCACTATGGCCACCAATAATTAGATCACCGCACTACCGCATTCCTAAGCTCTGCATTCAACTCGCGCGCTATCAGTACTTGCTCGTTTGCCGGTACCATACAAAAATATATATAAAAAAACAACAAATAAAGAAGTTACCGAGTGTCAAGATTAAACGAGAGACTAACTAAAATATATTATTTACGAACTGCGCACACAAAAATGGAGCACAAGCGCTGATTATACTGGCGCGACCAGTGGATGCGACCATTGTGAGCATTGTGAGCGAGCCATCAGCGGGACAAACGACGACAATTATACTGCGGCGATTGCGGGCCGCTGACTACCACCAGCAGATAATGCAAGTTCACGCGAACTCGCTTCACGCACGCTAGTCGCCCTTACGAGCCACTAAGCGCTCGTGTCATGCTATTGTATTTTCCGAGGGTTGCTTGCCTATGTGGTTTAACCAGCGTGCTTAATGCAGGAAACCGTGAAACGTACGTGAAACCGACTGCCCCGAAAATCCATAACTCATAATTTTGTATAGTTGCAAAATAAGAAAAATAAAAAAGACTAGACCTAGTTTTTACGATAATATTTTTAAGAGTCCCTCGTTTAAACTGACGAATTCTTTATAAAAAGAATAAAAAATATTACCCTGAGAGAATTTGGTTTTGAGATGCTGTAATGGCCCGAGGCAGAATAGTCGCCCGTTGACCATGATGGTGAGTCGCGAGCACAGCGCCTCACACTCCTCCATGCTGTGTGACGTCAGCACCACGCTGCGGCCCGACACCGCCGCCTCGTTCACGCACGACCACACCAGCCGCTTGGACGCGGGGTCCATGCCTGCACACAGTACACAGTACACACGTCACACACTACATACATACATACATACATACCGGCCTCACTACATACTGCGGCCCGACACCGCCGCCTCGTTCACGCACGACCACACCAGCCGCTTGGACGCGGGGTCCATGCCTGCACACAGTACACAGTACACACGTCACACACTACATACATACATACATACATACCGGCCTCACTACATACTGCGGCCCGACACCGCCGCCTCGTTCACGCACGACCACACCAGCCGCTTGGACGCGGGGTCCATGCCTGCACACAGTACACAGTACACACGTCACACACTACATACATACATACATACATACCGGCCTCACTACATACTGCGGCCCGACACCGCCGCCTCGTTCACGCACGACCACACCAGCCGCTTGGACGCGGGGTCCATGCCTGCACACAGTACACAGTACACACGTCACACACTACATACATACATACATACATACCGGCCTCACTACATACTGCGGCCCGACACCGCCGCCTCGTTCACGCACGACCACACCAGCCGCTTGGACGCGGGGTCCATGCCTGCACACAGTACACAGTACACACGTCACACACTACATACATACATACATACATACCGGCCTCACTACATACTGCGGCCCGACACCGCCGCCTCGTTCACGCACGACCACACCAGCCGCTTGGACGCGGGGTCCATGCCTGCACACAGTACACAGTACACACGTCACACACTACATACATACATACATACATACCGGCCTCACTACATACTGCGGCCCGACACCGCCGCCTCGTTCACGCACGACCACACCAGCCGCTTGGACGCGGGGTCCATGCCTGCACACAGTACACAGTACACACGTCACACACTACATACATACATACATACATACCGGCCTCACTACATACTGCGGCCCGACACCGCCGCCTCGTTCACGCACGACCACACCAGCCGCTTGGACGCGGGGTCCATGCCTGCACACAGTACACAGTACACACGTCACACACTACATACATACATACATACATACCGGCCTCACTACATACTGCGGCCCGACACCGCCGCCTCGTTCACGCACGACCACACCAGCCGCTTGGACGCGGGGTCCATGCCTGCACACAGTACACAGTACACACGTCACACACTACATACATACATACATACATACATACCGGCCTCACTACATACTGCGGCCCGACACCGCCGCCTCGTTCACGCACGACCACACCAGCCGCTTGGACGCGGGGTCCATGCCTGCACACAGTACACAGTACACACGTCACACACTACATACATACATACATACATACCGGCCTCACTACATACTGCGGCCCGACACCGCCGCCTCGTTCACGCACGACCACACCAGCCGCTTGGACGCGGGGTCCATGCCTGCACACAGTACACAGTACACACGTCACACACTACATACATACATACATACATACCGGCCTCACTACATACTGCGGCCCGACACCGCCGCCTCGTTCACGCACGACCACACCAGCCGCTTGGACGCGGGGTCCATGCCTGCACACAGTACACAGTACACACGTCACACACTACATACATACATACATACATACCGGCCTCACTACATACTGCGGCCCGACACCGCCGCCTCGTTCACGCACGACCACACCAGCCGCTTGGACGCGGGGTCCATGCCTGCACACAGTACACAGTACACACGTCACACACTACATACATACATACATACATACCGGCCTCACTACATACTGCGGCCCGACACCGCCGCCTCGTTCACGCACGACCACACCAGCCGCTTGGACGCGGGGTCCATGCCTGCACACAGTACACAGTACACACGTCACACACTACATACATACATACATACATACCGGCCTCACTACATACTGCGGCCCGACACCGCCGCCTCGTTCACGCACGACCACACCAGCCGCTTGGACGCGGGGTCCATGCCTGCACACAGTACACAGTACACACGTCACACACTACATACATACATACATACATACATACCGGCCTCACTACATACTGCGGCCCGACACCGCCGCCTCGTTCACGCACGACCACACCAGCCGCTTGGACGCGGGGTCCATGCCTGCACACAGTACACAGTACACACGTCACACACTACATACATACATACATACATACCGGCCTCACTACATACTGCGGCCCGACACCGCCGCCTCGTTCACGCACGACCACACCAGCCGCTTGGACGCGGGGTCCATGCCTGCACACAGTACACAGTACACACGTCACACACTACATACATACATACATACATACATACCGGCCTCACTACATACTGCGGCCCGACACCGCCGCCTCGTTCACGCACGACCACACCAGCCGCTTGGACGCGGGGTCCATGCCTGCACACAGTACACAGTACACACGTCACACACTACATACATACATACATACATACCGGCCTCACTACATACTGCGGCCCGACACCGCCGCCTCGTTCACGCACGACCACACCAGCCGCTTGGACGCGGGGTCCATGCCTGCACACAGTACACAGTACACACGTCACACACTACATACATACATACATACATACCGGCCTCACTACATACTGCGGCCCGACACCGCCGCCTCGTTCACGCACGACCACACCAGCCGCTTGGACGCGGGGTCCATGCCTGCACACAGTACACAGTACACACGTCACACACTACATACATACATACATACATACCGGCCTCACTACATACTGCGGCCCGACACCGCCGCCTCGTTCACGCACGACCACACCAGCCGCTTGGACGCGGGGTCCATGCCTGCACACAGTACACAGTACATTGTCACTCAGTACTTACCTGTGGTCGGCTCGTCGAGGAATATGAGCGGTGAGTCTCCCAGCAGCGCGACGGCCGTGCTGATCTTCCGCTTGGTGCCGCCGCTGCACTCGTGCACCTGCGGGTGCGTGGGTTGCGGTTAGTATGTGTCGGAGCAGTGGTGCGGTGTCGGTAGATATGCTGCTGTACCTTCTTGTCGTAGTGCTTGATGAAGCCGAGCGTGGTGGCCAGGTGTAGCGCCCTGGCGGTGCCCACGGCGGCGGGGATGCCGCGCAGCAGGCAGAAGATGCGCAGCGTCTCGCGCGCGCTCAGGTTGTCGAACAGCGCGTCGAACTGCGGGCAGTAGCCTGCGGGTGGTAGTGTAGTGATGTAGTGATGTATTTATGTGGTGATGCAGTAGTGCAGCAGCGTATACTCACCGATGAGGCGGTGCACGTCGCGCACGTGTCCGCGCAGAGAGTATCCGTGCACGAAGGCGTCGCCGGCGGAGATGCGCGCGTCGCCGGTGAGCATGCGGAACGTGCTCGTCTTGCCGGCGCCGTTCACGCCCAGCAGCCCGAAGCACTCGCCCTTGCGCACCGCTGTACACACATGTACACGTCACTCGTCACACTACATTCTACAGACTACACTCTAGAGCGAGACAACTATACTACACCACTAGCGACATCTACTCACCGAACGTGAGTCTGTTCACGGCGAGGAACTTTTTGTAGTACTTGGTGAGATCTTTGCACACCAGGCTATGTAGCGGTAGTTCAGCGAGTGTGAGTTCCCGAACTGCTCGTCTCTCTGCAACTACATCGCTGTCCTCGTCGTCAATGGCGGGCGGAACGACTTGAGTTTTTCTTGGATACAGCATCTGTTATTATGTTGTTAAGGTTAAGTAATCACTGATAACCTTTAAAATGTAATAAACGTATTAAACGTATAATTACCTTATTTAAAAGTCCATATTCTTTGATAAGAAGTGCACTAAATGACACAACGCCGACTACGAACATGATAAACAAATATCTACCGATACCCGGTTCGCTCCATTTTAAGTATGGGTCATCTTCAACTGAAAAAAATAGATACGTGATGCATCTTATGAACTATGTTTGTGTTTGGGATAAACAATATTTATCAGTGTTCATTATTATTTTATTTGGCTATATATGCATTTATATGGTATATGTAGGTATCGTATAAATAACGATATGTAGTTGGAAAAAAAATATGTTATTTTCACTTTACAGACACTTCTTTTTTTGTATGTAAGTATAGCTAAGTAAGATATGATTAGTGACGAAGCCAAGACTCACGTACTGCAACACACGGAGATGTTGAGCTTGTGGCACACGGTGTGGCGCGTGCAGTTGTCGATGTTGAGCTGCTGGCACAGACCGTCGCACGCCAGCATAGAGAACGACGACACGCTCATGTCTCTGCAACACAACCAACACAAAATTTATTATATCAATAAGCTCGGGATCAAGAAAACCATCTATGGGCGCATGTATATAAAAATGAACTCTATTACAATAACCTTATGATTCATTATAAACATTGGCCACGTGAGGGAGCTAAATCTTCAGCAGTGGCTATCACTACTGTTTAGCTAAAAATATAAAAAAAATACAATTTTTACATGACATTGACGTGCTATTTGATAATTAATAAAAACTCATGGAATTGTACATTCGCTATATACTGTAATCCAGTAAACAATATATTCTTATATTATAAAGACCAAGAACTATAACGCACCTGAAACATCTGCTGATGCAGTAAATGGGTAGTGGTGAGAATATCCAATCAAACAAATGCGCATAAAATGGACTTCCTACTTCTGGCAGACGCAACACTTCCGTTATCAAAAATGGCATACAACCTAAAACAGAAACATAATATTAGGTTTTTAAACTTGTCATTCAATATATAACAATGAATAAGTTCAAACAAATTTTGTACCTGTAAATATGTTCATAAAACACATTTTGGAAAACCCTGTGGCAGCAGCTTCGAAATAGAAGGAAGCCAAATAATGTATGGGTATTGTGGCCAGCGAGAACACCATTAGTACTAGAAGAACTCTGCCTGTAAAAAACATCAATAGTTAAAAGTTGGACCTAGCCATAACCACATATGAAAATGTACGATTATAGAAATCTTTGAATGTAGTAAATTTGAAAAGGTTGAGCTTCTGATAAAATAATATAAAATATCAGAGACAAAGTCTCGTATTCAAAACGTCTGTATGAGCCAATAACGCTTATACAGCATTTCTTGGGTATATACTCGCCGATACGCGCTGAATAAGATGAGTCGTAAGCAAAACGTTCGTCACGCATTAACTCGTCATAGACGTAGGCAAGGTGCGACTTTACACGACGAATTGAACATAGTCGTTTGGTGTGATCTATTCTTGCCTACCATAACATCGTAACTACAAAAGGGGTAACGTCAAACGCGAAAGCGCCTACATCTTCGGTCCTTCGAGCCGGATAACATATAGAACGTCCACACCAAATATAACATGTAAATGAACAAAAAACAAAATACCCAATTCGACAGGCGTGGAGAGCGAGCTCTCCTGGAAGCAGGCGAGCGTGAGCACGATGCACAGGTACACGAGCAGCAGCCACACCCAGTCCCACAGCAGCGCCGTGCCCCACATGATGGCCGGCCGCACTCCAGACACGCGCTGGAGGAGCTTCGCGCCGCTTATGCGCTCCTGGTAGGAAAGCAATGGCAATGTTTTTTTTTATTGCAATGTATGGCAAGACGAGCATGCCGTTCGCCTGATGATAAGCGATACGACCGCTCATAAACAGTAGCAAAACCAAACAACACCTTGAGTTACAAAGCAATGCTTGGCATTCCACTGCGCTCGCCATCCTGAGACATAAGATGTTAAGTCTCAATATGTCCAGTAGTTACTCTGGCTACAATGCCCTTCAACCCGAAACACAACAGTGCGTTTACACTGCTGTTTGACGGGAGAAATAGACACTGCGGTGGTACCCACCCAGATGGCCTCTCACATATTATGAGAGATCTACCACCAGTCTACAATCTACATGTGATCATCCCCGCCTGACACGCGCTGGAGGAGCTTCGTACCGGTTATGCGCTCCTGGTAGGAAATCAATCCCAAAGTACATACTAAATGTAATCATTCACGCCCGACACGTGCTGGAGGAGCTGCGCGCCAGTTATGCGCTCCTAGTAGAAAAGCAATGGCAATTAGTGCCTTTACTTGTTGATATTTATGCCGACGCGGCAAAATCTGGACAGCACTTGTTAGGGTCAATTGATCTATTCTATTTATTATGTTTCAGTCGACATACAAAACATATCAAAATAGAAAGGATCTTTAAGAAATAGTTATCCAGTTACTGATTAAAATAGTATAGTTATAAACAGTTTAAAAGAGGAGGTTTATGTTTTTGCCAGATTAGATTAACATTGTTACTTGATCAAATTAAAAAAAAATTGTTTATTTTTACCTTGATAACAAATAATACTAGAAATGCTGTAACGAAGGCCATGCAAAATCCAATATTAAACGCGAACTGGAATCCCATGCTGCTACCCGTCGCCATAACTCTGACCTGCAATGATACATTATACGACTGTATAAACCATTACTGGAACTATATTACTTCTACATTATTTAAAAACTAATATTTTCTTTTACATATTATTTGGTTTTCAGTTGATTAAGCCAGGACTGTTTTGCACCAGAGAACTTTACGACATACGTAGGAATTACTATATCAGTTGAAATAACTATACAATTAATTTTGAAAAATCTTTTTTGTTTACAATGAAAATGTAAAGTAAATATAAAAATGTAAAGTAAAGATTCCATGAATGATAGAATGTGGAAATACTTACTAAATTCTCTATGGAATATGGTAATGGATGGTTGACAATTCTCAGTGTGCTGCCAGGAGAAAGCGCTTGTAGCATTGCATTGTTGACTATCGCCAGCGATATAGCAGAGTCGTGATATCCATAGTTACTGAACCAAGCTGTGATATTATGTTGACCAAATGTGGCACCTGTCAGCACTTCATATCGGACCCGAGCCAGCTCCGTGTCACTCTAAAATAATTCACATTTTTTATTAGCATAGGTCCAGCAAACGAGAAAACAAGTGATAACTGGCGCCCGCGAACATCCACATTCCACAACGCTTGGAACAGGGATGTGTTTCCGGCCCAAAGGAAAAGGATGGGAAGAGGAATTGGGTATTCCAAATCTGGCAATTTAGCTCAACAAAGTAAACGCGACACATACTTAGAAAAGGAGTAACAATTATAGCATAAAATACTATAGTAATTGTAGACTGATTTATAAAATTGAATATTATCATACGCAAACATACAAAAGCACGTACGCACGCACACACGTGTGCTAGGACGTAATACGCACGCACACACGTGTGCAAGGACGTAATACGCATGACATTTGTTAAATTTAATAACAAAATATGTTCCTTTTAAACTTGTAGTAAAATTATTAATACATAAACCATACCAGTTTTAAATAAAATTTTCCGAGGTCCATGGTGCCGACATCTGTGAGTGACATCCCAGGGTAATTTGTGGATTTGAAGTAATCTTTGTAAGCCAGCATAGTCTTAGCTTCTAAAGTGCCATCTGTTAAATTCGGGTGGTGCGACATAATAGTTTGTGTCGTTTTAAATCCGCTTTCTAAACTTAGTGTTAGGGGCGGTAGTTGTGACAAGAATTTCCAAGATCTTGATATGATAACAGACAATATAATATTGATGACTGGGCTCACAAACTGAATAAAAGCTATAAGCTTATTCCTCATGGTGTTGTAAGCCAACTTTAGAAACATAGCTTTTATATGGTTCTTGAGAAGTTTGAATCCTCGCACCTTTTCTATTGGATCAATATCCACTGTAAACGAACAAGATACATCATTATTATTATGCTCGATCTATTCAATAAATAATATCAGTCACATCCATACTTGACTCGTGGAATTCTCCATCTGCAGGTACTACAGCAGTTTCGTTATACGACACTGTGTGGTTATTTCTCACTGCTGAGGAGTTTTCTGTGCTATCTTCGGCTCCCGCCCTGAAAAAAACATTTTATATGTTAACAACGGTTTTACTTTATTAAACAATAAAATAAAAAGATTAAAAAATATCTCACTTCATAAATACTTCCTCTAGACTAGTGACTGATAAACCATAACTTGATATATGCAACTCTTCCTTTTTGTCTTCTAATTCCCGTAGTAAGTCAGGGAATTTACTTACATAGTCGTTTGGTAAAATATACGTCAGTTCGGAGCCTAAAATTAATAAGAATTAGTAAATTAATAATTAGTTAAGTCGTTTAGCGTTTAGTTTATATAATATATTTCATCGTATCTATACTAACATTAAATATATTTTCAAACGAAACACTTGCAAAAAGATTACAAATAAAAAGTTTCATACCTATATTCGTATTTTCGGTGAGGTCAGGAACGTATGCCTTGAAAAACCTGGTGACTTCGTCGACGACGCAGCCGTCCGCCTTGACGACGGTGAGCTTGTAGCCGACGCCGTAGTGGCGCTTGAGGAAGTAGGGCGTGCCGACGCACTGCAGCCGCCCGCCCGCCATGATGGCGATGCGGTCCGCCAGCACGTCCGCCTCGTCCATGAAGTGCGTGGTGAGGATGATGGTGCGCCCTGCGGGAGTGCACGCGCGCTGTAGTGTAGTGTTGTAGTGTAGTGTGTAGTGTAGTGTAGTGCAGTGTGTAGTGTAGTTACCTCGCTTCTCCTTCTGCAGCAGGTCCCAGAGCGCGCGGCGCGCGGCGGGGTCGAGGCCGGAGGTGGGCTCGTCCAGCAGCACGACGCGCGACGCGCCGCACATGGCGCAGCCCGCCGACAGCCGGCGCTTCTGACCGCCCGACAGCTGCATCGACACCGCGTCTCTCTTGTCCTCTAACTCCAGCAGTTTTATAAAATGATCTACTTCATCTTTTATCTTGTTGTTAGGTACACCTTTTAATCTCGAGTAAAATATTATATGTTCTGCTACCGTGAGATCGGGGAAGAGCACATTGTGCTGAGGACATATGCCGAGCGATTGTCGTGCTAGCTCTGTTTCTGACACTATGTTGTATCCATTTATGGTGGCCGAGCCAGAACTAGGTGGTACCATACCTAAAACGGCATACAAGAAAACATTATTATTATAAGTTTTATAAGCGTAGACAATTTTTTTCCTCATAGAAAATTATTTACCCGTAAGCATAGAAATAGTCGTAGTTTTTCCAGCTCCATTGTGTCCCAGCAGGACAGTTATCTCATTTTCATATATTCTAAGGTTCAAATTATCAACTGCTTTTTTTCGACCTTTATAAATTTTGGTAAGATTCTGAAATAATAGCACAACAAATAGATATTGAATAAATAATCACATTACCAACCCTTAAAACATTTCAAATAACTTATTAATCATACGACCTACAAGACAAATTAATATTAATAGGTCGAGGAATAGTTTTTTCGCATTTAGTATTTATAAACTTGTAATAAAGTCAAACCTGGCCATACGAAATAGAACACAATCTAAAAGTGTGTCAAAGAGGCATGGAAAGAAGCATGTTAGAACTAAAAGTAAACGACAAATGGAGAGCTACAAAGATCAAAAATATAACCAAGATCGAAGACATAGGAATAAAAACAAGATGACTCAAATGGAAATGGACGAGACATAATATGTGGAGAACCAAAGAAGAAAAATGGACTAAAAAGTTGCAGAATGGTATCCCAGAGATGGAAAGAGAGGCAAAGGCAGACCGATAACAAAATGGGAAGATGATCTACCAAAGGGATGGAGAAGAATAGCGCAGGACCGAAACAAAAAAGACAGCCTGACCTGGATGCTGAAAGGCAAATCGAGGAACAGTAGGTAATTATCTTTCAAATGTTTATTATAAGATTAAATTAAGAATTTATATATTTTTTCTTTTGAGTAAAATCTAAAAATTTATATTAATAAAGAAAAAACACTAGAATAAAGATTCACATAAATAAGTATGTAGACAGGTTTCAGGCAAATAAAGGCTATTTTTATTTATTTTATTTTAATAAAATCTCTTCTGTCCAAAACCAGTCCAAACGGACCACTGTTTGGACTGGTTTTAATGACATGAGAATTTTATTCCGAGAAAAGAAAAGCCTAAGAGTCGCTTCGCCCCTATAAACAAGTTCTTGGTCGGAATTGAAAATTAAGACCGCCATTTTGAACATTTTAGGTAACGGTACTATTGGTCTAAAATTCGATATCTGAAGGAACCTTTCTTCCGATATTTTAAATTGATTATCAACATTTTGGCCGTCATTTTGAACTTGTTAGTTATTAATCCTGTAAGTTATTAACCCGATTATTCTCTGAATCTTAAAAAAGAAAAAGAAGAGATCAAGGTTATAGAAATACTGTATACTTGTATTATATCTTCATTCTCTCATTTGCTACTTTCCTAAAATTTCACTGTTGCCATGTGTGAATTGCGTACACACACACACACACTTTTTCTAAAACTATGTTACTCGTTTTATTTTCATTCTACACCGACGGAATCAGATTCATAAGAAAAATAAATATATCATTAAATAATTCTACCATTTATTAAATTGCAAGGAATATTCATCGAATTTACATCTGTCAAGTCACAATTATCTATCAAATTTCATTGCCTAATTAGTCGCGATAATAATAATTGAATTACATTAATTTTAAAATAAATTGAATTGATAAGACAGTGTTTTCGTTTTGCCGCAGAGTTATTTTGTGTTTATTCTCTACGAAGTTCCTTCCAGCACCGGGCAGAAACATTGATTCGGAACTTTTCTGCTAACAACTAAGCAGATAAAAAGCAAGAAGTTGATATAAAACGGCCGAAATCGATCAACAGATTTTATGTGCGGCCCACAAATATTTCTTTCGGGTCTGGGTGTTTGTGAGACCGAAAAGTCTCTCGTAGTTCCTGATACCCACGACACAAGACTCGATCTTAGTGTGGGGTCAGGACTATGTATGTGACTGTTGGGTGTTATTTATTATTTATTTTATTATTATCACGATCACGCTAGTTTGGTCGAGAGGTGTTAATGCTTTCGCCATATAGCCTTCACCTTGCACCTTCAGTATTCCACCTATTTCGGACTCTTCAGAATTATAAAGGTACCGTCAGGTTAACATCAAGATAACTGCCAAACCACTTGCAGCGTTTTTTTACAAGATGGTAGAAAGTAACGAACAAAATATATTTACACTACCGTCCAAAAATTTGGAAGCAGCACAACAAATTCAAATTTAAAAAAATGAGGTCATCTTATATTTTTTATTCATTGTGCAATCAATAATTAAACTAAAATAAAGTTAATCAATACAAAAATTTGACTCGCAACATGCAAATTATAATAAATATTAGCTTTATAAAAGATTCCGCGTTTTTTTCTTATAACCTCCTCGCGTATTCTAGGCAGTCTATTAATTAATTTATTAAAATAATCTGCATGCCATTTGTTTGTTCGTCTTTAATAGTTATCACAAATGATCTGAGCTCTTAGGAGATCAATTTTTCACTCTTCTATTAAGTTCATATCAGATTCATGATTCAATGGGGAAGAGGCCAGGCGATGATGATGGCCATTGCATGATATTTTTAAAAGTATTTTATCTTATTTCTTGTTCAAAAAATTCTTTCCTTTCCTGCTAAAAGACAAACCTAGGATTACTCAGATTCAGTCCACTATGTACGACGAGACCTTAAATAATTTTCAAACACCGTTTTTTGTTTTGTTTTACGATTATTATTACAAGTTATCCGGGTTTATTGTAGCCGAAACATCCCCAAATCATCACATAAGCATCAACATGCTTGACAGTATACTATTCACGCTTCTAAAGCCCTCTCTTCTTTTGAACGACGCACAAACACGTCAATTACAAATCTGATGATTGGACTCTATACTCCATGGGACATTTTTCAACTTTCAACTGGACCATCCAGTTTTTGATTATGACATGAGCCCCTGTTTACACAAGTCTATTTATCTTTAATAGAATTGTGAGGTTTGGTTTTTAACCACAACACATCCTCTTAATCCAGAAAAAAGTAGAGTCTTTTAAGAGTGGTTATAGAATTGGCCATTTCTCGCGTTTCTTTCACAGCTCCGGGAATTTGTAGTGCGTTTAAATGTTGGTTCCACTTAGACATAACCCTTATAAATTATCTTCTCGATCTGTTACGGGTTTTAGCCTCCCGCATCTTTTTCTATCTTCATTTTTCCCAGTTTCTCGTTTTTTGCCAAGGGTGTAAAGGCCACTTTAACATGAAATTCCAAGTTTTTTTACGATTTGACGTTCACTGTATCCTTCCTCACGTTGAATAAAAATAGCACTATGCTGTTGAAGCGTAATTTGTTTGAGTTTGTCCATTTGCAGTAGAAAAAATTCCGTTATAGAAGTAGTCGAAATGAATCGATTACAGGTAATGTTAATATCACCACCTTCGCGTGCCATTTTGTAACTAATCGTAAAAAATCCTAAATTTACTATGATTTTTATAGGAAATAGTTGACGATCTTTTAGATTTTCAATAAAACTGATGTGCTTCCAAACTTTTGGACGGTAGTGTAGGTGTACTGCAATTCAATGTAAGTAAACTTTGAAAAAAATCTTTAGTTTTCATTTAAATGCGAAGAAAGTTTTTCCTCAACCGAATATAAATAATTCCATCAATTTAGTGTCATCAATCTTATTATATCGCACGACAATTTCGTATATGTAATATTTAGTAACATTAATGAACAAGACCTAGTTTGATTTATTAGAAACTAGCGGCCCGGCCCAGCTTCGCCCAGGTACAAACAGATTTCTGTACAATAATATGTACGTATTATACATATAAACCTTCCTCTTGAATCACTTTATCTATTAAAAAAACCGCATTAAAATCCGTTGCGTAGTTTTATAGATTTAAGCATACAAAGGGACATAGGGACAGAGAAAGCGACTTTGTTTTATACTATGTAGTGAAGAATCCATTAAAAATATTGAGCCGGGTAGACTTTGAACAGGGACAGTAATTATTTTCACCATAAATATCGATCAATCTATCAGCAAATTCGAGTTTTACCCTGTACTTTTCTTGGGATAAATCCACATTTCCTGCTACTTATTTTAGTATTTACAACTTGTATGAGTAACATTCAGCAGCCAATGCAATTTTATGAAGAATATACAATTTTCCAATAATTGTTGAAGATCTTTATGGGTTACAAATACATAATATGTTAATTTGCCTATTAAACACTTTACATTCAACAGCCTAAACTGAATAAATTAATATAAGAAACAAAAATTTTGTAAATATCGGCAACCATGTAGTTTCAAAAGTTCAACGCCCACAAACGGCCGCGATTAGTCAGACTTTAACTAAACTGCATTAAAAATTCTAAAACAAAAAATACAGGCTAAAATAAATTATCTCTCCGAACACAAACATCTTGCGTATTATAATTCAGTAACAACATTACAGGTATATTTTCTGACTGCTGAATAGAAACAATGTGATGTAATGATTTAAGTAGAACTTACTTGTATGTTGACGCCCATGGGCACTCCTTTCGGCTCTTCGTCATGAATGACCTTTAGCAAAGCATCGTTATATGCCGTGTCATTGACTTCCTTCCTTTTAGACACTGTAAAATATATACAAACCCGACTGTCCGTGAACTTGGTAGTTTATTCATTTTAACATTATTTACGTAACAATTAACAGTATAAGTCGCATTTATACATAACTATTAATTAAATGAAAACAATAGACAATTATTGTTAGTGGTTGTAAACGAATACGTATGCAACAAAGTTATGATAGAAAAAGACCCAATTAAAAATGATTATTATATTACGAGCACCTTCATTGTGTAAATTTAGAAACAGTTAATGTTACTGTTCAACTACATTTTAGTAGCCTGTACCTAACAAATATATTCTATCGTTTTGGAAAATAATATCAGCCATTATCAGTGTAGTACTAAAAAATAAATATTTACACATTTTTCGCATATAAAAATAAACCCTCCCTGTTATGGTAAGAAGACAACAAACGTATTTGTAGTAATAATGATCTTACCATGAACTCTCGACTTATTTGGCATCCAAAAGCGTTTGGTGAAGGGAAAATACCATGGTAATGGAACACCATACAAGCCAGGTCGTATTTTTTCTACGTACATGGCAATCAACATGTATAGAATCGTATCCAGAATCAGCATGAGTATCACGTGGCCTGGTTGGAACTGATCGTGATACGATATTGGCGTGAACAGTTCATTCCATTGCAGTCCTGTTGAATTATACAGATTATTTAATGAAAAGTATTCTTGTATGATACCTATTTGTGGCATTTTCTGAAAGGATTCTTCCTGGTTTTCCTATGGTTATTATACAAGTAGTAGGGCCACGTCTTGGCATTAAATATAAGATTTTATATGTGATTTACGAATAACAAAAAAAATACATTGATCTGGATTTCATTTTCAATATGCATTCAAATTTTAGTATCAAGGGGCCCAATTTATTTAAATGTATGAGATTCTTTTTTATTTTAGATAAGTTAAATTTTTGAACAGCCTCTCATACGCACCTCTAGAAGTTCCCTCGCAGATGATGATCATTTGAAACGCATAACCCATAGCTGTATTCGAAATGAGACTAAGAGCTAGTTTTGTAGACAGACTGATGTCTTCATACAACACTTGTGTGAGCATGAACACTGCATAAGTAGAGAACCAAGCGAGGCCCATGAATGATGCCGCGGTGTTAGCTGAAAACACCGCCATTTTACCAGCCAAACAAATAATACACACAACAATTTCACATTTAGCCCCACCCAATATTATGATAAGTACAATTATTTTACCATGGGTATCAGAAAGTACGAAAGTCACAAAAGGTATGTATGACATATATATAATCAAAATTAATAAATAGTTTTTTTTTATCTCACAATACTTAAACAAAATAAAAATTTGTAGACCACAAACATTAATTGCGCAATGTGATGAAAAATGTCATGTCATCGAATCAAAGTCGTCATCTGGCTACAACTACATCGTATAAATTACGTTTCCTTAAGGTTTTTTCCTGTTCATATAACTCTAGATAACAGTCATAATTGTGCAATAAACTGTTATATTGAATTATTCAAAAACCACTTGATCTATGCCTTTTCGTAACTCAGTTACATAGTTCTCAGTAATACAGCTTATAAACCTATTTTAGTTAGGTATCGAATGTTTGATCCCTTCCGAATAACTTTTGAATTCAGTTTATGTGAAGAAGACGAAACATTCGATAGCTAAAATAGGTTTGTAAACTGTTTATTAATAAGGCGCTAAAGCCTAACTCGGATAACCGAGGGATTAAATTTAGCCCAAAGCTTTAGAGTTTAGACTCTAAATTCGGTTATTTTGTTCTTTCTTTTTACATTTAGATCAGTAGATTGCCATACCTGTTGTCATGTTAGGCCGAAGTACATCCGTGTTTATTAATAAAGTCGTGAATATCGCGTCAGTTCTAAAGCCTTGCACTAAAGTTAATCTCTCGGTCATCTGACTTTATTAATAATGCTCTTAGTATTAAGTAATACATTTCTATTACATAACATACTATTAAATACTGTCCGTCATTTGTGTTCATGAAAGACCAAGGCCTCCCTTTGAATTATAAAATATTTTTAAAATAATCTACATATAATTTATCGATCGATAGTCGATGATAAAATAAATTGCATACATCAGATGAGGAATTTTTCCAATATGTCTATTTATATCAGCTAATAAATAATTTACATAAATGTAAACTTCCTTGAAATTTGTCTTATTACGAAATATATGCCCCAGTCATATTGCGCATATGTTTATGATAAATCCCAATAACCACAAAATATATTTATAAACAAAATCAGTCATCAAACACCTGTCACATCACCCCATACAAAAAATCAATAAAATTGTGGGAGTAATCCTTACCTCGGGTGAAGAAAACGCTGACCATGAAAGCGAACGCTAAGGACGCGGTGACATACAGCAGCATAAAAAACAACAAAATTGACCACGGAGTAAATGTCAATACGGCATAACCGTCGCCGTCTTCTGTACGGTTGAACGGGATCTATGAGAGAAAAAAAGAATTTATTTTCTGTAACTACAAAGAGTCCACTGCTGAACATAGGTCTCTCCTAAGAATTTCTGTAGCGACACGTTGAATTAGGACTCCCAGGACTCCCGCCTACAAGGTAGACAGCAAACCTACAGATAAGCTTGCGGGAACGCACTGGACGCAAAAAAAAGTTAAGTGTACTTATATATTAAACATACTAAATATTACGGAATATAATGTATTTTTTGAGTTACGAAAAAAGTAAAAATCCTTCAGATATACATGAGTTTCTATAGTATATCTATGAGTTTCTATATCGTTTTCATAGTTATTTCGAAATTAATCATTTTGTTTATATCGGTCTCGTGTCTGACTTTATTATTTTCGGGAATATTGAACGCCGCAAATTTTATGAATGGAAAATCTCGCCATCAAATTCCGAAATCCCGGAAATCCAATATAGAGCCACACATAGCTGCGAAATTTGATGTCTGTTGCAAATGAGTAATAATAATGTGGCGGTTTTATTTACTGGCGTTTTATTTGAACTTTGTTCAAATCAAGAAAATAGATAAATCAGCTTAGATAGGTATAGCTAACGAGCACATCTGGTTAGCCTAGTACATGGCACTTTTTATCTCGCCTAGTTCATTGTTTTCCGAGAATTATTATCATATTACAAGTATGTAGCGTACGATCGATATTCAGCTCATGGTTTTATAGCGCAATAGATTACGAAGTAAATCATTAATTGATTTATCATATTTATTACATTAATCACTATGTAACTTGAGATTTACAATTAAAACTATAAATTATTTAGTACCTTATTAGAGACAACGGCATTCAGATTTTATTTTTTCCATTTACTTACATTGTATAAACCCCCAAAAATATTTCTACATATTATGACAGAAACGTTTGTCATAGTTTATCATCTAAGTGTAAATAAGCGTGTGTTTCACAAATCACGGCTGTAAGAAACTTTAAAAAAAATCACGAATTCGAGTAGCGAGTGTTCTAAACGAAGTATATCCCCCCCTTGGCTTAATAGCTGGATCCGCCCTTATTCTTGAAACTATGAAATCTATATCTGCTTTGCGGCATAAAGTAGGTTTGGGCTATATCGTGTATAAGAAATTAATGCAATAAAAATACAATTTATATACCTTTAACAATATCACTATGAGAATGACAGAGAGAAGTAGAAATGAGAACTGTTTGATAAACCATGCCAGCCAGTGCAGCCACGACGGAAGTCCCATTATTGTCATTGTTTCCTGTAGGAAAAAATCAAGAATCAAACATAAGTAAAATGTCGAAAATCTTTAGAATATCGAGGTTTTATTAATAGTTTAAAATCAGTAGTCGGTAAGCGTGGAAGTGTGGATGTTGCTTATACTGTATTTCCTATAAAAGCTACGCTACGTGCATAAAGTATACAAACATATTTATCGCGGGATCTTGGAATTAAATTCAATTTAAATTTAAGTATGCAAATCGAATAATTTGTAACTTTTATAAAAAATAATTGGTTATGTTACAAAGGTCAAAAATAGAAACTCATTAATATTTATATATTTATTTTGTAGTCGCATTATTAATTTGTGCCGCGATACTTTTAAATATTTAAATATTCGTTTATACAGCAAACCTTGAACATTATATAAAAGTATCGCTCTATACCTTAAATTATTGAAATAAATAAGTTTAAACTCCTTATAAGTGAATTATCATAACATGAAGTCACCAATATATGACATAGAATGATGAACTTCATCACACTAGTATCCACTGTAGATACAATTATGCACGAAACTTGGAAACATTTGCCAACACATAAACTATATTTTCTTCAAACAAAAATGCTTTAAACTCTTCAAAACCTATCGGGAAAGAAATGCATGAATAAGAGAAGGAACATCATATTCACCTTCAATTGCAATTCCTTCTCAGCAGTTACCACTCTGACCGTATTAACAAACGTGTAAGCGAAACACAACATGATTATCATCGAGACGAATCGCTCTAGAGCGATCAGAAGCTGATCGTCTCTGTAAGCCAGTTGGGGAAGTCGTTGAAGATACACCCTTGTGTTGATTGATTTACCCGTTTTGTGCCTTATAATTTCTTGCGATATAGCATGTTGGACAGCCAAAAACATTTCCGGCGAGTAACCTGCAAAATCACGTCTCATAACATGTCAACATTGGTACTAATTGAATGTGTACCTTAAAATACGCTGGTGATAAAATTCGAAGAAAAACATACCGCAGTTAGCAATACAAACATCTCTGGCTAGTTGAATCATGTTACGTAGCTGATACGTATGCCAGACGTCGTGAATCATATTGACGTAACACTTTTAGTGCTGTTTTATAGTCTAAGTACTTACCTGGTGTTTTACCGCCATACATATCTTCAGGATCGCGGGGCCCGGGTCGAGGGAACAATGGAAATAGCAGGTTTGTTCTCCAACTGGCTCTTAAAGGATGTTCTACCATCGGAGTTCGCATTACAGCTGGAAACCTCAACGTAACAGTGATGTCGTCCGGCCATTTAGTGGCATCTAAAAATGTATTTATGTGAAAGTGATGGACCAAATCATGACAGCAAACGACAATTATTGCAATGTATTGTGAGACGAGCCTGCCGTTCGCCTAATGGTAAGCGATATGATCGCTCATGAACAGTACCAAACACCAGAAATTATAAAGCAATGCTTGACATTCCACTGCGCTCGCCACCCTGACGCATTAGATGTCAAGTCTCAATATGTCCAGTAGCTTCTCTGGCCACCATGTCCTTCAACCAGAAACACACAGCAACAGTGCATTTACACTGACGGAAGAAACAGACATCTCGGCGGTACCCACCCAAGCGGCCTCTCACGTATGAGCGACCTACCACAAGTTATCTAATACAAGCCTTGTACCACATAGATTAGATGTGAAATTATTTCTAGAGACTGTCCTAAAACCATGGTGATAGCCTTAAGCTAATTACTAGAGACTAATTAAAATTATAGACAATTCCAATAAGTGTGTCTGTATATCTAGAGCAATCCTGAATAAGAACAGTTAACAGTTAGTCTACCGATATTTTTTTTAAATATAGGGGAACTTTATTTTGTACCGAGACAATACTAGTATTGGTGAGAATGGTGGAATTGGTGATTCCTCTGAATTCGCACACAGACTGTAAGTACTGGAAGTGTTTAAGCTATCACTGGATGAAACTCTAGTCATTACTTTGTATCTATCACTTGTTTGACTACGTATAGGTAATAATTTTATTCGACCTAGTCATTACGACAGTTCAAGATTATCTTGTACTACGTTCTTCCATCAGGCATAAAACACCTATATTTAAAAGGTTCTTACGGCGTACTGTTTAAATAGTCATAAACTAAACGCATGAAATTATAGCTACGAAAGTATAGTGTACTAGCTTTTGCCCGCGACTTCGTTCGCGTGGACTTCAGGTTCGTCCCGTCTTCTATTTCCTGACTCATCCCACGGGAACACTACATTTTTCGGGATAAAAAGTAGCCTATGTGTTAATCCAGGGTGTCAGCTATCACTATACCAAATTTCATCAAAATCTGTTGAGCCGTTTTTTCATGAAAGAGTAACAAACATACATACAAACTTTCACCTTTATAATATTAGTAGGATTACTGTGAGGAGGGCGAGAATCGAAACATGTGACCCTGACGGCGCGGGGCGATGCCGTTAACTTGTACTTTTAATAAATTGTTAATGCCGATGGACGTATATAATAGCTTTATGGTTATAATCGAAGTAATGATGGCGTCAGTATAGAAATCATCATTAATTATATCTGAGTTATAATGCAGGTAAAAAGACATGTTTAGCTTTTGATCGGGAATCGAAAACGTCCCCTTAGTTTGTGATACTCTTAAAGATCCTACATCTTATGGTGTGATCAAGGCGGTGTACGTATATATTAATTTTTGGGTATATGAGATGTAGCTTAAAAAAAACAGGAATTATTTAAATAAGCAATAGTTAAGGATTGTCGGTGAGCAACAAAAAGTATGCAAAAAACACCTAAAATAAAAAATATTTTGGTGAGGACCTGAATAATGGATACTCATTATTCTTGTACTAGCGACTTGCTTGACCAGTCTTATTTTACGTCATTTGCAGATGTCGATTAACTTTACACTTCCGCTCATCCCGCAGGCGACACATCGGCAACTACATTTGAAGGGCGTGTTTGGAGTGGCGGTGTTTATCAAAGAATATCAAATAAAGTGTTTTGCCACGTGATCACACTAACGTTTACAAACTCAATTTCTAGCCCCTTCGACTTCGGTGTCCGCGAAAGATGTGTTTAAAAGACCATGTTGTCAAAAATTAAGCATGTATCGTACATATGTTTTGTGGCTATTTGGATCTATCATCGCATATTTGATTTTCAACTTTTACAAGTCTCTAAATTATCCTTACACTTTGGTGTAATACCACAGTATTAAATTAAAATAACAAGACCAACTTTATGCATATTATGTAGGTGAAGTTCATTGTTTAAAAATATCTTAATATTGAAAAATAAATATGCTTCGGTGGCGTAGTTGTACTAAGGTACGCTTGCAAAGCTGAGGTCTCGGGTTCGAATCCCGAGTCGCGCAAAGTGATATTGAATTTTTCTATTCATTATCAGCCTGGTGTCAGGAATTTGTGCCGGATATGGCGATAGGCTCGCCACCTATCACATCGTGGGACGGAACATACAAGGCGAAATGTGGGTGTCCTGGCACCTCTGCCTACCCCTTCTGGGAAAAAGATGTGAGTTTATGTATGTATGTAAAATAAATATGTAAAGCGCACTACACATCAAAGCCGACTCGAAAAGGACTCGCCGCGCCGCGCCGCTGCCGGACTGTGTGGACAATTTTTTTTATGACGTTTACTTTATGACGAGCAGAACGCTACGTTGTTAAAATTTCATGTCGGCGAAAAACACGTGCGGGCGCATGTCGATGACATGATTCTTTTCTTATAGCCCGTCGGGGTGTGCCGGCGGGCTGTGTCGGCGAGCCGGCGGCTTTGGTGGTGTGTGGTGCGCTTTACACGCTAAGTGCCGCACGATTCATAAATTACTACAAATATCGGAAGAGTTTTTATAGGTAAAGGTTGTTACGTAAAATCAATAACTGTTAAGAGAAAAAAAATGTTATGTAATAATTCTATAAATCGATAACGTTTTTATGTAAGCTGAAGAGAGAAACCCATTAAAAATTCTTGATCGAGGCGAAACCTTGAATAAAAATATGGGGGAAAACTCATTACATAAATTACGCGTCCACACTCAAATTACTTTAAAAATTGTAATACACGCTAAGAATAACAGTTTTATAAGTTAGGTATTAAAACTGTCGGGATAAAAGTTTTTTTCTTGGTTGAATATAAAACAGAAGCCCGTGACCTTAGAATATTAATAACTAGCCTTGCCAATAAAAGTGAATTGTTAAAAAAAATACGTGCGACTTGCGTGCGACGTCCGCTATACCGCCGGTTTATCTGCTTGTTACATAATTACTCAGAATAAGAATTTCCTATTACTTTTATTTTCAAGCATGTCATTTCATTTGTATTTTTTCGTCATATTATGCCCAGTTGGATGGATTTTTGTTGAATGCATAAACACTTAAAACGGTCAAAAATTAAAAATACCTGTAGACCATATTATATATATTTATGTAGCAAGGATAGAATTAGCAACCCGCGAGGCAGAAACCCAACTTCTTCAAAAGTATAAAGGCGCGAATCTTAGAATTGTTTAGAATAAAATCGGACGCTGTAAACACTTCTTTAAAACTACACGTCTATAAATATGGTGCAGTGAGTAGGTAACGGTTGATCTGACCTAAATACGCGATGGGAGCCTCTAATATCGTAACCCACCAATTGACGGAATTGTTTTGTTAGGGCCCGACTGCTTTTAATAAATGGCGTGTCTAATACGAGTTAATAATTCTGGGACGACTAATCAGATGCGTTTAACATGGATAAGTTCACGCACATGGGTCTCGGGTCTCAGCCAATAAGTATACACATTGTACATGCATATTTTACGTAAAATTTTTCAAAGCGACATTACAGAGCGAAAGTAAAGCGAATTTTGGAGTCGGTTCTAACAGAAAACAACTTTAAATTCACAAAGCTAAAGAGCTTTGTAAATAAACATACACATGGCTGTACACAATATGTTCATTTTAAAATATCAGTTGCTTTAACAATTATAAAAACAATTGTGAGGAATCAAACAAAAAGTTTCCATCTAATTTTTAAAGTGTATTATTCTACTTAGCCTAAACCTTCTTCGGGTCAGCATGACGGACTAAGGCTTAATCCCTCTGAGTGGTTCAGAGAGGTCTTGACAACAATGAGGCAGATATTAGTTTAATTTTCAAAAAGGATTTTTAGGCAATTAAATAGCCATGTTTAAGCGCCTGATTAATAATGCATTTTATAATGTAAAAGTAGTTACTTTATGCAGTGACACATTTTTTTGACAATTGAGGAAGTATGTATTTGTACCATCTTACATCCCTATATTATTACAATGTAAAAATATGATATATGTATCACAATGGTAAACAATAACCACTTACTTGCCATTGTATCATCAAATTGAATTCCAACAAGTATCTGATTCATAGCATTGGGCTGTGTAAGCGCCAGTTCCATTTCCCTGGCATTCTTATATCCTTTTGGTTGGGGCAACACATTAGAATCTAATAAGAAGAATAGAAAGCTGAAATTGTCATCAGCAACCATTGCTATTGCATCTCTTGTGACATTTCTTGTCAAAGGATTATCAGGTGAAAATGCCAAAGTTCCTGTTTTGGCTGTAGTGAGATTCCCTCTAAAAAATAATAATATTATTTACATCTAATACAATGGCACTTCCAAATTCCAATGTTACTACTAAATGTGTGTGGTTTCTCACCCTTGAAAATTTTGATAGATGTGTGTGTGTGAATTACACATTTGGTAGTAGCAATTTCATTAGTTAAAAGAAAATATGTAAATAAACTTACAGATTTCGTCCACTTATGTTAAAATATGTTGGTTGAAAGGCTGGGTAGGATACTGCTGGTTTTGATTGGGGATTCACAAGACATCTTGTTAAAATCAAAAACAATGAAAATATCACAGGGGATGCTATTTCAAATATTGTTTGCCATTTATGTCTTTTTTGAAGAAGGAAATTTTTCCATATGAGAAGTTTCAGCTTTTCAAATGCAGCCATGTTTTTATGATCTGGACATCTAAAACAACAATCCAAAATAAGAAAGGAATACAAAGATTCCCAAGGATGTCGACTTAACATTGAATAAATATGAATGTTATTATTAAAGTAATTAATGAAATCTTAGACTTCATGCATGTATAATCTAAAATATATAAATGAATTATTATTTATTTAAAGGGTATTAAGTTTCTAGACTGCAATAATCTTTTTTATGATTTAATTTTTTTTTATTTCACTAAATGTGAGTCTAATACTTAATCAAATTTCATTTCAAAATAAATATTTGATAATATAAACATATACTTTTGAAATATCAAATATTAAAGAAAAATTATACTCTATGTTATTAGAATTTAAAAAATGCTAATACATAGTGCTTTCTTCATATCATATATTAAATAAATTTGTTCCTTTTTATTTTCTTCAATTTATATGCATACTTATTACAGGCATTACATACTGCATACTACATGTATACATATTTAAATAATTTAAGCATATAAAAATATATGCGCCATTCATATTTTTGTAGGGATAATAAAAATAAAAATCACAGACGTGCAGGTAAGTACGAGCAAAATAAGGCAAAAAAATACTCTTGATTTCTTTCTTCGGTTTTTTCTGTTGTTGTAAGAACACATAGTTTTTCTATTATTACCATCATTATTATGTTAATTTAATCGATCGGACAAATTCAAACTAATTTAAAGCGTGAAAAAAAGGAAGCACAAGAAATAGATTTTGAAAAGCGGTGAAATATACCTGAACAAGAATAAAAATCATTGAGAACACATTGATCCACTGTAAATACCGATTGCTTCGCAGTTCACACTATTTTTAATTACATAAAAACAATTAATAATGATTAGCCATTTGAAACAGTTCTTAATCAGATGCATAGATCAGATGTCACTGAAAAACTGGGAAATCGAATGAATTCAGCTGCAAGCGGTAGACCGGGGAATATTGACATTTGACATTACCTAGCTTAAGCTAGGGTAAAGAACCCTATGTTTGCCCACCCCTCTAAGAAATATTGGTATAACAAAGAGTAACGATGAATGGAATAGGCTAGTGTTTCGTTATGTATTTTTCTCTATTTCTGACGTACAATAAAATGTTATAAATAAATACATTGACGATATACATACATGACCTTCATTAAAAAAACTAGTAATTGATCGTTTTGATTTCTTTATTGATGTGAAACATCTATAGCCGCACGTAAAACTGATTTCTGGCGTGGCGACGCATGCCGTGGCGATGCGTCGCCTCGTTATATGACCTTCTTATTGAAATTAATGCATTCAAACAATTGCTTAGAGAATAAATTTATTAAGACTGACAGAATTGTATTTCAAAATCAGCTGATGGAGTGCAGCGCAAGAATGTTATTCTTATTTGTTATCAATATGAACATTAAAAAATTAATTAATTTTTCTAATCATAGTGGAATTTATAGTGAAACATTCATTATTGATATTTATAATTTACGATCTTTAGTAATATATTGAAATAACTAGCTAAGATTCTTGAGTTTACTAATATATTGAAGCCAATTTATTTTTTTCTGTATTTTTTAATAACAAATTTTAATACTTTTGTAACATACTTCAGTTACCATTTTCTTATTGGTTTGTTTACCATCGACCAATTGTCACAGTAATACCGTCCACAGAGGCAACATCGAATATAACTATTGGTCTGTGACTATTACCGAAGTCACTGATTAAATGAATTAAGTAGTCACGATTTGAAATAAATTCGTAAATTTTTGTATTTAATGAAAATAAATGTTTATTCAATAAATAGTCATCGTTATATGGAAAAAAAATCGTAATATTTTATTTTATCATTATGACATATTTAATTCCTATCACAATCTGTTCTTTTCTGCATATTACTTTTACAAAATAATGTAGATGTTTCACATCTGCCAGGCGTCCCGTGACGGCTCACATTTTTTATTTTTCTTAGTTATTTGTTTAGTTTGATCTGACTAAAATCATATTAGTTTTTCATTTATGGTGATTTTAAACTAAATAGGTGTACAAAAATACATTATAAAATATATCTGGTATTTCTATTGTAATAAATTTATCTTCACCATAAAAAAGCCAATCTTACTTATTGACATAAATAAAAGGATAGTGTGGAAAGCGGTGGTGCGGCGCTCCAGTGCATCTCTAGAAAAGAACAGATCACTATGTAGCTTTACTTAAATTATACGTCGCGTCATTCACGTCACTCTCAACGATTTTGAAAATGCTTGCTGCTTATGGCAGTAATAAAAATAAAGATAATAATTCTGAGTACCGTTTAGACAGACTCTATTAAATTAAATTAATATATTTTAACGCTATTTTCATTGTCATCTTTTTGAAACTCCCTACTTACTAAAGGCTCTATCCTTAGTTTTTGGATAATTGTAGTTAACACATTATTTTGACTTTGCTGATCTTAATAACAATTATTTAATAAATGATCTCTTTTAAAATTAAGTTGACATACTTTATAAAAGCATAATAACGAAGTTAGAATCAGCTATGAAAACAGCATGTATAATAAGCTTTATAAATTATAAATACTGTATATGTGGTGTTCAATAACCAGAATGTATAAATAAATAAATAAGTTTCAGTAGGTATGGTGCCGAACATTGTTGAATTTACCTTACATTCATAATTTTGCTATGGCAATACTCTAAAATCTAGATATCACTGGCCTTGATCAACTGGTCTTTGTTGGGGAATTGATTGGACTTATGGTTGGGCCCATCTAATATTCAAGTGTCTCATTATTCAGTGAGAATATTAGTTATTCAATCAATCTTATTTTAACTAAATATGACTGACATAATTAAATAAAATCAATTCTGATGCAATCGAATTTAATAATTATAATTTAAACATGTAGAAGTGCCAGATAAATAAGAAGGCAAAGACAACGTGATTATGACATAGACGTTTAAAAAACTAGAATCAAAATGGCGTTTACTTCAGTGACATATCAATGTTTTCTATTTGATTTCTTTGTTGAAAATAAGATTTAATTTATTTAAATATTTAATTTTGCTATGGTCTACTATGTCTACTAATAATCTCTCGTCAGTATTTAAATCTTGTTCAGAAAGTGAACTAATTAATGAGGTATCCGACACTAATATGGCACAAAAGCAGGTGGAAGGGTCCCGGTTGAAGCGCACTTTTACATTACCTCGGAATCCTTTTGGTAGCAATAAAGCTGGTTCCAGTAAGAACAAACTTGTTGAAAATGATAATAAAGCTACCAATACTACCTCCAGCCCCGGAGACGCTCAAAAAGAAGAAAACGGTATAGAGAGGAAGTTGTTCAGAAGACCTTCATGGAAACGATTTTTGAACAAGATAGCTCAGCATATGAGTACTGTACACGTCTCTGGAGTGAGTACTAAACACATTATTGATGATGTAAACAACGACTTACTGCATAAATAAGGTTGTGTTTACGATTTCACAGATAGAAAGTTATACCATTTGTTCAATGCATAGTTTATAATGCCCCGAATACTAATTGTTTAATGAAACCTTTGAAGTGTCACTTTAGTTATTTATAACTTTGATATTTACTTAGTTATATGAGGGTATTGGGTACTCAGTCCTTAAGTATTGTCTTATAAAAGCAGGTCAAATCTGCACCAGCATTAGTGAATGGCGAGAGGATACCGTGTGGTGGCGACCCACCATGGCCACCTGGTGCTATACCAGCAGCTACAGGAATCAAGAATCATGGTAACACTTGCTACATGAATGCAGTTCTACAGTGCCTTTCACATACTGATGTCATTGCTGAGTACTTTGTATTGGATCATTATAAGGTCAGTGGTTATGATTGAAGTGATGTGTTTATAACTGTAAAATAGGGACAAAGGTAATAAATTATGATGTTATTAAGACAAATTACTTATTTGTTGCTCATAATAATTCCATTAATCATCAGTAATCAGGCAAGTAAATGTTTACTTCTCGTTGCAGCAGTATTATATATGTAATATTCTAAGACAAATTACAATGGTTTTCAATATATGACACAATAACATTATAATAATTACATTAATATTGTAATGAAGATAAGTATACAGTTGATTAATGATAGTCTTTTAAAATAATTTAAAAACTAATCAAATGGGCTTGCCATATGAGTAATCTGGGTGTTTTGTGTTTGTAATATAATACAAATGACCGACAAAGATTTCCTCAGTATCATTAAAAAGAACATTCCTATAAGATTTTTCAAGAATATCAGTAATGATATACCATGTAACATGGAGACTAAATTATATCATGCATTTGAAAGATGTGTATTTTTTTGCATTTCAATCTTGTTAATATGAATTTGAATGCAAAAACAATACGAATGATATTGTTTAATATGTAATTATAAAAACAAAAAATCAGAATATAGCGACCACCAAGAAATATAAAATCAATATAAAATTTTGTAACATTTTCTTGTTTCCAGGTGGATTTACAAAAGAGGAATAAAATAAATTCAAAGAAGTATGGCACTAGAGGGGAAGTCACAGAGCAATTGGCCACATTGCTTAAAGCCTTGTGGGCTTGTCACTACACGCCTGATATGAGCACTGCTTTCAAGGTGAGATAACACATTTATCTTGTCTAATTTATTACAGATGGATTTTTCTTTAATATGCAACCTCGTTATGATATCTGTTTGTGTAATATGGTCATTTTCACTAGTTTATAACCTTGATGAATGTTGTTTCATGATGTTTGATTATTTTTATCTCAGTACAATGTAATAATATTTTTTTATGTGACATCAGCAGACATTTTCAGTGGAAGCTCATTCTATGCATGAATTTGGTTAGTTTTAATTTTATAAACTATCCGGATGTAATGGTATCTTAATTTATGTACACATGTATATGATTTTCTATGTTTTATATTTAAACAGAGTGTTATTTATAGAGAGCAGTTGAAAGACATGGTACACAATACAGAGGGAACAGTCAACATGATGCACAAGAATTTCTATTTTGGCTACTAGATAAAGTTCATGAAGATTTAAATACTGCTACAAAGAAAAAATATAAAACAATTAAGGTAAAAAATTATTATGAAATATATCAAATTAGAAACTCCATTTCTATTGTGAGCACAAAATAACCAGTATTCACTAGGGGTGGGCCCAGCTCCGCTCGGGTGCAGATATTTTTTGAGTTCAGTCCACATCAGCAACATATTATTTCCCTGCACTATTACTATTATTTATAATTAAACTCAATGCTATCTTCTGTACTACTTTTTCTTACTTATCCTGTCCTGTGTTACCCACCCTGCCCTGTCTCATTCTCACTTAAAGCATATTGTAATCCTGCTCCACATCATCCTTTTCAAGTTTAAAAATGCAACATTTATATTTGAATTCCTTGCTCATTCCAGAGGAACACTACATTTTTCAGTGTAACAAGTAGCCTGTGTGTTTATCCAAGGTGTCAGCTATCTCCTTACCAAATATAAGCGAATATGGTTTAGTCATTTTTAAGATTAGCATGCACAAGTGCACAAACAGACAAAAATTGTAACAAACATTGTTTTGGGCTCTATTATGTTAATACAGTCCCTCCAATTATTTTTTCTCATGTATTTTCTGTGTACATGCATTGATTAGTTATATGATATTTGGAATATAATAATGAATATATATTTTCAGAATACTTGTGGAAAACCTGATGAGGTGGTGGCAGCAGAAACATTAGCAAATCATGCACGAAGGAATAGCTCATTTGTTCAGGCTGTTTTTCAGGCTCAGTACAGGTTTGAATTATGGATAATTTATATTGTCATTAACCTATATTTGATTATCTTGTTCTTAATTACAGAAGCAGTTCAGAGCACTAAACTTCTGTAGGCTGTGGCTATTTAGATCTTAGATTGTTTTTCATATAAATTCATGTTGTTTATGTTTACAAAATTAAGCTAATACTCTTTTGGATCCCTAGTGTGTAAGTGTAATTATGTGTCATGACAAAAATTCAAAACGGGATGATGTCATTCCACATTATCATAATTTGTTTCCACAACAATAAGTGCTGTCATATTTATATGCATATAGATATTGACTCATATTTTTATAGTGTTTGAGTTAACCACAAACATGTGATTAATTGTTTGGGGAAGTTATTACTTAAATTAACCAAACAGAATTTATAAGGCTTAAACAATTCATAAAGCTTCATTGATAAAATTTTATAAATATGTTTTTGTTTCAGGTCAGCATTGACGTGCGCAAAGTGTGAGCGTACATCGTGCACATTCGATCCATTCCACTGTGTGAGCGTGCAGCTACCCTCGAGGCTGGCGGCGGCACAACCCTCCCCACTCCCTGTAAATGTATGTTGAGCCGATATTTGGTTTTATTGCTATTCAATATACACGGGGTTACAAGTACAGAGGTGCAAGTGAAGGAAGATGCACTAAAGCAACTAGCAAGTCTTTTTCTCAATTTTTTTTTTGTACCTATCAACTGAACTAGTTCCTATCTACTGAGCTGTATCATTGCTAACTAAATATACCATCTAAATAGATTAGCCTGCCAACACATAATAGTGAACATGTATAACATATGTGCGACTCGGCAAGGTCTATATAGAGAGTTATTTTGAAGTGACGAAGGAAAAGTCGTATCGCGGTTTTTACAATTATCGGTTATCATGTTAGTGAGGTAATCAAATGTTATCAATCGGTTGCTTTAGAGACACCGCCATTAGTGATAGAAAATAGGACCAGTCAATTTGTGGCAACTAAAGAACCTTTTTTATTGCGTAGTATAATATGTACTTTGGATTTTGTATTTCTGGAGATTAGCTCACTTTCACACCCGCCACTGCAACTCCTGTAAGCCAGGATCAACAATGATACGCATTTTAATGACACTGAGCATTCAAGCTCGACGAGTCTCCAGGGAATGTCCAACTTGTTTTCAACCCGCAACGAAATCACAAAATGAATTTAGTAGGAGAAGCTTTAAACATGTAGTATTGCTATTTTACATTTTATTACTTGTATTTATTCCAGATTTACACGTTTTCTTCGCAGTGATACTTAGAAAATGTTTCTTATCCATAACTCGGGAATAATGTGAGATAATGTTGTTGTAGCCAAAAATAAATAACAAATAAACTGATATTAAATTGAATTGCAGGTTGTATATGTAAATCAACAACCGAGGCAAGTACGCATCGGTGTAGAATTAACCCCAAACGCGACGATGGACGACTTGCGCACAATCTTACACACTGACACTGGAATTGACCGAGATCATATTATTTTGGCTGAAATTAATGAAATTGGTGAGTTAATTGTACCTGACATATGCAGCCGCAGATGTAGGAAGGTCAAAGAATCGAAAGAGATATATTTGAACTCTGGTTGTAGTACTGTGTCTATAATCTGCACTCTTTACCACCCTAATGAAAATATTTATGAGTTTGTTTATGTAATAATTACTATTGTAATACTGTAAGTTTATTAAGTTTTCCTTCTATCCACTACCTGCTGCATTTCACAATCATATTAGAAATTATTCATGCCACAATTACTAAATAACGAGTTTTTATCCTGGTTTAACTAAGAGATTGCGAAGTACCTGATAGTAACTGCAATTATATTTAAAAAGTGTGAAAGTCTTATTTAATTTATTCTTTTGCTAATCAACAGAAGTATAAATCGAAAGTGTTGTTGGCATTGCAGACAAAATCTTTTCTTCAAATACTGGTGTTTTATTTTATTTTTATTTATTTTGTATTTATTTACAAATACTAGAAAGTTTAAATTAGTATTTAAATACTAGGAAAAATCCTAATTAAACAAGTAAGATAAATAGCTTTTTATAAAAAATTAAATTAAATAAAATTATAAATTTAATAATATTTTCGTACCAAGTTTAGAAAGAACATTTTACATATATTAAATTTTTCTGATATTTTTTTTACTTTTTATGTCTATATATTTTTCTTGATATTAAATAGCTTCAGTTTAATGCTGTAGAATTCAAAACAATATGTTGCTCTGTTTAAGATGTCAATAGAATATTTGCCTTTGAAATAATTCCTAAAAATATGTGCGTTGGCTCCGTGAGCTGTGTTATGTGTGTGGCACGGTAGTGAGGTGTGTGTGTGGTGCAGGCTGGTGCTGGGCGCGCGCGGGCTGGGAGGCGGCGGGGCTGGAGGGCGGCGCGCTGTACTGCCTGGAGGCGCCGCCGCTGCTGCAGGCGCCCACCACGCCCTACCTGCTGCTGCTGTGGGTCAACCTGCTCGACGGAGAGAGATTCGGTACACCCTCTTGTACTTATTGATGACAGTCCGTGGCGCAGTTGTTTAGACGCCGCCTGTGAAACGAGAGGTCGCGGGTTCGATCCTCGCACCGAGAGAAATGTGCAGAAAACCCACAATTATTTCTTCCGGGTCTGAGAGTGCTTGTGACACCGAATAGTCTCTCGTATTTCCTGATTCCCACGACACAAACTCGATCTTAGTGTGGGGTCAGAACTATTTATGTGACTGTTGGGTGTTATTTATTTATTTTGTTTTTTATACTAGCTCATATACATCCCACTGCAGAGCACCGGCCTCTTCTACAATCGAAAGTACGGAGAAGAAAATTGAAAAGGGTTAGACCATATAGTTCACCTTGGTGACTTAGTGTGGGTTTGAGGACTTAACATACCATAGAAATATTATAAAAGTATATTTCCTTGTCCTACAAGCGGTATATGTATTATTCCACTTTGAGGAGTATACAACACCCTATTTTACTCATAAAGGGCGAGTGTGAATTGCGTTAGTTTAATTGACCACCGTGTTGAAATGTCCGATATCTTATTATTTTTAACTATTTTCCGCATTGTTATCTCTAATCCATTCACTACACTTCAAGTATGTCTTATAAGTTATAATTATTTAAATTTGATATTGGATATGTTTGTGTAACACGTCAGGTTCGCCGTACGCGATGCAGGTCCCGCGCGAGATCTCGTACGAGGACCTGCAGAAGCTGATGCTGAAGGAGATGTGCCAGGTGGTGGCGGAGCGCGTGCTCGAGAACGCGCAGGGAAGTGACATATTCCGCGCCAGGATCGCTGAGGCCCACCGGCCCAGAGACCCCGCGTATCTACAACCCGAGGTTTGTTTATTTATTTATTTACACTTTATCGCACAAAAAGAGAAATAATATAATAATATACAATTTAAAAGAAAAATCACATACATAAAAAGTACAATTGGCGGTCTTAACACCGAAAGAATTAAGGGATGATTTAAGAATAGGATAAACAGAGGGCAGTCTAAAGTGAAATAAATTTGTTGTTATTTATATTTCGATGGTCCCTACGTACAATACTATGGAAACTGCGAAATGGTATTTTTGTTTTATCACATTTATTGCCAGTATAGTTAAAGATTTATAATAAAATAAATACAAATTTTATTCCTTCAATTGTTTATCGATAAAATAAAATTAAAAGTGCATATAATTTAAATAATAAAATAACGAATTTGATAATTAAAATGTAATTGGTGTAAAATAGCGAATTTACAGTTTCGATAATTTACGTAGGGACAGTCGATTTAATGTCACCGAAACTATGGAGTGTTAAGTTGTCTAAAAGCATTTCAACAGTATTTTTTTATCTGGTAATTGTAAAGTACAATAATAAGTTAATTTTTCAGCTGCCCCATCCACTGTTTGCGCTCGACGTGGAGCAGGCGTTATGTGCTCACGACAAACACCCCCACCTTAGGCTAGAGTTGCTGTGGGACCCCGCGCATAGAGACAGGTAAAATATTTATTTAACGACATAGTTGTTACATAGGGTAAAAGGCATGCTCAGACAATTTTTCTGTTTTTTTACGAGTGTAGAAGTTTGGGGTTCGTGGTCTCTTATACCTTATGATTTGATATTATATTTGACGGTCTCTGCAGCGCCGTAGGTTAGACACCGGCGTTGAAACAAGACACTTCGGGTTCGATCTCCGCAATGAGACAAGTGCATGTATGATCCTCAGGTGTATATTTCTGTTTTGGGTGTTTGTAAGACCGAAAAATCTCTCTTGGTCTCTGATGGTCACGACATATGAACGTAGTTAGTGTAATATGTATATGTATTTTCGAAATAGTATGCCAATGTGTACTGATGTATTGTTATATCCGGCAGCATAATCCGTTCTCCGAGCGAGGCGTGCGAGGTGCACGTGTCGGCGGCGGCGGCGGCGGGCGCGGCGCCGCTCACGCTGCACGCCTGCCTCGCGCACTACACGCGCGCCGAGCGACTCGCGCAGGAGGACGCCTGGCGGTACGCACTGCACGATACACGATACACACTTCACACTACATTCTACAAAATACACACTACACAATTCACAATACGGCCTAACCACTCTTAATCGTACTGTCGATTGTAGAGTAGGCCCGTGCCCTGCAGTGGGGCGTATATGGGCTGATACATAATACAGATACAGAAAATTCACAATACACACTACACTTTACACGCTACACGTTACACGTTACACGTTACACACTACACGTTACACGTTACACACTACACGTTACACGTTACACGTTACACACTACACGTTACACGTTACACGTTACACACTACACGTTACACGTTACACGTTACACACTACACGTTACACGTTACACGTTACACGTTACACGTTACACGTTACACGTTACACGTTACACGTTACACACTACACGTTACACGTTACACGTTACACACTACACGTTACACGTTACACGTTACACGTTACACGTTACACACTACACGTTACACGTTACACGTTACACACTACACGTTACACGTTACACGTTACACACTACACGTTACACGTTACACGTTACACACTACACGTTACACGTTACACGTTACACACTACACGTTACACGTTACACGTTACACGTTACACACTACACGTTACACGTTACACGTTACACACTACACGTTACACGTTACACGTTACACACTACACGTTACACGTTACACGTTACACACTACACGTTACACGTTACACGTTACACACTACACGTTACACGTTACACGTTACACACTACACGTTACACGTTACACGTTACACACTACACGTTACACGTTACACGTTACACACTACACGTTACACGTTACACGTTACACACTACACGTTACACGTTACACGTTACACGTTACACGTTACACGTTACACACTACACGTTACACGTTACACGTTACACACTACACGTTACACGTTACACGTTACACACTACACGTTACACGTTACACGTTACACACTACACGTTACACGTTACACGTTACACGTTACACACTACACGTTACACGTTACACGTTACACACTACACGTTACACGTTACACGTTACACACTACACGTTACACGTTACACGTTACACACTACACGTTACACGTTACACGTTACACACTACACGTTACACGTTACACGTTACACACTACACGTTACACGTTACACGTTACACACTACACGTTACACGTTACACGTTACACGTTACACACTACACGTTACACGTTACACGTTACACACTACACGTTACACGTTACACGTTACACACTACACGTTACACGTTACACGTTACACACTACACGTTACACGTTACACGTTACACACTACACGTTACACGTTACACGTTACACGCTACACACTACACACACACAGCGATATGTAACACTTAGCAAATCAACAGTTATTTGTCTTCACTTACAGATGTCCTCAATGCCAGAGGTATATGCCTGTCGTCAAAACGCTTGGACTGTGGTCCCTTCCTGATATATTGGTCATACATTTGAAGAGATTTCGACAGTGAGTTTTGTTCCTTCATACTAATAAATATTTTATGTATTTAAAAATCGTGACAAAATATAATTTGTGTACGGTTTCAGGCAAGCTAAAGGTCGCACGAGTACGAAGTTGACGACTATGGTTGAGTTTCCGTTGAACGACTTCGACATGACGCCGCACCTCGCCCGCAAGAGCGCGCCGCCCGCCGACTCGCCCGGACACTCGCGCTCGCCGCGCCGCCGACACTCCAAGGCCTCCGTCACCACGCCGCACGAGAACATGTACGACCTCTACGCCATCTGCTACCATCACGGCGACGATCTAGAGACTGGACATTACACGGCCGCGTGCAAAAATCCTTATGACGGTCACTGGTACAAGTTTGACGATTCGAGAGTGACGCCGGTTGACGACGAAAATGCTTACAGTGAATTAGTGAACAACACGGCATACATGCTGTTTTATAGGCGCAGGAGGCCACACGTGATGCACCATTGTTCGAGTGAAGAACACACTGGCCACTGGGCGCTCCGTATGCCGAAGTACGTGAAACGAGCTAGTGAAACCTTGAACGAACTGATTGAAGTGAAAGAAGAACCCATAGAGGACGCGAAGGAAGAGCCGCAGAACAAAGAGCACGATTCAGAATCTGATATCACTGCGGTGACGCACAGCCCCTCACTGTCGAGGAGCGTGGCCAGCCTGCCCGACGACAACGTCGCCGACCATACCTCGCCCGTCAAACTGAACGCCGGCGTCATACACAATGCCACCATCATACAGTCACCCACGCTGCAGAGGCCGCTCATAGTGGAGGTGAACGGCAACGCCACCCGCGACCCGCCCGCCGAAGGAGACAAGGATGCCACCGTGTACATACACAAGGACGTGCACGTCAACCCCAAGATGACGCCCGTTGACACGCGCCGCCCGCGCTCCGCAGACCTGCCGCGCCTCGCCTTCACCACCACCACCGCATCCATCACCACCACCACTACCACCACCAGCACCACCACTACCACCAGCAGCTCCGCCGACGACAACAGGAACTACGACGCGCCGCCGCTCGTGGCCACCGTCAACGGCCTGGAGTACCGGCCCACCACCGAGGACCTGGTGCTGTCCATGTTCCACGACTCCAGCTTCATGGTGCCGCGCCGCGCCGCGCACCTGACCGGCGACGCTCACCGGACAGGTCAGTACCGAACTTACTTGTCGCCCGACCGACCCTTGCAGAACCTTTGCCGATGAACTTTACTAACCACTGCCGACGTTTCACAGGAGAAAAGTCTTCTGTGTGGACGACTCGAATATCGACGTGAGAAAAACTGACACCGCTCGGGGGATGTTGTACTTCACTATACTTATATATTTTACACCAATACTTAGATCTGAGGATTTTATGTAGTTGACGAATGGTTTTTACTTATGTGCGGATAGAAATATGCGTTGTCTGTGAATTGCGTCAATCAAACGAACAGAGGCTTGTAGAATAGCTTGTGATGTTAATTTATTATTGTTTGTAAACTGAATACTGATATAAATCCGAGTCTTCGAAATGTTTACAATTTTGTAGTGCTGATTGTGTGTTATGGATTTGTCCTCTGTCTCGTACTTGTACCAAAGATTGGTTTAACACAATACTCACGATATGCGGAAGGCATTTGTCGATCGGAACATTCATAATGTGTTATTTGCTCATCAATATCTATACGGAATCGAACGACAATCGCGGATTCATTTGCCTTCCTTACCAAATAAATAATGTTGTTGATACAAAACCGAAATAGGTACGTAAAATAATTAAATATATTGTAAGGATACTATATAATAATATATTTGTGAAATTGCAAAGTATGGACAAATACGATGAGTTCTTGTGTAAATGTAGCTAGCGGGCGTAACAATGTTTCAATAAGACGTATGTGCCTTGGCCCTAGATATGTTGTGATTTTATCAAATAAAGTACTAAATACATTTTCTGCGTACGTTGCTAGTATAATATAGATATTTGTACAGCGATTTTGACGAGTCTTTATGTATTCGAGTAATTCATAGTATCTGAGATATTGAAACATTTCTAATGTTGGTTTCATTATACGTCATAATTTAGCTTGGGCAATAACAATATTTTAAACCTTCAAAATTAGTTTAGTCACCGCTGCGTAAGGGCTCAAACACACGGGCCGCGGATGCGGGTGTGTGCGTAAACGCGTGCGCAGATGCGTGTAGTTTTAACGTCTTTGGCGCCTTTTATACATACTTCCAGTACGATGATCTTTAAATTCAGTATAACGAAGAGTTTATCAACTTTTCCGCATCTACATTTTTATACAAGCGGCGTCAGATATCTCTCGTTGATAGACAGAAATAAGCAAACCACACACTATTAAAACGCCACACGACTCGACGCAACGTTACGCAACGTAGCATCGCGTGTTCGCGGTGTGGTTCTGGTCGTGTAAAATATTATGATTTGATTTGACTTGACACATCGTGTCGGGTCGGGTCGCGTGGCGTTTCAGTAGTATGTTTCCGGCATTATACCCACCTGATTGTGTCGGTGTAACACACGTTGGGCGCTATGCGAGCGAACACCAAGTATTCACAATATGGCGCTGTGTCTTGTCAAAACCCACTAGCCTCACAACATCGCCTGTACGTGTGAAAAACCTCACCCGCACCCGCGTTTTGAGTATGTTTAAGCCCATACGATTGTGGTATTATTCTCATCTTATTATTCATGAAAGTCATTTTCCAATCATAGTATTTTCAACTAATTAATGTGTGTTGTACGGGGTAGACGGCAAGAAGCGTCATACAATGTATTTTGACTAATTAATGACGTAAAGGTTTACAATTTTTGTTGTTGTCACAATAACGTACGCCATTTTGTTTTATATACTGTGTGTGGTTTAATGTATATCTCGAGGTACTTGTGTTTTATATGATTGTTTATAAATACATTGTCTATATATGTGGATTTTTTACAAGTGGAAATTTTACCATAAGAAATGATATTCGGTTTTGGAATTATTTTTTTGTAAATATATTATTTGTTACAAGTGCACGAAATCTAGATTATGTATTGCACTTGAATGTGATTTTTATTAATGTTTTTTTTTCTTAAAAGACAGTTACTATAAACAGAAATATAAATGAAATACTGCATTATGAATTGGCCTAAATTAAATTCTTGGTCCGTTTTTCAATCAATATCGAAAAGATCTAGTGAGGTGAATGTGACATCAATCTACTTTATTGAAATTTATCTCGAGTCGAATATTACAAATACGTTGAGTAATGCATAATCAATTATGTCATAAATGTTTTCATGGATTAAGATTAAATTCACTCAATCAGCCTCTTACAGTAACATTATGATGTAACGGATTTATTAAAACATTTGATAGAAAAACGCCCTTATTGTTCTCCAGGACAAAGTTAAAAAAATCGAATTGCTTAGAAAAGGTGAAAATACATTAACAGGTTCAGACATTTATTCCTCATGATTACCTGTAAGTGTAAATGACAGGCTCTCAGTTTTATACATTGGTTATTAGATAAACTTAGGCCTTGGAGAGACGTAACGACTCCGGAAATATACTTACACAATATCCTAATACAAAATATTGTGAAACTTATTGAATATTTTTCGAATACCCAAACGCCACTCAACGTTACGTTGCACTTAACTACATAAGACCCACTTAAATTTACTGTGTTAATGTGACGTGCGCAGTTAAGTGCAACTCAATATTTAAACGGCGTTTGCGTATTCGGTCGATAACTTTTAAATCAAACTATTGGATAACTTAAGTTTTCGGAATGTTAGTAGCAACCGATAACAAAAAAGGTATTTTAATTATGTAGCCATCAAACTTTCCAATTTACTGTATTACTGTATTTACTGTATATTTGTGCAGCTGTGGTACGTAGTATATTATAGAGGAGAATATGGAGAAGGCATATCTTACTAAAATTCGCACTAACAAAGTGAAACAAAGCTCCCGAAGTCGTTACATCTCGGTTTGTATTATGTTCGTTGTTTTAATTTAAAAATGTTTATTTTAATTTCACCACGTTATGTTAAAATATAAGTGTTATATCCACATTACATGTTGTTTAATTATTATTTATTTCTTCTAATAAGCGATAACATTACAATTACTCGAATTACTTGACAGCTTGGAAAGGCGAACACCTTGATGCAGCTGCAAAACGTTGATTATGTAAATCTCAATAAAGGTCCAGATAAATTTAGCTGCCGGACAGCTGTTGACTGCCCCTCACGCTACCACATAATTCTACTTTGACAGTCGATTCAGAGTCAAGGTAAAAAAATGGACGGCACGTGTAACCTTCGATCAAATATACACTAGATACACAGTTCCCTGTAAATGTTCCTTTAAAAAGTGGCACCGATGCATTGACACAAAAAAGCAAACAAAAAGATCACATATACCAATTCAATTAACACAAATTCCACCTTATTCCTGGGGAGTAAAGTAGCTTTTCACATAATGTTGTTTAAAGTCTGAATGACACGCCCCCGAAAGTAATAAAATTTTACGACTTTAGTTGGACACCCGAATAAAGGCGCAATGGAGTCGAATGATTACATATTTTTCTATGAATTTACGAGAGTGTAATAATTATATTATCTTAAATATTTTGTCCGAATATGTAGTGCATAGGAATATGGAATAGGAGTCACACACACCACGCTCGAATTGTAAGGTTTAAAATTTTCTTCGTCTATTCCTTGCGATATAATTTCACGCCACTTATTCCTTTTTATTGCATTAAGTGGAAATCAGTAAGAAATGTTTCTGATGTTAATTTATAATAATTATACATTAATTATTACTAGTAATTTAAAAACAATAAAACTATTCCATATATTTTCTGTTCCAAATCATGACACTACTCATCTTTGTCTATTTAAGCGAGTAGAAAGGGACAACTGCGATGCACAGTTTGTTGATTTTAGTTTGCTAAATTTATTTATATTTAATTATTGGTACTCAATTTCACATATTTATTAATGTAGAAAGCAAGTACATGGATTATAATTGCCGAAAATATGAAATCCCATGTATTTTAAGCATTGTAAGTGTTTTGTTTTTACATTTTTTTACAGAACATTTAGGCACTGTCTCAAGCAACGGTCGGTGCGCGACTAAAGGCGAAAGAGTGCTTACTCGAAATTTAAGCACTCTTTTTCAGTGCCATTTTCTAAGCGCTCATGTTGTATCTAGTGTATATTTGATCGAAGCGTGTAACCCATAGATTGTGTAACCTATTGCCCTAGTTGAATTCAGACAGTAAAAAAAAGCTTAAAACAAAACTATGCAGGCGCTTTTATTTTATTCGGCAATTAGGAACAGTGCATATTATTGTCCTATAAAAGTAATTTTGTGGTAAGTGGCTAGATTTCCGCGAACTGTATCCGCATAATTAGAATCTAACACCAAAATAATTGGCTTGAGGGGATCTGCGGCGACGGAGGTTGGCGTCATTCGTGGTCCCGACGAATGTATGTTGTCCAAACGGGAAGCGTTGTAGGAATGTCTTGCGTCCCATCTTAACACATCTGTACATTCCACATGGCGCAGATAAATGTGGTGGGCGTCGGAGCCTAGTATGAGTACTGCTTTTGCATGATCGCCGAATACTGGAACGCAAAAAAAGGATAAATTTGAAAACTGACGTATAGATGATATACTATTAAGAAAGTTTATAAACATCTAGTCGATTTGAGAACATCCTCCTTTTTTGAAGTCGGGTAAACAAGCTGCCTATCGGATAAAACTGCGATGATATACCGGATATATCAAGAGTGTATAAATGTTACAGGGATGTTGACTAGTTTTAGCAATTGCTTTATTTTGTAGATATATTCTGTATAAACACGAAAATAATTAATTTTACAAAAAAAAAACGACAAATTTCATTTAAAAAAGATTTGAATAAAGTTTTGTATAATTCCAGCTAAAACGCTCCAAACTGTCACGTGATTTTAATCTACGTTACCGGTCGTCTAATCGAATCTCGCTTTCTATCAAAATGAACAATTTTTGACTGAATTCATACGACACATAATTAATTTCTTTAATGAGTCCGGTCTCCATTGTGATGAAAATCGTAATAGTGATCTCAGCCTGTGATAATTTAAAGTTACCGCGCGGCCAGTGACGTCATTTTCAGTCACGTGATAATGAGTAATACATAAAACAAATGGAAATATTTTTATTTAAATTATGACTATCAATCAGGTTCTCACAATGTATTAGATTTATAATGCGTAGATAATAACTTTACACGAATTTTGAATCTGTTTTTCTTTCTTTCTAATTTGTAATATGAGTAAACATCCCTATTTTTTTTTCCATAATGAAGTTAATCGCCATAATATGATTTGTTCCCCTTTTTTAAAAAAACTGATGAAACTGAAGTGACTTTATTGCACTTGATGGTAAGTGATTAGCAGTAACCACCGACACGAGGTAACCATCTCACCAGTCGTCGTAATTCAACCGGAAATGCTCGAAATGCGACACTTACGTGAGTCACCGATGTGCACGGCGCGGGCGCGGCGGTAACGAATGTCCTAAGGCAAGATGTATACGTGACTCATTTAGGTACAAAGGCTTAAGTATATGGTAATAATTTTGTTCCCGATTTATAGTATGTGGATTTTAATTCTAATTTCAAAAAAATCGATTCCCTTTCTAAGGCCGATATTTGAAAGCTTTTAATAGTATACGTTTTTTTCGTTGTTTGACAGTCCTTTTCGTGTCCAAATGGCAAATGTGACACGAGAGGGCTCGGGTTTGTTTACTCTTGGATATTGGATACATACATTTGTTTAGTAAATAAAGCACATCAATGAATTTGCAACCAAAAGAGGTATTTATTAAATAGGAAAGACGTCTTCATGGTTTGAAAACGGTAATAAAGTGCAAAATGTGCTATTGGAAAAAAAAAATTTGTGCATCGATGCGGTTTAATCTAGCGTTTTATTTTAATTTTATTGAACACATTCCTTTCTAAATAATTGCTCAAGTAAGATTTAATGATCTTAGATCTGTTTGTTACCTGGCGTAACAACAAGAAAGTCTACACGTGTAAACTTTTGAGGTCACCCAGTTTTTGCTCTCGTTCTGATTTGGGTATGATAGATAGTAGACTTATTGCTATACCGGACACAGGTTACGTACAATGGTCGTAATTACAATTTCAATGTCACGTGGGTTTCCTCACTCATATATTGCCATTTCGATGTGTTTTGTCTTTCTCAACCTAAGTTTTTTCCTTTATGAGACGTAAGTATAGGGCCGCTAAATGATTAATACTATAACAATGCTTATGTAATTTGTAAGAGCCATAATAATTATGGCATTGGATTACGGATGAAGTCGTGAGCCAGCCAGTTAAGAGCCAGGGTCGTCATATTTAGTTTTTATTGCATAGGTCCGGTATTCGAGTAAACAGGTCACCTGATGGTAAGAGATCACTGCCGCCCATGAACATCCCTAACGCTTGGATCATGGATGTGTTGCCAGCCAATCAAATCGGAAGGGTAGCGGGGAGGAAAAGAATAGCGATGTGTATTGGGCATCCGGCAATCCCACTCACAAAACTAAACGCGACACAAAGCTGGCACTGCACGTCGCTCTTCTGTGAGACAATGGTACCGCCGCGCCTGGAACGAGCTCGCGTCCATTCATGCTGAGTCATGACTGACAACAGCGTGGCTCTACCACTTCGACGAATTTAGATATTCGCATTGACAAACGAATACCCGTAATATTTTTTCTTGTATTTTGATAAGTTGTTAGATACAACTCAACTTTTTGCTGGAATATCTAATGTAAAGCATCTGGTGGTGGTTTACTGGTGGTAGGTTTCTCATATGTGAGAGGCTATCTGGGTAGGTACCACCACAATATCTATTTCCCCCGTCAAACAACAGTGTAAATGCACTGTTGTGTTTCGCATTGAAGGATATTGTAGCCAGAGTATACTGGACATATTGAAACTTAATATCTTATGGGTCAGAATGGCGAGCGCAGTGGAATGCTAAGCATTGCTTAGTAATTCAAGGTGTTGTTTGGTTTTGCTACTGTTTCTGAGCAGTCGTATCGGTTACCATCAGGCGAACGACATGCTCGTCTCGCCATTCATTGCAATAAAAACAAAACTCATAATAAATACAATACAGTTTACAGTTGGATGGTACTGGAATGGAAGCGTTTACTCACCTCGTAGCGGTGATATAGATTTTTTCCTTCGTAATACTGAGGTGTCTATTTCATAGAGCCCTTGTTGATAAAGCTTAACAAGTATGAGGACATGGTGAGCTGGAGCGCGTTTTATAATGGCTATTTGCAGGCCGACAGAAGGAGCGCATGCGATCACCGACCATCCAGACTCCGACAACACTTCATACACTAGTACGGCGCCACGCGACGCGTCGGACATGTATCTGCAAAAAAAAACATCAGCGAGGTGTAAATAGTAACGCTTACAAAAAAAGTATCATTTTAATGTTTTCTGGGTATTAAAAATATTTTATGTCACGTTATCCATTAAATAAGATATTAGGTATGCTAAGTAGGTTCATAATAGCTCTACATTAAAAGTGAATTGTGTTTTGAAATTAGTATGATTTGTAATGAGATTTTTTGCGAACATAATAAAATGTAATATCAAATACTTAGTCGAATGTGTTTGCTCTATAATTAACTAATGGAACAATTTGCTAGAGTCTAAAGTGATTTGGCATTTGGCAATATACTCAATAATCACGGAAGAATGCAGAAGTACATTATAACATACATTTATTTATCTTATATTTTAATAGTTTTAAGTGGTTTTGCGCATATTATAGGGTTATTTAAAATACTACCGACATTATAGCTGCTGGATGTTACGCGTATACGCCTTTATGACTACAAACTATTTGTCTAACAAAGTTCAACAAGTTTTCATTGTCTGTACCCTAGGTAAATACAAAATGCGACAAAAGTTGTAACACAATTCAACAGGATGAAGGGCGATGAAAAATATTTCTGTGTAATCTGTTTTTGCAGAACTTATATTATGTTGTCTGTTGAAAAGAGTATCAATGTAAATATATTATTTTACTATTGTGTTCGCAGTTAGCATTAAGGTTTTGTGTGAAGTTTTGTGTTTATTCTATTGTCCTACATCAGTTTTCTAGAAAATACATGTCCTGAAGTAACGCAATCTATTATTTTAAATTTTTCATCATCATCATAGCCTGGAACCTGGAACAACTGATGATTACTGGCAAAGTCGACGGTAAACGTCCGAGAGGCAGATGTCCCATCAGATGGTCGGACCAAGTCAGCTCGACCCTTAACATCAAGTTTCACGTTGCGCTCCACTATGCCAAGTATTGGAAAAGGTGGCGCAGCATAATCCGGTCAAAGATTACTCCATGTTCAGGGGATCACGACCCTCAGCATTGGGGAAAACGATGCGAGGAGGAGGATATTGCACACATTTTATTGCCATTATGATGTGGGCTACTGACGACATGCAGACAACATTAAAATTAACAAAAATGATTTTTTTATATTTTATCCCGATGTACAACCCACATCAGGATCATAAAAAATGTCACGAATATGTAATATTATAGTTCAAATATTTTATTTTTTTATACATACATAAACTCAGGCCTTCTTCCCAGAAGGGGTAGGCAGAGGTGCCGGGGCACCCACATTTCGCCAGTATGTTCCGTCCCACAAAGTGATAGGGGGCGAGCCCATCGCTATATCGGGCACAAATTCCTGACTCCGAGCTGATACTGAATAGAAAAATCCAACATCACTTTGCCCGACCTGGGATTCGAACCCGAGACCTCAGCTTTGTAAGCGTACCGTAGTACAACTACGCCACCGAGGCAGTATTTTTTTTATTAAGTATGTTTTAATAAGTATGATTAATTACAATTCACGGAAGTAGCGTGTAAATTTATAAAGGATCATGGTATAATACTTTTGATAATCACTATCATTAAAAAAAAAACATGGTAAAGAACTACGGGATTGTAGGGCAATGGAGTTATTTTTACGACTTAAAACATTAGTTGATAGATTTAAATAAAAAAAGTGAAAAATAAATATTGAGCACATCGGTGGTCGGCGACAAAAATCGCTCGGGGCGGAATTCTTTCACCTTGCAAAGCTCAAAGTCAAAACATTAATGATATAATACTTATAGTTGTATTGATACACGTGTAACCTGGCAGCGTTTCATCAATCATGCCACACAACAATCTCTTGCGCAAATGGTTTACATTTTTAATTAACTGATTCATGTATTTATTTTATTTATAGCAATTGAAAAAATGTAATTCGGTTACAACTAAGCTTTATTGCACCTACTCAATGTTTAGTTACACATTTTGACATTCTAATGTTCCTTTTATATATACACTATACGTACCTATGTTTACTTTGTCGTAATAAACACTTTCACAATTGTTTTATGGCCCTACTGCTTTATAATGGTAAGGCCGAATTATTAAAATTGTTTTCCCGGTTTATGGTACTACTGTATACAAATATTTTGACCACATGTCTCAAAGCTGTTTTTAAGTCAGAAATAAAAAGTATGTGTTTTCAATCTTCAAAACAATTTTTACCCAAAAATGTATTTAATAGCTTAAAATACCTTTATTCATTCCCATACTCTATAGAACTGTTATTTCACGCTGATATAGAAAAATATGTTAAAATATCATAATAAATTAATCCATAGTCTGTGGAGACGACTATTACTCGTTCTTAACTATGATAAAACTGAAAATTTTCTTTCTTCGATTAACCAACACCAACGTTAATTCCTCATCTAAAATAAGTTCCCTACCTGTGAAATAAACATATATACCTATTGTATTTCTAAAATTACTGTATTTTAAAATACCAAACACCACCCATTCAAAATACACAAATACACACACGCACATACATATCCTTACATTTACATATATACGCACGCGCACGCTAATCTACATGTAAATTATACACACAAAATTCATGTTAATTGATTTATCTAGTATCTCATTAAAAGATATACTGCATTAAGCATTTAAGAGTACCTGTAACTTGTTTTCATATCCAATTTTTATTGAAATAAATAATTTCGTTTTTAATTTTACCAGAAGGGCCAACTGTGTTTTGTAGTGTTGCCTTACCCGATAAACATAAAAATTTTAAGGCTTAATGCACCACCGCTAAATACTCTCTTATATTTAATTGATCAAAGATGATATTAAATAAAAAATAATTGTTTTTTAACAACTGTAAAAACGACAGTGCGTGTAATTCGTGGGCCATCAAGGAATAAAGGTTGTCGAATGCAACACGCACCGCATGCCAGAATGAAGGGCTCCCCACTAAATTGATCGGTTATGCGGTCTTTGGCTTCGGTGATGGTGAATTAAAGTTATGTGCATACATATCTAACACCATTGTGGCCATCCGTATCGATTTTCCCGAGACTATACCGATATCTGTGATGATATTTTGCTTAACATCCATTTTTTTACGTCCTTATTTCCGATATCACTCAACGAAATATGAAATACTTTTAGCCCAAAATCCAATTGTGATCGAATACTTAAAATTGGATTGCCACAGCATTTCCAAAAAAAACCTTGTTTAACACAAGGTATTTATTAACATTGAAGAGTTTTGGTGTGAAAAAATATTGCCTTGAATACTTACATGAATATTTTTCCACCGTGTCCATATTCCACAACAATATTTTGTAGTAATGAACTTGGTTCCGATAGTGACGATAAATCGAAGCGTTTTGTAACTTTTCCTAAGAGTAAACTGATGACTACAACTTTAGGCGGACAAGTGCACCTCGGGTTCCCCACTGTGTCGACGATGCCTGTATCTAGAATCCATATGTTACCCTGTTGAGAAAAACAAATAGGCGATGTCAGCGCCACATGATTGTAGACAAGTCACAGAGTTCCATATTATGATATTACTAACGACCGACCATTTAATCAACTCTACCAAAAAAAACTAACGTCCTTTCTATGGATCTTGATTTTTGTTAATATATTATTAAAGAAACTCTTCGACCTGGGAACCGAATCAACGCCATCATACGTTGTCCTATGCCCAAGGAGAGTTATCAGATTTACGCAATAAGCTTTTAATTGGTAATGTTACAAAGATGAGAACTTGTATGAATCGTATAAAATCTATGTTTGAGAAAAGAAACTTCAAATTATGCAATATCCTGGTTAACTAGTCACTATTAGGCTCTGGGGTTGGTTTTCAATACAAACACTCGTGCAATGTAATTAATATGGAAAATATTCTACTCTTCGATTTAAGTGGTTTAGGTAGTTGCTTAGCCGCATATTAAAGAACAATTAGAAAGGTACTGACTTCACGTTCAATACACTATGTAAATACTTATAAATAAGTCTGCAGTTTATCTGTTCTTAGGCTTTGACGATACAAAAAAATAAATCAACAAGAATCTACTGAAAGCTTAGTGCGTTTATACCACAATCTTTCATATGCAATATAATATTTGCAGAACTAAATGTAAATGCGAAACAAATGCAAATAGTTGTGTTTCCGAATAGTTTTGTACAAATGATGGTGTTGGCTAACCGCCGCCATCACTACGTAGTGATTAATCAGTTCACGGTGAAGCAATTATATGGAAATGTGCTGCCTTTGGGAGCATTTGTGCTCATGAGGTCGCACCCACGCTATTCATTCGTGTATTTACCGTGATTCGATTGCGTAGTCAGTTCAATACAACATGAAAACCTCGAATGGAACACATTTTCACACGTTCAGTTAACGGAAACTACGTTTTTAGTCATCTACTATATATACTAAAATGTAAGTGTATTGCATTATATTTCAATTAGATTTTATTTTATTTTATTGATAAAACAGCATTCCTACAACAATGTTGCTTTCCATTAAACGTGTATTCAAACAACTAGGCGTGGGACATGGTTATGTATGGCAGTTGATACTACATTAAACCCGAGTGGATCTGTTACGTATGTTTCTTAATGAGTAGAATAGGGACATACAAAAACAGTGATGTAGCATTTATCGATATCGAGATTAGAAGATGCATTAACATTGTCGTAACTCACGAGATGATCCAAGTAGAAATCTACCGCATTTTGTATAGCACTGCAGTCGCCGATGCTGTGTGTTCGTAGTTCTGGAAATGGTTCGAGCTCAACTCCCTGCCGTTCCCGAACTATTAACCACACAGTCGACAGCACACCATGCTTCATTCTTAACAAAAATATTATATTATTAATTGATATTTTTACTGAAAATCTTCAAAAGTATTGTGAAGTTTTATAATACTAGGATAAGGTGCCGCAGATAAAAAAAGTAATTTTACCTTGGTGTTATAACGTAGATGTCATCCATATACTTTAACGCTTTGGTTGCAATAATGTTTTCTTTTACATACTGAGCATTGTTGAACCAAAAAGTAGAGCCATGCGTGCAATGCAGATGCAAAGGCCCGCCGTTCCACGCTAGATTCTTGGGGAAAGCATCACCCATCACTACACTCCGATATAACAGAAACAGCATTGCTAAATGATAAGTCATCTTATTGGTATATAAATATTAACAGCTGTCTAATTTTATTACTCGATGCCAACATTCGGCCGGACTGCGTATGCAACTAATATGTGACTTCTCCATTTCGTAACTTTGTATTAAGTGGACAAGAAGCTTCTGAGAATTGGTAAGCATTCTGCAAAATTGCTCAAGTGTTATGCCACATTATGCATTACTGTACAAATTATAATACAAACCGTATTTATACGTCACTTGATAAAATTACTTAAGCTTACTGGCAATGTAAATGGATAGGAACCAAATTCAGTTTCGCTCCAATTGTTCCAATAGACACACGATACAACTCTTCCGATATCGACGACTGGGTTCATGTTTCCTCCAGTTACAGATGTAAAAACTGTGTTAGTATGCCGTTTGCAGACAAAAAGGAGCCATTGTGCATCATGTGGGAACTACTGACATGCTGTACTAACGGTTGGAGCATTTTGTGCTCATACGATCCTTGTGAAGTTGATGCATTTATCAATTCTATACTTTCAAATGTTACATGGCCTGCTAAGGGCTCTTGATATGCTAACTGCTCATATTAAATGAGCAGTTATATATTGGCTCAATTAAAGTAGTAGGTATATGGATAAATTATAATAATAAAACTATTTACGCGCTTTTTCTTTCGCCTTTTTCAAAAAAAGGATAGGCAGAGGTACCCTTGGTAGTAATCAGGATGTTACGTTTTGCATATACCGTCACAAGATGTGATAAGGGCCGAACCTATCGCCATATCGGGCATAAATTCCGGACTTCGGGCTGATAATGAATTGAAAAATACAATATCACTTTGCCCGTTCTGGGAGTCGAACCCGGGTAAAATAATTTATTACAACACATAGATACATAAAATAAAAGGCATCTCTCGATGCCGCGACATCAACTCAAAACGTTGGAATTTATGTCGTATTATCATCAAATATGAATATCCTTTGGTAAAAAATTAAAACCCTTGCCATTCCGTCCCAGTGATCGCTGGTCTTTATTTAGCGTTCATATGCATCCTTACCTATGTGTATTGTTAACCAAATTTGCTAATAAATATACGTACTAGTATCTAGTAGTAGCCAACCACAACAATAGATAAATAAGTCCAGTGATTATCAGCTTTGGGTATCATAACCAGCCAAAATAAAGGTCCTCATACAATGTTTACCTTTAGTTATTTGTAAGACGGCCTAAGACTCTGGGCTACTAGTATTATCGGGCTATGTTTGTTCATATTTTGTTATACGAGTATAATAAATTGTTGCGGCCGCTTTATTCAGCAATCATTTTCGCGTTAGAGGCAATAAGGAATTATTGTAGGAGCAAATCAATAAATTGTTACATTTCATATTTATTAAGTCATAATGCAAATTCGTGCTTGTAATTTTGTAAAAATGAATCGACCTTGACATTTTGGCAGACAAAAACTTGTGTCGTTAGTATCACAATCAATAATCACGCACCTTGATAACAAAGTAAGCAATACGCCCCGCGCGTGGGTGACGGCGAGTCACGGCTGCCACAGCCACGCCTTCGGGATCGGTCACTTTTACTTTTGAGGTGTTATGTTATAGTGTAAGTAGAGTGTAGAGGGGCGAGTTAATTCGTGCGTACGCGAAGGCTCTCCTCCAGTGTAACTGCAAGCGCCGCGCCGTGACACGGTCGCGCCTCCCTGCCGCACTCGCGAATACACGTGCTCCGACCAGCCGCCACTGCCACCAGCCGCCGCCACTCGCGGGATCCACATATTACAGGTACACACTACGCCTACGCATTAGTGCTGTGTTTACACTCGTTATATCGGACGAAACGCCACTCACTCAGCATAAAACATGTAAATAAACCAATCAATGTTTTGAAGTCGGTATTGATAGCTACCAGTTTAATTACCAGTTATTGCGGTATTCAAGCAATTTCAACTAGACGCGATCTAGAAAAACTATTAAACCGTTAATTCACTTGTGTATTGTCGATACACTACCAATTGCTATTCATAATACCATGTGTTTAACGTCAAAAACTTTTAATGATCTGTTTTGTGCAAGTTGGTAAACTGATGCCAAATATAGAAACAGTCAATAGAATGATTTTGATTTAAGATCAGCGTGATTGATTATATTAACCATAGATATTATAAGCATATCAGGTCAAATGGATAAATAGGTAGGTATTAAGTTCTTCTTTTGTTAGGTATTGCATTTTTAAATGTCCGAAAATATTTTATGGATGTGCCAATTATTTTGTATATACATAGTTATTGCTGTTATTATACCGATTATAGAAGAAAGTCCATTGTAATATTTTCTCTCCAAAATCGAATCATTTGTTAATATTTCGAAAGCAGTCCTAGCAGAAAAATCCTAAATTTGATAAAGTTTATGTAAATATGACAATAATACATATGAATATTGTATGTATATAATTAAATAGTGAAGATAGCGTGATCTTCGCAAGTAACTAATGAGAACCTTTTTTTGTGCCTCGTTAGTCAAAGTTGGCGTGAAATCTAGTTACAATTTTAATTTGCCCTGGCTACGTAATTTTCCAGTACATATTATACAACTATAAACAATTTCGCGTTTACTCAAATCTGAAAACGCACGATTGTTGTATTAACAATATCCTATAAGGCTATGTAAACAGGGGTTCATTGTCTGATAAATTGGTCATTGTATTTACAAACACGTCGAAACAATGAGTACACGTGTAAGGAGCCGAGGAAATTGTTACATACGATAGAACATCGCCATAATTGTTTACATTTGAATAATTATCTAAATGTTGAGTCTGTAATTTAATTATAATATTTGAATAGTCGGTTTAAGAAACATCGATCAGGTGCCTTTACAGTACGATGGTCGATAAATATAATACATACGTACATAAAATCATGCCCTTTTCCCGGAATCTTCGGACGTTTCGCATTGTGTGTTCCGTCTCATGACGAAATAGGGGCAAGCGGCCAGCCCATCGCCATATCAGGCACCAATTCCTTACTTGGGGCTGATAATAAACAGAAAAATCTAATATCACTTTGCTCGATTCGGGACTCAAACTGAGGTCTCGCTTAGCGTTGTAAACATATCGTAGTATAATTTCCCTACGGACCACTGTGGTCGACAAATACGATTAAGTTTTGCGAATTATCTGTAACCATTAGCATTACAGACCTAACTATGACCAGCACAGCTTTTACCACATTTCGCGTCTTGGGTAAATTTGCCTAGCGGCAATTTACAAATTTACTACAGTATGTTTGGCGGATTTATTATCTGACCTCTATACTTCGCTCAACAAACAATAGAACTATAGCCTGCGCCGCCCATTCATGTCTGGCGCCCTGAGCGTTCGCCTAACCGAGCCTTATTCCAATGCCGCTATTAATTTTATTCACTTTATAAAATAAGGTGTTTGTACACGTATAATAATCATGTTTAGTAATGTCTTCTTTCCTTTTCTCTTGGTCAAGTTAGTAATCTGTTCAATAATTTACCATGATTAGATTTTTTGGTTTAGAATTCTAATGATAATTTCAATCTCAGATTCTATTAACATTACTGAATAGTATCATCCTATTCAGGCCTACTAAAACCACTAAAACGGTGAATGAAAATATTGCATTAGGCCAGCGTGGTGGACTAGATGTCCTAACCACTCTCTATAAACATTATTAAAAAAATCGCAAAAATAAAATATAAGGGAGTTAGAGTAGATTTTAGTAACTAATATATCAAGTTTTTGACGTTTATGTCTGTTTAAATTCACGCATATTAGAATGTATATGGACAAATGCAAAGCAAATATTGGATAAGGTATTTATTATGATCTTCTGATCTACTATGATTTGGTGGATGAAGAGATTTTATTAGATTAGTTTTCAGAATAATATGCAATGTAAAATATATCAAGCCGCTGACAAAATCCCTAATGGCTTATTAACTGTTCCTAACTTGTATCTTGGTCATTCAAATGGAATAACATATGACTGTCTGTTATACGAGTATATGAAATCTTTATTTGAAGTACGATCCCGCGTTGGACCAGTAGTGTTCATGTATAAATTTAAGCTCATTATAACGTGTAGGTACATCTAACTAGACAACTAGTATTCCGATGTAATGTAAATATATTTACATAGGCATAGCGTGTATTCACAACATATTGTAGTATAATTGAATAACAGAAAAGTTACATAACACACACTATTATCAGAAACTCTGCGAGCGTTAATTTGGTAAGAAATCTTTGATTGCTCTCTAATTCATTATTTACACGCAACGGAATTAACAATCGATAATGCATATCTCAATTTGTAGAATATTAAATTCAATAGTTTTGGAAGTAAGGATTTTTTTAATGTTTTACAAAGATTTTTAAAGGCCTATTTTACATAGTGCGACTTATTAAGTTGGTGAAAAGACTCTTAAGTTTAAAATTCAAAATAAGTTTTACGTATTTAATTACCGTATGCCACATACGTATCCAAACATTTAGCCTTCAAAAGAACTTGTAAAGGAATTATTTCATGGTCGTTGTAAGCAATAATAAATCAATTTAGGCTATGCAATGTCATTAACACAGCAAATTGAATTAAAAAAGACCTTTATTCACGTCCATTAAAGCAATGGAAGTTTTCTTTCCTTTAACATATTGATCAACCACGGACGTACAAAAAAGTTGTCCCGATGATGTATTAAAATATGTATTAAGACATTTACATAAATGAAAGACGGTAAAGCTAGCAGAAATTATGTATGATTCACCTTTTTCCATTCATTAAAAAAAACTGAATTTAACGAAATGCAAACATGTTCATACTAGTTTGAGCACCACAATTTACGAATTATTTACCTACCAGAAATGAAATATTTAAAATTACGAGCTTTACTTAGGTGCGTTATAGATGATCATCATAATTTGTTACTCAATGGGTCATATTGTATTTTAAAAGCCACATATTTGCATTTCAGTTCTGCGACATTTTATTAAAAATCACAACTTTTTTATTACATCGTTCGTATTCTGATATTCTTTTATAATTACCTGAAGGTTCCTTAAATTTTTAGGAATAAGATACTAGAGACTTTCTCACCCACCACTGCAATTACTGTCAGCTATCAACAGTGGCACATGAAGCATTGACACCGAGCTCCGGAGCACGGCGAATCTCGGGACACTAGGCTGTCTTTATCCCGCATCAAAGATAAAAACAAATAGGAGGAGTAGGAAACAAATAATTGTCCACTTCCCTCCGCGGTAAAGTAAAGCAATACGATATTAACCAATATGGATTAGACCTGTCTAAATTATGTTTTCTTGAATCAACAAGTGTATTCTGATGCAGTCTTTCCCGTCTTGGTAAACATCCATCGTTGCAATTCTCTTCACCTGTTGAATGTTTCCCTTAGTGCGTACCTAACAATCTATTGTTCCTTGGTAGGTAATAGTTGTTACCAAACACCGCTCTTGCTTCAGCGGTTGATTAACTATATTTGTTAATATTCGTGCGCACGGCTTTACCTTTCGTTATCCAACGTTTAAGGGCAACACATTCCCTATTTTCTGCTTATGTAAATAATTCGTTATTTTAACCGGTAGGAAGTCAATTTGAAGTGTCTGATAAAGCAGACTATGTACAATATACATTATTATCATGTTTTTGAATACGCTGTATAGTTTAGGTGGGGCAATCATCACAGTAAAACGGTGAAGGAAAACATCGTGAGGAAACCTGCATACCGTAGCGATTTATAAGAATTTCTATGGTATGCAAGTCCGCCAACCCGCACTAGGCCAGCGTGGTGGACTATATGGCCTAACCACTCTCAATCGTATTGTCGATTGTAGAGTAGGCCCGTGCCCTGCAGTGGGACGTATATGGGCTGATACAGAATCATCACAGTGACCCATTTTTTCTTAGTTGCGTATGTTTGTTATGGGAAGTATTTGTTAAGTATAATTTATATATTTATTGTAATTTCCATAATGCGATTTGTTAAAATTCCAACATGGTGTAGCATATTATTACCGCGGTGGAATAACTTTTTGTTTAGTCCTAAAGTATTTAGTTCAGTATATTTACAATTGCTATACGGCAGAATGCTAACATATAAAACGTTGCATGGTAATTTATGCTGTGGACACATTTTAAAGCAATGATTGATTGAAGCTTAACTCATAAACGTGGCTTAAATTACATCCTAACAAAATCGTAATTTGTCAAATATGTTTATCACGACGTATCTCTTAACTAATATAAAAATTAAATATAATAAGAAATAAGACATCATAATAATAAAGAACAAGCAATAACAATGGCACGACTGGTTGAATAGCAATGGCTACAAGACATTGCAACAATGGTTGCCACTCCACAATATTCAAGTAAGGTCCAAGTCAAGCTCGTGTTCTGCAGACCATTGTAAAACATGGCATGACTCTAAGTGAAATATGTATCCTTGGAAACTGCTACGCAACAAGATCTAATTGTGCGATATGACAGACCTGATTGTGGCACCTGATTACGTTTACCAACACCGAAGCTGTTGCCTTGTGCTATGTCGCTGGTATGACCTTTGTCCTACAAAAAACAGGATTTGCTTAGACGTGTAGTATGTAATTAGGGCTTGACGGCTCTATATTAAATTGGAAGTACTAATTTACTAGTATATATTTTTGCACTGTATTTTAATAACTTTTGTGTTGGCCCATGCATCACTCATAAAGATTTACTTTTTGCTGTATGCATATTAAACCTCTTAGTTGTGAATAAAATTGCTTTGATTATAAATTAAAATCAGTATGTCTAATTCTAAAGCTGTTAATGAAAAGAACTTTCCTACCACGCACGTGTAAGCACTGGACTCCCTGCGTCGGTGTTTCTTGTCCTTCTTCAAGCGTGGCTTAAAGAGAGTATTCTTCTTAAGATAGGCAGCGACTTTGTTGTGTTGGCCCCCTGGCACTGCAGAGATCCATGAGCAGAGGTAGCCGCTTACCATCAGGCGGGCCGCTAGCTCGTCTGCCTACAAAAGCAACAAAATAAAAAAAAATACATATCGTTTGCTTAAGGTTTACATAAATATTATAATATAACCCAGATTTCGTTAATACTAGAGCTGAGAAGGCACATAGCCTGTCCTTGTGACGAAGCATTTACGCGCCTTTTTACAATGTATTAAATTGACATTCCGGTTAAGCGTAATGTTTTTATTCGTAACATTGTAATACATATACGTATATTCAAACAATGAATGTCACCAAATTACTGACAAACTTTCGGATTGGATAAAAAAGTCCACTTTCAATTTCCAGTATTTATGCAATAATGTCAATTGGCAACCTCAGAGAAAGTTGAGACATACTTGCAGAAAAATACTGTGTGGCTGTTTATCAGCGTAGCCTCGCACGTGTCTCAGATATTTTCACTTGATACTTAATTACATATTTAAAACCCATAGCGTGTCTGTGCCACTACAAAGTTATATAAACTGTAGCTTGTCGCATGTTCTTGAAACATGACACGCCTTCTATTACCGTATCTACAAAACAATGAGATACCAGTAAATTAAAATTGCAAAATAATAATTTGGCAACAAATATTCATATTGTAATAAAAATGGTTCTAAATTTCATTTTAGAATAAATAAAAAATATGTAGTGGTTAAAATAAAATCGTGTATTAAGTATATTATGTTAATATAAAAGGTTTCCGACTGAAGTAATCGAGGATTGCGTGTGAACAAGATTCAACTACCTTCAATGCACTCCTTGTAGGTATGCTGATTGCAACAAGATCATTGGGTCATCTTTAAGGACTTAATGTACGTTCTCAGATGTAATCAAGTGCAAACATCGGCAATTAATAAAAAAACTTTCAAAACATAGCTTTTACGTATACAAACTCACGTTTTTTTCTCGGAAGGGGTAGGTAGATGTGCTGGTATACACCCACATTTCGCCTTGAGGGTTCCGTTGCGCAATGTGATGGGGGTGAGCCTACTGCCATTTCGGGTACAAATTCCTGACTTCGTATTAATAATAAATAGGAAAATCCTCTATCATTTCGCCCGACCCAGGATTCGAATCCGAGACCTCAGCTTTGCAATGTACCGTAGTGCAACAAGGCCACTGAGGTAGTCAATATAATTTTTATGAAGTCATTACATGTTTACGACTTGTTAAAATACCGGTACATGGTTATTGAACGCTAGATGTAAATCATGTCGCTTAATATTCTAACGTAGTAAAATTCGATCTAAATATTTTGTATTCCTTCAACGTTTTTGAGTAGGAAAACTCGCGACTCGCTGTGCGTAAGTAAAAGTTTTAAGGCATTTTGAACTGGTTTCGCTTACATCACGACCTTGTTGCGCTGCCAAAGATAAACTTGTGCTGTAACAAAAACGGCACTTTAACACGGTTCACGAAAAAATGCGTATGATTTAATCAAAACAGTGCATACTTTATGAACTTTAATTTTATTTTTATGTTTTTACGTGATATGTTACTTGATTTGTGCCCGATATATCAATAGCTCTCCCTTCATCATATATTTGATCAGAAAGCACTAATCTATCTCTGCCTACACGTTCAAGGTAGCATACAGGTGTTTATGTAACTCAATAAAAAAACAAAATCGGGCATTGAAAAGTTCGAGGGAGGAAGTGATACATGAAAATGTGTTACTTCTGTGTTAAGTTTCCCAGATATAAAAATTGGATGTAAATATATTTTACTAAATATATACATTGATACATTAACGAAATATAAATACAATAAATAAATATAAGAAATATGAATTGATAAGAATATGATTAACTACTGACGAACTACGACAAAGTACGACGTCGTTGAAATCTTTTCTTCAGGATATTATATAACAATTTCATAATTATTATATGTTAACAAAGTGCTTAAAAAATTAGAAAGTTTATCTTTTGCTAAATTCTTTAAGTAATTTGCGTGTTAGAAATATCAATTTAGACAAATTTTTGAGGTGTTTTTTTCCAAACTAATTAATATGATTTATGTTTTTAGTATAACCCGATGCTTGGTTGTCCGTTATATTACCAATTTTGCTAAAATACTCCTTTCTTGCATATTATTCGGATACTAATAGAAATACAGATGTTTAATAAAAGTAAAAAGTGGCAAAACCTGCGTTTAGGTCATGAATACGCACATAATATATACTAAGTAAACATATTCATACTTAAGTGATATAAAAAATCACCATTAGGTACAGATCACTATTAATATATAATATTTTATAATATAGTGAATGATTAAAGTATAATAAATATATCACCTATCAATTGACCTTCGATTTAGACAGTGAGTAACAAATAGATACCCAATTATGTATCATAAAAATTATAATGACTGTAACTTAAATTAACACATACTTTTTATACATTCTTATATAATTCTCATAGAAATCATAATAAGTAAAAAAAATGTTTTATATGTTTTTACTTGTACTCGTATATTATATACATATTATAATGCGTACAATTTTGTTTTAAATCAAAATAATATTTTTGCAATAATCCTGAAAACATACAACAAACTACTACGAATGATTTGGCACGCCTGGCATTATTTTTGTCGCTTGTGGTTTCGTCTTATACAATTATTTATTGCGCGATTAAATATTATTTTTGTCTCCGATATATCTAAATGAATTATTCTATTAAAATCGTCTATTCAATGTCACCTGAATCCCGTAAGTATTTTAAATAAAATGCTCTCTCAAAGTTGATTATCCGGCCTGCAACTGGGACTTCCAACTTCACAAAGACGCAATCTATACCATTGTTGTTTGTTCCTCTACACAAATTATACATCTTAGTATTATCAGAAAATAATGTAAAATAAATGAGTCGTATGTAATTAGTTACTTAGTATTTTTTTATCGATTTAGGGTAACAGGATTTATGACATGCCACTCGTATGTCATTAATGTAATATATGTAAAAATGTAATTAAAGTATATTAAATTATTTTTGTTACGGAAATTATTTGTGATGTCGATGTTAAGGTCGACAACAATCCTTTCTATCAACACTTGTAATGATAATCAACGACCAAAAATGCTTTATGTTTATACTTCCATAAAGCGACGCAAATGCATTTACATAATGTGTTTAAATCTAATCTACAATAATTTTAACATTACTATATAATAAGAATAAATATTTTAATAATATTGTTTTATAAATATATATTTGAAGATTAGTCCTCGATTATTTAAACAATTATTGTGTTGGTAACTGGCCGGTGTGGCCCAATGTAATCCACATATAATAGCATCGTGTATTACTACGTAGATTATTTTAAATAAGTCATGTTTTCGCTGTTGAAATACTGTGTTAATATCCTACGAAGCAGAGAGGAAACCCGCGTTCACACTCCACAACTTAAATAAACAGAATGTACAAGGGACATGGGAATTGTGAAATCGCCATTCAAACATTGCTCTACATTCGAAGGTACCTGTAGGTAGGTAGTAATGAACACGACACTATGAAATAAGTAGTTTTCTACTTCTGTTACGTAATCTCGTTAACGGCTCTTCCCCTTTTCACTTGAGTGCTCGCACTGCTTTTTAGGACAAAATACGTTCAAATATATCGGTCTAATGATCACGTGAACTTTATGACTGCATTAAGAGCAATATGCGCTCAGAACATTTCGTAAATACTTATTAATGGTACACATCTTGACACATGGCAGGAATGATAATTAGCCCAATCAAAGTTTCCTATCAAAGATTACAAGGTTCATTATAAAACTATGTTTGAAGTCGTTAATAATTTTTAACCAACTCCAAAAAAGGGAAGAGGTTCTCAATTTTATTGCTGTTTGCTTTTGATGTTTATTACCTCTGTACTTGGTGACCCGAATTAATTATCTAAGAAAATAATTGAATAGTAGTTAGTTAAATCCAACTAACAAAGAGCCGGTTCCGAGCAGATAAGATATACCACTCTAGAACGAGTTAAGTTGGTGTGTTTCATAAATGAAAATTAATTCATGCATCCTAAAATTTGTCAATGTAGAGCTATCGGTAACTATGCCAATCGAATGTAACTTCAATTAACTTGTTTACTCCTTTTCATTTTGGTATACGGTTGGTAGGCACGCTAGTAAAGGGGACTGTGGAACGTTAAGTACTGTCTTTTATTGATATAGTTACACGCTTTAGAATCGAAAATAACCTCGAATTAATGGTGTAAATATAGAAGAATGATGCAAAAAGCTTTATATCTATAATTACGTTTATCGCCGTTATAAGTATAAGTTATTATAAGTAGTTATGCTATTAAAACCTTCTCAACGTTCCCCCGTCATTTTAGCGGTGGAGGTTTGTTCAGCGCAGTTCTAATATAAAAATAACTTTCCAAATGCCGCTCTTATAATTCATTGAGGACGAACAAGGAATGCCGCTAATTTCCAAGTGGATAGGCATTGCGGTCAGCTGCACTCAAACGCTAATTATTTTTTACGTTAGCCCATGGTATGTGATGAGGAGGAGCGGCTTTGTCAAACGACCTTAAAGTGTGCAATGAAAATTGTTCTGTAGTCAATGTCCAATATCAATTTTATTTTACAAGGCGACGCGGCCGTTCACCAAGTTCCTAATGTTTCGATACACGTGTAGATTGTAATATAATTGCTGACCAATGTAGGTCTGTGTCGGAATGGTGTTTTATTTTATTGATATCCAATTTGAGACATAAATATTTTTTGTTTCTCTCCCAAAGACAACTTCCCTGTACGATCGGTGAATGTCAAATCGACCTTGATATCGCGTTTGAAATAGTTCAGTTCAAAGCGTATACGACCAATTAAATCTATTTTAACGCTGAATTACATTGGATATATTGCGGTAACAGATTGAATGCAGATTATCTGATATATTTTATGATTGAATTACTATGACAGATACTTCCTTTAACCCGTTTTATACCGATTATTATCTAAATTAGTTTAACAATTATGTTACTTGGCTGTGGTATAGTCACATTTCTTCATTGTATTTCCAACCCTGTTTTATTACAGATTTAATCTTAATCGTGTGTATGTTATGTTATAAACTTGCGGAAAACTTAGTTATTATAAATTAAATTATACATATTTAAGTCCCAAATGCACAATATAATAACAAAATGAAACTGACAATAGAAGGAGCATTGTTCAGCTCGCGGATACAATTGTTTCCAACAAGTGACGACACACAAAATAACAACACAGATACATACGAATGCAGTGGACGACAACTTGAGTGACACGTTGACACGTAAATTGCACTTTATTACCATATTCTTAATATTAACGTGTATTCAGACAATTTTAACATTAAAAGGACCACATTAATCAAAGCATTATAGACATATTTGTTTAGATTTATGTCATATTAATGAACTCAACTCAGGCCGCTTCCAACAAATTACCGTGGAAATCCTTGAAGCAGGTCTATGTTCACCAATGGACTTTCTGTAGCTGAATATAATGATAATGATGTAAAAAATACTGGTGTTATATAGATATAGGTACTACATATCAAGTTTATATAAAAATTACAGCACTATAACTTAAATACTATAAGTATATACCAATGAAAATTATAATCAATAATATTTGATGTTTTTTTTTATATTTACGTGAATGTAGCACATTGATATAAAACTAGAATGTTATTACATGACAACAGTAATTATAAGTAGTTACTCGATCAAACTCAATTACACCAAAAAGTTTTTTAATTACCGCTTTTTAGCGCGTGTCGTGTATGTGGCCAGTTCTTTTCCTAAATAAGGTTTTATACGCTGTGAAGTTACATAAGTACTTAAACCTTTAAAGCTGATGGAGTAACATCAAAAGTCAAATAACATTATAGGTAGTTTTAGTATGAAGGTAGCATTTCAAACAAATATATACTTATGAATTTCAATATTTCCACAATTAAGGGATAAATTAGATAAATAAATTGAACTTATACTTTTGCAAGGTGTGTAAAACCTTATTGTAGTTAAAAAGCTGGCCGGTAACGGTTTTAGTAAAAATCTATACTAATATTATAAAGCTGCAAAGTTTGTTTGTTTGTTTGTTTGAACGCGCTAATCTCTGGAACTACTGGTCCGATTTGAATGATTCTTTCAGTGTTGGTTAGTCCATTTATCGAGGAAGGCTATAGAACATAGGCTATAGCTATATATCATCACGCTATGACCTATAGGAGGAAAGCTGTAGTGATATTTCTAGCAAATACGAGGAAATTTTGTTCGTTTTTCGTGGTCTGATTGGTCGATATTCTAAACTGATAGTCAGAATTAAACATTTTGACTGCCATTTTAAAACGTGTATTCACCCGGGTGGAGCCCGGCCCGACCGCTAGTAATAAAATAAAATTGAAGTGTCTGTTTGTAAAGTGAAAATAAAAAAATGTCCAATTACATATCTTATATACATGATACCTATAACGAAAATGACCTTAGTTTTTTTTTGTCTGTCTGTCTGTTTACTCCGGTTAATCTCTAAAATGGCTGGATCGATTTTGACGGGAATTTTATTGTCAGGTAGCTGATATAATAAGGAGTAACTTAGGCTACATTTATTTTAGAAAAAATATTTTATTTAAGAAAAATAAAGTTTTTGTTAAATTCCACGCGGACGAAGTCGCGGGTACAGACAGCTAGTAATTGATATTGGGCTAGAGCTTATTTTAATATTTACATAATATTTGAATACATTTGAATACATACATACGAAAAGTATTTCAGTAGTTGTGAGAAATCAGATTATCATACATACATGATTTAAATTGCAGAAATCATAAACGCCTGCTTCCTTTGGATAACACGTATCGTGTACTCTATCTTATGTATAATTTATTCGTAAAACTGCAACATAATCTTTCTGGGGGAAAATTATTATTACATTGTGGACCTACATTTTTTTCACCGCAGTGTACTTTTAACAAAAAAAAAAAAAACAAGCGAAGTAAGAACACTTGAAGTAACTTATTTATTTAGCAAGATTATATTTTTTCATGACTTACATTGCTATAAACCACACAAATGCACCCAACAGTCACATGCGTTATACATTGTTTAATAAAGATTACTACTACGCTTAATACGTAAAAAGAAAACAAGGATTAGATAATTAATTTAACCATTTGCACATCGTCCGGTTTGTACGACGTAAATCTCCGGTCACTTGACGATCGGTTGAACTAAATTTTACCGTGCTTACGTTATTAACGAGCATTTTTGCACACAAACATTGTATAACAACATTTATAATGATGCTTTCCTTTTGGAAGCAATGATTAATCATGTTCTATAACTATGATTATGAAACGAGTTCGATATATTAATTAATAGGCTGTTTTGGGGCACATATAACAGACTGCGCTTGTGTACAACCAAATCTTCAATCATATAGAGCCCACTTATTATATTACTTGACAAGAAGTAAATCATAACTGCCTAAATAATATGAGGCCCTAATGGAACCTTAAGTACATTAAAATATTTGATTACCCAAACAATTGTTGGAATAAAAAGAAATTGTTTTATTAAGTACATAATTATTTATCCAAATATATGTCATTGTCGGTCTGTCTTATCCATCCTATAATAGGTTCCCTAGAAGAGATCGCCTCGAGCGATAAGGCCGCCATTGTAGTATTCTATATTTATTTTTTATTTACATTTATATTTTTGTTTACTCGTGTACAATAAGTTTTTAAATAAATATATATATATATATATATATATTAACGTAGTAAAAACAAACATAAAGCACGATATAAATATTTACTGTAACAACGATGATGCTCTACGATAGGTCTAATTCATTTGTAGAGAGTGACGACCTTGAACTCCGAGTAAAAGTCGGTCATGAGAGTAGCAGCAGGTCATTGCCGCGCGTTTTTTCTTTCTCAATTATGTCAGAGTACGTCAACTCATATTCATAATACTATGCTTTCGTTTTAACTTTTTTTTATTGAATAATCGTTTCAATTTTTCCATAGTAATTACGCATGTATTTTTTTAACCTCGAAGAATTTAAATGTTAATATTAAACAGGGAAATTTCGCAACATAACCTGTTTTGAAAGTGGATGCGTAAAGAATATGCACAAGTCCATATAGGCTTTACAAGTACTTACATATTATAAATATGTACATTGATGTGATTTGTTTCACGCAACAACTCGATTCTATATATTGAGGCCACATATTTTCTTATTTTATATTAAAAGCATTATTACGCCGTGTAGTTGAGATATTTGCCAATTATTTGTAGCAAAATCACAAGCAAAATAATAAACGGATGTTTTTCATTATTCGCAGGAAGTCATGATGAGGAGTCTTACGATAGTGCTGTGCGCTTACCTTGCCACGGCGAGCGCGTCGCTTGAAGTGGTGAATCAATGGAACGTGCTCCAATTCGACTTCCCGCCGGACCCAGTTCTTCTTGAGAAGTTCCAGCCGGAGAACACAGTGCCCACGGGCTTGGAGATCGGCTGGGACCGCATCTACCTGGGCATCCCGCGGCTGAGGGCCGGCGTACCCGCCACGCTCGCCTGGGTGCCTCGCAGCCTGCCGCCCGGCGTGAGCCCCGTGCTTCAGGTATGTGCGCTACTGTTCAACCAAAACAATGAAAGTAACTATCAATTGACTTGTCTTTAAATCAAATAGATTGTATAATAAAATGTTATCTCTCAAGGATACTACTATAAATAGTGACATTATTCATTTAAAGCCACTTGCAAGTTTTTTTGCTTGTATTTGCTTAAAGATTTATTCGTCATGCGATTTTGTGAAGTCATTGAGAACTATTCGACATCCTCATTGTTTTATTATGTATTCGAAATCCCATAATTGGTTTATATTATATTAAATATACTTTACCTACCAAGGATATTGTCTACTTAAAAAGAAAATAATAAGCATAATATGACAATATAAATTAATTATTTACATACAAAATAGTCGGCTCCTGTCCATTCGGCTGATATTTTATTTATATCCGTAATGCCAAAAACAAGTAATAGAGAATTTACCCAAACATAACACAGCAAAATTATCAACTATTATAGTCAATTTGGGCATAGCTCTAGAAACCGAAACGATTATTTATCAATTGGTTGTACTGCCTCTGTGCACTGGGTGTGGTGTTGTTTAATCGTACACAACAATCATTTTAAATGTGGAAGTTCAGACAAAACCAACATTGCGTGCAGTGATATTATAAGTACTTGTATTACTTATCTGCAACTCTGCTGCATATCTACCTTAATAATTAATAAGACGCTTAAGTATCATAATAACATGATAATGTCAACTCATTCTTACGTTCCACTTTTTCCGTAACATTGAAATAAAATGCGTACTACGAGTATATTTCATTCATAACTTTCTCTGCGTCGCCGGGCGCAAAAAAAGACTTGTTGAATGCATTTTTGTTGCCCTTTACGTTGAATTCAGCACGTGCAATCAATGGACTCGATCGCTTTGAATGGAGTATTTTCTACATAATCGTTATAATATCATAACGGTTACGATGTGACATCTTTTTATGATTATAATTAAAGTTCATATAATTTACTGCACAGTACACACAGACATAAAATACACATAAAATCGTTGTTGAGTTCCATCTCTCTCTGTCTTCTGCCTCAAGAAGTCCACTGTTGAATATAGACCTCCCCCAAGAATCTCCACATTGACCTGTTGAAAGTGGCCTGCTTTCAACGACTTTCCGCAACCTTCACCAGGTCGTCCGACCACCTTGTAAGCGGGCGTCCGACACTGCGCTTGCTTGTATGTGGCCTCCACTCTAGAACCTTTCGGCCCCAATGGCTATCAGTTCTTCGCGCTATATGCCCAGTCCACTGCCGGGTATACGTTAAAATCAATGTCCTACAGGATATTATATTATAAAAGCTGTGAAAATGTATTTATGAAATTAAAAGCTATTGTCAGATTTACTAAAAACTAGTGTTAATATTGAGAAGTGGAGTAGAAAAATTAATAAACTCGATGTATCGACATTGGGTCGTTACATTACACAAATAGGGACAGATTAAATGGGGACATTAAAGAGGTTACCTTGAGTTACCTGATCAAAAACGTCAAAACATAATTAAATGTATGCCACAGTGAATTTCGTAATACTTGATATATGTGTATTGGAAATTATCAAGTGTCCATATACAAAGCTGTTCAATAATTACCCAAGTTTTATCAGATATGGAAAATTACATACTTGGCCTTATTTTTAACTTCAAATTTAGTAAATGTTAGTAAGCGTAGACAGGAATATCTAATAATGTACAATTAAAAACAAACGTCGATAATCTCACGGCGATAGTTAAATCACTCGTAATGTGGCTACAGATACGCTTTGATTTAAGTACGGAGTAATTTTAAATTTAAATGCTTGGGAACTTGGCATTCATAGGCGAAATGAGCAAGGTTTGGGAGATACCGCCGTTACCCACCTATTCATGGGCGCCTGGTCAGCCTTTGTTAGTTTTGCTGCATTGTCTTCGCTAGCAATGGTTTTGAATGCTTGTAAAACACAAAATACTGACACATTAATATTAATGCTCTTGAAAAGATAAAAGGAACTACAATTAAAACTCCTGAGCCTTAATATCATTTTCGCCTCGTTGTATGATAAGAAAATATTTTGCATGGCGCAAACAAATTAATCAATAAGTTCAATGCAATTAAAAGTAATCTACCCGTGTATGCAATTATGCCGGCTTAGCTAATGGAAATCCTTATTTCCGGCAGTGAATAATTATTCTTCCTAAATATAGTTAATAACAATGTGCGTGCTGGAGGTGTCGGGTAAACACTATGCTCGAACGCACGCTTGTATAGAGACGGTGAACAGGTATTAGAAATTACTTAATTGTATATTAGGCGGCTCGATCTACATAATTTATGTGGCGCACAACAATTACGCACTTAAACACACATGTATACTTTCAACGTGCCAATCAAATTATGTTATGGAACGGATATTAGTAGATTATTATGAAGACTTGATATCGATCCATAATAGTCTAATAGTGTCGATGTGGTATTCGAATAGTGTTGAGATTTAAGCCTGATAGTGGCTGCAGACTCCACAGACCGCGTTATTGCGCAAACTCAGTCTGGACTGCATTCGAAAGCTCTATTAGTATAGTCAATAGACGCAGAATGTCGGTTCACATTGCGTATAATAAATTTGCATAAATTTCTTGTAAATACAGAATCAAAATTTTAGTCAAAACCACGAGGAATTATATAATATTATAATGCACCCTAGTTTTATTTAAGTTTTTTGGAAATATATAGGAAATGTGCAGCAATCTGCGATTTATAACAATTTTTTATTCAATTTTGATATTATTAGGAAACACAAAATATGTCTTAGTTTATTTGTTTATGTAATATTATAATTTTGTGGGCAAACTTTTGTATATGCACAATGCCAAACGCTTTCTTTTTTTGGTCCAGTCACATACATTAATCACGCATAGTGACTGACTATTGTCTATTACCACATCGAAGGTGAGCGCATTGGAATGACAGAGTAGATTGGTGCATTATAAACTGATTTCAATTGAAGCATGGTAACTGTGCAGCGCTCTGTAATTTTACCTTCAATTTATAGGCATTGTAGCCGCGAAGGTACAAGCCTTAGGATAAAGTTAGCTAATACTTATCCTTCAGAACGACTACTATTATTAATTCCGCCCGCCATTCGGTGCGTAAATGTCAACTCATTGTAACGTGTTGCGGTAAAACCCACCGCAAACTTTTCTCTTTGTTATTATCTTTTCTAGTAAATAGGTACATCCGCTATACCGGTTCAAGATTATAATTGCGTGGAAACAAAAAGTTATATTACCTATATTTATAATTCATTCAATACTTTGTCTACCGTAACAATTGCATACGAGAATGTCACTTAAATAACTTATTATTACTATTCTTCTACCAGCTCACATTCATCTAATATGGAATAGATGTAAAAATACTTTGTACATGTTATAGAATGATTTGGGTAGTAATTAAACGAGTAGCATACACTTACATTTTTGGGAATGGGCCCTTTCTTTCCACTATACAGTAGTACTATAAGAAGTTATAAAGGATACATTTCAATGGGATACCGTGAAGGGCAGCATTTAGGCGTCATGCACAGCTCTCTGTGTCCTTGGCGTCGCAGACACTTGTCCAGCCTCAACACAATCCGTCCCATAGCTAAACTCTCACAATTTATTTTATTATTTGTTTGTGGTACATGTATTAACATGACATGATACGAATTTAGCCACTCTTTCTCATGCTTGAATATGCAATTCTTGCATTCGATATTTGTAACTGTTATTGCATAACATTTTTATCATATATTTATACAGAGAACAATAAGGTTTCTATAGCGTTGTACATGAGAAATAAGTTTCAAATTTAAAATAGCATTCAACGAAATCTATTGTCATTCAAAGTGTTAAGCAAAATTAAACAATAGTATTTTTTTTATAATGGCTAAACTAAAGTATCTTATCAGATTTACTTAAGGCCTACTCATTTGTGTAGCAATTTAAAATTTCACATCGTAAAGTTTGCTCGTATAATGTACTTTTCCATGGGTGATATTACGTAATTCTAATGTACCATTAAAATTCAGAAAAGCGTCTTACGTCATTGTAGAAAGTTTTTGTATGTAAACTTTATATGGTTATTTGGTTGCAGTTCCTTCCATTAGTGTGTGGTAGACATTAATGATAAATAAGGCAATACGGGCACCAGTATTGCTTAAAATTATCGCTCCATAAATCAATTACCTAAATATTTTAAACCACTTTTTGACAGAGCAGATATATTGCGATGTGCATTTATAATATTATCTAAGTTTAATTTTGTAATGAATCTCAGTTGTATGATAACTGACGCAATAACCTGTCCCGCCTCTTATATTATGTCAAGGAACCAAAAATCACGATCGCAAGAGATGTCAATTATGATAGGCGTATATAAAACAAAAGCGAGCTGTGAACATTTCGAATTTTATACACGTGCTCTGATTTCAACGCAGAGTTATTTTACCTCGAACAAACGATTTCTTTACATATTTTATTAAAAATATACAATTCCGAGCATGTAACGATTGATTTGCGAATGCGTTGAAGGTAATAATCCTTTGTCCCTAGACTTATTTGTATGCAGTGATTGGAAGAATGCAGGGACGAATAATGATTTATTGTCGGTTTTAAATCGTGTACACGGTAAGGGAATCGTTCAACAGGACATAAGAAATATTTATTTTATACGCTTTAGCTTCTGAATGTTATTCAATGGATACAAATAGTTTGTTATACCTAGATATTTCAAGCAATAAGTTCAATACTGGTAGCGCCTTTTAGATGTAATATGCAAATGAGAACCCACTAATGTCGATTTCGAAAACAAGAACCTAAGAGCAATCGGGGTGACGAAGGATAGAGTAATTATTTTCATCACGGACAGGTTGAGTCATTATATTAGCACCAGTAATAGATTAATTACTAGACTGATTTAAACATAGCTTAGAACTTAATGTAACTAAGGGTACTAACCCTTTGCAAAATTTTCGTACGGTTTTTATGACATCAAACTTCTTTCACCAATTTATTATTAAAAAGAGTTCCTTACATAACAAAACACTTAAATAATTATTCAACATTCTAAACATATAATTTATTAAGATAACAACTGTCATTCAGAAAGCGAGGAGTCGATTTTAGAATGTTTGTCCCAGAGTTCTGACGACTCTGGCACACATAATTATTAGCATAAAAAAGCTAATGACTGAGAGTGTAACTACCAATTTAATATAATTAAAGTGAATGTGTATTTCCAGGCGTACCCTGACTGGTCGTGGCACACGGCGGGACGCGGCGACATCAACTGCACGGGTCTCATCTCAGTATACAGGGTGCGCGCTGACCGCTGCAACCGGCTGTGGGTGCTCGACGCCGGCGTTATCACCAGCATCGACGACTTCCGCCGCGTTTGCCCCCCCAAGATATTAATCTTTGACATGGCCACTGACCGATTGGTAAGTCCTCGTATTAAACCTCATTACATTTGGCTCTTGCACATCTTCAAGGATGTTAGTTCATTAGGCGTGTACGGCGGTTTTGCATGCGCATAGTTTAATCAACCATATTTCATTAATAATTGCTTGGTAATGTACTTGATATAGATACCAGCAATTATAATACTTAAGGAATGTTGTCTTTGTGTTATTTTTCAGTTACAATGATAAATTAATTAAATTAAAGTAAATTTGTGAATACATTGTATTGCGTTTTCTAATCGTATTAATAATTATCATAAATTACGCATTTACGTACTTGATATAAAGGGAGGCCGTAGTCACCAATGAGACGTGAGCAAAACAAACGGACAATTTTTTTTCAATATACTTACGCATTGAACTAATGCAATACATAGGGATTTAAATAATGAATTCAATAGAAGTATTTCCTAATCTAGAAATAATAATATTTCATACCTATTAGACAACATGATAGTGGTTTGCAATGTAAAGTTAAGATAGTTTAATTAATATATTTTTTGTATTAATAATGTGCATTATTTTTAGTGTACTTAATTAATTTATAATGTCAAGTGTCTAGTAGGGCTCCCTTAGTATAATATAGTAAGGTTAAATGCCTGCGATCAGTAATTTACAGTAAAAAAACTATTTGACCGATCAAGTAGGTATGTGTATATTTCATATAGCCGTTTACCTTCTTATAAAAAACTAGCGGCCCGACCCAGCTTCGCCTGGGTGTATATATTTTTTGATTCCACTCCACACCAAATACATGTTGTTTTTCGTATAAACTTTTGTATGCCTAAACTTCACGTAGCTATCCTACTGTCCGGCTCAATCCCGTCTCATCCGCCTGTTCAGTCTCTTCCCAATCCGTCCCGTCCCTTCTCTTTATTATCCATCCCGTTTTATAACGTGCATTTAAATTTCGTCCAAACAAATCTGTGATCTATCCCAGCCCTCTCCCGTACCTTCGATTCTATTTTACTTTATGTCCCTTCTCTCCACAAACATCCATATATATCTTATACAACGGGCCGTGCAGCAGAAATCGTAATATTTTTATTTCACCACAACTTCAAAACCAAACGTCCAATTTTAATCATTCAAAGACCAAATATTATCAACATAAACTGTACTTATTGATAATTTATTTTGATAAGGATTAATAGCATGAGTAAAATAAACGCGTTTAAATGTAGTCCAAAAAAAATTCAAGATTTTTAAATAAAAATGTGGTTGTTGTGCCTCACTCGACATAGATATGTATAGTGTGTCGCGGACTTTTTTGTAGATATTTATAAGATCTACAATTAATTATAGCATTTTATGGTTCTATCTTTTGTAGTTTAGGCAGCGTACGCAAAATAAGTAACTTCTTTGGTTGATTTTTTTCAGTTTGTGTCCGAAAAATCCAAATATCTTACGGAACCCTATTTTTTTACAAAATAAAATATAGTCTATGTTACTCGTGGATAATGTAGCTTTCGAATGGTGAAAGAATTTTTAAAATCGGTCCAGTAGTTTTTGAGCCTATTCATTACAATCAAACAAACAAACAAAGTTTTCCTCTTTATAATATTAGTGTAGATATATGGCTATCAGTTGAAATTATATCGAAACCTCCGGTTATAAAGTGGTGTTTCCTCACTTCGTTGTATTAGTTTTATCATCTATAACCTAATCTATAACCCCGAATACTTAACGTCCGTTTTATTTTCTATTACGCACCTTGAATATTTCTTGTATTACAGTTATTCATTTGTGGTGGTGTATATAAACAGAAAACCACGAGGTCAAACCATAAGTGGAATATTTTTGCAAGATGTTTTAAATACTAATTCGAGTCGACTCTACAATGTGGTAATACTACCAGTATGCAGGAATGTTTGAAGAAAACAAAATAAAGAAAGCGAGGTCACAAAATAGGGCTCATCCCATACGGAGATGTTGACAACTAAGTGCCGAGGGCAGAATGCCGGATTTTATCATTTCGGTCTTGCATCTACTATAACTGGCATGTGCAAGTTATGGGGTGGTCATTTTGCAGCGCAAGTGAAAAAAAATATCGCAAAGCGCAATACTTTTTACCGAAATAAAATATTCATATTATTGTTTTATTGGTAACACGATGCTGTTTAACTGGTTCGGTCTTTAAAACGGTTAATTGAACTTACAGTAAGCAGTTCACATGTACGAACTGATAGTCGATGGGTATGAAAGGTTCTAGGGTGAAGGCAAACTGTCGGGCCCAGCGTCTATTATGTAGAGGAAAGATCAAATAAAAGTTGACATTGAACTTAAAGCTGGGCACAGAAAATTCATAGTGGAGTTCCATTTTTGGCAATGGGATTCTTGTGGCTGAAATTATTAATGATCAAAGTAGACAAAATGTGTATTAACTATTAACCGACGCGCCAATACTAGTAACTTGGCCAAATTAATTTAATCAGGGGCTTGATTGGATAAGTCCTGTTTTGGTCCGTGCATGAAATCAAAAGTAATTTTAATATTTCTCAAATTAAAGGTCGCTCCGAGACAACATGCAAACTTACTTGACTGCTGTCGCGACCTTGCAGAATGAAAATTGGGATATGTTGTTATTTTATTTTGTCTTAATTTTGAATAAAAAATATAATAAAATCAATAGTTATATTATAATCCAACAAGTTCAATTAATTTTGAAGAGACGGGTGGGTGTAGTTCGCTGGAAAATATGTCACAATTTACTCAAATTCAGGCGTGTGGTTAAAAAGATTCTCAAGTGTGTGGATTGTTATTCCAAGTATGCTTCATTCACATAAATGTATGGGCACGGTAAAAAGCGCGTGCTCCAGTACATATGTAGTGAAAGATGAATCTGAGGAGCGTTAATATCAGAGTCGTCGCTGGCAACGATTTTGAAAATTCTTGCTTGTATTATGACAAAGTTAAGTAAAAATAAAGTTAATGTGTTTATCACCGTTTAGACGAAATCTATTAAATTTAGTTCATTTAAAAAGATGACCGTATGACTGCCTCGGTGGCGTAGTTGTACTAAGGTACGCTTACAAAGCTGAGGTCTAGGGTTCAAATCCCGAGTCGGGCAAAGTGATGTTGGATTTTTCTATTCATTATCAGCCCGGAGTCATGAATTTGTGCCGGATGTGGCGATAGGCTCCTCACCTATCACATAGTGGGACGGAACATACTGGCGAAATGTGGGTGTCCAGGCACCTCTGCCTACCCCTTCTGGGAAAAAGGCGTGAGTTTATGTATGTATAAATTTGAAATTCCAAATGATACTGAAAGGCCTATTCTTAGTTTTAGAAGTAATCAAACCTTAGTGGATAGAAATTGAGACAGGGAATATCCTCTATATGCTCTGTCTATTCTGTCTGTCATCACAGATCGAAATACATTTTTTATAGTCATCAAAAAAGTCGTAGGTCAGATAACTCCATTACTGTGCAGAACATGAATTTTCGAAAGTTCTAAAGCATTAACTTCTTGCATATCCTCAGTAATATGAATGAACTAAAAAGCTATATGTATATTTAATATATGTAAGTGTTGCATAGACAAATCATCTGTTACAAATGATTCTGCGTGCATTCGATTATCTTTCCTATGTACAGTGTACTATCGCAATGACAAAAATGAAGCAAGTCACTTCTTCGCGCCGGCTCTCACTGGGTGTGGAAATACTTGAGTTATATGCGGTTCTTTCACATTGCGTTCAAGATCAAAGCGCGACCTTGGACCTATCACGGTCATAACATTTGTTTTATGATTTCCGCAACAATATCGTAGACTGATTTGCGTTTGTTACATTTGTATAATTACAATTATTTTAGAATGTATACAATTTAACACACCATATCCTGTGTTGCATTCGTTTTGGCATTTTAAAAAAATCTAATTCAACTCACAGGCAACATGTTTGTTAGTGAGTTGTTAGTTGCAAATTAACTTTCAAAATTATCTAATTAATTCATCGTGTGAATGGATTTTAAAGTACTTACGAGAATAAGTAATTATATAATTATTTAAGAGTGGATTAAAATCAACGATTTCCAAGAGTGTATCCCTGTGAATTCAAATAAGGCTGTTTGTCGCGAAGTGAAAGGCGGACTGAGATTCCTGTTTGGACAATAAGCTGTTCTAAGTCTAAACGCGTGCACGTCGCTGAGATAAACGCAACAGGAACCGGAACTCATGTTTATTAAGTACACTGACTTACATAATACGTCAGCAGAAAGGATATCGATTTGGCCAAAGTCGATCAAGAATATTAATATAAACTTTTTTTATACTTTGTACATTAGGCAACCCACATTAGGCCAGCGTGGTGGATTATATGGCTTAACCACTCTCAATCGTATTCTCGATTATAGAGGAGGCCTGTGCCTTGCAGTGGGAAGTATATTATGACAGTATAGTATTATATTTTGTATAGTATTCATTTTTTTTTATTCTATTAATCTGTTGATATATTCAATAATTGCTCAAACACAAATAAGGCACCGTTAGACTGATCAGACATTGAGTAGCCTTAATATATCAATTTCAAACATTGAGTTACTACTACGTAGTAATATTAACTCAATGATTTCAAACAGAAATTGTGTAACCGTTAGAATTAATTTGACTTTGTATGCTACTTATTGTAATTTATTTTGAAAGTAAGCGACTGTGAAACTTTATACGTTAATGTAATGTAGTCCTCCATACGATATCATAAAAGAAGATTTTTATCTTCATAATTACTTTTGAAATGTAATTGTTGGTGAATATTATACAGCCGGTTGCGTTTTTTGCCGAAAAGGTCAAATGCATAATAATATCGTATAAGCGGGCGGTCGCAAAATTCAAAAACCATTTTTCAGCTCATGTTAGTACAGAGAAAAACAAAGTATCTAAACGTGTACAATCAAATAATGAAAATTTAGGTCAACCTTCTGACCATTTTTACTGACCGTAAAATTTTATAGTCATGTTATTTATTTATGAGTGAATAGTCTGTTAGTAGAAACGGGATTTCCTCACACACATTTTTACTAAGTCGTATGGTGATTGCCACCGGAACAATTAACATTTACACTTCCATATATGTAATAAGTCGTGTGAATTTGATTTGTTACACATATTTAATTTATACACGGCGCGATACTTACCTACCTGTTTTTAACCAGAAGAATATAACTAGATCACGACGAAAACTAATCCGATCAAGAACCGTGACATCGAGGCCATGTCTCGAGTCTTTCGAATAGGAGTAGTCGCACAAACGTGGTTATGTACTGTTCTTTGTATTATACTGTTGTTTGCATATTGAAAATTGCATTGCCACCAAAATTACATTCGAGATTTGTGAAATAGATCTTGTCTACGCTATATCTGACTTACACGTTTATTTACACTTCTAATCACAAAGAAAATTTCACAACTGTACTGTCGATTAAATTGTGACACAAAATATGCGCAAACGGACTAATGCTAAACTCGAGATACCGCATTGCTGTGCCTTAATTGATCATGTTATACCTACAAACTAAGAAGCGTACAAAAAACCAATTCAAATAAAAAAGTCATCCCATTTAGTCAAAGAATAATTACGGATGCCAAATCAATCATGGTTGCTAACAAAAAAAACGCTAAAAACGCTAGTATTTTATTGGGCCGTTGATAGTTGCTCGCCCGAGGTCATTCTCTTATTTGAAAGGGTGTGGCATGCTCCATTGTCCGTGACTGTTGCAATTGTACGCATGGTAATTCAATTCAGTCCAGTATCTGTATTAGATTCGTAAAACTTACCTCTTTGTCACTCTTCTGTTGTTTCATTCAATCATACGTTACGTAATTGCGATATTAATCGAATGAAAGTATCGTACTTTCTTTGTTTACTTTTTTAAGAATTACTCACGCGTTGTTATGTTCCGAACTATTGAGTACTGGTACCTATGTAAATCGAGATGTAACTTGTTAAATTTTCACTTTCGTGACATTTAAGTTTTTATGTAATTCTGCCATAACTTATGCTGTGGATTGACATTAATATTTTAACTTATGGTATATTTGTATGTAAAATAATGCAGATTCTAGCGCAGTGTAATCTTACTAATGCGGAAGCTAATTTTCAGCTAAATTTATTGGTTTTGACAACCGGTTGGTGTAGTAGCTAAGCAGCTAAATACCTTTATACATAGGTATACCTTCTTAGATGTCAGTGACTGCTATTTCGATTTCCGCACCAGCAAATACTTGAAAAAGCTTTAGTTTTTGTGAGTCGTATGATATCCTCACAGAAAAGCGACTCGGTTCCTCACGTTTACTGTAGCACGTTTTACAATGACTAAGTTCCACACGCTGACTACTTATACCTTAGCGATTCCTCACGAATCTGTGAGTCTTCAAGCGTGGCAATAATGCCACTATATAACAACCTAACAGTAGCTTTTGTTGTCCCCTATACGGAGCATAGTAAACAAATATTTTATATCCGCAATCTTTAATACTGTGTCATAACTGACTGTTTAAATCTTGAAAAAATAGCCTGTCTCTGTGCATTAATTTGTCGCAACTCGCTTGTGATATGTTTGGCTGTACGGCAACTAATACGTGGCCCCTGGGTTACAATAGCTATAATTATAGTTAATTGAACTCTCACAAGACACATGCTAATGAACGCGTGTTGATAGCTATGCATGTATGTTGCAGGTAAGAAGCGTGTATTTCCCACGGGAATTGCTTCGGCCGAGCTCTTTGCTCACCAACTTGGTGTTGGACGATACCCGCTCCTCATGTGCACACCACACCGGGTCGTGCGACAGCATCTTCGCGTACATCAGTGACACTGTTGCGCCAGGTATGTATTTGATGGAACTAACCGACGAATTTATAGATTTGTCTCACTTTATTGCACACTGCGCAACGGAATTCCTTGCGCCGAACTATTTCTCACGGTAGACAAAAACATGTGATTGTTTATTATTTAATACTGTTAAACGCTGGCTGAGAAATAATAGATTGTGGAATAATAATGTGAATGAAACGTTAATTGAAAGTAAAACAGATTAAGTATTCAAGATTTTTTTGCTATTGATATTATTGATGGATTGTTTGCTTTCACGAATATTGAACATCTACCTATGACATGGTTGAGTAGTAACAATAATAATTCATGTTCGCGCTGACTGATAGCAATCGGGCGCGATTAAAATAGGGGAGACCAGTGACGAAAGTACCGATTTTCAATTTTTTTATTATATCTCACACACCTTATTACATTTCCGATTTCCATGCTTTCTGGCGGTTTTGCCACTGGAATCAAGTGTAATAGCTGAAATAATAGGATCATTAAGTATATTAATAGTTTGATCCGTGGTGATTTACAGCTGGCTTCTCCTTGTCTTAGTCAGAGGTCATTTAGCTCTTTAGTCCATTTATTTGTCATACGCTTTGCTACGGAAGGAAGTGGACAAAAATACTACTATCAGAGTAGAGGACATATTTTTTCAAAAAATAATTTATTACTTTCGTCCCGCGTTACTTTAGTCCCTGGTCTCCCCTATAATTAAGTTGGCTGTCGGGTTGAACGTTAATGAAGACGTCCATGAGTATGGATTATAATGTCGGCCTGTTAGTAGTTAGCGTGATTAAAATATTGCTCCATATCATTATGTATGTAATTGTTGCTGAGTGATATACTGTATCACTTTAGCGCGCAACGATGCGTGGACCACCGAAACTCTTTTCCTAGAATATTTAAAGTAATTGCTGACACGCCAACCAATGCTAATTAAATTGACCACTGTTCTACGAAATTGTACAATTGCGCAACAAAAGCCATAAGCGTAACCCGAGTGACATAAACCTTGTGTTATAAACGTATCACTTTGACGATATGCATGTTGCATTAATGCAATTCAATATTACTTTCGAATTAATAAGTTGTGCCGAATGCGTAGATGGAGAAACTAATAGACGAAGAAACACGTTCTAACTCTTTTACACAAAAACGACAGAGATTTATATAAAACGTTCATCTTAAAAAGAGATGCAGACTTTTGTCTTCTATCCTTATCGGCGTAACCGCCTGACTCCAGGAAGTTTGACGTATCGGAGGCACATATTTACTTTATTTGGGGTTGCCAGCGGTCCGCCGGGTGATATTCCTTAAAACAAAAGATATTAATAGATTTGAATTACATATAAAAAAACGAACCCTAATAATGATCCTTATTTTTAAAACTTTTTGCTTGTATGAGTTGTACTGTATATGGTAGTAGATGTAGTTTTGTCATTCCTTTTTATTACTATAGTTTTTATTTTAAGCATTAATTATATATTTAAATTATGTTAATGTTATTCAATGTTTTTATTACTGGATAGTGACTAACGTAAACCAGTTTCTAAAGTTCTGAGCGGTGACTGGCGATCCAGGTATGCATGTGCATTGCAATTCTACTCAAAGTTAAAATGTCGATATTTGGAGCACTATCATTTTAGCAATTATTTTTTTAAAGAGTGATCAAAATTTCCTATACCTTAGGAAAACTGGCAATGTGTCAACCTGGCAACACTACTACAACATATCTCTATCTTATACTAGGTTACATTGTGGCCGAATGACACTGTAAACTGTGAAACTTATGGTCTCTTAGTTCTGACATTTTACGAAAAATCTTAATTCAAGTTCTTAAAAAAGTTTGCGGCTTAATGTTTTCAAAGTTTAACTTTTGATCTGTATTAATCCAATGACACTGCATGTAAAATAATTATCCTCTTGTTGTTTTTTGGCCTTTGAAATGACTTCGTACATCTTTTTCCATTTTGCATTAGTGTTTTAAGATGTTATTGTTTTTTTGACAGGCTGCCACTTAATGCATACCCTCCATTTATACTCAGTGTTTTTAAATGCCCGCGTTGCATACTACATAAGATATATCATTGTACGCTACAGTTTGGTGCTTTATTGACACGACAAAGCGACCAAAATTCACGTAAAAGTAAATGCACAGAGGTTCAGAGGTCTGATTGTATCCAACTGTACACATGATGAATTTGAAACGCGACACACTACGTAAGTGTGATCGTTATGATGGGTCTCTAACCGCCTTTTAAATTATTTGCTTTAAGATTTAAGATTAACAAAACATAACATTTGTCATATAAAGGATATATCAAGACTGCTACCAAAAACGAAGCTGGGTGTTTTTTTTTTCGCTAAATTTTTGTTCCATTTTATAGTCACTAAAACTACCACCCGGCTTCGTTTTCTGTAGCAGTCTTGATATACCCAGTATATATCTAATATATTTGGCGTCGTACATTGTGCATAGCATCATTTACATCTGTAATAAGTGACGCTAGCCAGATTACCAGTGCGTATCGATGTGTTGTCACTGCATTAACTAGGGCGGTGCGAGCAGTGCCCGGGCGTAGGGCGCAGACGATAATGTGGCGCAGATGTGGGCTCGACTAGACTAAGATTTGGCGCACAAGTACGGAAGTTCGCATCAGGTGTATTTTAGGATAGTTAATAAATTAATAAATAATAATAAATAAATACACCCAACAATCACATACATAATCCTGACACCACATTAAGATCGAGTTTTATGTCGTGGGTATCAGAAACTACGAGAAACTTTTCGGTATCACAAACACCCAGACCCGAAACAAATACCTGTGGTTAACACAAATTGTTCCGGTGCGGCGATCAAACCCGCAGCTTCTCGTTTCACAGCCGGCGTTTAACCAACTGCGCCACGGAGGCTTTTGGTTTACGGCTAGTGTTGTCAAATGTGTGAAAACAGGATTTTTTGTTGTTTCCAGGCATCATCGTGTACGACGGCGCGCGAGACAACGCGTGGCGCGTGACCCACGCGTCCATGTACCCCGACCCCGACCTCGGCGAGTACGACATCGGCGGCGAACGCTTCACACTCATGGACGGCGTCGTCGGCCTCGCCCACTCCCCCGCACAAGGACTGCTCTACTACCAACCTCTTGCTACCGATAGGTGCGTCTTCTGTACTATACCATCAAATAGCGAGAACTAACCCCATATAAACATTCACAACACTCCTCAACAACGCAAAACAACCGTCATGAGAAAACACAGGAAAAAAACAAACAACCAACCCAGATTAGCCTGGGTGCAATAAAAAAGTTATATGTATTAACTTACTTCACTCCATTACAATTTATAAAGCAATAACATGATCATATTAATTTAACAAATTACACACAACATCTAATCTATATCTATTGAAGATCTGTTGGGTGGTTTAAAAGAACTAATAAGCGCAAAACTACTGGTAAGGATTTAATGAAATATGATATTGAGGTACCTGACACCCTGGAATGACGCATAGGCTACTTTTTATTATGAAAATGTTGTTTTAAAAATTATTTTAAAATCAAAGAAATGGCTCGGGACAGGAAAGAGCAGGATCGCATGTGTTAAATAATGGTTCAAAGCGAGATGGGACATAACGAGATATAACGGGATGAGACGGGATAAAACACTATTGTGGACGGCAGCCACATTATTAAGTTTAAAAATAAAACAGTACGCGAAATAATATGTTGTTGAGGTCGAATAGACTTAAAAAGTATCTATATCCGGGCGAAGCCGGGCCCGTCCGCTCGTAACTTATAAACAAATATGTAAGAGGAAGAAAACCTGTTCGAGCTAATTGCAGGATTTACTTTCGATTTTATGATGGGTTCTTATAAATTTAAAGTTTATAAAATCGAAAGTGGGGGGTCGTTCACATATTATCACTATTTTTTGTAGTATTAAGTACCCAATACCTATTTTAATAACTTGCCAAGCGCACTAGCAACATATTTCTTTCACACCAATGACATCCGATGTATGCCTTTTATAATCATCTTGTAAGTAATTAATACAGGAGGTACCTATCCCGAGTGTCTGGCTGTTATCGTAAGAAAGCGAAACTGATGGTATCCACTATGGTATGCTGTTTATCCACATATTACGTTTCGCGTCATTGGAAAACATTGTCAATGAACGCGCGAGTCATTGGAGTAAACATTTCTAATGTGCGTGGAAATTGCGAGAGCGCGCGACAAGTTGGCCAACTCTTGTCGCGAAGTCAAATACAGTGCGCAGGGCCGCGCCGCTGCAAAAACTATATTGATAGTCTTAATTACTTACTATGCCCAACTTGTAGCGGTATGTTTGTACCGCACTTATATGTAGTATAATTACAGGTTCACATTGTTGCCAATTCACGTACATTTAGAGCAATTTGGTTAATTACTAGAAATAAAAACAAAAACATCGTTAAACTCCAAGGGTATAATTGAATTTTATTTGTTTTTTCGTTTCTTTTTCCTGCGGTTGAAATTAGAAATAAGTGTTCAATCAACTGAAAAGTTAACGCCCCGATCAACAAACTGACTTAATTATTAGGGCTTAGCCTACAAACTAATCACTCTAATAAAATTTAACTACTCAATACGTGTAACAACACCGGGCCTCGAAAGTTAGATGTTCAAAGTCGTTTTTTCTACTATTTTAAAGTCCATATACACACGATTTATTATAATAGATATACAAATATTGCTCATAATGAACTATAATTATACGTATCTCAATATACCTACAGAAAACCATGATCATTCTTGGAGTTTTCATATACCTATATTGTCAGATGTAAATATTAGATTGATTACGATACAAGCTTAGCTTAGTGTGGGAACTACGCATCACTACAGCTGCATCAAATGAAAACCACAAATATCCACATAGAATTTCCAGTAAAAACATAGATTAGAAACATTTAGTGTAATACTTAAATTCTAAGTAATATTTGTGTAATAAGGTAAACAATAAATATTATTATTATTATTTTTATTTGCAATATATCGCTCGGCTTAATAACAACCTTCCATCGCTAGTATGTGCTATGTATGCCGGTCCATGCCAACTCAATAATGCGTTTAATCAGTGGTCGGTGCATACTGCATACTGATTTCAGAGCGATTATTTCCGCGCGATGAGTCTTGACATGATATAAACGTATTGGAGTAATTAGCCACTTGCGAAGGATATCAATTATTATAGACGGGTGATGTTATATCCTGAGAGTTTATTATTTGTAATTAATAATTTTCACGTGCTCGCATGAATTGCACGTAAATATAATTTAATTATGTATCAAATTTAACTTTCTGTTAGAACGTATAACATGATTATCGTGTCATGATTGCGCTGCGATACTTTTTGTGTATACTTATCGGCGTATGATAAAAAATGTAGGCTTTGTAATGTAGCAGATTGAATGACTACTCAGAAGGCAGGTCAACGATCTAACAAAGGTCAAAAAAGTCATGGTATGCAAGCCGATTACAACAGGTTATCCAAGAATACTTTTAGCATATGTTAAGAAGTGCGTATACTCGTATAAATATAAATAAATACATCAGTCACAAACATAGGCCTGATCCCACACTAAGATTGAGTCTTGTGTCGTGAGTATCCAAAACTACGAAACTTTCGGTCTCACAAACACTCAGACGCGAAATGACTGTGCTTCATACAAATATATTTTTTGATTGAATATCGTTTGTTTAACGAACTATTCTATAGTTAATAGGAATATTACTTTTTGCGGCTCTACTACTCTATGCATACGCAGTAGATTCCATTTTATTTCCAATAAATATTATTTTATAAGATTTTTGAGGCGTCAATTACTATCCACTGATTCGGAACGTATAATAACCGTGAAAGAGAAACGGTGCCAGAAACTCCCTTTAATTACGGCCTAAACGCCTCTGAATTCTAGAGCACTGTAGTTCCTCTCGATAGTTTTTTTTTCATTTATTGAATACAAAAGAAAATTATACAAAATCATAACATGATTTGCCAGTGATCTACAGTCTACAGCAAATTTTTACAGTCTCAGTATCAGACGCCGGAAAACATAAATATTTATTTGACAAGTGCGTGTTTCTGAAACCAGTAAGTGTCGCGTAGTTCCGGTACCCACGATGAAAGAAATGTTCCTTTATGACAATGTTTTTCCTTGCAGATTGTTCAGCGTGTCGACCGCGGTGTTGGCGTCTGGCCCGCCGGCCGAGGGCGCGGACCTGCCCGTCAACCTGGTGGGGCGCAAGTCCTCGCAGGGCCTGGGCGTGGCTGTCGACCCGCGCGACGACACCATCATCTTCAGTCCTATCTCCGAGACTGCAATCGCAGCTTGGAACCCCATTACTAACTCACACAAGTAAGTTCTAAACGCTCTATCATTTGAAAATAATATTTTCTCATGTGAATGTTACACATTGAAATAAAAATGTTAAGCTGTTACATCATATGAACAAACATCAAAGTTTTATTTCAAGAACTTAGTGATTAACAAAATTACAAGACCATGTACAAGTAGGTACCCAGACAGTGACCCACGTACAAGTTGTACGTCAACCCGCACCAGGCCTGAGTGATAGATTATGGGTCAATATGTAATGTATATAAGATGGAATGTTATTATTTTACCCAAATTTGCTATAAGACACGGGCGATTTTTGGTTCTTTGATTAATAGAAATCGTTTTATTCATATGTCGATAGATGGCGTTAGCAGGTACTTTATATGTCTCAGTAAAATAACAGGTGCACATCTACATTAATGAAAAGGTTTCAAAAAACATACCGTATCATATCGAGGAATCAGGTTTCAAATAAATAAATATTCGCCCATCTGTGGGAACTACAAAGCCAAAAACAATTGCACAAGAGTTTGAAATTATTTAGTAACATCACGCTTTCTGCGTCGAAATTCAAACCTCTGTCAAACATTTACAGTGAAACTCAATTTTGCTTAAAGTTTTGAAAGGAAAACCTATTTTTCCAGTACCTATAGGTACTTCACATTTTGAGTCTTCCAAGCTTATAAGGGCTTTTAAATATTTCAATCTTGAGGAAGGGAAAAATATGTACGGTTATACGTAACTATAAACCAATGTTGTATTAGACTATATAATATGTAGGTTTCACGGCAGGGCAGGGGTCTCTTCTACAACCAAGAGTAGGATTAAGAAGGTTTAGGCCATATTATTCACCACGCTGGCCTTATACAGATTGGCGCATGATAAATATTCAGTTGTATCTATTTAATTCAGCTTAATATGGATAGTCATTTCATTTAAAAAATACTATGCATTCTTTCGATGAACGCATAACTGGTCTGAATAATATTACCAACTGTGAGGATAACTTATTGTAGGTAGAGGACAAAGATGATGACCTACGGTACTAGCCTTTTATTCTCCAATAAGGAATATTGCTATGCAATGATCATACATTTCACATTATGAAAATCCACTTGTTTCATAGCATGATGCGTACATAAAAACGATGAGGATATTATTAATTCGAATTTCCACATACTGTGCATCCTTATTTTAATATAGGTTTATTGGTTATGAGAATGACCTTTACAAGTTCATGACGATGCAAAATGAATCATTGTAGACTATCATAGGGAGGTAAATTATTAAATAATATGCGTAGTTACCTCTCTTTACTGTTACGAATAATGGAAAATCCATTAATTGTAAAGGAGATGACGAATGGGTTGCTTCGACCATAAAGCACGTAGATCTTATTAAAATACTATTATTACATGCAATTTGCATACCGCAATGTAATTGCTTACATATATTTCTGTGGTAGTAACATATTTATCATTTGTAGATACTAGATGCTAAACATACACCTTATAGGTGGCTACGTGTTTTGATTAAGTACATTATTTGCATCTATAAATATTAACAATTTATTTTCAATTGAAAGGTCGAGATTTACATAGATAAGACTCAATTTTAATTCATTGTTTATGAATTTGAGCAAATAGTTTAATAACTAGGTAAAATTACTTACAAATTCTGTTAAATGTTGTAATTGCTCAATAACTTTGTAACATATTATTGTGTATTTATTGACAAGTTTTGTTTGTGATTACAGGGTTTTGGCTCAAGACGCGGAGAAGCTTCAGTTCTGCGCCGAGGTGAGATGGGCCGAGCGCGACAACGGCGCCATCTGGGTGCTTTCCACGCGCTTCCACAAATACTTCCGCAGAGCCGTCTCTAAGCATGAAGTAAGACGTTTTTTTTTTGAGTAAATATACTCTGTTTATATGTATGTCTAATTGTATATTATGTCTATATGTAAACATTTTTATTAATACGTTTAAAATTTCTAATAGCTATTTGATACCACATAAATGACACTGGTTGATAAAAATTTGATATTTGAGATGACAAATGCACTGACTTTATCGGGAACTCTTGAAACTGCCCTTGCACTCGTACCCATTACACTATTTGTTTTATATAATAGGTAATAAAATATCTAATTTAATTGTTTTGTTTTATAGATCCACGTGCGTGTGTTGCGCGTGGTGGAGGGCCCCTCGTTCGTGTCGCTGCAGCCGCACGTGCTGCGCCGCGCCGCCGCCGCCGCCTGGCAAGCCAACGCCACGCTCTATTAAACACACCACCGCTCCTACCATACACTACCTAATGTATCTATACACATCTAAACATAAGCCGGAAACATACTACTGAAACGCCACGCCACCTGACCTGACGCAACATGCGTTGAATCAAATCAAATTGTAGTATTTTCTATGACCAGAACCACACTAACAGGAGATGGTACGTTGCGTGGCGTGTTTGTAGTGTGTTTCCTTATTGTAATTTTTACTTTGCCATTACTAAATTGCACAGAATTTGTACATACATTTATGTATGCTTACGTACACTTTTATCATTTATAATCAGGGATCGTATAATATTTAAGTTGCATCGATCAAATAATAATGTTGTGGACTTCGACCTTATGTATCGTAAGGTCAGAAGCCCAACAGCTGCGCCGACTACCGCCGAGATAACGCTTAGTGTATGGCGTTTTGTGATCGCTATCATAAGTGATCAATTAAGGAAATAATACGCATTACGTATACAGTAGAAGTAAAAAATAAGAAACAACATTTTTTATCATCATAGTTCAGAACTCTACTCTCGGCACGCTGTTTTTGAATTTCGTTTCATTTAAGGCTTTCATTCAGATAATTATAAACAAATACAGGGAAGTCATAAGAATTACACTGTTAGAATTTTATATCGCAAGAATATTTTCATAGCATTGTTAATGTAATTGTGCAATACCTTCTGTATTCTAACATATTTTAAGTAAAATATAAACTCATTTAAGTTATTAGATATACATATATTATCCAACTAACCCAATCGTAACGTTACTAGACGCTCTTATAGAGATTTATATTATTTATTAACTTCGATATTTGTACTGGGAATTATTTGCATGGTGTGTGAATTTGTCAATTATTTATCGCATTCTTGTAGACATTTGGGATGGAATGTATGAATTTTATATGATTACCGCAATTTGATGCAATTATTATATCTAGTCTAGAATTAAACATTATGGTTTATAATATTTATGTTACCATATTTGATGTTGTTATAGTACACACTACACAATGTATTGGGCTCAAAGTCTATAGTTACCATGTTGATACCAGTGTGGCAGTCGTTTGTTTTTGTTGTAATTGCGTGATGTTCCTCTAAAATAACACCTTAGTCGAATTTAGCAAAAAATCACCTTCAGTGATTCTATATCTCGATTTGCTTTTGCCAACGTATCTATCTTCCCTATACACATGTATACTTAACATGTATAGTCATCAATGTACTTATACATCCTTACGTTACTTGTTTTTTGTTATATCGTAGTCATTTAATTTGCAATCATAATTACTGACACCATAATGTCTATTATGAATAATTATAATATAATACTCAACTTAATACATTGGGTAAGGACAAGTATATGATAAACATGAAAATTGGATTACCCGCATCTGTGTTAAGTAGCGTAAATAGCATAAAGTAAAAATGTGCCAAGTATGGACTGTAAAGTGTTTCCTTATCAATCCTTTATTAATCAAGCAAAAAACATTGTCAACCCTGCACAGTTATTACGAAGACGCATAAATAAATAATTATCTTAAGCTCATTTTGAAAAGTAATCATAATTCGAGCAGAATATACGTTAATCCTGATACTATAACCAATACGGAATATCAAATATTGTAGTAAGATCAATAATCTGTATAAACATATATTACAAGATTGAAATAGAAATATGTAATAACGTTTTCTGTTTTATTACGGAAAACAAACTGTTAATAGGCATGATCTTAAATACTTCTATACTTGACAAGAATAAGTTTAGATTTGGCAACTGTTTCCTTTAAACTTTTCTAGATTGACGACAATATAAGGAACAATTAGAAGATATTTACGCATAAATATGAAATGTTGAATGATATAACAAATAAGCCATGTGTTGTGTTTATTAATGTTGTGCACTGCATTGTAAAAATATTTCTTTATTATATTGCGACAGTCTTTTAAATTTAACACATGGAAGCGATAAAATAATTTAGATTAAAAAATGGCTGTTTCCTTTAACATTTTTTAATATTTCTAAAATAAATAGGTCATTGTTTTAAATGAAAGTTATGAGTAAAAGATTGTCGTAATATCGCTTTCTGCTATTGTAAAATATGCTTATAGCTATGCTTGTTCATTGATAAAAGTGTCCGGTTTATCCGGTTTTTATTCGTGACTATGCGATAAGAACGCATGGTAATTTTGTACATTTTTATTAAAATAAAAATAAAACTATGAAGGTGTTTTATATTTTCCTCGCATTCCTGCGTAATAAGTATTGGAATCCATTTAGATATTGAGCTGCACACGGATGCCAGTATTTTTTACTGAACTTTAATTTTGTAGAACTCAATAACAGCCATAACAATATTATATTGCCGACTTGCCGTATTAGTCTGCAATATAAATTTATTGATTTTGCTTTTATGTCATTTTTTATTATACACATTAAGAAAATACTTGGCAACCAAATTATGATTTTGTATAGATTTACAGAGTTGACGGGCACCTTTGTGTTTATTTAAAAGCATTCAATATATTTCCTAACTTATTGAAAAATACAGGATAATAATAACTACTAACAGCTACATACATAGTCCTGATCCCACACTAATATAGAATCTTGTGTCGCGGGTATCAGAAACTACGAGAGAATTTTCGGTCTCAAATACACCCAGACCCGAAACAAATGCCTGTGGTTCTCACAAAATATGTTTCGGTGCGGGGATCAAACCCGCGACCTCTCGTTTCACAGCCGGTATTTAACCAACTACGCCACGGGGGCTGTCGACCTACGACTAATGACTTGAAATCGTGAAATGTGTGAAAATAGAAAAATTTTAGGAATTTTTGTTGTTTCCAGGCATCATCGTGTATGATAGCGTTAATACCTATGGATTATTCCATATGCTGATAAAATCTATTTTATCGGCATGGAATTACTTCTAAATCCATTCTGACAGTTAATTTGTTGGAAATTAAAATATGTTTACTACTTGGTAGTTTACACCTGAAACTATATAACTATATAGTCTTTACACTTCTGAAAATTCTGAAAATATTATGTTTACTCCAAATAGTCGAAAAGAATAATTAACATTTTAAGGAAAATTTCGCACAGCAGATGTTGAGTGTCTCAAAATGATCTCGACTGCTCATTGTTATTCGAATTGATGCTTTATTGCTGTTCAATACGTGTATAAATCGAAATTACATGTTTTTTTCACAACAACAATAATTTAACAGTTGAATAAATAGTCATTTGAAGGTGCGCAATTTATTTTAAATTTTATGATAATGAAGTACTTGTTATTGAATATATTTTATACCAATATGGTAGCAAGTTAACACATAATTCCTACTTTTACCACAAAAGTTAGACAGAAAATGAAACATATAAACTCACGCCTTTTTCCCAGACGGAGTTGGCAGAGTAGCACCTCTCCAAGACACCAACGTTTCGCCTTTCGTGTTCGGTCCCACGATGTAATCGAGGCGATCCTATAGACTGATAATTTATTAATAGAAAAATCCATTATCATCATCCGAATCCTAATTCGAACCCGTTACCTCAGCGTTGTCAGTGTGCCATAGTACAACTACATCCCAAATGCAGTCAGTATTTAAAATATTGTATTACATTTTTGTGTTTACGAGAATCCAATATTTCCTGGAGGGAATTCAGAACCATTGCAAAATAGTTGATGAATTGCTAATCTTTCAGAGAAATGCAACGTCCATATCTCTACATATTGGTCTAATGCGGGATGTAAATGTCGCGGGATCCCCGCAGTTTTCCGATCGCTCTGACCTAGATCCCACATAATTTGATGTCGATTTGTATAACGTGGTTTTTCTTTGCTTGGCCTAGGAAATATGTAATTAAAATAACAATGAATACTTTACAAAATAAGTAAGGTCTTAAATTATTATCTTATGCAAATATAGAATAATTGATACAAAGATTTCAATGTTACATATTATATATTAATTTTATTAGGAAAACAATCATTCAAATTAATTTAAAAACACGCACTGCCACAGTAGTGTAGTTGTAATACAGTACGGATAGGTACAACGTTGAGGTCTCGGATTTGAAACCCGGGTCGGGTAAAGATATATATGACTTTTCTATTAATTATTTATTTATCAGCCCGGAGTCAGGAATTTGCGGCGGTATGGCGATGGGTTCTCCCCCTATCACATCGTGTGACGGAACATATAAAGGCGTAACGTGGGTGTCCTGGTAGATCATCTACCTACCCCTTTTGGGTAAAAGGGGTGAGTTTATGTATGTCTGTATAAATTTTAAAAACATTAAACGACTTTTATTTTTTATTTTATTTCATTTTACACCTCATAAATCTTAAACTAAACGGATACACCTTTTATGAAGTCGGTTAAAAATAGAACACAAATAAATAAAAATAAAGTATACAAACTACGCTATCGCAGGGGTCTCAAAGTGTAAGCACCCTGGTGCGCCGTAGAAAGTGGAGGAGGATGCGACGAAGCAATTCTTCCACTCGTAGTTTTTCTCTGTGTACGTCTCTACCTGACTGGTATCATTCGACCTTAGAGTATCCATAATATACAGGGAGCGCCGATATTTCAAAGACATAGATAAAAATGGTGGTGCCGGGCCACCTTTTACTGCCCTCCTATTGGCTGATACTCGACCGGTTGTCCAAAATACTTGAATTACTTGGAAAAGAAAAGTAAAAATATAAGTTTAGGGCTATTTAATTCCACTCAAATCGTTTTAAAAGGATGATAGCTAAATATAATTTCGTTTATCAAAGAAATTTATAGCAATTTATTGCTAAATAATTAATTCAATTTTCACTAATAAAGGACCGCTACCAAAATTACGAACAAGAAAATGTCTACGTTTTCAAGAAGCGAATGTTTGACAGCGCTCCCTCTATATTATAAATACTCTAAGCATTGGACTTACCGCGTTTGATGAGCTGGATAGGATAGGGCGCCGAGACAAAATAGTGAATATGTATGCGTGCCGCGGACTGCTAAAGATTGGGAAACCCTAGTCAATATCAAAAACTACTGAACCGATTTTGATGAAGTGCGCCTAAGTTGTACTATGCCTACCAAATACAAAAACAAAAAAAATGTTTGCGATCCGAATTGTGTTTTTGGATATGTGCGTTGACAAACATACTTACACGTAAGAAATAAGATACACGTGTTAAGAAGCTGGTATAACTTGTCCAAAAACTGTGAGATTCTGACAATATTACATACCTACCTACATCCAGTTACAGCTTATATCTAATCTCCTTTGAAGACGATTAAAAATGAAGGCAGACTGGCTTGTGTGGTTAAAATGCGGAAGTGCAAAATTATTCAATCGTGGGATTAACTACTAACCTATAAGCCAAAATTCCTCTGAATTTGGTCAGTTTTAATGTGATTGTCGAATATCACCTAACAGAAACATTATCTTTAGAGGATTTTTCAAAAGTGTTTAAATATGTAGTGTTTATTGTAATAACGATCTCAACATGTTTAAACGGTAGTTCAATTATAATTTTCAATGTAATGCATAGACCACACAAAGCATGTCGTTAAGTGTACTTATTGCGCGATTTATTGAATAAAATTGGTAAGTAAACGATTCATTCGATTATAGATAATTATTTACATTTGAATCTGTCGTGATCAATATTTATTTATGGAACTTGCAATCCATCTAAGTACCAAATGTTGTTAATTATAATCTATAAAATTTTTTTTGTCTGGCTTTATGTCATACTTGGTATATAAGATAGATGCAAACAGACTTTGCAAGACGCATGGTATAAAGGATATTGTCCACATTGTACGGAGGTTTTGGCTTAAGGTGATCAGTCACCGAGGATAACGACGATTTATGTAATTGATAGCTTCATCCATTAGAAACTAGAAAAATAATAAAGTTATGTGTCTAGGAGTGCAAATTGTTTTGTAGCTATGTTTATAATGAAAAAAGCCAATCATTTTGTTTTCATATTTATTTTTCTCACTCGGTTTAACAAAGCGTGCTCGGTTTAAAAATATTGTTTTAGAACTGGGCAGGAGGATTTAAATTGGCTTGATACCTTGCCCAGCTCAGAAACCAAATTATACTCGTAGTGAAATAAATAGCGAATCAAAATATTACCACCAGAGGCGCAATCCACTGTTGTATTAGAGACACCACCTCTACTAGGCTGAGGTTATGTCTTCTCTTTTGACCGCAGATCCAAGGCATCAGACGTTTCTGCCATTGGTATAATTTCTATACCGGGATAAACTGGATTGTCCGTATTCAAGCCAAGGTCAAAATGCAAGCTTCGAGCAGTACCAGTAAAAATGCCAAGGTCGTCGTAGATAGCGTGATCGGTGTCCATTATTCTAAGCAAAAATCAAACTGGAATATTCACAATACACACAAAATTACGCGGTAAAAGCGAATGATCTTTGTCAAACAAATAAAAAAATATTTTAGCGTTTGCCGCAAATATTGACGCAAAAATCGGAAAAACACCAATGGTCTAGTACTCAATGAATACCCTTAACGGTAATACTAAACGATTATATTTTTTATGGGAATTGATATAATGATTATATATAAGTGAAAATAATTCTCTAATTATTATATTAGTACTTGTTTAATCGTAACAGAATTTTTTAAGATGAAAACCCGGTGCATTCAAAATGATGCCGTCACAGAATATGTTGTTTTTTAACGATTCTAATATTTAAAATAATGTTAATTTTATTAAAAATAAATTGATACAACCACAGTTCACAGCTATTATTTTTTAATTGCAGGATATTTTAAGATTTTCGGATATGATAAAATAACATAAAATTAACTTTATTCAAATACAAAATTAATGTATAAACTCTTAGGCAATGCTGGTTTCCTCAAGATGCGTTACGCTAAAGCAAGAGATACGTCATACTTGATTAGCCCGTGTATTGTACAACTACGTATATGTACAAGGCTTATCGGCAGAGTTATCGCTTAGCGGGCCGATATGTATTATAATTGTATTTCTGTTTTTTACCATTGAGGGGATTTTTTATTACCCATGATGATACTAATATGATTCATTGATTTATGTGTTTTGAACAATACAAAAAACAAACGTTGCTTTAGAGTCCGCAATACTTAGAAGATCTAACGACTATATACCGGGTATCTCAAGAATGCTACCGAAAACGAAGCCGGGTGGTAGTTTTAGTGACTACAAACACAATGCAACTAAAAATTTTGCTAAGAAACGCGACAATTTTTTTTATCAGTTTTTAAACATCGTCATTTTTGGGTGGCAAATCCTTAATTTTTGCTAAGATAATAATTTAAACTCTTTTATACCTTAGAGTCTTTATAAATATTTACCACCCAAATACGACCACATAAAAATAATAATAAAAAAAATTGTCGCTTTTTTGTCCACATTTTCTGTTGCATTGTGTCTGAAGTCGCTTAAACTACAACCTGGCTTCGTTTTCGGTACCAGTCTTGATATACCCTGTAGTTAAATATAGCACGATGGGCTCTTTTGTTTATACTATATTTATATAAGAGTAAAAGATAATGTAAAAGAGATCTTGATTTCTCACGTTCTCACACAATGCATATCGATTTTCATAGAAAGAAGATAATAGAAGATAGATAGATAAGAAGAATAGAAGATCTTGTCATTGAGCTCAACCGAACCTTGGATCTCATTTCTACATGGGGTTCCAGGAATATGGTTGAGTTCAATGCCAAGAAAACCCAGGTGTGTGCGTTCACGTGCAAAAAATCCCCGTTCTCTCCCCTCCCCATTCTTCAGGGTGCTCCCCTCTCAATGCGGAATGACCTAAGTATCCTTGGTGTGGATATCCGCTGTGATCTCAATCCAAGGGACCACATCGAGGGCGTAATAACTGCCACATCACGCAGGGTTGGAGTCCTGAACAGGGTGCGTCGGTTTTTCACGCCCGGTCAGCTTTGTCGCTTATATAAAGCGCAGGTCCGGCCGGGTATGGAGTACCGCTCGCACCTCTGGGATGGATCCGCCCAGTACCTGCTCGATGCCTTGGATGGATTGCAGCGGCGGGCCATCCGCATTGTCAATGATGCAGACGTTACGAGCAACTTAGAGTCGCTACAACTCCGGAGGGATGTCGCCTCTCTAAGCGTGTTCTACCGCCTGTATCACGGGGAATGCTCTGAGGAATTGTATAACTTGATCCCCTCCTCTCCATTCCTTACCAGAACCACGCGGACTGGCTTGCGAAGCCATAGCTTGTCGGTCCAAACCATCCCGGCGCGAACCAAACGGTTCTATAATTCTTTTTTGTGCCGCACCGTCAGGCTGTGGAATTGTTTGCCATCTCACGTGTTCCCTCCTTCCTACAATCCTGGGTCCTTCCGCCGTGGTGTGAAGAGGCACCTTAGCAGGCCGGCATAATTGTTTCCATTGGCATCGGACTGTCGTCCGATGCCAATGGATACTCTGCCTGGGCGGCATTTGCGCTTACCATCAGGTGCAATGCCGCCACTATGCCGGGCCATTACATAAAAAAAAAAAAAAATATATAAGGTTCTATAACTACTTACCTACTTTCCCTACATACACTATCCTTATTTATAGATAGTTTTAAAAGGTATTTTAGAAATCAAATGTTTTATCTTCTCCACTAAAACTGAATTCAAAAATCGTTCGAATGAGAGAAACATTTAATAACTAAAATTAGTTTTTAATGATAAATTCATTTATATGATGTAGTACCTAAGTTATTGTACAATATATGCGACCCTAACACACATATTGTGAAAATAAATAAAACGTGATACTAATATGAAAAAAAAATACGACAATTTTTACTGCCTAAATATTTAATTTTATAGGTATGAATATGATATAGCCTAAACCCGCTTATTGGACTGTTTATTCCTAACGTTGCAAAGATTGCGGTACAGTTTGCTGCTGGTTGAACACGGGTTTAGTCACTAGTATTTAAACGAATCACACATATTAGCTTTGGAAAAACACATGGAATATCTGGATTTGAACACTCAAACACTAACTCAATATAACACCTAAATTATACTTTACTTATAACCTTAATCTATCTCAACTTACACGAACTAAAACTTACCTTGTTGTAAATGTACCTAAGCAGGATTGTTATAGCAGATTCCCCATCACTATCGAACACCAAGTAGTTACAGAAATAAAGCATATGAGCTTCGATCAAATATACACTAGATACAACATGAGCGCATAGAAAATGGCACCAAAAAAGAGTGCTTTAAGCACTCTTTCGCCTTCAGTCACGCACCGACCATTGCTTCTAAAACGTCGCAGAACTTTAGACAATATTATATGAAAAGCTACTTTAAGCTCCAGGAATAAGGTGGAATTTGTGTTAACATATTTCGAATATGTGATCTTTTTGTTTACTTTTTTCATGTCATGCATCGGTGCTACTTTTTAACAGAACTTTTACAGGGAAATGTGTATAGTGTATATTTGATCGAAGCATATGAGTAATGCATGATGCGAGTATGTTCAACGTGAAGACAAACACGCACCTGGGGGTTACTCTATGAAACGATACAAACTTCGAATATTCGGATGTTTGACGTCCGGAGTAAGATATAAGTTTTCCACTTCTAAAAATCAATATTATTTTCTATTACACTTATCATTTTCTCCGAACTTAGTTTATGGTTATGATGCACGATAGAGGATTCTAACATTTAGTGGCGTATCTAGGCATATTAGTGAAGTTTTACGTACGGCGTCCGAACATTCGCAGTTGGTATCGTTCCATGGAGTAACCCCCCTGGCTTGCCTGATGGTAACTTATAATGCTACAGCCCTTTTTTAGGATGGAACCAATTGGATATCATGCTGACCGAATGAATCGGGCCGCGAACGATTGGCTGACTATGTGCATCGCTTTTCCGCAACGAGATAATGAGAAATCAAAAATCCTGTGATTACTCCGTCATAGGAAAATCTTTTTCTTGAAATACAAAATAATAACCATTTTGTTTATTAATTTATATTTCAGCTTGCATTTCAAAGAAAGTGCGTAGCTTCCTTGTTTATCGAATAATTTGTATTTGTCCTTAGTAAATATATGCCTCTTACGTGGCGCTGAATTTACCTTCAGACGCTTGTATACATTAGCTTAATGGGAAATACGTCGCAAATATTGGAGCCTTCTACGAACAGGAATATTCCAGGAAACGTTTCGAAATGAGAATCGTATTGTATCGTATATGTAATCGTATCGTAAGAATAAAATCATAATTACCGAGTTATTTTTCGCCGTCATTCCGGTTAAAAAAAATAACCACTATCTTTTCAGTATTAACCCCAAATAAAATAATCTTAATTTACACAGAGCTTGTCTAGTCTTCATTCTTTTTAAATTTAAATTAAGTTGTGTAGTAATCAGTAACTATCTCTAGAATTAATTGCAGATGTAACAATAATGTGCTGATTTTATTGGGTAGGTAACCATATATATTTTTTTAATACATATTTTATAAATATATATACTAACTTCACATTAATGTTCGAATACCACTCGAACGCGCATAACAATTTAATATCCTGAATCCATAATAATAAAATTGTATATTTGTATATTTATTTTTATCTTGTTAATCCTGGAGTTCAGTACTCAATTTCTGTTTATAATAGAGCAGGAGCCTACGGCCGCCAGACTTACATAATAGTGTACTTTCAACGACAGAGCAATAATAACTTATGAATTACAACTATGTACCCTTATAATCATAATTATATCATTTTACTATTATATAGGTACAGTAGCAACTTCTTTGAATTTAAAGCCTTCAACGTCTTTTGATAGGACACGACGCGAATGATTGAAATTGTAGTATAATCCGCCAACTAGAGTTGAAAATTCTGAGTTTGGCGAGACAAAGATAGGCATTTTTTATATTTATCTTGAAATGTGTGCCTTTATAAAAAAGAAACTTCGAGCAGCTTAAATGGCATAGCCTATTAGAAAACAAAAGTATTCATTATGGTTGGTGCTAAAGACAATAGGTAAGACATAGGTTTTTATTTATATTTTCTCACATAAGTAATTGCCCACTTTTATTTTCTTCTCCTACGTTCATTCTATTATTTTTAGTTGTCTGGAAGAGATTGCTCTTAGCGATAAGACCGCCTATTGTTCACATAATTGTAAAGTTTCTATAATTTATTTTTCTGTGCTTTGTGATATTTAATAAAGTATTGTGTATCTGTATAGGTACCATGTTACTATGAGATAGGAATTGGGTAGCCCATACCGGTCAAAGACCCTATGAATTAAAGAATTTCATATATGCCAAAGGCCTGCCGTAATATACATGTTTAAAAAAAATCAGGCAAAATTTTATTAGTTGCATGTACGGACTCTCGCTAACGAATTAACCTAATAACTCTTTACTTGTTTGTCCATACCCTGTCATGTTGTCATGAAGGCAAAATTATGTTCAAATAAAATTCAAATCGAAAGCAGTTTAATATATGTAAAGGTAAATGAACTGTATAAACATCCGCTAGTTTTAAAACTATTCAGCCGTTTCATCCGGTGTTTGTGGATGAGTCAATTTTGGAATGACAAGCGAATTACAAAAACAACGTTGTCAGTATTTAGATAAATTTATTTAATAATTTACGTAATTATAATACATACGTAATAATATTCGATATAGAAATTGTATCGTATAAATGATCGTTGGTGTAGAAGATATTTTTAACTTTTCGACAATAATAAAAGTTTATTCGGTAAAGTTGACATGATTTAACATTTATCCATTTATTCCAACGGCAATGCCTTCTGTAATACTTACCAAGCGTCGTTTGCTACGGTATAACCCAAATAGTCGCACAATGTGCATTATCTCCGCACTAAATGCTAATTAATTATCTCAATTACCTTCTTATTCCGTTTATGTCTTTTCTCGTAAGAATCAACTTATTCTTATTTTTTCCGTAGAATGTTATGTTATCGATTCCGTTCTAAAATAGAGAATGCAGGTTGATAATTCAAAGTTAAGAGAACATTAAGATATTATATTCTATTTCTGTTTTTAAAATAGTAATACCTACCTTATAAACTTTACAATCTAGCCAAATACTGGCTCGTTGAAAAACCTGTTATCAATTATGTAAATTAAACTAAATGAATTAAGTCATATAAATAATTACAATACTTATATAACACTTAAATCTTATAAATAATAATTAAATCGAGATAATTATGTATGTATATTACGACGGGCGGCGGGCTGACTTGGCGCGGCCGTTGCGTCAGGGAGGTGTGTCGTGTTAAGGAAGATGAGCCCGTAGTAAGTCAGTTTAAATAAAACCGCACTATTTATTTATAGCATTTTGTGCGCTTTCGCAACAGTACACACTCGTCCACCGGAAGAGACACCTGTGTCATTTATTATATTTAAAAAACATAAAATAATACTACGTGTGTAAACAGGAAACGAACGAGCCTTTACAGTTTTAAGGTAAGATTTAAACTATACTATAATTTAAAAATTACTGGCATACCATTGAAAATTATTATATTCTAATTTGCTATCATTAATATTCTGGTTTTTATTCGCGTTCCGTTGACTTCCATTTGAGAGAGGCAACGTGCATAATCTCTGTTATTTAAATGATTACACGTTCGTTTTTATACATTTATGGATATACCTCAACATAAACATCAGACAGTATTTCATTTCATTCAACGTTGAAAACATATTTATTACTGCACAAAAAACAACTGTTCAAATATTCTGCTATCCGGTTCTATAATTTGGTACATCAATATGATAATTATAATATACGAGATGAGTTTAGTATGAATTCTTAATACTTAGAAGGTTATAGAGTATACGATCTCTGTATAATAAAGCAAATATGTCAACAGATACTAGCTTCTTAATTCATCAATACATCGTTATCTGTTGATAATAATGTAATGTCTCGTACGACTGCAAAATATTTGACCTATACCACTTCACAGTTCTATAATATCGATAAAATGTACATACACATCTTCATTTTATTCACTTAAGTTTTCAAATGACATTTAATTTAATTTAATTTAATTTTGTAATATATTTTCTTAGACATTATAGATACAAATGAAAAACATCTTAAATTTTTAATCTACATTAAAAACTTAAAAGATCAGTATAGGTTTTACAAGTTTGTGAAGCAATGTTAAATTTATTTAGAAATACTCGCAACATCGGGAATTCCCAGCAGATGACTAGATCTGTTCGATTTGTGTACAAACAAACTTGTTTAGGCTAATCACGTCTTTTTTGACCTCTTTAGCACTTAATGTATTAGCATTTGGATAGTGAGTTCAACGTACCAAAAACTTCCATACTATTTACTTACGAAAATTCAGTTGCAATGATATCATACAAAATCATTTATTTAAGGCTTAAATTGACTATTTTAAGATTTTGTTATCGTACGTCAACGTAGAGCCGCGCTGACGCAACGTGAAAGGATTGTGAACTTTTAATAAGATATTTATCAAATAAAACCTGTGTAAAATGTGTTCCTCCAATTTAAAAAGTACACGCAGAGGATTGACCTACAGAAATCGTGATCCTAAGACTCCTCGATTCATAAACCTTAAGCTGCGGCTACTAGAACAATGAGGCAATTACTTTAAAATTATTCTAGATAAACGAGTTCTTAATTGTGCCATGATAGGTTTTATCGGGAATACATTTTATGTTCATAAAATATCAAACTATGTAATTAGGTTTGTTATTATTGTATTAACAATAATCCTTTAAATTTTTACACAATTTTTAACCAAAAATAAGATTAAATTCAAACTTATTACGTACATAAATTTATGATAATTCATTTTTAGATACATAGTTATGCAGTTTTCTATGAAAAAGATTGAAATACAATTGCAGTGCTGCAGATAAAGGAAAATGCCCATGTTATATTACATTTTACAATGAAACTTAGTATCGGTGCAAAGATTTTTGTGCCTCGGTGAAACCTACTTTTTGTGTTGGGTAAATGTTTTCAATAAATTTAAATCAATTGCGACCCAGGGCGGAAGTTCTTGGAGAAATTAACTTAAAATTCGATAAAAATTATGTTTTTGCCTTGTTTCTTTGAACAAAATGTAAAATGTGATAATAATAATTACTTTATTTTATAAAATCTTTCGCCCGGGATAAAACAGAAAAACGTTTAAGGACAAACCATAAAAATTGCTATAATGAATTTTAAGCAGTATCGATATCGGGACCAACGATATTTTTACCGATACTATGAATGTGCATTCTCCTTTAAACAATTCCACTAGGTACTTTTATTGAGCGCAATTTGTTGAATAAAATAAAATATATAACAGCTGATCGTAGTTAACTACGGTTATCACTAGATGTCAATACTAACGCCACACTATAAGACCAACACACCGAAACTTGTTTTAATATGCAAAGAATGTATTTTATATCGGAAATTCTTTTCTTTCACGAGTTTTAACCTAAATATTTATAAGATAACTACACCGGACATAGTTATAACCCAAAGAAATGATTTGGCAAATAAGTTTACACAAGACCACAAGCCTAATAGGCTTTTGGGAATCAGTCGACCCGAGGAAAGCTTTTTCTATCAAATGATAATCTGCTTTGAGCCTAAACAGTTGATAGTCCAAAACTATACAAAATCAAATAAATTATTTTTTGTTTTTTTTATTATTTTTTTATTGCTATCAATGGCGAGACGAGCATGCCTTTCGCTTGATGGTAAGCGATACGACCGCTCATGTACAGTAGCAAAACCAAACAACACCTTGAATTACAAAGCAATGCTTGGCATTCCACTGCGCTCGCTATCCTGAGACATAAGATGTTAAGTCTCAATATGTCCAATAGTTACTCTGGCTACAATGGCCTTCAACCCGAAACACAACAGTGCGTTTACAATGCTGTTTGCTTAAATTTAAAATTATTATACCAATTTGAATGTTTTTTTAGTGTATCATTCAATAAGCAGCTACTGCTAAGCACAGGAGTCCTCCTCGATCAAGAACAAAATTACCAGGCTAAGGCCATACTCCATAGTCAATCACGCTTGGCTATTTCGAGATGGCGGACTTCACATGCCCAAAAAAATTCATATAATGATTCCTGTGGTATGGAATGTTTTCTTTTGGCGGGCCTCTGGAATTCGACCTTACAAGCACCGTGTAGGCATACCTATCACCGGTTCCCCATTCAGTTTCTTACTAAAAAGCAAAGACGCACGTAAGGTTGGTTGTGAAGAACCAATTATAACTCAACTTCCCCCAATCTTTTAAAGAAAAAAATCAACAATCGAGCGAATAAAAGGACATATTATTACAACATCGCTTTGCAGAATTTTCAAGTTTGTACTATGTAGGCCGAATCGAATACTCTAATACGCGGGTTCGATTCCCTCACCAAGAAAAATATTTGTGGGGCCCACAAGTATTTGTCTCGGTTCTGTCTAAGACCGAAAAGTCTCACATAGTTTCTGATACACACGACACAAGACTTAATTGATCTTAATGTGGGGTCAGGACTATGTATATGACTATGACTATGTATCTAAATATAGTGTAAATGATTCAAAAAAACTATTACTTTTTTATATATTCAACTAGTTAATTAATTATTTCAACCAAGTAATTCAGCTTCCTACTATATAAAATTAATTAAAACGCTACGATTAGGTTTGTTGCTACTGTCATTGGCAGTTTTTATCTCATTAGAAACACCTATCCACTGAAATAATCTGTTTTTTTTTTCTGACAATGTATAGAAAAAAGGTCATGAACTATTTATTGTTGTGGTGTCATGTGAATAAGCGATAAAAACAAGTTATCAGCGCCAAAGCGAGTTGCCATATTTATCGTCCTTTATTTACGTTTATATGGGGCCGCCGCGCCGGCCTGGCTACGCCCGGACGCAAATACTTTTTGAGTCCAGTCCACATCAAAAATATTTATTTCGCGTACTGTTTTAATTGTCTTTAAACTATTAAACATTATTAATAAAATCAATTTCCCTTCTCCATATTGCTTTTCTTGTCCCGTCACGTTTTGTGTCATTTTGTGTTGAGTTTGAGTTTGAAAGAGTAGCACATATATTTGAATTTATTGCTCATCCCACGGGAACACCAGCAATATTTTTCGGGATAAAACATAGTCTATGTGGTAATCCAGGGTTTCAACTAACCTACATACCAAATTAAAAAATTAGTGACAATAGGCAAGTGACCAAACAAAACTCCTGATTTTAAGTGATCATTGCCGTTCGTGAATATCCACAACGCTCGGACCATGGTTTTTTTACCAGTCCATCAAGTCGGGAGTAGGGCGGGAAGGAAAAATAATTTCCATAAAGGTGACAATTATTATTTTCGCGGATGGCGTTGCATTTTCCTTATTTTTTGTTTTTTTTTTTAAATGTAACGATTTTCTACATTACATTACATAAAATTGCATAAATTTACTGTAATTAAATGTAAATAAACTTTGAAAAATAAATGTCTCGAATTTTCATACTTGTAACTTGCATTATGTCTACCATAATGCAAGTTAGCTATATGTGTGAGGGGAAGCCCAATCGGAAATCACCGCATCAACTCATGCGCTATGTAAAACGTTCATATAAACATAAATCATGGTCGAAGAACAAAATGAAACACGGATGTTCTTATACAAACGTGACAATATAATATGGCAAAAAACAGCATGTCATAAGCCGAGATTATTGTTTGAGAATATGGCCACGGAGGATTTGTTGTCTATGTAAACTAATGGAAATAACGTCATCATTCTAGTTTTACAAGTTTGAAGATGTACATACTACATACCTGTCGGCTCCGCCGGCTCGCATCACCGCCGTTGAGAACCACAGCACGTGGCACGTGTTATGTAAAAAACACAGTCGTTATTATAAAATATTATTGTGCACAAAATCACGCTTGGTGTGTTTTTAAGCTTTTCCATGTCATTTGGCTTGAACGCGTAATGATGTTTGAGTTCAATCACCGGAAAAACCAACATTTTGTCTGTTATCTTTTTACAGTTCCGTTGTCGTTAAACTCTCTCTCATTACTGAAATGCGTTTACGCATAGAATTGTTACTTTGCAAACTTTCTTCTTAAAAATAATAATTTAAAATTCCAGTTACATACTTTCTTTTGTTAGTTTTGCTGCGAATTCAATCTCTATCGAATTTTATTGCCATTAACCTACTTAGATTGGATATATAAGTTTTTATGTCATTATAACTAAACTTTCTCGCTACACGCCTACTCCTATTTCAATATATATTTTTAAGTCAAAATACCCATAAAATTATTTGTGCAATTGTACTAATATAAAATTGGACATGCACAAATAACCGGAGCCACCTGCCATACAGCTAAATATTAGCTATTGTTTAAATTTTTATATGTGCAAACACTTACAGAAAATATTGTTAAAAGGTAAACTTTTGAAAACTGACTTTAGAATATTCTGGAATTGCGTATTCAAATACAAACTATCGCACACAGTTGGTTTTATATGGTTTTTAAATAACTACATTTCATAATTAGTGTAGACTCACGAGACGAATCTTCCGTGTCAACCAGCTGAAAATAGCACGTTAATAATATTGTTTTTTCTACACAACTGTGAAATTATTACATTCGCTTACAAATAAAATGGTTTCTGTACAATTTTAGTTCACAAAAGGAATACAAATGTTATCCTTCTTTTTATTGTTAATATAGATTGGTTATTTGAAAAGTGCGCCCAAAATTCTAAGGTATTTGTGAAAAAAAATTGAAATGTTGTGAATGTGCCCAAGGTTCACGAATAAATAACTTATCGTCGTAAGAAATAAATAATAATACCAAGTTGACTACAAACGGCTGGATCAATTAGATAATTATAACAAGAGCACAGAATGCATCATGAAGACATACTGGAAATAAAAAGTATTTAGTTGCTTCTCTGGGACATAGTTATATCATTAAAATATAATGAAATGCAGATTGTTATTACTGCAGGTATTTAATGTTATTTTTAAACAATAATGTGTAGACATCTGCACTAGTAGGTACCATTAGGAAGGTAAACAAGGACACCACAGCTCGGATTAGATATTATAAGCCTTGACCTGTCTAAAATATAGTCCGCAAACTGCTTCATTTCACTTAAAACCTATCTACTATTGCTATTATATTCAATTTGTGTCCTTAACATTTGTTAAATTCCTTGTTGTTACAATCTAAAGTTGTATGACACGACAAAGTCTAAAAAAATCAATCATGCTGGCACGAGTAGGAAACAAAAAAATATAGCTAAGTTCTATTTTCTTTTATCATTGGCATATCAATGCGACTTCAAAGTTCATGATTTTATGAGTATTTTTTAAATACAAATAGAGATTTCTCACCGGCCTTCACAATTATCCAGGTTTTTAGAAGTGACGCTTGCGGGCTTCCGTGCTTGCATGATATCTATAACGCGTTTCCACCATCAGCAATACGACTTCGGTCTATCCAGCTCCGGTTTTCGGTCCTACTTGAATAGGCTGACGCTACTTAAATAGAGTTTTAACAAATAAATTCAATTTATTTTGTTTAAGGAAACAATATTAACAGTAATATACCTATAACTGTAAATATTAGATACATAAATACATACATAAACTTACACCTTTTTCTCAGATGGGGTAGGCAGAGGTGCAACCACGATACCTACATTTTGCCTTTTATGTTCCGTTCCTCGATAAGATAGGGTGCGGAGCGTATCGCCATATCAGGCACAAATTCCTGATTCCGGGCTAATAATAATGAATAGAAAAATCCAATATCACTTTTCCTGACCTGAAGTTTGAACCCGAGACCTTTAGGGCGATTCACGTATTAAAATAAGTTCAGCTGCAGTGCAGTTGCGGTTAAGTTTCGATCAAAACAGCCCTTTTCGTATTCACGTAATTTTGACAACCGCTGTCAAATACGCTCGCGTCAAGTTCGCGTCACGCAAACGTTTTAGCGTATTCTACTGCTGCGCGTATATGTCAATCTCAAACAAATTTCATACATCTGACGTACAGTTGACGCGCAGCTCACGCGCAGTTCACGCGCAGCTAAACACTTACAAGAATACCATTTTGTACCAAAGCGTAAACTTAATTGTAACCGCACCGCAACTTGATCGGCGCGTCAAAAAGTTACGTGAATTGCACTACTTAACCTTGTAATCGTACCATACCACGCCACCGAAGCACCGAAAATATTTAAATATTAAATATGGAGGTACTCATTAATCAATGCAATATGGTAATTGTTCTAATTTTATAACTTAAAAACAAATGGAGGTGAAACATTTACATGACATGACAAATGTACATACATACCCAATACATAACTACATACAAACTTCTTTACAGTACGTTCTAAGTACAAACAATTTATTTCGTCAGATCCATTTTCTTACGGAAGTTTATATTATTAGTAATAGCAGAGGATTTATAAATAAAACACCATCGATACTCTTCTTTTGCAACTTCTATTATTTTTTATTATCCGCTACGCCTGCATTAATTAGTACCTCATTCTCTTGGAGATATTGCAACGCATTTGTTTAATGTCGTAAGAGTTTACGGAGTTCAAACCTTGAACAATGATCAAAGTACCATAGCATTCGATCCGTAATACGCGCAAAATGTTTGAGTAATGACTGTGGACAGTTCATTGTGTCGTTTGTTCCTACTATGCGTTTAAGTGTAAAACTATGTGAAAAGTGGGCCGATAGCTACGTAAACCCTTATAGAATTAATAAATACACACAATATGGCGTTGAATACACAGGTACGTTTATCATTTTCGCATAATTATATTATAAATAATTAAATTAAAATAAAATAGAACGTATTTAAAAGTCACTATTCGCACCTACTTTGTAACACGGAAGAGTTTATTTGAATAGCGAAACCAATTGTTATTTAAAATTGACCCCTATTAATTACTTAAATATTATATATTCATTCACACGAGGGTGTAATCTTCATTTAGGCATGTTTTACAGTCACGATTACTGTTTTAGAACTCTAAAATGTTCTCACGAGACCTTAAAACAAAGGCTTTTCAAATATACGATATCATGCATGCCTAATTTAATTTGGTATGTAAATGCAGAAACAAAAAATAAGTATAATGGGTTGTTATAAAAGGTATACAAGTTAATGATAAATAATTAGACGTCGTGTTTCATCACTTAATGCAGATGTTAATCTGTACGATCGCAATTATGGGGTAAATATTATTTTCCTCCCATTGAAAACAATGTGCAACTTTTCAATAAGGACGTTTCAGTTTTAGTTCCGTCTTTGTTATTATAAGTTATCATTGTGGTGCAGCAGTGACATGTGTCTTTAAGCGCCGTAATAATTTGGAATTTTATTTACCAATTTATCTTGTGGTCGATTTAAATACAAGTTTCTGGCAAGTGAGTTATTTGTATAAACAGGACGTACGTGACCGATGTTTTAGGATCTTTTTATGTTTTTCTAATGCTTCTTTTATGACGTTATATGCCGCAAAACAATAGGTTATTACACCGTATATTGCTGTTTAAGTTTGTAAATTAGTGGTTTAAAAATTACGTTTTTATTTATTGATCAGACACAAAGCGCGGCGTGCTATGATCTATGTAAGACGCTACACTCAAATGCGTAGTCTAATTAAGGAGTTACTGGTATATAATATTGATTAAATATCAGTCTTGAATCCCACTTTTGACTAACAATGAGATTTCAAAATAAGCGTTTTTTAAGGTGTGACTACTATCTGCGTCATCGTGACCTCTACATTATTTTTGAAACTAATTTCTCATCCTTTAGATACACTTCAACTTATTTCGACAAATATATTTCTTATATACTTCAACCAAATTACAATTCGCATTTCCAAGGCATGTCTTTACCGTTAAAATGCTATTTAGCATTCCGATAATATTCATAGGTTAGCCTACAAATTAAATGGGTAGTATAGGCACACTCTTCATCTCGACAAACTCGGTTATCGACTAGTCAGTTTAGTATAAAAAAACAATCGTACCACACGCGTCCTATATTCAAATTAGCTTTGAAACGCTGCGTGTGCTCTGCGTGAGCTCTCAGTAATTATATTATATTATAAAATTTCTTGTAAATTTCTAATTGAATAATAAGTGTGTTGTTTTTGTTCATGTTTTACATTTATAAATTAGTACTATAGTTTATTTTGGTAACGATGCAATTTCTATTTGTAGATATGAAATGAAACTAAACTAATTACGTAGTATAATAAAATAAAAACCATAACGTTCATAGAATTAAATAATTAAGGAAAATATTCAACCAAGCATCAATTTTCATCGCAAACTTGTTAGCATAAGACGTGTGTTAAAATTAAGATTATATAGTCGTTTAAGAGTTCAAACAAAACTTAAGTAGACAATACATCCTAAACAATGACGTATTCATACCAACAACCTTATGGACAATGCTGGGAGCTTTTCAGCCAATACGGTAATTTGATTTAATACTTTCTTTATAAATTATTAATTCATAAATTTTCAAATTTATACTTGAACATTTGAATTGCGGGTAACGATTTTTTAACATGCATTCCATAGCGTTAAAACATTGTTTGTTATCAGGTAACATTGTTTTATACTTCAACTCGCAGTGGTTATGCGCTCGTAGCATAACTGAGTTTTGTAATCCACTATCATCGTTGTTAGTTTATAAATAAGATCGGAAAAATATGGCTTGAATATATCTTTCATATTAAAATTGAATACGCTTACGTTGTTTCAGATCCTCACCAACTCGAAGCTTATAAGATCGAAATGTCGTACGGGATGGAAAAGTTTTTCCTCCTTTCCTACTGCCTGGCGTGTTGCTGGCCGGGGCTGGGAGCCAAGAGTGACTTGCGCGTAGTCCGGCAATGGGCCGAGTTGGACTTCGTGTTCCCCAGCGAAGATGCAAAGCTGGACGCATTGCAGCGGCGACACTATGTGCGCGGAAACTCTGTGCCTATTGACGTCGATGTTCAACATAGATCTGGTAAGATAATTAAAAATGTTTGTACATATTTAAAGTGGGTGAAAAGTAAAGATAAAATTAATAATTGATATTCAAAAGCACTCGGCAGACCAAACTAACAATCGGGTAAAGTCAACTTATATTTTTGTCCCGAAGACATTTACGAAATTGCGTGACGTTAAATATCCGTGATCATGACATCGACATTATGGAATTAAATTTGTATTAAAGTGTAATAAAAATAGGCAATGAATATCTTCGTTCCCACGGATGTAGAAATTAAATATAGATATTATATTGCCTTGTTAATATTTTATATAACTGGTATTAACCTTCCTTCGGACCTCAGAGGGGTATTTTTTATCGCAAAATTGCATTGTTTTCTTTGGAAGTATAACATCCTCAATAGCACATTTTAGAACCTGTTATTTTTTTTATTTTATAACTAAAAGTTCACACTGTCGACTTTAAAAGACGATTATGTATTTTTTTTGCATAGATTAGACACTAAATACGAAGCATGTGGTGATTTAAAGAAAAGCATTAGACCAAAAAAGTCGCTAATTAATTAGTTTTATGAATTTGAGCAACCATCCATTTATTTTCTATAATTATATTTTAAGCGTAAAAATAATTATTAGACTATTGTGTAACGATAAAATATTTCTTCCTGCTGCTAAACTACAGTAATTATAATAACAAATGGTACCGTTGTGATTGCTTATAATAAGCATTTTACTATCGCGTAGATCTAATCATACATCGACAATTTAGGTTAGTAAAAACGCATAGCAACAAACATATTGAGAACTGCGGAACCACTTGTCTAAGGTAATTGGAATAACATTCAATCTAAATGGATAGACAGTGGCTGTGAAACGTGAGGCCGCAGGTTCGGTCCCCGCACTGAGACTGATATTTGTGTGATCCGCAGGGTATTTGTTTTTGGCCCGGGTTGTTGTGAGACCGAGAAGTCTCGAAAATTTAGTGTACCCGTGGGATGATGGAAGAATTCAAATATTATTGTTGCATACTCTTTCAAACTTAAAAGTAAAACAGTTAGTACGCGAAATAATAGGTGTCTGATTTTACTGGAATCAAAAATTCTCTGCACTGGGGTGATGGCGGGTCGCGTCGGGTCGCTAGTATTATATTATATTTTCTCAACAGACTTGGTAGAGTCGAAACCAGACCTCTACTGTAAACGCGCAACCATTTGCTTCAACCTAATGAAACCCGATGATTAGTAGTATGTACATATATATCCTGCTGATTTCAATCCTTTTAATAAAACGGTACTGTTCTGATTGTACACTGAAATAATATAAACTTAAAACTGTTAATCAAATAAGTATAGTGATCGTTCTAAATCCAAGCTTCAATCAACACCAGAGCAAAACACACTTTTTGCATAATACAACACCCAGGAGAATAACTAAATTCTTCTCTTTTCTTTTTGTTGCTTTATAGTCTTCGACCCCAGGTATAGTACAATTGTTGTACTATGATGGCTTTGGAGCCAGCTGAAAATCAGTGCTGTTGTAAAACAGCGTATACTGAGCTGGTATCCATTCTCCACGCATATTACAGCAAATACCAGAATGGGCCTGTTATCTTATTCTTAACTTACTTTTATTGTTATTTTGTTGTATTGTGTGTGTGGAAGAAATAAATGGTTTAAAACGAAGGAGGTATTGTATGGAATTAATTAATTATTATTGTATAGAACGAAACGGCAGAATGAGACAGCATGAGAATAATTACTTAAGTCGTAAAACCAAATAACCCAACTATAAAACTAACCCAACAAACACATCACTACTTTTTGCGAAGCGAAGTTAATTATTAGAAGTTCATCATTTGGAAATTGCCGAAACGATTAGCAATATAAAAAAGTAAATATTAATACAAAATATGACATCAATTTTACAAAAAATAATCATTTTTTACGTAACAGGCACAAAGTTTACTTGTATGATTGCACAAACCGTTTACCGACATAAAAATTAATTTACAACATCTAAAAATACTCATTTCCGAATTCCGATTGTTACATTTTATTTAATAAATACCTATTAGGGGAGACCAGGGACAAACGTAACGATTTTTAAATTTCTTGTAATATCTCACAAACTTTATTGGATCACAAAATACTTACACATGGTACTGATATTTCGGCAATGTATTAACACCAACTTATAATGCAACTGGTAAATTACAAAATTTAAGGAAATCGTTCAAATTATGGAGTTTGTAAGAATCAACCTTCCTGTAGGGTTACATTGTAACAATACAACTAAAAACATAAATTGCTTTCGTATATAATTATATCGATTTTTTATCAATCTTTTACTTCTTACTACACTCAAACTTTCATGAACAAAATTTGCAAATACAAAAAAAATACTATTTCTGGATCTTTTTGTTGGAACTAATTTTTCCTTTTTGCTTTTGGATCTCAAGTTTGTGCGGAATATCAATCTTTGTTGGGTTTTTACTATATCTGCTATATCAAATCATATGAAAATACATCAAATTATCAAATCAAAATATAAAACAAAAAAGCTTTGAGATTTTACGATCATAAATGTATTTGAGAATGAAAATAACAAATTGTTACTTTCGTCCTTATATTCGAATGTTCCAGATTTTGGAAAACACATAAACAGATCCTCAAAAATCTTTAGATAGTTATTTTTATTTACACCGTTATGGCAAGAGGAATAGTTGTATTATTTTGCTGACACAATATGATGTAAGAAATATTAAACGTACCATAACAAAATTTTTACACAGTTACACAGTTGAAAAAGACGGGAAAAAGTTATTTTGGGGATATTCTTACAGAATCGACTAAGTACAACAAAAATTTGATGGCATAGCTACATAAGCGCATCTTAGATAAAGAGGGGTTTTGAGGTGACTTGTGTTCGTCAGGTATCAGTGTAGATAACATATTTTTTTCACAAATGCTTTATTACTTTCATCCCGCGTTACTTTTGTTCCTGGTATCCCCTACACATGTACATGCTTAAATTAAGTTTCAATTTTAGATTAATAAATAGCACAGATTCGAAAGTGAAACAAGTTAATATCAGCGTTATTTTAATACCGTTCTATTTTTCAACACATAAATTAATCCTTTTAAACTTCTGGTACAAGAGGTGGTTATTCTAAACCTATTTAAAACAAAAGTCTTTAAAGTTAGTGAAGGTCACTGGCCAATCATTCCGCAGTGGACCTAAAGCAAAAAATCCAAAGTCTAGTCTTAAGACACGTGTTAGTGCACTAGCGACCTGACAATTGCGTAAAAACCATATCAATATAAATATCAATACTATTAATAATATCTACTTGGTTAATTACTACTTATATACCTAACTATTACATGTTAAAACCTTGCGGTGACTTTAAAATCTCGTTCCGGGTTTCAAAAATAATACTTCGTTAATCAAAGGACCTCAGTCCTAAGATACGTTCAGCAAATGCTTACAAAAACCAGCCAAAGTAGTGACAATCCGCAACAAGGTAAACTAATGGCATATGACATACCCCATCAGAATATCTTTTACATTTTTATTAAGTTTATAGCACGGTGGCAATAATTCTGCAACATTGAAAAATATGGAAATGATATATCAATAGAGATATCGCAAGCAGGCGGGATGCCGTTGTCGTTTGAAAAAATATAAATTCAAGTTTTACTTAATGGTTTAGTCTAACAAATGGAAAAATGTAATAGTTACTATACTTCACAAAAAGGGAGACAAAAGTAAACATGAAAATAATAGTTTAATAGATCTGTCCTTAACCTGGGTAACAATTTTTTTTTTATTTAAGTTAAAAGAGCTTAGACTAAGATATGACAGTACCTGATAAGAAACGGCTGTTGCTTATACTAAGATAGCCCTGTACAATAAACACCAGCTACCATCTTTATATTGCAGGGCTAAGTTGCAATGGCTAGTGGGCAATTAAATCAGGTATTTGGGCATAATGTCACCAAAACTATTCACTAATGTCCTTGAAGACGTTATAAAGACAATTGATTGGAACAAAACAAGTATTAAAACGGGCAGTAAATACTTAACACACCTACGCTTTGCAAACGACCTTTAATTAATAGCTGATAATGTGTAAGGTATACATTTAAAAATGCTTGAAGTCTTACAAACCGAATCCTTGACGATCGGTCAAGGATGGACATGACCAAGTTCGTAGCAAGTAACTTTTTAAATTTACCCCATGGAACAGTGGGATTATCTGTAATTAATGTTGTGGATAACTAAATATACATAGAAATAAAAAAATATTTACGGATTTTATCGCGGACTGTCCGTCCCGTGACCGCGAAAGCTGTAAAGTAATCGAAGCATCGAAAAGTTAAAAAATTAAACCAAATCCGGGATTAAATCCGAGAATAATAGTTCATTTCAATGCGTAACATTCGCGTAAATCTACGAAACCATTATAAGTATATCTTAGTGACAGTTTGTGCTTGGCCCAGGATATCTAAAGGAAAGAAGTCTCCAGGCGTATACAATTAGGTTAAGCCACTTTCAAGAGCTTAGGTCTTCCATTCGCGCAAAATACTCCCCAAGGTCAAGTTTTAATAAATATATCCGGCTGACTTTCACCTATGCGGCCAGAAAATGGACGCTCACATAAAAACACGTGCGCAACATAAAAGTGGCTTAACATGCCATGGAGCTGACCGTGTTAGTTATATATCTCAGAGATATAATCCGCAATGCTAAGATCCAACATCGAACAGGCTTGTTGATGTCGGTCAACGAATAACTAGACTCAAGTGGAGATGGATAGGCCAGATGAAGTGATAGTCGATGGACTAAGGCAGTTACAGAATGGTGGCCTAGAGGGGTCAAAAGAAAGGTACCTAGGCAGATCACCCACTAGATGACTGAAAACTTTCACAATTTGATTATACTTTTATAGGGTGTAAGCAAGAAAGACTTACTAGCTCAGAAAACTAGTAAAATCCTATTCTTATTGGCCCGCTTCGATCTTCATATTAATTATTTTAAATACAAAATAATATGAACAAAAAATACATACCTCTGTGGTTATATATTTGTATGTATTTAAAATGGGTGTTGCATTATGTGATGATCTGGTAAAAACAATTAAACATGTTTTTTTTTTATTTTATGAAGCAATGAATCGTTTGTACACATTGTACAGGTTATTACGTTATTAAATACATTATCGGAATTTATGAATGACATCAGACACGTATTTTTTATTTAAGTTTATTGAACTTTCCGTGAAGTGCGTGATATTGGTAACAGACCAGACGCGGCTGCTAACATGTTTACAGTAGTTGCAGGTTCAATCCTCCAATCGAGTCCTTAACCACATACTATGAAAATGAATGAAAACCTCGGAATGAAACCTGCATACCATAGCGACTTTTTTAGTGTCATGAATAAGAAGAAGAGCATACTATTCGCCTGATGGTAAGCGATACAGTGGTTAAGTCACAATGTGTCCAGTAGTTATTTTGGCTCCAATGTCCTTCAAACCGGAACACAAAAGTACATATACATTGCTGTTTGGCGGGAGAAATAGACATTGCGGTGGTACCTACCCAGGCGGCTTCTCGCTTATGAGAGACCTACCACCAATATTTTTTTCTATGGTTAATGGTTTAATTTCTATGGTATGTAAAGTCCGCGAAACCCACATTAGGCTATTGTGTGGACTATATGGCCTAACCCTTTTCAACCATACTCTCAAATGTAGATCAGGCCCGTGCCCTGCAGTGGGACGTTTATGGACTAATACAAATTGATATTATCCGGAAGAAAAATAGGTAAAGCAAACTTAGTAATAAAATGATAGTCTTTAACCTCCTAGCGCCCAGAGATTTTGGAGCTCGTACTTATTATGGCCCAAATGTCCTTTTGAAGAACATAATTGTAAAACTCGTTATAATTATCTTTTCAAACAAATACCAAACGGTAATACTTTTTTAATATGTATTTTAGAAAATTCTTTGGGTGGTAATCAAAGCCGTGGCCCGAAAAAGTTTGGGCGTTTATGATGAACTCGGCTATGGGTATTTCAAAGGCACTTGGGCGCTAGGAGGTTAAATTAACTTAGATTTTATGGAGAGTACTTTGTTGCAGGAGGTCTTGCGTCACGTATTTTCATTACGCTCCCCCGCTTCGACGAGGGTCGGCCAGTAACGCTGGGAACTGTAGACGATCAGGGCCGCATCACCGGCTACCCCGACTACTCATGGCACATCAACCAAGGCTCCAACTGCGAAGGCCTCACCTCAGTCTTCAGAGTAGCGGTATGTAAAAACTCTCAAATAAGTGAATGTATTACATGTGACCTTCAGTTGTTAATGTGACGGCTTCCTATGAGATATAATTAGCAGTCTATTCTAATTTTTTGTCCCATACTGATCGAGAAAAAGCAAAACAAAAGAACTGATCGAAAAAAATCGTTACTTCTGGATAGTTACGACACGAGATATGCTGAAATGTCGCAATGCATGGATGCCTGTCCAAGGCCTCGCGACTCTCGCACCTTGAAGGTTTATCTGGCTTTCTCCAACTTATGGTTTATATTTATCTTACTCCCATTTTACAAACTTAGGTCTTACTCTGAATTTAAAGGCTGTGTGGAATCGCGACTATATTTATTTACTATAGAATTCGTTATTTCTGTGTAACAATTTAATTTGCAAACATACTATACTTGAAACAGTTCATATTATTAACGCCAATAATTCCAACTTTTCATTAAGTTAGTAGAAATGTAATATGATGTTATACATTTTATACATTCATCATGATTATTTACAGCTACAGGAAGTTCAGTATTTAAGTTGGACCTCCCATAAGGATTTCCATAGCAAAGTGTTGGAAAATGCCTGCCTAAAGTGACTTCCTTTAACCTGTCACACAGTACTTGCATATTATTAGCTAATAAGTTATTACTTAATCGTTATTAGATTCTTCGGATTACCTCAAAAATTCAGCGCTTATAATAAATTGTCTTGCTGTACAATTTTTAGTCAATGCGATAAACATTGTAGCCAGTAAATGTTAAAATATGCACATAATACATTTTATACGGTTTAAATTGTATTATGTTAATAGGGAAGACATTAGTTCGACAATACCACAACAATGTTGTTAATTATCTAAGTTGAATTCGAAGGCGATTTCATGTACGTCCATCATGTGATTTTATAGCCAATAACATGACATTAAACAAGGTTTGTTTTGTATCTTCCGTAATGTCTACGAATAACACATGCATAAAATGTAAAACTTACTTTATAATTTACCTCTACGTTATTATCGCAATTGCAAAGGTTTTACCTCCTCCTGAACTAATCATCATCTTACATGGGGCCGTGTAATACGGTATGAATTATGCATAATAATATACACCTGCCTATAGCAGAAATACTTACCTACTATCGGGAATCATCAGGGAAAGATGTCTTAGTTTGAAAAACTATCTTAAATTGAATTGCTTCACGCCTTGGTACAAAGCTCGTGCATTTAGGAAGAAGTAGAATAAAATAATTAATTTATAATATACCAAGGTTGATGCGTAGCAATCAATAAATAATATGCAATTCAAAAACAGCTTTAAAAAGAATAATATGTTCATGTGACGGTATTTTTAAATATTCATAAGCTAATGATAGCTTACGATTAGATTGGATAAACAACAGCAACATAAATCAATTTTGTTTATTTTATGAAACACAAACTTTTTTATGAATAATAATATCAACAAGACTCTCAAGATGAATACAGTGTTATATATTCAATTTAAAGTTGAATCTATTCTTTGGCACCCTTCTTAACGCATTTGATTAAACGCCGGCTGTAAAACAAGAAGCCTCCTCTGGTGGAGGTTGGCGGACTTTACATACCATACAAATTATTTCAAATGCCACATAATAATTCAAATATACGAGTAGTATGCAGCGAATATAATATTTAGTGGTTTTTTTTATAATTTTGTTATGTATTTCTATTTCAGATCGACGAGTGTAATCGATTGTGGGTGATGGACGCCGGTAAGATCGGTGACATACAATACTGCCCACCTCAACTTCTCGCCTTTGATCTCTCCACCGACCAGCTCATCTATAGACACGTCGTCAACGTCACCAGCTTCACTGCTTCTTCCTTGTTCATCACTCCGGTAACTAACTGCCACAAATTTATTATATTACATACATACATAAACTCACGCCTTTTCCCCAATAGGGGTAGACAGATATCAGGACACCCACGTTTCACCTAATATGTTCCGTCCCACGATGTGATATGTGGCGACCCCATCGCCATGTCGGGCACAAATTCCTGACTTCGGGCTGATAATGAATAGAAAAATCCAATATCACTTTGCCCGACCCGGCATTCAAACCCGAGACCCCAGTTTTGTAATCCTACCGTAGAACAACTACGCAGGCAGTCATTTATTATATTTTCATTACTACTAGATATTATGTCTAACTGTGATGTCTAACATCGATGTCATTGCGATAAAATCTTTCGTTGCTCAAGCTTAAAATAATGAAGAAAAATTCAATACGTTTCTTCGCATGTAAAATACATACAAAATTTAAAAAATACTGGTTTGAGGAAAACCAATAATCATCACTTTCAAACGTAGAATATTTTCCATTAATTATTGACATACATAAATTACACTAGCTTTCAACTTTTTACTCAGAATAATACGATTTATGTTTTTTCGTGTTTAATTATTGCGTTTGTCTTGACTCAACGAATCAACGGACAATGATCTCTTCAGAAAAAAAGTCGTGCTAACGACATTCTAGGAAATATGTACCTACAATATTGTGTTTGCTACTCGTATACGAGTATTATATCTTTGCGGTGCGAGTATACGTACAAAAAAGTTTCTAATTCCTGAAATATTTTTGGTCGTTACATGTTTTTTGTAACGCATTATTTATGCTCAGAATTTTTTATTACATTAAATACGGCTAATTTGAAAGGCCATTATAAACATAAAAGTGTTTTAATTCCACAGGTTGTTGATGTCAGACCTCAGACACCCGGGGATTGTTCCAATACTTTCGTGTATGTTGCTGACGTGTCTGGTTTCGGAGTACTTGTGGTTGATGTGGCCAGTAACCGTTCCTGGCGAGCTACTAACAAATACTTCTTCCCCTACCCTTCAAGAGGAACCTTTACCATTGATGGTAAGTCACTTGAATACTTTGAATAATAATAAAAATGCCTTATCTATACTAATATTATAAAGCTGCAGAGTTTGTTTGTTTGAACGCGCTAATCTCTGGAACTACTGGTCCCATTTGAATGATTCTTTCAGTGTTGTGTACTCCATTTATCGAAGAAGGCTATAGGCTATATCATATATCTTCACGCTATGACCTATAGGAGGAAAGCAGAAGTGATATTTCTAGCAAATACGAGGAAATTTTGTTCGTTTTTCGAGGTCCGATTGGTCGATATTCTAAACTGATAGTCAGAATTAAACATTTTGACCGCCATTTTAAAACGTGTGTGCACCCAGGCGGAGCCGGGCCCGACCGCTAGTTAGAAAAATATTTAGACAACAGACCATTCAAGTACCTTTAATCTGCTATCGTCAACTTCTATTCATTGTTAATATTTTGAAAGACATGCCCATATTTTACATAAGTAATTATATCAAAACCATTCATATATGAAGGAACACAGTAAAACAAAGTGTAAAAAATAACGTTTTTTTTTTTCAAATTCCAATAGGTGAAAGCTTTGACCTTATGGACGGCGTTCTTGGAATGGCCCTTTCTCCCTACCGACCTGGACAAACTCAAAGTCGTCTGCTTTACTTCCACTCATTGGCGTCGACCACCGAGAATGTCGTTCGCACTTCAATCTTAAGAAACGACTCTTTGATCCACAACCCATCTATAAACCCTGGAGATGTGTTTGTAAGTAACATCGATTTAATTCAAACATTATTTATTGATGGCAAATCGTACCCTCTTAAAAACGTATTAATTAACTCTTGCATCATAAATAAAATTTGATCTGTAACATTTTAGCTTATATTGTTAATTAGGAATCGTCCTTAGGGATAGAGATAGGTATTAAAATACTTATAAAAAAGTGTATTGCCACTTGGTGTGATATGCCCAAATAATATTTAATATCCGACAGTCTTTGACTTTTTAACAATGGCTTTACACGGATTTATATTTGATAAATATTTAATATAAATGCATTTTTCCTAGTGGTGGTCAGTAGCTCCACTAGTGAGAGAGCAAGTCTTTCTCCAATGACGTAATGACGTAACCCTGTAAAGCCCCATATCCTGCATTACATTAGGTTACCTATAAATCGCCTTGGTCATGTACATAAGTAGGGGGTGTCGAATGGCACGAGAATGCCACTGTCTGGACGGCATTGCGCATATGCAGTGTAGTCACTTTGTGGTGCCAGTTTTTTTTTAATATACACATTTAAAAACTCTTGTTTTTTAGGAATTCCCGGAGCAGCGTCCCGTCCAAGCCGCAGCTGAGGCTATGGACCGCGATGGCATTCTTTACTTCGGCTTAATGGAACCCCCGAGTATTGTATGCTGGAACTCCGCTACAGAATTCTCTCCGCGCAACTTCCACAAAGTTGCAGTCAACAAAGAGACCCTTCAGTTCGCAAGCGGTGTTAAAGTAGTGAACAATCTGAAAGGCGAACAAGAGCTCTGGGTTTTAACATCCAGTTTCCAGAGAGTCATGACCGGAAGTCTCAGTGGGGATAGAATCAACTTTAGGATCCACGCTGAAAAGATCCAAGAGTTGATGGCTAACTCTCCATGCAAAGCTCCCCCAAAAGGACAACACCCTGGCTACCATGCCAATATTATCTCTCAAACTTATCACCACCGTCGCCAATACAAATATGGCGCTGTAGCATTCTTGTAGAGATAAATGCTATGTCCGAAAATTTACAGCGCGGTTTCATGTGGTATAATAGGCCATAAACATAGAGTATGGTTATTAAGATATTATTTAATTTATGATGTAAGTGTTTTCTATAGAGTAATTTTAATTTTTAATATTTGTAATAAATAACATATTGTAACATTATATACTTTTTTAATTTCTGTTTCGTTTTGGCAACTGAAATAATTTAATACCTTGTAGTTTGTTTTACATCTCTGTAAGAAAATAAATTAGTAGGTATCCTGAATTAGATAATCCTTTGTAGATAATAAGATAATACATTATCTAAATTCTTAACCGTTTCCACATCAAATGAACTCCAAAATAATTAAGAGATCATAGGGTTAGTTATTAAATATTGTAAGGCGCGTCAGGGTCACATCATAATACGAGGATGAAAGGGGTAAGATAAGAACTTAAACTCCTGTATTTTATATGAGTTTACGTCACCCCAACGCACTTCATATTAAGTCATTTTCAAAACGATCGCGATGTATATTTTTTTTTTCACGCTTTATATTAGCTTCACTTGTATGTTTGTTTGTATGTTTGTTTGTATATTTGTTTAAGGAGATACTTTGTACTATTACTACCTATCTATTTAATTCCTCATATTTATTTCAAATTGACATAATCTCTCAATGGTAACTGTTGAGTTGTCGATATTGTCGTAAGCGAAATGTGCAATTGCACCTATCCACACCTATCTGTAGTCGTTGAATTTTATCGTCATTGTTGATTATTGGACTTAACAAGGAGTTGATCCGGCTTTCACCTTGATTTTAGGATGTCGATGTAGTATTTACATGGTGGAGCGCTGCGACGAGCACAACTAAATACTTAAATTGAGAAGTTGGCCTTCACCGTAACAAGTTAACAATGACATCAGATAAGGATACAATATATAGTTGGTTGTAAATGAAAAACAATATGATATTTTGTTATAAATATTATTTATATTGCAAGTAAAACATTGCTTTATATTATGTAATTCTCAAGTACTTGCTTTTAAAACGAAGTTTATGGAAACTGAGCAATATAAATGTAAGTGTCTGGCTGCCTCTGCGACGCAGTGTGTTGTATTTTTTTTTTAAACTGGCCCTGCAAAGTGGCGGCATTGCACCTGATGGTAAACGCAAATGCCGTCCAGGCAGAGTATCCATTGGCATCGGACGGCAGTCCCATGCCAATGGAAACAATTATGCCGGCCTGCTAAGGTGCCTATTTTATATGCTTAGACGCCGGTTTTGAAATGACAGGCCGCGGATTCGGCCCCTGATTGAGGCAAATGTTTCTGCAATACACAAGTATTTGTTTCGGGTCTGTGAGACCCAAAATTCTTTCGTAGCTTCTGATACACATAACACAATGCTTGCGTCTTAATGTTTTAGGTGGCGGTATCATAGAGCGAAAAAACTCACAAAAAATGAAATGTTACCAAACGTTTGCATTTGCAAAATTATATTCATAATACAAAATAAAAAAATAAAAAAAGGTTTGGTAATTTGGTTAAGGGTTGTCATTAATGATTTTCTTTTGAGTTTTGGTTTATAATATAAATCTAAGATAAAATAGACGTAGTAATAAACCTGAGTAATAAACGGTAAGCGTAAATATCAATCGACGTCAAACATTAAACATAAACAAACATAACTTACTGGTGGTAGGTCTCTCATATGTGAGAGGCCATCTGGGTGGGTACCACCGCAGTGTCTATTTCTCCCGTCAAACAGCAGTGTAAACGCACTGTTGTGTTTCGGGTTGAAGGGCATTGTAGCCAGAGTAACTACTGGACATATTGAGACTTAACATCTTATGTCTCAGGATGGCGAGCGCAGTGGAATGCCAAGCATTGCTTTATAATTCAAGGTGTTGTTTGGTTTTGCTACTGTTCATGAGCGGTCGTATCGCTTACCATCAGGCGAATGGCATGCTCGTCTCGCCATTCATAGCAATAAAAAAAAAAAAAAAATAACCGAGTATAAATTTGCATCTGACCTCTGCTAAAATTAGTAAAGCTCAAAGTTGTAATAAGTCGGTGATACGGTTCGCGGTAATTTCAATTCCGAGAAGTACAATTGCCTCCACAACATAATTCCTTTAAAACGAATGTATTATGGAGGAAAGTATATGCGATATCATCATAACATTGTTCTGTACCTATTTTATTGAGTCTGTCTGTCTGTATCAGCCCATATACGTCCCACTGTAGGGCACGGGCCTACTCTACAATCGAAGGTACGATTGAGAGTGGTTAGGCCATATAGTCCACCACGCTAGCCTATTGCGGGTTGGCGGACTTACATACCATAGAAATTCTTATAAATCGCTATGGTATGCAGAGTTCCTCACGATGTTTTCCTTCACCGTTTTTAGTGCGTGGTGATTGACTATCCATACACACATGACTCCGAAAAGTCAGAGGTGTGCCCTAGGATTTGAACCCGCGACCACCGTGAACAGTGGCAGCCGAATCCGGTCCGTTTACCAACAGGCCACCACGCACTTAACCTATTTTATTACCTAATACAATTTCAAAATAATCGTAGTTCTATTCAAAGTATTATGAATATTTCATCATATTTTATTATCGCAAAATTCTACTCACTGCTGACAATGTATTTTTTTCTTAACCTTGACAGGCAGACCAGCATGCGGCCGGCTTGATGGTAAGCGGTCATTGCTGCTCATGGTCCTTGCAGTGCCAGAGGCCTAGCACAACCAGGTCTCTGTCTAATGTAAAGAGATAACTTTCTTTGTACAACTTATAGCGCTCAGGGAACACCGGAGCAGTTCATTTCAGAGCTTGCACGTGCGTGCAAAATTTTTTAAATGACTTCAAAACAAATGGTCCAGGAGCCAGTTACAATTTCGGTCAATTATTTCCTCTCGAGCGAAACTTCGTAAAATGCATTAGGGACTTATACTATGAATACTCGCGACCGTCAGCTGCGACTCCGTGGGTGGGGCGGGCAGTGGCAGCCTCCCACTCATGGAGAAAAAAAAAGTTTTTTCAGTCATTTCCTCCCATTTGAAATTTTGACAGATTATAGTTAACCTAGTATTTTGAAGGAAAAACAAAGTCAGCTGGCCATTACATGGTGGATTATACGTCAGCTGACTGCTTGAACATGAAAAAAAAAAATATTTTCAACTAGCTTTTGCCCGCAACTTCGTCTGCGTTATTAACTTTATTTACAATATGTTTTATATTACGTCCTCATTTCTCCCCTAACACTGATAAAATTCTAAAACTCCGATTTACATCACTATTTATTAGTGAGCATCCTGTTGGGCAAATTATCTGGCTATATATATTACTAACTTTATCAACAACGATTTCCCGCTTTAACTCCACTTTAAACATAAAAATCCAAAACCTTACAATTGGTCATTATTTATCTATAATAAGTAAATACTATTAAACATAATAAATTCCGCCCTATAAATTTATAATCCCAGAGCTACGCACAATTTTACTTATGAGTCATTGATTTAAAAACTAAGGATAGGCCCTTCAGTACATTGGGTACGTCAAAAAGATGCCTGTGAAAATCGCGCCATCTGTTGGATTTTTACGTCAATGGCGGCCATGAAATCGTTTTTCAATAATGCTAAAATAAATGTTTATTGACTTAAAGTTATATAATTTTTACTTAGCGGTAATAAGAAATGTTATCTTTTTTTATGTGAACTTTCGGTCAACTTTATTGCACCCACGCACGATACAATTAGGCATTTGTCGACGACTTACAGACCGGTGCGCTGTGACGTCACGACCGCTGCATTGGTCCGCGGACCACTTTCGTGACAACACTTTTTGTACTTTCCGCCCCGTCCATATATTTTACGTCAATGTTATGAGTATTATTTGCGCGAAACCCATTTATGGATATTTAAAATGAAAGTTGCTTATGCCCGATATTCCAACACAACCTTTCGTCCATTCCTTCTTTTTCCCTGACCCTTCCCGTAAATGTTAAACTTAGTAAAAATTAAAATATTGCTTTCCTTATCCAGTTCTTGAATTATACCATCAAGCTCAATTTTTAAGGGTTATTTTGCACCCACGGAACCCTAAATACTTTTTATAAAATTTCATCCCTTTCATGCCATTTTTCCAAAATTAGTGCACGCCAATTTCTTGTGTTTATAATAGGTAGCTAAAATACGAATGTTCGTACCAACAGCGGTTTCGACTTTGCATACAAAATTACAACCATTATTTTAAGCCCTTTGAGGCTAATTTAAGACAAAAAAGTAAGAAGTTATTTTTGTTTTTGATTGACTACCTAAACAAAACTTGGCAAGTTTGAAATCTGTACCTTTCACGGTTCGATTTTCCATACAACATAATTTCACCCTTTTCACTCCTTTAGGGATTGAATTTCAGTAAATCCTTCATTAACACTGCTCTACATTATGATAGGAAGCCCCGTGTAAAATTTCAAGTTCTTAACTTCAGTAGTTTCAACTGTACATTGATGCGACAGTTTGGTTCTACAAAATTTCAACCCTTACCACTTTAGGGTTAATTTTAGAAAAATAAAGTATGCCGCTATGTTTGTTTTTGATTGATTTACAAAAGTGCAAAGTTTGTTAACTGTGGCTTTAACGGTTTCGATTTTCCATACACACGTTTTTTACCTTTTTCAGCCTCTTAGGGGTTGAATTTCCAAAAATCCCTTCTTAGCACTACCCTACGTCACAATAAAAGTCCTTGTGTAAAATTACACGTTTCTAGCTCCAGTAGTTTCGGCTGTGCGTTGATTAGACAGTTCGGTTCTACAACATTTCAACCCTTATTTTAACCCCTTTAAGGCGTGTTTTAGAAAAATAAAGTATGCAGTAATTTTTGTCTTTGATTGACTAACTAAAGTGCCAAGTTTGACAATTGTAACTTTAACGGTTTCGATTTTCCATACAACAGGTTTTTACCCTTTTCACCCCCCTAGGGATTGAATTTCCAATAATCACTTCTTAGTAATCACCTACGTCACAATAGAAAACCTTGTGGAAAATTTCACGTTTCTAGCTCCAGTAGTTTCGGCTGTGCGTTAATTAGATAGTCATTAAATCACCCGAAACTCGTAACACTTCAACCCTTATTTTAACCCCTTTATCACTAATTTTAGACAAACAAAGTATGCAATTAGTTTCCTTTTTAAATGACTAACCAAAGTGCTAAGTTTGACAATTGTAGCTTTAACGGTTTCGATTTTCCATACAACAGTTTTTAGCCCTTTTCACCCCCTTAGGGGTTGAATTTCCAAAAATCCCTTCTTAGTGCTCACTTACGTCACGATAGGAACCCCTGTGGAAAATTTCACGTCCTTAGTTCCAGTAGTTTCGGCTGTGCGTTGATACGTCAGTCAGTCAGTCACCTTCCTCTTTTATATATATAGATGATTTCCTCTCAACTAAAAATTTACCTGCTGATCGTTAATATACTACTATGAATGAAAATTAATGTCAGCTTGCTGTATCTCAGTGGAAAGTTTGTCGGCTGGTACCTTGAAATGTGTAACACATCAGCATCTATCACCTACTGAATCTTATCAGCTGATGGCTTTTCCCTTGACTTATAGCTAGCTGATTTCTTTCATTATTTACTAGAGTATGGTAACAATCCTCTTATAAATTTTCGTCCGGGAGGAAATAACATTTCTTAAGTTATTCGTCAGTGTGCTGTTTTTCTGTAACATTATGAATATTATTTCTTGTTATTTAATAAGAAATGTGGGTGATAAACGAATACACAGTTAATACTTAACCCCTAAAATAAATTTGGATGGAATTCGATAGCGCTAAACTACATTTTTTTGATTTTTCTTTTTCATGCAATTCATGGGTATTCTAAGCTGTCACAATTCACACTGGATGTAGGGAAAAAAAAGGTGGCCCCGGCACCGCCATTTTTATCTACGTTTTTGAAATACCAGCGCTCCCTCTATATTTATATACTCTCAGAATTGGTAAATGGTAAGATCGCCAATATTCCCGCCAAATATGAAATGAGCAAATAAATCAATCCCACAGCCACCTAAATGAACACTTTGTGCTGTTTTTCCAAAAGCAGTTCACAGCATTATTTATCGTTTAAAAAATGTAGCTGAAATACAATTTTTCATATGAATAGCTTCAGCAGTTTCAAATTTGCATAATATTTCAACCTTGATTTTCACCACTTTAGGGCTCGTTTTTAGAAAAGAGAGCAGACAATTGTTTTTTTTTTTTCTAGACTATTAACTAAATTGTCAAGTTTGACATCTGCAACTTCAAAGGTTTCGTTTTTCTCGGTTTTTCTACTTTCTCTAACCACACAATTTACCCTCTTCATCTCCTTAAAGGTTAATTTCCAAAAATCTTTCCATTGTACCCTACGTCATAATAGGAACCCTTGTGTAAAATTTCACGTTTCCAGCTCTGGAAGTTTCGACTGTGCGTTGATTGGGCAGTCCCATAAACCCAAATGGAGATTGCATTCCGTATAAAACACTGAAGCACAATTTACCTTGAATGCAGTCGCTGTTGCCTGCTATCCTTTTCTTTCGAGTGACAATGAATGAATAAAAAGTCATTTTCATTCATTGTCACTCGAAAGAAAAGGATAGCAGGCAACAGCAACGTCATTCAAGGTCAAATTTTTGTGCTTCACTTTTGTAAACGGAATGCAATGGTCATTTGGGTATAAGCATCTATTCTAAGGCTATGATAAACAACACAAATCGATAATTATATTTTGAATTTAATCGATTGATTATATTGATGAATATGATCGGTATCTTTAACAATTAATATTTTGTATTTGAGAAATGAAATATCTAAAAGATCATAATATTAAATGTATTTATTCTCAAGCTAACAGTGTACAATATTAATATTTCTTGCCATGAGATTAGTACTTCTTAGTCTGTGCTCATGCATCTCATGATGCAGGAATGTTATAGAAATTATAAAATGACTTTATATTATGTAATTGATCTGAATATATATCAACCCATACACGTCCCACATCAGAATATAATTGAGACTGGTTAAGCCCTATAAATACTCAGATGACACCGAAAAGTCAGAGGTGTGCCGTGTACCCTAGGACTTGGCCCCATACCCACCGTGAAAGCATCAACAACAAATAGACCACCGCACACAGCATACTTTAATTGATCACTACAGTTTAAATGCTGACTTATATTACCACAACGAAACGTTTATAGATATCAGGAGGGTGTATGACTTGATATATTACATGGAATTACCAATATCAGATACAATTTACAAATCAATGTGTTAATCGATTTGATGCAGTAATCAAATATTGTTTTTCTACTGTCGATAATCAACATCACTAAAACTAATCAATGTCACATTGACTGGTGACATTTGATGACAATTCCATGTTTACCTTTTCACTTGTTTTTTAGTTTGTGTTTACCATTTATTAAAGTGTTATTGTTATAAAAATAGAATTCTAGTAATAGAGGAGCATTTCAAAAATATGAATTAACGTTACATCCATGTCTCATTCAATAAAAATACTGTTTCCTGTTGTCCGTGCCAATGGCCAGAAGTTATACTTCAGGGGTGTAGTGAATATATCGGAGCAATATGCAATAACCATTTACATCACAAAACTTTCAGCCAACGTTGATTTGCTATCAGAAACGGATAAAAATATAGAAACCGATATCTATGGCTTTTATGGCTCTAGCACTGTGTCAAAGAAATTTAAATGTAATTCGAACTATTTGGTATTGGATCAGTTTGATCCCCATCATATTAAACAATTAGTAATTAATGGAAAAGAAATAAATACAAATAACTGTATATTTATGTTGTATGACTATGGCGTTATAAAAGATTCACAAATTAATCTTGATAGTAGCGACTTTTCAAAACTACAAACTTTGATACAAAATGAGCACAACCAATCAATCGCAACAGCATCGTATACACCAACTTTTAAAACACCATACTGGCTGACATCATCAATGTTCCTTCAACACATAATAAATTACTTCAACTTGGTCCGATGGCTTGTGATTTCTACTAAAAACAATAAAAAAGTAAGTACTTGTAACTGATATAACCATTTTTAAAGAAAGATTTTATTCTAAAATTTGTTTTCCTTTCTCAGATATCAATAAAACAGGGTAACCTTATCTTAGCCATAATAATGGATGTAGTTCTTGGTTACTTCATGCTGCAGTTGTTATCTCAAGACAAGATGGACATAAGTACTCTCCTTATGGGAATGTTAGAGGTAAATAATTGTGATTTAAAGATAAATTTGTTTCCATATTAAATGTGGCTTCTATACAATATAATATCCACACATGCAATTGTGAGTACACAGTAACAATGTAATGTATGTTTTCATCCACGCAGTTTTACCATAATAAGGTTTTTATGTTTGACTTAACAAAAGACATACAATATTTACTCCAAATACACTTCTTAAATTAAAAGTAGTACCAATTAAAATTATTGTCAATATGCCCCCAGAAACATCAATGATGTATTATTTTTGAAACTTACCATTTGCATATTTGTTTATAGTTAAGGTAAAATCAAACTATGTCCCACTATTTTGTATATTATGATGCATAATTGAAATAGTATATTGTTCCAGAAATTAATTAATTCCCTCTATTCTTTATTAAAATGGTTGATGGGTGCTCCAGTAGGCTTGAAGCTGAACAATGCATTCAACAAAATGCTGGGAAAATATTTTTCATATCATGTTCAGCTCTGGTGGCTGTTTCTAGGTAAACATTTTGTTATTAATTAATGTAAGCTATCTCAAAGCTTAAGCTATCTTAATTAAAAAATAGTTAGTTGTATTATTTTAGCAATAAATACCCAACAGGTATGTTGACTCCATTCTTATTATTACTTTTATCAGAAGATAATATTGGGAAGATTTGTAAACAGAAATAGCTTAAAAATCTGCTGGCTGATAAACAAATTACACTTATTTCACATTTGGCAGTAGGTGGAACAATAAAAGATGCAATTAACTTTCTAATGTCTCGTCCATGACATTGTCATTGTCTTTTATAAGGCACCCACATGTCTAAAGAGAAAGAGAGTTTCCCCCACACCATATTCATCTCATCTAATTCACAAACTATGTTGATGCTGTTTTAAATTATTGTTTAAAAAAGGATATTTTGCAGTGATTCTTAAATACTTTTCAAAATTAAATACATATTTCCAATATTATACATTTAATTTCATTTAGTAACAATTTATCTACATGTCTTTTAGATGTGTCAGGAGAGAAGCTGGACGTAATACTGCATGTATACCGCTACATGGGCTACTTGGGCGTCACTTTTCAAACAGCCGTCATATCCGACATGATATGTATTGCGACATTCCATTCCTATTGTATATATGTATATGCTGCTAGGTAAGCCTAACATGATATTATAAATTTGATATAAACGTTAGTATATTTCTGGAATCATTTCTGTAATTATAATAAATTTGTTTCCTCATCCACTTGGGAGCTTGCACTTCGAATAATAAATATGTCCCATTATGGTACTATTCATTTACTATGAAATTAATTGAATTATATTTAAGACTGGCTAGGCGGCGCGCGCACTTATACTGCGGTATAATAGTAAAGCTGAGGTCTCAGGTTCAAATCCCGGGTCGAGAACTGATATTAAATTTTTCTATTCATTTATCTGCCTAAAGTCAGGAGTTTGTGCCCGATACACAGATCACTCCCATGTGGCCCGATATAACGATACACTTGACCCCTATTACATCGTGAAGCGAAATACAAAGCGAAACGTGGGTATCCTTGTTTGCACCTCTACCCACCCTTTTTGGAATAAAAGGCGTGAGTTTATGTATGTACTTATATTGTGTATCTATGATTGTATTTGTTTCAATAGTGATTAATTCTGTTTTAGATTATTCAATATGCAAATTAGTGGACTCATAGCATTGCTAAGACTGTTTGTTGGACGGAAGTACAATCCTCTGAGAGGCGGGATCGACTCCTGTGAATACACTAATCAAGAACTCTTCGTGGGAACAGTTGCGTTCACGATATTGTTACTTCTGTTGCCTACAACAGCTCTTTATTACATCGTCTTCACTTTGGTAAGATAGGATTATTGTTATTTTATACTGGAAGTGACATCAGTACATCTGATTGTATATGGAATCTAACTAGAATATCCACCAACAAGTCATTGTCGGTATTATGTCGGCGTGCCCGAATTGCTAAACAATTGCGTGTCACATAACGGAGGTTTGCCCTATTGTGTAAGTATAGTGATTGAATCCGGATACGAATATCCTGCCACCGTCTAAATTCCAAAGGGTCCCCCACAATGTCATTCCGCGGAAGATATGGGACAGCAAAACTGTCAGTTCATGTCGGGTTATACATTGCTCACATGAAGCGGCTGAAAAATAACTCTAGTAACATTATTTAAAAAATAGTGAACATGGAATTAGTCATATTATATAGACTTGATGATAATTACTGTCATCTATGGACCAAACATTTATGTATATACAATTTTAAGACTTCCTTCGTGATGCAGTTGGTACGATGCCAGTTGTCTAAAGGGAGGCCGCGGATTCGATTCCAGCACCGAGACGATTTTTCCTGTGACCCATGATTTGTTACAACTCTGGGTGACTATAATCAAAAGGACTCATCATTCTTGGATTCTCCTGTCAAAAAACTAATATCTTAGTGTGGGGTCAGCTCTAAGCATGTGATAGGTGTACTTATTTATTTGTTTCAGTTCCGAGTGTTATCATTAACGGTGCAGCATGTACTGGCTAAATTAATATATTTTGTACAAACATTACCTATTTATGTAACCACATTGTGGCTGACACAAAGTCCGAAAGTAGCGGGTAAGTCCCATATTGTAATGGCATGAAATTACTTTTTTTTAATTGTTATAGCCAGCAACGAGCGTACGGTTTATCCCATGGAAACTGATCACTGCCACCTATGAACAATTGCAACACATAGGACAGAGATACATTGCCAGTATTTCTCTGAATGTGCATATTCCCATATTTTTGCTTTTTTTGACTGCCAAACCAATCCAACTTCACTGCCTGCTTCTCGCCGTAAAAAAAATCGGCAGTTATAAACTCTGTATACGCTAAACGTATTTTACTCACAAATCTCAGGACATTTGAATGAATATTCAATTTATTCATAATACTTTTTTCTTCTCTTACTATCCATTCTGTGATTTTTGGTTATCTAGAAGAGATCGCCCATAGTGATAAGACCGCCAATTGTTCACTTATTTGTAAGGTTTCTATGTTTTATTATTTCTATAATTTATGGTGTTCAACAGTGTTGTGATACAGATATAAGTATTCAATTAAATTGTGTGTTTTCAGGTAACATCCTGGTAGATGTGGTACACAATGATCAGGCTTCATTAGTCTTGAAGGTGAAATTATTCAGTATATCTCTGGGCAAGCTGGTGGAGGGGTACAAACCGCCCGTAGAGGTACCGGCGCGCGTGGAGTGGACCAACTTACTCTCCAATGTACTTGTGGGGAAACAAATAGTGTAACAATCAATAAAAAACCACAGTTGTTTGACATGTTTTAATATTGTTCAATATTAATATTGCGCAAAAATAAAAATTGTTTGGTCGCCACACGCGTGAATGTATAAATGCTAATTATAAAAATATTTGCAGCGAACTGGGCAAATATAATTTACATACTCATATGAGAATTAAAAACCGTTCACAAATAAACAGAGTACAGAACTAATTATATATCTATATATTATGAGCAGCCACACAAAACCTTTGCAAAGGTATGTAATATTTACCTAATATTTATAAACTGTTCTCTAGCACGTTAACATGTTACAGCTATAGGGATCGAATTGAAAGGTTCAAGATAATAAGGTGACGCATTAACATTCAACTCAAACAATCTTACCGCACATCAACACCAACACTGAGTAACACTAGTCAAATTGCATTATTAATATAGGACATTTGAAATTAATTATTACTATGAATCTCACCATTCATACATTCACAGACAACAGCGTATATTTTTTTGTTATAAACTCGTAACATTTTAAGGCAAGACTAGACGATACGTTATTTTACATTTTCTATAGAGTTTTATAAATCGTACAAACGTTGACAAAATTTAAATTGTTACAGTTGTGATAAAGAAATTATGGTACAGTTTAGTCACGCAGATGTCTGAATACAACACGAAAATTATTATTTTCTCTAAAATAAATTCTCTCTTTACATATATTTTTTAAATGTTAGCACATAATATGTTTATTCAATATATCAAAACAGATCTAGGGAACGAAATACACCCGCAGAACATCGATATTGTTAATGAACAGAAGTAGTTAGGGCATGCCAGTGTTATAGACACATGCAATGATTATTCTGCGTACATATAATAGATAGTTAGTCAATTAATTATCAGTCAAAGGTAATTCACTCGGCAAATATTATTGTAAATATCTATACATCTGATATCACTACAAACTTACTGATCTAAATCTATTCGCTAAATCTGTATGGAATAATAACATAATATTATGTAGTTACATTTAGATGGACTTTTCGCTAGTGCTGATGTTAAATTATTCGAGTCTTCACATTAACACGCGATATGAACAAGCCCAATTTATTACTTAACATATATTAAACTAATCTGCACAATAGTCTCAAAAATGATTCAGTACCCAGGCGCGCCGGTCGCTTCGCAACCAGCTGGCGAGTAACAAACCACTGCTCAGACGCATCGCACCTACCTAGACAAATGCATAGGTAAAAATACATACCGCTTATCGCAAATAATTTTGATAAAATTTAAGAGTGTTAACAATTTCATTTCAAACATACTTCTATCTACTATTTACATAAAATATATTTCCAAAATATTTTGTCCACTTGTAGAAACTACATTTCACGTGGCCCAATATAGAGGTGTTTACATTTTAGTTCGTAATTTTTATCGACATCAAAAATACTTGCAACACGTGCATTATATTGATATATTTTGTTGTGTAACATAAATGTCTAATTCCTTGATACTTCGATCAAGCGAATCAAGGAATCACAAACGCGAGAAAGCAATTCGCGACTCGGCGTGCTGCTAATTGCTATTGTTGCCAGTTCTGCGGTGGGTAGGCCAAAACAGTACCTTTACATATATATTTATCCTCGATCCTTAACTATTTCATTATCATCACAGACATTAGTAGATTAGGAAAATGTGACAAAGATCACAGTATCAGAATTTTACGATGAGTAATAATACATTGAAGACTTGGAAGCGATGTATACTCGTCTGATATATAAAGTATCACACTATAACACAAGCCAACGTTGCGAGTTGCGACGACTTGTTGCAGTCAAAATGTGGGATGATTACATGATGTTCGGGCATTTCCTTAATTCTTGAGTACACACCTGTAATCCTTATTGACATCCGATGTCGAATTTGGTGAGTGCTCTTTAGGTCTAACTGTACCACGACACGATGCTAATTTTGATTCCAAAGCCTACAATGAGAAAATTACAAAATAAATGAATGATATTATTAGTAAATGATGCTGTTATTATGCGCTATTATATACACAGCCAACACCGCCTAAACACACACAACATTATGTAATACATAAGAGTATGTACCAATGAAAACAGAAAGCGCTCTGAAGCCCCAAACCACCGAATATAACAATTTCCACTAACGAGACATTTAAATTTTACCGTTATGTACAACATATTATATACAAATTATGTCTTCGTCATTCTAGTACATCGTCCAATCTTAGTTACTACGATCAATTCCTTGCAAGAAATTTAGACCAAATGGTCAGCTATAAATACGTTCTAAAATACATTAGTATTAAGATATGATGGCCACTACATTTTTAATAAATTCTTATAATGTATATAAATATAAGTAAAATATATCAATGTAAAGCTATCGTTACAATGGAAAAATATAAAGCTATCCGTCTCTTTTTTACAACATTGCCGTAACTATAAAATTCGACTATCATCATTTTGGAATGTGCTTCGCTTTTCCTTGTTCATGTCCTTTTCTGATAGAAGCGAAACTCAAAAGATTTTCGAGTCCCTCCCGCGACCGAACAGCAAAAGATCTTCGCAGCTTTCCATTTTCTCCTGGCACAGAACGCACAAACGGTTGTTCGGACGCTCTATGTGCCAAATTGGATTTTTTTAACATGTTATCGTGTATGAGGTCGGAGCCCGAGTACTGCCTCGTGTAAACTCTTGGATGTCTATATTCAATAGTATTACTTTTAGTAAGTTCACTATCATCTCTGTCTACGTTTGCGGAGACTGCACTCGACGGCGTCGCAGGATGGTTATCGAGCGTGGGTGGCGATTCGCAGGCGCATTTAATCTTACCACACTCACGGCAAAGAAACCTTTCAAGCTGGAAGCAATAAATACCATGCACACTACCACAGCACAATACCATGCAACTGCTATACTACAACGCTCAATACTATTACAACTATTCTGCTTGTGGGAAATGTCAAATGACATATTATCTTTCATGTTATTACGATAAAAAAGACATATAGAGGATAAAAATAAATTCATAACAATATTCAAGTTTTGATTTTAATCCATGGTCCATATATTTTTAAATACATAATCTTTAAACAAAAAAAAACATAACTTGGTTTCATTTATACATACATACATAATATAAATAAATAGGTACACAAATATAAATTCAATACATTGAACAATTCTTCAAATAAAATTGTTAGAAAATATGAAGTAATTTGGTTATAAATTACACATATAAAATACAGTTTATTGATTCATCAGAATGGGATTGATATTCACAATTCACATTCAATTGTTCCTACATGGAAGTAATGACAATATTAATCATTTAACATTTAAAATAAATTCATAACAACAAGTGTAATACTGTATATTGTAATAAAATAAATAAATACATATATATACATAGCGAGATACAAGCTTATCTAGACATTTATAATATACTGCTCCTCAATGTAAGTGCTACTGCAATGGCCACTGTGATAGTATGTACTACAATTAGGAATATGTTCATTTTACTCACCCCAACTTTCCGAAGAAGGTCACCTACAATGTTGATTGCTGTTACTCTCGACGATGGCGTCATCGCATTCCCATTTATTTCACCTGTTTCGGAAATATAAAATAATAAATAAAAATGCAGGGTCCATTAAAATTAAATCTGAATCCTATTAAGACAAATTTATTTCCAATTTACATTGGAGAAGTGATTTAAATAATCTTCAAGAATATGGTTCAATAACTATATACATAATTCGGCAACATGGTCATTTTTACAAAAGTTGATTCTTATAAAATTTCATGTGAAATTATCCATGTTATAAATATTCCCTTATTGGTTAGGCTATCTATAGTAAACAAAATAATACCAAAAACTATCTATAATAAAACAGAAAATATGATAATTTTTTAAATAAGGATATTGCATACTTTACGCTCAAGTGAAGAATCAAATGTGTTTAAAATTGTTCAATGAATTATTGAATCAATAACCAGCTTGCCATATTGGCAACTATATGATAACTTAGCATGTTACCCTAGCAACCATAGTTAAAACACTCTTTTTAAGGTCAGCCATCTTATTGATTATTCATGTGAAATATTCCATGTATACTGTATATTTATTTATGTTTCACTAAATTTATGTAGAATTTAGATTACTTATAATAAAGAAACTGTTTACAATTTTAAGTTCTTTTGTATAATATATTTCAGAAAATTATTAATTGTATGTAATGTATGGAAAACAAAATATGTAAATAGAATAATTAAAACATACGTTTTTGTGGTGACATCAGTGATGTTTGAGTTTCAATCTCAACTTGAGTATGAGTTGAGTTTGAAATATGTCCATTGATGATTTGATTCTCATTTGTACTGTCATCTTCTTTTTTGTGTACTGGAACCCTTTCCATTACTTTCAATTCTTGCTTCAGATCTAAAAATAAGTTAAAAGTTATCGAAATCTAGTATTCATTAACATATATTATCAAGATAGTTAGTATCTTTGAAGCAATACTAATGCACAGCATGGTTGTGCATAAATTATGTATAAATGAAAGTATAATCATCAACTCTAGTTATTATATTATGGCAACATAATTTACCTAACAAATATAATTCGAATTTGCTGCAATTGTTTGAGCATGGGCATGTGCACAATGATGTGCTAACCACATAATGCTGAATAAGTCACTAGGTTTTGTTCATGAATACTATTTATAAGGCATCAAATCTTACCTTTACTGATAAATTACCTCATTCGTAAAATATTCTTAACATTAGCAGGAGACTAATAAATTAACCTATTCACATCATTGACATTTAGATTTAAAATAAAACTCAGTCACATAATTTACATTTAGCTCAAATGAGTCACCTGTTAAAAAATCATAATAAAATAACAAGTTATTATGCATGTCTCACCTCTTGCTTCATCTGTTGCTCTCTGCAACTTCACCCTCAAATTCTCTATTTCATCTACTTCACTTTCAAGAACCGCATTTCTTTCATAAGCTTGATTTAGCAGTGTTTCTATACATGACACAGATTCTGATATAATTCTGGAATGTGCAATAATATTGTTATAGATATATGTATAACCAGACAGTATTGACTACCCAAAACAAGTTATGTTTTTGGCTGATGTGGCAAAACAAAGTATACACATTGATTTACAATAAAACTTTGGTTACTTATATAATTGATTTAACAATTTCTTCTTCTAAAATTCATTAACTAACATTTTCTGGATTCACAATCAAGTAAGCCACAGAATACAAACATTTGGCAAATTCAATGATTTTTATTGTTGTTGCAATTACTTGTCTCTTACCTTTGACCTCTTTCCAAGTCATCATTTTTTTGCTCTAACTCTCTGATATATTCTCCTTGTTTGTCCTTATCTATTTTTAAAGCTTGTAATTCACTTTCCAAAGCATTTGTCTCATGCTGGCTCCTTTCTAACTTACTCTAAAAAAATAAAATGTATGTGTAATGTAAATATAGTCTTCCCTTGGGACTCATAATAAACAAATCTTACCCTCAACATTTCAATCTCATTTTTAAGACGTTGATTCTGGTGCTCCAAGTCTCTGTTTTGTTTTTCAACCTGTACTAATGACGCTTCTAATTCCTTTTCTAGTTGTGCTGAGTTTTCTGTATATTCATCTAACTCTTGTTGGATGTCGTTAGCCCTGCAGTTCAAACCAATGAATCATAATCGCATTTGTGCATGATGACATTTACCTACTGCACAAAATTTTGCAATCATGTCTTTAATATCACCACAACCTACTTACTTTTGTTCATAATATTTGGCCTGCTTTTTCCAATACTCCACCGTGTCACCGTCCGATTGTCTTGGAGATTCCATATTCACAGAAAATTACAACTTTCGACAAATCGAGATCCCAAGGATGTTCAACGAATCATAACAAAGTGGTGTAACGGGTTTTTAAATGAGTCGCATTTGAGATGTTTAATTATACATTCGGGTAAATGTGGTTGTGATCAATATTTTATTCGTTTTTGGTACAAATTGGCCGTTGTAGACAAAATGTGACACAACTTCTTCGTCAAAACTCCAAAACAATGTAAAAATAAAATGGCCGCAGTAATCGACAAAATTTTAATAGCCGAACTATTTTTTAAAGTGACATTTGAAATGTCACAGTCTCAAGATGCTTAGGCCCTGCCATAGAGGGTAATAGCGCCAGTAGTGTCTCAGTCCAACGTGGATAACTTTGGCCCACTCTATGTCATGATTTTAATTATTAAATAAATAATAAATACACTTAACGGTCACAGTAACAGCAAAACGCACTTAAAACTTTTAAAACCAGTGAATAAGGTTTAAGAACAACGACATTAATACATAGAACAAAAACTGTAATGAGGCAGAATGTTCAGTATTATCTTTACCAAAGAATATGTTTTTATTTTAATTTTTTTGTCTATGGGCACAATGTGTTGATAACAGCTGGCACCTACTTCTTTTTAATATTTACAAAATGAATTTTATGTTGTAAAATACAGGAATTTATTTTATTAATAGGAATATTATGAATATTCTTCTATCTCAACCTATAAGACCCAGAGATCGAAGGTTAAAATTTACAAAATACCTTTTGCGATGCAATTTTTTCCGTGAACAAGTTTCAGATATCTTATTGTTATTGAATGACGTGTAATGTTTCCAACGGCGGGCGATGAAGATATAACACAGGTCACGTCATTATCAGAAAATCCAAGTACGAGTAGCAATGATCACAATTCTACTGAAAATATACAGAGTTCATCTCAACACAACAACAGGGAGTTAACTCTCAACATGTTGATCAAGGAAATAGTGTTTTGCATCGCTTTGGCACTGACTGCTTACGGAGCGCTTCATAACACGTAAGTTGTTTGTTTACTTTACCTTACAATTTTTTATTATAGCCACTGCTAAGTATATTTTTATTTTTCCAGCCCGACAAAAATATCCAAACATCCACAAGCAGTGAGATTTTTTAGTCCAGAATCTGGCGTGACTGACTGGTACAGAGGGCAGCTCAGTCACGCTCTATCAATTATAAACAATGCAGATGTATCATTTGTAATGTACTATGCGCCATGGGATGCAGAATCACAGTATGTTCGCAAGGAATTTGAAAAAGCTGCTATGATTTTGAGTCACCGTGTGAGATCTTCTTACTAATTTTTAATATACTAAGTACCATTGCAAATATATTATTCTGCTTAACATACATATTAGTTATATTATACTGCATATCTAAATATAAATTAACTTAATAATTACTGTGGAATTCCACTGTAAAAATATAACTTGGAATGTTTTAGTACTTGGTTGTAATGATTATGCTTTATGATACATTATACACATACCACACAAAGATAAAAACCATCATAATTTTAGAAATTAATTTATCTATTATAGGTTCATTTTGCTGCAATAAATTGTTGGAACCCAGGTAGTGAGTGCAGGATACAACACAATAAAATACCATCATGGCCTATATTAATGGCTTATACAGTCAATTCTAGAGGAGTACTTTATAAAGGTAACTTATGTAATTTTTCACTTAATCCAATCTACTTATCACTTAGTTTTTAGATTTTATATAATAAAGTTATTGATTATTTTTATTGTTTGAAAAATCACATTGCAGGAATCAGGGATGCCCATAGTATGGTTAAGTTTTTAGAACTGATAATGAGACCTTTGAAAAGAATATCTTCAACAGAAGATCTTGTTAATTTGCTGTCAATCTGTGATGTAGGTACATATTTTAAATTATTATTACAATTAGACATGTTAATTAATTTGTGTATACATTAATTCTACATTTAGAAGAATCTTAAATATTCCATATTCATTTTACTGCAGAGCACATGTCTTCCTCATGTTTAGTAACATATTTCATATCTTTGAAATTGCAGTGTGAAAAACATAAAGGCGTGTGGAATTCTACACATTATTTTCCTCTATGCACTATAATGACTGAATGTTAATTATACATTATAATATGTATAAATATATTGTGTTATAGGCTGTAGCAGTAGCATTTACGCCATTAGCAGATACTTCGAAGTACTACAATACATGGTACAATGTTGCATTAAAGTCTCGTGAGTTTGATCCTGTTGGAGAAATATGTTACGGAGCAGTAACTTCTGAGGAACTAGCGGTGGATCTTGGAGTGGATTTTGTTCCAAATGTTCGGCTCATGTTATGGAATGATACAAAGGTAAGGAAGGTATGTCTGGGTTTGTTTGTAAATATATATTTTTATTGTAATGGATGGCGAGACGAGCATGTCATTCGCCTGTTGGTAAGCGATACGACCGCTCATTAACAGTAGCAAAACCAAACAACACCATGAATTACAAAGTAATGCTTGGAATTCCATTGCACTCGCCATCTTGAGACATAAAATGTGAAGTTTCAATATGCCCAGTAATTAATCTAACTACAATGTCCTTCAATCCGAAACAAAACAGTGCATTTAAACTGCTGTTTGGCGGGAGAAATAGACATTACGGTGGTGCCTACCCAGGCGGCCTCATTATTGTAGTTTTTGCTTTGAAATTCGCAACTTTAATATTATATGAATAATTAATAATTATGTTCATACAAACTGAGAAGTTTCACATACAAACAAATACGCAATAAAACACCCAACATTCATATTCATACTTCTGATTGGATGTCAGACACCACAAGGGGCTATTTGGTATCCAGACCTGAAACAAATATCTGTGGATCACACAAATATTGGTTTCGATGCGGGGATCGAACCCGGGGGTTCTCGTTTCACAGCCGGCGTCGAACTGTGCCCCGGAGGCTATCAAACATCATGATAATATTTAATCACACTGTATCTTTAAAATATTATTATAATTAAAGTATGTAAATATTGTTTTTTGAATATGTATTGTTGCATAATATGTATTGTTATACAACATTGATACAACCGAGCGACTTTTCTTTAAACTGCATATACTAGGCACCATTTTCAAGCTCTGTACTAAAAATCAATTAAATAGGAACAATAGTTTAGTCATAAATGATTTTTTAAGTTTTTGCTCTCTTTGAACACGCTGTTGCTTTTCGAACAGCTGATTACGTCCAACGCATAGGTCATTCACCTTAAAGCGACAAATCTTACTAAAATCTATGCGCTGTTGCCGCTCTGACACAAGTCACATAAATAAGTACAACTAAATTACTTTAAAAGTTGGCGATGCAAATAAGAAAGCAATAAATACACACACACACTTACACTTTCATTACGAGAGCGACATAGCAAAACATCCTGTGCGTAAAAGAAATAGAAATAGGTCAGTATGTGTGTGTACACACACATAACACGGAAGCGCGCCGCGCCGCGCCGCTTTGATCTTGCCGATCTCACGCCGATAATTTTAATTTTGTCTTGTTATTGACACCACTCGTAAATAAGTTTAAGACATTTTTTTTTTATTGTGACAGGACATGTAACTTTGGATAATTATTATTTAGTGTTAATGTTTCTGTGTTATTGACTGTTATCCAACAATGAATTGGTCGATTAGAACCTGTAAGGTGGCCACCGCGATCTCCGGACCTAATCCCTTGGATTTCTTTTTGCGAGGCTTATTAAAGAACTAGAAGTAGGGTTATTAAGCATTTGAAAAACTTAATAACAATTTAAACAATAATAATATTGTCCGTCGCTATAACTTTTACTTCATGTAAATGGAGGACATATCGAAAATTTAAAAATCTAGTGTACCTAAATAAAGTATGTTGTGCGCGTACTTCAAAAGTACCTAACTACGCACGGTGCATACAGCCACGCGGCGCCGGCGGCGTGGCCTTGGCGGCGCGGCGCGACAATAACACGCCGCGCGCGACGTTGCCAATTTGTTTTGTTATAATTCGGATCTACAGGTCAGTGAAATATACTTACACAGGGTGGTTACGTTTTACTCTTATTTGTAAGCTATTTAGTTTGTTTGAAACAAACAAAATCTCATTTTTGGTATTATAAAGTTTTTTGCCGTGTCGAATAAATACTAAAAACGTATAGTATACGTAGTGTAATTTTAAGCCCATAGGTCACATCAACTTTGTATATTGGAGACTAGATTATAGTTGAAATACCTACACATTTGCAATATTGCATTTTTTGTATAGTGCTTAATTCCACTAAATATTGTCTAGATGCTAGATAAAATGCTAGCAACATACTATTTACTGTGAATACTTTTACAGGAGTTCATGAGCGAAGGAGGTCGGATGCAGAACTGGAATGAATCTTCACTTATGCACTGGGTGTTGGAGAATTTTGCTCAACCGGTGGCAAGGATCATTCCAATGTGGAAGAAATCATTCAGTTTTGAACGATATGCAGATGGAAATCCAATTTTGATACTTTTTACACCTCTCAACCCCATATATGAACAACTGCCTTCGTACGCATTGGTAAGTTAATTAGCAACATCATTACTATTTCAATAAGGAAAATACATGTTTACTGTTTTACCTTATTCATTTTAAATGTTAGGTATATTTAGTCGCTATGTGATCAGTCTAATAATATGTTCAATAAGTCATATAAAAGTCTACCTACTTACATATTTTATCAGTGATAACATCCAATTTATAAATAAAAAATTTGCCAAATATTGTCATTTTGTCGTGTAGAAATTTAAATAACAGCAATTGTGTAAGTAGACATAATGTTATTTATTGTGTAAGTAGACAAAGTGTTATTTTCCTCAGATGCGTGAAGTCGCAATGGAATATTACAATTGCAAAAACAATGACACCAGCCAATGGACATCTGAACTAATAAAACTGCAACAAATACAAAGACTACTATATCAACAAAAGAACATCACAAGGTTCTGTGAAGGGTACAAATTCAACACACCGGTTCGAAAACACAAACACGTGTATAAAAAAGAAATTGAGTCACGAAACAACAAATACCCATGGAGTAATTCCACGCAAAAGCCTCAAAAGAATAGTATTTTCAATTTTCTACTAAAACGTGACTTAGACATATCAAGAGCTATCGAAAATGTAGACGGTTCTGAATTATTATCACATATGGACATTCTGCAAGAATGTAGTATTACTGTATCTGATCCGAGCTATACTGGATATGAACAGTGCCAATCGTTTGAGAAGTACATGAATGAAGAAACTGAACCCGACAAGCATGAAGAGTGAGTGTCAGAAATATGATTTTTTTGTGTTTGTATCCTATTATCACTATGAAGAAATATTTTCACTGACATCAACTCTCATTCCAGCTTAGGAACAACAATGCTGCCGTTCGAAGACGACCCGTATTCCCCTGAGAACCTGATACAGGACAATGTGAAACACTTCTGTAAGATGATGAAGTTTGCCCAGGAGTGGGGTCCGAGGGCATTCCCAGCTCGAGTGCCGGACGAGAGACGCAACGTGACCAATGTGATGGGACTCTCGTGTGTTAGCAACGCCAGTCTATACATGCTCGCCGTCGATAGTGTGAAGAACCACCATTTTGCTGAAGCGCTCGGTATAGATATCACCAGCAAGAAGGACATGACGGCTGTCGTTATATTGGATACTAAGGTATGTAGACTATTCAAGTAAGGTGCGTTAGGGTAACACCGTAATACAACCTTACTTTTTTAGTATTTATGAAAATTTACCTATATTTCATATGAGTTTACGTTCTTACCGCTTATGCACTACTATTACAATGTTAGCCCAACTCACCTTATTTTTGTAGTATTTGCGAAAATGTAAGCGTTAGATAATTTGTATGAAGCCTAATAAACCGCATTATGTGAGCAAGGTGTTGTAAATTAGTCTCTATCATGGAGGATATTTTATTTGTGCTGCATGCGCCAGCGACTGACTGCGTGTCGCGCAGAAGTGTGCTTGCGTGTAAACATCATTGACAAGTGGTATAATTTTTTTTTTGCTTTGAATGGCGAGACGAGCATGCCGTTCGCCTGATGGTAAGCGATACGACCGCTCATGAACAGTAGCAAAACCAAACAAACCTTGAATTACAAAGCAATGCTTGACATACCACTGCGCTCGCCATCCTGAGACATAAGATGTTAAGTCTCAATATGTCCAGTAGTTACTCTGGCTGCAATGCCCTTCAACCCGAAACACAACAGTGCGTTTACACTGCTGTTTGACGGGAGAAATAGACACTGCGGTGGTACCCACCCAGATTGCCTCTCACATATGAGAGACCTACCACCAGTGGTATTGTGTTTACTTTCAGCAAGAAAGCCAGTACGTGTTGTCGGAGGACTACAACGCCAAATCGATAAGAGATTTCGTGTACAACTTCACAACGAAGCGGTTAAAACGTTCTCTGCGCTCACGCATCGACCACGCGGCACACACGCACTACTTCGGTTCGCGAGGACCCGAGCTGCAACATAACGCGCAACACGACGCGCAACACAACGCGCAACAACACGCGCAACAACACGCGCAACAAGACGCGCAACACGACACACAATACGAGACCGTCCACATTACAGATCTCACCACTAAAACATTCCGAAGGCTCGTCAAAACTCCTGGTGCGGTATGTATATCACTTATACTACTTTACCAATTACGCACTAGTCCTATACGAAAATGCACGCATTGACGTTGCTATTTAAAAATAAGTAATTTAGCCGTGGAGATCATTGGGGGAGGCCTATATTCAGCTGTGAACTCCCTGTGGCTGAAATGAACGAACGAATTTAGCTGTCACGCACAGTAAGTTGCGAATTTTCTCTCCGTTCTTCTATCAATTATTATTATTTCTGAGATACAAAAATGTGCTAAAAAGACACATGAATGTGTAGAATTCATCCTTCATTATGGGAATCGCAGGCTGCCTGTTGCTCAGATTGGAGGAACAAGTGCACACAGCGATGCGCCGTGCGCGGGTAAAATAAGTCACAATAAAGCCAACTACTTTCATAAATATATATTATGTCAATGGCTTTCTCACATTTAGCATCTATTCAAAAACAAACATGGCTAAAATTAGGTACATCAGCCATGTAAAGCCCCATAAATAACGTCTCACAACAGTAAACGGTCACCGTAACTATATTAGACCTGGATAGGATTTAATAATTTAGTAGTAATTCTAGTTAGTTTCTTGGGGGGTGAAAGATATCCTAGGGTCATACAGATATGAGGCACTTTGAGCTCCAGTTCTCGGTTTGAATGGTTTGCGTGCCAGTTTTGTACCTGGCGAACTGGAATTACAATGGAGGATGTTATTGAAAACTATTATACTGAAAATTCTCGCCCAATTTCTCCAAATAGTAGTGTGACTGTGTTGGGGTGACAGAGACAAATATTTCGTGTATGTATCTTGTAGTATGATAATATATATGAGTGGTATGTGGAGCCGGTAGTGAGTAGTGTGTGTGTGCGTGCAGTTGAGCGTGGTGGTGGTGTGCGGCGGCGGGTGCGGCGCGCACGTGTCGCGCGCGGCGGCGGGCGCGGCGCGGGTGCTGCGCGGGGGCGGTGTGCGCGTGCGCGTGGCGCGCCTCGACGCGCTGCGACACGACCTGCCCTGGCACTACCACGCGCACTCGTATCCAACCGTCTTCGTCTTCCCACCTGACAGGTACGCGTACACACTGAATAATCAATACTGATCAATCGCACGTATACACGATAACTCATAATCATTCAGTGTTGGCTCCATAGTAGAAGTTGTTGATTACGATGAGTATAGCATCTATCATTTCAGTTTTATATACCAGTAATAAATTACTTTATGTACTATTTTGTTAATTAACATTCAAAACGAGTGTTATGTGCGATTAAAATATAAACTAAAAAAAAATACGTCAATGGAACAAGGATGCATGATTGTTTAATGCATCAACGTTGCGCTATAACAACTGTCTACACATAATACGTAAACCCGTCCAGAAGGCTTCTACGTAATATATTGATTTGATCGCAAGCATTGTTAAAAAGTCTTTAAAAAAAATGTTCTCGATTCGCCTAAATGTTGTGTGCAGGAGCGGCGAGGCGGAGAGCGTGGCGTACCCGGGGCGGCTGCGCGTGTCGTGCGCCGGCGTGGTGGCGCTGGCGCTGCGCGTGCTGGCGCCGCCACAGCGCATGCGCCTGCGACTCGCACTCTGCGCAGACGCACCGGTAACTACTCACTACTCCTACACTACTAAACTGGCTACTGACCAGTGTTACGGGATGGAACGTTACATGTTACCAAGTGAATATTCGTGCATTCAGTACTTGGAAACATGCACGAGGTGAACAAAACTACGGGACTTAATTAAAATGCTCGCTTTTATTCTTAAATTAAGATTCTTGATATTGTCTGTACGCATCTTTTACTCTCACTTTTTTACGGTTATCGTGATAATCTACTACGCTATTACAAAAATTAATAGAATCCATTTGTTTGTTTTAGTGCTTTACAGTACGTTATAGCTTGAAGTCTTTTTATCCTAAGTTTTTATCACTTTTACTTTCATTTAGTAACCTTGGGCAGTGATTGTCACTGTCTATTGAAATTTACCGAAGGACGAACTTATTTAGAAATAAGAAGAAATTCATAAATATATTAAATCGGGTTCAGGTGCAATATTGTCAAACTGATAGCATATTTGCAAGTCAGACTTATTGCTTCATGATATAGATAGAATATAAAATAGGGCTTAATTGGGGAAAACCCTGTTTAAAAAACAATAAGGTTATAAAAAGAAAAATACCTGCTTATCTGTTTTACTTCATCTATTTTTTATTATTAATGGTGCATCTACACCGCTATTACTTTTTGTTGAGCAACGTTTCCAAATGTTATTTAGCAACATCTGATAACTAAATGATATTTAATGTTGCTGTGTTATTAAATGTTAAGTAATGTTGTTTAAATTTTGAATAACAGTCAACAATCGATAACATTGTGAGAGAACGATGTTGCTCTTTGTCGAATTTTGTTATTTCTGGTATTGACGCGATTAAAAACATTCAAAATTGAATAACACGTAGCAACAAAGTTATAGATTGTTACCTCATGTTTTAGTCTTGCACAATGTTGCTGAACAAAAAATAACAATGGCAAGGATGCACCATAAGATCCAACTTTCGTGATAATCAACTCACTACTAAAAATACATAAAACAAATATAAACTTTGAATTACACACTCGTATGGGTGTTTGTGAGACCGAAAAGTCTCTCGTGGTTCCTGATACCCGCGACATAAGACTCGATCCTAGGGTGGGGTCAGGACAATGTATGTGACTGTTGGGTGTTATTTGTATTTCTTATTTCTATATTAATTGAATTATAATTATTAACAATATTTCTCAAGTGAAAACTTCGTAATTTTAAAAACCAAGCAATGTTATAAATACTTATTATTATTTAATTTTAATGTGTTACCCTCGTTTATGAGATAAACCTCACAAGGCTGCGGTTAATCGTAGAACTATGCAGTCACCAAAAATATTGTTTTTGGATTTTAAATAACAGTATATTGTATTTTAATAGAAACAAATATCGTCCCTTTGAGAGCCGCAGTCCACCAGAAGATGGAGTAAAGTTCTAAAACGTTAGTCATTACATCCCTTCCTTATTTAGCGTATAATGTCAATCAAAACCACTAAATTAAAATTAAAATTGCAATTTAAATAAGAACTAAATTAATTTCAGACAACAGCCGGTAAACATTCCTGCCTAAAAGACATCAGGGAGCACATAACGACAGTGATCGGTAGAAACCTCAAGTATTGGCGACGGAGTGGGGACGAAAAACTCAAAGACGCAATATTAAGAAGACTGCAATATTTGCACCAAGTATCTTTTAAGTTAAGCCTCATGCACATCGCAGATCTCAGCCAGAGTGCGGCGCAGACGTCACTGATCGAAGCGCTGACGTCACTAGCGGAACACTGGCGCGTACACTTGCCCGTCTCAACGAACGCGTCTGTGATTGGAGATTACAGTTGATATTAACATACATTGTACATAGTTAGTTGCTCATTGTAGTTTTCAAAGCATCTAATTTATTTTTGATTAATTAAAATATATTATTAAAATGTTGACTACAAACACAAGCAAAGCGTTTTTTTATTTTTATATTAGTTTTGGTAGTAAACTGAGTGCAAATTAATTAGCTATTTTCAAAATTAGCTGTACCGTACCACCATATTCGTTCCTCTGTGTCAGTTCGACCCAATTACTATATTTTATGTTACCTCTAGCTACCACTGGTACCTAGGGTCCTGGTTGGCAAATGCACAAGGCGCAGATATTTTGTTCGCAATTCCCCACTCCACTCCACCCCAATGCTTGTACTATAACTATTGTTTACTATAGTTCAAGATCAAATTAAAGAACATTCTTAGAATTATCAAGACTTATTAAAAATGCTACCGCACTAAAATTTGCAAGAAGTGATAAAGTCTATCTTTTGAAGTAAATTAAAATCTTGATTGGGATAACGGTAATCAGCAGCAAACTAAACTAATATGTCTGGTAGATCTATGATGACATTAAATTACAACATAATTCGGTCAAAACATTCATATTTCAGTTGTACATTAAAATTAAAAAAAATGAAATGTCCAAACAGTTCATGGCTTATGGTGTTAGAGTTATTTTTAAAAGTAGTACGCAAAAAACACAGCATTGACCACGCCTGCCGCCTGATACACATTTCATGTCCAGTGATATAAAATGTGAAGAGAGGTACACCGTTCGAATTTTTTTGTCAAAAACGCATTCGGGCAGTAGGAAATCGTACAGGATTATCTCCTCTTGGGCTGCCTCATCCTGCGGCGTATCACGGTGTTCTTCGGGAAACGAACTCCGCCTCGGGTACGCAGGGGAATTCCTTGGGGCGCTCTCCGATGCCGTCTCAAGAAATCCCTTTCGATGCCACGGCACCCATTTAAAACATTGAAGTTTATGTCGTATTTCAACCAGATAAGTTTGAATATCCTTTGTAAAAAAAAAAATACCATGTCACTCAGTCCCGGCGTGCGCAGGCCATAATTAGACCATTTGTAAAAAATCGTAAACTACAAAACAACCAGTAAGAATACTGTGGACGATATTGCTGATTATAATTCAGTAGACTTTTGTTCACGCTGACTCTTGACGTAGTTGGCAGTTAACTATGCCTTTACCCGCTACAAAATAAAGAAAATAATATTTTAATTTAATTAATACATTCTTTATTAGTATAGAATAAGTATATCGTTGTAGTTAGAACTCGACGTCCCTGCCGAAGAAGGAGAGCGTGTTCTGCTTGGTGCTGCTGCGCCAGCCGCGCACCACGCCCAGCGTCGCCGACACTGCGCGCCTCACGTACACCTCTGAATAGTGCAAATTAATTAATTATTTAATCAATCAATTCATTAATTAAATTAGTTAATTAATTAATTTATTTATTTATTCTCTCATAACAAAACGATTTATTAAGGATATACAATCACTTAAGATCTTATGTCTCAGGATAGCGAGCGCAGTGGAATGCCACGCATTGCTTTGTAATTCATGGTGTTGTTTGGTTTTGCTTGAACGGCATGCTTATCTCGCCATTCAGTGCAATTAAAAAGACTGCGACAACTAAAACACGATGATACTCAAACTACAAAAAGAAATTGTCGCTATATTTGTGTATTTTTTATTTGCATTGTGCCTGTAGTCATCAAATCTACATCATACATAGCTTCATGTTCGGTCGCAGTCTGGATATACCCTGTATACACATTACACATGTACCTGAAGGGTACACAATAGAGGAGTCTCGAGCCTGTAGGCATAGATCCAGGCATTACCATACCATACCAGCTAAATTGGAAAGGAAAAGGGATGGCAATAGAATAGGAAAAGGGATGGGAATAGAATAGGAAAGGGGTATAATGCTTTGAAAGAATATATTAATTCTGTGGTTACAAAGAAATAGAAAAAATAAATAGTATGGTGTGTGAGAAATCCAGCAACAAATTAAGAAATAATCAACAGGTACTGATTGACGTATCTAATATAATTTGTTTCGGTTTTCTCTTATTCGAGCTTTTGCTCGGATTTACTGACCAAACACCATCGCCATTCTAACGATTCACAAAAACTTTGTCCCCTAAAACTTTACTTAAAATTATGGAAATGTAGAATGGTACTGCCTACAGCGGAATTTGATTTATACGTAACGTTTTGTTGCCTTTTTGGCAAAGGTAGGTAACATGAGTTGGCCAGCTCAAAGTGGAATCAATTATATAGAATTAAGTATACCAATATATAGCAACTCTTTTCGATGATAAGTGGCACGATAGTGTTTTAAATTGATAATACCTCGGAATTGGATGAAAACAAAATAATCGCATTAGTCCATAAACAAATGCGCATATTCGGTTTATACTGAATGAGGAATGTTTTACGCAGGTGCAATAAATATTATCCATTGCGGCTGACGGCTCAGACTTCAAGTATTATCTTTCTCCAATTGTTGCAAATAAAATTGCAACAAATAGAGAGATAATTGCGGCGACCTTCTTAGGCCTCTGGCAGTCAGCAGACAACCTCATTAATTTATCAGTTGATATAATTTATTAAAAATACCCCCGTCCAAAGAACAGGTAACAAGAAGTGATAAGTATTCTCCAATTTTCACTATATTATTTTCAGGGAAACACGTTATGACTTCCGCTTTGCGTAGAATTTTGTATTGAATGGTCTGATCTAATCTCATCAATCTGATCCAATATTTCCTGAAAGTAATATGGATAAATATCAAATACGTAAATACATTTGTATTGCGTAGATCCTTCCTTTTATATATACAATAATATAAATTATTACTCGGAAATATAAATTGTTGGAATATATATAAAATATAAGGATTTGATGTAGGTAAGTATCAAATAATAATTATAAAATAAAATAAACATACCTTTAATGTTCGTGTTATTGAGGTTAGGAAACACTTCGTGGTATGGCTTGATAATGAACACCAGTTCGATTCCAACTACGCCTAACATGTAGTCGCTCAAAGTACCTGCAACCCGATTATTGCCGCTACCTTGATGAACCTGCAAAATATTACAGACGTAGATTACTTATTATTAAGAATGCTAAAAAGGCCAAACACCGATATTTGTTTGTATTTTTACACGGTACCTCTATAATATAAATAATTACCTCATACAGACGACCATCAGGCAATCGTGCTTGTCTTGCAGCGTATTCTCCTATTTCTTGTAATGACCGATAATTACTCGGCTGACGAAGAGAATAGCGCCAAGGATATAGAATGTATTCCTATAACAATAATAAATCTGTATATTTATCAGTATACAGTATATTTACCAGTATATTTACCATATACGTCCCACTGCTACTGCTGGGTACGGGGCTCCTGTACAACCAAGAGTACGATTAAGAGTATTTAGGCCACATAGTCAACCCCGGTTGGCGGACTTGACTTTACATACCACAGAAATTCTTCGCTATGGTATGCAGGTTTCCTCAGGATGTCACCATCACCGTTTTAGTACGTTGTGATTGGCTATCAATACACATATGAGTCCGAAAAAGTCAGAGGTGTGCCCTGGGATTCGAACCCGCGATCACCGCTAACATGTTGGCAGCCGCGTCTCGTCTGTTTACCAACAGGCCACCATGCACATAATATTATTATATATTGCATTAAAAACTATTCTGGATACAGGTTTCCAAATTACATCTCAAGAACCATTTTATGCTGGAAATAATACTAATAAATTCAACCTTTTTGGGAACGAAACTGGCATGCAAATGTATGGCCAAGTGTATGATGTCGCCGAGGCGATCAACGTACGAGCGTATCGCTTGCGCTTCCGACGTCGAAAATGGTCTAGTACCAGGGTAAAACTGCGAGCACAGTTCAGGTGTTTTGTGCACATCATCTAAAACAATTAGGGGTTGGAATTATTTACAAGATAATTACTAACAAGTACTTAGAATTACTGAAACACACTTGAAACACAACAGTAGTAATGTTGGAGCATACATTATTGTGTCACTATCTATCTATGATTTACCTACGAAGCCTTCCTTCACTCTATTATATTTATTTAAGCGATAGGCGATTAAATGCATTTTATAAACTATCACAGACAACAAGATAGCCTAATGTATCATTTACGTAAAGAGCGGCCATGAAATATAAGTACGAGTCACCTTGCCAATGATAAGCAAAGTTACGATTTACGTTTGTCCCAAAACATGTATCCTGTTGTAAAACCTTGTCAACATTTTTGTGCCATTGCGCCGGTCGTGAGTTGGTCCTGGCTGATATATTGCGTGACCATTGGCTCGGGTCCAAAGGCGCCAATCCTTGTAGACTTTGAGTAAAATGTATACCGTCCGGGTTTGCCATCGGTATCAAATACCTTAGAAAAGATAAACACATGATAAAAATTAACATTCCAACTGCTGATAAGCGCCGCTTATTCTAAAATGATAATCTGCGAAATTCAAAGCAAATGATTACCGTGATCTTTGTCGCGTTAATGTTATGATTTCTATGCACAAATTATGATTAACGACTAGAGTGTGGAATTTGGAGATCATTTTATTTTTCTTTTGTTGTACTGATTCGCATTTTGGATTAATAGCTACCTGCGTCGTACTACCGATATACTTATGTGAATTGTAAAATTTATAAGTGATAAGAGCCTTATTAAGTATAAGTCTTTAAAATGTTTATTTTCTAACCAGTCATAGTCGTTGAAAAACGGCGTTTGATAATTTGAATCATAAATCAACTTATCTGCTAGTTCAAGTATAGCATTCGGAGCACCCCAAACCATTCCATTCAAAGCTGTAATGGAAATAGACTATTAGTTTTTAATCTTTGTTATTGCAGAAGTTTATTTAATTAAGTGATTGATTACCTCCGGTAATAAGTATGCCAGGCTTTCTACTGTTCTTGTCGCTCCTTAATTCAATAGCTATTATAGTTCGATTTTCAGCAGTCGGCGGTTGGAGATGCACGACGTTAGCAACTTCGGGATTATCTTTAGCAAAACTCTCCGCTATGGTAATAAGAGCTTTATAATCAACATAATGAGGGAAACGCGTGTCACTTCGAATACTCCTTATTGTCCTTAATTTTGCTCCAGATCTGTATAAAAATATATTTAATTAAAACAATTTTATCATTCACTGCGACCAAGGGCGAATCCAGCTTTTAAGGGAAGGGGGTCATATAGTTCTTGTCAGAACACTGGGTCCGATCTCAATTGTCGAATTCGTAATGATGATTTTATAAAAGATTGTTACAGCAATGATTTGTGAACACACTTTTTTACTTTATTTATCGACATACGAAGAATTAATTGTGCTTATAAATGTTATCAATAAGATAATGAATAAATTATGTCAATCTGGAGCCAGCCAAGGGGGAGGGGTCATGACCCCCATGACCTCTCCCCTGGATCCGTCCTTGACTGCAACATTTTTGTTCTATTATTCTAGGTCTACAGTAATATATAATATGAATTCTAACATTTAAACACAAAGATAAGTCATAATAAGCACATAAACACTTACTGTTCAAAGTTTCTAGGTGGAAATAAAATCATAAAGAGGGCTCCAAAACTGTAAAGAATAAAAATTAAAGAAATCTTTAGTTGTAAAAGCATACTTTAATTAACAGATTCTAAATATAATGAATTCAGAATATAAACCACAAACACGGACAAATAGTCACAAAAATATAAAGTACGAGATCTATGTATGAGATAAACTTTACTGTCAAAATATAATGCCATAGTTAAGCACATAGAGAAAATAAACACTTGGTTTAGCATTACTTTCCGTTGCAATGCAAAGGTTTTAATCTTAAAAATTTAGTAATATTTTGATACATTATTTGGCAACTAAGTTTAAGAGAATGCTTTTGTATTTTATTAATTTATCGGTATGTATTTCTACTTTGCCTACATATTTTGTAACTCAAAGACGTGTCTCCTGGCCACAATTCTATATTTTTATCTTTCTACGTTATTTGTCAAAGGAAAACATCAAGCAATGTCACAGAATTGTTTATCGTTTCCTTACTATGAAAACTATAATATTTTTGATAATAGTAGAAATTATACAATTTATATTTTGCAGTGTAGAATATAATCTAACGGACTATGATTCGTACCCTGTGTGCCATATAACATGTGAGTATATGCAAGTGAGAGAAATGGTGGATAGTGTCACATCACTCCCAGTAATATACTCGACGTAGCAAATAATGTTACATTGTTCAACAGCATTACGGCATAAAAGAGCGCATGGAGAATACACGAGATGGAGGGCAGACCAGGAAACTACGCCCGAATTCTTAGTAAAAGTTTTAGACGAAGAATTAACGACACCGAGGACTAAACAAGTTATTGCTGTTAATATCCAGCCTATAACAAAAGGTGGGGAAAAGATAATCGTTGGTGGAGTTATGGTCCCCCCGCCAACTTCATTGACCCCACAACCTGATCCATTACGAGACTATACTCGTTTCGTCCCTCCTACAACAGTTGACGTAACTCGAATTGAAGGTGACTTATTTATTGTTCCCTCGCTACAGTCTAAAACTGCTGATATAATACCAGCACTGCCACTCCGAGGTAAGAAAAAAAACAATTTATTCCAAAAATGAACTTTGTTTACTTTGTGAAAGTTTCTATTATAGGTCTTCCGACAGTAGGACGCCACTCTCAACGTGATGATAGTCCACCAGCTAGTCCACAATTTCTTGCTCGAACACCTTTACTCTCAGCCCGGCAATATGCACCCATAGCTGCAGTTTCTTTTAGTCCAAGGACTACAATTTCTCCATTAACTCCACCTTCACATAATTATGTACGTATAACATGTTCTAGTTAAATATTAATAGGTAAAAAAATAACATACTTAATATATTAAAATTTTATTAGTATCACCACAAACCATTTTTGCAAGCATCTCGAACGACACCTTTGCCTCCTATTATTATTCCGTCACGAACATTATCATATTCGGAGAACATACAGTCAATGGAAGATGAAGATATTACGGAAGATATTCATTTAACAAGAAGTACATTAATACAAGAAAAAAATGTACAGAGAACATCCTTACGTGATTTTAAAATCAGTACTACCGCAGAGAGTGATTTAATTCTTCCGACCACTAGAGCGACAAAAATGGACAATAGTAGGAGAGATTTTAATAAATACAACAATGAGAAAGATGCGGATGCTTCTTATAATATGATGTTTTATACTGATGAAGAAAATGATAGTACAGGAAAAAAAGGAGACGCCGATTTGGGTGATAATTACGAGGATAAAATAAAAGCACAAGATGACTCAGTGGAATCAGAAACAGATATAACAGAGTCGCCCAGTGTGGTTATAACAACCACAAATATTACTCAGCCTGATATCGCGTATTTCGATAATGATCAAGATGCAGTAGAAGAAGTCACAACAGAAAAAAAGCAAATCCGTATAAACTTCAGCGATGCCAATGTTACGGTTAATACAGCCAATTTAACAAAGGAAAAAGCTAAAGAAAAAAATCAGCCAACATGCAGTTTGATCAAATTGAGACAACTTAATTTCAATTCACCACGGACGTTGTATGAGGTAATCATTGTAATCACATTATTTCCATGACAGTTATGTTCAAGGAAGGTTTGCTTTTTAACTTTTTTAACTGCCACGATGATTAAACCACAACATGCTATGGCTTGCGCACATCACAAATCATCTTATTCATTCTACTTAATTAGTCTAATTAATTCAGATTAATAACAATTCTATTGGATAATTGATTTTAAAATTTCATGGCATAGATAGTTTCACAAATGAGACAGTGGGCCGAGGAGAGCCCAATTGCTAAATGGATAGATATAACTGGTGGAAATTACACTACAATGGAAAATCCAATATTTATGATGATAGTTGATGACCCTACCAGCGGACAAATTGTTTCAGCGAAGCAAACTGTTATGATTGTCGCAGGTAAGGATTTTAGTCTCATTTAAAACACATTCGTAACAATAGAAACATTATATTTTAAGTATTTGTACATTAATCAAGGTGTTGTTTGGTTTTGCTACTGTTCATGAGCGGTCGTATCGCTTACCATCAGGCGAACGGCTGCTGAAATGCTCGTCTCGCTATTCATAGCAATAAAAAAAATTATTAATAATGATATTTTTAGGTATTCAAGGTAGAGATCACCACGCTGTAGCAGCAGCGTTGTACGTGTTGTATCAGCTAATAGAACGAAGTGAAGCTCATTCTGATTTACTTTCCAAATTTCGATTTTGGATAATTCCTGTCTTCAACCCGGATGGTTATGATTACTCCATGACGTTCCCTCAGGTAAATTAAATGGGGCTACATACGAGTATATATTAAATGTTGTATTTATGTTTAGATATTATTTATATTTTTTAATATTTTAGAAACGTGGATGGGTGAAAAATTTGCGCCAGTCCTGGGATGTATGTAAGGGTCGTGAATCATGCTACGCCTGTGAATCCTATGGTTTAAGATGCACCGTGCAACCTTGCTTCGGTGTGAATCTCGATAGAAATTTTGAATACCAATGGATACCAGGTCTCTCCTATTTTTTTAATTTTTATTTTAGTTAAATACAATTATTACAGTGTCAATTACGTTTATTCTGATAATAATATATTTTAATTTAACTATTTGCTTCCCTTTTTCCTGCAGATAACGCACGTTACAATGTATCGTCGTATCATTCTAAGAAATGTAGAGACTACATAACGACACACTATGATTTTATATGATTTAGTTTAAGTTAACAAGTAATCATAATAAGGATAGTTATAATTTAATTAGTTTTGTTATACACAGCGGAAGAGTTGCGAGCGGAACACCCGTGCGGGGCGCTTTACGCTGGAACAAGGCAGCTCAGTGAGGCAGAAACAAAAGCTCTCACACACTTCCTCCATGATCAGAGAACACCGCTATACACGTTCATTGCCTTCAAAGAAGGAGATGTTCTCGTAAGTATATACCATCTCTCCATAGTACCTGTGCTTTTCTTTCTGTTTTATATTATTGATGAATTAATTTATCTCTTTTTGTGCTTCAGGGCGTAATGTATCCATACTCGCATACAAGAAAAAAACGAGCATTCGATCATGTTTATGTGAGTTATTTTAATTATTAAAATGTTTGCTTTATACGAAGAGAGCAATTTCCAAACCCTAGATTTTATACCAACTATTACTATCAAGTTAATTCATATACCTTATTACTAATAAATATTTTTCTTTTCAAATAATAATTATTTAAGAAAAATGTATTTTTGATTATATCGGTTTATAATTTTTTCAAACTTAAGGTACATGAACCTGTATTAAATTTGCTTATGTAATTGTACAAACAATATAATGTAGAGACAACGTGCATCTCGGGCCGCAGCGGCTGCTTACAGCATCAGCGGTCGGCCGTATGTTGCTGGACAAACGTCGGAATTTCTCCGTATGATACTATTATTTATTTTTATTTTAAAATAATATGCAGTACTGCTCATAACTGGATGTACACGCTTTCACTGTTTAAAGACTGAAATGTTACGCAGGTACTCTTGCGTGTGCCAACATGACTGATTTCGCCAATAACATCATGATATAAATTGGTCGTCAATCATGAAAATGATTACCCTACCTTTAGCTAGCCCTACTCGTATTAGAACTATAAATCCCTTATTTAATAGTCAATACGTTTAAATAACTGTAATGCAAATAGTTATTACTTTAACAAAAGCGCCTTTTTTACAGCGCTGTATGCGGGCGGGATCGAAGACTGGGTAGACGGGCACTTGGGCATCGACAATACCTACACCATTATGATGTTTCGACCCACCGACGCCTACAAATCTAAATTAATCACTGAGGTTAGTTCTATATCATTTTAATGATGTGCTCTACACATAACTATATAATAGTGAAGAACCTGTGAGGAAAACAATATACATAACTGTTTTTTTGCATAAAAATATAATAAGCGATAAGACCGCCATTCGTACTTTGTTGTTTTGTATTGTTATTCTAATCTTAGTGTGTACAGTAAATAATGAAATAAAATATGGTCTACAAAGTTCAGTAATGCTTCTATTAATCCAAAAGCTCGTTTCAGTTTGGAACTTACTACTAATCTTAAAAACTGGCCGTGAGTAAGTGTATAGACACCGAATGCATGCACCTGCTACAATTAATTTGTCACTATCATAATCAATGTGAACTTTAAATCCGTATGAAATGTAGAGATTACGATAAGTTGCGATATAATTTTAATTACAGCGCGTGGTACACGAGGCGTATGCGGCTATGGACACATTACTACTACAAAGCCTTGGACCATTGGGACCTCCCGTTGCGACTGTCCACAGAGCCAGAAGTTCTACAGCGAGCCCTTCGGTGTCTTTACTTGCTTTGATCGTATCGTTTGCTATCAATATTATAATTACTTATAGCTAATTACAAATGATATAAATGATTGATAATTAAATGGAAACTTTCTAGTCCTTATTGATAACAATGACAATACAGTGGATCAGTTTCGTAAGACGAATATGCGATTAACGTGCATCGTTATTGTCCAGTTATTGTAAAAACTGTTTTTTGAAAACTTTAATAAAATGTATTTTAAATAATTACGTAGTGTATTTTGTATAAGACTATCGATTGGTCCACATTTCTGTATTTTTGACATTGTTCCTCGTGATTATTTCAATGAATATAGTGATTATTTAATGTCTAAACGAAACACTCCTGTCTTTCTTTTACGGATGTGATGATTTCATTTCTAATCGATCAAATTGATAGATCACCTCGGTATCGCGTGCTCTTTCGGGACTAAGTATAAACCTAATTAACTAGTAGGTTAATATTTATAACCCAATAATCAAATTCGATATCCGATAAGATATACCTACAACAGATAATGTGTAAGATAATGCAGGTTTGGCACGTGATACAAAGGCACACAAAGCTACTACATCCATTGTAATTAATGCATATTTGCACAAGAACGACACAATTCTGTCATATTCAGTATTTACATATTCCAATCATTATTATCGTAGTTTTCAAGCGCCCAATGCCTAAATTTTTGTTGCTATTATTAATTCGAATTTATAGTAAAAAATAATAAATAATAAAAGCTGGCGTCGTAAGACATCACAAAATCAAAGTTCGCGCACATTTTTTGTTTATAATGTTTCTTGGTTGTAACATCTTTGTAACTTTTTTAAATGCATTCAGGAGCCCACTTTACTTATTTTGCTATACGCGTATAACGTTAATCTATTTAAATGAAAATATTATAAAGCTCACATAGTAAATTGTGTGCTGTATTTATTTGTATTTTCTAGGTGTAACTGCAGGTTCCTGCGTAATGAGAACCAAACCTAGCATTAGTGTAACGTTTTTTGATTATTATTATTTATATCCACAAAAATCTTCACATATGTGCTTTGAGAAATTAAGAAGCCATTTTAAGCAGTAAATGGTCCAATATTTTTCCCAGTAAGTACCATATGATTAGTGTGGAGCACTTTGTAGTTCAGAGTCCTAATTAGTCATATTTATATTGAGAAGACTGCCTCGGTGACGCAGTTGAACTACGGTACGACTACAACGCTGAGGGCTCACGTTCGAATCCCGGGCAATGTGATATTGGATTTTTCTATTCATTTATCAGCCCGGAGTTAGAAATCTTTCATATACCTAAATTAAATATAAGAAAACAAAATAACCGTAAAAACATCCATAAAGAATATTTAATTTCGATGTAGTTTTTAATTTTAATAATATGATATGCAAAGCTACTTGCTTCAGGTGAATCCTATCTAAAATATGCACAATAAAAGAAAACAAATGATAAGAACATTAATTCTTGTAATTGCGTATCATATACATATATCTATCAGATTCATTAACCCCGCCCACTCGATAAAGATATAAGGAATATGTAAACGACAACATACAGGATAAATCATTTTGAAACTGACTTAAAAGTAGCGCGTACAATTTGGATATTAATCATCATTATTATAATTTAAAACAAAGCATGTTAGTTCGGACCTAGTTTTAGAACGTGGTAATGTAGAGAACGGTTACGGTATCAGGTAGACGCTTAAAATTTTCACAGAATATGGAGTTGTACCTATATTACTTTTCAAAATAAATAATTGAATAAAAATAAATTTAATATTAAGGGAGGTTTCCATACAAAAAACGTAATTTTTAAGCAATTTTTAACTCTATCTTAATAGACAGGGACAAACTTAATTTTTAGGGTTTTTTTTTATAGATGATGGTACGGAACCCTTCGTGCGCGAGTCCGACTCGCACTTGTTTTCAATAAATATAACTATGAGCAATCGCTGTAGCCGATTTCTGTGCGGAAGTAGGGCAGAAACTGTCATGGATAATCTATCTATAATATTATCCTAAATTTGTAGAATACTAAATAAATTGTATAATCCTATATTTGTTTAATAGCATCAGTAATTAGTATAGCGATTTATAAGAATATATATTCTACGTCAATTCCGCCAACCCGCATTAGGCCAGCGTGGTGGACTATATGGCCTAAGCACTCTGAATCGTACCTAGTCTCGATTGTAGAGGAGGCCCGTGCCGTGCAGTGGGACTTATATCGGCAGTGATTCATTTGTATATCAATATACAGAATACAAGGCGTGATAAAAATCACATGTAGGTACCTACTACATAGATAGATACATACTATATATTTTTACTTGATTACCTGTAAAATAAAATGTACACAACATAAGTACATAATTCTTAACTTTGAAATAAATATAATTGGATAAACACACATTAGACACGTTACACATTTCCTAACTATGCTCGGAATAGTATACATTTCCTATTTTTGTGTACAATTCCTAGATTGCATACACTTTGGTAACATATTATTATTTACACAATACAAAATAATTTGACATTTATTTATTTATTTACCATTTAATCCTTTTTGCACTTCATTAAAGAAATTACATCATAATAATAGTAGGTACAAGAGGCACGTATATCTGTATCTGTATCAGCCCATATACGTCCCACTGCAGGGCACGGGCCTCCTACACAATCAAGAGTACGATGGAGAGCAGTTAGGCCGTAGAGTCCACCACGCTGGACGTATATAATACCTTTATGTCAATGGGAAAAGTCTAAGGTGTATAGGAAATAATATTAATCTAAAATGACTAAAATACATATAAATACGAATACATACCATACATAGATTCATATACATAAATAATAATCGTATATAGGTACCTATCATAACATTTACCACAAGAAGCGAATGTAGAGATGATTGTAGAGGGAGAAAATAGTCTTTGAACATTTTTTTAAATGACGACATTGTTCGTGCCCGTCTCATCTCAACTGGAAGTGAGTTCCACAGTCGGATAACTTGGACAAATGATTTGTTTATAATAACTATGGAGTGCACGGGCATTCTCAGTTTCAGGTTCTCCAACGACCTCAGAAACTTGGAATATGAGTCATGGAGAAAGATGAATCGATCTATTAGTAAGAAGGCGTGAGAGAATTTAACAAAAAACTGTACATAAGTGAAAGAATGTTTATCATTCATCACACTTTGATAAGATCGAAAATAATATCGTATATTTTTTTGTATGGCGAGATTGCTATAAACTCTCAGTATGATTCAAATAATGTTTAAGTTTTTTAACGCACAGCCTCTGTGACGCAGTCGGTTAGACGCCGCCTGTGACACAAAAGGCCGCAAGTTCGATCCCCAGATCGAGATAAATGTTTGTGCGGCCCACAAATATTTATTTCGAGTCTAGGTGTTTGTGAGACCGAAAAGTCTCTCGTTAACTGTTGTTAGTTCCTGATACTCACGACTCAAGATTCGATCTTGGTTTGGGGTCATACTATGTATGTGTGTTGGGTGTTATTTATTTATTTTGTTAATACCTTGGTCATTTCAAGCACACACACACACGGGTATCGATATCCATAACCCATCCAAAACTAAAAAAAAAGGTTAAGTTAATCGTTTGGGTGTACCACAAATATTTGGTAAGGTTTGGGTGTTTGTGAGTGAAAAGTCTCTTGTAGTCCCCGATATCCACGCCACAAGATTCGATATTAGTGTGAACTGTGAGGTCAGAATTATGTATGTGACTGTTGCGTGTATTTATTAATGGATACGCGTTAGGTTATCGAATCTTTCATGACTCAATACAATATTCCAGAAAAATAATAGTTTATTATCATGACTTCTTTAAAAAATCAAAAATACTTAAAAAAAAATACAGGTAAATCGCAATTAAAAACTTAATAAAAAGATAATCTGTGTAAAAATACCAAGAGTAGTAATAATTAAGAATTTTGATAAAATGAGTGAAATTTTAATATTTATCGGGTTGCCATATTAACAATACTTAAATTCGATCTTAGCGCCCCCATTAAAAACAGACTGTTTTGTTGCCAAGCTGTGCATACGAAATTGATATGTGCTTTTCTTAAAATAAAAATGTTAACCTTGCAAAGTTAAATAACACTTTGTATTTTACCTACTACGTCACTACTTGAAACCTTCGAAATTTAAAGATATATGTACTTACGTTTTTCCTATATAGGTTTTTAATCTAAGTTCGTCGACTTGGGCCATAAATTAATAGGGATCGACGAGTCGGAATTTAATGCTCAAAGTGTATCTTTGATATAAAATTATCTAGATCCGTATTATGTCGTAGTTTATGTGTACACGGTACACACACGTTACCATGAAACACGTGGCACACGTGGTATCTTATACCTCGGAATTATAGTTTCTGACGACAAATAACTACTTTATCTATTTGTAACAAAAGAAATAAAAACATGCATGCTCCACACTTGATTATAAGTTATCAAAGTCCCGCCGCGCCACGCCGCGCCGCCCACTGCATCAGCTGATCGTACGTGCGTTGGCTGCATTAGCGAATATTGGATACAGATAATTATAAAAAATATAATATTAATAACCAAGCGATCGCGATACGGCTTAAGCTAATCCTTCGGTATACCTTCCAATGCAAATCTTGAAAATCAGTAATCAAAATGATACATAAAATGCCTAAAAATGCCTATAAAAATGATAGCATCAAAGCTCAGCCAGTCTCATACTCACTTATGGACATTTATTTTCACAACCAGGGATGCAGCTACCGTTACCTCCTAACAGATTCCTACGAGATAGTGATGCTAGCCAAGTACAACTTATTATTATATAAATTAAATAAACTGCCTACAGCTCTACCACTTATTTTTTCTTGTAAAATTTATTGAAAGTTATGAATAACATAGTCCAGTTTTTTTGTATAATATGTGGACTTGATCTTTAATTATTTTTTTAACGTTGATGTATATATGTTACATTTATGTTTGTGAATAACTAAAGATTCCGGAAAAGTAGTCCGTAGTGGCTACATACTCCAGCGAGTCTGTTCAGTCTATAATACGTTGACCAGTGACCTAATGTTGATTCCGTAAGTATGTTATTCATTATAAATGCTTAAAAGCGACTTCCAACATAGCAGTGAATATTTTGGAAATAATTATATCCTCTTGCCCCTGTTTCATGTATAGAAGATCCTCATGCCTTTGTACTTCAGTTGACATGGCCGTGTTATAACTCTTGGGAATGCTGGATATTCTATAATACCATTCAAGTCTCGATTAAATTAAAGTCTCACTCGTAGTTCACAAGCGCATAGCAAAACGACAATATTTACTTCTCGGTTTCGTAATAAAGTATTTTCAAATAAACTAATACATTTCTATGGAATGACTCACGCGTGAATCATATGAAAACACTAATAAATTTATATTGATAATGCCACTAATTTTCGAATCATATACAGAAATAAGCCGTTATTATTATTTAGGTGCTTATACTCATAAAAATAAAGCCTTATTAGATAAAAAAAACCTTAATACATATAGCATTAATATACGTACTCTTATTAAATTCATGCTAATATTATCTAGAATCGTAGTTCCATTAACATTATTAATAGTTTTCGGCAAAGACCTGTGCAAAAGATATCGAATTATCTCAAATGTCCTATAACAGTTTTTAATGACATTTCAATATTTAAGGTCCTACGCTTACCCATTTTTTCCTTTCAAGAAATTGATAGCTACATGGTTATGTGTAATGTAAAATGGTTATTTTAGCTGTTCGCTTATTGTGAATACGATTACTTACTCTGTCTCTACATTTTCTTACTGGTTTTATTTTCTATTTAATTTTTTTTAGGTTCCGTACCTCAAAAAGAAAACCCGGAACCTTTATAGCATCACTTTGTTGCTATCAAGACCCTTTTTCCTATGAACGCTTGGAGGTATCAAGCTGAAATTTTTAGTGAATTTTCGACACTCGCAAGCGACTCAAAACACAGGATACTTCCCGTGAACTCAGAATCTTGAAATTTGGTACGAAGCATGGTGTTATAGCACAGAAAAAGAAAAATTGTGAAAAGCATACATTTTAGGTCATTGTGGAGATCCTTGGAGGAGGCCTATGTTCAGCAGTGGACTTCCTGTGGCTGATATGATGATGATGATGATACATGTTTAGTCATATAATTTAATAAAAATATTTTTTTATAATTTTAAACTTACTACCTCTTTCCTTATGAGCAAGTAGAGATATTATATTGAAATTTATATCAAGTACTCAGGTCTATTATACCTTTAAACTGTAACAAAATCAAACGTATATATTTTCAAGTCAACACAATATATTTTCAAGGGCATAAATGAAATAATATTAATAAAATACAATGAATAAAGTACATATATGTATTGTATTGTATTGTATCAACCCATATACGTCCCATTGCAGGGCACGGGCCTACTCTACAATCGACAGTACGATTGAGAGTGGTTAGGCAATACAGTCCACCACGCTGGCCTAGTGCGGGTTGGCGGACTTACATACCATAGAAATTCTTCTAAACCGCTATGGTATGCAGGTTTCCTCATGATGTTTTCCTTCACCGTTTTAGTGAGTGGTGATTGACTATCAATACACACATGACTCCGAAAAGTCAGAGGTGTGCCCTGGGTTTGAACCCGCGACCACCGTGAACATGTTGGCAACCGCGTCTGGTCCGTTTACCAACAGGCCACCACGCACTTGACTTTATTAATTATTTTTATTATAATAGCTATAACACGTTCTAAATCGGTGGTAGTATTAATTAACGATACATAAGAGTTTATAATTCATTTGTACATTATCTAAATCCTAGCCAGAAGATACAACAAATGTGTAGAGGTCGTTAGTTACCGACGCGATTCGGTTTGGCTTTTCATAAGTTGAACGACACTTTTTAAGATAGCCTTTCTGTATCATGATTAGTTACATGATGTATTAAGATAATGAATAAAATCACTGAATATACATACCTATGCCTGTATTGTATCGTATCATGTGTGTTTAACATAAACGTCGTACATAAATCAATTAAAAAAAACCTACAAATTCCCTCTTTCTTTCGTCAATCAGACAAGACTAAAGTCTTGTGACTAAACTTATGATTTTTGCACTAATTGAGTGTCTTATCATCAAGTATAATAAAAACTTTGGCGAGATATTTTCCGTTAGCAGATGTTATGGAAAACGAGCCGGTCAGCAAATCCACACAAAATGATATTTAAACTGATCTTAAATTTTGTTAAAATAGGTACCAACTTAAGGGTGTATTAAAATTTTACTCTCAATTGAAAATAAAAAGTTAGGCTTGACCATAAAAGTAATTTCAATGAAAATTATACGCTTGCTCACTATTTCAAGTTTAAATACAGCAAATAAGTCCCGGGGCATCATAACGTTGTGGGCTCGTCAATGGTTATGTAATTTTACTTGCATTATGAATGACCATATTATAGCATATATCATATCATACGTATTATAGCATTTCCATTTGTAACAATTTTACGGACCATTTATTATGTGACGTATATTTCCTACAAATCTATCTACTCGTACATGACAACTGACTGGGACATCACTCTGCTCGTACCAGTCCAGTTCAAGCCCTATTTACATTGGAAGATTTTCTCGCGGCGTCAATCGTTTGAAATTATCCATTAATTATAAAATTGCATCTTCTAGGCGAGAAGTGGCTCTTCCACCTTCTATAAGTCAAGGCTCTAGTTCCAGTGTTCGAATTACTCTAAAGTCTATATCCGTACATATTAAAGTAAATGCTTTACAATAATTATTTGCTAGATTTTTATACGTTTTATGCAAAAGGCATACGACACAATTTTGTTTTATTTATATTTTCATATATTTTTTTAAAAGCTATATTTTACAAAAACGGTTACTGATTATTGATCTTAGATATCAGTGGTTTTATTTGGACTATAGTAAGGAATACAAGTTCTGGAGAGGATGCCATGTACTCCCACAGACAAGCCAATTATTGGACGTTTGCCTACAGGGTGGACGGACCACTTAGTGAAAGTTGCAGGATGTCGATGCATGCAGGCTGGTTCCAACAGGTTGAAGTGGAGATCACTGATCGACGTACATGTTCAGCAGCTGTAGATATCCTGTGGCTTAAAAGTGAGAGAAAGAGAAAAAAAATGGCTAGAGTTTAATAATGAAGTTTGACTGTAGGGGAATTTATAAAATTAAGTGAACCTTACTAATTCTCAATAAATTGCCATGTACTCGCATATTATCTGGACATCTTTTACAAGCACATATTGTTTTTGACTCGCTTCTAAATGTTTTAATTATTCCCAGAATGTTCGTGTTATTATCATACAATAGTAATATTAGAATATTATGGTTTACAAAATAATATGTCCTTTACTTTGCACCATGTAGAATGACAAATCTACATTTCATGCCAATAAATTATTCCTAGTATAAAAATATTCCATAAAAAGGTACTATTTCTTTATCAATTTATTATTTTATTGAATGGATTGATAGGAAAAGATTAGTTTTTGTCTCTCGTAAAATATATTTATTAGATACATTAGATTAGTGTACCTGATTATAATTAGATGGGCTCGTAGCAGACAAATGCTGCGAAATGAAGATAAAATACAAACATATCGATTATTATCTATATGACTTTAATCGACGCACATTCCTTTCATACACATATACGAGTGGTACCTATGCATTAGACTCAATATAAATTCTGATACAACTCTAAAAAAATATCTCATGCATATTCGGACATTGATTTTTCTGTTTAATATTGTGTGACGCAGCCAGTTCTTTTTGGTTACTCCTGTGGTTTAATTCACTCAAACCAGCTCAAGCGACAGTCCTGCAAGTTATAGGTAATACGACTTAGACCATACTAAGACTATAACTGCCAGAATTCAGTATCTACGCGTTATTTATTCTGTTCGTGCGAGTAAAATTTAATAATAAAATATATTTTTTTATTTAAATAACATGACATAAAATCAATAACATGACATGCACCTCAGACATGCACAAACTATAATAGGTATTACAAAATGAAAATTATCATATTGGATGGCCCAATTAAAGGACTCAAAAATAGCTTAAAAACAATATAAAAACTTAGTTAAAAATGATGTAACATTTCTTCCGTTTGAACCAGTTACATTTACATACTGTACAATTATTTAAAGACAAGTAAGATGAATTGTGTAAAATATAGAGAATATATAAATATAATGGTATATATACATATATAACGTACAATAAAATAAAAATTAAAGATACCTACTATAGTATCAAAATAGTATGTTACCAATCGTTTTATTTCTCCATAATCAAGAGTTTCCAGCCAATTTTATTTTAAGCTTTTTTAACGGAATCGTTCTTTATATCACAGTATTTTAAAATATCATTGTATATGAGTAAGTAAGGTTAGTAAGGGAATATATTTATAAAAAAAATTGAGTATGATGAGTAATGAGTATCCTTGGTGTATTTATTCCCCTGTAAAGAGCATCAGTGGTGAACCTGCAAGGTTTAAATAACATGACTTTTAGGATGGAACTGAGCACGTTGAACTCTTTTGACAAGCAGCAAATGAGCTTTGGCTGGGCCGACCCATACCTCAATTTAGTGTATTGACAGATGAAGAGCATAACAAATGAGTTTGCGAGTGTCAATGCCACGACCTGCGTAACGTCTTCATGATTTTCGGACTCTATTTGCAAGAGTGGCTAGGTGACACTCAAAGTTCAGTCGTTCATGACAAGACCTATATATTTTAAGGGTCACTAGGATCCTAACATATTCTTTTTATTTTAATCTATCCTATTGTAAAATTATTAACATTTTTAGCCACCGATCAACCTTTTAGGTAAATGTTCTACGCTATGCTTGCTGGTACATTGTCGAGATAAAGGTAGCATAAGAATGCAGTAATCAGCTGGACCGATAGACCGATTTGTAAAGGTGGTTGTGGGGATCATTATAGGAAACCTACATTCATCGATAGATTCACTGTAACTGATGATGGCGATTACTGAAAATCTATAAAAGCTACTTCCACCTAACGCCTAAACAATAATGTTCGCACTTACACAAAAACTGTGATTAATAGGCATACGATGAGAAGGGGTTGTGCAGCATCTAATAATCTAATAAATACAATCCATTCAAGATTCGTTTATTTATTTTTGTTTACTAATGTTTTGAATACTACTTGAACTAATAAGCAGTATTGAACAGTGTGAAGTTTACCTGTTATATTTTTATAATTGACTTGGTCTGGTAAACGAACTAACACTATCTGATGATATCATCGCCCATAAATACCTATAATATTAACCCATCTAGCCCGATCCTTTCCTATAGTAATCGTAGATAAGAATCGTGACACAAGTAATTATGTGTCTCTACCATTTTTAACTTAGTTTTATTAATAATTATATCGATAGCGTACACTGCCCTAACTACAAAAATCATATTTTATAGCAGAGCAGTTTTAAGTGTCAGTTGTAAGTGAATGTATTTTGGGTCGCACCTTGTTATCCACCAGGACAAATGCCTGAACTGCCCATTAATTCTATTTTACAATAATCTAGTCCATCGAAAGGTTGCCGGAAGAGATAAGAGAGCCAATTGTTACTATACCTTTGGTACTTAATTTTTATTTCATATATTTAATTGTTTCTTTTCTATAAATTGTTGTAAAATAAAATATATAAATAAAATCATTTTTAAGTAACTTTACAATAAGCATTAACGTGTCATGTTATAAATGTTCTTGTGTATTTCATACGCATTTTCTCTTTGACGTCCTCGTTGACTTTCTCTGATTCATACTGTATATTTCTAATACCTGTAAAAATACTTGTTTATCAAACAGAGGACGACAATGACTAAGATATCCAAGAAAATTAAGATTATTCAGTAAATAAGCGAAAAGAAAATGTATTTTAAAAATTCGACTTCTTGCGACACTTCTTGCAACTTATATAATAAGTATCTAGAGGTACATCAATTCCAAGGTTTTTTATAATCAAAATATTGACTGTCTCGCATATAATAATCATATATCTAGACTTCCATAAATTATAACGACTGGATTTTAGATTATTTTATTTTAATTCAATGTGTTCTATTCGTATGAGTATTGAAATAGGTCAAATTATTGTTTGAGGATTTTATCGCGGATTTACTTTAACTTTGATACGGGGAACCTAACCATGCCGTTTCGTAATCACAAACGCTGTAAAGTAATCGGATCTCCGGGAAGTTTAACACGTTAACTGCCAATAAAATGAGTATACTTTTCAATGTTGTTCGATGATTAATAATTCTTGATGGAGAGTCAGAAATTATTCCGCATTAATAAAACCCATTATTAAGAATGTATTCTAAGTAATAAAAAAAAACAATCGATGAAAATTTAAAAGAATAGGTTATTTTTCGTTGAATTGATAGGAAAGTTAGGCATCGCACAACATTGACCGCGTTGGCAGTAAAGTGTTAAATATGTAAATATTAAACCAAATCCATGATAAAATCCACTATTTTTTTTAAATTTCAATATGTCATGTCCGCGTAAATATAAGAAACTGTGATTATTGAACTTCCTGTGCCATTCGGAGCGTCGTGAGATCAAAATGTCTCTTGCTTATAATGCTTATAATACTCACGACATGACACCGAGCTTGGTAACTTGGTATCGAATATTGCGATAAAATAAATACAGTTGAACAGATCATGATTTAAAAAAGAAACGATGGTATAATTTACTCTATCACCATTACAATAGAGCCATCAAGATTTCTTGAGCCACGCTAAACAGCATGTTTCCATATTAATCGTTTGCACAACCTCGTGCTACTGTAGAGTCATGTAATTTTAAACTAGAGCATTTGCATAAAAGCTTACGTCGTCTAGGTGTCCAGTTATTAATTACTGTTTACTAACAAGTCGTAAATCTACAATAAAAATAACATAACGATAACTTCAATATTTTAATCTACTATGACTTATTTGAAAAATATTAAACAACAACACACAAAAACAACGAATAAATTTCATAAATATTAAATAATTCAATTAAAAGCAATATTAACTAGCCTAGGTACTTACCAAAAACCCGATATCAAAGCTGGTTTATGATGCAGTATTGGCAGTCTTTTGCAGTACCATAGCACTTATTATTATTATTATTATTAGCACACTGTATTGTCCTCGATGATACGATTGAATATTACAAGAAAATCAGCACAAGAGTAACACTTGTACTAGATTGTCCACCACATAAAAGAAACTACACGAAAATAGAGCGGAGCGGTGAAGCACGTGTTTCTCGCTCGGAAGTATCCACGAAACTGACCATGAACGTAGTGGCAAAGCACACGAAGACAAACTACCCTCCATTTCATTGTAATAAAAGCCCTTCCAATCGAATTGAATTTTAAGATTTGGCCCCACCTTCTTTAAAATATATTCAACACCTTTATAACATGTAGCTTGCAATAAAGATATTGAGTATTGAGTAACAATCTTAAATCTATAGAATTTCAATGCTGAATACACGCCTCTCTCAACATTTATAGAGTGTTGCAAATGATGCATTTTTGGCTTTGTTTTCTTTAGGGCGATTCTATTTAACTTGGAAAAGTTTTATTTTAATTTGTAACTGTAAATGATAATATGAAATATGTTTTTATACATATTAAGGTCCCTATAAAGTATATCAATGATTGGTACAAAATCCTATTCAATTTTGAGGAATTCCTTGCTGCATCATGGAATTCGTTGGACAAATTAAAATGTTTTAAGTCTACTTCCTAGCTTTATTAAGCAAAAATAATCATTGAAATCCTGTCGGATTTTGAGGTGTTCCCCGTATTTCAGAAGCTCAAGGTCCAATAACAATGCAATTTCAAAAAATATAACGGTTTTACATAACAATAAAACCGATATTATGTGCCGAAAAAGAAAACATACAGCATTGTTTAGAAGAAGTCGTGTATACTTTAGCCTTTTTATGTGCGGATATCCGGTCAATTGAGTGTATCTTTATGCAGATAGGTGGTGCCACCAGCTAGGACGCGACCCGAGGTGGGGATCGTCGTCTCTTCAGCGGTCATAGTCTTCACCAGGAAGAACTTCCTGCAATGCTGTATGTTTTCTTTTTCGGCACATAATATCGGTTTTATTGTTATGTAAAACCGTTATATTGATGTGCCTCCGGAAAACATACAGCATTGTTTAGAAGACGTGTTTGTTATCTGCTGGTGAATAATATTATATGCACAACGCTATGATGAACTTAAATATTTAATAATGTTATAGATTTTAATACAATACAATATTTAATCAGCTATACATTATAACTGCATATGGTATCATAACATATTACGACCATTAGTATAATACTTACTCATACCTTATAGCTAGATTAATATTAGTGATACAACTAAGTTACAATACACGGGAATCAACAATTGATACGAGTATACATGATTAGATAGATATCACTCGTGCTAATTAGGTTGGAGAGAAAGTCTTAAAAAATGCATTACGGTTCTCTCTCGGAAGCTCTATTTTACGACAGTAATGATTGAAAAATGTGGTGGAAGATTTCCAGTTACCCCGGGATAATATTTCGTCGATAGGAATATTATCTAACCATCCTAAGGACGCTACTGCCGATCTGCAGCTTCCCGGTGATGCATTAATGCCACTATCTTTAAGTACTGTCCGAACCCAGTTCCCTATTACGGTACGTGAGGCTGCTTTTGGTTTATTACCCATTGTTATAAATAGATTGTTTAAGTCGTTGACTTCTGATCTTTTCGATATGGTTTTTTGTATCAAAGAACGCACTAAAGATATTGGGCATATATTATCATCTTGGTGTTTAGAAAGTTTCCATGCAGATTGGCGGTGTGAATGGGTATCGGTCTTGGATCCGAAAGCCGGAATGAAATATATTGTATCGTGTCCATTATCGAAAAAACTATCACCCGAGATTTTAAGCAAAGTCAGATCGTGAACTCTCCGCCCCGACGCTAATAACAGTACTGTGGCTGTTCTGCGATTCAGATCAAAGAGAGTATCATTATGCGGGTTTGACGAGAGCCAGTCTAATACTATTCTAGGGTCCCAAGTAATAGGTAGTTTAACTATCTTAGGTTTGGAGGCGGTTATGGCTTTAAGGGTGTGTTTTATTATAAAATTTGTAAAGGAATGTTGTTCGACGTGAGGTCCGCAAAAAGTTAATACTGCTGATTTATGTACTAGAATTGTACTGTATGCCAAGTTCTCTTTTAGGAAAAGATGCATTAGGAATCTAGCCACATCAGCAGGTTGGGGAGATTTTGGATCTACATGAGAGTTGGAACACCATGTCAGCCACCTTCTAAGAGCTGGTAGGTATGTTGATAAAGTGGATTGTCTCCAACTGCTTTTCAATAGGTCCTTCTCTTGGATTGACCAGTCCTTTATTTGAGTGCCCCACCCCCAATTTTCCAGACTTGCAGGGTCTAGGTCTGCACTTGCGGCGGAGGTCGTGACGTTGTCACATCTATTAGTGTCTCCGATAGGTTCTGTAGTGAGTGTGGTTGTTCCAGGGCCCTCGATTTCAATTCTTGGAACCAAAAAGCTCGTGGCCATTCCGGTGCCACTATCAGATAGGTTCCTATTGCACTGTTTAGGTGAGCCAGTACTCGGGGCAGAAGGTTGGGAGGGGGGAACACCCATGCTAGCTTGTACGACCATGTTCTGCTGAAGGCGTCTGTATAGCTTGCTGATCGATCTCTGGAGTCTATCGAGACGTAATTTTCTACTACGGCAGTCTTTTGACTTGCGAATAAGTCTATTTCTGGATGGCCCCACTTTTCGAAGACTTCCGTTGTCGTTGGGGGTAATAGATGCCATTCTGCTGGCTGTTTGCCTCGGGATAGCCTGTCCGCTATTATGTTGTATCGACCTGGCAGAAAATGTGCCGATAGGGTGATGTTCAATTTGTCCGTCAGGTGTAACAGTTTGAAGGTCAGGGCTAGTAACGCGATTGACCTGGTTCCTCCCTCCTTCCGAATATAAGCAATTAGGGTCCGATTGTCCGACTGTATTAATACATGAGAGTTTTTTAATGTTTTTGCTTTTCTTGTGATTGCTGCTATAACGGCAAATAGCTCTTTCTTGTTGCTGTGCCACCTTTTTTGGTAAGTTGACCAAATACCTGACATTAGTATACCATCCAGCTGAGCCCCCCAACCCAAGTCCGATGCGTCCGTCGCAAGGAAATGAGTGGCAGGTTTTTTGTGTATTGTCGAGTAGTGACATGTGGCTCCGCGCCACCATCTCATCTCTCGATACACAACTCTTGGTATTGGTTGCTTTTGATGAGGTCTTGTTTTGTTGAAACGTCGCAAGAAGATCTGAATGTTGCGACTGTGCAACCTTCCTCGAGGCACGACAAAACTGGCGAAGTTGAGTCGACCTAGTATACTTTGCAGCTGGCGGAGACTTATCCGACTTTTCCGTAAGCAGCGATCCAACTTGTTGTTGAGCTTCCGTCTCTTTGGTATGGGCAACGACATCGTATTTTTTGCCGTCTGCCAACGAATGCCGAGGTACTCTATATCTTGGGTTGGTTCCAAGACAGATTTTTGGTAATTGATACTCCAACCCAGCTGTTCCAAGTGTCTCACGGCTTCCGCAGCCTGAAGACATAACTTGGAATGGTCTTGGTTGACCAAAAGGTAGTCGTCTAGATAGACTAGAACCCGACATCCCTTTGAGCGGAGGGTCTCCGCGACCCAACACGTTATAGAAGAAAACAGGTGCGGCGCCGAGGCTAGGCCAAAAGGTAGGCATGTCATCTCGAACAATTGCCCCTGGTAACTGAGTCTTAAGAATGGTCTGTGAGATTCCGCTGTTGGTACATGAAAGTAGGCTTGAGAGATATCTAGTTTTATCATCCAGTCTCCGTGTTGCAGGAAGTCTGGTACTGATGTGTGAGAAATCAAGCGGAAATGCTTTGTCTTCACATATTTGTTTAGGCTGCGAAGATCGAAAATCGGTCGCAAAGAGCCGTCGCTCTTTTTCCGGAGGAAAATCTTGGATATAAAACTGGGTGTTTTCCTGACTACCGGTAATAGAACACTTTGATCTAGAAGATCTTGAATTATTAGAGATTTTGCCGGTGATGGTGTGGTCGCATATTGCCTCATAACCTTTATTGTTGGCATTATGAGAGGAGGTTTCTTGTGCAGTGGTATTCGAAAACCAGTTATTGCTGATATTATAAATTTGTTTGCACCAATTGCTTTCCAATGGTCTTTGAAAGTCTTTAGGCAACCTGCTTTGAACTGAGTCGGATAGTCATTTTTTTCCTTCTTTGTTACGAAAGGAACTTTTTATTTGTTTGTAATTGTCTGCTTTACCCCTGTATGGACGTTTCGTTTGTTGCTTTCTGTGTATGTCATTAAAACTATTTTTGCACTGAATTTGAGGTCTAAACTTAGATGTTGATGGTGTAGGTTCATTAAATCTTCGTTTGGAAGGTAATTGATTATTTTTTGGTGGTCTTAGAGGTGACAACCACATATGAGGACCACCGAGCGACTGAATAAGCGAGGCAAGTTTCGCTTTATCGAATAAAAACTCTTCACTAGGTGGTATGTTATTCAAGGCAGCTTGAACACTTTTATCAGGGATCTCGTTTAAGAGTCTCTTACGCCTTGTTTCAATACATTCAGCCCGCTTGCCACATACAATTTGCAGTGTCTGTTCAGACAATTTGAAAGACGGGGATGAATTGCCGAAGGTCTCGTTAATCTTATTAAAGATGGTATCTGGACTTAGTTCGGTCGGGTTTTTATGCGCCCAATCGACGATATTTTGTAAGCCCGATTGCAACAGTTCCCTTTGATGCAACAAAGCATTAGTGATTGCAGCAATAATTTCCTCTGTTGGGGCTAGGAAATCTTTGCCTTTAGACAGACTACACATCTCATCGTTAATTTTTAAATTACAAAAACCGGGAAATGCGAGCATATCTGTTAAGGCTTTTTTGTAGCGAATATGCTGCCATTCAGGCGAGTTAAAATGTTGAAGCTCTATTAATTGGCGCAAATGTATTTCAACAGCTGGCTTGAGAACTTTTCTGTCATCAAATTCCGTCTTACAATGCCCTAAATCTAACGATTTAGGAACAGAAGCCGACGGGTTGGTCAAAAATTCAGAGTGGGTGTTGTGAGTGTGTTCAATTCTATCAATAGGTACAATATCGGCACTTGATGTACCTTGCTGATGAAGTAAGTAATTAGTAAGAAAACTGACCTGATTACACAGTGCGTCGATCCGAGGATCGACGGTTACCTGCGAATGCAGTTTCCTTTTCTTACTCGGCGGCTCTTGTTCGCTGTCTGATGAACTGTTGTAGCTGGAGGAGCCTTGATCTCCTTGTTCTTCTTGGCTAGGATTCTTTTCAGGCGTCGCCGAATTGGAGATAATAGAGTTAACGGCCAAATCGGTTTCATCCATCTTGTTGTTGAATACACTATTTGTTGTAGGTTCAACGGACGTATAATATTTTTTACAAATTACAACACTATTGATTATAATAGCACTGCACTATGAAACTGTAAACTTAACTCCTACCGGAGCTAATAACTGAGATATCGACCGCACTGGGCAAAAGTACACAACGCTATGCCCGCTGAAGAGACGACGATCCCCACCTCGGGTCGCGTCCTAGCTGGTGGCACCACCTATCTGCATAAAGATACACTCAATTGACCGGATATCCGCACATAAAAAGGCTAAAGTATACACGACTTCTTCTAAACAATGCTGTATGTTTTCCGGAGGCACATCAATACCCAAATTTCCCTGTAAAATATGAAGAGTTCCCTCGATTTTCCAAGATCCTGTTATCAGATCCCGATCTAAATAAAACCATCTGTGAAGTACACCCTTTCAATGAAAATATTTTTTCAAATCGCTCCAGGTGTCTTCGAGTAATCTGCGAACGTACACACAAATAAAAGCTTCCGACGAATTGTTACATACATACATATCTAAACTCATGCTTTTTTTCCAGAAAGTTAGGCAGAGGTGCAACTAACTCACATTTCCCCTTGTATTTTCCGTCCCATGATATGATAGGGGGTGAGCTTATCGTCATATCTGGCATAAATACCTGATACTCGGCTGATAACGAATAGAAAAAACTATTATCACTTTGCCCGACCCGGGATTGGAACCCGAAGCCTCAGCTTTATAATCGCACCGTAGTACAGTGGCACCACAGAGGCAGCCTCTTATTAAGTAGGTTAAAAATTATGGTAAAATGTAAAACAGTCACAATTCACTGGTGGTAGGTCTGTCGTATGTGAGAGGCCGCCTGGATAGGTACCACTGCAATGTCTATTTCTGCCGCCAAACAGCAGTTTAAATGCACTGTTGTGTTTCGGATTGAAAGACACTGTAGCCAGATTAACTACTGGACATATTGAGACTTTACATCTTATGTTTCAAGATGGCGAGTGCAGTGGAATTCCAAGCATTACTTTGTAATTCAAGGTGTTGTTTGGTTTTGCTACTGTTCATGAGCGGTCGTATCGCTTACCGTCAGGCGAACGGCCCGCTCATCTTGCCATTCATAGCAATAAAATAAAAAAATAAAAAAGTCACCGTATCAAAAAATTAAGCATTTCTCGTTGCGTTGTAGAAAATATTCGAAAGATGTCATTCTTTAAAATTTGTAGGGCCGCGCGGTTACGTGGGCCAAGTTCACCTCAGGCGTAAGGTAATGTAAACGGAAGAACCTTCATGCAGTCACTTACTCGTTGTTCGTTTTTACTTGCTAAATATAAACACAATGGCTGAGAACGAATGCAGATTGAAATTAGACACAAATTACGAGACAAGTTATCTAAAATAACTAAGTTTATTAGAGTTCTTGGTGCCACACGTTTTTTATTTATTAAAATTTCTATTTGAATTTTTGTTCGCATATAGTACGAAAATAAAAATTAACTAACGTTTAATAAAGGATATAATGTAGAAGTTGATTACAAATGATGTTCACAAAATATATAATTATATAATTTCTAATCTACAAAACTCGCTGCAATTTAAAAGTTTTGTGTAAAATTCATCATAAAGAATGGTTATAATTGCTTTACCATACGACTATTTCGACATGTTAAAGATTAAAATGAAAGCGTTTTCAAGCAAAATATAACAGACATTTAATAGACCTACCTCATACGTTTTGCATATTGCTCGGAGTTCCCTGACGCATTTTACCTCGCCATGTCAGAGCAAGTTCTTGGGATAAATTATCTCTACATTCTCGTATTTGACAACAAGTTGCATCTTAAGGTTGTCGGCCAAAGGTCGTATTTATGATCAGTCTGTATTTTCTTCATACAGTTTTGTTATTGTTAGCGTCAAAACTTGTGATGAGCAAAATAAATAACACTATCTTTGTTTCATCTTTCGATGCTATCTATCCGTACCTATAGCAATGTTTCTATCCATCTTTTTTCTTTTATACGAGGTTTTTTTTTGCAATGAATGTCGAGACGAGCTTGCCATTTGCCTAATGTTAAGCGAAACGATCGTTCATGGACAGTAGCAAAACCAAATATCACAGAGAATTTCAAAACAATGTTTGGCATTCCACTGCGCTTGCTTTGGCTACAATATCCTTCAAACCTGAACACAACCGTGCATTTAGCCGCCAATAGTAGTGACTATTGGCGGGAGAAATAGACATGGCGGCGGTAACTACCTCGGCGACCTCTTACATATGAGAAATCTACCACTTGGAACACTGATGTCTTCAAATATAAGTAGAAGTTGGTAAAATCAATCGTAGACAAGGTTTTTACTAATCTCAGATTATCCGTAGCTTATGTACAATATTGTGAGTAGCTTTCATATCTCGTGGGGTTTTATAGATTACAATATAATGTATACGGCGAGGACAGTGAATGACAGTTGATACGTATTTGTATAAAATCAAGGAAGACATCGCAAGACGTCTCACTTGCGGTGGTGCAACAGTGCGTTACTTAGTTGAAAACACAGTTTGGACTGAAGTGGCCGTCTAAATTCGTAGTACAATACGAACACACATTAAGTGTGATATTGTGAACACAATGGTACGATTTTCATAATTATTTTTGTAGGAATTTAGGTGATTTACATAATTTCCGTCGGTATTAAAATATTTCTAAAGTACAACTATACAGTCAGTGTAGGTTTAAGTGAAGGTGGTTGCTGTATAGTATTTCTCGTTTATTTATATGACGCGTGAAATATTTCAGTGTGCTTCAATTTTAAATTGTATGCAATAAGGCAATTTTCATACAGTGAATTGTGGCCTGTGAATTATCTTTTAAACAAGTTATTTATTGAGTGATAAAGTTATTTAAAAATGTTTAACAAACAGTGCACTTTACCATATGAAAAATGATCGTCTAGGCGTAAGAATTTAATATTTTCAAAACTAAATCGTGACCCTTTTAAAATTGTTCAATATATGAGCGAAATGTGGATTTACAAACAATAATATTTTTTGAATGCCAATGCCATAATAACCACTTATTGAATACCACCTTCCGACCTCGATCTTTGAATTTATAACGAATCAAGGAAGCGCAACGCCCAACAGATTCGAGTTTTGCATCTTAGGGTTGCGGGTTTTTATCTCCGCACCCATAAATATTTTGACATTGTAATGTAACATTGCTTGCATCAGGAAAACGAGTATGTAGTTATAAACAAATGATTTTCTAAATAAATATTTAGCCATGTTTTCTTCTCCTAAGATATACAATACTTTGTACTATTCGATATGGGCGCTAATGAACCTAAATGTTAAATAATAATCATAAAAAATATATATTTTTGCACGACATATTCGGCCCACGGTCATGCACGCTAACCAAACCATATTTTGTTTTGAGTTTACATTGCTGGCTACAATATTTTTTTATGATTTACATATTATATCATCATATAAACCTTGTGACCATTAAAATGCTGTAAAGATCAAATTCGACCTTAATAAATATAGTTAGATTACATTTTTGACACTATACGAGTATTACATTATTTTATTTATTCTTCACGAATGTATGCGCAGGTGAGAAACACTGTAATGTACACATTTGATTTATTATTCTATATTATTGTATAGTATTTTTCACAAATGAATAAATATCATTTCATGCTTCTCATTTTAATATTAAAATAAAAAAACTGTAGTATTTCTTAAATATTAAAACGCCGCATTGACAGCCTCTGTGCCACAGTTAGTTAGACACCGGGTGTGAAACGAGAGGCCGTGGGTTCGATCCTCGTACCACTACAAGTGTTTATGAAGCCCATAAGTATTTGTCTCATGTCTGGGTGTTCGTGAGACCATAAGGCCTTCGTAGTTTCTGATATTTACGACATAAGACTTTATTGATCTTAATATAGAGCTAGGACTATGTTTATGACTTTTGGAAGTATTTCTTTTATTGTTAACATTATTTTGAATTTACCATTGGTAAATATTATTATATCAATATTGTTACCTTAAAATACAATTTGCGGTAAATGAGATGATTAAACAGCTTAATGCGAGCTTAATAGTAGATTGTATTGAGACTAGGGCCAAAAAACTTGTTGTTTTAAATATTTTCCTTAAAATAAATCACGGAATACGTTCAGCAGAACCACAGAAGCAGACCAAACTTTCAATCCCATAAATATTCATTCTCTAACTCAGTGGTCCTTTACCGGTGGTCTCTGGAATTTCTCCCTAGGCTATCCTTAAAATAATTTATGTATAGGTAGGTATTTTATTGATCCTATATAGAAAAAAGCGTTTATAAATTTGCATTTTGGTACTGTATTAAAATAAAACCTTATCAGTTAACCAACTGGGTGGTCAATGGCTAGACCAATGGTCAATGGTCATTCTGTGAAATGGTCACTCATGATTAAAAGGTTAAGAACCACTCTGCTCTAATTAGAAACAAAACAATCATTTTTATTCCAGTTTGCAATATTTATCGCCTGTAATGAGCACGTAGAAATATCTTGCTCTGATTGGATTAATTAATAAGGTTATAATTTTCGGATTAACAATAAAAAAAATTTTAAGAAAAAGAAGAAAATAACCCTCCGCATATTATTATTATACCTGCGATATCATGACCGATAACTTTGATCGTGAATGTACAGTAGAACTATAGGAATGTTAGGCGCGACATATTATAAGGAAAAAAAAATTATTATTTGTTAATTTCTATTCCATGATTTTGAAGTCAAAGAGACTAATCAATCCCATATATAAAAAAGGTCAGTAGGGTTGGAAGAATAATGCAGCATGTACTACTGTCGGGGCAAGTTGGCCTCGTAGCACGCAACAATTTAAAATTGTCATGCTTTCTGTATTTAGGAATTTTTAGAGCGAAGGCCAAGTAATCGGATTATTTTATAAAACGTGACATTTTTATGTTCACTAAAAAATACTAATATTGAGAATTAATTGTAAATTAATTCCTATTAATCGGTGCTATAAATTAGTTATTAAAAAGTTGTTAATACTTTAAATATATAATCTGAGTGCGATTAATTTCAATATTCCTCAATACAGCGTTAATCTTCGCTTAAGAAATGACACCGCATGCGATAGCACGGATTAGTGTTTAATGCCTTTGGGTAGATATTTTGAACTCTATCGATAATATCTAATTCATAACAGATAATAATTAAAAGCACGTTTTTTAAGCATTAAAGTTATTATTTTTGGAAGTTAAATAGGATTTTAGGTTTTAATAATAATGGTAAAACTGAATTATTTGCATAAAGCGCATTTTCATATTTCCAGAGTGACGGTCACGTCAACAGGGGCTTCGACACATCGGAGCCCAAAATGGACTCCCGAAATGGGGTCCCGGGATCACCGAAGCCCAGACGATCCTCAAGACCCAGTTTAGGACCACCATCACTTAAAGTTCCTATGGACGACAAATCGGTAAGTCTTTTTTATTTCTGAATTTTGTAAAACTTACATATTTTCTCCTACTGATGATGATATCTACGCAGTGAGGAATTTTCAGAAGCACTATTTGTAACATATTTTATAAATTATTATTATATTATTTGCATACAGGCCTTATTCCTTACTAAATTATTTATTCACATAGATCATATTTAAATATCGCTACGGTCAATGTCACTACTTCATAATTTCATATATTTTTAACGAAATTTTTTTATACAGTTCATAATGTACTGGCACATTTGTATCACTTAATATTTTACATCGTCAATTTATAGCTAATAAGATAAAATAGTTGTAAAAAATAAATATTTTACAACGTTGTTATAATGTGTCGGTATCATTGATTAAAGTTAGCGATATTGGATGCAGTGCCGAATTGCGAGACATGCGGATTCGATGCTAGGCGGCAAATCTCTGGCTTTTATTTGTTCCTATTTTTGTATATTATAATATAAATAGAATACTGTAATGTTTTATCTATATGTTAGAGAACGAAAAAAAAATTTAGAATTACTATAATCGTATTATGCGATTGCAGCGACAAACAACATTTGATGTCATGATGAATACAACATTCCGTAACAAAATTACATTCCAAGGTATGTGAGGACAGAAGCAATAAACAATTTTTAATCGATAGATATAAGGCCATATTGTAATCAAGCAAAATGTGTCGTTTTGTATAAAGATAGTAATTTATAGTACCATTAGAAGCCCAATAAACCTGATTATTGTTTTTATGACACATTTCGCCGCGGAACCAGTTCGATAAGCAATGTTTCCGTGAACGTATAGGTATATTTTTTCAATTGAATGTTTGTCAATGCCTTGCTGCCTTTATCAGTTAAGGGACAGGATCAAGGTCGTAATTGTTTGCATTACCTGCTCTTGCTTACACCTCAATATGACCGAAGAAAAATATATTTACTCGTTTGACTCATAATTATTGGCAAATATATGTTTATATTTATAATTTCTATGGTATGTAAGTCCGCCAACCCGCACTAGGCCAGCGCGGTGGACTATATGGCCTAACCACTCTCAATCGTACTGTCGATTGTAGAGTAGGCCCGTGCCCTGCAATGGGACGTATATGGGCTGATACAGATACAGATATGTTTATAAATGTAAATATATGTTTACAAATGCACCGCTTAATCTTCTCTAACCTCCGCTTACATATTTCTTAATTTCGAAAAAGATAACAACGTTCAAAGAGTAGTAAGCGAAACATATTCAAATATCTTTTTATTTCATACAATGAACAACATTTCGAGCTAGGAAACTTATATAAGGTTTGACAAATCTGAAAGCTCATAGAATAGAATGGCCGAACTGGGAATAAAACGGAGGTCGTCACAGTTCAGAGCTCATACACGCACTATCCCTATGTAACGACTATTATTAATTATTAAAGCATAAATATTTTATATGATGTTTTTGCTTTTTATTAAAGAGTGTGGACCTGGAGTCAGAGCCGCCAGAGCGTATGATGTGGTCAAACAACATAGAATTTTTGATGTCCTGTATCGCTACTTCGGTTGGCTTGGGTAACGTGTGGCGATTCCCGTTCGTCGCCTACCAGAACGGAGGTGGTGCCTTCCTGGTTCCGTACATCATCGTGCTAGTGCTTGTTGGCAAACCTATGTACTACTTAGAATGCGCCCTAGGACAGTTCAGTTCAAGAAATTCCGTCAAAGTTTGGTCACTCTCACCAGCTTTAAAAGGTAATTAATATTTAGTTATTGTTCGCTGTATCATCTTTAATTTTTGACGCCTACACATAATTGTCAGCCTCTGTGGCTGTTGGTTTGTTGAAGACTGTGAAACGAGAGGCTGTGAAATGTTTGTGTGGCCCACGAATATTTGTGTCGGGTCTGGGTGTTTGTGAGACCAAAAAATATCTTGTAGTTTCTGGTATCTATGAAACAAGCATATGTATGTGATTGTTTGGTTGATTCATTTATTTATTTAATCTATACATCCATACATATAAATAAAATTGAAGTGTCTGTTTGTAAAGTGAAAATAAAAAAAATGTCCAACTACATATCGTTATATACACGATACCTATGACGAAAATGAACTTAGATTTTTTTGTCTGTCTGTCTAGGAATCGAACCCAAGACCTCTTGATACATTGCGCACAATACGCCGCCAATGATATACTTTAACCATTCCATGCACGATCCTATTGTTAAACAATTTATATAATTATTATCTGAATTCTAAATAGCAATAACAATTACTTCGCCAGTACTTTCATCAATAAATATGTATTTGCAAACAATGATGACGATTGTCATTGGTCTGCTGGTTTCTCACGTCCTAGTTTCATAAATGAAAATAGTACCTTTATCTTATTATTATTCTATTCTAGCGTGTCCATAGACCCGCCATACTCCATTAGAGTCAAAATCGAAACATGAATGATTTTTTAACCACCTGCAATCAACTGCAATCACCCATCCATCCCACTTGCATTGGCGAAAAACAGTACCTAAACTGATTCTTCGTTCTGGGCGACTTCGCTTCATTCAGCTATATTAATTATAACGTAAACATATTCGAATCAAAAAGAAATATTGTAAATTTACAACAAATTGTTAATCAACTGCTCTGATTTAAACCAACTCGTAAATTTTGTAATACTCGTAATCACTTCATTGTAAACTGGTTTTGAAATGAGCAAAACTAGAGTTTCTTGCCCGTTCTTCTTTAGTGAAAACCACTTTCCGAACCGGGTGGTACATCAAATGACTGAATCTAAATGATGAACATTTTAATGGATTCAATAAATTATTTTCATTTCATTTCATATTCACTGCTGGGTTAAGGTCTCCCCCTCTTTTCCCATAAGTCGGATTCCTAGTAATTTCCAGCCACATAAATCATTAAAAACCTTTAATTAACCATACGCCAAAAGTCAGCTTATAATATGTATAATCTGGAAAAATCTATTACAGGTACGGGGTATGCGCAAGCGTTGAGTTGCGGGTACATCCTGTCGTACTACGTGGTGATCTGCGGTCTCTGCTTGTACTACCTGGCAATGAGCTTCCAGTCCACTCTGCCCTGGGCTATGTGCCTACCTGAATGGGAGAACTGCGTACCATCGGACCCTACACTCGCTTCACAAATCGGCAACATCACCAATGGGACCAGCAGTGCCGAACTTTACTTCTTGTGAGTAGTTTAAACATATTTTTTTAAGAAATATGTCATATTTAATATGATATGTACTGCGGTAATGGGTTTAGGGATGCATAATTTTGCAAACAGATTAAGCTTATAGTCTTACGACTATTTAATTGAATTGGTTTATTTCTACTCTCTAGTAAGTATCTTGCTTTTTGGCGAATCATAAAATGAATTCAATAATTTACATACTGAAATCAAAAATTGAATGTAATTTAGATTCGACTCTTGTGCACAATAGTGATCTATTGTGAAGTGACAATGAAGTAATAAAAATGAAAAATAACACATAACAACACACGGTTTTAGTGCGCTTTTGTAGAATAAATGTAACGCATTAAGTCCCGATAAGATTAAATGTCGCTTTGCTTTATCCTCCTTTAGTGTTTAAAATGATTAATTTTTATTTAGATTAGTTAAATATCCTACGCTAATCTTTGCAGGATAGGTATTTGAAACTGAGATAATAACAACTTTACAGTTATTGTTACTTTTTCACTAGCGAATTTTTTATTAGATTTTTTTTAATTTTGCATATTTGAGCTTTTTGGGCTCATCCAGGTATATACATCTCTAAGAGAAAAGCTTATTCCTATTTTAAGTGAAATCTTAAAGGAATATAAAGATATATTTATTTTGCAAATACAGGTATTACAATGTGGTGGAAGCATATATTAATTCGAACAGCCATATTTAACCATCTACATGGTATGCAAAATTATATTATTTTAAAGACAGATATATAAATGTATCATAGTTATTAAGTTTAATATTATAGTATATTATTTATTATGTCATTAGTATTTTTTTATTAAATATGTCAATGCAATGTAGGTTTAAAAGAAAATAGTTTAGTATCAGTTGTTTACATCATAACTAAAGTCTTTCCGTTAAATACTCTGTCAAACTATAGTATACTTTGTCTGCTAGAAAATTTCGTAATTGTTTTTTAAATAATGTCATATTGTAATCTTTAATAATCTTAGGCAGTTTGTTGTAAATGACCGGTGCCATACAGAAGACACTACTGCGCATGAGGCTCGTCCTAGCAGTATGCAGACGTAGTCTGCTTTTGTCGCGTCTGTTCCTGGGTACTACATCTTCTAGGCGTTTAAAACGTTCTGGGTTGGACTTCACAAATACAGACATTTCAAATATATAAACACAGGGCAGAGTCAGTATTTTATGTTCTTTAAAATATGGCTTACAACTAGCATTTGCTTTCAGTTGGAACATGGACCTTATACATCTTTTTTGGGTTTTAAATGCAGTTTCTTTGTCTGTTGAGTTGCCCCAAAATATAATACCGTAACGCAAGTGGGATTCAACTATACCATAGTAAGCAGTGAGGAGTGCATCTGCATTAACAATTGATGATAGTCTATGTAAAGCATATGCGGATCTACTTAATTTCTTGCAAAGAGAGTTTATGTGTGGCTTCCAGCATAGCTTTTTATCTATTTCTAAACCCAAAAATTTTGTGCTATCTACTTCTTCAATATTTTCACATTTGTAACATATATTAAGCTTATTTTCTCTATAATTGCGTTGACTAAATTGTATAACTTTTGTTTTACTTAAATTGATTTTTAGATTATTATCATTTAACCATGTAATAGCAGATGTCAATGTTTTATTAATTTCATTTTCATACGTGTCTACATGTTTACGATGTATTGTCATAGTACTGTCATCGGCGAACAAAGTGATAGGTTATTCTATGCTTTTAGGTAAGTCATTAATATATAGTATAAACAATAAGGGACCCAAAACGCTCCCTTGCGGTACCCCGTATGTAACTTTGCGTTCCAAGGACCTGTATATCTGTTCCGTTTTTTTATTAATATTAATTTTGCTAATTTCAGTTTTTTGCCTTCGATTGGACATATATGATTCTATGAGACTAAGTATATTCCCCCTGATGCCATAAGCATCTAATTTGTCCAAAAGTGTTGGGTAGTGAACATAATCGAAAGCTTGTATCATATCACAAAATATAGCACAAACTGGTGTTCGTTTATCCATATAAGTGATGACATTGTGCACAAAGTCATATATTGCCATATTAATTGTTTTATGTTGTCTAAATCCCTTTTGTTCATCGCACAGTACATTGTTATGTTCTATATATTTATATATTTCTTTATATATGTATTTTTCAAAAAATTTTGACATAACTGGAATGAGTGATATAGGTCTATAATTTACTAATAACTCTCTTTTTTCTTTCTTGAAAAGTGGTTTTATTATGGATGTTTTTAAGGCATCAGGATATATACCAGCACTAATACTTAGGTTTATCATGTGACTTATGTGACCACTTATCTCATTGGCGGTTGCTTTTAATATTTCTGTGGAGATGCCATCGTAGCCTACACTGTTCGTATTCTTCAAAGACATTATTATCTTATATATATCGTAAGGGACATAAGGCGTCATGAACATTGAATTTAATTTTGGTTTTATGTTATGTTTTTTGATTCTACTCTCAACACTTAGTTTTGGTTTAATATTTAACATAACATTACCTATGTGTCGGCTAGTGTTTCGAGTACTAGTAATAATAAAATAAAATATTTTTAATTTCAGGAGAACGGTCCTGCAACAAAGTGACGGAATCGAAGGTGGCCTTGGTAAGTTTATTTTATACATAGACTTATATTTAATAAATAATTTTTCATCGCATAACTTACATAGAGATACGAAGAAAACACAAAATCGTAACACATGTTTCTTTTAAATAATTACATTGCCACGATTTGGTAATAATAATATTATATGGCTTAAATTACGACGGACATATATAAATTCGCGTGACTAATAAAATGCATTAAAAACTCTATTAAATGACAGAAAGAAAAAACCTATTTTATACTCTCACGTGTCTTAAGCCAGTTGCCTGACCTACGTACTTTCATAACTGCACCTAGATTACTATACAGTACACACCCTCTTTAACTCCGCGGCCACCGCATACATTGCACTTTTTCTTTCATAATACTTGTTTAAATTAAGGACTTTTGCGACATTCTCACCAAGTCCTGCCCATCATTCCCTAAAATTATCTTATATCTTATTCGACCATCGTATTTGATATTATTCATGAATTTAAAAATAACGTTTGCTCTTTTAAAGTGAGGCTCTAATAAAATGGTTTGAAAAATTCAAATATCTGACAAATTAAAAGAAAGAAGCAAGATTTCCGTCAGAAATGGGGGTGGTTTCCTAGACTGAATGAATTCTTATTTTTATTAACAAAAATGAGCGTGGTGGCTTGATGTTAACGGACCAGACGCGGAGGCAAACATGTTTATAGTGGTCACCGACACACCTCTAGCTTTTCGGAGTCATGTGTGTGTTGGTTATAGTCAGTCACCACGCACTATAACGATTTGTAAGAATTTTTATGGTATTATAATATATGGAGACTGCTAATCCGCTCCGGCCATTGTGACTATATAGCCCCTCTCAATCGTACTCTTGTTTGTAAAGGAGGCCCGTACCATACAGTTTGAACGAATATAGGCCGATACTGAAATTCATATTGTTTATTATATTAACTTCCAGGTACACCTATTTGGTACCTAACGCTGTGCCTGCTAGCGACGTGGTTCGTGGTGTTCCTCATCGTCGCGCAGGGCGTGAAGAGTTCCGGCAAGGCTGCTTACTTCCTCGCTCTCTTCCCTTATGTCGTCATGATCATCTTGTTCATCACGTGGGTACTTTCATTAATTTCAAAACATTTTTTTATATTTCAAAGATCCGGCAAACGAGCAAACAGGTCATCTGATAGTAAGTGATCACTCCGCCCCTGAACATCCATAAGGCTTGTACCATGGATGTTTTATCGGCCCATCAAATCTGGAGGGGAGCGGGAAGGATAAGGGATAAGAAGAGAGGGCATCCGGCAATATCTTGCGACAGCAAAGCTGTTCCTTTACGTTGCTTTCCTATGAGACAGCAGTACCACCCACAAACCTGCCCATTCATACTGAGTCATGATTGCCAACAGCGTGGCTCTACAACTTTGCAAAAATATGTATATTGATGGCACAAATTAAAATGCCCATAAATATTTTAATTTACAATTAAAAAATAAATTTATAATTTACATAGTTAAAATATTATAATCTTTTCTATTCTATCTATACTGGTATGATCTATATCTATTTCGTAGAAAAATCTGTCATTTATTACGTCATGATTTACATTTTCTATTAAAATAACAACTCGTGTTCTATGTATTGTACCTATCTGATGTAAATTCATAAAAACACGTGTGATATTTAAAATATATTTTTCCAGCACAATTATTCTGCCTGGAGCCAGCGACGGCATTCTCTTCTTCATTACCCCGCAGTGGGATAAACTCATAGAGCTGGATGTAAGTATCAAATCGCTTTTACCATTTAAGCCAGTTGAGTTTGTAATGCTATTAAATGTATTCAAAAAACTTTCAAGTATGCACGCCATGTATACATGTTTCAATTACTTAAACCAGTTTCAAGTCATTGACAATTTTAACACATGGTGCTTATTATTCGACTCTACTCATTTTTGGAAATCCTCAGCATTCATTAAAAACGATAAAACAGTATTACTTTTTAGACGTTTCAATGTTTAATTTTATTTTTGTTTTATAATTGCAGGTATGGTACGCGGCAGTAACGCAAGTGTTCTTCTCTCTATCCGTTTGCACCGGAGCTATCATCATGTTCTCTTCATACAACGGCTTCAGACAAAATGTCTACAGGTAATTATCTCACTTGTTTATTTCATAAAATAATGATTTTCATATCATTCTATTATTGGCAGAAATCTTACTTCATGAATAATATTTAAACGAACGCTATACACGACAATTTTTCTTCCAACTAATTCTCATTAATATTATATCTATACAGGGTGATAAAAAAACTCTGTCAGATCGATAAAGGTGTTATCGAGCTTAATTAATGTGTTTTATTTAAATGATCCATTTCACATGACATGCTTCGTGGTGCAGTCAGTTAGACGCCGCTTGTGAAACGAGAGGCCGCGGGTACGATCCCCGCACCGAGAGAAATGTTTGTGCAGCCCACAAATATTTCTTTCGGGTCTGGGTGTTTGTGAGACCGAAAAGTCTCTCGTATTTCTTGATACCCACGACATAACACTTGATAATAGTGTGGGGTCAGGACTATGTATGTGACTGTTGGGTGTTATTGTGATAAAAAAAAAACTTAATAACATAAATTAACTCACCTTACACTGCTCACAACCGCACTCGTAACTGGCGCTCCGTTTCAGAATTGTAAGAATTTATCATTGTTTTCAAAATTTTAAAGTTTAGTACGATAATTATGTTATCCTATATAATTCGTAATTTGTAATACTACAATTGAGATACTCAAATGCGTCTTGGATCGGACGGGTTTTTTTGTCATACTGTAAAAAAATCTAAAATGCATAATCACAATTATGTATCTTACATTTTACCAAGCGGGTAATCCGTAATATATGACACACGGATGACGTAGTATGTCTGAGAATAATAGGCCTTTACAGAAATCAAGGTTACCAATTCACAGCGGACAGTCACGTAACCTACACATGCTACAAATATATTGCAACCTTTGTTTGAAGTTCATTACAAAGCCTTCGGTTTTCACGTTTCGCTTTCTCGTTTCATAACACTACATCTGATTGACATTTTAGAATGCAAAGTAATATAGAGCTAAGATAATACACACAAAAAGAATATAGAGAATACGTATACATTATGTTGTCATAGAGTCATATTACATCTTTATTCCACAGCATGTTAGGCCTGATCTTAAAAAAATGGGAGCCATGTGGTACCTAGAAAAATAGTCACCATTTGCCGAAAGAATAGTTAAATTATATTAATTGAGTTAGAAAACAAACAAAAAAATATTTTTTAGGATTCCTTTCATATTTGGAATTAGGTATATATAGTTTTCTCTAAAGAATGTTAATTTAAATCAAGAAAAAACTTTATTGGATTATGGGAAGAGATAAAATAAGAACTTTTATGACCTCACTGCGTAAAAAATGCAGAAGAATTAAATAACTCTACCTATGTTTTATTTTTATAGGGACGCATTGATTGTAACTACTCTAGACACATTCACAAGTTTGCTGTCCGGTTTCACAATCTTCGGTATCCTCGGCAATCTCGCTTACGAGCTCAACACTGAGGTCGACAACGTAGTGGGCTCCGGTGGTACTGGACTCGCTTTCATTTCCTACCCTGACGCTATTGCCAAGACTTTCATGCCTCAGGTAAGTTCTATTATGATAAAAACCAACACTAACTAAGTTGCTGCTATTAATATCTTAATATGTGAATCAAATAATGTAAATTAATCAGCAATACAACTTTAGGTTATATCGAGGCAATACGACGATATCGATGTGTAGTTGGCTCGATCGCTGAATGTATGTTTTTAAACTCTTGTCATAGAAACCAATCTTCAAAAGGATCGCTTTAACCCGAATCGGTTCAGCGCGCCTACTAAGGATAGAGTCATAGTAAAGGATATAGGCTAAAACTCTGTATATGATGATGGTAGATGACGGTCACCCATTTTTTTATTTTCAGTTATTCTCAGTGCTATTCTTCTTGATGATGTCGGTGCTGGGAGTTGGTTCTTCAGTCGCGCTGCTCTCAACCTTAAACACGGTGGTGATGGACGCTTTCCCAAAAGTCCCCACGGTATACATGTCAGCTTTGAGCTGCTCCATCGGTTTCTGCTGCGGTCTCGTTTACGTCACACCTGTAAGTACGTTCTGCATTTGAACACGAGTTTATATAAATTCTAATAATTACGATATTCTTTTTTAACTTTTTTCGATTGATATGACATAAACTTCATCTGTTCATGCGATTAATTTTAATTGTTACTTAATTATTTTTTAACTTAGTAGGTATTAGATGTTTTTAACATTCGTGTACAAAAAATAAATAAGGTAACTGGGTATTTATGTACAATTACTCATACGTATATTCTTCTTACTAAGGAATCAGACTGACCTACCATAAATAAAATTAGACCTTTTTAATATTTGCTGTACAAGTTGTAAATATTTTCTTTCAGGGTGGCCAATACATTTTGGAACTGGTTGACCATTATGGAGGAACTTTCCTTGCCCTCTTCTGTGCCATCGCGGAAATCGCTGGTGTCTTCTGGGTTTATGGTAATTTTATTGCATATCTCTTTAAGTGATTAACTCTTATGACATTGTTTTGATTTTGTTATAAAATCCTTCTAAATAAACATAACATTATCATATACTTTAAATTTATTTAGTTTTCGTTAGTCCTTATTTATTGTTTATAAAATGTTATTCAAGGAAATACATGATTTGTGTTAATTAATAATACAACCGGATCCAACGCGGCCCTGTCTGAGAAGACCTGGCGTAACAAACTCAGTGGGCTTACACTACCACTGGAACTATGCGGTGCGACCCATTTCTAAATATATCCGATAACCTGGCAGAAGTAAATAGTGTCATAATCATTGTAAATACCTACTAATAATGCTTATGTTTCCTTTATTACAGGAATTGAGAACTTGTGCCTAGACATCGAGTTCATGTTGGGCAAGAAGACTGGTCCTTACTGGCGCCTCTGCTGGGGCCTCATCGCCCCCGCTATGATGATCACTGTCTTCATCTATGCTCTGCTCTCCTTCGAAAACCTCGTGTTTGGAGGCTTCTACGTCTACCCGGTTGCTGCTTACGGTATGTTTACTACCTATACAATAATCTATACTTATATACTAATGTACGAGTAGTACATAGATATAGCTTGGCAACAAAAGAGTCTGTTCTTAATGAGGGCGCTAGGATCGAATTGAATATTAATATGAACCCAATATACTACGAGGGAAAATGTTTAGATACCTACTTGTTATTTTTATGAATTGTTGTTAATAGACTGTCTGTTTATTTTATATGACAAAACAACCAAAAAGCGTACGAAAATGTACATAAATACCTAAGTATAACATTATTCAACGAACATAATGACATTTTAATTAATGGTGTTGCCTTAATTGTTTTTCTTTAATGCCAATTGTCACCGCATCGTAGTCTTTTTTGACAAGTTATACATGATATTGTTGGAAATTGAAGCTGACTACAATTTAAATAATAAATTAGAAGCATGACTCGTTATTACCGGTAAAATAGAAGCGAAGAAATCATTACAATGTTCGTTAATTCAAACAATTTATCGATCTATAAAGTGGTGTAGTTCCCTTCTAGTCACACCAATTTTATATTTACACCCCATGACTGAGATCTGCCTTGTGCAGTAGACTTGACATGATTGAAAATGATGACGATATTAGTAATAACATACATTCCACTTTTGTTTCTAAAACAGTGAAGAACAGAAAAATTATTAACTATTTTAATACTGTAATATTATATAATAAATAATTATTATATTTTCAGTCTCCGGTTACATCATGCTGTTCGTGGGCATCTGTTTGGTGCCGATATGCATATTCATCACCATGTACAAACACAGAACTGGTGTTCTCACTGAGGTAATTGATGAAACATTTCATATTTTACAAAAACAAAATTTTGAGTGCTATGCAAGAATACCTTTTATACGTTATTAATTGTCTGTATTAGCACTAATTAAAACTTATCATAAGGATTCGTTCTAATGAACTGGCCTCTTGTATATTTTTCAGACGGTGCGCAAAGCCTTCCACTACAAGTCGTCGTGGGGCCCTCGGTCCCCGTCCCTGCGCCGGGACTGGGCCCAATTCAAGGTCGATGCTAAAGCGACCAGGGAGAAGACGAAAACGTCACGACTCAAGCATTTATGGAATGTCTTCACCGGAGGGTACAGACGTAATATGTAAATAAGTTAAGTAGTATTTAGTCAATCTTATATGTAAGTGAAACTGTACAATTAATATACTCGATGACTTAAATATCTCTTGCAAATTGTGATTTCTACATTAATAACATAATTTCATAATCATGCCATTTCTTAAAAAAGATAAGGAGTATCTACTAATTTTTCACTGAAAGAATATTTTCACCGTTACAATTAAATGTATCAATTTGGTGCCATAATAGTATGCTACTTCCTGAAATGTGTCTTATTAATTTCGACACATCACAACGTTAATTGGTATTTCTTAAACTATAAATAATCATGTATCGTCAGTATTTATATTGTTTAGATACTATGTATTTAGATATTATAAAGAAAATGGTACCTGTTGGATAAAATTCGTAAGACTTTATCAAGAACAAACTTCCATATATGTGCAATATTAATTATTAACATAATTTATGTATAATTCCTATTATAAGATAAGTTATCGATTGATAAATTATACCAAATCTGCTTAAAACATTGTTTTATAATTGAGAATAAAATATGTTAACAACTATGGTAATGTTTTTGTTATGAATATCAGACTGAAATATTAAAAACATAGAGTACATGTTTGATTAATCGCTGCTTTTTCCGTACTATTCTCATAATGAAATTAAACCCAAAAAATATTCCCGGCTTGCATTATAATATTTGAAAATAAAACAAATGAATGATAATTTCAAATCTATCATTGAAATTTGTTCAAGAGGTCGTTTGTGACTGTCCGAATTAGAAGTTAATAAAATCAGTGCGGTATACAAGGTTCCTTTCAATCGATGATTACGAAGCAATTAGTAGGAGGTAAAATACATGATTGTGATTAAGTTTGGTATCACGTGGGCTTTTGTAGATTACAAAACAAATATAAATCGAGGACGGTTAATGACAGTTCATACACATTTGTATAAAATCAGCGAAGACGCTGCAAGCCTTTCCACTTGAGGTAGTGCAACTGTGCGTTACTTATCTGAAAAGAAAACGAGATTCAAGTGAACCATCATCAAAATATAAACAGGCTGTACATGTGCATTATTAGACAAAATGGTAAGTATTATTCGTTTATATCGCTTTTTATGTTTTTGTATACAAATAATAAAAAAATAGTTTATTGCATTCAGTAAAAAAATCTACAAGGTAAATATATGAAAAAAAAACGTTACTTGTTTTCTTTTATATTAAAGGGTCATTGAATGGAATTATTGTTAATGCCATAAGTCATTACATTTTTCATTACAAAATTCTAATAATCTTAGTGTTCATATCTTAATATCTTAGTATCGTATTTAAAATATTTAGTGTTATTGAGATAGACGCATTTCTTTTGTTATTGTTTATATTTGGAAGAAACAAATGAAATTAATTTTCAGTTTTCTTCTTTGATAGTGTTAGTACCCGTTTATGTTTAATAGATTTCCAAGAACTGTAAAAAATATAGGCAATAAAAAAATCTTTGTCCATCTTTAATTATATTATGGACTGTTACTGTTGCGTAGCTTAAAATTAATACTATTTTATTTTCACGAATAAGTAAATCATTCCTATTTTTAAAGTACCCAACCGTTATAATCTCTAATAGTATTAGCAAGTTTACAATCTCAGTATGTAAAATGTACTCAGTGATTTACTATTTATAAGATACCTACTGCATTCGGAAAAGCGTCGACGATGTACTAAAGACTACTTAATCTTCTTGACCAACGTTAGGAATCGCTTTGATTAAATCTATCCCAAAATAATATAAACTGCACTAAAAGATGGTAATCTTTGGTAGTGAAAGAAAATCGGTTTATCTGTAGGTACAAGTATAAATAATACAGTAATGCATCTAAGTCTTCTGACTTGAATAACTCATAACTTATTTATTTGCTTTGAATGAAACTATAATATTTTCGATGCTCAATACCAACAGTTTCTTAGTAATCTTTCAAATATCCATTGACTAACTCTTTCATTCGATTGTCTTTAGTCATAAAGATAATCGTTTTATGTGTAACAATGTTGACGCCTTTAACAAATAAACCGTGACAAGTGAACTGTTTTCCTGTCGACAAAGTTTTTCGAAATTACTCATGGTTCTATTACAATATTTAAGAGTTAGTATTTTTTATTTATATCATACATTTCAATAAATAAATGCGTAATATTTTCAATGTGTATCTAATCTTGCATTATCAATAAAAACGCACGGGTGTGTTTGTATGTTAATTACACATGCACTAATAAAGAATTTGTTTATCTGATTACTTTTGTATTCAATAACATATCCCTGATATTACCTATGTCTGAGTAGTATGTCCTATCTAAATATCGGAAAATGGATTAGATTATCTATGTCATTAACATTGATATTAATTAAATTATAGGACAATTTAAACGTAATTTAAAAGTTAAACGTAGATACGTAAGTGTTAACCAGTAAAGAAAACAATAATTATCATTAATTATTTTAATACACATTGTTAGTTTACTCATACTCACTGTATGAATCATTTTGTTTCATACCTTTTCAAGATTGTTCAAATTATCCTCAAAATATAAATACAATAATTTAAGGAACTAACAAATCAACCTGAAGTTTTCGTCGACAAAGCTCTGACACAGCGGATATCAAAATGGCATATTTTCAGAGACCAAATAATTTATTTTATTTTGTATTATACCTACACTTAAACTTGGGTTTATTCACCATTCTAATTAAAATATTTATGTATACTTCAAGACAAACTTTTTAAATTGATTGAACTTAATAAGAGTAACAACTTATCTACTCGTATTTTGTTTCGCAGCAGTTGAAATGAAGCGAAGGTTTCTTATATCTGATTCGATATAGATAAATAGATCTATACCATGGTTCCACAGATGGTTCGCAGCACTGAAATATAAACGCAATGATATTAAACAAATTTAAATACCTAATTATATGTACGTAAAATCAATGTTAACTAAAACTAAATAAACGGGGTAGTAAGAACCTCTGAACACAACAGTATTTCTATATCAGTATTTTGATTTTTTATATCTCATACATAAAGGAAATAATCGGTATTAGCTAATCTTTTATACCTGGTAGTGACGAAAATGATATTTTTTAAATCCCTCTATCTGTAATAAATCATACGGCCACGGACTTGACCATGATTTTAGTATTCAACTTCCTTAAGCTATAAGTTTAACATTTAACACTTTACAAAGACTAATTTCACACTTCTGAATAGAATTGAAGTATTGGTTTCAATATAAATATCAAATAGGTAGATTTTAATGGATTATCAATTTTAAAGTGTGAACACACGACTCCGGAAAGTCAGAGATGTGCTCTGGGATTTGAACCCGCGACCACCTTGAACATGTTGGCAGCTGCGTCCAGTACATTACCGACAGGCGTCTTCATTTTCTAAAAAAAGAGAAGAAAATCTAGAAAACCTTTTAAATCAAAATAACCCTAAAGTTGACCCTACCAATAGCAAATCGGATTCATAATAACAATTTGCAGACGATGCAAATTTATACCTACATGATGAATTAGATTAACTCCAGTTCAATATTCTATAAGTACTTGGTTGAGGCATCTAACAAGATACTTTAACAAAGTTCAATTCGGATTAACGTTTTTGATGGTTCCTTTAAAACTGCTTGAATAGTAGGCTATACAAAAGTCTGAATTCACCACCGGCAATGTTGTGGGAAAACGCTTTTTATACACAAACACACGGTAAAACAAACAGTTGTTAGTTTATAACTATTTTTTAATGTTCGTATGCAGATATGTATTAAGACTACGACCATGTGAATGGGACCCTGAGAACCTGCTTCCGTTGGCTCTATGAATGGTCGATAACAATGTGAAAATATTATATAACCTCTAGATATTACGATCATTATTATTGTTTCGTCCATTTACCCTTACTTATATATATATTCTTCTAAAACTTATTCACGGGTTATTAACACTATTAAATTAAATATGAAATAACAACACGTATGTATATTACAAATAAATAAATATTCACCCCATAATTATTGTTTCTTAATAAGATTAATAATAATATTTTAGTTGATAATAGACAGGACATATCGAAATGTAATCTCGTATATGTAAAATCCCTACACGAATTACTTAGAAAAAAGTTTTGAAAACACTATTAACGAGTTCCTGTTCTGCTTTATGTTTTTTTATTATCTTAAACAAATCAGATAAGAGCATTTATCCAAATTATCATCAATTAGGTAAATCTGATATGTAATAATCTACCCAAACATTACTTAATAATTGATAGTATTTCGTATTATCAAGTGACATTCTTAAGGTTAAATTCCACTCCGAGGTTATGGCACAAAAGAATATTAAAACACGGTCAAGTGTGAACTACAAATGGAGATAGATGTTAGTAGTTTTGTAAAAAACTGCAGTGGATTGCCAAGCATTGCTATGTATTTCATGGTGTTTGGTTTCGGTACTATCCATGAGCGGTCGTATCGCGTATCGTCAGGCGAATGCTATGGGCGAATGGCAAGCTCATCTCGCCATACATTGCTTTAAAAAAGGCGGCATTGATGTTATGTATAGCTGTTTCAGACTTGGATGCCATGCATCAAATATATTTTAATAAAATATCACTTCTACATAATATATGTGTGAAGCTAATGACACTATGATCATTGTGTTCTCCTCATGACTGTCATTGGTAATTAAACGGTGGGTGCCCTAATAATCTTTTGCTGACCGATACATTGCACAGGTGCTGCAATGTACTTAGCCTTAGCTGATTAACAGATTGGTAATTACGCATTCTTTAATCAGTACCTCGAAGACATATATGGTTATCTAAAATAGCAATCAATATTAATATTAATAATTTAATCTTGATAATTTTAAAATGGAAAATAATAAATAGTATTAGAGATTAAAATATACAATCCCTTACAATTCAAAATTGTGTTTCCCACCTCTGTTACTGAAAATGCCACTGAAACATCAAAAAGTAGGATATTTCAGGAACATCCTTTCAACAGTTTTCCGGAATAAATAACCATCCAACCTCATAATCTATAAATTTATATTGGTAGAAATTTGCTAGAAGGTGCTGTTTTTTATTATTGTTTTCTTTTTTATAACACTATGCAACCAAAACTAAACTATTTTGTGTTTCCTTAGATTTTTTTATTTAACCATCATTTTTTGGTGTGTGTTTCAGAGTGACGGTCATACTAATAAAGGTTTTGAGGCATCTGAGAGTAAAATGACGCCTTCAAATTCAAAACAGAGCGATCCACCACCATCTCTGAAAATGCAACTGGACGATACCAAGGTAACTTTTAGATGTATCTTACTTTCGAAATATAGGCTGCAATAGTTACTTCCCACTAGGAACTTCCTAATTTAGATAAAATAACCGGTTAATAACTAGTATATACTGGATTTTAGATAACATTATCTAAGATAATACCAAAACCTAGGTACTTATCCACCAATGAAACACTTGTAGTAATTTATTAATTTTAAATAGATTAAGACTTTTCTTTTAAATAATTTTATTGGTATTTATGCAACTTTACTAATTACTTCCCGTAGTTTTCGTCACATACTTCATAAAACACAATCTAACACAAAGATCTACACTCTTTAATGATACATACCTAAATATTGTTTTAGAACGTTGATGTAGAAGCAGAACCTCCAGAACGCATGGTGTGGGCAAACAACATAGAATTTTTGATGTCCTGTATCGCTACTTCGGTTGGCTTGGGTAACGTGTGGCGATTCCCGTTCGTCGCCTACCAGAACGGAGGTGGAGCTTTCCTGATTCCCTACATCATCGTTCTTTTCCTCGTCGGCAAACCCATGTACTACCTAGAATGTGTTCTTGGACAGTTCAGTTCGAGAAACTCTGTCAAAATTTGGTCATTATCACCAGCACTGAAAGGTAATTAACGAAATCAATTTTACTATGTAACTTATCAATTACTGACTTAAATAACCTATTTACCTCTATAATGAAGTATGTATGAACTGATTTATTTTCATTAGTTTGTAGCCACTGCCATAATACATTCGATATTTAAATGCCGCACTTCCTTCCTTCCACTTCGCAAAGTTTTTTATTAACAAACACATTCTGATTTATTTTATAGGTACTGGATACGCGCAAGCATTGAGTTGTGGTTACATCCTCTCCTACTATGTGGTGATTTCTGGTCTCTGCTTGTTCTACTTGGCTATGAGCTTCCAGTCGACACTGCCATGGGCTGTATGTGACCCTGAATGGGTGAATTGCGTACCATCAGATCCGGTACTAGCAGCAGAAGCTGATCATGTGGAAAATGGAACCAGTAGTGCTGAATTGTACTTCTTGTAAGTTATTTTACACGTGTAATATTAACTTTTAAAATATGTAGAAAAATGTTTCGTCTATAAATATATAAGATATATTTTAAATACATTTATGATATATAATGTATTAAATATATAAATATATATTATGTTTTTATATATTTTATTGATTATAATGTTTCTAACAGTCAGTACTATAAATACTCATGGTAAACATAATTAAAAGGAATTTTACTTACTTTTTTCAGGAGAACGGTGCTTCAGCAACTTGACGGAATTGAAGGTGGACTCGGTAAGTTTAACTTTACAGTTTATTACAAAAATAAGTCCGAACATTAATTTCATATTTACTATAAACAACGAAGATCTATATCCACTTGTTAACCAAACAAAAGTGTATTAAACAGTAGGTAATATTATGACACAGCATAGGAAAATTTAATCTGATTCATTGAATGTTTTTGTAAACAAAAGTCTAGCTTATTGTTAATGTTATTCATTTGTTTAAAATGAAAGATTCTATTGTTATTGGTAAAAGTAATTTGAAAGTCCACATAGGCGATCAAACATCGTGCATTTGCTATTACTTGAAAATAAATGTTTTGTTTACGTATGCAATACATATTATCCACTTATATCTCAAGGCACATACTAAATTACAAATACTTACAATATAATTGTATGCATTCGTTTTTAAAAACTTGCAAGTAATTTTAATCTTAAAACGATTACCTTAAGAATATCTATTTTTTCATTAAATAGTAATGTGTATTTTTTTTAAATATTTTATATGAATTTAATTCCAGGTGCTCCCATTTGGTACTTGACGGTGTCTTTGGCGGCTACATGGCTCATTGTGTTCCTCATCGTCGCTCAAGGAGTAAAAACCTCCGGCAAAGCTGCATATTTTCTTGCGATTTTCCCCTACATTATTATGATCACATTGTTCATCACGTAAGTAACATACTTTATTACAATTTAAATATATTTCTTTATAAATATATAGCTGAAGATGTTAAATACTATTAACACAAGTGAATTCATCATGTTCCTTTATTTTTAAATTTAATGCTCACTCTTCTGGACATGCTTAAAAATGTTTTTAAATGTTCTCAGGACCGTGATTCTGCCTGGAGCCGGCGAAGGCATTTTGTACTTCATCAAACCGCAGTGGGATAAACTTATAGAACTAGACGTAAGTTTTACCAATTATATTATCTAAAACATGAGTTTACTGCTATGGCACAATCTTAAACGTATTTAGCATACAGTTCTCAACAACTCTTCTTGAATTTCGATCTTATTTATTTGAAGAAAAATAAGAATTATTTGAAATCGTACGCTAGCTGTATCTCAAGCCCGCATCGCTTGCACTGGGATTTCTGCCCAGTATGGCGATAAGTTCGCTTTCTATTAATTCTTGAGTCCGAAATGAAGTCACCGAACTCTTTATTTAAAACATGTTTTTATAATTTTAAGGTATGGTACGCGGCAGTAACGCAAGTTTTCTTCTCTCTATCCGTGTGCACTGGAGCTATCATCATGTTTTCTTCCTACAACGGCTTCAGGCAAAACATCTACAGGTACATTTCGCCTTTATCGTTAAAATATTTTTGATCCTTTTCATGTTTTTTCAAGTTATTGAATCTAACCTGTGTAAATATTCCAGAGATGCAATGATTGTGACAACTCTAGACACGTTCACAAGTCTGCTATCTGGATTCACAATCTTCGGTATTCTTGGAAACCTCGCTTACGAACTGAACAAGTCAGTGCCAGAGGTAGTCGGTTCCGGGGGCACTGGGCTCGCCTTTGTTTCCTACCCTGACGCCATTGCCAAGACATTCATGCCACAGGTGAATATTTAATTATAAAAAACTCATTCAATGTATCACCTTGTGAAGAATAATACTTAATAGTAAATTATAGCAATTCTTTAAAAACGACACAAAAAATAAAACATAACATTTCTAAACATATTTTTTCCCAAATTTCCAATAATAGAAATATCATTTGTATTACAAGTATACGAACTTTAATATAATAGGTGTCACACATTCATTAAATTAACAAATAAATATTCTGGTTTCCCACAGCTGTTCTCAGTGCTGTTCTTCTTGATGATGACGGTGCTTGGAGTCGGTTCGTCAGTGGCTTTGCTCTCCACTCTAAACACAGTGGTGATGGATGCCTTTCCGCGGGTCCCTACAGTATACATGTCAGGCTTGTGCTGCAGTATCGGCTTCTGCGTAGGCCTCATCTACGTCACACCGGTCAGTATTTCTTCTATTTACGTTTGCATTTGAACATTGATATACAAAAAAAAACAATGCATTTGAATTATTTATTGTTGTTTCTTTTGTGCAACTTTGTGTTGGCTTTATCTTATTGTACTTAAATTTTGATAATAATGTAGTAAACACACTGACAATGACTTATAATCTAACAACATTAGTTCATTTCCTCCAGGGCGGTCAATATATTTTGGAAATTGTTGACTACTACGGCGGAACATTCCTGGTGCTCTTCTGCGCTATCTGTGAAATTATTGGAGTTCTGTGGATTTATGGTAAATTTAAAACATTTTATTTTTTATTCAACAAGCTTTAAAATCATGTATAGGAAACATATTCAAAGTTCAAAGCTGTTTTTGTTCTTTCTGATATTTTGTGGGAACACTCTCTTTTACATAACTTGAATATCTTTTTTAATCTTTTATATATTTTGCAATGTCTCAGTGCTTATTTTTATCTGGCTGTATAAGCCCATATACCTCCCAGGGCACAGGGCACAATCGACAATATGATTGAGAGTGGTTAGGCCATATAGTCCGCCACGCTGGCCTAGTGCGGGTTGGCGGACTTTACATACCATATAAATGGTACGCTATGGTATGCAGGTTTCCTCACGATGTTTCCCTTCACCGTTTTAGTACGTGGTGATTGACTATCGCTACACACATGACTACGAAAAGTCAGAGCAAAAAGCTTATTATTAGAGTGAAAAGCTCATTTTTATAATAGTCATTAACTAAATGTGGACTAAGACTGTTTCATCACAACTCCTACGTATTATTTTAACAACAATTTTCATTGTAGGATTGGAGAATTTGTGCCTGGATATCGAGTTCATGATGGGAATCAAGACATCTCCGTACTGGCGTATTTGCTGGGGCTTCATTACTCCGATTATGATGATCGTCGTATTCGTCTATGCCCTTGTTTCATATGAAGCTCTGCTGTTTGCCGGTCATTACGTCTACCCAACTGCCGCATACGGTAAGTTTTAATTGATAATAGTTAGTAGTCACTCTTAGTTTATCTCTGAAAATATGAAAGTGAAAAGCTTAAATTACCCCAGCGAATTCTGTTTGAGAATTAGTTGGTGTAGCAAACAAAATTGATTTAGTTTTCGAAGATTACGTTGATTGAGATTTGACTCATGTAAGCCCCCAAGAAAATTATGCCAGGCTGAACCAGCAACATTGAAAAACCCTATCAGTTGCCTTTTACGATAGACAGAGCAAAGAGACACACGAATAACAATTTTTTTACTACGCCTCTAATTTAAGGAATATCATATTGTTGAATATTCCTGTGGCAACCAAAAAACACCTTTTTTTTTTCTTTTTTTTTATTGCTAAGATTGGCTAGACGAGCATGCCGTTCATCTGATGGTAAGCGATACGACCGCTCATGAACAGTAGCAAAACCAAACAACACCTTGAATTACAAAGCAATGCTTGGCATTCCACTGCGCTCGCCATCCTGAGACATAAGATGTTAAGTCTCAATATGTCCAGTAGTTACTTTGGCTACAATGCCCTTCAACCCGAAACACAACAGTGCGTTTACACTGCTGTTTGACGGGAGAAATAGACACTGCGGTGGTACCCACCCAGATGGCCTCTCACATATGAGAGACCTACCACCAGTACCTACCACCACCTAATCAAATGTATTTATTTTTCAGTGTCCGGATACATGATGCTGTTCCTGGGCATATCCTTCGTGCCAATATTTGTTTCCATCACTTTGTACAAATATCGTACAGGCGTTTTTAAGGAGGTACTTATTACAGAATTGTTTCATTTTAGTTTGTACTTTATATCAATCACATTAAGACATCAAGCATTTTCTACTAAAGTTATTTTTAAACAAAATACCTTTGCCTTTAGTTATAATTGTCACGAAAAGCGTAATATTTTTTCTAGAATTAAGTATTTTGCGTTAATCAAAATATCTTTTTCTCCGGTCTACCCTAAAAAATCTAATAATTTCAACCAATATCACGAAATAACTGTTATTGTTATATTTCCAGACGCTGCGGAAAGCCTTCCACTACAAGTCATCGTGGGGCCCTCGGTCACCTGCTGTGCGCAGGGAGTGGGTTCAGTTCCGGGCAGAGGCAAAAGCGAACCGGGAGAAGATGAACACTTCCACCCTTAAACACATATGGTACATAATCTCAGGCGGATACAGGCGGCATTTATAAACTAGCTTAAGGAATGTACATAACATTTAATGAATAAGTACTTAATTTAAGATTACCTGTACAAATATACTCAGATTTAGTCGATATTTTAGTATAGTTCGTTATTCGCTTTAACTTTAAGGCAAAGGTCATGACGACATGTAGAATATTTGTTAGTATTTGGGATATCGTTAAGTATTACGTTTAGATTGTTATAGAATTTGGTCTACTATTTACTGTATTTGGTGCCATATAATATAACAATTATTATTAGGTAATAAAATCAACCTAATTGTGTTGGTCAACTGATCAACACATAAATGTGACTCTCTAAATTCTAACACCTGTACAATGTAAATAATTTATAATATATGGTAAAATTAACAAACACGAGTGTACAACAAACAGTAGGCTGTTTTACAGTTGAAATACAAACTATTATAGAAAATCATAGATTTTATGTAATAAAAAACCTGGAATTGTTTTGAATTATAAATACTTGACTTGGTAAAAAATTGCCAACTAAAATAGTGTTCAATATTTTAGATGTAAAATTATTTTATTTATTCAGTGGTTAAGATAAAGTCTGTATTAAACATGTGTTATTTATTTTAAGGGAATTGTATAAAGGATCTACAACAATGGAATAAAAAATTTACTAAGAAATTATTATTAATCAATGTTTTTTCTTTAAATCACCCTTTTTAAAGAGAATAGAGGCGATAACACATTGACAATTTAGACAAATCTTTTAAAAATCACTTATATGTTGCTGAATAAAATAAAGTGTATTAATATCAACGTGTTTAGATGTCTATGATCAGTAAATGGATTATTTTCTCCTCCGCCAAATCGTTGTTACGTTACATTGATAGATATTATATATTATTATAATATAATATATATTTTATTGGGATGGGTGGCGATTGGCGAATAGAGAGAGATCGCCTTTACTCAATATATCTATTATGGAAAAGGCAGGACTATTTACCAACTGTACAATAACTTGTCGTAAATAACTAATCAGAATATATATTCTGAGTTTTAAACTTCCTAAGAACGTATACTTCTTTAGACTTTCTACATTATATCTGAACAAAGTTAATAAATGGCTCTACCATGGACGTAGGCTCTACCGATTGTTTTATTCATATATTCACTGCATCAACTTCATATCTTGTGCTTGGAACAATCTGGGAATGTAGTTTGATAACCTCACCACATATACATATATATATATATTTAATTGAAGGTTTATGTAATTCGATTAATAGGATTTAGATTTACAATCTTCGATCAAATATACACTAGATACACAGTTCCCTGTAAAAGTTCTGTTAAAAAGTGGCACCGATGCATGACATGAAAAAAAATAAACAAAAAGATCACATATTCCAAATATATTAACATAAATTCCACCTTATTCCTGGTGCTTAAAGTAGCTTTTCACATAATATTGTCTAAAGTTATGCGACGTTTTAGAAGCAATGGTCGGTGCGTGACTGAAGGCGAAAGTGTGCTTAAAGCACTCTTTTTTGGTGCCATTTTCTAAGCGCTCATGTTGTATCTAGTGTACATTTGATCGAAGTTTACAATGCATATATTTTAATGTTGATTACATTAATATTTCGTAAATAATGTTGTTTTAATTTTGTGATTACTTTTGCCATTTGAAGAGAGAAGCATTTTCTATTTTTATACTCACGACAGAATTGATGCATTCGACAACCTGCTCGGAACTAAATAGTGGATATGCATAAACTGCACCCGAAATATATGTGTGTTTAATAATACCTCAATGATGATTTACTATAACAGCTTTTCCACTATAGTGTAAAATTGTAACGATCAAGGTGTATTTGATTAGCGATATTAGGTATAATTATTTTAGAAAATTTGAATGTTACTGACGCGTTCATTGTTTATGAATTCTGAGCATGTTCCTACACTCGACTTCAAAATGTATTCTCGTATTCAACGTTTTATCCAAATGTTTATGAGTGAATATTGTAAACAATAAACAGTATAATCTTTGCATTGAACACACGAGGAAATATTGTGAGTTAAATTGCAAACTAGATAATTTACGGAAAAGCAATTATTAGAGTATTAAAATTAATAATTATCCTCAATAAATCACCCGAGGTGCAGATAACATGGCAAATACCATGTGTTACTAAGTATTTACCTATACATTAGTGGATTAATGATAGCGAAAAATTATATCGCCCACATTTAATTGCACCAAGTGTAAAGTACGACGCCTTCGTTGATTAATTTTAGCCTTAATTTTAATTCCTATTAGATTGTTATCATCAATAGTCCATTCCAATTGAAGCGGATATACTTTTGATATTATTTTTACGTGCATTGCTGATGAAACTACTTCCTGTACTTGTGAAGATTTAAAGAAATAGAACAAATAGAGCCCTTTAGTCTCATTCTGTCGCAGACTGTACAGTGTACATCCATTTTCTTACTAGAAATATTAGATAAATATTATTCAAATTTTAAGGTTTATATCTTGCTTTTCATAGGCTTCATCTTAACAATATTTTTGTTACACTCCTTGCAAGCTGTACCCCTCCTGGCATTGAAGATGCACGCATAATTATACATTTTTTTAATATTTATAAAAGCAATTTGCTATCTTTGTTGGAGTTTCTTATAGATCACCATCATCGTCCTACAAACCGTGCAGTTTTATGTTATTTATCTTCTTTCACTTTATACCTACTTAAAATATCATTGTAATTACGTAAAATTACCATTAAATGCCGTTTTAAAATTTCTTATAATTACTAAATCATCATAAATGTCAAGTTTAATTTTATTAACAATAGCAAATACATAGATATTGCGAACATTTATATTTGTTCAAAAAAGAATTACAGTCATTTCAATTGTAAATAATGCTATAATTGATTATAAGCTTGGTACGACAATATTATTAACTATCCGGTTATTTTCCTTATCATTTTAAGCAACTTGCTCGCTTGAATATTTCACAGAATTACGCAATGTGCTTTTTTAATAATGCTCGCAGTTCCCCGTTTACAGCGTGTGAAAACCCATTAAGGTCTTGTTAATGCGTTATCAGCTTGATTATTATCAATCACATAGAGGGCAGTAGCATGAGCCAAATCTGCCATAAAAATTACATTATGTTAGTTAAGCATCATAATTATTTCACGGTATTTGTAGAATTTTCTCATATTCATCACTTCATACTGGTGGTAGGTCTCTCATATGTGTTAGGCCGTCTGGGTACCTACCCATTCGGCCACCATTGCAATGTCTATTTCTCCCGCCAAAAAGCAGTGTAAATGCGCTTTGCGTTTCGATTTGAAGGATATTGTAGCCAAAGCAACGCGCAGTGGAGTGCCAAGCATTGTTTTGCAATTCAGGGTGTTGTTTAGTTTGAGTGACGAATGAAGGTCACATCTCCTGGTTATTGGATGGCGCCGCGGTGATATTTGTTTTCTTTGATAAACCACGATGTTTAATGATGATGAGGCAGAATGCAACTATATGAAGCGAAATAAAAAAATAGGCAATAAAAGCCTTGGATACCCATTTTAAAGAGGTTGCACTTTGAAAAACCGTCATTAAGGTGCTATACGGGCTCGAAATATTTTAGAAGTCTGTGATGCACGTGCTCCTAAGTTGAATGTTCAACAAAGCTGATTGAACATCGTTTGCACCACTTGGTGTCCTGGATCACAAGGTGAGCCTTTCATTAGCAAAGCAAACAGCAGGATTTAAAAAAAAGAGATCTTAACATTGTTCACAAAAAAATCAGAATTTTGTTCGTGTTCTTCTAATCCTGCCGGTGTGGATACTGGATCTTAATTCATTATTTAACTAACCTAATCTGTTGCGAGGTAAACATATCATTAACAATTTCCTAACAGTTATATTATCTATTTGTAAAATACATTGGAAAATACCGCGTAATAAAAAATGCTACACGTATACTCCGAATCAAAAACTACGTCAATCTGATATGTACCACATATCATTTGATAGACATCGTGTATATTGAAGCTGAAGATTTTAGCAGATAATATGCTTACATGCCATTATATCTAATTAGTATTATTATACTTTATGTTCTTTTGTCAGATAATGTTTACCGCCTTGGCCAAAAGTATTTAACATCTGACAATTGATTGATTGAATGTCTAGACCACTACAAATACCTATTTGGATCGAAGAATAATACTGCATTTACAGTTTATCATGTTTATGACTAAATTTTGTTTTTATTGCTATGAATGGCCGGACAAGCATGTCGTTCGCCTGATGGTAAGCGATACGACCGCTCATGAACAGTAGTAAAAATTACATTGAATTACAATTAACTTGAATTACAAAGCAATGCTTGGCGTTCTACTGCGCTCGCCATCCTGAGACTTAAGATATTAAGTCTTAATATGTTCAGTAGTTACTCTGGCTTCAATGTCCTTCAATCCGAAACACTTTCGGAAAAACTTTCCCGCAACTTCGCTTATACTCCAGAGATTCACGGTAGAGTTTCAATCGATGGACATAGGCCGCATAAAAGACTACGGTATGCACGGATACCATATCTCCAACGGTTCAATATCTCAGAAATAATTAAACTATATTGTTAATTGTGAGAACATATTAACCGGTGGTAGGTCTCTTATATGTGAGAGCCCGCCTGGGCAGGAACCACCAATGTCTATTTCTCCCGACCACAACGGTGTAAATGCACTGTTGTATTCCGGTTTGAAGGACATTGTAGCTGGAGTAACTAATGGACATATCGAGACTTAATATCTTATGTCTCAGAATGGCGAGTATTTCAAGTATTGCTTTGTAATTCATGGTATTGTTTGGTTTTACTACTGTCCATGAACGGTCGTATCGCCTACCATCAGGTGAATGGCATATTTGTCTCACCATTAATTGCTATAAAAAAATATCAGTAGGGCAATCGAATTGAATTGTATCACCATTATATACAATATTTTAACGTTGCGTAGACACTTTCCAATTATTATCAATAGATACGCGAATTAGCACTAATATATACTATGCATTCAATCAATAATCACACAATAGATTTGATTACACGAGTAGTGACCTTCAGAATTACACGCCTAGTAGAATATGCCAAGTCATGTCCGTTACGGACATAACACTGACAAGACAATTTTACTGAAATTCTGCATTTAAATATTTTTGAATAATGACATGTCTAAAAACCAGTAAAAAAACATCCCCAATTTTACTATGGATTAAGCTTATAAACGCCCTTTTATTAGCTCGCCTGTTTCAAAAGATTTTTTTAAGCTTCCAGGACCTTCAGGATTTGCATCTATAAATACATATATTTTTTTGAAGTGGGTGATTAATACGAAAGCCGTTTTCCTTGTAAAAAAATACTCGCTTAAAAACACGCTTTAGTTTAAGAGCCAACTAAAACAATAATTATTAATGAGTTTGAGATTAGAAAATGGAGTCAATGACAATAAAAAATTGCGTAGTGGACTTAACGTACAAGTCTAAGTAACATAATTGGAATTTAATCAATTTGAATGGGACGAAATAAAGGAAATTATAAGTAAGGGCAGTCCGCCTTGATGATGACTCCGACATGAGTAAGTCTCTGTCGTAAACACCCACAACATCTCAAAAGGGCGTCCAAAAACAGTAACAAGTGTGAGGTATTCAAGTTCCCCCAAAAAAAGGAAGGGCCAGCAACGGTTTTACGCTGGGTTACACGGACGTAAATCGGAGCGCTTTTGGGCCATTCGTGCCGCCTATAATGTGGTCACCGAGGGGTTTTTAGTCTACTGACTAAGCTACTCCTGGCATAGGTTTTGTTAGAGACAATCCGCAGCGGCCGAGTTGGTAGGCCAGAGACACTGACATACCCCCTTCCGCCTCACCAGGGGTACCGAAAGGAGAGCTTAATAGGTTTTCCTCCAAGGAAAGAAATATACTTCCACTTAATGGATATTTATAAGACAATTTCTGCAATTCTCTTTCAACAATAAAATTATGATTGAATAGAATTACACACACTTTATACTTATAATATAATTATTATATATTGAATAAAATGATAACATAATATGTTCTTTTATTACCTACTAGGTATCTTTTACCATAGCAATAAAAATTACAGAATATTTAATTCTTATCGTACGTTATCGGAATTTACAAATATTAATTTATTATCTTTTGTTTAAATATTACAATTAGTTTTGTTTACTAATATTACCCAATCTGTCTGTCTGTTCGGACGTGTGAAACGAGTGCGAACATTAAAAAAATCGCCGGCTTCGGAAAACGCAAAAACTATAAAGCATGATACTCGTATAATTCTTTTCAACACTTAATATAGGTATTTTGAGGGAGACCTGACTTTCCGCTCCTATGGCTGACGAATGTTACTATTATGATGAGATTGTTTGAACTCGCGAGAGGTTTTTTTTTTTTCGAAACAATATTTAAGTTTGTATAAAGGTTTTAGCTTTTGAGCTATTTGGATCACAAATATAAGTATTAAATACGTATCTATGGTTATGAAATAAGGACTGATTGTTTTATATATAATTTCATCAATGCCGCTCGAAAATCCATCATCACTACACTGAACAAAATAACAAAAAGACCATTAAGACGAAAAGCAGGCTTAAAACCGAACGTAGTGTAGGAATTTAACCTCAAATAAATATTTGCATAGCCAAAATACGACTGTATGCTTATGGCCTTATTCATTTACGAATATTTTGTCCTTTTTAAATGATATTTGAAATCAATTTAAGCGAACATGCGATGGCTAAAATAGGTTTATAAACTGTGTAGGAATAAGGTTATTAGAGTTTAGATATCGTTGGATCCAATATATGCATTTTCGTGTTGACTCAAAACGATGTGCACCTTTGTTTTGAGCATTGAACTTGCGGTAAAACCACCAAATACTACCGGTCATTAGTAAATGCTCGTTATCTTCGATCTCAGTTGACAAGTGTTACTAAGTGCTTGAATATAGCTTTTTTATTAAAGCCTGTGGTTGGCTATCAGTTCACTTCACGTGCAGTGGTCAATCAAGACTTACATACATACATGAACTCACGCCTTTTTCCCAGAAGGGGTAGGCAGAGGTGCCTGGACAGCCACATTTCGCCTTGTATGTTCAGTCCCACGATGTGATAGGTGGCGAGCCTATCGCCATATCGGGCACAAATTCCCGACTCCGGGCTGATAATGAATAGAAAAATCTAATATCGCTTTGCCCGACTCGGGAATCGAACCCGAGACCTCAGTTTTGCAAGCGTACCTTAGTACAACTACGCCACCGAGGCAGTCAAGACTTAAATACGCGAAATAGGTAATATACATGTAAATTCGGCAGCAGAGTTTGAACTCAATAAAAGGTTATATTATACTGTATAGTTAAAGTAGAATCAACACATATTGAGCATCCTCAAGCGAGGAGTACAATGGTAGGCTCTGAAGAATGAAGATAAAACATAGTTATAGCGATCTTTATTCCTACAAAACCCTTTCTAGAATTACTACTTAGGTATGTCCATAGTACAGCTGTAGCAAGGCGATTATGACCTGTGATGCAAGTGACAGCTAGCAGGTTGAAACAAAACGTGGTGTGTCTGGGATCGTCTTGATGAATTGATGACAAGGCCTATTTTCCGCGTTTCTTGCGGCTAAATCTGCGGTTATGTTATGTTAATAGTGTGATTGTTTCCTATACAAAGAAATGAAAATATTTTAGTGAATCCATAAAATGAATAGATAAAATGTTATTCTTACGTCATCTAGTTTCTGAGAGTTTCTGACCATTCTGACAATTATTTTCTCTACCACAGATACAAAAATCAAAACCAGATGGAATCGTATGTCAAGTTAATAATAACAATATAAACTTTGTTATCATTGTAATAATTCTTAATATTATCATACAACCTGATAATCATATTTGTAGGTACCTACAAGTACTAACTCATATAGAAGAATAATAAAAGTATGATACATAAATGTATTATTGGTTCGCAAACATCGTTCGCAAACAAAGTTTCTATACAATGAATTTTATTTTACGAAACGTTTAATTGATACATCAACTCACTCTTTTTTCTCAGAAGGACTAGGCAGAGATGCAACAGGTTACGCACGTTTCACCTTGTATCTTCCACCCTACTATGTGGTAAGGGGCGAGCCTATCGCCATATTAGCCGCAAATTCCTGACTAATCAAGTCATTATTAACTGAAGTTTTGTTATTTTGCATAAATTATGCCATCGCAAATGTAAGGCAAAACTTTATAAAAACTCATCTTTCAATCTCTATGTAAAGAAAATCTAAAAAGAAAGAAAATACTTTGTCCCAAGTTTCGCTATTGAGATCGCAATGCATCATTTCAAATTTTTATTATAAACATTGCACTTTTGCACATGTGTATTGCACTCGCATAAAGATTCTCAAATCCGGTTGGATCAATCATAATATAACTAATTTGAATTTTCATAAAAAACAAACTATGTTGTATGTGTGATAGGAAGGTCAAACAAGTTTATTTCAAAGTTTAATTCTCATGAAATTAAATTGATTTATACAAATATTTTTTATTAGTTAATACTACTATATTATAATAAATGCGCTAAATTGCGAATGAGAAATGTGACTTTTCACGCATTAATAATCAACAATCTTTACAGATAGAAATGACATTCATATTAGAGGTATATAGCTTGTATATTTATATCCTGCATATATAAGAAGCAGAAGAATAAGAATTTACGAGCAAACACAATTATTTTAGAGTTTTGGAGTTACCAAGGCAAGCAACTTACCTATCCTCACAATTCTTTCTTATACCCTGGGCGTTAAATAACTATGAAATCATATTAGTTCACATGACTTCAAATAATTATCGTGTGCTTTGACTCCACTTTTATCTGATAATTTTAGAAACTGCATTAATAACAAGTTGACTAAAAACTGCTAAATTATTATGCGCACAAAACATGTAAAATTTACATGAACGCATTATGCAGAAGCAATGAGTAAACTGCGAAACTCTTAGGTAAAGCTATAGGTTTCACACATGACCAGAAGTTTGCTCTGAATTTGACACGGATCGTTTAATCGATGATAAGTAAGATAATCCTATACATTATCTGTATAATTTATCTTTCCGATATATTTTATTGGGAAAAGTAACACTGCTATCGTTCACTTCAATAACGTTAGTTGCTGGACTCGCACCCCAAATCTCATTAACATATAAATGGTGAATTTACTGTCTGTTATTCAAAGTTTATACAATTTATTTTCCATTATTTATAATACCTCGATTTTTTACTAGGAACCAAATAAAACAAATGGGGTCGAAAATGCGGGCCAAGTGAATATAGGATTTGTGCCCGAAAATGGAAATGCATCCAGCCCGGAACTTGCACAGATCTCTGAGAAATCACCAGATGGGTCTGCCAAAAATACAGTAAGTACTTACTGATATAAAAATATTAATATTCGGCTTTAATTATAATAAAACGACATGCTAGACCGTTTGACTTGGATGAAAGGTGACAAAACAAGACAGATTTATTTCTCATAAATCTTACATAACTCATAATAGATAAACAAGGAGTTCATGTTACTTTTATATAAACTAACACCCCCACTATATAAAAGTAACAAATAACACAATATAACTAACATGAGGAATAAAATAAATTTAACTTTTAACTATACCAAGTATTTTCATAAATTTATAATGCTTTACCCCACATAAACCTTTAGTCAATAAGTCAGCAGGCATGTTTGCAGTTGGCAAATACTTTGTTTGAATAACATCATTTCTAATTACCTCTCTTATGAAATGATATCGAACATCAATGTGTTTGGTTCGTTTATGCGAATGATAATCATTTGCCAGCTTCAATGCGCTCTGACTATCACAATACAACACAATCTTATTAGAAAAACCTACTATTTCTAATTCTAGATTTTTTAAGTAAATGGCTTCACGACCAGCTTGTGACAAAGCCATATACTCAGCTTCACAACTGCTTAAAGCTACTGTCCTTTGTTTCTTACTCTCCCAAGAAATTGCAGAGCCAGATTTTAGGAAACAAAATCCCGTATATGACCTTCTATCAATGGAATCACTTGCCCAATCACTATCCACGTAACCAACAAGCTCTGCTCTTCCTTTAGAATATTTTAAACAATAGTCTTTTGTTTTTAGTAAATATCTAAGCACTCTTTTTGCATAATTCCAGTGCTTGTGTGTAAAACAATTATTAAATTGGCTCAAATAACTAACCGAATAAGTAATATCAGGCCGTGTCAACACTGACAAATACATCAAGCTACCTATCAATCTTTGATATGGAAATTTACTATCACAAACATTTGATCTTTCAATATTTAATTTAGATTCTATTGGAGTTTCAGCCGTATTACTATCAGACATACCAAACCTTTTCAATAACTGTTCAATATAATGCTGCTGATCTACAGTAATCACATTTAAATCCCTGTCGATTTTAATCCTCATACCTAAGTACTTCTTGACTTGTCCTAGGTTTTTAATTTTAAACTTATGACTCAAAGCTTTAATCAAATAATCTGTTTCAGATTTATCATTTGAAAATATCAAAAAATCATCGACATAAACTCCAACAATAGTTTTCTTGCCATTAACATGATTCTTTATAAAAACACAAGGTTCTAGCTTACTCTTGCTAAATCCCAAATTACATAATGTCTCATCTACTCTTTGGTACCAAGCAAGCGATGATTGCTTCAAACCATAAACAGCCTTTTTTAATTTTAATACTTTATTTGAATCTACACAGGGAAAACCTTCTGGCATATACATGAAAATACTTTCCTTTAGATAACCATTAAGAAAAGCTGTTGTTACATCGAGATGTGTTACATCCATATCTAACTGCACGCTTAAAGCTAGAAGTAACCGCAAAGTAGAGTGTCTTATCACTGGAGAAAAAGTTTCCTGATAGTCCACACCAGCTTTTTGCGTAAAGCCTTTCGCAACTAACCGCGCACGATATCTCACTTTATTTTCACAATCGTATTTCTTTTTTAGCACCCACTTACTTTGCACGACACTAGCATTATTTGGAGCGTCAACAACTTCCCATACTTTGTTGTCAGCAAAAGACTGCATTTCTTCTGCCATGGCCTGTAACCACTGTTGTTTCTCAGGACCATTGATCGCCTCTGCATATGTGATATCCTCATCACTCAGATAGGGATTGGTGCTACACATGTATCCATACCTGTCGGGTTTTTTTCTCTGTCGTTTCGATTTTGTTTCAACAATTGGCACTACAGGTAAATCGTCTGTTTCCAATTGGTGTAGATCTTCCTGTGGAGGCTGCTCTCCACTCTCTGCAGGCTGCACATCCTTATCTGGCACATCCTCATCTTCCACATCAAGATATTCTGATCCATCAGAGCTAGATTTTTCTGAGACTTGACATTTAACAACAGATTCCTCAGATAACTCCCCCACTGAATCTGTGTTCTCTATGCAGACAGTGACTGTGTCTTTCTTGTTTTCTAGTATTATCACATCTCTACTAGTAGTTACTAAGTTTCTTGCAGGATCATACACTCTATATCCTTTGCTTCCATCTGCATAGCCAACTAGAATACATTCTTGGGCTTTCTTGTCCCACTTTCGTCTTTTTTCTTTAGCTATGTGTACCATTACTGTGCTCCCAAAAACTCTCAGATGACTTATATCTGGCTTGATACCATGCCATAGTTCATAAGGTGTTTTTCCTTGCAATAATGACGAACCAGTGCGATTATGCAAATACACTGCTGTATTTGTAGCCTCAGCCCAAAATTTCTTGCTTAACTGTGCGTCGAAAAGCATGCACCTAGCTTTCTCAACTAAGGTTCGGTTCATTCGTTCACATAATCCATTCTGCTCAGGTGTGTATGGGCATGTTGTTTGATGAATTATACCCATTTTCTTTAAATAATCACTAAACTCAGCATTGCAAAATTCTTTTCCATTGTCACTTCTGATAATTCTTATCTTTTTACTTGCCTGAGTTTCAACCAATGCTTTGTATTCTTTGAAACTTTTCAAGGCATCACTTTTATTTCTAAGAAAATAAATATTTGTCATTCTGCTATAATCATCTACAAATAAAATGAAGTATTTAGAACCACCAATAGAATTACACTCCATAGGACCACAGATATCTGTGTGAATAATATTCAACATCTCTGTGCTTCTCCTAGCAACGTGAGTAAAAGGTAATCGAACCTGCTTCCCTTCACAACACACGGTACAGGAAGACTTAGTAATGTTAACTTTCTCTTTTAAAGAAAGTCCGTCAACTGCATTTTGCATTTTATTCAGACACTCACTGTTTATATGTCCTAATCTGCGATGCCAAAGCTCACCTGATATTATTGCTGCTGCAGACATATTTTCTTGGAGTTGTAACTTGTAAACTCCATTTTCTAATAACGCATAAGCGATCAGTGTACCATTTCGACTATATATTTCACAGGCGTTTGTAGTAAATACAACATTATTGCCTTTGTTAATCAATTGACTCACTGATAGTAAGTTAGTTGTCAATTCAGGCACACAAAACACATCTTTTATGTCTACATCATAACCGCAATCATTAGCTAAGGTAGTAGTAATCTTTACATCGCCCGAACATACAATAGGCACTTTTGTTTTGTCGGCTACTATAATAGTCTGACCTTTCTTTTCATAAGAAATATTTGTAAGCCACTGTTTATTTGGCGTCAGATGCACACTGGCTCCAGAATCGATGTACCAATCTTGCTTACTAAAATTCCCGCTTAGGAAAACTACATTGAACGCATGTGGTTGATTACGTTCTTTTCCTCTGGTATTTGACACTTCAGTCGTACATTGCGACTTATAATGCCCTATTTGATTGCATCGATAACATTTAATTTCTTTCTTCGACTTTGTTGACAATGACATTCCATTCTGGCGGCCATTATTATTTTTGAAATTTATAAACTTCCTTGGAGCCGATGACTGCTGCCAGCCTTTACAACCACTGGCCAATGCACTATTCGATTCATCATTTATTCCATTTCCTGTTTCCATGTCAAGGAAAAATTAAAAATAAAAAATTAAAATTAACTTGTGCGTCCAATACCGCAATATTATATCAAATGTATCATTTCATTGTATTAAGATAATGCTTTATTTTTTCATATTTATCTACGTTATTAGTTCGCAATATTTGTCTAGGAGTTCCAAAACATAAGACAAGTAAATAACAAAACATTACTAGGATTGAATATCTGGGTCGATATTGATTTCGTTTTGATAACCACTTAATCTTTATGATTTAAAGTTGTTTTATGTATGCCGATATATGTATTTTCCTACTGGTTTTCATATATTTCATTTTAAAAAATGTGTAAAACCGCATCTCACTTATTTTTTTGGGTATATCAAAAGTTATTTTACTTTATTTCGTTGTTATTATTATATATATTCAATATGATATACCTACAATAAATACAAAAAAAAACTACAATAAAAGATTTGACTATGAACATAAAATAAGTAACTTAATTTATTTTTTGTGTACATATATATATATCTATATATTTATCCTAAATTCTTGAGTTCATGTATGGACCCAGTCTAACTGATCAGAGCTCACTTAAATTATTATTAATTATCCTCTACAATTGGGTTCTATTTCTTGGCGTAATTATTAATTTTATTTGACATCATACATAAAAACAATAGCTTGTCGATAAAAAATAATGCAATTTTTCTAAGCATACCTGTGTTGAAAGACACCAAAAGAAATGATTATAACAATCCAACGTAGGTACGAACCACAGTAGGTCACTGGGTTCCTTTACAATGGAAAGTCCGATTCAAAGAACCTAAGCCATATAGTTCACCTTGGTCTTATGTATTTTTGTGAACTTACGTACATTTTAGACAACGTTATTGATTGTATGTTATTTTTTATGTTAAACTTATACTGAAACAAAATACAAGTCAAATTTCTATCTTGGTTTAAATTAAGGGTTCAATCGCAAGTAAGAATGTAAATATTGTATATACTTACCTAAACAATGACATTATCTATATATTATATAAAAGAGGAAGGTGACTGACTGACGTATCAACGCACAGCCGAAACTACTATAGCTAAGAACGTGAAATTTTCCACAGGGGTTCCTATTGTGACGTAGGTGAGCACTAAGAAGGGATTTTTGGAAATTCAACCGATAAGGGGGTGAAAAGGGCAAAAAACTGTTGTATGGAAAATCGAAACCGTAAAAGCCACAGTTGTCAAACTTTGCATTTTTATAAATCAATCAAAAACAAACATAGCTGCATACCTTAATTTTTTAAATTTAACCCTAAAGTGGTAAGGGTTCAATTTTTGTAGAACCGAACTGTCACATCAACGTACAGCTGAAACTGAAGTTAGGAACTTGAACTTGAAATTGTACACGGGGCTTCCTATCATAATGTAGAGCAGCATTAATGAAGGATTTATCGAAATTCAATCCCTAAAGGAGTGAAAAGGGTGAAATTGTGTTGTATGGAAAAACGAAAATGAAAGGTATAGTTTTCAAACTCGGAATTAAGAACAAAAACATCTTCTTCAGGGTTGTAATTTTGTATGCAGAATCGAAACTGCTGTTATTGGAACGAACATTCGTAGTTTAGCTACCTATTATAAACACAAGAAATTGGCGTGCACTAATTTTGGAAAAATGGCACGAAGGGGATGAAATTTTATAAAAAGTATTTTGGGTTCCGTGAGTACAAAATAACCACAAAAAATTGAGGTTGATGGTATAATTCAAGAACTGGATAGGGAAAGCAATATTTTAATTTTTACTAATTTTATACGTTGTTCATGAGTGTAAGAGTTTCACATTAACGGGAGGGGTCAGGGAAAAAGAGGGAATGGACGGATAGTTGTGTTGGAATATCGGGCATAAGCAACTTTTGTTTTAAATATATCTAAATGGGTTTCGCGCAAATAATACTTCTAAGTAAATTGTGCGCAACTCTGGGATTAAAAAAAATATATAATGGATTATAAATTTTAGTGGGAGGAATTTATTATGTTTAATAGTATTTATTTATTATAGATAAATAATGACCAATTGTAAGGTTTTAGATTTTTATGTTTTCGTTGTTGATAAAGTAAGTAATATATATTGCCACATAATTTGCCCAACACGATGTTCACAAATATATAGTGACGTAATTCGGAGTTGTAGAATTTTCTTAGTTTTAGGGGAGAAATGAGGACGTAATATAAAACATATTGTAAATAAAGTTAATAACGCAGACGAAGTTGCGGGCAAAAGCTAGTTCTTCATATATCTCTGTGGACATTACTCGTATAACTACTAAGTACAAGTTACGAGTAGTACAATTAATCTGCACCAAATCTTTATTAAATTCATTAATAAATGACTATCAATGCATACCGTATTGGGTGGTGGCTTGTTGGTAAACGGACCAGGCGCGTAAATCCCTCTGACTTCGGAGTCATGTGTGTATTGATAGTCGATCACCACATTATATCGGTGAAGGAAAACATAGCGTAGAAACCTGTACACCATAGCGATTTGTAAGAATTTCTATGGTATGTAAAGTCCGCCAGCCCGCACTATATCAGCTTGGTGGACTAGATACAGACAGACACTTTGTATTGTTAGTCTTACTTCTGGTTTTAAGTTTGGTTTCTTTATAGTTAAGTTGTTGTTAAGTTGGTGTACAATAAAGGTTTAAATAAATAAATAGACTTAGAGGTTATAACTATTATAATTTGATTGTTGTATCATGTATACTTCTTTAACAACTGCTGTATAGTACGCGACATAGCTTTAAAATTAACTTTGTGAAGCCTACAGTTAAGTAGGTGAAACCTAACAGAGTTGGATCTATATAGTATTTTGTTCCAATATCGGGTCCCATGTAAGAACACAACGATATAATATGTCATAATTACAATAAAGCCATTAAAAATATAGCTCTATCTCATGGCTAGTGTTGCCAGGTGTCCCGCTTTACGCGGGACGTCCCGCTTTTCAGGGGTTTGGTGACGCGTCCCGATTGAACATTCGGCGAGACGCCAAATGTCCCGCTTTTTGACCACCCCTCTCAGAACGAATAAAAATCTAAATATTACACACTTTTATTTATAATCCGTACTGTATTTCGCGTTTTCCTAGAATTATTAACCTACTTAGTATCTAATTCGATTCTAAAGTTATTTCCATAGGCTGATTATAAAAAATACAGGACTTTGAATAAGTTCTCGCGGTTTGTTCACGAATTCCTAGCTTTATTATTTTAGATGGTAACACATGTGCAAGGAAATACCGTTAGTGAACTTATGTCTTCGTGAATATTAGCTAGCTCCAATGAAAATTCCCTCGTAACAATTTCAATTTTCATACCGCTTAGAGTGTATTTCTGGCGAATTTTACTTTACGACATGTACATGTAGATATAATTTAAAAGAAAAACGCATCTTAACTTCACTTAATTCTCTACGAGCATTATAGAGAGCATAATTTGTCAGAATTCATGTGTAAAGGCGTGTCGGGAAATATCAATTTTCATCTTGGAAATAAAGATCGCTCTGGTAAATCGAAAAAGCTATAGTCTGAGAGTTTAAGGAATAACTCGATGAAGACCCATAGCAAACGCTAGAGGAAAATGCAAAATTTTTGAAATATTTAGAGTAAGTTAAAAAACCACTGCTTATCCCTTCTGGAAGAAAGGCGTCAATTTATGTATGTATGCATGGTATGAAACCTTATTATAATAATAACCAAAAACGGCTATTGTCTTTGAGAGCCTCCAGAGACGCGACATTTTTCGATGTGATAAGCATATGCTGCTAGAAAGAGGGAGAGTAATAATGTGTGAAAGCAAAAAAATACACATATATAATGCCCTCTTCTTTAATAGGCGTCCCGCTGAAAAACTCATAATCCCGCCTATTTTAATGTTCTGTCCCGAATTTTCAAAAACTAAACCTGGCAACACTACTCATGGCTGATATAGCGGCGTCTTTTTAACTTACTTCAAAGAATTGCTCCGCAAACGCCGATCGCGGGGAAATTCCCACGGCACGGCGCCACGCGGCAAAGCGTCTATTAGCGCGTGTCTACCCGCAGATCATTAATCAATCGCGCGCGCGAACATTTTCCGCAAGGTGTTTTCCTTTGGTATCATTCGTAAATCGTATCGCATTCATAATGAGATTATCATAGTAGTATTAATTAGTCATTTCTTACACTAATGAGCAGTATTTGAATACGTTGCTGTCTCGGAAGATGTAGTGTAATTGAATATATAATTTGATAAAGTCTTTGAGAATAATGCTCAGCAAAACAAACTAAGCCACTTCTCACATTGATCCCGGAATAATTAACAGTAAAACCAGGAGATGAGATTTTCAATCTGTAATTCCAATATGTAAAGATGAAAATGAAAGTTATATACTTTTTCTGTGCTAAGAACAACAAACACTAAGAACATGTGGAGATAAATTTCGTTTTTGGGCGTCAAATGTGACAACAACACGATGGGGCGCCAACGCGCAAACGTACAGTTCGACACGTGGAGATTTTGAAACTTTTCGTTACTTAGATCTCGTAAAACTTGGAAGTCGTTGTCACTAACGCATAGGAGTACAAAGAAAACATAAGTATTTAACAAAATCACAGTGTTTATAAAGTAAAAGACATCGTTTTGAAAACTATAAATATGGGCGCGAGGCAACGTATAAGAAAGATAAAATTATCAATCGCAAAAAGATAAAGAAAAAGCTGAGGAGTCGAGTGATTTGACGATTTTATGACTAGTGCTTATAGTTGTACGGTGTGGTGAGCGTGCGCTGTCTTTCGTAGACTTTTTCAAATTTACATTTCGAAATAAGTATCAAGCATGATGAAACTAATTTCATTAGACTTGGTGGCCACAAAAAGTTTTATTAAAATTAATTGTATAGGCACACCATGTGAACTTGAGTTACGGTTGGCGATTGCCCGTCTTCGTATTTTGAAGAGGTAATAAATCCTTCTGATTATTTTTATTACCTATGACTGTAGTTGTTTTTTCATGTATGCGTTGTTTTTGTATAGATATGGTGTTAACACAGTTGGTGTTTTTACACGTTTTGGAATCGATCAAAGTTGTTCTAAAATGCAAAAACCTCCTTATTTTATAACTTAACGTTAAAAAATGAATTTACCAGGAGTAAATATTATAAAAGTATTTAAAACTTAGGAAAATAGGGTGCCAATAAATTCACCCAACATTTTATGTCTCACTACACTTAAGCCCAAAATAAACATTTTGCAGGCCACACAAACATTATTTTTTATTATTTATTTAGAACTGCCAGTGGTTGTTACAATAGAACTTAGACCAATAATATATACATGAAATAACTTAGGTGTAACACCCTTTGAAGGCGGTCACAACTTGCACCGTTTGTGATAAAACAATATACATGATACATATTATTATATACCCGTATTTAAGCTTATAAAATGAAATTGTTATTTAAATGTTTAAGTTTACAAAATGCTAACAAAAAACATAGGCAGAACAATGTTAGAAATATCATAACAATAAGAATATTAATAATTAAAAAAATACTCGTAGCATACATGGCAGACTGAGTTAACACTTAAAATTAAAAATTGACAAAAAATTAAAACTTAAACAGTGAAAATAGTGGTAGTAAAATTATACATTTATATATGTGTATTAAAAATTTGATGGATTGGTGCATGGATCAAACCGCAGCTCTTCGTTTCGTAGCCAGGTAGCTAATCAATTTCGTTTGCCAAGTCGCCTCACACGTTGGCACCAATAAATAAATTGTAATCACTCTGTTACAACTTTTAGCTCGTCACAATTATTTATCACGCAAACACGTAATAAACTAAGATACCAACCTTTGCAGCGATAATCTATCTACGCAAATACTTATTCTTATAGATTTCTAAAAATCATTATCTTCAAATTAGCAAGACGGATATGAATTATATTTTATAGCTATCGGATTTGTAATACCTACATACCATATAGCTATCTATATTCAAAATTCAATTTCATTTCGGCCGAAAAACGTAATTACGACCTAAAACACGTGCTTTGATAAGAGTATGTGATCATAACATAATATAAATATTGATTAACGATTAAATTATCTACTTCATGTAACAACATTCCAGTAGATATAACAGAAAGTAAACGAATTATGAAATGAGGGCAACCTTCTTTTATTTATCATTTATTGATCCACACACCATTTGAATAGGAAATATTGCTATACCTATATAAATATAAGGCTCAGCTCAGTTGAAAACATTATCAACGTATGGCCATATTAAACTATCATTAACGCAGGTTGTACAGAAAAGCCCTATAGAAATTTTCTCTGTCTCCCTGTGGTAAGCAATATTCCACGATGGTATTTGTTATTTAAATGCATGTCACGCACAATAATAACTCATTAATTAGGGATCAAGCATGTTTTTGGTAATGTGAGATTGAAATTTTCCTTGCAGGAAACAAAAGGCAACGAAAGACCAACATGGGATAATCAAATAGAGTTCTTGATGTCCTGCATAGCCACATCGGTGGGTTTAGGCAATGTCTGGAGGTTCCCGTTTGTTACCTATCAAAATGGTGGTGGAGCTTTCCTGATTCCCTATATTATAGTATTATTAGTTATAGGTAAACCTATGTATTTCTTGGAAACTGTTATTGGACAATTCAGTAACTCCAATGGAGTCAAAATTTGGGCTATGTCCCCTGCCATGAAAGGTGAGTTAGTTTTGCTGCGCAAATATCAGAAAAAATCTGTAGTTATCCATTTTTTTATCAATCCGTTAAGGTCATTTGCTATTATTGCCAGGTTATTTATCTAGTACCTTAGAAAAGAGAATTATGACCACTAGGTACTTATAAATAGTAGCTAAGTGTCTGATAAATTTATGTGTAATTTGAATGATTAGAAGAATTACCTACCGTTATCAACAGCATTCCTGAAATGTAAGCGTTGCTCTTACTTTTAATAAATATTTTAACATAATTGTAATGTTACAGGCACTGGATATGCACAAGCTTTGGGTGCAGCATATGTACTCTCGTATTATGTTTCTATCATCGCTCTCTGCCTCTATTACTTGGGGGTTAGTTTTAATGCTACACTGCCATGGGCTGTATGCCGGCCTGAATGGACTAACTGCGTTCCATCCGGTCAAGCTGCCAATGGATCTGATGTTATAGGAGACCCTGTAAGCAGCGCCGAACTTTATTTCACGTGAGTTTTATTGTCAATGCTAATCCTTAATAATGCCTAACTGATTGCTTTGTTCCCGGTAAAATATCGTAAAACTAAATTTAGTACGGGTTATTTCATTATTTTATTTCATTCATATAATTTTATTATATATTATCATATCGGTCCTGACTCAGGTATCTATATTTTTGTTTCATTTGCCCTTACTTTTATACACTTTAGATAAAGTAGGTACATTTTAACTCCGTACGTACAGTGTAATTTAATATTTGGAAAAATGTATGTTATCCGTATCAGTTTATCAGGTGTGTTGTAAATTGTAAAAGTAATTAAAATACTTAATTTATAAATTCCTTTTACCTCGTATCGTAAGCATATGGTACCTAATTAAGTGCCGACTTAATTAAGTATCCACATATGATTACTGCCGAGTCATCATTAATTAATACTAATTAGTGTACATAATCCTTTTATTGAATAAATTGGTTGCATGTTCTGATATTCCCAATAAAAATAATTTAAAGCCAAATGCCAGGTAAAACATAAATTAAGCAAATTTATCTTATCTAAGTACATTGAAATCCACTCAATTCAATCTCACTAGTCATATTATACATGTGCAAAGGATTTCATCATATTGTTTGTTGTCAGAATTTTGAAACCATCTGAATTGAGTTATTTATATTAAAATTTGTTTATAGAGCTTTTAAATTTTTAACAGCTGCTTACTCAGATGTAGAATCGTTAACATGCTCACGGAGTGAACCAAGAGTGAACCAAGATTTTGGGCTAAGCCGTGGTCAATAGGTACTAAATTTATGAATTCGAATCCATTTCGGACAACCGTTAGGGCATCATTATTAACATGTATTCTTCCAACTAAGTAACGAGTCACCAATATGTTCAATCAGAGGAAATTCGCTGCCGATCATTGCCTTCACCAAATAATATTCTAATCTCAATTACCTACATAAATAAAAATTATTATCCTTGTTTTAGACGGACCGTCCTTCGCCAATCTGATGGAATTGACAATGGAATTGGTTAGTATTCAAATGTAGTCGTGTGAATCTGCAAATTAAGCAATTTAGGTGCATCCTACGTTTTTACTATGGTTTATAACTATTCTCAAAAGAATGGGAAAAGTAGCGATGAAGGATGCATTTTAATTCACATTCCTCAGAATAAAGTCAAACTAAATGATTTCAGGTGCACCGTTGTGGGATCTATCGTTGTGTCTGCTTGCATCGTGGATCATTATTTTCGTTATTGTCGCTCGCGGAGTGAAGAGCTCAGGGAAAGCTGCCTATTTCTTGGCGTTGTTCCCATACGTCGTAATATTTATTTTACTCATCAGGTATATAAAATAATGATAATTTCACTGATACTACAAAAACATAAACATGTTATTTCCATAACTTTGAAATAATTTAGTATTTTGTGAATATTTTACTATTAGGTACCTTATACTGTTTCAGAGCTGTTACTTTACCTGGAGCAGGCAAAGGCATTCTCTTCTTTATAACACCTGACTGGAGCAAGATTTTACAAGTTAGAGTAAGTTTTCTATTTCCCTTCCTTAAAGTTTATTTATATTTTTAGAGAAAGATATTTTAAGTAAAAATATTTCAGGTGTGGTACGCAGCCGTGACTCAGGTATTCTTCTCACTGTCCGTGTGCTCGGGAACACTCATTATGTTCGCTTCATATAATAAGTTTACGCAAAATGTATACAGGTAAATGTGATTTAATTGATACAAAAATAACAGATATATATATATATATTCCTCGGTTAGTGACTTATATCTGTATTCTACTATTTTCCAGAGACTCAATGATAGTTACCACTTTGGATACGTTTACGAGTTTGATTTCTGGTATAACAATCTTTGGAGTGTTGGGTAACCTGGCCTACCAACTGGGATACGATGATGTTAATGAAGTAATTGGAACGGGAGGAGCCAGTTTAGCCTTCATTTCGTATCCGGACGCTATCGCCCAATCGCCCGTAGTACCGCAAGTAAGTTGGCAAAAATAACAGTAATAAGCATTATCTACTAATTCTATAAATTCTGTTTATACTCTGCAAGATTAAAATGTAATTACGCAAAGCGTTATAAGTAGTTAATGTAAAAACGTATTATAGGTACCTGATTTAATTGGGTTATATTAAAGATAAAATTGAGACATTTTCCTTAGAATAATTAAATATAAACAATAACAATTAGGTTTATACCGTCCACGCAAAATCGTATATTTTTTGGTATCATAAACGATATTTAAAAAATAGAGACGCTGATATATGACATAATTAAAAAAAAGACTAGTAAACAAAGTAAAAAGCATTTACTTGAGTGCTTTCAACCTAAGGGACAAGAATTATTTTGACTCGTAAATGCTCCAATTCCTTACTAATTTTCTTATAAAATATCAGTCACATCACTTGAAATAAAGTAGATATTGAATCATTTTGGAATATGGACTAACTGTTCTACTACTTGGAGTTTCTTAAAGTTCCAAAGTAAGATTCGCTCAAACGCAAAAAACATTCTGAATACTAGGCACCTGCCATAAAATATATGTATGCTCACTAAAAAAATTACACATAATACAAACTTTTTTTCAGCTATTTTCAGTGCTGTTCTTCTTGATGATGGCTGTTCTGGGTGTCGGTTCTGGTGTGGCTCTACTGTCCACGCTCAATACAATATTGCTGGACGCTTTCCCTAAAGTGCCTACAATCTATATGTCAACCTGTACTTGCATCGTAGGGTTTCTTATTGGGCTGATCTACGTCACTCCGGTAACATAATATGTTATTTGTCACGCTTTTTTTAATACTACGATAATATTTATATTTTATTAAAAAGTAATATATTTTGCTGTTAGTATATCAAATCCACATAAAACAAAGTACACAGGCGTTTTGTTGTTAAATTGTAAACTTCTTTATCGCCTTGGCATCAAAGCAGTATCAAATAGTAGGTAAAGTAATATCTTTTAACATGCAGGGTGGTCAATACATATTGGAACTGGTGGACTATTACGGAGGTACTTTCATGAGACTATTTGCGGCCATCGCTGAAACCATTGGCATCTTCTGGATTTATGGTGAGTTTTTTTTGTTGTTAAACTGCTATCACATATCTAATATTAATAAATATATCAGTCGATCATAGCCCCCATCGAAGGACGGATATTTCTCGTCCTTTAAATTTATATCTTAATTAAATAAATTTTATTACTCTATTTCTTATTAATATATATATATATTTATAATCAGAATGTCTAAGTTTCCGTTTCATTTATGTTTCTTTTTCTAATTTGCTAACAGTTTAATGGTACATGGAATACCTACACATATACTAGGAAGTGCGAAAATAATAATGTTAAAATATGACACTATTTATGTTTTAGGCTTGGAGAATTTATGTCTCGACATCGAATTCATGTTGGGAATGAAAACATCATTCTATTGGCGAATTTGCTGGGGAATCGTTACTCCGGTCATGATGATAGTAGTGTTCATATACGCTCTTATCACCACCGAAGCTCTACTATTTGGTGGCAGCTACGTGTATCCACAAGGAGCATACAGTTAGTATTTTTACCAACTCCCCCTACTTTTACTACGAATAATACTAGGCGGTTATTGTCTTATTAGCAAGAGGTGGTAGCCGGAAGGTTAAGTACTCGTATGCGAGAGGCCTTCCTGGTTAGATATCCCCGCTTCAACCAATTTGGGCTTCGAGCATCAATATATAAGGTGTAAAATCATGTGGAAATATTAGGAATTAGGAGGCTTAACATCTAATGCCTCGGGACGACAAGCGCAGTGCATTATCATCTAGTAATAAGTATGATAAGTTCGGCGCGTTTGCTATTATTCACATAACAGGCGTTATGAAAGGATGTTATGAAGTTGGTCCACCAGTTCTGCGATATGCTAGCCTTGTTACAGTTAATAGTAATGTTACAGTTAATAGTAAAAAGTCTCCTTCCATGAATTTGACGTCATTCGAGACTGGATTATATGCAACCTTAAAACTTTACAATAGACATAGGAATGTATTAAAATATATTTAATGCAACATAATATACTTCAAAACTCTTACTTTCTGGAACTCATTGGGTACGACAGAATGTCTAGAATAATAAATACACCCAAAAGTCATATAAATAGTCCTGACCCCACATTGAGACCAATTAAGTATTGAGTCATGGGTATGCCGTATGGGTAAATACCCAGATCTGACACGAATATGTCTCAGTGCGGGGATCGAACCTGCGGCTTCTCGTTTCACAGCCGGCGCCTAACTAACTGCGCCACGGAAGCTATCAAGAATGCACCTGGTGATTAGTGCAGTGCGTTGCAAAATATTGTATCGACCGTAGTCGATGGTTATCTCTCGCCTATATCTTCAATTACACCGGCTGGTGTAGAAGAAACCAACTTCAGATATAGGTGCTAGTTATTGGCCTAGAGGTAGCAGGCAACAGGGTTTAATTAACCACAACATACTGGGTTCAATTCCCAGTAATCTCCGCCGATGGAGACCAAATTGGTACTGAGAGGCTCTGAATTCTAAATTTGATATTCTTGTTTTGCTACTGTGCATGAGCGGTCGTATCGCTTACCATCAGGCGAATGGCAATTGGCATGCTCGTCTCGCCAATACCGCAACGTCTCGTCTCAACATTATAAAACTAGTGTTAACTACCTATGACTGCAATTTGCATTAATATGCAAAAAAACAGATAGATAGATAGATACAAGATATAGAATCTATAGATTATTTTGATATTTTCTTACATATCAATTACTCAGATTACAAAACCGTTTGTCCTTACAGTTGCGGGATATACTCTGCAGTATACTGGAATAGCATTGATTCCTATTTTCATGGGAATTGCGTTTTGGAAATATAGATCAGATAACTGCAATGAGGTATGTATTAATTCATATATAAAATAGTGGCTCAAATGATCACAGTTAATAATTGTTATTTTATTTTATCACAGACGGTGAGGAAATCATTCCGCAAAAAAGACAGTTATGGTCCTAAAGACCCCCAGAAAAAAGCAGAGTGGCGCACGTTCAGACAAGATGCTAAATATGAACGCGAACTTAAGCGGAAGAATTGGTTCCACCACATAGCCCTAAGTCTTGTTGGCGGATACAGGTGGAAACGTTGACAACTCGTGATATTTAAACTGTATTGTGAATTTTAGGCTTAATAAATTATATTATTTAAAATTATTTATTTATATTTATCGAACCTTTTCACTCCCAAACCAACACAGAAATAAAACTCGAACATACACTATAAGAGTTTATTGTTTTGTTTAAAATTAGTTTTAACACGACGATATAACTATATAATATTATTATGCAAAACGCACGATAAAATTAATCTATTCATCCACTTTACGCTAAAAGCTAAATTAGACATTAATAAAATAAGTCAATGTCAGATTCGACTACACTCAATTTTAAAACAGGAGAAAGAAAAAGATGAACTGTAGGAATATTGTTATAGTAAGGAAAACAATTACTTATGTTTTGACTTTTTCTTTTTCTTACTAGCCTTCTTCTTGTGCTTGCGCTTCTTCTTCTTTTTCTTATGCTCGTCGGTACTGGAGTCCGAATCGCTATCACTGTCGCTTGCAGCACGTTTCTTCTTTTTCTTCGTGCGTTTCTTCTTCTTCTTGCGCTTGCGAGCATCAGATGATGAGGATGATGAAGAAAAGTCCGAATCAGTTGAAGTCTCAGTTTCTGTATCAGGTTTCTTTTTAACGTTTGTTAGATCTAGTTTAATAGAATCAGTGTCTAATTTAGGTTTCTTTATTTCGCTTTCGCGACCTCCAGGCGATCTAGAACGTTCACGTTTTTTGCCAGTCTCTTCTTTCGACTCACCATCCGATTCCACATTTTCATCATAATCAGGTTCAAAATGTGATTCATCAAGCGTTGATTTCTTCCTTTCTCGATCTGTTGCCACACTCTTAACATCTGACGTGGTCTTCTCGGTATCACGCTCATGCGATCCGTTGCTTTTTTCATCTTTGGAAATCTTTTCAAAACTTTTCTTGTCACCCCGAGGACTAGCACAACGATTTTTGTCTCCTTTTATGCTTTCAGTTGTCACCCGTCTTTCGCTTTTAGAAGAATCTGACCTCACTGTTGAACTCTTTTTATTTCTGTCCTTTTCGACAGTTACTCTTCGATACGGATGTTCTCTCTTAGGTGTTTTAGATCGAGATTTTACGCGCTCTACGGTACTGTGCACGACTCGAGGTTCTCGTACTCTGCGAATATCTTCTACTTTCCCACCTAAACGATCTTTTACAGATAACTTCGGAGGCGGAGTTTTTGAATGTCTCTTCCTTTTATCATTTATTTCTATAGATCTTTGATCAACATCAGCTACTGGAACAGTTATTTGGATATTATTCATGGGTACTTTTGGTTGTTCATCGCCATACAACTTTAGGCGGTCGCTACTTATTTTCTTTATTTCTATTGGTCTCAAGGAATGTATTGCTTTTGCAAATATCGCATTTTCAGCTCTTTTGAGAACATCTGATGTAACTTTGGTTCCATCTTCTTCTTCCTCGGGAGATGTTATTTCTCCGGGTTCTTTTGCTTTTTCTGCGGTTTCTTCATCCACTTCCCATTTAGATAATCCCGGCAAAGGAGCCAAAACTTCTTTATTCGGTTGACTAGTAGTTTCCATTTCCACCTTTAAATCTAACTCATCAACATTTGCTTGTAATTCTATACCATCAAATGGTTCTTCCTTGGTAGAAGTATCCATATTTTTAACTTCATTGATTACGTTAGCTTCGCTTTTTACATAATTTTGGATAATTTCTTTATCAATAGCTTCCGCAGCTTCTTCTCCATACAAATCGTCTTTAGCCTTTATATCTGGCTCAGCATTAGTAGATTTATCACCTTTTGTTTCATTATCATTTTCGGATTTTTCAATTTTAACTGTAATAGGATTTTCTACTTCAGGTTGTTTTTCATTTTTCTCTAATTCTTTAGTAGCATCCTCTTTGTTTACCTCTATGTCTTCTTTTTTAACAGTGTCTTTATCTTTCTTTTCTTTTTTCTCTCGTTTTTTCTTCTTCTCGGCTTCCTTTTCTTTTTCACGTTTCTTCTTTTTTCTGTCTTTTAGTTTCTTATCTTTATCTTTATGTTCTCTAGCTCTATCAGTTGACGATTTTTCATGGATCCTTTCTTCCTTTTTATCTCTTCGATTGTCTCGGTCACGATCACGTGAACGTCCTCTTGATTCACTGCGTTTCTTCTCTCGCGTTTCTCTACTTCTCTTAGGTGAGACTCTAGTTTTCTTATCCGGTGTAGCATGATCGCGTTCTTTTTCAAAATCTCGACCTCTGTCATAATCACGCGGCCTCTCTTCACGTGTATCACGAGGTTCACGCGTCTCACGCGGTTCACGAGTCTCACGAGGGTCGCGAACCTCTCGATTTTTATCATATGGTGGTCTTCTATCTATGTCCCGACTACGATCCTGTCTATCAGGTGCGTCACGATTTTCATTATAACGATCGCGACCTTCCCTTTCTCTATGTCGTTCACCTTCAATATTTTGATTACGCCTTGGCGCCATTCTATTACGAATATTAGCTCTGTACCCTCCGGGTCTATTGTGTTCGCGAATAGCGTTGTTATCTTCTCTGAAATTGTCGCGATAATTAACATCGTGATAGTTAGGAGGAACTGGTTCCCTAGGATCGGCACTAGGAGGTCTGTACGGCACTCCTGGTTCACGGAAATTAGTGTGAGGTACATTTTCTCTAAAACCAGTTTCTCTATAAGGGACATTCCTATAAGAGTTATCCCGAAATTGAGTAGAGCGGAAATTGGAATCACGACAAACTCCTTGAGGTCCAGAATCTCGATATGGTTGGCCATCTCGAAAAGGTATATTGTTTTGATCACGATACGATGGCCCGCCCCTAAAGTTATCACGATAGCGTTGAGGTGGGTCTCCCACATGAACAGGAATTTCATTCGATATCGGTGGCATAGATATATCCCTATATCCAGGAGGGCCATCGACGTATGTGGGAGGTCTATATGGATCCCTATAATTAGGTGGTGGAATCCTTTCTCGTTCCAAGGGGCCTGGTGGACCGAAAGGAACTTTCTCAAACGGCGATGGTTCGAATCCAGGTACGGGTGGTTCTAAGCCGGGTGGAATTTCTTCAAATGGTGCAGTATCGTAACGACCTCGATAGCCTTGCGGTTGATCAATGTGGACAGGAACATTTCCCATATTAGGAAGTGGCTTCGATCCCAGCGGCGGATAAGCTGGCGGAGGCGCATTGCTTCTAGGTCCATATCTGAAAGCATAATATAAAATAACAACATTAGGATAAAAAGTTGAATTATAATGAGGCAAAGAATATTTCTATAAGAATTATTAATGCCTCGCGAATCGAACCATCTCTAATAAATTGTGAGATAATGACTGAAGTACAGTGACGAACTCGAAATGGGCATTACTTTCAATGGATCTACATTGGTATTCTTTGCCATGTGTATTTTATGACTATTTGTAAACTTTGTTTTGAGCGCCATAAAAATTTACTCGCTCATTAGTTAAATAGCGAAACTTTCTCTTTATATGAGCTATAATTTTACTAATTTTCTGATACAAAGGTAAATCCATCCCGATATTCTAATGGAACTTCCACTAAAGGTCTGGCAGCATTAATTTCAATATTTTCATTCAACCTTCTAAGACCCAATTACTAAAATACATCATGTGTCTTAATAACCCAAGATCTACATATGTATTATTGTGTTAAGATTTTGAAACATTCATTCAACACTCTAGTGTTCGTTCCGTTTGTATTGAAGATATTGTTATCAAACAAACTAAAGTAATAAAGAAATTATCGTGACAATAAATCATGGTGATCTTTGTTTTTATTTCATAGATCCCCTATAAATAACGTCGATTTGCAGAAGCCGAGACTGTCATTGATCTGGAAGACTAAATACCTGTAAATAAAAACTCCATTTATTTCTAATTTCATTTAAAATATTTTGATTATTATTAAATTTTTGAACATAAGTTCTTTGCAATATTGAATACACGACAGTTGTCTTAATGGTTTAAAAAAAAACTGTACATCAACGTTCATCAAAGCTGATCTATCTATTTATGTATTTAAAATATATCTAATGCACAATGTTGGATTACCCTCAAAGAAGTCATTAGATGTTTCCCAGCGAAGACATATGAAGAGCGATGAATATGCTGTTTGGATCATTTATTTCTTCTCAGTATCGGAATACCTAAAAAACCTGCTTAGAAAATGCATAAATTTCGAACAAAAATCATGGTGATGATACACATGGTGTTCTTACATAACGAAACAACAAAAAATAACCACAAATATGACAATTATTTTACTTATGATTAAGTATTGACTTGATGATTGCGGACAGTACAAATTGAAACCATGAAAACATTAAATACATTCTTAGTCATCTATACATAATATTAACATTCTATACTTATAAAACAAACTACCATTTATATATTTTTCATGTTCAACGTACCATTTATTTATACATTGAAAAAATTACCTATATCAAAGCATCACAATTAAAGTATTCGAAACATCCATTATAAATTCATACAACAGGAATTTTCCATAAAAACCAGCAAATATAAAAAAGTAACTTATTAAATTTGAAAACGTATAACTGCAGACTTCATAAATAAATTAATTACCCCCTTATTCATAAGGACTTAACGCAGTTTTCAAACGCCGTTAATATGAGTTGACTCAAAAACGTTATTCATAGACGTCAAAAAACACTAATCAGCTTTCTAACAGTTTTTTAATTTTAAATTGGCCGAGACCCGTGTTTAAGCAAAGGAGAATGCCCATTTTACTATGAAAGTATCGGTGCTAAGATTTTTGTCCCTCGATGAAACCTACTTTTTGGTGTAGGAAAAAATATATATTTCCAATAAATATAAACATAATTGCGTCTCAGGCCCGGAGTTCTTGGAGAAATTAACTCAAAGTCCAATAAAAATATATTTTTTGCCTTCAGCTCTGAGAGTAAAATGTAAAATATGATGATAATTAATTTATTTAAAAAAAAATCTCCCTTTGTTTAACAGGAAAACGTTTAGGGACAATCAATAAAAATGTTATAATAAATTTTAAGCAGTATCGGTATCGGGATCTACGATATTTTTTACTGATACTATGAATGGGCATTTTCCTTTTAAGCAGAAATATGGCGGACGTCTGTCAGTTGGACCATATTACTGTCAACTGTACTTGATATTACTGTCATGTTAATTAACTTACTTTATTCTGTGAAGTGGCAACATTGGAGACCTTTTTAAGTCTGTAGACTTATTAGTTAAAATATGTAGAAAAAATCATGATTTAACTAATTTACGCTTATGTGGTTTCATTTATGAATAAGGGGGTTAGTATATATGTACTTTAACTTCATTATCAGAATATATCTATAATTAAAACAAACTTGATTACAGCAAAACATTCAATACATATCTTTCAAATATTTACTGTACTATTAGAACATTATTTGATTGATTGTTTCAAAGAGCTGTTTGAACATTTGTCTATAGTCAAGTTGTGTAACACATAGCAATTCTACACAAATACCGCTACTACTAGGAATTCTTAAAAGAGCAGTTAGTTATATAAAAATAAAGGAAATAAAAAATCATGTTTGCGACGTAACAATTTTATTATACAAAAATAACATCCAAAATATCACAGACGTTTTAATGATACAATATGTATGCTTAATTATCAATCATCGAGCAAGGTTGATCACAAATATACAACTAGGTAATTCATATACCTAACCAAATATTGTTTGTATAGAAATAAATTCGTTTGTTTGTATATTTTATTTATATTTATCGGATTATATTTTGAAATAGTTAACACGAAAATAAAGTCGGTTTACAGACGATTTTTTACGTGATAACGTCATAAGGAAACATTGATGAAAGATTTCATACTTTTATGAATAGAATTCAATTATTATGTATCTCTTTTCCTCAGCACATTGGTCATGCAGTGGAAAAGAGATAGATGCGTCAGAAGCCGAACGCTCAGGCCGATCGTGCGTCTGTATCGCTTCTTCCGCGCCCTCACTTGCATCGGCTCTGGCAGAACGTGACAATGAGTCATTTTTCGTGCATGCAGCCAATCTTCATCGATTTATAAGACGTTATCACGTCATAAATTATTAACATCCAGAGAGAATGCCACATAAATAGGGCAAAAAAAGTGTAATAAACTTAATATTAAGGTAATTGAGTAGATTAAAACATCAACGCCATACCATATCATGAAAACTTATTAAATGTGTTTTCCATTTTTATATCTGGCAATAATGAATATTTATAACTGACCTGAAACAATATTTTAATATATAAACCTTACATCTTATAATATAGTCGACAATAAATATTTCTATCAGTGCTACCAATAGTAAACAATAAATATAAAGTACAGACGGAATGAAACAACGCAAGCAACATTATCAAAAGCATACAAAGTACACTAATTTTATTGAATTTTGTTCCTATACTGAGTGGTGAAGTAATGACGACATTAAGTGAATTCAATAGTAAACACAGCGTCATCAGTACGGGATATTATTTTCTTCCCGCGAAAGCATGTCTTGTGGTCTCTTGGTAAAGGCCAAAAGCCGTAAATCTAAGATATCATTATGTGATATCGCGTTTTAGATTCAATCTGGCCGACATATGTATTTGTGTCGACCATCGAGCGACATCCATCTCGCATATTGTATCTAGATTGCACTGAACTTCCATGGGGTGCGGTATAGCCACTATATCCTGTCAGTATAAATGTTGTAAGCGTGTCATACCTTAATATCGTCATGTTTTCATCACTCTTTACATCATAAGGTTTCTATCGAAAACACAGAAAAGTATTTACCTTACATATTATAACATATGCAATTACAGTCAACAGTTCGTGCACATAAATAATAATTAAAAAAAAAACAAAGTTATTATGTACAATTAAAAAAAAATTTAGATCAAATAAACATATAATTGCCAAACACTTCAAAATATTCAAGTACAATAATGTATGCCTATTACAATGAATAATTTACACTAATTTTAATCATAAATGAGTTCCATCAGTAGCTTATTGGTCGTGCAATGTTAAAAATGTTTTTTTTTTATGGCATTATCTTACACATGAAATAAAAAACCCACGTTGACCGTGTAACATGGATATACGGGTTTAGACGAAGGAAGACCTGATTAAAGAATTTTTTTTGTACGCCCTTTCAATTGAAGTATCGATTATAAAAATCCCGAGCTCAATCGTAGGCACATCGTACGCAACTAACATATAACATAGTACGAAATATCCATGAGCTAGTTGCAACCAATAAATATATGAAGAAATAATATTTATATCGGAGCCATAAACACATTAAAGAGTACAACCTCGTGATCAGTAATACGCAATGTTTTTGTACGCCCCAATCTGTATACCATTTCGCTCTAACTGCAAATTTTCTACTTGGGCTAAACAAAATGTAATCAGCGGGGATTTTTTCCACGTCATATTTTAAGGTTTACAACGGCAAAAAACTGTCTACTTATCCATTAATTATACAAACCCCTTGTCTTTCAAACAGTTTCTTTATTACAACTAAAAATAAATAAGACGTCAGTAATACAATGACATCATAAAACTTGCAAAATTGCATGATATGTGATTTTTTCAATACTTATCAGTATGAACTATTTAATATGCTGAAAATTAATTTCTAAAATGTATGAAATCGAAGCAGATACTTCAGTTATTCCTTGTAATTCTATTATCGATGTTATTTAATTAAGCTCTTTCGAAGTAAAAGTAATAAATATATTATTAAGATAATGAATGTCCCTTGTGTCTATTTAAAGGTTGTCTGGGAGAAATTGCCTTATTGCGATAAGACCATCATATGTGCTTTGTTGTTTTATTGTCGTTATGTACTGGTACAATAAAGTATAAAAATAATATTAATAAATGTTATAGATTGCAATTTGCAACACAATGAAAATACGACGGTTGACATTCGTAAAACTAAATTATTAACAAACGGCAAAAACAAAATATTAAAACAATATATTGCGCAATCAATACTTTGAAAACTATAATTATGAAACGTAACAGCAGGCAATGTAGCGCGCAAACTTAATATTTCTAAGTGTTAGTTTTTCCGCACAGGTGTCCTGAAAAATAACTCATAAAAAGCTTATACGTGATATTTATCACGTATAAACAATAATCACGGAAAAGTTAATAACCGTAATATCGGTTCCGCTTATGGAGATATCTTGTAAATCCAAGATACGATAGCGTATTCCATCAATCACCTCTACTCTCGTCATAGAAATTAGGACATTTTAATCCAACCCTCGATACATGTATTAATGATTATCAATACATATTATGTACGAAAGCATGTGAGCACACGTCGAGAAAATTATTATCATATTAGAGATAACAACATTGGTCGATATTGGTCTGTTAAATGGTATTTACAATACTCGTAAAACTCCTTAGATATAGATTATAAATTACACACTGGTCACTTCAATGCCGACTGAAAGCCGCATTGAATCGGCGCGCCACGGCGTGATAGACAATAACAGAATTTCCACACAATAAAGTAGCAAGGTAGATATGACCGATGTATAGATTATGTTTTATGATATTATGAGGTATCATATCAATATTATTATATGGATATTGCAATAAGAATTGTAACTTGCAGCTACGTAGGATATCCATTTACAGCCAGCGAATTCCATTGGCGCCAAAGGGGGCACCATTGTCAGGAATTTCAGAGACAATAAAAATATTTACGTTTTCTTTAACGGAAAGATAAAGCGTCAGCTAGACAATGTGGCGCAAAGCAATTTAACCTAATTCTTATGCAACATAAAAATGTATATCATGCCGGTCACTCATTTTGGTTGGTTATAGGCACAAATATTGGTAATACACCTTACCTTACTTGAATTTCGTGGAAAAGTGTAATACATAATTACTACAAGTCTAAAACCAAAAATATTTTACTTCTATATATTTTTCTCAGCATTTTCACAGTGATTTTATTTAAACGGTTGACTGGCTTATTTGTTTGCAAACAACGAGGCCAATCGTGTTATTGTATAAAAAAGTTTATTTTCATAATCTTTTCGATTTGAATTTTTATATTCTATTGCTGGACACATATGGACATTCATTGAAACATCATACAAAGAATCCCCTAACCGATTTGTTTAATCGAAATCTCCGACGACATATCAACTGGATACTTTTTATTGATAAGTTTTGTGTTAGGAATGATTATCATCTTACGTACAACCCATATTCATAAACAATACTATGAGCGGGCTCAAACGCATAAAGTAGCTAATTTCATAAACTATCCTCGAGTGATGGTTCGCTATGTGTCCACTAAATGGGAATCATATAATGTTAAGTGCATATATCTAGATAACTAAATAAACTGCTGGTTTTAGACAAGCGAGTGACTCAATTAAGTGCTTTGAAAACTAATAAAGGTTCAACCGTCCACCAAAAAAATATAATAATATCTTTTTTCAAGGTAGAACTTGTTATATGTGTAACAAATTAGTTAAATCTGAAATTAAGAAAGTCACGTCACCGAGTTATATAAAACACGTGTTCGAAGCAGCGATTAAAATCTAGAAATAATAAAAAGGTTTTAAATTGAACTATTTCAAGATGTCATTGTCAGCTACGTTTTATTTTAAAAAATATGAGTATTTATAATTTTTTTTTCAATTTATTCGAAAAATAATAAGGTAAGAGATGAAACTCGCTGAATTAAAGAATCTTATAAGTACCGAAATAGTCTCAAAAGATGCCAGAGAATGCCATTTTGGCACCCTTATCGACTTATGGCCTTTACGGCATACCCACATCCATAGGCGTAGCCAAGGTGGGGTAGAGTGGGGCGCTCGCCCTACCCTAGTTCTGACCTGTAAGGTACAAATCTTAAAAAATAGATTATCTGGGTAAAGTACCATCTATAGGTAGATAAAAACCTTTAAATTGATTAACAAACTGGCATACGCCCGGAGCCCAAACGGCTGTAGATAGACACATTTTTGAATGGATGATTTCGAGGTAGGTAGGTGAGCAATAAGAAAATGTTTTGGATAATTCGAATAATACATACAGATACAGGGAGCTATGGTGTGTAACCTTTTTGTATGAAAAAAAAACAGGGGAATAGTTTGCTAATTACGTATTATTTTAGACTGCTGCCCCACCCTGAGCCCATGGCTGGCTACGCCCATGCCCACATCTCTATAGCATCAGAGAGAATTCAAGAACACAAAGAACAATGGCAACTGTCCATACATTATTTTATTGAAATTAAAATTAAACGTCTTAAGATGAAAAAAATCTCGTTAGCCAGAGGATTCATTTCTAATTCAATATGTGTAATAATTGTTGTTAAAGAAACAGGGGAAAAAATGATATTCACATCAGAATTTTTGTGTTTATACACGGTTACGTCACGAGTAAAATGGCTGATCGTGCTATGAAGTATTGTATTGTCAAGAATATCATTTTCTAGTAAATTAAAAACATAATAATACACCCGTTCTATTAGTGTCTTGTGTTATTATTTAAATTGTCGTATAAATATATTTACACTTATCATTAATTAGAGTTGATCTGCTGCAGTCTCAGTTGACAATTACCTTCAAGTCTCAACATATTTATTATAAATAAATCTAAGCATTAAAATAAGATCGGTAGTCATAACAAACATAGCATATCACACACAGAAAGTATAAAAGTCTGTAAGAATGCATGGATCATACAACGCAATATCAGATTCCTCAATTATTGTTGACTTCGTCCGGTTTAAATATTTATCAACAATTCACGGAACAGAAACGTCAAAAGTCTATCTTTTTTTTACTGGAGTATCTATGTCAATCGACTATTTGCTTTGATTACTTTGATTATGAGTCTTCTACCCAGACTCATTTCATATTCTGAATTTACTTCTTTTTTTAGTTCAGATAAAATATTGTGTTTAGTAATAGTAATTATTAAAGCAAATAAAATATCAATTTAGCATAATTATTTACAAAATAAAAATAACTGACAAAATTATCTCGAATAGCAGTACTTTACTAGATGGCAAACTATTTTAGTCGATTAAATATAAAATGACAACACTAAGCCAATAAAAGTTTATAAATCCGGAATTACTCAAATGGCTTTCCATTTTAAAGGTTTTTTTTCACCGGCTTTGTATAATTCATATAATTATTTGAAAAAATGTACAAAAATATTGGAAATCGTTTTGTATATATGCCACTTAAAGACGCTCAAATTAAGATCAATCAAAAAATCGCCATTGTTCTTTATTAATCACAGATCTACATCGACGCTGTGTTCGCATACTAAAAATGCTTAAAGGATTTTGTGAATAAAAAAGCTCGATAGAACGACCGCCATGAGAATTTCTTTAGTGAACTTGGAATTGCTTTAACGTTGAAAAAAGTTATTTATATGTATGCGAGATATTATTATGTACGAAAATAATATATTAAATATATTATTTTGGTGCAACACCTAATTAAAACTTTTAAAGATAATGGATCCGTAGTGATTATTTTATAATTTAATGTCATATTTCATTTCAGCATGTAATGCAATATACAAAAATACGACAAAAATGTATTTAAACAAAATAACATAATTATTGTATTAATATTATCATACACATTTTAATACCAATATTACCATAAACTCGAGCAAAATTTAAATTCTGACATCAACAACACAAATTCTGACAATTCTGAAATTTCGTACGCTGTTAGCACAAAGCAGTGTAATGTGACTTGTGAGTTATCCTATTTTTTTATTTATTTTATTCAGTATTTCTTCTTATAACATTTATTTTTATATTATATAAAACTAGAACACATTACACCGTTATCGATCTCGGCCCGATTTTTTTTGTCACCCTGTATAGTGTATATGTTAACGGAAAAGTATGTAATCCGCCATTGTATACAATTCCTAAGAAATCTGTACATTTCCTAAAACGATAGGATATGTTACATTCTGGATGTCAATGAGTACTAACTACGAACTCTAACGAATACAGAGGTCCACACTCTACAACAAATGCATGATTACGTTAAGTTAAAATTGAGATAAATTACACATGAACAACTTGGATACAATTAAAAGAAAATATATTAAAAAGTTCATCTCGGAATTGCATACAATTCGTAAGAATTATACATACAGAAAATGTTTGTATTACAGTATCTTTAAATCATTTTTTTTCACATTTCCTAGTGATTATGTACAATTCCTAGTTTTCATACAATTCCAGTAACATACATATAACAATTCCAGACAGTTTATAAAGTGGTTTTGTTTATCGATAATTTTGCATCCATACACTGTATAAACATATTTCCTAAAGTATAGTATATGCAGGTACAACTAACAAAAAAATTAAATCAGTCTTTTTTTTTGAATATGTTTACACAATTAATATATGCACACAACATTTCTAATATACATACATACTTAATTGATAAATAAATACACATTTTAAAAATAATAATATAATTCAGCTCGATCATGTCGACAACCCGATGTCACAGATGCTCGTTGTTGTCTAATGCAGATTATCACAGTCCGGCTACTTACCGTTTTAAAAACGCAAATATATTTTTACAACGCAATCACATTTATTTCAAATTGAACACTTCAAAATATAAAATAACAAATGTTATGCAACTTATGTTTACACAAATTACATAATAACGAAAAATAAAAACCGCTTTTCGAGTTGACACATAGTACCGCAAACGATCCGGTTCAATCCGCTCAGCATTAAATGCATAACGTCAGCGAAGGGTCTCATTCCCTTGGGAGGCTGTAAGGGACGCGTGTAGACACTATTTAAACTGTTACAATCGTACCTGGCTCCATACGGCGGCTCAACACTACGCCTCGGGGGCGACAACAGTTCATCATACACTCCGGCGTATCTGTAGACAACCAAATAAGGAAATTGAACACACACAAAAGCTAGTGGTATGGTTTTGAACTGTTTCATTTGGATTTTAATAAACATTTTAATTCATATAAAATTATAACTATAGTTGGGATCCATAATTCTTAAAGAATGTTATCAAAATAAAATTCAGTGAGAATCTATTTCAATTTAAATATGCCATAGATTGAGTTCTTTTTTATGTTGTCTTCGAAGAATTATATTTCAACAATTATTTTATAAAACTTCTAGAAACCATACAAATCACTATTTCATTAATTAAACTAAAATAAAGAACAAAATATTAAAATACGTAGACCGATTTGTCTAAAGTTACTCAATATCCTAATAGTGAATTTTTTATAATATAATTTGAGGCTTATTCTTAAGCGACACGATCGTAAAATGAATTACCGGTGAGGCGACATCGGTCTTGGCATGGGCGAACGCATGGCCGAACGTCGCGGCGAACGCATCGGCGAACGCAGCGGCGAGCGCGGCGGCGAACGCAGCGGCGAACGGAGCGGCGAACGCAGCGGCGACCGCGCGCCCGGCGACCGGTACCGCACGCCACGGCGCCGCGGCGACGGAGAACTGCAACCAACACCTACACTTGCACTACTTACTCCCCCAACACAACACATATCGCACCTTTAGAATTAAACAGACCTAACTAAAAATATTTTTTCGAAACGGTTCTCTAAAGATTTGTAACATAAGAAATATACTTATGGAACATACATCGAGAAGAACGAAATATACATAATTCTGTATTTCACGCGTCAATAGGTCCTTTAAGGGTCGATAGAGATAGTCTTTTGAGCCAATATATGAATAAAGCCAAAATGTATTTTTTTGGATTAGGTCAGTTAAATTTTAAAGGTGCGATATATTAAACGGAAATATTTCAACTGAAAACCATAATAAAAAAAAAACAATTTTGACATGTTGATAAAATTAAATGATAGTATGTAATTAAAATCAGAAAAATACAGAAAATAATGAGTATATTTTAAAAAACAAATATAAAATGAAAGGCCCAGCACGTCGGTTTTATTACTCTTAATGCTGGAAGAGACAGTATGACTCACCGAGAAAGGGATAATGACCTGTCTCGTGAGCGACGCCGCCGCGGCGACCACGGCGAGCGACGCATTCGCCCGCGCGACAGAGAACGTGATCTGCAACACAAACAAAACCAATTAAAATTTACCCTTACCGCTAATACCACACATTCAAGTATATTTCAAGCAGTATTTAACATGCATATTTTTTTAGTGACTTGCTTTGTAAGTATCGGTTGAATGCCTACAAGATATGTGTTTTGTGAAGGAAGCTACGGCTCGGCAAAAGTAGCGATAACCTCAGATTAGCTGGGATGTGATTATTGCAGAATGGATGACCAGAGATAATCATGGACTTGAACGTTTTTTAAAATTGTGAACAATAGGTGAGGCCTACGTTTAGTAGTGAGCTGCTGTATGTTAACGATAGTATTGCGTTATGAATACATTTTGGTATACGTTGACAATGCTGTTATTTAAAAATATTATAAACTAGATTTACTAATATTTCGCATTTCGTTATCTCTTTTACATTTATTCCTCTACTTTTAAAAACTCGTTACATACCAACATAAAGTAACAAAAAAAGAGTGGTCATTCAATGTAATTTAAAGAGCTAAGTTTAGAAAAAATACCAGGGGAACATACATGCAAATAACTAAAATAAGTTAACCATTACTAAACTACATCGAACAATTAAGACGCAGCAATACCATCACCGTAACGGGCATATTCACAAGCAGAAATATATGGACATGCAAGCAAATCAAGCGAATATCACAAACCGAACGAGAGCAAGCGAAATAGATTCCAGCATGGTACAGGATCGGAACGAACCTAGAATATCGGAGTCGACTGGAGGCGCGGCTGCGCGCGCGTGAGCGAGGCGAGCGGGGCGAGCGCGGGGAGCGCGGTGAGCGCGGCGAGCGCGGGGAGCGGGGCTCGCGCGGGGAGCGCGGGGAGCGGGGCTGCGCGCGCGGCGAGCGGCCCGAGCGCGCCGAGCGCACGGAGCGCGGCGTGCGCGAGCGCGAGCGCGACCCGGAGTGCGCGCGCCGCCGCTCCTCGCGCCGCTTCGCTCGCATCTCCTTCTCGCGGATCATGCGGTTGAACGCCTCCAGCGGGTCCTCGTTGGCCCTGCGACAGTGGACCGAGTTTCGCTTTAATATCCGCTACCCGTCGGCGTCGGCGCGATCCGGAAGAGCGAGGACGATGATAATTGAAATATCGTGTGTAGACTGAGGTGCGAGCGAAACGGACGTTTTAAATTTTTACTGTTTGAAGATTCGCGACAATCAGTATGATACATGTTTCTTTTGATTTGAACGACGCAAAGCGAACAAACAACGAAACCAAAAATACGCGTACGATAACTTCATTCCAAAATTTGACAACCCCTCTGTGATAATAAAATACAAATACACAAATATATTTGAAAAACACTCATATAGATAAATTCTTGTAATGTACGCACTCTAATAAAATGTGCAAGAGATTTACCCGTGGGACGGAGAGTCTTTGATGCCGGGCGGCGGTGGTTGGTATGGGTCCGGTGGGTAGCGGTCGTTGTACGGCGCCGACCGCACAGATCTTGAATACGGTGGACTGGTACAAAGCAAAATATTTGAAATAAAAGTATTATTTACGGATATTATCGCGGAATTGATTTAATTTTTACATTTTTATCTTCCCGACGTTTAGATCACTTTACAGTTTTCATGGTCACGGGGCGGACGAACGTCGGGAAGATAAAAATGTAAAAATTAAATCAATTCCGCGATAAAATCCGTAAATAATACTTTTATTTCAATATGTAACATTCGCGTAAATCTAAGAAACCATTAAGCAAAATATTTACTAAAAATTTCGCTACATAATATATACGGCTGCTTTGTTTATATTTTTCTAGTATTGGTTCTTTTATTCAGGTAAAATATATTTCGTATAAAACATAAAATATGTTGAAGCAACTTTATTGTGAAAAAACTCGTGTTCTAGCTTACAATCTTACTGAGGGAATATAAGACACCATAAATATTATGCTTAGTAATATAAATGTAAAAGCAGCATCTAAATATTTAGGTGTATCCTTACTCATTGAAATGTGAAGGCGGCGGTAAACCTGCCACGTACTGGGGCGGTCCTCGGTTGTACACCACCTGGTAATATAACATCAATTATATCTAAAAACTTCATCTTATAGTTTTATTGTACTGGAATACGGTACGGAGTGACCATTAGGTATTAAAACTAGCATAAGAACCTAATATGTTCAAGTTCAAGTCATATAAGGTGTGTGGTGGTCTGTTGGTTCGGACCTGACGCGGCTGCCAACATGCTCACGGTGGCCCCTGGTTCAAATCCCAGGGCACACCTCTGACTTTTCGGAGTCATATGGGTATTGATCTGTATTAGCCCATATACGTCCCACTGCAGGGCACGGTAGACCCGTGCAACAACGTTCTACAATCGACAGTACAATTATTGAGAGTGGGTATGGGTATTGATATTTGATAATAATCACCACGCTGTAATAACGGTGAAGGACAAAACATCGTGAGTAATAATAATTTCTATGGTATGTAAAGTCCGCCAACCCGCACTAGCCCAGCGTGATGGACTATACTGCCTAACCATTCTCAATACCCAAACCAAACTCAAATAACTACATGAAAAATATATTTGGCAAAAGGTTCGTCATTTATAACTTTATCATTTATTGATGGGTACTAATATTTTGACCTATTTACGTTACGTCACTGCGCGTGTCAATGACCTTCACGTGTGGACACACTCCCGTAGTGTGTATCCGACGCAAAAAACACAACAGTAAAAAGAGAGCGAGAGTTTACGCGTGAAGTAAAGCTTTTACAAGATCCGCCAGCCAGTATACCACACTTTAATAGACAATTTCGATAACAATTAAGGTTACAAGTTGAGTTGAAATTTGAATAAGTCATTAATTTAACCTTATTGTTCGAATTAAATCTACTTAACAGAGTAACAGAGCACAAATTAAGTGGGGACAGGAGAAAAGGAACAGGAAGCATATTTTTCTCACCTGCGTAGACATGGGATCCCTTCTCTCATCAATTGTAGGTGTGCTCGCCCTTTGCTCGTCAATCCTTGGCATCTGAAACGTTAATGTAGTATTACATATTGTAGAATTACATTTCATATGTAAATATGTTGATTATTTATACTTGGTTATGAACTGTTTTTCTTTAGAAATAAATAAAAATAAATGTCATATCCCAATAAATACAAAAAGTTAATTCAGATGAATTTCTTACTTTCCCTAAGTCCTAAAGCACTTACAATACTTAAGGATGAAAATAACACTAACTGTAAAATGTAAAAGGCTTATTGTCATACGATATTTAATTTTACCGACACGTTTCTTATCATCCCAGGTGATATTTAGCAAAATTTGAAAAAAAAAAACCTGAGATGATTCGCCAAGTTCAAAAATCGTTATATTAGTTTTCACGATTTTTGGCCACCCCGTATAAATAGTATCTCTATATTTTAGACACGCGCATGTTTACCACTTAGCTGAACTTCGGTTCGATAACTTACTTGAGCAGTAAAAAGACGCCCACCTATACGGGTGGATCAAAAGCCTTGAAAACCAAAATCGCGATTTTTGACGAAACTACCAGGCAACTTTGTTTTTAAACTTGATACAATATTACCTGGGGTGGAATCAGTTAGGAACACGTGGTTTAAATTAATACCATACGTCTACATCACCCGTTATAGTATTTATATTCCCTGTAAGATCCAACGGAGCTTTTTTTACATGTGCAAGACGCATATCATTATGCTACTCAAATGAATGAATGAATGACAATGTCACTCAGATCCGAGTTAATCATGGCGCGTATTTAGTTTTGTAGCTGTATAATTATTCAACAATAAAAAAAAATATATTACTTACATTCATGGGAACATTGACGGGTGGTTCTATATCAGGTTTGTGAGTGGGCGGCGGTCCTATAACAAAATACAATTCATAATTAAATTAAATAAAGGATAAACTTAATATACGAATATATATTATAGTGACAATTAAATAAAATAAAATTTGTAGCATTACAGCAAAATAAACAATACAGACTCTGGCAATATACACCTCCACCAAAAGCATAAGACATAACATGGTTTATGAAAATTAAATACATTCACTGAAACTTCCCCCGCCATTTATAAAATATTTAATATAATAAGCTTAACAAGTATTTACATAAATAAAAAAATAAATAAATAAATAACACCCAACAGTCACATACATAGTCCTGACCCCACACTAAGATCGAGTCTTGTGTCGTGGATATCAGGAACTACGAGAGACTTTTCGGTCTCACAAACACCCAGACCCGGAAGAAATATTTGTGGGCCACACAAACATTTCTCTCGGTGCGGGGATCGAACCCGCGGCCTCTCGTTTCACAGGCGGCGTCTAACCAACTGCGCCACGGAGGCTGTCAAATTACAATTAATTTACATCTTTTTTTTGTATTGATTAATCTCCAATATATATTTTTTCTATAATAATTTTCGTTATCCTACTACTAAAGACTGTTGTCTTTTTATGAAAATAATTATTACAGCCTAATAAAAATAGATACTACATTTTTAGCCATCAATTACAAAACAATGTTAGGCAAAGCATGCACTTACTTTATATAATAGATAAGTCTCGTGCTATATGAACAAAACTTCAGCTTATGCACAGCAAGTTACACACAGGTGATGTAGAGACGCCAAAAATATTTCAATTGATTTACTATACTTCAGGAATATGTGTATATAGGTACAGCTACAAATACTTTATGGCATAAAAAAAATTATACAATATCTTACAACGATAATATTTTAACTTTTTTACAACAAAACACTTAAATTAGAATTTTGAATTCTACTATTTCAAACCTGTCGTGGTGATGGCGACAGATTACCGATTCCAACCAACCACCACATTTCTAAAATATAACAATATTAGGATACAAAAATATTAAATAACAAAGGCTGTTCTGAACACTATAATATCCATAGAAAAAAGGAAAAATATTTGCTTATCTGAAGGATTAGTACGCCTGTGTGCAAATTCAGAAAAATACATTTTCGAGCAATAACATTTTCATTTCATTAGGCATGACAAATCATTAACAAGCATAAACACTGTAACTAATGACAAGAAAATATGCGGCTCAGATTCTAGTCATTGAAGAAGCCATACTAAATAAACATTTTAATTTTAGCAAAGTCCATTTTTCTTGTCAAGTTGTGACGGTATTGGCGGGATTATGGCATGCATGTTATAAAAATCATTAATGTCCGGCTAGATGCGTCAAGTGAAGGCAATACTGAACAGTGTGAAAGAACAAAGAGTAGTGGGCGAGCATGCGGCGCCGAGTACCGTAGCGCGCGTGTCGATGCAGCGCGTGCCTGGCGGCGGGGTGCGCCGGGTGCGCGGCGTGCGCGTGCGCGTGCGCGTGGTGCACGTGGTGCGCGTGCGCGTGCGCGGCGTGGTGCGGGTGCGCGGGCGGCATCGTCACCGTGATGTTGTCGTCCGCAGACCCGTCCGACTCCTCTCCGCCGCGACCCTCTATACACCACGCACGTGATCAACACGCGTACACTTCATTACATCCCATACATCAATGTTGCCACATCCAAATTTTTTACTATCAATTTCCTGATTATGATAGAAGGCCAATCCAAAAAATATGATGTCCCGATCGTACAAATTTTAAGACATAAAGAAGTAGCTAAGCTTAATTAGTCAACTTTAATTGTTATTATACCAGATATCTCCTGAGTAGGATCGAAAACGAGGTCGGGTAGTAGTACCAATTTGGAAAGAGATGAAAACGAAAAAAAAATACACCCTACATCGTGTTTAATCTTTTTAATATATCAAGTTATTGCCAGAGTAATAATTTACATCCTGGTCTAAAGTACGCCGAATCTAGCTTGTAATCTAAATTAAGCCACTCTTATGTGGGCCTTGTTTTGTGTAATAAATTAATCGCCTTTTGCCACAAATTTTATGTTATTTTTAGCCAGGACTTAAGTAATATCGATGTTTTCAAGGATTAATTGTAAGCAGTACGATATTTTAGGGACCTTAATAGTACCTAAAAATATCGAACTGCTCAAAATACTATTAAATAATAAATAACATAAATTCAAAAACAGTATTAAGATTGTTTGTAAAACGATATAAATATTTTTAATAGTGCGATGGGCACTCGTTTTTTATTTCGAACGCACGAACCTCATGGAAGATGACGTCAAAGCATGCTAGTTACATCCTTTTCTTTTATTCCTACCAAAAATATATTTGTAGCTTGCTAATTACGTAACAGATTTTAAAAAATCTTCCTTTGGCGAGTATGCATAATCGTAACCGAGGTAAACAATGATAAACATAGAGTCAAGTGTCAACTAATCTATTCTTTCTCAACCATTTTAAAGACTACGGGTTCAATCACCACGAGAAAGAAACACCACACAGAGTATTTGAATTCGTATTTATCAAAAGGTATCTATATCTAAAATATAACAAAGAATTTTGTATATCCATTCAGAAACAAGTTAGAAACGTTTTAAATCTTATAGTGGGATTAAAGGAAAAGGGATGCAAAACAAAACTAGGGACGTCCCTAGGCTTAACATGCATTACGATTTGCGCGTGTGAAAGACACATTAAGATGCCCCCACTACACTTCCACTCTTTAAATATACAAATTTTTGCTCCAAGTTACAAGCTACTTAATACTGTTTTCACAGATTTTTTTATTTGATTGGCATTTGTGTTGTTACGCAAAATAATACAAAAAATCAATCACAGTAAAATATTGAACTCGTTCCTTAACGGACTACATTTAAGTTATTAACTTACTACTACTACTTTTACCGTTAAATATTCCATGCGCAAGAAGCATTTGAGCTTTTCTAAATATATTCGAATATTGCCTTAGCCCGTACTCACGAAGACTTAACGCATAAGACATTGTTCAAAGAAGAAAACGACAAACAAATCAAGAAATTCAAGCAAAAACATATAACAAAAAAGCACAAATGAGCAAATTCAACATATTATAGTAACATTTTTTATTATTTAACATTTTTATAGTAACATTTTGACAGCTTCCGTGGCGCTGTTGGTTAGACGCCGCCTGTGAAACGAGAGGCCGCGGGTTCGATCCCCGCACCGAGAGAAATGTTTATGCGGCCCACAAATATTTCTTCCGGGTCTGGGTGTTTGTGAGACCGAAAAGTCTCTGATAGTTCCTGATACCCACGACACAAGACTCGATCTTAGTGTGGGGTCAGGACTATGTATGTGACTGTTGGGTGTTATTTATTTATTTATTCCTACTGAAAAACTTCACAAATCCAGCCAAAACGTTAGACCTCCGCTTCATCTAACTTATCCCCACAAATAAATCCTGCGCCACACAGCCACACCCATGTTTCCCGCAATTGTGAGTCTGAATTTCACAAAAAAACGTGTTCCGATGTAGTGTGATCCCGGACGATTTGGATAAAATCTCTTATCTTAAACCTTTATTTTGTTTTAGACAAATTAGATAAAAGTTTATAATTATGTTGTACAGTGAATATAATTTTTGAGAAGATTAAATCCGCATAATATACTGATTTAGGTATCGCACAAAAAATTACTAAAACTGTGCATCTTGGCGAATTACAATAAACAGTGAACGCTCTGAATTTCTTGTAAATAGTAATCATTAGTATTTTGGGCCATTGTGTAGGTACTCAACCTAGATACAATTATATAATACTTATTGTATGTTTATATCGTATATATTTATTAAAATTAAGGAGGAAGCAATACTGCTAAAAATTCATTATAGCATTTTTCATGGTTTGTCCTGAAACATTTTTCTGTTTTATCCCGGGCGACAGCTTTAATAAAATAAAATAATTATCATCACATTTTTCATTTTTTTTTACAGGGCCAGACAAACAAAAAGATTGGACTTCAAGTTCATTTCTCCAAGAACAATAAAGCAAATATGATTATAAGTTATTACAGTACTACTTGTAAAGGCATAGTGCGCACGTGCGTTCATCCCTTGCGCCAGCTGATGTAGTATAATGCTGAACGATTATATTTTTTAAAAGAATCGACGTATATTATTATTTTTGCAACAACTCGATATAATTATCCACACAAACACTATGAAAGGTGAAAAATAATTTTAATAATTGGTTGCATTCTATCTAAAGCAGTGGTTCTTAACCGGTGGTCCGCGGAGCCATCCTAAGGTCATCCTAAAAATAATTTATATTATATTTATGTTTAGATAGAAAAATCTTTTATTCGTTTTTATTTCTGTACTGTATTGACATACAACCAAACCTAAATGTCAATGGGTATGCAAACATTTTGTCAAATGGACTGACTGAAAGTTAAGAACTCTTGGTCTAGTTACTAAAACTACCGCTTAACTTCGATTTCGATCGTATACTGGAGGAACCAGATGCCTATAATATTACTTACATTTTAATATTCAAATATACATATAACACCAATTTAAAACAAAACAATAAAAAAATCCTTTCATTTAAATTAGGATTACACATAATTTTCGAAAAATAAACACATAATTCAATCAAATGTACTTACAAATATATCAATTAGAAACACTTAAACCTATAAAATCTTGAATGACTCCTTAAAAATATTGAAATATGAAATTAGTCCAGCAGCAAAGAGGCGCATAGGATTAATCTGTCTCAAACCAGCCATACCCAAGAAAACAAGAATGATAAAGAAATTAGGGTAATAAAAAACAAAGTCTCATTTTATCCATACCTATTTACAATAAATCATGAGTTAGAATTACATGAATGTTCAAACGCATGCAACGAAAATCCCTTAACAATAATATCTTTATACAAACCTGAACCACCTCCCATTGTAGACTGAACTGGTCCATTTGGCGGAGGCTGAGATGAAGAGGCAACGCCGACAGGAGCGGCCTCTGACGAAACAAAAAAATGGACCAAATTGTTCATCTTTTTTCCGAATGCGGCCAAAACATTTTCTAAATATAATAAACTAGCGGTCGACGCAGCTTCGTCCGGCAGATAGTTTCCAGTAAGCCCAGTCCACATCAACAACCTTTTATTTTTTATACTAACAGTTTTATATTTAAATTAAATGTGACCACCGTCGACTATATTTCTTTTTCCGTTTCATTCCGTTTTATCCCGTCTCGTTCTGTCCAATGACGGAAGGCATGAATTCCTGTTCTCTTCTGTCCCGTGTCACTCATTCGAATTAAAAAATGTAGCAGATAGATATATCAAAAGTAAAAAATTGTGAGATCCATGTAATACCAAGTCGGTTAATTAATCCAGTCCCTCCTACAAGTTCTGTGCTTTGTTCACTTCCGTGCCCCCAGATTAAACTAGCGATAAGGTTTACACTAATTTATAGTATGAGTCAAATAGTCTATATTATAATAGATATTAGTAAAAAACCTTCATACTATCTTGTTTTTAGCGTTCCGTAGTCAAATACCAAAAAAACGGAACCCTTATGGATCCGTCATGTCTGTCTGCCTGACTGTCCGTCCGTATGTAACAGCCACTTTTTTTCCAAAACTATAAGAACTATACTGTTGGAACTTGGTAAGTAGATGTATTCTGTGAACCGCATTAAGATTTTCACACAAAAATAGAAAAAAAAACAATACGTTTAGGGGATTCCCCATGTTAAGAACTGAAACTCGAAAAAAAACCATCAAATCCATACGTGTGGGATATCTGTAAAACTGAATAGTTTGCGCGAGAGACAATTCCAAAAGTGGTAAATTATATGTGTCCCCTGTAACTTCTAAAATAAGAGAAAGATAAAACTAAAAAAAAACATACAAACTTCCAACGAAAATTGGTTTCAACGAGATCTTGTAAGTATTTTTTATTACGTCATAAATCGTAAACCGCAATTAACCTTTCATTCAATCAACTCCAATATATAAAAAAAACATTTAATTTCATGAACATAAACCTTATGCATAAACCGTGAACCATTATTTTCTAATAATAAATAAGCTATCATTTAGGTATCTAATTATAATATTTACTTATCAATAACTTAGTTTAAAAAAACACACTATTATCAAAACATCGATCAAAGTTACAACGATATATATTATATTACTTGCTGCTGCGGAACCCTTCATGGCCGAGTCCGACTCGCACTTGACCGCTTTTTATTTCATGTAAATATTAATAAGGATTAGTTATAATATCTTAACAACTATTTAAGACTACTATATCCTTATCAGAGGCAAGAACCACGAATTCTCTTGCATAATTAAAGGAGAATGCCCATTTTACTATGAAACTTAGTATCGGTGCGAAGATTTTTCTGCCTCGATGAAACTTACTTTTTTGTGTAGAGAAAAATATATATCATAGTTTCACTAAATATAAACATAAGTGCGACCCAGGCCCGGTGTTCTTGGAGAAATAAACTTGAAATCCAAAAACAATATTTTTAATCCTTGGGCTCTGTGAAAAAACATCTAAAATATCATTGCTTTATTTCACAAAAATCTGTCGCCCGACATAGAACAGAAAAACATTTAAGAACAAACCATAAAAAATGCTATAAAGAATTTAAAGCAGTATCGGTATCGGGATCTACGAATATTTTTTTTACCGTTACTATAAATGGGTATTCTGCTTTCTTTGGGTATGTTAAATTTACCTGCACTGGATGTGGGTCGCATTTGCATGGGCACAGTGGATGGACGATGCGGCGTGCGTCGACTGTACCCAGTCTGATTGCGGAAAGATGACACAGAATTCCTTAGGAACCTGAAAAAATATACACTGGTAGTAGGTCTGTCATATGTGAGAGGCGGCCTGGGTAGGTACTACCGCAATGTCTATTTCTTCCGCCAAACAATAGTGTAAATGCACTGTTGTGTTTCGTACTGAAGGATATTGTAGCCAAAGTAACTACTGGACAAATTGAGCCTTTACATCTTATGTCAATGAGTGGAATGCCAAGTAGTGCTTTGTAATTCAAGGTGTTGTTTAGTTTTGCTACTATTCATGAGCGGTCGTATCGCTTACTATCAGGCGAACGGCATCCTCGTCTCGCCATTAATTGCAATAAAAAAAAAGATTATTGTCAAAATAAGCCTATGTACAGTATTTAAAGGATTTTTTTCTTTTAGCTCAATCATATTATGTCGTTACCTGTTTGGAATCAACGTTGTTGGTGATATTTCTTTTTCGCGACAATCCGGGCACTCATGATCTTCCGATTCTAATAAAGCCCCTCGGATACCTGTGACATATAAAATGTAAACGTTAATATTGTAATACATCCATATGACCAAAGGTAAGGGTATAAATAAATACACCCAACAGCAACATACATAATCCTGACCCCACACTGAGATTTAATCATATGGTCAATCTCTTGCATATAATAACACAAATAGCATAACTCTTACTTTTAAAACATAATATAAGCGTAGCCACGTACATTGCGATTAACTTGCAAAAGCTCAAACATGCTTTTATTGAAAAAAGAAAACGCGAGTGGCTAATAAAACACGTAGCAGTATACTTGTGCAAGTATAAATTTGCGCAAGTAAATCGCTACATATGGCTACCATAAAATAAGGGTTACATACATTCATCGCAAAAGGAATTGCCACAGCAGGGTATCATGACGGCGTCGGTGAGTAAGTCCCGGCAGAGGCTGCAGATGAGTTCGTCGGGTATGTTGGGCTCCGAGGCCGCCGGCGCGGCCGCCGGGGGCGGGTCACCCGCTCCCGAGTTCTCCGACGCCATGTAGGCCTCACTGTTAAGAAGCCACTTCTATACTATACATCTATTAGGACTTAACAGTTTTAAATATAACGAGAGGTAACACTTAAATGTACTACGTATCCTGACAAGAGTGACTATTGAATTACTTGGTTTTCGATTTTTCCTTTCATGTACAGGATGAATTTGTCAAGTGGGCGTGGATGGTCAAATAAGAAATTGGCCATCCACGCCCACTTGAAAAAATGTACCCTGTATAATCTTGTAACTACAATTCTATAACTACAAAGGAATGTCTATACATGACAGTTTAGCCAGCTACAGTTAGTCAAGCTTATTTCTGTTCCTAATAATGACATGGAACTGGCTTGTTATACCCAGAACAAATATGGGACTTATCAAACTAAAAAAATTGCATAGGGTAGATTGCCTTACTGGACCAATGACGCATTTCTTTATCTACTCCCAAGCTAAATTACATAAGAGGTGTATGTAGAGTAATTTGACTTAACAACTAATTGAACTCAGTTCGTAACTTATTTAAATTATAGATTTAAATCGCATTCATATAATACACTTAGAATCTGTAATGTGAATGTTTGCATGGTTTGAAACTTACTGATCAACAGCGGGAACTGCAAACGTTCCACTTGGGGTCATCATCGCACCAGGTGCCTTTGGGCCTTCAACTGGAACCATGAAACTACGAGGAATCCCCGTACTTCGCCTAATCTCTACTGGATCACCCTGAAATGCACATAGTGTTAATGAAATAAAATATTTATTGTTTAAACACCATACTCATAGAAAGAAATCTATACTCATACTATACAACTTAATCCAAATGCAATCTGGAACATAATTGTACCTTTATAGTACAAGTCAGTACAATACCATTTTTTAAAATTCTTAATTTATGTTTCATCTGTTTAGCAGAACAATATTGAATTGAATCTTAAAATGTGGGCAATTGACTGCTTCATGCATTACTTCAAGATTTAATATGGTAATGACAATTAGAGGAACATTGTATTTTAACTATGTATAAAATAGTATTAATATATTTTATAAAGAGGATAAAAATACGTAAATGTGTAATGGCTAAAGTACTACCACTAAATAAATAAAAATAAGAAATAAACATACCGAGTTTGCAGCTGGACAATCTTTGATCCAATGTCCTCGCTTTTGACACTTGTAGCAAATATAATTAGCTGGCACAGCACCTCTTTGGTTTTGTCCTCTAATTTTTTGATAGCTAGAACATATAACGTACATTTCGTAAAATCCAACAAATATTAACAATAAGTATAAGATATTTAGACAACCATTGAACAGTGACAAGATTTATAAAATAGGGCCATTGATATATGCAAGCTTCTGATCAAATATAAGATATTGATTTCACAACACATTGTGTACCCAGGAAAAAGGTATCTTTAGGCAGAACTACTATCCAACTAAACCAACAGGTACCGTTTGACGTTTCATACTTTTCAACTTTGTACAGGCGTAACTTACACAATTTCAATAACATTTCGCCTAAAACCATGGAATTATGGCTTTACGGCAAGCGAAATTAAAATTGTGTGAGTTACGCTTGTCTAAATATGTTTAAAATTGAAAAATATGAAACCTCAAACAGTACCTGTTAGTTTAGTTGGATAGTAAAGTTATCTATACTATACTATAATAATACATTATAGTAATTAAGCCATTGATTCGAACAAAGAAGAATTTCATTATACTTTCAATTTTACAGCTTCCGTGACGCAGTTTGTTAGATGCCAGCTGTGAAACGTGAGGCCACGGGTTCGATCCCCGCACCAAGACAAATGTTTGTGATGCCCCCAATTTTCTCTCAGGTCTGGTTGTTTATGAGACTGAAAAAGTCTCTTGTAGTTTCTTATACCCATGACACAAGACTTAATTGATCTTAATATGCTGTCAGGGCTATGAATGAGACTGTTGGGTGTTAACTTATTTGTTAAATTATAAATGATTATTAGTAATAATGTAATAATTTTATACATAAGATTTCTTTCTTTTCTATTATTATTATATATCATTACACCTATATTACTAGGTTATTTTCCTGGTTACACCATGTGATGCAAAATATACTAATCATAGATATAATAAGTACAAACCAGCAAGATATTCTCATCTTATTATAATTAATGAAAAAGACAACTGGAAAGATAAGTTGCGAAGCAAGACTTATTCAAAGAAACAATTGCAATGCAATGTCTTTTATACAAAACAAACTAATCCAAACAAACTATTTACATATTTGTTACAAATTCTAAGAGCCATAAACAAAAATGAATAAAATCCATAATAATGGAAATGATTTGAAAATAAAAAAAGCTATTAAGGCAAACAAATGGTGTAAATTCAAGCTAATTTTTATGTTTACTTGCACTTAAAAGCAATATTTTTGTTGAATTTAGATGTTATGTATGCCTCGCAAATGCTAACTTTTGATAATGATGACTGAAATATTTTAGATAATGTAGACTTTAAAAATAAAATGCACACAACCTCACAAGTAGGTAAAGGGGGCCTGGCCTGAGGTGAATAAGAATATTTGATTGAGGCAAATATTCATAGGCTTCTTATAATATTATTGAATATCCATTGACAGAATCATTATAACATCTTCTTCAACAAACATATTCATTACCCCAAATTAATAGTAGTATTTTTTCACACCAGTGATGTCTTGTACAGTTACAAACATACAAACAAACATACAAACAAATATATAAACAAACATACAAACAAACATACAAGTGAAGCTAATATAAAGTGTGTAAAAATGAACTACATGTTTCATCTATTTCTGATTTTCTTGTTAGATATGCATCATTTTCAGCATCTATAAAATTTTTAAATATTATGCACAAAATATATATTTTTGCAATAGACTACATATTGAATATTTCTTTACTCCCATTGGGCAGACAGATTTATCTATTTTCAGTATAATTGTCTTATCCCTATAAAATAATGGATAGTAAGACTAGGCCCCAGTTTCTATGAAGTTTCACCCATATTCTTGACAAAGCCAATATTTTAGCAATTCAGTAAGCTTATAAGTTTGTGTGTGTGAAGAGTGTGTGCAGTGTGCTAAAGAGAAAAAACATTTTGACACAAAATCATTCAATCAATTCAATATTAAGACAAATATTTAATAGCTTGTTCTCCAAAGTAAATCCATAAAATGTATTTCTGACAAAAAATACACATTATCTACACAGTATATAGCTTAATCCAAATGATGATAATGAATGAGCAATTCATGGTGTGATACAAGCCTGTGCCAATCTATAAATGGGTGGCAATAAATTATAATAAAATACTGCACCATACCATTGTTACACTATACATTTTTAATAGTTAAATATAAGCAGTCAGTCAAAATTCACTTGCGTCTTACTTGCTAGGATCGTAGTCAAAGGTGGATTGTGAAATCATAGCATTTATTTTATCCTGTTCGCTACCTTCCATACGAGATAGATCTGCCAGTCCCTTGTTAGGAGCCACATCTTTGTGGAGTGATGATAGGTTATTGTTAGAATTCTCCCACTGCTTCTTTGGCTGTTGAGAAAGGGGTACTCTGGCTACTAGCAATGATGTATTTTTAGGTATTAATGTGTTGTCGTCAACATAATCTGAAAATAAACATGCTTATTAACATACTTAGTTCTGAAAATGTACCTATAATTACCATATCGAATATGAAATTACGCAGGGAACATTTTAAATGTGGAAGGTATATAATTTATGTCATTAAACTACACCAGTAACTAACCTTCTTTAGTCTGGGCGTTAGTGATTTGCAAATCAAAGTCTGAAGTCTTCCCAATACGTTTTTGCTGAGATATAGCAGCTTTCAAATCGCCTACAGATATGTGAAGTCCATCAAAAGTAACCGTATCATAATCCAATGCACTTTTGAATTTATAATGGACAGACATTTCCGTTAACAAAAAAAACACTCGTTAATTGTAACATGACATTCCACTGTACTTCACGTGCTTATTGCATTACAATCTTCAACTCATTGAACTTATTAGTAAAACTGCCCGATTGCAGTATAACCTCAATAAGTACTGTGTTACAAATGAAAACAAGTGCTTCTAACAAATGGTCGTTTATTATAGGTATTAATAGTTTCACTTTAGGTGTATGACAACAATACAATTGAGCGTATGGTTACACAAAAATCTCTCCAAGCGTATCATTAATGGTCATCCGCCATTTCAAAATAATGACATTTGAGAGTACAGACTAAAAAGCAAAAGCTAGAGAAATTGAGAGTGAACTAAAAGTGTGAATGGGAACGAAAAGATTATGCACACAAAATCGACTATTCGTTTGGGATATTGCAAATCTATCCCATATACGTTAATACTATGGTTATTAAGTTCTTGATATCTATTTATGCAGTAATATTCAAATTAATTTTATGTACGAGTTGTATAGAAACAAAATATAACTCATTTAATAATTAAAATAGTGATAAAAGTATGTTCAATGAATTTTTAATAATGTTCGTATGTACCTATTTTTCAAAGTGTCGTAGTTAAATTCAAAGTAATTTTCTTTCATATTAAAAATTCCATAAAAATCCAACCACAAAGTATGAAATTGAAACATGACTCACTCTCTGGCCTGCAAGGCTGACACGTCACTCGATAAATTGTAATTTGAGGATGTGTATCCGATTTCAATTCTAGATGTTTGATTCATGGCAGCGGAAGAGGTTAGTCAGTTGTGAAATATAATAATTGGTAATAACGTTGGGTACCAATTTAAAAAATATAAATTAGAAAAAAAATATTTTTAGTTTTATTAAAAATATATTCTATTTTATATTTTGTCTGAACGATCACTTTCATTTTGATAAATAAAATATTCAGACATCTACACATTTGGCACATTGCCATGAACTTCCGGTATGGGATAAAGACACACGCGGATCTACCAAGAAAAGAACGCGAATAATTATAAAAATATCTAATAGAAGACTTAATTATTAATTGACACTGTCTGTTTAAAATATGTCCAATAACGGTGCTCCAGACTCTTGGGAAAGTCAAGCTGATGTTATAGGTGAACAAGGTGCAAAAGATTCTAATGATGTGTCTACAAAATTTTCCACGTTGAATGTTAACGCCGTGGAGTTCGTGCCTTCTTTTTGTAAGCCGTCTCAGGCTAGCGATAATTCCGAATCCCCCACTTCACCAGAAAAGTCTGAAAGCGATTCATCAAACTCCGCTGGAAGCCCCGTCTTGAACGGTAAGTCGAACGTCTTGTCATTATCTCTAAGGAATTACGAAGTGCGATACGTTTTGGATTAGTTTAAAAAGTGTTTAAATACAGCCGCTTTAATTTCGTCACATCAGTGCGCGATATACGTCGGTGGGAAACTTCAAGCATAGAGCGGAACACACGTTCGATGACTTTATTTTTTTTCTGAATCCAGTTCTAACGGGTTAAAACTGACACGCGGCGCGCGGCTTATGTATCTATTCGATATTCATTTATTCTGTAACTTTCTCTTTTCTCATAATTAAAGTAGTGTAACATGGCTCGAGTTGTTAAAGGTAATACAATTTTCGACATTTATTTGATAATAAACATAGTGTTTCCATAGTTTGTTTAACTTTCACTCGTTCGCGATATAAGATCCAGACATCCAGCTGTCTGTTTTCAACTTTAATCAAGTAACTAGCGTGACTACCCTCTATTCAAAACCTTTTTAAATATTAAAAACAAACTTTTAACAACTTTTTGTAACTGAACACTAAACTTTTAACAATACCTTTCAATGACATGTCATTTTCTTTTTTGCATGTGTGAGTTTAAAAGCTAAACATTTGCTATGTTGTGTGTTCTAAAACTGATGTACTCTTGTTTCAACATTGAATTGTTTTGTTTGTACACTAATTAAACTAGATATATAATTACCTAAAGCCATAAATGCCTTAATTTTTGAACATCTGATATTAAAAATTCCCCACAGTAATTTGTTTTTTAAATATTTTATTTTGGTTCAACAAACATGTAATTACCAACCTATGTATATACCAATCTGGGTTATTTCATGTTGATTTCACAAGTGCATTTTGTTATAATATCATTGTATGTTTGTTTAAATTCATATCTGTTGTTTGTAAAGGATGTGGAGACGGCGGAGGAGAAAGCGGAGATGGAAGGGCAGCATCAGCATCTCCTCGCGTGGAGGAGCCACCTCCTGTTCCGCCAGCCGGAGCACTGCCTGTATCCTCATCTGACATCTCACCCACCGCTGACAGTTGGGAAGCTGAGGCTGATGATGCTCTACTCACTCCCGATGATAACAATGAGCCGGAAGAAGAGGAGTTAGAGCAACAAGTAGGAATTGCAAACGCTCAAGAAACTGTATGCATGTTTGCTTACTATTTACATTCAGAAAAGTTTATTTTACCAGTTGAAAGCAGATTGTTTAGTTCTTACAACATAGACTTCTTTGTTGTTTATTAACATTTAAACATATATAAATTAGGCTGCATTTCATTTGATTTCTTGAGTTTTTTTTGTTTTTGGAGATGGCTTTCTGATTGTTAGATTCAAATCTGTTAAAGTCAGCACAATCAATGTGAGTTACATGGTGACTGCTGCAATTCAAATATTATTTTTATTCCTTAGATATGTTAGTAAAGTGTACAAGAAGTAGAATTATCCAAATATGAAGTACTTGCATGTTAAATCATTTTTTTAACAATTGTCTCACTAGACAACAAATATGTCGCTCACCTACTTCACTCTCATTATTTACATGGATACAAAGAAATTGTCTATTGTTCAAATAAATTATCACTCATCAAAACTGATAGGTGGATGACATACCTGTTTGCTGACTTTGTTTTCATTCATTCCACTTCCTTGAATAACTATTTAGTATGTGCCTAGATTTAGAGGCATGCACATGTGTCATTAAATGCGTACTAGATTTATTTTTATAAATAATGTTTTTAAACTTAATCTCATTACTCAAAGTAAATAACACAGCTTATCATAGTGGTAGTTTGTTGGTAAAACTTCTATACACTTGACTAAATATCCCTTTTATAGGAGGATGGCGAGACAGCAAAAAAAATTCCCAAGAAAAAACCACCCAGAGTCGAAGATACTCGAAGTAAGAAAGAACATGTCAATGTTGTATTTATTGGCCATGTGGGTGAGTTTTATTTTAATTAAACATTTAACTAACGCTGCCAAAGTTCATAATACTCAAAAGTGAAAATGGAATTCTATAGATGCTGGAAAATCTACTATTGGTGGTCAAATAATGTCCTTAACGGGTATGGTGGACAAGAGAACGCTAGAAAAATACGAAAGAGAAGCTCGAGAAAAATCCCGAGAGTCATGGTACTTGTCATGGGCACTTGACACTAATCAAGAAGGTATGTTCAACATTTTATATTGCACTAATTAGTTAATACCTACATTTACCTTAAAAACGTTTGTTATAAAGGTAAAATCCTAAGAAACCTTTTAAAAATCTAATTTTTGGAATTATAACATATTCAAGGACTCATATCATTATGTACTTTGGTGACCTTTGTGACTTTAAATGCCAAAGTATTGTGACCTTGATGGCTTTGTACAGCAATTCTGACACCCCTTATATAATTGTGTAGTGTGCTCGAAATTAATATCTATAAAACCAACTTGGGTGTTGATTATATCTATAATTTAATTAAACAAGACTTTAATCAATAGTTATATTAGTTTATATATGTAGCCATGTTGTGGTTCTATAATTGTACTAATTTTTCAGTAATAAATGGATTTGAAATAATACTGTACTGTATCAGCCCATATATGTCCCACTGCAGGGCACGGGCCTCCTCTACAATCGAGAGTACACACTATTTGGAATAATGTTCTTGATAAATATTGTAATTCTTTTATTTTCAGAACGTGACAAAGGCAAAACAGTGGAAGTTGGAAGAGCATATTTTGAGACTGAAAAAAAGCATTTTACAATCCTCGATGCCCCCGGTCACAAGAGTTTTGTGCCGAACATGATTGGAGGTGCCGCGCAAGCAGATCTTGCTGTATTGGTATGTGTCAAATATTAATACAATCAAATATTAACACAAATACTTGGTATTCATTGACTTCAGCTTCAAAACATTGAACTGTCCACCAATGCACCTAGGGCACATTTTGTAAAGTAAAAATATGCCTGGCGTGTGATGGTTGAGTATAAGTTGCACACAAAAAATGTGTGTGTGTGTGTATGAGGCATCATATCTGTTTAATACAAGCCCAACCACAAGGCAACAACAAAGAAAAATCTGTTCAACACTTTATAATAATTCTTTGGAGGATGTTCAAGTAGAACTTACTAGTTTTAAAAGATGCAACATCCAAAGTTACGACATGCCAAATCACAGATTAAATTTATTGGAGAATTTAAAGAAAAAAAAATGTTTATACTCCTAGTAGAAATATTCCATGCACCATTTTATGGACAATATAATTTATAACCACAATGTGTATTGTCAACACTAACATTATTATGCTACACCATGTCCACATGGAATGAATAATATTCCGCACTTAGTTTGGGCTGGAACTTTTTGACTAATATGCTAATTATTTTTGTACACAATAGGTTATATCGGCACGTAAAGGCGAGTTCGAAACAGGGTTCGACAGAGGGGGGCAGACCAGAGAACATGCTATGTTAGCAAAAACAGCTGGTGTCAAGCATCTAGTCGCCCTTGTCAACAAGATGGATGACCCCACTGTCAACTGGGACGAAAAAAGGTGTGATTTTACTGTTGGATAATATTTGTTATGTTTATGCAAACAATCCATACATTTACATTGTGATAAACTTGGTAACAGACAATGATTCATGATTATACCATGCTTGGTGTGAAACTTTGACGTAAGATATTAACACCTGCTAATGGACTTGGCAGTAGCAACTAGATTATCAAAACTACTCATATTTGTATGATAGAATCTTTTGTTTTTTCTCTTAATCAGTTAAAAATATCATTATCAAATCATGTTCATGCCTGACTTGTTTTATCATTAAGAGATTATTACCATTTATCTCCAGTATTCTTGTATTTATGTTTTGAAAAGGACTACAAACATATAAGGTATAATACTATGTATTTTACATATATTTTTACATTTCATAAATTGATATCATTTTTCTTTTAAATTATGAGCTACAATGTACAGCACACAGTTTGCATAAATATTGATGACTCAACTCCACCACAGTCATGTGACAATAGAAGGAAAAATAATTCCATGTTTAAAATATTTGTTGCTGTGCACATTCCGAGATTAATTCGTTCATCCAATAGAACATTGACGTAATTACAAAAAAGTGAGCAAAATCAAAATTAAAATATTCTTTATTCAAATAGTCCTTTCACAAGTTCTTTTGAATAGTTAATTTCTGCTACCACCGCTTCGGAGCAATAGTGGATGGGCTTATATAGTAAAATACAACACACAATGAGTAGGAATGAAGCCTAAATCTTAATCAAATTATTACACAAGTTTAGACCTATTTATTACATAAATATAATACCTTCGCCTTCTTGCATTTATAGAGAAATTATGCACCATCATAAAACAACTTTGTCAATGTATTAGTAAATGAGGATTCCATTACAACTCATTGATAACTGTTACTCAATGATAATGTGTAAAACAATTTGATAATCCATATTTTTATTTATACATGTTTCAGGTACAATGAATGTAGAGACAAAATAATGCCTTATCTCAAAAAACTTGGTTTTAATCCAGCCAAGGATTTATCTTTCCTGCCTGTTTCTGGACAAACTGGACAAGGACTGTTAGAAAAAGTGAGTATTTTGATTTTACTTTATTATTTATAGAAATATGGTTATGTTATGAGGTCATATTGATTTGTTTTTGCATAATGAGTAATTTCAGTAGTACATCAATATGTTATTATCAGATTTTAAATATGTGCATTTATTACTCACCCACTTTTGTCATATATATTGATTCTTGTGGTTTGTGGTGGTTGTTTATACATGTTGCCTGTCTCTGTATCAGCCCATATACGTCCCACTGCAGGGCACGAGCCTACTCTACAATCGACAGTACGATTGAGAGTGGTTAGGCCATATAGTCCACCACGCTGGCCTAGTGCGGGTTGGCGGACTTACATACCATAAAAAATTCTTATAAAGCGCTATGGTATGCAGGTTTCTTCACGATATTTTCCTTCACAGTTTTAGTGCGTGGTGATTGACTATCAATACACACATGACTCCGAAAAGTCAGAGGTGTGCCCTGGGATTTGAACCCGCGACCACCGTGAACATGTTGGCAGCCGCGTCTGGTCCGTTTACCAACAGAAATATTAATTTAACCATTCTGCATGTTGCAGAATGGTTAAATTAATATTTATATTATGACCACCATCTTCTCTATAGCCCTCAAGGATCAACCCATAGACAAATTATTCCTTTGCAGCAATTCATGTCATACAAAATATTTTTATAACTAAACTCCCACACATTCATGACTCGTACTTTGTGATAAATAAGGGCGCCTGCTGAATAACAAGTCCACACAAAAAGAAAATGCGAGTATGCATCAGAGAGAAGCCACGATGCAGCTTGTTTATCCATTAATGACTAATTTTAAGGCGCTTTACCACCTAAAATAGATTTCAATAACTATCACTAACTATGTTGAAAAAGCTACACTTCAGTAATAACCTTTTTGTTTCAGGTCACTGAAGAAATTTGCCCATGGTATCGCGGTCCATCGTTCATTCAACTCATTGATGAGTTGCCATCATTGAACCGCAAGATGGACGGACCTTTTATAATGCCGGTTGTCGACAAATATAAAGATATGGGTACTGTCTTGATGGGGAAGGTGGAAGCGGGGACCACGCGCAAATCTAGCACTCTACTACTTATGCCTAACAGGGTAAGTGATTTTGTACTTGCTGTATTCAATTAGACTTACGTGTGCTATTGTTACATATAAAAATAATAAAATAGGCTTTACATAGAATAATTTTATCTACAATTATAAAGTTTTGGTTGAACAGTTTCACAACTGATTAATTATTAAAGGTTATTATAGGCCGACAATAGTACCAAAATGGCCCCAGAACGAAGTCTTGATGATCTTCTGAGAGTATGTTGGTATCATTGTAATATTACACTAGATGCCCTTGACAATATATTATGGAACAGTGCAAATGAGATATAATTTTACACATGCAAATAAGTACAAAATTAAGAGTTACTACCATCGACGGTAAAACTCACAATTATGTTCACGACAAATATAGAATTACTGCTTATTTATATATAATGCGTACATATTATATATTTAAGCATCAATCACTGAAAAGCGAGATAAGAATTGCATTGTACATTATTTATCTGTAGAAATGAGACAATAACATTAAATTATTCCTTGTAATTGTCTTTATCCGACACTCAAATGGGGTCAGCCCAGCATGATTTTGAATGATTCAGTAAACTGTCACTCAGTTTAGTCTTACAGTAAAGATTGTCTAATATCAAACTCGAGAAAATGTACCGACGTCAGTTCACGTTTCAGACTCAACAGCAGTAGATAGGCAAACACATACCTTTTTAAAATCATGTGAAGAGCTCTCAAATATGCAGCCTTTGATCACAGATTCCTGGATTGTTAAAGCAAACGAAAACTAACTACGAATACACACGCAACTTCTAACACTCGAACACTTGTCCGGGATTCGAACCCGCAACTCTCTGACTCATTACTCCATTTGGGTCCACTCCCCACTATACTGTTATTTAAATTAACACATTACTTGTTGCGCAAACACAATACAAGAGCCAACCATATGGTTGCAAACTCGCAGCGTGTAGTAGTACCACGCCTGCTATACATATGTATTTGTGTACAAAACTGTCAGGATTTGGAAGGCACTTTTTAAAATATTGCCATATAAAAGTAGTGACACAATGTATTGTCTTGAATAAGTGTCTCCTTCATCTTTATTAAGGATGGGACCTTATTACAAAAAGCGAATCCTCTAGCTACTGATAGGTGAAAACAGTGTAAATATAAATAGATAAATAATCCTCAGATATAAAACGCACAAATCTTTTACATCATACAAAATCATACACATACTTTGTACAATATACAGTAAGAATCGAACCAGCGCCATGCGATCTTGAATCCAGTCTCAAATAGACGAGTCACTGTTAACCCATTACAATTTTTATCGTATCCTTTCAATTAATCTCTGTTATTCTGAATTATATTTAATGTCATTTATCGAGAAACTGACAACCCAGTAAACATCAGTTTACTTGCTATAGCTACTCTTACGAATACACATGTGTTTACGCAAAACATAAAGTAATGATGTCCATCGTAAAGAAACTCAAAATTAACTGAATCCAATCTAATTTAGGCTAATCTTAACGCCACAAATGGTCATTTTTAATACATACTTTCGTGTTTGTTCCCATAATCCTGTAAAATTCATCCTAAGTTAGAAGTAATCATCACAAATATGTTTATAAAATGATTTGCATTTCATAAATGTATTTTATTACTCAGGTTCAAGTTACTGTAGACCAACTATGGTCTGACGACATAGAGGTGACATCAATCGGTCCTGGAGAAAACGTCAAAGTGAAGCTCAAAGGAATTGAGGAAGAAGATGTGTCACCGGGTTTTGTATTATGCGACATTGCCGAACCAATCACCACGGGGAGAGTAAGTGTTGTTTATACCATTCATTATTTAATTAATTACAGTGGAATTCAATATAGAGCTAAATAATAAATATTATCGATTGAATATTAGTGAGTCTTGTTCTATCACTATTTATGCATTTTGAATCTGAATGTAGAAGCAAATAAAGAAAAAATCTCATTAATCTTTTTAAATGTCAAAACAAAAATGTCGCCCTTGCTTTTTAGTCTACTTTTTCATGACTTTTGTTTCAACATGTAAGTTAGAAAATATGATCCCTACCTATGATTATTGTGACTGGTACACCATCCTTCTTTACACAAAAAAGTTTTCAAGAGCATATCAATAACGTCCATTGATGCTGTCTGGACACTTTTTAATGAATTAATGTATAAATTGTAAAAATGATTTGTTATTTATAACTGTATACTGCAATTCATTATTTAAATGATCAATGAAAAATGTCCATACCATACATGAATTAGCAAATTACTCATATTCCTACGAAATGAAACAGTACTGTCTAAAAATATCTATACTATCAAAGAAGTCAGAGTTGTCCCGATGATGAAACTATACTACTATTGCCATTTTGGATGTGTTTACACCGTAATGACAAACCTTATGCCTATTACATATATACACAATAAAACATACATAATAAAGGTGTAATAGATTATTCCATGTTTGTCAACCACTGTATGAAATATTGATGACATCATAATCATATTAATTTCTACACATATTTAAATATTCCGTGTGCAGTATCAGGGAAATTTGACTGCTACCGAAAACGAAGCCGGTTGGAAGTTTTAGTGATTTTAGACACAATGCAACTACAATTTTTGCAAAAAAAAGCGAAGATTTTTCGTGTATTTGGATGGAAAATACATATTTTTTTCTAATATAATAGTGTACACCCTTTCATTATTAAAGATGATATAGTAATTATTTTTTTAATACGACAGTAGTTCAAAAATCACAAAAATAAATTGTCGCGTTTCTTTGCGAAATTTTCAGTTGCATTGTATTTGTAGTCACTAAAACTACCAACTGGATTCGTTTTCGGTAGCAGTCTTGTTATACCCTATATATACTGTTAAAAAATCGAGCATTTTTTATCATATTGTTTATTCAAACAGCATTTTGGGTTTCGGTTACAAGGACGTTATAGTTAGAGTAACTACTGGACATATAGAGACTTAACATATTACTCATGTCGTAGGATGGCGAGTGCAGTGCAATGCTAAACATTGCGTTGTTATTCATGGTGTTGTTTGGTTTTGCTACTGTCCAAGAGCGGTCTTATCGCTTACCATCAGGCGAACAGCATGCTCGTCTAGCCATTCATTGGAATAATATATATAAATATATGAAATTCGCGATTTAAATAGTTTTTTTTTTCTTTGTTATATTGTTTGGTTTAGTTACTAATTTATTTAATGCCTAGCATGCTCGTCTCGCCGTTAATTGAGTAAATATTCATATAACATATTAATATTCATACTGTTTATTTACATGCTTTTTATTTTTGTGTAGATTTTCGACGCTCAACTGGTGATTTTGGAACACAAGTCCATTATATGTGCAGGGTATTCTGCAGTTATGCATATACATTGTGCTGCTGAAGAAGTTACTGTCAAGGTACATAAAAATATTAGTATAAGAAAAAAATATGCATCGATTCTATACTTTTCTCAATATTATATTATTATGTAATTAAGTGCCAATTCCTAACTACTGTTATCAACTATCTTAATTACTTTTCTACTTGATTTTTTATTTAAATTAAATTTTTAGTAAGATATATCATTGGTAAATTGTACTCTGTAAGTTTGAAAAAAGTTGTATCGAAAGTTCCAAGTGCTAAATAGCACTTAGAAATTACGAGCTGTATTCTACTAAATTATTTGCCTTTGCTTATATTACAAGTCAGTGTTGCTGCATTATTTGGAAACTGGTGTTTTTTAACAAAATTATGGGGTTTAATTGAAGTATTCTTAAATATCACATTTTGCTGTTATGCTAATATCTGAATAAGTTTAGCTATCAATATAATTCGTTTTAACACAAAAATATGTGGATATATTCGTCTAAAGGCTGAATTCAGCTATATTTATCTTATATGATTTGCATCTACCAAATTGTTTGTACACTAAGATGTTTTTAATGAATGCTTCTTTTCCAGGCACTTATCTGTTTAGTGGACAAGAAAACGGGAGACAAATCCAAGACGCGACCACGTTTCGTAAAGCAAGACCAAGTCGCCATCATGAGGATAGAATGTGCAGGAGTCATTTGTTTAGAGCCGTTTAAAAAGTTTGCTCAGATGGGCAGATTCACGTTAAGAGACGAGAGTGAGTATGAACTAATGCATTAATTGTATTATTCTTTATTTCTCTTTTCTGTGTACACAAACATCAATATGTTGCCTTCAATTTGGATTTTCTTTTTTCAGACAAAACTATCGCGATTGGCAAGGTCCTCAAAGTGATTGAATAAATTGGCACTACTCGTAATTTAGCTAGGATAGGCCTTCCCTAACCTTGATATCAACAGAGATTGTGTGTAATATGTAATCCTATTTAAGGGTCCTGATTTCCGTGGGAGCTCAAATGTAACGCTTTCTCATAAAAGGCACTCAAAATATATTTTCCGTTTTTTTTAAATTATATTGTAAAACGAAAAAAATACAGCTAGACGTTACAGGTATCAAATTTATTACAAGAGCTCCACAATTTGCTTACAGTTAAAGCTACAGAAGCTATGCCCACACTTTCGAAAACGCTGCCATTTTGATGTTATATTTTTTCAACGTTATGCCTACATATTTGTGAAACAAGAGAAATGTGTGGTCAAAGCTTCTAAAATCTTGTATTGCGAGGGAAGGACACGATACTGTGGTAGAATGCTATGATTCCCGCGATGCTTCATAAAGACAGTCGTATCACATTTTTTTTTATTGGTCAAATGAAATCGATATGCTGTTGTAGACTTTTTGCACCACATAGAAATGAAGCTGTTTATAGCTTGGTTTACTATGTTAAGTGTTCGAACAGTATTGATGTTATCCTACAAACGACGATCGTTATTGTAATGGATCATACAAATATGAACGTCACGGGGAACTCTTCTGTTAGTCTTATTTTTTCACATCAAATTCTTCTATTTACAAGTGGTTTTGATGATTGAAACTCTCATGTTAATTAGGTTGATCATCTGCTAAGATAATTACGCAACATATTTATTTGTTTTATTTCATTGCTTTTAACCATAATAATATTAAAATATAGATGATCACCCTAACAGGTATTTACATTAGTGATTATAATATTTTCACATATTATATAAATATAGCATTGTTTCCTATTTTGAAAACAAAATTATGTTTTATTTGATTAGCTCGCTTACAATACACATTATTATGTTGGAAGTTCAGATTCTGTCTATGTACGTCAATGCTAGTTTATGGTCGCATATCTGTTTTTAATCTTAATATACTATAATCTGCAATATATTTTCTTTTGTATCGAATAATGATAGTTTATACTTATTGCTTTTGCGTTTAACACCTGAGCGAAACTCGAGCGTCTTTCACGTATGTAACTAACAGGCGTTTTATGTATAATTGGGGAAAAGTATAATTATCGCGTTGAGCTTCGCTCTGGTCGGGCTATTTACTTGTAAACGATTATAGTAAAAGTGTAGGTCTAATATCTTATGGGAGGGCGTGTTATGTACTGTTAGTTTTTGAGGGTAACGCTTGGATAGTCCTTAATTTCTTATTCATACTTTAATGTAGAGACATACTGAGAGTACTTATGGAGTGTTATGTAAAACGGTTAGCGCAATAACTGTAACTTTTTCTTATTTGAACTCTGCATCCGATACGTTACGAATATTGTATATTATGAATTTATAATTTTCAGCTTTTTAAAATGTAGGCTCAGGTTGTGTATTACTCAGTTAGTGGTGTTAATGGCGGCGGCGGCGACGGACTGCCACTCCGACCGAGCACATATACAAACTGCGACTATATTATTTTGGTTAAAATAAAATTTTATTAATACTAATTTGCGAATATTCTTCAGTTACCTTGCTATCACAATATCATTGTATGAATTACTAAAGTTATACATAGTACATTGAACTGAAAACGCATATGTTATGAGTAGCGCAGTATATGTACCGATATAAAAAGTAAAAGGTATTTTTACTAGAAAATATATTTGTCATTATTTTTAATTGATTTTAGGTAGACCAATATAGAAACAGAACACCAATAATGTACCAGTAAATAAATTCAAGAAATGATAAAATACGAAATTATATAACTTTGACAGAGTCATTTAAATATACGTAAAAACAAATCGGTTTTCTATTACCCTGCTTCAATTCCTTCTACGTGTTGACGGGCGAAGTATAATTTCACTAGAGCTGATGACGAAATTACGTATAATAAGACAAAATCGTCTCATAACTAGTGCACAAAACATCAGCTTGTAACAGAATATGGCAAGATGCATGCAAGATGTAACCACAAGTTTTATGGCACTCATTGGTTGATGTTAGTATAATTGACTGCTGCAAGGATGACCTGCACAACCACAAAAATATAAAATAAATAATAATTTTGCACAATATACTGACATGCAGTTTGAAAAGAAATCTAATTAATATAAAATAATAAGAAATACACATTGCAGATTACAATTATTTTATTAGTATCAGGCAATTTTCAGTTTGTGCAAGTTCTGAAAGTTGTGGCAAAACAAGGATTTGGAGAGACTAACGACATCCAGGCAAAGGTTGATAACTAAAGATATTTCCTTCACATAACTAAAATAAACTTATTTACACAAATTCCATGATATGGAATGTTATATAAAATTATAAGTCCATAATAAAAAACAATACTACAATAGTTCTACATGTAATACAGATATTATTATAAAATATAATAGTACATTATGTACATTTAACTCATATTAAATCTGAAGATAATTAGTACCTTAGCCTACATTCACATTTTTGTTTTTTATCAAACAATGCAGTTGAGAGTCCTCAAGACCAAAAGATAAGTTTAATAAAAGAAATTGACATTACTATATATATATATATCTGGCATACTGTTAATCAAATCACAAGTCATTAAAATAGATAATTGCTTATAAGTTGCAGCGTGACAAAGCACTATTATGAATGGTTGTTTGCATTGCCATATAAAGGTAATGATAACATTTCCTTCCTCATACTGAGCAATTTTGGTCTTTGAATCTATCACATTCAATATCTTAGTCTCATCAGAGACAAAATGCTAACTAACTTCATTTAACATTCATTTCAGATTTATCAGTCTCAATATCTTATTAAGTACCTACATTAGCTAAATTTGGCAATCATAGGAAATTAATCTTGTATTTTGATGTCAGTTTTTGTAATGTTTTGATTAACCTGATCATTTTCATATTCTACAAAGTCATCAAATAGACTTGGCCATGCTTCTGTATCATCATAGCTGCTCAGGTCAACTCCAACAAATTCGCAGAAATTTAAAAACATATACCATGTGTCTTTTGGAATGCCTCTTATGTGTGGATTCTTTTCTAAATAACCCAACCACTTATCTAGAATGGGTGGCTCATTATTTGTGAACACTAGACGCCACAACAGAATAGCAATATCTGTGGGCAATATTCTTTGACCTGTATTAACATCTAAACCAAATTTAAAAGTAAATCTGTATAAATCTTTGAACTGTTCAGTGTCTCTCTTCAATTCACTAGTAATTTCATTTAGCTTATGTTGAATACCTTTAATGGAATCTGTTTTCATGCTTTTTAACCCTTGTATAAATTCTGATTTTGTAAAGCGACACATTTGACTAGCATTTAACTTCCAAGCCAGAATGAGAACTTTGAAATCATCTGGATTAAGCTGAAGATCATTACAAAGATTCTCAATACCTTCAGCTAATATTGCATCTTCCAACGAATCTTTGTATTGGTCAAATAACTGGTTAATCTTAGCTTCAGACACTCTATGATCACTTGATCCTAAAGATGACATAGTCCTCGGAATGGATGGCAGCTTTTGATAAAAAGGCTTAGGTGCTTTCTCTGATATCTGTTGTGGTTTTTGTATGTTACCCGTTTCTCCTGAGCTTTGTTCATCAAAACTGTTCATAGTGTTAGCATTTTGTATTATTCTAGGGTTCTTGAAGCTGTTAGTGCAATTTTCATTATTATGCAACAGTGGTTCTTCATGTGGATAAACAGAAACGGACACAATTTCTGTCATCTCTGAAAATTAAAATAGTTTTAAACAAACACTTGAAATTACAACATTGAAAATTTAAGTGACACTATTTTGCTCAATAATCTTTCTATACATTTATTTGAACATACTGTTTCTTTTGAAAATTACAGTTTACCAGTGAAGCATGGAAAGATGAATAATTATATACATAAATATAATTAAATGATTCTTAATTTGGTGTTTATCAAGTACATATTCTTCAAACACATCAAACCCATAGTTAGAAAATAATGATATTAATAAAAGTAGTAGATACAGTAAGTTCAATATTAACTACAAGGTTGAGTTATGAGCTTCTTTATATTGATAGGATACTAACCAATTATCAAATCAATATTACTAGGTAAATTGAATGTGTTGCAAATAAAATAATTATCATGATGGTCTGAATATTGATCCATAACAATGAACAGGAAAATATGCTAACTTAAAGGCCACTTGAGAATTATGTATGGCAGTTCAGCAGCTATAGAACATTTTGCAAGGTTGTATTATCTGACTTGATTTTTTTGAGGGATTTAATATAAACTAAAAATTTAGTAACATTAAAGATTTATTAGTAGTGTACTATTCAAGTAGAATACAGTAACAAATGAAAAAAAAGTAAGAAGGCGTTTTTAAATAGTTGTTTGTAATTTAGGGGTGTACAAAAGAATTAAATTATACATACCATCTTTTTTTCCGTTTGGTGCAGTAATGTCAGCATTAGCTTGATTTTTGAAACAACTGAGACAATGGCCCATTGGACAAAATCTGCACAAATATCTTCAAATGCATAAAATCCGTGTCAAACCTACCAATAAATCTAATCAGTTTTGCATCACAAATGCAATAAAACATAATGATAAAGGACACACGGTTTTTAATATTGCCTTTGTATTTTATTATCAATTTCTGAAACAAATCAAACACAAATATCAATCGAATCAACACAATTTGATCATTATATACAAAAATCACAGAATTCCTTACATTTGTCTCCCTCAAAACAATGTCAGCAATAGATGAACGAAATAACTTGCACGAAAAGAATATTAATGACCATATTAACTGTATTATCAAATTTACAATAGAATACTCCAAAAATATTTATTTCACATTCTACAGCAATTTTACCATCACATCACAATTCTTCGGAATAATTCATTCTTTTCACCATAGCTTTTCAGTTTTCCCCTTTTTACCACAGACGACACACAGCTTTTTACTTCCTTTATGCTTCAAACTAGAGTTGTGACCACGATGAGACGTCAGATCCAAGGCACAGGTATTTTTCGATACTAGGTGGTACCCACCGATTACTAAGCATGGCACCTGTTTCAAGATTCAGAGTACTTATTCCACGTAGTATTAAGTTGAAAACACAGACTTACGAGTAGGTATTTAATACTTTAGCCCTACTCACTCATACGGTGGAAAAACTGTGCGAGACCAAGACGACCCATAGAAAAGTTCTCGATGTATTTCCAAGTTTGAAGTGTTAACCCATTGCGCGCCGCCGTACTCAATTGAGTACAGCAAAACAATTGGGGATAGAAATCATGTTTTAAAAAGTTATATTTTTGTTTTCCTATTGAATACATATTTCCAAGTATTTAGATAACGATTAAATTTTCTATAACATTTACCTATGAAATAATTTCGACTTATATATTGGTGTACTCGATAGAGTACACCACCCCTGTAGAGGGCTCAAATTACTTTTCAAAAACTTTTTTCGCTGTTTTGTGTTTTTAACCGTTTTTATTTAGTACAATAAACATTTCATAAAGATATTGCCGCTAGTTTATGTTTGGCACTTTATGGGTTAAGAATGAGTAAGCTTCCAGGAATTATAAGTGCTAAAAATTTTATCTGTTATAGATTTACGTAGTATTTATTCTAACAGCAGTAAAGTAGGTAACATACAAAATATGTATAATTTAATATATTTTAAAATAATCACAAAAAAAAAAACAAAAAAAGAATAAAGTATATATATATATATATATACTTATATTTTATCATTAATGTACGAGAAAGTTATAAAATTAGTTATAGATAATCAATTTAAATTATTTACTTATCCACGTATATCACACTTATTTATCACAAAAATATAAAAACTACTAACTACTACTAATCGCAGATACATCTAACCTCTAAAATACTCAAATACGCGTACGCGCGTATCGAATCGGATAGTAGATACTGTGAACTGTGAATTAAATTATACTAGGTGGAACAGGTATTTCTATTTCTATCGAGTATTTTTACTGACTAAGAACAAGTGCACCTAGTATTTGTTTTAGAACCCATCCCTATTTCAAACCATAGACCAGGACAAGACTATAGAGTAATAATTATGTAGCCGTAGAGTCATCAGTAGGCACAGGGTAGCCACCGTGTAACCTAGTATGAGATAGCGATATTTGTGGGAGTGTGGCCAGGTTGACACGTTTTTCCTAAGGTATTGGGAAACTTTGACCGCTCTTTAAAAATTATAATTGCTAAAGTATCGATATTTTCACTTTGAGTAGAACTACAATGCACATACATACTTGGGTCGCTAGCCATCACCCAGAACTAATAAAAACACTGTATAACATAAACATAATTTAAGTAAAACATTAATTCTGAATATAAAAACTATTGTATAAAAGCTAATAACAAAATAATATCTAGTCCGCCCCGTGACCACGAAAGTTGTAAAGTAATCAAAACGTCGCGTAGAGAAGTTAAAAATAGCGAAACTTTAACAGAATCCGCGATAAAATTCGTAAATAATAGTTTTATTTCAAAAACAATATCTACTATGCATCCATACACAGTTCAATATATATAAAGAAAAAGTTTAAAAAGTAAAAGATAATTATTGAGGTTTGTTTTTTAATATGTAATTTGTATCTATTAATTTCTTTTATTTTAGGGAATATAAACCTTCGGACCGCTGGCCACCCCAAATAATGTAAATATTTGCCTCCAAAACGTCAAATTTCCTGGAGTCAAGCGGTTACGCCGATAAGGACAGTTTACAAAAGCTTGCATCTCTTTCTTACATAAACGTTATGTATAAATCTCTTTCGTTTTGTGTAAAAGGGATAGAAAATTTGACTCCATCTATTAGTTTCTCCGTCTACGTCAGTAGGTAATTTTTCACAGGGGTAGCCTCTGTGTAACCTAGAATGAGATAGCGATAAATTGTAGTAGTGTTGCCAGATAGACATGTTTTCCTATGGTATTAATAATTATGATGATTCTTTAAAAGCAAATTGCTGAAAATATTATTGCTCTAAATATCGATACTTTAACTTTGAGTGGAATTATTATGCACATACATACCTGGGTCGCCAGTCACCACCCAAACTTTAGAAATTTATTTAAGTTGGTCAATATCTGCTAATAAAAACACTGAATAACATTAACAAAATTTAAGTATATAATTAGTGCTTAAAATAAGAACCATAATTATAAAAAGTAATGCTAAAACAATATCTATTACGCAACCATATACAGTACAAAACATACAAGAAAAAGTTTTATGAAATAAAGATAGTTATTGAGGTTTGTTTTTCAATGTGTCATTTAAATATATTAATATATTTTACATACATACATACTTAAACTCACGCCTTTTTCCCAGAAGGGGTCGGCAGAGGCGCCAAGGCACCCACATTTCACCAGTATGTTCCGTCCCACGATGTGATAGGTGGCGAGCCTATCGCCATATTGGGCACAAATTCCTGACTCTGGGCTGATAATGAATAGAAAAATCCAATATCATTTTGCCCAACCCGGGACTCGTACCCGAGACCTCAGCTTTGTAATCGCACCGTAGTACAACTACGCCACCGAGGCAGTCGTCAATATATTTTATCTAAAGGAATACTACCATAAATACCATACTGACTACCCCAAATAACCTAAATATTTGCCTTTAATACGTAAAATTTGCTGGAGTCAAACGATTGCGCCGATAAGGATAGGAGAAAAAAGACTACATCTCTTTTTACATTAACGTTTTGTAGAAATCTCTTCCGTTATTATGGAAAAGAGATAGAACGAGTGACTCCGTCTATTAGTTTCTCCGTCTACGAATATATGTCAAACCACAGACAATCTTCTTGCCCAATCAGGACAATGGTATGTACAAGGTCACGGTCATGAGCTTACGAATGATAGTCTGCACATAACAAAACAATCCATTGTTCAGATTCGCCTATGACGCCTTTTTGTAGTATTTCTGGCTACTTCTTATAAGACGATTGTTTGTGTTCGGATTTGTTCTGGGGTTGTTTGATCGAAATTCGAAATTGACAAAAGTAAACGGAGAAACTAATACACGGAGTCACACGTTTTATCTAATAATTGTCTTAATTTTTTTAACTTTTCCCTTATATGTGTTATACTTTATATGGTTGTGTAGTAAATTTTATTTTCCTATTACTTTTTATTAACATATTTTTATTTTAAGTACTAATTATATACTTAAATAATGTTAATGTGAAACAGTGTTTTTATTAGTGGATGGTGACTAACCTTAATCATTTTCTAAAGTTCTGGGTGGTGACTGGCGACCCAGGTAAGTATGTGCATTGCAATTTCATTTACAGTTTAATATCGATATTTGGAGCAATATCATATTTAGCAATTAATAGTTTTAAGGAGTAATCAAAGTTCCTCGATACCTTAGGAAAACGTGTAAATCTGGCAACATTAACAATATATCTCCATCTCATACGAGGTGGCACGGTGACTATAGTGATGATCTCTGTGTAGAAAAATGACAAATAGATATTTGTTTACTGGTCTATGGCTCTATGCCAGTCCTTACTTCTAACGGCCATAGACTTCAAATTCAAAAATAATTTTGAAGAGTAATTTTAAAGTAAACCAGTGAAGTAAACGTTGAAATTTAGTATTAAATACTAATGTTTAATGTTAGTCAGTAGCTATTGTTAATTTGAAAATAACCGTGCAATGGAGGACGAATGGAAAACGAATTTAAATCTTGATGAAATCGATAACAGTAGTTTCTCTGAATTTCATAAAAACTTCATTAGTGTTTATGAAAATATTCTTACACTTCTTGAAAATACTTTGAAATCCGGAAGATTGAATAAAATTACATCTGCAGCTCAGAGCTATGATGAAGAATTAAAATATCTCATTGACAAAAACAAAGCTTTAAAACAAGAAATTGACTCACTAACGGATCAAGTTTCCAAAAAGCAACTAAATTATGAAGAACGTAAAAAAGGTACCTATGTTATTTTCCAGAAATTTAGTTTTGCGAAAGTATACAATATATTCAATATGTTGGTGTAAATTTATATCTTTATCTATACTGTAATTTAAATAATTAAATGCTTTATTGCAGATGTAAAGCTCTTTGAAAAAGAAATCAAGGATAGGCATGAGGCATTCCTAATGGCGAAGAAGTGTTACAAAAAATTGTTAAAAACTTACTTTACTATAGAATCAAAAGACACATTAACAGAGACTATTTACATACAGTTTTTCACTGAAGCAAGAAAAGAATCGGAAAACTATTCAGTTCGATTTATCAAAGATTTGATGAGTGGGCAGTATAAAAGTAAGTTTATGTTATAACTGATTGTTTCACAAGCCTTCTAGCTTATTTTAGATAAATCCAGGCAGCTTATCTCTATGAAATGATACTGTTGTACATTCACAACCACATTGGATTTTTTTAGTGATTGAAAAATGTTTTATAATATTTTGCTTAATTAATCTATAGCTGGATTATAAATTTTGAAGATTCTGGTTTAATTGATGCACCGATTGCTACTTGGGGCTATTTTTAATTTCAAATAAGACATCAAGTGTGTGATAACTGCAATCAGTATTATTGAACTGGTTTTTTTGATAGTAATAATATGATACTGACTGCCTCAGTGGCATAGTTGTGCTGTAGACGATAAGAAAGCTGAGGTCTTGGGCTGAAATCCCAGTTCAGGTGAGGTGATAGTGGATATTTCAATTCATTATCAGCCCGGAGTGAGAAATTTGTGGCCTGATTGGATTAGTTCAGCCTCTATCACATTGTAGGATGGAACACACAATGTAAAATGTGGGTGAGTGCATATATGCATGTATATAAAAATATAATTTGTATTAATTTGTTTCAGTATTAAGTACCACACCAAACTTAGAAGAGCTAAATGAAATTAAAAGGGTATTGCAAGAAACTAATGATGTGCCAGGAGCCATATGCAGTATAAGACATGCATTTAAGACCTTAAAGCTAAGTAAAAAACATAATGGATTGTAAGATACTGCTACTATGAACATAGATAAAAAGATGAATCACAATATCAACATACATTACTGACAACACAATAATATGTATTTTATGTTGCAATGCATGTTTAGTTTGTACACTGAACTATGTATATTGCATGATTAGTACTGGAAAATAATGACAACTTTGTTTAAGTAACACATTTGTGTTTTTAAGTTTAAGAGATATGCTAATTCCATTAAGTTTGTGTCTTAATTTCATTATAGTGAGGTAGAATCAATCATGTTTTTTGCTTATTTTTATAATTATCTTAACTGATTTACAAAACTTATTTAAAAACCAAATAATACAGCAATAAGACCGCTGAAGTAATGACACACACATATTTGGACATAGGTATAGAGTTTGTGAAGTTAGCCCTTGAAAAGTTAGGGTGTGAACAGTAACATGCTTGGCCGTACATGAGATTTAATAATTTTTTGCCAATGCAAGTCATATAGGCTTTTTTTTGCAACATTGAGGTGAAATTGTTTTTGGTGGGATCCCCTTTTTTCCGATACTCCTGTGTGTGAAGATTGCTATTCCTTGTCTTTCCTGTCAAGGCTGTGATTTACATTTGGTCCTATATATATTGTACTGCCAAAGTCAGCAAACATATTCAGGTGGTTTAAGCTTCAGCTAAACGCAATATATCTGTTTTCTACCCTTTGGGGGGGAAATGATTCTATTTAGGTTTAAGCTTTGCTTAAACTACTAAGAGATGCGTTTACTATCTGTCGACTTCGCTGAAAGGGTTGGTCCCACAGTGGTCAGATATTGAGCCACCGATTTGCGCAGGTGCTGAACGATCCGAGGTGTTAGTGCTGAAGGTAGAAAACCCAGCCCAGGCATAGGCAATCTGGTGTGCCGAATTTCGCAAATATAACTTCTAAGCTGTCTTTGTTAAGATGCCGCTCCAGAAGAGCTTTCCAACTCGTTAGTCCGTCGGCTATTCCATTGTGGCATTGAGGTGACGTGAACACAAATTCTATTTTCATGTTCGCATAACAGTAAGATTTTCGTAGTAATGCTAAGAAGGTTCGCTGAACTTATACCACTTTAATTGTTTAAGTTATGCTTTTTCGGTTGTCTGTTTGAACCCTCATCGTGTTTCCGATTTATCTTAACTCACATGTTGCAAAAGTTTGTACACTGTCTGAAAAGTTTGTCAGTTCTATTACCCATTTCTCGCTCATACTGTTCGTTGTAGCCCCTCAGCCCGCGTCTGCAGCATCGGTTGTAGTGAAAAATGATTGATCGGAATAGTGTCTGCGGCACTTTTACCTCTACATCAATGGTCCTAGCACATCTTTCTACATTTGTATTTTTTGACGAGAATATCTATGTGGTTAGCGATGTAAGGCCATTGAAGCAACCGGCAATGGAGGCGCTCCAAGGGTACGACAAAACATGCGAAATTGAGCCACTTAAAAAAAGGGTTCGTGCCAGCTCCAACACCTCAAACCCCTTAAAAGTTCACCAATAGAACGTTTTATTTGTAAGTACTTATTTCATTGCCGAATGCTTTCTCGTATATGTTATACAGTTTCCCAAATCATACTCGAATATTCTAGATTTATTTCTGCTTTTAAATATGAAATCACTGTATTTGCCATCCTGATTTTAGTCACTTTACTGTTACTTTAGGTAACGTATTGCGAAGTAGATTTGCTTTTTTATAACACGGGAATTTTCGTAGATGAATATGCGGTTGTCCAAATAGATTACCGCTTTTAGTTCTGCTTGTTTTAGTTGATGCGGTCAACGCTAACTACGTTGTTACTTTCACGAAAGCTGAAGGAGCGATTGATTGATGAAATTGAAGGCATACCATTTCATAAGTTGATTCCCGATAAGATAAATACCTACCGTCGGTGGTTTCTGTGATTCGTAATATAAAAATAGGTACGCCTGGGAAGTGGTATGTATACTTTCATTATAAAATCTTCTTGGCGTTCTCTTTTCTTATTAGATGGTTAGATACGATGGAAAAGATTTTTTTTGAATGGTTACCATTCAAAAACATCTTTTTTTTGATTTACGTGCTGTTGCCGATTACGAGATATATTGCGCCAGACGACCCGCCCTGAAGCCTGAACTGAACGCCTTTTCTTCAAATAGGGAATATGCATGAGACACCAAATAAGTCAAAAATTTTTTTTTTTGTAATCTTTATTGATATAGAAATATACCTTAAAGATATTTTTTAAATTCATTGACTCTAAATCGGTAAAATAAATACTTAAAAAATGACATTTCAAATTTGCCTCGCAATCTTTTCGAAACGCTTGAAAAGGAAAGTGACGACAGAGTACACTATCTTATGAGGTTTTAGCTTGTTGGGTGTATTGTTTTACGTTTGTTTAAGAGTTATTTTGTGTTTTCTTTATATTATTTATTTATAACCCCCCCCCGCCCCCCGCACACACACGCACACACACACACACACGCGCTCTAATCGCTCACATACCACCACACGCATCTACCGTTCCTACAATGTCAACATAAGCCTAACCATTTACTAACCATTAATAAATTTAAAATAGTATTGCTTCTCATTTATATTTTGTTCTTAGCCTACTCTTTGATTATTAATTATTGTTATATGTGTACTTCGTAATTGGCGTATTGTTTCGTTTTTAATTGTAATGTATTTTAAATTGTCAGCTGTGAAGGACCTAATAAATAAATAAATAAATAAATAAAATAAATAAATATTTAAAAAAATGGGTTATTTTGTGAACAAATACAGTTCTGTAGCAATTAATCAATGAAACTTAATCCGAATACTACATTGTTGAGATAGTGTACTCTGACGTCACAACGAGTTCGCGCCAAAATGGCGTTTAAATGCTTCGAAACTGATAGCAGTTTTGACATCTTTTTTGTACTTTTTCGATTGGTATTTTTAAAGCCATATATTTTTTTCTGGTAATGTAATAACATACAGAATCGATTAAAAATATAAAAAAATGACATGCATATTCCCTATTATTGCTTTTTGGAAGGTGTTATATTATTTAACATAATTATATTTTAACGGCTTGTTTTGGGCATACATATGTATCGCCTTTCTTAACAGATTTCTGCCGTCGCCCACAAACGCATTGCAGCAGGGTATTATTTATTTTCCTGAATTAAGAGTCAACCGCTACCAGTTCTGTTCCCACTAGATGCGTTGTCTCTATTGAGAAGACCCTGGGAAGTTAATCTTTGAATGAGCCCGTCGTAATTGCCCCAAGAGTGAAGTCGAACCTTTCAAAAAGTGCTACCTATTTGTGCAATAGTGCGGTCTCAACCAAAATATTATTGGTTTTAGTAGCATAAGGACGGGCAGCTATATTTTCTTTTGAGTATCAACATAATGAATGTTGCGCCAACTGCTTTAACCCAGTCTTTAGCATTAATTTTTTTTTGCCCACGGAATCCACTTTTCGCGATACTTGGATTGTGAGGCAAAATTATACTCAATATCAAAATTCAATTCAAATTGCCGAAATATACAATAAAAGCGCGTGTTAAATAAAATCAAGGGTTACATCTTTCAGATAGAAGTTTCCGAATCTTAAAAATAACTAAAAAACTGAAATGTTGGTCTCGCTAAACAGCAACTGAGATAGATAACTCTGTGTGACATGTTCCATGCTAACAGATACATTACATTTTACAAGCTTGTTTAGCGAGACCGTAAGAACGAAACCACACGATGCGGCGAGGGTGCATCCTACATACTATACCGCCAAACAGCAGTGTAATTGCACTGTTGTGTTTCGTATTCAGGGACCGAAACCGGTTGTACATAACGGTACCGGTATCGACCAATTTCGGTTACCTCTAAGATTTAGGTAACCCTTATGACGGTAACCAATGCAAATTATAAAGGTTACCCTTATATACGGTAACCGATTTAATACCGGTAACCTAAAAAAGACCTTGACGGTAAAAGAGAGCGCATTGGAGAATAGTTACTCATTTCCATATTGCATACCAAATAAAATATATTATACTTGGCGTGTTGTTTACGCAATATCCCTGGAATCGTTTCATTTTACTTGCGATGTAATTGTGTTGAAAAGAAAAGGAAATGAGTGAAGGCAAGAATTTGGTGTAAAGGGATACTATATAGTAAAGACATTTTTATATCTCAGTATATTTAATTTAATAAATAAATAGATAGGTACCTAAATTCACATAAATAATATTATTTAGTACAAAAACCCTATATTTTTAAATTATAAAACATTAAAATAAGATAAACCAGGTCCCGAGCAAATGACCTTGAGCATTTACGTCTTTCTAATGCCTTCTATACACGACGTCGTATTCGGTTACGTCCGCCGACGTATAAAGGAAGTGATTTGTGCGTCTGTTGTACGTATTTAACGTCCACAGATGCGTCCGCCTCGAATCCGATTGTTGTCGGTTTTTGTGGGACGGATCAAAGGGTTTTGGTGCGAACGTCCGACTTCTGACCACAAGTCTTCGCTTTTTTTACCATCACACCTCACTTTACCGCAGTAGAGTTCATTCGAGGGGGTTAACGTCACCCGCGTCCGTAGGCTTAGACTCTAGATTCCCTACACTTGACCCCTGGGTAGTGCCAAATGAGTGACGCAGTTCGTGGTGGTAGGACTTAAGTGTCCGCCCGGGTAGCGACGACCGTCCACGAGGACGATGACGTAAAGGCCGCCATAGTGATCTCCATAAGGGGATCGCGTTCCGGGATCAGCCCATGGTTTTCCGGTTTTTTCGAGGGGCTTGAGTCCAGGCATGAGGTTGTACCGTGTGGGTATTTTCGGTCGTTTGTCGAAGGGAGGAATGTTGATCCGCCGGCCAGGGAGACCCGTAGAAACGGTTGTCCGCTGGCCGCCCGCGGTATAGTACAGGGGCTAACCACCTCGAGAGGCTGCCTAACCGTGCCGCGCATAATCTTGGTTGGGTCCGTCGTGCCGGTTGGTGACCGGAAGTGGGGTCCCGGCGGCCCATCCCGGGAGTGTACGGGGGCCCTTCCGTCCGGCGGATCAATTCGCTTCTTGCAGATCCTTTCGTACCGGTGCCCATTCGGCCTTCTTAGTTCTCGAACTTAAGCCATTCGTTGCCTCTTCACCAATCCCATCCTTTCAACCATGACAGTGCAATTAAACAGAGCAGGTCCTTCAGCGGTGCATAACCCCACCACCGCGTTCACTATGGAATTCACTAATATCCGCGGACCCCATACGAACCTCAATGCCGTCCATCTCGAGACGGCCCGGCTTGCTTTGCTCTTCCTAACGGAGATGCAGATTCGTTGTCCGGCCGATGATTATTACTTGTTGTATCCCGGTTATTCGCTTGAAGTAAACTTGAAACCTAAAGCCGGGGTATGTTTGTGTGTTCGGTCGGACATCTGCAGCCGCCGTTTGCACTGCATGGAGGACCCCTCCTTCTCCGCTTTGTGGGTGCAAGTCGATCTAGATTCCCTGAGCCTTATCTACGTGTGCCTTTACAGCTCTCACCACGGGGACGATGAGGCGACTCGGCTGTTCAGGTATCTTAGCCAGGCGGCTGATGACGCGCATGCGCAGTTCCCGTCGCCCGAAATGGTGGTCTTGGGGGATTTCAATGCTCATCACGAACTGTGGCTAGGACTGATCATGCTGGCAGAGCTGCCCATGCATTCGCTCTGACTCATGACTTGACACAACTGGTGAACTAGCCCACCAGGATCCCGGATGTGGCGAGTCATGCGCCTTCTCTGATGGACCTTCTGCTGGCGAGTCACCCAGCCGGGTATCGTGTGACCGTTAGTGCGCCTCTAGGCACTTCCGATAACTGCCTGGTTGGGTCGTCATTACCGCTCGCATCACCACCACAATCCGTGCAGATTAAGCGGAGGGTCTGGCATTACTCGTGGCAGATTGGGATGGTATGCCGGAATATTTCGCATTCATCTCTTGGAGGCGGCGCTGCTTTGAGGGTAAAGATCCGTCAGCGAGTGTCAACGCTATTGCTGACGAGATTTGAGATCGCCAGTAAGGGCCGTGGACGCTCCTGGTTCAATCGTGCATGCGCCGATGCTGTCAGTGACAAACAGGCGGCGTACCGCGCTTGGATCAGGAGTCGTGCCACGAAAGATACCAATATCAGTTCCCTCAAATAAGCCTACAACCAAGGCTTGCAAGAAGGCCTACGTTAGGGTGGATGCCCAGCGCGTCAGCAGGATTGGGCGTGCGTTGGCCAATTACCCAACTAGCAGTCGTGCTTATTGGAGTTTGGCCGGGGCCGTTCAATCTAACTTCTGCCGTCCAGCGTTGCCACCGCTGAGGTACCCAGAAGGGTCGCTGGCCCACAAGCCGCAAGAGAAGGCTGCCTTGCTGGCAAATCTCTTTGCAGCTAATTCCCGCGTTGAAGACTGTGGTTCCCAGACGCTGCCCACACTGCCTGATTGCGGTTTCTCAATGGCGGATATTCGCATCAGGCAGTGTGATGTGCAGCGTGAGTTACGGTCTCTCGATGTGCGGAAAGCCAGTGGTCTGGATGGGATGGGATACCAGCCGTGGTTTTAAGAGCTTGTGCAGCCAAGTCGTCTCCTGCACTGACTTGCCTCTACCGAGCGTCCTACCGCACAGGTGTTGTGCCGGAATCTTGGAGGGAGGCCAATGTGCAGCCGATCCCAAAAAAGGGTGATCGGTCGGACCCTACCAATTACCGCCCTATCGCTATCACCTCAGTGATGTGTAAGGTCATGGAGCGGATCATAAACGCTCAATTGGTCCGCTACCTGGAGGATCACTCGTTGATCCGTGACCGACAATACGGATTCCGTCATAATCGATCGACGGGTGATCTTCTAGCGTTTGTCCTGCATCGCTGGAGTGAGGCGATTGACCGGCGTGGCGAGGCTCTTGCTGTGAGCCTCGACATAGCCAAGTCGATTGATAGAATCTGGCACCGTGGTCTTCTTTCTAAACTTCCGGCATACGGTCTGCCCGGCAACCTGTGTTCGTTGATTTCCGGCTTTCTGCATGGGCGTAGAATACGTGTACGCTTCGGCGCTCATGTCGGTAAATGCCGGAGTTCCTCAGGGCAGACAATAATAAATATTAACAATGTGATTACCACAAGGCACAGACATCGTATTTTAAAATAGATATGGATTTGTGGTGATTACTATTACTTTTTCGTTATTAGTGTCAACTTTATTACACCCTTTTATAATACATTTAGATGAATTTGTTTCTTTTTGGTAGGTAAAATATGCATAAACATGATTTTTTAGCTTTCGTCCCATTTTCAAAGTATATAGGTAATCCGATTCCAAACCAAACAAATAATTCAACACTCCCGTGCGACGTGCGTACTGAATGAAATATCAATTAAGAGTCTCAAAATTCAAAAATCGCAAAGAACGCGTCTGCGTATGGTCTGCGTCGAATCGGTGCAAGTTACAACATGCACCAACCGGGGCGACGGCCTTGAGGTCGTGTTTGGTCGACGCACGGCGCAGCGACGCTTTGACTTTTGCCGACAACGCTTGAAACATAGAGGTAATCCTTATTTCGGTTACCGGTATGATACCGGTTAAATTCTAGGAATCTAATAAAATTGGCGTATAGGGGTTACCTTTAAAAATACCGGTATTTTTTTTTTCGGTTGATACCAAAAAATACCGGTATTTTCGTTACCGTTTTCGGTCCCTGTTCGTATTGAAGGGCATTGTAGCCAGAATAACTCTCAGGATGGCGAGCGCAGTGGAATGCCAAGCATTGCTTTAATTCAAGGTGTTATTTGGTTTTGCTACTGTTTATGAGCGGTCGTATCGCTTAGCAGGCGAACGGCATGCTCGTCTCGCTATTCATTGCAATAAAAAAACCGTGTCACACGTTGCGTTTGTTCGCCGTGTCGCACTAGCGAGCTGAAGACGAGGCGGGGAGGGGTGATGTGGTATGCGGATAATGAGTAACGCTTTGGCGCCGCACCATCCGAGTGCCATCCTATACTCCGAATGCGTTACGCACCGTCACCGCATAATGTGGATTCGCACTAAAGGTTCTCTCTCTCGCTATGATTCTTGTTCATACAAAGTGTGCCTAATACAATGTAAATACATAATATTATAACAAAAATATATGTTCTACTTACAATATTATTTTAATTAATAAAACTACCACTAGTAAAAAATATTTTTATTTATTAACCGTTCAGAAATATAATGTAAAACCTCTTTTTTATTAAAAATAAAATCAATTCCAATACTGAGGTACTTAGAAGGCAATAAATAACTCATTACTATAATAATTAATAATGTAAGCGTTTTGCAACAACTAAATAGAATATTTTGCAAAATCAACATTAAAAATGCATAATCATCAATACTGTTCACTGAGATTTTTGTATTTTTATTAGTGTATTAGACCAACCTTCCAAACATGTATCAAAAATTATTTCAGATCTAAATATTTCAAATGATTCATCACATTTATAGCTATAGAGGAAGACTTTAAAGAACACAAATAAAATGCCCTATAAATAATTCATTACGCCTATTAGGTTAAAACATATAATTATATCGTATATCGAACCTTGTTTATAAATATAAAAATACTTTTATGTAAAAGATGTAGGCTGTTTTTAAAATTATACTTTTAGGGTAGATTTTTAAACGAAGATAAACCTTATTCGACGAATAACACATATTTTCAATTTTACGGACAGATAAATTATTCTGCCGATAGCTGTGATCTGGCAATGGAAAACCGGCCCATAGAAAATAGTGTTCAACTTATAAGGTATACCATTATAAAATGCGCAACAATATATTAAAATTTACCTCGGTTCAAATTGTAATATCCTTTCCCATTCCGCCACAGATATACATTTAATCCATATAATTTGATCGAACATACAACCATAATATTACCATCGACATACCGCCAATAGATTTAAACATAAAACACCATAAATAATTTTACTTTTAAAAATATTTCACACTTGTCCACAAGTGAATAATTGTTCATTAATGTTACAATATAAAATTAACACGTACACATTTTTTTCTCAAATTAGAATATTGTTTACATATAACACCACCATATATACATAAAGTTTAGAATAGTAGATTATTTTAAAGTTGAGAGCAGTGATCGTCAACTCGCTGTCCTCAAACCTGCTCCGTGCGGCCCGCGCCTCTGCTAATATTAACATCTATTATCTCAAATAAATATCTTGTTTGGAAAAATTATAAAAGAGAACAAGCATGGCTCACTTCCATCCATTTTTATAATACCTACGTAGTATTATCCGCGCAAAAAGGTGCCCGATTACATTTATGGCTCCTACACAAGAACCCACTATAACGACGGCCCAGCCCAGCCGGGTATGCCGTCAACTAGTAACATTTACAATTACACGGTGTTACAACTAAAATGATGCTCTACGGCATTGTGCCAGGTTTGGCGGTAATTGCCGCTGACCTGGTATAGCCGCCGGCATACCCGCTGGTATAGTGTATAGGAGCCTTTATATACTATTGAGATTATATATAGTTACAAGCCATTAAATACACATCGAAAACGTACGTCTATTAAATATATAAGAATTCAACATTCAGTATACGATATTTTTTATAAAATAGTCAAAAATAGTCAACAAATTATTAATGTAACAAGGAAACGGTCTGTCTGTTAGTTACAAATGTCTTATTCATATTTTATACTGTGCGTATTGTCGAAAAATGTATTTAATTGGAATATTCATAATTAAACCAAATTGGTTTGTAAAGACGCCATAACATCAAGTAACAATTTTTAAATTTTACTTATTAATTATTTAATGTCTCTCTTAGTCGATGAATGCTAAACATAACACGTATTCTAAACGCAATTATAAATAGTATAAATAAAATATTATCTTAAACATCAACAGCGAGTGGATTTGCGTAACATAATCATTTTAACGAAAATAAATAAATAAACAGACAATAAATCAATAGTGCACAACTGAGGTCTTAAATTAACTGCCATAATATTCAAGTCATTTAAAACAGATACCATAGTTATTTTTGTCTTTCCTCACATAATCGATACTTCGCGATTCACAAAATACGACAAGTATTTAACATAAAAGTAACAAATTATTAAAAATACATAAAAAAATACACGTTAATTCAATCATGTAATACTAAAAAGTTATTTGCGGTGTCAGTATAAACGTTGATCAGGTTTTCAATCCGTTACAAAGTGTGGTGATGCTACTTGCCGTATGTGTTGACCGGCGGCGTCAGGATTTTATAAAATATAGTTTAGACAAATCCTAACCACGATTTGTAGCCTTATGTTATTTTCAATTTGTTATTGAAGTCTCCATTCCTTTGTTTCGTCAAGATGTCTTTAGAGTTGGTGAATGTTTGTGTGCTTTCACTTTGTGACGCCAATGTACGTTTAGACTTTTCTGGTATCAATAGAGCTCCCAGCGCGATAAAATGTAAGGAATAATAAAATTTCCTGAAAGTAGAAAAATAATACATTGTTTTTTCTAGTGTCAATAATAATAATAATATTTTTTAAATTTAAAAACCCAACTTGCACAGGATGAAACATGCACAAACTAAAATAAAATTAAAAGTTTTTACATACATCTACATTACCAGGGGTTCCAAAACTAGGCGAAGCCTGTATCTTGGGATACTATTCATATATTTTAACTATGAATTAAAAAAAATGTTTGAATTCAGTGAACAAAGTAATATAAAGTATTCATTATATACATATATATGAGGCTTTTAAATAGAAAACAAGTTATAGATCAGAATAAGCCGCTTACCCATAGAATGCGAGGCTGGGCGCCAGGTGCAGCAACACGAACGGCACCGTGGCGTACGTCATCGCCACGCGCGTCGTCACGAACGTCAGCGAGTCGTACAACAACTTCTTGTGCGGACTGTCCAAGAACATCGGACGGACAGCTGAACGAATCTGGCGAAATAATTAAAACATCATAATAGAGGTATCTAAACGGGTAGTTAAATTATTACTATTTATATCCAAAGGTTAGGCTATGCAAAATTGTATTGAGGAAGATTTTTTCACCTCCATTTTTAAAAAAATAATCTATACTAGCATGGCGATCCTGATGGTAAGCGGTACGACTGCTCATGAACAAAGCAATGCTTAGCATTCCACTGCGCTCGCCATCCTGAGACATAAGATGTAAAGTCTCAATATGTCCAGTAGTTACTCTGGCTACAATGTCCTTCAACTCGAAATACAACAGTGCATTTAAACTGCTGTTTGGCGGGAGAAATAAACACTGCGGTGGTACCCACCCAGACGGCCTCTCACATATGAGAGACCTACCACAAGTAAATTTATAAGTAAGCAAGTAACAAATATTTCAAATTTGGTGGTAGAAGTGACAGAAAAGGATGCAACACCTATAAACAATGAAAGTAAAGTAGGGAAGTGTATGACCTTTCTGGCGGCGATGGTGAATATTCCCCCCGCGAAGAAGGTCATGTAGTACCCGGGGTGGAAGCCGTGCCACACGGCGGACAACGCGTACACGCGCGCCGTGCGCCACGCCGCGCCGCGTGAGTACGCCACGCCGCGCAGCCACGCGTTCGTGTTCTTGTTCCAGCTCGACACCGCCGAACGGAAGTTTTGTGCTAGCTGGATACCGATTATACAGGGTATATAAAGAGTGCTACCGAAAACCGGTCGAAAGCCGGTCGGTAGTTTTAGCGACTACAAACACAATGCAACTAAAAATTTCGCAATGAAACGCGTAATTTTTTTTTTTTATTTCCTTGATTTTGGGTGGTAAATCCATAGTTTTTGCTAAAATAATAACACTTGCGTACCGTAGCGCCTGTAAAAAATGGTTGTACACTATTTTTTAGAAAAAACTATGTATGTTTACCACCCAAATACGACGACGGAAAAAAATACAAAAAAATCTTCACCTTTCTTTTGCAATAAAATTCGTTGCTTTGTGCCTAAAGTCACTAAAACTACCACCCGGCTTGTTCTTCGGTAGCAGTCTTGATTTATACTGGTAACTACAATGCTGACTGCCTCGGTGGCGTAGTTGTACTACGGTGCGCTTGCAAAGCTGGGGTCTCGGGTTCGAATCCCGGGTTGGGCAAAGTGATATTGGATTTTTCTATTCATTATCAGCCCAGAGTCAGGAATTTGTGCCCGATATGGCGATAGGCTCGCCACCTATCACGTTGTGGGACGGAACATACAAGGCGAAATGTGGGTGCCCTGGTACCTCTGCCTACCCCATCTGGGAAAAAGGCGTAAGTTTATGTATGTATGTAACTACAATGCTGCCTGGTGTTAAAATGTAATGCAGTCTATATATACCATGCCATGACATAGCCTTATTGTATCCGAACATACACATGTGAATCCGAAACGCCAAGACACACACGTATCTTTAATCATTGTGTACTGTATTGGCCACGCGGGTGGAAGCGATTATCCTGCCACCAGCCAGAATACATACGTACAAAATATTACTTTTATAACCATCATCCTCAACCACAAAAAATCTGCTTATAAACATATGCTGGTCCTTAGCAGTTCCATAGCTACCTATTTAGAAAGGCCAGCAAGTTGTAGAATATTTTATTACAATAATACACATAGCAACCTACTACTTTAGTGGATCTGAAGTGGCATGCAATAAAATTAAAACAACTTTTTTATCTACGACCTTTTGCTCATGTATTTCTGTATTTATTATGCATGATGCACGTAAGTCGTAAAAAATAAGAAAACTAGTAAACACAGAGTCATCTTATATCAAAATAAAACTTACCTCAAAACCGAACACGTCGATATTGGACATTTTGTCCCACCTGGGCGTTCCGTCGACGTCGTACCCGTTGAATCCCATGCCGCAGTTGTTGCATATCGCCTCGGACAGCAGCCACGCGTGGTAGTACTTGCAGCGGACCACCAGCGTCGACAGGTACGCGTACCACAGCAGGTACACTGCAGACCACGACCGAGACACCTCCGACGTAGGGTCTGTTAGCTCTGAAATTAAATACACGTTACTATGATCATCATTATCATCGTGTTTCATTTCCGTGACTTATGTTTTCATCGCCAGAGTATGATTAGGTAAAGAAAGCATCTTTAAATAAATAAACCCATATTAATACACCCTACAGTCATATAGATACCTACCGAAACTACAGGTATTTACCTGTAGTTCAGACAAAAATTTGTCTCGGTGTGGAGATCGGACCCACAATCTTTACCCGTTATACAGGTAGTACTATCGAATATTGACAGTACAGGACTCATCAAGTTAATTATCATCATCATCACCATCTCAGCCACAGGAAGTCCACTGCTGAACATAGGCCTCCCCCAAGGATCTCCACATTGACCTGTTGGAAGCGGCCTGTATCTAACGACTTCCTGCAACTTAGCCAGGTCGTCCGTCCACCTTGTAGGCGCGTCTGACATTTCGCTACTACTACTATAATAGTATGTAGCAGATACTGGGCATTCGCCAGTTGTGCGTTGTGTAAGAGACGAAAAAAATGAGGCTAAAACCAAGAATACTGGAGATTTTGTTAAAAATTAACCTTATATAATCTACAAGATTGGAGACAACCTTAGCGGCATGGTAGGTTTCCGCAACTGGACATACTTTTATTTTCAAATTGCTTGTGATATTTCGATGTAACTAAAATGATTACCTAATAAGCCAACGCGTTATGTACGTAATTTTGCTAATGTTAGGTTCTGCATCAACAATACCATAATTATTCCGAGTATGCTAATGAAACCATTCATCAACCATTATCGCGATTTAAGTCAGCATGTAATACATTGGGCGTTGGTTAGAAGTAAGTATATATGAAAGAATGTTTAACCTTCTAAGACTGTGAGAGGGTATTTTTTGGCCAGAGTGAGGTAAAGTAGAGCGGCAGCGACAGAGCCAGCCACCTTGTATATAACTGCCCGCCGCGGGGAAGGTTCTGGACCATCCTTCTGCTTTTCATCCTGAAATATATCAACATTCAACACTATCTTATCAGTAGATTGCACGATACGTTTGTTTTATTAATGTTAACCAGCTCAATTTACAACGAAATATCACGATATTGAAATTCCATATAAGCGTATGCGTAATTGTTAATAAACTTCATTAAATATTTTAATAATTCAGTACCTAACTGACGCAGTTTTATTAGCAGTACGATGTTAAATATTTGCCGTTTTACAACGGTTTAATAGATTTGGTCGTATAGATTGGACACGCAATGAGACCGTCAATAAAAATTTAGTAAACCAGTTTAACCCGTGAGATAACAACATAAGCCATTTGCAACTACCAGTCAATGACCGAATACGGCATATCGAATAATGATTATTTTATAAATAGTATAATACAACCGGTTTCATGAAAGAAAATCTTCTAACATAGTCATACATACATACATACAACCTTTAAAATATAGGTCAAATGCGCACGTAACCGACAAAAACTGTACGAGTATGTTAGTTCCAAACCAGTTTGGTATTTTACAGTTTCTGGTTCTTGAAAGGTGCCCCGGCCACCGTTATGGAAAGGCAATGGTCACTCTTAGCAAGTCATCAAGCACGGCATGAGTTAAGGGCTAAACCTCCTTATTTAATAAACAAGAAGATGAGTTTACAACTGTGCATATTTACATATTGACTCACATATTGTATTTGTCACCGACTCGGCTAAATTAAAATGGCGTGACTAACTGTAGCTGCGATTGTGAGTTACGAATGATTGAGCGAATCTATCATGACAAAGACTGCTACTACGTTATCATTGTGAGCAATTGCAATAACACGGTAAAGAAATATTATTGTGTTCAGAGGTGTGTCGTACGATAAAGTGGGGATTGGCGAAGCTCGCATGATATTGACCTTTATCAATGTCGTATGATCAACGACCTACAACGATGCAGTCAAACACGTCTCCGAGAACAAGGAAATGCTTAAGTGAAAGTCGTTTGCTCATCAATGAAATTCTTTTGTATTTATGACTTATAAAAACGTTAGATTTAAGAGGAAGACTTCTAAGAACACCGACACACTGTGTGTGACATACGAATCGATTCTTCCATAGTAGATATGTATATAACGGTAATGGAAACCTGTATTGATTACTTACTATTCGTGACCCAAAGTGCGTTAAGCGATTAGTTCATGCTTTTGCCACTTAGCAATGGAAATATTTTATTGAATTTTTAAAACTAAATAAATATATACATCCAACAGTCACATACATGGTCCAGTCCCCATATTAAGATCAATTAAGTCTTGTGTCATGGGTATCAGAAACTACGAGAGACTTTTCGGTTTTACATACACCCAGACCCGAGAAAAATATTTGTGGACCTCACAAATATTTGTCTCAATGCGGGGATCGAACTCACGGCCTCTCGTTACACAGCCGGCGTCTAACTAATTGCGCCACGGAGGTTGTCAAAATATTATTCATAATTTTGCACTGTTTTTCTCTACCACTCAGTTTACATAGTTGTTTTCACCAGAGAAGAACGAGCAAGAAACTAGCATTGCTCTTTTCAAAGTTTGTTATGTCTGTATCAGTCCATATACATATGTATATCCCACTGCAGGGCGCGAGCATCATCTACACTCGAGAGTAAATTTATTCCTTATAGTAAGTGATCACTGCCGCCCATGAACATCCACGACGTGTGGATCACCGATGTTTTGACGACCAATTAAATCGGGAGGAGACCGTGAAGGAAAAAGGATGGGAAGACGAAAAGGGCACATTAGGCATCCCGCAATATCACTGAAGCCAAGCTGTCGCTTCACGTCGATATCTCCTGTGGGGCAGTAGTACCGCCCTGGACGAGCCTACCCATTCATGCCGAACCATGATTGACAACAGTGTGACTCTACCACTTCCAAAGATAAAGAAATACATATGTTTAAATATTCATTAAACACCTATTTAAATTCAATGTCATTACGAAAATAGCAATCCGACAATCCGATCGAATTTTAATTTACTTCCATTTTTAGTAAACACATTGTAAACATGTGTAAACTCAACAAGAACACCAATACATGTTTATCAAGGTCCTAAAACTCCAGGAAATGATATGTAGAAATAAAAATATTAACAATATCAACCAACCAATTTTGGATAAGTAAAACCCTCAATAATGTTCCGAGCAAACGATAAAGGTGTGTTGATAAGGCCAATGCCTGTTACTAAACAAAAACTTAATATTAAATAGAATGATAATTTTATTGGAATGGGTACTTAAAACGTATATTCAAAGACAAAAAAAATGAAATCTCGAAAAATAAACTAAACAAGCGAAACACAAGGACAAAAATAAATATTACTACAAATTTTAAATGTTACGCCTATAGGCTATAGATCTTGAGGCATATATTTATTTGTGTAAACAAATAATTTGTCGTTTTTCTAATGAGTGTCAAAACTAACATTTTCATTACCTACTTATTGTTGATCGTATCTCAACCTCAAACTAATCAATAGGTTCCTTGCGAAAGCCTTGCACGTCGACCGGCTATGGAAATATAATTACGGGGTCGTCCTAATTAAATTATGATTTATGTTAGTAGATATTCCACAACTTATTACTCATTATTATTTTACAGTGGCATTATTCATAAGCGAAGTTGTAGGCATAGCACATAGGATTAGCAAGCTGAAGTGGCAGTGGGCTGGCCACATCTGTCGAAAAACCGACAACCGCTGGGGTAAACGTGTTCTTGAGTGGAGACCGCGTCTTGACAAGTGTAGTGGAGGGCGCTCTCCAGCTAGATGGAGTGACGATTTGTAAAAGGTCGCTGACAGATGCTGGATAAGACAAGCCAAAGACTGGGTGAAATGGTGCAATTTGGAGGAGGCCCATGTCTAGCAGTGGACAACAATATAGGTTGATGATTATGATTATTATTTTAAATTTCGTGTTTAATTTGTATCTATAGTTTTTCTGGCTTTAGTTCACAAATACGTCTTGTTTTGCGTTTTCTTATGTGGCATATACAACAGTATTTATTTCCATAATTCGTGTTGCGTTTAATAGTTCATACAACACCACGTGTTATTCAATTAGTGACATAATTCTATTAGTAGAATAAACGAATGTAGGCCAAACTTAAACAGAATTCTTGACCTCCTGGCTCTTGGTCAATATTCTGCGTGTTACTTATTATAGTATGTTAAAATTTAAAATCCTGTATACATTTTTACATTTATCCCAGAAATATGTGACTTTGGTATACTGTTGCTGTGTACCACTCGTAATAGGTAGCGAGCCCAGTGAGTTTTCTGGGAGTAACTTGAGCGCGTCAGATGACTATATAGCCTCGTCAAATAAAGCGAAAAAAGGGTTAAAAAAAAACAGTTTTTTGCAAATAAATTTTCGGGCCTTTGACCTTTCATATCTCGTTCAGCGGTTATATTTTTGAGATTTTTGAGACATTTGCATTGTTTCGAATACGCAAATTAAAGTTTCTACAAATTTCCAGCTTATTATCTCTCAATTCAAGATGAAACCCTCATTTGACCGGTCTATATTGGAAAGGATCCTTAAATCCTATGGAGTACCTCCACCATATTATATGGGCTCTTCATTTAGAGACGGACGTTCAGGACAGCCCATCAGATTAGTAAAAAAAAATCGGTCATCGGAATTACAGAAGCGTGTCGGATTAAGATAAGGTAGATTAACTACTAGCTAAGGAGTGTACATTTCAATAATCTGACGATTCGACCGTAAGGAAAGCGAGTTGGAGGATTGCAAAGCTGCAAAAAAAATGCTGTCTTGACGTTTTCGAGATTGGTTATTTGCTTTAAATTTTAAATAAATCATGTAAAATTACAAATTAAATATAATCTGACGATTTCCACAAGCCGAAGTAATCAAAATCATCCATGGAAATTAGATAGCGTAGTATAGATGTAGTAAGATAACAAATAAAAATAATTTTATTTAAAAATTTAAAGACCGACTTCAAAGTGCACTACAAAGTAATAAATAATATATATTTCACTGTGCTAGTACACACTAATTAATTTTCTTATTGACTTGACTAGCCAACAAATCTTAAATACGTAATTTGAAATTTGAAATGTATTTATTGGTCACGTACGTTTTGAGGAGTTCTGATCGGCAGATCCGAGATATTCATCAGGTCTTCGCCATTTTTATGGGATCAACCCGATATATAATACTTTCCGAAAAAAAGAAATTTTTAAATTCGAATCCCATTTGCCGGCGAAATCGCGTAACATACATACAAAAAAAAAATCAGTCGAATTGATTACTTCCTCTTTTGAAGTCGGTCAAAAATATAACATATAGTAATTAAATGAATATAAGTTCCCAAACAAATTATTCTTCAAATATTTAAATAATTTTATGTGCTTTTAAACCGACTTCAAAAAAGGAGGAGGTTTTCAATTCGACTGTATGTTGCTTTTTTTTTATGTTTGTTACCTTATTTCTCTGTACTGTGTCTATCATTGTAAGCTGGTGCTTGTCATTTGGTCCCATAAAAATATGGTGAAGACCTGATGAATTGGAGGAACGGAACTGGAGAGAGGAACTCCTCAAGATTAAGTAGGATTCCAATGGTTCTTTTTGCATGAGGTTTATTATAAAAGTTAAGTGACAATGAGAGAGGGGGAAAGGGTTGTTGACAAAATTAAAATACACGTAAATACTAATATCTTCGGCACCTTTTAACTGATTTTAATGATTTCTTTTTCATTGGAACGAACGTATGGACAGGTTGATCCCAGAAATACAACATGAAGATCTGATGATCATGTCCGGAACTGGAGAGTTGAACTCTTCAAAATTTAGTAGGATTCCAATGGTTCTTTTTGCATTGGGTCCAGTGTAAAAACTAAGCTACCGTGGTGGAGGCAAAAGGGGATAGGGGCGAAGGGAGGGGGGAGAAAACATTAATAAACCTGTGAATACCCCAATATCTTCGGCAGCTTTTAGCCGATTTATATATATTGTGATTTGTTGGCTAGTCAAGTCATTAAGCAAATTATTACAACATTATTATTTTATTAAAAACTTTAGGTATTTGCATCTTTTTAGTGTTGATAGGTATTTGAATGAAGAAGAGTTGGTCCCACAAGGAATATGTTCTTTCCTGTGACAATGAAATCGCTAAAATCGGCTAAAAGGTTTATTTGGTCAAATTATTGGGATTAAAACGTCAATCTTTTGAACGGGTATTTTAAGGGTTAATTTAACATCCCCTCCAAATATCTGACGATATCGAAAAAATATATTTTCTTGTGGCCACCACCACCATGAAAGTTGCCAGATTAACGTGTTTTTGGTATCAGGAAAATGGTGGAACTTCGAAAATATTAATATCTGACACACTAGAGTATTTTTAATGTAACTGTTTTTTTTTTGCATTTTTGAACAACCTCTTACTCTTTCCCCACCATAGAAATTTTTTTTAGAACCTTTTGCTTTTTCTTATCATCTTAACTACAAAATATCATAATTCCGACGACACTCGAGGCACTCCTCATTTAGCCACATCAGCTCCCTAACTATAAGTTGATTCCAAAAAAATAATATTAGAAATGCCACTATTGATGTAAATTATAAAATATATACAAACTCACGCCATTTTTGTAGAAGGGGTAGGCAGATGTGCCATGACACTTATATTTCACCTTGTGTATTACGTCCCACAATATTATGGGGAGCGAGCCTATCAGGCACAAATTCCTGACTCCGAACTAATAATGAATAAAAAATCCAATATCACTTTGCCCGACCCGGGATTCGCACCTGAGACCTCAGTTTTGTTACCGTACTGTAATAGAAATACGTCACCGAGGCGGTCAATACAATACAATATTATGTAATTAGCATACAATTTTGCGGTTTGCATTTAAATCTGCGAGGTATCTGGCGGAACCTTTTTTTTTGTACAGAGTAAAATGAATGCTAATATTATTAGACTCACGAGGTTAATAAATTATGTTAACTGCATGAATTCGAAATAATATTATTACGATTATAAGATTGAGTTTCTGGGTTATGTGAACCTAGGATAAACACATGAATAAAAGTAATATGAAGCAGCCAATTAAATACCTAAGAGGACTGGTTTGTTACCGCACTACTTCGACGGCCAACACAACTGGGTGTTGTAAGGTCTTGACTTTTGACAGCAAACGCAAAGTAAATCATGCCATAATTATTATATTGTCTACTGTTCGACACTGTGGCAGTCATTATTTATAATATAAGTTGTTACAGGTTAATAACTGTGCCTGAGTGGTCTAGTGGCGACATAAAGGTACAGGCTGTAATCACGGGGACGTATGATTCCCAGTTCAAGCGTCATAATTTATATGACTTTGTCGGTTTAAGAAACTCAATATGAGTACCGAGTAGTCCGGGCTGGAATTTGTGCTTGACATGTCGAGACTTGAGCTCAAATACATGTTGGGACGGAAAAAAAGCTTCGAGAGGTCTAGGTGGCTTAGCTCTAGTGGCACCTCTGTCACCTCGATCAAAGAGACAGGCGCGAACGTATTATGTTTTATGACCTTTAATTATTCTTCAATGATCGAAGGAAATAATAATTTGATGAGTTATTTAAAACATCAACAGGGATAATTTTATAGCAGAGAATAATACAGGTTATTTTTTATCTTTATTGATTATATTTAATAGGCCCAGCAAATAACCAAACAGATTTCCTAATAGGAAGTGATCACTGCTACATATGAACATCCACGACGATTATTTAAATTGTTCTTGTAATTAAATCAATCATGATCAATTATTTTCGGTGATTATGTACAAAGTTGTAACTAATTTATGGAAATTAACACTTACCCCGTCAGGTCGCACACCTTCAATGAAATTGATGTAGTCAGGGTAGAACACCACAGGGCCGCACATCAACGTTTGGAAAGCTAGCGTATATGCAAAATATTCTAGTGGTGATGGAATCTTCTCAATCTTAGAGAACTGGACGTCTATTGACCGGCCCACGGAGTTGGCATTTATCTCCTGGCGAGTCAGACTGTCTTGGAGTGAATAAGCCAGTGACGTCACTCTTTGAGTTATCACCATCAAAGGACCTACAATATTTTGAGATGTTACTACAAATTACACGGATGACATAATAATATTGTATGTGTTTATATACACCTGTTATATCCAATGAGTAATCAGCCGTGTGGTAAATTTGTCGATGTAAATGCAGACATGATAAGTATACCATTGACGCTGCTAATATAACACTGAAAGCAGAATATTTATATAAGAAATATTAACAAAAATAAAACGATTAAGGACGAAATATCATGTACTTACTTCCCCATGAGATGGTGCGGTACAGTTTTGAATAAAACGTAACTTAGCATGGGCAGTACGGACAAATGAATGGCTTGCCTGCAAAAATATATGTAATTTGATTAAAGAAGAAAAAGTTAGTGTAAGTATTACATTTCTAAAATAGACGATGGTGCAACATGTCAGCGTCATTCGTTATGGCTTTACTACCGGTATTACTGGTAGTGAAACGGATATTTTTTTCACGGTAATTTACTCGCTGTTCCACTGTTATAACTTATAATATGGAAAATCCTATTGCCTTATCACAATTGGATGGAGTCTGATAGTAAACATCCAACCCATTATAATACTGCCGGTCTTCATGGAAGACGTCAAGTGGCCAAGAGACGCTAAGGGATTCTTGACTAATTGCTTTTAACCCATTCTTCAAATTCATCTAATGTTACATAACAATCCTAGGATCGAGCTAGGAGATACTACGTTGGTACCTGTGGTTGGTACCTACGTAGTTTTGCCACTCCTGAATACATACGAAATAAGCTATTCAAATCTATATATTGATGATTGATAAGAGTTTTAAAGAATATTTATAGAAACACGAACGCAAAAAATACCGTTTCCACTGTTAATGTTAATATTTCACGTAGTAACGCATGATATGGTATCTTTGTCCAATTTTTAAGCAATGCCAATTAGCGCTATGTTGTAATTTTCTATAAATATTCTCTGGTTATGATTAAGACATAAGTCATATTTTTTCTACCCGTGTGGCAATGTGAGACTCCCTTTATGCTATGCATGTCAGTACAAAAGCAAGCAATTCAATGGGAATCAGACAAGCAAATAGACTAACAATGTGTGTATGATGTCATGTGGTTCGAGATAGTGAATATGCCATAAAATGCTTTAAAAAAATGTGTTCTACTACTAAAACACTACAGGCTTTTTAAAGAGCCTTATTTAAGAACATAAGTTACGTACCTGACGATTTACTACTGGAAAGTGTGTGGGACAAAAAACATTATACTTAATTGATGTTCAAATATACTCAACTTCTGTATAGGCTAATAATATTTTATCAATACCTTGTATGCTCAGAGTTGGTTAAAATTGTGTTGATTGATGTCTTATAAAACATTGTTACCGATTGTTATTCAGTATCAACCCAATAGATTGCATATAAACATACAAGCAGTACTATTGGTGTCGTTTTAAGACTTGTTAATGTTGCTTTGTATAATAAAATAGTTTATGTGGTCCCACATGTATAATTAAAAGTCTAGTCTTAACGCTAATTTGCATCATTAGGTATCGTTTTGAGATACAGTACAAATTATATCGAATATAAAACACAGTAATATAACTTACTTTCCGAAACAGAAATATCCCATTATCAAACCAATTACAAGGCACACAGTGTGGCGGAATTCTGGCGAAGCAAATTTCAATGGTTTCCGAAACAATCTGGCCAGGCATAGTGCAGCTACTTGTGCGATCAAAAAATTAACCTAATAAGAGAAAAATATGACAATAACATGAATGAAAAACAAAAATGAAACATTGTAGTGCTGGTGTGAATCTACATAATATATTCACTCTCAAATGAACTCGAATCTTTAGTGTAGTTCGCGACATTGATACTTCGCTAATTACCCTACGTCATACCATACTTAGCGGATTTATAGACCGTTCTTTTGTGAGGATGATTATGCTTTGAAAACAATGGTGCATCGCAGACGAACGACTTTAAACTCGGCGTTCGAAACTCGTCGAATTTTGTCAGTGTGGATTGATAATTGATTTCCCACCAATGCACAGCACGCGGAGTGTCTGCCTCTTAGTTATTTATACTCCAATGTTCTAGCTAAGTTTGTAAATACGACAGACTGCGAATTAAAATTCATAGTTGTTCAGTCTTCATTTTCAGTAAAATTATAATTCCGTACGTCATTGCCAATAATTGTCGAACTGATAAAATAATTGTCGGACGTCTGCGATAGGCCGTAAGCAACCACTTGTACATGTATTGTGTACTACATTGTTAAATGAGCTAATGTAACCTTCAAACATGTTGACTGAAAATAAATGTTGATAATATTATTTCCTTTAGCATATAAAATCTTATACATTTTTATTTTTAAAAACACTATTTTGTATGAATGCAAGTTCCAGAGAAAACAAAATTGATCACAATTATATTATTGAATAAAATCATTAATTATTACTAATAGTACATGTTTACAGATTTGACTTAATTAGATTGATTAAAGTACCAAGAACAAATAAAAATGAATTAATTTATTAGGTTATCTGATCGTGATCATAAGCATTCTTCACCAATTAAAACTTGAATGCACGTCTTTTACCCAAAAAGGATAGGCAGCGATGCTAGCAGGATACCCACATTTCGCCCCATATGTCTATAGCAAATGTTTGGTTCCACAATGTAATGAGGGCAAGCCTATCGCCATGTTTGGCACAAATTCCTGACTCCAGGCTGATAATGAATAGAAAAATTCAATATCACTTCGCCCAACCCAGTATTAGAAACCAAGACCTCAGCTTTCTTTCTATACCATAGTACAACTACACCACAGAGGCATACAAGACAAAAAATAATCAACTAATTTATTTCCCTAATGTACACATCTAATATATTTTTTATTTTATATTGATGATTATAAATACAGTTGCCTAAAGTTGGTATTTAATGCAATGCAATTGTAATACAAATAATAACAATTCTTATGTGTAGCTGTCAAGACCTGATATCAAAAAACTTAGGATAAAACATAAGAAAATGATTGTACACTATGATCATATTAAATAAACAGAAATAATGTAGTATTTAATGAAGGAACTGTGTTATAAAATAAAATCATGCATAAACCAACTACTAATCATATCACATGTTGGGTCAAAAGCAAACATGTCAATTATGCTTAGTTTGTTACTTAAAATTCAATTTAATAAATATTGCCAAAGTAATTATGTATTTAAAATTAAAAATCTGTAATTTAGATACAAATATTAGAAACATATATACTGGTTTCAGTTGTTCTGGATATTTAATTATTATTGATAATTAAATTATTATATGAGATATTTTTTTGGAATTGTAAACAAAAATTCAAATTCATTCAAAATCAGTATTGATAGTCTCATATTTATATAATATAGAGTTGATCCAATGTGTGATAGACTATTATCACATTCTTTATATATTAGAAATAGATAAATATTAAACAACTTAAAATAATTTAATAGTGCACATCCAAATTTTAATAATATTTATTTTTTTATTGAGTGTTACAAACTACTATATAATGTTAATTTTACTGTGGCTAACAAGTGATGATGAACTATAACTTTATTACTTTAAAATAGATATTTAGTCCATACTAATATGAGCATCTTATTCATTACTCAGATTAAAGGGCATAATGAAATTTTAGTATTTAAAAATAAGTTTCGGTAAGTAAAATCATTTTTTTCTAGAGTTATGACTTGTAAACAAAATACATTTTTTAAAATTAATAATTTAAAACAGCATTATGTTACAACTTCGAAATTACAGTTATGATATGCTATTGAAATGAAACACCTAGCATGCAAATACGAATACTTACTAAATCTAAAGGAAGACCAATTCTATTGGACAGGAACAGAAAGAGTTTGCTCCCATCGTAATAATCGTGGTATACCTTCGCCATATCTTTCCTGAACTGAAACGAATTCAATCTTCAAAAATTCATTATTTAATATTTTTGTCTAAGGTACATTAAAGGGATAACCATAATTCAGTTATATTTACATTACTATTTTACCTTTAAACTTTCTATTTAAATGTATTTGTATCAATCGCAGTGGTTACTAGTTTACTATATAACAAAAAAACATCACACACATAACAACAGCACGATAAATTAATGGAATATTGCTATGTTTCTAGTTTAAATAACTTTGAATTCGTCATTTGAGTACGTTATTGTTATTTTTATACAAAAGAAAACAGTCACAACTTTACGACGCGACGTACGTACATAGTAGTGTTGCCAGGTCCCCGCTTTACGCGGTACGTCCCGATCATATTCTTTGGTCCCGATTATCAGTGGTTAGGTGAGGCTAGGCGTGATTGAACCTTCGGCGGGACGCCAAATGTCCCGCTTTTTCACTACCCCTCTACAGTACGAATGAATACTAAATATTATAGGTCTACCAGAATCTCATGGCATTTTGGGAAATTTGAATTTACGCATTGCAACACTGGGGTAATTGGATGAACATATTTTGATACTTAAAGTTCTAAAGGACTTTTTTATGTTCAATTTAGTATTTGTGTGGTAAAAAAGTAAAATAGCGTATAATCTTTACAGTTTATTAACAGAAATAATGAAAAAAAAACTGAAAAACATTTCTTGACTTATGTTGTATTAGCGAGAAGTAGGTTTAGTAGTATATAATTTAACCAAAAAAATCGTAGTCATAATATTTTTTATTGCTCATAATTAAGAGTTACACTTAAAAATAATCTTATTGACATTTTACATGTATTAATTTGTCATGTTTTAATATCTTTATGGTACATAGTCTATTTCGCCATCATTCTCATCTGGATTATCTTTAATATTTGCAGTTGGCCAGCTAAAAATGTTGTTATAAAAAGGCGAAGGAATGTATTGATTTAAGATGTTTTCACCCAGAATACGCATCTACCTTTGAGGGACCATTTTCAGCAAAAAAGCATGTTGGAAAAAATGGTGACTTATGAGGTTTTTGAAATGACCGATTCAATCGTAATTAATTATTATTTCAAATTGACATGATTTTTTTTAGAACAACTTTGTAAAGAAAGTACATAATGTTTTTAGTATAAATATATAGGTTATTTAAACATTAAACTGACTTCAAAATTGTACTTTTAGATTAATAGCCAATAAAAATAGGTAAATAAGATTTGTTCAGTTTTAAATTATAATATACATGCACGCCTTATGAGTATTTATAATATAGAGGGAGCGCTGGTACTTCCAAAACGTAGATGAAAATGGTGGTACCGAGCCACCAGTTTCGTTTTAATTCTCTCTTCAATTGCCTATCAAGGTCATTACGGTTTACATTACAAGGTCAGTTAACTATTTTAGTGGTCATTAATGACAACTAACCAGCCCATATGAGTCACCGACGGCCTCCGTGGCGCAGTTGGTAAGAACCGCCTGTGAAATGAGAGACCGCGGGTTCGGTTTCTGCCCCGAGACAAATAATTTCCGTGAACCATAATTATTTTGCTAATACCCGCGACACAAGATTTGTATCTTAGTGTGGGGATAGTACCCATGTGTTATATATGACTGTTGACAGTATTAATTTAATATATTTTTTATGTACCCTAAGCGTTATGTAAACAATCGCACGACTTATAAGTAAATAATTAGCTCTGCTTATTTATTGTTGAGTGTCTACCGTTCAATTGTAAGGTTCAATCACTTTAGCGTAATGTGTTAAGGGTTAGCATATGTAACGTTAGTTTTTTTTTCTCGGCATCTTTCTTAATATTCGCTAGCGCCATGCAAATCCGTCTTAATTAAGATGCCTTCACCATATACTATAATGTATATTGGCAGGTGCGCCGTTTTCTTGTACACCCTGTATTATAAATACTAGTAAGGCACCTATGTATATTATAATTTAAAACTGAACAAATCTTATTTACCTATTTTAATTTGCTATTGATCTAAAAGTACAATTTTGAAGTCATTTTAATGTTTAAATAACCTATATATTTATACTTAAAACATTATGTACTTTATTTAGAAAGTTGTACTAAAAAAAATCATGTCAATTTGAAATAATAATTAATTACAATTATTGAAAGTATCAAAATATGTTCATCCAATTACCCCAGTGTTGCAATGCGTAAATTCAAATTTCCCAAAATGCCATGAGATTCTGGTAGACCTATAGAAATCTTAAAATATTCACATAAAATGACATAACTCAAGTTTTGAATCAGCTGTTGACCGATAATATTGCCACATAAAAATCATTATGTTTGTTTTTAATTTTATGCCATGAGATTCTGGTACACCTATACACCTATTTAACTTGATTGTATAGGTATTTTTTTGCGGAATCCTCTTTATTCTATAATCATTGATGATACTAAGTCATCAGAAAATTGCCATTGATTGCCATGCCATTGCCATGTCGATCTGTCGCATACAGTAGATACGTATAAAATACGTAATTTTTTTAAAGCTCAGGTTGTATGTTATATTTTCTTTAGTCTATGATTTTTAAAATTAAAATGTCAAAGTCGAATGTCATTAGTCATTTGACAAATGACAATTTCTACACATTTGCCGGCTTGTATTCAACTTTGAAATTCAAAGAAACTTTTCAAGGCTTAACAATGTCGATAGGTTCCGTGTACGAAACTGCGTATAAAGGTGACTTTAATCAAATCAAAGTAAAAATCGACGAAGACAAATCCTTAGTGAATCGACCTGATGATGTACAGTATTTATGATATTGTAAATCCTATCTTGTTTCAACTTTAAATTTGTTATAACATTTACTTTATATTCCAGAACAACCGGCTATTGATTCACTGGGCAGCGTTAGGAGGAAATGAGAACTTAGTTGATTTTCTAATAGATAGTGGGAGTTCGTTGGATCCTGTAGATGACACTGCCTCTACACCTTTAATTTTAGCGTCGTCAGCTGGGAGGTACGAAGTGGTGAAACTACTTGTTAGTAAAGGGGCAAATGTGAACCACAAGACAAATAGACATCAGACTTCATTACATTATGCCAGCTCAAAAGGACATAAAGAGGTAAAATTTTTTTTAGAACCTTGGTACTGCTTAAAGTAAGTAAATTAGCTTAAACTATTTGTTTCAATAATGTATTTATACTTGGACCTTTCATTGGATTCTTAAATAATTAATTCTGTGCAAATAATATGTTCATTAATAACACATTTAAAGCATATTAGTATCATAATGCTTATTTACAACCCTTTTTTTGAATATTATAGATAGTGAAATTACTGATAAGTTCAGAAGCGAATATGAATGATGCTGATGTTCTTGGTGCAACACCACTACACAGAGCTGCCGCTCAGGGCAGAACAAACATTGTAGAACTGTTAGTAGCTTGTCCACAAATACAACTAGACCTTTGTGACTCTACAGGATCAACACCATTGTAAGTAACTATAATTGTGTAAATGGGTTTTTGGTTAGATTAATTTAATGTCTAGTTTTAATTAATGGGACAAATAGGGAGTAATATCAAATAACACAAGTCAGGCCAGAGGACTGGTTAATGATATGCATGACCTAACTTAAGTTATGATTGAATACTAGAATGCCATTCAAATAATAAGTTGCTCATAACAGCGCACGGCCCACTTAGCCAGTACATTTAAGCAGGATTAACATAGTTAAGCACAATTTAAATTTAAGTTGCGTTCCAGTATTCGGGTGTTAAAGTCCTTTATGAAAAAACCTTAATTTATCTATGTATGGTCGATATGTATATTTTCTTTTTGTTATGAGAGTTTCTGATTTTTACTAAGATATTGTTTTTAAAATTTCAGGCATTTAGCTTGTGAAGAAGACAGGGAGGCAGTTGCAAGTATTTTGGTAAAAGCTGGTGCAAACATTAACATAGCAAATAAAGAAAAGAAGACTCCATTGGACTTATGTTCTTCTAAATTGAGAAAAACCTTGAAAACCCTCTTAGAAGATTGATTGTAATATATTGTAACTTTAAGGTGGACATGTATTACATTTTATATACATTAGATGTGTGAAAAAATCTAATATAAATATTTTTTTTCTGACAAATCTGATTTTTCATCAATTCTCATTAAAACAATAGCACCTAACACCAATGCCATCACTCTTACTTTTGATTGCACCTATTAGAGTTAACAACCTGTACTATTACATGGTCCATTTTATTATAAAGCTATTTAAATATGGTGAGTAGTTATTAGTGATTTGTATGCTTCAAGCGATTAGGGAAGTAGGAAACTCCAGACACTCTTAAACTAAGTTGTAAACTAAAGAACTGACCACAGTTGTCACACCCCTCTCCCAAGTTTTAAAGTTACATGAAAACTGAGTGGCACAAAGTTACATTTACTTCCAAAAATCTGGAATGTCCAGAATTTATCCCTTGCCTAATGGTAATCAGAGTTATGAGTGAATTCTAAATGGAATTAGCTTATAACATATTGATAAGAATATGATCGTAATACTCCATCTAATATTATTTAGGTGTATAATTCAGATATATAGGAATCACATGGGTCTAAATGGTCACCAAAATAAATCCATATTATTCTATCGATAAGTACAAAATCTGAAACACAATATGGAAAAAGAATATCGAAACGAAATCGGTATCGATCATTGCCGGACGCCGAACACCTAGACCCATCCTAGACCAAAGAATAGACCTAGGCTGTGTTACACAGTGTACTGTCCGTTCCACTCACAGACCGTTGATCAAGTAGTACTAGTTCCACTTAATGAGCACGACACCCATGTTCACGACTGCGATTTTTCTCGTTCCACTTGTTCGTGAGCGTTACTATCGCAAACTCAAGTGGAACGAGTTATGGGGCATGGCGATTTGTCAGAAATAAAATCATTTCATCATTCCGCCCGCATGTGTTCAAATGGACAAAAAAAGTTATAAAAATATCAAACCTTTAATTATATTTGGGTGCTCACATAAAAATAAAAACAAAAACTTTAAAGAGATTAGGGTTAACATAATAAAGTATAAAAATACTTTAATAATTATTAGTAAAAATAATTAATATTGAAAAAAAAAAAGTAATAATGTCTAAGCCCATCAATATAATAATGATACTAATAAAGACCAAGCTCCCCGTCCCGGCAGCCCCGATATTCTCAGCTTCGGTAGTGGCTTAAGGATATATAAAAAGATTTCATGGTGCGTTGCAATAATGCTCCAAAAAGAAGGTATTCATCCAGTTCATATGAAAAATAAAAAAAGCAGCCACTACTACGGTCATATTCACTTCTACGGTTTACTAAAATATTTCTCGGTAATATCATATAATTTAATTTTCACTGTGATATATTTTATTTCAAAATACCGCCTATTTTCTCAGCACTCATCACGATCCACGTCTTGGCACAGTTCCAGGCATGGATTGCCGTCAGCCGTGAGCGTAGTCATGACGTCATTAATGACGTTTTCGCTGCGACTCAACCAAAACGATCGTGATCTTCAAGTGGACTGTGGAATAGTGAGTGAAGCTAGCGTAGACGGAGAAACTAGAAGCTAGGCTAGGCTACGCACGCGAATTCGCGCGGGAAAAATCGCGCCGCGCCCACAGGGCACAGACGAGTAAACAAGAGCGGCGCCTTGTTGGTCTGTGGCCGCGCCGTAAGCGCTCAGTGGAACGCGGCTTGAACGCGGCTGTAATGCAGGCGCCACACATAGCAACAATATTTGTACACTTTTTTAAACACTTATTTGAACACATGTGTGGCACAGTTAGATTGTGTGACAAACTGTAGATAATAAAATATTATAAATTATAGATTTAAATGTTTGATGAAAAAAATAATTAATGTACTACAACTCTTATTTAAGGTTAATTCTATCTTACATCATGTGAGTTGTAATTCTATTATCACTAGCTTATGTGATATCTAATATTGATATAATTTCACATGACTTTTAATTAAAATTATTTGTGTTTAATATTATTATAGGTTCAAATTTGTCTCTATGATGAATATTTGCACACCATTTTAAATATGGTATAATGTATTTAGAAACAATTCATTATTAACACCTTACCATGTATACATTGTACCAATTCTACAAAGACCAAGCTCTAAATTTTAAAAAACTATTTGATAATGACACTGCTGGGGGTTGTTCATCCAAAAATGAATTGTAATATTGAGAACATATTAGAGCAGGCCTGTAGAGAATGAATGAACACTCATACATGGGCCTATGCTGCTGGATGGGTTGTTAGCAAATTATTAAACCAAATAGACTGCTGTGAATGCTAAGACTCTTTGAATACTAAAACATGTCATGAGACTCATGAATTATGACCATGTTTAAGAATATTTAAAAAAAAGGAAGAATTTTATAAAGCTAAGAATAAAATAAAAAATAAATCATTTATCAAATTACATTGGCGTTTTAATTTATTTACTAATGATTAAATACACCCATCTACAAATACAATAATTATAAATTGTTTTTAAACTTAGATGTAAGTTTAGATACATTTTATTCAATTAATACATTATTAAATACTTTTAATTATAAAACTAATTGCGTCCCGTGCCGCCGGTAAGGCTGTATAATTAAAGACTTTTGCTTACATTATAACATATTTAAAAAAATAGTGTGGTGGAAAGTTAGTTTGCGTATTTGCCATTCGGTATGGGTTTTTCGACCACACATCAAAGTGTTTAAATTTTATTTGTGTGCGTATGCAGGATACGCACACATTTGCGCAAAGTTTAGTTCACGTTCAGTTATTTGTTAATAAACGAGCGCGGAACGCAGTTTAAATTTATTAGCAAGATGGACTAGACAAACGAAATTGTACATGAATTTATTGAGTTGCTTGAAGTAGAACCATGTATATGGAACCCTAAATGCAAAAATCATAAAATTTAAAATTTAGTTAATGATGCCTGGTTAAGAATAGCCAGTAAGTTATCAGTGCCCTGCTCAATAGAAGCTTTAATAAATTAAAACGCCAATGTAATTTGATAAATGATTTATTTTTGGCCGACTTCAAAAGAGGAGGTAATCAATTCGACTGTTTTTTTTTTTTTATATTTGTTACGCGATTTCGCCGGCAATTGGGAACCGATTTTGAAAATTTCTTTTTTGTCGGAAAGCATGATATACAGGGTTGGTCCCATAAAAAATTGGTGAAGACCTGATGAATACCTTCGGATCTGCTGACCAGAACTCCTTAAAATTGAACAGTCCAGCATTAATTCTTTTTGCGTTTCATCAAATATAAGTATATTACTACAAAGAGTGGATGAAAATGGAAAAATGGTGGGGGTGGGGGTAGGAAATAGGTAAAATTGTAAATACTCAATATCTCCGGCAGTGCTTAATGGATTCAAAAAAATAACTTTTTTGTCAAAGAGTATTATATGTAAAGTTGGATTAAAAAATATATTGTGAAGACCTGATGAATATCTTCGGATCTGAAGGGCAGAACTCCTCAAAATTGACCAGTATAGCAATAATTCTTTTTACATTAGGTTCAGTATGAGTGTATTACTACAAAGGGGGGGGATGGAAAGGGGAAAGTAGACAAGGGCATGGTAGGGGGAGAATATATAAATATACATTACTGGTGGTAGGTCTCTCATATGTGAGAGGCCATCTGGGTGGATACCACCGCAGTGTCTATTTGTCCCTTCAAACAGCAGTGTAAACGTACTGTTGTGTTTCGGGTTGAAGGGCATTGTAGCCAGAGTAACTACTGGACATATTGAGACTTAACATCTTATGTCTCAGGATGGCGAGCGCAGTGGAATGCCAAGCATTGCTTTGTAATTCAAGGTGTTGTTTGGTTTTGCTACTGTTCATGAGCGGTCGTATCGCTTACCATCAGGCGAACGGCATGCTCGTCTTGCCATTCATAGCAATAAAAAAAAACACATAATATACAAATATACATACTTCACATATCTAACATTACATAACTGATTTAAAATAGCTTTTCTTCGGAACGAATGATGTGTAATGTTGGTGACATAAAATATGGTGAAGGTCTGATGAATAAGTACATATCTGGAGAGCAGAACTCCCCAAAATTTTGCAGCAACGCAATGATTTTTCTGCTATTAGGTTCAGTGTATGTGATTTATTAAAAAAAGGAAGTGAAGAAGGCGTAGAGACGGGAGGGGGGGGGGGGTGAATGCTTACCACTCATAGGTGTACTTAATATCTCTGGCGGGTTGAGCTGATTTCAGCGATGTTTTTATCACAAAAAACGAAAACAGGCTACATGAAAACTAAAAAGTAATAAATAAAATAATATTAATTAAAAATTAAAAGACCGACTTCAAAGTGCACTACAAAGTAATAAATAATTTCATTGTGGTAGTACACATTGATTAATTTTATTATTGACTTGACTAGCCAACAAATCTTAAATACGTAATATTTTGAAGGCGGGTCGCCAAGTGCCAAACAAGACCCAATTTAAGAAAATGTATTACAATTCATTATTATCTATTTATAGATCCTGTATTGTTGGGCGCTCAGTAAAGTCCATATGTAAATTAGAAACAAATTAATTAACATATTGATCCTACGTGTAAATATGATGAAATTTTAATAGAATTACTATGTGTCATATGTGTGGACTAATTATAATGAATTGGATACGATAACAGATACAGTGGTCAAGGGTTTTATTCCAGGGTACACCTTTGACTTATTGGAGTCACTTGTATATTTATATTCAATTACTAAACATTTTAATAGTGATAGAAATCATAGTGACGAAAGTACGAGTATAAGAAAGGGAAGGGTCCGATGCTCAACAGTGTTGATTGAAGGTTGATATATTAAGGACTTGCAAAGTAATATTAAATTTTTCTATTAGTTATCAGGACGGAGTCTGGAATTTGTGCCAGATATGGCGATAGACTCGCCCCCTATCACACTAAGGAACATAACACACAAGGCGTAACGAGGGTATCCTGATTAATACTAGGAGAATCCTTGCCTAACCCTTTTGGGAAAAAGGCGTAATTTAATATACATTAAGACGAATTAATATTGCGTGTAAGATTTGCATATTTTTCGCCAGGATGTTTTCTATCCATCCATTCATCAACCTAAAGGAAGTCCACTGCTGAACATAGGCCTCCCCCAATGATTTCCACAGCGACCTGTTGCCATCTGGGACCAGGATGTTTTACACAAATTAAATTTAAGTGTAAGTCATCGTGTTCGTCACTTGGCGACCCGCCTTCAAAATATTACGTATTTAAGATTTGTTGGCTAGTCAAGTCAATAATAAAATTAATCAATGTGTACTACCACAATGAAATTATTTATTACTTTGTAGTGCACTTTGAAGTCGGTCTTTTAATTTTTAATTAATATTATTTTATTTATTTTATTCTTAGCTTTATAAAATTCTTCCTTTTTTTTAAATATTCTTAAACATGGTCATAATTCATGAGTCTCATGACTTGTTTTAGTATTCAAAGAGTCTTAGCATTCACAGCAGTCTATTTGGTTTAATAATTTGCTAACAACCCATCCAGCAGCATAGGCCCATGTATGAGTGTTCATTCATTCTCTACAGGCCTGCTCTAATATGTTCTCAATATTACAATTCATTTTTGGATGAACAACCCCCAGCAGTGTCATTATCAAATAGTTTTTTAAAATTTAAAGCTTGGTCTTTGTAGAATTAGTACAATGTATACATGGTAAGGTGTTAATAATGAATTGTTTCTAAATACATTATACCATATTTAAAATGGTGTGCAAATATTCATCATAGAGACAAATTTGAACCTATAATAATATTAAACACAAATAATTTTAATTAAAAGTCATGTGAAATTATATCAATATTAGATATCACATAAGCTAGTGATAATAGAATTACAACTCACATGATGTAAGATAGAATTAACCTTAAATAAGAGTTGTAGTACATTAATTATTTTTTTCATCAAACATTTAAATCTATAATTTATAATATTTTATTATCTACAGTTTGTCACACAATCTAACTGTGCCACACATGTGTTCAAATAAGTGTTTAAAAAAGTGTACAAATATTGTTGCTATGTGTGGCGCCTGCATAATAAATTGATTTCGTTTGTCATTTGGTTTTGAGTTTTCATATTGACATTTCATTTATTATTGTTACAAATTACGCAAAGACTGCACGTAGGTTTGCGGAATATGATAAATATAATGCTAGTTTGATTCTAAAATAACGCCTCAACGGAGTTAGTTTTTTATTCAATATAATGGGCAGTCAAATAAATTTAAATGATGTTTTTTTTAACCATTACTTTTTAATAGGGGGTCTTTTTTTGAGCTATTTAATTTATCGTTTCCTTAATTCTCTTTTCGGGGACAATAATTTTATGCAAACAAAATATAGGGATCGAGGTCATACGTGGAGAAGTATCCAGTGCAATAAATCTATTCCTTACAACATTTATGTAAGTACTGTTTAGTAATTTAAATGTAAAAGTATATCTAAAGCATTCAATTCTCAATTTCTTGTTATTTAATTTTTGGTTTCAGTGTACAATATGTTTAAAGCTTATGTTACCTGTGGTTGGATTATTCTGTGAATGTTGTGCAGTAAGCGCTTGTAAAAAATGCTATAAGGTGGTGGACAAAAAGCTTACATGCAAGCAAGTGACTTGGCCGGCTTATAAGCCATTCCTTCATCATTGGATTAATGGTTGGACTTTGATTACTTACTTATGTAGCAATTTTAGCATATTTTTGTTATTTCAAGTTCTTTAGTATAAAAAATCTACTCAATGAAACAAATGAGTTGGGAATTAGACAGGATATATGATCAACTTACACAATAAACCCACATTTGATTCAGTCTCTCATATTTAATGATGCCATTGAAGTAATTATTGAGCATTTCACCTTTCCATATTCTCCCTTATTATTTATATTATACAATAAATACAAGTAGGTAAATATACCTTGGTATCACATTGACTATATGTGATTACAGTGGGTGCTGCAAGAAGTGAGAATGCAGAAACTGAGGAAAATGTTAAGTATTATTTTTGCTCTTGGTGCCAAAGGATAAAATCATTCCTTGATAATGAGGACATAAAACTTGAGGTGAAACAATGTTTTCTATACACTAAAAATTAACTTTACTAGTTGAGAATACAACTTATAATATATGCAATTTTTGTCTGTTTTAGGAATGTGATTTTCAGAAATACAAACATTTCATAATTCCGCCTGCATGTGTTGAAATGGAGAAAAAAGTCATAAAAAATATCAAACCTTTACCAGATGAGAATTGGGAGCCTCTTGTGGTCATAGGTAAGTGAATTTCATAATAAGCAGTCACATGATCAATAGCGATCACAGCCTAAACTGATATAGGGCTAGCATACATTTATGTGGCTTCCTGACTGTGCCCACATTATTTTCTTATTTTTAACAGTCTCATATGCGAGGCTTGTGACTGATTGCCTACAATCACTTGTGTGTATAGCCACCTCTGGATATAATATTATTTGGGTGCTCACATATTTTCTAAATTTCTAGCAAATCGCAATTCTGGAAGCAACAGAGGAGATGAAGTCCTTTCTCTGTTCAGAGGGCTCCTTAACCCTATACAGGTAAAATGTAGTGCTGGTATACAAAAAATATTTTCGTATCAAGATTGTTTTAAAAAATTAATAAAATCTTAAACTAAATCCTACTGCTTACACAAGGAAATAAAAAATAAGTATATTAAGTAATACTGAAAAAAAAAACAAGTATTTCCTAATTGAATTTTCATTACTGCTAACCCCATAAACCATATGAATATGTAGTACATAATGAAAGTGATTGTGTAGTGAACAAAATAGCCTTGTTACATATTGATAAATAGAGCTTGTTTGCTGCTTTCTTTTGCTTTTTTAACTTGTAACTGTTCACAAACTAAAAAGCACATACATCTTACTCATATAAAACTTTATTAAAACTAACAAAGTGGAAATTGTTTATTTTTTTCTGGTACGTTTTATGCACAATCAGATAAAATTTGAATTGAAATAAAATATTTCAGGTAGTGGATATAAGCGTGTCGAAACCAGAGAGTGTAGTGCGATGGCTCCCTCCGAAGTGTCGTGTGCTGGTGTGCGGTGGCGACGGCACGGTGGCCTGGGTGCTTAACTCTCTGGCAACAGCTGATCATATCAAAGTGAGTTTGAGTTTAAAAAATTGATTTTTTCTTTTTGTTTGACCTATTGACTGCGGCGCTGAAATTCTCATTTGTTTTTTTATGTGCACTAACACAAAATATCATTATGTGCGCCGCAGTCAATGCTGAAGCACATTTTAAATTAAAGGCAAATAATACAGGTTTGTTTACTTGCTTAGCAGAGTTAATATTTAAAAACACTGTTTAATTTTTTATAAACATTGGATTTTGCTATTTAGCTTGTGTTATTGCAATGCTTATAACAGGCAGCGGTGGCGATTCTGCCCATGGGCACTGGTAACGATTTGTCCCGCGTGCTGGGCTGGGGCCCGGGTTGCCCCTCACATTTGGACGCACATGCTATTCTAACTGGAGTCAAACAGGCTTCGCAGCAACTGATTGATAGGTAACTTAATAATACTATTCCTGTAATTTTATTATCATGCATGATTCATAACATGTACTTAATACAATATTAATTCTCATTTCATTTCCTCATATCATGTTTAATTACGTGACAGTATTTATTATACATCTTCAAGTCGTTTCATATTACCTACCGACTATTTATACATTATATCAAAATGCTTTCATTTTGTTTGTATATTCTTGAGGGAACTAGAGTTATTGTATATTAATACGTCAATACTTTATAGACTTGAACTATATATCTATTATATTGCTTTTTTTCGCTTTTAAATTGCATAGTGAAAATAACGTTGGAGTATCTCGATAACTTATCTATAAGTTATCGATACTCGAATTCTTACTAATTAGCAAGCCTTATATTTAAAAACATATTTATACGCATAACTTGTTTTTATGCACTGCAACTCCCTGCCCTAGCATTTTATTAGATGTTCGGCTAATCGATAGTGCGGAACTGTTAGTGACACCCAAGTAAGGCCAACTGCAGGTTAGAAGTGCATTGTGTCATAAACATTACAATCATCAGAAACGCCAAGATAGCTTTCTAAGCCTGTGAATAGAATTTCCATAAAATACAGATTTGTATGGGCTTTAGAACACATATATATATATAAGTATTTATTTTATTTATTTACAAATACTTTATATAATAAAACAAAGCGCTTATATGTATGTGTAACAAATGGCGGTCTTATTTATTCGTTTAAATGAGCTTTAGCCTATACCATATAATAAAATCAAGAGAAGATGCGAATAATTCCAGATGGAAGATAACGATAAAGCCGCAGCGCTCTCGGCTGGGTCGGCTGCGCGCGGACCGCGTGCTGTACGCGTACAACTACGCGAGTGTCGGCGTCGACGCACAGGTGGCGCTCGACTTCCACCGCGCACGATCGCAGTTCCTCTATCGGTATGCCAGCCGGACTCTTAATTATGTGAGTTTATAATTCATTTAATTCACTAATGTTATGTACCGAAGTTTCTGAAAAAACTGTAAAAACAAACAAGTTAACTGGGTCGCAGAAATATTTGTCGCGGTGCAAGTATCGATACCGCGACCGTTCGTTTCTTATCGACTGTAAAGAAATACTTGTGTATTAGAAGAGCAATTCCTTCCCATACAATTTACAATTTAATGATGAGTATTACGGAAAATATATTTTTTTTTTCATTTCAACATCTAAGGGCCTGTCGGATTGAAAATATTAATTATCTTCTATTTTTTCCACATAATTGCATTCTTCCGAGGCTACAGTTTTACAGTGCATTGAAAAATGAAATATTTATAATTCATGGTAAATGTATGGGTGAATCCACTAAGTCGGTAACATTCCATGGCGTCATGATCAGTTGTGATGTTCTCCGCGCGCAGAGTGTCGGGGCGAGGAGTGTAGTGAGTCGTGTGATGCAGGTGGCGTACGCGCTGCTGGGCGCGGGGCGCGCGCTGGACGCGGGCGCGTGCGGCGCGCTGGAGCGGCGGCTGCGCGCGTGGGCGGGCGCGCGGGAGCTGGCGCTGCCGCCGCTGCAGGCGCTGCTGGCGCTCGCCATACCCTCCTGGGGCGCCGGCGTCGACCTCTGGAGTCATTACCAACATTATACATATACTTACACTACACTCACTATACTCCTGCTTCGTATTATATTACTACTGTCAAACATCCAACAACATAATAGAAATATTTATAACTAGCTGTTCTTGCGACTTCTAATACAGGCAACGAAGCATTTTTTCCTGCATAATTTGCCAGGAGTTTTTTTTTTTTCATGACGAGGTGGCATATGACCCCACCGTAGACGGAGAAACTAATAGACGGAGTCACATGTTCTATCCCTTTTACACAAAACGAAATAGATTTATACATAACGTTCATGTAAGAAAGAGAAGCAAGCTTTTGTAGCCTGTCCTTATCGGCGTAACCGCTTGACTCCAGGAAATTTGACGTTTTGGAGGCAAATATTTACATAATTTGGGGTGGCCAGCGGTCCGACGGTTGATATTCCCTAAAATAAAAGATATTAAAGATTTAAATTACATATTAAAAAACAAACCTCACTATAGGTCTACCAGAATCTCATGGCATTTTGGGAAATTTGAATTTACGCATTGCAACACTGGGGTAATTGGATGAACATATTTTGATACTTTCAATAATTGTAATTATTTTTTATTTCAAATTGACATTATTTTTTTAGTACAACTTTTAAATAAATTACATAATGTTTTAAGTAAAAATATAAAGGTTATTTAAACATTAAAATCACTTCAAAATTGTACTTTTAAATTAATAGCCAAATAAAATAGGCAAATAAGATTTTTTTCAGTTTTAAATTATAACATACATACGAGTCTTACGAGTATTTATAATATAGATGGAGCGCTGGTACTTTCAAAACGTAGATAAAAATAGTGGTACCGAGCCACCAGTTTCGTTTTAATTCTCTCTTCTTGTTAGTTCTCACTTAATCAAACAACTTTCAATTTCCAAATTGTAAGTAGTTTGATTATGAGTCGGTTTTATTTAAATAATTATTAGATTCGATAAATGTAATACGAAAGATGCAAGATTGTATAATAAAAACGTATAATTTTATTTCCAGTCTTCTTTATTTCATTAACACTTTAGTCAGAGCTTACTTCTAAATACTCTTCCTGTAAATCTTCTGATGAAGACGATGAAGATAAAGGAATAATAATAAACCGTTCCTTATCTAATAACTCTGGAAACTCCTGTAAATAGGTATTTAATGCATTACTGTATAGTTTCAAAAAATGATATCAATATACGATAAAACACATACACATATCTAACACTTACCAAAAAAAAAATGAAGTATCAAAACTATTCGCTCCGAGTTACTTGTTAAAACGACGTCGATTTTAAAATCGACGATTTTGTTTAAATTTGACCAAATTATTCACGGAACTAGCGATAAACCTTGTAAACAATGTGTCGCACTTGTGACTGTAGAACTAATTTGTACCTTTTCGCTAAGAAAGGATAGAAATCTTAAAATATTCACATCGAATGACGTAACTCAAGTTTTGGATCAGCTGTTCGTCGATGGTATTGCCACATAAAAATCATTGTTTTTTTTTTAAATTTTATGCCATGAGATTCTGGTAGACCTATAATTATCTTTTATTTTTTGAACTATTTCCTTATATGTATTGAACTGTATATGGTTGCGCAGTAGATATTGTTTTTGAAATAAAACTATTATTTACGGATTTTATCGCGGATTTGGTTTAAGTTTTGCTTTTTTTAACGACTTTTTTTTGCGACGTTTCGATTACTATACAAATTTCGTGGTCACGGGGCGGACTAGATATTATTTTGTTATTAGTTTTTATTACAATAGTTTTTATTTTCAGAACTAGCTATTTAATTAAATTATGTTTATGTTATACAGTGTTTTTATTAGTTCTGGGTGATGGCTGGTGACCCAGGCATGTATATGCACTGTAGTTCCACTCAAAGTTAAAATATCGATATTTTAGCAATTATATTTTTCAGAGCGGTCAAAGTTTCCCGATACCTAAGGAAAAACGTGTCAACCTGGCCACACTCCCACAAATATCGCTATCTCATACTAGGTTACACGGTGGCTACCCCTGTGGACCCCACTAAGTTAAAAACCCAAAATACTTACAAAAATGGCGTCCATTAGAGCCGCCATTTTGGAAAACGCGTTTGAAGCCATATCTCCGGAACCGTCCACTTTAGGCCCATCATGCTAAGGACCTTTCTTGTAGATAATTATATTTCCCATCTTTTTTGTTCAATATTTTTTTTTTGTACCATTAACCGTTCGCGATTTACAATGTTATTAATATTCGTTTCATGCCTTTTTTGCCGATATCTTTGTTAATAATTGTTTAACCAAAAAATTGTTAATGACTAAACTTATTTAGTAAGTTTTTGTAAGTATTTTGGGTTTTTAACTTAGTGGGGTCATATGCCACCTCTTCATGAAAAAAAAAACTCCCGGCAAATTATGCATTGCGGACAAGAGTAACCTGTTGCTTCGTTGCCTGTACTATTCGTCCGCGTGGAATTTAACAAAAAAGTTAATTAGTTTTTACTTCCTAAGTTACTCCCTATTATATCAGCTACCTGACAATAAAAGTCCTGTCAAAATCGGTTCAGTCATTTCAGAGATTAGCCGGAACAAACAGACAGACAGACAAAAAAATTCTAAGGTCATTTTCGTTATAAATATCGTGTATATAACGATATGAAGTTGGTCATTTTTTTTATTTTTACTTTGCAAACAGACACTTCAATTTTATTTATATGTATAGATTTTCATTAATTAATTAATTATATTACTTTATATACTAAGCTCAAAACAGGGTTATTTTCATTCTAGTTCACACTTGTTGACAAGAAGTCCAGAATCATTAATATACTTGCGCTCCCTGTATAGTTCATTAGTAAAATAAAATGTTGTTTCTTGTTATTTTAAAATATGCCATAATTTACATGGTCACAAAATATACTTAGACGATGCGCACGACCATAATAATTCATTCATAAACTACACACAAACGCGCGCGCGCATCCGGTACAAAAATGACCAGCGACCAAACCTGTAACAGATGTTAAATATAATTTTAACATTGATTAGAATATTAAGAAATATATGTTTTTATTCCAATGAATGGCTAGACGAGCATAGCATTCGCCTAATGATACGACCGTTAATGGACAGTAGCAAAACCAAACAACATCATGAATTACAAAGCAATGCTTGGCATTCCACTACGCTCGCCATCGTGAGATATAACATCGAGTATCGGCATTGCGAGGCTATCTCGCGAGGCAGCTTCACGGTGTGGAATCGCGATTGTCTCGGGAGTCAATCTGAACATCGCCTGTAGAGGTAATAAGTAGTTATTGCTCAACAGAGCAAACTCGAGAGCAGCCTCGCAAATAGCCTCGCGATGTCGATACGCGGCTTTAGATGTTAAGTCTCAATATTACCAGTAGTTACTCTGGCTACAATGTCCTTCAATCCGAAACACAACAGTCTATTTACATATCTAGACATTGCTGAAATAAATAACTTGTTATGCTTTTTGAATATTTTCCACCATTCGTTGATCGGTATTATTCTCTTGAGTTCATTAAAAAAATTGTAAAAGACAGCAGATTTCGAAAAATAGCCCTGTATTGTTTAGTTACTATACAATTAAATATGCAAATGAATTATATTAAGTATTATAATATAAAAAGTATGAATTGATGTGCCTGTCGATAACTTTTAAACTTATTTCAGGGATGGGGAACGAAGGTGAAGTACCGGATCAACACATTGACGACGGAAAACTAGAGGTAATTTATTTAAAAGGATTTAAAGCTTATGTTATTTATCCACTATATGAAGCCACTGCAATTTAACCTAAATCATAATATTACTAGCAGCCCTTCCAAGCTTCGCCTGAGTACAGATGTTTTTTTAATACGCTCTACACCGGAGAAATATTATTTTTCGCACAAACTCTTGTATACCTTTATTCGACGTGGCTATCTTACTGTCCCTTTTTCTTCGCACTGTGACAGTGCTGCTGGATCCTATCCCGTCTCATCTGTCCAGTCACTTGCCGATCTGTTTCGTCCTTTCTCTTCAGTATCGATTCCTTTTTATCCCGTGCCTTTATATTTCGCCCTATTCCATTGAATGAAATCTATCACCTATGCCAGTCCTCTTCCATCCCTCCTACTATAGATAATATGGATTATCCCATCTCTCCATGTTCATATAGTGTGCAAACGCCATGACATCCCGCGCCCGCTGACAGCTGCCGATCAGGACCGCTTTTTACATCTCTGATATCTTCTTAAATATCCGTTTTAATTAAATGTTGTTCAGGGCAGTTTTTATTTAAATGAAATGAACAATGTATTGTCGACGACAAGTCAGCATGGCAAGTCATTTTTAGTGATGTATTGTACATATGTATAAAGCTTCCTTTTGAATCACTCTACTATTGCTGAAAACTGCATTAAAATCTGTAGAATAGTTTAAAAGTTCTTAGCGCACAGACAGCGGAAGCGACTTTATTTTATTATTCATGTATACTCTAGAGTATTTATAATATAGAGGGAGCGCTGGTGCCACCTTTTTCTGTCCTCCTATTGGCTGATATTTGACAGGTTGTCCAACATGTAAGAATTATTTGGAAAAGAAAAATAAAAATAAATTGTTTAAAACTATTTAATACCACTCAGACTCGTGTTAAAAGGATAGTAGCTAAATATACTTTCGGTTGTAAAAGGAATTTATAAAAATTTGTTGTTAAATAATTAATTCCATTTTCATTATTATAGGAGCGCTACCAACATTACCATCAAGAAAATATCTACGATTTTGAAGAGGCAAATGTATGACAGCGCTCCCTCTATATTATAAATACTCTAAGTGTATACTATGTAATGATTTTATACTTTCGATAACATCCTTACTCACCATCATCTTACTTCTGTAATATTTAGATAATTTCTTTCCACTATTATATTATGTTAATTTTTATTTTATTATGTATATTTGCAGGTAGTTGGCATTTCCTCGTCATTTCACATCGCGCGGCTACAATGTGGACTGGCTGAGCCGTATCGATTCGCACAAACTTCTAGACTTAAGGTATTATTTTTATTTAATCAAACAAAAGCGAATACTCAGGGGTGTTACTCTATGCTCCGATACGAAGTTCGAATGATCCAACGTTTAAGATAAAAGTTTTAAATTTCTAAAATTACTAATCCCCAACTTATTATTCACTCAGAACATAGTCGATACGGACGACGGACGATAAAGAATTCGAACATTTTGTGAAATGTTTAGGTATATTCGTACAATTTTACGTACGACGTTCGAACATTCGTTCTCGTGTCGGAATATAGAGTAACCTCTCAGTGTCGACGGTCGATGAATTTTCGTGATTTTCTTTTGCTTAATCTTGGCTCGACAAAGTCGTTGTACTGCACCTATAGATAAGCACAATACGGGACAGGAAAAGCAACAGTCGACAGTGGTCACTGAGTTTAAATATTAAGCAGTTAATACGCGAAATAATATGTTGTTTATGTGGAATAGATTCAAAAACTATCTGCACCCGGGCGAAGCCAGGCCCGATCGCTAGTATAAAATAAATGGTGATTGTTCCAGATTGAACTGCAAGGGTTCTGCGCCATGCAAGTGGACGGCGAGCCGTGGATGCAGGGCCCCGCCGCCATCCACATGGAGCCGGCCGGACAGCGCCTCGTGCTGCGCGCCAACACAACGCTCACGTAATATACGCAACGTGAGACTATATGAAAAACACTTCTTGAACAAAGTCTAACGCATTCGTATTTTACCAAAAATGAAAATTATATGTTAAAATTAATTAGTCGAGTATTGTGGTAATGCACGTTGGATTTAAAAGTAAATTAACAAATATAATTATACAGTTTTAACATTATTGGCACTTTAAGCTATTAAGATGTATTGCGAATTTTATTATGTATAATTTGTAAATTTCGGATATAAAGCTGTATTGAAGATTCCTCAATATATTTTCAAGTGAAAAATATCATTGAAGAAGCCAAGTTTTAATAAAGCAATACAGACAAAGTTACTTTATATTATTTAAACAAAAATATATCCCTACAATGATTTGAGACTGCCTCGCTGGCATCGTTGTACTAGGGTACGGTTACAAAGCTGAGGTCTCGGGTTCGAATCCCGGGTTGGGCGAAGTGATATTGGATTTTTCTATTTAATATCAGCCCAGAGTCAGGAATTTGTGCCCGATAGGTTCGCCACCTATCACATCGTGGGACGAAACATACAAGGCGAAATGTGGGTTTCCGGGCACCCCTGCCTACCCTTTCTGGGAAAAAGGCGTGAGTTTATGTATGTATGTATGATTTGAGCTTGAATTGTTACATTCAACACGTAAAATATTTTACGTAGGTAAGTTTGTATTGTGATGAATATCTAAGTTGTATCAAAACAAGTGGAATTTATCAACTGTCGAGGCATTGTCCATTTGTCCATGGTATTTAAAGTGTGTGCATATGCACATTTGTTTTCGAATGTGTAATGTTTATGTAGCATGTTAGAATGCAACTAGCTCGTGCTCAAGACTAATTCTAAAAATTAAATGTGCTTGTTAGAATACTGTCACAAAATACCGCAACAATTTTTATAAATTTTATTAAAACTACCCATCGTATGATTCACAAGTAGTGGGGAATCGGTAATATAAAGCGTTGTCTCACTTAGATCGTCACTTTTCGAGTGACAACGACAGAGGAAGGACCTTATCCTCGTCGGTAGCAACATAAGTTTGAGAAAGGAGACACATTTCGATCGTGAGTCGTTGCACTGAGCGGAAGCTCTGAGATTGAGCAGTGAGGAGTACCAGGATTGGCAAGTTAAGTTAATTAATATTATGTTTTGTTGCTTATTGTTCAGAATATTCGGATATTATTCTGTAACATTGTAATTGTCGATTATGGTTGAATTAAACCATACTATTATAAATATAAATGACATTTAATATAATCGGTAACTTTGAAACATTATAATAATTATTGACCGTTATGTTATGTGATATAGGTTAAATGATATAGTTAAAATTTATAATTATAGTTAAATCTATTGAACTTCCCATGTTTGTATTATTTTATATACCTTTTCCCACAAAAATTCTAACATCAGAAGTGGGATCGTGTCCATTGCTTTTTATGTACAAATTATACTTTTGTTTCAAGGATGAATCACGGCGTTCTGACGGACCTTCACATATAAATTAAAGACGCTGTTAGCTCTACGCGAAACGACGATACTGCACTACCGGCTTTTAATCCAGCCACAAGTGACCTGTAAAAGACTTCCTTAAAAAATGGGTTTGGTTGAAGTTTAGACTGTCGCTAAGGCAGGTAAGGCCCTGACGGGATCTGCATTACTCTGGTGCGAGCCTTGTGAACCTGCGATGTGTCTTTAGTAAGAAAATCTTTGTAGGGTGTTAAAATAACTGAAAAAAATAAAACTCGCCCAATATTTAAATATTTTTCCGCACTTTCATTGTATAAGTGGGACAGGAGATTGTTTTTGTGTCGTGTTATTTCTACAGAATCGAATAAGAAACAAAAGATTGGGTATTTGAGGTATTCTACTTGGCACTTTTAATGAGATTTATTTAATGTATAGATGGTGTATTAGTAGCATCATAAATAATTATGTGTACTAAGTTTCAAGCTTCTTTACTATTGCATAGCGTCATTACAACTTTCAGATAAAATGGTAATTTAAATTGACTTTCTCGATTCTGAGACGGTGTAACTATTATTGTCTATATTGCTTCGTACATAGCTGTTGAATATGTGATGTTGTAGACAAGATAGTAGAACGAAATCTAAGATATTAGCAGCATTTAGTTTCATCTAAAAAGTTGCCTTTCTAAATCATTCCCAAGACGGTACATACGAAATAAAATTAAAAAAAAAATGGTTTAATGTGAAAACATTTGAACTTAGAAACATTCCATGTATTATCTTACATCTGGACCAGTTTAGTGACTTATTTGAAACACGTGTATTTGAAGTGCAGTTGCAAAATACGTATTTTATTTGGAATACTTTGCAAGATATAATTTATATTTGTAATATATAAAATACTTTTTTTTTTGCTACTGTTTTGAAAACATTACCACTTAAATAAAACTCTTGGGTTAGCGATTCAGCAAATGGCCACTAAAGGCGCTGCAGCTTTGAAATCCAATTGAAATCATAGAATATATACAAAGTAATTGTATTATAACCAGACACTAGACTGACAATTTTCAATGCAAACCTTATTTTTTTTTAGTACTACACCTATCTCTCTAATTCCGTACCAGTGGAACGATTGTTTTCATATGGTGCTAGGATAATCTGATACTCTTTTCAAAGAGCTGCTGGTAATGTTGAAAACTTTATATACAAGAAAATTAGTAATTTTATCTGAAAAGTATTTTGAAAATGGCTGTTTTGAATTTTGTGCTTACATACTAAGAGCAAAAGAACTTTGTATTTAAAATAGTAAATTGGAGCATTCTGAAGAAATTTGGCATAACCATGATTCACATCTGTCCTTGTAATTCTGAGATCACCTGCAAACATGGAATAATCATAGTTTTGGAAATGAGTCATTTTATAGATATATAATATATTAAATAATGATCTTAAGTCGAAACTTCGAGGCACCCTAGAGTGTGCTACAAATGGAACACAATGTTGGCCATTGATTGATACACATTCTTAATAAATTAAGTAAAGTAATATTTTGTTGTATTTAAAATCCGAGCCTCGTTCAGTTTATAACTGAAATAAAGTTTTATAAATTAATATCCTAAACACATTATCAAAAAAAAAAACCAAGAGATTATGGGTCAGGGACCAATAACTAAATAATTATATGGCAGACGCAAATGCAAATTTGTTTAACAGATTTAACACTCTAGCAACTTACATGAGATTTCCAAAAAAAAAAACATTTGTGAATTAAGATAGTTATTGGTCTTGTAAAAGGACTTCCTTTTTCAACAATTGATGTTACAAATGTTAGTAAGCAACTGAAGTAATATGTTGGTATTTGACAAGTAGAGGATCAATTCCCTCTTTGACCCACGGCACTGTTTACACAATGTTGTAAATCCGTAATTAAATGATGTAGTTAATTGCTAAGCACAGATTACAATTTAATAGGTGGTATGTTGTCCGACGTTTTGTGGGGTCAACCTTTTTATAATTTATATTTTATATTGATGTTTTAAATATCGTGACCATCAGATTCTCAATATCAGTTCTCTGGAAGTTTCAATAATAGTAGAATTAGTTGAGTTTCTTGATATCCGGACAAACTGAGTATAATTTGGGAATTAAAAGCGAAACGTCAGATTGGCCGAACGATTTATAAAAAAATAAAATGAATCCATTAGAATTTTTCAACATTTCGATTCACTACCCGGTATTTACCCTATATTTAATATGCAAAGTTACCCATGTATATTTTATCTTGATAGATAACAAAATACTTTGTATACATACATAGTAAAATCAATATGATCTTTCGCATTTATTGATTGGAATAGAAGCAGATATGTACCTGTCGTTGTAAAGTAAAATTTACTATGCGGCCCGGTGAATCGATTGAGGAAAATATTTCCGTTGAAAATGCCCTGACATATTATTTAGAAAATACTTTTTGTGAAACATGTTTCTTTGTTTTAGAATCCAATGTGTATAGTAATAAATATTAAGGATTTGTATAATATGATTATGTGATTATGATGTGATTATGATTATGATGTGATTATGATGTGATTATGATGTGATTATGACAAGATTATGACAAGATTATGACAAGATTATGACGAGATTATGATGAGATTATGATTATGATCCCTTGGCTTTTGTCTAACATTCACTGGCTGCGGGTGATTAAGCTTCACTGACTGCGGGTGTTTGATTGTACAAAGCAAGGTGTATCAAAAAGATGTGATGAGATTATGATGTGATTATGACGAGATTATGATGAGATTATGATGATGATCCCTTGGCTTTTGTTTAACATTCACTGGCTGCGGGTGATTAAGCTTCACTGACTGCGGGTGTTTGTACAAAGCAAGGTGTATCAATAATGACAATAATATACTTTTTTTTCAGGTAATAGATAATGTACTTGAATGGATTGTTCAGTTATTTGTAAGAAATAAAATCATTGACGACCGATCGAGAAAACAAATAAAAACAAGTCACAAATATTTATTTTAGTAAATTGACCAAAACCAAGCCCATTGAGTTTGACTCGCTGGATCTACTCAGAAATGGGTCGCGCCGCGTAGTATCCAGTGGTAAAGTAAAGCCCGCTGAGTTTGTTCGCCGGGTCTTCTCAGTCAGGGCCGCGTTGGATCCGGCAGTAAGCCTAAACATACGGGACGTTTCGGAAATACTTATGGTCGTTGTCTTAAATTGGACCCAAAACAAGCCCACTGAGTCTTATTCGCTGGATATACTCAGGACTGGGTCGCGTCGCGTAGTTCCAGTGGTAGTGTAAGCCCACTGAGTTTGTTTCGCCGGGTCTTCTCAGGAAGGGCCGCGTTGGATCCGGTGGTAACAATAAACCGCTACGCACCGTAGTAATAATATTCATGGTCCACTAATTAATTTAATTTAATTTAATTTGACTAACGTACATATTGTATTTCTTTGAAAAATAAATTACCATAAAGTCATAACTAATACTTTAAATAAAATAAGAATAAAAAGTAAACAAATAAATAAAACAATTTTAAATAAAAATAAAATTAATTTAAAATAAATAAATTACATAAATAAAATAATTAAACCAAGAAATTAAAATAAGTAATACTAAGTATAGGAAATATATTGTATATAGAGATTAGGTTCTATGGGTATTGACTTGTCATAAGAGTTTTTAAATTGCCTACGTGACTAATAAATACGTTTCATTTCATTTCATTTCAAGATATTAGGCAGAAAATTAAGTAGAGCAACGAGACTGAACCGTGTTAGAATATTTTATTGTACTTCGAGAACGAAGTACATGTCAGTATGGCCGTGTTAGAATACTGTCACAAAATACCGCAACAATTTTTATAAATTTTATTAAAACTACCCATCGTATGATTCACAAGTAGTGGGGAATCGGTAATATAAAGCGTTGTCTCACTTAGATCGTCACTTTTCGAGTGACAACGACAGAGGAAGGACCTTATCCTCGTCGGTAGCAACATAAGTTTGAGAAAGGAGACACATTTCGATCGTGAGTCGTTGCACTGAGCGGAAGCTCTGAGATTGAGCAGTGAGGAGTACCAGGATTGGCAAGTTAAGTTAATTAATATTATGTTTTGTTGCTTATTGTTCAGAATATTCGGATATTATTCTGTAACATTGTAATTGTCGATTATGGTTGAATTAAACCATACTATTATAAATATAAATGACATTTAATATAATCGGTAACTTTGAAACATTATAATAATTATTGACCGTTATGTTATGTGATATAGGTTAAATGATATAGTTAAAATTTATAATTATAGTTAAATCTATTGAACTTCCCATGTTTGTATTATTTTATATACCTTTTCCCACAAAAATTCTAACATGCTCATAAAAAATGTGCCACACATACTTTTTGTGTGATTTTAGTTTTGAAAACGCGAAATAAATCAGCCCCTATATAGGTACGACCACACCTGCATCGATTTAATACGATACCGCAAGGAAAAAATTGGAAGAGGTTAAAAAAATAAAATGTTTAGATAACAAGTATTTAATATACAACCATAATAGACATTAAACATTGGAATTTTAAAAATCACTACACTAATATAACATGGTCTCGGCGTTATATGGAACACATTAATAATTCAGTTACCTACGTCACCGGTCGGACATTCTAAGAAATCTAATCAATTTGCTGTTATCGAAATTAATGAATGGTTTGTAAACTCACAATAGGTACGCGTATTTCTTGCAGACCTATTAATCACAAGTATACCCTTATGTCACAAAATAAAGCATTTGTCAATAACCTAGTAAATAAAAGCGTGTTTTATATTAACCCATAATAGTAACTCAATAAAAACATTTATACATATCACAACAAAACTGAATTTTAGAGACAACTTCACATAAATGTCTAGCTCTATGAGCCAACGATTATAACTTTGTCAATTAAAGAAATAAAAATAATCTGACGATTGTATAGTGCAGTTAACACTGTATATAGTAAATAAAATAAAATATAAATGACACATTACAGGGTTGTTAAATTAATTAGTAATTTCACAGTAATATTTATAGTAGAGCTCAACTTTACCTACTTATAAAACATTTTAGGCTGATTACATTTCTATTTCATTTTACCATTACTCGACACGATTACTCGATCACTATAAACAATTAATTCTATTTAGGGTATTCTTAATGACTAATTTAACATTTTACCAATAATTAACTAGTTACATAAATTGTTTCTAATAGTGCCCACGTCTAAGACGCTAAACATAATAATATAACAAAATGTTATTAAACTTCTGAATTGGATTCGTAAAAGTATCTCCTTAATAACAAATTATATAGAAAATACGCCCAGAGTAGGACAAACAGTGGCTTCCATAGAAACCATTACTAATCAATAATGGAACAACAATACAATGTTTACTTCAAAAGTATGCTAATAGTATTTGTAAACTTACAGTATAAAAGTGTTTTGCTATTGAGGAATGTACAACCAATAATACAAGTATATAAAAATATCTTCCAAATATCGTTGTCACATTGTGTAGTAATAAGAGCACATTTTTAAAAATAATTCTTGTACTAGACTATTACATTTTTGGCACAGTTAAATAAATAACATATTATACATAATATGTTTACATGTCACATACATTAAATATGCAGATCAATCTCTATTTATCACTCCAAAATCAGAATACCTTTCAACATGTCATTTTCCAATGAGCATTCCTAGTAGAATGGCTTAATACAAAATATAAATAATAGAAAAATAAAATAAAAATTATATACTTGAATAAATTAAATTAAAAAGAAAAATATATTTTTATATTATACCAAATAAATTATAAATATTTATAACATTATGTCATGACTTAAGACACTCTTAGGAAGAATTTTCATGTGAGTTTTTATGAAAAATTATGGCAGTACTATGTAGACAGCATTAAACATTGAATAGGAAGACTTGTTGTTTAAGGCAACATGAAATATTACATTCCTTAAAGCCTTCAGAATTATTCCTATATCATATAAATTGTAAATTTTCCAAAAATTTTAAGTAACAATTACTTGCCAAAATCCAATGTCAATATCAGACAACATATCTATTATAATTTAACTTATATGAACTTTTGATTGATTTAAGTGTATAAATGTATTTATTTTAATACATTTTTTGTCAATGTTTCATTTTGCCACATGTAACATACTATCAAAATTCCTATTATCCTATAACTTAAGTGATTTTGGCAAATACCATCAAAGTATTTTCATTGCTAGAAGCTTAAAAAGGTTGTAAAATACCAGAAATTTGCATATTAAAATTTTTCGCTAAAGTGGTTGTAACATTGGAGTATCTTAGGATCTTACTGATACACCTATTGTGTAATAATGTTGAAGTGACCACATTTGGATAAGTATATTTTTCTTTTTGCTTGTCAATTACTCCAGTAACAGAATTCTAGTATTTCGATTTGTTTTTGCTATAAACATTTATAAAAATCTTTCTATAATAGAAGTTGTATAAAGTAAACATCTAATAAAAACAATTTAAAAAATTGAGTTATACGCCCGTTACTTTAAATTTGACATTCAATGTTTTGATTGATTGATGTGTCACACCTAAGGACATGCTTATTGCACAGTAATATAATTATTGAGACAGTAGAATCTAAGCAGTGAAATAGTTAAGAGCTAAATACTAAATGCAAAGAAAATCAAATTGCAACAAATTATACTAAATGATCAACATAATATACAATATAACTATTTAAATACTAATGTTTATCACTAGCATTAAACCTTTTTAATTGTACCAAAATTCATTCTAATTTGTTCCAAAAATACAAATGTAAGAATTGTATGAGGCGCAAGCCTCGCAAATGCCGGTATGTATCCTTTGAAAAATGCTAAAGGACCTTCTTTGGCAGTGTTTTTGACGAGTGTCATAAGGCTTTTCACCTCACCTGGTTTTGCGTTCATAGCTCGAGTTTTTAGTACATCCACTGGCTGTGTCATAGTAGTTGCAATCCCACCCTAAAAATAATCACACATTGTTTTAAATATTATAACACATACATATATTATTAAAAAATGTAAAAAGACTTGAAAGAAAATGAAATTTCTCATAATTTATTTTTGAACAAGCTTATAAGTTTTTAAACTTGAAATTTGAATATTTTTTAAATTTTGTAACCTGTTGTCCTCATAATAATATTGTTTGTAATGTTTTTTTTTAAATTCTCTCATAAAAAAATTATATGAATAAAATTTTCATGCAAAATTTACAATTAGGTAGATTAAAAAAATAAGCCAACTCACAGCTAAGAGACTAGAAGTCACATGAGTTACAACATTGTCTCCAAAGTATGAAGTTTTAAGGAGCAATTCTTTTATTTGGTCATAGAACGAGAGCTGTCCAATGGTCATGAGCACCGCTCGACTGCATGTCATGCTCGCTCCTGCCCACAGTCTCAGCACCCCCTCATCTGCAGCCACTCTCCACAATCCATGGATGGCGTTCTTGTAACTGGAATCATTATGTTCATTTATTAATATACCAAATAGCATATCCATCAACCCTAAAGCAAATATAATTGATAGCTTCATAACTTACATTTTTTTGTGAAGTATATTATAGTTTAAAATTGTTTACTTATAAGAAAAATCTTCACAAACTTGGCATTTATAATACAAATACATAATAACAAGGTGTGGTAAATAGAGATCTACATTAGCAACTGCAAATGCTACAATTTAATTTTTAAATTTGTATACATTTTATTATATGATGTTATGCAAAAAGCAATTAATATGATATTTATACATATAATATATTGATCATAATTTTATGAGTGCAATAATAAACCTATAGATATTTAGATTTGTAGATATTTTATCTAAACAACTTTTCAATACCTGATTGAAATAAATAAATATATTTTGCCTATATCTGAAGTAACTAAACTTCAATTAATCAATACTCACTTTCTCCTCTGCTCTGGTGGAAGTTTAACATCATTTTGCATTCTGACATTTACCAGATCTGCAGGATTACCAACAAATCCACCAGCAAAACCACCCAGACCAGCTATAAATGCTGACATGTAGAATGGTATTGCACTGCCCTGGTAAAAACAAGTCACCTATTACAGTAACAGAGCACATAAAATGAGAAACTCATAAAGAGTAAAATGTATTACCAAGAATAATGGTCTTTATTCTTTAGAAAACAATAGCTCAAGAAGATGTTTTATTACCAATTGTTAAACTAGTACCTACAAAATATTTTCTTTATATGAGTTATGAGTAATATAGAAGTTGAAAGTTATTGCAGACATTTATGCATATTTTTTTTGTAATTCTTGCTATAAGTGTATGTAGTATAAAATAATAAATAAAATATTGAGACTTACATCTTTTGGGGTGAGGGCTTGTTTAGCCATTTCATAAATGCCAAATCTGGCTGTTGAATATGTCAGCTGGCGGAGCAGGGAAGCTGATATACCATTATAAAGCCCAGTAATACCTGAAACAGTATAGTGAATGACTTAGGGGGAGAAATGTATGGAAATTATATTGTTATTTCTAGTAAGATATTTTTATTTTATTATACCATATTTTTATATGTGTTGATTATAAATAATTGTTTTTAGTTTGTAGTGCCTCGTAGAATATTAACTTCTTTATGAATATGAAAAAAAACTTGAATCACTTACCCTGGTTTTTAAGTACGATTCCGGTCAATTGGAACATGGATATGTTTTTGCCTTTTTGCGTCTGCATCTGTACTTTCAGCAGGTCCAAGGGATGCGTAACACATGCTGCGCCAGCGGATGCCAATCCTCCGAAATACCATTTGGATATTCTCACTTCCTGGGGTTGCGCCATTTCAGCTATTTGGAGTGGTTAAACTGATTAATACGTGTAATTTAATTGGTCTCGTCGTGTTATCTTGGCGATTTTTTTGCAAATGAAAGTTATCTTGATTAACTGGTCACTATTCGCACCCAACCGGCACAAGTTTCAATGTAAAAACTGGTAAAAATATTCGAAGTATGTACTGGTATAATTCCTTAAATATTTTTAGCACAGGTTGTTTTTAGCTATATAAATAGTAACTACTAATAATTATTACTTGTTTGGACGATAGAACCCATACTTGAATATGTCCGCGCCTTGTGGCTGACAATGACATTATGACATTGACAAACGACTAACGGCTAGAGAGGAGCAACTCAACGTAGAATTTAATCTCAGAAAAAATAAACATGTCTGTTATCATCCCGACATGTAGGTATGTCATGTCGGTTTCATCATGAATGTGATTTAAGATTTTACTATCCATTTTTAGAGTATTTATAATATTACAGGGAGCGCTAGTAGTTAAAAAAGAAGATATAAATGGTGAAGCCAGGTCACTTTTTTCTGCTTGGCTAATGGCTGATATATATCAGGTTGTCCAATATGCTCAAAATTTACTAAAACTCGTTTAAAAGGATAATAGCTGTATTGTGACTATTCAAACGCACTTGTATGCGCGTAATCGGTAAAAATGCATGAATTATCAAGCCGCTTTGAATCCAGTCGTCCTTTCATTTTTTATAATACTGATCTCATAGTTAATAATAAATTATCAACAACTATAGATAAATGATTCTTTAAATTCCTAAATACTAAAGTGACTTTTGCATTGCAAAAGTCATATAGTGGGTGTCAGAAACACCATGTCTCGTTCGAATAAAAATGTTCGTGAAAGAAATATGAACTGAAAATTTAAACTGTAATTGATTAATAAATACAAAGAAGTTGTATCGATATCGCTTAATAATCGGATATTGTAGTAACAGATTCATTTTGCATCGTCCCTATTTTACAATGTCGAACTGTCAAATGGTCCTGGAAAATTATTATTTCTAAAATTGGACTATAGGCTATGGCAAAGAGTAGATTACTAAAATATTATAGAAATGGAATGGGCGATAGTCACAATTATATCAAAGTAGTCTTTTCGTCTTTATTTAATTCAGTGGACAATCTACATTATTTTACATTAGTTCTTCGAATTTCGAAGAAGGCAGAATATTAATTAATAGATTTTAGAAATAAAATACTATGTAAAATATAGTATTACGACATATAAATATAAATAAATATATAACGCTAGACTAAAACTTTTTTGATAAAAAATATTTTTGTGGATATTGAAAGATTTGACAAGTCACCAAGTGACATTTTCATAAAAAGAAGAATATCATCTGTATACAAAAAAAATTGCATAAATTTTTAATAGTTTGTAGTATAAATACCACAGTATTTAAGTGTAAATGTTTTAAAAAGTGTTTAAGTGTAAATGTATTAAATGCTGTTTACAATACAAACAGTTTTATAACCTAAAAGACTTAACCTTCATTAAGTTTCGTGAAGGTCTGCTGAAACGAAACACTATCCTCAAGTTCTAACTTTATTTTTTGTATTTGTAATTAATTTTGTACACATTTTATATTGAAGTTACAAATCTCGAGGAGGTACGTACCTGTTCCCAATATGCAAATTAATAAACGTGTTTTGTAATGTGTCCTGTAGTAATGCTCGCGGATTTTTTAGGCGTGTGGTTTATTAAGTTTAACTATCTGAATAGAATACATTATTACAATACTAAAATGATATGTTACATAACATGTTAGTTGGGAAATGTAATTACCGGTAAACTAACGAACGTCGAGTAAGGTCGCGCGCGAACGAGTTTGTCTTTCATCTGCACGCGCAACGGATGTTTTAAAATCGCATACGACATACCGATTCTATAACCCGATAGAGAGCGATAACTCTCTGCATATTAAAATCATAAGAGTATATCAAGCCTTAATTTTCTATAAACTATTCTTTTTTATAGGTATTTTTTTTTTGTTTTCAGAATGTCATCTGATATTATAACATATCTCCACTTGGACAAGGAGTCAACTCACAGAGTGATTGTTGTTAAGGAGATCAATGGGTGTGATAGCTCATTCATTGTTAGTTGTGTGCTAAGTCACTGTATCAAAAACAAACATCCAGTGTTCATAGTATCAACTCATCACTCTCTACAGCATTATCAAAATGTCAGTCTCAAAATGAATTACAATTTACAAAGACATGTTCAATCAGGACTGGTAGGATTTTACAATCTAGGAGAGGATGTTATTGATAAATTATATAAAGATGAAAATATTTCACTTCAGGAATTGTTCATCAAATTAAAAGATAATATGGCTAAATTAAAACATGAGACTGTCAACATAATTCTGGATGGAGTTTCACATTTATTTGACCTGGGATATAGTTTGGGTGATGTTAATAGGTTTTGTAAAGATATAAACAAACTTACATATGATAGTAGAGCATTTATGCTTTGCCTTTGTAATGCTGCAGAAGATGATGTTACACAAACATTCTCCAATTTGTTGACTCACAAAGCTGACACAGTACTAGAAGTTGAAAATCTATCATCAGGCTTAAGTGCAGATGTCTCAGGCCATTTGATAATAAAATACCCAGGTAAAAAATGGCACAAGGAACACATGAATACATTGGAAATCAAACCATCCAAGCATCTTTTTAAATTATTTGACAGAGGTGTAAAATTGTTAGCTCCTGGTACTGTTTAATGTAATTTGAAGTGAATCATAATTATTACAATAACAAGAGAATAAATACCTTATGCAAAATATATGTTTTTAATTTTATTCTACCTTTAATTTATAAGATGAAAAATATATACAGGACAGTCTAATAAAGGCTACTAAAATATGTCCTATGTCATAATATTTAGAACTTGGCTGGTCTCCATGTGCTATATATGATCTAATAGTCATTTCATAAATTTGGATATATACTTCGATAATGAATTGAGTATATTGAAGTAACTCATGAAAGTTATAGGAATAATGCTCAATAGGGGGCAAATTGCAGATATTTCTTCCTTTTTTAAACATATTTTAACGAACTGCATTTTGGAACTTGCAAGTCCACGAGTAAAGCGTCAAAATTATATGATTATACTAGCGCCTCATTCGTCCCAGCTTTGCCTAGGTGCAGATATTTTTTGATTCCATTCTACACCAGATACATGTTATTTCTCGTACAAACTATTGTATACCTAAACTTGACGTTTCTATCCCACCCTCTCTTATTCTTCTTACCGTTCCCGCTCTGCTCAATCCCGTCTGTCCCGTCACTTTCCGTTCCGTCTCATCCCCTCGCGTCATATATTGTTCCGTCTCATCCCGTGCCTTTACATTACGTTTTTTTTATTGCTATGTATGGCGAGACGAGCATTCCGTTCGTCTGATGGTAAGCGATACGACCGCTCGTGAACAGTAGCAAAACCAAACAACCCCTTGAATTACAAAGCGATGCTTGGCATTCCACTGTGCTCGCCATCCTGAGACATAAGATGTTAAGTCTCAATATGTCCAGTAGTTACTCTGGCTACAATGCCCTTCAACCCGAAACACAACAGTGCGTTTACACTGCTGTTTGACGGGAGAAATAGACACTGCGATGGTACCCACCCAGATGGCCTCTCACATATGAGAGACCTACCACCAGTAAATTTACCAAATCTTATATATATTTTTGTCGACTATCCCAGTCCTATCCCTTCCTTTCGCGATTTTGATTTTTCATACAGTATTTCACCCCCATAATGCTGCTTTTCCCAAATTTTGCCTTCCAATGTGTTTCGTTTGTAATCAGGAGCTAACATGTAATTTTTCATAGAAATAGCATCAGTGGTAACCTTTTTTTTATATCACATTTCAACCCTTATTTCAAACCCTTTAGGTAAAATAAAACTTATGTTACTCTTGGATGTAATACTTTTCTAACGGTGAAAGAATTTTTTAAATCGGATCGGTAGTAGGTACTTACTGGGGCGTCAGTGATTTTGATATTCCTAATTTATCTCATAATTCACTCCTATAATAGTGTTGTTTCAAAATTGTTGGACGCAATTTTAATTTAATTCGTTTCTAATGAAGAGCTGAAATGTAATTTTTCATAAAAACTTCAGTCGTTGCGATTTTAAAAATAACAATTAACACACCAACCCTTATTTCAACACCTTTAGGTAAAATGTACCCTATGTCACTCAAGGATGTTATACGTACCATTATAACCAATATAACGAAACAATTTTTAAAATCGGATCTGTAGTTGCAGAGATTACTACGTACAAACAATCAAACTGTTCAGCTGTGAAAAAGTATCCTTGCCTGTAACATCCTCGTTAAATGGACTATCTAACACAAAAATAATTTTCCGATTCAAACCAGTAGTTCCTGACATTAACGGGCATAAACAAACAAACTTTTCACTCTTCAGCTTTATACTAACAAAGTACTCTGTTGCTTTATACAATTTAATAGTATAGATTACGCAGTATCCACGATTTTGTAAAACCACAGACGCTGAAGGAATATTTCCACTACACAATCAACTTATATTGCCGTTTATCTGGTATACCTCTGTGATTTTTATATGTACTCGATAGTTGTCTAGAAAGTTTCTGGACAGTTCACAATTTATCTACAATATTTGAGTAAGTACATGTAGATTTAACATCTTCGCCGCAAGTATGTTAATAATCACATTATATTGCTGCGAAACAAAATAAAACAAAAAAAAGCAAGCTACGCACAACAACAACGCTGTCGGATATATTTTTTTAGTCAGTTGGGATAGGTTCCTTTCGAATTTTCACATGTCGCGGTTCAGTGACGGGCGCATTAGCCCACAGATCCGTTGATGCAGCCACTGTATCAAAGAGGAAGTAGTAACTGAGGTCCTTTTCTTTTTCCGCCTAGAGTAGGCGCATTCTGAACGTAGGCCTACTACTTAGGTAGAGCCTGCGCGGTCTGGACGGAAAACGGAAAACGACCTGGTGCGCTGGTATCTAAGGCAGGATACCTCAGTATGTATAAACGTATGATTATTCTATCGAGGCATGCATGAAAGAACATTTCTCTTACTTTAAACTATTTTTTATTGTGGTGACGCCGCTTTAGATGGGCGCATAAGTGCGCCCACCCACAGCCTCGTAAACGTAATGTAGCCTCACGGGTCTAGGGGTCTCGCATCTAGAAATTTTAAGCACCTGAGGAATTATTGAAACCGTGAAGTCAAGCAAAGGTTTTTGTAATAATTCTGAAATCGAAGCCTCGTAAAATGCCTCTTTCTTCCTGATTCGTCTTACGCCGCATTTGTTTATCGATGGTTACAATAACAGATTTTGCGACAACGAACTATGGAAATTTTATTTGTGGTGATTAGCTGTTGCCCCAGCGACCGCCCAAAGCGGGGGCTGTATTTTGACCGCTTCGCTCCACGTGAACTCATTAGGACGTGAACCAAGTAACCCAACACTCGTGTTATAAAATGATACTTAAAAGCATTTCCTACATCGTTCTAGTGTAATAAAATTGTTTGCTCTTGAATTATTTAATTTTAATCTATTGAGTGATTGATTATTTTCGCTTTTTTCCGGGGTGTACTTCCAAAGTTATCAGAACCTATGTGCTTTTCCGATCGTCAGTATTGTAGTTTTTGTTAGATTGAACGGAGTGATGCCATGACTCAAAGCAATCTAACTACTCCTGACAAGCACCATGCAGGCGTGCATACGGTTACAGAGGAAAAATTAATGGTAATTGATTTGTATTATAAGTAATCATAAAGTTAAATGTAGTAGTTTATTTAGAAACCTTATAAACCTTGAAATAATTAAAAACGACTTAATATTATGTTCACATTTATTGTTATTTAAAGACAGAAAATATTAGTATTATGTGCGTCATTCTAGAAGAGAAGTAAAAATAGATATTATTTATGACAGGTGGCAGTGCGAGTACGGCCGCTCCGAACAGATGAAGGTCCTCGCATCATTCATGTGGTCAGCGATAAGGTTGCGTAATATTTCTATTTTCAGCAATACCATTTGTTGATTGAATGAATATATCATTTATTTCATGAAATGATTTATGTTTTACCTATTAATTGATTACAATAACTCTCTAACTCGGGAAATGACCGCGACATTGAAATACAAATTTCTGGCAAAGTGTCAAGAGTAATTACGTTCAAGAGTTCACGTCAGTACCCACTCAGTAGTCTACTCCCACATAATTGTGTAATAACGAGCCTCTCGCCGCTTACGTTGTAGTTACGTAGTTTATTATCTACTTTTGTCTTTTTGCGTAATCAGCCACATTAAATATAAGTAAATATTATGTTTAAATATGGATATAAATATGTTACCACAATGTTGGCTTAAAATTCTTTAAATAGGTTTATTTAATTCAATTACAAATAGAAGAGTGATGCATATTGCTAGTTACAATGATAGCACTCGAGCAATCGTCTATAAGTTAATTAGTATTGACTTATATTTGTTTATAGAGATTTACAAAACTATTTGTTATTTATTTAGATGCTAGTACTAGAAGAAGAGGCCGACAACAAGCGTGATGTTCTCCGACAACGTCGTCTCAATGATAAGAATTATGTATATGATCGTGTTTTTGGTGAAGAAAGCACTCAAGTGAGTTACATAAACAATAACACTCATTTAATTTAAGTAGGTAAATTTAATGATGAGGACTATAGACTATAGGGTAAATATAACTCGTCCTTTTATTCTATTTAGGAAGAAGTTTATGATACGGTATGCGCTCCGCTAGTGGGAGATACGCTGAAAGGATTTGCTGGCGCAGTATTTGCATACGGCGCCACCGGAGCTGGCAAAACACACACGATGACTGGGCTCATGACTCGCGCTCTCAATCACCTCTTCACAAGTATTGCAGAGAGCGAGGAACCTATGACTTATGAGGTAAGTCTAGAAAACACATTAAAATCAATTACCTAAGTCTTGTGTCGTTGGTATCAGAAACTGTATGAGACTTTTCGGTCTCATAAACACCAAGACCCGAGACAAATACTTATGGGCCTCACAAACACTTGTCCCGTTGTGGGAATCGAACCCGCGGCTTTTCGTTTCACAGTGTAGATACTATGAAGGCTTGTATTTTTGTGATCTGATAATGTTGAATTGCTATAAATTCAAAAGCATTTAAGTTGTTGCCAATTATCATATATTTAATAAAACTTAACACATTTTTAACACCGTACAAGGACGTATTGTTTAAGTATTTACCTATCGTTCTATTGAAATTATTAACCACCATTTAGAATCCAAATGTCGGTTAATTATAAATTTGATAGTGTACACTTTCTTTCTTTATATCAAAAGGCTCTTCAACCAAGGCTACATCGAACTACTTGTAGCAATTTGACTAAAAGACGCAAGGCTTTCACGCGGCCTTTCTTTTGTTGTCTCCTAAATTAGCTTGCTGCTATTTTGTCACAGAGATTTTTTTGTAAGGAAAAAGAAATATCTAAGTACAAAATTCGAAGTAAATTTATAGCTAATACTACGAATAACTTATTTGCGGTCGCTATGTATTTCTGATATAATATTTGCTATCTATTACATTTCTGTGGGCTTTCACATAAACTTCTTCAAAAAGCCAATATATGCTGTACAAAAAGACGTATGGGATACGAATACATCTCCATAGATAATTCAAAAAAATCTGCGTATTTAAAAAATGGTGCGAGAAATATTTGATTTTGATTCATGAAAATATTAATGTAGTATTTAAATCATATGACTTCCCCGAGGTTTGTTTTATGAACGTGATGTGTCAAACCTTGTGTTTCAGTTTTGTTTGAAATAGCAAATTTACTTTACACTGTTGTTTGTTAATGGTAGTGTGAATTGCAAAGTCACCTCTAATACAGAAAAGCGTACAATACTGCGTGACTAATGAAATATAGGGGTGTTAAGTGCAATAAATACTTATTTTGCCTGAAATGATTCATATGATATTTTGTTAAAATAATCCCATTAAAAACAAAACTTGTAAAAAAAATCTTTTTCAGTCTCAATCTCGCGGCTCAGTTCTTCTACCTTAAAAAGTTGTGAGATCCATATACCAAGTCGGTTAATTAATTCAGTTCCTAATTCCTTATGTCGGGACTGAATTAATCACAAGATTTGACTGTATCTTGTGAGGTGTCTTAAGTTATTACGTAATTAGCTAAACTAACATACTTATAATATTAACAACTAATAATTTATGAACTGCTCTGAATTTCAACTCTTGTATGATCACTGTATTGTAAACTTATTTTGAAAAGAGCAACGCTAGAGTTTCTTGCCCGTTCTTCTCTGGCGAAAACAGCCTTGTGAACTGGGTGGTAGTGGAAAAAAAAATGACTGAATCTAAATAGTGTATGACATTTTATGGATTCAATAAATATTTTCATTTCATTTCATTTCAACAACATCGTGTAGTGACCATATCAATATTGAAAATGTTTTATGTTTCAAATAAAATAGATTGACTTGGCCATCGCACTAAACAATCTTATACCTAATACTAGGGGTGGGCCAGGCTCCGCCCGGGTGCAGATACTTTTTGAATCCACATCAGCAACATATTATTTCCTGTACTGTCTTATTTATATTAAAACTCAATGCCGTCCTCTGCACTGCTTTTCCTGTCCCGTCCCGTTATTTCTCACCCTGTCCCGTCTCATTCTGGCTTATGGCATGTAATCCAGTCCCATCTCATCTCTTTGAGTATAAAAAAGTAACAAATATATCGGAATCGCTTCCTCATCCCACAGGAATACTACATTTTTCGGGATAAAAGTCTTAATCCAGGGTGTCAGCTACCTTTATACCAAATTTCATCGAAATCCGACAAGCCGTTTCTGAGTTCATCTCACACAACCGCACAGACAAGCAGATAAAATCATTGTTTTGGGTTGTATTACGTTAATACAGTCCCCCATATCAGTTTTTTTCATTTATCTTCCATGTACATAATATGTACATCGATCGTTTACAAACATATTATAAGTATAGATCTTCGATGTATATTTGATCGAAGGTATAGATAGATAATATGTATTACTTGTGAGATACATTGTATTTTCATTTGCATATTATTCGGTAATATTTTTCAATGAAATTAATGTCATTTAAATGTACGTTGTTTGTTGCTTATGCTATTTGAACGATTCGGTTAAAAATGTTATTATAAAGAAACACCGCTCAAGTTTTTAATTTAATTTAACTGAGAATATGCCGCGTATTTTTCGTAACTATGCCGTTAACTTACATATCAAATTTCATTATCAAATTATTTATTAGAAGTGTAAAATAATTAAAAGTAATTAAACCATTGCTATTGACCTACTTACACATTTGTAAATTTTAACCCTGTGGGGTGATTAGTTACTCATGATTAAGGTACTTAATAAAGTACTTGAGTTATAAGTTATATATGGGTTTATATTTGTAAGGCGTGCAGGTTAGTGAAAACCTTGACCGATCGGACGTGATAAACTGCTTTCTTATGCAAATACATGTACCTACATTTATCGGCTTCTGCACGAACGGATTTTCGCGACCGACTGACCGTGCGCTTACTTGTACCTATTGTATAACACCACATTAACACGTAACTATTTTATTTCAATGGAATTTATATTCGGAAACTGTATGTCCAATATAATGGATGTATTATTTTTTTATTTATAATCGCATTCAGGTAGGTACAGGAAGCTCTGCTGAAAATAGGCCTCGGCTAAGATTTTTCATAGGAACTCGGAAGCGTTCTGTATCCAGCGACTTCCTGACTAATAATAAAGACTGCTTTACGGAGATGCTTCAATAAGACGTGACTGACTTCCTTATACGTATTTTGTACTGGCTCAATACAATATTTATACAGTAGCTGATGGTGTATCGCTTCCAAATGACCAAATATATTAAGGTCTATCAACAGACGTTTATTTTCTCCATTTGATACAGTCATGCCTGCCTGGTCAATTGTGTCTTCACGCTTTGCTTGAAGGAACCAAGGTTATACGAATGACAAGATTTCTTAACATGATGAACATGGCTCTTATATAATCACCTAGTGAAGATGTTAATTAATTAGTTTAACTGATTACTCGGTTATTACAAAGATAAAGCTTACACTGCGTAACGTTGTCACGGTCATATGTAGATTATCACAGTTGCGCTTATCTCGTCATTATATCAAAATATCTTTGTTTGAAGTATAAAAATTCCCTGGTAATGACAATGTTTATCAAGTACACGCTTATGGTTTCGAAGAAGGTTATGGGGGCTCCCCACCCTGTGCAAGGTCATTGCCGGTGTCGATGGGGTGGCGTGTCGACTTGTTTCTGACTTTTGACACTTAGCTATACGGTGTACGTAGTACATATATACCTACTCAATGCGCTACAACGTAACAATACACGTTAATAACCTCTAGAAATATTATAATTGATTTTGTTTTAGAACCAAGGTTGAAACAGAATGTTGAATATTTTCTAGCATGTTTTTACACTACGTAATTGATTTTAATCAATCTACATATATGGTTTGTTCATATACTACTAGTACATTATGAAATTTGATATAACTTTACTAGTCAATAAGTATTGTGGTATAATTAATGTCTTTCATAAAATACAAAACAGCGAATCAATCAGGCCAAGCTTTCGTATAACGAATATGAAACCTGGGACGTAACGTGTTATAGACAAACAGACCATCTCTGGGATAATTGTGACACGAGTAAGTGAGTAATGAGTTTCAATGAAAAATGAGTTGATTAAGGAAATATTAAAGTATTAGTAGAGCTCATCGGTTGATCAGAAAAGCAATTCTAATTGTCTATTAGTAATAGGAAACACAGTGTCCAATGCAAAACTCATTATGAGTGAATCCGTAGTTTACCATATTGGCAATTAGACGCGTGAGTTTACCTTGAAAGCAGTCAAATCTGCTGACGTCAGCACGAGTCGTGGAAGAAAGAGTCGTTTAAATATTTACCACGCTAGTTACATACGAGACAAGCCTTTCTTTAACCTTTAGAATTCGACACGCTATGGGTGTGATAATAAGTGAATTGGAGTAGTATTCACATGTTTATGTGTTGTAGTATTTATGGACAATTACCTATGCCTACTGCTCAATTACTTAGCTACATACATATGAGTGTTACTTTTAACCTCTAATAGGTTGTTTGTTAATCTTCATTCTTATTGCCATTATGGGGTAGTTTGTTTAGGTAATTATCCATAGCATTTACTTTATCGTATGTTTTGTAGCCATCGTAAGAGTTACAATAATCCTACGATTTTACATAATAAAATGTTACAGTGTGAACTATGACGCATGTTGCAGATATTAGCTATAGGTGCATGTAAGTACACCTATGCATCATATGTCGATAATTTGTTGTGAAAATGTAGCAGACTTATAATGTTACAAGACACTCAATCCTTTACAATGCGGTTTGCATTCATGCTACTTTACCAGAAGCATCAATCAGTTACCGCGTCAGATAAATATTTATGCAATACTTTAAAAAAATAAAGGTTTTTTATTATGTTTATTTAAAATAATGTGACAGTTTTAAATTAACTTTGAACCGTGCAAATAACTATCTAATATATTTTCCTGCAAAGCTAACATTACGATAGGCAAATATTGTTAAGTGGCGCAGCGTGTGCCGCAGCGTGGCGTTTGTAGCGTTGTAATCAGTCGGACGGCAGGCGGGCCACACTTCATCTGATAATGAAGTGCACCAGCACTCTATTACTTTCCGTAACACGGCTTACATTTGATCTGATACGTCGTGTACATTTATGAGACAGGCAGTCGGAATTTGGACTCAGCTGTGTTAAACGATAAGAATTGTTTCTAAGATAGATTTGTTTTGATTTTTAGAGGATAATATATTGATTTTTACGACTTTGTTTTACAATGATTCACCCACACTTATACAAACATATTTAATACATTTATGAATTTCGTTTATAAATTTAAAAATTTAAATTTAAATTGTTTTTGTAATTTTATTCTCGATGTGAAACAAAAAGCTTATTTTAGTTATGTTCTGTATTTTTCACTCAAACTGAATTCATAAGTAGTTCGAAAGGGACAAAATAGTTTTAAAACCTATTGCATAGATATGAATAAGGCTCTTCACTAATATCCCAATTAAGCCGAGCTGTTCGACACCGGATATGAGATTACAGAGTGATCCGGAAATACTGCATACCTATCTGTGTACACTGTTATGGATTTTCTATTATTTTATCTTACTTTGTGGTACAGGAATTTAAGCTTTGGCCTTTAATGTACCATGTAAATTGAATTTTCCTTCCAACATGCACTTTAATAATATTTCATTCAACGACCCCACAATCATACGCAATATGTTTTCTAACTTATTCTGTTCTGTATACCGACCATCCACCTTTGATCCAACTAATTGGCAACCTTCGAATGAACATTTAGATATAGCCACATGCATTTCGGATATACAAATATCTAAAGAAAGTATATTACATACACACGTAAACTTACGCCTTTCTCCCAGAAGGGGTAGGCAGACGTGCCACTAGGACATCAACATTTCAGCTTGTTTGTTCCGTCTCACAATGTGAATGGGGGCAAGCCTATCGCCATTCTAACTCCGGGCTGGTAATGAATAGAAAAATCCAATATCACTTTGTTTGATCCGGGATTCGAACCGATTTCAATTACATTAACGGAAATCAAGGAGCTGGGCCAGATGGTGGACCTCTGAAGTGATATATAATCCCTTGCATATAATTCTATACCTTTGTCTGTCCATTTTTCCGCCAGTATGAAAAAAAAACCTTTATAACGACCATCTACAAAACCGGAGATAAATCCTATGTAGAAAATTACTGCCTCATCTCAATCTTTTCTAACCTGTCTAAACTTTTTGAGCATTTTGTACGTGACCCTCTATATTCATAGTTTCACCATATTACAAGTATAGCACCTGTGAAAATGGCTTTGTAAAAACACATTCTACGGTTAGTAATCTCATATATTGAATATGTATATTTTTAAGAATAAAGATCGGCGCGTCATAGTCGACGCAGGGTATGCACATGAAAATGTTTTCCAAAGATATCCAGCAGCAGGTGTCTAGGGTGGATCGCACATTACTTCTAGCGAAAATTGCACTTAACGGGATTCGTGGAAATTTCCTCGTACATTCACAATCGCACTGAAAAAGTAGCAGTTTAAAGTTTTGAATCTGACCACATAAATGCTATGTCTGGAATTCCACAAGGCTCTGTTTTAGGCCATCTACTTTTTGTTATTTATATAAACGATATCAAGCGCTGTTTTCTACGTTCATATTTTTAATATACGCTTATGACATGAAAATATATAAGGCTTGCAAATGCTTAACGACTCCTTATTAAATCAAGAAGACCTCAACGGACACTTCACTGACTGTTCGAATAACACACCTCTAAAGTTATCGTATAGGTTAAATTTGCTCACTTCAACCAAAACCTGATGACACAGCTCTGTGAGTGCAGCTTGGGTAAAGAAGGGGTTTGAAATGACTTATTTCCTTATACAGCATATCAGAGTAGATAATATATTTATTTCACAAATTCATTTGGTACTTTCATCTCGCGATACATTCGTCCCTAGTCCCCCTACTTTCGTTTTTAAATCCCACATTTCGCGATATACGTATGTGTATTCGTGTCCACAAAACAGATAAGAAGGATAACAAGTTTAATATAAGCACTAGGCACCGATAATATTGTTCCTATTATCAGGGGGATAACATTATCTAACGGCTGCTAATCAATAATGTATTCTATTACAAAGTAGCGTGCAATATTCCATTTAATTGCTTACAACACCATCCAAGTAGGTTGGTCTCCGTAGACGTAGAGAGAAGTAAGTATATATTTGAAAGAAAGTCGTTGAATAATTTTACCAATATTTCCAATAAATCGAAATTAGCGCCAAGATATTAACGATCGACTGAGATAAGATTGAGATTGTTTTTCGCTTGTTTTTCCTATAATATTTTTAATATTCTTTTACAATCACGTATAACAGTGGACTTTATATGGTGGTGAAAATGTTTATAATTTGTATGGTTTTAGAAATCTTTATTCTTATTAAGTTATTATATAAGTACCTGACTAAACGTAGAGCCTATGTATATGCGACTTAAAGAAAATTTTAATCCTTGTTACTATTTAATAAGAAGTGGCTACCTATGCATTTTCTTATCATTGTTTTTTTATATATCAATAAATATTATTTATAGTTATGATGTTAAAGGCGTGTTCATCATGTACACTTGCCATGACTGCACACAAGCCCTACTCGTGTTCGGTGTTATGCTATGCACCTATTTTGTGTAAAAAGTCGATTTCAATTTATGTAATGCATGCACGATCCATGACGTGTTATCGGTCCCGATTTGACTTGTTTAAAGATTTTGGCTTAAATTATTATTTATGTGACCAGTTTTGGTTAATCAGAGGTTTCTTTATCAGAGAATTGTAACTTAGTTAAAAGAAATTATAGGTAGGTTTTAGGCGACTTGTTCGCTGGTATTAATTGATGAGAAGGTATTAATAAATTAGCTCTAGCTATTCAAAATTTCTTATTATGGAGTAAATATATTTCAAGTCATATGCCACCGCTATCTATTGATAACTTTTAATCTTTATCCGAATTTAAAACTATGAATACAGTTTTGGTAGAGTAATTGCATAGCAACTAGAGAAGTGTGAGGTTGGGCTGCGAATGTAGGTATTAGGTTGTAGAGCCTCGTGATTCGCAGATGGCCGCGCAATAAAACAACGATCTTTATTCACAGCGCAGTAATAAGCGTCTAGTCGTTAAAAGTGGTAGAGCCACGCTGTTGTCAGCCATGACTCAGCAGGCTTGTCCGGGGCGGTACCACTGTCTCACAGGAAATTAACGTGAAGCGATAGGCTTGGAGGCCGGCAAGATAGGCTGTCGCGTTTCGTTTAGTCAATGAGTTTGCCAGATGGCCAATTTTCCGTTTTGCCATCTTTTTTCCTTCGCGCTCCCTTCCCGATTTGATTGACCGGCAACACATCTATGATCCAAACTTTATTGATGTTCATGGGTGGCAGGGATCACATACCATCAGGTGATCTGTATGGTCGTTTACCGCTCTTATTCAATAAAAAATGTTTGATATTGACTATAGCTTTCATTTAACAAGAACCATAAACTACCTATTACTTTTCCAAATAAAAGAGAATGAAATATAGCTGACTTGTAAATGTCGTTCACCAGTTAATGCTTCAGCTGTGTGTATGAATATTTATGTGAAGGTGTTTTCGATAGTGTCTAGCTAATAGGCATTTAATAACAGTGCCAGGTACCACGACACAGAATCAATAAGTGTAAGCGACAATGTGTGCCCGTATTAAGGTAGCGACTAACGACCCATAATCACCTACCGGGCGTTGGTCAAATATTTGCTTATAAATGGTGTTTGCTTGTAAACATTAAAACAATATTTACTAGTAGGCATTCCATAAGGTCACTGATAAGTATTCCTAAGTATGAAATAAAAAAACATTGAATCTTGAAAAATATACGTATATATACTCAAAACTTGAACAGTAAGACTGTAATGTCGAGAAAACTGAGCATTACGAAGTTTAATACAATTTATATATTGCTATTTTACCAGGCCAGATTATTTGATTGCACGGAGACCAAAAACAATTTAGGATCAAGATCCTACGTTACTCCCAAAGCAATTAAAGGAATAGTAACATAGCAATAGGGACAGTAGACACGAAATAATTGTACATCTATATTTATTACGTTATTCCAATGATATGACACGCACTACGTTACATGCGCAGTTTGCCAATATGTACACTTTAATATTTTTGGAGATATCATCATTATCATCGTTTATTCCATATTTGTACTAAAATAATGTATTTAAGTTTGCTTTTGACGTTACTATAGTCCTATTTATTTAGAAAAAAGTCGTCATTACTAATGTAACTAGTACCCATATCTTATTAAATAAATAGCAGTCGGAAAACGCCAGAAACCTGCTCGTTTCACTTAAGATATGTAATATCGCACTGTGTTGCTACAACTGTAATTTATGGCCGGATCTGAGGGTACATAAACCTTATTTGTTATAGGTGAAAATGTCTTATATTGAGATATACAACGAGAACATTCGGGACTTGCTGAATCCGGGTGCGGGGCCACTAGAGCTCCGCGATGAAGGGAGTAGTGGCGCCCCAGTGGTGGCGGGGCTGAGCGAGGTCCGTGCCAAGAGTGCTGGTCACGTCGCCGAGCTACTGGCTCGCGGAGACAGAGCACGCATCGCAGAGCCAACACAGGCTAACCAACATTCTTCCAGAGGGCATGCGCTACTCAGGTACTTCTAATACGATGAATTACTTTAAAACTAATTATAATATATAATATTTGAAGTATATTGGTAAAGAGAAGAAAATAATTAGTGATATATGGCTCTACTTTATGTAGAGTCTGCATTGATGTCGGACGACGGGCTTACATAAAATTTACAACCATAACACAATATGATATATAACGAAACAAAAACAAAGATAAATATTGTTTGCCAATCCCATTGCTATTTGGGTACGTAATATTTAATTTCGTTTTATGAAAGACTTGTGTGTTATCACAGAACAAATATTTTTATATGTCCATGGATGCAGTAATAATATATCTCATAATGTATGTGAACGATGAAGTATTAATTTGTATCGTGTATTATAATGGATTTGTTTATTGTAGTGTTACAGTTAGCAAGCAGGTGGACGGATGCACGCAGCGCGGCCGTTTATTTCTAATTGACTTGGCGGGGTCGGAGCGCGCGGGACTACGCGCGCGAAGGTTAGAGGGCGCCCATATCAACCGATCGCTTCTGGCGCTTGGCAACTGCATTATGGCTCTTTCCGGAGGAGCTAGGTACATATATGTAATAGTACTATCATAGTATTATAAGATATTAGTTCGCTATCTTTACGAGGTGAAAGTTCAGTTTGTTATTACCTAACGTGTACCCTTTGGTTTTATTTATTTTACACTACTTACCAGATGAATCGCGTAAAAAGTCGTATTCACAATACACACACACAAATATGGGTCAGAGGGTGGTAACTACGATGTTCAAATATTCATTTTTATCGACAGCCTCTGAAATGGAAGACCGCGGGTTCGATTCTTCCACCGCAACGAAAAACATATATTTGTTTGAGGTTTCAGTATTGCGGAACCGAAAATATTTCGTAGTCTCTGATACCCAAGACCTAAGTCTCGGTTATTATTGTGGGGTGACTGTTGGGTTTAATTTGTTTGTTGGTTTTCACCCAAAAATCTTAATAACGTTAGCGCTTAAATTTGAGTTTTACTCCTTGGTAACATTTATATGTAAAACATCACGGACTATGCTGCCGTGACATCAGATGGCCTTTACAGTTTACAGCCAACACAAATGGTAGTATTATACGGATAACCAATGAGTCTATAATGGTTGTGTGTAGATACGTGAACTACCGCGATTCGAAGCTGACGCGGCTGCTGCGCGAGGTGCTGGGCGGGCGCTGCCGCACGGCCATGGTGGCGCACGTGGCGGCCGGCGGCGCGCACCGCGACACCACGCGCTCCACGCTGCACTACGCGCAGCGGGCCTCCGTCATCACCAATAGGGTACAGCCTTATAGAGGCAGCGCTGCCATATATTTGCATTTTCAAAAATGTAGTTTTTTTTTATTCATCATGTTGGTAGCACTGCTATATCAGTCAAAATTGAGTTAATTTTAATTTAATTAATATTAGTTGAGTTTTATTTAATATTAGTTAGTTAAATTATGTGCAATAACTTCTTGCTAATGGTATAGATGAGTTAATGGATATGCAGATATGCACATTGGTGAGATCTTTAGCTCTGCTAGTCAATAGTTACGTGGGCTTGATAGTATTCGGGAATCGGGTATGCACAGAGAGTAGGTACCCGAAATTCGATAGTTTTCGTCCGTAAATATGTCCACTTTTAAACCACCATGTACGCCGGTCGCTGTCCGAGGAGATACAAAAATCCTAGCATGTGATTCTATTTCTACTATTCATGGCATATATATTTTAATCGCGCTGTCTCATATTGGGGCGGAGATTAGTCCTGGAAAATATGGGTGCCTATATCGGAAACTCTGCCTGCTCTTTTGGTGCACTTATGTGGCACATAAGTGAGTGCAAAATGGCTCAATGATACGTATCTCCCTCTAATTTTAAAGGTCGGCATGCACAAGATCCGCAAATAGTGTGGATGACCCATGCAGGTTATACCCAGTGATATTGCCCTATAAACCAGCAACGAAATAACTTTTTTTCAACGATGCATTATTAAACTTTACAGTATTTATTTCTCAGATTGAACGTGATTTAATAGAGACTCCCATGCAGTTATCACAATACCGGACGGTAATCAATGACCTGCGAGAAGAAATCGCAAGACTAAAAGTAAAAATGAAAGATTCCAGGTGATTACAGTAACTAGATTTACTTTGTTGTCAATATCTGATAAATTGAATAAAATACTAAATGGAATAATATATAGCATTGCATATCTATTCAATCAACAAAGCTTCAAAAACGATTTGACAAGATTCGTTTAATTTCCATACATCTCAGTAGCCATAGTATTTAATTAAAATGGTGATCCTAGCTAAACCATTCATTCAAAACTGAGATATGTGAGAACCAATCTTTATATTATAAGGTCAAGAGAAGACATCCGTGCGGTTGAAACAGAACTAGAGGAGAAGCAACCCGAGAGTGCAGAGCATCTGAAATCTCTACGCGAATCGATTGTGTCGACATTCAAACAGCAAATGCGACTGCGACGTCGGTTAATGGAGCTGGACAGTCATCTGCTGGGATTGGCTCTCGATGCTGAGAGGCAACACGCAGCCATTTCGCACTGGGAAGCTCGGTTCAACCGCCTCTATAAGCCTGTCAATGTAACCGGCTCCAGACTGAGCACTCAACAAAGTTACAGGTAATGTTATTTAAAACATATAATATTTACTTATTCAAAAATTAATTGAAATATTCATCAAATAAGTAACAAAGGAGCATAGTAACAAGTGACATTCTTGATGCCACTATCTGGATAAGCTGATCTCCGATATTTCCGATAAAATGATATTATTTTTGTTATTGTATTTTTGAATTTTTCGTATCTTATCTTTAACCTGAGGATCAACAAAACATTGGAAAGTAACATCTAAAAAAGCATGTTTTGGTGTGACACTTTACTCTTAGGAGTGTTCAGAACTGGATGGTTTGTTGATGTTGTATACCTTTTGTTCATTTTCCGTCAGATGCTTGGTGTCGATATTTCTTTCCACTTTGTTTAAGTTTATCGTTTGAGAAATCGCATCTGAGTTACCCGAAATTAGAACTTGTGCCAGGCTTGGCGAGACCTATCACATCTTCAACATAAAGCGGGAAACCAGTCGAGTGAGTGAAGATATAGTGTAACAATCACAGAAAATAACTTTACGGTGCAGCTGTTTTTGATTATCTACAAAAGTATTTAGTGATAACCCCACTATTCAATGAGATATTATAGGTTCTAGAGAAGTAATCCCTAATAGAACATGTACATGTATCGTTATAGGTATACAGGGTATATCAAGACTGCTACCGAAAACGAAGCCGGGTGCTAGTTTTAGTGATTTCAGACACAATGCAATTAAAATTTCACCAAAAAGCGCCATTTTTTTGGTGATTTTTAAATACTGCCGTGTTTGAGTAGTAAATCTATAGTTTTTGCTATAATAATAATGTTTACCCTTCCGTAACATAGCGTATTTGAGAATAAAAAGGGTTTACACTTTACACTATTATTTTTATTTATTTATTTTAAACACTTTGTACACAGATGTAGTACAGGCGGACTTAATGTCCAAGGGCATTCTCTACCAGCCAACCTTAGGGTAGTGCAGAGAGACGGCAGGTGCTAATTAATCAATTTTAGAGAACACTGTATTTAACACCCAAACAAGATGACATAAAAAATATCTACAACAAATTGTCGCGTTTCTTTGTGAAATTTTTTGTTACATTGTGATTGTAGTCACTAAAACTACCACTCAGCTTCCTTTTCGGTGGCAGTCTTGATATACCCTGTATCTCGGTGCTGGTTGTCGGTTGGTATATATTGTATGTGTGTGTAGGGGCGGGACGGGCGCGTCGAGCGTGTCGGCGGGCAGCGAGCGCGCGGAGGCGGAGGTGGCGGTGGAGCAGGCGTGGGCCGAGCTGGCGGCCGTGGAGCGCGAGCAGGAGGCGGCGCGGCAGGAGCGCGCGCGCGTCGAGGCGCATCTGCACCAGGTGCGCCTGCGCGGCGCGCAACTTGAACAGGTACCTGACACACTTCTTACCTATTAAGGTTTTTGATTTTATTTTTTACAAGAAAAGTAGTAAATTTTATATAATACTAATAAACGCAATCAGAGTAATTAGTTGTAAATATTTTAGTCTTATGTAGGTAAATATATACGTAGTTATAAGTATCTATGTTTTCACGTTGCATCAATGCTGTCTATGCGCAGGAGCTACCCGCGCACATAAGCAGCGGTCCGGAGCGCGAGGTGCTGGCGCTGGTGTGCCGCGTGCACGAGCTGGAGGCGGACAAGCTGGCGCTGCAGGGCGAGCGGGCGGCGCGCGCGCACGAGCTGCGCCGCCGCGACCTCGCGCTGCAGCGCCGCGACGCGCAGCGACGGCTCTCCGACGAGATCATCACACGACAGCGACGGGCGCTCGACGGTAACGCACTATACACTATACATGCATTGCTAACTATTCTCCGCAGGCGTTTTTTTATTTATTTACAAAAAATATAACATCTTAACAGCCGAGGTCAAGGCAGATATACCGTCGTATATCAATATAAAAGAAAATAACTATAAAAGAATATATAATATTTAATTTAAAATAATAAAACTTGCTATCAGAATAGAAAATAATGTTTATCATTCAAAATAAAATTAAACAATTCGAACAAAAATAAAAAAATAAGCAAGAAAAAAAAACAAGTTATTCTAAGATTCGTAACATCTCTCTAAACATTGTTGAGCTACTTCCGTGAATTTAGGTAGGCTGCAATAATTGAGATCAATGTTCTCAGCGAAGATGTTGAGAAGGCTTACAACGCGCGACAGGGATGCAAATTTATTTCAGTACAGCCACGGCAATGGGCTTTATCAGTTTTTGCACTATCAAAATTCTGGGCGGAGATTACTTGGTCGGTCTGAGTGAGATTGCTGCGGCGAGTTTATACTGCCCTCCCAAACCCATGCAGAAATCGAAACCTGCGACGCCCCATGCTGCTGCTTGACTGTGGCCTTACCGTTTTGTTAGCAAAGTGGAAAGTAAATTATTCAATGGCGTTTCACCTACTTTTAAAAAAGGTTAGCGCCTGCATTGACAATATGACTAAGGATTTATGAAATAATGATGACAAATTGACTAAGTCTAACTTTATAAACTAACTTTATAAAATAAAGATAAAAATCTTGCAGAACTAGGTGTTGCGATGCCGCCTGAGTTGGCGCAGCTCTACGAGCTGTACCAGCAGGAGATCCACGCCTCCACCTACACCGAGAACAACGACGTGTACACGCCGCCATACCGCCTGCCGCCCATCTCTTCTAGGTTCGCACGTGATGTCATTTACAACTATTGCTATTTTACTATGGACTCTTTTGTCATACCCATATTGTTATTAATCGTAGTCGCAAGACGTCCATCCTCCAATCAAGTTGACATACAGAATTAATAGCATAGTGAAGAACTATACATAAGTCAACAACATATCGGATATATTTGTTGCGTTGTTAAACTCACATCAAGAATTACATTCCAATCGTGTTATTGCTTGTTGAAAATTTCTAGGCCCCGCTGATATAGAAACTCTAAATATGCCAAAATTACAATGACAATACTAAATTACATTACGAACATATTATTACAAAAATGATTTGCATTTTTAATCATACTATAAAATTTGGGAGATATTTTGTTTATAGATAATAAAACCACTTTTAATTATTAATGATCTGCTTCCACCAAATGATCATTTGCTTGGTGATTAATATTTCCCAGCAGATATCGCTTATCATTTGTTATTTTAGATTCTACATCATTATGTTATCTACTCTATCGCCCAATCAGTCGTATAAATACCAATATTCGATTATTATTATTTACTTAAAACTGGCAGTTCTTTAATGTGATAATTTATAATTTTTAAATTTATTATTGAGCACTTTAGTTTCTCCACTCCCTGGTGCCTCGTGATATCATAATATGTTCGACTTTAATAGCCATGCTCTTAAAACGAATGATTTCAGAGTATCACATTTACGTACCCAATTAATTATCGATACGTAATTAAATATACGATAAAATACCGATTTCTATTAACTGTGCCATGATCAACCTAAAGAAATAAATCATTATCTAGAAATGATCGTCCATTTTTTGCTAAAATCTCTGCTACTTCTATTATCTGAAGATATACTCGTATATCATGTTTCGGGTTGGGTAAAGTGAAATTGAATTTTTCTATTAATTATCAGACCAGAGTCAGGAATTTGTGCCCGATATGGTGATAGGTTCGTCCCCATGGACCTATTATTTTATTATGTCCATGCTCGCCCCCTATCATATTGTCGCACGGAACATACAAGGCGAAATGTGGGTGTCCTGGCACCTCTGCCTACCCCTTCTGGGAAAAAGGCGTGAGTTGATGTATGTATGTAGCGGTATGTTGTTCAGTATGTCGGAGCTGACGTGGTCGGAGAGCTCGAGCGGGTCGGGGCGCGGCTCGAGCTCGGGCTCGGGCGGCACGCTCACGCTCGACCACCTGCCGCGCCTGGCGCCGCAGCCGCGCCCGCGCACACGCTACAGGTCAGTACACTCTATACCACACTTTAGTCTATATCTATTGTCTATTCTACTTCTAGAATTTTCCTGGCATTATGATCATGCCAATAGATATGCACAATAAAATTGATTGTCCAGATATATTGTTTCGATTTAATATTAACGTACCTCGTAGACCACCACGGAAACCTTCTCCATTTTTCAGCATTCCTAAGTTCAAAACTAATCTTGGGAAGAACACTCCCATCGCGCGAATATCCCGACATTATAATATATATGCAAACAAGCTTAAGGAACTCGACCTTATAACTAATAGCTCTCACACATTTAATAATATATTAAAAGAAATGGTATAATATTTTAAATTCCAATATTGTTACGTGGTTGCTATTTATATTTATATTATATTTTTTAAATTTTTTATTGTCTTTTTTGTGTTGTCTCTATTGCATGGTATAATGTTACTGTACTTTTAAAATATTAATATTAATAATTTCAATGATTGAATTTATGTTTCTTGTTTTTGTTTTGTCTTATTCAAGTTTTATTAAAAAATTCATTCAATTTCTATAGCTAATTTAATTTAATTTTGTTGTGATTTTGTTGATTTTATATTGTTGATTTTATATTGCTGTGTTACCGTATTACTATTACTGTGATTTTTGTAATTAGTTAAGTTTTAGCACTTAGTGGACTTATATTATTTTAGAAGTATGTCATTTTGTTATAATAATATTATGTTTAGTCTGATTATGATATGATGTCATTCACGGAGTTGTTACGTTTCTGTTTTTTATTGTGTTCTAAATAACCTTGTTAATTTCACCTTAATTTTAATGTTAAGTCTGTCTAATACTCCAAAATTATATTATGCATGTTGTGGCACCTACAGGTAATACTTTAAGCATGATACCAAATCAATTATGTATTAAATTTAAAAATCATTGTAATTACCATTGGTTGTCCTCAAATAAATAAATAAATAGATTAACGGCCAGTTTTAAAACCTATTTTAGCTATCGAATATTTTGTCTTCTTCGCTCAAACTCAATTCAAAAGTCGTCCGGAAGGGAAAAATGTTTATTTATTTATTTATTCTTTACTGCACACAAAAGAAAAAATAATACAATATTTAACAAATAAAATGAAAAAGTACAGTTGGCGGTTTTATTGCCCTATGCGATTACTTCCAGACAACTTTTGGATGGATGTAAGAAAAGGACAAGAAGAGAGGGCGGTATAGAATTTAAAGGTAAACATGCTCAGAGCATGTAAAGGAATAGATAAACAAATTATTTATAATAATATATTATACACAATATGATAAAAATATATTATATAAATATATATAATATATTTTATATACATACATATATGAATACTTCTATAGATAAAAATACATATATATATACATACTATAAATTACCTATTGAGACAAAAATAGGAAATAAAATGCAGCTGCTTATAGAGAAAGGTTATTTAAACCTCATACTTTAAACATCTTTTTGAAATATGTTTGTCAGTGTTTTCGCCTGTCTTATGACAACTGGTAGTGCATTCCACAGTCGAACGGCTTGGATTGTATACGACTTGTCCATAAAAGTCGTGGTATGCACAGGCATTCTCAACTTCAAATTCTTCGACGACCTCAAGGACCTTGAATGAGAATCATGGGGAAATATAAATGTTTCGTTAACTAAAAAATATTATTATAAAAGTATCTATGTATAAGGCCGTTAGTATATTGATAATACAAAAGCCGTCTTGCAAAAGTTGAGTTGCCCACATGCTCTTCAGGAAACACTTCGCTAAGTGCATTACGACTGATTTCATAAATTTGCAAAAATAAAGATATGTTACCTCTTAGGCAATCGTCATAAATGTTGGTTTTTAATAGAATATGTATTTTCACTATATAGGTAAATATCCTAGTGCTGGATATCAAAATGTCTACGTGCGACGGTTGGTCAACCTCTATCGGTGACGTAGTTTCAAATAATGTGTCATTGACCACAACAGTCTGATGTCATAGTAAGGATCTAGTTAATAAATAAAGCCAAATAAAGCTCATAATCATTATGAGTGACGTGAAAAGACCATCATAAACTGGCCATTAGTTTAATAAACAACCAATTGCCGCATAGGTTGCTTTAGGCCAGCTTGGTGGAAATAATGTGAACTCTATCACGCAAAGAAAAGCGCCTATGCCTAATAATGAGATGTATGTACATAGTTATATAAAAAGTAATTTAGTACACATTATTCACCTGACCTCGTCAAATCGAGTACTTTTTTCCTATATGTAAAATGGGTGATTGTGCCGCATTAGATAAATGACTTTTACCAAGGCCCGTAACGCATCAATAGACTCATCAAGGTTCTTTAAAATTACTGATTGTTTACAGTCTTATGTGCGAACGTTTTTCGCGTAATGAAAAATCGCCTCTTGTGCCAGAATTGATTAGTGAGGATTAAGAGAAAAGAATCGTGACTAATATAATAATGTTGTTTCTGGTAGGTATGCATATATAAATCCTTAGAGCCTATATACAGGGTGGAAATCCTGTGACTATTCTGACATATATTTATTTACAAATTAGTAAATAATTCAAATGGTGTCGTTTCGTTCTTAGCTTTGATTGGTAGTGAAATATTCACTGCAAAGGTTTAGTCTTTAAGGTTAGGTATTATTTGGGTCTTAGGTAATTGTTATATTATAGGTAGAACGCCAAACGAGATATCAGTGGCCGCATTTGTCTTTAAAACACTTGTACTTATCTTTAAGAGTTTCCGAGATGTTTCGACTTAATTGTTAAATTTAATATTGCGTTAAGTAGGTAGGTACTGAAGAATTTAAAGTGGTTGAAATATGATTTAGGGCAATAATGTTTATAGATTCTGGGTTATAGATAAGAGTCGAGGAGGTGAGGCAACATCAGTTAATATGGCGACAAAACTTACGTAGCGCAGTTGGTTATATAGATGCCGGCTGTAAAGCGTAAGGCCGCGGGTTTGATCCACTCACCGAAACAAATAGTTGTGTGATCCACAGGTATTTGTTTCGTGTCTGGGTGTTTGTGAGACCAAACAGTCTCTCGTAGTTACCCACGACAAAAGACTCTGATATTAGTGTGGGGTCAGAACTACGTAAGTGACTGGTGTGTATTGATTGATTGATTGATGTATAGCTAAGACAATATTCGATATTGTTATGAGAAACAAAAATATATCTTATCATTTGTTATTGAATTGGTTGCACCGATCTAAATTCAATACCACTTTATAAATGAGTCATAACTGTCCCCGGTGGGGTAATCTATATAATGAATAGTTTGATAAGATCCATATCTACATATTTTTGATATAACATTGTTACTAAGTTATTGAAGTACATGGATATTTACGTATTCCCAATACAAGTCAAATCTCAGGACATTTATTTCTTACAGATTGTAGAAATACTGAGCATTTGATCGCCAGGTGTCGATATGATTAAATTGCCTTTCAACAGAATTATCCTAAGAAATAATTAATTATGATGCCCAATATCCCTTTCCTTTTCCCATCCTTTTTCCTTCTCACTCTCCTCTCGATTTGATAGGCTGGCAGGCGGTAATCTATGATCCAAGCGTTGTGGATGTTCATGGGCAGCAGTAATGTGACCATCAGGTGACCTGTTTGTTCTTTTGCCGGATCTATGAATAAAAAAATAAAATAACGAGCTGACATTATTAATTATAGTAAAGAGGACGATAGCTATCATCATCAAAAGTAATTGGTATTATACATTCGATCCGATACCTAGGTAGTTACAAGATAATTGACATCGCGAGGGGCAATCAATACCAAATACCCATATATGTAGTATCACCCATCAATCAAATAGGTCACTTGCATTTTATTTTATTGATATTATTTATGTAACTTTAATATTCAGTACTTTAATAAATGCTCTAGAATATAGAATAATATTAATAACACTTACTTACTAGAGTGATGTTGTTGGAAGCGGTAGCGGACCAATTCCAATCAGAGGGTCCGAGATCAAGCTTGATCGCAGCATTCACTTTGCAAACTTTCCTACATGTTATTTTTTTGTTAGTCACCTTGTTATTTTTGTTTGTTATTGCCATAGAACATATTCGGAAGAAAACTGCAGAATTCAACAAGAATTTTCGTAAATAAAGTATGTCAACTCATTCTGCGGCAATGTGATGGCAAATGGACTAGTCCCACTCAATGGTAGAGACTCTTGTTCCGTAGTAGGTGTATAATATGATATATGTGTATAAATCAGGGAACAAGGGAATCACCGGCTGTGAGGCCGCGAGTTCGATTCCTACACTCTTCATTGTACTTTTCGTATAAACTATAAGTATTTAGTTTCTGTTACACACGGAGTTAGGAGTGTTTGTAAATGGGTATTTAACCGTAGAATATCTCTAACGTTCGAATACTAAAACACCATTTAAATACTATGCTGCACTTAACTACGTAAGTCTCATTTAAATGTACTCACTTAAATGTATTGCAATGATTGGCGGGACGAGCATGCCATTCGCCTGATGGTATGCGATACGACTGCTCATGAACAGTAGCAAAACCAAATAGCACCTGGAATTACAAACCAATGCTTGTCATTCCACTGCGCTCGCCATCCTGAGACATAAGATGTTAAGTCTCAATATGTCCAGTAATTACTAGTATTTGAATGGCGTTTAAGTATTCGGTCGTAAGGGTATAGCCTAAGCTGTATTAATTGTTTGTTGCAGTCAAGCCAGCGCTACATTGAAGAGATACGCGAGCGATGAGAGCCTGGTGATGGCGGAGCCTCGACGGGGGGGCGCGGCGACCTGACTCCACCATTAACGATGTGCGGATTTAAAATATATTTCACTACACGTTGTGCATTTCGCGTGGTTTGTTTGTATTCCCACCGCTGATGTTGGCGTAGACGTTTGAAGAGGGAACTATTAGAATTCCTTGGATGTATACGAGGAATTTTATACCCTTTTTTCAGTATTAAGGGTTGTGGATCCTTGGGGTTGCCCTTTTCTTTGTTACGTCATACAGGACCGTGATCGGATTAGGCCCGGATTTAGTAATACTTTCATTCCAGTGTAATTGTAGCGATTTTATAGAATGGTGTGTTTAAATATATTTGGGGTTCCTACAATAATTGTTGTCTTTTATTTCATCTGAATCTATATTTAGCAAATACATAGAATATATTTTAGCTTAATTGATACGATTTTGTTTTTTTTTTATTTTGCATTGTTCTTCAACACTACACGTAAATAATTCCAAGTATGAGCTATGATTTTATGACCCAATATATTTCAAGTAATTTACCAAAAACTTACAGTTTGTGAGGTGAAATATCAAATAATGAGTATTCCCGCACTGAAACTCAAACTCGGACCTCAGTTCACTGTGCAACCCTATGGTGCAAATGCTGTAAACGCAGCAATGCTGCACCTTATTCAATAAAAATCCTTATATATTTTTTTAGAACGATAAATGACAATGAAACAAGTATTATTTAATTCGAGTGTATATTGAGATTGACAATGGTATCTACAGTTATAATAACAATAATTCTTATCAATAAATAACCTTACCTACTTGTAAAATACTTACTGTTAGTTAATATTACTCATATCAAAACAATCTCTTATTAAGGCACTTGTTTGGTCGATATACAAAATATACTTACACATATTCACTACTTAAAAAAACCTAAATTGACTACTTTTTTATACGTACTAGTTACGTAATTTCTATATTTTGGTTACATTAAATTTAGGTATTTTTCGCCAACCAGCAATAGGCCAGGGTCGGTGACTATGTACTAGGTACTGTCAAAAAAAAAAACAAATTCAATTGTACAAAATATGTACTCTACATTGTATTAAGGCTCCTGCCTCGTGAACAGAAGTAACCGAATTGAGACTAATACTTAGTATTCTGTACTAATACAGTATACACTATAGAGGGTGACAATGTACTACGCCCTCTCGAAAAAAAAACAATTGTACAAAATATGTACTCTATGTTGTTTTAAGGCTCTTACCTCGTAAACAGAATTAGCCGATTGGAGACTACTACAGTATACAATCCCATAGAAAAAAATATTTTACTTCATGCTCAATTTCCAAAGAACTATCTTTTTTGTGTGAACATTATAATTATAATATTGGTATTGAAAATTATTCATAAACATCTCATTTTTTAACGTAGGCACTTTTAAATTATGACACTTAAGTAATAGTAACTATTTGAATAGTTTACGGAATACGTGCTACGTAATCCATCGTCAAAACTTAACATTAAGAAAGGACGGTGTTCATATAATAAAATACGTTGTAAATAATAAAAAACGAAGAATTTAAATAAATTATTAAATAATTAATAATCTCATAAAATTTTAGCTAAAATAATAGCTATCTTACACAGCTAATTGTGTTTGACACAAAGCGTAGAATATTATCGCTCTTATTGTGTTTGAATAGGTATATCAATGTTAACCTAATTAATACAAAATATATTACCGAATCACGTGATCAGCTAAACAATTACGGAATTTATTAATCATCAATGGGGTATTTGACTATGAAATATTTTTTGTATTACTGAGCGTACAAACACAAATACCTACCATTTAAATAAATATTTTCTGTATTAAAGTAGCTTGTAACTAAAAGCAAATATTAGTATGTAGTGCAGTGGGGGATCTTAGAGTTTCTCACATCCGCACACTGTAATGTATATTAAGACTTGTGACGTCACTAACTTTGTTACAAATCCCTTTTCCCTTTCCTTCTACACCCACTACAAGATATATAACGTTTCAAAATTTTTAAATGATTTACATAATTGTCTGTTTGGATACCTTTTGGTAAATTCATTAAATACAATGCGTCAAATACCCTATTGTATAAATAATCATAAATTTAATCCGGCAAGCTATTTGTATGAATTAGGTTCATTTATTTGTTCTTTATATGTAGATATTGCTACCTAATACATTTCTCTTTTAAACATAACTGCCTATATTTATGTGTATCGATTAAAAGTTGTTGAAATTACCATAACATTATCTTATAGTAGGCACGATTTAAGTATTTTTAAGTAAATTAATGTGGAATGTATTTTAAATCAACTGAATCACTTAAAAAGCGATAATAATATCGTATTCTAATGGTATGAAGATTTTTCGCCAATGTACATATCTGTATATTTTCTTATTTAATTACATAATTATATTATGTGATTTCATTATCGTTTTTAGCGAGAGTGATATCTATAACTATCAATTTTAGACTTCATTTTGCACATCATTCAATAATTTAGTGCAGGTGTCTTTTCAACGAATATTTGGTATTTATAAAAGTAATGCAGGTGGTATTAGCATTCCTTTTAGATTACATTTTTAGACGACACTATGACTAAGCAACCACTAAGATCACGTGCATGTTGCAGGTGTTGTAAATATAAACACATTTCTTAGATATTATCAAAGGCATGTTTATAAAATAGACCGCACTAACCTTGGGCAGATCTGATCTGATTCCATCAGTATTAATACTTTATCCTCACAATTTACAGACAATATACGAAAGTCCAATAGATAATGTTGAATAATATGAACATAAGTGGGAAAAGAACCCTGGAGCGTTTGTCGATCCAAGTGGCGATCTCCTGAGGAGTCATGGTGGTCCAGGTGTGGTGCTTGGGAGGCTCGTCTGATCCCTCGCTGGCGTTGCTCTGAGCCTTGCCGCCCGGGCTTGACATCAAATCGTCGAAGCTCTGTGTTGTTATTGTTGGCAAGTTTATCGCAGAAGGGAAGCTCTGAAAATGTACAACATTTAATTAATATTCGGTATAATATTGAGGTAATATATTACACAATTATTTCTGTCATTTAAATAACGTATTCTTGTATAACTGCAAGCGAGCGTGCGTATTCTACTCATAAATCATCTGATTGGCATCATTATAGGTATAGTTTTATCCGGTCGCCTTATAGAGCAAATACCTGCAGCAAATATAACAATTTACCTCGTTAGTCCAAGCGTGGTTGCATTAAACAGAAAGGTACAAATGTATACAAGTTCGTTTGGAGGCGAGATACGAATATGAGTAATGAAATGTGACGTACGTGTACAGTAAGGTAGTTGTTGTATCCCGGGCCGGCGGGGTCGTTGCAGCTGGTCTCCTGCTGCAGCGAGGAGCAGGAGCGGGACTTGGTGAGCTGCGGTGAAGACTCTTGCAACTCTTTCTGTAGTTCTTTGCGGGCCAGCCGCGGAGTCAGCGTGCTCTTCAGTATGTACTTACTGTTCACCTTCTTCAAGCTAACAGCCTTCCTGTAATCAATATTTATTTATTATTATCGTTTGTTCTCGCACCATTGCATTGGTTGATTTGAAAAGTCCTTGTACTAGGCTGGAAACACAGTCGTATCCCAATTCTGTAGGCTTACCTATGTATTAGGTAAGGTACTAATATACCTTTGTTTAACCTTTTACTAAGTTAAATGTTTATTAATTGGGTGATTAATTGACAATCAAATTAAGTCTATATTGCGGTTAATGTGAAATCATAAAATACAGTTGAGTGTGCATACGTAGGTAATTCGTTTAACGGTAATTCATAGGGTTTAAGGAAATATTGTGCAGTGAGGTATATTCTCACATTCATTATGTTTACCGTTTTAATAGTAAGGATAAAGCCATGTCTTTAAAATAATAAGAGAAAATATTATACGAGTACATAAACTTCCAAGTAATGTAACCCATGAAATTTCTTACTTTCTACGCCAAATTGTGTTGACAAAAGCAAACTCCACCAGAGCGGAGAAGATGAAACCAGTGCAGCCCAAGAACCAAATTTCGCTCGCTTTGATATAAGATACTTTCGGAAGCGTTTTCGCCTGCGACGACGCGAGAGTAATAAATGATAACATTGTGCTTGTACCTAAAACAAACAACATCCATCGTTATTTATAACTCACAAGAATTACTACTGTGATTCGCACTATATTACTAAGTAAATAAGTTTAGTTGTTTACCAAGTGTAATTCTTGGTGCCGAAGCATCTGCTTGCAGCCAGAATGTTACCCACGACATGGCGACTATCATCATAGATGGAATAAAGTAGTCCATGAGATAGTAACCCACTTCACGGCCAAGTTTGAAAGTGAATTTCAAGGCACTGTAGTTACCCGCTGTAAGGAAAAAAATATTTTATTAATTTGAAGAAAAATCATTGATACATAGCTATATTTTGAAAGCAGGGTCACGATAACAACACTCATATTGAAGGACATTACATCTACCTCCAGCCTGCCGCATATTGACTATATCTCCGCGAACTACGGACTCGTTTGTCCAATAATCTATAAGAGAATACTCAGTCAGGTGCAGTTCGGAGGATAAACGAACCGGGTTGTCTTTTTCCCACATCATGCGTAATATTGAAGCGTTGTATTTCCCTAAAAGTAAGAAAAATATATTATGAAGTTTTTAAAACAATCGTCACAATGATGATTCAAAAGGATTCGTCAGCGGGATTTACAGACCGCAATTTACTTACAGCTTTCTAAGTTCATCGAGCAAGTTTGATCATCGAAGGGGAATTTCTGCAAATTCATCCAACAGTAAAGAACCGCTTGCATGCGTCGGCTGAACAGCACCTCGCCGTCGGGTGCTATCGAGATGAGCACGTCTTTGCTGTCGGTGCCCATGAGGCTGGAAGACTGCTCGTTCGACATGTACAGGTGAGGAACCCATATACGCTGTCTCAAGTCGCTTTCCCCGATGATTCTCGAACGATCCGGTGAATACAGAGCGTACGCCAAACGAGGATCCGTCCAACGTAATTGTAGCAGGAAATGAAGTTTGAAATTCTGAAAGGCATTCATATTGGACATGTTAATAGCCATTTTTTTACGTCTTTATACATACATAAATAAACACACTTTTTGAGTTTTGGCACAAATGTGCGAAAAATCCATTTCAGTTTGATGTCATATTCAATCAAGTACATGTATTTTTACAGTCTAGCTCTAGCTCATGTGAATATGATTCATTAAAATTCAGGCGTCGTATAATAATGTAGCATTAACAACCTTATCTGTCATGCAATTACATACATATATTTGGTATTAATTAAAAAACGGGCAAGTGCGAGTCGTACGCGCACTAAGAATTCCGTACAGCACATGAACACAATTAGCTAGTGGACAACTGTCCAATCTACTTATTCATCGTTGCAATTTCTGCAAGCCAGACTCCTATGATGGTAATTCTAAAATTGAAAGAATAACCACAAAAATATTGGAGTAAAAGCCAAATACAGCTTTGCAGTTAAAAAACAATTCATTTAACTCAAAATGAATTTTGTGCTTTAAAACGATTAACATTTTCTTCAAGATCATATCTAGAATGACTGATACCCACGAAAACAGGTAAAAAGGTAGCTTATAAACATATAATTTAAATTATTATTATAATTTAAAGACAATTGAAATCTTTAAATAAATTGTTCTTTAGGGCAATTGGAGTGTTTTAATTTCAGTATCGAATAATATCAAGAGCTATATTAAGAACTTACCAAGTCGTGTGCCTCTGCTGGTTGTATGAAGTACACATAGGCGCTCGCGTGGACGTACACCACGTCTCCGGTCTGGTAGGTCGGCAGCAGCAGCCGGTCGTACCGGCACTCGTTCGCCAGCCGCGACAGGAACTCAGATTGTGTGTAGGAGTCGCCCTTCTCTAAACTCGGACATTCCGGTAGTAAAGATTGTCTGAAATTTATATAGAGGCATTTTATTACTAATGGTAGAAGTAGTTTTGCAATTTTCAGGTACAAAATTAGATATTACAAATCTTTCGTTGTTGTTCATTTGGACTGATGATTAAATGTATAATGTAGGTAGTATCAATTCAATTTCATTGTATTACTATACCTTCTACATAAATGAATGTAAATAAAAATATAACTTAATAAATAAAATAGGTAGCAATCAACAATTGAAGTTATTCAAGGTTTAACTCGAGTTAGTCACAATGGTTGCGGATTTGGCAGACGCGATATAGTTTAGCTTCTTATATAATCTGCACTCCATCACGCTTAGACATGATGTGCCGGTAATGACAATGTTAAATAAACTCTCTTTTCTTTAACAATGGCCAGGTGTTTACATAGATACAACGTCTCGTATCAGTATAATATATGGATTCATGGTACGGCAAGGCCGAAGTAGGAGCTGCTAAAGAGAACAATGCTAATATTTGTGGTGTCTGATAACATTATGAACCAATTCTTTTAGATATCAACGAGATTTGCTCTTAGATTAACGTTAAGCCGTTCGCTACGTGTAATTAAATATGTTCTGGTATTATTCGAACTGGAAGTGCCTATGCTGTTTCCTTTCTGCACTGGCACAAATAAACGTCGGGATTATTGTTTTGTCATTATCTTATACATATATAGATAACGTTCTACTTTTCATAGTAAGAGTTTTGGTAAATATTTCAATGACGTAAACCGCAGAGTAGGCAAGTTAAAGCATGATTAATAACCAAATGACGCCAATATTTTTCAGGACCTTTCTTTGCGTCGGTTATATTTTTACCTAACGAATACAAAGTCCGGTAAATTTTGAAGATAGGCTTTTACGAAAAATTCATTCATTCATACGACTAGATTGATAAGGATTAAGGATCATAACAACATAATACGTTTAGGTAGTTACGTTATGCGTCAATGCACTACAGATACTAGTGTTACCTACTTACTCTAAAATAACCAAAACACAGTGAACCCCTCTTATTTACATTAAGGTTCAGTGTTTAATTCAAAAATTGTACATATTTCGAATATTTCAATAGGCATAAGAAACATTTAGTTAAATGTCCACAACTTGAGAAGTGCAATTTTCAAAATCGCCTATCACTTATTATAATAGGTTCACGTTTGCTTAATGATTGGATATTTGGTAGAATTACAGCTATTATTTAGTATTCTGTGCTATTATGGAGTAAGAGAATTATTCAGTAGTGTGGTTACTTATTCATACTGTCGAGCATACCTATTACATTTTCCGTGACAAACAGGCTGTATTTGGTGATAAAGTTATCGACCAATTTATGTCTATACCTACTGTGCTTTCAACACAAAAACGAATGCAAAAAGATAAAATAATTGCTGGGCATAGTTATTGGTTTTTCGTTACTACCATCTTCAGTCACAGGAAACACACTGCTGAATATAAACCTACTGAAAATGGCTTGCAGCGACACCCTGTAGTCTTTGTCTTGTCGGTAGAAGGCTATCATTCGACAATGCATCAACATCAGCTACTCCGCCGCGCTATTTGTCCTGCCAATTGCCACGTTAATATTCAATTCAACGGGATTTTGTCGGTACCTCTTGGTCTCTTAAAGATCGCTTCATTTCTTTTTTAATGTAGTAAGATTCTTAGCAATGTCATCTCCGAAACTCATTGACCTTGAGTCTTCTCATGAGACCTAAGGGTCAGTGTTGTGTGTGTCTAGTAATCGACAACAATTAAAGACTGGTGTCTTGATGGATGAGAATTGAGACTAGACGACATGAAGATACGTACTTATTTTTAATTAATTATTCGACACTTTGCATACGTATGTGCTTCATATTTTCTTTGGATTGCTGACTATGAACAGTAAAAACTCTGAAAACAGTTACATGTTGTCGATATACCGTTGGTATTGAATATTTAGTTTAAAGTATGAACCGTAATTATTTCTGAGATGTAATTTTAAATAGAAAAGGTAGCATAAAGGAAAGCTAATCTATGCAAAGACCATAATATTTTATCAGTGACTACTGTTTACACGACATTGCCTTAGTCAATGCAAATATGCTGCTTATACCAATAATACATGTAATCTAAGCAGCATTAATCATTACTAAGAAAAGGTTTTTCGTTAAGAATCTTTGAACTGTCGGCATATAGTATAGTATGTTTTCCTACAAGCAGTAAGAGCGGGAAGGCGCCTTGTGTGTACGTGTTTATCGGTAAGTAAGATGCAAGGAAGAACAATTTGCGAATATGTTTACGATAAGTAAATTTCAAGGCTTAATGTTGAATACGCTACAAGAATACGTAATGAGTTTCAAAATATTTTCTAGTTACCGATACGGCCATAATATTGCTCTGCTTGTTAATAAAGTTACAGAGTTAGTTAACAAAAAGGTAGTAAAAATAAAATCAATGATAGTTAATTAAATAATTAAATTGGTGAAGCCGACAGTTTGCAATGATAATCATCATCATCATCATGATTTCAGCCACAGAAAGTTCACGGAACAGCAGGCTCAGGGATCTTCACATCAACCTGTTGGAAGCTGCCTGCATCCAGCGACTTTCTGCAACCATAGCCAGGTCGTCCGTCCACCTTCCTTGCGTGCAGTCATATTGTGTAATATAATGTATAATGTAGGTATGCTTACGCTCTGATACATCCAGTATGGTACATTTTGATGATTAACCTAGTCCACTAGAAACTATGGAGTGCTTGAGTTATTTTTTCTCAGCCAACTTTCAATGGGATTAAACCGCATAAAGTGGTAGCAATCTTGTCCAGGTCACCGTTGGTGTTAAAACCGGCAATGCATGGCTAATTATATATTCTAATTGGAAGACTGTCCATAATGAGTAGGAAACCAAAAGAGTACAATTTATATTTTGTAGTACCTAAATCCTTGATTTAATTTAAGAAACGCAATAGTGATACAATTCTATGCGTTGCAAAATTACGTGTTCTTAAGGAAATATGGTTCTAAAATGCAAGATATGTTGTATCACAGTCACATATGTATATTGTCATAAGCACAATGCGATTCTCTTTATTGTTTCCTTGCGTGCATGAGTGTTTACATACAGATATATTTGTTGTTTTCACTTTTCGTTCCTATGTTATGTACGTGATGTTCAGCTAATGGTCAATTACAACGACCACTTTAAAGCATCAAGACGTGATATCGGTTTCCAAACATCGGCCAGTCTTCCATCGGCCAATCGGGGAGATATAAGTGATTATGTTAGCTTTCGGAATAAAAATCGTATAAAAATTAATCATCTTTAGATGGTATAAGGCAATACCATAATATAAGGTACAGCGATATCATATAAAACAATAATATGAGACAGATTGGAGAAATATAAAATTTAGAAGACTCGCTTGATGATGCTATGCGTCCTTCTACGTACCTACTAGCTACTATCTAGTTCCTACCACAAGTATACGTAATGACCCAGAAAATTACGTCATCTATTTTTATAATTTATTATTACAATCTATCTTCGCTTGTTTGCAAATTAAGAGAAATAACTTTGTTTAACTACATAATTATATGTCGACCGACATCGCGATTCACGATTAATTACCCTCAAAACAAACATGAAAATATTCGATAATAAATAACATTAATCAAATTATGCCTGCCATGACGTTAATGCTGTCAGCATTAACGTTCATCAGTTATAAATCTACTTAGTAGGTACCTACTTATGTCTATAAACCAGACATATAAATAAGCTGCGGAAGTTGTTATTATGCCTATGCTAAAACCATCCAACCTCTCGATGTATGGTAAGAAGTATTTTTCTTATTCTCGGAAACTTCATTGACTCACACACTTTTCATCCTTACTGCATTCTTAGGAGATATATTATAACAGGCAAAACATTTCAAATAAACATTGAAGGTCTAATTCTGTCTGGTAAATCCGTAATATATAAATTACGTATGAAACTATTTATTCATAACCAACAAACATCTTATATGGACTTAAAGTAATTTGCACTACCAAAAATTGGTATCACCACAGTATCACCAACGCTAATAAAAAGGCTGTATAAAATATTTTTAATTGGCGTAGTTGTGAGCTGAGGTGTCTTGCTATTTGAGTTTCACAGAAATGGTTTTTGTTAAACATCTGTACAAAAAATATGTGCGTGAACCAACAAATAGATAGTCAAGTTTGCATTTTTTTAAATGAATTCGAATTGGAGTAGTTTTATACAAGAGAGCATGAATTAGCAGGAGTTGCCGTGGTGAGCATGCGGGCGAGATAGTGTCAAGGGTTAGTATTACCAACCTATATTATATCAGTAAATAGCTAACACAGTAAAAGCATGTAGATTCAATGATTATAGGTATATATGGATATTATTGCGGCAAGGATATTTTTCATTCGGACCTGTTTTATCCCTACTTCCCTACCACAAATGCGGAAATGTACATACACGTTTTCACGCTAAAACGCCAGAAGCGATTTTGATGAACTATTTTTTATTCCGAAAAATGTAGTGTTCCCGTAGTTTGAAATCAAATATACATATTTGCTACTCTTTTAAATTCGTATGGATGGGGCAAGACAGAAGAGGACAGGATTGCGTGTTTTTCTTTATGGGACATAATGAGATGGAACCGAACGGAATATAATGAGACGGGACGGGAAAAGCAATATAGTTGACGGCCGTCGCAGTGAGTTTAAAGTTAAATATCTAACAGTTAGTACGCGACATAATACTTATACATAATGTTGTGGATGGGAACTGGCCTTAAAAACTATCTGCAACCGGATGAAGTCAGGTCCGACCTCTGGTTATGAATAAACGTCACTGTGAAGCGAAAAAAAACGAGTGACAAGTAGATACTTCCCATTTAGCATAAAGCGATTATATTGACTTTAAAGATTAGGGTGCGGTAGCGTCTTTATTTGACACTGCGCTATTATAGCCGCGCTTTATTTGTAAGTTGCTACAATTATCCCGAGTTTGTAAAATTAAATATAATGTCAACGGTATATATACGTTATTTATAGAATGGTAGAAATAAGATGCCCAATGATACTACATAGGTATCAGGGCCGGATTTGGAGGCGTGGAGGCAAATCTCGTATGGAGGCCCGGGACAGTAGCCTCGGGCTCGCCTGCTCGGGAGGATTTAGGACACTAAATCCAACCCTTATAGGTATTTAAAAATATTCGATAAATAATTCGGTCTGATATGTGGGAATAAAAGTTAAACGCTTCTTAACGTTAGTATGTTAAACACACTATTTTAATTAATCGCTCATGTATTATTCAAATAAAATCCGCCAAATCATTTAAACAACCCAAAACTATAAATGTACCTATTCATAGTATAAATGTACGTCTTCTATCATACAAGATAAATAAATTGACTTGGGTAAATAATTTCCAATTAATATCTATGATGTTATTCTATAGTGAAGTTTTGCATTCACAGAAAATGATAATTATGTTGATGTCACTTTTTCACTTACAATAAGTATAAGTTTGGAAATTACGTAGCGATTATGACAGGTCTCAAAGAATTGAAAGTCTTGTCACTAAAACTTTTTTGTACTTATGTACTCTTGCCTTATTCAATACTTTACAATAATTTTAATAAAGGCAAAGTCAATCCCAAGTAACATTTAAGCGGAAAAATATTATATTTACCAGCGCATTACCAGCTATAAGCTTAAAAAATGTTGTACAAGAGTGTAAAAATATGTTTAGGACTGGACTAAAGTATAACTGTACAACTGTATACAGTATAGCTGATTAACGGCTGTATAGAGCCTAAATTTTTACCTTTAGCTTTTAAATAGCATTGGAAAACGCTAAAATACAGACCGCGGCGTAAAAAACTGCGTTCAGCAACTTTATACGACAATAACTGTATATTGCTCTCAAATTATACTTTTGTATAACCTACTTCTGTACAAGAGCATTAAATATTGTTATAGCCTGAATATTGGTGTAAAATTACTCTGTTGTTCAGCCTTCAAGTTAAGCTTGATAATAGCTGTACAACGGAAATCTAGGATACTCTTACCAAGCAATTCCCTTTATAATAGTGTAATACAATTCTATCTCATGTAGAAGAGTTTGTTACTCTTTAGGCTGAGATGCGTTCTTAAATAACGACTCTGTTATGCAAAAAGCTGCATTAAGAGGTACTAGAAGAGCAAAAGCTGTATAAACTAAGGACGCCATTTTATCATAACCTATAAATTGCTTTCCAATTTTACGAGATATTTTTTTGTTTGTTTTTGAAATTTCAGTTCAAATTTACTAAGGATTTTAACTGTATAATACACACAATTACGTTTACTATCAATAGAACAGTCCGGGTTACTCTTAAAACTGCTTTCAGATATGATCACATATTTGTTGTTACAGAAAAAATGTATGTATATCCTTTATTTCGAAGGGGCGTGAGTTTTGAGCTTTAATTAGTATACATATTCACATAAAAATATCAGTCGCAAGCATAATAACAACGATAAACAGGAAAGACTACTTAGTTATCAAATATTTTTTTCAGTCATACTTCACATATGGTCTCTGCCTTGGCACATAGTAAATTAAGAAATAAAATGGAGAATGGAAATGGAGAAACGAACACAATTATAATATATTTATTCTTCTATTAAGATTTTCACAAGCCTGATTCTGTATAAAAGAATAAAAAGGAAAATTAGAGAATGGAAGCTGTATAAAAGTATCTAAATAGTATCTTAGCCAGCCAAATAGTACAGCTATTATGCAGCTGTTATACAGCAAAATCTACACTTAAAGCTGTATAATTTTGGGGCCCATTTCAGAGTTATAAGGGCTGTATAGCTTGCTATACAGTCTTTATACAGCAACGTTTAACAGCCTGTAGAACACAAATAGTCTATAATACAGCTTTTATACAGTTCAAAATGTTACTTGGGATGTTATAGCGGTCTTAGAAATTAATGATAAGAACAACAAAAGAAGCAATGGTAAACATTTCTATTGTTAACAAAATATCCTCCTCCTTGGAATATAAATTTTCAATGGCATAACGTGATTTGGGTTCATCATGATATAATTAATCCCTGCTCACGTGTCAATCGGCGTGGTAAAAACATTTTAGTTACTAGGTAAATTGTTTTGCAAAAAAAGGTTCATAATTTATTTATGTCAGTGCGAAGTAATTTTGAAATTGTTATTTTAATTCAATGGGTAAGTTCGGCAAACGAGTAAATAGGTCACCTGATTGCAAGTGCCGCCCATGAGCATCCACAGCGCTTGGATAGTAAATGTGTCGCCGGCTCATCAGATTAGAAAGGGAATGGGAAAGAAAATAATGGAAAGAGGAATGGGGTACTGGACACCCGGAAAACTCTATCTAAGAATTACCATAATATTGTAGAAACTATTTTTCCATGACAAAGACAATATTTTAATGAGAAATCCATCGCCAGCCAATGTGTTCCAACAATATTTAATTTTTTTTCTAACGGTTAAAGTACTAAAACTATTTAAAGGGTAGGTATCAAGCGTTTTCGTATGGCGGAAAGATATCCAAATAGTTGTGTATTACGTCCTAACTAACTTCCCTTCTTCCCCGCAGTTCATTATAAAAATAAAAGGAGATTATTCCACGCTAAAGCGGGGGGCGTCAATTGTCGTTTCTCCTATGTTAGCCCAGGTAAACAGGTTTCAATTTATAATTAAGGTGTATATTATACAGTGTCCCATTGTGGCTAAAAGAAGGCAGCTGACCTCTCTGTATCCGCTATGGTTCGCCCGTAATAGCCCCTTGAGCACGAATATGTTTGTTACAAACGACGCGACGTAGTTCATTTATTTCGGACTAGGTGAAGATCGCTGCTTTGTCTGCGTGTACTTTTGAAATAAAATCACCATTTATATTTTTAAAATCATAATCTTCATAATCGTTAAGATCCACCTATCACCTATATCAAATTTATTAACTCTCTAATATTTATCAATGGTTAATCAACAGGTCAATGTGGAGATCCTTGAGGGGGGCTATGTTCAGCAGTGGACTTCCTGTTGCTAAACAAAAAAAGAGAGAAAGAAAAGTATATTCATGATTTGGATCCGGCAATAAAGCCATCTGCTCAAGTGAACGTAAGTTTGGTATAAGCGCCGCCCCAGAACCTCTATAACACATGAATCGTAGATAAGCGCCAACCTTCCAAAATGGAAAGGGAAAGAGATGGAAGAACGACTCCAGGAGTGAAAGGGTATTAGGCCTAAGGCAATACAACTCACTTGATGAAAGAAGACGGCAAAAATCTTCGCTTAACGTTCGTTTTCTGTAGGACAGTGGGATTACCTCGATCAAACCGAGCCTTTTATTGATTTTTAAGGAAAATACATTTTTTTAAACAAGACTAAAATAAAATTAATAGCAATCCATCCAGTACTTTAGTTGCCAGTTGCGCGCACAACGACGGAACTATTATTTTATTTATATAGGTAGCTGCTTCGGGTAAACAAAATTCTTCATACAACTTCCAGGTTCACAGAATTTGAATATGATGATCACGAAATACACTGTGTGTACACATAATAGCTAATCATATCCAATGATGAATAATTGTTGTGTATACACACGATATATAAGATAAATCAATATCAGCTATCCTATACGTACCTATGTCATTTGTGCTATTTGTGCGCTAATTACCGCTAATATGGTCCGTACACTTAAATTACAATAGCTTGGCACCGAAGTCACGCACGATTAGTCACGAAAAAGTTTATGAACTTCATTTATTAACATTAATTATCATTTCATAATTAAAACAAGGATGTAGAAACTAGAAAACATCTTATCAACAGGTCATGTTACAAAAATATTTATTTTTTTAACTAATTAATAGAACAATTAGTATCACCACTTACATACACTATGCATTGAAAATATTACATTGTTATGTTATACACATTACATTTATTGTATATTTAAGCGTAACAGAGTTATAAAGCTTCTCATAATATAATGTGATTTCGGCATTCGGCAAGTTATTCATACTTATTTTTTGCAATAAAAAAGCACCAAACAACTCGGTTGTCAATTCAATACCACAATTTGTATAACAATTATATTAGAATATGATTTTTATTTCAAAATGCGATGCATTTGTACATATTTTTGAACAATAGATGCTTTTATTTTCAATAATGAGTTGCTTAAAATTCAATTACAACAAAGAGTGTGCAAGGAATATTTATGACATTCATTTACCTTGGCTGAGATCACGGAAATTTGGCCTGGAAATTGGCAGATCGAAATTATTTGTTGCGATTTTCTTACACTACCAGCATAGTAATTTTCCCTTGTATTGGGTTGCAGCTGTAAGGTCAGTTAGTTATCAGGCGTCGACAACTACACACTTGCGACCAAGTACAGCTTATTCAATTAACTGAGAAATCCATATTGTACGTATTTCTAACGAATTAATATTTTTAATAACTTTTATAAAGCAAGCTAAGAAAGTAAGTTAAGCCTTTTATACTCCTGGGTTAATCGTGAAAAAAAAATTAAAATTAAAATAAACTTTATTTATCCCTACAAGTTGACTTAAAACTATTTTTACTTAATGAATTCCTGTGGAGCAGGTAGAACCTAAGCAGATATGCTTTAGGTTCTGTCTCTTGTTCAAATAGACTTCACCAAGGCTATATTATTATAGCCTTCAGTTAGTTTAATGTATTATGACAACAGGATAGTTCTTATTATCTACATACAATACTTTAAAACCACCTTCAACGTCTATCGTGAAAGAATTTTGATCAAATAAAAATGCGATGATACGAATGATGATGAGGTTTGATTCGTGATCGGGAAAGCGGTAGTACCATAAAGTGTCGTAACGTGTATCCTTCATTTGAACATTATCATCGGCTTTATTTGAACATTACCGAATAGTAATGAATGTCAAATAGGCTATAGTGTAGTTTGTTTCTGCGTAATTTATCTTATTTTTAGTTTCTAATGTCGACAGTGATTATCGGTTTATACTCGCAATCTGTGTCGCCAAATACCTTGAACTTTGACGAGGGCAGGCGGCATCTACTCTAAATTACTTATGTTTTGAGTATGATGCAATGCAGTCATGTGACCGAATAAGGTGATCTATAACTTAGCAACTTCTTCGCATTGTCCTCATTCAACCCAGTTTTTGTGTTCCTGATTGGCTCGTAGGTACTCCAAAGAAGCAGACAAAGCGCCCAAAACAGCATTAATTTAAGTAAGTAAATCAACTGCAGGTGAAACCTGCCTACTTTGCTCCGACATCCAAAGGTAGACTGTAGGAGAATGCCTCTGGCATTAAATTCGCCTGTATACTGTTAGTGTATAAAGCAAATAAACAAATAAATAAATAAAACTGCAATCTCCATTCCGTAGGCAAGCCCTAGCCTCTGCTCCAATCAAGCGTCTAATATATCTTGGCATGTATATGAAACCCATATTATACATCCTACTGCAGGGTATCGAGCCCCATCCCATATATGGGAGCTATTGTAATTTATGCCGAAGGTCTTCGAATCAAAACAGTAGGTACATGAATGGAATGACTTTATTTAACCAATTACATTTAAAATTTCGTATTATTGAAACCACTTAGGTTTTAGGGGGTTTCGAATAAAAATTGTTGATTATGGTCAATGCCAAACAGTAATAAGGAAGTGCTGACTTGCAAGCGGTAACTGTTGCGTTAATATCTGATTGAAACCTGGCGACATTTATTGTTTTTGCCTTTACATTTTGTACTCTCTCTCTTCAGCTACAGGAATTCCACTGATGAACATAGGCCTCCCACTTGATTCGCCACATAAACCTGTTGGAAGCTGCATCCAGCGACTTCCTGCGACCTTAACCAGGTCGTCCATCCACCTACCGTCCGTTGTGGGAGGGCGTCCGATACTGCGCGTGCTTATACGTTACTATACCAAGATATAGGTATCTCCAATCCCCATTATTATTTAATATAATCCCCATTATATATATATATATATATATATACATATATTACACGCATAATTTTATTCCGAATTGATTCCAGCCTTAGAGTATTTTGATTGAGTTTACTGATCGTATAGCGACAGTCTTCCAATTTACTGACTTCTTCTGTTTCTTGCTCTTTGTTTCAAAAGTAAAACTCAATTCTATTCAGTTATATACCAATTAGGAAAGTACTCGTAATTAATGATTACACTAATGTTATGTTTGCCAAAATATTAACCACATCATGGGGTTTTCAATTTCCTGGTATGACTACGACACATTTTCAAAAATTTGTGGGTAAGTTGTTAGTTAACTATCATTTAGGTATGTTTGCACAGCAAACTTACCCATAATTATCCTCTAATGTATTAGTAAAAAATACCAATGGGTAATTACAGTTTTCGGAAAGAAAATTTTGTGATACTCATTAGTTGTTACCATTTCTTCAAAGGCCTATTATTCAAATTATAAATTATAATAAATGCTTTATTATTTAATTAAAGGTCGTCACCTATAATGGTAGTATGCTACGGTTGGTTATGGTAAGGTTAAATTATATTATATGTATATGATAACAAGTAATAGGACATGGATATAGGCACATAAAATTTGCATAATAATGTGAAGTTTCGTTATATTGATAACTTATTATCAAACCTTTAATATTGATAATAATTGACGTTGCTACATATGAAGGAGGTAACATGAAGTTATGGCGTCTACATAATCCGTACCAATGTCTTTTCGTAAAAGGAAAATATTACCAGGCTAAGCCATAATTGAACTACAAATAAATAAATAAATAACACCCAACAGTCACATACATAGTCCTGACTCCACACTGAGATCGAGTCTTGTGTCGTGGGTATCAGGAACTACGAGAGACTTTTCGGTCTCACAAACACCCAGATCCGGAGAAATATTTGTGGGCCGCACAAACATTTCTCTCGGTGCGGAGATCGAACTCGCGACCTCTCGTTACACGACTACACTACTCGTTCTCGACTACAGTCTCTAAAATAATTCACACGGTGTTTTAATTTCACAAACATTGACATAAAAACTATTTTATAAAAACAGTATACTTATGCAAGTAAAAATATCCTAAATATTTAATATCGGTAACACAGTGCGTCCATCTTTAAAAATGTTCTAGAATTAAAAATGGAAAACAAACTAATTAGTTACTAGTTGTTACTGGCTATCAAGATATACTTGATTGATAACAACGATTCACCGACATCAATGTGCCTTGAGCAGTAAAAACTTGTAAAAGGTCAAACCACTGCTTCCTCGCTCAATCGCACCAATTAGCTAAAACGTAATTGTTTTTAGTACTTACTACATTTATTTATGACTACAGTGAAAGTATCGAATTAGTTTAAAAGAATTACTAATACCTTGAAAAGAACAAGTTAATAGATACATTTTTTTCTTTCAGCCAGGTGATTAAAATGTGTAAGTAATACAAGAGTTTTACAAGATCATTGTAATGGTTAAAAATAATACTACCACCGCTTAGAGTGAAGCCCAGAACTAGCAAGAAACTCAATCAGCAATACGAACTTCCTTCGACAACTGTTAACTTAAATAAGTATTTTTAATTCAACGAGTAGGTATAGCGTAGCAAAAATACTTTGAATAAGAAAGATTTTTTTAAGTCTAAATCGGAACAATTTTCAGGGTGGCTTTGTTGATTTCAGGCCTATGTGTAAAGGGTCTGTGCACCAAGCACCTACTAAGTTTTATTTCTATTAGTCCTTGTTAGTTTGACGCTTTTTACAATAGGAATTACATCACAATAAATCAGTAAAACCATGTTTCACACCAAAATGGCGCGGAAGGAAACCCTAGATTATTAGCGACAGCCTTCGTCGCGCAGTTGTTGGACGTCGGCAGTCATACGATAGGTCGCGGGATAGAACCCCGCAATGAAACGAATGTTTTTGTGGCTCACTATAGTGAAGGGAGTGTTAGGTATCTAATTGATTGGCGCCACCCATGATCATCACTCAAATCGCAAGTATTGCAATCCAAATCGCAAATACGATACCCATATTTCACAATGGGAGGAAAAAGTGACGGAATAAAGTTGGCCTGCGACAATCTCACTCGCCGAAAGAATTACAATAGTAAAGCGGTTACCTACTCTCGAGGATTTGATAGATTTGACTGGGATTGAACCTTACGTGGTACGGTTAATTTTAAATTATACCTATATAATATCATATCAGCGCCTATTGTTAAATATATATACTTTCTAGATAATCTTAATTTATTTTTTATCTGATAAGCAAAAATAGAATTTAAAAATAATTAACGAGTCTCTATTAAGATCAAGTGTCATTATAAAATCATCATATCAATATTGATTTTGAACACGGAATCTACAAACGGCGCGACGTCTGATATGCGGTCACGGCAAATTAGCGGAGCGTGTCACACAAAACGTTGTTATTATTATCTGTTTAGTTATATAAAAAAACGAAATGTTAATGCAAGTTTTCAAGTTAGTTTAAGAAAATTTCTTTACGTCCCTCTCCCCATTATCCTGATAACTGCAGTATTTAATCATAAGGACTGTATATAAATTTCGGGCCTTTATCATTTCATCAGCCTTACACAGACGGCGCAACTCACAAGACATTTACTGCATTAGTTGGCGACATTAGCCCGGGTAATTAAGAGCTTAGCTCATCTTGCGATAGATAATCTGTTTAACAAGCGGGGAAATTAATCCTCATACAACATTTCTTGTATGTGAAGAATTTCACCTTTATTTTCTAGTTGAAAAACTTCGATATCTACCTATGTGAACGTACCTTTGCATGTAGGTATTTACACATTAAAACACAGTTTTACGTTTCATGATATATCCATTATATAGGATTGATTAATAGAGCCTATGTTTTTTTTATTCAGGCTTTATCTTCTCCATACATTATCCGTTTAATCCTCAACCTCAATTTTTAATAAAGGTTATTATTTCAATGCCTACGCGACAATTGCACTTCATGCAGATTAGAACATTTCTACAAGTTTTGTTATTATTCTTAACTAGTAATATTGTTATCTATTCATTATGAATCTGTTAATGAGTGGTACTCGTGACCACGGATCGTTATGGTAACAATAAGAACAATGATATGGCTCGACACGACAACCATTTTGCACTTGTACGTACAGGAACGCAGTGTTCATTCGAAAATATTACAAAAATGCAGTGTAAATATAATCTTGGTCTGTCTCCCATTGCTCTAGTAAATGTTTCATTTTCCCCGGAGAAATCCTGTTGCCTTGAATCTTGATTATATTGTGCTATTTATAATAATCAGTAGACGGTTTTCGTTTAAGTAGCACTTACGTGATGACTTACACTTTATTGATTAGTTAACTAGATCGCAGGATTCCTCAACGCCGTTTTGTTAATAATACATTAAGTTATTAAATTCTGCAAGAATGCATTGCATTCTGAAGCTGCTTATTGAAGAGGTACTGATATATCAAAGATGAGCCTGCTATTCTGTGCTTTTAATTGAATACTTAAATAATATCTACTTTATTGTTCCAATTACCATATACGAAAATATATGTCTGGATTGGAGAACTTCCTTGTATAAGAAATCAGTAAATTAAAGTAAAAATGAACGTAAATAATACAATACACTTTGCAATATACCCATATTGCGACCTAGCGGTGATTTAAAACAGGCAAATAATTTACTTTCTGATTAACCTTTGTTTGCTGATAGGAAAAGTTAAAACACGAAAATATTGTAAACTTTACACACTCTTTTGAAAAGCAGACGTAAAAATTATTTTCTTGATCTCGCATGATTTTCGGTATTCAAGTAACCATGTAATTTGCCACATGGCTGAAGAAAAATAAAACAACTAACTGATTTCGTGTGATTAGCTCATTGATTTTGATAAATGACTATTTTAGAAACGGTCACGAGTTCCATTGTTGAATATCATAAACATGAAATGTGTTGCTAAATGTGCTGAAACAATAATTATCTCCTTCATTATGCATCCTGGACAACGCTAGAAGGAAGATATAGAATATTTATTTGTTAAATATTATCTATTTATTTAAATATTTTAGAATTCAAATCAATATTATTAAAGGTAGAAGAGAGATCTGGCTAGATATTAATGCATAAGTATAATAAATCTTATATATAGCTAAGAACTTTATATGATTAATAACTCGAGGTGGCCGGATTTGGAATAAATGTCGTGGGTAATGGGCCACTAAACAAAATTGGGAAATTTTGATATGGCAATGAGAAACAATTATTCAGGACACTACGTGCAATACCAGCGTATTGTTGCGCACACACATTAGTGAAGGATTTCCTTAATCCACGTATAGCCTCTTTCATTTCATCCGTATTTAGAAACTATTTTTTAAGTTCCCTGTCTAGTTCACTAACGGATTACGATTATGAGTTTAAAATATTTATCTTATGTGTAAAAACCCACTGGTGGTAGGTCTCTCATATGTGAGAGGCCATCTGGGTGGGTACCACTGCAGTGTCTATTTCTCCCGTGGAACAGCAATGTAAACGCACTGTTGTGTTTCGGGTTGAAGGGCATTGTAGCCAGAGTAACTACTGGACATATTGAGACTTAACATCTTATGTCTCATGATGGCGAGCGCAGTGGAATGCCAATCATTGCTTTGTAATTCAAGGTGTTGTTTGGTTTTGCTACTGTTCATGAGCGGTCGTATCGCTTACCATCAGGCGAACGGAATGCTCGTCTCGCCGTTCATAGCAATAAAAAAAACCCCATAAAAAATGTCAATAGTGTACCAGATTATCGCTAATCGCGTGCCCATTGTTGGGCACGCGATTAGTTTACGATCGGGAGTTCGATTGATAGCTCAGGCTTGCTCGTTAGAAATAGTATTAAACAATACTTATGCAATTGTAATGTATATGGGCTGATACGTCCACCAACCCGCTCTAAAATTGAGAGTACGGTTGAGAAAGGTTAGGCCGTATACTCCACTGCGCTGAGGTAGTGCGGGTTGGCGGAGTTCATATACCACAGAAATTCATACAAATCGCTACGCATGTTTCCTAAAATGTGGTCCTTCACCGTTATAGTGCGTGGCGATTGACTCTATCAATACACACATGCCTTCGAGAAATCAGAGGTGTGCCCTGGGATTTGAACCCGCAACCACCGTGAGTATGTGGGCAGCCGTGTCTGACTATGGTCCGTTTGTTAGTAAGCCACAGGCCACCATGCACTTATAAAAGGTAATAATTATGATTTTACTATGCATTACAAACTAAAAATGTGCACCATATTTGATATAAATAATATAAAACGCATGTTTAATTTAATTTACAAAATATATTATTAAGTACAGATTATATCGACCCTAATATAATTCAAGTTCCTTATGGCAGTAACGCCGGAGCTGTACTCACGTACCTTTACGTACATCTACAACCTATTGTTTGCTCATTTAAAATTGGACTCGTATCAATTTGAGGACATTAAATTGCCCTCCGAGTAACAAAAATAAACGGCGGATAGAATGAAATCGAGACAAAACTTTAAAGATTATACATATTTTTAAAAATACGAAATGACGGTAGGTGCGTGGAAATACATATTTATGATTTAAAACACTAACAACGCTTTTGAATACAACCGTAGTATAATGCTGACAATTTGCTATAAGTACAATATAATATTAGGATACTGGTGATATGTTTTTTTATTATATTAATGGTACCCGAAATAATATATATTTTTAAATATGACACTTCCTAATTAAGTAAAAAATAGAGGAAATTATAAAAAACTTACACTTGCGTCTTTAGTCCTCGTGCATCTTTACAAACTAATATAAGCGTGACATAAACTATTACGGCTTTTACAGTCATGATTAAAAACTAAACATCGGCTCGCGGGAAACACAAGCACGGAACCGCGACCGGTCCGCTTCGCGTGATCGATTCGCTACTACTGCATTTACAAAAGACTGGAAGCTGTTCTCTCTATGCGGACGTCAGGCGGCGGTAAAGGCTGCGTAAGAGTCACTTGCTAGCGGCGTGTAAACAAATGAGCTTTTACATACATGTTAGGTAAATTCAGACTCGGCTAGTATTATTTGTAAATTGACGAAACCGAGTATCGTGCGTCACAGGTAACGGCTCATAAAAGATAACCATATTAGCTTATTACTCAGTGTTAAACCCATTTGTATTATCACCTATAATTGTACTGAGGAACGAGCTGTGGTGAAACAAGGCGATATAATGAAAATTTAAAAATATGGTAAAGGTCTTTAATCATACATATTTACAGATTTTTAAGGGCTGGTTGCATACAGTTCACTGTATATGTTATGAAATTTAAGTCTTGCAACAGTTTGGTTAATCTATCGAAATGTCTTTCAGTATATGGTAGTGCACCTTCGATGAGATTTGCTAAGCCCGGCACTTTAAGATTACCTGAAATAATTTCTGGCGATAAAATATTGAATACTAGTTGAGCAGCGTGACAATTTTTATTGTTAGTATTCCATTCAGCTGCAAACTTTAGTAAGGTTTCTTTTTGTGTATGATTTATCTCCTTTAAAGTCGAATTAAGTTTTTCGTTTCCTCCTTTTAGAACTTCATTCACAATTTTCAATACATGCATTGGCCTTTCCATACGTAATGCTAGTTTTAACGCTTTTATCAATTTTTTGTCGTGCATTAAATTCATTAACTCTTGTTCTTGTAGGATCATTTCCTCACGTTCTTTAGCCATTTGCTCGCGTTTTTCTACAGTTACATCTTTTAATTTTACCAATTTCGAATCTGAACCTCCAGTGATAATTATTGATTCATCTTTAGTGATAGCCAATGACCATATTTTACCATCATGATTGTCCAAGGACATTTTGCAATCTGATGACTTTATGTTCCACAATTTTACTAAGCCATCTGCTCCACTAGAAATAATTTGTTGTCCTTTACTAAGAAACTCAATTTTCAAAACAGAACTTTCGTGACCTTCCAAGGTTTTTAGACAACTAAGGTCAGCTATAGACCACAGTTTTAATAGACAATCAGCAGAAGATGTTAGAACAACCTGATCTACAGGTGAAAACTTTACACACCACACTCCTCTTCTGTGTCCTTTTAAAACGCCCAACATGGTGAGATCATCTGTCCACAGTTTCGCAGTTTTGTCTTGTGAACCAGTAGCAATCATTTTGTCATTAGGTGATACAGAAACACAATTAATATCCATTTGATGGGCCAATTCAGTGTGGCTTGACTTTATTTTCATATCTGTTTCATTTATATTATTTGGCACAGTCCAAACTTTTAAGCAGTTATCTTGACTAACTGAGGTAAAGAAATTATGTGAAGTTTGTGACGTGTAAACTGATCCCACTGATGCTGTGTGTCTAGTTCCAACACCAAGACAAACAATTTTATTTTCTGGTGTTTGAAGCCAAATTCTGACAGAGTTATCCTTGCTTGATGATACAAACAATTCCGGTTTAGTGGGAAAACTTGCTAGAGCAAGTACAATGTCCGTATGACCTTTGACTATTTGACAATCCATGCTATCTAGTTCATAATATTTAAGATCTTGGCTGTTTGTTGCTACTACAATATGTTTCTCATCTTTACCAATAAATATAATATCCAAAACTTCATCAGTAAATCCAATCATTTGTTTAACAAAATCAAATGTTTCAAGATCATGCAGGATAATGTTGTGATCTGCAGTTGCAATTGCAAAGACGTTTCTGACATGGTTGAACATTAAATGAGTTATTGCTAATCCACCCTCTTCAGCAGCTGCAGACACTAGGCTGTTGTTCTGTTCATACATAAGACGGCTCATCGATAAATTCCATACTTTTACAATACCTTTTTCACCTGCACATGCTACATAGATACCCTCAGTTTCCACCTTCTTCTTGAAATTGGGAATTTTAAATGTGGAAGGCAACAGGAAAGTGTCTTCAATACTTTCATATACTGGTATTACTTTTAACGCTTTGCTTTCATTTAGCTTCCAAAGAATAAGTACTCTGTCTCTACCTGAACTAACCATATGTTCACCATCAGAGGTAAATTGTAAAGATGTTATTTTGCTAAAATGTCCTGAATATATTTGATTTTCTTTGCCAGACTTGGAATTCCATGACCTTATCTTTGTATCATCTGCAGCACCAAAAATCAACTGTTTATTTGGATCAGGGTGATATTTTAAAACTGAAAACACTCCAATGGCTCCTCTTAAACTACTTGTACATGTATTATGTGCCAGATCCCATAACCTGATATTGCCATCTGATCCTCCAGATGCTAAGTTTTCATTAGTTTTATCAAATGCTAGTTGTGCTACAGGTCCTTTATGACCAGATCTCCAAATCTTCTCTTGTTTTCCAGTTTCTCTGTCCCATAATTTAATTAAGCCACTTTTATGTGCACTTACAATCTTCTCATCATTATGGCACATTCTGAATGTGTAGATTTGATCAATTTCTTCATCTTCTGCTCCTTGCCCTATTTCATGAATAACTGATAATGTATTGATATCGACAACTTTTATAATATCATTGCATAAACAAAGTATGTGGACACCATCTGACGTCCACTGTATATCTCCACCAGTGTAGAACGCAGTATATTCAGCAGTTTTCTCATACCTGTAATCATAATTTAAAATGCAATATTTTCATAATAAAATATTTTAGGGAAAATGTTGTAAAATTATGTAAATATACAATCAAGATGTTCATATATACTACACAATAATAGCCTGTGTGTCAAAAAAGACTATAATGAAGAGTTAAAACGATGTGTACATGATTTAATTTGTTAAAAATAATCACAAACTTGGATTCACTATATTATAATTATAAAAGATGAATCTAAAATTGCTAAACATAACTGCATCACCCACTTAACCTTTTGTATGAGAGTATTTACATTTATAGTTGATTTTAAAGGAAAAGTAGTTTCATCGTCACTTGCTGGTTGGTTACGATGAAAATGAAGGTGTCAAGAACTCAAGAGTATCACGTATATTAATAAACAACAACTTACACTTCTTTCAACAAAGCCATGGTATCTGTTTAAATATACGCTTATAAAATACGTAAGTTCATAATATATTTTCAAAACAATTTTTGCACCATGCTTTCATGACATTGCGGCACGCGCTTTGACAATTGACATTTCTATTTTTTTTGCACAGATTAACCGCGTTCCACTTGGCAATGACGATCGTGGTGTCCCGGCGTAAACGACACTGATGATGTTATGACATATGCTCACGGCGATCCATGTCAAAATGTGGGTCGTGGTGATCGTTGAGAAAATTGGTGGGATTTTGAAATTTCAAAACAAGAAAAACGGTGACCGTGAAAAATAAAGTATAAGTTAACGAGATATTACTGGTAGGTCTCATATGTGAGAGGCCCCCTGGGTAGGTACCGCCGCAATTTCTATGTCTCCCGCCAAACAGCAGTATAAATGCACTGTTGTGTTTCGGATCGAGCGCAGTAGAATGCCAAGCATTACGTTGTAATTTAAGGTGTTGTTTGGTTTTGCTACTGTTCATGAGCAGTCGTATCGCTTACCATCAGGCAAACGGCATGGCCGTCTCGCAATTCATTGAAATTTAAAAATACATACAAGTGAAAAAATATAAAATAAAATAAAGTGAATGTATCTGCAGTGGATGCAAAACGTGCACCAATTTTTTATATGAACTGAATGAATTACTACTTTCAGGAGATTTATTGCGACGCATCATCAAATTATATACGAATCTAAATTAATATTAATAATAAGTTTATGGAAAAAATAGATTTACAGAGACTTAAATCTATGTACTTAAAATTAAATAAAAATTATAAGAACTTCTATTCTAGCTGAACCAGAGTTTCCCAAACTAGTCGTAGCCTGTGACAAATAATAATAATCAAACAAATAATCCCTATGATGGAATAGAAGAAATAAAAATATATTTCTTTCGAGAAAAAATATTTTGACGGGTAACTATCAAAGCATTTTTCCTAACCTCTTTAAAGTTTTTTTTTCTAACTCACCATTCGTCAACGCTCAAAACGTCTCATAATCCCGTTTCACTTGTGTTTGCGATGAGTATGACTTAGCAAAAAGGAGTATGATGCGGTTACAATTGGCATAAAAGAAAATCAATTATGGCAATACTATTAAACATTTCATATTATGTTTGTTGAATAATTTTAGCAGTTATAGGTCTACCAGAATCTCATGGCATTTTGGGAAATTTGAATTTACGCATTGCAACACTGGGGTATTTGGATGAACATATTTTGATACTTTCAATAATTGTAATCAATTATTATTTCAAATTCACATGATTTTTTTTAGTACAACTTTCTAAATAAAGTACATAATGTTTTAAGTATAAATATATAGGTTATTTAAACATTAAAATGACTTCAAAATTGTACTTTTAGGTTAATAGCCAATTAAAATAGGTAAATAAGATTTTTCAGTTTTAAATTATAATATACATGCGTGCTTTACTACTATTTATAATATAGAGGGAACGCTGGTACTTCCAAAACGTAGATAAAAATGCTGGTACCGAGCCACCAGTTTCGTTTTAATTCTCTCTTCTTATTAGTTCTCACTTAATCATATCATAAACAACTTTCAATTTCTAAATTGGAAGTAGTGTGCTTATGAGTCGGTTTTATTTAAATAATTATCAGATTCCAAAAATATTATACGAAAGATGCAAGATTGTAAAATGAAAAACGTATAATTTTATTGTCAGTCTTCTTTATTTAATTAACTCTTTAATCAGAGCTTACCTCTACATACTCTTTCTGAACATCTTTTGATGAAGACGATGAAGATAAAGGAATAATAATAAACCGTTCCTTATCTAAAATCTCTGAAAACTCCTATAAATAGGTATTTAATGGATTACTGTTTAGTATCAAAAATGATATCAAAGTATATACGATAAAACACATGCACATATCTAACACTAACCAAAAAAATGAAGTATCAAAATTATTCAATCCAACTTTTTTGTTAAAACGACATCGATTTTAAAATCGACGATTTTGTTTAAATTTGGCTAAATTATTTACGGATCTGGTAATAAACCTTGTAAACAATATGTCGCACTTGTGATCGTAGAACTAATTTGTATATTTTCGCTAAGGAAAAATAGAAATCTTAAAATATTCACATCGAATGACATAACTCAAGTTTTGAATCAGCTGTTGACCGATGGTATTGCCATATAAAAATCATTATGTTTGTTTTTAATTTTATGCCATGAGATTCTGGTAGACCTATATTTCTAAACATTTTCGTACGGGTTTGTTTTGTGATTTAAAATAAACAAAAAGACTATTAACAAATACAAATAAAATATTAAGTATCTATAAGTTTTCCGTCGTAGTATATTGGGTAGCCATATGAATATTAAATTCAATCTTAGCGCCCTCATTAAAAACATAATCTTTTTTGCCAATCTATACTGCTGGGTAATATTTTTTTTTAGAATAACTGGCATATTATAAAGTATTTACCATAACAACTCACATAACACCAGATTTTTCATGATTATCTATTTTGTCAATATAATATATACATTTAAAAAGAAAATAAAACAAATGATGTACTTCACAGTACTGATGTTTACTTTATAAGCAAGTTAATCGAGAATATAAAATTATAAAATAAATTTTACAATTTAAAAGCTTCCATAAAGCACATAAATTGATTCCATTAATTTAAATTTTGAAATGTTTCCGAATAATAGTATTTTTTTCGGATAATTACACAATCGACAACCCTAAGCGATCGTGAGCGTTGCGACTAGTGTTGCCAGGTGTCCCGCTTTAGGCGGGACGTCCCGCTTTTCAGGGGTTTGATGACGCGTCCCGATTGAACCTTCGGCGGGACGCCAAATGTCCCGCTTTTTGACCATCCCTCTCAGAACGAATAAAAAACTAAATATTAAACACTTTTATTTATAATCCGTACTGTATTTCGCGTTTTCCTACAATTATTAACCTACTTAGTATCTGATTTGATTCTAAAGTCGTTTCCATAGGCTGATTCCAAAAAAATACAGGACTTTGAATAAGTTCTCGCGGTTTGTTCACGAATTCCTAGCTCTTATTTTAGATGGTAACACATGTGCAAGGAAATACTGTTACTGAACTTATGTCTTCGTGAATATTAGCTAGCTCCAATGAAAATTCATACCGCTTCAAGAGTATTTCTGGCGAATTTTACTTTACGACATGTACATGTAGATGTAATTTAAAAGAAAAACGCATCTTAACTTCACTTAATTCTCTACGAGCATTATAGCGAGCATAATTTGTCAGAATTCATGTGCAAAGGCGTATTTAAAAATATAAATTTTCATCTTGGAAATAAAGATCGCTCTGGTAAATCGAAAAAGTTCTAGTCTGAGAATTTAAGGAATAACTCGATGAACACCCATAGCAAACGCTAGAGGAAAATGATTTTTTTTGAAATATTTGGAATAAGTTAAGAAACCTAGGTACCTAGATATATGCTGCTAGAAAGAGGGAGAGTAATAATGTGTGAAAGCAAAAAAAATATATAATTCCCTCTTCTTTAGTAGGCGTCCCGCTGAAGAACTCATAATCCCGCTTATTTTAATGTCCTGTCCCGAATTTTCAAAAACGAAACCTGGCGACACTAGTTGCGACCGTCAAGTGGAACTCACGGGCAAGTTGTTTTGTTTGTTAAGTTTCTTGCACAGACCCATGGAATTATTCTGTTCTGTATTGTAAAAACTTCCATATTGCAATGACTCTAAAGTTCACTTCCGTCTGCTATTTTTAACGGGTCTAAAATGTCAGTGTACAACGTGAGGTTATGTTTTTTAATCTTCAAAACATGTAATCCTGTAGGAATCCCATAGTGGAGTTTGGATTAAAAATATAATTTTATGTCATAACAATGATAACTTCACTCGTTACGAAAATTAAGAACTATAATATTGTATTTAGAAGATGGAATACAGCAAAATCCGTAGACCAAGAAGTTTCCAACAAATTTGAAACAGTGTTTTCTTTACCATATATAAAATATATAGCCACTTTGAATAGACTTAAAGTATACCATGGGATCGGTTCATCAGTCGCAGTGCCCTGCTGTGGGATCATGGAAATGCTTAATATATTCCCTCAGTATACATTCTTATCAGCTTCATATGTTGGTGAGTTATATAATACTGGATAGGCTAATATTATTTTGGATAATTTAATAATCAATGTGTTTATTATTGTTTTAGGTGTTACTGGTCTCCTCGTGCTATCGGTTGTTACCATACCATTTCGAAACATAATTGGATTTTTATACATAAGTGAAGATAATAAACACATTAAAATAGCATCAGTAGATTTTTGGGGCAAAAGAGTAGATAAAGTAATAAAAACAGAAGAATGGATTCCTCTTTTAGATATGTCTCCAAAAGTAATTGATGCTGTATACTTATCACCACAGTTAACTGATGGTTCAAAATATAAATTGCTGATTAAGTTCGGAAAAGTGTTAAATAGTAGAAAAATGGGACAAGTATTAGAATAAGTTGGATGTTTTGGGATAAATACAATAATGTCTATATACATTTAATAAGAAAAATACAATATTTAAGTCAAGAAATGTTTATTTAATTAGTTTACACAATGGTTACACTGCATGCTTTATTTCAATGATAACAATACAACCAAATTGCAGTGTGTGCTCTGTTAACAAGCAAAATGAAAATATATATTTTTAATCAGTAACATGTTTGGATTGACTTTCATGTATTGCCTATTTTGTGGGCAAGCAATTGTTTTGGCAGTAAAGGTGTGAAAGCAATACAAATCCATGACTTCATGGCTACTACTCCTTGAAATTTCCTACTTAGTGCTTGCAAGATAAGAATAATGTTTTATCTAACATTTAGTACAATCTGATTTCTTATGGTCTGTAACATAACATAAACATCTACAATATTCAGACTGGCATATTATAAAGGTGTTTACCATAACAACTCACGTAACAGCAGATTTTTCATGATTATCTATTTTTTCAATATAATATATACATTTAAAAAGAAAATAAAATAAATGATATTTAACATGAAACTTTATAACTTTATTTTGAGAACTGAACATGTCCATACTATCATACTGAATAAAAATAGTGATACAAACTACTTGTTTGTACAAATTTTACCTACTTGTCCTAATAACATATTCTACCTGAATTTACACAGTAAATTAGTTAATATTAAAGTTATTTCTATTTCAATATGTGATATTTCAGTAAATATGACAGAAAACTAATATATTTTTAAAACCAAGTTCATGTAATCAAATAGTCAAATTGGGTAGTATTGAGATCTTCTCAGGATACTGCACAGGATGCAGATAGGTATTTATATGCAATTCTCAATCCATACTAGTTTAATAATAACTATTTAATTAAAATGCAAAATTTATATTACAATATTCAACAATGTGGCATTAAGTGAGCTGACAAATTTTGTGTGAATCAAACCTTCGTTAATAGATCTCACTTGCAACATATAAAATATTGCCTATGTGTAACAATGTGAACGAAATTTTGCAAACCAACTCTTCACGCGAATTTCTATAAGTTAAAATTATTTTCCAACTAATCCACCCAGGCTTGTGCCGGTTGATCTGTTGTGAATGGACTAACTCCATTGCGCTCCATGGCTTCTAACACTTCACACACATATGCCGCAACATCGGCCCGGCTTTGGTTAATACCTTTAATAAATGGATGTTCCAATAGTCTATTATACTTAGGACGCTGAGTTTCTTCTTTTATGAGGCTGAAAAGATACAGAATTCGTGAAAAATTTATTAAATTGTTTAGCTTGCACTGAGATGATAAAATACTCACCAAGTATTGACAAAATTGACAAAGTTATTGGAGAATGCATTATTATTATTAGTTAGTCTGGGTGGATCTCCCTGAACAACTTGCTGTAGCTGCTCAAATACCGATCCCCATCGAGGATACGGGAAGGCGCCAGTGGCAACCTCCATTAGTGTGATGCCTAGTGACCACACATCTGAACGTACGTCATATCCTCTAGCACGCCCCGGGTCAATCCGTTCTGGCTGAAATTGATTTTAGACTTTGCTAGATGATTATATAAAAAAAGTGTAACATCATAATGGTGCATTTACACACTTGGCCAACCTCGGCCAGCCTCAACCAACGCAAACATGTAAATGGTGTGTTTGGCCCAGTTGGCCTTTACTTTTCATTCTTGATAGCTTGGAGCTGGTAGATGTTGGCCCAGCCTCAGCCAACGTGTAAATGCACCATAATCATTGCACCGTACTTACAGCCATGTAGGGTCTGCAACCAGCATCGCGCGTGCGCGCAATTGAATCCACTAATTTTCCAGATATCCCAAAATCACATAATTTTATATTCCCTCTCCTGTCTAACAAGATATTGGATGGTTTAACATCTCTGTAACAACATAAAATTGTGCATTATTAAAAGAATATAAATGTAATAAAATGTAATGTTAAATCAAATCTACTTACCTATGAATTATCTTTAGTTTTTCTTTTAAATAATTTAAAGCCTTAACTGTAGCAAGTGTTATTTTAGCTATAATATTTTCAGGTATTCGAGTTTGCATTCTTTCACATATAAATTTATAAAATTTATCTAATGAAGTATCCATTAATTCCATACAGATCCAGCAGTCACCCTGCAATTGTAGTCAATATTATACATATTATATATACATTTTCTACGATAGGTTGAACAAGGGACATTAGCAATTTAGTATTTTTGATGAAATTATTATTTAAATTACATTATCCAAGAGACCACACATGGCAATACAGCTATATTAAATTTCTTATTGATTTGATGCCATCTTCTGTAAGTACATTGGTAGCACATAACTATTCAACTAATCAACTTTTTTTTTAAATATGTAGGTAGTATGTATGTAAAAAAATACTAGCATAAAGATGTTTTTGTGTATTTTTAAACAAGTTTTAATTGATATGATGAAATGTATCTGATATGAATACATATATTATGATAAAAATAATGAGTCACTTAAAGACAACTCACTTCTTTAAAGAGGGCTCCGTAGAACTCCACAATGTATGGGCAATCATTACTCTTCATGACTACTTCTAAATCCATGAGCAATTGTTTTTGCTCCTTTTCATCCACAGTTGAACGGATGCGTTTCACAGCCATTACTCTGTTTGTCCTGTTAACAATATTTATTATTGTTTGCTACATAAATACTTTCCTCTATTTCACTGTTTATTATTTTAAAATTGTTTTAGTACACTTACTTTCTGTGAACCATCTTATTCACAGCTCCAAATGCACCTCTTCCTATCTCTCCAAGGTCCTGCAAGTCATCTGCAGTGAAGTCATATACTTCCGTTGCTGATAACTGTAGCTTGCCTGATGACTGCATGGATGGATATATTCGGCATCTGTCTCTGTAAGTTTAACTGTTTATGAAATGGCAGTCTAATTATGGCACTAAGGTTTTTTAAGTTTCTAATAAACCATTATTTTATAATACTAAAAATAATATTGCAATCTCAACATTTCAAAATAAGATTTGTTTTAATATTAATTTCTTTAAATGTGTAGTGAATACTATCATAGTAAGTTAATAGTTATACATATGCTTCTTTTTTTGTTTTAAATAAATTCTAAGTTGAACTCACCACTAAATAAAAACAGAATATACCAAACCATATTATATAATGATAATGTAAAATATTGTTTGTGCCATTGTATGTTACATAGAAATTCCCATATGATACTGCTCTGTCATCATAAATAGTCCAAAAATAGTATTTAACAATCTTGTTATTGACTAATGTGTGGGGACACACTACTTGTTTATTACCTTGTGTTTTCTGGCAGTACATCTCTGATAGTCCGCGACGGAACACGAGGCTTCTGTGCCTGTGCCGAGGCACTTGACGAGAATGGTATGAAAGCCACTCCATCAGACGGAGCCCCTAACTGCAGGTCTAAAATCTTCCGTTTCTCTGAACTAAACAAATTTAGGTCAGGTTTTGGCGGAGTCGGTCTACTTGGCCCTGAAACGTATATAAACGTCATATAGACTTCTATGGTGTTTGAAATTATAACAGAAACAACACTATAAATCTCCGAGCTTTACCTTGATTTGGTGACACTTCGCCATTCTTCGACATTTTTACCGCATATAATATTAGTAATATTAAATTGGTTTCCACTATTCTTTGGTGCAGATTACGACTCTCAAATTATCCATTTGAGTAATCAATTAGAAATTGGTCACGTTTTCATAATAAGCGATGTCGATTTATTATTCAATTTGTGCATCTTATCGACACAACACACGATGTTTTACGTTTGCTTGACAATGACAATTAATTTGACAGAAAGTTGACAGTGAATTTCCGAACACCGAAGTCATTGAGACAACAAGCAGAGACAAGAACAATTAAAGCCCGCTGCACACGACGCTTGTTTCGCTGCAGGATAGCTTGCTAGAATTTGCTGCTGGGTTGAAAGTTGGCTGTGGTGGTGGGTGCAATGATGGCTCTCTCGATATGTTGGCTTCACACAGAGCTTGCCACTGAAATTTATTTATAGCAACATAAAAGATTTTATAACCATTTAAAATATCACTTCTTTTTACAACTTAGGATTAAGGTCTGACTGGGCTAGTTTTCATATATAAATTAATTTATATTAAAGCCTTAAAAGGTTTACTTTATTCTTTCGATTTGGCTTGTTGGTAAAACTAACCATTGAAAATAGGGTTCTTCCGTAATTGTTTTAGTAGGTAATTATGAATAAATAATGATTAATGGCTCGTTTTGTTCAAAAAGCAATCATGTGATTTAAAGCCCACCGTGAATTTGGACTTTACAGTACGGATTTTTATTTTGTTACACGTTCTAAATAATGTTCAGAAATTGAACTTTTTTTTACATCTTAATTTTTTTCCTGCTATTTTTCTGAAAAATAGTATTTTCGAAAAATTACACATGCCTCGTTTTGGGCTTAAACTCGATATTTTTTTACTATCGATAAATAACGCTCATCCCTAGTACTGTAGGCGTCAGGCCAGGCGGTGTCAGCTCTATAGTGTCAGCCATTTTAGTTTTTCCTTGTGTCTTGAAATTTGAATGTCTCGTTGGCTACAAGAAAATAACTAGTAGAATTAAGATTAATTAAGTTACATTGTTAATGAAGTTTATTTTTTAGTTGTCTATATTAATGAAACTCTTAATATATAATATTTTTCGTGAGTGCTGAAGACGAGATATTTTCAATTCAATATGTCCGCACACGAGCAAATGAGGGCAATGTTGGATCAATTGATGGGCACTGCGCGAAATGGTAAATATTATAACCATAGTTGTTGTTTTAAACATAAGGGACATTTTGTTTATAGTTTTGACGTACCATAGGTTATTAAAAATATATTCATGAACTACAACACATCATTTTACTTACCACAAGACATAACAATATTGATTACTATGAAATTGACATCAACAATTACAGCGTAGGAAGAGAGAATGTGTAATAATATAATCATATGCATTATTTTTTAACATAAAAACCATACACCCTATTTTTAGAGTCAAAAATAGTTTTTGCCTATGAGAATATGAGGCAATTATTTATGTTGGCTGTATAAATTTCCCTTGGAACTGCGCCTGTTACTGGTCTTTCAAATTATTTATTCGATAAAATGTGAAATAGACTCCATATGGTAATGTAATGTAATTCTTAGATGGTTGATACAAAGTATATATTAGCCTTAATGCTGTGATATTATCATATGCTTGATTGTCTATGTGTATTTCAGGTGAAACTGATAGACATGGGGTAAAATTCTATGATGATGCAGTGTGCAAATCATTTTTATTGCAATGTTGTCCACATGAAATTTTATCATCAACGGTGAGTTTACTTCTGACATTTATGGGTTTTGTAGTTCAACATTGATAAATTCTGAGGTTTCATTAAAAATATATATTAAACACTAATTGCGAATTATACTTTCATTATACTAAATTATCCAAATGTGACCATGAAAATGTACATTAGAGAAACTCAGGAACACTCTTGTGTATTATTAATTAAACACTAATATAATATTATCTTGTGAGAAACAATAAGGTCATGTACTATTTCCATTATGTTCATGACATAAAATGTTTGACAGTATATAAAAGCAACACAAAAGTCATATGTCAGAATTGGTATTTCATTATTATCTTGTCAATAACAGAAGCTTGATTGTGTAAATGATGCTTTCATTTTGATAAAATAGTATTAATGAAAGAAATTTAAGGATTGTGATACTGGTGGTGTTAAGTATCATTATACTTAACATTTAACTTAACATTTCATTAAATGAGACTTAATATGATCATTTGTATGAATTCAAAAATTTAAATATTAATGACATCTCAGAAGAGTTTTTTTGGGAGTTGCAGTGTTCTCTATATCTTCACATACACTAGGATACTAACATGAGACATAATTTAACTGTAGTTTTGTGGGTGACCTGTGGGATTATCCTATTGTATGTGATTAATTTTCATTCTGTCATACCTGTTGCCATATGATACTGTAGTGACACTGGAGATTTCTTACATCGGAGTGGCATTAACTGTGGTGAAATATGCTTTTCAGAAAATGCCCAACACTAGTCTTTATTGCTCATCACAATACTTAACAGATGAGGGATAGATTGTATGAGTTAGGCTGTTCTGTAAGTACCATGATGTACGTATAAAAACATTTATAGTTAGCTGATTGTATTCTTACTGCTATGCAGGATTTAATTTAATTTAATATGGCCTTTGAAATAATAAAAAAATCTACGGTTACTAATGCTGCTTCGGTGAGTACATGTGAAAATTTTAGGATCATGAAAATGTTAAGCTGGGTCAGAGATATTTGGTGACATACATTCTTACTACTTTGGGTACGTACGGAGCTGTTTACATGGCTAGAATATGAAAAAAAAATTGCATGTAAAGAAAAACCATTGAATGTCTTAAAAATATTACTTATACTCAATATCAAAATGTTTATAGTAAATGATTTAAATTTCAAATGCACAATTCAACATTTAAAACACACAAATTTGTTATACTTCTTTTCCACAAATATATTCCATGAATGAAACTGTGTTCAAAATTACATGTAATAAATGTGTAGTAGTTTATTTCTTAATAAATGTTTCATAATGACATGTAAGTCAAAGATACAGTAATAAACAATGAAATAAACTATATAAATATGAAAGTAAAAACAATCAAGCCTATAATTGGAAAAAAGAATTGATATGCTCAGTGTAATGCAGAATTGATTAGAGTACTTTTATGTTATGCAAACTCCATAAAAATTATGGACAATAAAATTCAATTTTGTAAGTTCTTCACATTTTAGATACTTTTTTGATAGTATATTTTTGTTGATTTTTCATTTCATGCAAATTGTAATTTAAATGGAACATTTGATATGCATCAAGTAGGTCACATGCCTAAATATTGACATCTGTGATAGTGTCTTATTTAACAATTGTTTTATACTTAGTGTGTTTAGAAAGTTATGGTTGTAAGAACTGCTTAAGATGCACTTGGCTTTGAATATTAAAAATAAACATGTATACATTTGATTAGTATGAACAATTATAGGTTTGATTGTTGTTGTAATTATATAATGGTTTTCTTTCACATAACATCTTAGGGCCAATTAGGATATTCGGGAGGGTGATTCCACCGCTATTTGTAAGTATTTGATAAATTATTATGAAGGAGCCATTGAACTGGGGCTGTGTGGATATGTTGGTGTTTTAGTATGTATTTTGAAAACATTTTTTTTTATTATCAAACCATTTTATGTATTTAATGTGTACAAAATTTAATGAAATAATGAGCTGTTGGTTTTTATGTAATAATAATTTTGACTTCAGGTATACAAGCCATTTTGGCTACATGGAATACTGATAACCTGGGTTATTCTTCAGACATGTCAGATTAAAATGTAGAACATTTATTATTCATGTGATTTCATATTTTTTACAGCGTATGGATTTAGGTGAGTGTCCAAAAATACATGATCTGGCCCTACGAGCGGATTATGAGCTAGCATCCAAAACCAAAGATTATTTCTATGATATTGATGTAAGTATAAACTGGCAGTGTATTTTCCATGTAAACACCCAAAATATTGTAGTGTTATCTTAGAGCAAGGATATTAAGCTTAATTAATAATCAGAAATGTTTGTATTCTAATTTAAATAGACTACTTATTCACTCTTTTTTATTGGTCTAAATATTGGGCATGTTTAAGTTTTTATGATAAATTATTGGAATTGCAATAATTATCTTATAAATAAAAAGTTGTTTCACATGTCAAACCCATAAAAGTTTTGTACTGTAAGTACACAGTATAGTTCAATAATGGTGATTGCATTCTGATCCAAAGGCGACAGAGCACTTGGAAGCGTTTATAGCCGATTGTGATCGCCGCACCACCGCGGCCAAACAACGACTAGCAGAAACACAAGAAGAGCTATCTGCTGAAGTGACGGAAAAGGCTAACGCTGTGCATGAATTAGCTGAGCAGATTGGACAAAAATTAGCCAGAGCCGAAGCTCTCGGAGAAGAGGGAATGGTAGAGGAAAGTGTTAAGCTTATGGGAGAGGTAAGATTTACGTCTGTATCCACACTTATTTCTACTTTTTATCACATTGATAGTTGACAGTTATTGATAGTTTAATTATTTTGAATTCCTCCGCATGTAATCGAATATTTGTAGATCGACGAATTACGCAAGAAGAAAGCGGTCGCGGAACAGGAATATCGAAATTCGATGCCGGCGTCTTCATACCAACAGCAAAAATTAAGGGTATGTGAAGTGTGCTCCGCGTATCTGGGTATTCACGACAACGACAGACGGCTCGCTGACCACTTTGGAGGAAAATTACATCTCGGGTTTATAACTATTCGCGAGAAATTGTCAGAACTCAAGGTAAGATTCTATATTTATTATGTAATATCACCAGTATTTTAACCTGCTGTACTTATATTTATAAAATACCGTAATCGATTTGAGCAATAGAAAGGTTTCGGATTATGAATATCTGAGTGTTGAAGAGTAAATGTGATGTACTTTTAGAAAACAGTAGATAAGAGGCGCGAGGAGCGCGGCGCGTCGGAGCGCGAGCGCAGCGGGCGGCGGCACTACGTGGGCGGGCGCGAGCTGGACCGGCGCGCGCGCCGCCACCGCGAGTCCGCGCGCGACCGCGACCGCGCCTCCGACAAGGAGCGCGACCGCGACCGCTCCGAGCGCGACCGCGACCGCGACCGGGAACGAGAACGCGACAGAAAGTGAGCACCGCACGACACATGCACACACTTTATAAACGATACACACAGACAGTGGCTCCGGTACAAAAATAAAATCCATAGTTAGAAATATATTACATTTCTTATAACTGGGCCCGAAAATTTCAAAATATGCGAAACGTGATAGTCTATAACCACAATAGGATATTAATATTTCCATATTTCGTAGAGGATTTCGCCAGTGTGTTTGCACTGCATTTAACAAGAGCTTTTTTACGTGTCATTATCATAAGCTCAGTAGTATCGGATTTTTATGAACAAATATAGATACATTAATAATCATGAAATCTGATTCCGGCAAATTTTTACGTTATTGAAATGACACACCTGTTGTGAAATAGAACGCAGTAAATAGTGACTTGCACCGTTGCAGACGCAGTCGGTCTCGCAGCCGCAGCAAGCGCGAGGGTTCTCGCGAGCGGTCCCGCGGGCGCGGCGAGCGCGACGCGCGCCGCAGCCGCTCCTACCGCTCCACCTCGCGCGACCGCCGCCGAGACTAGCACATCACTACTGTTCATCCTTCACTGTGCTAATCACTTCCGTTATTTTAGCCAACGTTTAAGTTAGTTTATGAAATAAGTTAAAATATTAAAATTATATGAATTGGGTTTGACACTGGAATTTCATTGATTTTGCACAACCAGGTGTTTTATGTTGTACATATTAAACATTTAGCGATTAAAAAGAGACTTAGTTTATTATAATGGCCTATATTTAACAGGTCTCGCATGATAACAGCATTTCTGTTGAATTGTGTATGTACTTGATATAATTAGGTGTTCCACTACTAATGCCGTATGCCTTATATTCAATAGAGATAAATTGCTGTGTTACATGTTTTCATTTTGGAATATGTTGAGAACAGGAATTTTCTAATGTACTCGCCGTCCACAAATACATCACATACATTACACAACAGTCCTAGTACTCCTATTACGAAATAATATAGTATACCTTCCCTTGAAGGCAATAGATATGATTGTAAATTATGTAATGGAACTATGCGACCGCAAAATATTTGTTATGCTATCAATTAATTTTTCTGCAATATTTAGCATTGTCTCATTTAAGTTGATGTATCGCAGCGATAATCCTTTGCTGAATAAGAGGCGGCAATCAGCATATATACTAGAATATAATATATTGGAAATAAACAAGTAGATAACACATAGACACAACCTGGGGTAGTAGTAGACTTCGGAAAAAACTATTAGGGTAGAAATTTTAATCTCGCCTCGTGAAAAAATTGGATATTAGATGTAAGGACCTATTCTGAGTGATGTGATATAGGCGAAGAATCGACGCTAAAATTTTATATGAAACTATGAGCAATCCTGCTTTTGTGTTACTTTTGTTATTGTAATAAAATATAATAAGATTATTTTTGTTTTATTTGCCCAGGCTGCATATTAATTGAATTTATTTTGCTTCGCTTTGACGTATATAATACCCATTTTCTATTTTTTACTGCCTTGGTAGTTCAACTGACTAAACCACAATGCATATCGTAATATTAATATATAGCCTTCAATCTAGAATTCATTTATACTGCATAGTTGTCGTTAAACCGCATAGTTAAGTAATCATTATAGAATATGTATAATTTGTTTTCTTTTTTAATCGAAGGCTACCACAGCCTCCTATTATGCATGTATGGGAGACGTGAGTTGAGTTTGATGATAAGAATTTTATCGAGCTCTACAGCTCGCAATACATGCTAGCGTATCGACATGAGAGGTTTGACTACACAGTTGAACTGTGTCGGTAAACTGGAGCAAATTTATTTATACGGTTAATTGCACCCAATACATACAAATAAAAGAAAATCACTAACATAATTTTACAATTGGCGGTTTTATCGCTCAAAGGCAATGTTTTACAGAAACCATGGGATGGATTTATAAAAGTATAAATAGAGAATAATATAAATATGATGACTGGTTTCCACGCTCGTTCAGGCAGCCGGAAAAAATATATTTTCATACTAGCTGTGCCCGCGACTTCGTCCGCGTGGAATTTAACAAAAACTTTATTTTTCTAAAATAAATGTAGCCTTAGTTACTCCTTATTATATCAGCTACCTGACAATAAAAGTCCCGTCAAAATCGGTCCAGCCATTTCAGAGATTAGCCGGAACAAACAGACAGACAGACAGAAAAAAATCTAAGGTCATTTTCGGTATAGGTATCGTGTATATAACGAAATATAGTTGGATTTTTCTTTTCACTTTACAAAGAAACACTTCAATTTTATTTATACCTATGTATAAATATTTTTTGCTCGTGCGATACCTGCGCCGTTATAACTGTACAGGCAATAAATTATAGTTTAAAAAGTAAAAAAACACGCTTTCATAAAATATGTTTGTAGTTTGCGTACCAAAGTCGGAAATGAAACTATTGTTTCTACTCGTATAGTACAGGCAATAAATTATAGTTTAAAAAGTAAAAAAACACGCTTTCATAAAATATGTTTGTAGTTTGCGTACCAAAGTCGGAAATGAAACTATTGTTTCTACTCGTATAGTATTTATTTCACAATCAACTATGAATGTCGCATTTCATGCTGACCTATTTATAAAATTCATTAACAATAGGTAAATTTCGTCTTTTTCCAACTTTAAAATACTAACAAAACGGGAGCACCACAATATAGTGTCGTCTGCAGAATACATAATCTTACAATACACTTCGACGGACAAACGTATAATACAGTCAATGTTAAACTCTTCATTTATGTCAATTCATATTGAATTCTTTGATGTATTCGATATAATGGACGTCGTTTGTAGTACTATAATGCACCACTATGGTTATTTTATTTTATTAATTACAAACACACCAAAAATCTCTTATTAAAAATAAAAACCTTTGCATACATAAAGGATACAATATTTTTGTAAATGACAATTTACATTAACAAAATATAAGGGCGCGATTCCAATGGGCAAATTACAAATTGCCTGCAACTTGAACGAACCTGAATACAAGCTACAACTTTAATGTGGGTAGTTTGCAATGGTATATTTTATTCAAGTGCCGCGCAAATCCAACGCGCAAAAGTGTATGGTTTCGTCTTCCATTAATGATTTTCTACTCAATTTTGAACGTCGCGTCGCCACTTATATTTAAGTAAACTTCCATACAATTTGCACTCTTGAAGACATGTCTCCAATGCAAATAACTTGTACGCAAATGTGACGTCATACTTGCATGCAACACTTGCATAATGGATCACGCCCTTAGGGTGAGTAATTCGCGTATGCCGTATATGTTAGTAAAATATTGTATTAGAGGTTCTCCATAGAGGTTCCGGAATATAGGAACTTATAAATCTATATATTAATATAGTTGGATATTAGGATGATGGATAGGACCTACCAACTTTAATACATTAGTATTTTTCTATAACTTAACATGAGATCATAATAATAATAAAAAGATCCAAATTATCGTTTAAAATTTGCAATAAATTTAGTGCTGAGATTTGATAAACCGTAGGAATGTTTTTTTTTTATTGCACTGAATGGTGAGTCGAGCATGTCGTTAGCCTGATGATAAGCGATACGACCGCTCATAAACAGTAGCAAAACCCAACACCTTGAATTACCAAGCAGTGCCTGGCATTCCACTGCGCTCGCCATCCTGAGACATAAGATGTTAAGTGTCAATATGTCCAGTAGTTACTCTGGCTACAATGTCCTTCAATCCGAAACCTTGACAAATATCATACAATGATACATGTATGTACTATTTTACAACTATTAAATATAAAACAAACCCGGTCCAGTTTGTGGGAAATTTAAAGTTGTATATTTCCGTGTAGTTTTTGGGGACTTTGATCGCGGCGTTTTTTAACGCGCCGACGACGTGCGTTTTACGAACACGCACTCACGGCACAAAACGTGTGCAAACCACTAAGGCTTACTCACTGCATTTAGAACATGTTAGCGCGCAACTTCTGCGTGTCCTCGGCGCATTAAAAATAGTTCCCTCAATGTTTACAGTTTAATTCAACATTATTAATTGTGTTCACGCAACATTTTATTTTGTTGTTGAATCCGAAGATTATATTTTTATTTATTGTCAAAATGCATGGGAAATATATCAATTACTTCAAATAAACAAGCACAAAGTTCGGATTACTTTTGGCACTCACTCCAACACCTACAGTAAAAATATCTGCGTATTTATACAAACATATAACTACAATTTTATATCACTAACAACTCTGTTACAACTAAGTAGTAAAAGTTCATTGCATATAAGTAGATGGATGAGTGCAAAACGATGCTTAGAAATCAATATGATAATTGATTCACATACATTATGGCAAGAAGGTAATAGAAATATAAATTCTTACCATTATTTGTTGGTTTATAATTTGAAGATAATTCTAATAATGTATTGTGGTACCATTCAAATAAGTTATAGCGATAACAACTATCATAATTATTATTTTTGAATTCGGAAATAAGATTTAGCAATCATCACGCTATTTATTTACGCGTGGATTTCATCTGCTATTGTATTATTTTCCGAATCAATCCTTGAATGGGGATGAGGATCGCTTATCGATTTCAGCCCTTAGTTACTCATTGTTGTACTCTATGAAACTAATCGATATAACTTATTTCAATCGTACCTCTATACTTACAAAGTAAGTACTATTTTTTTCTAATTTATTTATGTGCTTGATATATTAAACTTTTTTGGGAAGTGTATAATACAATATAGTAGAAATTTACGGAGTAATCAATATGTAAAGGGATACGATACATATTTTATTGCAAGAAAAGGTTCTAGGAAGAAAACTATTTCTTAAAAAATGCAACACACGTTAAGGAATTCGGTACGTTCATTTCTACTATTATTTTATACATTCCTTGTTCCGCGAAATAGTACAACATAATCGTGATTAGTAACAATACAAAGTGCAAGAATTGGGGCTACCTAACTAGCTATATCACAATTCAGTTTAATAATTCTACGAGTTTATTATTATTACCAGTGCTGCCAATTAACTACAGTTCAAGTTTCACACGAGTCTTGATTTCGAGAATATTTTCTAGCGTCTTATTCGTGCTTCAATTAGTATTATCAATACATGAATTTAAAAAGATGTAAGTAGTCAGTAACTCAGCAGGCGGGATAATCAATATATGGATTTTTTAATAATATTTTAAGAGATTTTTTTTATTTCTACCTAAATTACAAAGTATCGATTGCAACTAGTTAAGTTTTAGAATATTTTGCTAGAAAATGTCAAAGTTATTCGTTGGGTAAAAGATATCGATTAAAAAATCGACCAAGTTTTGTTTGTATATGTATATTGTTATTTATCCAAAAGAAGTGGATTTTAGCATAAAGTAGAAGTCTTAATCAAGAAATATGTTTTACTAGATTTTAGTAAAATAAAAATACGATTGTTATCGACGTCATCACACAATTATGGAGCATAAAATATTATTTTTAACCGATTTATTTGATTTTAATTTTATGAAGTTTCAGCTTAAATCCTAACATTTCTGAGAGAACGCCTGAGAGCGCTGACAATATTACCACTTTCGTTATGGTGTAAAGGTAATGGTTAGCACAAATCCCAGATATCTTGAACGGCGCGTCGAGTTCCTGGAATTAATATATGAATGTCATTATATCATAGTGAAATAGACTTAAAGTCCAAATAATACTTTCTCAGTAGATTAAGAAAGAATAAACAAAAATTTAAGTTATATATAAGTATTGGCAAATATTTTTCGATTTATACTCCGTAACCACAGATCACTCCCAATAGATACCGCATAATGTCAAATTTGTTTGAATCCAAAAGTGCCAATTTAGGTTACGAGAGCGGGGAAGTGAGAGACGAGGTAGCGGCTCGTAGTGATGTGAAGAAAATATTATTGTATAAAACTATGTCGATAATATTGTCGATGGATTAAAAATAACTATTTTACGGATTTCATTTTTATTAAATTATTACGTCGTAATAATCTTAATGTGTTTTTGAAAGGAATAATAAAAACGCCTTTCAGTATGTTTGGAACATGTTTACTAATAATTTTATATAATTTACAAAATACTTAAAAAATGTGACTGCCTCGGTGGCGTAGTTGCACTACGGTACGGTTACAAAGCTGAGGTCTCGGGTTCGAATCCCGGTTTGGGCAAAGTAATATTGGATTTTTCTATTCATTATCAGCTTAGAGTCAGGAATTTATGCCCGATATGGCGATAGGCTCGCCATCTATCACATCGTGGGACGAAACATACAAGGCGAAATGTGGGTGCCCTGGCACCTCTGCCTACCCCTTCTGGGAAAAATTCGTGAGTTTATGTATGAATGTATGTATGTAAAAAAGATTCAATATAAAAATATTTTCTATATTCAAACCTTTCAGTTACATTGGGTACGTGTACTATCATAATTCTTATCCTGTTACTACTATTTGATGGCTTCTATCTTTGACATTAATTCACAATTTCGCTAGAACTGCGATGACGTCCTTATTCACACAGCGCCATCTCTCTAATTATAATTATTAAAAGCAATATTAAAAGCAAGCTCTTCTTGTTTTACCGACAATAATCAAAGGATGCATGTATTCAAAGGGAATTAAAGAAATGTTATTTCCTTACATAATATATTATATTATATCCAAAAAAAAAAAATAATTTATCAGTCACTCGTTTCGCTTTTATATCAACATTGTTATAGCTGGAATACTAAAGTGTGGCTATATACAAATTTTGCAACTAATGCCAGGATGAACTTTCGCTAGCCAGATAATAATAAACTTTGCCATTTTCGACACAGGCGTATTAGATTCAGAAATCACACAATTTATGGTCAAATAACAACCTACGCGGTTATTCGTACTCGGAAACTAAAAATGAGATCTAATTAGGTAGATTGTAATAAAAATATTTTCAAAAATGAATTTCAGTTTATCTTTTCAGTGAATACCTATATAAGTTAAAATTAAAACTCAATATAAAATGGTATTTTAATAAATATACAACATACAATACGACATACAAAAATTGATAAACATAAGGTAGGTACAGCTGATTCAAAAACAAATGTTTTATCGTTTATCCATTTAAAGCTGTCTTCGGAGCAGTGCCTTGAACATATGACGCTATACTTTCTCGGGAACCACTCAGTACCACGAGATGTAGCGTGTGTCCATTGGGACTTATCTTTAGCACATTTAGGAAACCTAAATAGAATGTATTAAAATGTTTTATGTTTAAACTTTTCTTATATGGTTGTAGAAAACATTATATTTCATGTTATACGTTTGTTTAGATGTGAGCTGGTACAGTTAAATTTATTTTAAAAGTAATTGTATCAATGACGAAAAAGTGCAAATTGGAAATTATTTTACGTATTTGTACTAATATCGACATTAATTAAAATGCATGTGACCGCAAGTCGCAACACTATTGTGAAATGTGTTAGGAGAAGCGTTTCCATGGCGATGCGTAAAAAGGACATGCATACAATTACAGTAAGGAGTGAAAGAGATAAATGCAAAACTAACCATTATAAATTGAGCTGTGTCACACGTAAAATATATGAAATATTTTACCGTTGTAAACTTATACCATCTTTTTATTGTAATTGGATGTCCTGCTATTGCTCCCACACCACTTGAAACTGCACGTAGTTATATTTAAATATTATTTTATAGACGAAATCCACAGAAATAAACCGTCAAAATAAATAGACATATTTTATTTCAATGACACTGACAGGTCAAAGACGTGGTCGCTACTGACGTTGCGCGTAGTTCCACAGCGCATCCTACATGCAAAGCATTAAAGGCATTACACGCGTCAGTTGCCTGCGATGTGGTATCTATTGGGAGTGATCTGTGTCCGTAACAAACTACTGAAACGCAACGCGACCTCAAGCGACAAGACACGTGTTGAAACAAATCAAATCTTAGTATTTTCTATAACCAGGACCACACTACAAACACGCCACGCAACGTAGCACCGCGTCTACGTAGTGGTTCTGGCCATAGAAAATACTACGATTTGATTTGATTCAACAAGTGTCGCGTTGCATTTCAGTAGTATGTTTCCGGCCTTATTCTATGCTTATCAGTTCAACTGTCACTAACATCTAATTATGTTCAGAGCCCTCACATTTCTCACAACACTACTAACCTTCAATAGATCAGCAGCCAGCTTCAAGACATTATTGGCTACAGTGAGTTGTTCCTTGCTCTCCGGCCTCTGTTCGATGGCGAGGTGCAGGTTGATCTGCTCGGTGAGTATGGCGGACAGGCAGCCGCGGTACTTCCTGTTCACATTACTGCCCAGGGTCAGGAGACGCAGCAGGTAGATGCCCAGGCAACAACTCCACACCATCGCTTCGAGGAGCCAACCACGCTCTAGGGTTACGGAGTCCTGAGGATAAATTACAAAAGAATGGTTTATTGTTGTTTTTGAGTATTCCATTGTAGACGGTAATGTAGTGTACATTAAGATCTTAATTTCTTACGAGTTTGTTCATAAAATACTGATAACTAACAAACAATGCGAGCAGTTTTGTTTAAAACATGGCATAGCTGATGGTCCTTGAAATCTCGCCCCTACGCAAGCTGGCCTTTTTTTTTTGAGTCGTGCGCCAGCCCGCGACTGCGGAAACCGCACTAGTGTGTCCGCACGTTACCTTATAGGTTATATTGGTTACAACTTTAATACGAGCCAGAACCGTTGTGTGTTTAAATTATTCAGTTGTTCAACCTTTAACAAGTTATTTAATATACTCTATAAGTTAGGATTTTCAACAGCACATGCACAAAAATTAACGGGCAACTGTAAAAACTGACAAATGTATTTCCGTGAATAACATTTTTGCCTTACCATTAAATAGTTATAAAAATAAACACAATAAATATGACATAAATCAGTTATACCTAATTTTGCAAATAAAGAATAAGTACTGTGTACGTGACTAATAAGTATATGCCTAATAATCTTTCATTATATTACAAAAAGAAACATAATAGTAATATTTTTTCGACTTACTCGTAGTAGTTGTGCACTGACGCAGGCAAGTAAGATAATTGTGAGCATAAATCCTGACGATACGATCACATCCACCGAACGTTGCGGACCGCGACGCTAAAATATCACAAAATCAAAATATAATATTTCACACTTTCATAGTTCAATTTGTTTTGAATGCCTTAAAAATAAATGTGTTTTTTTTAGTAATGGATGTGTTATTCACAATTACGATTAAAATATCAAATAATGTTTTAGTAGACATTCTTACAGCCAAATTGAAAATACACGAGGATATAAATATAAATAAAAGTTTACCCGTAAATAAGAGCGTGTCGACAGCCACGTCTTGATGTTCCTAACAGTGTTGAGTCGGAAGTGTGGTAGCTCTGATTTCCTCGCTCTTCTTGCCGAAGTGAGATGTGAGAATAGCTTCGCGTACAGAAATCTCTGTTTAAAGGCACGCTCGGCCACTGCCAGCAGGAAGAACACTAGGCCGCTTAGTGCAAAACGGAGTATACAAGACAGAACGTTGGTTGTTATCTCCCTGAAAAAAAAAAAGGTAACAATTTATAAATAAATACACCCAACAGTCACGTACATAGTCCTGACCTAACACTAAGGTCCAGTCTTGTGTCGTGTGTATCAGGAACTATGAGAGACTTTTTGGTCTCATAAATACCCAGACTTGAAACAAATACCTGTGGTTAACACAAATATTTGTTTCGGTGCGGGGATCAAACTCGCGGCTTTTCGTTTCACAGCCGGCGTCTAATCAACTGCGCCACGGAGGCTGTCTGTTTATGTATCTTTATATTTATTTTATTGGGTTGTTCGGAAAGTCATTTCGTTTTTTTTGGGGAACATGAAAAACAGTTTTCGTATAATGAATAAATATTTTATTAAATTATATATTGGCCATTCTGGTCCAACACCTTTTGCCATTTTTCTGGCAGTAACATAATTCCCCTCTCATAAAAGTTTTGGTCCTTGCTGGCAAAAAACTGGTTCAGGTGGTTTTTGATATCTTCATTTGAGGTAAAGGTTTTGCCATCCAAAAAATTTTGCAGGGACCGGAACAAATAGTAGTCGGAAGGCGCCAGATCTGGAGAATATGGTGGATGTTACAGTACGTCCCATTCAAGCTGTAAAAGGTTTTGGCGAGTGACCAAACTTGTGTGAGGTCTCGCATTATCCTGGTGGAACACTACACCCTTCCTGTTGATTAATTCGGGCCTCTTCTCTTTAAGTGAATCATTCAATTTGTCCAGCTGATGACAATAGACTTCTGAATTAATCGTTGTATTGTCCGGCAAAAGCTCAAAAAAAACGATTCCTTTGACATCCCACCAAACGGAGAGCATCACCTTTTTTTGGTGAATGTTGGCTTTTGACACGCTTTGAGCCGGTTCATCTTTTCTGCTCCATGACATCTTGCGTTTAACATTGTTGTATACAACCCATTTTTCGTCCCCAGTAATAATCCGCTTCAAAAATGGATCATTTTCTTGACGTTTGAGGAGCGAATCACACGCGTCAACGCGACGACACAAATTTCGCTCCGTAAGGACATGGGGCACCCACACATCGAGCTTCGAGGTTAAGGCCATGCCTTTCAAATGGCCATAAACAGTCGAATTCGACAAATTTAATCTCTCACCGATCTCTCGTGTGGTTATTCGCCGATTTGCATCAACTAATGCCTTTATCGCATCTTTGTCAGCTTCGATCGGCCTTCCAGACCGTGGTGCATCTTCGACATCAAAATTGCCGGATCGAAATTTTGCAAACCAGTTCTGGCACTGGCGTACTGTTAACACGCCTTCTCCATACACATCCGTCAATTTTTTTCTCGCTTGGACAGCATTTTTACCTTTTCTGAAGTAAAAAAGTAAAATATGACGAAAATGCTGCTTATTTCTCTCCATATTTAAAAGGGCACCAACCAAAAACTACTGCGTAGAATTAATAGAACTTTTTCACACACAAGCCTTGCAATATCAGCTCTCAAGACATATAATGGTTATGCGGCTTAAGTGTGATGTTGGTTTCGAAAAAACGTAATTAAGTCCTCTGACGGGAAAAAACGAAATTACTTTCCGAACAACCCAATAATTGTCAGTAATACTGGTGGTAAGTCTCTCATATGTGAGAAGCCGCTTGGGTAGACACCACCGCAATGTCTATTTCTCACGCCAAACAGCAGTTCATCATCAACATCATCAGCATGCTGTTATGTCTCGCCATTAATTGAAATATAACAAATATCGTTTCTGGTCAATAAAGACATAATATAGAAACGTGCTTTAAAATCGATACAATTCTTGAATGCATCATACAACCAAATCCGAAGTTATGCACACTGAATTTACATTGTTTGACAATGGAATTTTATCAAATCAACCTATTGTATTTTTGTTCTGTATTTTTATAGACGTTTTTAAAATTTAAGTGATTAATTATTACGTACCATCCGTTATCTCCGAAAGCTCCATACACGACAGCGAACAGTGAAGAGCGACTGTAGTTGACTATCACTTGTATTATGTACGTGAATACTGAAACAGCTTGTAGTTCCTCTCCTGTTCTCGTGTCTTTTTCGATGGCTATCTGAAATAAAATATTCTTTTTAAGCCAATCAATCATTGTGACTGTTCTTTGAGTAATGGTAAGAACAGATTTCTGGGTTGACACAGGGCTATAGAGGCATATAGAAGAGTGAGATGGAAGACAGTATAACAGCGTAAGAGGGACGTAAGCAGAAACAAAAATTGCCGACTTCAAAAAAGGAGGAGGTTTTATGTTCGATATTTTGTATTTTTTTATTATATGTTCAACGATTTCTTCGTAATTTATGGACTGATTTTTATGATCTTTGATTGTGCAGTTTTCGTTTCAAATATTATTGGCGATTTATAATGTAATTATGTCACTAATCAATTTTATTTTATTGAGGAAAAACAAACTATTGTATATTGTGTAAGTTATAAATGCACAACATACCACGTTCTTGGCAGAATATCAACTAAAAATTTGCTTTCAGGTACGAGCGAGTAATTATAGATAAACAGAAGATATAAAAGTCAGAGTAGATATTGTCGCATATTGCGAGAGCGTTATGTCGATCAGTGGACTGACGACGGCAACGGGTTGATGACGAACTAACAAACAGTAAAATATCGCACCTTTAATTCAAGGTGACTATCTCCATCGACCCGTTATTAAAGAAGGACCTATTGACGCGTGAAAGACAGAAAGATGTCAACTTCGGTATTCTTGATGTGTTTTCCATAAGTACAAAATTTCTTATGTTACAAATCTTTAATGAACGTTTCCCAAAAAATAACATTTTTAGTTAGGTCTCTTTAATTGTAAATGTGCGATATGATGAAAATAAATCTATTGTTTTTGGATTAGGTCAGTTTAATTGTGAAGGTGCGTTAAGGCGAGCGTGAGTGGCGGTACCTGCATGAGCCGCAGCGCGGGCGTGAAGAGCGCGACGGCGGCGGCCATGGCGAGCGGCGCGCAGCCCGCCCACGCGCCGTCCGCCGCCATGGCTCGCTCGGCGCGCGCCACCACGCACCAGCTGATGTCCACCGCCGACAGCTCCGCGCGCAGCGTCGACCCCAGCTCCCACATCGTGCACTTCACTAATCAAATTCAATCAAAATTCAATTAAATGAAAATATTTCATAAATCCGCAAAATGTCAAATATAATTCAGACTCAGTCACTTTTCTCTTTATTCTCTATCACCCGTTCCACAAGGCTGTTTTCGCCAGAAATGAACGCACAAGAAACTAGCGTTGCTCTTTTCAAAAGTTTACAATATAGTGACCATACAGGATTTGCAATTTAGCAAAATGCAAAGCAATTCATCAATTATTTTTAGAGGGTTTAAGCCATATAATCCACTACGTTTGTTTGGCGGACTTTACGTACTTTAAACATCTTACAAAGCACTATGGTATGCAAGTTTCCTCACGATGATTTCATTCACCAATATAGTGCGTACTACTAGCAATCAGTGTTGAAATTATAGTGGTGCACTCATGGAGAGCAGACTCTGGGATGACGCAGATATGACCACACCTACCCAAGATTTGGAGCGCAGTTATAGAAATACGCACAGGGCACACACAAGGTCACTTACGGCGCTACTGGCGCTATCCGTTCACATGGTGCTCAGGATTCTTTTAAGGGATATTCAGTAAAAAACATATGGAATTGTGCGTCATGAAAAATCTATGTAAGTGTAAAGCAATAACTAGTTGTATTCCTGGCAGAGCAAATTCGATTCGTTAAAATAATTTTATTTCGATAACTCCGGTGAATATTTGTAAGACTTTGTTCAAAGGGCATTTGTACTGCATGTTTTCGCATTAAGTATACAATTTTATCCAATGAAAAGTAGAGTATACATTGTACTTCATAATTTGTAATTTAAGACATATTCATATACTAGAATTGAGTAAAAATTAAATGTAGTGTAATGTCTTGGTTGCTGCCATAAAAGTATGTATTGAATCACTTATTATGTACATATTTACTTACCAGTATCGCTAGTAGGATCCAGGATAGCGAAAGGATCCCACGAACTGTCGGCGGCGTAGTGGAATCCCACATCGGAATTCCCGCCTTCCGATTGTGAACCGTAACTGCTCTCTTCACCTAATAAATATTATTTTGAATTGTAATTCGTGTTAAGGATGCCATGATTATTATAAAGCAACAGGTGTAGTTCGAAGCAAAGAAAATGTTTAGATATTTTTATATTAATCAATTTTGATGTGTTATGCTGTGACAGAATAAATACGTATACAATGAGAATTGCAATAGTGTCTACATAAGAATAAATAATACTAATACTACATAATAAATAATAAAGCTCTGTTGTATCAAGAAACTTTGATCATAACTTTATGTTACTGCTATACATTTGAAGATAACCAATGAGATTTTTAAAGTAAAAGTTATGGTTCTAATTACTTGACACAACAGTCTAGAGACAAAACAATGTAAGCCAGATAAAATAATGAGTGCAATAAAATGAAGAGTGAAGTACAAAACGATGCTTACTGTTAGTAGTTTGGCCAACCCAGTCAGACATAGTATGGTGAGATGGCAGAGCGATGGAGGGCGCGGACGCCGAACATTCCCCGTCCGATGATGACGACTGGTAATTCTCTAATTTCTATACAAATCAATTTATTATTTTTATCGATTGAAATGTAAAAGTCAGTGATATTACTTCTAAGGGTGGTGAAAATACTGGGAAGTATCTCACGTTTCATCTATATTACTAGGAAAGCTTTGGCTTATCGAAATGAAACTTAATTTGGTGTTGACTCCAAGTTTCATATGTTTAAAATGCATTTAGAAGTGAAATTATCTTTGGGTAGAGCTCAAAGTTTTAACTTCGATATGTATGTATACAATCTAATTTGTAAAAATTACGAAAATGGATTCTTAAAGGACATTAATTGATGACCAATTAATACAGTGAGGAAAGAAGGCAACAGAAGCATCTTAGTGTTATTGTAGGGTAGTTAGCACACAGCGAACACAGATCCATGCTATCAAAATCTTTGTAAACGATAGCTACCTGCATCGTCGTGCTGTAAAGTCCTTCCATCAATCACCTATTGTTACAGAATTAATATGTCAATAAGGTGTCCAATTGGTGATTTAAGTGCAGCTTATTAATTGACTAATTAATTATAACATTTAGCATGCTCTATAGCTTATAATATTATATCATTTACCTTTTGTTTCTTCTTGACATTGGCGAAGTCGTCGTCAGTTGATTCTTGCCGCATGTTTTCTTGTATCCATGAGTTTCTAAATCTAACGCCGATTCTTTTCCCTGTATTAGGACTACTTGTAGGATTCGCATCCGAGTCTGGTTCAAGAGATTTCTCAGTGTCTTCTTCTTTGTTAGTACTGTCTGGTGTTTTACTTTTAACTTCATCAACAATAGTAGATTTTGTGTCATCATTTACACTGTCTTGCGATTCAGCTGGTTTAGCATCGTTGATGGACTTTTCATTATGAGCTTTTATTTGTTCAAGTTTTTGTCTGTTTTCAGCATCACTCCCGTTGGAGTTGTATCCATTGAGGCTTTCAAAGCCATCGTCACCGTCAGCGAAGATTGTCCTTGCTATATTTATTTGTGGATTATGTTTTACATTAAAAGATTCTAAATGCTTTTTTGTCAGTACATTTGACTTATATCTAAACGACGAGCTGGGCGTAGCTTCGTCTGGAGGCGGAGTGAATGTGACTATAGGTGCGTTCAGATCAGGTTTTTTCCAAGCCATATAATCCTCGTCATCAGAATCTTTTGCTTTCAATTTTATCATGGACTTATTCTTGGCTTGGGGTTCTAGGTTCCTAATTAAGTGTTCTTTTGGCAATTCTTTTTTGCGTTTTCTAAAAACAGAAATCGTTTAACGACTATATTATTTTCCTTTTATCGACTCACATTGAATTTCATGTACTTACCGCAAACCATTTTCCACAATTTCATTTCTAGATTGTCGTCGTCTAAACTTGGAATGCTTGTTAGTTGGCACTTTCTGACTTTTCTGACTGGAAGTTGCACCACTTTCGCCCGAACCACCGCCGCTGCCGCCGTCGCATTGCGAACGAGAACGTCTACAAGTATCGATTTAAATTGAAAATAATATTGATGAATAATGATTAATTTATTTGTATAGTTGAAAAATAACCTGAAGTAGCGTGGTAGCTTTCTACGATACGTAGAGCGTGGCCGAACCCTGCCCAGTTCCATTTCCGTAGTGCTTACGATTTGCGAGTGAACTACACTCAGCACCAACATCAATCCCAGTGGAACTAACCAACAATTCGGCTGAAAAAAGATATACTGCTGTTCTAAAACTGTAATCTCAAACTAAATGTAAAATAATTGATCGAAACTTACATCTATATCCACCGTGTCCGGTGTAATAAAATATATAATCATATTTAGGATTTGCGTGAGCCACAGTGTGAGTAGAAACTTGGCGCAGGCGGGTGAAGTTTGCTGCGCCCACCACTGGTAGAGCGCGGGTAGGAACACTAGTCTGACTAGAGCGAACCACACGACGCGGCGCATGCCCAGCGTCGGCTTCGCTTTGGGGAACGACGAACCTGCAAAGTATTCATAATAAAAAGAGTTTCCAATCATTAAATAGAAGTATTGGGAATTGCGTTTACAATTGTTCCGTTCCAATTCGAAATCGAGTGCGAAAGTGATATGATTGTTGTGGCCAATACGGTACAAGAAACGGACTAGTGCAGTTTTTATGCTTTGGGGCCGCTTGTTTTTAATAATTTAGGATTAAATGCCAGCAACAATAAGTGGCCCGGTGGTCGCGGGTTCGAATCCCAGGGTACACCTCTGACTTATTCTGAGTCTGAGTCATGTGTATATTGATAGTGAATTACCACGGACGGTAACGGTGAAGAAAAACATCGTGAGGAAACCTGAATACCATAGCGATTTGTATGATTCTATGGTATGTAAAGTCTGCCAACCCGCACTAGGCCTCTTTGGCCTAACCACTCTCAATCGTAATCTCGATTGTGGAGGAGGCCCGTGCCCTACAGTGGGACGTATATATGGACTGATATAATTAGGGACACTCTTTTTAATTTTTAAACGACAGTATGTAACTATAATTTATAATCACAACGTAGGTCACATAAATCAGTTATTGAAATTGTACCATATCCAGCTTCAATATGAATTCTATCCTTATTAGTCAGTGTAGTGTGTACAATAGAACAATAGGTTTGGCGCAGTATACCTCTGACTAAATCAACGTCAATGAGATAGGAGCGAGCGTGCGTGGAGAAGTCCACGATGCGGCGGCGGTACGTGCCGCGCATGAGCAGCTGTTCCACCATCGTCTCCCATTCCTCCTTGTCGTACGAGCTTATTTTCTTTTGGTACCTGGTTATTCAAATACCAAAATGCATTTCGTTGAGTTACTTCAATTCCTAATTTAGTCCTAGTTATTATTTTACTAAATCGTTGATTTTACAATCTAAATACATGAATGCCTTGGTGGGCTAGTTGTACTGTGGTATTATTACAAAGCTGGGATTTTGTTTGGCATAATCGATTTTTCATTATCAGCTTGGAGTCAGGAATTTGTGCACGATATGGCTATAGACCTGAGTCTAGGGGAGTATAGGGGCCGACCCCTATCACCTAGACAGATGAAACCCACAATGCGAAACATGGGTTAGTTGCTACCAGCACCTCTGTGTACCCTTTGTGGGAAAAAGGCGTGAGTTTATGTATGTATGTATGTATGAATATAAAGGTATTTGGATTATTTTTGATGCTATTTTTTAATTTAATTGCAATAAAACAAAAAAATAATATGTACAAAATTTATATTAAATGACTGTAGACAGTGATATAATTATGTAAAGGTTATCATTGAATAATAAAACTATCTCTTTATTAGTTGTATAAGAAGAAAGCCAAAGGTTAAATGAATAAATCTAACAGTCATGCACATAATTTTTATCCCACGGTAATATACTGACTTTGACTTTAATCATCAGTATGAGATAGAGCAATAGTCCCTTGGCCAAATGATTTAATATATTGAAATATTGAGAAGCAACTAAGAAATTATGATTCTGGGGTTATAATTATCACACAGTGTTTTATCCACTTTTCTGCAAGTGTCTCTTCTGTCCAAGTTTCTTAAGAAAAAATTTGATATCATAAAATTTATATTAATTTGATGATCATCATCATCATATTTATGTGAAGAATTGAAGACCGAACCACAATATTTACAATTGTGTAATTTAAAGACAATATCTGGAATTATTAAACTTACCATGCTGCCAATTGCTTCATGTTGAGATATGAATTTAATAGAACTTTTTAATGTAACTTCAATATTACATGAAAGCTGAAAAGAAATGTATTTGTATTTAAATATTCTGCCATTGTAAATGAAGGTTTTGTATGGCGTTTGAGTATGGCTTCCGCCCTCCGAATAGAACTATTGATTGTAGAGATGTAACATTCTCAGCAGTGTGCAATAACTAGCATATACTATTTGCAGTTGTGTATTACAAAATTATTTGAATCTTTATTCTGCATGTAAACTACATAAAATACTATTTTCATCATTTTTTAAAATGATGATCCATAATTCTTAACCAGGAAAAAATATTAAGAATTTAACAGGTCCAGTGATTAAATATTGTTGGTATATCACCCAATAAACACACAATGATGAGCTGGACTTTAATTGTGATTTAAGGAGCTAGTATTACCTTCTGTATCTACCATTTATTTTTGAGAATGTATTCTTTTATATTTTACTAGAAAGTATCTACGCATAACTTATTTTAAAAAATAGGAGTCGATGATTGAAGACATTGTTAAATTATAAATATTGCATATATTCTTTATTGGGAAATATTAAATAAATTGCTTACCATCTGGCCTGCGTATACTGGCTTTGTTTTTAGGGTGCCACTTCAAAAACAAACTCCAAATGCACTAAATAGAAATCTGAAAATGAAAATCACGATAACGCGCTGAACAGTGGGTGAGATTAGATAAAATTTATTATCCTTTCAACTGTTCCGTAATTTAGCAATATTGTATACAAAGGTCTACACGCAAAGGTCAACACTAGGATCCTAAACGTTAATTAACTAACAAGTTACAACATCAAAATTATACCTATCTCTCATAGATTCACTTTCAATTTACCGTTATTTATTTTGCGCTACATTTTTGTGCCTCTTTTTTTCTCGTCACGAATGTAACTTCACTTATTATGGTTGATATTCACTTTACGACGCAACAACAACAATGAACTAAATATAAGTTGTTTAATAATAGAATTATTATGATTTTCGTAAAATAAACTTTTTCTTTTGCGTCAATCTGACATTACACTGACTGACGTCTGACACTGATGGTGACAGCAACGTTTTATTTCTACCAGTGTAGTTACAAAAGAGATGATAAAGCAATTAAAAATGATAACATTTGTATATATTACAAAGGGAAAGCGATTAAATAAATTACTATTTACTTTTTCTGTTTTTATTCAAGTCAAGTGGTTATATAACTGCACAGAAAATAAAGTCGCGCTCGGGCATGCTGTCCCCATGAAATGTCCCCATGAAAGATTACTTCTTTGAACTACTTACGCCACGGATTTTAATTGAGTTATCATGATTATTTTCAAAAATAATTATCGCAAAGCTTTCTGGCGTGGATTGGGCTGGGCCAGGTCGCCAGCTTATTATAAAACTTGAAGTAACAGCTTCACTACTTTATTCTGTTTGGTGAATGAGATTGTCGATGACTCAAAAGCTGGCGGCCTCTTATGACACTGGTTTCCGTTCGCATAGCAACCATTGTACCCGTGTCGCGTTTTAGGTTTCGCTTATCTATATCCGTTTTTGAGTGGGCCGTTAGAGTCGATTGGCCAGAGATAAATATTTCCCTGTCCGGTAGTTAAAAGAAAACTCATTGTTCTAATAGGTATTATCAAACTGGAAAAAACTATAAGCCGTAGTTACTGAGTATAGGCCTTCACCATCACCAGTTTTTCCTATAGTGTACCACTGGGCTCGATCTTCAGCCCATCATCTCCAACCACTACCAGCCATCTTACGAATATTGTTGCTCAACCTGGATGGAGGGCGTCGCACACTAAGTTTGCTAAAGCATGGTCACCACTCAAGAACACGTCTACCCCAGCGGTTGTCAGTTCTCCGACAAATGTGGCCGGCCCACTGCCACTTCAACTTGCTAATCCGTTCGGCTATGTCGATTACCATGGTTCTCTGTCGGATAATCTCATTTCTCATTCTATCGTACAGAGAATAACCGAGCATTCAGCATAGCTCGCTGCATAGCTTGTTTAGCGACTTTGAATTGATGGACCAGTCCCATCGTCCGTGTCCACGTCCCTGTATATCAGTACGGTTAGGACGCACGCATTAAAGACTCGTCTTCAGGCAATGCGGTATTGGCGGCGAGAAGACTCGAGCATAGGCCTATTAAATAACATTTAATTAAGGCACCTTTTCCAGATTTAGAACATTTGTAAAAAACTGAAAAAAAATAAATTATCTACTGGTGGTAGGTCTCTCATATGTGAGAGGCCGCATGGGTGAGTACCACCACAATTTCTATTTCTCCCGTCAAACAGCAGTTTAAATGCACTGTTGTGTTTCGGATTGAAGGACATTGTAGCCAGAGTAACTACTGGATATTTCGAGACTTAACATCTTATTTTTTTTTTATTGCTATGAATGGCGAGACGAGCATGCCGTTCGCCTGATGGTAAGCGATACGACCGCTCATGAACAGTAGCAAAACCAAACAATACCTTGAATTACAAAGCAATGTTTGGCATTCCACTGCGCTCGCCATCCTGAGACATAAGATGTTAAGTCTCAATATGTCCAGTAGTTACTCTGGCTACAATGCCCTTCAACCCGAAACACAACAGTGCGTTTATACTGCTGTTTGACGGGAGAAATAGACACTGCGGTGGTACCCACCCAGATGGCCTCACACATATGAGAGACCTACCACCAGTATCTTATGTCTCAGGATGGCGAGCGTAGTGGAATGCCAAGCATTGCTTTGTAATTCAAGGTGTTGTTTGTTTTTATCACTGTTCATGAGTGACGTATCGCTTACCATCAGGCGAACGGCGTGCTCGTCTCGCCATTCATTGCAATAAAAAAAAAGTACCTACACATATATTTTGGTCTTCATTTATTCTGTTTGCACCTCTAAATAAACTAGGATGGTTGCTACGTAGGATCGGCATTCATTATTACTTACATATAAAGGTACCTATTGGACGTCAGTTTCCCCAGAGAGAGTGCTTTCCGATTGTTTATAAACACTGGTATTTTTCCATTCAGATATAAAATAACAAAGAATATCCGCAACATTTTTTTGTAGTAGAATGAGAGGTACCATACCACCCTTTCTATTTCTATCTTTGTCTGCATTCACAATATCTTCCATTTTGTTACACTGGTTTCTATAGGGTAGGTTAACCTGCTCAGTCCGTATAGATTTTGTTTGCGGTGTCGGTTCTGTTACAATACCTTAATTAATATGTCAGTATAATTAAGGTAAGTAATTTCAAGGAAGGCCTTTCTTATAATCATATTTCAGTCACTTCAATTAGTCATTATAATCTGTTTCCTATTTTCAGTTCATAGAAATGTCAAGGCGAACTAAATAAATAGTATCTACTTTTGGAATGTTTGGAAGTAAAATGAGATAAAGGTATATCATTTTCGAAACGTACTTTTTTCTGGATGGTCCTATTAATAAAATTATTACAAATTTTTAAGATGAAATGTAAAATACCAGCCTTATGAAACACGCCAAGTTTCATTAGTCTTAACTTAATACTCTAAGTGATATATAATATAATATTTATAATAGGTGTGTCTATGTTGCTACATCTCTTAGTATCGTTAGAACAACTTACGGTTAACAAGTTATAAGATTCTATGGAGACCCAAGCTATTGGAAGCAGCTCTACTTGATTTAACTCTACGAATAGGCGATGCAATTGGCTGTGGTTTATAAAATGAATTATAGGGATAAAAACAAAACACCGAGAACAAAATTCAATTATATTTATTCAACAATCTTAAAAATTGTTACATTAATAACAATATACTATAAAGATTCTAGATACCTGCGCATTTAAATTGAACGTTATTCTGTACACATGGCGGCAATTTTAAATATGGTGGTATCTATCAATATATTACACGAATGTTTATGTGCAAAATACAATTAAATTAGATTTTTAATATGTTTTGCAGTATTAAATACTATATACGTGTCTAATTAATTTAAACGTACCTATTATTTCGTTGTAAGAATCATTGGTGTTTAGCTATAAATGTGTGTAGCTACACCACGTCATACAAGTACAAGTAGGTACAATTTTCACATAAGACTAGATCTATATTATTTTCCCTATTACATACCTACTTTGGTTCAAATTATACAAGGATGTTAATGCATTGAATTCCTTTATATCGAGCAGTTGATACAATAAATTAATTGTGAAGTAGCCGGCTTAATTTATTTTAATTTATATGTATTATTTGGACAATCGGCAGTGCATAAATTCCTTATAAACACGAGTATGTTAGTTGAACTCTGACGTATTTTCCAGCTGAACAATTAAAGCGTTCTTGTAGGAAATAATGAGGCTATAACTTTAGTTGTTTTGATATTAAATAGTGTCGTGTAAGCTATGTATTCATACAGTTATAGACATTCAACATGTTATTGTTTTTGTCTTTTAGAAATACATCATTCTAGTGAAGTCATGTTTATTTTACACAATACGATGAAGTCACATTCGTATTTAATTTGTTGTTTGAATTGTATTGAACTTGCTTGCGTAAAACCGCATAGCGGCTCATAATTTAATTGCAATGTTTTCCTAAAACAACTTCTACCGAGACTGGTTTAAACTTTAAAGACCATGAATCATGTTAGCGTGAAAGGATTAATAAAAAGCATTTGTTTAAGGGCACCATTAATTACAGTTAGCGTAGAACTAAATACATGTATTTTGTACTTGTCAGACTTGGAATGGTGTATTGTTAAGCTTCTATTCCTAGTATTATAATTCGGTAGTTAACTCATCTTGAGGTCGTTTAGTCATTTCGAAGAGTTCGTCTTCTAGCCAAACGCTTTCCCGCCTCACGATGGGTCGCCGCTCCCAAGGATCAGAGAGAGCTATAATATCTCTTTCTCTCTCTATCTGGGAGTAGCTCGGTGGTCTGACGTCATTCCATTCGCATTGACTCTCAGACTCCTTGTCTATGTTGCTGTCGTACGAGGTGGGGGAGTAGGAAGGCGGTTTGAAGGTGGTGAATGATTGCTGCGTGGTCTCCGAGTCGGAGCTCTGGCTCGGCGGCGCAGGCAGAAACTTCACCAGTTGACCTTCTTGTTGTTGTTGGCCTACACCCATACGACTGTATCGCTTGAGAATTCTGAAAGTAATATAAAAGTGTTTTATATAATCGCAATATTGAACAAGTTTTTGCAATTTAGCTTTAAACATCAACTATGGATAAGTAATTAAATGTAAAACTTTAAAAAGTAGATTAAAGGAAATAATAGATAAGTACATCGTACACTAAAAAAATCCTGGCCGTTTTGTGATCGTACAAAAAAATATTTAAATACCTTTCTAAACTGTGGCGCGATGGAGGTTATTAAATACTACATTCTACAATGTAAAATATATGTTAAAATATAATTATTGATGCAATATAGTGTACCTTTCAGCCCAGCTCGCGAGTCGTGACCATTCCTCGGGCACAACGGGTACCTGTTGTTTGTTCAACAGTATAAGCAGCTTCGCCAGATCGCTCAGAATGCAACTGTAAAGAAACGAGCTAAGAATAGACTCCCAGCACATGTGCTTACCGTAAACAAACATAGCTGATACACTCCCTACACGGTATGTTTTTTTTGGGTTACTAAGCCAGATTTACTTTTAACTCCCAACCTGTTCGTACGAAAAACTTGCAAAGAAGCAGTTCTCGTGCAATTGTTCGAAGCGGGATATTGAGACAAGTGCCGTTATATTGGAAAAAATAAAGAAATTACAATGGAGAATTGGCTTTCGATTTCTAGGCCGTGGTACGCATATTATTGTAACGTGGATTTCTTATCTGAATAAAATAGAAACGTAATTCAACGTACTGTTACTAATTTTCTACAGTAGAAGTCTCAACAGCTAATGCGTACTTTATTTATGTGTTAAAAAGTGTTATTTATGAATGGACCACAATATACAGGGTGATATTGACATATGGTATTTAATTTAGCCCACATGCTCCTAACCAGCCTAGACAACACTGTACCAAGTTTGAACAAAAACTGCGTGATAGTTTTGTTAAAAATGGCGGTTTTAGGTTTCAAGGCTTTTGATCGACCCCTGTAGATACCGAGTCTTTTTCGTCTCAGGTAAGTTCCCGAACTGAACTGAAGTCCAGCTATACGGTAAAAATACTCATATCTGTGTGGGATGCCCAAAAATCGTGAAAAAAAATTACGATTTTTGACAAAAAATCTTCTCGTATTTTTTTCAAATTATGTACAATGTCACCTGGGGTAATGAGAAACATGTGGGCTAAATTAAGTACAATGTGTCAATATCACCCTGTATACCAATATGTTACCTTAATTATAGCACACCCAACTATTATTTACGTTTAAAAGCGAGGTAGAGTGGGGGTAAAGTCACTTAATCTTAATGTTGGGTGTTATTTATTTATTTAATCAATTCATGGGAAAAAAAAATATTGTCTTAAGTACGACTTGTAGAGGTTTCCACAACTATATATTTTTTCTTATCTAATAGACAATTGTTGTATATTTTCTTAGTTCAAGAACATTAATTATGAAACGTCAGCTAAATTATAAGTTTTGTAACTATTAACAATCGCCGATAAATATTCATAAAATTAAAAATATAGTTTAAAAATTAGATTACCATGCCTGCGACATATTTAATTAGGAATATTTTCTTTACCGTATTTTCTGTACCTTCATTTATATTCATTAGTGACACTTAATAACTCAACTCGACCCGTAGTAGGCTCTACTGTAAAATTGAAATTGCAATTTTAAATAACAATGTCGTGGATCCATCTATCAGTCCACATGCGGGACATGTAAGGCCTCTATTATGATTGAGAGGGTTGGATCTTAATCCGTCCACCGTACTAACCGAGTTCGGTTTGATGACTTAATATATCATTAAAATTGTTGTGGAAGTCTAGCAGACAAGCAGTTTTCTTGTTAGTGAGCAATATTTAAATAAAGTACAATGACTTTACGGAAATCCAATCATAGGTGTTCTTATAGTTAGATACGAAGCTTTTAGACCAAATGGTTGGCCTAAATACTGGCTCAATGCATGTTTGTGAGTTTCACATACCTTTGAAAGCCAAAGCTTTAATCCAAACTACTGATCTGGTATGGATTTGTGAAATTCACATTTGAAATTCTTTTGAATATTTCTCGTGTCATTGGCAATTTGTAGAACATGCATTACGTTGAGATATTAAACTAGAGCCGACATGGCGAAAAAAAATCGTGCTCTCCACATTACACTAACTAGCAACCAGAACCGTGGAAATGACTAGAAAGAAGGGAGACAGTGTGATTTTATAAGAGTGACTGAGATATAAACAGAAATAGCGGTACATGTATCACTATTTTATTACGTAAATTTTGTTTGCAGTGTCGCCTCTAGCATACCTGAAAGGGTATACATATTATTGGTTAGTAGAATGGGCAGTAGGTAGGTTTGTAGATCGTACCTGTAAGCCATGGCCGCGTCGTTGTTCCCGAGCTGGTAAAGCTCCCGCACCTGGTGCCTCGTGTGATTCAGTATCGCCAGCAGCGTGTACGCGTGAGGCTGCAACAGATCATCTCGTCTTATCGAAACCATTGATAATAATAATAATAAATACACCCAACAGTCACATACGAGTACATAGTCCTGTCATACTAAGATCGAGTCTTGTGTCGTGGGTATCAGGAACTACGAGATACTAAATACCTGTGTTTCACACAAATATTTGTTTTGGTGCGGGGATCGAACCCGCGGCCTCTCGTTTCACACCCGGTGTCAAACAAACTGCGCCATGGTGGCGGTCAAAATTGAAACACATGTCAAAATTGAAAAACATTGAGAAATAAGTGTAAACAAATTATCTATCGTGTGAAAGCTGTTTAATGAACGGTTTCTCAACATTGTACATTTTCTTTGCACACCTAGTTTATGCAATGTAATTAGTTTCTCTTTATTTTTACCTATGAGATCTCATTTCTTGTTTCTAGTTAATATTAGCTTATATTTCAATATTAATACCTACTTATTCCGTTAGCACTCAGTGTTCCAATTGCATTATTTGAGGTTTTTATTTGTCGATTTTAGTCGTCATGCTTTCGAATAATGTGTGGTCTTTCCACCTATTTTTTTAGATTATTATCATGATTGTTACATGCAATAGATAATAGATCTGATGATAATGGTACATAACATTAATATCAACTAGGGAAGAATGAATATCGCTATCAATTTGCCATTATAATATTTTCATAGCAGTTTTCAATCTTCGCATTTACAAGGTTTATAAATGCAGTCGTGGCTGCGTTGGTTAGACGCCGACTGTGGAACGTGAGGTCGTGGTTTCGATCCCCGCTCCAAAATAAATATTTGTGTCATCTACAGGTATTTGTTTTGGGTCTGGGTGTTTGAAGACCGAAAATTATTTCGTATTTATAAGTTATTCATAAATCGGTACCCATGAAGTGACCATTTTAGTGCTGTTTTTACAGTAGAATATTGAAGCGCGTCATCAGTTCCGCTCATGGTATCTCACCACTTTCATCCCTAAGTATAACTAAGTGTAGTCCCCGGCGCATAAGTTGAACTATGATATTGAATGCGCAGTGACTAATTTTCGGGTACCAACTAAAGTTTTAAATGTTTTAAAATTACCAATCGGTTAAGAAGTTGCATTTATTTTTATTTTTTCCGTGCAACAGCAAGGTAACACTTCTCACTACTATTGTACCTGCGCAGATGTCAGCAATTATTGTTGAACTTACATGCCGGGGACTATACACACTTACATATTATGTTCATATGTATGTTGCTGACTTTTAGGTATAGGTATCATTTATTAACTTACACGTAAACAATCAAGTTGCTTGTGAAACTCTCGGAGCTGTGCGTCGTCGTCGTGCTGTGCGCGCTGCGGCAGCGGCTGCGCATGCGCGCGCGCGTTGCTGCGACACCGAGCGTACGCCGCGCCAGCCGCCACCAGCGCTATGCACGCCACCGCACCGCACGCACCGCCTACTAGAACCTGCAATATCACCTTTTAGTTAACTTTAGAGAATGAGAACGACTTCCTTTGATACGTACCCTTCACCAATGTCAACCACTTAAGAGTATTTATAAGAAAAACGTATATACTTTCTTGTTAGTAAAGTCGGTAGCGCCCCTACAATAGTGAAAATTTAACTATTTATTTATTTATTTAATTCTTTTTTGCACTGTACAAACAACTACGAAATCACAAGATAATAATAATAGTACAAGTGGCGGCCTCATCACACTAGGTAATTTCTTACAGGCAACCATGGGATGGATATTTAAATAGGAGATAGAAAGGGCAGTCAAGGGCATAAATGAAATAATGATAATCTACAATGAATAATATACTACATTATTTAAATACCTATAATATAAATACACATATACATATAAATATACATACACAAACATACACATATACATACTTATACAATTACCAATAGATCGGAACGCGCAAAAATATTCCGCACCTAAGTTCCTAGTGAGAAAGAAAATAGTCCTTAATCATTTTTTTAAATGACATCAGTGTTCGTGCCCGTCTTACCTCAACTGGAAGTGCATTCCACAGTCGGACAGCTTGGACTGTAAAAGATTTGTCCATAAATGCTGTGGAATGCTCAGGCATCCTTAATTTTAGGTTCTCCGACGACCTCAAGGATCTTGTATGTGAGTCATGGAGAAATAAGAATCGATCTTTTAGATAAAAAGGCGTGAGATTATTGAACAAAGTAATTACCTAATTATTGAAAAACAAATTGCAAAACAAACTTATTATTAAAAAAATATATTTTGTTTGATAACCTAAAGTATATGTAGCTATTATCTTTTTTAAAACAAGTTTGAGTGGAATTAAATAGCCTAAACTATTTATTTTTATTTTTCAAGTAATTCGTGCATGTTGTACAGCCTGTCAACTATCAGCCAAAAGGAGGGCAGAAAAAGGTTTTGGTGAATTTTGTGTGTATTTTCAAAACATTGGTGAAGGGTTAAGGTATCTTAGGAAGTCGTTGGTTAAAGAGGGAGCAAAAGAGAGAGTGAGAGAAGCCCAATACCATATGTTTAGTTTAATTTCTCTGAATGGGGAGACGAGCATGCCTTTTGCCTGATGGTAAACGTTACTACTGCTCATGAACAGTAGCAAAATCAAACACCTTGAATACGAAGTAATGCTTGGGTTTCCACTGCACTTGCTGAGACATAAGATGTTAAGCTTCAATATGTCCTTACAATATCCTTCAAACTGAAACACAGCAGTGCACCTACACTGCTGTTTGGCGGGAGATATAGACATTGCCCAGTTTATTTAACGATGAAGAAAAATATCGTAAAGAATTATCCAAACCATAAAGATTTTTCATTAATTTCCAAGGTATGTGAAGTTGGAAGTACTCAACAGTGATAATGAGCTGATAGAGTCAGTAAGGTTGGTATCTAACACTTGCCTTATTCAACCAGGGCGAATAAAAACCAACATATACCTATGCAATGACAAACCCAATTCAAAGCGCGCTTATAACTACATTATAGTTTCTAATGGATGTGTATATCGTGTTTCATGTATAAAGAAATTCAGTTTCATTTTCCATGTCGGGCTAAATAAAATTATACACATCCGTCTGGTGGCTCTCTCCTCCCGCGTTCCATTTCCATTAAGAAATTCAATTTATTGCTAAAGATTGGATAGCACCACGACTATTCAATTAGTTATGTAAAGCTGTAGCAGAAAAAGCGCACCTTATGATTAAATCTGACACAATACCGCACATGTAGCACAAGAAATCCACTCGTAAGTACATGCTGATCCATATGAAGCAAATAAAAGTTTGATTACACTTGTATGTCGTAATGCATGTGTAGTGAGTTTTCTATTGTTTATAAGTGTACGTTCTCCAGTTATACGATTTTTAATGATTCCGTTGCCTCATCTGTGTTGCGCATAAACCACATTGCATCACACCTGCGTACTTTGATGCCATGACAAGATTTATTTACGGTGTTATGACTTTCTAAATAAAACCTTGTATGCAGAAAGTACAAAATTTGATTCATATATCTACATATCTGAATGAAATAACTTTAATCTTGAAGAGTCGGAAAGGATTATGCTTTATTAACGATTATTAAGTAACTGATAAGGAAGTGGCAGTCAGTTTATAGCCCATAAACTACGATGTGTGTTGAAAGTTTTTGTTGTCAGCCTTCTAAAATGAACTCTTATTTATTCTAGTGTGGTATGCGGAAGGAACGGCGTGTTTTGCTATACTTTTATTTTATTTCGTCACATTCTTTTGAAGTCCACGCCAAAAATAGATTGTCAATTTGGATGTTACACTTTTTATACATTATGTTTTATTATCGTTGGCACTATTAATCAACTGTTTATTATTTCGCACGCCTCAACGTATTTTTGTTTGTGATGTCAGTTATTATTGGATTGCATTTAAATATTTTTGTCTGAAAATATTGTTTTCCGAAGTTCTTATCATCGTTAAATTTAGCAATGTCTTCATTCATAAGACAAATAATATCGGCAGTTAAGTTTCTCTATACGTATATGTAGAGTACAATATTTTAAGCTCTATAGCCACGCATTGTTTACATTGTTGTAATATGATGCAATTCATAAGTATTTTGCTGAAGTCATGAGAATATATAACTATGCAGGGGACTGTTACTCTACAATTATGAATAAAATATTTGATTGTCATGGCTTTCCTAAACCGACCGAATTGATGTTTCTCGTAAAAATGCAAAGGAACACTTATCAAAGTATGCTACATATAAAATTTATTTTTAATTTAAAATGAATTGAAATAACCCGGTTTAAAGAATTTTACGTTCTCTCTGCGTTAACCTAAAACTCGTAAGAGTCATACTAACCATCCTCAACACGGCCAAAATGTTTAGAAGAAACGAGTATTCAGTACAATAACAAGCCTAAAACCGGTTTGCGCTAAACGTTATTCATGCTTTAGATATTCATATTCACATAACGAAGCTAAACGCAATCGTGAACTCTTGCTAAAATTAGGAATGTCTTTTTATTTATTTTTTTATTTCAATGATCGGCGAGACGAGCAGGCCATTCGCCCGATGGTAAGCGATATGACCGCTCTTGGACAGTAGTAAAACCAAACAACACCATGAATTACAAAGCAATGCTTGGCATTCCACTACGCTGCTATCCTGAGACATTAGATGTTATGTAATTTTTTTTATTATTGGGTGTTAGGACTATCATTCAACAAAGTCGCTTGATATAGAATATTAAAATATATGTGTAATTTCTCAAGGACCGCTTTATGGCCTTATTAATAAAATTGGATGAACGAGGGATTAACTTTAGCCTAAGGCTTTAAAATTGTCTCGATTATTTTGAATAGAAAGGTATCCCGAATTTAATAATTAACACGGATATACTTTGGCCTTACATGGCAATCCTCTGATTTTAAATGTAAGAAGAATGACAAAATAATTGAGTCGATTCGAAAGCCTTGCGTTTAAGTTGATTCTTTGTTCATCCGAGTTCATTGATAAGGTTACGGGTCCAAGTTGTTTTAATGCTTTTTATATTTTCATCTATTAACACGACAATTTTACTGAAGTACATCTGTTGGAAAGAGTAATGATCTGATATAAACGAAGTGAACCTCAAATACGACACGCTTCGCTCAGTAAGTAGTTTCATCGTAGTATAAAGTTTCATTACATTTCGAACGAGCTGGCGTTATTGTTTTGCCTAGTGAGAGATAGTCGTTATCAAGGATTGTTTGCTCCTCAAGTTTCAGTGCGGTCACTTTGCTGTGTCAGGATAAAAAAACGTGGTTGTTATCCAGATTTTGGCAATGTCTACTAATATATCAAACTCTAGATAAAAAAATTGGAAAATCTCATTGATTTAAAACCGAAGCATAGGCCCTTCAGTACCTACATTTGGAGTTTCCAAAGATTCCATAAGATGACAGTGAAAACAAAAAATAATTTAGTAGATTTTGTCTAAACGGTGATAAAAATACAATCTGATGATTGTTTGTTTATTAAACTTTTTGTCATAATACAAGCAAGTATTTTCAAAATCGCTGCAAGCGACGACTAACTTTAGTAATGCTTCACTAGAGATGTACTAGAGTCACAGACTTACGTCGGAGCACTGTACGCGCTTTCCGGCCTGCCCATATATCTATGTCAATGGAAAATTAATCCATATTTGAATTACGTATCCAAAAGATTTTTTCGAATGAACGTAACTTTATTTATACATTTTTTATTTTTTATTGCTATGAATGACGAAACGAGCATGCCATTCGCTTTATAGTAAGCGATACGACTGCTTATGAACAGTAGCAAAACCAAACAGCATCTTCAATTACAAAGCAATGCTTGGCATTCCACTGCGCTCGCCATCCTGAGACATAAGATGATAAGTCTCAATATGTCCAGTAGTTACTCTGGCTACAATGCCCTTCAACCCGAAACACAACAGTGCGTTTACACTGCTGTTTGACGGGAGAAATAGACACTGCGGTGGTACCCACCCAGATGGCCTCTCACATATGAGAGACCTACCACCAGTAAATACATAGCGAAAACAATGGGTTTTATGGGGTAAAATTTTAGTTGCATTGACCATTGTGTTTGCAGTCAATAAAACTAACACCCGGTTTTCTCAGTCTTGATAAACCCTGTATAAATAAAGTAGCGTTGTCAAGTGAATATATTATAATATCGACACATTGGATGTGGTGAGTCAACCATAGCTAGTGTCGCGGCCCGTGAGACTACATGTCTCTGAATTATATATAGCACGTACACCAAACAGTTTTTTATTCCATATGTTAGTAATCCCAAAGTACATTTACACTGCTGTTTGTTCTTACCTTGATTAATAAATACAGTGTACCTAGCTACAATACATACCTCGTTGTAAGTGTGAGCGGGATAGCAGATCCGGCCCATGAGGTGGTCGTCGTGGGCCCATGACTCCCGCGTGCCGGCGGGGCACACGTGGGCGCACGTGCCCCCCGGCCATACGAGCAGCCGGGCGCACTTCACGCACCCGTCCGCCGCGCAGCGGACGCACTCAGAGCCGCATCCTGGTGGACAATTATTTAAAATATAGATTAGTAATATCAAAAGAAAACATTGCTTTGGGATTGCGAAAGGTTTGTAATAAGGTTAGGTATACGAGTTAATTGAGAAAAATAAAATTCAAATAATTCTGTAAATGTAAATAAATAGCTATATTTAAAAAAGTACAATGTGCTCGTTAATTTCTTAGTTGAAATTTGGAGAGGTAGAAATGATTACAGTATACATCTAGTAAAATTCAATTAGATTACGTTTTCTTCATTTTATTTGAATTTCCATTTATTCTATGAAAATTTGATACCTTAATTATATTTATTTTATAGGTATTATTGCGTATGGAAGTATGCTATATTTCTTAAAAAAACTATATAACCACCTTTCAACATAGCTAATACTATCAAATACCTATTGTAGATGCGCCACGTACGTACTTTGTTACGTGTGAATACAATTATACAATTGATCTCAGAAATGGCAAGTCTTGAGATAATGTCAAGGATCTATTATAATGTCGCTTACATTAGAGATACTTGAAACTATTAGCTCTATTATCTTGATCGCAGTATTTTTCTTATGATTGAGATAGAAAAGAGCTATAAGGAACATATTGGAGTAAAAATTATGACTATTCTGCGGTTGGTCGTTTTCTTTCTTAGCAAAGTAATATATGTAAATAACAATTGTGACTAAGGCTTCAAGGTCAGAAAAACGCTGATTTGATTAAGTCAATGCGTATAAGGTTTTACAATCGAGGACTTTGAAAATCGGATGACGTAGTGAAGGTAGAGCAGGAAAGCGAACCTTGACTTGGGTCGGTATAACGCGAGGGAGAAATAATTCATTAACTGAAAATGAATGTTTCGTACATTGAATAATAAATTAAATAAATCTTCTCAAATTTGTAATTAAATACAAACAATGTGGGCTACCTGAATTCATTTAAAACAATTTAAATCCAAATGAGAACCTGCACAATGCACATGGCCGGCGCTTTTTTGAAAGAGTTCTAGCAAAATTTATGCGCCCTGTGCACATTGTAGCATAATGGCTTCCACATTTGTAGAATATTTTTATTTAATTATACCTTAAAATTTAATTAATGGAACCTTGCCTCTGAATGGGAAGTACGTAGAAACAGGTGAATTTTCTCAACATGTTTGTAGCTTATTTGTTTTATAATTTAGGGGAAGCCATTACTTTATGTTAATCCTAACATCGAACGTGTATCTTTAAAAGTAATAAGTCTGCCAACCCGCACTATGCCAGTGTGGGGGACTATACGGCCTAACCCCTTTCGTACTCTCGACTGTGGAGGAAGCCTATGCAGTGGGACGTATGTATGTATATGGGCTGATACAGATACAGAAAGTTCGATTATGTTTCATATCGTGAAGTAAAGTAATACAATAAAGATTTCTTAAAAAAAGAAATAGGTATTTTACATTGATTTATTTATAGTAGAGTATAATTGTTACGTAATAATACTATTAAAATACGTTCAATCGGTGAATGACTTTTAACATTTAAACAGTCGAGGTCAAACAAAAAATAACAAAGCAAAAACATCATCGTAGATACCCGCTTTGTTCGTTACGTAGAGCCTACGTAATTCAATAGTACGCGAGTGCCTAGAATTCCTATGCTAATTATACGAATAGCGATTGGGCGTAATATATGCACGGCCGATGCAATGCTTTCTCTATTACCGCCGGCGGTCGCGGTGAATGGTGAATGTAGTTTCATCACACCTACGTTGCATGTTCCGATAGTTTCACGATTTAGATGTATCACCATTATCGTAAATTACTTTTATAAATATCATGTAAGCCGAACGTTCATATCATAAACATAAAGCTTATGAATTCTTAATTCAAAGATATTATGTGGCGGATATTGATGGATAAGGGTTGACATCATACAAACAGACGCGACGTCAGTTAATATAATATAATGTTACCATTTTTTTACGGCATCGGATATCCGTCACGTGTAAAAATAGTTTTAATTTACGAAATAGGCAACATGTAAGTACTACACAGTTGTGTAAAAATCAAATGTCGTTTAATAACACCTAAGTGCAATAAATATTGAAATTGAGATATTCTAAGATGGCGAAAACTGATGTTGAGACAACTTCACCGTTGATTTATTCATTGCAGTACTTTCTAAGGGAAAGCGCGCGTAATACGCGATTAGTACGCCACAGTTCAATTAACGGGACTGACAGAGTGGACACATTATTACCTTCCTCTACCATGCCATTACTGTAGCTTACTATAGTCTATGTCCGATAAGAAATCATAACATGAATCAAGGCGAAATGTGAAAGTGCACGTTTTTAACTCTGTGCTACGATTAATCCTTATTTGTCCTACTAGTATTTTGATAAATCCTGTATGAGGGATTGTCCTACCAGCAGTTAAATGCTAAAGTACATTGAGTTTATACTTCGTGATATCAAAATTAATGGACTAATTTTCTTGAGATTGACAGCTAAATAATTGGTTAACGATAAAATATGATTCTGAATTGCACAATCTACTAAGGATGTAATCGACGGAGTCGTGAGAAATACCTAGTATAAAAGATTACAATTTATTAATGAAAGCGTCATCACACCGTCCAATTCATCGAGCGCAATAAAATAGCCGATCAATTAAAGAGTTTGCAAACTGCTTTCGTGCGGTGCGCTGTCATTGTTCACGGTTGCATCACAATAAAGAAAGTTGAATATATCCGCTTCAACGAGTCAGCGTGTGGTGCTAATGCAAATGTCTTCCATCATCGATTAATTATCTCACTGAATTTTAAACAGACCGTTGTCTAATATGTAACAAAAAATCTTGCGTAAGAGACGTGGAATTTAATATTATTATTTTTATGGAAATTAAATTGATGTGGTATTTAAAAATACAGCTGTTACGTATTGTATTTTGTAACAAAGAAATCTGACGATTAAATTTAAAATATATGGTACGGTTTTTAGTTAATTTGCATTGTAAATATGCCCATGATATTTGTCAAATTATTGAAAGTGTATTAAAGTTGTTTGAATGTTTGTTAGTTTAATCTCTGACAAAGTTGAAAGGAAAGTGGCTGTTGTAAGGGTTTTGCTCTCTGAATTTACAACAACGTTTATTTTAGGGCTTGCTCTAAACTTGTACTTGTTCTACGAGGTTTAGCTCCTATTGTTATTGTTCTTGTCGAAGTGTTGTGCTATATCTTTGATTTTATACTGCCTATAGTTACGGTAGTTCGTTTATTTAGTAGCTTTATCTTTGTAAGTATACAACATATCTATAATAGAGAGGTTGTGGTTACTGGGTGGAATTATTTATTTTACTCCTTGTTGTGCGGTGCGTAACACCGTAATACAAGGATGGAAGGAGCAATAACGTAAACTCCTATATTTTATTTGAGTTTACGTTCTTTCCCCTTCCAGTATCAGCTCATATACGTCCCACTGCAGGGCACGGGCCTACTCTACAATCGACAGTACGATTGAGAGTGTCTTTCCCCTTACGCACTACTATTACGGTGTTAACCCATCGCACCTTACACAAAAAATCTGACAATAGACAGAAACAATATAAATTAAAAGTGTATAAATGGCGCTCTTAATGTTCTAAGCCATCTTTTAAGGGTTTAAGAAAAGCAGAATGAGAGGGCAGTATAAAATACAAAGAATATTTGTATGTAGTGTTATTTTTAGGAATAACATTTCTAAGCGAAAACATGGATTGCCAAAGTTGTTGATGGCTGCTTACCATTAAGCAGGCCTCTAATTTGTCTATCTATAAAAAAGAAGGTAATACAGGAATAGAATGAAAGCGGGGACTCACTCACGTGTGTCGTTGAGTGTGGGCGGCGCGTCGGCAGGGCGGAGCTGCGCGGCCGCCGCTCCCGCCGCCGCCAGCAGCGCCAGCCCCACCAGCACTGCCTTGCTCATCCCAAGCAGGTGCCCATTGTGGCACTACTGTGGACAAAACAAAATACATCTATCCACGGCTTTTATCATCTCGTCCTCCTCTCTCATACGCTCTTTAGTCACATGTAATGTCCTTGATTTCCTTAGAAAACACATCTACCTAACTACGCTTAAAAGAGTACTGTCAATCATTTCAAAAATTGTTCCTCCAGGCACACCAACGTCAAATTAAGGAGCTTCTATAGCGTATTGTTGCGGGTTTAAGTTGTAGTTATTTGCACGTGTTCATTACGAGTGACACATGACATCTGGATTGCTGGTTACCAGATTTAGAGTCTTTAAAGCCATTGGTTTCCAACTTAACGGTTGCTCGCCGCTTTTAGACATCCACTGGACCCGCAGCTTGACACGTTTCCAGGCACAAATACCACTTAAACGGTAATTATAGCACACGTTGCAATAGTTCTAACAGTAGGTTTGGAACACACTCCGTATCATTGTCGTAATGGAAGTTTATGGTTGCACATGTTTCTCCCAGACACATTGTAAACTTTGATACCCGTAATTTACTGGAATATGATGCTGCACTAACTGTTCTCTTCGTAAACATACTTATAGTTTGGGCATAAAATACTAGAAACAGTATAATGACTTAAACGCTCGTGAATAATTTTGGAACCGAGAAAGTGATAAATGTAAACATGTTTCGCGTCGACCAGTTGCAAAAAATATATCGGTTTTTAATTACGATGCTCGCACACCCTGTTTGTGGGTCAGACGGTCTCGTCCAGTGGACTCCGCTTAGGTTCACCGGCATAACAGTACGACGGGTTTGCAAGTCAGTTGACATTGGCATTCGATACCCGCCACCGAGCGAGCCTTTTCACCCACGCTCACCACGTGTTCAATATTCAATTACGCTTTGTTTGCTACCATAAACATCAAAGTCCCTCCCCTCGTGTTTGTTCGAAATAAATTAAATTATAAATAGATTCTACTAGGGCTCAACAACCCTATAAACGACGACGCCGCGCGGAAGGTGAGGTAAAAACACGTGGAATAAAAACTAGAAATATATCATGTTTATAAAGTAGTTCCTGTTGCGTTCATACAATGTGGTATTGTTTAGATGCCGCCGTGTATGCCACACCTAGATATATTCTCATAAGAGTCATGATCTGACAAGGTCAAGCTTTAATCGACATACCACATGGAGCTTTGCTGAGTTATTTGCTGTATGATTTATACAAATAACATACACAAACTATTTTTAATCTAACATAAATTAAGAAAATAAATGGTAATAGCCGTTGTGCCCTCATAAATTTAACACGTATTTCATTTCCATGGAACTGTATTTTATAAAGAAAAAGGTGTTAACAGAGGTCAAGCGTTATTAACGCGCATATGTATGGTATTATTTTTATATTTGTAGGTAGTATGCGCCCTACATAATGTTCCATGAGCTATGAGCTGCAGACATTAACCTACATAGTTATGAACTAGTTGCAAATGCAACATTTCTTGTAAATCATGCCCCAGTGCGGACTAATTAATTAAATTATTACAACTTCGTACGTCGTTGCGAAACTACTAGATTAACTAATAGCTAATTAAGATTTTTCAATGAGATAATGGGTTTGAAATTTGAATTTGTGCTGCAACCTAAATATTATAATAAGTAAATAAACCGTTTTTATTTATCTTCAATTCGGTTTGCATATGTTGACCCAAAAAGTTAATGTAATGGTTATGCTTGAAATCAATACAAAAATAAATTTTAATGGTTATAGTTTTTATTAGCACTTTACCTACATTTTTATATTTATTGAAATACATGCACAAAGTGTGTAGTGTGTCTGTGTGTGTGTGTGTGTTTGTGCGTGCACCCACAGCTCGCCGCACTCCGTATTCCGTAGTACCTAAGTCGCGGTGAAAGTTGCCGGTGACGCACTTTTGTATTCACGCAACTCACGGGCGCGAGTAATTTACGTTACCACTCTAATAAGACTCGCCCCGCCCTTCCCAACTAATTTATCCGTTACGTCGCCGATGTAGATTCCAATTGAATTCTGGCAGGTCATGTTATATTTGTCGTGTTGTAAGATAAATCGACGGACGTGGCCCGGGCATATGTGCGGTGATTTTGGTCCCTTATGCGGGCTTTCTCGCTTCGGTAATTATCCAATATGACTGATGTTATTGGTATAATATTACAAAATCAAAATAAAGTAAGTTTATTTTATGAAATGTAAAATATAAAATCTATTACTAATATTAGTTAATTACAAATTATGGAATTGTCAGATTACTCGGAGTGTTGATTTCCATCTGACGTAACTCTTCATTAACTACTTTGAAATATTCTTCTTCTAATTGTTTTTCCATTGTTTCTTCATCAAGCTCCTCTTCTTGTGGTATTTCTTCGGCAGCCACTTCTTCCGCACGAGCCTTTAGCCGTATTTCTTTAAGTCTAGTATCTAAAAAGTGTTCACGTCTTGTTTCGCGTTCGTATGTTTTCATCATGAGCTGTTTGTCTTCTTTTCCAGGTGTGACCATATTTTCAGATAAACTCAAAAGGAACATAGCACCGTCATTATCTCCTATTGCGACCAGTTCGCCATTGCGATGTGGAGTAATACGTTTTAGTTCACTTTTCGACACTCGTAACGTTAGTAAGGGGTCTTTGTATTTACGGAGAAAATCCCAGTAATAAAATATTCCGTCCGCACACACTACCATGTAGCTTGAATATCGTAATGGTGCCCAAACGGCATCAGCAACTTGTTGTCGATACGGTTTCGTTACTATTATTGGCGCTGTGCGCACTTCTTCGCTCCACACTCGAACTGTCCAGTCGCCGCAAGTAAGGAACATTCTCAATGTGCAATGGCTCCGATGCACGGCGCGTACTGGACCACAATGTGCGTCCCAGTACGACGATAAAACTTCAGAGTGACTTCTACCCATCCGATTTACGTTTATTACAAGTCCTGATTCAGTTCCACTGAGGAATTTTGTCGGTAAACCTGGATCGAACTCCAAAGATGTAACGCCTTCGGAATTACTCAGACTAGGTTCTTCTCCACTGGGCATCCTAATAGACATAGTAAGTCGATCCATGGGCTGGGAAAGATTTCGACAATCCCACCAAATACATTGACCATCGGGAGATCCGGTAAAGAATTCTGTATGCGTTCGTGAGTGTGTGTAAAGTAGCGCTGTGACCGGACTGCGATGTGAATTATAAACGGAACTGCTAGACACAGCATTTGCGGATTCTCGAATGTCGAATATATTTACGGTACCATTCTCTAGACCCGCGATCACAACTTCGGGGTCAATAGGGGAGCATGCCAGTTGCCAACAAGGTTTCTCGGGATTAAATTCGTGTAGAGGAGCAGTTTGTCGATTTACGTCCCATATGTAACATTCATTTGACTTTGAAATATCTGCAGCGCACTTATCTAGGTAAGCCACGACCAGCTTAGATTTTTTTTCGTTTGTCCATTTTATGCACGATATAGATCTTTGTAATTCGTCGCGAAACACGTTAGTGACTCTGACACTGTATTTTTCGACAGGGCTCTGAGTTTCCATGTCATCAAAGTAATTTTGGTACATTTCAATGGCATTGTTTTGATCAACGTAATGTTCCATTATTGGCGCCAGGGACAGCACGGTATGTATATAATTATCGTCATGCATAACTCGGCGACAGTGTCGCAGTACATGATCTTCGTTGTAAACATGAACTTCGCGCGGCCAACCACCCTCGGTGTGGTTAATGCCTTGTTCGTGAATTACCACTTGCTCAGTATTCGTTTCATTTTCTGATTGCGGCATGGTTGCCTGAACTTCACGATGAACGGGATTCCGCAGTATATATTGTTTTTGATCTTCTTCGCTTGGATTAATGGAGTCTAACATTTGAGCGGGACCCGCTTGAAATAAAACTTGCCTTCCAAAGTTTTTTCGGATTTTAGTGTATTCGTAGGTCGATTTCATATAAGGCATTGTTGTTTATTATAATATTCCCAGTTTCTAACTATTTTTAACAAACGTGTACTGTTTAATATTGTGTCAACGACAAATATCAGATCAGTATGGCCGTGGAATCAATTGAATATTGATCATGGAATTATAATACCAAAGGTGAGTAAGACGTCACAATTGCCGGGAAACATATGTGGCCTTGTTTCGTTATCGAGTTGTTTTCTGTTACATTACTTAATAACTGCTATTTAACTGCAGAACAAAAATTCCATACAACTCTATATAAATGTTTGCTGGACAGGTCATGTGCGTTTTATGTGCAGATGACGTCATTTGTTCTTTATAATATAAATCTTAAAGCGTGCCTTAGAAGGATCTTTATGGGATTTGATAAAAAATAAAGAGTCAAAATTATTGTTATTTTACTTTACAAAATGAATAATACAAAAACAAATGTCCATACTCTCCGTGTTATATAAGAGTTTTAATGAGGGTAATCATGACATACGTGCATACCAGTTGTTTATTTACATTAAATTATACCAGGAAATGAGGCAACAACATTGTAGGAGGCTAGAAGTTGTTATGCGATCTGCATTAATATGCATTGAGAACATATGGCAATAACTTCGGACAAAAGGAGAGGCGACTCTACGCGTCGCGATTTACAGCTTGTGTACGACGTTGCTTATACCTCAGTGGTTTTTTTAATTTATATTTGTAAAATTTACACCATTGTATTCCCATAGTATGTATGTATCCAAAATGTTGTAGGTACATTTACAGTTCTATATAAGGAGCATCGTGTAAATGAATTAGTTTCAATTTGTAGAGCAGGTACTGTATACAATAGATTGCTATTAAGTTGATAATTTATGATTAATTAATGCTAATATACATTACTCTTGCAGTATTTGTACGTATTCTCTTTAAGTTATTTAAAATTCTACACACATTGGAACAGATGTGCGTACAGAAAAGTAGGAATACAAAACATTACTGTATGATGAAAATGAATCAATTGTTATCACACATGGGAACTGTTATAATGAAATATATTACACGTTATACATAACATTATACATTACATCAACTGTTCGGCCCTTTGAAAGACAGCTAACTCATAAAACACTCATAGTTCCTTACCATAAAAATGTGAATGCCGTCTGCACAGCCAGTAGCGCACAACTATATTATGTTCACATATTTTCACTGCACTTTCATAAAATTTCTCATAATTCGATGTTAACACGATGTTCCGTCACGATTTAGCACAACACACACTTATGGGTCACGTTTAGAATTAATCCGGAGGTGTTTGTACTGCGCGCGCGCACGTTCGCTCCTACCGACGTTTCACCGGTGACTGGCGCGTGACGACCGAGTACCGACTACGTGAATAGTGAATACTGCAATAGTAAGCCCAGGTTGTTGACGACGTACACTGGTTTTGTGTGTGAGTTCTTTGACAACTGATGTGCACATTGATTAATGTACGGCATTGACAGTTCCCTATATCGGTAGTGGTCTTTTTTGTTTATGTGTAACTGCAGTTGACGACCATTCAAACGCAACGATTGTCGGAGTCGCCAATGTTGGAGCGCATACTTTAATTTTACATTTGCAAACTTTATGTTTTAATGGGCGGTTTTATCATTTATTACTTGAGTATAGTATTAATCACATGAAAGTTTCAAATGACTAAGTTTATATCTGCTTGGAACAAAAGCTGTCGCAGAACACAAATGTAGAGTCCACTGTGTATCGGCAATACAACCGGATATTGTTGAATGTATTGAAACTGCATATAAATAATACACTGTATAAACTCGTATTACCATTACTTATGTTTTGAAACTATGGCTCCTGCAAGATTTATCAGAAATGTTATGGGTACCCGGTGCCCGGTACATGCTGTACCAAGCGTTGTTTTATTTCTGCGGTTCTATGCGTGCAATAACAATGTACTAAGCGCTGAGGTAGGCTCAAAGTACTAAGGTACTAAACATAGTAGGGAAAAGTGTAGTTCGCAATGTGGGCCAGCAGTAATGACCAAGTCACGACACCGCCTAGCACTCAACGAAAGCGACGAGTTTTACTAACAATGTGCTCGTGAGACGGATTAATACCACCTGACTTCGGCAGTTTTTGTTAAGTAAATAAAAATAGAACCGAGCTTCAACGTGAAAACCATGTAATCGCCGGAATGCATGGGAGATTGATGAGTGAACGAAAATAAAGAAGTGGCTTTCAGTTCGCTCTTTTAACGTGGCATGTTGATAAATTAAGTTTGCCTTTGTGAACCGCCTTTTCATGTTTCCTTCAAACAATTCAGTTAAATTAGACCGTTCATATTACTGAATAAACCAATACGCAGTGAAATGAAGGTAATGTAGTGAGGCAAACTGTCATTAGAACGTAATTGCAGACAGGTACTTAATTTATGTGGTAAGCAACTAGGCTAACAGGGCAGCCGCGAAAGACGCCATGATTGAATGCCTTTAGCAATTACATTTATCTGCCTTAGTCATAAAGTTTTAACAAAATAAAATCACGTCTTCCGTAACATTACTGTTGAAAGCGCTTCTTTGATAAAAAATAAAGCATGTATAAATTGCGAAATTTAATACAAGTCACATTTTTTGCGTATGCCATTGGACGTGACTAAAAGAGGTCTTAATAAAAAAATAGTATACACGTGACAGCGAGCGCCACAGTAATACAAACTGAATTTTTAAACCGGGAGATTCCTAGAAAACGTATTCGAATAGATTTATCGGCAAATGACTTCAAATGTGTCTCGTGGCTTTGGACTTTGTCACTTGCTACCATACATCCAACCGTGTACCTGTAACAAATACATTTCTAGATGGCAAAATAGAGGCAGCTGTATTGAGAAGGGTTAAATAAAATTGCTGTGGTCAAGAGTTAATTGGCATAATTGGTCATTAGACGGTCAGAAAGCAGGCGTTTTTCGAGTTGATTAGTAATTGACCCGAGTTCTGACCTTGTGCTGCTACCGTGTCACGGTGTTGAGTGCTACTCATCTAATCAGTGTCATGGTGCTCTATCTGTTATTCACTTTTATATATTGCAAGTTGATATAAAAGTAAACCAAGTTCTAGACGTGAAATATGGTTAACCTCTTTCAAAAACATTAAGATTCAAATTCACAAGAGTAAAAAGTCATATTCGATCGTTTACACATATAAAAATACACAATTTATTGCTTTCCATTTTCGGTTTCGAATGTCTCATTCACCCGTCCGCGTCGCTCGGCCGTGCTCGGTACCGTAATATCGCCAGTGCTGGACAATATATTTCTATGAAATTATAATACTGCATTGAGCTCGTTTGATCTGTAACCATTGCGCATTCAATTATAGGATTAATCACGTTGCTCCGTGCATAATTAAAAGAGGCCGCTGGTGCGATTGGTCACGTACAATTTGTTCGAGACTTATGTTCAGTTTGCACAATGGTGCGGATGTGTATTACTGTCATTTGCTGTTTATTACCAGTAAAGGTAAAACATCATTAATGTTTGCCAATTTCATAGATTCGTTATGCTGGAGCTTACTCTTTACAATGGCAACAATATGCCACAATGTTTGTATTGGTGCATCGGAATGGTCTTCATTTCGCGCAAATGAATGAATTCTTTGTTGATACAATAAAAAATGAGCCGAGCCAACGCGAGCGAGTGATGTTTGGTGAGATAAGCTTTATAAAAAAAGAAATTGTATTTGCTTTTGTTTGGCTTATGCGCTTTCATATTGCGTTTAATATTATCCTTTCTATTATATAACGCCGTATCTGTATCAGCCCATATACGTTGCACTGAAGGGCACCTCCTCTACAATGGAGAGTTCGACTGACAGGACTTACGCTGAGTAGTCCACCACGCTAGCCTAGTGGTTGGTGACTGGTGGTGAACACACCATAAAAATTCTTCCGAATGGCTATGGTATACAGGTTTCTAATAATGTTTTCTTTGACCGTTGTAGCGCGTGGTGATTGACTATCAATAGATACAAATATGACTTCGAAAAGTCACAGGTGTGTCCTGGGGTTTAAACCCACGACCACTGTAAATATGTTGGCACCTGCATCTGGTCCGTTACCAACAGACCACCACGCACTTATATAACATTTGTAAATAGTACATATTTTCGATTTATGCCCACATACAAACGGACAGCAAACAAGATTAATTTGGCTCATTTTAAACGGCCAATTGATCATTACAGTGACTTGATTACGCTTGTTCAAACGTACATGGTCGGTAATTTGGAAATTGTATTTCGACACACTACAATTTATCAAGCACGTTTACAACTTACCACATTTGGGGTGGCGCCAAAGGTACCAGCGTTTGCCACTGCAGATTCGCATGCAGTTAGACGTAGTAAAATAATTTCGGTACAATCATTGAGAGTAAATTCCTCTATGTTGTGCGCATACTATGGTCAAATGTTGTTACTTAACTATGTTTTATGTTTTCAAATCGACAAGTCGGTAACTTCGTAACATTACGTAGTCATGTTACTTTAATAATCATGTAACAAGAATGAAATTTCCGAATTTTTAACTTAAATTATTTTACTTCACTTTACTTGTAAGTCTGAATATATATTGGCAAATTCAAGGTATTGCTTACCATTTTTTTATGGAATAGACGTGTTAATTATTACTCATTTTTATATTTTTACTAAAATAAGTTATACTTATTTATGTATAAGACTGTTTTGGATGAAACTGTATGTCTTTCTAGAAACAATTTCTGGATTTTAACTTATTTTTGCGAAGAAATGGTATTTAAATATTCAGATTTAAATTCCAAATTATATTCTAAATGTAAGAAGAGCGTAAACAAACTAACTACATTTTTTTATGATGTTCTAAGAAAAGGTATGGTGTGTGTTTGCCTATCAAATCAAGATCTCGGGTCGATGAACTTGTCCCGTTTTATGGTGATCCTGATGTCAAAAATAATAAACTAGTAAATATGAAAACGGCATGAGTCGTTTGAAGCTTACATTGTAATTACTAAAGGTACCACTCTACGTTGCATTTTCCTGTATACTTATTTTTAATATTTCATGACGATTTCAAAAACTGTATATTATTCTTTGTCATTTTAGTAAAATAAATCTAAAGCTGTATTGTGCCTACACATTCTGTTTATTTTCATTTACAGGAAGTTTACAGGAATCGAATGTCACCACATCATTTTTTAATCTTCCATAATTCATTAATAATACATAAAAGTACATCGCACTTCAATTCAACATTAGAAGTGTTAAGGTCGAGATTTAGGTCGAGCCGTCTCTCTGAACACTGCCTAGTCAGCGGCAGATAGTCTTATTGACCTTGTAGTCCGTGCCATCCTTGTAATTGGGCCTTTGTAGTGGGACTCAAAGCGACATATCCGTCTTCACAGATATACCTGTGTTCCCAGACACCCACTTTCAAATTTCCCTTTGGTGCGCTGTGCGTTTGTGTAGTGTGTACAACATGATTGTTAATGCCTCGATTGTGTTCTGTGATGTGGATATATTACTTTGTAGAATGAACGGTTGTGTGCAGAGAATCAAACACAAATATTGTAGAATGAACAATACTAATGTGGCTGAAAGCTGATCAGTCATTCTTAGGCAAGAAAACATGGCTGTTTGATTATATTATAAAAATATTATTCTTATGGCAAAACCCAAAAAATATATGGTATATTATATATATGCTTATTAGGATTTTCATATTATGCTTTCAAGAGCTTTGATCGTACAGGACGGTAGAAAATAGTAATAATGACCTATCTAAGAGTCACTTTGTTGTTAGTTTAAAAAAAAACTTAAATTAATGTTAAATAGTTTCTGTTTTGAATATTTAAAATTCCAACTCTAAATCTTCATGTTGACATTGTCAGTTTTATTGATTTTCTTTCTGGCTTGTTTTTCAATTTCATATATTCACTCACATCTCTTTGTTTAGATTTGAAACCACATTTTATGTGGGACCTGGAAACCATTCATCAAACGCTGTCAATGGAACACCGACTCATTTTCCTACGTATGAAATTCGTGGAAGGTTTTTTTTCGTAATATAATATTATAATGGGTAAATTTAACAAAAAAGAAAATGTTTTATAACAATATTTCTACACATTTGAGAGGTTTAGGACTATAAATTAGCATTTAATGACTGAACTGTAGTAAAATTAACATCGCTTTTGTAGTTTAAAACGTGAAAATACAACGTTGAATTTCCATTTGACGAATACTATTAAAAATTAAAATCAGTTTTACCATGTTGCATCCGCTAAATGGAGTGTGGTGGGAAATTTGGTTTGGGGAATGAAACGAGAATTAAAATACATTACTAGGGAGAATTCAGTCGCCACAGGGCATGAAGTTTGTCCATAAATACAGCTAATTTTGGAATTCCGATTGCGAGAGTTAATACGAGCAAATAAAATCTAAAATGCAGTTCGAAAATATTTCACTGCTTCGTGGATTTCGTGAGGAGTTTTTGATTTTGAAGTTAATTTATAATAATAAAAGTCTATTTTATGGTATCTTTTAAAATTATATATTTTCATTTGTGATGTATAGGAAAAACAGTAAAAAAATAATAGAAAATAAAAAATAATAGATTTTTCCTCGACCCTTTATTTCATAATCATGTAATTTTTAGAGGCTCGTAATTCAACGGCAGCAGAAAAGGTAGAGCGTTGGTTTAGGTATTACATCTAAATCATGTTTTGGCTTAAAGATTACGTCATACCGTCGCGTCGGTCCTGTGTGCCAGCGATACCTATAGCTTAAGGCCACATGAGTAATTCAGATGACTTTTGTAAACAGACTGGTTTGTGCTTCTTCAAAGGAAATTTGATGCTGCATAAAGGCCTCTCTCGAGGATTGACAACTATTATTATCAAGCCCATCGGTTGCACACATTATTACATACTCCAAGAAAATATACTCGAACAGTCGGAATTAGGAACCTACGTAGTTTCAACGAGAAGGGTCAAATGAGGCTTTATCGAATTAATCGCTGTTGGTTTTGAGTTTGATAACATTATTACAATACATTTTTGGCTGTTCATTCCAACTTATAGCTATCAACCCAGGATAAGTAAATAAGCGTAAAATAACAACTATAACGCGAAGAATAAACAATCATAGAGCAATTATTGTTCATTGGTCGTATCGATTACCATCAGGCGAATGGCATGCCAGTATCGCAATTCGTTGCAATATAAAAAATATATTAAATATTATTTAAACCTACATCTTTAGTATATTATAACCTAATATGTAAACTTTATACCACATTAACTGCTTACAAATCGTTGATGTCAATAATATAGTTGATTACTAATTGGCATAATAATAGGTGATACTGAAGTTGTTTATTATTAAATTTACTGCAACGCTTTGCAAGATATGTTATTCAAGCGATAATCTGTATTGCGTACATAAAATAATGCAATCAAAAATTAAAAGCAGCGTTCGATATCCACGCCAAAACACATGTATCCGTTAGATAATTGTCTTTAGTACAAGTTGAGCATTTAAGTATCGGAATTGCGCCATCGGAAATGTTGAGAATCGGTCGGCTTACCGTCAGATTTATCAGTGCGTTGGGGAATCGAATGCTTCCCTCGCTGTAAGCGTGTTATTGTTTCCCATTTCAACAATCCATAAACGCGTCTGCAAATACTTATGTAAGTGATCTATACGTTTAATGTTTTAATTGAGTTCATTTTACACATTGTAGCAAAAAAATAATATTAAAAATGTGTAGGCGTGTTTCTTGGTTTCTGGTTATATTACGGAGTAATAGATTGACATGTTTTGTTGTAAATAAATACATTGTTTATAGAAGGAAAGATTAATGTGTATAATATTTAAAACAAGTTGCTTTTATCCCGGAACCAAGCACAGTTTTTATCGGATTTCACGTGATTCTATGCAAAGGGAAAGTTATTGTATTAAAGCCTTTTGAATTAAGATTTACAAGCGTATCTCATTAGTCATTATCTCATTATATTACGTCCGTTATATCAATAAATTAATTTAGGAAGTATAATGGTAGGTTTATAAGATTTTACTTACATATATGATTTATATAAACCAAGTACCCAATTCGCAGAAGGAGTAGGCAGAGGTGGAACGAGAACACTCAAGTTTCGCCTTGTATTTTCCGTCCAACGATGTGATAGGGGGCAATCCTATCGCCATATCGGGCACAATTTGTTTTGTCTCAGGACTGATAATGAATAGAAAAATTCAATATCACTTTGAACGATTCGGGATTCGAACCCGAGACCACAGCTTTGCAATTATACCGTAGTACAACTGCGCCATTGAGGTAGTCAGAGTCTAGATTGCATTTACTTTAATAAAATTAAAATTATAATTGAAATTACTTGACTTACGTAGGAACCAATATGAAGTTTTATTCTTTCATTCAATTAAAAAAAATGATAAATTGATTAAATAGTTATAGTTTGTGGAATTAACGTGACCTTTTTCATTTGCACAAAACTAGCATACACAACGAGAAGAAATATTGCATTATGTAACTTAACACTTTGACAAAAGAATAATTTTCATTCGATTCAACTGTCACTAGGCTGTATTTAAAATTACTTTACCTGAAAATATTTTTTTATAAAGTAAATTTTTTGCTAGCTAGTAATGAATTACAGGCAAAATTAAAATATAGGCTTCTGTTATTGACACTTGATTATTAGTTTCATGATTTGGAAAAAATGTAATACTCGTATTTATACTCTAAATTCCAATAATGGCCGAAGGGCTTTGTTTTATCAGGTTATAAAAATCTTTTCCAAATCCACGAAGGAGCATTTCGTGCGAGAGAACTCTCAGAGCAAGACATAGAGAGTAATTAAGGAAAACCAACGATCTAACGTCCAGGCTAGCTGTGTTTGGGAATTGGACCGTGCTGGCATCAAGTTTATCAATATCCATTCAAGCGTGGGATTGTTTTCGAGCCTCGCTTCTGGCGCGGTGGAATGCAAAATTGTACCTCGTGCCCCAGTTTTAGTCAATTATCTGCTAGACATGAATATCTACATTTAGGCACTGGAAGTGAGAATCACTACCTAACGTCAGCGCAGAGGCTGCGATCGGTTTTGCAGTAAAGAAAACGCGTGAGCCAGTACATTACTGGATTAAAATGACCACCATTGCTCATGGTAGCATATAAAAGAGGCTGACTGCGATCGTGTTTTTTTCATTGTGTACCGCTGTTGACCCTTGTTGATAGGAAGCGTAGTGATGACCGAGCAGGCAGTATCGTGTCTAAAAACTGAGCTATGAATGAAAGTAATAAAAATACGAAGCCTTCGAAGGTTTCTAGTGTCCTGAAAAATTTAGAGTGCGTTGCTAACCATCACGGAATGACTAATACTTTTTTCTTGAAATTGCCTGGTATGAGTTAGGAAAGGTGATTGGTGGTCGTGCGAATGAGAAAATACCGCATGAAATTATTTTACTTTTTCAATACCGACGTTATACGACATCTATAAATAATACCTACATTCGTTCTAATACGTTATTTTCGGTTATTTCGCTGATAATAACTTGAAAAACTCTTTCGAGTATTTATTTAATTTATTATGTATTACAGAAATAAAATTGCGATGCCTTCATCTGCTACAAACAACTACTAAAATGCATAAATTATATGTTGTTAATACATTGCTGTCTATAAACGCGCAGCAAACAGAACGAAACATGTGTTTGCGCAGCCGGAGCCTTAAACACGTAAGTAACTAGCATATCAACGTATGTAGCGCTATTTCAATGGAAGCTATGTTTGCTTTATCGTATTTACCTTTACGTTCAGTTAGTCCGGCACTGAAAATAAAAGGATGCGGAATTTGTCGAGTCGCGCTCATAAATATCCGTAAGCGACATCGGGGTCCGCCATTTTCCTGTTGACAAAATCGCACCCACAATACATTCAAACTTGTCTAAAGTTTCCATTGTTTATTGCTCTTCCGCAGATTGTTAAATGGTGCTCTCTCCGCGGCGCTTTAGTTCAATTAGAATGCGTTTACTATTCAGATTAACGGGCATTAGGATATTGGAACATTTCGAATAACAATGCCTTATGATTTAACTTCGATCAACTGTAAATGTACGGATAAAACTCGCGTTATGCCGGCTCTGAGGGGATTAGCAGCGTTTATTGAAGCGTCGGAATAGCGTGGAAGGTTCGAAAAGAAAATAATCTTGATGAAATGTCCCGCTATAAAAAGAGGACATCTTGAATGTTGGCGCTTGATGTTTCCTTTGAAATAAACCGGGACATCGGGACGTCACAGCTAAAACTTTATTTTCATACCAGGGCGCATCAACATTATTGTCTTTTTTAACAGCATGACTGCAGGTAATTTCCACGTCCTTATATTGGCGTTCATTTTATAGATAGATTGTTTTGTGCAAAACTATCGCGTCTGTTCCACGTGCATTGATTAAATGTATGGCGAGAGCATTTCATTAATCGGAAAATAAATAAAGCTTGTTTGATGTTTACATTTCGTGTTTGCGCACAATTTCATATCGATATTGATTTTGTACACATTTCTTTTATGCATACATTATAATCGATGGGTTTATTGGTCCTGTCTAGTTTTGTTTTCCTTATTTTACATTGTTATTTTAATCGTTTCATCAAACATTTAACTCGGGCGAACTATTTTAATTTGATTTTAATGCATGTTTCAGATTAAATTAAATGTAATTTATGAAACTTGGAATAGTTTTGGCAGAACTGAATTTTAATTTTAATTACTACTGACATAAATGAAATAATACTGACATTCAGTTAAAATACAGAGCAACTCAACGTAATTTTTAAAAGCCCTGTATAAAACCGAGATTTTCCTAATAAAGATTTTTTATATTTCGGTCACAATTTTTTGCTATAAAATAAATGTAGATTCGCAGATTAGACGTTTCGAGACAGATTTTGTCAGCGCGATAGTCCTTGGAATAAAACTGTTTAGCTTCTAGCATCAGCGGGAAGAAACAGGGCGCTTTCAACTATTTCCTCTCGTATCTACATTACTTATCTGTGTCGTGATAAACTTTACGAGGCAACTTCTGTGTTATACAATATTAAAGAGGGTACGGTTTCAGTGTGTACCTTTTAGTGCTTCTTGGTAAATCTATTACTTATTATACTAGAAATATTACTGACTTCTTTATTACAGTTGTGTGTTGTTTTTCCGATACGGAAGATAAACTATACATCATAGATTTTTCCGCTTAGATTTCTGCGAAATATTTTTTAGGTCTTAGTATTAGGTAATATTTGAGTGGCAAAGAGAACAGATAGATAGGTAAGATAGGTTCACTATTGTTTTTTTTATATTTTTTTTTACTAAATTCATATGAACAAGAGATTTGATTTCAATTGGCCCTATACTGTGAAATCAAAGAACATTTATGGATGGCCTGATCGGAATCCGGTCTACAAAATCTGTACCCAAAACGCAACAAACTCGCGTGTCTCAGTATGATGGTGTTTCCATCATTGTGTACAATGGCCGCGATCCGGGGGGAAATTGTCGTACCCGTGCGAATTACATACTTGCAAACATTGCAAGTATACTTGTCTCAAATCTTTTTGCTGGACTCCATTTGGAAGTTTTTTTCTATTAATGATAAAGAGTCATGGATGCATTCTTCCCATACTTTTTCCTTCTCAATTCTCTCCCGATTTAATGAGCCGGCAATGCATCCATGATCCAAGCATTATGGATGTTCATGGGCAGCAGTGATCACTTACTGTCAGGTGACATGTTGTTTGATCGTTTGTCGGACTAATGCTATAAAAAATAGAGTAGGCACTGGAAATCGTTGTGTTGTGTCGATTTCTTATTATGAATGTTACATGTACGTATTCTCTGATCTCGATTCTACAAAAGGTTTCAATTTGCTTTCAACTACACGTTTCCTTTATTTCTTTGTGAATCAGTTTTCACGTCTTTTAAAGTATCAAAGTCATTGTGTGTTACACAAATCAAAGCGTGTGTTTTGGACTTGCTTGAAAGGTATGACTTACGAAGTATTGTATTGATTTTCTATACACTCACTGTACGTGCGCAATTTATTAAATAAGCTTTGTGACTCGTCTGAATTTATAAGTGAGTACACGTATTGAATGTCTTCAACAGGTGCGGTTGATAACACTTCCAATTTCATTTTGCACAGTTTCAACACTCACGATAAATAAATAACAACGAATTTGTGCAAATGTTGTGAACTCAAGTGTATTAGTGATGGTAAAAACAATCATGAAATTGTTATTAAATTTACAATTATTTTGCATATTACAGAAATCGCCTAGAGCGATAAACTTTTTTGTACTCGTAATTATAAAAACTCGAAATAACACGGCGATTGTGCAATCATATTTGCTCTATTCTTTTCCAACATCATGTTCATTATCACAAAACACAACTGGCACATTGAAATTCCTACAATCATCGTACAATGTCTTCTACTCTTTAACAATTTCGGCGGATCCTTCCGACTCGGTCATCCTTCGGTCATCAGCTGTTGACAACTCCGTTCTGTAGTGAAACCGTTTCAAACCCTTATTCTATTCTTTTTAATATAACTGCCAGTACCATCGTCATACTGGAATAGGTTGCTTTACTCATCGCGTATAGAAGTCACCCGTTAGATAATATTTTTGTGTGTTTTTCTTTTTATGTTAAGCTAAGAATAAATATATAAAACATTTCACAACGTACGTATTAATGGTTTCGCTCGATGGGAGTAAAAACCTTATCTCGTTGAAGGTCAATAACAGCTTTGCCGTTGACTTTTATTCGGCGAGTGAGGTTTAGAGGCGTTGCAGCTAGTTGAAGGATATTCGTATCCGCCCGGATAGAGGAAATGGTGGAAAACCCGTTATAGCCACCCACGCAGGTATGATGCGTTTTGTGTGCTTATGGCTTATTAGTCACCTTATTCTGAAAGTATAAAAAATGTGCAGCATGAAGAACTCTTAAGAAATACGCCTTCTTTTTGTGAAAACTGTTTTTGTAAATTTTACTTAACTCGGTGGCGTTGTTATACTATGGTACGATTACGAAGTGCGTGGTGGCCTGTTGGTAAACGGACCAGACGCGGCTGCTAACATGTTCACGGTGGTCGCGGGTTCAAATCCCAGGGCACACCTCTGACTTTTCGGAGTCATGTGTGTATCGATAGTCAATCACCACGCACTAAAACGGTGAAGGAAAACATCGTGAGGAAACCTGCATATATAAGAATTTCTATGGTATGTAAGTCCGCCAACCCGCATTAGGCCAGCGTGGTGGACTATATGGCCTAACCACTCTCAATCGTACTGTCGATTGTAGAGGAGGCCCGTGCCCTGCAGTGGGACGTATATGGGCTGATACAGATACGATTACGAAATTGAGTTCTCTGGTTCGAATCCTGGTCGCCGGTCGAGTAAAGTGAAGCTCGCCCTCTATCAAATCGTGAGACGGAACATACAAGGTGAAATAAGGGTGTCTTAGTAGCCTCTCTGCTTATTCCTTCTGCGAAGAAAGAAATAAGTGAATTTTATTATTTTATTTTATAGAAATTTCATTTTTGTAAAGAAAGTGTAATTGTTTTATTACTGTGTAGTTCGTGGCTTTTAGTTTGTACCAATAGGCTATTAGGGTTAGGCAATGTTACGCCCAAGAAAAGGTTGAGTTTGAAAGTTTTAATAGACAGCATGAGCAATTCGGCAGGGACTATTGTGCAGGTGTGTAATGGAAATGTCACTGGCCTAATGCAATCCTCCAATTATTTCGTGTCTCAAGTTCAGATAATATAAAATATTTAAACAGTAGTTACTTCAACAGTAGTTGAGTAATATGAAAAATGACAGGCAGTAGGTGTGATGCAATCACCTAAACAAATATTGATTTTGTATCTATTTGTTTTAAGCCAAAGAAAATTCTGGTAGGGTCTGATGCTTTCTAAATCCCACATGTATCCCACATGTATGTAATGCGGGGTCAAGAGTATGTGTGGTCAGTTGGGCAAATTTCTTTAATGTAATACTCACAACCCTTCTTAATCGTACTGTCGATTGTAGAAGAGACCCGTGCCCTGCAGTGGGACGTATATGGAGTGACAGCCATACAGTATACTTACATATATTGATCAAGCAAATTGAAGAGTTATTCTGTATTCAATTTTAAATACAAAGAGAACGCGCCACTACACCAGGGTTGTAGCACTGTTACATTTTGCAGTTTGCTATTGAATTTGATCGGATCTACGAGGTTTTTTGTACCAATCAATCCTTAGCCGGACCGAGCCTTCGAGGCTCTAATACTTTACTCCTTCTTTCTCATAGGTTGGAAAAACATGTAGGCGATTATTACTTTTTCGTGAGACGGTCAACTCTCTCCGATGGAAACAATTATGCCGACTTGCTCAATTCAAGATACGCAAATATGGGACATATACAAATACGACATATACATACATATATCTATACATACCTATGTTTAGCTTGTACGTCAGACTTCAGCCATTAAAGGATCTCGGCACAATCAAACTTGAACAGAAACTTAACATAAAAAGTTTTGTAACAATATTTTAATATTTACACTCTATTCACAATTGCTAACATTGTATATCCTATGGTAATTACTACCACTCTAAATATGCTTCACATAGCGACCAAATGCTCTAATATTCAAAAGGCGACACATGAAACGTTTATTCAAATGTAGTTAGTAAGTACGGCTTTGCAACATCTAGGTTACCATAACAAGAGGGAATTCATAATTTTACATTAATATTTGTGCTACAACTGAGCTAGTTGAATAGTTATACCATTTCAATGACGCTGTATACGGAAGACGAGGTTTTGAATTCTGGCGCGTTCCACGAGTTTTCCAAACTTACATATTTAAACAAAGTGCTATAGCACAGAATGAATATTGTAGAGGGGACATTTCAACTATTTATTATGCAAACTATAATACTTTTATATGTTCTGTTAATTTTGCTGTTTATTGGTGAACTAATTTATCTTTATTTTAAGTAGGTATGCCTAGGTATTTTTTTATTGTACCACATTCAGTTATTGCCAGTGGGTTTTACGGCTGTCGCTTTTATGGCCATACAACGTATCAAACAATGTTGTTATGATAGTGGCAGAGGCACTTAAATCTCTGCCACTATCATATGCAATCCTACAGGATTTCAGTTTGGTAGGTGTACATAGTATGTCAGGAAATTCTACTAAATTCATTTTAATGATTTATTACATAAAAAACGGCTTTTTTACATATCAAAGATCTATCGCCCCACCTGTTCTGGTATTACGAGAAGATTAGTTCGGTACGGATAACCACTAGGTAACTGCATAACTTAAGCATAAACCTAGGTTGCTCTATAGATCCTTTGCGGTCGACCTATTCGGCAGTGGGCCAAGCACGTACACAATTTACTTAACCGCGCTTCTACCGACACACCGTGATTTGAATACATAGAATTTACAATTACAAGATTTTTAGACTTTTCGCCGGCCAAGAACAATGATCGCAGTTTTAAAATTGTATTGTTTTTTCACACACGCAATATTAAATACTCTTTTCAGTTTGCATATGGTTAGAAAGTTTTTATTAAGCATTTCTATGTATTTGTGAAAAAGGATCAGGAGAAACGAAACGTGTATATGGGCTTTAAGACGTGAATGTTAGTTTAAGAAGTATAGGCCGTCTTGCATGAAAACGAACCTTAAAAATAAATGAAATAATAAGGTGCCCCTACGGATAAAATATCATTAGTTTTAATTTATTTTCCATTTAGGTATAAATTGCAAATCAGATCCCGGAATTGCACAAAATAACTCCTGATTCGACACAAACAGTGAAAATGAAGGGCTGTGAATCGTTTAATAACGTAAATATTTTACTCAAGCCAGTGGACCTACCTCAGCCGGAGTTATGCTAACGAACTGCTATTATGTTCCCCTCGTGTCACTGTGTGAAGGTTTTGCACTCTCGACCGAGTTATGCCGAGGGGTTGTTTCAGAAAATCATGTGTTGCTTTGGGGAAAAGCGGGCAGTTTGAATGTGTTCGGCGGCGGGGCCAGTCGCGTCGTATTTCCCGCGGGATAAACTACGAACAATATTCCGAAACGACGGGACTCCGTCTTATCCTGTTATCTAGTTCGGTGAACAACAACGCGGGTGTTTATTAGAAAAAAAAATCCAATTAGTGCGACTTTGTTGTTTAAAAACATTTGCATCATTATTGTGAGTGGAAAATATTATGGACACCCTCAGAAAGATTTAAGTGGATAGTTATGTTTTTCTGAGGTTTAGAATGACTGTGATAAGTAAGTTTTTGTTTTTAATAGTAAATATGTTAAGTGAGTGTTAGATTACTTGTTGGTGGTGAGAATATTAATCACTTGTAACGTGATTTAAATAGATTGCGAGCGCACGCGGAATATTTAGCTTCTAATTTTCGCTTTGTTGTTGATTGAATTCTATAGGTCCGGGGTTTTTATACTTTTCGATAATTAATATTTTATCGGTAAATAATTTGAATAATTAAGTACTCATTATCATTTATTCATACCTTGTTGGTACAGGCCTATTACGATTTATGCTACGATGATCAATTTAATTCAATAAGGTTATGATAAAAGAACGATATCTAGTGTGTATTGTCATTCTTTCTTAAAGGGTTATGGGGTCTGTCAGGTGCCCCTGTTAGTATTATTATGCGAAAATATTATTTATATTTAACCCAAGTTATTTTTTCTAATTATTTATTCTATGTTAAAACTTCGTAGTAACTTTTAGCCTTTCCCTTCTATTTAATGAGTAATTATCCAAGTACGGCTACCCTAATTAAAAATTATTGTACTATCCTAAAATCGACATAAATATTTTAGCATACATATGGATGGTACCTACTTTATGTTTTATATATTAAAGGATGGACTTTACCGGCATTTCTCCTCATGAAATATTTTAATCTAATCACCAAAACTGAGCACATTTATACTAAGGTTAAACAAACCAGCGAATAGACGGTTTAATTAAAATTAACTTAGCTGAGTAAGGTAAGGGAATGCTGGTTCTGCAATCCTTGGCCACGTTCATTTTATTATGATTTTGATTGGACCTATCAAATTACTCAGCCCGCCTGATGCTACTATAGCAGCGTGCTGAGGGGCTTCGGTTTGCCTAATAGAATATTCCGGCCTACCATCATTTTAACTGCAACCACCATGGAATTCTTAATTGCTATAAGTTCAACAAATGTCGCCTACTTTTAAAGGTAGGAAGGAGTTTTTTTATTTATTATTGCAATGAATGGCGAGACGAGCATGTCGTTCACCTGTGAATGGACTGATTGAATCGGAGGATCAAAGAGATGACTTTACTGTTCATATCTGGTAGAAGGAAATAAGAAGCCCATTTTATTATGAAACTTATCGAAGATTTTTGTGTCTCGATGAAACCTACTTTTTGTGTAGGGGAAAAAAAAATATTCAATAATTATAAACATAACGACCCAGGCCCGGAGTTCTTGGAGAAATGAATTTGAAGTCCAATAAAAAGTTTTTTTTTGGCCTTCGGCTCCGTGAAAATAATGTAAAATGTGATGATACTTACTTTCTTTTATTAAAATCTGTCGCCCGTGACAAAACAGGAAAACGTCGAAGTATAAATCATGAAAAATGCTATAATATTATATAATGAGTAGTATCAGTATCGGAATCAACGATATTTTGTATCAATAATGGGCATTCTCCTTTTAGTCCAGCCGGATAACGAACACTATACACGATGTTAAAAAACTTGCCATTGAGAAACACGTAAGTGTTCCATGTTTCAGTCTCAGTTATGGGTCCTGTTGCAAGCAGTTCGGTATAATTCTATCGACCACACACATTGACATTATGATGATAATACTGGACTTTCCATGATTACTGTACTGTGCTGTGCTGTATCCGCCCATATACATCCCACTGCAGAGCATGAGCCTTCTCTACAATCGAGAGTACGATTGAGAGGGGTTAGGCCATATAGTCCTCTATATTGTAGAAATGTTCACAAATCACAAAATATGGTATGCATGTTTCTTCACGATGTTACTCGTCACTGTTATAGTGCGTGGTGACAAATACATGACACCGAAAAGACAGAGGTGTGTCCTGGGATTTAAATCCGCGACCACCGTGAACATGTACGTAGCAGCGACTGGTTTGTTTACTATCATGCCTCCAGACATTTTATTCATGATAGTAGTTAATAAAAGTCCCGGCCAGCCCAAATATGCAACATTAAGCCATTAAACCAATAATACAAAGAACAATGTAAGACATTCGCATACTCAACAAAGTCACGTTACACGAACTGTGTCAAAGGACGTCGCAATGTTCTTGAAGTAATTATACTGATTTCCTCGCTGGATAGTTGTGGCTAGGTTTGACGGATAATTTTAACTTTATGTGGAGTGCATCGGATAGCGAAGCAAGTTAAATTGCCGCAACTAACTCGAGTCGCTGGTTCTCAATTACAAATCTTTGAATTATGTTTGCAATCAACCGAATTACTGTGACCTGGGGTTACTCTATGACCTGAAATAAACATTTCGAACGTTGTACGTAAAAACTGTACGAATGTGCCTAGGTAAGTACTCCACAAAATGTATGAATCCTCGATCGAACGTTATAACCGTAGACCTCAGAGCATTTATATTATAGACGGAGCGCTGTCATCATTCGCGTCTTGGAAAACGTAGATATTTTCTTGTTCGTATTGTTGGTAGCGCTCCTATATTAGTGAAAATTGAATGAATTACTTAGCAATAAATTGCTATAAATTTCTTTCATAACCGAAATTATATTTAGCTGTTATACTAAAAGGAGTTTGAGTGGAATTAAATAGCTTTAAACTATTTATTTTTACTTTTCTTTTGCAAGTAAGAAATTACAACTTTTCAAATATCAACCAATAGGAGGACAGAAAAAGGTGCCCCGGGACATTTTTATCTACGTTTTTGATGTACCAGCGCTCCCTCTATAATATAGATACTCTAGGCCGTACACTAAATCCGGAATGAACGATAAGTACCATAGAGAATAGTATTGATTTTTTGAACTGTAAATCATTTAAATATTTTTGGTCGAACGTTCTAAATTCGAAATTCGTTTTGGATCATAGAGTAACCGTTTCGATAATTTATATTGAGAACTCCTAAAGCATATATAATTATAGTTCTATTGTTGGTACGTTGGTTAGATTGAAAGGCTTTTAGTCGCTTAACGTTTCACAAATTTTATGAATAAAAGGAAATGTAGTCACAATATTTTCATGGAGAGACTTTTACTGAAATGATGTCACGCCGGGGATCTTTTGCATAAAACAGGAAACATTAAACGAATAGAGCATTTATATTTCTAACATTAATTTCTTTCGACTTTATTTTGAAAGGTTTTTAATGTTTCAATGTTACATTATTTTCTACTATACGTGTTTAGTTTCAGTTACTCCGGTCTAAGTGGTTTCTATTTTATGTTTATTATATTTTATGTCTGTCTAAATATTTTACACATTTAATAAACAATGTGGTTTGCATGTGATGTATTAATCGCATTTTAATTACGCCTTTATTAGCTTCAGACGTATGTTAGTATGTAACGGAATCTTTGAACATGATGTTGACTCCCTTCAAAACGTCGGATTGACTTGAAATTTTGCATAAATATCCAGGACCGATGATAATACAATACAACCTTTACTTATCCTACAGCACACCATGCTTTGTAACAATGTATGTATTTTACTCCATTTTCTAATCTTAAACTCATTATCAATTATTTTTTGCTTTTTAGTTGGATCGTTGATAAAAGCGTGTTTTTTTTAACTTTAATTTATTTTACAATAACATGCAAGGATGTTTACATAAAAAACTATAACTAAGAATAATATCTATTTTAGTTAATAGTTTATAGTTACTAAGTTGTATTGGTGTCCGTGCATAGAACGTCGCTTTTGTTCTGTGTTTTTTTTTCGGGAGGTTCTTAAGGCCCAGTCTTCCTGATTAGCGCCTCCACTTTTCATGATTTTCAGTACAGTTACTCGTTTATATGACCATATCATTAACTTTCATATCTCCCTTAATGAAACCTCTGTTCTGTCTATAGTAATACATACGGCACGAGCCCTCTCTACAATCAAATGTTATATTTAGACGGATTAGGCCATAGTACATCACGCTGGCCTATTCCGAGTTGGCGTTTTAGTAATTGTTGTGTGTTACGAACTAATTTGTAAACAGGAAGATTAATTTAAAATCCAACTCGAATCCAACTCGGTTGGGCAGCGTTCGGGAAACTTCGCGACGTCTTCTCGTCCAAAATACCTCAGTGCCTAAAATCGAAAGTCTTCGATAGTTGTGTGTTACCAGTGATGACATACGGCACCGAGACGTGGCCTCTCACTGTGGGCCTCATTAAAAGGCTCAAAGTCACTCAACGAGCCATGGAGCGGGCTATGCTCGGTGTTTCCCTACGAGATCGAATCAGGAATGAGGAGATCCGTAGGAGAACCAAGGTTACCGACATAGCCCATAGGATTGGCAAGTTGAAGTGGCAGTGGGCCGGGCACATAGCTCGTAGAACCGATGGCCGTTGGGGCCGAAAGGTTCTCGAGTGGAGGCCACGTACAGGCAAGCGAAGTGTCGGACGCCCGCCTACAAGGTGGACGGACGATCTGACTAAGGTCGCAGGAAGTCGCTGGATGCAGGCCGCTTCCAACAGGTCATTGTGGAGATCATTGGGGGAGGCCTATGTTCAGCAGTGGACTTCCTGTGGCTGATATGATGATGATGATGATGATGAAGATTAATTTAAATATTTAAAAGTAAAAATATTCAAATTCATATGTACACATGATTTAATTTACACAAATGATTTCGAAAAATCAGATGTGTGGAATCTGAAACCGCGACCTGTATCACGTCTCCCGCGTCCAACAAGTTCCAAGCATATTGCACGTTCATGTCTTAGCCCCATAATGTTAGTCACCGAATTACGGTTTACAGCCATAACACGCAGAGTTTAACTTTACGCACAACGCATTACAATTTATTCATTAGTTTTTCCCACGACGGGCTTTGGTTTTATCGGCTATAATACCGCAACTGGTAGCAAAACATTGAAATACAGGGTATATCAAGACTGTTACTGAAAATGAAGCTGAGTGGTAGTTTTAGTGACTTTAGATACAATGTAACTAAAATTTTTGCAAAAAAAGCGACGATTTTTTTGTAATTTGTCTCATTTCGTTGTATTTGGTTACCACCCAAATATTCGTATGTGGGTGGTAAATACATAGCGAGAACTAAGGATTTACCACCCAAACACGTTGAAAAAAAAATGACGAGTTTCTTTAAAATTCAAGTTGCATTGAACAGTGTTTGTAGTCACTAAAACTAACACCCGGTTTTCTCAGTCTTGATATACCCTGTATAAATAAAGTAGCGTTGTCAAGTGAATATATTATAATATCGACACATTGGATGTGGTGAGTCAACCATAGTCAGTGTCGCGGCCCGTGAGACTACATGTCTCTGAATTATATATAGCACGTACACCAAACAGTTTTTTTATTCCATATGTTAGTAATCCCCGTAGCAAAAAAGACATTTGGCATAATCCGTAGAGGATTAACATGTGAAATTTTTATCAAGGACTTTGTTTACGATCAATATTGTTGAGCGAAGTGGCTTATGTATTATTTTTAGAAGATGGTTATTATTTCCATCATAATGTACATAAATATATACAACTATAAAGTGTGTGGTAAATGGACCAGACGCGGCTGCCAACATGTTCGCGCTTCGCGGGTTCAAATCCCAGGGCACACATCTGACTTTTCGAATTCATGTGTGTATTAATAGTTAATCACCACGCCTTTTAAAGGTGAGGCAAAACGTCGTGGGGAAACCTCCATACCATAGCGAGTTTGAGAAAAATATATAGTATGTAAAAGTCCGCCAACCACTGGCATGCATGGCTAGCATGGTGGCCATAGTACTCTCGATTGTAGAGGAGGCTCATGCCCTGCTATGGGATGCATGTATGTATATGGGCTGATACTGTACATACACAAATATCGGCCGCACTCAGAGATGTTTAATGTCAATTAAATCGTACCGTAGAAATGATTTTGTACGCAAAATTTACACTAAGTAATGATTGATGTGTCATATACATAATTATATGTTAATTCTGTAGTATTTTTTACAGAAACAAAAATAATAGGATCCGAACAAAAGAGAATTAGTAAAAAAAGTCTCGAGTTATATGAAAGGAAAAATTATCTCAATTCATATCTCCTTTTATTGTGTTTAATTGTTACCTAATATCTTTACTGAGGTACAATTTAATTGTCGGTAAAAGTATGTGAGTGAAAGTCTCTGTCAGACTAATAATCTCTCAAAACAATAATTAATGATAGGTACTAATCTTATTAAATAAAATGAGCTTTATATTATGTTTTATTATTTATTACATAAACAAAGATATATCTATCTTAACAGCCTTAGTAGCATAATTGATTAAGAAGCTACAATATGGAAAGTCGCGAGTTCGACTCATGCATAGTTACAAAACTTAGTGTGATACACAAAAAAATATATTTATTTCGGGTCTTAATACTGTGTGATAAAAACCCAGCTCACAACACTTGATAAGTTACGATAGGGTCAGGTTCATGTGTGTCTGCTGTATTCATTCACAATCGCACAAACAACAAATTGTCGAGGCTCTAATACCAATACACGTAGATGAGGTGAATAAAACTTTGTCAGCGGACGAATTCGCAATTAGAGAACCCGCGAACAACATTTACATTTTAATTTAAATTTCACCAAACCTGACGAGATTCAAGATAAATTGGGATGCGTATTTAGCGCTATAATTTGAGACTGCCGGCTCCTGGCCTCAAATTTAGGGGTGAGATAATTGTTTGTGTTTTAATTAATATTATACATTAATATTGTGCGCGCAATGTTCGCGTGTACGTGTTCTGTTTACGTTTATTTAGATTCGGTTAATTAATTTGGTTGGATTAAAGAGTAGTGCTTTGTCATTTAGTAATACAATCAATATAAGCAGGTTTGTAATTCAATTTTGAGGCTACAAGTAAACAAAATCCTTGGAATTATTCGGAGAAATTGTTTTTATAGGATAATTTATTATCTGGCCCATTAATCAGGGGTCCAAAGATAAACAAACGTCTTTAATATAAACAGTTCCTCGTAATAGTTCGAAATCATAAATTATGGATATTTCGCTGTATTTACATTGAGCACTTATATTTCATTATAGAACGGTGTTATTACAAACAAATGAAGCACGATAGAAGTTTTAACTTTAAGATCTGTATCCTGTTTTATTCAAAAAGATCCGATTGTGAGAAGGGTGCGTATGCTATCCTATTTAACTTAATTAATTGCTTGCATGCCACTATACAACGAGACTTCATATTATTCAAATGTCTACACATGCTAGAAATCTTAAAACTACTTTTTTGTGACTTACGTTTAATTGGCTGAACTGCTAAACCGATCATAATGAAATTTTACATACACGTTATAAAAAGTGCAGGAATGGACCTAAAGTACGTTTCATCCAGAAAACAAGTACCTATTATTCACCGAAGCATAGCAAAATAACTATTGGGCTGTCAAGAAAAAAGACGGCGGCTTGGCGTAAAACCGCGGCTTGTCTACGTATAAACATATGAATAAATTTCAATTTAATGTCTGAATAGCTGGGATTTCTGGTGTCATGGACGAAAATTTGACAACCAGCATTATTCCTGATTTATTTACGAGTATTCAGGCGGGGAAACTGAAAAAATACTAGTAACTAATTTATATTCATTCCTACAAATGTCAACAAACCCAAATAAACAACACTTTTGATTTTTTGTATGAACATAGCAATATTCTTTTAACGGGTTGATATGCCAACACATTACTACAATAACAAAATCCATTCTATTTCAACGTTAAAAGAAATGTTCACGAGTAGCAGCCAAGTTTTTGCACTTACAATAAAAGCTATCCATCTTTCGCGTTATCTTTAAGATACTGACGGCTTTGTTTTCTTCGCGAGCCATTGCACGATTTACTTCTTTTAAATACTGCATCTTTGTTTATAGTTGTCAATGTCCTCTAATAAAAACGAGTCACATTCGCCATTTGCTTCGAAAATATTGTCATGTTATTCCCAGATTACTTATTTATTTATTTTAAAATTCAATTATTGAAAAACGTTTTTCAAAACAAAAGACTAACATTATGTGAACGACTGAATGTTACTTGAGAATAACATTCAGTCGTTCACTAATCAAAGAATTGAAACAAAAAATGCTAGACAGCAAAAATGATGCGCCACTCTCTCTGTTAAACGGATTGCTGAATCGGTTTTGATTTTAATTATTATGCAGCACAATCGCGGTCTGAGCCGCCGCCGACCAACGACAACACAATCTACGTTGCCACGACTCTCAATATCGACATTGAAATACGGATGAAACATTCGATTCGTTAGTCGAAAAAAGAAAATAATGCAAAATACGATGCCACGGGACGGGAATGGTTCTCATAGCCGGGGATAACAAAAAGAATGCAATGGAAATATCGTTCGTTTGATAGTGGCAGCAACTCGTGGCGTCCGTGCCGTCGGCTCAAATCTCCTACCATTGTGTTTGAATTGCTTGCCTCAGGCCTATTATTGATTAGATCAATGACCTCTCACAATGTTTCTACAGAAATATTAATTAACACGTCAATGTGTTCATTTTGCAATTCATAACAATATATTAAGCGTAACATGTACTGTATCTAATGCAGTATACACACTCTTACTAAGTTAAGGTCTTTTTAGTTTACAGGAACGTTTTTGTCACCCACATATATTATAAATACACGTAACAGCTACATACACGGCCCTGACTCTACATTGTGATACAATTCTTACATCGTGAATATCAGAATCTGCAAGAAACTTTCGGTCATACAATACACAAAATTACTCTAATTTATAGTAAAACGCTAACTGGATCTTAAAAAAGCAAAATGCATGTACCAAAGTATGAAATATCTGTTTCCTCAAAAACCAATTATTTAAAAAAATATAAATTAATTATCAACTGACCTATGATGTCATAAGTAGGCATAGCGTGTATATTTTAATTATCCCGACAAAATTGCAGTACCATCTGCGGCTAGGGTATGGTGGTCGGCTGCACAGATTTTAAATTTAATTTACCTCCCATGAAAATATTTAAATGTTAATTGCGTAGTCCTTTCATCTCGTTCATTCAAAGTTTGTAAGGGATTTGTTTACAATGTGCCTAATGGCCCTCGGTGTCGAGATAAGCTATGTAATGACTATTCAATTTGTAATTTTCTTAATCCGGATCACTTGTTGGACAAAGTTGGAGCGGCTTCTTAACTACTTAGTTTTGTAAAATTAGTTCACTTATTTACAAAGTAGGATTATCAAAAGAATGTAAAATTAAAATTATAAAGTATGGAAGTATATTAATTTTACACCAAGATATTTTGAAACATATTAAAATTATAATGAAAAAATAAATATGATTATGAAGGAGTCAAGAAAAAGTGCGTTACAAAGAAAAGTACACGGGGTGACGTTTTCATAATTGATAAAACTCCCTTTAAAATAAAGAGGAAAAGAGAAAGGTAACACCAGATCTCCTGCAAAACCTAATAATGTATTAAGAACTATTTAAATCAAAACTAACATATTGTGCGCGTTGAAACACGAATATAATTTCCGGCGGACACAACGTAATAGTAAGGTGAGGCCCGACACACGTCTGCGACACTCAGGGAGATGTTTCTACTCCTAATCCCTTCGTGAATATTAAGTTTGCCCATTACGCCACTCCAATCTAAAGCATTTAAACTGACTGCCATCCCTAAATATATCTATAAGACTTGCAATTTAATAACTGCATTTTAATAATGGGAGGCTTTGACTATTTTGTGATTTAGACAAAGACAGGCGTTGATAAGTTATTTCAACATTTTAAAGAAAAAACAGTGCTTCTAGTATTCATCATTTCGATTTCCATCACAATGACATCACCATACAATTTTGGTAATAAAATACTCACTGCTGAAGATAGGCTACTTCTAATCGCTGTATCGAATATTTATCACGTAAAAGTTAAGTAAAAAAACATTTCCCTATTCAGTTCCGCAAAGAACTCCTGAAAAACCAAAAGGAAATTTCCTTAAAATTATTCGAATCTAATAAATACGACCGAAATTAAAAACAATTTAGTTAAATCAGGAAGTCTTTCATCATTAATCTCCAATAACAGCGTATTTCCAACACAATAGATTAAAGCTCGTGTTGAGGTAGGAATTAAGACTCCTGGGGCGACGCGAGGGCCTCGACCTATTATTATATTCAACTTGGTGGTCCTTGTACCTCCTCACAATAACTATCTGCTGCCACGGCATATTAATTCGACATTTCGTATAGAGTCTATATAAGTCTTTATTTTTAGAGTTTGCTGAATTTTGTGAGATATTTCTGCTTTTGAACTTATGTAGCCTTTATTTTAGTTGAATTTCAAACCAGTCTTTTAGATTTGCCGAAGTAAGAGCATGTTAGAGACCAATATTATTCTTGAAACTAAGATATTATTTCAGCAAAACTTGCTAAAATAAATGGGGCGTTTATGCAAAATTAAAACAGAATTTAAGTAATATTATTGTGGTACTAAATTATTAGGAAAAGTAAACACATTTTTGTTATAACATCGGATTTATAATAAAACCTTTTATGATTATACCCGCGGATTATACTCAGGACTGTTATATCAAGAAGTAAGACATATAACGTGAAAGCATTTTTATTATATTTGCCTCTACCAAGCCGAACGGTGATCTTTGCCAGCGCTTTTATTTCATAGCGAAAATTTGATGAAGTCGTTACCTTCTATAACAGAATGGAACTGAAATAGTTTCTTTATTGGACTCACAACGTTGGGATCGAACAGATGTGCTATCATTTTGAAACGTTTTATTTCATCGGGTTTTTGTGAAAGGAAAGAAATGAAACGATAAATAAATTATTCATCAGTTATTGACGTCACGAGCAGTCCGACAGTCAGCGAAAAAATATAAGCACCATACATTATTTATAAATGAATATTCAGAGATTACCGCATCTTGATGAATCAAAAGCGCTTTTGGGTATTAAATGTAGCGAAATAATGTAAAGAGAAAGAACGAGTAGAAATACATTTTAAAAGTTGAACAAAGAAAACAGTCGCGTAGAAGTTTAAACCAATGTTAGTTCTTAAAATACTCTACAGCTAATATTGTTATAAAGATAATGCAAATTGTATTCAAAAAATTAGGAATAATGTTTCGTTGATTATAATTCTGCTCTATAATACGGTTTATCTCGGTTTAAATGAGTAACATAATACGGTTTTAAATACTTACATTATTTAGAGCGGTTTTAATTTACCACAATTTTCTTATCTTCAAACTAGATTTACAAATGTAGAGGCAGTATATACGTCGGCAATTCCAAGTAATAGGTTTTCCAAAAGGTTTATTCCCAAAGGAATGTTCCACTAAACGCTGCCTAACAAGCCCACCTAATGATCAAGGATACCCTACCAAGAAGGCGAAAACTCAAAAGACAAACGAATCGAGCAGAACAAAGAAATCGCTTTCATTCGTTTTCCTCAATTATGTCCGGCCGTATATCGTAAAGAACGTACGGGAGGTAATATCACATATACACTTATAAATATAGATCAAACTTGTGATAACTCAATGATTTCGGCTTATTTTTCCTCCGTATTTCGACGTCAAGCCATTTAATATCAAGGAAGGTAAATACATAAGCTTTCTAACCTAACCTAACCTTTATAATATCTTGTTTGTTGACTTGAATCTCATGTCTACGGGAAATCTATGTCGGAGGACGTTCGCTTTAGTTTATACAAATAAAAGTAAAAGTGTAAACTACTTTTAGACTTTTTTAAATTATTGATTATTAAATAAAATATTTTTATTTAAACCAGTACCACTGGAACTAAAGTAGAATCTGATTGTGCCGTTTCTAAAATCGTTTTCTTTACAAATCCTTTTATATGGACAAACACTCGATCGGTATCTGATTTCGAGTACGTGAAACTGCATTTGTGAAGAAAAGTTGGACGATAAAAGTCTTTGGTTACACGTAAACTTGGGATCGACGCTAACCCGCCCGATCGGGTCGCTTGGGATTAATGTCGCAAATAAATTGTTAAGGATTAAGATTACTCCGGATTTAATGCAATTATGTCTGGTGGCCGTAATAATGATCTGCTGAAATAGCAGTTTCTGCAAGACTTGTTCTGTGGCCGTAACAAGGTTTCCAAGATTATATTATACGGGAAAAATATAATCAGTGAATGCTTTTGCTTGAGTTTACTTAGTTAGATTTTTATTTTTTATTATGCGATATGTAGATGTTTTAAGTAGTTCTATACGATTTTATGTACCGAATTAACTATAATTTGGCCAAGGTATTCATATAAATATAGTACAGACATACATACATTAACTAGCGCCTTTTTCCTAGAAGGGGTAGGCAGAGGTGCTAGGAGACCAACATTTCCCATTGTATGTTCCGTTCCACGATGTGATCGAGCCTATCGCTATATCGGGCACAAATTCCTGACTCCGGGAATAGAAAAATCATTTTGCCCGACTCGGGATTCGAACCCCAGACCTAAGTTTTGTAACCGAACCGTAGTACACCTACGCTACCGAGGCATTCGTAGTAAAAATCCTTACTTAGAACTAAATATATACTCGTAAAGTATTGTCTGATTTATGTCAGATGAATCATTTCAGTTTTGTCCTGTCGGATTAGGATATAATTTATAGGATTACATTTGTATGACTTTTCAATGTTCATTTTAGTTATTGTCTGGCCCCTAGATTTGATACACCCGAGGTTTATTAATGAAACAGAGAGCGCGTTAATCTCTGTCCAGAGCACGGCCCTGTGTAATGGGCCTTGAAATTTCAGCTTTATATTTTTACGTGGACTGGAAAACTTGGGAGATAAAGGTCAACATTTTATTTGCGCCACTGCAAAGATTTATATGAATTCAAAATTAAAGTGCCTTTGTTCCATTACTGAAAGTATTTTTAATTAGAAAGATAAATGTTTCAAAGGCAATGTTTATTTTATTTTAATATTTTAAGTCGATGTTAAATAAAGGTTGTTGAAAATATTGTTGTATTAAACATTATTTCGAAGCAGTTTTGCTTGGCTTTTACAGGAAACGGGAATAAATTTCTGAATATTTACCTCAAAATGTATAGGGAATTTAATAAAATTCGTTGAATTCCATAGACAATATTAAATAGATGAATGATATAATAATGATATAATGATGAATGATATAATATAGTATATCTTGTGGCGATCTACTTTACATAGTACCATGTACTTTATTAATGGCTAATTGTATGTATTATGTATCTATTTTATGTTTGATTTGAGAACCGTTTTAGTATTATAACTATGATTACATCAACTGTCATCTATACATAAAATATATAGTACAGTACATCATTTAATTGAATTTCATCGTTTAATAATGTGGTATAAAATTGTATGAAGCGCGTCGCCCGCATTGTAGATTTATTGAAAGCAATATTCCGACAATTTGACGTTATCTGCGTGCGTCGGTTGGTCGCTGAATGCGTAGATAGGGCGTGCTCTCGAGTTTCGTCATTGACATTTCAATTATCGGCAGTTGTTTCAGCCGTCAGTCATCACTTTTGCCTAGTAAAAACCATGTGCATTTACATGTATTGCGTTTTTGAATCAAATTTTTATGGAGTTTTGAAATAAAATTCAGGAGTGTAACAACAACGGGTTGTAACGACTCATATATTGTGTATAGTTAAACAATTTTTAAAATTTGCTATAAACGGCGAGGTAACTATGCTATTCGCCTGATGGTAAGCGATAGCACCGTTCATGAACAGTAGTAAAACCAAACAACACCTTGAGTTAAAAGCAATGATTAGCATTCCACTGCGCTCGCCATCCTGAGACATAAGATGTTAAGTCTCATTATGGCCAGCAGTTACTCTGGCTACAGTGTCCTTTCAATCCGAAACATATCAGCGCATTTACACTGCTGTTTGGCGGGAGAAATAGATATTGCGGTGGTAACTATCCAGGCGGCCTCTCACATATGAGAGACCCGGTTCTTTCTATGTTATCCATTTTATAAAAGTCTTTAGTAGCAAAGCCACCTTATCTTATATAAAGCACGAGCTGCTTCGACCAGAATGGATTTAATATTTTATGAAATATCGACGTGAAATAACAGCTTTGTTGTTGTTTATCGCCCGGTGAGTGAGATTACTTGAGACACCATAGTTTAAAAGTAAATTATTCATATTCACCTAAATAGGAGATTCTGTAAAAGATGAGAGATATGAGTGGTCAGTCGTACTACCCCGGTGGATTCAGTCAATTGGTTATTATCGCAGCCACACTTACTGCTATACTCAGAGACTTTTAATGCCCATTAGATCATTACTTAGCGTAATTTTATGAAGAGAATCTATAGCAAGGAATAATTGACATTATACGTCTCTGAGTGCGGCCGTCAGACACTAGTATAATACACTGTACAATTAATTAAGTACTGATTGTAAATCTTTCTCAGACCGTTAATTTTCCAAGTAAGCCAATACGAGCATTTACCCGGTATCCAACACCAAGGAAACAGGAAACACTCCGCATACATTAATAATAGAACCGTGCAGAAAGTGTAAAAGCGTCTTTAATTAAATTTGTCTGCGTCGTATGTTTGAAAGGCAGCGATTAAGATCTCGGAAGTGTTGCGGTTGCCGCGAAGACGGCTTGCTTTGACGCGATCTTGGCTCACTTTACGCGACTCTCAATATTCTAAAAAGCCACTCTTATTGGCAACAAGAGAAGGTTCGTTGTGACAGGCAATCACGATGCGTTGCCTCCGCGCGCTGTCTGGCGCTAACGCAGTGCTTCTCTAGACATTTATTGCTTGTGCCTTTTTATTTACGTCATTTCTGCGATGTTGCTGTTATTGAAGAAGCTCTTCAGTCCCTGCGATGGACAAATTGTGAGGTCATTTTGGTTGTGTTGTAATGTTATTGTTATGTCATTTTTATGGACTTGTAGTTGCATTATACTACTTATAATATTACACACTGACAATATTGTAATCATACGTCAAATGTAACATCTCGGAAATAAAAAATAAATATTATTGAATCCATCAAAATGTTGAACATTATTTAGATTCAGTCATTTTGTTCTACGTGGTTTGGAAAGCGGTTTTCACATTGAAGAACGGGCAAGAAACTCTAGTATAGCTCTTTTCAAAACCAGTTTACAACACAATGATTAATACAAAAGGTACAAGGTAGATTGAATCAGAGCTATAAGTAATTTGCCATGATTTATACAATATAATTAATGATTTCTAAAAATATTACATTTACTTAATGTGTAATATTTTTTAAAAGTGGAAGAGCGCCGCTTTTGTCAGTCATAACTCAGCATAAATGGGCAGGCTCGTCCGGGGCAGTACCACTGTCTCACAGAAGATCGACGTGAAGCGACAACTTTGCTGACTCGTTTCGTTTGTTGAGTGATTTTGCCGGATGCCCAATACCCCTTTCCTCATCGCATTCTTTTTCCTTCCTGCTCTCCTACCGATTAGGGCGACACAGGGCAACAACACATCTATAATCTCAGTGTTATGTTATGGCGACAGTGAACACTCACCATCAGGTGACCAGTATGCTCGATTGCCGGACCTACCGAATAAACTAAAAATATATATATAATATTTTTAACTGCGGAATCATGTAATTGGTGCTTGTAACACTGTATGTTCCCAAATAATATAAAATAAAATAATAAAATATCTCAATAACATAATCACCAACTTCGTTTGTCATGTCGCTTCTTATTAATAATCTGTGAAAAAGTTATACATTCAGCTTTTATGCATTCAACAAAGTTTAAAATTGAACATTACAATTTTATCATTTTCAACGCTATTTATTTAAAATACAAAAGATTTGAGTACTAAAGGGTCGTCTTTAACTGTATCACATTAAACAGATTTGCCAAGAAGATATCGACGATTTGGTTAATTTACCAAGTTGTTTTGATTTCTCCCCTTTGGTAATAAACGAAGATAAGATCTTCATCTAAATGAACAGTAATGTTGAATCGCAATGAATTAATTTGATCTTCTATGGTAAAACCTGTTTCCCTATATCAAAAGTAATATTTGCGTGTACTTTTTAAAGACTCTAATATAGATTATATCTGTTTTAAAGTCATATTTAATACTTTTGATATATTTTACAGTAGGATGATTCAAAGCTAAATGAACCAAGAACAGATTCATAAATTGGTTACAGAATGAAACAAAACAAAACACTCAGTTAAAGTGAGTTTTTAGACAATAAATGCTAATTAAAGTGTACTTGCCTCACCTTCTATATGACGTGGCGTAATTTTTCGTGCTCCGAGTTTATTTTCCCAGTGAATGGGCCGGCAAAGGTAAACGCTTTGTTTTCTGTAGACACCCTCTTACACTCAATTAGTCGGTTCCTTTTTATTCAAAGACACGTTTCGAAACAAGCTGTTTTTAAATTATACGTCTTCAAGAAATATTATGTTTTCTGTTTTGATGTTGAGACTTTAAGTGTTCTCTCTTTATACTTGTAAGAAAACGATTATTTTTAAAATTAAATATTGTGTATAAAATGTTCCAATAGAAAGCTTCCTTCGTAGAGTATCTATATCAAAGGTATAGGTAAAAAATATGGTAATAAATGTTAAGTGATTTTATTAATAAATAGCGACCCGGCCAGGCTCCACCCGGGTGCAGTTACTTTTTGACTCCAGTCCACATTAGAAAAATATTATTACGTGTGGTTTATATTAAAACTCAGCGGGACCGTCTACCTGCCTTCTACTGCTTTTCCCATCCCGTCCCGTAACATCCCGTCCTGTCCTGTTTTACCTTTCTAAGAGGAACAGTCCCGTCATGCATTATTATATCGTATCTTCAATAGGTCACACAGCACACGCAACATTTTCCACTACTGCTCTGCTGCTATTAGTCAAAGCGTAACGTTATATAGCATTCCTAGATAAATAACGTTTTTTTTCAATTCGAACCAGTAGTTCCTGACATTAGCGGGCACAAACAAATAAACTCTTCGGGTTTATATAAGAGTATAGACAAAGAGTTTGGTATATCAGTTTCGTATAATGTGAAGTGTTATCCTAATTAGCGTTTGGCAAAAGCAGTGGTTCTTAACCGGTGGTCCACGGATCACTGGTGGTCCTTGGAAGCATTCCAAGTGGTCTACAGAGCCATTCTAAGGCAATCATTAAAATTTTTGCATGCAATATTTATAGATAGATTCAAAGACCCTTTATTTATTTGTATTTCGTTTCTGCATTATCATATAACCAAACCAGTCAATCAACTGAGTCAGTGGCTAGACATTAATTGTATCAAGTGGTTCCTCGAGACTTAAAGGTTGAGAACCACTGGGCTAAAGAGAAAGTTCCTGAATTTATTTAAATGCAGACGTCAGTGACAAAACGTTAACACAATTTGCCGTATTCCGTGAGAGCTCTTAGTTAAAATTAAATACAAATCTTACTCAAGGAAGGAAATGTATCTTCCAAGATTAAGTTAGGACAGGTAAAGGATTAGGAAAGTACACTATCTCGATTAAATGTGCCTCCGCGAACCTCGGCCAAGTTACGTAGCCGTAATAATAGTACGTGCTAATACTTAGAGTGATTAGTTTAAATACATTTGGATTTTCTTATATCTATAGTTGAATGACCTGGGGCGCAGTTGTACTACAGTATCATTGCAAAGCTGAGGTCTTGGTTTCAAAACCCGGGTCGGACAAAGTTTTGGATTTTTTATTCATTATTAGCCAGGAATCAGGAGTTTGTGTTCGATATGGCGATAGGCTCGCCCCCTATCACATCGTGGGACGGAATACACAAGCTTAAACGTGGGTGTCGTGCTAGCACCTTATTCCGGACAAAAGGCGTAAGTTTATGTCTTTATGTAAATAAAGCTGATTTGTTTATTTATCTATACGCAATTTGGAGGTGGCATAATTATTTGAAAATCTCATACTTAACGTTTATGTGGTCTAAGATAACATTTTTTATGCATGTTGCAGAAATATTTGGCTTACGATTCGACGAACGGTCTCCAGGCAAGACACCAATCTTTAAAAAATACCAAAAAATCCTATATTTTCGAATTGAAAAACTTGTCCGCAATGGGTAGGCTGGCTTAAAAACCCTATTAGGTCGCAATTCACAGTCAATACATTATGCCACTAGACAAATAAGCACCGCGCGACGAAATATAATTGCCGAATATTAAAAGTCTGCCTTCATTGAATCTCGAATAACTTTTATCATTTAATCCCCATCCACAATTTTGTAATTTAAATGTAAAGTCTGTGTGCGGACCTATCTATCCTTACTGAGAACAATTAGGTCCCCTCTGCCCGGTCCCAGGCACCCCACACGCCGGTGGAAAAAGCGACTTTTTCTTTTTATTGTCCGTTAATTGCTCTGATTGGTGGGACGGAACGAAATAAAGCCGCGTTCGAGGGGATTTGTAGGCTCAGTCGCGTTCAAACTCGTCACTAATTTAGGCTCGATTGTAAAACGACTTCACATAGGCACTTCGATGAGAACGTATTTTTATGTTTATGCCTGTTGTATTGTTGTGTTGGGAATTAAAGTTTCTTAAGTTTAGTTTACAATATAAATATAATAAATAGTATTCGAATTGACTGGTTCTATATTTATAATCTATATTTAAGGAATATTTTAACGCACAAACTGGTGTGAAGGCACACTTTATATTATGGTTTACAGGTCGAAAATTGTAAAAAAAGGACTTTCGGTTATTCTATTTTATTTTTGTAATAAAGGTTATGATAATAAATTAGAACCTATAACCTATAAGAAAGTCTTACAAGCATAAACAGTATCTTGCCAAAAAGTCTTGCAGAATAGAAATTGTATTATATCCGTTTTGTTCTAGTGTCTAGACGCACTCCATTTAAATGTCTTGCAACGTTCGCACTTCCTGGTGAATTCATCTTACCCATAACAAAAATATTTTTTTTTAATTTGCACTAGCCGTTGCGACTTGAGACAGTTTTGGTGCATAATTAAAAAATAAATAAAATCATTCGATAAATAAAATAGGCTTTATAACTAGTTATGACTAAGGCTGTAAATATTTATTTTTGGTCATGATTCCATTAAGTGATTCCAATATAATAATAATGGCGCACCATAAAAATCCTTGTTTTACATACAATTTATATTTATAATTAACTTTGAATATTGAATAAAGAAGCCAGAAATATCTATTGCCATAAGTGAATGAGCGATGCGATCAAAGTTGTGCTACTGGCGCAGTAAAACGTTGATACAACTACAGAAATCTCTCGGCACGTGCCCTAACTACTTTTAACAATGCCATTTAAAGTGAAAACAATATCCCTAAGTTTCCTCGACCTATCCGAAAGCAATTATAGTAGACTAGAATCTACAACTTGTGAATTGAAAAGTTGAAAACGGCGTTGAAATTTCACTTATCCGCGGCGTATCTCAGACAGATATTTAAGAAGTTGATAAATGGTTCAGGGGAGAGTTTAACTTGTGTAAAATAGTTTTGGAGTTTTATTTTAATCTATCAACGGTGATCATTTATCAAGTGACCGCACAGATTGCGCCGGCCGAACTAATTAATTGTGTGAATCCCGCGCTCCAACGGAAATATCGATTTAATCATTACGAATAGCTTGCCTCGAGCCAACACTTGTGTGCAAATGTCTACACGTTCGAGCCCACTTACATTCATTATGCTTATGCATACTGGTGCATGAGTTTTGATTAAACTTACATACAACGGTTAATTGAATTGTGAACTGGCTACTGGATTCCTCTTTTTAATTCGCTTCCAACACCCGATTAAACGTTGTGGTCAAGTTGCCTCGAATTTAATAGTAAATCGACACATTTTCTCGCTGCATTTATTGTTTTATAAAGTATTGGCAATTGGCAATATGGAGTTTATTAGTTTTTGCGTAATGCTTTATAGGAGTAAAAAGTAAATGTGATTTTAACGATAGCTGTTTGGTTTCATGATGTTAAGATACTTGATATTTCTCAAGATAAATCAATATTACAGGTTGCCTTATTGGAGTAGTTTTATCATTTGATTTCTTATAAGAATGCCTGCGGTTTTAGTAGTTCTTTTTTGTAACAAATAAGTAGCATAGTAAATCACAAAGCTTACAATTATATGGATAACGCGTTTAATAGTGAATTAAAATAGAGCATTAATATTAAAAGCTATAAACTGGTCGAGCTAATGCAATTTGATGTATGTGTGGTGCCGGTGAGGTAATAGCGTTATTAGTGCGGATATAACCGCATTAATATCTCCAAGTAATGAACATCAAATGAAGTGATTATTCGCTCAGCCAGGTATTGGAATTGAATTTACAGTTTTACTTGGAATAGTCGATGATAAATTTAAATGCACTGTGCATTGCTGCTTTTCTGACAATTAATAATTTATTTCAATTTTAAATTCAGCTAGATGAAGGTTTCATTGGGTGCAATTTAGAAAAAAATGCAATGCAATTAATTTAGAAAAAACGATTTACGCTCTTGGCTGAAAAAATGAAAATAATAATTTAATTGTATTCAATTCAGTCGAAATGTTGGCTGGCCCCTCGAGAAGTTTTGGAAGCCTCGCAATACTGCAAACTATTGTTATAAATTTGCAAAGTTACGGTATCTGTAGCGACTATTGTGACAGTGCTTCTGGTAGGTCCAATTTTCGGCATGAGGTTGTTAGTTGAACGCGACTAATGGCTCCGGTAAGTGGTGTTTCAACGTCAGTATGTTCAGGTAACTTAGTTTGTTGCCAATGTAACAATGCTAGACTAGGCGCGTATGTAGAATGCTCTTTGTTACGTACGGTTGGACAATGTTCCGTTTTACAGATACATTTAATTTACTTTAATGTGTGAAATATGTAGTGCAATAGTGATAGAAGCCTTAAATATATCGGTTATTATATCGCTATGTGTGTTTATATGTGGTACCATAATTATTTTGATGACATGCAGCCAGCGTTTACTATTTACACACATGTAAATGGCAAAAAAGAGTGCGATGCGGTGACAATTGGCATTAAAGAAAAACATTTCACATTATTTCTATACATTTTCGTACGGGTTCTGTTTTGTGATTTAAATAGAGAAAAACTATTAACAACAATTAATAAAAATAACAAGCATCTAAATATTTTCCGTCGTAATATTATATTGGGTTGCCATATTAATACTAAATTCGATCTTAGCGCCCTCATTAAAATTCAGACTCTATTTGCGAAGCTATAAATGTGATTGTTATACTAATAAAAGAATATTAAATTTTTTAATCAAATGTGATCGTTAATGTTCCAAAAACGGTCTCTCTTTATAAAAAAGATGGTGATTATGTACCTGAATCTGATGCAATTTTTAAAATCACATCATCGATAGCAACTCGCGCGGTACCATTTGCAATGACGTAAGATAGAACCGTAGCTAAACGGGTATCGTGGTCTCTCGAGGCGGGTATACAAGTGAAACGTTTTCCCGGTATTGGAGTGGTGTAATAAAAATCCCGACACCGTTCACAATGACTGACACCCCGGAGGCTTCCGAACACAAAAGGTGTATCAATCTCAATCGAACATTAAAACTAGTGCTGTAAATCGTAAGTATACAATCAATGTATGTATTAGGCTATCGTGGACCCTTGGGAAAAAACTCTACTATTCAAATGTATTGAATGTTTGTTGTGGATTGAATGGGAAATGGATATGCGGTGATTATTAAAAAGCTATGACAAATTTAAGCACAATTTTTTTGCCAGTGGGACGTCAAAATTCCTTTTACAAGGTGGAATGACGATCTAATGATGACGCAATTCAATTGTGCTTTAAATAAAGTAAGAGTCTGCCCGTAGTGTAGTAAATTAAATAAACACAAAAAATAAATAAATACACCAATCAGTCACATACATAGTTCTGACCCCACACTAAGATCGAGTCTTGTGTCGTGGTTATCAGAAACTACGAGAGACTTTTCGATCTCACAAAAACCCAGACCCGATACAAATGGTTCATACAAACATTTATCTCGGTACATTGCAAAATTGTATTTTTCTCTTTTCTAATACTACTAGTCGTCTAAAGCTGAAAAAAATCTAATCACTGTAGTGTCTGGCAGCGAAAGGCTTCTAAATGCACAGGTGACCACCACAACCGCGCTTTAGTTCATCTACCGATTAATTCTTTTTATTGGTTTGAATTTTGATTCTCAAATATTAAGAATTTTCCAGTGTGAGACTAAAATATACGGCACTATAGTTCTAAGACCTAGTTGAAGTCGCGCGACTGCAGCGCTACTGCCGCACTACGTTGTTCCACGACAAAGCGACTAGTTTGCAAGCACCTCAACTTATACTATTGTTCATAATTTACGGTCACAGCTGTTAAGGAAATCAACAACCTTATGAAAGGTGTATGAAAACAATATTATGTGTATAGCTACGGAATAAACAAATATACATAGTTATATAAACTCACGCCTTTTTCCCATAAGGGGTAGGGAGGTGCCAGGACACCCACATTTCGCCTTGTATGTTCCGTCTCATGTCGATGTGATCGAGGGCGAGCCTATCGCTATATTGGGTACACAAATTCAATATACAAATTCCTGACTCCGGGCTGATAATGAATAGAAAAATCCAATACCACTTTGCCCAAACGGGGATTCAAACCTGAGACCTCAGCTTTTTAACCATACCGTAGTACAACTACGTCACCGAGGCAGACAAGTAAACAAATATATAGCAATTAATTTTTAAGGAGCGATTTCCATATCTATAGATTTTTGAAAAATAATTTACAAATGTCATTATTAAGAAAAATTTTAATATCAATACCGCACTGTATTGTTACAAAACATAGCGCATTAGAGAAATACAACATAATCACAACCTCACAGGAAGATACAAATATTGTGCACCATCTTAGAGAGGTTCTCCCATGTTACGAAATACGTAATATACATATATATACATGTGAGTCAAATACACTCTTGTTTTATTGAGAGGAGGAAACTTACAGTCTTAACTCTTACTCACGTTTCCCCCGGCTTCGTAACTGCGCTACTATTGCGGTCACAATAAATACCTTCAATGTTTGTAAATTCAATCGAATACCGTAATATTCACAATAAAAATACCTTCTAAAACACCCAATAAATAAAACTGTACGTAAAATACGCAAATAAATCGTACACGGCTCGCAAAGTTCGATTTTCCATTTACAGTTGTCTTTGTAGTAAACACTCGGTAGTGTATATTTATTGTCTGCTCTCGGTGCGTACAACGGACTGGATTTACGGTCGGTATGCAATGAGCCCGCCACCATTCACAGCGCCGCCCAGCCTTCATTTGGCATGATATTAAACTCGGAAAAATAAAACTCCGCATAAAGGAAAACTTGGACAGAGAATTATCATGAAATGCGAGAGCCATTCCCTACCTGACCAACCTTTCGATCAACGATTTAAAGTTGGAATTCTTATTTTAATAGTTGTTGTTGGCTTAACTTTATTCGACATGTTGAAAGTCTTTGGTAAGAAACGAGGTCGCTTACAAAGGCATTGTAACTGAATTTTATTAGCGTAAAATGTTTGCATTTTATCATAAATATTTTTTAAGAAACGTAGTAACTAGGGAAATAAAGCTGGTATTTTTCTTTTAGTTTTTCTTGCTAAAAAAACAATCTTGAAAACACGGCAGGCGGTCTAAGAAATAAAACAAAACAATCCATAGCACATCCAGAGGCATTTCATTAGGGAATATAGTAAGAACAAATGAAAGCAGAATATTCCGTTCTGGTTGTGGAATTAATCAGCCCCCTTGAAGCCGGTGGGACGACCACTCTCTCTTTTTATTTTTCATTTCTTTTATATACGCAGTCAGTACCGCTATAAATTTTTCGCATGAATTTCTAAAATAGGTCCAATAAGCTCGTTGTTAATCATAAGTTAGGTTTGGATCAAGATTTTCGACTCTTTTAAACCTGATATAGAAAAACATAAATACATATTTACTCACACCTTTTCTCAGAAGGGCTAGTCAGAGGTGCTACCAGGAAACCCACATTTCGCCTTGTATGTTCCGTCCCAAATGTAATAGGGGGCGAACCTATCGCCATATCGGCGGCGGCACAAATTCCTAGCTAGCCGGACTGATAATAAATACGAAAATCCAATGTCACTTTCCCCGACGCGAGATTCGAACCAAAGACCTCAGCTTTGTAATCGTACCGTAGAACAACTACGCTACAGTGGCAGTCAAACAAAAGAAATAGTCAGGCATAGAAAAACAAGTGGATTTAACTGAGATCAGAATATAAAACGAATATTACACAGCATCTAGCTTGATAATCCTTTAAGCTTTCTTTAAAAAATATGTACTTTTGGTTTTAACGTACAAGTATTTATATTTTTTAAACGTACTACGTTCTTAAGCGTTGACTCTGTTACTTCATAAAGTTAGTGAACTTTCGCACCTTAGACGGTTTTACTCTTGTTAATTAACTTATTTAATTATCCTGGAGTCAAGCCCCATACACAAAATAAGTATAATGAAGTATACTAGTACTAAAAATGCACTAGATAAAGGTTGACTTATTCGTTCGTTGATTTCAGCCACAGAAAGTCCACTGATGAACATAGGCCTCCCCCAATGAACTCCACATCGACCTGTTAGAAGCGACCTGCATCCAGTGGACTCTTGATTTATTAAAGATTTATTGTAACATATTAAATTAGATACAGAAGGATAAGTAGCGGATGTAGGATTAACAATGCTCTGGGCGCGACTTCTACGGCGCCCTATAAGTACTATCGAAATCCAAGCGAAAGGCGGAAAATTATTCGGCGCCCTTTTGGACACGCACAACCACGCCCTACCCTAACACCGGCTTTGAGAAGGATTGTGAGTAGGTACTGGGTATCGGATCTTTCAAACATAAATGAAAATTAAAAAAATTGTGATATTTTAGTTAACTTCAGGCAATGGGGGTCTGGGGACATCTATGGTTTACCTAATGAAAGCCTCACATAATTCGTTTACGTGAAGAATAAAAAAGTTCTATCCGTCAGCATACATTGATGATAAGCGTGCAAAAGGTCACAGATAAGTAAATAGAAGTAAAGGTTCGCTGTAATTTGGATGTTCTTCACCCTTCCCTGTAATTTGGAGATATAATCTGGTGCAGATACGAGACTTGTCTCGTGATTTACTACACTTGTCTCTGTAGTTAACGAGGGAAACTTTTTGCCCCTCCAAGTGCGAGAGAATAAATTAGCCAAATTGTTCAGGCTTGTCGGACTTGTGTGGCGTCTAATCATATTAGCAATGATAATATTAGAATCTGGAACGACTCGAGCTGTCATTTCATTTCTATAGCCGTTTTTGTAATTGATAAAACAATTAAGTATTTATATTCGCACTTTGGTTAAAAAGAGTATTTACTTACTTACGTACTTACTATCTTAGTAATTTTGAATATTTTGAAGACCTCAGCAGTTTGCTAAGCAAAGATCAAGAAACGTGATTACGAATTCAAAATGAGGACCAACAGTTTATATTGAAATTGCTTTTAATGGGCTTTTAATCTTCGGTTGATATCTACATATCACGCTGAAATATAAGTAAGAAACACGAAATAGTGAAAGAAACTATTATAAAATAGAAGTAATTGTTAAGCATCAAAAAAAATATCTTTGGACCACACGTTACCTCTAATTAATCTTGAAATAATTTGCGATTCAATGTTTCTGAAAATAGATAGGTATATCCTAACATGAATATCCGCGGGTTCTCTTTAAATGCAAATAACTATAGTGGTATTTTATGACTAAATGTGAAAATGTTTTCAATATGAAGTCCGGCTATCCAGCGTGATAATGACACCATTGGTGATGGGGCCAAGTAAAGACGTAATGCAGGGGTGCGAAGCTCATTATGTTTAGCAGACTCTTGTGTGCCTCCGGAACATACTAATGATGCTCATTCAAATATACTCACTCCAGTATATGCGTGACTAGGATTAGATTGTCGAGGGGAAAGGGCGATAGAGCTGGGTTAGAAAAAACCTCCACTGTACCATTTTTCTGGGTTAATGCTTGATAATTTTCCGGTTGTAGGCGAGGGTTTTAAGACCCAAACCAACCATCTGGCTATGAATATAACGTTTGAGCAACATATTGTGCTTTTGAAGATTAATTCTGTGTGGTTGTGGAGCTTTAAATTTGCATTTTACTGTAATAAAATGAGAAGGGAACAAAACAGATTTATTTTTGTATTATTGTGCTCAATAATTTAACTGAATTCATATCACTACAAAGTATAAAACTTAGTCGATTCTCGTCTGTTTGTTCCTTTGTATGCTTAGATCTTTAAAATCACGCAACGGATTTTGATGCGATTTTTTTAAAATAGATATAGTGATTTGAAAACAAGGTTTATATATGTAATACATATACAGGATATCCCAGTTTGTTCGAAAAATAACATGTATCTAGTGGGGGTGGAATCAAAAAACCGCTAGCTTTAAATATAATTATCTGTTACGTCTTTGTCACAGTTCACTTTGATAAGTATAAATCACATATCTGAGTGGCATAACTCAAACTTCCAATCTTATTGACGTCGACTGTTCATAAAACGGCATTTACAATTTAATCGTTGAACTATCAAAAGCTCAGGTCAGTAACTCAGTTAGAGTTCGGAACTAGGGTATTGAAGACGTTCGATTTTGAAATGGAGGGTAAAACGCCACTCAGGGCGGCCGAGTCGTCTATTGCGAGAGGTTCCACTGGCGGGGAATAGGTATATCTAATACATATAAGCTATGAGACCAATATGTTTAAGAACCACTTGACCGTGTTCTCTGGTACATGTTCAGGTATGATGTATTATAAGATAGTGGTTATTTGTATTTGTTATAAAAACGTAGTAGAAATACTTAGGTTGATATGACTATTTAATCTGTTTATACACATAACACTATTGGTAGTTCTCGCTAAGTATAAAACAATAACAATATTAGCTGAAGAATTTATGTAGTTTATAAATAAAATAGCCCTGATTATTTCACAGGTGCTTTTGCTTAAATAAACTACGCTTCGTGTTTTTCCGTGTACACAAAACAAGTAGATGCTCTAGAAGTTGAACTGATGGATGAAGGGCAATCTCATATTAATCAAGTTAAGCGCCAGAGGTCGCCACTCGCCGTTCCGATAGCTTGTTGTGTGTATTGACCTTAATAGCCCTGAAGGTTTATTCTCCGAGAGGTGAGCTTAATTTTAGATAAGCCTAATAATCCAGACTCACTTGTTAATCATTGATGCGAACACTTTTACTCCATAATCAGTGTCTGAGCTCTCTTTATACAGACTGTTTTAGGCAGTACGTGTTTATTATTCGGCAGGTTGTCTTACGCGCAAGAATTTTGAATAATATTAAATTTCTCAGACAGTGGCTCGAAGGTTGTATCAAAGTTTGATATACTTTTTGCGTCTTTTGTGTGTTCCGGCGCGTGGTTGTCATTGCGGAACTTTCCTGGCTTACTGGTAAGTTTTGCTTGTTCCGACTTTTGCGGTAGAAATTCTATTATTCTTTATTTAAAATATGACTTCAATACAAGGATAATTATTAATTCAGGCGAGCAGCTCGGTAGCTCGGCAGTGCCGTGAGTTGGCACGAGTGAAGCTTGCCAATACAATTTGTAAGTCGTGTCAGGTGCTAAAAACTCTACTGGAGCGAAGCGAACTAGACAGTAAATCTGGCTAAATTCAATCTGAAAAACTTTTCAACGCCCGGGTTCCGACCAACTTTTGTGATTCAGTTGGATTTGTACCGACTACTTAATTAATGTTACTTGCAACGCTAACGTCTGTACCGAAACTTGTTGTGATTTATTGTTCTCAGTTTTCTCATGCCCACTTAACGTTAGCTTACAATTTATGGTCACATAAATGGTGGAGTATTATGTAGGTGTGTTAATTCCATACTTGTATAAAATATATTTAGACGTGTAGACGTAGAAATAGTAGTATTTAATACCCAATAGCCATTGGCTAATTATATTTTATGCATGAGTTTGTTGAGTTTCATCTACGTTTTGATTTTCTCGATTTTTCATAATACATACCTCAGATAAATTCAAGTAAAATAAGTAACAACAAAATACAAACTTCGTAGCATTCACGTCTTGTAACATAAACTGACGGATAGTATATTTAAACCAAAATATCTCATTTTCTGCACAACTGCATTGAATATGTTGAAATAAACGTTTTCTAGAATTCCTTTTCATATCTGGTCTACTTCCATTGTAACTGCATTCACAATTCTAAATGGATTTCATCCCAAGCATTCAGATACACGAGTTGTAAATGTAACACTGGAAATTTAATAGCAGACTATTGTATTGCTATTGTAGTGTTACAATTCGAATAATGAAGAAAAGATGAATAATTAGGTACGTAAACAATGACACTCTGACAGATAACAAACAGCGTGTAATATCCATTTTTTTATATTGATCTTTCATCTAATATTTTATGCAGATGATTGCACATTAAGTTAACTCTAGCCTTTGAGCGCCTGATAAATATGTAACGGCAACAGTTTTCAATATTGTTTTTGCTTCTCTTATTCCTAAGTTACAATAGTTTGTTCTTATGATTTCTTTGTTAAAATAAGAAATGATTTATTTAATTTATAGAACAATTTTTATAATTTAAGTTCTTTCATTTCTCCTTAATACATTTTCTGTGCACAAAGTTTTTGTAATAGCTTCATTCGACCCCAAATGGCAAAGATCTTTTGACCGTTTTTAACCCGTGATTGCCTTAGTAGAAGTGACTTTGATATTCTGAACTGGCTTATCAAAACACCGCTTTCGTGAAATGTTTCCGATTCTAACATAAAAATGGAATAGTCATGAATGTAAAAACCACCACTTATCGAAAAAGGTTGGTTATTTCATACCCAAGAAAAGCCACCGAAGCGGATAAGCAGACCCTTTAGGTAATTTCTATATAATATACGATATGTTTTTTTGTATTATACAGTTTTTTTATTTTCTGTTTATTTAATTTTGGAGGGATTTTTAAAACAGGAAAAATTACAGATTGTATTCTCTCTGGCAATTAATATCCATAAGGAAAAAAAGATAATTGTATCCCTAGAATATATCCTACGACTTCTGACATTCTATTAACCTTTATTTTTCTATATAACTAAATTGGCTTTTTCATCGTTTAACAAGTTAGGTATCAGTTCTATTGTTAATAGACGCGGCGATCTGTTTATGCAAGTTCTATGATTTAACAAAATTAACATCATCAATTAACATTGGGCATGCGTTCTGTAGTGACACGAGTAAAATAAAATCTGTATCTGAATACCTGCGTGACTTAAAGACAGGTAAAATATAAAAATCCATAAAAGTGATATGAACTGAAAAAATATTGTTAAATCGGGTCCATCAATTTTTGCGGCAAGTAGGTATGTAAATACAGAGGCCTAAGTTAGGAGCTACATATTCTAAGGCACAGTCTATTTTATACTTGGGCTTGCTCCTACGTCGTATCCATCCCGAAAGAAAGGATTAGGTGTGGGTCGGCTGGCGGTTGTAAAAGTAAAAGGATCGAATATTCTTAGAAAGTCCTTTTCATCATATATTTCAATGTTTATAAACAGTTTCCCTAGAACCTATTATTTTAAAGCCTTACGCACTTAACCCACGTCAAATAATTTGCTCTATACTTTAGTGTTTATGTTAACCTTTATGAATTGAAACTATTATTGTTATTAATTGCTTTAGCGGAAAAGCCTATACCGATTCTGCGTTCTGGGTGACATTACTTAGCTGTATAAATTGGCTTAAAACAATGTTATTATTATTCAATTGATTATTATAAATAATTTGTGAACCGCTCTGAATTCTAAACTAAGCTGCGACTTCGGTATAATCAATGTATTGTAAACTTGTTTTGAAAAGAGCAACTCTAGAGTTTCTTGTCTGTTCTTCTCTGGTGAAGACAGCCTTATGAACATTTCCATTACCACCCGTAAAGGAAAAATAAAATTACCGAATCTAAATATTGTACACCATTTTAAAGATTCAATAAAGTATTTTCATTTCATTTCGTTTCCATTTTTATTCCGATGTTATGAAAATATTTTTGAATATTGTTTGATAAGTAGACATACTCTAAATATAACAATAAAATAGTTCATTTATATAATGCCCTCTCCGAGTTCGTTACTCTATCAAACGATAGATAGAATTAGATATGTAGATGGATGATTCTCGGCGTGATGAGGCAAATGTATTGTCATGAATACAGATACGGTTTGAAATACACAGGCAATTAATCAACCTCGCGGGACCGAAATACCACCCCTAAAAATTGGTAGCACATCGAATACAGCATCTACACATGTACAGTACGGTATCAGCTAATATACGTCTCATCTGCAGGGCACGGGCCTCCTCCGGAATCGAGAGTATGATTGAGAGTGGTTAGGTCATATAGTCCACCACGCTGGCCTAGAGCGGGTCGGCGGACTTTACATACCATTTTATCTATTCTCAAAAATCGCGGTGGTATGTAGATTTCCTCATGACGTTTTTCTTCACCTTTATAGTGCGTGGTGATTGATAATATGTGTGTATTTCACATCTCCGAAAAGGTGTGCCCTGGGATTTGAGCCCACAACGACCATGAACATGTTGGCAGCCTCGTCTAGTCCGTTTACCAACAGGCCACACGCACTTTAACGCACACACACACATATTAAAAGTTTAATTTACGTACAATACTCCAGCTCCATTAAGACGAAGGATATAAATTCTACAGTTAATAAGCTAATTTAATTAAGAAACATTTAATTAAGCGAAAAGTTGTCAGCTACAACATAATAAACCAAACACAAGTTGACTGAGACTGAAATTAAACTCCATAACTTTTCTGTTTGTTCAAATGCAAAACCGTGCCGCTTCTCGAACTTGCAGTAACAAAGTAATGTCTTGTCGCCTTGCCTCGTAGTTCGTGCTTCGACGGGGACTGATTCTCGATGCGTCGACTTTGACGTTCGAGTTTTTTGGCTTTTTATTTATTAACAAGGTTGGGGGAAAAGATTGTTCGGTTAATTCCTTAGTATATTTTAATGACAAATATGAAAGATCACAAAAGCAAGGAGAAAATCGATGGAACGGGGGAAAATAAACTTGACAGTAAATATTTAAGTATCATGCACATCCGAACTACTTTTTACTGTTGTTTATCTTATGTCTGGACTGTTTTCGTAACTTTAGTTAAAACAATAACAATACATAAGCAGAAAATCTCTATAAAAGTATGCTATACACTTTTATCTGCTTTGGGAGCTTTTAATTGCAGTGAAAACATTTGCAGTTCAAGTATTTAAACCATTTCTAATTACGATATGAAAAGGTTAAATTTTCTCGCGTACCACAAAGCATTTTTAAAACGAACGCTTAGTATTTCGACGTGGCATTTATATTAAGAAATCCGGTATTGTTCGTGCGTCTGCTACAAAACAATTTCGCTGTGCGCAATCAATTATATTTCTGCCTCGTAATTACCAGGAAGACTTTAAGTGATGACAATTGGAGACTATTAATTGTTCATACTACTCTGCTCGTGTTTGTGATTTGAGGAGAACCCACGCTGTGAGTGGTGACGTGAGACAATTAATATGGTTGTAATAATCCAGTATAAAAGCACAAGTGATTGTTATAACCTTGATTAGATTGGCATCAGTATATCCTCGTATTATGTGTCCGATTGTCGAACGAGCAGAAATCAGAACTCTGGTTGTAGTCGCTAGAGATCTGTACCGAAATTATTTGTGTTCGTAATTACCATTGCGCATTGCCGTCTGATCCGGGAAATGAGAAAGGAAACCTGTTTACAAAATGAACTGTCTCCTCTGAATTAGTCGTGTTGATTCTTAGATGTCATTTGTTCGCGGTGTTTGTTGATTTAATTCTATCAAACGAGACAGTAAAGGATAATATAAAAATTTGTGTTTAAATTGTAGGTATTAGGGAAACAACTATGTTGGATTTCTTTCTTCGTGTCTCTTTTCAGCCAAGGGAAGTTCACTGCTTTAAATAAACGTCGCAAAAGGATCTAGATTCTCGGGGATTAACTATCTAGGAATTATAAAGAAAATATTCACATAGAAATAATAATAATATTTATTAGTAGAAACTTTTTAAATTTTTATGCAACAAATAAATTTATTTATATCATCTATCACAAACATAAAATTTTATGACAGTGCTTAATTTAAATATTCGAATATAATTTTGCAATTTGTGAGGTATTAGTAGACCAGGATTCAAGTATTTCCTTCCGTTGTTTGAGTATGTGTATAGTCTATCAATTCAAGTTTAATCTGTAAAAAATTTATATACTACTAGTGGCTCGGCCTGGTTCCGCCCGCCACCGAGTGTATTTTATCGCCTATGTTAATCAGGAATAATGTAGGATTCTAATATGAAAGATTTTTTCAATTCAGTCCAATAGTTTCAGAGCCTATTCGATGCAAAAAATCAAATCTTTCCTACTTATAATACTAGTATAGATACAGTAAAAAACACGTTACAAAAGAGCGTTATTGATTCGTCACACCATAGTTTACAAGTTTTACTGTAGCTTGCCAGACGACAGTTATAAAATATTGCTCTACGTTTCATTTTACTATGGTGACGTCAGACATCTATATTTAAATTTATTTATGTTTCCGTTTGCATGTATACAAGATTTTTAAGATGTAACTGTATTTTTCTTTGTCAACAGTGGCGTAGGTCGAGTTTGTAAACGCGTTCAAAATAAAATAGGTGAAATAATAACGACGTAGTGCGATGTAGTGTGTTGGTAACAAACGTAATGTGATCTGCCGAAATGTTGATCACGGGTTCGAATCCCATGGCATGTCTTTTTTGGAGTCTTGTGGTTATGAAGGGTAAATTGGCATGTGATTTGCCTATGCAGCAGTTTAGCAGTGGACTTCGAGTGATTCAAAACTTACTTTCACACTGGCAACCCCTAACAGGTCAGTGTCGTGGATTATAGCCTAAGTTCTTTCAATCAAAACTCGATTACAAAATCACGAACTGAGCAGGGAGCTAAGGGTTGATGTGGACTACCTACATGTTTTATTATTGCAATTAATGGCCAGACGATCGTACCATTCGCCTATGGTAAACGATACGAACGCTCATAAACAGTGGCAAAACCAAAAAAGACCTTGAATTACAAAGTAATGCTTGGCATTCCACCGCGCTCGCCATCCTGAGACATTATAATTGAGAATGAAGTGTAATGCCTACCTTTACCCCATAATGTTGGTGTTTCACCGACCGCCCTTATGGTTTTCCTTATAAATTGTATATGATATTGTTTGCACTTGTATCGGCGGGGCGTCTGTTGACCCTGATATCCGTTTAATATGATAATCCGCATGCAAACAACCGTCGGATTGCCCGGTTAAATTATTTATGCACCCCGCCCTGTAGCTGATGGCTTCACTTGCGACGACCGGGGTTTTATCGAGCTCCGGGGCTTTAGGACAGGTAACACGGACCGCCAACGTTTTTACCGAGTACTATCAAAATAAATCATCAACGAATTTACTGTCTGAACAAGCGCTGAAGTCTGTGCGGTGAATTTAAAATTATATCAAAGATTTTACCGTGAAACGCAGCGGAAATAATTTATACACTTGTTATGGTGCGTCTGAAATACTGAAATTTTCCACCAAAATATTTTGGATAAATGTTTTCTATAAGGATTGCTGTCACTTGCAAAGTATTTATACTCCTTAAAACTTTTAAAAACTTGTTCGTATAAGTTTGATATGCATTCGCACATAGTTAAACTTGGATCCATGATGACACAAATGAAAGTGTACTAAATATATTTAGTTTTTACTAGTATATCCCTAATGTAATGGAGCCGAATCTATTACATTATTGAGGATAATATAATACGAGACGGGGAAAAATATTCTCTAAGGGAAAATACATGTATTCATACATAGAAAAATCGCTAACTTGGAAACTAACTCTACTCTTTTCTGACAGTTTTTATTACGAGGATGATGATTAAATTAGTTTTAAAACCAACTACGCACTCTTTGCTATATTTACTATAACTATCACTGCAAAACGCTTGAAACAATCACGTGCAGTAGTAGGCATCTACATGATGCGTAGGAAGATGGAAACCTCAGCTTAGACAGATGGTAATCAATTTGCTAGTAATTGAATCTGGTCAGGCGTACATGCATCATCCGATACAGACGGCAGGGCGGTGAGACCGTCTTAATGAAATAATACTCCATGTACATAATTCGATTTGCGTCTGTAGGGTTTCATTACACTGAATACGTGGGACATCGATCAGCTTCTGCATATTTAATGCTGTGATTGTGTGCAGATGTGAGAATGTTGATCACCTATTATTTGGTTTTTATTTCAAACTAGCGGACCAGCCGTAATACATAAATTTCAACGTATTTGCTAGATTTGTCACTACTGCTTCCCTTCTATAGGTTATAGTGTGATTATATAGGTATATATAGCACTCCTCAATAAATGATCTATCCACCAAAAAAATAATTTTGCAATTCGATCCAGTAGAACCTGAGATTAGACGTAACAAACAAACAAATAACCTCTTCATATCTATATGTTAGTATAGATTAACCCGATTTTTACACATGCTATTTCATGATGCATCTATGTAAGTGTGCCAACCGGCAAATAAAATGTTATCAAATATATAATTATGTAAGTGGTCTAAAATGGAGATTGAAAGGATAGGGGAGAAGAAAGGCAGCGTTAATATTAAATCGACAATAAAGCTGTTATTTCAAGTTCCATTTCTGTAAGGCACTGGTCTCCCTCTCGATCAAATAGGCCTTTTCATACGGTGACCCGATATTCCTAAGAAAAAATATTGAGGTTAAAATGTTTTACTAGCCTGTAAAGATTTATTTTCAGCGAATCTATTTATATTTAGTAATAAAGCAGGTGTTTTATAGATTACATAAATATTGTTCCCGATGAGGGATCCGAGCCGGCGACCTTTCGCGCATCAGTTAGCTTTTGAACTGGTATACCACGAAGGTCGATGTAAATACCACTTATATACTGAACTACAAACGATTTGCTCAACCTATTATTAACTTTACTAGGTATTTTATGGTTAAAGGGAAATTTGTGAAATGGTTTTTCTTGTAAAAAATATATTGACCTTTTGAAGTTAATCTTACGGAGCTTTGAGCTATTCTACCGCGGCGCCGTCTTGTTATTATAGAAAAGGTTTTCGTTATTTTTTAGAGTCACTTAGTAAGTAGAGTCTGAGATGAAATAATAAGGTGGTGACGATTATTTTTAAAAACCTGAACTATGTCAAAACTGTATTATTGTATGTCTACATCAGCTTATACATTAAATATAATTTGAATATTAATGTAACTATTCGAATTTAAAGTATCAGTAAGTTTTATTCACAGCAAAACCGACGCGGTGGTTTTGTAGTTTACTGTTGTAAGTACCGGCGACGTCCAATTTACGATATTTATTTGGACGACTCAGAAAGCAGAAAAGTAATAAATCAAATCGCTCCGATGGATCAAGTAATTTGCGGTCAGTGGCGGTACTGCCAGTCTCATTACAGTACACGATTCTGTTCCTGTTGTGGTTAATATTGAGTTCCACTAATAAGCGTAGATGACGCGCAACGCAGGTGTGGATATTAACTCAATTTTTAATAGGTTGTAATAACAACTTCTCGGGTACTGAACGAAGAAAATCTTACTGACAGTTTCGTAGATACATCTCTTCTGAATTTTCTCATTTCAATCTACCCCTCTATAACATGTTCTAGCATCGGGTTGTTTTTGTTTTAATTAAAGTACGTAATTAGGGTAACGTTAGCCTAGAAGGAACGTAATTCAAAATTGAGAAACTGTTCTATTTTCAAATCAGAGTGATAATATATTTTGTATTTAATTGTATTTAGCTGTAAGTCTTCAATATATTAAATATAAATAAATTACCTGCTTAAAAGTCACAGGCTTAGATCTAGTATGTCTGATTATTCGGTACTGTAGGATGATTCTACCACAAATCCATTAAACTGTCTCTGTCATTTCCAAATCAGTGTGTCCAGTTGTTCTGTACCCGGAGGCCGGAATAGTGATTGTGACTGATGAATCTTTCAACATTAGTCTTTCGTCGTTGATTGTAGATCGGACTGGACAACGTCACGTCATTAGTATTTCAGAAGGGGATGTAGATTGTGTTAGGCAGTCGGTGTTGGTTAAAATTAAGTTGTACTGGAGTTACTCTATGGATGATATTGAAAAAGTTTACCATACATGTGACATTCGATTTTGCTTTGCAAATCATTAGCTTTCGTGTCAATGTTGAGCTTTATAGTTTTAATACGTGAGTTATAAGACACTCATTGTGTCTTGATTTCATTTTATTGATTTGTCAACTGATTATCACATACTGAAAATATAATTTTAAAGGTTTAAAAACAGGCTGAGAAAAACCAATTATACGTTAGCTATTCAATTTAGGTAACAGCACAAGGTTTCTACTCAACATTACATTGTAGTGTAATACATGTATTTTCAAAAACTCTCTAGCACGTAGGATTTTAGTAACGCCTCCACGATGCGTATACAATGGCACGGCGATTATCTATGCTCCCGCATGCAACCCGTGATTGTAGGTTTGATATTTAGAAAATTATATACTACAAACAACGCTCAAAGTATAGAATACGCAACATTTTGCAAGATTACTCGTAAAACAAAACTTTTCCCCCAACACATAAAATATAAGATATTAATATTTAATACCAGTTTTACGTGCACTTGAAGTGAAAAAAAGACTGGTTGAGTAAAATTTATGTTTAGTACCCAAAGTAGATTTGTTCCAGAAATATCCACGTCTTCTTATTTCGCTAACTCATAACTGTAAAGTCCGCGACAAAAAACTGTCACAGTTCATCACGGTAGCCGTACTTGTTATTAACCTTATTAGAAGCGTCGCTAATTAGCTTTGCCGTAATCTTTCATTATCTCCATCTACTTAAGAGCTTACTTAAATCGTGTTATGAATTTACGATAGGCCAATGAACAGCGCAGACCGTATGTTAATGAGGATTCGCCAACAAACGAGATTGTCGGGTTTATAAAAATAACAGGCGAATCCACTTTCATTTTTATTCAGAGTTCCGGCGCCGCTATTGTTGTTTATGCTACAAAGGGAACGCATTCTGTTTTATTTCTCAACATAAACTCCGATTTGGAGAAAGCAATGCATGAAAACAACTTGACACTGCACGCCTCTTGCGCAACCGCGCTCGAAAACGGTGCTTGGTGGAGGTCAAAGTTTATTTATGCTTATTTTTTTATGCTTAATTAAGTTTTCTTATAATAAAGACTAACATCTTTATCACTAATTTAAGCGTTGTTCAATAGAAGCGACGTTACATAATCATGTTCAAATGTGAATTCTCGTATATTGATATTTTGATACAGTGCAAAGATAATATTTTGAAATGTTAATATAATCGTATATATAGGGAACGTAAATGATAAATTCCGCTAATTTCAATTCCAAAAGTTTCGCGGCTGTGTACTTTGCGTATTATTACAGCGTTGAAGTCGGAACTTTACTGCTGCCGACGGCGCTGGGAACTTACCATTCTATTTTTAACGTTGTATTTTTTTTATTCACGTGTCCAACTTTTCTTCGCGAATTTTCCAATAACATCCATCGTGAAAGTGATTTATTAAAATAAAATTTGCATTTTTGTAACTTATATTGAATGCGGCACACTTTCGTGGATTATATTCGTTTTTAATGCAAATTATTGACTGCTGGCATACTAGCTTTTGTATAGCAGTTTTACTATCGAAATGAAATGTGTTCCATCGCTTCGAAATAGGAATAAATAGTTGACAGCTGCTCTATCTACTCTACATGACCTCTTTGCCATTGTGTGTTTCACTTTAGGTGCTTTTGTAAATTGATGGATTTCATAGTCATAGTGGCTGACCTGAATTTACAGATCCCCAAAGAGTTTCTGATGTAGTTTTACGGCTTCTGTCATTTGCCGATAGGTTGCTGGGGCTGGTGGCAAAACGTGTTTTTCAACTTCAATAGAGGTGTCTTTTGTTAGTTTTCTTTTATCAATTTCCAAAATTATATTCGAATTGGCATTATTGTAGTCTACTAGTATTATGGTGCCCTTTTATAACTTTAATGCAAACTTCTAACATTGATAGTAATTGGAAATAATGACAAGTCCTCTACAATTCTATGACTTGTTTCGACTGCAGTTAAAACTGACAAACATAATCCTAGTTCACTCGTCAAGCTGGCAGACCTGAATAAAAAACGCATAATACGCGGGCATCAGCCTCTGTAATAATTGAGTTACATTGTACGACCGGCCATTATGTTACCTTCGGGTTGGTATAAAGGCGTTCGCGCGCCTGTTTCGTTGTTCACTTAATAGACATGCGTTTGTGAGAAATTGAAGGAAATCAGCATGATGATTGCCGGTTCTTTTGTGATTCGCTGTATGAGAACTGTTGCCGTTTGAAAATAGATTGTTTTTATCGAAGAGCATAAAATACGAAGAATTCATTGGTTGTGATGTTTACATTTTTATGCCTAGGTATAGTTTCTTCTGTATCCTTGATTTAAAAGGAACTAAAAAACTGTCCGATGTTATTAAAACTGTTTCGTGACAAGATTTCCTTTTCATACATCCGACAAAGTAACATGCAATAATGATTGTAACTTGTACATTTATATTTCATCATAGCACATTAATTACAATTAACAACTTATTTCGCTAATAGCTCCGCACACAACGGAAAGATTAATCATAAGCATCATAGCTGCTAAAAACTTTTTATTAATTGATACTTCGACATAAAAACAAAACGCGTAATCGCTTTTTAAACTTGGCAGACCATAAGACACATATCGCGCCTACTTACAAGTTTTTATTTGGAGCAAAAAAACGTGTACTGTAATTACGCGGTGAATATAATAAGATGTGAATTTGTAAGTGGATATTTATGTAGATTAGCGGTGTAAGTGTGTTCATAATGTGAGTGTAATGAGTGTCGGTTTAAACACTGGACACTTGATCGATATACTGGACGTGTTAACATTAAATGAAAGTCGCCATAATAGTTAGTGATATAACAGTATCCGCTTATTTGTTTGTATATGATTATGGTGCCATATGTGTTACGTAGTAAGTGAATAGTATAGCATATTATTGTTTTAGTGAAACGAATAACGGTATTGCAATATTGTGATGGGCACTAATAAACACCTTTTAGCGCAGATGCCAATTTTGTCTTCTTGAGGTGTAGCCTTCTAGCAGTTCTAGCCAACAGACAAAGCTCTGCCAACCGACAGATAATGGAATAATCGCCACAGACACGACGGAGTCGAATGACTGGCTGATGACGAATAGCAACGTCATCAGTGCGAATATAGATGTCCTGCGGTCGCCAACTTGTCTGCCAAGCGTAGCGGGTATTAGCAACACACCTCAAATGATCCTTGAAGGAGGCTTATTGAGTATTACTGCTGTAGTTATTTAGTTGAGGTAAAATAAATATGAGCATTTCTGTGGGTTCGTAAATTTATTTCGATCTAAACTATGTCTAACTAAAATATGACCGGTTTTAATTTATACTGAATGCCTGCCTGCCCTTTGGATTATGGGCGAAAACAACAATATAGTACAAACCATCTGAGATTGAAATGTCGCGGCAGGCCCATTGGACAGAGACTGGCAGGATCGAGCCCTAAACCGACACCACAGAGTACTTTTTTATATAGGAAACCGGGACGAATGGAAGGAGGGTAGAACGATCTTTGCCCTGCATTCAGACAGTGGGGTCTATATTTATGTATGTATGTAATTTATATTATGAGTCGAAAATAAGTCCGTGTTTTACACTTTTTTTTTCAAATTTCAAAAAGTTAGAGTTATTAACCTTGAGAAAACGCAACAAACACAACAGGCAATTGCATTTGTAACGTTAATACATTGTTTAGCTGTTGAGTAACAATTTAGTGTGATGAAAGTGAAATTTCTGATGAAACATAATAATCGCTTCACGATTAATATAGGGTTCTTTGAATATTATTATTTATTCTTTTAGATTCGGTCAGTTTAGTTTGTTGTTTTTTAATAAAAGTCTTGTCTGGATCAGCCGGTTTACGTCCCACTGTAGGGCACGAGCTTCCTCTACAATCGAGAGTATTGAGAAGAATCGAGAGTTATACAGTACCTAAGCATATTTTATTTGACGATTGAAAATTTGGTTCAGAGACAGTTGGAATACGTATGCAAATGTTCGAATAAGCTATCAGTCTACCTGTGCTGTGTTACTGTTCATTTCCGACGTAGTGTGGTAGTGGGAGGCGCCGGCGCCGCAGCCTTGGTGAAAGTGTGCTTATATCTCGAGTGCGGAGAAACCGCAGATCTCTGCGCCTCCTTGCAGCTGATCTCCCTGATGTGACGTCACACCGATATCTCTAACTCATCGAAGTCACATAACATAAAGATTTTTTTTTGTTTTGCTGTAGGCTTTATTATATGAATTGTGAAATGTAGATAGATACTTTCTTTTTAAATTTTTAGTTTGTCTAAACACAATGACGGTCTAAACATAAGATTTTTATTTAAAAAGTATCTGCCCTTCACACATGCATTTCTCTGGTATTTGTTTTATGCCTTAAGTGTGATCGACGCAAATAATTTTGGAGTTATATTCCATCCCTAAGGAATACTATTTTCGAAAGACTATTTATTGGCGGTAGGTCTTTCAAGTGTTTGAGACACCGCAGTATAAAATTCTTTGTTTGTTTAAAAAGGTGGACGAAGACTTAAATGAATATCTTTGGACTTAGAGAGTAGAACTCTTTAAAATTGAGTGGGATCCATTGGTTCTTTTTTGCATCGGGTTTTAATAATAACCTTGTGTGTGAATTGCGTCTGAATATTACCAATAGTGTTAAAAATAAATGAACATGATATGAATTTTACTACATTCACTAAATTCACGTAATTCTTACACCATTTGGAATTACATCATAATACCTTTGAATGCTCTTGTTTGTAAAAGAGAGAGAACTTTTCTTTAGTTAACAGTTGTTGAGATTGGTTTACATTTGTAATATATTAGAATTTGTTATTTCAATATGTTATATAAAATATATATTCTTCATATTTTTATATAAAAATATTTATAGCTTTCTTTTATGATCAATAAACACGCAACATTGCACAATTTATTTAATTATTCATAGGTTTCAAAGTAAAAGTTTTTTATTTATTAAATTATGAAACCATTTTTTTTTTCATTATAAACACGGAAATATCTTTATCTGTACTATAACTTGACGTCAAGACTATATATTAGAACAGCAACATTATCAATAATTAACCATAAGTTAACTAATAATTACGTATCTCTAATACGTAATTATTTGGTCGTTGAGTATGATTTTACCGGTAAAGTAAATCTGTGTCGTAAGTGTATGAGGTACGCCAACATTGCTTGTCACTTAACTGTCGTTGAAACCTTTTTAGTGTAGGAAACTTCAATATTTAGGCAGCTCATTAGGGCTACTCCTACGGTCGGTGAAAATCTCGTCTAATACCTTTCTTAGTACCAAGTGACCTTTATTTGTATGACTTCTTCCAAGAGCTTATAATTGGCAGCCTCCGTGGCGCAGTTGGTTGGACGTTGACAGTTCAACGAGAGGTAGTGGGTTCGATCCGCGCACCGACACAAATGTTTGTGCCGGGTCTGGATGTTAGACCGCAAAGTCTTTCGTAGTTTCTGATATCCACGACAGAAGACTTAATTGGTCTTAATGTGGGGTCAGTACTTTGTATGTGACTGTTGCGTGTATTTATTTAATTTGTGATCTATTATGTCGAAATGAACATTAGATTGTAGAGAAGACTTCTGTTCAGCTGAACACTATTATGAACTAACGCAAATGTCTTTATGGTGGGTGGAAATAATAAGCGATTTTATAAGCAATATCAAACAAAAGGAGAGCTGTTAAAGGAAATCTCAAAAGTAACACGATGATAAGAGAGCGCTTCGGCGTTAATTGCGCGAGCAAAGTTACGCAAGGAGCCACTCGACTGAAAGAAACTTTTTAATAACCACCAATAAGTTTGTTCCAACTTTGTCATACTCGTTTATTTTGAATCCTCAAATAGATATTAGTTTAGTGTAGAACACTAGCCGTACTTTATTGTCCCGGGTGCAGTTTTGTGTTTTATAGAGTAAATAAGCAAACTGTTCACTTTTAGAGAATTGAATATGCTAAAAGAAACTGCTGGGAATTTCCAGGAAAAAGCATTTATTATATTTATCGATTATTTTGTTCCTATTTATTTTATTATAGTTATATAGCGAAACTATGACGAATTAAGTAATATCTTCTTATTTACTGATTTCTAGTAGTCTATTGCAATAAAATGGTACGCGCGAGCTCTTTGCGTCATGCTGGAACTGTACCTAGTCTTTATGATTTAGCTGCTGCAATACATATTTTCCCAACTAGGATAGTCTACCAGCTTAATTGGATTATTGTTTAGCCTTGTGTATATCTAAATCGCATTGGTTATGTTGTATGCAGGTGCCTGCGGCGGAGGGTGGCGGGTGACGGCGTTGTCGCGGCAGCGGAGCACGGTCCCGAGATGAGCGAGCCGAGCGCGCCGCCGCCACCGACGCCTCCGCCGCCGCCGCCAGCGCCGCCGTCCGCCGCCGAGGCTCTCTCCTCGCTGCTGTGGCAGCCGTACGAGTGCCGCTCGCCGCCCCTCGCGCGCTCCCGCACCGATGGCGCGCTCGCGAGCTCGACTCGCTTCGGCTTCGGCGGGGGGGACGCCGCGTGCGCTCCCCAGTCGCCGAGCGGCGGTCGTCATGCGCGCGCGTCGTACCGTGCGATCACACTGCGCCACGAGATGCGGCTGCCCGTGCCGGCGCCAGCTCCGCTGCGCAAGTCGGACTCGGTCTCGGTGCGCGTGTCGGGGGAGCCGAGCCGACAGAACGTGTCCAATGTGAACATAGTGCAGGTGCAGGATGCGCCCCCCAGTTGTAATGTGAACAGTGCCGTGCAGACCGACCGCGAGAGGAGCGTGGCCAGCGCGGAGTGCCAGACGGAGGAGCCGGCGCGCAGGCGGCGCGTGCGGCGAGCGCGGCCGCCCCGCGTGCCCGAGCTGGCGGAGAGCGTGCCGCCGCCGCCGTATAGCACGCTGCCGCCGCCGCCGTTGCCGCCGCTGCCGCCGCCGCTGCCTCCGCCGCACGCCGTGCCCGTGCCGGTACACCCGCCGCCCGCGCCCATCATCGCGCCGCATCCCTCTGCGCACCGATACCCCTTCCAGCCGATTCCACTCAGGTGCGGATACACTACACGATACAACCTAAATCTAAAACGGTGATTTATACTTTTGCTGGTCGTTTTTACAGCGTTTGCGCCATTGAGTTCACTCAACCGCGTAAATTATGGCAAGGTAAACCAATTAGTGAATCGGGTATCTATTATCCTTTTATGTAAGACATATAACTAGTGTGTTGCTCGTGATTAAGCTGTAAATAGGTTGTCGGAGTACCGTGAATGTGGTAACGTCACAACTCACTCGAGCAGGTGGTACTCGGTGTAGGTAACTAACTACAAAGGCAATGTTGCAGTGCCGTTCGTTGAAATCTTTTGTTTCGGTTTTGTTAGTTTTTAAAAAAATATAGTATTTGGTCGCTTGCTATTGCAAATTCGCAACACTTAACATGTAACCAATTAATTTTGCATAAATATGTTTAATAGCAACACTAATGTGTTAATAGTTTTTTACTTGATGGTCGTCGTGCATGTCTAAATGAGGAGACGAAACTCGCAAATCACGTAATAGTGTAATCAACTCATGCATTTTAATACAATACAAAGACTTGCCAAGTTCCGTACGGAAAGTCCGAGTGAAAAGTAGACCGAATCCGCTATGACGGCCTTGGGAACGAAAGCTGCCGAAACACGGTCACACATAATGATTAAACACAACGTGTTTCTAACTAAATCTTACAATAATATCGTATTTTCAATCAGCGAAACAGCTGAACCGTCTGAAATTAGAACACCGGTGCATAGAAGGAATGAAATTGGTGCAACAAAGTTCAAAATGAACTTTACCGGTGAAGTAAAGGTTCATAATGAACTTTCAATCTAGGTATTTCAAATTTCTACGTAAAAGGTGAGCGGAGTGGCAAACGCTATGCTAGTTCTAGCTGGATATCGCAAGGCTATCTGCGCATGACATCGTCAGTGAAGCAATGTTTGTATGTAAAACAGCCGCAGACCAGTTACTGGTACAAAAAATTACACATTCACCGCACGCAACACTTTTTTTTTATTTCGAATCGTAATTGTTTCGGTCATGCCAGCTTTTAATAATGGCTGCTAACTAAGCCGGCCTCGTTATGTAATTAGATTGTTTACACATACATTTATTTACTCAAGGTCGTTTGGTGTAACTTACCGTGTTGCGATACTTTATTTTAAAGGGTTTGGACGTAATTAAGTTTTTGTTGAATTTTTTTGACTGCATTTGGTAATAACACGGGAAATTAGAAATTAAATTGGATAACTATGCCGAAATGAATGGAAATATAATTATGAAATACTTATGAATGTGCGTTTATTATGTTGTCCTTGGATTTTATAAACAAATATGTATCTTTTTACATGAGATTCGTGAAGAAATGAAACTAAAGTTTATTGCTAACGTCTTTATTATTAAATAATAAAATGCATAACATATTCAGAAAAATGAGCCAGTATTTGAAGCGTCAAACGATTGCTGTTGAAACAGTTTATTCGCAAAACAAGAGGTGGTAATATCACTTACGACATTGCCGTTTCGAAATGTTGCCTTGTATGTTTACAACAGGGGGTTTAGCATTTTTTCCGACACGAAATTCAATAAACAAACTTCATTAGCTTAATTTCATTTTGTCATTTTTTTAATTTGTTCATAATGTGAAAACTTATAGTGAAACTATTTAATAAGATTGTCTAGAACATTATTTTCCATCTTGAATACCCGTACAAATATATTTTCCCCAACGATAATATAATATTTATCTTTTAATTTCATCCTATATAAATATCTTCGGGAAACATTATTCACATTCCAGCCAGCAAAATGAATATTAAAACTACTTACTGGTATAAAATATCAGCTTTATTCAAAGACAGTTTTAAAATCTATTTTAACTAAGAAACTTTGAATTTAGTTTGAGCAAAGAAGACAAATTATTCGATAGCTAAAATAGGTTTAAAATTGTCTATGAATAAGGAATGTTATCTACAACCTCAGCGCATACATAACAAAAACAAGCATCAATTATGTTATTAAATCATTAAAAACGACATTAAATCAAAGTAGCCGCGGCAATTTCTTCCCTCGGTCGAGATGCGCAGATAAAGTATATTGCACTGAGCGGTCGCGATCAAATCCGAACCGGTTTGGTGAGCCACATGGTGGAAAGTGGCGACATGTAGGCTGAATCACTCGGTTAAATAAAAACTCTACTTACTAGTAAATACTATGTAACTATTTAATGGTTTAATTACAGCCGGTGAATGAAAATAATTGAGCCCGGATTATTTTTATGTTTTAAACTTGTATTACTTATGCTGAATGTTGGATCGCGTTAATTATAATAAATACTCGATTCTCTGTAAAGACATTGACCGCTTATCGGTTCGCGTATTGGGTGCATGTGCAGCCATATAAAATCTAAATGTATTTAGTCAGGAATCCTTTATCATATGCCTATCGTAATTGTCGATCAGGGACATTTATTTTTATCTAAAGCTTTTATTAATGCATTTATTTTCATTGTATTCTGCATCTTTAAAACACTATGAAGTAAATGATTTAAAAATGAACTTTATATTTTAAATCCATAATTTATTTAGGGCAAGTTCCACCAGTTCTTGATAAAGTCCTTGATAGCTATCTGGCACTCATCTGTCAGATAAAATACAAAATTTACAGATACTGACAGATGGGTACCAGATAGCTATCTAGGACTTTATCAAGAATTGTTGAAACTGGCCCTTAGAATTTTGTATTTAACAATCGAATCGGTGTGTATGTATGCGTTCCACAAAGCAGAAGGTCCGTGTAGGTCGACTCGGCACACGATTGATTTTAAACAGATTTGGGTCGAAGCAAACATATGACTTATTTACTTACGTACACTTCGGTGATGAAAGCCACCACAAACTGGTACATACATGTCCAATTATTTCCACTTCACAAACGTGAAACTTAATAAATGGAACCATAATTATATTTAAAAATAAAGTGAACTGGTTCCAAAAGGTCTTGATTTATGTCGTGAGCAGAATAAATCATGTATAGACTTGCATTCCCAGCGGAAAATATGTTATCTCTTTACAACAAATAATAAACAACTAATTTATCAAACAACGGTAAGCGTTGCCAACTTTTGTGGCGAGATTTATTGTTCATACCTTTTTAAAACATTTTTGTTTAATTTGCTTATCAAAACATGTAAAACATTGCAAATAGGTATATCATGATGCTTTGTAATAGGAAAGTTCGAAAGTACTCGTGATCGTCAATTTTATCAATCAGTTACGCGTTTTAGTGCATTATCAAATCTTCAATCGTTAGCGGATTCGCATTTCAGTCTTAAAAATTTAGAAATTAAAATGATAAAGTTAGATATTCGGTGTTCAGAAAAGTCATAACTTTCACTTCCATATTTCGCTTAGTCGGTTTATCGAATTCTGTATTATTTGTATTAGGAATAGCATCGGTGAAGACATCATTTTTAAAATAATACTATGTGTATTTTCACAGCTGGTATTTTGTTTTATTCGTGTCATTGGGGAAATTTGCTTGAGCGGTAAACAATTTTGTCCTCCAATCGTGTTTTGTCGGTCAATATCGCTGGTTGTGGCGAAACCTCGTCGCGTACGCTGCTCGCGATGAGAATTGGGCCTCGGCTCTAGTGTATCCGCATATGACGTTTAACTTTGTTGCAACCAGTGTGTTGTATGAGTATTCTGTTTCTGCGGCTTACTGTCTTACATTTGAGCAATATCAATGAATTGACTGTTATTTCGCTCTGTACTACGATTGGAGAAACTTGTTTTCATGTAATGTCATAGTTTTGGCTCATATTAGTAATACATATTTTAAATGTCTTTGAGGATTTTCGCAAAGTTATTTTAAGTATTGTTAGGATTCCAATATAGGCAGTATAATTACAGTCCATATTTTATACTTTAGCTTGAATGTTACTTGTTATTAATAACTTCATTGAATTTTAGAAGAGCCGCATAAGATTTTATTTTCAGAACAAAATAATGAATGGACGCACATTAATGCGGGCGCCTTGAACTAATTGTGTATGCATAACTAATGCGTAAAATATTTCCATTATATTACTGAAATAGTTTATTTTAAAATCAATAAATATTGATTGTGTTGTGAGCGGAACGTGTCAATCCACGTGGATTCTATTCCGGGACTATAATTCCTAGAATGTTGAGCTTACAAATAAATACTTGCACCTCGAGCGCGCTTGGCTCGCGGCCAACATCCTAATGGCTCCGGACTAGTATTAAAGCCGCCAGAAAATCTTCTATATTGGAAACTAAACTTGTAACTGAAAGTGGATTGACTTAATCCCCACTTACTAATAACTGAGGCGATTTCGATGCTCCCGAAACAACTTTGTATAAACTGTTTTGTAATTCCAAGTGTGTCGGTATTATTGTTGAATTGTGAATTGTTTATATTGGATATGTCACATTTTAGTGAGTAGCAGTTGAAGATTGTACTCCAACTCGTGACAGGGCCGAGCTGAGTGGCCAATTATGAACTGGCCAGTGCTCGCGGCAGCTGCAATCCAATTTGCGAGTGCATTGTCCGTTGCTTTGCACAAATCTTTAGTTTTCTCTCAGCGTTCTCGTCTATTATGATATAACGTGTCTAATGATTTAATTTCAATTTGTTACCACGGTTGCATCATTCACTTTTATTACACTCATATGTTTTACAGTTATGAACTCATTTACTGCAAATAGGACTCTAAGATTGTGTAACAACTTTATTAAAATTTTATTTTTATAAGTATAGTTTATTTTTATAACTTCACGTTTGAAATGGATTTAGCAACATTTATTGATGGATAAAGAATTACCCAAACTATAATGCCGATCACAGCTTGTTCTCAGTCAATTACAATTCTTGATTCACTCGACTGTGGATTTAACCGGATCTTGTTAAGGATAGTATGCACATATTGTTTGTTACTTTATATCAACACCAGACGACCGAATCGTGATAGGAATAAGAGTGGTTACTCGAGCGTGACTATCGTTAATTTTAGTTATCGTGATATATCAGTGATAATTAATGTAGTTTAAGTATCTACCCTCATAAGTGATCATACGCGAGGCGGATGTGTGGGGTTGGTCACTTCCCTGCTGCAGAGTTGGGGTGCCCGATCGATAACTGTCATAAAACTCACTCTTGCATAAATTTATCCATAAAGAACATTATGAATACAACACTTATGCGCTTAAAAGTTATTGCTATAAAATAAATAACAGAAAATGAAGATATTTATTGGTCTACATAAAGTTTTATAATATTACATACAAGATAATTATCAATTATGTAATACCATATACTTTATAGATAGTTTAAACCACTAATCAACCCGTACCAGACTGTTCCAAGTTTGTAGACTTTGAAACGGATAAGTTAGGTATAGGTTGCGGCGCTTGCGGTCGCTTGCGAAACATCGATACTAGACTAGCATTGTATCAAATACACCAGAACCGTGTTACAGCCTGTTTTATTGCTATACATTACATTCACTAAGAATATTAGTTGTGGCAGGTTAGGATATGCTTACTACTCGACGAAAGTACATTAATATCTTGAGTTCAATTTGTTAGGTAATTGAGAGGCATTTCTACTTCTATAGTACATAATTTCGACTTTTTCGACTGCAAAAACAAATTTGTGCTATTTTATCGCCGAAATTTCTCAGAATTTCTGGTTGTTTGTATCATCGGCTCATAGAACAGTTACATTGCACTTTGAAACTCTTCATTTACCATTAGGTGTTGTATATTTAAATTACAGAATTTATGGACATTATATTTTAAATCAGTGCATGGATCTTATAATATTTATCTTAAAAAATACGGTAGGAAGTAATCTCAATCCTCAATCCAGCAATTGTGAAGATCCATGAGCGTCTATAACCGCTTACCATCTGGCGGACCGCATCCTCGGCTGCTTGCTAAAGGCCAATATAAAAATATATTAAGGCTGAAGTATCTGAATATTAGTTTACGCAGAAAGGTACGTTACACAATTTTGGGAAACACTTTCGTGATTTATGGACAACCGTTGGATAATAAAGTGCGCGTAACCTCATTACATAGTACGCGTTAACACGATATATTGAGAAACAATACGCAAATAACCTTGATTTCATGTTTCCTAATTTATTATCATTCGCCAGGGATATTACAAGGCCGGACTAGCATATTATGACCCCAAATATAGCACAAGCCACTAACATCTCGGTAATTTGATGGTTTCGCGCCACTCGGTAAAAGTTGTTGAAACTAACGTCAAACTGTCAAGGTAACTGTTGAGCCTCGATTGTGTTTGAACTTATTCGACTTAATGGAATTCGACATTCCGGCGATAAAAAATATGGGCATAGAAGTAATTGGATTAATATCAAAGTATGTAATCTAGAGTTTTGTGCGTTGATATACTTTACGAGTTGATGATTAAGACAAATTTTGGACACAAAATCTAGAAGAATTGAAATTGTTTTGTAGCAATTCAGTAAAAAATGTAATTAATAATCGAGGAACTAACGGCCTTATTATGAGACAGTTTTAAAATCTATTTTAGTTACGGAATGTTTTGTTCCCTTTCCAACGACATTCGAATTCAGTTTGAGCTAAGAAGAATAAATATTCTATACCTAAAACTAGTTTTAATAGGTCTATGAATAAAGCTGTAAATAAACATAATCATAAATGGCACGTTAACATGTCCTTACAAGATTTAAATCGTAAAAGACAGTATAACTGCATTCCACTTGCAGAACACTCAGGTCATTGCTAAAGTGGGTGATCCCCTTATTACTTTGCCCCCACGCTTTGGACAAAGGACATTCAGATGCATATGCACGTATAGATGATTTACAATTGAAAGACGAGACACACGACACGCGTTTGTTTCATTGAGCGTATAATTGGAGTCCATGTCGTGATGACGTCACGCGATGTTAACATATACATGAATACGCGATTAATGTAGAACACCGCTGTATGAATTGTCACAATAGATAATTAATTATTACTTAAGTTTGCCATTATGCTAATCCACTTAATAAAACAAGAACACAAAGCGGTAGCAGACGAGCAATCATTATTAACACATTTCATTAATAAATGTGTATCGCGTATACCTCCATAGTTCTTTAAAACTTTTGTCTTTGACGAGAAGTGTCTCCTGAGTTTTAAGTGTATTCATCATTGCAGTCAAAGACGCAATGCTAAGAATAGACCATATTACGTATTTATGAAAGAAATCTGTCTAGACCTTCAACCCAGACATTGCTCACAAGTTGAGTCTGGCTGATACTCGCTACAAAGGATATGAGCGTTAATTGCGGATGTGTTAAATCAGACAAAGTGGAATCAATTTATTAAGGGAGAACACTCTTAAACAATGCGTTACTAGACGACGCGTAGGACGATGCCGTAGTGCCAGATCATATGACTCGGGAACAACTTTATCAACCATAACTAGATTTTAATCATGTTCATCGTGTCTCGATTACCTTTTGTTTAAAAATACACAACTGGTATTTTGTCTTTAGTTCTGAAGTTATATACGCTCGCTGCGACGTAACAGACAATATGCAAAGGCATGGAAACTATCAACAGCATATCTACAAAGGAAAACCAACAATACGGTATACCTCCGCTTCCAAAGACAAAGACGGTGTTGCATGCAAGGCAGCACCTGCAATACATTAAATAAAGACGAGTAACGCTTATCGGAACATTAAAGTGCTATTGAAAATCCGTAGCTTACTTTAGTGTTACATACATTATGAGGAACAAAGCGATCGTATTGGTGTTGCGCAACAGCGGTGTTGAGTGAATAGAGATATCTACGTTCCACATAACGCTTTTGGCTTTATTCAGTTCATTCCCATTCGATAAATAGACGCGTTGCTCAATACTCTAAACGCTTGCATGCATTATGCCGACATTGATGGGAAATTGAAGGGGATGTGAAACCGGTTTCCTAAAGTTATCTGTCTGGTTCGTATTTGTTTTGATAGCAGTTTCATTTCAATGCTATGTTGTTGAGGATATTTGTGATTTCAAAATAGGATACCTTTGTTAAATCTACTATTTTAAAAATATTCATAAGTATATAACCATCTTTGTATGTAATATTTTAATTATTTTATTAACAGTCTGAATAACACTTCGGTTTTTGTGGCGAGGAAAATTATATAGGAAACATATTTATGAACAAAGTATTATATGTACGAGGTAATGAGTAGGTATATTTAAAATTGAACGCAGAATTATTACAGGAATGTACACCGTTTTCCTTGTTCATTAAAACTTTGTATGCGTAATGCTATCAGTTTCTAAAGTTGTATTCTCAACAGCAAGTATAATTCTGATATACATTAAAAAGGTGAATACAAACTGAAATTATGTCGAGTTATCAAAACTCTTTCATAATCTCATAAAATTTAACATGAATTACGTTAGCACAGTTTACAAGTACACTGTACAGTTATTAATGTAAAAGCAGGGTTTTTTCATATGCTATATCTTTCACCGTCATTCGGTAAGGTCATTATGTAAATCGGCGTCGCTCACAAATGCTCCAGCGTTGGTAATGACGGGTCAGTGATGGCATCACGCTTCGTACGGAACTGTCAGCCTAATGGTTACCAACTTTGATCTTTGATGGTCATTAGTGCAGCCAAAAATTGAGGCGATGGCTGTTACCACGCTTTTCTCTACGCGCGTTAACGGGGCAGCGTTTATGCTTGTATGTGAGAATTGTACTTAAGTATCTAAACTACTAGAAAAATCATAGAGTAATTAGAGCAGAATAAATGCAGTATCCTTATAAAAACCTTTAGTTTATTCGTAAATAAATAATCTATGAAATCCCTACAATATTGATTGTTAAGTCCTAGCTAAAGCATTAAATGTTGAATGATGAATTGATCATTGTTCCAATGGCAGTGCAATCAGAGTCTAATGAAGCAGTCGATTACTCTATCGATCATAAACAACAATGTTGTGCCAGCTCGATATTTCGATATTTCAACGACAATCTGTCTTCCCAGAACTAGTTAATTAGGGCACATCAAACTTATCAAGTGTGACGCATATTGAAGTGCAATTATGGAAGCGAAATACCTAGCACTGCTGTGCCTATGTATCAAACGTTGTCATTTACTCGCTATGATTTATACATTATATCTTTGCTAAATTATATTTTATCTTATTCCTCTCATTATTTCTAGTACATGTCTAATATTTTATGTTAGTTAATGTGATTACTTGCAGCATTACTTGAGAATTACTAAAAACGTTATGACGAAATAATAGTTTTTTAATTACTATCCATCGTTTGCTTATCAATGAATTGATTCGTTTGGTCATAAAGATTACGTTTTAAATGAAATTCATTTTGATCAGTTAAATAAATAAATGGTTAATGTTTTTAAAGCGGAGAGCTCTAGAGCAGCAGCCAGATGCTTTAATTTTATTTATTTGTTTACCAATTGAAGATGTTTTGATTTGCTTAAGGAACTTCGTCTCGGGTTTACGACAGAGGCTATTCGCTTGGTATTTAATTAAACGCTTGTTACGCTGTAATCCAATATTATTGCCTATTATGTCACTACTTGAGAGTTCTAAATTCTGTTATATTTATTATATAAAGTGTCCTTGCCTATTTTGTGACTTTATTAGATAATTCCAACCAATACAGTTAATATGTAAATTATAACTTACATCATTGTGTTCTGGCGATAGACGATAACCTCGATGCAACGTTTTGTCCTAAATAATCTTTAAGCATATATTCATGCATTAATGAATACGTAACAATGAATCTATTAACCAGTTGGCAACACTTGATTTTAATTCTAAATTTGCATAATGTAGCCACAAATAGCCGGGAAGCAATGACTAATGTTATTTAAATTTAAAATGGTGTAAGAATAACAAAGAACTGTTATGTGTTTCGATTGGATAAATATTTAGAAATGCTAATTAGAATATCGAAGTTGGCAGTAAGGAGTTCGACAATGAAACGGATCTGGCTGCTTGACATTTTAGTTTTGTGGCCTCGGTGCGGCTGACCTGCACGCTTGCACTTTACATACCAACTTATATTTACTTTTGCGATAACCTTTATTATTTTCGTCATAAAGTTGAAAATGTCGTGTCCAAATTACGAAAGTGACCGCACCTTGTATCGAACGCCACTCAACGTGTGCAATTTGTATCTATGACGAAATGTCTCATAGTTGCTATTTCTGTTTTGTGATTGTAATAGATGTTTCACATGTGCCTATTATGGATGTTCTATGGATGCTACTCTCCTTCCTCTACCTGTCTTGATCCCAGACTTATACGGGGTCGGCGGAACAAGATTTCTATGCTGTCCCAAAAGGATTTGGTTTATAATTTTACATCCGGCCGTCTGCCAGGCTTTAACCCTTTTGGAAAATTACCAAATGCGGGCAAATAATGTTTAGAAAAAACACAAATTCGATTTACCGATTTAAGTATTAAATCTATTACAGTAGGTATGCCTTTCCACGCTAATGAGACGCCAATTTTACGTAGTCATGAGATATAATTAGAAACTTATTACATCAAGTTATGTAACGTTTATTTAGAAAGTGAATTATCGGGAAGTTGTCTTGTTGTTCGGAAATTACTTGTATCCTGTTACGATGGATTGTTTGATCAAGATAATAAACACTATCACTCATTTAAAGACAACTGTTATAATTAAGCTGTAGATGAAATATATATCTAAAACTGGAATAAAATACCTACGTGTGTTAATTTTGTTTAGTTCCTCATCCTAGTACCAAGAATGGATGCTTTACTAAGTAATCCGTTGATTTGTCGTCGTGTCCACAACGTCAACAATCAATATTTAGAAGTTCCTACTGATTGGTTTAACATTCACGACTTTAAAAATAATGAATCTGAATGCACCATAATACCTTAACATTGTATATTTACCTTGAAGATCGTGTCCGTGGCTTACATTGTAATTCAAAGCGCCATAAAATAAAAGAATACGTAAACTTCCCGATTGAGCTAACACAAATAAATCGTAAACGGGAATAGGCGAGAGTTTTACAGAAACAATGTGCACGAGTATGCAGTTACGAATGGCGTCAAATTGTGAAACGATTTTGTTTTGAAAACGGTATGAAACGCAGCCATTTGTTTTCGCTTTTATGAACCAACTTTGTTGCTTTTACAATTATGATTTATGTTATTGTTAGTCAATTAACATACTTTCGTTTGTACAGTTGTTTTCACGTATTTTCTAATTGTACGTGTAGCAATATATATTCGGTGGCGATGCTTTTCAGTTCAATGGCTAGGTTTATCACAGATATAATATTTTTCGAATGCAATATGACCTCAATACTCATCTCCACTAGGAATTAATCTACATTTTGATTGAGTTCATTCGATTGTGAGGTTGATGTGTATTCATTTCAATATGTTTGCACTGTGTGAGAAAATCACAATATTTTTTCCATTATTATAATTATAACATTCAAACACAAAAAAAAATATATTTTAAAATAATGAATTCTATAAATATATAATGTAGATAAACGAATATTGCATGAATTAAATCCGAAATAAACTGTTGATTCATTCGTAACTTTAAGTGTGGATCGATTCCATGGTTAAAAATTCGATGCTCTTTATAATCTATGAAACGATCATTTCTGGAATATAATATGAACTTCTCTACAGTTTACTCCATATACTATTTACAGAAGAATATGTGACTTTTTCTTTCTGTCTGCGTAACACGACAAACCAAGGAAACTTTTCTCTCACGCTCTTTGAGAGGCTCCGTGGCGCAGTTGGTTAGGCGCCTTCCGGCTCTGGGTGTTTGTGAGACCGAGAAGTCTCTCTTGGTTCCTGATACCCATGACACAGGACTCGATCTTAGTGTGGGGTCAGGACTATGTATCTGACTGTTGGGTGTTGTTTATTTATCCTTTAAATATGAAGAACTTGACTCCAACCTATTTAAAAACAACACTAGAATGTTTATAATGCAAACTGCATGAACTCTAGTCGTATCATTTAAGCCCGGCGTGGGAATACGCGGGTATTGACAGTCCGCTGGGGCCCCGTGATGCATCCGAGCCATTGTTTGGCATTATAACCCCTCGAAACAGAATAGCTCGTGGCGACAGTTACCATAGCGCCGAATTACCAATTAACTTTCTATTGTATTTTAGTATTCATACGACACGCGTGTGGTTACATTTGGGTTTTGGTTTAATTATTTTTGTATCAGCTTACAAGATCCCAAGGCTAGACAAGAAGCTCTTTTAAAACTATAAGTATTTGTTGATTCTGAATCATTTGCAGCAATTAAATGTAATTGTGTAGGTGGTTCTGCAATATCTTTTGAACCTATAATCGTTTTAACTATATGCCTTCAATTTTGTGGTACTAGGTGAAAATTGCCGCTATAGTAGCGCAGATGGTTATGAATAGGTAGGAGCCGCGGGTTAGATCACTGTATTATCAGGTAAAAAAAAATTAATGTTACCCACAAAATTATTTTACTTATAATTTTATTCTCTTAAGCAGATTATGTGCTTATTTACCTTATACAAATATAAACATATTATACCTAAAATATAGATTTAAATTAATTGAAATGTTATTTGTTCCCAACGTTGTATTATATCATCGTTTTAGTACCGTAATCCACCATAAGCAGGAAAAATAATTGTCTGAGTTTCTGAGAAAAACCGTAATTAACTGCAAAATATAGGTTTTAAAGGGAAGTATCCTTAGTAATCGTCGCCGAGTTGCAAAAACAAGTATTTATCAAATGGTACGTTAAATTAACAATGTCTTACTTAACTTAGTAACAAGTGACTTAACTGGCATAAATTAATTTTATTACATACCAATTTTTAGGTTTAAAATTATTTATTGTAATAAATTAAAATTAATTAAAATTATTTATTGTAATAAATAATAATATAACTGATGTCATATTAGGAAACAAACCACGAGCGTGTACTATGTGTATATGTGGGCCCTTTTCTATTTTATTGCAAAATACGCGGTATCTGCAAATGCCATCAGAATCTTCATTTATATGAGATTTGTTGATTGATTAATTAGTATAAAAATTAAGACGAGCAGTTTCCATTACCAAAGATAACAAGCCACATCATCACTGACACTACAATAGAACTAAACGAAGTGCCGATACGTTCTAATTTATTTCCAGGACGGAAATAATTCACAATATATTTTATGATCAAACGTCGGCTTTTATTTCTGTATACGACACTAATGATGTCCATCCCGAACGAAATATTATACTCTCATACAGAATATTTACAGTATCGTAGGAAAGATTTACGGCCATATTAATTGTAGGGTCTCGTTTAATGGGTAGGGGATACTCGCCTTTATTGTGTCCTATTATTTGCGCAACGTTGTAAATTATTTCAACAATAATGTTTCGTACTAGTATTCCCATAGCATTGATCCTCTGGGCATTCGGATTAACCGCCACCAAACGATCAAGTCCCAAAATCAATTAACTTCTGTGATTCCCATTGAGGTCGAGTTTGCTGAAGTTTAGAATTCAATTAAGGACATTTTCCGGCGAATTTAATTTTGCTCTATGATCGTTAGTGATTTAGTGCTTTTATTTCAACTGCGCTGGTTTAATAAACTATGAACGGAAAGGCTCCTAATGGTCCAGTTATTCAAGTTTTATTATAAATACGGCTTTGCTCGTTAATACATTGGAATTTAGAGTAGAGGATTTATTGTTTGCTTTGATTTAGTTTTGGCTAAGTGTCAAACTTGTCTAGAAGAGGATTAGATGTTGTAATGCTAGGAGCTAATATAAATTATTATGCATTTAAAAGCAATAAGTTAATACATTAGATTATATCTTGCAAGAACACCATTTATACTGCTGGTGGTCATGTTATTAAAAATCTGATGCTAAGTAGAAAATCTATTTATCTATCTCTTGCAATATAAACCGGAGAGTATTTATTGCTTTATGAAACAAACAGAGTGAACTTTGGTCAAATCGGTTCATTCTATTAGTGTAAGGACTTATTGGACAACCCTCGTATATGTAATCTTAGGGGAAGTGGCATCAATTGGCTCTAATGGCTCATACAGAGCCCTATGTCATCTCTATCGATTAACGATTTTAATACAAACTAATAAACGTATTGAATATAAATACCTTGTAAATATAATAGTTTCTTAGATTTACGCGATTGTTACACATTGAAATAACTGAATAGTCTCTGAGCAGGTGGTCAATCGGATGATGACCACGAAAGCTGTGAAGTTTTCGAAACGTCGTAGTCGGTAAGTAAAAAAATGTTAAAATTATACCAAATTCGCGAAAAAACCTAAAAGAAGTATTTTATTTCAAAACGTTGTAAAAGTCATATTTTTATTTTCACAAAAAAATATGTAGAATTTAATGATACTGGATGAAGCGGAAGTAATAAGTCAGGATCGAGCAAAGTGGCGGTCTATAGTCTCTGCTTTCACCTGTAGGATACAGGCGTGATGATTCTGTAAGTATGTACAAATTCATTTCAAGTCTTTACTAAATTTGATGACAAACTATATTTAAAAAAACCATAAAGAGAATCTAAAACATGTCGTTATTAAATAGTTAATTTACTTATTATTTAAAGTATCATCAATTAAGAATCAAGCGGAACGAATGTTATGACCACGTCTGCAATTAAATATCAAGGTGATGTCAACTCGGTAATTTGCTGTGCAATCGCATTTAGAGTTTGTGTTCTGTATTTTTATAAATTTGTTAATACGTCATCATACGTATTGTCTTTACCATGAGACACAAGTTGTACTCTATTCAAAACTTCAACGACAACAACAAAAATGCTTAAAGCAAGATGATGTTAATCATTCAAAACATCTCTTAACAAAAAAATATCTGTGAGTATGATGTTCTTTATATTCTTTTCAATTAACTAAACATAAGGTTAAGTGAATTTTATAAAGAGAATAGCAGCCGTCCCAGCTTCGCCTGGGAGCAGACGTTTTTTGATTCCACTCTACAGATACATGTTATTTTTCTTATAAATGGGAGTCCCTGTATATGTATTATAAACCTTTCTCTTGAATCACTCTATCTATTAAAAAAACCGCATCAATATCTCTTGCATAGTTTTAAAGATCTAAACATACATAGGGATAAGGAAAGAAGGAAACATACATAGGTAGAAGGGAAGCTACTTTGTTTTATACTACGTAGTGATTAAAAACGCTTTAAATTATACGCATGTATATTTTTTAACATTAGGAGGAACCTTAAATTTTTAACATAGACCTCTGTGGACGATTGTAAAAAATGCAGTCATAGCAACATCTGCAACAAGGCGTTAAATAGAATTTAAAATGTCAGTATATTAATGTACAGGTCGCCTTGATGATCAGACAACTTTCGAATGAACGTAATGAAATCGCGTATTACGGAACATAATATAAGTGAAACCTTGGCGCCATCGTACCATGCACTATAAATTATTTAAACCAATAAGATAAAACTAACGAAATGAAGCTATAAATAAGATAAGCGATGCATTGTTAACTATACTATTGTATTTACTCTTAAACCTTTTTAAACATATAAAGAGGTATACTCGTAAAGTGTGGCCTGTACTGGAACAGTCCGATCATTTTAAGCACGAGAGTGCGCGATTACGGGTGACGTGATAATAAGAACGTGGTTAACCTTAATCCAAATATTTTTACCGAATGTAAAACATTAGGTTAATAAAGCGGCTATTAATCACGGAATTTGGTAAACATAGCAACTCACGTGTTTCACTTGTTGACCGACCGGTAGAAAGTAGCTTACCTCCTGTGCCACTCTTCATTCAGCCACAGTGAACAGGTTACGACTTGTCGAACGCACACACACAACCTGACGTAGGTTCTTGACACACACAGGCTGGCGTAGGCTCTTGACACACACACCCAAGTCACTCACACCGCGGGAGGTTCGTAAACTTGCGGGAGCGCAGGTCAGCTTGGCGTATCTTTTTTTTCGTAGGCTAACTGGTTTCTGGAGCGATAAAAAGGGTATGACTCAGGAGCGTCAGGTAAACCCGATTTCTCAATTTGTGTTTGTGTGCTTACATAACATTATTATTTTCGGTACAGTTTTATATCGGTAATCATTTGCTGTTGTTTGTAAATTGTTAAAGTTTTTTTATTACCTAGGAGATTTTAGTAGTCCGAATAAGATTGCATGCGTAACAGATGTCTTCAATTCCTATCGAATTTTGTCAAATTAGGCTTAAATAAACTTCTTAAACCAAAAGATCGTTGTTAAGATCCTATGAGTGTATTTCCTTTGGCTAAAGACAATGTTTTATGATCAAACTCTTAACAACTTTCAAAGACTTTAAAACACGTATTTAGTCGCAGAATAAGGTTTGCGGTTAGCACATAGGTAGGTTATGCAAGTAACGGCCAGTATCAGTATTTGTCAATTGTGTCGAATGAAATAGCGTGCAGGTAGTGATTTATTATTACTACGAACACGTGTGGTGCCGAGGTACTTGCGTCCATTTTGACGAGGGATATTCTACCTGCGATAGAAATGTATTGCCAGGTAGGAATCGTAAATAAATATTACAAAGGCGTTCGAGTTAAGAATCCCATAATCGATTAAGATGCACATACAACTAACAACGATAGTGAATGATTTCAGTATTATTTTGTTCAATACTATTGCGAAGCCAAACCTTCAATAATAAATAAGGTTTGTCAATTTCTTTTATGCGTGGTACTTTGCACCGGTCATGTCATTTCCGTCCTCCGGCAACTGATTACCATTACAATGCAAAGGGTCTATACCTGCTTCGACTTTTTTGGATACAAAATGATTGGATGTCGTTTATATTGCTCGCACTTACTTAACATAAGTTCCAACATTTACGAGTAAATTCTCATGTTTTGTATTAAAAAATGTAGATAAAATTCCAGATATGTCTGAAGATATCGCTGCCTAATTACATACCGTGGTCACTGGAGTTTTGTTGAGCATATCTATGTGATGGCTTGAGTATTTCCGATCGTGTTATAATCTACGTAATTGCTACGCTAATTTGTTTTCACATTTATGTAAGCACGTGCCTTATTATGTTTACCACGTTTTGCTCGCGATTAACATCACAATTTTAATTCTTCATATAGAGTTTGAAAGTTTGATACAGGAGTAAATCGGGAGCCTTGACATCCATTCTCCCATTAAAAACTTACTCCTCCAGGACGCCTTTCTTTATCGTGGTCCAGTTTGACACAAATTGCCTGTCCTTTTCTCTCTTATGTTCAACATGTTGTAAAGAGTGAGATGGCGAATAAGGACCGAGACAAGTTTCGTATGTCGTGGGAAACTGTCGATACAAGGTTTCTGTCAGATCTTTCGATTCATGGCGTGTATTATTGGTTTTTAAGTATCAGGTGATAGTGCGCTTTTAATTTTAACTTATTGTGTCTTAAATATTAGTGGGGAGAAATAGATTGAATGCAATATATGATTTTTATTTGCAACTGAACAATATTGCAAAATATCTTGTCTAAAAATCGCATGCAACTTCTGAGAAAGTGTGAATAAATGATAACAGGTATTTTCTTGTCAGTAACAGACTGGAATAACACGAATCAAATTGCCTAGAAGGTATTGAAATCAACGCTATGCACTTGTATATTATAATTTTTAAATGCAGATGTATTTTTATTTTATCTACATATTATACTTCTTATATATAAACAGTATAAAGGCGGACTTAATGCCTGTGGCATTCTTTGCTAGCCAACTTTTAATATTTTCTTAATCTTTAATTCGTAATTGAGAAAATTCTGTAACTATATTAAATATTCTGTCTATGATAATTGTAGCATATTAAATAATAACCATTACAGCAAAACACCTCGATTTTAGAAATCTGAATCCACATCAAGATAATCGCTATCGCAGTCATTTTATTTTATTCCAATGCGATTATAAAACACATGTAATATGTGTTATGCAAGAGATTTTCTTGGTATTTCGTAACAGTCGCTGAGACGGTGAATAACTGGAAGTTAACCTCTGGAACGAACACGCGTCGCTTCCCATACACTGTGCCAAAACACCGATCCCCTTGTTGTACATCTACTAATTCTTGATACACTTTCTTAATGCCTCTCGCAGATTTTACTTTAATAGCACAACGTTTTAGCTTTGTCACAATTTTTAATTCTGTTTGGAGGCAGATTATAATTGATTTTGGCTTTAATTTATGGTAATGCATTTGTATTTTTACAGTTTTTTATGTTCGCTACTATTCAACACTAATTTGTTCTGCATCATCTTATTTTATACTTGCGTGAGGTGTGCCCAAAATATTTTTTATTAAATGTAATATGAAGAAAATTCCTTTAAAAATACATCTATGATATAAAATTTCCATAATAGAGTGCTGTTAGCTTTATATTATGAGCAACGGGATGCAATCTTCAGGTCGGCCAATCTACTTTGTGCGAGTTTCCTGATTTATTCAGAGGAACATGATGTGCTCGGGACTGGATTTCCTATTACAACATGGTGTGGGAATATTCTTAATGAGCTTTGGGTTTATTATGTTATTGCCTTTTGATAAACTTAATGGAGACATTGCAGAGTAATTGTAATGCGCCTGATGCTACTTCAGACAGAGTATTGGGAAGAGATTTTGCCAGCGCATAAAATGGATTTACATAGACTGAACCCGAAGTGCGATACTCTTGCGTTGGTCACAACTACGGTTTTTCCTTTATTATTTACAGTGGTCTGTATCCGTACGCATATCAATAACCTGCCCCCTGTTTTATATTCTTATACAAAATATACTTTTATGTATCAAATCTCACGACTGTTCAATATATCCATTAGAAGAAAGGTTACAGTTTACCACATACAGTTATGGCAAGACGAAGGCAGCATACACAATAGAATTGTAGAGCCCATTAAACTAGGAACACAAGATTCATTACACGAATGCATGTTCTGTTTAGTAACAATTATTTAATTGGTAAACTTATAGGAACTGGCAGGCGTTGTCTCGTATTATGGCTGTGAAATATATGTTTATTTATATATTGTCATAGTCGTATTATACTTACTTTAGCATCATCTCTATATTACCAAATACTGTTCACAATACCTTGGCATTCGATGCCTTGAACAAATGAAGTAAACATTAAAATATGAAATGAAAATAATTTTATCTAACATATTTTTTTCTCTTTACATCTAGACTTTTGTTTCTATTTATCAAATAATTATAAATAAAATCGATAATAAATACTACTGATAATATCTAAAACCCTTAGGCTCAATATATTTGCGCGTGTTCCAGTTCAAAGATAATTTGCTTTAACAGCATAATTTAAGTCCTTTCAAATACCGAGTTTTGTGTGTGAAAGCCTTAGCTGAACCGGTACTGCGAGGTCGTCGCACGTCCGCCAGATGGCGCTGTGTCGGGACCACACACTACCCTGGATGGGCCTTCTCGTTTGTTCACACGTCATATTAGAGCATGCATGTGAAATACCTTTTGGCCGCCCTTGACATAAATCTATGAATGAGATACCTGTAGCGTGAAAGGAGTTGTGTTTTTTGGTTTGTAGTAGCAAAGTCCAAAATATACAATACTAGAAGTATTGTATATTTTGGACTTTGGACTGTAAAACAATAGTTCATTCATTTTTCGCCTCCCCAATGAACTCCACATAGACTTGCTGGAAGCGACCTACATCCAGCGACTTCTTGCAACCTTAACCAGGTTGTCCGACCTTAACACAGGCAAGCGCAGTGTTATAAGAATGAGTTAGCTTAATTGAGGTGGTCTATTGAACCACTACTTATGAATAATCCGAGGCTTTACTATAGTTTGCTTTGGGTGAATGGCATTGTCGAAAGTTCAATACCTGTTTCTACTTCAATTTCTTTTTCATTCCCTTTTCCCTCCCGGTTTAAGAGCCGTCAAGGAATTATCCAAAAATAATAGTGTGTTTTGTTATGAAAAGTAATTGCTCATTTAACACGATAACTTGCTAGTCATCATATTAACATGGATTATTTGTGTAAAATTCACACACCGTAATCTAATTAATAAATAATTTGGGCTGCCGCTACACATTAGCGAAACAATAACAAAACTTATTTAAACATTGTAACAATGTGTAAACAGTAAATTTAATTATAATGTACGGTATTTTTTATTTTTAAATGCTGGATAATTTGTAACAGGTCAGCTAATGGCATCGTGGTCAGTTTAATTGGAACGTTATGTTATGACACGTAGATAAAGCGGTTTATTTTGCAAAATATCCTTATTGTTCCACAGCCTTTAGTTTCAATTAAATATATTTCACTCAAATTTATAAACGCAGTCAAATTAATTGTAACTACTGTTAAACGAACATATAATTGATTCAGAAACAGATTAAAGTAATACTTTTGATTCAGAATTGGGATTATTCTCCCAAGCGGCAGTATAGCAACATGCCTGAAAGAATTTTTGCCAATTACTTAGCATTGAGGGACTTAAAACCTCATATTATATAAGGATGGAGCTCAATGCAATGACGTACAATGGTGAATATGTGCTGAGGTACTTTGCTTCTGTTTATGGACAGGCGTGGCGCTTACCAGCTGAACGAAACGCTTATCTCACCATTCAGGCTCCAAAAATTTTGAAACTGTTTTTTCTGTCTCTTCCAGTTGGTCGCACTGGCTTTTGTCCGGTGAATCGATCAATCAATGGCCGAATAGTTTGCGACCGGGGAACACACTTGTATTGCACGCTTCGCTACCATACGATCTTGTTCTGTGAATTGATGCCTCTTTTTCATTGGCAAATACACTAACCTAGTTTTACAATAAAATAAATGTATGTTATGAATTGTTGCAATTTATAGTTATCGAGGGAAAAGTTGCAAAACTCTTAAGGTCTTAGTCTCAAAGAAATATTAAGTAGTTTGAATACAAATACATTATGCTAAAAAGATTTTTTCAATTTGTTATATTATTTTAACATTTTTAATATTCAATATTATGCACTTTATTTATTTAAACATTTTTTATTTCACATATTACAAAAGTTTTTATTTGAAAATATTCGTTCTCATTTCGCTGTTCAATTGGCAAGCAGCTTGGAAACGAATCGCGTGTATAGCATGTATCGGAACGTTCGAAAACCGTGAGAAACTTTTACAAAAGAATGTAAAGTCAAGTATACGGGAGCCGAACTAAAAAGATCAACGTTCAATCACGTTTGGGACGAATAAAAACCATTGTTTATGCTCCCGAGTTTTCATTAACTGCGTGCCGCGCCGTTTAAGCTTGCATCGTCCACCGTATTCACACGTTTATAATTATTTATAGTACGAATTGGCGTATTATGCCAGCCATTGGACAGAACAGTAAACAGGAATACTATGAAAAATAATCCATATAGGTAGAAATAAAATTAATTCGCACGTATTAAACTGTAGTTCACATTAATTTGGAATTTATAAAAGGATTGCATAGCGCTGAAACATTAAAATGTCAATGTGAAATATGGCCGAGTATTTTTCATTTTCGCAAATATGCAGCAGTATCGTGAATTTAAGCTTTGGTGTTCTTTTAAATACGGATACATCAATATGTTACTATTTTTTATTCATCATTTGCAGATTGACTTGTGAAGTACGGCTGTTTTTTGTACCTTTATTAAAATATTGAAAACGATTTTAATGAAAAAAAAAAATCTTATTATTTTCTGTTATTATTTTGAAGATCGATTAGGTACACATATTGTATTAGATGCATGATGCTCTGAAGATGCCTTATAAAATTATTTTGTTTACAGAATTGTGTTAAGCTAACAGCAGGCAGAATTGGTAATTACTAATTAATATAAATAAATATTTATATCATCCAATGTATAAACCATTTTTCAATTTATGCAGGAGTAGTTTCTTGGTACTCAGAAATTATTGCATAATGTCATTTATCCTGTTTGTTCACTTCATGTTACAAACATTGATTTTAGTATAACTTATCAAAAACAAAATTACTTTTAACATTATTGAGAAAACTGCAAAATTTAATATTAAAATTGCTGCAGAATAGGTCCTACACAACATTATATTGAGATAAACAGATTGGAGAAGGCAATTTCCATTTTTATTGACGTCTATAACAATAGGTCGCTGTCGTTAGCATAGATTTTTCTTGCGAGCGTGGCGGAGACCGGCAAAAGGTCGCTTACTATGTGAAGTACTTACTTCGTTCACTGCACAAAAGCCTTTGACTGATCTTGTGACGTTTTGAGATAAGTCTTGTCCCTGTTTCTCTTGTGTTCATAGTTGTATACAAGAAATGTCGGCAAATGTTGGAAATAGAGCGAAGGTGTGTAATGTGAGGGAAAAATATGTTGTCTTTAAGATTTGTCGTTTACTTTTGTTGTTTATTAGATGTAACATTTAGTTTCTGGTTTAAATTCTTCTTAAGTAGATTTTACCATATCTCGGAAGGTATTGAGCCTTTATCTTATTTATTATTTACCATATCAATGTGAATATGCATTTTAGGTATCTAAAAATTTCAAACTTTTCTACACTAAGTGTGCCACGAAATATGAAAAGTGAAACCAAACCGTTAGTGACACAATATGTGAGTAAAAGCACGCGTTACAGAATTCTTACGCAAATCGAAATGTTCGGCGTAATGGTCACGGCGAGAAGAAAGCACAAAGCGGCTGCCACGAGATGAACCAGACAAGCGACGTCACGTACTAGCTGACGGTTTATTCCACTTTCCAGTCTTCACCCAGTGAATAATAAATGATAAAATACATTTTTGCTTCAGCTGTACCCGTCAGCAAAGCGAACGCGTACCGTTTGCAGATGTTCGTCGGTGTCAAGCGCGACAAGTATTTGAAATTTTTATGGGGAGCCTAGATTGAAACTAACGTTTAGCTTTTTGTAACTGCGTTTAATCAACCGTCACTTCGGCCTGACAAAAAGTTTCTACCGTGCGTCATTTCAGCAATTTGGAGTGAGGTTAGGGATTCGTAATCGATGCCCTGAGGGAGGGCCGCAATTACTTTATCCTTGTGTGTGAGACATTCGAATGATGATTATCTATCTTTATCGATACCGAACAACTTTTCATATACAATTTTATTACGGCTTTTGGAATGCTTATTGACTTTGTTAATGTAACATTATTTAATGTGCTTTAATTTACAAGGAATATACAATCATCGAAGGGAATAGGTTAAAATTTATTAATTAAACTATAAAATGGAGTATATAAAATGTTATCCTCTTCAAATATCGAGTGTCGATGAATCCAGCGTGTCGAATGCGAATCAAAACGATATTCCTTATAACCTTGAGAAACTCATTACAAATTGGTTCTAGACCTAAGAAATGCCAATTAATTCTTTTGCGAGTCAACATTGGCAATTTGTAAAATACGTTCGACAAAGACGGTGAATATTTTAGGCGTAAACGAGTGAGGGCCGAGTGGCGGCGTTTGCGTGAAAGCGTCGGTAAATCCCGAGGGATCCAATTTACCCTACCGACTTGTAAACGCCTACCGGGCTAAGCCTGCACACTACACGCTTTATATCCCTCAAATTTTGCTGAACTTCGCGTGCGATAAAGAATGAAATGGGCGAAAGATTTTCACACGGAAACTGAATTACTTACGCGTATCTTGGGTACTTACTCGTGCTAGTTAGATTAATTTACATCGACAGCTGTTCTATTCTTTTATCAGGGAAATTACTACACGTTTTTTGATGTTTGTTTCAATGCACATACAGAAGAACATTTTTTATCATTATTTTAATAGGTTGCTTGACGATAAATGTAATGTAAATAGAATTCCTGCCTATAAAGAGAACCAAAATAACTCAGAACTAACCATATTGAGACTGAATGAGGTGACTGATTCTTGGTTACTTGTATTTGATACAGCCTAAAATTCTATGTGTTTTCCAGTTTATTGTTTTCATGATGGAATTTCCACCATTTATAGGACATTGTAGCTAGAGTAATTGGCATATTAAAACTTAACATCGTATGTGTCAGAATGGCGAGCGCAATGGAATGCCAAGCATTGCTTTGTAACTCATTATGTTGTCTGGGCTTGCTACTGTCAATGAAACGTCGTATCGCTTACCATCAGGCGAATGGCACGCTCGTCTCGCCATTCATTGCAATAAAAAAAATATGGTGGTTATTATGTAGTATGCTTAACCCTACCATCAGCAGATGACGATAGTAATTTCCGATTCACCTCGATCGAGTAAGTGAGAGATGGATAGTATTGTATGAAGTCCGGTCGGCTGAGTTGTAAAGCTGTTTCTCGTTAGTCAAATGATTTTCCATCGACAGCTGTGCTTTCAGCTTTCATATAAAGTTGAATACAAACAAGGGTTATTTAAACTGTTTGCCAGATCAACGTAACCACCGGTACGGTATTACAATATCTACAGCTGTTTTAACAACGTCGGAAGCGGCTTCCATTGTTGCCGCTGTATCAAATTACTTGCCGTGTTGATTGAAATCTGAGCGTGCACCATTCTGTTGAGTAAATTTTTATTTTTTATACCTTATTGTACACTAAAGGTAATTAAAAACGGCAAATATACATAAAGTATTTTATATTTGGTAGTGTTAATGCTATCGTTGAATTCGTTTGAGACAACTTTAAAATGAGTTACTAAATATTATGGAAGAACAGCTTCGTTCTTTCGTTCGGATGAATATAGTAGGGCTCCTGGCTAGTCACAAATATATTACTGGTAATGGTCAATACTCCAAAAGTTGTCGGTAGGATATTCGACCACTTTTAACGATGTTGGTTAACCTGCAATATTTTCACAATACGAGTATGTAAGTGTTGGATATATATTCAGTTTCAGTCATGCCAGCGAAGTTGTATTGGCGAGCAATATCTTTCGCCGCTGGATAATCTTTGGATTGCACACCTACCATCAGGTGCATTGCGGTTTCTTTGTCATTCCAGTATTAAAATATATCCTTGCTTTTTCTTTTTATTCTGCATTCACCAATATTTTGTGTATACAAAATTTACTGCTGAATTTTTAGATTTCGCCGCCATCTGGCGAATTGAAACTTGGCAGACCGGGTCGCCTTGATCTATAAATGTGAAGATTACTATAAGCTTCGTGTGTGCACGAAATGTCTTGTTTTGTTCACGAATCTTACAAGGTTTACACGGAAACTTGATTGTAATTATTAAATGTATTGTAATATAATAAAATAAATGAATGTAATTTAATAACTTCATGATATCTTTTTTGGTGGCATGTGTGCGCGTGAATCGCAAAAAAATATTCTCATAATTATTTTTCCTAACGCACCAAAAAAATAATAACTTCAAAGATCGAAAAATTCTTCAAAAGACGTATTGTTCGTTCCAATTTGTGGTTTGATATATTTTGATTATTTTAAAATTATCTATAATAAAAAAGCACAAAAAAAGAATCTTGGTGCTGGATATTTCATAAGGACGTTGCCTTAAGAAGTAAAATCAAATAAAGTCATAAGACTCAATATATTGAACGTAATATCTGTTATAATTACATTAGGGAGGAATAAGGAAATCATTTCACATTTCTTACGGAATGTAATATATTAATTGGCCTAATATCGGAAATGCTTCAATTTAATTTAATAAGATCAATAGCATTTTAAGCTTTCAGGACAAATGTGCATGTAAATAGAATACTATACAATTTCAAAAGGACAAAGAAAACACGACGTAGTCTAAAACTTGAAGAAACAGCTTGTTAAAGTCTGTGATGTTTCTACAGGTTCAATATTATTTAGTGCATGAAACATTCAGAAATGTTATTGTCCCAAAGAAGGAAATGAAGTCTAGCAACAGTTTATATATACAAAGATTACTTACGGCATCTACAAGAAAAGGTTAGTAAAAATAATATAAGACAGCTTGGTGTGTTAAATATTTTATCATACTGTGTGTACTCCTAACAGAACATTATAAGCTGGCAAGCAACAAGGAAAAAATAATCCAGAAACCCCAAAAAATATTGTGTATAAATATTTACTGTACCTAGTAATATTTCACATTAGCAGTCATTTTTATATCAGCGAGATTTCACTGTCGCATACTGGTTCATATTGTAAGCTTATTAAGTCTGGGAATTTATAACATTACTCCTGTGTTGTTCTAGTGTTCTCGATATAACGTTATTTAGGCATCTTTATTCACTTTCTTAGTTGTTATTATTGATGCTTTTGGCAATGCTTCGCTTATGACTTTTCTATGGTTGTTTGAGATATGATATTATTAATTGCATTATATTGTGTATTAAAATATTCAAGAAATCTGATACACGATAAATATTTAATTAAAATCACCATAGTAATTGCTTTTACCGCGCGGTCATTAGTCGCTATTTCTAGTATGCAATAGTAAGTAGACACATAAAATTAGTAGCCTATAAAAGTATTCACTTTGGAGTTGCCTCTGTCATATTCAGCTAAGCCTTGATATAATAAATTATGTATCTGTATCTATATCAGCCCATATACGTCCCACTGCAGGGTACAGGCCTCCTCTTAAATCGAGAGTACGATTTAGAGTGCTTAGGCCACATAGCCCACCACCCTGTCCTAGTGCGAGTTGGCAAACTTTACATACCATATAAATTATATTTATGTTTATTGCACAGTAAATGAGGTACATTCGGAATCGTTTATGTGTGTCATCAATGCTAGCCCTCGCTTTAATTACACCACCCATAGAATAATTTATGTTATGAAATAAATTCGCCAATAACGTTAGAAGATAAATCGAGATCTTCACTTAAGTACGGTCTACCCACACCTAAACCTGTATAACAATAATACAGAGTGAAAGGCAAACTACTACCCACGACGCGAGTAGATCCGCTAGTCTTAAACCCAAATGGATGTTCAACACTATAACCTTAGCATTAAAGTTCAGTTTCATTTGAATATGGATCAGAGTTGTGGAAAATGGCAACGTTAAGTATTGTTTCAATGTAGTGTAGGTCGGTTTGTAAGTCCTTAGTCATAACATGGATTATCTCGATACAAGTTGAGAAGGCTTCTACTATTCCTCGCTCTCTGGAGGTTGTTGCAATTGCACATATTCTGAGTTAATCTTAAAATAAATCCATATTTTTAAAACTGTGTCTATTTTCCTATTAAAAACTCACGAAATTTTAATTTTTACGGATATAAAATGATCACTATAAAGCTTGTCTGAAAGCTAATTCTACGATTTTCTTATCTTTTACGAATTCCTCCAATTCAACTTAGTAAATCTGCATTCTATGGCTTATCTTTTTTTGTACCTTTATCTTTCCCATACTTATGATAGTATCTTCAAAAAGAGATCCACATGTATTATTAAAATATTTCATGCTGTGTTGTTATTTTAATACAAGTTTTCTATATTTTTAATTATTTATAAGTAAATACAAAGAATACTCAATGCACAGATGACCGAGTTGATAATGATGAGTATACAGCTGAGCAGGAAGTTATAAAGGCCGGTGATGTCGCCGCCGGTGCGAGATCTCGCGCTTTGAGGTCAACACCTGCTAGTACGGCAATTAGTGCATGCACACTCCACGTATCGCGCTTGATGACACATTTTACTCATTCCCTCCTATAATAACTCACGCCACAGTAAAGTATTGCCTGCTTTTCATTAGCAGCTGTTTGATATATTTGGCACAATGTGAATCTATCGCTTTGTCAGCTTTCAGTTTTGGGGAGGTCATAATGTGATTTACGAAAAGTTAAGAAAAAATGATATGCACGACCTGCGAATCAAAATTTTACGGATCTTTGACCCTATTCCGGTCGCCAATAGATAATCTTGAATTTGATAATCACGAAAAGTGTCAATGAAACGAATGACATCCATGCCTATCGTTGCGATGATAGAGGCTTGAGTTCATGTACGTGTTGTGATATTTGAAGGGGTGATATTTTGCACTGAGAGTTTGATACACACAAATCCAAAGAGTGACTAATTAAAAAGTTATGAAATATCCAATTGGAAGCAATATGCGTATACCTTTTCCATTCGTTTAATTGGTAGAATTATTTTTCAAACTAACTCTATTTCGATCCAATCCAGTGGTGATGAGCAATACAAATATTCAGCGATTTTAACCGGATAGTTCGATTTTGCTACGAAGCAATCACGTGAAATATTTTGTCAGCAAAAAGTGTGACGCCAAATTTTAATCCAGTGAAACGTAACGAATATATTGCAAGCCTTTCAAATTATTATCCGAAACAATGGTCACGTTAATGTCGGACGTACATTCAATGTTCAATAGTATTATTTTTATTTCAAATAAAATAAATAAATAATCCATTAGACATATATAATATAGTTCTGAACTCACAGTAAGCAAGTCTTGTTTCGTGGGTATTAGAAACTACAATTGGCTTTTTCCCAGAATAAACAAAAACAAATGTCAGCGGGGTCACAGAAACATTAATATCGGTGCCACATATACAAAGATATCCAAACGTTCATGTACAGTAAACAAAAGTTAAGATGTCTACATTTTTACAGCTATTAGGTACGTATACGGTCTAATAACTTTCCCGTGTCACGGAGCGTTCCGAATTCTTTGGGCAGTGGTTGAAATGATTTGTTAGTTCCAGGCCTCACAATACGCCATTCTTTTATAACTCGGTTCGTAAGTCACTGAAGTATTTTCTTTGGAGCATTGCAGTAGGGGAACTTTTAGCTGAAAATACGAGCCAAGTTTTGCCTTTTACCTTGATAAAAAAAATCTTGCTTCTCCCGGCGGCCATGCATCCAGACACGATAAAATTTACATGTTTCGCTTTCCGCCTTTATTTTATTTTAAAGGGTGAAATAAGACGGCATTACGCAAAGAGAATATTCAATTAGAGACTTCTAAGATTTGTGTTTGCTCCCTAAAAGCCGTTCGAACTTATTGTAAATCGCTTGGCCTTTTCAGTTGTTTTGTTTGTTGCTCTTGTCTTAATGTTTTTATTATTTCAATCTTGTCACAATTACGTTGTCTTAGCGGTCGAAATTAGGTTTGAAGATCTAACTAGATGGGCATTTTTCATTTTAAATGCTCAGGAATATTACAATAATATAATATTAAGACAAATATCAAAAAAGCTGATCGATCGAAAACTAAATCTCTACGCTGACCTTGAATTCGAGCGGCTTGCAATGTGTGTCATTTGAAAGTGTTGACGCCTAGTTGAGAATGTGAATTCGTAGCATATTTGCATCTTTTAAGTTATCACGATAGATAAAGCAATTAGGATACGAATACATTTTAGTTGTCTACTGGCTAGTATACCAGGTCCAAAGTTATATCAATGAAAATAATAGCAATCAGACGTCAATAAATAAATCCATTTTTATAAGTAACCTAGTACATTAATTTTTTTGTCTAAAGCTATTACATACATACATACATAAAGCCATGCCTTTTACACAGAAGGGGTAGGCAGAGGACACCCACGTTTCGCTTTGTGTATTCCGTCCCACGATGTGACTAGGGCGAGCCTATCACTACATCGAGCACAAATTCCTGATTCCGGGCTGATAAAGAATATAAACTTCAATATTACTTTTCCTGTCCCGGGATTCAAACCCGAGACCTCCGCGTTGTAAACGTTCCGTAGTATAACTACGCCACCGAGGCACTCAAAAGTTATTATATACCTCATTAACATCAAAGTTTGGTGCGAAATGATTAAATCAATATTTAACGTCAGTGCTGTCATAAAGTTGTTACGGTCAGCTATATAACTGTAGTTCAGACTCCGAGTGGCTAAGGAGACAATCCACTTTTAGTGCTCGTTATTAAATTTCACGTTGAATTATCTATAAAATTGTTACGTGAATGTGGCGGTGAAAAGAAATTCCGTTATATATTTGACAAGATTGGCTCGGCGGCTTTCAGGAACAAGCTGCTCGACAATGAATGTACTTATAAAATTCTTCCCCACATCGCAAGTACAACGTTTATTCTCGGAAGATTGATTTGAAAATATTGCGAGGCAGCGTGCCGCTTCAATAATTCAATTTCCACGACTTTATTAAAAATGTCTCTAGGAGCCTGAATACAAAAATGATAGATGACGAAAAATTATGTTTATTTTTGTCTATTTTATTAGAAGCAGATGTGTCGCGCCTCAGCAACTGTTCAAATAAGTTTTAGTGTGATCCTTTGATGTCCTTTGGAAGTAATTTTCTCGGTTTATATTTATACATGTAATAAAACTTTGTACTACAGACTGTGTACAGAATGTATTGGGAAATAAGGGCGTAAATAACAAGTTACAAAACCCATTAATAACTTATATTGACTGTTATACTCGTACTATCCTAACATTTAATTACTTTGCGCGGATAGTGTATTAAAACAATGATTTTAGAATTAAGATCCGATAAATAATTAAGCCACCTTGGTACATATTGGGTACCATGCTGTTAACACTAATCGATGTTATTGACTAGCGCTGTCCATGAAAACCCATAATACAATTAAGAATCGTAGGGGCGTTGCCGGCCTTTGAGGGGTGGAAAGAAAAAGGGCAAAGAGGCGAAATTAAAGTGGTATTTGATTCGATTATCATTTTGAAGACTTTATTTTGTGTATATAATTTTTTATTCCAACGAATGGCGAGATGAGCATGCCGTTCATCTGATAGCAAGCGATATAACTGCTTATGGACAGTAGAAAAACCAAGCAACACCATGAATCATAAATCAAAGCATATTCACTGCTGTCGCCATCCTGAGACATAAGATGTCAAGTCTCAATATGTCCAGTAGTTACGCTAGCTAGAATGTTCTTCAACCCGGAACACAACAGTGCAAATACACAGCAGCTATTTATGCTGCTCAGTTCGGAAAAACTAATATCATGTGCGCAGCATTCGTTATGTCGATGGTCTCTCCCTATCACATTTAAAGACGGCAATAAACTCAGCAAAGTGTGGGTACTATTAAGCGTACGTCTGCTTACTCCCTTGGGCTTAGAGGAGTGAGCTTATATATCTGTTATATTTATTCCGCATAGTAGTCCGGTGACATCGACCTTGACGTCAAAGCCCGTATAAGCGCTGCTTGGGCTAAGTGGAGAGAGGTCTCAGGCATACTCTGCGACCGCAGGATGCCGATGAGGCTCAAGGGTCTCATCTATAAAAGCATCATGCGGCCGGTGCTCCTGTATGGTTCTGAGACGTGGCCTGCCCTCAAGCGGCACGTCCAGGAGGTTCACGTCGCGGAGATGAAGATGCTGCGATGGATGTGCAACGTTACGCGTTTGGACAAAATCCGTAACGAGCACATCCGTGGCAGTCTTGGTGTCCGCGATGTGGGTGATAAACTCCAGGAATCCCGCTTGAGATAGTATGGTCACGTCCTAAGGAAACCGCAGGAGTACGTCGGTAATGTGTGCCTGAGCCTCAATATTCCCGGACCTCGACCGCGGGGTAGACCCAAGAAGCGCTGGCTCGATGTCGTCAAGGAAGATATGAGGGTCAATGGCCTTACTATTGAGGATGCCGAAGATCGGGCGAAATGGAGGAGAATTTGCCGGAAGGCGGACCCTGGCACCGGCCGGGATAACGCCAGGTAGAAGAAGAAGAAGAAGAAGTAGTCCCCCGGAAACACTAACAATTGTAAACTGAATTATTATTTCTTCAACTATAAGGAGATTAGCATCAATATAAACGCGATCGTTTGAATAACAAACGGCATAAATAAATATTCCACGCCGAAGATCAAGGTGGATTGCTCGTAATGACATTTCGAGAACTACTGCTTCTGTATAAATGGTTGTCTTGATTCTGTAGTATAAATATTATGGGACCGCTAGTATAAACAACGCTAGAGAGCGAGCGCCGCGCGCAAACAAATTATCACCGCCATTGGTTCTCAAACTGTCGGTGTATTTGCTTAATCCTGTTTGGTTACGAATTATTGAAATTAGACGGCGCAGTTGTGATAGCGAATTTGTCGTGTGTTAAGTCTGCAGGGATGTTTGTCTTTTTGGTTCGAGATATTGGGTACGAATTTAGTATGTAGAGTAACATATGAAGGTTGTTTTGTGTCTCTAAGCTTGAAGTACCCGACATTACACTGATTAATTACTGGAAACATTGTACATTTTATATGGTCAGAGTTGTGTCCTTCAGCGTCGAAGTACAGATCATTATGATCGGTGGTTAGTTCCGCTAGCAATTACGGTATCAGGAAAAAAATAATCTAATCCTTTCACTCATAATTTTTCTACGCACAATAAACTGCGATGTTCGTTGTTGTGACATAATTGGGTCGCAAGTTGAATTCATTAAGACGGAGTGAAATATTACATCCTTCCCTTAATGAAATAACCGGCCGCCAGATAACGTTTTTAATGAAAAATAACTGAGATTTTTTAAAGCCAATTTATTAAATGGATGCTCTTCAATGTGCGTTATATTAAAGTTTTGCAGCAACGTTGATATTTGTTTTAAGTGTACTCTAGAATTCGGGGGCGAGTTAAAAGCGTACTTAGCGTGTGTGAAATGTTGAGGAGCGCTGGTGTCGGGACAGCGGTGACGTTCACCTCGACATGTGGTTTTAATGGTGTGCACTCTAATGCAGAGATGCTCTACTTCTCCTTGCCGCTTTTATTCATAAGTGCCTCGGAAAACGTGAATCGCTTTTTAATATATTTCCTATTGTTCGAAAGAACGGTGATATATAAACTGCATGTTCAGATTGAAACCAAATGTTTTTTCGAATGTTACTGCCGTAAATCCAAAGGCTTGGGTTGCATCAATCTGAGTCTGACAAACTCTTTTGGAAAGTGCGCGACACCGCGCTCGATTAGTGCACGGCCGAGGACGGACGGGGACGGCTGGCGGAAAAATAAAGAGCGCCCGAAACTAATCTACTCCCACGACCTGGCTCGTCTCGCAGAATGGCTGCGTATTTTAATCAGACATTCCTAAATGGATTTTTTTATTAAGTGCCGGCTGTGAGCGGACTCTTTCCTTTTAATTTTTTACGGCACGTCGAGACTCATCGAAACAACTGTACCTGTTAGTTCTGGAATGCGTAGAATGCTCTCCGCTACGGTTTTACCATTGTGTTGATTAATAACGCTTAAATGCATGTGTGATAAAGGCATTGTTCTCGCTGCAATAACTTTTTTTACTTTACAAGGTTTATGTGTAAACATTCATTGTACGATGGGAGTGCAGGCACGTCCCAGGGAGAGCTACTTTATTTTTCAGTGCCAGATGTTTTAATTAATGTGTGCATTTGTTTTGAATCGTACTTCTTTATTGTACCTAGTTGTTTAATGGTTTTGTATTCTACTTTAGGTCAGGCTGATTACACGGATCTATGGCAACATACTGACTTTGTTTTGTACATCGTTGAATTACTAATTCCATTAGATGCTTTTCGTATGTCATTAGAATGACAAATATTAAACTGCAAGTGTAACAGTATCTGTACTATTTACACATACATTATTTCATAACAATTGTCTCCAACCAATCTTTACACCCCATAATACAAACACAAAACATCGAAAAGTTCCACGAATCGATACTAGTGTAAAAAAAGAAAAACATTTTTCGTTCCAATACTTATCAGGCATAACGCTCCAGTGCTTTCATTGCATCGCAACGCTCAATGTATAATAGGCCAGCGGAGATCGAAATGACCTATTGTCTTCAGTTACGCTGGATTTGATAATTCGATTACATGGTACAGTCGTGTATAATGTTATAATGCCTTTGTTGTTTTAGGCTGCGTTTTATTCAGGTTGTGGGTATAGTCTTTTATGTATGTAATAATGTAGAAAGGCGAAGTTAGTTTAGGATGTAGCCCTGACATTGACAATGAGAGAAAACAATCTTTTTTTTAAAGTTATGAATGGCGAGACGAGTATATCATAGACAGTAACCAAACCAAACAACACCATGAATTACAAAGGGACGGTTGGCATTCCACTGCGTTCACCATCCTGATACATAAGCTGTTAAGTCTCAATATGTCCACAACTTATATACTCTGGATTCAATGTCCTTCAAACCGGAACATAACAGTGCATTTACACTGCTGTTTGGCGGGAGAAATAGACTTTGTGGTGGTACCTACCCAGGTGGCCTCCTACATATGAGAGACCTGCTGTCCTCTTGGTGAAGTCACTGGCTGAGGATAAATAGTTCGGTATTGGTGATAGAAGATATTCATATGTGGCGTATTTCGGGTTCAATCTGTGATTTGGAGTTTAATTTTATGACGTCATTGTGGATACACTATTGGGATTGTACCTATCATCAACTGAACTGTGTATTGTTGTTACTTTATCGTCACAGTATAAAAGTATCAACCATTTAACAGAAACCTTTAAGAATATGAATGGGCAGCTTACCTTCCGGGGCGATACCACTGTCTCACAGGAAATCAACGTGGAACAACACCTTAGCTGTTGCATTTCGTTTGGTGAGTGATATTGCCGGATGTCCAATATCCCTTTCGCTTCCTATCCTTTTTCCTTCCCGCTCTCCCCCCAATTTGATGGATGTTCATGGACGGTAGTGATCACTAACCACCAGGTGACCTCTTTGCTTGTTTGCCGGACCTATGTTGTAAAAAAACTGTAATATTCATTGTAAGTGTAAAACTTACGTCTTCCTTCAAGAATTGAATTTCGTTTCTTAGATTCATATCCGCTTCGCTTCACGTTTCTTTAAAATTACATTTTCGTATGATTTTATAAAATGTTTGGCGAAGAAAATTGACGAAACCGATTTCATTATTTACAGCAGTGTTTCAAATGTACTTCGATATTCGTCGGAACTTACAGCAACGCCTATTTATCGTTTCTGAATTGAAATACGAAAATGACGATTGTAAATTTTTAAATAGGTTTTAATTGTGTCATTCTTATTACATTATATTTATTTTTATTATACATTCTTTAGGTACAACCGATAACACACACGTAATACATTTTTCTGGGTTCAATATAAACCTTAATATTCATTTGCATCTAGAGAACCAATATTCAATTAAATAACCACACTAAATACAATTTTAACTACGAATAACAAGTTATTTATTACTCATGTTCAAACACATAAACAGTTAAATAAATATTCCGGATTTAACTCATATACTATAAGGAAAAATGATTTATTATGCTTTATAATTAATACGTCGACAAAGGAAGCACTTCTTAAATCTTACAAACTGTTAGCTAATTTTAAGCTAGGAAGGACCGACTAACGACCGGATATTTTCGGATCAGTCGTACGATCAGAATAAAAAATAAAAGCTACGACGTCCGCGCTCACTTCATAATTTATGGACACCCTACTTTATCGGTTTGGTAAATTATGTTCCTCCTTAATTAATTTCTGTTTTTCTTGGACGGTGCTTTTAGTTGTCTCGCGTATTAAGTTGTAAAAGATGTTATGAAAGTTTCAATTATGTTTGGTCTAAAAACGTCATTTTATATTCATGCACGTGTTTATTTTTATATGAGAGCTGTAAACGTTTTTTATGAATCTTACCATTTGTGAATCAGTTTTATCATTATATGGTTGGGACCATGATAATACGAGTTTTATTGTCGAACGCATGGTGAACGTTCTAAATAATTATTGTTTTAATATCGAAGGGAAAAGAAAGCTAAACTAAGCCAAATGTGCATTTAAACTAACAACAATAAACCTACTCGAACATATTAGGAAAATGAGATTTTTATTCTTGTTTATTTTTAACGTTAGATCAAAACAAAATCTTTTATTTGTATGCCTGCATTTGGCTGCCTCGGTGTCGCAGCGGGTTAGAAGCCGGCTTGGAAACAGACCGCAGAACCGAACTCACTGTTAAGCAAATTTGTTAATATTTCAAAGCTAAATTTATAAAGGAAACCTAAATTCGTGCAAATTGAATTACACAACCTGGGAGTTCGAACCTATGTGAATCTTTACATACATACTTATACATTGTAACTAAACCAATGAGAAGATACTTAGGGCAAGTATCACTAGTTCCTGATAAAGTCTCTGATAGCTATCTGGCACTTATAAATCAGATAAAAAACACGATACAAAACTTTTGCAACCGAGTTTTGTATTTTATCTGACAGATAAATGCCAGATACCAGGGGCTTTAACGGGAACTAGCGACACAGCCCTAAAGGTCGCATTTAAAATAAATACTAATCTAATACCGGAAACCATATTTTAGTACGATACTTTGATTGAACAGACATAAAGATATCTTTCCAATCACAGAGCATTTCCCCATGCGTAAAACCTGAAGCACTCTGTTCATAGTCGATCATAACCACTACCTTCCGTAAGGTCGTTTGACAAGATAATTTCGCAGGTGGTCTGGCAAGCCCGTCCTATATTAAAGATTTCCTTTGAAGCAAATTAACTCCAACACTTCAACAACATTTAAGAAAGTTTAATAAGCTAGTACAAACTTGATCTTACTCGCAGAGCTACTTTGATTACGTGGTATTTATTTGTTTAAACGCTTATAATAACTGGGAAGGCTATTATTTCTGACTGGTTATGAAACACGAACTATTGTATATCGTGTATATGTATATTCACTAGATTTTATTTCACCGTTTCTCCGTAGTATAATATACAACATTGATACAACTGAGCGACTTTTCTTTAAACTGCATATACTAGGCACCATTTTCAAGCTCTGTACTAAAAATCAATTAAATAGGAACAATAGTTTAGTCATAAATGATTTTTTAAGTTTTTGCCCTCTTTGAACACGCTGTGGCTTTTCTAACAGCTGATTGCGTCCAACGCATAGGTCATTCACCTTAAAACGACAAATCTTACTAAAATCTATGCGCTGTTGCTGCTCTGACACAAGTCACACAAATAAGTACAACTAAATTACTTTAAAAGTTGGCGATGCAAATAAGAAAGCAATAAATACACACACACTTACACTTTCATTACGAGAGCGACATAGCAAAACATCCTGTGCGTAAAAGAAATAGAAATAGGTCAGTATGTGTGTGTGTGACACGTACGCAATTGACCTCTAAAAAATAGTTTTTAGTCTGCCGCCGGTATCCTTTCAGAACGCATGTAGCAACACGGAAGCTCCTGCGCCGCCGCGCCGCGCCGCTTTGATCTTGCCGATCTCGCGCCGATAATTTTAATTTTGTCTTGTTATTGACACTACTCGTAAATAAGTTTAAGACATTATTTATTTTTTTATTGTGACAGGACACGTAACTTCGGATAATTATTATTTAGTGTTAGTGTTTCTGTGTTATTGACTGCTAGCCAACAATGAATCGGTCGATTAGGACCTGTACGGTGGCCACCGCGATCTCCGGACCTAATCCCTTGGATTTCTTTTTGCGGGGCTTATTAAAGAGCTAGAAATAGGGTTATTAAGCATTTTAAAAACTAAAGTGGCTAGTTTTGTACACTGACTTAATAACAATTTAAACAATAATAATATTGTCCGTCGCTATAACTTGTACGTTCATGTAAATGGAGGACATTCCAAAATTTAAAAATCTAGTGCACCTAAGTAAAGTATGTTGTGCGCGTACTTCAAAAGTACCTAACTACGTGTAGTGACCAAAGCCACGCTGCGCCGGCGGCGTGGCCTTGGCGGCGCGGCGCGACAATAACACATGCCGCGCGCGACGTTGCCAATTTGTTATCTATTCGGATCTACAGGTCAGTGAAATGTACTTACACAGGGTGGTTACGTTTTACTCTTATTTGTAAGCTATTTAGTTTGTTTGAAACAAACAAAATCTCAGTTTTGGTATTATTATTTTTTTTGCCGTATCGAATAAATACCAAGGACGTATAGTATACGTAGTGTAATTTTATGCCCATAGGTCACATCAACTTTGTATTATATTTCTGGTCTTTGGAACCAATTGGCAACAGCAGCATTTCCAGATAAATACGACCTGGCGACCTTCAAAAACAGAGCTTTTGGCCTCGCATCTTCATGCCCTATGGTGTTACAGATGTTTATTGGCGGCGGTGATCCGTGAACCGTATGCTCGTCCCCCCCTATATTTGTTTATTTTATTTAACTTAATATACAGACATGGGACATAGGCGGACTTAATGCCATCGGCAATCTCTGCTAGTCTTCCTTGAGAAGGTGCAAAGATGACAGAAGTAAAATAAAAAAATAAACAAGAAATATGGAAGGAATGTTTATTATTGAATATTACCTCCACCAAGTATATCGGAGTATTAATAGCGAAATTATAATAAGTAGGCTGTACTTAATTATCCTTTGTGCTAAAATGTAACGTTAACTGCGCTGCAACGCTGATTTTCAATGTGAGGCCGGTATGATCCGACCATGTAACCACCTAATAGTATCTACGTTTAATAACCTTTGTTAATTTTCGTCTAGTATTATGCAGGTTCGTCAAATTTCTATGCATACACAGACATAAGCTTATGCCTCGCATATATTTGTCAAACAGCAGTGTAAATGCACTGTTGTGTTGAGTATTGTAGCCAGAGTTTCTACTGGACATATTGAGATTTAACATCTTATGTCTCAGGACGGCGAGCGCAGTGGAAGTTGGAACGCCAAGAATTTCTTTGTAATTCATAGTGTTGTTTGGTATTGTTAATGTCCATGAGCAGTCAAATCGCTTGCCATCAGGTAAATGTCATTCATAGTAATAAAAATTAGTTCTTTCGGTACTGGTGATGTAATAGAGCTGTGCATAAGTTCCATTTCCAGGGAACTCATATTATGAGACTTGTCTAATCGGAAAATCTCACATGAAGTAAAACCACGTTATATACTTATATAGACTTTACAAATGAAACGGTTCCATAACATTAAAAATATTACCAGATAGACTACAACTATGTAAAGGACAATAAAGCACATATATGTGGTGTAACTTTTCTAGATATACTCCGGCGTAGCTGAGTTAGTAGAAAATTCTGAACTTCTCTTCAAGAGTAAATTGAACAGTTAACTGACAGCACATCCCTGCCCGTTCTAACTTGAACTCATTCGCTTGATAGAATATTCAGTACTAAATGGCAATCTTAATTTATCTGCATTAAATAAATTATTCATAGTATCCAAGTCCACTCTCTCAAACGACACATAAATATTTGTTGCAGAACAAAATTTATTTTCATAATACTATGGTAACACGTATCGGTCGCAGGAAATGGCTAAATATGTATTTTGTATAGTTAAGGAATGTGAATTATGTTGCTTGATAAAATAGAAATGGTTATTGAGTTCAATATTGCTTTGGGTGGAGTAAAAATATAAATAATAAACATTAATGTTATAAATCTTTGCAACATCAATAAATTATATCAAATTATGGTGATACATTTTATGCTCACATTGCTATCGTTGCATTACGGGAAATAAATATCTCAGGCCTAATAAATATATTCTCAGACCAATGTATTAGATAGGAATAAAAATTATTATTTAGTTTTAGTATCAATCGATGATGGCGTGTGGTGGGAATGGAGTTAATGTCGTTATTGTAATAATTTCATATGAATTTATATCCCATGTTTTAAATCAGAAGTTTGTTTAAAACAAGGTTATTATCAATTGTGAAAATAAGTTCATCAAAGAAAAAATTACTATATATTACTTCAGGTGGGTATGTACAATAAGTTTTAAACAAGGAAATAGCTAGAATACTTGATTACTTCAATACTTCCTGATATACATAAGTAATGAGACGCAACGGCGATTCATTAGTAATGGAACTAAACAAAACACACATTATGCTTCAAATGCATTACGTATTAATATTGATATTTTTTGTAATAATTCTGATGTGATCACACGTATTGATAGACGTAGATAGTAAAAAATACATATATCCAACCAGTACTTTCCGATCTAGCTCTGACCCTATTTCGTCATCAATTGCGTTCAAATAACAAGTCTGCTTATTTTACAGTCACTTACTTTAATCGAACACGAATTGCTGTACCTTTGATCTATTTTCGGTTCATTTGTCTGGCCTATTTCTAGTCGGTGGAATGAGGAGACGAACATGCTAATTAACGGATATTTCTTCGCTTTACACTTGAATGATTGTTAGAAGCTTCTTGTTCCATTAATTATTGGTTGGTTAAGTTATATCAGTCTGGTAAAATATAGGGTAGTGTATATGTTTGACCAAAGCTCTTCTTTTTATAAGGCCACGTATTTAAAGTAGTGAAGGTCAAAAGCCGAGCATACTGTTTTATCTTTTTCTAGAGGATATTTTATATTTATATATTGATAAACAGCGTTTGCAATTTGTATCCATCCTCAGGCCATACCAATGGAAAAAACATGCTATTTGTGGAAACTTTTAATCGACCTTTCTTTAGTTATATTATTTGTTATTATTTTTAAGACAGTTGTAAATTTTTCTAAAATAATTAAATAAAAACGAATATCATGATATGTATACATAGTTATGATCCTTCTTATTTCAGATCTTATGTTTTACAACCTGGTTTTGCAATTTAGTATCCGTTGCAATGTATTTTGCAACTCCTGATTTTCAGGCATGACAGGAAATTTCAGGGTAATCGAAGCACACGAAGTTATATCGCTATTTCCCTTTCCCTTCAACTAAAAAATCTATCAATCTTGTCACAATATTTTATCGATGGGATGATCTTATAAAACTACATTTTCTGACACACTTATGACTCACAAAAACATGATAAAGGTCACAAGGCCATAATAGAAATAAAGATAAACGTCCGTTCATAATATGATAAACCTAATCATTTTGGAGCTTTAAAGTATGAAATATACACATAGAGATGATTTGAGTTAAGCACAAGAATAGAAATGGAAGATTTGGAACGGTTTCAATTTTGCATACAAAAAATGTATATCAGTATCCATAGTGGAATCTTGAACCGAAAACCATATATTTTGCCAAGACGATTTTTTTTCTTAATATTTTTCCGCATACTAAAATATCTATATAATATATCTATACATTTGTTTCAATCAACTATGTACTATCTAAGTATTACAAAACACACTTGCGCATTGCAATCGGACTGCCACCTAAAATGATTTATTAATTTAATACCTAAGGCTGAACGTGAAATTCCTTTGCGTAAAAAGAAAATTGTATTTATGTCACGTCCTTAAAATTTTAGGCGCGGAAAGTTGATACAGGCCTCGCGGGGGATTATAAGTGAATTTATTAAAGCCACTGTGAAGACCTGCGTATTACGAGTTAGCACTTCGTTAACTGGATACAAAGTAATTAAGTGTGGAGTAGCTTTCCTTACAGGTCCGAAGTTGCCAGGAATTCCTTCGAGAAATTTATTGCACCTTTCTCTTTACGACTGTTGTAAAAATTCCACTTAATTATGAAGAAACAATCTCTTATGCGTCGCGGAAGGGCTTCTTGTTAAACTTTTTTTAATTAGAGATATTTGTGGCCTTATTCATAGATAGTTTTAAAAACTATTTTATTTATCGAATGTTTTTTCTCTTTCAAAGGACTTTTGAATTAAGTTTGAGCGTTGGAATGTTTTGTCATTCGATAGCTTAAATTAGTTTTAAAACTGTCTTGTTGGCTCTTGTTTTTATTACTTATTATTTTCATATATATTTTTACGGCTTCTGTGAAACATTGTTTTCATCTTTTACAACGTGATTTAGCTTATGAACCTATTCAAGCGTGCAAGCGGCTACTAGAAATGCCAAAACATCGAAATCTATACCAGGGAAACTCCCATGGCTTTCTCTCGTATAAAAATAATATTTGGGACCTAAAATTCCAACATGACGTTAAATTAATAGAACTTCTTATTCTCACAAACATTATTATACTTCAATGTTCACAAGGAAAATGTCATCGCGCAATAAATCTGCGTACTTTGTATTTGTACAAACATAATAACAAGTTCTGTAGATGGCATCTAACGACCGGTCGTGTACTCGGTCAGTTTGCCCCAACATGGTATATGGGTCACGGCGATATTACCTAAGAGGCTACCACACGTTACATCGCATTGATATTGTAAATCACTCAAAAGAATAACATAAAAACCTTCTTTTTTATTTGTTTTGTCGGTTGTGATCTGGCCAGTCCTTTAGAACGTTTTTTTAGACTATTATGCGGTCTAATGACATGAATAATCGATTACGTATTACCATAGTTGGCAAAAAAGAACAGACCTTTAAAGTTGTGAATTGTTATAGATAATGGATAACATAAAAAAACCCTTCTTTAAAAAAAAATTATTTCGTTTATGGTCCCGCAATGTAAAACTTTTTGCGATTATTCAATCAGTAGGCTACTATTAGGAACAAAAGATGATGTATTATGTAGTTAGTAAAAAAACAGTGTTTAAAAGTTTAAAGTTGTTGACGTACCTATTTAATTAAAAATAAATAATAATAATTATTATTATTTCTATATACCATCTAATGAAAGCGAATGTGTTTAAAACCGACATCATGATTGTGGCTGAAGTGCGTTTCTCTTTCCATTAGTTGATGTCGTTTTAATCTGGACTGAGTGTATCGATTTAAAAATTATTATCCATCAAAGATCAATTTATTTGAACCACGTTTTTAAACCTCACTTATACGTAACAATTATGTCATTTAATATAATTTAATCGATATAGTGTCGATTATAATTTAGTCAAAAGCCGGAATGTCGAAACTGTAAATACATTTTCCGGCAATTCCGCTAAATATGAGACAATATGAAACCAGGCCAAGACATTATACAGTTGAATGAAATCACCTCTTCCCGTTATACCGGTGTTGCTACCCTTGAAGCTGTTCGTGCTTATCACTGCAGCCTTACGATTGACCTTTAGCGGTTATGCAAGCGTTAAGTAACTTAATCATCTTAAATGATCGCACGGAATTGCTGTACTATCGATTCGATATTGACGACTTTTCACGTTTATAATTTAAAACTGGAATATGATTCATTTTTATTTTATTTTTAAATGTCTTTATTTTGCATGGTGATAATAGTACTGGTTGGTTCCATGTCTGCAATATTGTATTGCATTGATTTCTAATTTAATTTTAATGATGAATCAACGTAAGCTTTATCTTTATATCCGTTTTTGAAGTGGGTTGTAAAACTAAAATCTATAATTAAGATTGGAAACCCTTAGATAAATTAAAAAAATACGTTACAGTCGCGTTAAACTTTACTCAGTCTTTGATTTAAAATTCAATTTACGGTAAAGGTCGGAAAATATGATAGGGAATTATCATTTAAATGAAAAATTAAGACCTAGCGGAATTGAAAAATTCATTTGCATGACTTAAAATGCTATTTGTGAATACTATTTTAAGCAAAAGCGAATATTTTAGTTCACAATTCAATAAGCGCATAAATATTGGCTGTATGTTTTTCGGTATTCTTTGTCGATTTACCCATATAAGTTATACAGGTGCAGTAAATCTTTCATTGTTCCGAAATTGTCGGTGCGTGATCATACTTTTTTTTATTTGTTACTGAGAATGCTATAAATACGTGCTTTATTATTTCAAACCTAATTCTGTTTCGATATCGCAATAGAGCCATAAATAATAACATTTTTATTATTTGAAAGGCGTAATCGACTGTAATACCTTCTCGATTGTAATGTTTCAATGAATATTGATTTCGGTGATCGATGTTTCGTAATCTTTTATTAAAGAAGAAAATATTCTTACATTTATTATGATATATTTTATAAGACTAAATCATTATTGGTAACTATTTCGCGGGCATGTAATATGTTTTGTTTTTAATAACAATATTGTTGAACTAAAATATGCATAGTAAATCAATAAATGGATTACTGTTAAATTTAAGTAATCGTTGTTTTAGCCAATAAATTGATTCTTGTAAAATTTCAAACGACAAAATCTTATTGATTTATTTTTAATAATCCAATTGTCGCATTCTTACAAGGTTAGTTATAAGCAGATTAACATTTAAATTATGTGTTAGATAATCATTATTATGTCCAGTTATAAATTAGTTTTTGTTATTTCATTAATGTTGTCAGAGATTACGGTAATGATAATCAAACATTACATTATTCACAAGGTTGTTAACTATCTCAATAGGATTAAAATTACAACTCCAAGTATCAAGGATGTACTTAATGCGAATCAATCATTATGTACTTCATCACTTTACTTCATTGTATTTTATAATGTTACACAATTTTCCTACGTTGTCGCATTTTATAAAATCAATAGGTAAGCCTTAGTATGTCCCATAAAAACATATTTTGTGGAATCAAAATTAATCTTTTTAACTCAAACTAATATTATTTTCTGCAGTTGCCCTTTTGCACTTTGAATTCCTAATATTACGAATATTCATTTAGATTTAGTAGTCTGTGGATTTCGGTTCATTTTGACAAAGGCCATGATTTTATTAGTAATAATAACGTTAAAATTTAAGAATTTTCAGTCAACATAATCCTAGGTTTTATAATAAAATATGGTACGACGTACAAACTGATGTACAAAGCTCTTCCTGTTATAATTTTAAACTCAAACTTGATGGCCGTCTTGGCGCCTAAACAAACAATGTTAGAGAGCGGAGTACGGCCTTTTTGAGTATATTTATCTTTAAATATTTATTATCCTTCGAATACAGAGTAAATAATATTAATGTAAACATTACGTATCGACTATTGAATCGGGACATTTTGGGGACGTAGAAAAATAGACATCAACTCTATGCAAGCATAACATTGCAAAGCTCAAACATTGTGAAGGCTGGGGGATTATGATTTATTGCCATATTTGTTTTATTAGGGTATCGAAGGTTAGAATTTAGAAAGCATTATCGTAACTCTATGTGCTGAAGTGAGGTTCGTACAAGTTGAATACGGGGTTAATCAGAAGGTAGTGATTTTGGTGACAATTTTTGTAGAATATCCCATACATAACAATATAAATATCCTGTAATTACATATAACAATTAATGATGTTAATGTGACTGGTTATTAACAAAACTGTAAGCATCCAGCAACGGAAAATCAAATCTCTTCACGTCCCAGAAAAATGCCGGTAACCCACAATAGTTGACAAACAAACTGAAGTAAATAGTTAGCTTAATCGTAAACAAAAATACAACAAAAGCTAATGAATGGTTAATGCAAGCGGAAGGACCTGGATCGTCACGGCGCGAGACAATAGGCCACAACTACAACACCGCTGGAAAATGGATTTGCCTCGAATGCGAAACGCGACCCAGTTTCACTTTTACCTGTAATAATTCTGCGCCAGTATTGTGAGTGATTTGATTTACGCAGCTTTACGAACGTATCGGGTAAGAAACGGGTAACAAAAGTGTTTTTTACTCGTACATTTTGTTCAAGAACGTCTACAAAAGAAACTAAACTGTCTGAATTTTGTATTGTTGCTACAATGGAACGTTTTTGCTGGGTTTGGATTGTTCTTGTAGTTTTTGTACAAAGCAGTAAGGTGATATGAATGGAGTGTAAAAAATCGGAGCATTGAGCAGTGATGCGTTTTGATTAAATAATCTTCGAGAGCTGGTGTAAAATTAATCTAGTGCCATCAATAGAACTATCGACTGATCCCACGGTAAAGTATTGTTTAAGATTCCACCGCAGTTAATTAAATCATGAATTTAATTCCCACTAGTTACACAGAAATGTTGAGTGAAAAGTGTAATAGAGAAGCATTTATCAACAAAATGGGCAATTATAATCCCAGGAAAATAATGTTTTTTCAAATGAATTGAAAAGCGTACATAAACAGAATTGCGGAAATAGAATAGATAATAGTTTTTTCTTCACGATGTCAACTTTTTGGAAAATAAAAATATTGATTTAAAGTCAGTCTCATGTTTACCGATAAAAAAGACAATTCTTTTACTACTAGCGACATCTAGATTTCACAGTTTTCGGTGAGTTGTGGACGAAACCGTTAGACCGTGGTGCACGCATTTTGGCTTTAAAATATTAATGTTTCACTTTTGAATAAGTGTAACTTGGACGTAACTTAAAATGTATAACAGCAAAGATTGTAAATAAATATTGGATTTTGTTAACTGTTATTTAAATACAAAATTACCAATTCGAGTTTCAAAACAGTTAAAATGCTGAGACGGCTAATTTATTTGTCAAGTTGATGACGCGGAACTTAGTTTCCATCTGTTTTTTTTCATATCCTACATATTATTTTTTGTTGTGTATTATTTTTCTTTCTTTCTTTTGCCTTTTCGGGATAGACAGATAATTTACATGGACACATACTAAGCTCAATACAAATAAGTTGGATTCTAAGCTAGTGATCACAATCGCGTTTGTATCATTTGAAGTGTTAAATATTTCATTCTATTACAAAACCATGAAGCCCTCAAAAGACAAAAGCATATTAAAAAGTAAGCCTTTTTCAATAGAAAATTAATGCGAACTATTGATCTATAGTCATTCAATAAACAAACACAAAACGAGGCCAATTAAACAATATGGCTTACGTAGAGAATATCCGTTTGCCCGCCGGGATAGCAGCCCGGTATATCCTCTGTTTGTTCCTGCTGACAGCGTTTAATAGGAATCGGTTTAGTAAATAACCTTATATAGAAGCGTCATGAGTCGATTAAGTTATGAACCTTTTTAGTCTTTGGAAGTTTAATTCCGTGCAGGAATTATTTGATGACGATTTTTTCATGGTTGGAATAATTTTGCCGGCCTGCTCGAAACTGGAAGTTAACTAACTGTTGCGAGAAGGCTACGTTTAAATGTGTCACGAAAGTTTTCAAGAAACACGAGGTGAACAGATGGTTGACGGAATAGAACAAATTTTGAGTGGAGACCACGTATTGATGAGTGCATATCCTACGATAATGATTCCAGATTTGATTAAGGCCACCGGAAATCTCTGAATGATTTATATGCAAAAGGGCACATCCTGTGACAAATCGTTCTTATAATGATAACAGTAAAATATTTTGACACTTCGACGTTGGTAATTGAGAGAATTAACATAATCGAGGCTACAGTGTTAATAATTATGCATGTGTATTGTTTGAAGTGCCTAACATATCAACTGGTACGTGCGGTGCGTCGCAAATCGACAGCAATCTGCGTGGAGGCAATCATGCGTCCATAATAACAAGGTTATTACTACTAGCCAAAGGACGAATGCACACTGTTGATGAAATTGTTACTGACCTGGTAATTATGAAATCTACGAAGTGGCTTGAGTTCAGAAGCATATTGCGACTGAAATGGATGAAAGGGTGGAGAAGCTGAAATTACTTTAGAATTATATTTAATCTCCCTTAGAGTTTAGTAGTGACACATAAAAGCTGTAAACCTAAGAGTCCTGATCAAATAATCCATAGCAGTAGCATATTTTATAGCTATTGAAGAAATGTTAGTCTCTAGAATTAGATTTTTACTCCTTGCGACAATAGGTTCGCTTCCAATCAAACTATAAGTCGGGAATGGGGCTAGATTGTGTGGCTTTTTGTACACAAGTTAGCGTAAACAGATTTTTCTTCATTAACAACGATAGGAAGTGAATAGGCACTTGATGAGGACATTATTAGTATTTATTCATTTGATGCTTCATAATTATAAGTGTGCTACATTGAACAACAGAAACTACAATGTAAAGAAAAATTAAAAATCGTGACTATGCCATGCTGCATAATTAGTTTAGTATAGAAAGCGTATAAAGATACTCTTATTGATTAACAATAATGGTTCGATTTCGTATAACAATACCTCGTATCGCGTTAACGACGATAAATCGAAAGGTCAAATAGGCAGAGCAATTTGTTACAACCAATGACTTTGCAAATGGATTGTGCCGTGTCTACTTCCTAAAATGATAGGCTGAGAATCTTCTTGGAATTCAATACTTCGGTATAACTGTCCAATTTTGGGCATTGTTTCGAATAATACAGTTATGTTATCATTATATTAAATTTCCTAGCTACTGAGTTAATCGAATTAGGTATTACTGTAATCATATTTGTAGATTTTAATGCATGAATAATGAATATTCAACTGTACATGTGTTAAGTAGTCGATTTCACCATTAAGTCAGATTACAAATCTTACCAAGGTCAGAAAGTTAACCTTTATCCACAGCTTTCAGTATAAGTAAATCGATCTTTCTGCCATCGATTGAATCGGTTCTATTTAACAGTCTAATCTTTATGATAACTCATTGCATAATTTTGGTGTTTAGAAAGAAATATATATGTACATTATACAAATAGTAATATTGATATTAGTTTCAGCTTTAAAAAATGCATTTCATATGTTTTGATGTGGAATCATAATTTCATTTCCATAGAGAAATAAATAAAATCGGCTTTGATATCGCAATTGATGTAAAATATTGCTTGCATTGCAAATGTATGGTAACGTATTGGTAAATGGATAACCGCCAATCAAATGGTACAATTGTATGAAAATATTGAACGTTACATTTTTAAATTAGCGGTTATTCGACTTATTGATGTGTCTGTGTATATTGATGTTCTGTATTCTATACATGAAGTTACGGGGTTCCGGTAAAATTAGCCATGGAGATGGTTAAAATCAGGGGTTAAGGCTGAGTTGCACAAACTAACTTTGCCAATACCTTTGCCTTTGGAACTGTCATCGCCATACATTTGAGACTTATTAGACCTTGCTAATGTATGGGATTGACATTTCCTAGGTCAAAGATTGTGGCAAAGTTAGTTTGTGCAATTGAGCCTAAGACTTACTACACAGTTTTAAAACGTATTTTAGCTATCTAATGTTTTGTCCCTTTTGGACCACTTTTGAATTCAATTTGAGCGAAGAAGACGAAATAATGCCGTTGTTGTGTAGGTTATTTTAATACTAACAAGGAGGGCTATTTTAAAACTTTGATTATCACCAAAGCGATTAACCTGTCTTTGTCATAGAATACAAAAACTTCTCTCTATTGGGGTGAAACAAGACATGATTTGAATACGTATTAGAGTCTGGTAGGTCCACCAGTTGATAAATAATAATAAATTCTGTTCACAATATTAATGTTAGACGGATATAATGTTTATAACATATATTCTGTCTAATGAAAGCTGAGAGTGAATATTTTTTTTCTTATACTGGCAACAAATATGATTAGTTATTGTTTACATAACCTCTTCAATAGCAATTTGTGAACAGTTTTGTAGTTTTCAGTATTAAACAATGCCTAAAGGAATAAAAAAGGATGTGAAAAAGGTGCTTTAAGACATGATTAATGATTACGAAGCAGTGAAACCTGAAAGAAATACCGTTTTCAAAGAAAAATCGCGATTGTTGTTAACTATTTCCGAAATTGCATGTAGGTGGTTCTAGAAATGTTGATACTTTTTACTGCATTCATCAAATAAAATTAATTGACTGCGATAATATTATATATGATATTTTTGCGACTATCGAGAGAGGTATTATGTGTAATGTATCATGCTAGTTATTAATTAATTATCAATTAATCTAATAATGAAGACTACAGATTTAGTTGGAGACTGTTGGACTGATGGTGTGGAGTAGCTCGGTTTTATTTACGATGATTGATTTATTTTAAACAAATGTATTTATAAGCAGTTTATGTATCAACTATTAGGATTTCGTAGCAAATATGGAAAAAAAATACCCTTATATCTGACAACTCTGTTGGCCATGATCTGTCTGTAGACATCCTGTAAGGTGTTTTCCGTTGACCTAGCATCCTAGAGTGGTTTCATAGTACATGTTTATATAAAAATCCAAATGATGGCGACTATAATGCCTTCCTGATTTTTTGTATATACTTAGTGGGTTTTTAGTTTCAAGTATACACCTTATCTAGATAAATTGAAAAATGCAAGTTTTACTTTTAGGGATTATCAGCGAAACGAAAAACTCGAAGATTAAGAATGAAAAAATACGTCAATTAAAAAATTAAATCATCAAGTATCGATTAGATATTTCTTAGTACACTCAGGGTTGTAAGCGCTAGATTTTTTAAATTTCCCGCTATTTTGCACTCTCAGCTTTCATTAGACAGAATATATCACATACAATAACGTTGTTTTATCTTTGTTCCAGGTAATACGCGTGTTTTTATTATCTGATCGTGAAACGGCTTTATGTGTGAGCGGTACTACGACGGAGTAATCGAGGTAATCAGTTCGTGTACTTAATTATCTTTTGTGTTCGTACTCCTTATAAGTTATTATAGTAACTACTTACTCCTCTATTAATGTCGGTATGTATTATAGTATTGGATTTATGAATACAGCACTCATTAACTTGTATTTTCTTCTTTTGTATTCCTTTTTATTCGCTGTAATTCAATATTTTATTTAGCATCGTATCTTTGGTTCAGTGAACTCATTAGTGGGTACAGTTAATATCTCTACGTTGAAGTTCAAAGGGAGTATATCATTTATTGTTATTGAAGCACTTTTGTAAAACACAAATGTGCCTTACGCTCTTTAAGTTTCGAGTAATTGATAGTATAAATCAAATAAGATTGTTTCTGAGATTTTTATGGGGCCGGTTAATTTAGATTGACTATTTTGTTTGATAATCATAACTCGAGAATTTTCTGGGTATTTTAAAAATCCTGGGAATTGTGTTTTATTTTTAAATTCACCTACTTACTCAAGAGATAATTTGATATAGTGTTCGATTAAACTGTACGACACGATTGAACCGACCATAATTGGTATAGAAAATATTAGCGTTCATGTGAAAATAAGACTAACATTACGGAAGTCCATAGAAATGATTTGTTAAATACTTCATGCAACCCGCAACGAATTTATTTGTATAGAAAAGTTCGGCTAATTTTTCACTGTCAGTATTCTGTTATCTTTGGTTCGGACGAGCAATTAAGCCGCTGTAATTTAGGTTTATTTTGCAAAGATTAGGACCGGGCTTGCGGCCCATCTGATTACGCCACAAAGGGAACGTATGAACAGGTAATTATTTCTAATGTTTTGCTTTCGATGGGGGAACATGAAAGAGCAAAAATACTTACTAATTGGTAATATTACATAAATGTAAAACAAATGCCGGTTTATTTGGATTTGGTTTTTAAATTGGACAATTCTGTTTACTATATTATTTGTAGACTTTTTTATCAAGGTCTTTCAAAATTTCAATTACTGCGTAATCACGGATCTTCTTTTGTATAGTCAATAAGAGGGAAGAATTTTGAGTTATATCCTTAAATATTTATCGTCGCTTTTTTTTACATTGTATGGTTTTTCAATTCGAAACTGCGTTTTGTTGAGACTGTTTGGCTTAAGGGCTTAACGCAGGCAGGCGGTCGTTTGTCATTCATTTATTGTTTAACTGGCGCTGACCCCTTTTTTAAATGATATAACAGAAGAGACAATATTTAAGGATTGAATAAAACCTTTCTTTAAATTGCAATGGAGACACTTTAATTGACATTTATTGTTCTCCATATTCGCGTAAAGATATCAAACATTTATTTCTTGTTAAGGACTCAATAAGTCTTTAAAAGAATGCATCTGTTGGTAATCCCAGCACATCAAGTGCAAAGCGACGCTGTACTCATAATAAAATATGTTACATTAGCCTAACCTTGCCCCGCATTAGTTCTATAATATCATTAGAATGCTATCGACAATCCGATCTCAATAAGGAGTTGGTGTGGACATCTGATTCCGATTGTGATAGGTGAAGGTCGCCGCATAATGCGATGTTATTATTCAACTCATTGCTGCCATTTTAATTACAAATCGAGTTTTGATTGTAATTATTTATTATAACAACTCTTCGTGGCCCGCTAACATTGTTAATGTCGATTAGCATTATCGATTATCGATGCGGTTCAAATATTCGATTATTGTGTTTGCGATGGTTTTAAAGCTACATTTGTTAGCGTGTATTTGGACTACCTAATGTACAGATTTTTGTGTTCATGCACCGTGACTTTTTTTTCTGCATTTTATGAAGTTACTCTTATCACAATAACTAGTTTTATAATTTTATTAGTTTCTTTTAATAGTAATTTCTCGTGATTTCAATATATATGTATATATATTTGTAATTATAAATATGTATTTCATATATAATATATATGAAAAAAATATATTATAAAAATGTTCTGAATTTGCGATAAAAAACGACTATATTTTTTGTGAAAATCTGTTAATACTATCATGTACAGCAAATTAGTCTATTTTAATATTCTCAAACATTCATCCATTGTTGATCCAAATATCGTGTTTGTAGGTGTTACGTCAATACCTGGGCAGCAATAGATGTGTTAAGAGCAATCTCTTGGCATCAGGAAACGAGTTTACTATTGATTGTAATCTGTTCCGATCGGATGTGGTCGCCACGTCGGTGTGATATAACCTGGGATTTGAAAGCCACTTCAAACGATTCGGTGACTAAGACTTTTTATTTTTGTCAAGAACAAATAAATACAGGTTTTTAGGGAGTATTTTCTTAACGTTACATTGGAGTCATCATAAAAAAGCACATATAAGGTGCAAATTAGAGGTTTTCAAGTTTATTGTCAAGACGGGCAATCACGAAACTTTCATCTTTTTATTTTAATTTGTCTAGCTTGGAAAGATCTCAATAGTCCTTTTGGGAAATGATAAGCTTGCTTTAGCCATAAAGTCGCGTCGTCCACTTAGAGCAATCGGGTTAAAGACAGCAAAGGAAAAGTTGGTTCCCTAGGGATATGACGGTTTTACCTTACATAGTATTCTCCTATACCATTAATTAATCAGAGCCTGATATCTAAACTTATCAACCTTGGTATTTTTACCTCAAATAATATCCATTCTACTAACATTCCATTTTTATTCTTGAGAGTCCGCTAACTGGACTGTTAAGCATCCTTGGTATTTGCTACTTTTCTAAATATTTTTAATATTTTGCTTGTGTAAATAATATCCTATAATATTTGCATTAAGGTTGCAAATTGATATTTAAAGCTGAGTATTATAATTTACATGTTTTCGTGTGTCTTTGGTGCGCGATTGTGAGATAAGCACATTCATATTTTATTCGCATAGCATTTTGCTTATGAAGATGTAAATAGTAATGAGGCGATTTGTACACAAACGTTTCTGCTTTCTATGTTTTCAGATGAATGACTGAATTATGTAAATCGTCTAGACTAGAGATATCTTACGTCTTTGTTATGATTGCTTATTGCCAGTTTTGTGTTGTCATTATATTTAGAAAATTGAAATATATTATATAATATACAAATGTAATAGTTGTGTAAAGGTCAAAACTGTTGATTCTGAAGTGATTTCACAATTCTTCACTTGAATAATTACTATTTTTAAATATAAATCACACAGGTTCATCTCTTAAATATTTATAAAGTAAATTATAAAGAACCAAATTGTTATATTATGTTTACAGAGATACCTACCTAATTCGAATATTATTCTTAACTTAGCTCATGCCTTGTATTACCTCATCGCCGTTTTTAAAAAGAGGAATTTTAATAATAGATTATCCAGTGTTTGCGACACAAAGGCATGCAGTATTCGCCGTTCTTGTATGTTGTAATTAGATCGTTGTACCGTCTTCTTGGTATTTAATTGTCCCTTGTAAAACCAGTAGGCATGCGACCGATACATACTTTCAGTCTCCTCTATTTAGGGATTGAACTTTATAATTAAACCCTGGGATCGGCTTTATCGATAAACCCATAATAACTAGAACTAACTGGTAAAATATTATATTTTGCAGTCAATTTGCTACATATAACTCTTTTAAAACCCTTTGCAATTTAGTAATCATCATAATCAGTTCATAACCATCAATTTATTCATGCACCAGGGACCGCGCGCCCCAATGCTGTATGTAATCGTGTATGTACGGCTCATAGTGAACACTCATTACGGGCGGAGCACATACATAATTCATCGCAATAGTTAATAGTACTCAAGCAAATGCCGGAGTGATTGCCGCGGGTTTGTCAATGGCACATTACCGTGAAAGCCGAACAACAATCAACCGCGGAATCACGCTCGGGAACGCGATGATTGCACGAATCATTTGGCCGAAACTGTAAGTAGGCGCATGACGGTAAATGTCAAACATTGGAACAAATATTCAGACTTTTAAAGCTCCATGTTATTGACATTGCGAAAGATATTGGCTTTGGGAGGATGTTTGCGTACAGATATGACTATCTTGGAGTTTTTGCTATTGATAATTTTTTTGACAAATACCAAAAAAAATTTAAATATTTCCCCGGAAATTAGTAAAACAATGTTATCGTGCTCAAAGTATTATCAGTAACAGAGTTTCTTTGTTGTTAATTGGTTGTATTTTTCAAATTGGCTACAATGCTGGATGTGATGTGGCAACGGAGCGCGACTCACGCGTGGCGCAGCTCAGTCACGAACGTGTCGCAACAACACTTTGGGATAGTTCCCGATCTCGCAACTTAGTGACCCGCTCCGAAATGAGCACCGCTTTTGTTCCAATCAGCTATTGTGAAATTGATGAACGTCCATCATTTTTTAATGATCCATCTTTGGGTTATACATTTTCATTTATTTAAATATTGGAAGTGACTGGCACAAGGTTGTCTTTCGGAGGAAGGCTGGTGTTATCTATTCAATGTTGATAAAGTACCATGACGTTACAGTACTCAAAGCTTTAAGCTTAAGGTCTCAGGACTCATCGAAGAATACGCTTTTGTTACGGTTTCCAGGCGTTTGATTGATTATTTTAAGTGGATAAGTATTAGGACAAGGTCGATGTACTCGTAATTGCAATGTAGGTAATGTTAGTTTCATTCAGAGTAGAATATCAGATTGATTCCATTGAACTCAGGGTTGGCACGGGAAGACAAATCACGTGTCAGACTCGTAGATAGACCCATAAATACTCTCGGTACGTTTCAATGTTCGTCCGGTGTATGGGAGCGCAACCGTTAAAGTATACTTTATTGCCACAGTGTAGAAATACTCTTTTACCCGAATTTTATTGACTCTGGTTTATTCCACTGTACAGGGTCCATTTACGATGTCATGCGCGAACGTAAATTTTATAGGATTTTCGACTCCGTTTTAATAGACTTTTCCTCTGCCTACTGACCGCGTTTATGGGCGGCGAATAAAGGTTCTTTTGTGCGTGTATCTACTTTATAAAACTAACAGTTACCGACATACCATTTACAGCCTGAAGTTGTGAGTCTAGAATCATAAAAATACAAAGCAATTCCTATAGAACATATGACAGCGCTAAGATGTATATTGAACAATCATTCCCTGGGTATAAGGAATTACAAAATAGCAAACAAGGATTTATATGAAACTTTGTAAAAAAAAAGTTGTAGTATGCCATTTATATTCATGTTTATTAGATCTTGATTTGATACATGCACACGGTTAGTACATGAATAAAGAACTAAGCAAGGTTAATTTTCATGCGTGTGTAAAAATCTTCGTGGTCAAAGATAATGCGTTGTATACAACGTGTGTATAATTAGAGGCTGCACTCAAGGCGATATTATTCAACAACGAAGCATTAAATGCTTAAATAACCAATAATCAAGCAGCGTAATGTTTTACGTGCTTCCGTTGTTATAACCAACAAAAAACTAGACTAAGTGTTAACCTATTGACTTTTCGGATAGATGTCAATTATTTCTAAACCAGAAACGAAAGTGCTTGCGTAAGTTAAAAGTAAATGCATAAAAAATATATATTATTATAAAAAGTATACCACTTTTGTTTAAATATTTTGTGATACTTTTGTCATACTTTTTATTTGCAACATTTCAACGAGCCATCATCGCTTATGAACTTTGATTATCTCTGTGGTACAATCTATTCACAGCTTTAAACTGCTGTTAATTAATTAGAAATTGAAAAAGTAACTTATTTATCAACGACATGTATATTAAACATTTTCTTATAATACAATATTGGACAAACTACTGATATATATATAAATTAAAGATACACACAACATTTAAATTGAAACCATATGTCTTTCCTACCGTATGCTATAAGCATATATACGTATTTCTAAAATTAGACTTCATATTCCTTACGTAGTTATAACAATGAAGCATATGTATATATAAATTACGATAAATTTAATTTTCATAAACGTTCACTGTCATTTCTACGTTGTTTGAAAGTCTTTACTTGTGAATAAATGCGTTAAATTTGTATGCAAATTATGAACTAGTTGAACAGCAATCACGAACTGTACACGAAACGAATCTTAATTGGCAATTTTAGTAACTTGTACGTTGTATAGCATGCTATAAATGTTGAACATTCATAATTTATAAGTATTATATGTTCTTGATTCCTAATTACTGCGCACGGCTCAGCTTCAGTGCATAAATGTTTTAAATAAATACGTTTTAGGATATGGACCACAACTGCAAATAATTGCACATGATATAAATATTTAGGTTATAATATATTAAACCTACAAACTTTAAAGAATTGTTAAGCCGTTATGACAGTAGGTAAATAAACCCAACAATCACATAGTTCTTACCCCACAAGATCGAATCTCGTGTCGTGGGCATCAGTGGTAACTACAAGAGATTTTTCGGCCTCACAAACACCCAGACCCGACACAAACCAGTGGATCACACAAATATTTGTCTCGGTGCGGGGATCGAACCCGCGGCCTCTCGTTCACAGCCGTCGCTAATCACCTAGGCGACGCGACGGTCGGACTGCGCCACCTCGGTCGTCACAATATTCTTGTAACTCAGTTTTAAAATTTTTCAGTCCTTTATAAAATTAATTAACTAACATTCATAAAATGAGTGATGCATTGTTTGCATATCGCGCTAAGCTGTGTGCTTAGTGTATGTTACGCAGACGATAATTCATAAACTACAAAGGATTGTGTTACTAAACAAAAGAATGAAGGAAAACTACACAAAAACGTATATGAATAATAGTAACAACAAGGCCACAAGTTAAGACAGTTCAAGTATGAGAAACTAATACGTATCGCTTGTTCACACGGTCTTCAAACGTTTTCCTCAGTCATTTACGGTTTTGTTCCATGAAAAATTGTTCAGTAACTTTATAACACTGTTTTAGTCTATTAAGAGCTTTCCTAACTTCATTACCTAGATCGGAAAAACTACTCTGAGGAATTGGAATAGACGAAGAATCGAAAATGCCCTGAAATGTTTACGTGCCCGATGGTAAAGAATTGTTTAGCATTTTTAAGAAACGCGCTTCTTTATAATTACATAATTTGAAACAAAATAGTAAAAGGAAAAAAATGACAGTTTGTGTTGTAGCTTCTTTTACGCAGTTTTTTTTTTACTAAACGTTTTGTAATACAAATTGATAATTCAATAGGTCTCCTAAAAAAACTGTATATATTTATACTTTAATCAAAAAGGTCCTTGATTTTGATAGGTTGGCCACAGTAAAAGTACAATGTCAGTAGATTATCGTCACGAAAAAAACAAAATTCAGTTACACAAATTATTTTTCCATCGTTCGCAAATAGATTTTATAAATTGCTTTTTGCACGTCGTCTTAGACAGCGTTGTTACATTTTATGAACAGTTTGCAGGTAGATTAATGGACGATCATAACTCTCCTTTTTTGCGTCGCAACTCATACTAACACAATAAGGCTACCTCACTTAATGTTTTTTTCTTGTAAAAACGTTTGACAAAATGCTCATCGCAAAAAGCTTGAAGAAAAACCAAGATCAGTATCAATGGCGCGTCTGTAACCGCGACTAAGGTCTCCGGATACAATAATGTTTTCATAGAAGTAATAGAGTATGTTTTATCAACATTATTCAAGGATATTGAAGTTTTGAGGCTTTTTTCCCTAATATAACTTAGTAATAAAGCTAGTGAGCGGAACGAAGGCTGAAACAACGTTCTCAAATACGACTACAGGTCCATCATTGCCTATTTGTAGCTACAAACATTTGTAGTTAATTGTACTGAAACATTGTTACAAATATTGCTTACGTAGAAAATCTACATAATAATTTTAATGCTACGTTTGCTATGCATAGTCTGTCAATCTCCAGTAGATTAGCATGAAATAAAGTCCAACATACGAATATATGGTTCTGCACGGTGGTCGCGGGTTCAAATCCCCGGGCACATCCCTGACTTTTCGGAGTCATGTGTGTATGTATTGATAGTCAATCACCACCCACTATAACAGTGAAGAAAAACATCGCGAGGAAACCTGGATATCATAGCGATTTGTATGGCTTTCTATGGCATATGAAGTCTGCTAACCCGCACTAAGCGAGCGTGGTGGGCTATATGGTCTAACCACTCTCAATCGTGATCTCGATTGTAGATTAGACCTGTGCCCTGCAGTGGGATATATATGGGTTGATACAGTATACAAATATATGAACGTTAATCCCCACGTTTCTCTTTAATATAATTGTAATGATATTGAACATTGTAGAGAAAGTAATGAAGTATTACATAACGGAGTCGCAACTAGTTGACACCTAGGTTGTATGACCAGTGAGTGGAGTGAAACTAGTTATAATCTCGGACGGAGATCAACGTTTGAACTTGCGCTTAGAGGCGTCCACTCAACATTTAGCTATTGAACACGGCCGCGTTACTTTATAGTCATAACTTGTAGCACTTGAGTGATAATGTTATAAACATTCATGTTATTATGAGGAAGGAAGATAGGCCAGAATATTATGCTTTATTTATGTCTTAGGAAAGTCCCGTACCGAGAGTAGTCTCTTATAATATGGAGCATTTGTTTCTTGATAGATACGCATAAAGCTGCAACATTCAATAATCGATGAACGCAGGCCGCTTCCTACAGGTCGATGTGGAGATCCTTGGGGGAGGCCTATGTTCAGCAGTAGACTTCCTGTAGCTGAGATGATGATGATGCTGATTCAATATGCCGTGTTAGACGTGGTTTTGTATGAGTTGTTCAGACTCGAGTATCAAATCAGTGATGAACTGAACCAAGTATTAGGTTTTAGTGTAATGATACAATTTGTAACATTACATTGGAGAGCGAGAAGAACCGATGATTAAATTGATATTAATCGAATATCATTCAAAATTGGATCTTTGATTACTACTTAGAGGCGAAAGCTTGCCAGGCATCGAGGCAAGATTGTAACGTAATGATCAAATCGAATCTTGGATTTTCAATTTACCGGCAAATGTTAAGGACGAGAAACCACCTTATGAAGTTTTTATTCCGTTTTTTGAAGTGAAGAAATGAATGATTTAGTAAAATACAGGAAGATATCTTTACAAATTTTGAGACGCTACGACTAGCAGACCATTAAAATAATACAAACCATATATGAATGGGCCCATTAAATTTCCCCGCAACACAAAACTGAATGGAATGAGTTCTCGCCTTTCGTAACCCCGAAAGATCCGTGACAAATACCGGCGATTCGTCAATATCAGAGCGAATTTGAGCGCGACCCACCTCTCCTATTATGTCGGGATAGTGTGACGTCTCCAGCGTCGTAAATCGATGGTGAACAATGTGTTAGCTACAATGTTGTGGACAATAGAATATCGGTGTCAAGACCGTTGGCCCGCCGGCAGTTCTGCCACTCCCTTTGTCTCCTTTGAGGGCCAAATGTCAAACGCATGGCGGAGACAAAGCGGCTTTGACTGTATAAAAACATACTACATTCATAAATTAATTGATGATATTGTCACAGTGGTAAATGCTGTAATGATTGCAGTTAATACTAATGTGATTGACCTTTATATTTGAGAATAAAAATCTGTTTACATCTTTACATTAATTATCACATAAGTTTGCAGTATGTTTCGGCAATCAATTATACAATTAGCTGCCTGCTTGGTATCAATTCTTTTAAATTTGGCCTTTTAGACAAGCACCTAGTGTGCAAAATGGTGTTAATAGACTTCATGTAACTCCAAAATTATTTAGGAAAATTTTAAGATTTGTTGGTTTCCTCACTATGTTTTTTCCACAATTAAAGCAAGCTATAGTTAATAAACATACGGTAATGATGTACCTACCTACATTATTTCTATACAGAATATAGAGTTAAATATTATCTTTTGGTTTCCTCATTAACGGAGCTTGTATCCCCAATGGTCAGAGTTATTTATTACAAAATAGGGTAAATAGGGGTGAATCATCACGAAAATCGTCGCGTGTTGAACTATTATTTTAACATTTAATTATGGCATGTGTGCCATTTCTATGAGTCATAAATATGACTATTCGTTTTTTGCCATATACCACCGCGATAGCCAAATACGGCTTTATTCAAAAATAACTTTAATCTAGCATGTATTCCATTGTGTGCTGATTTTTTTTGGTTTGTACATGTGGTCTATTGTAAGATTTTCAGACCACCCATATATCAAAAATGACTTAAATGCTACCATTTGTTTAGCATCACTGCTCTTAGAGGGAGACAACGATATTTGTTCTTGTTCATAAGTGATAGATATCACAATCGTGAAGCGTATTAGTATCACATATACGTATATCTGATTTTAACAATTTAAACTCCGACCCTTTAGCCGCTTAATAAACAATACTTTGCGTTTGAAACCTAACTAGAAAACCTTTTAATGAGGTTGAAATAACGGACGATGTCTAAAATAAACCTTTAATTATTTTCAACAAAATCATAATGAAGTGCTTTATTGTAAATAAAAATACAAAATTAATTCCGTGAAAGTGTTAATGAGTAGGTGCTTCGTAAATATAAATATAAATATATAAATTTAATTTTTGCAACAAAGTGATAATGAGCCGGGAGCAGAGCTTTATTAGCGAAGTTTGTTCAGCGTAATGTAAACTTCTGTTCGGCTCCTACGGCTAATTATCATCAGCGCCAGTTTACTTTTTAAGTGGACTATGAAACTTCAGCACTATTGTACAGAACACGGCTTAATTAATTTTATACTTATTCTTGTTTGCACTTTGAAACGATACCTTGTCCTTAAGAAGAATACAGCTTTGTTTGCTAACTAAGAATCTCATATTTAGAGACATCCACGAATTTATTGGACACCGTACAAATTAACAAAAATAATAATATAAAGCGATGTATTATTTATTTCTACGCCAGCTTAAATAGTGATTATATTTTCTCAATTACATATCATTTATTGCTACTATACTACTATATTGTAGTACTAGCTCATTTAACAACTTTTATTTTCATATTTTCAAAAAATAGTTTTTAATAACATGGTTGTTTTTATAATATTTTTTTACCGAATGATCTACAAAAAAATCTTGCCCTCTTTTAAGCTTGAGGGTCGATAGAGGTTTTAATAACCATAAGTTTTTGTTTTTTTTTTTCGTAACGGTCGAGTGGTTGTTTCGGCACCCAGCAGGAAGGAAGGGTGGCGTGTGTGACCGCCGGGAAGTGATGTCCCCGTTTCCACTCGTCAGGATGTCATGCTTTGACAACCACTAAACCTCTGTGTCGCAACATATTCCCTCACCATAATTGTTATATGTCGACATATTATTTATATATATGGTTACAAAATAAAATTGCATACATTTTGGATAATAAAATAAAGGTTACAAAATATGTAGCCTTTTATTCCAGAGATGTGGCAAAATGATTCAGAGCAAAAGGAGGCCAAAAACTGCTGTTCGTTATTATATACAATTTATAAATAATTAACACAGAATTCAATTTAGTTCGTGCTTTATATTAATTATTCCAACGATTTCAAACGCCAACATCTGTACAAATTCAACAATTCTGAATAGGTTAGAGAGAACAATAGATGGGTTATTTTAGCATCATGAAAATACAACATACAATAACAATTTGGAGGTTATAACTAAAAATAGACTACAATCAAAACTAATTACATACAGATTTGATTGTTGGCATTGAATAGGCTTTGGTGCTTGAATAGGTTTTGGCAAAACTGCTGGACCGACTTGAACAATTATTTCACCTTTAGGATTCTACATTTATTTCTATGGTATGTAAGTTCGCCAACCCGCACTAGGCCAGCGTGGTGGACTATATGGCCTAACCACTCTCAATCGTATCCTCGATTGTTGAGGAGGCCTGTGCCCTGCAGTGGGATGTATATGGGCTGATACAGATACAGATTCTACATTATCTCTAATGAACATAGGCGATATATTTATATGCACCTGGGCATCGCAGGGCCGGGCCGCTCGTTATTAAATACTGTTTATAATTAAAACGACATTCGTAAAGTTGTCATTGATCCTTCTTTTTTAGCCTATATTCACTCTTTTATCGTGTAGAGGCCTCAATACCCGCCGTATCCCGTTACCCAGGTCCATTAACATAATGATTCTGTATACATTGAATCAATGAGGAAATGAGACAAACTGCACAAATTCAATAGCAATTCATTTACAATAGCAGACCCTGGCATCGGCCGGGATAAACGCCAGGTAGAATAGTTCACAATAGCTCGGCATCCCGATTCACAAAAGGGTCCAGGGACGCCTTTGGTCACTGACTACAGGGTAATATGATGGATTGAATGGTGATTTATTGATATATTACAAACTAAGATTACACGGGACGGACCTGAAATGTATTACACACTATCTTATACGGATAAATACTGCATTTTGAAATAATATATGTATAGTAGACTGCCTCGATTGCATAGTTGTACTACGGTACGATAACAAAGCTGAGGTCTCGGATTTATTTAATATAAAAGAGTAACCAAATTGTATAATTTCTAGAATACGTATTTTAATAAAGTACAATTTAATTAAATAAAATGTTATATTGGAATATACCATAATATTGTATCATTAGACAACTATTTTTAATAAGGTTATTATAAAAAACAGAATGAATTATGTTATACATAAAACAAGACTTTCCTTCAAATATAATTGACTCTAACACAGTACAATATGAAAGGTGCACGCAGTTGTGTCATTGCGTTTAATAATATGTTTCTAAATTCTAACACAAATCGAATCGTGATGTGTTCCGACATCAACGCGTTAGCTGTTAGTGCCAATACGTTTGAGCAATCTGTGCTGCACGAATAGAAAATACTTAAACCGACTTGTAATGTATTAACAATATTGACATGATCATTTCTTTGTATGTACAACTATTGTAAGTGAAGTTGATTTATTATTCCATTAGTGTCCTTTATTTCATCTCCTACAATTCCATCCGATCTTATCATTGTATATGTATGATTTATGGATTGTACGACTGATCTCAACAGAAATTACGCAATATATATAAACTCACGCCTTTTCCCAGAAGGGATAGGCAGAGGTGCTATCAAGACACCCACGTTTCGCATTGTATTTTCCGTCCCACGATGTGATAGGGGGCGAGCCTGTCGCCATATCGGGCATAGATTCCAAAAAAATATCCATCATCACTTTGCCCCACCTGGGATTCGAACCCAAGACCTCAGCTTTGCAATCATACCGTAGTACAACTGCGCCACCTAGGCAGCCATATAATATAACGCAATAATATACATATACTTTTACAACTGTTAACTAGTTATCAGTCTTCAATATTCCTTGCTTATGTTTAGATTTTAAAAATCAAATGTTTGTGTACTTGAATTGAATATTCTAGAGGAAATTTCACCTATTTTATGTCCCGTACCCAAACGAACCTGGTAATTACGGAGTTTTTGACGTTTCAATCGACAAAGAAGCAATAACAGTGTTTTAATTTACTACACAGTAAAACGGAATCCCAACAAGCTACGTATTTCCAAACAATGCCCGACTAATTGAAGGAAGTGTACACCCCATTGTGGAACTGGTAACCTCGTTTCCATTCGATAATATTGATGTCTACGCTTTACATTACCTTATAAGTCTCATTGCCGTGCCTTTTTCGCCAACTTAGTCCATACATAAGCTTCTTTCGTAATAACACCGTTTTAAAACATCACTTTGTTTTGTCCTTGTGTTTCTACGTGATATTACTAGAAAGTATTTAGACCTTCCTTGCTTTATGTACAAAGCCATCAGCCTTTATGTTTGACATCGCATTAAGGTAATTTTAGAACTAGTCGATTACACTTCTAATGTAGGGTTGTGGAAAATTGCCTTTATTACATTGTGGAAGATAATATATAAATCTAAGTGTCCAAAATAATAGACTATGGGAGTCATAAACATCAGTATACTAATTTTGATACAATTGAATCTGTATTCTCTATTGCATTATTATTATTGGAGGATGGAACGGAATAAATAATGAAATTTGAAATACTATTTAACACACAGTTGTGAATTTAAATAGTACCCTTTGGACTAAATATAAATGTATTGCTGCTGTGCCCATCAGATATTTTTCAATTATTTATGACAGCTTTTTTCCACTTATTTTAGTGCTTAAGATTTATTTTTCCAATTCTTGAAATGAGTAGAGAATGCAAATGTAACGCACGAATTAATAAACACAGCCGTAGGTACTTAGGTGATGGGTTAGTGCTACAGCAAAAAATAGTATAAATATGTGCTAAAAGTAGACTTACTGAACGACTAAAGAAAAGATAAATGAACTTTCCCTAAAAATACCAAATAAAAAGAGAGAAAGAGGAGACTGAGCTGACACTTGATATAAATTATGAGAAAACTCACTATGCTATTGTACACGGTATTGCATTGGTATGTAGAAAAAAACCTGGTGGTAGGTCTCTCATATGTGAGAGGCCGTCTGGGTGGGTACCTCCGCAGTTTCTATTTCTCCCGTCAAACAACAGTGTAAATGCACTGTTGTGTTTCGGATTGAAGGGCATTGTAGCCAGAGTAACTACTGGACATATTGAGACTTAACATCTTATGTCTCGGGATGGAGAGCGCAGTGGAATGCCAAGCATTGCTTTGTAATTCAAGGTGTTGTTTGGTTTTGCTACTGTTTATGAGCGGTCGTATCGCTTACCATCAGGTGAACGGCATGTTCGTCTAGCTATTCATAGCAATAAAAAAAAAGCATTGATTTGTTATTCATGGCCTTGTTTGGTTTTGTTATTTTCCATAAGCGGTATCGCTTACCATCAGATAAATGGTATGCTCGTCTATCGTATACGATGCAATAAAAAAGTTCTAAAATACCTACAATCCGGCAATATCTTTGTTCTTATCTTAATCCTACAGAATAAATATGTAAACAAATAATTAAGGCTTTCCTAAAATAATTTCTACAAAAATGTTGTCACAATATTTACGCAGAATCATCATTCATTTACGTTTAAATGTACGACGTAGTATTTCTACAATTTTATATCCAGAAGACAAAACACAGACGTTTTTATTCAGTTTTAATGTCCCAAATCTAACACGCGCTCCTAATGTTCCTTTAGATGTGTTTCGGCTGGTTACGTATGCTTAATGGTTGCCTCGCCGTTTACGAGTTTTGTTTTGTGATTCACAACTCGTGTCTCACATAACACTTGGTAATGACTCGTTTAATGACCGCGTGTTTATGGCCGTTAATTATTTTTTCAGTGCTTCGCCTTAAGGACCCTTCAGTATAGATTAGCGGCAAGTCTAAAGTTAGGATCATTAAGTCACGGAAAATACTTTTTAATTCCCTGCAATTAGGCGCACCGACTTGAGAAGCAGCCTTGGTGTCGGCCTTATGTTATTTGAGATAGTCATTTCTCATGCTGATATAAAATTCACAATATTTCTAAGTAACATTAATGTAAATCGATTTCTTCTCCTCCTTTTTCTTTTCTTCAGCCACAGCAAGTCTACTGCTGAACATAAGCCTCCCCTAATGATCTCCACATTAACCTGTAGGAAGTGGCCAGCATCACTTAACTATAAACTGTATCTCCAAATGCCTAAAGGTACTGAAATTGTACTCGTAATGTAGGAACATTTTAAGCCACGTATTTCATAATTGTTTGAAAGCTTTTAAAAAATACGAGCGGCTAACATTTTTCAATTTGCGGAAGAAAGTAGACTCCGGGGAATGCGGGATTTTTAGCTGTTAGTACAGGTATATAATCCCGGGGATTAGAGGCTGGAACTCGTCTGTTAGCGATGCCGATGCGTCAATACCCGGATGATTAATAGTACGAACATAATCCCTAGGGATCCTGTTGTTGTTTGTTTAATGATCTCTACGAACCATCGTTCTCATTGTATTCGTGATGGAATTCAATACGGCTTTGTCTTAATAGATCAATGATAGACTGTTTCTAGTAATTAATATATTTTATTTATCGACAATTGGACCTCTCCATGCTATTTTTTATCAAGTGTTAAAATTTAGGTAGATGGTACGTGTCGTGCTGTTCATAATATCAACTGGTGTAACTTTCTTTTTTTGATCTTCCAATTGAGATATTCGTTGTCTGAATTTTTACATTCAAAGTACGTGATTTGACTATCATTGGACCTATGCCAGGTGACAGGTTTACACCCTGCCAGAACAAGTAGAATTTTCCGCCTCCAGACCCCCTCTATTTCAAGTAGATATATGTACGTCAGACTCAACAGCGGCATGCATTTTGATGACATCAAGCTTTTAACTGAATAGGAGGAGTTGGATATAAATTACTGTTTACTGTCACTGTCCAAGTAAGATATACGAGTATAATCACCGTAACCTTAAGTTTAGTAAAAAAATGCATCACTTTTATTATATCATGAAAACGGCAGAAGAATCAGTGGCTTACCTGATAGAAAGTAATAATACTAGTGACAAAATTTCGTAATACTATCAGCCTTTGAAGAAGCGAAAAGGAATGAGAACGTATGGATGGGTCTGATTTATGGGACCCTAGCAATCTCATTGATTGAACAAAACAAAGTCTACTACCAACTTTAATGTTTGTAGTTTCCATTCATTTCAGTAACGTATGAGCAATAATGGCTCAGCTAACAGGGTTGTAAACTGATGCGTGCGTTAATCATAGCATATAAACGCGAATACAAATATTTCATTAAATCTATTTAGCGAACCACATTGCTGCAACCATTAGCATCGAGTTCACGCAGCACTAATTAGTTAGCCGTCAGCGGAACCGCTCTGTAGATCACGCCAGTACTCACTCTTGCCTGCGTCAATGTTTAATCTTTGTTGAACCCAATGTACTGCCAATAGCATCGATATTACGTTGGTTTAGTTGGTTTATATGGGATTATCAATGAGACCTTAATCTCTCGGTAGATGAAACTATGCCATAAGGATGTAAGGTTATTCAGAAAAAGATCTACTAGGTCGTCATAATTTTTAACCGAATGATTCTAAAGTAATTTTTAAGTTAAGTTAATGAATAGAACTACATAATGCATGCCAATTGATCAATTTGTATTAATCTGTCTGTATCTGTATCAGCACATATATATGATCCACTGCAGAGCACAGCCTGCTCTACAACCGTATGGGAGGGTGTAGATACTCCAACATGCTGGTCTATCATTATAGTATGCGGGTATCACTCAATTGTATTTTCCTTCTTTCATATTGTCACTGATAAAAAACGACTACGCGAGTATAAACTCAAAAAACAAAGTTACAAATTATTTTAAAATGAAACAACAACGTGAACTCAATTTCTTCGCCCACCTGAGAAGTAATATAAAGAATTTGATAAAGGAGGAAATAAATTTAAACGTAATTAAATTGATGAAGCGCTTGACAACGGTATCAAATTCATAATTTGAAAGGGAAATTTTTCATCACCCCGAAGCGTCGGGAAAATTGAATTGAGGGCTGCGATATCTGGATGGGTCGTCACCTCGACACCAACATTAGCTGCTTTAATATGTAAAATTACCACGAACTCGCTTACAAATATGTATAATTTAATCGTGAAAGCACCGTTATTTTTTTTCATTTTAGACGTTATTTAGAGTTTATTCTTGCGTAATAACTGAGTTTGAATACCGAATATTCATTTTCCTTGGTTTGAACATGCTTCCATACACGGTCGGTTTTCAATCATATTTCAAAGACTCAAACGACGTCACCCTGTGCCGTAAATACAATTTTTATGTACATGACTGGTTATTACTAGCTTTGAATTTTCCAATCGAGCGTTCCGTAAAGAGTGGTAGAAATTCGGACATCTTTTTGCGCGGCTTGTGTGGGGTGGCCCAATAAAAGAGGGTACCTCAATTTGCCGAGATTTATACGGACTGCGATACCGACCATTGGTTCGTAATTTACTTACCTGTAACTGCATCGAAAAGAATTTCGTTCAATCCCTTTTGATCCGAAAAGTTTTCAGCGTGGTCCGACATCACTTATCTATTGATGTGGTTGTATAGTTCCTATTTCTCGTATGTTCCTTAATGAAAGACCAAATATATCGTATTTGTTTCTATTTGTGGGTATGTAAATTATATCATCTTGTTGATCATTACTATTTGAGACGCAAATCACTATTTATAATAAAACCATTTTAATTAAAACTAATCGGTTTGATAATGTTGACTAACTTGCCACCCTTTATCACCTTTTCTCTTATCATTTCAATTTTTCACCTTCAGTGAATTACGATTCCTCAAACATTGTGATTCACCATGTGTTTCAGTTACTAGTTTTCATCAAAGACGCATGTGACGAAAATGCTCCTTTTATGTACCAGCATTTCTTACTTTCATTTGAATTAAAACCAAATTACCATTTCAAGCTTAATTTGTCTGCATTCGATTAAAATATACTTTCCAAAACCCCATCACCCACAGTGTTTATGAGATTTACGACAAATTTTGACTGAATAGACCTTCGGGGCACATCTGGTTTCGGTTGTTCAACAGCTGCGTTCAAATTGTGACCGAGTGAAAAAAACGCTCAAACAACCTCAAAGAGACCCAATAGAAAGCGTCCCTCGGGTTTGTATTGAACAAAAAGTAGGTAAAGGGACATGTCTTTACTTTTTTTGTGTGTACGCCAACGTGTGGACAAAAAATTATGTATCTTTACCTGAAATGTAATGTATAACTTGGTGTAGTGTCGCTTTGTGATTGAGTATCTGCTAGAATGGCCGCGTAATCATGAATGCGGTCCATTGTAAATGATATTTAGTTGCTTCTTGTACTTTCTGGAGGCTTTTGACGTCTTTGATTTAAAAAAAAAAAACATGTCAGGCGTTTCAAACCATTTGTCGTCTATACAGGTGTGCCAAGTCCTTTTCGTTTTGATGATAGTTTCTACTTACATACTTGTAAGTTTCGTTTAAAGACTTCTTGAAATGGTAAAAGGATATCGGACACATTTCTTTGCCATAACAAAACCATATTAGGAGAGTCTACGTTACACAAGTGATATAATATAACAGGTTTAATCAGCTTCTGTAGAAATCTAGGCTACCAATTACTACCAACAATTTTATTTCATTTCACGCATGATACAGAGAAAATGGTAATAGTATCTTCTGAATAGAAAACGAATTATTTAAATTAAATTGTCGAGATAGAATCGGGCTGGGATTTCTAATCAAATAAAATCCGATGGACACTAATTGATCTAACCCCCACGGTACAGTACGATGACCCTGGTGTAATGTTAAAGTGACTTTATGTGTCAAATAATTATACTGACAAAGGCCCCAAATATGGCAGCACATAACTTGAGTATAATTTAAAATCAATTTTCACCTTATACAGACAGATAAATCTATACAGAACAACAATATCAAACTCGGTTAGCTCATAAATCCAACACAGTTGTTTGCAAAATACATCCCAAGTGATTCAGGTTGGCGAATTGAGCAGAAACAAATATTCGTATCAATAGAGTATATTTCCTGTAAGAAATTCAAATGCGTTTCACCCTGTTTCCTATGGAAATAGGTACGAATGAATAAAGAATGAATCGAAAACTTTGCTCCAACTCAAGCCCGGTAAGCTGGCGACTTTAGTGGCTTTGTGTTTACAGAATTTTAAATCTCCAATTTACATAAACATTTTAACGAAACGGATATTAAATAGATCATTAAACGCTAATTTGGGTATTACTCAATCATCGTCAGCGGCGATGCGAATGCCTATTACGGTGAATTGAAGTACGTAATGCATCTAAGCGGCAACGTTGGGAAAACAGTTGGTTAACTATCTGGCGGAATCACTTATGCCGCTGGAGACGTGAACGATCATACACGTAAACATCCTGTGAGTAATTGTGCACCCCTGGTCTGGCGCGCCGAGAGAAAACAGATGCGCTAGATTTATCTATTATGTTTACAAGACTCTTCCCAGTTACCGTAGTTTGAACTTTGTTGGTAACTATGTGTAGTGTTTTGTCTTTGTCTGGAGTGGATACTTGAAGGACGGCACGTTCAGGTGATTACGTGCACTTGTGTTTACACGTTAATTGATAACTGATTCATTAGTAATAGTTATTATAACTATACCAAATATCAGCTGGTTATGATAATTGATTACTGCAGACGCTGGTCTATAAAGTAACTTGACGCACAGTGGGCGTAGAACTATTAAGTCGAAAGCTATTTTTTGTTCTAACCACTTAGTACACAATGTGTGTTAGTGTATCGATTGGTTTTATTAATAGAACGTTTTATGAGAAATAAGAACGATTAAAAATGTTGAATCCGTTAGTTCGCGGATGCATCCTAGATTGTGATTTTGACACGCGTCGCAGTCCACATCCACTCATGGTTTTGGTGGACTTGGGCAAAATAAACGAGTCGACGTGATTTAGCCACGCTTTGTGTTTTTATTTAGCCCGACCCGGCGCAAAAAGCAAAAATGGTTTTGAATATGCGCACAGCATTTATAAAAAGTTTTATTGTTGATCCGCCAGTCGTTTTTAACAAAATATCAGCGATATTTTTTCATCAAACAATAGGACATCCGTAATGACCATACAGTTTTGTCGTGGCAAAATTGGATGGATTCCAATTGAATTTATTTATTTTCAACGGTACAATATCTTACAGGTAAAACCTAATGCGATATTGACCCTTTTTTTTTATTTAATACTAAGTACCAACATATATAAAAAATTATAATGAGCTTATATTTTACAATTAAAAAAGTATGATAATAATATAAAATTAAATAATATATAATTAAAAAAAATATGTACAATTTGGATTTTAGATAATTTTTAATGTTGTGGATAACCACATCCAAAATCATAAGATATTGCTACATATAACGATGTTTCTTAGCAGTAATTAATATTGTACATATTAATTTATGTTTCATATCATGCTTTGATTCCGTATTCATTCCGCATTATAATGTAACAAGAAAGTCATTTCAAGTCAATGTCTCCAACAAGCCCCCTGTGCCTATTCCACTGTGTGTGGTCGCCATATGTTTGTGTAGTAAAGTTTTAGCGTAATTGCTTTTTGAATAGCCGACAGCATGGTGTCAATTCCTCTTAAGAACACTCTTTGACATGTAAAGTCAATAAAAATGTATACTTTGACCAAAATGCGGTACGGATTGGTTCATGGGTCGTTGAGTTATATGAACCGAAGGTACTAAACACATATTAGGATGTTACAATGTACGTGAATTTGTTTATTTAATAATTTCGGCAGAGCATAAAAGTTTCATTAATAAAACTTAATATGGATTGCTTCATTCATCATCTGTGTTTACTATTTCTAATTTATAGTATGTAGGTTTTAGGCGTCCATAGCAATATTATTCCGGAGCTGTACAACTATCTTGGAATGAATGTTGTTACTTCATTACGACTTACACATATTACTTACTAACTGTAAGATAGAATCACCGTTGTTGCGGCCTTGTACCCAATAAACATTATTAAACATGAGTTTCATAGAATGGAATATGAATTTCTCGACATAAAACTTTAAGAAAAAATATAAAGCAAATCCTGGGAAATCACATTGCACCGACCCCATATAACTTTCAAACCTTACAGGATCAAGGTTATTTGTTACTACGAATAACATTTCGAGATCTATAATGCAACAGAATCCCTATCGTATACTGTAAATACAAAATGTTCGTATGTCACCCTACGTGAGGTAAGCTCTCATTTTTCACAACCTAATCCGAAGACAGGCTCGTCAAAGGGAGCGCTTATCTGTACCCTAATTTATTACCACGGGATTTCAGCATGACGTTTCATGATGCTCATATGTTGACCTGGCATGTTTCCACTGCGACTTATGTTTGTACAATATGTAACATTTTAATGCTAATGAGTCAATGGAAACTGTTTCCATGTTATGTAGGTTTGCTACAAGAAATTTACAGAAGGTTGGTTTAGGAATACCTATTTGTTTTAGTGTAAAAATTCAATAGCTTGGTTGTAGATCTCTCATGTAAGAGGCCGCCTGTCTATTTCTCCCGCCACACGGCAGTGTAAATACACTGTTGTGTTCCGGATTGAAGGATAATGTACCCAGAGTAACTACTGGACATATTAAGACTTCACATCTTTTATCTCAGGATGTTGAGCGCAGTGGAATGCCAAGCATTGCTTTATAATTATAATAAATAATAATATGATTAGTTTTACCTGAAGTTATCACAGTCGGTGCCGAGGTCAGATTTGTTATTAATCTTTTACGATGCCCAATTTTATATAAAAATCACAACTGACACAAACTGTACTATTTCAAAGGATTTTTTGTTGTCACAAAAACAATACAGCGAATGAAGTGTTTCATTTTTCCTATAAAATATTTGTATTAAATATTTTTGTATTTGGCTTTTAAAAATGATGTTTTACTTTGCTGAAAATTTCCAATATTCACTGGCAATGACATGTAAAGCTTGTATATTAAATATGTTATTGTTAATACCCTTCGTAATAATACGTTGTATTTCATAAATGTTACCTCTGAATACTTATTTCCTCATTTATTTATGTGCCGCTTGTTCATTTAAATGGAATTACAGAAAATTAAATAATTTATTGGATAAATGATATTTGTAATGTTCTATAATGTATTTTTAAATGCAGTAAAGAGATATTAAGAATTTTTAATTCCGATATCAATGTTTAAAATCATTGTTAAACTATAATGTCGATGGAAAGTTTAATGAAAATTGATTTCTTTATAGGAGTTTTAAGAAACGATAGGAGCCCTTTTAAAACGATATATTGTTTTAAATACTGTTTTAGGTATCAAAGATTTAATATTTATTGCAAAGTATTGTCAAATACACTTCTATACTGCCTGTAGATTATGAGACACAAAATATTATTTCGAAAGAATAGGACTGCCGTAATGAGTTCCATTAGTCGAATACATTTAGTTGGATCAGAAAACAAAAGCTTTTCCATACCACGAGTAATATTTACTTGGCACTGAACTTTTATAAAATCTCATTCGGGCCGGCTTATGTAAATAAAGGATTATACCCATATCAACTGTAAGCGGATGAGAAAATTTCCTTTTAAAACACTTTGATTGTGACGTGGGCATTTCCTGACAACTTGGTAATGCTTTTTTATTTAATTTATTAGAATATTGTTTTGAAACTCGGCATCTAAGAGTAACAATGTTTTTCATTCTTTATGCTAAGGTTAGTTTTGTTTGCTAATTGAATTAATTACGTAATTTTATCGTCATAACTTTTGTATCCTCATAGGAAGTTACACTAGAAAATGGTAATGTAAGTAATCCACATTTCAATCCGGCAGACATCGCGCATCGTGTTTTATTCAACTAGGTACATAGGAATTCAGAAAATTCAATACAAATTCGTTGAGTTTTCACTGTTTTCATTCAATACCGAAGCTCGATTCTCAAAAGTCAACTATATTCTCTTGAAACTCGGACCTCAGGCAAAAAACATTTACAACTCAACGATGCAACTGTTTATATTTAAGGATGGCAATAATCATGTACCATCAGTTTCATGTTTTTCGGTAGCCTTTTACGCAAAAAATCGGCAATGTGTAACAATACTCAAATCAAAGTAAATCAATTGTAATAGAACACATTGTGTTGCAATCATCTGCCTGGAAATAGATGATGTTTTCCACCATGTTACCTGCGTCGGTTCGATGACGGCGGGCGGGGCACTAATAGAGCGAACACGCGTGTCAACTCAGAACATTGATCCATCTTCGTGATCTGGTTCGCTTCCTCTTCCTTCTAGTGAGTTATTGTGCGGTTATTGACATGTTTTGTGTATGGCATTAGTAAATATCATTTAGTGTACTGTAGTCGATGATATCGAGAAGCTTTTGTACTGTATTGAACACCAATGTTAAATAGAAGAAATCTTTAATAGGATTTAATGTTGTGCTTGTAGACTAGATTCGATTTGGTAGCAAAAAAGAAGAGGTAAGGTAAACTGATTGAAATCAAATTTAAAAAAATAAAGCCTCAAATTTAAAGAGTCAATACGAAATTTTACATAAAAGTTTACTAGTAAAGCATTATGTTTTTAAAAATCCTTTATTAATAATAATACCACTTAGAACACGCATTGTCACAAGAATAACGTATTTCCAACTCAACCTGTAATTAAAGAAATTGCAGAATTTTATTCACCAACTTTCGATTAACTCGACGTCACAAAAGCGTTTCACGATATTTGTATATTCATAAGCAATCCTTCAGAACTATTCAACTCGATATTGAATTAGTGTTTACAACCGCTCCATATCCCTTCGGGTTTAATTAAGTGGTAATGACCGCAGCGTTTACTCATAAAACGCAAACCCTTCGTATTAAAACATCCAGCCTACTTATTAAATATCGGCTTTAATGAAATGAAAGTGCCATAAAGCAGACGCCATTGAATCGCTTCAGTCGGCTTTCGACGTTTGATGCAGTGCATTTAAATTAATGTAGATTATTTTTATGCATTCGCATCAAGGTGAATTCTGGCGAGGGAGATTTATGCAAATATCGGCAAAACATCCTGTTTGTAGTGTACTGCAAACGTGAGAGCTATAGGCCTTTCATATACTTTTATACATACTTTTTAAAAGTTTTTATATTAAGTTATTATTGTATTTATACGATACAGTTACTTAATACAGTCATTATTTTTATGAAAATTGCGGTTAGATCTCGATTCTTATTACGTGAGTCTTGTATCAACATATAAATAATTCCAATAATAAGGGGAAATAAAATTGTCGAGAATTGTAGGCAACACTGATACAAAATAAACTACGGTAGTATAGAACAATGGGCGTGCAACGTTTGTTTTATAACACTCGACTCCATTCGAGCAACGGCAATCGGCAGTATTATGTTTACACTAACTTAAAAGATTGAATCTTTTAAAGTGCTCTATTTTTATTTCAAAGCGAACGTCCACGTCGTTTGTTGAAATATATCGTACCATTTCCAAAGATTATGTTTAGTTCCAAAGGATGTCTTAGATATGGGATTAATATTTAGATGGATGCAGTTTTCAATTTTCTTGCATCGGTAGATCGGTGCGGTCGTTGCGATTGGGTCGTCGTTTTAAGACTTCATTTAATATCAGGGGGAATAAAATTGGTGGATAGTAAAAATTCTTCGTAATATAGTGTGTGCACATAAATCATATTTTATTACAATGATTATCTTAATACGAATTTGTGTGTAAGCTTAATACATTTATTAATATAGTTACTTGTTGTTCAATATAATGTATATCAATAACCGTAGAAACCAGTGAATTTCTGCAATGCCTTCACATTCTGTATAACTTTTTGGTCATACCATAACTATACAATAGGTTAATACGAATAATTAATATTACAAAAGAGAAAAGAATAGGTACACATTCCATTTTTAAAAACCTTTCATGTATTAATCATCTGTATGCACACGATTTTACCATGTTCATAGGCAGAAATTGTTGATCGCCAAATGCTACGTTCCACCCACACCTATTCCGCTAATAAAATTATCACTAATCACTCGCAAGGTCGCTGTCGAGGTCTTTAGCCTTAGAAACCTCATAAATAGCTGTAAATCAATAGTCGAGTGAGATTTCGGTATAATAGATGTTACAGTTGACGCCGGCAGTAAGTGAAATGTCTAGCTGTCAGCGGCGCGAGCGATCTGTTTGAGCGGTCGAGCGCCCGAGCGGTAAAGGCGCGGCCACACCACGCAGGATGTGGGCCGGGAAACTGACAGACATCGTGATAGGGTACGGTTTATGTGTGTTGGGGCTTATTTCACACCGATGTTGAGTTCTGGAAGAGCCTTTATTAGGGTGAAGTTCTTTAAATTGATATTAAGTCATACGTAGAGCCTAGACCTTAAGCTAGCTTGATTTCCTCAATGGAGACATGCAATAGGATAAGGTCAAGGATATTGAAGATGGGTAAATAGAGAATATTGTGTCAACTGTAATATTTTCTTATGCTTAAAATATTATAAAATATTAATAGAAACCAAAAATATAACAAAAAGACAGTTTTGAGATTTCAGTTTTGTAATTCTGACATAGCACTTTTCTTTTTTGTAAATAAATACTGAATCAAACTGATATATGCAGGAACATTTTGAATGAATGAGATTGATTATGCTTGGATTGCTAGAATTCTAGAACATCTCGAAGCAAAATGAATGTTTGAAATAAAGACGAATATTAACGCTCGGCATAAAAAGGGTCGATCGCGCAACATGACTAATCTATTCGATGGAGACGGGGTATTAACAGATTTATATATAAATAAAGTTGTTTGGAAACAATCCATACATAAAGACGATACACTATGTACCAGTTTTTCAACTCTATGTAAATTTGTATATTTGCAACATATGGGTGCATAGTGCATACATACGTAAAACCACACGAACATAAACGTGCATAAAACTGTGTCACACATAAATGATCCTTTTCAAAACATACAAAGCTATACAACAGCAAACTGTACCATAAAAGGATAATAATACATTAATTCCCATCGAAATAAACTACATATTCAACAATGAGGTGTTTGAACTCCATGGACTTAATGACTCGTCAATTTCAACGCGTCAGGCCTACCTGCCTACAATAATTCTAATAATCATAGGACGTGCGATGTTAAACACGATTATATTGAAAATTATCTATATAAATTCACGCCTTTTTCTCAGAAGGGGTCGGCAGAGCTTTCCCTGGTAGCAATAGGACACCCACCTTTCGCCTTGTGTATTGCGTCAAACGATATGATAGGGGGCGAGCCTATCCCATATTAGGCATAAATGCCTGACTCCGGGCTGATAATGAATAGGAAAATCCAATATCAATTTGCCCGACCTGGGATTGGAATCCGATAACCTCAGCGTTGTAACAATCAGGGATTTTCGTGGCGCAGACCACACAAGATAAAATCTGTGGACTGGTAGTACCTCTGTCTACGTTTTCTGGACATAAGGCGTGAGTTTATGTATGTATGTTTTTATTTTTCCTTAAAAATAGAATTATTAGAGTAAACGCTATTTCCCAGAATTTTTGAAGACAGGAAGCAAGTACAGTATAATCTAACGTATGTCAAAATTTCCAGCGAAATCATACCAGTATTATAACTGCTGAAGTTTTTTTGACTTGTCCTGTAACGCTAACCGTAGCAATAAAACTGCATTTTTGCGTACAAATAGTTCGGGGAACGGCTGACTTTTAAAATTATTTTAAAGTGTTTTTTTATTGCTATAAATGGCGAGACGAGCATTTCATTCGCCGATGGTAAGCGGCTCCATCGCTGATGGACAGTAGCAATGCTTGGCATTCCTCTGCGCACGCTGCGTCCAGTAGTTACTCTGGCTACAAAGTCCTCCAAACCGGTACACAACAGTGTGTTTACACTGCTGTTTGACGGGAGAAATAGACATTGCGGTGGTACCTACCCGGGATACCTATCACATATGAGAGACCTACCACAGGTAAAATGTCTGTGTGGTAATCTCTTGATAGTGTAAGTTGAATCTGAAGTATATTACATAGATGAATATTTTATAACTAAAACTTTTACCGGTTCCATGGAGGTAACTTAGGACGGAATAAAGTTCTTGTTGATAGCAGCAGTGCCTGCACATGATATTAAATTATATTAGGATAAATTTTAATGTTCAAGAGGAACATCTTAAGGAAACCTGCACACTAACTAGAAGAAGACTTTTAAATCTTAACTAGATTTTCCTTGGTTTTTGAACTCCACGAGCCGGCAATAGGATATAATAGGACTAGTGTCTAAGCCCTCGCAACCGAACTTGGAATGTATAAAAGTCGTGGTCGAATATGGACTTGCACTTTTATATCGACATCGCAGTAATGCAGACAACTTAGGCAGTACCTATACCTAGATTGGAAATGCAGCCGCGCATCGTTTGGTGAGTGAGATTTCCGGTTCCCAATACCCCTTTCCTGCTCCCATTCTTTTTCCTTCCCGCTCTCCTCTGAGTCCATCCATTCATGGACCTAGCGTCGTCGATTTTCATACGCGGCAGTGATCAATTACCATCGCGTGACCTGTTTGCTCGTCCATCGGACCTATGCAATAAAAAAGGACCTCGATTGTAAAGGAATGCCGTGGTCGAATATAAGGGATACAGTTATATCAGCTTCATTATACGTCAGTAGTGTTTCACTTCCAGTGTGGTAGCATAGCTCCGCGATTATTAGGTTTCATACGTTCTAAGGTTGATGGAGCGTGCCTGTGCCCGTCTGGTTGCGCACGAGGGGGACACGCTTGTTTGTTCACTGAATTGCCATTTTTATGGCACACGCGATTCTCATATTGTGTCATTACCCGCTTGTCATCTTGCGACGGCGGGAGCGTTTATATTTTCTCTTTGAAATCTCTGTAGCGAGAGCTTATTAATTTCGAATAGCTGCATTGATTTCAGTTCTTTCTATTTTGTCTTTAATTGAAAAACGTAGTGTCAGGTATTTACTATGTCGAGGCAACATTATTTATTATAAATTTTTAAGTGACCTATTTACAAATTAAATGGGTACACTTCAATTCTGAAATAGTATGAGTATTTTGCTTTATTTTTCAGTATTAAAATATACGGTTTAAAAGTAGTCTTGTGGATTTTGTATATGGTATACAAAATTTGGATTTAAATTTGAATTGCAAATTCATACGAATATAGGTTTTTAACAACTTGGTATTTTTTGCACTACGTATAACGCAATTTTGCGTTTAAAGATGGTTCCGTTATAAATTTTGCGAGTTTCGATATGGAGTCTTAAATGTGTTAAATTGATTTAAATCAACACTTTGGCGGCTTGATTGTGAGTTAAAGTATGCAAATTCTAAAATATGAACAGGGTTTTTTTCGCCATGCAAAATTGTATTATTTTAAAAGGTAGAAATGCGGACTTAGAAATTATGTGACACTGAAAATATATTATTAAAAGGTTAAATTATTCAGTAGAAGTTCAGGGTTGCAAGATCATAATAAATCACAACTACGGCTGTTTCTGTGAATGATATATGAAAATATGAATGAAGCGAGGCTTTAATAATTGCCACAGACCGTATCCAACATATTGCCTTTTATCATTATCAGGAGTCACGTCAGCCCAAGAGGCTATTAAACTGTCAATGACAGGTCTCATAATACAGCTCGCGTCGCCGCTCCGTAATATGGGCAACATAAATCAGCTAATTAGCCCGTAGCCCTTATTAACGACATAAATTTTGCGCTCTATAGCACACTCGAGATGTGATGTGGGTTTAATGCTCATAACCCTCTCAACGGCTCGTCTAAGAGCGAAATAATACCAGCGAGCACAGCTCTTATGCGACTTGAGCACGCTAATCCGACTCCCTTTGAAACGCCATCGACGCATGTAATTTTATTTTGAATTAGAAAAATTAACGCACCGCCACGTCGAGAGCTTTTCACGGGCCGTCAGCGTTTAAAACTCGTATTTCATTCCCGGCTGTATGGCGGCGAACGTTACAAAGCGAGTAGTAAAGTGCCCCAATCACCTAGTGGGAGCAAGCATGTATCAACAGTGTCGCGTGGAGTGCCCCGCATCGCGTGGTCAGACCCATTTACGGGGGACATAAAATAGTGAATCATTCCATCCCCCGTTTATCGAGGCCGATCGTGAGCGCAGATGGCGTTGCTTAATGCACTATACTATATTACTATTTACACCCCATCCCACCGCCCGACGAAGTTTTCTATTTTAAGCGAGTGTGTCATTTTGATCGTAATAAAAACGTGCTCTATCATATTACGTCACGGACGTCCGCAACGAAGCTTGGATACGAAAATCCTCAACGGATGAAAAATATTTTTCAAACTCCAACGTTCGAAAATGACTGGTCGAATTAAAACAGAGAGGAGCGAGCAACGAAATGAATGTTATTGTGCCGATAGTAATTTATCAAAATCACCGAGCGCCGCCCTCCGACAACTATCGTTTTATAAAAACCAATGAGAAATCCGTTCTTTTTGCTCTCACTCGAGATATAGATCTGTTAGGATCACTGCACTGGAAAAGATAAACGTTTTGTCTTTGACAGGTCGGGTTCCTTGACTCAGCCGTGTCACATCCACCGAATACTAATGTTCGGTTTTTGAGAGAATTTCTTTGAGTTTGATTATTCGTCTTCAATGGAAATTAATGTTATTTGACTAGCGTCGGACGAACTGAGAATATTTTGACACAATAGTAAATGATGAACTATTGAGCGACATAAAAAGATTAGTCGTGGAGCGTGACAAAGATAAAAGCGGCTAGTTTTATCTTTGTATGATGCTATTAGCCATTAACATTACAAGAACCCTCTTCCTTTGGGGCCAGATGACACGAGGTCGGGCAACTCATGTGCATTCAGCCGTGTACGCACACTGAATGACGCTCATTTACTATACCCATTGATATCCCCGACAAAAGGCGAATTAGGACTTCTGAAGAATAGAGTTATCTAAACAGAATAAGGCGCTCTCAAACACACACGATAACCGTAACTAGTTAAAGTAGTTGTTTGTATAAAAGAGCACGTAAACACTGCAGTGGAAAGGACGCTTAGTCAGAGAATGTTGTGCGAGTGAGTGCTAATTGGCGTGTAAAACTAGAAGCAGCTTGACACGCAGCGAGCAAAAATGTCAGAGGACACAGAAACACCATTAGTCTGTATAGAGATTTGTGTGCTAACTTCAGTGTAATTAGTAAGGATCGCCCTACATTATGCATTACAGTGACCGCGCGAGGGAAAATCCAAATGAAACTAGACTGACGCGAATATATTGGATTACTCAAAGCGGGTCAAGGGTTTTTATATAACTTTCTTACCTGCAACATTTTTAATTAGAAGCTAAGGTTTGTTGGTTAAAGTCTTCATCCCTCGGATTCAGTGCAATTTCTACTTTCAACCGAGTTTTATGCGCCAACACCCTTATGAATGTAAAGGCAGCATAATCTTGTGTTGGCAATTTCCCTCGCAACTATAAAATGGTAAATATGCTCGGGATGGCGTTCTTGGATGGCAATCGTCATTGGTTTAATGGAATTTAGAGGAGACGTAAGCTTCATATCATGTGGAAACACGCGCGCTGTTAGGTGCATGCATAATGGAAAGCGCGATCCACTTGCCGTGGATTCATAGTAATCCCCTTAGCTAGTGATGTTTTTAAAACGAACATTTTAAATATTTGCAATATGAGAGTGCATTCGTAGGATTAAAGCCACGCAGTAGCACGGACTTCTGTTATATTTCGAGGAGAATCTTTGTTTACAAATAGCAGATGCATACATTTATAAGCTGCTTTATCTTCTAGAGGTCAAGATAGGTCCTTGTAGTGCCATTCACAGTTCACTGTGATTGATTTTGTTTTAAGATCTGATAGGTGTTGTTTTTCGCCATTCATATCTGATATTTTTATATCAATATTTACAGAAACTGGTTTGGTTTTCCAAAAAAATTATTTCACAGTTCGTATTGCATGCATGCTAAAACTGGGCCAAGAGGCAAATGTTGATCATGTTGTATGAAAATAATCAAAATAAACCTGTTTCATTCAGTTTTTTCTGAAGCTAATGAGCACCATGTGTTCATTCAAAATAATTATGTTACGCGCTGCCTACATAAATCAGCATTAAGGATATTTTTTCTGAACCTCTTTTAGATTTTTTTTGTCTCCTTAAAACATTAAAACGGTATTATATTACGTTGTTTTAACAGATATCAAAGAAACTGAGTTTTAATGGGCCGTGAGCAAGTTTTACACGATGCTGTGGTTTAGAAAATTATAATTATGCCCTTTCTTTAAATAGTTTGAGTTTTTGTAATTACTTTGATAGCGAGAGTATAATTATATTGAAATAAGTGGAAACACGAGTCCACTACTACGATTGGAAGGCATTTAAGGTACACCACACTATCTATGGTATCCAGGTTATAGAGGGTGATGAGTGACTATTTGCCCTGGGATTTGAATTCGGTACCACCATGTACATGTTAGCTACCGCGTCTGGTCCGTTACCTATAGACCACTACGCACCACAATGATGTATGCTATTACATAATGTATGTGATCAGTATTACACTTAGGTATTGTGATTGATGTTGATTATCTCCCACAGATTTATCTCCTAATAAAAGGTGAATGGATGAAACCACATAAAAGTCTGTTGCGAATGCTGAAGGCATTTTTTTTAAATATATCAGAACAATATTCTTTAATTCTATATTTCCGTGTACTTTTAAACAGCAGGTTTATAATTTAAAAGCACATAAACAATTTTTAGGTTATTTTATAATCTAAAATGCATATGCGTAGCATAATTACTTTTTCTGTTTTTCTCCTATTTTTGTATGAAACATTGCTCTTATGCTCAGCAAAATATAACAAAGAAATTTACACAGTGGCAAAAAATGTTGAACATTTTAAACAAGGTGCGGAGCAGCACTAGCAACATTACATAAATGTAATGTTCCCGCGATAAAGAGAATATAAGGCTGCACAAACGAGAAATAAGTTGTAATGGGATTATTAGATGCTTGGGGAAGTAATACGCCACCGTAATATTGCAATAATGTCCTACTGTGAATGCTGCTTTAGCACACTGTTTTACGTAATTTATTCATTTGAAAGGAAGAAAAATATAAGTTTTACCTAGAAATACAGGCTGTTTACCAAAACACAAACTGTTTACCAAAACGGTTAAGTATTATTGGAAATGTAAAATTAACTCGATTTTTTTGAATGAATGTCGGCAACCATTGGACGCCCATTTTTTATCATAAGACTCTTTGAAGTTTAAAAAGTAATAAGAGTAGGATATACAGATGTGATGTGATGGTGTAAAACTTATCACATAAAACAAAAGGACGTTATTGAAATTAGATGGAGGCACTAGATGCACTAAATATTCAAATAGGTTTACCTTAAATAAAAAGAAAATCGTTTAATGTTGCTATTCTTTAGTTGCCCATAAAAGGTTCACTAGATAAAATGTCGAACCAAAATAGATATATATGATTTTTTCAATCATAACATATAAAATATTTTATACCTTCTATCAAATCTTATTAAAAAATTGTATTTTGCTTTATTACTTACTAATGCAAGACAAGAATATTTCCGTCAATATATTAAGTGGCATTTAATTTTATCTCATATATTTGAGTACGTGTAACATTACTTAATACTTCAGTTATCTATGATCGCAGCTGGGTGATCATCTCCAACGGCGGAGACACTTTTTATCCAATCTCAGTTCACGTGTTATGATCTCATCCTTAATACGAAAATGATGACTTATTCATATACTCTTAAAGCGCTCCACAAATCATGTTAGAAACTTGCAGTTTCTGTATCTTGATTTTCTTTATGAATTTACTTGATCTTGTCTTTTTATAACTGATCATATGTGCCTAAATACTTCCAATGGTAAATATTTAACTCCAAATCTTTCATATCTTATACCTGGCTGTCTTATTTAGAAATAGAGTTTAAAAAATTCGTCAATGATTGGTACATGGAAATAAACATGCTACTATTAAAAAAAAAACATATCTTCATTTCCTAGTAGCACATAACTGAATTGTTATTCCATTATTCATAATATCAATACTTCTATTTGTTCCAGATCTGGTAGAGGCGCGGCGTACGCGTGTTCCGAAGCGGACGGCAACGCGCCCAAGTCGTGTTGTGGGCGCCCGCCGCTGCGGTTGTGCGTCTTGTTCCTGGGCGTCGTGGGCGCCTGCTTAGTGGCCGCGGGCGCTGTGCTGGGGGCGCTGAGGCCACACCCTAGGGCCCCTCTCACATTGTTACTACTCATGATAGGTAAGTTCTTTAGTTACTCAATGTTCTTCTTTGCATAGGACTGGCAAACGATCAAAGGGCTCAATTTATACTGAGTAACTATTAGTGTCCATGAATATCTAAGGTATTTGAATCGGCGATGTATTGCCAGATATTGGAAGGAAAAGAAGAAATAGAAACACGTTGTTTTATTATGTGACAGCGGACCTTAAAGAATGTGATTTCACGACTTAAAATATATTTTACTTTTAAGCATTGTTAGAGATTTTACCACTGTCACCTTTTACCTTCGCTCCACTCCCCAACACGCTAGAGTTCATTTCTACCACCTAGAAACGTACTTTCCCGAACGGTATATTTCCAGCGTTATTTTTTTTTACCACACACGAGCAAGCCCTGGAATTAATTCCCTTCTTCGGTATTTCCTGAGCGCTATGACCTGTCCTTCTTTAAGCGAGGCTTAAAGAGAATACACTCCTTACTGCAGACAGCGACCTGGATGTGCTAAACCTCTGGCACTGCGAAGGTCCATGAGTAGCAGTGACTGCTTACCATCAGGCGGGCCGCTAGTTTAACTGCCTATAATGAAAATAAAAAGAAAAACGCACAGTTAAAAGTTGCAATAACTACCACTGAATATTGAGTCATAAATTATACTTCAAACTCCAAATAGAATGATGATTGCATGTCGATATTAACCCAAACATAAAACAGTAGAATGACTGGCAATTAAACAAGCTACCGGCGTAACCGTACGGAACAAACAAAACAGATTTCCAATTTGACCACGCATTTGTCCATCATGTTCTCTAAACACCAAATCAGTAAAGTAAGAGCTATTTAATGGGCGAAATCTGCGCTTGTAATCGGTGGCGTCACATTATATAAGCTTTATAAGATTGTTAGAAAGTATCCACTAAGGTCACAATACTTTCACGATGATGTCATCTCACATTGTAATTCGCGTTAGAATTCGATAAAAAATAGTAAAATGAAGATTGTTCGGCACCATCTGCCTCTATGTCCGTCGCGTCTATAACGGAGTGACTTAGTAAAACCGTCCATCGGAACAAAATCCTTTTATAATTGAAGTCTTTGATCATTTAACACTTTGCAACTCATTTCATGCTCAAGCGTATTTTTTTCTTCATAGCTGATTAAAGTTATCCGCTCTGGTGAACGGACCGGCAAAATGAAATAGGCGATAATTCAGCTCCGCGTTCCTACAGCAGATGAACAAAATAACCTCAGTATTTTCATGTATTTTACCGAAACGCGGTTGACGTTGCAGACGGGAATAATTAAGCGCCAAACAATTCGTGTTATCTCATTTGTTATTCGCTATGCATATGACAATAACAAGTCGGCCCGAAAATGGCGAAATCTCATTACATCACCCGCGTCAGCTCCGCCCTTTATTGGCCAAAATTTTCAATTAAACTTCAAATGAGTTTGGGAGCCGAATTAATTGGATTTTCATTAGCGTTAGGGACAAATGATATTGTTACCGGCGAGCGATCTATTGTTGCGTCGAGGGGGCAATTTGTACACGTCACTCACTTGTAACTTCAGCCATACATGCCGTTAGACACATCACACAAGCCGCAGCCCACAACGCAACCAGATAACCGTTGTCCCCTATCCCCCCGCTTATACACCGAGCAGACAAATAACACGTCATATTTTTACACTACCAATATTTTTGACACCCGAACAAAGTTTCATATTGTGTTTAAATAACTTCTTACGAATTTAAAAGTTAGAGACATAAATAAAACTTTTCTTTTCGATACATTTTTGTGTCATGTAACGCGTCGAAGTTTGAGATTGTGAAATATGAGGATAAATGGTTGTATTCTAAGTATTATTCGATTCTTTAAAGCCACTTTTTATAAGCCCGCGGTACAAGGATTTGAGTATACTTTATGTTAGCTTTTGAATTAAGAAAAGCCTTTTTAGCCAGTTTTTTAGATAGAAATATTGCTCAACCATTGTATCAATTTCATGCATTTTTTATTATATTTGTAATTTTTACCCATTGTTCTCCCAGCATATGGTAGGCGGGACTTGCTCAGTTTCATTTAAGCATGACAGTTCTATAATTAACCTGACATATTGCGTGTGATGCTCGAGCGGGAAAAGTGCAGACCCTTTGCGCCTTAGAGACCACATTAAGCCTGCGGTTCCGGTTGTCATCAAACGACAAATTTCGCTATTTTCGACAAATTTCGCTATTTTGGCAAACATTTGGGAGATCAAACACATTTACGTTATTAAATTAATAGATATTGATATGTCTTATATTGACATGAACATTGTCTGGCTTTAAAACCTGAATTACAATAGCAACTTTCAATAGTAATATGTACTAACCCCCTTATTGATGAGAAACCGCTAATCGACCACATAAACGTAAATTAGTTAAATCATGCTAAGAGGAGATAAAACGTTCATTTCTTATGAATAAGGGGGTAAGAGAGTAAATATTTTTATTTTTTTCTATTTGGTACTGTTATTTACGTCAGATGAATGATTCCACCAGTTAGTTCTAAGTTGCTTTGATATGGAGTTCAATTATTATAAGCTTTTCCATAAACGTTTAGTTTATCTGCCTTACTTTCTTTTTTGTATCTACCTTGTGTTATCTAGGCCAGTGACAAGTTCCGCATTAAAACTTCGCCATTACGTCTGTTTTTTAGTGCTCTTAACCGCAAGAATACATATCCTAACCTTGGTACATTATTCTTAGACAACAAATTAGCCTATATAAACGCACTGGTATAAGAGACTCGATCATCATTCTTACAATTAATAATAATGTATTTTTTTCCCTTTTTTGTGAGCAATTAAAGATAAATTAAAAAAAATTGTTGCCAGGAATAGGAGTAGTATTAGTAACAGCGGCGGGCCTGGCGTGGCGGCTGGGCGCCCGCGACGCCCCCTGCGCCCTGCTAGGGCTACGGCGGTCGTCCTGCCGGCGCCTGGTGCCTCGACTGCCGCCCAGCTACGCACGCCCACACCATCCCTACGCGGCCATGCTGTACCCTGAGTTCCAGTATCGGCCGCCGCCCCCCACCTACCAGGCTTCCATGCAGGAGTATAGGTTGAGGTTTGTTTCAGTTTCTATTGATTTTATCCTTTTTTAATGTATTAAATGATGAGTGACGTATATCCTTCTTCTGATCATAAGGAACAGACATTCTCTCCCTGAGTTATTAGGTTTTTCTTGATCCAAACAAGATGCTGTAAAATGTTCATGTGGAACATTTGTACCTATCTGTATTTTGAAGCATTGGTATGTTTACTGTTGACTTTTTAAAGCAAAATAAAAAAAATGGATTGATTTTATACACACAAGCAAGTTGTTTATTTACCAGTTTCAAACGCCTAAAACTGCCAATCTTCTTTTGCGTTCGTTCCGCGTATTCGGTCCGTCCATACCTTCATGCAAAAATATTCAGAACACTCGCAAAATACAAGGCCCTTTATACGTCAAAGTTGTAACTGAATAATAAAATGTTAACTGGTTTGCAGCCTACATTCGAGTTCGACATGACATAATTTTTTGACCTGAATAAAATACGATGCGTGGAATTTATCAAATATGCGATGCGTGCAAATAGAAATTGCAAGTGGACTAAAGTTTGTAAACAGTGTTATTTGAAATAATGTATGACGTATTACTGTATCTTATTTCATTTCACACATTATGTGGCTTTCGGACTGTTATTATTATTCAATATTCTTGCCCAGGTTAACTTCGCAAAGGATCGAGTTTTTATGAACCAATAAGTAGTACATACAGATCTAGTTCATCGGCCTACTTTACTTGTGCGATTCGGCAACCTTTTAATAAGTACATATTCCTGTTAAATCAGAGTCCTCTACCCTGAAAACCACTACTAAACGTTATGAAGCTATCATCTCACAAGCAGTTTCTATTTATTTTGAGAAACGTGAGATGAAGCTCGAGATTTGTGAGATTTTTTATAAGGTTTTTGTAATTTCTGTTGCAGGTTGCTTCTGTTAGACCGGAGCGCGCCGGCCGTGTCCCCGCCGCCCACCTACCGGTCCAACTCCGCCAGTCTAGTCAGGTACGTTATTACACGCTAAACATACTTATTGCAGGATTTGTCTGATTTGTTTCCTCGACGTGAAACTTTTCCATTCATTTAGCATAAGAAACGGCTCAACTTCAGCTGCTTTTGCATACCCCTTTTGAATTAATGCTCTTTTGAACTGTTTATCTTCTTCTTTTATGTTAATAGTGAATTATCGGATTTATTTTGCTTTCATTAAAACAAAGTAGTGATTAACTTTTATATTGGGACACAAATCTGAATCTCTTTTCAATGGCGTGCATATTTTTTGTTTTAATTTATGTATATTAAGAGTCTCTTCCGCGATTTCGATGAAAGTAATAAAACTTTATGTTTTCTTACATGTTTTCTTTGTATTCGTAGCAGAGGGTCAACAGGCGCGGCGTGGTGCGGCTCGGAGTACAGCGGGCCGCCGTCATACCGCGCGCCTCGCGTCGACCCACCCATCACCGTCGCCGACACACTGCCCACCATCACCCCGCTCGACCTCAAGTACACAGACGACACCATCGAAACGCTACCCAAGCCCACAGAACAAGAAAAAGATCCCGACCATCACCTCGTGACCATTGTACACACAGACGCACAACCCGTCATCGTCACAGTCTCAGGATCCACAGCACTCAACGAAACACACACACAACCACCCACAGAAATAGACATACTCGCGCACTTATAACGAACCACGTCACATAGAATATAATGATCAAATCACTTCCAAATTACTGTCTTTCCCAGAGGACAAGACAGGAATTGATTGATAAAAGTGAATGAATTAAACGGCTGGAACAGACTGAATCAATCCGGGGCTTACATCGATCAAGCCGATTTCAGATTGGATTCTTTCTTTTGTCAGATACAAGCAATACGCTACGGAAGGCTTGTGATTGCAACAACGATTAGAGTGATTAATAGGTTGAAGATTTTCGAGTGCGGTGAGCAAAGTGATTTAACGTGCGTGCTCAAATCAGTGAAATAGGAATGGTGCAAAAACTAAAAGTTTTGAGGAATGTTCGTTGCATGTTATACAGAAAAGACAATATTATTTTACAAATATTAACTAAAAGAAATGTTAGAAATTAATCGGCTTTTAAATTATGAAATGATGACGTAGCAAAATGAACATGTTACTACAAATATTTTAACGTAATGGTTTTGAGTACCTTATTTCTTCGTAGTTAAGTTGTGTGTAAATATTTAAAAGCACTGACATGTTATATTCGTTTGCATAGTGATATTATTTAACATATGTGCCGTGTATATAAACGATGATACAAATTACGCTAGAATTTAAGTACGTAATAATGATTGCAGTTGCAACTCGTACGAGTATATCGATTTAATACAAACCAAATCTTTCACCGACATGTACAACGTATTAACCTGTTATATCGTAGTGCCAACATTTAATCTGTAAATACATTTATTTTGTACGAATTATATTTTCTCTTTAGCTTATTCATTCAATATGAGCGTTACTGTATTTTATTTGCCTACCAAAATTTTATTTTCAAACATTTTATGTTTGTTTTATGTTGTGATAACTAAAGTTAATAATAGTATTTCCATTATACGTGACTTTTGTAGTGTTTTCCGATTAAATTGATCAAGAAGTGCTATCATCAAACATTGTCCTCTGAAGATGACCCTTACAGCTTCTCTGACTAATTCGCAATCTTTATTAAAGAACACTTCACTAAATATTTTATATATTTAATTAAATCGTAGCTGCGACGAATCACGCGTAAAGTGATCACAGTTAGTATTGTAATATAATATTAGATATAACAAAAAATGTAAGTAATATGTACATAACTTTATATGTAATTTAAGAAATAAAGATCTTTAGTGAAACCAAAAGCGTATTTTTGTGCAAAATATTCCTTGCATACATTATCATAATTCAAATGTTACTCGGAGACACTATGCGAATGTATATGGAAATTATCTAGGTCTGGAGTTTTGCATAATCAGATTTAGTGGATCACGGGCGGAGTTCCGTGGATGTTTCGGTACACTTTCACTTTTAAATATATTACAAGTGTAAGTAGCTTCTCGACGGATTTTTAAACGCCTCATTGGCTCAATGCCAAAGTAAAGACTTAGGCTTCTTCACGTTTTTAACTGGTAGAGCCAAATTACTATGGTGCATCCACTACCTGTTTAAAATTACTGTAAGTAGTTGCATGCAGACCTCTTCCAACAGGTCGTGGAGATCTTAGGGGAGGCCTATGTTCAGCAGTGGGCTTCCTACGGCTGCAAAAAGAGAAAGATATGAAAAGATTTGGTGGTAACTCTGTAAAATCCAAACAAAATATCCACCGGAGAGGTTATTATCTTTCACCAGTGGAAAAAAAATATGGCGGGTTGGTCATAAGTGGATTAACCGAGACTGATCTCGATATACGACACATTTCTATGGGTAACTATGTCGGACTCCACCGCTGCATCATAATGGTTGGGTGTAATCTTCTGCTTCCATCATCCTCAGATACAAATGGACTACCACTGCTCCCCAGCTTTTCGGCCTACGGTAATAATCTCACCATAAAAATATGTACCGCTAACCTCCTCAAAGTATATAATAATGGAAAAGAAAAAATAAACAAGATAATCCACATTAAATTCCTACATTTTGCGTAATTACACATCACTCATAAATACAAGACAAGCCTACTTGATATAGGAAAATACCTTCTTGGAAAAACAATTTTGAAAGCTCCGTGCTTGAGTTTCTAAGAAATTTTTTGGTTGGATGAAGAGAATATTTCATGAAACATTTTTCTCCAGGCATCTTTGTAATGTACTCGGCTATTAGAATAAAGCAGGTACAGTAATAAAGACAGATTTGAGAAGGCGTTTTTACATTCAAAGCGATGGTAAGCGCGCAACAACGAATAGATTTAATATGGAAATCAGATTAAATTATTTAGCTAAGTGAAAAATTATATTATTTACACAGCCTTAAATATCACCTTCATTATTAAAATCAGTACATTTACTACCCACTCGAATGACTAGAACACAGTGATTATTTTCTCTATGGCACCCACCACGAAGATTAGTTCTACAGCGTGGTTTGTAATGAATCGGATACGATTGGCCAAAAGGCTGAAGCGAAGGAGAACATCGGAAGGGAACTTGCATCCGTGAAGCTTGTTAACCGCAATAAGACAGTGTGGTGAAATACGGACTATGGTGAATGGTATAAGATGTATCTAATCGGACTTCAGAATGTCGAGGAGTCGCTGGAATAACATCGGCCATTATGGGCTACTAGGGTAAGGTCTATCAATAAGCTGTTCTTGTTTATTAATTATATGATGAAATAAATATATTCCATTGAATTACATATTGCCGTTCTGACTTGCAAAACAACAAAACTTTCTATTGTTACGAAAATTATCAACATGCGAATCTGGTTCGATATAAATAGCATTGAAAAAAAAATGTAACGTAAAATTTAGTTTTAGGTAGGCAATATACAGTAATTCAATAATATAGCTTATATGCGGCATTATTGGCCAAATAAGAGTGTATGTGTTTTGAACTACAAGATCTTGGCTACATATAAGGATAAAGTTTTGTATTTCATTATGGCATGAGAGTAAAACCACTAGATGAGAAAAGATCTTTGAATATTAAAATTCCTTTTGCAAAATTTGATATTATCTCTCAGGTGTGGATATTCGAGTAGAAACTTGCTTATAATGTTTATATTTTTTATTACTTGTCGAAAAAAATGTTCATCAAAAACTCAAGCTTGAAATCAACACGCCAAAGCTGTAACAACAATAAACACTAGCATTTGTTTTTTGTCGAATCAGATGTTGTTTGATGAAATTCCGCAATGTTAACAAAAAGCAAAATTGTTCCCATTCTAAATGTAAATCGAAGCAATGACAACGGATTCCGGAACAATGGTGTCCTGTAATTATATTGTAAAGCAATTTCGTAGCGGCGCCGTACAGCGGTGCGAAAATGAAAATCGGTCTGGCATTAATAAAACGTTCGCCATAATGGCACCCAGTAAAGTGAATGTAATAAACTTAAAGATATGAATTACGTTTTTAATATGCGCCGATAAGATTCGGTTACATTTCTGCAGTTCGAGAATATCATTTTTATTTTACCTATCAACTTATTTGCGACGTATTTTAGGATAGGCAACGATGTTACCACAGATATATACTGATTTATTTCTGTGGAGAGGTTTAGGTTGTAGATTTTTGTTTTCATCTCTCTCAACTAATGTTGGCTATAATTTGGTAACAATTATATTATTTAACCTAGACTTGTCATAAAGTAGATCTACCACTTCTAAAAATTCTCTGTTTACTCTGATTCATCAATTATTTTTCTGTATCAATCCATACACGTCCCACTGCAGGACACGGATCTCCTCTTTAATAGAGAGTACGATTGAGAGAGGTTAGGCTATATAGTCCACTATGCTGGCCTAGTGCGGATTGGCGGGTATTACATACCACATAAATTCTTACAAATCACTATGGTATGCAGGCTTCCTCACGATGTTTTCCCTCACCGTTAAAGTGCGTGGTGATTGATTATCAATACACATGACTCCACAAAGTCACAGGTGTGCCCTGGAATTTGAACCCGCGACAACCGTGAACATGTTGGTAGTCGCGTCTAGTCCGTTACCAGCAGCCCATGACACATTTCAATTCTTCTTACATTTTTTTATTTCTAGACTATGCTTTATTCAGAACATCCCGTTACTGCGCATGGGGCTTCTCTGTTATTAAGAAGAGCTAAGTCTTACCACCAAGCTATCTTAACGGGGGTTCCAATACAAATTCTCGTAGTGACTCTCTCAAGTATTTTTAAGTAAATAATTGCAGAAAATAATAAATAATGGATAAGAAATCCTTGGACTTTTATCTGTTCGTGCAAACTTTTCAGCTATGTCGGTATTACAAAGGAAAGTATTAGGGGAAAGGGCCTACGTCAAATCGAATACGCGGAATGTATCGGGACATGCGGGCAAAAGATCCGATTACGCGATACCAGTGATGGATGTCCGTTCTTTACTGCGCCCACCAATAAATTCAGATTTTGACTAGTTTTGCTCGTGGGACGCGCTATTTGCTTTTTGTTTCGGATATTTGCGGATAGAGGGAATAAATTGTGACTTTTCTGTTGGATTTTGTTCGAACAAATTACGGAAGTTGTTAGTTAAGTAACAAGAATGGCGAGTACTTAATTTGTTGTATTGATAAATGACATACAGAATGGATACGAATATGTTAGATCAAATCGTTTTGTATCTTATTTGGATATCGACCACTATTCACAACGGTGGAAAACCAATTTAAGTGACAGGCGTAAGTGTTCATTCTGGTTGCAGCTGCTTTCAACAATTGTCACATAGTCGTGTCGTTTATGTTACGTTACATTTTAATATATTTTTAACGGTGGTAACCACAGAAATATTTCTTAATATGTTTATGTCGTTGTAAGTATTTAAATTTGGGCCGGAAGCTAATGTATTACGGCCCTGATATAAAAAAAAACATACTTTATGACGTCTGGATTTCTTAAAGGGTAATGAGTAGATCCTTGTAAAATATCAAATAAGTCTTTCAAATGGAATGAAATAAAAATGATACTACTTTAATCGATAACAGAATGCAGAACCAAACTACTCCTAACTGGCGAACGGCATATCTGGTAAACCGCTAACGGAAATTATGAATAATAAATAAATTTAACTTTTTTACAAATAGGAAGCGATTTTCTAAAAACGTGTATCTTTAAATACTGTCTCTGATTTTTATTTGTGAATTCATAGCTCCTATTGACGCGTGCCTCACGCCGCAAACGCGCGGAATATATGCAAATTGCATTTGGAAATCTTTCAATGGGGTTTTTATTATAATATCCGTAAAGTGGAGCTTATCGAAAGTCTTAGCATTAAGTTGTTATGCGTCTTGCATAAAATAACAATAAAATTAAGACTTTAAAATAAATTATCTTGTTGATCAACTTTTGTTTTGCACAGTTTCGATAACATAAATGCGTATTATGTCACCGTAATAAAATCGTAGAAAGCTAAATTCATTTGCGAATATCGCCCCGCCAGAACTTGCAAGAAAGTAATATTTTTCATAATAATATTAATCGATAACTATATTGACGAAATATTTATTTAATAGATCTTTATTCACTTAAAAACTAATATAACACATAGAGGTGTATAATTCATTTGAGGTTTAAAATAGAGATTAATAAATGCTATCTATCTAGTTGGTTAATAATCTTAATGTTTTTAACTCAGACTTACTAACAAGGGTAACAAGGGTCCTTAGATCATATATTTTAGTAGATATTTATAAAAAAGTATTCATAAACATACCAATAAAAACTATTAATGATAAAAATATATAACAGCAGTATAAATGCACGGTTGCGTTTCGATGTGAAGGACATTATAACCAGAGGAACTACTAGTCATTTTGAGACCTTACATCTTATGTCTCAGGACGGCGAGCGCAGTGGAATGCTGAGCATTGCTTTGTAGTTCAAGGTGTTTGGTTTTGGCACTGTTCATGAGCGGTCGTATCGCTTACGATCAGGTGAACGGCATGCTCGTCTCGCCATTCATTAGAATAAAAAATATATTATAACACTAATGGACGCGTTTCTAATAACAAAATAAGCATAGGACTTGGCTGCATACCGTGACTTGAAAATCTGTATTTGCATACACAGAGGCTGCGGCAGACGTAATATTTCTGACTGGAGAGAACATTCCGGCAAATCTGCAAGGTTTGAATATAAAACGGATAGAGGTTAAGTCACTTATGTAAATGAGAAAAGTTTTCAAACTCGCTTTGATATAGAGTTAGACATTCAACAGTATAAATGGAACGGATTCGTCATATATCTTCATAACGCGCTTTGTTGAAATGCTTATAAATAATGTTGATTTGTTCATCGTAGTCGCGAGTCTAGTTGTAGTTTTCATTAAAACGCGAATGAGCCAGCTACCAAAGTATTAACTGGTGTATAGGTATAGGTATTGATAGCAAAATTAAAACACCTTGGTTCCAGTGAGATTGCTGGAGTTCAATTTCTTTGTATTTTTTCCTTCTTTTCTTCCCAATCAAAGGTTGTCTGTGCCCGTTCCTCAGCAAAGGTTGTCTGTGCGATAGGTTCGCATTGCGTAAACTATATCATAATAAATAAATAAATTGTAAAGTCACTATAATGTGTACACTGATGTTAATAGGAATACGGATTATTGTACATATTTAATGGCAGACCTATCTAATAAAAATAATACGCTCGTTTATATGAATGCTTCTTAATTAGATATCAGATGTAGAAAGTTTGCCAACTCTATCATGTAATAAGTTCGCTCTTGGGCAATCAATCATATATCACGGCTAGTGATGCCAGGTCTAATTTCTGAAAATTCGGGACATGTGATTAAAATATTTGGGATTTTGAGTTCCTAAGCGGGTCGCGTATAATATTTGTAGATTATTCGTATTGTATTTTGCGTAACATTTCACAGCTTCAACAAGAAAAAGAAATTTTTTTTTATTTGAATGTCTTGCCTTTACATTTTTAATATTAAAGCATTTCTCTTTTCGGAAAAAATAACTATGCATTGTAAAAAAATACACTCGGTTTCTGCATTGGGTACAGAGAGGGTTGGTGAAAAACCGGGACATGTGGCGACTCGTAAAAGGTTCAATCGGGACGCGTCACCAGACTCCTGAAAATCGGAACGTCTCAGGCAAAGCGGGACACCTGGCAACACTAATCACGGCTGTGTCTCACAGGTGTGTATAGAGACCAGAAGAATCAGATTTATAATGTTACATTAAATATATGTACTCCTTTTTTATGACTTAATAAAACTTTTGCTACCTGTTCTTATCTTGTACATTAATACCTACGTAAACGAAAAGATATCGTTTTTCGAATGTTGTATAGTCCGGTCATTTTAGACATTTGAAATAACAAATATTCCGACAGAGCCAAATTTTTGTGGACAGCTTGGGTTCACCATCAGAAAGAAATCTTCAAAAGTCCCCATCGATCCCATGTGTGCTTAAAAAGTTATTCGGGGTCAAAAGTCAAAATTTCAGGTTTTTTGGATTTTTCTCGAAAATGGTAAGTTTTTTCGAAAAATAACCTCAGACCAAATTTGTAGATCCAAATATTCTCTACAATAAAGTCTCAGTCATTTTTTTTTCTAAGAGTCACCATTTCTGAGATATCGCGACTGCAAGAGTTATACATGATATGCACACATTTCCACGCCTCCTGTGAGGTAGTGTACTCGACGCGATTTTTTTAGCGTGGTTTCCCCAGTATGCCTACTCCACGAATTGTCAAGATGTAAATTTCAGGGAAAGTACTTTTCTAAATGCATAATGAATATTGATATTGATATTGATTTTGTATTGGTTATTGAGTTTAAGTGTAGTTCTGATTTATTTTCATATTTTAGTCTGATTCATACTCTTCAAAGTCTACTTCAATAGTCATGTCTTCTTCTATTTCTTCTTCTTCCTCTTCCTGGATGTTCAAAAATTGTTCAAATGAAGGTGGATCAGCTGTTTCTTCATCAAAATCACATAAGTCTTCCTCTATTGTATTCAATCAACATTTGAACAAGACTGACCTCGGCAATTCGTACACGCTAGAGAACGCGTGGAAATGTGTGCATATCATGTATAACTCTTGCAGTCGCGATATCTCAGAAATGGTGACTCTTAGAAAAAAAAATGACTGAAACTTTTTTGTTGATAATTTTTAGATCGACAAATGTGGTCTAAGGTTATTTTTCGAAAAAACTTACCATTTTCGAGAAAAATCCAAAAAACTGAAATTTTGACTTTTGACCCCGAATAACTTTCTTAGCACACATGGGATCGATGGGGACTTTTGAAGATTTCTTTCTGATGGTAAACCCAAGCTGTCCACAAAAATTTGGCTCTGTCGGAATTTTTGTTATTTGACCACTATTTTTATGTCTAAAATGACCGGACTATGTAGTATTCTTTGCTTTTAAGTGTTGATCACACAGGCCGTTTAGCCTGTTCAACCTTTCCTCGAAATTTGGTTAATCTCAGGATTATGACGAATATATATACGAGTATATATATATATATATATATATATATATATATATATATATATATATATATATATATAAACAATAATTATGATGTTCATTTACACTTGAAATTCTTATGGAGGATTCGTCATTAACTTCATCATTACCTTCTGGCACAGGCAATTCGTCTGGTTCTGTACGTGGCTCCCATTTATGAACAAGACAGTTCTATCGGGCATCAGATCAAGTAAATAAGATAATACTTTTTCAAAATAATTAACTGCCTCGGTGGCGCAGTTGTACCACGGTATGATTATAACCCTGAACTCCTGGGTTCGAAATTTGGATGGGACAGTGATATTGGATTTTTCTAATCATTATTAGCCCGGAATCAGGAATTTAAGCCCAATATAGCGATATAAATGCCCCATATCAGATCCTGGGACGGTATGCACATTGGCACTATCCTGGCACCTCTGCCTATCCCTTCTGGGAAAAAGGAGTGACTTTATTTATGTATGTAATATAAATTATTCAATATCTAATGGTATCTGTGTTTCAAAGAACAAACAAACAAAAGACAAATATGCTTAGAAAGGATTTCATACAGACAATGCTACTTTATTACATGGTATTTTATCCGGGAATTGATCCCAACTCTCAAGGGACGCCGCGTCGTCCGATCGGTTCTAGCTGTGGATAAATACTGATACACTTCAAGCGAGTTCGTGGCAGACGACCTGAATCTCTCTATCTCGTTAATGGCTGAAAATACACTGCTATATCTTTGGGAAGTTTCAATAACTTTCGTAGTCAAACCTCAACTTTAGACATCGGAGCTTCCAATAACCTAATGGCAATACTTCGAAAATAATTGTAGAATGTAACAATAATATCTTTCCCTACATGTTATGTGTAAAATATTATTGGTCTTCTTCTGTTTAACGGAAAATATGGAAAAAAGAGCTTAATAACTTTAAAATTGTGCATTTTAATCGATGAGAATCCATGAAAAGATTATGATGAGATAGCTGATGGCGTGAAAAAAAGAAAAGTACAGATCTCGGTGGTCTATTCATATTCTCCATTTACCTTAAGTGGGCACAGGTGTGACTTTATGCGTGTATTTTCAATCTACCACAAGCAAACCTTAGGGCACGTTATTGTGTATCACCCTGTATAAGATGAAGATGAAATGAATCTCATAAATAATGTCACCATAAATTTATAGCATTGTTTGCAGTTCAATCTAATCTGTATACCGACAATCGAACTGTAGTTACGTTGTTAAGCTTATTCGAAGTGTATTATCCTACAAGTTGATTTATTGTTTTGTACATGACGGAACAGGGCTACAAATTCACAATGATCATTCTCGTACCCTTCAGTAGCATTTCATATATCATTACGCTTATATCTATAGACGGAATTTTATTCTTTTACAGGTCTTATTTTATAAAAATATGTCAAGACTATAACTTTAGAAATATATTTTCTAATGTCTCTTTTCGTAATTATTCAAAGTGGAAGATTAGCGCAAGCGATGCTAAGAACCTCGTGGCGCCGCAAAAAAAAAACAATTAATAATCTTCAGAATCTCATCAAGTGCTTGAATTTTTTCACGTTGATAATATTTTGACGTGTTCCTTTGATTTTTCTTCACTTTTGTCTTTAATCTGACTCAAAAAGAACTGAAGTAAGTCAAGATTGAGGTCACCTAGTTTCTTTCTGTCACTTTATTTGTATAGGCATAGGTTGTGAATTCTGGATCGCGATTAATCATTCCGTATAACCCATTTCGTACGAGTATCTAATATCTATAGGTATCAATTTTAAATTATAGACGTTCTCCGTACTTTTCAATGTTTAATTTCAGAATTTCCTACTTCTAATACTTGTTAGGATTAAAATTAACTTACTTAATATACATTTTAAATAATTTTTCATCAATAAATACTTTGTGAGTCAACTCATATTTTGCTCCTGACAATACTTTTGGTACCTACCCTATCTCGTTGCGGTTCATAAACTGCGAAAATTTACCCAGTACACTGAACCCAATTTATCTTACCACAACAACCCGAACTGTTGAAGCGTGTCGGACAATTTCAAGTTACACTCGCTTGACATCAACATCGCATAACGAGTTAATCCAAACATCTATGATTTTCGATCAAAGCGCCGCGCATCAATTGGCTATTTTCACTGACTTCCTGATTGCATAATTTTCTTTTATTTATCGCCGTCTACTGGAACAAAAATAAAACAAACATTGGCGGATGCTTATTCAGCCACCATTAGCGAGCGCGGGCTAGGAGGCGAGTCAATAAATCATTTCTCCGCATCGGCATCTCTTATCGATTCTATTCAATAGCGATTTATTCACTCGATGCTTAATCGTCGCTGCTCGAATATGAGTGGGATTTACTTAATACTTTTGTAAGAACCGTCGGTAATATGTCGTGTTGTAGATATTAAATCTTCTTCGTTAAGTTGGGTAGACGTGAATTGATACTCTTATTTTTCTTGAGTGCTTGTTGTGTGAAGTTGTGAGTCATGAAACTGGTCAATCATGCAGGCTGACGGTAAAGGATAGTTGTATAACTGTCCTTATTATTTATGTTTAGAAAGTCCAATACTTATATTTTATCACTCTATATACTCACTCTATAAAATTGCCTTATATACCATAATACATCAAGCATTGAAGTGGTAAATTAATAAATCCCGGGAAAATTAGGCCTTTGAATACTGAATAAAAAAGGACCAGCGAACTTGCTACTCTCAGCCAAAGTAACTAATCACTATGTAACATCTTAATCTAAAATATATGATCAATAGAAGTATAATATGCATCACAGTCAATTTTCACAATGTATGTAATAAATATTCCAAGATTACGATCATAATACCATGCCGAATTAAAGCCATATTAATATTACATTTTGTAAAAATAACAAGGAGTAGGGAAGTAAAACAAAAGTTCAATTTGTTAGTGTGTTTGCCCGGAACAAATAATGTTTAAGCCGGCTATGGGCTGACTGGCTCAGCTGCTTAATGAAGCGGATATTGGTATAAGTTAGCGAAGAGAAGCTATTTCAGATCTTGAACAGCATTTAATAGAATACTAGTCTTGTGCACGCTGCAATAACTAAACGTGGGTTTGTACTAATACCAAAATGATAAACCCGAATATAAATTGTTTGATAGTGGGCTTGTACTAATTGCGTGGTGGCCTGTTGGTAAATGGACCAGACGCGGCCACCAACATGTTAATGGTGGTCGCGGGTTTGCATCCCAAGGCACATCTCTGACTTTTCGGAGTCATGTGTATATGGATAGTCAATCACCACACACTATGACGGTGAAGGAAAACATTGTGAGGAAACCTACATAACATAGCGATTTGTAAGAATTTCTATGGTATGTAAAGTCCGCCAATCCGCACTAATCCAGCGTGGTGGACTTTATGGCCTAACCACTCTCAATCTTAGTCTTGATTTTAGAGGAGACCTGTGCCCTGCAGCGGGACGTATATGGGCTGATGCTGAAGACGACTGAAGATGACGATGATGGAAAAAGAAGCCAGTTAGAGCATGAATGTACTGCTTTTACTAGTTTGATATAGCAAAAGTATTATGTAGTTTAGTTTTCTTCTCAGGTGTTGCAAGTATTCACAAAAATTATAGTTTAACTATATTTTTATTCAACAGTCAAGACTCTTTATGATAAACCATTTTTGAATTTAGGAACTGATCCTTTAGAAATTAATCTTCTCCAGATTCTAGATTATTTCATAAAAAGTATAGTTTAAAGACTTCTAAAGAAAAATCTCGTTTTTCTACGCTTGTAAGTTATCTAATATTAGAATATTTGTATTTTGCAGTCAGTCCAAACATTTCATTTTTCATCTCAAAGACGCCCACGACTCACATGTAAAAGCCTCTTAAAAATACCTAAAATCTGGTCTTTGTGACTGGTGTCTATTTAATGGAAAGCCTTCCTACGCTGTTTCGTTGAGTGAGGGACATATTATTAAGCTTGGAATTGAAATATCGTGTACACGCCTACACACTTGTGGTTTTCCTATAGTGGATCAAAAATGTTAGAACTAAACCTTTTGCTGAAACGAGAAATTCGTTCAAAGATAATAAATAAAAGATTTTCTTTGACATCGTCAAGGTAGATAATCTGAGAGTTAATGATATTACAATCCAGGACGCTAACGACCAGCGAAATAGAGAAGATTGGTACTTGGTGCAACTAGGACATCGAGTAACAATAACCGTGTAACACTTAAAAAAATACACAATCAAAAATATAAATAAAAAAAATATATACATTGAAACAATACTATTATTTACGGATTTTAAATAATAACACTTAAAAAAATCAATAACTTCTAACTAATCACTTAAAGAAAATAATAGTTTTGTGTTATACATTCACTTACGTGAATGTATTACATTCACGTAAGTCTAAAAACCATTTTACCAAAAAAATATTTATTTAATCCTTTATTGCACCAAAGAGAAAAAAATACAGTGAAGAAACAACACAATAACAATAGTAACTTACCGGCCTTATCACTCTTACTTTCAATTCCTTAATCTACGAAAACAGCAAGCTACAGTCATTAAATAGAATAAGACGAGCGAGACGAGATTCAAGAGTCGCGGAACCTAGTGTAGCTGTACGAGAGCCATAAACCGCTGTAAAGCGCTTCGGTCGCGATAGGTGAACCCGGACTCCGGAGCAAGCGGAAGGTGCGTGAAATATAAATCAGCTAGCTGTGATTTACGTGAAACCTCCCGGAAAGTTTTAATTCTGTTTGGTCCGAGCTCTCGGCCATTTAATTTATCTATTATTTATCGCGCGGCGGGAAACTTGGACACTTTGTTTATTAGCTATTCAATTAGACTGTTTGATACGTTCATTAGGAACTCTAGTTTGTCGCATAAATATGGCTGTTACTTGAATAAATGTATTTTCTAATTACGTCTTTGTTGAGAAATTATATTACACCGGGAGCAAAATAAAATATATTTTAAAATAAGATTTCGTAGGATTGCCCGTGTGGTATAAGTAATTCGAACGTCTTGAAATTAGGAATTATTGCTTATTATATTTGCTACTGTTCATGAGCGGTCGTATCGCTTACCATCAGGCGAACGGCATGCTCGTCTCGCCATTCATAGCAATAAAAAAAAAAAAGTTATCCGATATGTCGTTTTGAAGGACATATTTCTTCTGTTGTTCAGAGTTTATATGAGAGAAGTTTATATGACCTTTACATATTAATAAAGCAAGTGGATTTAGGGCAGTTAGGAGATAAATGTAATATTTATAAACTTTCATGTAAATACTTTTACTCATAACGGATAAAGTACTGTAATATATCAGCCCATATACGTCCAAATGCAGGGCACGGGCCTCCTCCACAATCGAGAGTATGAAGGAGACTGGTTAGGCCACCACGCTGGCCTAGTGCGGGTTGGCGGATTTTACATACCAACGAGAAAAGTAGAAGAAAGAAACGCTTTTTAACAATGTTTCATAATTTTCTAACTTGAGTTACGACGACTGATAAAATTCTTGTTCTAATTGAGGAACTGTGCACTGGAGTAGAAAAGTACTCTCCTTAGGAACGACCACGAATTTCACTTTCGTAAGAATTTAATTTTTTATTTAATATCGTTAAAAAATAATAGTGTTGTCGGGTCGTGTATCTAATAATTCCTTTTATTGTTGTTTTTCTTTTAAATACACATAAATCAAATAATTAAAGAGATTAATTGCAACATTGGGGCCTTGTAGATAATATTCAATTTGTATTTGACTGTTTTATTCCAAGATTTTTGCAATTAACTACAGACTTGACTCAAGGGATTGCACTCGACAACCACCCAATACCAACACAAGTTTCAAAGCCATTTCCAGGAATCCAACATGCGGGAAATGTAATTAGTTTATGTTTTGTATACTCGGGGAGAACATTCCGCAAACGATTCTAGTCGGGGATTTCACTGCGTGCATGCAAACCAACCGAATTTATTTTTAAAGCCTCCTTCATTATACTGACCCTGCCGCCTGCGTACGAACTCGTAAAAAAGGAAATATATGTACTCGTATATTTTGCTTCGACGTTGTGTAAGTAGCGTTCGGTAAGGTTTATTACGGACTCAGCACGTTCATTGCGCCTAATTGAGACCAGGGATCCTTGAGGATTATCGAATGTTTGGTCTGTAAGGTAATTTTTTTTTCTTGCTATTTTTCTTATTAATTTTTTTCTTTATATTTTTCTTATTCATCGTGATAAGAAAATTTGTCTGACAATACCATAGCAGAAAGGCAAATCCATAAATATCCTAAGTTAAGTAACAAAAACATCAAAATAATTTAATCAATCCTATTGTAATTCCAACCGTCAATTTAACAGATTCCGCAGAGTCGAGCCAATTCAATCGCAATACTTTTAACCACATTTTTTATAAACAAAGATAATCATGCCCGAGATAAATAAACGGATTAAATAGCACAAGAAGCCTCATTAATATGCAGAAGGTGCACACAACAAACGAGAACACGCGTTAGCATCACAAAAACATTTTGTGAAATGCAAATACGTAATCAAGCATTTGTTCTTTTTTAGCTAACTTTTTGGCTAGACTGTACCGCACGTGCAAGCCGCGACTGGGGAGATGTGTGTTAAATTAGCATAGTTTGACGGCGAGCCTCCGGCACCGACCACCGAGGGCAACGGTTTAATGAGAATTTACAGCTTTTACGGATGCTGCCGACGTATTCAGATATTCTGGGCCACACTTGCGCTATGTACCGTGCCTGATAGCGGCATAAGTAATGTTCAACGAACATTTTAGTAGCATTCGCTTGGGTGAGCCAAAAGTCAAATTAGATTATAGAGTTTTGGCACGAACGCAGTTACCTGACAAGTCATAAAAGATGATAAGCTGGGCTTCTAATGATTTCAGAGATTGGAGATTAATACTATAATATAATACCACAATATGTACATAACACATTAACATATTGTGTTACAATTTCTTAAAACTAGATACACTAAAAATATTTTCTAAAACCAATAACCATAGCCAAGCCAAGGGTTCCCAAACTAGACTTAGCCCTAGAAGACATTCTTGGGAAATTATTTTGTAATTACATGAATAGAACCCTATGTTAATTCAGTGTCTGTTATTTAAAAAATAAATCTAATTATTTCGTAGTTTCGGTTATAGTTCTGAAGAACATAATAGGTACAATTTTGAACGTAAACTCCATTCAATGCTTACATTGACTCGAATAGCTTCCTTTTATTTGGTTTCGGTCGGTGGGCAAGTTAATCCCGTGTTCGACAAGATTCGTCCCCGTTTCGGCGTAACGTTAACAAAACAACTCCGGCTTAGATCTAAACTTGATTGTGACTGAAAGCGAGATTAGCGCACCGCATTGTTGCTTCTAAGTACTTACTAGTTTCTTCATTTTAAATATTGTATAGGATTTTATTTCAATTTATGATATTTTGTGAAGTTAATTCAGCAGTTGACTATTTATTTATCAGGAATATCATAAATAATGCAATGTATATTTCTCGCGCCAAACAGCAGTGTAAATGCACTGTTGTGTTTCCGTTTGAAGGATTCTGTAGCTAGAGTAACTACTGGACATATTGAGACTTAACATCTTATGTCTCAGGGTGGCGTGCGCAGGGGAATGCTAACTATTGCTTTGTAATTCAAGGTGTTGTTTAGTTTTGCTACTGTTCATGAGCAATCGTAATGCTTTAATTACGTATGAGCATGCCGTACACATTCAGGCGAACGGCATGTTCGTCTCGTCATTCATTACAATAAAAAAAGGAAATAAACTAATATTTATTCTCAAAGTAAGTCTTTTTTGTGGTTTTTATACATTTCTATGCCAACCGATCATATGAAATTGTGCATAGATTTTGTCAGGGGTATAGAAAAGGACATAGGGTACTTTTCATCAAGAAAATAACTGTATACGAGGAATAAAAAATAACCATTAAACGATCGTCTGCAAAAAGTTCGTGTTAGATAAAAGCACCTGAATTATATTTATTCCGAATTAGAAATCAGATACCTGGATAAAAACCTGTTGCCGAGCTATTAAAATTTTACCTTTTTCTTCTATAAAATGTGAGATTTTTAAAGGGATTAAACTCGATTGATTTAAATTGCTGTGAAAAAATTTTCGGTGTAGGATAAGTATAGCTTCTAGCAAATTGGAATGTTTAAAAATGTATAGAGTGTTATGTATTGAAAAACCAGTGGTTATGTCCCCGTTTCCTCTTTTTCAATTCTTTTTTAAAGCTTGTTACAGGTATTCAATTTTAAAATTCCTGAAATGTAGATATGGTATAACTGATCTTCAAAATTTCCAACTCTTTGAATACACTCATCGACATAACGCTAAGTCATTAGCGAATCTTTGACAGGAGGAAGTTGATTGCCTCATTTAACTTTTACTGTAGTATGCTCGCGATTGTTCAGTTTCGAGCCGGTAGTATACTCAAACGATATCATTATTCACGTTTGAATACCTCCATCAGTAAAGGACATATAGCCGGTCCTTCCGCTTATCTACTCGACCAATTCGACAACACCCCTGTGTTACAAAAATTGTTAGGATATCTGCTTCACGCTTGGGGTGAATTTGTCTGATAAGATAAAAAGAAAAGCGAATTGTGGCTGTAGTTTTTTGGGATGTGAGTTTTTGTAACAGGCTCCTGAATGAACAAAAGTATTTGTAATCAAAAGTTTAGAAGAAACTAGTGGTGTTCACTGGTGATGTTCTCCTACTTTAATACCCTAGAGACGTGAAGTATCACAAAACACTTAGCGGTATTATAGAATGGAGGATGCTTGAATCAGAAGAATGGAAGAGTATGTCGTTGAAAGCCGAAAAGTAAAACAGTAAATAGTAATGTTTTTGAACATAGCTCATAACTAGTAGAGTCTCGTACTAATTGAAATAATACTTAGAGTCACTCCACCACAAAACAAATACCAACTCAAATGAACACAGCAGAAATAATTTCCCGCTAAATTGGCAACATAAAGTGTCTCACATATGCGCATATTAAATAAATGAGGTTATATCCAAGTGCCTAGAAATCCGCGGGTACTCTGGCAAGACGTGCAAAATTTATGTTGTTAATATAACCGCTTAGATTAAACTAACGAGCGCCACTGCTCCTGGCAACAACCTAATTTGACATCATAAAGGCAAGGTTAAATGTTAAAACTAACGGCAATCACTAGCTCGTACGGCTGCCGCATGCCATGCACTGAATTAGTGGCTATCCTATTTACGTTGCAGTGGTAATTAAGCCAGGACTTTTTTGTTAAAACTGAGAAAAACTCCCAAAAGATCGTAAAAGGAGACAGAAATTTGTCTCTTAATCTGGCTTCCAATCGTCAAAAAGAGCCATTGGCCACTTTTCTAATGATATTAAATAGGTTTTGACCACAGGTTTCAACAGGGTTATTATTAAATCCACGATAAACTAATCCATGTTATATTAAATATATAACCTACATTGTCTTTTTTCACAGAATTAATACATAAATTATTGATTCTACTCCACCTATGTTAGATATTCAATTGGTATACAGCAAAATGGCCAAATAATTAACGCCAGACCACCAACTCAATGGGCAGAAGTGACATGATAGATAAAATAATCGTGATTGAAAGGGGGTCTCCAGTTAATACACAGCAGTAAATAGAGCTTGAAATTGATATGATTAGGTTTATAGACCTAGATTATTGACCAATTGGGTGACAACACTCAGAAATGATATACTTACCTAAACGATATTTTCATTAAATTTTTGCTACTCATATAAAGGGCTGTTTCAATGTTTTCAATAGAACAATTATCTTCATAACTACATGTTAGTAAACATCAATTTCGGATTTAATATGTCCAACGCGAGTCAATCGCACGCTTTCCAAACAATTCCCCAAGCATTTAAAGTACCAGAATTTATCTCCTGAATAAATACAACATATTCGAATATCGCATAAAAAATACATGTGTTATGAGGTACGTACTAGTTTACGGGGTCACGTTAATATGCGCATACATCTGGCGGTATCGCACAACGCAACATTACCCGCCCTGGGAATAATGATGCGTGAACTATGGATCCGCATTACACTTTACGCAAATGTACAACGTATGTCATCTTGTTTTTGATGTATTATGTACCGAGTTTATAAATTAGCTGTAAAGAAAAAGTAGGTACCAACAGATCTGGGCCTGATTTTCTAAGGTGGGTGTAGTCCGCCAAACCCGCAGTAGGCAAGCATGGTGGACTACGAGAATGCCATTCTACGACTGTTCAATTCAACTCTTGCTGTAGAAGAGTCCCGTGTTCTGCACGGGCGATTATGGTGTGATACATTTCTATGAGTAGGTACTTTTAAAACGACGATAAATACATTAATCATACACACAAATTGAAAATGAAAATACTTTAGTCACTTCTTTCTCACCGCCCGGTTCACAGGGCAGTTTTCACCAGAAAACTAGCGTTGCTTTAATTAACAACGATGTCTAGTGTCAAGAAAATACGAAAGACTTTTCGGACTCATTATACCTACACAAAATAGATATACGATCTAAGTTAGACACCGAGACAATTGTTTGTGTGATTCGTTGTTGATTGCTATTAATCTGCACGTGAAACCCACAGTGTAGGTCTACATAAAATATCTCTAATAATAACTTATTTTAATTATCTAAATAGAGTTCGGTACCTAATTTATCAAATATATTTTCCATAACAGGCCTATTATAGTAACTGCATTACACAAAAATAAAAATATACCTACCCTAAAAGTAGTTTTAACAAGATTTTTTATTCGTAAACGGTTGTATCGCTTAGGAACGTGAGAAAGCTGCGAAGAAGAAACAGACTCATAAAGCAAAGTGAGCTGTGGTCATTTTCTAAAGGTAAGTTCTTTGCAATCTCTTCTAGATTTATAACCGAATATACATAGATTTAAGTCTGAACCTTCGACATAACTAAATAAATGGACAGGGCGGAAAGCATGTAAACTTGTAAAGTGTCATGACACGACGCGACGAACCTAAGTCATGACCTAAGTTAACGCGCGTTAGGGTATCTCTAGTGGAGCATTATTGAAATTAATCGTCGCTCGCAACGTTTTTGAAAATTCTTGTATTAAGACAGAAAGCTTAATAAAAATGAAGATATTTTTTCTATAATCGTGTAGACGAAATCTATAAAATTAAGTTACCTTAGAGCGATTTTGCAATCCTCTCTTTAAACTCCAGTTGTACTACTCGTATACCTATGCTTAGTTTTTAATCAATGTTTGGACCTGAAAAGTTAAAGCTTACGTGTGTCATAATTCATATACATATATGTTTTGTCACTATTGCGTAAAGTAGACGCTAGCCGAACGCATACGAATGCCCAATACCACTACAACCAGAAGCCACCAGATAATGTTTAACAGTTATTTCCCCTTGTTTCCCCAAGTTATTAGTATGTGCATATGTAGTAGGATGCTATCCAAGATACAATGCATTTTGTTCTACGTTGAAGTTTTCTCTCAGAGGAGCGCATGTACAGCGTGTTTGAAAAACTTTTTCTATTTAAGTTTTAGTTTAATATTTTCACACTTTTATTCCGATTCTTCTACATGAATATGTTGAATGTCCAATGTACTACAAAACAAAAACAGGTTGCCTTGAGGTTCACTTCTTTTCTAAACATCTAAAACATGACTTGGTATGTCTGTGATATGTGAGAGGCCACCTGGTTAGGTATGTCACAACGACGACGCAATGTATATTTCTTCTTCTCAAATTCTTTCCGCCAAATAAGGTATCTACTGGACATATTGAGACTTAACATCTTATGTTTCAAGAGGGCGAGTGCGTTGAAATGCCAAGCATTACTTTGTAATACACTATGTTTTTTTTGGTTTTGCTGCTGTCCATGGGCGGTATTATCTCTATCTCTTACTATCAGGCGAATGGCATGCTCGTCTTGCCAATTGCCATCCAACACAATAAAAAGAGGGAGGAACGCGATCCCCGAGGGATGCGCAGAGGTGACACTAGTGGTATAAGTTTTGAAAGTTTGATTTCCATATCAAACGTGATAAAGCGGACCTTGTCGTCTAGCTATATATTCAAGTGTAACAACTGACACAAATAAATCGTAAGTTATCCCAAGATTTGTAAATTCATCCCCACATTCATACATGATGCCATCAGAGCAGTAAAGATAGAAAAAGGAAGAGCAACTAACATTGAGCAACTGCCTGCTGTGCTTCTTGAAGTACAAAAGGTTACTGTCACACCACACAGTGGATATTAGGATCTAGAAATTCTAGAAGCATGATTCGTATTGTCACGGATACGAAAATAATTTTAAAAATAGTGGAATAGTTTAATAAAGTTAATAAAAAAAAAGTTTTAATATTTTAACTTTATGATGAAAGGTTTTTAAGATTCTTAATTTTCAAATTCGTCAATAAAAATTCCTCGAAGATTGGCAGGTAGCCGTTTAAATAATCACTTGCCGAAACTAAGTGCAGTATGTCATATGTGCACTGTGTATTTTTAAATAAAACAGTCAATGAGGAGATCATTTCCAATTTTTATTGTATAGATACATATTATTTGAATTATAAAAATTGTCTAGTGACACTTTTCAACAATTATATCTAAGCGAATTCATACATAAACATGTGTCTGTATGAAAGTATCATTGTGCCCTGCCCTGCAAATTCAACACATTTTGCTAGACGTCCACATAAGCTGCATTAAAATCTATTCAGCAGTTACAATGAAAATTTCATACAGTTTTACCGGTGGAACAGATTACTGCCAGTATACCATTTTATTAAACTTTATTACATATATCTTATAATGTTATATTTAATACATTCACTATACTGTTATGAAAAAAAATGTTTTAAAATATTAATAAAATGTTTTACTTCATTAACTCAAAGATAAAAATTACAAACATTTTGTGGACATGATAACTAATAGATTTTATGGCGGAAATTATATTTGTTAATAATGATAACCCATGAAAAATATATCTGTATAATTAACATAAAATCATTTCATAATTCGCTAAAATAAAATGTTACTCTATATTTACTTGTGCACCTGATATATACAAAAAGAAAAAAATAATAATAGGAAGAGTATGTGAATAGTTTGTAAATATCAAATCCTGGTAATGAATTGTCAAGTTCATGTACAGATAAAATAACAAGAACATAATTTACCACTCACACCTGTTTCACACACTTATTGGGGAATATTGCTTCGACAGCTTAATATATCGAGTTCAATTTTATTTGTCTTTCAATAAATATGTTACATACTGGCATAATACATTTACGTACTTCAAACTAGATTTACGCGGGCTTCCAGAAATGGGAGTATAAAATAAAATAATTAGTTAATGCGGAATTAGAAAAATGTTAATTAATAAAATCATTGATCCGCGTGGCAGCTTTAATTATTCACGACTTTGAAATTATTACTAATATTTACTAATAGTATAAACACAATAATTTTATTTATGTTAAATATGTCTTGTGGGCGTGGTCATTATTAGGGTTGTTAGCGTTAATTAAATTAGTTTTCATGCAATTGTATTTCATTATTACGGCTTATCATCCCTTTCCGCTTCACCCGATGTAAAAATGAGTAAAATTAGAATTAAAACAATTTTAAATTTCATTGGCATATTAATGTTTTTATTTCATCTAAAAAATGTTCAAATTAAATTTAACTTAGCGAACCTAGGTGTCTAGGTTCACCTCCGGATATTTTATCATCATAATTAACCAAATTTCGCAATCGTAGGCGCTGAATATTCGCCATAAATATATTCGTCACTGACCAAGGAGTTGTTGATACTGCTAAAGTGTATTGGGGCATGTTGTACAGAAGTAACTTACCACATTCAGTAAAATTCAATTATTGATGGCAAGCCATCTATTCTCATGAAATTAAGACTCATTTTATTCTAACAATTAAATAGTATTTTTTTAATTATAAAAGAAATAATTTTATTTAAAATCTGAGAAAATAAATATGTGTTTCTGGCTCGATACATTTCAGCACAACATCCCTATTATGCACTACAAAATAATTCCTTCACGCGCGGATTGAATATATACTGCATTACTAAAAAACGTGGAATAACCTTTGAATACTTAATATTCATATTTTTGTTTTTACTGGCAACATGTCACTAAAATACGGGACGCCATGTAATTTAAGTAAACAAAAATTATTCCACATTAATAAGTAATGCTCTAAGTGAAATCATTCCCGAACATACTGAGATTTAGACATTTTATATTGAGATTATCAGCGTGCAAAACAGTAAGTTGGAACTTTCTCGTTACAGTCTAGCGTCATGGAGTCTTGGAGTCTACCTGCAAAACAAACATCAAAATATTTTAATATCAATAAATCTAAATATTTGTAAGTGTTTGAGATTTCTTCTTTTGCTCAACTGACAAAGAATCGTAATTATTTTTATGCTTTTTCACAACTGGTATCCCATATTTAATCATACACAAGTAAATTGTTAATTTAGTATCCCATACTTCAACTGTGCATCAGCCTTTATCGCCCACTGAGTGATACTTGTCTACAACAGAGAGTTTGAGTAAGACGCTAGTGTACCATGCTAGCACAGTGCGGGTTGGCCACTATTTGATAAAAATCTTGCTTATTATTTAGTTGGCATTACGTTTATATTATGTATTAGTTTACTTGTTTGTATTAGGGTAGGTATTAGTATTATATACGTAATTTTATCCATGTAGTTTTTTCTTGTTTACCATTACCTATTTCTGATACTACCCATACAAAGGTTTTCATAAGACCACCAATTGTATTGCCATTAAGTTTTTATTTTTGTATTGGTTGGCAATATTTTTGTATTTATAGTATTGTACCTATTTTTTATTTTTATTATTTTTATTGCTATGAATGGCAAGATGAGCATGCCGTTCGCCTGATGGTAAGCGACACGACCATTCATGAACAGTAGCAAAACCAACCAACACCTTGAATTACAAAACAATACTTGGCATGCCACTGCACTTGCCATGCTGAGATGTAAGATGTAAAGTCTCAGAGTAGTTACTCTGGCTACAATGCCCTTCAATCCGAAACACAACAGTGCATTTACACTGCTGTTTGACGGGAGAAGTAGACATTGCGATGGTACCTACCCAGATGGCCTCTCACATATGAGACTCCTACCACGAGTAAAATATGTTGTGTTTACCAGTAATTAGGCCAGGGTGGAAAATGGAAACTAAAGATGTAGCGAGTCTCACTGTGACTCTGTATGAGACTGTTTATTTGACTGCTCAAATGATGCTTATATATTAAGGTGATATGTGCCTAATTGCAGATCAAACATTGTCTGTTAACATGCAAGCAAGAAGTTATGAACTGGCACATCCAATAATTCAAGGGCGGATCCAGGTCCCAAGCCAGGGGGGGTCATATAGTTCTTGTCTGAAAACTGGGTACGATTTCAATACTCGAACTCGTAATAATGATTTTGTAAAGTTTGTTACAGCCGTGATTTGTGAACACACACACTTATTACTTTATTTATCAACAAGACAAGAAACAAATTCGGTCTATCTGGAGCCAGCCCAGGGGGGTCATGACCCCATGACCTTCCCCCTGGATCCGCCGTTGCAGTAGTCAGTCTGTTAGTTACCTTTTCTTGGTAGTGGTCTCCTCCTTGGCCTTCTTCTCCTGCTCCCTGCGCTTGGCGGCGTCCTCGCGCTGCTGGCGGATGATGGCGAGGCGCGCGAGGTCGGCGCGCGCCTGCTCCGTCTTGCCCTCCGCGTGCAGCTTCTGGTACGCCGCCGCCGCGCGCTGCCTCTCTATCTCCTCCCTTTCACGCCTGTAAGACACATATTTATTTATTCATTATTATTGTACACCAGATTTTTTTTTTACAGAAATTAAAACTACATTTGACAGCCTCCGTGGTGAAGTTGACGCCGGCTGTAATGTGAGGCCGCGGGTTCGATACCCGCACCGAGAGAAATGTTTGTGCGAACCACAAGCATTTGTTTCGGGTCTGGGCGTTTGTGAGACCGAAGTCTCTCGTTGTTCCTGATACCCACGACACAAGATGCGATGTTAGAGTGGGGTCAGGACTATGTATGTGATTGTTGGGTGTATTTATTTAGAATACCTATACATATAAATAAAATTGAAGTGTCTGTTTTAAAAGTGAAAATAAAAAAAAATGTCCAACTACATATCGGTATATACACGATACCTGTGCCGAAAATGATCTTTAAAAAATTTTTGTCCGTCTGTTTGTTCCCGCTAATCTCTGAAATTACTGGACCGATTTTGACGGGACTTTCACTGAAAGATAGCTAATTTTTGCGAGAGTAACTTAGGTTTCATTTTGAAAAACAAATTAGGGTTCCACAGAAAAAAAAAAAAAAATTGTTTTTTTAAATATGTTATTATGACACGCGGGTGGATGAGCTCATTATGTTTCTTTGATTTATTTGGTTTAAAAATATTCTAAAAATGTCAGGTAGCTGATATAATAAGGAGTAACTTAGGCTATATTTATTTTAAAAAATAAAGTTTTTGTTAAATTCCACGCGGACGAAGTCGCGGGCACAGCTAGTTTAAAATAAGTACAATTTGCGGCCTTATTGCACTAGGCAATCTCTTCAAGGCAACCTTTGGATTGAGATAAGAGACAGTGGTTTTTGTACTTAACGGAATTTTAGCTTGAGGATGGCAGCGCTGCACTAGGCATGTTTGTGAAACTTACAAGTATTTGTATCGGGTCTGAGTGTTGGTGAGACCGAAAAGTCTCTCTTTGTTTTTGATACCCTTGACACAGACACCATGGAACTTAATGTTGGGTCTGTTCTACGTATATGACTGTAGGGTTTATATATTATTTATTTATTAAGCTGTAGAAATAAAATAATATATGTATAATCACCTAGACAGTTGAGGTTTTTCTCCTTCCCCTAAGTTATTCAAGTTGGTTAATTTCTTGTTTTTCTTCACTACCCGGTTTGGATTTTCTACTTCAATCAACCCTGATACACCCTTTGCTTTGGTGGGATGCTGCGAACAAACATCAGTTTTATTATGTTTTATGATGGGAAAATAATGGTTTACCAAGTGTCACCATTTCAAGTCATAGAATGTCCACTGCCATATACAGGCCTCCTTCAATGATTTCTAACATATTGACTTGTAATGTATGAATGTTTACAATTCAATTTGGGATTTTAAATACCAGTTATAAAATGAATATTTGTTTATTATTATTTTTAATAAAGGTTCTCCAACAGTATACATTATCAAAATTAATACTATTTTTACAAGTTGCTTTCTGATGTATATACCAATTACAGGAGCACACAACAATTACAAAAAAATCCACATGCAAATAAAAACAAAGAATAATACACTTAACGTTAAAATAAAACAACTAATCAAGAAATTAGAACAGAATTATAAATCAGTGGAACAATAAAATACAGTAGGAATACAATAGACTAACTCCAACTGTATTTATTTAAATTTGTTTGAAGAGCCGTAAGGAATTCGAAAAGATGTCAATGAATAAATGAATATTGGGCACACTACAGTAAACCCATGTTTAAAATAAAGGTCACACTTACATCTTCGTCAGAATCGCTGTCATCACTGCTGCCGGAGCCTGACTTTTCATCTGCAGATTCCTCCTCACTAGCGCTCTCACCCCCATGTTCTTTTTTCCACCTGAAAAAACAAAATATGATATACTTGTTTATTGATTGACAATTGTAGAGGAGGCCCGTGCCCTGCAATGAGATGTAGGTATATGGGCTGATACAGTACTGGTTTATTCCAAATTAAATTTGAAATTAAAAAATTCGATATATTTGTTTATTAATTCAAAACTTTTTCAAATTGTATGAAATTACCATTAAAAGGCAACAATTATACTTTGATTTAGATAACTATACTTTAACCAATTTGATATGTTTATATTATGTGTTTGGTTGCTTTCAATAGATAATCATAATCATCATCATCTTCAATTACATCACCTTATCAATGTAACTGGATTTTAATTTACAAATTACTGTTTAGACAATCTATGATTTTATATCTTGTGTGACTTTAAGCAGACTTAGTAAACTATGATGGGTTTTTTGCTATCATATAATGAGGGAAAATCACGAAGCAGATATGAATATCCTATCATTAGCTATTGGATCTTATCTGACTGATGTATCATATCTATTATTTCTTATCCCTTTGGAAAAATATCCAATTCCAGGTAACAGGAAATTTTAAAATATACACAAAGTATAAACCACTACTTAAGTTTTTTATTAAAGGAGTGAGAGGATAAAGTTTGTTGGCCAACAATGTGAAAATTGATAAAATTAGCATAGCAAACTTAACTAGGGTCCAAATAAGAAAGAATATACATAAGATTAAACAGAGGCAGGAGAAGCCTGAAATTGTATTGAATTTTGATATAAATGTTTTAATGTGACATGCAAACTTCTTATTTCATTTATTTTCTTTTTGTATGTAAACTAATCTTAAACGAGTCTGTGTATTGTCTTGTGTGCCAATAAATGTGCTTTCTTTCTTATTTCTTTCTAATATAGATTTGGTTATTTAAAATTAAGGTTAAATCACTAATAACTAATGTTCAAATATAATTTTCTTGTAAGTTATGGCCAAAAATACTTTGCTAGTTTTTGTTTGTCATTACATGCAGTTGCAATTTTAGAATAAATATAATTAACTCACTTCTGTTTTTGCTCCTCTTGCTTCCGTTGTTCTTCTAACTCTTCAGGACTGGTGAACTTGCGGTTGCGACCCTTGTGATTCGTGAATTTACCTGAAGTGATAAAATTAGCCAAACCTCTGACAAGTTGTGAAATATAGGTTAGGCCAAACAATCAATAGCCACTTAAGTCTTATACTTAATTATGAAGAAAAACTACCAAAATCGATTTAAATCACAAATAAACATTCCATTTACTTTCGTTTTGGACACGTTTTAGAGGGAGTACTAACAAAATCTCGTAACATTGTTCGACATTGAGAAAAAACATAACACGCAAACAAAAACACTTACCACGCGGCATATTGAAGATAACTTTGCTATTACTTTTTAGATATTTAATAAACTAAAAACACGTCTAGACGGTAATACTTGAGGGATTATTAAGTGAATTATTTGTAAAAATTGGATAAATTTAGCGTTGACGTCTTGCTTGACGGAACCGGATCCAGGGTTGCCTGCTTTTCAAATTTAGGGCATCCCACAGACCAACTAGAAACAGACGGTTAACTCGCCTATAGATTCTTTAGCCATAGCCGCTCAGTCATTTGATCACGAAAGTCGGTTGACAGATTATCAAGATTATTATTTTTAAATATGATATGTAATACAGGCAAAGGTAGATTGTATTCAGCCTTGTTGCGAGCGCTGCGCGCGGCTGCACAGGGTATTTTTTTTCATCGTTTTTATTATTTCGCCAAGTCTCTATAAATCACATTAAAGTGATCCAAAGAAACTTAGCAAAATAATAAAGTAAATGTAACTTTTAGATGAAAGATGGATAGATTGTGAATAAAACACTTAAAAATATTTATTAAACGATTTATTTTTTAATGGTTTTTTTTTATACTTAAATAATAAATAATTTTGCTGAAATTTTGATAACATCGTAATTTTCATTACTCTAGAAATGTCAGTACTCTTTACAACGAATAATTAAAGAAAATATATTTTTACATATTATTCCAGACTTCACTGTTATCAGCATTAGCTGTTAAACAGCATCACTGCTCCTTCAGATAGGTACTTGTGCCTAATTTTATGAACAATCTCAAATTCTCAAATACTGATCCAATTGTGAATGCCAAGACTTCCATCTCTCGTTAACTTGTCTTGGCATTCACAACCATTTATGTAACTAGTTACTTTCTTTACTACCCATCCAGCAGCATAGGCCCGCAAGTTTTCGTACCTTCTCAATGGGCCTGCTCTAGTATATTCCCAATATCACATATTTTCTTTTGATGATTTGACTATCCAACAATTCCATTTTCGAATAATTAGTTAAAATTATGTCTGGGTTTGTCTAATCATCTTACCAATTGAAACTATTATTATGAATTTTGATTAATCTTGTAACTAATAAAGATTTGAAGGTTCAACTGGGGGTGTGGCAGTTAGGATCATTGTATCTATAATTATACTAACTTGTCTGATTTTCTTTTCAATAGGGTCTGAATTAAAATATTGTGTCTCATTATATTAATTTGATTTGATTTTAAACACTTCCACACCCTCATAAACCATTTTAACCGAGTAATAGTTGTTTTTTATAGAGGGTACTGACTTTTCTCTTGTTTTTATTGCTTCTGGCCAAAATGTGTGATTCTCAGGATTTTCTGTTACTGCCTTGTTAGTAGTTTTTATTAAAAAAAAGGCCACTATTGCAGTAGTCTTATTTGTCATCGAGCTGACTGAGCTTTCATCGGTACATGTTGCTGGAATGAAAAATATCAATAATTACAAAAAGATATAGTTTGAGTTTGACTTACTAATAGGGTAGTTGATTCTATATCATTTGGTAACAAGTTGCAAAATGCATAATCATAAACATGAGAAATCAAAAATTTGTTTTAATTGCTACAATTTTTATATCTGCTTTATATGATACAAAACAAAAGCTCAAAGTAATCTTCATCAAATTCATGAACAGAAACCAAGTCTTTTAATGCAGGGTGCATTAAGTTAACATGAACTATCAATTAAAACAGACTGATTGTATGATTTTTCAATACTTACAAAAATTTGTTGTGTAAAGGATATAGTTCTGCTGAAAACTCTGACACAGCTTTTGACCTGAAAATAAATTGAGATATTGGCAATCGTGACTTGCAGATACAATTAGAACTAAAACATACACATCACTTTAAAATGTTCTTGTTTTGAGTTTAAAATGATTACTATTTACTATAATATTTTATAAAATAATTTTCATGAAGTGCGTGGTGGCCTGTTAGTAAATGGACCAAATGTGGCTGCCAACATGTTGACGGTGGTCGCGGGTCCATATCACAGGGCACACCTCTGACTTTTCAGAGTCATGTGTGTATTGATAGGCAATCATCACACACTAAAAACGGTGAATGAAAACATCGTGAGGAAACCTGTATACCATAGCGATTTGTAAGAATTTCTATGGTATGTAAGTCCGCCAACCCGCACTAGGCCAGCGTGGTGGACTATATAGCCTAACCACTCTCAATCACACTCTCAATTATAGAGTAGGCCCGTGCCCTACAGTGGGATGGGCTGTTACAGATACAATTTTCACAAAACTGATGATTAAAAGGACATTAATTAGTTAATTTCCTTAGATTCCATTTTCATTTTAAAATAAATTATTATAATACTTTGATGAATATTCAATTATCAAATACCTTAATCTTTGTTACTGTTTCAAGTATGACATATTGGTCATTTAATTTATGTAACTCATTTTGGTACGCAGGCAGTCAGTCACCAGTCAGTTTCATAGACATCAATTATATCTTGCTAATGAGGTATGTGTCTATACAAGACTATATTTTTGGCTATATATTTAAATTCGCCCCACCAATATTATCGGTTCCATCTGCAAAAAAAGAAACAGTATACTTAGTTACCATTATCATCCAATATGACAACATAAGCGTATAAAGTACTTTGTTTGAGTAACGAACCTGGGTTTTGATTTCGCAAAATATAATTATTTGTTGTCTCTAATTCCAAATTTTTAAAAGCTTATCGGAATTATGTGTCTTGGTCGCATATTAATGCCGTAAGGCTGTCTTGATATAGCTTTTATTTCTGGTACAGATGTAGCCTCTTGGGAAAAGTAAAATCATATTTTCTGCTGCCACTTTATGAACAGCTTCTCTCAACATGAATATTCACATTTTTTCCAGCACCTTCACAAATCCTTGAATACAATCTTTGTATTTAACAAAGATTAGAACTATACGCAGTACTTGAAATCCCAGTAACACAGTAAACAACAAACGTAAACAACTTGACAACTTGTAATGGCGGCCAAAATGGCGGCGCAGACGCCGAAAGAGCGATAGGCGACCGAGGGGCATGCAGGGTTTGCGCGAGGGGTGCAAGCTGGATGCAACTGTCAGCTTTGGTTGGCGATCAAATTGTGCCACAGATTATGTAACGGAAAAATATTTAATACAGAGGTTATACAGGCATGGGGCATCCTACGAGTCAAAGTTGTGTCTACACAAATTGTGTACCACCAACGGTTGGTCCAACTGTTGGCAGTGAATACCAATCAGATAAAAGTGTAATGGTGCATCTACACGTTGGCTGAGGCTGGGCCAACGTCTACCAACTCCAAGTTATCAACAATGAAAAACTTAAGGCCAGCCGAGCCAATCACCCCGTTTACACGGTGGCGTTGGTGAAGGCTGGCTGAGGTTGGCCAAGCGTGTAAATAGACCATAGGCTTATTTTGTAAGAATTAATAAGAAGAAGGAATGGAAGTAGTATGAAACAGTTTTTTTCAAATCTAGAGAGATCATATGCCTGAAAACCATTAGTTCGCTTTTTATCAAGTTAAAAAACTTCGGTACTGATCTGCGAATTTATTATCTACAGGTTTGTGACTTGTGCACATAGTTGTGAACTTAGAGTTGTGAAGCTGTACCATAAACAGTATCCTTTTATGCCAACGTTACGAACATACTGTAGCCAGTCTTGAATTAAATAAGAACGAATCGATTCTTCGTTCGGCCAGTCACTGGGATTTCCGAAGGCTCAATAATCCCTTTCTTTTGTCTATCTTTACTTCTGAAACCATAATAGCTGTGCATATTAAATAGAAATAGGATATATTTTAAAAATTTAAATTTGAAATTGACAGGTGGACGTGCCAGTAGATAAATATTGAAAGGGTATTAAAAACATTTGGGGAATTACCCCAGATTTGCCTAACTATGTTCGTAGCCGACATTATTATTTTTGAAGAAGACTCAACTATTAACGCTGTGGCTATGGCTATCATTATCGATGACCCCATAATCCCCTGCTCCGGAGTAACTATGAGGAGAGTATACATACAATTAATTGACCAGGCAGATTACCAAGCATAGGACTATTTACGATGACTCATTCATTGAAAGAAAATGAAATAGATATTTTTATTTTCACTTTCATAGTTGTGTTGTTGGTTTGAAGGAAATTGTAGCCAAAGTAACAACTGAATATGTTGAGACTACAGAAAACATATCTTAACTCTTAAGGATTGCTGCTGTCCATGAGCGGTCGTATCGCTTATAGGTTACATACAGCTCATTAGATCCATCCAGCACCGCTTCGTCGCTCGCGGCCCACTCGTTGTCCCAGGTGGAACACGGGTGGACCTCGCGTGGGACCCGGGTGTACCTCGCGTGGTCAACCAGTGGACACCGCGTGGTTAACCAAATAAATTCGCGAACACGAATTTCCGAATAGTCTGTCAGCGATGGTTATCGGGTCTACACCTGTGTTTCATTATATTAAATTTCTCAATCCGTGAATTGGCTCTCATAGCTGTCGCGCTTGAAGAAGATGATTGCGAGCAACGAGTTGCCAGCGAGTGGTCCACGTATAGACGGCGGCGATACGGTGACGTTACGGAGTTAATGTAGTGAGCGTATGTCTATACAATTTCATATAAAGAATATTAGCGGCGGTAGCACGTGGATCTAATGAGTGGTAACCTTAACAGCAGCCGAATGGCCTGCTTGTCATTGCCATTCATAGCAATAAAAAATATTTGAATAAAATTACTTTCGAATGCAGATTTTTTTCACAGAAAACAGTGTTATGAATAAACCTGACGTATATACATTGAACAATCATTACCGCGCATGCATAATCCGCGGTGATGAATCAGGAAAATGTAAAAAAATGCATTTGATCATGAAGTTCGTGCGTTGACGTTCGTCGTGACTGATATGTAAAAATACATTCACTGCGCTAAATTGTCCCAAATGGAGCGATTTGATATAGGGTTAGCAGGCACCCTCCATTTTAATCTTATTTTTAAATTAGAAATAAATGCAAATTAAGTATAATTCGAAGTATTACAAGTTTATCATAAAAATAATATCGTGTTTCGTATTCATTCATATTATTTAGACAAGGAACAATAAATCGCCTGGATTTTTGAAAAGCAAATACTTAGTTCACATGGTTCACAATTACTATTACTACTTTTTGATTGCATTGAATGGCGAGACGAGCATGCTGTTCGCTTGACTTATGTACTAATTCTAAATTTTCATTGAAAAAATCCAATAGACTTATGGATGTTCCAGGTACGACTTGTACACAGTGATGGACTTCCTGAAGCTGAAGATGATGTTGATGCTGATTGAAAAATAATAGCACTTCGTGGTCCATCAACGATACACTAAATTATCATGTGAATACATTATGAACACTATTAGATGTTGCTTATCACCGGGCTTATGTGTTTTTGGGACTTGGGTTCAGAATTTTTATCTTCGGTTATAAAAAGTAAATAACACTTACTGCATATCACTTTGTTTTCTTATTGTTTAATTAGATTTACGCGAATGTTCCTTATTGAATGAAATTATTTTTGACATATTTAATTATTATTGTTAGTCCGCCCAGTGAAGTTAAAAAAATGATGTTAAAAAATGGAAAAATTAAACCAAATTCTGCGATAAAATCCGTTATTAATGGTTTTGTTTCCTTTAACATCAAAACTTAACTGTTTACTGAATTTTCTAAAATCTTTAGTTACCAACCCTGATTCAGACAGTTAAGTGGCGTGCTCATCATGGAACAATACCTATCGACTTGATTCATGACATTTTTGGTCACAGTTTAAACGTGCAATAAAACCACAGACACATTTTGCTTCTAAGCCAAATCTTCCTTTAACAGTTTCAATTACCACAACACTTAAATATTTACAGCCTTATTCATGGGCAGTTCATCCCATTTTTTGAGGAAAAGAAAATCCTATTTTAGTAATCGAATGTTTGTCTCTTTCGTGGGACTTTGGAATTCAGTTTGAGCGAAGGAGACAAAACATTCAATTCCTTAAGTAGGTTTCAAAACTGCCTATTATTAAGGCCGTTAGTATTTTTAACCGACTTCAAAAAAAGGAGGAGGTTCTCAATTCGACTGTATGTTGCTTTTTTATGTTTGTTACCTAGTTTCTCTGTACCTACTGTGTGAACCGATTTCGACCATTCTTTCTTTGATTAAAAGCTGGCGCTTGTCGTTTAGTCCCATAAAATTATGTTGAAGATCTGATGAATATCTTCGGACCTGGGGAGGGGAACTCCTTAAAATTAAGTAGGATTCCAATGGTTCTTTTTGCATTACGTTAATTATTAAAGTTAAGTTACAGTGAGAGAGGGAAATAGAGGTACGGGTAAGGGGGGGTGGGTGATAAAATTAAAATACACGTAAATACTAATATCTTCAGCAGCTTTTAACTGATTTTAGTGATTTCTTTTTCATTGGAAAGAACGCATTGACAGGTTGATCTCAGGAACACCACATGAAGATCTGATGATCATGTTCGGACCTGGAGAGTAGAACTCTTCAAAATTTAGTAGGATCCGATGGTTCTTTTTGCTTTGGGTTCAATATAAAAGCTAAGCTACAGTGGTGGAGGGAAAAGGGGGTAGGGGCGAAAGGAGTGGTGGGGACAAAATAATGAACATGTGAATACTCTAATATCTTCGGCAGGTTTTAGCCGATTTTCGCGATTTTATTGTCATTGGAAAGAACATATTCCTTGTGGGTACCAAATCTTCTTCATTTTAATTAATATCAACACTAAAAAGATAAAAATAACTAAAATTTTTAATAAAAAAATAAAAACCTACTTCAACACAAAACCACTCAAAACCAAAAAATAATAAAATAATAAGTACCACTGCAAAGCAAAAAAAATAATATTTATTTCTTGGAACTTGTGCATGTTTGTTTAAAGACTTGACTAGCCAACAAATCAAAATATATGCGTAACATATTGAAGGCGGGTCGCCCAGTACCAAACATATAGATATTTAAACTAATATAAGGCATAGGTCCTACATTGATTAATAATTTGATTTGTTGGCTAGTAGTTGAATAGTAAATTATATGACAAAAATAAAATGTAGAACAGTTGATTTATTGCACTTGTGTGGTGTCTACATCTGCATAATTAAAGCTCTTATAATTCATTGATAAAAATCTCTCGCCGGTGGTTAATATATTTGAATTGCATTGAAGTTGCCACCAGGTGCTGCGCAGGCACTTTGTCGTGTCCCTATAAAAAATTTAAAATACGTTGCATAAAAGTGGCAATAACAATAATTTTTCGGTATAACGAAGTTCGAAAGTGGTAGAGCCTTGTTGCTAATGATACGGAACAAATGCCGCGAATCGTCCATAGTGCTACCGAGTACCGCAGTCTCAGAAAAATAATAAAGTTTTTTTTTTTGAAATCATAATTTCATATTGGAAAAGCCTTTCTTGCGATGTGTAAAGAAAACTATACGTAGGTACATAAGTTGCTTTTCACTAAATGGATACAAAAAATCTAATTTCTATCAATGGTGAAAAGAATGGTAAAAAGTCAGTCATAGGAATCCAAGGAATGTATCGCGTTTTGATTTCTGCCTGTTTTTATTTTGTTGGCAGCAGCCTTGTATAATTATTTTGTCGACGACGAGAGATTTAGATTGCGCTACACTAACCACCAGGCGCATTCGAGCCTCTTTTAAGTGTTCCTCTATAAATACCTCTCTGAATACAGGAGGAGTAAAGACTTAAAATATAATCCAGGGTCCTCTCGTCGAAGCGTAAGGAAGTTGTGTAGAATTTAATGGTAGGAGATGACTATTTGTTGCCAATTAACACTCTATCTGTATGTCATTGCGCTTACCATCAGTTCTAGTGACCAATGTATACATACGTAATCAGTGGTATACATTATGGTGAATAACATTAAAAAATATAAATAAGGACTGTTATCAATAAGAGGGCGAAAATAAGTCTGTCAAACATTGCATAAATAGAGCGCGGCAGTCAAAACAAAGCAAGCTTAAACATAATGCTAATTATTCTTGATTCTTTTTTTATTTATTTTTAATTCGTTGGGTTCGTGATTTATTGTGTGTATGCATATTTAATGCAGCAATATGGCGTCGTGTGTTTCGTTATCATTATTTTGGAGCTGCGAAGAAGTTACATTATATTTTATGAGGGACTCGTTGCACAGTCTTTTTGCATTGCTCTGTCAATTAATGGCGCCTTCGGTACACCAGTTAAACGGAGTAAAATTATAGTATTTTAAAATTAGTCTTTTTCTTTTTTCCATTACTTCTTTATTTCTGATTTAATCAAAATTCACGTTACACTATTATTTTTTGTTTTTATTTTTTTGCTGCTATCTTAAACGTCGGTTTACACCTATGGTTATCTATTTCAGTCAAACTTTAAAAATATAAAGATCATAATTGTAAGGAACCGTGTCTTTTATTGCTGAATTCCTTCTCATATTCATCCTCATATTCCTTGGCGCAGTTGGTCAGACGCCGGCTGTGAAACCAGAGGAAGCGGGTTCGATCCCCGAACTGAGACAAATGTTAGTGAGGCCCACGAGTATTTGTCTCGGATCTGGGTGTTGGAAACCGAAAAGTCTCTCTTAGTTTCTAATACTAACGTAAAAGGCCTTTTTTATTGCAATGAATGGCGAGATGAGTATACCGTTCGCCTAATGGTAAGTAATACGACCGCTCATGAACATTAGCAAATTGAACTTAATGTTGTATCAGGATTGTGTATTCTGTTGGGTGTATTTATTTATTTATAAATAATGTTATTTTCCTATTTAATGTCTCTCTAGCGCGACATTACTAAGCATTATGTTGACTGACTCTATGGGCAGGGGCAAGGCTTACCATTACACATTAGGTCAGCGACTTCCCCGTCTTGCCATCCTCGCTAATGAAAACAGGAGACACACGTCGGGAATTTTTACGAGAAAATGATGTGATGACACCTTGAAATCTCCAAAGATTACAAACTAAGTAATAAGCGGACTTTAGTTTTTTTTACATTCTATTTAATTATTGATTATGTGTTTAAATTTTACTAACGTAAGTAATAAGATTTTGAATTTTGTGTTTGATCGAAATGCGTGTTATTGATGAAAAAAGATTATAATAGTTTCTTTTTGGTTTGTTTGTTGTGTTTTATTTCAACATGTAATATTCGCGAAATTCTAAGAAATCATTAAGGTTACATAATTCATTCATAGGATTTTAAATGTTTTAATTTTTAAAATGGGCCTATTGTATATTTTGGACTGTTGGTTAACGCGTTAACACTCATCGACTCTACCATCTTTGCTATTGACCTTAAAACTACTGTTTAACCAAACATAGATAGGAAAAGGTGGAAAAGCCGATGCCACTATTCCAACAAAATAAAATTATCAACAACAACCCAATTGAAAGTATAAAAGTGACACTTAGCTAAATATTTGTAATTACTCCCGATACACGGCACGCAAAGCATCAGCATGATAAACTGCGGACGGTTACGTAATTTGTCATCTTATACGATAATGCTTAAATATTTCATAACACCCAGTGGGATCCTAAATGGATTTATAAAAAATAAACAGACATAATCAATAAGAAAATGTGATATATTGGAGGCAATAATGTGAAGTAATTACGAGTATGTTTATGTACCTAAGAGCTGAGCTTTAAAAATACATTTTCGTCCATATTTTTTATTGGTATAACCATTAGTTCCTTTCCTTTGTACGTGTTTATAGATGGAAATCATGTAGCAAAATAGTATTGTGTCTTTAATCGTATCATGCATGATGCAATTGACGAATATTCAAACCCGTAGCGCAGTGCCTATGAAAACAGCTATGAAAATGGCCGTGGGTTCAAACCTGGATCAGCTAAATTACAATATTGATTTACATGTTTGTTTTGGTTGTAGTTTTGGTGTTGCCTGTGTGATCAGAATGGAGCTTGTATTTTTAAACACCTAAATGGATGGTCGTGGCTACATTTGTTGCTGTTGGATGTATATAAATTTATGTAAAAATAACACCTTTACCTTCGTTTACGCTTATTGCGCAAATGCCTAGACCTTTTGGTGCTCCTAGAGTGGAATAAGAAATTAATGTATTAAGATTTGACAACTAGTCCATTTATTTAGTTCTTGCATTTGTGAGAATATTAACAAGAGTCCTTATTAGGACACATTCAAATAGTTCAACATTTCAATAATTTGCTTATTTAAAGTCTGAATAACCTCCAAAAATTACATTTGTATTGGTATATGTAGCGCACTAGGTGATTAATGACACATAAAAACTCCTGTAAATAGTGACGACAGAGTGAACGGTAGGCCTACACTCGGCGCAAAAGGAACTGGTCCGGGGATGACTGGAGTCATGTTCCAACCGGAGTCAGTGGTTCCGCACTAGCGAATCCGGAGATGGACATACTCCAAGTCAACTGATAAACTAAATTCGATTTCAAGAGTTTTAACTTTTAAGAGGTGAGTCATAAATATAATTCAACATTGAAATTAGGATTAAATACGGAGGTTTTTGAAAAATATTCACGGTGGTCGCGGGTTCGAATCCCAGAGCACCCTCCGGACTTTTTTGAGTCATGAGTGTATTGATCTCGTCTGATGCAAAAAACTGAGGATGCACCTATTCATATTTTTGGAGACATATCAATGCATGCCGAGTTGGTTATTATTCCCGCAGCATGAATATTTGACGACTTAAGTGATTTTTAATCTTAAACCGTGACAGATCGTGCCTCTGAGTGTATATCAATGCGATAATATCCCATTTAGACTACCTAAAAGTATTCACTTGCTCTTTATGGGTTTAGCTTATTTATGATATCCCTTGATGGATATTGATGCGGTATATATGTTCAAGCATATAGGTATATTAATAATATTTAAAACTAACTCGCCATTTAGTAACTTTAACAACCTAAGGCCAGTCATAAAATATTATGCATAACATTGATAACAGAACGCAAGTTTCAAACTACATACTATAAATAGTCTAGAAATGCTTTTCTATTAACTAATGGACAAGTCTTATTAAATTGTAAGGTCTTATTAAAAGGTATTCTTAGGAACCAATTGTTAATGCAGATCTTTTCAATTAAAAAGCAGCGTTACGGATAATTTTAGCCATGTAGGATTAAAAATTAATATTGTTGAGTCGTTTTCATGAACATTTTCGGAAGTATGGAAAAATTCTTAATATTTTTCCGACATTGTTCCATTTAAAATTCTAAATTTGAAAGATAACTGAAATACGGAATGAATCGAAACTCAGGGACGAATAGAAATAAACTCGACATCTTGTTTAAATATCAGCTTAATTTACTTTTATTACAATTAAGGAAGGAAATAGTGATTTTAGACTCTTTTAGTCTAAAAAGCAGCCACGAGATTTGAAGCCCATCGTGAATTTGGACTTTACAGTACGGTTGTTTACTTGATTAGCAAATTAATCATGAATATAAAAGAATACAATAAACTTTACAATTTACTTGCTCCAATAAACCTTAGAAATTGTATTTTTCCATGATTTTTCCAATTTGCTAATTATCCGAAATATAGTTTTTTTTTTCGGAAAATTACTCATCCCTAATAATTAGTGTTCAGTAATTATATTTGCGAAACATAACATAAATGTTATGTTTTATTTTATACGTGCGTATAAAATAAGATAGAGTTAATAATTATTCAAATATATTCTTAAATTCCATAAAAAGCACAGACGCTTTTTTTCGAGTTCCGCCAAAAATGACTGCGAAATAAAACTTTAATACGCGTAGTGGGTTCGTAGCTGCGATAAGAATTCGCTTAGTCTATCATATGTAAAAACGTCCGTCCGTTGTGTAGGTATAAGAAGCGGAGGATCGCAGGCTCGCTTCCACATATAGCCTCGCCGAGACCTTGTCCGCCTCGCAAGGACGCGCGCAGCCCCTGTACGAAAAACCTCCCGCCATTTTCGAACGAACGCGACCGCGGAAAGTCCACTCTATTGACCTATCTAAAAATATTTTTTTATTTGGCAACACCGAAAATGAAATAGATATTTAAGTGGCTGTATACTAAGTGTTCCTTGCTCTACATTTTGAAAGTGTTCTAAATTTTCAGGTGAGTAAATTATTTTTAAATTTTAAAATTTGGAATTCTAGTATTTATTTCTGCTATATTTTTTTCTTTAAATATCATATTTTTGAGTTAAAATTAATAAATTAAATGTGTAAGAAAAAATATTCCGTGAATAGTGTTAAATAAATGGAATTATTATTATTATTCCGAATAATATAGTGAAAACAATTCAGTAAGTATTACATAAGTTATCATTATTATTAATTATGATTATATGATGTTTTAAATTTGGCATAATTTAAAATATATAACAAAGAATCAACGAAAGTAATTTCAGATAAATTATATTCATAGTGTACAGTTTCATAAATATATAATATTATATTTAAAAAATAGTAATTAAAATCTTTCATGAATTCAAAATAAGCAAATATTTATATAGGATGGTCAAGTAATTGCTACAGCACCTGTTACAAGTCATGAGTTTCAAATCTAATCCCATTACATATTCAGTCGTGACAGAGAGCTTTGTAAGAAGATATTCGTATTTACCAAGAAATACCCGCGGGATGTGATCGTAAAATTCGCAATAAATCCCATATTGAATTTCATTTAAATTTGTTATGAGCACAAGCGAATCGATTGTATTATTTTTCAATAAAAAATATTTATCAATAATATACGAAGTAATATTGTTGAGACTATCTAAGCTGTGTAAGGGCTGATATGGATGGGAACCTTACTATTAACGACATGTTGAGGGTTCGATTCTTGCATTGAAACAAACGTTTGTATTTAGGAATAGGTGTTTTGAGATCGAAAATTCTTTTGCAGTTTCCGATCTCTACGAATACGTGCGTATTATATGATTACGTATATGTATTATGAAATCGGAATTGGGTACGAATGTTCGGAATAATTATTTTTATTTATTACTTTAATAAAATTAATTTAAACATAAATTATTCAATCAAAGTATCGATCCACATATAATTTAGAAATATTTCAAGACAGACCAGTTCTCTAATAAATATGCCTATATCTAAATAAGTCTATGGTTTATTCTTAAATAAACAATATCTGCGGTGCTCTCACATTTTTCACTGACAATTTACTAGTACAATATTTTCTTCAAGTTTATCCGAGGCGTAATCTTCATCCTTCGTGATACAAGAGCATTGTTTGCTTAACAAGGACTCGATCCTCAGATAGGGCTCTGCATCGCGCATTCATGTTAATAGTATAGATGCATTGAATAGGCTGTTGTTCAAATAAAATGGCGTTGAAACGTAGTTATCAAACGATAGCATACTGCGTAAAATGGTTCAATGAGGTATCCAATTAAATATAGGTATATATATATATTTTTCAAAATGTTAGCTAGGCATACAAAAAACTATATTGTACACCGTGTCTGGGTGGCGAGATCGAAAAATATCGTAGTTATGATAATCACAATGCAAAACTTGTACCCTTATCTTGGACTGTATATTCCTTTTGGGGTTTATTTATTTATTTGAAAATAAATTCTCTAGTAATTATACCGTTGAGTATAGTCAACATTTTTTGTGCACCACCGCCGCGCTGGCGCGGGACTCTATCTGTACCGTTTTACAATATGTACAAACATATCTACTGTTAGCGTGTCAGCAACATTTACATTTATCTTTATAAAGTGTATCGACCTATAGACCTTATAAAAAGGGAAATTAGCGTGTCCCGTCGCTTGAGTGAATTGTAGCCGATTACCTACTAGGCTTGATACCGATACAACCGGACTTCTGAAACGAAGGCCGCTCAATCGATCTTAAAGCACATCTGACTTGGAGTTATTTATTACAAGTGTGCCCCGGGCACTTAAAAAATTTGTATAGTCGCTATACAGTATTCCGCACTAGGTAAGTATGATGGACTATGGTCTAACCCCTCACAATCGAACTCTCGGTTGTAGAGAAGTCTTGTGCACTACAGTTTGCAATTTTATGGGTTAATACAGTACAGTAATTGCGTTGGTAAACGGACCAGAACCGACTGCCAACATGTTCACAGTGGTCGCGGGTTTCAATCTCAGAGCACACCTCTGACTTTTCGGAATCATATGTGTATTGAAAGTGAATCACCGAGCACTAAAACGGTGAATGAAAACACCGTGAGGAAACCTGCATAACATAGCGATTTGTAAGAATTTATATGGTATGTAAAGTCCGCCAACTCACAGTAGGCCAGCGTGGTGGACTATAAGACCTAAAGATTGTACTCTCGATTATAGAGGAAGCCCTCGTGCAGTGGGACGTATATGGGCTGATAAAGTATGGTACAGTGCAGTTCAGTAAATTCGACATATTGAAAAATATATTTGATACACTGACTAGCTCATATGCAGGGTGCCAGAATAAGTGCTCAATTATTCTCCCCAATCGTATGGAGACTGTCCCGCCCTCACACCCAGTAGAATTATGAATTTCTATGTGGCATCGTAGCAGCGTACGTCATTTGAAGACCATGAATCAAGCGGTTTAGAGTGCTATGCCCAGCTCGGGTAACGTGGGATGTCCCTTGTCAATTGACGTCAGGCAGGAAACTCATTTCATCATATTCATTTAAATTCAGTTTGATACATCAATAACAAAAAGTTTTGGGAATTTGGCACCAACGGATTAAGCGCCCCTCGCGATTGTCGAGGAAGCTCGTACCCTACAGTGGGACGTAAATTGGGCTGGATATATCGGTTATTATGGAAATGTGAGAATAATAAATAAATTTGTTAACTCTGAAAATATCGAATCGAATAGTACACACATTTAAATAATGCAAAGAAAACAACACAATTTAAAAAATATTACTTACTAAAGTATTTTTAACTCTATTTAATCTACATTGCAAATGTCTATTGTAAATATACGTAACAATGAATTGCATGATAGAGGAAATATTTATTCTAACATCGTAACGCAAAGTATAATTGTTATTGACTTCATCATTACGCTTCAGGATCTTCATTTCGCGTAATTATACCGCCTATAAAATTATATGAGAACTAGACAATAATACGATTATTTTGTAGCAAAAACGTGCCCTCTGCTGTTACAAATCCGGTTAAATGTATCTGAAAAACCCAAAATTTTACTGTGTTAAAGTAAGATGCTAGCGATATAAAGATATTATGTTATATTTAAATATACGTTTATATGTACAAAATCCATAAACGCAAAGTCCTGTCCCCTTATTAGGGGACAATATACAAGTATTATATAGTGTGCAGCAGAAACTTTGAGAGACTTTAGGTTACATCCAGGCCTGGAACAAATACCTATTTGGGGATTTTCCAAACAATTGCCTCGGCGTGGGGATCGAGCCCATGGCCGGAGTCATAAGTCATAAGCAACTACGCGGCGATGGCTGACTATGATAAATTACAACATTTTATGTAATTCGACACGTGTCTTTTGTTCCTATGTCTTATCTCGCAGTTACACTTATTGATTTTCTCATTTGAATATACATACTTGTATAACATAGCCACATTATATATATAGGTACATAGTTGTGATCCAGCTGACCGGATGCTATAAATTGTTTTGTTTATAATTCTAATAACATAAACACCTAATCGAACCTGCGGAATAACCCTTGTCACTCTAATTATGATGACTGTGCATATAGTCGGAATATTTTATCATCATTTCCAACCACCGGAAGTCTTTTATATTTAGTCTTGCTTATCATACATACGCAAATAAAGCTATTACAGCTATTTTTAGGAGGCTTATGTCCTACAGTGGGAGGTATATGGGCTGATACAGAAGTAAAATCTATGCTTTCGAATTTTGTTCCGAGTGTGGTCTGTCCAGAGACCATAGTATACGTTGAAAGTGGGCTATTTATATGCACCCAGATACCTTCTCCGTCTAAGGTGATGGATGCCCTTTATAGTTACCTATATAAGTATGTCGCGTTTCGGCTTCAGCTTATGTAAAGTTTTCCATCAAGTTGCCATTAAGGTGACGAACAGGGAGGGATTTTACTCTACTTTTGTTGAACAATGTACCGCGCTTACCATCATATACCTATATGGCCCAGATATACTTACACCATTTATATAGTCACATGATAATTTGAAGATGCATATTGTCTTAGAGTTGTGCAAAACATAATTTCCTGTTTTAGAATATTTTCCATAGCCCGGTAGTGGTCTATGGCGCGCGGATACAGCGCCTCTACCGTACGCTGAAAGTACTAATACCTCCCTACACAAATAATTGCCACCTCGATGACAATACTACATGATTGTGATAGAATGTTTGCTTTGAGGCGATTGCAAGTCAATTACATAGGCATGCGATTGGCACCACCGATCGGAGTTCATTTGCACTCCTGTCCCTTCGTGTTGCAGATCATTGTCTCTGATGACAAAGAAAGTGATTTAAATGAAGGAACTCGCCTGTTTTTATCGAGACTGTTGTGAATTTAATGAGTTCCAGTTGAATGCGCTTAGACGTGACGACGATAATCTGTTTCAATCAACGATTTTACATAAACTCTAGTCCTTTTATTTTTTTTCTGTAAATAAGTTAAGGCTTCATAAAAATTTAAAATCATCGAAGTTAAGACGAAGTTTGCTGTTTGAATTTAATTAAAAAAATATAGGTATTATTTTTATATCACAGACAGTAGGTCCAGATCTATATTCTACGTTGTTTTTAAAATATTTCATTTTATCAGGATTCAAATCTATACTAATATTATAAAGCTGCAGAGTTTGTTTGTTTGTTTGTTTGAACGCGCTAATCTCTGGAACTACTGGTCCGATTTGAATGATTCTTTCAGTGTTGGGTAGTCCATTTATCGAGAAAGGCTATAGGCTATATATCATCACGCTATGATCTATAAGAGGAAAGCAGTAGTGATATTTCTAGCAAATACGAGGAAATTTTGTTCGTTTTCGTGGTCTGATTGGTCGATATTCTAAACTGATAGTCAGAATTAAACATTTTGACCGCCATTTTAAAACGTGTATGCACCCGGGCGGATCCGGGCCCGACCGCTAGTTAAGAATAAAGCATGTAAAATCTAACAATGTGAAGTGACAGGTTTTGGGAATCTAAGGTGTTAATATTTACTTATCCTTGGAAAAGTTGCGAAAAGGCTCTCAGTAGGGTCGTAGGTTTGATCGCACCATGAAGGTGTTCCTGGACAAACCCATGACTAAAGTATTCAACAATATCCAGTGTTCTTTCGAACGGCTGAAGACATAAATAGTATATCCACCTACCTACCTACTTAAACTTAATGCAGTTTAATATTTAATTTCTATCATACAAACCTCCTTTCAATAACATAACGATACTACGATCTCGCAATACTCACGACTGTACTCTAATGAAATAAAATCCATTTTTATTGCGTTGAAATATAACCAGTATCAGATATAAAGTAGCCGAGGATCTTTTACTTTTTTTCACAGATCGGCGAACTGTTTTCTTGGTCCTTGAATGTATAATAGAAGTATGAGTAGTCAATAATTATGCGAAAACCTGTTTCACGGTACGAAGCTTCATTGAACCGCATGGTATCAAGCTGTTACTATTGAAGTACAGTTGTGTGAATAATCATAAAGGAATAATTTTATATTAATGAATATTTAACTGATATAATTGGATTGTTGAGGACGAAGGTGGATATGAGATATAATATTTACCATAATAATCTATGCGGAGATAAAAAAAAATGGCTTGAGTGCATCTACGTCAAAATTTTAATTTTAGATTTTTTTCCTGAAATAGTAATGTACATCCTTTTATTTTCATGTACGCTATGGTACGCAAGAGTTTAAATTATTATATTAGAACTATATTTACCACTCAAACAAGGTGATATTTATTAAAGCATCACAAAAATAAATTATCGCGTTTTTTGGCGAGAGTTGTAGCTGGATTGTCACTAAACCTACCACCGGCTTTTTACTATTTTTATAATAACTAACGGGAAATCGTTCTCCGAAAGAAATGTCACCCGAGTTGAACAAATTCTGGTTTATGAACTATAAAATCCTAGTTGTACCCTTCATTCACTATTTTTAATGCGACCGTATAACATTTACACCACCTACCTATACACCGAAATTCCTTTTGAATATCAGGAGGAGTAAATCTGCACTGCCAAAACAAATGCGCCTCGTCATCCTAAATGTATTATCCTTCATAAATAATACATATCACTTATCGAAAGTTCAGTGACACGATTGTTCTGACTGTGCATGCCTTTGGTAAAATGTATCTATTTCATCGTTATCGGGCCTTCCTCTACAATCGAGAATATGATTGAAAATGGTTAGGCCATAAAGTCCACCACGCGGGCCTAATACGGGTTGGCAGACTTTACATACCATAGAAATCGCTATGGCATGCAGGTTTCCTCTCGATGTTTTCCTTCACCGTTATAGTGCATTATCCCATTTTATATTGAAATTGAAGTCTCGGTTTTGTGGCATTATATCTATAATTCTTAGGCCAATATGACTTTAGAATCGATCACACATTATAAATGAACTGAGAATAGGCAGTTGAAACCGCAAGCAAATTCCTTCAGCTAAACTGTAAAACGATGATCGCATCTAACAGGATTTAAATACCAAGTAGATCAAAGAGTTACAATGAACCCAATGCCGACATCCTAGTTTTAAAGGATCAACAGCTGCGTTATTACGCGTGTGCCAGATAGAGATCAACAATAACCGCATATTTGAATGTATTCAGTACATTTGGCTGTACGGCCAAGTAGGACTGGTCCCAAGTTCAATGCCAAGAATCCGCTACTTCTTCCCCTGTAACACTATATTAAATTCAATTAACTATTATTCCGATCGCGATCTCTTATTTACATTTTACGTAAAGCCTGCTAACCTTCTTGGCACTGAGCAAATTCAATTCACAATTTTCACTTTACGACGTGTATTCTTTTACATTTGTTGCTTAGTAGGTTATATGCTTAGGTTATGTAAGACGATAATGACGTCACAAACACTATGAACCTATGGCAGTTTATTGAACATGTTCTTCTGTTACCTGTCATTGAGATCGGTCGTGGTTCATTTTTCATTGTCTGTTCAGTCGTTTTCGATTTTAGATTACCGTGTTTTTCATTCATGAAACTCGAGGTCAGACTATGTCTTTTTGGACTTTCAACAATTAAGTATATACGTTTAAATTATATGTGTATGTTTGATGTGATACAATTGTTTACTAAGAGATTTACGGTTTGAGGCTCACGAGAAGTTTAATCAGGGTTTATAGAATTTTTATAACAGTTGATGCACTGTTGTGGTTTCCATAAACGCAACTGCATTCCTGGTGTTCATTCATCTAGCTAATAACTATCGTTGCCGTGAATGAACTCATTATTTACATGATGAGCGACCTACTTGAGGAATAAAATTATAAAGACCGTATAACCTGAACTTAGGTTTGGTTTGGCAAAAAATATCTTAATAGCCACCTAACTAATAAATAGACACAACATTTATGAATTGGGATGTTATAATAGCTGTTTTCATAAAATGACTATAAAGATATTTTAAGCTCATTTATTTCGCATTAAAGTTCACGCAATTTTTATTGTCTCTTATTCCCATCTTAATAACTAATTATTACTTAATAGCTTCTGAGAACTCGGTTTAACGTGTTAAGGAGGATACAATACCGTGGATATTTGCAGTTGCTTCTTTTTTTTTTTATTGCCATGAATGGCGAGACGAGCATGTTGTTCGCCTGATGGTAAGCGATACGACCGCTCATGAACACCAGAAAAACCAAACAACACCTTGAATTACAAAGCAATGCTTGGCATTCCACTGCGCTCGCCATCCTGAGACATAAGATGTTAAGTCTCAATATGTCCAGTAGTTACTCTGGCTACAATGCCCTTCAACCCGAAACACAACAGTGCGTTTACACTGCTGTTTGACGGGAGAAATAGACACTGCGGTGGTACCCACCCAGATGGCCTCTCACATATGAGAGACCTACCACCAGTAAAAGTCTTTGGATGGTAACTGCAACTGCATTTTGCTTTATGTAGGATTTCAGTTCATATCACTTATTTACGTATAATAGAGCCTGAGGAAAACTGATAAGCACTAAATAATAAATATACATTGAAATTATCACCAAACAACAAATTAAGATGCGTTGTCACCGTAATATAAGAGTGGAAGGGGTAAGAACGTAAACTCCTATACCCTATTTATATGAGTTTACGTTCTTACCCCTTACGCACCTTATATTGTGTAATTATACTTTTGTATGCAAGTAGCAAATATCTGTTTAAAAAGGTGATAAACTAAAATATGGTCCCCAACAGGTTATATTCGTAAGTCATTATCTTGAATTCTCTGTCATCATAAATAAAGCATACTTGGTTTAATAATGTTATTAGTGCAATCAGTTTTTTTACCATGATTGTAACTACATTAAATCAATTGCTCTTTTATAGCCTACAATGCATTCGACAGTGATTTGATTCCTACTAATAGAGTAGGAATTCTGCTGTTTTTGTCAATATCATCACTCAAACTGAGTTCATGCAAAACGTATCCCGTTAAACAGCAGTGTAAATGCACTGTTGTGTTTCGGATTGAAGTGCATTGTAGCCAGAGTAACTACTGGACATATTGAGACTTAACATCTTATGTCCCAGGATGGCGAGCGCAGTGGAATGCCAAGCATTGCTTTGTAATTCAAGGTGTTGTTTGGTTTTGCTACTGTTTATAAGCGGTCGTATCGCTTACCATCAGGCGAACGGCATGCTCGTCTCGCTATTCATCGCAATAAAAATAAAAAATAAAAATACGTTTGATAGCTAAAATAGGTTTTAAAACTGTTTATGAATAAGACCGTCAATGTCTTCGGACAAAACCGGCATATAATTATTACAGTACTTCACTTACAGATAGGTTCGTTTTTCCATAACTTAATTAAGATTGGTACATGGCAGGTTATTTCAAAATTGACATTTGTTGTAATTTTTATAATTTCCTCAATTTAACTCTGACAAAAGACATTGTTTAGCACTGCGTATCCTCTTTAAGGAAAAAATATTAATAAGGAACCTTGATCAACGAACAATGAGTATTCATGGCATTACTTTTGATAGGCACTACGGTTTATAACGCAGGATGGTTTGTAAGGGTATATCATTTTAATGTAGTCAGTAGTCACGCTATTACAAGGATGACCTTACGAGGTCCCCATAGGTGTTTGGTGAAGTAGATATTTTTTTAAGATATATTACATCACGTAATTTTAAATACACGTTCAACTTGAATAATGGTAATGCTAGATAAAAAAAATGCTAGATCATTTAAATACCTTTCAGATTTTCCTGTCATATAACAATACATATTACAGTTTTATTCCAAATTACTTTATGCAACTGGGAAAACGTGCAAGCGTGTAGGTAAGTGGTTTTCCTAATCGAAATTTCCTATAGTATAATTATTGAACTATAAAATAGCTGTTGACCATTCATCTGATACTCTTGGTAGCCAAAAAGAGGATATGTGACTTCCTTGTTACTCAATTTTCAGCTTCCCTTGCTAGCTTATCGGGGGTAAGCCTTTCGAAGATTGTAACATACATTATACATGGCGCCGCATTCGCCAGGGGGAGAAACGCCCTAATACCCTTCCAATCGACTTCATATCCAAACACATTTTATTTCTTTAAGGAGAACGATAATCAAATACGTAACCGTATGGTTCATAGTCTCTCCAAGTTGCCACTAGATCAGGGGGGCTATTGAAATGTCACTCATAACGGCAAAATATATCAAATCAACGGTACATTTTAGTAAGACACGACGTGAGGTAGTCATCAAAGTAATGATTTCGCGTCTGTCATCTCTTCATGTTTGTGTCACTATTCATGTTCCCGCCCTCGAATGATTTGCGTGATAATAAATCTATTATATATAACTCGTTGTAAAAAATAGACCGTGATTATTGTATGTATATACCTACTTTATATATACCTACTTTAATATTGACTTGTGTTGTTTTTTTATAATTGATTCGCCTTTGTAGATTTTTTAAAGAAAATGTTGTAGTGTCTTTTAACGTAAACACATGAAACTGGGGCTCTATTATTTTGAGATCTAATGTCTAAATATCAGCGAATGAATTTTTTAAACTCATATTGATGATTTAGTGTTTTTGATATTTTTTTTACCGAGTAAAGTACCTAAGTCTCTTTTTTGAGTAGTATGATTTTATTTTTCAAAATTGTAACTTAATAAAAAAAAAATATGTACTTGTCCGTGTTTAATTTGAATAAAACCTCTATTAGGTGCAAAAACTGTTACACATATTAAAATGAATTCATCTACATAAACAATTGTTAGCAAAAAAACCTCAAGGAATTCGGTCAACTAATGACAGTGTTGTATCAAGAAAAAATTGATGAGTCGACTGTGTAATGAAATATCATCGTTGAAAAACAATTAGATTACATCTCCATAGTAATTAATTCTCGGAGCATTATGAAACACGGTAGTTCATTATACAAACGCTATTTTAAAGAAGCTGCGGAAGGCACAGTCAGTGGGTTTATTATCCAGCAGTACATAAGAGTATTATCCTTTTTTATGATCCATGTATGTATGTATTTATTGGGCATGCAGACAATTAAAGAGCTCTTTTGTCAAGTCAATACTTAATCTCTATGTACAAAATATATTCATATCTTATTTTTATTTCAAAAATAAATTTTATATGTTTCTTTATAAAAGAATATTTAAATATTTAGAATGATTTTTTTAATTGATTTCTTATTAGTATTTTATTTAAAGTAGTAATTATTACTTTATGGTAATTTGTTTTTCAAAGAAATACATTATGTACATTAATCAAATTGAATTTATTACTGGACCATGAGTATTATTAAGAAGATGCGTTGCGGTTTATTGTCAACACATCTGCATCACAGTCCACATAGATAGTTAGGTGTAAGTATTGAGTTAAATAAGCCATATTGAAATTAAATTAAATATCGTATCCCTTACTAACAGGCGAATGGCATACTCGTCTCGCCATGCATTGTAATAAAAAATCGCCATTTAGTCGAAATTTTTATTTTTAGAATTATCTTAGGACAGTAATGGCATCGTTTTTTTTCTAAAAAAACCTAAGCAGATCTGTCGATGGTTGTCGATTGTTGTTCGATTAGAGGTTGGGTTTATCACATTTTTATTTGCATTTCTATCCCTATGCGTAGATATTATTATCCTTAATGTACCTTTTGATACATTGGTTTTCAAACTGAATGAAGTGGCAATTGGAAAAATTAAACAGATCCCATAATCCGTCATATCTTTGTTACTCACGATATGGTCATTGAACTCTATATTATAATTTCGAAACATAATTACGTCGAGATTACTATCTCAATCCACGTACTAAATGAGGATGTTTTGCTTCTCGTGCGTGCAACAATGACTGTTTTTATGCTGACTAAACCATGTAACATAAGGACCTCTTTGTTTTATAATGGCGTGTTATAGTTTTGCCTTAAGGCGCCCGGGGCAGTACATATGTCCATAAAAAGCGAAATGTTCTCTGTTAACAATAGTAACAAGTCTTGTTGGATTGTCTAACATGGAGCTGAACTATCTAGATAATAAAATGTAATTGAAATTTATTTTTTCGTATTTTTTGTGGCGATAGTAATAGGTATGAATTATGTCATAAACGGACTATTAGTACCTACATTCATAGGGAACTAATGCTGACGAGTTTGATTGTATTCAATAAATATCAGTGACAATGTGCTAGATCGATCATGTTCCTGTCGGGTAGAAATCACTGAAAAATATATTGAGATACAGATTAAAATAATATGACCTATCGTGAATTTGAACTGATATTGGATTTTTCTATTCATTATAAACCTGAAGTCAGAAATTTGTGCCCTATATGGCAATACGCTGTGTGTAAGCTGCTGGTGTACTATAAATACGTAAAGTAATTGAAAAAAACTTGCGCCCTATCACATCGTGGGACGAAACACACAAAACGAAATGAGAGTGTCCTAGTAGCACTTCTGCCTACCCTTTCTGGGATACAAGCGTGAGTTTATGGATGTATTTTCTAAATTTAATACGCTAGGATTTCAAAATCGAGCATTTCATATTACAGGAGTGAAATGAAAAAAATAATCCCTCTAAGTCATGGCACCAGGGATAAGATGAGTTTATATTTTGTGAGATAGTGTTACCATTTGCCATTTTAGTCGAACCAGCTAATTCAGACTATAGTCATGACTTCTTACAATGTTTGTAGCTCTAACTTCTGCGAAGCCTAAAATTACAGATTGAATAACGGCACACTATTATGAAATGCAAGCATAACCTTTTGGTTAGCGGTACTATTGATTTTTAATAGCCCAATTATATGTCTATAATTCTTCATAACGTTGCCTAATTATTTTATATTATTCAAACAAGATGGCAATAAATTGTTTAAAACGGAATTCCAAATAAACATGTTTGATTAGTCTATTATAATCAATCTAATCCGTTATACGTATCAAATCGGAAAAAGACAATAAAATCGAGTTGTAATCGTAAAAAAAATATTTCGTTTTGCTAATATTAGATTTTTTGTAGAAATATATAAAGAGATAAAACTTTTTTCCCTAAACGCAACAAGCACATTGGCCAACATTTTTTTCTACCTATTACTATAATTTTCAAAATGAAATTATTTACGTGCATTGATTTGAAGATAATACCTATTCATAATGTAATTCAATTTTTAATATTATTTTATTGTACGTACCACGTATTACATTATAACTCTATGTGTATTAAAAATTAAATGATTACCTACTCGTTTAATTCGCAATGGTCTTTCACACACTTAGTTGAAACATAAATTAATTACCGCTGCAATTAAACGTTGTAAATTTTATTGCGGATATTAACAAGTTTTTTTTAAATGACGAAGCAAATTTTCCCAAACTATCGAGTTGAATGACCGTTCCTTTGTATGTTTACCTTTTATATACAAGAAAAATGTATATGAGACATGATTATATTATCATCTTTGGATAAAAATCATCTCGCTGGGTTAAAGGATTCCCAAATACCCGTCATAACATTATTTGAGCTATAGTCCACCGCACTAGCCCAATGCTGTTTGGTATACTAGATTAAAGAAATGCCATGGAATTAAAAAACCCTTCGCTTAAAATCCTGAGGTTAAGACAGACGGTGTAATAGCCACATGCAAACTCAAAACAGATAATGTGAAGTAAATTGAAATTAAAAATAGTGCATTCCTTAAGCTGTCTTTTGGTACAATATAAATGTAACTGAACCGCAATCCATGCCATACAAGGGTTTGACACAACATTCTATCGAGCATGCTGCAGGGTGCAGAGAGACCTTGGCACTATCCAGTTGAAGCAATTAATGTAACTAGCACTCTATTGTTAATTCAATTTTGTTCGATTAGTAACTTTCCCCAAAGACTATATTGCACTAGTTATTTTTGAGACTATAATAAATAAACTAAAGCCAGGGCGATATTATTAAGAGATTGCCATTGAAAATAATCATTGTCGTAGGCACAAATTTGTCGTGAATTTAGAGTAGTAGGAGGTGTTGTTTTTAAAACGCTAGTACGCAACCCTTAGCCTTATCCATCCATAAAGTCTTGTTTTCAACAAAAATAAAAATAACCTATTGAATTGAACTTTAGCTGGAGTAAAAAGTTGTTCAAAAACTTGTCTCAGGTTGTCGTTGGATTCCTTTTAAAAGAATTATTTTAATGCACTTGTTGGACAGTAGCGAATCCTTTGGTTTTTAGCAAATTACATCTTATAAAGCGATAGCGAAGCGTTCGCTGGACCAGTCCGTTTTTCGGGGTAACTATTTTCAACACTGGAACATCTATAATTGACAATTATGAAATACTTAATATAATAAATAAAATAACATAACACTAAGTTACATTTAGATTATCAGATAAAATTATATTTATGAAGATTTATCATGCCTATAAACTATCAATTTTTTTTTTGCCTTGTATGCTTAGACTGCTAGTCATTCGCCTGATAGTAAGCGATACGACCGCTGATGGACAGTAGCAAAACCAAACAACATATTATACAGCTATCTTGGAACATAAGATGTTTAGTCACAATATGTCCAGTAGTTACTCTGGCAACAATATTCTTTAAATCGGAACATAACAGTGCATTTTGTGCATACTGCTGTTTGGCGCTAGAAATAGACATTGTAGTGGTACCTACCTGCCGGCCTCTCACATATGGGACCTACTACCAGTACTTTTGTTATGATCATGAATATCCAGGGGGGATCGAAATAAAATAGCTGTTTTTGACCTTGCCACAGTACTCATTTACCATTGAACCAGATACTCGTCTTCACCTATATAATTAAAGCAAAACAATAAGAAAGTGGGCAGATAGGCGCAGGTTGCACAATGATAAGGTTTCAGAATCGCCGGATGACCGCGATACGATCGACTCCCGGCCCGTGAACAGTTGCTAAACAAAAACGATTTATTTATTGCTGTTGTCCATTAACTCAGCTGGTAAAAAGATTTGATGATTGTATGCACAATTTGTGTTTTAGAAACTGTAATAGTGGTGCTAAGAAAATACGTCATCAGAAAATTTTGAGCCACCTATTTAGAAAAAAAAATATGCACGAATATTTGCTTCGTTTGTATATCATACTACACCTAGAAAAGTGTAGTATTCCTTCGTACCATATCTGTGACATGGAGTAGGTACATATCTTAAAATAAACCTGATACCATTAATGTGAATGGTACGTGTAATAAATCTTCAGAGGGCGTTTTATGTAGCGTTCTCATCGATTCAGTTGGAATCCAGAATAATTAGTAATAAACCACGTTTCACGATCGACTGTTCATCCTAAAAGGGTTTAAACGTAATAACCTCACGGCTTACAGTCTTCGAAGCTACTAGACTTTAGATCATTACGACGATTATGAGATTGTCATATTTGGCTACTCGGTGGCACCTCGGTTGTCTTTATGGTATTGTGTTAAATTTACCATTTACGTATATCTTTTGTTTCGTCGACCTTGAGTTTTATGGAATTTTATATCTTCGCTATTTTCTATGATACGAAAACATTTTCTATGGTTTCACTACAGCTTCTTTTTTAACATACCTAGTCATCATTTTCAATTCAGCAGTACAGGCCGCCTTTGGGTGTTTTTGCGCCAATTTCAAGCGGCATTTATTAGTTTTCTGGAATCTTTTAAGAAAGGAACACTATTAAGCTCCTGCCTTACTCTTGGTTTTAAATAACGTTTTTCTGTCATTCTACAATATTTATTAATAATTTTCTTCAGTGCCTGCCAAACTGTCTACAGTTAGTACGGACAAATATTTACGATAAAATTACTTGTAATTTTTACAGATTTGGTACGAATTTAACACATAGCATAATGCATTTGCACTGTTTAAAATTCAGATTGAAACTGTATTGGAAGAAAGGTTTTGTTAAAAGTCTGTTGCTTAGTTAATATGCTTTTAATAATCTCTTATGCAAATATTTATACGGAATAGTGTTCAAGATTAAAATTATGTACCTCCTATAATTACTTAACCGTGTGGCAAATAATCCGAAGTATGACGTCATAAGTATGATTGCTCACGCTTTAAGTCCAAGTTATGCTAGAAAATCGTGATTATGAAGGAAAATATCTTCATCCTAAAATATAAAATGTTGAAGGCATCATTAGGTCGGGTCAAGGAATAATGTTGTGGAAGGAAGGTATTGTTTCGAGATAGGTTTAATATGATCACAATGGGTAAGCAATTTTACGAAGGCAATTATAAAGACATTTCATATTTGATCCAGCGCCTGTGATCAAGTCGAAGTTGAATCTTGAAACAATAACCTAATAACCTTTTCAAAGAAAGTTGTAAAACATATTTAGTTATCGAATATTTTGTACCTTTCGACCAACATTGAGTTCATTTTGAGTGTAGATGACAAAACATTCTCATCTCTGCATGAACTCCACGATTGTTGCAACTTGCATATATGCATTTCATTATTTATTATAATTATGTGCTATTGATTTATATTTTTATTCTGACATTAAAATATAAATGAATTAATGTATTCATAAAAAATACATTTTTAGGAGCATTACGCCATAAGCACAGGCGTAACCATGGACGTAAACTGAACCATCTCAAACGTCATAAAGTCCTTCATGACGTTTTTTAACGCAGTTATTATTTGCATAAACGAGTATCAAGCAGGAAACATATGACGAATAAAAATCTCGCAAAGTCTTCCTCTCGGTACATATATGCAAATAAAAATCTTAATAGCTAAACAAGATGATAAGTGATAACGATTAGTCATAAGAATAAATTCCTTTGTGAAGTGTTACATTTTGTATGAATTTTATCTAAATTAATTACATGAATATTGTTGAAGGAAATTACGACATCTGTTTTGTTACGAACAAAGACCAACTTAGAGATAAGCATCGTGGAATTAAGTTTTTGGCTTCATAAACATTAAGTTTTTTGATAATGGAACAATAAAGTTGTAACCTAGATTGTATAAATCATTGCCAGAGGTCAGAGCGTGTGAATGAGCTTGTATATCATTTAATTCATGATTATTTTAATAACGCCTCATTAGTTTTGTGGTAAGGCACGCGAACAAACAACATTTCTACTTTGTATGCCTCTTCATTATGACGTGAGGTAATGTAAATTTTTTTTGTAACATTTAAAATTATTTTTCAATGATCTTATCTAATTTTGATACTTGATAATGGATTGCACAGTTTAATCCAATGAAGCTGCGACTCCTGTAAAATCACTAGAATATAAACATGTTTTGAAAAGAACAAAGCTAGAGTTTCTTGCCCGTTCTTCTCTGATGAAGACAGCCTTGTGAATCGAGTGGCAAAGGAAATAAAGTGACTGAATCTAAGTAACGTATAACATTTCAAAGATTCTACAAGGTATTCTTTTCTTTGTCCATTTTTGTATGTACGTAGGAGGTTTAAAGAGCGGTAAAAAGGCATTTTCTTAGTCACCCCAATTATTGTGAGCACCAATTTACGGATTCCTATTTCTACAAAATTGTTATATTGAAAGCAATGTAATCCGTTATCTACAACCGATTACTCAGTCTCGCTAAAGTATTTTACTACATCGATGCAATTCCACGAATGTAAAATAAATAAAAGTTATTTTCGTGGCACCGGATCGTTGGCTATCTAGTTAACAAGTTGCTTACTGGTACGACGTACATACTTATACATCGAACCCCTTTTGTTACTTTATCTTCTTACAATGTTAATGCAATCGGTTTTATTTTTAAAGTATTTTAATTTAAACATACGTTACGCCTACGTGTTACTGGTTATTCAAGAATTCGTATTTTTTATTTAATGCAGTAATAGCTTCGTGAATAATAATGATATAACTGTAATTTTACGGGTTTAAGTTATCGTCTTAGGGCCTATCAACCACACCGTTCAGCATCATCTACCTAAAGAAGTCCATTGCTGGACATAGGCTTCTTCAATTGCATGCCAACGAAATTAATCCTCAGTTTCCTTCGATTATTTTTACTCGTCCATCTTCACTCCGCCTAGCCGAACAGCGTCCTTTGTTTTACTCCACTCTAAAACGTATTTTGCTTCGCCCGATTACCCTTTTCCAAAATATTCTACGACGCTCGTGCTATTTCTATCTGCGCGTACTTTTTATCAGTCCCATTAATGAGTTATTTTTAGTTGTGATGGAGACTGTCCCGCTCTCACACCCACCACTGGAACTCCTGTAAGCCAGGATCAACAATGGCACGCAATGTAATGACACCGAGCATTGAAGCTCGGCGAGTCTCCAGGAATGTCTAACTTGTCTTTAACCTGCAACGAAATTAATCAGAAAGTTAAATTAATAGGAGGAGTTGGAAATAAATTATTGTCCACTTCCCTCCGTGCAAAGCGGGTGACAAAACAATGAACTAATTTTAGTTGTGATGTTTAGAAATGGTAGGATATATGTTTTTTTTTCGTGCAAGCCCCGCGGTCCATTGTGTTATGGTACTGTCAAAATTCTGCGCGGTCTCAGGTGTTTACATGTTTGTGGAGTGAAGAGTGTCTGCGTGAAAACTGCGAGCATTACAATAAGAGGTTTACATCCATCTACAACTTCATAAGTTCACTACGGTCAATACCTAATGCTTCTATAACAAAGTTTAGTAATATTACATTTCGCTTCACCTGGCTTTTCTATTACTGTATCAGCCCATATACGTCCCATTGCAGTGCACGAGCCTACTCTACAATCGAGAGTACGATTGAGAGTGGTTAGGCCATATAGTCCACCACGCTGGCCTAGTGCGGTTTGGCGGACTTACATCTATATATATAAAAGAAAGTCGTGTTAGTTACTCCACTTATAACTCAAGAATGGCTGAACTGACTTGGCTGAAAATTGGTGGGGAGGTAGCTTAGAACCAGGAGAAGGACATAGGATACTTTTTATCACGTTCCCGGTTTCTCGAGTGTCTATTAGCTTATTAACATTTTCTCATACAAAATGTTCATGGGTTCGTAATTGTCAAACATTTCATGTTCATCCCGTCGATACGGTAAACTCTTCCCTCAAATTAAAGAACGTAATTAAATAAAGGTTTCGAATGGACAACATATATCCACAATATTCGATTAATGGCGTATTTTAGATTTTAAAGATGTAAATTAATGTCAAAAAAAGGGATTGACGTTTAAATTGGTTGTTAAATAATGCGCTCAGAAATGTATTTTGTGTGAACTAAGGAGAATATATCAAGCTACATCAATAGAGACAATTAAATAAATAATTTGCACACGTAAAAAGTTATAATATTAACTTCTTTTCAAGATCGAATATCACTTTATTCAGGTTTTTTTTTACAGTAGCCTTTCCTTCGCTATAATTCACTGATAGAAATTAATGTTATATCTCGTTTCTGAGTGAGATAGGTTATATTTTACCTAAACATTGCTTGCAACGTTTTTGGAAAAGCAGCATTGTGGGTGTGAAATTGGTGTGAAATAAGGGATGAAATATTGCATGGATAATCAGAAGCACTAAAGTTTTTAATGACAAAAAATCATAAGGCATACTATTTGGATATGGAGAGACGGGATATAATAGAGTGGGAGGTACGGGAGAGAACTGGGATAGCTGACAGATTTGATAGGACGAATTGCACGGTATAAGACGGAATGGATAATGAAGAGAAAGGACGGAACGGATCGAGAAGTGACTGAACAGACGGGTTAAGACGGGATTTAGCAGGACAGTAGGATAGCTACGGCAAGTGTAGGCATTAATTATTATGCTAATTAATTAAATATAATATGAATCCTATGATAACCAAGGCAAAGCGAAGCGTGGCCGGGTCAGCTAGTACCATATAAATTCTAATATATCGCTATGATATGCAGGTTTCCTCACGATGTTTTCCTCCACCGTTTTAGTGCGTGGTGATTGACTATCAATACACACATGTCTCAGAAAAGTCAGAGGTGTGCCCTTGGATTTGAACCCGCGACCACCGTGAACATGTTGGCAGCCGCGTCTGGTCCGTTTACCAATAGGCCACCACGCACTCTTCTTTTCTATTATTATAAATATTTATTTATTTACACTTCATATAACTGATGTATCGGTGGACTTAATGCCTGAGGCATTCTCTACCAGTCGAACCTAGGGTGGTGCAGAAATAATATGAGATACGAGTAGGTGCGTTAAAATGTCATATTATAATTTTTATTTATAATAATATTATAGATCATTTTGCCCACATGTGTCAGTAAGAACAACAAAAACAAGTTTCATCCGGTGCAATTAACAGTGATCATTGTCCTCTATTGCATAGGAATGGATTAATTGTAATAATTGTATTCAAACTACACAATTAATATTGTCAGGGGAATTTTATATCAGTGGTATGTATACATCGTACGACAATTTACACATGCTTCAATAGTATTTATTCAAAACATCTCGAATCTAAGAGAGACTGTGGCCCAGTTCATTGGGATATGTTAGGCAGTACTCTTTAACTTATTTTTCTAGATTACTCTAGGCTAGGTATTAGTATAGTATTCTATCACCGATAGTACTATTATTATTAACTTGATTATGTCAGTATAAAGATTTTGCAGTGTTATGTTTATTACATAATAATTTTCCTTAAAAAATTAAACTAGGACTCATTAAGGTACCTAATTTCATGAATACAAGTAACAATTGCGATGCATAAAAATTTTATTGACACTTGCGAGGTTTTTAATAAAATAAATATAACCAATATTTCCAACTTTTATTAACCGTATCCCCTTTTATAACTCAATTGCATTAAATCATAATTATCTTATTACATTTTGTTTCGCATATTTCGCGCGCGTTGTAGAGGCGCGGGAAGGCTGCGTAGACCGTAGCCTTGGCCGTGAACTTCCCGAGATGCCCACTAGTACCAACAGATGGCGCTAAAAACAAAAATAAATGATGCCAACGCACATCAACGGTGAATTTATTTTTAATGGGCAGACAGAAACGGCCGAGCTGTCCAGATACCGAGCGATTATCTCTGTCTACACAGTTGAACCGAGTTTAATTTGTTTAAACGTTTTAAATGCACAACATTAACATAAAAGACACAATTAAACAACTCATTGTTACAAATATACTTTTATTTTATCCGAGAGCCTCCATAGCGCATTCGACACAATACTGATTGCTGGCTAAGAAACGAAAGGACGCAGGTTGGGTTCTAGCACCGATACAAATGTATGTGTGATCGCAGTTGTTCGGGTCTGGGTGTTTGTGAGACTGAAAAATCTCTTCTCGTTTCTGATTTCTGTTGCTGATTACCTTATTGAGCTATTCGTTTAGAGTTTAATTTTCGGACTACTAAATATCAAGTATCTGGTCCTTTTTTGGGGATACTTACAGGCGTAAGCTTATGTACCTATGTAAACAGAGAAATAATTATACCAAATACCTAATTTGGCATGGGACTAGCTATTTTGGCTGACTGGTATGTAGACTGGTATTTGCTTATTGCATCTGAACAGAATCTTTCCAATACTAGCTACACTCAAGCGGTTATAACAAGCAGGTTTCCGTGACGTAGTTCTCTCTGGGTCAAGTCTATTAATGCGTACAACGTCCGGTGCGTAAACAGTGACAATTATGAAACATATTAGCCTACTTCTAGGAGTTAGAGTATTAGCTAGATCTTGAAATTATTAATCTATTCAATAAAAACGTATTTTTTACATCCAAGAGTTTATTGTGAATAGATCAGATGTTAAAAATATATTCTCATTGGTACAAAGCTTTCACAATGGTGAAGGTATTTAAAAATTCACCATACATTGATATCTTTATTACATTAAAAGTACAGACGGCTTATTTGCGAATACGATGGACAAAACAAAACAACCACAAAATATTTCAGCATAAACATCAGCAAGTTATTGGGTACGCCCAAGGTGCGTACAGTAATTTATTCCTGGCAATATCAAACCTCAATCGTTTCGCTAGCTCAAAGAATGCAGATCCAACTCTTGTACTGGATATGGAATCAGCACGAACCTGTTTTACGAAGCCAAAAACAGATGACGCTGCAGGACTCAACCATTATATTTTATGCGTAACAGCGCCACGCACCTGTGCGTGTTTCGCCCCAGAGATCTGTTTATCAATATTTTATTTATTCTTTTATTGCGAAGCTCCACGCATTGGCATCCGCTTGAACTTTATACATAACATTCATAATGAATCGAGTTACCCGCTCATGCAATTTCACTTTCAACCAACAAAAGTAAAAGTGCAAGTTGTTTAAATTTATTGTTTCTTATTCATGTTATTAAGTTATTCGGTCTACATCTCACTGAAATTGTATAAAAACGAAAACGACGATAATTGCAAGTAGATGTACGTGAAATGATTTATTACGCTCAGCGTTTTCATAGTCATTAAATTTATTCGCGGCGTTCATTGGCAAGTCCACTAGCTTCATAAAAAAGAAGATGACAACATTTACTTATTTCACATAATACGCGTCACAGGCCACCCCAGTAATGTCGGTGCATCATTGGAGTAAAAAAATAAACTGGCCGAGTCGAGCGGGGCAGCATTTTTGTTCTTGCTTATTTTTAACATCACCAAGTTGTAATTATCCGTGGCAATGAACCATGTGACTGCGAGTCGATTTGTTCCTACGAAGGCTGCGTGGTTGTTCACTCGTGACCTTTACAGAGGAACTAGTGAAAATACGCGTCGCTGTCATGGAGAATGACGCCAATTGCGAAGCTTGGGGACTTTTCATTATGTGCCATTGTCAAGTTCGAATGCATTTGGTACTTACTTTTATTTTTTGGAATTTATTTCAATAATATAAACGAGTTTTTATTGCTCGGCTGCACAGGGTATTGGTTTTCGGGTGTAAAGCGATTTCATTGATATAACCTACAATCTAAGCAGCTTAATAGATAAATGCTAAAATATTATGAGGATCACTTCAGAAACAACAGTTCAATCTGTTTTGACTTTTCTAATCGACTTAACTATCGAAATTATAAGGTATTATTTTTACGCGAAATACTTAATATATAACGTAATTGGTATTATAACTCAGTTATGAAGATTATATCATATTTATCAAGACCTATATTTATAATTTACCAACTAGCTGACGATCTACATACCTATCGCAAACAAAACATTGTAGGATCTGTATTCGTATTCATAAATAACTGAACAAGGGACTAATGACATACAGTTATTGTAAATCAAATTTGAATCCTCACAAAGTATGTTATTCGTGTTTAGAAGACCGTGAGTTCATACAAAAACTAGCTGACACCTGCAACTTTACAAAGCCGTATTAAAAACCTTTTGATGAATAGAGACGACGGGAAATAGTATTTTATAAATCACATTTTTTTTCTGAAACTCAATTCAAAAGTGTTTTCAATTCATCTAATAGTTGTAGCGTAGTGTATGCTAGCGATGAACATAACAATTTTATATGTGTTGATAAGGACTAAGGAATATATCATAATGCCACGGTCACCATTTTTACATTCTCTTTTACTTTTAACCGTCTTCAAAAAAAGAAGAAGGTTTTATCATAATGTTTATTTAATATCCTTTGGGTGACCGGATGCACAATGTTTCACGCGTGAGGTATGCAATAATGGCTGTTATGGCGATCTTCGCCGGTAATTTCATTTTAGCATTAAAACAGTAGCAATGAGAACCCGATTTTAAACATTCCTTTAATATTCCGATAAATATTGGAGCTACTGACCGTTTTATCCAGCGTTTCTGCCAACAAAGGTAGAGAGGTACGGATATGGTGCACATAGTTACAGATACCTAAGATAAATATATATTATGTTTATTTTTATTTAATAAAGCGAATAATTGTACTAACATAGTAATGATAATTATTTTAACCTCTTGTTAAAGATGGATAGTTTACAGAGAACGGCCGTTGGTAAAGATAACATAGCGAGTCACTTCTGTATCAGTCCATATGGGCATATGGGACGTATATACGTCCCACTGCAGGGCACGGGCCTACTCCTACAATCGAGAGTACGATTGAGAGTGATTAGGCTATATAGTCCACCACGCTGGCCTAGCGCGGGTTGGCGAGTTACTTACTGTATAAGTAACAATACATTCAAGACTTTGCTATGATCTAAAGACATTAGGTATTTTGGGATAGTAATAATAATAATCTGATTCCCCATATTATAATAATGAAGACCTTCTACTGGATTACTTGACCAGGGTATTCTATGATGCGAAACGAAATTCGGATGTTCGAACGTTCGACGTCCGCAGTAAGTTATAGGTTTTCCACTACTAAAAAACACTTAAATTGTTGCCTGTAAGAAATCATCTAGTATGACCCCCCACCTGTACTATTGTTATTATGTAATTTCTTTAAATTGTTTTTCTGTACCTACATTACAAAAAAAGGATAAAATAAATAAATAATACTATTCTCTATGACTCTTATTGTTAACTCCCAACTAAGGTATGGTTTCATCTTATGGTAAGCAATACGACCGCTTATGACCAGTGCCAAAACCAAACACCATGAATTACAAAGCAATGCTTGGCATACCTCCGCGCTTGCGATCCTGAGAAATAAGATGTTAGGTCTCAATATGTCCAGTAGTTACTCTGGCTACAATCACAGAGTACATTCCTATATATGAAAGCTACAATGTTCTTCACACCGAAACACTACAGTGTATTTACACTGCTTTTTGGCGGTAAAAATAGACATTGCGGTGGTACCCATCCAGGCGATCTCTGGCGTATACGAGACCTACCAACGGAAACTAATTTAAAAAAAATCGTTAACTTGATTATTTTTTCTTTTTTTCAGGTTTATGGTTTCCGCTATTGAAACATGCTACGTTTGTTATAAGAACACTTGAAATAAAGCAGCGATGGACTTAAAAATAACAACCTACTGTTTGCACATTTTGATACTTGTCTGTGTCATTCGAGCCAACAATACGAGTACGGATGGTAAGTGGTGAGACTTAAAGTATGCATTTAATTTGAAAGATTTTATTAGCTTATCTTACTAGTAGGTATATTTTTAAATTTTAATAAAGTATTGATTATAAAAAAATCATATTAACAAAAAGAAACTTCAAGCATTATTGAACATTTATTGTTAAGCTGTTTACTGCTTGCCTCAGTGGCGCAGTTGTAATGAGGTACGATTACAAAACTGATGTTTCGGGTTCGAATCCCGGGTCGGGCAAAGTGGTGTCGGATTTTTCTATTCATTATCAACCCGGAATCAGAAATTTCTACCCGATATGGCGATAGGTTCGCCTCCTGTCATAACGTGGGACGGAACATTTAAGGCGAAACCTGAGCGTCCTGAATGCACCCCTTCCTATCCCTTCAAGAAAAAAAGGCGGGAGATTTTGTATGTAATTATTTATTTTGGCGGGTCCCAAAATGGTCCCAGAAATACACAGTTAGTACCTATTCAATGTTTTCATAAAACTTCATGGGTTTTTAGATAAATAGATAGATTAAACGTATTTTGGCTACAATAAACATAAAACAATCTTAAAGAGTTAAATCAACATAGGTAAGAATTACATGTTATATTTAATTCTAATAATATCATGTTATTTTCTAGGAGATACTAGACAACCTCGAGGTAGTGGCAGAATAGTTAAATTATATTCAGGAGTTCGTCCAGATCCTATCGTCTGTACCGACGAAGGTTTCAGAGGCGATCCGAAAGACTGTGCTGTATTCTATAGGTGTATGAAGTCAGGAAGAGGAAAATTCACCGCATTTAGAGTGAGTTGTGTTTTTCTATTAAGTACATTTAGTTTCAAAAATACATTTGGTAAAGAAATAATGTCTTTTAATACTTCACTGATTAGTTATTCTAAATGTCAATTCATAATCTACCATTACGAATTTTATATGATAATGCTATACTACCAAATACCAAACATACACACAAACTAAACTTATGAAAAAACATTTTCTAGCGATATGTATATAAATACATTAATTATTTTATTTGCAGTTTCAATGCCCACCTGGGACAGTTTATGATCCTGACACCGAAGTTTGCAACCACCCGCATAGTACAAAGCGATCTGAGTGTGGTGGTTTTATTGAACCTAGTTCGTCTCATTATGGAGTTAATGAAATCGAACATATTAATGAGCTTCCCTCGCCTATTTCTACTAAGGAACCATTCTATTCAACGTTATCAACGTCAAAAACATCAGTATCATCAGTGAGCCCATTGTTTACTCAGAAACCCGCGAATACATGGCAAAGTACTACATCTTCAATCCATCCGATATCTACTTCCACAAAGTATCAGGAATTAATGTCACATCCCTGGTCTTCTACAACCCAAAACAATTTGTCATTTATATCTTCTGCAAAACCTGTGAATGAACAACAGAGTAATACTGAAGATATTTGCACTTACGATGGGTTCATGGGAGATAGTGGGAACTGTCACAAATTTTATAGATGCGTTGGCAACCAACATAGTGGATTTATCAAATTCGAATTCTCATGTAGTGAGCCAACGATTTGGGATGATGACCTAAAGACCTGTAATCATGCTTGGGCTGTTAAAAGAAGCAGATGTGGCAGAACTTTAGCTGATTCTGAGGACGTGACTAAGTCCAATAAAATACCTGGAGCATCTTCTACAGTAAAAGCAGTTACCGTAAACGCAAATAAAACGATCCAAAGTCAATTACAAATAGCATATGGTAATAATGTACATCAGACTCAAACACAAATCAGTAATAATGCTGTAATACAGAACCAAACCCAAATAAATTATGGTGATCGTGTGCATAAAACGAAAAATGTTACGAATACACAAAATCAAACTCAAATAAGCTATGGTTCAGCTGTCAGCCAATCGCAATATCAGCTGGGTTACGGCAAAGAAGTCGTTCAGACACAGGTACAAATTGATCATTCCAAACAGTCAAGTCAATCTCAGATACAAATTGTTGAATCGACAACACCGACTAAACCAAGTACCTATCAACAAGACGTTACCAAAACACCACAAAATCAAAATAATTTGTGTTCGCAAAGTGGTTTTATGGGTGATTCTAGCGATTGTAATAAGTTTTATAGATGTGTTGATAATGGTAGAGGAGGTTTTACAAGACATGAATTTTCATGTGGCGAAGGTACGGTATGGGACCAAAGTATAGAAGCGTGTAACCACGCATGGGCAGTCAAAGAATGTGGAGGTAAACCTTCTCCTGCTATAAGTCAAGAAAGTACAACAAAGTTGCCGCTGACGACGTCGACACAAAGCTATTTTACTACCTCGAAACCCACTGAACACTATGTGCCAAGCACAGAAGTAGCTGATAGTAGTGAGTTTGAAGATGTTGGGTATAATAATAATCAAGCTACTTCGTCTTCTCTGGGTTCAACACAATCTACAACAGAAATTATACACCAAACTGGAACTGAATGCAAATCGAGTGGCTTTATGGGTGACGCTACAAACTGCCAAATATTTTATAGTTGCGTTGAAAGTGGAGACGGTGGATACACAAAATATGAATTTAAATGTGGTGAAGGAACTTTGTGGGATTCAGATATTGGTGGATGCAATCATGCGTGGGCTGTAAAAAGATGCGGTGAGAATGCTATACCAACAACTGCAACAATGGCTTCAAGTACTACTACTAAACTTACGTCTACTGTTTATACAACTTCACCAGCAACTCATTTGCCCACACATAATGACGACTATGACACAGGTTATGGTATTCATAAAGAGCAATCTTCCTCAACAACGATTAAGACGACTGAAGTACTACAAGATAACCAAGTTAATGCTAATAACGACTGTAAATCGAGTGGCTTTATGGGAGATAAAAACGATTGCAAGAAGTTTTATAGATGCGTTAATAATGGAGATGGATCCTACACACGTTATGAATTTACATGTGGTGAAGGCACTGCATGGGATCCTAAAATTGAAAACTGTAATCATGCATGGGCAGTTGATAGCTGCAAAAACAATAGTGCTGGTACCGGTGCTGAAGCAACAACATCCAAACAACCTACAACAATTCATGAGGATATTGACCATGGCTATAACACGCCAGAGTATAAAGACCCTGATATTAGCACTCAAAAAACAACATCAAGCATAACTACACAAAAAACAACACAAGCTGCCGTAGTAACAAATCAATGTAGTAAAACTGGATTTATGGGAGATACTACGGATTGCAAAAAGTTTTATAGGTGCGTAGATAATGGCGACGGATCATTTACTCGCTATGAATTTTCTTGTGGTCAAGGTACAGTATGGGATCAAAAGATAGAAGCATGTAACCACGCATGGGCGGTAGAGAAATGTGGTGCTTATTTCGAAACGGGCCATGAAGAAGCTACTACGCCAATAAATAGTGTAACAATGAGTGAAGAAGAACCGGTCCATGCATACCCTACTCCTGAATATCCCATACAAAATGAAGAAGTTACGCATAAAACAACACAAAGTACAACACAGATTTCAACATCAGTACAACCATCAGAGCATTGCAAAAAGGATGGGTTTGTTGGAGATGAAAAAGACTGCAAGAAATTCTATAGATGCGTTAATGATGGCAGAGGAAGCTTTATCAAATATGAATTCGAATGTGGCGAAGGCACGGTATGGGACCAAAGTATAGAAGCATGTAACCATGCGTGGGCGGTCAAAGATTGCGGAAGTAGGAATGAAACGGTGCCTATTAACAATGAAAGTACTACACAATCAATTTCATCCCCAGTGCATTCCACGGAGAAATCGTCCTCTACCACTAATATTGCACAGGAAAATGAAATATCTAACGATTGTAAAACAGAAGGCTTTATAGGAGATGCAAAAGACTGCATAATATTTTACAGGTGCGTAGATAATGGTCAAGGGGGTTTCATAAAGTATGAGTTTAAGTGCGGAGAAGGTACTTATTGGAATCAAAATGTCCAGGCTTGTGATCATGCTTCACCAGATCACCCTTGTAAAGGAAATGGAAATAATGATGGTACAAAAGAACCCACACATGTACATGACGAGACGCACGTTGAAACAACTACGAAAACAACTACCTTATTAACAACCGAAATCCAAGAAAATACACCGCCCACTAATAAGCCACAAAGTTCCGATACAATTTGTAATTCAGAAGGATTTTTCCGGGTTCAAAATAATTGTCAGAAGTTCTATCGATGTGTAGATGATGGAAAAGGAGGCTATAACAAATACGATTTTACGTGCGCGGATGGCACTATTTGGGATCAAGATTTACTAACGTGTGCCCATGAATCAGAAAACAATACATGCTCAACTAATTCATCAGCAAGTTCAAGCCTCCCACCAAAACCAACACAAAATATTGAGGATTCATTTATTTCCTCAACTACTCATGTAGCACATCCAACATCCACGGAAACAGTGTATGAACCACCACAACAGGTAAATCCGGATAATGTGCCTGCGGACCATCACTGTACTACAGAAGGTTTTCACGCTAATCCAACCGACTGTAGAAAGTTTATTCGATGTGTTAGCGATGGTAAAGGAGCTTTTACAAAATATGATTTTGCTTGCGGAGAGGGAACTATTTGGGTACAAGAAATACTGGCTTGCGATCATGATGACGGTACTGGATCTTGTCGTAGCCAAAGTGATTGGACCTCAAAGCCTGAGACAGATTTTGCAACATCTACTCCTCCTTACATCGCATCTAGTTCTACCACTGTAGAAAATCAATTCACAAACAAACATGAAGATGAATTTAACACAGAAGCAACTAAAGCCCCCCAGGTTTCAAATGAAAATTGTCATTCAGAAGGGTTTTATGCTGATAAATATGATTGTAAAAAATATTACAGATGTGTATCAAATAATAACAATGGATACATTAAGTATGAGTTTGTTTGTGGTGAGGGCACAGCTTGGGATGAAAACTTACAAACTTGTAATCATGATAGCGTTGTTAATTGTCAAGGATCAAGTCAGGCAGAAAATCAAACGGAATCTGTGATTCATGATGAAATATCGGAGGCAACGGAGAGCTCATCTACTACAACTCTAGCATCGACCACAGAATCCAAAGAAAGTTCAAGTTCTGGTAATGAGGACACATGTGAAAATGAGGGCTATTTTGGAAATACTAAAGATTGTAAAAAGTTTTATAGATGTGTTGATAATGGCAAAGGTGGTTTAACGAAATATGATTTTACTTGTGGAGAAGGAACTATATGGGATCAAGATTTACTAACATGTAATTATCCTCATGATGTTGCTAACCCTTCATGCAAACAAAGTCCAGGAGAATCTTCAGAAAATACAACATCACAACCTGAATCAAGTACATCTTCTACTACAAAAACGACGCAGAGTTCAGGAACAAGTTCAACTTCCTCTTCCTCAACTACACAAAATTCACAGTCCACATCGAGTTCCACGGAGAGTTCATCAAATTGTTCTCAATCGGAACTGCCGAAAAACTCCGGTAATAAAAATGTCACATGTACGAAAGCCGGATATTTTGCAGATCCAAATGATTGTAAGAAATTCTATCGATGTGTTGATTGGGATGGTAACGGTGAAAAATTTTCGGTGTACTTCTTTGAGTGCGGAGAAGGTACTATTTGGGATCCAGCACTAGATACGTGTAACCACGAAGAATCTGTGTATCCACCACGAGATTGCAGTAATACACAATCGCAAAACACAAGTACTGTGCCAGAATCCACAACTACTGAACAATCAACAACTCAACAATCAACAACAACTGAAAAATCTACCACGGAGACAACTACAAGTGAGAACACGACTCCACAAACCACCACTAGCGCAAAAACTACTACAGAACAATCAACATCTAGTGAACAGACTACGACGCAACAATCAACGACAAGCGAAAAAACTACTACTGCGCAATCGACGACTAGTGAACAGACTACAACACAACAATCTACATCTAGTGAAACAACAACAACCGAACATTCTACAACAACTACGGACGGAACTACAACACAGCAAGCAGAGAACACTACAGAAACAACGACTGAACAAGCAAGTACTACAGAAGCTGTAAAAGAATCCACTACAACTGAAAAAACAACAACTGAAGTCAGTACCACCATCAGTAGTACTACTACAGAGGAATCATCAACTACAGAAAGTACGACTCAACAAGCGACTAGTGAGCAAACTACTACTGAAAGTGGAACTTCCACTGAGCAAACAAGTACAACAGAGTCAACTCAGCAAACTTCGACAACAGAAAATCAACAAGAAACTACTACAGAGCATAGTTCTTCATCTTCATGTCCAGATACTGATGACGATCAGTATTTGTTTGTATGTCCAACATCCTTCAGAAGACATCCTAAATATTGCAATCTATTTTACCAATGTACTGAAGACGATGACACACATGAGGTTAAAGTTGCAGTTTTTAATTGTCCTAACAATACAATTTATGACGAAAGTAAAATTCAATGTGTCGAAGAAAACAAGGCTGAGAAGAAATGTGATAGGGAAATTGCTGCTAGGCGGGTGAAGCGGTTTGGTGCAGATCACAAGGAGCCCGTGAGTATTGTTATATTCTTTTTTTTTTGTTTATCATAAGATTGCCTCAATGATCTATAGTGGTAACGTGTATAAGCTGTGAGCCGTCAGATTCAAAGTTTGATTTTTAAATCGAACAATCCGCGTTTCATTTTTGTGATGTATTTAAATTTAAAAAAGATGTATGAATTGTTCGGTACTGCAATTTGTGCCTGGTATGGTAATAAGCACAATTACACTTATCTTCGGGAGTACAACAGAGTGACTATGTAAACATGTTTATTGATTAGGTAAATTGTTATTGCCTTATGAGTCAAATTTACTTGTTCATCATGTGGTAGTTACATTATTAAATAATTATGGAATAATCTGTCTTTTTTAGTGTAATAGTTAAATATTTCAAATGTGTGAGTTGTAGCCTTGTAGAAAAATAATATTTCATAACTGATTAAAGACAAAAACATAAAAAATATTCACATAACATTCATTGAATGTATAAAAATGTAGATAATACTGGAATTATTTGAATTAAAATCTGTATAGTAATAACGTCATATAAAAAATATTTATCACGCTACATGCTTTTAACATTTCAATTTCCACTTTCAGATCGTCGTAACAAAAGACACACATAAGTGTACAACGTCTGGACACATGCCTTTCGAAAAGAATAGCGAATGTTCTCCCGCTTTCCTTATGTGTAAGAAATCTAAAGACGGAACTCTGAGAGGCTATGTGCATCGGTGCCCTCAGAATTACGTTTACTGGTCAATAAGCAGAAGATGTGAACGAGTTGAAACCGTAAGAGACTGCAGACGCACTACAAATAATTGGAGTGGTCGATGGGAAATACCGATCGATAGACAGAACGTAGCGTGGTGAAACTTTTAAAAACTCTAGTAATATGAGTATACAACAAACCAGTGCCTTGTGATAGTTCATAAGAATTTGTGCAATGATGTTCAACTAGAATAAAGTAATTAGTTTAAGTGTATATAATACTTCTACCATTGCTATACATTATAAGGAAGCCCTTGTTATAAATATCAGATTGTTTTCATGCTACAACTAAGGTACAGGATAGTACTACAGTCGAAAATATTATTTACATCTAGTCTACATATTATTGTGACAAATAAAATCTGATATTTAACAATATAACTTGTGATCAAAATATTGTAAAGCATGAAACAATATTTTGAGCACGATTTTCAGTATTAGAGTTGATAAGTTTAATACAATAAATTATTTGGAAGCAGCTTTACTTTTATTGTATCTGGATATAAAAAATAAAAAAAAATATGAGAAATAATTATTTGTATATTCTCGACTTCAATGTCACCATGAAACAACGCAATAATTATTAAGTAAGTACAAAATATAATTTAATTAATAAAATTAACAATATTTTTAAAGATATAATATCAACAATAAATTACAATAGAACTAAGTTTATACCACTACAAGAGGATAAAACTCCTTTACAAAATACTGACAATTCTCTAATAAGAAAGTCTGAAACCGTTTCATCGTGTCCGCAATGAATTGCGTCTGTAAATATGGTACCCAAAAATCCATGACAAGCTGTTTTAGTTGCTAATAAATTGCCTTTTAAATCAATAGTCAAATGTTGATCATCATATTCTTTCCCATATTCATGTAAACCATCGTCTCGTCTCGTTTCATTTAATACTATCTTTACTTCCTTTGCCGGAATAATCATCGGTACATACGGACGTTGGTCAGTTTTTGAAATATTCTTGATAAATGGATTAGTAATATTTTTACTTCCTAAAACTAAATCGGTATTTAGAACCTTCTCAGTTGTACCATGTTTTACAACGTTTTTGTCATCTTTAATGTTTGAACCTTCTCTGTCGTGATCAATAGAATGGTGGTGAAATAAATATTCCAGAAACGAAGGTAAAATAGTAAATGAAGATGTATTATTACTGTTAGATAACGTTTGTACCGTCTGAGTCGTCTCTATATTATGTTCATTACTACTTAAGGATTTTACAGTGCTCCGCTTGTTCACAGACTTGGTAGTTTGAGAGTTTGCAAGTTTTGTACTTCTCTCTGCATTGATAGACGTATATAATCCAACATTTTTGCTTTCAGCTTCTAATAATATTTCATCGTGGCCTACACTTATATTATCATCATTTTCCAAATTGTTGATTATATCTTGAATATTATTCACTTTTTGGTTTTTTGTATTGTATACATGCAAAGGTTGTTTGGTTGTTTTATGTGAAGATTTAATCATCTCAGAATATCGAAATGATTTCAAGATTTTTTCTATTTCTTTTATATACGCTGAATTTGGTGACGTAGTGTTTAATATAATTGGATTAATAGCTATACCACCTTTATTCCAAATAGAAACTGCACGTACAAAAAAATCGATAAATTGACTAGGTAGCATTCTCCAGTATTTACCAATTGGAGAATTATCTAAGTATTTTGTTAAACTTATGTACTTAATTTTAATATTGTAAGCTGTAGTTTTGCCCGTCTTAATAATTTCTGTATTCCAAAGAGAATTTAGTGCGTTCACATTATTTTCTTCAGCATTGTAGCGTGAATAGTCTGTTATGGTGTCATTTACGACCATAACCACATGGTAATTAAACGTTGGATGTTTATTTGCCATGGCTTCAATGTGTGGTAGATATTTAATTACATCCTTATCTTTCTCGTTCTCGGTAAATAAATGCAAATAAACATTAGAAAATACTGAGTTTTCTTGTAAATGTTGGGTAGTACTAACGCTTGATACTTTCGATTTCATAGGCTTCAAATTGGCTGTTGGAAGGATAGATAACGCAAACACGCTGTTGTAGAGTATGAATGTCATCAGGCAGATCATAACAACTCCTATCCACCAATATGTGAGAAAACTCGACCAATGTTCTGTAAAGTGAAAAATACACTTGTTTAAACAACGTCTTATTCCAACGCGAATGAATTAGGGTAAAATACTTTATATAAATAAAAAATATTATCTAAAAGGTAGTGGATAATGCCAAAAGTTGTATGAAATAAAATAGGATTTTGCTAACAATGGAGATGATATTGCTGTGAAACGTTTTCTCAATGTTGCCTTTATTATGAGTAGGGCATTCGCCTTGCTATGCACTTAATAGCATAATATTTACTAGTGAAATTTATAGTGTGACCGTTTTTAATCTACATAGCTGTGTTTGCTCTGTTACTTTATTGTTTTTCTTTTCTTGTATTTGCCAATACGTTGAATTTTTTTGCTATAACTTTCGTTCAATTCATAATTACAATTATTGGTTTTTCAAGTAGGTATTAATAATAACGTTTTGCTTAATTTCGATACGAGTTTAAGACATGCTAGGGCCACTGGTTCGATCCCCGCATCTGGACAAAATATTTTTGGAGACAACAAGTATTTCTTGTCGGGTTTCGGTGTTTGTGTGACCAAGAAGTCTCTCGTAATTCGCGAAACCCACGACACAAAGCTCGGTCTTATTATAGGGACAAGACTGTGATTGATTTGTGATTGTGTGTGTGATGTGATTGTTGGGTGTATTTATTATACTTATTTATATTACCTGGCCAGCGTTTGATGATGGCAACAGCTCCCTTCACGCTATTTCTGGAGCGACCTCTGTATGTCATTTGACGGTATTGTCGGTGGTACTGAGGACTGTAGTGATCCTCTTCAGACAAATCATCACAAAGCAACGGAAACTGTTCACGGTACGAATCACTCATTACTTTCCATTAGTTCACTGAAAATAAAATCAGTTGCCGTATTAGTTTTTGTTTTATTTAAATTAAACAGCTAAGAACTATTTTAATGTCTGTCATTGTGCTGGGGTCAGCAATTTATCGATTTCTTAGAGATTCAGGTATATACAATTTAATCAGTTCTACATGCATATTAGGTATATGCATTTACTATCAGAGTTATCCGCGACTCCGCGAAGTATATAAGATGATAATTCAGAATATATATTTATTGAATTGAATTAATCGGGCAATGGGTGCCGCAAGACGGTTATAGGCGAAGAGACAGAGTCCGAAAGCGATTGGCGGACGATCTCGACAAATACATAGAACAGATACTGGATATAAATTGCTCTCAAGACAGAGATGTGGAAGAGCTTAGGGGAAGCCTTTGCCCAGCAGGGATCTTAGCTAATATAACCAAGCTAATATAATAATAATAATTTATTTAATTAACTATAATACCTGTAAATGTATATCATAACAAATAAGAACGCTGATTTTGAGATTTCAACGGATTTCAATATTTTTTGGCATCATAAACTGTCAGTGTTTTTTTTAAATCGAGATCTAATGACAGGCATAAAAGTACCTCTTTGTTTTAAGATATTGATGTTTGTTTTGAGAGTTTAAATCAAATTCATGAATTATTAATTAATTCAGGAATATGATTTTATACCTTGATTGACTGATGATTTGTTCAATACCTTTACATTTAAAACATATTTGCTAATTATTTTAAAAGATAAATGGGAATATTATAATAAAAGAGTGTTGTTTTAGTGTAGTGCGTTATGATTGTTCGACGATGTTTCTATACATAATTTATCTAATGTCGGAATAATATAAGAAATAAAAGCTAACGCCCAGGATTTAAACATAGAGCCTTCTTAATCATAACTATTTGTCTGGTAGAGATCGCTTATTAGCGATAAGACCGCCTTTTGTACTTTTTATAAATGTTATTTCTTTATATTGTTATCTTCTTTTGTTTGTGTACAATAAAGATTAAATAAATAAAAAATAAATAAACTATCTAACTATACATAATAAGCTTGTACGTATAAGTCAACGAAAGGCCGCAGGTTCGAGCTGTGTGGATCCTGTGTGTGTGTGGGTGTTTGTGAGACCGAAAAGTCTCTCGTAGTTCTTGATACCCACGACACAAGACTCGATCTTAGTTAGGGGTCAGGACTTTATACTCGTATGCGACTGTTGTGTGTTATTTATTTAATGTCCTTTATTTTTACACAATATACAAATTACTGTAACAAGAGTGCCCTATCTGAACATTGATATTAGAACTACTACCTTATTTATTAATTTAGATTATTCACTAGCCACCTCTTTTTTTTTTATTGCTATGAATAGCGAGACGAGCATGCCGTTCGCCTGATGGTAAGCGATAAGACCGCTCATAAACAGTAGCAAAACCAAACAACACCTTGAATTACAAAGCAATGCTTAGCATTTCACTGCGCTCGCCATCCTGAGACATAAAATGTTAAGTCTCAATATGTCGAGTAGTTACTCTGGCTACAATGCCCTTCAATCCGAAACACAACAGTGCATTTACACTGCTGTTTGACGGGAGAAATAGACACTGCGGTGGTACCCACCCCGATGGCCTTTTACATATGAGAGACCAGTAACTTATAAGATACTCTGCAGAAATAAACTAACACACTCAATACTTAATTGACACACATAACTAATACCAGTGGATCACACAAATATTTGTCTTAGTCCGGGGATCGAATCCACGACCGTTTGTTTTATAGTCGGCGTCTAAACAATTGTGGCACAGAGGCTATTAATTTAAAAACAATAAATTGTATAAAGCCCGTTTAAAACCTCGATTAAAATAAAAACACATAATTACTCACCATTTGGAGCAAAATCTCAGTTGTATTAAAATCCTTTATTGTTTCATTTGATAAAATAGTTTTATATTTTTGCACTTGTATTAACTGAAATGATTAATTTATAATACGAACGCACAAGGGACTGCAAACTGCGTGATAAAATAAAATTAACTCATGCATGCCGCGAGGATAACATGTAACACTACAGTAAGAAATTTAAATGGACTTGTCTGTCTGTGCGTCAATATTTTTTAGTAATACTTTTGTGGGTGAAGTCATATTTAATGTAATATTTTTATGTTGTATCAATTAATTTATTTTTATATTTCGTATAAATAAATATGCTCTTGGCGTCGAGATTAAAAACTAGTTTCCCGGATAATTTGCCAGTACTACAATGTTTTCTTTTAGCTGGGTATATAATAAAAAGGAATTTAGGTTTGCAAAAAAAAAAAAGTATTTATTATGTTGGTCAATGATCATAAAAAAGGGAAAGTAATATTGGATAAGTTGTGAAGCTATTTGCAAAAGTAGTAATTTCTTCAATACTTCTCCATGGGTTCCATCGTGAAGAATATAATTATAGTCAAATAATATTACATACTATTGTAATGTTGATGCAGGTAAGTTCGCGGGGAAAGGTTGATTAAATCTACATCTGATCGTTTATGTTTTCCGCTATAATTTTGTTGATTCAACACCATTTCGTTTCACGTACAGACGTGACTATTGAAATGTTGAGTTTTGATGAACAAGCAGAAAGTTATGTCAAGGCAATACGTAATCAAAGATGCATCATTATTTTTATGCCGGGTTCTAAACGGAGTACAATGACGAATAATGTAGTTTACAAAGAAATTCTCAACTTGTAATTGTCATGTCGGGCAACGAAGAAAACGTATATAAAATTACAAAAGATATTTATCAGATACTTAACGATAATTATCGGATCTAATCTTTTAAAAATAATGTGATAGATTTTTTTGCTCTACTATTAAATTGAATATCGATGTAGAATTTCCACAATATTTGACATTGGGCTCATTGTGCGGTTCATGCTATGAAAGGAGAGGTCACGAGTTCGATCCCCATATCAATATGTTTGTGTGCTTCACAAGTAATATTTACGTGTCTGTGTATTTCTGAGATTGAAATCCCGGATAGTTTCTGATACCCATGACATGACATCAGATTTGTACTTATTTGTCTGGGGTCAGAATATGTTGCAATTGAGCGTATCTATTATTTATTAATATAATATACACAGCCTTCATGGCGCAGTTGGTTAGACGCTGGCTATAAAACGAGAGATTGCGGGTTCGATCCCAGCACCGAGACAAATGTTTGTGCGAACCACAAGCATTTGTTTCGGGTCTGGGTGTTTGTGAGACCGAAAAGTCTCTCGTAGTTCCTGATACCCACGACACAAGATTCGGTCTTAGTGTGGTGTCAGGACTATGTAAGTGACTGTTGGGTGGATTTATTTTATTATTTATTTATATAATCTAGATTTTCAAATCACGGAGACTGACAAAAATATCTGAAAAAACTAACAAAACATAATGGTTTTAGAAATGCGCTTGTATACTCTGCTTATTAGGTAAGTATAATATTTAATAATAATAATAGGCCAAGCCGTATAATCAGATATCATACCATAGTTCTTTTATTTACGTTAGTGGCAGCTGTGTACAGCAAATATAATTTGTTATGAGTTATGACATTGAATAAAATTATAAATATTAAAATATTTTTACGCCGAGGAGTTTACCCAACATACTGAGTTCATTCAAATAAATTGAATGTTACTAAATATTATCATTGCTTATTTATTACACTACCTTATGAAATAATCTTTAAAAATACTAAAATAAATACTCAAAGAATGCTTGTGTGGCCCACATGTATTTATTTAGGGTCAGGATGTTTGTGTTCCCGAAAAGTTTCGCCTCGTTTCTTTTAACCACAGCACAAGACTTGCATATTAGTGCGGGGTGGATTGAGTAGGTATTGGGCGCATTTATTTATGCCACTAAGTAAATAATGCGTGGTAGCCTATTGGTAACAGATAAGACGCGGCGGCTAAAGCGTTCAAATCCCAAGAATTTTCAGTCATGCGTCTATTGATAGTCAATCACAAGGCACTATAATGGTAAAGGAAAACATTGTGAGGAAACCTGCAAACCATAGCGATTTGAAAGAATTTATACAGTAGGTATGTAAAAGTTAGCCCACCCGTACTAGGCAAAGGTGGTTGACTATACGGCTTCACCCCTCTCAATCGTATCCTTGATTATAGAGGTTGCCCGTGCCCTACAGTGGAACGTAAATAGGCTGATACAGATCCAAATACTAAATAAATTAATGGTAACAACCTTTGGACATAAATAAATGACTATTAAATCAGTGTGTTTGTAATATAATAGTAAAAAAAATCTACAGTATACACTGTAGGACAGATCTCTTTATAACATAAAGGATTTATTAAACAAATAAAGTTTTTATTGAGCATTTATTAAAATAAAATAAATCCATCATTCATTTTAAAATTAGAATGACTTCAAAATTTTACGTATCTGCTTAAAGCGTCGAGTATAAAATTCTCAACGCTGATCTGTTGCACATTCGCCCAAGTTCCGTATGTTTTCATGAAAAACTGCAAATAAATAAGGTAGGTACCTAATTTTTAATAGTTTACGCTCATTGTAGAAATATGTGTATCAATGGGTACTTGTTTAAATTGTTTTTTCGATCCAGGATGGCGGAACAAGTTCCTCGATCGAAAAAAGAGGAGCAATATCCTCTGCTTAAAGTGGAAGGTGGTGGTGGGGATGGGGGTTACTCCCACAATTCTTCAACTATAGTTGCGCCAGCGTGGGGCGTTAGCTGTCATCCGAAACATTCATGGCTTGTACGCTTGCCAGGTGGGTTGGTCGGTCACACATGCCATAACCTTCTGAAGGAGTTGATTAGCCTTACACCGAAGTATGGGTTGTGTAGTAGTTTCTAACTATTATCAAAGGTTTAGGACTTAGGTGGTTGTTTTATGACAGTTCTTATGCCTATCTTTTATCTTTGGAAATATAAGTAACTATTGATTTGTAAATTGTCTTTCAAACTCTAGATGTAGGGTCAGCGTAGTTTAATACGGCTTCGACTAAGCAGTACAATGTATACGGACTCAACGCGTCTAGCTTGCTTATGTTTATAACAATGAAAAGATTTATACTGGAAAGTCAAAATGGTGATAAACATAATTTCGTTTTGTGTGAATGAAATCACAATCATAAATAAAAACATTTTAACATCTATCAAAGGGGCCATAGGTAACTATTAAAGCAGTTTCAAAATTGACATTAAATGTTCATGTTTATTTACAGAATTATTTTCCGCTTGCTGGATGACGTTGATGCTGTTGGGAGTATCTTTCTTGGTATTTTATACATTGGGCGTGAGTGCATACAGACGGCAGCCAATCATTATCATCAAATGCAACAGTACTAAACCGGCAAGCGACGTCTACTATCATAAGATCATACAGAGAGGTGCATACGTCCCATTCTCGCAGTACTCTGACTACATTTCTGCAATGGCGACGCAGTACCCCTATTTACGTTTTAGGATCATCTTTCTAGTAGATGATTCCATCACCCCAACCTTCCAGGTGTCTAAGCAAACTCGATTGATCAATAAGTTTATTCCATACAATAACGCTGCTTATAAAGTGAGATTGGAAGAAAGCAACAGGTGGGAACTGAGTGAGTTTCAACTGAAACATCCAAATGTCAACGTTAGTTTTATGCCACTAAGTCGATTTATGGCAATGACGCCATTGAAAAATAAATGGAAGACTATACCTTCCGCGTATTTACCATTTTACGCGAGAGTATTTTCGGTATGGCAAACCGGGGGAATTGGGACAGACTTGACTGTATTCAATAATCAATTCAACAACCGCCAATGTGTGAATAAAAAGATCTCAACGATTTTGACGCAGCATAACAATGGAATAAAACTAGAAAACTATGCTAGTTCCCTAAACGCCATCGAAAGGGAGGAAGAAAAGGAAGAAAATGAATTCTTCAATGCCATCTTCACAATTTTCCATCAGATCATAAATGAGACTCGATCATTTCTCAATAGATCCTTATCTTTTAGTCCAATGACAAATGATAATGGAAAAAGTTCGACTGTGGACACTCCTTTGATTCGTATACACAGAGATAAACGAGAATTACCTCAATTTGATGCTACTGAAAGTAATAATTCATTGGTAAATATAGATTTTGAAAACATAACTATTCAAAACATTGATAACCATCGCAATGCATCAGACTTGAATGGGATACCTTCTTTGGATATAGTAAAGCCAGTACAGATGAACACATCGACAAATGATGAGTTAAAAGCAGAACCCAAAACCGTGAAATCGAATGGAGGAAGCCCATATAGCACTGGAATAAACAAATCGGATGCACCACAAATGATGTTTTTCTATGATTTTTCGATAATTTCTGATGGATTGGGTCCATCGTATATTTTTCCTGAGGTTGCGCTAAGATCAAATTTTAAAGACTCGCCTAAGAATTCGGGAGTTCCTCCGCCTCTCAAGCGTTCTAAGGAATCATCTCAAGTATTATCAATAAATCTTGATGGAATATTTCTGGCTGCGTCTTCCCGTTTACATCCGATTTTAGGCCATATTTTAACTAGTGGTAGTCGAGGCATGCATCCTAAGTTTGCAATACAAGACGCACTTTTGTCACAATGTCCTGGTTTATTTGAAGATTACGACTACTGTAATAATATTTATATATTGTAATTGTTTTCAAAGTTTACTACTGTTACTCTGTGTACGTAAAGCCGATTTTGTTGTTGTTTAGGTATTTAGAAATAAAGCTTTATTTATGAATTGCTTTAAAATTCATTTCTCTTTTACAATAATATGAAGTACGCTTAAGGCTTGCGTTGCGTTTTAGACTTCACATAGGAAAGTGACGACCGAGTACTTTTTTTATTGCTATGAATGGCGGGACGAGCATGCCGTTCGCCTGATGGTAAGCGATACGACAGCTCATGAACAGTAGCAAAACTGAGCAAAACCAAACAACACCTTGAATTACAAAGCAATGCTTGGCATTTCACTGCGCTCGCCATCCTGAGACATAAGACGTTAAGTCTCAATATGTCCAGTAGTTACTCTGGCTTCAATGTCCTACAATCCGGAAGACAACAGTGCATTTAAACTGCTGTTTGACGGGAGAAATAGACATCGCGGTGGTACCCATCCAGATGGCCTCTCACATATGAGAGACCTAGCACCAGTAAAGTACTTACCACCTTTAACATTTTGTCAGCGTTAATCTAGCTAGATTACAAGATAATGTTTTGAAAAGAAAAATAGTCGTTTCTCCTGGTATTTGTTGGTAACAAGAAAACATGTCTTAGCTTCATTACTTTTCCCGATGTCATTTAAAACTTTAAGAGTGATCCTACTTTCCCAAACAGTGTATTATCTATGGATCCTACCTTCTCAAAACATTTGAGCAATTTTATATTGATTCTCGATCGTACTCTCGATTGTAGAAGAGGCCCGTGTAGGGACGTCTAAAGCCTGATACAAGTAAGATGATGTACCAGTCTCCACCAAAAATTTAACAATTACTGGAATACCAAGTAGTCGTAAAATTGGTCTCGAAAGAGAAAATCGATCATAAATATTTTATAAGGAGATTCAAGCACTTGCATCTTGGATGATCTACGATCTTCTGTTCCAGAATGCAATGTTATGAAATATGATGAGTAGTTTTTCTCTCATAATATTTTATTAAGTTGGACGCGTTTGTGCTATAAGATTACGAGTACACATGCTTGTTATACATATATATTATAAGCTATGATTATAAGAGTATATCACACAAAATGCATTTAATAGATCTTTTTCTATGTATTTGTATTTTCAAAGAAAACGGACCACGCCAACTTAAGTTAGATGACTTAGGGGCTAGGGCGAGCTTCGCCAGTTCCTGATAAAGTCTCTGATAGTTGATCTGGTACTTATCTGTCGGATAAAATCATGATAAAATAAAAAAAATCGGTTGCAAAAGTCCTGACACTGGAGCTGGAGATACTGGCTCTTAAAATTAATCCGCCTTATTCATAGACAATTTTAAAACCTATTTTAGTTATCGAATGTTTTGTCTTCTTCGCCTAAACTGAATTCAAACATCGTTCGAAAGGGACAAAACATTCGACAAAATAGGTTCTGATACTGTTGAATAAGGCATAATTGCGCAATTTAAACCTAATTTCCACAATTTTTACCTTCTTGCGCCAGTAATTCCATTTCAGAACGTCTATTCTATGACATATTATGATAGTGTCATTTTTTCTAGTATTAAAGTCGTAAACAATACGCTAGACAGAGAATTAACTAACTGTTATGATTTACATAACAAATAGATCATCATTTTCTCATCATGAAATTGCCGTTCAGCTTTGTATTAGGACCTCTATTAAAGCCCTACTTGGGTAATACTAAAATCTTTTGTAGACATCCCACTTTCGCCATAAGAACCTTTTATACTTACTTTTACGGAATACTTGGTTTGGTAAGATTATTTCTATTTATTTCTTTATGATCATGTCTCGCCCCACAGCACACCGAATGGTAAGCAGCCGTTGACGCCAACGAATTTTGGTAGAGCCTGATTGATGCCAAAAGTAAAGTTCAACCGCTGCACTGCTTACTCTGTAAATGCTTTTTATTATCTTGTATCCATATTATTTATAATTGTGTTATTGGATTAGCTTAAACTTAATAATTCAAAATCTATGACAAATTGTGTTGGTAGACCATAAAAATATAGTTTGTATAAGCTTGTAGGTACGTGACATTACACACTTTAGGTCAGACTTTACAGAACTTTTGTGAGCACTATCATAGAAGGTAGTCTTTTGAGAATTCTTGTTAATAATGATATTATTATCTTGCAGTGCCTCAGTGCGAATCATTTAAGAAAACATTTGGGAGAAACACCAGTCACTGGCACTAATTTAGAAAATGAAGTTGATGCATATTACCGTTTTATGATTGTACATGATTTGAAGATAATATCAACTTCGATGGGACTTGTGCAATACTTTTGCCTTGTCGTTGGTTGTATAACTGTAAGAAACTTTCAATTTAAAATTCCTGTTGCTTTCTTAAGCAGGTTCTTAAGTAGCTAGGCAGGCGAAAGGAATAGTATTTGTATGCTCTTTCAAAAATTAGACTTTGGAAATAACTTTTTGCATAGAGATAGTATAAAATCCGAGGGTGAAATTGGTTGAAATGGGAAAAGTGGAGCAGGAAAGCAAACTCAAAAATACACAAAGTAACACTTAAAAGAAAAAAATATAGTTTAAAAAGAGGGTAGTGGTGAAGTTTTCACTCAATCATTTATATCAAAATTAAACATTTTTTATGTTGTATGCTCTCTATGGAGGTGTGTAATTTGAAAAACTATACTAAAATGTAATTTCCAAAAATGTTGTCTTTATACAGTTTATAGCAGTTGATTTATTATATTTACTTTTCAGCAAAATCCAGCGCTTTTTCTCCCGCATTTTGCTGGGCAGCTGCTTTTGGTCTTAACAAAGATTGTTCATATTTTTCTGTCGTTACCACTTATCAATATCAAAACTTTCATGGGATTGTTTCACAAGATAATATCGCTGACCCTGATGATATTTAACTGTCTACAAGAATTTTGTGTTTTCCGGCAATATTTGTGTCTGTGTGATTTGTAATTAATACGATTGTTAGTATTTGCAATAAATGTTTATCACTTATTTTGCCTATTTTATCTTATTGTGAATACAACACTTCTTATGGTTCGTGATCATCTCTTTTTCCAGCAAACTTAATAAAGAGTAGAATTAAGAATGCTCGGTGAAGGTATCTAGTCATTAAATCAATAAATATATGGGAATCTGAGGGAAAGCCTTGTCGCCCTGACCATAGATAATACACTATACGAGGGGTGATCAAAAAGTAATGATAAACGGGTAATTCTAATAAAGATAAAAATTAAAAAAAAAAACATTTCGCTTCTTCAGTCCTTCACCACTTCCCAGCTAAAAAATTGTATAAATAGGACGTCATTTGGAGGAGCTACATTCATTTGAATACCAGCAGTCGGAGCGACAACTCGAAAATGGAGAAACACGAAGTGAGATGCGTCATCAAGTACCTCTGTTTGAAAAAAATGTCTACCAAAGAGGTACACGCCGATTTGGTGGAGACACTGGGGGACTCTGCTCCTCCATATTCTACGGTGGCACGGTGGTGCAAAGAGTTTAAGTTGGGTAGAACATCCACAGAAGATGAACATCGCGAGGGACGCCCAACCTCGTCCCTCACGGAGGAAAACGTGAAAAAAATCGAAGATATCGTGTTAGCAGACCGAAGAGTAACCATCAGACATTAACTGAGGTCACAGGGATCTCATATGGCAGCATCCAAAACATTTTGACCAGCAAAATGAATATGAAGAAGGTCTCCGCGCGTTGGGTCCCGAGAATGTTAACGGACGAACAAAAGAAAAAGCGAGTTGACATTTCAAGAGCCAATCTTGCAAAGTTCCAGGCTGACCAAGAATTATTTTTGTCACGATTTGTGACCATGGACGAAACATGGATCCATCATTTTGATCCGGAGACCAAACAACAATCGATGACTTGGAAAAGGCCATCCTCACCGACTCCTAAGAAGTTCAAAGTCTCGAGCTCGGCGGGCAAGGTTATGGCGTCCGTTTTCTGGGATGCTCAGGGAATCATAATGGTTGATTACCTAGAAAAGGGAGCTACTATTACGGGCTCCTACTACGCTGATCAAATAAGACGACTGCGAGACGCCATAAAGGAAAAAAGAGGGGGCAAACTCCGAGCGAAAGTCCTGTTTCATCAGGACAACGCTCCTGCACACAGAGCCGAAGTTGCGATCGCTACCATTCGAGAAGCAGGCTTCGAACTGGTCGAACACCCGCCCTATTCTCCAGATTTAGCCCCCAGCGATTTTCATTTATTTCCTAGGCTCAAGGAACACCTCAGGGGCAAGAAATTTGAGGATGATAGCGAGGTGATGGATGCTGTAGAGGCATTTTGGGATAGTCAAGATACAGATTTTTTTTAAAGGGTATTTTAGGTTTGGAGAAACGTTGGACTAAATGTATCGACTTGTTAGGAGACTATGTAGAAAAATAAATTAAATTTAAACTACAATCGTTGTTTTTTTATACTTATTATCATTAGTTTTTGATCGCCCCTCGTATTATACATATAGGAAAGCCCTGACAGATGCAATGCCTGAGGCACGACACTTTCAAATCAGTGCTTATCCTACTTGTACTTCTTCTTACTGTTTGTTGACCACTCTTCTAATGCCCCGCTTGGTGCAAGTCAGCCATAGGGCCATATCGAATTGGCCGAAGTAGAGTTCATACCAACACCTTTTGAACCTGTGTGGTAGGAGCGATCACTGACAATGTGCGTAAAAGCATATTGAATGAGCTCTAGGTTCCTTATATTTTGAATGCAGCTTCGCGACTACCGAGAACGGAGAGATTCCAGGGTAAGTTTACTTCAGTGACCATAATATCTACGCAATTATTATATTTTTTTCCAAATAACCTACAAGCTAATTGGCCACGGCCACGATGCGGCCACGTTAATGAAACAATACTGGCATGTAGTTGTCATTTGCAATGTCAATCTTCGAATAAAAAAAATATATTTTTTGTTATTATTCACAAAAGGACCGAAGATGTGGCAAAGTTACCGTAAATGCATACAAAAGGCTGTTGGCGTACTCATGTAAACAATATTCAGTACTCTTAGATCATGAAGTTAAATTGGCTATAGCGATGCAGTATGGAGAGCGACAGTCTTACCCTGTTGAATCAACTTCATGCTAACCATGAGAATCACCGGAATACTGTAAGTTCAGTTAAATTTTGTCCCCTTTACACGATGATAGAGGGCGTAGTGGCGTATAATAAATAGCTAATGGCGCGTGCAATGGTCTTGGAAAGGCGTCGGTGTCGGTTTTTCCGGCGCATATCAAAGGTCACCACCACAAAGGTGATCACTACCTTTGTACCGATGTGGCCATCGTGCAGCTGCGTTTCCACCATTCCATGCCCATTGATGGCTAAGTCGCTGGTCCAATGATGATGGCCTATCGTGTATAAGGGCAATTAGTTGTTTTCTAACTTGTCATAGTTTTATCCTATACAATTCGAACTATCGGACTCCAAAGATAGGTGTAGATTTCAATTTTATGTTCTCTCTTTATTCAATTTATTAATATCTGTAGTCTTATAAATAATATTATTTTTATTGTTAAAGTCTTCGATCAAATATACACTAGATACAACATGAGCGCTTAGAAAATGGCACCAAAAAAGAGTGCTTTAAGCACTCTTTCGCGTTCAGTCACGCACCAACCGTTGCTTCCAAAACGTCGCAGAACTTTAGACAATATTATTTGAAAAGCTACTTTAAGCTCCAGGAATAAGGTGGAATTTGTTTAGTATATTTGGAATATGTGATCTTTTTGTTTACTCTTTTTAATGTCATGCATCGGTGCCACTTTTTAACAGAACTTTTACAGGGAACTGTGTATCTAGTGTATATTTGATCGAAGGTTAAAGTGTGTAAAAAGACAGTGGACTATTAGTTACAGGTTGGACACGGTTGTCAAGACTGTAGTCATTCGTTTGACTATTCGGATAAAGTGTGTACTGATAGTCAGTTACCGCGCACTTAACGCTAAAGAAAAACATCGTCAGTAGCCTTCATACTATATAGTTCTCAACAAGAGTTTTTATTTGTGAAGTTTTTATTTTAGTTGATATCCTTTCAATCGAACTCGAACAAATAAAGTGCAGTGTTACATCATCTTGTCACTAACTTTGCTAGGGGGAAGTGGCCAAACGAGCCAATTATTATTTTGTTAATTTCGTTGCGTGTTAAAGACAAGTTAAACTTTACCGGAGCGTCGAGCTCCAATGTTCGGTACCATTAAAATGCACGCCACTGTTGTCCCAGATTTACGAATTCCAGTTTCAACCATTTAACACCGAACTGAATATCCCACCCTTACATACGCCACTGCAACTCCTGTAAGCCAGGATCAATAGTGTTAAATTATTTCAGCGTCTGCGCGTGGGTGGCGAGAGTTGCGAGCGCGTGCGCATGAAACTGCGTGCACTTCTAGTCGCGTTGCTCGGAGTTTCCATGTCTGCCTGCGCGTTCGCCTCCCAACCCGTTGAGTTGGAATTGGACGACGAGGATGTCGCCCAGAAACTCAACAATGTCAGCTTTGCTAGAAGGTAAACGGTTATTTTAATAACTTACTATCGACATTTATTTGTTTATATATTCTCGTACATTTACACAGGTGGATTTGATGCCTGAAGCATTCTAAACAGTTTATCGTAAGGTGATGCATTCACTTTTTATTGTAATTAATGGCGAGACGAGCATGCCGTTCACCTAATGGTAAGCGATACGACCGCGCATGAACGGTAGCAAAACCAAACACCTTGACAAGCACCACTCCACTGAGCTCGCCATCATGAGACCATGGGCGGTGGGGCAGAGTGGAACGCTTTCCCCACCCTGGCTTTGAACTAAGGTACCTAACCAAAGCTAAAAAAATTTATTATCAAGGTAAAGTACTATCTATGGGTAGATATAAACCTCTAAATTAACTGATTAACAAACTGGGATACGTCCGGGCTCTGGACGTACGGCTGAAGATAGAGACCCTGAGCCCATAGCTGGTTACGCCCATGCCTGAGACATAGGATATTAAGTCTCTATCTATCCGAAACACAACAGTGCATTTACACTGTTTGGCTGCAGAAAAAGACATTGCGGTGGTACCTACCCAGCAGCCTCTCACATATTAGTTAACCATTGATGCAAGATAAATGAACTTGGCTGTGGTAATTAGCAAGTTTCATTATAAAATAAGTGCGTATTACAAAACGCTTCTCCCTAAACACGTGCCTAAAAAGATAATATATATAGATACATATTCATGGTAGTTGCAGTGACATATCAAGTTTTTATATAATACAAAACAGTCATACTTTGACAAAATAGAGTAATATTCGTTTGCAGGATAACGAAGCCGACAATTCGTCTAGTCATCGGTTATGGAAAACTCAGCGCTTTCATTACCGCCGCCACGTCATTGCTGTTACTAGTTGCCGTCATGTCAAAAGTAGGTATACCTCACGTATCACGCGTCGATTTGCTTTGGATTAAAATATGTGTATACGAATTATAGCTTAGTTTTGACCGAACAGTGAAGAAAAACATCGCGAGGAAACCTGAACAGCATAAAGATCGTAATATTTTTATTACATGGAATATAACGCCTAAAATAGCTCTCGGTCCTGGAAGAGACCCGTGCTCACCAGATTGCCAGTCGATACAGTACAGTCTGAACTCTGAGCGATTAAGAGAACAACACACGCACGCATCTATTGTCAAATCAAATCATAGTATTTTCTACAACCAGAACCACACTACGAACACGCGATGCGACATTGCGTGGCGCTTTGATTTGTTTCAACACGTGTTCTGTGTCGGGTCGCGTGGCGTTTCAGTAGTATGTTTCCGGCCTTATTATTTTGTGTTTCAGCAATCGTGGTGGCGTCGCGGTGCTCGGTGGCTAGCGGCGCCGGCGCTGCTAGTGGCCGCGCTGGAGGCAGCCTCCGATGCCAGCGACGCCATGCTGGCGGCTGCCCTGCGCGGCTCCACCGAGCCCAAACAAGTGATCGCACAGACACTCGTGGCCGGAATATTAGTCACTGTCGAAATACTCGTTTGGTTAGTTATTCAACTACATTTTTGTGGTATCAACATCATTTCTACTACAGGAAGTTCACTGCTGAATATAGGCCTCCCCCAAGGATTCCACATCTACTTTTTGGAAGCGGCCTGTATCCAGCGTCTTCCTGCAACCTTAGCCAGGTCGTCCTTGTAGGTGGGTGTCCGACATTTCGCTTGACTGTACGTGGCCTCCACCCTTGAACTTTTCGGACCCAAAAGCCATCAGTTGACGCGCCCGGCCCATATAAAATATGCCCATTTTATGGAATAATAGTATAATATCTTGACCGCATCTTCAAAAATGACGCCCTATATATTTTACTGGTATAAAAAGCTTTACTGACTGCCTCGGTGGCGTAGTTGTACTACGGTATGCTTACAAAGCTGAGGTCTCGGGTTTGAATCCCGGGTTGGGCAAAGTGATATTGGATTTTTCTATTCATTATCAGCCCAGAGTCAGGAATTTGTGCCTGATATGGCGATAGGCTCGCTACCTATCACATTGTGGGACGGAACATACAAGGCGAAATGTGGGTGCCCTGGCACCTCTGCCTACCCCATCTGGGAAAAAGGCGTGAGTTTATGTATGTATGTATGTATGTAAAAAGCTTTACTCTATAGCCTTCCTCGATAAATGGACTATTACTATTATTATTTAAATTTGATCTAGTAATTTCTTAGCGTTCATGTAAACATACACACTCTTCCTCTCTATATCTCAAAGTAGAGATGGACCAATGAATAACAGGCCACCTGATGGTAGGTATTGACCATCGCTCATGCCCATCATACCAGAGAATTGTCGATGCTTGGGGCGAATAAGAAAATGAATAGATACACTTTTCTTTAATATCCAAGTGATAATTGTTTCGACTTCATCTGTGTGTATTTCGACACAATTAGGCTGGCATAATTGTCCACCAGTTACTGAGAGGTAACTAACCATCTCGCGTCGTCTATTTATACTGCAATGCACTAGTATAGTCTCTTTAGGAGATATAAAAAAATCGGAGAAAGTACCTTTAACAAAACTACGTGACAGAGAGAACCAAGAATTTCAAAGATATATGAATTCCACAGACCTTTTCAGCGACGTGGACTAAAACCTAAACTCCCTTTAATAGCAAAGGACCGTTCTCAGAGCCTTATATCGGATTACTGACACAAAATTATTTTTGTAGAATTGAACAATATTATATCTAAGTAAAAAAGAAATATTAATTAATCTCTTAATTTCAGGTATTTTATAGCGAAATTTTTCGAGTACAATCCATCAGTGTCTTCAGAAGACAGAGAAAAAGAAACTTCGACAAAATCACGTCTGTCTCATATATTAACGGATTGATTGCATTCTGAAGTAAAATATAGTTAATATTTTATTAATATAGTTTTTCATTTACCTAAAATATGGGCAAAATAAAGAACATTTATTCAGGAATTTTATTTTTTTACTGCGTGTACCATACATATTTTGATTATTTTATTCATTTATATACACCGAAATGTCTCAAGTCTTTTAAATATAAGGTTAAGTATCTCGTAGTTCTTTTGTTAGACTATGTGATTGTTCTGTGTATTTAATATGTATAAATGAACAGCAGTGTCAACGCACTGTTGCGTTTCGGCTTTCAGGACAAACTTACTCTGGCCACACAGCCAGAGTAACTACTGGACAAATGAGACTTAACATCTCCACGTAATGCCAAGCATGCCTTTGTAATTCATGTTGTTGTTTAGTATTGCTACTGTCCATGAGGGATCATATCGTTTACAATCAGGCTAATGGCATGCTCGTCTCGGCATTCATTGTCATTAATAAAATACACTATCACCAACCAATACCAATACATATTGTAACAGGAGCCAACTCGCAAAATGTTTGTTTTTGACATTTGTTATATTATGTTTAATTCAATTATTTATGTATATCAATTATACATAGTTGTACTTTTTTGTTAAGGAACTTGTCTTCAAGATTTATGTAAAGTCCCGGCAGGTCGAATTGGGTATGTACTTGTAATGACTGTGTTGAATAAAAAAAGAATATTAAAAAATTCACGCATGTAGATGCACGTCAAAATCAGGTGGAGGAAGCACTTATGTCATACATATTGATATTTTCTTTATTTACTTTTATTTAATACATGGAAGACTTACAGCTAAATAATTATAATCAAATAGTTAAATAGTAAAGTTAACTATAAGCCAAGACCAAGTCTTCAATTATAGCACTAATATAAAAACGAACAATATGAAAAAGAGAAAAAAATAAATATATTTATGTAACTTCAAAATTATGGGGAACCGTTAAGTTCTTAACATCTTGTTTGAAAACTTTGTTTAGTTTCTTAGTCTATATTCACCACCCTCAAGTAAAGCGTCAGTTAGTCACCCATAACATTACGTATCAAATTCACGCTCAAGTACACTAATCCTATGATTACGCTAATCTTACTGGCCGCATCATCTGCTAACTAGCGTATTTACTTGATGGTTAAAATCAATCCCAAACTCTTAGCGGGAGGCAGGGCGTTTGACAACATTGGACGTAATATTGAACGAATGACGCATTCCGATTTTATGGCATTCATTTAACTAGGACGTTGCTACTCAATACTTTATTTTTTTAGCAGGCCGGCATAATTGTATCGAAAGGCACTACCGTCTGATGTCTATTTGATACTCTGTCTGGAAGGCATTTGGCCTTACCATCAGGGGCAGTGCAGTCATTATGCCAGGCCAGAGTACAAAAATACTTTTAGAATCGACGGATGATACTCGCCACTTTTACTTGCCAATTATGTTAATCGAAAAGTAACTAATCAATGGTTTACTTGATAGATGGTGAACGAGGCCCAAGACTCAAACATCTCGCCGAAGCTGTAGTAGTCATGAAAGGTCATTATTTTATATTTGGAAAATACATTTTAATCATTGAAGGCACTGACATCGGAATATATTTTATTTTGTAAAACTAGTATTCAATACTACTATATCACAGAAAAGTGCATAAATATTATTTCCTAAAGCTTTGTAAATTTGTAATTTTGGTATAAATTTATATAATATTATATTGATATGTCTGATGATGCACAATTCGTAATTTTTATCAACAATATTGTGATACTCTAGGTATAATATAAAGTGTTCAAGCTTGCTACATATACATTAAAATATATTATATACAGGATGTATCCAGGGTGTGACTAAAACGAATCCAGGTGTTGGTATTAGTGATTTCAAACACAATGTAATTAAAAAAATCGTAAATCAATTCAATGAAAATCATAACAAATACTTTTGTCCACTCATAATCATGTTTGGGATACATGCGTTTTATTACTATCAAATAATTATTTACATCATTTCTTAAATAAAAACGCAATAATACTGGGATAACTAATTAATCAAATGGCTCTAGGGGTTAACGCACGGCGTATTACCGACTCAGTAGTAAGCACTGTTTGTTTCGCATCGCGTGTGCCGTTTTTAAGTACTTTGTGTTTTAAATCACTAATACAGTAGTCGGATGGTAAACCGGCTTCGTTTTCGATCACACGCTAGATACACCCTGTATAAAATATGTTTATTCACCTATCAGCCTGTATATATTACTTAAATACCCCCAGCTTTATATCAGGCATATCTAATGCCTTTGCAAACCTCACATAGAGTCTGCTTCTTATTAGGATTAATTCTGGACCGACGGTCGGTTTCCTCCTGCATCCATCCTAGCAAACGGTCCTTCAAGCTAAGTATAGTTTCTTGACGAATCCTGCCGTCTTGGAAGAACTCTTTCAATACAGATTGTATGCCGTCGTCTTCGTTAGTCTCTCCAAACGGCCGCTTGTGCTTCATATAATTGAACACGAATTCAACGACTTGCTGTATGAGGTCCTGGTCAGGACTCAACAATTTCAACTTAGCGATGTCCTCCGGCACTAACTTGGACAACAGATTTAGCGAGACGTTCATCAGATTGTCATACACGTCTTGGCTGAGATTCTCCAATAAGGAGGCCACGCCTTCAGTGCCAGAACTGCTGACTCTAATAAGGAGGCTTCCCAATCTTAATATTTCTCCTGGATGGATGCCTACGATCATACTTGGTTCGTCCTCACTTTCTGCTGCATACGAACTTACGGCTGTGGTGGTTGGCGTTAGTCTGGTCGGAACGTTTGGAGGCCCGCCGGTGGATGGACCAATGTTGGTGAACAGTTGGGACCGTTGTTCTCTTCCTACCCCGTACAAGTCGGATGGATTGAATTTGTACTGTCCGTTCAAGTTGACTTGACCGTCTGACGTCATGGATATCCTCAACTTATGTTGGTTCACATCCTTATTAATCTTCAAGACTTCGGCGAAATATTGATCTTTGTTGGCAATGTTCTGGATGCCTTTGATTACTTCGGCGTTTCCTTGGATGGTGCCCTGAATACGACGCGACTCGGCACTGATCTTATCGAATATTTTCCTGCAACAAAATTATTTCTTTCAATTTACACGTTATTTTATAGAGGTAATAATAATGTGATCGTAAAGTTTCATGAAGAACTGTAGATAAAAAAAGCCCAGGACCGGGAGAAGTCAATTGATAAATATGGGCTGGTATGGTGTATTGTACTGAATCAGCCCATATAAGTCCCACTGCAGGCTCATGACCTGCAGTGGGACTGCGATTTGAGTGACTGGGCGATTGAGAGTGGTATATCATCGCATTTTGCAGGCGTTGTAGGTATATGAAAATAATATTTCCTCATTAAATAATAGTCTTATTTCAATGTGTAGCATTTGCGTAAATCTAAGAAACTTATATTTCCTCAATAAATTATATTTTAAAAAAATTAAGCAATTGCATTATAACAAGCATCTACACACGCAGACACGCAGGCACGCACGCACTCACGCACGTATAACAGAAAAGATAATTTAGTCCACTATTAACACCTAGTGATTACACATACAAGTAACTTTATACCAAGGACTAATATCTATAAAATGTATAAACTTCTAGCGAAAAAGTATAATAAAATATATTATCGACAGATACACGTAGAAGGATTATCATTTTGATAATATCTTAAAAAGCACCCCACGCTTTTTTACAATAAAAAATATTTTTTTCTTATATACAATATTCTTAATTCAAATTTTTAAAAATTTATTTTCTATTTTTTAGTTGGGTTTTCAATATAAAGCGTGTTTTTTAGTTTTTTTAAACTATTATTTATTTTCTACTTTTTAGTAACATAACGCCATCTGTTGATCAGTAGTAACATTTGACACTTAAAGAATACAATGTTAACGCCATCTAGCGATGAATAGTGCAAACATTCATTATTGACGTTATCACGCCATCTAGTGGTCAGTAGCAATGGTCATCAATTATAAAAATAATTAATCCTGGCGAATCTAATCAGGATAATCATATATTTTAATCGAATTATTGTATTGTCATCGGTCTTTGACAGGTGTGCAAAATTTGAATGAAATCTGTCCGTTTAAAGTGGGTCAAAATCGCGTCTTAAGGAGTCGGTTACAAACATACAAACAAACATAAAAACTAACATACAAACAAACATACAAGTGAAGATAATATAAAGCGTGTAAAAACATACTGGAACCGCGTTTGTCGCTAATTTTTGTACGTTATTTTACACCGCGCCGTCAAGATCCGTAAAGTTAATTCATACGGCAACAACGTAAGCCAGGCATGTTGATTTATCAAAAATCTAAGTATGCAGGTTTAATTTGCATAAAACACGGACTGGTGAGTGGTGCACTCTTTTTCGCTATTCCTCCTTCTTTCCGAATTGGCCATCCACGCTAACTTGAATATCCATGATTTAGTTAAGCGCAGACAGTGTAAACACGCAATAATTTAATTTCTAGTCTGTAGCACATATATTAACATGATCTTAAAGTAATTAAATCATATAAATATAGTACATGGGTAGCGTTGATCACATCCCATCAGATTAGTGTGTCGATTCTTCCATGTAGACTTCGCCAGTATTCGGCGCTGAATATTAAAAAAGAAAAACTACTCACCGATGGCGGTTGCTGCGAAGCGTTGTGCGGTATTCATTGATGGTGTTCGCCTGCGCCTCTTCTATAATGTTCTGAGCGGTTCTGTTGGACACCACGGCGTTGCAGAAGAACAGCGTGGCTGACGCGAATTGGAACAACTCGAGAGGCGTTGGATTCTCGCCGTGGTCACGGTACTGTTGAATAATTACATTTTCCAATAAACTATATCGCACAATTAGAAATAAAGTGACCTAATACAAAAAAATGGGTCTTCCATAAATACAAAATTTCTTATGTTACAAATCTTTAATGAGCGTTTCCCTAAAATATACATTTTTTTAGTTATGTTTCTATAATTCTAAAGGTTCGATATGTACTAATACATAAAGCTAAATTGTTTGTTTGAACGAGCTAATCTCAGGAACTACTGGTTCGGTAAAATATTTTATTGTTGCGTAGGCCATTTATTGATGAAGGCTTTAGAACTTCTTTATCCCCGGAAAATATTTTGCGGGATTTTCGCCCCAGAAATAATAATAACACCCAACAGTCACATGTATAGTCCTGAACCCACACTAAGATCGAGTCTGGTGTGGTGGGTATCAGGATCTTCGAGAGACCTTTCGGCCTCAGAAACACCCAGCTCCAAAAGAAATATTTATGGGTTGCACAAACATTACTCCCGATGCGGATCGAACCCGCGGCCTCTCGTTTCACAGGCGGCGTCTAACCGACTGCGCCACGGAGGCTGTCAGTAGAACTTATGCACGCGAACGAAGCCGGAAGAAATAGGCTGAGTTGCACAAACTAACTTTGCCAATACCTTTGCCTTTGAAAATGTCATCGCCATACATTTGAGACGTATTTGACCTTGCTAATGTAAAGGATTGACATTTTCAAAGTCAAAAGTATTGGCAGTTGTTTGTGCAACTCAGCCTTAGTCTTTAAGAAATTTATAAAGTGATTGGTACCTTGAGAACAATGTGTACCAAGCTGTTGAGTACGCCCGCGCCGCCCGTCACCAGGTTGGCGTGACGAAGTACCTCCACGGATACAGCAAGAGCCTGCCCCGTCTGAAATATAACGCTGCATTTTATTTATTGTCGATAGGCTAGCATGATCATGTCGATAGCCTCTAAATTAATAAATAAAAAAAGAATAAAAAAAAACAATTCTTGTCGATGGGTTAGGTCAAATTCAACGTTGGCCTAGTGCAGCTTGACATGCAGAACCACAATACGAACACGCCACGCAACGTAACATCGCGTGTTCGTAGTGTGGTTCTGGTCATAGAAACTACTACGATTTGATACAACACGTGTAGCGTGGCGTTTCAGTAGTATGTTACCGGCCTTACCGCTGTCAATCGAATTATCGATTGTACAGGTCCCTGGGACATATATGAGATTGATAATTATTATCAACTTAAAGGCTATGGCACGACACTAAGGCTGAGTTGCACAAACTAACTGCCAATACCTTTGAATTTGGAACTGTCATCGCCATACATTTGAGACGTATTTGACCTTGCTAATGTAAGGGATTGACATTTTCAAGGTCAAAGGTATTGGCAGTTAGTTTGTGCAATTGAACCTAAAACAGTCAATATCAGTTATATTATATACTAGCTTTTGCCCGCAACTTCGTTTGCGTTATTAACTTTATTTACAATATGTTTTCTATTACGTCCTCATTTCTCCCCTAAAACTGAGAAAATTCTAAAACTCCGAATTAAGTCACTATTTATTAGTGAGCATCCTGTTGGGCAAATCATTTGGCTATATATATTACTTACTTTATCAACAACGATCTCCCGCTTTAACTCCACTTAAAACATAAAAAGCCAAAACCTTACAATTGGTCATTTTATCTATAATAAGTAAATACTATTAAACGTAATAAATTCCTCCCTCTAATATTTATAGTCCCGGAACTACGCACAATTTTATTTATGAGTATTATTTGCGCGAAACCCATTGATGGATATTTAAAATGAAAGTTGCTTATGCCCGATATTCCAACACAACCTACCGTCCATTCCTTCCTTTTCCCTGACCGTAAATGTGAAACTCTTACACTTATGAACAACGTACAAAATTAGTAAAAATTAAAATATTGCTTTCCCTATCCAGTTCTTGAATTATACTATCAAGCTCAATTTTTAAGGGTTATTTTGTACCCACGGAACCCTAAATACTTTTTATAAAATTTAATCCCCTTCGTACCATTTTCCAAAATTAGTGCACGCCAATTTCTTGTGTTTATAATAGGTAGTTAAAATACGAATTTTCGTACCAATAACAGCGGTTTCGACTTTGCATACAAAATTACAGCCCTTATTTTAAGCCCTTTGAGGCTAATTTTATTCCAAAAAGTATGAAGTGTTTTTTTTTTCATTGACTATATAAACTGCCAAGTTTGAAATCTGTACTTCTCACGGTTCGTTTTTCCATACAACACAATTTCACCCTTTTCACTCCTTTAGGGGTTGAATTTCCAAAAATCCTTCCTCATTGCTACCCTACGTCACAATAGAATTCCTTGTGTTAAGTTTCACGTTTCTAGCTTCTGTAGTTTCGGGTGTGCGTTGATTAGATAGTTCGGTTCTACAAAATTTCAACCCTTATTTTAACCCCTCTAAGGTGATTTAAAAAAATAAAGTATGCAGTTATTTTTGTTTTGGTTTGACTAACTAAAGTGCCAAGTTTGACAATTGTAGCTTTAATGGTTTCGATTTTCCATACAACAGTTTTTTGTCCTTTTCATCCCCTTAGGGGTTGAATTTCCAAAAATCCCTTCTTAATGCTCACTTACGTCACAATAGGAACCTCTGTGGAAAATTTCACGTTTCTAGCTTCAGTAGTTTCGGCTGTGCGTTGATTAGATTGTCATGAAATCACCCGAGTCTCGTAACACTTCAACCCTTATTTTAACCCCTTTAGGGTGATCTTTAGAAAAATAAAGTATGCAGTTATTTTTGTCTTTGATTGACTAACTAAAGTGCAAAGGTTGACAATTGTAATTTTAACGGTTTCGATTTTCCATACAACAGTTTTTTGCCCTTTTCATCCCCTTAGGGGTTGAATTTCCAAAAATCCTTTCTTAGTGCTCACCTACGTCACAATAGGAACCCCTGTAGAAAATTTCACGTTCCTAGCTCCAGTAGTTTCGGCTGTGCGTTGATACGTCAGTCAGTCAGTCGCCTTCCTCTTTTATATATATAGATTATATTTAATGATAAAATGTGATACCTTGGTGAGATTAGTGCCAGCGGCCGCGGACTTGGAGAGCAGCGTGCTGGCCGCGCCCGCCGCCAGCCCCACGCTCGACGCCGCGATGTTCAGCCAACTGTTGCGCGCCTCGGAATCCGTCGGACTTATTGTCTGCATAAAAATAAATAAATAATCATTGCAAATTGAGATAAATGTTTATAATTTAATCTAATTATATATAGCTATTTCATTTCTTCAACTGTTAGGTATACAATTAAATAAAATAAAAAGTTCATTAAATGAACACAATAAAATATAAAAATTGCCACTTCAATTTTTATTATTATACTATCATTATTTAAATCTTTATTGCACACAAAAAAATATAGAGGAACAAAAAGAATAAAAAAGTACAAATGGCGGTCTTATCGCATAAAGCGATGTAATAGGGAATATACATGTCATTATTTTATTTTTTTAATCGATTCTGTATGTTATTACATTACCGAGAAAGAATATACATATTGCTACAAAACTGTATTTGTTCACAAAATAACCAATTTTTTAAAATTTAAAATAATATAAAGAAAACACAAAATAACTCTTAAACAAACATAAAACAATACACCCAACAAGTTAAAACTTCGTAAGATAGTGTACTCTGTCGTCACTTCCCATTTCAAGCAATAGCCACGCGTTCGAAAAAATTGCGCGGCAATTTTGAAATATTTTTTTTTTAAACTGGCCTGGCATAATGGCGGCATTTCACCTGATGGAAAGTGCCAATGCCGCCCAGACAGAGTATCCATTGGTATCGGACGGCAGTCCCATGCCAATGGAAACAATTATGCCGGCCTGCTAAGGTGCCTCTTCACACACAAATACTTGAAAAATGTCATTTTTCAAGTATTTATTTTACCGATTTAGAGTTGATGAATTAAAAAAATATCTTTACGATATGTTTCTATATCTATAAAGATTACAAAAAAAAAATTGACTTATATTGGAGTCTCGTGCATATTCTCAATTTACAGTTTCGATAGTTTACCTAGCTCCTTACGTATTGTCCACCTGAGTAGTTATTAGTAAAGTAACCAATTTACAGTTTCGATAGTTTACCTAGCTTCCTACGTATTGCCCACCAGAGTACATTTAAATTTTCCGTAGAGTAGTTCCCTACGAATTCCCCACCAGAATAGAGTTATTAAAATAACCAATTTGCAATTTCGATAGTTTACCTACCCTGCGTATTATCCAGTATAGTACCTGTTCATGCGTCCGCCGGTCATGCAAATGCATCGAGGACCTGACGAGTCCGTAGACGCCGGTGGTGAGCGTGGCCACCACCGCGCCGCCCAGCAGCACGGGCGCCACGGGCGTGAGCGCCGCCGCGCCCAGCACGCCCAGCGCCGCCACCGACGCGAGCGTGTTGGCCGTGTCCGCAGTGCTCAGCACGCGCGCCTTCACGCCCAGCGCCGGGGAACCCGACACAGTTAGCTTCACTGCGAATGTCTTGTCGCTCTGGAATATAAATGAAAATGCGGGTACTTTTTTTCTTCGGGGCAATGCACATCGCACGTTCAGAATTAAAGAGACGTAACTAAAAAAACCTAATTTTATGAGAAACGTTCATTAAAGATTTGTAACATAAGAAATTTTGTACTTATGGAAGATACATCGAGAACTGAAAAGATCGAAGTACACATCTTTCTGTCTTTCACGCGTCAATAGGTCCTTCTTTAAAGGTCGATGGAAATAGTCATTTTGAGCCAAATTAAAAGCAACAATTTTTATTTTTTAACTATTACTGAACTAATAAAAATAATATGATACTAACCTCATTAAATTCTCCTGTGTACTCTCCATTTAAAGGTACAATGATAACACATTTTGGAAGAGTGTTGTTTTTTAAATAAGAATCCCAATCATTGTACACTCTTGCATTATCATCGATATATACACGGCAGCCCTTTGCTGAAAATAAAATAGAAAATCAGTGTGATTATATGTATATATTTTTTTATTTTTAAGTGATCGCAAAAACACATTATAGACAAAATTATTATTTGGGACACCTAACAATGACTTATTTGCATATTATCATATTATATGAACACAAATTAAAATTTTGAGCAATATATGAGATTTTTCAAATTAAAATTTTCACCAGCGTGAACTTTCTGACTTGGAATTGGATCTTAGGACCTTATAATTAACAGCACATTACCTAATGAATAATAGGAAATAGACAGCATTAATGGCGCAGTTGGTTGTACGCCGGCCGTGAAACGGGAGGCGGCAGGTTCGATTCCCGCCCTGAGAGAAATGTTTGTGTGATCCATACGTATTTTCAGTTTGTCTGGATTGTGAGAACGACAAGTCTCTCGTAGTTCATGATACTCACGACACAAGACTTGATCTTAGTGTGGGCTCAGGACTAAGAGTGAGTATAAGTATGACTGTTGTGTGTATAGATTTATTATTTAACTGTATATTAAACATTGAATATATAGGTAAACTTATTTGTACTTATATTTACGTATAGGTATGCATTATATTTATATTTATTTAAATATGTATTTTTTTTATTTTCTTTGTTATACTATTAACATCTACTTTGTACAATCTCTGCATCACCCAAAGGTTGACTGGTAGAGAATGTGTTAGGCATTAAGTCCGCCTTTATACAACATCATGTATAAAAGGCTCAATAAATAAATAGATATATTCCTTACCTCCGACAGTAGTAGGAACGCATTTCCTAACTCTAAACACAGCTGTACACCAAATATCACAGTCGGTTCTTCTGTGTAGATCCCACCAGTGTTCAGGTGGTTCGATTTGATAAAACTTCAATGGTTTCGGTCTGGCACAAACCACCAACAAAATTGACATGACAATGTCATCATTGTAAGAATATTTACCTGGAATAAAGTTTGTAAATTAACGATTAATTATTTATAACTAGCTGCCCGGGCCGGGCCCCCCCGGGTTCATATATTTTTTGACTCCTGTCCACTTAGGAAACATATTATTCCGTGAAGGGCTATTCCGCTGTAGATGATATTTAAAGTTAATTTTTAAATCATGTTGTTTGTTCCATTTGTTTATTTTGGAGGGAAAAAGAAGGTTCAAATTTAATGTTTTAAAACGAAACAGATTTAACTTCATTCTAAAATTTTTGGTAGGCTTCTAAATATTGTCATACGAAGGATTAGTTATATGCTACAACATCACACTTCGAAACAGTTGCTTGAGAGAGCTGTTACTCACAGCTTAAGTTTATATTACCTATTTATATGTATAGTGATGATATTTAATCATAGTTATCGGTTAAAAAAAAGTAAATTCTTATATATATTATTTACGTATCATTGACTAAGAGAAAACATTGTTAGCTTGTTGCACCTAAACCCATAATCTGAAACGGCTTGAATCATCTCTTATATTTAGATTTATGCCTATTCATCCACTACATTCAAAGTATATTATGCATAACGTGACCATACATCCCGCTTCAGGCGGGACAGTCCCGCTTTCAGGAAGTCTGTCCCGGTGTCCCCACCAAGGCCGACATAGTTCCGCTCTTGCAAACAGACCACACAATAATTTAAAATGTATTTCCCACTCGAAATGCTTTACCGAACTACTACTGAAACCCGTGGTGTCATATTATTCCAGCACTTTCGTACAAGCAGTCTTGATTTAACAAACATTTCCACAATTATTGAGTAGACACATTATGTGTCTGCCTGGAAGTAACGCATCTATCGAAAGAGTTCTTCTTACATAAACAAAATATGATAAAATACAGGCGAGTGTCGCAGTAATTAAAGCTATTTTGATTACGAGAATAAATATAAATCAACCGTACTGAGTTTCACATTTATCTAAAAACTAGACCTGATGTTTTGAAACAATTTTTGCAGCCGAAAAATACGACTATAATTATTATTTTATGTTATGCTATCTTCTATGATAAAAACTTGTAAAACACAAATATTTTATTATTTAATTCCACAGATGTCTCGCTCGGGCACAAAAAATAAATGGTCACGTTAATTATGGATCAATGTTTACCACAACATTATTTTAAAATATGACCTATGTTTGTTATTAAAATAGCAAATATCTATACCTAGTGTTCTTTTCCATTAAAACTGTATTATTTAAACAAGTAGCAATTTAATGACAGTAGTATGCATGTGGTTAGCAAAACAATAAAGAGCTTTGAATATAGTTCTTGCGTAAGACTTCAGCCATAGATAGTTAATACATACTTTGTTCACACAATTTTTCAAAAACTTTCATGACCTGTTCCGCTTGCCTGGTTGTATAACCTTCCAAGTTTGGATGAGTAGATTTTCTTGCATTGTTAAGGTCACCTTCAACACTCGGACTTCCAAATAAAGCAAATGCCACATTTTGCAATAAATAATATCGTTGATTTTTTTCATACCTGAAAACATATGGCTATGATACATTCAATTTTCAACATTATTCATAAAACATGTTATCTAATCAATAATTATTTCTTATAAGTAGGTTAATTTATTTAATTATTATCATGTGTTATCAATGTCATGAAAACCAGTACAAAAACTTTGGCTTTATTATTACATAGGATGCGAAAATAGATAAGCATCTAACAGTCTGAGCTACTGTACTTGTGTATTGTGGATAGAGGTCCGATGTTTAATCAAGCACTCAAAACATGAGAAGTAAAATTAAGTTAGTTTTTCCAAGACACTCAATAATTACTACTTAGTTACTTACAAAATGATTTAGCAATAAAGTTAGACTAACTGACAGATTTCTATGCATTCTTCTGGGAATACTTATAGGTGTCCATAAATAGCTGATATAACACTGGTATGGTAAAGAAACAATTAAATAGCTCAGCAAAATAGCATTAAACAATAGATTCATCATACAACAATAACATTATTTAACTTTGTATGACAAATGACCACAAAACGAAATTTATATTGATATAAGCAATGTACTTACTTGACCCAGTCCGCATCACCTAAATTTTCAAAGTATTCTTGTTGTATCTGCACTGGTGTCATAGGTATCTGTTCCGCTCCATTATTATCCACATAAAGAGCAGAACTCTCATCAAATTCATTTAATGGACTCTGTTTCAGTGGCAAATTATTATTTACAAGAGCCATATTATGTCTGGAATAAGTGTAAGAAGTAATATAAGTTAGCAGCTGACATCATTAAGTCAAGTATTATTTTGCATGACACTGTGTTTATGCTTATGAGGTGCAGTCACTTTATCATGCAAGATTTAGAAACATACATTTTAGACTTTTATGTGTAAGAGAAGCTTAAGATTCATCTAGGATGTCATATGTGATCAATATTACACATTTAAAAACCCCATGGCTTGCAGTTATTTAATAATCTCTGAAATTGGAAGTTATTGCTGTACCTTGTAAATGTTACAAAGAATATTATGTTTATTACGCATTAGAAAATCTTATAAAATTAATGAAATGTTTATATTGTCCCTAAACAATGTAATGTTTACATAACATTACATCATTTTCAAATATAAGTACTTACATCATTTTAATAAAAACTAGGTAATAACTAAATTAATATGTAAAAATGATTGATACATTCAGCATTTACTCACCGTTTGCGGGAACCACTACGATGGTAACGATTTTAACTTATGCTTGGACCATTCACCATATAAAAATAGAAGGCACAAGTACGTACTTACTCGACGAGTGGAAAATCTTTATTATGTATAGAATGTAGTAGTTTACATTATATCTAAAGCGTTATTCGTGATTCACCGTTCAAGAAATCACCAATAATAAACAATTTATCAAACATAGACCACCGGTCGAGAGCAAAATAAACAAAATGTTAGAAATGACAAACGTGAACGATTAAACGTCACGTTGCAGGATCAGCAGGCAATGATTAAAGAATATAAAGGATTACGCACAAAAATAGCTATATATGTCAAGTTATAGTTATGTTAGGAATATCGACGCGGAATATACATTTATGTATCTGTCTCATTTACACAAAGGTGACTTGTCCCTTAATGAAAGAGACAAATAATAATTCCTTTGTTTCGAATATGGCAATATTTTGTTCACTTACCACACTGGGACCGCCCATAGACCAAAATGACGCCATTTTAGTTACTATTTCGAAACCACAGACTATGAAACCAAAAACTGCATTAAATGTCAAACTGTGGCGTTACCTGTCAATCGGAGTAAACAAATCTGCAAAATCACAGAATTTCGAATAATTCATTGTTTAATCTCGTTTGTTAAGTTTGTTTAGTTTGATTATTAGTTTAATTAATAAGTTTTTAAAATGCCTCAGTGTTGTGTTAAAGGATTCGAGTCGAGTTCAAGCAAAAAGGACCCCAACATTTATTTTCATAGGTTAGTAACTGTTTTTACGAAATACTACCAAATATGTGCTAAATTTACATTTTGGGTTTGTTTTTATCATATATAAATGAATTTGGATCTTGTTGATTAAGTTTGAGACTCTCCTAGACGTTATTTATACAAGTAGTGTGAATAACAACCGTATTGTTTGTTTACACACAAGTTTAGGGATGAGTCTATTCGATACAAAATTATTTATATCGATATCATCATTTTTTAATATTTTGATCTTTATTTTTCAAAAAAATAATAACATTATATATTTAAATATATATTTAGACCGACCAAAAAGTGTCTTTTTTTTTAGATTACCTATATACATACGTACCAGGACAAAATGGATACAAAAAATTGGAAGCTATTGGAACCCTCCAATAAATACATTTATTTGTTCATTACATTTTGAAAAAGAAAACAGCTTTCCAACATATATTCCCGATAAGTGAAAATTTTTAATCATACAACTGTTAATCAATAACAAAGATGACATGCAAGATAATTTGGACAATTGGTGGTCGATTGGATAATGTTCTGGAGAACCTTTTAATGAACAGAAATAGTTCTATATTTTATTATTAATTATTATAATTGTTTATCTTAACCAACACTTTCATAATCATTGATTGAATTGTAAGTGAGACATAATGATTTTCCTGTCAAATAATGACAATAAAAATCTGCCTATGTTATTTCATTTTATTTGGTATGTATTAAATGTTCTGATAGGTGTTTTTGATTTTAGCAAAGAATGGTGCAACGTAATAATGAACGAAATGTATGAGATGTAACTGGGTTTTTGTTTCATTAGGTATAACCTTGTAACGGTTGTAGCATGTAAATTAGTATTAGTTGGTCATATATTTATATTATGGCGACTAAAAGAGTAACGATAATTGTGACGTATAAGTATATTTTTATTAATATCAATTAATAAATACCTCCAACCGTCACATACATAGTCACACTAAGATCAAAATGTTTAATACATCATATTACTATTAGTCCGGTCAATTTAGACCAAAAAATGAGAGTGAAGTTACATAAAGTCCCAACAAGCTGAATTTTTGTGAAGTTGTTCAAAACATAATTATAAACAATGTCTGGAAGTTCCCCATCATTCCCCTGTAAGGAAAAAAAATAATTCAAGGTTAAAGGTAAAAAAAATGAGTTTTTCGCGATTTTCAGCAAAACGGTAAGTTTTATCATAAAAGTACCTCAGACAAAAATTGTAGATCATAAAATTATCTATAAAAAATGTATCAATACTTTTTTTCTTACGAGCCACCGTTTCTGAGATATAACGAAGTGAAGTTGTTACTGTTGAACGTGGTATGAAGATATTAATTAATGCAAGTATCGAAAGAGCTGATGATTTTTCGGAATATCTCAAAAATCAGAAATCTGTGACAATACATGAAAATTGCCGTAAAAATTATACTCGAAAGTCTTCTATTGCTAAGTTATTACCAACGGCATCCGCTTTCTTCTTTCTATGTACGGAGCTCCTAAAAAAACTACCTGTTTAGATAAACATCGATATGCATGTTTCGTTAAAAATACTAAAAATAAAAAACAAGTTCAATTAGCTTGTCTTCCTCCAACTTCAGTTGCTGCTCACCAACATATTTTTCGAGTATATTACCAAGTTCAAGTGTGGCTTGGTTATCAGCTAGACCCTACAGACTGGGGTTGGAAGTTGGTCAACAATATATTAGAGCCAGTTCAAACTTTACTTCCACCTGCGCCGGAAAAACTGCTGAACATTATTTTTTGCAACTGCAAAAAGGGATGCAGTGCTAAATGTGGTTGCAAAAAATTCGGACTGTCTTGTTCTTTGGCATGCACAAATTGTCAAGGCCGGTCGTGCTCTAATATTGAATCACAAACAATGGAGGATTCGTTTGACTCCGACGAAGTATCATGCGATACATCGCTATTGACGCAATTTACTTGCATCCAAAATGAAGATGAAGAAGAAGCAGGAGAAGAAGAACAAGAAGAAGATCAAGAAGAAGAACAAGAAGAAGATCAAGAAGAAGAACAAGAATTTGAAACTTACGAATAAGACGAATAAACTTCAACACTTTTTTTTCATTTACATCGCTTTTATCTTTCCCAATCTTTGAAAATTTCCGTTATTTTGCAATAGTTTTACATTAAACAGGATCACAACTGACCCGTGGAGTAGGCCTACTGAGGAAACCACGTTAACAAAAACACGCTAAGTACACTACCTCATAGGTGGCGTGGAAACGTGTGCATATTATGACGATAACAACTTTTATAACTTTTAGAATCGTTATATCTCAGAAACGGTGGCTCGTAAGAAAAAAAGTATTGATACATTTTTTATAAATAATTTTATGATCTACAATTTTTGTCTGAGGTACTTTTATGATAAAACTTACCGTTTTGCTGAAAATCGCGAAAAACTCATTTTTTTTACCTTTAACCTTGAATTAAATTTTTTCCTTACAGGGGAATGATGGGGAACTTCCAGACATTGTTTATAATTATGTTTTGAACAACTTCACAGAAATTCAGCTTGTTGGGACTTTATGTAACTTCGAATGTCTAAATTGACCGGACTATATTGTTTATGTAGCAGTTGTATTTTTTATTAGTTTTGTTACAAATACATTTATGTATTTTTTGTTTGGTTGACTGATTTGAAAAATATATATGTTTGCTAAATATCTGTATTTTTCTAGATTATAGTTATAATTTGGCAAAAAAATATTGACATGGTGAAAATTGCAAAGTTGCATAAGGAAAAAAGTGTGGCAATACTATTCGAAGTCGGAAGCAAATTCTAGATATTAATAAAGCTGTATTTTATCTTACGTGTGTATTATTTGACAAATCCAATCCAAACATCATGTAAAACTTACCCATGAAATAAATTATAGCATGATAAAAATAATTACCTATTTATATCGGATTTAATTTTTAATGATTTTACTATCAAATCCTAAAATCCCCTGTTTATACTATACATATAAACCGAAATTTAAAAATGTTTTATTAATGTTATTTGTATGCCACTGTTGATCATCGATATCGATAGAAAATGCGGTACTAGCGTATCACTATTTTTAGGGGCGGAGCCGCCGCCATTTTAGTTTCACAAAGTGGTACGCGTCACGTGACCTTATGCTTTATCCTCTAAATTCTATAATCATTGTCAGCAGGTAATTTTTGAGATAAGGTGATACAGTAGTGTAGGGTAACTTTGACCCAGTCTGTTTAGAGTGGAATCAAGGGTGGATCCAGCTTTTACGCCAGGGAGGGGTAGGTATATAGTTCTTTTAAGCCAGGGGGGGGGGGGGGGGGGGGCTCATATAGTACGATTTCAATACTCGAATTCGTAATAATGAATTTTTAAAGTTTGTTACAGCCGTTGTTTGTGAACACACACACTTTTTTACTTTATTTATCGACATACAAATAATTAATTGTGATTATTATTATATTTTATCAACAATATAATAGATACATTATGCCAAACTGGAGCCAGCCCAGTCATGACCCCCATGACCTCCACCCTGGATCCGCCCTTGAGTGGAATGTGGTGGAAGTGAAATTTACTTAAGTGGCTGACATATTGTATGATTTCTTAGTTTTCCGTGTAGGTTGAGTGGGGGCAACATTGAAAACGGGGTAACACAAAAATTGGTCCATAACACCTGTCTTAGCGCATATTTTGAATCGCTGACACCATAGTTAAGACCGCTATTCTGTTAAGTCTCACACCTCAATCAACTTTGGGCGCTTAAAGTATGTGGTTGTGTGATATAACCAAATTACGAAGTAGTGGTGTTTTTGCGCGCAGCTTCAAGTGTTTTTATCTTACCCCGTGGACTGTAACATTTATTCTAAGGTCATTGACATAAAATATATGGACGGGGCGGAGAGTACAAAAAGTGTTGTCACGAAAGTGGTCCGCGGACCAATGCAGCGGTTGAGACGTCACAGCGCACCGGTCTGTAAGTCGTTGACAAATGCCTAATTGTATCGTGCGTGGGTGCAATAAAGTTGACCGAAAGTTCACATAAAAAAAGATAAAATTTCTTATTACCGCTAAGTAAAAATTATATAACTTTAAGTCAATAAACATTTATTTTAGCATTATTGAAAAACGATTTCATGGCCGCCATTGACGTAAAAATCCAACAGATGGCGCGATTTTCACAGGCATCTTTTTGACGTACCCAATGTACTGAAGGGCCTATCCTTAGTTTTTAAATCAATGTCCAAGGTACAAGTTTTTTATTGGAATATTTCCTTCATATTTTTAAGTCTTAGATTGGTCATAACATCGATCTATGGCTAATTATCACAACTTTTTGTCTTACCCCAAATAAATTTTCCGGGGTAAGAAAAACATATAAAAGTTTCAACCTTACCCCATTGCCAAGACTCATAATAAAACCCAGATGTTCTCAAACTTCATCCGTTACGTAGGTATGAAACATCATTTTAAATGAACTTTATGGGGTTAATCTGTGATATTAACGGTTAGTAATGAAGTTGGAAAGTTTGAGAATCTCTACTTCGATCTTTCCCCGGCGGGGTAAGACTGAGATACTTTAAAAGAAACAATTGGCTTTATTTTTGTTAATTATATGTGTTTTGACACTACAGTTGGTCCCCGTCATCCTCTTTCCCCTGTAGCGTTTTTCAAAAAGGCATTTTTTGTAAAAAAAAAATCAGCTTTGGTGCATATATACTCTTCTCTTTGCTTATGAATATTTTAATTTTTTGCATATTTATAATAAGTATTCTACAGACTACACGGTTTCAAATCAAAAGCTATCCATCTCATCAAAAAACCGTTCAATCTTGCCCCTACTCACCCTATATGGAGGGTGATAAAATGGAGGGATTGTAACGTAATCGATCCGGTTTATTATTTTTATACATTAAGCTAATAAATAAGGACGAGTCATTACCGATTCCTGTTATATTATGATATTCCTTATATCATATTTTTCAAAACTGTTACCAAAGTAATATGATGATATTTTTGTATTCATAATACGTTATTTTTTATAACATTGAAGATAAAATAAATTATAATAAAAAATATTATTCTTGCATGAACTAAGTATGCTGGACTGTGAATATAACAATGATTACGTTCCTTTTATCGAATAATTAAGTATGATCAACATTTCATCGATTGCTCTTTGGTCGGAAAATACCTAAATTAATAGTACCTCACAAAATAAATAGGAAATATCTATATTTATACTATCTTTAATTCTATACTAATATTATAAAGAGGAACATTTGTATTTTTGGATTTTTGTTTATAATGAAAGAACTCAAAAAATACTGGACTGGTTTTAAAATTTCTTTCACCATTCGAATGGTATATTACCCTGAAGTAACATAGGCATATATTTGTCTCAGAGGGTTGAAATGGAATTTAAAAACTATTGAAGATATTTTTTGTGACAAATGCAAAATAATGGCGTGCAACAATTAAGGAAAAAACGGCTAATGGGGATAAAATATAGTATGGAAAATCAAAACCGCTGAAGTTATGAAGGTAAAAAAGTAATAATTTGGATAAATATCACTTACTCTACCTACCGTCCGTCCGTCTACCTATTGAAGATCTTATTTGACAAGACCAATGCCGTATTGCCTGAGACGTAGTTGATGCAATACACCGTTTCAAATTATTGCCTAGGACCTACTCACAGGGTTTGCAACTTTTATAGAAAGGAGGTGTTTAACAGCTCTGATATCTGCTTGGTCTATATCGAGTATAGACCCCTCGAAGACTAACGACAATCTGAAAGGGGTTTATATCTGAGAAATATGTATAATAGTGGGCTCCATAATTATTGATATATTATATTTTTAATCATAGCTTTATACCTACCATATTTTTATTTGCCACAGTAATAATATTGTGTTTGTCGTCAAAATCCTGTCGATGTTGATGAATTAGCAAAATATAAATACTAAACAGTCTAGTAAGATCTCTGCCGTTGATTTCCTTACTGTCATGATAATCATCAATCACGTTATTATACTAGCACAAAAAACGCACCTTGCCAGCGAAGGATAACCCGCACTAGGCCAACATGGTCTACATGGTCTAACCCGTCTCAATAGTAGTATAGATTGTAAAGGAGGCCCGTGCCCTGCAGTGGAACGGATATCGGCTGATACAGAACAACAAAGTGACTACAATGGACTCTAAATAGGCGATTTCTTGACCATCATAATTATGCCCTGATCGCTATGCAGACAGATACAGATGACTATCCTACCACCAACTCAACATTATCTAATCTGGGATTAACACACAGTTAAAAGAATTCATTAATTTCCTATTAAAATAATTAACGCGAAAGTTTGTGTGTTTTTTACTGCCAGAACCAATTTCATGAAATTTCGTATGGACGTAGCTGACACACTTTTATCCCGAAAAGTATATGAAGCATTCCCATGGTATAAGCAAGAAACTCAAAGGAAGAGGATAGGGTTGGTGGTGGTGTTCTATGTATACTATGTTCAATAAAATGTGATAGGAGAACATGTCTTAAGTCATGGGTCAGAATAAAACTTAGGACGGGAAAAGTAGATTGGAGGACGGCATTATCTACACGGAGGTAGTATCTACACGGAAAAATAATATGCTTTTGATGTGGACAAAGTAGATCTACAGAATACACCAGGGGTTAAACCAGTAGGTGTAATAAATATATCTGCAATCATTGAATAGGTGATCGTTTGGTTTATCTGAGGAAATTTTCCCATAACCTATACAAATTTGTAGTTCAGCGCAGGTCTAAGTGGGTACAATTCATGGGTATGAATAATGCCCAACCATATCGGGCCAAGTGATTAATTACAATCTAAACTCACCTATTTATCACATTGCCCGGGCATTATGAATGGCTACATGATGATCGGGCAATGTGATTAATAGGTAAATTTTTACGTGGTGCGCTGCCGCATTGTCGCATCTGCGATAGACGCATGAATTAGAAAGGTTGAATTGATCTGCTTATGTTTGGTTGTTTTTTAACGTATCTTCAGAAGGAAATTAGTGTACCCACTTTATGGATCAGTTAGGTTGACTTCCCCAAAACTGACTCGGGACACCCCGACTTCACGTAGTCTTTTGGCTACCGACCCTAGAGTGTATATAAAAAGCCGGAGGCGCGGAGGGAGAGGAGTCCCCGCCCGCTGTAACGAAGGATAGGCACCCGTGAGGCAGCGGAGGTGAGCATGGGTGCCTATCTTTTGTTACGCAAGGGCGAAGGGGCTGAACTTCCCGTAGCGAAGGTGACGTTGCAGAAGCAAATTTGTATTAACAACAAGTGTTTTGAGGTTAGGTTACTATAATTGATATTTCTCAGGAATGGTGCGTCACCTTTTCATGGAAGTGGTACCAGGGGAGGTGCGTGATTTTGCAATAGCCGCACGATTACACTTCGGCTCATTGTTTTGATTTCGATTCGCTTACATCACTGTGCCCAATAGGCACTGAGCATTATTCATAATGCCCGGGCAATGTGAGAAAATTATTGTTTATTATCACATTGCCCGCTCTTATTGGGCATTATTCATATTGCCCGGGCATTATGAATTATGCCCAATTAATCACATGGCCCATAACATATACACCCCTTATCACTAGCTTATGAATGTTTTATTTTGTTTGTCACTTGTTCAAATGTGAAACAGATGTTTAAAAAGGAATCTGTTGGGGCAGTGTTGACGTAAGGATCGAACTAGGAGTTAGGAAGGTGTACGAAACTCCTTAATGGAAAATCTACGATTTCCTTCAATTATTAATATGGGAACCCTATGTTGAAGATCCTGAATCGAATCGTTAGCAAAATCAATAGCTACTAACGGCCAGTTGCATAAAGTCAATTCCACCATAATTTTAACGTTAATCATTTCAACGCCATGCACCTGAGACGTCAAATGTACTGGGATGACATCATCAAAGTTACAGTTTATGGCTAATTGCCGTTCTCTTTATCCTATCTATCTTTAACAAGGTGTTAAAATAGCTTCCATGACTATGTCGTTACAATTCTACGCTTCATTAAACAAAAATAGACATATACATTTATCTAATCTAGCTATTTATAAATATATGCACCATATCTATATCTACCTCTCTATCTTTGTTAACTGAAACATAAATTGCATCGGAATATCTAATGAAATCTTTGGTTAAAGATACATTATAGAGAACGGCTGTAAGTCTATTTGATGAAATTTGACCTTAGAAAGTAACCATAGTGGAGGTAAAATTCTTCCTATTCATCCATGGACAATAAAGTAAACTGCATTCGAGGCATCATTATTAAACCGCGTTTAAATGTATTACTAGCTACGTTTGGTTTTATCACTGCAAACATTGAAGCGTTGTACAGAGTTATGGTCTGGAATTTATATGACAAAATTGCTGTAACGTGCTTGGTCGGGTCAATTAGTAACTCAGTATGATAAAGCCAGCGTTATTTGTTGTTTGAATGTTACTCAAAAGTAAAACCATAGATAAAAATTAAAACCTGACTACGTGGATAGAATATTTGTTCTGTGACCCGATCACATTTGAATGAACCCAAGGTTTATGAATACAGAAAAGAGTAGTATTATTGTTAAATAGGTAAATATTGTGGCCTAGTTACCAAACTAGGCCACAATATTTACCTACTTAACTTAGTTTTAAATAATTCCTGTCTGTTGTCTGCAAAAATAGATTTATAATATTGAATTGAATAATTAGCATGGGACTAAATCTCAAAAATAAGCATGGGAAATAAATTAAACCCATAAATATTGATTTAAAAACTAAGTATAGGCCCTTCTGTATATATGGAGTCTCAAAAAGAATAGGACCGTGAAAATCGCGCTAAAATAAATATTAAATTAACTAAAATAAATATTAATTTAATAGTTTTCATCTAAACGGCGATAAGAATAATTATCTTCATTTTTATTAAACGTTCTGTCATAATACAAGCAATAATTTTCAAAATAATTTCAATAACGCTCCATTAGAGATGCACTGGAGCGCGTGCACCACTTACGTGTGAACACTTTACGCCCTTTGAGCCCTGTCCATATATTTATGTGAATGCCCATAACACTCAATGTGTGTTTTATAGCTGTTCTCATGCTGGCATATCGATCAGATTACGAACGTCCTTGTATCAAAATTGAAAAATTATTTCAGTTGTCACCGGCACTGCGGCGTGGTGCGTCGGTTTGAATTTCCAAAACAATGAACGATTTTATCAATTACCGATGTCTGTGTGTAGGTAAACATACATGGAAACGGTTGTCGAAGTATTTTAACGAGGAAACTGCTCATTGCGCATGGGGATTGTGTTCGAAATAAACCTTTTAGTTATAAATGCTTACGTAATGAGCAAACATATTTCTTCATTTAAAAACCAGTTGTGAAAACATTCGACGGAATAATTTGGTTTTCAAATACGATTCGAAACGTAGACCTAATGTGTCCAATTGGTTTGTTTTTTTTTAAGTTTCAAGTCAAGTTTTTTGTCTTAATTTAATATTTGTGTTGAAAATGATAAGAAGATAATCGATTCTGATATATTGATTGATAGCTAATCTGATGCTTAACTAAATCAATCTTCTGCAAGCATTAGTGTGGATTGTGTTGGTTAAAATGTATCGCTGTAATTTTTTAGTAAATCAAAAGCAGTTTAAATTCGTCGTTGTAGTTTGTATGTGTATATTTGTATTGTTTGTGTACAGTTATAAAATCACTAATGTGTATGGACAAGTTAATGAGCAGTTAGGACGGGACATATCCGAGTACAGAGATGTAATGATTGATCACAAACACATCGTTGAACAATATTATGAAAGACGAAAGGTGAGTTGGAAAGTTTTATTGTATTATTTTTGCATTTTGTTCTGAAATTCCAATAAATTAAAAAAAACGATTACTTTTTAAATTAATGGTCATTAATTTCAGGATAATTACAAAATCTTCTGTAACTAATTTATAAAGTTTGAGGCCGGACTAAAAAATAACCACTTCAAATAATCACCCAAATAACAATTTGATGTATTTTGAAGTTGTTGGTCTGCCCAAAATATGTATGTTTTATGGGATATTTTTTTGCATTTTGTTCTAAAATTGCAAAAAGAAAACAGTTACTTTGTAAAATAAGTGGTCATTAATCTCAGGATAATTAAAAAATCTTCCGTAACTAATTTATAAAGTTTGAGGCCGGACTAAAAAAAAACTACTTCAAATAATCACCCAAATAACAATTTGATGTATTTCGAAGTTGTTGCTCTGCTGTCTCTGTTGTTGTTGTTTTATGGGATAGGAATATGCTCCAAATATAATTTATTATTTTGTTCATGTATAGGCGTACGATAATTAATACTTACTCAGTTGGTCGCCTCACTCATCATTGATCTTGTATTATTGTACAACGTCTTTCAAAAGTGTATCTATATGTGGTTTTGATTCCATGGGCGGCCAATCAATTTCATAATTTGAGCATTTAGATTCTTGACACGGTTGAAGAAAGCACAAGTTTTTAATTGGCACAAGCATAAAATAACTTTTTGCTTCATAATTTGATTTATAATTAAGGTAATTTTGTATTGTCAAGTATTTGTACTTTGATGACTAAAAAAGCAAGTACTACCACATGCCTCATCCTTAAAAAACGAATTTTGGCCTCAACAAACTAACCCGAAAATAATTATTTTGTAGGATTTGAAAACATCAAATTTAGGATCGATTCTATTTAAAAATCAGCCCCCGAAGCGTGGGAATACAAATAAAACTTTCGAAATACTGATATGGAAGCAGTGGGATTGGTTGAAGAATCGACACGTATATAACTACGGTAGTACTGAGTAAGTATCTAGATTCTAGACTTTAGTAGTACATGCATCAAGTGTTTATGCTTGTGGAAATCTAAATAGCCATTTCTGGTTTATCGCTGTTATGAAAACAAGAAAATTCTCTTAAATTACATTGCTTTAACAAGATAAAGATCTATTAAGCTTGATAAGGATTGAAGATAACAAACGTATTGATAAAATAAGACCTGTAAAAACCTAAGTAGTTGTCATTGTTTTGTACTAAGTTCGATGACGAATGTTCGAACCTCTCACGTAAAATTGTACGAATATGTCTAAATATTTTACAAAATGTTCGAATCCTGTATCGTACGGCGTAATTTTAGACTACGTTCGGCGTGAATGATAATTTTCATAGATAAGTAATAGTATTAATTCTTAGAAATAGTAAAATTTTATTTTATATTTTGACTTTTCCTGTTAATAAATGTTTAATGTTTTTCCATTAATATTTTATTATGCATAGAATAAGTAATGAGCCTCATTTAAAATTAAATATGATGGCATATTTATTATCTATTATATAGTTATAAAAGACTTGCATTGCTAGCGATTTTGTCCGCGTGAAAAATATTTCCGGTTTGAAAGTACTGCTATACATTTTACCGGGATGAAAAATATCATACAGTTTATATGAACATATATACAAAATCTTATTTTATTATTTTAACATTATTATATTCATAAAAAAATCTCTTCCATAATATAATACAGCCAATACATACCAGCCACATATGTACATAGACCTGACCCCACATTTAGATCGAGTCTTGTATAGTGGGTATCAGCAACTACTAGAGACTTTTCGGTCTCACAAACAACTACTAGACTAGAACACTAAACAACTAGACTCGAAACAAATATGGATCACACAAACATTTGTCTCAGTGCGGGGATCGAACCCGCCGCCTCTTGTTTCATAGCTGGCTTTAACCAACTGCGCCACGGAGGCTCGAATTCCTCCAGGTCGGGCTATCGGGCGGGGGTCGGGCTATTGGATTTTTCTATTATTATCAGTCCGGAGTCAGGAATTTGTGCTCGATATTGCATTAATCTTTCCCTCTATCACATCTTGAAGAAGAATACAAGGTGAAATTGGAGTGTCCTGGTAGCACCTCTGTCTAGACAAGTTAGACATTCCCGGAGACTCGCCGAGCTTCAGTGCTCGGTGTCATTACATTGCGTGCCACTGTTGATCCTGGCTTACAGGAGTTACAGTGGTGCGTGTGAGGGCGGGACAGTCTCCTAGCACCTCTGTCTAACCCTTCTGGGAAAAAGGCGTGAGTTTATGTATGATTGTATTCTGAAAATGAAAATAGGTAGGTTAAATACACTTTCGTATGTTACAATGTCACGATATCCTTTAAAGTTTAATTGGTTTTAGTTATCGTTTTCCACTTGTTTAAGAGATACAGTATACCTGATATGCAAATTTACATTGAGGCAATTGAACAAAATGAAGTAAGTTTATTTATCACAATTAAAGAGCATATGTATGTAGGTAATAATAAATTAACTACGGGAATATAACACCTACTTACAATCGTTTATATATAAAGGCTGGGTGATTGGACTAATTTAGCTTAATTTAAACAATAATAATAAATAGAACATTTATTATCTAGTTTTTTTATACATATTAGGGAAATACCTGTTAAGTTTTTTGGACTGTGGTTATGTCCAAAATGTCTCGCAGTATTTTAGTTACCACTAGCTACACATGTGACTGAAAAGTAAATTATAGGTACCTAACCTGGTTATGAAAATCGCGAATAATATGCGAATATACGAATAAAATGTTTGTGCGGCCCACAAATATTTCTTTCGGGTCTGGGTGTTTGTGAGACCGAAAAGTCTTTCGTAGTTTCTGATACCCACGACACAAGACTCGATCTTAGTGTGGGGTCAGGACTATGTATATGACTGTTGGGTGTTATTTATTTGTTGGGTGTTATTTATATTTTACAACGTTGATTGCATGATTCTATGGCTTAAAAAGCATTCCAACATTCCATGGATTTACGGAAAATTTTATTGAATATTCGTTTAGTTGGATAGTAAGTCGTAAAAATAATAAAATAATCTTGTTTGCAGACAAGATCCGCTAGATGGATGCAGTGTGAAAAATTGCAATTTTACAGGAGATGATAAATTGTTGGCCTCAGTGGACGGCGTCGTAGTACATTTACAGCGCGGTCTGATCCCGGACACGACTAACAGAAATCCACGCCAAAGATGGATATTCTTAAATGATGAATCGCCTTTAAATGCGTTCTCTTTGTCGCAAAAACGTCCCAAATTGTCCGATCTTTATAATGTGTTCAACTGGTCTATGACTTACAGGTATGTTGATGTATTTTGAATGAATATATTTAATTGAAATATTGTATAATACTAATACAATTACGGATAATATGTATATTATATACCCTTGTGTAGAATGAGGCGCAACCCCCATAGTTAGGTGAGTTAAGATTTATTTAGCCGAGAACTTTAAATAAAAAACCTTATTTTCCTATTCAATATTCTGTTATATATATTTTTTAGTAAATCTTCATATATTTTAAGGAAAAAACCTTTTGCGTAGCACCCATATAGTAAGGGGCAGTATGTCAACTATTATTAAATTCCTTGATATTACAGAACTGATGCTGATGTGCCTGTACCATACGGTCGTACTATACCCTTGTTGGAGCCAGTTTTTACTCGTACCTCAGCCGAAAACATTGCCCAGTTGATACCCAACTACAAAAAGAAAAGACGTGATGTTTTAGCTGCCATACTTATATCCAACTGCGGTGTATCCTACCGAATGAAATATGTCAACGCCATTAAGAAATACATGAGTGTTGACGTACATGGACGGTGTGCTGACAAAGCACATATTAACAGGTGAGAACTTGGACTAAAACTTAGAAGTTTCTTATTCCAGTTAAACAAAAAATCTATCGATGAAATTTAAACTTGCCTGATTGCGAAATTAAAAAAATTGTCTTTATTTTATTCCTAAGCGGATTTTATAGTCATACACAACTTTGATTTCGATGTCATATATAAAGAAAAAATACGCATACAAGGAAAACTGCAGGAGGAAAATATATTTTACTTTCTTTAACATGATTAGTATTATAAATAAATTCTACTAAAATAACATTTAATCACAAGGTCTGATAAGTCACAAATATTTAAAAACCATTTTATTTAATTTTGGATGATTGAAAATAAAACTCTTATCGTTTGAAAAGGGAGCATAATTTTGTTTCAATTTGCAATGGTTGACCCTGACAAGTTGCTGGTAGAATTATGATCATTATATTGTGTCCAGAATAAGTAATGCTTGGCATAAAAACATTACAAACTTTAAAATCTATCGCTTTATCTTCAGTCGCAGGAAGTTCATGCTTTATAGGCAGTGGTATTTATAAAGTTCTAACTCAAAAAATCAGTTTGTTGGCCTCTCCAACAAAACCTAAATGCGAGTTTATTGCACAGTTGTAATAACCTACTTTTTGAAGTCTGATGCATTAAAACCTCGTATTACTTTTACACGGAGCAAACTTTGTTACAGCGGAATTTCAAGTTTTACTCACGATATATTATGAAATTTTACGAGAATGATAATTCGTGTGATACTTATATATTCTACATATTATGTAGTACGAACATTTGTCAAAAATATACGCTATTGAAATGAAATATATTTTACAGATATCGTAGTTTTGCATTAAATTACCTCCCACTATTAAGGACTTTCCGCGGCATTACCGAATCCGCGATAACATAAGGAAAATTAGACTTTTATTAATGTGTAACATTCACACAATACTAGGAAACATATGTAATATGGTACATACATACACGGTTGTGTGGAAGATATCGCTCTTAGCGATAAGGCCGCCGATTTAAAGCATTTTAAGTACAACGAATATTCGGTTACTATTCGGTATTCGGCCTATTCGGCTGCTTTTATTATATTCGGCCGAATACCGAATACTTAAATAATATATTTTGTCATAGAGAAATAATTGGCAAAATGAAAAATTAAAATCGATTGATTACGTATATGTATATTCATATTTTCATTTCTGTTATAATCATGTAAGTAGTCATTGGTGCATAACATAGGTACATACTCATCTTCTGAATTGGAAAAATGGAGGATTCTATGTATTTGAATTATTGTGGTTATCAAAATTTGGAAGTTTAAGGTTCTCATTTCTTTTATAATCATTTATTAAGTAGTCATTGGTACATAAAACAGGTACATAATTTAATCATTTTCTGTATTAAACAAGTTAAGAATTTTTCTATGCATTTGAATTGTTTTCATAATCAAAATTTAGAAGGGGAAGGTTATGGTGCAGAAAGACTAACTTTTTATTTGTTAAATTTTACACTATCACACTTACAAACAGATCAAAACTAAAAGAGCACAATAAACTGTACTTAACGTAATACGATATCCACGAAATGAACTTGTCGAAATATGCAATGCCTTAGCAATATACCGCGCCGAGCAACAGCGGGCGCGCGGGCGATGAGTACATTAGAACAAAACAAAGGAGCGCGAAACAATCACGTCTGTACAAGTTTTTGGCGCTAAAATCCATTATATTTTAGCGCCAAAAACTTGTACAGACTATATGTCGTATTATATGTATTATGTGGTGCAATGAATAAGAAGTTTTTATAATGGTTTCTTAGATTTAAGTGACATGTTACAAATTATAATAACACTACTTTTTACGGATGTTAACGCGGATTTAGTCACTGAGCGTTTGACTAATACCTCATTCCGCCCCGTGACCACAAAACTGTAAAGTAATTGAACCGAGGAGAAGTAAAAATTTTTAAAAATTATACCAAATCCGCGATAAAATCCGTAAATAATAGTTTTATTTCAATGAAGAGTTTTTATTATTATTAAAAATAAGTTTCAATTTTGGTCTATTTACATCTAATAAAAATTATTACCTTTATTTACATTTATTGACCATTACAAATGTCCCTTGTTGCTATTGTTCTTAGGACCAAGGCCTCAACATCTGTGCCCACGCATAACTAGCACATGAATACATCACTCAAACAATATGTTTTATTTCAGCTGTCCAGGGCATTTCAGGGCCGACTGCAAGATAATAACTGAATATTTATTCTATTTAGTACTAGAGAACTCAATGTGTCGCGAATACATTACGGAGAAGATATTCCACCAAGCGTATGCTAAAGGAGCTATACCTGTTATCATGGGCCCACCATTAGAAGACTGCGAGAGATTGTTACCGCCAAATTCGTTTCTACACGTTGCAAATTTTAAAACACCCAAACACCTGGCGGAAGAAATTATAGCAATAAGTGAAAATGAGGAAAAACTACTGAGCTATCATCTATGGAGAAATGACTTTGTCGCTGCCAATGAACATGGATATTTTGGTTCCAAGTCATATCATTTTTGCAGATTGTGCGAAGCTATGAATTACAATGATGAAACGGTTTCGGTGTACGATGAAGCTAAAATAAAGTCGTTTTTTGATCCAACAGAAACTTGCGTTATAAAATGAAAAGATCAATCGTATACAACATAATACACTTATTATTCTATATAATCATTATATTCGTTTCCACGTGATTAGCCCGTATAATAACATAACCGCCCTTTTTCCTTATTTGCTCAATTACCATATTCGTATTATGTTTGTTTCGAAGTAAAGTACTCTTGATGGCTCACTTGTACTTATGTTTACAATACCAGGTCTAGGGCTAGAATCCCGGGCAAAGTGATATTGGATTTAGCTATTCATTACAAGCGCACTGTGCAAGGATTTTGTGCCCGATATAGCGATAGCCTCATACCCTAATCACATCGTGGGACGGAACAATCAAAGCGAAGCATGGGTGTCCTGGTAGTATACCTGCCCTCTCTGGGAAAAAAAACATGTGTTTGTAAAATATATTATGTATGATAAAAACGAGAATAACGAGTATTTTTTATATGATATTAAATTTATAAGTACGACAAGACGAGCAGGTCGCTCGCCTGGTGGTAAGTGTCATGTTAGCCCGTGAACAAGAGCAACACTTAATTCATCCTTATATCGTAACTTTTATTACAAAGCACCACGTGTCATATGTGGGTGTTAAGTCTCATAATGTACGTTATTATCTATTTTTTGGTTACTATGTTAATAAACCGCTATTAGGCGACAGAAATATACAAAGTGGTTTTAGTTCAGAGAAGCCTTATAGCTATTGGCTGTATTACATTATTACTAATGATTTTCAGCATAATATTTATAAGTTGTATTTTCACGGCCGTATTAATACAGTTTTGAAACCTATTTTATTTATTTATTAATCCTTTTTGCACTGTACAGCGATACTGAGCGATACTATCAATATTACACAATAAAATTAGTAGTTCAAGTGACAGCTATATCACACTATAAAAAAAGATAATTTCTTACAGACAACATGGGATGGATAAATAAAAAAGGAGATAAAAATAGAAGATAAGGCGTACATGAAATATTAATAATAATTTTAGTAATCGAATGTAAAATAAATAAATACAAATCGCTCTAACTGAAATCCAGTCAAAACGGACAATACATTCGATAAGTAATTGATAAGGTTGTTTAACTATATTAAACTCTGGTGGTATTATATTAAACTGGTGGTAGGTCTCTCATATGTGAGAGGCCATCTGGGTGGGTACCACCGCAGTGTCTATTTCTCCCGTCAAACAGCAGTGTAAACGCACTGTTGTGTTTCGGGTTGAAGGGCATTGTAGCCAGAGTAACTACTGGACATATTGAGACTTAACATCTTATGTCTCAGGATGGCGAGCGCAGTGGAATGCCAAGCATTGCTTTGTAATTCGAGGTGTTGTTTGGTTTTGCTACTGTTCATGAGCGGTCGTATCGCTTACCATCAGGCGAACGGCATGCTCGTCTCGCCATTCAAAGCAATAAAAAAAAAAAAAAAACTCATAATTGTGTACGTTTCGATACAATTTAAAATGAAAATTTAAACTACAATAATACACAGTCGGACATTAACATAAAGTATAGCAGAAAACAGTTTCAGTGCTGTACTGCGAGTTTCGCATTGAAATACGATACTTTTATAATACTTACAAAGAGTTTTAAGAGTCTCGGTTCGAAACTGTAAGCAGTTAAACAAGCCATTGCGCTTGAAGGACATTAAATCGTTTGAAATTTGGAAGAGCCATCACGACCGTGATTAGATTATCATCAAATTGCGATCAACACAAATTTGATTGCCAAGTAGAATTCCATGTCGAGCACCTGGTTCTGATGTTACAAAATTCCATTATAAACTGGTTGATTAGAAAACTGATGTTGTTTGAATGACATCAGACAATGCGTTCATATTCAAAATATCTCTTATTGTTAGAGACAAATGTACAAACATGACTAGCATAGTCTATTTGTTGATTCAGTTCGGATAGGGCTTGGTAACTATCGTACGGCTGAGATAATTAAATGTAAAATAATTTTTAATATGAATTTGGTTAGACCAGCTGTGTTCATTGTTTGCTTTATATACCTAGTGAGAGCCGAAAAGACCAGAACTATAAATGAAATCAGTAATGCTCATACTAAGATCGTGGATCGATATTTTTACAGAAGAATAGTAAGTTTACACATTATCCTAAACAAGTTATAGAAGAGTTTTATTTAAATTGTTATAATAATATGTGTGCAGACAATTTTTTTAATCAACTTGTGCTGTTTCATGCTGTATTTTCAGCATATTTCTCTATTGTCTCTTTTACTTCAGTCACAGGAAGCAGAATAATCAACATAGGTCTTTTTATATCCATAAAAAGAATAGCCTCTTACCAGTTTTTTTTTTTAATTTTTACTCTCACGAAAAATTATATAAATATTAAAGTTTAATTTGAATAGAATTTTGGTATTGTGTGTTAAAAACTGTAACTAACGTTGTTATTAAAAACAAACTTCTCATTCAAATTATGTGATTTATCAAATTTGTATGACCTAAAGCATTGGAAAACGTCCTACTTGGGTGAAATATTATTCAAGAACAGGCGGGAATATACAAGGACGATACGAAATAGAACATTCACAATAATTATATACAGATACTTTAATGACTTCACAAAGCGACATCTAACGGATCATCAAAATAATCGGTAAGTGATGAACATTTTAACTTATCAGAATCGGTAGCTTTGGTAAACAACTATAAATTAGAGTCAACACGTACCAGGTATATCCGAAAAGAAAACAGGTGGTAGTTTTAGTCACAAAGCACCTAAAAATTTAGCAAATGAAAACGACTATTCTTTTTTTGTATTTTTTACCTATCGTCGTGTTTGGTCGGTACATACATAGTTTTCCCTAAAATAACAATGTTCACCCTTTTATAAAGATTGAATGGCACCCAAGGGTTCTAATTACTATTTTAGCAAAAACTATATTTTTTATTACATAAACACGATGTATGTAACGATCTATGTAACTAGTTCAGATACAGGCGGAGTTTTTATTATTTTTAAGGATCTAATTATACTCGTATTTAAAAATATATAAAAGTAAAATTTATTATTATTGGATACAGTAAAGTTATTATCTGAACTTTTGTGTGACTACCAATCGAGAGTACGATTGGGAGTCATTAGGCCATATAGTCCTCCCCGCTGGCCTAGTGCGACATACCATAGAAATTCATGCAAATCGCTACGGTATGCAGATTTCCTCACGATGTTTTCCTTCACCGTTATAGTGTGTAAATTGACTATCAATACCAACTGTTCTGTGATCAATACAGACATGACTCCGAAAAGTCATTGGTGTGCCCTGGGATTCGAACCCGTGACCACCGTGAACATGTTGGCGGCAGCGTCTAGTCCTTTTTCAACAGGCCACCACGCACTTCCATAAATAAATAATTTCCCTAAATTATATTATCATTCAAGTTATCTGCGATTTGATTCCAGATATGATCCATTTAAGGATTGTCCGGTCCAGAATTGCATAGTTAAGAAGGGTGATAATATATTGCACACGGCAGATGCTGTAATAGTGTATTTGTTCAGAGGACGCATACCACGCAAGTATAACAGAGATCCGGATCAACTATGGGTATTTCTAAGTGACGAATCTCCAGTGAACACTTTTGCTGGCACCAAACACCCACCACTGCTGTCAAACTTGGCTAATAAATTTAACTGGTCAATGACTTACAGGTAGTATAAATAAATACAACTAACAGTTCCATAGTTCCAACTGTCCTATATAGTGTATTTATCTATGGTTCCAACCCTACACATAATACGAGTAAATGTACAAGACAGCTGACTTTTCCATCTGACATTATTTTCATTTTATTTTTTGTTAACTGAACTGGATACAATCTTGCTAGATATAAACGAATTTAATTATCATTAGATATTAAAACTCAAGAATTCATTTTAAGTGTGAACACACTGACAAATAACAAAGACTTGTTTGTTCACATAAGTATTTATATCGCTGCGGGGATCGAACCTGCAGGTTCTTGTTAACAGCTGGTGTCTAACCTATTGCGCCACAAAGACTACCAACTCTCTTTTGCAATATATTTTTGCCGGAAACAAAAACTGATGGTTAACATCATGGTGAAAACACCCATCATATAGGGGAATTTATTGCGGTTTGGACCAAGCAGACATATTTGTGTTTCTCGACCTCTGGTTTGGGGCGTTTCGACAATCCCGCCACAGTATTCCTTGCCTGTCGTAAGAGGCGAATAATGGGGAAGTGAAGGTCGCGGGCGCGTAGTGCGAGACTGTCGTTGCTCTCCTTGTACTGGAGTATAATGCGATCCCGAGAAGTTCACAAGCAGAGGAGGAAACAACTGCCTGTTACCGAGGAATGAGGGGGTTCCTTAGTTCCCAACATAGGGTACGGGCCGCAAATTAAGCGGCAGTGTGCAAGAACGGTCTCGGTAGAAGCTGGAGCACTCTTCGGTTTTCCGGGGCCGTTCTAATTGCGCTTAGGAGAGGCGGGGCTTTGGTTGGTATTCCGTAGACCTATGTACCCAAAATAATCGCTCCATTTTCCCCGAGGTAGGGCTATATAACTAGGATTAGATTCTTTATTTAGAAAGGATTAAACATTAAGTATACTGAGTATAATCTTTATCATGAGATAACATATCATTACACATATTTATATCGCGTAAGATTATCGTATTTATTTTTGTCTCCACCTGCAATCTAATCGATTGATTACTTGATTGATTTTAATTACTTGTAATTTTTATTTTATCATGTTTAGATATATTTAAGTAAAGGTGTTTCATCGATTTTTTTGGCAACTTATTATTCGGCTACAGGAAAATCTTGTTCGATTATATAATCCAACAGAATTGATTGATCGAGATGTATAGGTATAAGTATGAAATTAGGCAGATAAATCTTAAACTAAGTTATAATACTTTCAGGAGCGACTCAGATGTTCCAATACCATACGGGCGGACGGTTCCATTGCGAAACCCCATATTCCCAAACAAATGGAATATTACCTACTCTAACATTGCATCACTAGTGCCTTACTGGAGAATAAAGAGACGCGATGTCCTAGTCAATATCCTCATGTCGCACTGCAGAACACACCGACTTAACTTCTTCAAGTATTTTTCAAGATACATTGATATACACTTTTACGGCAGATGTTCTCCTACGTATAAATTTAGGAAACGGTTAGTGGATTTATTACTTAAAATATATTTACTAAGTTTTTATACACAGCCGAGGTAAGTGATTAGAATAAAATAAGTCATGGTTGCTTGAAATCAAACCAAGTTATCAGTATTATGGCTATCCCTCAAGAAAAAACATGACGTAACCAATGTCAGGCGTAATAATCAGGGCAAATATTCATAAAAATGATATAGTAAACGTAATTTAAGAAAAATTCACTATTGGTACCTAGGTCTCTCATACATATGTGAGACGTCGCCTGGGTTGGTACTAACGCAAACTATTTCTCATGCTAAACAGCAGTATAAATATACTGTTGTGTCCCGGTTTGAAGGACATTGTAGCTAAAGTTACTACTAGACATAAAGAGACTTAACATCTTACGTCTCAGGATGGAGAGCGCAGTGCACTGCCAAGCGTTGCTTTATAATTCATGGTGTTATTTGGTTTTGCTACTGTCCAGGGCGTTCGTTTCGCTTACCATCAGGCGAATGTCATGCTCGTCTCGCCATTCATTGCAATAAAAGAAATATTCGTCTGCCTGTCTGGTTTATCTGCCCATCATGAGCTGAGCATGAGTGATTCTCTGCTGAACGTAGGTCTCCCCTTAGGGTTTCTAATGTCACTTGATGGACAAGACCTCCATGCTGCGACTAAAGCGTTGTATAGACCATAAGAACAGTATTAATTTGATCTATGATTAATAGCATCGTAATCTCAATCGTACTCTCTATTGTACTCGTAGAGGAGGCCCTTGCAGTGGGACGTATATAGTCCATTGAAATGTTACAATTTAAGGACCGAATATTGCATTTCTAGAGGACGCAATTTTATTTTTGGGACGTGTTTGGGGGGTCAATAGAAGCTTAACCTCAAGTTTGTGGGGTCGCCACCCTTGTCCCCCGGCCGCCATCTTGGAAAAAGGGGGAAAACACTTTTTTCGCGATAATTCGGAAACTATGCGTCTTACAAAAAAATTGTAAGGACATAATTTGTAGCAAATTGTTTTGCCTACAAATATGTTTATTTAATTGTTTTCCTAAATTAAAAATTAAAGAAGTTATAAGCAAAAAAGTGAAGAAGAAATTTCTTAAGGGAAATTTTCCCGTTTCTCTTAAAAGTAGACTCTTCGGCTTGAATCTTACCTATTTTCACATACAGTGCTTAATCCTGGTCTTTGACCGAACTTCGAAGGTCCAGGTCCAGGTTTGTCAAAAAGCTATGGAGCACAGGATGCTAGGCGTAACATGCATAAACAGAGTACCCACTAACACCTTGCGCTCCATAACCAGAGTCAAGAATGTTGCACAGAAATCAGATAAACTAAACTGGGATTGGGCGGGCCACGTCACCCGAATGCACCCGAAGAGGTGGGCAAAGATTGCCAATCAATGGATGCCTAAGGATGGTGAGAGGCCACGCGGCAGGCTTCGGAAAAGGTGGCGCGACGATCTTGACCAATTTAGCAGCACTTGGATGCATCAACAACTGATAGGGATAAGTAGAAGGAGTTGAGGGAGACCTTTGCCCATCAGTGGCACAGAATAGGTTAATATAAATAAAAAAGTAGCAAAAATGTGAGATTTTTTTTCATAAAAATGTATGGAGAAAAAAAGGTTTTTTTATAAATATTTACTCACTTTTTTGCTCATAACTTCTTTAATTTTTAATTTATGGCAAAAAGTTATATAAACATATTTGTAGGCAATACAATTAGCTACAAATTATGTTTTTTAAAAAATTTTCGTAAGACGTATAGTTTCCGAGATAACGCGAAAAAAGTGTTTTCACCCCTTTTTCCAAGATGGCGGCCGGGGGACAGGGGTGGCGACCCCAAAAACTTGAGGTTAAGCTTCTATTGACCGCCCATACATATCCCAAAAATAAAATTGCATCCTCTAAAAAATGCAAAGCTCATGTAACATTTCAATGGACTAATATGGGCTAATACGATACAATTATTAATAGACTTGAAATATTCTTTGTTCTTTCCAGATGTCCAGGACATTTCAACAAAGACTGTGATGTAACGCAACATTACTTATTCTACTTAGTATTAGAGAATACTTCATGCCGCCAATACATGACTGAAAAGGTTTTCTACAACGCCTACCTAAAAGGAGCTATACCTATCATAAGAAATCCAACTCTTCAGGACTGTGTGAAGCTGTTACCACCCAATTCGTTCTTACACGTGGAACAATTTAACACACTTGCAGAAATGGCAGCCTTGATAAAAGCAATGGGGAATGATGACGAGCTACTTTTATCATTTCACGTCTGGAGAAATCATTTCAATGTTACCAACGAACATGGATTTTTTAATTCGAAGTCATTTCAAATGTGCAGATTGTGTCAAGCGTTGAACTATAACGACAGAACACCCATGACGTATGACGAAGACGATTTAAGATTGTTTTTGGATCCTAAGTTACTATGTAATGGTATAGGAGATTATGTGGTGCCTCCCGCTACGAAACAACCCGTTTTAGACAAATTTGGTCGACGTGTACATAGATAAATATGTTTCGTTTATTAACTGTTTTCTATTAATAAATAATATGAGATTAAATTGATTACACAAGTAACGTAATATTTTCTTAAACCTTCAAAATTCGACAGGGTTTTTATTATTAGTTCATAATAAATAAATACCCTCAAAAGTGACCTACATAGGAGGTACGGCCTTGCAACATCATGCGAGAACTAGTGTATCGTATTACAATATTGTTATGGTATGTGAAGTCTGCATGCCAGAACTTTACGACCATGGTGGAGTTTTGCATAACTCTTCTCAATTCTAGAAGAGGCTGGTGCCCTACACTGGCAATTTGGATTTATAAGTCTCGATTATTATTATTGATATACGCTCACCCTGCATTGCATCATATCTTTAAAAATAAGTACGATGAGTTGTAGGTGACATCAGTGTCACTTCGATTTAAGTAGCTAATAACAACCTTTATGGGGATACTGGGTTGATCTTATAGACTTATGTATGTGTTTGGAGTGCCAGACTACTTAAACTACAAAAAATGTATAAGTACTATTGTATCTATATCAGCCCATATACGTCCAACTGCAGGGCACGGGCCTCCTCTACATTCGAGACTGGTGGTAGGTCTCTCATATGTGAGAGGCCATCTGGGTGGGTACCACCGCAGTGTCTATTTCCCCCGTCAAACAGCAGTGTAAACGCACTGTTGTGTTTCGGGTTGAAGGGCATTGTAGCCAGAGTAACTATTGGACATATTGAGACTTAACATCTTATGTCTCAGGATGGCGAGCGCAGTGGAATGCCAAGCATTGCTTTGTAATTCAAGGTGTTGTCTGGTTTTGCTACTGTTCATGAGCCGTCGTATCGCTTACCATCAGGCGAACGGCATGCTCGTCTCGCCATTCATAGCAATAAAAAAAAAGGTAGAAAAGATATTCGCTGTTTTTGGCTAGTCCAGCAAAACACATTTTTTGTAATTTCTTTATGCAAAACATAATATAGACAAACATTGTAACTTCTTAAGGAATAACATTATTACACTTGGAATACGAGTATATAAACATTTTCTATTAAACATCTATACGAATACATTTGTGTAAGTATATAGATATGTCTGTTCATTATAGTGTACTGATAAGCTACTAAAATGCATTAATAGCGGGTACATTGAGTTTAATAATGGGCAGTAACTTTTAATTAGTAGTTAACCATTTCATTTTATTATTCATTTGAGTGCGGCGCAGTGCAAACTTGTGCAATGAATATATTATTTTTTAATTTACTTTCGATATTACGAAATGGCTAAATGTAAGTAAATACAATAGAGTTTAAATAAAACTCGTTGAAAATTACTTATTTAGAAAATTAATATAATTTTGAAGAACGAGAATTGAAGGAAAATAATTAGTACTCTTAAAAGACGGTGATTTTTTAACGAAACATATTTCATTTAAAAATACACGCGAATATTTAATCACTCTATATTTGATACGAAGTTCGAATGTCAGAACGTTCGAGGTTCACGTATAAGATAAAAGTTTTCAGCTTTTGAAAATTGAAGTGTGAAGTCGCCTGGGTAGGTACCACCGCAATATCTATTTCTCGGGCCAAACAACAGTATAAATGCAGTGTTGTGTTTCGGATTGAAGGATATTGTAGCCAGAGTAACTACTGGACATATTGAGACTTAAAATTTTATGATGGCGAGTACAGTGGAGTGCCAAGTATTGCTTTGTAATCCAAGGTATTGTTTGGATTTCCTATGAGCGGTCGCATTGCTTTTCATCAGGCAAACGGCAGGCTAGTCTTGCCATTCATTGCAATTAAAAAAAAACAATACTATTCTCTATGAAACAGATCATTCACTCCAAATTAGTTAAGAAGAATAAAAATATAATTTATTTAACTAAGGACTAATAAGTAATCACAATGTTTGCAGTTACAATATGCGTACTGAAACTTATAATCATCATCTTAATGAATTTACTCGCATTTATGATGTATAGTTGCAATTTTAAAGAATTGGAATACATGAGCAAAAGGTATGCAACCACCACTATAATTTCAAATCAAATGAAATTTTCACAACACGAAGCCATCCTAGAAGAATATTTTCACGATCGAAAGGTAATTGATTTAATAAAAATTTGTATGCACAAGAAAGTAATGTTGTTTATATATTTTTCGGGAATATAAGGCTGCAGCGCTCCAATTTCCTTTTTAAATCATACACTTCAATGCGTAGAGCCTGTTAGAAGAGGTTTGTATACTTAGCCTATTGCCGTCCCCTGCTGAACATAGAAGTCCCCAAGTTTAAAAATAATATACAAAACAGTCCCATACATTGTCCTCACCCAACACTGAGGTATAAGCCCAAGTCATGTGTCGTGGTCGTGGGTACCAGAAATTACGAGAGACTGTTCGGTCTCATATTCCGCTAGATCCGGACCAAATACATGTACATCGCAGAAATATTTGTCTAGGTGTAGGGATCGAACCCCTGGCGTCACGTTTCTCAGGCTTCAACTTCGCTACCTAGTGCTAAACGTATGCACTGACTATTCTGATCTTTAGCCGTAGTAAGTCATCCCTTATCAATCATCATTTTCGTTGATACTAAAATGATACTTTATGTTGAGCTAAGCGTGGGTTCCACTCCAACCCTTGTTTGATACTCTGGCCGTCTGTTTTAGTATAGGTTTAAACAAGCTAGATATTTTTTTGCATAAACTTGAATTAATGGCATTAACCTCGCAAAGCCCCGAAATGGGATGGAGGGTTTTTTAAGCATTAAATCATAACTATAACTCTAAAAGTGGTAGGGCCATGCTGTTTAAAGTGATGACTCAGCGTGAATGGGCAGGCTCGTCCAAGGCCGTACCACTGTCTCACAGGAGATCGATGTGAAGCTACAGCTTTACTGTAGTGCGTCGTTCAGTGAGTGTGATTGCCCATCCTTCCCACTCCCCACTCGATTTCATAGGTTAGCAACACATCCATGGTCCAAGCGTTATGGACATTTATGGGCGGCAGTATTCACTTTCGATTGGGTGACCTATATGTTCGTTTGTCGGTCCTATTCAATGAAAAGAAACTATTAATCAGTCAATAAGATGTTGCTTTTTCACTATAGAAAGGGCCTTAACGCGATACCTAAATATTTGGTTTCTTTCTTGAATAACAAAAACATCTCATGGATAATGAGATCAACCCAACTTTATCAGGCGCCAAATTAATTAACAGCATGAATACTATTGAACAATAAACTTAATTTAGAGATGCCTTAACTTTTTCCAAGTTGAACCGACAAACTTAGGTTTGTGAGTTCGTTACTGCCTTCCATTAAGTCTGTAGCTTAGCAACACTTAACACTAAATTCTACTTAATGATATATTACTTAATTTGTTGGTTATGAATGTGATGACACAAAATTCTACTTTTACTTAAATAATACTTCAATGATGATATGAAGTATAATTTGATTTTTAGGATTGGAAAACCTCAATGTTGGGTGCAATTTTATTTCAAAACGAAACTGACTACTACGGGTCTAATAAATATCAATACCTCATATTTATTTGGGGTAATTGGCATTGGTGGAAATCTCGGCATATGCATTACATTGGAAACAAACTGTGAGTATCAAAGATCTGAATATTTTGAATAAATGTACCATTAATGATTGGAATCTGTTGAAATAACTTATGAATCCCAGCCATTGATATTGCCAAAATATTTGGCGCAAGAGACAGGTGGCGTATGATATTTAATGTTTGTAAAATTGCAGGCACTATCCACTTACGGAGTGCAGCGTGAATAATTGCCAATTCACGGGAAAAAAACACAGATTTGAGGAAGCTGATGCTGTTCTAGTGCATCTACCACGAGGCTTGCTTCCAAACGTTACTGACAGAAAACCCTATCAAAGATGGATATTCCTTGACGATGAATCGCCGGCAAATGTATACTCTTATGGGCCAGGAACAGTGGATTTATCACAAATAGCGAATGTTTTCAATTGGTCAATGTCGTACAGGTACTAAGGACTTGGAAAATTAGCTTTCTTGTAAAACACAATTCAACATCCCCAAAGTAAACAAGAACTCTGTAACAATTAGTATCTGTCGTTTGTACCGAAAGCAAACTTTTTTTCTCGGTGGCGACTGATAGTTGTTTTTTGGTTTGCCTCAAGTTGAAAGTCAGGATTTGTTTTGATACTATTTCTTGGGTTTCTAAAACGTCTACAAATATTTTGATTGTTTGTCACATAAATAAGATGACTATGTATTGTACCATGACAAATTGACTTAATACACGGTTATAAGCCCAGTGTTATTTAAACAGAGCATAAGATGGTAAATATCTACAATTATCCACATTATTTTACCTAAAATCCACAGTGGTAAAATCAATACGTATAGTCAATTAGCTTAGTCAAAACTCTAGCTGTACTTTTTATTTTGTTGTTACACATAGGGCCGGCAAACGAGTAAACAAGACTCCTGATAGTAAATGATCACTGCCGCCCATGAACATTCACAACATGTCTTGCTGGCCCATCAAATTGGAGGGGAGCGTGAAGGAAAAAGGATGGGAAGGGGGAAGGGGTATTAGGCATCCAGCAATCTCACTCACCGAACGAAACGTAACAGCGAAGCTGTCGCTAGCCGTCTATTTCCTGTGATATGGTATGTAATGGTATCGCCCCGGACAAGCCTGGTCATTCAATCATCATTCATCATGAGTCATGAGTCATGACTGACAATAGCGTGGATCTACCACTTTTCAGGTATCTACTTTATTAAATCTGGTATTTGCTTTTACACGTTTTAAGTAAAGGGTATGGAAAGATCTCAAATCCTAACACTTTTCAAATACCTCAGAAGTAGGCTAGTACCCAGCATTTAGCATAGGTAAATTAAAAATTGGTAGTTTATGTAGACATGTAACTAGGCACATAAAGATATTAATTTCCTAAGTTAACAGATTTTAACGAACCTCATTTATATTCAAATATTGATTAGTATGTCTTTTCAGAACCGATTCAGACATACCCGTGCCGTATGGTCGGACTATACCTCGGTTGAATGCTGTATTCCCTGATCCATCTTTACAAGACATAGCTAATTTAGTTCCACACTGGATGAACAAAAAGCGTGATGTGCTGATAACAGTTATGATGTCCCATTGCGCCCCACCGCATCGATTGAAATATTTGAATGAGTTGAAAAAATATACACATATTGACGTTTACGGTCGATGTTCTGATAGAAAGCTTGCTAATGTGTAAGTAGAAGGAATGAATTCAGATGGACTTGGATGCGAAAATTTGCTATAATTGACATATGATTTGATTACAATTTCTTAATGTCACCTTAATGAAGTGTTGTACGGATTCTATGGAGTTATAGGATGACCATTTATTTTGATACAGAAAAATACAGTATCCTACTTAAAACCATGTTTCATACGTAGATACTGCTACTGTCTATGTAGATATGAAATCAAATTTTCTCAAGTTCCTAAATATGCAGTATCCTCTAAAAATTGGATTATAAAGATTAACATTAGTTTTAATTAATATTAATGCCTGAAATAATTATGTTTTCTAAATTCCAGCTGTCCTGACTACTACAGTGGTAATTGTACTCAAATAGGGCAATATCTGTTCTACTTCGTGTTCGAAAATTCGATGTGCCGTCAGTATATGACAGAGAAGCTGTTTTACTACGCATACCACAAAGGAGCAATACCAATTATATCCGGACCTCCATTACAAGATTGCAAAGCATTGCTCCCCCTAAACTCTTTCATACATGTTGACGATTATCTTACACCGGGAGATTTGGCAGAAGCAATCATAAACATAAGTCATGATGACGAGAAAGTTCTCGCTTACCATCATTGGAGGAATCATTTTAAAGTTGTCAACGAACATGCACATTTCGGTTTTAAATCGATTCATTTGTGCAGAGTATGCGAAGCTTTGAACTATAATGATCCGAGTTACAAAGTATATGGCGAGAACGACATAAGGTCATTTTTGGACGAAGATTTGTTGTGCAATAATATTCTATCACCCAAGCGTTCCAATACAATACAGAAAAAGAAACAAATTAAGAAAAATTAAATGAATAGCTTATTTATTATGTTTTTTTTTTGCACCTAATACAAACAATAAATATGCCGTTGAACGGAGAAACGAAACCATTACCTACGTACTATTTTAAATGTGTTTTTTAAATGAATGGAAAAATATCTCAAACATAAGTTAATATTACACAATAAAAGGTGTGACAAATTGTGTTAAAATACTGCAAAGTATTGGAATACTTAAGAAACAGATGAGGGTATATATATTCCTAGGCCGAATCTTAGACCTATTGTATTTAGGTCTGAATGGCATTGTAGGCAGTAATTACTAGTTATTAGGAAATTTAATACTTAATTTCATAATAATGTTAAGTTCTGAGTTTTACTGAGTTCCTATCTCGACAAATATCGGTGTGATCCACAGGTATTTGTTTCGGGTCTGGGTGTTTTTGAGACTAAAAAGTCTCTTATAGTTCATGATACCCACGACACAAGACTCGATCTTAGTGTGGGGTGAGGGCTATGTATGTGACTGTTGGGTATTTATTTATTATTGTTTCTTTTTATGGACAGGCGCTTATTACTAGTTGAGCGAAAAAAAGAAATTATTTATAGTAAAAAACGATTTTCTCCTAATCCTGTATACTTTCTGGTGATTAACATAATGATTAAATTAAAATTACCCGTGAAGATTTGTCTTCCCTGAAGAACAGTCTGCACAAATCATTTAGAAAAGTTTTGGAAGTTCCTCCGAAGGTATCTTCGTGAGGTATATAAATCTAGTACTTATTGAGTAATAAATTTCGTCGCATTGTTATTCAGAAAGCGAATGGTCGTTTTGAATTTATGCCACAAGTTTGTTTTTATTACTGTCCTTTAGTAAGAGGTGTTAAACAACGTTTGTGTCCAAAGAGTAATGGCAGTTGAAATAACGAAGCGTTTTCATTGTCGATTGAAAAATAAATTTCATTACAATTAATTAGAGATAGAGATTATTTACGATTTATTTAATGAAAGTTAGTATTTATTGCGTTGCACATCATAATATTATATCATAATGAAGTTACTTCAAGTTGTGTCAAATAATAATAATAATACTTTTCCGCTCTTCACAAAACATTGTATATCTACTTAAATAAATTAGAAGGTTACATTATATCTACGACCATAAGTTGATAAATAAAATTTTAATAAGCTTTAATTAACACTCGCTCTATAATATTAGCTCCACCTGTATCCAATATCCAATAAAATTTGCCTGCAGATAAAAACCATCAAATCCAACTACAATCGTACGCAAGCTGCGGAATTAATTAATACCAAACTTTGAATTTACGTGCGGAATTACCCGACATAATTTTTACCAGTTTAGAGAGTTCACTTGATTTTTTTATTGATTTTTAAGATCATAGCTCATTAAAGCAACCCGGCTCCCGACCTGTACCGCCTCGCCTCGTGCGCATAGTATTCTTTATATGAAATTGAATGGATATGCGCTCCCTACATCAACTCCCTAACGTCACTGGATCACCGCCGTCCACGTGCGTATGGCACGGCGTGTTGACAACTCGGTTACAACTCGATGTTCGCATGCTTGCCTAGCGTTGTTGAGCATGACCAATGCATGAGCCCCGAGTAAATCGCGCGGTACCAGCTTCTACCGGGATCGGCGCGTACCATATGCTGGAAGCTAAGAAGCGTCTTCATTCGTAACAGGCAGTTGCTTCCTAATCCTCCTGCTGCCGAATAGTGGTAGCATTGTACTTAAGTCTAATGGGCGCTACAACAGCCTTCCACTGCGCGCCCGCGACCTTCACTTCCGCATTAGTCGCCTCCTACGCCAGGCAGGGGATACCGTGGCGGGATTCTCGAAACGCCCCCATACCACAGGGCGCACCACGCGTGGCCTGCGAGTGATTCTGTTGGGGATAAATAAGCTTCTTTCTTTCTGCTTTAATTTTCATCTACATCGAGTGCGACAACTATGAAAGTGTAGAACTGGTGCCATTCGATGACAGACTAATCGGAAAGTGGACCTTCCTAATTCCACTCATTGACCACGCGATGTCAACTGTTTGACCGCGCGATGTTTAATGGTGACAAAGCGGCGTCCTACTGTATACCACCTGCCAACATCGAGTGGACTGTTTACGACGAGGTGCTGCGGGTCGGTTGCTGAGTGGGTCTAATGACTCTGTGACCTTTAGTTTCCTCCGGAAGATGTATTGTACGTGCCCGTGTAAATACTTTTCTTGTAGCAAAATTTACTCATACGTCAAATTTCTGCTAGAAATACTGATAAATAATATTAATGAAAAGTAGTATTATGTACTTGAATTATTTTTTTATTACATTAGAACGTAAAACATTTCTTTTTCCCAACAAGGCAATCGTGGCAAAGGCAATCGTGGGTTTATTTCTATGCTATTCGACTCTGGCCATAATTATAATTTAAACAAATGTTATAAAAGTTTTTGACTAACTAAAATTCAGTAATAATAAATAGAATACAGTTCATATAATTTCTGGAAACCTCATGTAATTAATAAACTATGCGATATAATGCGTATATCGACGTATTATTTACTATATCCACGTTTGAATAGCACGTAGCTCCGTATCTTAGGCTTATCAGTTTCCCCATTCCATTGAATAAAGTTGTTACAAAGCTTGTGTCGACAAATATTACTGTCGGAACAACACTAACAAAGTAGTTTAAGCTAATCGGCCAGGGGAACGACAGCCGTGTTAAGCCGTTACGAAAACTTCCACTGCTATTACATTGTTGTGGAGCAACGTTAATTGTTTTAAGAAATAAATTCGCCTTGCGAGGCTTTACTGGATTACTTAGGATTACTGAACAGTTGAAGATATGAAATGTCTTATTGATGTAGTGAAGCTTGTAGAGATTAGAGACTGGGTGATGACTTAGGTTAGAATTTTGTTTGTATCTGTATCAGCCTATATAGGTTTCACTGCAGGGCACGAGCCTCCGATACATTCGAGAATACGATTGAAAGGGGTTAGGCCATAAAGTCTCTTATTTTGGCGGACTTTATATACTTTAGATATCACCAAAGTACGCAGGTTTCTTCATGTTGTTTTCCTTCATCGTTATAGTGCGTGATGATCGACTATCAATACACATGACTGCGAAAACTCAGAGGTATATACTGGGATTTGAACCCGCACCTGCCGTGAAAATATTGACAGCCGTGCCTAGTTCATTACCAATAGGTCATCACGCATTTTGTTTGTATATTTGACTCAATATCGCAAAAACATCTTTCTCTTTTTATCTTTTCATCAAATACATACGCAATTGATTTCCATTTCAAATTACGAGTTCCTCCAAACGGTCGGCAAAATTTTAATTGCCCATTTAATCCGTGGGATATTTTTAATGGCAGATTGGACTTGGCGTGAAACAAAAGCTCAGAATATAGGCTAGTGGACGCTGTGCGGTCGTTAAATGATACCACCGGGATTTACGTTCAGGGGGGTTACTCTGTACTCCGACACGATGACGAATGTTCGAATTTCGTATATAAAACTGTACGAATATGCCTACATACTTAAAAAAATGTTGTAATGCTTTATCGTACGTCGTAACCATAGACTAAATTCGAAGGGAATATCATTAACATCGAAGTTTCATAAAGAATAGTGTTGATTTTTATATTATGTTCGGTATTAAGAGACGCAGCTGTGATTAGTTTTATGTCACGTGCCCTATTGAGGGTGACATAAATATTCATATTTGAAACCCTATAAAAACGATATGTAGACTTTGAACGTCCGAACATGCAAAATTCATGTCGGAGTACAGAGTAACCCCCCAGTTTTAATTTTTGTATCCCAGTTTCCTCAATTTGGTTATATTAACTTTTATTAAGTTACGGCAATACGGGTATTAATTAACTCAGCTTGCGTACGACTGTAATTGGATTTGATGGTTTTTATCCGCAAGTAAATTTTATGGTTATTTGACTATAGATTCGAAACAATTTTGGACAAGAGGTTTATAATTAATTTATATTATTCCATGTAGGTATTTATTTTTTTATTGGGACAACCAGTGGCAGTTACTTACCCTAAGAAATATACTTGTACATAATATAATTTAGTTCAACCAACTAGGATCTTAATAATTGTTTGATTCACTAAAATTAAATAATGCAATATTCAATTACAAAACGCTTAGATGTAAAGAAAACTTTGACGTCATTCGATACTTGAATCATACTACAGTGGTTCAAATACTGACAGTTAAACCAATTAGCAAATGTGTACGTATTTTTTTTGTGATTGACTTGGCTTTAACATTTTTTACAAATAGGCCAAGTCGTAAACCCTGAACTGTATATTTTATCCTTAATCATGTAGTTTTTATAACCTATTACGGGGAAGTATCCCTATTGATTTGATTTTGAGTTGACCGTTCAGTTGGTAGATTCTATCACTTTATCGTAATATTATGTTAAGGGGAAGCACGTGTGATGTTATTTTTTATTTCTCGGCATCTTTGTTTTTATCAGTGTATGGTACGAAAATGCATAATCTATACACAATCATGATTTACTAAAATATTTATTAGTAGGTGCGCCTTTTCCTTTGATACCCTGTATATTACACATGTATATACTGTGCTCAAACCGGCAACCTCTTGGCATTTCATTCCATTCCGACCTAATTGATCACTCACTTGATAGATAATTAAATGAACAGACATAGTAAACTCAATAAGTCCACAGCGGGGCCGAGGACACCACAGACCTGGCGAAATGGCGAAGATTGATTAGAATAACGGACCTTGGCACCGACCGCGGTAACTCTTGGTAGAAATAAAGATTGAATTAAATTGGGTAATTGATTTATGGTTTTTAATATTTCTATCCGTTCATTATTCAACATCAAACGTAAAACTAATTTGAAAATATAGCCATAATTGTGCAAGGTAGAAAAAAATTAAACCTATCAGTTGAAGTAATTTAAAATTAATTAAAATTAATTTAAAATTAGTTTAAAAATTTATTTAAATGTAATTAATTATTGAAGCAAAAAAATTTATGCACGACAAGTATTGTGACTTTACTATACTAGATCAACAATACAATGCGAAAAAGATAGTGATATTCCCACTACGCCCTTATTTGTATTTGTATTGTATTTGTATTAAAATACTTATTTTAGTTCTATAGAAATATTTTACAACTGATTTTAATGCTGTTTAAACAGAAATGTTTTCGTTTTAGAGTTTCCTGTGTACTAAATATAATCAAACATTGTAAAAACTATATCTATACTATTATATAAGTTGAAGAGTTTGTTTGTTTGTTACCTCTAATCTCAGAAACTGCTGGTTAAAATTAAAAAAATAATGTTGTGTTGGATAGATAATTTATCGAAGAATCCTATAGGCTATATGCTATGCTATATACCTGTAGGAGGGAAGCAGCAGTGAAATATCGTTTTTCGTGGTCCGATTGCTCGATATAGAATATCGACCAATTGATAATCGGAATACAACATGTTGGCCGCCATTTTTGGATTTGCACCCGGACCTCTAGAAATTTATTTAAAAAGTTACAAACTTACAGAAATAAGTATGTGTTTTGTAACACGAGTCGGTATATTTGTTTTGCGTTACATAAGTTGTATACGTATGAAACAGAGCCACGTTGTCCTGTGTTTCCATATTTCAAACTGCAAAGTTTGATTACCAACCTAACTTATTTTGTGAACTTTATCCGTTGTTAGTTTATACGGTTAATACGTGAGACGGGAAACTTTACTGGAGCATTCGTGTATCAGTATAATAACTTTCGTACCGGTTTCTTAAAATTTTCTATACCACTTCGCAAATTGTGTATCGAAATTCTAAGACTTGTACGTACGAGTATAGTTACGAAATACAAGAATGTAATTTAAGCAGAATTTCCATGAGATTTCTTTAAACTTTTTATCAGATATTTTAAATGTGAGTTTGTAAGAGTACAGAAGTGCTTCAATTCTTTAAGTGTAATATAAAAATACAAGAAAATTGAGTGAATTTGGAATTTTTATGCTTTCTTCAGACACCGAAGTAGGGTTGCCTTGTAGGAGGCATGTACATAGATATTGCAAAACATTCGGACTTTGATTTTATCTTCAAAATCCATTGGTATTTAGATATTTTTTTGTTTTTTTTTAACCTATAATGTATCCCACGTTTTGGAAAAGGCTATCCCTTTATTAATTCACTTGACCCTGTCCTTGGCGAGTACTTGCCATTTTGGCTCGAATGTATCCAACTATAATAGTTAGGCATTTAAATGCATATTTTTTTTATTTTCTAAATATAGTATCTCCATGCAGATAGTAATATACTTATACCATAAATACTTATACTTATATATTTGTTTTGGTACTTCGTACAGTTGTACGAATTACCAAGACAATTTATAATGTTACTTACAGAACTGCTCTTAAATGAGAATTGTTCATGAACTCTTTAAACAGATTTAATACCAGATAATATTTGCTTTCACAGAACTAGGATCCAAGGAAGCATTAGGCAGCTGATTATTAGCAGGAAGGAATTATACATAGCAATATTTTTTATGAAAGAAAGAAAGAAAGAAAGAATAATTTATTGTTGGACAGTGACAAACAAAACAAACAAATAAAGCAGATAACACAAGTGAGACACAAACACTAAAAATAATTATCACTGCGCCAACAATGGACCTCGCATTCAGCTAAATGCTTCGGTAATGTATAAGCAGTACCGCAGCGTTGATTTATCAATTACAGCAATTAAAAACATAGGAAAAGTACTAGTTACGAATAGATTATTATGGTAGTTTTAGTGACTTCAGACACAATGCAACAAAAAAAAAATTGCAAAAAACGGGCGACTTTTTCCTAATATCGTATTTAGGTGGTAAATACGCAGTTTTTACTAAAAAAATAAATTATCCCATTATTTTTTATGGTGCGCAAACGTTTTACTTTTTAGTCGCATTTTGTCTATAGTCACTAAAACTACCACCCGGCTTCGGTTTCGGTCAGTTTGGATATATGTACCTTGTGTCCTACACTGCATATACTGGGTCTATCACAGTGCCGTCCAATCAGATTATAGACTGACAAATGAGAAAGAATTCTCGCCAACCGGCACAATTATGTCGGCATGATTAAGCAAATGGGTTACAAATGGGATAGTAAATTTATCTGAGTTCGATGGCACGTTGAAGATATTCAGAAATAGGGAACACCTTGGTTCGACCTGAAGTCCTCCTTAAATTTTGGTTCCATAAAAAAGTACATGGGGTTTCTATACTTTGTACAATTGCGCAATAGATTGGTAATACATTACTACAACAATTACGGAGGATTTTTAATACATTTAGGCACATTTCAACTTCGTTATGCTCTTTCTAAACAGCATAATTTATTCCGTACAAGCAGCACATTTCTTTCGAATGCCAGTTAAACACGAACGTTAGCAATCAATTTCCCTAAGAGGGCATTAAACCGCTATTTCCTATAAACTTTTCCCCAAGTTACGAGCGGTGCGTATTCGTTGAACCGATTTGCAAAATTGCTCTTACAAGTTCAATCGAAGTACCTGCCCCGACTCCACTTGTTATGCCAAAGAATAATGCTGAATATTTGGAGTTTTACAAGGAGTTTATAACTTTGAAATGATCGCGCATTTGTTGCTCCGAAGATCGGGTGGAATATCCGTAATATTTATGTGTTCGGTCTTTATAAGCGAGAATGAGTTTCCCTTTTATTATTGCTGGTCTTTAATATTAATCTTTGAACATTATGTAGTACCTTTAATGCTACTTTGACAGTATAATATAATTACTCTCTAGCTTTCGTTGTTACAGGAAGCTTTATGTGTAAAAAGACAAAGTAAGTAGCAACAAACACATTTTCGTATTTATAACAATTACTTTAACTTTCATACTAGGTACTATGGTGTTATGGCTTTTCTTCGAAGTAGTTTACCATATAATTAAAAACGAATGCCCTGAACTAAAACTTTTTACTTCAACTGATTGTCGTAGGGTTTGAAAGAAAGCAACTACTCTGACCGTTACTGAAATAATTTATCTTCATGGAAAATAATATCCCATTTGAAAATCGAATCTAGTTGCCACTAAACAGTTATGAATAAAAAAATGAGAATGTCAGAAATAAAAGCAGTTTCACGCGAATATAATTCAGCAAATTTTATAGGCACGTAGAAATCGTGGTAATTTCTACCCAGCTGCTTGTTTTACTTTACGGTCGCGTAATAAAAAGTGGCTGCCATACACTCGTCGTTTCCGAAACAGGCGGGCGATACGTCCATTTTCACGTGGTCCGTACATCAACGTCAATGCCTTGTGACTTTAGATATACTGCCCTGCGTCCGGAGGGCAGAGTAGCTCTATTTATTCTGGACGTACACAATACTGAATTACACCTACGCTGGGTGGAATTATTAGGTGCGTACTCATGTCTTGAAGGAAACTATTGGCCTCACTGCGGCGAGCATAAATGATCTTGCTATCAAGTTCAAGTGTCGAGATACTGCTGTATTGGTATTTGTTTGTTTTGGTAATATGCCAGAATACGAAGAACATAAATTATATAGTATTGTGATTTAATCGGCTAGCAGATATGCCGATTGTATTTAGGTGCTAACTATACTAGGAATTGTGATTTAATACTTTTGTAAAAATAAAAAATCGTTCATAGCGAAATTATATTAAGAGCATTTACATTGTAGTGAAACTATATCGGCCTAATGCTGGTTGTTGTACTTCTTATGCTTCCCTTTTAATAGTTATGATCGCAAAAGTAGTCTACAAAATAATGTTATTAAAAAAATAAAAACTTATTTTAAAGTGCCACTATGAATAAAGTTACAAATTATATCTATTTCATTGTGCTCGTAAACAATGATTAATTTTCTTATTGAATTGACTAGCCAACAAATCTTAAATCTATACATCTATACATATAAATAAATAAAATAAATAACACCGAATAGTCACATACATAGTCCTAACCCCACACTAAGATCGAGTCTTGTGTCGTGGGTATCAGAAACTACGAGAGACTTTTCGGTCTTACAAACACCCAGACTCGAAAGAAATATTTGTTGGCCGCACAAACATTTCTTTCGGTGCGGGGATCGAACCCGCGGCCTCTCGTTTCACAGGTGGCGTCTTACCAACTGCGCCACAGAGGCTGTCTCAAATAAAATTGAAGTGTTTGTTTGTAAAGTGAAAAAAAAATGTCCAACAATTTTTTTACATATCGTTATACACACGATATTTATAACGAAAATGACCTTAGATTTTTTTGTCTCTCTGTTTGTTCCGCTGTTGAACAGTTCCGGCTAATTCCACGCGGACGAAGTCGCGGGTACAGCTAGTACGTAATATTTTGAAGTCGGCAAAAAATAATGTCCAACAATTCAATTTACAAACATAATCAGTTGTGTTATGCAAAAGCCACTCTGAAATTTCATTAAATATAATGACATTCATATATTGACATTAAAATTCATGTGTATTTAAATCGAACTTATTTATTGCGTACCATTATCTTAATTGTAGTATTATGAACCTCTGTAAAATCATATCACAAGGACACACGATTAAATGTAAATTTACGTGCTAATATAAATTTGATGTTGTAATATAAACGAGTGATAGGCAATTTGGGTTGGTTTATTTCATGAGAGCAATAACATCCATGCTTAGTTTCACATGTATAAACAGGAATCGCGACATTGTAGCCTCATATTGGAAGCTTAATAAATCTTTAATAAAGACATTGAGTGGAATTTGTACACTATCCGATATTTTAAATATAATCGTAGAAGTGAAAGAGGCAACACTGTCAAGTGCCATGCGGTTTAAAGTTCCCTTTCTTGTATTCTAATATTCCGTTGTTTAAAATTAATTCACCATAGACCAAAATAAAGCCAGAGTCAGGTCGTTGTCTTTTTATATACGAGGTATATCAAGACTGCTACCGAAAACGAAGCCAGGTAGTAGTAGTTAATGACTTCAGACACAATGCAATTAAAAATTTTCATTTTGTAATTTTTTCCTATCGTCGTATTTAAATAAAACACCTAAAGAATTGTCGTTTGTAGTTTGTAGTTAGTAGTCACTAAAACTACCACCCGGCTTCGATTATACTACCGTAATATGCTTTTGATATATCATGTAGAGTGTTTATTAATATTAGGTTCTGGCTGTGGTCAGTTTTGTTTCCACGAGACTTGATGACACTTCGTACTTCATTGGAATGCTAGTGGCTTTAAAATCATTTAGGTCGACTTTTTGATCCTTTTTTAAATGTGAATGACCTGTTTATGGCAGTACTTCCTGGCGGTTACCAAGCCACACGGAGGATTAAATTCCCAACGGGCTCTTCACTGGAGCACTAGGCTGTCCGCTAATTAATAATAAATATTATTGAAGCAACTGCGCGTGCCTCAACCGTTTAACTTTACAATATCCCGCAGTATAATTCACTCAACATGTTTCTGAGCATTATATAATGAAAGACACATCATACGTAACAAGAATAATGGAATTCCGTAATGGAGTCATCAGCATCGAAAAATCCACTTTTTCTCGTTTAAAGCTTAATAAATTATGATCATGGCGCCAGCAGATGGTGCAGCGAGACAATTTCTCGAGCACGCTGTTGTTTTTCGATAGGCGATCAACCTTCCAGCGATAATATATTGCTGACCCGATCCCCTTACCGTTTTCAGCTTTTTAATCCTGTGATTTATGGTACGTACAGAAAACGATTTTTGAATACAATGAATTTCATTTTCGCTTCGATCGGCGATAAATTTCTCTCGGCGTGTGCGAACTGTTTTCATTAGGGTTGCTGTTGTTTGTATTTGATTCGTATGTGGGTTTAAGTGGAAAAATATTTTTGTGTTTATCTTTGATTACGTGGGGTGTAACCGCCAGTTTTAGGTGTATCTTCTTTACGTTGGATAGGTAAAATACATCTAATAACTAACGTGGTCTTTTACCAGTCTCGATCATTTAACAAACTGCTATACCATTGCTAAACTTCTGTTTTCTTTAAGTCAGTGGATTCAATAGGGTCGCGTCGACCCATCATCACTGCACTTTAATTTATAAAATGCCTCTATTTTTAAAAATAAGCTATTTTATATTTAATGCATTATACCAGTAAATAATCCGGTAAACAAAACACTAAATAAAATGAAGAAGCTGGTTGCATGGAAAATCTCCTCATTAAAAGTTCAAACTCTCCCATTTGGAGGATCTTAAGGTTTTTCGATTCTATGCCACGCAAGTAAGTGCGGTGCATGCTTCACTGGAACAATTGTCAGCTCGCCTTAGCAGCACAGTTACGTCACTGCCGTTAGTTCAAGTACCAAGTTCAGTAATTAATTGTGGTTGCAACAAGAAAAAAAAAATACCACAGGTATTTGTTTCGGGTTTGGGTGTTTGTGAGACCGGAAAGACTTTCGTAGTTCCTAATATCCACGACACAAGACTTGATCTGAGTGTGGGGCCAGGACTATGCATGTGACTGTTGGGTGTATTTATTTATTTATAATCATTTCGCTATTGTATTATTGTTGCATGTGATTGAATAACTAATAGATTTGAAGAATAATTGTTTGTCATGGTTAATTTTATTGGAGACCAATAGCGCGACCCAGCTCCGTCCGGATGCAGAAACACTTTTATGAAAATATTCTATCGCCCATGTTTATCAGAGACAAATGATAATGTAGGATTCTTGTTGGATTTTTTATTCAAAGCGGCCTAGATGTTTCAGGGCTTGGGACATATATGATACAGAAAATAAATCCTATGAAGCGGACTAGAGTTTTTAATTTTATGAAAGCAAAGGCGCGGCTAAAAGCTAGTCGTATAATAAAATTAATATTGCTCTTTGCAGCATGATGCGTCGTATCAAATATTATATTACATTCCTAGTAATTGGCATTTATAACGCAATAACGTTTAGATAGTATGTTATATTACAAGCTACAATCCTATAATCAATTTTTTAGGGGATTATTTAATGTTATATAGGAAATTGAAGATGAAGTAGGTACTAGTTATATCATGTCAATTTATTTATTATAATTATTTTTTATTGCTATGAATAGCGAGACGAGCATGCCATTCGTCTGACGGTAAGCGATACGACCGCTCATAAACAGTAGCAAAACCATAAATACCTTGAATTACAAAGCAATGCTTGGCATTCCATTGTGCACGCCATCCTGAGACATAAGATGTTAAGTCTCAATTTGTCCAGTAATTACTCTGACTACAATGCCGTTCCATCCGAAACACAACAGTGCATTTACACTGATGTTGATGTTAATTTCAACCAATTAGGTGAACTAGCAAGGCTGTATTTAATCATTCGACAAAAAATCTACAAATGTGGCTAACAAATGGTATTAGAATGATATCATTTTTGTAATTTTTGCAGTACAAAAGCTCAACATTGTATGGAGGTCTCGAGAGAACTTTGCACCGAGTCACAAAAGGAATCGCAAATCCTAGATTTGTCACTTGAGCGTGCAGTCGTAAACATAAATTATGTCAATGATTTCCTTCATTATACGAGTATAGGCTAGGTTACTGCTAAAATGGTATTATTAATTGTGTAATATACCACTTTAAAGGTGGTAGAGCCACGATGTTGTCTCAGCATGATTGGGGGTACCACTGTCTCATAGGAAATCGATATGATGCAACAGCTTGGATGTCGCGTTTCGTTCGGTGAGTGAGATTGCCAAATCCCTATATCTCTTCCCTCTTCCCGTCATTTTTCCTTCCCGCTCGTCTCCTAAGGGCCTGCCACATATCCTTGATCCAAGTGTTATGGATGTTCACGATGATGGACAACTTACAATCCGGTGTCCTGTTTGTTTGTTTGCCGGACCTAAACAATTAAATGAAATCGGGTTGGAAAAAGAACTTTTAATAGAATATAAATATTTGTGTGGATATACCTACATGTTTTAATCTGATGTGGAATGGAAGAAATTACTGCACAAAAACAAACCCGGCCGCTAATGCATTAATAAGTAAGCACTACACATTCCACGCCAATTGTCGTAAAATTACAACCAGTAAACCGATTAGAAAATGTATTATTTACAGGCATTCCCGAAATACCCCGCTGTATTAAAAGGGCCGAAGGAAACGTAAACAAAGCTTTTTGTTAGCAACAATTAATCAGCTTAGTGGGGACTAGGTGTTACGAAGTGGCTGCGTGTGGAAACTTCTTAAGAATTGGCTGGTGAAAGATACTTGCCACTTTGCTAAGCCTTAGAGCAGGTATACAAAACAATTGTTGTGTTTTTGTTTCTAATTTTCTTTTTAGATTGAATATATTTGAGATGTACGTGTGAATGAAGGTAATATTTATTTCAACGAAATCCGAAGTAGAAGTTGACTGGCGGAAAATAAGCTGTGGAGAGATTTCCACACCAAAACAAATGTTAGTGTGATCTATAAATATGATTGTTGTGTCTATGTGTTTCCGGGAACAAAATCTCTCGGAGTTAGCTTTCAATACCAACAACATAAGACTTGGTACCCTACTGTCGCATCAAGACTACTTAATAGGCAGTATGGATTTTTACTATTTTGGCCACTTTTAAACTTTAATAAAAAAGGTATTAATCTGTCTACAGATATGGATTTCGTGCTGTAAGGGGCTAACATCCAGCATTCAGAATGGTTAGGAAACATTACATTAGAATAATGACAGCATATAAATATGTCGTTTGTTTTTTGCTGCTTCTGTCATCACATTAAGATCATTGAGCTACATAAAACTTTGCTGATTACATTACAGCACTATTTACACAGGTGAAACGGAAGAACGCTTGGAAACGCAGCGCGCCGTGGAGTCGCGACTTGATTGCAAATCGATACCAAAGTTTTGCATACGGCAAGAAAGCCAATGTGCAAGTCATGTTCATTCAAGCGATTATGTCGTTTGCTCCTACTGACTTATGATCTCAACCTATTTTCCCGACAAGACTGTTTAGGCCTCGTGCTAATTTAGCTCTATAATCTGTGAGTGCTAAATCCTGTAGGTCGTATGTGTCACGGACGAGAGTAGATAGCGCTGTTCCTACGCATTTGCAATGCAAATGGGCCGCATCAGAATTCTGTACATACGCTTTAGCCTTGTGACGGACAAACACTTTTGTTTAAAAAACTAATTGCATTCGTCGTATCATGCTACTTGTAAAGAAGTTTCAGAAGCAATTATAATATTGCATTACAAACAGCCGGACAATAAACTTCCGCATTATTCCGTACAAAATCAGTTTCAGCGAACTTTTATATAATTAAAACTGTGGATTTGCGCCGCCGCCGTTGCAGGAGCGAATAATTCATAAGAAGGTTAATTAAATTCGTTCTTCCGCAGCGCTTCGGAGTACGTATAAAATTGAATTACGGCCATTAATCTAATCTCGCACATTGGCTCTCAATTCTGCACGGTTATGGGCACACCACTAAACCGTTTCCAGTCTCATTATTACGTTGGAGAGGCTTTACATTTAACTCCATACGAGGATTTTGCGAAATCCTTACGCTAATTCTCGGGTTTAACTTTGGACTCACGATGGGACTAATTGCAATTTAAAACGAGCTTATACTTGATAGTATTGAGAGTGAAATAAAAGTGGAGTCAGTATTAACGTTTGAATTTTGTTGGATTCCACTTGATTTCAAATATTAGATTTAGATTTACCAAAATATAATGGATCCCATTTAGTTAGGGAGCTGAGGAGGCTAAATGGGGATTTACTCGAGCGTCGTCCGAATGATGAAAATTTGAAGCATAGATAATTGGAAAGGTTCTATGATTTTTTTCCATTCACTGGTGTGGTAAGCGTCTACAAGTGGTGTACTACTGGTGGTAGATCTCTCATATGTCTATTTCTCCCGTCAAACAACAGTGTAAATGCACTATTGTGTTTCGGATTGAAGGGCATTGTAGCTAGAGTAACTACAGAATATATTGAGACTTAGCATCTTATGTCTCAGGATGGCGAGCGCAGTGGAATGATAAGCATTGCTTTGTAATTTAAGGTTTGGTTTTGCTATTGTTTATGAGCGGTCGTATCGCTTACCATCAGGCGAACGGCATGAAAGTTTCGCTTATAAAAAAAAACAAGTTTGCAAAAATGCAAAAAAGATAGTTATATCGAAATACTCGAGTGTGTCAGATATTAACATTTTCGAAGCTCCAGCATCTCCCTGATACCAAAAGCACGTTAATCTGACAATATTTGTGGTGGAGGTGGCCACACGAAAGGTTAAAAATAGTATTTTTTAGAGGTGTTCAGACATTTGGAAGGGATGTTAAATGAACTCTAAAAATGCCGCCATTCAAAAGACTAACGTTTTGGAAGTAACAAAAGCTTGTAGAGAATGTTTGAAAATGCAAAAAAAATCGCCATCTTGGAATACTCGAACGGGTCAGATTTTTAAATAGAAAGTTCGGCTTAATGTTTTAGTGATTATATGCTAAAATCTGACGATTATTTTAAGGAATACTCTTAATCTGACAATTTGAATTGTTTTTGTTTTTACTAAAAAGGACATTAGATTATCTAAATATTTGAAGAATAATTTGTATGGGAATTATATTCATTTAATTGCTACATACTTTATTTTTATTTACTATTTACTCCATCTCGGCCATCTTATTTCCATAGATATAAGAATTTAATTACTTCAATTTGTGGAAATCGTCAGATTATATTTAATTCGTAATCTTTGCGTGACACATTTGAATTAAAATATATATAAAACCATGCTCGAAAATGTACAAGACAGCATTTTTTTGGATCCTTGTAACCCCCCACTCGCTTACGCTACGCTCGAATCGTCAGAGTATTGAAATGTACACTCATTAGCTTGTAATTAACCTAGCTTATCTTATCTGACGCGCTTTTGTATATCCGATGATCTTTTATTTCTGTCCGAACATAAAGAGCCCATATATGGTGGAGGTACTCAGTAGGATGTAAGGATCCCCCCATATATTAATCTGACGAGTTTTTTACAGAAATCTCACTGGGGTCCCTACCTAATTATTTTTATTTACATAAGTGGGTGGCGACCTGTTGTTAACTGAACAAAAATGACTGCCAATAAGTTCACGATGGTTTCAATAGAAGATTGCTATTTCAGCTAGTTTTAGAAAAAAGTTGAAGAGTTCCGAAAATTGCTATATCTTGAAATTAAACTCAGCACTTCTCAATTTTCTGTATATAATACGTTATACTACATCAAAGATTGAGTATAATAATAATACGATGTCTAAAAATATATTGATGGAAACGTCGTTGTTTCATTATTGTTTGAGAAGGGTCCTCTGCGAAAAGATTATATTTTATAATGAGCAATTTCATGTAAGCCTGTCAAGTCTTCGTTTTATTTGTATACCTATATATATACCTATACCTGGTTATAATGTTTTATTTACGTTCTCTGTTAATATTATTTGATTTCTTATTCTGCGTTTCCCGGCTTTTGTGTTTACAATATTTCACTTGCAGGTCGGGTCTTATTTTCAAAATGATCATGTTTTATGTTATTTTATATTCGTGAGCTAAGATAAAATAATATAAAACAGAATTTAAGCGCTAAAATTAATTAGTTATTATATTAATTAATACATCTTATAAAAGGATTTATTATTTTATATTTACCCGTTTAGAAAAACAATGAAGAAATGTTGCATTCTAATTGCTTATTTGGCTCCCTTATAAATCATTTTTATTGAGCTTTCATTTCAATAGGCTATGGCAAGTTACGGCCAATTTTCTTAAGAGCATTGTAATATAGATTGTCAATAGCCACTCGGTTATCCACTAAAGCACCCCAAAACAAAGGGGTTATCTGTAAAATTTACGACCAATAAAATTGGCGTGGAACACCTTTACAGAAGAAAATATGAAAATATTCCATTTTGTCCGGAATAAATTACCCCAAATTGCTTGAAATTTGGATTGTGGCCGAACCCTTTAAATCGAGAATACAGATTATGGTGCGCCATCAATGCAAAGATAATCGAGTTATTCAGAATGATATGTTTATGACTGAAAACTCGCGTGGGTGAAATATCCGATTTATACTGGCTTTATTGGGAGTAATTGAATTTAAATAATATTTTAGGAAATAGATCGAGTTTCGTCAACATTTTCAGCCTTATATTTATTAGTGTCTGGTTTTATTGCATAGTTTTACGACTGAGTAAAGGCCAATCTTTTGACCTACTCTCAAAGATATCGAATTCTTTGGGTTATAAAAAACCAACACATTATATAACTGTCTTTATATATTATATAACATTAATAACACATTAATATTTGTCTGTTCTAACATACTTCTGAATGATTAAACCTGTTTTTAAGAACGTCTCAATCCGCAAATGTTGAGAAATTAAAATAAAAAAACCATGTCATATTTTCAATTTTCAATTATAGGGAGATACTACAAACATATAAAAAACAGGGGTTACTCATCAAAAAAATCCTCTCACCACGGCTACAATGTCTTTCAAACCGAAGCACAGCAGTGCATTTACACTGCTATTTGGCGAGAGAAATAGACATTGCGGTGGTACCTATCCAGGTGGCCTCTCATATATGAAGGACCTACCATCAGTAATAGTAAATGTAAAGTTTGCTCCGGATGTTTTGACTAATAAAAAAAAGGTATAAATACAGCCTCTTTATGTTTTTATTTAAAATAACTTTTGTATTTTTCCACGCAGAAATAAAGGTCAATTTGCTTATGAACTTGGGAGGAATCTTAAAGAATATTTTTATCATCTTAATAAACTCCAAAAATGCTTCAAGTTATTCTATTTAACTATGCTCTGTTAACTGTGGTTTTTTGTCATTAGACTGCCAGTTTAGAGTTTCTAAAGTCTATGGCAGTATGAAGCCACAACTAAAAGACTGGATTTTTGTATTATAATTCATCAACCTGGACTCCGGAATTTGGTGAAATCTCTTACTGGTGGTAGGTCTCTCATATGTTAGGGGCTACCTGAGTAGGTACCACTACAGTGTCCATTTCTCTCGCCAAACAGTACTGTAAATGCACTGTTGTGTGTCGTAGTAACTACCGGACATAATGAGACTTAACATCTTATGTCTCAGGATGGCGAGCGCAGTGTAATGCCTTGTTGCTTTGTTAAAAAAAAATGTGATCAATATGGCGATAGGCACCCTGGTATCGTGAGACGGACCACACAAGCAAATAGTGGATATCCTGGCAGCATTTCTAGCTAACGCTTCTGGGAAATAGGAGTGATGTATACAAATTAATAATTTGCTGGCGAGAAATGGTTATACCTCTTCGGTAGATATAATTATCTCGGTCTGTTTGTAACACGATACACACAAAGTTAACTCGAACCTTAACACACTATACAGGGTATATCAAGACTGCTACCGTAAACGAAGCCGGTGGGTAGTTTTAGTGACTTCAGACATAATGCAACTAAAAATTTTGCCCAAAAAAGCGAAAACGAAGTTTTTTTTTTCTATCGTTTTATTTGGGTGGTAAATACATAGTTTTTTTTAAATAATAGTATAAACCTATTTATTTTTAAAGATGCTGTGGTACACAAGGGATTTTAGGAAAAATTATGGATTTATCACCCAAACACGCTGATATATAAAAAAAACACAAAAAAATATTGACGGTTTCTTTGCGAAATTTCTATTTGCATTGTATTTATAGCCACTAAAACTATCGCCTGGCTTCGTTTTCGGTAGCAGTCTTGATATACCATTTAGGGATACATTGAAATAAAATAAATGTTCAAGCAATAGGAACTGTATTGTCTATTTTGTATACTAACATGACTAAGTGACTCCAATGCTCTCACATGCTCATATGCACTCTCCCCCCCCCCCCCCCCCTTCTCTTCAGCCATAGGAAGTCCACTGCTGAACATACGCCACCCCTAAGGATACATATATCTAAAAAGAGTAAGGTGAGATATATTTAGTCAGTCAGAGACAATTATGCGGTCCTTGACGACACCAGATCGGGTCAATATATTCTAAAGCAAAAACTACTTTAGTTTATAAAATTACAACCACAGGAGTGCCATTAATTCGCCTAAAATATGCGAATAATTGTTCATTAACGTATAATGGTTGTACGTTGTACATCAAAATTGTAATTAGTGGGTACAGCCGACGCCAGCGATCGTGTAAAAAGTGCAATTTATTTCACCAGAAGTCACCGGATGAAATATTATAGGCGAATAATGCTTTTTATTCGAATTTCGCGAATGTTTCCTCTTTAATGAGGATACATTTTTGTTTATTTTTACTTTATTTTGTAATTCATTTTTGTCAACAAAATGCATTTATTTATAACTTCCTTTGAGTAGTAAACGAATTATTGTTCTTATTATTATTATCTATTAGTTTGTGGTATGCAGGTTTCCTCACGATGTTATCCTTCACCATTTTAGTGCGTGGTGATTGACTATCAATACACACATGACTCCGAAAAGTTAGAGGTGTGCCCTGGGATTTGAACCCGCGACCACCGTGAATACGTTGGCAGCCGCGTCTGGTCCGTTTACCAACAGGCCACCACGCACTTACCCACGCACGCACGCAAACCTGCATACCATAGCGGTTTATAAGAATTTCTATGGTATGTAAGTCCGCCAACCCGCACTAGGCCAGCGTGGTGGACTATATGGCCTAACCACTCTCAATTGTACTGTCAATTGTAGAGTAGGCCCGTGCCCTGCAGTGGGACGTATATGGGCTGATACAGACAGACAGATTAGTTTGTGGTAGCACATATTATAGATTGTAAACGATAATTTGGATCCGTTAGTAGGCTTAAAAAAAACCCAGGACTGATTTTTTTGGCCGATAAGCTCCTCTCTTACCGCAATTAGGACAAGAGTAAACTAGGCGAACTGCGTGCCATATTGTCATCTCTGCACGAATACTTGTATATGTATGACTTATGTATGTAGCATACGAGTATATGCTCAGAACATAAATACGTATAAATATATGAGTTATGTAAAGCCTTAAAAAGACCATAGTGTTATGACCTAGTTAATAGCTTATTTTAAAGTATTTACGCAAAGGTGTTTAAAAATCAAGACTACACCTCAAAGTGGAAACCTAATAAATCTGGAATTGTCCAGTCTACTTAGACCTCTGAGCTGACTCAATTTTCTCAAGTAATTGGAGCTAACTGAGAGACTTTTGTGCTAAATCTCGATGTTAATTACCTGGCCAAAAATAGTTCTTTGTGAGGTTTAATTAACCAACTACGTCGCTTTAAATATGCAGGTGTTCTAACTACGAGGCAGTTAGTTAATGGTTATATAAAGCTAGTAATAATAATTAGTGGACTCCACATTCAGTAGTAGTTTAATATTAGCTTCTATCAATTATTTCACCTTTCAATTTCAATAATGCCTCGGTGGCGTAGTTGTTCTATGATACGATTACGAAGCTGAGGTCTCGGGTTCGAATCCTGGGTCGGAAAAAGTCATATCCGATTTTTCCATTCACTATCAGTCCGAAGTCAGGAATTTGTGTCTAATATCACATCGTGGGACGGATCATACAAGGCGAAATATGTGTGCCCTGATAGCACCACTGCCTACCCCTTCTGGAAAAAGGGGTGAGTTTATATATATGAGTAAATTCAATATTTAAAATAGATAACGAATTTTATTAATAAAATAGAGAATTTATGTCCAAGTATCTACAACTGTACAAAGTTTTAAGCCGATGGCAATACAACTGGCTACTAGGGAATCTACAGAGAAAGATAAATTGAAACAAAGGCAGACAGAACTTAAGTCTAACCACAACGGTACTGTTTAAATGTTAAAGCCTCTGGAATATTTAAATTTTCTTTTGCTTAGTACAACTTTGCCACAATGACTTTTCTAATTACATGAGTAAAACGTGGCCGATAAATCTCCAGTGGAGGAAACTTGGAGTGAACTTTCTAAAATGTTTTCGACTCTTTCAGTTTAACCCTCACAAATCGATTTTACGGTTACATCTTCGTAGAATTCATCAATGTACGTTTGATGTTTGGGCACACGAAAATTGTGAAGTACCGACTATTTATAAATACACTACTTATATATTTGACACCCTCCGTGGTGCAGTCGGTTAGACGCCGCCTGTGAAATGAGATGACGCGGGTTCGATCCCCGCACCGAGAGAAATGTTTGTGCAGCCCAGGAATATTTCTTTCGGGTCTGGGTGTTTGTGACACTGAAAAGTCTCTCGTAGTTCCTGATACCCACGACACAATACACGATCTCAGTGTGGGATTAGGACTATGTATGTGATTGTTGGCTGTTATTTATTTATACATCCAACTCACGCCTTTTAACAGAAAGGGTAGGCAAAGTTGCAACCAGGACATTAACAGTTCGCCTTGTATTTCCGTCCCACGATGTGATAAGGGGTGGGCCTATCGCCATATCAGGCACAAATTCCTGAGTCCGGGCCGATAATGAATAGAAAAATCCAATATCACTTTGCCCGACCCGGGTTCGATCCCGAGACCACAGCTTTGTCATACCTTAGTACAACTGCGCCACCAAGGCAGACCTATTATTTTTAATAATATTGCATAAATGTGCTTTGGATGGATTTTTAAATTTTTTGAGCGAAAAATAACTTGAATATTTTATTAAACAGTGTTAAAAAATAAATAAAGGAATAATTCCGTATGTAATCGTATATTAATATACTGTTAGTACTATTATACTACTAGGCTTGACAATTGCCAATGTACATAAATCTAATTACGCACACACCGAACTGTATTAAGTCAATATATTCGTTCCAAATTTGCTGACGTTATTCTGTCGACTGCTTATAGATACAATGGTCCCTCGTCAGTAGATTTTGTATTTTATAGGCATTGCACTTCACCGTGCTAGTATAAAAAGACAATTTATAAAGTTATTCTTTCCTAATTTTTCAAAACAAATTCCGACAATAGAGTAGCAACCCTGTAAAAGTAATATTTTAAGGGATTACTTTGATTGTTAATTACCTCTGGAGCAGTCTCACTAGCAAAAGTTTCGTAAAACTCTGTTAACGTGACTTGTATATTTAGACTATGTTTGTTGTAATTGTTTTCAACGTTTTATTTTCAAAATATTTTAATTTTTTCTCAGCTGGAGTTAAAACTTCAAGTCTAATAATAATAAAAAAAAAGTATTATTTGAGAGAACTTCTTGCTTTTTGCGACTTAAAATATTTGTTTCGCGTTCAGATTTTGCAAAAAATCTTAAACTCTAGTTCTTGATTTCCACGACTTAAGATTTGTATCTTAGTGGGATCAGGACTATGTTTGGGACTGTTAGAGTATTTGTTATTTAAAAAAAAATATATTTTAAAAGTTAATCAATATTATATTTATTTATATAAACTTAACGCATTTTATCAAAGCATGATTCACTCGCAAACACTCGTAATCAAAAACACATGTATCTCTACAAATATTTCTTCGGCGGACAATGATTGGCATTTCAATTTGGGACGAGTTGCACATACCTAGCATAGTGGAATGGAATGCGATTTATCCTGTACCAGGCAAGGCAACAAACATTCGTTTATCTAGAGCCAACCACCGACTTTTTTGATTCTCCTAAATTACAATCTGATCCAATTTGCTGCAAATGTTTTAGTCCGGTCATTTTAGACAATTGAAATAAAGAAAATTCCGACAGAGCCAAATCTTCGTAGAGACCTTAGGTTTACCACAAGGAATAAAGTGTCAAAAGTCCCCATCAGTCCCATGTGAGCTTAGGGACTTATTCGGGGCCCAAGGTAAAAATTTTAGGTTTTTTGGATTTTTCTCGAAAACGGAAAGTTTTATCGAAAAAGTACCTCAGAGCAAAGTTGTAGATCTTAAAATTCTCTATAAAAATGGTCCCTATAATTTTTTTTCTCTAAGACCCACTATTTCCCAGATATTACGCTTGTAAGAATCACGTTCTACATAGTATGCACACATATGCCACGTATATACATATTTAGGTACTCAAGCAAGCAAAAATGCCTACTCGTATCTCTTTTATGTATACATTATACTATTCTAAGAAAATTTACTCTAAATTGACGATTGCTTTCAATCAGTCAATGCTGAGGTTGATTGTACAAACGCTGCTTACGTTATTGATGCAGGATATCTACTACATCACGTTGTGTGGGATCGAGAAGAAACCTTTAACGTAATTTTTGAAAAATATGTTCAGTATTTACGTAGACATTATGGTCATACAGTTACGGTAGTATTTGATGGCTATAGTGACACAACAAAGAACATAAAAGCTGCAGAACAACGTCGTCGTGCTACAAAAACATCCTCAGGTACCGACATAATGTTTGACGAATTTATGACAGTTCCAGTTAATCAACAACATTTTTTTGCAAACATTAATAATAAATCTCGTTTTATTTCTATGTTGAGTAACAAATTAACAGCTGAAAATATTGCCGTGAAACAAGCTCCGAATGACGCCGATGTCCTCATAATTGAAACAGCAATAGAACAATTTAATGCAAGAAATACAACTATTGTAGTAGGTGAAGATGTTGATTTATTAGTACTATTCACTGCAAGGACTCCATCTGATAAAATTATTTACTTTTTAAAACCTGGAAAGGCGCAGCAACGGACAGAAATATATTCTTCTAAAAGTTTATCAGCTTATCCAAAATGCCAAAACTTTATTTTATTTTTACATGCGATAACCGGGTGCGATACTACGTCAGCAATGTTTAGAAGGGGCAAAAATTCAGTATTAAAATTATTTGAAAAAAATGATTTGATTGACTGCGCAAAAGTATTTACAGAAATTAATTCTTCACCTCAAATACTAATTACTAAAGGAATTCGGTTTCTTCTTGCGGTTTATGGAGCTCCAAAAAAAATTGATTGCATAGATACGTACAGATATTTAACATTTGTAAAAAATACACGAAACAAAAAGCAAGTACAGCTATCTTGTCTTCCTCCAACATCGGCATCTGCTACTCAACATTTGTTTCGAGTATACTATCAAGTTCAGACATGGCAAGGCAATGAACTGAACCCTGAAGACTGGGGTTGGAAATTGATAAATAATACTTTGGAACCGATTCGAACTTTACTGCCCCCTGCTCCAGAAAAACTTCTTAACACTATTTTTTGCAATTGCAAGAAAGGTTGTAGTGCCAAATGTGGCTGTAAAAAAGTAGGGTTGCAGTGTTCTCCAGCGTGTACCAATTGCCAAGGTGTCTCTTGCTCAAATGTTCAATTAAATACAAGAGAGGAAAATTCATGTGATTTTGATGAAGAGACAACTGATTCATCTTCATTTGAACAATTTCTAAGCGTTCATCAACAGGAAGGAGAAGAAGAAGAACAAGAAGAAATTGAAGAAAACATGATTGTTGAAGTTGAATATGAAGAGTATGAGTCAGATTAAAGTAATAAAAAAAAGTTAGAACGACAGTTAAACTCAGTAACCCATATCAATAATCTTCATACTATTAAATAATTATTGTTCCTGAAAATAACGTCATAAAGGTTCGTGGAATAGGCTTACCGGGGATACCACGTTAAAAAAAACGCGCCGAGTACACTACCTCACAGGTGGTGTGGAAATGTGTGCATATTTTGTAGAACGTGATTCTTACAAGCGGAATATCTGGGAAATAGTGGGTCTTAGAGAAAAAATCATAGGGACCATTTTTATTGAGAATTTTAAGATCTACAACTTTGCTCTGAGGTACTTTTTCGATAAAACTTACCGTTTTCGAGAAAAATCCAAAAAACCTAAAATTTTTACCTTGGGCCCCGAATAAGTCCCTAAGCTCACATGGGACTGATGGGGACTTTTGACACTTTATTCCTTGTGGTAAACCTAAGGTCTCTACGAAGATTTGGCTCTGTCGGAATTTTCTTTATTTGATCACTATTTTTATGTCTAAAATGACCGGACTATTTTGGGAATCTGACAAAATAAACTTTGGTGCCTTTAAGCCGAAGCGTTTGGCGAATTAGTCGAGGAAAGGTTTATAAATTATTATTTATGAAAATAGGATAAAAATATATTACGGATGTTATAAATAGTGATTTTATTGTCTCAGATTGTCAAATACAAAAATAATATACTATGTATTGATTTTTTGTTTTATTTTATTAATTTTGAACGGGAGATATCGTTTAAACGTAGAACCCGACAAATAATAAGCAATGCTTTTAAATTAAAAAGGCAAAACATTGTTACAAAGCTATTTAAGTTGGTAAATCATCCTGAATCCTTACATTAAAAAGTTTATGAACTGAAAAATGTCTTAAATCACCTTTTATTCAATAATCCAAAAAAGCAACAGAAACCGCGATGCACAGTTAGTATTATTTAGATGAAGAACGCCATTACAGCGAGCATGCGCCCACCACAAACTTATTACAAACATTTATTTCGGCCAAAAACCGGGGCCACGTAAATTACTTCGGTATCTTCCGAAGCAAAAACATAATTAATGTTGCGTTGTTTGTAATCAGAGAACTAAGTGGCACACAACGAGCGCCAGATGCTGCTCTCTTATTTCTACTCCGCCTTTTATTTAGCGATACACCTATTTCATGTCAGTGATTTCATGTATTGCTGAACGCTAAAATACTTACGATTTTATAAGAAAATGTTGCATTGAGAACTGTTGTAACTGATATTTTTATCACAAAACTGTCACCCGTTAAATTAAAAAAAATCATCAATCCACCCTTCAGCCAAAGAAAGTCCAAACTACATACGCCTCTGCCAATTATTTCCATAATTTCCCCCATATTGATAAAATCCAAGAATCTACTTTAAAAAAAATACTTTATTTTCATTATCTTAACATAATCTAAATACAAATTGTAATTTTTGGAGCATTGCTTTTAAGTATTTGTTATGTATTTGTGTAATAAGGTTTTTTTTAGTGACTATTTATTGATAGCAGCAAAAGAGAAAACGATTTACTTGATGGTAGGTAAATGATTACTATTGATCGCGAACACATGGACCATGGGTCGTTGCCGGTGTTTTAAATTGGATAAACGAAAGAGAATAAAAAGACTGGAAGGTTAGAGGTTTTGAATTCAAGTACTGGAGACCCAAAACCTCTAACCTTCCAGTCTTTTTATTCTCTTTCGTTTATCCAATTTAAAACACCGGCAACGACCCATGGTCCATGTGTTCGCGATCAATAGTAATCATTTACCTACCATCAAGTAAATCGTTTTCTCTTTTGCTGCTATCAATAAATAGTCACTAAAAAAAACCTTATTACACAAATACATAACAAATACTTAAAAGCAATGCTCCAAAAATTACAATTTGTATTTAGATTATGTTAAGATAATGAAAATAAAGTATTTTTTTTAAAGTAGATTCTTGGATTTTATCAATATGGGGGAAATTATGGAAATAATTGGCAGAGGCGTATGTAGTTTGGACTTTCTTTGGCTGAAGGGTGGATTGATGATTTTTTTTAATTTAACGGGTGACAGTTTTGTGATAAAAATATCAGTTACAACAGTTCTCAATGCAACATTTTCTTATAAAATCGTAAGTATTTTAGCGTTCAGCAATACATGAAATCACTGACATGAAATAGGTGTATCGCTAAATAAAAGGCGGAGTAGAAATAAGAGAGCAGCATCTGGCGCTCGTTGTGTGCCACTTAGTTCTCTGATTACAAACAACGCAACATTAATTATGTTTTTGCTTCGGAAGATACCGAAGTAATTTACGTGGCCCCGGTTTTTGGCCGAAATAAATGTTTGTAATAAGTTTGTGGTGGGCGCATGCTCGCTGTAATGGCGTTCTTCATCTAAATAATACTAACTGTGCATCGCGGTTTCTGTTGCTTTTTTGGATTATTGAATAAAAGGTGATTTAAGACATTTTTCAGTTCATAAACTTTTTAATGTAAGGATTCAGGATGATTTACCAACTTAAATAGCTTTGTAACAATGTTTTGCCTTTTTAATTTAAAAGCATTGCTTATTATTTGTCGGGTTCTACGTTTAAACGATATCTCCCGTTCAAAATTAATAAAATAAAACAAAAAATCAATACATAGTATATTATTTTTGTATTTGACAATCTGAGACAATAAAATCACTATTTATAACATCCGTAATATATTTTTATCCTATTTTCATAAATAATAATTTATAAACCTTTCCTCGACAAAAAATAAACAAAAATAAAAACAATATACCAATCAATGAAATTCCCTTAATTAGACATAAAAATCAAACTATAACTGACCCTACACAAATCGCAAAAACGTTTAATGATTTTTTTATTGATGACATTGAGACAAATAATTATAATGAAGACAACTTAAATAAGTACACATTGACATACAATAATTCCAATTCCTGTTTTATGAAACCCACTAATGTATATGACATATGCAAAATAATAAATTCTTTGAATAATACGAACAGCACAGGATATGACGGCATATGTGCAAAAATTATTAAGAGCGTTGCTAATATAATAGCTCCAGTAATCACCTTCATATTTAACCGTTGTATAGAGAATGGATGTTTCCCATCTAAGTTGAAAACATCTGTAGTTACCCCGATTTTTAAAAAAATAGACAGACAAGACGTACATTATTACAGACCAATTGCTCTTATACCCGTTTTGGCTAAAGTTTTTGAAAAAGTGTTATACAATAATCTTAACGAATATCTTGAAAAAAATAAGATTATAGCAAGCAATCAGTTGGGGTTCCGTAAAGGTAAATCTACAAATATGGCATTGCAACAATTTCTGAAAATTGTCTTGTCAGGGCTGGAGGACAAGAAACAAGTCACAGCTTTATATATGGATATGACAAAGGCATTTGATCATGTAAACCATAATTTACTGCTGAAAAAACTTGAAATATATGGTGTGAGAGGTAACACTTTAGACATGTTCAAATCTTACCTTATGGACCGAAAACAGTACACTGAGATTACAAGAATCTGTCCCAAAACCGCAACTCAAAGAAAGTTTCTTTCGGATGCCAGATTTGTTAAATGTGGAGTACCTCAAGGGAGTATATTGGGACCATTACTATTTTTAATTTATATTAATGACTTTCCTAAAGCTATAAACCACCCCATGGTCCTATTTGCAGATGATAGCACAGCACTATTTACGGATAAGAATTGTCATAATCAAGGAAATGAAATTAATAAAGCACTAAAAGACATTATTGAATGGTTAAAAAATAATAATCTTGTTATAAATTTAGACAAAACAGTTTATATGACATTTAAAAATAAAAACTCAAAGACAGAGCCACTGACAATACAATACAATGATAAATTTATTAGCGAGACAAAATGTACTAAATTCTTAGGCATTTATATAGACTCAAACTTGTCATGGAGAACACACGTTCAGCATATATGTACTAAGCTCAGTCAATGCTCATACGCATTATACATGCTTAGAAAGGTAGCTAACCACATTACTGTGTTGACAGCTTATCATGCTTATGTGGGGTCCACGTTGCGATATGGTGTATTATGTTGGGCAAACTCTCCCAATAAAAACTCTGCATTCAAAGCCCAGAAGAAATGTATTAGAGCTATGTGTGGCCTCTGCCAGACTGATTCCTGTAAAGAATATTTTCGTACTCTGAAAATATTAACACTTCCCTCGATTTATATTTATGAAGCAGCTCTTTTAGTTCGAAGTGAAATTAAACAATATAAAACACTAAAAAGCACTAGATACAATACGCAGCTTTCGACTCTGAAAACTAGAACAAAATTATATAAGGACAGTATATTTAGTACAAGTATACAAATTTACAATAAATTACCAGCAAATATTAAAGAGTTTAGCTCAGCTCATAAGTTTAAATGTAGTTTAAGAACCCTTTTAATAGATAAAGCATATTATTCATTAAATGAATTTTTTGACGATAAAATGTTATAAACAGTAAGTTCCTAAATACACAATTTATATTATAATAATTTGATTTAGTTATTTTATTTAGTAAGGAAATTTTATTAATCTATTATTTGTGACATTGATTGTTTGTATTTTTGATATTATTGTTATGTATAATTTAGGCCCACATTTAGGCCACAAGTGACAAACATGTAGAATAATGGATTTTTTTTTATACAATACTTTACTTGATCGACATATTTGTAATTTGCATGCCCAGTCAGGGTTGAATACAGTGAAACTTTCTACCCACGTAACATCTGTACCAATTTATGTAACCTGTATTCTGCAAATAAATGAATTTGAATTTGAATTTGAATTCGACTAATTCGCCAAACGCTTCGGCTTAAAGGCACCAAAGTTTATTTTGTCAGATTCCCAAAACATTTGCAGCAAATTGGATCAGATTGTAATTTAGGAGAATCAAAAAAGTCGGTGGTTGGCTCTAGATAAACGAATGTTTGTTGCCTTGCCTGGTACAGGATAAATCGCATTCCATTCCACTATGCTAGGTATGTGCAACTCGTCCCAAATTGAAATGCCAATCATTGTCCGCCGAAGAAATATTTGTAGAGATACATGTGTTTTTGATTACGAGTGTTTGCGAGTGAATCATGCTTTGATAAAATGCGTTAAGTTTATATAAATAAATATAATATTGATTAACTTTTAAAATATATTTTTTTTTAAATAACAAATACTCTAACAGTCCCAAACATAGTCCTGATCCCACTAAGATACAAATCTTAAGTCGTGGAAATCAAGAACTAGAGTTTAAGATTTTTTGCAAAATCTGAACGCGAAACAAATATTTTAAGTCGCAAAAAGCAAGAAGTTCTCTCAAATAATACTTTTTTTTTATTATTATTAGACTTGAAGTTTTAACTCCAGCTGAGAAAAAATTAAAATATTTTGAAAATAAAACGTTGAAAACAATTACAACAAACATAGTCTAAATATACAAGTCACGTTAACAGAGTTTTACGAAACTTTTGCTAGTGAGACTGCTCCAGAGGTAATTAACAATCAACGTAATCCCTTAAAATATTACTTTTACAGGGTTGCTACTCTATTGTCGGAATTTGTTTTGAAAAATTAGGAAAGAATAACTTTATAAATTGTCTTTTTATACTAGCACGGTGAAGTGCAATGCCTATAAAATACAAAATCTACTGACGAGGGACCATTGTATCTATAAGCAGTCGACAGAATAACGTCAGCAAATTTGGAACGAATATATTGACTTAATACAGTTCGGTGTGTGCGTAATTAGATTTATGTACATTGGCAATTGTCAAGCCTAGTAGTATAATAGTACTAACAGTATATTAATATACGATTACATACGGAATTATTCCTTTATTTATTTTTTAACACTGTTTAATAAAATATTCAAGTTATTTTTCGCTCAAAAAATTTAAAAATCCATCCAAAGCACATTTATGCAATATTATTAAAAATAATAGGTCTGCCTTGGTGGCGCAGTTGTACTAAGGTATGACAAAGCTGTGGTCTCGGGATCGAACCCGGGTCGGGCAAAGTGATATTGGATTTTTCTATTCATTATCGGCCCGGACTCAGGAATTTGTGCCTGATATGGCGATAGGCCCACCCCTTATCACATCGTGGGACGGAAATACAAGGCGAACTGTTAATGTCCTGGTTGCAACTTTGCCTACCCTTTCTGTTAAAAGGCGTGAGTTGGATGTATAAATAAATAACAGCCAACAATCACATACATAGTCCTAATCCCACACTGAGATCGTGTATTGTGTCGTGGGTATCAGGAACTACGAGAGACTTTTCAGTGTCACAAACACCCAGACCCGAAAGAAATATTCCTGGGCTGCACAAACATTTCTCTCGGTGCGGGGATCGAACCCGCGTCATCTCATTTCACAGGCGGCGTCTAACCGACTGCACCACGGAGGGTGTCAAATATATAAGTAGTGTATTTATAAATAGTCGGTACTTCACAATTTTCGTGTGCCCAAACATCAAACGTACATTGATGAATTCTACGAAGATGTAACCGTAAAATCGATTTGTGAGGGTTAAACTGAAAGAGTCGAAAACATTTTAGAAAGTTCACTCCAAGTTTCCTCCACTGGAGATTTATCGGCCACGTTTTACTCATGTAATTAGAAAAGTCATTGTGGCAAAGTTGTACTAAGCAAAAGAAAATTTAAATATTCCAGAGGCTTTAACATTTAAACAGTACCGTTGTGGTTAGACTTAAGTTCTGTCTGCCTTTGTTTCAATTTATCTTTCTCTGTAGATTCCCTAGTAGCCAGTTGTATTGCCATCGGCTTAAAACTTTGTACAGTTGTAGATACTTGGACATAAATTCTCTATTTTATTAATAAAATTCGTTATCTATTTTAAATGTTGCGTTGTTTGTAATCAGAGAACTAAGTGGCACACAACGAGCGCCAGATGCTGCTCTCTTATTTCTACTCCGCCTTTTATTTAGCGATACACCTATTTCATGTCAGTGATTTCATGTATTGCTGAACGCTAAAATACTTACGATTTTATAAGAAAATGTTGCATTGAGAACTGTTGTAACTGATATTTTTATCACAAAACTGTCACCCGTTAAATTAAAAAAAATCATCAATCCACCCTTCAGCCAAAGAAAGTCCAAACTACATACGCCTCTGCCAATTATTTCCATAATTTCCCCCATATTGATAAAATCCAAGAATCTACTTTAAAAAAAATACTTTATTTTCATTATCTTAACATAATCTAAATACAAATTGTAATTTTTGGAGCATTGCTTTTAAGTATTTGTTATGTATTTGTGTAATAAGGTTTTTTTTAGTGACTATTTATTGATAGCAGCAAAAGAGAAAACGATTTACTTGATGGTAGGTAAATGATTACTATTGATCGCGAACACATGGACCATGGGTCGTTGCCGGTGTTTTAAATTGGATAAACGAAAGAGAATAAAAAGACTGGAAGGTTAGAGGTTTTGGGTCTCCAGTACTTGAATTCAAAACATAAACCTATCTTTAATAATTAAAAAAAATAATCGTTTATTTGGTTTAGAGAAATGTACTCTTACAAGTTCAAATAAAATAAAAATATTACAATAAAATTCTACGAAAGGAATAATTACCTAGGTACTGAAAAGATTGCGAGAAGATTGTGGACATGGCGTAACTAGAAAACGAATAAAAACTGAAATATACTCCCTAATGCCTGAGCTACGGCGCTGATTTCTTCAGCTGACTCAAAATATGTATAATGTAGAATTAAACAAATTATAATATTAATGATCTAATCGGGTAATACACTAAATAATCGATTAATATCATTCATCAAAATGTATTGTATATGTATATTTTGAGCGTTGCTTCGAGCTTTCGAGGCAACTATATAAATACAAAGAATCATGGATGTTGAAATCGATACTCTGTTTAATAGCTTTTGGCGCAGTCGGGTAAAAGGAAAAAAATGGTGTACAGCAGTGTAGGCGAGTTTTTTTTTTCTGGAAAAAGGTTGTCACAATCACCAGAGAAACCAACACAATCTGGTAATTAAAATAATATTCCGTCTTTATATTAATATTTTTATTAACTTTATATTAATCTTTATAGTAATGCATGAACATATTTGACATAGTAAATTTTATGTAGCGTTATATTGAGAGTAATCAACTTTGATTTAAGAGTTTACTTATCACAATTATTTAAATAAATAACACCCAAAAGTCATACACTAGCTGACATGACACTACATGACATGAAATAAATGAGTTCTGTTGCAATAACACTGCCAGAGTACATAACTCCACAATGATATTAATCTTAAATTGTATTCAGGTCGAACAAACAAACAAAATAAGAATCTATTATTCTCGTGCACTCTGTTTTCACTTCAAAGTAGAGCAACAAGCATTTCCACTATTCAAATGAATAGCATTAATGTGTGCTCGAATTTAGCACACACGGTTCCGAGATATATATTTATTTTGAAAGGGATGAAATCGTCAAAAACAGAATCCTTTAGCGATTCCTTAAGACGTCAGCCTTGTTCCCGCGGGCAATTAATCATCCTCAGATTATGTTTTTAGACATGACGCCGTTTTAAATTTATTTATTCTCAGCACTTAATTGCGGTTTTCAGTTACGGGCTCTTGACGCAAAAACCGGTTTGTTCTGATAATTAATGGATTCAACGCTCGTTACGTCGCGAACCGAGCAAGCATTTTGGGCTGTTTTGCTTTTTCACTCAAGTTTAGACACAGAAAGAAGCTGCGTCTCTCTTGTTGGGATAAATAAGAAAGATGATGGATATGAGCACGTTGCGCTGATTCACGGGTCTTTATAACAAGAAAATGCTGAGGTACCCAATTTTCAAAGTTATGCTCAATATCATGTATGAAGCATGATAAACTATATTGGCAATACATTCAGTTCAGAAAATTTATATGACTGCATAGTGATAAAAAACATGATACGTTTGTTTGATCCACGATGTCCAAATTAATCCTAATAAAAATACCGTGGAATTTAGATAAAAAGTTGACTGTAGGAATAATATTAAGAACCTATCTTTTTATTATTGCAATGAATGGCGAGACGAGCATGCCGTTCTGATGTTAAGCGATACGACAACTCATGAACAGTATCAAGTCTTGTGTCGTGGGTATCAAGAACTACGAGAGACTTTTCGGGCTCACAAACACCCAGACCAGAAACAAATATCTGTGGTTCACACAAAAATACCAACTGCGCCACGAAGGCTGAAGATACACCGCTTTAATATATAAAATTACGTATTTAATGGGCTCTTCAAAATACCAGACCGAATTGATATCTTACCAAAATATGGGAATTAGATATAATGAAAAGGTAACGAAGCCACAATAAGTTTCATTTCGTTCAAAAGCATTTCTGAAGACTTAAAATATAATAAAAGAACAGGTAACGTCTCAGTTTAATATCATTTCAATAAGCTGTCACATTCAATATGTTACCACCTGGTAATACGAGTGTATGGCAAAACGTTATTGAACAGAATATTGGATTCGTAATAATGTAATGAATTTTTTCTTTGATTATATATCGGTTAAAGACGGACAGGCTTTTGAGTTGTGAGTGTAAGTCGGAATATTAATTTTTACTTTTAAAACCAAGTACAATTTAATTAAAACTATTATTTAGGCATTTTATCGTGGTTTTGGTTTTAATTTTTTTTATTTGGTTTAAATTTTTTTTGTTATATTTTTTTTCTCTCACCATGTATCCACCATCGTAACCATGACTTTCGTTTTTAAGTGTTTTGCAAGCGTCTTTCATTTTGGTGTACAATAAAGCATATCACTACATAGTATAAAACAAAGTCACTTTCTCTGTCCCTATGTCCCTTTGTATGCTTAAACCTTTAAAACTACGCAACGGATTTTGATGCCGTTTTTTTTAATAGATAGAGTGATTCAAGGGGAAGGTTTATATGTATAATTCGTACATATTATTGTACAGAAATCTATTTGTACCCGGGCGAAGCTGGGCCGAGCCGCTAGTACATTTATACATGTACTAGCGGCTATAAAAAAATAAACCGAAAATTTTACCAAATCCGCGATAAAATCCGTAAATAATATTTTTATTTCAATACGTAACATCCACGTAAATCTAAGAAACTATTCACCAAGAATTATTTTGAAACGTTGTAAAGAATTCACCTTACCTTTGACGTAGATACATGTAGGCTCGTTTGAAAAATAGATCAGAGATAGCAATACTTTTACGGCTTCAGTCTCCACACTTTTCCAGCGCCAATACCGTTAGCAAATTGTAAACCTGGAGATACTAGCTAGATAGGTAAATATACTGTGGTATCAATCTCTTAGTAAAAAATTGAACCTCCAACACTGCATCATATATAGACACAAACAAAAAAGGTTCCGTACCTATGAAAACGGACAGGTGAATGGTTCCACATATTGGAATCGTGAAAGCGATCCGATTGCGCGATGTACGTAGCTATCCACTCCTCTTTATTTCAATCCCTGAATTGGATCACAGAATTGGTGTAGTTTCGAGGGATAAGCACCGCCATATGTCACTAGGGCGGGATCCACTTGGGATAAAAAAGGCACTTGTACCTTTTTGGAACTATGTCTGCTACCTCACTTTACAACTTTACTAATTCATGAGATAATAAATAGCCAATGGCTCGCTGCTTGCCACGCTATTTCCTACTCAAACGCATCGCTACGTAGAATACATATGGGGTAAAGTTGGTAATAAGTTGCGAGGGTCGTCGATGTCTTCCTGTTGCAAACTTTATGTTTTTGTGTTACACGTGCTGCCTGAATTCTAAATTAGCTGGAATTAGTCTTTGTATTCCTTTTGACCTTTATTAGTACGAGAAAACTAAATGAGATTATCGCAGGAACTATATTAGGGTATCGGGGATCGGAATGACGAATCAATAGTAATATTTAGGTGGTCGATAATATGATCTATATATTCTTATTAATTTACCAGTCAGGTCAGGCTAAAATGCAAGCAAAATAAATTTAAAACAGAAATATAATACTCAATTAAATTAATTTATTGTACTCAATTTATTTGAGACGTTTTGTATCTGTTACCGAGGACGGAGCAATCCAATTGAATATTGTTTTCGAATTTAAATAAGTTTTTATAGTAATTAAATAAATTGACCAAATTATTGCTGAAGTAAATATTTATTTGTAGCTCAAACCTTTCTCAAGAGTCGGGCTATCAGATGCAAAAGAGATTTTCTAAGTCAGATTGGTAGTTCCAAAGATTATATTATCGAGATCAAACAAGCTTTTCAGCTTCAAAAGGAAGCGTTGCCTCTACTATTGGTTAAAAAGCCGCCCTCAGGGATGTAAAATGTCAAATAAATTTTTCGTTAGTATAGATTCTCTATTCTCAATTGTACTGTCGATTGTAGAGTAGGCCCGTGCCCTGCAGTGGGACTCATATCGGCTGATACAGATACAGATACAGATAGATTCTCTTCGTTAACTCACAGTAAGTAATGATTCAATTGATATAAAGTGTCTCTGAGTAAGGCAGTAGGAGTAATAGACAGTCATTGCCCATTTGGTGACCTGCTAGTTTATTTACTGTTTCTTTTATATAACCATTGAAAGCTATATAATTTTCCATACATACATAAACTCACGCCTTTTTTCCCAGAAGGGGTAGGGAGAGGTGCTGGTAGCAACCAATACACACACGTTTTGCCTTGTTTGTTCCTACACGTTTAGCCTATCGCCATATCGGACACAAACTCTTGACACCGGGCTGATAATGAATTGAAAAATTCCAATCCACTATATTATCTTTCTATTAAATATTAAGTTAACGGAAATGTTAATGTGGTTAAAAAACTAAAAAGGAATCATATACTCTGAGGTGTCAGTAAAGCAATGGCTTGCTGCTCCTAACAACCATACTTCTCTTAACTCCGCTTACAAAAGTCTGGCGACTGATAGCAGTTCAAAAAACAGAAAAAAAATACACAGTGAAAACTATTTTAAGCCGAGTCTGTGTGGAATTTAGACGAGACGTACGGAAAAAAATTTTCAGAAGAACAAATATGATTAAATATATTTTATTCTTAATATAAGCTAATCTCGCGTTGTATCCTACGTGAGTCAAATTTGATATGACTCGCGAAATAACAACGTTGACAAATATTTGTCTCGCGGGACGGAACAAACTTATTTATCTCGAAGATACTTTCACCTTTAGTTGGAACTTAGGAGTTAGAATTTATGAACACAAATCATGACTAAACTTGAATATTATAGTTTATTTTCGATGTTTTTGTTATAATAAAAATGGATAGCTTATTATGGAAAAAATAATGTGGAAAATGATTTTAAAAATATTTTTTGCAAGACGTGGTGATTCTAGCGCAACGGATGACAAATACAATCAAGGCGGAAACATACTACTGAAACGCCACGCGGTCCGACCCGACGCGACACGTGTTAAATCAAATCAAATCGTAGTATATTCTATGACCAGAACGGGGAACCACGCTACGAACACGCGATGCTACGTTGCGTGGCGTGTTTGTAGTGTGGTCTGGTCTGGCGATTTGGTCGAAATCGTCTTAACGTCGACTAAACCTGGTACACAAAACAATTATTGTGCATGTTGTTATGAACTACGAAAGGCTTTTTTCTACAATCATCTTTTACGACTCCTACAATGAAATCCTTGAGGACTGAAAAGTCCGCTCCTGTTTACAAGTACGCGTTCCATCAAGCGAAAGACTGAATCATCGCATCATTAATCGGACTTATCAAAAAAACTGAACTCTGCAAGAATGTCGAGACCAACTCGAATCTCCACTACTGCAATAGATTTTCTTTAGTGAAAGTTTCAAAAAAGTTTGTGAATGATTAGCGTAGACGGCGCCTTCGAAATTACTTGTGACTTTTGCCACATTAAAAGGCTTCTCGAAAACTATCTTGGTTGGCACCATCTGTCTCCCTATCGCGTCTCCACAAACGATCTAAGTTTGTTTCGACATTCCCTCCAGTTGACTCGTTATTTTGCCAGTAATAGTTTGCACAAGTTTATATTTCAGCATGGTAGGGCCTTTGTCAAGATACGCGGTGATAAATTATATAAAGTCTTAATTATTACTTGTTTGTGTATTTATTATGTTGATGGGGAATTAAGAGTTATGCGATTGTTTTTAAAACTGTTCAATTATATTATCATTTTTATTACGACATATTTAAACATGATTGGCACGAAAAGAATCACCTATCATAGAGTAGAAAATAAAATAAAAAATATTTTACTAGTTCAAGATGATGATTAAACAGTTATGTCATTATTTCAGTAGCAACTTAAAGTAAACACATATCTTGTGGTGTACTTACCACCAGGCGCCCCATTTGCTCATTCACCCATATTTCATAAAATATTATTATTCGCTTTATACAAATTCAAATAAAAATAAAGTGTAACATAATAAGATGCAAATGTGTAAAGTAAAAGATGGAATTTCCAAGGAGCGGCATTTTTTCCACTTCAATGAGCCGGCTAATTGATAGGCACTCCGGTTTCGGCCAATTACGCCTTCCGATTCTTCAACTGGGCCAAATTATTTTTGGGTATTTTGTTTTAGAAGTCCAATGTTTTTCATGCTGCTCATTTTGAAATGGGATATTCAATACTTAAAAGAAAAACTTAATGGATTATATTTATAATGTGTTTACATTATTCTATATACTGTTATAAGATACTTGGTCGTTTAGAATTCTGTAAATAATTTTAAGGTTTTATTTATACTGCAATACATCATAAAAAACAGAAGACACAAATGTTGGATTATTTATAGAATAATATTCATTGAAAATAGTTAAACTAGGTAAAAATAATTTTTCCAAGCATTTTCCCACGCCACTTTGTTTTTGCATCTAGGTGTCGCATCGACAATTTATCGCAAATTTCTTAAACTAGGATCTAAGACCTCGGACTCTGTAGACCGGGTATGATTACACTTCACCTTATTTTTGTATAACACATTACTAATCTCATTAAACCAATATGAGTTAAATCATTAACTAGTTTCATTTCAAAACTTATATTTCTAGTATTTGAGAAATGTTGTTGACAAACCGATTTAATAAAATTCAATGCTCATCAGGTTACATCGAAAACTTATAGTATCTCTATAGCAAGTTCTGTCGGAATTTTTGAGTAATTCTCCGAAGAGACAATCGATAAAGGCTTGACTTCGTACAAAGCGTAATGAATGAATCAATTACTGAAAAGTTCCTTTTAAGACAGTTGACAAAGGGGTCCGGTCTTAAAGTCTTGAATAAGTGATTGGTGCTAATCACCTAAGTTTTAATTAATGACCTCGCTTAGGTCATGAAAAAACTGAGAATTGAATCTTTGGAAAGAATTTCAATTGTAATGTTCGCGATCTGCATCGAACTGCAAAATTTCATTTTATTCAGGGCGGATTTTACTACTAGAATTCGTTGACTATCAGCAATTTGATAATAAAACAATAAATTATAATAAATAACACCCAACAATCACATACATGATATACCTGACCACACACTAAGTTCGAGTCTTGTGTCATATTATGTATCAGGAACTACGAGAGACTTTTCGGTCTCACAAACGCCCAGAGCGAAAGAAATATTTGTGGGCCACACGAAAATGTCTCTCGGTGCGGGGATCGAACCCGCGTCCTCTCTTTTTACAGGCGGCGTCTAACCACCTGCACCACGGAGGCTGACAAATATCAATGACAGCTCTATAGATGTTGAACTAGTATCGGAAAATTATACAAAAATTCTGAGTATTAGAATTCCGGTACTTTTATTGTCTGCTTTTATTAGATATTTGACCTCATTCATAGACAGTTTCAAACCCATTCTAGTTATCGAATGTATTGTCCCTTTCGAACAACTTCTGAATTTTTTTGAGCGAAGAACACAAAATATTGAATAGCTAAATTAGGTTTTGAAACTCTATGAATAAAGCCGTTCATATTAAAGCAAAAGTAGTTATTTATTGTGCCTTTTCTTATTTTTCTATAACAACGTAATGCTTTCACAAAGCTACTGTAAAGCGCGCTTCAATGTTATTAACATGCTCATATCACAGGCAATATCCTGCCAATCTCAAGTATCTTGAAGTTATGAAGTGCGCAAGTATGAGCTACGGTTACAGTTGCGAAACCTGATCAATTTAATATATCAATGTACATACATAAACTCACGTGTTTTTCCAAGAAGGGGTAGGCAGAGAAGTAGAACACCCACGTTTCGCCCAGTATTTCTGGCCCACGATGTAATAAGAGACGAGCCTTACGCCACATTGGGCACATATTTTCAACTCCGGTCTTATAACGAATAGAAAAATCCATTATTACTGCCCGACCCGGGGCAGCTTTCAATCATACCGTAGTACAAATGCGATGCACCGAGGCGATGAATATGTACTGTACTGTATCAGCCCATATACGTCCCACTGTAGGGCACGGGCCTACTTTACAATCGAAAGTACGATTGAGAGTGGTTAGGCCATATAGTCCACCACGCTGGCCAAATCCTTATGAACCGCTATGGTATGCAGGTTTCCTCACGATGTTTTCCTTCACCGTTTTAGTGCGTGGTGATTGACTATCAATACACACATGACTCCGAAAAGTCAGAGGTGTGCCCTGGGATTTGAACCCGCGACCACCGTGAACATGTTGGCAGCCGCGTCTGGTCCGTTTACCAACAGGCCACCACGCACTACGAGGCGATGAATATATTAATAGAAAACAAAGAAACATTTGTGCGTCTTCCTGTCACATAACGTCTATGTTTATTGAATTTAAAAATAATACATATTATATCACTACCTTCATTAATTGATCGTTTCTTGTTAGAATTGTATTTTGTCAACTCTCTTGATCAAGAGAGAACACTATTACTGTACGATCGTACTGCTGGGTTTCAACCAATCATGTGCCCATTAGGGATATGAGATGCGGCTAAAGTCACTTCTATCTTAAATAACCCATGCACGTTATGTAAATGCACTGATGTTCAGTTTTGTTAACTCTCAAACTGTATTAGTTCGATTAATTCTTGTACGAGTATAGTTGTCCTATGTAAGAATGTTGTAATTTTCCAACTAATTTTCAACTGTTTTGGTAAATATCTAAATCAGAAAAATTTCTTTTGGAATTATAATATCTGTATTATCCAAGATTTTCTCATATTTATACCTATAGTATAGTACTTCTAAAACCCTAACCTATGCACCTTGCTATTTCCACTAACCAATTTATTATTGACAGTTTCTACCAAGCCATATACACGTGAACCACACTTCAATTCCGCCAATATTGCGTGCACTTCAAGTTCATGCCAAACAGAAAGCAATATCTAGAGTACCTAGGAACAAACGTGGTAAAAGGGCTTACCGTAATTGAACTCTGTGAACTGGATGTTTCTCGTTAGCCCCAGTCGTCGCATCGAATCATTTCAGTATAACTGCACAATCCGAACATCAATCTATTTTGGAGTTTCGGTTTCACACTAACTCGACACAGGTATTACACTCCCGATATACTCGTAGAGATTGGAAAGAAACACTGGAATGCAATTTCCATTAGCTGATTCAAATGCTTTTCAAACGGTATATATAAAGGTATAGTTATTTGGGAATTACTACTCGTATACGGACTGTATACAGGGTATATCAAGACTGCTACCGAAAACGAAGCCGGGTGGTAGTTTAAGTGACTTCAGACACAATTCAACAAAAAATTTTGGAAAAAAAAGCGACAATTTTTATTTTGTTTTTTTTTATATGGTCGTATTTGGGTGGTAAATTATTTTTTTCCTAAAATAATAGCTTATATCCTTTTATTTATAAAAACTCTAATGTATAAAAGAGTTTATATTATTATTTTTACAAAATCTGTAGATTTACCACCCAAAAATGGCGATATTTAAAAAAGGATAAAAAAAAAATTGTCGCGTTTCTCTGCAAAATTTTTGGTTACATTGTGTTTGTAGTCACTAAAACTACCACCAGGCTTCGTTTTCGGTAGCAGTCTTGAGATACCCGGTATTTATGTGTGCATTTATAAAAAGGTTTAACTCATTGAGATGATAATTTTCTTTATTCAAACGGGCTTTGATAAATAAGTTTTATTTTATGATATTTAAGTATAGAAATATTTTTTTATTTTCTCACGAAATATTTTTTAATTAATTTAAATTTGAATGCAATTATCTCAAACTCCTAACAACACTACAGTATAAATGTCTTATTATAAGTTATAAACCCATTGTCAACTCTGATAGCATAAGTATAAACCTAAGTGGTTTCCCAATGTTATACTAACAAATATTGTATTTATTCTTAAGCATGTTAAACAAATGAAAAAAAAAGTAACACAAATACATAAAAACACGCCTTTTCCTCAGAAGAGGTGGGCAGAGGTGTGACATCCTCGTTTCGCGTTGTGTGTTCCGTGCCAGGATGTGAAAGGGAGCGCGGCTATCAGTATTTAGAGCACAAACTTACTATGGCTATAATATTGAATAGAAAAATCCAATATTCTCGACCCTGGATTCAAACCCAAGACCTCGGCTTTGTAATCGTACTGTAGTATAACTACGCCACCGAGGCAGTCAGTTTTAAGAAATAATTACACATTTGCTATGCTTATACAGTAGCGAAGTTCATTGAAGTCTTCGGAGATTCGGAATACATTTCTCAAAATAGCATCCGAACCTTCCGAGTCGCTTCTCGGAACCCTGTGACCTTTCGAGAACACGTCCAAAGTTTCTCTTGGCGGAACTATACAGGTAGGAAACTGAGTTGAGCTGATGAAATATATTTTTTTCGAAAGATCCACCAGTGATATTTCGAAAAAATAATTTCTAGGGTGTGTAAAGTCCACCAACCCGGATTAGGCCAGCGTGGTGGACTATATGGCCTAACCACTCTCAATCGTACTCTCGAGTGTAGAGGAGGCCCGTGCAGTGGGACGTATATGGGGTGATACAGACACTGGTCAAGTCTATTTCTCCGGCGTAACAGCAGTTCAAATGCACTGTTGTGTTCTGGTTTGAAGGAGATTATAGCCAGAGTAACTACTAGACGTAATAAGACTTAGCATTTTAAATTACAGGATAGCGAACGCAGTAAAATTCCAAGCATTACTTTTTAATTCATGGTGTTTATTAGTTTTGCAACGGTCCATGAGCGGTTGTATCGTTTATCATCGTGCAAATGGCACGCTCGTGTTGCCAATTAATGAGACTTTTGTATCTGTCCTTATTTCAAAGATATAAAATTAAGTAAAAAGTAAGTTTTTGAAAAAGAAAAAGTTTCTTTCGAACATGACAGTTATGTGCTTTGAGAAACGTCCATGTTCTGCATTTGATTCTGAAGATAATAGTGATGATGAATACATTGCTCCCTACATTTGCTGATCTTATTTCCGTTTCGAGATGTAGGATATCTGACAGCGTGGGTATCAGAATCGATATAACATTAAACAGAAGTTTTGAAATTCTGTGAAGTTCTAATATTGGTTCCAGAGAGCAAATTTAAGCCTGGAGAGATCATATTTATGAGAATAAAAATAAATTTCCATAGTAATCTAACTTATTCATTTACGCCTAACCTGGCTAAAAATGGAACAATGACGCGATTAACTAATTTATCATTTAACTGTTACAATATGAAACCATAATATTTCATATTTTAGCACTTCAAATACAGAATTCATAAAATTTTATTCAAATTTGTCTGTATGATTAAATTGAGGTCGAATTATAATACAATGAAATATTATGTTAGCATTGCCTTGGATTCAGGCATTCAATTTAATATACAAAAGAAAAAAGTAATAAAATAGATGAAAAAGCTCAGAGATGTGTCACAATAGGCGAATGTTATGTTATTACGTATTCGTAAATATGAATGTTTATTACGAAAGATTTTTGAAGGGTGAGCCAAGATTTTCGGTATGTCAGACCCGAGTATAGCGAAGTTGGCGGTTTACCGAACCATTATTATTAAGAGCTGTATAGTATCAGCCATGGAATAGATATGCTATCGGCCTCCGTGGCGGTGTTGGTTATACGCCGGCTACGACGAGGTCATGGGTTCGATCCCCGCGACAAATGTTTGTACGAATCATAAGTATTTATGTAAGGTCTGGGTGTTTGTGTGACCGAAATGTCTCTCGTAGTACCTGATACCCACGATTCAAGACTCGGTCTTAGTATGGGTCAGCGCTATGTATGTGACTGTTGGGTGTATTTATTTATCTTTCGAATTATTCTTATCAAATGCCTTACAGTATCAGTTTATAATCGCCCATTGTTAAGCATACGACTTCTTAAATCGAAGGTTATGTCAAGAGGTTATAGGCCTTACTTATGCACGCTGGTCTATTGATGGCAAGCGATGTAAAGATAACATATAATTCTTGTAAAGGTATCTAGAGCTGTTAGCCCAGAACATCGCCACCGGTTGTCCAGAGTGCTCAGGGACGTTCTCTTTAATGTGCTGACTGAAAGGCGGTAAAAATCGAAGAAACAAGACACGTGTATACGAGCGGTGGAAAGGCTTGAACATGCTGTATTTTCCTGTAGGCTGTAGGTACTAATTTTTAAGGTACTTTTTAAGGTATTCCCAAATTATAACTTTTGTTTTATTATATATTTTTTTCATTTATGATTTCACGTTGTTTATGTGTTCCTTATTTTTTTTTTGTTTTAATTTATTTAGTTTAGTGCGATGCCTCTTTTAAATAAGCGTTGTGATTAATAAAAAAGTGCCTTAGCTTTAATGATTAAAATTTTAAAATAAATTGATTATCCTCGCTTTTTTAATCATAATCATCTTGATGTCTTACGGAATCTATACTTCTATACTTTTCTAATATATAAAGCTGAAGAGTTTGTTTGTTACCACAAATCTCAGGAACAACTGGTTAAAATGGAAAAAAGTATTTTTGAGTTAGATAGGTCATTTATTGAGAAATTCTATAGGCTATAGGAGGAAAGGAGTAGTGAAAAATCTAGCTAATACTAGGAATTTTCTTCGGTTTTCGTTGTCGATATCTGAGGGATCCTTTGCTCCGATATTCTAGATCGATAGCCGGAATTGAACAATTTGGCCGCCATTTTTAAAAGTGTATCTGCACCCGGACCGGGCCGGTCTGGATGGCTAGAAATAAAAAATAACAATAATTGACTCGATAATAATAATGATCTACCGTAAGTTTTGATTTTGGGCATATCATACCCCGCCAAATAGTCGTTGGAATATTTTTTCACCACACTCCCAGCGGGTAAAGGGCTTAATTAGCAACTGAGTACTAACCAAGTGGCTTAACTTTAACAATTACCATTACAACTGCAATATAAAAATGAACATTAGACAAAAATATTCAACATCAGAAATGAGATGTCTCAGGTAATTTTAGTTAAAAACATTGTCGAAATTAGCGTTACCAACCGGCATGAAAAAAATGTCTCTCCCATGTCAGCACAAAAAGTGCACATTTTGTGGGCTACGTCAAGCCTTTTTGACAGCTCTTCTGGCTTCCCCGACATAAAAAATGGATAAATGTGTCAAATACTTTTAGTGTTAAGTGTGAGCTTACACTAAAAGTATTTGACATCCATTACAGGGTAATTTAATTATGAATAGGACTTTTTGATTGTGATTAATGGCGAGACCTGCATGCCATTCGCGTGATAGTAAGCGATACGACCGCTCATGGACAGTGGCAAAACCAAACAAATACCATGAATTACAAAGCAATGCTTGGCATTCTACTGCGCTCGCCATTACATAAGCTGATGTCGAGTGTAATTATGACCAGTAGTTACTCGGGCTAAGTAGTTGCTGCAATGAGGCATGATAGCATGCAATGTTCTGATGACAACGTCATGAATAGGGCGAAGTGGAAGAATGTGAAAAAGGCTGACCTCATCACCATGTGGGATTAATAATCGGGTTGAGAGAGAGAGTTACTTTAGCAAAAAGGCTTAACTTAAATTGCTTTAACTAACTTGCAATAAAGTCATATAATTGTACCAATTTTGTGTTCTGTAGGATGAATGAAAAAGTTTTTAACAAAGTATTGTGGCTAATAAACGTATTGTGTTAAAACCTCTGGACTCCAAATTGTGTCTTCCTGGTGAATTTTCAGTCAATCGTAATCTACCCACATTACGAGGTGAATAGTGGCAGGATCACAATATTATCTTGAGTAAATTGTATCAGAGATAAAGCGAACATGGCGTTAAAGTTAGACGAAGCCGTACGGAAATCAACGAAACAACCGAAGTGAATTAAAAGCGACTATGTACTACAAAACATTCTCTGATTTAATGGAATATACCTACTAATAGCAGAAAAATAACAAAGTACTATCTTGATCATTGTAAACAACATTTTACTTTTGGAAGGTCTTTCATATGTGAGAGGCCGCAATGTTTATTTCTCCCGCTAAACAACAGTGTAAATGCATTGTTGGGTTCCGGTTTGGAGGATATTGTAGCCAGAGTAACTACTGGACGTATTGAGACTTAACAATGTTAAGTTAACATGTTATTTCTCCGATTGGCGAGCGTAGTGGTTGCTTTGTAATTCAAGGTGTTGTTTGGTTTTGCTACTGATCATGAGCGGTCGTATCGCCTACCATCAGGTGAACGACATCCTCTCCATGCATTGTAATAAAAAATATATGTTTTCTTATAAATTCGACATAACCGGGTTTTATTTCTTCGAGACCGCGATGTAGCATGTGCGACAATATGTTTTTTAACTTATAGACGCTGATGCTCTGAGTCCATTGTGCTTTACAAAAATATTTCCTTGTCAAGACATTGTCTGAGAACAATGGTCGAGTTATTTATTCTTCCCGGCTTCCTCGCGCTGGCTAAAAGGCAAAAGCTCTCGAAATGATTACCGAATTCCGTGCCCATTGAGACTATTTTGTTTTTTAAATGGCCGAAAAATTTTACCCGGAATTTTTGATAAAAAAATGTTAGCGTTTTTCGTAAATTATAGTCTTTTATGTAATAAAAATATATATTGAGTGTATTTTAAATTATCTTTGTGATTGAGTAAATGATTATAAATATAAAATTATATACATTGCTAAGGAATTGTAAAGTCAAATATTCTTCCGCAAGAAGTTAGCATAATATGTTTCTTATCTATCGGTGCAACCGTGACACCTATGTTACGCCGTGTATTTTCCGTCCCATGAAGTAACAGGGGGCGAGCCTATTGCCATAACGGGCACAAACTCCTGACATCGGGCTGATAATGAATAGAAAAATCCAATATCATTTTGTCCGATCCTGATTCGAACCCGAGACCTCAGCTTTGCAACATACCATAGTACAACTGCGCCACAGAGCCAGTCAAGCAAGTCCACAAGAAGCTAAATGAGTGTAAAATTGAATATACTAAGTCATCTCATTAGATTAATATTGACAAACAGATTGACGATGCAAAAATTAATTCGTAGAATATAATTGTAATTGACCTTTAAATATTTAATCCAATCCGAGTGTAAGTGAAATTCGTAAAACACTTTAATACAAGTTAAAAAGAATCAACCACATTCTCAAATAGAAAAAACTAAACCTACATTCCGGGTTGTTCGTAGCTTAATTGCAGTATAATGTGTAAGCCGCTTAGGAAGTAAGTAGTTCATATCCGACATTAACGGTATTCATTATGGAAGCTAAAACAGCTAGAAACGGGAATAAAACCGCTGTGCTGGTTAGCATATTAAAATTCACTCGGATAGAATACTGCTTGGTCGGCACTAATTATGAAGCGTCGTCGTTTTTTAGGCAGGTTTTACACCGATTGATTGCGATTTATTGTTTGTATAACAGATCAAAAACTTGTAAAAAATACCCAAGTCTCGCAACTCAGTTCTTCTACCGAAAAAAAAATGTGAGATCCAAGTCGGTTAATTGAGTCAGTTCCTAGTTAAGGACTTACTGAGTTTTGTGAGGAGTCTTAAGTTCTTACGTAATTAGCTAACATAACATGATCATATAGTGACCATATCAATATAAAAATGTTTTAATAAAAAGAATCATAAAAGCGGAGACTAGACTAGAGACCTTCAACTAGAGTGCTTTCTCATTCATAATACACAGATACAACCTACGTTTCTACAATTTTACATTATTATGTATACTCATATTCGAGTTATTTTGCATGACGCTGTTCAGGAAATTGTTTTGATGGATTAGCAGAATCTGTTTGAACAAATGAGCCGTGCATAGATACGGCGGAGTCATCATTCACTTGGTTCGGTTTTGCGTTTCAACCTCCCTTTATTTTTATAGGAAAATATAACAACATCAATCTTTCTCTTGAAATTAGTAAAACATTTTTTATAAAATATAATCTACAAAATGATCGTATATTTGAAAGAGAAGAAGAAATTTAATATTTTTTCATTTTCATAGAAAAAAACAATTAATTTATTTTATCCCCTCGGAAATACATTAAAAATCGATTAACCAAACACACATCTTTAACGCGTTTACATAATAATGTCTCGTAATGAAGCTATGAGCGTAATGACACCAAATAGGTACCTAAACCATTAAGTTTCACGAGGGAAGGTAGGTAATTGATACCCGCCTTCTATTCTACCCACTACCCACTCCCCGGTACCCGCTAGCTAAGTGTTTAAACGGACTGTGTTAACGTTTGTTGAGTTAATACATGTGGGACGAGCTTGTTACGTGTTTGCTCTATCGTGATACTGGGTAGAAGTTTTAGTGTAAAACCTCCTTCGTTGACCTTTTCAGTGTATTATGCGTCCTGTGAAGAGGTCATACTGTGTTTGTAAGGTCAGCACTGATTTTAAAAGAAAATATTATTGCTGTTAAAAAAAATGCTTTGGGTTACTTGGATTGAAAACGCTTTTGGGACAATGTGAGCGTGTTACATGTTTTGTCTTATTTTCATAAATGTTATGTTTGTTTTGTTATTGTTCTTGCTTAAATATGTATTTTTTTTTTCTATTTCTTGTGTCAATATTTTATTTGTAATTCTCTGTAGATTTCATGTTGTGTGAATAAATAGTTTTTCTTTCTTTCTTTGTTCGTTTCTTTTATTGAATATCGCGTGGAACTGAAATATTTTCCCGGCGTAGCGATAGGATTGCCATAATATCTAAGGCGGGAAATAAGTTCGATGAACTACGGTTGACACTAGCGACACGTCAATCTGCCTTTGTGGAGGCGTGTGACGTAAAATAAATAGAAAATAGAGTCACTACTGTATTCAAGATGTTAAGTTACGAATACTAATACTATGTTAAAGTTAATTGTAAACAAAAGGGAAAAAGAAACGGTTAAAAGTAAATCACACATATTCAAATAGTGGTCTTATCTTTATCTCGCTCTCTCTCTCTGTCTGTTTTTGTGTTTATTTACTAATGTATGTACCTATATCCTTAACCTATATTCAAACTAGGTAGCACTATAATTATTATCAATTGCACAATAATCTCATTTCCCGTAAAAATACACGGAACAGCGGTAGTAAACAAACCAAACAATACGTTATTTAAAGCCGGCGTGAACAAGGATTACTCAAGATTAAGGCTTCATGTCATTGGAGCCGCGAGTTGATTAGTTTGCCACTCTGTACACATCAACATTATCCGATTTTCAGATTAACTGCCATTTAATTATGTTCCATACTTACAATGATTGTGTTATTAATCCTAGTTCGATTAACACATGGTATTAAATATGTATGTATAGCTGGAGTCACCAAACACCTCATATAATGCTTCTTTTGAATTGGAATAAGAAATAAAAAAGGCACTAAGACATAAAAAGTTACAGTTACCCAATTAAACTGTAACTTTTTATGTCTATTTTGAAGTAGATTTATTGGTATAAAATTCAGCTTATATTTTAGCCTGTATTAACGCGCATGAAATTATGCTTAAAACTAGATTTGTTAAAATATTTAAAACAAAGTGTATGTATTCTTTTTTGTATAGTAATATAGGTAATCGAAATAAAACACAAGATAAATGTGTATGTAGATAATTAATTAACTGGAATATCATCTACAGATAGAAAACAAAGATGCTTGCAGTATATAATTAATTAGGGCGATAATATGAAGCTACATCATCTCCAATGGGAATCCATGTTTGTTTTTTAATTACACAAACATAAAAGCGAGACATCTTTAGTAAACTCAATAATTTATGTTGTAAGTTAATTAGTAACGAAACAGAGTTTATCCTCCGGGTGACGTAAGATTAGCATAAGTAAATTCGATACTTTCCGGCCAAAATCCTTTTGGGACCTGTTCTAATTCAGATCGCGTCTGAATATTTACCGAATCGTGTTACGTTTTTATTCTTTAAGAATTGCAGACGCCCATTTGAATAAGTGGGGTATACAACCCTTTTTTATTTCATTCCCCAAGCATAGAATGTGCGAAACATTCATTTGAATTGATTCCGAGCGAGTTTCAATAAGTTTCGCTTTTCGAACAGTCGTTCCTTAACGCCCGATTTGGCGATGCCTTTATTGCGAACCTAATGAATTGTACTTGTTTTAAAGTTTCTTGTATCACAGGCCGGTATCGGATTCAGATCGGAGCGAGGCCCGCTCTAATGACGCTCGACAAGAAGTTAAGTCTGACTTTTTCATTGCAACTTCGGTTTTAATTAAAAACCACCATGTTCGGAAGATCCGAAGCGATGAACGACAAAGTTACTGTATGTATTGATATAGGTTAGCAAACTTGCATTATCACTAGCGTAAGTCGTGATATAGTGGTTTCTTGACAAAACTAATGTATTTTTTTATTGCTATGAATGGCGAGACGTACATTCCATTCGCCTGATGGTGAGCAATACCAACGCTCATGGATAGTAGCAAAGATTGGAATTCCACTGCGCTCGCCATCCTGAGACATAAGATATTAGGTCTCAATATGTCTAGTAGATACTCTGGCTATAATGTTCTTCAAAGCGGAACACAACAGTGCGTTTACGCTGATGTTTCGAGGAAAAATTAGACATTGTATTGCTACCTACTCAAGCGGTCAATGATATATCATGAGTGACCATATAAGACTACATAGAATGTTGCTAAATGATTGACATTCAAATAATTTCAAAACTGTTTTAGGCTTGTGAGTTTTATTTGGTTATTTTTTGAGTTCGGCTATGGTGTTGTGAAAGCGTGTATATTTCAGTAATATTTTTCTTCTATTTAAGAATCTGTTTTATCTAACAACTTCTATTGATTTTTTTTAGATTAAGGATGAACAACGGCAAGCACAAGAAGGCAAAGAGCAACGACGCTTGGAAAGTCCCTGGGGGTCACTAACTTATCTTGGACCCGCAAGGAAATTAAACAGAAATACAATAAATAGGAAAAGTTTTATGTAGAGAAATAAATAAGAATTCTCTGAAGCAATCGAACGTAAAAGAAGTTATTTAGCTTAAGCAATCCACAGGTTAATATAAAGATGAAGAGTTAGTTCCTTTCTTTGTTACCTCTAATCTCAGAAAGTACTGGTTCGAATTGAAAATATAATTTTGTGTAGGAAATTTTGTTCGTTTTTCGTGTTTTTTCTCAAAGTCGACATTTGAGAGATCCGTTGCTCCGATATTCAACATTGATAGTCGGAGTTAAACATTATGGACGCTATTTTGAAAAGTGCTAAAGACCGCTAGTATTTTATAATAATATTATGTCCGACATCCATTCACTCCACCCAAAGTTTGTCTGGAAGATATCGCCGATAGCGATAAAACCGCCATTTGTACTGTGCATTTAGGCTCGTATGTATATACAATGTACACTATGATTTACAATAAAGTGTAAATAAATGTAATAATACATTTATTGATTCATTAATACTTTACTGCACACACACAGAAAAAAAATAGTCTAGAGATAATAAATAATTACATAAAGTCGGTCTTATCGTGATTTCTTACAGACAATCTTGGGATGGATATAAGAAAAGGAAATATAATTGTCATCCAATCGAACAAACCAAGATTGGTTACATTTGAAAATGCGAATAATTTGAACATAAATTGCATCTAAACTACTAAAAAATTTACGATCACACCATACCCAGTTAATACAGAAACATTTGCCCCGTCAGCTCTTCAATAACAGTTACTTGTTTTATTCATAAACCCGATAGCAACACACAAATGAACGTACATTCATGAAGCCCGTACTTGCTAAATATGTATGAAATTCGCATGTACGAGCGAAACGGAACTCAAGACCACAACGGCTCGTCTAGTTGCGCCGCAGCAATCCACCGGATTGACTTTTGAGGTTTTTGTTATACAACTTGTATGTAAAGTAAAACATGGTTATATGTTAACTGTATTATGTGTGTATTGTACGGATGCTGGTAGTTTTTTATAGGACACTAAAAATACACACTTTTTTTTCTTTTTATTGCAGTGAATGGCGAAACAAACATACCGTTTGCATGATGGTAAGCGATACGACCGCTCATAAACAGTAACAAAACCAAACAACACCATGAATTACAAAGCAATGCTTGGCACTCCACTGCGCTCGCCATCCAGAGACCTACCGCCAGTACTTATACCACATCACATACTTATGTAGGCCGCGATGCATATTCTTGGGATAGGGATATGTTAAGAAATGGAATCCCTGAAACTGAAAAGAGAGGAAGAGCGTGAGAGGGAGACAAAAGGTTTGGTTTTGCTACTGTCCATGAGCGGAAAGACATGATTGTCTCGCCATTCATTGAAGTAAAACAAAAACAATAGGTTATCTAATAAAGACCAGTCTCTACCGTTAATTATTATCATACACACCTGGTTACCGTTCTTATAGGATGGAATAGAGAGAAGAAATCGGAGCCGCTGAGACCCCGGTAATGTTATTTTTCTGAATGACATTGGTACTATCACGTTTTATATACAATGATGTAGTCGGGACTAGCTACGCCGTAGCTCTCAGAGCTACGGCGATTTCAATATGTCTAGTTTAATATTATTGCTTAAGACTAACTCGTCTGGATAATAATAAATTGATAATAAAGATGACTGATGAGATGATGACTGCTTCGGTGGCATAATTGTCCTACGGTACGGCTACAAAGCTGAGGTCTTGGGTTCGAATCCCTAGTCGGGCAAAGTGATATTGGATTTTTCTATTCAGTATCAGCTCGGAGTCAGAGATTTGTGCCCGATATGGAGATAGACTCGCCGCCTATCACATCATGGGACGGAACATACTGGCGAAATGTGGGTGTCCTCTCCACCTCTGCCTACCCCCTCGGGGAAAAAGGCGTGATTGTGTGTGTATTAAAGATTTAAGGACATGGATTTTATATTTATTAATTGGAATAGAACGACTATCCTACTATAATGTTATAAATGAAAAGTTTATGTGTTTGTTACTTCTTCACGCTAAAACCGCTAGACCAAATTTTATGAAATTTACTATGGTAGCTGGCACCTTGGACTAATAGCCTTTTTATCCCGACAAAATATAATGTTCATATGGGCTGTGCACGGAATTGAAATATATTCGATAATCTTTCAAACTCAAAGTAATGGAATGGGAAGTTTAAACGTACGGCAGTTATGTTGAGTTTAAGTATTTAAATTAATTATCACGTGATATAGTTCCTATGTCTCCAAAGTGGACTGGACTCAAAAAGTACCTACACCCGAGCAAAGTCGTATCAGACTACTAGTTTAAAATAAATGATTAAGCAAATTCATTCCCAAAATCATTCGCTACGTTTATTCAAATAAGGTAACAGATTAAAACAAGATTGCAGTGTTACGTCACTGAGATGTGGAAAGTGGAATACCTGAAGGCGACATTTGCCAACGTGCTAAATTATGTCAGCGGAAAAATTGCAAATTATGCCAACGGAATAAATTCATAGTGCTGCCATCTAGCGGTCCAGTCCTGCACGCATTTTATAATTTCAAACGAGGAGCAATTTCGTTGAATAGCTCATCAATTTTTTAAGTGATGAATAAAGTTGACTTTATGGGCCCTTTGACGGGATGTTGGAATTGGCAATTTTATTACTTAGTAAGACACTTTAGTGCTCAGATATGACAAATGAAATGGCCCCACTTCAGACAGGCTTTGCACGTAGGTACCGCCAAAACCTTCGTTAATACCCCTCACGAACTTGTAACGTACTAATTAATCTTTGCGGGTTTAAATATTGAAGCATGTGGACGGTACAAACACGAAAGATCCGCAAGTTTATTTATGGTTATTACTCTCATTTTTTTGTTACTTTTTTTTAATATGTTTGCCTATTTTCACTTAAATAAGAAGTAATAAAGCACCTATCGACTATATAAACTGATAAAATTATCGCAATGTAAAACCTATTTATCATTTTAATTCAAAGTAAAAAAGAAAAACGCTTATAAATAGCACAATATGATAAAAGCAAAAAGAGAAAAACACGGATAATAATTAATAATAAATCACACAAATACACTCAGAATATCTGATAAGGAGGCTAATTAAGTATAAACAAAAATAATCAAAGCATATTCTTAATACAATCTAAAATTGCATAATATAAATAAAGAACAATCCTTTTGTGAGTCCTTTGTGCAAGGAATATTGACTGGAATAATATAAAAATAGAACCGATCCTTTCATTTTTCCATAATTACGTTATTACAGAGCTGCTACGACCGTAGGCAAGGCGTGTGCCACGTGCATACTTAGCGCGTCACTTCAATTGGTGACGTCATATGGTGCAATTGAGTCATTATTGTAAGACCCACCTAATGGGTGATGTCATAATTGTGCATTTTAATTTAATAAGAGTTTTCTTAATATTGTCTTCGTGACGTCGTCGTTTTAAATGTCCACAAATATAACTGTCAAATGAAAAATTATAGAATTAATGTTTTAGCTTTCGAATTTTTATTCCTATTTAGTTTTCTTTTATTTCACTCCTTTAAAACATTCATTTAAAAATATGTTTATTTGTGCAATAATAAAAACTATAATTAAAACCGTACAATCTCTAATAGAATTTTAAAATGATCGTAAAATAAAGTTTGTTATTCAGCGATAAGTAAAAATTGTTGTTAGGTTAATAAATTGTCGCCGCTTGCTTTTATTATTTTACGCTTGAAAGATTGGATCCATTGTTACCTGAGTCAGGAAAAATACAAAGCGTGTTTCACCTTCTTATTCAGTTTTGAGTAGAGTGTCGTACCTAAACCTATTTGCAATTTTATCAGATAATAGCTACTTTGTTATTGAAAATAAGGATATTATAAAATCTCGTTTTCGGTAAATCATTTTAGTTGTATAATGTATTATGAACCGGGAGCTATGTTAAGTTACGATAAAATTGTTGAGACAAACATATTGTCTCAATGGCTTATAGGACCGCGATTGCTTGAGGTTAATAGCAAATTATGGTATGATGGTAGCCTTAACATTTTAGAATATTTGTCTTATGAAATACATATACAATGGTCACGCTTGTATCCCATAGGGGTAGGCAAAGAAAATAGACCGCCACTTTGCTAGATCTTCGCATATTATTTTCTCTTCATCCACTTTCATCACCCTCTTTGTGCATTCTCGTCGGTTCTGGGTACTTTTAACCTGACCCTTGTTGAGGGTACCACCGATTTGGATGGTGTAGGTCCGGTGAGGTCGACCCCTACCGACTCTTCAATCCTGGCTCGCCGTGTAAATTTGCTTAGTTAGTTTTCTTTCATCCATCCTCGATACATGAACTCCTACACTATAAAATACAATTTTTATGTAATCCGCATTGGTGACCGAATATCTAAAATGTCTCTTTTATATCATGGACGTAAACCTAGGCTTAACTGTGATTAATTAAAAGGATTACATGGATTGAGAAAAAAAAGTGGAAATGTTTTCTTTTTTTTTCTAAGTTTTCTTTATACATGGATACAGAAGTTTGTTTTATTTTATCAGTACCTATAGTTGCCTTATATTAAAAATCCATTTCCCTCGCATAGTCTTAACTTAATTTAATATTCAAGTGGTAATCATTTTTGAGCAAAGCATTTGAGGAAAACTAATACTCTCGGTTATAAAACTATGACATAATTCCATTACATTACTATGTAAAAGATTACCATAATTATATTCTAAATTTTGGGACATGTCCCATTCAGAGCACGTTTCGTTTGAAAAAAAGTATTTCCAAGGTTTTCGTTTAATAGATATTCGTAGACGTTGGCAACGGATTTGTTTCATACCCAAATGTATTCAAAAAATCTGTCTGTTTTCAGGTCTTAATTTATCATGGAAATGTGACTGGAATATTTTGTCGCCCTTTGTCGTTTTTTGAGGCAAGTTTTTTATATGACTTTACCTTGAAGTAATGTGTTTTCTTTGAATGTTAATGTTTTGTTTGTTTTAGAATACCAGCACTACGTAGTCGGGTACCATCAAAGGTATGTAAATTGTAAACATTTATTATTATTCGACCTTAATTTAACACTATGTTAATACGTGAGGAATTTAGGTCTTGGCAGAATTCAAGTTCTCATGTTTTTGAGCATAATTTACACACATTGAAATAACTCGTTAGTGGTGCTCACATATTATTGTCTCCACTTATTTTCATTGTTCAGTAACATTGAAGACGATATTTAACAAAACTCATTTTATATCAACAACGTAGTGTTTGTGTAAAAACTTACTAAAAATAAACAAATAAACCGCAGCACCACTACATTTGCCACCAAAGTCAAAGTTAATTAAAACCTTTTTTTAGTACTCTATATCAGGTATCTCTCTCTATCTCTTCAGCCGTAGAAAGTCAACTGATGAACATAGGCCTCACCCAAGGATCTTCTGTCTGTCTGTTTTAGCCCATATACGTATATAGGGCACGGGCCTCCTCTACAGTCGAAAGTATGATTGAGGATGGTTAGGCCATATTGTCCACCACGCTAGCCCAGTGCGTGTTGACAACTTCCAACAGGTCAATGTGAAGATATCATATATATTAAAACTAAACCAATTTCTTTCATACCTTCGTGTGTTTAATTGAACTATTCACATAGCAAAATGTGGGTGAAATATCGTACTGATTTGTATAATGATGATTAATGTAACACCCGTGAATCATTCGGTTTATTGCGCTGCTCGGCGAATGTAGTAATCATCGCAATTAGTTAGTTCAATACGTGATGTACACTGTACACGAATTAGTGGCCGTTTCAGCTATTTCAATTCCAAATTGTTTTCGTAATTTTACTGGTGTTATATGAGAAACCCATATGTGAGAGGCCGTCTGGGTAGTTACCACTGCAATGTTTATTACTCCCGTCAAACAGCACTATAAATGCACTGTTGTGTATCGGTTTGAAGTATAATGTAGCCATAGTAGCTACTGGACATATGAGACTTAACATCTTATGTCTCAGGATGGCGCAGTGAATGCCAAGCATTGATTTGTAATTCGAGGTGCCGTTTGGATTTGCTACTGTTCATGAGCAGTCGTATCGCTTACCATCAGGCGAATAGCATGCTCGTCTCGCCATTCATAGCAATAAAAAAATCACCAATAGGGTATTTGATTTTGATCGTTCTTATTAGCATATTACGGGCAAACACAAATACTTATTTTTAAAACATAATTCATCCAAAGTTTATGCGCGTGTGGCGAAATTGGGAACTACTCGTAGAATAAAAAAAATGAAAATATCTATTTAATTCATTATTTGAGATTTGTTTTTATATTATAAACAACTAGTATTTGTATTCGTGATCTACTATTATTAACATTTATATTCTAATAAAATGTGAAAGGAGAAAAGAAACCGTAAATAAATAAATAACACCCAACAGTCACATAAATTGTCCTGACCTCACACTCAGATCGAGTTTTGTGTCGTGGGTATCAGGAACTACGAGAGAATTTTTAACCTCACACAAACATTTATCTCGGTGCGGGGATCGAACCCGCGGCCTCTCGTGTCACAGGCGGCGTCTAACCAACGGCATGACAACCACGCATTCGCACTCCAAAATACCATAGACAAGCTATAGTAAAATTGTTACTATTTTGCAAACTGAAAAAAAAATCAACTTTCAAGTTACATCCAAATTTCAGAATAGTTTCCCACTTTAATTGTATTTTCTGAATATTTGCGTGGCATGTGAGACGTGATTTAACTCTAACCCAGCATAATCAGTCCTAATTACTAATGGTTTGGTCATGTACAGAGGATGGATGAAAGGATAATAACAATACAAATACCGGGTATCTCAAGACTGCTACCGAAAACGAAGCCGGGTGGTAGTTTTAGTGACTACAAACACAATGTAACTAAAAATTTCGCAAAGAAACGCGACAATTATTTTTTATGATTTTTTAAATATCGTCATTTTTGGGTGGTAAATCCATAGTTTTTGCTGAAATAATAATTTAAACACTTTGATATCCTAGATTATTTATAAATAAAAGGGTAAACACTATTATTTTAGGAAAAAATGTATTTACCACCCAAATATGGTCATAGGAAAAAAATAACAAAAAAAAAATTGACACTTTTTTTTTGCAACTTTTTCTGTTGCATTGTGTCTGAAGTCGCTTAAACTACCACCCGGCTTCGTTTTCGGTAGCAGTCTTGATATACCTTGTATATAATGCGAGTGTGGATGGAAGAGTCGGTAGGTGTCGACCTCACCGAACATACACCATCCAAATCGGTGATACCCTGACCAAGGGTTAGGTCAAAAGTACCCTGAATCGACGAGAATGCATGAAGAGGCTGATGAAAGTGGATGAAGCGAAAGAAATATGTCAGGATCGAGCAAAGTGGCGGCCTATAGTCTATGGGCTACAGGCGTGACGATTATGTAAGTATATAATTACTAAAACCAGAAACAGTATTATCATCTGAACATTAATAATTAAGGAAATAACATACAGTTCTTTAATAATAAACAATATAATATTCAAAAATTGTAAAAAATGCATCAAAATAAATGCGTTTTAATAATAAGTACTAATAAATTTAATTTAATTTGACTATCGTAAATTATGTATTTCTTTGAAAAACAAATTACCATAAAGTAGTAACTGATACTGTAAATAAAATAATAATAAGACATCAACTAAATAATTATAAATTAATTAATTAATCAAAGTGAGAAATGAATATAAATAATACTATCTATGCATAGAAAATATTTTGTATAAATAGAGATTAAGTGCTATGTGTAATGACTTGTTATAAGAGCTCTTTAATTGCCTACTTGACTAATATATATTTTTCATTTCATTTCAAAACCCATTTTATAATTCTCACAAACAGCAAATATGAGTAGGGACGGCCGTCGATAGCCATGACAAAACCATTTACGTAAGGGTCGGCGAAAAAGAATCGCCATTAAGTTAATTGGCGAAAGGTCTGCCTTATCAGTTTTCCGCTCGGCCTGATTAACGATTTACGAAAATAGCTTTGGATACGCCACCGTACGATATTTAACGCAGTCCACTGACAAACGACGGCAAAATTTCGATGTGAAATCTCCAGGTCATCATTTTTTATTTGTGTATTAATTCATTCATAACCCTTACTATTGGAACTGGTAATTTAGTGTAGACATTTCCCTTTGCTTTTAGTTTGAAAAGTTACTATTTTTTGTTGTGTCTTTAGTTTATTTGCGTCCACGTCATCTGTGAAATGGTTTCTTTCTGTGTAGTTTGGCAAGTATTGTGAGTTATTTTTTTCCTTTAGACATTGAGGTTAAGACAGAATCTTTAAATAGTATATTTTTCTGGTAAGTTTCACATCAACTAAGTTTCCTACGTGCAAAATGGGAAAATGTTAAAACTATTGTAAAATAAATGAATGTAATCAGTTATGTTACAATTATTTATAAAATAATGAAAAATACCGTATTTAAAGCATCAGTTTCGATAGAATTGAACAATACAGTGTAACAGACCTCGATTATATAATCACAATCTGTCGAAAACCGCAAATTCAGCGATAATAAAATTGGACATAGGTACAATCTGTGATAAAATCTATACAATCCTTTACACAGACCAACCTTTATTTCTAAAAAAATAAAAAAATAAAACTATAGTCGTAAAATTTATATTAAAATGTTATCTCCGCGTATCGAACACATCTACATAGATAAAATTGCGTATTCCTTAATTTGCATATTGCTTCCGATGTTACTTTCAAATAAGCTGTTGGGTTTAAAACCGCACTTGCTGATGTGAATGGATAAAAGGATTTTATAATATGTTAAAGCTGTATGTAGTCTTGCCCTGTATATTAAGTGGCACTCCACGAGCTCGGAACGAAGCGTGGGATATTTCTTACTACGGTACACACCCTGTATAGGCTTCAAGCACATTTTCTTACACTTCACCTCGTTCAAATTACACTAGAGTTACGTTTTTAGCGTAGTGGAAGCCGTGTAATAGTCGAGATGCAGTTGTAATTAGATTGTAAGCGTCGTAATCATTTTTTTTTTTCAAATTTTAGGTAACAAAATCGATATTCGTTTTGTATCTCGAGACTGAAAGTTCTTAAAATTTAATGCAGGTGAGCAGTAATTATAGTATTAAAAATATGTTACTACATAACAGAATACTGGATAACTTGAATTTTGATGTTAATCTATCTGCTTATTTTTAGGTATATTCTAAACCTTTTTTATAACCATATAAAATGCACAGTCATTGGAAAATACGCTTGTATAATCCTAAAATGCGATAAAGATAATACGCATTATATCATTTCAATTTACAAAAATCCACACTAAAGAGGATCACTTTTATAAACCAATAATAAAAACAAAGCTTCAGATTCAAAAGGGTTGCTCTAATACACGTTATTGTAAGGACAGTGCTTAAACGATTCCATTTCGTTCAAACCGAAAATACCTAATCTGCCTAATAAAAGCAGACGGAATGAATAATAAAAGCACAGATTAACTACATAAAGAACAATGGAACTGATGAGACCTTATTTAAATGCTGTGTTTGTTGCCAGGAAATTTATTGAAATTTCGCTTTGTGAACACTTTATTCTTTTATTGTGGCCGTAAGTCGAACCGCTTGGGGATTTAACGCGCAGATTTTATCTTTCAAATAAATTAACATGTTTGTTATATAGTTTATATATTTATGTTAGTAGAATGATAAGATTTGGAGAATCTATGCCACAATTTCCAAGAGCGATATTGAAAGTTGAAGGAAACTGAATTTATCAACAGATAAATAATTATATACCTATTAATAGTTATAATTATTTACTAGATATAAGAAAATGTTGTTTTTACCATTGCCCACGTTGTTTTCACTACCATGGAAGCAGTTGAAAGTTATAAAATTTTACTATGTAAAGTTTTCAATTATTTTTTATAAAAAATAATATTTAATAGTGTTTTGATTTATTTGAACTGTGACACTGTTCCTATAATTAATTCCTATTTCCGTATCAAATACCTATTGACTCAGGTTACTTGATATACGATAGGTGTAAGCAGAATGACAGATCCTTGTAAGCCGGTATACATCAAAGGCTAAAGACATCGAACACAGCCATTCATTGAGGTAGGTCGTTGACCGCCGTATTGTTGTTATCCGCATAGAACACCTGCAAGTTAATTAACGACCATTGGCTATACAAAGCAAAGGTCAGCGCATGTGATTGAAAACCCTTCCAGACATATACAAGTTTAAGTACACGGGTGGAGAGGGGCGCACTTTTACTGTATTCTAAAAATCAGATGGATTTACGACGGAATTTCTAGTTTAACATACATTGCGCGCTTGTACTTATAAATCCCAAACGGTCTATGTATGAAGCGGTAATGTATATCAACTGTAGCGGAGTGTGTAAAGGGGATATGTAGAAGGGGCTATGGGACAACGGGTTTGCAGGCTACAGGCTTTGAAACTGGCAGTCGAGTCCGGTTTACCGAGAGGGTAGGTCGCGCTTCGCGTTTCACTGGTGGCGAACACAACAAAGTTTGTGAACGGAACTAAACTCAGTTTGCAATCAAACTACATCAAGATTCAAGACTGTTTGTTTGCGTTTGGTGTGCGTGACTTTTGCAATTAGGTATGTACTTTTTTATATCCCCTCTATTAAGTTATAATTTTTTAATAAAATATTAGGCGTCAATAAATACATTTTATTTGGTTATATTATTTTGGTGCGATATGGCACATACTTGTTTTATTAAGTTGTAATTAAATTTAAAATTCATGTCATTTTACTGCCTTCCTTATTGTATTTTATTTACTGTCTTACAATTTTTTCTGAAAGGTTATCTAATCAATTTGATTTTGAACGTTAATTCCTTTATTATCTTCATTAAGGAACATAATTCGTTCTTTATTTTGTTAGGGTGAATTCCGACAGCATGCCATTCAGCATTATGAAAATTTTAAAGTATGTTCTCGTGTTCACATTCGGAAACCTTTATATCTAAGACGATTTTAAATTAACTATAATTACTTCCTATACTGCTAAAATCTTATCATTTTAGTATTGCTCACATTTTTTCATCAGTATTTTTTTATTTATCGTAATTGATATATATACGAAAGAAATAAGTATTATATCGAAATATATATTTTATAGCAAATACTCTTTCGAAAAAATATATTTTTTCGAAAGAGCTGTAAATAAAAAAAGTCGAACAGAAGTAATATTATCTTTACAATTAATTGAGTGGATGGGATTTAACCGCGAGTAATTATAATCAATGCGATTCTCAGAAGGATAAATTAAAAAATATAATATTTCGCAGAGAATGTCCTATTAAAGCCAATTGATTAAAAAAATATGTATTCTAATTAAAAAAAAAATCATGTGAAGTTTTTCTTACTTTCTATAATTTTCATTTATTTTTTCCTTCATATCATCGATTAAAGCTAATTGTCATTTTTTAAATTTATTTGTGTATCGGTTCAGTGGAAAATTGTTAGAACATACTTTTTACTCAAACACAAAAATATTTAAATTAAAAAATATCATATAAAATTGTACAGCTTCAAAATTGAAAGAATGTGGAAAACATACAATATTATGAAATGAAATTTAAAGTAACAACAGTAAGTAACAGTAAGTAACATTTCATAAAGAACTGCTCATTTGTACTACTTAATAAAGTCGTACATTTGCCATGTACGAGTTTTCTAACATTTAAACAGCTAAATGGCAAAGAGTTTTATTTCATTCTAATTTGTAGCAAAATGTCGGGACTATAGTTAGTCTAATTGCCTTACACATTTAGGTCTGGCAAATAGGCTTCAGTTTCTTTTTCAAACTAATTTACTTATTACTTAGTGTATGTAGGTGTCTGTTTAGTAAAGTTACTGTCTAGTTTTTTATTAAAAAATGTACATTATGTACATTACTATGATTATATACTATATTTGAGAAGTGGTAGAGCCACGCTGTTGTCAGTGTTGGCTCAACATGAATGGGACGGTTCCTCCGGGATTATAACGCCGCACTGTCTCACAAAAAGTGAAGGAAAACATCGTGAGGAAACCTGCATACCATCGCGATTTATAAGAATTGCTATGGTATGTGAGTCGGCGAATCCGCTTTAGGCCAGCGTGGTGGACTATATGGCCTAACCACTATCAGTTGAACTCTCGATTGTAGAGTAGGCCCGTGCCCTGCAGTGGGACGTATATGGGCTAATACAAATACAGATACTGTCTCACAGGAAATCAACGTGAAGCGACAGTCGGGTGAGCGAGATTGCCGGATGACCAATGCCCTTTCCCCTTCCCCTTACTTCCTTCCATCATTTTTCATTTTTACTCTCCACCCGATTTGATGGACCGGCAACTCATATATGATCCAAACGTTGTATATGTTCATGGGCGGCAGCGATCACTTACCGTCCGGTGACCTGTTTGCTCGTTTTCCGGACGTAAGTAATAAAAAAATTACAATACTTGTACCAAGACGGTCCGGTGCATATACTCGTAGAAACATACAACCAAATAAACGCTTGATCATTTTTTGGTCCTTCTAGTTTCAGTTTTGAATATCATCTTGTTTGGGTGGCAAATTTATAGATTTTGGTTAAATAATAATTTAGGCCCTTGCGTGCCATAGCGTCTTTTAAAATAAAAGGGATAACGTTATTATTTTAGGAAAATGTATGTATTTACCAGCCAAATACGACGATAGGAATAGGATAGAATTGGTTGCGTTTTTTTGCAAAATTGTAATTACATTGGGTCTGAAGTCACTAACATTATCACCTGGCTTCGTTTTCGGCAGTCTGTATATACCCTATATATAATCACAACGCCACTCTTAATACAACACATTAAAGAAACAAATGCAGCAATGACTTAAAACCTCCGCATCTTGCCACTCACTAAATACATAGACTTAACTATTACGAGGCCAGCGTTGCCCAAAAGCCCCTTGAGCCTGCACTCGGTAGTCGCGCAAATAAATTGCGAAGAAGAAACACTGTGACAAGTCTCGTTTATCTAATTCATTTTTCTCTGAAACAAATTTTCAAGGAAGCGGGCGTTGAATTCTTTAGCCGTGCATTTTCTTTGTATTAGCCAGATAAATATTGTCATAATGTTGCCGCTTTGCTTGGTTTTGTTTTGCTCTTAAATTTCTTTTTAGCGCTATGTATAGGCTTGTTTTTGTTTGAGGGTAAATTGCCAAGTGATAGACTAATCTACTTGGTAATCCCACATTAGATCTATAATAATTTATACGTACTCACAATAAGGGCAGGCAGAAGTGTTACCAGCACGCTCACACTTCGTCTTGTGTGTTCCGTCTCACGATGTGATAGGGGCCGAACCCATAGCCATATCGGGCACAAAAACGGGGATAAAAAAATCCAATATCACTTTGCCTGACCCGGGATTCGAACCTGAGACCTCAGCTTAGCAATCATAGTACAACTGCGCCACCGGGGCAGTTCTGTAACTCTAATATTTAAAAACGGATTTGCACATTCATATCGAATCTTAACCCCCAAACACAATATTAATATTTGCATATTATGAATGATCTGCCATGTTTAAATAAAAGTCCTTATTCATAGACAATTCCAATACTTATTTTTTGAATTCACTTTGGGCAAAGAAGACAAAACATTCGATTGCTAAAATAGGTTTTACAATTGTCTATGAATTAGGCTGAAACAATACTGGTGTGTGGTGTCTGTATCGAATGCTCGTATGTGGGTGTATTTTAAAATATTATAATTTTTCGTCTTCTTTTTCTATTTATATATCTAAGTAATTTGTGTCAGCATGTGCTCGTACGTCCCACTGCAGAGCACGGGCCTCCTCTACAATCGATAGTACGATTGACAGTGGTTAGGTCATATGGTCCATCACGCTGGCCTAATGCGGGTTGGCGGACTTTGCACAGCATAGAAATTCTAAGTAGTGTATGAGCATAAATTTTTGAATACATGATGATAACACACATTGCCCTAATCCCACATGATATCTTATGCCGTATATATCAGACGAGACACTTTCGGTCTCGCCTTAGAACGGGATCAAATCTGTGGTCTCTTTTTCCACCGACGCTTTCGCCTCGTGAAGGTCTGAAGCCTGACACTTTTATCGTAATTTATAGTCAAAACTATTAGTGTGACTTTTAATGTAAAAAAATAATAGGAATAAAGTGAATAGTAAATATTATTTGTAAGTTATTATATCGTAATTTATTTCAGTCGTTAGCCGGCTTAGATGTCCCATACGCTTGTAGAATAAATTTCACGCATCCATTCTCAACATTTACATACGCATACCTCCAAAATACAACGTATTGTTTTTAATTTTTGGTTATTATACCCCTAAATACTATCCAACAGCTGTCTATTTACTCGCCTTACTACATAGTACTACATTTGTAAAGAGCACAAAAACCAACTTCATTCAAGACCTCTGAACAAAATATTCGCTATTCCGAATAAAAACCCAGTGAAAACTGTTGGTGCAGTTGCATACACGCTGTTCTGAATAAACTCATAAGTTTAAAAGCGCCTTACGGCAAGCCTACGCGGGAAGTAGGTCATTCGGTACTAATAAACGTTAAACCGTTAACTCAGATAGATGGGGTCGATTCACTGTATCTGATGACAAAATAAACATTTGCTTTCAGCCAACCACGGAGTCAGGTTCATGCGCTGTTAAATTGGACGGACGCTCTTTCAAAACCAGTTGTGGTTTGGGCGTTCGAAGCTGTAATATTAGGACAGATACGAGGTCAAGTAATCTATGCTCATATTATAAAGATGGAAGCTTTGATTGTTTGCATCCAATAGGCTCTGAAACTACCAGACCTATTTGAAAAAATATTTCACCATTAGAATTCTATGTTATCCTGAATGGACATAGGCTATTATAGATTTTTTTCAAGAAAGTGTATCTGCATCCGGGCGGAGCCGGGCCGGCCGCTAGTTCTTGTATATTTGTGATCACTCTACTTCTTCTACATAGGGTCAGCACAACATGTTTTTTCATCCAAGTCGTATAAAGATTTCTCCTTGTTGGTTCATTGGTAGCGTATATAAAAAAGCGAGATTCTGGATCCAATTCGCCAAATGTCATAATACATACATACATTTACAGACATAAACTCAGGCCTTTTTTAATTCTTTTTTTTCCATAAGTGATTGGCAGAGGTGACCAGACACCCAACATTTCGCCTTGTATGTTTATAGGGGGCAAGCCAATCGCCATATTGTGCACAAATTTGAACCCGAGATCTCAGCTTTGGAACTGTACCGTAGTACCGCTACCGAGCGTTTAATTTACATCTGGTGTTGACTTAAATTTACAGCGTTATACTCGCTATCCCATATTAGACTAAAAATAAATTTACCGAAATGTGGATGGGCTCTAGTCGCACCTCTACTTAACCTTTCGCAAATACCAGACTGCCCCAAACCCCCCCGCCCCCCGTTAAAAAGCGCTTCCAATCTATTCTCTTTCTACAATCGTAAACGCCTTATATGAATGAATAGAAATGTTGTAATTTGGCTCGGATTTTTCTATTCGTTTTCTTTGAAAATGAAAAATGAAAATGAAAATAATTTATTGAATCCATTAAAATGTTCAACATCGTTTAGATTCAGTCATTTTTTTTATCTACCACCCGGTTCGGAAAGCGGTTTTCACTAGAGAAGAACGGGCAAGAAACTCTAGTGTTGCTCTTTTCAAAACCAGTTTACAATGTAGTGATTATTACATAATATTCATTTAAATCAGAGCAGTTTATTAATAATTTGTTGTAAATTTACAATAAATATTTTTAACACGAATATGTTTATGTTATAATAAATATGGCTGAGTGAAGCGAAGTCGCCCAAAACGAAGGATCAGTATACTCTTTTTCGCTAAAGCAGTGAATAATTGCGTTATATACTCGATCAATCAATCCGTTTCAATGTAAGCAGATTGGATAGACCAGTCTACGCAAGCAGCACCCGTTCACGAGTATGACGCATGTGCCAGTCATCGGCCTCCTCAACCATACTACAGGGAAGTGACCGACCCGGCACACGACGCCACCGCAAGCACAGACTTTTTAGCGAGCATGACATACCCAATCACCTACAAAGCAAAACAATAGCAAATGTGATAAGTTACTTAATTAAGATGATATTATACAGAGCACACTAAAACTTCCGCTCCGAGATACTACGCATTTATTTAATTTTATTCTATTCCCAAGCCTTGCTATCATCTAGATATTCCGAAATTTTATAATATGCTTTATTGCATAATTTTTGTTTGATAGTTGCTTTGAAGTTTGTAATAGATAAGGCTTTAATGTGACTGGGAACTTTGTTATAAAAGTGTATACAGTAACCCTTAAAAGATTTGCTGATCTTGTGGAGTCTGGTCTTATGCGTTGCTAGATTATTCTTATTCCTAGTATTTTTGTTATGAATATCGCTAATCTTACGAAAACTTTCTTTATTTTTATGAACATAAACTAAATTTTCAAAAATATATTGTGATGCTACTGTCATTATATTTATCTCCTTAAATTTTTCTCTAAGAGAATATCTAGACCCTAGCGAATAAATTGATCTTATAGCTCGCTTTTGGAGAACAAAAATAGTATTAATGTCAGCAGCAGCACCCCACAGTAAAATTCCATAACTCATTAGACTATGAAAATAGGCAAAATATACCAATCGAGCTGTATCAATATCAGTCAATTGGCGAATCTTACCCACCGCAAAGACTGCGGCGCTCAGCTTTTTAGCTAAAGCGACTATGTGAGAGCCCCATTGAAGTTTGGGATCTAATGTAATTCCCAAGAACTTAGTTGTATCCACAAGGCTCAATCATCTCCATTCAAAATAATGTTAGCATTAACTTTTTTTACATTAGGTGTCACAAATCTTATACATTTAGTTTTTTGGCTATTTAATAACAAATTGTTAATGCTAAACCAATGTACTATTTTTGAGAGGGTGTGGTTTACGTCGTCAATATTAGGATTATGTCGATTTAACACTTCAACTTGCTAATCCGGTGGGCTATGTCGGTTATTTTAGTTCTCCTACGGATCTCCTCATTTCTGATTCGATCTTGTAGGGAAACCCCGAGCATAGCCCTCTCCATAGCTCGTTGAGTGACTTTGAGCTTCCTAATAAGGCCCATAGTGAGAGGCCACGTCTCGGTGCCGTAAGTCATCACTGGCAACACACAACTATCGAAGACTTTCGATTTAAGGCACTGAGGTATTTTGGACGAGAAGACGTCGCGTAGTTTCCCGAACGCTGCCCAACCGAGTTGGATTCGACGATTGACCTCTCTCTCGAAGTTGGACCTGCCTAACTGAACCACTTGTCCTAAATAGACATATTCGTCAACAACTTCAAGAGTCGAGCCCCCAACACCGATGGGGGTGGGCACAACATGGACATTCGACATGATCTTCGTTTTGTCCATGTTCATTTTAAGACCCACCTGTTGGGAGACTCGATTGAGGTCTTCGAGCATAGTGCTAAGGTCTTCCAGCGATTCTGCCAAGACTACAATATTGTCGGCAAACCGAAGCTCTCCGAAACTGTTCACTGCCGCGCTGGAAAATGCCTTCAAGCTCTTGCAATGGAAAGGATTCGATGTTAAATGTCATTACCAAATTTTTTAAAGTTTTCTACTGACGGTTATGATTGTAGAAAGTGAACTTGGCTAAGCCCCTTTGGTCTTGTATTATGTGTGTACTGTATACAATTGTTGACGTAAAGTTCTGTGCGTTTTACATTGCAGACTTATAATGAATCGAATTACTTGAACGACAAGTAAACAGTAAATGAATATAGTATTATGAATTATAACCGTCTTAACTTAGTACCTGTTTATCCACTTCTTTTGTAATATTTATATAATTTCAGAAGCAAATGTTTTTTACTTCGAGTAATCTATATCGATTGCAAGTCAACTCTATTCCTTAGATAGGTATCGAGGTCAAGTGAATATCAAGATTGACTTTAGCAATGTGGCTGTTCCCAGAGACTGCGGTGAAGTTTACCTCTTCGTCGCAAGCTTGTTTATTAATTCATGTTTAATATGCCTCTTGGGTTTACCTAGATCTATTGTATTTATTGTATATATCATGAATACATTAATAATCGGGTTGGCCCGGTATCGTTAATTACGTCGCTCGTATTTCGCGTAAACAAAATGTACGAATAATTAAAAAAAGAGTAAAGCGCCAGGTGTGAAATATGGCAAGGGCACATTTTAATAAGAGCCAAACTGGGCGCAAAAAAGATTGAAACAAATTAAAAAGTCGCCACATCTCAACTTTCTGCGCTGCCAGGGGAAATTTTCATAAATCCAATTTTAACAGACCGCCTATGACGTCCTCGTCGAAAATATGCTAAGTTTGAAAAAAACGTATTACCTCATTTCATAAAGATATTATAGGTTTTAGGACTAAAATGTTAAGTATATCAATAGTAGTATCAATGCCAGTAAGGATTTTCAAGGATCTTTCTACTTTATAGTTTAACTTATATATTATAGATTCTACAGATTTCAAATCTTTCCTAGCTTTTAAGAATATAAATGAAGGTTGAATAAAGTAATTCATTTTTGTTTAGTTATTTTTAACGATTAGCATTTTCAACAAATATAAAAAATACTCAGTATTTTATTCGCATTAACAAAATAAGAGAGGGCAGAACAATAAGACAGTTAATATAAACACTAATGTGGAGTTCATTGACAGAAATACCGAAGGTTTATTGAGTTTATCCATTAAAGACATTTCAATCTCCTAAATTTAACATCATTTGTACACTTCGATTGGGAAAAAATCACCCTTATATTATATTGTTGGTCTCTTATGACGTTAGAAGCAATCTGAAACTCTATCTAACCTTCGAAAAATCAATTATATTTACGACTAGCTGTACCCGCGACTTCATCCGCGCGGAATTTAATACAAACTTTATTTTCTAAAATATTTTTTTTTCTAAAATATATGTAGGCTAAGTTACTCCTTATTATATCAGCTACCTGACAATAAAAGTCCCGTCAAAATCGGTCCAGCCATTTCAGAGATTAGCCGGAACAAATAGACAGACAGACAAAAAAAGAATCTAAGGTCATTTTCGTTATAGGTATCGTGTATATAACGATATGTAGTTGGACATATTTTTTATTTTCACTTTATCCACAGACACTTAAATTTTATTTATATATATAGATATTTTCCCATTAGTTAACCACACAAGCTTTTTAAATCATAATAAAATTCATAGCATTTCCGTGGCGTAGTGTGGGCATCTTAACTGCATTACCGTCGCGCCTTGTCATCTCTCCCCAAGCCTTTCACGCTACACTTCCGCTTTCCGTTCAGACAGCGGAGATAAAATATTTTATTTCATTATTATATGTACTACGAAGGGAATGCCTTTCAAGGCAACCAAGGTTTACAATGTCTAGCCAAGTTTATCTATGGTTGAAATTCTTAATTTGTCACCATCTAACATCATCTTTAAACACAAGAAGTCCACTATTGAAGATAGTCCACTAACAGCCTTTAATTCCATATAATAAAATAGGTATTTATACATAAACATTTTGAATAGTGGTAGAGCCACGCTATAGACAGTCATGACTAAATATACTCATTCAGGGCATGCTAATCCGGTACCATTATCTCACAGGAAGTCGATGTAAAATGAGAGCTTTGTTGTCGCGTATCGTTCACTGAGAGATTGCCGATTGCCAAATATATCTTTCATCATTCCGTATTTTTTCCTTCCTGATCTACCTATTTGGTGGGTCCGTAACACATCCATAATCCAATGCGATGTTCATAGGTGTGGTGGTAGTAGTCACTTATCTTTAGGTGGACTGTTTTCTCGTTTGCCGGACCTTTGCAATAAAAAAATATAAACAATAGGTATTTTAGTATAGGTATTATAGAATATAGCTTAATCCTCCCAATCAAGGTGTTTGTCAGCAGTTTCTCACTATAAACTAGTTAAATAATAATGATTAATAATAATCACTACACAGTATAAAACAAAGTCGCTTTCTCTGTTCCTATGTCACTTTGTAAGCTTAAATCTTTAAAACTACGCAACGGATTTTGATGCGGTTTTTTTATATATAGATATAGTGTGATTCAAGAGGAAGGTTTATAGATATAATACGTACATATTATTGCACAGAAATCTATTTGTACCCGGGCGAAGCTGGGCCGGGCCGCTAGTTATGTATAAATACATAATTAACGCTAGGGTCTCGGGTTCGAATTCTGGGTCGGACAAAATAATATTACATTTTTCTACTCATTATTATCAGCTTGGCGTCAGGCATTTGTGCCCCATATGGGAATATGCATCTTGAGATGGAAAATACAAGGCGAATGGTGAGTGTTCTCTCACACCTCTGCCTACACCTTCTGGGAACAAAAGCGTGACTTTATGTATACATGTAATACATAATTAGTATAATTGTGATAGCAATCAAAAGCCATTATGTTTTTGATCATGATATCATGTCCAAAGTTCATGGCTTATTGCCGCTAATCGTTTTTTAATACCAAAACATTAAAAATCAATAATGAAACACGGACCAAAGTTTTAATGGCCACAAAACCGAATTAGGTGAGAGTGCCGTCGTGATAAACAAATGACGCTCGCCTTCTTTCACAAACATTGTGTGGAAAACAAAGGGACCCGGGAAAATAGAACATAAACTTACAGTTTCATAATCCTTGTAATTTTGTACGCTCAGCAATGTTTTTAATACGTAATTATAAAAGGGTTTGAGGTTTGCTCGCGTTAAATATGTTAACCAAGGTATACAAAAGGATAATTCATGTTAAATGTGAATATGAGAATAGAGAAAATGGTTGGCTATGATCTATTTTGGGGAAATAATTAAATAATTATAGCGTTGGAAAAAGCTAGGAAGTATCTATGTTAACGTATTCTAGATATGAGACTGTTTATTATAACTGTAAAGTCAGTTTTGATGTCACTACATAGTATAAAACGAAGTCGCTTTCTCTGTCCCTATGTCCCTTTGTATGCTTAAATCTTTAAAACTACGCAACGGATTTTGATGCGGTTTTTTTAATAGATAGACTGATTCAAGAGGAAGTATATTACATGTTTATATGTATAATACATACATATTATTGAACAGAAATCTGTTTGTACCCGGGCGAAGCTGGGCCGGGCCGCTAGTGTCACATAAATCTTACAGATTGATGTATATTCAATATTTAAAAACATAGAACACACCCATTATACCGTAGCCGTACCTTAAAAACGTTAATTATAATGAAGATACTTTGTATGATAAATCACATGTAGTAAGAATTAAAACAAAATGTAACTTATTTGTTTATTGATAAATAATTAATAATTTAATTAAGCGAAGTGTGGGACGAAAGACCTGGCTAAGGTTGCAGGAACTCGTTGGAGGCAAGCCGCTTCCAACAGGTCGAGTTGGAAATCGTTGGGGGAGGCCTATATTCAGCAGTGGACTTCCTGTGGCTGAAATGATCATGATGTTGACGATTTATTGACATTTATAATATTTTTAGGAATATTCATTTTAGTCTATAAAATTTAGCGTGTTGCAGAGATGTTCCTTTAAAGATTCACTTCGTTTAAGACATGTAATATTTGTAAGTTTCGCCTTACAATATATATGTATATATAACTTTATAGATATAACATACTCGACCTAGATACTGCTTTTAAATTTAAGATTCAATATTCAAGATTCCAATATTAGTAAAAACATGCTCTTTCTATCGCTTGAAATAGACTTAGAGGAGCAACTTTAATACATACATTTATATTACGAGCTTATATATTATGTACAACAAAAACCAGTTTCTTATGATTCTTTGGGATTCAGTTGCTATACAAATCGCCAGTTATCGAATACTGGTATTTTTGTATATCTTATCAATATTATAAATGGGAAAGTTTATGTGTTTGTTACCTCTGCCCGCTCAAACTACTGGACTAATTTTGATGAAATTTGGTATCAAGGTAACTGACACACCGGATTAACACATAGGCTACTTTTTATCATGACAAAATGTAGTGTTCCCCTTGGATGTGCACGGAATTGAAATATACTCGATACCCATACAAACTCAAAGGAATTGGATGGGATGTTTAGAGTACGGTAGTAACGTTGAGTATTAGTAGTATTTTTAAACAACTATCATGCGAAATAGTAGTTTCTAAAATTGACTCTTCTCAAGTACCTACACCCAAGCAAAGCCAGACCGGACTGCTAGTAATTACATAACTCTTACTTGATATAAAGAGACTTCACAACTCAAAGGTCCACTTGAATATACAAGTATTTTGATTTTATTAACTTTTTATGAGCCACTCTTTATTTCTTCGCCAATCTGGGAGGACATTAATATGTATGTTGTATGCATAATTTATAAATAAAAAGATCCGCTTGGTTTTCATTGCCTTTTATACCAGTGACGGCGTATGAACAAAAAATGTATGAAAGCCTCCGTGGCGTAGTTGAATAGACTCCTTCTGTGAAACGAGAGGGGCGGGTTCATTGAGACAAATGTTTGTGTGAATAACAAGCATTTATTTTGAGTCTGGGTGTGTGTGAGACTGAAAAGTCTCTCGTCGTTCGTGATACCCGCGAAATAAGACTCGATCTTAGTGTGGGGTCAGGATTATGTATGTGACTGTTGAGGAGAAAATAAAAAAGCGCTTGTTAGTTTAAATTATTTCCATATCTTTTAGTAATTGCGATTTATAATTTTTAATGACGTGAAATCTATATTTTTAGTCTAGCATTTTATTAATTCCATGTCATAATTATCTTTAATGAGTTAAAGAAAACTCCATAACTTTTAGGGGTAAAGTCGCCCACGCCTTATTCCGTTTCTGAAAATACCTTAACTGGAATGCAATTTTACCTCCAGGCATACTAACTTGACGTTAATTAGCACATTTTATGGCGTCATAACAAAATATTTACTATGACTGTAACAAAGTGAATTCCTCTGTTGTTTCAGGTACCAATTACAGCACGCACACACACAATGCCTAGAAGTGTACTGCAGAATGCGTGTTATATTATTATCTTCACGTTGTGTGTAGGTGAGTATCTTATACTTCAAACTAGCTTGTCTGAGTAGATTTGTAGTCCCTATTGTACCGTCTAGGCAAATTTATTCTTTACCTGATGGTAAGTGGAGACGTCCCAATAAAGAAAAAAGGTTGACAAGGGATGATTAACATCGGCTGACAATATAATGTCAGACTGCTTGAAAAATGTTGTAATGCTGGGTGAAATTCGATAAACTTATTTAGTAAATATGCATAGTTTTACTCCTTGTATAGGATTACCAATTGGATACTATAAAAATGGACAAGTATGAAATGACCTGCTTAATAAATTAATTAATCAAACTTCACTATATAGTATAAAACAAAGTCCCTTTTTCTGTCCCTATGTACCTTTGTATGATTAAATCTTTAAACTACGCAACGGATTTTGATGCGGTTTTTTTAATAGATAAAGTGATTTAAGAGGAAGGTTTATATGTATAATACGTACATATTATTTTACATAATTTTTTTTGTACCTGGGCGAAGCTGGGCCGGGCCGCTAGTAGTCCATAAATTCAACTATTAATTTAATCCAAAATTGTGTAGCGGTAATTGTATTGTTAAGTAACATACATGAATCTAAACTTTGTCGTTACTATTAAAGCAATAACTGCCCCAACTTCTATACTTTATATGACATATTGCTGGTGTTTGCATACGTTTTTATTTTTTGTTTCATCCCAAACTAATACTAACATTTATTAGTAAGCATTTTATATACGCGAAATCCTTCATACATTTTGAAAGTAATATAAAAAAACGTTCAATAAATGCGTATTTTTACAGATTCCATAAAACAAAATTTCAACCTATTCAAAAGGACATAAATATCAACTGACATTGAACAATGTTTTTTTTCGCACAGATCGAGGGGATGGCCATTGGAAGGAAAATGATAGAGAAAATCTTCGACGTGACATCGAATTGTATCGACGGATGGCAGGTAGAAATATTTCTATATAAAATATCTATAAGGGACTGAAAAGGGCAAAGGGATTTCTTTCGACAGATTAGAATGTTCACAAAGCCTTTGTGCTGCATTTATTTCGTGAATGCAATATTTCGTCGCCTTTCTTCCCTTTTATATTAACGGGCCGAAAATTTCACAAATTCTCTTTCTGAAGATGCTATTAAAATGCTTTGGAAAATTTTAATGAGATTATAAAAAAAATATTTTGATGTTATGATTTTAAATGTAGCTTCTTTTCTTGCTTGTCGTTTCTTTCTTTCTTTCTCTAAAGAAATAGACACAACAGCATCGATTAATGACATTATAATAGTGTATATTGCACAGTATTAAATTAATTTACGTATAAAATGTCATCATTTCGGTATTAACAGTACAGTTTATCTACTTTTAATCATCCTGTTGCAAAATGCACGAGGTAGGTATGCCAATTTTTAAAAGAAAGAAAACGTTGGACCTCTGCCAGGTATGAACAAGGCTCTTGTAAACGCTAGTTTTTATTCGAAGGTCGGGTGGAAATTGTTTGGTGCATAATGAAAAAACAATTTGATAAAATGATGCGATGTACTGCTCGCGCGCTCAAGGAATAACATCCTTTGAGAATTTAAACATTGAAAATTCAATTTATTTTACTTAAAACAGGTATAAGTCCATATGTTTAGTTTAGTTTAGTATGTTTAGATCATAACTAGATGTCCATATCCACGGCAAATTATTGAAAGTACAATTGTATATTATAAATTAAATAAATAGAACAAATGGATACGAGCTATATCCGATATTTATTGTTTTCGATAAATTTAGTTTCCGTAACAGCTACTAACAAAATATTGTGTTGCTCATGTGCTTCAATTTCCTTTACAGAAAAAATCGAGCGTGAGATAGAAGTCTTTTACGACGAATATCCGGAAGAGCAGCTCGCGAGAGATAATGATGACGTAATACGGTATAAGCACGTAGCAAACACGTTACACCGTCACGTTGAAACGAGTAACGTTAAAACTGAAAATCTAGGGAAACATAACACTACGCCAGTCAGAAATATAACTAGTGACGTAACATCAAAACACGGTGAACATTCTGAAAAACTTGGTGTTGAGAATGTAACAACAGAGAACCCAAATAATACAATCCCTTGGCCCAAATTCGAAGAGATCTTGCTAGCAATAGGAAAAAAATACGATTGGAAGAACGATAGATGGATAAAAGTAAAAGACAAAATAAAAAGTATCGGAGATAAAGATTCAAAAGATCTAACAAAACATAATGAAATTAACGTCGTGCACGAGAAACACAAATTTTACTATAAATTTGTTAAATTAAATAGAAGTAAGAATAGGCGAAGTGTCGTGGTGGCCGTATCAGCTGTAAGATAAGTGAAATATGCAGGAGATAAGAATATATTTTTTGTAAGATACGGGACCAACCGGGGTACTAAATGACGTTAGTAGTACTGCACAACAGAGGTGGACTTGAAAGCGTTTACGATGAAAATTAAATGCTTTTGAAATTGACATTGCCCCACATTCTGCCTAATCCCCAGACTTATGTAAGAAAGCCTGTAGAATACATTAAAACTATAAATATACAGCTGTCTGTTAAATGTTTATGTAGCTCAATAGAAATATTTTTATTAAAGAATAAAATACAGTAAGATAAACAATAAATTCAACCCTCACCAAGATGAGTTCAATGGATCTCGAGTTCACAATCAGTTGTAAAGTGTTTAGACAATAGCCACTAATAGCCCGTTGTTAGTTAAAAAGTTTGTCTTATTGTATTTAACAATGCCGCTATAGATAAATTTCACGATGGAAATGTTATAAATATCATACTTCATGCTGGTTAAGACGACTTGTTGATAAATAAAGATCATCAATTATTGTAAGTTGTTTTATTTTTAGCATTAAATTCAATCCTCTTTGACAAGATAAATTGCCTGACTAATGTCTAGGAACTGTCAGGTAATGGATATTCAATTGAGATTTGGAATTAATCGATGTGTTTGCGTGTAGGAATTAAAAAGTCAGAGGCATTGTTTCAGCATTTGTTTGAGATTTATAGAACTTTATCTTACAGTTAAGTGACGTTATGTTGTTTTTGTGTAGTAGTTATTAGAAGATACAGACTTAATTTAATATAAAAAAAATGCACTAAGATTATTTCGTCGTAAATACATGGATTCAAAATATAGGAGAGAATTTATTTTATCAATTTTCTCCTTAATTTGAATAAATGTAAATCTTTAAATAAGTATTAATATAGTCCGTATATAATTTAGCTAGGCCCCTTAACTTATTCAATGGCTTAGATATAGAATTATAGATTAGATTTACAAGGCAATTACGAGTTTAAGTAAAATATTATTTTATGAAGTATTATTTAATATTAAGCCGCAAGCATGTCTTGTCTCTTTGATATGAAACGTAGGTAAACTCTTTGGAGTTGTCAGAAAAATGGTCTTGTTTCTTATGAAAATTAAGGAATAGGGTAATGTTAATATTATTATATGCCTTGGTACAAAGAACGCAAACGTAGATAATGACAGTTCTTGTTAAGATATAACAGTGTTTTGTTTCGAAATTTACCAACTCTTTTACCTCTGATGTAACAATACTGTATACTGCTCCACAAATTAACGACTATGCATATATGCTTAACACAAATACAACTTAAATGTATACTATTTCAATAGTATACATTAATACTATTTAAATCTTCGCCGCTGAGAAATAGTTTTCTGTTCACTATCAGCATTGTATCTTACTGATACAATTTGAACCCGAAACTTCACACTCCTGAATTTTTATTATTGCATAAGTCCAACAAACGAGCAAACAGTCATCTGATGGCATGTAACCAATGTCGTCCATGAATATCCAAAACGCTTAGATCATGGATGTATTTCCAGCCCATCCAATCGGGAAGAGAGTGGGAAGGAAGATGGAGAGGAAACGAGTAGTAGGCACCAGAAATCTGACTCACCGAATGAAATGCGACAACAAAGCTTTTGCTTCAGTCCGATCTCCTATGAGACAGTGGTACCACCCTTGATGAGCCTGCCCATTTATGCTGAGTCATGACTGACTACAGCGTTCTTCTACCACTTTTGAAAACGCATTGATCGCTATGATGGAGTATAGTTGCTATCGTGTTTCAATTTCAACAGTCTCCTATATTCCAGTCTTGCGAAGCTCTCAAACTACCTAATTCTTTACTCAAATCTGGTCATTAACGTCTTTTATTTCCAATTGCAATAGTTTTAATGAAAACATTGAAAATTAAACTAAATTTACCTACATGCCGTGCAGCTAAAATTCTAAACGTAATTTCCAGTTGCCCGCAGATAAGGGAACTCAGCAAAATATTTAGCATATTCACACAGCTACACGTTTACGATTTGCTAGAATTTACACTTCATTATAACTTTACACCCAATACCGCTTGGAGGTTGAATAATAAAATAAAAATTTACTGTAATGTTGCAGACTTTGGTACATACTTGTTAATTAACCGAATATATAATTTTACTGGCCGATTTTTCAACTATACACAGTACACACTTAAAAATAATAATACTGGCCATGTAATAATGTCCAAATGCAGGGAACGGGCCTCGTCAACAAGGCGCTTCGATTGATAGGTTAGTCCACAACGCTGACCAAGTGAGGATTAGCGGTCTTTACACGCCATAGAAATTTTTTGAAATATTTATGGTGTGAAGGTTTCGTCACGATGCTCTCCTTTATCGTTAAAATACATACGCAATATGAAATCGAAAAACGAATCCCGCCCAAAGATAAAAGTATGCTAAGCTCACTCACCGGAATCCCGCTCCTGAAGTTGGATGGTCGGTGTCGACGACGGTGGTGGCTGAAACCCACCAGACACCGCTTTGCACCATATAGTTGACGATAAACGACCGAATTAAGCGAATAACTAACTCTTCGGCGGAGCATGCGTCACTCGTCGCGAAGCGTACACAAAACTCTATAACAAAGATACCGAGAGGCAAAGGACGTTAAACTACCCTCCACTACATTATATTTCCAATAAAAATAAAACATTTAAACTCAAAAATATATTAAATTATGAAATTGTTGCTATAGGAATAAATTGTATTCATATTATGATTGTAAACCCAAATACGCGGCTGAAACAATTTTGGTTAATAATATCTATCAAATTGATTCCAGCAATTTGTGGAATATATTACGCCGGTATTTTTATGGCGATACTAACATACCATTCGCCTGATGGTAAGCGATATGACCCTCGTGGACAGTAGCAAAACTAAGCAATACCATGAATTTTAAAACAATGTTTAGCATTCCACAGCGCTCGCCATCCTGAGACATAAGCTGTTAAGAGACAATATATCTAGCAATTACTCTGACTCCAATGTAGTTAAAATTAGAACACAGCAGTGCAGTTCCACTGCTATTTGGCAGGATAAAAAAAATGATTCAACTCACTTTGTGATAGGGCGCAAACCTATCGCCATATCGGGCACAATTCCTGGCCGAATGAATTTAAAAATTCAATATCACTTTTTCGACTCGGGATTCGAACCCGAGACCTCAGCTTTGTAAACATACCGTAGAACAACCACCACCTCCGAGGCATGAAATTAAATAAATATAATGGCTTTTAAAAATATAAATATTTCAGACTTACTAGTTGATAGTCTGGTAGTTGGTGGCCTGTTGGTAAACGGACCGGATGCGGCTGCCAATATGTTCACGGTGGTCGCGGGTTCAAATCCCAGGGCACACCTCTGACTTTTCGGAGTCATGTGTGTATTGATAGTCAATCACCACGCACTAAAACGGTGAAGGAAAACATCGTGAGGAAACCTGCATACCATAGCGATTTATAAAAATTCTATGGTATGTAAGTCCGCCAACCCGCACTAGGCCAGCGTGGTGGACTATATGGCCTAACCACTCTCAATCGTACTCTCGATTGTAGAGTAGGCCCGTGCCCTGCAGTGGGACGTATATGGGCTGATACAGTAAAGAATATTATAGTATCTAAAGGGAGCGCTTGAACTTCAAAAACCTAGATAAAAATAGTGGTTACGGGCCACCTGTTTCTGTCTTCCTATTATTTCCTAAAAGCATTACCATTTAGAAGTGCTTAAATATGCACGAATTATTTGAGAGAGAAAAATTAAAAATTGTATATTCGTGGCATTGAATACCTTTTATTATTTTGGGCGGATAATAACTAGATTAATATACTTTCAGTTACCAGTGGAATTCATTTATTCAGACGAGTGTTGTTAATTAATAAGCTTATTTTCATTTAGCACTGCTACCAACATTACGAACAAAAATAATTACATCGTGAAGACGTTTTATGATAATGCTTCCTCTAGAGATTAAATACTCTAAGATCTAGGATTACCTAGCATGAGATAATTACCAGTGGCGGTACTTCCATACAAGCCCAAAAGCCCGGCTTGCCCTACTTAATACGCATATACTCAATCTTAAAGGAAAACTAGTAACATAAATAAAATACATTCGTTTAATGCAAAACGTCTATCATTTTTAAATTTACCGCGTCGCGGCGTGCCATAATGGAGCCCCGCGCCTGCGACGGAGCACCCGCGCCCGCAGCGCCACGCCTGGCAACTCGCCTAAGCGAGCGCCGCGGTCTAAAACTAACATAAAAATATTTCATTCAAAATCAACGCTGGTCCACGCCTGACGCAATATTTTAAAAAGACGGAACACACCAAAGTATTATCTATCTTTTTCTCTCTCGTGTGCTTTTACCTGGCTTTTGGCGTATATTGCCCTCTTAGTCGCACCTATGGGTGAATTGCTACTAGCATGACACTACGTACCTATACATATAGCTATTCTATAATGCAATTTGTACCAAGCAAAATGCCCGGCTTCGCGTAGTGAAGTTGTGCACTTGACGCGTCATATTATGATCCAAATTTATGGAAAAATATTTATGTTTTGCTATAAGTTATATTGGATGATATATAAAATAAATTGATATTTTTGGAGACCGTATTATGATGTTTTAAATATGTTTATTAATATATAATTTGGAATTGTACATAATTTAGGACCTGTGGATAGTTTCACGTTTATTATTATGTCTTTCGAGCGAACGATTACCCAGTAATCACAGAACATCTACGTTTAGTTTTCGTTTAATTATAGTATTTTACGTTTATTACGTATAATAATGGGTGAAAATGTGCCTTGTGATGGTTTGAAGTGCGTGCAAGTGTTGATCGGCGAGGAAAAGGTAAATTCATTACATTTCGTTGACAAACAACTACTCGTATCTGGTCCAAAACCTACGCCTGATTTGTTGTGATTTCTCAAAGTACAGAAAACTATATTATGCATTAATATATTTTCATAATTCCGGTAAACAGCGTATAGAAACCTCTTTATGCGTCAGATACATATGTGATGAGATTTCAAAACATTATGCTCGCGTAGACAGTAATCGTAGTGTTTTTCAGATATTAGTTGACACTGTTTGCCATTGAGCTCATCAAGAGCTTCCTTTCAGGGCTCATGATGAATCAAAAATCGCATGCATACACAAAAACATAACATGAATGTATTAATAACAATAATTTCTGGCCGCGAAATTAAACACGGCGCCGTACTTGTGCTATTGTAGTGGCTTTTTATTGTTAACTTTATATTGTAATTAATTTACAAAATAATTGCAATATAAAGTTACGTATGCATGCCCAAAAGTAATTTGACTTACACATTTGTTTTATTCATCTATTTAAAACTAATGATAGTCCATTCAGTATTTTGGCAATATTAAATAGCTGGCTGTGAAAATCGCGTCATCTATTAGATTTTTTCGAAACAACTTATTGTAATAGATTTTTTCATAACGGTGATACAGTTATTATTTTATTAGTTTTTATCATTGATTTAAAAACTAAGGATAGGCCCTTCAGTACATTGGGTACGTCAAAAAGATGCCTGTGAAAATCGCGCCATCTGTTGGATTTTTACGTCAATGGCGGCCATGAAATCGTTTTTCAATAATGCTAAAATAAATATTATGCTAACTTAAAGTTATATAATTTTTACTTAGCGGTGATAAAAAATGTAATCTTTTTTTGTGAACTTTCGGTCATCTTTATTGCATCCACGACGATACAATTAGGCATTTGTCGACGACTTACAGACCGGTGCGCTGCACTGTGACGTCACAACCGTTGCATTGGTCCCGCGGAACACTTTCGTGACAACACTTTTCGTACTCTCCGCCCCGTCCATATATTTTACGTCAATGGTTTTTATACTAATCTTACATAGATCGTGTGGTAGGTCTAGGACTGCCTCGATGGCGCAAAGTTGAGGTCTCGGATTCGAATCTCGGGTCGTTTTTCTATATATTTTTTTATCGCATTGGCTCGCCTCCTATCGCATGATGAACACGTTCTTCTTTCTTAATACCATTTTGCTCCTGAACCAATACATATTCTTGCTAAAAAAAATATTGGGCTTGCCCTAGTCCACAACCCTAGGCACGCCACTGATAATTACGCGTTGTGGTCATTAATATCCCTATGACTTGCAGAACGCAGTCCCATGCGACCAGCATAATTATCGATATGTGGTTTAGCTTGATTGAATTGTTAATAATTTATGAGTTCTGTTGCCGAAGGCGTCTAATAGTAGACAATCGTTTACCTAGATGTTTCATTATTTTTAGTCACCACATTTGTAACGAAATATAGCTCTTGTTAAACTTATTTCTAATAGAATATTTGACTGTGATCGATTTTTTAGTATTTTGCGTACAAACACAAATATCATCAAAATATCAATATATCAATATATTTCTGTCAAATTTCGTTTTTTTGTTTGTTAGATTTTAGGAGAAGAAAATAATAATTTGAACTATTTTATACCTTGCGTACTATAATAGCGTTTTTATAAATAAAAGGGGGTACATTATTATTTTATAAATAAACTATGTATTTACCACCCAAATGCGACGATAGAAAAAATGTCGCTTATTTTTGTAAAATTTTCAATCGCTTTGTGTCTGAAGACTATAAAACTACCACCCGGCTTGGTTTTCGGTAGAAGTCTTAATAGCCTTCAAATAAACGTACGTATACAGGTACGTATACTCGTACGTACGTTTGTTGTGAAGTTAATGTGAATAATACGTACCTTAGACCAGGGTCGATAATTTTTAAAACCAATAAAAATAATAGTAGGATGAAACCCATTAGAAAAGGAGGGGAATAGTATAAAAATGAAAGGAAAAATAATTTACGGGCGATCTGAGGCCGGGAAGGGGATGAGGGTGGATTTTTAAGGGTAAAAACGGTTTTTCTCGATTTCCGGCAAAACTAAAAGTCCTATCGAAAAAAGTCAAATGGCAAAGTTGTAGGTAATAAAAAGATCTAAAACTTTTGTATTCACACTTTTTTCACAAAACCTCAAAGTTTATGTGAAAAATTCAAAAAACCAAGTTTTTGGTTTTTTATTTTTATATTTTACAAAAAAAATATTTTTTTAACAAAATTTGGTGTAAACTTACATTTTTATGTCCCAAATACGCTGTAATTTATTTGATTAAAAATATTTATTTTTTCACCTTATTTTGAATTAATATCGAAAAAGCACCCTAATTTTCAATCGAAAATTCTACTATCAAAATATCAGCTTTTTTCAAAAAATTGGTATGTTTTCTGTTCGTTGAAATCTCTACTTTCCGATGGTGAAAAAATATATATATGTTACCATAGTAAATCTTCTCAGAAAATGCAAAGCAAAGCTGCTTCAGTATTATAAAACCTCAATGGAATTTAATGTTTAAATATGAAATCTATACATATAAATAAAATTGAAGTGTCTGTTTGTAAAGTGAAAATTAAAGAAAATGTCCAACTAGATATCGTTATATACACGATATCTATAACAAAAATGATCTTATAATTTTTTTGTCTGTCTGTCTGTTTGTTCCGCCTAATCTCTGAAATGGCTGGACCGATTTTGACGGGACTTCAATTGTCAGGTTGCTGTTATAATAAGGAGTAACTTAGGCTACATTTATTTTAGAAAAATAAAGTTTTTTAAATTCCACGCGGACCAAGTCGCGGGTACAGCTAGTTAGAAATATAATTGTATCACATAAATTAATCAAACTCCAAAAGACTATTCCTCACATAAAGACAGCAGCAAAATCTAAAAGATTAAATTAATTTAAGCCCTCTAGCTGTGCCTCTAGTCCCACAGACGTGACAATGCAATTTGGAATGAAAGCAAATTGTTTGTTTATTTTGCTGCGGTGGAGCGTCTCAACATTTATCTAATTAATAACAACAACAAAAATTAAATTTGTTTGTTTGTTTCTCAAGATGTTTTTACCGTCATTTGTTTTCGTAACCTCTTATCGCAGATTTCGTGGGATTGTTTATTCAGTTTTTGAAAAATTGTATTATCTTACTTACTATGTGACGCGACTCGGTGTCCCGCAATATGCCCCGACAACGCCACTCAATTTCATGTCTTTTTTTAATTTTAATGAATAGTGAGATGAACATGCAATTCCTTTGTTGGTAAGTGATACGACCGCTCAGGGACAGTAGCAAAACCAAACAACAACATACATTCCAAAAGCAATACTTGGCATTCCACTGCGTACGCCATCCTGAGACATAATTTGTTAAGTATCCATATGTTCAGTAGTTACTCTGGAAACAATATCCTTCTAACTAAAATTCAACAGTGCATTTACACTACTGTTTGGCGGGAGTATCTATCCAGGCGGCCTCTCACAACTGATAGACCTACCACCAGTCAAACTCTGTCTAATGTAATAAAATGTAAAAAGAGAAAAAATATTATTTTTATGACAAAAACTCATTCACGCGGTAGGAAATCGTAGACGATTACCTCCGCTTGGACTGCCTTGTCCCGCGGCGTCTCACGGCGTTCTTCGTGCGTGCCGTGTCATGCCGCAGCATCCCGCCGTAGGATCCCTTGGCGCGCTGTCCGTTTCAAGAAATCCCTTTCAAAACTACGGCACCAATTTAAAACATTGGAACTGATGTCGTATTTCAACCAAATAAGTTTGAATATCCTTTGTAATAAAACAAAATCCCTTGCCATTCCGTCCCGGTGTACGCAGGCTATTAGGTTAACACGTTACACGTGTTATGATTATGCTTTTAGTTTTCATTGAAGGCAATTGCAAATGTAATTAAATATAATATATTTCAATTATGATTCAAGCTTACAAAAAATCCTTTTTTAAATAGGGAGTGTATAGTTTTACAATAAAAAAGTATAACAAAATAGACTTTATACTTATGAATACATTAATTACTGACTGAAACTTATTGTTTCTATATAACTTTTATAAGATGTATTTCAAACTTTAATGAGCTATAAAAGGTAGGTAATTATTGTTTTAGAATCTAGATGGTAACTTTTAAAAACTGACAAAATAAACTGGTAAAATTACGAGGCTATTAATAATCAAAATAAGAATTTAGGATATTTAAATTTGGAACATATTAACAGATTTCATGCTGCTCAGTGATGAGTCAGCCTAATAGTGTAGGCTGTTTGTCCGCCCAGCCTTGTGTTGCATTGTCAGCATTCTGTCCGCAGATATTATCGTTGATGAACATTGCACATTGGGTTATCAGATGACCTGTTATTTCAGATGTAATCATATTTCTAGTAATGAATGTTTTTTTATAGCAATGAATGGCGATAAGAGCATGCCATTCGCCTGATGGTAGCTAATACCACTCTTGAACAGTAGCAAAATTAAACAACTCCGTGAATTACAAAGCAATGCTTGGCATTCCTCTACGTTCACCATTCTTAAATAGAAGATATTAAGTCTCATTATGTCCAGTAGTTATTCTGGCTACACTGCCTTTCAAACCGGAACACAACAATGAATTTACATTGCTGTTTGGCGGGAGAAACAGACATTGAGGTGTTACCTACCCAGGCGGCCTCTCAAGTAATATGAGAGACCTACCACCGGTAACGTGATGTGGTTTTCACAGGTATGATAAAATGCCATTTCACGCACTAGTCTAGATTAGAGGACTCACTCAGGAGATGACTTTTCTTAATTCTCTTCGTAAATTGAACCTTCAACAGAGTAAAGTTTCATGGACAAAACATAGTGTCTAGAATTTGACCTAAAAGCGTACTATTGATATTGATGACTGAATCTCATAAGTATCTTATTCTATACATTTATATGATTAGTATACGCTCTAGAATACAGAAGATTGTATGTTTTCCAATTTATTAAATGTATTTACATCCAATTAATTTTCCAATAAGGAAAATATTTTTGCCTAAATATTTTCCAAACTCTTTGATCGTAAATTAAACCGAACATCCTTATTTGGCAGCAATTATTATTTTCACTCAAGAGGCGTTTGAAAAGATCTCAAACTAAGGGTTTGTTGGTGTAGGACTGATCTCGGAGTAAACTCGTCAGCACCTTTCGTATACAACCGTATTTGCGTTCGTCCGCGGAGACCTGTGCAAACAGTAATATCCGAGGCTCTTAAGACAACGACACTTGTAAGGCCAACGCTTTTACGGAATACACATGGAGTCAAAATATTGAGTCATTCAAAACTGTTTGGTTTGGGTGCTTTATGGTTTTATCAGAATGAGGAAGATTCTTTTAGATATATGAGTATAAAATGTCAGCGGGAATTGTACTGCTCAGTATGAGCTTTCTTAAAGATATACGAAATGAAATTGATTTATGAAATGAAATGAAATTGGTTTATTGATTCTTAAAGTGCCTTAAGTGTCTCTTATGACAAGTCAATACAATGAATCTATATCTACAAAATAAATGATTATATTATTATAAAAATACAATTCATTTAGTTTTTAGTAGTTTTATACATAGAAGAGTTCAGTCCTTAGTTCTCAATGCAGGTCCATCCATGAAATTTAAATACCATTGATATAATAGAGACATATCAGGTATGCAGGTTTTTTCACCAGTAATATGAGCGATAACTAGCCATAAATACACACCCAACATGGAAAGGTCAAGGGTTTTGTATTTTACTGTATTGTACCAAGATGTATACGTCCCATTGCAGGGCACGGGCCCCCTCTACAATCTAAAGTATAATTGAGATGGGCTAGGCTGTATAGTCTACCAGGCTAGACTAGAGCGGGTTGGCGGACTTGAAAGTGCGTACATACATACTATATAAATTCTTGAAAATCCGTATTCCAGTTTCCTTCCAATCTCCCTCGGGGTATCGAAAGGGGAGGTTAATAGCTTTTCCTCTTAATTAAAAAAAAAAGTTTCCTCTCTATGTTTTCTTTGATTCGCACGTGAATCTGAAGAGTCAGGTGTGTCCTGGGATCTCAACCTGCGACCACCGTGATATTTTTACAGCCTCATCTGGTCCGTTACCAACACGCCACTACCCTCTATGGTCAAGGGTATGTGACTTGAACTCGACCTTACACGCCAAGTCAGGTAAATTTAGGTCAAAGTGGGACACTGTCTACTAGCGCCGCGTAGATCTGATGCTCTTAGAATATTAGAATCAGAACGGATCTGGAACGGATCTGAAGCTGAAAGCGGACAGTGGAGGAAGCAAGAAACGGAATAATAAACTAGATCTTTTGGATATTACATTTCTGTTTTTCCTAGCGAAGTTTCAAGTTAAAACTGCAATTTAACTAGGCTAATGATAACATGCATTTATGCTCAATAATGAAATGCTACCAGTATATTCTCTTTATGAATGCTAAGACGATTAAATTTATCATTTGACCCATCGTTATTATAATTTTACTCAACTTAAAAACAACATTTTATGTAGTAGTAACTTGTGGAAGTCGGTCATATTGGTCTCATTTGTGATGAAATGAAACAAGAAATAAAAATAAATGTAGTTAATACTTTTGCTGCCTTGCAATACGGAAGTGGTTCATAAATATTCTAGTATATTACAGCAGTGTAAATGAACTTTTGGGTTCCGATTAAAGGACATTGCATCCAGGTAACTACTGGACATATTGAGATAACATTTTATGTCTCAGTATGGCGAGCGCAGTGGTATGTGGAGCGCACTGCTTTGTAATTCATGGTTTTATTTAGTTTTGCGAATGTCCATGAGCGGTCATACAGCTTAACATCACGCATGATCGTCTCACCATTCATTGTTTGTACCTGGATCAGTGTATATACAATATACATACGTCCCACTGCAGGGCACGGGCAATCGAAAGTATGTTTGAGAGTGGTTAAGCCTTATAGTCCATCACGCTGGTCTGGTTAATTCTTCATACAATATAAAATTTGCCAACTATTTATTCCTTACTTTATGATATACTAGCGATTGGTCGCCAGTTAGTTTTTGAGCACTGTCCACATCGAAAACATATTGTTTCGCGTACTCACATGAGCAGGTGGAATAAGTAAATATTTTAATTAACCGACTAGGTATTGCGAAGTATTTCCACAAAATCTCAGTTCAGTAGGTATAGATTCCAAAAATGTGTTAGCAAGAGAATAATGATAGTATTCAAGCCAATGTTTGTTACGACACTGGCTGATATACCTGAGGTGGCGGGATCATTTCCCGCACCGAGACAAGTATTTGTGAGATTCATAAACGTTGGTTTTAGGACTTAGTGTTGTAGTAGCGAAGACTCATAACCACGACACAAGTCTTATAACTTAATGTCGGGTTTGTGTATGTCATTGTTGGCCATTTAGTCATGCATTTCAAGTCAAAACGCTTCAAACATCTATAAATTGTTACATTTACACTGTACATTGTACATCTAGTCGCTGGTATCAAAACGACGTGCCATAAAAACTGTCAGGAAAATCCGCAGATCAATTTTTCATGGACATGTTTTTCTACAACTGCCGCGAAATTCAGCAATTTATCAAGCCCATATGTGGCGGGTGTTCAACAAAAAATCACAGATTAGGTCCTTACAAAAAAAAGAAACAAAGGGAAACGTGATCTCGGCCGAGTACGTGACTGGAATGGTGCGAGGCAAAAATGTGAAGTTTATGATTTTTATACGACCTCCTTTCTGTTTGCGAATGGACCTTTACAAACTCGACAAGTAAAGTGATTTTAATTCGTAGTCGACACTTTTGGCTCGTTAATACGGCAAATTCAATTTAGGACTTTATCCCAAAGGCACGTAAAACAATGAATTTTGAGTTCATGGATATTTACATTGTTCAGTGTAATCTTTAAATTAAATTGTAAGGAGATTTTTTAAGTTTCTACGTGTTAAGGGTTATTTTTCTTGCTGTAAATATTAAACATCTTTAATCAATTGTAAAACATACGAAATTTGAGGTAAAAAAAAAGGTTGAGAGCGCATTGCTAGCTTAATATGTATGTGGTTAAAACATTTACTTTGCATAATAAATGAATGAAAATAAAATATAAAAATTGGCTGCGGCCATAAATTCGGCTAAATAAATCATATCAAAATTATCCGAAAAAAAAATTATTCAATCACATAAAAACATATTCGAGCTTATATTCAAAACAACACATTGGGATAGATAAACGAATACAATTCGGGGATAGAATTGGCTTGTATCAGTCTGGATATCGTTCTGTTTAGATGTCAACCTACGTCGGGGCGCGGTCGCTTGTTTTGTTTTTGTACATTCGTTTCAATTTATGTTTACGCGATTCCAATCTCGAGTGAGCACCCGCAGATTGGATTTGGTGTAGATAACAATAAAATAACAAACGTCTGTATGCTAGAAATATATGAAAATATTGTAGGTCTTTTCATTTTTGGAAATACTTACAAAAATGAGGTTTATCAGAATTGCTGAAATATTGGGAATGTCTGGTTTATAAAAAAAATTTTTTTGACAAACTCTTTCTTGAATAAAAAAACCAGATCGTCAGTATATATAGTTATTTAACAACCCCTGACCATTAGATTTCAAAGATCCTTAGATTTTTTTATATCTATGAATGGCGAGGCTAGCATGCCATTCGCTTATGGTAAGCGTAGGAATCAAATAACACCATGGTTTACAAAGTAATGCCTGACATTCCATCAGACATGAAATCGTATGTCTCAATTTGTCCAGTAGTTGCTCTGGCTAGAATGTCCGTCATACCTGAATTAAACAGTGACATTACACTGCTGTTTAGCGGGAGAAATAGACATTGCGGTGGGACCTACCCAGGCGGTCTCTCACATATGAGAGACCTACCACCAATAAGTATTGTGTAGTACATTGCCCAGTGGCGAGCCATAGGAGACGCCTATGTCCAGCAGTGTACGCGGATGGGCTGATGATGATAATGAATACATTGCTATCGCTTGAAGTTGATTAATTTACAACCATCATTTTTCATAATTCTAAGCGCCTGTATTACTGGGTCTTAGAATTTTGGCATAAATATTTGTCATAAGCAGACAGCGGGGATCAAAGTATGCCATTTGTTGTCTCGCTTCATATAAACTATAAGGGAATCTACTCATTACAATGTACTATGACAGTTTTTTGGACTTATCAGCCAAAAATATTACATATAATAATATGGAATGTGGCCCACCTGACTTTTCCAAGTCCGACGTGGGAAGAAAAATGAAATAAACGAAATTTAAAAAGAGCTTGATAAATTTTCTGTCTCTTCTTGTTTCTTAAATGTGACGCAGATTTAGAATTACTTTATTGAAGTATAACAGAATCTAATGATAAACTTTTGTTAACGCTCCAACAATCAATACTTTAATTGCCTCACAACAATGTTGTCTAGAATTAAAGTCATCCGACAACATCTTTTATGTTCAATTCAGTGATTCACAGACGTCGTCACAATAAACACGAAATAGCGAATGTCGAGCGGAGCAAAACGTAGTCCGTCTTTATTGTTTCCTGCAGACTGGAATACTATAGTTATGTGACAATATTCATTGTTGTTTGACTTAACTCTCGCCTTAGCTTGATTGTATGCAGTGGTTAATGGAAGAATATTAAGTAGGTAACCTAAGATATGAATATTCTTTTCGCCTGTGCGTTAAAGATTATACGTTTTCTTTTAAAAAAATTGGTACCAAAGCACACAAAACTCTAGTTTTTTTAAACATTAAATTTTGTACAGCTGAAGACGAATAAAGCAAACTCATAGCTTTAAAAAAATACACTAAGGAACACAATATGTTATTGAGTTGTGAACTCTGTTTCTTATGAATTGTTGACTCATTGCAATTATGTACTTGTGGGTGATGTCAAGATATGAGCTATACGAAATTTGTAAATTTTATCTATTTATCGTATAGAATATTTTATTTTGATTATATACGTGGCAAAAATTTTATTTTCATAAATGATTATTCGTTTTTAAAAGATTTAATACAAACGTAGTAGGACAGCAGGTAGGTGGTTCTACGGTCAACTAAATGACGTCACCTCGTACCTTTGTGGAGTGCGGTCTAACTAGATGTCGATATATTTTGCGGTTCTATAACCTCAACTAGGTCCAAAATCAGACTTTTAATTAATTAAGTTTATAATATATTGTGTTGTCCATCTTTGATTAATTTGATCACAGTATAAAATCGTTAGTGTTAATATTGAAACTGAATTTAGTTTCGTAATGTGGAGTGTCTTTTTAAATGCATTTTGGATTCACATCTAGTAGATGACAATCAGATTTACTATCAAACGCTTTTCTTGTACCTTGCTAGATTGTACAGCAGTTTTGTGAACTATAATAAACATTTAAAAAAAACTCGCCACTGACCCAAGATGATTGGCGTGTAAGGTTTTTCTTGGGAATCTCAACTACTCAATATTTACCTTAACAATACAACTTTGCCCGACTTGGGGTTCAAATTCGAGACCATAGCTTTGCAATCATATTGTAGTACTACTGCGTCACCTAGGTACTCTTAATTACAAATCACCTGCTGAAAAATGCAATGGAATAAAAAACAAAGTAACCACGATAAAATTATACCGACCTTTACGAACCCAAAGGTGTACCTACATAAGCGAGTCTGTCAATTTAAAATTATGCCAACCTTTTGAAAACCAATGGCAGGTACCTAAGTAAGTTTGATAACTACGTCTTGTACCAGTATTAAATAACAACAGATATACACAGGCTAAACCTGAAACGCGATACATGCGAGGGTCTATGATCTATTTTATGACCTTACTCGTAGGTACCACCGTAATGTATTTTTCTCCTTTTCTTTCAGCTTAATATCCATTTCTCCTTTGATTTCAGTTTTGGCGAAGAAAACGAAGCATTCAATAGCTAAAATAAGTTTCATTCCAATATATGAATAAGGTCGTTAATCCATGCGTATGATGTAAACAGGACAACCCTAACTTTTACCATTTTTATACTTGATAGCTTGTTTGTTCGTGTGTACTCAGTTAAAATCGTTTCCATATTATGTTGCGGGCCTTGACGTGAGCGATAGCTAAACATTTACCTGCCTGCTTGAGGCAATAACATATTTGCGAGCCACGTATATTAGGAAAAGCTTTTACCTGAAATGAAACGGGAAAATATGGGAACTCATGTGTTATATTGACAGATGTGCGTGTTAATGAAAATGGACCTTAATGATGTGCGATAGCGTCGCTTGTAACTTGCATGTGTTGAATAAAAATAAACAATTTGGAAAAATGTTTTCCTCATTATGATAATGCTGTGTATTTCAATATTAATTACTGGTCTCCGTAACTCCTTGAAGAAATGTACGAATACTTGTTTTTGTTTATTGCATAGGTCTGGCTAACTACTACCTGATGGGAAGTCATCACTACCACCAATGAACATCCATAACTCTTGGATCATGGATCTGGAAAAGGGAAGGGGGTATCTGGCTATTGGGCATCTGGCAATCTCACTCACCGAACGAAACGAAAAAGCCAATCTGTCGCTTCACCGTAGACAATGGTACCGCCCCGGACGAGCCTGCAATATGATGAGCCAATACATTACAATTGCAGTAAATTCTTATATATCAAGACCTCTCAATAGAATTCCCAAAACTAGAAAATGTCCACAGTTATCAATTGATGATTAGGAGTTGATACAATATAGTCTTGTATCCTTATATTGTTCAAGCAAAGCAATTATATTTATACTATCTTTCAACTGATCTATCACACCAAAAAACTCTCTAGTTTGGTACACATCGGTACATCAGGCACGATATCAGGAGACGGCCGTATGTTAGACATGACAGAATGTTTGAATACGCGCACTCGATGCGGTTAGGTCACGTCCATGTAGCATACCTACGTTATATTTCATACTGTATTGAATAATGTGGTAAACTCTACGCTCTTTCGATGTGCGAGGCTCCTTTGAGTATTCTTGTATTCTGTTTATGTTTTAAGGAAAGCGAACATTTCTAAGAAATATACGGTTGGAGAAATATTCCGGTCGAGTTAAAAAAGTCTATAGCTTCCTCTAAGGATTTCAACAGCGATTTGTTAGAAGCGGTCTGCTATTAGCGACGTCTCGCAACCTTAATTAGATTATTGGTACTCCTTATGGGTGCATTTAGACGCTGCTCTTGCCCATACATGGTCTCGATATTTGCTAAATATTAATTCAGAAGAAACGAGTTCCGTAGGTGAACCAAAGCTACCATTATAAACTATTGTATTAGTAAATTGAAGAGGCAGTGGATAGGGCACATAAAGCGTATTAGTGAAAGTCATCGAGGCCGAAAGATTCTCAAATGAAAGTTAGTCAACTAAAATTTAATTACGGGGCAATATTCACTGAACCCAAATAATGAGGTAGAGATAAGCGAGATGTACAAGTAATTATTGATTTACCCTTGCCGATTCATTGCTCCATGTTAAGCATGTGCCACCACCGGTCTCCCCGACTTTCTCCAGGTAAATAGAAGGGTTAAACAACTTTCCTCAACTTTAAAAAAGGCATAGAAACAGTAATTAAATCAGAAACCAAATTATTCGCGTCATCCATACATAGGTTTTCTAGTCAAGCAATGCACTGTGTATGAGTTTTTGGTTGGTGTAAGGAATTAAATTGTACCGTGATTGGATTGCCGCCTACGGCTACAAGTTCGCATCCAATCACATGATGTCTCGGATCTATTGGTAAAACACGGATTCATTCTTTAAAAAAATCACCTATAGGTGTGAGTTGTACTTATAGTACAGTTTCGTGTTTATTATACCTTCGAGAAAAACATAAAGTAATGCTGCCTTAGTAACCAAACAGTTTTGGTTTTCTTATTATTACTAACAATTGACAGCGGCGTAGTTGTACTACGTTATGGTTACAAAGCTGAGGTCTCGAGTTCGAATCCCGGGTCGGGGAAAATTATATTGGATTTTTCTATTCATTATCAGCCCGGAGTCAGAAATTTCTGCCCGATATGGCGATGGGCTCGTCCCCTATCACATCGTGGGACGGAAGATATTAGGCGACATGTGGGTGTCCTAGTATCTCTGCCTACCCCTTCTGGGAAAAAGGCGTGAATTTATGTATGTATGTAATTGACACCTACCAACTGTTTGCTACATAATATTTAAAATTATTGCTTTAAAAAGCTAAGTTCAAATTATGTCACGACTATGGAAAATGTTGAAGATATCTTTAAACGTCATCAACGATACCGTCACTCAAAAAGTAGGTACTTACAAAACCTACTTTCTCTTAACACCGAGCATTATTGTACGCATTACGAATTGGAAAATATAAAACACATTTTTCTCCCCAACTTCATTTTCCACAGCTTTCTTACAAATATTCCGTTGTCTTCAAGCAGCTTGAATGAAAATATTGAAGTGTAAAATACAGCGTGCATGGAAACGTTGGTATTCTTGGAAATAGTATTTACAGAACCTTCGCCACGGATGACATATGGCTAGAGATATTTCTGCAGTAATATTTGAGAGACTTTCGATCCCATCCATTATATATAATTGAAATAAGATTTTTAGGTCAGACATATTCGAAATATCCTCATATCTATTCACAGTAATTTAATCAACATTTTTATCCAATGAGTAAAGCCTTTACTCGTTAGCTTTATATTATAGAAAATGTACTCCACTGACTAACCCATCAGCAGTTAATATCGACCTTATTATATCGTTCTAAATCAATTAACATCATAATTAGTAAAATTTACTTTAAAATGTAAGCTGGATATTTATTTCGCGATTAAATTATGAGGTTATCAACTACTAGTTAAAATTGTTAATTAAAACTTACAACTGCCATTAGTTTATTTTAATATTTTTAATTTTATGAATAGCATTACCTACTAAAAATTGTATTGCCCAACGTACTTAAGTTTGGTCAAATCTTTTTTCATGAATACATTGATTTTGAAAATGTCTTTGTATTAAAGTGGACCAATACAGCGTAATGGATGGATGCAATGTACGTGATGACAACTAAATGCTACACAAGGTTTCATCAACAAAAATGTAATTTTTACAACCGACTAACCAGATTAGCCTGATGAAAAAACTGTCAGTTTTGATTGAACGCGTGTAACTTAATAAACAATGCACCGCGTACCCGACGAAACTGGTGAACAAAGAAAATTACCTCGTCAGAGAAACAGCTCCGCAAACAGAGCCGAGTTGGATAATGAAATATTTTCATTAGACCACTACCGACGTCGAGTGGACAAATATGACAATTGCCGAGCTCCCTCTACAGAAATAATACATGTACGTTGTTATCCGCAGGATTCGTGTAGAAATGTGTTTCTTTAGCTCATTGTCGCCAAGATGTTGTTTAAAAAACTTTTTATTTCCTGAATCTTTTTTTAGATCGCTGGTCATTATGTAATTTACACTAAAACACAACTGTGCTGAGACGACCTAGGCTAAAATGTTTCAGAAAATAAAATAATTGTACCAAATTACATGCATATTCACAGCCTCCGTGCCGCAGTTGGTTAAATCCCGGATGTGAATCAAGAAGCCGTGGGTTCGATCCCCGCACCGAGACAAATGTTTGTGTGAACCACAAGCATTTGTTTCGTTATTGAGACCGAAAAGTCTCTCCTAGTTCCTGATACCCACGACACAAAACACGATCTTAGTGTGGGGTCAGGACTATATATGTGGCTGTTGGGTGTATTTAATATATACTAAGCAGAAATAAACAAAACAAAACCTGCACAGACGACTCCTTGCTTAAGAGAGGTCTACCACCACGTATAAGATACCATCAGTAAACCAACTTCTCCTATTCGTTTCTTCTTTCTGATTAATTTCCATGCGGGTTAGAGACATACAGTCAGGAAGACTAGTGTCCTTACGAGACTCGCTGAGTTTCGGAGCTCGGTGCTAATTCTTTGCGTGCTACTGTTGATCCTGGCTGACAGGAGTTGCATTGGTGGGTGTGTGGGCGAGAAAGTCTCAAAAAAACAAAGAGTATACTACAAACAGTAAAGTAACAAACAAAAGTGATATCACCGTTTTTTTTCCATGAATGTTTAGACGAGCATGCCATTCGCCTGATGGTAAGGGATACGACAGCTCATGGACAGTAGCAAAACCAAACAACACCATGATTTACAAAGCACTGCGCACTGCTGTTTGGCGGAAGAAATAGACATTACGATTTACGGTGGTACCTATCCAGGCGGCCTCTTATATATTATAAGAGACCTACTACCAGTAATGGTCTCTGAATAGGAGATAAAGAGTGGTTACGTCTCCAGTATTTATTTATGTTCAGTATTTAATTAATAACTTTTATTGTAATCAATAAATTCGAAGCATGTATTTTGGTAAAATATCCTTGTATCTGTATCAGCCCATATGCGTCCCACTGCAGGGCACGAGCCTACTCTACAATCGAGTGTAGGATTGAGAGTGGTTAGGCCATATAGTCCACCACGCTGGCCTAGTGCGGGTTGGCAGACTTACATACTATAGAAATTCTTATAAATCCCCATGGTATGCAGGTTTCCTCACGATATTTTCCTTTACCGTTTTTAGTGCGTGGTGATTGACTATCAATACACACATGACTCCGAAAAGTTAGAGGTGTGCCCTGGGATTTGAACCCGCGACCACCATGAATATGTTGGCACCCGCATTTGGTCCGTTTACCAACAGGCCACCGCGCACTAAAATATCCTTATTCACTGGAAATTTTAGTGGTTATATTTTATCCGACCTAAATAACATGGATGAAGACACGATGACATTAATTAAAACCACATGTAGAGTAAGCATTGCGTCAGCAGCTCATATACCGAAATTCATTAAATTATTTTCATAGCGACTGGTTTTTTTTTACTCCATATATTTTTTTCTCATTGGGTTTGAAAATTTTTATTTTTAAATTACAGTTTATAACTATTTTTATGTAATTACTAATTTAATTAAGTTAATATTTGAAGTGGCCACATATGTCGCAGAACAGATAACCACTGGAGTAAGAAGGTTCTGGAGTGGAGACTGTGTCTTGGCAAACGTAGCGTGGGACGTCCTCAGACCAAATGGCGGGACGAATTGCACAAAAGAGCCGGCAGCGACTGGATGCATAAACCAGCATACCGTACCGTACCGTAACCGTAACTGTTGCCAAGGCCACTATATCGCGTCTCAGGTATCACGTATCACGCAGGTTTCAAACAATACATTTTAAAAACCATTTATGTGCAACTGCTTAAATTATCAAGTTTCTACTGCAGAATAAATTTCACAGTTGTATGTTAAATATTTCCTAACGAGACATGATTCACTCGGCAAGCACCGCGTCCTACATTAAGCTATAAGAACGTACAAATAAAGTCAGAATAATCGCACTTTTTTTTCAACCGATTTTAAAAACAGGAGAAGGTTCTCAATTCGACTTTATGTGTTTTTTTTGTAAATTATTTTTATTTTTGAAATTAGTACACAGGGTTGTGCATACAAGACTTTAATGTAATTGATACTTTAAACACGATATGGTGGTTGGATGGATGGACATTAGGGTGTTTGCAAATATATTTTTTATGAGACATCGGATTTAATGTAGGTTAATTGACTGGTAGTAGTCGTGTCGTAGTATAACATCATATTCTTTATTTCTATAGGAAACGTGTTTCTGTGTTCCTTAAAGGATTCAAAATCAACAAGGATTTCCTAACGTTTTTAGGTATCAAACCCACTTTTACAAAATAACCTTTTTGTACATGCTTATTGACAAAAATAATTTAATGCAAATATATATAAAATATTTTATGACTTTCAAAGCTAACTTTATGATGGGGAGGAAAATAGATAATTTAACTTGCAAAGTCGTAAAAAGGTTTGAATTTTTGTACGCGCAGTAATTTCCCATGGGCTGAATTCTTTAGAATTTATTTATTCTGGCATCCGCGAACGTGAAACGTTAAATGAATTCAACTGATCCAGGACATCAAAGCATTCAAAAGTGTGCTAATACAATGTTTCTTTTGTTGAAATTATTAATTTATTCCTTTTTATTCCCAATAGTACTTAATTTCACCTGTAAAATAATAAAACTTTTTAATAAAATTATAATATATTTATTGTCTGTCATGAAAAATAAGGCACCTTATTTATGATTTTGTCAAAAGATTCCGTTTCTATTTGTCTGTCTACGCATTTGGGTAATTGTATTGATATTATAATTTATATTCCAAGAAACGTAACCAAAGTCACGATGGAAAATATATCATTCAATTATACGAAGCCCCGTAAGAATTTTGGGAGACAACCGAGATTTTGCGAAGTCGCTCCTTATCAAATAGATAGTATCGAGCCCAATCCTGAACTTCAACGTTTCTACTGTCTTCGTAATCCTGTTACTCGTTCTGTCCAAGCTACAGAACCACAGACAGAACACGAAGCTAACACTAAACTACTTAGTCGTGAAACTCAAGGAGTGAACCACAGCGAAGGTGGGTGGCCTAAAGAAGTCAATTTAAATGACGAAGAAGCTACTTCAAGGTATCGTCGTCGTATCGAACGAGAGGAATCTTACATTGATGCTGTATTAGGCCTTTCTCCGGACTTTGTCCATTACATAAATCAGAACAATGGAACAGAAATGTATGAAATGTTCTTTAAAGGAATGCCATCAATGGAACCGTGCGAGAAAGGGTCATTACGTGTTCAAAGCGTATTTAAAGACCCAGATAATCGCCCGATAGCGTGTATAGGCTGGACTCAGGAAAGTGATTCCAAAATAGTATTGGCATATTGCAAAAAGGAATTTTCTTTATCAGAACTTGTTAACGAAAATGTTTTGTGTTATATTTGGAACATGGAGAATCCGTATAGTCCATCCGATGAATTTCAACCTCCCGTCGCTTGTTGGCAAATTGCTTGCTCTCCTATACACCCTGCTATTATTATCGGAGGATTGGCAGATGGCCGAGTTTGTATTTTTGACATTAGAGCACAAAAAGAACCCGTTAATTTGAGTTCTATGTATTCTTCACATAAATATCCTGTGGCTGCGCTTCAATTTATGCAATCGAGGCATAATTATGAGTTCTTTACCGGATCTGCAGATGGTACTTGTAATTGGTGGGATGTACGCAATTTGCGTATTCCAACTGAAACATTATTCATGTGTGTACGCTCCCACGAAGGACAAAAGCCAAATTTTGCTAACGCGGAAGGAGTTAGTTCTCTTCAGTACGATCGTTCATTACCGACAAAATTTATATGCGGTACTGAAACTGGTCTTGCAATCCATATTAATCGTAAAGGAAAAACGTTGAACGAAAAATTTTGCGCTATAAATAATGCTCATAAAGGACCTGTAAGGGCGGTCCATCGTAGTTCGTGCACTACAAAGATGTTCATTACATGCGGAGATTGGACTGTGCACCTTTGGAGTGAAGATGTTCAATCGTCTCCTATCATATCAGGTATTTCGCACCGCCATGAAATTTTAGATGTTATTTGGGCTCCTCTAAAATATTCCTTGACGGTTACATGACGGTAAATGCTGATGGGAAATTTCGATACTGGGATCTTCTGCAGAAATATCACGAGCCTATACTTACATTTCCTGTGTCAGAATATCCTTTGCAGAAGATACAATCACATGAGGAAGGAAAATTAATAGCCACTGGAGATTCAAAGGGTGGTTTATTTATATTGTCTTTGTCTGATAGTTTGGTACAGGCTGGCGATCGAAATAAGCAGTTGATGACGCAAATTTATGACCGGGAGACTCGTCGAGAGCAAATATTGGAAAACCGTGTAAAAGAAATACGCGTGAAGCTTAAAGCGCAGCAAGACGCAGCACCGGTTCCAGAAATAGCCGTTAGTGATGAGGAGGCTCTGGTGAATGATGCTGATATTGAATACAATAGGGTTGTGGCAGAACAAATGCGTCAAGTTGGTAATGCGCCACCGACTACTCAAATTAAAGCGATGCGCAAACGTTAAAATTTTACTACAAGCGTAACGTCTCCATAAAGATTAAGAAAATTTAATATTTAAACTAATATAAGATGTGGTTTGTTCTTTTTAATTTAAGAAAAGTAATTATTTTTAATAAAGCTTAGCCATTACATTTTTTAATTAAAACTGTACGTGACTTACGAAGATGTTTCACAGTGGTGTTTAAGCAGTTTTAGTACGAAAAATCCCAAGAAATCGGCATATATTTTAAAAGTAGTTAAGATACCAGTTTAAAACATGTTTAGTAGATTTCAGCCTGTTTATTGGTTCGTAATTTTTAGTCCATATTGATGTTTACTTTTGTGAATATCCTCGTAATTAGTAAGAGTAAACCGTTTTTTTTTTATTGATATTACATATCAATAAATGACTCTTTTAGATAGGGCATTAAATTTGATATTTCTTAATTATATTTGATGTTTTTGAAATACCAATTTTTATATGAATATGAATATTTATATTTAAAGAAAATTCAAAATTAGACAGCTTGTTAGAGAAGTTTATTACGCCGTTTCTTCTTTACACATATAAATCACATTAAAGCGATTGTATAAAAAATATGTATAAATAAGCGACTAAAACTTACTAAACATAATTAATATGCCGTTTTTACGAGGAAAGTAACTTCAAAAAGTTACTTCTAAACAATTAAAGTTGTTTTCATACTAGGCAATTTTTGGTATGAATGAAAGTATTCCAAAGCTATTAATTGGGTTACGCGACCCAAAGTTGAGGCGAAAATGTTTAAAATATTTTCCTTATAGAGGCAAGTTTGGTAGACTGACTATTAATAATTAATATCTTCAGTTTGTAGCAACAACTATAATTGTACTATCCGAAATGTACAAAATACAATATCTAATGTATTTATAAAGTAACTTTTGTCGGAATCGTTCCGAAAATATAAAGGCTACTTTTAGACGTTCAATATTTAATGAGGGGTAAATATTTTTAGATTTCTATGATAAGAATGTGAGTTAAAGCTGTTTGAGTTCATAATCTATACATAGGTATAATAAATGTGTAATCGATAGATGTCCTTAAATGGAAGATAAATGAGAAAACCGAATATGGGGAGACTGTATTAACCATAGATGTAGTTTTATACTAAGTCTATGGTATTAACGTAATAGAATACAGCACAATATCATAGCATATTATGGGTAAACATTTGAATGACCAATGAATACATTATATTATGCGTGATGTAAAACCAAAATATAAATATCAATTATACGTATCAAAAATAAAGTTCACATGTGAATCATAAAATCGGAAAAAAACTACTTTTTAAAATCGTTTAAATGCGCGATACAAAGGACGTTTATTTTCAGGGCAATAGTAAGACTGAATAAGTTTTTTATTTTAGAATTTCAGCGAATAAAAGCGATGACCCATGGAAACAACTTTGTACATAGTTGCTCCATCGTCGAACGTGGTTTGAAATGCATCGTTATTTGCGAAATTAGCTTTTCTGCGAATAATGCCAATACTCCAAATCTGTTTGGTGAGTTCATCAGAACTGTATCCATGGAATATGTTTGATAATTGGATCGCTCTATCTAACTACTCGCTACTGTAATAGTTTGCTAATTTTTGTTCTTTTCAATAATCAGGTAAAAGTGGCGACTTATTAGATATTTGTCTCGACGTGATGTTAGTCCCTATAATTAGTGTTAATTTATTAGTTAGTATTTATTTTAATCATAATCAGTGCACGGGTTTTGGGCTCATACCGTTCTCATCCTCTGTCGTTCATATTTATTTATATCACCACGATTAAATGCTAACAACAATAATATCAGTAGGTAATTATCAAGACACACGTGTAGAACAACCTATAAAATATATTGTTAATGGTAATAAATCTAACCCTGATAAAACTAGAGTGGCCTACAATAAGTTCTAATAACGAAATAAAAGGAATACGCGATAACAAACACAATGTTTTCCTTGGAATTGTGGAAGCGTATAATAAGCTACCTGCTACAAGATAAATAATAGATATACCAGTTAAAGAAGCAATTCTTTTACCCTTTTTCTATTTGGAAGCAAGAAGGCAAACTTTCCTTATGAGTACCTGAATAAGGCATGAATTATTTTGGCTTCTATGTCAAAAGGCTTCTTATGTGTAAATATTATTAATGTGACTGTATTTATTTTCGTATCTAGAATAATGACCAAAAGTTAAGTATATAGTTAGTTCTCGCCTCGGTTATGTCTATCTGCTGTAGTTAGAGTTCTACCCGTAGTTACATGTCTCCTTAATAAGGCTACTGGTACGATGTCGTAGTCGATTTATGTCGACCAATAAATACTTTATATGTATTCAGATACTTTATAGATAGTAAAAAAAAATGCTTCTACTTAGCGTACAGGTCATCTCGCTTGAATCATAATTTATTTGTTGCCCGCCCATCAAAACGTGAAGGGAGCATGACGTAAAAAGGATGGCAAGAAGAAAGGGGTACTGGGCATCCTGATATCAGTATAAGTTATTCCTAGTTCTGGTCATATTATACCTCCTACTAAAAAAAATCTCAGTATTCGGTTTTTTTATTTATTGCAACGAATAGTAAGACGAGCAGGTCATTCGCCTGATAAGCGAGCCGACCGCTCATGGACAGGAGCAAAACTAAACAACACCATGAATTAAAAAGCAACGCTTGGCATTCCACTACGCTCATTGTCTTGAGACATACAATTCAATAACTTTTTATTGTAACCAAAACAAGGAAATACAATAAATAAAAGAAACTTAGAAATTATGTGTTAGGTATCAATATGTCCAATAGTAACTCTGGCTACAAAGTGCTTCAAACCGGAACATAATAGTGTATTGAAAACTTCATGTAACTATACATTGTATGAGTAATATAATATGCTGAATAATAAATATATTGTGTGTACTTTCCATTCATAAATAGCAGCTTCATAATTATACGTGAAACATAAGCTTTTAATCAACAGTTAATGTTCATGTTAAATATTTGATTGTTTATATAAAGAACAGCAATAAATTTAATAAATTGCCAAATATGTAAGTAAAGTATTATTTAATGATTATGTCATTAACACGTTCGCGCGCGGTACGTCGGTGGGCGATAGAAGATAAAAAACTAACGCGACACTACGTCGACAGTCGTTCAAGTTTGAAATCTAGTAATCCACCGTACGTCGACGGGCGGTATTGTATTGTTGAAAGAAATCTGCCAGAACGCCCTAGGACGTGCGACGCCTGAAGACGTTCTGTCATTTGGTATGGTATTGGTAAGCGGACCTACGCAAGTACGCCTATGGACTTAGTATGGAAAAAACGTGTGTCAAAATGCCAAAATTTGTCATGCATTACAGCGCGCGAACGTGTTAATAAAGCTGACAACAATTTATTTACACAACAATTAATTATAATGTAGATGTATTTTTGCGAGTTGTTATTTTGTTCCAGTGGATAAATTATTCTACTATACGGCCTAACCACTCTCAATCGTACTCGATTGTAGAGGAGACCTGTGCCCTGTAGTGGGACGTATATCAGCCGCGTCGGCACTCGTCGCCAACCGCTGATGTTCCACGTCAATTTATTTAGGACTAATATACTAAAATTTGCACCCCTGTCGCGTGCTGTAAGACTTCTCAACACCATTGCTGAGGACATTGATCTCAATTGTTGCAGTCTGCCCAAATTCACGGAAGTGGCACAACAATGTTTAGAAAAATGTTACGAATGTTAGAATAACAATTATGTTTTTGTTGTTTAAATTTTTATTTTTGTTTGAATTGTTTAATTTTATTTTTAATGTTTATTGTTTTATTTTTAAATTCACCGTAGTTTAAGAGTTATTTTCTTTTATTTGATATAGCGTCGTGTTGGCCTCGGCTGTTAAGATGTTATATTTTCTGTAAATAAATATAAATAAATAATAAATAAATATTGGCAGACTTTACATACTATAGAAATTCATATAAATCGCCATGGTATGCAGGTTTCCTCACGATGTTTTCCTTCACCGTTTTAATGCATAGTGATTGACAAACCCATTCAATGCGGCGCACGCCGATCGGCGTATTATTTTTTCTTACTCAGATGCTGATCACGCCGTTCGGCGTAATGTAGAGTTGTATTATATTTTGCTCAAATTTAAAGATTTAATAATAAAATATAGACCAATGTGCTTGTAATTTATAAGTGAACAGCCTGGCACAAGTAGTTTCTGGATATTTCAGTTCTAGAAAATTTGAGTTTTCTTACTCAGGTGCGGCAAACGCCAATCGGCGTTTTCCAGGGATTAACAACTATTGGTTCTAAAATCATAAATATTATATTTATTTATTCATATTATTATTTACAAACAGCTAAAACCTCATGTTATTTATGTTTTACTTAAAATCTACTAAACAAACTTATATATATATATATATATATATATATATATATATATATATATATATATATATATATATATATATATATATTATAATGCTGATATTACTGCAAAGAAACAATATTTTTTATATACAATTATAATTTGTAATTTTACCATAAAAATATACTTACGTATATTATAAGTAGTTGATTTTTATAAAAAATAAGTAATGAGAAATTAGCCTTTAAAATTATTTATTAATTAGTCATAATCACCGGTGATATTTTATTTATCAGTTTTCGCATCGGTTCCATGTTTTATTTGGTAAGACGCAGAGAGATATAAAAATTCAGTTTTTTTATTTGGTACGTTTATTTAACAAATTTGCTAAAACCAAACTATAATCAAAAAAAGCAGATTTTTGATGATCACGCTGATCTTAAAAGTATGTTGTTCAAGTATGTTAGCCATCTTCAGAATAAATAATAATTTATTATTAAATTTGTGATCTTATTTTATTTCGTGCGTGTGAGAAACTTTTGCATCATGTATCTTTTTTTTATATCTTGTCATATGTGCAAGTGTGAAGACATGGTTTGATACGATCCAATTCTTCAGCCACTAACTGCCCGAATAATATATTTCATTAATCTTTTTTGTCAATATTTCCAGTGGTAATCTATGCAATGCTTCCTGATACTTTAATTATTTTTTAATCTCTTTATTTGAGCTTTCACATTTCAGTTTCTTTTGTGGTGCCAATAACGACTGAGATAAGTAAGTGTTATCCCAAACTCGACTCTCAATTAATACATTAGGCGACCAGAAACGTGTTCTCTTTGAAAAACAAGAACTGCATGATAATAATAAAAAAGCAACGTAATATAACTATATTTTACGGGTATTGTCGCGGTATTTTAATTATTTATATTCCCACGTATGTGCAAAAAATGGTAAACTTCAAAATAAGAATCAAATTTTTAATCAACTTCAAAAAAGGAGGAGGTTCTCAACTCGACTGTATGTTCTTTTGTATGTTTTTTACCTCATATCTCTGTGCTGGGTGAACCGATTTTGAACGTAAAATATTGAAGGCGGGTTGCCAAGTACCAAACATATAGGACCGATGCCTTATATTAATTTAAATATCTATAATTATGTTTCGTTTTTGGCGACCCGCCTTCAATATGTTACGCATATATTTTGATTTGTTGGCTAGACAAGTACAATGAAATAAGAATAATTTGCAGTGGTCTTTATATTATTATTATTTTTACTTTTTAGTGTTTTTTTTTTTTGTTTAGAAGTCGGATTAATTTATTTGTTAAAAAATTTAGTTATGTCTATTACTCTGAAATCTATTCTATCTATTTAACGACATCGAGTTGTGTATATTTTTTCAATCAAGAAGAACGAGAGAAAATATTAAAATGAGATTGAGAAAGACCAACAATTAACAATAATTTGAAGGTATAAAATAATCATTTTGTTTGAATAAAGGAGAAGGGGCAAACATGTATGGACTCCAGCCTATCGACCAATAACGACAAGCGATATGTCAATGGAAAGGTCTTTTCAGATGCTACAACTTCTTCTATGGCAACAAAACCCAAATCGCTGTATTTTAAGAAATACAGCTACTTGAATACTGTACGAAAATCAGGTAATAGGGCCTTGGCATGGTGAGCAATAACAACAAGCGACACGTCATTAGAAAGGTCTTCTAAAATGCTAAAACTTCTTCTAAGGCGGCAAGTATCAAATCTGTGCGTGGAAAAAAATATCGCTGCGTAAAGGTAGGGCAAGGATGAAAATATGTATATGGACTCATAACCTGTTGACCAATAACGACGAACGATATATCATTCGAAAGCTCTCTTCATTTTCTACAACTTCTTCTTTGCTAAGAAATCCGGATTCGCTGTATGAAAATAAGTATATCGACGAAATCGCGATAAAGAAATTGCGAGGCTCATATGTATGGACTCAAGCCTATCGACCAATAACGACGAGCGATATGTCATTGAAGAGGTCTTTTTTGGGCTACAAATTCTTCTATGGCAGCAAAACCCAAATCGCTGTATTTTAAGAAATACAGCTACTTAAAGACTGCACGAAAATCAGGCGATAGGGCCTCGGCATAGTGAGCAATAACAACAAGCGATACGTCATTAGAAAGGTATTCTGAAATGCTAAACTTCTTCTAAGGCGGCAAGTATCAAATCTGAGCGTGGAAAAAAAATATCGCTGCGTAAAGGTAGTGCAAGGATGAAAATATGTAAATGGACTTATAGCCTGTTGACCAATAACGACGAGTAATATGTCATTCAAAAGCTCTCTTTATTTTCTACAACTTCTTCTTTGCTAAGAAATCCCGATTCGCTGTATGAAAAGAAGTATATCGACATAAAGATATCGCGAGGCTCATATGTATGGACTTAAGCATATCGACCAATAACGACGAGCGATATGTCATTGAAAAGGTCTTTTCTGGTGCTACAACTTCTTCTATGGCAATAAAACCCAAATTACTGTATTTTATAAAATACAGCTACTTAAAGACTGCACGAAAATCATGCGAAAGGCTTCGGTATAGTGAGCAATAACAACAAGCGATGCGTTATTGGAAAGGTCTTCTACGGTATGATTGCAAAGCGGAGGTCTCTGGGTCAAATCCCGAGTGGATCTAAGTGATATTAGATTTTTCTATTCGTTATCAGTCCGGAGTAAGGAATTTGTGCCCGATATGGTGTTAGACTCACCCCCCTCAGTCACATTGTGGGACGGAACACAAGGTGAAACGTGGGTGTTCTCGGCTTAACCCTTGTGAGAAAAAGGCATGAGCTTATGTATTTATGTAAACGGACCAGACGCGACTGCCAACATGTTCACAGTGGTCGCGGGTTCGAATCCCAGGGCACAACTCTGACTTTTCGGAGTCATGTGTGTATTGATAGTCAATCACCACGCACTAAAACGGTGAAGGAAAACATCGTGAGGAAAACTGCATACCATTGCGGTTTATACCATATGGTATGTAAGTCCGCCAACCCGCACTAGGCCAGCGTGGTGGCCTATATGGCCTAACCACTCTCAATCGTGCTGTCGATTGTAGAGTAGGCCCGTGCCCTGCAGTGGGACGTATATGGGCTGATACAAACCAAAAATACTTTAAATGCAATATATTTAATACACAATTTAAAAGCATTAATTTTTTATCTATATTCTTTTTACACCGCAGTAGTTTTGGATTTCTTGCTAAAGGAGAAGTTGTAGCTTTTCAAGACCTTTTTAATGACATATCGCTCATTGTTATTGGTCAATAGGCTTGAGTCCATACATATGAGCCTCGCAATTTCTTTATCGCGATTTCGTCGATATACTTATTTTCATACAGCGAATCGGGATTTCTTAGCAAAAAAGAAGTTGTAGAAAATGAGGAGAGTTTTCGAATGATATATAGCTCGTCGTTATTGATCAACAGGCTATAAGTCCATATACATATTTTCATCCTTGCAGTACCTTTACGCAGCGATATTTTTTTCCACGCACAGATTTGTTACTTGCCGCCTTAGAAGAAGTTTTAGCATTTCAGAAGACCTTTCCAATGACGTATCGCTTGTTGTCATTGCTCACTATGCCGAGGCCCTATCGCCTGATTTTCGTGCAGTCTTTAAGTAGCTGTATTTCTTAAAATACAGCGATTTGGGTTTTGCTGCTATAGAAGAAGTTGTAGCACCAAAAAATACCTATTCAATGACATATCGCTCGTCATTATTGATCGATAGGCTTGAGTCCATACATATTATGAGCCTCGTAATTTCTTTATCGCGATTTCGTCGATATACTTATTTTCATACAGCGAATCGGGATTTCTTAGCAAAGAAGAAGTTGTAGAAAATGAAGAGAGCTTTCGAATGATATATCGCTCGTCGTTATTGATCAACAGGCTATGAGTCCATATACATATTTTTGTCCTTGCACTACCTTTACGCAGCGATATTTTTTTCCACGCACAGATTTGATACTTGCCGCCTTAGAAGAAGTTTTAGCATTTCAGAAGACCTTTCCAATGACGTATCGCTTGTTGTTATTGCTCACTATGCCGAGGCCGTATCGCCTGATTTTCGTGCAGTCTTTAAGTAGCTGTGTTTCTTAAAATACAGCGATTTGGGTTTTGTTGCCATAGAAAAAGTTGTAGCATCTGAAAAGACCTTTTCAATGATATATCGCTCGTTGTTATTGGCCGGTAGGCTGGGATGCCCCTTCTCCTTTGACAATTTTAATAATAATAAGTACCTATCCATTAACTATGTATTGAGATTTAATTATTATGAAATTAAAAGAAAATGGTTTGCAATCCCTGATAATTTTCGAAGTTATCAATAATGTACTTTTTTATGCTTTAAAGAGGATGTTTGTAAGACGAGAGAGCACAATAGAAATACTTATCAAATAAAGAGAAATTACTTACCATTTAAATACATAATCGATAAACAGTCGTTATTGCAACAACTATAGCACACTACTGGAGATATCTCATGAATTCGAAATGAATAAATTGAAATTCATAACGAAGTGCTGAAAACGCCGATTGGCGTTTTATTTTTGATCCGTCAGGGGCGGCTCACGCCGATCGGCGTTTACGTTAAGGAGTATGCCGCATCTGGGTAGCGAGAGCAAAATTTGTTGCCGCATTGAATGGGTTAATACACACGTGACTCCGAATAATAGAATACATGATTCTCCAAAATCTAGAAAGAATACTAAAAATAAACTAAGTCGTGCCTTTTACTAACTTATCATATTATTGAAATAAGCTACGAGTACAAGAACACACCACGCCACAAACTCAGAATTTTATATCAACACAAAAAAGAACGCTTACTAAGCAAAATATAAAGTAAATAGTTACTTAACATAATGCAAGGCGTTCCAGCTCTAGTTTCTTACATACATTTACTGTAACCATTAGCGAAAAGCGTGGTTTTGTGGCGCGAGACAAGAATGAATATAAATAGAGCGCCACTGTCCCAGCACTTCATTAATCTTACTAGTATATCTTCCTTATTTTGAAAAGAAAACGTATCACGAGTTACGTGTGCTCAGCCCTTAGATGAAAAATATATATTTAAACTGGTTTTGAAAAGAGCAACACTAGAGTTTCTTGCCCGTTCTTTTCTAGTGAAAATCGCTTTCCGAACCGGGTGGTAGACAAAAAAACGACTGAATCTAAATGATGTTGAACATTTTAATGGATTCAAGAAATTATTTTCATTTATTTAATACACCACTAAAAAGACAAAAAATATTAATGCAGAAATAAGTTTAAATGTAAATTTTCAGTTCAAGTGGCGGTCTTATCGCTAACGGCGGAGATCTTTTCCAGACAACCTTTGGATGGTGTGGAAAGAGCAGTAGGTAGAAATAGAGGGTAATGGTTAAATAGGAAATTATTACAGCTATGTACAATAATTAATATATACATACATACAACTAAAAATACATAAACTACACAATATATAAATATATATAGAGTAAAATACAAATATTTAATACATATATTTTCTACATGAATTAATTATGAGTAGTTAAAAAAAGAAACATTAAAACAAAAAAAAAAACGAAAAGATTCCCTCAACTCTAAGGTTAAATAATGGCCTCGGAGAAGCCTTTTAAAAAGGCCAGTGATCTAGCTTGTTTTATTGACAAGGGTAGTTCGTGCCACAAAATAATTAGGATGAGTTAATTTTTTTTTTTTTTTTTTTTTTATTGCTATGAATGGCGAGACGAGCATGAGGTTCGCCTGATGGTAAGCGATACGACCGCTCACGAACAGTAGCAAAACCAAACAACACCTTGAACCACAAAGCAATGCTTGGCATTCCACTGCGCTCGCCATCCTGAGACATAAGATGTTAAGTCTCAATATGTCCAGTAGTTACTCTGGCTACAATGCCCTTCAACCCGAAACACAACAGTGCGTTTACACTACTGTTTGACGGGAGAAATAGACACTGCGGTGGTACCCACCCAGATGGCCTCTCACATATGAGAGACCTACCACCAGTAGAGACCTACCACCAGTGAATAAATTTACTAAATTTACTAAATTTCTTTAACAATAATTAGATAAGGAGAACATTAACGACTAGACGTAAGTTAGTTTTAGAAAGACTACTGTGAAAGCCTGAAAAATCATCGTGTTCAATATAGCATTAAGTTTATGATTAAGTTAATATTTTGTGCTGTTTAAGATGAGAGTATGAAATAGGACAGAAAGAAAATAATCACCAAACATTAATATTATGTTTGATGATTATTCTTTCGACATTAATATTTTATTCCCTATAACATATTAATGTTTTTCACCTAGACTAGGATTTTCTGTATTGAAGGATTTGGAGGAGTGATAGAAATAAAGATTCTTTTACTTCGTAATTACTTGAACATTTAAAAAAAACCCAAATATAAGCGTCTCTTATTAATAGCAGAGTATATGTTAATTAGTTGTAGGTTTAGGTTCCGTTCTTAATCCGGGGGATTTTTTATTCAGTTCAACATCATTTGTCTGAGACGCGGCTTAAATCTTAAGCCACATCTTTTACAAATTGAGTCCTATTTTTACAAAGTAAGGCGACGAACGCATTACCTTTAAGAAGAGCAAATAAAAAAAGATATAAATATGCAAACACACTAACAAAAAGTAAGCTATTATCAACTGGACTCGCGTTCTTCAGCACTAAAATATGTCTTTGACCCAACAGCTTTGACGGAAAATACCTTCGCATCTCTCCATTGAAAACCTTCCAAGCTTGCAACAGAACCGGTTAACTTGCAGAATATTTTCTAGTCGTTGATGCAATCCGGGTCGCTTGACAACCACTTAGTTCCATAAAAAGCCTGAAACTCTAACAAGGAAATCGCGTGTCTCAAACCGCTTTAAAGTGTCGGCTTTACAAAATATAAATGTAATTATACATCGGCCGTATTGTAATGGAACGCTTCAATAAGGCAAGTGGCAGGCACTCGCTCCCCATTTGGCTTCCTTTGATCGTGTGCCCGCGCTAATTTATGCAATTACGTCTTACTCGGCAAGTTGGCTTGATATCAAGAAAGTGTGGGGAATAATAATGCTGAACATTCGGATAGTTGTGAAAGACTCCTGTTCGTTCGGAGGAGTGTATCGTGCTCATCAATTTCCTTTAAGGTTGAGTTGAGACGTGAATAATTTAGTAGTAAATTATAATGTTGCGGGTGACAGGTGATATTACGTATAGGCTGTGTGTTTTGCGACTTTACCTTGACTATCCTACACTAATGATTTAAGTTCGGTAGGTATTACAGACTCTTATTTTGTATTATTCATTAATTTGGGCTCCACTAAAATAACAACTTCAAAATATGAGTAATTATGAGGTTAGAAACATTTGGCGTTATTATTTGTGGAAGTTTAATTATCTACTACAAATCAAGTTACCGCGGAAGTGCGCTTAAAAAGAAATTTGAAAAATTCTTCTTCTTTTTTACTTAAATGTTGATTTTTTTAAATGTAATTACGGTGCCAAAATACTTCAAGTTCTAGTTAATAACAATCTAAATCACTTAATCTAACTGTTTATTGCATTAACAAGCGAACTTAAACCAATATCTCTTAATTCGTCTTACTTTAAATTCTGCCTGACGATTTTGAATGCAGAAAATATTTTGTTTTTTGGAGGAAATAGTCGGGCTTAGAAAAGATCCTTACTTAACAAGCCAATTAGACTGATTAATTTATGAATAAGTAAATAACCCTAGATTAGAGAGAATTTATACCTATGTTGGGTTTTCTTGATGAAAGAAAGTCCTTATTAGCCAAAAAGACGAGACGAGCAGGTCATTTACTTTATAGTAAATTAGGCTGCCTATAAGAATAAGCAGCACTTAAAACTTATCACAATCAAGCATTGCCTGAAATTGCACTGCGCTCGTCATCCAAAAATCAACTGATATCTTAACCTATTATGTATCTGAATTATACTATACAATTCCGCCGGCTTGCTCAAATCTATTTTTGATTAATACTATGATTGGCGAGATGAGCATGCCATTCGCCTGATGGTAAGCGATACGACCGCTTATTAACAGTAGCAAAACCAAACAACACCATGAATCCTAATACTTGGCATTCCACTCCGCTCAACATCCTGAGACACAAGATGTTAAGTCTTATGTCTCAGTAACAGTGCATTTACACTGCTGTTTCGCTTTAATTAAATTCCTTGAGCTACTCTAGCTAATTTTCAAACTTGCCTGTCATGATTTGGCTACAAATATACTGTTACAAAAATAAATACGATTCCAATATTTACTACACCGGGGAGCAGAGGCGAATTTTTATTCAGTCACCAGCGTCTCGCGGGTTGTTTACTAAAGCAATTATTGCAGTAGGAATTGGATAACCCCATCCCTTTGATCGTAGAGGCGGTGACCGAGTTGCCCTACACAATATACTTTGTAACAACCTCACTGTTGCCGTATTTGACAGAATTATTAGAACAGGAAAACATATAAAATTATTAACGATTTTATATTCACATTCATTGCTTTGATAGTTAGAATATCGAACGAATAGGTGTATTGCTTACCTTATTCAACAATTTCAGGGACACAGAAAAACCATTACCTGCCATATGGTGAAAACTTTCTTTAATCGTCAGGCAAATAATATATTTTCACATGAATTACATTTAGTTTAAACAGCTGAAGAAGGAGAAACATTTGACTTTCTATAGCTACTGTCTACCCCCTCTAAATATAAATAAAAGTATATAAAAAGTAAATGCCACAAACTTTCAAGTTTCAGAGCATTGGCAGGCTGCTATTCAAACGAAAAAAATGTAGTCAATAAAAAACCTTGTACAGAATTTTAAATAAATGTATTCACAAGACGCGTTCCATTGAATTGGGCCGGCACTCCCAAGATAGCGAGGTAAACAACCACTGTCATCGTTACTTTAGAGCTCATTAAGGCCTCGTTTTATGTGCGGACTATGGCGCCCTTTTCACATCGTACCGGACAAATGCTGCCTATTTAGACCCACCCTTTCAAACTTCAGTAGTGACTCGTACACTCAAAAGGATGCAAAGCGGATTATGTATTGGAAATAAAGAAAATCTTTTGTACGCTAATGGATCGCGAGATGTTTTATTCGTACGTGATCTTGACAAAGCATTTTCCATTTTATGCGGCCTGAATTAATTCATTGAGAATTTTAAAAATTGTATTTAAAATACAAAAATGTTCTTCGTATTTCATTCCGTACGGCTTACAAAGCAACTGAATATGCACTGAAATCAGAGCGCCGATTTTCAGTGGCAAGTTGAGTAAAGGGGAGCTTTTACTGTGTATTCGAGCTAGCGCAAGCTACTTATGCTTAGATAGCATAGAACACAAGATTTAGGTCAAATCTCAAGGCCTAAAAACTAATAGCGGGTGCGTTTATACACATACTAAACAAGATATGCACTCGCGATTTTTATAACAGCACGATAAGATCAATGTAAGTACTTTTAATCATAAAAGCCAATATCTACATATCCAAGAAAAGAAACGTGATTTATTACATACATACATACATAAACTCTCGCCTTTTTCCCAGAAGGGGTAAGCAGAGGTGCCAGGACACTCACATTTTGCCTTGTATGTTTCGTCCTACGACGTGATAGGTGGCGAGCTTACTGCCATATCGGGTACAAATTCCTCATTCTGGGCTGATAATTAATCGAAAAATCCAATATCACTTCGCCAAACCCGGGATTCGAACCCGAGACCTCAGCTTTGTAACCGTACCATAATACGTACGCCACCGAACCAGTCATTTATTGAATGTGATTTATGGAATGTGGATATTTGACCATGCCAAAGCAAACAAGTGATAATAATTAATTAATTAATTAATTTCATTTAACTAGCTCACATTTTACGTGGTGCGTCTATGATTTGATGGTACCTGTCTTCAACAACAGTCAAAAACTTAACCATGAAAAGCGACCAAACAATATCGGATGAATTATTTCACGTCATGTCGACTTGCTTACACGTATGAAAAATGTCCAATTATATATCTTTGGGACAGGTCTAATAAAGACTGTATTCATTAAAAAATATGTGTTTTCCTTTTTTCTTCATCAATAAATGTATAGCTAACCAAACACGCAATCATAACTTTATTGTTCTAATATGAACGGACACAATGGCGGACTAATTAGTATCTTTTTATTCGCGCTGGGTAGGATGAAAAATGACCGGATGCCGTTTTGTCAGACGTAATTATTTTAAAAAACTGTTATTCGAAATTACGGATGAGCAAATATTTTTTATATATTATTTTGTTCAGTGCATAAAATTCGATTCACTAATTTCTTTGGCAGTATCTTTAGAAAATAAATAATATATTATTATAAAGTTTTAATATATTTATTTTGACAGAAACCAAGTTACATCGATGCATAAATTTCACCCAAAAGTCTTATCATCGAGGTAATATCACAAGCCAATATTTCATAATAATGAAAAACCCGAAACGTAGCTCCGAGGTATCGCCTTAAAATTTGAGGCTCAAATCCATTATCGTGACAAATTGAAATACTAATTGGACCATTATTCAATACAGTAACGGAACGTAATAAAGTAAAATGATAGCTTCGCATTTTCAGGCTTTAGCCAAAGATATTCCATAAAGGGCATTTTTCCAGACAAACTACAACAAAACAGCGTAGTTTAAAAATTAAGCCAACTCAGGACGAATTAAAGTCGCGAAACTTCCCTTTGAGTCGCTGGAAAAAGCGTCGCAGAAAGCAACTAACTTAGGCGTTTAACTTTTTAAATTAACGGCACACGGAGTTCATACTTTAAACTAATAAATACATTATTTTTCGATATTAAATTATTTACTTAAGGTTTAAAAAGAAATTTAATATTTATGTATAGTTACGACACGACTGTATTACCGCTGTGTGTAAATGTAGGGTAAATAAAACACACCTACCCTGTTGTACTAAAAATAAGAAATATCTATCTACAGAATGTCGGCATAAACAAAAAATAACCTTGTCATTGGAATTGCCAATCCATTTCCCTTCGCTACAAACCGCGGAAACAATATTCGCATGTATGGAACAAGTTCATCCTTTTCCGAAGAATATTGTATTGAAATGTCTCGATCCGGTCAACGCGTTCTCTTGTTATGGCTCAACGCACCGACATGAATTTATCGTTCGCTCCTGTAGCAATTCACGCGCACAAAGGATGTCCTAGCCGCGGGCAAGTCTTGCAATATTGAAAATGTATAGCTACTGAGGCTACCACAAGTCTATGGCTATGTTATTCAACGTTTTACTAGTTCATATTGCTGGTGACCAGTTTTCATTATTATTAAGATTACTACACTAGCATAGTGTAAATTGTGAACATCACATGTCTTTGAATTTTTCACAAAATCACATGTCTTTGGTAAATGGAGCGTAATTTTTGCATATATCCGGCACACAAATAAAACTTTTACGCTTACAAAGAGACTGCTGATATGTACACATCACGAATAATAGAATCGGCTTAACGGGTCATCTAAAGTAGATCATTTATTATAAAACATGCTGTATTTCTCTTAGATCATATTCATTACATTTTGATATGACGGTAAATTTGACAGCCTTTGTGCATTGAATAGGCGTATCAATTATGTATAATAGACATTGGTAACTAAACCCATAAAATAAAATATGATCAAGTCAAAAAATCAATGAAATACATTAAGTGAAAATAAAAATTAATATTTACATTATAAAACCACAGATAAATTTTTTTTTTCTTAAAAAGTATAACGAGGTACTGACAATCTTACTCTGGCATAAAAAATAGCTCAATTCACAGAAATGAATCAAAGAACTTCGAGTCTTGAAGAACACAAGCGGAAGCTATATTCCAAGAATATTTTAATTTTCCTGGTACAGATATCTACGGGGAATATGAGAATTATTAGAAGTTATATAAATAGTATTGAAATAAGAGGTAAGGCAAATAGACGCTTCAATACGCATTTATACTGATATAACAAAGCTGTAGAGTTTGTTTGTTTAAAGGCGCTTATTGAAACTGTATTCAGATTCGAAAATTTGAATTTGATAGATATTGAAGAGATTTAATATCACGCTATGACTTTATAACGTTTAAAAGCTATTTAGAAAATAAAGTTTTTTTTTTATTTATTTTTATTAGGAACCTTCAAACAAGTTTATACCGGTTCCATTGTAAACTATTCGAAGCTACACAAACAAAATTAATATAATAAATCTTAAACATTACATAATAACTATTTCGTACAACAAAAATAAAGTTGACATAGGTAATATGAGGAACGATGAGGAACGAAGTGATCCGTCAGAGAACCAAGGTCATCGACATAGCTCTGAAAGTCAGTAGGTTGAAGTGCCAATGGATTGGCCACATATTATGTCGCAGAACGGATAACCGTTGGAGTAAGCGTGTTCTGGAGTGGAGACCGTATTTATTTATTTATTCTTTTTTGTACACCAAATAAATCTTGAAACTAAAACTAATATTTAACATAAGAGTACAAATGGCAGTCGTATCACTCAAGGCAATCTCTTATCGACTACCATGGGATGGACATAAGTAAAGGATAATAAAGATAGACCGCATCTTGACAAACGTAGCTTAGAGTGCCCTCTAGTCAGATGGCGAGACGACTTGCAGGGAAGGCCAGCAGCGACTGGATGCATAAAGCAGCAGACCTGGCTCTGTGGCGTACCTTGGGAGAGGCCTATGTCCAGATGTTTTTTTTTTTTATTGCTATGAATGGCGAGACGAGCATGCCGTTCGCCTGATGGTGAGCGATACGACCGCTCATGAACAGTAGCAAAACCAAACAACACCTTGAGTTACAAAGCAATGCTTGGCATTCCACTGCGCTCGCCACCCTGACTGCGTTTACACTGCTGTTTGACGGGAGAAATAGACACTGCGGTGGTACCCACCCAGATGGCCTTTCACATATGAGAGACCTACCACCAGTATACCACCACCAGTAGTAGATGTGGACTGCAACGGGTATATGATGAAGATGATGATAGGTAATAATATTTTTTGTTAAATTTATTTTTAAACCGAGTTTAAGTACCTAAGTGTAAAAAATGGATTGACATAGGTGGAGCATTGGAGCAGCAATAAAAGTTTTCATTGAGGATAAAACAAAAAAGTGTGCATTCATAAAAATTAAAAACAAAAATGTTATAATAATATTTTGTTGTTTCAATACGCCGAATATGTTGTAAGTTATTTTTAAATATTATTTTATGATATGACGCTTAGAGATTGAGAACAATAATTGTTCATACTTAGGACACTTCGGCCATGTTGCCTTCCCGTGATATTAGTTTAGGACCATAGTCTAAATATACATAGCTTAATTAATACTCATACCTTTATATTTCTAACATGCTTTTGTAAACTGTCTGTATCCATGCATAAACACATACATATATCAGGTAGTCTAAGTAGTACAGCAAAATTACTTTGCGTGAATGACAAAACTTTAAGAATCCACTAATAAGAGTCGCTTAAATCTAAGCCCACATAAAAGCAAATACCATGTAGTACATTATCAAGTTGATTACATGGACGTTACGACGGCTATTTGTCATGCAGATAACAGCTAACAATACTCAGGTGCGTAATATTTTCATGTGAAAATGTAACAGGATAATTTCAACGGTATTACGTTCATATGTTACTAACCAGTATATTTAGAGACGTTCAGGATAGAGCCAGATGGGTAGATTAAAGCGGAAAAACATGAATGCATGTGTCCATGGAATCTGATCGTGTCAGTAAAACTTTTGTAGACATTTTCCACAACAGTTGCGGAGGTAATTATGATGACGGTAATAGAATGCTTGATATTATACAGTACACGCATAATGCAGTGAATTATGAAATCCGAATGGTACAAAAAAAACACCTAAGCAAGCTAATGAGCATGCGTTCCCCCTGATGATAAGCGGTCACCGCAACTCATGGACCTTTACAGTGCCAAGGGTCTAGCACAACCAGAACTCTGCCTACCGTGGGGAGAGTACTCTCTACAAGCCTCGCTTAAAGGAAGACTGGGCATAGCGTTTAGAGAACACCGATGAGTTAAGTACTGAGCTTACACGTGCGTGGTAAAATGATCGCTAGAAATGTACCGTTCGGGAACGATATGCTGTTAGGTGTTAGGAATGAGCTCTACTGCAGTGATGAGTGGTGCGATGGTAAAATGGCGATGATTGTACCAATTAAAATAATTCCTTGGAGCACTCCCCGTGAAACGAACAATAGAACACACAGAGACAATAGCGAATAATTGTTGAATTAATCTTTCTATGAAAATATAATTACAATTAAATTTTTTGTATAATCATGTTTTAAAAAGCATTTATGTGAGCTGCTGGAATATGTTTGTGCTTCCCTGGATTAAAGAAATAATAACTGCAAAAGTCAGATGCAAACTACCAAAGTAAAGAAATAAGATTTCCAAGGAATTCCTTTCAGGTTTCATTGAAACATAACGTAGTCTCAAACCAGAACCGAATTACGAAAGCGAATGTATGTTAAGTTGATTTATGACCGTCATATTCAGAATACCAGTTACTTTAATAGCAGGGAAGTTTATCGTAAAAGTAATATTTATATAAAAAGTATATGGACGTGAGCCATTAGCGTTCCTGCCACACGTGCGGAGAAATCATAACCTTCATAAAATTATTGACATTTTCACGAGGGAGTCGACACGTTTATGGTGTTTGGCATTAGTAATGCATACATTAAGGCTTTAAAGTAACATTGAAATATCAATATAATTAATTATATGAATATTCACACAGCAATGTAAATGCACTGTTGTGTCCCTGTACCGTGATGGTACATAGGGAAATAAGCACTACGCGTGATGGAGACAAATGTAAAACGTACTCACATTTGCCGCCTGCAGGTCCGCCTTGGTGATGAATAGTCCGTTCCAGGATACGATACACAGCACGAGGGTTAATGAATTGTTCTGTCTACGCCTTTTGCCTGATATTAACGATTCTGAACGCCACAGGAATAAATTCTATGGCGACCGCGTGCGCGCCGGTTGATCGGTTTTCGTTGTTGTTGTTGCACTCGCGGTCCGCGGTGAAGTTGTAGCGCATCCTCCGTGTGGGGGCGCTAGTTGCGCGACGCGTGATTGGCGCGTCGATTACGCAATGCCTCGACGGCGTTGGCGGATTGGCTAGTTGGCGGCAATGCGCGCGAGTTTGAAGATCCTCGCCATTTTACACATGTGCCAACATCACGCATTGTATTGAATATGATATTTTATATAAACACGGTTACGAAACATTCCGCCCACCAAAATACATTAATGTATTTTCGAAATTATAAACAAATTAACGGAATTAAAAGAAGAAGGCATATGATATCTTACTAACTAAGAAATAATACGAAATAAAAGTTAATCTACTTGTTTAGGTAACGGACAAAGTTTGACTAAAGGTCTCGTAAGGCGAGAGCCTTCAGCCGTACGTATCGTTGCGATTCGAACTACTCCATCTGGGCTTGGGTGCAACTCCTCAACCCGAGCCAGAGGCCAATGTAACGGAATTGAATTATCAGTTTTAATAATTACAATGGATCCTACTTCTAACGGTCGTGAATGCTTGGTCCACTTCGCTCGCTGAGTTAACGAATGAAGATATTCATGTTTCCAACGATTCCAGAAATCCTGCTGGAATCGCTGAATCAATTGCCATCGACCCAATCGATTTATGTTTAATGAAGTAACATCTTCATCAGGAACAGTCGTAAGCGGTTCAAGAGTTAGAAAATGGCCTGGTGTTAAAACTGACAGGTCATTGGGGTCGGAGCTCAGCGGACAAAGGGGCCTTGAATTTAGCATTGATTCAATTTGTACGAAAAGTGTCGTTAATTCTTCAAATGTCAGACATTGGTCGCCAACTATACGATACAAATGCGATTTCACAGATTTTATTTGTATTTCCCACACTCCGCCGAAGTGGGGGCTTGAGGGTGGATTGAAACGAAATTCGATTTGATTTGCATGAGCAGCATTTCGCATGTAGTTTACTAATTGTGCATTAGCACCGACGTAATTTGTGCCACAGTCAGAATGAATTACGCTAACTCTTCCACGACGCCCGGAGAAGCGACGCAACGCAGCAAGGAAAGCGTCCGAAGAAAGGTCTGATACCGCTTCAAGATGCACCGCGCGAGTCGCGAGACAAACAAATAAACATAAATAGGCTTTGGTAATTTTTGCACCGCGATGTTTACCGCTTTTAATTCGAAAAGGGCCGCCGTAATCGGTCCCTACGACAGAAAATGGTTTCACCTGATTTACGCGAACTGCAGGCAGATCGCTCATAAAGGGTTCAAGTGGAGATGGGTGTGTCTTGTAGCACGGTACGCATTTGGATAAGCAATTACGAATGGCACGTTTAGGAGATAATATCCAAAACTGTTGCGAAAGAAGATACTGTGTTGTATTCACGCCGGCGTGACAATTTTCGCGATGAACAGCTTCGATTATAAGAAAGGTCAAACGGGATGTACGTGGGAGCAGAGCAGGGTGCTTATGCTCAAATTCCAGACCAGATCGGGAAAGGCGACCGCCCACCCTGAGAATACCCTCGGGATCGAGAAACGGGTTTAACTTACGCATTTGTTTCGATAATAATTGACCTTCCCGGAGCTGACGAATTTCGTTTTCGAAAGAAGCTTGTTGATTGTGCTTTACGACGATCAACAAAGCGGCATGAAGCTCTGCGTTATTTAAGAACGGATCAGAGCAACGATTACGTTTATGACGTATAAAATTTATGAATCTTCGCCACCAACATATGATACGTTGAATTTTCCGAATGGAAGAATAACGATCGAGTAGAATATCTATAAAAGAATTCTTCGAATCATCGGAACCAAGAAATCTTTTCAACTCCTTTGCCTCCGACTGAAGAAGATCCTCACTAGGATCGACATTAAGCTGTGGCCAATGTTCGCAAGGTAAGCGTAGCCAAACAGGACCCGCCCACCATAACCGATTGTTGACAAGATCGAATGGTAACTGACCACGAGAAGCGACATCTGCAGGATTGTCTTCAGAAGCGACATGGCGCCACTCAACATCTGGAATAATATCGTGAATATGACTAACGCGGTTAGCGACGAAAGTTTTCCAACGAGACGAATGAGAACGCAACCACGCTAGAACAACGGTAGAATCAGACCAGGCTACAACGCGAGTAAATGGAAAAGATTGCGCAAAAACATCCATAATGAATTTCAACAAGTCGGCGAGAAGGACTGCAGCGCAGAGCTCCAAGCGAGGCAAGGAAACAGATTTCGTTGGCGCCACTCGCGCCTTTGAACAAACAAAAAACGTCTGAATATGACCTTCAGCGTCGACAGTACGTAAGTATACAACACCACCGTAGCCAGTTTCAGAACTATCCGAAAAACCATGCAGTTCCCAAGATAGGCAGTTTTGACTAGGAATAAAACGAGGAATTTGCAACGAGCCTAGTAATGGTATTTGCTCAAGGTAACGAGACCAAAATTTGACTATGTCTTCGGGAGGATCTGCATCCCAATCGATTTCAAGAATCCACAGTCGCTGCACCAACATCTTTGCCAATAAAATTAACGGAGACAGGAAGCCAAGCGGATCATAGATCCGTGCCAGCTCGCTAAGAACGTTACGTTTAGAACACTTCTTATTCTGCGGAGTCACGGAGAAAAGAAAGGAATCATTGGAGGGATCCCATTTGAGACCCAATACCTTGAGAGTAAGGTTATCATCGATTTCCATGGATACAGGATCGGTGATGCAATGTTCGCGAGGTAAATCCGCAAGTAGCGTAGGGCAATTGCTAGCCCATTTTCGGAGCTCGAAATGTCCCCTTTTCAAAAGTTCAATAATTTCGGATTTTACTACTTGAGCCTGATTTATATCACGGAACCCAGTTATGATATCATCGACATAAATGTCAGATTCCAGAACCTTACTCGCATTTGGAAAGTCACTGCCCTCGTCACAGATCAGCTGTTTAATGGTACGGCATGCCAGAAAAGGAGCAGAAGACACACCGTATGTAACGGTATTAAGACGAAATTCCTGCTCAGGTTGGTCGGTATTAAAACGCCAGAAAATACGCTGATAGTCACGATCTGACTCTTGAAGTAGAATTTGACGATACATTTGCTTCATATCGGCAGTAAAGACAACGGCATGAATGCGGAATTTTAAAAGGATTTCAACTATGTTGGTTTGCAATTTGGGACCTACGAGCAAAACGTCGTTTAATGAAAGTCCTCTAGCATCTTTTGCAGAGGCGTTAAATACGACGCGAAGAGGTGTGGTGGTGCTTTCTGCGCGAAGTACAAAATGATGGGGAATAAAGTATTTTCCCATTTTCAACGCTTCAGGTGGTACAAGACTCATATGGCCATGATCGAGGTATTCCTTCATGAATTCGCAATACTTAACATACAACTGTTCATTTTTAAGAAGGCGTTTTTCAATGGAATGAAAACACCGCAAGGCTATATCACGAGATGTAGGAAATATAGTTTCCTGTTCACCGTGTTTGAACGGCAAAGACACAACGTATCTACCGGTAGCATCTCTGGTATGAGAATTCTCAAAAATCTCTTCGCATCTCTTATCTTGCAAAGTAAGAGGTTTTGAATGAGAAACGGTTAACTCTTCAAGCTGCCACAATCGCTTGAGATCATCATGAAGTTGTGGTTCGTTGAAGGCAAAAAATGTATGAAATTTCGAATCTGCGTATCCAACGTTCCCGACAAGAAGCCAACCAAACAGTGAATTTAGAGCAGACGGTTGGTTGGTACCACCTTCGACTGTTCCCGGTAAAAGAAGCGAAGCGAAACATTCCGCGCCGATAAGAAGATCTACAGGACCAGGGATGTGACAATTTGGGTCCGCTAACTGCAGCGATTTAATATGCTGCCACGACGATTTATCAAGACGAATGGATGGCATCTTCCCACAAATGCTTGGCAAGGTCAAGGCTCTAATGGAAAAGAGAAACTGATTGTTATGTCCGAGATCAAAGTTAACAATCCCTGACACGGGAGCTGAAGTATGACCCAATCCACTAACCTTATGGGATGTGGAAATACTGGAGAATCCCAGGCGCTTCACAGCGTTCTCTGTGATAAAGTGACTTTGACTACCGGAATCAATCAAAGCTCTAAACGATTGGAAATTACCCAAAGAATCACGAATTTGAACCATCGCGGTCGATAATAAAACGAAAGATTGTTCACGCATAGTGGTCAACACTCGAACCTGATCATCAGGTTTATCGACACCCGGAGAAGTGGCTAAGGAAGCAGTAAGCGATACTGCCTCATGCAAAAGAGAATGATGTCGTTGATGACATTTATTACATCGGAACAAAGATCGACAATCCTTGACGCTATGAGACGTTCTCAGACAATTGAAACACCAACGATGAGTTCGAGCATACTCATTGCGTTCGGTGACCGAAAGTTGTGCGAATTTTTCACACTTATTAATAGAATGATTTAATTGACAAAAGGTACATTTGACAATTACCGCTGCTGGTGTTTGTGAGGAAGGAGAACTAGATTTCCTCTCAGAAGTTGACCTTTCTGCAGTATTGGAAAGAAATATGGAAGTCTTTTTTTGAAACTTCGAATTGTTCGACGATATGACTTTGTGGGATTTAATTCTATCCGAAGATTTCACTACGTTAGGATTAACCTGATCAATTAATGAAAAATGATTATCTCGAATTAATGCATCAGCTTTATTATAAAGGAAAGATTTTAATTCTTGAAATTGCGGCAATTCTGTCGACTCTTGCCTTTGTTCAAAAGAACGCCGGGTTTGAGTGTCCAACTTTGACAAAACTAAATAACACAAAACGAAATCCCACTCGTGAATAGGAAGGTCGAGACTTGATAGTACGTTTAAATTTTCATTGAATAAATCTAAATTTCGGCGAAACTCGATCGGTGAAAGTGATTTTAAATTAATATTTAATATTTCTTTCCAACATGTAAATGCTAGATCTCGTTTATCACGGTATCTGGCCACCAACGCTTCATACGCTCCGCGATAATATTTACCTTGAATCGGGTAAGAACGAATCACACCTAAGGCGTCACCACTAAGACAGGTCTCAAGATATTGCATACGCTTCGTATCAGAAAGCGATTCATTATTATGAATTAAAGAATTAAATAAATCGAAAAACTTAGGCCACTCCTTGATTTCACCAGAAAATGATGGTAAATTAATTTTAGGCAACTTTATGTCGGACCCTGACGAATGGCTTGCAATTTTATCGCAAGGATGAACGTTAGAAACGGGAAATAAATTTCGATTAATAGTCAAAATTTTAAAATGAATATTGTCAAACTCTGTACGAATTTCATCTTCTTGTTCGAAATCGTCATCATCAATGACGCCTAAAATATCCGAATGAACGTTCTCAAAGCTTTCGATTAATTTTGGCAAAGAGGAGAATTGAACAATAAATAAATTCAAACACGATTTATCTTCCTCTGCCGATTCAGCAACTTCTAGAAGTTTCTTTAAACGGTTGAAGGCCAAGGTACGCTTGCGCCGTAGTACAGGCAAACCCTGAACACTCGGACTATCTACACTCGCTAACTTTGTTAAACGCATCTTTGGTTTAGCAACACGAACCGAACGATACATTATAAATAAATGTCGAAACGAATACACGAAATGAAATTAGTATATCAAACTATTGTATAGTCACTGCCTACCTTTCACGGATAGAAGTACTGTACGCGAGAACGAATGACGATTAGTACAGCACACGAATTTGAAAATAAGGATAGCAAATGACTAACGAATAATGAAATCTAATAAGTACTTAAGTTAGTGTTGCCAGGTGTCCCGCTTTACGCGGGACGTCCCGCTTTTCAGGGGTTTGGTGACGCGTCCCGATTGAACCTTCGGCGGGACGCCAAATGTCCCGCTTTTTGACCACCCCTCTCAGAACGAATAAAAAGCTAAATATTACACAATTTTATTTATAATCGGTACTGTATTTCGCGTTTTCCTACAATTATTAACTTACTTAGTATCTAATTCGATTCTAAAGTTGTTTCCATAGGCTGATTCCAAAAAAAGAAGGAAATCGCTCTGGTAAATCGAAAAGGTTATAGTCTGAGAATTTAAGGAATAACTCGATGAAGACCCATAGTAAACGCTAGAGGAAAATGCATTTTTTTTTAAATATTTGGAGTAAGTTAAGAAACCTCTGCTTATCCCTTGCGCTTCCATTATTATAATAATAACCAAAAACGGTTATTGTCTTTGAGAGCCTCTAGACACGTGACGTTTTTCGATGTGATAAGTATATGCTGCTAGAAAGAGGAAGAGTAATAATGTGTGAAAGCAAAAAAAAATATAATTCCCTCTTCTTTAATAGGCGTCCCGCTGAAGAACTCATAATCCCGCTTATTTTAATGTCCTGTCCCGAATTTTCAAAAACTAAACCTGGCAACACTAACTTAAGTACTTATTCATTCACAACGAAACGAAACTAAATTGCCTACAAAAAATCGCAAAGTTGCAACACTAACGTATGTAAACAAAGAACGGTTATATGAATATTATTATGGCACATACACGAATGCACAATAATAATAAGACAGGCCAAACGGCGTATATAACCGACTACGAGAAATGTGTACACTTGCCGCCTATTTGTACTCGAATGTACTCGATGTTTTAATTTATAGACGTCGCTAGAATAAAAAACAGATGAACGACACCTATATTAAAACTTCCACGGATTAGAATCTATGTATATGTTAACCTGTGTGTATTAACACGAAGTGAATTTGTTAGAGAATCGAAACCCAACGATACATCAACGAATTGGAATTAGAATAGATGTACCGCAAGTAACGAGGCGAAAAATAACAATATTCAAATGTATATAATACACCGGCTACCAATACTAGAACGCTTATTACGTTATGTTTAAGTACATAAGGGACAAATGCACATCGTCGCTAAGGATAAATAAAGACAAAATGGCTGACATTTGAACAACTCGACGAGAATGATTTTATGAATTGTTTGCATTAAATAAACAATTGAAACACAAGTAAATGTAATTGCAAAGAACTATTCACGTACAAATTAATTGTATTAATATTTTTATTCAAAAAATAAATTGGTAACAGTTTAAGAATGCGATGTGGATGACGAAAGAATCACGGCACTGTAATTTGGTCGGTTTATAATATTTACGTGTTTAAATAGTTTGAAAATATATTAAACTGTATTGTAATGTTAATTCAAACAATCATATGCCTTCCTGGAACGACCGATTGGAATGTTAACTGTTAATTTTTAACAAAACTTGCAATGGCGGTATCGTAATGCTTCGAACCAAGTTTATCTCAACAAAATATCTCGGAATCTAAGTTCGAAATAGCGAATGTACTCGCTATTCCCGGGTTTCGGCACCAAAATATGTACCGTGATGGTACATAGGGAAATAAGCACTACGCGTGATGGAGACAAATGTAAAACGTACTCACATTTGCCGCCTGCAGGTCCGCCTTGGTGATGAATAGTCCGTTCCAGGATACGATACACAGCACGAGGGTTAATGAATTGTTCTGTCTACGCCTTTTGCCTGATATTAACGATTCTGAACGCCACAGGAATAAATTCTATGGCGACCGCGTGCGCGCCGGTTGATCGGTTTTCGTTGTTGTTGTTGCACTCGCGGTCCGCGGTGAAGTTGTAGCGCATCCTCCGTGTGGGGGCGCTAGTTGCGCGACGCGTGATTGGCGCGTCGATTACGCAATGCCTCGACGGCGTTGGCGGATTGGCTAGTTGGCGGCAATGCGCGCGAGTTTGAAGATCCTCGCCATTTTACACATGTGCCAACATCACGCATTGTATTGAATATGATATTTTATATAAACACGGTTACGAAACAGTCCCAATTTAAAGAACATTGTAGCCAGAGTAACTACTGGGCCTAAAGAGACTTTACATCTTATGTCTCAAAATAGCGAGCGCAGTCAAATGCAAGCATTGGTTTGTAATTCATAGCGTGTTTGGTTTTGCTACCGTCCATGAGCGGCCGTATCGCTTACCATCAAGCGCACAGTACGATGGTTTGGCCCGTCTTGCAATTAAAAAAAAAACCCCGATGGATAACCATACACTAATGTACTCGGAATTAAAATACTTGGAACTCAAAACCCACACTTTTTATTGAGACTGTGTTTTAAACGATTCAAAAGGCGTTTTATTGAAAAGTTTAAAGGTTTAAAAGCAAGTTATATTTTATCGCGACACCAGACCGCGAAAGCCACATTAGTGTAAGTGAACACAAGTTTCTCCGAATAAAAGCATTGTTGTTAAATGTGCCGTGAGTGAGGATTCGGCATCAGAAGAGGGAAAAATCGGACGAAAAAATTTAACACGGGAAACCCCTTTTAGATTGCTTGTTCAGTTTGTTTTGGTGAAATCGTATTCAAATGTTAGAAGTAGTCAGTAGGCACGATAGTTTTCTGTCTAGTCTGGTTTTGAACCAGTAATATTATTACAACCCTCGTATTTATTGATTATATCCTTTTTTTGCACTACACAGAGATACTATTTAGAAATTATACATATATAAAATAAATAGAACAAGGTATCACACTAGGTAATTTTTAAAATATTGTTTGATATCCACATTTTAATGTTATACGCACTATAATATAAACAAACGCTATTTTACTCTAGTGGAATAATGAATATGGCATTAGTGATCAACAAATTACAATATTTTGAACTATATTCCCATTTGGCCGGTTTCCCTAATGTTGTACTGATCGAGTTGGCAAACATGAATGAATTATAAAATTAGGCCGTTTATTTACCAAACAATGTATTTAGAGTAAAAAATAGTAGCATTTATAAAACTACTTCAACTCATATTTATAAATACAATTTGAATATTATAAAGTTCTATCATACTTAAGATTTTTTTTTAATTGCAATTGGTGGCGAGACGAGCATGCCGTTCACCTGTTGATAAGCGATACGACCGATAAGCTGTCAAATCAAACAACACCTTGAATTACAAAGCAATGCTTGGCATTCCACTGCGCTCGCCATCCTGAGACATAAGATGTAAAGTCTCAATATGTCCAGTAGTTACTCTGGCTACAATGCCCTTCAATCCGAAAAACAACAGTGCATCTACACTGCTGTTTGACGGGAGAAATAGACACTGCGGTGGTAGCCAGCCAGATGGCCTCTCACATATGAGAGACCTACCACCAGTAAAATAAATATAAAGTTCTATCATACTTAAGATAAACGACTTTTAATATTATAAAAGCAGTGAGTAACTTAAGGTGAATGGGAGATTCTGGAACGAAATGTACACATATAATATCAGTATATTAAAGTCGAATAAGGTACAACTACGTTATTGTAGTTTTGAATATCGTTTTAAGTTGAGATGGAAGTGAATAGTAAATTTTGAAACGTATATCAAGCGCAGTGCACACCAAAGCCGCCGGCCCGGCAACACAGCCCATCGTTACCACCCAGCGGCCTATAACAAAATAATCATGTCGACGATAAGCACCGCACGTGTTGCCGGCCAACATGTTGGCCGCATGTGTTCTGCTCAGTTGCCCGGCGACACTCAACTATGTCGTTAAAATTTTCATTTTATATCGGGCAGGTGACATGTCGCAAACAAAGTTTCTTGACAATGATAGCCGCCGCCGACTAGCCCGTCAATAAAAAGTTATCGACATGTAACGGCGTAACGGCGGCTTCAGTGTGTAGCGCTTAAAAGTATACTTTTCAATGTGGCAAAGAAAGTCTTTTTATTGCTATGAATGAGACAAGCATGCCATTCACCTGGTATTTAAATATACGATCGTTCATAGTAGCAAAACCAAACAACACCATTAATTTTAAAGCAACGCTAATTTAAACGAAATATTTAAAAAAATATCTATTAGGATGTTACAATTGCATATATGTTTTAGAAAATAATTAATACAATTTCAATAACAGGCATGACACAACCATTAAAAAAAACTAAAAGAATATATACATTTTACTAATACTTGACATGACAGCTTTTCAAGCGTGAATCCGCACTAATGAACCAGTTGCGGCTAGTCGGAAAAACGCATCACAATCATTATTTAAATTCTGTTTAATTCACACGTTCATTTATAATGTAATTAATTATTCTTCTAGGATAGAAATATAAGCAACCATTGACGTAGCATAAAAGGTATGCATCTAATTTTAATAAAATAGTTAACTGCTAAATTATATCTATTGACAATATTATTTTAATATTGTTATCCTTGTATAATTATTGACAATTCTATAGTGTTTTTTCACAGTTTTTCATTTATTCCATTTTGAGAGGCCGTTAGAGGAATTAGGTGCTTAGAGTTGTAGATACAATAAAAATAATACATCTAAGTTACATGGCCTCGTAACTTTATATATAACATTATAGACACATTACCCGTTTGATAAATTTCTTTTAAAAGCTTCCATACCTGTTTGATACATAATAGTTCAAACAAAAAGCCAAAGAAATAGACTCTTACTGTGCGGTATTCCTCGTTATATCGACTTCGTGGGTCGAAGTACGTGGCCCCAATCAAGGACCGCAATCTTGTCCGTCTACCCTTTCATACTCCAGGGAATTCACCACTAATTCTTTCCAACAGGGAAATTTTGGCGAGCCACCATTAACTTTAATTAAAACGCTCCAATTTACTTTTGGATATAGGTTATTTTTGATGAATGCGCGTTTACCATATTTTTTTTCGGTCGTTAGTTCTGAATTTATGTTGGGCGCAAAATTCGTGATTTTCTCTGAACTGTGAACATTATTTTATGGTGAATATGTTTTTATAAACATCATTATTTATTTTTTTAAAGTAGGTTAGTTAATTGCACGCCCTATTTCAAATTTTAATTTGTCTAATGTATGGCATGTTCCATTCATAAATCATCATTAACTGCTGTATTTGCTTTCTGGTATTTCTATTACAAAATTATTACAGTGTTGTCATTGAATACCATTTAATTATCTTCAATTGTGTTAGTATAATATTTGTTGATTAAATACCACGAAACGACTAAAAGTTCCATATTCAATTATACAATGCTATTAATGAATAATATGTACGATAGCGCTATCAATATTTTGATACTTAGTGTGGTATGATTAATAATAAGATAAGTACATATATAATAATAATATAGAAAAAAATATTGAAACTACACTCCTATCTGTATTCTAATAAGCAAAGGATACCTATGTATACTTTGCTAATAAAATACATAAATATATAATATTTAATACGGTTGTAATGTTATAGATCAAGTAATGATCGAGCAGCTTACCTGGTACGGTACTAACCAGGCAAGGCTAAACTTTACTCATCATATTTTAATTATTCAAAAACTATTAATCCACAGTTACTATTTTATCAAACACCCATAAGACAAACACTATAACTTCGACAATCAAACAGGTAGATGTTCAAATGGTCGAGTCTATAACGAAGAGCACAAGGTTAATAATTAATATAATTAGGATCGGCAAGTAGTATCGACCTCTGCTATTTAAGAGCTTTGGTAAACTTGCATTTGCAGTGTTCGTGTCCAAGTTGATTTAAACACCGATTCTACATCAGAATTCGAATAATGTTATGGATTGAGATATGAGATAATTGATCACTCTTTAATAATTCACAGTCACTATTTATCCCAAAAGACAAACACTCCAACTTCGATAATCAAGCAAAGCAGATGTTCAAGTTGCCGAGTCTATAAAGAAGAGCGCAAGGTTAATATAATTAGGATCGGCAAGTAGTATCGACATCTGCTATTCAAGAGCTTTGGTAAACTTGCATTTGCAGTGTTCGTGTCCAAGTTGATTCAGACACCGAACTTTAAGTGTTTCTGTAAGTTTATCGTCGGGAGAAATATTCATGGAAATTGTTTATTAATTCTTTGTGTTAGGAGTTTTGTTTATGCTGAAAATGTTCTTGGAATTGTTGTCATATCACAGTCCAATGATTTCTTGATAAGTCGTGATAAATATTAATTTGTTATACATAAAATTAGTACTAAATCATAAATTCTTATATTTAAAATTATATTTTTAATATGCTCTATTATGAACCTTATTCACAACAGACTAAATGAATTAAAAATAAATTACGTCTACCGAATTTGTATTTGAAACACCACATAAATTGTTATAAATATAATTGTGCAATTATTTGATAATTATTAGTGAGTTTTATTAAACAAAAATGAAGATAATCAGGAATAGTGACTTGAAACGGTACGCTGACAAAGTTAAAATATAACTATACATACTACCTAAATCATAAAGTCATAATACATAATGAAGCTATCTACAAACATTAATAAACGAACAATTTTAATCAAAGTCTTTAAAATGACCACCAAAATACATTCAAATCCACATTTAAAAACATTCCTTTATAAGCCAAATGAAAAACCCGAAGTCACCTAGATTGCGTCCAAAAATAACTCGGAACATAGCAACGTAGCATGCGATGACAATTGTCCCGCGCCAGGCCGACAGACAAAGGAAGTTTCACAAGCATGAGGAAGAAATTAGTGCCAGAAGAAAGACCTATATGTAACGTGGTAGCTGTGTTCCGAGAAAGGGGGTAGGTTTGCCGTTTCTTACTAGTGTAAACGCTATTTTAGGAACTAGATTTTCAGAGTAGGATTGTATGTTTCGCAAACGGTTTGTCATCTTTTGCATTGATTGCGCCGGTTTTATTAGGAAAAACGATAAACACTTGAGAGATTTTCTCATCATTCCCATTTGGGTGGGTTAAAAAAAATTTGTTAATATGAGATAGATAACGTGAAATCATTTAACTTTGTGATTTTTTTATTCAGTCAAAGCATCAATGCAGTCAATGACAATGAAAGTAAAAATATCAGTAAATTTTAAATTCACAGAAAAGGAACTATATCACGAAGCAAGCAGATTAATACCAATTTCTTTAAAACTAACTGAGCGGAAAATCTTACATCAAGATTCTTTAGATCTCACGGCCAAGTTTGTATGGTTAAAATAGTATTTGTACAAAGTTTTAGGCAACCCCGTTTAACGAACGAATCATGTTCTTCACTAGATAACGTAATTGTGTTGAAGAATTTTTAATGAAATTAAGGTTGTTCATAAAATTCCTGTTATTTTATGCTGGTTCAAGTTTCTTAGGCTCGATGTGACGAGTAAGAATGAGTTTGTACAAATACACGATACGACTCAACTTTATTATTTTATATTGTAGTGAATAAAATATTTGAATTTCGGTACTTGCTAAGATGGATTCTATAATAAGACTATATTTATAAATTATCATGAAGAATACTTTATGATATTGGTAGAAAAAATATTATCGTCTTATAAACACTACTACATCGATTCTATCAAATTTATTTCGAATCATTAGCCAATACATCAAATATGATAAAGGCTATGCTAAATAATTCGTTGCGATTCTACTGTTCTTTCTACACTCAGATTTTATTGAATATCAGACAGTCAACTAGCTACAATAATAACCTCTAAAACATTTGATATCTGCAACAATGACGAGCTCTTAATAAAGCCCAAAGTTAATTCGGACAATGTTCTTCCAGCAATTATTTGCAACGGTTGGAACAATTCGAGAAAGCTATACAGGCGTACAACGAAGCGCTACGGTGGAATGTGAGTAACTGCAAAACAAACAGCTTCAGATTCCATTTCCAGTCGGTAAACATGCAATTAGACATAGCCTACACTGATAATGTTTGTATCCAGTTCTACTCGCTTCCCTTTCTTATTGCGTCATAAAGTTAGAACACGGTTTGAGGTTTGGTTTCCGAACGTTGTGTAAATCATGTTAAGTTTAAGTTTGAAAGAACTACTGAAATGCAAACTGGATTTTGAAATAGCGAAAATTCTTCTTCTTTTCATATGTAGTTTGGCTCCACGATTTCATCGGTGATTATGCCAATGTCAATAGTATGTTGAGGGTAATTAGCGAAAATAAATTATATAGTTGATTTTTCATCTCCCACAGATGTAAACGAAAAATATAAATAAATGTAGTATCAGTGGCAGTTAATTTTCATAGATCAGCAGTCTTGATAAGTCGTAGTTTTGTTAATATCATGTATTTGTTGAGATTTCCGATAGCTCTATAGTCTCAAAATATATGATGGCATTGCATTAACAATCTAATTAAAACTATACATAGTTATGGACAAAGATGATATTATTTAGATTTGATTGAAATATGTATTTTTTTAAATTTCTTGTTAGATATTAGTTGTATACAGTGAAGAAAGGTTTTTTTACGATATCCTGAATTATTATAGTTTAGCCTTCTGATATTATAGTAATGTTTTTAACAGAAACATTTTAAATTTTTCAACCTTTTCATTTCATTCTTAACATTTTCACCATTCATCTGATATTTGCTTACCAACTTAGTATAATATTTGATGCTATGATATTGGCTTTGTCTCCAAATACAGAAACCATTGAAGCGAGTGTCGGACAATCCTCTTGGCGCTTCCGGCCGATAGTTTCCAATTACGCGGTTATATTGCATCTTATATGAGGACTCAATTAGCTCAAAGGGTGCGCTACTGCTACTGAATTATTAAGATGTCACGAGCTCTGGAGTGTAAATAATTACTCCATTGTTCTTATTGGACTTAGTTAACATTGGAATTGTTCTTTATGCTTAATTGAAATGAGTTCGGAAAATTAGTTTCGAGTTTATTATTTATTGTTATATTTATGTTTAAAAGTGATGGCTGGCTTGACCATGTTGGTACCAACGTTTCACAGAAAATGGTTGATTTTGCTATGGTATGTGGTACAGGAAGTGAGATTGTAAGAGACTGAATAACACTTTCCATCTCTTATTCTTTTTTCCCTTAATTTGAGAGCTAATAGTAGTACCGAGTTATGTCATGCAGGCCATTAAGTAATGTTAGATAAACGTAAAATATAACTAAGGAGGAACGAAGTCTCCCAAATTAAGTATATTCTATGCATAGGGCCCTTCGACTAATGCTTCAATAAGTGTACTTACTTTTGAAATAAATATAATATTTTTTATTTTCATCATATTGCAGAGCCGTTTGCATGTTTACTGGTACCATGGAATTAAATTAAATCTTGTGCAAGAATAACTCATTATTTTGTAAGAAGTAGTAGGAGTTAAACGAGTGAAAAGTTTTACTACACACTTTAAGTGAAAAATGCTTAATCCATTTAAATTATGTTTAAATATATTTAGATGTTTGTTATGTCGAACTCGTAAGAAAAGTGAAGACTAATTCAAAACTTTGTACACGGGTAGTTCATATTATGTTAAACTTTCCTCTTAGTACTACTAGTTAATAAATTAAGACTATTTTGTACTTCTCACAATAATCTTGCAAGACGTAAGTATTGTTAATTCAAATGTTTTCGTACAAAGTTTTTGGATAGTTATATTTCTTGGCGTATTTTGCGAAGTAAATGCTAGGTTAGTACTTGCTAAAATCATAGTAGAAATTGAGGCCAAATATTACATATATTTTATATGTCTACCTAGTGTTATTTTAAGATTAATTTAGTTCGCTTATTCTATTTATTCTTCATTTTCTTCAGCTGTTGTGGTAGTTGATACATTACTTTTATGTTGTTTATGTTTATATTACCTATCTATAACTTCCTCGATTATGTAACTATTGACTAACTTATGCTGATAACATCAGCTCAGATTGCTTCTGCCTATGTCCAAGCCATGACCATTTTGAGGCTCAGGCAAATATTGCTGATGTTCTGTAAATATCACATTTAACCAAACAGCAGCTAATTTAACTACAAAGGATATTTCTGAACTTTATCCGCATGTACGTACGTACGGACAAATCTTACTAAACACACGTATGTTATGTACGTACGTACGTAACGTACGTACATAACATACGTGTGTTTAGTAAGATTTGTCGCGTAAACATCCCTAATCACCCTAAACGGGCCAACACCGGATAATGTAAGTCAACTCCATCACGATAAAACCACAATGAGACCAACCTGGCACTGATCAAAACTGTTATTGGACGTGTATATCATTCATTAACGACCTATTCGCAGAGCGCCGATGTCCGTTCCCTGCTTGGGCGAAGCGTGTCGCGGGCGAAGGCAACTCATTATGCCGGCGCGTTGGCAGACGCCGCCAGAGCCGCCGGTACTTATCTGTTAATTATGCACTTTAATTTACCATTTAGAACTATGAGAATAAAACTGTGGAATAGTTTCCGAGTTCATGATTTCGATGTGAAGTTGAGGAAGTATTCTAGGAAGAAATGTTAGGGTTATGAATTTACATGACCACTGATTTCATTCTACTTACGTAATGTTTAATTCTAGTTTATATCAAAATACGTATATCAACTGTAAATATAATATATATATGTATATAATGTAAAGCATGGGCATTACCTACGATTCAGATTTGCTTAGGTTTTTGTTCACCATGCTAGCGCAATGTGGTTTGAGTTAAATAATCTTGGGAGAATTTCTAGGTATGCAGGTAACAACATAAAAAGCAAAAACTAGACGGATTAAAATATTCAAATGCATTTTTTAAGGTGAATTAATCAAAATGTAATTAACATATCCAATAATCATTTCCAATTAATAAAAAACTTCAACTGAAACAGCACAACCCTGGTAGCTGTTACCGATATACATTAATCTGTAAACAGTTAATGTATAAATAGAAGTCTCGAATTGCCTCGACTAGACTGACGGACTTAATTAGTTTGTCGATGCATCGGTGCATACGAATATTGCCGTTAGAATCGATAACACATGTCACTCGAGAAATTGGTTGGGTAATCGCTATGTGTTTGTGTACAGCACTATATTACTGTATCAAACAATAGCCAATCCTGACAGTCTATGCCACCGTTAACTTCTATAGCTATCAAAACTACAATTTTAAGTGGTCATTGAAATGTTATTTCGTAATATTTGGTACTAAATTTGTAACAAATGTTTTTATGAGTCTATTCAAATCCGGATTCAATTTATACTAATATAAAGAGTTTGTTGAACGCGCGAATGTAAAGAGCTACAGGTCCAATTTAAAATTGGTTTTGGATAGCAGCTGTATATGTGAAGGCTTTATGCTACATTATAATCGCCCTATGAGCAATAGGAACGGAGCAATAATAAATAATTTGTGTAAAACGATTCGATGACGACATATTATATTTGATTTTCGAATACTTCTGACAGTGTTTTTGTATGGAAGATAGCAAGGTCGTAAACATATATTTTTTTATTGCTATGAATGGTAAGATGATCATGCCATTCACCTGATGGTAAGCGATACTACCGCAAATCGACAGTGGCAATGCTTGGCATTAAACTGCGCTCGCCATCCTGAGACATTAGGTATAATATATTTTCTAAGTGTCAGACTGTCGGCAAGTAAAATATATTTACTTAATTCTATGAAACTAATGAGACATAATAAATTGTTATGCAAGAGGGCACATTAATCAATTTGAAAGCAGATTTAAAAAAAAAAAAGAGTAAGATAATTGCAGCGAGCTTAGTAAACAACGGTATAAGTTATTTATTTCTTGCGTGGGGTAACTCAAATGTTTCGTCTATTTTTATTAAAAAATATATTTCCAATTTTAAAATTGTGAGATTTACTATGTACTCATTCCAAGGATATTATTACAAAAGAAACAAGATTTTCATTATAATATTAAAATAGGACAACTCATAATGATGAGCTGTAGCGAAACTTAAATCCCGCGACTCATTAAACATGGAGGAAACTTCAAAATGCAACACTCGGTGTAAACTCCCGCCGAGTCTCGCTTACGTTAACACCAAAGTAACGTCCTTGTAATACATTGTATACCTACATTATTTTGTACACTATGTAATGCTTAGGTTATAACTTAGAAATAATGGATCAACCGATATACTTCCCAGTGCAGGGTACAGGCCTCGTCTACACTCGAGAGTACGATTGAGAAAGGTTACGCAGTAAAGTTCACCACTCTGCCTAGTGCGGGTTGGTGGATTTTTACATACCATAGAAATTCTTACAAATCGCTATGGTATGCAGGTTTCCTCACGATGTTTTCCTTCACCCTATTAGTGCGTGGCGGCCCCACGCACATAGAAATAATATACAAATGCTGTTTCAGAATATTTTTAGGGGTTACATCTACTACGCAAGTCTTGCCCTTGTAAGGTTGGTATTTTGAAGTCTTTAAAGTAGTCATATCCACATAAACCTAATCCGAATTAAGATACGAATCTTATGTCGTACACAATAAACTTTTCGGTCTCAAAACACTCAGGTTTAAAAGAAATAAATATGCGTTAATAATTATTATTTTTGCTGTCGAGATAGAAGCCATATAGTTGTCTAAACGACCTAACCCCCTCTCAATCGTAGTCTCGATTGTAGATAAGGCTCGCTCCCTGCAGTGGGACATATATGGGTCGATACAAATACAAATCAAAGCTACAGTTTATTCATTGTATACTACAATTAATATATATTGCGACAAGCGATATCTTTTGTATCTTCATTATTTCTATATATATTTTAAAATACATGAAAATTCTTAACGAAAAATCTAAAGATACGTTAAATTCACTAACATGCACTAGCCCATCATGAGAGACTTAATCTACAATTTTTTTAATCGTAAAAGAGATGCACAGGCACTTACTTAGTTTTGGGACTCATTTAAGATTTAATATAAAATAACCTATTATACGGATGATTTAAAATAATAGTCAAGTCTAAAAATGGTAGAGCCGCGCTATATTCAGTAATTACTCAGAATGAATGGGCAGGCTCGTCCGGGCAGTACCACTGTCTTAGAGGAAATCGACGTGAAGCGACTGACAGCTACGCTGTCGCGTTTCGTTCGGTGAGTGAAATTGCCGAATGCCCAAAATTTCTCTTCCATCCTTGTAATTTCCCACTTTCCCGATTTTATGGCCCTGCAACACATCCATGATCCAAGCGTTGTGGATGTTCATGGATGGCAGTGGTAACTTACCATCAGGTGACCTGTTTGCTCGTTTGCCGGACCCATACAATAAAAAAATCTTTATTCCATTGCCAACAGAAATAGATTGTGATATGCATAACTTTGATATCAAAGTAAAGCAATTTACTTTGTACGCGTGTCCGATATTCGAGAAATGTGATATTGCGGCGGCTAAGGGAACAGTCTGACCCATATTGTATCAGGATACTGAAATCACACTACACAAGCCGATATTCACTGGATACTAAACTTATTTAAGTTGCAGACACGTTTTCGTGCAAACGTAAGAACGACGAATTTTTATATTTTTTTTATTTCAATGAATGGCGAGACGAGCTTGTCGCTCGCCTGATGGTGAGAGAACAATGCCTTGAATTACAAAGCAAAGCTTGGCATTCCACTGCGCTCGCCATCCTGAGACATAAGATGTTAGTCTCAATATGTCCAGTAGTTACTCTCGCTACAATCCATTACATTCGATAACTAAAATAGTTTTTATAACTATCTATAAACGATGCCCAAGTATTTATTAACAATTTCTATTGTTTTCGTGATGTAACTAAACAAACAATCCGCTTATCAAAGGATGCAAAACTATAACTGTGTATGTAAATTTATTCCACTTATGTAGTACTGTTGCATAGAGTAATTTTATAACGCTCAATTCCATTCCAACTTAGTTTTGCTATTGACTGTACGAATGTTAATTAATTGTATGCAGAATTGAAGCCGGAAAATTTGACGGCACAGCAAATTCGCGCACAAACAGAATATGAAAAGTGTGTGTTTGAGCGGGCTTTGGTTTTGGCTCATCGCGGTCGCCTTGTGAGGACATATCCACCTAATTTTGCTGAATGCGTGCGACATGCCGAGGAGACGGTAATTGCTCGTAATATTTCTCGTCATATTAACTGTAGGGGTAGAGACATGTGAGTGATGGAGTCAATTTGGACGTAAAGGTATCATTTTTTCAAGATAAAGAGACTTAAATTGAAGACTGCAGAGGCGTTTTGTTTCGTCAATAGCAATAAATTTCAATCGTCAAGCCGTTCAATAAATTTTATCACTTCGGCTCTATCTATTGACTGCCTCGGTGGCGTTATTGTACTACGGTACGATTACAAAGCTGAGGTCTCGGGTTCGAATTTCGAGTCGGGCGAAGTAATAGTGGATTTATCAATGAGTCCGGAGTCATGGACTTGTGCCCGATGTGGCGAAACTTTGGTGTAATGGTTTCTACCAGCCCTTCTGCTTACACCTTCTGGGAAAAGGCGTGAGTATAAACATACATAAGTATGTTTTGGGTCTATCACCTCAAAAGAAGTAATTTGACCGAAATTCTCCAATTATTGTAGGTGTATGGAATAAAAAAGTCTTATTAATAAAAAACATGGATACCTTTCCACGTAATCCACATTCATTGCATCACATTTTACAAAAAATACAGACTGATTTCGTACATGTTTTAAACCACAACCCTATATTTAATAAAGATAAAATGTTTTACGTGAAGTTTTGATGTAAGGCTTGGAAAATAAATGAGATACAATCCCTACATTTGCCTCAGATTGCAATCTCACGTAAAACTACACACCGGTAGTTTCCATTCTCAGCCGTCAGCGTACGTAAGTAATGATAGAGTAAATTCTGTTGTAACATCCATTTTACATTATGGAAGTCGATGCTACACCACCATTTCACTATATAACCTTACAATGTGTTTTAATTGTAGCCTCCTCGTTTGCTTACAGCGATAAAATGAATCTTAATCCTTTAACATAGGTAAGAGAATGCGTTGGCAAGAGCTCGCGTAAGGTACTTTCAACGGTTGTTACACTTGAGAGACGAGTGGAGTTAAAGAAGGAATCAATAGATGCCGATGCCCCTGCATTGCTAAAACGCCGCAGCCGAATGAAAACACAGGAAACACGACAGGTGACTAACGAAAAGTCAACAAACCGAAACATTATACAATACAAACAGCAGCGAAATGTCCCGGAAGAGCCACAACGTATTTATCTGTGGCACATGTTTCACTTACATTGTTAACAGAAAATATGTAGGCAATAACCGTAATTCTAGGTTCAAGAAACATCTCGTGCGGAAAAACAGAGAGCCGAACAAATCTCCCGTTTAATGGCTTCGAAATATTTGGAACGAATGGCACATGACAAATATTTCTTAACAGCTTTATGTAAGGACGAACGACTCGCCTCGGCCAATAAACGCGGATCGAAAATATTACAGGAATTGGCAAACAATGCTCTCGCCGATGTAGAAAAACGACAGGTATTCTACTTAACTATTTGCTACAATATTTATTCATTGTGTTTTCAATAACACATAAACTAACTTGTCTCACGGTAATAACACGTCGTCTCTTTGTTATACGTCAGAAACATGTCGCTAATAAATTTATATTTATTGTGTAACGGTCTTTGTTTTTCCTTTGAACTTATTACTTCACGTGCGTCGTATTTCTTTGTAGCTTCACAAATCTTTATTTGACAACATACACTCTATTTCTTCGTCGATAATTTGGAAAATATTTAAAGAGTAAGGTTTAAGACCTTGATACAGTGTATTTTGTCAACAACTTAGCCATATATATATACGGGGACTGAAATTTTATTATAATCAATCCTTTCTAAACTTGTAATGACGCCTTCATCAAAAATATTCCCATATTATGAGAAATTATTTGCTATCAATTTCATCGCGAATTTATGACAAATCAAGTGTGGATTTCTAGTATCTGAGTACCTACTACAAAATATTATACAATATGACATAACCATCCAGACAATATTTTTACTCGCCGAGTTATTTGGTATTCTAGTAACACCCTCAAGCTTTTTTATATTATCCGTATTTTCGCAAGTCCATTTATATCAGAAAAGCAGCGAATATTATCATTTAAATTGTCTTCCGAAACGTATTGATGGCGATCTATGTCCCGTTTTATGTTTTTTATCATCGAAATTTGTTTTACCGCTTTTATTTTTTAGGCGGTTCTTCGCGAACGCAGACCTATGTACGCTGCTAGGGCTTCTGAGGCGGAAGCAAGAGCTAGATTGTCCAGAGCAAGAAAAGAACAACTAAGTAATGCTCAACGACAAAATACAACAGACGCTCTTCGGCTGATTAAAGCAGCAGAAGGAATGTACGAAGAACACGAAACAGCAAAATGTTTAGAAAACGCTGAGTTCGCCATGGAGCAGATATCTAAAAAGCCTGGCAACCTTCTGCCAGGAAAGGAAAAATTCCTGCAGCAGCTCCACGACATAGTTGCCAACGCGTTTCTGGATCAAGTTCGTTACCTTCCATATTTATTATAAATTTAAGTACGGTGCCATGCTTCGAAATTTGCTGGAGCGTAGTTGCCAAGTCACGTAGTGTAAGAAAGATTGGATTCTCTATTTTATTTTCAGAAACGAGTTCGAGAAACTATGAGCGAGTCAGATCGGGAGAAACGGGCATTTATTCTTCTCGGCATGTCGTTGTCACGTGAGCCGAGCCGTGACTCGGTGCTCCGGGCGCGCCCCCCGGCACCGCCGCGCGATGCCAAGTAATTTGCATAGTCTCATTTTAAGTTCCACACTATTGGAATCTACCCAATTTAACTACTCTCGCTTGCTTGTCTCTCAAGTACGTGACGATATCTGCAACAGATGTTTGTGGAACCAATACGCGGACGGAATAGAACACGGCAATTTTTGTAAAACGAAGACACTAGTGTGAATAAAATATGGAAAATGTTTCACTCCGAATACAGGATATATTTCACTGTAAGCCGAGGTAGATGATCAAATACATTTTCTAGGGGTGACATGATGTTATCGACAAATATTTAAAACTTTTCTACTTTTATATTACATAATTCAATGCCGCTACCATTAGGTTAGGTTAAAAGACTTAAACACATTTCGAAGGAACTGAAGCTCGAAAACTCGGCTTGTAAAACGGTTGCTCTTCCTTCCTTAGTCGAATAAAGTAACTTAAACTCGGTGGTCATACACTTCGTCGAACTGAAGAGCTACGTCGAAATATCTAACGGCGCGTGGTTTTTATTTAAGGATTAGCAAAAAATATAGCTTTGTTTATTTCAAGAGACATTTATGAAACATTGGACAATACTTTATAAATTATTTTATAGCAATTGTATTATGTATATTTATGCATTGCCTACGTTGTAATAAATTAGGTTACCCATTAGGCAATGGGGAGTTCAGCAGTGAAAATAATATGGGTAAAGTTGATGGTTGTGGACATAATGACATGTGCATTGTCGTTTTTTATTTACAATCTAGGTATTATGTCAAGCTTTTAAGGAAATTTCTATGGATAATCTGTAGACTTTAATATTCGGAATATATAATTTTATCGTCTTCGGTCTTTTGGGGTCTGAATGTGTTATTGTTAAACTCTTGTCAAAATATTAGGAACAGTTTTTCTCTCTTCATTTGTTATATTTATTAGATATTAGGTATTTCATTATATGTATTAGACATGTTACTATTGTAAGATTATAAGTATGAATGCTTATTGTCTGTATTATGACAACATTTTATTATCTTAACAAAGCATTAAACAGACATTTTTTCAATTTTATTTTTAGTTCCAAATTTCTCACGCCAATAGAAAATAGATGACTTATAAATAAAAAAACGGTAACATTATTTATACATACAACTTAGTCAGTCAATATAAAGTATTCATTCACGTAATATCACCAAGGCGTATAACAAAAATATACCCTCAAAACTTTGTCGTAGGCGCAAACGTTCTTAGATTTATCGGGGAAGTTTTTCCTAATGCCCCACCGTGACATGTAAACATTTACTTTAGTGCGAGTTGCCTAACTTATGCCTTTATGTAACGCAGATGCTCTATATCCATCTCGCTATCACATTTTACTGTGTGTTTGTGTTAGCTTTGGCAGTTTTACCATTATTTGTAATGTAACTGAAACCTATTTTCCTTCCGGTATTTTTTGTTATAACCTCCATGTTCTATTTCCATTGGTTGAGCGCAATATTATTATTAAAATATATATATAAGTAAATACGTGATTTGGTTTATCACGTTGGCAGTTGTTCGTTTGATGTTTAGATTTCGATATTTTCCTTTGAATTTTCATGCACATTGCGGTAATGAAATTACCATAGTAAGCAATTCGTTTAAAAAAAGTTGTTTTTTTATCGTAAATGTGTTTGATGGTTTCAAAGTGATAAGCATCATATGAGTGATATATTTTTCGAATATATAGATAAAAATAACGTGCGACAACCCAAAGTTTGTAATGGTATATAAAAGAAAAATCTAACATAATAATATTAATAGGCCTACTAACAATTTTCAAACATTAATCTCCGTACCGTGCGTAGGCATCGTTTTACATTAAATTAAATTTAGATACATTCCACACGGTCGAAATAACATCACGTTAGGAATTCAGTTAATTGCCTGTTAGGAATGAAAACAAGTGCAATGGTACTTTTAATAACATACCAGTAATTTTAGTGATATACGTTTATAACAAGCACGTAGTAAGGCAACTCGGTAATTTTGTCAAATAAAAAGCGATGATGCAACTCATTTCTCTATCCGGATAGCACAATACAACAATATAAAATATTTTTAATATTTTGCAAAAACGATAAAAACTATTTTTCCCCACCCTATCATCTCTCCTTTCCATACAAAGTACGAACATCTGACGGCTTCCGTGGCGCAGCCGGTTAGACGCCGCTAGTGGAACGAGAGGCCGCGGGTTCAATTTTCGTACCGAGAGGAATGTTTGTGAGACCCACAAATATTTCTTTCTCTAGGTGTTGGTGAGACCGAAAAATCTATCGTAGTTCCTGATACCCACGATGCAAGCCTCGATCTTAGTGTGGGGTCAGGACTATATGTGACTTTTTGGTATTATTTATTTATTATCTAAACATAACAGGAATATAAAGAATAGCTGCCAACCCTATTTTTTGTCGGCAGACGTCGGCTTCGTTCTCTGGAACGCGCTTTAACACTGAGCACTCGAACATCTGAGCGCTGCTACCTGCTGCACGAAGTGACGCGTCTGCATATCGACACTAAGCAGTCTTTGAAGGCGCGCTTCTACGCCTCCAAATGTCAAACTGGTATTACTCAAAGAACAAATATTGATAGAATTTATTATAGACAAGATTTACTCACCATACGTTTTAAAACCACGAAAAGTATTTAAGAAACTGTTATATTCAAAAAAACATTTTTAATTGTTTATTTTTTAGTGTAAGTTTACACAGACTTTATCCAAACTACTTCGATAATAATAATCTAATAACTAGAAAGGAACGTAATATCATTTAAAATCTTAAGACAAATACATTATACCTATACAAAATTTATATCAAATTCAAAAATAGTGTATTTTATTACAGGTGACAAAAATCTAAGAACAATAAATCTATATATTGTTATAGCATTTGGCAATAATAATATTCATTTTCAGTTAACAATGCCAAAAAAAATTATTTAAAAATTCATTTTAAATATTTAAATATTGGTCCGTTTTACAAATATACGGAACGAGCCGCCATGACAAATATATTTTTCAGGCTAGATTTTTTCAAGATTTATTCTAGACCTTTGCAGGCGTCTCCACTATATAAATGGTTGTCGTGATGTTTCTGTAACCTTTTAATGTTACGTGAAGTTGAATGGTAGAGAGTATATACACTTTTTATTAATTGTGAAATCCCACGTAAAATTTTCAGAATGTTCAAGTTTTTCATTTCACATTACTAAGTACTCTCCAAAAACAATATTTTTAAGTTATGTTTGTAAGTAATCATGGATAGAGAAAAATACCTTTGAAATTTTACAAAACGCTTCTTATTTCGTTAACTTTGCTGTGTTGAAGTTCGTACTAATCGTTTCGCTTTGGTTAATCCGTAAATTTAATATTAAAACCGCCACATTCTCGACGACGGAATGAACTTTATAAAACGCTGTAACTCCAGAAACTTAGTTCGCTTTTTATAACTCGTTGAATTTTAGTTTAGTTTCATTACCGTTCTAAATCGAACTTTCCTTAAGCTACACGAAACTTTCAATAGAAACCTTTTAGCCAAATGTAATAAAATATTAGCGTAACATGTCGAATGATCGCCCTTTTTGGGCCTGGTGTACTTGATATTAGAGATAAAATTATTTGTACCGGTTTAAAATAAATACAGAATTACAATAATTATCCAAAATCTCTAGTTTTTTTTAAACTTAGCTTTATTAAATTAGTAAGGAAAGTATTGACTGAATACATTTTACTGCCACATGATAATTTAGATTATTTATAGACAAAACTATATTTAAAATACAATCAAAACCGAAGTTATTAACCCGCCCGCTACTTTAAGTGGCATGCAACGCAAATCAGCTCGCACTTAATGCGATATACCTACTCGCCTTTACCATTTGCTGCAGAACAATCGATTTACAGACAATATTTAAAAAAATCCCAACCCTTCAATAACACCTTCGTTCTTGTGGAAAACGTAATATAACGCAAATAAGCACTTGTGGGTACTTAACGTCATATTCCTGCTCTCCCGCTGTCCTTTGCTGCATAACAATTGGTCTACACACAAAATTATCAAACAAAATTAACCCTTCAACGAGACCGAAGCCAGCAAATTATTAACCTGTCTGCAACTTTCAGAGGCACGCAACGCAAATCAACGTGTGTGGGTACTTAACGCGATATTCTTGCTCGCTCGCTGCCATTTGCTGCAGAACAATCGTCCGGAAGCTCGAGCAGTGCTAATAGAGGGCGCTGCTTTGGCCCGGTCCTATGGCTTCGATGACGTCGCCGCGTTCTTTGATACCGTATGCTTTATTGTTTGCATTGTTGAGTTAGGGTTGAATTGTTGTGAATAGATTTTATAAATTGTGTAGTGGAAAGTTAGTGTAGTGCTGTATAGAGTAGCAGGACCTATTGTGTATTATTTCTGGTGATGAAAGCAATAATTATTATATTATAGGTGTGGCAAACGAACAACCAGGTCACTTGATGGTTAGTAATCACTGACTCCCGTGAACATCTGAAACACTGAGATAATAGATGTGTAGCCTTCTTATTATCGATCTCTCTTCTTTTCAAATTGGCAGGGGAGCGGGACGATAAAAGGATGGTAAGAAGGAAGGGGTATTGGGCATCCATTGATATCACTCGCCGAACAAAACGCGATAGCCAAGCTGTAGCTTCCATTCATGTTGAATGCTATACAGCTTTTAAAAGTATGTTTAATAAAACCAAACGGATCTAGTTCCGGACACCTAGACCACGAGATCCTGAGGTGTATGAATCGGTTAGATAGCTGCGTATAGAGATTGAAAATGTCATTCTAATACTCAAAATAAACAGCTAGTATCAACAATGCACCAATTTTATGGAAATAAAAAATATTATAAAGTGTACATTCATCTTGTCTCGATAGTGTGTGAACGTTTCACTGGAAGGTGAAGTAGCGTCCACAGAGGCGCCACTCGAGAAACGTGAGAAAGACATGGTCGGTTTGATGCAAGACGATGACTTGCGCTCCGCTGCACAGCACCTCTTCAGAAGAATGTCCGTCATACCAGCTTCGAGGTAAATATCGCAAGTGGTTTTACTTATTTTGAGGCCTTTATCACACTGGCGTTTTCAGAAGCATTGGCGTTTCTCAAACGTCAATGCAACGTCGACGCTGCGGTGAAATGACGTTGACGTCGGAGTTCTCTAGCAGCAAGCGTTCACGCGTTCACGACCTTGTTAAGGGATATGTCAATACAATAATATGTAGTATATGATGCTTTCTTGATTTTTACAAAATTTTTGTCGAAGGAGCACAATCAAGTCAAAGTTTTAGTCAAAGTCAGTATTTCTTGCCGGAGTTCCCGTAGGCGGGACAGACGTTGGAGAAACGCCTGTAAAATGCCAGTGTTATAGGGCCTTATGTGATAGGTTTGAGTTCTGACTAAAGAATTTTGATGGCAAGTGATAAAAATACCAACAAAAAATCACAATACAGTAATCTGCAACGAGTATAAGATAGCAGTTGAGAAAAGGGAGGAATAATGGAATAGAAAAGTTAAGATTGTCAAGGGCCAATCTCATACGCTCTCTTGAAAACGAAACACTAGACTAAATCTGTTCACATAAATTTTGTTCGTATGTAAAATTTATAAGCCAAGCCATTCATACAAGCTGGCTTTAGGTAATAAAACTACTACTATATTCTACTATACCATGTAATGCAACACATTTCCCATTTTTATTGAAGTCTCATCAGATAGAGATATAGTATAAAGTTACATTGTTTTCTGTTTACATGAGTTACATTATCACATCAGTTTCGTGAACTACATTGCACTAACTCAATAACTCAACGAAAATCCCAATAATGGAACTGAAAAATGTTTGTTTATCGTATTTTTCCTCGACATTTCCCATTAAGCTGCCCCGGTTAAATGATGTATCGTCGATACGGCTCTTAATTAAACCCGACGTGTGCCATTACAGGCGGTTCTCGATAATGCCGGGCACGCGAGTGGAGGACGCCGCGCCGCAGACACTCGCCAGCAGACGCATTTCAATCATACCGCGGGCCCAACAGCCCACTCGCATTACCCGACGGGAACAACACCCATTGGGATTCCAGGCTTTTGATATTTAATTATGTAAAAAAAAGTCAACTAAAATGTAATTGTGATGTTTTGTTGATTTTTTTTCGACGCATGAAATTAATTGAAATTTGTTGTTTACAATGAAAGTACACTGTGGATTAGGGCTGCCATAGACCGTGTGTCTATCTCTCAACCGACGCGACGTGAGCACCCATTGAGATTCCAGGCTTTTGATATTTAATTATGAGAAAAAGCCAATTAAAATGCAGCAATTTTGATGCTTTTGTTGATTTTTTTCGTCGCATAAAAATTGTTGTTACGAATGGAATACTCTTAGGACCGTATTTAATGCCATAGACATACGTTTTAACCGTCGTGACGGGAGCATCTATTGGGATTTCATGCTTTTGATATTTAATTATGTGGAAAAGAATGAGAATTAGTATGTAAAAATTATATGTAGTGATTTGAGTTTTGTGTTAAGTTTCATTGCCTGAAAATTATTGCGTTTGGATAACATAGACGGGAATAACATTCATTGATATTCCAGGCTTCTAATATTTAATAGTAAAATGTAATTGTGTACAACATATTTTTCATGACAATTACAAGTCAAAGTGCAGCAATTGTACTGCTTATGGTTTTTTCAAAATTATTTCGTTGCATGAAAGGTACGCTTGGATATTACTTAAGCTGATGTTCAATTTTGAAAACGTCTTTGTAAAAAATATGTCGAATAGTAACTTTATTTGTCAAACTATATACGCGAATTGAAAAGTCGGTCCATAAAAAAATTGTTGTATTTTATCCAGTAATTATAAATGAAAAAAATTGTATTAAACTTTTTACTGTTCGTTTGTTATGAAAGCGAAAATCGGACGAGAGACAAATATTATTTTTAACAATAGGGTTCAATATACGCATTCTTTTACAATCCGCAATTTTATACGGATTATGTTGCAGCAAATTCGAACATCTTCGATATCAGAATAAGCTACCTTTTGTATTCAAGAATATTGAATAGGTTACCACAGAAAGCGATTCTATAGATTGTCTACACAATTCGTACAATTGCCAACTCTTTGCATTGTGTAAATTTGTATTTTATTATTAATTGAAAAGTAATGTATCAAAATACTTGAAAATGCATGGAACTCTTGTAAAAGTTTATTTTATTGAAAAAATATGAATATACTCGTGATAGCATTAATTTCCGTTTTTAATGATTTAATTTTGTTGAGTTAACGGAAGTTATTGCTCTTTATTACTTTTGTTATATATATCTTAATAAAAATATATTTTGTTTTAAAACTATTTGATCGAAACAAATCTATAAATTACATTGATTTCTAAAATGAGAAAGACTTTTTTAAATCACATTATTAGTGACCAACGCGCGTGTGACTAATAGAGCCAAAGGGGTACGCTTAGACACATCGCTATCTGTCTACCCTAATACTGCACAGGCGTGACTTTATAAATTTATTATGAAATGTGAAAATACATCTTCTATATTTTCTTGTTTGCTTTACATTGCCCGCTTCGTCCTTGTAGTCGTGTAATAAACAAATATCTCAACCCACATTCTATGCTGTTGTCAGAAGTTAACAACTTTGCTCAGATAAGGCGAATATATTACTCAGGGAGATGTTTTTCTACGGAGTAGTTGTGAGAACAAGTTGTGTTAAACAAGGTAAACATCTCACTAAAATTCTTGCCACGTTGAAGGTGAGTCCAGTAAATCATACCCATCCCGAGCATGACGGGAACACGCAATTAACTTCAGGAAACATTGGCGATGTCGCTCGCCCCTTTAATTTCTTGTAAGGATGTATTTTCTTATCAAGAACTTTTTGTGAGCTCCGTGTGATTGGAAAAGGTTTTAGATGAAAGGTTGTGTGTTCGATTTTTTTGTAATTAGTTTTGAAAATTGGTTTTGTGAGAATGAAAAGTTTTTGGTATCCATGATAGCCAAGGCTCAGGACAAATAAGATAACTATGACATAGGGAATATGTATTTGATAGTTAATATTTATTACTTTGTCGAAAGTATTCGCATCTGGCTTTACTTACAGGTTTACGGCCTTCGATCAAATTAGCTTATAGTTTGTAAATTAATATGAACATGCTTCTTTGACTAACACTGTAAAATTTAATACATTCGAATCACTATTTACCTACAACTTCGTATATATATAAACAGAGAACATGTCTCGTTCCCAAAGTTGTGCTCTTGGACAAACACCCACTGACCCAGATGCAGTGTGTAGTCGTGTATGTTTGAGTTTTTCGATTCATTCAAAGTAAACCACTGCAACCCACTTCCTCTCGTTTTACATTTGACTTTTCGTCTATTCAGTCATTGAAAATGTCTTGAAGTATTAAACGGGAGGTATACTAAATACGGGGTTCAATGAAACAATTGTAGAGGCTGGAGGACCCCCCGCCTTACAGAAGAGCGGATTGGATTAATACATTACAAATAAATGATTAAATAGATGGATACATAATAACGTAGGATGTTGAGAAATGCCTCTCGATACTAATAGATCGCTTTGGTAATTATTTTTATATATTTTTTATAGACCTTTAGCAGGCAGACGAGCATACCGCCCGCATCATCACCGCCGCTCATGGATCTTCGCAATGCAACACTGCCAGGTTGCTACCTACTGCAAGGATATAACTCTCTTTAAGCCTCGTTTGAAGAAGGACAAGTCGCAACGCTCAGGAAACACCGAAGTAGGGAGTTCATTCCAGAGCTTGTACGTGCGTGGTAAAAAAGAACGCTGGAAACGTACTGTTCAGGAACAGATAGTTTCCAGGTGGTAGAAATTAACTACTGCGGTGACGGATGGTGCGGTGGTAGAAAGGCGATGGCATTTAGGCGGAGGATTTTCTTTAGCCGTTGACTTGTTTTGGGGCACATTAATGGTAATCTCCTAACTAATTTCACACAAACTTTTAACAAATACTTATTTTGGAGATTAATTACTTTTATCTCTTGAATCTTTATTTATTTAAATTTTTCGGACAAATGTTATCCTGCACTTAAAACGAAATTTTAAATCTTAATTTACCACAATTGCGCGAGCCTTAGATAATTTCTATTAAATGAATAATCATAAGTATCATAATATCTTTAGCCTACGCCTCCCTCTAAAAAGTGTCAGAATTAATTATGTATAAATGAAATTCAGGTTAAAGTGACATGCTAATTCATATATCATTATACTTAATTCGTGCTAAGACGACTTATGTTGCTTTGTACGTGTCACAAAGAGCCTCTACTACGAACTTTGTAATGTTGAAGTTAACTATTCTACAAGTGACTAAATACTACAGCCCGGGGGTAGTGTAATTAAGTTAATTGTGTTTTAAATTCCCAGTAGAAAGAGGAATAGTTTAAATAATCCAGAATTGTTGCAAATTTACTCAATTATTAAAAAAATACATGAATAGAAAACTCTATAATTTTTTTACCAAAGGAACGTCAGACTGTCGCCCGATGGAAAAATGTCAAAGCAAATAACTATACATTCTTTTTAACATGCGTCAAAAATGTTGTGCTCCCGTATATGTAGGATTGAGAGGACTAAAACAAAATGTATTTTTCTAACATTTCAAATCCTATCAAATTTAACCAATTTCAAAACATAAGTATTTAAGTTTTTAAGGAAAAACTTAACGATCTTTATGTTCCTATATAGTCATATCAAAGCTAAAAAGCAAATCGTGATAAAAATAACTACTGACACGAACACAATGTACCAAGTATTAACCCACAATTACATAGCAATACCAGCAGTCGATTAAAATAGCAAAGCCCCGATATGTAGATATAGTTAACTACACTCTCCATAGCTCAAAGGTAGGACCTACGTAATACCACTGTCAGCTTACACTAAGTCAGGGATACCTTCGTCACAAACACTGGTGTTTGAATAAAACCTGGGCTTTGTTTCGGATGGGTCGGAACATTTGAACGAAGAAAATTGTGACTCATCTTAATTAAACGTGCGAGGCTTGACACGTTTCGTATATCTTTCTTTTTTTGTAAAAATCTTTTTACTGGTGGTAAGTCTCTCAGATGTGAGAGGCCGTCTGGGTAGGTACCAATTCAATGTCTATTTCTCCCGCCAAACAGCAGTGTAAATTCACTGTTGTGTTCTGATTTGGAGGAAATTGTAGCCAGAGCAACTACTGGAAGTAATGGGATAACATATTATGTCTCAGGATGGCGAGCGCAGAGGAATACCAAGCATTGCTTTGCAATGAAGAAAGGAAATTTAAAAAAATACAAACATCTCACGCTTGCAAGCTACATTCCTATGAGGGGCTAAGTACATAATGCCAGTGTGAATAATAGTTCACACTCTTGGCGAGGTAATTTTCTTTTCAAATTTTGATAGAAGTGGAAGCCTTGGCAGTTATGCTACTAGAAGAAAACACATTTCGTTAAGCTTATTTCCGTCCCAAGAATCGATGTATCGTGCTTATCAAGCTTTACCGATTAATACCTACAATTGTATTTAATAGTTTGTAACGACGACCTATAAGCTTGATGTCACGATGCTTTCTAAAATGTTGTTATTAAATATACAAATTATTTAATAGTGACCTTAATTATGGTTATAATCAGCCAGTGTTAGAAATAGGAATTTATCATTGGACAGAAAATAATCGCGGAATATTTTTAATAAGTTAAAGCTATATATTTTTTATCCATCTGTATCAGCATATTCAAGTCCTACTATAGAGCACGAGCCTCTCCTCCTCTACTATTGAGAGAAGTTAGGCTGTATATTCCATCGCGCTGGTCTAGAGCGGGTTGTCTGACTAAACATAGTATAGAAATTCTGAATAGTTTCTCACGATGTTTTTCTATACCGTTAAAGTGCGTAGTGATTGACTATCAGTACATACATGACACCGAAAAGTCAGCGGAGTGCCGGGGGATTTTACCCCATGACTATCATGAATACGTTTCCAACCGCGTCTGGTCTACTACCCATCACGAACTTTTATTCATTTTTAATTTGTGTATGTTTATGACACAATAGTGCAATTACGATTAATGTTAACCTGTAGTATTCCATTACAGCGAATTATGCATTCTACAACAGAGCATTACATAAACCATGTCCAAACAATGTACTGTAAAACGGTTAGCTTGAATATTAAGGGGACTATCTGCTGAGCTTCGGGTTAGGTACTTACATCCGTCGGATTAGTCAGTTAACCTTCTCAACATAAACTCACAACTGTACCTCTGAAGGGATAGGCAGAGAACTAATGCCACCGGGCTTTTTAATAGATAATATGTGTTGGGTTGCAATTACAATGTTGGGTATGAGGTCCACTTCCAAACCCACGAATTTTCAATTCATTCAACAACTTGTGCATAAAAGAATGCCCGGCCTGTAAATCTAACTCAGAATTTCACGGTTGTCCTCAAAAAAGCTGCCGCTAAATCAATTAGATATAAGGTAAAAAAATATTATTCGCTGTTATCTAAACGTGGAGTTTCATGTTTTGCCTTTCTACTGAACCATTTATAAAACCGATATGAATGTAAAAGCGAAACAAAAAAAGAATTTTAACAAAATAAATATTTTGTTCGAGTAAAAGCTATAGTTATCAGACTAATTTACAATGTGTGGGCGCACGGAATACGCAATGAAGAGATACGCAAAATTATATTTTACTGCGCGAACCTTATTTTATCAGTTTTGAAATATGCAAATGGAATATTAAAATTATCATCGATCAAAGTTCGAGTCAAAACGTAATAAATTATATCAAATAAATTCTCGTATATTTTATTTCACTCATCGGAGGATTTTTCCTTCGTAAGATTTATAATCAACGAATAAATCTACAATGTTGATATATATATATATATATATAGCACTTTCTCCCGCGTACTACAAATCTGTGGAACCAATGGCCAACGGCATCATTCCCGGACAGATACGACCTGGCGTCCTTCAAAAACGAGCGTATTCCCACCTTAAAGGCCGGCAACGCATCTCTATGTCCTTTGGTGTTGCAGATGTCCATGGGCAGCGGTGTTCACTTACCATCAGGTGAACCGCGTGCTCGTTTGCCCCCTATAACATAAAAAAAATCTGTACTTAAACAAATATAAATATCAAAATGTCAACATTTATAAAAACTTTGATAGAAAAATCAGCTCTTAAGTAGCAAAAAAATCTGCAATCTATTTATTTATTTTAGAGTTACTAAAAGAAGATACATGATTCACTACAAATAGTAAAAACAAAGTTAAATGTTCCTCCGTAAATAGGCAACTACAGCATACAATGAATGACTTACATATACATAATGGTATTAAAAAAAACCCTTAAACCTATAGTAATGTAACAACAAGAGAAATAGATTATACAACGAGTAGAATACAGACAACAAATAATTATAATCAAAAGTAAAAACAAAAAGTAAAAAGAATAAAAACAATAAAAAAAAAATGAAAAAAAATAAAATAAAAAAACACATAGTAAAAGTTGACTCCGTTCCATGATAAAAATAAATAAATAAAATAAATAACAGTGACACAGGAGAGAAAAATTGAAATAATTTTCGCATATTATCCTTTACAGGCATTCATAACCAAGCCTATCACCATACTTAATACAATTAATTTAAAAAGTTAGATACTGGACGGAGGACTCAACACAAAGACGTTGCAAACCCACAACCCATACCCGCATTAACAATTTTTACGACGCTCAAAAGTCCTACAAGACGACTAACTACTTATTAAAGAACTGAAGCCATACTTACTGTATAAAATTAATTCTACTAAGTTTTATAAAGAATATCACGTTATCTGACAAGGCTTAACCTTGTTCTGTCTCTGCGGTTATCATTTATACGGCTCCCCGACCTTCAGCTTTGTTTCAAAACTCAACGTATTTAATGTAACCGCTAAGTTTTTTCACTGTCTGGAGCGGTATTTGTATACGGTAATTAGAAAAAGACTTATAAAGGAGAAGAAATGAATTATAACTTTGCAAAGCAATCGGTTCTTGGGCAAACATAATTATGAGTATAACTAAATCAACGAAAGACTTTTTAATAATTTAATAGTCTATTAAACACTCACGCTTTATGAAAAAGAATCATTTGAAATTTCTTCTACATATAGAATATTATAATTTAAAAAATAAAGGATATTGGTTTAACCATGGTGAATGGTTTACTTTTCGAACTGTTTTCCTAAAAATGAATCTGTATCAGCCCATATACGTCCCACTGCAAGGCACGGGCCTCCTCTACAATCGACAGTACGATTGAGAGTGGTTAGGCCATATAGTCCTCCACGCTGGCCTAGTACGGGTTGGCGAACTTACATACCATAGAAATTCTTTTAAACCGCTATGGTATGCAGGTTTCCTCACGATGTTTTCCTACACCGTTTAAGTGTCACTGACGATTTTATCTCATAAGAAGCGTGCAAAAATCATTATTATCTTTGCGCAAAATCATAAATCGAATTGTTGCCATGAAGAGGAGAGTTGAGCGCTTAATTAAAATATATGCATGTGCGAATTAATTAAAGACTCGTTGCAAAGTGCATAATCTGCTCTTAATAAGCCTCATTATTATCACAAATATTCCAATAAATTCCCCGAAAACCAATTAGCACTTAAAATATTAACCATAAAAAATATTGAAGCCGACGTAAATGTTTACAGCGTTAATTGGCAATTGGAGTGACGTATTGACGTGTGTATCTCGTTCCGTTCATAATTAATTCATTCGTTGGAGAAATTTATTGGAAAATGCACAAACACCATTAACTTCACTTAATAAAGTGTCAACTATCATTCAATCATTGACTTCTGTTTGACGTGCTTATGTCCCGCTGAAATGTTAATCTCTTGATGACCCCGCAATCCTGATTGGCTACGCGAGTGTCTCGTTAGTGTGATGATTTTTCAATGTTATCCGTTATTTTGTTGACTATGTATGTAAAAATAAAATGAAACCAGGTATTTTTAGTGGCTTCAGACACGATGTGTCTAAACATTTGACAAAAAAGATATACGACATATTTTTTGTAATGTTGTACCTGTCGTGGACTTTGGATGGCACATGCATAGATTTTCCTAAAATACAATATACTAGAAATAAACAGATTTGGTTTACTTTTTTGATTTTTTCTTCCCGACGTTTGGAGTTTTACAGCTTTCGTGGTCACGGGGCGGACTATACCATACGGAATATACGACAGTACACGCAATGAATTCAAATATTTTTTAACCATAATGAAAAAATAAAGATATTGGGCAAATGGCGAAGAATTAGTCACAAACCGAACACTAACACCAGCTGAAACAACGTTGGATTATACTCAGATCAGATCAGATCAGATAATACTCAGATCCTGTTGGCGTAAAAAATATATTTTATTTCCTAGGTAAATGGCAAGAGATTATTGCGTGATACCAATCGATATTGTATCTGGACTGCATTTAAATTAGCTTACGGTATAGAGCAATCGCTCTGTCGCGCTGGAATGAAAACGGAACACGAGATTCCTATAATGCCATGCCTAAGTATGTATCTACTCGTACAATCGATACTTGGGGTCAGTTTTAATAGTACAAACATAAACTCCTCCTTTTTCCCAGAAAGGGGAGACAGAGGTTCTCCTAGTAGCAACCAGGACACCCAAATATCGCCTCATGTTTCATCCCACCATGTAATAGGCGACCCTATCGCCATCTGTCTGTATTTGTATCAGCCCATATACGTCCCACTGTAGGGCACGGGCCTACTCTACAATCGATAGTACGATTGAGAGTGGTTAGACCATATAGTCCACCACGCTGGCCTAGTGCGGGTAGGCGACTGAGCACAAATTCCTGAGTGGGGACTGATATGAATATAAATATCCAATATCAGTTTACCCGACCCAGGATTCGAATCCGAAACCTAAGCTTTGCAATCATACTGTTGTATAGCTGCAGAGGCAGATGTTAAACATCGTTTAAAGATCACAACTATACCTAATATATATTCAAAGTATCCATTAAACATTATCAAAACAATACTAATGTCCTAATAATTACATTCTACACCTCCACAACGACCAAAATTATTCAGCATCATCCACGCATTGTGCGACAACAATATCGTAAAATTCGGAATGCGCATTAATCATACACAAACGTTACAAATTTGTCGCGGGCCCTGTGTTCTAACACAATATTAATGAAGCCATCAAACAACCGAGTAATTAGGCCGTTGGCACACTGCCATTTTTTTAATGCCATTTCACGACATTCAGCCCAAAAATATGAACGTCGATGTACATTGCGCGTCTTAACGCTTTCATTTGCATAAGCACACAATCGGAATAACAAAAAGATGCTGTGATGAAAACTCATTGTCATAATTCGACGTCTGCGTTGCCAAGTGTAGTTATTAGCTGTGCCAATAAAAAGGCCTTCTTGTAACGGTGCCGTCTAAATAAACAGTGGAGTGGAGAAAATATTTTCTACAAGGCTTCTATTGGATAGGAAATGGGGCTTCAAGAGAGATGGGAAGCCATAACGAACAATGTACCTTGTATTTATTATTTTATGCGATGCGGGGAATAATGGGAGCTATTCTTTCATTTCTGCATCATACATGGTGTGGTATAAGATAAAAGGTAGCTCTATTGCCCGACGCATTTTTATGATACTTTGACATCGGATTGAGTGGGGGTTGCTTTTTATTAAGAGCTCTTTTGTTGAAATATATTAAAAAACGGTAAGTATGATTTTAAATTCTCAAACTTGTTTCGCTTAAGACTTAGGAAGGAATTTCGTCGCGATGCTTCTGTCAATTAGTCTAATAATAAATTATAATATTTACTTAATATAGAGGGTATATCAAGACTGCTACCGAAAACGAAGCCGGGAGGTAGTTCGTATTTGGATGGTTAATAAATTTTTTTCCCAAAATAATAGTATATAATTTAATTTGAAAAAAAATTAATTAAAAAGTCTCTAAGGTTTAGAATAGTTTAAATTATTATTTTAGTGAAAACTATTGATTTACCACCCAAACATGATGATAAATAAATAGTCATAAAACAAAATTGTCGCGTTTCTTTGCGAAATTTTTAGTTGCATTGTATTTGTAGTCACTAAAACTATCACCCGGCTTCGTTTTCGGTAGCAGTCTTGATATACCCAGCATATATATTGAAAATAAATTACCATAATAACTTCTGTTTTTATTCTTCTTCTGAATAAGTACCTATCGTACGTCGGGGATACAATGTTTTTCAGGAACATAACGCAAACATAAACTAAATATAAAATTATTATGGCATAATATTTACGTTAAATTGAATTTACTGCAGAGCATAGCTTAACCCGTTGCAAGCCGTTGGTTAAAAGATAACATCTACGATGCATCCTTGAGTTAGTAAGCTAGAACACTATTAGTGCTTCTACCTGCTCGTAATTAACTGATACTACGTTGGTAACATGCACTGTAAATAATTACTGTTATAAAGCATGTTTTATGCTCGCATGTGGAGTACAAATATATTATTCAAATATTATAATGCACTTCGGTGTTGTAACATCATAAATTATGATTTTGTTTCGGTTGTTGTATTTTCGCGTTTGTTGCATGTGGGGTGTGTATCGTTAGGTCCTGGATTCGATATCTGGATCGGGCGGTCTAAAATTACAACTAAGGATTGGTTGAGCTTATGTGTGTTTATTTTTATAATATGTATTAAGTTACTGCCAACCGGCACTAGGCCAGCGTGGTGAACTATATGGCCTAACCACTCTCAATCGCACTCTCGATTGTAGAGTAGGCCCGTGCCCTGCAGTGGGACGTATATGGGCTGATACAGATACAGATTAAATTACTGGCCGATCAATCGGGATGGTAGCCAAAATGTATATTTGAAAAATAGAGTAAATTCTGCTTGAATTGTACAATTAAAGATACAATCACATTTGCCTGACATTATATATCTTTCGAACAAATTAAATGAGAAACTACGGGATCGGAAAATAAGAGATAAATAAAAACTAATAATAAGCTTGTTAACTCAATATGAATAATTCTCAGTAGGCAATGAGTAGCTCAATGAATCGTAAATTATACAGCAATCTATTGAAGTCTAGGCGTCTCTTCAGCTATGAGTAATAGGCTAACTTTATGATACAACCATATAAAAACTGAATTCAACGCAGCTGCGAACCGTTAAACCTCACGCTATGAATATTGTCTCTTTTATGATTATTTGATACGCATTTTACAAAGTATACAATAGGTATACAATTTTTATTATTATTTCTATCGTAGCTTTATGATATCTAATAAAATACAAAGATATACTTTTAAATCAGATTGGAAATTAAAAAGTAATCATTAATATTTCAAATTTGGAAATAGTAACATGAGAAAGATGATATTAGTGAATTCTGACGTCAACGTCACGGTACGTCACAGTTAACTAATTACATATTGTTTCCGCGTGCGAAAGATACTACGTAAATCCCCATTTTGCACTAGCACATTATTTAAACTAGTAAACATTTTCTTTCACTTTTTTATGATTTTTAATGTGTTTTGTACAATGAATTTTTTTTCACCGATATTTTATTGATGAAATAAAATAAAATATCAAACATAGAAAACATTCCTATATTACGTGCAAATAAAAACGAACTCTCGCAAACGCCTTATTTATAAAGCATAACGTTTGTTTGGGTTAGAATTTTTCCCCGCTGTATGAATATTTGCCCGTGAAGTTGTTACGTGTGCGGTACAAATCCGCAAACTTTAATTTCCTGTCGGCTCCCCAACGAGATTCGCCCGTGCACCGGCCGAATCGTAATACCACGCACTTCCCGCTGTGCAAATATTTAGTAGCTAGCTACAGGGAAAATCTCGGGTCCGTATTACTTGGTTTACTGGGCCTTTTTTGTAAGGGCATGTATGCAATTATCCTCATGAAAAAATATAAAAAATAGTATATTCAGACTGAGACCGAAAACGAAGCTACATGTTAGTTGTAATGACTACATACGCAATGCAACTTAGTTTCGCAAAAAATGCAACATTTCTTTTTGTTATTTTTTAAGTATCATCGTGTTTGGGTGGTAAATACATAATTTTCCTAAAATAATAATGAAAACTCCTGCGTATCCTAACGTTTTAATAATTTCAATACAATTGTTAAGTTTGGATCGAAAATGTTATAGGACGCCATTTGATGCACGGCACTTTCGAAATCTCGCTTGGGAAATCCAAGTTTATATTCAATGGGTGTAAAGTAAACCAAGAAATATGATCACGGTCATTTCTAAATAAAAACTTGGGAAGCGGCTTTCGTTGGACAGTTACTTTTCTTATGCTTGTCATTCCATCATTTATCCAGTAATCTACTCGTATCTACCTTGTAATTCTAGGATATAATTATGCAACAAGAATCATGGAAATATAATTGACGATAGGCTATTGCAACAAAATGTTCATAGTGTTGGGCAATAATTTCCACATTCGTACTTTAAGAATACTAAGGTAAGACTTAGTAAAGTAAGTACCTATTTAATTCAATTTTATTCATCTACATTGAGGTATCTTTTCAATTACTTTTCTACGGTATCAAGTTAACTTTTCCTTTGTGGTGCTACAGTATATTGGAAAAGGAAAATCGTGGCTTCAACGTCCGAATACCGAAAAATGTTTCTAAGTAAATATTTGCTCGGGGGTTCCGCGTAGGAACATTCTTATTTATGACTTCGAATCAATTATAGTGTGGTTTGTTAGGTCCTTTATATAATCATCATTATTGGTTAATGATTTGTTGCTGTGTACAATAAAGACAGCTATTTATACAAATGAGAAATAAACGTATTCAGAAAGATAACTTCTGTTATCAATAAACTTAATCTTCTAAAAACTGACAGATGCAAATTTTTGTGAAAGTCAGTGCATTATATCCACGAATTTTTACACTCGGTAACATATATGGCTGAAAGGTTTTAAATAATCCTCTGCCAGCCGTCCTACATAATGAAGGGAGCGTGGGGACATTAAGGGCCACAAAAAATATTGCCTGCTGAGTTCACACAATTCTACGGGTGTTAAGATAGCCTTCCCTTAAATAAAGGTCGCTTGCCCTTCACACGTTATCTTGAAAAAGTTACGTGGGAAAATTTTAATGGAATCGCATTTTTATAATGTGAAGAATAACGCAAAGAGTCGCTTGAGATAATGTAAAAAGCATGGTTGTCTTTTTATGCTACAGCTACAAAGAATCTAAACTAGACTTGATAATGCAAACCACGTAGAAAGCTTTAACGAACTAATTTCAAAAACAAAAAATTAACATAAAAATACTAAGCCCCACATACTTCTTCTTAATACCAAAAATCCATACACGCCTGTTTCACCAACTTAACTTCATACTATCTGATACGCAAACGCTCCTTGTATCCGGCCAGTGTACACTCAAAATTTCAAGAAGCCCTAATAGCGGATACTTAACAACAGCTGTTCACCACACTCCAACTTCACTTTTATACTCAAGATGTCTTCAGTTTCCATCCAAAACATTCCCGGCTGCATAGAAGCCATTCTCATAAATTACTTTGACCTGAGGTCTTGTATGTGCATATTTTATTGGAAAATGCATTATGATCACAAGCTACCTTACATCGTGCGCATCCACTACGCTTTGCATGAAATTGTCAAATGATATAAGTCTGTGCTGGAATTTTGCGACCGGGGTGCTGTAGATATCAATTTTGTAAAATTGAAACATGACTGGAGTGGTATCCTCTTTACATAAAAGGAATCTGGAATAAATCTAGAACTTCTTAAAAACCGACGAGAGAGAGGGGTCATGTAAGTTATTTTCTTAGTTAACTATATTAGCTTCCTAATTATTTAAGTACTTAAGTTAGGTCTTGCAAAGTCTTTATATATATACGAGTACACTATAGAACCCATATAGGTATGGCTCGATGACTACAGACAAAATATTATGCCTATATGATTGAAGTAGACAATCAATGATGAAATTTAAATAAAATTGTTGTACAAGGTAGAATATAATTCTAAAAGTGGCAATAGAATTAAATATTGTATCCATTTAAAAAATCTTCATATATTTCAGTATGAAGGTATAATTTTGTAATAGGCGTAAATAAGTTTATTATTACCAGACAACTCTCCTCGACGAGCTTCACGACACGGTAACAAGGAAAACGATATAGAAAAGAAACCCTCTTTTTACCAAATCACTTCTTTATTTACATAAATATTGTAGGCGATTAAAACTAAATTTTGGCTCTGGACTGCACATTAAATATATCCGCCCACAAAACCACCCACGTTCCTACTCACAACATTTTATACTGACCCCTAGATGAATAATGTATCTCTTCATATTAACTCTCTATATAATATGTACATTTGCGACATAAGACCAACTTTCGCAAATGTAAGAATAACAATAAAAACACTCGGACCAGCGGCTAAAAGATGTTATAAAAATACGCACATTTACGCCACGATAAGACGACCCTGTTGGTCTTTAATGAAATTGGCCGAATAGAAAGGATAGCTCGTTTTGGCGTCTGAACAAATGAGTGTTTGTAGGGTTCTTTTTATTAACAAAACGGCCGGCGAACAAAGGAAGCAATAAAATTCTGTATTGTTTTTGTCCGTTCTAATAACGTTGAAAATTTAATACAAGTTTTAAATGCAATTCCTGCGGAGTAGTTTGTCATTGCTTTATTTCAACTTTGTTTGCGTACTCTAAATTCTTGAACTGATTTATTCCAGCCGTTCACTGGGTTAATATCATTTTATCAGAGTTCCAACAGTAAATAAAGAATTTCATTTTAAAATATTTGGTGAATGCATGAGGTCAATTTGTAAATGAAACGCAAATAAAATCGTATAAAAGTTCCCCAAGTCAGATTACTTCATTCAATTTGAATCGGCAGTATATTATTATCCTTACAAAAAATCAATTCATCACTTTTGATGCAAATACCGCCTACACATTATAAATTAAAGCGAGCAGCATTATCGAATGGAACGGTTCGTTTACCTCTCATTTGGATTTTTCCTTCTCTCACAGAGCTAAGTAAATTTGCCTTTGGCTAAGCTCCCACAATCTGCATGGATTCAATATATCGGCTGGGTTTTATGTAACCGTATTAAAACAACGTACCTAACGCCTAGGTAGCGAAGCTTTGCGAGAACAAACAATTGAGGTAAATAAAGTTATGAAGCTGTTTTATGGAACAATCTATGTGATTGGACGTACGCTCGGGTGAAACAATTCTTTTGTTACTTCTTTTAGTTTGTGTACGAAGTAATCAAAAGCAATCTGAAAAATCTTTGGTTTTTGTTCTTTATCTTTCTTACTGCAGTGTACTACAAGAGCCCTTTCAAGGAAATCTGTTCTTCCGCTTCTGTCACGACAGCCGTCATTTGCACGTAAATTTTTGTGTTGTTTTCTACTTTGTGTTAATACCTATGGTTAATACCGTCTTCGCTTTATAATCTTTTGTCTTTAATTTTGTCTCAATATCCCATAGTTTTAGCCTCGTAACAGGTACACTTAAACTCACTAAAATAATATTACGTGTCACTATATAAAATTACTCAAAAAAACACATTATTGAAAAATATTTCTTTAGAATCATCAATTAACAAGTACATTAAAAAATTGATTATGCAATGTATGTACGTAGATGTTAACTAGTGCGAAATTTTATTAAGTTTTGTTCCAAATATTCGGTTTTTTTAAAACATTGCAAAGCCGATTACCCAAAACGAAAATGAAAATAAGTAACTTTTGTTTGACTATCAATGAGAAACATAATAATTAATATTACTGTACATTTCCAATTTTATTACCAACTTCAAAAAAGAAGGAGGTTCTCAATTCGACAAAACGTTTCGTGTAATTTTGCGTCATCAAGAAGTGTCTCGTACTTTTTTAAATCTATACATGACATCTATACATTTGTTTATGGTTATGTTTGTCTACTTCCTAAATTAAGTACATACAACACTCGACAAACACAATAATTTTGTTATTCACTGTTTTGGCACGCGAAATAGCGTTTCATACACAAATATCCCCTCAGCTATGTAAATAATGCTGTTTCCGCGTATTCGGCTTTGTTAAAAGATAGCAAACAAGTGGAGTCGCCTCTTGCCATCTCAAAAACTCTCGTCGAGCTCTATTTGGCAAGCTCCGGGCCCTGATTGTTATCTTAAACATCTAATTTAACTTTATACAAATACTTTAATGCTCGCATATTTTATTTTCAAAGGTCTTGCTTTGTTGCTTTGTGTTATTAACGGATAAATGCTAGTTCGCAGAGGATAGGGAAAAGCAACTTCATTGAGTAAACTTGCTTCCACATTTACGTGTATAATTATAAAGGCATGTTTCAAAATATATCGAAAGTTAATGGATGTATGTATTTTGATGTAGGTATATTTCAGTTATCTATGGGGATATTTCTTGGTACGTTTATTGAGTATAAAACTTAAGTAAATTTTCATTTTGTAGATAGAAAAGATATTGACAGCCTCCGTGGCGCAGTTGGTTAGACGCCGCCTGTGAAACGAGAGGTCGCGGGTTCGATCCCCGCACTGAGAAAAATGTTTGTGCGACCCACAAATATTTCTTCCGCGTCTGGGTGTTTATGAGACCGAAAAGTCTCTACGAGAGACTTTTCGGTCGGATACCCACGACATAAGACTCGATCTTAGTGTGGGGTCAGGACTAAGTATGTGACTGTTGGGTGTAATTTATTTATTTATATGAAAAATGATTTTTTTATAATATAGCCGAAAAAAATGTTACATATAAAATATATAACACTGAATGCATATTCTGACCTAGGAATCTAGAACATAACAGTATCCATGTTTAGCATACTGTCACGCAACAATTTTAGAGATATTGATTAATGAACAAATACAACGACAATTTACCAACTAATAATTACTAATATTAACCAATGTTACGTTATGATTCAGGTAATTTCGATGCATACAATAATAAATAATAAATAAATAATTTTCATTTAATTCTTTTCATTAATAATTACGTATCTGCAAAATGTGGCATAGCTTTGCAAATAATGATTTATGTTTCCAAATATGGAGTTATGTTTCTCAAGGGCTGGTTTTATCTTATCCCAGATGATTATCTCGAAATGTCTCGTTAGTTTCTGTGCTTAATTTATTTTAACAACAAAACGCATGTTGTCATTTTCCATTCATTTATCACTTCTATTGTATTCGCATAACATTTTATATCGGTGTTGCATATTTATGTCTGTCATTTCATACAATATTGATTTCATCCATTTGGGAAAATTAATTAAACTTGCACAATATTTTTAGTTAACAAAAATATCCCGATCTATGGTTATTGTTACCAAGTATTCTTATTTTAAGTATGAAGTGATTAACATTTTAGAAAGAAAAAGGCTTTTATTATAGCGCAAATAGCCGCTTACAGCACAATACATTATTTTGATTCAATAAAAAATTAAAAGGAAAAAACAGGTAGGTACGTATGTTACGCAGCTCACTCGTGGTCGTCATCTCAGCACAATGCTGTGTGATAACAGAACCACACAGGAATTTTAGCATTTTATATTTAAAACTAACTTCACATTTCCCAGTAACATAAACTCGTACATTTTCTAAAGTACCATTAAATAACGTATTTTCACTTAAATCACGATAGCAGCAGAGCGCGGCCATTTGAGAGGCAACGGCGGGCGGTCAACAGTATAATACGCTTTTAACACAACCCAGAAATACCTTCGAGAAACCGCTGAGGTTTTAAATGGAAAATATTATAGTTACGTGCCACCAAAACGTTATTGGGAACTGGCACTATTGTAGTCGGCCCGCGCGGCGCACAAATCTTGCTTCATAACACTACAATGGACATTCCAATATAGATTTATACCATCTATTCCCCTGCATTCCGATATCGGCAAGATACATCGGACCGGTACAGCCATGTGGAAATATTTTTCAGTACCGCATTACAAAGCTCCGCAGCGACAAGAATAAATGATATAAATACATGTCGGTACATTTTTGCCGATGTTCAAAATTGTTGGACATCGATTTCCTATTTCCACGTTTGCTTTATTCAGTTTCCTGTCATGAGTTGTACGTTCGGATATTTTTATGGGACACAATTAGAATGTAAATGTTCAGTCTAGACTGTTCAGGAATGGAATATTAATTACTTTGTTTTCCTTCGAACAGTTTCACGCTAATATGACTTAAAACGCTTTATTTATTATACCGGGTATATAAAGACTGCTACCGAAAACGAAGCCGGGTGGTAGTTTTAGTGACTACAAATACAATGCAAGAAAAACATTTTTGCTAAACAAATAGTATATACCCTTTTATTTATAAAGATTCTAAGGTTTAAAAGAATTTAAATTATTATTTTAGCAAAAACTATTGATTCACCACCCAAAAGTGATAGGTAATATTAAAAAAAAATTGTCGCGTTTTTTTGCAAAAAAATTACTTGCATTGTGTTTGTAGTCACTAAAACTACCACCCGGCTTCGTTTTCGGTAGCAGTCTTGATATACCCTGTATATAAAAACCTGATCTCAAGAATACGTATGGAATAATTTCAGTTATCATATCTAGGTATAGCTTAAAATTATCTTTTTTTGCAGGTACCATCGTTTAATCGATTACATTTCTATCTCGTTTAACTATACATTGACTAATACAAAGTTTCCAATGTATCTTAATCAATAAATCTCCGATTTATATTATTTATTCATATGCATATGTATCTATAATCATTCTTCAAATTCTTAGACTGTATGCAATTTTTTTAATGCCTTTGACCCGCAAATGTGCAAACAGGTCACTTAGTGGTAAGTGACCACTACAATGAACATATACAACGTTTGGATCATAGATGTGGTATCGGCTCATCAATTCGTGAGGGGAGCGGTTAGTAAAAATTATGGAAAGACGGAAGGTCTATTGAGCATTCGGCATTCACACTTACCGGACCAAACGCCACAGCGAAGCTGTCACTTCACGTCGATTTTATGTGAGACAGTGGTAACGCCCATGACAAGTTTGCCCATGCACGCTGAGTCATGACTAATAACCGCGAGCCTGCCCATTCATGCTGAGTCATGACTAAGAACCACGTACCACTGCCACTTTTAGTTCTTAGTATTTACATATTTAATTAAAGTATGCTATATCGCAACTTCAAAATTAGATCACAAAAGTTAACATAAGACATGAACGAGACAGTAGTAGTTACTATGAAAATGGGTTAATGAGTCGTATTTAGTTACCCTTGAATAATGGATACGTAACAAGCTTTGTTCCAACCAACTCCGGATGGCAGAATAAAATAAATTGCTGAGAACAAGTGCCAATTATAACCAGTTTTTGATTTGGCGGAACTCAGTATTGCGGCTGATTTTTTGATAGAAGTTTTTATTATTATTGAATTTACTTTAGTAATTGGTGTATAGAATATAGGTACTCCGTAACTGGGAAGATTGGACAACGGCAAAATACTCGTAGCTAACTACAATACAATATGCCCCATAGCACTTCATCTTAGCACTTTGCATTTAGTTTCTGGTTGTGCTTACAATTGTCGTAGTTAGTTTGAGCATTAATTATTTACATTCGATATAAAGAATATTTAATTAAAATTAAATTCGCCACAATAAATCCTTTGATGTGTTGTTAATCTAAAATAAACGATAGATAGATATATTAAAATTACGATAGTCAATCACCAGGCACAATAACGATGAAAGAAAACATCGTTAGCAAATCTGCATACCTTAGCGATTTGTAACATTTTATATTTTATGTAAAATCCGCCAATCCGCACTAGGCTAACATGGTGGACTATATGGCCTAACGACTCTCAATCGTTCTCTCGATTTTATAGCAGGCCCGTGCCCTGCAGTGGGACGTATAATTATGATCTGATACAACACTTTTCAAATTATTCGCTCTCTCATGGATATATTAAAAAGATACATGCATAATTACTCCATACGATACAAATACGTATCGATGTAATTAATGTCGCGCCGCTGCACCCGGTGACTGATAATGTCCATTTGTCAAGTTCTGTGTTAATATCATTCGGCGCGAGGGGAGAAGGGGGTTAGGGGCAACGGAATGAATGTCTAGAAAAATCGTTGTAATAACACAAAACGAAGACATTATTTGGGGAAAATTGAAAAGAAAAGTATATTTTTTTATTCATATATAAACACTTCGTCTGTATAAATATACGTTTCTATATCTGTATCAGCCTACGAGCATATACGTCCTGTACTGTAGGTCAAGGGCCTCCTCTACAATTGAGAATACAAATGAGAAGGGGGAAGGCGATATAGTCCACCACGCTGGCTTAGTACGGATTAGTGGATTTTACATACCATAGAAATTCTTACAAATTACTTGGTAAGCAGGTTTCCTTCCAATGTTTACCTTCACCGTTATAGTGCGTGGTGACTTGTGATTGACATTCAATACACATATTACTCCAAAAGAGATGAGAGGTCAGAGGTGCCTTCGCATTTGAACCCTTGACCATCGTGAACATATAGGCAGCTTCGTCTGGTTCGTTACCAGGAGGCCACCACGCTTTTAATATTTAAATGATCTTAACATGTCAATATTTTCACTGTAACACTAGAACTACCAAATCATTATGTTCAATATTTCATGACACAGATAGGTTTTAAATTAAGACTTGTTTCTATTCTATTGACAATTTTGTTCACTACGTGGACTCGAGTTCGACGACAGTAATTGGCATTGTTAGTTTCAATTTATTATTCATTCCGACTACTGAGAATTGTGTTACAAAGAATAAACAAAGGACTTCCATTTGATTTTTATTATCTTACGCTGTAACAGTAAGGTATTTTAACTTTAACTTCACTCGGAAAGCAATTTAATGCTTCAGGAATCAAACAGAATTGCAAAATAAAGTTTCATGGTTGGCTAGAGTACTAGTTTTATTTACTTCGTTCTAGTTTTACCAATTTTAAATTTTATGTGTTTTTATACAGAGTAGGTATTATTCAACCGGATCACTGCGCAGCATTGTAATGGCTGCACCTGTCGAATATATCAGTTTTATAATTAAAGACATTAACTAGACCAAAAACTAACTAATCAGATGGTATTTGTTACCGAGTCGCCCATGAGTATTTACAGCCGAAGAATCCCTTGTTTATGCCCTTGAAATGGATTAAACGCAGAAGATATAAAGCAAAAATAGGGTGCAAGTTTGCGGAGCTTCTTCCAATTTTACTGGCTGAGCAGTATGTTACACCAATTATTACTGCAATTACCAATTATTTATTACAATCCAACTACTACAATTATTAAAATTACCATATATATGATAATATAATCAATTATTTTGTAAACATAGATTAAGTACTATGTATTGACTTGTCATAAGAGCTATTTACTCGTAATTGCCTACATGATCAAGAAATCATTTTTTTTTCATTTCAATTTTCTTTGACGTCGCGTCGATTTGACCCGAAAAATTTATTCTATTTATCTTTGTCTGTTTCTACCAATTTTTATATTATACCAATATAACGATAGAAGAAATAAATATTTTTTCTGCTACGTAATATATCACATGTCGTGCGTACCAAGTCAAAAAAATGTTTTAATTGTAAACACATTATGCTGTGGCGTCAAATTTCGACAAATGAAATTGTTTCTAGTATTTTTAGTACCGAAATGATAAAACTTTATGTCCACCTTTACATCTAAAATAACGTCTGAATGCAGTGATTGCTCGTAAAGAAGTATTTACTTACAAATGTTATATTAATTATGATTACTTGCCTTCCTTTACTTAACATCAACCATCATACAAACATGGCTTCAAACAGAAATAAAATATTTTTTCATTTTTATAATCTTTAATAAAATTTGCAAATCGTCAGTTAAATTATTCGAAAAGAACCGCGCAATAAAATCCCTTAGCAACTCGTCACATTAATATTATAGAACACGATCAACTGAAACAATATTAACTTCGAGCGATTCAATCCCAACTCAAGATTAAATAATTTGAATTTCAACAATGAGCTATATTAGGAACTGGAATTCATTAGCGATTTTATAAAGTCAGGGTATATTATTATCAATATCATTCCTAATATATTATATAGTTGAAGTTGTAGAGTTTTCAACAATTGCTCTTTTGTTTTGGTATATAAATATAATTTTATGAGTAGTAGAGTTACGCTGTTGTCGACATAATTCAGCATGAATCGGTAGGCTGGTCCGGGGCGATGCCACTATCTCATACGAGATAGACGTGAAGCGATGGGTATGCTGTCGCGTTTCGTTCAGTGAGTGAGGTTGTGGGATGCCCAATTCTTGTTTCCTTATCTTATCCTTTTCCCTACCTGCTTCCTTACCGATTTGATGAGCTTGTAACATAATATCTATGATCCAAGCGTTGTGGATATTCATGGGCGGCAGTGATCACTTATGATCAGGTAACTTGTTTGCTCGTTTGCCGAATCTACGCAATAAAAAATAAACATGTACTATCTACGCCTAATAATTTTAGGCAGGTATATTTCCACTTTGTCTGTTTCAGCTCATATACGTCCCCCTGCAGGGCACGGGCCTACTCTACAATCGAGAGTACGATTGAGAGTGGTTAGGCCATATAGTCCACCACGCTGGCCTAGTGCGGGTTGGCGGACTTACATACCATAGAAATTCTTATAAATCGCTATGGAATGCAGGTTTCCTCACGATGTTTTCCTTTTCACCGTTTTTAGTGCGTGGTGATTGACTATCAATACACACATGACTCCGAAAAGTCAGAGTTTGCCACTTTATTATACAATATTATTAATTAACTTTGAAATGAACCAGCCCTAGCAAAATAAAAAAGATCCATCCTATTACTTGACTAATAAAGTCACTTCTTAGAAGTTGTTGGCTCTGATTTAAACTAACATAGAAAAAGTACGAGCTATTCCTTTACACAGACTTTTAGCTGTATTTATTCGATCTCAAAGTAAGGAACTAGATTCTAGAATGTGCAATAACGATGTTTGTGAACTAAAATATCTGATAATGTTGTCCAAGACAACGTTATATCGATCCCAGTTGGTTAACAACAGAAGCTTTTACCACGTATCATGTCACTATTAACAGAGTTTACAGGCATATCCAATAATTTCGTATATACCCTTTAGTGTTTGAATTCATAAATATTATTAAAGGTAAATTTTGGCTTGTTACTTCGACTGCCTCGGTGGCGTAGTTGTACTACGGTACGCTTACAACGCTGAGTTCTTGGGTTCGAATCCCGGGTTAGGCTAACTGATATTGGATTTTTCTATTCATTATCAGCCCAGAGTCAGAAATTAGTGACTGATATGGCGATAGGCTCGCCACCTATCACATTGTGGGACAGAACATACAAGGCGAAATGTGTGGGTGCCCTGGCACCTCTGCCTACCCCATCTGGGAAAAAGGCGTGAGCTTATGTATGTATGTATGTTAATTCAATATGCGAAAAGTAATCCGTCTACTTAAAAGCCTAGTTACGTTTTTACTTAACACAATGTATTTCATTAATTAAAAAATAATTATATTTGGATTGAGTTTCCGCTTGCATATAAATTATAATTAAACAAAAAGCGCTATCATATTCTTAATGGAAAATAAATTATATATCTGTCTATTATAATGAAACCTTCTAAGTACGCTAAGCTAGATGTAAGTTGCTTTTTATGATTTACCTACGGCTTACTGAACGGAAAGTCATATCAAATTGAGACAAAGATATAATATATCACAAAGCGAATAAGATTCTTTGCATACGCCTTGCGTATTCCGTTTCGTTGGCCGAGTAACTCGGTCACATGGCAACAGAACTTGCGTTTTATCTAAGCCTTTCCTACATCTCGTGAATACGTGACGGAGTGTTGAAGTTTTGAAAGAAATACGACGCTTTGTCTCCTACCACTCGACGAAGAACATAAAACCGAAAGATTAAGTGCCGTTAAATTCTACTGTTTCAACTTCAAGAGTTGTTTGTCTCTGATTTCATCGAGTAGTTTGATAGTAAAATTTGAAAAACATTGATGGATTTTATTTAGACATTTTATTGAGATTGGTGATTCAGATTCTAGTTTAGCAAATAGTGCAATAAGCACGCAATCAGGTTAATTGCTAGTTCGAATTGATATACGTTTTAATTAATCATCAGCTATTAAAAATATATATATATATGTCGGAGACATCTGTTGATTTAGTCACCAAACGAAGCGCAGCACCAGTTGCGAGAGATGGCGGCACAGTCGTGATTACGTCAATACCTGGCAACTTCGTGCTACTACAGAGTCTAGTGGGGAGCGCCGCGCCGGAAAGAAGCTCAGTCTCTGAAGAATCGGGTGATCGTCGAGATCAGTGCCTCCACACTAGGAACTGTTATTCGTTTCGTTGGTGTTATTAATAAATTTGGTTATTTGTGTATTCTGCTGTTTCTCTTGGCTCGATCGCCCTGACTATCGGCCCACACGATGTCTGAGAATAACGAGGATACCACTGTAGACCCGATATCAGAAGTGGGATCAAATCGAGCTAATGAGAAAACACGTGGTGACAACCTCGAAACGTCACAATGGCGAATGATGCTCGAAATGCAAAACGAGCAAATGCGTGCACTGATACAAGCCCTGAACGTGTCGAAATCCAATAACGTTGTAAGCCTACCCGAATTCGATCCAGATAAGAGAGAAGCTGACCCTCAATCATGGTGCGCGACCGCAGACCTTTGTCTTTCTGACAGCCCGCCAAAAGGATGCCAGTTAATCGTCGCGCTCAGTAAAGCCTTGAAAGGAACTGCGTCAACGTGGCTCTCACAGGTTACCTACGCAGGAATGACCTGGCCACAATTCAAGGAGCTTTTCTCGGCGAGGTTCGTGCCGACGGAGACTATCCCAGCTACCCTCATGCATTTGAATGCTAGTAGGCCTAACGAGGGAGAAAGCTACGCAGCTTACGCCAGCCGGTTGATATCGTTATTGATAAATCGTTGGAAAAATGCAAGTACTGAACAACTGGCCGTGTCGGTGGTGCTAGCTCATTTTGCACAAATTGATACGCGATTACAACGGCTTGCCTTTACCACCGAGATTACTTCACGCCAAAACTTACAACAAGAATTGCAAGCATATTCTTATCTTAAACGCAAAGCACCACAAGACGCGGTTGACACTTTAGATAATGCGAAACGAGCCCGCATATCAACGTCACTGCTTAAATGCTTCATATGTGGGAAGCCTGGACATAAACAAGCTGATTGTCGCCTTAAAGGAAAGGATGTTAAGAAGCAATCTATGCCGAAGACTTCAAACACTCATGCCTCTCAGCAGCTAACGCCGAAAAGAGCCCTTATCTGTTTTAAGTGCGGAGAGCCCGGTCACGTTGCCTCGTGCTGCGGGAACGCCGCTTCGGCCGCTACATCAAGCGCTGTGGCCCGAGCTGAACGAGTCGACCTATGCATGGTTGAACCCCCTTCAGGAACACTAAGGCATAACGGTCAGTCAATAGTTTTTCATTTTGATTCGGGGGCGGAGTGCTCATTAGTTAAAGAAAGTATTGCAAAACAATTGTGTGGTAAACGTTTTAACAATGTAGTGTCACTAATGGGAATAGGTGATAAAAACGTAACTTGTACTGAACAGATTTTGTGTCACGTAGATATTAATGAGTACCCTATTAGAATTTTATTCCATGTGCTGCCAGACGTTTATTTGCGTAGTAATGTTATGATAGGTCGCGAGATTTTATCTTCCGGTTTTGTTGTTAGTATTAGCACGGACAATTTTGCACTGACAAAGAGTAATGTTATTAACACGTGTGATGCAATAAGTGCTCAGACTAATATAAACAATTTTGAGAAAATAAATACTGACATTTCAATTGAACGTAAGCAATCTCTTGTCAGTATACTGGGAAAGTTTTCTAAATATTTTGTTACTGGTTTTCCAACTACCCGCGTTAACACTTATGAACTAAAAATTCGTTTGATTGACGCAAATAAAACTGTTCAAAGAAGGCCTTACCGCTGTTCCCCGGAAGAACGTAAAGTGATGCGCGAACGAGTTAAAGAGTTATTAGATGCCAAAATTATAAGACCTAGTAATTCACCTTTTGCAAGTCCTGCCTTGTTTGTTGAGAAGTCGGACGGTTCAAAACGTATGTGTATAGATTATCGAGAGCTAAACAAAAATACAGTTCCAGATAGATACCCGTTGCCGTTAATTTCTGAACAGATTTCGCGTCTTAGCGGGGCAAATTATTTCACTAAGCTTGATTGCGCTAGCGGTTTTCATTTGATACCTGTAAATGAACAGTCAATCGAGCGAACAGCGTTTGTGACACCCGACGGCCAGTACGAGTTCTTAGCTATGCCTTTTGGGTTACGTAACGCTATTTCGGTTTTTCAGCGTGCATTGATGATTGCATTGGGTGAGTTAGCTTATTCTTACGTTGTTATTTATGTCGATGACCTTTTAATTATGTCTGGGAATGAAGAAGAGGGTTTAGAGAGGTTAAATACTGTTTTGAATATTTTATCTAAAGCAGGCTTTTCTCTTAACCTCACAAAGTGTTCATTTTTGAAAAAGCGTGTACAGTTCCTAGGCTATGAGGTGGAGGCAGGTGAAATTCGACCAAATAAAAGGAAAATCGAGGCACTAAGCGCTTTACCTCCACCTGAATCTGTGACACAGCTTAGGCAATTTATTGGGCTTGCATCCTATTTCAGGCAGTTTATACCAAATTTTTCGCGGTTAATGACACCTTTACATAGACTAACTTCAGGCAGATGCCCATTTGTTTGGAAGGTGAATTATGAAGAGGTGCGACAACAGGTGATTTCTATTTTAACAACGCAACCGGTTTTAGTGATTTTCGATCCTCGTTACCAAACTGAGCTACATACGGATGCGAGCATGGATGGTTTTGGAGCTATACTTTTGCAGATAGTAGAGGGTAGGAGATGTGTGGTTGGTTATTACAGCAAACGCACTTCACCAGCTGAATCAAGGTACCACTCATATGAGTTGGAGACGTTAGCGGTAGTGAATAGTGTCAAGCATTTCCGTTCTTACTTACATGGAAGGAAGTTTGTTGTTGTAACCGACTGCAATTCTTTGAAGTCCTCTCGAGATAAGATAGATCTCACGCCGAGAGTACATCGTTGGTGGGCTTACTTGCAAGCGTTCGAATTCGACGTTGTTTACCGAGCTGGTAAAAGTATGGCACACGTTGATTTTTTCTCCCGCAATCACTTACCCCGTCCCCAAGCTAGCGAACTTACCAAGCAGAAACGTGTTGACTTGGCGGAACTTTCCGGTAACTGGCTTTTAGCCGAACAACAGCGGGATCAAGAAATACAGAACGTAATATCCCAATTAAATAATGCTGAACTTAAAGACGAAATTGCACAGACTTACGAAGTCCGTTCTGGCTTACTGTACCGTAAAATTCAACGCTATCGTAGGACTAAATGTCTCCCTGTTTTACCTCGTAGGATAAGATGGTCGGTTGTTCACAACGTACATGATGCTATCATGCACCTAGGTTGGGAGAAGACTATTGAGAAGCTGTATGACTATTATTGGTTCGAAGGTATGTCTCGCTATGTCCGAAAGTTTGTGAGTAATTGTGTTACATGTAAGGTTGCTAAGTCAAATTCAGGCAAAGTACAGGCGGAGTTACACCCAATCCCAAAAACGACGGTGCCCTGGCACACGGTGCATATCGATGCGACAGGAAAACTTAGCGGAAAACGTGATAACAAGGAGTACGTGTTTGTTCTCATAGATGCCTTCACAAAGTTTGTTCTCTTACATCATACAACGCACATTGATACCGCCAGTAGTATTAAAGCCGTGACTAAGAGTGTGTCATTGTTTGGAGCACCAGCACGTATTATTGCTGATCAGGGTCGTTGCTTTGCGAGCCACGAGTTTAGGGAATTTTGTGACAGCAAAAACATTAAACTTCATCTAATAGCTACCGGGACACCGCGAGCTAACGGACAAGTTGAGCGTACTATGAGCACTTTAAAATCTATGCTTACCGCGGTTGAAGCAGGCGAAGATAGGTCATGGCAGGATGCGTTAGGAGATGTGCAGCTCGCTCTTAACTGTACAACCAATAGAGTCACAAAAGCGAGTCCCCTTGAATTACTCATCGGTAAAGTCACGCGTCCTCTTAACTTAATGGTAAATGACGATGTTGATAACGTAGATATCGAAAAAGTTAGGGAAAACGCGGCTCAGTTAATCGAAAAATCAGCTCAATATGACAAAAAACGGTTTGATAAAACTAAGGCAGCATTGGATAAGTTTTCTGTGGGTGACTATGTGTTACTTCAAAATGAAGAACGGAACCAAACCAAATTAGACCCTAAATATAAGGGACCATTCAAAGTTGTTGAGGTATTAGACGGAGATCGCTATACATTGAAAGCGTTAAAATCTAAGCGCACTTATAAGTACGCTCACGATAGGTTAAGGCGCATGCCTGAGGGCCAAGAACCACTCGAATTGGAAGAAAATGAACATAGTGATAGCAGCGAATCTTAGTTCGGCTGGTCGGACCGTACCAGTAGCTATTTCGTAGCCGTAGTCCATTAAAAGTCGGTGTCTACTTCAGTAGTCCGTGGATATGCGGTGCGCGGGTAGCTCTGGCGGAGGTCGGGTCTTGTAGAGACCATAGAGTCCGTGGGACTGGTGCATTCTGGGAAATGCGATGAAACAAATCTGAGGTTTGTTGGGAGGGGCTTTAGCAAAAGCCACAGGCCACGAAAAAGATTCCTGTTTTGTTATGTGATATGTTAAGCATGAGAAATTGTTTGAAATATGACAGTAAATGAAAGTGGTACTTGGTTGCTCTAGCATTATTATGATAAAAATCGATAATTTAATCAAAATGTTAGTTTGTGTGTTTTTTTTTGTATGTAATATAAAACGATAGATTTATTTTTCGTTCTTTTTTCTTTGAATCCTGAGTTGGTTGTAAGCATTTACGTTAGGAGTGACCGAACGGTGTGTACTGGGTTGTGCATTCCCTTGTTACAGAATAGCACACGAGGACGTGTGTAGCGCAGGATGGCCGTGTCGGAGACATCTGTTGATTTAGTCACCAAACGAAGCGCAGCACCAGTTGCGAGAGATGGCGGCACAGTCGTGATTACGTCAATACCTGGCAACTTCGTGCTACTACAGAGTCTAGTGGGGAGCGCCGCGCCGGAAAGAAGCTCAGTCTCTGAAGAATCGGGTGATCGTCGAGATCAGTGCCTCCACACTAGGAACTGTTATTCGTTTCGTTGGTGTTATTAATAAATTTGGTTATTTGTGTATTCTGCTGTTTCTCTTGGCTCGATCGCCCTGACTATCGGCCCACACGATGTCTGAGAATAACGAGGATACCACTGTAGACCCGATATATATATATTACGTTTTTCAAACCATTTAATAAAGCTTCTTCCTAGTTTAAAGAATGAAGTAAGGAATTGTATAGACATTCTATTTGAATGTTGGATTGATTGTTCGCATATTATCTATCACACATGAACGCAAATCGGATGAATATGAGCTGAGCCGAAGTTTTCCGGGCGCCTATTATTAGGTGCTACATATTATGATGAATTGACAGAGGGCATCTGGGGCAGTAATTCTTATTCACACTATTTTATTTCCTATCTTCTATAACGTTTGAAAGGCCGTCGCAGCATTTTAATATAAATTATGAGTGGTGCTATAATACTAATCGAAATCAGGTATCACTCGAGATATTATGCAATAATATTCTCAAACGTCTCGGTTTATGTAAATTCTTCTAGAACGGTCTATATTTTTATTTATAACGTACGTCACTGATCTTTGGATCCAACTACCCGTATCCATTTATTACCTGCCGTTTTTTGTACGCGATCTATTCCTACACCGGACGATTCCTTTCGGCCATCCTAGTCTACCGGAAAGTATGCTTAACATCTGTAGTAGAAAAACTGGTTTGTCGACCTGTAGGATTGGAAAAGAGAGCTTTCCACTGTAAGATGCGTTCGGATAACACTATAATAGAAGTACGTAAAGGGTAAGAACATAAACTCATATATAGAAGTTTACGTTCTTACCCCTTCCATCCTTGTATTAAGGTGTTACCCCAACGCACATTACATTTGGGATTTATCGTTAAATATTTAGTATTCATATCAATTAAATCCACATCACATGAAAACATTACTCAGTTCATATTAAAGTGAACAAAGAGATGTTGTTAGACTTGAATCATTTCCACTCGCTGCCGACTAAATATTAAAGACCATAGTACTTCATTCTGAAAGCAGCTTTAAAAGTCGGTAAGCCCACACATTTATATGTCACGGTGTACAGTCTCTTATATTAAAACCAGGCGATGTTTTTCGAGAGGATTATTAAAGTAATAATTACTGCATCATTTATTGTCTGCTTGTGGATAATGATGTGACTTTGATTGTCCCATTGGAATTAATTATTATTATATAATGTTTTGTAAGTTCGTCAAATTAAATAAAGTATTTGGCATAATACTTATATTAATATTTTTTAGATTACTATCTCTCTTTACCCACAGGAAGTCTACTGCTAAACATAGGCCTCCTCCAAGGATCTCCACACCGACCTGTTCGTAGCGGCCTGTATCCAGCGACTTCCTGCAACCTTAGCCCGTCCGTTCACCTTCTATTCGGGTGTCCGACATTCCGCTTGCTTTGTACGATAGATTACTTTAGATTACTGTGTTTTTTTAAATAATGAGGAGATTTTTTTCAAGTCACGTGATGATAAGTGAACAGTGCGGCCCATGAACATTCACAACGCTTGGAACATGGATGTGTAGCTGGCCTATTAAATCGGGAGAAGAGCGGGATGGGAAATGGAAAGGGGTTTTGGGCATAAACGTCATTTACGTCGATCTCCTGTGAGATACCACCTGTGTGGTACCGCCCCGAGCCACGTTCCCCGTTCACGCTGAGACGCAGCCGACAACAGTGTATCTTTGGCACATCCAAAAAGTACAAAAAAATATTGCGTAAAATTTTTATGTATTGAATAAATAATATTCTGACTTTTCACCAACTGACTCCGTATTTCATACATACAAAACTAAAATCGCGCGTTTGTGAAATAAATATGGATTTATAATCCCGGTATTTGTTATTCACTCAACTAAAAACAAATTGAATGAAAGTAAATTACGTAGATTATAAATAAAACCGCAGCTATATTTACAAAGTAATTAATATAAAATGGCTGTGTTACACCAGCAGCGTATGGATTACGCGGGAACAACCACGCTTTTAATAAACGTAATATTTCAATATATCGTAAAATTAATTACAACCTTGTTAATATATATAATATTAAGTGCGTATTATATTATATTATTAAGTATTGACAGCCTTCGTAGCGCAGTTGGTTAGACGCCGCCTATGAAACGAGAGGTCGCGGGTTCCATCCCCGCACCGAGAGAAATGTTTGTGCGGCCCACAAATACTTCCTCCGGGTCTGGGTGTTTGTGAGATCGAAAAGTCTCTCGTAGTTCCTGATACCCAGGACACAAGACTCGATCTTAGTGTAGGGTCAGGACTTTGTATGGAACTGTTGGGTGTTATTTATTATTTATTTATTTACTTATTCCCACACTTACTTCAGCTCATCTCTGCATCACGTACAGGTCGACTGAGAGATAATGCCACTGAGTCTAAGACTGCCAGTTCAGTGCAGTCAAGTCCGCTTTATATATTTTTCTTTATAAAGCTTAATAAATAAAATATATATAAAGAGAAGAGAAAGTGAGAGAGTATAAAAACCTTTTCATTAAAAGTGTAAAGAATAAAAACAAAAACTCGAAATTGATCGATAGATTTTTAGATCAATGTCGTAAGCCGTGAATTTTGAGCCGTATTTACTACCATAGTAAACTTTACGACACAAAAGTAGAAGCTATATTTTCAATAAGAGTCAATAGTTATTGAAATATCATTAAATACAAATTTAGCATTGTATCGCTCCAAAAATAATACAATTAGAGGTATTCATACTGATATATTACAAACTTTGTATACATTTAACATAGAAAACTGTCCATATAAAATAGAAATCCTTCACGTTCAGTTAATTAATAATTTAATATGTTATCATATAAGTGCGTGGTGGCCTGTTGTTAATAAACGGACCAAACGCAGCTGCCAACATGTTCACGGTGGTCCCGGGTTCAAATCCCAGGGCACACCTCTGGCTTTTCGGAGTCATGTGTGTATTGATAGTCAATCACCACGCACTAAAACGGTGAAGAAAAACATCGTGAGGAAACCCGCATACCATAGCGATTTATAAGAATTTCTATGGTATGTAAGTCCGCCAACCCGCACTAGGCCAGCGTGGTGGACTATATGGCCTAACCACTCTCAATCGTACACTCGATTGTAGAGTAGGCCCGTGCCCTGCAGTGGGACGTATATGGGCTGATACAGAATATGTTAGCATTCGAATATGAATGAATTCTAACATGACCACAAATAATATTTTTGGTGCATAAAACAAAAACCGCAAGCGCTATATCAACCGCCACAATTATTGGTTAAAAAAAAATACACAAAAAGTTGAAATTTATTAGTAAAAAATTTAAAATCAATTTTCAATTTACACATTATACACATGCTTGTATAAGCTAAGTAATAGCCCCTACCCGCCTTGAGTTTCCATTCCATCAGGCTTGAAGTCAGTCTTGGCAAATTTACAAAGCTATTGAATGCCCGGCTAGTGTGTGGGAGTGACCAAACTACTCCATCTGGCAACCAACAAAGGAACGCAATAATAACGTTTTATTATGCTAATTTATTGCCTCTTTCTCTTTTATGAACGGCATTAAGCAACGACTTGAATAGTTGAATACAAACATTTGAACAAATGCTTCACAAGCAAAATTCATTGATTCCCACTTTTCATTAATGCATCATTTGCGCGCTTTGTTTATCTATCATCAAAGTTTTCAAAGCACTCAATTACTAACGCAAATTCTGTATAACAGCTCGAAATTTTGAATGGAATCGCTCTCTTAACTTAGGCGAAATATCAATTCATTTGTATTCTACATTGGTAACATTTTCGTTTATATAATTGGTCGCCTACACTTTCAAAATGTCACGAAATTTTATACATTACAACTTTATTAATTTGTTCATTTAAGATAATTTCTGGAATTGGCTTTACTTTGTTCAATACTTTGACGAAATATTGACGTTATGGATTTGAAACAGATTTACTTTTTATACCCTTCAATTTTGGCTTTTTCTCATATGTTAAAATGAATTAACAACTTTCTGATTTGTAGGTAAAAATATATTCATCTACGGATTTGGAATATTCATATTCCACCTTGTCATTTTTCTTTCATCCTCCCACAACGTTCGGACCAAACGAAGCACAATTTGCATTTTGCATTGTGCATTCTATTAAATCAACGAATCTTTTATTTAAATGTCCATAAAAGTGTACTGCAGTAACTTTTAAGGACGAATTCAGATTTTATATTCGTAACAAATCCGGTTCCATATTTGTTCATCCAGCTAATGAAACACACACATTGCTTTTGTAATATGTTATCGGAATTGTAGGAAAACTAGGAATTGTAAACAATTACTAGCAAATATATACAATTGTAAGCAAGTTTAGGAAATGTGTAATATAATGATTTGTATATTCTATAATAGATTCCTAGGACAATTCCTAGGAATTGTATGCAATTTCGAGATCTCGTTTATATGGTAAAACTACGCTGTTATCACTCATGGTGGCATGAATGGGCAGGCTCGTCCAGGGTTTTACCATTGCCTTACTGTCCCAATCGACGTGAAGCGACAGTAGCTTTGGAGTTTCGTTCGATTAGTGAGATTGCCGGACCTATGCAATAACAAAAAGTTTGCTAGGAAATACATAAAAAATGAATGATTCTGTGAATAAAGTAAATAAAAAGCACCAGTAAAATGAGAAAAAAAATATCCGACCGCAAAAAATAATAATAAATAATAATAATAATAATTAAAGTATAGATTACCTAGATAAAGTACATATTATTGTAAACAATTTCCTATTTATTTTAGGAATTGTACGCATTTTCTAGAAATTGTATACAATGACAGATTACATACATTTCCATTCACATATACAATAACATAGGAACGCATTTGATGCCAAAATTAGGACAATGTTCGCGCGTGTGAATTAGTTCATTCTGATAGCTGTTGCAAACTAACAAAATATGTTAAAATGATTGTTTCATAATACTGGTCACACCATTGACTAGTAACAAAACCGATTGAATTTTGCGGTAACTGCTATTGTTAGTTATGCGTGGAATAGTGCAAAATTACCCATCAGCTCATTGTTATGTTACACTGCACCGAAACATTGAGTGATGTAACAGCCAGAAGACAGGCAAGCGCGCTGAGTTGTATATCGCGCACAGAAATTTCCATTGCATTTATTTTTGACACACAAAATCCATTACGACTTAGGCTCCCACCGAAATCCCTCTTAGAATAGACAGAAAGAATCCCCTCGCAACCGTTGAATATTTAAATAGGCCTTGCGTCAAAAAACCTTTGTCACAATAAATCTTATTGATTTCCATTTATGAGACGATCGAATCCAAAGTATTACGTTCACAATTCCATTGAAAATTTCCAACGGATCAGCTGACGCCGCAGCAAATTGTTGTCTGGTTAGATACAAATCGCATTTTCATTTCTGGCTTCCTTTGTTCCACGCAAATCAATTTCTGATAAATCTCTGCCGATTGGATTTTAAAATGGACTTCGTGTGAAGTTAATCATAAAACATTTATGGTCTTTTAGCATTGTATTTGATTGCTCCGAATGCTATTAACGTAAATAGATATTGTAATGCTCGCTTAGACGCTCCAATGGGTAAAATTAATAACAATAAGTGCATTGAAACTTTTTCGTTCCAGTTAATGCATTTACAATTGCTTCAATGTACAGGAAGTAATTAAGTTAATGAAATTCATTCTATTAAACTATTAAATTAAAAAAAAAAATGTATATTACATTTGAAAAATTAACATACCATCATATTTAGCCGCAGAATATTAATATACAATGATTCTTAATAAACACCTTAATTAGAGTGACAGTTCCACATCAGGCGACCTTGCAAAAAAGTTCCCTGTTTCGTTCCCGGTACTATTACTAAAAATGTATTACTAGCAATGAATATTACAAAGGCATAATATTCCATCATTTAATACCGAGACCTATATTAATAACAAATGTAATAAACTAAAGCAAAATATCACAAAATTTCGCCAAACAACATCGCTCACAGCAACGAGAAAATTATTATAGTTTTTAGCACAGTCAATTTTGTATACAGCGTCATCAAGCGGTACATGCTTAAATCACACTTGGACCGGAGCCAAGCGGGCAAAACAGACTTTACAAAACATATTTCCTTGCAATACCAGTTTTTTCATCTACTCACTGAGCTACACATATTATATTGTATTAGTAAAGTCATTTGCTTCTCTGTTTTGTTAATGTGTTCCACCGCGACTAGTCCGTGTTTTTAGCACAGGGAGTAAAATATATCAAAATATAACTCGACCGCCTCGGTGGCACAATGGTACGATATGATCACAAAGCTGAGCTCTGGGGTTCGAATCCCGTGTCGGGCAAAGTGACATTGGATTTTTGTATTTATTATCAGCCCGAAGTTAGCAATTTATGCCCGATATGGCGGTCGCCCCCGTCACATTCTGGCAGCACCTCTATTCTATCTATCTTCTCCCTTCTGCAAAAAGGGGCGAATTTTGTATGTATGTAAGTAATAAAATTATTGTCTGAAAATTTTAACCATATATTTAAATGACTATAAAATATGAACATAGTAATATAAATAAACGTAGTAAGCGATTCCGTGTCAAGTGTGCCCCACTATGTATTTTGACATCCAGGTATTATTTGCAATTTTTCAAACCATTTGTTCCATAAATATTCTCAAAATACTTACAGACCACATTGATCTGCCACCCCCAATCTAGAAAAGTTTATGTATGAATTTATGTACCTAATACAAAATACATTAGAAGCACTATTCAAACCATAACCCTATACCGTTGGATTAAAAAGATAACACACCTACATTCAAATCCACACGGAAAACAATCATAAGTATAAGCAATTACATTTGAGTGGAGTGATTTCAACACATTGAATACACAAATGATAATCTATCAGTAAGCCTCACGGCGCACACAAAGCCCTACAAATGTATGTTTAAATAGGTCTACATCAATACTATCAACTAATTATATCGTGACACGAATGAATTGAATTAATTTCGAATATGCTTTGTATTCATATAAATACCAGGGGTTATGAATAAATGGTTTTAGTACGCCCTTTAATGTTCAGGTGCGATGTTTGAACATTGGATAAATATAATCAATATCTTACTTGATTACCTTCACCAAGACTTTTCATTACAATATAGGTTTTGCTTGTGGTAGGTTTCTCATATGTGAGAGGCCACCTAGGTAGGTGTAGATGTCTGTTTCTCCCGCCAAACAGTAGTGTAAATGCACTGTTGTATTTTGAATTGAAGGATATTGTAGCCAGAGTGACTACTGGACATACTGAGACTTCTTATGTCTCAGGATGGCGAGCGCAGTGGAATGCCAAGCATTGCTTTTTAATTTAAGGTATTGTTCGGTTATGCTACTGTTCATGAGCGGTCGTAACGCTTACCTTCAGGCGAACGGCATGCTCGTCTCCCCATCCAATGCAATACAAAAATATACAGGGTATATCAAGACTGCTACCAAAAACGAAGCCAGGTGGTAGTTTTAGTGATTACAAACGTAATGCAACTAAAATTTTCGCAGAAAATGGCGACAATTTTTTTATGATTTTTTTAAATATCGTAATTTCTAGGTGGTAAATCCATAGTTTTTGCTAAAATAATAATTTAAACTCTTTTATACGTTAGAGTCCTTATAAATAAAAGGGTATACACTACTATTTTAGAAAAAAAATGAATATACCATTCAAATACGACCATAGGAAAAAAATAACAAAAAAAATCGTCGCTTTTTTTTTGCGACTATTTCTGTTGCAATGAGTCCGAAGTCACGAAAACTACCATCCGGTTTCGTTTTCGGTAGCAGTCTTGAGATACCCTGTATATAGAGTTAAAGTTAGTTAACGGAGTTATTCTAAGACAGTTTAAAAACCTATTTTGATTATCAAATGTTTTGTCCTAGACCAGGGTAGATCCCTTTAAAAATAAAAAAAGGGAAAAAAAATTATAGTAGGATGAAACCCCTTAGAAAAGGAGGGGGATAGTATACAAATGAAAGGAAAAATAATTTACGGGCGATCTGAGGTCGGGAAGGGGATGGGGGTGGGTTTTTAAGGGTAAAAAACGGTTTTTCTCGATTTCCGGCAAAACTAAAAGTCCTATCGAAAAAAGTCAAATAGCAAAGTTGTAGGTAATAAAAAGATCTAAAACTTTTGTATTCACACTTTTTTCACAAAACCTCAAAGTTTATGTGAAAAATTCAAAAAACCAAGTTTTTGGTTTTTTATTTTTATCTTTTACAAAAAAAATATTTTTTTAATGAAATTTGGTGAAAACTTACCTTTTTATGTCCCAAATACGCTGTAATTTATTTGATTAAAAATATTTATTTTTTTCGCCTTATTTTGAATTAATATCGAAAAAGCACCCTAATTTTCAATCGAAAATTCACCTGTCAAAATATCAGCTTTTTTCAAAAAATTGGTATGTTTTCTGTTCGTTGAAATCTCTACTTTCCGATGGTGAAAAAATATATATATGTTACCATAGTAAATCTTCTCAGAAAATGCAAAGCAAAGCTGCTTTTTTTATTTCATACACTTGCTTATCATCTGCCTTATTGCAGATGATACAAACAGATTCATCCATACTGATAATCTGAAACACAAAATCGAATTAATAATGCCTTCACTATTTTATGGTGAGTATATACCCATGAAAAAAAAATATAGTAAAGAAATAAATGTCAATGTATAAAAAATATATTATGAATATATTAAAAAAAGCAGCTTTGCTTTGCATTTTCTGAGAAGATTTACTATGGTAACATATATATATTTTTTCACCATCGGAAAGTAGAGATTTCAACGAACAGAAAACATACCAATTTTTTGAAAAAAGCTGATATTTTGACAGGTGAATTTTCGATTGAAAATTAGGGTGCTTTTTCGATATTAATTCAAAATAAGGCGAAAAAATAAATATTTTTAATCAAATAAATTACAACGTATTTGGGACATAAAAAGGTAAGTTTTCACCAAATTTCGTTAAAAAAATATATTTTTTGTAAAAGATAAAAATAAAAAACCAAAAACTTGGTTTTTTGAATTTTTCCCATAAACTTTGAGGTTTTGTGAAAAAAGTGTGAATACAAAAGTTTTAGATCTTTTTATTACCTAAAACTTTGCCATTTGACTTTTTTCGATAGGACTTTTAGTTTTGCCGGAAATCGAGAAAAACCGTTTTTTACCCTTAAAAACCCACCCTCATCCCCTTCCCGGCCTCAGATCGCCCGTAAATTATTTTTCCTTTCATTTTTATACTATCCCCCTCCTTTTCTAATGGGTTTCATCCTACTATTATTTTTATTGGTTTTAAAAATTATCGACCCTGGTCTATCCCTTTCGAAGGAGTTTTGATTTCCTTTTGAGCGAAGAGGACAAAAACTTCCATAGACAAAATATGTTTTGAATTTATCTTTCAAGAAGACGTAAGTGTTTGAAAAGAATATAATATAAGCACGTTTATTTTACCTAACATTTAGTTTGTTTGGTTGGTTGGTTTATTCTGCTATTACATAAATGCTCTAATGTTTTTTCTCAGGGGCTCCTGTTCACTTTGTTTCAAGTAACGTTTGTATTGCTGTTTCCAAGGAACAATTTATTTTACTTTTATACCTTTGTCTAGTGCGAGGCGCAAGGTAATGAATGTATTTTACAAACGAAGAAGGATTCGAGTACTGTTGCAATTTTACTATTCAAGTTGTTGTATTATTTATTTCTCATTCAATATTTTTTTAAACATTTAATGAAACAAGATAAGTTCATCTTAATTAAAATATATACAGTTGTCTAGCTAACAACCACTACAAATCTCGTCAAATTATGTTATTTATGATTCTTGAAATCTGCATCAGCATTCTAGTAAAAATAAATGCGGTAAAAGTAATATTTTTGCAAGGTGTGCACTAGAATTCACAAATAGGATTTTAAGTATTGCATTTAAAATCGCTTTAACATTACCATACAACCGTATCACCACATTGAGAATAGCGGATTGTCACGCAAAACTAAAATCTACATTCCCACGCCTAGAAATGTTTGAATAATTAAATTCTTCTTTTTTTCAAAGTAATTGTTTATAAATGCCTGTGTTTAAATATACATGCATGCATTATTTTCCATTAAGTTGGGTAGAGCTAATTCATCATTAAGTTGGATATGATCTAAAAATGCATCATCTATTCACTAAATATCCAATCAACCGCTTCACGCATACTCTGTTTGATACTGTTTGTTTGGTCCTTTCTATTTTTGAAATTGTGTTACTGATCTCAATATGAGATAGAGGACAGGAATGAGAAAAGAGTTAATGGGACTTGGTAATCTGGGATAACAAGTGAAGCCAAAACTCTACATCGGTTTTATGTGAGATACTAGTACCACTCCGGCCAAACAATTCGATTCCCATAATAGCCAAAGATAACAACAGAATGTCTCTTCCACTTCTCCAGCTACGAGTATTTCTATTTACCACAACATCTGTGTCTTCGTCGCTGTCCAGTCCTGAGATTTATGTGGAACTATTCTTCGGTTTAGTCGTTTGCTTTTAACAGTTCCTTACTATCTCAATCAGATCTTCAATATATCCAGGACCAGCAGTATTTCACTGTATCTTTCGAGAAGTGCAATTCTAGTTCACTGTTCGTGGAAACGCATTGAGTTCTTTATAGCAATTCTTATCATCTTTAATGACTATTTTAGCTCGGGCATACATTCTTAGAACCATTATTCCTTATTTCTAATTATTGGAAACATCTGGGGGAGTTTTATATCCAGTACTAAGAAAACAAGAGCAGTTGGTTATATATAAATTACTACATAAGTACATTTTTTATGAGAATCTTCGTCTTGGCTAAGTTGCTTGAACGATTTATCATCAAAATTGAAACAACTAACAACGGATTCCATGCCGCAGTGGGATAGAAACCGGCTGTAACACAAGAGGCCGTAGGTTCGATCCCCGCATCGAGACAAAAATGTGTGAGGCCTATAAGTATTTGTTTCGGGTCTGGGTAACTACCAAAAACTCTCTCGTCGTGGGTTATGAAACTAAAAACTCTCTCGTACTTTCTGATACCCATGACACAAGACTTAAATTATTTTAGATTGGGGTCAGAACTATGTGGATATTAGGTGTATATTTTTATTTAAATGTTTCAATGATTAATAGATATACGGAACTTTTAGTCTCTACGATGCGTCTGTTGTTGGACCATAAAATAAAATTGAAAAGCGCCGTGCACTCAGTTAGGGAATGTTAACATGAATTCGATAAATGAATATAAAACCCGAAATCAATTCGATACGTTCTTTTATACGAATAAACTCCCATCCAACAACCAGCACAATGTAATTGTACGAACTACTATTCAAAACATGATATCGTTTTTGTAGTTCTATTAAATTTTACGTTTCAAATATTACTATGTTACCAGTACAAAAATCGTGTGTGTATCCCGTTATAAGGCTCAGGTTACGAGTCCATTTTTGCAGTTTATACACTAGAAGAGTTGTTTATAATTACTGGTCATTCTCGATTCTTCTCTACTCTTATTTTTTTATTATTTCAATACCAAGTAACTTCGTTACATATATTTACATGTCCAGATATAGCCAGATTTAGTTAAGAATGACGATGAATATAATCTATAATCACATGTTTTAAATATTACTATGTTACCATTACAATAAAAGGCGTGTGTGTATCCCGTTATTGGGCACAGTATGTGAGAGATGTTTATTAATGCAAGACAAAGTAACTACACTATATTTATTTATATGTGCAGATTTAGCCAGCATTAGGTTAGTTTCATCACCTTTCACTAGATGCCTTCTTGTAAGGAATATATAGAAACTGTTTATTTGGAAACAGCAAATTGCGACTTAATCACTCAGTGACCAAGATCATTTAATAAAGAAATATAAAATGAAAGAATATCACACTAAATTTTGCAGCTTTTAAAGTGTTAACAAGTGTAAATATATATTGAAAGGCGACACCCCGGGCCAACAGCTTAACGTGGATTCCGTCTCGCGAAGGATGGAGATTTTTAGTAAAAATACATTCGCTCTCAATTCTGGACATGGACTGGCACTCCGGTAAAGTCTAAACACGAATATATGTGAGTTTTGTTCTTATGAATACCATGTACGTTAGATTCTTTGGTGAAACCTTGGTATTGAAATTTCGACTATATAGTAATTCTTTTGCTATATGTTTCAAAGAACCACATTCTTGAGCAGAGGAATTTACACATAACGCGAATTTAAATGTAAATGTTCCACTAAATAATATTATCAATATGACAATCAAAATATTATTTTACAAAACTCGCATTCTAATATTAAAAAGATCGACATGATCGATAATGTTCTTTATAAAAAAAACTTTACAATAGATTACAACAAAATAATACTCCAGTCGAGGAGATTATAGAAGATCGCCATAATTACCGTTATTTCTTCTGATGCCCCCGTGCAACCCGCCAGCACATCCCGGTGACCATGCCAGCGGCTCGTTTATGTGGCTATGCCCATGGCTCAAACACCCGCTGACTTATCGAATGTGCCGCCTTTATTCGCCGACCGGACCGCTGGTATAGTGTGTAGAGGCATAATAAACGATGCTTTGTCCAAACAGTTTCGGCGCGTCCGTGACTCGGGTGCAAAAATACGAACACCGTAAACTTTAGCCGTCGCGAATTATTTGAGAAAATATAAGTTGATAGTGTGCCTATTGAATGGCGAGCCAGTAAAATTTATATATTGATACAAAGATAACATTTCCATGCTACGTACTTATCTTCAAAAGAGTTTCACCGCATAATGTTTTCAAATACGAATAGCATTGAAATTGATGTGATAGCTTTTTACATCAAAGACCAGTGTCGGGTAAAGCCAGTTTGGACCTACGCATTCAAGTGAATATTCGTTGAAAGCTATTTACGTTATGTTATACATTTATTTCATACTCCTACATACACATACATATGCTTATGCGAAATGTGTAGACAGAAGTACTTATACTTCTGTCACTAAACATTATAGCCTGCCCTTTCTCTCTCCTTTCTTTTATGTCCATCCAAAGGTTGCCTGAAAGAGATTGCCTTGTGTATTAAGGCTGCCAATTGTACTTATTCTGTAGAATTTTATTCTAATTTAGTTTTTTTTTACTTGTGGTAGGTCTCTCATATGTGAGACCATCTGGGTGGGTACCACCGCAGTGTCTATTTCTCCCGTCATACAGCAGTGTAAATGCATTGTTATGCTTCGGATTGAAGGACATTGTAACCAGAGTAACTACTGAACATATTGAGACTTAACATCTTATGTCTCAGGATGGCGAGCGCGGTGGAATGCCAAGCATTGCTTTGTAATTCAAGGTGTTGTTTGGTTTTGCTTCTGTTTATGAGCGGTCGTATCGCTTACCATAAGGTGAACGGCATGCACGTCTAGCTATTCATAGCAATTAAAAAAAAACTGTGTCTTCCCCTGGTGGACAATAAAGAATATATAAATTAAAAAGTACTAAAATTGACATCCACATCTTACCGAATTAAATATTTCCGCCTCAGATATAATACGAGACAGGTCTATCGCCGTGCCGTACCCGGCACAAGACAAGACTGATGTAAGTACCCTTACATCAGTCTTGGGAAAATTGTTACAAACATAGCCTAATGTCAAATACCCCTACCCTCTTTCCATGCATTTTCCTACCCGCTATTCTCCCGATTGGTACGACAACCCATCCATGATCAAAGCTTTATCGATGTTTATGGGCGGCCGTGATCACTTACCGATCAGGTGAATTGTTTGTTAGATTGCCGAAACTACGCAAAAAATATATTAAAAAACTCAAGAGCTCAAAATCTCACACAAAGTAGTACTCGTATTACACCAAGAAATCCCACGTAAGAAATTATGGATACACGCTCCCATTGGACCAATAGAGCAATCACTCTTATTATTATAAAATAAATTAGAGACTGTCCATCAAGTATACTGCCTGCTCGTTTGGCCGAATGAAGCAAAAAAAAAACTTTTTTACGAGTTACAAACTACAGTACTGTTGCAATGCGGACTCAGAACGAAGTCGGGCTAGTTGCAAATTGGCAATATTTTTAAGTTTCTCTCGGCTTCTTGGTCCTTCGAGTGTCATTATCGCTGGAAACAACATTCTAGAAAACACTTATGTTACATAAGCACTGCAATACAATTATTATACTAATGTCTGTTTCTTACAAACGGCAAAAAGTTTGAAACATGCAGTTGCAGGCCAAAGTTAACAATATGTTGTTAGTTCGCGTAGTTATTGAATTTCGGAATGCGCCGCACTCGGGCGTTTAGAACAGTTATATGCGAAAATAGATTGTTTGATTTTTACGTATTTCGGGTTTTAATGCTAAAAGCTAGTGATTTTGTGAATGTTTTTAGGTATTGGTTTAGTTTTATTTTTTTAAGCATTGAATTCGTTAACGCGTGGCTGATGCATGAAAACTGATTACGTTGCATATAGACACACAGTAGAAACATCAAAAATCGGCTCATTGACAAAAATATTCGCAAAATATTTAAAGACCGTATTGATCATAGTCCTTTAATAAGAGTGAGTCTTGACAAGGGTGACACGGGATATGAAGGCAAACTCGTTGACTCGACTCGATAGCACTTAAATCGTCAGCTCACGAATGACCCTTAAGACATCCTCTATTTTATAGAGCAGTTGGAACTAGCGACGACGTGAATCAAGTCGTATTAAAAACTGGGTCGAGATTGATCTTTCGTAATCTATTACATATGAATTTTAAGTATATCTACATATTGTACGCTTAGTGCTCGAATTATTGTCAAAAATATATAAATGCAACATAGTACATATTTCATAATTCTATGAGCAATTGTCTCAATAGAAGTGAAGTCGACTTTAAATGAAGTCCAGATTTGATAGTGATTCTTATTGTATCTGATACATAGCCCATTGGTATTCGGCATAGATACACGATTATTTTTATTTAGTGCAAAAGCAAGTTCTTACATCAGCATAAAGTTGGGAAATAAAAATTTGATAATTTTGCTACTCTGGTTAAAGTTGAAGACGCTAGATGCAGGCAGCTTCCAATAGGCTGATGTGGAGATCATTGAGGGAGGTCTATGTTCAGCAGTGGACTTCCTGTAGCTAAAGACAGAGAGAGAGAGTAACCCATTTTTTGATTGATTAACACACATAATTTTCGGAGTCATCTGGGTTTTCATAATCATCCCGCACTAAATCAGTGAAGGAAATTATAATGAGGAAACCTGCATACCAAAGCGATTCAGAAGAATTTGAACTTGGGTATGTAAATATCCTCCAATTCGTACTAGGTTAGCGTGATGGACTATATGGCATCACCCCTCTCAATCGTCCTCTGAATTGTAGAGGAGGCTCGGGCTCTGCAATGGGACATATATGGGCTAATACAGATACAGATCATAACGCTTTACTATTGAATAAGTCACATTACACGAGGCATTGTACTATCTACATACATACAAACATAAACTCCCGCCTTTTTTCCAGAAGGATAAGCAAATATGCAACCAGGACAACATACACATTTTACTTTGTATGTTCTATCCCACGATGTGATGGGGGACTTTCTGACTCCGGGCTGATAAAATGAATAGAAATCCAATATCACTTTGCCCGATCCAGGATTCGAACCTGAGACCTCGGCTTTGCAACCGTACCGTATTACAACTACGCCACCGAGGCAGTCGTGTATCACCTATTCCTTTATAAAAAATAAATTTTGTAAAAAATGATATAGGAGACACAATAACTGGCAATTTACCTTTCCTTTGCTTTTATATGAAAAATATTTTAATAAAAACGCGTACACAATATATTTCGCGTTACTGATATTTAGTTGAAATGCAAAATGTGCCGAAATAATAGACTCTATTTGATATGAAATCAGACGGCAGACAGAATTTCAGCAGTATGCAATATAAGAACAGTAAGAAACGCTCTACCGCCACCAATATGAAATATTATATACTAATATTCCTTTATTTATGAATATTAAGCGTACATATTAAATAAGTATTCGTTCGTATATTTGAATAAATATACGAACATTTTCTGAATAATATAACGCTTTTGTGGCAATGCGATTAAAATTTCGTTTGTTAGTATATTATCAATTATTTTCAAAGCGATTATAAAAATAAAAAAAAACAAAGTTGATGATGTTGTGTCTTGCTTGTGGTTTTTTCTTAATTTTATTTCTATGAATGGCGAGACTAGCATGCCGTTCGCCTAATGGTAAGCGATACGACCGCTCATGAACAGTAGCAAGAGCAAAGAACACCTTGAATTACAAAGCGATGCTTGGCATTCCACTGCGCTCGCCATCCTGAAACACAAGATGTTAAGATTTATACAAACGTTTGTCTTGATGTGGGGATAAACCTCGCGATCTCTCATTTTACAGCCAGCGGCTAACCAACTACGCCACGGGCGCTTGATAACTAGCTTAACAATATTCGATTACGTGATTTTTAATTCTTACAACTTAGAGCTAGCACATAAAAAAAAATAGTTATAGTTATGAAATACACTCTGTTTCGGACTAGATACATCAAGATTACCTAGTAAACACCATATATATTGTCACGCATTTGTAGGACACGTAATTCCCCGTAATACTACAGCTTCTGAACCAAATGGATGATACGCCCATTGTCTATCGTGCATCATAGATAAGCAAGCCATTGGCGAGAGAGAAATTGAACCCTGAAACTGTATTCACTATTCAACCTTGCAGGTCGATATCTGTTTATTAGATAGGTCATCTAATTGTCGACTATTGTGTGCTACATGTGTGAGGCCTAAGCAGGTTGGTAATGTGAGTTAATTAACACTTTATTCACATTGAAAAATCACGAAAGCTAGGTACTTCGAAAAAAATAAGATGTAATAAAAACCTTTGGCTCGGTCGTAAAAAATATCCCTAAGTATGTGAGTATTATTAATCAAAACAGAATAATTTCAGTTCAATGAAAATAAATTGACGTATTTCTACATAAAATAAATTATGAAAAATTGCTTATAATCAACGAAGTAAAAATGTTGGCAATCAACGAGAAGTTGTAAAATAATTAATTCCAAAAAGTCAAGAAACACAACGTTAAACCGGGCTTTAAACGCTCAACCGCAGCGTAAAACTGGAACTAAGCCCGAGACAACAATATGTTTACAACCGACCTGCTCGGAGCGGAGGATCGTCACGTACGACTAGGCCTGTGCACCCATTAATTATGTATACCCACATTAATCCGACGAGTCTATTGGCATCCGTCGCCGTTGTACCGTCCGAAAACTGAGGCTCACAGGAATGTCACAACCCACAGACACACACACACAAACACACATCCCTCACGGCTTACAGCTCCTAAATCTATTTACATCAGAGAAGCTTCGGAGTTTTGTTTCAGCAACGCACTAAAGACAGTATAAATGGAATGGATTATGCTAGTAATATCGATGGTAAAAGAAAATTTAATAAAGTTGGTGTTCATGTGGCAATAGACAAGATGTCTTTCAAGTCTAGAAAACTAAAAGCACAGAAATAAAACCTATATTTGATATTAAAACACAATACAATGATATAACTTTGAATGAGGTACCAGAATTTATGAAACTGCCAAACAGTCTAATTAACAACAAACATAAAGGTAAAGAAAGGACAAAAGGTACAATTGAACTAAAACTCAACAAGGGCACGATAATTAAGGCCCTAAAATAAGAACTTAAGTCCACTATCGCAGCTGACCTATGGATCTACTTAACCTCGGGGCAATTTAATTAATGCTGTGTAATCAAAACCCTTACTAAAACTAACAACAAAAGTACCATTTGAAAGATAAACATAGGAGCCTCGCAAAAGTTGAAATTGTGCGTATTTGTTATGATTTCAATGTCACTGAATTCCATTGTAGATACACTTTTAATGTTTTCGGGCGCGCTTTAGTTGTGTTACTATTGTTTAAATTTATTTTCACCTTGATTAAAATAAATTTTATTAAAGTGTAAGCAGTTTAGATCAGTTTCGTCTAGCCCTTTTTATAGTAGCCTTTGCTCGTCCTAATTGAGCTTGTATGTAGAGTGACGTAGCCCGTATGTGAGAGACTGTGCCTTTTGCTTTAGCATGTTAATACAGTTTTCTTTTGTTTTTTACTCACGAACATGAGAACGTCGATTCTTGATCGTGTAATTACGCTGACGTTCTTTATTTCTTTTTTAACCTATATTAGACATCGCCATACCATAAAGAACGGTTCTTAATTAATTTACTCATCTTTATCATTTAGCTACATTATCATTTGTTTATAATATAGTACAGGAATCTTCTTGTTTTTTGAACGCACATGAAGCTCAGTCCAGCTTATTGATCCAATGCGATTGTGTACATCGATGAATTCGTGTTAAACCAATGAGGTTAAGTACTTATTTTTTTATTTTTGAGCTTCTTCTCTTTTAATATATCATATAATATGCCTTTACTGTAGCGTGCTCTAAGTAAAAGAAAATGTCCAGAAAAATCAAATTTATTTGTGAACTAATTTCAAAAAACCTGATTTGGACACAGCGATAAAATTAATAAAAAAGAACAAGAAAAGATGTCATAGCAAATCACCCTAAATTCCAAAAATAAACTTTATATGTACTTTTATCGACAAGTCCTACGAAAGGAGTCAATTTACTTTTGACTTTCATTCTTTGCTGTTAAAATCAATATAACGTAATAAGTTAAAGGCGCTGAAAAGGAAAGGCAGTCGGCAGGTAATTGAATAAGGGAGCAAAGTTTGTTGAGTCAAGACAGATAATCTCTGGAGCCACTGAAATTGTTTTGAAAACATGTGCCGCCTGATAAATCAATTTATTACTTCAAATAAGTAAACTACGGTTCAAGTTAGTTGTATTCATCTAACTCTTTTTTATATTTAAAACAAAATAAAGGTTTATGTCAAAACTTTAGTCTTCTAATGTCTTATGTATATGAAAATAATTTATACCAATATCATATATATACAAATATAAAGTCACGCCTTTTTCCTAGAAGGGATAGACAGAAGTGCTACCAAGAAACCCACGTTTCGCCTTGTGTGTTCCGTCCCACTATGTGTCAGGGAGCGAACCTATCGCCGTATCGGGCACAAATTCCTCACTAGGGGCTTATAATGAATGATATCATATTTTATGCAATATATTAACGCAACGAAACCGATTGAAAAATCTTTGTTTTCTACGTTTTGTTTGGGTTCATTCATCGATAATAAGACTTATAGGTTATGATATATTATAATCGACCTATTAAGTTTTCGTAGTTACCTCATTTTAAGTCGGTTAAATGCACTGTGGAAAAAATATTGCCTTTCTAGATAATTCTGCGCAGGAATAAGTATATTATATTCAGAAGTGGACGCTCTGGTTTAAATTTACTTCTCGTATTTTATGTTTCATCAATCTCTTCTTTGTTTAGTTTATAAAGATTTATAACCGTATTTCTCTGTGGAATTGCGAGACAGAATAGGTAGTAAAACTTGCTCCTAGGGTTCCACAATACAAGATACTGAAACTATTTTGTATATATTAGAATTCCAGTATATAAAAAAAGACTCACCTGACCGCTGAGTGTTGTAAAGAGTATTGCGTCGTATTTAGCCGAAACTCCGAAAGACTCAGTCTTACAACACCCATGCCTGAAACAAATGTTTAAGTGTCATTAAAATATTTGTTCCCGTCCTGGGATTGAACATATGGCATCTTATTTTGTAGCGGAATTTTAAAATAATTGTGCTACGAAGAGTCTATCGACTTCTTCTAGTTTACGTAGTGCTAAGCATAATAATCTTAGTGCTAAAACATAATACTATTACACTTCACATAATAATATGAAATACATAGTGTATTCATCAGTTCAGTTCTTACTTTTATGGCCTTTGCGTTATTCTATATCAGCCCATATACGTCCCACTGCAGGGCACGGGCCTACTTTACAATCGGCAGTACGATTGAGAGTGGTTAGGCCATATAATCCACCACGCTGGCCTAGTTATTACCATCCCGCAATTCAGCTAGTGTCAAAAGTTTTCAACAAAAAATTAACAGTAAAGTTGTGGATTCAAATTACTCATTAATAAAACTTTTCGTTCAACCGTGAAATACTGGCTTTACAGAAAATGTTATTGAAACTGTTACGCCTGTACAAAGTTGTTAAGTATGAAACGACAAACGGTACCTATTAATTTAGTTGGATAATACTATTAGAGAACCACTAAAGGTAGTTATTTACTTTGAAGTAGAAATCCTTACATTTCATTTATTGAAAAGCATAATTACGTAAAAGCGAAATTATAATCTACCTACCACGTATAAATGGTCTACTGTAAATACGAACAAGATTTTTTTTCCAAGCGGCAAGCAAAATTAATCATCGTGTTGGAAGCCTTGGGAAGAAGCATAACTTTACAGATATCGAGTTGTATAGAGCTCTCGCGGAAACTTCCATTCGTACTTTGCCGTTTTTTATTCACCCAGCGACATATTACAGCCATATTTTATACTTTAAATGGAAAGCTATCTATTTCATTCTCTAAGAGCATTCAAGTTTAAATATATTTTACTATTTTGTGAGTAGTATAAGTGTAACTTATTTATCTAAATTCCGGTTACTTTGAAATTGGTTAACATCTTATTAATAGTCACATCCAGCGTGGTGGACTATATAGTCCACCACGGCCATATGGCCTAACCACTCTCAATCGTATTGTCGATTGTAGAGTAAGCAGTATATGGGCTGATACAGAATACTCGTATAGTCCTTATCCACACTAACTTCTTCTGATAAATACCCAGACCCGAAATAAATGTTTGTGGGCCGCACAAACATTTCTCTCGATGCGGGGATCGAACCCACAGCCTCTCGTTTCACAGGCGGCGTCTAACCGACGGCGCCACGGAGGCTGCCAATTTACAAAATGTTTCAAGTTTAAAATAGTATCAAATACAAATATTTGAATTCTCATCCTACGGTAACTACATTTTCGGGACATAAAGTAATCTTTGTGTTAATCCAGAGTTTCAGTTACTTTCAAACCAAATTTCAATAAAATTTGTCCAACTGTTTGAATGTGAAGACGGAATTAACGCACATTACGTCTTTATAATATTGTTAGGACAATAGGATTAGAGATCCAAATTATCACAAGCGAATGTCGTATAGGCCAACGCGGTGGATATGGCCTAAGCCTTCTCAAACGCAGTTCCGATTGCAGAGGAGGTCCGTGCCTTGCAGTAGGACGTATGCAGGCTGATATAGATAATTATGTAAGTAGACACAAATGAAGTTGTTGTAATTGCTTAATTTAGGCATGTAATGCACGCCACTTAATAGGTGTACACCCTTTTTTTCTTTGTGTACAAATACCACTAAGTAATTTTTCCGTCAAACTACGTTTACAGAAAATATTCTCATTATCTGTGGACAAAATGTTCTACAACATACCCATTACCGTCTTTCTCAAATACTTTACGTCCCACGCTGACATTAAATATTTGCTAAAAATAAACTAAGAAATACCCTTGAACTTTAAAAGGTTTTAGTATTTAGGGGCGTTATTGGTCTAGCAACATCGACATCTTGCAATTATAGTATTTGCAAGAGAAACAAATATTTTACCTATCGCGGTAAACTAGTTCAGTTTGGTTTATCAGTTTACTGTTAACCACAACATCAGACTTGGACCAACTATTCCTTTGTAATGCAAACATTTGTCCTTCTGCGAACTAGGAACTCTGTCGTCATTCCAATATTACAGGAAATAAAATCCGTTTCAATTAAGAATAAAATTATATCATTTCATCAGGTCTAATTTTCTGTATAATAATTTAAAAATATTCGTTATTATTAGAAATGCAAAAACTGTAAGAAATTTATAAAAATAAGGATGAATGTTTAATAAAAAAAAACTTGTAAAAAATCAGACTGCTTTTACCAGTTCCGAGAAATTGCTAATAGAGATTTAGTCAATTTAAATACAGTGACAAAAATAATACATTTTAAAATTCATTCAACATAAATCGCTTGTGGATTTTTATTTACACACCTAGCAATAGTGTGCGCAACACAAAATTGATTGATACGATTCAGTGTCCATTCATTCCATGTATTCAGGCAAAACTCCGATATGGACGAATAGTATCTGTATTAGTTGTTTTTCAACAAACATGGTTTTTTGGTGTTATTATGAAATACAAGTTACGGAAAATTTTAAAGGTAATGAAAATAAAGAGTAAATTGCCTGCGACAAATATGTTTTATTCAATTTTAATTTAATATTTAACTAGCGGCCCGACCCAGCTTCGCCCGGGTGCATATAGATTTCTTTACATAATATGTGCGTATTATACATGTAAACCTTCCTCTTGAATCACTCTATCTATTAAAAAAACTGCATCAAAATCCGTTGCGTAGTTTTCAAGATTTAAGCATACAAAGGGACATAGGGACAGAGAAAGCGACTTTGTTTTATACTATGAAGTGATAGGCGTTGGTTACAGTTAATAATGTGTGAACTTCACCATAATGAAAAACAATATTCTCACTAAATATCTTACTTACTAGTCTACAAGTGAACGTAGACAACCCTTAACTTACTAGTAAATTATGAAGTACAAATCATTTTGTGTAGGTAGTAGGTATGTACCTGCACACTACGAAAGTACTATTAATTACCCCGATCTATAAATCCTCCTACACCGTTTACCAATATTTTTGTTCGTGGGCTGTTGCTGCTTATCTTCGGCTATCTCGTTTACTCGGATGGTATGGAGTTTCTTTAATCGACGTTTGGTTTTATTCCCATTGGGATTCGACTTTGGTACTGTACTCTTTGGATTCGACCATACGCGTCAACTTTTACGATATATGATTCTGACTGCATACTCATCCAGTGTCATTTAATATAATGGATAGCAGTTTGCTATCTGTGTACTGAATAATATGCAAACATGATACCAATATGAAAATAAAAAATGTGTTATAAAAAGGAAATAAGGGTAGCATCGCGGGAATAAAGTAAAAACAAAATAAAAGTTAATCTTATAGTTCACAGAATTGGTGCTCTAGTTTGACATTTACGTATTACGTCACACCTCTGCTTTAGGTCAAGACGCTTCCCTAAACTTCGCCAAAAACATTAGGTGAGGTGTTACAATAACAAGACTAAAGGTTGGAAAGAAAATTCACAGTTTATTTTGCTCCCCTTAGGCAGTTTGGAAAGGTTCAAGGTTACTGAAAAAACAGATTGACTTCACATTTTCAACAATCTATCTTCATTACTGTACGTACCATAGAAATATATTTTGCTCGCATGAATTTTAAAAGATATTATAAAAAATAAACGTTCTTAACATCCAGGCATAAAGTTTATTTTGCATTACCAATAGAGACCGACTAACAAAAGTTTCGAAAAATATTTACCGATATCGTTGTCCCTATCTTACACATGGCCAATGTAACCTCAATTTACAATACATTAAGAACATTAAAGATAAGGAAATTGCTACGTCCAGCCTTTTTTTTAAACCTACCGATATTTCGTTTGTACAAAAGTTCGCAATAATTCCATGATACGAAGATATATTTTTGAACAATATCGAATGGAAAACCGGCGTTAATTAAAAGCTTAGCTGTCCTGTTTTGTTCGGTCAGTGAAATTCCCGGTAGCCCATTATTTTCTCCCTAACATTCGCTTCCAATACTTGTCAATTGTCAAAGGCTGACATGGCATATACCCAAGTGTGTGAGTTTTTATGGGTGGCATCAGATAACCTCCTTGTTTGGTTTTCATTTAAACCAAAAAAATAATTTCTGCCAGCTTTGGGTGGGATTACTGTCAATGGACCCCCTCAGACCATAGGCGTAAGATTATGGCTACTGTTATTTTGCCTATCAGGTAATTAGAATTCCCGCTAATGTTGTAAAACCCATTAGGAATGTTATAAACAAACATTCAAAGTTTACATATTCTAGTTAAAATAAAGGGTAAGTTCGACTAGTTCCAATCGATTAATTAGAATTTGCGTACAAACTTATGAAACTCTCACATGCTATAAGTAATAGACTATAAAAGCATTAGGTTAAAATGGCTCGACAAAATCTGTTTATGATTTCTATCTATCAATGAATTAAATAAAAGAACTCAGAAAACAAATATTGGAATAGACACAACCATAATAGGCATGTTTCTAGTGTTTCATTTTGAATAGTATTTAACAATCACAACAAAATATAATTTGTAATAAATATTAATTTAAAACAGCTGACGTCATACGGTAGTTGCATCCTTTTCTTTTCATCCTACCAAATTTGAAATAATTGTTACTTGCATATCATACAACGCATTTTAAATAATCTTTCTGTGTAGGTAGTAGGTACTAATCACGCGTATTGTTACCTTTCGATAAAAATAATAATAAAAAATATACTCCACATATCTATTAGGTTCACCTACCATCATAAACCAACCAATATTGTAATCCGTCAAGAGAATAATTAACTCTTTCCTTAAACATCTAAAATTCAACAACAGAATTATTACAATATTGATTAACTAATCTTTTCATAGCTGTCTGTCGACCACGTTTCGGAGGGAAGATTAGCCGTCAGACTTCGTTAGTGTTAAATCCCAGCGGATAAAGCCAATAAATTATGTAAGGAAGCCCATTACCAGCTTAAACATTTTGACACAAGACTGGGTTTTACTACAAATTCATGCGTGTGATCTAAAACTACGTGGTTCAGAGAAATTTACTATTCTGTTTGGGAACTAAAGGAGAGTAAATACAAAATATATAAAATATAAACTAAGCTATTTTGGAAAATAAAAAGATGACAATATACCTCCCGTTCAATACTGTAATACATTTTCTGTTTTTTTTTGACACGAGCGTGCCTTTTGCCTGATGATAAGAGATATGACCGCTCACGAACAGTAACAAAACTAAACAATATCTTGAATTACAAAGCAATGCTTGGCATTTCTCTGTGCTCGCCATCATGAGACATAGTTTGTAAAGTCTCAATATATCCAGTAGTTACTCTGGTTACAATTTCCTTCAATCTGAAACATAACAGTGCATTTAAACTGCTGTTTGACGGGAGTAATAAATATTGCGGTGGTATCCACCCAGGAGACCTCTCACATATGAGAGACCTACCACTAGTAATTTATTTATGAAGAAACACACGCGATCTTAATCAGATACAGTTTAAATATCTCTTTTATTTTCTTTTAGTTATCGAATGTTTGGTCCCTTTCGAAAGACTTTTGAATTCAGTTTGAGTGAAAAAGACAAAATACCCTAAATTAAAATTAGTTTTAAAACTGAGTATGAATAAGGTCTATTAAGAGTAAGTAAATCAAGCAAACAAATACACCAAAAAAGGTTGAGTGTGTGGAAAAGATTTATGGTATGATAAATACTGATCCGCTTATTTTAATCGATATGGAACACTAAGGAAGTGAGGCGAGTAATGAATTGCAAAAGTAGTCTATAAAAAGCGGTCTTCCGATTGTTGTTTTTTTTTCTATACTGATATTATAAAGAGGAAAGATTTGGTTGTTGGCATCAAATAGGCTCCAAAACTACTGTATCGATTTGAAAAATTAATTCATCATTAGAATCCTAATATAAAATATGAATATATGAAATATTTTCAAAAAAGTGTATCTGCACCCCGGCAGAGCCGGGTCGGGACGCTTGTTGTTAATAAATATACAAAAACGGTTTATTATGGTTTACGTTCGTAGGAGCAGCTTTTATTTCCAGTTGAAATGTTCAAATATTCTCCATAATACTAATATCACCCCAAAAATAACAGTCTATAAAGCACTCAAAAGGGACAATAGTGAAACATATGATTTCGATGAAATTGTTCCACCTTGCTTCGTCTTTTTAATGAACCCTTTACCAACCGCAACGCCCTTCTCTGTAATTACGTCACTAGACGCGTACTCATTTATAATTTACCGACGGCAAAGACATTTAATCAATACTTAACTAAATAAACGTTTACTGCGAAATGGGCGTGAAATGTAATCAAAATTCCAAGTCTCCAGAGATGCGGAGTTAAAGAAAATGCCGAGCGCATCCAATATAAGCCGTTAGTTATTTAAGAACTTGTCGTGGTATTTTTTGTTTGTTTATAATTAAGCCGTCTAGATTTTTATTGACTGGTTTCGTTTTAAGGTCATTTTTGAGTCTAAAATAGCTCTGGTATGGAGATGAAAGTTTTAGTCTCCTTATATGGCATAAAGAATTTACAGCTAGTGGACAATCTTGTACTTAACGGGATTGGTAAATTTAGAGATAGCTAAAAAACGGACGTCACTAGAATTTCAGAGTGAACGGAATTTTTGTAGGTAACTATAATTTATTTGGCTGTGTTTAGCAGTGAATTGCTTGTGGTTGAAATGGGAGAGACAGAAATACCGCTTGCTATACTGCTATACTGTAAGATAACTAAAGAAGTTTTTAATTTTTATCAGCGATATCTTTGCGTAGGTTCCTTTGATTTATTGGCCTCATGAAAGATCTCATTCAGGAAACTTATCATCCATCCAAAAAAAGGAAGTAAAAAACTAACCATTTGTTCCCGGTGAAACTAATCCTTTAAAATATGTTTTCTCGGGAAGATGAAGTGTATATGGGATTGGCTTCAACCCAAAAATTAGATTCCTGTAAGATTAATATCCGGATATTTTATAACGGATTTGGATCTCATAGTTGGCATATTCTGATATCATTGGCGTTGGAGCCTTAATCAAGCTCTGTTAAAATGTTAGGTAACTTAGGTATTTTATTTATTTAGCTTCATATACTAACTGGTATACTGGCGGATTTCATGCCCGAGGTATTCTCTTACAGTCTACCTTAGGGTAGCGAAGAAAAGTAAAGAAGGTAATATTGACTTCTATTTTCGGAATTTGAAACAATTGCGTGATAGTCTATAGCCAAAACCCCAATTATTCAATGTCGACAGTGAATGACAGGACGTATTTGAGTAGAAAATTCTCTACATCTACAGATAAAATGTACCACACCGGAAAACAAAACGTTAAGTGCTTTAAACTCAAAATAAAATTTTATCATGATTGTAAGTGCTTTTTGATGAAATTACACAAACACAAGTTGGATAGTAAAGGATAATCGTTCGTCGACAATGTTGTGTAATAACCGTACATTTACAATTGCCACAGAGTCGTTACGATCAGTTTCAACCGGCCTGGTTGTTTATGTACGGACATTACTTCTCGAAAATATCCTGTGTATTTGACTGAAACTGCAGAACTACTATAAATATCGTTTTAAATTTAACAGTTAGTAACAGTTTATGGTAATACATAGTAATACGGAAAGGCTTTAATAGTGTGTTTGGTACTTTCGCTGGTTATGCTTAAGTACCTGTAAATAATAATATGATTGTTTTTATTGCAGTGAATGGCGAGATGATGGTGACTGATATGACCGCAGACCTGGCTATGTGGCATCCTTGGGAGAGCTCTATGTCCAGCAGTGGACTGCAACGGCTTGATCATGGGACCAGTACAATATTAACATATTGTTAATTTGTAATTAATCCACTATTGGTCCCTGGAAATACATCAACTTTAAGTCTAAACTTGAAGTAAACTTGTTTTTTTATAACTCAAAATGTAACATCATAATATTCTAAATACTCATACATACCTGAATATTGAAGTCCCATCCTCACCATTTAGTTACAAGCTTGCATGAAACTAATACAATATTCCACATCTAAGACATGTTAGCAAACATTTATGCCTGGGCGATTATTTGCCGTCTTAACGTTCACAATCTAACCACAAAGTACAAAACCGCATCTTTATTACGATGTGTGCCAACCAGTCGTAAACGTGCATTCCACAGCGTACTTTGTATCCTAACTTAGTTTTGGCACGCGTATATTGCAAATGTTTATCTCTATTGTTTTGTACAACTTTTTTGATTTTAACTACCGTATTGTTTGCTTCCGAATCTGGCTAACGTTCTTGCACATCGATTTGTTTGTTTTATGACTGGGATATAGCTTTTTCCAGTATTATCGGGGATGCCATACCGGCATCGATTGGAACTATACATCGAAAAACCAGTTTAGCATCACCAGTTCTATTACATACATACATAAACTCACGTCTTTTTCCCAGAAGGGATAGGCACAGGTACTACTACGACACCCACATTCCCCTTGTATGTTCCGTCCCACTTAAACCCGAGACCTTAGCTTTGTAACCATACCGCTGTACATCTACGCCACCGAGGCAGTATATTACCTTATATTATTACATTTAAAGATATAGATTTTTTTTACTATGTAGGTTATTTTCTCATTTGGTTTAAAAATATCGATTTATGCATTTTAATATCACACCAAATAAAGTTTTATTACCGACTATAAAACGGGATTAATTTGCGTTTCTGTTTATTTCATGGCAATTAAATAAATACAGTTTGCCTTCCCCTTTAATACATGCGGGCATTTCGTCCAATACGCAGCCCAATGAATTATGGTAAACACTCATTTGAACGCCTACATCAAATTGCTGACTACCTACATTCTTTTAGAATTTAATTATCACCTAACATAATCCACTCTCACGTGTTTTAACGTTAATCGACGCAAATATTTTAATTTTCTCACTTCGCACCATTTACAAGATCTGTGATTCCTCGGAAATGCCTTTTACTCGGCCGTTTGTGCCTGAGGCAGACAATTTAATTAAATTTTTAGCGTATTCTGCAGTTTATTTTAGGAGAATTACCGCGTTGCGAAGCGCTTACCCTCTAGCATACAAAATGTGGGTAGGTGTGATTATTTTTTAAATAAGCATTTTTTTCTGTGTCGGTAATTATTCTAATAATATTTAGTTGTGTTATTACATAAAAACACTTGTCGATATGTTTCTCTAATAAAAAAAAAATCTACAAGAATTTAGGAAACGTATAACTAAGTCCAATGTACAATAAACTGTAAACAATATTTCTGCCACAATACACAAACTGGGTAACTTCACAAAGCGCTGCATTTTTAAACAGAACGTCGCGTCGCTCTAAATTCACGTTTGACAGCCCTAAATGAATAGTCCCGTTAAATGACAGATGCAAAAGTAAAATTCACACGTTCTACATATAAAAATCTATTCTCCGAGGGTTGCCACAAAAGTAGGTCATCAGATAAATATTACGCGGGATACCCATACGATTATAATCGCAGACATTAATCCAAATAGATGCCGCAAGCATACAGTTCATATGTCCAAAGTGAAGTTGGAGTACCCTATCAATGATATTTCCCTTCGTCATATTTCTTGACTTTTTTTAATTTGTTGCGATTATCAGATTCTTCAAAACGTAAAGTTTGAATACGTTCAGTGCAAGCAGAGAATTATCTTCTTAAAGCGCCATTTACACGGGGAGAGTATGCTATTGTCGCATGACATAACCGCCATAAAATTATCATGTTCGAAAAACGTTTACACGATTTTTTGTATCCTTACGATCTGACACTTTCAAGGCGAGAAATTCTCACCGTATAAATGGGGCTTAATAACTATTTTTGAGTTTTACGATTATTTTTCACTTGAGTGGAGACCGCGTCTTGACAAGCGTAGTGTAGGATGCCCTCTAGCTAGGTGGAGTGACAATTTGCGAAAGGTTCCTGGCAGATGCTGGATTCGACAAGCCGAAGACAGGGTGAAATGGCGCAATGTAGAGGAGGCCTATATTCAACACTGGACAATTAAAATGCTAATGATATTGATGATGATGATGATAATGAATACTAGTTATATGACTGTAGATGGCAAAAGCCTGAAACTCTTCCATACATCTGAAGGGCCCTGCGTCATCTATTTAGGTTTATGTCTGTGAATACTCTACAAAATGAAAGCAGTTTCCTTCCCGCTGTAAATCCAATCGGATGTATTAAATTAATTACTATCCGTTTGGCGTATATCGAATCTCCGGGTTACTGGATTATAACGCTCCGGGAATTCTGTGCGTGGCATAATTAAATAATAAAGCCAAAGTTCATGTTGCTTACGTTCCCGGTTTCGTATGTGTAGAACATGGTTTAGATTGTACCTACTAATAAAAATATTAAGAAGTTTTTACTGTATGTTTGTGAGTTTTTATTTGTGTTTTTTTGTGAGTGCAATACCGTGTACATAAATAAATAAATAATAAATTAATAATAATATTTAACTCTCTTTTGACAGTACATAATAAGTATAAGAAAGTGGGAACGTGTAGATTGCGATTTGGCTTTACTAAAGTAATAATTCTTGTACATATTTGTGAATTATACATAAATAAAACTCTCTAGAAAAAAGTACTATAGAAAACAAAATACAAATCAATAAAAATCTTAGCCTATTTAATTAATAACATTGAATAAAAAAGGGTTTGCAAAGGGTTGCAAACATCCAATCCAGAAATCCTACAAAATGGCCAATAAATGCCTTGCAAGTGACATACGCTCAAAGACGTAAGATAGGTCGATAGGTCGACCATCCGTCTAAGTCACCCGGCAGGTGGGCCATAAATACGGCCCGCAGACATCACCTCACGATATACTGCCGTTTAGGGATTTACTGAATAATGCCCAGCACGCAACGATGCTCTTTGAATTATATAGTTGCTGAATAAATTCTAGTTCACGCAACAATCTTGCTTACTTATTGATGATTTGGGGAAATGAATAAATTATTTTTTCTCCTGTGTTTGAACTGATAATATATTGTTACGGAAGCGAACATTCTTTTTTCTGTTTAATGTGAGTAGATATTATTGTGTAGGGGTAATAAGTAAATATATGTTTCCTCCTCCTGTTTTTTTTTCCTGTTTTTCCTCCCATTTTGAGAAGCTAGTAATTCATTTACGATCTAAGTGTAAGATTTTCAAGGGCCGCGGAGGTCATTGATCATATAATACTGTATGAACTGAGAAGAATAAATGGACTTTAATTTTTTAAATAAATAACACCCAACAGTCACATACATAGTCCTGAACCTACACGAAGATCGAGTCTCGTGTCGTAGTTGCTGAACTACGAGAGACTTTTCGGTCTCACAAACACCCAGACCCAAAAGTGGGCCGCACAAACATTTCTCTCTATGCTGTGCGGGGATTGAACCCGCGGCCTCACGGTATTTCACAGGCGGCGTTTCACCGACTGCACTATGAAGGCCTTCGATCAAATATTTGATCGAAGATGAAGGCTGTCTATAACTTAATGACAAAGTAATCGATAAACAAATAACGAAATTAAAATATCTGAATTATATATGTACAGATTTCGCGTAGTAAAAATTATGCGTTTTAAATTATGTTGCAGCAAAACGCACAGCGATTGGAATATATTTGGGTTTACCAAATCACGTCGGTTGTATCGGATCGAAATAACATTCCGATTTACAAAACACATAAAGATTTTAATTTAATCCGTATATCCATTTCATTGGAACCGCCAAACCGCAAACATAGTAATTGGGTTAGTCAGGTAGTCAAACACTGTAAAATATGCATTGCCAAACGTAATGCATTATAAATGAAAGTCGGCGACTTATTATGTACCCGTATTAAAACGCAAAAGGAAAATAATAACAATATGAAGCTTGTCTTGAAATGAGAATTAATAAGTATTGTTTTTTAAGCACATTTTATTTTTCGTTCATAATAAAATAATTGAAAAATATAGTATACTCGATAACTTATTTACTGAATATGCCAAGGATGGTGAAAAACGTAAAAGAAAAACAAATACTGAAGTTAATGGTTGGCGATGAAAATGTGCATGAAAGTTTTACTATATTATATTTTAATAACAAAATCAAGTAAAATCAGATCACAAACCATGTTTAAAATAATACACTCGTTTATCACGAAATCTGCCTAAATGATAAGATGTTTGAACAATTAATACAGGCATAAAGAAAAAAAAATTAATTAATCCCTTAAATCTAGTAGTGGGTCAGCTAGGATTATACGCTTGCGGAAACAGGTGAGCCAGTGTTTCAACTTTGAACTCGGACAAAAGTTTTGTTTAGAACTGTGACGGTAAGCCGATGATTTGTGATTTTTGAAATTTAGTATTACGACGCGCATGCATATACTAACAAACATACAAACTTGTAAGTATATTAAAGTAGAAACCGAAAAATGTCTTATCAGAATCATCTGAGAATTTTGGCGCATTTTTAAGAGTTTAATGCACAATATTTTTTTTCAAATAGCCCATGGTTCGTTAATAAAGCAAAAAAAAAAGAATAACTATGCAGGTACTTACGGCTTACTTCTTCCATTCCAAAAATCAGATGAAGCGAAGAAGATTGACCACGAGACCAGCAACGTTGATTGGGTTAACCCTATAGAAACAAATAAAAAAAAACCTTTTTTAGACTCCAGTGAAAGCAATTTAGAAGTTTCAGATACTTCATTTTTTACGGAATTGTTAGAAGTTTCGTATTCCAACATGTGGCTATGATTTGACATGCATGTTTCAACAATGGGTGCTTCCAAGTTTGCCTTCCTATGCCACGGTTCCAATATTTGCGTTCCTCTCTTAGAGATTGCTCTCATAGTTTGCGAATTTATTGCTGTGGAGAAGCATAGATTTCAAATTTTAGGTTTTATACTTCATATTTTTCAAGTTTGTAACATTTATGTCGCAATTACATGAGCACGAAATCTAACAATTCTATTATATAGTATCCCTATATATATAAATAATTTGATTGCTTTGCTGATTAAGATTATAGATACGCAAAAATAAAAGGTGTACTATAAATTATAAAGGTATTCGATAAAAAATCTATAATGAATATCATTAGATAAATTGAGTGAACCAGGCATAAATCATTTGGAGAAGTTCCAATGAACATAGATAGGCGATAGCCTTAAGTTATTCTTACAAAGTTTTTTATTGGGACTAGGACTGCAATGACGAATGCGAATAAGTAATATAGACAAGGTATTTGTGATAGATGATAATTATGCCAACCAGCACAACTGTTCCTTTACAAATAAATTAGTCACTACAGTGGATTATAGCAAACAAATCTTAAACAATCTTAAGCAAACACTATTTCAAGTTCATGCTCGTAATTTCAGCGGACATAAATCTCAGCAAAATAAATATTTGGCTGAGTTTTTCTGGCCGTCTGGAGCAAATGCTCCAGTAATTATATGCTCTCCTTATTTGCGATTGGTATTTATGCATTGACAAAAGTGCTACACCTAATACTATGCGTAATCAATATTTTACAGATGACAAATACCGGCCTGCATGATACTTTCTTAGAAATATCTATCAATATTATACATCATAGCAATACTAATCTCACGCTTACATTATTCCAATCTTTCAGATTTGGATCAAAATTTCAGCACCAGACATCAAACTCAGCCAAATGTTGCTAAACTCTACGTCTGACTCGCATGAATATATTACCTTAATAGTTCATTAATGTTCAATCAATGAATAAATTAAAATCGTGCCAGTAATAAATACATTATTTCTTTAAATATTCAAGTTGATTCGCTTGAAATTCTTCTGGTAATTTGCGATTGGTATTAACGCGTCGACACAGGTGCTACACCTAATGCTGGGTGCAATCAACATACTACATTACAGATGACAATTACCGGTCTGCGTGATAATTACCATAGAAATATATTTAAGAAAACTATAGATCATATGCGGTTGCCAACAAGTTCGCGGTGGTCGCTGCCGATTCGAACCCTGAGTACACCTCTGACTTTTCGGAGTCATATTATGTGTATTAATAGTCAATCACCTCGAACTATAACAGTGAAGGAAAACATCGTGAGGATAATTGCATACTATAGCGATTAATAAAAAAATATATGGTATGTAAGTATGTAGCAACCCGCATTAAGCTTGGTGGACTATATGGCCTAACCACTCTCAATCATACTATCGACTGTAGAGAACATTGCATTGCAGTGGGACATATCTGGGCTGATACAGATAGATCGTAGCAATACTAATCTCATGCAACAAGATTCCAAGCTCGCATCACATGGTTATAACTTCAGCACCACACATCAAACTCCGCCAAATGTAGCTAAATGTTACATCCGACCCGCGCCATTATGATATTCGCGTTGATTCGCTCGAGATTGCTCTCGTAATTTGCGGCTGGTATTAATGTGTCGTGTGCATGCAATTTCCGCGGAAACTTCATTGCCACGTCCTAGCGGTCGTCCAGATTGCAATCGGTGATGTTAAGTGAATTCTGCGAGCGCGTTTCATTTGCATTAGAAATGCGAGTATTAACACAGTTGACTTTGAGTCGGATTTTTCAGCGTGCAAATTTCGCGTGTAACTGGTCTTTTAATACTATTTTTAGGGTAGTTGGCCGATTAGAAAGCGATATCCGAATTTTCGCATGTTATTTTGAGGTAGTTGCTGATGGCACAAGAATCTGTAAATATTTTGGTAGTTAAACTATTTGTTCAACGAGAATAAAAACTTAAAAAAATATAATATACTTTAAATTATATATAAGAATTGTAAATGACGCACGGTCTTATCGAACTAGGTAATTTCCTACCGACCACTATGCCTTAGATAAAAAAAAAGGATAGAAACTCTGAGTACGTAGAAAATAAACAAAATATTGCATCATAACCAATTCTCTTTCGACGTTAATTAACAATATGAATCACCTAATTATATTAAAATATATAAATTTAAAAATAACTTTTTTTTTTTTTTTGGCGCCCATCCGTAATTACAGTTTTTTATATAGCTCCCGGGAAAATTAATTTGAAAATTATTTTAAGTGTATAATCCCGTTTAAAAGTTTATGCAAACCTTTTATCGTACTCATCTGCATACCTACTAGTGTTTGTGTGATATTCTGTGGACTAAAAGTGGCAATAAACGGTTCTGAACTTTTTTGACCGTTACTTAACTTTAACTGTGAAAGTGCTGAATTGAATGGTTATAAATCTGTGAGACTTCCTGTAAGTGACAAGATCATCTTCGCGCTTAAACAACTCGGTAGAATACATATTACAAGTCATTTTAACTCATATGTTCCAGTTTTGATTACATTTATTATACGAATTAGCGCCATCTCTGATCGCATTTCGTTCTATTTTAAACAATCCGATACACTGTGTCGAGCTGTATAAATTCTCTTTCTACTTGTCGCTAGAGGGCGTTAATCACTTAAAATGAATTGTGGAGTCTGCAATAAAATCATTAAAGAGGATCGTAGCTCCGAGGACACTATTTTGTGCTGCATCTCATGCTCAAAGAATTTTCACCTTGGCTGCCTAAACTTGACAAGAGCAGAGACTAAGTCTGCTCGTACTACCGGTTTCAATCAGTATTACTGCACGTTTTGTAAACTGAAGTCAAAAGAGCCCCTGAACGATGATACTCCAGTTTGCTCTAGAAAAAACAGTCATAAGCCTAGAGCCTTATTAGAAGACACACCTACATGTGCAATACCAAATAGTTCGGAAGAGGCAGTTTTGTCGTCCATACCGGCCGATGTCTTGAAATCCTTCACTCAGTCCCTGTTGCAACTACAAAATGCTTTTGATAACATGAAAAGAGAAATGCAAGTATTCACCACTTCTCTCAATTCTACCTCGGAGGATATAGAACATTTCCGTAAGGAGATTAGCGACATGAAGAAGGAGCTAAAGCATCTGGAACAATATAAAGCCGAGGTTGTTGACCTTGGAGCTGAGGTGTCCCAACTCCGACTTGAACTCGAAAACAGACAGCAGCAACAATTCCTTAAGGACGTTGAGCTTACTGGTATTACAGAAAACCAGGGCGAAAACCTCTCTCAGATTGTAACGAACCTTACAGCCAAACTCGGTATTAGTTTGGACCCCCATGATGTGGATGACATTAAACGAGTTGGACTACGTACTGCCGGAACGAGTGGTAATGACAGACCTCGCCCGGTGATCATTACTCTAACCCGACGGGCCCCGCGTGACCAGCTTCTGCGGGCCGCGAGAGTTCGACGCGGCCTCACCACTGACATGATCGACGTTCCTGGAAACTCCCGCCGTGTGTTTGTCAACGAACACCTAACAAAATCCAACAGAATACTTTTCAGCAAAGCGCGCGCCGTCGGTTCTCAACAGAAATTTAAATATGTATGGACATCGAACGGTAACATTTTTATGCGAAGAACTGACACAAGCTCTGTACTACGTGTGACATCTGAATCGTTCTTGGACAAATTAACTAACAAACAAACAGGTAATAAAAGCCCTACGGTTGATAGCCAGTACTCCTAATATTAACATTCATATTAAAATTGTACCTACTTGTTATTATTTTTCTCAAATTGTCAATGTTTTTGTAGTCCTGGTCAAGACTGTTGTTGTATGGATAGTGATCATAGTCTACTTAGTACTAAGTCGTAAAATATGCGTCCTGGTAATCTTTGACTCGAATATTAAACCTATCTTCTGTTTCAAAGACTGTTTTGTTGCTCGTTATACTTTAATATTTAGTTTTGTTTTAAGTTATGTTATTTTGAATTTTTCTATGCAGTGTGTAGTGCAGTTTGTTATTTTTTTAACAGCATTTTTATTGTTCACTCAAGGTATAAATGTTGGATCTCATTATATTTTAAGTTTTTTAATTAGTATTGTAAGTTTTTTTAAGAAGTTAATTAGTCTGAACTATCCCAACATATTTTACACTTTTATATTACTGAACTCATTCTCAAGTACATCCTATGTAGCTATGAACAATTTTATTCCATTATTATTGTTTCTTATAAAAAATATTCTTACACAATGCACGCTTTTGCACATTTTATTTATTTTATATATAGCATGCAATATTTGCTCTATTTTACTAGGATTTTATTCTCAATCGCACATGTTACCTAAACCTCTTTACCATTTGTATGAGATAAAGATACTTACCAAAACATGGACACCATAAGCCTACAGTCACAATTAGATAACTCTGTCCATATTAAATGTCAAAATATAAATAATCTTGAAGATTGTAAAACCGTTCTTGCAAAAAATATCAATTTTACATTACTTACTTTTAACATCAGAAGCATTGGCAAGAATTTCACCAGTTTCCTGGTAGCACTTCGCCGCCTTAATATTGACTGTGATGTTATCATACTCACAGAATGCTGGCTTGCGTCTACTTCAGTCATAGGTCACATTCCCGGTTATAATTCTTTTTTTACAAAGCGAAACTTAAATCAAAACGGTGGTGTTGTCGCTTATGTAAAAGAGCGTTGGAGTGTAAATGTTACAGAACCATTTGTGGCGGATGCATGTTGTTTAAGCATGGAAATACCTAAACAGATAACCATCCTAGGAATTTATCGCTCCCCTTCTTTTAGGAATACCAACGGTTTTATTGACTCGCTTGATAAAGCACTCTGTAACTTAAAAAATAAGTCTAATATAGTTTTAGCGGGCGATATTAATATCGACATTTTATCTAAAGATTTTATTTCACATGGCGCTTCTGATTATTTATGCAAGATAGCTGAACATGGTCTACTTCCGGCTGTCACTCTCCCTACTAGACTGGAAGCATGTCTTGACCACATATTTGTAAAGTCATCCAAACCAGCGATAAGTGTTGTCTGTGACACTGATATTACTGACCATAAAATAGCTATATTGGGTCTAACTGATAAGAAAAATAAACAGAAACCTCCCCGACTAAAATTAGTAACCGATTTCGAGAAGATAAGAGACGATCTAAAAGAAGTAGACTGGACTCCAATGCTTCAGATAACTAATGTAAACGAAGCGACAAATCACTTTTTGGATATTTTTTCAGCAATAGTACAAAATCATACCAAAGAAATCAAAACCAGCAGATCAAAATATAACATAGAACCATGGATTACTCCGGGTTTACTACGCTGTATTAGGCATAGGGATCGTCTACACATGCAAGCTAGAAAATATCCGAACAATGTCATTGTTACTACCTCATTTCTGAGGTATAGAAATTTCTGTAACGACTTGTTAAGGAAAGTAAAATGCGATTTTGAAAAAAAGGAAATTGGGAAAAATAGCAGCAATCCTAAGGCATTATGGGACACCATCAGCAAAATATGTCATTTCAAAAAGAAGAATAATGCACCTTTTGGATTATTATCTAAATGTGTGGACCCTTCCGAATCACTCAATGAGTGTAATAACTTTTTCGTTTCCGTTGGACAAAATCTGGCGAACAACATACTCACAAAAACAAGGGAATCTGAAGATAGTTTAGCTTCTAAATTTAGCATCACCAATGGTCCATTAAATTCTTTTTATATCTCTCCCACAGATAATGAGGAAGTCGAAAATTTGATTTGTAACTTAAAAAATAACAGCGCCCCTGGTCTAGATGGTTTCTCGAATTCATTATTAAAGTTTGTCAGAGTCCACATTTTATCACCTCTCACTCACATCTTTAACTTGAGCTTCAGCAAAGGATGCTTCCCAGATGCTTGGAAAGTTGCTTCGGTCTCGCCAATTCACAAAGAAGGGGCTAGAGACCAGCCTAGCAATTATCGACCAATATCGCTCTTGAGTGTGTTCTCCAAACTGCTAGAAAAAATCATGAACAAACGTTTGACTCGATTTTTGGAAGATCACTGTTTGTTATCACAGCGGCAATTTGGTTTTAGAAGAGGCAAGTCGACAGAAGACGCCGTGGAAACGCTTGTCAACTGTATAGCTTCTAATTTGGATAAAGGTCTTAACTGTTTAGGCGTGTTCATCGATCTCGCCAAGGCTTTCGACACTGTCTCAGTACCAATTCTAATACGAAAACTGGAAAATTTTGGAATCCGCGGTGCCAGTTTAGATTGGTTTCACAGTTACCTATCCAACAGACGGCAGCTAGTTAAGATAGATAAGTTACACAGTTCCACTCGTCCCATCACCTTCGGCGTGCCCCAGGGTAGTATACTCGGACCACTACTTTTTATTATATACATGAACGATATCCATGATCTCCACTTAGAATCCGCTGATATAGTATGTTACGCTGACGATACTGCGATTGTGTTTTATGGCCGAGATTGGAATAATGCAAAAACTGCGGCAGAAAAGGGAATGATCTTGATTTCTAAATGGATGCAGCAAAACCTATTAACACTCAACACTAGCAAAACGAAGTACATGTGTTTTCACAAGTCTCCCAGAACACAACCTCCCTGCTCTCTTGACTGCAAAATTCATACATGCGACTTCACCTCCCCATCAAATTGTGGCTGTGTTACAATTGAGCGATCAAAAACTTTAAAATATCTAGGTCTTACCTTAGATGAACGACTGAACTTTGAGTGTCACCTAGCCACCCTTGCAAATAGAATCCGAAAAATTATAGGCATAATGAAGATGTTACGCTGGTCAGCTCCCATTGATACTCGCAAACTCGTTTATTACGCTCTGTGTCAGTCACTGCTCACATATTGTATTGGAGTTTGGGGCGGCGCAGCCAAAACTCATTTGCTACTTGTCGAAAGAGCTCAGCGTGCCGTGCTTAAAGTCATGCTATTTAAATCTTTCAGGTTCCCCACTAATGCCCTTTACGGAGAAATAAATGTTTTAAGGGTCCGCCAGCTTTACGTACTCAAAGCATGTCTTTCCGCTCACAAATTGACTCTTAACTCTCCGATTCATGACATTTTACTAACACGTAGAGTATATAGACTTGATCTTCCATCAATCAACTCAAACTTCGCAAAAAGATTCCCTCATTATTCTTACTTATTAATATACAATAATGTTTTAAAATTTTGCAATATAAAGAATGATCCTGTTAAGAAAGCTAAAAATAAAATTTCAAGTTGGTTGGAAACTCTTGACTATGAGGAAACAGAGCGATTGGTAACAGACACTATTTTGATATCTTATTAACTTTTATTTTTATGATAAAATTTGTAATATGTATGTATGTTTGTATATGTACGTATTTACTTTTCTCTATGTGTTTCACCACTCCTCTTTATTTATATTGGATAATTGTAAGTTTAACATAACATTTCAAATACTCATTTAAAATTAATAAATCTCTTAAATGGACAAAACGGAATATGTATCACATACTTTTTAACTTAGTCTTAATTTATTTTCTCATTTTTTTTATGTTGTTTAAAAATAGTCCTTAAATGGGCCCACTAATGTGATAATTCAAATATTGTAATTGTTTTTTGGTATTCCAAGTTACAGGCTATGCCTAGTTTGGATACCTCTGGTAATACTATTTGTTTCACGTCATGTTATTTAAATAAAGATTTATTATTATTATTATTATATATTAAACTCAGATTCGGAATCAGGCAGTGACAGTTTAAATAAACGTATGGCAGCGAGTTGCCAACGCCCGCCTAAATTGAAATTAGCATTTCATTTATTGTACGTCCAATCTGCATAAAGTACGCGTCATGTCGATTTATTTACATTGACTAATTATTCAATTTCAAGCGTACGCTTAAGGTTAATCGCTTAAAATCTTAATCTTAATATAAGTGTTTGTAAATTGTGTTTTCAATAGTGGGTAATTTAATCTGATATTAGATTAAGAGCCTTAACATTTTACGTGTGATGAACGCTGACTGGAATAATTGTAATAAACTTGTTAACTTAATTGAAATTAGTAAAATTGAAGCTGAAAATAGGGTTATCATGTTTTTATCCTAATTCCAATTAATTATAAACAATGAGTCTATTAAAATAAATGAAATATTCATCCTTTTCCGACTTAACCGTCTATCGTGAGTGATGTACTTTAATTGTGATCCCATATCAATAATAATTTATCGCCGCAATACATTTGCCGATGCTCGCATCGAACTTACTTTTCATTCTACAAAACTACGAAGCCTATTCAACTGACCTATTTATTTATAAATATTTAATTAATTAAAGTAAATTTTCAAATGAACGATCGGAATAAAATATATTCATACGTATAAAACAGTTTTTACTCTCATCTCATTAAAACTTTCATTCGCATCCGAGCCCGTGCGGTGTGGTTGTAAATTATTATTAAAAGAATTCTTCTAATACAGCTTTTAAATATTTTCCTCCTTTACTATCGCATAGAATAGATATTTTATGAAAGGTTTAGTGAGACTACAAAGGAAACACGGGCAAGTGTCAGCTGGAAATAAATTCCGGTCTTGAATCGACAACGTTTATTTAAAATACTCCTTTCTCGGCTCAAGTGATCAATTAAAGTATGATTTATGAGTTTTGATACAAAAACTGTAAAGAAGATATTTATTTCGATTTTAATTATTAATAAACTTTAACTACAAAGTTATTTAGAGGGTTTTGTTTTTTGTTTACTTGTTTATTTTCATAGAAGTGATTGCCTATTTTTTAAATGTCATTGTAATTTCAAACAAAATGTATTTATTATTCCTACTTCATTGAGCGAGCATATTCAATTACCTCTTTGAGTTCGCTGAGTATCGCAAGATGCCACGGTTCTTCCGGAATGCATCTAAATCATCGATTTCCACGTCAGCCACCTGCATCCAATTCCAACCAGCTGCTTATTTATGCTCTCCGAAATAACGTTTCTATATTTGATACTGTTTATATAAGTAAACATAAGGTATGCATTCATGTAGATACGAATATGTATAAAATCGTCTCAATGGAATATAAAAAAACTTTTACTTATCGAAATCACCCTTAGGAAGCTTACTAATAAAAGCTGGAAAAAATACTTTGCAGATATGATACGATATTTGACTTTATAGCTGTTATGAAAGGGAAGTGGGTGAACCTTAGAAAAATAGTCACTTTGCTTGTGACTGCCAAAACGCAGAACAAACTTTTGACGTTATTTAGTTATTTATTTGTATTAAATTGATATTAAACATTAAGATCAATTTCAGCATATCTAATTCTAAATTTTAAACTTTTAAATATCCAACAAACAACATAATAATACCCATGTTATGTCAACAAACGTTATGTAAGCATTTTAATTCCATATATATTCCACTTGCCAACGTTCATGAAATTCTGTGCTGATTTTCACAATCTAAAATCTAGTTCACACGTTAAATAAAAGCTACAATACCCAAAAATCGGTCGATACATTACGAACGTCAAACACAAACTAAGTTAAGGCTTCTCAAACAGAACGTGCTGAAAATAAAGCATCGTAAACGATACGGTTGTCTGGCTCGTGCCCATTAAAAGTAACTGAAAAAAGGTCTAGAAATAACGTATAGTTAGGGACGCATTGCACCAACTCTAGCTTACCTGTTAGGGCTACAGTTGAGGGCCCGGACTTAGTGGGGGGTCATTTATAAACTGGCATGTCACTTTGACAACGCAGAATATTTTGTATAATATTTGTACATTAATATTCATTCTGTATAAACCAAACCAAGAGTAGAAAGGGATGTACCTATATTACGGGTACGTTTACAAACTCAAATTACACATGCACTAACTAAAATATCTATAGAGTTAGACCATGCATTTTTTTTATTTTTCCGATGATCGAACCTGCATTTTCAGGTGCTAGCGTTTCAACCTGTGCGCCAATCGACCTTTATTATATTCTTTTACTGTAAATGAAATAATAATAAATAACTCAAATAATTCAATCCTGTAATTATACGTCGATTGTAAAATAAATTTTCGTAGTCTGCAATTTGTATCTGTACAAATTTCTATGATTAATATCTTAGTAAAGTTAATTAAAAGTAACGATATCAAGTAAAAAGGCGAACTTAATAAGGCATCCTCTGCCAATAGAGCTTATAAATCGTTTTTAGTTCTTTAAACTTATTCAGTCGGCAGCTGTTGCAGCGAGTATTACCATTTCTTAATTCTAATTACTATAACAGTTGTGAAGTTTCTCAAAACTAATTAAATTTATTAAGTTTTTTTTAGAGCAATAAATGACGAGACGAGAATGTCTTTCGTCTGATGGTATGCGATACGACCGGTCATGGACAGTAGAAAAACCAAACAACACTATGAATGAAAAAACAATGCTTGGTATTACACTGCGATCGCCACCCTGAGACCTAATGTGGTAAGCCTCAGTATGTCCCTTAGTTACTATGACTACAATGCATATGAGATACTTACCAACAATTATTTATCTCTGTCCTTTTCGCCTTTTCGCCATGTATGTTTCGTCCCACGATGTGATAGGGGGCTATCCCCATATCGGGCACAAATTCTTGACTCCCGGATAATGAATAGAAAATCGACACTTGTCCTTAACAAAGTTTTACATCATACTACCCTTCTAGCTAGCTTCAACAAATGCTCAAGCTAATTTATCATTCCTTTGCGACGAAAGTACCTGAAAGTACTTTAGGAAATTTAAAACCAAAACACATACTTTTCATATTCTTGAGAGCAGCTAATAAATCTTTCAACTCACGTCGTCACGTCCGATACTGACGTCCGGTTAATCCTTCATTTCAGATGGCATTTTCTTTCTATTGCGGATGACTGTGTTTCCTGCTTGTATTTTACTATTAGTTCTATTTCATAACTTAATTTCGTGATATATTTTATTGATTGTCATATAACATAAAATATTCCCAAAAAGCAATAGAAGAAAGAAAGAAACGATTTATTGAAAAAGAAGCTATATAGATTTGGGCTCTATTTACTACGCTGGTCTAATGCGCATTTGAAGAGTAAAGGATTTCATTCGACTTAAACATTCCGAATTAAGGCTCTGATTGCTTATAAGGCATAAAGCTTTGATGACTAAGTATAATTTAAAGGTTTTGTTTTTCTACGATGTCGTAATATTGTTGAGTAAAAACAAATTCAGTTGATTGCAATAAACTTTCGGCCTAAAGCAAAATTTTACAACTAGTCACTGTGAATTTTATTACGTTTAAAAATGGAATATCAAGCCCCGCTAAAGATCGAGTACATACCTGGCAATTAGACGAGTGGACTTTCATGATACTAACGGTACCGACGGATTCATTTACAAAGTCAATGTTGACACAAAGTGGCGTATTTTGGTAATTTGATTGCGGTGCACAGCCTTCTGCTATTATTCAATAGGCTTTTCCATTCATTTACGCTATTATACCTTTTAATAACACCCAAAGAGTTTTCTGGTATCAACTTCTGCGATTAATGTGGTTTGAAGAATTGACAATTTAATACCAGCACAATGCAAGGATTAATTTCCTGAATTTATATTTTAACTTGTTATTCATTTTGCGCTACCCACATGGGATGAAGGCGTTTGATAATTATATTTAAAATTAGTTATTTATTTATTTTTATTTATTCTCGTCTACTCGCCAAATCAATTTAAAAAACAATCGCCATTTTACTTTCCAGTCAAACGCTTTTGCCAATGGAGCTGTAAACACCAGCTAAATCTAAAAGTAAAAAGCGATTGGAAAAATTAAGGTGCATTTCACTTGAGTCACAGCAAAGCGGAGCTCGATAAATCCAGCTGCGACGGCGTAAACTCAAACCGCTGGAGTTGGAAAAAATGTAACACCACCTCGCTACTAGTTAGAGGAACATTATAAATTAAATTTTAATGACGTAGGTTTTTCTCACGTTCGACGGCAACGCAAACGTACGTGTGATGTGTAGGGTTCATTAATGTATATATGTTTTAGGCAAATTGTTTATAATATTTTTTATGAAATGCTCATCTATGTAGAGAAAATTTTATATGAAAATAGTAATTTAAATTTGCCATAATGACTATCCCTTCCCGAAATAAGTGTCAATTGTAACAATATATTTTAGATTGAATTTTAAAAAACATTTGAAATACTTGTATTAAAAATTACAAAAAGGATGCCGACTAGAATATAGAATCTGTACCACTAGCATCAACATAATAATCTTATATCAAAACCTGCAAGTATAATCTACACATCAACAGAGTAACGATGCTACGAGAAAATAACAAATCCCTTATAGCTTAATCTGTGGTTCCTTTGATCACCCTAAAGATTCGCTGGTCTATTGTATCAGGTGTTTGTAGGGCGCGCCTTTGTATTACGCATATGTAATAGCCGTTCGATTTAATGGTAAGATCACATAGAAATTTGCATACACCTCAGGGGAAATTAATGTAGATAATTATTGTATGCCTACAATTGACAAATATATGGACAAGGTGGAGACCATGAATATATACTTATAGAGTTTTCAAATGTAAGTGGTGCGGCGCTCCAGTGCATCTCCAATGTAGCGTTATTGTAATTCGTCGTTGTTCACAACGATTATGAAAATGATTGCTTGTATTATGCCAGAATTTTTGTAAAAATAAAATAATAATTCTTGTCACCGTAAAGAAGAAACATATTACACTTGTTATTTTTTATATAGGAGGAGTATATTACACATAAAAAAAATGATTAATTAGTACTAAGTACTGAACTGGATTTGACTGATGCTTCATTGCCTTCACTCGCACACTGCTGGACAAAGATCCCTTCAATACAATATGCCAATGAAAATCAATTTTCAGGTCTTCGCATTCAATCATGCCAGCCGCTTTCCGAACGCCGTCTCTACCTAACCGCAAGACGTCCTATTGAACGTTAGCTCTAATATATTCTGCAGTCTACGTATGTCTCTATTTGCCCTCGCAAACTACAACAAACGTACAAAAGAATCAATGTATCCAACTCCCCTAATTCAACATCGTTGAACACTCTATTCATTCCTATTCCACGCGCATGTCGACTTCACAGAAAAGTTTATACAAAACATTTACATAAAACAGTAAACACTGTATATACGTGACGAAAGAGAAATAAGGGGAATGCTTGCCAAAAATTGTTGGTAGGGATTTTTTCGTAACATTCACGCAGTATGATAAATGAAGCTAAGTGTTCTCGCTTCCACGAGAGCCTAATATTCACCGCGTTCAAAGCTGAATTATGACTACATTCACGCGAATGCTATTTCTTTTGAGCTTGATGCGTGGTCCTTATGTATCAGTAGGTAATTTATAATTCAGTACAGTATGTTTGTAGTTAATTATACTGTCTAGTAGAGCGGAATGCCAGCAGACACCCCACAAGTTCGACGAATATTAATTGATAAGGGTCACAGTTAGTCACTTTGCGGTGGACGGTGCTAAGTTCTAAATTATGAACATTTTGAAGGGTCCTTGTCGGACCGGAGATGAATATTAAGAAGAAAAAGATATCATTGACGCAACCACAGCTTAAAAATCAAGTTGACATTACAGTAAAAGTTTCAAACCATATTTCAAACATATTTACTATTAGGTATTTAGTACAGAAATAGACAAAATGTCATGAAATATCTGTGCAATCAGAGACAAACAATTATTTATCGAACAACAAACTACAGAAAAGACAAATAAAACATACCTAACTATCAAAATAATTCAAAATTGTAGTACCAAATACGTACAGAAAACCGACAGGGGTTCAAGTAAACGAGTTATGGATTGGAGATCTCATTCGAGCGAATGTAATGTGCGTCCGGCCTGATGGAGCGACGACTTACGAAAGGCAGCCAGTACTGAGAAATGCAATCTCGATGCCCCGGTGTTTCCTATCAATTTTGCAAGATCAATCCCGGGTCTAAAGGTGAGTGAGGGACCCGACAGCTCTGCTTGACAGTTCACTTCACATATGTATATGCGAACACCAGTGTCTGCTACTAGATCTATATTAGAAACAGCCGGAATATTTGAAGATAGTACAGATATTGGGAAGGGCTGCTAAACATAGATGCAGTTATACAGGAATACTGTTGATAAAAGTGCATCGTGGCCTGTTGGTACCGGACCAGACATGTCTGCCGACAGGTTCACGGTGGTCGCGGGTTCGAATCCCAGGGCACACCTCTGACTTGTCGGAGTCATGTGCGAATTGATAATTCAATCGCCACGCACTAAAACGGTGGTATAAGTAAGAAAATATCGTGAGGAAACCTGCATACCATAGTAATTTATATGAATTTCTATGGTATGTAAAGTTCGCCAACCCACACTAGGACAGCGTATTGGACTATATGGTATAACCAATCTCAATCGTATTCTCGATTGTAGAGAGGACCGTGCAGTGCGACGTATATGTGCTGAGACTGATGATAAAACTATTTAAAAAAATATTAAGTTCGTGTCTATGGTTTTTTATCACTTGAAAGTTATAATCATCGCAATATATTTTTTCGCCGGCAGTTGCTTTTAATAAAATTTTATATTTTTAAAAGCTGTAACCCGGGTCGCGAGTGGGTTAGACGGGTTAAGGATCTAACTTTGAAATGAGCTTTAAGGGAAATATTATTAATATTATACTGATATATTTTGAAATTTTAAACTGTACGGCTCAGATCGTCTGTCAATTGAGGAGAGATTATTATTTTCGCCTGATTGGCATTATTTTGCCGACCTGCTTGCATCTACATGTAAGCTTAGGTAGTTAAATACAAATATAAGGTTGAAATGAATTACCATAAAAGTAAAGTCTAAAACTATTCGCGTAGATTGGTATTTTATTTCATTAAAATTATACATCCACAAACTCACTCGTTTTTCCCAGAAGGGACAGGGGGCAGAGGACACCCACATTCCGCCTTGTATGTACCGTCCCACGATGTGATAGGGTACGAGAATATCGCCATATTGAGCACAAATTTCTTGTTTTTGTGCTGACAATGAAAAAAAGAAAAATCCAATCACTGTCTGACCCGGGATCCGAACCCGAGAACTCAGCTTTGCAATCGCACCATCGTACAACTACACCACCAAGACCAAGTCAGTATTATACATTTATATAAAGAGTAGTCTAATAATTTCAGAATGCGCTAACAAAGTCTTGCAACTAATATCGTTGCTGCACAATAATTTCCAAACGCCAACCACCGTTTCCTTTGAGACGGGAAACCACAAACTGCTGTAAACCACTAACTATGGACACAAATTGACTTATAAATGCAGACCACGTGTTGGAAGCCAGTGTCGCACTGAACTTCCGAGACGGAGCAATGAACTAATTAAACCAGACAAGACTTGCCGTAGAATAATCAGATCGCGTACACCAATACTGTATACTGGCCTTTTGGTGTTCATTTATTTTATAGAAAAGTGATTTACGATGTTGAGATTCATTAGTTATTCCTTTAACTGTTTCTTAAAGGTACGATAGGTCACTAAGTTGTATGTGGTGCATGATTCAGTTAAATTCAGTTTTTATTTTATGGCTCTGTCGCAGATACGATAATTCCGCCAATGTCAACAAATGAAAAGCACAGATTATGTAAAAAAGCGTATAAATTGCGAAAATTTGAAACGGAACAATAAATAAGAATTTGGATTAACATTGAAAAAAACAAAAATGAAACATTGATGAAACTAAAACAACATCAATGTAACATTTGGTATAGGTAGATAATTGATTGGGGACGGGTTGATTCTTGATAACGTTATGACGCAACGCGCACTAGGCTGATGTGGTAGACTATATGGCCTAACCTCATTCAATGGTACGTTATATTGTAGAGAACGCTTGCAATGCGACTTATATGGGTTGATACATGTATACATACAAAGTTATGGAGGCCTACTCCATATTTCTAGATTTGTTTAGAAGACTCCTGGTAATAGGAAATGAGAAAGACTGTTCTATTGGCGGTTCTCAGTGGTTCACAGTGTGGCGTTTCAAAATACCCTTACTGATTTATTTAAATCTTTATTGTACACATAAATTTAAAAAGATACTATTTACGAGTCCTTCTTACAAGTCACATATTCACTCACACCATCCAAATATCATTGTTCTTTATCTATTTTCCTTTTACAAGCAACACTAAATAAGCCTTATGTAAGAGTATTTCATCGCATAAAAGTTTAACACATCTTCTTTGCTCTCCGCCAGCGGTACATTCAAAAGAAATCTATTACCCGAAACGAGTAATAATATAAAGACATCTACAAAATACACGTAAAAAACGTTATTTCATCGGAGACGTAGACATTGAGTTCATTCTTTTCATATCTCAATCTGAAAGGCCGCCTGAGTAAGTACCACCGCAATGTCTATTTCTCCCGCCAAACATCAGTTTAAATGCATTGTTGTGTTTCGGATTAAAAGGCCATTGTAGCCTGAGTAACTACTGGTCTACTGCTTCGTCTTAGGGTGGTGAGCGCAGTGAAATGCCAAGCATTTCTATGTAATTCAAGGTCTTGTTTGGTTTTGCTACTGTTCATGAGCAGTCGAATCGCTTAGAATCAGGCGAACGACATACTAGTCTCGCCATTCACTGCAATAAAAATCTGCAAAGTAGAAATGTGAAAGGACGAAATATATCCGCAGCGAGTCACGGCGACAAATGTGATGAAGGAAGATAAAAAATTAAACATGCAAGGGTGATAAACATTCTAAGCACGTTCGACCGCGCGTATTTCATGACTTCCTTGCCGCCACATAACTAGATTTCAGCTATAAATAAATTCAGTCGTGCATACCCCTACTATTATAATAGCGTTCATAAAAATGTTGACAATCAGAGAATTTATTGAACCGCCAACCATTGTTTTACGAGCTTTCTTAAAATAAAACCTCGGTATTCCGCATCGAAAAGGATTTTGTTTTTGTCAATAAAAATAAAATTATGTAAAAGTGCTTACGAATCAAAATAGGATTATTAAAGTAACGTGTATTTTATGGAATCATTTTTACTTTAATGAAATTAATGACGATGTTTCTGCCTCTCCTTTGTAATTTCGAAAAAAAAACCTTATTATTAAAAGATCAGGAAACTGAAAACTATAGTCATTACTTTACAAGTTTTTAAAAGGATTAACGTCCTATGACAAATGCTCGAAGTCGTCAAAATGTCAATTACTTTGATGAAAACGATGAGTTGTTTCGCTTCCGCTCGAAGCGCTGTTTGCAAGGGCGGACCTAGGGGGGTGGTCATGGGGGTCATGACCCCCCTGGGCTGGCTCCAAATTGACAGAATTTATTTATTATCTTATTGATAAAATTTATAAGCACAGTTAATTTTTGTATCTCGATACATAATATAAAAAAGGGTGTGTGTTCACAAATAACAACTTTAACTAACTTTAAAAAATAATTATTACGAATTCGAGTATTGAAATCGGACCCAGTGTTCTTACAAGAACATATATGACCCCCCTGGCGTAAAAACTGGATGCGCCCTTGCCTGTTTGGGCTCTGAAACATTTGAATAGTCTATACAAGCGCATCCGGTAGGCAAATTGTTTGACGCGACGAGACAATTCTATGAAAATACATACACTGCCCGTGATGGATGTTTATTTAGACGCACTGATAGATTGACGCGTTATTGAGTTGATAGCAATATTGTTTCCAAAGTGTTTTTTCAATACACATTTTTTTGCAACCACTTCTCAAATTATTTTCTTTAATCATTAAACTGTTTTATATAATCTTAAATAACATTTTTGGTTGTTTATTTTAGGGCTATCCTAGTATAAGCACCAATCGTTTTCCATTACTGTCATAGCGTAGCTTAAGCACATTTGATTTAAAAAAAAAATTGTTTCCTAGGTTAAGGAAAGATTTAATAAACAACTATTATTTTATTATTACTATTAGTGGGTCAAGATATATAATATCTTGTCATTCTTTTTTGTCATGCAGATCTTCAAACTTGAGGTCCTTTTATTTCTAATTATATTAAATTAAATTGAACACTCAACGCGGTATACTGGTAATTGCTCTGGATTCATATATTAGCATTCATATGTAAGCACTCAACTTGTTTTGAATCCGATAACTGAATTAGTACCTGAATCAAATCACGCTATGGATTTTTTATATTTACTAAAATATATGTCGGAGAAACACCATTCTCCTCGACACCATCATTAGTGGTCACAGGTCTAGTGGGCGCCATGTGGGTTATATGCGAGCACAAAACACAGTATTCACTGTCTCACACGATTTTATTATACAAAAGGCACAAATATAATCAATTTAAAACAATTTAAATACTTAAACCTATAATTATTTTAAATAGACAACTGTAACGAGCAGCGGGTTCGCGACACAAGCCTTACTTCACCAGCAGCCTAGCTCAGAATGATCCACCTCGATCGATCCTCCTTTCCACTACTACTCACAACAACTACAATAAAACGTGGTGAAAAATAAGATGGCGCCTCGACCCCGCTCGAGGCCATCCTCTGCTCTGATTGGACGTTAAATAATACAATAAATTTGAACAAATTACTGGGATTTTGTACGATGTAAAAATGTACTAAGCTAAATAAAATAAAATTAAGATTTTATAAGATGTTTCTAGGAAACTAACATTCTCACTTCTGGTTTATTAATAATTACCACATCCGTCTACTTCGCTCGCAAATTAATTACAATTTATACAATTTAAAAATGAACTTAATCATAGAAAAATATTATCAAAATAATTAAGAATAATTAAATGAGCCCGCACAACCAGCAACTAGTACAACCAGCAATATCTCTATCTATGTATCCGTTCACTTCCTCCGACACGGCCATTCTGACATTTCACACGTCCTCGTGTGATGTTGAGTAACCAGTATAATTGTGATCTGTAAAGATAAAAACATAATTTTACATAATATTGTTCGGCCACTCCTGACCAATTAATGTCTACAATAATTCGCTTTTTTTTCACTCCTATGCATACTGTCAATCTGAATCACATTTACAAAACAGCCAACTCGCCGTTTATCACCTAAATGGCCACCTCGCCCTTTAGACAATTCATAGTATTATATTTCGGTTCAAATGGCCACCTCGCCCTTCATGCAATTCAAGTCACCGTCTAAATGGCCACCTCGCCAATTTAGACATCCTAAATCTATGCTGTCTAACTGGCCACCTCGCCAATTTAGACATCTTAATTCTATGCTGTCTAACTGGCCACCTCGCCAAATTCAACATTTTAAATCTATGCTATCTAACTGGCCACCACGCCGCTAAGACGTCATATTTTCATGGAGCCATAAAGCTTACATAAAAGTAGCACACTCTCATGTACTGAAATTTTCAGTTTGAGAACTTATAAACACGTACAAAAATCATGGCATTTTAATTTCTAATTCACCTGTCTGCACTCTACTAGTAGGCGTACGTTCGATAAATAAAGCTCTAAAACACCTTAAAAGTTCTATAAATTTGAATTTGAAATTATCCGGCACGTCGGTATCCAACTGTTAAAAGTCGGTTACAGCTTTACCTACATAACAGATACTGATAAAGAAGATTTGTTAGTTATAATTAGCTTATCACTCAATATACGAATAAAAAAGCCCAATGCTAATAAATCACGCCCAATCAGAATATAATTACTTAAATAATCATCAGGTATAACATGAAATAAAATTTGAACGTCATGAGCACAAAGATAAATTCGCGATAAAATCTGTGAACCACACAAAACACTACATTTGCCTGACCCTATTGGATTCACTATGGCATATTGTAATATACCTACAAGTTTTCGTGAGACGCTTTCTTTTACCAAGGAACAATTATCACCGGAATTAAAACAAAATGAAAACTGCCCACCAAATTGAGTGATCATCCCGATGACAGGTTCCACACCGCATACATCCACTTTTTTCACAATATTGGTTGTAGTGGCATCTTGCGCGCTGTTATTTGCAACAAGCCCCGTTTTTGAACACCGTGATGCCACATGCCCCTCAACACCCCGCTTGTAACACGTCTCTGAGGGCCGCGTTATAGCCATGGCCGTGCTGGAATGCTCGGAAGTTAGAGTTGATTGCTGCTTATCTTGAGAACGGCTGAAACATTCAAAAGAGCTGTGACCAAGTTTTCCATAAGCGTATTGTGGAAGCTAAACTTAATTCAGGACATTTACTATCCTACATAGCGTTGGTACTGATCCTTACAATCTCTTGATAACTTTTCTTACGATATGAAAATGCCATAAGTTCATTTTAATACGGGTAGTCACTTCCTTCGAAAAAATATTACATTGCAACCGTGGTTCTATTTGTCCGACATGAACAAGTATAACAGACACCACCATATCTCCTTATCTAATTTACCCCAACGCGACATAAGCGAAGTAAATAAACGGCTTGCATATGCAACGAGACATTCTCCGTCTTGTGGTTTACCAGTAAACATTTTTTTAAACAGTAGCCGCACAATATGTCAAATCGAAAGAGAAAAATATCGAAATAAAATTATTTTTTTTTTTTAATTTCCCGACCTTTCGATCACTTTACAGTCTTCATGGTCACGGGGCGGACTGAAAAATATCTTTCAAATCTACCCACTTCATAGAAGGAAAAGCTACTTGTGAAAACCACGTTGCTGATGAACCTTTTATAGTCTTACTTAGAAAAAGAATAAATGTACTGCCCTGTTTGTCACAATCCAATAAACATGTGCCCGCAGTCGCTGGCCAGGCTCGGACGTCGGTCTCCGCAGTCTCAGCGCAGAATTTCGGTAGCGTAATAGTCTTGTCTTCAATTGCCGACGGGTTACGTAGCACCTTTACAAGTAGACGCATACTGTTTTTTTGCGCTTCGAACGAAGTGTGCCAACCGTCGTTTTCCGCGATGGATCTCTCCACGTTTTGTGCCTGCACCGATCCCACTTCTGATGTCGGAGAAACACCATTCTCCTCGACACCATCATTAGTGGTCACAGGTCTAGTGGGCGCCATGTGGGTTATATGCGAGCACAAAACACAGTATTCACTGTCTCACACGATTTTATTATACAAAAGGCACAAATATAATCAATTTAAAACAATTTAAATACTTAAACCTATAATTATTTTAAATAGACAACTGTAACGAGCAGCGGGTTCGCGACACAAGCCTTACTTCACCAGCAGCCTAGCTCAGAATGATCCACCTCGATCGATCCTCCTTTCCACTACTACTCACAACAACTACAATAAAACGTGGTGAAAAATAAGATGGCGCCTCGACCCCGCTCGAGGCCATCCTCTGCTCTGATTGGACGTTAAATAATACAATAAATTTGAACAAATTACTGGGATTTTGTACGATGTAAAAATGTACTAAGCTAAATAAAATAAAATTAAGATTTTATAAGATGTTTCTAGGAAACTAACATTCTCACTTCTGGTTTATTAATAATTACCACATCCGTCTACTTCGCTCGCAAATTAATTACAATTTATACAATTTAAAAATGAACTTAATCATAGAAAAATATTATCAAAATAATTAAGAATAATTAAATGAGCCCGCACAACCAGCAACTAGTACAACCAGCAATATCTCTATCTATGTATCCGTTCACTTCCTCCGACATATATATATCTCAAAACTACCAAACAAAAATATATCTTTAACAATATAACCGGGAGTATTTTCCGGTTGCACTCAAAAACTCGTTTGTAGATTCAGCAGGAACAACTCGAAGTTATAACGAACACAGCTAAAAACTATCTGACATGACAAATACGAAGACTGCACGAGAACTGAATATAAAGTACAATTATTACTTTCATATTGAACTACTGAATCTTCAGGGTGTATTACATTACACATTTACGATGAAAAAGGGACCCCCCGGGTTTTATTACACTAACTCGCTTCCTTTAAGTGTCTATACTCGTAAAATAAATTCATACGTGTACCGAAATAAAAACGACATATATGTGCCAATTTTATTATTTATGTAATGTTTCGTAAAAAAATAAGGATAAAACAAAAAATTGACGCAGCTGTTGTACTGATACAAAATCTACTTATGGCCAACTCTTAAAACGCCAACAGCAAGAAAATGTATTCACTCATAAAATTTTATTTTTCTCAATATAAAAGAATCCGTACTTTCTTCATCGATGGTACGTTTACGGTTATAGATTTTACATCAAACATTACGTTGCTCAATATTTTTAAACGATAATTGAAACAAATGGTAGGCGCTCAGAAAACCATTACATTTTACGAGTTTATTTTGTGTTTTCAAATACCTATCCAAATTCGACGCTTAATTACATTTAAAATTAACATTTCGACTGTAAAGTAACGATCATTTCTTTGGATATTGAACTTGTAATGCCATAACAGTTTCAAAACATTAATCAGATTGAATTAGCGAAGTCTAATTGAGTGCTAAACTTTATATTAGCTGAGTGGAGCTGCTCTGCATAAAGTTCGCAACTTCGAATTATACATAGTATTCTTTCAGAATACCTGGATTCTCTTGAGAGTTTGTTAACGAGGTCCTTAAGGAATGCGTTATCTGTAAATATTATTTGGAATTCTAGACATAACCTTTAAGAGATGAAATCGCATGCGTTATTTCCATTACGAATATATGGTCTGGTTCAGATTCTAGAATAAGCAATTAATATTATTAAATGGCAGAGCTTTAGTTATTCTAAACTACAGAATAAATAGGCTGCTCAGCCGAAGTGATATTATTCTCACAGACCGATTTAAAATTTTAACCATTTCCTTTGATTTGTTGAGTGATATTACTAGAGACCGAATCAATGATCCTTACTGCTACCACCTTTGACGTTTCTATTATGAAAAGGCTAGCAACGTTATGTTGAGAAATTTAAAAAATCCCTATTTTTATGGCCTCTGTATCTTGAAAAAATTGTTAAAAGTATTCAATAAGTTCAGGATAGGAGTGCTTACATTGCTGTTTCAAAGTTATGTCCTTTTCAAGGGAATGGAATCAGCAGACAGAGCTATAAAAAAGAACGTGATCTGGTGTCAAATTTATTTGTGCTGCCAGATTCGAGGTTTCAGTCAGTCACTGATATTATGTTTAACTTGTTTCGACCTACTGAAAGTTGTTTAGTGCCTAATGAGTGAAAATAATAAACTACTTCATCCAAATATATTTTAAATTCTCAAATAGTCACTTGCTGCCGTTATTTTTGCGCTGCGCTTTTTTCAGTTTAATGCGAAAAAATATTCGTTTCAATTGGTCCATTAAAATAATTCTAATATCTTAAGAAGCACAATAAAGGTTATAGTTCCTACAGTTTTAAGTGCTCATATGATAAAGGTCTCAGATTTATTAATTTTAAATTACTAAACTAGTACTTTATACCTCATATTGCCTACAAAATATTGCATGATTTACTACAATTTACTGATGAGGTGAAACTTAATGGTGGGCCATTATTCAACTCCAGTTCACTCAAAACAAAAGCGTTGATCCGGAAAGGTAACCCTTTTGTGCCTATTTAAGGATTCATCTGTGAAAGGAATAATTCGAGTGATCCACGCCTATTAAAATTCATGTCAAGGTGTCTGCAAGCCCATTATTTGCCGGCTCCGAGCCATCCGCAAACTAATCCATCTTGCCATGAAATTTAACGTTACCAATGCCACCGTATTACCATAATGTTGGCACAATTTTGCAGTCTGAATCACAGATACAATCTAGCAGATTTATTCCGTTCGATGTGCAGTATGATTGGCATTCGTGTTGCAGGTTATTATTGAAAATTATTGGCCTAATTGAATGCGCATGGCCAAATGATAGATTGTGGTCCAATTATCTCGGCAATTGAAGATAATTATTATGCGTTGCAGCATTGTGCATAGATACACGCTAAGTTGTTATATTATTCTGATTTCCGTTGTGACAATTGTAGCGAATGACAAACTACCTATCTCTTACTGTTTCGCTTAGATTAGTATTCTCTCGGAGTTACTACTAAAATGGTGATGTTTCCATTTTTTTGCTGGTGTTTCGTTTGTCAACGCAAATTACTTTTGACGTTACACGACGCATTGTGATTTTTGGTTTTATCATCTTAAATCTTTTAAAAGATTGTTGCCTTCTGATCCCTTTAACACATTTTTCTACTTATAGCCAATAAATTACACACCATTACAAATTCAACCCTACACAAGATGCAGAAATATAGGTTCCATATTGAAACTCGTTGAGAAATTAGGTTAAGTTCGCATTCAGAAGCAGCAAATACTCAGCTGTCACGTTCAGAACTAAATAAGACTGTACCTGCGTTATACACTCCTCGGAACTGACTGGAGACAAACACATGAAGGATGTGCAAATATTTGCCTGCGGAATAGAAACGGAACTTCGCGAGTGTCTTACATTGTTGCATTGTAATGTGGAGCGCTTGTGAATAAGGTATTAGGTAAACATTTCTAATGTGTTGTAGTTTTTTTTTGAAAGTATATTTTGAACCCAGCGTTGTGGACTATATGGCCTAATTATTCTCAGTCGTAGGTACTCTCGATTGTAGCGGAGGCGCGTGGCCAGTAGTAGGACCTATATGGGTTGATACATAACTTAAGAAAGACAATCGAATAATTATCTATCAACATGGAATATACACATGTATGAGATTAAGTGTTGCTTTATATCAACTATTAAACCTTACGAAAATAATATTATGTAAATAAAATATAAATGTAAAGATGATATTCAAATGACATTAGAGGCTGACAGTTTTCAAGGTCGTTGGTTCTTATACCAATTTAGTCAATAAATATAATTGTATAATTTATCCTTATACATTATTTTCCAATGGAATCTGTTTGTTTGCAGCGCCACCTGACGGCACAAGTAGGAACAACATTAACACTGAGTTTTTACTGCCGGTGTTTTAGGAAGTACTGAAATGACACGACTCAGCTGCGAGTGTTAAATGCATTCAGGCTGCCACACCTGCTTCATAAATCCTTTATGCTCTTTGTGTCGTGCTGACTACATGCGTACCTAAAAGACTAAAAGCCTTGGCATGATTACGTATTAAAAATTCCTCACTTTACGGGATGGAAAAACTATACTTTGTAGTGTTATAATGCGTGGATTTTATATCATAGTCAAAAATTTTACGGGTAGGGTTATACGGTTAGGTAGTGACAATGGGTTGTATATCTAAAATTATTTTTTATAGGATTTTATATGCATCAAGCATACAAACTGGAACAATTGTATAGGAAGATTAATGACAGCTGGAGAAACAATAAACGATTATTAGACAATTTCACATTTAAAGAAAGGGCATATCCTTGTGAGGGTTTGGCTGTCATATACTATTTTTAAATTGAATAGGGACAAATCTATATATGACATATAAAGCTGAAGAGTTTGTTTTTGTGTTTGTTAGTCTCAGGAACGACAGGTTCGAATAGAAAAAATATTTTTTATTTGATAGGTCATTTATCGAGAAATGCTATAGATTATATATGATCACACTATGGCCTAAAGAAGAGAAGCAGTAGTGAAAAATCTAACAAATACGAGGACATTTTATTCGTTTTTCGTGGCCCGATTGTTCTATCATCTAAATGTATCGTCGTAATTAAACATTTTGGCCGCCGTTTTGAAAACTGTATCTGCACCCAGGCGGATCCGTCCGGACCGCTAGTAAAAACTTAAAATATCAACGGTGAAACTCCAACTATTTATTTATTTATTTATTTTATTTTTAACTGCACATAAAGAGAATAAACACTTAAAGATATTACAAATTTAAAAAAGTACGGATGGCGGTCTTTTCGCTCTAGGCGATTTCTTACTGACAACTTTGGATGGATATAAGAAAAGAAAAAAGAGAGAGGGCAGTCTAGAAAATAAAGAACACAAGCTCCAATTAATTTCAATTTAAAATAAAACCATTTATCAAACCGTATAACATCAACTACAAATTCCTTCACTCACCATTGTCACACGCGACAATTGAATACACTCGCTCTCCAAACATAAAAAGCGTTGTGGCAATTACTCTGAAACTCGCTTTGTAAACAAAATCCAAGTGTGAACCTCACGTCTCAAGTGTGAAGAAAAAGTATTGTTACTTATGCAGAGTCAGCGAAGCGCTTATAAATAATGAGCTTTCTCGTTATTGAGTTGCGTCAAATAATTTTAAGTAGACGCGGTTGGCGGCCATTTTGTTATTGCACAATGTTTGAACACTGACGTCAGCGTTTTTAAAAGCGTTTTAAACGTTAACCAATGCTTTTAAATATAAGCGACAAGGAAATTAAGCCGCTTGAAATATCATCGTGTAGCTGCAATGTGAAATGAATCGCTTTATAATCCAAATTTTATGTATACTATGACGTTTTCATACTAAAAATGACTATACGCCGTTTTATATCTTCTCTTTTTATCATTATCTGTATTATAACTTAAATTAGGACTTTAACTGTATTAAAACTCTGACTCTATACAAGCGTATACTTACGATAGTTTAATGTGATAGGGAAGGAAAAATTGTATTTTTCCCGCCCCAAATAAGTGTACAGTACATACATCCGACTACAAAGTGCTTGTCGGCTGTCACATTATGGTTTGGAACATAATTTACTACAGAACCTCAAAGCGGAACTGTGATTTCCGAGCAACATAAAAATGGAATACGCAATGTAACATTCCCCTTGGAACTATCGAAGGAACATCATAGATCTTCAACATGGAATTCATATTATCATTTTCTTGGAACAAGTATGCTCTTGCTCTTATATTTTAGACAGACAGTAGTTATTTGAAAGTAATAAAAATGTTTGTCGAATTTTAGTGTTCAAGAACATGAACATGAACTTAAAACAAAATAATTAAGAACACAAAAACTTGGCTTATACTAATATAATCAAACTGAATTATTCCTTGAATTAAAATAATTTTTAAAGTCTATGAATTAAAAAAAAATGTAGCCAGAGTAGGTATCTGGTGGACATATTTAAAACATAATAAAATATATTTTGAGATGACGTGCGCAGTGGCATTCTAAGCTTTGATTTGTAATTTATGGTGCTTTTTGGTTTTACTACTGTCAATAAGCGGTCGTACCGTCAGGCGAATGACTTGCTCGTCACGCGTATCATTGTAATATAATATATATCACATTGCCCGACCCGGAATTCGAACCCGAGACTTCAGCATTGTTCAGCTCGTTCAGCGCATACCGTAGTAGTACTATTACACCACTGCAGCAGTCATTAAATATTGACAATAATTATGTATGAATAATTTCATTTGTATTCATATAAAGTTGTGACCCTACAAACATCAAACTAACTACAATGATGAATGAACGAAACTACAATGCCCTACAATGCCCTGACCATAATAAAATGACCAAACAGTAAACCCCCGAAAAACCTCTATGCTCAAAACAAAATGGAATAGCCCAGTCAAACACAGCCGCAAAAACTTGCAACGAATTCACTTGTTTCCCATCAAAAGTACATCCAATTAGAGTGATGTCTGCGTTGCTAAATGTTTGAAACGAAATCAACTTGCAAACAGACGGGTATGGTTTTTTTTAGTGTAACAAGTGCTCTGGTGTCTGGGTTGGTGAGTGGAGGGAAAATGGAAAGTGGCCATGATGAGTTTTTGTTTGGTATTCGCTTTTGTTCGCAGTCCGTGTTTTATGAGTTTTTTACTCGACTAGACATTTTTTTTATCACTTCTGAACCACCGTGTACAGAACAATGGAGTTCTAAAGTGCATATTATGCGACAAGAAAAATAACATATTTTTTTGGAATAAGTATGTATAATGTATATTATATGAGGATACGAATCGGTAATGCTTTAAATATGATTCGGTTTTCAAATGTTGATTCAATTTGAAATATTGCATAATATACATAAATATGAAAATTTTTATTTATATCCTTACAAATGTTAGTATAAAATTAGTGCAAATTTATAACTATTTCAATAGCATTTGCCTTGTCAGTTGTATTAGATTTAGTGAACGAATGTATTTCATCACAAGCCAATTAGGATTTATTTAAGGACACTTGTGAGAAAAGCTGAAGACAGAGAAAAAGAAAAAGCTAATTAACAATATTATTTACTTTTCCAGTATAGGAACAATCATTAGTTACAAAAAATAAGACAAATAGGTACACATTGTACATCGCAATTCGCAAGCCAATTATAAATGACTAGCGGTTCGGCCCGGCACCGCCCAGGTCCAGATACACTTTTCAAAATGGTGGAAAAATGGGCAATTCCGACTAACAATTCAGAATATTGGCTAATAAAGCCACGAAAATGAATAAAATTTGGCTCAAATTTACTTCATTTTTCACTACTGCTTATCTTCTATAGGTCATGCGTGATGATACATAGCTTATAGCATTACTCGATGAATGACCTGTCCAACACAAAAATATTTTTCGAACCAGTAGTTCCTGAGATTAGAAGTAAGGAACAAACACAAAAACAAACTCTTCAGCTTTTATATTAGTATAGATTACCTAATAAAAAGTTGTTAATAATCATCCAAAACAAACTTCTATTAATCCTAAACACCGGCGAAGTAAATAGACAAATAATAAACTCCTTAGAGAGTCGTGTAACTCAATTTTCTTTGTCTTCGAACGTTATAAGCCGGTGTTTGTGTCGGTGTAAGCTTCCGATAATTCAAGAAGCGAACGTCGTGCCTGGATAAGGCCACAATCGCACGGGCGGTTAAAAAGCGACGACTTTGACGGTCTTTCATCGCTCCCAATATTTATACATATATGCATAAACTCACACCTTTTTCCCAGAAGGTGTAGGCAGACGTGCCAAGACACTCACACTTCGCCTTGTATATTTATGTTCATATGAAATGACAGCTTAACGTCCAACGCTCAACGTCGAAAATCCAGCGATAAAAAAGCGTCGCGTTTTAAATCGCTTTTATGTGAACAAACTATCGAATTTACATTTGTTTCATTACAACGTTTTTTTTAACGTGGGTTGTATTAGCGCCCGTGTGAATGGAGCCTTAGACAACGTTTAAAGCTATTTTCCATAATTGAATAAGGCAGAGGATTGAAGGGAAAAGATATCACATTTATAAGTAAATTACTAACAACGTATAAGAGTTTATACCTGCAACTATTATACTCCTGAATGAAGTTCCTTAACTAGATTGGCTCTGATGCTTTGATATTTCGACAAAACGAGTTCTAAGTTATTTTAAAATATCCTGAATTTCGATGTACACTTACATACTCAAAAATGAATGAGGATTCATAGACAATGTTAAAACATTTGTGTTCGAGTATTTTTTGTCTTCTTCGCTCAATCTAAATTCAAAAGTCGTTCGAAAGACGCATAACATTCCATAGCAAAAATAGGTATATATAAATTGACTATGACTAAAACCGTTTGCCTTAATTATAAAACAAGCGGCCTGGCTCAGCTTCGCCCGGCTGCATATAGATTTCTCTACAATAATATGCACGTATTATACACATAAACCTTCCTCTTGAATCACTCTATCTATTAAAAAAAACCGCACCAAAATCCGTTGCGTAGTTTTAAAGATTTAAGCATACAAAGAGACATAGCGACAGAGAAAGTGACTTTGTTTTATACTATGTAGTGATTAATAGCTGGCTACATGATCAGCAAACCTATATGGTAAACGCCCTAGATCTCAAGCAATTTGCCTCGCGTTTTGGGTTCAGTATATTTATGTTCAGTTTCGATCTATCTAGCATAATTTTGTGGACTATCACTGTCTGTTAGCGGTTAAACGCCGGCTTTGAATCAAGAAGCCACGAATTCGATTCCCGCGCCGATACAAATGTTTATAACACCCACAAAAATTCGTCTCGGGTTTGGGTGTTGTTTGTGAGGCCGAAAAGTATTTCGTAGGTTTTGTTACCCACTGCACAAGAATTAATTAATCTTTATGTGAAGTAAGGAATATGTATGTACAGTATACATATATGTGACTGTTGGCTGAATTGATTTATTTGTTAATATTATATTGCACTTACCTTATTTGAAAAGTCGCCGTGTAGCTCTAGAACAAAAAGATGTATGTTATAAAAAACTATAAATTTCCTAGAAGCCAGTTCTAATCACAGTGCAAGCATGTAATACTATTACATCTGCTAACGCCTCTAATCAACGGGCAAACGATGACGGTCCAATGGTCCTTTTGCTCTGAATTCTCGGAATCTTGAACCAAATAGGAAAAATCTTTACTATTTTTTAGTTTGAGCTTCAATATGTGTTTTGCAATGCTTTGTATGTTAATAAGAAGTATGGGCAGAATCTATTATTCACTGTAACAATTTTTAGTATTCAAAATTCTGTTTTGGTTGATCCAAAAACATTTGATACATGCTCCTGTTCTTAAGTCTCAATATGTCTAGTAGTTTACTCAGGCTACAAAGTCCTTCATGCCGGAACACAACCGTGCATTTACACTCCTGTTTTGCCGGAGAAATAGACTTTGCGGTGGTGCCTACCCAGGCGGTCTCTCACATATGAGAGACCTAATACCAGTAAATATGAAATAAAGTATTAACTACTTTTATTTTGTAAAGTCATAATTTAAAATGGAATAGTTAATAAACATATTTTTTTTCAATAATATTTTTCAAATTCGCGCATAAAGAATGAAATATCGCTTTTGTTTCTATTCCTTTGAAGAATGATCAAATCAGTCGGAGCGAGGTGTAACCGTCAGTCTCCCGTATCTGACATCCACCTGAGGGCTCGCGAGTGACGTCACATGATTGATTGAAACACGACGGAGCTTCATCCGTTACGTCACCGTGAAGAACATTCAATGCTTCACTTGACGTTTCGTCGATAGCCCCTTGAGAATTTTTAGTAAAACAATGAGGATGCTATTGTGGATTTTATTTGGTGGAAGAGGAACCGAAAGAGCAAACTTGACATTTAAATTTAAGTGGTCAGCGCTAAGCGTAATTTCATTACTACTTCAGGAATATATGTGTATAATGCTTTTCATTTCATTATTTCAGCTAAGCTGCTAAAGATAGGCTTCCGGCAAGGATCTCCACATCGACCATTATGGCTTTAATCATTTTTTCTCTTTTTTATTATCCACATTATGGCAACAAAACTGCCTGGTAAGAAAAAAGAAGAAAGGATGCGAGAAGAAAATTATATTGAAAATTCAACTATCTCCCTCATCGAGAAAACGCAACAGAATAGCTTTTATTGTATATAAAGATTTTTTGACTGGGTGTCTATAGGTTAATTCATTAAATCGAGCCCTGCTAGATTAAAAATATGACTGCGGTTTTAAACTTTTCGAGGCTGCTTTTATTTAATTTTAAGTTTCGTTTTTATATCAAGTGACGGCAGCTGGGCTGGGACTTCACAGTGATGGCCGAGGCGGGGTCAGCGAACCGTTTCTCATCCTACAGAAACGTTGGTGCAATACGAGTGTTTTCTTTTTTATAAAATCATATGTGAATTCTAGTACCACTGGTGGATAGTGTTCACCGATTATTCCAGTAAATTTTAGGACTGCTATTAATAAATATATTCTAGTATAAAAAGCTGTTTAGTATTAGTCTAGTGTCGCTAATTTTAGGAACTAGTTGTTCGAATTCACAATTTATTTTATTGTTGGATAGCTCATTTACCAAGGAAGGCTATAGCCATGTTTTTTTATTAAAAAACATTTCACACAATCTCGGATAGTTCAATTATCGAAGAAAGCTCTATTTATGGCTTTTTAATCCGGGAAGACTTATTTCTGTATCAGCCCATATACGTCCCACTGCAGGGCACGGGCCTACTATACAATTGAGAATATGATTGAGAGTGGTTAGGCCATATAGTCCACCACGCTGGTGTAATGCGGGTTGGCGGACTTACATAACATAGAAATTCTTACAAATCGTTATGATATGCAGGTTTCCGCACGATGTTTTCCTTCACCGTTTTTAGTGCGTGGTGATTGACTTTCAATACACACATGACTCCGAAAAGTCAGAGGTGTGCCCTGGGATTTGAACCCACGACCACCGTGAACATGTTGGCAGCCGCATCTGGTCCATTTACCAACAGGCCACCACGCACTCTCAGACTAATTTACACGAGCGATATAGCGAACAATACTAGTTAAATACACATACATACATACATACATAATCGTCACGCCTGTATCCCATAGGGGTAGGCAGAGACTATAGAACGCCACTCTTCTATAGAAGTTAAATACACAATATTATATATCCCATTCTTTCGTTGGAAAATTTGAATTGTCATTAAACGATGCGTCAACAAAACCAACGCAGGCTTAAAAAATCCGCCTCCCGTATCTCACGCGAAGGCATCTTTACCAATCAGAAAACAATTTCCTTCCGCCTTTGTCGGCGGTGTGTGCACACGTAAAAAGCGGGTTTCGGTGCGAAAAACTCATTATGTACGCCACCTGCTCGCTTTATCTATAACAAAATATTTCTCACCTCATGTATTTACCTTGTAAAACAACAAGATTGCGGGTGACGTGTGATAATTCAATTTATATAAAATACAGTTTTTTCCGTCATTCGTTTAGTGGCACTTTGTACAGGACATAGCGTTTGGATTTTTAGTTTAGTCACCAGGTTTATTTTTATTGCGATGAAGGCGAAACCGGCATGCAATTCACCCGATAGTAAGCGTTACGAAAGCTCATGGACAGTAACAAAATCAAACCACACTGAATAATTACAAAGCTATGCGTGGCATTCCACTGGAATCATCCCGAGACATAAGATGTTAAGTCTTATTACGTTCTGTAGTTACTCTGGCAACCATATACTTCGAACCGAAAAACAACAGTGCATTTACACTGCTGTTTGACGGGAGAAATTTAATTTGCGATTTTACCTACCCAGGCCGCATCTCACATTTATGAGAGATCTACCACCAGTAGAAGTGGCAATTAGTACAGGATGTAAAATGTGGGTTCTCAGTTCAGTTGCCAGGTAATAATTTAATGAAGTTCGATTATCTCCAAATATGCACGGAAGTTAGTAATATTCTGAGAGGACGATTGCAAAATAAGGAGTGATAATATCCTCCAATATATTATATAAGAATAATCTAAAAGCAATACCACTAAGTGTGGAATTAAAGATTCAACAAAAAATAATTAATCAACGAAAAAAATAATATTGAAACGAATTTATCAAACAGCAAATTGATTAATTAAAAAATAATTTAATGTGAGATGTAATATTCGATATTTCAATGAATATTTTCTATTGTTATAAATAAAAAGAAAATGGATTTCTTTATTATAATACACTGAAAACTCGACGTACATATAAAGAGGTTTTGTATCGATGAAAGGGACCGTGACCTATCATTGTCTGTCTAGACATATCAATCGGTTGGCTCCAATAACCCTCCAATCGGACCCTCATTTTTATTGATAAATAATTCCGATTTTAGCGATTGTAAGTGCGAAAGCATGTTAAAGGGCTGTCGTGACTAAGGTTACTTAAAGATTAAGGGTGGCGAACGAAAACGTATTACAGTGGGTTACTCTATGATTCGAAACGAAGTTCGAACGTTCGGACGTCGTACGTAAAACAGCACAAATATGCCTAGGTACTCCGCAAAATATTCGAATTCTCTATCTTACGTCGTAACCATACTCTAACCCCAATATTCACAAATAATATTATGAGGATTCGTAGTGCGGCCTCACGCACAGAATCGTCTATTCATAAACAATACTTGAGTGATGGGTCATGCTATGCCTTCACTTAAAACTACCCTCAGGTAAAATAGCTCGAAAAAGGCTGGACCGTACGATCGGTATGAGAAATGCCATAGCATTCCTCTAGCATTGAGTAAAGTATCATTTGAAAATACGAGGTAAATTCGGAGTGAATGGTAAGTATAATAGAGAATATTACTGATTTTAGAAGTGGAAAACTTATAACTTACTTCGGACGTTGGAAGTTCGAACGTTCGAATTATATTTCAGATCATAGAGTAACCCCCCTGATGGCTATCGAATATATAGTAGTATCGAATATGTTACAGTAACAGAGTGGTAATCATTTGATCTACTATGTAAGCTGATTAAGAGCATAAAAGGTTCTACACCGCTTGAGAGGTTTATAAGTGCTGCATTATTTTAAAATCTTTTAAAGTCCACAAAGGCTTTCCCGCATATAAATCGCAGATAATAGCGCAAGCTAATACAAAATAAAGAATACTGATTTTTAGAAGTGGAAAACTTATTACTTTTTCATACGTTGTATATTCGAACTTCTTTTCGAATCATATAGTAACAACCCCTTAGTGCTTATAGATATTAAGGTTTATAGATAGAGTTGCTATTTGAAGGGGATCTTAGTCTTCTAAAGGCGCTAACAAAATAGTCACCAAATGGATCGCGCGGAAGTAACGGTGCAGCGTTACACGTCATCTGCTATCTTCAGTCGCCCAAAGCGCTTTTGTGCAAAGTGTTATGAATCTTTTTTCTCTCATCACTTTATATTACACTAGCGGTCCGGCCCGGCTTCACCCTTGCGCAGATACTTTTTGAGTCCAGTCTATTGTAGAAACAGGAACTATTTCGCGTACTAACTATTTTTAATATTTAAACTCAACGTTACTGGTATTTCTTTGGGTGTAAATATAGAATATATTTCAATTTCTTGCACCCACGGGAATACTACATTTTGTCGGATTAAAAAGTCAAGCGAAAGCTATTTCGCTAACAAATTTCTTCAATTTGGCCCAGCGGTTTGAGCGTGAAGAGGTACGTTAGTACCACACACACAATCTTTCGCGTTCAAATTATTAATAGGAGTAGACACGTTAATACTTTTAGATTACAAGTATAAATACTTGTTGTTTATAAGGAAAACCAAATGTCAAACAATGCGTTAAACAAACATTTTTTTTTATTGAATCGTAGTTCCAAATTACGTCTCACACTACCTTAAAGTAGATGAGTAATACTTTCAAAATCCATAGATAAAAAACTAGCGACAGTAACATTTCACCCACGCTACGTCCTCGAACACGACAGATTTAAAGGCACTATAAGCTTGAAAAACGGCTTATATTCTGTACTAGTAGCGGCAGAAATGGAGATGGAAGTCACAGGTTGAAAACACGTTGGATCAAAGGCTCGTATTAATAATTCATTAGACATATTGAAGCGAAGGCGTTAAAAAAAGTACAAAAAAACATTGCGAGAAAAATTGTACGGTTAAATCTGGGCTAGCAAGGTGAACAGACAGTTTTTAATTTGTCAGAATGGTCAGAGCATTACACCAAAATTTTAGATGGATAATATCAAAATTCGCTTCAAAAACAAAAGCACTACAGTTTTCTGTCTCTTTTAGCGGCGAACAGAATTTTTATGTGCTCCATAAAATATTTGCTCCAAGTGTTTCCTTGCGGCAGACACACTGTACTATTTACGATGTATCATCGCGTATATTTATCTTGCGAGATATTAACTTTCGTCTCTCCAGTCCCATCTGGCACTCGCTTAGCGTTCTACAAAATTTATTTTGTAATGTAAATACGTGAGATTTCGTATGCAAATTGTTGGGAAAAGTCACGTGATTTATAGAAGCTTGCACATTGTGCACATTCCACTGTTTAATCCTGGGATTATTTTCGTTTGCAACCGTTTTAGTTTTGTAATTGGGAATTAATGTTTATTTGAGTGGTATTAGTGATTGTGGTGACAAAGCATGTTCGTCGTACCATCTATGAAATACTGTATACTAGCAAAAGGACCTGGTTTTGCCCATATTATGTCCTGATCGTTTATAACTCATAATTATGATTTTTTTATGTGTATATTAAATTACTGTTAAGTATCATCAAAGCCCATTCAATGGCGTTTGCGTAAAAAGTATCAATTAATTTTATCCATTGTTACAAATATGCACAAGTACGATATTAGGAGCATTATTATTTGTATTTGAATAGAATAATGTCTGAAGAAACTTATCACTAAAACTTGGCCGTCCAAAGCGTTCTTTGTTTTAACGTCCACATAGTTTAATTAATCAGTTAAAGTTTCTTAGAAATTAAAATTCAAAACGTCGCGACGGGAAAGTTTTTTATCTTAATAAATCATATTTTTAAACCTCAGTGCACACTATAAGCCACTTTATGATAGTAGTTTCAGCTCAAAAGCCTTAGGTAAAGTTTTAAAATTTCAAATATAAAAAAAGTGGTGCACTGACGGTCACATAATATAAAGTTTCCAACAGACAATCAGCTAAAAAATTTGCAAAAGTTGGATATCACAAATTACCAACCAATTTTTGTGCGTGGTTGCCCAATGGTCGCGGGGTCGAATACCAGGGCACACCTCTGACTTTTCGGAGTCATATGTGTATTGATAGTCAATCTCAACCCACTAAAACGGTAAAGGAAAATATCGTGAGGAAACCTGCATACCATAGCAATTTACCTACTACATAATACCAACCCTGTTGATATTGATTAGTGGTATTTACATCATGTTATATATAATATGGTGAGGTCAGTAACAAAGACATTGCATTTCGCTTTGTGTTACTGTACAAATAAAGCTGCTTTGAAGCGCTGATCTTCAAAGGAGAGTGGGTGTTATTCGAACGCTATGCTTGGACAAAACGCATTGAAAAATTAAACCACAACTCACAATATAATAACAAAATCAAAGCGAAATCAATCCAAATGATAAAATGCAGTGTTATGAAATTTTTTGATTTGCTAAAACATTTCCTTGCTGACCTGTAATTATTTTACATACATACAGAAACTCACGCCTTTTTCCCAGAAGGGGTAGGCAGAGGTGCCAGGGCACCCACATTTCGCCTTGTATTTTCCGTCCCACAATGTGATAGGTGGCGAGCCTATCGCCATATCGGGCACAAATTCCTGACTCTGGGCTAATGAATTGAAAAATCCAATATCACTTTGCCCAACCCGGGATTCGAACCCAAGACCTCAGCTTTGTAAGCGTACCGTAGTACAACTACGCCACCGAGGCAGTCACTGTAATTATTTTAGGTAAATAAATAAATATATATTATAAATAAATAAATACACCCAATAGTCACAGGCATAGTCCTGATCGTTAAGAGCAATTACGTCTTGTGTGTGTACCAAAAACTCGGTCTCACTATCTCAAAACACCCAGACCCGAGTTAATTAATATTTATGGGCCTCACAAACATATTTTTTTCTCGGTGCGGGGATCTAACCCGCGTCCTCTCCTTTCACAGCCAGCGTCTGCTACATAGGTTTATAAAGCACAAATTGCTTTGAACATAATATAGTTATCAAGCCGCATGTTTTTAAAACAATTAAAAAGTCACAAGTGGTATTAGCTTGCGCCATTATCTGAGATTTATATGCAGGAAAGCCTTTGTGGACTTTAAAAGATGTTAAACAATGCTGCACTTAAAAACCTCTTAAGCTGTGTAGAACCTTTTACGCTCTTAATCAGCTTACAAAGTACATATATCAAACTAGTACACACTTTTACAGGAATAGTAATAGTTGAGTACGACCGGGGCAGACAATACGGCGATCGCTGGTTCAAGTCCAGGACACGCTTTTGTTTTATAGTATTATAGGCGTATTTTGTAATATAATACATTTTAATAACAATAGAAAATAATTTACCCAAACATACATATTGTATACTCAGAGTTTTGATGGTGTGTGACGTCCACTAACCCGCTCTGCATCGTGATTAACTAACATCACAGTATCACTGATAAAGCAAAGACTGCGCATCGAAAAGAATTTCAGTTTTCAAACGGTGCGCTCGTTTATAGCTGTAAAAATGGCGTGGCTTGTTCGAGTTCTTATTTCAATTGAAGTTCCCCGTATTCACAGGGACCGTGTACTGTACAATCCACGGTTTGAATTTATAGCTGCAAGTTATTTCAGCCGCAACGCGGAGCTAACAGTACGTACGTGCCGTAACTGCGCGGAAATTGCGAAAATAGTTGTCCCGATATTTGTTCCGCGAAAGAGTTTTCAGTTGATACCGATTTGGATGTTGTACGCGTTTTGGCGATTTAGTTGGGCTATGATTATTATTTTTGTTGAATACGTGCTTCAGAATACGCACGGCTGGTTTGTAGACAGTGTGTAGGTTTATAATAAAATAAAAGTTTTTTTTAAATATTCCTATTCGCCTAGCATATTTCGGTGCATGCACATTCTGGTTTGATATCAGTTTATTCCGAAATATACCATGATTTTCACAGACACAATTTGAAACACAACGTACAAACTGATACATAATTAATTTAGAAAATGAATGTAACATGATGTCAGATGATCTCCGCAAACAGTAAGCTGAAGCAAGCTATTATTTCCAAAATTAGGAAATTTAATGCTTTTATACATTGCGAATGAAAATTAATAAGAGAATTTTACCATCAGAATTATTTGTTTCCACAACCGCCATAATTTTCGATAACTTTGATAGCCGACCTTTTCATTTGATGAAACATAAAACTCAAAGCCATACCGTACGGGGTTTGTGTAATTCGCCGAAAATACGCTTTATTGAGAAATTATATTTCGTAGAAATATACTAGAATGTATTGTGTATATTCTGTCGTATACATAACATATTCCCGTACATCAAGTTAATTAACGTCATGATATATATACATTCATAACCTCACTCCGTTTTTCTAGAAGGCGTAGGCGGAGATGCTACCAAGACAATCACATTTTGCCTTGTATGTTCCATCCCACGGTGTGATAGGGGAGCCTATCGCCATATCAGGCAAAAATTCCTGACGTCGGGCTAATAATTAATCAAAAAAATCCAATATCACTTTGCCCGACCCGGGATTCGAACCCGAGACCTTAGCTTTGTAATTGTACTGTAGTACAAATACACCACCTAGGTAGTCATTCATATGCATATCCTTCTTTTAAAAAGAAAAAGAATATAGTAAACAATAATTGAATTTCACATTAATTCCCAATGTTCTTCCACAAATTATTGTATATATCCACGCACATTAAATATTCAAAATACCAAAAATGTCTAAAACCAAGCCTACTCCGTCAATTTATCAAGTACTAATACGAAAACAAAAGATTGACTTAAACACGACAAAGGATTATTAACAACAACACAAGTCCACCGCAACTCAGTAATTTAATTAAACAACAGAAAATACTGAGTGATGCCGCTTTGACGACAGTGTGTGACACAACACATTATGTCAGATGGTTTACATGCCACGCTCTAATAACAACCGACTCCATTTATCATTCAAACAATATTTCACGAGCTTCCCCTTGTACTGTCTCCGCGTCTATACAGAATATAGAATGAAGCGATTAAAACTTGTACAGTCACTCGAGTAGTTCGCGAAATAAATGGTTCTTTGAGATGTTATATATTTTATGAAACTAGCAATGTGCCAAGTCTATGGGTAGATAGCGCTATTATATAACCGTGGATAGCTTAAATATTCATAACTGATTAATACAGTATCGTTCTGTGGTTGAATAATGCCTTCATATTTATGTCTCTTGCACGAACTATCAAACTATCAATCATACGCCTCATCAAAATGTTTATCATTCAACTAATCTCAATATCTCGCTTACAATAATGAGAAAAAATGTTTGACAATCGAACATTCATTAAGCATTGACAGCCAGCCAGCGTAGTTGGGTAGACGTCGGCTGTTAAAGGCAGGCGTCCACATTCCCGCATCATACGTATCAGACGCACCGCATCAAACGAATCATAGTATTCTTTGTATAGGAATTCATACAAGTGCGTCCACTGATCCGCATCGTACGGCTCGCATGAATTAATGAGTACCTATACAAAGAATATTATGCGTTGCGTCCGATACTTACGATGCAAATATGTGGACGCCTACCTTAAATAAGAGGCCGAGAGTCGATCCTCGCACTGAGACAAATGTCTGGGAGGCCTACAAGCATTTTTCTCGGGTCTGGGTGTAGGTGAGACAAAAAATTACCTCGTAGTTTCTGATACCCACGACACAACACTTAATGGATCTTAATGCATTATTTAACCAAGCAATTCGTTGAAATGTCTTAAGTGAAATGTTTTTGTATAGCAATTATTCACAATACGGTCAACAGAATATAATTAATTGCCACTATCAGCATCCGAAACCCCAAGGAGATCATAGATACACGTCCTTCGGGAATTGTCTTCCGGCAATTAAGATTCAGTGCGTAAGACGATTGCTTGTCTACATCAGCGTATATGTTCTGACGATGGCCATGGACATTACATTTTACGAGGCCTTTTGAGGTTTCTGACCCATCTTGGGTCCTTGTAATTTGCTGTACTTACTTATATTAAGGTATTGTGTTCAGTAGTGGACTTCTTGTGGCTCATGTTGAAGTTAATTATGACATTAAAGGATAATCGTAACATTTAATTTTGAACATATTTTGTTGTTCCATTTAGTCCAGATTAGAAGGCAGTTACTAATAGTACATGAGAGGTAATAACCATCGTAACAAGTTCGTTTATTTTGAAAATGTCCTTTATATACACAAAATATATGAGATCCAAAAAGCAAATCTGCCGAAAGACATCACATAAATCTCCCATACTAAACCTAAGCCACATACATAAAATATTAAACACATCTTAAATTGAGCGAAAACCAAATATTTAATTAACTCTCCAACATTTTGGGCATAAATCTTTAACGCAGCAAAGCAGACACGCTTCACAACAAAACGTGCTTTATTAAGAACCCACAAGAGACGAGGCGACGTATATTCGAATATAAATTCATACCACAAACAGCACTGTGCGGATATCCGACAAAGAAACATCATTAATATTTGAGGTGGCGTTGCTTATTCTCACGACGTCTAAAGTGGGTTAAATTATTCATAGCATGGGAACATTGAGCGCTGATAATGGCACGTCAAATGGCTTGCTTTAAGGCAGCCGTATTGAATAGATTTGGTGCATGCCAACACTTCTGGCTTAATGAAAACTAAGGCTTATTGCCAACTTAGACGCGATATTGAGGGTAATTGCATTTTGATGGGACATTTTCGTTTATATATTCAATTTTGATCATGCATTTTCTTATTGAAATATAAAAAAAAGACTTATGATAATGATGTGTATTTTTTTATATTTGTATAATGCATTTTCTTATGTGCATGTTAATTGAAATAAAACCCCTCTATCGTAAAAAATATGAAAATAAATTAATCATAAAAATAATATCCTAGACAAAAAAATAGTCAGAAAGATGAAAAACATCGAAAGTAAATATAATTAAAATATGCATTAAAACACTGATCACGTATTATGCTTTTATTCAACCTCTTTATAAAAAGTAACCATAAATTTACAAGAACTCATAGATACTAAAATAATTTCAATTGGTCATGATGTGTCAAATATCAAAAACATCATGCTATATTTCATAAAAACACATATAAATTGTATTCTATAATATTTATGGCGTCGAACAGTAAAAAAAATACCCCGAATATATACGGGCGCATCGTTACTGCACCAGATGCGAAACACATAAACTTTTGCACAGATTTCGATAAGTCCATAGTTGTGAACAGTTTTCTGAGACGTGGATGGAAACAAGTATCATCCGATGAAAATTGGCACATATATTGGGCCAACACGTTAAATTGCAGAGCTCTTTTCAGCTTGGACGGCGGGTGCAGGCTCAACGATAATCAACTCATAAACCACTTTCCAAATCACTACGAACTGGTGCGTAAAGATCTACTCGTAAAAAACATAAAACGATACCGAAAAGAATTAGAGAAAGATGGCAATCCCCTTGCGGAAAAAACGGAAATAAAACTTCCAAACGGACAAGTGATCACACGCTATTTATATTTAGATTTTATCCCACTTACATTCATTTTACCTTCAGACTACACCATGTTCGTGGAAGAATACCGCAAACATCCGCAAACGACGTGGATTCTGAAGCCATGCGGCAAATCCCAAGGGGCCGGCATTTTCCTCATAAACAAACTGTCAAAACTGAAAAAATGGTCGCGCGAATCAAAAAAATATTTGCAACACCACCTCACGAGCAAAGACACTTACGTTATATCGCGCTACATAAATAATCCGCTGTTGATCGGGGGGAAGAAATTCGATTTGAGGATTTACATTCTCGTTACGTCATTTCGCCCTTTAAAAGCGTACATGTTCCGGAACGGATTTTGCAGGTTTTGTACAATGAAATACGACACGAGTGTCGCTGAACTCGACAACATGTACATTCACCTCACAAACGTGAGCGTGCAAAAACACGGGCAAGATTACAACAGCCAGCACGGCGGGAAACTCGGCCTGCAACATTTAAAATTGTATTTAGAAGGTACTAGGGGCCGCAAAGTGACAGACAGACTCTTCGAAGAGATACAGTGGTTGATAGTACATTCACTGAAGGCGGTGGCACCTGTTATGTCCAATGACCGGCATTGCTTTGAATGTTACGGCTACGACATCATAATAGATGACAACTTGAAGCCGTGGCTTATCGAAGTGAACGCCTCGCCCTCAATGACGGCGACAACTGCCAACGATAGAATACTAAAATATAAGCTGGTTGACAGTATGCTATCGGTAGTGTTGCCTCCTGACGGGGTGCCCGACGCTCGCTGGAATAAATCGCCCACAGAAGAGGCTTTAGGAGATTTTCAAACCCTTATCGATGAAGAGTCAATATACAAAAGCAATTATGACCTGCAACGTCGTGAAAGTAAATTTATTCGATTCAAACCAAACTGAAGCGAATTGTGTTTTTGTTCTGAAATAAATACGGAAAATTGGATTTTTCAATCGTAGTTTTATTTTTAAATTATTAACATCGGCAATGGATAAATAATATCATAAAAACAAAATGTTATTTATTTGAACGATGAAATTTGTTGTACCGTGAATTTACGTCCTCCCTTTCTATTAGTTCCTCGTCTATCAAAACTTCGAAATCTCCAAGCGCTTCGGCGCTAGGGATTTTGTTCCATCTGGCGTCGGGTATACCGTCTGGCGGCACCACTACCGATACAATGTTATCGATTAATTTGTATTTCAGTATACGATCGTTATGGGTAGTCGACTGCAGAGAGGGCGAGGCATTCACCTCCACAAGCCAGGGCTTCAGACTATCGTCAATGATAATATCGTATCCATAACATTCGAAACAATGTCGATCGTTCGCCATAACTGGGGCCACCGCTTTCAACGAATGTACGATAAGCCACTGCATTTCTGAAAATAATTTCTCAGTTACCGCACGTCCCTTGGTGCCTTCCAAATATAATCTGAAGTTCTGTATACTCATCTTGCCGCCATGTAGGCTATTATAGTCCCCACCGTGCTTCTGTACGCTCACATTAGTCAAATGCACATACATGTTGTCTAATTCTGTAACGCTAGTGTCGTATTTCACCGTGCAGAATCTACAGAATCCGTGTTGAAATAAATAAGCTTTCAACGGTCGAAATGACGTCACTAAAACATACAATCTGAGATCGAATTTTTTGCCTCCAATCAAAAGAGGGTTGTCTATATAGCGCGATATAACATAACTTTCTTTACTGCTGAGTTGCGGATGAAAAGGGGTTTTCGCCTCGCGCGACCATTTCTTCAGTTTAGAAAGTTTATTGATCAAGAAAATTCCAGCTCCCTGAGATTTCCCACAAGGTTTCATGATCCACGTGCTCTGTGGAGATTTTCTATATTCCTCCACGAACATGTTGTAGTCTGCGGGCAGTACGTAAGTCACTGGAATAAAATCTAAATGTATGTAGCGCGTGACGACTTGTCCGTTAGGGAGGGGTACGTCAATTTTTTCGCCCAACGGATTGCCTTCCTTTTCGAGTTCCTTCCTATATCTCTTGATATTTTTCACGAGTAAATCTTTCCGCGACAGTTCGTAGTGATTAGGGAAGTGATTTATCATTTGGTTGTCGTTCATCCTGTAGCCGCTTTCGATGCTAAATATGGAGCGGCAGTTTTGTGTGAAAGACCAGTAGAAATTCCATTCTTCCTCGGGCCCGACTTGAATCCACCCTCGTCGTTCGAAGTTACTTATGATGACTGACTTCTCCAAATCTGTGCAATATGTCACTCTGTTTTTATCCATAAGTGACGGTGATAGTCGGCCAATGGGGTGTGGTGATAATTTTCTGGTATCGTGGGTCATATTTTATATACCTTTAGAAAACATTTTAAAATATTATAAATGCTTAGAAATGTTTGTAACTTGTTATAGAAATGTCAATGTGACGGCGTGTATTTTTCGTCCGTTATGCGTAGAGGAAGGTATAATCATGCCATTCAAAGCAGCTTACAAATGATAAGTTACTGTGTTGCATGCCACAGCTAACAATTCCCCTTTAAAAAAGTACGAGGGTTAATAGAATCACAAACGTAATATGAACAGTTTATCATTTTATTAGGTCATTCAGTTTTATATGTATGTTGCGACCTATCGGTAACTAATCTTTAAGTTTCCCCAAACGAAAAGTTTCCGCGAGATAGCCGATAAACTTCTACTTTGCCGAAGCTATTACTTTACAGCGGAGACCAAACTGCACAAATAAATCTTGATTGATGATCATGCGATGAAAGAGATTTTTTTCAAACCCTCCAACTACGCTCAACATTAAGGTAAAAAAGAATAAAATCCATTGTGTCTTCAGTTTACCATCCAATTTAGTGGAGGCGACTTCAATCCCCCGAGGAAATCTCCTTCAATATTTTCTCTTCTTTTGTTTGTTTGTATCATTTTCTCTAAACTACAGCGCGATCAGCCACGTTCTCGTTTAAGACGTACGTGTTTGTAATAACGCTACGTAAATAACTCTCAATAAGAGTAAATATTGTGATAAGCAAAGACATAATAAGCATTTACAAACAAACAGAGGGAATGTTGCCATAAAATGTGTTATTTACCGTTGAAATATTCAGACTCAATACGCCGACCTCAATCACACAGATGTAATCAAAGGATCTGCATCAAAAAAGGATGACAGTTGTATGACGAAGGTCAGCGGTGACTGTGTAATTTTCTTTGTGTCATTCGAAACGTACAAATATTTATTTTGTACGTTTCAAATGTTTCAACATTGTTTTTTTGGCTGACACGTTCATTGTCTATTATGTTTGGTTGAGAGAAAACGAACACAAAACAGTGTTTTATTTTTGCAAAGCATTAACTGATTGTTTTAAAATATTTTGTGAACAATGTTTTTTTTATACTGGCAGCAATCTTTTATTAAACTTTAATGATAAAACGCAATACACCGATTTGCAGTGCAGTCTAGATTTATTTTTACTGATCAAAATAATTATACGAAATCCAAATCTCATGTCGGCAAATACATAAATTGAAATCGTAACGTCATAACGAGTTCTCCATTACCGAAAGTTTCACAAATAAGCAGCGCATTAATTAAAGTTTAACAAAAAATAATTTACAAACACCTTACTTTCTTATTCATCTCTTTCATCCCACAACTTACTTACTACAACACTTAAAATACGAAAAGCATGATAAATGCAGCTCACGAAGAGCTGAAGCGAAATACACACTCGTATTACTAAAGAATATTGCGAAAATATTAAATAAAATATCAAGTTTTACACTTACAACTTCTCTTGAAAACGGAAACCGAATAAGCATTAAATATGAAGGCGTAAACGAAACGTAAATTGCTTTACAAATAATAAGCGAAACCTACTCGCATTATTAAGATATGGCTTTCTTTAAAAAATGAATAAAATAATGTGAAAACTCTGAGCACTTATTATTCGCACCGTACTAATGATGCTGAGGTTGTTTAAGTCGTGTTCAATTTGTTTTTCGTTGGCTTTCAGCCTATTCATTACTATACGTTAAAATTCGTGTATGTCGGCCCTTGACCTGGTGAAATAAATAAATTCTCATCTTTTTAGCGGTGAAGTGGAAAGTCTCCGCAAATTGGGGTTCTGTCTAATGGATCGTGGAAACAGTTGAGAACCCTCGTGATTGCGAAGCAAATGGAGTGTTGTTCGATTTGCTTGTCAGCACTTTCGCCCGTGTAAATAACAGGTGAACGTTTTATGTTTTTTTAACACGTGGTTTGGATAATCAATATTTTTTTCTTTAGCAGGTGGAGTTCTGCAAAACCGACATGATAGGGCCTATTCACTAAAGAGTGGGCACAGTACATACTATTCACATAGGGATGTGTAATTCCAGACCACGCACATTTTCTTTTGGTTTTCTTTAGCAGTTTGTCGAAGATTTGCTTTTTTTCTCGATGTTGTATCCCCATTGTTTATAAATAGTATGTTTTAGATATGTGTCGTCTTTTAAATTTATGTTTTTTTTTATTGTGTTGAATAGCGAGAGCATGCTATTCGCCTGATGGTAAGCGATACAACCGCTCATGAACAATAGCAAACCAAACAAGACTTTGAATTACAAAGCAATGCTTGGCATTCCACTGCGCTTGCCACATTAAGACATAAGATATTAAATCTCAATATGTCCAGTAGCTACTCAGACTACAATAAATAAGAAATAAATAAATTTGAGTATCAATATTACCCTAAAAACTAGGAAAATTTTGAAATCTGACAACAACACACCTTCTGACAATTCTGAAACGTCGCACAGCGCGTTGCTTGTTATGAACGCGGTTGAAAGTAGTGTAATATGAGTTTTTCTTGCTTTATTTTTTTATTAAAGACAAACTTTATCACATTATGTAAAACGGATCTTTTAAATCGAACACATTAATTATACCTGATAACATTGATGACATTTATCAATCGTACAAAGTTTTTTGTCACCCTGTATAAGAAGTCGGATGAGAACCACCAAAAAAGAAAGAAAGAAACGACAATAAAGACACTACAATGCAAAATGTTATACAAATAATATTATGATGAACATAACCATAAATATCATAAGAAAACAAAATGAAATCTTGACAAAGTATTAAAATCACGACAGTTTAAACTGCTATTTATCGCAATATAACTTTTTTCAAAATTGAATGTTTAGTACTATTGGAATAACAAACAACAAACTAACAAAGCCTCAAATGAGATGCAGACCGCTGGCAATTTCATTTTAACTGATAATGATTATACTGCCTGTGACGTATTTTGTTTGGCTGAATGATGAATTTGGGAACAATGCTTAAGTATCTACCTTTTTACTTGGTAGCTTTATAAGGTATGAAATGTTTTTATGTAACAAAGGACATCACTGAAAGAAAAAATACTTGTATGTAGCTCATTAGGCAGAACACGATATTGTGAAATTTTATACATTTGCAGTGCTTTCATCCGTCCTAAATGAAACACGGGGCGCGCCTGTCGCTATACTGGGTACAAGTACAATTTAACTTAGTCTTCAGCTATTTTAACAATCCAAACATATACAAGGTATATCCAAACTGCTACCGAAAACGAAGCCTGGCAGTAGTTTTAGTGACTGCAGACACAATGAAACTAAATATTTTGCAAAAATACGCGACGAATTTCTTTTGTATTTTTTTTTTCTTTTCATTGTATTTAGGTTTTGATTATACACTGCTGTAGCTACTCAAATGGAAATAAATCAAAATACTTTTTTAAATAAAGTACGGTACAATTAAGTTTACTTAACATAAACGTTTTAGCCTTCCCGACACATTAAGCTGCAGAATGGCATTTTGAGACACCTGTGACGCCCTGTCTACAATATCATGTTATTGAGGCCATTAGTATAACTTAACTTATATTACGAATTTAAGCAATTTTTACATAAAGTAAAATTATTTAAGAAATTGTCTTTTGTTACATGATCTTTCCTATGGGTCTCATTCATAATAAATATTGTCTATTGGATAACTGAATATTCGTGACTTTAAGCTTTTCTTGAAGATATAATATTTAGAAAAATATATTAGTAAAAATAAAATCTATAGAACTTTAGTTTCAAAACGTTTTAATATTTAAAAACAAAAACAAAATCAATTATATGAAAAGATACATCACAGGACATTGCACAAGTACATCATAAAGAAAAACTAATAATATTTAATAATTTTATTACTATTTTACTACAGACAAGATAAAATTTAAACATCCATTTGATAAGTAAGCATGAATACACCCTCATCTATTTTGCATATCGTCTAAAACTTTGGTTATAAAGATTGGATTTACGCAATAGACATTAAAATTTAGTTTACATTGGCATTCATTTGAAACTTTGATTGTTAAGATATGAAAATAATATTTACAAATTAACATTTATCGTATTTTTAACTATAATTGCCTCTATTATTACTAATTGAAATGGAAAATAACATAATAAAGTCTTCACGAGTAAAGATGAATTATAATTTAACGTCTAGTATTTTAATATTCTCTTTCGGAGCCTTCGCTTTTGCTTACTACAAATTGCACTAAGCCAGATATTAATTGGTTTTGAAAGGCTTTCATTTTTTCTAATTCATAATTATTAATTCTAAGACACAATTTATATTAATAAACTATATACTATATAGGTATTTATTGATCCTGTAATAGTTTAAGGCTTAATTGGGTTTATGTTTGACTATTGTACAAACTATCCCATTAAAAAAATTCTGGAAAATACAATTATGTCATATTTTTTATTTCTTCCTATAAAAATAGACATTTCGAGCACAACGATATTTATTGTGTAAGCTTAGTAGTTACTAAGTGCAGTAAGTAAGTTTTCTTACTTAGCAAAAATGTTAGTAGATATTTTTAAGTAGTAATAAGCCTACTGCGGATTTTTAATAATCAAATATTATTTTAAAGTATAAAGAAAACAATATATAGAACTCTAAATCATATTGCGCCACTTTAGATAAGTGAACACAAGTCAGCATCAAAACTAGAAACCTAGAAGTCTAGGAGTCTAAAAAGCTTAAGATCACAAAGCAGTCTAAACATTTTACATCCCCTTACCTTTCAAGATAAACGAGCTGCATGATTTTAGAACATGAAAGACTTTCTTAAATCTGAAGTAAGTACATACGTATGTGTACGTATTTTTCCATTTAAAAGCAAACATCAAAATTTCTGTACTACTTATGGAATAGAAATGAAAGATGATTTGGAAGTGGTAGTGCCACACTGTTGTCAGTCATGGCTCAGAATGAATGGGCAGGCTCGTCCGGGGCGGTACCACTGTCTCACAGGATATCGACGCAAAGCTTTGCTGTCGCGTTTTTTGGGGAGTGATATTGCCAGATGCCCAATACCCCTTACCTCATTCCATACTTTTTCCGTCCCGCTGCCGATTTGGTGGGCCAGCAACATGTCCATGAGCCAAGCGTTGTGGATTTTCATGGGCGGCAGTAATCACTTACCATCAAGTCAGCTGTTTGCTCGTTTCCGGAATTATGTAAAAAAATATATAAACAATGATGTACAGTCAGTTAAACCGACACCAGTACTGAAAAACTAGAACAAGCTTCTAAAATACATCAATAAATAACATAAGTTGTAAATGCAATAAGAATATCGAAATCGTGATAAATTGCATCAGGCTTAACAGCTGTAAGGCTGTCAGGACGGCATTCGAAATAGTACGCAACTAAAATTAGCAACAGACTAAAATTGCGTTCGAATTGTATCTGTTACCAGAACCAGACGGTTTATTAATATGAACCTAACTAATTGTGCTAGCGATTCATACCATGGAATGATTCATGGTTGAATTTAAGTTTAAAAGGATAAAATATATAGGGAGTAAAAGCAAAAAATTCCGCACAATAAAGTCGTAAAATTCAACATCAATAAATATTCAGTGATCTCGTCAAAACTGGTTAAGCTACATAAAAGATAGAAATTAGTTTAAACATAAAACCCGAAGATACAAAAAACATTGTACAATAAACAACCAAACCATAAAACAAAAGAAGTGTTGTAAGAACGAAGTAAAATATTCACGTAATAAACAAAGTTATCGACTCTTCCCCACCTAGATTACGCGAGGGAAATTAATACATTTCTAATAAAACAAAGGAATTTTCATTAGTGGAACTCGTCAGCACTCGTTCAATGGACCAAATTTGGCGCTCATTCGCGAAAACATGCGGAACTGTAGTAAAAATAAAACTTTATATCTTCCTTGACGGCTTTTATGTTATAAATGGAGAATTTCATAATACAGTGTCTAGAATAAGTCCCGGATACGCGTAACTCTGTTTGCAAAGTTATTACTGAATGCCGGAAACAAACAGCGGGATGTTCGCAGAACGCAGAAACAAAGGATATAAGTAAGTGCCTAATTAAATTAGCCTCAAACAGATATAAGTGGATCTTGTCTTTGTGATTATACCGAATGCAGACAAGCCATTAGTTTTGAAACGTGGAGCTTAAGTCTACGCTTTATACCTCTCAGTGTAACTATTACGCATATTGCACTATTAAACTAATATTATTATACTTAATGTCTGTGTGTTCGTTTGTCATAATCAAATGTCAAATACACACAGCCTGAGCATAGACTAACACATGGATTTTAAAAATAAATCATTTTTACGGATCTAAACTTTTGAATTTGGTAATGGTAATATTATCAAGCTAGACTGTAACAGTCACTGAACGGATGAGTTAAACCGCAGTCTGCCCCGTGACCACGAAAGCAGTTAAGTAATCAAAACGTCGGAGAGTAAAAAAGTGAAAAAAAATGAACCAAATTTGCGATAAAATCCGTAAAACACTAATTTTAATTCAATGTGTTACATTCGCGTAAATCTAAGGAAACATTATACGTAAATTTTTGTCTCGATAAAAATATTGTTCCCAGGTAAAATTGGGCTAAGTAACTAGTGCTGTCTCTTCGTAGTCCAAATTAAACCTGCCGAATACTCGTATATCACCCAAAATTGACGTGTAAATTATTACGCCGCCTCATTTTTTTAACGACGTAACATGTCATTCATTTGCATATTTATTGACAACGTAGCACTTTCATTACGACAGCTTATTTCATGTTTTTCATAAAGAAAACATGTTATAAGCAGTATTTTTTTGTTTTATACAGTTTTAAATTATTATTTTTATTGCAATGAATGGCGAGACGAGCATGCCGTTCGCCTAATGATAAGCGAAACGACAGCTTAGGAACAGTAGCCCAACCAAACAACACCTGGAAGTACAAAGCAATGCTTGGCCATCCTGAAACATAAGATGTTAGATCTCATTATTCCAGTAGTTACTCTGGCTACAATGTCCTTCAATCCAAAACCACAACATTTACGCTGCTGTTTGGTGGGAGAAACAGACACTGCAGTGGTATCAACCCTCGTGGCATCTCACATATAACGGACCTACCCATCAGTAAATGTCATCATTAAAGTATTCATATCCTCTGTTGAATTTTGGTACTTTATAGGATCCGTTCCATCATGACTTGGTATTAAGCCAAGACATTAAGAAGAAGCTCTATGGATATTTTATGTACCTGTATTTGTACCAACCCATATACAGATACATGTCCCACTGCAGGGTACGCACTTTACAATCGAGAATATGATTACAAGGGGTTAAGTCATATAGTGCACCACGCAGGCCTATTGCGGGTTGGCGGACTTTACATACCGTAGAAATAATTATTTTAAATATGCAGGTCACCTCAGGATGTTTTCATTCACTGTTATGTTGCGTGGTGATTGTAATCAATACACACATAACTTCACAAAGTCAGAGTTGTGTCCTGGAATTTGAATCCGCGACTGTAAACATGTTGGCAGTCGCGTCTGGTCCGTTACCAACAGACCATCACACTACTTCATTGATATTTTGAAAATGTCAAAGGAAAATTATTGGAATAAATGAGATCGACTCAATTAATTAATATTTAAGTATGTCAAGCAGTAATATTAAACTTAATGTACGGAAAGGCCATTATTTTTGAAAAAAATGCCTCGTATTCATTTTAACCAACCCGCACTAGGCCAGCGTGGTGGACTATACGGCCTAACCACTCTCAATCGTACTCTCGATTGTAGAGTAGGCCCGTGCCCTGCAGTGGGACGTATATGGGCTGATACAGATACAGATACAGATTCATTTTAATTTATTCCACATGACACAGACGACTTTACAGTTTACGAGTATCATCCTAAGTCCGAACCAAGCTAGCACACTCAATGCTAGGTCACGTGATTGCAAATGCAATCAGCAAACTGACAGGTCCTGCGATACAAAGCCCCCGAACTGAGGTGGCAAGGGTATCAACAAAACGAGGGAATACAGCAATCCAATGTGAAAGTATATTCAGTGGTTAAATTGCATTTGGCACGTGCTACTTGAGTTACGATTCAACTGCAAATCGGTTTATGGCTATGGAAACGGTATCGACTGGATTTTATTGCCTATATTTTGGTCAATAAAGATTGAATGATAGATGTAATTGTTCTCAATTAATATTATTAGAAATAAAATATATGAGGCCATTGGTGAAATTCTTGTTGTTTTCTTGTGGTTTAATATATTTTTAATCAATTTAATAGTTGAGCAATACACCAGACCAAATGTTTGTGTGACCCACAATTATTTCGGTTCGCAGAGTTATGAATTCTGATGACTACGTCACATGAAACGCAACCAACATATTATATTAAAATCACCGATTCGATATATTTACAATCTTTCACTTATCTATAAAAAAAACTAACAGAACTCTTTAGTATCAGAAAAAAAGAAGAAAAATTATCGAATGTACAAGAGAAATCTCAATTTTACCGTATTTCGGATTCACCGCAATCGTGAAAAATTCCCTTCTGCGTACTCCGACAATTAAACCCAGGAACAGTTTGCCTGCACACGTATTTCCTGCATATCGGGTCCTTTAAGCGAAGCATGAAGAAGCAATTAACCCGGCCAGCATAATTAAGGCGACCATCGAGAGATGCTCTCTCCCCTCGTTAGTGAACATTTTTTACTGCAATTTATTTACCATTAGTTGCCGTCAACGTATTTCTACTACTATAAATATTTGCACTTAATTTATATTAGAATGTAATGTTTATATTATAGTTATGCCATTATGGCATTCGAGCCAAAATGGCAAGAGATCGCCGAGGACAGCATGGAGTAACAATTAACAAAGAGGAGGCCTTTGCCCATCAGTGGGACTTATCATAGGCTATTTAAAAAATATATCACTTCTTTAATTATGAAGGAAAATATTGTGAGGAACCCAGTGAGTTACTATGACAAATTCAAAAGTATATGAAGGTATAGTATAACGCAAATCAAACTAAATTAATAAAATGATGAAACTAAACCGGAAAGGATTGTTATTTCTCTCAGTTACCAACATTTATATTTATAAGTATATATCATAATATATATAGCACACAATAAATAAATCTCATCACATTGATGTCATGTACACGAAAGGATTAAATATAAGCATGCAAACGGTCGTAAAATTATGTTTAAATCAGTCGAGAAGATAGATAAAAAATTAGTGAGTGAGTATAAGATAGAACGATAAATCTCTATTTACAAGGTACATTATTGGCAGTATAGCATCACTTTAATCTATCATGTCTGGGAACTAAAATTGAGACGGAAATTGTGCTACCTCCCTTTAAGCAACAGATTACATCTTGCAGATACGTGTGTATGTTCGTATTATATATTTTCATACATCTTGTTGTAAATTGTAAAGGGATTTCAAAATAATACTGGTGGTATATACTTACTGGTATCTCATGTGAGAGGCCATCTGGGTGGGTACTACCGCAGTGTCTATTTCTCCCGTCAAACAGCAGTGTTAACGCACTGTTGTGTTTCGGATTGAAGGGCAAGGTAGCCAGAGTAACTACTGGACATATTGAGACTTAACATCTTATGTCTCAGAATGGCGAGCGCAATGGAATGCCAAGCATTGCTTTGTAATTCAAGGTGTTGTTTGGTTTTGCTACTGTTTATGAGCGGTCATATCATTTACCATCAGGCGAACGGCATGCTCGTCTCACTATTCATTGCAATAAAAAAAAAAAAGAAACTATTGTATGACAAAATGGCGAGTAATATCTTTACAAAACAAGCTGATGTATCGCCATCTTTATCTATGTACACTATTAAAATAAAATATTTTGGATTTGAATTGAAATTGTTTTATTATTGGAATAAAAACCATTGCAATTCCATTGAGGATAATCACAACTCTTTCTTATTGTGGTCGTGACCTAATTTGTATCTCGTTAAAACATAAACAGTTTATAAATGGAAATGTCGGGAGCAGAAATCCAAAGGCCATCAAACTTTGCGTAACATTGTAAAAATAAATATACTTTGTTTTGTTATCATAATACTGGGGTTACAGACCCATTTCTGTATCAGCCCATATACTTTCCATTGCAGGGGACGGGCCTCCTCTACAATTGAGAATGACTAGGCCATTTAGTACACTACGCTGGCCTAATGCGTCTTAGTAGACGTCTTAGTGTCTTTTCGTGTGATATGAATCAGTTTATATTTATCACATTAAAATTTTATCCCAGCTTATCATCACTATCCTTAAGAATTTACTTAAAGCATTGTTTATATCGAATCGAGTTGTTTTAAAATATTTTTTGATACAGACGTAGGCTGTTCATGTATATGACTTAAACACTGGTAAGCCACACTTTTTCTCTATAATGCTGCACTCCAAAAGCAGATCATAACATAAAGTTTACTACGCGCTACGCAATAAGTCTAATTCAACGCAAAACGTGTACATTGCGTAGCACATTAATACGCGCCGGCTACAGTACTCTGTCGTAGCAGTGCTACGGACGTGCTCTGACGCGTTGAATGTCATTACGCTCGATTACCATGCGCTTTGTGTACTCACATACAAACGCCATGCAATAAGTGCCACTCCAGCTAAATGTGGGCGTTAATTAATACGATACTGATATTGTCGATGTTTAAGCTCATCCGCATTTCGGAACGAATTATAATAAAAAAATATGTAAATCAATTTTTATGTGAGGAAGTTATGGAAAATTTTAATTTGTGTAATCTATGTATTATAAAACAATCATGAATACTAATGAAAATAACTAGGTCAGGTTTACCAATTTTGGGATAACTATTTGATTCAACAAAACCATAATAACAGACACCAACAAAACGTACTCGTACTTGACGTAACACCTACAGGCGAACTGAATACTCTTTTAGAAAGGTTACCTGGACAGACATAAAGGGCTTTACACATTCTATGTAAATATAGATGGACATAGCTAGGCTAGTCAATATTCCGAGGCAGCGAGTATTTGTGACGGGTGGGCCCGGGACGGTGTCGTCAATTGAGTGCAATTTCCGGCAATTCCGCCTTTACCTTTCAGCATTGGAATGACGACGACTGTAAATATGTATGCGCAAAGTTCAGTGGAAATTTGAAAATTTCAGGGAAATAAACTTGCTATTTCCTGTTTGAGTAAAAGTTAGAAAATTCATTTTTTTTTTAGATAAATGTCAATATATAAATGTATAATTTAAAATACTTCAGCTTAGATTGATCAGTAGTTAAGGAATATATTACTTCTGGTATGATATCGATGATGTTGATGAAATGTGACAAAAAATTACCTGACCATAAGTGCAGTGCAATCTCAAAAGGCTCTAGAATAGCTACCGACAAGCTATGATGATTGCTTGCCGCTTGAAACAATTATTCCGACCTTATCAAAATCGAAAATACAATCATCGTAAAGGTGGACAAAGGAGACGGGCGCATTAGATGCTGACGTCACACTTATGGAATATCTTATCAATATTATTAGCCCATTTTTATCCAATAATAACAGCGAAGAAGTATATACACCGTATAACCATGATATATTATGCACAAAACATGTATTTTTGCACTATACTGCATAGTAATAATTTCTTTACTTCCAGACTATTGAGTAGACACTTTTTAATCTATTTTTGATATAATTGTCTTATCCCTATAAAATAATGCATATACTAACTCTGTAAGACTAGGATCAAGGTACAGTGAAATTTCGCCCATCTCCTTTCATAAAAGATATTGACGTACGCAGCTAAGATCTGTGTTGAATGTCCCTATAACTCATTATTCTCATAACTTTCACATTTGTACCAGGAAAGTATTCTCATAAAATATTAGTTAATAAAAAATACACCCAACAGTCACATATATAGTATCCTGACCCCACAATAACGTTGAGTCTTGTATCGTGGGTATCAGGAACTACGAGAGACTTTTCAGTCTCACAAACATCCGAAATAAATATCTGTAGTTCACACAAACATTTTTTTCAATGCGGGGATAGAACCCGCGGCCTCTCATTTCACAGCCGGCGTCTAACCAACTGCGTCACGAAGGCTCTCAATTAATGTTGATGTTAATGTCTAAAGCACTACATAAAAAGCGCCAACTTACATTCATACTAAAACTTCATAATGCCAGTTGGTAACTGTTCAAGTAAAGGATTTATATACGGGAAAGTGATGCGTGCGTCGCGTTCATTATAACTCAAGCTCATATAATACACTGTGAATACTTATATACAGCGCTATGTGATTAATAACTCCGAGCATGACGCGGCTCTCCTCGGATTTTTCAATCGAAGTTTTAGCAAGTTTCTAAGCTTCACGCAAAAACGTGACATTAAAATATTCACGAGGCCAGTGGCCCGAAGTCGATCGATCAGAGAATAGCCTACCGCTTCACTGGGGTTGTGATTTTTTGAAAGAAAAAGCCTATAGCTTATTAAAAAGCCCGCTGCAAATTAAGGGTATTGTTTGAAACGTTTTTATTAAAGCTGTGGAAACCGCTGGTGATTTCACAGCAAACTATTTTTTGCTCGAAACAAAAAAGTGCGGGCAGTTAATGCACGAATTATAACCGAATATTTACATATATGTAAATGTATATTAAATTTAAATTGATAATCTGGGCGATGGAAATAAAATCCGCTTCGGGGAAAATCGGATTATGAACACTGAAAGGATATTAAAATATTGAAGCTTTAATTGAATCCATAGATTCTAAAAAGCTTCATATTATATTTATTTATTTTTATTTATTTATACTCTTTATTGTACATCTTAAGTATAATCTATACTATTAATTAATAATCATAATTATTTACAATTTAGTATTATATTATTTATTAATTAATGGATAATATTGAGGGTACCTCAAGCGAACAGTGTCGTGTCTACGTAATTCCGCCGATTAAAATTGTTTAAATAGTTTTTTCTATAAGTGTTTTGTTATAAAACAGCAACATAGTGCCCAATAGTTGCTAGTTATCGTTTGCAAACCGATTCAAGAACATATTACTCTAAAAAGTGCATCACAAATTTCAGTTCAAAGTGGCTACTTACTAGTGAAATTAAGGACCCAATATCATCAATAAGGTATTCCACTTGAAGCACATTATCATACAAACAATTAATGGACAAAATTACTTACATAATATAAGATCTACAAAGTGAAAAAAACAAAACTACCTTGTGTGATGGTTACATCAATAATTCCAAATAAAAACTGAACTTTGGACTCAACCGTAATAGCAAAAAATAAATAGTGCAGAACCGATAAAGGAACACACTAATTCGATAGCCAATGTAACAGCTCTCTTGGCCTGCAGGCGTTCACTCAAGCTCCCAGCCGACAAAAGTAGTGAGTTCGAGACCTACAGTTGCAGAGGCGTTTTTTAATATTTATTTTCATAATCAATTAATACAAATATTCCCAGATAAATTTAGTGACACTGCTGTGAATTATTAATATAAAGAGCATATCATTTGAAGTCGACACCAAGGAAAAGTATAAAGTAACATAATAAATTGATCTATACACGAAATGGCTAGCGTCCAGCGCACTCCACCAAAAACCCAAATAAATAGTCAGAACCAAATGCAGACCCAACCAGAATCCAATATCATCACGACCATCTCAACAAATGACAATGTAGTTGCGTCAGTTAGAACAAAACGTCCACGCAAAGCGAAGTCACCACCAGGTGGAAGTGCCCAAACCGCGCAAAACACGGACAAAACTGACAACGATTATATTTCCAAAACTCTAATGGAACATACAGTCTTAATGACCAAACTACTGGCAGAAATAGGAGAAATAAAGACGCAAAATAGTCAAATACAGGCCACAAACATTGAAATTCGTAAGGCTAATGATGAAATTGTTCAATCAATGACTTACATAAATCAAAGTTTTGAAGATTTACAAAAAGAAGTTGATAACCTGAGAAAAGAACGTCAGGAACAGACAGACTACATTGAAACTCTTGAAAAAAGAGTAATTGATTTACAACAAAGGTCGCGCTCTGCTGGCATTGAAATTCGAAATATGATACAGGAAAATAACGAATCAAGCAATAGTCTTACAGAAACAGTATGCAAAATTGGAAATATTGTTGGAGTATCCATACCTGGGTCACTCATTCGTGATGTATATCGCCTACCAGGAAAGCCCACAAATCTAATGACACCACGTCCAATTATCGCAGAATTTACAACAGTTCAAACAAAGCAATCTCTCTTAGCTGCTGTACGCTCATTCAACAAAGGAAGAGGAAAAGACGATAAATTAAATACAGCAACTCTTGGATTAGCAGGAAACCCTCAACCAATATACATTACCGAACAATTAACAAGTAATAGTAAGAAACTTTTTTATCTAGCCCGAGAATTTGCCAAGAAAAATGCCTACCAATACTGCTGGACCTCAAATGGCAATATCTTTCTGCGAAAGATAGAAGGTGACAAGCAAATATTAATTCGTTCAGAAAAATGTCTTCAAAACCTTGTAAACAAAACCTTGTGACTATTGATTGCACTTATCAAAAATTATATATCATTATTTGTACTAAACTCTCCATATATTAAACGCTATCAACTACAGATATTCGTAATCACGTTCGCTAACACACAACTACTTCATCATCACCAAATACAAAACGACATAACACCAACATTAACATTCTCTCACTCTGTAACATGCTTACTTGGGCGATGTGTAAGTCAAATGTCTTCCACTATAACTAGTAAGCTACTATCGTTCTTCTTAGGTCTCCTTTTTCGGTATCTTACCAATATGTCTAAATGGCTATAATGAACAACATTATTAATGAAATCGACTCCTTAAACTTAGAACATTGTTTCACCTGCAGACCAGAGGACACCTCAAGCTACATAAAAAATTCAAATGGCAATATTAAACTACTACATATGAATATACGTAGTGTAAACAAAAACTTTAACGATCTTCAGGTCCTATTAACGTTGATAAAAATTAATTTCGACGTAATCATATTAACTGAATGTTGGCTTCATAAAACTACGCATATACCTGCCCTAGACGGTTTTGAACTACATTCTACAAATATTAATAACAATCAAAACGATGGGATAATTATTTTTATCAAAGTAGGACTTCGTTATACAGTGCTGGAACCAAATTTTAAAGGAGGTAATTGTCTCATATGCGATATTGATAACAAACTGACTGTGGTTGCTATCTACAGATCTCCTTCCTTCAGCTCTAGGGCTGACTTTGAAAATTTTCGTAATAGCCTGTCTAATATTTATGACAATTTATCCTGCGCTAATATAGCTTTAGTGGGTGATTTAAATATTGACATCACACCGGGAAATAGAAATGATAAGTGCTATGACTATCTCACTCTTAATGCCTCCAATGGACTTATGGCAACTCATCACATCCCTACCCGATTGGACAAATGTATCGATCACATACTACTTAAATCCAAACTACCTAATACCACACTCGTCTTGGATTCGTATATAACCGATCATAAACCACTAATAATGTGCTTGGAAAATGCCAACCCAACACGTAATACAACATGTACCACCACTCGCGTCAATCACAATGCAGTTATCTTAGAGGTGCAAAGTCTTGATTTTTCAGACATATATCAAGCTAAAGATGCAAACCTATGTTTAAACAAGTTTATAGAAATTCTAAATATAGTTATATCAAAGCATTCCGAACAGATAAAAATCCCAAGACAAAAAAGAGTTTTGAAACCGTGGATAACTACGGGCCTACTGAGATGTATAAAAAATCGAGATAAATTGCACAGTAAAACAAGGAGGGAACCTGACAACCAAATTTTAAAAACTACGTACTTGCGCTATCGTAATTACTGCAATGCCTTGCTTAAAAAATTGAAAATAGCTTACGAAACCACTAAGCTTGAAGCCGCCGAAAGAAATCCTAAAACTCTATGGAAAGCAATTAAAGAAATAACCAATACACAGAAAACAAACTCTAGTCCAACTGAGCTTTTAAAAATACGGAGTACGCCTAAATCCTCAATTAACGAGGCATGCAATTACTTTAGTGACATCGGAAAAAACCTGGCTGCAAAAATATTGTCACATAAACAAGCTCCATTAACTCAATCTTGTAACCAATTCTCGTCTAGAGAGGATAATCAAAGGTCACCTCCAAACTCCTTAACAATACTTGAAACTGATGACGCTGAGGTGGAATCTATTATTCTGCAGTTACGCAACGACTGTGCTGTCGGATGGGACAATATCTCGACCAACCTATTAAAGTCGTGTCGTCATACATTAGCTCCGCCGCTGACGTACATCTACAATACCTGTATACAGACGGGGGTTTTTCCACAGGCACTTAAAAAGGCAATAGTATACCCAATTCATAAAGGGGGACCTAAAGACTGCATCAACAACTACCGACCTATATCGGTTCTCCCGGCCCTCTCGAAAATTCTGGAAAAAATCCTTAACAAGTCACTCAGGCCCTTTTTAGATAAAAATCATATGATTGCTAATAACCAATATGGGTTCCGATCTGGAGTATCGGCAGAGGATGCTGTAATTGATTTTACACAACAAGTTGCAATAAATATGGATAACCAGATTAAATGTGCGGGTATATTTCTAGACCTTTCGAAGGCTTTCGACACAGTCTCTATACCCATACTTATCTCAAAATTGGAGCAGTTTGGTGTGCGTGGCATACAACTTGATATTTTCAGAGACTACCTCACAAATCGCAAGCAAGTAGTAAAAATAGATGCCCACCTAAGCGATGAGAAATTAGTGACTTGTGGCGTTCCTCAGGGGAGTATTTTGGGCCCTACACTATTTCAAATATATGTAAACGGTCTTTGCACGATGAACCTTGATAGCTGTAAAACCTTTGCATATGCCGACGATACTGTAATCCTTGTTTCTGGTTCCAATTGGGATATTGTTAAAGTTAAAGCAGAAGCAGCTTTATCTAAAGTAATGCAATGGCTCAATTCCAACCTGTTAACCCTAAACCTTGATAAATCCACGTTTATTCCGTTCGCTATCCGTTCTAATAGTGCACCAAATCACAACTTCTCTATCAATGCACACTCTTGCCTTAATCGTTCATATTCTTGTTCTTGCACGTCACTTATAAAAAGTGAGAGGGTCAAATATCTGGGTGTACTGATAGATCAAGGTCTGAGATGGGATGAGCAAATCGATGCGGTCACCACGAGGACAGTGCGCCTTATCCACATTTTTAGATCTCTTAAAGATTGTGCTACGAAGAGTACTCTCATAAAAGTATACTATGCCATATGTCAGTCCATCTTGGGCTATTGTATTACAGCTTGGGGTGGCGCGGGCAAAACCATCTTCCTTAAGTTAGAAAGAGCACAAAGAGCAATACTTAAAATAATGACAAAGAGGCCCATTAGATACCCAACGACCGAACTGTTCGCGGAGTGTAAGGTGCTTACAGTTCGACAGCTATACGTGCTTAAAACGATTCTGAGAAGACACTCCAGCTTGATCATACCCATTACAAATAGGAGAATAGACATACTCCCAAGAATCCAACATAAAACTACTTTTGCTGGAAAGCAGTACTTTGCTCTCAGTACCCACATTTATAATGAAATTAATAAAGAACTAAAAATACTACACCTAAATAATTATAAAGTCAAAACAAAAGTTACAGAGTGGTTGTTACAAAAAGATTATTTATATACAGAGAACCTACTCACGTACATCACCTAATTCACATCACACACACACACACACACACATACACACACACACACACACACACACACACACACACACACACACACACACACACACACACACACACACACACACACACACACACACACACACACACACACACACACACACACACACACACACACACACACACACACACACACACACACACACACACACACACACACACACACACACACACACACACACACACACACACACACACACACACACACACACACACACACACACACACACACACACATACACATACATACATTAAATACACAATTATTATTATTATTTTTTTTTGTATTAGTCTTAATTCATTGTAAAAAATATCATAGAGGTAGACCGACACTGATATTATTGCGTTTATTGCGTTTATTTTGTAATACAAATTATCAATGAAAAGGTAATAAAACACACTGACCCTTAAAATACAGGTTATCCTAGTTTAAGAGTCAGAGAATTAACAATTTGCACGGATTTGTACAAATAAATGGCAACTAGATAATAATGATCTACCCTGTGTATGTTCCTTTTTACGAAATAAATAAATTATTATTATTATTATTATTATTCTAAATAATTAATCAATGTATGGCTGCACCGCGGAATAGTACGTAACTGTCAACTTAGTTTTGGTCAGGCGATTTCTTACATTACCATAATATTACACCTTGGATTTAATTTTATCGGTTAAATATTTGAAGCTGTTTTGTAACTTCATTTTTATAATATTCTTAATTAAAGCATGAGAAATTAATAGAATTTGGTAATTGTTTTTTTATTTGTTAGATGACAGAATGTTTTAGCCACGATAAAATAAAAAGCTTATGAACGATTCGTTATTGATATATGAACATTTAACGATGATATAATATTATATAATCACAACAGGACAAATATCCTATTTTAAACTAGTGTACTCGTCCATATGCAATATAATACAATTAAATATTATTATTAATAAATAAATATTATTATCAATCAAGGCTGCCAACATGTTCATGGTGGTCGCGGGTTCAAACCCCAGGGCACACCTCTGACTTTTCGGAGTCATGTGTGTATTGATAGTCAATCACCACGCACTAAAACGGTGAAGGAAAACATCGTGAGGAAACCTGCATACCATAGCGGTTCATAAGAATTTCTATGGTATGTAAGTCCGCCAACCCGCACTAGGCCAGCGTGGTGGACTAAATGGCCTAACCACTCTCAATCGTACTGTCGATTGTAGAGTAGGCCCGTGCCCTGCAGTGGGACGTATATGGGCTGATACAGACAGATTAATCAAGTACTGTAAGTAGATAATTCAACAACATTATCAGATAAGAAATAACAACACCATATTCGGATGGCTCGCAAACACAACATCCTCGCGCAAACATTGTTAAGAGATAAATATTTGTACTCCAAGCTAGGTATTTGCACTCTGCTTTGTGTCTGTAATAAGAAAAAACTAGTGTGTGGTTTGAGTTTATTTTCAACGCTCTAAGCATAGCAGAGCTCTATACATTTTTCAATATTTTCACAAAGAGTAATAAATCCTAAAACAAAGCGCCAGGCTCTAGTGACATCAATTCAGAAATTACCAACTGTCCAGAGAGTAACAAGCGCCAAATTTTAAAGTTTGTTATGGACAAAGGCAAGTTTCAGCGGTGGATAAAACTTGTGCAACATTAACCGCTTCGGAAGTTCTTTGCTGCTTAGCATATAGAATGGCATGGGAGCGTGGTGTTATTTTTCCACAGGCACAAACATTAAAATGCAAATATGCACCGTATGCACAACATCCAAACGAGCGGGTTTTTTAATGCACCAACTACATAAGTACTAAGTAATTTTAGACGTTGCACCAGAATTTTTAAACTCTCGCTGGCGTGTGAAAAGCAACGTTATTTATGTTTAAAATGCGGCAACTTTACATATTTATGTTTAAACTTCACATCGCTCACAAAGTTAACACATTTAAATTATTCTTAAATTCATCTTATTTTAATGTTTTTGGGTCGGCCTCCGTTATTAGTTTCATCTTTCTCTAAAAGTTCCTCGTCAATGAGTAAGTCGAAATTACCTAATGCTTCCGCTGTGGGAAGTTTGTTCCAGCGAACATCTGGAATGCCGTCTGGGGGCAAAACGACCGTCAAAATGTTATCTATCAGTTTGTATTTTAATATCCTGTCGTTGACAGTCGTCGATGTAAGTGACGGCGAGGCATTTACTTCCACGAGCCACGGCTTCAGTTGATTGTCTATTATTATGTCGTAACCATAACACTCAAAACAATGTCTGTCGTTTGCCATCACTGATGATACTGCCTTCAGAGAATGAACAATTAACCACTGCATTGCCGCGAATAACTTTTCAGTTACAGCTCTGCCTCTAGTACCTTCTAAATACAATCTGAGGTTTTGAACAGTCATCTTCCCGCCATGTATGCTATTGTACTCTCCGCCGTGTTTCTGTACACTAACATTTGTAAGGTGCACGTACATATTATCCAACTCCGTCATACTAGTGTCGTACTTTACCGTACAAAATCTACAAAAACCAAGTTGGAACAAATAAGCCTTCAGAGGTCGGAAAGAAGTAACCAACACGTAAAGTCTTAGATCAAACTTTTTGCCTCCTATTAGCAACGGATTGTCTATATACCGGGATATAACGTAACTTTCTTTTGTAAGTTGCGGGTGAAAAGGCGTCTTCGCCTCGCGGGACCATTTCTTCAATTTCGACAGTTTATTTATAAGGAATATTCCGGTACCTTGAGATTTTCCACACGGTTTCATGATCCAAGTGCTTTGCGGGGACTTGCGGTATTCTTCAACGAACATATTGTAATCTGCTGGTAGGACGAACGTGATAGGAATGAAATCTAGATGCGCATAGCGTGTTGCTACTTGACCTCCGTGTAGAATAACTTCTGTTTTCTCAGCTAAAGGATTACCTTCTCTCTCCAATTCCTTGCGGTACCTTTTGATATTCTTCACCAACAAATCTTTACGGGACAGTTCGTAATGGTTCGGAAAATGGTTTATCATCTGGTTGTCATTCATCCGGTAGCCACTTTCGACGCTGAATAAATTTCTGCAAGTTTGCGTCGACGCCCAGTAGAAGTTCCACTCTTCGTCCGGCCCTACTTGGTTCCACGCGCGCCTTTCGAAATTACTCATCAAAACTGACTTTTCCAAGTCCGTGCAGAAGTTTACCCGACACCGCTCGACGGGGGGTGCGGTTACTCGTCCGTACATAGTGTTGGCTATTTTCTTCGCCTCGTGATTCATTGTAGCGCAATGGATGTGTATCGACAAATATTTGCCATACAGGTGCGTGCTCCGTTGTCATGGCTTTCTGTAAATATAGCCCGCTATTGGCCGACATCCAATCTCGTCCGTTTCGCTATGACTACGTGTAAACATTACCCGTATTGATTTTCAACGGGATTTTTTATCTAACAGATTGGGTGCGTAAATATTTTAACGGTTTTCGTGCTACATAGTGAAAATATCGGAACTACATAAAATAAAATATAGATATTTTTATATAACAATGTTTCATTGAGAATGAAAGGAAGTTATTAAATAATGATTCCTGGTATAATGCTACAGGAATTTTCCTAGAAAAATTATAATGTTTTATACTTTGTAAATACACATTATACGGTAGTCTTTAATAACTCAGGAAATATAAAATGCAAAATAAGCTAATTATATGAAATATTAAATTTTATACCGAAGTGCTGTAAGATTAATGCCGTTATAAAAAGAGGTAAAGGTGTTTTATGCGTTAATATTGTTTTGGCGTTTTATGGCACGCACGTCATAATGCAACGTCGGGCTTCTAAATTGGCTTTAAAAATATATAATCTGTGCTTATAAACCTCTGTTTTTATTTTGTCAATATTATAATAGGCAAATGTAATTATATTAAAATGTGCGTATTAAAATGTCATTAAGTATGATGTTTGATATGTGACTTGTGGTGAAACCAGAAACCTAATCTAAAATATGTCTTAAACTTCAGTAAAATTATTATATTCTTTGCCTTAGACATAGCATTAAATCGAAGAAAAATAAAATCAAAGCAGTTTATTAATAACAAAATCGTGTAAAATTTGCATCAATACATGTAGTAAGCTACCACACTTAGCTAATAAAACCCCTCTGGTTTCCTTTAGTAATTGATAAATAATTCAGTTACATCGCATCCCGCACGACAATAAAAACGTCTGTAGCATTCGCAGGTCGGCTGGAAGGCCTACTTAATAATTCCGATAGGAAAAATCTAATCGAAGGAAACGTTTGCAGAATGCTTAACCCAAAGTAGATGTAAAATATACATTTTAATAAAGCAAGCGGGGCTAATGAAGATAATCCTAGAATAATCATATAAATTTCTGTTTTTACCCTTTTTACGTTAAGTAATCAACGTCACATAATATAAAGATCGACTCCTAGAAGTAGTATGGCATAAAAGCTGCGCCGCGATATCCGTAAATAAAAGTGTTATTTCGATGTGTAATGTGTGTTTTACATTCGCGTAAATCTAAGAAACCATTAAATATTTATTATTTTATAAATATTATGCCAGAAAAAATTCCTTCGGAATCACAATCGCTGAACGATTGTCGTTTGTTTTGGCTAATATATTAAGTGTCTAGACTCTACAGTCTAGACCAATAAATCCTTTCACGTCATAACAAATAAAAATATACTTAACAAACCGAGACAATACATCGCAAAAGTCTTCATACTCATATTTTTTATGCGCAGCGCTTAAACCGCTTGTTTTGTAACCCGACTTAAGGGTCGGTAATAAAACACTCATTCCCGCCTCTTACATATGGCATGATTTAATAAATGTTTATTCCTTTCTCCACGGTGCGTTCCCTGGGGACTTGAGGAAATTTGTTTACTTTTCCGCCTCTGGCACCTCTTTGTAATTCACTTAAATATTTTATCAACTTGCTTGGCAACGTTGCGGTTTGACGCTCTTTTTGTGGTTACATGTTACTTAATTATTGTTAAAGTTATTAATATGGTTTGTGAGAGTAGTCTCTCGTAACTTCTGATACCCACGACACCAAACTTTTAACTAGGGGTCAGGATTATGCATATATTGCATATAGTTATTGTATAGTTTGTTATAAATATAATGCCGACTTATTAACATCAGACAGATGAGCCGTGAGACCGAAATTGTATGAAGAGATGAATTAAATTGGAAACAATGACATTGATTTGTGATTGGATTCAACAAAGTCAAAATTCTCTGCCTGCCTTTCGCAGATAAAGGCATGATATTTTTTTAAAATAAATAACACCCAACAGATACATACATAGTCCTGACTCGACACTAAGATCGAGTATTGTGTCGTGTGTATCAGAAACTAAGAGAGACTTCGCTCTCATAAAACACCCAGAAAAATACCCGCGGATCGCACCAATATTTTTTTGGTTAGGTTATCGAACCCGCGGCCTCTCATTCTACACCCAGCACATAACCAACCAATGAGCCATATAGGCTGACTGCAATATTATATATTGTCACGATTTAGATCTAATATCAACAAATACATAACACTCAGGCTGACATTTTAGAGCCACTACTACTTTCCCTCGTTGAAGCAAGTAAATAACTCGTAACAACCTCAAGATTATAAGTGTAATCTAAAAGGATCTTATACCGTAAATCCATTCCATCCAACTCACTTTCGAACTTGCTTTATAGAGTCCCAAGTCTAGCCCATTCTTAATGTCTAAGCACCTTTCGAAAATTTGAAGCCCTGTACTTAGAAAAGGGTCGTAAATAAGCACGGTGCTCATGTCAAAGTTTTAATCAAAACGTACAAAGTTATTTATGTAATTTTCATCACATATAACTAAGTAGCAGATGGTACAAATATGAAGTTTATTATGACGAGGTATGACCGTAAAAGTTATGACCGTCTGTAAAGCTGGTGTTACATTTCATTTAATAATAAAACATTTCGCAACTGTGTTGTAAAAAGATGCTAGATAAGATTGGATTGTATATTCATATGGATAATAAAACACGTTTTTGCTCTCTATTAAATAAACAATGACTCTGAATAAGGTCGTCAGTTGTAACCCAATAGCAAGATACGAAATCTTGTATTGTTATTAAAAACTCTTCGGTCTCAGAACTCTTAGAACCTAAATAAATTATTACAGGCCACACAATTAGAAGTGGTAGGTCTCTTATATATACGAGGGCGCCTGGGTAGGTACCACCGCATTGTACATTTCTCCCGCCAAACGGCAGTAAATGCACTCTTTCGTTCCGGTTAGAAGAACATTGTAACCAGAGTAACTACTAGACTTAACATCTTATGTCTCAGGATGGCAAGCGCAGTGAAATACCAAGCATTGCTTTTTTATTTATGGTGTTGCTTGGTTATGCTATTGTTTATTAGACGAATGGCATGCTCGTCTCGCCATTCATTCATCACAAAAAAGAACAATTGCCTAAATAATCTAGCCTGAAGCCACGAAAGAGCTTTAATTCAAGAATTAAAAAATAAATCTATACATATAAATAAAATTGAAGTGTCTGTTTTAAAAGTGAAAATAAAAAAAATGTCCAACTACATATCGTTATATACACGATACCTGAGTCGAAAATGATTTTACCGAAAAAAAATTTTTGTCTGTCTGTCTGTCTGTTTGTTCCGGCTAATCTCTGAAATTACTGGACCGATTTGGACGGGACTTTTTTTGTCAGGTAGCTGATATAATAAGGAGTAACTTAGGCTACATTTATTTTAGAAAAATAAAGTCCAAGTGTCCAGTACCGCGCGCAGCTCACGCGCATGGTACTATTCGGCCGTCACGTCGGGCGCCTCCCTCCACTTCTCCCACCAACGAATCAATATCACAATTACAAAATATTGTATATAAAGAAATTTAACAATAAATGATAATATAAATAAATATAACGGGACGGGAAATATAGTCGACGGCCCGCGGGAAAAATATAGTTAGTACGCGAAATAATATGTTGTTGCCAAATCAATACTGGACTCAAAAGCTATCTGCACCCGGGCGAAGCCGGGTCCGACCGCTAGTTGTTTAATAAAATAAAATTCAAGTATTACCATCCACAAGAAAAAGTTCGAAAAAATCAATTCACTGTCTTACTAACCAAATGAAGTTAAACAGCGCACCCACATTGCTATATTAATGAACCCAGAACCCCTTGCATAGTAACGTGACTACATAATAACATCGGACGGCTATTAAAGTGCTTTTCTGACCTTTTCCTACCGTAAAAGGTTTCCTAATAAAGACCATAGGCGTAATATGTGACCGGGGGCTGGGTAAATAAATTTTTGTCAAACGCAAAGCGATTATTTTACCCACAAATACCTTCATATAAAAACCTTTAGATTTAGCCGGACATTAGCGAAGATTTAAGATATCATTATGGTCTAGTTGCGGAGTATGCTGGTTGTAAATCGTAGTTTTGGATTCGAGTCCCAGGTTAGGCAAATGTGTGTTTTTTTGTAATTATTTTAAAATTATTCGCTTACCATTTATTTATCGATGCACGTATTAACATATACAAGTAACATATATTTTGTGTATGTACTTTTTTCCACAGGTTATTAATCTATGTACTTAACTAACTACATAATTTTTAGACTTATATACTCGTAATTGAATCGACTAACAGAAAAAATAATCTTCACACAATAATAATTCACCCAATATGGTATATGAAATAAAAATAAGTTATTATCCTTTAAACATTATTCTAGAATATATCCAAACATCTAACCGATAAATAAAACATGAAGATCGTAAATATAAATGACATATTGCAAGTCGTAAATATCATATAAATATAAATTATCAGTCACATAAATTCTCACGGTCCGCGAAGCACAAACTAAGAAATTACATACGACAAATACACAGCATAATATTTGGCTTAATAATTGTGTCAGCTCGAAGACAAATGTAAACTGTGTTGGATTTTAAACAACTATAATTGAATTAGCATTTTGTAAACATAATGTTAGCCTATTTTGTAATTATAATATTACATTCCTGGCTTAAATTCGCAAAAAAGCATTCGAACCATTTTGTGTCCTACGTTAATAGTCATTAATTTTTGTTTGTTGTACCGATATAAATCTTAATAAAGTTTTCATTATGATTTTGCATTTCATCTCCAATATCATGACTGTAAGCCTACTTTACCAACCAATAGTTATATTTACGATACGTTTGTACAAATGCAAATTGTATGTAAATCTTTCAGGATATATGCGCCCGCTTATTGACTGTGTAAACAGATATAAGACGACTGGAGCAATACGCTAATCAATTGGCGTATGATAGCTAACAAACAAATATTGGTTCAGCATTAAATAGAGCATGATGATGAAATTATCTAATAAGTAAGGACTTTGAAGATCGGGACAAATAGAAGAAACTAACAAGGAAGACGGTGGGAGCCCAAGAAAAAACCATCGAGCATACTAACTTACAGTATGGAAATTTTAATTCACTAGGCACGAATGCGATTTATAAACTAAAAAAATCATTGAGATTTTAATAAAGGACCCCAAGACATTCAGAACACAACATCATCGGCGACATAAATTAAATCATTCGCCACTAACTTATCTAACAAATGTGGCGAGTATTGGCGATCTGTCTACTCTCTGAATTATCGCTAAGAGATGCCTATTTTCGCCTCTACGTTCTGTAGCTAAAAATGAACAAAGCTTAGTACTTCCTATACCAAAAAACTCCTAAAATATTATATCACATCCATGTTAAATCCATTTTACCTTACCTAAAACATCTCTATTCAATATTTCCATTAATCTGCGCGTTGTCTGAGAGGCTGTGAGGGCGGCCAGGCGGGCGAAGCCACGGTGGTTTCTAGTAAATTTCGCAAAAGTTTAATTAAAGCCCAGAACTCGAATTAATAAATCTAGCGGGTCTGCACCGCTTGCACTTTGATTTCAAATATTCAACCGAACAATTAGAAATTTGTCATGGGATAAATCAAAATTTATTGGATCTGTGTTGGTGCTACCTACTCCTTATTCGTATGTCGAGTAAGAGAGAAATTGATTCGTTTCATAGTATATTATCATTATGAGTCACTAACATTCCCCAACATCTGTCGTACCAGTAAAATATTATACTGTATAAGAAACTAAAAGGTATCCAAAGGTTGTGTATAATAAATCGCCTTGAGCGATAAGACCGCCATCTGTACTTTTTTGTTCATATGTAATACATGAAAATATTTATCCTCTTTATGAGCAGTTACGAATAAATAAATAAAACACAAAACACTATTTAGGCCCAAACTAAAAAAAGTTTACTAACCACAGCAATCGTTTCAGGCTTTTCGCCCAGCCATGAGTAATAAAAAAACTGCTTAAATAGTGATACATTTGCTCTATAGGCTATAAACCAATGAATACATACATAAATTACAGCCACAGTCCCTGTCGTAACGCGAGGCTAATAGGGGTCATCGGAATCGCTGAGTGCGCTGCCCTAGAAACGCTATTCGTCTACAATGAAGTAACCCTAGATGAGTATTGCGTGATTCCACGAGCACCGGCAGAGTGGATCTGTTTTATTGGAACTATGAGGTTTTTTATTGAGCTAATTGTAGAGCCGTTCTGAGAGGCACCATTGTCTGACGAGAACAATATGTACACACGATAGCCACACACTTAGCTCTGGGTGGTTAGTCTATGAAACGATACGAACTGAATGTTCGGATGTTTGAGGTCAGGAGGAAGATGAAAGTTTACCACTTCTAAAAATCAATACTATTCTCTATTATACTTCACACTTTTTTCGAACTTAGGTTCTGTAGTATGGTTACGACATACGATAGAGGATTCCAACATTTTGTGGGGTATTTAAACGCTTTAGTGAAGTTTTACGCACGGTGTCCGAACATTCGAAATTCGTATCGTTTCACAGAGTAACCCCCCTGACTCGATGACATGAAATGTCGGTCTTGTAACATGATCAGAAACGACCAAGGATTTTTCAGTCTCACAACACACTTGAAAATAATATAAATAGTCTACACTAATCTATATCGGTGTAGAGATTGAACCCAAGGCTCCAAGTTTCACAGCCGGCTTTCCACCCACTGCAATACCGAGGGTCTCAAAAAAGTAGTAGAAAAGGGGGTAAAATGAAACCTGTGCTGCCAGTTTGCATTTAGATATTATTGTCGGAGATTTAATAATCTCTACTCCTTTACTTATACTATACTTTTAGAAAATCATTAATTTATCTAATATTTTCCAGACTGACGACTCGTCTCAAAAAAAAAGCAAAACCATGTGTCTGTTTCGTAAAGTCACAAATTGAATAGGGCTTACTAATACTTAACGATATGAATACTTGAAAATTACTCAGAACATATTTTTTTATTGCAATGAATGGCGAGACGAATGCCAATTCGCTTGATGGTAACCGATAGACCGCTCATGAGCAGTAGCTAAACCAAACCATGAATTACAAAGCAATGTATGGCATTCCACTGCGCTCGCCATTCTGTGACATAAGATCTTTAGTCACAATATGTCTAGTCGTTAGTCTTACTACAATGTCTCTCACAGAGGACTGCAACAGTACATTTACACTACTACTTGGCGGGGGAAATAGACATTGCGGTAGTACCTACTCAGGTGACATCTATGAGAGATCTATGAGAGATATACATGAGAGACCTATGAGTATCTAATTAAATTTACTACGGTAGACAACACAATACAAGTAAAACTGTAACAGGACTATATCTGAGACTAAATTGAGCAATTAAGTGCACCATCTTTGGCTATAAAACCTCTCAGCAATATTCATAACGAAGAAATGTATTTTTTTTATTATGTAACATTTTATTATGTTGGAGCGCAATACCAGCGTAATTAAATAAAAAATACGGCCAAAGAAGTCATTACAGTTTTAAGTGCAACTCGTTTATGAAACATAATGTGTAGTAAATATTATAAATGGATGTAGAACAAGTGTTTAACTATCTGTTCGTATTGTTAACATTTCAATTACGCTTCCACAAATACATAAGTCTTATAATTTTATGCCATACTCTTAGTACTGGAGATTGTCCACTCTCCCTACCACCACTGCAACTGCTGTAAGGATCAACATCGTGGGACGGAAAACACAAGGAAACAGGTGTGTGTGCCTACTCCTTCTGAGAAAAAGGCGTAACTTTGTGTTTGTATTTACATATATGTTTAAATTGGACGTAGTCTGTGAGCTGTTATACTTGATTGATTTCAATAATAGGTATGGCAAAAACGCCGGAAAGCACGGGAATCAGCATCTTCCATGTTCATGACCAATGAAAAACTGGGACACACAATGATCGATACCTGGACAGGTTTTTGTCCTAACAAAAACCTGTCCGTACGTATGCAATTGCCTACAATTGCATACGTAAGGATACGTAAGGAAAGTATTGGTACTTTGATACTTTCGGTGATGCATCCCATCTATTCTGCCATTTGTCAAGTACTTCATTGTATAGAGGGCGGCTCAAATAACCTATCGACTTTCAGACGTAGTAATAATATGTATTTTCCTAATAACTAGTCTAGACAGTAGACATGTACATGTAAATAAAAAGAAAATTTTTCGTAATATAATCAGAAAATATTATTATACAAAAATAGTATATATTTTTGATAAAACACAACACAAAGAAACTAAAATATACCAAGCCGTTTTCGTCTGCCAAACTTTTAATAAGATATATGAAATAAAATTAATAGATCGTGATATCCGCGGCTGAGACACAGGCTTGCCAACATTTAATTTATCTGAGAATGGCTGTACGATTTATGGTTTTGCCCTCAGTAACTTTCGCTGGGCCAAAGCCAACGGTCGAAACAAGTGATAACTATGGCCACAACTACAAATTGTACATCCAGAGAGTCATCAACAAACTGCAGCCGCTCAAGCCAATGAGTGTTTTAACTTAAATTCCTCTGCCAAACACACGTTTGTGAATAATTGGAATAAATGTGGTTTGGCTTCAATTTCTGTGTCGTCTAGTTTAATGAGGAGTTTTCGTGGAATTACAATAGCTTCTTCAGAATATGCCGGAGGCCTAGCTGGCGAGTGGCGGCTATGCCGCCATTGCCCGTGGGCGTTTGAACTGCCGGTAACGCCGCACAAATGTGCCAGTAGGTAGCGCGGTATGCCGACAATGGGTTATACGAAACTTGAACGCACCCAAACTCTCTTTCTCCTTTTGATTTTTTTCCAAATCAAAATTAAAAGGACGGTCGCAATGGTGATGTAGACTGACGGCTTCATATCCCATAATAAATAATTGAAAATGAAAAGTGTAGATTAATATCATGTAAAAGATTAATATCATTCTATACGGCTCCCAAAACTGCCTGGTATTGCCGGCAGCATACTCGCACAGCAAAAACTACCGGTAGTGCCGCCGGCATAGTGTGTAAAAATCCTTAGAGGATACTTGGGTGTGTTGATTACAAGAGTGATATACCAGGTTGCCTAACCAATGATTTGGTTGGCTTAGATACGCAGCAATAAACTTAATAATATTCGTTAACAAATTTTACTTGGATACCGATCTAGCTCAACTGATAATTAATATCTCGATGAAATTTACTACAAAATTATCATTAGGATAGCTTTGATTTATGGAATAATACGCAACTAAATCCAATTACAATTTCGACATAAATTATTGCTGTATTTGATACAAAATAATTATGCAAGTATCTTGTTATTTCGTCTTGGATTATTTTATTTTTCCAAAGAGTTTATACCGTTATGAATATCAAAGTTTTATAAATAATAACATTATTAACCGGCAATATCTACGATTTGATTACAATATGTTTTTTTCTATTTGCAATGAATGGCAAGACGAGTATACCGTTCTCCTGATGGTACGCGGTACGACCGTACATGAACAGTAGCAAAACGAAACAACACCTTGAATTAGAAAGCAATGCTTGGAAATTCACTGCGCTCGCCATCCGGAGACATAAGATGTAAAGTCTTAATATGTCCAGTAGTTACTCTGCCTACGATGTCCTTCGGTCCGAAATACAAAATTGCATTTAAAGTGCTGTTTGGCGTGGGAAATAGACATTGCGGTGGTACTCACCCAGGCGGCCTCTCTCATATGATTTATTTGAATTTGTAGAATAATATGAAAAACGTAATAATATATTTTTAACTGCCTCGGCGCGGTGGCGTAGTTGACCTACGGTACGACTACAAAGGTGAGGTCTCGGGTTTGAATCCCGGGTCGGGCAAAGTGTTATTGGATTTTTCTATTTATTATCAAGCCCGGAGTCAGGAATTTGTGCTCCCACCTAATCATGGGACGGAACATACAAGGCGAAATGTGTATCCTGTCTACCTCTGCCCTCTCCTTCGGGAAAAATTCGTGAGTTTATGTATTTATATTTTTAAATTAAGATAATTATTTCGATTATGTTTACAGAAAAATACAGCTTAACGATAACACAATTAACAAACAAATTAATCATGATATAATAATGAAATGTACAATTTACAATGGTTTAACTGTTACTGGTAATACTAATTATATTATTATCAAACTACGTTCAAATATACGACAGCATGACCGCACTGTGTTCTAGGAAATAGTTCTAAATAATATAATTTAACAACTAAATCGCATAGTAGGTCTGAATAGATAAATTTCCATTGTGCAATTCCAAATCCTAGTGGATTTGCGAATGACTACAGTTAGATAACTCTGTGGCTGTATTAGTTATTTATTACGTCCCTTTGTTACTTGCAACGTTATTTATATCGTATTATCTCTCTATATAAATCATGATTTTCAACCCGATATTATCCATGAATATAGTTCTATATTTGAATATATTAATTTCTGTATGTTAAGTCTTCAAACTCGTACTTGGCCAACATAGAGACGTTTGACTAAACGACGACGAATCTGACAAATCCAGAATTGACAAATCCTGAAAGACTGACGAATCCAGTGCTCAAAAATGAGCGGTAAGCTAGCACCTAATACCGTATTGTAGTATAACTAGTGTCCAATTAAGACATTTTCGTTATTGTTTTCTATAGCGTAGTATATTATATGGCCTAACTCCTCTCAATCATACTCTCAATTGTAGACAAGGCTCCTGCCCTGCAGTGGCACGTATACGGTCTGATAAAGATAAAGATTCTTTAATTGCAATATTCATCTTTGTAGATGTCCATAATGATGCTTTATTGGAATAACATTACACTTACTTTCAAGTATTTTGTAGTCTGTACAAACTAAAAATAAAACCTTTTCATCAATTCATGAGATTAATTGTCAACTTACGTTCGAAAGCGCAGTATCAAACAGAGATTAGAAACAACATACCCGCATGAACTATTTTAACACAATGCCATCCTTTGTTTGCCTTTCTATACTTTACTCGATATTATAATAAAACCGCAATATATTTCATTGTAATAAATTATGATAAACATCGGAGCGTCTTCGGGTCGCGTCACATTATGAATGCGGTAAGTTCAACTATCGCGATTCCGAGCCATTTAACACAGCGAGACCGTGATGTGCTATTGTAACATATTACCACATACATTAACGGGCTGGTAAACTCCGTTCGATTTATGGAGAATTGTGTTGCGTATTGTTTCCTCAATTTTGTGGCATTCAAATAATAATATATGTGGGATTGGATTCGTAAGGAGTCAAAGCAAACGACATCCTCGTTTGATTTGTCTAGTAATCTATAATATATTTACATCTTATTAAAAGTAAGTCTTTCGTCCTTACACGTCTTCCAGACTATTTTCCTCTATTCCGTCCTTCTGTGATTCAACATCCTAATCATTTACCCTCTAACTTTTTCCATCTTAGGTACTTTTATTCGTCATCACTTTCACACAAACCACGTTCCATATCAGTTATTTGTCTAACGTTTCATTCTACGCATCTTTCTTTATAATATTCAAATCCTACATATACGTCCATAATATATACATCCACTACTAACAATGAATCTTTCTACAGTCGACGGTTTGATTAAGATAACTGGGCCAAAGTCCACGCTTGGTTGGGGAACTTTACATCCCGAAGATTTCTTGTAAAGGTTTATGTGCCATGCAGTTTCCATTCCGATATTCTCGTTCACCTTTGAAGTCGTAATTTTCAATGAACATGTGGATTAATAAAGAAATAAATACACGCAAAAGTCACATACTGAGCCCACACAAAGATCGAGTCTCGCATCAAAATCTACGAGAGACTTTCTCGGTTTCACATACACCAAGACCCGAAAAAAAATACCTGTGGTTCACACAAATATTTCTTTCGGAGTGGGGATCGAACCCGCGGGCTCTCGGTTCACATTCGGTGTCTAACCAACTGCACCACGGAGGCAAATTAATTCATGTTAGGATTAATGTACCTATCTTATCAAAGCCGCAATTAATATTCACTACAGTAGGTATGTCTCTACCACTTACATTCAATTGACAAATTAATAATAAATTGTTGTAATGCACCATTAAAGTCACGAACAAAGCTAGTATATTAGATATAATATATTGTAATGGTTTTGTACTAGACGCTTAAGCATAAACTCTGCTATTTGTCATTGTATACCGGGGGGTTACTCTATACTCCGACGCTAAGTTCGAATTTTCGGACGTTAAACATCAACATATAAGATAAAAATTGTCCACTTCTAAAAATCAATATAATTCTCTATGAAACTAATCATTCCCTTCGAACTTAGTCTAAAATTACGACGTACGATACAGGATTCGAACATTTTGTAAGCAAATTTTGTATTTTTAGCATTTTGTAGGCTAATTCGTAGTTTAACGTGCGATGTTCGAAAATTCGTCGCGTCGAAGTACAGAGTAACCCTGAATAAGACACCGTTTTTGTGTTCATAACATTTACGCTTCAGTAATAAACCTGTCTTCATATTGAACAGAAACTATATTGTAGAAATTTCAAAGCATAAGAAATGTTGTTTCCCGACTCGGGTCTATTATTTGAAGCAATATGAGGAAATACCAGCTCTAGTTATTTCTGTAATGTTGTCGTTCAGAATATGAAAAGCTGACTACAATTTTATGTGGATATTATAAACGCTGCCTCGGTGGCGTAGTTGTACTAGGGTATGGTTACAAAGCTGAGGTCTCGGGTTCGAATCTCAGGTTGGGCGAAGTGATATTGGATTTTTATATTCATCATCAGCCCAGAGTCAGGAATTTGTGCCCGACATGGCGATAGGCTCACCACCTATCAAATTGTGTGACGATCATATACAATATCATACAAGGCGAAATGTAAGTGTCCTGGCACCTCTGCTACCCCTTCTGGGAAAAAGGCGTAAGTTTATGTATGTATTATAAACGCTTATTAAATAAGAGGAGCAAGGATTTTTTTATTACTATGAATGGCGAGACGAGCATGCCATTTGCCTGATGGTATGCGATACGACTACTAATGGACAGTAGCAAAACCGAACAACACCATAACTTACAAAGCAATGTTTGGCATTTCACTGCGCTCGCCATCCTGAGACATAAGTTTCAACATGTCCCGTAGTTACCTGGCAATGTACAATGTCCTTCAAACCGGAACACAAAAATACATTAACACTGCTGTTTGGCGGGAAAAAAGACATTGCGGTTGAACCTACCCCGGCGAGCTCTCACATTTGAGAGACTTACCACCAGTAAAACAACTTTAACATAAATATCACTACCTAGCTTATCATGCATTTGTTATCAATTGCCAGCCTTTAATGATGGAGAGATGTAAAGACTAGGGTATGTAACATACATAACATAACATACATACATACTGGTGGTAGGTCTCTCGTATGTGAGAGGCCATCTGGGTGGGTACCACCGCAGTGTCTATTTCTCCCGTAAAACAGCAGTGTAAACACACTGTTGTGTTTCGGGTTGAAGGGCATTGTAGCCAGCGTAACTACTGGACATATTGAGACTTAACATCTTATGTCTCAGGATGGCGAGCGCAGTGGAATGCCAAGCATTGCTTTGTAATTCAAGGTGTTGTTTGGTTTTGCTACTGTTCATGAGCTGTCGTATCGCTTACCATCAAGCGAACGGCATGTCGTCTCACCATTCAGAGCAATAAAAAAAATACATGAGGTACATGATAGTAAATCTGTTATCCCACTTTTAATAAAAAATATGTATAATAGTCAAATACTGCATTACCATAAAGTAGGCAGGTAGACAGCAAAACGGCTTGGTACAGTATACCAAAAACGTTCAACAATTTTTTTTTCATGCAAATCACAACGTTTATTTCAGCAACCTCATCCAGGGAAACTCTACTAATTTCCGTCAACGTGCTGGTTCTAAAATAGCACTGAACATCTGTACTTACATGAGGTAAGCCTGGTAGTTTGATTATAGATAGGTAATCGAATATCATCAATAATATTCCGGTCACGTGCGTTCGTATAATTAGTTTCTCAGGTCGCCATTGTCAATTCAATCTTATACATAACATGCCCAAGCAATATTATTATACAGTTAATTATAAATTGTTATAGTACGTACCTACATACCATAAATAATTAAAAGCGGAAAAATAAGTTTCTTTAAATCATTTAGAATCTCGTATTTCCTGATACCCACGACATAAGACTCGATCTTAGTGTGGGGTCAGGACTATGTGTGTTACTTTCAGGTGTTATTTATTTATTTTATTTTAAATATGAGATTTTTGACCGAAACTTTAATTTTAAGTATACCTTAGGGTGTCCCTTAAATTTCGAGTTCAATATATTTCAACGCATACCTTTTTAAAACTTTTGTATTAACCCAATATAGCATAGAAAAAAAAATAAGCCCATTTTACTAACAATAACCCGTGCCGACTTGCAATTTAAAGGTTTCCATACAAGTTACGCGAGTACCGGCGCAGCGACCTGTAACTACACGTTTCTTTTGTCATTTTAAGCGAGATTTTTAAGATTGTCAGTGCGCGTGTTATTGTTTATTACATTAATAATTATGTCAGTGGATTTACGAAGTGATAAAACAAATATTTTTCTAATCGGAACGCCTAGCCATCAAATGAGTGATGCAAAATTGAGAAGTTTTCGTTTGAAAGTGCAAATCTTGTGATTCGGGAATGCATTATATTTTGGGAAAAAGCCAGAATACCCACAAAGGCATTACCTAACTGTGTGGAGAAACTTACTGATTTGTATCACGTTTGGAGAAATGCAAAAAAATATATACCTAATTAAGAAGACTCAAGACTCAAGAAATATTCAACCACCGTGACAATAACTTAAGTAACTTAAACCTAGAAAAAACTATTCAATATTGCGAATTTGAGAGAATGAAAATAGAGGGAGACAAAGTATTTTGAAGAAATAGGGAGAGCCAGGTCGACTGGGATGCTTAGGCGGTGTGGACAAAAAAGGGCATAAAAGAAAAAAAATCTAGACAAAGACGATTGGAAAAAGAGGAGAGAAAATAAGACACGATTACAGCAAACTGATTGAACTAGGTGTAATGTTTTTGGGAAGTAATCCAACAAATAAACTAAAGCTCAGGCAGGCCTCCTGAAGTTATGCATCAGGTACGATGGATAACGAAAGCCTCTTTAAAAATATGTTTGCATTAGTCACAATTCCAAATGATTGCAAAGGACAAAAATGTTCAAACATCTTGATGTTTGTTTATTCATCGTCACATAGTATGTTAAAACCTTGGCTCGAATGCACAGTGGCGATTACGAGTAAAACACTTAATCAAGATTGGTGCTCCTTGAAAGTTTTCAAAGATTACGAAAAACTAAACAATAAGTAAGTTTAGCAATCACTTGTGGCGTTTATGCGGGAGAAAGTCTTTGTATATATTTTTGATAATGAAGTTGACGACATTAAAAGAAAAATGATCGCCAACTTAAAAAGAGATAAAATCTCAGATTCAAGCAAATGCTATGTCTCACCAAAGAAGACCTACCCCAAAAGCTATTTGGTAAGTTTTTTTGGTTTGTATTTCATTTTGGTGTATTTTTAGGTGTTATTTCTTGTTGTTATTTAATCAGTTGTTTTTTTTTTGCATTTAGATAAAACTTTTGATGAATTCGTTTAGGAGAAGAACAAACAATTTCAATCTCGCACAGATCGACGACAGTTTTCTCTAGAAGGATGTATGTTCTTGGGACGATAACGCAGATTTTTTGGGATCTAAATGGAAAATAAGTTGTTTGAAAGTTGTAAATGACACTGCCGAGAGAAAATAAGACAACCAATGCAAGATTTAAATTGACTTATTACTGCTGAAGAAGAGCAAAAACAATTATTGTTGCGCTGTGTCCAAGAACATTGTATCCAGATTGTAAAAAATCTACGCTAAAAAGAATTTGAATTACACTGGCTGATTGTTATTATTTTGTGTATTTACATAAAGCTTTATGATTATATTGTTTTATTATTCCCAAAGTCATTATATATTGCATTTATATACTTTTTACACTGGGCGAAAATATCACGAAAAAGTACGATTTTTTATACACTTTGAAGCTCGGTCGGCACAGGTTACAATCAAGCTAGAATTAAAATAAAAACATATTTAAGTATGCTTTAGCATTTATAAAAAATATAGAGGGTATGCATTTCAAATATTAAAAAAAAATTTTTTTTGGTCCTATAAGGGACACCCTAATACCATACCTGTTTTCAAAACAAAACTGTTTGTAAGAGTTACTTTCGCAAAAAAAAAAAAAAAACGACCCAATTGATTGGTAGTGCTCGGTGCAATCAACAATTCGAAGAATGAACGCTAGATGTCGCTGTAATTAAATTGGATTCCGACCAAAAAGTTAATTACATCTTGTTCGGTTTCTTTAGAAGATCTAAATCGCCTCTTTGTAGCAAAAATACCTCAATCTTTACGTTTCTTGTCCGATTTCGGCCAAGTTAAGAATAATATGATAAGTATTATTTTCAATACAAATAGATATTTAGTTTGCTTTAAAGTTTATTAAGCTTACTCATCAATAGGCATCTGGCATTTTGTGTCGCCTGATTTAATGTTAGTAATTCAAATTCAAACTTGAATTAGATTGATTCGAATCCCGGTCGGACAAAGTGATTTTTTGATTTGATGGATTTGTCGATAAATTATCGGCCCGGAGTCAGACATTTGTGACTAATATGGCGATAGGCTCGCCGGCTATCACTTCGTGAGATGGAACACACAAGGCGAAACTTGGGTGTCCTTCTTTTTTATTGCTATGAATAGCGAAACGAGCAAGCCGTTCGCCTGATGGTAAGTGATACGACCGCTCATAAATAGTAGCAAAAACAAACATCACCTTAAATTACTAAGCAATGATTGGCATTCTACTGCGCTCGCCATCCTGAGACATAAGATGTTAAGTCTCGATAGGCCCAGTAGTTACTCTGGCTACCTTGCCCTTCAATCAGAAACACAACAGTGCATTCACACTGCTGTTTAACGGGAGAAATAGACATAGTCTAGTAGCATCTCCGCCTACCCCTTCTGACAAAAAGCGTTTTGTTAATATATGTATTTATGAATAACAACCAAGGAGATGGCAATATTCTTTTCATTAAAATGAAATAATATAAGATGGGACATCAATGTTCTGTAAGGCAAATTGACCTAAAAAGCTTCTTATATAAAAGCCGCGTCGGCCGACTGAAAGTTACCATTAAACCGATTCGAAATAATATTCTTTATAATATTGCCATAGCTTCAGTGCATATTATATTTGTGAAGAAGATAGAAAGGAAAATTCACGACGAGCTTAATCTAATTATCGTGTGAAGCTGAATTAAAAATAAATAACACACAAGTAAAAAAATAGTGAAATGTGCCACTGCTTGTACACGTATGCCAAAGTTTTACAGCATAATAATTAATAAATACACCCAACAATCACATACATTGTCCTGACCTCACACTAAGATCTAGTTTTGTGTCATGGATATTAGGAACTACGAGAGACTTCTCCGTCCCGAGACAAATACTTGTGGGCCATACAAACATTTGTCTCGGTGCGCGGATCGAACCCGCAGCCTCTCATTTCACATTCGGTGTCACCAACTGGACCACGGAGGTTGTCATTATAAAATATGATTAATGCCTTTTAAGAACTTATAAAGTTTTGTAGAGAGTCCCTGCTTCGCTGAGAAACTAACCTAATTCTTTCTGTATCAGCCCATATACGTCCCACTGCAGGGCACGGGCCTACTCTACAATCGAGAGTACGATTGAGAGTGGTTAGGCCATATAGTCATATAACCTAATTCTAATAGGCCATATAACCTAATTCTTTAAATTTCAATAATTCGCAATGTTATTTATTAGAAAGTATATGTACCTAATCATGGTTCGTGTATCAGTTTAAAATAATAAATCGATCTGATACAATCTAGTACTGTCTCTGGGATGTTGTTGTCCTTTATACGGTATCCGATGACAGTAACCCAAGACTAACCCAAGACTTGTTTTGTCACCCGCTATGCACGGAGGGAAGTGGACAATAATTTATTTCCAACTCCTGCTATTAATTTAACTTTCTGATTGATTTCGTTGCGGGTTAAAGACAAATTAGACATTCCCGGAGACTCGCCGAGCTTCAATGCTCGGTGTCATTGCGTGCCACTGTTGATCCTGGCTTTCAGGAGTTGCAGTGGTGGGTGTGAGGGCGGGACAGTCTCCATAAGACTAATTGGGATGTTAAATGACCGGATTTCCAAAATCAAAGGCTTAATTAGCCTTCTACTAGAGTTAAACTAAGCCACACCCTGTGCTGATATTAATTTGCTGACAAATGATACTATAAATAGCTTTCTATTAATCCCATATCTCTTTTTATAAAACCATCGTTTTATTCCAAGGGAAGTATACAATTATTAGTTTCCAGTCCTTTTATTTCTTTTTTTTCCAGAAAGTAGTTCCAAGTTAAAGAGAAATTGCTCCCAAGAGACTCGCCGAGCTTCGGTGTTTGGTCTCAATTTAGCTTCTCCAATCGATATACCATCACAAGAATCATGGTAATAAGTGTCTATGATTTGTTTAGTTTGAATGACATTGTAGCCAGAGTAATTACTGGCAATATTGACACTTAACATTTTATATCTCAGGAAGGCGAGCGCAGTGGAATGCCAAGCTTTTCTTTGTCATTCATGGTTGTCTGGTTTTGCAACTATTCACGAGCGATCATATCGCTTACCATCAGGCGAATAGCATACTAGTCTCGCCATTCATAGCAATTAAAAATAAAATGATAGAACAACTGATAATATGACTCGAAATAATCCAGACAGAGAGCAAATCAATACCAACAACATCGGCCGCATGTGTCTCTTAATAAAACGAGACATTTTTCAGTAAATATCGTTTTCTCTCTATATTGGTTTAACCAGCGGTCCCTGCCAAGTGTTGCTTGTGGTGTGAACGCAATATCGGATACAATACTCAACGCAATAAGTTTCAATACCATTCAAACTTATTTTCCACGCCGCTGTTTTTGTTCGGAAAGAGCAAACAGATGTTTGAACCCGTACGTTTTTATGCAAAATAGGATTTGCAGTTTTGTATTTTGCGCATTGTATATGTTTTATACTGAGAAAGAGCTAATAACATTACATTACATATAGATTTACCTCTTTTTGTATTTTTAAATTGCTTTCATTGTTCCTCTATTCTTTCCATTTTATTAACAGACAAAATTACCACGTAAATCTCCTAGGGAGGGAACAGTTTTAATCAAATGCCAAATGAATAAAATAAGCTACGTATTTTACTGTATTTCATACTAGATTTGTCTTATCGTCATAGGCAGAACTCTGAGTAATAAAATATGGAATAAAACATGAATCGTTTTCAATAATAGCCTATTGCGGGTTAAAAGGATAACGCTAGTGGCTACATTAGAAAGTCTAGGATTCCTTTACAATAGTCTAGTAATAACTTTTCAAAAGTCTGTATCATCAAGTAAAATATCAAACATAAAACAAAATCTTGTTGTCAAATGTTGAAAAGCAAACAACGAAACAAGGCCCAAACAAACTACATTCACGATAACATTACAAAAAAAGACATTCTTTATTCGCGGCGTTTGTTACTGAACCAGCTATCGCCAATAAATAACGTCACCGAATCGCTAGTTTCCGAATCATTACGCAGATCGAATTAGGACGGCAGAAAATTTCATTGAAATATGACACCTGTTAGGACTGATAATGCTCCACTGAACACGACGTAGGCCTAATGACATGGTTTTTCTATTCGGCATTTTTACTCCTGAATCGCCTTTTTGAATAATTTATGAGTGTGTCAGCTATTATAAGGAGGATACGTGGCGGGTTTCTGAATCAGTTGGTAACACGCATTACCTGTGCTGAAATTACCTATTCTGTGGGAACGTGTGTTGGTAAAAATATTTGGATGTGCGACACATATTCAACTTTTAGCAGACGTCATGAATGATATCAGATGTAAGACGCTTCGAACTATGATATTAACACTGAAATATTCGAAATAGAGTCCGCCAACCCGCACTAGGACGGCGTAGTATCGAACCCTCGATTGTAGAGTAGGCCCATACCCTGCAGTGAGACATATATGGGCTGATACAGTATTCGAAATAGGACTCACGTCATGAAAATTTTAATTAAATGAAAGTGCTGAGAGGTGAAAGTATAAGGATAGCTGGGTAAAATCGACCGTACTACATTATTATTCGATTCAGTTATTTTTTGAGATTTGAGACGTGAAGTCTAATACAATCTACTGATCGTGTACATTTTACTAAAGTCGGATTCACTAACAACATGGTGTTATTTGATTAAAATATACAGTCTCTGAATCCAGACCGCTTCTAACATATTGCTCCCAAAATCATTGGAAGATAATTTTATTAAGTGCTATAAGTAAACATTGGGTTTCCTGTAGTGAAAGTTGATAATATTATCCCAGCTTATTCATAGACAGTTATAAACCTATAATATTTGCAATGTTTTCGATTCAATGATTTAAATATGTTTAATAAGGCCGTATATGTTTCGGTACCCAAAACTTATACTTAAACACATTCATAACATCCAAAATTTAATTTAATTATAATATGCAGGATATTATTCAGTATCATTAAATATAATAATACTGCGCCATAATGTTCTAATATTACATGAACTTTACTAACGAAGTTTCTAAGTGCAAGCCAAGTGCGACCATTACAGCCAAGACTTGGATAAATGCACTTGAAAACAAACGGTTGGAACTAGTAAATTAATTGAATATTAAACTGCTCTTCCAACTAGTTAAATCGGAGTTAATTAGATAAGAATTACCTTTACCATTATGAATAAGTTAGGTTCTTAATCAGAAACCATTGTGCTTGAATGAATTTGTGTAATACATTTTAAATTAAGATCTTGTGATTTATATTACATGGATAAATTTATCAGAAAATAAACGTTACAAAATGACTATTATTTTATAGACAGATTTTGAACCAGGAGCTTTCACTCCGACAAATGATAATTCGTACCAGGAGTCAATTGGATCAGTAGATATTCAATTTTCAAATATGAGATTCGCCTCGTGATTTAAATCACTTGGAATTCGCGATCCTAGGTTCAAATGATGCGCAATTAAATTATATCTTCTCTTTTTACTTTTTGAATGTAGAAGACGATGTATAATGTTCACCAGCGTCTACACGACTACCTACACCTTTTGAGCTTGGCTTTATCCAAATATGTATTAGAGTGAAAAACAAACGCACACACGTACATTCCGACAGACGTAAATTCCGATTGCTGTAAACACAAGGAAATATTCCATTATAGCCTTTACGCCAAAACGTAGATTTATACCGAGCGCTACTGCGAAATTATTCAAATGACATGTCCGGAATCACTGGCATAAAACGCAGACAACAATTTCTTGATCAAAGAAAATACGTACAGAGAACGCGAGGTGACTACTGACTACCAATATACACCACACCACAAAAGTTTCGACCAATTTAACTACGGATGAAATAAGCGGATTAGCGGGGTCTGTGTTCGTACACGTACATTTCGGCCGCAATTTGAAATTTTTAGGTGTAAACCTTCTGTACGGCTTTCCCATTTCACGGTTCGCTTCAGTGTCAAAGGGAGGACGGGTGTCGTTCTCAAAAGGTCGTAAAACGTCCTCGAAGGATGGCGTCGGATGCGATTTCAGGATTTATGTCTCATCCCAACCTCGCATGGAGCGCTCGATAAAGGGTGACATACTGGAAACAAGTTTCGTTTAGCTTTTACACAGCTAACACGTCTCGTAGATTGAAGGCGTTTGATTATGTGTTTATGGGTGTAGATGTAAGTGAAAAGTACTGTTATGTGTCTCCTGAAGCATATTTTACGGATATTGCCTTACACAGCTATTTTCCTGATATGTTTTTCGATGTATACGGGAAAAGTTCTTTACTTACATTATTTTATTGAAATATATTTATATGGACCAAACAATATCTTTGATAAATTCGGAAGCAAATGATTATAAATGAGACTAGATTTCTTTTTTAAAAAGATTGAAATACAGAGAAATGCAAAAAACAAATACGAAACAGCATCAATCTACTTCAGTTTACACAGCAATAGATTCATTTCTTCCGTGCTTTTGTATAGCAGAGAGGTATTGCAGCCAATTTATTTACCTGAATGAGCCAACTCGATCGGCGGAAACTGTCTCACAGAACACAGACATGAAATAACCGCTTTATTTTTACGTTTGGCTTGGTGTGATCCATTGATTTATCAACCCGCACACATCACCGATGCAGATTTATGAATTACAGCTGTTAGTAATAGTATCATTATAAATTCAGGACTGTGTATGTAAATTTTGGGTATATTTATTTATTTCAAAGCTAATTAAAAATCATTCTACTTTAATTTTCATATTAATTTATATCAAATTCATTAACATGTCTGCAACAGAAGCAGCACAGACAACACCCAATATTAACTACGAAAACAAAACCAAGCTCGTTAGAAATATACAGCAGAGTTATCAAAACTTTAATTCAATTAACCAAACAATGTAGCACAAAAGCAATTTTCTCGGCGCTGAATGGCTAGATATTAAACTGAAACTGCCAAAGGGCACATATCACTTAGCAAAATTAGAAAATGTATTGAAAAAGGTGGGCAGAGCAAGTACTTTACGGGCCAGTCAATCTAAGATCATTAGTGTTTTTTCCACAAGCACCCGGCACGGCCATCCATCAAAAAGTCTATAATTTATCTCGACCGTGGCTCTTGGTTGACAACGGAGAGGTGACAGTTAGCAAACTTATCTACTTTGGCTTCAGAGACTTTTATGGCGCTTAAAGCCTAACTTTAAGTCTTCTAGAATGATTTAAGACTTTATTTACGTAGCGTGCCTATGAGTAAGTACATTTCGAAAGTGATATTTGAAACACGTATCAAATTGACAAGTTTATAGCCAATAAAATAAATTGAACATTTTGTGAATTTACATTCAGTTTTTTGACTTTAAAATAATTTAAGAAGCCTTATGATCTTTACAAATATTATAACACAGTCTGGTTAATAATACATAATAATAAGATAGGTAAACAGAAATACACGTCAACATTTTATTTTACCGGTAATAGCAAGTTCATAATAATGACGCTATCAACTTCTTTTAATTCATGAACTATCCCTTATTTTAACATAATCTTATAATAATTCTGCCTCTATACTAATTTCTAAGTAAGCAGAGTAATAATTTTAATTATCGCTGTATACAATATTTCATTATTTCGTTATTATTATTTTTTATTTTATTTTATTATCACTACATTGACTAATTCTAAAATATGATATACGTTTTTTGGCTCTACAATTCCAAGTACACGAACCGCTACCCTAAGGTGTTGGGCGTATACTATTTGAACGGTACGTTTTAGATCTACACTAAGGTCATTTCTGGTGACGACAAACGTCATATTATCGAAAAAATGTAATTTCTATATAATATGTAACAAAACAAATCGTGTATCCAACAAAAGTAATATATAAATAAACCCGTTGAATTCTAATTCTGCACCAGCCATGAATCGCACAATGTATCGTCGACTAAACATCCGAACACAATAACTCGTTTCCGAGGACACGTTGCAGTAAATTTAACTATTTCACCCGCATGTACTCGACTATAGTATAGTCTAGTACTTCTATAGACTACTATAGTCACACGACTATATTCGAATGTGGACGAGCGCAGTTCCATAAACATATTAGCGTGTTCGCGAACAATTTCCTATCCATTACGTTCAAAAGTGAACTACGCCCTCGGGACAAATACATAAGTATAATCCCATTGAGGCTTTGTTTACCGTTCATAAACGATTTATCATCGATATTGTCTTTTTAGTGAATACCTCTGGGGTTTTTATAAATATTGTGAAATAAATCGGAGTTTTTAATTTAAACAAATAATTTATTTGATATTTGTATTTACGTAAATTTTTTGTTGTCAGATAGTAAGCCCCAATTAATATATTAAAAACCCGTATGTTTTGGATAAGATATATCATAATAAATAAAATAAATACACTCAACAGTCTTATTTATAGGCCTGAGCTCACACAATCCTATACTATCCAGTTTTGTGTTGCCTATCAGAACCATGAGACTTTTGGGTCTCACAAGTACTCAGACCCAAAACAAATGCCTGTGCATCACACAAATGTTTGTTTCGGTGCGGAGATCGAACCCGCGACATCTCATTTCACAGCCGGCGTCTAACCGACTGCACCACGGAGGCTGTGGAGATAACAAAACAATATTATGCCAATCGCTGAAATCGAAAAGTCGTATTCGCTCATTCAACAAAGGGCTTTGCTTTTTGGGCCAGATATAAATAATTGCAAATAACAATCTGACCCATGTCCGAAATAAACATCGTGACTGGTTTTACGAGTGTAGGCAGCGCCGTCACCGACATCCTAATGAATAAATAAGTTGCACAGGATTGGAATAAACGTCCTTCTGAATTGGTCTGCAGTTTTTTTTTTTATTGCAGTGAGTAGTGCGAGACGAGCATGCCGTTTGCCTGATGGTAAGCGATACGACCGCTCATAAACAGTAACAAAACCAAACAACACCTTGAATTACAAAGCATTGCTTGGCATTCATATACTGCAGAGTGCAGACAATGGTATTTTATTGTATTTTTTTATGGAAACTCATCGATATCAATGTAGAATATAAGTCAATGTGGAAACTACAGATATTCACAAATATAACTATTTTAATGACTTACGTTGCTAATGACAAGCTTCCACATATGACATTCAAGTCAAAAAGACAATTTAGGTATACAAAAAAGAAAAATGAACATTAACTAAACATTAACCTAAACGTCTAATCAACATAATAATAAAAAACTAAAAACAAACAACAACTGTAAATAGATGATGAATGAGGACAGGAATATAAAACATTGCTTTATTCTTTTCATCATTCCATAATTTTAGGAACGTTATTAAATACTTTTAAGATTATTAATTCATTGGTGCTTGAGAGAGTCAACAGGTGGAGTCGAGGTAAACATCAATCAGATTTCGTAACTTTGTTGCTTTGATCTAAAATACCTCATAATCTCTTATTTAAATATTGACAACAAAAAACAACGTAATAGACCAATTCATAGGATTCAAATGCCCTTAATGCGATAAAACACGATCAGTAGATATTTTATGATGATAGATCAGTAGAAAACTGCTTTTTTTTTCACCTTTAAACTGTTTGACAATAGGTGCAAAATTAATTCACGGTCTATAGCCAAATATAATATTTGCAAACTCCAAAGACTTAACGAAACCGAATGCTTTCACATTAGACATCCCAACATGAACTCAAAATAGCTTCGACATGAAAATATTCGGCACCCATACGATTTACATGAAAATGAAAACAAAGGAATCCCGAACAGCGTTGTACGAGCTACATCCAGATAATGGCTTCTAAAAGACATAAAAAATAGTTGGCACTCGACAAAAGAACCACAAAACAAATGGTATTGAGCCAGTGAGTGTAAACGTGGCCGCAGCTCGTTCCGGCTTTAGCAATGCAGTGTCATGCTAACAGCTAAAGTAGACTCATGAACTTTACTTCTTGTATAAATAACTGTTTTATGTACGATTTGTAAAAGAAATTAATCGGATGGGAAAGAAATGGTTATAAAATAAGGCTGTATCTTGATGGCGAGTGTTTATTTCCCATACCGGATAGTACTTTTAAAAGTTTTGCTATTCGTAAATCATTGCCTAGATCGCGACTATATTCAGTTATTTCCCTGAAGTTCACGTCTGATAAAATTTAAATAATATGAAGTATATTCTACAGCCTTTAGATAAAGACATGAAAATTAAAGAGGCAGATACTATTACCAGTAGAAAATAAGGCAAACTAATGTCACAAAACGCTCAAAATGTCAACCTTCCTCCAACAATAGCAATAAATGTCAGCAATGTTAATGAAGATCTGATATTGTCGCTATAATGAATTAATCACGAACGACGTAATCAATTAGTTATCCCGATATCGGAAGTCAACTGCGTTATAAATCAACCACAATGACGGCTGGGACTAAACCACCTAGTTAGATGTTGTGTTATTGTTAGGACATTGGTTTCCCAAAAAGGTTTCTATACGAACGTACGACATCCAATGATATACTAAATGTAATACGATTTTTTACTGTAATAGGAGGCATAAAATTAATATAATAAAAAAAAAACAAAATCAATCAAAGCAAGGTCAGAAAAAAATAAAAAGAAAAATCTCACAGCTTTCTAAAACTTTTAAATCAAGTATTGGCAAAAGGTTGTCAAAGAAAACGATGTTTCGACTGTGTAACCGTCGACTATCACTTAACGTTAAGGCATTTGTATAGGACGGGGACGACGCCAAAAGGTCCGTTGTAACAACTCAACAAACCCATCTGCCGGCAGCTCGCCCCAAATTACTTTAATCTAATAACAAATCCTTTTACCCACTCATAAATGTTAAAATCCCCTCACATTCCTAACATTAATTTGGAATTTAAACGGTATAATCGTTCTTTCAGCAGATATAAAATTACTCATTTTTCAAAAATCCTGTTTCATTTTTATGTACAATATCAACGTTTAATCTTTGAGGAGAATATAATATTTTCGTGCTGCAAAACACTTTTGTGATGTTGGACGGTCACAAAAAATAGGTTTGGAGTGATGTATGGCAAGCGTAGGACACTACAAATCAAACTGACAGGTTTTATATTGCATTTGGTTAGATCTTTTATAGTACATTAAAAATATTACGTCTATTTTGTTAATATTTACTTTTATTTATACTTTTATCGCTTTATTCACATTTTTTGGGGTCTTAGATGCTCCGATTAAGTCGAACATTCTATGAAAAGGCCAAACCTTTAATTACATGACCATGGGCGTAGCCAGGGTGGGGCAGAGTGGGGCGCTTGCCCCACCCTGGCTCTGACCTGTAAGGTACATAACCAGACCTAAAAAAATTAAATTATCTAGATAAAGTACTATCTATGGGTAGATATAAACCTCTGTTGACTAATTAACAAACTGGCATACGCCAAGAGCCCAAACGGAGTAAGACCGCGGCTATAGTTTGCTAGTTGCATATTATTTTAGACTGCTGCCCTACCCTGAGCCCGTGGCTGGCTACAGCCGTGTACATGACTACTAACCAATACTCGTAATAATCAGAACTTGTCATCGTCACCAGTACATTCCATTCAGTTTATCACTTAATGTTTTATGATCATCATACACACATATTCAATTATTCACACACATACACACACGCATACGTTTATAATAATCAAATACGGATGTATGTTGTGGTTTAATACGCTCAACGATTTGATCTATGACTACCAAACACTGATGAAATGAACTATTATAGTTATAACAATTAACGAATTAGATATCTGCATGGGTTTCTGCAGATCCATTAAGTAATTATTTTCGCTATACTAAAGGTTTTCATACACATATCTAATATATATTGTGTTGTTATGATCCACATCACATTAATAATAAATATTATTTATTTATTTAATCCTTTTTTTAATTATGCAGATATACAATTTAGAAATTACACAATAAAAATAACTATAGTACAAGTAACGGCCTTACCACCACACACTGTAGGTAATTTCTTCCAGACAAACATGGGATGGATATATAAACAGGAGAAAGAAGAAATGCAAAAAATAATAAATATCAATCCTATTGGGTAGTTATTTAACAATCCATTAGCCTAATATTATTATATTCACATAAATATTTCTCCATCTTAAAACCGATCCCATCCAATTTCCAAACGAATTCAGCATATTACATTTCTATAATCCCTACGACTTTATTTTATTACGTCTCGGATCTTTTAATTCATCAAAGAAATATTTTAACGTGAAAGCAATCATTCCATGTCAAAGGAACTTTGGATGAATGGCGTAATCCGAAGTAGAAGCCATTCATGTGTACAACAGTATACTCATTGATATTATTGTGCCTAATATCATATTCATAGAAAGGGGACCGGCTTACCAAAGCTTTGTACAATGTTAAAGCAGTATTGGTATGTATGTTTTTCGTACCGCCGAATTATCCCTATAGGGAATAGATAAGCGCGTGCGTTGTGCTAGCGGTTTAGTTAAATAAATATGGATCAGATATAAATTTAAATAATGTGTACTCATTTTGCATTTGACAGCCTCCGTGGCGCAGTTGGTTAGACGCGAAAACCTGTGAAACGAGAGGCCGCAGGTTCGATCCCCGCACCGAGAGAAATGCTTGTATGGCCCACAAATATTTCTTCCGGGTCTGGGTGTTTGTGAGACCGAAAAGTCTCTCGTAGTTCCTGATACCCACGACACAAGACTCGATCTTAGTGTGGGGTCAGGACTATGTATGTGACTGTTGGGTGTTATTTATTTATTATTCTTGCACATGTTTATAATCAACCGAAAATTTGATAGAGCGAGGTTAAGGTATAATCAACCACGCTGGCCTAGTGCGGGTTGGCGACATCAATATCGAACCTAATATGTATTATAAAGAGGAAAGATTTGATTGTTTGTTTGTATTGAATAGGTTCTGAAACTACTTTATCGATTTGAAAAACTCTTTCATCATTAGAATCCTATATTATCCCTGACAAACATAGGCGATAGAATATTAAAAAAAAGGTGTATGCACCCGGGCGAAGCTGGACCGGACCGCTTGCTGTTGTTGCAAATATTATGATATTTACATAATTAAGTTAATGTCCTCACCACTAGTGGTAAATAGAGCGTAGCATTTGCGTACTGGTACAACACTTCCTAGAACTAATACATTCTGGCGAAGACGTTGCAACATCGGCATAAACATCGTCGCCCCATCTCTTAGTATGTCCTTCGGTGGGATAATTCATTCTATAGAATTCGATATATCTGTAGTTTAGATGTATCGAAGCATTAACCAATGAGAGAGGTAACGTTTGCGAACAGACGCATAAACCTGCATTTAGTATGGTATGGTAATGTCAAAGATCATCACAATATTGTGAGAGAAAGCCCTTGTGCAACAGAAGGGCGCGTACTAGTACATAAAGGGTAATTGATATGAATAAAGAAATACATTTGAAAAACCGTGATTCACTATATCCCAGTCACATTACTACAATCAAATATGAGAAATAAGCTTATGTCTCATAAGCGAGGGGTTACCACACAAAACACAATCACAAAAAGGATTCAAGACACTTAAAATAAAATCAAACGCGGGAAAAGCTCGTGTTTTATAAAAACAAAATACACAAACACAATCTGCTCTTTGAAAATATTTTTAATATAATATTTCGATATTTCTCAACGTGCTCTTATTCTAAGAGTTTTGTGCTAACCATTTTTAATTTGCAAAGTGCTTTGTATAAATATAATGAAAATGCTGTGGCGCTGACGTACACTATACGAGTTTTTGTGGTCACAAGATGGGACGGTCGTAATACATTGGGCCAACATAAGCTTCTTTCATTATAGAAATGTGGCATGAAAGGATATAAAAGATAAACAAGATAACTGCGAGATAAGCCTGTAGTTGTAATCGTCTCGTGTAACTTTACCTTTTTCAACATGGGATAACTTAAATGGTCTGTATATTTTATTTGGGCAAATAAAACGAATGTCTTGATTATATTGTTCTTCTAGTTGTAAAACTTAATTAAATTGATCATGTATTTGTTTTTCGGTTTATTTTAATTCCATTTTCGTAACAAATAAACATTATTTCTGAAAATCAGACTGGTAAGCAAACTATTATATTTAGGTACTTACCAATTATTTCAGCCTTACTGTTGTATCGATCTTCTTTCTGGTTATGAAATCGACGATTCCGCATTTTAAAACTTTTATTTTCTGAAAAAAAGAAACGTACATAGGGTATATTTTACTGGTAGTAGGTGTTTTATATGAGGCCGTTTGATTAGGTACCACCGCAATGTCTATTTCTGCCGCCAAACAGCAGTGCAGATGCACAGTTATGTTTCGGATTGAAGGGCATTGTAGCCTCAGTAACTAACTAGTGGACATATTGAGACTTAACATGGCGAGCGCAGTGGAATGCCAAGCATTTGTAATTCAAGGTGTTGTTTAGTTTTGCTACAGTTCATGAGCGGTCGTATCGCTTACCATCAGGCGAACGGCATTCTTGTCTCGCCATTCTTTGCAAAAAAACCTAATGACACAAATAACGCGGCACTTTCATGACTTATTGTTGGATACAGAGGCCTCACAGATCCAAATAATTATGTTCGTGTAATTGTCAATAACAAAACTTCACCACTCTATTCGTAATTATAATCACCATCTTCTAATACAGCCAGAAAATTTCCAAAATACACGTAATAACAAACTTAATAAAAGCAAATATTTTTCCTACGTCCGTAAATCAAATGAAAATATCATCACTTGAAAACGCCACTTTAACCATCGAAAACTTTGCTAAAGAGCCCAAAAATATGATAATGAGGCGTGCCAAATTTAGTTTCGTTCCGATAAAATGCCAGAAAAGTTTTTAAAGGATGATATTATAAGGGTGAATGTGAAAGTAAGAAAATAACTAAACTTGGTGAATTTCTAGTGGCATGGGTAGGCCATAAATGTTTAGTTATCAGCTTTTTGGGGGTGGAATTAACATCGTGTTTTATCTACTAAAGAATTTACATAAAAAAATATAAGGAGAGCAAATGCTGTTCAATTGCTTTATTATACATTTTTTGTTTTTATTATCTAATAAGATGTGAACGTATTACCGATGTTCGCAATAATATTTAATAATTCCTAATCGCGAAGATAATGAATATAGGCTATGTTAATGTAAAAAGAAAATTAAGTACCTATATAAAAAATATATTTAATGTTTTAGGAGACTAAATAATAATAAAATTATCGCGTTGATAATACAATACCTATGCATTTTTTTATGATTATGTTCTGTATCAATATGTTGGTAATTCATTATATTTGTAATTATTTACTTTGCACCGTTGTTTTACGGCAAATTCATCAATCACTTCAATACCGGATAATAGGCGTATAAAAAGCCTTGAAAGGCTTTTATAATTTTATTTCAATACACCATATCTCTTTAGTTTAACCGACATTTAATTTCAATCGACGGATTAACCGTACCTACATAAAATAAAAGAGTTCGTCAGAAAATCAATTTAAATTTAGTTGTAACAGACGAAATATTCATTCTACCTTTAATGAATATTCAAACAGGATGAATTCGCAAAATTGCCACCTATGAGTAAGTGTACTTTAAACTTGCTTCATTTGTATTCAGTTCAGGGCGGCAATTTGATTGGCTCTGACTGCGATGATTGCAAATTTCAAATATACCGAAAATCCATCTCTATTCCCAATACGGGCAATTTGTAATGCATATCGCCTCGTAAACTTACGTGCTTCAGTCGGCGATGCTCTTTTGTTTGGCTGTGTTTTCACGTAGATTGTAGACACTCGGATACTGGTTAGGTTTTGGCGCTATTTCTGATTCGGCCATTTTCACTGATTGGAAGCTCTTGTATGGAATTTCAATAGGTTGATTGTATCGCGAGTCAATGTCACTTTGGTTAATTTACTAAGATAACATGTTGTTAACGCGCTCGCTACACATTGAAATAACACTGATTTTATCGCGGGCTTTGGTTTATTTTCACTTCACGACGATTCAAAGGCCTTCGTGGTTGTGAAGCGGACTGAAGTGTCAGTCATCCGTGAAATTAGTTTTACAATGACTACCTTCATTTTGTAAATATTAAACCACGAAAAAATTTATAAAATGAGCATTGTGACAAACGTGTACTCATAAAAAATGATAAACATCGAATAGCCAAAATAATATGTAATTACTACAACAACTCCAATACAAAAATATACGAGATAAATAAGAAGAATAAGATAGCAATAAGAAACACAGTATCAGGACATTATAGTAACTTTGGTCATCTTATTACTTGTTTTATAGTTGTGTGTCTTAGGATGATGATTATTTATCATTTATATATCTTCGAGAAACTTTTCTCAAGTTTCCGGTATTTAGTAAATTTCATTTTTAGGGTTTAGCGTTCTTTATAACATTTTTAGATGATGTTTCAATCATACATTAATTCTACAACAAAACATAAAAAAATGACGATCTATAAAGCGCCTTTGAATTATGCACTACTCAACATCTTTTCAGCCACAGGAAGTCCACTGCTGAACAAAGACCTCCCCCGACTAGGCACTATTAAATATAGATATAGAATTAAATATCTATGTTTTATCAACAAACAATTAATAAAAAATAAATTGAATATTTTTATAAAATATTAATGATTTATTAACTGTTAGTATTTTCGAATATTCCAACCATTTTGATATAATGGACACAATACTGGCACAAAGAAGTAATTCAAAATTCAATTAATATTACTGTTTAATTGAATTTTGAATTACTTCTATTTTGATTTTAGATAAGTTTACTCTGCACTGCAATATTTTCCGATCATCGACATAATTATGGCACTAGGTATTATTTCGCAATACCCCAATGGTCAATGTAAAAGTCCGCCAACCCGCACTAGGCCAGCGTGGTGGACTAAGTGGCCTAACCCCTTCCAATCGCACTCTCGATTGTAGAGGAGGCTCGTGCCCTTTAGTGGGACGTATATGGACATTGGACATATACATCATTTTTTTAGAAAAAATACCCCAAATAGACTTCTAGACAATCAATACGTTTTATTAAAATAAACTCAGCAATCGATAAATGTTTCGATATCACCGTTCTAATTCTATAATGGCCATCCTTTTAGAATTGTACACAACAGGCCAATTAGCCACGATAGCGTACAGTGTGGTTAACGTAATAGTTTGATTAAACTTGCTATTATTTCGTTTAATTGGATGGCACCAATAGGACTGTTATTAAACAAACTTGTGTAAGCGAAGGTTTATGCTTAACGGAAATTTGGAGTGGAATTTTTATTATTTAACAAGTTAAATATTTGGGTTTAATTCCGTTGTGATAAGGAGCGAGCCTTTCGCCATATCGGTCACAAATTCCTGACTGATAGTGAATAGAAAAATCCAATATAACTTTGCCGACCCGGGAATTCGAACCCGAGAACAATTTTGTAATCATGCCGTTTTGTAGTTCAACTGAGCCACCGATGCAACCACCTAATACTCTGAATAAAAGTGGTGACTAAACTGTTTTGTTATAGTTTGTCTACGATCTTTTGGCGTCTGAAAGCGTTGTTCTCATACTGTTGTCAAAATATTTGGAACAGTTTTCTTTTTTCACGTTTTATTGGACCTGTTAATCATAATAGATTATGAGTATAAATGCTTGATGGATTATATGATGAAAACATGTCTCAAACGATGCGTTAAATAAATATTTTTTAATTGTAGTTCCAAGTTTTGCCACATACCAAAAGAATTTAGATGAACTTTACCTAATTCCCTACATAACACTGAAGTTTGAAATATCAAGACGAAATGTAAATGTTACAAACTGCAAGTACCCTCGTATTTATTTGCATAAACTGAGCACTACAGTAAGTCTGTTACAGACGTAGAAAATGTAACATGGGGTTTGTATCACCGCCTAGTTCGGCACACGTATTTGTTTATTCACAACGGCCGTCCAAAGACATCTGTTTTGAATACATTTGAATAGAAATGCCTATTCTGTATAATGCTTCGATTAAGCGAACTCGTGAATGTGCGTCGTGTGTATTTGAATAACGAGCTTTAGAGCTCTTTTGGATTGCACGATGAAGTTTCACTGTATATAGTGTAATACATTTTCATATCAGACTTCACATTGTATATTTCTTTGTTAGTCTCGTCTAACCTCGAATGACAGTGCCTCGCATAGCCTGTTAAATTATTTCGGTATTTTATATTCAGTAATAGATTTGTTCTCACTTAGCTTTGTTGAAAACTGGGAACGGTTTGAATTTTAAAACTCGACTGACAAGCTATTAGTTTCGGATAACGTTTTCTAGGTCAATCCGTCACAGAGTTTGTGCGATCAAGATATTTAAATTTTGCCCCGCCTGGTTGATTAAATCCTTAGTAATTTCTGATACGATTGAAGTCACTTTACTTAATCATTGGAAAGGGACGGTATATTTAAATATTAAATATACTACCATACATATTATGCCTTTACTTTCTTCTACAATTATGCATTTGTAACTTGAAACGGCCTTAGACATAGACGTTTTAAAACCTATTTTAATTATAGAATGTTTTTTGTCTATGAATAAGTCCGTAAGAATTAGTATGAATTAATATTTTGAATTAACCCTATAATTGTGAATCCACACTGTGGTAGCCAGTCGTATAAATTCCACTATGGTAGTACCACCCTTGCCGCCGTAAGAGTCGTTATCGGTAAAAGGGATCATCGGGTATGCTGGGTAGTGCAAATGGGCACTATAGATTTACAAATTGAATTCCTAGTGCAACCTATTTTCTGATAGTGTGACAAACACTCGCAAGACACTCAGCCTTGACCTCATGAATAAAGGTAAAGTGAGGAACTCATGTGCCAAAGGTACTAGATACTACAAAACACTTATACGGTTTCAACTTCAAGAGAAATAAAAACTTTTGTCAAACGCACAGCTTTCTTCTTCTTTCTTCATCATTATTTTATATAATATTTAATTATGCTCATAATATATGGTTTGGTACATTTATTGCATACCTGAAATAAAACATCAAATAATGTATAAATTTTAATATTTTCACTATACTTACTTATACAGGTGTTGCAGAAAAAGATTAAACTTGAACATGTATATTGGCGGCATTCTTTTACCAGTGTCAATTGAAGTTTCGATATGAAAATGATGACTTAATTTTGTCTCAAAGTTGGCTATTCCTTTTTCCTGAACGTTATAAGTAAATAATAGACCTTGTGAATTTCGATTTCGAAGATGTCTCCATTTATTTGCACGTATTGGTCCATTTTTAATTTTCAATACATGTTTCATATTCCTTTTTTTGCAACACTAGTACCATTTTCAGCCGTACTCAGAGACATTTCATATAAATTAAATCTCTTCGCGAAATCTACACGAAGTAATCATTTAATTGTCATAAAATTGTCTGAGTACGACAGTTTGATACTAAAACAACAGTCGATATAGGTACAACCAAAATACATCGTAAAAAATCGACTCGGGTATTTTTTTAGTTGATTTACACTAGCCCCTTTAGTAGTCATTTCAAATACAGAAGAGCCTGCCCTGTAGAATAAGTTGAACGATTATTACGTGTAAAGAAAAAAGGAGGACTAATTGAATGAGAATATTAAATAAGTGACAAATCAACCCAAATCAAACATATTATAAACTTTTTATTTGAAATCTCCATCAAGTATGCTTTATGGGCAATGAGAACTGATGCAGCAATACATTTGACATTCCTCTGAAAAGACAAATCCCGTCAATATTATTTTGTGTTGCATGCGCCAGCCATCGACTGCGTAATGGACAAAAGTGTGTCCACAGTTGAACTCCAATTTAAGTTTGTATAATAAACAAGTATACATACAAATCACAATTTACCCTGGAGGCAATGGGTGTTAACATTTTATTTAATAATTACTCCTAATCCATTATTTCTACATTTAATAGTCCTTAAAAACAATATTGATTTATATACAGTCCATATAAAAAGATGTCTCTGTAACAATATAACACAATCGATATATTTCTAAATAATAATATACTTTAGAACCATAATCCATCTTCGGCTTCCTCTTCGCTGTCAGTAACTTGTAAGTCGTCTTGAATGGCTGGATCGGGCTGTTAAGAAATAAATAATATATAAGTTCAAATCTTACGGCCTTATTCAAAAAACGTTTATAAACCTATTTTAGCAATCGAAAGTTTGTCTTCTTTGCTCGAACTGAATTCAAAAGTCGTTCGGAACGGGTAAAACATTCGATGACTAAAATAGGTTAACTGTTTATAAATAAGTACTCTAACGTCCCGACCTCTTTAGAGGCTTGTCAATGTAATGTGAACTTAATGTGAGTTGGATTAAGGTATATTTTAACTGTCAATGTCAATGTAATGTCAGCCTTATCGTTATTATACCTACACTTTATTTAAAAAAAGAAATAAGATATCTAGTCCTCTATGCCGTTGTGTGATGAGGCATCTTAGCAGGTCGGCATAATTGTACCGAATGGCTTGGAATTGCCGTCTGATCCCATTCGATACTTTGCCTGGACGACATTTCGCACCTTTAGAATTAAAGAGACCTAACTAAAAATATTATTTTTTGAGAAACATTCTTTAAAGATTTGTAAGATAAGATCTATCTAATCTATTTTTTTTTTTTGGATTCGGTCAGTTGAATTCTAAAGTTGCGATTTGCGCTTACTATCGGGCGCAGTGTTGTCAATACGCCGGAACAGAGAAAAAAAAGGTCTCACCTGCCAATTCTCCGGCGGTTCTTCCTTGAACTGCGGCGGCGGCTCGAGATGTCCAGATTCCATCATCTGCGCATCCATATTCATGTCTGGTTCCATTGGCTCCTCCTGTGAGAGAACAACATGGGTTGGACACAAAGGAACGAAGGGCTATAGGTTATTGTAACATAATCTGCACATCATTGGGTCTTTATATGATGATAAATTGTAAAATGAAAAATATGTCCTAATTAGGTAATAATATCAGTTTTAAATATAGTTGATTTATAATTAACTAACTTTTGTCCGTTAATTTTTCACTGCTTAATTGTGAGTATCCCGTTTGGCAAATTATGCAATCTATTATTTACTTTATTACGCTTTCCCGCCTTATCTCCACTTAAAACATAAAAGTCCAAGCCTTACAATTGGTCATTATTTATCCATAATTATTTATCTATAATATGTACATACTAGTGAACATAATATATTCCTACCTCTAAAATGTCTAATTCCGGAACCACGCACAATTTTACTTATGAGTATTTTTTGCGCGGAACCCATTTAAGTTTTAAATGAATCAAAATCAACCGAAGAAACATAGTGAACTCAGCCACTTGAGTGTCATAATACAGTCGACTCTTGTTAATTCAAACCTGCGATAATTCGAACCCCTCTATAATTTAAAGTTATCACGAGTTCCGTACAAAATCTCTTTATATTTTGAACTAAATTAATACATTGGTAATTCGAACGAAAAAATCATTGCTATATAACAAAACGACGCGTTAATTCGAAATCACGCAAACAAAGTTGCGGGCAAAAGCTAGTATAGAAATATGATAATTACCTTAACAACAGGCGGGCACGAGAAGTCGGTGTGGTGTTGGTCGAGGTCGACGTACTGGTGCGGGTGCGCGTGCGCATGCGCGGGCTCGTCCGGCACCTCGCGCTTGATGAGGAACTCCGACGTGTCGAAACCCATGCCCACGTCGCCCGTCGACGACTCGTCTGGTATAAACAAACATTTTACTTGAGATTTGATAATTATCAGGATTCTGTATCAGCCCATTTACGTACCATTGTAGAGCACGGGCCTCCTCTGCAATCGAGTGTACGATTGAGAGCGATTAGGCCATATAGTTGTGTAATCCACAAGTATTAGTTTCGATTCAGATTACTTTGAGGCTTCATATAAAGTGGAAATTTCATAACTCATGCAGCAGAATCGATAAAAGAGACTAGATAATAAACACGTATATTATACTGCATTTATATCGTAGTACTAACTATAAATTTGAATCGAAAAAAAATGTATAATAGAAATAATGAGTGACTTACCAGGCCGTACAGACAGCTGTACCATAGCCTCAGCGGCGTCTTTCTGTTCCACTTCCTCCAACTCAGAACTACCACTGTCTGAGTACTGCAAGTCTGTGTGGATAAAAAGAAAAAAATATATATATGATCGATTAAGGGGGCTAAAATATTATAATTTAAACTCAAATATAGCGATAAAGGTTGTGTATAATTTAAAATGTTGGCTCTTACCTTCTTCCAAACTGTTTTGGTCCTTCCTTGGTCTTCCACGTTTCCTTGGTGTGGCACCTATTAAATAGAAATAATATAGTAAGCCTTTGGAATTTACCATAAATACGCATCATATCCCAATAAACTAAGCAGTTCTGGATCACAAACGATTGTCATCATCACTGATGTGTTAGAGAGGATGAACATGACACGGTTTGCACCCGCGACCGCCACGGTTGCGGGCACGCAGAATACAGATATATAATACAAATATATCTTCATACTCACAAATCCCTTCGTGAAATGTGCTTTTGTTTTTTCATGTATATTTGCATTTTGCAGGCCCGCAACCGTAACGTACAAACCTCGTCGTGAGAATCCTCTCTTTAGGCGTAATATGAATACTGGAATGAGTAGCGAGCTCACCATCAGCAGTAGCCGTGGAAGTGTTGGGCTTGTGCTTGCGCGGGCGGCCGCGGCCTCGCTTCTCGTCGGGCGGCGCCGCCTCGTCGCCCTCCTCCGACTGCTCCGCATCCTCCAGCATCTTCTGCTGCACGCGAGATATGTTCGCCTCCAACTGGCTCACGTGCTCGTCGAACTGAGTGGTATATATTATCGATTAGTTTTAGTATCGATTAATTTATAATCGATCAATTTAGTAATCGATTGATTTTATAATCGATGAGTTTATGATCGATTTATTTTATAATCGATTAATTTATGATCGATTTATTTTATAATCGATTAATTTATGATCGATTTATTTTATAATCGATTAATATAGTATTCGATTAATTTTATCATCGATTAATATAGTAATCGATTAATTTTATCATCGATTAATTTAGTTATCGATTAATTTTATAATTGATAATTTGTTTTGTAAAACTTGTTATTGTTGCAGGTAATCTTTGGCAATCAAGCAATTGGTTAATCAATTTTGAAAAAATATTCATTTTCTTTTATTAATTGTACCAGTGTAAAATAAAACTTACCTGTTCAAGAGCTTCTTGAGTGACCTTCAAAATTGCCTCTGCTTGTCGAGTGAATTGAGAATTGGGCCCGTTGTATGCACGGCAGTTGTCGACTAACAGCTGTACGTCCCGCAGGAACTCATCACGACTGTGATATTTATGCGCTGTTAACATAATAAAATTATAAAAACAATTTATGAAATAAAAATGCATTAAATCACTAATAATCACCTATAGTTTGGAATCAATGTCGTGAGATAAGATATTATTAGTTTTAGCCGGAATATGAATAGTTAATAAAAACAAACTATTAACAATAATTGTCTTTCATAACCACCACAGCCTAAGAAAAATATTATAAGAAATTATTTTGAGTTTTACTTCATTCGATTCGATTCGATAATAAAAATTCAAGAATCTAAACTGACCCTGTATCTTCTTGCCCATGGTTTCCATATCAATAGGCTTCTTGATGACGTTGTAGTAGTCTTTCACTTGTTTCTTGTTGACGGGCTTCAAGAACGGCCACGCTTCAGACATCACCTTCAATTTTGTCGTCAGTAGGTTCTCCAATATGAATGATAACGCGACCTGACATTTAAAAAAGAGGTTTTATAATCGGTTTACAATTTATATTAGTGACTGAAGTTTGATGAGTGGCATAAATATAAAAAATGCACCCAACAATTACATACAAAGTCCTGACCCCACAATAAGATCGAGACTTGTGTCGTGGTGTCAGGGACTATGAGAGACTTTTCGGTCTTACATGACCGAAAAGTCCCAGGTGGGGTGTCCCAGACCCGAAAAAAATACTTATATTCATTTTTGTTTTATAAAATACTACTAAAATTCATTAGTTTCATACAGCCACTGTAAAGTAGTTGGTTCAACAGAGTCTGTGAAACATGAGGGCAGGTTCGATTCCATCACTGAAACGATTATTTCCGTGGCCCACAAGTATTGTTATATTTTTTTACCTGGTCGTTATCATCAAGCAGCGGATTAATTTGTTTCTCTAGCTTCATGAGTTGTTCTTCTTTCTCCGCTAGTTTTTCAACACAACGCTGTAGCATCCTTTGTGCCGCCACGGTCAGAGCGCTTGTTGGTCCTAAAATAACGATAGATATAAACATTCATCCCCCTTGCGTCAATACCCCAATACTGGGGGGTTCCTGACTCGTGAGTCATCAGGGAAAAAAGTCTTCGCGCATGAAGTGGTCTGATCTGATGTAGTCTGGTCTGGTGTAGGGCAATATTAATAACCGCTTCAGCCAAATACATGCTGAGTTTATAAATTTCTTTCGTATTACTTATTATTCATATTTCTTTCGATATATTATAATAAACGTCTGAAATTATAACTTTTTAAACACAATAAAAGAACTTGGTTAATTAATAGTTGGTAAATTATGAGGTCAATCGTCGGACAATAATGTTAAAAAAGTTAAAACGGTTAAGTAAGTCACTTCATCTTATCACTAAACGACTTTTAACATATATATTTATTGAATATAAAACTTACCGTTATACAGGGTGCTGTTTTCCACAATCTGGTTGACGTCAGCAAGGAATTCCTCCCGACTCTGGTAGTGTTTCTGGCGGAGATTGTCCCGAATAGTTTGCAGGTCCATTGGACGCGACACTATGCGGTGATAATCTGCCACCAGCTGTCGCAAAAATAAAACGATAATATAATTTACATGAGGGGGTTCTGACAACCCACATTGAACTAGCTTGACCAATTTATATGTTTGAGTACATGTTGTAAGTCTTGCGGAAGGCCGTTTAAAGCATCTTTGTTATTTACAAGCAATATGTTGAACATTTTAATCAAGCTTTTTTATTAATTATTTGACAGTTTGAATTTAAGCGATGATTGATAATCCCTTAAACAGTTAACAAATTGACTGCGGCACAAAATTGATAAGTTATATTAGGTAGTTAAGTAGCAGTATTGCGCACGCAAAAATGCGTGCGCGTGCGCTGTAATCAACGTGTTAATCCTACTCTAACACCACACCCAGATGATTTTGCAATGTCTCGTAATGTTTTATGAGTATTATTTTTTTTATTATATTTCAGCCATTTTTAATCTACCGATAACGTAACACACCATTATCCTACACAGAGAACAGTAAATAATTATTGTTTTATTTATGTTTTCTTGCTGTTGATGTTGCTTACATTCTAAACAAAAGTGCCAAGCACCGCCCCAAGCACAACAAAACCTACACGTTATATTATCTACCTTAGAGTTGACTGGGAAGAGGAAGGGCTGCACATCAGGCAGGTGTCGCATGTGATTGAGCACGTCCTCGAGCAGCGAGGAGAGCGTGACGAGCGGGTCGGTGCGGCGGCGCTCGGCGGGGCGGCGCACCAGGTACTCGCACGCGGAGCGGCGCCGCGCGCGCGCCCGGCCCTCGCCCCGCCGGGAGCCGCGCCGACGCAGCTCTTCCGCTGATTGCTGGGATAAATATGAATAACTTAATAAAAAACAGTTCATCTATTTAGGAGCTACAAAGCCATAAATAAACATACATATATTTTTCAATAACCTACCGAGATAGAATAAATAGAGAAGAGAATAGAGTAAGAGCTGGGATAGCGACCTAATGACACGCGTGCCATTGACGGTATGCGACATTATATTTTGAGCACGATATCGATCATAAAGTTCATTATGCACTGAGAAAAAAAAAATATTCAAAAGTTTCTCAAAACAAGAAACATATTCAGCGCTCGTTTATGATTGAAGCACAGCTATTTTGTCATATAATATTGCAGTTAAAATTATTTGACGGCACGTATTTGTACTTCTTAAACATTTTCGTATAAAAAATGGCACGTTGATAAATAAAGGTTCGCCATCCCAGACTGGGTATACAAAACTACTTCTTTATATATCTATTAAAATCAGAACAAATTTACAAAGTGCAAACTAATGATATAAATAAATAAACACAAATAATAAAATGACAATACGAGTAGTACATAAACAAACCCGATAGTTATTTACAATCGAAATGACTGAAGGATGTTAAATAGTAAACCAACCTTAATAATCTTAGTGGGCAGCGTGAGCTTGGTGCCGTCGACGTAGCCGAGCTCGTCGTCGTCGGGCTCGGGCGCGGGCTCGTCGGCGCCGGGCGGGGACGCCGCGCCCGCGCCCGTGTACAGCGGACACGCCTTGTTCGTGCGCATGTGACCCACCTGGCCGCACGCGCCGCACTACGAAACATCATTGTCTTCATATAATACGTAAAAAACATTCAGATATTGGAGATAATAATTACATGAAAAACTTTCATTTTTTATTGCAATGAGTAGCGAAACCAGAATTCTATTCACCGAATGGTAAGCTATACGAAATCGGAACACAATAGTGTATTCACACTGCTGTTTAACGGAAGAAATAAACAAAACTAGCACTCGGCTTCGTTTTCAGTCGCGGTCTTGATATACCTTGCTCTGTATTATGTGGCACATAATGCTTGGTCAATATGAGTTGGATAATTTCATCAATCTTTGTTCAGAATTTCTATAGAAGAAATAATACAAAAAAGAATCTCTTATCCTTGATTCTGACCTATGATCTACACTCACTGATCAAACATGATACAATTTAGTCCTTACCTTGAGTTTCAAATCTGGCTTCAACTTAGGACGGCGTCGCGATGAATTAGGAGTATACAAATCAGGCTCCTGTTTAATCTGTCCGAGTGGAATCAGGCCTGGAGACGGCGATCCCAAGTCATTTGATGACGACATATTCATACCTGCAATTAAAATTTTATATTTATTATTTTACCGTTTTATTACTTAGTTTTGTTGTGAGGTACTTTATCTATTTCTTCCGATACGGTAAGGCGACAAGTAACTGGTAAAGACTGTCAAGGTATGTAAATGTATTTTGCATATTTTAATACCTAGCCTATGTTGATATTTAGACGGAAGCGGCCTTATTCATAAACAGTGTTAAAACGTACTTAAGCATCGATTTTGTTGTCTTCTTCGCTCAACTGTTAGTTATCGAATATTTTGTCCATTTCGAACGACTTTTGAATTCAGTTTGAGCGAAGATCACAAAACATTCGATAGCTAAAATAGGTTTATAAATTGTCTTTGAATAAGACTGTAGATTTTTAATACTAAGAAGACAAGTTTTATAAATCAAAATTTCTTTTTCAAAAACACTCCATTAACAGTATGGGGTTCATAAGCCAATGGTTTCCCCATGTCGCTGTCAATAGTTTTAACAATATTAAAATAAATAAATACGTCACACTCACTGTCATTGTTGCTTGCTCCTGGTACAGACACGTTTCCAGCTAGCCTCTCCCTCTCTTGGTTCCTCTTGATACGTCTCAATTGTTCCTGCATCGTAAAGAATTTAGTATTAATTTATGATTTATGATAAAAAACGATGTATTGTAAAAAACGTACATAACCACTAGAAATAAAAACGATATTTAACCTTTTAAAATATAAAATATACGGTATTATTCATAGACAGTTTTTCACCTATTAGTAATCGAATGTTTTGTCTTCTTCTATCAAACTGAATTCAAAAGTTATTTTTCTTTACAAGGAAAAAACACTTTCGATAATTAAAATAGGTTTTAAAACTATCTATGAAAAATTAAACGTTAAGATCTCAAATCGTACCTGAATTCTTCTCTTTTCCCTCTTCATCTCTTCCTTCTGGGTCTCATCCATAGATGCAAATTGTCGTATAAACATATCATCCTTGGTGGAGCGTATTTTGACGTACGCCTCTATGACGGCGGCTTTACGCACGAGTTCGACGCGTGTGTAACGCTGTCCGGATGCGTTGCGGAAAGTACGCGCGATTCGTAGTACGCGACCTGTGAATAAATGTGTTTTTAGTTCTGTATCTGTATCAGCCCATATACGTTCCACTGCAGGGCACGAGCTTGTTCTAAAATTGATGAGAGAGATTAGGCCATATAGTCCAATAATAACACATTAACACATTAAATACAATGTCAACTTTATAATATTTTTCCTTCAGTAGCACGTTCTAAAAGTTGATAGAAAACTAGATGGAATTAGGGCTATTGAGTCTTTTCAATAATTTATTTATATGGCTTCAAAAACGTATTTACACTGGCTTGTCCTATAATAGGATACAATCGCAATCTACAAGAACATATTGGCACTAAATAAATTCGAGATTTATTTAGAATCTTGGTGCGCTAGATGACGCTATGTTCAACTCAGTAGTGTTACCTTTTTTTACGAAATAACCACAAAACTTTGCTTTTTAATAACAAATATAGCAATAACTAAGAATAGGTCTCTTTGTGCACGAATATATCAATGATAAAATTGAGCTGTACAACATTACAAATATCATATCTACCTTGATTGGATGATTGCTGTTGATCCGCTTGATTAATATTCGGTTTCTTTTCAGATTGTCCCATGATCATTTTACGTAATTCTGCTCTCTCTGCTTCTTCCCTTTCCAGCGACAACTGTAAATAAATATTATCACTCACTCTAATACAAATTATAACATCGGCATTATCACGAACTTTAGCTGTTCCTTGATATATTCTGTTAGTCATCTCAACTTGTAACAATGCAATCTAAATATAATCTTTATTCTGTCCTACAAATATGTGACACGGTAGCCGCCATGGTGGATAGCGAAACTACGTCAATTTATGATTTTATGGGATTTACCAATTGAATAAAAATTTCATATATTTTTGACTAGTTTTTCCAACCTTGGGAACGACTTGATACTTTAAAAACGCGTGGGATATCTTATACCGACTTAGTCGAAACCGAATGTACACAGAACCTGGTTAAAACTAGCCAGTAGGCAAAAATATATATCGACTCTTCAAGTTATCGATACAATAATGAATTTACCTGTTCTGTAGTCTTCTTATTAGCCAGCATGTTTTCGAGGTTTTTACCCATCTCCTCCAAATCTGATTCTTCACTAACGGAGCTCTCGGCTTCGTCCGTACTCAATACCTCTGTACTTTGCAATACGCGATTCTGTAGTTCAAATATACGCTGGCACTCTTCTTTATACCTGTAATTCATTACGCAATATTTATCACTGAATGCGCTAGACTTTGCATTTTGAAAGTACTTTGTGAAAACATTAGGTAGAAAAACATATTATAGGTATATGATGCTTCTAATAAGGATGAAAAATTTGCCTAAATCAAGCTTTGGAAATAAGTGTTATCAGGTTTTTGCCAGTACGTAGAATATATTTATCGTTATTAATGTGTTCTCGCTTTAAGTTATTTTTTAAAGATTAAAGATATATGGCTAAAGTAATCTACCTCTCTTGATGCTCAGCAATTGAAAATCGATTTCCTCTTGAGAATTTAGTCATGCCTTCCTCGCCAGCTTTTGCTTTCTCCGTCGATAAAGTTCTCACTACGTCAATAACTTCCCATCGAGACAATTTTTTGATCTGAAATCATAAATAACATTGTTGAATACCAAAGGAATCGCTTTAATGTAAATAGCTTGAAAAAATTAAAATACTGATATTAAAAATACATTACTATCGATGTATAATGCGCGAAGACAAACAATAAAAAACTAGTACCAAAAACATATATGTCGGCCTTTAAAAAACTGTTGAACAAGCAAAATTGTATATTTTTATTCGTTTAATATTTTAAGTATTACCTCTTCCTCAGGCACGCAGAACTTCCTCAAAAGCGCCTTAGCGTTATTCAAACTCAATCTCCTCAAATCTGCATCAGTTCCAGTTACAGTCCTCTTAGGCTGCTGTTCCTCATTGGGTTGGAGAGTTGGCTTGTTGGGCACTCGGACGTAGGAGAATCCTTCACCGCAGCCAGTGGGGTCTGCTGGGCCAGTGAGTTGGAGCAAACATTTGCCACGCATCGCTTGGATGTAGGCGCGCGTTGTATTCCATGGTGCCACTTTGACCTGTAACAATGTTTGATGTTTTTTATCGGATTAATTTTAGCAAATAACTGATTGGAATATTATGCTTCCTGCATAATGCATTTATAACAATAAATGAATAGTCAATATATAAAAGTTAAGATAAGCTCAATTTGAAATGATTTACAATTTAACCACTTTTTCTTTATCGATAACCACTTGTGAGAGAAATATAAAAAATCTAATACTCCTATGGACAAATTTAAAACCTCATAAGGTTCGTCCAAATTTTATAGAAGTAATAAATAGAATAAACACAATTATTTCACTCTATACGAACTGCCGATTTACAATCCATCGACATCGATATTAAATCAAATGAAATCGAGATAATTTTACCTCAACTTTAATTCTTTTTTCTTTAATTCAATAAATGTATAACTTAAACATAATCTATAACCAAACATTGCCACAAACAAACCTCGTCATCCATCTTAAGCTGCAACTCCTCATCGTCATCCTCTTGCGGAGTGAATATAAACTTTTCTCCATACCCAGCGTCCTTCAACCTTTGTTCAGCGGCTGCCATGCTGAAGTAAGCGCAGCACTGCTCGGGAGACACCATGGCTCGGATCTCTTCTTCCGAGGGGAGACGGAAGTCCGGCTTTATTACCCACCTACGGAGGTAATGTGAGAATAATAGTAAAAGCAGTATAAATTATCGACCTCTGAAGTTTATATTTTTATCGAGCCTTTACTGTCGACATAAGATGTTAATATTGGTATACTTTGGCTTTTATATATTTTTATTGTTCATTATTTAATTTGAATAATTATTAGATTTGAACAAGACGTCGATGTTGTGTAAAATTCAAAGACAAAACTCCACGGCAAGAATCCACGTGAAGTAAAAATAATATATGTAAAACGTAGACAAGAACAATAATTCAATAAAATAATTTAGCTCTCTGGAAGAAATTGCTAGAAGCGATAAGACTGCCAATACACTATTTAAATAAAATGAAAATAGTGCTCTTGTATGTGACATGTGGTGTTCGAGAAAATGTTATCTATCTATCCATAATTCATACCAATTAGAGTCTAATCCAGTTCTCTTGAAGTCAGCACACAGCTTCAGACGTTTTCTGATAGAACTCTCAGAGTGTGAGGGGAAAGCTCTTTTTATCACGTCCATTTTTATACGCCTGGGTTTGTCATGGGATTTCCAGAACAGTCTATATATGAAAACCTGTGAAAAATATACACACGTCAATACATAAAACAAAACTAGGGCGCCTGATATACGAACTACTAGAGTTTAAGTATAATGACAGTAGAACGAATACTACAGGAAAATGGGTGCTATCAAGTCAATTAGCTCTATCTAATCACCAATTTTAAACTAATATTATTTTTATTTCATAGGTTTTTTTTTAAATCTAAGTAAATATCATCTTAAACAACGTTAAGAAATCCTCTCAAAGTAATTGAAAAAGCTCACTTGCAAAAAATCTCGGACAAAATTATTGGCCCTCTTTGAATTTGGTCCCGGCACTTCGTACAATGGACATTCTTGACCGGCCACGAAAACAGCGTCCACCTCGCGGATATAGAAGGCTTGACTGAAAAAAAAAACAACAAGAAACTCTTCTTATCCAAATACAAAATATGTACCTATAACGTTTTGTATTTGGCGCATACTATTAACAAATATCTGAATCCAACAAAAATATATTACGGTATGATTCGCCGATCCGCGACCATTAAAGCAATAATCTTAAAGGACGTATTGCACGATTAAAGAAGCTCTACATGCATGCCGCGTCAGTAAATGTAAAATAGCCATTAAAGACTACACGATAAAACTTAAATTAAAATGAACTCCATACCGTGTCCTAATAATCAGGAAATCGGTCGGCGACATGGTGTGTTCGTATATGGGCGCGCGGTACATATTGTTCTCCACTACGGGCTGCGTTGCGCCGGGAGGTAATATACCCAAGAATGGAGACGTATGCGCGTACGCTACTTCACCGTATTTCAACGGTTTAGGTCCGTTGTCCTGTTAAACAAAAAAAATATAAAGATTTATAAATAGTTTTTATTTTTGAAATATATACTAGGTAACTGTAAAAGTAACTTGGATAAAATAAAGTTATTAAAACAAATACAACAACAACAGTCGCACAATAATTATATCGATATTAATAATAAGGCCATGACTTTGTATCGATCGTGTGCCTCACTACTGGTCAATATGAATCAAAATCGATTTACAGCGAGGATTACTTTTTATAATGTACCATAAAACAACTTTCAAAAAGAATCGCATTACAAAAAAGATTCCGACGAATTGTTTTCAATTCCTCCTCATTTTTTTTGTAAGTCGATAAAACATCACAGTACCTTAGTAGCGGTCCGCTTGTAATAGTTCTTGATCTTGGTGCACATGCCCACTTGGCTGATGAGCGGCGGGTGCTCCTCGCAGAACTCCACGAGCACGAGCTCGCCGTCGCGCCCGCTCAGGTCCTCCGGCGTGCGCATGAAGAACACGTCGCCGCCGCCAGACGCCAACCGCTCGGCTTCGCGTTGCTGTATATATAAATATTATTTATTGACATAATCTTTTAAGATTTTGAATTGACTCGAATGCTACACGTTGAAATAAAACTATTATTTACAATTGTTTAACTTCCCGACTTTTCAGTTACTTTACAGCTAGAGGTAATAGGGAATATGCATGGAATTCAAATTGAGACCATTTTTTTTTTGTAGATTCTTTATTGCTTTAGATTAACATCTACATCAATATTTTTTTATTTATGTACTTTTGAATTAAGAAAATAATTATTAAAATCTGCATAAAATGAGTGCAAAATTCAAGGTAGTTGAAACGCAACTCTATTGGTCAATGAGAATTTGACGTCACAGTCTAGTAAGTTGATATCAACAAGTGCATATTTGTTCGGTATTTGCGATTGAACTAACTTTTGTTGTAATTTCCTAGCATATTTCGGAGTGATATTAATTGTTTCTCTTTAAAATTGCAATAACGTTTACAAGAATAATAACTGACAGTGGTTATGAAAAGGCGCAATCGGATAATCTTCCTAAAATTGATGTATTTATGATGAGTACATATTTCGCATCTAATCCGGATTTTACGGCTGCTGAAATCAGAGGTGTTAAAGCTGCAAGGTAATTATATTATAGATATTTCATGTACATAGTTTTACAATACTTATTTCACAAATTAATGGTTAGAAGACATAACATAACCTAAAACTGGAGTAAAACTAGCTTGAACTTGTTTATTAATGTATTTGTATGTAATTTATATGTATATCATACTTATTTAGAAACATCCTCTTTATGTCATCTGTGCATCTTCCAAAGGTTGACGTGTAGAAAATGCCTAAGGCATCAAGTCCGCCTTTATATAAAATAATAAAACTCGTGGCCATCTCTAAAATAGATGGTTTTGGTCGTATTTACACGTTTTTTGTTTTTTTTTTAGGTCCGTGCGGGAGTCGTATGGTGACTCAGCAGTTGGATATGTCCAAGTTAAACGGGAGGGAGATTTATGTATTGTGAAAGCCCGAATAACACCTGAGCATAATGTCCGTCAAAAGTGTTACACTGTAACAATTACTTGCAATGAGGCTGAAGAAACTGTATTGTCTGCTCAGTGTGAAGACTGTATTGCACATGAAGGTAAGTTAGCTTGATTAACACTCTTACAATCTCTAAATTTACAAAAGTTACTTAAGTTATTTATTCTTAGTTTTTTAGAGAACATAAAGTTATGTGAACTTTAAACTAATTAATTTGTGTCTGTTACTACTATAATATTGGTATTGTTGTAAGTAGTGTCTTCAGTTTATATTTAGCTGTGGTGTGTTGTTTACAATCCTTTTATTTTTTGGAGGCTGTAAGCATGCCATTGCCTTCTTGGCCTGGCTGCATAGACGTAGTGAAGAACCATCATCCACTAGCATTAAATGCTACTGGAAAAAGCCAAAGCTGTCATCAGTGGGTACAAGTATTAAATTCATAAAAGCAAAGGATGTTTCTAATAAACCTCAGACACAACCGAACCCATCATCAACACAGACTTCACAAGAAAGTTTTTTAACTATAGTTAAAAATTACAGCAAAGAAGTTGCTGACACACAAAATCAACTAACAAAATATTTCAATGAGCCAAGTTTGTGTGAAAAATTATCAATCCATTATTTGGTAAGCATGACGCACAATAAACAGATCAACGCTCAACAGTTTATTGACTTTTGCAAGCAGATGATGCTAACTAAAGCATGTAAAGATGCTGCACTTGCCACCATGGAGCAAAGTGGCTGTCCTTTATGGCATGAGCTCCGACATGGGAGAATCACTGCTTCAAATGCCTATGAAGCTGCACACTGCAAAGTTTTTAATGGAACTTTAACAGAAGTTATCTTGGGGGCAAAACTAAAAGACACAAATGCCATGAAAAGAGGAAGATTATTAGAGAGTGATGTTATTAAGGTGGTGGAAGAAATAAAGAAAATAAAAATAAATAAATGTGGTATTATATTGGATCCATTGCATCCCATCATGGGTGCTTCACCTGATGGAGAAAATACCGAATATAGTATTGAAGTTAAGTGCCCTGTATCAGAGAAATCTGCAAGTTGCTATGTTAAAAATAATACCATATCTCCAAAATACATGGCACAAATTCAACTACAGATGCATTTTTCAAAGAAAAGCAAGGGACTGTTTTGTGTCGCTAGCAGTAATTTTGAGGAATCAAAGAATGTATATATTACTGAAGTAGAATATGACAAGAGGCTTTGTGAAACTCTAATAGAAAAATGTACTGATAGCGCGCGAGTTGAATGCAGAGCTTAGGAATGCGGTAGTGCTGTGATCTAATTATTGATGGCCATAGTGGGTATATCGATATTTTTTAACATTGTTTTAATTTTGTCACTTGTCACCAGGTAAACATAATTTAAAATAAACAAGATAATAAATATCACACATTTTTAATAAGTAATTATACAATACACATCAAAATCAAATAAAAAAAATTATTCATTCATAATTTTCGCTATTTACCGTGCTTGGCGACGAAAAAATACTCATTATTTTTAACAGAATTTGATGAAAGACCAGTTATAATGAATTATTAAAAAAACAAATAATAACACGGACTATTATATGTTGAGTATCGTAACAAGAGTACGATAGCTCGGAAAGCACTGCACTAAGCTACAGGCCCGGGAGGGGACACGTGCGAACGGTGGGGGGAGATGCTCCCGCTCTTCACCTCAGGCCCCGACTGCATTCAACTCGCGCGCTATTAGTACCACATTTTGGTGTCATGCTATTTTTCCTTTGTTATTTAAACAGGACAAACATAAATAAAACAAATTATGCATAAATCTACTATTTTATTAGAACATCCTGCATATTAATTAATCCACAAACCACTACTATAACTTCATCTATTATAGGGATCAAGTTGTGATCCACACATGCATGAGGTAGTAGCATATGATATTCCCTTAATCTACTTATGACACGCTCTATGTGAATCCTTAGTGCTGCTATTCTTTTTGACTGTTTTACATCTTCTTTTGTACTAGAAGCTGACTTAAAAATTGATGGGGGTCGTATAAGAGTACAATCTTTTTTAGCTAGCAAGTGTGATAACCCTTTAAAGCCTCTATCTGCCATAAGTGCAGTTTTTTGTGGCAAACACTCAAGGAAACCACAGTCTTCAACTATCATTACATCTGTTGCCCTACCACTGTATCCATTAGAAATAAAATTTACTAACCCATCGGGGGTGCATGAAATTAAATATTTTATTGTATTACATTTTTTGTACTGGGACCAAGTAAGTGCTTGGTGGACTGGATTTGATGGTTTCTCTATTTGTATTTCTAAACAGTCGATTATAGAAACAACTTTAGAATACCTGGCCCTAAATGACAAAGGTAATTTGTTAAAAACCTCTGCAGGTGTTGGCCATATAATTAATTCCTTCATTTTCTGCGCCAATAGTGGCACACTTTTTGAAAAAATTCTGCTGATTGTACTCTGTGTATACCCAAATTGTATAGCTAAGATACCAAAACTTTCATTTAGTTTTATTTTTTTTAATGTGATTAAAATATCTATAACAGAAAGTGGTATGTGAACACATACCTTAACTACATACCACATACTTAACAGTTTAATTAAATAATAAGATTTTTTGGGTAAGCCTAAAAACATTTTGGGCTCTTTTTCAATAGCTGTTATTGTGCAAGTACGCATTTGGCTTTTAAATAGAATTTCTGTTTCTGAAACATCATCATCTATTATCCAGCTTGATTCCGGAGAACTATTTTCTGGTTCAAATGATGATGACAGTGAAGGTTGAGCGGAGGATATTGATGCAATGTCTTGTAATACTTTTCTTTTAATGCCAGAAGTCTGAGTTATTTTTAAAGGAGATGTAGAAATTGTTTTGGTATGGATAGAAAATGGAGATAATGCTACACATTTCTTCTTTGAACTCAAATTAACATTAATACCTTTACTTCTGTATGATATTTTATAGTTGTATTGTGTTGTCTTGTCAACATTTTTAATGTCCGTAATGTTATCATTTGGTAAAGAAGTACTACAAGCAGCCTCACTAATATTTTTGATTACAGTTTCTTCTGTGTTTATTTGAGATAAACATGAACTGGTACTAGGTTCTAAAAGTATATTTTGTGAAGATTCATTTATTTTGGGAGCACAACAACTTTGTTTAGCAGGAGGCACAGTTAAAGCAGCTTCAATAATTTCTAGATGTCTTCTCTTTAAAAAACCTTTTCTTTCTGGTGGCGGATGCGGCTTAGTGGCTTTTTGACAGTCAAATTTGTGAGGAAGGATACCTTTCTTTAGTCGTAAAGTAGTTTCTAGCTTTTCTTGTAAAGTCATAATTTTGTACTGAATATAATTATCTGTATCTTCTTCTAACTGAAAACACAAAAATAATTTTGATTATAATAGATCGAGGATTTAACGTTGATGGGGCATATTATGCTTAGAACATAAGATAATAAAATAGGATAGCCAACACTACTATATTAGTGGCCCACCCTAAAGTCAAAGTAAAAACCTACAGTAGTTGTTAAGTGATATGAAAATAAGTTAATATTTATTAACCGAACCTTGTGTAATATTTATTTGAAAATGATTTACTGAAAAAATACTATTCATACGTGAAGTATAGGTAGTTTATATAAAAAATGGAATGTAGAATAAAAATGCAGCTTATCATTGACTGAATCAACTGAAGTATTATTAGCCTACAAACCATTTCACAAATTAAGTTTATAGGTTGTGATGAAACTAGTCAAAACATAGCACAAAGATGAAAACAAAATGATAAGCATGATAGAACATAAAGTACTTACGTTGAAATGATCTTCACAACAATATAAACAAGTTGATGGAGATACCATGTCTCTTCTCATGATTTTACACCACATTTTTCTTACTTTCACCCCTCTCGGAACAAAAAAAAATACTTTTTCGAGTGCATTTATTGTTGTATTTATACATTTAGGCACAATACAGCACTTATAAGTCGGTTTTTTACTTTTTTCCATTGTAAACAGCCGTAATATACAAAATATTGATAAATTATAGTGTACAACACTTCCACACTTGTTTGTTTTATTAGACTATGACGTCATCGCAGCGCGCCAAAAAAACAGTGTTTAAACTGCTGTTATCAGTTTGATATTTTAAAATATTTTTTTTTTGTATTAACATTAATATTTTTAAGGCTGTTTTTTTTTTGCCGTTATATAATGATATGAACTATCATATAAAAATATAAAAAAAAGTCATGCATATTCCCTATTGGTCATGGGGCGGAATCCACCCCGTAACAGTTTTATTTCATGGTTTTTGAATTGATAAATACTATCACCCCTTCGGAACATCTTTTGTGGCATTTACATGCAAAATAGACTATAGACTCTTCTGTAAGTTTCGAAGTTGTGATCAGTTCATTCGGGGATACATGTACCCATCTTAATACATTGTAATGAGCGTCCCCGACAGTGCTGTGACCTAGAATCGGCTATAAGGAAGCAACATTTCTAGCGAATACGAGAAAATGTTATTCGTTTTTCGTGGTCCGATTAGTCGATATTCTAAATTGATAGTCGGAATTGAAAATGTTGACCGCCATTTTGAAACACGTATCTGCAACCAGGCGGAGCCGGGCCCGACCGCTAGTCAATGATAAAAGTACGCACCTTGGCCTTTTTCTTGATGTGTTTGTGCAAGGGTTGCACAGGGTGTGCTCCTGGGGCAGATATTGGTGCGTTGCGCAGTTCCCGGAGTGGGGGACGGTGGAAGGCCCTGAGTCTTGCAGGTCCCATGTGCGTCTGGATGAAAGGCGCGCGAAGTTCCACCACCGGAGTCGAGTGCTGGATCAATTGCCCGCCGGATACTTTCAGACGAGGGTTCTGGGACTTCGGCTGGTAGTATCTGCACAAACCCAGCAAATTAATTTATACTCTTATTTTTATTTCTGTCTGTCTGTATCAGCCCATATACGTCCCACTGCAGGGCACGGGCCTACTCTACAATCGAGACTTCGATTGAGAGTGATTAGGCCATATAGTCCACCACGCTGGCCTAGTGCGGGTTGCCGGACTTACATACCATAGAAATTCTTATAAATCTCATTTTCATTTTCATTTTCATTTTCACCGTGAACATGTTGGCAGCCGCGTCTGGTCCGTTTACCAACAGGCCACCACGCACAATTTTTATTTACTTTATGCAAATACCAAATGATGAATCATGATACAAGCAAGATATCCAGGAGTAGACGTTACAACTAAAATCTGTGCGTAATGTGCCCGTACATACCAAGTACGCGTGTAACCAAAGAAACGAGAGGGAAAATAGTGTGCTTGTGTCAGAGTAAGACAAAAAGCAAGAGATATAGCACGACAGTATGCCACTTTCTTGTTCAAGCGTGTTACACAAATATTGGTAACATAACAGGCTACTAACTTCTCACAATCCCACATTGTACAAATTTTATTAACTGTCCAAAGACTATTTCAATAGCATCAATCCTTTACTCAACAGTACTATCCAACCACATTCAATTTCGGATACTACAATACTACTGTATATGATTGTATTTTTTTTTTTCGTAAAGCGATTAAATAATCTGTTAGCATATTAAATAAATAAAACTTACACATCATTGGAGATATTGAAGGGATCTCTGTCGGGAGACTTGGGCGGCGGCGGCGGCGCGTCCTCTTGCATGACGTTGATGACGCCCGCCTTGCCCAACAATATCTTAGACTTTTTCACGTGAGGATGTGGAATCTTCACCTTGGGTTGCGGTCCTCTTTCTGCAAATAGAACAAATTAAAGTATAAATATAATAAATTTTCAATTCAATATTTTTTCATTTATATTTTTTTATATGTATAAGCAAAAAAATTTACACAACCTTTAAAAAATTTCTGCTTTGTACTTTTGTACACGTTACTCAAATCTACTTATGATTCACATCCTTAGCGATCCAATATTACTACAGGACCACCAAAGTACAATAAAAACAGTAGTGTAATAAGAACCTTAAAAACTTGAATAATTGTAAATACTAACCTCTACTAATCTTAGTCGGGTCCACATCATCAGGTATTCCAAGTATGATGTTCTCATCATTAGGATCCAGAGTGAGTATCTTCGGCTTGGGTATCTTGGTCATGTTCTCCGCGTCCCATATCACCTCGTCTTCCCAGGTGCCGTAGACTAACTCCTCGTTCTCTACTGGAAAGATGCTGTACCAAGTGTTGTCTTCCCCGTCGGCCTGGGCCGCTCCAGCTTGGTTCGACGACGCGTTTGCTCTAAAATAATTACATCGAATTATTATATCTATACTTAATATATAAAGCGACCGACTTTTGTACTACTATGTAATATAATGTTCTATTATTAAGTTTACTAAGTGTACTATTAAGGTTATAAATAACTAAAAAGCTAAAGAGTTTGTTTGTTACCTCTAATCATTTTACACGTTTGTCCTTCAATATTATTTTTTATTAAAGTGTAGTGTTAAATTGTAGTTAATTTAAAGTCATTTGTCAAATTTTGTATTGTTACAAAAAATAAATTTCTTTTTACAGAGCAAGAACTAGGCAATTTTTTTGTATCTTTTAACAACATATAACATTGATATATCGGCTCTTTTATAAACATCTTGCCGAACGGGCGTGTTGGAATAGTGATGCGAAGCTGACGGCTCGTTTGAACTTTTAAGCCGCCCATTTATTGTCGAGGCCTTAATGTAGAATACATATATGTATATTTAGAAAAAATGATTTAATACATACGCCTGCGGTTTGGACGGCAACGGAGCGGGCGGCTGCGGACGCGGGTGTGAAAACTGTTGTGCAGTGCGACTCACTGACGTGGGCACCCAGCCCGCCGCGTTACTCTTACTGTTCAGTCGAGCTAGCACCTATAACAAAAAGTATATAATTTATTAATGTTTCCAGCTCCTCCTATTAATTCAACTTTCTGATTAATTTCGTTGAGCCTTAAAGACAAGTTAGATATTACCGGAGACTCGCCGAGTTTCAATGTTCAGTGTCATTACATTGCGTGCCACTGTTAATACTGGCTTACAGGAGTTACAGTGGTGGATGTGAGGACGGGACAAAGTCTCCAATAACAAAAATATTTCATTGAACTGAAGTGCATTATGTGAATTTATAACACATCAATTCCCTGTTATTCTCATTGTAATTTTATATCCTTAAGATTAATTATAAATTCTAACATGCAGAGGTAACAAAAATGACTTTTACAGAACCAAATAATTAATAATTAGTAGTTTAACCCACTGATGGTTTTACTTTACTGATGGTAGGTCCCTCATACATGAGAGGCCGACTGGGTAGGTACCACCGCAATGTCTATTTCTCCCACCAAACAGCAGTGTAAATGCACTGTTGTTTTGGTTTGAAGGATATTGTAGCCAGAGTAACTACTAGTCATATTGAGACTTTATGTCTCAACATAGCGAGTGCAGTGGAATGCCAAACATTGCTTTGTTATTCAAGGTGTTGTTTGGTTTTGCTAATATTCATGAGCAGTCGTAACGCCTCCCCTCGGATGAACGGCGTGCCCATCTCGCCATTGATTGTTACAAAAAATCCTAATAAAGTATCAATTGGCAATTCAAAGAGACTTTTTTTTTTTTTTTTTATTGCTATGAATGGCGAGACGAGCATGCCGTTCGCCTGATGGTAAGCGATACGACCGCTCATGAACAGTAGCAAAACCAAACAACACCTTGAATTATAAAGCAATGCTTGGCATTCCACTGTGCTCGCCATCCTGAGACATAAGATGTTAAGTCTCAATATGTCCAGTAGTTACTCTGGCTACAATACCCTTCAACCCGAAACACAACAGTGCGTTTACACTGCTGTTTGACGGGAGAAATAGACACTGCGGTGGTACCCACCCAGACGGCCTCTCACATATGAGAGACCTACCACCAGACTCGAGATATTTCTTGACAATTGACACAAATATCTGGCCTGTCATTAACCATTCCTAAAGTATATATAATACTACTAAATCTAAAGGGTATAGAACACACCTTGTGTTTAATCTCACTTCCATCCCATATAACATCATCCTCCCACTGTAACTGAGACACCATGAGAAAAGAGTCATCGGGGAAACCGGTTTCAGAATCTGTGTTCTTTTCTTCACTCTCAGCCGGAACTTCTGCCTCTTCTACTGGTTTTTCTTCTCGATTAGGCGACGGTGGCTGAAGAAAAGAAATAATTCAACTTAATAAATAAATACGCTGAAGTCACAGTACCTTGTGTCGTGTATATCAAAACCTAACAGGTAATGTTGTTATGCTTTATATTTATTGATCACATACACATATTTTATCAGTGGCAAACATATTTCAATATTTACTATCTCTTAACTAACTAATTAATCTCCCAGATAAATGGATCCTGGGATCATACAGACTTCAAGAGTTGTTCCAAATGTTTTCACAGTACTGTAATGGAAAAAGTACTGAATAATTTCTTAGGCTCGCATATCACATAGGACAGAACGCACAAGACAAAACATGGATGTCCTGGTAGTAGCTCTGTCTACTCTTTCTGGGAAAAAAGCGTGAGTTTATGTATGTAAATATGTATGTATGTATCTAGTAAATAAACACTAAGATACAATAACTCAATAACAACAGATTTATATAAAAGTACCTTCAGCTTAAATCCATAGTCAAATCCTTCTCCCGTCTCAGGCACATTCAGCATATCATACCACACTTGAGCGGGTCCAAAACGCCAATGTGCAGGTGTTGGTCTTTGTGACTTATCGCCACTGCCTGAGTTCTTGTCTTCTGAGTTTGAAGATTGAGTTTCCTCCATTGGCCTGATAAAACAATACATATTTTTTACTTTACTTAATGACATTAGCAGGAATATATTGTTTATAAGTATAATTATTATGAAGTATCATTATAGGGCATATAATGCAAATAATCATAGGGCTATCTTGGTATATAGCCTAGATGTCAATTATTTTGGATTTCCCGAATGACTGACGAGATTGAAAGTTCAACATGGGGTCAAAGGGTATATTGTGGTGTGTATAAAATAAATAACTAAAATATAGTATAGCATAAAGCAATAAATAAATATTACTTAAGAAGTTTCTCCTCATCATCGCTGGCATACTGTGGCTCTTGGTTTTCAGGCATCTGTGATGGAGTGTCGCTACTGGTACTGCCACTGCGTTTGCGTCGCCTACGCTTCTTAACACCGCGCCATATTTGTGGCAGACTGGACAACTTACCAGGGCCAAATAGACGGGAGAATAAGAGGACCTGTGAACAATATTTTAGGTATTTTACAAAAGTTGATTTATGGTTTTTGATAGAACAGGAGATAATTATTTAAACTACTAGCAAAACATTTGCAACTAATAATCTAGGCTCTTTAATTTAATTTATATTTATAGATTAACCAGAAACCAATGGTGTTACAATTATAAATTCCATACAAACAAAATGAAAACCTGAAAGGTCCAACAGCACAGGTCCATTGGCAGCAATGAACAACTCAATAAACAAAGTTGGTACCAATGTATACACTCACTTTATCAGGTCTGAAGTCTGGAAATAGCTCGGTAACATCAACATTTGCATATTTAGATGGTAACATAGCAGCCAAGGGTGTCTCCAATTTCTTTGGTCTCTCTGATTTGTGGTGCCTATAAAAAAATTGATTATATACATTTTAATAACCAGGGTATGGTTATTGAAAATAACATATAATTGTGGACAGCTGGTATACCCCAATAATTAACATTGGTTTGTATTTATATAACCAGTTTGTTATTCATCAATAAAACTAAAAAAATTAAAAGTGTACCAAACTTAAAAATGAATTCACAATATATTGTCACTTCCAAATAATTATTTCCATTATTTATAAAAAATAACAACTTACGGTACTGTAGAAGGTGGCGGCATGAGTCCACCATCTCCCTCCATGTCACCTTCATACCCTTCATCATTAGTAGTCTGTACTTCCTCTTTATAAAAATCATCACCATCTTTCCACTCATCAATTTCAATTTTCTCACCATCCAGCACATCTTTTGAGGACTGATCAGTTTTTTTATCACTTTTTTCATCCAACATTTCCATGTCATCATCAAGGTTAATTGTATCCGTCTCTTTTTTAATGTCATCTTGCTCTGCCTGAAGCAGAATCATTTTGGGTTAGTGAAAAAACAAGAAATTAGATTGAATGTGATTTAATGATTAAGTCGCTACACTCTATCATTACTCTCTATTCATAACAACTATATAAATGCTACAGTGGGTGCTTTTTTAAAATGGACTGTGAAGCGGGCAATGAAGAGTTATAAATGTGGTTCTGTAATGTTGTTAACTTGTTTTAGGCATGGTGATTTTGACAGTCATTATTTTAGTGAGAATAATAGAACTAGACTTAAATAAAAAACACTATTTAACAATGGCAGCATTATTTACCAGTTAATGGAAAAATTGTGCAGTTTATACAATAATATTTCTTACTTTTATATCTTCAGCAACATCGTCAGTGTCAAAAAAATCTATAGCTGATGGACTTTTCTGTGTATAGTCTGAAATTAGAAAATATATGATTGGTAATCATTTTATCACATTATCATTCATAATAATGAGAGAACTAAGTAGATATAATAACAAAATATCCGATGATATTTTTATGAATTCACAAGTTGAATGACCTCATTAGCCAAAATTATATACAATTTCCATAAATTTTCATTTTCTATTCTTATTGTAGATATATCAATTTAGATTTAAATTAGACTTTCCTTCATTGATATTGATCCTGGGAGCACTTGAAACATTTCATTGTTTTCATAAAACTAACCTTTTTCTTCATCCTCCTTGCTGGTTTCCTCAGGTTGTAAAACTTCGGATAATATTGAGCCAAGTCCAAGGCGTGTGAGCGAAGACAACATGCGCTTGGAGTCACCGTCCAGGAACCCATCGTCTTCTAGTTGACCGCTCTCATCAACATTACCAAAGAGAAAACCAATCAAATCGCCACCAGGGTGGCTGTGATCGCCCGGATCATCACTATCACACATGTTTTATGCGGTAAACTTACACTTATATGTTAGAAATTATACGATAAACATTATATTTCTCTCACAATTATATTTCTTCTAATAATTAACTCAATACAAACTCCTACGGAAAAATATGTTTTGACAACTGCGCAAGCAAGCGTCAATCGCCACTTCTCACTTGACATGTTTTTCTACCTTTCCTCTTCTAACGCGTAATTAACTTAACTACTTTTCTCTTTTTGTCGATAAATATAATGATGTGGAAACCTGGAACGAAGTAAAAAATGCTGACCACAGACTATACTAAATGTTTCCGTTTCATACATACAGATGGCGCTACTAAAGTCATTCGCTCTTTCCTGAAACAAAAAATCCGTCAAGTTTGAAAGTAATATGTTTTGAATCAAAGTTTCTATGTAGAGAATTCATGGAAGATTTGATTACAAATAATAGATTTACATTATTTTATACTTATACAACCCTAAAAGTTCCAGTACTTCCTGGAATATTCAACAAGAGACTTACTTTTTTTTTAATTTTTGCATCCAGAATAAATGTTTTTACACCAAGTTTTTTTTTTTTCAAATTTCATATACCTGAGCTTCGCTACTATCCTCCGATGGTGGATGATGAATATTTGCATTAATATACTAACACTTAGTGTAAAATTAATAACGTAGTATTCAATTATCTTTATTTCGATTGAAATGTGAGCTGGCAAAGTAGATTTTCATGCGAATTCTGTAAAACTATTTACTAGGAAAACTAATACTCATAAAAGGCCTGTTTTTGTTTTCTACACCTAGACTGATTTTGTATCTGTCAGAAATCTTTAGCTTGCAAAACTCATACCTAATGCCAGCCATGGTGCACTTGATTGAAAGTCAAATGTAAATCAAGGGGGCGCAGGCTTTTTCCCCGTATCGAGGGAAATGTTTGCATGCAGGGTACAATTATTTTTAAGATGTCAATGCCACAATCAAGTGCCTCTGTGTAAATTGAGAGTTATTGTTGTGTTGCGGCACTTTTCTTAGGTTAAAAATATCGTCCGGTTTAATTATTATAGCCATTACTTGCGTCGTTGCATGATACAATTTATTTTAGAACTTTCCTAAGAAGAGGAGTAAGATTATCTTTATTAACGCCAGTGAAAACCAATTACATTAGACAATATTATGCTCCCTGACATTCATAGTAAAGCTATTCCATCTGTTACTATGCAATAAGTACATTCCTCTAAAATTATAAGTCGATTGTCGTTAGATGCTTTTTGTTGTATTTTTCGCAGTCTAAGTTTAGCAACTCTACCCACATCTCATTCCTGATATTAATGATGTCTTCAGTATTTTTCATCAATGTCTTCATCTTCATCAAAAGTCATTTCATCAGCAGTCACATTCCTGCAACAACATGGCAGGTGTTAAACTCTCACAAGTAGAATGATTTAGGCAGGGCCGATAAAGTTTCCACTATGCTTTTTTTAGATTCTCTGAGATGTCGAATAAGGCGGTTGAAATCACAATATTTTTTTATAAAATAAAAAAAATGGATTTTGTCCATAATACATTTTAATAGGAATTAGGCATAATGTATGGCACATCTGCCTAAATCCTTGAGCATAAAGACGTCACCTTAAAGATTCATTTATTACATTATCAGGCGAATGGCATGCTCGTCTTGCTATTGATTCCAATAAAAAAAACAGGCTAGTGACAGAGTGCACATACCTACTTCTTGCAACTTTTAAAACTGCTGTTCACATTATGCTTTGTATTTTTAGAAATCATTAATTCGAGGCCATAATTCCCGTCTCTACCAATAGCATTAAAATTACGAGCATTCAAAATTTACGAGCACTTTTCTGCGCCGTGGGTGAACACGTACTAGTTTTAAAACTTTCATCATTAAGCGTTGGACTCTATGACGTCATGCACTAAATTTAAATTAATTTTACTATCTGCTTAACACATTCTTAAAATTCGCTTTAAAGGGAAATCGTACGATATAATAGACCAGTTAAAATGCATAGGTAAGCAATTAAAAAACAAGGAATTATGCAAATAAAATCCATGCAAATCTATGGTAATTAATTTCAGACTTGATCAATGGAAATCACAATGTGAAGGTATTTTGTGGCGCTTGCCAATTGCGGGTAATTTATGTCGCTGTGGTAGACAGGTCGGTTTCATGTACGTATGTGCGTTTATATACAAGAGTACAATGGGAAGCGGGAACACATTCCTAATGACCGCAACACGCGTAGGCTCGCATTTGCTATTATTACCTAGGCACTTAGTCTGATACTAGATCCTATAGTACATCGTTTCCGCATACATCAGCTTGGTAATTAAACTCACGTGTCAAATTAATTATCTCTGTGTAAACATTTTGTTGATTTATACCTGTTTGTAATTAACATATCTTGCCGTTGTGATTGATAGGTTTAGATAGGTTTGGGTTATTTGATATTTATTATATTTATTCATTTGGCTTGCCGCGTATTACTTCGTAAGTCGGAACACACAAGGCGAAACGTGGCTGTCCTGGTTGCACCTCCGCCTACCCCTTCTGGGAAAAAGGCATGAGTTTATTTATGTAATTTATAAGCCTAAGGCCCTAAATTAACACCACTTGGTAGGTCAAGTATATTTTAATGAAATATTCAGTGTTTACAAAATCATTCTTACATTAATATTGTACACTAATGGCCAGCCCGCCTACTTACAAACTAAATGTGAAATATTTCATTTAATAATTTACCTATTCATTTTATCGATATAAATTTCTTGGAAAAAATCATAAACGAAACTCAGCAAAGTCTTACAGTTGCCACAGATTTATACATTTTCCATCACTTTAATTTACGTTAAATTTATCACAAATATTAGACGTAATGTAGGTTTCCGGTAACCGATTATAGCTCAACCTAAATCTCAGCAGAATGATATTAGTTACTAGCCTAGAACTATGCTAAGTTCGTGTAATATGGGTTCTAAAGAACATTATAATCCTCGTTAGTGGTATATTAGCAACAATTACCGCATTCCATAGGACACTTAAAACGTAACTTTGAACAATAAAAAAACATCTCTTATTAGATAATATAACAAGAAGCCATGTTACATAATTATATTTGTTTTACTACTGGACAAAAAGGTCTAAAGTCAACTAAGGTAGAGAAAGTTTAAGTCATAGCCCATCACACACATTAATAATAATTGAAAGACTTATAAAGGAATCATAGGTACTCAAGCTTACTGATATTTAATTTTCGCAACAATCACCAAAAAATATATATTTTATTGCATAGAATAAATACCTCAAATTCGGTTTTATGAAACGCACGACAATCAACATACACACACACACACACACACGAAAGCTTTCGAGAGTTACTAAAGGGAGTAACAACAGCCTTTCCGTTTGCGTTTTCATTGCGCGGCCGACTGCGTTGATTGCCATGAGGGCTTTAGTTAAATAATATGTGGTTTACAATATACTACAAACTTTTGCACAGTTCCGTTTCGTACAAAATACCGCATAGGTGAAAGCTGTATGTTTTCTTTATAAGAAATTATATAAATTATTTTTATTGCTATGAATAGCGAGACGATACGACCGCTCATGAACAGTAGTAAAACCAGCACCTTGATTTACATTGCTTGGCATTCCACTGCGCTCGCTATCCTAAGACATAAGTTGTTAGGTCTCAATATGTCCAATAGTTACTCTGGCTTCAATCCGAAACACAACAGTGCATTTACATAGATATTGCAGTGATACTTACCCAGGCGACCTCTCACATATGCGAGACCTACCACCAGTGAAGTATAGAAACAGCGGCCTGGCTTACCTTCGTTTGGTGCACTCTTTTATTCCTCACCGCCTTAGTAATTTACTCAAGAAAAACATCCATGTCTTCCTCTTAAATCGCTCTATCTGCTGGCGAAAACTTAATTAAAGTCGGTTGCGTAGTTAGATCCAAGCGTTCATAGGTACAACGAGAAGAGACTTTTTTATACTAAGTATGTGTAGTGGTTCGGCAACCCTGATGTGTCAGCGCGGTCGACTATGGCCCACTCTCTCAATCAAACTCTCAAGTATAGAGGGGTTACGGGCTTAACAGAATACTCTGCTGTGCTCTGATTCTTCAGGACTGAAACAATATTGCATAGGTATAACTTCGTAAAATCTTTCGCCGCACTAAAGCTTCTTTTCGAGAACAAAATCTTTTGGCCAGCCTGATGTTATACGATGGATTCACAAAAAGCCATGTACAGTACCAACTTCGTTATTCCGCGACACAAGTACGCATAGTGCGCGACAGTTGAAAACCTTGCATTTGTAATTATTGCGCTTTCAACAAAAAGAATATTTCATTCGCAGCTTTCCGTTGGGAAAAGATCGGAGATATACCTACGAATTCCTTACTACATACATAAACTCGAGTCTTTTTTCCAGAAGGTGCTACCAGGACAACCACATTTCGCCTTGTATGTTCCGTCCCACGATGTATAAGTAAGGAGCGAACCTATCGCCATATCGGACGCAAATTCCTGACTCTGGCCTGATAATTATCATAAATTGAAAAATCCAATATCACTTTGCCGGACACAGGATTCTAACCCGAGACCTCAGCTTTGTAATCGTACCGTAGTACAACTATGCCACTGGGGCATCATTTTCTTTTGTAAATATTTACGGACTTGAGCCGGTTACCGAGTACCGAAAAAATCTTTAACATATTCACATACATTTAATATTCTTCTTCTATTTGCCTCGGCCAGCTTATATACAACGCCAAGTTAGGTCGAGGCACTCCCAACGGCGCGTTTATCAAAGGCTAGGGACTCCAAGTTTCTAGGGGATTCAATAAATCAAGGCAATTAACGTGGTAATTAGGGATCATATAAGCCTCTTTAGCCATTTCCCTAAGTTTAGTTGAGAGTGGTGGAATCGCGGTTTGGGTGTTTTTTTTTTTCTATAATAATCAATTAATTATTAATTCTTTTGTGTTTTGTTAAATTTGTCAAGTCCTAAAATAGGGCATGCGATAAATAAAACCTCTCACGACTTTAAAACCGTATTCAAGTAGCTAAATTATCGTACAAAGCAAATATCACAAGGGAATTATTTTAGACGGAATGTTGGTCTAATCCCTCTGTTACTGTAGTTTAGCTTGGCAAACTATACCCGGTGGCTTAAATGCAGACGTTAGATTAGCCACAAATCGAAATCCATCGCGCTTATCCGTATTAGGACAGTGTGGAAGTAGCCAGTATTGATAATAGCGGGGATCGACGGCTTAACGTGCCTCCTGAGGTACGGACCTACTTGAGAATTTATCCCCTGAATGTGGTCGCTTTTCATCTGAGATTTCGGTTCAATATTCGATCTCTAATTTACAAGTTGGGTGGTTAATTAATTCATCGTGAAATTGGTAGGTGTTTTATTGTGTTGTAATTAATATCTAATTGATTTGAATTAATATTATACTTTGTGGCTGTTGAATAACCCTTCAAATTCGAATAAATACAAATCTTATTCTGTGGTTAATAAATTACTTAATAGCGAAAACTATTGCGCGCATATATATATGCGGTGGTTTTCTTCATATGTTCAAAATCGATCACAAAAAGTTGTAATTAAGGGTTTCCACTCATCGTCTGCGTACGTTACCTCGGGTGTGCCCCAAGGTTCGATTTTGGGCCCTCTCTTGTTTATTTTATTTATAAATGATGTGGATAGGTGTTTCCAGTACTCTAACTTCTTATTATATGCCGACGATTTAAAAATTTATAAATCAATAAGGACTCTTAGGGACTGCCAAGAACTACAAGAGGACCTTGATCGCTTTACAGAATACTGTGCAATGAACAAACTATATTTAAATACCTCAAAGTGCTCGAGTATATCCTTTACGAAAAACATTAACCTACTACATTTTAATTATAACTTAAATGTATACATCATAAATAAGGTGAAATCTATCCAGGATCTTGGAATACTGCTTGATGACAAATTACATCTTGATCAACATATCCATAAAATTGTCAATAATGCTTATCGTATGTTTGGATTTGTAATGAGGTCCACAATTGATTTTAAACAAGTTAACACTTATCTACACCTTTACAAGTCCCTGGTCAGACCCCAATTAGAGTACGCTGCAGTAGTATGGAACCCACATTACAACAAATACGTGGATAGTCTAGAGGGGGTCCAGCGAAAATTTCTTGCTTCAATGAAATATCGATGTCACCAGAATTTCTCGTCGTATTCTAACTCACTGAAAAGTTACAATATGTTGAGTCTGAAGTCCAGAAGATTATATTTGGAAATGATGTTTCTCTTTGACATTTGTAATAATAGGTATGACTGCAGTAGTATCAGCAACAGACTTTGTTATGTGGTACCGAGAGCGGTAATGAGACGTAGTGTGCGCGGATATATTTTTTTCGCTGTTTCATCCTGCCGGACAAATGCTGGCTTACGCGCACCTCTGCGTCGCATTGCTGCAAATTTCAATAAATATTTTACAGATCTAGATATATTTGCTATGTCTAATGGACAATATAAAAAACTAATTACACAGATTATTGTGGCTGCCAAGTTGTAATAAGAAGGGGTTTAAATATTTTGTATACATAAAAACTCTGGCTTTCTGTGTTATTTTTTGTCAATTTAGTTTAATTCTCTCACTTTCTAATATATTTTATTTTTACTTATAATATATCCTTAACTGTTTTCATCCGTTTTCACACGTTGTTAAGCATGTAATTTATATAAACCGTGGACAACGTTGTGAGTTGCGCATTTGTAATTCTATAATTATTTTTAAATCACTTATTTATAAGTCTCAATGTGTAACTGTTTGTTTGTCTCTTAAATAAATAAATAAAACTATGCCCGTTATTATGTGGTTGTACGATATATAAAATTTGTATGATAAAAAAATTACTGTTATAGGATGAATGTTACGAAGATAACCTCTAATGTATCAATGTGTTATAAACTCTAAATACGAATCAAGACAGAAATATTACCTCAGCTACCGTACAAAACTGTTGCACTTTTCCCATCCACTAAAACGTTCAAATACAAAATGCGGCAACTAAAATCCTCAGCATTTCATAACGTGTACAAAAGATTGCCCGAAGCGAGCATGTTAAAGAGAGAACACAAAAGGAGGATGCAAATTAACCGCTCCTATCCGAAAGGGTATCGGGCGAAACTTCTTTCTGAACCCGTCATGCGATTAAAGAGCGATGGTGATTGATATACCGGTTTAAATGGTCAATTTGCCTTTTTTTCTGTGTGAATCTAACTGACCTGATTTATTTGGTGTGTCTAAGGTATCTTTTGTGTTTGATGGTAGGGTTGTCAGGGTTGTAAGTATGGTGAATCATAATTTTATAATTATGTGGTGGTGGGTCTCTCATATTATGTGAGAGGCCGCCTGGGTAGGTACCACCGCAATGTCTATTTCTCCCGCCAAACAGCAGTGTAAATGCACGGTTGTGTTTCGGATTGAAGTAAATTGTAGCCAGAGTAACTGGACATATTGAGACTTTCCATCTTATGTCTCAGGATGGCGAGCGCAGTGGAATGCCAAACATTGCTTTGTAATTCAAGATGTTCTTTGGCTTTGCTACTGTTAATGATCAGTTGTATCGCTTACCAGCAGGTAAACGGCAAGCTCGTCTCGCCATTTAGTGCAACAAAATGTTGTTTTTAAAATGTTGATTACAAGCTGTGATTACAAGGATGGTCTTGGAAGTACGAATATTATGGCAAGTTAAAATATAAAAAATATATCGTTAAAATGAATGTAAAAACTCTCTGGATAATTACGAGTTAGAGACAAAAGAATTTTAGGTTGGTCTAGCATTATATTTTTAAGTCGACAAATATATTTTTTACACAATGTATAGAGGCCAAACTGTATATTTTTCTAGCCAACGATATTTGTAGTTCATATTTATGCTTTCCAAAGTACACATATAAAATAGCCTGACATAAAATTATGTATTCAAACGAGTAAACTGAATTCAATTTATAAATAATGTTTAACGCAAGAAAAATAAATAAATTTTATTTAATCTCGCAATGGAAAAATGAGTAGTAGCTAACTTTATGCATTAGGGATAAGCAAAGAAAAATATACGCACAGAAGATACATTCGCAAATGATAATCTCAATAACGCGACAATCTCGAAACTTATATAAATATTTAATCCAATTTATACTAGTTTTAAAACAGTGCATGCTAAACTTAAATATTTGTTTATTTATACGACAAACTACAGCCTACAAATCGAAAAAAATGTGCTATTTACTTAATTCCTTATAATTAATTAACTATTTCTACGAAACGAATTATCCTTAGCTGCTTGCTAGTAGCATACAATCTTTCGATAGCATTTCTTTGAAGAAAATAAACATTAAAAATTATAATTAGCTAAGCCAGACGTCTTCTTTGATGTTGTTTTAACAAGTACGATACAGAAACGGTCGGTGTGGTTTCCGTCCAGTCCCTTTGAGCCTACGGTCAATCAACCTTTTTATCGTACATATCTACACAAAACAAAAAACCCAAATTATAAGTCCCACTTTAACAATTATATACTTAATATGAAGCCTCACAGTATTGTGATTAAATATTCAAGTGGAAATAGTAACTTTCAATGCACTTTAACTGTGCAGAATTACATCGGGAGAAAATCCACATACAATAGATATCTTTATTTAATAGACCATTATGGGAATATTGCTTAAGAGATAAGATCTAACTGTTATAGGCCAATGACTTTTGCTACAAATAAAGGCTGATTTATTTTATACATCAAACAAATGCATCCCGAAAACTCTCGAGAATTAAAGTCTCGAGTAGCGATCATCCTTTGAAGTACACATAATCAATCGGTCGTGACATCGCATCGGATAACGCGCGGTTGCACATCCCAGAGCTCTACGTCTCGTATTTTCAACTGAGTTTACCAGAGCACCTTTAGCGAAATAAGTTTTATTTCAATTGATTTGTCATTCTTACTTTAAATATTTTTCATAGAGAGACTCGTTCTGTACCCTTCAGTAAAGTGTCAAGTAGGCTAATCATAAATGAAAAACAACAAAATCACCTGGAATATAACTAGTGATCTGTGCAGGACCGCTAGTACTGCGATGGCCCAAGAGCGGTGGTCACCGCTTACCATCAGGTGGGCCGCATGTTCGTTTGCCTTGGAAGGCCCTAAATACTAGAAGACAAATTCACTAGGTCATTGCATCACTTTACTTATCCTCTTACCTCCTATGAAGTTAGATTGGATAAATTTAAACATTATTTATTTGTATTCTTTGTGTCGCCTTATTACAGAACTTACAACTTAACTTACCTTTCAAGTTTCTAATTAAAAAAAAAACTTTCTGGGTAAAAATTATATTATTGTATACAATGCTACCAAGGTACTATCTAGATCTGTATTATCATTCTCAACCATAGGAAGTCCATTACCGAATATGTCCCTACGTGGGCGGTAGTTTTCCATATATTTTATTTCTTTTCCTATGTCCATTATGGAATATTTAGTCTGAAAATATTATACATATCTGCGAGGAAAACCTACAAGCCCAATATATTGAATGTGTGGTAATACTGATCCCGGCCTGAAGCGCTTGCAAAAGTGTTTTGAATATAGAAAGTATTTTGATAGCCTTATGTCCTATAAGCGCTTCTACAAAACGTTATTACCGACACCGCAAGAAAGAAATATGATAAGCCTGGATTTAACACAGATTTTGCAAGATGATGCATTACTGTATCAGCCCATATACGTCCCACTGCAGGGCACGGGCCTACTCTACAATCGAAAGTACGATTGAGAGTGGTGGTGATGCATTTAGATACAAAATATATATATATGAATATAATACAAAAAAAAGAAAGTGTTTTTGAAATATGCTAATCGATAAGAAAATATCGTAAATATTAAATAGTCGTTAAACGAAATATTAAAATTCAACACTTTGAAATGTTTTGTATATAGAATTGTCAATTGTATTACTATAGTAGTAAAATTATTAATTTGTTGTACAATGGAGGTTGAGTTTTTGATTCTAGCAGTGATCATTTTTATTCTATGCAGGCATAACATATTTTAATGGTCTTAAGATATATATCTAAATATAATATTGTAATTATAATTAATGGTGATAGGTCTCTCATATGTGAGAGGCCATCTGGGTAGGTATGACCGCAGTGTCTATTTCTCCCGTCAAACAGCAGTGTAAACGCACTGTTATGTTTCGGGTTGAAGGGCATTGTAGCCAGAGTAACTACTGAATATATTGAGATTTAACATCTTATGTCTCAGGATGGCGAGCGCAGTGGAATGCCAAGCATTGCTTTGTTATTCAAGGTGTTGTTTGGTTTTGCTACTGTTCATGAGCGGTCGTATCGCTTACCAGGCGAACGGCATGCTCGTCTCGCCATTCATAGCAATAAAAAAATATATACATAGGTACAAATAATGTAATTATTGTGTCCGCAACACGAACTAATAAACTGCGATACCGAAGTAATACCGCGACACAATCTTTCATAAATAATCACGTATTTAAATATAAATAAAGCAACACATATATACAATACGCTATCATAGCACGTCTCCATAAGTTTTATAAACGAATTCTCGTGTTTATTGGCGCATCGTGTATTCACATGTAAAGTTTTTCGTGCCGAAACTGTTCGCGCTATTTTCACACCGTTTCACACGGATCAAGTCTGCAGTCAGTACCACAGAACAGAGCCTAAATTGCATGAGATATATTTCAAAACTATTTTAAACTTACTCCCGAAAAAGACATGTACCGCGTTGAAACCTTTGCAGGAAATAGACTTCCTTTGTGTCTTTGTAAATACAATGAATATTTTGTAGCGGGCGGATATTGCGTTTGATGAAATTGTACCTGTTGGGAGTTATAAGACTATAATGTTTATTTCTAAATTGGAAATTGAAATATATGACCAAATTCTTTATCTTTGCAAAAGAAATGAAATATCCATCTGTACGATTAGAGTAATATGCTAGTAATTTTCTTAATGTATTTACTTACGCACTCATAGCGCTTGTTAATATGATGAATCCTCAATTTGAACATTAAGAAATGTACCTTAATATTTAATTTATTCCCGCCTTTGTTTCTAACAAAATCAGTCCTTACATAACCTTTTAATGTACATAATTTAAGCCGCACACGTAGTTAAATGTCGTCAAAATCCGAATGTACAGAGGCTTATGATATAATAGAGTATCGGATACAAGATAAGAGGTCTCCGAAGGGTCAGCGTAGTAAACTGTAGGAACTAATTTCACTAATCGGCTTACAACTATTATGGCCGGTACGTTTCGGTAAACTGTTCTGCGCGCTCGGATGATCTGCTAAATGGGCTCACTATAAATTCTCAAAGTTATGTTGCACTTTCGGATGAACATGCCTATTTTTGTAAGCGTAATATAAATGAGGTTATAGGTGCGTTTAATAAGATTTCCGATGTTTTTAACTTTTGGAAAAATATGGTTGGTTGAAAACGCTTTGTTAAGTAATTTAAATAAGATTAAAGGCGCTTTGTCCTCCTGATTGTTGTGATCTTTTGGACTGGTATGTCTTTTTTATTGGATCTTTATTTGGTTATCTATATGTATTATTCCCACGGTAGAACACGGCCTACTTTAGCATAAAGATCCGATAAGCATTATTAGTCTTTTCCAACTTTCTATATTTCGCTTCAAACAAGTACACATGTAATATCGTAATATCAAAGTTATATATCCCTTCGTGTCTCCAATCTGCAATCTTCGTGTTTTCAGAAAATTCGCTTCCAACCACACTACCGCTCCGTTTTTATTGAACACGGCAGTTTATTGATCCTCAAAACTTCATATGATTTCAAGCGAAATGTTTTGCAATTTGTAGTGCAAAAGTTACCGACATAGCTTTAGTTGTTAATAAGTTGAAGTGCCAATGGGTTGCAGCTGAAAATTCTTGGAACACCGTTTGAGCACTAGAAAGAGTTTGAACCGATCTCGGCCAATCGTCGGCGTTAGGAATGGCGTATATGTATTGGAGTTAGAAATAGACTTGGGAAATTGAAGGATATATACGGAAAGGTGATAAAACACGAATACAATTTGGATATAGTCATATATCAATAGATGTTTTTTTAGAAATATTTATCTACTTACGATCGATTTTTATTGGATGAGACGATTTTTATTAGAGAATCCCTGAGTAGATCAACTCATTACCGAGAATTCTTACATACTCGTATATAAACTGTAACAAACAATTTTCATACGTTTTTTTTCTATTAGATTCCATGTTGTTTTTTTGTTCCACTCGATGGCTAATTCCACAGATACGTTGTAAAAATATTTTGTAGCGGATTTAAATTTTGATTTTTTTCATCTACATGTTAATTCTAATTATCCTGTGTTAGATTATTTCCGTAACATCAGTGTAAAGCCGAGTAAGAAGAAAATCTCATCTTAATTATAATGTAGGTTTAATATTAAGATATAACCAGAGCAGGTTAAAAGCCGGTAACATGGCATCGGGTAATTAACTCCTTGTGAAATTGGCACCTAATCACGTTAAGTACGAAGTGAATTCGCGGCGGGGATTACAAGTAAAGGATAAGACATTTATAAATTATTAAGCTCGGGATTACGTGACAGATTTCCAACGCTTTTGATTCCAATTACTGGCTTTATATATTATTTATCTACAGAACGCAATTGACTCTAAAATAAATGCAAAGTTGCTTTGAAACAGTTATCGCGGTGATACAAATGCATGTTGATTTTTCATTCTTTTAATAAAATTATTTGTGAATGGGACGCTTTTTAAAACATTTTTTCAACTATAAAATTTAATTTTCATGACACATTTATTTGTATATATCTATTCATACTTTCATTTGCAGTAGTAGATTACATTTTTGTTGCACCATTGCTTTTTCATTCAACATTCAAACATGTTACTTAGTTATATCCAAGTCTTTAGATTTTAGCTTCACAAACCTATCTAAACCATGCATGGGAAGTAGGCGGCGCAATATCACCCTTTGTAATGTACAACGCGGAACGCACTAACGTTTGTAATCTCCGAGGGGCCCCGGGGTATTATTATAGTAAGTTCCAGCCTCCGATATAGTATTGTGAGAAACTTCAGCCATTTACGTGAGGATGTCCTAATTTAAAGTTCTCGGTACGGTTCAAAACAACATCGCATGCAATTTTTTTCTTTGTGGTTTTACTGTAAACAAAAGAAGTAAAATAAAATGTGTCTTTACAAAAATATATCTCTATTTCCAACAGCTATTTGTAGATGAAAATAATACATGGAGTTATATAATGTATTTTGTCAGAATAGGTGGATTTAATATGTTATATAATTATCGTATTTGTTCGTTTAAATTTGTCTTAATTATAAAAAATCATGTAAATACGTGCTTGTTTTTCGTAGACTAAACTACATCAGATCGGCGCCAATACACTATAATGATGCCATCGGTTTTAAATGCAATCGCATACTCAAATATATATTTTTCTTAATGTACTTCTCAATGTCCTTTTAAAATGTCGTAATACCACAAATGACGAGCGAACCGGAATATTCTTTAAATATTTATAAAGAATGTGTTCCTTTATGAGCCGTCTCAACGCCAAAGTCAACCGCAAACTTTTATAAAAATATGTTCATTCTTTATTCTGCGCGGACGAAATTTGCGGCCATTGTCATGTAACGGCAAGGGGATGTTGGTGAGAATCGTGTCTATATTTATTTATTTATACTTCTTTGTACACCACACAAAAAAAAAATAAAAAAATAAGTATGAACTAAACTTAAAAATTAGTCTAACTAACTACTTACCATACATATGTAACTAACTTATCGCAAAACGGCGATGCCTTAAAGACTACCTTAAGATGGATTAGAGTGACTATAATATGAGGAAACGGGCGATAAATAATGTTATTTAGACATACTCATACATAAGTAAGTATTATATGTATTTATATATTAATACAGTAGATAAAGTAAAATACTATATATCTAATATTATTTACTATAGTGAAAGGAAAAATTACTATAATGGAGAATGGAATGGATATATTTTGAGACATTAATACATTATACATATAAATATGGTACATAAATTAGTAAAATTGATTAATAATTGGTAGAATAGTTTGTTTATAGATATATTTTCGAGACCACCGCGCTATACTAATTTGTTTAACCACACCCAATTAAAACCAGCATAAAACTAAAAAGTACAAACTCCAGTCAAAAGTACAAACCACAACTTGCCCCAACAATAACCAGTAAATACAGCAATTTATTACACTAAAAAACGAACTATGAACTTCATCACGCAGACGCGAAACGCGACAAAAAGTGTCGTCGTAAAAAATACATGAACCTATCGTTTAAAAAGTGAATTTTCAGAGTACACGATGATTGCTGCACGATGATGCATGATTTACACAAGCGAGAGAGCCCAACAAGAAGGACCACCGTTTAGTTTATTTACCGCCGTGATATATTCGTAATAAATAAATAACACCCAATAGTCATATACATAGTCCTTTCTCCACACTAAGATTGGGTCTTGTGTCGTGGGTATCAGAAACTACGAGAGTCTTTTCGGTCTCACAAACACCCAGCCCCGTAATAATTAATTAAGTGCAAAGAAAACTTATGAAAAATAGACTTATATAGGGTATATACAGATTGCGGCCGAAAAATCCTGGCTTAATTTTCAGTCGCAGTCTTGATATATCCTGTATAATTTTAGGGTTAGGCACGATAAACAGAACCCAACAATAACTGGAAAATACTCCAATTTATCACGCTTAATTTATCAAGTGTCACTGTAAAAAAGGACATAAACCTATAACTAGAAAAGTGAATTTTTAGACCACACCGTAGTTTGTACAAGCGGTACCGCCTGACGCGACCTCAAAAACTCTCATCGTTTAGTTAAGCTAATTCACTAACTGAATTTAAACCGACTCGAGTGCTAAACAAACGGTTATTCATTCGAGTACCCGCCCTTAAAACCTTTGTACAAGTGTTACATCACGTATCGCTCGTCTGTACAGTGTTATTTTTAGAATATCGAGGAACCAAAAGCAGTCTGTCTGGGATCAGAAATGGAATCTAATATAACTATTATTTTATGTTATTAAAATATACATACATAAACTTAAGCCTTTTCAGGCAGAGGCGCTACAAGGACATCCACGTTTCAGCTTGTGTGTTCTGTCCCATGATGTGATAGGGGGCGAGCCTATCGCTTAATATACAAATTCCTGATACAGGGCTGATTATGAATAGAAAATGCAATTTTACCTGCCCGACTCGGGAATCGAACTCGAGACCTCGGCTTTGTAATTGTGCCATAGTTCAACCACCGAGGCAGTTTCTCAGTTCTTAAAATATAGTACTGCCAGCCTTTAATCATCGTGTTGCAGAATGTTTTCACTAATAATTTAATGACATACTTGTCTGGCATAAATCTTTCGAGAACAGGTATTAGGTACGTTCTATTCTACTAAACTAACCTAATCAGGTTGATATACTTCGCAAACTTTTGAATTCCTTGCGTAGAATAATCAGCTTTCGTCATGACATTTTCCTTTGTATTAAATCAAGTAATAACAAAAATAATTTCAAAACATCATTTGTGTGTACCCTAGATTCGAATCCGCGCCCTACGGTTTGACACTGCAATCCCCAGAACAGTAAACTTGGACTATAAATTTAATCGTCTGAGCTCTGGCGGCGGTGATTAAGCCTGCTACTACCGTCCCTGCGCGGCTTGCTACCCACTTGTCACATTTTGTACTCCCAGACGACAAATTGTAAACCACTGGGTTATTCTATGTATACTCCGACACGAAGTTCGAATGTTCAAACGTTGAACGTCATCCATCCATCAGCCAAAGGAAATCCACTGCTGAACATAGGTCTCCCCCAATGATTTCCACAGAGACCTGTTGGAGGCAGCCTGCATCCAGCGAGGTCCCGCGACCTTTACTAGGTCGTCTGACCATCTTGTGGGTGGACGTCCCACGCTGCGCTTTCCGCTACGTACGAACGTACGAACGTTAACATATAAGATAAAAGTTTTCCACTTCTAAAAATCAATACTATTCTCTATGAAACTTATCATTTACCTTGATCTTAGTCTAAGAAGTGACCTTGAACTTAGTCGACATACGATACGAGATTCAAATTTTTTATAATGTATTTATGCTTATTCGTACAGTTTTCCCCGCGATGCTCGAACATTTGTCGTTGTGTCGGAGTACAGAGTAACCCCCCAGTATTGGGAATAGCGACGTGATGTTATTTTTATGGTACACACTAATTTCGTACTTCAGAAGGTTAATTATTTGAATTAAATTTCTAATTACACTCTATTACTAATTAAATTGGGTAAATAAATTAAAGATAAGTCCGAAATTTTGTAACAAAAATAATGTCACATAAAATAAAAATTATTACCCCAATATAGAACAGCAAACTAGCTCATTATTATCCGAATAAAATAAACACCTGTCTGCAAAGCTTTGCATATAATAAACAACGTCATAAATTATCATTTAGACTCGCAAACTGTGTATTTAGCACGTTTAATGACTACTATAATAAACATAATAATGTGTGTACGCTATTTTATCTGCTTCAAACAATGAATGTAATGAATTACGCGTGGACGTATGGAATTAAAATATTCAACATTAAAATATTAGCTAAATCTAGAACTTATCCGACAGTATGACGATGGACATATCACATCATGGGACGGAAATAAGCTGCGCGGAATATGTGTGCCACTGGCGCCATCTCTGTCTACCCCGTCGGACATGTGCAGGCTTGAGCTGTATTATTTATTAGTCTCCAACTAAGACTACATTTAACACACATTAAATAAACTACATGATTTTAAGAATAAACACTGTGTATCTTAAATTACTGGACGACACATCTTACCCAAATTGTGGGATAATAATGGCTATAATATATGTTGCACTTGTATAAATGCAGCTAATTTTTGGTATTGAATCTAAAATGAAGCCAGTTTTAATATGATTGAGCCCGTCCGACCTATTTAATAATAAAAATAACTCTTTATTATTGCACCACAAAAAATAAAATAACAATCATTAGAATAAGAACATTTGGTGAAACAATTGGCGGCCTTATCACTAAAAGCGATCTCTTCCAGACAACCATTAAAGCAGGTAAAAATACCAGGAGACATTGGCGGTGCTTTATGTTTAAAAAATAAATAAAAAATAAACTTACATAAGCAATACCTACATATATAGTATATATTTCTATTTATTGTTATCTTATTGCAAAAACGGGAGATTTACCCATCTGACCATTACGACACTGGGACTCCACCTTTCAATACCCCATCTGTATTTCCAATTTCCATATTCCTATTTATAGACAATTTTACACAACAACAGCGGAGTTAAAATCAAATGAAACATGTTTAGTATTATTTCAGACAAGTACTCTAACTAATAAGGCAATTAAATAAAGATTTGTTAAGACATATAAAAGGACTGAGAGAATTCGTAATGCTATCTAAATAAGTGTCGTTTGTAGCGTCTAATTTAAGTACCAATTAGTGTTTTTTATTTAAATAAGAAATACTTAACTCATTTTTTTGGAACCTGGTTTTTCGGTAATTTATAAATGATTGTTTATAATGGAATATCTTGAGACTATTTAGGCACTAGATTAATTAATATTTCAATCATTCAATTTTATCGTAATTTTCCAAATTTCCGAATGGAAAATGACCACGCTCGTTCACCAGTTCGTCATAAAAATGTATTGCTTTCTGGAGTCTAGTAATTAAACATTATATTTCAAACAGAACAACATAACTATGGGTCGTATATAACCACCTATTCAGTCAATAATTTATATTTTTTCGTATTGCAATGAATGGTGAGACGAGCACGCATTCGCCTGATGGTACGCGATATGACCGCTCAAGAACAGTAGCAAAACCAAACACCTTGAATTACAAAGCAATACTTGGTATTGAAGAACATTGTAGCCAGAGTACCTACTCGACATATTGAGACTTAATATCTTATGTCTCAGGATGGCGGGCGCAGTTGCATGCCAAGCATTGCTTTGTAATTCAACGTGTTGTTCCGTTTTGCCACTGTTGATAAGCGGTCTTATCGCTTACCATCAGGCGAACGGCAAGCTCGTCTTGGCATTAATTGCAATAAAAACATATGACAAGTCTCAATATGTCCAGTATCTGGGAAAGTAGACAGATTACATAACAAGAGTTGTTTTACTAGCAAAAATTGATGTATGTGAAATCCATCACTACTCACAAAAACAAGCAGTACATCAAACCGGCTCTTGCTATTTCAAGCCCGATAATAATTCGCGGAGCCCGCAGTTACTTCCCTTCGCAAATAGTCTGATGTAAAAGTTTCATTCGGCAACCAAAACATTTCCGTGTTGGTTTTTACGTCTGTACGCAACTTTTTTGTTTGCACACCATGTTGCTTTAAGAGAAATTTCCGTCACTTTACTTACGCAGGCGAAAATTTCAAGTTGCCTACTTTGGTACTCGAACTTTATACGTGGAAGTAACACTGTTTGTTTTACCAGCTGCGCGCTGTGTACTTAAACTGTTTAAAAAATGTATGATGGAGGAAAAATTGCTTCCGAACATTCTTTAACATCTTGAGTGTATCGGAGCGGCGCAATTTTCGCTTTTATTTCAATAGGTTGTAAAATATAAAGCTAATTATATTTGTACCAACTTTCACGTAACTGATTGTATTAATTTCTTGATTCATTTAAACGGCTATTAGTCGATAAACATTTTTTAGCGCTGAACGGCATTAGCCATGCTGGGTTCAATGTATATAAAAAACGAATCCAAAAAAATTACAAAATGATGTCCAATTACTTTGAAACTTATGCGGAAAATATTTTAATAAATAAACGAATAAATAATAGATATAAACACGAAAATCGTGTATCATCACGGAATGCGTCTCGCGTGCGGCCAGTTAGTCTCGCTAAATGTGTGTTTGCAACATTTTTATAGCTCTTAAAGGCGATAAATACACAATAGCAAACAAGCAGGCGCCTCAGAAGGCTTAACCGCTGATGTATTGTAACAAACTGACCGTGCTTGTTGCGCGGATGGTCGCCGGGGAATACTTTACGCATCGACCCACTTGCTCGGTCACTGCAAATGTATCTTAAACACATTAAATATACCACTAATGTCAAAGCATCGATGTATTAGTATTAGATAGATTTTAGAATATTTTTGGAGTTCTTAGAGACGATAAATACGCAATAGCAAGCAGGCAGACGCCTTAAGGCCAGCGCAAACAGGGACGCCATGACAAGAGATTTAATGCCTTACCAAAGGCTATTTAAACTTATCCAATTGAAATACGATATAAATTCCACTGTGTTTAATAGATATCACGGCGTCGAGAAATGCCTTTTGTACCACTACATAAATTTAAAACATCAGTATTTATGTCGTATTTCTACCGGATAAGTTTGAACTTTGTTAAAAAATTAAATCCCTTGCAATGCTGCCGTCCCGGTCTGCGTTTGCCCTCAGAAGGCTTAACCGCTGATGTATTGTGACAAACTGACCATGCTTGTTAGACAAATGGTCGCCGGGGAATACTTTACGCATCGAACCACTTGCTCGCTCCCTGCGAATGTATCTTGAACACATTAAATAATTCACTAGTGTTGAAGAGACGATCGATGTTAGTAAATATCAAGTGACATTTGAATTATCGCAATATTTTACATATGGCCTAACCACTCTCAATCGTATTCTTGATTGTAGAGTAGGTCCGTGCCCTGCAGTGGGACGTATATGGGCTGATACAGATACAGACAGAATATTTTACAAAAATAATTCTAAACCCTCCGTGTCAAAATCCGGAGTATTGAATATGCCTGTGCCTTAAAAAAAAAGACATATGTGGGCTGTTATTTAAATATTTATTTTTCCGACAATAGACAATTATAAGTTAACATATATGAATTGAACAGGATCAATAATTAGGCGTATTTGGTTAATCACTTAATAATATACCGGTTTCTTAATTTACGCGAATTTTACACATTAAAATAAAATTATTATTTACGAATATAATTTTCACATTTTTTAACTTCTCGACACGATCGATTACCTTACAACTTCCGTGGTCACAGAGCGGCAACACTTAGTAACAATTCCATTTGGGTTTTAGAACATATATCAAACAAAAACACAGGTAATAGGTACAAAACTAACAATCTAAAATTGAAATAATACTCTGAGAAGTCTTATCAAACTTTAATGCATACATTAAAAAAACTATCCTATTATAATATTACCACAGTGACAGATTATGTTGAGAACAAGCTCGAGAAATTCCATTTTTACTATATAACCGTATACAATATCCCAACGTATGTTTCAGTTAAGTCAAGGAGTTCGGGCAATAATTCACCATTGTGGTTGAACGCAGAGTGGGGTGTAACATAGATTGGTTTAGGCAAGTGTTCGGTTTCAATTTACTAAGATTTAAGACGTGCCAGTATACCATACATATATACATATATGAACACACGCCTTTTTCCCAAAAGTGGTAGGCACAGGTGCAACCAGGATATCCCTGTTTCGCCTTGTGTGTTCCGTCCCACGATGTAATAGAGGGCGAGCCAATCACCATATAGGGCTCAAATTCCTAACTTCGGGCTTATACTGAATAGAAAATTCCAATATCACTTTCGCCGACCCGGGATTCGAGCCCGATACCTCAGCTTTGCAATCATACCGTAGCACAACTGCGCCACCGAGGTAGTCCAAAACATGTTATTAGAAAAATACCGTGACATAAATACAAATGCTTACAGGTCTGTGATATAAATCATCATTTACCAGTATACCATACTGACAGAGGTGTATATGTCAGTTTTATTCTTGAAAAGTAATGAAGATTGATTTGTAAGTTGAGACATAATTGTGCTTTCTTTAAGATATTTTGGGTAAAATTTATTTCATCTCTGCCGTGTAGCTATTGTAATACATAACAATACATTTGGCAGGTTAACTAATAAGACCAACCTAGTATAGCCTGGCAAAAAAGAGTCTGTTTTTAATGAGGGTGCTAAGATCGAATTTAGTATTAACATGGCAACCCGACATACCACGACGGAAAAAGTTTAGATACTTGTTATTTTTATTTATTGTTGTCAATAGTCTATTTGTATTCTGCATCTGTATCAGCCCATATACGTCCCACTGCAGGGCACGGGCCTACTTTTCAATCGGAAATATGTTTGAGAGTGGTTAGACCATATAGTCTATTTGTATTACCGTACGAAAATTTATAGAAACACCTCCGTATAAAATTATTTAACGAACACAATGACATTTTAATAGTGTTGCTTTAATTGATTTTCTTTAATGCCAGCTGTCACGGCATCGTACACTTTATTTTCCAAGCTATACAAATGCTAATATTATACTTCTTCCTCTCTTCAGTCACAAGAAATCCACTGCTGAACACAGGCCGCCCCAATAATCAAGACATCGACCTATTACAAACCTGCATCCAGGAATTTTCTGCAACCTTAATATAAGGAAAATAGTAGACTGATAAACGACCCGGAACTAACATCAACTAGTGCTACTTTTGGCTTAATTTATACCATTCGTGCCCTCATTCCCTCTGTGTTCAAGTTATAACCATATACGAAGTGTAGAAAGATAACATTACTATGATAATATACCGAAATTCCTTATTTAACTATGCTTTGTGTGAATATAAACCTCACTCAGTGAACATGTTGAGAAAACTATCAATATTAAATGTGGGATAACCCTCATCCATTGTATAAGCCGATAATCTGTGGAAATAGTTCAAAGCTCTATTACAATCCCTTTAACAATGGGTAGGTAATAAGTTGGACGCGATCTCTCGAGTGGTCGAGTGTTTAAATCTTAGGACATATCTGGGAATTTCCTAAGACATGTGTATTGTGATAGCCAATTAAGAATTTAATGGTAGGTACAGGGAACCTGCATAGCCTAAAGATCTACGAGAATTTAGTGAAAGGCCAGTGTGGTGGACTATCATGGTCTGTATCAGCCTATACGTTCCACGGTAGGGACGCACCTTTACAATAGATAATACAATTAAGAAGAGCTAGGCCATATAGTTCATCACCCTAGCCTAGTGCGAGTTGGCGGATTTTACATAACTTAGAAATTCCTAGAAATCTCCATAGTATGCAAATTTCCTAACGATATTTTCTTTCACCGCTATAGAGCGTGGTAAATGACTACCAATACACGCATAACTCTAAAAAAAGAAGTTTATTATCAAGACTATCATTATCTAAGACCTGTAAGTCAAACTTTAGTCTACAGAGAAATCTCATGCTAAGTAGTCCAAGATTATGTACCGATACATCACACCGCTTACAACATATTTAAAAATTAAACATTCAACAAAAACACGAAACAAAATATTATCATTTACTAAACACATTAAGCCGGAGACTGAAAACGTCCGCTTAAAAAGAAAAATAAAACCAAATATATTTAACAGCTGTAAGGAATTTATCTTTGCCGAAATAAATCTCCCGTAGCACACTGTCTACGGCGTAGCTTTTTACTACGAAACAGTCTCGTTTTGTGTTATTTGCGTGTTGTAGTATAATTTTTAATTTTGTTTTAAGTAATTATTGTTTATCACAAATTTACAAAATCTGGTTACGTTGTAATATACATTTTAGATGAACTAGGATAAGAGTATCATTTTAAATCACAAATTTTAATAATGCCTATTCGTTTATTATACATATATTTTTTAAACAACTTATTTTTAATTGTTTAAAAACAAACGCAGTAAGGTAAATGTAATAAACACCTCGCAAGGTTTACACAAAGCTCATTAGCCATCGGGGTTCATTAACTCTATCCGTAAAAGTTTCATTGAAAATTTTGGAGAGTCGGGAATAATTAAAAGAGTTCGGCTTAGCTGTTCCAAAGCTGATTTGGTACACATATGTTCCGCTTCTAGAAGCGAGTAACCTCTTTATCCCTTTCTACGGAACCCACCGTTTTATTTCTTAACGTACTGTTCATCGATCCCTTTGAGGGGCTTGATCTACTTCCTCGAAATACCAAGTATCAAACGGTTAAGCGATGAGAATAAACATTAAACCCAGCGAAAGCGTTTCACATCAAATATTAATCGACTAAAATGTTAATTTCAACACTTATAATGTTCAAGGAATTAGAGAATAGGTTATAAACGTCAAATTATCGGCCCGTGAAAACATTTTACGATCCCAAAAGGAGCAAAAGTTAACGCCGAAAATTCACTGGGTGTATGAAATATGAAATTAAACAAACAGCACGTGAAATAAAGTAAACAATGCGTTTGTTTAGTTAAATTTGTTACCGCACGAACAAAAGTGCATTTTGCTTTGTCAAATAGTTAAATCGACGCCGCGCCGCACTGTTTCATTTTTCGATGAAAACTTTTAGTTTTTGAAATGTTCGATAGTAACTGAGAGAATGGCGCGAGTTATTTGATCAACTACACTGTTATTTAGTTTTGTTCGACGAACGTTTTTGTTGATTTTAACTCGTTATAAATTGTCTTTTGCTTATCTCTATTGAAATATGTACGATATTTGTTGTTTGAATCGCGCGATGGTGTTTGTTTTATCTGTTTATTTGATATATTACTTGTTATTAAAAGTGCGCTTTCAGCGTGCGATTCAACTTTTTCTCTTGTAGTTTTATATTCGTGGCTTTGGTAATAAATGCATTTTTCTCTCTGTTTCCATTTTTACTATAACTTTAGTTTTCATAAAGTGATTAACTCATTCATTTTGTCAGTGCATCGGTCGTCAATTGTCTAAGACTACTAATAGTCGGTCTCTATATCCTATCTATCTTTTACAAGAGGTTAAACTAGCTACCATTATTTGGTCGATACCATTTGATGCTTCAATAAACAAAGATATTATATTGTTATTATAAAGATATTATATTGTTTGCCATCTCACGTGTTCCCTCCTTCCTACAATCCTGGGTCCTTCCGCCGTAGTGTAAAGAGGCACCTTAGCAGGCCGGCAAAATTGTTTTCATTGGCATGGGACTGCCGTCCGATGCCAATGGATACTCAGCCTGGGCGGCATCTGCGCTTACCATCAGGTGCAATGCCGCCACTATACCGGGACATAATAAAAAAAAATGATAGACATATACATTTATCATGTCTAGCTATCTATGAGTAAAAATATATTTACCATATCTACAGGGTACTGCGACTGCGACCGAAAATGAAGCCAGGTGTTACTTTTAGAGACACAAAGCAAAGAAAACTTTTTCAAAAAAACGAAATGATATTTTTTTTTTGTATTTGTTTAATATATTATGTTTAATATGTATTTGCGTGGTAAATACCTAGTTTATCCTAAATTAATAATGTATAACTATAGTACCATACTCGAGGGTTTAGAACATTATTCTCGCAAAAACTACGGATTGACCACCCAAACACGATGATACTTAAAACATCACTTTTTTTTATTTGTGTTGTATCTATAGTCATTAAAACTACTACCTGGCTTTGTTTTCGGTAGCAGTGTTGATAAAACCTGTATGATATATTATTATCTACTACTTAGTACTAAGTATCTGTATTTATATCAGCCCATATAGATCCCACTGCAGGGCACGAGCTTCCTCCATAACTAGGAGTACGATTGAGAGTGGCTAGGCCATATAGTCCACCACGCAGGCCTATTGCGGGTTGACGGACTATACATACCATAAAAATTCTAACAAATCGCTATGGTATTCAGATTTACTCATGATGTTTTCCTTCGACGTAGTAGTGAGTCATTATTCTTATTATTAAATTCCATGTTCTAATTATATTTTACCCAAAATACCAATTCTCTTTAAATATAATAAAACGCTCTTAAGAAATTAAAATGTACTTTAACAACGTTTAAAATCGATCCAGCTACAAAATGTATCACCACAAATAGTACAAAAATACACTTCCAAATTCAGCTATTGAATGGAGTTGATAAAACGTTATTGAATAAACTGTTACTTGCTCCCTGGTGGGGCAATTTGGAGTGATGCAGTATGATGCATCACTCATCCGTTTTCATATGAAACATACTCGCACGAGCGCGGAAAAATTTAACTTAAAACTTAATGTTTTATACATACGTACATGTGTAGATAAACTCACGCCTTTTCTCAGAAGGATAGGCAGACGTACTAGCAGGACACTCACGTTTTGCTTTGTGTGTTCCGTCTCAGGATGTGATGGGCGAGCTTATCGTCATATAGGGCACAGATTTCCATCTCCGGGCTGATAATAAATAAAAAAATTCCATATTAATTTGCCCGACACGGGGTCCGAACCCGAGACCGTAATTTTAATCGTACCGTAGTAATCCTGCGCAACCTATTTTTATCTCTTGTTTAAATACTTTAAATCTTGTAAACGGCTTAATGTTGTGTCATTAAATTTAATTCCCTACATTACGAACAATTCTGTGATGTTACTGCTAATTGAATTTGCTTCGCGATATAGCTTTTAAGTGTTCAAGTTTGCTTTTCAGTGAGTAGTATTTAATATTGTTTGAACAACGAATTAATTTGACGAGCTTGTTCTCGGTTTCTAAATCTTCGTTAAATTAATTATGTCTTTTGAAATGGTAGTTAATAAACAATATTATTTACTGCTGTTTTATTTTTCGTTTGTGTACTAGAAGCACCGAGGCACTTACACAATATACAATCCTGTAAGTTCTACTATACTGACCTATACAAGTGTATGGTTTTATCTAGTATTTTATGTAATTCAGATAGAGAATTCAATAATTTTATACAGAACTAGCTGTGCCCGCGACTTCGTCCGCGTGGAATTTAACAAAAACTTTATTTTTCTATAATAAAAGATGTTTTCTAAAATAAATGTAGCCTAAGTTACTCCTTATTATATCAGCTACCTGACATTTTTAGAATATTTTTAGACCAAGAAAATCAAAGAAACATAATGAGCTCATCCACCCGCGTGTCATAATGCCGTATTTAAAAAAATAACCTCAAAATTTAAGGGTTTTTTTTTCTGCGGAACCCTAATTTGTTTTTCAAAATTAAAGTAGCCTATGTTACTCCCGCTAAAAGTAGCTATCTTTCAGTGAAAGTCCCGTCAAAATCGGTCCAGCCGTTTAAGAGATTAGCCGGAACAAACAGACAGACAGACAGACAGACAGACGGACAGACAGACAGACAGACAAAAATTTTTTAAAGATCATTTTCGGCACAGGTATAGTGTATATAACGATATGTAGGTGGACATTTTTTTTTATTTTCACTTTTAAAACAGACACTTCAATTTTATTTATATGTATAGATGATGATCAATATATTAAGAACATTTTCTACGCAACCAAAAGGACAACAAAGATGACTATGTATTCTGAAATTCAATACATAATGTTCTTCTACATACTATAGTTTAAAAGATCGGCACACATACACAACAAAGTACGTTTAAGTAAAAGCCGAATAGAAGTAAAATTGATAGTAAATTCCCTCGTATTAGTTTTGAACTAAAACTAACATGTTTTATGAGAAAACGTTGTGTACGTCAGGGGGTTAACTGGGCCCTCACGTCACAGATAAAACTTTAATATTGCGCACAAAATTTACTTCCATTTTATTATCTTTTAGAGCAATTATAAATAAAACTTGATTAAATAATGTATGAATAATTGTATGCAAATAATTTGTATATACAAACATAAACACACGCTTTTTTCCCAGAAGGGCTAAGCAGAGGTGCTAGTAGCAACCAGTGTATACAGGTTTCGACTTATGTGTTCTGTCCCACGATGTGATAGGGGGTGAGCCTATATCGGGCACAAATTCTTGACTCCACACTGATAATAATGAATTGAAAAATATACTGTCTTTTGTTGTTGAAAATAATTTGTTCAAATGATTAAAGGTTCGCAATAATATTTTTTTTTTCAGGAAGCTATCCTGTAACTTCGTAAATGAAGCTGCGCGAAAAACCTAATACGCAATGTTTACTAAAAGTCACAGTGAGTACGTGAATAAAAAAATGAGAATTCCTACTATTGACTGCAACGTTCGCATTCCCCAGTGACTTTGCTCTTAACGTTTTTATTTTACCTACAATTTGCTCGGTACACTAACCCTTTGCTAATTGATTTTCATATCCAAATGTTCATTAATTAGCTGTGCGTACACCTCGCTTTGAACGGGACTTGGGGACCCAATTAAAACATATTTTAACGTAAAATGGACAGGTTCTTTTAGTTTTAAATTAGCTAGGGAATCATATATTGTGTACGTTTTATCTACCCGTAGAAAGTTTTTTATAGAGAACCTGGGAAAAAGACGGTGATTTTAATCAGCTGAATTCGAAAAGCTTCTGATTTCCACCTTTACGAGACTGGTATAAAATTAATTCGTTGCTACATTAACTTTAGTTGCTATATCTGTACGCCTTTGTTTTAAATACGACCAAGGAGGTAATGTCCCGAGCAATATCTAATAACATGAACGAATATAAAAAAGCTCAGTACTTTAATTCGTTTAAATGCGTTAAATTATGAAACTACAATACTAATAATAAAAATAAAAAGATTTTTGGTAGATAGCTAAAATTTGAGAAACATATTTCAGCTATCTAACATCAAGCTACGTTTTACGAGCCGAATAAAAAGGAAAAAGAAACTGATATTTGAAATATGTATCTAGTCAGTATTCTTCAAAACCTGAATATGTGAACGGGTAAAGTAATTGCATTCAAACAAAGCCGAGTCAGAGCGCTATGGGAATGTGAACAAAATCATACATCAATTGTAAAACAAATGATATCGCCTACGCATGCCTCAACGGCGTTCAATGCACGTACGGTTCCTTTTTATGAAGTTATGAGTGTTCGTGGGGAAAGAGAACACTTATATTCTGGTAAGCTTTTCTTTTTTTTTTTTTTCAGATTTGTACTGTTAGAAAGATATTCGTATACGCCCGAGACCTACTAACGTAATCAGTATTGGAAATGTGTCATAGTGAACGCATATAAAGGGTATATCAAGAATGCTACCGAAAACGAATCCGGGTGGTAGTTTTAGTGACTAGAAACACAATCCAATTGAATTTTTTTTATAATTTTTTAAATATCGTCATTTTCGGGTGGTGAATCCATAGATTATGCTAAAATAATAATTTAAACTCTTTTATACCTTAGAGTCTTTATAAATAAAAGGGTATACACTATTATTTTAGGAAAAATGTATTTAACAGATAAATACGACAATATAAAAAAAATAAAAAAAAATTGTCGCTTTTTTTTCCAACATTTTCTGTTGCAATGTGTCTGAAGTTGCCTAAACTACCACCCGGCTTCGTTTTCGGCAGCAGTCTTGAGATACCCTGTACCTAAGTGTAAAGCGTTTCGTACATTATCATCTTACTAGCGGCCCGGCCCAGCTTCGCCCGGGTGCAAATATATTTCTATACAATAATATGCACGTATTATACATAAAAACCTTTCTCTTGAATCACTCTATCTATTGAAAAAACCGCATCAAAATCCGTTGCGTAGTTTTAAAGATTTAAGCATACAAAGGGACATAGGGACAGAGAAAGCGTCTTTCGTTTTATACTATGTAGTGATACCAGCAAGAATAACTGTCTAATACATCGAGCGATAAGTACAATAAAGTCCAAATGGTCGATAAACAGGTAACGATCGGCGAGAGATGATTGTCAATTTTACCGGCGTTTTAGAAATTACATTCACAAAAACAAATAATATTAAACTTACTATTTATCAGCCGACATTCAAATAAGAGTTTTGCTTGTGAAGTAGAAGTTAAAGTGGGAGAACCAACCTGTAGTTAGTCGTGGCTCAGCATAAATGGGTAGGTTCGTCCGGGGCGGTACCACCTTCTCATAGGAAATCGACATGAAGTGACAACATTGCCGTCGCGTTTCCTCTTGCCATCCTTATTCCTTCTTCCCGTTCTCCTTCCAATTTGATGGGCCAGCAACACAATAATTATAATTATAACATTATTGTGTACACTACTTAATTATTGTGTACTGTACACAATAATTATAATTATAATTATTGTGTACACTACTTAATTATTGTGTACTGTACACAATAATTATAATTATAATTATTGTGTACACTACTTAATTATTGTGTACTGTACACAATAATTATAATTATAATTATTGTGTACACTACTTAATTATTGTGTACTGTACACAATAATTATAATTATAATTATTGTGTACACTACTTAATTATTGTGTACTGTACACAATAATTATAATTATAATCATTGTGTACACTACTTAATTATTGTGTAATTAAGTAGTGTACACAATAATGTTATAATTATAATTATTGTGTTGCTGGCCCATCAAATTGGAAGGAGAACGGGAAGAAGGAATAAGGATGGCAAGAGGAAACGCGACGGCAATGTTGTCACTTCATGTCGATTTCCTATGAGAAGGTGGTACCGCCCCGGACGAACCTACCCATTTATGCTGAGCCACGACTAACTACAGGTTGGTTCTCGGTCATTGATGACTTATCACCAGGTGACCTACATGCTTTGCCGCTTTTGCCAGATCTACATACATACATAAGCTCACGTCATTTTCCCAGAAGGGGTAGACAGAGGTGCCAGGACACCCTCATTTCGCCTTGTATGTTCCGTCCCACGATGTGATAGGTGGCGAGCCTATCTTCATATCGGGCACAAATTCCTAACTCTGAGCTGATAATGAAACGGAAAATCCAATATCTCTTTGCCCAACCCGGGATTCAAACCCGAGACCTCAGCTTTGTAACCATAACCTAATATAACTACGCCACTGAGGCAGCCAGATCTATACAATAAGAAAAAGATGAATGATATAACCCACCTATTGCGGGCCTATTGTGGGTTAGCGAACTTAACATGCCGCAAAAAATATTACATATATACTTATATAGTGATAGTTAATATAATTATTATTTATAATTTACTATTAAGCATATTATGCCGTTATAAAAAATCATTCATCCACATATGAACTTCGAAAGAACAAACAGTTTAATGAACCTCACGAATCGCATCCAGCGATTTTATTCTATATGGAAGTGCTTGATCGCTCAGCACACACGAGTCGAGTGACTCGCCTATCTCAAGGCACTTGAATTAAGCAAACTGACTAATATAAAATTTATGAGCCCGCACAAACTGGGATTAATTTGTCGGTGTGTCAATATACTTTGTAAAATTGAAGCTCAGCAACGCGATATATTGTTGTAAACAGATGTAGCTTCATTCCATTTTACATAAACATCTCATTATTAGCATAAGTTATTTTAAGTTAGTTAAGTTGTATTTTGTTAAATGTTTTTGTACCTAATTAAAATAAAATAAAAATAAAATAAAATAAGAAAATGTGGGAGATCGTTTCATTACAACTTCTGTGATGTTGGTTCTATTTTTAATAGACACATTATATCTGGTTCTATTTTTAATATACATGTGACTCTTTGACATAGCCTTGCAGTATGATTGAGTGAGGTGCACCCATTGTTGACAGCGCTGGCCTAGTGCGGATTAGCGACTTATAGCCTGGCAAAAAAGAGTCTGTTTTTAATGAGGGCGCTAAGATCGAATTTAGTATTAACATGGCAACCCGATATACTACGACGGATTTTGTTTAGATACTTGTTATTTTTATTCATTGTTGTTAATAGTCTGTTTGTTTACTTTAAATCACAAAACAAACATAACAGTACGGAAATGTATAGAAATGCCTGCGTATAAAATTATTCAACGAACACAATGACATTTTTAATAATATTGCTGTAATTGTTTTTCTTTTATACCAGTTGTCACCGCATCGTACACTTTTTTGCCAAGTTACACTGGTCTAGTAAGTGTTAGAGGATTCTAAATACCTTTAAAATTTCTATCGAAAACATTGTCCTAATATGTTCTTTTACTTATAAAAGAGTACTAGCGAACTCGGAATAAATCGCAACTTTTAAAAGTCAGTCGTGTGTATATGATTGAAGTTAATATCTTTGTAACTATCAGATCCGCTTCCATCTTTACTTTTGCTAGGTATTAGATTGCTGATATTAAAATATATTACCTACGTGCTCGATGGAAAACGATCTTTGCTGCTTTGATGGCAACATGCAGGCAAGGGAGTATCATTTTTAATAAACAGTGTCGTTGAGAAAGCAATATATGCTTTTACTTACGTTGAGTGGACATGACTCTTATGAATATTTGAGAATTATTTCTCTTATATTACTTTTAGATGGATGCTTGCTTGAAATTAAATAATAGATAAAAAATGCATGCAACAGTCATATACATAGTTTTAACCTCACACTAAGATCGAGTCTTGTGTCGTGGGTATAGTGAACTATGAAAGACTTTTCGGTCTCACAAACACCCAGATCCGAAACAAATGTTTGTCGTTCACAAAAATATTTGTCTCGGTATGGGGATCGGATCTTACCTCTCGTTTCACAACCGGCGTCTGACCACATACGCCGTGAAGGCTGTCACATTTTCAGTTAAAATTTAAAAACAAGAACTAAAGAGGAAATATTTTCATACCTAATAAATTAAAAACGGTCACTCAAGGATCACGGACTTCATATTTAATTATACAAATAAAATGAAGTTTACAGTACTTACGCAGAAAGATAAAAATGAAATTAAAAATCCTTTTTTATTACAACTTTGAAGCAATTACTTCATCTAACGGTGAGTAATTCTCAGAATCCTGACCTCTGAATAGCATCTTGATAATTGCCATTGTTACACCTTCCATTTAGAAAAAATGTTAAGAATTGTCTCGCGATGTTGTTATTGAAATAAAGTAAAACAATGTTCAAAGAGGAAGCTATGACTGTATAGCCTGGTAAATATAGCCAACAGAAAGCTAGTAGGTAAACAATAGCAATTGAATACAGTATGTCACGAATATATTAGAAAATAAATGATTTGTAATCCTAGTAACACGGATAGAACTAAAAAAGATTATTATATTAATAAATACACCCAACAGGGACATACATAGCCCTGACCCCACATCAAGATCAATTAGGTCTTGTGTATCAATAACTAAAACCTGTACCAAACATATCGATATTTAAATTAATTTAAGGTATAGGTCCTACATGTTTGATACTTGGCGACTTGACAGATATGTTACGCATATATTTTGATTTGTTGGCTAGTCAAGTCATTAAGCAAATTAATCAACATGCACAAGTACAATTGAATTAATATTATTTTTTGGTTTTTAGTGTTTTTTTTTTTTTTTGTTTTGAAGTTGGTTGTTATTTTTTTATTAAAGCTTTTAGTCGTATCTTTTTAGTGTTGATAGGCATTTAAATGAAGAACAGTTGGTCCCACAAGGAATATGTTTTTTCCGACAATGTAATCGCTAAAGTCGGCTAAAAGCTGCCGAAGATATTGGAGTATTCACATGTTTATTAATTTTTTATCCCCCCTCGCCTACTACCCCATTTTCCCTACACCACTGTAGCTTAGCTTTTATATGGACCCAATGTAAAAAGAACCTACTACCTACCGAAGAATCCTACTAAATTTTGAAAAATTCTACTCTCCAGGTCTGAATATGATCATTAGATCTTCATGTTGTATTCCTGAGATCAACCTGTCAATACGTTCTTTCCAATGAAAAAGAAATCACTAAAATTAGTTAAAAGCTGCCGAAGTATTTACGTGTATTTTAATTTTATAGAGATTTAAAAAGTCTATTGTTCTTGAAGTCCACTAACGTGCAATAGGCCGACACTCGATTGTAAAGGAAGCGCATGCGCATGCAAAGAAACGTATATACGCTATACTAGGTTGATCCTGGATCCGCCTGGGTGCAGATACACTTTTTTGAAAATATTGTGTAGCCTATATTCATTCTAACGGTGAAACAAATTTTCATATCAGTTCAGTACTTTCAGAGCCTATTCAATGCAAATAAACAATATAAGCTTTCCTTTTTATATTATCAGCTTTGATTCCACGCAACTATTTTTTACTAGATTTTGTTTCAATCCATTTCAAGTTCTTCGCAATAAGTGACGTGTAACCACGACAGATTGAATTTAAAACTCATAAAACTAATTTCAAAGTGGGATTATATGTTTTCCAACTTTGATAGTCTTCTTAATATTTTACAGTTTTGCGTGATTTGCAAATAAATAAAACGAGAGACTTTTAGTTTGAAAATTTATTTTTCAATCTCAAATAAAACCTAGTTAATGACTTTTAATACGTTGAAATATGTCCAAAAAATATTACAGACATAATTTTTGCTTTATTTTGGATTAAAATGGCTGTACAATAAAAACCTTAACATCAATGTAATTAACCAATTCTGATGCTTACTACGTAGTTTAAATTTCGGTAAGTTGAAGTTTCAGAAACAGTATTATAAAATAAAAGGCGCCAATTACGCTGCGTGTCCAGCGAAGCCGAAAAACGAGCAATGGACGGGAATTTTCACATCATTTTAATATCTATGGTTGTGTCTGTTTTATTATAAATTCGTTGATAAAAAGTTATATGAATTTTGCATGACGCTCAAAGTTATTATTTTAGATTAAAATATTGAGAACCTACGCTAACACGAGCACCGTACAGAACAAATAGACAACTCCGGTCCCACATGAACGCTCCATCACAAAACAATTTTGCAACAGAGGAAACAAAACGCAAACTGTAAAATTTCAGCATCTTCCGCGGTAACATTACACACAACTACGGAACCGTAAATTTATATTCGAATGGTGCTAATTAAACTCAACGCGATGCTGACTTTGCAGATGCGCGGAGCATCGGCCAACCGTTGTTATATTATTAAGGCCCTCTACATATTTCAGAGCATTTAGAGGGAAAGAGGAATGGGAGGGAACAATGTTGTTTGCCCTGTAACAATAAAAAATGGAACGCTCATTTGCGACTCACGGTGCGTTTAGTTATTGCTGTTTCCGTGTGTACAGCTTATTGTAGACACAACAAATCTCAACAATAGTTAATTAATTGCAAGCTGAAAATTATTCAATAAAATATTTATGACTTGACGATTTTTCTATGAAGTAAATAAATGTGATGAAATATTTCATAACGGGTGTATGTAAGTTTAATTGGCATGTAATATTTATTCGAACAAATAAAATTGGCTAAATGGCGGGACGACTTGCACAAGAGGGTTGCCAGCAACTGGATGGTCTAAGCAACAGACCGGGCTCTGTGACTGGTGTGATTGGTAGAGGGCCTATTTCCAATAGTGGACTGCAATGGGCTGATGACAATGATAAGATGATATGATAGATATATCTACATATAAATATTGCCAGGCAGTCTTACAACAAATAATAGCCATTTCATCATTTTGATACTTGAATAAAACTTTTAAGCCAACTCGAAACGAAAATCAAAACGATAGAAATTGGATAAATACAGGATATCAAAGTACTCAATTCCTCAAATCAAAAAACTAAATATAACCGACCAAAGCGAAGCGTCAATAACCTATAATTCAGCAATCACGAACGTATCGAAGCAATGTATTACGCGGAATGAGAACTGATTGTTCGACTGTAAACTTGCTGACTGCTGCAAAACGTAATTGCAATACTTTCGTAATAATACCTGCCTCGTCCTTCTTACACGTGAATTGGCAGGACATTTATTGAAACTTGATTTTGCCCATTGCTTTCTCCACGTTGATTTGGGTTTTGCCAATTAATTTGAGTTGTCGTTATTGTATAAACGAAAAGTAATTTTTCTATCTCGTGAGCCTGTATTTGATGTAATTAACACTATGTCCTTAAATTAACCCATAACAACTAGTATGAATAGTTTCTCGATTATCGATTGAGTAGACAAAAGGCAAAAGTGTGACAAATAAGTAAAGTCACATTCGGATAATTATTTGAGTAAAGCAAGGATTCACTAACGCTACTACACAGGTAATTAGAACTGTGATATTCCTGGTCTAGAACTCACGGAATATTAGAATTAATTATTTATTAAAATAATTGCGATTGACATCAAACATTTATTTTTTTGAATCTGACATAAATGTCATCTATACATTACAAGAACCATATCATTCTAATGAGGCAATGGAATGCCAAGCATCGCTTTGTAATTCAAGATGTTGTTTGGTTTTGCTACTGTTTATGAGCGGTCGTATCGCTTACCATCAGAGGAACTGCATACTAGTCTCGCCATTTATTGCAATAAAAAAAAGCAGTGAGGGGAGAATAGGAAGGAGATGGGCACCCGCAATCCAGACTTTTCTAAAAATACCTATACACACCTGGTGCTAAGTTTCAAGTATAATGTGACTCGCGCGGAGAACATAAACAATATTACTTACTGCTTTATTGCGATAACTGCTCTTTGAGTAAAAAATATTTTTTTAATGTGTGTCAACTATCGTGGTAAGTATATCTGTAATTTACAATATTACACAGTAAGGGTTTCGCTTCAAAATTAATATAATTCACAACAAATTTAGTTACAAACATATTCTTAGCCCCATGGTAAGGTACGAATAATCGACTCACGATAATTGGTTATCGCCAGCTATTAATATTCCAAACATATGGGGTTCCCAGTTATACGAGTATATGTTATGATACTCGATGGACCAAAAAGGATGTAGGAGCTTTTTTCTTTGACTTTACCCCTTTAGTAGTTACGTTGTTGTGGTAGGCAAGGATAGTTTACATCAAACGACTATGCTCAATAGTTTATTGTAAATAAATGGTTTATATTTAGTGATCTGAGCCGCACTTTGCCTACCTTTATGAGGAGTTAGCGCGTGACGATTATTTTGGTTACTCACGGTATTTCTCATGTATGTTGTTCATTCAGAAATTACCTTGAGATTCACGCTCAGGAATTTTTTGTTACATAAAAGAGACTGACTCGGTGGCGTGATTGTACTATGGTACTATTAAAAAATTTAGATCTTGGGTTCAAACCTCGGGCCGGACTAAGTAATATTGGACTTTTCTGTTCATTATCAGCCGGCTGGAATTTGTGTCCGAAATGGTGACAGGCTTGCCCTTTATCACATCGTTGGACGGAACATACAAGGCGATATGTGGGTGTCCTGGTAGCACCTCTGCCTACCACTTCTGGGTATACATATATAATCTATGTAATAATAGAGATATAGAGACATAGTAGGGAATATTCTATGACCGACAATAATATCATTATTATTTAAAAAACAATTAGCGTTATACAGTATAATGATTCGGTCATAAACTACAATTTTTAAAACATTTCCGCTTCTCTCGCCAGTGTGATATCTACAAAAGATAAGCTTTAAAATGCATCGGTAATGAGCTTGCGTGGCCTAACAAACCGTCTGAATTGAGTGCATTTCTTGTTTACATTCCCTGAAATAAATATGAGCGGTATTTAAAGCGAAAATTAGGGTGAACTCTGTTACTCCATAGTATAAACTTTTGTGTTTTTGCACGAGACTTTTGAATTAACATATGCAAAACGAAGGTTTATTTAAAAGCTATGTTTGGTCAGAGTGCAAATTGTTTTCAAGGATTTAATAAAAAGTTATTGCAGCTCAAAACTCATCATCTGAAAATCTTTATGATATTTTATGATACCGCCTAGCTTGTTCCGTCAATCTAAAAAGACCTTTTTTTCTAATTATGATCTAGTTAATAACTGTTAGTTATAAGTACACCCAGAATTAGACTCAGTCCAAATTGTAAATATTTCTAATCACATTTACCTCTTACCGAATCATTCTATGTATACCTCAAATATGTAACTTAGTAAATAACTCCATTTCTTTGTCTGCACACTAAATGCTATTAGTACAACATCAATCTCTACATTTTGTATAATTTCTGTCTCAAAAATGTAACTTTGTATATAATGTTTTCACTCTATAAAACAACTTATATTTTTAATGTAAAACATTCAGCATCACATTTTGTATATTAGTTTTAAGGCTTAATATAGTTATTTCATAATTATTAACTATGCGACCACACAGACAACTCAATACATTTACTCACATTATACACTCCCTTACTTACCCAGAGGGGCCGACGAGGGGCGGACGGAAGGGTTGCTACGTGGAAGTCCTGCCCCTACGGAAGATCCCCCTACACCTACACTATGCCGACAGAGAGCGGGTTGTCGTATCCAATAGCGAGACCTTACCCCTCTGTCGGTTTCACACCCCACACTATCAACCACCACACTTAACAGCGAAACGAATACAAACCCCTACAGGCAGAACACAGGCAGGAAAAAAAATCACTTCTAATTATACTTCAACAAGATATATCAAATTCAGAGATTTCTTCGACATCATTACGATTAGCCCTGAACTAGCTCACTGCCAAAACACGAACTGGTAGTATTATGGCTAATAATATCAGCGATATTAAATAATTTATTTTGTACAAATATACATTCTTACTATCGCACTATTCCAAATTAATGAGCACAAAAGAACCTTTCTCAACGTTCGCCGGTCAATATTTCGTGGAAGTAATAATTTCCAAACAATTCATTTCACTCGAGAATTCGCAAAACAAATTATTTTATCATAAACATTGGAAGCTTTGAATTTCCCGCCGATGACACAGTTTCCCTCCGAACGGACGTAGCTCATGACCCATGAACCCACATTTCTACAACTATTTAAATACCTGTTCCGAATATCTAGGTTTCAACCAAGTCTTTATGTTTGATGCAGAAATATTTATTGTATTCCATTTACGATTTATTACATTATTGTACTCGAGACTTACCATAGTTATAGTGAATGTGATGGGTTTCTACTACAACATTAGTAAGGTTACTATGGTGACAAAACATGAGCCAAGGTCATACTACATTCCCCATTAAATATGTGTATATGTAATATATTATCATGATTATGCTGAATATGACAGATGTGTTCTACCTATGATTTTTCCACCTATGATTTTCTGCAAATATTACTAGATCATCCACCAATTTTTATGGATGGACATCAAAGAAGCTTTCGGCCTCAAGACCAGGTTTTGTCGCGCCATATAAAACGATAACCCAAAAAAACAAGAAACAGAATCAAAAACAACAAAAACAGTCTACAACTAAACACATAATATATTTTTACGTAATTTCATTAAATTAATTTCGCCTTAAATTTCTCTCGGGCAACATCCTTTCAGCGTTTTGTGGTGTGTTATATTGCGGAGCTTGGAATGTTGTTAGGGACACTAAATACCGAGCTTCTGTACGCTTTTAGTTTTCTAAAAAGACATTACACATGACACAGTACGTATGTTTTGTAAAATCGTATTTTGAAGTCCACTCCGTGCACTTGCAACTTTTGTTGTATGGACTTAGTGGTACTGAGAACGTAATATTTTATTTGGTATTAAAGCTGAATGTTGCTGCGCTAATATTATAAAATGTAAGTATTTTTCTGCAAGTGGTCGCTTTTATGTAACAAGCTTATTTCTTCGATTTATTTCAGCATTAATTTCTTCCCAATGCTATAAATGGGGTTTTGTTTCATTGGATAAAACGGAATGTTTAAAAGCGCCATTGTTTGGTGACTTATAACTTTTAGAAAGTTATTTTGGGAAATGAAAGCTATTCCTAAAGAAGGAAATCAGCTTTATCACCTTCAAATTCTTTCAAATTGATATATTTATAGAATCTACAACAAAACAAAATTTACAATGCAAATGGAAATAAATTACAATGCGTTCTTTTATTTATAGTTTACATATTTTAAATGCAATTACTTATTTTGTCATTTAGACCAAACATAAATGTAAGTAAAACCTGAATAATCCATTAGCGCAACATTCACACATGCAGCATCGGAAACACCGTATTCTCTTAACTTTATCTCGCACACGTTGATCGTACATCGCCGTGGAAGAACTAAATCTTCGAGTCTAAAGGAAAATGTCCGCACTGTATCTAGTTTACTTTCGAACAAGTCAAGATCTTTTATCGGGATACACGTCGCATTTGATACTAAATGATGCTTCCTTTGTAGTGAAATGTAGTATACAACAGTTTGTGCTTACGTGGAGAATATAAATATTTTTATATTATCATATATATTTTTGTTACGGTGAATGGCGAGACGAGCATGCCATTCGCCTGATGGTAAGCGATACGACCGCTCATGGGCAGGGACAAAACCAAACAAAACCTTGAATTACAAAACAATGCTTGGCATTCCACTGCGCTCGCCATCCTGAGACATAAGATGTTAAGTCTCAGTATGTCCAGTAGTTACTCTGGCTACAGTGTATTTTAAACTGGAACATAAAAGTGCATTTATACTACTGTTTGGCGGGAAAAATAGACATTGCGGTGATACCCAGGCCTCTCACATATGAGAAAACTACTACCATACAAGAATTTACTGAAATCCGAGAATTTACTGAATTGTTTATCGCAAACGGATTGTATCGACGGAAAGATAAACATGTCAAAGCCTGTGGACATTTTACATGATATAAACGGTAGAATTCTCTTATCATCTCATTGTGTAACCACTGCAGTTCAACATTTCTCTGTATCTATGGAAGCTCAAAGGCAACTACAGGCAAGATTGACGGCAAGCAAATAGCAGTTAAACCAATAATTTGCTTATTGCATTATATAGCACCGGCGTATGCGTATATCCTACATTGGTATAAGGATTGTTTCGCCTACAATCTTACTGATCGAATGAAATGTAACTGCCAAGTCGTAACTTCAAGTTGTTTTTTTGTGAGGCAGTCAATTTTATAGTCAAAACTAGCAAATATGTAATTTTTAATGAGACGATAAATTCTCACTATTAGTTTATTGAATATGAAAGTCTGTGTATGAAAAAAATACAAAATCAAGAAAATAATATAAAACGCATTATACTTATTACTGCTCTGACTGCCTCGGTGGCGTAGTTGTACTACGGTACGGTCACAAAACTGAGGGCTCGAGTTCGAATCAATTGGGCAAACTGATATTGGATTTTTCTATTCATTATCAGCCCAGAGTCAGGCATTTGTGCCCGATATGGCGATAGGCTCGCCACCTATCACATTGTGGGACGGAACATACAAGGCGAAATGTGGGTGCCCTGGTACCTCTGCCTACCCCTTCTGGGAAAAAGGTGTGAGTTTATGTATGTATGTATACTTATTATAATATATGCGTCAGAACGTTGATCTTTTTCTGTGTCAACAAGAAATAATGTTATTTCAAATTAGATTCACTGAGATATCTCTCCATTCAAAATGAAATATATTTCAGCTCGCTTATACCTGGCGTATTTGAATAAGCCTTTTTATTTAAATAAAGTCGTTTAAGTTGAATTAAAATACTCAGCGCTCAGCCCTACATGCACCAGCAAATAAATAAAATATAGATGAACATATATTTATTACACGAGTCTAGAATTACCATTGAAAAGCGAAGCCATTACAATATTGAAATTGAAATGTATGATTCAATAGACTTAAAAGTGAATTTACTTTTAAAAGGCACTTATTTTATATTTATTAGACAGCGAAATTTAACATCGATGTCTAGGTTCACTATTATCTTATAATATACTAGCGGCCCGGCCTGGCTTCGCTCAGTACAGCTACATTTCATTGACAATATTCTATCGCCTTGTTCACCAAGAATGATGTAGGATTCTATTAGCGAAATATTTTTTCAAACAGATCCAGTTGTTTCAGAGCCTATTTAATGCAAACAAACAAATCTTTCCTCTTTATAAGTTTATATGTTATAGATAAACGTGTACATTTTAACAAATATTTTTTTTATTTAAACCATTGTGCGTGGTGGAAATATCAAATCTAGTTACAATCTAACTATATGTTGTTAAACTGAACAAAAAGTAATACATACAGCCAAAATTCATAGAATACGTACATAAATAACGTCTAAGTAATCAAAACATTATTGTGACTATGTCTCTATATCGTATCTATTACTTTCTATGAATTATTAGGTTAACAGCAGTGTGGGTAACATGTGTCCTAATTAATTATGGTTATTATTCGTCTCTTAATGTATTTTTCGTCCCACACATATTATGACATAATGAAAAATATTCCATTTTCTGTTGAGAGTTTGTTTGGAGACATTGCCTAACATCCTAAACTTGGTGGTAGGAATGCTTTTCCGCTCAGATAGCGGATTAAAGACGAAAAATCCGTCATGGGTACGGGTTCCTCACTTTAATGTGTCTTATTTTATTCATCTCCCACGGCCAACGGGAAAACTGGACACCATAACAAGTAAACACTGCCCAAAAGAAAGAGTGCGCAAATTGTTTCACGTCACAGATTTTTATTTATTGTTTTTTGATCGCCACACCGTCGTAAATAAATTACACTAAAATCCAATATTTCAATCTTCTGATGAAATTTATCAGAATAAAATATAAAAGAGATACAATTACTCAAATTTACATTTTTGAATTGCTCATGATTTTATCCTACGTACTTTCATCTGGCTATATAAAATCGGTACTTGTACTAAAAAAATACATATCTCGTACATCGTCTACGATCTTTTGCCATCCGAATGCGTAGCTGTTATGCTGTTTTCAAAATATTATAATATTAGAAACAGTTTTTATATTTTCACATTTTATCATATCGGACATGTTAGTATTATTAGATTACGAGTTATTTAGTTATTATCAATTCTTGTTTGATTAATATTAATAAAAACATCTCAACAAGTGCATTAAAAATATAATTTTTCAAATTTTATTTTTACTCCTAATACTTGTCAATAGTATTCAGTTGATACACAACATTCAATTAAATATGTAACATGTAACACTAAAGTTAAGATTTTGAGCGTCGTATCTTGCAGTCGCAACGGGAATTGATAATGTTAGTGTCCGTCGTCGGAAGGGTAACTAAGGGGTGTAACTACCCTAACACGGTTATCGAGTGAACAGTTTACACCCTCAGTACGTTTGTGAGATCACATGCGTAGATATCCGAAGGCCATGCTAGTAAATCAAATTGTTTAAGGAGTGTATGTGACTTGAAGACTGATTCTGTTATTTGATTGTTCTTGTTTTACGAACCTTGAGAAGTTAAGGTTTCTTTGAAGTGAAAAAGGGTTGCGTTGAATGTTTGCATTACGTTAAAAAGTTGATAGGTCAATCTTTTCAACTTGCTCTTATACTTACGTTGGTTCGGTACAAAAGGTTTTTTGATGTTCTTGCGAAATCTGTCGTCTCATTTACCTAGTGGGCGCAAGAAGCTTATAAGTCGCCGCAAACCGTGAAGCTTTTAGGTTTAATCCTAAATCAGGCAAACAGTTTCAGTTTGAAAAATACCATATTAAATACCTGACACTGAAACTGTTCGACATGGTGATATGTTCGGCCTCTTAAATGTTGGAGTGGAAATTAAAAAAAAAAAAGAAAAGAAGTGAATTAAGTTGATCAATAGCCTTGTATTTGTAAGTAATGCAGAATTAATGTTACATAATTTTCTGTAATATGATTTCACGGACAGTATTACATTAATATAAATTATTTAAATTATTAATTCAAATATTGAGAATGGAATCATGTATATCGTTATTCCAAAGGACGTAAAATTTACCTCTATAATATTATGTGTATGTATCAGCCCATATACATCCAACTGTAGAACACGGGCCTCCTCTACAAACGAGAGTGCGATTCAAAGTGGTCAAGCTATATATGATATAGTCCACCACGCTGACCTAGTGGGGATGGCGAACTTTGCATACCATAGAAATTCTTAAAATCGCTATAGTATGCAGGTTTCCTCACGATGTTTTCCTACACCATTATAGTGATAATATGATGCGATGTAATATAATGTGATGGTAGAATAGGTATATGAATGGCTTTAAACCGTGGGATTCCTTATTTTAATTTCGTGGTTAACCTGAGGTCTCACATATGAGAGTCCTACAGCCAGTAAAAGAATTAGTAACTTGTAGGTGGTAAATAAATATATATCTATCCCCCACCCAATAAAAAAATAAGTCTCGTGTTAAAATTACATTTATGCGTACATAAACTCACGCCCTTTCCCCAGAAGAGTTAGGCAGAGGTGAAACCATGACACCCACGTATCGCCTTGTATTTTCCGTCTCACGATGTGGTAGTGAGCGAGCATATCGCCATATTGGGCACAAATTACTGACTCCCAGCTGATAATGAATAGAAAAAGCAATATCACTTTGCCCAACCCGGCATTCGAACCCGAGACTAACTTTCCAATCATACGGCAGTACAACTGCGCCACCGGACAGTCAAGTGTTCAAACAAGACCAGATACAAACTTTGAATTCCAACATCTGTATCTGTATCAGCCCATATACGTCCCACTGCAGGGCACGGGCCTACTCTACAATCGAGAGTACGATTGAGAGTGGTAAGGCCATATAGTCCACCACGCTGGCCTAGTGCGGGTTGGCGGACTTACATACCATAGAAATTCTTATAAATCGCTATGGTATGCAGGTTTCCTCACGATGTTTTCCTTCACCGTTTTTAGTGCGTGGTGATTGTCTATCAATACACACATGACTCTGAAAAGTCAGAGGTGTGCCCTGGGATTTCAACCCGCGACCACCGTGAACATGTTGGCAGCCGCATCTGGTCCGTTTACCAACAGGCCACCACGCACTTCCTCCAACATAGTAAATATTATTCCAATGCATAGATACCATACACGTATTACAAGCTGAATATTTGTTCCATCCAATAAGCTGAATAGGAATGTTTCGACGAAGAGTAATGACAGCATACTGTACTGTAGTCCACAGTCAAACAACCGTACAAGCGACCTTTAGCTATGCCGTCAAAGTAAAGTCCCTTTCGGTACAGTGCATCGTTCTATCCGACCTATCTACTACGGTAGCTTTACCGATTACATACTCGTAGCTTTATACCTTTGTCCAATACGAGTATTATTAAATTAGTCATTGTTGGTGTGCAGTTTTGATATTATTATATCATGAATTTAATAGCTTTATGAATATTTTAAAAGACTTTGAACTATTCTGCATTCAACTACCACAAAAAAAAATATCAGGTTTGCATTCGAAATAAATTATTTATCCGATATTGGTTATTTGAATCCAACAGCCTCCGTAGCGTGAAAAGAGAAGCCGCGGGTTCGATCCCCGCACCAAGAGATCAGTGGCGTGCCTAGGGTTGTGGACTAGGGCAAGCCCAATATTTTTTTTAGCAAGAATATGTATTGGTTCAGGAGCAAAATGGTATTAAGAAAGAAGAACGTGTTCATCATGCGATAGGGGGCGAGAATATGCGATAAAAAAATATATAGAAAAACGACCCGAGATTCGAATCCGAGACCTCAACTTTGCGCCATCGAGGCAGTCCTAGACCTACCACACGATCTATATAAGATTAGGATAAAAACTATAATAATAAAATAATAACAACATAAAAATCTATTACAATAAGTTGTTTCGAAAAAATCTAATAGATGGCGCGATTTTCACAGCCAGCTATTTAATATTGCCAAAATACTGAATGGCCTATCATTAGTTTTAAATAGATGAATAAAACAAATGTGTAAGTCAAATTACTTTTGGGCATGCATACGTAACTTTATATTGCAATTATTTTGTAAATTAATTACATTATAAAGTTAACAATAAAAAGCCACTACAATAGCACAAGTACGGCGCCGTGTTTAATTTCGCGGCCAGAAATTATTGTTATTAATACATTCATGTTATGTTTTCGTGTATGCATGTGATTTTTTGATTCATCATGAGCCCTGAAAGGAAGCTCTTGATGAGCTCAATGGCAAACAGTGTCAACTAATATCTGAAAAACACTACGATTATTACTTTCTACGCGAGTATAATGTTTTGAAATCTCATCACATATGTATCTGACGCATAAAGAGGTTTCTATACGCTGTTTACCGGAATTATGAAAATATATTAATGCATAATATAGTTTTCTGTACTTTGAGAAATCACAACAAATCAGGCGTAGGTTTTGGACCAGATACGAGTAGTTGTTTGTCAACGAAATGTAATGAATTTACCTTTTCCTCGCCGATCAACACTTGCACGCACTTCAAACCATCACAAGGCACATTTTCACCCATTATTATACGTAATAAACGTAAAATACTATAATTAAACGAAAACTAAACGTAGATGTTCTGTGATTACTGGTTAATCGTCCGCTCGAAAGACATAATAATAAACGTGAAACTATCCACAGGTCCTAAATTATGTACTATTCCAAATTACATATTAATAAACATATTTAAAACATCATAATACGGTCTCAAAAAATATAAATTTATTTTATATATTATCCAATATAACTTATAGCAAAACATAAATATTTTTCCATAAATTTGGATCATAATATGACGCGTCAAGTGCACAACTTCACTACGCGAAGCCGGGCATTTTGCTTGGTACAAATTGCATTATAGAATAGCTATATGTATAGGACTATAGGTACGTAGTGTCATGGTAGTAGCAATTCACCCATAGGTGCGACTGAGAGGGCAATATACGCCAAAAGCCAGGTAAAAGCACACGAGAGAGAAAAAGATAGATAATACTTTGGTGTGTTCCGTATTTTTAAGATATTGCGTCACGCCGCACGCGTGGACCAGCGTTGATTTTGAATGAAAAATTTTTATGTTAGTTTTAGACCGCGGCGCTCGCTTAGGCGAGTTGCCGGGCGTGGCGCTGCGGGCGCGGGTGCTTCGTCGCAGGCGCGGGGCTCCATTATGGCACGCCGCGACGCGGTAAATTTAAAAATGATAGATGTTTTGCATTAAACGCATGTATTTTATTTATGTTACTAATTTTCCTTTAAGATTGAGTATATGCATATTAAGTAGGGCAAGCCGGGCTTTTGGGCTTGTATGGAAGTACCGCCACTGCAAGAGATATGTTTGTGCGGCCCACAAATATTGAGCCCTTGAGCCATTGAAATTTTCCTTCAACTTACTTAAGAATCTTGTTGCGTATCGTTACGTATGAGAAAAGTACAAATAGAAGCAGTACTCCGAATTTTATTTCAGGATACGCAGTCACCAATTTGATTGTACATAATGTTCCTACCCCTCACTGGAGACAGACCGGTAAACTGTTAATTGTTCCCGACAATGATGACAGTAATTTATAATTGATCAATATTTTTATCAAAACCAATGTGAAGGACTATCACGTGTCATCTCATTATGAAAGCCTCACCTTACAACAATATATATACAAAAATAAATATTTAATATTTCATTGCGCAAGGCTTACATTTTATTATTAAGGAAAAATCCCTGAACGAGGAAAATATGTTGAGCCTTTACTAAAGTGGTAAATGGCGAAATTAAAATTGTACCTTTCCAAATAGAAGAGGATTCGTACTTCCGTTTTAAGCCTTTTCTTTATAGTCCGTGAGCCAGGTGCAAATTTGGTTAATTATTTCCTCTCAAGAGATAATTCGTGAGACGCATCAGAGTATAGTATTATAAAGCGTCGTGAAAGTCAGCTGGTGCCCGGTTGGGGGGATGAGCGGGTGTAGCCTCCCACGCATGAAAAAACAAAAAATACATTCACTGATTTCCTCTCAGCTGAAATTTTGTTAAATTGTAGCTCATCTAATATCTCAACGAAAAAAAATAATCAGCTGGTTACAACGTGGTGCATTGTACGTCAGCTGGTGTCTCGAACATGAAACAATTTTTTTTATTTTCAGTGATTTCCTCTCAAACAAAAATTTACCTGATGATAGCTTATATGTAACTGTGGATAAATATATAGGTCAGCTGGCTGTATCTTGGTGGAAAAACCGTCAGCTGATACTTTGAAAGTTATTACATAGGAGTTAGGCAGGAGCATCTACTGTCAATTTAAATACATCAGCTGACTAGCTTTTCCTCGACTTATTGCTAGCTGATTTTTTTTATTTATCGCATCAGTATATTAACAATCAACTCACAAATTTTCATCTGGGAGGAAATGACGTATCTTTAATTATTAGACATAGCGCTGCTTCAATATGAGAGTTGAGTTGAAATAAATATTCTGTATCAATGTTTTTGAAACGAATAAGTATGTTATCAAATGATATTAGATATATTTAAATAATTAAATAAACAATTAGCTTAGTATACATTAACTAGTTATTCGATAAATAATATTTATTATATAAACGTGATGAAAAATGACAATGAGAATAACAATGTGATTTATTCATTTTCGTTTTCGCTCTGGCTTGAGTCACTTTCCTCTCTTTTCGATTCATCGTCAGAGTCGCTGTCAGAGCTGTCTGCTGTTATGTCTTCATTGTCATCATCTGTACAAAAATTTAAAAATTAGGATGCGTATTTTAACATAATATAATCAAAATTATAAGAAAATGTTACCTTTTTCAGGCTGAAAAGTGATTTCATTAATCGATGATGGTAACTGACTTCCAGAAAACCAGGTGAATTCATACTTGTTGTCGATTTCTGCCCAACCATAATCTACAGGATCATGAGAAGTTGGAACCTTCAGGTGTGCATGTGACCAAATTTGAGCAATGTAACATGCTCTTAAAAATTGCTGATATAGCTCTGATCTGCATGGTGGTAAAGAAGAGCCATCAATACCTTTTTTTTGGTAACTTGAAAGTTTCAATAAAAGTTTCAGTCTCAATGTGGTTGGGGTCATTTACGCAACCAAGAATATAATCTTCTCGTTTTTCATTGCCGTCTTTTTCAACATTGAGCAAGAAATACTAATATTTTTAGGTGCTCCTTCCCAGTACCCACCTCAAAATTTTATTTCGTTAGAATTCTTTGTGTATATTTAAACTTCGATAGTATTTTTATCTCTTTTAATTGGCACTTATTAATTTAATATTATATCTATTTTGTAGAGAATTTTTTGAGCTTTAATTTAAAAAAAAAATCTCTAACTTTATTAGGGATCAAGTTATTTGAAAATGAAATATGTTGGGTACTTTTCACCCTCAATGCCTAAAGAGGTATACGGTTTAGATGTGTGCTTGTCAGGGGTTAAAGATACGTCATTTCCTCTCAAATGAAAATTTGTGAGTTGATTGTTAATATACTGATGCGATAAATAAAAAAAATCAGCTAGCAATAAGTCGAGGAAAAGCTAGTCAGCTGATGTATTTAAATTGACAGTAGATGCTCCTGCCTAACTCCTATGTAATAACTTTCAAAGTATCAGCTGACGGTTTTTCCACCAAGATACAGCCAGCTGACCTATATATTTATCCACAGTTACATATAAGCTATCATCAGGTAAATTTTTGTTTGAGAGGAAATCACTGAAAATAAAAAAAAATGTTTCATGTTCGAGACACCAGCTGACGTACAATGCACCACGTTGTAACCAGCTGATTATTTTTTTTCGTTGAGATATTAGATGAGCTACAATTTAACAAAATTTCAGCTGAGAGGAAATCAGTGAATGTATATTTTGTTTTTTCATGCGTGGGAAGCTACACCCGCTCATCCCCCCAACCGAGTGCCAGCTGACGTTCACAAGGCTTCATAATACAATACTCTGATGCATTTTACTAATTACCGCTTGAGAGCAAATTGGTCATGAAAATCTGTTGCTGGCTCACGGACTATTACAAAATATTAGCGCTACAAGAAAATAATTCTAAGGGCAGAAAATACCTAATAGTCATATTTTGAACCATGGTATGTATTTTTATTGTTATTATTTAATGATTATTATTAAAACAAACGTGACATAAATTAATGTTATTTATTTTATGTATACCTTTGATTTATACCTCTGGGCTCTGACCGCGGCTTAGAAAAAAAAAATGCCCTCAAAAAAAAATTATAATGTTTTATTAGCATTATTTAAACTCCATTTTTTTTTAGCCAAGTGATGTTTTTGCTTGTGAAGTTATAATTTAATTTAACTGTACTAACATCACATTAATAAAATGTTTTTGACCAAATTATTTTTTTTTGGTCCCAACGTCGAAGGTATCTTCAGTAATATACCCTGTCTTCATTTAAAGTTCATGTTTTATTGTTGTTATAAATTACCTTTACTGTAATGCGAGTTTAAACTGAAAACTATAATAACATTTCTTTGAAGCCTATTCAACCAGAACCTCAAACGACTGCTCTATAAAAGAACCGAAAGATTTACGCCTGTTATTATTGCCAAACTTTTTGGCTCGCGACGCGTTCCGGCCAGAATAAAGCACGTAACGACTTCATTCATCGCATCGGCTGTTTCAAAATGTAACGTAAATAAAGTAACAATGATTTTTTCTCCGAATTTATACATACACTTAATTGACGAAGCCAAAAGTCTTGAAAACCCATTACGTCAGAGCAGCGTTAAAATAGCAACACCTTGCGGCACATGCTTAAACTAACTTCAATTTAAGGTGTTTTCCAACAAATTACGGCCTCAAAATTAAATTTTTAACTTTCCTTCCCACCTGTCGTCACTTTACCCCGGTCTTAGTTTTTAATTTTTTGCCGGTCTTAGCCACCACAAAAGAGTATTGCACCGCTACATATTTCATTATTTCGACAAACTGGCGTTTCCGCACTTAATATAGCCAGGTCAAGGCATCTGTTACCAGAAAACAAATTAATTGGAGCGCAGATTAATAAATATTCATTATAATGGGATTAAATTACTTTTCGCTTTTTAAATCACGTATAATAAAATTTTATTTTTATTAATGCTCCAGTTAAAAGAATTATCGTGCGAGCGATGACTTGCGGCCACTGCCTTTGAACAACCGCGTATTTATTTTATTAAACCACTCTAAAATAGTTGTGCAATATTTTTTTTGTACCAACTGTTACAGTTACAAGGTAAAATAAGCTCTCACAGCACAAATTTAATAACGCAGAGACCAAGTTCGAATTGGATTAACTTATATTTTAGCTTTATCTCGTGGTGTAGTGTCGAGGATCCGAATAATACCTTCTTTTCGCAATGACAAACAACATTTCGCCTCTTTAGCCTCTCTACGCTGTGGTATACGTGACGTTTAAATACCATTGTTGTTTTATTTTGGAGTGTTTATATAACAAAATCCCTGAATGATGGTGAGATTTAGGTGTGAATTTACTGTTTGTTTATTTTATTGAAACAATTTACTGTTTTCGTTACCGAGTCGCGGGAATTAATCTGTGTTGTGCGTCAAAAATTTGTTGGTTATTTTGTATTTCTGTTTAGGTCGTTCATTTTGCAATTAATTCTGTGATTTATGTATTGGAGAATGTGTTTTGAACCTAAATTATAGGTATAAGTAAAGAGCCCCTCGTATTAGTGTTATTGGTTGATATAAAAGTTAATGTAAATTCAGTATTTGTATCCTCATACACATAAAAGAGATTCATAACTTAGTACTGAGCCGATTAGACTACCAAATGAATGGGTTCGCTTCTCTGGCTCACAATTTCACAACAAAAAATCGTGTAGCAAAGCATTTGATCGCAATGGGACCAAAACAAGAATATTGTAGATTTATCATCAACATTTTCTGAAGCCTGTACGCTCTATCAATACGCACTAGGCCATCGTAATAATGAGGCCAATTTTCACCGAATAACTTGGTCCAATATCCAACACTGGACAGTTTAATCCCAACACAAATATAATTACATTTTATCGCCATAAATAAACCTTATTATTCCATTACAGTATGCTAATGATGACGTCATTTTTAATTGGACTGTTCATGTTTTCGGCGGGTGACGTATGCGTATTACTCAATGTAAGTATTTATTAAAGAGCACATTATTGATAGATTTTTTGATTACAGGAGTGACTTGCCTGTTCAAAGGTTTGGATTTGTTCAAAAAGAATGACGCGTCAAACAGTACGATAGTAATTACTATAGGGACAGTTCTTCTTGTATTTGGACCTGTTGTAATGGGTATGTATTTTATTTCATATCTAGGGACCTATATACTGTGGAATGGTACATACCAGTCTACATAATATATAACCATGTGTACAGTAATAGATAAATAAACAGAGCCAAAATGTTTCGACTTAAACAAAAATTAAATCAACATACCAAAGACAGTTAGACGCCGGCAGTGGTACCAGAGGCCGCGGATGCGATCCCCCCACAGAGACAAATGTTTGGGAGGCCCACATGTATTAGGCTCGGGTCAGGGTATTTGTGAAACCAAAAAGTCTCTCGTAGTTTCTGATACACACGACACAAAACTTAGTTGATTTGAATGTGGTCGGGATTACGAAGGTGACTGATGGGTGTATAAAAAGATAAAATAAAAGAGAAAAAGAAAATAAAATTACAACATCGTAAACTTAAATAACATGTAAACCTAGTAAGACATTAGTTCCGATTTAAACGATAGTTGAGTCAGTTAATGTTAAGTGAAATAAGTGTTCTGTGGCGTAAACAAACACTGATTATGATAAAGATTGTTCTACTGCTTAGTGGTATGAGCGCTATATGATAATTTTCTTAGATTTACTGTATCAGCCCATATACATCCCACTGCAGGGCACGGGCCTACTCTATAATCGAGAATTCGATTGAGAATGGTTAGGCCATAGTCCACCACGCTGGCCTAGTGTGGGTTGACGGATTTTACACACCATAGAAATTTTACAAATTGCTTTGGTATGCAGGTTTCCTCACAATGATTTCTTTCACCGTTATAGTGCGTGGTGATTGACTATCAATACACACGTGACTCCGAAAAGTCAGAGGCGTGCCCTGGGATTTGATCCCTCGACCATCGTGAACATGTTGGCAGCCGAGTAAGCTCCGTTTACCAACACCACGCACTTAACAATATCACTACCCTTAATTTAGAATTAAATTAAAAACTTAGTTGTTGTTTGCGATCCAGTCTACGCAAACGATCTACAAAATTAAACCAAATCCGCTATAAAATCTGCAAATTGGCTATATGATATTCAATTAAAATATATTTATTTTCATAATAATAAACGAGAATGGTTAATGGCAACATCCTCTCTGTCGTAAAATTTTATATTATATTTTTCTGCAGCATGGACAAAAATCACGTTAAAACGTGCCTACAACAGTGTGGGAGGAAGTTGAATAAAATCGTAGTAATCTAATGGCGACAAACTTAAGCTGATAATGGTACTGCCAAACTTAATCTTCAGATTATATAAACTTACATTTTGTGGATTTGTTAAATAATTCAAGTCTCTAAATGTACGTAAAACGCTTCCTCTTGTAGAACACAGAACAGAAATATAAATGCTATGCATAAATGACACATACGTTTTGGTACGTCCTACAAATACCTGAAAGCTAGCTTCAAAACAATCTAAACTAGTATGACAGTACAAAAACAAAAAGTACACCCGTTTGTCTATGAACTAATCCATTTTTCAAACAAACTGCAAAATCCGGACAAAATTGAAATACACATTTTGCAGAAGCAAAACTGCTCGATATTCTAATCTTTGTTCCATATTTAAAAATGCGAAACAGTTTTTACAAATCTGTGGTTCTCAACATAGGTACACAAAAATATACTGCATTGTTACCTGAAATGGCGTTAGTCCTTGTAAAGTTGGCAGGTTGTTCGTAATTGATTGGTCGTAGAATAACGTGTAATTACAATAGCAAGAACTGTACGTACGAAATATTAAAGGCCTTATCCATAAACAATTTATGCACCTATTTTATTTATCGAATGGGTTATATTCTTCGCTCAAACTGTATTCAAAAGACGTTTGATTGCGACAAGACATTTGATAGCTAAAACAGGCAAATCATCTATGAATAAGACCGCGTGTTTTTTTTTGTGGCGCGTTACATTAAATGGTCTCCGCCACTCATGGACCTTCGTAATGCCAAGGGTTTAACATAGCTGGCTCGCTGCCTACCCCAAGAAGAGTACTATATATATGCCTCGTTTGAAGGAGGACATGTAATAGCACTGGGAAAACATCATTTACTAAAACGTCAATTTAGGTAAATATTTTTTTTTAAATTGCGGTTGTTTTACAATGGCCATTTTTTATTTATTGATTGATATTATAGACTTTGTCACTCTGCGATCGTATCACCCAATGAGAAGAAATACAAAGTATATGAACATAAAATGAACTAAATTATGATATCAATAATTAACGTTTAAGGGAAAATAACTATAGTAAACCAGCCCTTAATAAGTCACTGCTGACCACGGGACTCCTCAATAGAAAGTTTGAGAGGGCTTAGGCGGGCTCTAGACGAAAAATAATACTGCGCAGTACCACGAATTGTACGTTATTGGCCGTGTAGGATTAATATTAAAGATTGCGCAATGATTAATCGTTTAGATTTTAGCGTCTTTCAATATAATTGTACAATTTTAATTTAGGTGTAGGTGTCTAGGCCGCTGTCCACCACACTTGGCCTATTTTGAATTGACAGATCTATTATGCCTACGTTTTGCAAGCAATAAACATCCTCACGATCATTTCTAACAAAATTAAACTGCATTGTAAATAACTGTAAAAACTCACATGACTCCAAATAGGACTTCTGTTTGGCTTGGAATTCCAATCTGCAACCGACTCGGCGAGAAATCTGGTTCTGTGAAAAAAATAATATGTATTACAATTTATCTACACGCCTATGCTATCATGTATCTAGAACGATATTTTTAACACACATAAAATAGCCTAGATTCAATAACGAATAGATTACAATAGTCTTTTTAACACATTTATATCTATCAATAAAAGACAGAAAACATTTTGGGGTTTGTACGATATTGTGTTCTACATACTGGTAAAGTTGGTGATATATTGTACATCTATTTCACAGAACTATAGAGCAAGAGCCTCTGGCCGCCAAAATTTCATCATTTTGTTCATTAGTGTGTAAATTTGTTGTTAAAGTTTGAGGATATCGTCATATTTATAAACATGTAATTTCGCCTCTGTTATGAAATATATAAAACCTGAATTTCATAAATATTACTAGCGGCCCAGCCTGGTTTTTTGAGTCCAGTACACATCAAGAACATATTCTCGAATTAATTTGTTTATGTTTAATCTCAATATCTCTGCCTTCCCTCGTCCCGTCCCGACCTGTTCTGCTTCAATCTGTTCTATGAGTCAAGTCGTGCAATCCTGTCCTCTTATATCCCCTTTCATTAACCCTAACCTTACAAATTTTTGAAGTATATTCCTATACAAAAAAAAATACGTTTTACAATTACTTTGAATTTATACAAAACATAGGTATACAGTTTTTTTTTTCATCTTAGTCATTTCTACCATCATCTAAACCAATTCACACCTACCCCAAAAACTTTGTGCACTGCATAACGATATTTTTCATTAATGGTAATTAACCAAATTATGTTTTTAATACATCAATAGCTTTAGCAGTTAAAATGTAATAATTAAACCAAATCCGCGATAAAATCCATAAATAATAGATTCGCATAAATCATTAAGTATCATTAGTTTAATTAATCGGCATTTGGCAGCCATTATATCCTGCCCTGAAAACAATATTCTATATAAAGGCTTTTTCTTCTTAGAATTCGTAATTTGGGTCTACACCCTATACAACGAGAATTTAAAGGACAAATTAATATTACTATCAATATAATTAACCTACGTGTCCAACAATATGTTTGTAACATCAAATCGGGTCAGCGCAATAATTGTAGCTATACATAATTATTGAATAGCAACATAAACAGCTTTATCTTCTCATCATTTTACAATACTGGGTTAAAATGTATATATGAAACACCGTTTTCAAAATAACTATTCTATCTTTTAAAATTAGTTGATTCGCAAAATACGTCTACGAAACTTTTAAAAATTATTAAATTTTTATAATATATTTTTTTGCAGTGTTATCTGCTATTTACTGGACGATGAGTGTAAAGAGTATGAGGGACGCCGGTCAGTGGTGCTGAAGAAATTACGTAAATATATGAATATAGAAGAATAAGTACCTCTGCACTATTTTATATTAAAATATTTATAGCATTCCTATTTGTGTTTTATTTATATTTTTATTACAACATGGATTTTATCGACCTTAATAAAAAAACATTTTTCACAATAATTATACTAACATAAGTTTCCGAACAATCTTTTGTGTATAGTAGAAGAAAAGAACAGTGATGTCATCGTCAAAATCACAGCTGTTCTTGGCCTTGATGTCTGAAATCATTTATAAATACCGAAAGGTTTTAGCCGGTATGATGAAGAATAATTAGCCACCCAGAGGGCCACAAAATGAGCAAACGTCCCAGGCTAAACGTTTAGTGCTATGGCCATAGCTTTCTACCCCCCGCAAATAGAAAGAAGCTAAACTCCTCATAACAGGACGCTAGAATATTTCCCAAAATGCCACCCGTAATGCGAAATGGACGTTATTACAGTTTTTATTACGAAATATAATAGCTGTTAAATAACAATTGTAGTTTGCAATTTAACATTATAAACAAAATTAAATGCATAAAGCGGCTCTAAATGTGACGTCATTCAGCTATACCAGAACCAACCATAGAACCAACAAATCAGTTTATAAACAACGCCACCGCAATATGTTTACCGACACGGTAATACTCAACTTCAATCATGTTGACAATATAGAAAAGTTAATTACGAATATTAAATTTGTATTTATGTGATCGGACGGGGACGCATTCAGTGATAAGGGAAAATTTGAGCTAAGAAAGCTTATACGAAGATACAAATCTTGTGACGTGGGTATCAGAAACAACGAGAGACTTTATGGTCTCCCAAACACCCAGATTCGACACAAATATTTGTGGATTACACAAGCATTTGTCTCGGAATGAAGATCAAACCCGCGGCCTTCCATTTCAAAACCAGTGTTTAACTGACTGCACCTAGGAAGCTGTGGAACGTGTGCTATTAATAGGAGGTAAATAAGAATATAACACACAAAATGTCAGCCTCCGTGGCGCAGTTGGCTAGGACACTGCCTATGAAAAGTGAGGCCGCGGGTTCAATACCCAGACCGAAGGAAAAGTGTCATCCATGTTTTGTTTAGGGTTTCGGTGTTTCTGAGACAGAACAGTCTCTCATAGCTTCTGAAACTTATGGCAGAAGACTCGATCTTAGTGTATTTATTTTATTTAAACGGACCTCTTTCCTGACCCATGTATATTCGCAAAACTAATTAATTATCGACGGCGCGATGCGGTCCTTTAAGGAAAGTAGATTATTTTCTTGAACGTACATTTAAAAGTGTATAAATCGGACATCAATAAATGTTTTATACATTCTACAAAGGGTTTACATTTCATTAATGAGCGCTGCTCTCTTCTACTATTGAAAGTGAGTTACGATTCAGTACATCTCGCTCGCTTAAATCGATTGGTGACCACCATACACCACAAACTCGCGTAGAGAAAATTCAGGTGTTCAAGTTTGTGCACGGTGTTTTTAGCATTATGTTTATATAAATATTTTAACTATTTAACTATACTTTTTAACTATAAATAAATAAAATGTCATTAATTTAATAAATAAATAATAATAAATACACCCAACAGTCGCATCCATATTCCTGGCCCCACAGTAAGATAATTCTTGTGTCGTGGTTATCAGAAACTACGAGACTTTTCGGTGTCATATACATCCAAATTCAAATTCAAACATCCAGACCCGAGACAAATATTTGTGGACCTCACAAACATTTTTCTCGTTGTGGGAATCGAACCTGCGACCGTTCGTTTCCCAGCCGGCGTCTAGTAAACTATGCCATAGAGGCTGTCAAATTAATATTTAGCTTCCAAACAGGGATATGAGAATGCCCCAGTGTGTCTACAGAGTGATTTATATCTAGTTTCATTTGTTTGAATAGCAAAGTACGGGGAAGGTAGCGTTTGTAGCGAGTGGTTTAATATTCCAGATTATAGTGACCTGAGAGAGAAAGGTACTTAAAGAAATAACCGTAGAAAATATAATAAACGATATTAAAAGCTCTTACTTAAGCCATTTTGAACATCAATATAATTATAATATTCTTAACTGCACATAAAGAGGATAAACATTTAAATATATTACAAATGAACAAAAGTACAGATGGCGGTCTTATCGCTCTAGGCGATTTCTTACAAATAACCTTTGGATAGATATAGGGAAAGGAAAAGAAGAGACGGCAGTCAAGGAAATAAAGGATACAAGGTACAAAAAAATAATATTAGATAGACGACTTATTTACAATTAATATGTACACAATATATGATACATAATTATGTACATACACCTAATATAAATAATTATATGCATAAATAAACACACTATAAATTACCTTTAGTACCTTCAAATCCAAGGAATTATACTTTTCATATTGTCTGTTCAGATAGAAAGGTAGTGAGTGATCTTTGACCATTTTTTAAATGTAGACTGTAATGTTGTTTGAGCTTATCTATTTAATGATGCGTCTAAAAACCAAATAATTCAATAATTCACTATGTTATTCAGTTTTCAAATAAATATTTTTCGCTTTCATTTTCAAACGGGCGAGCAGAAAAGTCTAGGTATTATTTTTGCAACATCATAGATATATTTCACAAAACCTTTATAAAGATCACTTGATAACTGCAGATTAAAATTTAACCCATTCAGGAGAGCTCGCGTCAGAGGCTTTTTGTAAGCGAAATTATTTAATTACACTCCCACATTTGTAACAAAGCCTGTTCAGTGCGGGTGCTATTTTAAAGTAAATTTTTCATACCCCTCTGTTACGTTGTTGCGTAGCGTTTACATTTTAAATGCTATCTTTTAATCATTTCTCATTTGCATACGTACTTGTTTTTGTAAATTATCTCTTTTTAAGGATGGATGGTTGAAGATTTTTGGTTCAGGTGAAATGGTGGTATTTACTCAAGACCTGTTCTCGAATGAATACCGCATCGTGGTAAATGTAGTGTAGGACGCCCTCCAGCTAGGTGGAGTGACGATTTGCGAAAGGTCGCTGGCAGATGGATGCGACAAGATGAAGACAGGGTGAAAAGGCGCAATTTGAAGGAAGCCTATGTCCAGAAGTCGACATGAAAAGTCTGATGATTATGATGATGATGATCAGACGGTGGTGGTAAAGTTGGTAAAAGAAAACTTTTGGAGGTAATTTTTTAATTTGTTCTACCTATACTAGACGGTGAATTAAATAAATTTGATGTTAATAGTGGATACAAATGTCTTACTATCAGCTGTAGGGTCTCCGGAAATCTCATTTTTTGACCGAAAAGCAAAGTTACAGCTAGATGTATTCTAGCCTCTAGCTCACCCATTCATTATATCAAAATACATCGTAAAAGCTCTACTATATCATAATACCCTCACACCCCCCATTGCAACTTCTGTAAGCCAGGGTTAACAATGGCCCGCATTTTAATGGCACCGAGCATTGAAGCTCGGCGAGTCTCCGGAAATGTCTAACTTGTCTTTGATTGGTACATCAGACATACATCAGATTGTGGATTCCCTGGAATTGGATTTAAAACTCTTGCGTAAATTTGTTAAAAAACTGCTTATTTGTCACCCATGCCAAAAAAAGAACTACCTAGTTGTAACGACTCGAAATAATCCCAACAATTATTATCTCGTATATTTTTCGTCAGTATTATCTACCGTAAAAAATATATTGCGGTACAAAGATACTAAACCCCTCTTTGTGGCCATTAATCCGATTGTTTTTGTCATGGTCTCAACTGCTTCGGCGGCGCTGTTGTATTATTACAAAACTGAAATCTCGGGTTCGAATTCCGGGTCGGGCAAAGTGATATTGGATTTTTCTATTCATTATCAACCCAGAGTCAGGAATTTGTGCCCGGTGAGGCTCGTCCCCTATCACAGCGTGGGACGAAACACACGAAAACCTCTGCCTACCCGTTTTGGGAATAAGACGTGAGTTTATTCATTTTTATAAAGAACAGTAAAATATAGTCTAGACACCAACATGTTAACCAATTCTTTTTAACTATCACCCACAAGCTAATTTATAAAATATATCCCTCTTTATACACGTATAACGTCTGCATTCAGCATTTAATTTTAAACTTCATTTTACGGTAAACAAGGTTTTAAAAATGTATGTTCTATTGGTTTAATGAGATTTTTAATTGCTTTCTTTATAAGGTTTTTATAAATCTGACTTTCCACGCACTAGTATTTCATTCACATTTAATGTTTAGATATAGTCCGGGTTTCATTTAATGAATATAGCTGGAGTACGTTATAGTTGCTATAAGGTTACCGCTCATTAGACCCACTTGGCACCGCCTCGTCGCTCGCGGCCCAATCAGGTGGAACACGGGTGAACCTCGCGTGGACCACTCGGTGGCAACGCGCGGTTCATTCGCGGCTAGTGAATTGTCAATGCGCAACAATGCAAGACAAGCATGCAAGCAACGAGTTGTCACCGAGTGGCCCACGCGTGGACGGCGGTGATCCAGTGACGTTACGGATTTGATGGAGTGAGCGTATGTTCATACAATTCCATATAAAGAATATTAACCGCGCGAGGCGGTGCCGGGTGGGTCTAATGAATAGTAACCTTTAGTAGGAGCTCGTATTATAAAATAATATTTGATGGTACACGTCGCTTCCTGGAAATCGGGGAGGTAAATATCGCGCCTATTTGATTAATGGTTATACAGGAAATGTAATTTGAATGTTTTTGGCAGAAATTCAATTTATTAAATGACTAAAATGCACCTTCGGTAGGCGTAGCGCAATTAAGACTACTGGTGGTATTAAGTTTGGTGGTTGTGGTTGGTCTCTCATATATGAGAGGCCGCTTGAGTAGGTATAACCGCAATGTCCATTTTTTTTCATGTCAAACAGCAGCATAAATGCACTGTTGTGTTTCGGTGTGAAGGACATTATAGACAGAGTAACTACTGGACATACTGAGACTTAACATCTTATTTCTCAGGATGGCGAGCGCAGTGGAATGCGAAGCATTGCTTTGTAATTCAAGGTGTTGTTTGGTTTTCCTACTGTTCATGAACTGTTGTATGGCTTACCATCGGGTGAACGGCATGCTCGTCTTGCCATTCATTGCAATAAAAAAAAATAAGAGAGAATCGCGGAAAGTATCTATAAACAAACTCCGGCCTAAACAATTTGTTTCTACCAGTTAAAGCATCAGGTTTTAATAGCTTTATATGATTACAAACCAACAAATTATTTTCTTAAACACAACAACAGAAACAACAGTAATATCAATATAGTTTTTATTCACCCATAACACCACTGAACGCTTTAAAAAAATGTTTTTTTTTCGAATTAGCGTTAGTTACACGGCCCGCAACTATTAACATGTTAATTAAACCCCTTTTTATCCGGCGATGTTTGTACGTTTTAATTATAAAGGATACGCGATTTGCATAATCATGTTTTTATTAAAAAGCCATTTTAGAGACTGCAAGCATGTTTGGTGTTTTGAACCGTGAAATCAAATTCTCATATTCATTTCCATACACAAATTAACATTGGATGCATAAAAAATTCAGGTACATATGCTTGACTACGTGTTGGTTTATTTAAAGCCTTTTTGGACGTGTGAAATAGGTTTCAAATAATATTAAAGTGTTATTTTGTTACAGTGTTAAAATATTTAAAGCGCTTTGTGATAAATCTAGAGCCAATAATCATTTTAAATACATTGGCTTATTTAAATTGATATTAATAAGTTTATAAAACTTAATTTATTGTTTACCTACTAAACATTTTAAATAAATTATATGTAACGATGCGTTTGTTAAACCTCAAAATATCAATTTAATTGTTCATATTAAATCATATACGTTAGTTGTTTACCTCAAATAAAATTGGCTTACACTACAGCAGCTACGGGGCTATTCGACAGATTAGGTACAACTTTCTTCAGCCTCAGAAAATGTACTCCTAATCCTGGGCTACCACCAAGGATTTTCACATCTACCTATCGGTAACAGTCTTCATCCAACGACTTTTAGATATTTTCACTAGATCGTAAATCCATCTTGTAACCAGAGTTTGATAAAAAAAGGCAATAAATAATAGCTTCTATTTTTTCAATATGTTTTTCTTCCCATTCTCAAACTCCGCAACGCACCTGAAATATCCCAATATTATAAATTCATAGACCCAAGCAATCACACGTAACCAGCTTGCTATGTTATATGAAAAAAATATGACTAAAATCACAAAGCCTTATGAAATCTTGCTTGTGCGCAAAAAGAGCCAACCGTACCCTTTTACCTGACCTAATCTACTAGAGTAAAATATGATTTATTTATACAGACGTATGACGAAGCATCCAGATGTCTTACCTTCGACAGCTGCGAAAAACAAAGAGTATTTATAACTAACTTTGACCGAAATACTCCCCCGAGCTGCTACTGTTTACGTGGAATTAAACAACTAAGTCCAACTTCAAAATAAGTATACACGCGGGATATTTTACGGGTCAAATTGTTTTAGCTTGCGCTATGTCTTTAAGCGCAGTTTTTGAGTATTTCAGAATTTTATTATTGCACTCAAAATTCCAACTGTAGTTTTTTTTTGCTTAGAGTTGACGACTCATTGGCGCAACGACAAATCTATCAGGTTTTGTGTCAGAATATATTATTTTCTCCTAAAAAACAATAAAATATAAAAGGTACCGGTATCTAGCCTGGTAAGGTAAGCTGAGGTTGGAGCTGTGGGGAGCAAAATATTTACTTCTACAACATTAACAAATTGACAACATTACGATTTCCCCCGACGGTCAGTGCAGAGTCAATTATAACTTGGCAAAAACGTGTACGATGCGGTGACAACTGGCATTAAAGAAAATCAATTATAGAAACACTATTAAAAACGTGATTATGTTCTTTGTATTATGTGTTGTAATATTAATTATTAAATTATCAATTATAACACACAATACAACGAATAATTTAATGTTTGTTTTGTGATTTAAAATAAAAAAAAACAGACTATTAACAACAATAAATAAAAATAACAAGTATCTAAACATTTTCCGTTGTAGTGTATCGGGTTGCCATGTTATTACTACATAAGATCTTTGCGCGCTCATTAAAAACAGATTGTTTTGCCAAGCTATATTAAGACTGACTGGAGATGTGGCTAGTGTGAGATAATCTTCACTAGCCGATAGACACAATAATATTAGCTTTCTTCAATTCCTTACGGACCCTTACCACCACGAAATTCACGGCTCGTTTTTGGTTTAAAATAATAGAGATTTACCTTATTCAAAGACAGTTTAAAAGCCTATTTCCGTTTTCGAATGTTGTGTCTTCTTCGCTCTCACTGAATTAAGAAGCCGTTTGAAAGGAACACAAAATTCAAACTAAAATGTGTGTTTTTTTTTTCTATGAATGGCGAGACGAGCATGTCGTTCACCTGATGGTAAGCGATGCGACCACTCATGAACAGTATGCAAAACCAAACAACACCTTGAAGTACAATGCGATGCTTGGTATTCCACTGCGCTCGAATCCTGAGACATAAGATGTTAAGTCTCAATATATAGTTACAATGTCCTTCAAATCGAAACACAACAGTGCATTTAAACTGTATGTGGTATAAAGGCAGCTGAAAAAGAAAATATTCTAATACTAACATACAAAAAATATACATAAACAACAGCATAAATATTACATGTAACAAAATGTATAAAGCAATTTATCACAATTCTCGTACATTATCTCCGCATACATAAAACATGAAGTATGTGCTGTAGATTTCTGGGGTATTTTTGGATGGGTGTATCGATCAGTGTCGTGGTAACGTGCCGCTAAATAAACTCTTGTTTTGCTAATTGACGCTGTGGAAGCTGTTTAGAAATTGATATTTAACCCAACAGTGGAGTTTTGCGGCTATTATGATTAGCTATTATCGTAATATTACGCGTGTATGATTATCTGTATGTCCATGCGTTAAAATGTTTATAGTTTGAGCAAGTTGATATAGGTGTAAAAGATTACTGCAACCGAATATAGTGCAGTTCCATTCGGATAACATACTGTACCGTGTCTCTGTAGAAAATATCTGATCGCATTGAAGTAAAACTATTTTTTACGGATTTTATCGCGAAATTGGTTTAACTTTCAAATTTTTATATTTTTAAATTCGCGTTAAAGTCCATAAAAAATACATTTATTTCAATGTATAACATTGGCGTAAATCTAAGAAACCATTAATATCTCATTTCATTGGGTACAACGTCTACGCTATTGCTTCTTTACGTTTCGTAGGGATAACGGATTTACACTTGCACCTTGTTTTTTTTATTGCTGATTGGTCAGACTAGGGTGCCATTCACCTGATGGTAAGCGATACGACATCTCATGAACAGTAGCAAAACCAAACACCTTGAGTTAGAAAGCAATGCTTGGCATTCCACTGCCCTCTCCATTCTGAGACATATTAAGATGTTAAGTCTCAATATGTCCAGTAGTTATTGTGGCTGCAGTATCCTTTAAACCGAAACACAACAGTACATTTACAAAATAGACATTGCGTTGGTGACCTACCTAGGCGGTCTCTAACATATGAAAGACCTACCACCAGTTGGTTTGAATGAGGTGTGAACGTACTAACCCATTTAAGTCGACTTTTCTGACAAACAGAGGTCATGTTATTCATACGCCCGTGTAACCACGAGACGAAACACTTAAAAAAATATTGATGGGTTGGACTTTTGACGTGACAACGTCTTAAATTAGGTTGCGGCTGGGAGTCACTTATGAAAAAGTGTAACGCCCGGTAACGTTACGATGAGTCACCGAACGAGAGAGAGGCCCGCCGAATGCCTTGCGTCTCTCTCCCACTCAACTATGATCTAATTATAGTTGAGTGATTAATTTAATTATATTCATATCAATAAATATTCTACCGAGAAAAAGACGTTGTCACGTAAAATCTTCGCCCGTAAAACCGACTTTACAGGCAACCATTTTATTTTTTATTTTTTTATTTCTATGAATGGCGAGACGAACATGCCGTTTGCCTGATGGTAAGCGATACGACCGCTCATGAACAGTAGCAAAACCAAACAACACCTTGAATTACAAAGCAATGCTTGGCATTCCACTGCGCTCGCCATCCTGAGACATAAGATGTTAAGTCTCAATATGTCCAGTAGTTACTCTGGCTACAATGCCCTTCAACCCGAAACACAACAGTGCGTTTACACTGCTCTTTGACGGGAGAAATAGACACTGCGGTGGTACCCACCCAGATGGCCTCTCACATATGAGAGACCTACCACCAGTAATATTTTTTGTTCAGACAACGATAGCCTCCGTGGCTCAGTTGGTTAGAAGCCGGCTGTGAAACGTGAGGCCGCGGGTTCGATCCCCGCTCCCAGGTAGGTTTCGGATCCCAGACAGAGATCCGAAACAAATATTTGTGTGATCCACAGGTATTTGTAGGGTCAGGACTATGCATGTGACTGTTACTGGTGTATTTTTATATATGTTCTCCGACCTTATTTCCGTCTAATATAAAAGGGAGCCGGCCTGTCGCCATGCCGGGTACAACATGTACTTACACATGTACACAAGTGTTACTCACAAAGTTGTATTTGTCTTCTCCATCAGACATTAGTTTTCAGAAAATTTAACCTTATTTTAAAATATTGTTAACCAAAATAGCACACTTATGTAAGTTAAAACGGGAAAAACCAAATTAGCATTACATTAAAAATAGTTATAGTAAATTTTCATTGTGGTCATACCGAAGTCTTACTGAAAATTTTAAACAAATCGGTCGAGTAACAAAATAATTAATATAGCCATAATCTTATACCTTTCATCTAGATTGAAATTGTTTCATGACTTAAATCCGATCCGAAATTACCGAGAAAGAAGTGGTAAAGGTTGACCGGCTCTTATACTGTATTTATCTGTGAAAATATTTCTTTACTTTTAACCTCTACGAATACAAATTACGAATTTATTTTGACAAAAAACTTTAAAAGCAAAGGAAACTATTTATAAACATTTTTCGTATATTAATATAATGTAGGTATTTAAATAATGTAATTTATTGAAATTTGAACTGAGGTCTCGGGTTCGAATCCCGAGTCGGCAAAGTGATATTTTATTATAGGTTTTTCTATTTATCAGCCCGGAGTCAGGAATTTGTGCCCGATATGGCGATAGGCTCGCCCCCTATCACATCGTGGGGCGAAGCATACAAGGCGAAATGTGGGTGTCACGGCACCTCTGCCTACCTACCACTTCTGGGAACCAGGCGTCAATTTACGTACCTGTAGAAATTCAATCACGTAAAAATATCACCATTATTATATTACCGTTATTATTATATTATTATTATATTATATAATAGTAACGATGTTATGCATGTACCTGTTAACATTCAATCACGTAAAAATATGACCATAATTTTAAAAGACACGATGCTAATAAGCTACAGTTATTCCACCTGTCGCATTCATATCATAGACCTCGTTACAATTGCATTTAATGATTCTCTCATAAATAGAACGACACCATTTTAACACCTATTCATCAACGCTGTTACTAAAATAAAACAGCCTTAGTTTGAGCAGCGCTCTGGCATTTATAGTTCCGTACAACCGTACTTTTTTATTCAGTCTAGACTTTAAAACATGGTTGAAACGGAATATTTTTTTTCGTATTTATTCAATAAATAAATGCACCCAACAGTCACATACATAGTTTTGACCCACATTGAGATCAGTTAATTCTTATGTCAAGTCAAATCTTCACCAGATTTAAACTTTGAAGTTTTGAACTTTTGTGGTTTCACAAACTCGACTCGACATAAATATTATTAGTATATAAATATTTGTGGGCCACACAAACATTTGAGTCGGTGCAGGGACCGAACCCGCAACCTCTCGTTTCACAGTTGGCGTCTAACCAACTGCGCCACGGAGGCTGTCAAATATTTATATACCTTTTTAAAACTTTTTGATTTATATTCCTTGCTTTGTTTCTTTATGATCGAAAATTACTTCAGGATATTGGTAATACGATATTAAGTAGTGCGGAAATCTTTCCTATACATTTAAGTCTCTATTTACGGTGGATCATTTACATCAACTCATACATAATATTCTAATAATTTCAACAGTACATGGGTCATTCTTGTCTCTATTTATACTGAAATTTATTATGTACATAATAACTACACCGATCCTTGGGAAATAATCTTAACAAAAACCAGAAGACTCCGACTAACCTTGTATTTGTATAAGAAAGTAAAAAAATCAATGACATAACAAAGCAAGAAAACACACAAGCTTATATTCAAATAAAAACACTTCCGCTTTTTTGCATTTAATGGCGAAACGTGCATTCATTCGCCTGACGGTAAGCGATACATTACGACCACTCATGTACAGTAGAAAAACCAAACAAGACCTTGAATTACAAAGCAATGCTTGACTTTCCACTGCGCTCACCATCTCGAGACATAAGATGTTAAGTCTGTTTACGTCCAGAGGTTACTCTGGCTTTGTAGCCAGAGTCCTTCAAATCGGAACACAACAGTGCATTCACGCAGCTGTTTGGCGGGAGAAATAAACAATGTGGTTGTACCAGATGGCCTCTCACATATTTGAGACCTGCAGAACCCATAAATAGAGTTTTAATATTTCATCTCAATCAGGGATCCCTAAAATTAATAGCACTTTTTAAAACTTGCTTCTTTCACTCCCTTAGTATACACGCGATTTAATTAAGAACCGTAGAAGTTTGTTTAGAAACGTTTAATAACGTCGTAATAGCTTCCATTCCGGCATCGGGTAAATACCGCTTTATTCCCTCCATTTTAGTAGTGAAAAGCAAAATTTTTCTATTAATGTATTCATAGTATTTTTATAAAACTACTACCAACATTGGAGAAAGAATGGAACTTATCTCGGTTTGCCATCTTTATCGGATGCATCAATTTTTAAGTTGAATTTATTCGAACTTCTGTGGAATCTCCCGAAGTAGCAAATATAAAATTTTACAAATCAGTGTCGGGACATAACTTGTGCGCGGTAGTCTCGGGGTGCGGGATATCGGGGACGAGCTGCAAGAGAGCAGGATGAGATGGAATGGACATGCCAAAAGAAGGCACAGGTTGTATTATATTTTGTGTAACGTAATATTATCTTATTACGTTGGCAACCAGGTCTAGTACCTGCGACGCTGTCCGTCCCTGGGAAAAGATTAAGAGGGAAACCAATAACCCCATGGACCAATGTGCTGGAACGAGACATGATAGCATGCAATATTTTTGATGACAACATTATTAATAGGGCGAAATGGAAGAAAGTTTACCCCACCACCATGTGGGATTAATAATCAGCAAGAGAGAGAGAGAATGTCGGGACATAGCATGGTGCAATATAACAATTAACACCAATGTTGCACATAGCATATTCGGCGATAAGTCAGTCAAACCGATCCCTCATTCGTATATTACTTCCATATAACTGATTCCGCGGAAATAAATTCAGTTTACGTAAATATTATTTTATTGTGTTTACCTGAAAAAACCCAAAAGACTCAAGAAACCCAGAATAAATCTAGTTACATTACAATCAATTAAAATAAAGTGAATTACAACTCCATGGACGTTAGATATAACTAGATTATAGACCAAGAGCCCGTAGCCACCAGACTTCCGTCATTATATAAAAACTGAAGGTTTGTCTGCGCACACCTCTGACTTTGGACTTTGTTTTTTCACACAATCTGCTATTTTTGAGTTCCGATCGTCGTTGCTTTGGAACCTTATTGTTAAGGTTTAGCTAGTATTAACGTTTAATATTAACGTCTTTTACAATATACGTCAGCATTAGTCATTAAAATATGGAGCCGCCATACCTTAGAAATAAGCATAAGTTATCCGTCCCCATTGAGGATTTAGTAAATGACAACCCATTTGTGAGTAAATAATCCGCATTACAAACCCACACGAAAGTTGGGAATTTTGGTATCAAACTGAACTAATTTAATCAAATCCATCCTTCCGTCAAACCGCACAGGGAGGACTGAAGCTCAATGTATGTGGACTGATATAATACAATTAGAAATTGTTACGCAATCACGTACCTTCGTTACAGCCGATGGCCCGAAACTAGGCCTCTTATTACTATACATACATGTACTATACAGATATATACATATAAAATCAAGCCTTTATCCAAGAAGGGGTAGGCAGAAGTGCTCCAGAATACCCACGATTCGATTAGTATTCCGTCCCACGATGAAATAGAGGGTAAAGTAATGGACTCCGAGCTAATAACGTATAGAAAAATCCAATATAACTTTGCCCGACCTGGGATTCGAACCCGACACCTCAGCGTTATAATCGTACCGTAGTACAACTGCCCCAACGAAGCACCGAACCTACTATAAAGAAAATATCATATCAGTTAACACCGACTGAAATAACAGACTACAGTTGGGTTCAAAACGCGAGTACAAATCGGAAGAGTAGTTAAAAATTTACGACACCAGACAAATATAGAGTAAATCGAAGATACCTTAAACTTACCCCGCCTAATTTCATTGAAAACGTTCTTGGTGTTTTTTTTTGTGATTTTTGTAAAACATACTTAAGAGAATTAAATTAATAAAAAAAAAGGCTACACGGGATAGCAATGGCAAAATTAAACTAACCTTAGAGCAGTACTTAAAACTATAATTTATTTTGTGACTTTTCTACTGTTCTTATAATTTATTGTCACTAGCAACACTTCGAATAGTTGGTCTTTACTTTTTCTCTCTCTGTCTTTACTGGGCCGCGTAGTTATTCCGAAACGACTTCGTAAAAGGAGCATCAAAGAAAAACACGAGTATTGAATAATTTATTTTTCCTTTAACAATGTCATTATTCAGAACTACCCTGAACTTTGTCTCACTCCGACTTGTTCATAAAAAATCTGAGTTAATTTGTACCCAACAAAAACAAAAGTAAATATTTGAGAGAACGTGATGTCTGCATTTGTTCATTTTATAAATGTATTTGTATAATAAATATATAGCATACAATTCTCCTTCAATAGTGAACATTTAGTATTGCTGACCAAAAATAACATACCAAAAATAAATCCAAAAAGGCTAAGTACATAAATAATTTGTCTTGTATAAATAATTAATAAATACGTAGATTATTTTAATATTATCGATTTCTGAATCCTTTGACAACTAATGTGTTTATAGAGAGGCTTTCGGACTTTAATTTATTTCGATAATTAGATTCTTCTATTTATTTAATCAAATTAAAGGACACTGGTTAGGCGTGACGCTTGCTTTCATGCAAACGACCTGCTTAGCTTGTCATTATTGGTTTATTCTTGAAATAAATTATTATATTTCTATAAGCGAGAACTTGTGACAAACCTGGTATCATGGGGGTGTGACTTCGCACATGAAAAATATTGTAAACGATTATTTCGATCCTAGCGCCATGCTTCGGTGAGAATGAGAAATGATCGTGTAAGTAGTTAAAATGGAATTGTTAAATGGCGGTAGGGTGCCACTAAACCAAGAAATATGTTTTATATGTTTATATTACAAACTTTCTTGATATTAAAAACAATTTCAACTTGATATTAATTAAAATTAGGAAAGATACACATTTTGAAACATTGACATACCAAATAAGACATTTCGCGCGTTTGCCTAGTGCGCCCTCTGATGGCGAAATCATGTCGAAAAATAAATAAAGTACAGTTGCGCATCTATCTCTGTATATAATACTAATCTATGCCTGGTATGTTTAAACAAATAATAACATATGAATAAAATCATAGACTGACAGTAAAACAGCTAAGAGTAGGTAGGACAATCCAGTGATTGTGTCATTACAATAATTATAAGCGCTTTTGTTTCGTACATGTTTAATTTTGGCTTTGTACACCAAAGTAATTAATAACTCATCTGAAACATGATAAGTGAATATACATGCTATTTATGTCACACATAATTACATTTTATACTTCTTTACTATACTATATCAGCCCCTATACGTCCCACTACAGGGCACGGGCCTCCTCTACAATCTAAAAAGTACGTTTGAGAGTGGTTAGGCCATATAATCTACTACTCTGGTCTAGTGTGGATTGACAAACTTTACGTACCATGGATATTTTTACAAATCCCTGTAGTATGCAGGTTTCCTCACGATGTTTCCCTTCACCTTTATAGTGTTGTAAGTTACAATTAATACACACATTATTCCGAAAAGCCAAAGGAGTATGTATTAAAAATATAGTTTTATGTGCTTGAAAGTGAAAAACATTAGGCTTTAAGAAATTAAATAATTTATATTGCAGGTTTCCTCACGTTTTTTTCCTTCATCTTTATAGTGTATTGTAATTGACATTCAATACATACATGACTCCGAAAAGTCAAGTGTAATCTAAGATTCGAACCCGCGGCCACCTTGAACATGTTGTCAACGGTGTCTGCTCCCTTACCAACAGGCCACCTCGCACTTACAAATTCTACTTCAATAAAATAAAAATCACCGTTTGAACCACGTTTGAACTATACATAGCCATGACATATCTTCCAACTCAATTCCTTAAGACAAGTTTATTTTTGAACAGACTCACAATAATAGGAGACACGACTGGCAGATGAAAACTCGGCAAGATGGTGTGCTAAAATAGTTATTCAAGCATACGGAGTGCATTACCCAGGTAAACTCAGGCAACAAGATCGCTAGCTAATGTTAGCTTATATATATATTTAGTAACACAGTCGAAATACAAATATCTATACTAATATGTAAACCTGAACGGTTGTTTGTTCGAACGCGCTAATCTCAAGAACTGCACGATCGAATTGAATCTTTTATTTGGCGTTTGATAGCCTAGTTATTTTGGAATTCTGATACTGAAAACGAATCGGCGGTAGTTTTAGTGACTACAAACACAATGCAATTAAAAATTCGCAAAGAAACACGACAATTTATTTGTGATTTTTTAAATATTTTTGTGTTTGGTTGGTAAGTCCATAGGTTTTGCTAGAATAATAATTTAAAAACTTGCATAACTATGTATTTACCATCCAAATACGACGACCATAGGAAAAAAATAACTTTAGTTACATTATGTCTGCTAGGTTACTCTATAAAAACCATATGAACTTCGAATCTTCGGATGTTCGACGTCCGGAGCAAGATATAAATAAGTTTTCCACTTCTAAAAATCAATACTATTCTCTATTATACTTATCATTTTCTCCGAACTTAGTCTATGGTTACGGCGTATGATTGCGGATTCCAACATTATGTGGAATATCTAGGACCATTAGTGAAGTTTTTTAGGTTGAATAAAAACTTTAAACTCCTTTTAGTAGGTAAAAAAAATCTATCGGCCGCACTCAAAGCCATTTCATTTCATAATAGTGGAAACTTCACTGGATCATTTACTACTACGAGTAATTGTATTTCGCACATATCTTTTTTATACTTCTATATATTTCCCAAATACAAATAAAATAAAGAAATTAGTCAATTAAATCATTACTAATAGACCAAGAGCCTGTGAGCGTCAGACCTAAATCATTTTATAAAAGCTGAAAGTGTGCTAAAAGTTTGTCTGCGCATGGCCCTAACATAGGCATCACATGATCAGCAATTATGAAGTTTGGAACGTCGCGTCGTTACTTTGGAAGTTATCAGCTTCTTTGTGTCTGACAAGTTGAAATAACTATCAAAAGTGTCCGTCCAACTGCCAAGAAAACACCTTTTGATCGTTAGAGACATATATAAAATTCAGCTTTATTTTTTTTAATGCAATGACTGGCGATACGAACATGCCGTTCGCCTGATTGTAGGCGATACGACCGCTTATGAACAGTGACAAAACCAAACAACACCCTAAATTACAAAACAATGCTTGGCATTCTACTGTACTCACTATCCTGAAACATATCCTGAAAATAAGTCTCATTACTATGTCCAGTAGTTACTCTTGCTACGATATCCTTCAAAACAAAACACAACAGTGCATTTACACTGCTGTTAGGCGGGAGAAATAGACATTACGGTGGCCTCTCACATATGAGAGACCTACTACCAGTAAATCAAGTAAGTGAGTATTTGTTTAAGTATCCTTTTTTGCACCATACATAGAACCAGTTTTAATACAGAAATAACATAATAAAAAGTACAAAAATATCGTATAGTATTAAATTAGTGTAGTTTTTACAGAGAATATATTTTCTACGAATTATTTTATTGTCATTACAGCATAGCATAGCAGGTATAGTTTTTATTCTAATACCCTCATTCTTAGTACAACTAATCAGTAAACAAGTAGAAAACAAGTCATGTATATATAAGAAGCGAGAAGTTATGAGGCCGCCGTAAAAGTGCCGAGTTGTTGATGGGCCGAACATCAAACGGACCACCTGAGCACTATGAAATGTGGACCACATTAAGCGCTTCGGCAAGGGCATTAGTTACCCGCTTTTATTTTAAGGATACTGTTTATTTTATACACGTATTTTTGACGGCTGGCGATTTGTTAAATTATTCGCAAGAACATTGCGTTAATGGTACTAAAAATGTTTTTAATCCGCCTACGAAACCGTGAAGTTTTAATTTCATTACAACTCGTCGGATTTGTAATTACATTGAGATTTGCTTTTGTGGATTAAACTATCACATGTATACATGAGAGCGCGGGTTCGATTCTTGAAAATAACTTATGAATGTCTTGTTATTGTACCGAACAGTCTCTTGTAGTTTCTGCTACTGTAAACTTTTATTTTACAGTGAAGCTAGAACTATGTATTCGAATATTAGGTGTATTTATTAATGAAATATAGATATAGGATTTGCGGAATAAGCAATTCGGGCATCCGCCGCATATTTACGAAATAGACTTTGTATGAAAATCGAAATCCGAAAATATGGAAAGTGCATCCGCCGTGATTCTGATTTAAATGCAAAGCCTTGAAATCGAATCGCGTCGTCGACAATCCGATCATTTATCGGCCCTCTCTATTGTGCACAATCGCAAGTGAAGATTGAAACATTATCATAATATTTCTTTGTAAAGTGCTTAGAAATCATCGTACCTCGAAGATAGCCTTTAAAATCAATTCTATTTGGGAATATTAATATCTAATAACGTTGACTTTAGTAAGAAAAGGTCAAGCAGAACTTATTTTAAATTACATCGGAGACTAAATCGAAAGAAAACCCTTAAATATAAATCGAATATTTATTAGAAAAAAGATTTTAATCTTAGTGATAGAAAAAAAAATCGGTTTCAAATAATTTTCCCACGCAAATATGGTGTGTTTTAGCTTCAGTCTGTATTTTATATTGAGCAGATCGATATAATGGTGTCGATATGACAATAGATTGCACTGCATCCACAATCAGATGCTTAGGAGAAGCTTCAAAGCCTTTGAAATATATATATTTTTAATAAATCGGTACACAGTATTCGTCTTGGTGTGGGTGTTGTACAAACGTGGGCCTTTGTGTAGGTCGTCAAAATGTCAATTTATTCATATCTGTCGTTATCTGTATCAGAACATATACCTCCCACTGCAGGACACGGGCCTCCTCTACAATCGAATGTACGATTGAAAGTGATTAGGCCATTTATTCGATCACGCTGGCCTAATGCGCGTTGGCAGACTTTTATACCATAGAAATTCTTATAAATCGCTATAGTATGCAGGTTTCCTCATGTTGTTTTCCTTCACCGTTTTAGTGCGCGTTGCTATTAACGCATGACTCCGATTCGAACGTGATTCAAACCTGCGACCACCGTGTCACCTGCGACACCACTTGTTGTCAGCCGCATCTGGTCCGTTTACCAACAGGCCACCACGCACTTTATTCGATAATAGCATTGCATTATATCGATACTATGCTACAGAATTAAGCAAAGGACCCATGAAGCTGCAATACGGTAAACAAGCTTGAGGCGCTGCCAATTAGCATTCTACTTGGTTATTAATCTGCCAGCTTTGGGCCAAATGCACGATTTTATGCAAAACTTCCAGCTTGCTTTTGATTTTCATGTTGTTGTGTTATTGTCTTCGATAGTTATGTCCTTTACTGGGATTTTGTTTCCGGCAGAGGTCATCGATCTTCTTGCGTACATGTATTTTTTATAAAATAACTGAGTATAAAACTCAAAATAATAAGTCGGCTGTGTATGTATATTTCCTCTTTTCTTTCCTATCACAAGGCTCTCTATAACATACAACTCGCATATTTAATTGCCAATGAAAATGTTTACTCATGAAAAATCACAGCGTAATTCTCCCGACTTGGCCATCCTTCACATCAGCCGTTGAAAACTCCGTTCTGTATTCTAACCCTTATTCTACTCTTCTTAATTTAACTGCCAGCACCATTCTCATACTAGAATTGGTTGTTTTACTAATAGAAATCACCAATTACATACGCATATAGGTTTTAGGTACTATGAATTACCCTAATAACTTCCCCTTCTAAAGTAATAAGTCTATTTGGATTATATACGGGGAGGTCACAATTGAGAAATCTAAGGGTGTTCTCACTTTGTACCATCCAATAGTGTCACGAATATGTATTATGGCATCCGAGAAGTTGAAGTCGGTATGCCAAAGTACGATTTACTAGTCAAGAGAGTTTAGCCAGTAGGTATGTTAATGTAGTTCTGCTAGACCAGTCACATCGTAAACAATGTATAAAATATATAAAAAAAATACCATAGCATACAAAACATGCAAACATACCATACTAGCAAGCTTTAAGTGACAAAGATATGCGCCTTTCGGCCTACCTACCGGCCTACCTCAATGCACTGAAAGACCTTACTGTGTCAGCCCATATACGTCCCACTGCAGGGCACGGACCTCCTCTACAATCAACAGTACGATTGAGAGTAATTAGGCTGTATGGTCTAAGTCCAGCACCACACACCTTATAGTTTGTTTTATGATATAAACACTTGCTTGATATAGTAACAGTTTATTTATGATAACTTAAAACACTACTGATAATAATGATGAAATGATTGATTTGATAGGAGCACGCGCGGCGTGATGCTCAACTGAACGCGAACGCTAACGCACTAATTCGGCAATTAATAATTTTATATTAATAGAGCAAAAATGCTGACCGCGCCGATTTGTACGGTTGCACCGTACATGCTCCCGGGCTAGAAAATGAGGAATGTGTGGTTAATATGAAAGATTCATACAAGGATGATATACAATATTGATTTATAAAAACTAAGGGTTAGTAAATGATAACAAATGATACCCGACATTCAATTAGAATCGAATTCCTTAAAACTAACACTTTTGCTCACTATTGGCGATGTAGCCTTATCGACACTTGCACTAATTGTATTATCACTCACTACACTGATAACACTTTCACTATCGCCGTGATGCCTGTAGAAGGATACACCCGGCTGCACCGCTGGAACCTGGGAACTCTTCTTTTGTCGATATTTCCGGAACCGCCTCAATGCAAGTGTTATTCCAATCAATGCTACTATTAACAAAATAACGTATGTCATGGTGTAATGATGAATATCGTGGTCGGATATTCTACTTATAATTGGTACTTGCTGTTTCATAATTTGGACTTGATCTTCAATTAATAAAAGTCTCTTGTGGGTTTCGGCAGTATTTGTGTCATTAAGTACATTCATTTTGATATCAGGTAAAGATACGTTAATTATGTGGTTAATCTGATTTATATCTGGTGTTAGAACATCTGGTTCTAGGACCGTTTTTGATTGACCTTGATGATGTGTAAATATGCTATATTCGTTAGATTTAATGAGACAACCATGACCTACAGTCAACAACCCGACATTTGTAAGGTGTAAACTAGTAACTTGATCTCCACATATTACATTCATGCGGCACTCACTACAACAGAAATACAAATATGATCCCGATTTATGTAGTGCCGTCATTCTCTCATTACACGTTTTCTCAGTAGTGGCACATCCAGACGCCTCTATCTCTGTCTTGCACATAGCTGCGTCGTCGGTCATACGATACTCTGGTGTCTTTGTATGACATAATAATCTTTCAATTCCTAAGTTGAAACATGTTGAAACATCGTAGTCAGTCATTGATAAATAAGTGCCTCCTTTTAAACTAATAGCTGCGTACTCCGAAATAGGTAAAACCTGAACCATCTTCTGATTACCAAATTTATGTGGAATAGGTATCATATGGAATATTTCAAAACTGTCCCGACCTAATAGTGGTATTTTTATCTCGAATAAAATATATTGCTTTATGATTCTTGTCCTTATTTTCATAAGGTTATATATTTCTGCGAAGTCAGTATTTCCCACTGGCAAAGAGTAATCTTTCGGCACCTGCCCAGATATGATGTTAAGTTCATGCCATAATTGATCCGGTGATATGAGATGAAAATTAACTTTTCCATTGTAAATGTTAGTAACAGTGTTTAGCAGATTGTCCTGTATATGCTTCAAGTTATTCAAAATATCCTTGCTATAAACGACGTCATAGTAAAGTCACTTATCAATGAATTGTCCTGCAATTTATCCTTTAGAATAGTAACAGAATTTTCTATTCCCAACAATTTCTGATGAATTAATTTGTGATGTTTCTCTATAACCGTTTCCATTCTTTTGAGTAAATTTGATTCTGCTTCAATCACTGACGTCTGATTTTTCCACAGTAAAGCCAAATGATCCTGATTCCCTTTAATTAGATCAATATCTCGTTCATACTTTTGCGCAAAACGCTCATCCAATACACCGAATAAACTATTGGCAAGGTATCCTACTCCATTAATAAGACCGCGGCGCGTACGCGCGCGCGCCTTCAGTTGCTGACTTAACAACATTTGATTGTTATGTTGTAGTTCCATATGATCGTGACGTAAGAATGATAAAACGTCACTGCAATGTGAACCTCCCTTTATATTAGCACAAATATGATCCAAATATTTTAGATATTTGTCGAATGTTTTAAATCCAGTCCAGTACGGATCCATATTATAGTATACAATAAGAGTCCAGTCATCTTTGATAATTTGCATGTTATTTATTTTGTCAAAATATATTGCTTGATTTGACTGCAGTTTTGTGATATTATATGCTCCGCGGGTGTTTGATATAAATGCTATTAGAAATATAAATAAATACATGAATGAAGTTAAGCTAAATCCCTTGATCTTTGTTGATTTGGTCTTGCTTTTCTCAACTCTTTTTGGCACTACGTCATTCGTTGGTTGATCATTATTTTCATGGTTCGTGGGCAAAATAGATAACTTTATGATAGGTCTTTTAAATATGCCGTTCTTGGTTTTAACTGATACAACTCTAACATAGCCATCCTTGCCGGGATGTAAATCGACGACTCGTCCTAACGCCCACTTTCCGGGTGGTAAGTGCGCATCATGTATTATGACGATGTCATCTATGCCGATGTTAGCTTGTGGTGTTTGCCATTTGCTCCTTGACGACAGCTGACTCAAATATTCTGCGCGCCATCTCTTCCAGGTGTCTTGGAAGATCTTCTCTGTTAGTTGCCATCGGGTTCTAGCGTCTCTTTCTGTTCTGATGATAGTCAACTGTGGGCCACTTGCCAAAAAATGTGATGGTGTTAAATAATTGATGTCATCTGGGTCTTCAGATATAGCGCAAAGTGGTCTAGAATTAAGACAAGCTTCCAATTGTGATAATATTGTTGAAAATTCTTCGTATGTAAGCTTTTGATCACCTACTACTCTTTTTAAATGGTACTTCATACTTCTTACTGCTGCCTCCCAAAGTCCTCCCGCACTCGGCCAAGAAGGAGCATTGAAATGCCATTCTATTTTCATTTCACTTATTTCTGTATAGAAGTCGTTTGATAGTATTGATGCTATATCGAATTCCTTAGATAATATTTTATTAGCTCCGACAAAATTGGTCCCGTTGTCACTATAAAGATGACGCGGGGAGCCTCTCCTGGCGGCTAATCTCCTGAGGGCTGCTAAAAACGAAGATGATGATAAATCTGACACAAGCTCCAAGTGTACAGCCTTCGTTACCATGCAGACGAAGACTGCCACATAGCCTTTGGAACATTTAATGCCTCGACCTTTGCTAGATTTTATGTCTATGCATCCAGTGTAATCCACGCCTGTATGGTAAAAGGGTCTGGTGGGATTCGTCCTGGCTTCGGGTAAGTCTCCCATCAGCTGAGTGGATTTGTTTGGATTATGCTTTTTACATAGAACACATAGTCTTAGGCGTTTTTTAACGGCTCGATTCCCTCCTATCAGCCAGTATTCTTGTCTGAGCCATGATAATGTAAGGCGAGCTCCTCCGTGGAAAGTTGATCGGTGCGCAAGGTCAATCAATAGATCCGTAAAACGACCATTATGCGGAATAATTATTGGATATTTCATGCTGTCACTGATATTGCTATTTCGGAGTCGACCACCCACTCGCAATAGACCTTGACTATCCAGAAACGGATTTAAACTGACTAACTTGCTACTTGATTTAATTTTGCTTTTACTTTCAAGGTCATTGATATCTTCCGAAAATTCTGTTAACTGTACTTGTCTTATGATTTTTTGTTTTGCTTTTTGTAACTCTGTGACTGTTAAATATGATGGTTTCGTTTTATTTCTTGTTAATGCTCGTAATATCCATGCCAAAACACGCGTTGCTCGAGTAAAACTGCTGTGCTTGCTGATGATTGCTATAATTATATTGGACGATGCGTCATTTGTTGTCGACACATATGACTGTTTAATGTCTAAGTTTGTATCATATATTGTTTGAGCTGATTTGTTTAAATAATTTGATGAAGATAACCAGCTAGGTCCGCTCCACCACAAAGCGTGTTCTTTCAGTTGCTTTACGGTCAGTCCACGGCTGGCACAGTCGGCAGGGTTTTCATCCGATTTGATGTAACGCCAACATGAACTGTTCATAATTTCGGTAATCTTCTTAACGCGGTTGGCAACAAAGGGTTTCCATCGATTTGGCTCCCCTTGCAGCCAACCAAGTACTGCTGTCGAATCACACCAACCGTAAATTTCTGTTTTATGTGACTCAAAACTTTGTAGCACCTTAGACATTAATTTTGACAATAAATATGCTCCACTTAATTCCAATCTAGGTAGTGATATACCGTCGTTTGATTTGCTGACTGGTACTAATTTTGTTTTGGCTGCTAATAATGTTACAACGCCTTTGTCATTTTGCTGTATTCTGGAATACACGACGCACGCATATGCTTTTGTAGATGCGTCGCAAAAACCATGGAGTTGGATGCAGTCGTGCTTGCCACTTCCTATCCATCTCGGTATTGCGACTTGATTTATATTAATGATTTCTGCTCTTAACTTCAACCATTCCCTGTGTAAAAAGTCCGGAATATTTTCATCCCAACGCAGTTTGATTAACCACACACTTTGGAAAAGTAGTTTACATTTCAGAGTAACAGGAGCCAACCAGCCTAATGGATCGAATATTTTGGATATTTCAGCCAATAGTTTTCTTTTGGTTAGAAGATTCGCTGGTTGTTTTGAAATCTTACACTCAAATGTAAATGTATCTAATTTTGCCCTCCATGTTAATCCTAATGTTTTGGTGGAATCTTGATATTTAAAGTCGAATGTTCCTTGATTAACTGAAGTGTCAAAGTTCTCTAACAATTTTAAATCATTGGACGACCATTTTCGAAGATTAAATCCACCCGTCTTAAGTAATGATATTAAATTCGCTTGTAACTGTTTCGCAGAGGTGATATCAAATTCGCCGCTTAAAAGATCGTCCATATAAAATTGTTCTTCTAAGACCTTTGCTGCACTAGGAAAATGATGACGCTCGTCTGTCGCCAGCCGTTTGAGTGTCATCATGGCTAAAAAGGGCGCAGATTTAGTACCGTAAGTGACGGTAGCCAATTGATAGTCTTGCAAGGTTTGGTCAGGTGAATCCCGCCACACGATTTGCTGATAATGCTTATCATCTGGATGTATCATGATCTGCCGAAACATCTTTTCTATGTCGGCTGTGAATACATATGGATAAAGCCTCCACTTCAATATCAAAGATAGTAAATCCTTTTGCAGATTTGGGCCACGATACATAACATCGTTTAAACTAAAACCTGTCGTAGTTTTTTGTGACGCATTGAATACGACGCGCAGTGACGTAGTAGTCGACTCAGCACGCTGCACACAGTGGTGTGGTAAATAATATGTGCGCGTGTTGTCTACACGTGCGCGATGCATGTGTCCTAAATTAATATATTCATTGATAAACGCCTTATATTCGCTGGCCATCGTTTGCTGTTTATCAAACTTATGCTCCAATTGATGGAATTGAGCAACAGCTTTTGGTCTTGACAGCCCCAGCTTCTCATGTGCGTCCGAATGCATGGGCAAACGTACAACGTATCTTCCGTCTGATAGACGTATCGTTGAAGATTCATACAACTGCACACATTGATGGTCTTCTGTTGACATATTGATATCCTCTGCAACATCCTCGATGGTCCAAAACTTCTGAATATCTTCAATGTTGATTTTAACTACATTGCATTGGTAAGATTTTACACTGCCGCATAATATCCACCCAAACCGAGTTTGTTGTGCGACCGGCATAGCATCAGAGTCCTTAATAATGCCTGCTTGTAATATAGATGAATATATATCCACACCCAATAGAATATCAATAGGTGTGCTGATGTAAAATTCAGGATCTGCTAACTGTAAATTTTCTATGTACGACCATGAAGGTTTGGCAAATGATTTATTGGGCAAGTTGTTAACCAGATGATTCATGACAAATGCGTCTGTATGTAATGTATAATTGTTGTCGTGTATTGATGACAGTGTGATAGTGATGACGCCTTTGCAATTACTTTCGCGTGCTCCGACGCCAAAAATAATTCCCTTACAGTGTCTCCGGGGCAATCTCAACCGCTGCGCTGCATTTTCAGATATTAATGTGGTCTGCGATCCTTGATCAATCAAGGCACGCATAGTTTGATAAGTTCCGTCTGCTGCTTGTATTTTAACTTGGGCAGTTGCTAACAAAGTTTCACCCGAATTTTCCATTAAAGTGTTCGTACTGTTTTCTGGATGTTTCGACAATTTTTTGTCCACGTGCGAAATAGCGTTATTGGTTGATGACGTTCCGTGCGTTATACCTAAAGTATCATGTAACAGTGTGTTATGATCGCCCTGGCATTTTCGACATCTTTTGTTGGAATAACATTTATTACCATTATGATTATATAGGCAATTCTTGCATAGTGATAATTTGTTTACAGTTTTTTGCTTCATATCCGATGAATATTGCAAAAACGTATTGCAATGGAAAATTCCGTGGTCTAACTTGCAAACTGGACATTTATGCGTATTAAATATTTTGTTGGGGTTATTCTTTTGCTTCTGATTTATGTTAAATGATTTATAAAAATGAGTTTTTTCCATTTTGACCGATGTGGGTGTATCTTGTTGATAGTATGATTTCCCATCTTGTTTGCGTTTAGATGATTCCAGTGAAGTGAACTTGCCCTCCAGGAACCTCATAAAGCCCTCTAATGATGGCAAGTCCCTGGGATTGTTAAGCGATTCAATGTAATCATTATGAGTGTAGACATCTAATTTTTGACTTAAAATGTAGACAATGATGGGATCCCAAGTGCTGATGTCTACGCCTAAGTTTTTGACGGCATTAAGACATTCATTCGATGTGTCATGAATTTTCTTAATTGCTGCTGCTGATTGATGTTGCAACGTAGGGAGGCCGAAAAGTATTGACATATGAGAATTGAAAATAAGTTTCTTATTATTGAAGCGATGATTTAGAATATCCCAACTGACGTCATAATTCTCAGAACTAATGTGCAAATGTTGGATTAGTTTTTCGGCTTCACCCCTCAACTTACTTTTAAGAAACTGCATTTTTTGTGCTTTTGACAGCGAATTGTTATTGTGAATAGTTTCCAAAAATAAATCCTTGAACGAGACCCATGAATGATAATTACCGCTAAATGTAGGAATATCCATAACCGGTGTTGATTTTTCGCGATAACTTTGGGACCACATCTTACTATTGATACCTTTTTTAATATTATAATAAATCTGCTCGTAATTTGAATACGCATTTTCATACTCTTGATTAGTTTCTTCCAACTCACTATCCAATTCCCAATGAAGGGAATCAACGACTGACCAACGTGCTTGAATCATGCTTAACATATCTTCTAACTCCCACTTCTCTGCTACAGAATCTAGGTTTATCATGGAAACAGCACGTTGAAAAGCCCTAAAATTGCTTTTTTGCTTACGTAGTAACTCTTCCGTTTTAGAATGAGTACCGCGTGACTGAGGCGTTGGAAATTGAAGACTAGTTCCTGGCACTGATATCGGGGTTGCCGGCTTTAATATTGGAGTTGTCGGCCTTGATTCAGCATGATAGTTTTCGATCACTGATTTGACTGTCTCATATCTATCTTTTGCAAGGTCATATTGATTGTTTGTAAAATAAACATGTCCCTTAACACCAAAACCACATAATTGAACATGATTAGCTTGGAACTCCTTCCAATAATTTTCCAACGTCTCCAACCTACGCCTGATATAATCTTTAGACTTTCTCTCTGCACCGTCCTTTTTAAAGTTGGTGTAGAGTTGCTCAATGCCTGCTAACAGTTGTTGCTGAGTTGCTACTATAGCTTCCATGATGTATTGATGATAAATAAAATCAGAAAGATCTTACTTGATTGATGATGCTCGTGCTAAATCTTCGACGAAGAGGCTGTCGAATCCAACTGCTCTGGTTAATTCTCGAAGGACCAAAAAGGATGTATGGTCTAAGTCCAGCACCACACACCTTATAGTTTGTTTTATGATATAAACACTTGCTTGATATAGTAACAGTTTATTTATGATAACTTAAAACACTACTGATGATAATGATGAAATGATTGATTTGATAGGAGCACGCGCGGCGTGATGCTCAACTGAACGCGAACGCTAACGCACTAATTCGGCAATTAATAATTTTATATTAATAGAGCAAAAATGCTGACCGCGCCGATTTGTACGGTTGCACCGTACATAGGCCATATAGTCACACACGGCAAACTTATATACCATAGAAATTCTTTTAAATCGCTGCTATGCAGGTTTCCTCACAATGTTTTCCTTCACAGTTTTAGAGCGTGGTGAAGACCGTAACAACTTTCCTATTAACCAAAATAATTATATCACATGAAATGAAATCATTGAACACTACAAATCATTTATCGTATTTGAAACAATCAATAATAAAATTCACAGCAAACACACCTCATAAATAAAGTGATTAAGTGCTCGTAATGCGTTGTGAATATTATATTGCGACCTATAATGGCAATGCGCGGTGGACGCAACACCAATACTCATGGAAAGGTAATAATGCCAATTTGTTATCAAAATGTTATGGCTAGCAGCCGCATCCGACTTCGCTCGGGAGCATTAAATGATCATAATGGTCATAAGTCTACTGCCAAACTTAATTTATTAATTTGAATGAGTGCTTTTGACAATTTACATTAATTACTTTAAATATGTGCATGTTGATGTTTGATAAACGAACCAGACTCCGCTGCCAACATGCTCACGGTGGTCGCGGGTTCGTATGCCAGGGCACACCTCTGACTTTTCGAAGTCATGTGTGTATTGATAGTCAATCACCACGCACTTATGAATTTCTAGGGTATGTTAATTCTGCCACTCACTATAATTTTACCTATGATTTTGTCAAATACCACCATTTAAAAAAAAATCGTCGCTTATTTTTGCAAAATTTTTGTTGCATTGTGCCTGAAGTCGCTTAAACCACCCGGTTTCGTTTTCGGTAGCAATATTGATTTATCCTGTATTTATTGTAACATGACACTAATAAAATAAGTTAAAATATATCTTATACGGAATACCCTAACCGAACTTTGTATACGGACAGGCAAAAAATCGCTGTAAATCATGCTCAATTGTCATTTGGGACTTTAAAGCCAAAGCATTGGTAAATCTAAAAATGTCCCTTAAAATATTAGGATTTACCGGTAAATCCCAGACTTTACCATACCCAGGCTTTTAGAGTAACACCGGAATATACCGGCGGATTGGCTTTACAATCATGTAGTAATGTAAGCTCAACTCGATAAGCCAAAAATGGCTGCCACCGATGCAAACACCGGTCCATCGTTATGCAGATCAAATAGAGACGCACACAAACCGACAGGCGCCCGGCACTCTAATGATACGTCGGTCGCCTGCCGACTATTTTAGTCGTTGCTAATTCATCGAGGTACTTATTATTTGCCTACCTATATTTAGAATATAACGGTGGAGGAAAACACTAAAAATGGAACTAAAAATGTATTATATACTCTAGAAATGATTTTGTCAAAACTCGGACTTAAAAAAGGTCCTCTTGCTTTTCCAGCGATCTTGTGATACGCATTCGCCAATATTTTTGCCCTTTATTAAATTAATTTTCCATTTACTCGTGGCGAAGAGTAAACATGCTGCCTCACGTTTCATAATGAGCGTCACACCTACTGGGTTCTGGGCTGTATGAATCACAATCTATATCACTAGATTTGATGCAACACCAACGACTCTAAACATCTAAAATTACATACATACATACATAAACTCACGCCTTTTTCCCAGAAGGGGTAGGCAGAGGTGCCGAGGCACCCACATTTCGCCTTGTATGTTTCGTCCCACAATGTGATAGGTGGCGAGCTGCGAGCTGGGCTGATAATGAACAGAAAAATCCAATATCACTTTGCCCAACCCGGGATTCGAACCCGAGACCTCAGCTTTGTAAGCGTACCGTAGTACAACTACGCCACCGAGGCAGTCTAACATCTAAAATTGATGTGACAAATTACTTTTCAATGTTGTACACTATATGGGAATGAGGTAATGAAGCTTTTGTGCATTGGAAAATATATCATACATTAAAATTTATTATTCCGAGTACAGTCTGGATTTTCACACAATATTTGCATTTGCAGTACGGGTAAATATTATAAATTGCTGATTGACTGACCTCAGATAAAGTGCAAATGTATGCTGTAATCGGAAATATAGGCAACAGTTGCATTCTTAGATATTACTACCATTTATTCGTAGACTGACTTCTGTTCGACAGTTTTTTATATACAATGGAGATCATTCTTTTAATATTACACAAAGAAAGTAATAGTACACACAAAGCACAATTACATTTTATTGGGCGGGTTACTCGCTGCAACAGTTTACCATCTAAGCATTTAGCTGAGTAAAGACAGAAGCCTCGAAGCTTACAGAAGTAACGTAACAGAAGTAAAATGATGTCCGGAAACTAAGCTACTTAAAAATAATACGCTATGCGTTTATATTTGTATAAAAACATGCATAAATGAGGATACATAAGCTACTTACTCGATGGAAACAAAGCGTATTAAACAAGTCTAAACTACAAGTTTCGTTTTTGTTGTTGTACGTATACTTCCCGAACTTTAGACCTCAAATGTGTAGTTAAGGCACGCGCTTAAGGCAGTTTTGTAAGAAAAAGACTGCAACTAAGTAACAACAGATTACAATGTTTAAAGTATCGAAACTGGGGAAGAACACATGGGAGATGTCTTGGAAAGTGTTTAAATTTTACTCAAATGCGCTGTTTATGACATACATACATACATAAACTCACGCCTTTTTCCCAGATGGGGTAGGCAGAGGTGCCAGGGCACCCACATTTCGCCTTGTATGTTCCGTCCCACAATGTGATAGGTACATCGCTGTTTATGAATAATTTAAAAATATAATTTTTAATCAAATACATGTCCAAAAAAATATATAACTCATTTTAATTAAATGTTATAAATAAAAATTGACTTTGATAGCATACTTTATCATAATTATTATTTTTACAAATTAACACTGACCAAAAAAATGTATAGATAATAAATTTCAATTAAATTAAAACAAAAATCATATCATGAAATTCCATACAGCCCACAAAGCCTAATGAAAAGTCAAATTATTCGACCAAACCACATTTCCACTCTAATCACAGCGAAAGGGTGGACCATTTCATTTAGCAGGTAATCAGTTGCATTCGGCGGGAGGAGAACGGAAAGGCACAACATAACTCACGGACGCTGGCTGGGCTAACAAATGGCCCGCAATCTAATTGAATTATGTCACCTGGACTGTAGGTGTCGTCTTAATTTAGGTTAATTTATAACTAAACCGCATAGTAACTAACTACTGGACGGTTCGAACAGCTAAACGTGTGTGATGCGTTAATCGAAAACAAATTGCTTGCCGAGTTGTGTTTGATAATGGTGGCGTTTGGTTAGTTAGATTGGACTGGTATTCTATTTTCTTTGACCATGCTTTGTATTATTCAGATATAACAGTGATTACAATAAATATTTTAATTGGTCTGGGAAATTATTTTTGATGGTATTGTTATATTACCGGGATGATATTACATACAACAAAAATATATAATAATAAAATGATTGAAAGGGAAAAGTAAATTGATAGCAATAAACTAATTGGTGGTGTGGTGGAGCAAATAAAGTGTGTAAGCTCTATAAAAGCGAAATCATTTTTATTTTCTAAAAGGCACTAAAGAGTAGGAACGTAAAATGTATATTTTTTATGTCAAACATATACATTTTACATAAATCACTTAACAATGGGTATTTAACGTTTTTGAAAAAGCATAGAGGTTATTAATTGTTGTTCTAAACTCCATAAACGTTTTTCTAATATTATTCACAACATCAGTAATGATTCCTTATAACCGATCTTTTTCCTTTGACAGGCCCCTATATAAAAAGCATAATGCCTCTCGGTGCATTATTTTTGTTCACTACTTTGCTGCAAAGAGAAGTAGGCACTTATTTCGTCGCGAGTTAGGGCTCTTAGAGGTTCGTCGAGTGACGATGCTTGATGTCGTACTATTTGCAGTTATAGTGGTGTGTGGGTATTTCCAGTATTCATTTATTATTAGTAATAGGAATAAAACGGGCCGGCCTATGAAAGGCATGAATCCTAAATACCAAGGAAAGCATTCAGGACTTTTCCGACCTTCAGGACTTCAGGATTTCATAGTCCGAGACATCGGGTGTTGATACTCTTATACTGTACGGCACTGAGACAGCCCATATACGAGTACGTCCCACTTCAGGGCTACCTTTCTCTACAATCGAGAGAACTATTAGGCCATATAATCTAGTCTGGTCTAGTGATGTTTGATGGACTGTAAAAACCACATAAATTCTTTCAAATCGCTATGGCATGCAGTTTCCTCACGGTGTTTTCCTCATCAGTATAGTGCGTGATGATTGACTATAAATACACACATGACTCCGAAAATTCAGTGGTGTGCCCTGGGATTTGAACCCGCGCCCACCGTGATCTGTTGGTAGCCGCGTCTGGTCTGTTTTCTAACAGGCCAGCACGCACTCTTAATACCTGGTAATTAATGGCCACAAAAGTCTTTAAATATTGCACCATAACCTTAAACCTTAACCGAATTAGACAAAAGAGTGGGACATACTCAAAGAACTTCTTGAATACGACAAATCAATCACATGGTAAGTAGTAAGTAATTTTAATGGTGTTAATAAAAACTGGCATAACAAATGAAAACCATATTTTAATTAAGAAAATAAATTGGACGCCCAATAAAATGCAGGTTAAGTACCATACGCTTCAGATATAACCAGATTTTTCGTCACTCAGTTCCATACTTTTAATTAAACGCTCATCAAGACTGGAGCGCTTATATCAAGCGGTGTAGCAGCCGAAATAATTCACGTTGGATTTTCTTCGACACTCCGCATGCCGGGTAATGGATCAAAGGTACAATTTAGAGTTGCTCTCGTGCTAATTGTCAGGCGCTTCTTTCGGTGGTTGAGCATGGAGAGCGTGTGATAAAGCCATATAAACACTCACGGGTGAATGTTCTCAAGTGCATGACATGTTATCATTATTATACAGCAGAAAAGTGTTTTTGTTTGTTTGGACGCGCTAATTTCAGAAACTATTGCAACCAATTGAAAAAAATATTTTAAACTTGTATATCTCATTTATCGAACTAGGCTATAGACTATATCACGTCACGCTTTGACCAATAGTAAAGCATAAATTAAAAAAAATGCGTATACGGGGGAAAAAAATCTCGGGGAATTTTCGGTGTGGAGTCGAGTAAAAGAATATCTGTACTCAAACGAAACTGGACAGGGCTGCTAGTGGGGAATAGACTGCTATAGAGCCGCATTGGATATTCTTCGACAATCCGCATGCTGGTTAATGATTCAAAGGAACGATTTAGAGTTGCTCTCGTGCTAATTGTCAGGCTCTTTCGGTGGTTGAGCATGGAGAGCGTGTGATAAAGCCATATAAACAGTCACGAGTGAATGCTCTAAACTGCATGAAATGGAATAAAGAGGATTAAAAATTGCTTCTGCTTAGTGCATTTTATATTTAACTGGCATCTGTACTATAATAATTCAGGAGATAAAGTAATTTATATTTTTTTGCTACTGAAATCTCTAAAATGCAGTTAAATAAAAGGGGTACATGGAGTTATTAACAAATAGTCCACTCTAAACCTCCATATTCGTTGTACAATAGTTGCGCAGCGTTCTTGAAGCTGAATGAGGAAGATGTTTATTATAAAATAACTTAATAACTAAATTAAATATTAGTATTACTTTGCAATGCACTAGTATTTGTTTATTTATCAGTTTATGCTTTTACACAAGAAAGTATAAAAGTAAACATAATGCCTAAGCCATTCTCTGCTAGTGAACGTCTGTCGGGGCAAAGATAAAATAAAGTAGGCGCATACTGTTTAGAATAATACAAAATAATAACATCATAATATAAACCTTAGTAATATATATTAAAATAAATAAATCCCTCTCAATCGCCCTCTTGATTGTAGGAAGGCCCGTGGCCCCTGCTGTGTGACGTATAATATGGACTGGTACAGACAAAAATATACACACAAAAATGTACGGAAATTCCTCAAATAAATAAGTAAAACACAACAACATCTACAGGAGGGTTACGGAGCTATTTCTATGAGCTCCACAAGGTCCAGTTAATGGCAAACTAACAAAATTCTATACTAATTCCCACTGCATTAGAATATCATCTCCTAACTAGGTGAGCACTTCCTTCATATCTAGAAGCGTCCAGCTTCCTCATTATGTTTTACATCTCCGCCACTAATTATATCATTAAAATAAAGTGCTTACGGCTTTTATACGTTCATTTACAAACCCCAATTACATCTCACGGGATCTTGCGCCGGTAATTTTGAAAGGCGGACGTTGTTTGTGGGAGTTTCTGTGTATAAATTCAATAATAATAAACTTAAATTTCACAATACACTCTCGTGTGTACTTGCTAACAACGGTTTTAGAAAGGTCATGATTTGCTTTCGGATTCAAAGGTGGTCTCTTAAATATCACTTAAATGGAGTAACTTTAACAGTATTAAATTACAAGTAGTAATTACTGTAATTATATAAGTTAAATGTACACTAAATTCTTAATAGAACTGTGATTTCAGAATTTACCACTTATTCAGTTGTTAGAATTAATTTAATTAATACACCCAACAGTCACATAAATGTCCTCGTCCTGACCCCACGCTAAGAGTCTTGTGTCGTGAGTATCAAAAACTAAGAGAGACTTTTTGACCTCACAAACAACTAGAGACCTGAAACAATGCTCGTGGTACACATAAATATTTTTCTCGGTGCGAGAATTGAACCCACGGCGTTTCGTTTCACAACCGGCGTCTGTCACAATCTGAGTAGGTACATTATTTTTTTAATTATCTCATATTTATTTTATAAACCTCACATCAGCTTGGTAGTAACCTTCTTGGCGCATACCACCATACCACTCATACATACATATATAAACACACAAGGTACAACGAAGTGCAACCAGGACACCCACGTTTCGCCTTGTATTTTCCGTCCCACGATGGGACGCAAGGGGGCATAGGGGGCGCCCTATCGTCATATCGGGCATACATTTCTAACTCCGGGCTGATAATGAATAGAAAAATCCGATATCACTTTGCCCGACCCAGGATTCTAACCCGAGACCACAACTAAGCAATGGCACCGCTGGATTATACCCTGGCTTTGATACTAGCAGACGCAGGTTCGACCAAATCTTTATTTCGGGTATGGTTGTTCCGAAATTCAATTTCTGTCGTTTCTAATATTCACGGCACAAGACTTGCATATTTACGTGTAGTGAGGACTATGTATACAACTGAGGAAGATATTGATGTTATTATTATTCAACGTGTGAAAAATGGCAAACCCTTTTAATACAAGATGTTAAACGAGCTAAACATGTTCCCAACACATTAACAAGGCGGGCCGTAAAACTGACATTGTTAACAACAAATGTCGTTCATGTCAACATGTACTCAACTTATTATGAACTTTGTCAGCTGGAATTTTCGTATGGAACTCGCTGGGAGTACCGCGAGTCCGCCCTATGTCGGCGTTATTGGCAGCCCTTTTCTCTTTAGAGTCTCCACAAACTTGGACTATTAAACGTCGTGAAGGCTCGAATTTGCCTGCAAGTTGCATTAACCGGAGATAATGGCACGACTTGCTCTAGAGGGACATTTATACCCCTTTACCCTTGTTGCTAAGAGGCAAGAATATTTAACCCTATCCTAAGTGGCTACACTTGACGCCTGGGACAGCTCAAATGTTTTAACAAGATTACAAAGTAGAAGAAAAGTACGTGGGATTTTAATAAAAGTATATTTAATATTCAGAAGGTTAAAAATCTTATTATATTTTTTATATTACCAGTGGTGTTGGAATTATCAAGGTTGATACGGTTAAGCTTAGCTTAATTACTACTGCCAGCTGGCGACAAGAAAGGATATCTTCACAAGCGCCTAAATATGCAGATGTTAGATCTACTATATTTATTTCATTCATAATTAATATGCCTTTCCTTCATTTATTTATTTTATTTTATCTGTTAATAGGTGGACAATTATGTGGGCTGTGTTTGTTTATTTTAATTTCATTGTTAAGTTTATTTTTTTCTTGTTTAAGCACACAACCGTTTTTTGTCCCTTATAAAATAAAATGGAGATATTTAAATACCACTCTTATTAGGATCATGGCGCGTTTATTTCATTAAATTGCAAATATAGATCAGCGTGGTTTCCGTCTTACATTAAATCACGATATTTTTCAATCTTTATCGTCCTTCCATTCAAAGCCGCATACATTCAAAATAACTCTTCGAATGCGCTTTTATTTCCTTTCAGTTTCCATACTAAATGATACATCACCTTTAGCTGTCACATCACTTTCAATCTATTATTTGTAATCAACACGTTTATTTGTAAACAACAAGTTCAATTTGTTTTGGAATCAATGATCTAACCACAATTCCATTTTAATTGGGAGCTTGTATCGTTTTCAGCACTTACAAATGACGCTGGTTTTTGGGACGTAACGGGAAACAAAACGTCTGCAAACAAGGATTTGTTGCATTGCACTCGGCGGATACTAAAGGAACCGAATGTTTGTGTTTACAATTTTGCAGTTTTAAATAAAGAGCTTCGAACATTTTTAAATTACATACCTTTTTGAATAATAGAGTACTGACAGAGAAGAAAATTGTGTTAATACCACTACGAATAAAAAAGATATGCATAGTTGTTTGTTGATATTTATTGACATATCCACAGACGTGTCTTTCCATTTCTCGGAATGTATTACGTAGGTTCCAAACTGTTTTCGGTACCCGTTTCATTTTTGAGAGAAAAAAAACTTTTTAAAATAAAATGTTAATTTCTCTCTCAGAAATGCTGCTGCTGCACTCCACTTTAATATAAATAAAAGTTAATTGTATAAAAAAATACTTTGAAATATATCAATGTAATATTTTTTCTCTCTCTCTCCAAGAAGAAAATGTAGAATTATTACATTATTTGTAGATATAAATTGATTAAAATTCATATTTAAAACGCGTTGAAATTCAATTATGATAACAATGTCAAAGTTAGAGAGAGCTAGTTGCCGCTGAAACTGGACCACGCTCCCTTGCGTAATAAATATCAATTGAAATCGTTAGAGCTTCTTAAATACAATTATCGTTCTCCTCGCCAAACACTTCAATTCAATACTGTGTATACAGTGATAAACAACCTTGGTAGGGAATTGTTGAGTTACCAAGGAAGAAATCTATCGGAACATTCTTAAGACATAGCTTCGAAGTATTCGCGCTGTCTTCAGAGCTGGGCATGGCTCTGATTCTTTCATTATGTAAGTATTTATTTTGACGCTTGATTGGGCCTCGTTGTTGCCTTAATCTTTTTATTCAAATTACGGAAATAAATTATAATATTAAACAATTTAATAAAAAATAGTGGTTACATTTTAATTACCTCAACACATCAATGAATTCTTTTGATTTGGTCCCTTGAACAAATAATTACAGCGACCCAGTATAGAAATTAACCTGAGTTAAAAACTAAAATAGGGTTTAATTCATTACCTAAATTCGAAACCTAGCAAGTCACTCGATAACGAGCACAAATGCAATACGAGACATAATTGAGCCAAATTTCGACACTAACACCGATAATTCACACTTCCTACAAATGAGTCCATTCCATTCAGCTCGGAGACAATACCGGAAAAAACGTACGGTTTTTTTTATCTGTGCTCAAACGGAATTCTTTTCAACGTCATTACACACGATTCTCTACGCTTCGGAATTCTATGAAACGTGTAAAATGGAAAAACATCCGTCTATAATCATCGGCTCAGTGATGTTTGCGTTCGAAATTCTTTTGAGCGTGAAATTTTGCGAGAACTTTCATTCCTCGCTAATAAAACGTAAAAAGTACCGAACATAATAACTTACATTTTCATGAATCTTTAAACAGGTTATTCTTTGCGATACTATTTTTTTATTGATTTAAATTATTTATTTAAATCATCCGATTTTTTATTGCTATAAATGACGAGACGAGCTTGCTATTTTCCTGATGTGATGTGATAAAAAACAAAACAACACCATGAATTACAAAGCAATGCTTGGCATTCCACTGCACTGTCATTCTTAGACAGAAGATGTTAGGTCTCAATATGTAAGGTGATTACTCTGGCCAAAATTACCTTTAAACCGGAACACAACAGTACGTTAATACTACTATTTGGGGGAAGATATAGACATTACGATGGTATGTACCCAGGCGTCCTCTAACATATAAGAGACCTACCACCAGTGAAATTATTAGTATTTTCATGTAACAACCCGAAATGTTAGCTGGATTACATGACATCCTGCCTGAAATTCATGTTGACTTTCACTATAGGATTTTTCAGTAAAAGTTTTTCGGAAAGCAATATCCTCTATATTAGTTCGGGAATTTTCAACATTCCGTGCTATTTCTACACCTAAAGCTGATTCAACTATCGGCTATTAGTAGATATTTACAAATATTTAAATATAGCGTAGCCTTCACAAAGAAATCTTCATTCCGGAAATTAAGGTGGTGCGGTGGCCCCTCCATAAAACCTTTAAGATCATATGCGCCACCTCGCGGTCGCATGACAGATCTACTCTATTAACATTTTGAAAGCAACTTCATGTTTTAAACACTAGAAGAAAAATAATTCCTGTTTAATGTTTCAAAGGCTTTAAAGTGATTTAGTTGAGAATGAAAATCATTTGATTTATTAGTGGAATAAATTAAGATTAGGATCAAGGGAAAGCTTAACTTTACCTGGTCGGCCTAGAAATAAAGTGAAATAATTATCGAACAACTAAAATTACATTTCTCTTAAACTAATATTTGAATAAAGGATAAAGAAATAACGTAACAACGATATCTAAGCTTCTTTATTTATCTTTTCAATACAAACTTTAAAAAAAATAATCCGACGCTTGTCAAACTTCAGTCATAATTAAAAAACCTTTCCACATTAACCAAACAGTTTCCCCCGTCAGTCCTTTCTAAACAGTGAAATATTCAATTATCTAATTTAGGTGGCCAAAATTCGAGATAGAACTCGTTAGTAATACCAGGATTATCCTCTTGGGGGGTCATGCCCCCTTGATAAAGTCCGTCCACTCTATCATTTATGATTACATTAGCTAATTAATTTTTAATAATAATTACAATCTTGATAAAGACTGAGCGCTAGTAGGTTGCAAATACTAAGTGGTGATTATCACTACATAGTATAAAACAAAGTCACTTTTTCTGTCCCTATGTCCCTTTGTATGTTTAAATCTTTAAAACTATGCAACGGATTTTGATGCGGTTTTTTAATAGATAGAGTGATTCACGAGGAAGGTTTATATGTATAATACGTACATATTATTGCACAGAAATCTATTTTTACCCGGGCGATGCTGGGCCGGGCTGTTAGTGATTAATAAATGGTCTGATATCTAACCTGATATCATTTGAGGTCAGGGTTTGCTGGCTGATGCTAAATGATTTCCTCAGTTTATGTAGACTGGTATTTTTAGGCAGCTGTGGACAAGTTATTCGTCATTGATGAAACAGGAATAAAATTGTATGGCTCCCAACAAACCCACTGGTTTCTAGTTTAATGAAAGGTTACTTAAAGGTTTTTACTATTTAATGAATAAAGGTAATAATTCAATTATAGCAAACCTAAGAAGTAGCTCGAGCTCTACCAATGCAGCCTATGCATATAAAAATATATCCATATTTAAAATCATTTAGCGTCTGACCAACCGTATTCGTATTTTATGTAATCCAATTTACCATAACAAACGGACTTCAACTATAAAAATAAATCCGCGAATCGTATCCTAAAATCCATTGAGGCAACAGATGTAGCAGGGGGGGTCAAGCCCACATCACATCGGCTTCATTACGTGCGTGCTCAAACTACCTGGTGGTCAGCGGTAAACCGCAAACTAAATTGCGGATTGGAGTGCACAAGATGTGTGGAAAGGCTCCTAGATAACGTGTAATTAATTTATAATGCCTTGATTTTGTGGTGGAGCTGTCGTTAGCAATCTCTGCCTGATTTATTGCGCGGTTGGCTTCTGTAAAAGCCGCGTTGTTAGTTCAAAATTCGTTTAATTAATTGTTTAGCTAATGAGATTTGCTATGGAAATTGGAAATTATACTGGAAATTTAAGCATACGTAATTGTTGAGAGATTATAGTAAAGTATTTTTTAGCTTTTTAATTTTTGTAAAAGTTATATTTTATTTATTATATATTACATTTAACTAATGGCTAAACTTGTAACCTAAATGAGAACTTTTATATTTTAATGTTTATTCATTTTAAGATACTTTGAAAAAATGTAAATATAATATTAAAAAATGTAAATGTTATACAAAAATTTTAGCGATTATTTTAATGTAGTATAAAATAACAGAAACCTAAACTTTTATAAATATCTAAAAAGCCATTGATTTTATTTAATTTATCGCATTAGATAATGCAAAAGTCCTGCATAAAAGGCTCAATGATATGAAACCTTAAAGAAAATTAGAAATCGTTATAGAAAGTAATAAAACCAATCTCGTACTTCTGTTGCTACGAGCTACGGCCGGCGTAGCAGCGCTACGACGTAGACAGTCCCTACGGCTCTACTTAAGTAATTAGATCATTGTGCTATTAAAGACGTCTTAATTATTTTGCTAGGATTAAAAATCTAATCAGTCAATATAAAAGTATAATCTCAAAATAATTGAATACTTTGATGACTTTTTAGAAGAATTTTTATGAAAAACTCTATCGAGATTTATTGATTTTATTTTATTATTGTCGTTGGAAACATCCGATTTTTTAATTCTCTATAAAAGCCCACTATACTAGTTTTTCGAGAATAGCTTGCATACATTGACATGACATAATATTGTGATACGGTAGGACTTCTGTGTCTGTATCAACCGATATACGTCCCACTGCAGGGTACGGGCCTCCTCTACAATCGAGAGTACTATTAAGAGTGGTTAGGTCATATAATCCACCAGGCTGGCCTAGTGCGGGCTGGCGGACTTTACATATCTTATAAACTAAATCACTATGGTGTGCGGGATTCCTTACAATGTTTTCCATCACCGTTATAGTGCATGCCGATTTATTATCAATACACACATGGCTCTGAAAAGCCTCGGGTGTGCCCTGGGAGTTGAGCCCACGACCACCGTGAGCATATTCGCACCCGCATCTGGTCAGTTTACCATCAAGCCACCACGCACGCACTTGACTTTTGTGTGATTGTATTTTGTTTTGACGCTATATTCCATTCTCCAAGTATAATCTATAACATATTTTTTTGGCCGGCATAATTGTTTCCATTGGCATGGGACTGCCGTCTGATACCAATGGATACTCTGTCTGGGCGGCATTGGCACTTTCCATTAGGTGCAATGCCGCCAATATGCCAGGCCAGTTTAAAAAAAAAATATTATTTGTTGAAGTGCGTGGTGGCCTGTTGGTAAACGGACTTTCGATTGTAGAGGAGGCCCGTGCCCTACAGTGCGACGCATATGAGCTGATACAGATATGTCTTATGTAATATATATTTTTAAGAGCAAGGAATGAAGAATCTACTTTTATCTGTTTTCATCTCTTTGGAGAGTTGGTCTGTAAATCATTTTGTGGATAAACAAAATTTACTTTATGATTTTCGATCAGCTGCCTACTATGCGTCAAATTATCCTACTATAGGCAACCGATTTTTTGAAACTTTTAAGCAATGCAGATTACCCTACCTTAATATACTTCAGCCTATCATGATTCGTAGTCTGTATTAATATTATGTTTAAAGTATGAAATAGACATATTTTTAACGCCACGACATGTGCTTGCTAATTACAGGAAAGCTTAGCGTGATGATAACTGCCAAAAAAAAACCAATTTTTAATTGCCAGTAGATTATCACTAGCTGAGGATAACAATGATATGAGACTTCAAAGGCTTCAAGACAAAAAATAATAATATAATTCAAATTTATAATTATTAAGAAAATTTTCAAGACGCAAAAAATATGGATTTAGTAAGATTTCTACAAGAAGAACAAATACAGACTGCGGCTGATAGGAATTCTAAAAATATTCTATTTGTTTTGTGTTCATTTCTAGTACGCTCGACAGGCTCTCATAAAATATTTGTGTTGTCAGTTCATTTGGTTTTCATCCTTCACAGTTTTATTATTTTTATTCAATAACAACAATGAATACAAGCAACTGTTACAATATTTTTTCTAATAATAACAAATAGAGCCTTAGTATAGAACAAGAAAATATTCATATTGCTGATAGTGTATTATTTGTCTGCATCTGATACAATTGGTAAGTAGAATACCCTTATGCAGTTCCCTTTTATCAATCACATAGAGTATCACACACATCATCACTAGTGTGACCCTTAACCCCTATCACATCGTGGGACAACACACGAGGCAATACGGAAAATTCTTGATTGGCACCAGGACTCTAGGCTGAGGTGCTCCCCAGCCTACCCCTTCTGAGATAAGGCGTGGGTCGATACATGCATGGAGCATAAAAAGCCGTCATAATGTTATTATACATTGTTTTCCTTGTTAGATGACCAAAACTGAATAAGAATTCAATTGACCGAAGTAATATATTTATACATCATATTTAAACAAAATAATATGTCATGTAAAAAAAATGATCCATCGGTGGCGAAGCTCAAGACCCATGCCAACGGCGTGGGCGGCTAGGGTATTTTGTTTATTATTATTATTCTACGTTTTGTACTTGTGCTGTATCTGTAGTGCTATAATCGTGTGAATAAAACTCTTTTCTTTCTTTCTTTCTTAGTTATCAAATATTTTGTCTCTTTCGGACGTCTTTCAATTCAGTTTGAAGAAGACAAAACGTTCGATAGGTAAAATAGTTTTATAAACTGTATATGAATAAAGCCGTAATAATACAGGAACGCCTTTAGTATGCAGCGAAACAGCAACATTAGCATTTGCAAGAATACCAATGATAAGATCACCGCGCTGAATGCTGCTGTTAGCATGCGCATGATAAAACACACTTGGCCTTGCTTTAAGGCCTGTTTATCGGGAAAGTATACACATTTCCATAGAAAATATGTTGTTAATGTGAATGAAGATTAATTGGTCAGAATAAGTGTATTTAGTCCTTTATACAAGCTCCGTTATTGATTGTCCACGCTTTATAAAATATCTTAATGCCTGATATGGTATCTTAAAACGCGAATATTACTCGTTGAAATTAAATAATAGTTAATAAACTAAAAATACAAGCTTTAATAAAAGACCCAACTAAAAAAGTAAAAATAATTGATAATAAGTTTAAGATTAGAAAATGGAGTAAAATACATTCATTTTATGGTTAAAAAGCTAGGATACTTGAGGATAAGTAATTGTTGTAAGCACCCCACGCTTTGTAAGTTTAGTTTGGTCTTTCATTAAAACGTGGTATTCTGGTTTTTTTAACTATTATTTGTTTTGACTAAAAATATATCTATATCTATCTGTAAGAAGCGATAGTGCGTGGTGGCCTGTTGGTAAACGGACCGGATGTGGCTGCCAACATGTTTGCGGTGGTCGCGGATTCGAATCCCAGGGCACACCTTAGACTTTTCGGAGTCATGTGTGTATTGATAGTCAATCACCACACAAATCATGAAATAATTAATAATGTAAATGTGTTTAATTTCTTTTTACACGCTTTATATTAGCTTCACTTGTATGTTTGTTTGTATGTTAGTTTGTATGTTTGTAACCGACTCCTTAAGACGCGATTTTGACCCACTTTAAACGGACAGATTTCATTCAAATTTTGCACACCTGTCAAAGACCGATGACAGTACAATAATTCGATTAAAATATATGATTATCCTGATTAGATTCGCCAGGATTAATTATTTTTATAATTGATGACCATTGCTACTGACCACTAGATGGCGTGATAACGTCAATAATGAATGTTTGCACTATTCATCGCTAGATGGCGTTAACATTGTATTCTTCAAGTGTCAAATGTTACTACTGACCAACAGATGGCGTTATGTTACTAAAAAGTAGAAAATAAATAATAGTTTAAAAAAACTAAAAAACACGCTTTATATAGAAAACCCAACTAAAACATAGAAAATATTTTTTTTAAAAATTGAATTAAGAATATTGTATATAAGAAAAAAAAAATTTTATTGTAAAAAAAGCGTGGGGTGCTTTTTAAGATATTATCAAAATGATAATCCTTCTACGTATATCTGTCGATAAAATTATTATATCTATTGAAAACATGCGCCCCACGCTTTTATTACAATAAAAAATATATTTTTTTCTTTTATACAATATTCTTAATTCAAATTTTTTTTAAAATATTTTTTATTTTTTAGTTGGGTTTTCTATATCAAGCGTGTTTTTTAGTTTTTTTAAACTATTATTATTCCTATGAATGGTGAGATGAACATGCCATTCGCCTGATAAGCAATACGACCAGATCATGAACAGTAGCGATGCTTGGCATTCCTCTGTGCTCGCCATCTGAGACATGAGATCACAAGTCTCAATATGTACAGTAGTTACTCTGACTACAATTTCGAGTAGTAATAATTGCTACTATTATTATTTACATCTTTAAATATATTACCGTCTCTAAAATCTGGTAGTATAAAACAAATTAAATTAATTAAACTGAAAATTAATTGTCAAACTTCATTATATTTACATTCAGTGTTTCGTTGAAGAGCTTCTTGTAATGGCCCATTCAGCAATTATCATACAAGCTGCAAAACTTGTAAATATTTTCCCCAGAAAGCCATTCAGATTCTTTCGTGATAATTTTCATTAAAAATCTCATTCTTTGAATAACAAAATAATATTTTATCTTTACGTAAATAATAATATCTGAAACGTTATAAAAATAAAGGCACGATTACAATATAAATATCGGAGCAAACTGCGCCTTAATAGTGATTTGTCTCATTAGCTGCCGTGGAAGGGTGGTGCCTGTTCGGATGAAACGTGCAGAATAACAGGCCTAATTGCGGTCTCTCGTTGAATTTCATATTTAACAATTATCTGATTCATAACAATACAGACTAGGTCTCTTGCAAATGGATCTCTTAGGACAATTCAATGAAAGTTGAGCAGGAATTACATTTATGCTATATTTTTGAATGGAAACTTCGGGAAACCCTTAACAATACTTTTTAAAACTGTTTGATACTTTTTATTTATTTTTTATTACTATAACATTAAATGAGTTTAATGCAATAAGAAAGCGGAAGATAAAATATTTATCTTGCATTGTACAAATTAAAATTACTTTTTGCAATGTTGCAATTTTTGAAACGGGCCGGTTGCGGCTTCCAACACATTCAAGGTGGTCGCGGGTTCAAATTCCAGGGCACATCTCAGACTTTTAGGAGTCATGTGTAAAGTGATAGTTAATAGATAAAAGCCGTGAGAGAACCTTCATTCCATAGAGATTTTCAATAATGTCTATGGCATGCAATCCGCTCTATGCCAGCGTGTTGAACTAAGGCCTAACCCCTCACATTCAGTCTTTCGGTTGCAGAAGAGACCCGAGCCTTGCAGTGGGACGTGTGTATATAAACTTTATTACAAGCTTTTGCCTGCAATTTTGTCTGCGTGATTAATTGTACATGACAATATGTTTTATATACTTAAAAATGATTAAATACTACCCTAAACCTTATATCATACCTATTTCTCCCCTCGAAAGAAGAAAAAACAAAACAAAACCACGAATGAACTTATTGTTTATTTGGGATTTTTCCGCCTCATTTCACTTAAAGCATGTAATCTAGGTAGTCCAAACACATCCTTTTGAGTCTAAAAAAGTAACAATACATTTTTCGCGAAAAAAACAGTGTTAATCCTGAGAGTCAGCTACCTCCACGCCAAATTTCTTTGAAATCCTTGAAACCGTTTGTGAGTTTACCGCGCACAACCGCAAAGACAAACAGACAAAAAAAAACATTTTTGGTTCTATTGAGTTAATATAGTCCCACCCTAATAGTTTTATATTCCATTTACAGATATCGAGTTACAAATGTATTATAAGTAAAAATTAATTATATGGTATGTTGACTGGAAAGTCTCACGGATAATAAAAACTAGAACGATCCAGTTGTTTTTGTTATAACTTGTTTGCTGCTCTTAATAAACTGCAGCGTTTGAGAGACTTGTTTCAAATATCCTGTTTTCGACGTTTGCAGATTTATTGCGCGGAATTAAATCACTGTATATTGAAACACCAATATCAGCTTAGCGCTGACTTCAGACTATTATTGAATGAGGTCTCGCGTGAGACAAATATTTTAGTGACGTCACTGAATGTTTTTAATTATATATGAGTGGCCAAAATATTGATTTTATAAGAAAAAAATTACCAGCTAGTTTTACATACATAACATACATAAACTCACACCTTTTTAGAATGGGTAGGTAGTAGAGAGAGGTGGCGAAGTAGTACAACGGTACGGTTACAACACTGAGGTCTCGGGTTCGAATCCCGGGTCGGGCAAAATAATATTTTCTATTCATTATCAACCCAAAGTCAGGAATTTGTGCCAATTATGGCGATAGGCTCGCCTCCTATCACATCGTGGGACGGAATATACAAGGCGAAACGTGGGTGTCTTGAAAGCACGTCTGCCTACCCCTTCTGGGAATTGTGTGATTTTATGCATGCAAGTATCTATATGGCTTTTACCCAAACCATAAACACTTCAATAATGCAAATCAACATCTTATTTATACCTTTCGATAAGGTAAGTGCAATTGATAGATCGTTGCAACATAGATTGTGTTGTAAACTCCGCAGAGAAACACACGGTTCAAATCCGTATGTGAACTAAACACATAAATCAAAGCTTGCCGATATTTATAACGTAGTTTCGAGGCTTAACACGTACGAATGTTGGGCGAAACAACAATAAATTTCAAACAAATAACCATTTTCAATTACGATCAGCGGAGGTTTTGACTTATCGCGCTTACAGTTGAACTCATTTGAATAATTATTCAAGATAACTCAAATAAGGGTATTGACCGCGACATAATTAAGAAATACCAGATGTACGAAACGGCTTGAGAGAATCTCTTGATGTTTTTATTCATTGAAAAATTAAGTTTCCTAGCCCTGATTGTTAAATAGAATATTAAATTATTTATTAAAATAAGATTATAATTAATTGCATATTTTGAATTTAATTTTTACAGACTAGATAGTCTCTTCAGATGTGGCGTGTGGGAATATACTCATATTAATATATTTTTAATAGTTTCACGTTTTTTATTTACTTACCGGCATACAAGCTAACATGTCACCTGATGATAAGTGATCACTGCCGCCCATGAACATCCACAACGTTCAACTCATTTTCATATACATTTGAAACCGTGCTATTTGATGTTTTAGTTGTTATTAGCTCTTTATATAAAGCCAGACAGTATACATGATTACACATTGAATATAGTTCGATGCTAATAATTATAACAAAATACTTAATTAATGTGTTGCAAACAAGTTTATTTCCAGGAATTTGGAACGCATAAGCTCGTAAGTAGGTTTATTCGCAAATAGTTTGCCAGCTCGTATACCGAACTATTACCTAAACTGTGAAGCACCTTACATGCTCCCTCCTTCCTACAATATTGGGTTCTTTAAGCCAAGCGTGAAGGAGCAATTAAGTAGGACGGCATAATTAAGGCGGCTAGCGACATTCTCACTCTTGATGGTTTACATTTTATTAGGCTTTTTTGGAGGTTGGCACTACGATTTAGAATAAAATATAAACGAGTTGACAGAAAAGCAATGACGTGATCGTCAAAGATAGACGGATACGTATATTTTCTATCTTGGTTTATAAAATATTTTATATGTAATTAATTAAGTAATATTTTATACACCAATGGATAATGTATGCATCAGCCATGTGTTAGTAAATTTACCATCACAAGAGGTTCGCCAAACCACATAGACCTTTAAAAATACAACTCGGATGTTCCTCGCCTGAACACAAGTAGTACACAGTATACAAATAAAATACCTATCCAATATAGTTAAAGTTGAATAATGTACAAAGAAAATCATTCTCATTTTCCGCTATCGTATTTTCCTAGCCACATGTCGGGATCAGAATAGGCAATATCTTTTTAGAGACATATAGTCTGTTTACACAGCCGATCGGCTCCCGGGCGTTTTATTTCCAAAACAGCACCAACAAATTTAACAACACATAAAATATAGCGCGTGTATACCACTACATGTTTTTTTATATATCGGATGATATGGTATTGCATCTGTGACGCTGTAGGTATGTAACAATAATTAAATAAGTTTTAAACAAACTTGTTTATTCTTGGGTTTATTATTTTATTCGTAAGACGTCCTATTTATGTAGTATGAGGTTCAAAATTTGTAAAATACAATTTGTCATAAATTCGTTACTTAAACGTTATCTACATTAATTTACAAAAAGGTTTACGTCAGCGTAGTTACTGCTCTTAAACATTATGTCAGATAATTAATTAAGAAAATTATCCTCCCACTTTATGTAAATAAAAGAGCAAAGAGCAAGAATATTTCAAAATTATGTTTCCTCTGTTTTCACACTTTCTCTAAGTATTTAACTAACAGCAAAAGTATGCATAGGAAAGTAACTCCGTAAAATAATAGACCACATCTTTCACATCGGGTGTTATGAGAAAAGAATGTTGATTTACTGTTCAAGTTCGGTAAAAGAGCAACTTAGTTATATGGAGACTTGACGTCATAAAAACATAAGTTTTCCAAGTATTACTTTGTAAATCAATAACATTTGAAATGTAAAAAAGGTATAATTTCAGACTATTCCTTTAGTTAAGTGTCTTACTACAAACAGCTCTTTCTTCTAGGAATCAATGAAAATCTTGTTAATGCCAAGCTATTAACTGAAAAATAAAACTGCAGGACACGGGCCTCCTCTACAATCAAGAGTTCAATTGAGACTGGTTAGGACATATAGTCCACTACGCCAACCTAGTGCGGGTTTGCAGACTTTATATATCATAGAAATGCTTACAAATTCGCTATAGTATGCAGGTTGAAACAAATGTGTTATAATATATGTTTCTACGGCCTAATTCATGCACAGTTCTAAAACCTATTCCAGTTATCAAATATTTTGTCCCTTTCGAACTACATTTACATCCAGGTGGAGCGAAGATGACAAAAAATTTAATAATTATAATATGTTTTAGAACAGTCTGTGAATAAGTTACAATAAAACATAGAACAGTATCCTTGACTCTAAAATTATTCTTGAAATATAATAAAATATTTATAACACAACAGTTTTGGCAAAAACATAATTATCTAATGTATACTAAAATTCCATCGTTAAATTTTGGGCAACTAGAAACACAGCGTCTAGCCGAAATAACAGCTTTATAATGGTATGTTCTTTGGTCTTAGCAATTATTTTCATCTACTCATTACACAGGATCGCGTCAGATAACCTAGACTTCTTACAATTGTCAAACAACCTTCCTCACATGGGCTTTTCCAGACAACATTTCAAGATAATTATTTTTTATGAATATTATAACATTCATGTTTGTTTCATTTAAAATAGTAACAACACTTGTAACATATTTATATAGATACTTGTAATAAAAAGTACATCATTAACATATCTGAAGTCTATGTAAACATAGAACACAAATAAATAAGAGGGACTAGTTTTCATGCCAATCTTTTTTTTAACACAAACTCGAAATGAGAAACGAGAGGCTGCGGCTTCGATCCCCGAACCGAAACAAATATTTGTATGAACCACGGGTATAAGTCTCTCGTAGTTCCTGATACCCACGACACAAGACTTGATCTTAGTGTGGGGTCAGGACTATGTATGTGACTGTTGGGTGATCACGAGCCCCACTACAGTCTAGGGTACGATTGAGAGGGGTTAGGCCGTATAATTCATCACGCTGGCCTATGGCGGATTGTCGGAAAGTTTACATACCACAGAAATTCTTCCGGATCGCAATGGTATGCAGATTTCCTCACGACGTTTCTGTTCACCTTTATAGTGCTTAATGACTGAATGTCAAAACAAATAAGAACATTCCAGAAAAATAATAATACAAAAATAAACAAGCTGTTTAAAAGTAAAGTAAAATAAATGTCTTATCGGTATGCACTTGGCACATTTTCAGAACTAAATGAAACATTACGATGCTTTTTTGGCGACCAGTGTATCGTTTTATAGTGGTAGATAACTTACAAATAAGAGGTCCGCTTGCAAACTGTAGCATAATGTTTCCGAACTTCGTTTATTTATACAAAGTGGTGTTGAAATTAAAATGAATTTTAAATCTGATTTTCCATTCATACATACATAAGGTCACACTTAAGTCCTTGCAAGGATAACTACTAATATTTTAGACAGTTATATAGTATTTAATAATAGTTAATTTCGCTTTATCTTATCAGCCCAGAGTCAGGAATTTGTGCCCGATATGGCGATAGGCTCGCCACCTATCACATTGTGGGCCGGAACGTACAAGGCGAAATGTGGGTGTCCTGGCACCTCTGCATACCTCTTCTGAGAAAAAGGCGTAAGTTTATGTATGTATGTATGTATACGGTTACATTTAAGTCCTTGTAAGGATAATTACTAATATTTTAGACAGTCACCATATTTAATAATAGTAAATTTCGCTTTCATTCGGTCTCAACATAACTTAATTGATACGTCTATAACCTATTTGGTATGGTTGTGGTGGCTGTATTCGCTATTATACAGGATATATCCAAACTGCAACTGAAAACGAAGCCGGGCGATACTATTAGTGACTTCAAACACAATGCAACTACAATTTCGCGAAAATAAAGATACAATGTTTTCTGTATTTTCTTAAGTATCGTCGTATTTGGATGATAAATAGTTTTGTTTTTAATGATGTACACCCATTTATTTATTAATTTAGCAAAAACTATGTATATCCACCACCCAAATTCGGTGAATTTTTAGTTTTTAATTGCATAGTCTGTTGTCAGTACCACCTAGCTTCGTTATCTGTCGCAATCTTGATATACCCTGTAGGTATACACATTACATAATTATCACAAAAATATTCCTATTTACAAATATAAACACCAATTATAGCGATACCTAACCAGAACCCGTTGCGTGAAAATTTCAACACTGAATTGTAAAATTGGAGCGTTTCCAATGATCAATACAAATAAAGGGTACATGATTGGAACAAAAAGATTACCATGCGCCGGTATTAAGCCGTTCGATTGTAGCCTGGGAGCCAAACATTCTTTGCATGCGGAATTGGGAGCTCGCAGTCGATTCTATTTACTTGGTATAAGCTGAATTATAAGATCACGACTGAATTGCCGTGAAAGTAAATGTTACATGTTCTTTTCTTTTTTCATCAAATCTAACAATGGTTTTTATGTACCAATATATTCTATAGCATCCCTCCGAACAAAAAATATATCATAAAATTAATTTTACACGCGTCGCGCATCTAAAACTAAGAATTAGTTTATTGAATGAAAAATTCGGTAAGCATCTAAAAAATACATTCGGTAATATCTCAAACACTACAAAACTGGAAACAAATTCCAAATTGCCAAAGTATAAAATCATTATAATACCTAAATATATTTCCCCCGTACCACAAAATTACACAAATAACCAAAAACCTCGCCAATAAATATTGAACACTCGCATGAAAATCCCAAAAGCTATAAATCATTTTTATCGGCAGATGTTAAGATATTCACATAATCTAACCCATAAGCGAGGGAGAGGGGCGGGGGGAGGGGGAGCTAATGAAGTATTTGAGCGGCGCCCAGTAACGCGCTGTGATTGGTCACTGCATACTAAACATGGCCCGATGAATGAGTTCGTAATCCGCGACAATTGTTTGTTATTTAATAAAAATATGGAAATACGTTTTGTGAATGTACTGGGATATTATTTTTACTTCAGATGAGGCGATGGTTTAATGATGCCATTCGGCGGGTGATGAAGCAATTGTGTATGTTATTGTGTTGAGGGGTGATGGAATAATCTGGATAGTACTGTACTTAGGTACCTACCACTAGGTACAGGGTAGTCACTTTATATAACAATATTAAAAAATCGGGATATCACAGGTTTTTAATTTACAAAGTGAGGTTTGAGACACTATGTTCTTCTAAAATACGAGTACTTTCATTCAGTAAGCTGTATTAATGAATAGAACATTTTATTCTACACATGAAGAAAAAAGGATAAAAGGGCGGTTAAAACATTAATATGTATATTGCCTTGATTTTAGGCAAGATATTACCTGGTGTATAAAAACATATTTTGTATTAATAGGAAAGAGACTATGATTGACTAAAAGAGTTTGAAGTATATTCATTTTTTTTATTTCATTTGAGAGGTGCACAGCTATCAGTAGCAAACAAACATTTAAATTACAAATGGTATACAAAAGATAGCCAATTACGATCTACTACAGATAGGAAACGATAAAACCATGAATAATAATACACTTACTGTAATATTGTACGCTTTAAATTCTACCTATTAATTATATGATATACAATAAAGTCTTGTCCTATATATATCTATAAATCAATTAATTATTCTTACGTCCAAATATCTGCCAAATTCAACAAAACATCCAGAATTTCTTGAGCAAAATTAATGTATTATCTAACAAGGAGCCATGTACAATGAAAATTCGATACCCATTCAAGGTGAGCGGTGGAAGCTAATTCAAACAAATAGGAAACAAATACATAGGTACGCGACCTAAATAAACAAACGTACAGACCAACTAATTAACCTAATTCCTACAGTTCACACCTATTTTATTGGTCGAGGGAATAAAGGATTGCGTTGGTAACTGGTAAATACGGTAATTAGGTATATTTATACTTAACTTTTACTTTCACATATGGTGAGAAATCAACTAGGTATACCTAGTTGAGTAATACATACCAGTCTAAACATAATCTAAACTAAACATAATTACTATTGGCGGAGTACAATATAATATGTTTGTAAAAGTAAATGTAATGTATTATAATTATGCAAGAAAAATGTATTCTTTATATTAAGGAAATAAATAAGGCTTTATTAATACATACCAGTCTGTACGCGTCTCACTGACAGCCATGGGTATCGACCGAAAATTTGTGGTTGTTCAAATACTAATAGCGAATACTGCTTTCCAGAATGGGAACCCTTTCATCTCACATTTGATGTATATACGTGTCGGATATATAATAATAATTTCACCGAACATATTTCCTCTCTGTAGTGTAGTTAGTTCAGTTAACGGGCACGCGTGTCTTTTTTTTTCAGCCTCAGGAAGTCCACTGCTGAACATAGGCCTCGCCCATAGATTTCAACATCGACCATTTCAAAGAGATCTACATCCAGCGACTTCCTGTAATCTTAACCAGTATAGCGGAAACGAATTCTAATCCTCTGTAACCCATAATTAATTCTTGAACCGTAATACCAAATTATATGTATATGGCGATAGGCTCACTCCCTATCACATCGTGGGACGGAACACATAAGGCGAAACGTGCATGTACTGGTAACACTCTGCCTACCCCTTCTGAGATAAAGGCGTGAGTTCTGGGTTAGTTATACCCAAAATGGAATACGTGGTTTAGAACTCGAACCCGAGACCTCACGTTTTACAGTCTATACTTGCTACAACGTGATATTAATTGGCTACAACTTCTTGTAACCGTAGATATGTGAAAGCTTTCATTTATAGCAAAAAAACCTGTGTTAATTACACGCTTCCGCGCATTGTGTTTCGAGCACCATGTCCAGTTACCTCGTATTAATTTATTTTTTGTCAACGATGACCACTTTAATGTCGCAATAGTATACATGTTTTGATGTGGTTGAAGATTTTCTCTGCCACTCATTTTATCAATAATTAACTAGCTGTTTATATCCTTACGAAATAATATTTAAAGTACTTTTAAAATTATTCTATTATAAGAAGATAGACCCAAAATATCTACAAAAAAAACGTTTTGCTCTTTTGTACGACGATAATTACAATCACTTAACAATAATTTAATTTAATAAAACCAGCTGCTAATAAAAAGCACAAAGACATTAACAAAATCACAAGAAGATCTAAGAAATTTCCAGAAAACTAAATCAAATAAACCAATCAAAATATCCAACCGAATTGTTTGTAAGTTATAAGTTCCATTCATTAACTTAATCAAGTGGCGGGCTGGGCGGCGTCGCTAATCTCTCACGGACTCTTGTTAGTATTCAGGGCGAGACTGACGAACCGAACACTTCAAAGACACTTATTTAATATTTGTTTCGCAAATAGATTACTAGCACGTCGCGACGCTGAACTGTGAGCATTGTTAGGGAATTCATTTTTATTTTACTTAACTAAATTTTGCAATAAAACAGGTCATAATTACTAAGATCTCTAGAAATAATTCTGAATAAAAAAGGTCTGAGTGTTTGTGAGACTGAAAAAATCTCGTAGTTCCTGATAGCCACGACACAAGACTCGATCTTAGTGTGGGTTCAGGACTATGTATGTGACGGTTGGGTGTATTTATTTATTTATTTAATTCATTGTTGAGTTTGAATAAGAAGTCCTGAAATAACAATATTTTTTATAGAAGTTTAGTGTAGTGTAATTTTACAGGATAATAAGTAATAATAAGAATAATAGCATTTTTATTGTTATATAATTTGTAAGGCGAGTGCATCTAGAAAAATGTGAAGTAAGTACTCATAATATAAGCACTCAGATTCCGATACATAAGGATTCTAACTTATAAGTTTGTTTATAAAATTAATCCCACAAAGAAATTAATCATATCAATAAACTAAAACATCTCGATAGCAATTGCTTAGTTAAGATCTTCATGATCCACACTGGACCGTCATAACCTTATTATTTGAACAGTATATCGGATTACAACCCGCCAATCTGCACTAGGCCAGCATGGTGGACTATATGGCCTAACCACTCTCAATCGTACTATCGATTGTAGAGTAGACCCGTGCCCTGCAGTGGGACGTATATGGTCTGATACAGATACAGTATATCGGATTACAATGCACTTACTTCAAGCGCATTTTACTGACTTTATATTGTACTAACATGAAATTTCACATGGGGTTTTCTCTATAGTAGGTATACAAGATGATACAGATATCAAAAAGGGGAATAAGCAAATATATATCTATCCAGAAATTCATTAAAACTTTGCCCCATCATAACATAATTCTATACTACAAGTCAAAATAAAAATAGAATACCAAGCAGCGAATTCTTTAGAAAAGCGTTTCAAAGCACCCAACAATAGAATAAAAGCAAAAGCGTTGGCAACTTGAAGTTCTCATAGCTGAAAATTAGATTCCATTCGTTTTATAGAAAAACTTGTCGCCATAGTTATTTTGAGAGTATGATGCCACCGCTTCCACTTACAATGAGCCGCAATGCTGTTTGCTCCAAGGCAGAGACTTCGCTAACTTTATTGTATGAAACATAATATTTGTTATAAGAAAATGGACTGTCGTAAAACTTTAATCAATACTTATATAATAAAGAGGAAAGATTTGATTATTTGCATTAAATAGGGTCTGAAACTACTGGATTGATTTGGAAAGTTCTTTCACCATTAGAATCCTACATTATTCCTATTGAATATAGGCGATATAATATTTCAAAAATATTATTTTGTAAAAGAAATGTTTTAACCTACTCTATGGTATAGAGACGAGCGCAATAGATTCAGAGAGAAAAATATAAAGGAGAACATATGTTTTCTGGGTATAAATTAAGTATTATAGTCATAAAAGATGACACCAATACCAGGAGTAAAGTATTAGCCGTGAGTTCGCTTTGTTTCTTTCACACTTCTGCACCAGTTTTTGCTTAAAAGCTGGCTGTATGCCAACGTTAAACTACAGGGCAAATTCTCAATGGACTTAAGCGACAAAGTAAGATTAATATTAGGTAATCTCTTATTACAAATTTAGCACGATTAGCCCTAAGCATTAAGATTATATCCAGCCCCGACTAAGCTTGTTATATCGAGTATTAAGTCTGGATTATTTAGGATTCCTTTCAAGCTCTGAAAACACTTAAGACCAACTTTTTAAGTTGTGACTTCGGGGAGATTTTTCAAATGATTGTTCACTTTAATTAACTTGGAATGAAGTTTTTTATTAGAACTTTCAGACCATTTGGCGGTCGCTGAGAACAAAGAGTTTAATTACTTAGTTTTAATGCGCGATTACGAAAACAAACATATAGTTATAGCTTGGCAAAAACGAGTCTGTTCTTAATGAGGGCGCGAAAATCGAATTTAATATCAATATGGCAACCGGATATGTAGTATATTCGGTATACCGGTATATCCGATATACTACAACGGAAAATGTTTAGACACTTGTTATTTTTATTTATAGTTGTTAATAGGCTCTTTGTTTATTTTAAATAATAAAACAAACAAAAATCATACAAAAATGTATACAAATACCTACGTAAAAAAATATTCAACGAACACAATGACATTTATAATTATTTTATTGTGTTATCATAATTATTGTTTTTCATTTTATACCAATTGTCACCGCCTCAGACTCTTTTTTGCCTAGTTTAAAACTATTCCATGAATTTTAAAATTAAAAATAATCCGGAATTGGAAAATGCCACATATTTTATTTTATTATAGATTTTTTAGTAGTAAATATCATCATGATCACTGCAACGTTTTTGAAATAGAGATAACAATAATATCCTGACTTAAAACCATTGAATATTTCAGAATAATTCCGTTTTTTGGAACGCAAAATTTATATGATCGCGCTCGATGCAAATATTTGAGTAACGCTATTGAAAACTGCAAATATTCCCATTTCGATGGCACAAAAAAGAAACCGTTTAAAGTTGAACAAAACTATGAGAACAATGCACACATTAACATCGGCAAATTCAATATAAATACGCTGATATTTTTATCATCATCAGCATATCTAAAGAAAAGTTGCCAACGGAGAATTATTTATAATACTAACATTATAAAGACGAAAGATTTGATTGTTTGCATTGAATAGTCGCAAACTACTGGAGCGATTTGAAAATCCCCCGATGAAAATAGGGGTTAAAATATAATCAGAAAAGTATCATTTCGAAAAAAAGATACTCGAATGATATGTAATAGGATATATTGGGCCCCTTCCAATTTCAGAAGGGACACTCGATTATTATTAAGTTTGTATATTAACTAAAAAACAATTCATTCAAATAAAAAATATATAGACATAGCGCAAGGGTATTGCTCGTTACATACTATCTAAGAAGGAGGTTCTCTCAGTGAGAAGGATGGTTTCTCAAAATAGACGACGAGTGTCATTCAAGAGCAGATCATACTTCTTAAGAAATTCCAAGTGCATAACAAGTTAGTGCCCACTGGCGATAAGTGCGGTAGAAGATACCACAGGAGTTTGACGCGAAACAAATAGAGTTCAAATTAAAAACTGATATCATCCTACCAGTTAATAACAATATTTTATACTAGCGGCCCGGCACGGCTCCTCCCTAGTGCAGGTACACTTTGAAAATATTCTATCGCCTTTGTTTATCAAAGATAATAAAGGATTCGAATGGTGAGAGAATTTCTCAACTCGTTACACTAGTTTAGGAGCCTATTCCGTGCAAACAAATAATCCAATCTTTCCTCTTTATAATATTAGTTTAGATTCAGTACAATTTATAGAAAAAACTAGCGGCCCGGCCCGGCTTCGCTCGGCTGCAAACACTTTTTGAGTCCAGTCCATATCAGATGCATATTATTTCGCGTAGTTACTGTTTTTTATTGAAACTCTACGTGACTGCCTTCCTTTATACTGCTTGTTTCGTCCCGTCCCGTTATATCCCGTCCTATCACATTTCAATATATTCCATGGCTTAAAGCATGCAATCCTATCCAATTATATCCCGGGATAAAAAGCCTATGTGTTAATCCAGGGTATCAGATACGTACATACAAAATTTAATCAAAATTGATCCAGGTATCTAAGCGTGAAGAGGTAACTAACACACAAACCTCGCCTTTAAAATATTTGTAGGATAATCGAACACAAACCCTAGTTAATTAAGTGAAATATCTGTACACGCCAGCAATACATACTCCATACTACTCCATGTCAATATGTTTCGCTCGAGGTAATCTCCGCGACCCATGAGTCCTAGCTTTCGTTCTGAATCGCATAAAATGTTTACTTAAACAAACATTCGTTCTCGGAACATATTGTTTGCTAAACTGGTATTTGTTCAGGTCTTATTATCCGCTATTTTTGAGTAAATATCAATATTACCTAATCGTTACGAGCAGTGTTTGTATCAAAATAATATACGTTTATGAAATATCAATTTGCACTATTTTTAAAGTACTTTGTATTCTTATAAGCATTATTTGTTGCCAACAAATTTGATATGAATATGAAAGATCAATTTACACTATATTTAAAATACTTTGTATTTTTATAAACATTATTTGTTGCCAACAAAGATATGAATATGAAAGATCGATTTATACTATATAAATAGTTTGTAATCTTATAAGCCTAGTAAACAACTCATTTTATACTCTAAAATAGGTAGTAGGTGTGAGGTAACAAAGAGTTAAAAGTTTATTATATTAGACAAAATCAATTCCAATAGGTACCTAAACGTGGCTTGAGGCCAAAATTAATTTCAAATACTAAAAAATATTGTTCACGGTTCACGGCTAATGGACATATAAAATCAATATATGCCCCACGAATATTTTTTGCGCCTTTTTTATTATTTCTACGAAACGTGAAGAGATTTTTTCACAATTTTAGATTTTGTGGATTTTTTTGTGAATCTTTATTTTTATTTGAAAGCTTCATGTAATAATATTCTGATATGACATATTTTATCACTTTAAAAATAAGCAACCGACTCACCTGGTAACTTATCACTGCCTGAACCCTCTCGAATTCCAAAAAATCCAGTAAAAATATATTGCATTGCGACCTGCAAAAAAAATAAGAACATTCTTACTCCGAGAAAATGTTCGAATTTATCCATCTTCAATGAAAAACTTTGAGATATAAACTATTTTTCGAATAAGTTGACGCAGACTGGTGGAGAGAGCTATCTAGCGCTTAACTTTGCGAGTTCCTACTCATGATCTAGTAAAATAAGTTTGAATGTGCGTTCCTCCGTCCTCGGTCGAGTTGACGGAAAATAGAAACTTTATGTCCGATCAGATTGTTGGGAAAACTGAAAATTAAATTGCATCACGCCTTAGGACGGAAATAAGTTCGGCGGAACTGTGATTATAACTCAGAATTTTTGTCAGATATAATATTTTTCATCAGAAATTATGAGATCCGTAGGAGAACAAAGGTTATCGAAATAGCCTATAAGATTTGCAAGTTGAGTGAGTGGAGGCCACGCACAGGCAAGAGAAATGTAGGACGAGCGTCTACAAGATAGATGGACGACCTGACTAAAGTTGCAGGAAGTCGCTGGATGCAGGCCGCTTCCAACAGGTCGATGTGGAGATCCTTGAGGGAGGCCTATGTCAGCAGTGGACTGATTTTTTTCTGTACTCAATAATGTGTAACGAGTGTCCCCACCGCACTATTTAAATTTTGATGCTGTTTTTAAATGCATTTTTTAATAAAGGATATTTTAAAGGAGCTTAATGCCGTCATAAATTCCTTTTCAGAAATCACTTATAGTTATAAGGTTTCACATACCGAAAAGTAATAAAAAGTGGAGTGTCCAACCTGAGATTGGCACCTATTACCCCACGATGCAAATATATACTTGCAACTACTAAACCAATGAGGCGAGTTCCACTATGTTATAAATTTCTATAAAATATCTGAAATATGAATAAATAAAATGAAACAATACTGATTTCTATGACTTGCACCGTCATCCAGCAAGGTAATAGTGCAACCAGCAGTTTCATTCTGTTGAAGCCGATTACGACTTTCTATAGGGCGCTGTTACATCGTCGTCCAATAACACCCGACGCGAGATGCGCACGTTTAGAAACACGGTTACACCCGCGTGCTTCATACATAATGGTGTTTTAAAATCATCGCGATATCTTGCTCTGGTAAGATTATTTTTATACATTTTAAGAGTGAACAAATTTTATAATATTAATTAAATATTATGCGAAAAGTGATAGTTGAAATATTGCAAAAAAGTCGTTTAATAATGCTTGTAATTTTCTTCACTTAATTGTACACACCGAATATTTTTTTAAGCGTACACAAAACAGCGTAATGAATCCAATAAATAACAGGCGATGAATTCAATACCGGTCGCCATAAAATTGGTTATGATTTAAACGCATTCAGCGCCTCATTGGAATGCTATGAAAAGCATTTCATCTTATTACATAAATGACGTGGTTTGACTTTAAATAAAAAATCTATTGAATAAGTAATTTTGCCGGTCGTCGTTAAAATTCTTTTCAGATAAATATTTTTAGTCCATCTGCATGATCTTGTAGGTCTAATTTTAAAAATATTTTTATGGCTGAATGCCAGTGGTCATTCAACTCGCAGTATGGGTTTGAATGGTTAATCGATTAAAGGAATATTGTCCCACTGAGGTTCGGAAAGCGATATAGATATTAACAGTCTTCTGGGCACATCGGATAGAACATCGGTTATGTAACAATTGGCGTTTTATAAATAAATAATAATAAATAACACCCAACAGTCACATACATAGTTCTGACCCCACACTGAGATCGAGTTTTGTGTCGTGGGTATCAGGTACTACGAGAGACTTTTCGGTCTCACAAACACCCAGACCTCGTTTCACAGGCGGCGTCTAACCAACTGCGCCACGGAGGCTGTCATTCCACAAATATAATATATACCAATGTTTACGACAAACACATTTTGCATGAGAAGTGTAAATTGATTGGGCATGGTGAACATTTTCTGCAAAATTGTAAAACGCAACTTCATTAAAAAAAAATACACGAAATTCTACTAATATATAAATGGGAAACTTTGTGTGTTGGTTACGTCTTCACGCTCAACCAACTGAATTCATTTTGATGAAATTTTGTATAGGAGTAAGAAGTGGATAACATCCTGGATACATAGGCTACTTTTTATTTTGACAAATGTAACATTCCTGTGGTATGTGTAAGGAATTGAAATATATTGGATACTCTTTCAACCTCAAAGGAAAAGGATGAGAATTTTAAAGTGCGGCAGTCACGTTGAGTTTAAATATTTAAAACAAATCACGCGAAATAGTTCCTATGTTGTAAAGTGGACTGGAAGTAAAAAAGTCAGAAAGTATCTCCATTCGAGCAATGCCAGTGCGGACCGCTAGTATACGATAAAAGGATTAAGTATATATATCACCGTTAAATTGTGAATACCGTTAGATTATAATCTATCTCGCGAGATTGTGAACTGTCGAAAGATTGTGAACCGTAGGTTAGGCTAGGTTAGGTTTAACAGTTTCACTTCGATAGATTATAATCTACCGAAAAATGATACGTTAAATTGCTAGCAATATGTTACGGTTCAGAATCTTTGGATAGTTCACAATCGCGCGAGATATATTATAATCTAACGATATTTACAATTTTACGGTGGCATATACATACTAAAATCACGTGACGTCATATGTCCTTTTTTTAAACATCCGAAAAGAAACGATTTATTATCAAATTAGTCAACAAAATCTTACCTCTTAATCCAACTACATATCACACGCAAATTTTTCTAGAAACGATACCTACCACAATCTCAAAATATGTACACGTCAATAATAGTATTAATGAAGCACTCAGCGTGTTAAATCTACAAGAAGACGTACGTCTACCCGCGTCAACACTATGTTTACCCACTACCTTGCTTATATTACCCTCTATTATTAGGTTACCCTTTTCCAAATGTCGAATGGTAGCTAGACGGCTACATTTGTGAATAAATTGATTTTTGGCTTCACACCAATTGTAATAAGATATTTTGACCATAAAGACATGAACGGTTGCTATTTGGGAAGTATTCGGATAATAATTTTACGAACCTTATGTTTATCCGTTTTTGGTTATTTGTACTAATATTGTTGTTGTTAAAAAACTCCGTGCAAGCTTTACTCTCACAGTGCGCGGCGAGCATTCACGTGCGACGCACATGTTGTGCTACGACCGACGCAGTGATTGAGATACTATTTGTTTCAATATTTTATTTATCGAAGCATACGGTACGACCTTATCTATCAACGCAGGCCGGCTGCAAGCCGGCCTTTGTTAATTATGGATAATAGATGTAAAAGTTTGAATGACTTGGAACAATTAAGAAGTATAGAAGATATTGAGAACGAAGAAATGCCAACTAGAGAGGACAGAAGTATGTCAATAGACACGGATGTGGAGAGAACTAATGGACCCAGGAAAAGAGTACGAGATGATAACTCTTCGGAGGAAGGGTGGACAACAGTGACCCGGGTAAGAAAAATCGGAAGAAGAGAAAAACAACAAACAGGAAATGAAAAGATTCAAGTATGCGTCACGAGCCAAACACCATTGCCAAAACAATTTGCACTAGCGCGACTGTTTAAAGAGCATAGTATTAGCCATATTTTTAAAGTAAAGTTTGTTAACACTTATAAAATATTAATAACGTTTGATGAAGAGGCGAGTGCAGACAAACTAATTGCATCAAAAGATTTTGAAGCCTTAGGGTGGAGATGTCAAAAAACAGCGGAGGTTGGTATGTCTTTTGGGGTGATCAAAAATATTGAAGGGAATATTTCCGAAGAGGAGATAATTAAGAATATGACCAGTGATGTAGAAATTATAACTGCAAGACGATTGAAAAAACGCAGTGACGATCAAGAAGAACAATGGACCCCAAGCGAAGCAGTTCGTATTGGGTTCAAGGGTTCTCTTTTGCCGCCTTATGTTTATATCTACAATATGAGAATAAAGGTGGAACCATATGTCTTCCCAGTTACTCAATGTTCAAAATGCTGGAGATATGGGCATACTGCAAAATTTTGCTCAAATAAAAAAATAGTCTGCCCAAAATGTAGTAATTCGCACGAGAATTGTGACACCAAAAATTTTCACTGTAGTAACTGCTCCGGAAGTCACATGGCTTTAAATAGGATATGCCCAATTTATCAAAAGGAGCGGAAAATCCGGGAGCTAATGTCTGAATTTAATGTTACCTATAGAAAAGCTTTAACATTATATGTTCCCCGTACTCCAATATCGGAACGTATCGCAAACCCACCCAACTATGTATCGGAAAGAGACAAACTGCGGCAATGTAATGTTACGGATACACCTCCTGAGATGAACTTCGAAACTACTAACATGGACACATCCCATGAAAACATAACATTTTATCCGGGAATACGTCTCAACAGTCCTGGTCTCACCAAGAGAAGACAGAGGAAGCCACAAAAAGGACGAAAAGATGGTATAGAAAACCAAATAGAGGAGAAAATTCAGGGACGTAGAGAACCGGAGAGGAATAAGGCAACTCAACCACCAGAATCCATGATATACGACTGTGATAAAGGTTGTTCGGACGATTTAAGTGAGGACGCACAAGATAATACAGACGATAAAGTGACAGACGATAATAAAGAAGCCGTTACTCTTAATGTATTGCTAAGAAAATTAAGAAATATTATTTTTAGTAAGCACTCAATAGAATATAAGATAAAAATTCTCGTTAAGACCTGTATAGATTGGCTTATAACTAAATTACTTTGCAATATTTCGGTAAGTTCTCTATTTAATTACAATAATCATTATGGATAATAGTTGTCCCAACTTTGCTATAAATGTACTACAGTGGAATTGTCAAAGTTTTAAGCCTAAATTATTGCTCTTTGAGTGCTTGCTTTCTCAGGAAAAAATACATATTGCTGCTTTAAATGAGACTTGGCTTGACTCTGCTATGAATGTAGTTATTAAAAATTACAACATATTTCGGCGGGATAGATCTGATTCCTATGGCGGTGTAGCAATCCTATCTCATAGGTCTATTAAAACAGTTCTTTGCCCTTCAGTTAGTATAAATTCTGGAATCGAATTAGTACACGTTAAAATAAGTAACTGCCAAAAAATAGAACATGTTATTTCGATTTATTGCCCTCCTACGATTCATACCACTCAAAGTGACTGGGACTATATTTTTTCTATTTCTGATAGGAAAACTCTTATCTTGGGCGACTTCAATGGCCACCATAACAATTGGTCATTTAAAACAGATAATAGAGGCAACCAAATATTTAATTCTATGTTAAACCACAATTTCATTTATTTAAATAATGGAAGTCCAACTAGGATTAAATCCGTTAGGGGTATCATTCAAAAATCATCACCCGATATCTCCTTTATCTCTTGCGATTTAGCTTTAGATTTCAAATGGACCGTTACGAATGAATCCCTTGGCAGTGACCACCTCATAATAAAATTAGCATATTCTACACAGATAAATCGCGATTTTATTAAGAAACGAAATTTTAAAAAAGGTAACTGGGATTTGTATTCATCGTCGGTTGAAAATTCATTTTTAGATTTCACGATTCCAGAAGACCCTCAATTGTTTTATGACACATTTTTAAATAAGATACAAACAGCTGCGGACATGTATATTCCTTTCATTAAAATTCCCCAAAACGTATGCTCAAAATTCATACCCAAACCATTCTGGAATTCAGAACTATCAAGAGCAGTAGCTGAGCGTAGACTTGCGTTAGCAACTCTTAGACGTTGTCCCTCACCTGGCAACTTAGATAATCTCAAAAAGAAAATAGCTGATGCACAGAGGTTAATTCGTAGAGCGAAATGCAATTCTTTTCAAAATTTTTGTTCTTCTATTGATGAAAACTCTTCAGCTTCGGAAATGTGGCGCAAAATGAAATGGATGAAAGGTCGGCATGTCGGTGTTCAACATGTTGATAAGCACAGATTGGTGGAGTTACTTAAGGAGTTAGCGCCTGATTTTGTTTGTTCAGCACCCCCGCAATTCGAAAACACCAATACTGTTTTAGAATCAGATATATCTATCCAAGAATTGCATAACTGCATCAAAAACCGCGATAGCGCACCGGGCTTCGATGATATTTCCTTTTCTATGATTGCACACCTCCCCCTTAGTGTTAAAAAAATCTTGCTTGAATTCTTTAATTATTGTTACACTTACGCATTTGTTCCATCTCAGTGGAGGGAAGCCAAAATAGTTCCTATCCCGAAAAATAATTCATTAACCAGTCTACGTCCAATAACTTTATTATCGTGTATCTGTAAAACATTCCATTCAATACTTAATAAAAGACTCGAATGGTACTTTGAAAAATTATCCTTATTTCCAGTTGACATGGTCGGTTTTCGTAGGACACGATCGTGCTTGGACAATCTGACTCATCTTGTAACTCAAATACAGTTAGGATTTTGTAATGATTTGTGCACAGTGGGATGTTTCATTGATATTTCTAATGCGTACAATAATGTAGATGTAGGTAGTCTGATTAAAAAAATGGCGCAGTTACAAGTTGGGTCAAAAATGTGTAGGTATCTATGGTCATATCTCAGTATAAGAACATTGAACATCTCAATCGATAAAGATACAATAACAAGATGTACCAGTCGTGGCCTAGCTCAAGGTGACCCGTTGTCGCCTATCTTATTTAACATTGCGACCATCGACATATGCAGAAGTATTTCTTCTGCGTATATATCCCAATATGCTGACGACTTCGTGGTATTTATAACTGAAAAATACGTTAACAATGCTGTGATTAAATTAAATTCAGCCGTCGATGATATTACTTCAATGCTCAGGAAATTAGGATTAGAAATTTCCCCGTCTAAAACCAAATTAGTAGTCTTTAAAAAAGGGGGTTATAAAAATAATATTAATTTTTCTATTGATATTCAAAATATACAAATGTGCAATAGTGTAAGATATTTAGGATTATGGCTTGACAGCTCTTTGAGATGGGGCAAACATATCAATGAGACGGCAAATAAAACATTAAAACTCATCAATATTTTAAAAATTTTAAGCGGTTTTAGTTGGGGCTTGCATCAAAAACATTTACGACGGCTATATATAGCTATTATACGTAGCAGAATCGATTATGCAAGTTTTTTATACGATAATAGTTGTCAATCTAACTTAATGAAATTGGACAAAGTACAAAACCAAGCCTTGCGTATAATTGGCGGTTTCATTAAATCCACACCTATACATATTATGGAAAATGAGTTATGTTTGCCGCCCCTATTTATTCGCAGAAGATATTTAGCGGGGAAATTTTGGTTAAAATCGAATTCAATAAAAAATAATAAAACGTGCAATGTAATTGATGATCTGTCAAGACATAACTCTTCTCGTTATTGGTCCTATCGCAAATTACCGGTGATTATATCTATGCATTTATCCCTTAAATCATTCCCAATCCACTCCAGTAATATTCTTGAAATGTATTCTTTGCAAACATGGGTTAGCAATATCAATTTGTTTGATGTTATAATAGATCGTATTCCCACATTAAACCGAGCTAAATGTCAGTATAGCTGTACTACCATAAATAATATTTGTACTAAATATATTCAACAAAAATATTCTAATTTTTGCCAGGTTTATACAGATGGTTCCAAAATTAATAATACAGGTGGAGCAGCTTTTTTTGAGCCTTTGAATGAAATTTATGTGAAACTCAAAATTGATTCCAATATCTCAATAATGCACATTGAGTTAGTTGCAATTGCCGAAGCTCTCTCTTATCTAGATACAATTAATTATGACAAATTTGTTATTTTGACTGATTCCAAGAGCGCATTGCAACACCTGGCTCGGTGTACCTCGCCCATGCGAGGTAATCCGATAGCCTACACTATATTGGAATCTATACTAAAGCTGCAAAATAATAAAAAACGTATTATTTTACAGTGGATACCTTCTCACATACAATTAAAAGAAAACGACAAAGTTGACATGTTAGCCAAGCAAGCCATTGTTGATGGTGTTCCAATGTTTATTACTCCGTTATATTCTGATTATATAAGCTATATTAAGAAACAATGTATAAATTCCTGGCAAGAGTATTTTGATAGAAGATCAAAAGAAAAAGGTATTTGGTATCAAACTATACAACCTCAGATAACTACGCATCCATGGATTGATCAATGTATTTTAAATCGCAAAATGTTAATAATTGCGCTCAGATTGCGATCCGGACACATCCCATCAAATAAATTCTCCTTTCTACTGAAAAAAGTACCATCTCCCAATTGCGATATATGTGGAACTATAGAAGATGTCCAACATATTTTGATGGAGTGTGTCCGGAATGAAAGCGATAGAAAGTTGATTTTTGGCAATAACACAATATTAGAAGTGGGTATTTGTAATAGCATTTTAGCAAACCCACTATCAGATACAGCCATGAAACTTTATAATCTAGCTATTAAGTGTTTAATTAAGTCTTAGACAGAAAAAGTACTTGTATTTCTTCTCATTGGGCGGTATGGTCGCAGAGCGACAAAGCCTTTAAAAACAATAAATTAAAAAAAAAAAAAAAAAAAAAAAAAAGCTTTACTCTCCTATTATTGAAGATGCTCGTAGCAGGATACATAAGTATCGTATACAAATATAATGAGTTATCTTCTTTGGAGATTCTAATAAATAAAAATAAAATATAAATATAATATCGTCTCGTAATATAAGAATGAACGGTGAAGGAAAAAATCGTGAGGAAACCTGCCTACCATAGCGATTTATAAGAATTTCTATGGTATGTAAGTCCGCCAAACCGCACTAGGCCAGCGTGGTGGACTATATGGCCTAACCACTCTCAATCGTACTCTCGATTGTAGAGTAGGCCCGTGCCCTGCAGTGGGACGTATATGGGCTGATACAGAAAATAAGAATTAATGACTCGAAACCGTGATAATATTTGGCCTCGAATCGCGATAGTTTTCTCGGCCTCCTAGACACAGCTTGCTAAAACCGGCTATGAAACAAGAGGTCGAGTTTCGGTCCCCCATTGAGACGAATATTAGTGCGGCCCAAAATATTTGTTACAACTCTGGTAATTGAGACCAAAAAGACTCGTAGTTCTAATTTCGCTATAGCTCATAACTTATTGCGGGGCAGGACTATGTGTATTCTTTGATGTATTCATTTATTTTTATTTTATTTTTTTTAACTGAATAGCGAGATGAGCATGCCGTTCACCTAACGATAAACGATAGGAATCGTCATCAATAGCAGAAATACTAAAAAAACACCTTGTGTTACAAAGCGATGGCAATTGGCATTCCACTGCGCTCGCCATCCTGAGATATAAGATGTTAAGTCTCAATATGTCCAATAGTTACTCTGGCTACAATATCCTTCAAACCGAAACATAACAGTACAATATCACAGCTGTTTGGCGGGATATACATTGTGATGGTACCTACCCAGGTGACCTCACACATGTGAGAGATCTACCGCCAGTAAGTTTATATAGGACACGATAGATATGTTTTCATTTTATATACAAAAGTAGCTTGGAAAGTATAAATATCTCACTAAAACCAATCACGCAAGAATCTAATGACTAATCCTATGCTCAAAATAGACACAGTGTGTAACTATCTGAACAGCGTATCCCTCATTTGCAATGTAATCTACTGTGATAGCTTAATGCAGGTAAACATTGGATCATTAGCCGATCTAGCAATATTATGTATATTGTTTATATGAATTACTAATACTGTTAACGAATTAAACCACTTGCTAACCCTGATTAGCATAATATAGTCATAGAATCGGATGAACTGATCGTTTCACTAAACGTCTAAATGTAGTGCGGAAATATTAGGACTGCAATGCATCTGGTGTAAAAGTAAGGGTCATACTTAACTACAACGAAATAATTGTTAAAAAAAATATTCCATGTACGTCACACGTACGCACTGCAAGTCACCAGCCTACTCCACTGCTCGGTTACATCTATTTATGGTACTCTCAATCGTACTCTCGAATCTCGATTGTAGAAGAGGCCCATGCCCTGCAGTGGGATGTATATGGGCTGATAAAGTACAGTACAGTAACCTCACAAACGTATTGCTTGACGTGGTATAAGAATATAAAAAAATCCGAGCATCAAGTGAAGCCAAAAATAACCTGATGAAAAGTTAATGCATTCTTCAGGCCTTATTCAAAGTATAATCCTATGAATTTATAAAAATAATTTTAAAATATACATTATTCATAGATATAGTCGTCTAACGTATTTTGAATCTTCAAGTAATCTTTGAAAATACTTGTCAACCTTGAAATACGTAAGTATAAAGATAAAATGGCACAACCCAAGTCCTAAGCCGAACTCCTTGACTTACGGCTATACTCAAAGACGTTTTAGTGCAAATATTTTTTAACATAGATTATCTGTGTAAAATCTATGCTTAGTAATGAGAAGGGGTAAGCAGAAGCTATTAGGACACCCACATTTCGCCTTGTATGTTCCGTCCCACGATGTGATAGGAGGCGAGCCTATCGCTATACTGGGCACAGATTCCTGACTTTGGGCTGATAATTAATAGGAAAATTTAATTTAGCGCGACCTGGGATTAGAACCCTAGACCTCAGCTTGGTAAGTGTAACGTAATACAACTATGCCATGAAAGCAGAAGTAATGATTTAATTCACATTAAATATATCTGAGTGTGAGAGTTAGCAAAACAAAGCACAACTTTTATAAATAAAGTAATTTCCAATAAATTAGCAAATAAATGCAATATGCCCCACGTAAGCTGAAAGTTTTCAATGATGTGCACTCACTTTTCACTTGCTACGGCGACACCCTGCCAACGCTAATTTAAACTTTGACTCAAATAAAATTACTGTCATAAAATTTCCGACAGCTGTGAGCGTTATGATGTATGTAGTAATTTTTTACGCGTACAACCCAGATTCTAGATTGTTGTAATTACATTTGTAAATTGTTATATGATAAGATACAGAATTTAGATATTCCTATTAATTCTGGTTAAAATACTATATTGACTTACTTTTTAAGTCTTGCAGATGTAAGTACTTGCTACTGTATAGTTGATAAGAATTATATCGAAAGATATCGAAAATACGACCTCTTGTTTCTAACGGTTATTCTTTGTATCCAATGTATCTTTAACAATACGTTAAAATAGCTACCATTACTATATCGATACAATTCTACGCTTCATTAAATAAATATTTACATATATATTTATCTTAGTTATCTATAAATATATGCACCATATCTATACGTCTCGATCTTTTTCATTGAAGCATAAAATGCATCGAAATGTCTAATAAAATCTCTTGTTAAATAGATTATAATAAAGAACTGCCGTTAGCCGGCTTCCCCCAACATACTACCTACAGAATGTACTCTGTGCTAGCTACTAGTTAATTTATCAAACTTTAATAAAACCTTTGATATTCGACAGTTTCATATATTTTTATGTTAGTTTAACAAATTGAAAAACGAATAATTGAACACCAAGCGAGCCATTGAAAGGAAAATTCGATTGCATGTTCATTTGTAATCTGATAGGATCTGTCATGACAGTTAATGGATTAAAAAGAAATAAATCATAAATGTATCCAATTGTAGATCTTTTATTTAGGTACTCGGATAATGAATATTTAATATAGATACGTTTATGAATACTTTATGCTAGTTGCTTTTCAAAGTGTGTGTAATGGTACGACCATTATTTACTTTACAAAAAAACTTAATAAATGATATAGACAGATTTATTAAAAATTGCTTTCGATATACATAGAATCATAGAGATTATCTTAGACGAACAAAATTTATTTATTAAGTCACGGCTACATATACAGCTAAAATTAAAAGTATAATGATTTTCAGGTATTCAACTACCGTTTAAATTCCACTACGACAACATTTATACTCAGCCATTTTCTTATTACAATAGATTCCGAACAAATAACACATTCCCAACACTCATCCAACAAAATATAAAAACTAATATCGATACATTACACTCGTCGAAATAGCAAAAACTTAAAGAGACATTCGTCCAATTCACGCGACCGAAAACTTCAGGCAAAATATACTTTATTCATGCCACAGCGGCCGCTGTTCGGAACCAATGAATTTGTATGACGTAGATAACGCGTTTTATTGTCACAGTTAGTAAATAAATTCTCTCGCATCCACCAATCATGTACAGGGATCACGTAGCGCGCCGCTCCGATGAAAGGTATAATCCAATCAATTATTACGCTCGTGTTCCAATTCTGCACTGAAATGCAAAGGCTAAGGATTTAATCCCCGAAAAAATCTTGGAAAATAATTGTATAGGTGACGTTTTTTAAGCACATCTAAAAAGGAGCAAAAAATGTTTCATGACTATGGTTTTATCTGTAATGGTGCCCGGTATTTTATTCCACCCCATGGATGATTTGTTTCTGTATCAGCTCATAAACGTCACACCGCAGGCCACGGGCTTCCTCTACAACCGAGAATACGAGTGGTTAGGCCATATAGTCCACGACGCTGGCTTAGTGCTGGTTGGCGGATCCTAAATGTTTAATAAATACCCAGCATATGTAAAAAAATATAAATCTATACCTAGGGCACCCCTTCATCCCTCCATCAACCTTTGTAATTACAGGTGAGGAAAAGAAGATTGAAAGACGAAGGAATATAAGCAACGTAAAATTCTCATTTCACCTGAGTCATCTAAGAGACTGAAGAAACGTAACAGTCCAATTGACATGTACTCACAAGAAAAGTGTATACATATAATAAATGTAAAATGAACTATCGCAACATTGTTTGTACTTTCATAATCGCCTATTAGAGCGGTAATGGCTGGCATTATATATTCTAGTGCTAGTAAAATAAAGCGCAGGTTATGGAGTTTATGTGCTTATTTAATATAAGTAAGGCAGTTGGGGTAACACCGTAATACAAGGATACAAGCAAGGATGAGTAAGGGGTAAGAACGTAAACTCATTTAAAATATAGGAATTTACGTTCTGACCCTTTTCATCCTTGTATTGTAGTGACCTTAATCCATTTTTCTGTTACAGGAAGGCACTGAATGCAGGCTGTTTGTGGCGGAACGCTGTGCACTTTCTTGTGAAATTCAATGGTACAAAAGGCATACCAAAAAAAAAAAGTATGATACAAACATGAGAGCCTCCGTTGTGCAATTAGTTAACCGCTGGCTGCGATACGAGAAGCCACGGGTTCGATCTCCGTACCGAGGAAAGGTTGGGTGGCTCACAAGTATTTTGTTCGGGTATTTGTGAAGCCGAAAAGTCTCGGTACAAGACTCAGTTGATCTTAATATAGGGTCAGGACTATGTATGTGACTATTGGGTGTATTTATTTATACAACCAGTTCATGTGGCGGTTGTGGTGGTTATTGTATGATATATTTCCTTCCATTTCTTTTCATTTCTTCCATAGCCCGAACCTTAGGAGCATGTCTGTTCCAACTCTCCTGAGAATATTTTAGTTGTTTGTGGACTACGGTCAACATATTGCGCAGGCCGCACGATCTAAGCTACGCTAGAAGAAAGATATTTTTTAAAAGCACTTTATATTATGTTAAGAATAATATGAAAAATTAGTTAAATAATCCTTAAATTGGTGCATAAAATGTAGTTCATAACTTTAAATAATTGTTAATACATAAAATTAATAAAGAAGATCTATCAAAGTTCGACTGTTGTTAGTTCTAGGCGTAATTAATAAAAATTCACAACACAGGACGCCTTTGAATAAACAATTCCACTGACATGACGTCGGTTAACACCTAACATGAAAGCAACCACGTTTGACGAAGGTAAACTTCAGTCACTCCATGGAATTATAGTTTTCTCTTGTCATTAGTCAATGGTAGGGGTCGTGAAAGCACGTCATAATATATTTATTTATTTAAGCCAGTTTATTCCTTAATAGTTATTAAACATAGGGTATATTTAGAACAATTCTTGAAAATATTCATTAATTACGTACTCATTTATACCAAAAAATATAAAAATAAAGTTAAGCAAAAAAAAAATCCATGCATTAATATTAAGGACCTTTTTATTGCTGTGAATCGCGAGACGAGCATGCCATTCGCCTGATGGTAAGCGATACGACCGCTCATGAACAGTAGAAAAACCAAACAACACCTTGAATTATAAAGAAATGCTTGGCATTCCACTGCGCTCGCCATCCTGAGACATAAGATGTTAAATCTTAGTATGTGCAGTAGTTTCTCTGGCTATAATGTCCTATAATCCGAAACATAACAGTGCATCAACACTGCTGTTTGGCGGGAGAAATAGACATTGCGGTGGTACTTACCCAGATATAAGAGCCCTCTCACACATAAGCGTCCTTTTCAAAGAGTAAAGGCCTCCTCCATGCTATTATCTCTTTGTCCTTTGCATTCACAATCCAGTCTTCTCCGGCTATCTTTTTAATTTCGTCTATCCATCTTTCTCTAGGCCTACCTCTATTTTGTTTTTTACGGCCATATAACTATAAGGATGAATGATAGATGGATAAGGAAAAATGGACTAAAAAAGTTACTACACGCCAGAATATCTTAATATAAATTCCGACACTTGACTGGCTATTTAACAAAACATATTATGAACCAGCACTACTAAATACTATAAAGCAATGTCCCTTTGTATTGTATTTGCATAGGGATCTTGATGCGGTTTTTTTAATAGATGGAGTGGTTAAAGTGAGCACGAGCTCATCCACTGCAATCTTGGTGTCCGCGGTGGCAGATAAACTCCAAGGACGTCGCTTGAGATGGTATGGCCACGTCCTAAGAAAACCAGGTACGTCTGGTACGTCGGTAATGTGTACCTGTGTCTCAATATCCCCTGCCTCGACTGCGGGGTAGACCAAAGATGCGCTAGCTAGATGTCATCAGGGAAGATATGAGGGTCAATGGCCTTACTGTTGAGAATGCCGAAGATCGGGTGAAATGGAGGAGAATTAGACAGAAAGCACCGGCCGAGATAACGCCAGGTTATACACCTGGCGGATAATACATATATATTATTGTAGAGAAATATATTTGCACCCGGGCGAATCTGGGTCGAACCGCTAGTAATAGAATAAGACCTCTCAGATTTCAAGACTTCCAGTTCCAGCAAAGTTTTATAAATAATTATGAAACTATTAAACAATAGTTTTAAATGTCTTGAATGAAAACTTTTAAGTTAGCTTCATGACGTGCTCTCGTGAAGGAATAAGCGGACTGGTTTGCTACAATTGTTATTAAATTGCACTTGAAACTTTTCTTTTGAACATAAATTTAATTACGAATGCCCACCGAGTAGTTAGTTAAGTTTGTTGTCATCCGATTGCCACTGTTGGCACCGTTACACTCTTTGGATCTTTTGCTGAATTAATAAATGCATTCATAAAGATCGTGGCCAGTGTTCTCTCTGAATTAACGAAATTAAGCTACTTTCCTGTTATAAAGTTTGTTCTTTAAATAGTTAATTGTGTGCTTGTATTTTATATATTTTAAATATGTTTTTTATTAAATATATCTTTTGTTTACATTAATTGATGGTGGTGGTAGGTCTCTCATATGTGAGAGGCCATCTAGGTAGGTACCACCGTAATGTCTATTTCTGCCGTCAAACAGTGTAAATGCAGTGTTGTGTTTCGGATTGAAGGGCATTGTAACCAGGGTAACTCCTGGACATATTGAGACTTAACATCTTATGTCTCAGGATGGCGAGCGCAGTGGAATGCCAAGCATTGTTTTGTAATTCATTGCAGCAGTGTTGTCACAATGTCGGGCCAGATTTTAAAAAATCAATGTATTGTTCGGTTTTGCTACTGTTTATGAGCGGTCGTATCACTTACCATCAGTCGAACGCCATTCTCGCCTCGCCATTCATTGCAATAAAAAAATTGAGTACGCGTATATCAACCCTGCTTTATTGAAATTTATAAATCAGTGTAAAAAAGCTTCGTATAATCTAATATGTAGCCAAAATTCACTAACATAGTTCTTAAATATAAAAAAAATCGAATTTTGTGTCATAATTATCATCTTACCAGTGTCGTGACCACAAAACACTAAAACGTGATTCGATGTTTAAATAGGCATTCTTAAAATAATATGTGTTAATTCCATATTTCTAAGTTACAAAAGGATTTATTACTTATTATAATTTTACATATTGTTTCACCTGTTTACACAGAATAGAGAATTTAATATATTTTTAATTTAAACCGTATGATAAACAAACCTAATTCTGCTTTAGTTCGCAAAACCACTCATAAATTACAACCATATTTCCACACGGCGGACAACAAACGAAAAACAAATGCACCGGTAAACCGCGTCAGCAAGACAGCCATAAAAGATATATTAATGCGAGACAAACAAAAATATTCACAAACCTAATTACAGGGAGGAAATGTAAGTAATATACCGGAGGCTCCGGGAAAACAAACGGCGTGCCACACCGGACAGCACGCATCAAAAGGAGTTTTTCAAGGAAATGAGGTAACTTTCTCCACCCAGAGTCTAATTCAACAAATTACTGCGGCTTAGAATACTCGTATTTACGCCGGTTTCATCATTATACGTAGGAAAAACACACGTACAAGGAAAACATATTAAGCGCAGACTGGGGGAAAACAAATTGCAATTGCACCGTACGAGATGTAAAATTTAGATTTTAATTTAAAACCACGTCGGCGTGAGCCTTTAAAACTATTAGTGGAGAAATTTTATTATGAATATTTAAAAATATAACGTGAAATCTCGAGTCAATTAGTATGCCATTAGGGTGTTAATGCGATTAGATATTCAAATCTGGACGTAAATGCTGTGGAAATGATTTTTCGAAGTTTTTACCGAGGTAATATAGATCCATTAACTCATGATGTTGGCTCGAATTTTAAACAGCATCTTAGCTTTCTTGCTATGATATACTACAAGGATATCCACAATATGGCCTTACTCTGCTCTACCATGGGGTAGACACAAAAATTAATTATAGAAATATTCGACCCAATTCTCTTACTGGAAGCCTGCTTGTCATAATTTCTATAGAGAAGTTGTCAGATCTCAAATAAAAATTTACACTTAGTAAGTAACTCTAATGAGGGATCGAATTTACTAAAGTTCCTAATAATATGCTCTGAACTGTAAAATGCAGCATACATAGACAGATCGATTAAAATTTATTTCCCATTAAACCGAACGTAATATTAAAACGACGAATTACAGGAACAGTTTTCAATCACGGCGATACCCAGAAATAAGTTTATGAAACCGTTTACGTCAAAGTACCAGTTTGAAAGGGGCAAAAAAACGTTTGCACCGATGTAGAATGCTTAAAAGCTATTTCGGATTCTGTATGAGGAATCCATTTGACGCATAAATATTTTTAAAACATTCATACAACGTTACTGCTTGTTACTTTTTTGCAAACACTAATAACTCAATTAACTGAATATTTTATGCATTTGGTTCACTAGGCAAAATGTAGTTTTGTAGGCTAACCATTTTAACAATGTTATTTTATTTTATAGTGCTAGTACGGAAAACACGCAAGCGTCTCCCTTTATGAGAGGTTATGTCCACTGCACATGGAGGGTTACTCTATACACCGACACGAAGTTCGAATATTCGGACGATCGACGTCCACGTAAAAAACAAAAGTTTTCCTCATCTAAAAATCAATACTATTAGCATAGAGAAAATAAACACTACGTTATATTATTACTATTAGTCTAAGATACGAGGTGCGATAGAAGATTCAGAAATTTTGTAAGTATTTAGGCATATTCTTACAGTTTTACGTACGACGTTCGAATATCGTCTACCGTCGTCGTCGCAGAGTTCAGAATAACCCCCATAATTATCCCCGATACCCGCGGAATCGTAGATGTGTTGCTGGCATTGAGAAATTCTAGAGAAGACACAACAGGATCAAACATAGTGAACTTTCAACAGTGCATTTTCCGACAAATTGTCAAACCTCATCTTTATTATCTAAAACCACAAAGTAAAGTTCCCAAAGGTGTCCTGGATAAATTTTCTAAAATTACCCCACTTTCACAGTGCTTTCTTAGTATCCTTTTCCAAATTAGGTGTATAAGAACTACTCCATAGCAATTGTTCACGTATAATGTGCGTGTTCTTCTGCCATTGCCGACTCTCAAAGACATTATATTATATTGCAAGGTATGAAATTGCCGAGTATATGACGGATACTGTTTTGACGAGTCATAATATTTTTATACAAATATTATGATAAAGGCATTCAACATAAAATGGCAAGCATTGCTTTGTAATTCTAATGTTGTTTGGGTTTGCTACTGACTATGAGCGGTGGTATCGTTTACCATCAGGCGAACGGCAAGCTCGTATCTTTTTTTTTATTGCAATGAATGGCGATACAAGCATGTCGTTCGCCCGATGGTAAGCGATACGACCGCTCATGAACAGTAGCAAAACAAAACAACACCTCGAATAACAAAGCAATGCTTGGCATTCCACTGCGCTCGCCATCCTTAGACATAAGATGTTAAGTCTCAATATGTCCAGTAGTTACTCTGGCTACAATGCCCTTCAATCCGAAACACAACAGTGTATTTACACAGCTGTTTGACGGGAGAAATAGACCATAACCCACCCAGATGGCCTCTTCACCAGTAAAACATTATTGTAATAAAAAAAATCTTATTTATAAATAGTCAGTAGGGACTGTGCATCTCCACGAAATATCACATTCAATACAGTACATAAGTCTCTTCATGCATTCTCATCAATTCATGTATTACATACTTTTTTCCCATATTATTACCTCATAAAAGCACCTTCCTAAACAAGGCTAATACATGTTATAATATAACTCAATAGGCTATTAGGAAATATCACCGCTTCGTTGCCATTTAGCAGGCTCGTTAGCTTTAATGTTAGAGGTTAAAAGGGCGAAGGGAGTTTGTATGCGCGATTGACATGGAACAATCGGTGAGGTTATCTCAAATGAGCTCCGATGCCGAATGTTAGTGACTGTTTGCCTTGAATACGAGACTTCATGAGTTTCAATGTATATACTACATAGTACCTAAATTTAATATATTTTATTGATAGTATGTGATGTAAAATTAACGCCTTTATTCGATCTTTGTTTATACGGATATTTGTGTGATTGTCGATTGACAAAATTTATTTGAAATTATAAAAATTATACAAATGTATCACTTGGTAATAAGTATTTGAAAACATAAAAAAATACAAGAAAGATTATAAAATGTTATATGCAAAATAACCTCTCCACCTCTGCCTCAGTGACGTAGTTGTACTACAATACGCTTGCAAAGCTGAGGTCCCGGGTTCGAATCCCGTGTCGGGCAAAGTGATATTAGATTTTTCTATTAATTATCAGTCCGGAGTCAGGAATTTGTGCCCAATATGGCGATAGGTTCGTCCCCTATCACATTGTGGTACGGAACATAAAAGGCGAAATGTGGATGTCCAGATACCTCTGCCTATCCCTTCTGGGGAAAAGGCGTGAGTTTATGTATGTATGTGAGTAAAATATAAACTAATAGTATTCTTTTATGTATTTTTGCGTCGTCAAAATGCAAAGGGCATTATAAGTAGCAGATCCCGTATCATGAACGTCAGACCTAATTTTGTTAGTGTACATTCACACCGCAAGTGGCAAGCTAAGTGTCTAGTGTCTCGATACATTCTAGAATGGATATATCTAACCTAAGTGAAGGCGGGATGCGGTCGGTGTAAACAAAGCCATTGCAACGTTTGTGTTCGGTCGGTAGAATTATATTATATAGATGGAATTATCAAAGCCTGCAATTTGTAATATGAACATACTATAAATTATAAACAAAAAACCACTCATAAACTACAAACACGTAAATTAGTTAAATAATATTAAGAGGAGATAAAACGTGCATTGAGTTTGGTATTCAAAATAGTTTTTCTACATATTTTATCTAATATTGCCAAGCTTCACAGAAATTAATGATTTACTTCACCTGACAGGAATACCAAACGTCCAGCTGATAGACATCCGCCATTTTTCTGTTTAAAATGTGCTTAAACAAAGGCCTCGGCCCTGTTTAAGTTAATACCTGCTTTGTGATTTTTAATTTCTATGAATAACGTTTTTGAGTCAGCTCATATTAAAGGCATTTGAAAACTGCGTTAAACCCTTATAAGTAAAAGAGATAGTATTTAAAAGACAATGGGGCGAGCATAATTTAAAATTTTGTATCTATATTTATTCCGTGAATGAAAGATTAGTTGGTTCGCGGATCGGACTGACAAACAAAGGTCGTGGGTTCAAGCTGGCACACCCCTACGACTTTTCGCAAGTTGTATATGTAGCTGTACCTATTTATAGTTATTGACCGCTCACTTTAAGAGGAACGGAAGTCATCGCAAGTAAAACAGCTTATCTAAGAGTTCTGCAATTGAATTTCAAAAGTTTGACAGTACGCATTTGGCCAGTGTAAGAACCTAAACCGCTCTGAACCTTTGAAGATACTCTTGCTCTGATATAACACATTAAGGACTGTTCTTACTAGTTTACATACTAATAAAAGAATGATTAGTATATCAACAATTTTAAGCAAAATTAATTTTAAGTGTTCGCAGTCAAAGTCTGTAAGTTGTAAACATACAATCTTTGTTTTTGTTGATGTACATGACGGTTGTCCAAAATAAAAGGTTAATCCACCTCTTCCCATAAAATAAAAGGCGGATGGGAACGCCCCTGTCAGTGACAAATTATCGTCTATTGTAAAATCTTTTTGTGAACTAATGACGGACGGTATCAAAAATCAGTTTACTTGATTGAAAACAACATTACGGCAGGAAGTCTTTTTTCTGCATAAATCCTACAAATGAGCGTACAACTCACCTTGTGGTAAATGATCACCGCCGCCCATAAATATTCGCAGTCATTGAGGATTGAGATCCGGGTTTTGCAAATGGAGAGAAAAAAGTAGGATTGTTGGACCCTGGCAATGTTATGGTGTATGTTTTTTTAAATTGCAATGAATGGAGAAGCGAGCATGTCGTTCGCCTGATAGTAAGCGATACGACCGCTCATGAAAGGTAGCATAACCAAACAACACTTTGAATTACAAAGCAATGCTTGGCATTCCACTGCGCTTGCCATCCTGAGACATAACTTGTTAAGTGAGTTGTTAAGCAGTAGTTAATCTGGCTACAATATCCTTCAAGCCAAAACACAAGAGTGCATTTACACTACTGTTTAGCGGCAGAATTAGATATTGTTGTGGTAAGCACCCAGGCAGCCTCTCATATATGAGAGACCTATCTATGTATTCGAGCTGTTGAAAATAATTTCTGCACCATTTCTTTCAATAATTGGCTATCTACAATGATTGGATTATATCAATCAATTTAGTGGTCTACCGAAGGGATAGATTGAAGGCCAAGGAAATAGGTAGTCCTTTAGAACTATGTTAGGAGTTCTATCGTGCGGTGGAGAAGTTATTTGTCACTGTGAGGGATGAAATTGTCATTTTTATGCATGTCGATTAACATTTCAACTTATATTTTTGACAGCCTCCGTGGCGCAGTTGGTTAGACGCCGCCTGTGAAACGAGAGGTCGCGGGTTCGATCCCCGCACCGAGAGAAATGTTTGTGCGGCCCACAAATATTTCTTCCGGGTCTGGTTGTTTGTGAGACCGAAAAATCTCTCGTAGTTCCTGATACCCACGACACAAGACTCGATCTTAATGTGGGGTCAGAACTATGTATGTGAATGTTGGGTGTTATTTATTTTATTTTATTTATAAAAGACCGTCTATACAAAACTGTCCAATATTAAATAAATATTTATATGACATTGAAAATGAATCCATCCGATGTCAAAGTGTCTTAGTGGTCATAATTATGTAGTGGTAGACAAAGTATTCTCTGTGAACGTGGTAGAGCCACACTGTTGTCAGTTGCCTTGCCAGCCTCCGTGCCACAGTCGGTTAGACACCGCCTGTCAAAGTAAAGGCCGCGGGTTCAATCCCCGCACCGAGAGAAATATCTATGCGGCCCACAAATATTTCTTTCGGGTCTGGGTGTTTGTAAGACCGAAAAGTCTCTCGTAGTTCTTGATACCCGCGACACAAGATCTTAGTGCGGGGTCAGAACTATATATGTGACCGCCGGGTGTTATTTATTTTAAATAAACTTAGCATGAATGAGCAGGCTTGGTAAAGCCGCTACAACTATCTCACAGGAAAGCAACTTAAAGCGACAGCTTTGCTGTTGCGTTTCTTTCGGTGAGTTAGATTGCCGGAAGCCCTGCCAATATCCCTTTCTATCCATCCTTTTTCCTTCACGATTTCCTCCCTATTTAATGGCCGGATGTTCATGGGCGACAGAGATCATTTAACATGAGGTGACCTGTTTGCTCGATTGCTAAACCTACACAATGCAAAAAATAAAAATAAAAACTTTTTTACAAAAACTCAAACCTGTATCGCAATCTAACTGAAATCAAATCCTCAGAGTAGATAAACCTGGCAGCTAAATTATATTAAAAGATAAAACAATCGAACAATCACGGCCCGTCTCAAACTTATACTTTTCAATTATTATACAGATAGGAAATGTTCAGCGTCCCCGTAATTGATTAGGTGGCGGGACCTCGGTGTAAACTTGCCCATTAATTGCGAGGGCTTCGCTGGAATCGCTACACCTCCCGGAACATTAACAATCCACCTACTGCCCTATCGCGGTGAGATTAGATTTCACCAGAGTATATTGAGCACATCCCATAAATCTAGCTGTCTCTGCTTATTTAGTTACTTACATTGAGGTCTAAATATGTAAGACGAAGAAGGCTGGTTATAATTTAAAGATGTTTAATATGTGTTTCCTTTTCACAACGAATATTATCTTGTATATTTTCCCAGGAAAAAATCAATGAAGTTCAGCAATATTTTAAATATAGCAAATTATTTTAAAGAGTAATAGAATTATAAAATGTAATTTATTTAACTAAACAAAGTATATATTATTTTATACATACATGTACGTATCAACCACAACCTTTCAGTTGCGTCGCTCAGCACTTACGTAAAATTAAGCGCACTTAGCATGGATTTTACATCATCAAGTCAATAAACATACTAGGATTCATAATTTAATGTATAATTATTTCGGTTTCAATATTTATTTTATCGCTCTAAATGCAGCATGATCTATTATTGTACAACGTAACGTCAGTCTAATTTCTATTGGCGTGAGGCGATTTTTGGAACTACAAATACACCTTAAAAATATCTATTTAACGCAATTCTTGAAATGTTTTTCATAATATAAGTAACAAGCATTTATACTCAAAATCTAATGGTATTCAACATGCCAAATATATTATAATGTGAACAGGGAATAACTGTATCTTATGTTTTGACAACAGCATGAGAACGTGTTGTTCTCATGCTGTTGTATGCTGTTGCATTCAGATCGTAGACGATCTCTACACAAGTATTATAAGCCCATATTTTGCACCCTTAGAATTACACTGACCTAATCCAAAAAAAAATGATTAGATAGAATAGATCTTATGTCACAAATCTTTAAAGAACATTTTCCAAAAAATAAGATTTTTTAGTTAGGTCTCTTTAATTCTAAAGGTGCGATTTGTATTAGCCCAAATATGTTCCAATGCAGAGCACGGGCCTCCTCTACAATTGAGAATACAATTGAGAGTGGTTAGGCCATATAGTCCACCACACTCGCCTAGTGCGGGTTGACGGACTTTACATGCCATAGAAATCGCTATGGTATCCAGGTTTCCTCATGTTGTTTTCCTTCACCGATTGACTGTCAATACACAAACGACTCTGAAAAGTCAGAGGTGTGCCCTGGGATTCGAACCCGCGACCACCGTGAACATATTGCTAGCCGCGTCTGGTTCGTTTACCAACAGGCTACCACGCACTTCACTTCAGCACATATGTATACAAATAAATCAAGAGCACCCTATTGTAAGCAGCCTGCATTCATCGACCTCTTTTAAACTTCCTTTTTTTGATTCGTTTTTTATTTCATACCAGCTATCACAATAAAAGCATACAAAAAAATTAAACGCGCATAAAAACCATTATACAAACGGATAAATCGTATAAAAATCACAGAAATATTTTCTCTCTTGCATATTTTAAACAATATGGTTGGCGAGTTTATTTATGAACTAGGGATGTGAAATGGTTTTGTGGTTACACTATCTGTCCTGGCTCACGCAAAAACTTCAGCAATAACAATAATATTTTTCGCTGCAATATTAACATCATTTCTTTATTTATTTTTTTGTCACTAAAACTATTTTTTTATACGGGCATGACATGGTAGTACTGTATTTGATGACAATTAGTCAGATGTTCAGATAGAGCATCGATTGACGCCACAGCTTACTTCGTGCTGTTCAATATAGCAATATCGAATCAAATTGTCGTACGTTGGTTATTGCTTGATAATTATATCGACCGAGGAACGACGATCATCTCTAGCTGAGCACTCTTGACTAGATTTCGCTACACTTATTACGTGCATATTGGGTACTGCATAGCAATGTAAAAACGATGTAGTTGAAATTTTACACCGTTTAAGACAGGTCAAACACCAGATTTTTTTGAAAAATGTCTTTATACGTAGGACCTCCCTCAGCCCTTTTTGAATTTATTTGTGAATTGATTGATGTTCGCTTATGTTAGGGTAGTGTATGTTCGGACGTATACGTATTTCGTACGGGACGAGAGATCTGATGGATTACCAAACAGATCTATTTTCGCATAGCTTTGGATGGAGGATAGAGGGCGCAATGGTGCGTAGTAGAAATCACCCCAGGCGCCGTTATAAAACTGCTAATAAATGGCGTATAATCTCCTTAAGGACTACCATATCGTCCGCTGGAATTGTCTTTTAACAGCCATTCTCTATAATCTATGTATCTTTAACAAGAGATTTCATTAGATATCTCGATGCAATTTATGTTTCAGTTAACAAAAATAGAAGGATTTAGATATGCATTTAGGTATGATATATATTTATAGATAGCTAGACTAGATAAATATATATGTCTATTTTTGTTTATTGAAGCGTAGAATTAATTACCGACATAGTGATGGTAGCTATTTTAATCCCTTCTTAAAGATAGATAGGATATAGAGAAAGGCCGTTAATAGAATCACGTTAACCGGAAGGCAACCACAGCAAAATAAACTCGGTGTAATCACGTAAAATGTTCTAAAGTAAACGAGATCTGCGTAAACTCTAATTTATCTGATCCTGCCAAATTTCTTTTGCAGAATATCACGTATTTACCGTTTCTACGTGCAAGCCGTGCGTTCTTTCTTTGTATCCCACTAACGATTTTTTATGAATGTTAATAAATGTTGGGGCTCAGATAAATATAATAGAACTTAAATAAAACAAATAAACAGAGTAAACATTGTCTAAATCAACTTCGTATAATGTAGGACAAATACTTCACTTTTCTCATTAACTTGCCCCAAAATAACTATTTCAAAATATATTGTTTATAATATTCTATTTTACTAAATGGTGGGAGCATGATATTTGAAAATACACACAATACCGCGTCAGTAATTAGTACATAAAAATCATTAAATTTTATTAAATTTCACTGAAAATTTAAAATTATAATCACAGATTAAGAAAAGAAAAAAAAAATGTAACGAATAGGTTACCTATTAGGTACTAAATTAGTTTGATTGTTAATGTGATACCCAATACAATAATTTTGATTTCTTTAAAGAAACTAAAAGCTATTGCGATCTAACTTGTAGTCCGCTCTTTAAAAAAAATAAATATCTAGGAGCTCATCAGTACTTTTCAGTAATAAAAAGTCGTATGAGCCAAGCAATCTCCGCCCTATAAACGGCCTGTTAAGTTTCTTTCATACACTTGTTACTTTCTAGTGTTTCATTGTTTCCCGAGACAAAGCCGCAGGATGTGCTCTCTGATATTGCTTCATCAAGATTTCCTTTGTGTGTATGACGTCATACTCGGTATCATATAGAAAGTTTGTACATTTCGATCGTGATAGGCAATATTTCAAGGCCCGTCCCAACCCGTCTCAAGAGAACGGTTCCGCACATTACAACATAACTTGTATGTAAACTAACAATGTAAATATTTCAGCCATTGTATAGAATACTTAGTCATTCTAAACAATAGGCAGTCTAGGCTTACATAATATTTGGGCGTTCTCTGAAAATTAAGTACATAGTTTAACAACATGATGTACGCAGTATAAATCGTGTTATAATCAATTTATGCATAGTATATATTATCATTAATGGATTTCATAAATAATGGATATTTTCCTAGTAAAGAAAATAGTAATAGGTATTTCGTGTACGTTTAGTTTCTCTTAATCTTGCATAAAAGTTTCGTGTGACTACTATTTTTGCACCAAACAGCTATGAAAGAGCACTGCAATATGCGTCCCCAAAGTCGCATAGCGGTAATGGCGAATACACTAATTAGTCCACTTTTACAGCATTCTCGTGGGAGTATGAAGTATTTTTAATGTGATACCAGTGGAACATTGCGTCTCAATCCTCATATACATACTTTAACTTAGTCATTTCAAACTTGACAATCCTTAAAAACGATGTACAACAAAATTATTTATAGGTATTACAATTTACAACTGAGAATTATTTCTTACGAATTTGAAATTGTAACCATGACTCTACGTTAAGTACTTGTGAAACGAACAAAAGGTTCTATTCTTAGATCGAGAATTCTGATTGAATAGCAAATATGTATATATGTACTTGTTTCGGGACTATAATAGATACCGAAAAGTCGTTAGTACACGACACAATTCATCTATTATATTGCTTGTTTTAATAATATATTTCCTTTATTTTATACGTTTTTATGTACAAATATATTTATGGAATCACATTATTAAACAACGTTTATTACTTATTTCATCATTAACTAAGCAATAACCAACGTATGATAATTTGATTAATGCTTCAACCATTATGTAACAGAGTTTCACTACGTTGAAAGAATTACTAACCGCCAACCCTACAAGGAATTTCTTTCTTCCCGCAATGCACTTCATTGCGATCGAATAAAGAATAATCGGCTTTCATTAGGATTCTGAAGTGATTTCTCAGAGGAAGTGATCAACTGGCAGCTTACGACTCGAAATGGAGTTTTCAGTTTTGCCACGTAAGCAAACTTGAATGAGCCTTTCATCAAACTTACGTAGATCATTTACCCTTTAATGGGTGAGTAAACAACGTCAGCGGGTTGTAACTCGATTGCTTTATGGGCATTTTAATGTTGTCAAAATATATTAGGCAGCATTTTCGTTGGGAAGTACGATCGTCGAAGGCAGTTTAACAAACAAATGACGATCAAACCAAATGTTATACCAAGTAGATATTATTATTTATTATCCGTAAATGCTTTAGTAAATTAAACTAACCATATAACAATCTATACCAATAAAATATCATCTTTAATATAAGGATAAATAATCTTATTCTTCAATAAGGTTCTTTAGCAAATCAATAAAAATAATATAACTCACCTGCTGTACGTGAAGTTTTTTCTAGTCCGTAGATACCTTTATCCGTCCGTCCGAAGTTCTTGGTATTCATTTCAGCCTGTCCTTCCTTTCCACTATCCAGACGTTTTTCAATACGTTTTTCACGCATACTTAGTACTTGCAAACACAACTGATAGGAAAATGGAGGGTACCCGTATTAAAAAAATAAACGTCAGTGTCAATTACGAATGAGATCGAAGAGTGACTGGTCCCTTCAATAAAATATGTTTGTATTCATAATGTAAACTCGAGGCCGAGTTTGAAATAATAATAAAATCAATAAATAAACCCAACAGTCAAACACATAGTCCTGACCCCACATTTAAATCAATTAAGTCTTGTGTCGTGGGTATCAGAATCTACGATAGACTTTTCGGTCTGACAAACACCAAGACCCGAGACAAATATTTGTGCGTCTCGAACATATCGAACGCGGATTTTCGTTTCACAGCCAGCATCTAACCAACTGCGCGTCACGAAGGCTGCCAATATTACTTTCGTTACATCCCCAAAAAACGGTGACCTCCAACAAACAATGGTCTTTAAATTTATCTCATAGATGTTTCGTTGAACTGCGGTCTTCTTTAGCCTTCGTATTGACGGAGCTATCACCTATGCGGAAAAATATTCATAGTTCATACTTATATAAAAAACTGGATGAATAATGTTCAATGCAAGCCGCTTTCAACAGGACAACGTGCCGTGAAAATTCTTAGGTAGGCCTTTATGCAGCATTGGATTTCATTTGGCTGAAGAATGTTTATAGATATTAAAGCAGCTAAACTTGACTATAATCTATGCCAATATGAGGACCAAATCAGTGATCTGCTATTTTCATCCGACTCAACTAATTAATTATTATTAGCTAATCTTTGCATAAATAAATAAATAAATAAATAACACCCAACAGTCACATACATAGTCCTTACCCTACACTAAGATCGAGTCTTGTGTCGTGGGTATTTGGAACTACGAGAGACTTTTCGGTCTCACAAACACCCAGACCCGAAATAAATATTTGTGGGCCGCACAAATATTTCTCTCGTTGCGGGGATCGAACCCACGGCCTCTTGTTTCACAGGCGGCGTCGAACCGACTGCGCTACGGAGGCTGTCAAAGTGCACATGATATATGTCAAAGTACACATGTGATGTTACTTAAGATGAACATTTTGAAAAAAAATCTTATTGTCGAAAGTATTATACTATATGTAAAACATGTATTACCTCCGAAATTGTACCACAAAGAATCGTGTGTTGAAGGAAGTTTAGCTCACAAAAGATAAACGCCCGACGACAAAAAGGTATGAGCCACCGCAACGGGGAATCTGTCTTTTTTTCTTGAACAAAACTCTAAAGTAGAAACTTTTTGGTCAGATCTGACCGACTTTCTGTTTTCCACGACAGTGGCTGTACATTCCGTGTACTTTTGCATTTTTTGTAATGTTTTGCTTTGTTCCAGCTGCAACGTTAGTTAATCAAGTAGCACGTTATTTTCACTTCTATACTTGTATTCTCTTTAATTTATTTATCTTTTGTGTAACGAAAATTAGGTTATATATTGGGTTCATACTTGATAAGTAATATAATATTATTTCAGTATACGCTATTGAAAGGTTCAATAAAAAAAGCAAAACAAATATATTTTTAATAATAATTTATTGTGTAATATGTAAAAGACTATGTCTTTTTGACAATTATACATAATACGAGTACAACTGCACCTATATTTCCCTATTATATGATAACATTTACAATATTTTTATAACCATAATTATTATTTACAATTTTAAATATAAATAATGTAATGTATTTCGGCCTTTTTGCATGGACCTTTTTAGAGTTAAAAATTAAAATAGTCTTACCGACTAATATAAACAAAATAAAGCCATTATCCTAGCATAGTTTAAGGTTATGCGATATTTAGTTAGACATGATATTTTTTTATATCCTCCACTAACATACCATACATCTAACCCCTTAATATTTCAATTACTATGAATACACAGATAACTTAAGCTTAAGGTGTGTGACTTGTGGTCGATCATGCATCAGTCATGCCTACTAAGCTATCGCACAATTTTAATGGACGTAAATAATAAAACCGATAAAATATACGATAAAATTCTAAAAAAGCCACGTTGCAAAAAGGCCGGAGTTAATGATATGTAAATTCTACCAACAGTGGCAAATAAAATGCGGCGATCCAAACTAAATAAACAAGGGTTAACTGAATACAGCGGCAAATGGACTAGTATGTAGAATGATGCATAAAACGTTATATTCGAAGCGAAATAAAGGTGAATAAATATACTGTAGTGAAGACACCATTTTAATTAAACTACATAATATAGAGTATCGGATTAATTTTATATTTAAAAAAATCAACGATAAATTTCTATCAGATTTGCCAAATTTAACAATCATTTTTAGAAAAATTAGGTTGTAATTATCACGTGACACCCAATTTAACTATTTTAAAGATTTTTAATTGAGTTATAAAGTAGTTCAATTTTGAGATGTTTCCACGACACCATCAATAAATATATTATTAATAGATATAATAAGGGACGAAATAAAATAAAATAAACACGATGATTTCGATTTATGGACACGGTATCCCATTTTAAAAAGATAATAACAAGATTGTAGAATAAAATCTAATAACATACTATACCGAATTAAAAACAAATATATTTTTTGTAAATTAGATATTTAGATAAATCCAATTAAAATCTATTAGGACGTTTCAACAATTTCAATTTTAATTTCTTTAAAGACACTTGTAGATCTTTTATTAACATTTTAATGAAATGCAATAATGAAGGAAGCGATGATTTTGTCCTAAATTTGATTTTCTACAAGCTATCACAGTGTGTTCTAAGCTAATAGCGATACTCAAAGGTCACAAATATATTTACAATAATATAATCCCACAAAATAATCATTACAAAATCACACATTTGATGATTAAATATTCCGTAGCCGCAAATTACATTTTATTTCAATAGAAATAATTATAAACAATGGTAACCAATTATATCATTATATTTTTAATACGAATACATCGATTGTATAATAAAATTACATTTTACCTTTCAAACATTGGATACATTCCAGTCCCTTAAAACAATAGTTTTGAGCAATATTATAAGTAAAACATAGTATAAAAACCGCAATAGTTGAAAAACATTTAAGTTTGAAAACTGTGTGAACCGTATACAAGGATGCACATACACTATAGCAGACGTTCGACTTTGATCGTGTACTAATCTATCTATATCAGCCCATATACCTCCCACTGCAGGGCACGGGCCTACTCTACAATCGAGAATATGATTGAGAGTATATCGTGTACTATCCATTAAAAAATCTAAACCTAACAAATATTACTAATCAGTACATTGGAGCTAATAAAATATAATTAAAAGGATAAATTTTATATTATGCATATGTATATTAATATTTGTCGCTTTACAATTTCAATTTCCAATCGTATTCTCGAGGTTAGAGGCCAATACTGTGGGACGTATTAAAGCTGATATATTTATGATACAAAACAATTTATAAGCAGGGTCCATTTTCATATACCTTTTCGTGTATGATCGTAGAATTTTTGGTTTGGGCTAACTGAGTACAGGGTCAAAATAGTGCCCAAAACAAATAGCAAAGACAGGCCTGCTAATAATAATTATAATATATAACTAATTAGACAACAGAAAGTTTTCGTAGCCTGCGGCTAAGGTTTCTGAAATTTTATGTTGTCTAATTTGAGCATTACTATGACTTTTCTGCAATCTTGAACCATAATGTAATGGCTCTATAAAAAAATCAGAAGGATGGACACTTAATCGGCTCGCTGTTTTATATTTAGACGTAGGATATATTTCTGAGACATCTTATTAGAATTATATTGCACCGATTTCGGATGACAAAATCTTTTTAAGACTTGATAGAATAAGAAATTGACTTCTTAAAAATTCAAATATGAAAAAATATGATGTACAGAACAAATTCACTGAGAACTTTTAACCTTATAATTTTCTTTCCAGTGATGTTTTTATAATTATTATTACGTGCAAATTAAATTCAGAATAGATAGAGATACAGATAAAAAATACGTAGAGGATATAGAAGAAAATAATGGTTAAAAGCCATTCGTCTGCTATAGTTCTGCAAATATTTAATTGCTAAAATGCCCATAGATATGTTTTCTTTTCTATTGCTTATAGACATAGTGCAGTATACATTTGGCAACGATTCAACATGAGCGAAGGAGCAAAACAAGAATTGTCATAAAAAATTAAAACACACATATGGCGTATCAGTAAACATCCGGAAGTTAAAAAAACTAAAAATTAAACCATATCCGCGATAAAATCCGTGAATAATAGTATATTATTTCAATGTGTAACATTCGCATAAATCTAATAAACCATTAATTATAATTGATTTACATCGATCATCTTGTCAAGTGTCCACCACCCTATAAATGTTTCAGAAGTAACAATTCTTTATTTATATACTTAATGTCAGTCCTTGCTTTGCCTCTTCCTCTTCCATTTTACGTTATATATTATATATTTATGTACAATATAAAACAGAACACCACACATCATTACGAGAAATAATGACCATACGAGATTATCGGTTCACTAGTATGACTAAAATAAATAGTTTCTGGTCGATAACCGAGGAACTGCGACGTAAACTCCCTTTCTTCTAAACGCAAGGCCTGATTTAGCAATTAGCTAGATACAAAATGCACTTGACAATATCCTTTTCTGAACTGCCATATGTAGACTGAATTTGGTACGTGTATAATGAACTTTAGTTTGAGCACACATATTTAGGGTAATATTTAATTAGTACAATTGAATTAGTTTTTTTTATCTTGACAGGTAGATTAACACTAGGCTTTATGGTAAACGCAATGTTATCCAGATTGATTACCAAGCCAAAGTAACGCTCGGCATAATTCAGTAAAAAGATTTGTTCGTCCCAGCTTCACTTAGTGCATGCTAAATCAAGCCCTGCGAACCTAATCCAGACAACTAGAAGCTTCACGCAAAACGTTCATTATTACCGCTTCCATTTAATTACGTCGGAACTAAACTTGGCGAGGTGAGCGCCAGGTGTATGGCCGACACTGCACTGATTAGAAAGATGCTGTGTTTAGCTGTAATCCCGTGGCCTGATAATCCGCACTCTTGGCCACGGTATTCGAAGCAAAAATTCTGCAAAGGAAATTATTTTGTTAACATTTTATATTTTTAAAGCTATGTATTTTTGATAGTTGAATTATTTTCATGAAGATACAAGTAATACAGTAATTTATTTAAAGTTAAGTCACTACAATGTGAATGATGGGGCTCCTTGGTTATTACCGATTCTTATTACTATATACTTTTTTTTATTATTAAATATGTTGGTATACAACCAAAGATGAACTTTAAAATCATGGCGCAACTGCTCTTGTTAACTAATAAGTAATATAAGAGTAATATATATAAATATCACGGGTAAAATTGCAAGCTATTTTTGTAGAACGTCATTAAAAAACACCCACTGAGCTTCCCACCCACAGTCACCCACAAGGAAACTAACAAGTAATAGACATATTTATGCATTCAGTTGTTAAAATAGTTAGTATTCACTGATTTTAACATTCCTAATATTATATATAGTATAAATAATAAGTATAGTATATTATATAGTATAATAATATAGTATTCCTAAAAACTTATTTATTAAACCCACACTATAGGAAAATAGAAACGACGTTATTATACATAAACAAAATTTCAAAAACATAAAAAAACAACACTATATATAGTATATAATATTTGACGAGAAATAAAATACATTGCTTCCGACAACACAAACTAAACACGAGCAAACATCTACCATAGCCAGTAATGGACACATAATAATGAAGTAACCCGAATTCCACTAACAACCGCCTTTGATAAATGAACACGTATCTCCTCCATTATCCCTTGAGAAAACACAAAAAGGAATAGACATTTTAATTAAATCTTCGGCAGAACTACACTCGCAACAAATAGTTTTTGAGTCACGAACTTAACTGAAAAGTTGCGAAAACATTTTACTTTCTTGTTTGGATTCCGAAGTTGTAATCTTATCAAAGAAATAATAAACTTTGTCGAGTTTGAAAAAGCTCTGTTCGCGCTGTCCTTCGGTTGTGTCAAATGTTTCTTTGTGTAAACTCACGGTAAGTTTTACTTTGAGAAATTCTAAACTAGTATCACCCTAATTAACTTAAATATCCGCTTACGGCGGGATTTTGGGAATATTGAGCTCAATTTTAATTTTTGAACCTTATTTAAGATAATCTTAGATAGCCAGAAATATATTTTATAATCAGCCTACGACAGACAGGATATGATAGAAAGCTTATGTTCAGTCCATTTTTCGTAATTACAATGTAATTGTTAAGTATGGTTTTGATATTAATAGAAAATTTATTTACTTAAATATAGAAAAACAGTATTTCATTTATCAAAACTCATTACCAATGCAATAATTTTAGTATTACGATGTCATTCAAAATTCATTTTTAACGTGGTGCCGCAATTAAATTACGGTGTGGTAAATTAGTGGTGTTTAAAATCAATAACACGAATGAAAGTTTAAATTTATTTTACTAATTTACAATTAATGTAAATATTATCAACAAGACATGCATCGCGAATGACCAGTTCATGTTGAAAATGAAACATTAATTTATTCACATAAGTACATACATATTAACTCTCATTTTTCTATTCATTATATCCATCACAAGAAATAAATTGCCCAGTGCAATAAGGTCGACTTTAGTACTTTTTGATTATGTTATTTTTCTATTGTAACTGTTTTTATGTATGGTGCCAAAAATACATAAATTAAGGAGTATATATATTAGAAGTAATAAAAAACTTACATTAAACTACCAAAATAGTTTGATTTCAGAAAAAAAATAATTTAACATGAAAAACGTAATTTAACACGAAGGACCATCAACATCTTTGTGAAGTTAACCAACCAAAGAATCGTTGACATACAGAAATGACTACTGGCTACTCAGAGATTTTACTCAAAATTACTTTAATCTAAATTATCTATAGAAATAAATTACATTGAATAAAGATGGAGACTCTATATCTACAGCTTGCAATCACGTCCCAAAAGCGCCTACAGATTTCCATGCGCAATGATCATCAATACATATTAGCTAATAACCGCCCTCAGAGACTTTTAACATCAATTTAATAACGTAGTAATTAATAAAGAAATGTTGACGATTTTAATAAAAATAATCAGCAAATGAAAAATTTAAATAATATTAGACTGCCTCGGCGGCGCAATTGTGTTCGAAACGAGTTCCAATCCCGGGTCGGACAAAGTGATAGTGAATTTTGCTATTCAATTATCAACGCGGAGTCAGGTATTTGTCTGGTATGGCGATAGAATCGCCTCCTGTCACATCGTGGGACAGAACTCACAAGGCGAATCATGGGTGTCCTAGTAGCACTACCTACCCCTTCTGGGAAAATGGCGTGTGTTTATTTATGTATTCATTATCATTAAATGTCTCTGAGTATGGTAATATTTCCTAATTGTAAATGTTTCTACGTCTCACCTTAATAATGTTGGAGGCCATGCGTTTGAGGAATGCGCTGGTGAAGAGCGCCGCCTCGTCTCCACACGACTCCTGGACCGTCCGCTCCGAACACAACAGGTATTCTTGGAATGAACTGGAAATAACAAGGTATTTGTAGCAATTTGTAGGATATTAATTTTAGTAGTTTTTTTAAACTCGCCACCTATCACATGGTGGGACGGAACATACTGGCGAAATGTGGGTGCCCCGGCACCTCTGCCTACCCCTTCTGGGAAAAAGGCGTGAGTTTATGTATGTATGTATGTAGTTTTTTTAAATTTGTTTTTTATCTTGGGGATTATAGCTATCATCTAATTAGGAAACTAGGCAGTGTTGGATTTTAGCTAAGGAAATACATTTTTTGAGAGTTTTTGTTTAATAAACGTTGATTGGCGAGAAGGATTTATTCCCGGAAAGCAAACATAACAAATAATCTAAAAAAAAAATCGTGTCCTATCTATCACTTTTAAACATAGCTCACTGTTGGGCAGACTTAAACTTTTTATAAAAGTGAGTGAAAATGATCCCAGAATATCAACAGCAATCCCATCGTCCTGCAGACTGACTGAATATAAATTGGCGAAAATTGGTGGAAGCAAGATTTGGATTTTAATTATTACTAAGCAGATTGTCTTTGCGAGTTTCTCAGCGATCCAAAGCTCACTAACTTAAGCTGCAAATCATAAAATCAAGTTCAAAATTCCGCTCCGTTTTCATACATTTTCTATGAGGACATCCCATTGGGCAACGCTATGGTACATTTTTTGTGTCTATTTTTGCTTCCAATCTTACGCCTTCTAAATCTTGCCTTGTTATAAGTTGTGGTATAAACTTTGCGTGGTTTTACGGTCAAGTAACTACTAACAACAGCGGCGATTAAGGTTCGGCCAAAACCGTAAATCCGTCAGTCGGCGTAGATTTAATATTTATTTTAATACAGTTGTCCTATGTAGGAATATAATCAACGAGCAATAGTTTATTTTAAGAGGAGCAGCTCGCAAATTTGAACTTGGAACAAATATCTAATTTTATTTTAATTGCTTATTTTATGAAAGAAAGAAAGATTTATTTAATGCTGATAAAAATAGCACACATGGAGGACAACACTTGAAAGTATTACATTCAAAAAATAATAATAGTGAGATACAATGACAAATAATAATTAATATATAATTGTGCCAGCAACAGGTACTCCCATTCAGCTTCTATGTATTCATAGTTCACATAATATTCAAAGTAAAGGAAAGCCTAGACCGCTAACATTTACATTTATGTAATAGAGATCAAGAAATTCCTAAACTTTGATACAAGCATTTATTGTTTTACGAACCAAGTTTCCCACACCGAATTTACTGAATAATATTACCTATAAAAATATTTACTACCAAACTTTTACAACACAAATCAACCCGACACAATTTCTTTTATCGTTTTTGTCAAGGCAAAAACTATGAAACTTAATGGAAAAATAACTATCATTAAATTGGAGATTGTATAGCGAAGCATATATAAACTTTTTTTGTTGTTGGTTGTGAGTTTGTCCTAACATGAATAATGATTTTTATAACCAATAGACATGTAGGCTATATATATTTGCTATTAGTATATATATATATATTCTATATATCAACCAATATGCTTTTTTTGCACAGGTCTCTGTTATCAGTAAGGATCGATAGTCTACCACGTTGGCCCATCACTGGTTGCTACACTTCACATAATTACTTTTAAATCCTTGCGAAGGTCTATCAGAAAAAAAGGTTTCCTCACTTTTTTTTTCTTTTGCCAGACAATCGAGCAAACAGGTCACCTCATGGTAAGTTATCATTGCCGCCTATGAACATCCACAACGCTTGAATCATGGATGTGTTGCTGGCCCATAAAATCGGAAGGGGATCGGGAAGGAAAAAGGATGGGAAGAAGGAAATGTTTTGGGCGTCCGGCAATCTCACTCGCCGAACGAAACGCGTCAATAAAACTCACTTCACGTCGATCTACTGTGAGGCAGTGGTACCGCCCCGGACGAGCTTGCCTATTCATGCTGAGTCATGAGTCATGACTCAGTTATAGAGAATGTATGTTGTCAGTCATGACTCATAACTGACAACAGCGTGCATACACCACATTTCTCTTTTTTCAGGTGTAATTTTTAAAAATATATCCTTTTATAAATAAATAAATGTTTCCGTTCCAAAATATCTGGCACAAGCACAACGTTATAATAACTTTAGTGTTCAAACAGCATCGAATAACATACGGTCATTAGATTCAGCAGGTAACCCTCCCGAATTGCTGGCTTACTGCGGTTTAAACGCTTACTCCCTTTTAACTTCCGTAATATCGTGGATTAGCGATGTTTCGCATCAACTGGACATAGGATTTAATAGTGCTGGTTGGGAAAAGTATTATTTTAATTAAAGTATTCTTGCATTTCGTAAATAATGTTGTATGAAATAACAGTTCAAAAATTAAACTTTTCGCTCGGGGCGAGGTGGCCATTCCATTTTTTTTTAAATACGTAATCGTATATTTGCTGCTGCATTGGCAAGATAAACTTATAAAAACTGCGAAGATGTGTGGGTTCGATCCCTGGGTGTGGCCACAACACAAAAATAAACTCTTTTGTAATACGTTTCACTACAAGTCAAACAGATGGCGTTGAGCGCTCAATTGTATTTTATTCTCTTATTCCTATAACTCAATTAGAATTTATTTATAAGTTGTTTCTCCTAAAATTTCACAAAAAGGTTCATACATTATGAATACAAATGAGATTATTCAAAAATAATACGAATATTAATATGAAAACATTGTTTTCAACTGCTGAATTACAAATATTGTTTTAGACAAAATAAGGTTCTAACCGCATGCATACAGCGGGGAATAATTTAGCATTCTGAGTAGAGTGGATCAATTAATTATTAATGTAAGCTTATTTCATACATTCAATTTTGCGGTGGCCCGAAATATAAATTGTCAAAATTAATTTTAAAATATGATTAAACTCGCCATAAACACGTATTGAAAAGACAAAAGCATGTGCATTAATATATTAAAGATTGTAACTTAAATTAAAATATGATAGTTATATTTCGTATCTGTTGCTGGGCGTTCATTATGCAATTTTCATTATAATTAATTACATTTCACTGTAAACAGTGTATACAACGTTAGGGGTTGTACACACACCGCCTCTATAGATAATTATAAAATGATGTGTGGTGTGCTTCTATCAATAATACTGTATTAGCCTATAATCGTCCACTGATTGCTAAACAACAAACTTCTCTATTACCGAGAATTCGATAGTGAGGTTAGGTGAGTAAACAAATAATATATATACCATGCATAAACTCACACTTTTCCACAACAAGGGGTAATCAGAGGTTCTCCAGGTAACTACCTGGATGTCAAAGTTTCGTCTCGTGTCTGGCCACGACACGATAGGGGGCGAGCCTATCACCATATCGGACAGGTCTCTGGGCGGATAATGAATAGAAAAATCCAAGATAACTTTGCCCGACTCGGGATTCCAACCCGAGACATCAGCGTTGTTACCATTCCGTATTACAACTATGTTACCTAGATAAATAATATATTAAACTTTGTTTTCTCTCTGCACCATCCAAAGGTAGACTGGCAGAGAATGCCTCAGGCATTAAGTCCGCCTTTATACAATATCATAAATAAATAAATGAATTCTTCCATTCCATTCTAATTTTCTTATTATATGTTTCTATTCTGTATTCATATAAATCCTTCCATTAATGAACGATAAACTAACCAATAAAACATTTACAATTCATCTTTACATCCAAAACATTGTGTTTTAATCGAACACTATCACAGTTCGCACTTGCGATAGTATTCCTTTTTTCACAGTGAAATAGCAATGTTTTTGTTCATCTTTCCATTGTGTCAGTGCAAACCCAGCGATGCATGAATCCCGTGATAGTGTAGGAATATTTTAACTAGAAAAACCTGACCAAACGCACTAACGTTAACAATGAAATTGTAGCTCGCATTTTTTGTTTCCAGCTGTAAATATTCCTAAAAAAACTGCTCATTATCGTGCTGTTACCGTTTTGTACCATTCTAGTGCAAATTCGTAAAGAACTTTATGTGTGCATTATACAAAAAGCGACGCTGCCACTACAATGATAGCACTGTCGTTTATTGAAGACAATTTGCAGCCAGCCACGTTCATAATTGCCAATAACTAGCGCATTACCGATACAAACAGACCTTATATAATTCCACGGTTGAAAAACAACGGAACGAATACTCGTGCAATAACTATACGGAATGAAATTATAGATTTTATTGCAGTAAATGACCAGGATAAAGACGTCGTTAACATGCCAAAAAAACCTTAAGAACGCCAGTTAATCCGAGTCGAATCTTAATCAGACTTTAATGACCCCGCTGAGAGCACAAAAAATGTCTTGCCGACTGTATTATCAGTTAGCGTTGCGAATTTGGCGAAATATTAGGGGAATCCGATAGAATTAACGATGGCCGGATCATTTACATTCATTATTTTGATGTTTTACCCTCATTTTTGTTAGCATTTACAACGGATACGATGTTTGATAAATAAAATATTATAGACGCCAAAGCTTACATTTGGCTTACATATTTACAACTGGTCGGCTTACAGCCTGATGCTGAGTAAAAAACATACTAGTTTTCAAAAGCGCAATCACCCAAACTTCAAATAAATACATTTAAACAAGAAGTATACCTTTTTTGAAATAATATTTGCGGATTAAATATAGTGGAATTTAAATAAAATCGGTAAAGCATGTGCACCAAGCACCATATAATATTGAAAAGTGAGCATATCTGCATTAAATATTAATTCGCAATAAAATCACAGCACAGACGACTAATTAGCGGCGGTCGGGAGCAGTTCGATTTGTTGAATATTTCACCAGCGCGGACTATTCAATATTCAAGTGCGTCTCTTTGAAGAGCCCACTTCAAGAGATGTCTTGATAACTTCCATGACAGTTTAATTTGCGGAACTCAGTTTCAGTGACGGTTTGCTAGGGGCATAGCTCGATTAACCATACAACACCTAAATCGTAAATTTAATTATAGTGTTCAATACTTTTCAAATTATTTAAAATACAATTTACCATTTAATGTTTGTATATCAATGGTATATTATTAAGAATTTCGTAGTAACCTTCTCGATGAATTAACTTGTTGAAGTAGCTAGTATTTATGTTTAAAATTGTTGAAGTAACTATTATCTTTGGTAACATAAAGGAAAATAATAAGTAAAACTAGAAATTCCCAGTATAGAGATCGGGGATCACCGCCACGACGCGACGTTTAGAACGGATATAAGTTCGGCGAACATAGGAACAATATCATCACATCTGCCTTCTTCTTCAAGAATACATTTAAATAAATAAATAAATAACACCCAACAGTCACATACATAGTCCTGACCCCACACTAAGATCGAGTCTTGTGTCGTGGGTATCAGGAACTACGAGAGACTTTTCGGTCTCACAAACACCCAGACCCGGAAGAAATATTTGTGGGCCACACAAACATTTCTCTCGGTGCGGGGATCGAACCCGCGGCCTCTCGTTTCACAGGCGGCGTCTAACCAACTGCGCCACGGAGGAGTCTGTCTTGGCTTTAGGTGTGAACTTCTGTATATAGTTAGATAAAATACATGCCGTTCTTATTTCCGTATAAGAACGGAATGTCTTGTAAGAATGTTGTAAGAATCAACTTACAGAGTACAGAAGATATACAATATTAGCAGCCTAGAACAACTCGAAATATGACTGAACATTTACGATTGACATACTGAAGCGGATCTGTCTCGGGTTGAATGGAAGCCGAGATAGGGTCCGGACCTCCCAAAACGATCTTAGCAACAAGGCAAACATGTTTTACGACTTGTTTCTCGTCATTTGCATCGAGTTATGGCTTATCGGGACGTTATTTGAGCTATAATTCACGAAAATGACCAACAACGAGGCATCGAATTTGAGTTGCAAAGGAATGTCGAATTTTTTGTTCGGGTGAGCCTTGTTTTCGCTCTTAATGTTTTTATTTTCTACATATATCAATAATCAGTAGACTTTTATGTACAGTGATTAAGTTTGCAAGCTATAACAATTAACTTTATCTTGCACATTAAAGTTATTATAAACTCATAATGATAAATGTTATTAAAATAATGTAATATAATTAATTTTATCTTGTCGATGTTATGCTATGACTCACTGCCTCACTATTATTGCTAAAAATATTATCATTTTGTATATGTTTCCTCAAAATCCATATTTGTTTGATTAACGCTGCGCTGTATACATTTAAAAAAGTGTACTCTTCCTACACTTCCTATTTTTCTTTTCAAAAATGTAAGTTTTGTTTGAATATTATTTATTCCTAGCACGGTTTTAGAATGCTAACCTAGAATTGGGAAGAAAACCTTAGGGGTATAAATAAAGGCTTACTCACCAACAAACAGTTCTCAAGTACTCCTCATGTGTCGGCACCATGCTGTTCTGGTCAGTCTGGTATTCAGTCTGCTGACTATTGCTCAACGTGGTCAGCGTCACTTCATACTTCTTGCTGCAGACTTCATATTCTGGACGAACAGTCTTCACACAATCAGCGTGCCTCAAGTACTCGTCTTGATACTCCCCACGACTACACAAATCGTGCACCACGTCAATGATACCCACATAGATCCTACGGAACACCACTTGTTCCTGCTTCTCCATACAAACATTCGTGAAGTTCTCTATACATTTTATACCAGACCGCAACTCGCTGAAACAAAATCAGATCGTAAACAACCTTCGCAAATAAACAACAGCCCAAAATAGAACGCAATGGCAACAAATTGCGGATAGCGTTTCGGTTTAGCAAACGTATTTTTTTTTTGTCTTAAAATATTTTGTCAGACACTTTGAATATTTTAGTGTAAATGCCGTTAAAATTTTCAGAGATTCGGCAACTTCCTTTTTATACTTTACGGAATAAATTAACTCTTAACGTCAAACCTCGACCCAGAATACATGACAGGGACTCATTCCCTTGATAACTTCAACTTTGCTCTGTCTTAAATTTTATATAATCCATTACATTAAAGGATGCCAACATTAAACCACTTAAACCTTGTTCTTTTAACAAAAAATGCCCTCGTTATAATTTTAAATGTCAGTAGCTCATATTGTTCAAATATTTTTAAAAATCAGAAATATGAACGAGATTCTAGAAAAAAATATGAATAAACATTGAGTCATTAGCCAACAATTGAATTATCCGAACGCAAAACACGGAAATTATCCGATACGACCGCATGAAAACGCATTTATTGGCCATTCACGAAGCACGATGCTGAGTGAAGTTAGTGAGTCGGACAACCAGTTTCAAATTGCTATTTACCGCAAACAAGAGCACTAAATTAAGATGAGCTAACTGCGTGGCGCGAACTGCAAGGTCGGAACTTGCTCGGCCCGCCGCGACTCGCCAAGTCTTTAACAAAACTTAGCCACTTTTCGCTGTTCCCACCGGAACGCAAATTAGGTCGCGTCAGATGACTCTACCCTAATACTATTTAAGTGAAAAAGTAAGTGGGTTATTCTTTGCGGTGAAGTTAAAAACTATACAATATTTTTTATTCATGGACTGGATTTTATTTTGAAGGGTTTTTAGGTTTTGTTATATGTATTAATTAGGTAGATTAATTATTTATTTATCATTCCTTCAAATATTTAACACATTAGTCAAATTTAAATTTGTACGTGTGAGGCAAAAAACCACGGCTATTACTGAGCACGCTCAGTAGCATATAATTTAAAAGTTACATCCACAACAGACTATCGTACTAATCAATAAAGCTTTTGAAAAGTTAGAAATAAATAAAAGGATAATAAAACTACTCTACAGATTGTGTTCCCTCTTTATTCCATCCAGTTAAACACATTATTTTCAAAATTCACAAAAAAGACTTATACTTTTCATATTACAGAATTAATTCATAATAACCTTTACAAAGTTGAAGTTGAAGTAAAAGTACGCTAGGATGTAAACAAAACACTTGAACGCCTTGAATACAAAGTATTTAATATAAATTAAAAATATAATACCGGCACTGGCTGCTGAGACCATTCCAATAATTAAAACAATTTTAATGAGTTTTAGCTTAATTTGGGTGGCGTTAAAATATTGCTCCGAAAGCTTTCTGTGTTTTTTTTTTAATTATTTCTCCATTATATTTTTTAAGTCAGTCACACACGTAGTCTTGATGTACGTATCGGACGCATCGCATTAAACGCATCGTAGTATTCTTTGTATAAGAATTCGTACAAGTTCGTCCACTGATCCGCATCGTACGGATCGCACTAAACTAAGAAATGATGCGCCCGATATGTACGATGCGGAAATTTGGACGCCTGCCTTTACATTAAATTAAATAACATGTCAACTACTATTTAATAACTGACGCAATTATAAATGCAATAAATGTTAATGTTCAGTAGGCAATTATCGTAAAACAAATAATTGCCGTGACATGTTTTTAGTGTGTAAAGTAAACTCGGTTATTCTGTTCGTCATCTTTGTTAACACTGTAATAAATTTCAATGTATTGTGTAATCAGTGCTCTATACAAGAAATCTGACAATTGAACTTGAATGAAGGAATGTAGTTATTTCATTAAACTAGTTATGTATAGGGCATTTGCTTTTTTGTTTGTTGTAATTATTAGATATAGAACAGGTTATAGCGTTGTACCACGTAACATAAGAACGGACGATCCGGAAGTCTTCAAATATTAAAAGGGATTTAAAGCCATGCTCTACGTTGCTAACAAATTAATGAGAGTTAATTTAAAAGGTCGTGATACAAAAGAACAAAAAAGGCAAATACAAAATTCTCTCTCGTGGTGTCGTTCGTATATTAAACTCACCTTTTCATTAATTTATGTGTCATAATCATTTTATATGCGACTTTGTTTTCAGTCAATTTACATTTAGCATATCCATTTTGCATTTTCTGCGTGCATAAAACAACAGACGGGGCTCTATGGTGTAACTTGGGAGAGGTCTATGTCCAGCAGTCGACTGCAAAGGGCTTATGATGATGATGATATTCATTTTTTTTATTGGAATGAATCGCAAGACGTGCGTGCCTTTCGCCTAATGGTAAGCGATACGATCGCTCATTAACAGTAGCAAAACCAAACAGCAACTTGAACTACATAGCAATGATTGGCATTCCATTGCGCTCTCCATCCTGAGACATAAGGTGTTAAATCTCAATATATCCAGTAATTACTTTGGTTACAATGTCCTTCGAACCGAAACACAACAATGCATTTGCACTACTGTTTAGCGGGAGAAATAGACGTTTCGGTGGTACCTACCCAGGCGGCCTCTCACATATGGGAGACCTACCACCAGTATAACTAATTATAATCAAAATAATTCATTTTATAGAAAAACCATACTCACACGCAGTTTTTATCTAACTCTTCTCTCGTTAATGCAAACGATATCTCTGGAGAGCTAAGTACTGGTAGCGCCATCGCACATCTTTGGAGAAGATCTTCATCCCTGTTGCAATGCCCTTTTAGAGCACCTGGTGACAAAGAAACATTAATTTAGGCTATTTTGAAGCAAATAATTGATTATGTAACTTAGGATAGCAATTCTTCAATATGATTATGGTGCTGAAATAATTTATATTAGCAAATATAATTTATTTTACGTTACATTTATAATCCTTTAGTGAATTTACGAGTAAAATTCATCGATAGTAAGAATACCGATCTATTTTAATTTAAAGTTACTAAAATAAAAGCAGTTACTTATATAATTAAATATTAAATTTACATTAAATATTTTTAATATGGTGTACACGTGGCAGCATATATCCGTATTCCTGTCAATATATATCACAATATTACACAGTTTTATAAGACAAACGCTAGCGAGATGACCAATTAACGTGATTTGTTGCCTGACGAATCAATTTGCAACCGAGTTAGTGAGACACGACAACTATATGTACAAGAATTAAACACACGTTTCTATATCTTACACGGCAAAGATTAAAATTAAGAATATGAAACTGCTATACAATTTTAGAACATGGTAATATAATAAAAATGGAAACACGAAAACCTAAAAAACGTAACTCAGGCATCCCGTTGCTTGGAACTTGTAAGATATTAATATTATTTGAATTCTCAAATATTATTCCTGCAAACTGGACTTAAAAATGACTTCGAATCAGAAACGGTAAAAAAGAAAAACAGAACAAAGGTAACCGACATAGCCCATAGGATTAGCCAGCTGAAGTGGCTTGCAACATAGCGTGTAGAACTGATGGCCGTTGGGGCCGAAAGGTTCTAGAGGCTACCTACAGTCAAGGGAAATGTCGGATGCCCGCCTGCCTACAAGGTGGACGAACGACCTGACTAAGGTTGCAGGAAGTCGCTGGATACAGGCCGCTTCCAAAAGGTCGATGTGGAGATCCTTGGGGGTGGCCTATGTTCAGCAGTGGATTTCCTATGAGCTGAGATGATGATGATGACTTTATCCCGGCTGAATTGAAATTATAATAATTTGTCCTGAACATGTAACTTGGATGAGTTTGTTGAGGTAAGTGTAGAATTGAGTTCTTAGATGCAACTTAATTTTCAACAGCATAAAAATATTTTCACATTACAAGCAGGCATTTTAATTTTATTTGCCAATTCAAGTTTGATTCAAATCAGTATCAGCAAGAGATAACAATTTCAAACTTCTTCGAAAAATTGTGGATTCATTTGTCATTATGATATTGAATGAATTAAAATTAGAAACAGATAATTTATTTTTTCTTCTTGCATTTTGAGCAACTCAATCTCAGAACAATAACTCAATAATCAATATACTTTTTTGTGGAACGTCAAGCGATTATGATTCATTAATCTAAACTTAGAAGACAAATATGTAGAATGTGTTTTAAGAGAAGATATATAGTTCTTCTTTTTTATAATTTAGATTGCCTAAGTGGCGTAGTTGTACTACAGATTATTACAAATGTCAAGGGTTCGAAAGCCGTGTCAGGCGAAGTTATAGTGTATTTTTCAATCCATTTTCAGCCCGGAGTCAGTTATTTTTGCCCGATACGGCGATAGGCTCGCCCCCTAACATCTCCCTACGCACATCGTGAAACGAAATATACAAGGCGAAATGTAGGTGTCTTGGCACTTCTGCCTACCCCTGCTAGGATAAAAAGCGTGAGTTTATATATGTATGTTTCATTTGAAAAAAAGCGCGACTGTGACTTATGTGTTTCAGGTCAGCTTAACGTAGCTGGGAACAGGTTGAAAGGTGCGAGATTTCATCTATCAAAACAATAAAGAAACCAATTGAGAAAATCTGTTAAGAGGAAAATCCACGTAGCAATTTTATCACTTGTTACGTCTTGAGGACTAAGTCGCTATTAATATCTATAATTTATTATTATTATATTCGATACGTCTGCATGCTGAACGCCGACTGACAAAGGTCGCGGGTTCAATTGCAAGTCACACACCTCTTACTTATCTGAAGAACATTTAAACATGGTTAATTGTTAATTATCAGCTACTTTGTGAATGAAACCATAAACAAAGATAAAGTCAGTAATTTCGGATATAACTTCTCACTTATTGCAGAATATTTCATGGATTGAAATGTGAGGCCGCGGGTTCGATCCCCGCACCGAGACCGATTTTTGTGTGATCCGCAAGCATTTGTTTTGAGTCTGGGTGTTTGTGAAACCGAAAAGTCTCTCGTAGTTTTGATAACCACGACACAAGACTCGAACTTAGTGTGGGGTCAGGACTTTGTATGTGACTGTTGGGGTTATTTATTTAAGAATATAGATAACAAATTCAAAACAGTTGGAATTTAAGTTGATAAATTTTATGTTTGTATATTAGAATTATATTTTGTTAAAAATCGCAACAATCATCTCGGAATACTACATGAATAATATGGCTCTTTAATTATTACTAAATACCGACTTCAAAAAGCCAAAATAAATCGTCGCGAAATTTTTAGTTGCATTATGTTTATAGTCACTAAAACCACCGCCTGACTTCGTTTTCGATCGCAGTCTGGTTATACCCCGTATAAGGAAACAGAGCATAAAATATTAACAACTCATTTTAATAAAAGCCAAATTATTTTAGATAATTTATGAAACTGGTAATATTATCGTTTGCATGCTTCGATCAAATATACACTAGATACACAGTTCCCTGTAAAAGTTCTGTTAAAAAGTGGCACCGATGCATGACATTAAAAAAAGTAAACAAAAAGATCACATATTCCAAATATATTAACACAAATTCCACCTTATTCCTGGAACTTAAAGTAGCTTTCAAATAATATTGTCTAAAGTTTTACGACGTTTTAGATGCAACGGTCGGTGCGTGACTGAAGGCAAAAGAGTGCTTAAGCACTCTTTTTTGGTGCCATTTTCTAAGCGCTCATGTTGTATCTAGTGTATATTTGATCGAAGTTTGCATGTACCTCAATAGGTGTACATCCGGGGCCAAAACCTCTATGGAAAATGCGCTTCCTGCTCAAAGAATTCTAAACATCCCTTAAAGTTAGAAACTATAAATAACAGTACTTAGTTACTGCTGAGCTTGCAGGTTATCTTGGAACATGGTAGAGCAAAATCGCTGTTGACTAGCGTTATCTCGCCCCTCTAACGCTAAGTCCTCTATGGCCAAACTTGTACTTAGATTTCCACCGGTTTTCCTGCATTGCCGGTGAAACGTCTTTGAATAAATTTTATCTACTTTTTATGTTTTCATTCGACATACTACAAATAGTAGGTCTCTCATAGGTGAATGGTCGTCTGGGCAGATAACATCCCAAAGTTTATTTTTCCCGTTAAAAAGCAGTGTAAATGCACCGTTGTGTTCATGTTTGAAGGAAATTGTAGTCAGGCTAACTACAAGACTATAAAGATATTGTGACTTAACATCTTATGTCACAGGATGGCGAACGCAGTGGGATGCCGAGCATTGCTTTTGTAATTCAAGGTGTTGTTGGGTTTTGCTACTGTTTATGAGCGGTCGTATTGCTTAACATCAAGCGAAGGGCATGCTAGGCTCGCCATTCACTGAAATAAAAAAAGCATACTACTCGTACTATTTGCATTCAATACAGTAAAGAAGAACATTTTATTTCATTACATTTATAAAAATACAACCGGCCTATGTGAACTGCGTCAGTAAGTAATTAAAATGTTTAAATTACAGCTTGTCAAAATAAAACAAAAAACAAGAATAAAATGTGTCGTGTAACACACGTGTGTATTAACAGGTGAAATGTATTAGTATTATTATCATTTTACTTTCCATTATAATTAAGTGAAAATATGCTAAAACGGCTGTTGATTTTTGTTCCGTATACAACAGTAAAATGTAACGAGGTTAATAATTTTGTTTTATATCGATTGTGGAGAAGGTCCGTGCTCTGCAGTGGGACGTATATGGGTTGATACAGATTTATTTTTACCTTTGTCCTGCCTTCCCACTGAATGCTCTTCATTTGGAGTAAGATTATGTTTTTTTTCTTTTTCATTTGTCCTAATTGGTACCAGCAATAAATAAGTCTTTCTTTCTTTCTATTACATTTTCACAGCTGCAAAATTCAATGCTCTGTATTTAAGTAGAAATATTGATAATTTAAAAATATCAGGTAATTAATTAATAATGTAATTGAACATCTTGCGATACGTTAATGTTGTGTGAACGAATTTATTGCATTCAACGGAGTATGTTATTACTTCTAATAGTACATGTCTGTGAAACAAATTTATTATATATTTCTTCATTCATTAATAAATTAGATTAATAAAACCCTAAGAATGTTCCGATGATGCGTGGTAGAAGTGCGAAATATTAATTGATCATCGTAAAGTTTTTAATTATTTGTTATCTTAACGTTGGTGTTTAATATACTAAACAAAATAAATAAATATTAAAAATCCTACAAGCGTATAGGGCATCATTAGTAAATAAACAATAAGCAAAACGTCTTTAAACCTTTTTTAAGTATCGAATGTTTTGTCCCTTTCGAACGACTTTTGAATTTAGTTTGAGAGAAGAAGACAAAACATTCGATAAATAAAATAGGTTTACAAAATGTCTAAGGCCATATGTAGTTAATACATTTAAAAATGTATATTTCCTCTCACGTGGTGATCCATGATTGAAGATTTGCCGGCTGAAACGTAATGATAAGTTATCTATTTCGCGTGTGTCTAGTGCATTATCAAGGTCATACTTCACTTATCACTATAGTAGTGTCTGAAATATCTCTAAAGTAAGAAAGGACTACTACAATAACAGAATAATGATTGAAGCGAAATCGTTTATAAAGTGATTATTAAAAATTACTAGAAAATTGTGTGACATAAACAGCAATATCTATAATAAAAGACTTGCTGTTTTTTTCATTTACTTACGAATTTAATTACGAACTGTTATCATCAAATTTTCACTTTTTTTTTCAATAATTTCATCTTCTAAATTGCTTTTAAACAAGAACTTCGCAACATATGCAGAAATGAGACCAAAAAGATATTGAGGTGTTAAAAACATTCTAACACTGGTTTTAGTATTTAAATAAAGTGGTATGTTTTCAACAACAAGATTTGTAAACCGGTTTGTTGAAATGCATGTTATTTTTATTAAACTGTTATATTTTTTTATAATCCACTGAATTTAGCATGCACTTCAAAGAAATTGAAAAATATCATTTTGATCTAAAGAAGCTATTGTAGAACGGAGAAGTATATAACAATTGTAAGATTTAGTAGTAACATATTTTAATATTTTAACATATTATGTTGAAAACAAATATAAATAACTCAACATTCGATATTATTCTATGCATTTTAAGATGACTGATGACCTCTTACGTTTTGACGTGGAAAATTCTTGTATCTTTTCAAGGTTGTTAATTTTACGCAATAGATAATGTTTTGCGTCTTTTGCAAAAAGTGTTTTGCGCAACAATGATGCTGTATATGTTAAAAATACTGTTGTTGCTGGGCGAAAACTTAGCTTAAAATAAATACACCCAACAGACACATAGATAGTCCTGACCGCACACTAAGATCGAGTCGTCTGTTGAAGGTATTAGAAACAGCGAGAGAATTTTTGGTCTCACAAACACGCAGAGGTATTTAACAAATACCTGTGGATCACACAAATATTTATCTCGGAGCGGAGATCAAATCCGGGGCCTCTCGTTTCACAGCCGGCGTCAAACAACTGCGTCACAGAGGCTGAGTGAAAAAAAAACGAAATCGAGTATACCTTTACCAGTTGTTAAAAGCATTCCAATATATTGATGAGTATACGGCATGGAATGTGCAAAAAATAAACTCGTTTATTTAAAATAAGTTTGGACTTTTATTTCATACATTTTGCAATTTGGTAAAACCACGCTTGCCGTTCAATTAAAATAAAATTGTAGTGCTTCGTATTTTTATCATTACTCTTCTCTGAAAGGACGGAAAAAGTGGCGTAAAAGATTGAGTACAATAATTGTTTGTTAAAATACAATACAATGTTTTGAACGTTTGATTTTATTTATGATACACATAAATAGCTCTACATTAAAATATTGCAATTATTTTTTGAAAAAAAAAATATTTTGCTTTTAAATACATATCATTTAAGACTATTATTTTCCCCTATCAAACCACCATAAATATTAAATTGGAATAAAAGGACATTCATTACAATTTTATAGTTTCAAAATGAAGTAGAGCGCAACACAGCGCTCTATCTAATCTATTATTTTCTAAATTAAAATCATGCTGCGTTCCTTCCAGTTATTTGAATATGGAGACATTAATGTAAATCAAGGCTGCTCAGGCACACGATTTGCCGGTGTTGCGTTATCTGCCGCATACCAGTTCCACGAGACCGCCACGCGCGCCCCTATCAACTCTACATGTGATTGGAAAGTTTTTATCTCCACATAACCATATAACCTAAACATTGTCTCCAACTATTGATCTCCAAAGTGCAAATTGCTCTACACGATTTGTTTCTTATTCTCATGACATCATCCTACGTGTCGCAAATGCGTTATACACGTTCAAAACAACACAATTTCCGTGCATTGGAAAATACTCGAAATCTAAATATCTTGTGTACGTCAATGAAGGATAGACCACGCGGCGATGTCATAGCGTGTGTCGTTTAAAACGTTGTTATTTTTAACAGTAACGTTCTGAGAAGTTTGCATTCCGATGGTATGGTGGGGAGCCAAGCCCACCACGCCGCCGATGCTCATTGGTGGACAGGCATCGTACGATATTTTATAGGTGTGTGCGTGTGCCGAGCCGTGTAGTGTACACACCATACACTCACTCAATAGCGGAATAATCGAGCAGCAATTTAAACATCGTTCTGTACAACCGTCAATTGTCTGATTGAATTGCTTTGATGCCTTAGGAAGTCATACTTGCCTTGACACACTAGCTGCTATTTGTTCGTTGTGCTGACCTCTCATTATTGAACAATTGTGCACACTTGTTTACTACTCTGCTGTGAAAAATGTTTACGTTTTAAAAATTGCTTGCGGAAGTACGTGTGAGAGAAACGGCGGCAATAATTACGCTGAATATTTCGCTTTATTACATTGCATAACACGCGATATATGCTCGTGCAGCAAACAATATGTAGTTTACGTAATAACTATCGTTTGAAATCAAAATTAACTTAGGAGATATATTAGCACAGCCAAATTTTGATCAACATTCAAATAGATCTTTGCATTTTAACGACGTTTATCCTTGGAGTTTCTAACAGAATAGTCTATTTTAATACGCCTCCATTTCTACTAATTCTATTAACACGAGAGTTGGTGACTTGTTGGTTTGTCCTTCTTTCACCCGACAATGGCGTTCCGAATCGACAGGGTTTTTATCATAGAGATAATATATGGGGCGTACAGTGACATAAGCAGCATTTTATCCCGGGATAATGTACGATTCCCGTGCTTTTTTCAACCAAGCGAAGCCAGGTTAAATTATTAGTATTAAATATAACAGACAATCCCCGCCTCCATAAGTTTACAAGTGGAAATTGTTGAAAATACAATTCTGTTCAATATCGTGATCATTTAATTCAATTTATTAAAGTAAAACCGTAGACACAGCTATATAAATAATCCCCGACAACTTGTAAGAGGCTGCCGTCTAAGCGTATTTACGTTTTGAGGAGGTTCAATAAATTAGTGGTTTCGTCGACTGAATATATTCGTAGTGAGCATGGATGTAATAAAATGCGGTCGAGGAATAAAATGAGCTTGTAGGAGGCATACATACCCTTTGTAGACTTGAATGGATGACTAACTAAGGAACTTAACAAGTAGAGCCGCATTATAGGGAGTTTTATGTGACTACATCATGAATGAACCGGTTGGTTTGAAGCCACGCATGACATATCTATAAAAAACAAAATACGGAGTATTTCATAATATATTAGGCTCCATGGCTAGACGCTGGCTGTGACACGAGAGGCCGCGGGTTCGATCGAATGTTTATGCGACCTACAGGTATTTTTTTCATAAGACGAAAAAGACTTGTATATTAGGAATCAAGATTATGTATATAGCTGTTGGGTGTAATTTATTTATTATCCAATTCTTTGATAATAATTATTCTACTCGCCAATTTATGGTTGAGTTCTGCATTCTGCATTCTGGCATTTGCGTGTCATGATGACCTAAATAGTATCCTTGCTACACTTCACGTACTTTATAAATTATTGGGAATACTGGCAAGTATAGAGGATGTCTGGCTCTGTCAAAGAAAGCAGTAACCATCCAAAATACACACGTAAGAACAATGGGGGAGTTCGAACCTCTGACCTTTAATTTATCAATACGTTACACTAACAAGTAGACTACTTCTTTCTGACTCCATAACCATCAACAAAATTATATAACTTTATGCAATACTCGCCCAACAGCACGAATCTAGAACTCCTGCAATAATTGAATTCTAGATATATTTTTAGATTAATCCGTAGGCCGATGAATAAGATTTACGTGTGAATCTTTAATGTAGCCACGATTTCCAATCTCATTTTTAGATTCTCAAACTTTAAAAATTCATGCTCCTGAAACGAAATAGCGTGGGTTTGAAACTGCGTTACATTATATGCCTAATGGACTTAAATTTATTATGGGATCTTACCGTAAATTTAATTATTTTTTGGAACTCACGTGTACTAATGTACTGTGTATGTGTAATATGGGTCATACTGGTTACGATAAAATGCCTACAAAACACCTGGTAATAGGTAGATTTCAACTCAGCCCTTTAAAATAATAAACTATTTTTTTTATTACCGTGAATACGAAGCGTGTATGCCATTCGCCTGATAAAGGTAATCGATATAACTGCTCTTGAACAGTAGCAAAACTAAATAAAGCCATGTTGGCTTTGTTATTCATGGTCTCCTGAGACATAAGATGTTAAGTCTCATTATGTCCAGTAGTTAATATGGCTATAATGTCCTTCAAACCGGAACACAACAGTGCTTTTGCACTGCTGTTTAGACATTACGGTGGTACCTAACCAGTCGGCCTCTCACAAATTCCATTAATATATCACATCCACTCACATATTACATTCTCATATAATATGAAAATTGGTATTTAAAATATATACTTTAGTTAGGTAATGCTTGATAAGAGTTGTAGGTACTTATTGATTCATCTCACATCCACATTGCATAGCGCGCGTCTCTGTTTTCATATTTTGAGTAATTTATACATCAATTTTCAAGCCAGTCGATGGAACAATATTAACAGGACTTGAGGATATTTTAACGCTCGAGTCTAAAAGGACAAACTAACACACTTTTGTTAATTGGTACACATGTTGCAAAAAATATATGAGATCAACGAGTAACTGTAAACAAAAACAAGATAATAATATAACCAAACTATAGTCTATAATATAGTAGAATAACAAAATTAAATCAATGGGTTATATGAAAAGTTTAACAATACATTGCGTAATTTCTTAAACAAACACACTGTACCAGCGATGAGGCTGGACAAGATGTTCAGCTGTTTGGCAGCTGCCGATGGGAGAACCTTCTACCTAATTTCAATTAATACGAGCTACAACGGCGTTCCAGAACTGGGCACTTATTCAACTATCACTCACCGTAGCCTTCGGGTTCACCACCTTCGCCAATCCAGTCCGGTTTCAGCAATGTAGGTCGCTGGCAGTCAACAAACACAGGATATTCGAATTCTTGAGCGAAATTAAAACTTGCGATAAAATATTTAGTAACGGTTTTGATTTTGCATGCCCGGACAAACGCTGGAGCATCGGTTCTGGAAACCCTTTTGACTTCTTGTCCGTTAGCGCCTTGTTCCCCGCCAGGCCCCTCCACACCGTTTTTTTTATTGGTTGGAGGACTTCGGGTTATCCGAAAATAGCCGAACTTGCGTAGGCGTAGGGGCTGGTGGGGCCCTCTAGCGGCGGATATCGATAATTGAATATGAAACCCAGCAACGGAATCTCGAGGTAGCACGCATTTAATTGAAGTAATGTAGGACGATGATACATACCGCCCACCAAAATATGAAGTATTTTTAGATTAGTAAGGTTAGCGTTATAAGGTATTAATAAATTTGAGATAAGAAATATACAAATATAGTACGAATAAATAAGAAAATAAATACAAGCATTGTAAATTACACAGATAACATACAATAAAACTTAAAGGGTATAAATAGATAATGAGGAAAGTCATGCAGATGGTAAGGGGCAAATCTTTACTAAAGGACGCGTTATGACATGGTGATTTGCCATTCTTATCGACGCACATCTGACAACTCCGTCAGGACCGGGATGAAGTTGGACGACACGGCCTATAGACCATTGTAGTGGTACTCGATTATCGTCTTTAATAATCACTACAGAATCTAATGGCAGTGGTTTACAATCTTTGGTCCACTTCGCTCGTTGCGTTAAAGAATTCAAATATTCGTTTTTCCATCGCATCCAAAAATGTTGTTGAAATGATTGCAAAAGTTGCCAGCGATTCAATTTATTCGAATTAGTGTCTGTAAAATCATGATCCGGCACACTATTTAATGGCTCTAAGGTTAAGAAATGGCCTGGAGTGAGAACATTGAAATCATTCGGATCTGAACTTAGTGGACACAACGGTCGCGAGTTTAGTACGGCTTCGATTTGAGTAAATAATGTGGTAAGTTCTTCAAATGTAAGTACCTGCTCACCCACCACACGATATAAGTGACTCTTGGCAGATTTTATTTGTATCTCCCACACGCCCCCGAAATGAGGTGCCGATGGTGGATTGAATTTAAATTCAATGCGCTCAGCTTGGGAGGCTTGATCCATCAAACTACACAGTTGATTTTTTGCCCCTACAAAATTCGTTCCGCAGTCAGCGTGGATAACGGAGCATCTCCCTCTACGTGAGACGAACCTCCTTAATGCGGCAATAAAGGCGTTTGTGGATAGACTGGAAGCAAGTTCTAAATGCACTGCCTTAGTTGTCAGGCAAACGAATAGACAAAGATAAGCCTTGTCTAACTTGGCACCACGATGATTTCCGAGTTTTATACGAAAGGGTCCGCCGAAATCAACACCTACTACTGAAAAGGGCTTCACTTGGGTTAACCTAAAAGATGGCAGATCGCTCATAATCGGCTGAAGTGGTTGTGGACGAGTTTTAAAACAGCGTACGCATTGTGCTAACTGTTGCTGAATGATACGTTTTGCGCCTACTATCCAAAATTGTTGTAGTATCAAATAATGTGTAGTGTTTATGCCAGTATGACAATGTTGGCGATGTATCCATACGATATAGCGAGAAGTAAGTGGACACCGAGAAGGTAACAGCGCAGGGTGTTTGTGTTCATATTCTAAGCCACTGCGAGAAATTCTGCCGCCCACCCTGAGAATTCCATTATCGTCGATAAAGGGATTTAGTTTCCGCAACCATTTTGGCAACGATTTGTGGGTTTTCAATTTGGCTATCTCTTCACTAAAGAATTCATTTTGATACAATCGAACAACAACGAATAATGCCTTATGTTGCTCGATTTCGTTTAGGGCCACACGATTAGGGCGTGGGTTAACCCTACGCGTGTTATTTAAAAACCTCAATATGTACCCTATTACATTGAGAATTTTATTCAAAGAGGAGTATTTTTGAAAAAGTTGGTCAATCCATGCGGCCGGAGTGTGCTTTGAAGTAGACTCGATCAACGTCGTACTACCGGACCGATATTCTTGCTGGATGACATCAATATCCTTGGTATTAAGATCCACGATATTTTGAGGCCATGTGTCCGCCGACTGCTTTAACCAATCCGGTCCCGCCCACCATAAGATATTGTCAGCTAAGTGAGCTGGCATTAGCCCCCGGGAGCAAATGTCGGCGGGATTGTCATTAGTCGGCACATAACGCCAGGATTGTGTAGGCACACTGTCCTGTATTAAGCTCACCCGATTTGCGACGAACGTAACCCATCGAGAGGAGTGTGAACGAAGCCAAGAAAGAACGATTGTAGAATCCGACCATAGATATATGCCTTGTAAAGGCAATCCAAATGATGCCTTAACGTTACTAGTCAACTGAGCAAGCAAAACTGCTGCACACAATTCAAGACGAGGTAGTGTTATACGTTTAATTGGTGCGACACGAGCTTTTGCACAGTGTATATACGTTCTAATGGTACCGCAAGATTCAGCAACTCGAATATAAATTACAGCCCCGTACGCCCTCTCGGAAGCGTCACAAAATCCGTGCAGTTCGAAGGTAGGATTCAAGGTCATGTTTATACAACGAGGTATTTGTATACGTTTAAGTTGCGGCAGTTGTGATAAATATTGTTTCCAATGGTTGATAATATCGATCGGTGGCTTCTCGTCCCATAAAACACCCTTTATCCAAAGTTGTTGTATCAAACACTTTGCTTGGATAGTGAGAGGAGAAAGAAATCCAAGCGGGTCAAATATTCTTGCTAGTTCACTCAAAATATTGCGTTTTGTACAAGGTTGTTGCAGGGGTGTGACATTAAAAACAAATGAATCGCACGCCGGTTCCCAACGCAACCCTAGCACCTTCAAAGTGACGTCTCGCGTTTCGTCAAAGTTAACATTATTTTTCACCAATCTGTGATCGTTTGGTATATCATCCAATAATTCCGTGACATTGCTTGCCCATTTTCGAAGATGGAAATGGCCCTTATGGAAAAGACTAATTAACTGCGATTTGGCTTCACGTGCTTCCGCAATAGAGCGGCATCCAGTAACAACATCATCTACATAAACGTCCGATAGGATAATTTGTTTAGCGGTTGGAAATTCGTCACCCTCGTCATGTGCGAGTTGTTTTATCGTGCGACACGCTAAAAATGGGGCAGCTGATGTCCCATAGGTTACGGTATTTAAAGTGTATTCCTTAATCGGTTCCGCTGCATGCCGTCTCCACAAAATACGTTGATAGTCACGTTGATCCTTAGTCACTAATATCTGCCTGTACATTTGACGAACGTCCGCCATGAAAACTACTTTGTGCTCCCGAAAACGTAGAAGAATTGTAAATATATCATTGTGTAATCTCGGGCCCGTCAACAATGCATCGTTTAGACTTTTATTATTATAATCCCTTGCAGAAGCATCGAAAACCACTCGAAACTTAGTGGTGACACTGTCTGGTTTTAAAATAGCGTGATGTGGAATGTAGTAACTACCTTGGGCTAATTGGGTAGTCGGCACTAAAGACATATGGCCGCTATTAAGATAGTCATCCATGAACTCCACGTAATTTTCCCTTAGGTTAGGGTCTCGAGATAAGCGCCGTTCGATAGCAAGGAATCGTCTCAATGCAACATCTCGGGATCCGCGGAATACTGGAACAAAATCGTCTTTGAAGGGAAGGGTTACTACATAACGGCCCGACGCCTCGCGAAAATGTTCTGCCACGAACTTACGTTCACAAAGCTGCTCTAGAGGGGTCAACGTAGATGCTTGAGGAATACTGTCTACCTCCCAAAATCTTTGAACTGCTTGCATTAACTGTTCATTGTCATTGGCCGCATTAATACCGAGTAGTGAGTCATGGACAATAGACGTTTTACCTAATACAAGCCACCCGAAAACGGAACTAAACGCTGGGGGTTGCGAGCCTTGGCTCCTTATCCGTTCATTTAATAATGACTCAGCAAATACGTCAGCGCCCAATAAAATATCAATTGGTCCCGGAACATCAAATCCAGGATCCGCAAGTTGTAACGATTTAATATTACACCAGTTGTGTGAATTTAATTTGGCAATAGGTTGATCGCCACAGATCTTACTAATGACAAGCATGTCTAAATTAAATAAAGACGCACACTCCGTGCCTAACTTACACCGTATTATACCATTTATGGCCGCTTTAGTGCCTCCGATGCCATTAATGTTGACTGCTACAGGTTGCGGAACGAAACTAAGGCGATCGGCTGCTTGTTGTGTGATAAAATTGTTTTGACTACCTGTATCGAAGACGGCACGAAAGGCTAATGACTTTCCGTTCGCGTTTTGCACATATACGATTGCCGTGGCAAGTAATACAGTAGGACTAATGTAGGAAAATTCATTCTGTGTAATTAACGTAGTGTGGGCTACTGACTCTGAAGATGGGCCAAGCTCGTTATGTAATAACGTGTGATGTCTATGCTTGCATTTCTGACAGTTAAACATTGATTTACACTCTTTTATTGCATGCGATGCTCTTAAACAATTAAAGCATAGGTTTTTACTGCGAACTATGTCAATGCGTTCATCGAGTGGTTTTTGTAAAAATGATTCACACTTTGTTATTGAATGGTCATTAGAACAATACGCGCACCTCCACGCCGGTTTGCTAATAGGTGGGGGCGGCAATGAGTGGGACGTCACGAGAGTATCACACGCCTCGGTATCGTTAGTGTAATCCTGCGCAGCGACTAACGAATGACTTGCTTTCGGTGTAAATAATTTGAAGTTTGGGTTCGACCTCTGATAATGATCCTTACGATATAACGCGGAACTACTATTTTGACTAACATTTGTTTGTGCGGATTCAGTGAAGTGTGTATCGCGTATAAGCGCCTCGCATTTTGAATGTAGGAACGATTTTAAATCCGCGTATGTTGGTAGTTCGATGTTAGGTTGTCTTTCTTCAAATTCTCTGCGCAGTTTTGGGTCCAATTTTGACAAAATGTGATAGGCTAACACGAAATCCCATTGATCCACAGGTAATTTCAAATGTCTTAGGATGGTTAAATTCTCATCAAACATATCGAGAGAACGACGAAACTCGTGTGCGTTATTGAGTTTGAAATTAGAATTTAATATATCGCGCCAACAGGTGAACGCTAGATCTCGTTTGCTTTCATAGCGAGTGACTAATTTCCCATATGCGTTCAAGTAATGCTCACCTGTAGCCGGGAATGTGCGAACAAGTGCCAGCGCGTCGCCTTGTAGGACGGAGATTAAATAATTGAATTTATCGGTGTTATTAAGAGGCGTATCGTGGATTAAGGTGTTATAGGTAGCAATAAATTTTGGCCATTCCTTTATATTTCCCGAAAACGAAGGAAGGGTGATTTTGGGTAACTTAACGTGCGAGTTAATGTATTGTGTATTCGTATGTTCGACTGTAGTTTGAGTCGTGTGCACAGTGGTCTTAGTTAACGATCGGTGAATTCGAATGATTTCGTAATGCATATCATCGACACGCATGCACATGGCTTCGTCCTCCGCTGGGTCGTCCACCAAGTCCAAGATTGATAAATGTGCTTCCTCAAAGCTACCTACATTTTTTTTTAGTTCTTGGTAATAGGAAAAGAATAGTTCGACTTGAGAGGGGTCATTAATTGCAAGTGTGGCCACATCGTAAGCCTTTGTAATGCGATTATATGCTAGCGTGCGCTTGCGACGTAAGGATGGCAAATCGTCCGACGTATAGTTCCACGAATCCTTAGAACGTGATTTTTTTGCTACACTAAGTTTTCGTTTTGCGTAACTCATGTTAGTGATTAAGTGTGGATAGTTAGATTAAAAATGGGAAAATAAATATTAACGAATTTACGATAGGTCAAGCTATATATAATGTGTATAAATGAAACTCTTATACAATAAGTACTTGAGTTCCCGGGTTTCGGCACCAAAACATGTACCAGCGATGAGGCTGGACAAGATGTTCAGCTGTTTGGCAGCTGCCGATGGGAGAACCTTCTACCTAATTTCAATTAATACGAGCTACAACGGCGTTCCAGAACTGGGCACTTATTCAACTATCACTCACCGTAGCCTTCGGGTTCACCACCTTCGCCAATCCAGTCCGGTTTCAGCAATGTAGGTCGCTGGCAGTCAACAAACACAGGATATTCGAATTCTTGAGCGAAATTAAAACTTGCGATAAAATATTTAGTAACGGTTTTGATTTTGCATGCCCGGACAAACGCTGGAGCATCGGTTCTGGAAACCCTTTTGACTTCTTGTCCGTTAGCGCCTTGTTCCCCGCCAGGCCCCTCCACACCGTTTTTTTTATTGGTTGGAGGACTTCGGGTTATCCGAAAATAGCCGAACTTGCGTAGGCGTAGGGGCTGGTGGGGCCCTCTAGCGGCGGATATCGATAATTGAATATGAAACCCAGCAACGGAATCTCGAGGTAGCACGCATTTAATTGAAGTAATGTAGGACGATGATACACACACTATTAATAGTGTGTGACCGGCAAAAAACAATGCAATGTAATAAATGCTTTAAAATGACCAATGTGCACGTTGAATTATCACATCAGCAATCTTGTCAGGTGTCCGATTGGTCAACTTTTACGGGTTTCCGCGATTACACCTTATCATTTATCAGTGCCGGTTGTTTCTTTATTTATAACCGGAAATAAGTGGCGTGATTTGTTTACGTAATATTCACCACTGCTTTACTCAACGGATAACAAAGATGTATAGAGAGCTCCCACATTTTTTTATATATTAAGTGAAGGTACCCTTTCAAACCCAAGGCTCTAACTTTCCTATATACATAGGTAGTGTTATCTATGGCTCTAATGGACACACAATAAAATTACGTCAGCATTTTGAGAAACTGGTATCAAGCAGACTAATCGAGACCGGAGCAAAAAGATTACGCAATGCTAAGGATGCTCTTCCACATAAATCAAAACCAAAACATTAAACAGGAAATGAAAGCACTCGTGGTAGACGCTATCGTAAATAACGTTATCATAATTTTTAAAGGCTCCGTATTAATTAAGCATTGTACTATATAAATAAACGCTGATTACGATAACAGGAAATCATGACTAATTTAGCAATCGATATTAATTATTGATAATTTTCTGCACATGACACGGAAGGAAATTGTATATGTATATAATTATTTGACATCATGACTGTATTTACTGAATAAACTCACGTCTCTATAAAAATTGATACGCACACTATATAGGTATTGATCTACTCATCCAACAACAAAGCAACAAGCAAACAAGTGACTTGATGGTAAGTGGTTAACAATTAACATCCATAACCCTTGGATCATGGATGTGTTGCCGGCCCATCAATTCGGTAGGGGAAAGGAAGGGAAAAAGGATGGGAAGAAGGAAGGGGTATTATTTCAAGCACAACATGATAAATACGCAGTCGTTTACATTACCTAGACATCGAACACCTACCCTCACAGTTCAGTCGTATAAAACTGATACTATACGAATAATTCAAGCCACAGAACATCAACTGCCTTCCTAAAGGTAACATTAAATGAGATAGATAATGCTGATATCATACAAAATGTGTTTACTGATTAGAGTCTCTGCCAACTGCAACGTCACCCGACAATGACGAATCTGTCTAATTCATATAACGGGCATATTATAATTCATACAAATATTTTTCTGTCTGATACGTTTACATTACGGTCTCGGCTTACTAGATAGTAGGGTGGCAAACTTCATTCTTATGATTATTATTATAAATAACACCCCACAGTCTTTTGTCGTGGGTATCCGCAACTACGAATGACTTTTCGGACTCACAAACACCCAGACCCGAAAGAAATAATTGTGGGCCGCACAAACATTTCTCTCGATGCGGGGATCGAACCCGTGGCCTCCCGTTTCACAGGCGGCATCTGACCGACTGCGCCACGGAGGCTGTAGATTACTTTCTTTCTCGTAGTAACGAAATAACAATGTTTTTTGCATTGAGATACGTATTTTATAAACCGACAAATAAACTGCTTTTAATTCCGGGAAAAGAGTTCCTAGATAGGTCTGGATTCAGGAGAATACTACGTACGTGTCCTTAAACAAAGCCGCGCATAAGAGCTAGTTATTTTCATCAATAAAATAAAGCGTAGGTATTAGATAACAGCCATTACAAACAATAATTGATTGTGTAAATTTTCCGCATGCGATACGATCGTCCAGATAAAACATTGCAAATATCGAGACACGACGCCTATCTAGATTGGAGTTTCGTGTTTACTTTACTTCGTTGCGATTTTTTTTGTACGAGATAATTGTGTTTTTGTAGTGACTATGATATTCTTGGATCTATTTTAAATGACTTTTGAATATTTTTCGTATCGTTATTCTTTTCCTTTTATTATCCTCTATAGAGGCGGATGTTTTGTTAGGTTCATATCGGAATTTACCCCAAGGAAGTTTATTTATATTATTTTACTTTTATTTTTATACTACTTAGTACCTACAATAATAAACTTAATTCAAATTTAACTATGGAGCATGGTTCATTTGTTTTGTAATGTGTTAAAATTATTTTTAGTATGGCGAATTGCTCAAATACACTAATAATAATAATAATTTTAGATAACGGGTATTTTACGAAGAGTAATATTAGTTCAATGTTTGAACCCTTGTCATAATTTAGTCTAAAGTTCCGTAAGTCTAAACTCTAAAGCATCTGTTAGGCTGTGATTATAACGGTATTACTTCAATAGTATCCAAAACATTGCCCAAATATTTCATTTCCCTTATCAGAGAGCGTACATTAGAAGGTCATTTCATTGATTTTGGGAATTACAAGTATTTTTGTGGAGTACAGAAGCCGTCATTATGTTTATCCAACAAGCCGCTCATGACTCGACAGATAACTTACAGAAACGAAATATTTTAGTATTCATACGGCGTGAATACCTAATTTGCTTTAAACACTAATGTCCATGAACGACAAGTGCAGGTAGTTTACATATTCGTCTTTGCTATACTCAGGCACGCGTAACGCTTAGACCAACATTAAATATATTTAACTCGATGAGTATGAGGCCGTTTTTAGAAGCCTGTTAAAAATTTTGTTCATTTTAGCATCCAATAACGCCTATAGAAATGTCGGATAGCTAATAACGACTAAGACCAAATTATAGGAATGAGCTATCATAAAATGCTGACCCGATCAACAACGAAACCGATCTAACACGACTGCCTCGAAAGAAAAACGGATGATTTACGTGTTTTCAAAAGATTGAGCGGAATTTTGCAGAAAGGTCAACAAATGACTCAATGAAGGCACATCCCAGTGGAATCGACGCCGGGACAAAGCCCCAGCGATCGGGAAGCAAATCGTCCATTTGGCCGATGTTTCTATCCGCGCTCGCTACCGCTACTGCTCGTGCCGCTCATTTGTCATCTCACGCTAAAATGGGGTAGCTTTTTGTCCGAACCGCTGACTTCATCCCAACTTTTGTAAGTAAATCGAGTTTTATTATCGCACCGCTAATGTGTTCCAGCGTTGTCACTGATCATCCCATTTGTTCTTACTGAGTTGATAAAGTCAGAATTGCATTATTTACGATCGGTAGCAGATGATAAATCCTGTATTCTGTGTTTTTTTACTGTTGCTATCATGATTTCTTTATGAATGGCGAGTCAAACGTGCCATCCGCCCGATAGTAAGGGATACAACCGCTCATGGATAGTAGCAAAACCAAGCAACACCATGAATTACAACTTAATACTTGGCATGCCACTGGGCTCGCCATCCCGAGATATAAGATGTTAAGTTTAATTATGTCCAATAGTTACTCTGACTACAATGTCTTTCAAACTGGAACACAGCAGTTCATAAACACTGCTGTTCGGCGGGAGAAATACACATTAAGATTGAATATGAAAAAGGAGTGTATAAAGCAGTTATGTCAGACTCATCTAAGTGGACAAAAACTAAGACAAAAATAAGTAACTAAATAAAGAATACTCATTACTAGTTTAAGCCATTTACAATTTAAGTACATAGGTAACTATAGAAAGATAAACTGACTTCCTTAAACGTAATTTATGGCGACGCAAACCCAAAATGGTGCACATATGGTAGCTATTATTTCATTTATTTATACAAACGGTATCTGATTTTCACGGAAAATGTTTAAGCCGGCCTCCTGTGGGCTATAAATTTGGATAAAACAATTTCATCTGACTGGAATAGCACCCCAAACTATGCGGCTTACCTCATAAATCCCGATTAGGCTTCGGGTGAAAGAATGAATCAATGGATTATCCTGCAATAATATTTGTTCAACAAATAACATCTATTTAACATTTCGTGAAATTTACTATGCTTATTCATATTTTTTCGAAGCTTACAGGAAAATTAGTGCTTCTTTTTATTTTTATTTCGTTTTAAAAATATGTTTAATATTAAAAAATACTTTATATCGATTTATGGAATTTAATAGTTGTTTATTGTAATTTTGTAACTTGCATATTACCAAACTGCTTTTATTTTCTTCCCTGGTTATGATTATTCATAACGTAACCTTACGATATCAAAAATAATAATTTATGTCACTACCCTATTTTTCCTACTTGTCCGTATTCCGCATTTGGCGCATTATTTAAAACAGATTTGACTGTTAAGTTTCTCATAGATTTCAAGTCATTCATTTTGGTAAATCATGTTTTCAAATCTATTTACACACGAACACAAGATCAACAAAACTGGTAATTGGTATTACGTAAAACATGTTTTATACCACTACATGCAAAAACATTTCCTAAAATTAACCATTGAAATTCCTACATAATTAATGGTATGTTCAACAACTACCCTCTGAAAGTTAAGAATAGACTATAACCCGTTGAAAATCAACAGCGGCCCAACCTATCCCCGGGGAGTTGTTCGGTCGCTAAGGTAATCATGCACCTTTTCGGCAAAAGGGTTAGAAATATCAAGCTCCTCGGCCTTTCCCGCATGCCCTATATACAAAAGAGGTTTCATGGCGGGTCAGTTACAAAGTAAAACAACTCAATTTCAAATAAAATGTACTTACATTGGGATAAAATTATGCAAACGCACCCTATTTATTTACTTATATGACTGTATTGGAAGTTATAAATATTTTTTTAGAACTCAATGATTCGTGGTTTTCCGGAAAATTTGATTTAGGCGTAAGGCAGGTGACCTGTTTGCTCGGTTGCCGAACCTGTTGTATAAAAAAAAATACTGTTTCGTTTGTGGTGTTACACATTCCAGTATAAATTAATATTTGTTGAAATAAAGCTTTAGTCATAATTTACCCGTTACTTAAAACTTATGACGCTGTGTTACCTCTTGATTTACGTCAATTTAAAATTAATTGGCAGTGACGACCTATGGCGTGAGTTTTGCGCTGTTTAAAATCATATAACGGTTTATCCGCTTTACTAAAATAATTTAATTTTCCCAAAGGGTTATTGGTAGGCGACCCGCCGGCCAAAAATAAAACCAATTTAATAATCATTCTACGATAAAATAATGGGATAGAGACTGGTAGAAATAGACTTAACTAAAAAATATGATCTTTGGGACTGCCCAAAGATCATGTTTTCTTTTTCAATAGCTGTCTAAATTTAATATCTGTTTAAAAGAGTTTGTTGAATCCTTTATGCATCTATCGATTCGCACCAGAAAGGTTTCGTATACCTTGTGCATTCTCCATCTAAGCTTGCTTAGTCCCAGAATATTCGTATACTACCAAGACTCACTGCATGCTAAGTAAAGTCCGCCAACACGCACTAGTCCAGCGTGGCGGACTATATGGCCAAACGCCCCTCAACCGTCCTCTCAATTATAGAGGAGGCACCTGCCCTGCAGTAGAACGTATATGGGCTGATAAAAATACATGACAATTACTACATTACACTAGATTTTTTCCAGTCAAATCAGCCCGCTAAATGTATGGTTGATCCCAAAAAGGTACAACTGTGAATTTATATTATTAGTACACATTAAATTGGTTCTTCTGTGGAAAACGAATATTCTATTGCCAAACCGATATTGATAACCGAACTATTTTCCTATACAATTTCCACGAAATCCTGTTAAGGCATTGGCTGATAATCTGAGCCTTAGTAATTAAAATATAATATTCCTTTACTGCAAAACCTGATAGTGCAGAATATTCCTGGAATGTTGGCTGGCTAGATAAATAGAATCGCGTGATCAAATATCTGGTTTTATAAATTATACGCGTTGTTAGCAACGGAGAGAAATATTTTTCACATAGTTTATTACGCATGAAATGTAGAACCATATTAAGATTATTTTCATTCTCCGTAAAAACGAATAGCTTCAAGCTTGTGATATTTTTATGAGTACGAATTATATCCGGTTATATGTTACATCATCATCATCATCATCATATCAGCCACAGGAAGTCCACTGCTGAACATAGGCCTCCCCCAATGATCTCCACAATGACCTGTTGGAAGCGGCCTGCATCCAGCGACTTCCTGCGACCTTAGTCAGATCGTCCGTCCACCTTGTAGGCGGGCGTCCGACACTTCGCTTGCCTGTACGTGGCCTCCACTCGAGAACCTTTCGGCCCCAACGGCCATCGGTTCTACGAGCTATGTGCCCGGCCCACTGCCACTTCAACTTGCCAATCCTATGGGCTATGTCGGTAACCTTGGTTCTCCTACGGATCTCCTCATTCCTGATTCGATCTCGTAGGGAAACACCGAGCATAGCCCGCTCCATGGCTCGTTGAGTGACTTTGAGCCTTTTAATGAGGCCCACAGTGAGAGGCCACGTCTCGGTGCCGTATGTCATCACTGGTAACACACAACTATCGAAGACTTTCGATTTTAGGCACTGAGGTATTTTGGACGAGAAGACGTCGCGAAGTTTCCCGAACGCTGCCCAACCGAGTTGGATTCGCCGATTGACCTCTCTCTCGAAGTTGGACCTGCCTAACCGGACCACTTGTCCTAAATAGACATATTCGTCTACAACTTCGAGAGTCGAGCCCCCAACTCCAATATGTTACATCACGTTATTAAAAATACCAACATTTATTTACCAGAATATATCGCCTTTGAATTCACCTTTTAATACAAAACACTTAATATTAACATGTTAATAATGAAGAGTAACCGAAAACCATAATCTAAACTTCATTATTTAATTATGTTGAATTATTCGAGAAAAAAAAGATGCAATCACAGTTCCGTTTAGTAAAAATACAATTTTCTTGAAAACCTTTTCAAAGATGATGCTAGCTATACCATGCTATTAAATCAAATAAAGCCACCATAAAACAATTTTTACAAAATTTCAGCCAAATTCGGTTGCAATTGACACATCCAGCCGGCTCAACACTTCGTAGTTCGTTAACCCAATGTATTTAAAGTTTATGGTTTGCATAATTCAGTACATCCAAACGAGACATCATCGATATGCATCACGGAGCCACTGAATCGAATAGGGCATAATTGCACGCCACAGACTCAGTGTACTGCGGAAAAAACCACCTCGTTATATGCGGTACGATTTATTATCATAGCGACAGTTGTAAATATACAGATTTTATTTTCCACCTCCAGCAAAGTCACGATAGAGCACGCTTTTCATTTCAATTTGATTCGGAGTAATTGGATTTATGAATTAATTCTGATAAATTCTTTTTTATATTAAGTAATGTCATAGTAAAGTAGCTCAAAATACTAGTAGCCAGAATTTATCAGTATTTTAACTTGTATGTTCAATTTACAATGTGACCATTTTAGTGAAATTATCTCTAATTTATTACGCCTTTACAACCTAACATTATAAGACGGCATACTTCAAAGAAACGGAGATATCGCGAAAAAACTTATCTCATAAATTGCAACCAATGTCCTGATAATAAAGTAGGTATGAAAAATAAATTGATTATGTTCAGATATATATAGCAAACATATAAAAACGACGATAGAAATATTGAATTTAGTCGTATGTTGGACAGTTGTTTAAATATTGATAGCTAAATAGGAAACCTTAATATCAATGAAAAAAACTGATGTTCTAAACACTAACTACTAAATTAATGAAATCGCATAGGAAATTAACAAAATTGCGAAGCAAAAAGCCTGGGCTTATGAAGGAAATTCAAAGTAAACAAGTACAAAAATGACGTCTGAGGGAAGACTTGTAATACCGATCTCATTAGATCACATCACAATGATCCTGATGACGTCATTATCATTAGCATACTTTTACAACGCGTTACTGATCTAAATACGCAAGACGTTCCCAAATATATCAACAAGTGTGACGTCACGACGTGGGCGGTTGGAACATCGCCCGGCGACACCACGCCTCTGGTTATAAACAACTGAAAAACTTGATCTCATCTCAACAACGCGATTGCAATGAACTTGCACGCCGCCAAATACACGCAGTGAGACATGTGTCTAGGAAGTGAATATATACATAAACAAAATAGCCAACATATGCCTACAGTGGACGGCAATAGGCCTAGTATATCTGCCTGACGATCCAGACTGAAAGACAAAACAGCAATTGTATACCCACTACAACCCATACTACCCACTATACTACCGATCATGTTCAAAACTAAAGGGTAATAAAAACAGGATCGCAATTTTGTGTGTGGATTTGAGACAAGGCCGTCTTTAGATTCGCAATATGCGAAAGCGCCCTCTTCTAGCCGGTTGCGACTTTCAAGGGGCCAGTAAGAGACCTGAACAGTTATATTATGCCCCGTAGACTTAAAGTTTCTAATTTTATGAAAAATAAAATATTTGATTTTTTTTTTTTATCATTTCGATTTTGAGTGAAATTTTTCATATACTTAATAAACAAAAGTATAGGTAATAAAAGACGAAAAAATAGCAAAATAATTAATTTAAAACAAGTTTTAAATAGCGAGACAATAAAAGTGACAATATTTTAACTGCGCTCATTCTTACTTGTTCGGGGCATAACGGCATGTTTATCCTGTTCCTATCGATGCGCTTTAAATTATTCCAACATATAAGTAGGTACCTACTAAAGGATAAAGTTTTCCATTTAAGAAATTGTTATTCTAAGCAATAAAAACAACTTTATTATCTGTTAATGAATACTTCTTTTTAGCGTTCCGTACCAAAAAAGTAAATATATATATTAAAGGGTGTCTCCATACAATAAACGTGTTTTTCGTAAAAAAATGTTCTAAATATTAAGTAATAACGGTAACAGGTAGACGCTAAAAATTTTTACAGAAAATTTTGTTGTATAATATATTCAGAATAAATAATTAAGATAAAAATAAAGTAAATATTAAAGGTGGACTCCAAGACAACAAACGTCATTTTTGAGCAGTTTTTATCTCGATCTTAATAAACAGGAACAAACGTGATTTTCAGGGTTTAATTTATAGATGATTGTACGGAACCCTTCGTGCGCGAGTCCGACTCGCACTTGGCCGGCTTTTTTACTTTTCGCATACCTATCGAATATTTCAATTTATCTTCGTCCGATATTCATTATAATATATGAACAAATAATATATGAACATAAACCTCGAAATATCTGTACCTATCGTTATTTATTAAATAAAACATGTATCGGGATTTAAAAACACAAATAAAGATTTATTTAAATTATTAAATAAATATGAAGTTTATGTTTATGCAAAAAATGGACTAGTGTCATATTATGTACAAACGGTATGATATTTTTAATATTTCATGATAATATATCAGGTAATGTAATTCTGTGTGCCACAAAAAAGTACGCAAGCTTTAAAACTTAAACTACCCTCTATTATTACTCTCGCAGAGGGTATTTATAATTATCGATATCAAATAGATCAGAACGAAAATATTTAGGTACATTAAAACATAAGCAATAATCTTTTGAATACTAATATGGACTATTTTGAATACCTACTAATATACTAGGTATCCAAATTGAATATATTGATGGCAAATAACCTACAAAACGGACAAATTATGCTGGTCAGTCTACATGTAAAAATAAATCAATTAGAATCTAATTTAAAGAAGTTTACACATTTATGTTTGATACTGTTTACATTATGCTCGCGAATGTCCTCCAAAATTGGAACTGCTCCAAATACACGCTTAATATCGAACATTCGTTATTTATGGACAGTGTTATTGTTCCTAAAAATATTTTCAAAAACGTAACACGTCGTTTTAACATTTCCGAACTCGTTCGATTTACGTTTTAATCATATTATCACATACACATTAATAAAATTCTAAACCGTACTTTGTTGTAATCAACCTTGAGTGTTGTAAAACAAAACCAACACGTTGACATGCACGAAAGTTGTGTGGCGTTCGCCTGTAACACTTTAATCGCACGTTTCCTATCCAACTACTAACTAAAATTAACATTCTAACATCATTGTAACTTTAGTAATATACTAAATTGGAAATATAAACCAACTTACCGGTAAAGTTAAAACTTATAAGTACAAACAAGCTACAATAAAATATTTCTTTGGACATCTTGGCAAGTCGCTAACACTTTTTCTTGGCAATTAAACTTTAATTATTATAGTATTCAGTTCTTGTGATGGTTAACCAAGTTAACACTTTGATAAATTATTAAAACTTTTTTAAGTTACTTTTGAAAAATAACACTGAACATTAAATTTTACAATGTTTTCGTAATCAAATACGTAATATTTATATGTGCGCGTCACGTTCATACATACACGTGAACTCATTCCAACTGTTGTTTGAACGAACAAAATTTGTACACCGCCAAAATAACCAGGGGTGACCGAATGAGTGAACTATAATTTTTCCAGGCCCACTTTTACTTTTAAGTCTGTGGGCCCAACGTTCAGATTTCAGACTGTAATATGTTCAGTATCAATTTGAACAATACACATTTTTCAAAGGTACTGTGTAAATATTACATTAGATTCTATTATAAATGCATAAATATTTATTAATAAGTTACAAGTTGAATTGTCAGCTCACAGCTTCTTAGTCTGTGCACACCGCACAGCTGACATCTGTCAAAATCGTCAGTCAATTGTCAGCTTGTGGTTGCAATATTTATTAAAAATATTATTTTAATAAACGAAATAGTCATGCTGTGTTAATATTGTATAAACTTACGTTTCTGATACTCTGTTTAATATTGCACTTACATTAAGCACTGCAAATAAAAATATAACCTATAATGGCTACGAAAATTTTGAGAAATATTCTTAAGGCTAGATCAAATGTTATGTTCAAGCGATGGGAGAGCTCCGAAAAACGCGTGACAGTCCACGATCCCTTCTCGACGCAACCCAAAAAGAATAAAGATACATATTTGGAAGTGATTAAAATGTTTGAAGGGAACGACATCCGACGCCGGGGTCATGTTGAATTTGTATACGCTGCTTTAGCTAGGATGAAGGAATTCGGTGTACAAAAGGATCTGGAAGTATATAAGGCTTTAGTGGATGTTTTTCCAAAAGGCAAATTTATCCCTACAAACATTTTTCAGTCAGAGTTTATGCATTACCCTAAACAGCAGCAGTGTGCTGTCGATTTACTTGAACAAATGGAGGATAATAGTAAGTAAGCTATTTATTATTTTATATTTTTTTACTGCCTCAGTAGTGCAGTTGTGCTACGGTATGATTACAAAGCTGAGGTCTTGAGTTTGAATCCCAGGTTGAGCAGTGATAGTTGACTTTTCAATTAATTATCAGCCCCTATAACATTATGGGAAGAAACTCACAAAAGCGAAACGTGGGTGTCTTACCTGCTGGTTGCAACCAGCACACCTCTGCCCACCCCTTTTGGGAAAAAGGTGTGAGTTTATGTATATTGTAATATTTTATTAACATTGAAATCTCTATCTTTTAATTAGCCTGTATTTCTCCATCACTTAGTTTTTTTAGATTACACAATTTACACAACATTATTTGCTAATACTTACACATGCAGAGCAGATTAGCTGGTGAACTTACTACCAGCTATTTTACTAGTATGACTACTGCCCACTGTGGAGCGTTGATAGACTATTATGATTTTTAATATATTTTTTCTTGTTTCCATTGACAGAAGTAATGCCAGACATTGAAATGGAACAAATGCTGCTAAACATATTTGGTAACCGTGGTATACCATTGCGAAAATATTGGAGAATGATGTACTGGATGCCCAAGTTTAAAAACTTAAGCCCATGGTATCTCCCTGATGAATTGCCAAATGATACATTGGCACTTGCAAAATTGGCCATTGAAAGGATAACTACAGTTGATCCAGACACAAAAGTCAATGTTTGGCAGGTGAAAATATTTTTTAAACTTTAATTTAAAATTTCCTTCTGTTGTGTTTGCTCAATTTAGTTTATAAATTTAATAAAAAAACTATAACATTTTTTATATCATAAGAATGAATTGAGCCTTTTAGTTTATAAGCATGTATTATAATCACCCAGTTCTAATAACAGATAACAAAATAATTGCAAAACTCATAATATATTATAATTGAATAAAATAAAATAAAAGCAAAGTTTTATCATATCAAATTAGTTGACATATTGCACTTATATTAAGGAATATAAGTGTGTTATGACAATTTTTATTCAGTTTTTTATATTTTAATTTCTGTCAGACAGAAGAGATAGAAGCATCACTGGATAAAACCTGGATTGTCAGTGCACAGAGTGATGCACAGAAGATTTTATTATCAGAGCAGCCGGTTGATGAGCCTTTGGTTGTTCGAGGACCGTATGATGTGTATTTGAGAGATCAAGTTGTTACATATTTCCTCCTATTGGGAAAGACAAGACCAGAAGTCAAAGATGACACAGATTTGGATGGTATATTTTTGCACTATTTCCCATTTATCTCAAATCCTCAACATTTACCTAACTCCCAAAAAAATCTGTAACATTACAAATGATCATTATTCATTACTTTGTCTTGATCAACTAGACTTCTGAATACATTTTGTGAATACTGCACAGAATTGTGTCAAAACCATTACTAACATTACTAACATTAGTTAGTTAAAATTTGTTCCCTAATCTATAGCTATAAGTGTTACAATATGCTTAGTTACTACTTACTGACTTGAGCCATTGGCTCAAACTAAAAAGATGTTACTAACTGTTTTGATCAACAGCTTCAATGAAATTTAGAAATTAACAGACAAAGCAGTAAAAGACAAATTAAGTTTATTAATATTTAATTACAGATGTATCTGATATAAAGAAACCTCCTGGCATACCTGGTTATATAGGCAGCACTAAATTGCCAGCAGTCAAAAGCACAGTACATGAGCAAGATGATGGTACAATAGTTTCTGTATGTGCTACAGGTAAACAATATTCAAAGCTAAATTATTCACAATGTTTGTTTTATTTCAACTAATAATCTATTTAGTTTCTCTCTTCTAGTCTACTTTTATTTTTTCCAAATTGACAATAAATACTTCGTCTAAAATAATGTTATTTAATATGTATATAATGTTACTTTGGATATTTGGTTAAAATTATTTTATTACACTATAGCTTGCTTTGAAATAACTTCTGTTTTATTTTTTGATACCAACAGGTACATCATCAAGAGATTCTCTTCTATCTTGGATAAGATTATTAGAAAAACATGGCAATTCAATGTTATCTACAATACCAGTTATGTTTACCCTGACGGCACCTCCAAATGAAGTGTCTCTGAATGAAACGCAGCCTGTGGCACAAAATAATACTAGTGAAAAAGCTAAGTCAAGTGAATAGATATACACAAATAATTTATGTTTAATTAGTTTAGGCAACAATAAAGTGATTTTTTATTGTTTATTTCAGTTTTTCTATAATATATTAACTAATCCGCTGGCTATGTGAAAGCACAATTCCATATTATACATACCATTAAAATACTTCTTTTTAGATAAAAAAAAACTAAACATCAATTTTAATACCTACATACAATTAAAATGTAAACAATGACTTCATTGAAATTCATGATTCATATTTGCAATACATTATGTGACAGTCCACGTGTTTTCCTCATACCACTCAGAAAAATCCATGTAGAAAACATCACTTTTGTCCGCACACAAATTCAATGCTGGAGGAATTAACCATTTAGAACACAGAAACGGTTGGTGGTAAATTCATTATGTCCATTCATAGTCTTCGTCAACATAGAAGGAGATTGTTCCCCACTGTCAGGTGATGTTGTGCCAGTCAGCTTGGGGAAGCAGGAAGGTTTCATTGTCACTTCGAATTACAGTGACTCCTGCTCCGTAATATGGTATCACATATGCCGAGCCATCAGATGGTCCAACAACCTGAAATATTAGAAAAATATGAATTTTACACTTGTTTCTTTAATACAACTACAGTGTCTACAGACACTATTGACATCGAAAGTCAAATATGTAAGTCTGCTCTATCAAACATGCAAAAATGGTAACGCTATACCTTCGATCAAATATACACTAGATACAACATGAGCGCTTAGAAAATGGCACCAAAAAAGAGTGCTTTAAGCACTCTTTCGCCTTCAGTCACGCACCGACCGTTGCTTCTAAAACGTCGCATAACTTTAGACAATATTATGTGAAAAGCTACTTTAAGCTCCAGGAATAAGGTGGAATTTATATTAATATATTTGGAATATGTGATCTTTTTGTTTACTTTTTTTCACGTCATGCATCGGTGCCACTTTTTAACAGAACTTTTACAGGGAACTGTGTATCTAGTGTATATTTGATCGAAGTGCTATACAACCCAAGTCATCAGCACCGAGCATGATTGATGAAAAAGTTACCCTACATATATTTTTTTATCAAAAGCACCACATACCTGAGCTGCTATTAAAATTATATCCAAAAGTTGCCCAAGGAACATAAATCCTAATGTGCATAGTTTAGCTAATCCAATACCCGGGTAGCCAAGGTAAAAGCGATCCAGACCAAACATCCCCAGAAATACGGAGAGTAATAGGGCTATCTCAAGGGAATAGCCATTCCTGTAAAGAAATATTGAGTTAATGAATTGGAAATACACTCAACATAACAATGATCCCTACATAAAGGGGCCGTTCAAGTATTACGTAAGCACCATAGGGGGGCGGGGGGGTCTTTGCTTTGCTTATTTTGGATGACATGGGGGGTAGGGGGGGTCTAGATGATGATTACGTCATCAAAACAATCTTAACAGGAAGATTCAAAATGCAGTTGCCCAGATAAACACAGGGATGTTATGAAAAGAAAGTTAGAAAATATAAGATATATGTTATATACAGGGTATATCAAGACTGCCACCGAAAACGAAGCCGAGTGGTAGTTTTGGTGAGTAGAAGAAAGTATGCAACAAACAAAAAAAATGTTATTTTATTATCAAAGTTATAACTTCTTCAGGAATCATTAAAAAATTAAAAGTACTATATATTATTTCAAAAATGTTTACGTAAGCACGGGGGAGGGGGTAAGAGCTTTGCTTACTTTTGCTGACAAGGGGGATGGGGGGGTATATAATTGTAATAAATCTGCTTACGTAATACTTGAATGGCCCCAAACCATTGATTGTATTTATTGCACTAATTGCAATTTAATAAAGATTTAAAGTAAAATATACAAAAATTAAGTATCTTCAACTGTTTTCAATCATATAAAATTAAAAGTACATAATAGAAGATTGACTGCTACTTTCAATGTTATTGCATAGGGACATTTCATAAGGAAACATAATAAAAAGGCTTATACTAATACAAATAAATAAGTACTGTAATTTTATTCAAGTTTAGTTTCCATAATCCCAAATATTTGAGTTTTGATTAAAATATTTGTAAAAAATCACATAAAAAAATTTAAAAGGCAAAGACTCAGTTGAAAAAACACTTACGTCCATTTACATGGCAGCTTTGCATAGAATGTGCGATTTTTTGTTTCATTACATATTAGTCCCTCAGCTGCAATACATTTCACTGTGGAAAAATAAAATGATACCATGTAGTGACTTCTATTTATACTGATAAATTGAGAACATATTAAGATGTCCACGAAGCATCTAATGGTTTGACAGCCTCCATAGCACAGTTGGTTACATACCAACTGTGAAACGAGAGGCTGCATGTTTGATCCTAGCACCGAGACTAATGTTTGTGCGACCAAAAAGTCTGATAGTTTCTGATACCTGGGGTCCTGGACCTGGGGTCAAGGACTATGTATGTGACAGTTGGGTGTAATTATTGTTTTTATTTCTTATTTAATGGAAAGTGCAAGTCCACTGAACATTTCAAATAAAGTATCCACTGAACACTATTTTGTCAGACTATCAGAATTAGATATACACAGATTAAACCTGTAATGTTACACATATAATGCATGTTTTACTATGGTGAATTTGACACCACAGCCTTACACCAGCAAATTATTACTTTATTCACAAAAATAATTTGGTAGCTTTATTAGTGGATGCATAACTGCCATAATAGTGTACATAGTTTTGTTATAGAAGTTTACACATGTTTATGAAGATGATAAAATAACCTACAATCTAGCTGGCTAAGATAAACAAGACAAACTTACCTTCTGCTTCACCCTCTGAAGGAATCACTTTGCCTTTAACGCATCCTTGAAACTGCTGGGTATTGGGATCGATTTGATCAAGAGACGGATCTGGACAAAGGTATTGCCCTAGTCTCAAAGTACTACAATCAACGAAAACACTATTTTCGCCTTTAACTTCGTCTGATGCACAAACACTTGAAGACAAAAACAATAAACATATTGGTACTAAATAAATCCGATCCATTGTTATCATCACGTAAACGCACAACTAAATATTTTATATAATACCAAACATCGTTATTTACATACAGTTAAGCCAGATATACTATTAATCGAAAAATAACATATAACAATAATCGTAAAAATTGCAAGACAATCCGCACAATATCAATCGACAATTGACATTAGAGATGTGCCAAGTTGTCAAATCGACTTACAAAATCGAGTTAACTCGAATTGAATTCTTCCTGAACGATGAACGCATTTTGATACGAAAAAGTAGCAAATATGCATATTTGAATTCCTTGCTTTTACCAAGAGAACACTGAATCGGGATACATAGTATTGCTTTGAATTGCGAAAACGTTTTTTAATTCAATGAATGGCGAGACGAGCATGCCGTTCTCCTGGTCGTAAGCGAAACGCCCGCTCAGGAACAGTATCAAAAACAAACAACACTTTGAATTAAATTGTAAAGCAATGCTTAGCATTCTACTGCGCTGGCCATCTTAAGACATAAGATGTTAAGTCTTAATATGGCCAGTTACTATGGCTACAATTTCCTTCAATCCACAACACTACAGCGCAATTACCCTAGCGGCCTTTCACAAATGAGACACATATATCAGTAAGCATGTAAAAACTTTAAAAACCTTTTTAATTCAATTCTATCTACGGAGCTCAACTTAGTATTGTTTAGTATCTCCCTCTCTCTCGACCTCGAGTTCAATTCGAATTAACCGAATTTCAACTCGAGTCGTGTTTGTCCGGAAATGGTCCGGAGTTGGCACATCACTAGACTTGGCATTTCATAATGCAGGCGCCACACATAGCAACAATATTTGTACACTTTTTTAAACACTTATTTGAACACATGTGTGGCACAGTTAGATTGTGTGACAAACTGTAGATAATAAAATATTATAATTTATAGATTTAAATGTTTGATGAAAAAAATAATTAATGTACTACAACTCTTATTTAAGGTTAATTCCATCTTACATCATGTGAGTTGTAATTCTATTATCACTAGCTTATGTGATATCTAATATTGATATAATTTCACATGACTTTTAATTAAAATTATTTGTGTTTAATATTATTATAGGTTCAAATTTGTCTCTATGATGAATATTTGCACACCATTTTAAATATGGTATAATGTATTTAGAAACAATTCATTATTAACACCTTACCATGTATACATTGTACCAATTCTACAAAGACCAAGCTTTAAATTTTAAAAAACTATCTGATAATGACACTGCTGGGGGTTGTTCATCCAAAAATGAATTGTAATATTGAGAACATATTAGAGCAGGCCTGTAGAGAATGAATGAACACTCATACATGGGCCTATGCTGCTGGATGGGTTGTTAGCAAATTATTAAACCAAATAGACTGCTGTGAATGCTAAGACTCTTTGAATACTAAAACAAGTCTTGAGACTCATGAATTATGACCATGTTTAAGAATATTTAAAAAAAAGGAAGAATTTTATAAAGCTAAGAATAAAATAAATCATTTATCAAATTACATTGGCGTTTTAATTTATTTACTAATGATTAAATACACCCATCTGCACATACAATAATTATAAATTGTTTTTAAACTTAGATGTAAGTTTAGATACATTTTATTCAATTAATACATTTTTAAATACTTTTAATTATAAAACTAATTGCGTCCCGTACCGCCGGTAAGGCTGTATAAATAAAGACTTTTGCTTACATTATAACATATTTAAAAAAATAGTGTGGTGGAAAGTTAGTTTGCGTATTTGCCATTCGGTATGGGTTTTTCGACCACACATCAAAGTGTTTAAATTTTAAAAGAAACTCGTTATTTACACAATACAGAAAATGTATAAAAAAAAGTAAAGATGTCGAAAAAAACAGGATCTGGTACTGAGGAAATTTACAGACCATCTTGGTTTGCATTTGATGCAATACATAATTTTATGGGTACTATGTACGATTATCATCCGACAATATCTACTGAGACTCAGGTAATTAAAAATTTCTTTTCTTTTTCATTTCTTCTATTGAGCAGGGCACTGATAACTTACTGTCTATTCTTAACCAGGCATCATTAACTAAATTTTAATTTTTATGATTTTTGCATTTAGGGTTCCATATACATGGTCTACTTCAAGCAACTCAATAAATTAATGTACAATTTCGTTTGTCTAGTCCATCTTGCTAATAAATTTAAACTGCGTTCCGCGCTCGTTTATTAACAAATAACTGAACGTGAACTAAACTTTGCGCAAATGTGTGCGTATCCTGCATACGCACACAAATAAAATTTAAACACTTTGATGTGTGGTCGAAAAACCCATACCGAATGGCAAATACGCAAACTAACTTTCCACCACACTATTTTTTTTAAATATGTTATATTGTAAGCAAAAGTCTTTAATTATACAGCCTTACCGGCGGCACGGGACGCAATTAGTTTTATAATTAAAAGTATTTAAAAATGTATTAATTGAATAAAATGTATCTAAACTTACATCTAAGTTTAAAAACAATTTATAATTATTGTATGTGCAGATGGGTGTATTTAATCATTAGTAAATAAATTAAAACGCCAATGTAATTTGATAAATGATTTATTTTATTCTTAGCTTTATAAAATTCTTCCTTTTTTTTAAATATTTTTTTTTAATTTTTATAATGGCCCGGCATAGTGGCGGCATTGCACCTGATGGTAAGCGCAAATGCCGCCCAGGCAGAGTATCCATTGGCATCGGACGGCAGTCCCATGCCAATGGAAACAATTATGCCGGCCTGCTAAGGTGCCTCTTCACACCACGGCGGAAGGACCCAGGATTGTAGGAAGGAGGGAACACGTGAGATGGCAAACAATTCCACAGCTTGACGGTGCGGCACAAAAAAGAATTATAGAGCCGTTTGGTTCGCGCCGGGATGGTTTGGACCGACAAGCTATGGCTTCGCAAGCCAGCCCGCGTGGTTCTGGTAAGGAATATTCTTAAACATGGTCATAATTCATGAGTCTCATGACTTGTTTTAGTATTCAAAGAGTCTTAGCATTCACAGCAGTCTATTTGGTTTAATAATTTGCTAACAACCCATCCAGCAGCATAGGCCCATGTATGAGTGTTCATTCATTCTCTACAGGCCTGCTCTAATATGTTCTCAATATTACAATTCATTTTTGGATGAACAACCTCCAGCAGTGTCATTATCAAATAGTTTTTTAAAATTTAAAGCTTGGTCTTTGTAGAATTGGTACAATGTATACATGGTAAGGTGTTAATAATGAATTGTTTCTAAATACATTATACCATATTTATAATGGTGTGCAAATATTCATCATAGAGACAAATTTGAACCTATAATAATATTAAACACAAATAATTTTAATTAAAAGTCATGTGAAATTATATCAATATTAGATATCACATAAGCTAGTGATAATAGAATTACAACTCACATGATGTAAGATGGAATTAACCTTAAATAAGAGTTGTAGTACATTAATTATTTTTTTCATCAAACATTTAAATCTATAAATTATAATATTTTATTATCTACAGTTTGTCACACAATCTAACTGTGCCACACATGTGTTCAAATAAGTGTTTAAAAAAGTGTACAAATATTGTTGCTATGTGTGGCGCCTGCATAAGGCATTTCACTAGCAAAAATTGAAATTCACAATAATTCAATTTATATTTTATCCTGCACAGATTAATTACCTTAGAGTAATTACTATTAATTACATACATTTTATTCGTTCTATAAATAGGTTGAATTTGTGCAGATTGCCAAATCCGAAATTATGTGGAATAACCACAGACCATGGCCACAGACCAATAAGAAGGAATAACGAAGAATGCTGAAAGGACTTGCGATTCCGATTTCGATGAAAACTAAAACTGCATTCTCGGATTTTTTAAAAATCAATATTCCTAAATCTTAACGAAAAGTCGAGCCCGATGATTAAAGAAAAGTACACACACTGTATTATTTCACTATTCAATACTTGTCTTAAAAGGACCAAATTCTAGGAAGTCATTTCAAACGGCGAACTCACTTTTTCGTTATTATTTTATTTTTATTCTAATATAAATTGAAAATAAAAATTCTATAATTAATAAAACACTCGGCTATACCCGTTTTTTTAATACAGTATTTTTACTAGCTGGTGTGTATATTATTCGAGATACGTAAATGAATAAATATTTTACTTATTTATTCATTTACGTATCTTGACTTTAATTTAATTTTACTGGTGGTAGGTCTCTCATATGTGAGAGGGTCATCTGGGTGGGTACCACCGCAGTGTCTATTTCTCCCGTCAAACAGCAGTGTAAATGCACTGTTGTGTTTCGGATTGAAGGGCATTGTAGCCAGAGTAACTACTGCATGCCAAGCATTGCTTTGTAATTCAAGGTATTATTTGGTTTTGCTACTGTTTATGAGCGGTCGTAGCGCTTTTCATCAGGCGAACATGCCGTTCGCCTGTCTCGCTATTCATCGCAATAAAAAAAAATATATTATACAAAGCCATCTTTTATTTTCTTTGCTTTATAACTTTTGCGTAAATTACGAATTACCACGATATTTAATCTGTACTGACAGCTTCATGGCGCGATTGGTTAGACGCCGGCTGTGAACCGTGAGGCCGCGGGTTTGATCCCCCACCGAGAGTAATATTTATGTGATCCACTGGTATTTGGCTCGTATCTAGGTGTGTGTGGTGGCCTGTTGGTAAACGTACCAAACGCGGCTGCCAACATGTTCACGGTGGTCGCGGGTTCAAATCCCAGGGCACCTCTGACTTTTCAGAGTCATGTGTGTATTGATAGTCAATCACCACGCACTAAATAAATATTATTATAAGTATAAATATTATTATAAAATCGTATAAATATTATTATTTATATTTTATATATATATTTTCTTTTCATTTATTTCCTTATAAATTAATAAGCACCTGCTTCCGTCTCTCTGCACTACATTAAGGTTGACTGGTAGAAAATGCCCTTAGGCATTAAGTCCGCCTGTACTATTAATTTGTACAAAGTGTTTAAATAAATAAATAAATAAAACGGTGAAGGAAAACATCGTGAGGAAACCTGCATACCATAGCAGTTCTTAAGAATTTCTATGGTATGTAAGTCCGCCAACCCGCACTAGGCCAGCGTGGTGGACTATATGGCCTAACCACTCTGAATCGTACTTTCGATTGTAGAGTAGGCCCGTGCCCTGCAGTGGGACGTATATGGGCTGATACAGAACAGTACAGAATTTGTCACATTAAAAAAATTGCAGCAATTTTTTTATCTTAATTTGTGAAAGTACAGTGATGAAATACGGTGATTGTTTACTATGTGATATTGTTATAATAATGTTATGTGTATTCATTGTGGGAAATCCTTATAATAAATAAAAATAATATTACCGCGGTGGCGGAGTTGTATGGTATGGTTACAAAACTGAGGTCTCGATTTCGAATCCTGGATCGGGCAAAGTGCAACTGGATTTTTCTATTCATTACACAGTTCATTATCAGCCTGGAGTTGTTATCTCGATATGGCAATAGGCTCGCCCCCTATTACATCGTGGAACGGAACATACAAGGCGAACAAGGAAAAAGGCGTAAGTTTGTGTGTATGTAAATAAATAAATTAATTAATCATTTATTTACTTTTAACGAACAATTTACTTAATATCATCTTATATCTTCATAATCATGGAATTTATAGAATAAATCTTATTTATAACCTTTAAAAATATTGGTATGATTATATTTGTAACTATTCAGTGTGGGTACTTTCGTATTACGATTTAGCTAAACATGGCATGTTTCACTTTGTAACTACATATACTATCCGGCTAGCTCTAGTTTAATTTCCGGTGTTTTCTAGAAAGCATCGACTTCGTGACATGCAAAGTCGCAAGGGAAATGATTGGTCCGCGGTCGCTGACGACTGAATATAAATAATATCTATCTTAACATTATACAGAGTAAATCAAGACTGCTACCGAAAACGAAGCCAGATGGTAGTTTATGCGACTTCAGACCTAATGCAACAGAAAATGTTGCAAAAAAAGCGACGACTTTCTTTTTGTAATTTTTTCATATGTTCGTATTTGGGTGGTAATTATAATTAAATAAAATATATATTTTATATACCCTTTTATTTATAAACTCTAAGGTATAAAACATTTTAAATTATTATTTTAGCAAAAGCTAAGAATTTACCACCCAAGAATGATGATATTTAAAAAATGATAAAAAAAAACATGTTGATGCACATTTAAAACTCTACCTATGATTTAAAACCTATAACTGACATAAAGGATTTCTAAAACATAAAAACTTGTATTGCACCATTCATAGTGATTTCCATGAAATTGTATTTGTCAAATATTCACAGACACTCGCATAAAATGTCGACCCTTAAATTGAAAGAGAGTGCTCTCGCCATCACTCCACATTTTTGTAACAGTCACTCAAATTAATTGGATTTTGTCCGTACAGCTATAAATGGATTCAAAGCTGGTACAACTCGTAACGAGTTATTTTATTTCCGACTATCTGTAAAATTGATTAAAGTACCTACACAATAGTAAAGAGATCACTTTAAAATATCGCAAAAAATATTACGCGTAGGAATTGTAAATTTACCTAGACGTGAGCTTCGGCCCTTTATGTGGTTTATTGTAATAAATACTGTTAATGTGAAATTAAACGAACTGATCAAATCCATGGATAAAAAGATAAAAAGTTTATGTTATTGTTTATTGGATTAGGTAAAAGATTTTGGTTCGATACAGATAAATTAAATTAATATAGTAACAAGTAAATAAGGACATTATCATAGATTGGTATTAATGGTCATTATGCTTGATTATTATAACAACAGACAGACGAGAAAATTAGAACAAAGAAAGAAAAAAACAACAAACAATATTTCTAACAAGCTGCGACATTTGAAGGTAAATTAGCTTAATCTACGTCGGGACCGTAGAAGCTCGACACCCCTAATTGCACCGAAGACTAATGTGCCCAATTTCGCCTATTACACTTTTGTCTCGACAACACCTGCAACTAATCCTTGGAGTGAGAGGGCTGTTACAGTCCACCCGTTTGTTACAAATACTTACCTATATAACCTCATGGCTCGTTCCCGTCCAAATTTTTTAATGATAGAAGGTCAAACCATTGCAATGTCTGGGTCTAATCACTAAAACGATTGCTCATGCAAATCATGAGATTTTTACCGTAAACTTCGCGTTAAATTAATTGCCTGGTCTGGAAATCGAACTTTACTTTTCACATAATGCTAAGCTAGCGGTCGGGTATTCTTAAGTTTACTTTTCGTATTCTGACTAATTTTTATTTTTAATTTTTACAAGGTTTAAGATTTCCTTACTTACCCACTTAATTATTTTCCGAAAAAACAAATTCGGATCAGGATCCCGGAGCCGGTCCAATGCGCTGAAGAGGACCACCGTGGTTTTTGGTTGGTATGCCGGTATAGGATGTTTGGTAGGGACTCGACGGTCGCGGGTTCAAATTCCAGGGTATACCTCTGACTATTCGGAGGCATGTGTGTATCGACAGTCAATCATCATGCACTGTAACGGTAAAGTGTAATTTGAACAATTTCTATGATGTGTAGGTAAAGTCCGCCAAACCCCACTAGGCCCGCGTGCTGGACTATATGGGCTAACTTATAACTACCCTCAATCGAACTCTCAATTGTAGAAGAGGCCCGTGTCTACTGTCTTGCAATGGACGTATTTTATGGACTGATACAAATACATATTGAATATGTATATGTATGTCTCAATAAATTACTGACGTGTATTTTGTTATTATACCTACTTTTTATCAAGAGACAAGAAGATGCAATTAGAAAAAAAGGCGTTTGTCAATCGACGTTACTAGCCCTTGTCGGTCTTTAAAAAAAAAGTCGCAAACAAAGTACAATTCCACGTGCGATTTGGTTTTGTTTACTCCGCAGTGAGTGCGCTCATTAGCGAAGTGGGAAGGAAACATCAAACTTTTTCAATGGTCAAAGTTTTCTAACTTGGCACGAACTCATTATACATTCAGATAACTCGCTAACAAACCGTAGGTTTTCAGTGCGCGGACACTAGCACTAACGAATCAACTTCAGCAACTTGATAAACTCGACTTTGTAATTGAATGAAAAAACTTGATCCACTTACAAAAGTTATTATAAATTCCATTTAACACTACGGAGTTTCGAAGTGTTCAAGGGAATTTTATAAGTGATTTAAATTGTGCGCTATCTGTAATTTAATAAAATCTTCGCTTTACGCTAAAACCATCAGCGGCAACGACCAATCGGCGCATTGATTGAAAAGATGTAATAAATAAAATACGTAGGAAATTCCCTTGTGGCGGGTTACGATCATATTTATGCCCTAAATAGCCTGAATATCATTTATGTATACATACACCGTCCCGACCCTGGGGGTAACCCCCCTCTCTATACTCCGACACGACAACGAATGTTCGAACATCGTACGTAAACATTTGAACCATACGAGTAGATTTAGATTCAAAGTTAACACCCCTGTAATTGAACCACGAAACCATGTGAACTATAGAACGATTTCGTGGTCCATACGTCGTGAGAAATTCAATACAATTCCTAGATTAATTTAATTCGATTTTCTCGAGTCATGGTATATACCTGAAGGCTTCCTTTCTTTTATGTATTCTAATTCCTAGCTTATTACCTACGATGTTAAGTCTCAATATGTCCAGTAGTTACTCTGGCTATAATGTTCTTCAAAGCGCATTTTGGCACATATTGTTTGGCGGGAGAAACAGACGTTGCGGTGGTACCCACCCTGGCTGCCTCACACATATGAGATACCTACCAACAGTAATTCATGAATGATGTCAACATCGCTAATTATTTTATATTGCTTGAGCCTTTTGCTTTTGTGTCAAGAAGAAAACTATTAAGGTCCCTTTTTGGAACCCCGGGGGAGGCCGACAGGGGTATGTCTGGATCACTGGTTTTCCAGCCCGGCACAATGCAGATGTTGTGGCGGAGCTGGGTCCCTAACAATACTTATGCTAGCATACTCGACTAAAAACCCCGCGATAACCGTCACACGCATTGCTGGTCCTTCCATTATAGGCGCCCGGGTGACTCCCAGGTACGTCTTTTTTTAGACACTCTTTTAGGTGTTATGGGCGTCCATGACAGACGAGACGACGCCTCAGAGTCGGTGTGTGTGAATACACACCACCCTCGCTGTGTTCTCAGTAACTCCGATGACCCCTCTAGGTCGCCTCTTACAACGAACAGGGGACACCGTGGTGGAATTCCTACACCCCCTTGAAATAATACAAAAATATACCCTAGTCTAAAATCATTTTATTAGTAACATGATGTACATTATTGATTGTAGTCATAAACAGTTATACAAGCTAACAAACAATTAGATAAACACACTATGAAACAGAATACGACACAAGCGATGCGATATTAATGTTGCATGGGTGTGGGGTACTCGAACAATCAGCCACGCCAACCAGTGAACGATGGTGAACTGAAAAAGAAACCTAATATTAGACCATTGGTCTTAAAATAACAAGATTTGTTTTGGATTTAAGTATTAAGTATTAAGTATTAAGTAATGATTAGTAATCAACAATAAAAGCGTAGTAGACTATATGGCCAAATATTCTCAATCGTACTCTCGATTGTAATGGAGGCCCGTGTCCTGTATTGGGTTGATACAGATACAAGAAATAAAATTTCTGTAAATAATTTTTTGAAGTTGATTACATCGTTTCAGAACTTGAGTAATTATTGATGAGATGATGATAATTTCATTGTTCATTTCTAGTCATAATATTTTATTAATTTAAAAATCATCATTATTTAAACAAAAATAGTAGTGGATCAATAGTGTACTATTTAATACTAAAAAAGACAGATACGTAATTTATTAGGCTAAATAACACGTCTAAATAAACACGCTATGAAAATAGATGGGGTGGAAATAGATTTCAGGTGTAATTTTTTCGTTATATTGGTATTAATATTTTTATTTTATTTTTTATTTTATTAATCTTTGGGAAACAAACAGAACAATAGTAACTATAAACACGTTTAAAATATGAATACTTAATCCAGCGAAGTTTCCACTAATTACTTAAACATAAACAAAGTAAGTGTACGTATAAGAATTAAAGAAAGACAATTAAATTATGCTAGTGCTGTGCTTCAGTAACAAAAAATCCTTAATACTAATTCAAAAAACTAATTAAGTACAAAAACATATCATACAAACAATTTAAGTAATTTACTACATTATCACAGTAGATAAGAATATTTTTAAGCTCATAGACAAAAATTAAAAAAAATAAAAAAAACAATAACAAAAATACTTCTACAACGTAATAATTCTGGAGACTCACTAATATAAGTATCATTCAAAATTCAATGTGCTTAAAAGTAAACGTTTAAATTTATGGCATGATAAATAGAATATGTCGAGTTCGGAAAAACTGAGATTATAAGCATTACAGGCTCTGCGAATGAATGTTTTGTAACCGTACTTAGTGCGAGCTGTGGAAGTTTGGAATACAAATCTACTTCGTGAACTTGTGCATTTATTGTCCTTTAAAATAATATATATTATTTTAAAGGACAATAAATGGGAACTGGTTTATTGGTTTCTTAGATTTACGCGAATATTACACATTGAAGTTAAAAAATGTATAAATTAAACTAAATCCACGATCAAAATCCGTAAATAATAGTTTTATTTCAATGGTATGTGGTACTTGAAAATAAATGTTATCCTTACGTGTTGAAGCTGGGTGCTTGTTGCGCGGGCTGGCCGGACTGCTGCGCCAGGTTGCCGAACGTCAGCGTGTTCTGAGACGCGAGGCTCTCGAACCTTGCGTTCGACTGAGTCGGCGATCCGAACGCTGTCAAATGTATTATAATGTTAAATACACTACACACCAAAGCCACCGGCCCGTTAACAGCCGACCGGGAATACCCGGCGACCTAGACATAAAAAAAGAAACATGTACGCGGACATGTGATCAATAAAAAATAAAAACATGTCGGCGACATGCGCTAGCTCGTGTTGCCCGCCGACATGACATTTCGACCACGCAAGCGCTCTGCTCGTCATAATGTCATAAAAATGATCTTCATTATATAAAATCGGTGCCATGTCGCCGACAATTTTTTCCGACATGAAATGAGTGAAGTCGACACGGGCCAGCGGGTCGGCGGCTTTGATATGTAGTGCCCTTTAATAATGTGTACAACTACATTCATATCGCATGCATCCCATAGGTGTATGAAGAGATTGGATCGCCACTTTACTCGATTCTGACAAGTAACTTTTGCTTCGTCCACTTTCATCAATTTCTTCATATATTGATTGAGATAGGTTCAATGAAGTCGTCTTCTACCGTCTCTTCCATTCACATGCGCTTTTTATGAATCCTATCTACATAATCAAGTATACTTTTAAACAAGCTTTAATGATTCTGCCATATTGTGGCTTAATAGTAAACAGTGAACTATCTAGTCATGTGGCTAGGGGGTATAATTTAGAATGTACGTGCCGCAATCAACGTGTTAAGCACGCAATCTGCGTACGCACATACAACGTACACGTACGTACTTTACGCACATACATGAAGACTATTTATTCACATCTAATTTCCTGTTAACACTTTGGTTGTCTGGAAGAGATCCCAAACAGCGATAAGACCGTCAATTGTTACACTATTTCCATTTTTAAAACTTTATTCCTGTATGTGATCTGTGGTGAATAATAAAGTGTTTTCTATCTATCTAGCTTTATACAACATTGATACAACCGAGCGACATTTCTTTAAACTGCATATACTAGGCACCATTTTCAAGCTCTGTACTAAAAATCAATTAAATAGGAACAATAGTTTAGTCATAAATGATTTTTTAAGTTTTTGCCCTCTTTGAACACGCTGTGGCTTTTCTAACAGTTGATTACGTCGAACGCATAGGTCATTCACCTTAAAACGACAAATCTTACTAAAATCTATGCGCTGTTGCCGCTCTGACACAATTCACATAAATAAGTACAACTAAATTACTTTAAAAGTTGGCGATGCAAATAAGAAAGCAATAAATACACACACACTTACACTTCCATTACGAGAGCGACATAGCAAAACATCCTGTGCGTAAAAGAAATAGAAATAGGTCAGTATGTGTGACACGTACGCAATTGACCTCTAAAAATAGATTTTAGTCTGCCGCCGGTATCCTTTCAGAACGCATGTAACACGGAAGCTCCTGCGCCGCCGCGCCGCGCCGCTTTGATCTTGCCGATCTCGCGCCGATAATTTTAATTTTGTCTTGTTATTGACACTACTCGTAAATAAGTTTAAGAATTTTTTTTTTATTGTGACAGGACATGTAACTTCGGATAATTATTATTTAGTGTTAGTGTTTCTGTTTTATTGACTGTTAGCCAACAATGAATCGGTCGATTAGGACCTGTACGGTGGCCACCGCGATCTCCGGACCTAATCCCTTGGATTTCTTTTTGCAGGGCTTATTAAAGAACTAGAAATAGGGTTATTAAGCATTTGAAAAACTAAAGTGCCTAGCCTCGAACACTAACTTAATAACAATTTAAACGATAATAATATTGTCCGTCGCCATAACTTGTACGTTCATGTAAATGGAGGACATATCGAAAATTTAAAAATCTAGTGTACCTAAGTAAAGTATGTTGTGCGCGTACTTCAAAAGTACCTAACTACGCGCGGTGCACACAGCCAAGCTGCGCCGGCGGCGTGGCCTTGGCGGCGCGGCGACACAATAACACGCCGCGCGCGACGTTGCCAATTTGTTATCTATTCGTATCTACAGGTCAGTGAAATGTATTTACATAGGGTGGTTACGTTTTACTCATATTTATAAGCTATTTAGTTTGTTTGAAACAAACAAAATCTCATTTTTGGTATTTTTTTTTTTGCGGTGTCGAATAAATACCAAGGACGTATAGTATACGTAGTGTAATTTAATGCCCATCGGTCACATCAACTTTGTATATAAGTTAATTACCTGGTGCAGGGCCACCACCGAAGACTTTTCCTGGAGACGTGCTGCCAAAAGCGGAGCTGCCGAATGCGGGAGCGCCGCCGAACGAGGCCGGCCCGCCGAACCCGCTGCTGGGACTCTTGTTGAACCCGCCAAACGAACCGAAACCGCCGCCAGTTGGAGAACTAAAACTGCGTCATGTTACTCTTATTCCTTATTATGACATGTGTGCTTATTATAAAACTAAATGGCTTTATTCATAGACAGTTTTTAAATTTATTTTAGTTGTCGAATGTTTGTTTTTCGAACGATTTTTGAATCCAGTTTGAGTGAAGACAACACATTCGATAGCTAAAATACGTTGTAAAGGTTTGAGTAAAGCCGGAAGAGTTTGTTTGAAAGGAATTATTGGCTCAAATTGAAAAATGATTTTAGTTTTGGATAGCTCATTTATCTAGGAAATATACTCATATAAGCTATGACCAATAGGAATTGAGAATCTATGAAAAATGTTGCAGGAAAGGGAAGAAAATTATTCTATGGAAATCTTTGGTGTGAGGTGGAGTTAAATAATACCTGCTCAAAGGTAAAGCTGCCGGGCCTCAATTCTATTCAAACTACATCGTTTGGGATAGTATTCAATGATCACAGTCTGATAATTTTTATAACATTAAATTATCAACCGAGATTCTTCGACAAGTGCTTCTTCCAACTTAATTTTACATACATTTTTTTGTTTGCTATACTCTTGGGTCATCTTTACAATAAACAACGTAAATAGGTCCATAATTTGTAATTTACGTATGTAATGTACATAATTTTCGGAACATAATTGTACATAATTTTGTGGAAGCTTCACTGGATCATTTGTTACTTACTGTGTCTAGCTATATATGTTTTATTGTTCTGTATGTTTCCCAAATAAATATAAAATAAAATAACTTACCCGGCTGATTGTCCAAACACAGGTTTAGAGCCAAAAACAGCGCCACCACCGAATGCGGGAGCTGTAACAAATTACTGAGTTCAAATATAACTGTTTATATTGGAAGAACATCAAATGAGGATACATTATAACTTGAAAAAGCGTGAGCATCAGTATCAGCCCATATACGTCCCACTGCAGGGCACGAGCCTACTCTACAATCGAAAGTACGATTGAGAGTGGTTAGGCCATATAGTCCACCACGCTGGCCTAGTGCGGGTTGGCGGACTTACATACCATATAAATTCTTATGAACCGCTATGGTATGCAGGTTTCCTCACGATGTTTTCCTTCACCGATTTAGTGCGTGGTGATTGACTATCAATACACACATGACTCCGAAAAGTCAGAGGTGTGCCCTGGGATTTGAACCCGCGACCACCGTGAACATGTTGGCAGCCGCGTCTGGTCCGTTTACCAACAGGCCACCACGCACTTGAGTGAGCATATTATCAGGGATTTAAATAGATAGAATAAAATGGAGGAAGATGAAAGTGGTGAGTAAAACAAAAGCTATGCAATAAAAAATAAACATAATACCCAGACAGCCTTCACGGCGGTAGGTTAGGCGTCAGTTGAGAAACGAGAGTTCGATTCCCGCACCGAAACAAATATTTGAGTGATCTATAGGTATTTGTTTCGGGTGTGGGTGTTATTGAGATCGAAAAGTCTCGATCTTAGTGTGGAGTCAGGACTATGTATTTGATTGTTGGGTGTATTTATATCACCTGCTCCAAATGCGGATCCTTGTTGTGGACTACCGAATGCTGTTGTACCAGCTGGTTGCGGCGAACTAAAACTGCCTCCAGTCCCGCTGCCAAATATGGATGATGCTTGGGTTGTGCTCTGTTGACCTGTGGAAATATTTTGGAACCGTTTTAGTTGTATAATAAGCAGATATTTTAGTTCTAATGATAACCCTACACAAGAATTTTGAAAAAGACAGCGCCTTATGTTTCTGATGTTCCTCTATGTTGCTGATAATAATGATATGATTCTTCTATATAACAGATACATACATATATGATATGTAATTATCTTTCTTCTAGAAAGGGTAGGCAGGGGTGCTACTGGGACTAACGTTTCGAGTTGTGCGTTCCGTTACACCGTGTGATGGGGGCGAGCCTATCGCCATATCGGGCTCATATCTATTTCCAGGGCCATAATGAATAGATAAATCCAATATCACTTTGCCCTGGATTTTGTTCTATGTTTACATTCCACTATCTATCCTGAGTTATACGAGTAGCAATGGTATCAAAAAAAATCAAAGTCAATATACAAGTATATTTACCAAAAGCGGATGAGCCGAAAGCGCTAGTACCAGATGTATTCCCGCCAGACCAGAAGTTAGATGCTGGTTTGGGCTGAGTGGAAGCGTTGGCGCCTCCGAATATCGCCGCTGCTGTGGCATTAGACTGGCCAAATGTACTGCTACCACCGAACACGTTGGTGTTACCACTGCCGAACATTGATCCTGATGAGCTGTGTGAACAAATATATAATGTAGGTATAATATGCGTGTTATTGGTAGATTTTGTTTTATATTTTTTTATTGCTATGAATGGCAAGACGAATATGTTGTTCGCCTGGTGGTAAGCGATACGACCGCTTATGGACAACGGCAAAACCAAACAATACCTTGAACTACAAAGCAATGTTTGGCATTCCACTGCTAATTTCAGATGAGAAAATAAACTATATTCCTAATATATCAATAGATGGATGTGCTTTGCATTTAGACTTGTTGGAAAGTTGTATTAATTTTATTAAAATTACAAACATACAAACATACAAACAAACATACAAGTGAAGCTAATATAAAGCGTGTAAAAAATATATTTAACGTTAAGGCACTGCATTCATATAAAATAATTACAGTATTAGGATAATTTCACAAATTGCTTAGTGCTTACCTTCCTCCAAATATGCTGCCTCCGCTCTGAGACGGCGCACTGGTAGTGGAAATACTCGCCGACGCGAACAAATTGGCTTCAGCGCCGCCAAACAGTGACCCACTTTGGGCAGTCGTCGCGGCCGGAGAACCGAACACCGACGCTTGGGTCGTCTGGGTCGGAGTCCCGAATATCGACGTCTGAGTCGTCTGTGTCGGAGTACCGAACACGGAAGGCTGAGTTGTGGAAGTAGGAGCTCCAAACACAGAAGCCGGTTGAGATGGAGAACCAAACACCGATGCCTGAGTTGTCGGCGTTGGTGAACCGAAAACTGATGTTTGTCCCGCTGTAGCACCAAACACTGACGATTGAGACACCGCTGGCGTAGAACCAAATATACTCTGCGTAGTAGTAGTTACAGTACCGAATAATGACGGTGTTGTTGTCGTTGCAAAAGCTGAAGATGCAGGCGTAGGAGTTCCGAACAACGAAGACTGTGTTGTTGTTGCTGCAGTACCGAATATGGAACTTGCAGTTCCAGTACCGCCAAATACTGAAGATTGCGTACTGGCCGCTGTGCCGAAAACTGAACCAGTCGCACTGAATGCAGATGGAGCTGTAGTGGTGGTTCCGAATGCAGTCGGTTGCGATGTAGCTGGCGCGAAAATAGACCCAGATTGTGTCTTGGCTGTTCCAAACACTGAAGATGCTGATGAGCTGGATGCACTGAATGGTGATGTTTTTGACGCTTCGCTAAATACTGATTGAGCCGATGAAGCTCCGAACACTGCACTCGCGGCTGTAGAGCCACCGAATATCGATGCTTGGGAACTGAATGCACTTGGAGTTGTAGAAGGTGTTGTGGGACTGAATATTGATCCAGTAGGAGCTGTAGTTTTCGGTTGGGAAGTGGCTGCAGCAGCAAATATAGACGACGATGAAACAGTTGTTGCTGGCGCACTCTCGTTAGACTTTGATGATGAAACTTCAGTGGCTTCTGGTTTTGGAGCATCTACACTTTCTGATTTTGGTACAACTTGAGGCGTTTGCGCTATAGGAGTAATAACAACAGGCTGTGGTTTGGGTACTGTAACAAAAAATAAAAACCAAATATTCCCACGTTAGAATAAGTCTTTGATAGAAATCATAATAAACACCAATACTAACCTGTCGGAATAGTCACGTTTGCACTTGCAAATATAGAAGAAGCACTTGAAGCTACATTTGGTTCTGGTTTTTCAATCGGTTTTAAAACTTCACTTTTAACTTCTTTCACTTCTGGTTTTTGAGATTCATCTAAAAGTTATAAATAACATTTTATTATTAAGTTACATTAACAATAAAATGTTACAATATAAATATTAACATACTTGCGACAGAAGAAGCACTGCTTGCAACAGGCAATGGAGTAGTGGAAAATAATGGAGCTGGCGCATTTGAAGATAGCGGAACCAGAGGTTTCGATGCATTTTCTGTTTTATCTGTTGCTTGAACAGCTTTAGGGACTTCCTTATCTGGTATATTTTCTTTTGATTTTTCTGCAACTTTCTCGGGTACTTTCAAAACAGGCTTTGTTTCAGCTTTAGTAGCATCCTGATTGTGAGATTTCAAAACATCAGGAACATTTGTAGCTGAACTCTGTGTGATTGGTTTGACATCAAATAACCTATTTGAATTATCTGCACTTTTGACTTCGAACGGTTTAACGGGTGCTGATGATTCTAATTCGCCCGTTTCGTTTGATTTGGGAGTTATTGTGAGTTGAGGTTTCGACTCTGATATGAATGATTGTGGTTGGAATTTGGGAAACACATTGCTTGAACTAGATATCGGTTTCTCTTTTAATATTACAGGAGCTGTAGTTGCAGGAGTAGCTGTGATAAAAAAACACAAAACAAATATTATTGTGGAACTAGTCTTAATCTTATTTTATGTAGTTTTAAATGTTTACATTCAAACGAAGTTATTCATTTTTCAAATCACGTTGATTAGGATGCTTCTTTATTAGTGATAGTATAAAAACTTCTTTGAGCACTAAATTTCTCTAAAACAAGTTGTCCTTCAGTAACTTACCAGTGAAAGATGTAGGCGAACAAATCTTTTGTCCCATGAAAGTGTTAGCATCGTTCTTAGCCTCCAAATTGGCTTGAGATTTGTTTTGCAGTAAGTCTTTGAGTACGCTCTTGGTAGCGGCTGAGGCAGGCGCAGTGTTAAGAGGAGAGAATCCTATAGACTGCATCATTTTGTAATGAGACTGAGTCTGCACTGGAATAGGTGGCTGTACTGCCGGTTTGGGAGGTTCTTGTTTGGGACCTGTAAGTATTTTAATATGTAATGCAAATAAATTGTAATGCATAATCCCATAAGCTTATAATACGCCTCTGCAATCGAGAGTTCGATTGAAATTATCGAACTTTTCTCACAAATACGAAAGTGGACTTTTAGGTATTATATTCATGAAATACAACAAAAAAGAGAACGGGAAATATGAATAAGTAAATTAAAGCATTTAGCCAAGCATCAACCCTATTCCAAAACTATGTTTGCTTTTAACATTTTGCTAAAAACGTAGTATTTTGTAAGAAAATACAAAAAAATATTCCATAAACACACCATCAGTAAAGAGTGTTCTGGCGACGTTTCCGAACGCGGGCGCTGCTGGTTTCGCAATAGGCACGGGAGTAAACGACACATTTGCAGGCATTGTGCTCACTGGTTTAACTGGCATTTCTTGTTTCAGTTCCACTTTCACATTGGCAGTTGGAGCTAGAAATATTACATTATTTTAATGGAATTATTAAAACATCACAAATATGAGTGGGCGTTTAAATGTATACTTATATACAAAGCTAAAAAGTTTGTTTCTTTGTTTGTTACCTTTGATCTCAGGAACTAGTGGTTCGAATTGAAAAAATAATTTTGTGTTGGACAGGTCATTTTTTGAGGAATGCTATAGGCTATATATCATCACGCTATGACCTATAGGAGGGAAGCAATATTGAAAAATCTAGCAAACACAAAGAAATTTTATTCGTTGTTCGTGGTCCGATTGGTCAACATAATGAATTGACAGTCGGAATTAAACGTTTTGCCATTTTTAAAAGAGTATCTGCACCCTCTACCGGACCGCTTTAATATTTTTCTTTTACTTGGGTTTGGATAGCCATTAGAAAAATACTCTATGATGCCTTTTAATGTAAAAAAAAACACTTCAGCATGTTAGTAACATAATTGTTTTAAAAAATATTCTCCTATTTTTAGGACGGTCAGTGATACCTCTATTCCGTTAGTTTTATCATAATTAATCGTGTCGATAAAAAACCATGTACTATTTTCATGACTAAGTAAAACAGTTAAATATTTCTAAAACAGCCTCTTACTTAATACGAATTCCGCAACCTGATTTAATCACGAATGGCAGGATACATTTGAAATAACCATTACCTGGTGCTGGAACAAACTTAGGTTCAAACTTCGGCGGTTCCACGGGTTCCGTCTTCACAGTGACTTGTTGAACACTTTCTTGCTTCAATTTTTTCTCCTGCATGCTCTTCTCATAATTTAACTTCATATTGGCTAAATGCTGCCTCAATTCAACGTTAACTGGCTTGATTTTAATCGGTTTGTGATTCGACAACAAATCTCTCAACGCGTCAATCTTCTGAGCAGTCAGTACAGGCTTCTTGGTTTGAGGCTCAATGCTCATGTTCAATATGTTTTTGGTTAATTTCGATAGGGGATCCCTGAAAATGTGGCAATGAAATTATTGTTCAGAAATACTTTAATAAATATCAACTTGGTAAAAAGTCAAGAGTACGCTGTAAAGTCGATGAAGCAAAAGTAATATGTTAGGATCAAGCCAAGTGTCGATTCATAGTTTCTGCCTATCTGCATGGTATGGTACAAGCGTGATAATTATATAATAATTAATTATATGTATTATAGGATATTATGATATTTTTTAAATATAGAATCCTAGTGTATCCTAGTGACATCTTTGGGAGAAGGCAATGATCGGCAGACGACTTTCTGTGCGTATAGCTGGGCAAATCGAGTCTGTTTTTAATGAATGAACTAAGATCGAATTTAATATTAATTTGGCAACCCGATATTTTACGACAGAAAATGTTTAGATACTTGTTATTTTTATTTATTGATGTTATTAATCTCCTTGTTGATTCTCAATCACAAAACAAACAAAGACCTACGGAAATTTATAGAAATACCTACATATAAAATTATTCAACGAACACAATGCCATTTTTAATAGTGTTGCCGTAATTGTTTTTCTTTAATGCCAATTTTCACCGGATCGTACTCTTTTTTTACCAAGTTGTATATTGATATAATAATATGAACATACTTGCTTCTCAACGGTGTGCTTCTCAATATGGAGGTGGATTTAAAGACGGGTGTGACGTCACATTCGTTGACAGTGTTCCTCAGCGTCTTCAGTACGGCCTGCTGTCGCGTCACTATCTCTTGCTGCTTCACCAACAGTTGGTAAACTTCGTCTAGTCTAGGACGAATCATTCGTGCTCCCGACCTGTTTAAAATAATGTGTCTTTACTACCCTTGTGAGTTTATTAATTAGCGTTATATGAACAGTTTACGCTATTTATAGTTTAAGTTGTGTTACAGGCAAAATAAAAATAATAAAATGATTTATTCTTATCCCTTAGAACTATTTCTCAATCACAGAAAACTCTAAGAAACAATGTATGTTGTACTAAAATAAAATCATGTAAAAACGCCTTGCTAAATTCGTGATAGATTGGTATAAAGAATCTTACTTGCTATAAGAATCCCTGGCTTCCATTTCATTCCACCTATATCCTAGTGTTTGTCGAGCTTGTTCCAGTTGATTTTGTACGTAGTACGCGAGTTTCTTCACAGAAGCGATGCGTTTCACTGCCAATGGGTCCACTTGTGTCCACTGTTCGAGGTCTTTAGCTCTGCAATGGAAATAAATTAGTTTAAATCATGGCTCAAATCTATCCTCTACTATTGACTGTCTCGGTGCGCAACTCTTGAATGTCTTAGTGTACAGGTGTACTACGGTGTCTTTTATCTATGGCTGCAAAACTGAGGTATCTGGTTTGAATTCCAAGTCGGGCAGATGATATTATGTTTAAGCGGCACAAAAAATTTTTTTTCGATTCTGGGTGTTTGTGAGACCGAAAAGTTTCTAGTAGTTCCTGATACGCACGACACAAGATTCGATCTTAGTGTGGGGTCAGAACTATGTAAGTGACTGTTGGGTGTTTTTTATTTCTTTATTTATTTAACTTACTCGGCATGTGTGCGTGCTTCGGCCACAACGGCGCAAGTACGAACAAGCTCCAGTTTAAACTGAATTATAGTCTGTCTCAACTCTTCCAACGCACACTCCTTCCTTAGTTGTTCAGTGTCCAATGAATTGGTGTCGAAGTTCATGTTAATGGCGTCTATGTCTTGTTGCAGCTGGAAATAAAGTGACGTGATTGGTACACCTTGCAAGCAATTTTTAAAAATAATAAGCTATAAAAATAGTAATAGTCTCGCGTTTTCATACAGATCGATCTATTTTTACTGTAGTTTACTTGTACCATATAATTTTATACAAAAAAATAGTCTAGCTATTTCGATCGTAGTTAACAAATTTCAATAAGAATACGTGTTAAATTGACGACTTGAAATTTAAGTGCGCGCGTAAATGAAGCTGCATGATGATTAGCTAAATTATAATATTCTCACATTACAAATAATAAGTCTACATATAATAGACATATATCTACATAGGTGTATACTAATATATTTTTAAATGGTACCTTCGCTTGAGTTTCACGCGTCTTGACCATAAACTTATACAATTCCGATTGGAAATCGTTCACTTCCTTAATCAGCATATTTTTTAATTCCTGATTGGCCTTCTCCTTGTTAATTTTCTCTTGTTCCGCTTTCAACGCTGCGTTTTCTTGCATCTGTGGCGGTTGGGGTGTCTTGGCCATGGGTTTAGATTGTGGCTAGAGGGAAAAAGACAGATAACATTCATTATAATTCTTATTTTTCAGTTTGGAGCTAACTATCACAACAGGTAAGGAGGTTAGCGCCTTTGTTTTATTACCGGAATTTATTATGTATGTTTTGATAAAATAGGTAATTCCATAAAAAAATACATTGTGTCATAAAACTCCATCACCCAACATTAATAAAATGCAACATAATATAATGCCTGAATATTAGAAATAGCAATCTGCGTTATCTTGGGCAAAAATGTGATATTTAGAAAAAAAACTGATATCTTTGTTATATAAAGTCTTTTAATAAAAAGTACTTACCGCAGCTTGTGGTTGAGTTTGACTCAGAGGCTGCGGCTGAACTATAGGCGTCGGCTTCACTTCCTTCTGTTCCGCCACTGGTTTGACTGGCATGGTCACTTTAGGCACTGAAATAAATCGCATTACGGAGTTTATGTATATATGTATAACGATATATGTATTTTATATAAATAAAATATATATCGTTGTTGAATTTATTCAACTTGATTGCGGGATGCCTAATTCCCCTTTTCTTTTCCCATCATTTTTCTTTTTCGCTCCCCTCCCAATTTGATGGGCCGCAAAGACATCCACGATCCAAGGGTTGTGGATGTTCATGGGCGGAAGAGATCATTTGAAGGGTACAGGGGCAAAACAAGAAATATCACAAAAACAAAAAGTTACGTAATTAACATTTTAATTTTTAAAAGTTTAAAACATTTTTCAGTGTCACTTAAAATTGTAAACTGCTAATAGGAACTTTACTGTACTTTATAAAGTTTTATTTTTAGGAACATATAATATTGAAATGAATATATATTTTTTTTAATAATTAAAAAAATAAAGTAATTCCCTTTTGGAACATGCAAAAACTGGTAATGTCCCCTGTGTCCCATACAAGGAATGTCCAATTAAATATTTATTTACTAATTATGCATGAGGAATGCCTTCAAAGTAGAATTGAGCCCCCTCAGAACAAAATCTTTTTAAATCCATCAAGTCCTTGTACTTTTCTGCACTAATAGGTAAAAAATATTGATATGAAAATTCTGGCAATTTCAATTAATTTGATGTGTCTGATCCAGTCCCCTTTTTTGCCACTATGGGTGATTTCTCCCATATACCATTATAATTACTTCTGTGTAATATAACTCTAGGATGTTCTCTTACACACATTATTTCTCTTTGAGACTGCACAGGAAATGAACATTTTTTCAGATATTGACTGAAAACATTCTGAAAATTTTCTGATAATTTCGCCTATTCCTACCTCAATCACCTCAAAGGGTTTGGGTCTTTGGCGACTCACTCTTAGCAAATCATACCACTGGTATGGAACTTCCACCCAATTGTCTTAGAAATCATACACAGCCGCTCCAATCGACATAACCTCAAAGTTAACAGAAATATTTTGACAGCTTGGACATTCCTTCTTATGTTCCGTTACACTATGGACCTTCCCTGTTTTGTTCCTGTATACAGTTTTGAGACTTAAGTAATACATCTGACTATGCTTGTTTTTACGCTTTTGTGTAATGCCAAATAAAAATACGCGGAAAAATGAAAATATTGCCATCAAAAACAAACTTTTTGAATTTTAGTGACATTCCTGGTTTTGCCCCTGTACCCTTCATTTACCGTCAGATGAGCTGTTTGCTCGTTTGCCGGACCTATGCAATAAAAAAACGTTGAACATGTTGCAACACAAACTGCTCTGCAATCGAGAGTTTTATTGCGCGTGCTTAGACCATAGCTTACTATATTATTGTTTAAATTATCACTTACAATAATAAATCTAAAATATTCGTAAAATACTATAAGAACAAAATATTATATATTTTTTCTCTGACGTATATACACATAAACTGACGTCTTTTTCCCAGAAGTGGTAGGTAAGGATAGTGTATTATCTATAGGTGCAACCATGACACCCAAGTTTGGCCGGGTGTGTTTGGTCCCACGCCGTGATAAGGAGCGAGCCTATCGCCATACCGAGCACAAATTCTTGACATTTTGCCCGATCCGGGATTCGAATCCGAGACCTCACCTTTGCAATTTCGCAACCTAGGCAGTCTCTAACACACTATACTAACCTGCAATCTGCGGCTGTTGAATTGGTTGGGCTGAATTGTTCATCGACGAGGGGAATTGACTTGGTTGACTAGAGTTGTTGATGGTGGCTGCAAATGGCACTGGTTGTGTAGGGTTGATCGAAGGCGTGAATTGCACTGGTTGGGATGCATTATTTGATTGGGTGAATTGACTTGGTTTTGGCACTGTCGGTATTTGTATGGGTAGAGATTGCGCAGGTAACGGCATTGGCTGAAAATTAATATTGATTAATTAAAATGAATACTTTACACCAACTTCTTTAGTTTTCTGACTATTAAAATTTTAATTCAACAATATTATTATTTTTATATAATATATCTGTCACAATCGAATAACTAAAAAGTTTAAAATGACGGCTACATTTTCGTATAAACACTAATGCTTTTTTGTTAAGTGTGATTAGACTTAACAAAAAAGGTAATGAAGAAGAAAATGCCACTAAGCTGATTGAGTTATCTTTTTTATATCTTACTCTCTCCTTTTAGTCACATTGTATTCCTATATATTTCTTATTTACCCTATTTATATTTCTCTGTTTTCAGCCAGATTGTATTTTCTATTCATATAGATTCCTAATAATAATAATATAATAACCTTTTGTATAGGTACGGCGACAGGCGCCGGTGGCTGGGGTTGTGGTTGAGCTGGCACATCACTCGGTATTACACTGGAAAAGAAACAATCAATAATACAAATGACAGTCACATACTTGAGTCCTGATCGCTAAGAATCAGGTCTTGTGTCGGGGAAATATTTAAAAATACACAAACTTAGCAATAATCTTTAATTGTACATGCTTACAAAAACCTGAAGGATATATCAAGTGAGAATTGTCAAATAGTTTTCATAAATTCAAAATAGATGGTAGGTACATGTGGCCAATGTTGCAATTAATTAATTTCAACATGAGGTATCAGAAACCCAGACCTGAATCAAATACTTGTGGAGTACGCAAATATTTGTGTCGGTGCGAACCCGCAACCTCTCATTTTACAGTTGGCGTCTAAACCTATATACACTGTTAATATAAATATGTATAAAGTTACAATACTTTTCAAAACATACTTGGTCATGAGGTTAGCTGGCAATGCCAGTTGCTCCGGGGGAGTGCAGATTTGAGCGGCTCCTTTGTTCAAGTTGACCACATTGAAGATGGTAAGGAGACCTGACTGAGACACCACGTGAAGCCGAGGCATAAACGGCAGCACTTCGTTTTCCCCTGTAAAAAATAAGTAAAACATGTATTATCATTAAGTAAATTACTCTGATATGTCTGATGCGCAATACCCTTTTCCTATTCCGATACTTTTTCTTTCCCACTCCTTTCCTGATTTAATGGGCCGGCAACACATCTGTGACGAAGCGTTGTGGATGTTCATGGGCCGCAGAGGTCACTTACCATCAGGCGATCTGTTTGCTAGTTTGCCGGACCTATGCAATAAAAAATGTTCGCACAGACGAAATTTTAATCAACATGCATGCCATTCATGCCAAATTATTCATCATCTGTTTCTACCAAGAGCTCTATAAGGATATCATGCTGGGCAATTTCTATGTTTATAAAAAAATCTCACCCCACGGCAATTGGTTTAGAGCACAGGTATCAATGCACATGCCCACGGGATAATTCTCCAGCTTCTTATCAGTCAGCGGCAGTTCAGGTCTTCCTTCATCAGGCTGAGAAAAAAGCCTTATTGAAATTATTATGGTAAGATGTCACAATTTTTTAATGATCTCAATTTAAAACATGCTACTATACAGAGTATATCAAGACTGCTACCGAAAACAAAGGTGGTAGTTTTGATATACCATGTGTAAATTACTATTCATACTTGGTCTAAACATTTCTCAATTTAGTTCATGATGCATTACCAGCATAATATAATAAATTATGATGCCAGCATATGAATATTTGTCATGTGTATTTATGTAGGATATCTAAAATTCTCAATCAGTCTGCTACAAGATTCTATCCTCTCGTTTTAATATGGACTAACAAAAATGAGAACAATATAAATTCTATTTTATTTAAATTTTTAAATATTTTATAGTGAATTGATTTTACCTGACACCATTGCGTCCACGTCGAACCGTCGGGTGAGCCCAGTGTCGCTATTTCTGTACTGTTTGATGATGAAGCGAGGATAATATTCCTGTCGGATACATCATACTTTAATATTGATAACATTATCACTGGAGTATATTAATAAGATAGTTTGTAGCTGGCGTGAAGTAATTTAAAGCGCCATTTACGCGGAGAGTTTCTCTCCTGGAAGACACGATTATCGTAAGGATATAAAAAAAGTTGCATCATGTAAACATTTGTTAAACAAGATAATCTACTTTTTTTATTGCAATGACTGGCTAGACGAGCATGCCGTTCGCCTGATGGTAAGCGATACGACCGCTCATAAACAGTAACAAAATCAAAGAACACCTTGAATTACAAAGCAATGCTTAGCATTCCACTGCGCTCGCCATCCTGAGACATAAGATGTTAAGTCAATAATCTCAATATGTCCAGTATTTACTCTGGTTATAATGTCCTTTAAACCGAAACACAACAGTGCATTTACACTGCGGTTTGATGGGAGAAATAGACATTGCGGTCGTACCAACCCAAGAGGCCTCTCACATATGAGAGACTTATCACCAGTAATATCATGCAATAATGGCATACGATTCTCGCCATAAGAAACACTCACTGTATAAATATCGCTTAAACAACCTTGAAATAATAGTAATAATATAATTTTATTTTTGAAGGACTTGTGTAACCATTGTAATTGGATAATATTGTATTCTTACCACTGTGCAATGCTTTGTAGATAGTAGTACCATGGTCTGTTCGACCCCATGCTGAAGCAGATGTCTTCATAGTTGTAACATGTTGGCTGCCCCGTCTTACCGGCGTTTACGATGGCCACAGCTATGGAATAGTTGAAAGAAAAATCATTAGCTATTATTATTATCAGAATTTCAGAAATCAGCACACACAAAATACATACTAATGTTTGAACTTTAAAATTTATGATGCTTGACTATTTAGTTCAATATTGGGAATTAAGAAAAAAAAACATGAACAAAATAGGTAGGTACTTATAGCTTAAACTAGAGTAAATACTATCTAGATGTTACTGAACTTAATATTAACTGAAGCACAGTTACTTTCCTCTTGAATCACTTTATCTATTAAAAACAAATGGATCAAAATCCGTTACATAGTTTTAAAGATATAAGCATACATACAAACAGGAAGCGACTTTGTCTTATACCATGTAGTTTAGTATAATATAAGAAATGTAGTGAATAAATATAATGGTCTACCTGGGCGGCTATTATTACTGGCATCCTTGTAAACAACTGCAAACTGGAATGTTGATATCCAATGAATAGCCATGGCTTCAATAGGGTCGAAGATATTTGGTGCAGTCACTGTCTTTGCCACTGTTAATTCTGGCAGATATTGGCATAGGGTGCCATCGCTATTGGCCGTTACTAGTTGCTTCCCTTTAGGGCTCCAACAAATGCATCTATAAAATTGTATGTATAAGTTTACCATAGTTTTTGTAAGCAAATCATAGTGACATTATAAGTGACGTGCAATTATATTTGAATTATTTTATTTAAGACAAAACGGCTGATATACAAATTCTTTTATTTTAATTTTAGGATTCATTGTTCCTGAATTTATTTGTCGAAAAGCAGGTTGTTTGCTTATAGTAGTTTAAGAACTAAAATATTTAAAGAGATATCCCGAGTATCTATACTAATATAAATTGAAATTTTTGTTTGCAATCTCGGAAACCACTGGCTCTATTTAACAAATCTTTTAGTGTTAGATAGTCTTTTGATCTAGAAAGGCCTCCAGCCTTATAGCGTGATGGTATAGAGCCTTGTAGGCTCTATGACCAATAAGAGAAGAATAGGAAAAATGTAGCAAAACAGGGATTTATTAACAGGTTATTTTTGGTAAATTGACCTCTGGTTACTAATAAAACAAACTAAATATGCTTACCTTGCTTTGGATTGAACTTTCTTGAGTTGGTTGGTGCTCACTTGAGATATCAACAGTGTGCCGTCATAATATGCCATAGCTAATGAATCAGGGTTACATGGGTTCCATTGGAGAGATGACACAAATGTTGATGAGCTTGTCTCCGTTTTAATAACCACTGCTGGTGATGTGTTCTATGAATCGATAAGTTTAAATTAAAATAATGTTTTTACTACTAACTCTTACACTTTTGTGTCCTTTAAAAACCAATCTATACAAAATTATTCATTTAGATAGACATCAGCAATGATAAGTATAAGAACTGATTGTGATTTGTGAAATAACTTGTTTTAAATGTTGGATTGGTAAAATATGGGGTTCTATCACATATTAAGTATAATTTTTACCTGGTTTTGAAAGTCAGTGACTTTATAAACACAAATCAATTGACCGCCAGTGACAGCCAAAAGTTCTTGGGAGCAGTTTACACCTATGTGTGTTGGCATCTCTTGAAGTTTAGTAGTTGTGTGTTGAGGCTCACATTCCTTGTCAATTAATTGATTCAAGTAATATGCTAAAAATAAATAATGAATTAATACATAAAATATTTTTCACAATGATTTTGTTGCTAAGATATTATTTTCATAGTTAACAATTTAGTGGAAGTGATAGCTGTAATTGAGTTTACAGATCCAGAATGTAAAAGATCAGGTAACATCTACAGGATTTAATAAGAAGATCCATTTTAGTTACCAGAAATGCAAGTGGTAGAAAGAAAGTATGATAATTATACTTGAATCTAAATTTAAAAAGGTGCCAGTTTATGAATGACTTTTGTTGTCAAGAACCATTCATATTTTAGTTATCAAATTCATATAACAATAAAATAATTTAGAACAAAGACCATTATATTTTGTTGCATAGTTTCAAAATAAAAATGTTCAGACTATACCAACTAAATTTTATACATTGTAGTTACATAAAACAAAGAGTGAAATCAATGAACACTAAAAATAGGGATGCTTAGTGTAAATATTGGCATGTTTATGATAAGGTTGTATACTGTAAGCTGCTATTCACTGGCATAGTTATTTGGTTGAGATATTTCTTCATAATAGCATACCAAACTGGCTACTATATATGTGATGGTAAACAAGGTACAAACTATAGATATTATATACCAATGCAAGATGAATGGCTATCTTTCGCCTGTGGATTTAATTAAGCCAACCTGACTGCATCTAGATATTCAAATATGAACCTAAAATATAAAACATTTATGTGGATCATTATGTGATGGGTATATAATCATTGTGTTGGTTGTCGTATCAAATATCGAAATCCTCTCCTTTACCCGGTTAAGTGATAAAATAAGTCACCCCACATATACACTCAGATGTCTCGACACAATACAATACAAAAGCCCTTCCCATCACAATAAAATGAAGGAGAAAATAAAACATTGTGTCACTATTACGGTAATTATAAATATCCTAATACCAGGCCAGGCAGGAGAATACTTGATATTTACCTGTAAGTATTCCATTAGGAGCAGCAACGAAGAGGATGCCATATTTACTGCTGCTTGCCACCAAATTGTACCCACGGTTTTGTAACGGGTTTTGTGTTTCAAACACTTTTATCTTATGCTGTAGCTTATAGAGAAGGTTCTGTAAGGGAAATAGTTATTGTATTCCCAATCGGATTAGCTATAATAATGTCAATAGATAACATTTTATATGTATGTATTCAGTCAATATTACGAGAAATTCGAACTAAACAGTAACATACACAATTTTGTTTTATTTTCTAGGCTACAAATTGAATTGGAACAATAAAAGAGGAAAAAGTATATCCTTTAAAATTACGCAAATAATGTCTAAAATTTGGTTAACATTTGCCTATATAGTACAATGATCGGGGAATTAATAAGAATATTTATTGATATATTTGAAATGATACATACCGGCTCATCCACGGAATTAGGACCGTACTGCACGTTCATTCTGAACCACCAAATGCTATAACCACAAATAAAAACGACAATACGCGATGTTTATTAGATAATACACTTATTTAATTTAATTTTGTTTAGATTTTTACAACGAATATGCATTTATTTCACAGTGTGAATGTCAGAATTCGGATCGGAAATCGGAATTCCTGTCAAAATTTAAAAGTCAAAATCTATACGATAGTGATGCTACTGTAACAACTATCGCCTAATGGCTAAGTCGATTTTATAATCGATTATACATAACCTTTCAAGTTTTCACTTTTGAATATTTTAAGAGCGCTAAAATGAATAATTAAAGATTAATTAATCATTTTTAATGTATTAATTTGCAGGCAATGAAAGAATACAAATTGATTTCTTTTTAAATTTAATCGAATTTAATTATATTAGATTAATTCACTCATTTGTGACTCAGGAAAATAATACTACTTTTTACGAAAGCAATCTTGAGCAAATCAGAAAAACTTCTATACTTTCAAAATAGTTTTTGTCTACAGTCTAACCATATTTCTTCTTCTTGTACCTGGCCTTATCCCGGCCGGTGCCAGGGTCCGCCGCCTGGCAAATTCTTCTCCATTTCGCCCGAAATACGACGAAGTCATTCAAATAATCAGGTCCGTACTCTTTGATAGTTGGTTTCGTTGAAATAAAAAACAACTACGAGGGACTTTTTGGTCTCATGGGGCCCAGGAACAGATACCTATTAATTGTGGGCTGCACGAGCATTTGTCTTGGTTCGGGAATTGAACTCGAGTCCTCTAGTTTTATAGGCAGCCAACCAACTGCGCCACGGAAAGTGTCCGTGAATTAAAACAGGAGACTTTATAAATCTACAATCGTATCTAACTAGTTAAAGGTAAACCAAAATGTAAAATATTTAGTTAAATGTTTTTTGAACTGACACAAAAAACAACTATAGTGCGCCTGATGATAAACGCGTTGCAGACCAGATAGAGTATCAACTGGCGTGAGATGTTCACCTATCGTTGGTCGGTATATATACGCCGGTCTCATTCTACTCAGATATACACAAGATGAAACTGAAACGCGACGCATATACGTGGGAACTGACCTGCCCTTACACCCACCAATGCAACTCTTATAAACCAGGATCTACAGTGACACCCATTTTAATCACATCGAGCATTGAAGCTCGAGTCTCTGGGAATATCTTACTTGTCTTTGGTTCGCTACGAAATATTATGACTAGTATAGCGATCTGTGGAAATCACTGGTGGTAAGTCTCTCATATGCAATGACGTTTTACAAATAGACGCGTCATACACTAACATAATGGCACAAAAAAATGGCGCGATGCGATGAAACGCGATGAATAGACATCGCTAGTTACGTAACAATAAGTGCCGCACTGTTATTGGCTAAAGCGCGTGTGACGTAGCACCAAGCATCAAGTAGGGGAAGGCCGGGCAAAGTGGATACCTTAAGGTATTTAAGGTTATAGCTGAAAAAGTATATAATACAAAATCAAAATAGTTATCAGAAACCAGTCTTTATTTATTGCTCGTACAAATACGGACATCAGTTACCATTAATATTTAAACAATAATCAACTACAATTAAAATTTAAAAATGTACGTAATTATTCGCTTTGCCCGGTACCCCGGGTAAAGCGGATACAGTACTTGGGTAAAGTGAATACCCATATTTAATCTCTGAAAACATAAAAATTACTTTGATAAAATGAAAAAAAAAAACTTAACCTATACAAGGTTTGCCTATACAAGGTCGCATAAGCCAAACCATACTTTTTAGCTGTGCTTTTTATTGATTCTTCAACTCTGCACAAATCAATAGCCGTTTGCATAGCATTTTCATCCCACGTCCCTTGCTTAGATTTTTTTTTATATTTATTCACCATCTGAAACAAATAAAAGACATGTTTAGATAATATGTCATCAATGTGAAATGGCAGGCAAAGTAAATAGGGCAAAGTGGACCGTATCCACTTTGCCCTATTCACTTTGCCCGACTAGGTAAGTTTTGATGTTAACACAATTTATACAGAAACGAATAATTATGCCTTTCTGTTAAATATACCATAAAAAGCTACTTTGATATGCTACCAAATTAAGATATTCCTATAAATAAAAAACTAGTAATACAGGAGAATTGATCAATGTACTTACCGCGTAAAATCAATCTTTTATTTACGAAAACACAAATCTCCACTCCGCGGATGGGACGCGACGCGGACCCTCGCTTCTATGTTTGCCGCGTATTAAACCAAGATGGCCAAACGTAACAGTGATGGCATGTTGAATGAAAAAATAATAATTTAGGAATAGTGGGGAGTATTCGCTTTGCCTGGGGTATTCACTTTACCCGGCCTTCCCCTACGGGATGACGTGGCGAGAGTTGTGAAACGTCGCCATGAGAGCGAATTTAATAATTTTACTTCATAAAAAAATAATTTGTGTGTACTTGCGCACTAAATAAAATATTTATTTTGTTTCACAGTTTCAGAATAATTTGTACGTTATTTCAAATCAGTCTAATCTATTTTTCCGCAATTGGTTTTGAGAATACAAATAGTCAGAGAAACGTGTATCCGCGCCACTGGTTGAAGCGTGACTGATTGCACGTGAGGCAATTACCTCCAAACTTCGTTGCCATTATAAAGCTCGGACAACGCATCTATGCTTTATAAACATCTTAGCTCATATGTACCTACGTGAGAGGGCGCCTGGGTAATGGATAGGTACCACCGCAGTGTCTGTGTCTCCTACCAAACTGCAATGTAAATGCACTATTGTGTTCCAGTTTGAACGAGATTTTAGCCATAGTTGCTACTGGACATAATGAGATTTAACATCTTATGTCTCAGGATGGCGAGCTTTCTAATTCATGGTGTTATTTGGTTTTGCAACTGTCCATGAGCGGTCGTATTGCTTACCATCAGGCGAATGGCATACTCATCTCGCGATTCAATGCATTCGATAAACAATCATAAACATATATTAATAGGAGCAGTTGGGAATATTTTTGTCCACTTCCCTCAGTAACAAAAAAAAACGTGGGTATATAGTTACCCACGTTTTTTTCGGGTCCGTAATGACTATGTATGGTGGTTGCTATCCGAGTTGATACGGAAAAATTGTTCCTCCGGTACATTTTAATAATTCAAAAGCAGGGAATCCATATAATGAAATGTTCCATGTAAAAAAAATTACAGAAACATGAATGTAAAGTTTATTCGTCTGCTGGAAAACATAAAAATTTCTTTATGATCCACCGATTAACAAGTTCTGGTAGAGGCAGCTTCATTAAATTGTAGTAGAACATGTACCGCCAAGACTCTACTTTGTACAATTCCTTAGGATCATCTTTTAATAGGGCGTCCATGAACGTTTCTAGAATATTCTCGTCGCGCATTGAATCAAATCGGGCGTTGTCAGACGGCCTTTGTCTCAAATAATTAGTTAGTGTCGTAATCTTTTTTCCGTAGAACGATTTTTGCTCTTCATCCAGATTTTCTAACATGGCGTCTCCTGAAGTTCCTTGTGCAGATAGAATGTTGCTAGAAGCGACGAAACCTCCTGGAAGGCAGGAATAATATTTTAATTAATGATTAGATTCCAAATATGAGTTATAGTGCGTGGTTGTCTGTTGGTGACGAACCAGACATGGCTGCCCTCGTCCACGAAGCCATGTGTGTATTAATAGTCAATTACCACAAACTATAATGGCGAAGGAAAATCGTAAGGAAACCTGCGTACCATAGTGTTTCGGAAGAATTTCTATGGTATGTAAAAGTCCATAAACCTTTACTAGGCCCACGTGGTGGAGTACACGGCCTATCTCTCAATCGTACTGTCGATTGTAAAGGAGGCCCATTCTCTGCTCTGGGACGTACATGGGCCGTTCCTAATTACGTTATAAATTATAATTATTTAACCCATTAAGTATAACCAATACCTATTGTATAATAATCTCTACCACTTTTAATTGGGTACGTAGTATTTATGTCGTTAATTTATAAGATCATTACCTAAATTATTTAAATCTCGTAAAGCCTAATGCGTTTTTAACTTTAAAGCGCATAAAACTATAATTTTAAATGAATATCAGCATTCACAGCTCGCAGTTTAATCCTAATTCCTTAAACCTTTGTCTGGACGTATTTAAAAAAGAAATTTAAAAAAGAAAACGTGGAGGAGCGGCTCCATTTACCGGGTACAAAAGCAACGACACTTAAGCCGTGTTCTCTGTGTTCGTGCCGTAAAGCCCGTGTCCACGCCAGCAGGCCAGCTTTGCTCGCACTGTACGCGCCAAAGCCCGGCAACGGCTGCAAACCACAGTGGCTGCTCACGTTGATTATACGGGGTTTTGTTGTGCTCGATTTCTGGAAAACATCAATAACTATTGTTGGAAGTAGAATATCTTCTACTAATTAATCGTCTTAGCTTCTATCCTTTACACTTCAGACTTCTCTCTATTTATCATTTTACATTATTCATTCCTTTTAAATTCATTTTCTACATAATTAATAAGCACCTGCTTCCGTCTCTCTGCACTACCTTAAGGTTGGCTGGTAGAAAATGCACTTAGGCATTAAGTCCACCTGTACTATTTATGTGTACAAAATGTTTAAAATTGTAATTTTGTTTGTCATTTTCGTTTTATTTCTTGTGTGCCATAAAGTGTTTATACAAAAAATAAATAAATCAATCAAGACTCAAATTATCGTCGACTCTTCATCCTCCGTGGTGCAGTCGGTTAGACACCGCCTGTGAAACGAGAGGCCGCGGGTTCGATCCCCGCACCGAGAGAAATGTTTGTGCGGCCTACAAATATGTCTTTCGGGTCTGGGTGTTTGTGAAACCGAAAAGACTCTTGTAGTTTCTGATACCCACAATGCAAGACTTAACGATCTTAATGTGGGGGCTGGACTATGTATGTGACTGTTGGGTGTATTTATTTACTAATTTATTTAATTATAAATATAAGTACGTAAGAAGTTTGCGATGGTCAATAGTTTGAGATTAATTTTAGAAATGTCAAATTATCAAGGTGATAGTAACAGGAAAGCGATATAGATTACTTTAAAAAATAACGATGCAGTGGATAATTATTTCAATTACTATCATAGTCATTTTTTAAAAGTAAGGTTATAAACTAGTATGATGTCCCATAAAACCGTACAAGCAGTTCATCTGGAGTATTAATTAGATACAAGTAAAATTGTACAACGATATGTTATATCTTGTCTCGGAAGTAGTTTCATTTAAGAATAAGATAACTCTTAACCAAACTATTGATTGTCCTGCTTAATAATGTCTGAAATTTTTGTTATATTTGAATATTCTGACGCACAGATGTTTATCGATTTAATCTTGCTTAGAGTCAGCGCGATTTGATTACACTACTTCTGAAGAAAAAGATCCAAGGTTAAAAGGACGGATCAAAATTAGATAGGTACTTACTTCCAAAGCAGTTTTTCTTAGGTCTGGCAAAAAGGCGGTCGCAACTCTCATGGCACCAAGTAGATTAATGTTTATGGCGTCCTCGATCATGGACGGTGTCTGCCATTCGTAGTTACCGATAGTCATAACGCCGGCATTGTTGACCAAAGCGTGAAGTTCTATAAAACAAATACATTAGACATTTCTTTTAGTACTAAGGACCATTGACATAAATATATTGACAGGGTGGAAAGCGTGTAAAGTATACCGACATAAGTGATGCGTGCGCTCCAGTGCCTCTCTAGTGTAGCGTTACTGAAATCAATCGTCTCTCACAACGATTTTGAAAATTCTTGCTTGTATTATGACAATAAGTTAAAATTATAAAAACTCTGAATATCGTTTAGACGAAATCTATAAAATTAAGTTAATATAATATCTGATTTACCGTGATTTTCACGATCATGTTTTTGTGACTCCAAATGTACTGAAGGGCCTATCCTTAGTTTTTAAAACAATGCCATAGACTAGGAATAAACTTAAATAGATTATTAAATTAACATTTCATAAACCGACTGTAATGAAGTCACTAAAGCGTTAATCAATTTGTCAAATACAACCGAAAGAGTTATTTAGATAGGGACGATAGATTAATCATCTTTACATAGATATAATTTATCTCGACCCTAAATAATTATAATTTAACATTATCGTACTAGGGTTTGAAACATCTTTAGCACTCGATATTTTATGCATTAAATGAATCTGCAATATGATCTGTGTTTGTACGTGTTATCGCTCCCAGCATATTATGAGGATTATATAAAGTCGCAGTGCAACAATTCTTAAGATTTCTAAAGTACATTCTATTTTTATGCTTACACCGTATTATTTTAGATACGAATTTTTTTATCAAACATCGGCCCACATTTGAATAACCTCTTTCTTATTCTGTGGTAATAATAGATTTGAACCATTTATTTATTTATAATTAAAGCATTTAAGTTATACCTAATATTTTTTTCTTATATTAGATTGTTTAATAAGTATCTTTGAAAGTATATTCAAAAAAGAAAATTACAAACTCAACTCACTGTAGTTAGGGTTATCTTTTAAAAGGCACTTCACATAATCACGAAAGCCGGCGACGCTCTCCGGATCCTTGACATTGAGTGGATAGGGATGGGCGCATAATTTTCTCAGGCTATCTGCGGCTTGTGTGTTTACTCCTTGGTACATTCCAGCGACGGTGACAAGTCCTTCGCGCGCAGCTCGGGATGCTATCGCCCAACCAAGGCCACTGTCGCATCCTGTTATCGCCACCACTCGAGTAATTGACATCGTTAATACAGGGAAAATATAAAAATGTATTACTGTTCTATAAATAGCACTGTTATGAATTGTTTCTGAGCTGTATTGTCCGTATAGCAGTTCGAAAGATACTGACAGTCTCGGATAATGTTAAACAGGTTTCGAATTTCGTTGCATATGAATGATGAATTTCATGTTTTTATTTTATTTCACAGTTTGTATTACAAATTGAAATTTTGTTGTTTATGTTATTTGAGTAGGTATTTCATTCAAACGATAAAAAGGTTTACCGGCCGCATAAGCAGAGGACGAATCGTGAGTCATTTAAGTTCATTTCTAAGTAAAAGTATCAACTTTATATTAATGTTTCGAATTTAAATTAAGTGATTTCCTCAGTATTACGTGTTTCTTGAAATAATCGATATCATTTAAAATGTGTAGATAAATAACGGATTATTTGTAGGTATCTATGACTATATTTTCTAACCAAAGAGAGGATGTCAAAATATAAGCATTCAAGTATAAATAGATAATTAAAATTAATACGGTTAATGGTGGAGTACATGGCCTAACTACTCTCATTGCTCTCTCGACTCTGCAATGGGACATACATATTATTTGAGCTGATACAGAACAGAACAGCTAATATGTCGAAATATTTGTAGACACATCAAGCTCCAGAGCACATACGAGTACATCTTTAATCCGTGTTAGCAAATTACAAATTCAGATGTTCCAAAAAGTTTCGGGGAAAACTAAAATTGCTCCGGGTGTCAGATGAAAATGTCGAATAGTTCGACAAAGAGACTCCAATAAAAGAGGATCGTTTCAGCACGAATACCCATCTGAGAGATTAGACCTATTGAACGGAAACAATCTTGTATTTTCTGGATGACTTAATTTCGGATCGGATATCGAACTAAATGTGTTTCGCTAAATACGTTCGGAAAAACTTATTATAATGTTATGTGCAAAATTAGAAATTGTTTTGTCTAGTACACCGCTGGAGAAATGATCCAAATTCCAATTGCGGTCGAGACAAATATTCGTTTAAGATGTGTGGTTCAATATATCACCATTTGGAATCAATTTGTTTCATCTTACATCATGCGTACATTCAAGGAGTTAAACGGCTACCAAATCCAGGTCTAGAATAATGGGACGGTGTTTATTCCAGGCTGTTACATGGATATTTCATTATGCAATAGGATTGAATTTAGACAACGTGCCAAATCAGTAATTCATTTTAATAAGATAATCACACTACAGACTGGTTCAACTTACTCAAGCAACATTGTACAATATCAAATGTAGTAAGAAGTTCCAATTTAATTAGGCGTTTTTTTTAAATACTCAAAGGCCTTATTCACAGACAGTTAATAAATCTAACTTAGCTGTCTTCGAACGACAATTGAATTCAAATTTTTTTAATGGTTGCAATGTATGGCGTACGAGCATGCCGTTCGCCTCATGGTAAGCGATACGATCGCTTATGAACAGTATCAAAACCAAACAAAACTTTGAATTACAAAGCAATGCTGGACATTCCACTGCACTCGTCATCCTGAGACATAAGATGTAAAGCATCAATATGTCCAGTAGTTACTCTGGTTGCAATATCCTTAAACCATGAAATAGGCTGTGTATAATAATTATATTAGTTCTTGCCTCTTGCGACTTGTAATAAGGTCGTTTATCCCACTACACGCCGCTCGGCAGGGTACGCGCTAATTGTGACACAGCGCGGATTTACCGACACAACGTTTTTTATTTGTTGCATTGATTTAACATAAATTTGCCACCCGTTGGGCCACCGGCGGGCACACAACGTCAAACATGGTTTGGCATTGGGATTTAGGGATCAATGAGCTTTGCACAGATAAATTTATATCCCGTTTTGCGACAGTTTTAAACATCAGTTCTATTAATGTTTATTACACGACATTAAAACTCGAATTTCATATAGCGCAAAGATTTGTAGCCTAACTCAAATTAAAACATAATTAGCCCTTTTAATGTGTTTTAAGTGATCTTAATCTTAGTAGCTAGTCTGCCAATTCGATAGTATTTTCCGGGTCCATCGTATGCTCGTGTTAAAAAAATCGTTCGCAAGTCGTGCGCTGAATAGCGGTCATCCGACCGGCACTTTTAAGGACAAGGGCACTCTGGGGAAATCTGCACACCCTCAGCGAGTCTTGATAATAGTGTTTGCTCATTTGAGTGTTCTTCTCCCGGATTGTATTCCGCACGCTTAATAGTAAAGGGAATGTAGAGCCGGCCTCAAGAGCCGCGCCATTTCAATGTATAAGTGCAAAGACAACACAGCGCCGGATTGATTTACTAATTTATGTTGAATTTAAAAATGAGTCGGATTTTAGGAATAAAATGTTTCTAATTTCTTTTTGCGCCAGAGAGTTTGTTTTTTTTGCATCTTTGTTCATAATACCGAAACTACCTAAATTATTACGTGGTGTAATTTAAGTAATCAATCTAGAATTATATATTTACACTTTAAATTAGAAATTATTTGTAATTTATATTATGAATTTGTCGACTTTCTCACATCCAGCCAAGAGTTATATGTTTAAATAGGTATGTAATATGTAAGCACCTACCGCATTTGAAATTATTCCGCGGAGTTACCCCGACGTGGCAGTTTCCCACAATCTATCATCATTTATCAAACAGTCAGCTTAACGCATGTCCGTCCAAATACTGGGTAATTATAATTAAGTTTCAAGGGTGTCGCCTTAATAGCTTTTAGATCTATACCGTAGGTATCATATTCGTATCGGATCAATATTTAGTGCTAGGAATAATTTACTGTACTGTCTCCGGGATGAGGTTGTTCTACGGTGCGATTACAACACAGAAGTCTCGGGTTCGAGTCCCGGGTCGGGCAAAGTGATATTGGATTACCTATTCATTATTTGTCCGGAGTCAGAAGGCTTTTGTACCCGATGTGACGATAGTCTTGCCCTATCACATCGTGGGATTGAACACACAAGGCGAAACGTGGGTGTCCTGGTAGCAACTTTGCTTTTCTCTTTTGGAAAAAAGGTGTAAGTTTATCCATGTGTATATGTATGGAACAATTTAGTCACTGAATAAATAATAAATCAGCAGATATGCTATATATAATAAAGTACTCTGTGCACATATGTCTCTGTTATATTTTATTTTTTCATTGTAATAATAATGTCAAATCCTATAAGGTGTGTAGTAGAGCCACGTTACAGTAATTTTTGAACACGCCATTAAGAGCCAAAGTTCACTGAGCGCAACTAGAATTAAGGAAGCTAGTCGCTCGACTGTTTCCCTGGCATTATCAAAGCCCATGAGCTTCAGCGGCTAATTATCACAAGGCAAGGCTTAGATCATCACCCTATGTAGGCGATAAAAGACTCTATCTCACAGAAGAACAACTTTCTCTCCTTCCAGCATATTACGTAATTTTCGAGAGGCATAGTGTTACTTACTACATAACTATTTCATCCAGTATTTACGAAGAAATTGAACTCAGCTACGAATCCTTCGCTAATTAAGATTATCATAGCAGAGAATACTGATCAGTTCTCACCAAGTCAATTGCCCGCTATAAAAAAAATAAGGCACTGAAATAAGTATATAATTATTTAACGTTAATAAATTTAATTATTCAGTTCCACTGCGCTAGATGAGTCGGAGTATGCAATGCTTGAAAATGTGGGTTAATATAATAGCTGGTAAAAAAACTTTGCAATAAGGAATAATAAAATTAAAAATGGAAGAGCCACTGCACACAGTTTTATCATAAATGAATGAGTCCACTCGAACAGGATGTTACCAGTTACTGACAAAGAATCATGTGGAAAAGTTTTGATTTTGTGGCTTTTTGTGAATTATTATTTGTTCCACTTTGTTGCCTCCTTTTACATGTATTTTTAAGGCCAATTAAGCTTCCATGGGTCTGTATTAACCGATATAAAAAAAGAGAATGTTCTCAATTCGGCTATTCGTTTTTATTGTAGTTGCTTGTGGTTAACTATGACTATATTACTAATCAGGTTTGTAGTTTGCTTTTTAATCAAACCCACGCCATAAAACAAAATAAATGTATGGGATGATCAAATTAATTTAAATATTTATTGAAATCAGTTCTAAAACGAAGCAAATTTCATGGATGTTCTAGATTCCAACAATAAATGGCATCCGTTGCGCTATACAACCAATGTTTCTCGTCACTGACCAATTTGGAAGGCGGCACGCTGTGAACGAGCGAGCAATTTACGTGGCAAATACCCCATTTAGGCTACAATGCAGAATATCTACGGAACAACGCAACTTGAATACACGAGCTGTATTTTTCACTTCATAAAAATATTTTCGCATGCAAAACTTAAAGCACTTGAACTGAGCGAAGTATATAGCCTGAAATCATTTTACAGCATTATGGAGAATTTAACTTGACTTACAGCGTATGTTAATGCGCTCTTTTCAGTTGCGGAGAAAAATAGCTTTAATAAAAACAACATACTTTTAAACATTTTATTCAAACAATTAAATCCGAATGTTGCTATGAATCCAGTCTATGTAGTGATACACATTAGTATAGAGTGATGGTACTGATGTACCGCAGGGGACGTCTGCTCTCTTCCCACTCACTATCCCGACTACGTAATACTTTTGCCCGTTGACCGTCATTAAGGGCCCGCCAGAATCACCTTTGCATGTGTCTTCGCCAGAGTAACCGACAGCGCACATTTGGGTCCTTAATAAATTTGGATAATATTTTTTACATTGTTCTTGGGGCACCAAGTTGAGGACAGTGGATTGTTTTATATTGGATTTGTAGCGACCATTGCGGCCCCAGCCGGCGACCGCCAGACGCAAGTTGGCGAAGTTTGTATCGTCTATGTCGATCGGCGTCAAGCAAATTGGCCTTATAAATGCTGAAACGTTGAAAGTTGCCAAATTAACTTTGTTTCACTTAAATTAAAAATATTATGTACTTGCATTTCAAAATATGGAATAATCTTTACGTTACTAGCGATTGGTTCATTTCTTTTTAATTAATTAGAGATTAGTATAAAGGACTTTGACTTTTAATAATTGTTGTAAAATTACCGGAATACGGCGCATTTTCCCGGAGTCTTATTAGTGCAATGTCGTTCACGAGTTGATCATCATCATACTGCGGATGTCGCACAACTTCTTCTCCGTCTATGACCACGTTGCGAATGCACTGTTGTCGAGAGCCCATCACAGTCTTACAATCTTCTGGGAACGTGGACCTGTCGTACTCAGCCAAGTAAGCTTGGATTCTGAAAGTTAATGGTTTATAGTCATGACTGTAAAATTTAGAATTTTTAAAACAATATAATACATATAGGTTGCACCAAGAACAAGTAGAAAGGAAAACCTAAATAAATAACTTTAGTAACGTGTACCATACATGCTATATTAGTTATTTCATTATATTTTTTTAACTTGGATCCTTATATCAGTATCAGCCCATATACGTATCACTGAAGGGCACGCGTCTCCATTCGAGAGTACGATTAAGAGTGGTGAGGCCATATACGAGTAGTCTACCACGCAGGCCTAGTGCGGTTGGCGGACTTTACATACCATAGAAATTCAAATAAATTCGTTATGGTATGCAGGTTTCCTAACGATGTTTTCCTTCACCCCTTATAGTGCGTGGTGATTGACTATCAATACTCAGATGACTCCTAAAAGTCAGAGATCCTTATGTAATAGATGGCTAAAGGCTATTACCTAAAAGGCAGCATTTGCAGAACTGCGGCCTAATAATTTATGAGCAACAACTTAATCGATTATAATAATTAATATGAAAAGACAAATCCTTACTGTACAAGAGTGCCACCTGTATCATAGGTGCAGTGGCCAGCGGTTAGGACATAGCGAGTGCTGATAAGCGAACCACCGCAGTCAAAAGACTGCCGACGCCGTCCGTAATCAAATGTTGATATTAACTGCACAGTCCACGGGAATTGGAAGAAATCTGTTGCTGATCCACCTGAGAATCAAAACAGTAAATATAGAAAATAATAATACCTACTTTCAAATATTTTTTTTATTATCTCTTTTTGTAATGTGTTAAATTGGTGCAATTTTTTTAAATTAAGTAAGTAATCCGAACAGTCATATACATATTTTGGACCCCACACTATGATCAAGTCTTGTATTGTGGGTATAAGGAACTACGAGAGACTTTTCGGTCTCACAAACAACCAGACCCGAAAGAAATATTTATGGACAGCACAAAAATTTCTCTCGGTGCGGGGATCAAACCCGCGGCCTCTCGTTTCACAGGCGGCGTCTAACCACTACCGGAGGTTTTGTAACTTCGTCTTGTGTTTTTTTTTTAAGTAAATGCTATGGAAACTATCCACCGTCCCATAATGACAATTCTTGTCAGTCAGAGACTAAAATGCGTGCTTAATTTTACTACGTGCTTATTGTTTTTGTCTTAAGCCTTACTGACTATGATTTATATAAACCCTTTATATTTATTACGCTAAATAGCAAACTCACCTGCTATCCGATTGTCAATAGAAATGTTAGTATCGTTAACATTCCTGGCGATCCTTATTCCCATATTTTCTGGAGACCTTGGCGGATAATAAGGGTAAACTGGAGGTGCGGTGGATGTAGCTGCGTGAAATAATTTAGGTGGCGTGAAACAGTGCTTTATTGTGATTCGTGTTAGATTTAGTCTACGGAAAAACATAGATACTTATGATTGAGGCATTGTTTTGAATCACTACATTATTTTGATTGTTCGGTAGAGTCAACAAGAATATTATACTTTTGTTTTTAATCTCCTGGGATTTTTCCCATCTTCGGGGTAATGACCCCGAAGGTGATACGATAAAAGTTATTATTCCTAGGACTACAAAAGTATATCAGAAAGCCAAACTTACGTCATCAATTAATAATAATAATTAAAGTGGAAACCCAATGTATTTGTATCTAATTTAATCTGTATAAAATATACTGTTATTACTCAATCAATTATAAAATCATTAAATAGCGCTTAATTTGATAATCTACGATGACTCGTTGTTGATTGAAAAACACAACGTCAACACTATTATTAGGTAATTATTATGATATAAACTCTTTGTTACTTTGTTTTGATTTATTAAGTAGTGGACTATATGGCTTAACCCTTCCCAATCGTATTATTGATTGTAGAGGAGGCCCGTGACCTGCATTTATTTGTATATGCTGATACAAAAAACTATAGAAAACTATTAAATTCAAAATTTGTGCACTTATACATATAATCTAATTGAATTGAATGAAACTAAATGAAATTGCGTGTCAAGCGTAGACCAGCATACTTCTATCATACTGTTAGGTTATATTAAGTTTATCTGCTTACATACCACTAATCCTGTCTTCTTCAGAAGCTTCGAACCCACAACATCCCGATTCTGGATTAGGTGGAAAGCTAGAGGCAGGACACTGCGACTTCCCACCAGCAAATGGAGGTGTGATGGTATAGTAAATTGGACTATGTGTAGTAGATGCTGTCCCTCCATTTGCTTCATTTACATTTCCGTTTGAATTTCCTGGTGCGGTGGGGACATGAGGACCACTAGGATAGTTCGGTCCACTTGGAAAATAAACAGGATTTTCTCGAGGTGCTGCGGTGGTATATCTAGGTTTCACAGTATTCTCTGTTGGATATCCATTTGGGTATACATTCTGGTTATTGACTCCATACCGTCTGACAAACTCGTTGTATAGACTATCTGAGCAACAGACCTGTAAATTGAATAAATAAGTAACACCCACAGTCACATACATAGGCCCGACTCCATACTAAGATCGAGTCTTGGGTCGTGGGTATCAGGAACTACGAGAGACTTTTCGGTCTCACGAACACCCGGACCTGAAAGAAATATTTGTGGGCCGCACAAACATTTATCTCGGTGCGGGGATCGAACCCCCGGCCTCTTTTTCACAGACCGTGTCTAACCACCTGCGCCACGGGGGCTGTCAAATTAAACGTTTGATCCGTTAATGCATTCTTGATGTGATCAATTCATTATTATTATTATTTCTTATCTTTTTTAGACGTAGATTAGTTATTGGGGCGTTCTTTGATTACATTATTAAAAAGAAACCAAACATTCAAATTGCTATCTCGATAAGGAATGAAATCCGTAGCGGCTGTCTGTATCAATCCATATACGTCCCACTGCAGGGCACGGGCGTACTCTACAATCGACAGTACGACTGAGAGTGGTTAGGCCATATCGCGGCTGAATTCGCAATTATTTATTCACTATACCATCATTTTCTTATTAATTATAGTCTACATTGGTAACACTAAGTCCTATGTTATTACAGTATATTATTTTTTAATAGTCTTACGTTTTTATATACTTGAAATCGATACATACATAGTTTCCTTTATTGTAAACCATATAGTAGCTGTTATAAGGTAGGTTCGCACATGGATATTTGCTTATCCATATGTTTTGTTCTGTGGGGTTCATGTTTCTTATCAACGCACATTGGTCACGTCTGACGCAGTGGGTACAAACATCTGTAAATTACGCAAAAATAAATGAAAATTACATTACATTATAAAATATCATTTTTTTTAAATTCGCCGAGTTTTTTTTTGTTGCTATGAATGGCGACGAGCATGCCATTCGCCTGATGGTAAGCGATACGACTGCTCATGAACAGTAGCAAAAGCAAATAGCAACTTGAATTACAAAGCAATGGTTGGCATTCCACTGCGCGCACCATCGTGAGACATACGATGTTCAGTCCCAATATGTCCGTAGTTACTCTGGCTACCATATCCTTCAAACCGAAACACAATAGTGCATGTACACTGCTGTTTGACGGGAGAAATAAACATTGCGGCGGTACCTATCCAGGCGGCCTCTCACATATGAGAGACCTACCACCAGTTACATTTTTTTTTTCAACTTCGGTCGTCGCAGTAATTATATATAGGTAAAAATAAATGAATACACCCAACATTCACATACACAGTCCTAACTCTACACTAAGATCAAGACTTGTGTCTGAGTATCAGAAACTATGAAAGACTATTCGGTCTGACAAATACTCACACCCAAAAAATGGTGGTACATACAAATGTTTTCCTCGGTGCGGGAATCAAACCTGCGACCTTAAGTTTCACAGTCGTTCTTTAACTACCAATTGGTACTCTGGAAATCTCATTCATCGAAAACGTGACAATAATTCTTCACGTAGGTTTTCTATGCGACAGAGTCCTATTGTAAGCTAAAAAATCTTAATGCTTTAAGAACCTACAGCGAAGTTTTGGCTATAGGCATAGTAATTGTAAGTGTTGAGCAATTCTTTAGTCAATTTTAATCGTTATATGAACGATTCTATAGTTAAATTGTCTCAAAGAAACTTAGTTTCTTAAAAACTATGCGTCCAAGTTTTGTTATCTTAAGCAAGTAGGAATTACTTTATTTTAATATGGAAAATACAACGTGTCGACGATTTAATAAAGTTACTGCGTTTCTTTGACAAAGACATTATTGTCATAAGTGCTTCCTTAAGATCAGAAAGTTGCACGAACTAATGAATTTATAGAATGTACATGGGGTAGGAAATGTAACTGAATTACTCTGGAAAAGGGGTTGCGTTTGAAATTGCTTTGTACATTAGTAGAGTTAATGCTTATCATTATAAAATAATATATGACGCATTTATTATATGATGATTTGTAATATTCTATAAATTTTATAGTGAATTTATTTATAAAAAACTATTTTTAATTTAACTAAAATGATAATAATGAAATAAAATATTTTTTTTTTTGCCATTTTTAAAACCTTCTTAAACAATAAAACTAAAATCAAATATAGAGATTTTTATAGAAGTTACAAACAAAATACATCTAATCAAATAGACCACCTGTCATTGTCCCTGGGGCAAAAGAGCCAAATAAAATATTATTTTAATTTAAAATTAAATATAATATGTAAAACAGTACCTTTAGCTTGTCCTGAAACCAGAGTGATCAACGTCACGATATTGAAAAAATATGCAATCTCCCGCATTGTGATGTTACAACACTGTTACAAAACACAATGAATCCTCATGATCACACCCTAATGACTGTCACCGAGTTGAACAAACACTAATATTATACAGGGCTAATTGTCTCACAATGGACGGAACCTGGTCGCAAGTATTTACTATCTAATTGCATGTCGCATCAATGATTAGATTAATAGTTTTGATGACTAGCTGTTAGCAATTACGGGAAAAAATAGCATTTCTAAGAAATAAAAGAATACTTTCAGTTTAGTTGATGAAATGGAAGATTTATTGAGGAAAATGTGCGCGAATGTACCAACTCCTTTCCTTATGAATTTGTATTGTCTTCAATTACCTTATTTATGGGTTCAGCTTTACGACCGTTTCTGTATATAATGTTCTTCAGGATTATTATCAGTGAAACTTGTTGGCGAAAGGTTACAATAAAATAAAATCGTTTAGCGAATTTTGCTCATTGAAATGAAAATATTCATTAAATCCATAAAATGTCATACACTATTTAGATTCAGTCACTTTTTTTCCACTACCACCCGGTTTACAAGACTGTTATCGCCAGAGAAGAAACTCTAGCGTTACTCTTTTCAAAATAAGTTTACAATACAGTGATCATACAGGAGTTGAAATTCAGAGCAGTTTATAAATTATTCAAAATAATAATTATATTCTACGGCTGAGTTAAGTGTGGTCACCCAGACCGCGGAATCGGTATACACTGTTCAGCAAAAGCAATGAAAGGAAATAAAACAACAAATTAATTTAATATTATCATTATTAGCAAATTGAGCAGACCAGTCTACACAAGCAGCACCCGTTTACTACATAGCATGCTATGTTGGTGAATGGTGCCATATACGTGTCGGAGAAAAAACTATTCGTTATATGAATTACTATGGAACGCTGTTCACTAGACCGTTCCGTGACCGGACGGCGACGTTCCACGTTAATTCGTACCACGAATAGCTTTTTTTGCCTGATACGGTCATAGTACTAACAAAGCGTGTAATGGTACAGGCTACCTCTACAATCGAGAGAAAGATTGAGAGTTCAAATAAGTGCAACATGTTTGAAAATGAATCTGGCGATATTAATTATTATTGTAATTACTGATCTTATTATATTCCGTAGTTCTGTTATTTACACCAGTAGCTTTGATACTGATATGGTAGTGAAATTCGGAGCATAGCTTTACCGAATAGTTTTTGCCTGATACGTTCGTAGTACGGCCATAGTGTGTAATGCAAGAAAACGAAATAAAATATTACAATATCGCTCATGTACTGTATGTACGTCCAACCGAAGGGCCATCTCTACAATCGAGAATACGAATGAGAGCTCAAAGAAACGTAACTTGTAACATGCGTATGGCAATATTGTAATATATAGTTCTGTTATTTGACATGAGTAACATTCTGGTCTGGTAGTGATATGTGGAGCATAGCTCTCGTCATATCTCAAACAATTTTTCAATAACTATTTTAATATCAATAATATTTATATGTAATACACTGAATAATTAAAAGGCCTTAGGTCAGGTTGTTAGATTACGAAGCAAAATATTTCGAGAAGGTATATCAGGTAATAAGCTTGTCGTAGTCAAATAATTCACCAAAATGACAGTAAAATTTTACATTGACTACAATACGAATTAGCATGGAATAAAAGTAGATAAAAAATAAAACAAAATTATAGTTCGTCCCATGACCACTAAAGCTGTAAAGTAATAGAAACGTCGGGAAGTAAAAAAAATGAAAAATCAATCCAAATCCGGCATAAAATTCATAAAAATCGTTTTAATTAAATCTGAAATAAGTCACACATTTAGTTTAAAGCCCAGAGAAATTAAAGTATTTTCTTGTGGGCTTCAGGGAAAACTAAATGATATTTCTTCTCGTAAGTTTCAGTTCCAAAATGTATATCTTTCGGTCAATCAATATTTTTTCTATCATTATTGAATTTGCAGCCTGTTATTGAACCACCTGCATCATTAAGGTTACTTTCCATCGGGTCCATAGGAATTACATGTACTTCCAGCCTCATAAGAAAAGGAAAAGATAAAAGGAAAGGAAAGAAAGTTAACGTAACATGAAAATTATTTGTGGGGAGGCCGATATAATTATAATTGATAGATCCAACGTAAACAAGAGTCCGTGGGAGCAGGTACCACCGCTTTTCCTGTTTCAGCCGCTGTTAAGCAGTTTGTTAATATTGTATTCCGGTTTGAAGGATAAAGCAGATACTTATTGATTCTTCCTGGCATTAAGAGATTTTCCGTCAGGTAAACAATTTGCGTATATTTTTTGATAGCATGTTTTTTAAAATGTAAATATAATATTATGGAAATGAATGTCTAATGTCTATGCATTTTTTTATATGCCATATGATTTTTTTGACGTAATTAATTGCTTATCTTGATTATTATAGAATTACAAACGTTTAATGAAATCTATTTGCTAAAACCAATCCAATGTATGAAAAATGTATTTTTAGTTTTAAAACTATTTCCATACGAAACTTTCAGTACTAGAACTGAGTCAAGCATAGCATCAAATCATTTTTCAGCTTTATTGAGACTGTAGTTTGACTTACTAACGTCAGAATTGATATGCACTGGGGCGGTCTTTTGTGGCGCTTTAGTTTCAAAGAAAAATAGATTGATGTGCTACAGAGGAGATCGTGAATATAAATATGTGACGACATCTTTCGTGCTGTGAAACGCGAGGCCGCGGGTTCGATACTCGCCCCGAGACAAAAATTTGTGTGATCTTCATGTATTTGTTTCGGGTGTGGGTGTTTGTGAGACCGATAAAAGTCTCTCGTTATTCCTGATACCCACGACACGAAACTGGTGTATTTATATATAATTTATTTAATTTACGTTTGTAAATAAGGACTTTTTTGGCTATTCCTGTACGTCTCTATAATTTTTACACAGTCGTAATAAATTTTTTTCGCCCCCAACTCATTATTATAAGCCTCCGAGTTACATTAGCACTGTACATATACATCAAATCATCTCCAGTATAAAAAAAAAGTAACGTAACATGATGAAAATTTTATTCCAACAATTATTCTCGAATCGCAGCGTGAATCCAGTCAAGGAATTGATATACATTAGTATAAAGCGAGGGTACCGAAGAACCGCATTCCTCGTCTGCTCTCTTCCCGCTGACTATCCCGACTACGTAGTACTTTTGTCCGTCGGCCATCATTAAGGGTCCGCCAGAATCACCTTGGCAAGTGTCTTCGCCAGAGTATCCAGCGGCGCACATTTGGCTCCTAATTAGGTTAAAATAATGGTTTCTGCATTGTTTTTGGAGAACCAGGTTGAGGACAGTGGATTGTTTTATGTTAGACGTTTTTTCACCATTGAGACCCCATCCGGCGACTGCCAAACGCGTGTTTTCGAAGTAGGCGTTCTCAACGTCGATGGGCGGTAAGCAAATTGGTCTTATGTATGCTGAAAAGAAAAATTGGCTTAACAAGTTGCTGTGAGAACATACATTTTACTGTAAAGGAGTTATAGGACTCAATGTAAAAATATACATTCACCGATTCGTTGACTGGAAGATTAGTATAACTAATTAGCTAATATACGTCTCACAATTGAATACTTCGTATAATATAATTGAGGCAGATTGACGCTTTTGACGCGCCATGACATCTCCTTCTTCAAACGCGGCTTATAGAGTACTCTCTTTACGGTAGGCAGCGACCTGGCTGTGTTAGACCTTTGGCATTGCGAACGTCAATGAGCGACGGTGACCGCTTACCATCAGGCGGGCTGAATGCTCGTCTGTCTATTAATGGGCTATAAAAAGTGCCTTTGCCTGTGGTGCTGGTCTAGTGCGGGTTGGTGTACATCACATACTTTTGAAATACTTATGCAGAACTCTTAAGTGTGCTGGTACGTTGCTATCTTTCGGCGATAGAGTGGTAAACTTTGTGATAAAATATATAACTACATCGAACCATGAAATATATACAGATATTTATAAGTTATCAGTATAATTACGTGTATATGGTGCATTTTCTGCCAGCCTTAATAGTGCAATATCGTTGTGAAGGCTGTTACTGTCATATTGCGCGTGTGATATGACCTCCTCGACCTGCATGGCGATGTTCCGTATACACTGCTTAACGCCCCTCACAATCTTACAATCCTCTGGGAACGTGGTTGTATCATATTCAGCCAAATGTACTTGAACTCTGGAAAAAATGGTTAAATGTGAACAAACAGAGAATAAAACAAGGACTATAAATGTAGACTATGGTTGCAACGAATTGTTTGAGAATTTTTATCATAGCGATATTTCCAATGAAGTTAACTCAATTTATTACTATCAACCAACTAGAAATGATTAAAATATTGATAAATGTGAGAGCCGGCCAGGATAGGTATCACCGCAATGTCTTCTTTTCCCGCCAAACAGCAGTGTAAATGCACTGTTATGATCCGGTATGAAGGACAGTATGATGTACTTATAAGCATATTGAGACTTTTCATGTCTCAGGATGGCGAGCGCAGTGGAATGCCAAGCATTGCTTTGTAATTCATTGTGCTGTTTGGTTTAGCTACTGTCCATTAGCGGTGGTATCGCGTGCCATCAGGCGAAGGGCATGCTTTCGCCATTCATTGCAATAAAAAAACTATTAAAAATGTAAGATCATACAAGACCACACCTACTCAACAGCCAAACATATCAATAGAGATATGTTTTTATAATGGTGATCTGTTTGGAAGCTCAGTATCTTACTTAGTTAGAGTGCCCATTTCCTCATTTTTGACGCAATGTGCAGCCGTGAGAACGTAACGAGAGCTGATGAGCGAACCACCACAGCCACTAAGTCTCTGACCACGTTCGTTATTAAACGTTGATAATACCCGCACAGTCCACGGGAAGTCGAAGAAGTCTGTTTCTGATCCACCTGAAACATAAGAAAAACAACTATGATCACCATTTTTGTTACAAACCTCATGCCATACTATGACAGCATTTTGCCTAGTAAAGCGTAGTATTGTATATATAACGAAAGACTTACCTGTTATCCGACTGCCAATAGAAATGACACTATCGTTAGCATTCCTGCGGAATCTGAATCTCAGATTTTCTAGAATCCTTTGGTAATCTGGCTTTGTTGGAACGGGACGCGGGGTGGTAGCTGCGACAAATACATATTTGTATTGGCATGAAACAATGCTTTGTCAAGGTGATTTATATAATGATTAAGTGAATATATGATCGGCCTATGTGAGCTTTGGAGTCATTTACAATCTAATTTTGAGAGCCACCACCACTCATCGGCTTTTGTAACGCCAAGGGCTCAGTGAAACTGCCTACAGTGGTGGCCCACCCATACAATTTGTCACTTTATTTTACTTTTAGTGTTTATACCTTGTGCCATGGCTCTTTCAGCGGCAGAAGCTTCGAGGCCACAGCATCCCGATTCAGGACTAGACGGGAAAACGGACGGTGGACACTGCATCCTCCCGTCAGCATACGGAGGTCTTGGGATGTTACGTTGACCACCTTTAAAACCTGTGGGATATTCTGTTTTAGCATATTAGATAATGTATCAGTCCATATACGTCCCACTGCAGGGCACGAGTCTACTCTACAATCGACAGTACGATTGAGAGTGGTTAGGCCATATAGTCCACCACGCTGGCCTAGTGCGGGTTGGCGGACTTACATACCATAGAAATTCTTATAAACCGCTATGGTATGCAGGTTTCCTCACGATGTTTTCCTTCACCGTTTTAGTACGTGGTGATTGACTATCAATACACACATGACTCCGAAAAGTCAGAGGTGTGCCCTGGGATTTGAACCCGCGTCCACTGTGAACATGTAGGCAGCCGCGTTTGGTCCGTTTACCAACAGGCCACCACGCACTTCCTTATATTAGATAATATTTTGCATATTTAGGGAATGTATATAAATTCTATGGATTGCATTTATGAAGTAAGTTTCTAGGCGCGTTTTCGATTTAACAGGATTTAACAAAAAACCGGTTTCGGAAGGGTATTGCACTGGTCTTAGAAACCGTTAAATTGTTTATAGTTTATTTAAATTCGAGTTTATATAAAAATTAACGATATAAATAATTGTAAAAAAAATGTTAGTATAGAACATTTGAGACGTTATTTTGTAAAGGTACAGCAAAGTGATTAAAATGATTGTGAAAATTATTGAATTCGATTTTCAAGCACTACCCTACATCGGATTATTAAATAAGCTAACCGCGTAGTTAGTAGCTTCTAGTTCAAATTCGGAAACAAATGAACACATTGCAAAGGTACAAAAATTGCTTACGAAAATAATAATTTCGGAAATATACAGTGTAAACAATTCACAAAATATTACCTTGTGCTGTAACTAACGTCAACAGCATAAATGTATACAAGGAATATGTGATTTCCTTCATTGTTATGTCTACAACGTCTCAAAACACAATGATTTCTATTGATCCCGCTCTTATGACCGTCACTGAATTGATATATTGCCTTATATATTCTGCAGGCCTAATTGTCTGTCGATAAAGGGAATCGACATGATTTGGTATTTAATTGCTTGGCGCATCAGTGATAAGATAATGCTTGATGACTTAGAAATTACACAGGTCTGCGATGAAAAGGTTTTTTAAATAAATACATCTCAAATATGTAGATATTGGTCTGTATATCGTAAATATATACTTTGTTTTAACGTATCACGTCACATTTTTTTTTGCATATACTGGGTGGAATCGCTTATCGTCCGGAAAATTTAATAGTGTATTGTGTATGTGACATTAACGTTATATACGAGATTTATCATTAAAAACTACAAACTACCCCATAAACAACATCAGTACAAGATGTCCCCAAAACACATATTATCTAAATCACCCTACACTTAAAAGTGCAACGACATGTCAATACTCAGGCGCGCGAGTGTATGGGTCACGCCACACAACAGCTGACTGTCGCGCATCGACCTTGAACTTACTTTGCGCCTATTTATCGGTATTATTACTCTAAATATTACCATATAACATTTTGATTTATTTAGAATTTTAGTGTGTTAGGATCATTTAAGTAAATGTAGTTGTTGCTAAGTTGTTAAGATTTACATTATTATTTTCGTAACGTACCTACTACCTTAGAAAAAGCTGCATATGTTTTTATTTAAACGTTTTAATAAAGTCGAGAATGGACGACTTCGCTGTCGAAGGTCACGGATTCTTGCATGATTAGGAAGTCTGATCTTACCATTATCGAGTAGCCCCGGATAAGTCGTTAAAATAGTTCTTGTGCTGGGAACTCGTGGATTCATCATTCATGATACCATTCCTACGCAAAGACTGCAGATGTTCTGGATCTGCATACATCCTTCTTGCATGACCCAAGTTTTCATTGGATCGAACATAGCATGTCATTATTGTCACATACTCACTGTTCGTGTAATCACTCATTTTGACCGCAAGAAACTAAACAATAACCAAAATAATTTCATACAACGTCAGTCGGTACCGAATTTCGCACGACTGAGGAAGTGCTTGAAGGTGTCGGCGGTGCGGGAGCGGGCGGCGCGGCGCGGCGGCACGCTTTGTACTTGCGCTTGCGGCGGCGCAGCGGTGAGGGCGGCGCGATCAAAGGATGTTATTACTTAGATTTAGAAGTTTCTACTCGAATTAATATTGTATAAAGTAGGGTAACAATAATGTGTATTTATGAAGATTTTTTTCATTTATGTCATCTTTCTCTAAACAACGTTGTTTTATGAATAACTTATTCTAAATTAGTAACTAATAGTGGTAAATTAATTTTACACTACATAAACAAAAACATAAAAAAATTAAAATAAGTATGCCAAAGTGTTCTAAATCATGTACATGCCATGCACAATTTTTTTCGTGACGATAAGCGATTCCACCCAGTATGTATCATTTTTGTATCAGCCCATATACGTCCCACTGCAGGGCACGGGCCTACTCTACAATCAAGAGTACGATTGAGAGTGGTTAGGTTATACCTATATAGTCCACCACACTGGCCTAGTGCGGGTTGGCGGACTTACATACCATAGAAATTCTAATAAATCGCTATGGTATGCAGGTTTCCTCACGATATTTTCCTTCACCGTTTTTAGTACGTGGTGATTGACTTTCAATACACACATGACTCCGAAAAGTCAGAGGTGTGCCCTGGGATTTGAACCCGCGACCACCGTAAACATATTGGCAGCTGCACCTGTTCATTTACCAACAGGCCACCACGCACTTTTAATAGATAAATATATAGTAGATAAATATAAAGAAGTTCTAAAAATCAGTATTTTTTTTGTTTTTACATATTTGATTCCAGGATCTATATTTTAATTCTACGACCAATCGCCAACTATCCTTTAATCTATTGTTACTACCTGCCTTTCTTGCCCTGTAAGAAAAGTAACAAAAAAGTTTTATGTAGTTTATATCCAAGGTGATCACTGAAAATCAGCGTTGTGCTACGGCCTGCACCGCCGCGCAACATAATTGCTGAGTGACCTACTTGTCACAGCCACGACGTGCGAACTTCTTCTTTATTTTTATTTTTTAAATAGACCTTTGTGTATCTGTTTTTGTACGTCGTTTTTAATGCTTGTGGCAAATAAAACTATTTTTCTTTCTTTCTTTTTCTTTCTAGTTTATGGTTTAAACCGAGAAAAAAACGTGTAATAAAATATTGTTTTATTAAATCTGTAACTATGGCTCCTTGAAATTACAAGAACAATCCAAATGTATTTTGCTATATTTATTAGGGTGTCCCTTAAATTTCGAGTTCAATATATTTCAACGCATACCTTTTTAAAACTTTTGTATTAACTCAATATAGCATAGAAAAAAAAAATAAGACCATTTTACAAACAATAACCCGTGCCGACTTGCAATTTAAAGGTTTCCATACAAATTACGCGAGTACCGGCGCAGCGACCTGTGACTACACGTTTCTTTTGTCATTTTAAGCGAGATTTTTAAGATTGTGAGTGCGCGTATTATTGTTTATTACATTAATAATGATGTCAGTGGATTTACGAAGTGATAAAACAAATATTTTTCTAATCGGAACGCCTAGCCATCAAATGAGTGATGCAAAATTGAGAAGTTTTCGTTTGAAAGTGCAAATCTTGTGATTCGGGAATGCATTATATTTTGGGAAAAAGCCAGAATACCCACAAAGGCATTACCTAACTGTGTGGAGAAACTTACTGATTTGTATCACGTTTGGAGAAATGCAAAAAAAAATATAATTAAGAAGACTCAAGACTCAAGAAATATTCAACTACCGTGACAATAACTTAAATAACTTAAACCTAGAAAAAACTATTCAATATTGCGAATTTGAGAGAATGAAAATAGAGGACGACAAAGTATTTTGAAGAAACAGAGAGAGCCAGGTCGACTGGGATGCTTAGGCGGTGTGGACAAAAAAGTGCATAAAAGAAAAAAAATATAGACAAAGACGATTGGAAAAAGAGGAGAGAAAATAAGACACGATTACAGCAAACTGATTGAACTACGTGTAATGTTTTTGGGAAGTAATCCAACAAATAAACTAAAGCTCAGGCAGGCCTCCTGAAGTTATGCATCAGGTACGATGGATAACGAAAGCCTCTTTAAAAATATTTTTGCATTAGTCACAATTCCAAATGGTTGCAAAGGACAAAAATGTTCAAACATCTTGATGTTTGTTTATTCATCGTCACATAGTATGTTAAAACCTTGGCTCGAATGCACAGTGGCGATTACGAGTAAAGCACCTAATCAAGATTGGTGCTCCTTGAAAGTTTTCAAAGATTACGAAAAAGTAAACAATAAGTAAGTTTAGGCTTTAGCAATCACTTGTGGCGTTTATGCGGGACACAGTCTTTGTATATATTTTTGATAATGAAGTTGACAATCACACTAAAAGAAAAATGATCGCCAACTTAAAAAGAGATAAAATCTCAGATTCAAGCAAATGCTATGTCTCACCAAAGAAGACCTACCCCAAAAGCTATTTGGCAAGTTTTTTTGGTTTGTATTTCATTTTGGTGTGTTTTTAGGTGTTATTTCTTGTTGTTATTTAATCAGTTGTTTTTTTTTACATTTAGATAAAACTTTTGATGAATTCGTGTAGGAGAAGAGCAAATAATTTCAATCTCGCACAGATCGACGACAGTTTTCTCTAGAAGGATGTAAGTTCTTGGGACGATAACGCAGATTTTTTGGGATCTAAATGGAAAATAAGTTGTTTGAAGGTTGTAAATGACACTGCCGAGAGAAAATAAGACAACTAATGCAAGATTTAAATTGACTTATTACTGCTGAAGAAGAGCAAAAACAATTATTGTTGCGCTGTGTCCAAGAACATAGAACTTTGTATCCAGATTGTAAAAATTCTACGCTAAAAAGAATTTGAACTACACTGGCTGATTGTCATTATTTTGTGTATTTACATAAAGCTTTATGATTATATTGTTTTATTATTCCCAAAGTCATTATATATTGCATTTATATAATTTTTATACTGGGCGAAAATATCACGAAAAAGTACGATTTTTTATAAACTTTGAAGCTAGGTCGGCACGGGTTACAATCAAGCTAGAATTAAAATATTTAAGTATGCTTTAGCATTTATAAAAAAATATAGAGGGTATGCATTTCAAATATTGAAAAAAAAATTTTTTGGTCCTATAAGGGACACCCTAATATTTATGTATATTGCTCAATATACAATAGTTATGCAAGGATTAAAAATAACAGACATTGTAAAGAAAGCTTTATGCTTAAAATATTCTCATTGTGTTCATTTTATTACATTTTGATTCTTTTTCGTATACGAATACTATATCGAATAAATGTGACGTGATATATATCATATGAATACCATTTTCTATTCATTTTAAGACAATTAAAACAAATATTAACGTTTTAACAAAACAAAACTTTTCAAAAAAATATTTTCGCAGGCCTGTTATTGGACAAAATAATGACTTTTAAGAATATCAGCGTAGTTTAAGTATTTTTAAGGTCATTTCTTATGTAATAATTTAAAAAAGATTAGATTAGGTCACAGATTTTTTTTGTTTACGGATGAGAACGTTTTTACAATTGAGCCAAAAACAATGGCCGTATGTACTCGTATGCTGAAAGCTCTAAAGAAGCTTTTCAATCAGTCAACAGAGTACATTACCCAACTTCAGTGATGGTTTGGTTTTTTTTTATCTTTGATTTGCGAGACGTCCGCTCATGGATAAAAGCAAAGCCAAACAACACCATGTATTAAAATAAACGTATGGCATTCCACTGCGCTCCTGAGATTTAAGATGGCAAGCTGTAATATGTCCAGTACTCTGGCTACAATGTCCTTCAAACCAGAACACAACAGTGCATTTACACTGCTGTGTAGCGGGAGAAATAGACATTATGGTGCTACCTACCTAGGCAGTCTCTAACATTTGAGAAACCTACTCTATATATTGACAGTTGTCTTCTCCCGCGCTTTTCTCTTCCCTTTCCCTTCATTTTGGCAGGCCGTCGCATTTGCCACAAACGAATCTACGAGTATACAATCAATAAAACATATAATATAAACAGTAGGATTACCGTTTCTCGGTTAATTCGTAGTCTATCCATGTCCCACGGGCATAAATTTGATTTGAATCTATTCACTTAAACCATTTCAGCAGTCAAAGCAATATGAAGTTTTTGTGAATTATAAAGAAGATATCTCGCGCAAAGCCCAAGAAGAGATAGTCTCAAGAGAACTCTCGGTTTATAAATATATTTTGAGAACGACTTTATCTATTCATTGCTGTTTCTTGTCGTTTATACTTTGTGTCAAAGAAGTTGATTTATCGAGCAAGAACCGTTATTTATTATATTGTAAGGTTTTAGAAGCTTTTGTGTCTAATTGTTGATGTAATTTTGTTTATTTAATTAATAACCTGTGGTCGTTGATTTGTAAACTCATATTGATACGTTTTTAAGTATTGTAATTAACCACGATCCGACGTACGGACTTACAAAAAATCTATTTCATATTCATTTAGTACTGAAGTTATTTTGACATTTTTATGATGGCCCCACGAAGATACTATAAAGGACCCAATTGTAAGTGTGATCCGGTAGGGAATATAACAATCCTACCGCCTTAGTTGTCCTTAACCTGTACAAAAGTCTTGGGTCGTTGTAACAACTGATGGTAAGTCTATCCTATGGGAGAGGCTGCCTGGGTAGGTACCACCCCAACATCTATTTCTCCCGCCAAACAGTATTGTAAATGTATTATTGTGTTTTGTTTTGAAGGATATTGTAGCTAGAGTAACTACTGGACATATTGAGACTTAATATCTTATGTATAAGAATGGCGAGCGCAGTGGAATGCCCAGCATTGTTTTGTAATTAAAGGTGTTTGGTTTTGCTCCTGTTCATAAGCACTCGTATCGCTTACCATCAGACGAATGGCATGCTCGGCTCAGCATTCATAACAATAAAAAAAAGTTATTCACCACTGTCTAATTATGCCGGTGGATGATCAAATACCATCATCTATAGTCAAAGTGATCTTATTAGGCTAAATAATTACTTACGTTACTCCAGTTCGGTGTTTTATAGATTGTGGTATCATCCTGGTTGAATGACCCATAGTCAAGCTTCAGCAAAACTATGCTAACTAATTGAGAAAAGTCATGACCCGCACTTAGCACTAGGCCAGTGTGGTAGACTCTATGGCCTTACCATTCTCTATCTCTATAAATATATTCTCGTTTGTAGAGGAGGCTCATGCCCTGCAGTCGAACATATATTGGTTGATATACCATTTGTAAATAAAACTAAAAATCTGCACGCCTATTCTTAAAATCCAGAAGACTTTAATTGTTCCTTTGAAAACACTATTAAAATTCTGCATTCAAAACTTATGCAGATGGTTTAATTCCCCCCGACTTAAGAAAGTTAACCCTACAGCGTCTATAAAGTTTTTCATCCGCTTATTTTTTTCACAACCCTACAACTATCGACCGTTGGCAGTTCCCTGCAAATATCTGGTTTAGATTTTCTCTCAATTAACTTCAGGTTACGTTCGATTCGACAAGTGCCACTCGCTCCTAATGGGATGGTAGTGAGGGGGTTTTTGTGAGGGGACGGTCCTGTCTACCCCGACAGGAAGGGTTGTACTTTTATTTTGTTTTACTCGTTTTTTTATAGTTATTCAATATAACACGTTCGAATGCAACTTTTTCATAAGTATATTTAGCTCGTGGGTTTTTTCTAGGTCGTGCTGAGGTTAATTATTTCTGGAGTGCTAATAAGTAGGATTTTGTATTTTGTATTTTGGGGATGTTGTGTGGGCGAATACAACTAACCATAACTTCTTGTTGCAAAATTTGTGGCTTGTATTGTGCTGGTAGGTCTCTCATACGTGAGAGGCCTTTGTAGGGCAGCTCAGCAATGTCTACTTCTCCCGCCATCAGCAGTGTAAATGCACTGTTGTGTTCATGTTTGAAGGGAATTGTGGCCAGAGTAACTACTGGACATAATGAGACTTAACTTCTTATGTCTTAGTGAAATGCCAAGCATTGCTTTGTTCATGGTGTTTGGTTTTGCTAGTGTTCATAAGCGGTCGTATCGCTTACCATCAGGCGAATGACATAATAGTCTCGCCATTCATCCAAATAAAATAAAAAAAACCTTATTTTGTTCACAAATTAACAAATTTTGACTCAAAATAGAAGAATTAATGTAATTGAGACTAGCCGAGGCACGTCACTACACAGACATGTTAAGAAATTCCATTTTTCTTCACCCCCAGAGCAAAAGTTAATAAATGGTGTGCACTGCCCCGCTGCACGTGTCGAGACATCGATCATACTTCTTAGGATGTCGGGGGTGAGTATGTCGTCTATACGTTCTTCAATTATACTAGAAGGAATTTATTAATTTACTTTGTTACTATTTTTTTTAATTGCAATGAACAGTGAGACGAGCACACCGTTCGCCTCATGGTAAGCGATACGACCGCTCATAAACAGAAGCAAAACCAAACAACACCATGAATTACAAAGCAATGCATGGCATTCCACTGCGCTCGCCATCCTGAGACATAAGATGTTAAGTCTCAATATGTCCAGTAGTTACTCTGGCTACAATGTCCTTCAAACCGAACAGTGAATTTACACTGCTGTTTGAGGGAAGAAATAGACATTGCGGTGGTACCTACCCAGATGACCACTCTCGTATGAGAGACCTACCACCAGTAAAAAACTGTACTCTCAATTATTATTATTACGAGACGCTCATGTTAAGAACGCTGGCAAACATCATAATTGCCCATGGACAGAGCAACACAATTTACAGAGCACAATTTAGAGCATTACCGAAATTAGTCGTTGCTCGCATTGATTTGGAAAATGCTTGCTTGTATTATGACAGAAAAATTAATAAAAATGAAGTAATATTTTTGGTCACCATTTAGCTGAACTCTAATAAATTAAGTTCATTTATGATTTATTTTAGTGCGATTTTCACGGTCATTTTTTTGAAACTCCATATGTACTAAAGGGCCTATCCTTAGTTTTTAAATCAATGACAATTTAGTTATTATTCTGAACGAGCATGTCCAGACTGCTGGAGAGCGTCACTCCTGCTCATGAACAGAAATAAAACAACTCAGATGGAAATTGAGTGCTAAATATGCTGCATATTATATGATTGTAATAAATAAACACACACTGCAAAATGAAAACAATTTATTCGTCCGAAACAGCTTTTTTCGGTTTTCATCATTTGATTGTTTTACTTTAAATAGTAAGTCTTTAAATCATCTTCGAAACGGTCCAACAAATTTTCTGAGCAGCAAACCTGAAATATAATATTTGAATTTAGTTAATAAAACAGAAATAAATATTTATAATGAACTTTACTGATCCATTTTTTTTCTATATGAGTGTGAAAAATATAAGAAGGATATTTGATCAATAGTGGACACATATCAGATTTCATCACATTTATTCCTAAACATAGTTTTTCGACCTTCCAAATGATTGTTAAAAAAATATAATAGTTAAAAAAGCTAAAAAAGGTTTAGTATAAGACTCATCTTAAAAAAATATTTGGTAGTTTAAAATTAAAATTGAGTGAAAAACATTCATTTTATTGTTACACAAAGCGTGGAGTGCTTACAACAAATAAGTTTATCGTCAAGCACAATGCAGAAAAAAATTATGTTTTAGTCATTGGGTGGTAAAAGGATGTTTTTGATAAAATAATAATTTTAACACTTGTGTACCATAGTGTCTTTAAAAATAAAAGAGTATACATTATCATTTTAGGGAAAGCTATGTTTCTGCAAATTTTTTAGTTGCATTGTGTTACTAAAAGTAATACCACCTGGCTTCGTTTTCGGTAGCAATCTTGATATACCCCGTATATACAGGCAAAGCTATTACAATCATTTATTTCCAGATAATTAAGGTACTTACATAAATGTCGCTCTTTACGGACACGAAGTTTCCTTTAACAAGTACTTCGGTGCAAGAATACATGTCTACCCTATGTCCATGTCTAGGCTACTTGCAGATCCCCGTAAAAGCCTAGAAGCATATCACAATCTTCTCTCAGGACGCATTTGTCGCAAGTATCTGTGAATTACATATTTTCAATATTATATGCTTAGTTAAAACATTTTATGGGAATAAAGGATTATCCAGTAAAATACATTTTTCATCATTTTTGAATAGGGAATATGCATGAGGCTCCAAAATAAGTAGAAATATTCCTTATTGATATAGAAATACGAATATACCTTAAGATATTTTTTAAATTCTTCAACTTGACATCGGTAAAATAAATATATACTTAAAAAATGACCTTTTAAATATTCCGCGCAAGTTTTTCGAAATGCGGGACTATTGCTTGTAAAAGAAAAGTGAAGACAGCATACACGATCTCAAAAAGTTTTAGCTTGCTGGGTGCATTGTTTTTCGTTTGTTTATGAGTAATTTTGTGTTTTCTTTATGTTATTAAAAGAAATGGATTATTTAGTGAAGAAATATAGTTCTGTAGCAATAAATGAAAGAAACTTAATCCAAATACTACGTTGTTGATATCGAGTACGCTGACGTCATTCACAGAGAGCTCGCGCCAAAAATGGCGTTTAAATACTTCAAAACTGATGACAGTTTTGATTATTATTTTTTTGTACTTTTTTAGTTCATATTTTCAAAGACTTATATTTTTTCCGGTAATGTAATAAATAACACACAGAATTGATAGAAAAATAAAAAATGACATGCATATTCCCTATTGTAAAACAACATCGTAGAAAATTCTGTGATAATAAATAAAATATGAAAACTTAATCATGATACACAAAACCACATTGCTACTGAAGTATTACTTAATTTACAACAAAAATGTTTGTTTTTGAACAATTTAAACTTATTTTTTTAGAACATGTCTTGTTTTAGATAAGACAATAAACATATCTTCTCTTATAAATTGATGTTTATGAATGATAATTCGAAGTATTGAACTTAATAATATACACACGAATGATAACATGCTTCCAATATTAGCTCAAATATAAAATTGATCTCATAAAGTTACATTAAGCAAGATAATCTTACAATTTATGTCTAGGGTCGTAATCATAAGCAACCGAATCGAATTATAAATTCAAAGAAAGTTCAGTAGCTACAAAGAGTTATTGAATTACTTTAGATAAGGGTCGACTTTGATTTTAAATTTTACATTATTTCCCCTTTGAGTGATTTAATTTTATAAGAGGGACAATTACGCTAATTACTGGTAGGTAATATGACTGTATTATTTACTCAGTTTGTTTGTCATATTTGTTGTAGTAAATTATAATATCTTATGTTATTTTACCCCTGAACGTACTTAGTATTTGTAAATAAGATTAATTTATTCAAAAAATATAGTTGCTATTCAAATATACAAGAAATAGTTTTTATTTTCGTATATATCGGCACAATAACACGATAAAAATATATGAATTCTAAGTACATACATGTATTAAGCGGTATTTGAAATTTTTCAACTGTATAAAATCATACTAATATTATATTGCGAATGGAATTTACAATAGTTTTAGTTATAAGCATTATTTTTTATTATAATAATAATTAATTCATAAAAAGAAATTTTAAACTTCAACAAGTTTCAAAATATAATATTTATAAATAGTAGCAAAACGTTTACCTGGTAAATCGACAGTCGCCATTAGGTACCGAAGTTAACGATAAAACAGCGAAATAGAACATATTGTACTTCATTTTAAATTAATTACAGGTCCGGTTTTTCGACAAACAAAAATTTATGACGATCACAACTAAACTGTTCAAAGGACAATGGCGAAATCGTATTTGCAAAAATATCGCGTTTAGAAATATCATACATGATAATAATAATATTATTATTTTTCATGAGTTTTCAGCATACTAACTATAATTGTGTAACGATGTTTAAGTTTCACAATAAAATAGAAAGCTTTATTGACTATTTTGTATGGCCGTCAGGTTTTTTCATCAATGGCGTAAGGTCTTTTAAGCCGACAAAAAATATTTTCCATCGAATCTCGCAAAATCTGTTACAAAAAATAGCTTTATTTGGTAAGACAAGTGCGGTAAATATTTATTTCATAGCTCTACTTCACCAAATAACATTTTTAAGGAAACAACAATATTTCAATTGGAAATGTCAAATAGAACATAACCTCAAAATCTATAAATTGAAAACGTTTAGTAAATAATGTAGACTTTTTCAATCAGTATTTCTTAAGACATTATTGTTTAGGAACAGCAGCGGAATTCATATATATTTTTTCACCAATAAACGCTCCAAATTTTTATCAACTAAAATCATGTATGGAAACCTGCCATTTAGTCCATTGAAATGTTACATGAGCTTTGCATTTTTTAGAGGCCGCAATTTTATTTTTGGTATATGTGTGGGCGGTCAATAGAAGCTTAACGTCAAGTTTGTGGGGTCGCCACCCTTGTCCCCCGGCCGCCATCTTGGAAAAAGGGGTGAAAACTTTTTTCGTGTTATCTCGGAAACTATACGTCTTACGAAAAATTTGTAAAAACATAATTTATAGCTAATTGTTTTGCCTACAAATATGTTTATATAACTTTTTGCCCTAAATTAAAAATTAAAGAAGTTATAAGCAAAAAAGTGAGTAAATATTTATAATAAAAAACTTTTTTATTATATTGTACATTTGACGTGTTCGCGGAAAGGTCGCATTAAATTTGCTCTGCGAAAACAATTAGTAAATAGTGCAAAAACTTGCCTAAGTTGTGGTTTGGACGCAGTATTGAAGAATTGAGTGGCTGTTGAAACTTTTAAAGTGATTGTTTTGTATAATCTTATGTGTAATAGGCAAATTTCATCTCAAAACAAACTTTGTTAAATAAGTGCAAAATATCAACTACCCACATCTAAAGTGATAATAATCGTCACAACTTATACCTACAATAAGTGCCTTAACATTTTGTCATAGCAAATACTCACAAACCAACATATTTAGTAAAGATCTGTAGGCATCATGCCGAAAACTTCAAGAACTCCACCCAAAGTTCTAGACTGCAAAATACCTCAATCACTCTCCGAATCTGATGTAACTGCCCTAACAAGAAGTCCAGAGAAGATTCAACTCCCAACCATTTCTGGTAGGTCTAAGCGCCCACGGACAAATCAGTCACCGGGTAAGGATAGCTCAGATTATAAGCAAGAAATGATAGAACTATTAACTTCTTGGAAGAAGGACCAGGATGCCAAATTATTAAAGATAGTAGGTGACACTACGGAGCTTAAAGCGCAAAATCAAGAAATACAAAAAATAAATAAAGAAATTGAAAAGTCTATGATGTTTATGAATGAAAAGTATGAGGAGATAAAACAGAAACTAATTATAATGGAAAAGGAAAATAGAGAACAGAAGGATTATATCTTGACCCTGGAAAAAAGGATTCATGATTGTGAACAAAGCTCGCGTTGCTCATCTATTGAGATCAGGAACATCCCAGCTGCCGATAAAGAAGACTTTACACAACTCACACGAAGCTTAACAAATATAAGCACAACTCTCGGATTAAACATACAACCAACTGAAGTAAGAGACATATATAGGATCCCAGGTAAACAAGGAACAAATGGACCCATAATTGCCGAGTTTACATCTGTAAATTTAAAATCCCAAATTATATCGGCTGTTAGAGCATATAACAAAGAAAAGTCATTTACGGAGAAATTGAACACAGAAACTATTGGTATAGACAAAACCCGCACTCCTGTTTACATTACTGAATACCTAACACCATCAACAAAGAAACTATTTTTCTATGCCCGTGAATATGCCAAGCAAAATAAGTTTAAATTTTGCTGGACTGTTAATGGAAAGATTTTTCTGCGGAAAGAAGAAGGAGCGAAACAATACCGAATTAACTCGGAGGAATGCTTGAAAAACTTGAAGTATCAGGATATATGACTACTTAACTTAATAAAATTGCATTTACAAGTCTTGTTCGCCTTTATATGTAAGTTTTTGAATGTGTATAGATTTAATTTAAGTTTCTTTTATAAAACGGTTATCCTTGTATGTTACACCACTAATATAAAAAACAATATAAGATATTATTGTATTAAATTACAAGTAAAACATTATCAAACATTTACAACAGTGCAATATTTTCAAAATTTATCTGCACTTTTAATTTTGGTTACAGTGAATGTGTTATATTATCATATATTGACAGTAATCTTGCTGTGTATCTACACTTATGTTGAATACAGACCTGTTGGAATGATGGATAGGGGAACCAATGTCGGGCGAAATTTGTGGAGTGTTTATGAGCTTATATATGGCTAATTTAGAAGTTACGAATGACCTGGATTCCATTCACGTCTCAAAATCTTATTCGTGTGGTATTGAGGATTGCGCTGAAATAGTAAATGGAGTAAATGCTACTTTAAAAATTTTACATATGAACATTAGAAGTTTAAATAGAAATTTTGATGAGTTGCAGGTTTTTCTTTCGATGATTGGATTTCAATGTGATATCTTAATACTATCAGAATGTTGGCATCAGTCATTGTCATCAGTCCCAGTGCTGGAAGGTTATGTCTCTCACCAATCAACTAATCCTTGTAATCAAAATGATGGTGTAGTTGTATATACCTTAGGAAGCTTGGAGTGTACTGTAACTGAACCACAGCTTGCAGACGCTAGCACCTTGTTATGCACTATTGGTGATTCCTTGGCCATTCTAGGTATCTACAGATCTCCTTCGTTTAATAATTTAGATGGTTTCATAAGTAGTCTAGATAATATTTTAACGAATTTATCAAAATTTAATAAAATTGCCTTAATTGAAGATATTAATATAGATATTAAGCACAGTAATAAGGATAGGTTTTGCAATGATTATCTCACTCTTTTATCTTCTCATGGACTACTTCCAGCACATCTCCTGCCCACGAGACTAAACAACTGTATTGACCATGTAATGCTGAAATCCGACCAAATTGCTACTACCGTGGTTATAAATTGTACAATTACTGATCACTTTCCAGTACTGTTGTGCGCTAACTTAATAAAACACAAAAATAAATCCAATTGCATAAAAAAAATTATGAATTATAACTCCATTAAAGGTGATATTGAATCTACAGATTTCACTGAAGTATTGTTGACTTCTTGTGTAAATCAAGCTACTAATAGATTTATTAGCATACTTTCAGAAATAATAAATAGACACACGTTTATTGTTAAAATCCCGCGTAAATGCAGAAACATCAAGCCCTGGATCACCCCAGGCTTAATGCGGTGTATTAAGAATAGAGACAGAATGAATCTAAGACATAAAAAAAATCCACATAATATAATTCTTGAGGTAACATACAAGCGTTACAGAAACTTTTGCTGCAAAATATTAAGGAACCTTAAAATAGAACACAATAGAAACGAATTTGCCAGAAATAAAAAAGATCCTAAAGCTACATGGAAAACTATTAAAAAAGTAACCCATATGAATAAAAGTAAATCTTCATGTAATGACCTTCTCAAAATTGGCGAGACTCCACAAGGGTCAGTCAATCTTGTAAATGAGTACTTTGTTAATATTGGAGCAAATTTGGCGAATAATATTTCAGCTGTTCAACCGGCCCTTTCACATTCCAATAACCCTAGATGTACGCAACTTGAGTCTTTTGTCCTTTTTGAGGTTGAGGAAGATGAAGTTGATAGAATAGTTATGAGTCTTCGTACTGACTCGGCGGCTGGATGGGATGGTATTCCCACTAAAATTATTCAGCTTTCACATAAAATTCTGGTTCCGATTATCTCGTGGATTTGTAATCTTTCTATTACTTCCGGTATTTTTCCAACAGCATTAAAAAAAGCGCTCATTCTTCCAATACACAAGACAGGAGACAGAAACAATATAAATAATTATAGGCCAATTTCTATCCTTCCTGCTATATCGAAAATATTGGAGAAGATATTAAACAATAAATTAGTAAACTACCTTGAAACTTACAACATCTTATCTAACAAGCAATTTGGTTTTAGGTCTGGTAGATCCACAGACGACGCGGTACTTGGATTAAGTGATCTCGTTGCTAAAAACTTAGACAGAGGCCTTAAGTGCCTAGGTATATTCGTAGACTTATCCAAGGCATTTGACACTGTCTCAGTTCCCAAACTCTTACTAAAACTCGAAAACATAGGAGTTAGAGGGCATACATTCAATATTTTTAGAAGTTACCTTATGGATAGAACTCAGTTGGTTAGGATAGGGGACTGGTTAAGCAATGAAAAAACAATAAGCTATGGAGTTCCACAGGGCAGTGTTTTGGGCCCAACGCTATTTTTAATATATGTGGATCAACTGTGTAAATTACAACTTAAAAATACTAATATCTTCACATATGCGGATGATACAGCACTTATAGTCCGTGGCAGTAATTGGACCGAAGTAAAACATTGTGCTGAGGCATCTCTCGCTACTGTATCAAGTTGGCTTGTGAATAACCTGTTAACTCTAAATGTTGAGAAAACTAAATTTATTACTTTCTCTATTAACCAAACCACTCAACCTAAAGTGGACTTATATAGCATTCAATCTCATTCCTGTAATAAAAATCTGAGAGCTGAGCACCCATGCACCTGTCCACACTTAACGAGAACGTCACATATAAAATATCTTGGGGTGTTAATAGATGAGCGCTTAACTTGGAATAAACATATTGAATTGTTAATAACAAGAGTGAGGAAATCAATCTACATTTTTAAACAACTAAGATATGTAACTGATAATGAAACACTAAAAAATGTATACTACGCCCTGTGCCAATCCTTGCTGTCCTATTGTGTGGTAGTGTGGGGAGGAACCACGAAATCATCACTGTTGCCCCTAGAGAGAGCACAGAGGGCTGTCTTAAAGGTTATGACACAAAAACCAGCAAGATATTCGACTGCACAACTATACCAAGAATGTAAGGTTCTCACAGTCCGACAGCTTTTTGTTCTCTACTCTACTCTACGAAAACACTCTTCTATACCGCAGTATAATACTTCACAATACCAACGTAGAGCACCTCGAGCTTGTCATGTTGATGCTTACAGAACCACTTTTGCTCGTAGACAATATTTTATATTGGGTTCATATTTGTATAATACACTAAATAATAAATTGAATATTCAAACCTTAAATAAATTTCAATGTAAAAAGAAAATCTGCAATTGGCTCATTGAACAAAATTATGAAACAACCGAAAAGTTAATTAAAATTAATTTTATGTGAATTATACCTTCAGGTTGAATACCATATTCCACAGGACTAACACACACACACACACACAAATTAATGAAAGTTGTGGGGCAAATATTAATTATAGAGTAATAATTAGTTTGTTAAGATGCGAATGCGATAAATGTCAATAACTTAGTTCTATATTGTGTTATTTTTTTGTTTTATTTTTCTTGTATATAGTATCGTTTTTTTTTTTTTTTGGAATAGGAACTTACATTGTATCCATGGATTAAGTGTGGTACACTGGTCCTCCCAAGATACAGGTATAACCTAGTTTGGGAGCCAGGGAACCAAGATTAAAGTATGAACATATTTCATATGTAATTTCCCTTAATTAGTAATAATTTTGTTTTAGAGATGAAATTTGTATATGTTTTGTGCAAAATGTAATTCTTTTGTAATAATAAATACATTTTATTTATTATTTTTTTTTTTTTTTCTCTATAACTTTTTATGGAAAAAAATCTCACTTTTTTGCTATTTTTTTGTTTATATTAACCTATTCTATGCCACTGATGGGCAAAGGTCTCCCTCAACTCCTTCTACTTATCCCTATCAGTTCCTGATGCCATCCAAGTGCTGCTAAATTGGTCGAGATCGTCGCGCCACCTTTTCCGAAGCCTGCCGCGTGGCCTCTCGCTATCCTTAGGCATCCATTGATTGGCAATCTTTGCCCCCCTCTTTGGGTGCATCCGGGTGACTTGGCCCGCCCAATCCCAGTTTAGTTTATCTGATTTCTGTGCAACATTCTTGAATCTGGTATGGAGCGCAAGGTATTAGTGGGTACTCTGTCCATGTGTGTTACGCCTAGCATCCTATGCTCCATAGCTTTTTGAAAAACCTGGACCTGGACCTCTGAAGTTCGGTCAAAGACCAGGATTGAGCACTGTATGTGAGAATTGGTAAGATACAAGCCGAAGAGTCTACTTTTAAGAGAAACGGGAAGATTTCCCTTAAGAAATTTCTTCTTCACTTTTTTGCTTATAACTTCTTTAATTTTTAATTTAAGGAAAAAAGTTATATAAACATATTTGTAGGCAAAATAATTTGCTACAAATTATGTTCTTACAAATTTTTTGTAAGACGCATAGTTTCCGAATTATCGCAAAAAAAGTGTTTTCACCCCTTTTTCCAAGATGGCGGCCGGGGGACAAGGGTGGCGACCCCACAAACTTGACGTTAAGCTTCTATTGACCCCCTAAACAAGTCCCAAAAATAAAATTGCGTCCTCTAAGAAATGCAATATTCGGTCCTTAAATTGTAACATTTCAATGGACTAATTGTCCATTAATGACCGCACCCATATATATGTTTGACTAATGGTCTGTCATTATAACATTACAAATTAATTTAATATTGTTTGTCATTAGGTATATACTTGAAATATTGATAACTTGAAGTAAAATACTATTGTGGATAAGACGGAGTGAGGTTTTTGCTTAATATTTTTTTTTATTCGTTTTGATTTTTTCAATTTATTTTAATCAGTAATCGTTAAGAAACTCATCTGATATTTTTTATACTGTATCGAGTGAGTGACTTTTATACACCAGGCTGTATTTGGAGTCTTAGTTATATAATAATGGCAAGCAAGCAGGTCTTCAGATGGTACGATATAATACTCGTGCACCCAATATTCATATACATACAGATATAGTCATGATCTCACATTGAGTCTTGTGTCATGGGTATCGGGAAGTACGAGAACTTTTCGGTCCCATAAATAAGTAAGAAAAATCGTTATATGTTAAATAATATATTTTACTTAACTCTATCAAATTCTTCTAACAGTATCACATTACAAACATCAATGGAAATCAAGTAATCAGGAATCCGTGCTCTTAATGACGTTAAACGGAGTTCTGAACGTGCCCCATTCGCAGTTGATCATGGAATAACATTACAAACGGCAGGGGGAATGCGTGGCATCCGTAAAGTGAATTGAAAAGCGCTTGTAATTGGTCAGTCTGTAACACCGACGAAAACGGAACCTTCAACTACTCAGCGTGTCCGAAATTCAATTAGCAACGGGACAGAAACTGTTTACCTCAACACAAATTACACGTTAGTGAATTAGCCATCTCGCGTACTTCCAGTGCTTAGGATCTATAGGGGGTTTGAGGATTAAATATATATATCAGTTTAGCCCGTATTTGCTCACTGAGCACGCGAATGCTTTACACATTTAACCATCATCAATTTCAGTAACAATAAATCCACTGGAATAAATATATCTACTTTAAGAGTCTTCATAAGGGCATGTTGGAAACAGCCTACTTCTTATGTCTCAGGATGGCGAGCGCAGCGGAATATCAAGAATTGGTTTGTAATTTACGGCAATGTTTGGTTTTTCTACTGTCCATGAGTGAGGCGTCTCGCTTACTATCAGACGAATGGCATGCTCGTCTCACCATTTATTGCAAAAAGAAAACTAGCCGTCTTCTGAGAACATTGGGTGCTTACAAGACTTTTCCCTCTCTTGGTGACATATAAATATCATATACCTCTCTACATTTCATCTTCCCATCCTTGTTCCTTTCCGATCCTCTCCCAATTTGATGGGCCAGCAACACATCTATGATCCAAGCGTTATTATTATTAATGGGCAACAGTGATCGCTTACCATCTCAAGACCTGTTCACTCGTTTACCGGACCTACGAGATAAAAAAAATAGGCCTAGTTAAAACCTTAGTATCTATTTCCTGAATTATTCGTTTTGGGTTTCGTCAAAGCAATGTGAGGTTTGTATGAATTATAAAGCGGGTACTCTGCGTACTAGGCGCTCCCGGGGGGATTGTAAACTTATGACTGTGTTTTGGGAGCAAATTTATTCATAGTTTTTTTAGAGAATCGTTTGAAAATTTTGCCTAAACTTTTCCATAGATGATATTAGTTACAGGTATTGACACGTGTTATGGATTAAATTAAATCAGAAATAATACGAATTAGTTGCTAGAATTATACTTGAATGTATGATTGATTGCAATAATGAATTATACAAAAACAACAGTCTCAACAAAAGGCTTTAAATTAGAGGCTAATGCAGCTATAGTACCTAATAAATAAAATAAATAAATAAATAACACCCAACAGTCACATACATAGTCCTGCCACCACACTAAGATCGAGTCTTGTGTCGTGGGTATTAGGAACTACGAGAGTGTTTCGGTCTCACAAACACCCAGACCCGGAAGAAATATTTGTGAGCCGCACAAACATTTCTCTCGGTGCGGGGATCGAACCCGCGGCCTCTCGTTTCACAGGCGGCGTCTAACCAACTGCGCAACGGAGGCTGTAATGTCATAAGAATCAATTGACAGATGTCCTGGTAGATAGATATCGTAATAAGTTTAAGAAGTTATTAATTCTTTCCGTTTCCAACAGGTCAGTTTAAAAATCATAGTCGATACCATGTTCCGCAGTGGACTCATAGTAAAATATCTGCACATGATAATAACGATGATACGATGGAAATTATATAGCTTAATCAAATAGGAACCTTAAACATAAACTATATAGGTATCCATTAAACATGAATATAATAGTTATACCACATAAAATTGAAAACGTCTCTACAAAAAGACACGTAAAGAAAGCAAATCAATTTTTTCATCTCACAACCCAATTGGCTGGTCTGAACGAATTTGGTTTAATTCGGAAGCTGTCTTATGTTCATCTCCGGAGTAAACTCCATTACCTTTTAAATAATATTTGAGTGATTGCCGCTTAGGGAGTTCGCGGCTTTTGCCCCGACATATTGGTTTTCACTGTTTTCTGTTTATACACTTATTTTTTCAGTTTTTGACGTGTTGAATATTACTGAGCGTTTAACTCATTGCTGGAATTGCATTCGATGATGAATAATCAGCTTGAAATCGTACAGTTCTCAAATTAATGTTAATAAGTAATTTGGTTATAAAACTACTTAATACAGTGTAATAAAATATGCACAACAAACAGACATATTCAACTCGCTAAAATAGGAAATTTATAGGATGATTTAAAAATTATGAAAAATATTTGCAGTACCACAATTGTACACGACTAACTATTTAAAGGGCGGAAGATAATTGGTATTTTATCGGAGATCATTTAAACCACGACTGCTATTAAAATGTATTTTGATTTTGTAAATTATTGGTATCATTATAAATAAATACTAAATAGCGTCTAAGAAATTTCATGCGACGCTTCCCCGCGCCACAGCTGTTACACATTTCGAAGTAGCGATTATATTAATCGACGATTCATAACATCATATAAATGTATCGGTCTTGAAAAGCTGGTATTAATGTATTTGGTATCTACGTCTCAAATATAATGTAATAGTTATGTTCGCTACCTTTGTATTCAACTTTTATCAACGAATAACAATTGATATTCAAGCTCCAATTATTCATTCAATATTATACTCACAAAACATAAAAATATAACAACTAGATTCTGGGTTTCAAGGTATTCACTGTTATTATTAGTGTTGCTAAGAGTCCCTAGACTTAGCCAAGCTTGTGTGATACCAATATCTCAAATCATGTTTATTAAAGTTTGCTTACAATCAGGTGTTGTATCGTTACGTATTTATTCAGCATTTAAATAATTTGTTTACATCGACACATCAAGATCGAGTTCATTATGCAAAATTTTGTCCTAAAATTCAAAATTATGCTAACATTAGGTTCTCATTCATAAGCGGGAGTGTTTTAATGAAATCAAATTGGATCCTTTTATGCGCATATTTATGGGACGCGTTTAAAATATAAATTCTACTGTGTGGCGGCAGCTGGAGGCCGACTGGATATGTCGAAAACATATTGCGTTCAACGAACGATACGAGCAAAAAATTGTGCTAGTGTAAAAAGTAACTTTTATTCCGGCTTTGTATCGTTCCTGCTGGCAATTTGTTTTTAAGAAGAGTTTCGTTCGGAAATGCATCGATATTTTCAAGTTGAAATAATGTTTTTTTTTTTTTACATTTCGTAATTATCTTTTTGCCGTCTTGTTTATTTTTGTGTGAACGTTTTCGGGTTCTGTTATCTTGTTGAGTGTATATAATCGCATTTCAATATATTGAATTAAATTTGTTGATTAGATTTGATAGTTTACCTAACCAAAGCCCAGACCATAGAAGCAAATCTGATCTGTGGGATTCAATTAGTACTGCATCTGTAATTAACATTGTGATTGTTGGTTGACATGGGTATTTCGTCGTGTGGCTATGATTCCTAAATTGTGTGCATATGAAACCTCTGTAGAGCCTATTAAATTTAATGCCAATGAATTTGCGAAGTTAATCCCATACACAATCCATATTTGTGTGACAAAAGGTTTTCCTAAGTATACCGGGTATCTCAAGACTGCTACCGAAAACGAAGCCGGGTGGTAGTTTTAGTGACTACAAACACAATGTAACTAAAAATTTCGCAAAGAAACGCGACAATTATTTTTTATGATTTTTTAAATATCGTCATTTTTGGGTGGTAAATCCATAGTTTTTGCTAAAATAATAATTTAAACACTTTTATACCCTAGATTATTTATAAATAAAAGGGTAAACACTATTATTTTAGGAAAAAATGTATTTACCACCCAAATATGGTCATAGGAAAAAAATAACAAAAAAAAAAAACACTTTTTTTTTGCAACTTTTTCTATTGCATTGTGTCTAAAGTCGCTTAAACTACCACCCGGCTTCGTTTTCGGTAGCAGTCTTGATATACCCTGTATAAATATAATTTTATGAACAATTGACATGTTTGTAAACGTATAATAATGCAAAATACGCTCAAAGCTTTTTACTATTACGTGGTACATAGTCATAATTCAGAAACACTCGTGTATTCATTCGACTCTAAAAGACCTTCTTGAACCGGTACTCCGTCTTTTTTTTACACTTTTGTACGTCGTCATTTCGCTGCTTTTTCGCACGGAGTGAGCCTTTATGACAATAGCCAGAAGCAGGTAACAATGATCTTTTGACGTGCACCAGCCAACAGTCTAGCAAGACTTGAGAAACGTGCGCGAGCTAAAAATGCTCGTTTGAAAAACTGAGAAAATTAGGCGTCGGATAATGAACTACACTAGAGCGTCGGCCGAGGAAAGTGTGCATTTTTTGTTTCACATTAAAATGTTTTTTATCCCTGCAATGTTGACGCTGTAACGCTTTTGTAAATACGCAAAACTGTGAATAGTGTTTCTTACTTTTTGAAATAATAACGCTGTGTTTTATGTAGGAGTGGGTTTTTAATATATTGTTTTAACACTGCGTTTAAGAAATAGACAATACGATAATTATAACTGGTGTTTACGAGAATGCGTAAAGAATTTACCGTGTAATTACAAAGACATGTGCAAAGACAATATTACAAGCAATCATGACCGTTAAAATTGTGTTTATCCAAAACAATTGTTTTACTCCCGTTCTTTTCTGAAATAAAGGAGATTACATTTTTCTCGCGGCTATAAAACTGGTATAATAAAACATTATTCGTTCACGTTGGTTTTATTTGTTGCACTACGCTTGAGGGAGGTGCGGTGGCAATAAGGCAAGAACACACTGGCGACGTCGCAATAATGTTCTACGGAACTCGGTGACAGATACTTTATGCCTGCGGTTGTTTCAAAACACTGGTGTATGTATAGTGTTACTGTATGTACCAGGGCTTATGGAGGGGTGCCATGATCAGTGGATGCTGGCTATATTTGCAAATGTTAAATAATAAATGCGCAGTAGGGGAGATGACAGCAATATTTCGTTATCTGTGTCTCGCAGCGCAGTTATCTGTTCGCTTTGCCTTTAATATGTTACCGCTACGTGACAGATAATGTTTATAGATGATTAAAGAAACGGAAATTCTTGGGGAGGCGCCGAGCATAAGTTCAGCGGTGGGTTTCCCTTGAAGAGAGACATAGAAAGAGAAAAAAAATACTACAACAAAATTATCTGGAATTTTACATATGTATAAATATTTTATTTTCGTCTGTTTTGAAGACAACGTCTGGGTAACCATAATGTTATTCAAAGATTGGTTTAGTAGTTGATTTATATTCTTCAGAGCTCCTTCATCTGCAAAAAATATAATTTTGTAGACTCATAATCATAATATTATTATCATATTGACTGATTTTAAAATATTTTTTACTATAGCTTTATTGCAATAATTATTACTTTTTATTTAAATTTGTTGTCTTAGCCGGTACCCAGACAGGGTTCTTATTTATCATCATCTACGTCCGACATTTAACCCAATTACACCTTTAGCTCTCATAATCATTCCACGTATTAATAATTACAAATGATTACAAATATACTTTTCCTGTTTACACATTAAGTGCAGCGATTTAAATTTTTACCTTGGATGAAATTATGCGTCCGGCACACGATGTGATTAAATGCAAAAAACGTTCTAATTACGTTGCGTCGTTATCAAGGGGAAAGTTCCTCGATTTACGACCGTGGCCGGCGTTGGACCGCAATCAAAATGTTTCCACCGCATTTAACTCAGATATGCTGGGCCTAGATGGACTACTGACGCAGTTGGTGATATTAGCTCGATGTGGACACGTGTAAATCTTGCGCGGGGTAATTTCAAACTTCGTTCAGCTAATGATGATAGGGTTTGATCGGAATGGCTTTTTAAGTTTTTTAAAAGTAAGAGATTGAGCTCAGTGTTATGGATTGAGATGAGTGTCCAGCTATAAAGTAACAAATTGATACTGACAACGTCGAAGAAAACGGTATTTAAGAAACTATTTTATGTTGATAAATTTCAGTACCTGAATTTAACTGATGTGTTATTAAAATTGCAGAAGGAGTGATAGGCATTTGATAAAAAAAGTTATTACCTCAGCTCAGGTTTATATAAGACAATAGTTCTATGCTAAGTGGATTTTCGCTTACATAATTATGTTTCAATACCAAATACATAGCTACTCTAAAAAAAGAATCTTATCTGTTATTAATCACCCAAACCAAAAACTATTTTTGGTTCATACGCAACCATTGGCCTGATCATGATGATATATTAACAGCATCCTTCATTGAATATGTAGCTTGTAAATTAAACAGAAGCTTTACAGTAATTCCAATGTTAATGAGAAAATATTATTCAATTCAAAATGAAAATAATTTATTGAATCCATTAAAATGTTCAACATAATTTAGATTCAGTCATTTTTTGATCTACCACTCGGTTCGGAAAGCAATTTTCACTGGAGAAGAACAGGCAAGAAACTCTAGTGTTGCTCTTTTCAAAACCAGTTTACAATATAAAAGTGATTATTACGAAATTTACAAGGTGGTTTAAATCAGAGTAGTTCATTAATAATTTGATGTGAATTTACAACAAATATTTTTATAGTAACATCAACTACCTGGCTAAAGATTTAACAATGTTGTTACCCACTTTCCAGCTTTGTTAGTCTAGCTTCCAGCCAAGCGGTGAAATTTTCAATTCCAACTAACTTGGTAAAACTTCTAACTAACATCGTCTTGAGAATAGTACACATAAACGTTGTCTATTCAAAACTTTTTATTTATTTACCTTTGGTTTATTTTTATTTGGTATTGCATTAATAAATGTTTCTGTGGTTCACAGATATTTTTTTCTGTCTGTCGAGGGACCAAGAAATCACTTGTTGTATCTGAAAGCATAAAAAATAATACTATTATATGTATATTGTTAAGAAATCGAAATATGTCTTTGATTGTTATATCTATTTATATATTAATTATTTTTTCTTTCAAATATATTTAATTTTATCTAATTTATTTTTAATTTTAAATATTCAGCATAATTCCTATTAAAAAAAATTAAATAACAAAAACGTCGAACTACAAATACTCAAATTCAAAAATTAATATTTTTCACAAATTATTTCTTAGCCAAGGCTTATCTAGAAACACTTTATTAGCAAGTCGAAACCATTTGTACTAGTAAAGTTTAGAGACGGATAGATCCATTTCAAAGTACATTTCTAATAATAAATTTAGGGGGAGGGAGAACGATGGTTAGTGAAAGGGATGGCTAAGACAACCAGGGGGTGACTTTCTCTTGCTATTTAGTGTCAGTACAGTAAGTTTGCGACTACTGTATATTTCAGATTAGCAGCCCTTAGTATCAATAATAAGCCTTGTAATAATCGTAGTAAATTGAACCCTCTAAAATTAAGGAACTTACACATTTTAATGTATCTTTTTGGGAATGTGAAGATTAATTAATCACTATTTTTCCCTTATATTGAAAACAAACAAGGTTAAATTTACACTGGTGCGTTGTGCGGGATGCCAACTATAAAACTGGGCCTCAGGTTTGATTTGTATCCATATTGCACTTTTTTGTGATCAGTAAACGTCTGTTTTCTTTATGTTATTTGGGTATTGTATGATTATAAGGTTCTCATGGCATTCAAGTGTAAGAAAGGCCGTCTACGGATATTTGATTGCAGGATGAATCGTTACTAATCGCAATCGATGCTGCAAGTTAGCATATCGTGACTTAAGTTCCTATTCAACCTTATTGGTGTAATTGGTTTACAAGCTATTTGGCATACAAACATTTCCTATGTAGGTATTGACATTCGTCAATCATTTATTATAATTTTAAATGTTTAAAGACGATAAAACATCTTATTAGATATACTGTATTGTATTACATTTAGATTTCGACAGGTTCATGCCTAGTGTCTAGCAAGGGTAATAATAAAGAAGCAATTAAAATACATACTATTCTGTTTTATTATAACTTTGATATAACTTTAACTCAGCTAGTTCCTAAATAAATTTTAATTACTCACACGTCCTAACATGACTCAGTTTACCCCGTATGTAGTAAATTAGATCACAGTAGTGACGCGCCGGGTCAACATTCGTCCCGCATTTATCGCCGTAACGCGTCTGTTTTGTACATTTTAGGGCAGCCTGTGTTGTCAGGGCCCCGGCGTGAAGTTTCGGGATTTATGTCCAGACCCGAGCAATAAAATAAAGGCTCCTGTAACGCACGCGTGTCCTGTGTACTCACGTTCCGTCGTGCAAGTTGTAATAGTGCGTAATCCAAAAACGACAGTTTTACAGAGCAGATCCGTGTTCAGGCCCAGGAAGTTGTCTACTGAATGCTGGCGTCCTCCAAAGACTTCTATAGCAACATGTTGGAAGTGGTTTGCATTCAGAAAACAACTACTATCTTAACTAGATCGTATGTCTATATAGGCGAACGTCTGAAGTTTCGCTTGCCGATGTGTGGATGCACGACAATTTTTCAGTGCTATCAGCGGGCAGTTTTTGGTGACGTGTTTCTTTACCTTTCCACTCCAACTTCCTAATCTGCTGCGGTACGTCAGTAACTTCATTCAGGTGAACAAACAAAATATTTTAATTTGCATCAAAGCTTTGTTTTCAATCGTAAATTATATAAATCTAACCGTAAATAAATGAAACTAAGTGGTGTCTTGTAAATTTGCCGATTTTGACTTATGAGGTTGTAGAACTGCAACGACGAATTTGACAGAGATGAGAAGAATTGAGAGCCTTATCTCAGTTGGGTCTTGTTAAAGCTAAGAAATAAAAGTTATAAATAGGAGGCTGACATGTGTGGCTTATGAAGACTATTGTTTTGTAATAATGTGTAACAAGCGTGAAGTTGGCGTAACATATTTTTATCACTTTGCCTTTGAGAGCATCCGTGGAGCAGTTGGTTAGACGCCGACTGTGAAAGTAGAGGTCGCGGGTTCGGTCCCGGCACCGAGACAAATGTTTGTGTAGTCCACGTATATTTGTTTCGGGTCTGGGTGTATGCGAGATCGAAAAGACTCTCGTAGTTTCTGATACCCACGGCACAAGACTTAATTGATCTTAATGTCAGGCCAGGATGATGTATGTGACTGTTGGGTGTATTTATTTATTTATTATCATTCATATTGTAAAACAGTACATTCTTGTAAGAATCTATATAGGCATAAAATATAATACATTTTCAAAAACAATCGTACGAATTTACAATACGTCGAGCGACATAATTCAATTTCAATCCAAGAAAATAAAAATCATAAATTCAATAAAAAATGTCTGAAGTGGCTTGATCAATTTGTGAATCGTACTCAAGACCTTATTGTCTATATAATCTAATATGAAACCAAGCAGAAACTGCCTGAATTAAGTACCTAAAAGTAATAACAACTTTATTGAATGAATATAAAATAGTATAAAGCTTGAAGATTCCTTCAGATAAAGCAATGTTAGTAATCCTATTTACTACAGCAATAATTTCAGATAGTACTTTTAAAATATTACCATAGCCGTTAAATTAAGTGAAGCCTCTGAGATTTTATGGCGTTGTATTTTAATTTAATTAAGGCGTTTCGTATTCGTAGCCCGTTCAGAGGAGGATAAAGTTAGAAATATGTTGTTACCGCTGTGTCCTTTTAATTACGTAATGGGGGAGATGTAAACAATTGGATGTTAATAAAAAATATATTAATTATAATGATATAACAATAGCATTGATGATATCAATTTTAGATAATTTTTTAATACATAAACGTTTGAGCGTCTTTACTAAAATATATTTATCCATAAATTTAATATTTTTTACAATTAGCAATTAGATCTAGGATCTAGATTAGATCTAGGTTGATATAGGAAAACAAACTTTTTATTCATGACGAAAATTCTCTTGGCAATTAATGAATTGAATGCCGGATTTTTACCGACTAAAAACTATATCATCAGGGGGCAATCGGCAATATTAATATTTTGCTCGCAGTGTAGCTCAATTGCTTAGCAAAACTAAAAAAACGAATTTTAATTCAAACTTCGAATTTCTTCACATATACAAGGAGGTTGTATAAAATTTGTAAACAGATGCAGATCGGAACTAGTTGGCAACGTGATACGTTGTTTATTTACAATTTCTAGTGGCAAACACTGCACATATTCAAATATCTCCTGTTACATACACTACGTGACAAGCGGCGTTTGTTTTCGATACTCCGGGGGTTTTACTTCAAATGTACGAGTGCATTCACATTTTATAAATTTAACATGATAGCATTTGTAGTGGAAGTTGAAAGTCTTGTTTACAAGGAATATATTGTGCAGTTTTATTGTTAAGTTGCCTTATGTGTTTTATATTGTTACGTTTTATTAAAGTGGTGAGATCTCGAGTTTAATATCTAAGTTTACTGTAGGAAATCAATTCATATGTAATGTATTCTCTCTTGTTCATACCTATCATTGTAACTCCTGTGACAACTGCCGAACAAAGAATTGATACAAAGCTTTGCTTCTCGGAGAGGCAATTACAGAGAGAGCTCGTTATCAATCCACAATTGAATTAACAGAACTGGAATTTTGTCCTTCGAGGCATATCGAAGATTTGCAAAGAGCCGTACAAATTGTGACTTACCGGTAATTAAATTGAGCATTTCTAGTTTAATGTGTATAAATTATGTACTTAATTTTATTGTTATTTGTATACGTTGTTGTTTTTATTTACAATAATTACTAAATAAATATGTGAGAGTACTTGTGTGTACAAATATAAGCTCACACCTCTACCTCCGAGAGGGGAGGCATATATCTCATTAGTGGCACCACATTTCGCAAAGCCAATTCAGCCCTAAGATGTGATAGGGGCGAGCTTGTTCAATGGCAGGCACAAAATGTATTCTTGGATATCTCATATAAGACTTCGCAAATCGATATATTCAAATATATGAAGTCCGACCTAAGAATCCGATCTAGGACGTTAATGTTCCCTATACTCGTATATGCTGCCACTGCACCAAAGGCATTATTAACTATAATGAAAATATAAATGCAATATATTACGGCGGTAACTTATCATAAATTAAACTAACTATTGTTATTAGCAATAGTACATAAATAAAATTTCTCCCGGTGTGGGGATCGAACCCATAGCCTCTCGTTTCAAAGCCGGCGTGTATTCAACTGCGCAACGCGGATGTCTCGCTGTAAAGGAGACTTGACTGATCGTCCCATCACATCATTGTGTGGTATCCGGGTGTGACGTTATCAAGTTACTCGCTCCACCTGCTCCTGTTAGTAACTATTCTACACAGTTCAGAATACTTGTACAAATACCTGCTCTAGATGTTCTAACTCACACCGGTGGTTTAACTAAACATTTGGGTTATAAACTTAGGAATTTAAAGTTTGATATCTGAAGATATCTTGAAGTAGCTGTTTCAATAACTTACTGAAGATATTCTACCTAAGGAGTGTTGAGAAGATACCTATAGTTAACAGAAGATGAAAATAGTAATGGTCTGCTAAATGTTTACTTGTGTTTACTTAAGTTGTAAAAATATGACATTTTCCTTTATTCCAGTTCAAACTCTTTTTTATTGCAATTACTGATAAAGATTTAAATCTTTGGTAGACGCTTGAGCTTAGAATTTCCGTTCTGTAAGGACGATTACGTTAAAAGAAGCAATATTATTAAAAACTACTTTCATTTTTATTGGCCAGATTGGCATCTCCCTTTAATAGGAACAACAACAGACTTTTAAGAACTGATTAAGTATTGTATGGCAATAAATTTCACACATCACCCAAGAGGTTAATAGATGTAATTACTGTCTACAATATTCAAATTTATTGTTTTAGAATCCTACGATATATTATCGTATTGACAATATACCTTTACTGACAATATCATTATTTTTTACAATAGCCCATACATACTATAAGGTATCTGGTATGCCCGCTTCAGTCAAGTGAACGCAATTTCGGTCGCAGTTACGGCTTATGTGAAAGTGCCATTAAGATCCAACTTAACATAAACAAAAGCCTAACATCCCGCACAATAGTACATTAACCCGCTCACAACCATGTAGTTAATTTTCCCATTTCCCATCCCAAGCCAGTTGGTATAGTGTTCAAGGATAATATTAGCTTTCCACGAAACACAGGCTCATACATTCTATAAGTGCAGTCAAAGAAAATAAAAAATAATACTGAGGTATAGCTATATTTTTTATGTTGATTCTATGTGATTCACTGTAAAAATAAATGTTTTTTTGCATACTATACAATCGCAATAAAAATAAATTAAATATACTTATAGACATAACTGCATGACATAAGTGTGTGGTGGCCTGTTGGTAAACGGACCAGACGCGGCTGCCAACATGTTCACGGTGGTCGCGGGTTCAAATTCCAGGGCACACCTCTGACTTTTTGGAGTCATGTGTGTATTGATAGTCAATCACCACGCACTAAAACGGTGAAGGAAAACATCGTGAGTAAACCTGCATACCATAGCGTCTCACAAATACCCAGAAATATTGTATGATTTGTGTAGCATGGCGATAGCCTCAGAGTACCACATCTTGCAAACGCTCGACGATGTGGTATACCTACCTCTAGTTGTCTTAGAAGGTATAATTATGTTAAATAATTTTGAATATCATACCAGCGCTAATTTACTCTAGTTTCCTAAAATCCTTTTTCTATTTCAATCCATATGAGTGCGTTGTGGAGTTACTAGACCTACACCAGTGGTCAACTAGAGCGAAACTGAACAGAAATCCAAAGACGCTGTGACGTGGCTTAACGACTTTTGGGATTTCACAGCCACCACAGCTTAGCGTGGTTTTGTAGGCGGAACATTCCAAGATTTACCCAATAGAATAGCAAGACAGACTTCTTAATTGAGTTGGGATCATTAAAGCGATTGATATAATGAGCATATGAGAATAAATTATCGTTAATGGCAAATTTCTAATAACATATTACAGTGATAAGGTTCCTCAATATTTTTAATTAAAGAATACCGCTGCGTACCAACTTTTTTCACTATCAAAATCACTATTTAGATGTAAGGATACAAAGAATACAATTTCTAGTTATCATGGCTAAGGCAACGAATAATGTTTCAAGAACGTATAAACAATACCAGGAATGAAGTTTGTATTGAGTAAAGGAAACGAAATAAAATAAAGAAAAAAATTAATACTGAAAATACATCCGTCTTTAAGTGGTTTAACTGCAGCAATCGATATAAATATATCAGAGCATGAAATTCCCGATAATAATTTCGCGGCAAAGCGTGCACTTCCCCTGGCGGTGGATTTCTCCAAAGGTTAAATCATAAAGAAATGTGACCCGTAACCCGAGGGCAGGATCCGCCTTTCACCGACCACCTTCTTTGAGAAAAATATTGCTGTAATCGTCTCTTTAAATACACCATGTTTTTCTTTTTCGTTCTCTTTAAGCGTTTTATAGAGTGCAGTATTGATGGCATTGGATTTTAGTTTTATATTTTGAGTCAAATATTTGTGAGTGCTGCTGGAAAATACTTCGTTGCTAGTATTCAATTTATGAATACCATATATTAAAGTATTGCGCTTATAACATGTTAGCTTCGAATAAAGAAAGGCAAAATAGTAAGTAGGACTAAATATAGATATCTTTTTGCTAAATCCAGCGCAAAATAAATAAATATAATATAGAACTATCACTTATTACCTATTATTACTTATAAAATCGATAGAAAATCTAATATGTATGAAACAGCAAAAATCGTTAAGACTAGCGTTAATCCTCGTAATTCAAATGGATTCTTAAGCGCTAAATGCCGATTTCCGACTGAAGCGAAATTAATTAAATAAAACCCTTTTGTCTGCAAATTAGTGCAGCTATTTGAATGTGCATGAATACATATATTAAACTGGCTTGTAGGTAATTTCCCCAGCGATTCGGACATCGTTAACGTCTATTCATACGCCTAAAGTGGGAGACGAGTAGAATAGTCTTTTAATGTGTTTTGCTCCGTACATTAAGCAGTGATTTTTACAAGAGATTCGTGCTTTACTGCGATAAAAGATTTTTCTTATTCCACCGATGTATATGTGACTGTTAATGCTTTGAGTTTTTATATTTAATACTTGTGGCTCTTCGAATTGACATAAAAAGACAAAATGGAAAATTATTGAATGGGTTACAAAACCCATTCAATAATTTTCCAATTCCAGCTTTGTATTTGTAACAGCTCGTTAGAATTCTGTCTATTGACACTGATATTCAATCAGGTGCATAGACTTTTACTAGATTTGACATTATAGCAAAAAATAACTTTGAAATGAAAGTAGGCAGGGCGCAGGGGACTGATATTCAGTCAGACCTACCTTCGATTTCAACCTAGGTTAAGCTAAAAAATTGTGAGGTTTAAAGAAAGTCGTGGTATTCCATACCTCTGTTGCAAGTCGCTTGACGTACTAAATAATCAGGATATTGTGTATTTTTAATATTTACTTGGAAGAGGCCTGTGTCACCAGATTTTTAAAGGCTGTAAGTACTGGTGGTAGGTCTCTCATATGTGAGAGGCCATCTAGGTGGGTACCACCGCAGTGTCTATTTCTCCCGTAAAACAGCAGTGTAAACGCACTGTTGTGTTAAGGGGTTGAAGGGCATTGTAGCCAGAGTAACTACTGGACATATTGAGACTTAACATCTTATGTCTCAGGATGGCGAGCGCAGTGGAATGCCAAGCATTGCTTTGTAATTCAAGGTGTTTTTTGGTTTTACTACTGTTCATGAGCGGTCGTATCGCTTACCATCAGGCGAACGGCATGCTCGTCTCGCCATTCATAGCAATAACAAAAAAAATGGCCATGATAACGATAATGATTACAGAATCATATAATATATGTTCCTTTTTGCATTTCACGAATACTCGTCAAACTATAACATCGCATTGTACATATTCCAAGAAATATTCAGATATAGATCGATGTCTCAAAGGCATTATACTAAGCCTGTTGTCAAAGGGTTGTTCGACGCATGAACGAAGAAAGGCCTTTGAATTTTCGTTGGAATCTCTGTGATGTACGCAAGCGTTGTGTGGTTAAACTATTATCTGGAATTCTAAGAATATCTCAAAGTATCTATGTTCTTTCAGATTACATTTATCACTGCACAATACAGAGCAAATCTTCCTTTGTTGGATTAGTTTTAACGCTTTTTTGTTATATGCGCTAGATTCTCAATTTCAGTTTAGGCAACAAAATTACTAATTGTTGCATTGACGGAAATTGTTACGTCTTTAGATAATTTTGTCACTAAAAAGGCCATTATTAATTTAATCAAATCCAGTCTCCTAATTGAATAACTAACGCGGTGGACTGCAATCTAATGTGTAAATAAACCCTCTTGCACATTATAAGATGTATGAGATGTTAGTATGATATATTTATTAAAGTATCTCAGTAATATAATCTCACTGGTTTCTGTTTACAGACACGAAGTTATTAGAACAACGATTTCAAGACACACACACACTTATTCGATACTAGATTAAATGCAACACATTTTATAATATTTTCTTACTGCCTCTGTGGCGTAGTTGTACTAAGGTACGGTTACAAATCTGAGGACTCGGGTTCGAATCCAGGGTCAGGCAAAGTTAGATTGAATTTGTTTCAGCCAGCAGTCAGAAATTTGTGCCCGATATGGCGATGGGTTCGCTTCCTTTAACATTGTAGGACGGAATATACATGGCGAAATGTAGGTGTCCTGGAACCTTTGCCTACCCCTTCTGGGAAAAAGGCGTGAGTTTATGTATGTGTGTAATATTTTTTTTAAACAATAATAAATGAATGAAATAATTTGACGTTTTACCATAATGATAAAGGCATACCACAACATCTAAATTTAAAATCACTATAAAATAACAAAGTCTCGAGAAACCATCTTCCTACTCAGTGAGGAATAAAAGGATCTACATTGCTTTAAAAACTACGTTAAAATTTTCCTTTTAAAATAAAAGAAGACAAGGCAAAGAGTTTTGTGTTTGATATTAGCGCGGTAATTTCTTGGGCACACAGTATCCTTTTGTAAAAACGTTCCACTATTCAGTTTTTTCTCAGTTAAAGGAATTATGAAGCGCGGGTATCTTTTACCATTGAACAGGAAAAGGTAAGTGAGGTAAAAATGTTCCGCCAGGTGAGCTTGGTGTAATTTTATTTCTTGCGGGATCCTGTGTATTTCTTTCCTATTATATTCTGTTGATGTTCATTAATTGAGTTTATATTAAGTGACACTTCCAGGAGCTGTTCACCTTTATGAAAATGCATAATTTTGTTGCATTTGAGGGGTTTGTGGAGGAAATTATAATAATTTCCTAGAAGAGTACCTCTACAAAAATATACTAGAGATTATTATACTAGTGAAAGTCTACATCTCTTAAATCAAGCGTGTTATTTATCTCTCTAGAGTCCACGTGATATTGATTGATTGTATGAGACGTAAGATAAGTTAATGAAAATTCATGAATATTCTATTTTAAACTATCTACAAAATATAAAAATATTTAATTTTGCTCGCTACAAAATGAAAAACATTGAAAACATGACCTGACTTAAATTTATAATTTTCTGTATTTCCATTGTTTCAAGTTTTCTTTAGTTAAAATTGTGTAATAAATTGGTTACTCGACTAAAGAAGTGGTTTTGGCAATTGGTAAAGACAGCGGAAGGTACAATAGATACGAGTAGAAGTAAGTTTAAAGAATTGTTGCCCATTTTTGTGCTCGCGTAATCAGATTGTAATTGATTTATTTATGTAGTCGGTTCTATTTTCTTAAACGTCTTCTAAAATAAACAACAAAAATATGTTCTGTATAAGTAACTCTTATTGCAGACGTTTTGAATTTATTATACAAGTATTTAATGTGATCTTAGGAATTTTATTACAGCATTCGAATATTCATATTTTAACTAAATCGCAAGCTTTACCATTGTTTTCACTTACTAACATGGTATTAGTTTTAATTAAGCATTGTTATTTTCTACCCTAATTATATTTATTTCTTCCACTCATATTCTTTTTTAATAGTCCAACATTAAATCTATTCAAAGTCTCATCTAATTCCATTCCATTTTCGAACAAGCATAAAATTTAATTACAACCTACTTCGTTGCATATCGATATACAACTGTATATCGGTTCATTAGCGATGCACTGGCCCCGACAGGCAATTCGTCTAATTAGATAAGGAATTACCGTCTTCGCGCTGCTTGTTTTCCTCGTCAACGAGTTCGCACAGCCGTCTGATGTTTGGAAAGCGTTTTGCGAGCTAATCCGAGCTGTGTTTACAACATCGCCTTAATTACATCGTTGGATTTATACGTCTCGTGTCCTGTTTTCTTGTCGAACTGCGTATGCTAATTAAATTTGGAATGCCTGCAAACGGTAGGGAATGCAAGGAAAATAAATATATAAATCAAGCCATTTTAACGAATTTTTAGGGTGTGCAGTTGTGTGTCAGTTTTGGGGTTAGTCCAGAATATATACACAAACTACAAAGTCGAGTCTATGTTTTAATTTACTGTAATTTAACAAATTTTTTATTGTATTATTTGTTTTTGTCTACTTTTTTCTTTTTCTTATACTTACTCACTTCTTTATTAGTATCGTTGCAATCAACAATCTCAGTAACTTTTTAATGTCTTCTACTTATTTTCATACATGGTGTCTATACCTGTAATTGGCTTGCATGTTTTTATTTTCAATTTTTTTCTGTTATTATGTTGTAAGTTTTATTTATTTATTTACTTATTCTTTACTGCACACAAAAGAACAAATTAATACAATATTTAACATATAAAATTAATGAGTACAGTTGGCGGTCTTATCGCCTTAGGCGATTTCTTCCAGACAACCTTTGGATGGATATGAGAAAAGGACAAGAAGAGAGGGCAGTATAGAATTTAAAGTTAAACATGCTCTGAAAAAGGAATAGATAGACAAATTATTTATAATTAATATATTATACACAATATATGATACATATTTAGTAGTAATGATACATATTTAGTTTTGTGTGTAATCTGCTGGTGTACCATAAATAAATTAAAAATATATTTTTTTAATAGTGGGACGACGATTGTCATGGTATTGAATTGATAGTTGATGGATAGTGAGTGCAGTACAAATAGAGTATACACCGACGATTTCATAATTATAATGGTCTGCTGTCACTCGGATAAACTCGGGCTAAATTGGAAACGCGACGCACACATTGCACGGGCACTGTGACGAGTTTTAAATCTGATATATTTTTAATATTTTATAGTGAAATCGGTGGTGGTTTTGTGTAATTTTTGTTCCATTATTGTATTATTTTACATGAACAATATTTAAGCGACACTTTCGATAACGATAATATTTTTGTGTAATATGATGTAGTGGGTAGTTTATGGAATTTCAAGTTCTTGCTATAGTTTCGTGTGTTCCGACTTTATGTCGCGTGCTGAGCTGTTGTTCTGGGCATTTCGGTTGTTTTCTGTTATGTTTTGAAGAATCAAGTGAGTGTAAGTGTTAGTGTTAGTGTGTGTGTGTGTGTGTGTGTGTGAGTGGTGTTTGGTGCTACATTGACCGTCATTCTCGACGTCCCTGAGTATGCAGCTTCGAAAGCGGTGCCGAGGTGAGTAAGTCAATGCATTGTTTCCGTAATATATATGTAGAATATGGCAAGGGATATTTTAGACTAATCAAAAAGGCCAAATATTAAAAAACATATAAACTGTGACGTAAGTTTCCAACCGTAGTCAAATGCTTTTATTTTGAAATAATTAATTCAGTATTGTATCAAACTCACCGCACTAACTTAAAGAATCTAGTGTGTGGTTTTTATTGCTAAAATTGACCCTCATTCTCGACTTAGCTGAGTATGCAGTTCAAGTAGTGTGCCGCGTAGAGTTGACATATGTTGTATATACTACCTTATATTGCTACTTGTGTCTTGGGCATATTATACAATTTTTTTGATGCATAATATCAAGGCATATTTTATACTAAAAATGTTCTTAAAATATTGATTATGTAACTATAGATCTGTGAATTTTATTTAGCCATTAACTGCGACTTCACAGTTGTCCAGATAATCTCAATCAATAACAATCTACTGCATTTATTTGCACAATCCCAATATAGTTATAAATTTAAATTAATTTTATTTAAAAAAATATGTTTTGTCACAATTAATTATAAACTTAGGTAGCTTCAATACATTTTATTTCTTAATTGATCAACAATTATATTTTAATTGAAATGTACAAACAGAAAGACAGTAATGATTCAACGTCCGTCTATTCTCGTTGTCACAATCCAACTGAAGCGATGCGCGTGCGCTGCCCCGAGCTCTCCTCCCACCATTCCACAACACTCCTTCCACAACCTCTCCTTCCACCCTTCCACAACTAAAGTAAAGTCACGCAGGCCACGCCCTTTCCTAAGCTTTATTTCCCTTATTATATATATTATAACACTAACTCGATTTACTTACATTTACGATCGGTCTCTATATCCTATCTATCTCTAATATGGGGTTAAATTATTACCATTTCTATATTGATACAATTATATGCTTCAATAAACAAAGACATACATTAACTGAAACATAAAAAGCATCAAAAAATCTAATGAAATCTTTTGTTAAAGATAGATAAATTATAGAAATCGCCCGTTAGCCACATAACCATCAGTCTTAAATATGAAGTGAAGGGAAAGCGCAAGAGTTGTAATAAAATTGTTAATAAATCTGTGGATAAGTACGGCGCGTCTAGACAGAGGCGCAGGGCGCTTACGATGGGATTTGTCGCATGAACACGGCTTCTTAGTGCCGCCCACGACTTGCGAATAAGCTTATGCACTCTAACATACGTAAATAAAACATTTGTAAAGTAAAGTACTAAAGGCGACTTTACATTTACAATTTGCTCCTAGCGTGGGATTGCTGGAGTCTTTGTTGGCTACATACTTTTTCAGCTTAAATATGGCCATGAGTATGGCACTCCAATTGAGAATTCGAATGAGAGCGTTTAGGCGGTTGTCTACCAGGCCATGATCAGAAAGAAAGAAACATTTATTTGTTACAAGCAACAGTTTACAGCTTTACTTATACTCGTATTTAAAATTCATCACCCATTATTAATTATTTTTGTAGGACTGCCTGCCTCAGATATCCTTTTTCATAGTAATTATTAGTACTGTTCATTATAGTACCATCGAATTTGTTTTATAAAATAATATGTAGCCATAATTATAAAAAAAAATATTTGAATGTATTCTTTATTTACATTTATCCGCCTCTTGGATAAGCTAGTGTGTTGATACCACCGATACCTTTATAAATTAAATCAATATAAGTTAGTATAGAAATTCCATCAGGTTTGTTGTTAGAACTTGTTGATATTGGCTTGAAAGGTTGATATTTTTCACCCAGCCGCTACGTCAGGTGTGTTTGACGATGATTTACGTCGCCACCGAAATGAGAGAATTCATCCAGTCACGGCTTGATTCCGACAAAATTATTTCTTTCAACGCATTGATAAATAACCTGGAAATATCTCATAAATTATTTATTTCAAATGAAAATGAACGATCAGTTGAAACAAATAAACAAATCATAATAAGATTCATTTATAAATGAAAAGTAACCAAGAATCAATTGGGTTTATACTAAACATAACTAGGAATTTAAAAAATCTACAGCTATATCTATTTGATATAGCCTGAATCAGCCACTTCTTATAAAATCGGAATTTGCAGAAAGTACATTCTTTAAAGCACCTTAACTGCTCGTTGCATCGTTTAAATATAAGTAAATAAAGAGTCTCCAATCGACTAATGGGTAGAAAAAAGGTAATAATTGTGTATTAAGATTTGTTATGGTTCACCTGATACGTTGAAGGGTTTGTGAATTATACTTACTTATAGAAATGTGAAGCGGGTGAATAGATATCATTTTATGTCATTAGTTTTTATCACCATAACCTAAACAAAATACACCATAAAATACTTGAGCAATAAAAGAAGTATCAAAACATTGTAAGTGGTTGGAAGTCGTAAATTGGGAACAAAGGTCAATTGAATGTTTGAAGAGAAAACATACAAATAAGGAAATCGAATATCGACGTTCATCTGATTTGGAATACGTGTAGGTAATAAAGAGGGGAGGGTGAGGACGCCTTCCGCTCTGTTGCTACCGTCTTATATATTGGAAATTGTGTATGTTTGTTATCATTTCGCGGCTGAGACTTTGGAGTGTTTCGCTGAAATTTTGCATGGAGATAGCTGTAAGTCTGTGGAATTACATAGGATAGTTAAATGTGAATAATTATGTTTTTACCCAACAAATTATTATTACCTTATGTAGCCAGAGTAACTACTGGATATATTGAAACTTACATCTCATGTCTCAGGATGGCGAGCGAAGTGGAATGCCAAGCATTGCTTTGTAATTCAAGGTGTTGTTTGGTTTTGCTACTGTTCATGAGCGGTCGTATCGCTTACCATCATGCGAACGGCATGCTCGTCTCGCCATTCATAGCAATAAAAATAAATGTAAGTAAAACAGCTATAGACTAGACAGGGTAGGTATGGTGGTATAGCTACAACATAAGCACATGAAACCGATTGACCTGTCGTTGAATTAATGAGCTCATTTTGGCAATTAATACATACTTACTGAAATTTATTATTTCAGTTTAACAGTTGCTACACGGTTTAGAATTGATCCAGTACAACAAATTCATAGGTAATAAGTATTGTACCATGTATTTTACAATTGTATAAAACATAGTGTTGGTTGTATATGAATACACCTTTGGGACAACGAACAAGGAGAGTTGGATAAATGGACTGAATCGTATTACGACTGCTGTTGTATTGTCTAGGTTAGTGGTTCTTAAACTTATACTCAAACCATTTGACAAATTTCTATCTGGCTATTGACCAACCAGTTGGTTGACTGGTTTGGTTGTACGTTACAAAATTACCGAAATGTAAATAAATAATGAGAATGATTTTTTCTATACATCCATTTATGAAACATGCATAAAATTGTCTTAAAGATGGGCTAAGGATGGCTTCATTGACCACTTGGGATGCCTCCAGGGACCACCAGTGGTACGTGGACCATCGGTTAAGAAACACTAGTCTATGTGTATACCACAATTGTTTATACCAAAGTTCTTTATTGTAACACTATTCCAACATGGTACTCGATAGCCAATCGTAGAGGTAACATACGTATTTTGAATTATATAAACGCCTTAAAATAGCGTCCTACGGTCGCTAAGACGTTTTTAGAGGCATGACTAGTATTGTTGGGAAATGCCCCCTTTGAATTAGGAAAAAAGAATTTTTTTGCCTAGGAGGGACTACTGTCTTCATTTGGATTAGCCTACTACCGATTATACTTATATATATTAAGTCTTACAAAAGTTACAAAAAATATATATATTTATTCGAAATCATAAACAGGAATTCCCCAGTAGAATCCTATGTAGAGATAAAGTGTTATTTTACACTCTTTAATTCATAGCCATTCTAAATGTAAAAGAGCATACAAAACTTACATGAAAAGAGATTATGTTTAAAAGTGTATTTTTGTGTTGGCAATGATGAAAAGCATGTCGTTAGAAGAGTTTAAATTTACTAATTAAGCTGTGTAAAATTTCTGGTGGGAAGTGGGCTTAAAACTTTGCAGAGCAGTGCAATGTTGCTATTTCATTTTTATATCTCGTGTTTTTCCTACTGGCGTTATCCTGGCTAGACGGAATCTATTTTACTGACCAATGTATACCCCCCAATATATAAGTTTCGTCCGGACTTTGGTATTAATAACACTAATCTAATCCATATTTTATGTAAGTCCTACTACAGAGTTCTGCCTCGGTGGCGCTGTCGTACTACGGTATTGCAAAGCTGTGGTCTCAGGTTCGAATCCCGGGTCGGACAAAGTTATATTGGATTTTTCTATTCATTATCAGCCTAGAGTTAGGAATTTGTACCCGATAGGGCGATACGCTCGCCCCCTATCATATTATAGGACGGAAAATACATGGCGAAACGTGGGTGTCCTGGTTGCAACCAGGACAACCAAGACAAGAGGTGCACCTCTACCTACACCTTCCGGGAAATAGGCGTGTGTTTATGTAGTATGTATGAATGTATGACTTTTCAGTCCTCTTTTAAATATTACAATAAAATTTAATATAACTAACAGTCACATACATAGTCCTGACCTGATTAATTAAGATTAATTAAGTCTTGTGTAGTGGGTATCAGAAACACCGAGAGACTTTACGTGTACTTTTCAGGCACACTGTAATGAGGCACACTGTATCAATGTATTTACATAATATGAATGTTAAAATTCTTCTATTAGTAGTTTAGCGAGTATATAAAAAGGAAGCGGATTTAAAATATATAAAATAAATAAAAATCTAGGTAATAAACCCTTTTCTCTATTCTTAAGTCTCCTTCCCCTCCTTATCTGTCTCCTGACTTTTACCTCAGTGATACCCATTCAAGAAATCTGCGCTCGTCTAGCAATCTCCTTCTAAAATATCCTCCTCATAGTTCTGACTTCCTTCACTCTTCCTTTGCTATCCAATCCATTCTTCTCTGGAACGCACTCCTACTCGAAATCAGGTCGTGCACAACACGGCAGGCTTTCAAGAGGAAAGTTCGGCAATTACTCCTCCCCGAAGTGACAGATTCTCACCACTAATGTAGGTATTTATTTATTTAGTTGTTTATGTATGTATTTTAAAGTATTTATATATGTGTATATATAATTATATTGGTAAATATTAATAATTAAATTGATATATATTCGTATAAATATTATTATTTATATTTTAGATATATTTTCTTTTCATTTATTTCCTTATAAATTAATAAGCACCTGCTTCCGTCTCTCTGCCCTACCTTAAGGTTGACTGGTAGAAAATGCCCTTAGGCATTAAGTCCGCCTTAAATTGTACACAGTGTTTAAATAAATAAGTGTTTAAATAAATAATAAAAGGAATAAAAGAGGAGTTAAAAGGTTCTAGAGTTCTAGAGTATGCTCACCATCAGGCGGGTCGTATGCTATTTTGCGTCGTTCGTTGTATATAAAAAAAAACAATGCTTAAGCAGGAAAAAATACTTTCTTTTAAGAACCTGAAGTTTACATAACACAATATATGCGAGTATGTATTCTAGTTATAAACTACTACTAAATAAAGCATGTAAATCTTTTCAGATTACTCATCTTTAGGTGAGCAAATTAATCCATTCGACAATGCTTCTTTATAACAATCTACGTACAACAACACTTCAGATTATCGTCTTCCAGCCCATTTATTTCTACTACCCGACGTCCATTTAAAGTAGACCCCTGTGAATTCTTCCACAACACTAATTAATCAGAAGGCAGGTAAGGTCACGACGAATGGCCACCATGTATTAGGACTAAGACATTTCATCCTGGGTAATGGCTCTAGTTGTCTCAGTGCTACGAGCGCCACTCAAGTTCTGCAATTACTTTTTATTTTTCTCCATTGTCCCGGCCATAAACATGAATATAAAAATGACGCATAAAATAATTTACATGACGCAGATATATGTGCATATATTGTTGTAAGATATGGCTGCTGAATTTGAACTAGACAGTATTGTATATTCTAGTTTTTATACCGTTATAAATGTGGAAATGTTGTGTCCTGTTTACGCAGTAACAAATCGATTTGTATTTTCTGAGAAATGCGGTCAATGGCTGGTGGTATAATATCAATATCTACCTGGATAACAAACACACACAATGGAAAACCCTTCGGTGCTACCATACAAATGTATGTTCAGTCTGTATATGATTTTCTCTCACGTGTGTAATATATCTGAAGCGAACTGTAATTCCTACTAGGAAGATTGTAGATGCTTATTCGTTGTGTAGGAATAAAAATAGGGTTCGATAATTAACATAATCTAAGTAACTGTTTTTATACAAAAAATTAACAATATTTATAATAGACATGGTTCATGTGACTCGTATTCATCCAAATTAAAGGCTAGATTTGTTCTAAAAGAACACGTCAAACTTTTACTTTCTTAATTCTCTAGAAATGTTTGATTGGAGTTTTGTCGATTAGTCGTCAATCTGATATGATGATAAATCATCCGATTTTGTATGATCTCTCAGATTAACAAATACTAAAACCTAATATTAAAACCTTAAGCTATTTGCCTCTCACGAAGAGCAATCAATAAATTAATCCACGGCAAAATACTAGTTTTGTGCTACTATTGCAATGTTTGTAGTCACGTTTTGTCTTTCACCAGGAAGTTCTTAACTAGTATAAAATTACAGCATGCCTTTTGATTTCTGTTTTTTTTTCAATACTGATCTCAGTAACATGGAGTCAATAGTTTAGTTAGAAATAAACGCTCATCCTTCTGCTTGACATTAATTCTTTAAGGGATTATTCAATAAGGCTATTGTGTTGTTCAAATTAATAGTGCACAAAGTGATTTTCGCGATTTGGGAATCGAATTTTGGGCTTAATTTGTATCTATATGAGCAATGGTTCTCTCGTGTGTGAGAGGCCACCTGGGTAGGTACCATCGCAATGTCTGTGTCTTCCGCCAAACAGCAGTGATGTGTTTCGGATTGAAGGACACTGTAGCTAGAGTAACTACTGAACATATTGAGACTTAACACTTTATGTCATGTGCATTGCTTTGTAGTTACGGCAGGATACTTCCGTACCTTCAATTAGTCTTCAAATAGTCAAGGCAAGATATAAACAAAAATTTAATGCTAATTAAATTCCTTAATAAGCACGCTTCTTGTTTCGTTTGCTTCGCAAAATTTCATCTTAGTGCGGACGTCATTAGCCGAGAGTGGAAACTGTCGTTATATTTTATGGCCTGGTGAGAGTTAGTTACCCTTTAAATGCATCTACTAGGTCTTAATTGACATTATAATAAACTTTATTACCATAGTAGATGTATTGTTTCCAGAATAATCATGTAACATGATGTTATGGTGTAGAGTTATAAGTTAATTATGTATTTAATCAACTGATGTATCAAATATTTTAACTATGGGTTTAAAACTGTGAATTTTGTAAGTGCCTTGTTTAAGTGTTGATTCCGAATAAGTCTATGAGTAGTAAGTGAGGAAACCTGCATACCATAGCGGTTTATAATAATTTCTATGGTATGTAAGTCCGCCAACGCGCACTAGGCCAGCGTGGTGGACTATATGGCCTAACCACTCTCAATCGTACTGTCGATTGTAGAGTAGGCACGGGCCTGGGCACGGGCCCCGCAGTGGAACGTATATGAGCTGATACAGAATATAAACAAGAGTCAATATTTTGCTAGTGAAAACAAAATGGACTTCATACAATGATCATAAAATACAATACATCGACTTTTGTTTGAGTTTAAAAAAACAGTTATTGCTCTGAAAATATACCTACTCATATTTTATTTCCTCTATATCTTCCATAAATATCATACATAATATATGTATATGCAAAATTCCAACCACCAACAAAAAGCTTGAAAGGTTTAATATAATACTCGTCATTGTCAAAACATATGCATGATACAGCTTAATTAATTATTTGTTTCGTATTTTAGTTAGTGTATGCATTGTAATCCCGCGTGGCGCATGAGTGAAAATAAAATTATGCACACGATTAATTGTTCAATGAGCCGGCAAAAATATTCATGTTCCAATGTGTAAAACAAAACGTCAGTTATGAAATTATCAGTGCTGGGTTTTGGAGCCGTTTTTAATCGCAAAGTGACTGCAATGCGACAGATGTTAGAAGCATATTATTATCTTAAAATTGTGAATCATTAAAAAGTATATTGCAATGAATGGCGAAACTATTCCGTTCGCCTGATGGTGAGTGATACGACCTCTCATAGACAATAGCAAAACCAAACAATACCATGAAGTACAAAGCAAAACTTGGTATTTCACTACACTCGCCATACTGAGGTTAAGTCTCAATATATCCAGTAGTAAAAATAATTGCCTGTCGCAATTTGAGACAGTTTTATTGACATCTATAAGGCGATATTATGTCAAGGAAAACATAGTGAGGAAGCCTGCATACCATAGCGATTTGTATAAATTTCTATGATATGTATCCGCCGCATACTCGTATTAGGCCAGTGTGGTGGTGGACTATATGGCCTAACCACTGTCAATCGTGCTCTCAATTGTAAAAGCGGCCCGTGCTCTGCAGTGGGGCTTATATGGGCTAATACGGATACAGATACAGTATATCTTTGTACCTTGAGAAGAATAACCATCTCTTTCCATTTGACAAAAACCAGTTAGTAATCTTATTCTGTAACCACTAAATTTGAAAATACACACACAAACAAATATAATACATTCAAAATAACTGTATCAAACTTTTGCAATGTTTTAAAATAAAGTATCAGAAAGGAGTTTGTTAGAGAACAACAAAGGTTCGAATGGTCGTGTATATCTTACGGTTTTCGCAAACTTTGCACCTTTATAACCGAGTATAAAAACTTCAATAAACTTCGATCACTTGAATATACCATACAAATGGCACGAACTTCAATCCTTTCAACAGAAAGCTAATAGAATATGTATGTAGACATGAGAATAGCACACAGTGGGTAAACTCTGTACCAACTTATCGGCATTCAAGAATTATTCTGTTTTGCGTAAATATTCTAATGGTCATAACCACGCAGAAAGATCTGACGACTAGACGAAAAAAAAGTGATTTTATTTCATGCCATCTGAAAAAGAATAACAATTTGAATAATTTAGAAAGATATTTAAGATTTTATCGGTACCTGCTGTATAGAAATCGCCTACGTTCCTGTCATTTCGAAGAAAAAGCGCTGAAGTGATTTTGCAGAAAGATCAGTTGAGCCCTACAGAATGGTTTCTATTATTCAATCCGCAAAATCTTTCAGTTCTCTTAGGACGACTGATATAAATCGGACGAAGTCTTCAATAAGACTTTGTGTAAAATATGGAAATATTTTTGAAGCCGTCTTGAAAATCATATTTGATCTTATATTTGTGGTGGGAATATTTTTGTGTAATTAATTATTATTTCCGAAAAATATCTTTTTTTTTCAAACCTCATCTTACCTTGCCGGTCTTCACATTCATGATCTCATGAAATGATTAGCTAAAAAACTATACAGTGAACGGCATAAAGCAGAGATGAATAAAAACTAAACTTCTGTTGTTATTTCCAAGTTACAGTGGGAATATGGGACACACAATCAGTCTTTCCTAAGTTTGAAGTTATACAGGGTATCTCAAGACTGCTACCGAAATCGAAGCCTATCGAACCGAACCGAAGCCTAGTGACTTGAGACACATAGCAGCAGAAAATGTTGCAAATAAAGCGACGATTCATTTTTGTTATTTTTTTCCTATGGTCGTATTTGGATGGTAAATTCATTTTTTTTCCTATAATAATAGTGTATACCCTTTTATTTATAAGGTATTTCTAAGGTATAAAAGAGTTTAAATTATTATTTTATCAAAAACTATGGATTTATCGACTACAAATTACGATATTTATAAAATCATAAAAAAAAATAAACACTTTTCTTTGCGAAAATTTTAGTTGCATTGTGTTTGTATTCACTAAAACTACCACCTGGCTTCGTTTTCGGTAGCAGTCTTGATATACCCGGTATATGATTTCAAATTCACAAATGTGACATCTCATAACAGTTTAGTCTTTATTTACCCCGTTTGTAACTTTAATTTTATAGACTAAACAACTAACCCGTCGCGACTGGCACCAGCTGGCTAATTTTCTGAACATTTTTGCACTATTCCCTATACAGAAACAACGGCTCGGAGACACATTCCCCCTCGAGCAAGCTTTTGTACTTTATTGACATTTACTTTCCGAGTGTAAACATACCGAGAGCGGTTGTCTTGCTCCCTCGCATAATGCATTGCCTTACTTGATTCACCTGTGATGCTTCAAGTTTTTCAAATTCTTTTATACGCTTTCCTTTCAGATACTCTGATATTAAACTTTCTGACCATCATTTTTGAGTGATTTAAAAAGGGACTTTTCGATTCAACCTGTATCTATTATATGGTGGAGTATTTATATTTTCTGTCCTTTTAACTTCGAAATATTGCAAATGATAAAAGAGCAGATATGAGAAAATATTTTTTTATTCAGTAGTTTTTTGGATTCGTTTGATGTACTGGTATTTAGCTGCTTTATTAAGTAACGTGAATAGTACGTATTTTGTACGGCAGACATATCTAAAAGTAACTCTTTTTTCATTAGAACGTTGCAGAACGATCTAAGCATTTGACTCGTATTATTTTCGGTCGCCTTCTTGAAGTACCCAACCGAATTATAATATTTATCGAATTGTAAAAACGTCCACATGACTGTACCGGACCCGTGAGCTATTTATTTACAATGAGCCTTTACAGTCCAGTGAAGCGTGAAATTATTATATAATTAGCATTGTTACTGTCCAATTTATTTTCATTCGGTTTACATAAAAAAAAAACGTATTTCTTTCCATTTCATTACAGTTGAGCAAAAAGAGAAAGTTTGCGAAAACATAAATATTACTTCAACACCTTTGGATTCCGGGTTATATTTCGTTAGGTTTGTAATCGTTCTTTCAAACTTTCCCGAAGATTTTCACGCGGAAATCTCTCCGGAAGGTTGGTAAAACAATGTGTAGGGATTAAACTCGGTCGAGACGGCGTGGCGGCTAATGCAATATGTATCAGTTTTCAAGAGCGGAGCCGCACTACCCGCTAGAATGTTTTTACCTTTTATCGGACGATATCATTTATCTGACAATTTATCGCCTAGTTTAAATTGATGTTTGTGCTTCGTTTGTTGTCACTTTGTTCTATTCCTTGAAAGAAAACTAACTAAAAATCTGCCTCAAGATATTTTCTATCCTCAACTAAGTGGCTTAAATGGATGTACAGTTGTCAGAATAGCGGAGAGTAGAACAAAAATAGTTCACAAAGCGAATTAAACAATGTGAGCAGAGTTTGAGCGTTTAATTAAGGAGCCATAGCCAAGTTATAGCAGAGCGTATGTATCCGAATTAGGGTTACCCATTCAGTGTGAATCTCTTTGGCTCGCGAGCGCCGCACTTGGCGCGGGCACAAGTGGGACAATAATAAACGGAGCCGCCATAAAGTGGGTACGTCAATTGCAAGTGTACACTTTTTCACAAGTCTAGACGCATTAACTTCCATACGTATTGTAGTGAATATTCCGCAGATTACTCCAAAATATTGCCTCGTACGTCTTAAGAATGTTGAGTTATTTGACGGCGAATCTGCATACAGTTTTGCAAAGGCTTTTGTAGGCCGTTTGTCTATTGTGTGATGAACTAAACAACCCTTTGTGAGAGGAATAAGAAATATGACATAAGCAAACGTATGCAAATGTGTCAATATCTATGTTTGGCAGTGATGCATGGTGAGCGTCAGGAAACACAGCATTTTGGTCTTTACTGACAGAAATGTTTCTCCACCGATTTCGCAACTAAACCGGTAAGTTTTTGCGAGTCAAACACGAGTAGGAGCATTGAAATTTATAAGACTAGGCGCCCGGTGTTTACACAAGAAGAATGAGTTTGTCTTACATGATTCCACATTTTTCTTGTGGAATTAACTAGGTATCTTTTCGTGTTACGTTGTTTACCTACGTAGGTCTCGTCAGGCAGATATCCTCTTCGAGAATACTTTAATATAGATGGATACAAGATTAGGTAAACGTTTTTAAATTGATATTCTACGTGTCTAAGTAAGACATAACTTTTTGTATGGAAAATTGTTGTTCTAGTTTTCAGTCAGTGGAACGAAAAATAGTTTATTCAAAGGAGATATAATCCCATTTACTCGAATCAAATACTTTTTCTTACAGGTAAAGTTCACGCATTACTGGTGAATTTAGAGTCTGTTATATACTATACAAGATACTTAAAGAATTATCTAATAGAAACCAAAAAAAAATGTGTTTTTGTTACATCTTTTAAGGGAACTCAAGCGAAAGTCAAAAATTCCTACAAAATTTCACCACGACGTTAGACCTCTATAATATTATTATTTATTTAGACTAGCAAGTTGTCGATACTTACAGAAAATTTATTTTTACAGACAAAATAAAAACAGAATTCTGTACACACGATATACAATATATCCAATGGAATAAACAGCGTTATAAAAATAATATACTACCCTATTCGCACGCGTTGACAAAATCATTTTCCTAGGAGCGTGACTTTTGTAGCCGCATAACATAAATTAAGTGTGTGAACCTAAAATAGCGGTGTGTTACGCGAATTCTGTGGGTTGGCATCGAAATGTGATAGAGGCTGTGCCGCTGCCAAATTGCCCCGTTCGCTTATCATGTGGATTACGTATAGCGGTGCGGCTAAAGCAACTATGCACGATATTCCTCGTTTTAAATTTGAATATAGACGAAGTTTCCGAACAAAGCGGGGATCATTTGTGGATTAAGATACTACGGATTTTATTCTTGTGGTGGTATGTTTCGATCGAACTGTATGTGTCAACGTATAGTGGTTGAGAACCCAACCTAGTGACCTATGTAAATGTCGTATTTCTGGTTCATTTGTGTGTATCCGAACACAATTAAGCGAGTATCGGCTGGAACAGTTTATTATCGGATCTACTGGAACAGTTATCCATATAATAAAAAATACCTGGTGACCTTCAAAAACAGCGTATTCCCGCCTTAACGGCCGGTAACGCATCTCCATGCCTTATGGTGTTGCAAATGTTCATGGCGGTGATAACTTACCATCCGGTGACCTGTTTGCCCTTTTGGCGAACCTTGCAATCATAAAAACATTTCTGAATTAAACTATGAGCATCTAACATTTTTTTATTCGACCTGTATAAGTTATATTTCTCGGAGTTTGTTCGTTTGCTTGTAAATTTGCAATTTGTTTGTGGCGCTCGGAATTTTGCTTTTAAATAATGCTTCAGGTATCTAGGTTACTAGCCTTGTATAATTACACTGTGGTCATGACAATATGATGAAAATAACTTTTATTAATAGTATTTATAGACAAGACTTTGATTTGTGGATAGATTATGTACTTTAAATAATATCTACATTACATAAGGTTAATTGTGTTTCCCATATTATATTAGTTGAATGTTGTATGTTCCATATGTATGTCCCTTACTAAAGAAAATTATTTCTGATAATTATACTTAACTGGTGGCAGGTCTCTCATATGGGAGAGGCAGCCTGGGTAGGTACCACCGCAATATCTATTTCTCCCGCCAAACAATAGTGTAAACATCTTATGTCTCAAGATCGCGAGCGCAGTGGAATGCCAAACATTGGTTTGTAATTCAAGGTGTGGGTTGGTTTTGCTACTGTTCATGAGCGGTTGTATCGCTTACCATCAGGCGAACGGCTTGCCATTCATTGGAATAAAAAAAGTACGGAGATAGGAGTACATACGTAAATGAAAAACTTCCTAACACAAAATAAATTCACAATCAATAAATCAATCAAATATTAATATTTCCACATCGAGCCTTCAAACAATCTATTGCAACATTAAAAACGGTTCAAAGGTTACTTCTCTTAATTAGAAGCACGCGCATGACTCCCTACTCCCTTGGGGATACATCGTATGACGCAGGTATTTGCAACGCTATACACTGGCTCTCAAGCATACAATGCAGTTGTGAATCCTTACTAATATAAATACGAAGGTTAGTTTGTTTGTTTGATTACCTTACTCGTTTTATTTGCGCAATCATACATACATGCATGAAACTTTTCATGTTGCCAGGTATACCTAGAAGGGACGTAAGGCACTTTAAATCCAGAAATCAAGTACTGTTTCTGAGCGATAAAAAACCATATAGTACCAATGTTTGAAATAACAGTACGGCAAAAAAATAGGTTTAATGACATGAATAAAAAGCTTTTTGAATGCCAGAAATAAGAGTTTATCTTGGATTATATCTGATATCTGGAAAATGTTCCGAGATATCGAGCACGCGAGTAAACCCGCGAGCAAAATGCAGTGGTTGCATATATTTTGCATAAAACTGTGAATTCTTCCAGGCCAGGGCGTTTAAGGGAGCCGATGACTTGGAAAGCATTGGTCTGTCCGCTCGATTTGCACTACAAATTGATTTTTATGTTGAACCAGCTTGAACATTTTTCGATATTTGTTCGTCATAGCTTGAAATAAAATTGGGCGTTATTTGCATGAGGTTATTTTGTGGCAGTGCTACGTTGATACTTTAGTTTTGGAGACTAAGGTATTGAATGATTTAGTAGTTCTGTTTTATGACGGGGTAGCTTTGATTTTGATTTCCCTCTTTAAATAACTTTCGTTGCGTGTCATTTCAATATTTTTTTGATATCTGAAGATTATTCGAAAATTAATCACAACATTGAAGTGTAATGAATATATAAAAACAGCATCAAATACACCAAAGGATTTACCCAACGATTACATATCCACATACCTATTTCAACAAAATCAAAACTACAGAAAACCAGAAACAAAAGTGCACGTATAGACCAAGGTTCTATAACAAAGTAGCAAGCCAGGTACTTCCTAAAGACTTCCCGTTGAGTATAAAATCGCAACTCTTTGCGTCGCCATGTCAACCGTGGCTCCTTTATAAAAGGTAAAAGACGGTAAAACGTAAAAACCCTTTGCCGCCGGTATTATACGTATGTATAAATTTGTTTATTTAGTCTGCAGGCTTTTAGAGGATAAAAGCGGCTAAATATACCGCGTTTGATAATTAGTAAAAGGTATTTTTGTATGAGGCTTTATTATCCATTATGATTAAAATGCTCTTTATACTCGTAATTCGTTTCGATTTATGCAACTAATTTATCGATAAGTCTGTATTCAAATGCGGTGATATTTTAGCTATCAGTCATTTTTACTTGGAGCAATATTATGTAGGTTTACTTTATTGTAATGTTTGGTCAGTTCTTTTATCTACTTGCTAAGACACGTTATCATTGGATAACACTTGATATCTCAGAAGAAAACAGTCTCTAAATGCATGCTTTTTAAAATTGTTTATTTAATTATAAAAAAACAGAAATACAGAATACGGCTTTCGCGCTTTGAGCCATGAGTTATCGACAAATACACCGCTTTGCATGGCTAGCCCCCAGTCGCCTTTAACTCACGGTTTAAATTATAATAAATCTAAGAAAATATATTACTGTCATAATTTATCTCGAAGATTCTAATAAAGCTATTTTTGTTTGGTTCATTCACTAGCAATTTAAGACAATAAGATCCTGATATATATCGTAGGCAACTGTTACGGCGGTAAAGTATAGCACTTTTATGAACTCTGTTCTAAATTTATTCTTAGCTTTCGCAGAAATGAAAATGAATTTACTGAGATTAACTAGTATATTAAATTTTTTATAAGAATACGAGTTAGTTTATTAAATTTGCTATAGCCTATAGCGTATCTGGCTTTCTGGATAATTATTTGTTTCACCTTCGCTTGTTCGTTTTATTTTTGCAGGTTAGAGAGATACTAATGTTCCTAAGATACGCGTTGTATCTTAGTGTTTGGTGTCCATTGCATGTCACTATTGATTCTGGTTGATAGAATTAACAATGTTGTGTGTGTTAGCCAGTATCTATTCGACATTCTCATTATATTATACTAAAGAAAAACGATAAAGTATTTACTTCACATCATGTACAATATTGTTTACCACCAAAACATCTTAGTTTTTTAATGCCACCATTCTCCATCATCACTTCAGCCTCTTTTGATAGAGAAGCGTCTTCTGATATCTTAATTTTTTTCCCAAAAATACTATCTATATAATTGATGGGCGTTGATCGGCCCCGAGAAACTTATAACATATCGCGAGGAATATTTCTAGTGGCAAGTCTCTGCCGTCACTTCCGGCGCAAACCCCAGCGGCGGAAACGCAATAAATCATCGGCCATTGTCGTCCGGGGCCAATTGACGTTGATTTTTCTTCCCTCCTTTTGACACCTACGACCGTATCGTGAGTTTTTGTGGCGCCTTTAGAAATTTTGTATTGATTTTTTGTTGTTAAGTTGTATTTCTTGTTAACTAAATTCTATTGGCTTTTGACGAAATTTGGAACTAAAAATAACGCATTGTTTGAGATGTTTTCATAACCTCAACAGCAAGCATAAATATTCTAACCGAATAAAATTAACAAGCAACAACAATATTTATTTAAGTGCATGTCGTCCTCTAGGACGGATAGCCGATGTGATGAGAGCTACTCAAGACCGGGTTGGTTGGCGTTTACTTAGAGAGGCCTACGTCCGCAGTGGACGGCGATACGCTGAATACAATTATATGTTAGAGGTATTTTTTTTAAGACTAATTTTGACTAATTCTAAGTTTCAGAGATCTTAGATAGTGATTATTTGCTTTAATCCACCCTAAATATGATTTATCTCAGCGAACCATAAAAAATATAAAAATACAAGTAAATATCAGAAATAAAACTACCAGTGTGGATTATTGTAAAAATTGTGATATATTCTTTGTTAAACTATGAATATTTAACTGTACAAAATACATGGTATTTCTAATTTACATTTAATATTAATTAACAAAATAATTATAATCATATTATAATATACGTATATAAAACATTATTCGATAGCCGGGGACGAGCGGTCGTTCGTTAGCGCCTTCCTCAACTTCACCGTGGCAAATTGTTGCGGCCTGCAGACACATTATATTATGTCAGTATCCAGAAAAAATATTTATTAGACCAGACCATAATGTATGATTCAAAATTCTAAATATAAAGAAACTTTATTTCAGTACAAAATAATTTTAATGAAATTAAGCGCACGTACATTATCATTTTATAAAATCAAAGAAATCTTACAATAAAAAAAGTTCAGAAACTTTAACCCGACTACAGAAAACATTGCAATAAGCAAAATAAAATATACTATTTTATTAAAGATGCGTAAACAAAAATATATACCACACCTCTAATTATTTACTTGTAGACAGCTGTTTCCCGTCCCCACAAATCATACCAGGGTCCAAAAGTATGACCTTCCTCCGGCAAATCGGTCTCGTCAACTGTTCTCTTCAATAGCTTTGTACGTGGCAGGAGTTGCGGTCTTTGTTGTTTTAAAGCTTCGTTGAATTTCTGATCGTCCGACTCACTATAAGGGCCCTCACTACGTCTATCGATGAACCTTCTTGCCTCTAACCTCGCTTCTTCCTGGCGTATTTTGGATTTCTCAGCTTTTTTGGAATCGGTCTCATAGTCGTATCGTGATACACGTCGCTCTTGGTCACTGAAGTACGAGATGTTCGACTCGTAATATCTTTCCTCCCTACGTCCGTTGTATTGTAAAGTGCTGTCGTCGTAGCTTCTGTTCGTCCTATTCTTTGTCCTGGTTTCACGTGTTTTAGTGTCAGCGAAATCTTTCTTCACTTGACGTCGGTCTAGCGAATAATCGATCCTTGGCTCCCTTTCGCGCGCTTCGTAAGATGCCCTCATTTCTTTTTTCTGGTTCCTTGTTTCAGGTTGTGGGTATTCTTTCTTATGGTTTTTATTGTTTTCAAAGTTGTTCTGTTGACGGTTTTTCTCTTCATTGTTTGAATTCTTTTTGTATTTCAGAGTTCCCTCATCGTGTCCATTGTACGCATCTTCGTTGCGAACGTCATTGTTATTGCGCTCTATAGGAATGCCATAGCGATCAGTGTGTTGTTCATTGTCTTTGTACTTTAATGTTTCAGATGATGCAGAGAATGTCTTAATTTCTTTTGATGTGTCTTTGAATGTTTTAAACTCCATTACTTTGGGTGACGATCTTTCGTGTGAGGGGTTCTTAACTTTTTCTGAAGATAAAGTTGCTCGGACATGTGGTTTAATGGGATTTACTTCAATTTCCTCAAATTCTGGCATGTAAGCATTTTCTTTGCGTTTTTTAACTTCTTCTTCAACTATCTGTGCTTGCCTGCGTCTTTCAAGTTCTTGCTGCTTCCTTGACGTCATATGATCGTCAACAATAATACAGTCATATGGGTCGGTACTGGAAGCAACTGAATTGACGTCAGAGCTACTATCATTGTCATATCTTTGCAATATTTCCCTCCGTTTAACTGTCTTCATAACAAAACCTTCACCATTTTCGTCGTTATAAAAACTGTTTTCAAAATTCGTTTTTATTGTGCTTGTATTGGTCAAATCGGAGTGCCGTGATTCATTTCTTGGAACAAAATCTTCGTTTTTCTCTTCAACAATCGATTTTTCAGACATGCTTTTTTTGTTTATTGTTTGATTTTGTTGGTGGTAGCTCTCGACTCCTTTTCGACCCTTTTCAATGCGTTCCTCAGTTTGAATGGAACCCAAACTTCTAGCTTGGCGTATTCCATTCGCAACTTTCATTTCTTTTCTGTCAATTGTTTCTTTTGGACGTGACTGTACGTTTTCATTAGATTGTGTTTTTTCAGGGCTCGGTTGCTTCCGTAAGTCAGGTATTTCTGGAGCTGGTCTCAATTCTTTCTTCATTTTTACAAAGAGTTTCTTTTTGAATTCAGGTACAGTATCGACAATATCTCGATGTTGCCAAAGTGACATGCCTTCCATTATTTCCTCTGTGGTTGTGCGGCCAAATTTCCAGAACGACTTCGTTCTTTTAACTTTTTGGGAATCCTTATCCATGTCCAGCATATTACGCAACATTAATTGTTGGTCATCAGTTAAGTATCCATTTGCGGTGTTGTTGGGTTTAGGCCCACGTTTTAAGCTTTGGGTTTTCAGCAAATATGCTTTATGTTCGTTGGTTTGATGTGATTTACTATAAAGATAAATTAAAGTAAAATAAATAAAACTAGCACATCTACTTAGCAAATAAAAATTAAATGCAAATAAAATAAAACGTTAACTAGTTAATTTTAAGTAGAAAATACCTGATTGGTACGCGCAATCGTTGAGCCTCTTCATCGCTGTAATCGACATCGGGCTGTGGTGGAGGCTCATTAGAAAATCCAGAATCATTTGAGCTGTGTAGCGATACATTTCCAACGGCTCCTACAGCATTTACTTGTGTCTTGGCTGGCCCCGCTTTGTTCTGAGCCACCTAAAATAATATTAATATTTGTAAAAATCCAAAAATAAAAGAAAAATATATAATCCGTGTACCATGGCGCAAGAATGTTATAGTACCTGGGAACGCATGGGAAGTGTTTGTGGTCCAAAGCTCCTGGTCTCGATCACAGCGTGGGTGGTGAAGCTGGCGGCTGATGTAGAATTCTTGATGGCATTGGCGCCGGCAGACGCTGGAGTAGACGCATGGAATGTGGCGCTAGCTGACGAGCTAAGAGCACTGGGCGATGGAGCCGGTAATGTTGGTGGAAGACCAGGAGAACCGCTTCCAAGACGACCCTGGAGGAAAAAAAACTGATATAATTCTTGTGATTTTTATGGTTGTTAAAAAACGGTAAAACGTAACAATGGCCCCTGTTCCGATTAGCCTAAATTTCATTAAAAATTAATAGTTTCATTTGTTCTTCTTCTCCTTCTCCTTCTCAATTGTTATCACTCTTGACATAGCTGTCGTGGTTATCCTATCAGGTGATCGCTCGCTGTATTTAATTATGCTTAAACATGTGCTTTATTGAATAAAATAAGTACCTTAGTGACATGATGAGCGGTGACGGTATCTCCAAACATGCGAGCTGGAGGATGGGCATGCGTATGAACTTGCGGAGTGCTCGGTGTTGTTTGTGCATGAGCGACGGGCGCTGGCGGAGGCGCTTCGTTTGGCGTTTGAGCACAGCTCCATCTAGCAGGAGAGCTAGCACTAAAACAAAACAAAATTATGTAGGTAGTTCTTTAGCATTGGATAGATAGTTTGCAGTTTTAACAATGGAATTTATTCGATCCCTTTTTAAGACAGGGGATGGTATCTCAATGACACTTCCCACATACATTCCTGTACATTTATAGGGTTAAAATGGGACGCGTTGCGCACAAACCGTAAATTCTTATTTACAACCCTAAAAAGATGTTTACGTCCTTTCGCGCCATGAACGTGTTTTATTTCTGTAAATATTGAAATCCTTTGTTTCCAACTGCTACTTGAAATGCCTTCATTTTATTTTACAGGGGTATGCATGGGTGGAGTTAGGACCATGTATGTGGGTAACAGTCACATACCAGTACATAGTCCTGACGCCAAACTAAGTTCAAGTCTTGTGTCATGGGTATCAGAAATAAGTAGAGCCTTTTCGCCTTTGATTTCACAAGCACCCAGACCCTAAGGCCTAAAGAAATACCTGTATATACAAACAATTGTCTCTGCGTGGGGTTTGAAACCCCGACTTTTCATTTCACAGCTGGTGTCTAACCAACTGCGCTGCTACGCTCAATATTATTATAGTAAAAATACTTACGTAGCCTCGTCATTAGCAATAGGTTCGGTGTATGCGAGGGGGAACCACCCTGCGTGGTGTGTGCGTAGGTTCTCTCCATACTGCCAGCCCTTGGTCCTCTCGCCGAGCAGAGCGAGAACGTCTCCTTGCTGGAAGCTGAGCTGGTTGTCGCCAGCCGCGGCGTATGCGTACAATGCGCGGGCCAGCGGCGGGTCCCGAGTGGTGCAAGTTGGAGGGGCTAAGGATGATGGGCGAGTCGATGTGCGTGTATCTACCACTGTGAATTAAATCGAAATTAGTGGATACTGTTATTGATAATGTGTATAAGTGGGGTATAAATGGATTTTTATTTTTGGTCCTTTCCGAGCCGGTATAAAATTTCACTTCACTTTGAGCTGGTAATATGTATCGTATGAGAGATATTGCTAGCGTCTTTCTTGTTACGTTTGTTGCATTAAAACAGAGAATTTAATTGCACGATTGGACATAAAAATATAATTCATTAAAATTCTATTTTCCAGCCCAAAAACTTAAATTTCAAGAATATCATAAACCGACACTAATGTAATAATATTATCAACAAATAAAAATAATGTGAACTATGCGCAAAGTGCGTGGTGGTCTGTTGGTAAACGGACCAGACGCGGCTGCCAACATGTTCACGGTGGTCGCGGGTTCAAATTCCAGGGCACACCTCTGACTTTTCGGAGTCATGTGTGTATTGATAGTCAATCACCACGCACTAAAACGGTGAAGGAAAACATCGTGAGGAAACCTGCATACCATAGCGGTTTATAAGACTTTCTATGGTATGTAAGTCTGCCAACCCGCACTAGGCCAGCGTGGTGGACTATATGGCCTAACCACTCTCAATCGTACTGTCGATTGTAGAGTAGGCCCGTGCCCTGCAGTGGGACGTATATGGGCTGATACAGATGCGCAAATTAGTTACTGTGTAAATGCCTTATCGTATTATCCATCTCTCATTTAAAGCGCACGGCATGAGTTATATTTAAATATCCCCAGTGCTGTAATTAATTTTAACTTATATACCCGAGTGACGCTTTATACTACTCCGTGCGATAATAAAATACTATCCTATTCCAACGGTGTAACTTTGCTATACAAATACAAACAGGAAAAATTATCTGTTAACATAACGTTCATTCAAAGTTAAATTATGGTATAAAAATATTATGATGATAATAAAATGTCGTCATATAGTTTATTACAGCCATGGTAGACTAAAATTACTAAAAATCGATGTCTAGTTAATGAGGATTTTTTACAGTGTAAATTATTTGACCTTTAATTTACATATTAATTATCATAGTAAATTCATATGGACTCACTATGATCATCATCATGAGAGCTGGCCTGTAGATTGAAGTCGGATTTGGCCCGAGACAGGCCTTGGGCAGGCGAGCCCAGATCTCCAATAGAACGGACGTCCAGGCACGAAGCGTCCACCGACCTGGTCTTCCGTAAAGCCGAGCCAACTGAGGCTCGGTCATCGTCGTCTCCAGCGCGGGGGCTGGCGTACACGTCTTCATCAGCCCAGAACGATACTTGCTGTTGGACGAAAAGCATTGCTTTGAAATTGGATGTTGGCATTTGGATGTTGGCTTCAAATTATAGCACGGCTCAAATGTTGGTTTCAGATGCTAATTACAGGAGAATTATGTGTCTAGACAGTCTCGGTGGTGTAATTAGTCAAGACGTTTATTCCTGGATGTTGTGAGATCGAAACATGTCGTTTAGTTTCTGTAGTCGCGACACAAGTAATATCATTGTGAAGGATCAGGCGTTTGACCTTTGAAAGAATTTATTTATAACTTTGTGCTCTAGGTTATTGAAAAATATAAAATCATCGAATATTTTTGTAAATCAAATCTTGTTTATATCCTTAGCTTGATATTGTGTATCTCTAGTAATTTGGGTTCAAGACAATACTGGGTGTTTCCAGAACTTTTTCAACGAATCGTAAAAAAAGCTGAATATAAATTTGTAGAATATTATGGATTTTCGAAAAATAAGGAAATAAATAGTGAAATGCATCATCATGTGGCGGAAGTATAACCATTTATAAAAAAAAACATCATAAAATATATTGCATCCAATCAATGTTATAAAACATAAAAAATATACATTTTATTGTTTTGTAAACACGGAAGCAGCACAAATTGTAGACATTTAATTATATTCTTTGAGAGGATTCGTTCGCTCATTTAATGGAAATTACATTTAAATGGGTTACATAGGACGTGAGAGCCCATAAAACAATTTTACGTTTCGTTGGGACAGATTTTTATGGCATAATGTAGAGGTAGCCGAAACGCGATATTTTATTAAAGGACTGATAAAATTTTTGATATTTTCGTTGGAAACGTAAACAGACACTTTTACAGCCACTTCAATGCTGGAAATAATTTCGCAGCCAAATTAAATGTGCCAACTTTAATAATTTCGTAAAACGTTTTATTGTTTAATAAATTAAAAGCGTCCAATTAAGAAAACGTTTTACATTTTGTAGTTTTGTTGTTTGTTATTTGTTCAAAGGGAACAAATTAGGCTAAGCGCTAGATAGTTGCTCAAAGTATTTTTAAAAAGGTGATTTAATTATACTACAAAAATTATAAACAATGTACCACTTTAAACTTTTCCTGGTTAGAAGCGTAATATAATTTTTTATCCTTCATTTATAGCCTAGTTAGAAACTTAATACAAAAATGCTATTTAAAAATAACTAAAAATAAAAAATAGCTAAAAATTAACTTTTTTTTTAATAACTTTCTTACCCCAACGACCACATAGCCCTTTATTACCTTAGGTACACTAAAAACCAGAATAATTGTACAATTACAGATAAGGAAGCAACCAGCTAGTTAGTCATATTCCGTTTACTTATTAAATTATACATAAAACACCTAAAACACCGGCAATAGACCCAGACAATAAAAAAAACCTTTTTTGCAAAAAGTCTCATTTGTTCACATCGAATACATACCCTCATCCTGCTAACGAACATAGCTTCAACATTAGGAGGCAGGAACTCCCTAGTCCTGGACACCTCGAGCCACTCATCAAGACCCGCGTTGTAAGCAGACGCGCCAGCGGTGTGGTACGCCAACCAGTGCTTGGCCAGGGAACACTGTCGCTCAAGCACGAAGCCGTAGCGACGACGCTCTTGAGTCATTGCCTGGGGATAAATATTATGTGATGAGCCTGTAACATTTAACTGCCGGTATAAGTCTCTTCCTGTTTTTCGTATATCTCTGTCAAGGGGTGTCTCTGTATGACCAATATTTCAAAAGATTAAGATAGATAAGGGATAAAACCATTTTTTGTATTTTTATGAGAAATCACAAGCGGTGTGAGATTCCAGGGGGTACTTGGAAAAGTAGCACAGTCCCTCAAAGACCGAGCTATGGCGACAATGTGCTTTGGCCATAGGATTATAAATTAAAAACAGTTTTTTGTCCGTATGAGAAACTGAAATCGATTTTTACTAATTACTGTTATTTATGTGAATCTGCTCAAAATGACAGGGACTGATCTCTGATATTAGTTGCAACAACTGTAGTGAGTTTACTTAAACCCGCATGTTTTTATAACATTCATTTTATTCGTTTTTTTGCTTTATTACTAAAAACTTCTTGGCTGTGCTGTAAGTTATATATTTATCATGGTCAAATTACGTACTTATGTCACAAAAAAATTAAAAGACTTTTCATTTGAATAATACTTAAAAGTATAGGAAAATATTTGAACCTCACTTACATTTTTCAGGCTTTGCTCGCAAAATGCATCCAGTTTTGTTTTCTCCTCTTCCAAAATTTGCATATTCTGAAAGAGAAATTAACATTTCAAATATTTGCTTTACCATCTTGACCCAGAGAATTGCATACATTATCCGTCATGACTGTTTTTGTAAGGGTTGGCAGAGTATTGATATTCACTTTGCTCAATTGTGACATCAATTATCTGATGCATTAATTGATTCGATCAATAATTCAACCATTCATTCATTCATTCATTGAATTATTCGATCATTATATTATCATAATTTATTTATACCTTCATTTCTTTGTCCATGGCCGAGCCAACTTTGGCAACATTGGTTTTCTTCTTCCTCTGCTTTTTGATGGTCGCCGCCGCCTTGCTGTAGCTCTCTGAGCGCAGTTTGTGTTGTTGAAGGAATCTCTTTTGCTCCGACTGCAATGAACACGTATGTTAAATACAGTTTCACAGAAAAACAACTGACAATCGGCGTGTCTTCTAGTACCATGCGTAAGATGCCGTTGTATGATGTCTCGTTTCATCAACTTTTACATATTGTTATCTACGTGAATAATAAAACAGGCTTTTTTATCATCAAATAACCGACTTGGCGTCCTTTACTAAAAGCAAACCATAAACCTATTAACGTAATGATTAGGTACTATTGGAATCTAAAAAATGTTATATAGCTGAACATCAAGAGTTCAACTATTTTCCAACTCATCACATTTTTTAAGCTTTGTAGTAATAGTTTTCCTTTTTAATTGAGAATGAGTTTTTTAGCAATTTTTTTCAAATCTTACCAACACTTACAACTACTACTTAACAACACTTAAAATACATGTTCAGTTTATGCACGGTTTGCGCAATCGAAATGATTCACACCATCCACATTATGTCAAGCTTTCAGCACGAAATTATTTGGAGTGTATTTCTATCGCTTATATTTATCGGGGACGCCAATAAAAAATCGTTAGCGTTTATACTCGTATATAGGTCTGTTTTTTGTTATCGCAATATTATTGTATTGGTGCCATAAACATGATAATAAAAATATTATACGAATACATTAAAATTCCTTGGAAACAAATCAAATTACGCGCCCTAGATTTATTTGGCAACATCTGTATAGTTTAACATGGGTATAAATTAGATGGTGAATCATTCTGTTTGTCCGTTGCGCTTGAATGACGTAGATTTAAGAATGGAGTTCTTTTGTTTATATTATCTTGCGCTCTCCTATCAAGGTCTTAACAATCGTATTGCACAGTTTGTGTTAATTACACACATGAGTTGAAAACCTTTAAATATAATTAACAATTCTAATCAAACCTTTATTTATGAACTGTAATAATCTTAATAATATGAAACAATTTAGACATTTGCAAATAGTTTCGAGATAAATAAAAAAGAGAGTAAAATCTACTATCATATCGCTATTATTATATTGTTTTTTAATATCCAGGTGTAATGCGTATTTGCGTACGTACGTAATGCGTGCGAATACGTTACCAGCAACCATAAAACGATTATTAGATTATTTTTTATATTGCATTGAAGCATGCCATTTGCCTGGTGGTAACGGATTGGACCGCTCATAGACAGTAGCAAAACCAAGAAGTAAAAAGCAATGCTTGGCATTTCACTGCGCACGCAATCCTAAGACAGAAGATGTTAAGTTTCAATATGTACAGTAGTTACTCTGGCTACAATGTTCTTCAAACTGGAAGACAACAGTGTATTTACACCGCTGTTGGCGAGAAAAATAGACATTGCGGTGGTACCTACCCAGGCGGTCTCTCACATAATATGAAAGACCTACCAGGTATGCCAAAAAGCTATAAAATTCGATATAAATGCAATACAGTAGTGTAACAATTCACTCATTGTATAATTCAAATTGTGTTTGCTTTGTTGCGTGGAAAAGGATTTGTGAATATTTGCCCGCGGTGTGTTCCGCCACAAAACAAATTAGCTTCTGTCGAAAATAGATGCATGCATGATGCATGCTTTAACACAATATTAGGTTTAAAAATTTGAATTTCTCTTTTCATACATCGCTTTTGATGCTGGAAATAAAACTGCCATTATGAAAGAGTAAACACAATTTTGTTTAAAAATCTGTGCAAGTGGAGTGTTTCTAACAATACTTCCATTAGGGAATGCTTTATTTGTTGAATTATAAATTTGATGTTGTAAATTACATTCGTATATTATTACTTGTGTATTACAAATAAAACAATAAACTACTTTGGATCATGACAAAAATATGGACATTTTCAGCAAGCAAGCAATTAGCTTTCTTTCAAACAAGAAACGCTCAAAAAGAGCGAACTCATTTTTATACACTTTTTTTTACAACTCGTTTCTTTTTATAGGTATTGTTGGGCAATGGAGACAGTCTGCCATCACGTAAGTAACTACTTTCTAATCAACATATTATATCATTAAATACACACTATTATTTATTTTATCTAAATAACAGCCATAGAATATACGCTCATATATGCATAAACTAATGAAACTACACTATGGTGTATACACAAGCGTACGCACGTACCGTTAAGTTGTTGGCATTGTCTGAAACTTTTTTAATAGAACTTCTTATCTTAGCGGAAGCGATGTAAGCTTATTTGAACTCCGAACCCTATTTCTTCCATACAAACACGCCCTTGTTCACAAAAGATTATAAGAAATGTTGTTGACAAACCTGCACCACTTTTGTGTCCTTCTCGAGATTAGTTTCCAAGGGTACCAGCAAATCCACGTAGAACGCCTTCAGCTGAAACAAATACATGTTATTGAGCGGAACACAGATTTGCTTTTCTGTTTACTGTGAGTCTGTATTTGGAAAATCTAGGAGATTTGTATTTTGTTGGATCTACGCTATTGTACGCATGAAAATAAAGTGGTATGTTTGTTACTATTTCTCGACTAAGCCTTAGTAAAATAAAATACAGAGGTATCTAAGGTATTAGATATAGACACAGGTCTTTTTCAATTACCGAACTTAGCCCCCGAGGGGATGAAGTAGTCGGCAAGTTTGTATGAGAATAACATGTCTGTTACAAATAAACTTGGCCTTTTTTTGTTGAGAGCCTGTGGTGTTTTTACAAATAGTGAAGTCTATTAATTAAGTTGCCGCAAGCAATAAAAATATGGACGACTTACGATGTTCATTTGTTGATCTTGAATTTCTCGGTAGACTTCGACCACCTTCATAAGCGCAGTCCCTGAAAATGGACAAAACATTAGCACAGGGTTAAATTAAAAAATGTAGAGTATGAAAGATGTAATAAAACTAGCTAAAGATCAGTAAAGAGGAAAACATAATTTGAAATAAACCGGCTTAACGTAAGGTAGGGTAGGTTAAATTATTGATAATTCATGCTTTTAAACAGTTTTATGTGACTCCTCAAATCTTACTATAAAGTAGCCTACAAAGTTGCTATAATAGTTAAAATTCATATAAAAAATTACCAGCCTAAATAAATAGATTGATAAATGAAAATAAGAAATATTCATTCAAATTTCCTGGATGAAGCATACATATTTTTTGTTCTAAATTATTTACACAATCTCAATATTGATTCCACCTTTGTACGTCCCACTGCAGGGCACGAGCCTTCTCTACAATCGAGAGAACGATGAGAGTGGTTAGGCCACATAACAACAATCAACTCAATACAATACCACATTATTAAATAACAAGTTGAATCGCGAAAGGAAACTAAATCGATATACTTCTAATACCATTGGGCATATCTATTGTTTGCATCTTCCCGTAACGTTTGTTTTGGTCATTTAAATCTCTGAAAGGGTCGACCGTATCGGATCCAGTGTATCGTACAGTTAAAATATATTTTTGTATCGACTACAGAATAGACAATTGGGGTCATGTAAATGTAATGAATAAGAACAGATTCGAAAGCGTCGATATGAGTTTTATTATTGCCTATTAAACGGATATCACGAACAATAGATTTTTAAAATTGAATTTCTTAACATTATGCAAAGTGGGACATTGTATTGAATCGTTTCTTTCATTAATAGAGTAATGAAGTAGTAAAAAAGATAATTTATTAGTTGCGTTAGATAGCGAAATGTGTGGTAGCCTTTTGTTTATTTAATTAATAGAATAATGAAGTAGTGAAATAACAATAAGAATAATGATAACTAATGATTTATTCAACAGATGGAGATCGTGTCCCTTGTATCCATTTGTAGAAATTTGATATCTAACTGGGACCTAATCACTATGATGGTTTAATTTAATTTATAAGATATCATAAGGCAACATTTACAAACACTAGCAATTTCAATATTCTTCCTTGCGTCTTTAAAATGAAAGCTCAACATTTCGACGTCAAATAAAACCCAGAAAACTCCAGACAAGTCACAAATAGAATCAAACCGTTTATCATCCGAATTAGTACAGCATAATGAACTTAAACCCAAACCTTCTGTCATAATATAAGGAAAGAGACGTGTACATATGTAAGTGTGCGATGTAGGTCTTGTATGTTTCCTACGGCATCAAAAGCAACAAAAAAGTATCCTAGTCGCTATTAACAATTGAATGTTGTAAACTATTTTTGATTAAGACATAACATTGCGATCTATCATGTTGCTTTTCATTTGTAATGATTCATTGCAAAAATTATTTCACCTAAATTCTTTGATGAATAAAGGATTGCCTAATACACCTAATTTATTTAATGCTATCGATCACAAATAAGTTGGCCTGGTCGTATGTTACGTTAAAGAAAACCTTATTGTATATATAACCCAAAATATAACTAAATCAAATAAAAAATTGCAACTTTACATAATTTATCGGCTAAAACATAATTTGTTCAAAACCTGCAATAAGATGAACAAGAAAATAGTAAACAGAAGGATTAAGTAACAAAATATTAGTATTCATAGTTGCTTGGCAAAGCGATGTATAAATATATATTAAATTATTTAACAGCCAACAAGTGATGCTAAAAACAAAACACATGCAATCCAATCAACAAAACAATAACACATCGATAAATTTTCATAACGAACTGACATCCACTGCAATCTTTAACCTTCCTTATTCAAACTCGATATCCTGTAGAATATAGTTACCTATATCGGCGCACCCGCCCCATGTTCCTTGTTGCGCCTGTCTGCCCAGCTTTCCAACTGCGTCTACGTAGAGTCTCGAAGCCGCCGCCGCACCTAGGCAGACAAATTAACTTTATGAGCTAGGTCGTCTGCAAACACAGTGATTGTTCGAAATTTGAATATATATAATTTTTATTGAATGAAAAAGGAAATGATTGAAATCCTAAATATAATAATTGTAGCTGTGCATTGCTACGAAGAAAAAAAATTGTAACTGGCCACGCATAATAAAAAAATGAAACGCAATGAAAAAAGTTGCTAATAAATCATTACAGCCGGGTTGTGTAGTGGAAATTCCAAATTTGAATTGAAATGTTTTTTGTGCTTTTAAAAGGAAACCTATAACAAACTAATAATAGAGAATTGTAAGTGGCAATACATACGATTTAAAAAACACGAAATGAAAATAATCACTATCATAATACATATTTCTTTCGCATAACTCATAGCTTGGATATATTAACAACGATTTAATGCAAAATATACGTTTACCTATAATATTATTTTATAGGTATCTAATATCATTTTACTTTTAAATATCGTGCCTAAAATGTTATGCTAATAAGACTCGGAGTAGCGGTCAATGACCTGCGAGAGGAATTTATGCACGTTTTTTTTCTTTGAACGTTTACGAATTTTCAAACTATTGAATTGATAAAATTGTATGCTATAGTGTATATCTACAAAGGATAAACTTTGGGTAGTGAGAAAACGCACAAATTAAAATTCACTTTTTTTAAAGACTTTTTTAAACATTTTTATAAATAGTCGTATATGATTACAATCATATACTGTCTTAAATCTAATGTAGTTTATCTCCAAAATGCAAATCGTGTACGTATTTGTCCGCAATTTAGTATCTTATTATATAACATTTTCATAATTAAAACTTCGGTTTTAATGTTTAAAATAATTGATTATTTAAATAGGTACGTAATTATTTACGGTTTCCTAAAACGTAAACTAAATGATTGATTAAAATAATATCTAAACTTATTAAAATTTTAATCACTATTTTAAGTTCTTTATTTTTCAATTGCTGTTCTTATTACAAAAAGAGACATTGTTTAAGTATGTCTTATGTGCTTAAAAGTGCGGTTTTAAAATCAATTATTTGATGTAATTCTGTACACCTGAATTTAAACAATTCTTTTAAACTTTCATAAACATAAAATATAATTAATATTTTGTAATATACTGGGTATCTCAAGACTGCTACCAAAAACGAAGCCGGGTGGTAGATTTAGTCACTACAAACACAATGCAACTAAAAATTTTGCAAAGAAACTCGACAATTTTGTTTTTTTAAATATCGCCATTTTTGGGTGGTAATACCATAGTTTTTGCTAAAACAATAATTTAAACTCCTTTATACCTTAGAGTTTTTATAAATAAAAGGGTATACCCTATTATTTTAGGAAAAATGTATTTACCACCCAAATATGAACATATAAAAAAATATAAAAAAAAATTGTCGCTTTTTTTTTACAAAATTTTCTATTGCATTGTGTCTGAAGTCGCTTATACTACCACCCGGCTTCGTTTCTGGTAGCAGTCTTGATATACCCTGTATACTCAAAATTCAACACTTTTGCATTAGTCGAAAATTACGTCACATCAAATAGTAAATAACGTATAAAATACATCCGTATTCCACATAAACCGCCATATGAAACAGTAATACGTAACAGCACGATACCAAGCTTTATTAATGTAATATTATTTAATAGTGAAAGTATGAAGTCTGCTTGGTAAATGCTAAAAGGAAATTGCAATGCACCGAGCTTAGAAAATGTTTACGTTCGCACGTTAAGCCTGCTTGTTACGGAAAATAAAGCATGCTGTTTGTACTTAGTTTAATTTACGTAATTTTCGAATAGTAAGGAATGATAAATGATGATAAGTAATTAATCTAATTATTATTAAAAATATAAAATAGTGGATATTTTGTCGCTCTCTTAAAAAATGGTGTGGATGGAATAAATGGAGTTACATGAGCTATGGTTCAAAAATCAAGACTTGATCGACAATAGTCTTTAATATATATGTATATTAGTGGTATTTTTAGTACCTATTCTTACTGCAATAAAGGTTCTGAGAAAATTCAAGTATTAGAAAGTATCTTAGCTTAGTAAAAACCCTTTTTAGACCCGCGTAACTAAACACGTGTATAGTAAAAAAATAATAGTAAAAAAATATACACTAACACTATTCACAATTTTCCACGAATCTTTAAAAAACAATAATACATGTTTTTATTATACGAAATATTTCATGAAGTTGGTCTTAGTGTAATCGACCTTGACATTTGGACAATTTGTGGAGGGTCATAAAAATATAAAGCACCTGTTTAGGAGCTATAACTGGTGATATTTTCCACTAAGGCCTCATAAATTATGTGACACGTTGGTTTAATTCGTGATTTTTACGCTTAATGTTATATTACGTGACGGAAACCCTTTTATTCATTCACGGTAAAGGTATTTTAATGGACACAGACTACAATTCGATTGATGATCGATAACGTATTTACACATGACCTTTTATCTGTATCAGCCCATAATATACGTCCCACTGCAGGGCACGGACATCCTCTACAAGCGTAAGTATGATTGAGAGGGGTTAGGCCATATAGTCCACCCCATACGCCTAGCCTAATGCAAGTAGGCAGAGTTAACATACAATAAAAAATCTTACAATTCGTTATGGTATACAGGTTTCCTCACGAAGTTTTCCTAGACCGTATTTTAGAATATTTTCTCAAATAAGGTGCAACTTACTGCTGTTGCCATGAAATGATGATAAGGAAGTGGTAAATTAAGGTCATTGTCTTATGGTCGATCATTTCACTGAACAAAAAAACGTTATAGTCAATATATTAATTATTATAAACGATTTTTAGGGGACAGTAACATCTCCCAGAATTAACCAGATAACACATGCTGCTTGAAATTTTTGTAGCACATTTTTTGTATTGCACTGTATGGCGAGACGAGCATGGCGTTCGCCTGATGGTAAGCAATAAGACTGCTCATGAACAGTAGCAAAACCAAACAACACCTTGAATTACAAAGCAATGCTTGGTATACTGCGCTCGCCATCTTGAGACATAAGATGTTAACAACTTTACAACTTTAAAGTAATGTTTGAGCGATCAAATGATCATATAGCAATCGTGGATGGAACTAAATAACTTTCGCTTTACGTCGTATGCACGTTTTATAGGCAAGTCTATCAGTTTTATATCGTTACGTACCGAATAAAAAATATATTATCTCATAAAAGCAATTCGTTAATGATATTCGAAAATATCCGGCGCTACTTTACAAAATTAATTTTTGTTTCGTAAAGTAATTTATTTCTCTTTGCTCCGATTTTATTATGGTGATTCGGCATCATCTTAAGTGGAATTTCTTGAACATTACTTTAGATATTTTTTTATAAGAGAGGCTTGTGGCTTATATTTTAAACCAGGATGGAAACATGAAAACATATCCTTTATTAGTTTAGGTATGTGACAATATGTATATGATGAAATTTGATGTAATTCTCGATTTCTACTTGAGAACACTACCAAAATATAAAATAAGCATTTACGAAATATTTTCTTAACAAACCCGGATCATCTTAATGCATAAACATTCCTACGTTTTCTCAGGCACAACAAAAAAAGTTGTGGTAATTTAGCACCAAAATACATCAAACTGGAATCCACCGCCAATTATTCACTCACCGACCTTGACACAACCAGTTCTATTCTGGATTAAGTAAAAATTAGCTGCGATACAAACACGAAGTAAGAGCCATGCATTGCGAACAATGCCCAAGTTTATTGCTACTCTAGCGGCGGATATAATGCTTTAGATAAGCTACCAGAGACAATTTGGCACAAACTACGCTCCGTTCCCCGCCAAGCGAGCGCACTACCAACGCCCCGAGGTTTTGCATATAGATGCGACCATTTGGCGAACACTACATAAATTAATTGTCTACGTTCCACAGAATACGTGTCACTCGGATTTATGAATGTCGCGAGTTTCACTTTCGTGTGAGATTGCGTAATTTCTTAAACCTGCGTAATCCCGGCGCGGCAGATCGTTTTCCATGTGTTATTTTCGGTGTTCAAGGACTTTTAAACGGTTCAGAGGTTCGTATTACGTTCACAATCTTGTTTGTAATCTGGAAGTTGAAGCAAAGAGGTTCTTTTGTGCGGAATCAAACATAAATATTTTGGGTAGTGATTAGATTCCGGTTTTATTTGCGTCGCTATATACTTAACATTAAAATATTGATAAAAGCCGAATTATTTTAGAGTAAAAGCACCGAAGTCTCTTAACTTATCTCAAATTAATATTGAGTTCGTGGTAACTCAAATCATTGCCTTTAAACATCGAATAGCAATTATATATTTAATATTTTCATTGAAAGTAGTATAATTATATTCTATTACTTACCATGTAATGCTTTCAGGTACGCCTTGCCGGCTGTAATCATTTGCCTCGCGCCTGGATTAAATTTATCCAGGATGTTCTGAAACAATAAAAACAACGTTCAGTATTATGTTTCTCTTTATCTTGTTAAATCTTTGTGTCTTATGCAGTGCCGTGGATTTAATTGCTTTACTCTTTATTTAAAATGTATTTGTCATTATTAGTAGGGCAATATTTTAATGATTAAATATGAAATGAGTAAAACTAACAAACACGATGAAACTAATTTAAAAGTATATTTATCTAGCCTTTACTTTTTTTTGTGTCCATATAAGGATATTGCCTACTAGTAAAATTACGCAATTACTAGTACAAAATCCTTCCAAAATACATTATCTTATTGGCGCAGTAATGAGACTAATCATACGATATTTTGTTTTGGTTTTAATCCTGTAACCATGTATGGTTATTTTTAAAAATGTTCTATATATTGTTATGTTGACTTAAGAAATCATAAAATAACTGCCATACTTTTATTTTAAACGGTATCTACAGAGAGGTAACCGTTAACACTTTAACAGCCGATATATACCCAAGATATTGGTGGAAAGTTGCATTTTAAAAATAGTCGCCTGTTAAAGTATTACTTAGTGGTGGTAGAACTCTCATATGTGAGAGGCCGCCGGGTAGGTGCCTCCGCAATGTATTTCTCCCCCCAAACAGCAGTGTAAATGCATTGTTGTGTTTCGGTTTGAAGGACATTATAGCCAAACTAACTACTGGACATATTGAGACCTAACATCTTATAACTTAGGATGGCGAGCGCAGTGGAAAGCATTGCTTTACAATTCTAGGTGTTGGTTTTTCTACTGTTCGAACGGCATGCTCGTCTCGCCATAAATTGAAATAAAAAGACATTACCTACTCAATTACACCAACAATATGGAATCATGTTATTCTCTTTGTCATAATCATGATAGTATATCGCATTACTGACAAAACTCCCACTATATTATAATTTGCATTGGAATCCAATATAATACAAATAATAGAATGTTATGAAAAAAAAAGGATTTGCAGGTAACAAACATAATTAAGACCTTATAAAAGTGTTACTTATTTTGTTTTTAATATCACACATTAACTTTTATTCACAAATTAGGTTTTGACTTGAAAAAGAAACTCCGACAACATATTTCATCAGAATATAAATTGCATACACAAATGCCTGCTAATGACAGTATACAAAACTGCGGTTTGAATTACGTTTATTGCCCAACTAAACCTAATCGGGAGCGATCGATCAATAGTTTCATTGTTGCATTCAGTTCACAACACATTCTTTAGAAAACTGTTACAACACGATAACTTATTCGTATGCAATCGCGACAAACGGGGACTTAGACCGTAAATAGACTTTTGTGTAGGAATGCGGCCTTTCAAGGATGCATCATGCACCGTACCTCTGACCCCGTTTGTCGGAGGTGTGGCCCAGTATGCACGACAGTAAACAAACCACATTCCGACACAAAGCCTACTTCTTCGGAGAAGCTTCAAATACAATGCACACCGGGTATATCCCGTTTGCGATCGAAAACGCAGCTGAGAGGTAGTTTAAGTGACGCAACTAAGAATTTCGAAAATAAAGCGACTTTTTTTTCTGATGTTTTAAATATCTTTATGTTTGGGTGGTAAATGAATAGTCTTTCCTAACATAATAATTTAAGCCTTTGTTTTTACAAATGAAAAGGTATTCATAATAATTTGAGGAAAAACTATGTACCACCCAAATACAACGATAGGAAAAAAAAACAACTATAATCAACAAAGTCTGGATATACCCAGTATATTATTTTTATTTATTTATTTAGTCTTTATTCTACATCATTATAAACACAACACTATTCAGAAAAAAAAGAAAAACAGTAGTACAAGTGGCGGTCTTATCGCTCTAAGCGATTTTTACTGTATTAAATATTCTCGTTGAATAACAAAATGATAAACCAATTCGTATCTAACAAAATACAAAAAGAAATCTGCCGCTGCGAACACCATTTTTTTGCAAAAACAAACACCCATTTATTTTTAGTACGGACAAAAATTTCCGAAACGATCTCCGTACGAGGAAACAGAATACTCTAAACTGGTTATTTCACGCTTATAATACCAAGTAAATGTTTTCTTCATTCTGTGAATGTTCTAGAAACATTAATATGCACAGTGAAACACCTGAGCATAACACAAATTTACCTAGAGAGAATGATCTAATATATTATGATTTATGATTCAGATTTATTGCGACTTTTAGGTGATTTAAAACAATCAAAGATCAAAATTATTTATTCTAAAACTGTATATCATATAACAAAATTATGATGTCTAGAACATTTACAAAAAAAAAATCAAGCATATTAGCCTGTATACGAGTACACGTATTTACTATTTATACCATGAACCGCGAACGTTAAACATTCTATCGTAAGTATTCTGGGTATAGTAAGTGCTTGGAGCACAAAATGGCCGAATATTCGCTTCGGCACCACGGTCCTAATCCCCAGGTTATGGCCACATTACAAAAACCCAATGCATTTTCCCTTTTACCCCAATATCACTGGTCTTCCGTCGGCATGCGCGGGTACAACTACGTGCTAATGTCTTTTACGATCTTGCCAACTGTAAATTTTTATACCGTATATTTGTACCAACTGATGTGCTTAATTCATCCTTATTTGTACGGGATTTATTTAACTTCGCTATTCTTATTCATATGTCCAAATTCTTGAAACGATACTTTAAGTTTGTTATCCAAGATGTTACACACTCATAGTTGATGTAAGTTATGAATTTTATGTTATTGTATTGACATCCCAAAATTAATCTTAATTGCATATGTAATGCTTAACTAATTTCATTTAAAAGTAATTTACTTAGTATAAAAAATAAATTAAAAAACATGAAAAAGCATTACGAGTTATTCTGAATAATGCTTTGAAAGCAATAGAGAAAATACTAGCGCTGCATAGCAACAACCTTTCTAAAATCCGATTAAAAGATTAGTATCAGTAACAAAGCAAAAGGCAGGTGGAATCGACGGGAATACAAACGATATGCAACACTGTTCGAAAGAGGAGCTAAAGCCATTCTTTTTCTTGTTATAACGTCAGACACACCGTTTGCGCTGAATTAAAAGAAAGTACCTTGATTTCCTTTGAAATAACATTTCGTATTATTAGAGATGAGGCTTTTAAGTTGTTTCACAAATTCTGGAAATTGTGTTTTACATTTAAGCGTACTGTGAATTTAATATACTCGTAGCGTGTGAATACTTTCAAGTAATTATAAACATCAACTAAACCACACAGAGTCTAATGCTGAACATAAGCCACGACTAATTACTGTTAATCAAACTTTTATGAAATTCTACCAGGTTCCCAATTATAACAAATTTTATGTAGCTTAGTGTATTTATCGAATAGAAATTATAAACCACGTCATCAATCATTTACTATTTAGCTAAATCCTATAAAAAGTGAGAATATGTGAGCGCAAGTTGTTAGCTCGTTTAAAACATCAGCACTAAGGGCACGACTCGCTGTAAATAAGGTATCAAACGACCGTTTTCGTCCACCAAACTGACTTTTATATATGGCTTCTTGGCCGGGGTAGGCGGGAAGCAATTTTTCACCGGATAGACATACCTTTTTAAAATAGCATACAAGCTGTGCTATACCGTTCGCTTATTGCTTGCGCCCCTAGGCGTAAATCTTGGGCTCGTATTCAGAAGGGCAGGGGTGAAAAATTGAATTGCACTTACAGAAATTAAGTAACCGGATCCGATGGCAACCCTTTTTATATTTACGTAGTAATGGATGATTATTGTACGTATGGATGCTATTATTGGCTGATTTTTAGTTGGAATTAATTCTGTGTAGTCGGATTACATGATCGAATAGAAAAAGAAGTGTAGTGTTACTTATTTGTCACGTAACACGCCACGCAAATGACTCCATTCACGTCAATATTTTAGTCTGTAATGTGATAGTATCGCACGTCTCTTCATATTATCTTTATTATGAGCTTTAATGTATTATTTTATAATTTACTATTATGAAAAAAATAAAGTATTTTTAGAATATACAAGCTCCACACATCTACGAGTATTACACGTGACACATTAGACGTGACGAGATCCCAACATTTAAACAGAAAAATACGATGAAATTCGACCAATATTTTCGCAATTTGTATCATAAACTACTGTTGCTTTGTAAAGCAATACAGTTAGGTATAACTCGAGCGGGCCTTTTTATTTGTGTGGCACGTACAACGCGACATTTGGATCCAAATTGCCTCGAGCATACTTCGTGACGCCCTCCCTTCATGTCCTTTTTGAGCCTAATCTTCGTACACGTACGTATTTTTTTGTATCCAACGTGAAGAATTCGTATTGAAATTCATACAGCGCTTTACGATGCCGCGTTTTGTTTCAAATAGTTGGGGCTTCGATGGTTTTCTGTATCCAAACATACACACATAATCATTACATCTGCATGAGATATAAACAGAGATTATGGATCTCAACTATGCACTTTGATTTTTATCTGTATCTATTTACTAATATTATTCAGTTCAGTTCTTGTTTTTTGGCTTTTGCGGTTTTGCCATATCACGTCGTAAAACCAACTGAAAAATAATTTCGAGATTCTTGTATGATGACATGAAATAAACGGGACGAACTAAATAATACAAAGCATATTCTTTTAATATCCATAGATTTAATAATCTTTTTTTATATTTTTGAAGTGTATCCGACTATTCCCGCTGGGTTTTTAATTTTAATGGAAACTGTCTATCCGACTTGTTAACCCGTCAGTCACACCATGCGTTCGAATTTAAAACCAAAATATTGAATGGAGCATTGTTCGGAAGGGTTTTATAATCAACGTAACGGTCAATTATATTCGTAAATATGACTATCTTGGAATTTATTAATAGGCTTTATTATAAAAGATCTACTTAGCATAGACTCTTCATATTTACTCGAATATAGACGATGAAAAGTAAAATTTAACAAACGTGATTGTGGTTTAGATTCGTTGACTTTCGAGAATTTGTTTGATCTTGAATGTATGAATGATATGCTAAATACATTCGGTAATATGCAAAGTTAGAAATCCTTTTAGATACAATTAGAGAATATAAAATCTTACTTTCAGCATTTATTAATAAAGCTATTTTAACCTATACAAGGTGAATATAATTTGTTTATTAACATAGCCATTCATTTTACCTACTAAGCAGCTTTTTAAGTTTACTCAGCCTATTTAACTGTCCATAAAAAGTAATTACTTATTGTAACACCTTTATCAGTAGTTAACAGACAAAATTATTCTCCCCGTTTACTATCTCATAAAGATAAAGATTAAACACGGTTTCTGAACGCAAATATCGTCATAAATGAGATCTTATTTTTATTATAAAATCCATCCCAACTCAAAGGAAGAAACTTGTGTACAAGTGCTAGGTTGTTTGTACAGAGCACTTGTTGCTCTCCAGACGTTATAGGAACACGGTTGTGTACAAGGCTGCAGGCAAACTTTATCCCGCAACATAAAAATAAGATCAACAATATATTTGTGCATCTCATATTCTGCGCGCTTTTGTTATGAGAGCACTTGGATACGATTCCGAGAGATACGCTTCCATCGTCTGATAATAAAATGGAATTAAAAATACAATCATCCCTGTCGTGGTACTCAAAATATCTGAAATTCATTGCCAAGGGCTCACAGCTATTAAATTGCAATGTTAGCTCCACCTCAGTGACTGCGAAGTTGGTAACGTAATCACGGCGTACAATTTGTTACGGATTCAACAATGCACCTCTTAAGTTCTTTGCTGGGGGCGAAATAAAAGAGTTTCCTTTAAGTTCGCTAAATGAAGTCGACTACAAAAGGCGGAGCTAGCGTAATTCAAATGAAGGCGGGCAGCGCCGACCGCTCCTCGCTTTGATTCCACACTTTCAAGTTTAATTTTTGCAAAGTTTCATCCGCCGGACTTTATAAAATGCCCGTGCTCTCAACTTCTGCTCCAAGTTTCAAATCCGACTAGATGATTTCACTTAAAAAACCCTGCTAATACTTGCCGATCGTGGCAGGTACATTACTTTACATTTACCTTTTCAATCTCTTTACTTACTACGGTAGTATAAATTCTTTTTACTTTTTTTTTATCCAACCATCATGCAGTAATTGCTATTAGAAACAAGTACAATAAGTGTAAATGAAAAAAAAACGAATAACGATTATTCGCTTCTACAATACCTAGATTTGAAAGTATTATCTGGCTCTTACGGGATCTTATTATAAACATTTGTCTAGATATAGAGATATTGACTACTTTTTCTTTCAAATAGATATTATTGAACCTTCAACACAAAAGAAGCTGCTGTTCTGAATATTATGCTCACATTAATCGATATTAAGAATACCAGCTTATATCATAAAACATTCTAAAATAAGTCTGCTAACAAGTTCTAAGTATTCTTACTATATTTGAGTTACGTATTATTACGCATCAATGGTTTCTTCAATCGAACCTCACTTCTGGGGCTTCAAATATTTTTGTAATCATTAATTGTCTTCTGCTCACTTCAGTTAAAATGATTTCATTCAATTATGAGGCCATTCAATAACATGTGATAGAAAAAAAATATCTGCCGGAAGCCTGTATAATGTAAGGCATACCAAGATTGACAAGGTCGACATTTCAAGAGCTGCGATATGTTATTAAGGTACGAATGCTCAAGAACAATTCGAGCCTATTGTTAGTGTCATTATAATGTAGATGTGTAATTTGTTACCTACTAACTAGCAACCATTTGGAATGTAACACAAGGTTAATTTTCGGAATGTCTCTATAAGTCCCCGTCACGATTTAACTAGAACACCTGGTCTTTTCCCGTCTTAAAATTTAAGGGAAACTTAATTCAAATTTAATAAGCTGTTTAGTGTTCTGGGGTAAGTTATGTTCTGAATAACTTAGCTGAAGTTTTTGCTACGAATGCCGACACTTAATCCGGAAATGAACAAACGAGTTAATACAGGGAAAATAAGGAAATGCTCCGTTTACGTAATTGGCTTGGAAATTATTTGCTTCTAAATAAATTTTAAACGTTTTGCAGCAAAAAGGTTTTTATTATATTGAAACTTAACGTTTTTATATTTACTAATATATGATTTTTGGTATCTACTTTGCGGTTTAAACTACATTTATCCGTAATATTTGTATATTTTAGTAGTGAGATATCTATCGAACCCTTCACTACAATACATTCTATATTCCGCTAAGTTCAATGCTCCCATTTTCAGAAGAGTTCATCACGTTTGTTTTCGCGATTTCTTTGACAAATATCCAAATAGTCTCAATCTCCGTTGAAGACTCCAAAGAAATCCAATAAAATTTGAGTCATAATCCAACAGACGTTTGCAACAGGCGAAAGGGTCTTAGAATATAGACATTTATAGCCTTACGTTTTCCATTTAGGTTGAATGAAGTGAAGTCATTGAACTCATGCTTTGCCATTTGCAAATGTTGCTCAATCACGTCTTTAGAACCCAGTCGATAACAACCTGCGGGCTGCAAGTTACTTTTACTTTAATGGCACCTCTGTACACATTGGGTAACTGACTAGCGATAATTCTGAAGTCACTTTCCCAAACTTTGGCATCAATCCGCTAAACACATTCGCAAACTCACCAGGTAAAATTATTCCAGTTTCTAATTTAATGTTTATATTACTTTTGCTTTCGTTACACTGATGCTGTTAACTCTATATTTGGCTGTATAGGTATTTGTTTGGGAAACTTTTCTACTTGTGAATTTAATGTTGACAGATTCTTTGGTAGCTTGTTGAGTAATATTTATTTTGGGTTATACCATTTACTGAGTATTTTCGTGTACGGTTTGGACTGGAGTAAATCGTGATCGGTTATTGCTGGGTTAATCCGTAACTTAGTTGGTCGGTAAGTACCTACAATTGCAAAACAAACTGCGACTTGGGTTATGTTTAATATCATCTTTATGCGGTGTCTTAAAATAAATCTATTAAAGAACTGGATAGGGTACTAATAATAATAATAGATTATTACAGTTGTAATAATCTATTTAGAGTATATATGAACAAGCAAAAACCTATCAATAGCAACCACAAAAACACCGATGACGCATTCAAATCTCAAACAACATTCTTTAACCGCTGCATAAAAACATGACAATATCCAATAATCCATTGTTATAAAACCTCCAACATCGATTGAAATAATCAGTGAAGCGACCTCGAAACCACATTCCTAAGGTCTAGGGCGACTTGTGATTAGCGAACATAACCTAACTTTCGTGTCCCACAAATTCTGATCTCAAGATTGATCAACTGAAGGCATAAATTTTTAGTGCCTCTGGAATGGCCACATCTGCTGAGTTTCCCTTGATAACCGTGTAACCAGTTCTCCTAATAGAGATGTGCTAAGATTATGGAGTAGAAAACTCAAATATCAACCTATGTTTATGGTTATTTGTAAAGCTTGTGAATATCTTGTGTGTTCTAGTTAATTTTTTTTTTACTTCGTTTTATAAAGTTTTATGAAAGTAAATCAATATTGATTCATTTAAATTATTAAAAAAAAACATTGTAATCAATACTTATTTTTATTTTGTTGTCAAATTATAATTGGCAAATTACGAAGCCTATATTTTTTTATATTTTTGCCATTGAGTTAGTTTAGTTTAGCGTTAAAATTAAAGTATACAACACAGCAGTAACTATAATCCATAAAACTAATATCCTGCACACTACCAGTGTAGCTGGCAGTACATACAACCAATGATTACAAATCGTCTAATACAAGAAGCAATAACATAGAATTACAAAACGTAATAAAATCCATTGCAATACTTTGTTTGCAGACCAAGTGTTGCATCACTAGTTCTCTGCTACTCATTTAATCTCGGATCAGGTTATCGTAAATCTAAGCGTTTACCTACATATACAAACCGTGTCGTCATTAACGGAGTACAGGTACTGCCGCATTCCGAGATCAATTTATTGTAAATTGATTTTTATGAAATATGTGCCGAGGAACGTAAGTCATTTGTCATGGAAAAATTAGAGGTATCTGTGATGTAAATAAATTGCATTAGTAAGAAGATATCTGGTATGTAGTTTATGCTGGGAATCCATTTTAATAATTACGCACATTTATATTGTGTATCTCTTACTGCCGTACTCGGAGACATTAAATCATTACTTAGTGTCGAATTATTAAGAGAGTCAATACTAAAGAACAATTTATTTGACTTAAAACGTCTCTCAGTACGATCATTAGTGATATAAAACAACGTAATCAAGGCTGCATATTTTAAGTTCCTTTTCACCACCATAATGTAAAAAAGATAAAAACTTAAAATTGTTACTTGAAACACCAACAGCAATCATCATATAATTCAGTCATTATATAATTTTAAACATTTATTTTATGGTCAATTAACAGTATTCATACTCCTGTTTGTCGCATATTTATCGAGATAAAACATAGATCAACATTTTATTGCACCCAGGAGTGCTGCAAACAATAAATAAATAATGAGTTAGCTTTATCATCAACAATGCGTATTAAAATACGCAAACGTGTATTTTTCCATGCAAAACGCATTAAATAATTTGATTGGCTTGAAATATATGTGGTGTTGCCAATTTTATATATAAAATATAATTCTGGATCGATCTGCCGTTGCGGTGGATAATGAAGCAGCCACAGCGAATTTCATTACAGCATGCCGTAATTTGCGGTTTGTCTACCAGAATTTATAGATTTCTATCGATGCAGGAACGGTGTATATGCGTTAAAATACCATTTACACCACCTGCATATCACAAATCTGCATCCGTTTATGAATAACAAAGTCAAAATAATTAAACTTGATGAGGATCGGACCGTATATGGTCGTAGATTTTATCAAAACTTATACGGGTTTGAATCATTTGAACTTGACATTTAGTGATGGTTGTTTGATACCGTAAACGGAAGATATTTATAGAATATAATCATAATTAAAATATTAAACTCATTAAAGATTTGCCGCTAATTAACGGTTCTAAGAAACCATAACAAAGTCTTATATATATTCTACTTTGTGAACCTGCAAAGGATTTATTTTAGATTGATACAATTAAACATAATAATATATTTTTATTTTACTGATACTCATTTTTATCAACAGTTTATAATCAAAACTTTAAAAATGTACTCTTAACAGTTGGTTCACTCGAACGCCTTGGATTTAAAGTTTCCGTTGAGTTGCACAGTTACATGCATAAACCGTCTTAGGTCATAAAATGAGATCATCTGAGCATAATTATAAATGCCACTAAGCGCTAGGCTTTACCTAAAGATATTAAGACACTGACTAAGCACCGGCTCATATTTGATTTTCTGTACTAAATTCAGGGATATTTTTCTAGGTTAGTTAATGACTATAACGACCTTATTCATATATATATAGTTTTAAAACCAATTTCAGTTTTCGAATTTTTTTTTTTTTTTTTTTTTATTCTTGTTTATATTAGGGGCTTTTGGCGACATTTACACCATGTCAACCCCATCATATCCTAAAATTTCGAATGTTTTGTCCTTTTCGAACGAATTTTTAATTCAGTTGGAGCGAAGAAGACATAATATTCGATAACTGAAATTTCCTGGTGGTAGGTCTCTCATATGTGGGGAGCCACCTGGGAAGGTACAACCGCAATGTAATAGACATTGCGGTGGTACCTACCGAAATGGCCCACCAAAACGCGAATGCCATGCTCGTCTTGCCTTTCATTGCAATAAAAAAATGCGTTTCCTAACTCTATGAATCAGGCCGCAAGTGTTTATAAGTCGGATATTACAAGGAATAATATCAAGTGAATTTAGCCCAGGCCGCATACCACGCTTACAAATCAAGGTGACCCTATACGCAACTATGGTATAAAAACCTTATTGACGTGTGAAGGAAAAAATGTGTGGGTATCCATATTATATCGACGGTAAATAATAATCTGACGAACGATAGCAATGTCATCAGTCTGAGAAGTTTTACATTGCGTTCAACAAGCGCCAAGCGTGGCTAGTACCGCTACAACCTTAACAAAAATATGGAAAATTAATTTTTTGTAGTGTTTTTCTGTTGCAGAGTATGATATAAATTTATTAAGATGGATTACAAATACCAGCAATTAAATTGATTCTAAGGTTGTATATGCGCGAGAAGCTTGGTACAGAAGATAAGGCAAGAGTTTGTATAAGAGTCAAATCTTTGCATGTAAATATTAGTTTGAAGTCTTGGGGTTGTGAAACCGAATCTTGATCGTAAGCAAATTATAGCTTGGTTTATGGTATTTAATTTGAAAGGTTTTCTCTTTATTTACTTACTACGCCATAAAGTAGGGCGTAGATATTTCATGAAGTTAAGATAAAATTAACAACTGCAACATGAATTTAAATCTTTCACTAGATACAAGTTAATGTACGTTTCTATTAATAAACAAACGTTCATTTGCAAAGCGGTTTGAACCTGATATTTGCACATTTCAACGGCAAATTGTCACTACGGCCGCAAGGGGCTTTATGTGAACGCTATGTCTTCCGTAAACTAAACATTAATGCACCAATGAACGGGCTGGGAGAAATTTAAATTTATTAATTATGAAAATGCAAACAAGTTTGTATATCTGTACTAATATACGAGTAATAAAGCTGAAGAGTTTGTTTGAACACGCCTCACTATGGAACTACCAGTTGGATTTGAAAATACCTGTATAAATTTTAAAGACTTCTCCAAAGTTATAGGGTACTTAGAGTCATGCTACAACCCTTAGGAGCCGAATAAAAATAAATTTAAAATAAACATTTATTTAAAAATATATATACACTGCGAAGAGGAATAGAATAATTGCATCCCGGTTAAGCCGTGCGGGACCGTTAGTGTTTAATATAGGAAAGTGTGGCCCACAAATAGAAGAGAACCTGTCTCTACTGACTTATTAAATTTATTCAGCATTATGAATTCATGAATAGCTATCACTTCTTTGGAATACCGAAAAGTAGGGACCGCATATTACTAGGTCCAGCCATAAATTCTATTCTTTCATTTAAAAAAGATCAAATAACCATAGCTGTGTTACAAAGCAGAATGAAAATGAGTTCCTCAGTCAAGTAGCTGAGAAATAAAAAGGAATTAACTGACACTAATTAAAAACAATTAAACGAAGCAGCACTGTGTTATTAAGACTCAGGAGCAGTATCTGTGCATTTGTAAACCGAGAAAATAATAACAAAAGTTTTCTTTAGCAAAAACTTCAATTCACCAAGTTGTTGCCGTGCGTTTGAAACGAAATGAATTCCCTCTGGTCTAGGAAGTTTCACCATAATGAAATTCTTTAAATATCGCCTCCTCCTCTATACGGATTAAAATTCATGTAATTGCTCCTTGTGGTTTCTGCACCCCTAGTCCTCTTGGTGTGTTCCCGAAATAATTAAATTACACAGCATCTCAAAGGAAATTCATTTAGAATAATTTTAAGTCACATTTGTGCATATTTTCATACAATTTGCTCTATTCAGATATATCATTTTTGCATCGTCCACTTTCATAAATCTGTTAATGCGGTTTTGTTCGGCAAAATACGGGTTGTGTAATCAACAAACATTTGTTTCGGTTGTGAATGTCATGGGATCAAAAATTCCTGATGCTTACTATACGTATCATTTTGTGGATTCAAAATATATATTTTATGGCTGTTGGGTCTATACATATGTCAATATTTTATTTAGCAACATACAGATATACAAAACATAATACAGAACAAAAACAAATCACAAGTTACATGTTTCCACAGTTAAAAAGTAATATTATCCGTTTCGAATTCCACTACAACTGATTTGAGTATATGCATTAAACGTAAATGGTTCCTATGAGTGTACAACACATTATTAGCCATTTCTCCCGGCAAAAAGCAGTGCAAATGCATTGTTTCGTTCCAGTTTGTAAGGCTTAACATCTTATGTCTCAGGATGGCCAGCGCAGGAAAATGCCAAGCATTTCTTTGAAATTCATGGTGCTATTTGATTTTTGCTATTATACATGAGCGGTCGTATAGTTTACTATCAGGCGAATGGCACGCTCGTCTCGCCATTCATTGCTATAAAAATATCAATTTACCATTTCACTGATTTTGGTACAAGTATATTGAGTTCTTAAAGGTGTACAAACATTATTAGAAAAAAGTCTATGAAACAATTTAAAAGACTCCTCAAGGTCGAAATACTAAGTACGTAAAGCGACGTTCATGACTACAAATAAGCTATTTATAACCTTAATTTGCAATGTATTACCATCATTAGCATTTTAACGCTTCACGGTTAAACGCAATTATCTCTCAAAACTGCTTCAAGGAACAGACGAGTTGATTTTGTTTGATGAGTACATATTTTATACAATCTCTTCGTACGTAATTCTTGTTTTAAAAATGAAGTGATTTTTGTAGCAAATTAATATAAAATAGTTTGGTTGGTGATTTCGAGAATATTCGGCGTTTTATTCTTAGTTTTAACAACAATATTTATGATATATGACCTCATATTAACATGAGAATGAATCACAAATGCAATAGCGATATGTAGTACATATCTTGCACTTATTCCTTAGTACATAGTAACTTAGTAACAAAGAGATGCATTTATACAAGGATATTTTAAAAATAAAATAATATTTATATGACGGTTCACGCCATTACCTGCTCTAAGTGTAAACATTGCGTCAGAGTCGCCAATGACCATGGTCTGCGCAAGAAGTAAAAGTCAATATATCATAGCAAACATTCTTTAAATCGTCTTCACTTTTAGTATATGCACAACACTCAAGAAGCGTCAGGTTTACGTGTTTTCTCTGTCCTCATATTAAAACTAAAGGTAGGTTTATATACTATCACAGCAAAGTTACTTCTATGTATAAATATTATTGGTTTGTCTATAACTTTAAAACATATTCGAAATATTACCAAATTTAAATTAAAAGTAATTACATCCATCGGATGTAATACGAGGCAAAAGAAGCCCCGCATGAATCAAAGCCAATGTTTCACGGTTCACATCCGTACCAATAATATACTCATTATTAAATACGCAGGTTGGCGGAGACATGATAGAATTAATTGAAACCATTACAAGGTTTCACGCTCGATCGTACGCTAAAAACTTACATAATATTCTAGGGCGTAATCATTAGATTTTTTACTATAATAGAGACTTTTGTAGGATTCATTATTTTCTCATTACTTTAATTTGTAAGAAATATAGATAATATGTATTTTAATAGTACGAGTATAGATACAGGAATCAATATTTTCCTGTTAACTTTCTATAAATTCGAATTTAGAATATATAAAATGAACGCCTAATTTTACAAAATAGTTTTTATATTGCATTGCAACGATCGTGTTTACTTACTGCCGATTTTCCACCACATTTCCATGTATTCCATCCGACCATTAATTCATCGCTCCAAATCCGCTGTTTTAATAAGCCCCGTACATATCGATTAATATAGGCTTTTATTGATATTTGAAGCGTGGCCACGGTCGACTAACTGTCCGGCTATTAGGGGCCCGGGGCACGTCCAGTTTACTGCCTGTCGTGCAAATATTTATCCACATCGGATTCACATGTTAACCGTACTGAATTGTAATCAGCTTTGATTGGCGCGTGGCCTGTGCCTCTTTGAGATGCTTCTCTGTAGAATCGTCTTTTCAGATCTGTTTGTACGATCGGTGTTTCTGAATCTGATTTTGAATTCTCTGGTGAAGACAATTAAGAGTGTTTTAATAGGATTAAACAAAGAATACTACTAGTCAGGGTCTCAAACTACAACATATTACCGAGCTATGAAAGTATCAGGCAATAAAAATATTTGTAACAATTACTATTGATCGTCATTGGCCAACGAAACGAGAACGATCTAGTAAACAGACATTAAAGAATGAAGGACGAAAGATGTATGTAATGGGCTCTAGAATTTGCTATATTATTATTTTGTCTTACTTCAATAGGTTATGGTGTGAGTTTACCTCAGGGTTCCCTAATTCCAACAGTTGAATAAAGTATTTGATGTACAAAAGTTTGTTCTATATGTGTGTTGTGTAACACTGTTTATAATGTTTTGTAGCCGTCTGTATTTATTAACTAGCACTTTTTACGTAATGCTAAGACACCTCTGAAGCATGATTCATTTGTCGAAGCTAAGTATTATTGAAGAAATCAAAACTCAGAATGAAACCCTACAGTATACACTACACAATTTACGAACGAGAAAAAATAACGCTATATTTAAAAATACTTTGTAGCTATTTGTTGTCTTCTTGCATATTTTAAAATCATTATATCTGTGTATATCAACTCATGTCCCTCTGTAGGGCACGGGGCTCATCTACAATCGAAAGTACTATTGAGAGTGGTTACGCCATATAGTCCACCACGCTTGCTTAGTACGGGTTGACGAACTTTACATACCAAAATCATTTTATTACGAATTATAAAACCATATACTTACACATTATTAAAAAAAAAAATTAATTTCAAAAAAATATTTGCTTGTTAAACCAATAAAAACAATGAATTACAGACTTATTCGAGTTACCGACTCTATCTACTCGTTTGCTCCTGACATGGGATTTGATTTGCAATTTCGGATACACTCGCTATTTTTGAAGGCACTAAAGTACTAAATTTTAATTCATTTAACTCGATCGCAGTGAGACTTTTTTTAAACTTAATGTATTACATTAAATGTCAATAGTAAACCGATCGATACGATAAATCGTGTCCGAAACGCTTACTTAACAAGTGTCGGACTGTAAAATAAATGCATTTTCTCAGTCACTATGATCCAATTCACTTGGAAAGTGAAAGACAATGGTGCTAATTGTTACGCAAGGTACATCAGTCGCGCGCCTGATGACAATACTAGATTTAAAGAAAGCTACCGTCCCAAAAGATGTCGATGACATACAACTGGTAAATATTATAAAACGTGAATGGAATGTTTGGTTTTATTTTAGAAACTTGTGAAAGACGGTTTCGCTTTGTCTCTTTGTTGTAACGTTCGCACATTGCCGTGCTATGTTGTATTTTAGTGGGGTATTAACACAACACAGAATAGTAAACACAGCTTAAGATAGATACAAGACTAGTAATATAAAGCCTTTAATATGTAAGCCCATTAACGCAGGGGATTGGAGTCCTCTACAATCGGAATATCGATTCAGAGGATTTACTTATAGTCCACCTCGCTGGCCTATTACGACTTGGCTGATTAGACGTATAACATATAAAATTATTATCATATAAAACAATAAAGGAAAAGACCGTGAGGAAATCTGCATACCATGGCGATTTACAAGAATTTCTATATAGCCTAACCACTCTCAATCGTACTCTCAATAATATGGGGTTAGAACTATGTATGTATTTATTTTATAAATTTTAGCTTAGCTAAAACAGTTACCATTACCGTATTCAACACCCATTTTAACACTCGGGGGAAAACGTTCATTTAATACATATGTAAGTGTAATTCACTATAATGTCTTGAGACGGCCGCAACGATACAGAGCGTAGGCAATTATATAAACGACAATCAACGTTACAAAGACGTCGGGAAGCGAAAGTCTGCTAATACAATTATACAGATATGCCACGTTAGCACGCTGCGACGCGCCAGCTGACATCCAAGTAACGCAATAATCACGAGACATCAGCAACAATTAGGGTAATTTAACAATACTTTGATTGCTTAAGCTTTTAAATGGAATCAGGAAAATTAGATTGCGAAGTAATAATTCAATGGGATGTGATTTTGGCGTAGTTAGGATCGGACGCATGTTGGATGGATTTTGTAAGGTTGGTGGTAAGTTAAAAGTTGTAAAGACTAGTTCCGTGTTTTATATAAATACAGACCAATAAACCCAAGTGACAATGAGCCGTGAAATATACGCGGATCGAAAGGGAATAGAATTGTTAAATTTTGTGTAAATAATTATTTAAAAATTCCCAAATATAAAATAGACATGCCATATTAGTCTCACGCGCCGAATAGTATCCAAAGCAATAATCATCGCTCAAATTCACGAGAGACATCAACAATATAACAAAATTTTGATATAATTTCTTGTAGGTACCATTTAAATGCTCTACGATGGGATTTAATTATACGAGTATTATTTTACTTTTTGTTTTTTTTATTCCGTATAGGTTGCACTAATAGATTATTTAGGATTCTATTATCACAATGTTCATGCCCATTGCCCAACATCACTATTACATGCCATTAATGTTAAGTGACAAAGAGAAAAGAATATAAGCGGGCTAATAACTTTAACAAAAGTTTCTACTTTTCCGGCTGAAATAAAAAAATGAAAAACCTAAAATTCTAATTTTATGAGTATGAAAATTCTGTTCTTGCAGAGAAAGTTAGTGTCTATAAAAGTTAACACCTGAAATTAGCATAAGCAACGCCCAATTACTTATTAAAATTACTTTAACAATATTTGTAAAGTTGCAGAAGTTATAAGTTGTAACAAGAGCATTAAGCGTTAATATAATTTGAAGACGTTTACATTTCTTATTAGCTAATTACCGCGCCGGTCCTGTGAACCGACATTACCCTTTCAAGTGTTAATTAAACATAGTGATCGCAATTATTATAATTTTATGCTATAAAATATTTCTATTTATACCGACTCATTTCTCTAATTGCGGACTGAGTGCGCTTAGAATATGATTTCCAGGTACAGAAAATTTGCTTTCACAGCGTAATTAAATTGGATAATTAATTTATTGCATAAATAGTAGTTAAAATGTTTTATTTTTCAAAATACACTTGTATGTGTATATTGTCTTCATATTTTTACGTGCCAACTAAAAGGATAGCACAACAAACTTGACATTTAATTTTATTCGTAGTTTAATCAGGCTCAAAATGAATTTAACCGTACCATCTCCTATTCGGTTCGATAGTAAGTTAGCTAAAAGTTTCAACTTAGGAGTATAAACTAAAGCGGTAATTCTAACTGTATACTTCGAATAAACATTTGCAAGTAGACTTAAGGTTCTTAACTAGATAAGCCAAACGATTAAGATCGGATCAGCGTTTAGCAAGAAAGTTAGCTAAGGCATAGGAATCCTATATGAAGGTCTAGTAAGTTGTTTTGTTTTGAAAAATCTACAATTATCGCTCAGCAGATATATTACGACTATCATTTTTGAATATCTACCAATCGGATCACGAAAAACTAATGCAATTTCCTCGTCTTTGGTACATTTTTTACTGCTGCTTTCATCCTATAGGTCATAGCGTGATGATATATAGCTAATATAATTCCTCGATAAATGATCTATTCAACTAACAAAACCTTTTCATTTCGAACCAGTAGTTCCTGAGATTAGAGGTAACAAACAAACTCTTCTACTTTATATATTAGTACGTCAAATACAATTCATAATTAACGAATCTTGACCAGTATAATTCATAACATTTAAATTGCAGAAAAATTATGACATCATTGCAAAGTCCACGAACGCTCAGATTACACTTCTCGATTTATTTCTTTGGTTGAATCTTACCACGGCGAACCGTTTGAAGTATATTATTACAAAAACCATGTCTATTAGAAATGGTGAATCCGCTTTTAATTTTGTATTACGCAATCTCCATAACACCAATGGTGATATAATTTCACTGTAATAAATTATTATAATCGGTACTTTATACCTGTGTAATTTTTACAAAGATTAAACGCCCTAATGTCGAAAGTTAAGCGGATTGTGAAATGAAATTTATATCTGTTTAGAAGTAACCGCAGTCAGGTGTTTTTAAAGTCGTATTTACTGTATTTTTTTTTTGTTTGTTAGACTATTAATAATTCGAGAGATTACTCATGTGCGGGATATTACGAGATTATTTGTAGGATAAATTACTAAACATAAGAGTTCATTTTTTATGTTCTTCCGGTCTAAAATAGAAGTATGTTAATTAACTCCAATTTGACATTATGTTTCTCTGTCACAATAAAATTAAAGCTTTGATTGTTATATTTAAAGGCAAAGACAATACATTTGTATCTGATGACTTCGGTAACGCAACAGTCGATAAGCCAGTTGTAAACCGAGAGGTTACAAGTTCAAATCCGCAACAAAATGATGTCAGTAATTTAGAAATATTTTGGCTTTGCGAGTTGTGGAACAAAAAGTATTTTACAGTTACTGTTGCACACAAATCAAATAAGTTGAGAAGGCAGGATCTACAGTTCGTAATTAATAAAAAAAAAAGTTGTAACTAAATCGAAATGACATGCGTTTAAATAATTTCCATTGTATGTTCTACTATGTTGTTTGTAAGCTCCTTTTAATTATTATCCCGCTAAGTTGAATACCGTTAACATCTTTTTGCAATGCTGTAAACCTTCATCATGTAATGCATGTATTTGTGTCATTTACGAATGGTCTTGTTATCACGCCTCGTGGCTTTGATGCGATCTGAATCTAACGCTAATCAGACACGCAATATATCGTACATGGAAATCTAATTTAGGGCCAATGCTAAGCGGTCGCACGGTGCTGTCACATTACAGGTTCGTAGTATAGATTGTATCTAGTTCAAGGACTCACAAAGCTCGTGTACATTCTACTCCTGGACAATTTTTTTACAGGCTTGCTAAAGTGAATGCCCTGCACTTGAAGTGCAAATAATATACGGATAGCGTATCGATTGGCGATAAATTGGTCGGATCATTCTATAAAATTTTGTCAGTCTCATAAATTGTGATTTCGCTCTAAGGCGTATAATTGAGAACAGTTCGTTATCATAACTGCCAAGCTGGCCTAGTGATGCACTCTGCTTACTATTTAAATACTTGTTGAGACCTCTCGAAGTTTTTTTGCATCATTAAAGCAAGCGATAATTTGCAAAAACCATCTGGGCTACTTATTTTTTATACGCGTCTTATTATAAAGTCTATCATTCCCTTCAGCGGTCTAGAGACAAATATTTTAGATGTAAGCGTTATTGAGTTTTCGAAAATCCGAAATCGCAGGCAGACCATGTAATTGGTTTTGCAAGATGTTTTTGGTCTAATGCCAACGTGTTTAGACACAGCCTTGTTCTGTATCTAGTTGCTAGACGAACATTTCACTTATCGATCGAGTCGAGTAACATAAGGCCAAATAAAATTTATCATTAGACGAAATGCGGTTGTTTTTTTTTTTTTAAAGTGTAGAATAAAATAGAAATAAGTTTTTCCCATAAAACAAAACACTCAACGAAACGAAACAAAAGGAAATAGTACAATTAGTTTTACAAGTCAAATAAAATAAAAACAACCCTTTGTTACTGAAATGTCACATCCAAGTGTTGGAAATACAAATCTGTCATGTGTAACTGGCATTAGCACCTCAGAGAGATGTAATACACTTTATCACTTAGCAAGTCACACTAGGTTCCTTCAGGTTCTATATTAACATAACATCGTGCCTCTATCCAGTATCCACTTATGCCTGCTTTACTTCACTTTCGCATTTTGTTTATGAAACCCCGGGTGTATTAAGCCGCGTATCCGCCTCGAGGGTGAAAAAATATTGTTTATTTTATACAAAAGGTAATACCAAGCTAGCCCTTTATAAAGTAAATTTTCGTTTTGTTAAGCACGTTATAACCGGCGGGGGTTCTTAAACTGAATTGCGTAATGTTTCGAAAAATCGCTCCTGATCTCAACACATCTGGTGTTTTTCACGTTTTACGGCAACAATGAACTTTCCACGCTAATCTTTGTATTGATGTTTACATGAATAGGGTATTTATTCTTCAGGTTGTCTTGTTATAACCTTTTCTATATAATGTATGTTCTCATTTTCTATTATAGGCCATATACATATATTACGTATTCATAAATTTCTATGTATGTATTTACATTTCGTGCCATCAATTTTTAATGCCTGTGCATAAAATATTTTTCAAGTCGAGGGCCCTAACATAAGAAATATTAGTTTTATTACCTTAGTGATTGGATCAATGAATTTACACTCATATTACACTGATACATTCAATGTTATAACTCAAAATGAATAAACAAAGACAATTCAAAGAGTGACATTTGCCGCAAGTCACTTTTGAGTCAAGTCATATTTGAGACTTGGTCCATTGCCAACAGAGTAGGTAGTGTTCAGGTGTTTCTAGCATACTATGCGATTTACCTACTTGACTACTTGGCTCCAAACTAACTGGAATGCGAATGGAAATGGAATGGAAACGGTTGCGCTTCAACCCTTCCGATCTTCTTTTTGATGTAAGTTATTGGTTATATAGAGTTATTCATACGAATATTGTCTTAAAATAATACTTCAACTAAATAGGGGAATTCTTAGTCAGTCATTTTGACTCCAATAATATTTTCTTATCTTGGTTTGCCCTTGATTTATGTAAGAATTGGTGCCAAATTTTAATGTTTTAATATTATGATTAAAAAGCACATATTTTTATAAATTAACACTGTAAACAATATTATTCATCAATCTATATTGTTATTAAATTATATGGCTGAGAAATATTTAATTAAGTTAGCTTTATGAGAATATGCAAGAAAGACGCAAACAAGAGCCAATAATTGGATAATATGAGGGACTTCGTACGCAATGGCAACTTCATTGCATTTCTTGAGCTTTATTGAATAAAACATAGCTACCTACCTACCTACTGCATATCCAATAAGTCGCTTTGCTTCGTGAAACTCGCTTAGTGTAAAAAAGTATCAGGGCATTTTCCTAAAGGGTGAGAAAAATATTGTCAATCGAAACTCGAAAGTCGAAAGCCCTGGGGGCAATCCCTAGTCCCTGAAAATGTTTTTGTTTAACAAATATTCGTTTCAAAGGGTGTAGCAAATCTTAAGTCAGTAAATTTTGACATCCATAGAATATACGGTTACCAAAAAGTTTAAATCCCTTACGAGCGGCACTTAATCAATTCTTTTATTTTTTAAGGCAGGAGGTTTATGCATTACATTACCAAACGTTCACAATAAAAATCTAGATGTAAACTAGAAAAAATATACTTTTGAAACAACACAACCTAATGTGCGCTGACCTTAATACTGCTCACATTTCGTCTCCTTGCCAACTTCGTAGAATGACTGAGCCCAACTGAGTGACGCAATGTTATTCGTATTTTATAAACTCAATTTAACAAACAACATAAAAGATGCTCGGCCTCTTCAAACTGATTGATAAAAAGATCGAGATTGTCAGCTACTTATTAGATTTTTGGTATTTATGTGATAGTAATGGTTTATCCTTTGGTATTCGTTCATAAAATAAATATTCATTATAGTCAATTTTAAGAACCAAAGTCTAAATCATAAGGCAAACGTAAGGTGTCACCATATATCATTAAATGCATAATAGAAAATAAATAAATGTATATAAAAGTATAAAATGATATTACTTAAGTTTAGAATAGCTATATGACCGTTGTAGTTTTAATTTAGGATTTGTTTAGTCATTCAAAATAGCACGCGTTTTCAAACAGAAATGCTATTATTGCGTTTGAAAAACAAAACCGAATAGATACGAGTACATTTCAACCAAAGCAAACTTAGAGAGTACGAGAGTAATATCCGATCCAATTTGATTAAACCGATGTAATGGATAAAATCTCTTTACAACTTTATTTATTGAAGAGTATTTTTTGCGAGAGATACAATATTGCTCTACTAACGATAGAAACTTTTGCAACAACAATTTCAACTACTTTTGTTTTCTCATTACACTCCATCGTTACGAGAAACATCGAAAACATTGAGTTGGTGAAAACTCAAAGTGGAAGTGGAAAACTCATTTTCGACTGGTTAAAATTTTCGTCAGTCAAATATCATTTTGCAAATTCTTTTTGTGGAGTGCCGGCAAGCGGTACTCCGCACTCCTAATAACTGTCACGTAGATTTAATATCAAATCTTCCATTTTGTACGGGCCGTACGCGTAGGCAATTTCCTTGCTAAAATTGTATTTAGATGGATACGAGTAAACTTAGTACATATGTGACCCGAAATACAAATTTCATTTATATATTCTCCATACGCACAGAACCGACGATATTTTACGACGCACGTTACTTTGATGGCTTTATGCTCTTGGAAGTTTTGCGTACCGCGTAAAAATACTCTATCTTTTACAACGAGAAACACGAATGAGCATTAACGAATATATTAAGATACGGCGGATTAGAAGAAATATAAAAATTATATTTGTATATATGCCACAGATCCATCTTTGATGTTCACATTCAAATATTTTCATGGTGCAATTGTTTGCATTGTCAATTTATATCACTGAGAGTTAGGTTTTTAGGTTTTGTCTTTGATAAGAATTGACTTACAAAAATCGTTATTTTTGTTCTTAAAGTATAATAACTCTACTTAAAAAATAATTAAAATAATTTATTATACCTTAGCCAAGTCTTTCGGAGTTCTTAGTTAGATACTTCTGACACCTTGACATATTCCAAAAATTGGATCCAATATCGAAATTCCCCGAAGCAGGAAGCACGAAGTTTAAAATCGTTCGACGCGTATTAGGCGAAATTGAGAATCCTCATTAAAATTACAATAACTTCTAATCACAGGAGTTCCTTCAATTCATATGAATTTTCGTCGTAAAATCCGAGTTCAATATGTTCTATATAAGAAAATAGGTACATATAGTTTAAATAAAACGATCAACGTCCCGCGTTTCGCCTAACAAATCGACCTCTTTGCCAGAATGGGCAGCCGTCTTTACTCAATGCGACTTCCTAGAGCTATCTATAAGGTCCCGGGAAATCTTCTTATATCAGATAATACGGAAGGGTTAAACGTTTCAGATATATCATAGCCGCGCACTTCACTTGATTTATTTTAAAAAGGCTAGGCCTTAGTGAGGACTGCGGAATAGACGACTGTATATGACAATGTGACTGTTATTTGTTATACTAATAACTAAAATGTAGAGCATAATGACTATTAAGATTCATTATTATCTTTATAACCTAATACCTTTATTTGCATACGAGCATGCGGCTCGTCTAATGGTAAGCGATCACCGCCGCTCATGGATGGACCTTTGGAGTGCCAGGGGTCTAGCATATCAAAATGCCTACCGTAAGGAGAGTGAAAGTAATTTGTTTTCTATAAATCAAGGGGAGGATAATCAGTTAAAATACAGATACTAGGTTGTTTGTAAACTTTGTTATGTACTTGTACGAGTTTGGTGGCCAAATATCAAATTCTCATATTTTACATTAAAATATCCGCAGTTTTGTATTGTATCCTGCTTAACTTAACCTCAAATCCGAAATCACTGCATTTGCAAATACCCACAAGAAATTACACAAACTCACCCTTAATATCCCTAAGCGAAACATTATAAGATTACAAGAACTAAGGTAAAATCTAGTTTCATGTAAATGTCGGGACGTGTGCTCTCGCTTCCGACTGTATCCCCACGACGGCATACATTGCTGTTCTTATTCAAATAAGTGGGGGCACCGATTTACTCAGGGGAGCCATGACACGGCGGCATCGGGCTAGCACACGCCGCAAACCGCTTAGGTACACTGCAGCCAACAATGTACGTGGTACATAGGAGACGATCGCTCCGTACAGTGACACAAAGCCTGTTAGGAATTTTGGTCTTGTTTCATATAATATTTAAGCTCGCGGTGTGGTTTTAGTTTATAGAATATTTCCATGAATATGAGTGGTGTCTGAATTCATGAACGGAGTTGTAAAATTTTAAAGCTTTAGGGTTTATAAAATGGACTGTCACATGAACTTGTTAATACGACGATTTGAATAACGTTCTTAAAACTGGAAGTGTTCTATTTATCCAATTATAGAATTCAAATCATTCAAATAGACAACGTCCAAAATGAGGCAAAAAATCTTCTGTTTACCTAATTCAGACCAACGTAAAACCTATAAAAAGGTCTATAAACTATTAAAAAATTGATAATATTTCTATAAAAGTTAAAAATTGTTCACATCTATGCAGCTAATAATACTTATTTTGCAGTACGGTTCCGAGACACATTTATCCGTCTGGCTTGTGAACCATAAAAATACTTCACGCTAACATTCCCTTTATTTCTAAGAGCATCCCGGTACTGTAGCAGCCTTCATTAATGGAAGGAAAGCGCAAAATGGCTTACACGCACCTCCACTAACAAACAGACACAGAATAACAGCGAATTTACATTGGGCCTGTGTAATGTCGCGAAGCAATCTCATTTTCTAGGGGAAACAGCGCAACAACCAGTATAACTTGACCTTTTAAATATAGTTGTTGGTTGCAATCAGAAAGGTCACGTGGTAATGGTCCTGTCATATCAGTTACGAAGCGCCGTGATATCACAACAAAGACAAATGTGTCACATATCTCGTAGACAGCTACAACCTTGACTTTTCCATTTTATTCAGCGGTACTGAATAAAAATGTATAGGTATATTCGCGCCGTTTATTTTGATGGTTGGTGCAGAGTATAAATAAAACGTCTCCACAAATACTTAATATAGAAACTATGTGTACTTACATTTAGTTTACATATGGACTTACAGACTCCGCGAATCAATGTTTTGTCAGTAACCTCATATTATGTTTTTGCTACAGAACACTTAATTTACATGCTATTTGATGAAGTTATGTTATGAATATTCTCATTAATGGTCTTTGATCTTATACCCTCAACTATGTACAACACATATCAATATTAACTAGGCGTGGTAAGGCGGATTTCCTAGTGTTTTTTTCCTTTAACGATAGAACCTGTTACACATACATGTATTGCTAAAAAAAAATGAATAGTGTATCATATATATTACGACTTACATTCACTGTTTAATGGCGCAGTATACGTTGTATAAAGGAAACAATGATGCTAATTTAACGCAAAAGAATCCTGGAAATGACATTTTCAGATGAATAAGTTATGTATAAGTATTTTGATAGTCAATCACCACGTACTATAACGGTGAAGGAAAACATCGTGAGGAAACCTGCATACCATACCGATTTGTACGAATTCATATGGTTTGTAATGTCCCTTAACCCGTCCTAGGCCAGCGTAGTGTACTATATGGCCTAACTCCTCTCAGCCGTGCTCTCAGTTAGGGAGGAGGCTCGTGCCCTACAGTGGGTCGTAGATGGAATAATACAGTGCAGTAAGTTGTAGTGAGGTAGCACCAGTTTATAGGTTTCATAGACATCAACACTTAATATATCTGGAATCGAATTATTTTCTGAGTATGTAGGTGATGGTAAATACATAAACGAATGTTCTGATAAGAACTGTCTATAAATAATTATTTGTACGAGCAGGAATAAAACCGGAAGAAAAGTTGATTTTGCAGTCACGTAATATAATATGGTCTAATTGAATCGCCGGTCACGAAGCAGTCCTAGAGATGTTAATGTAACGAAGTGTAAATGTAAAGCATTTGTAAAGTATTACTAATGATATTTTACTTCTCAGGCGCTCCTTCGGGCTATTGGCACATGAGGCCCAATAATCGTGGGTCCTAGGTAGTGTTGCCAGGTTTCGTTTTTGAAAATTCGGGACAGGACATTAAAATAAGCGGGATTATGAATTCTACAGCGGGACGCATATGAAAGAAGAGGGAATTATATATATTTTTTTTTGCTTTCACACATTATTACTCTCCCTCTTTCTAGCTGCATATACTTATCACATCGACAAACGTCGCGTCTCTGGACGCTCTCAAAGACAATAGCCGTTTTTGGTTATTATTATAATAAGGGAAGCGCAGCTCAACCAGACCAAGTACCATATCTCTCGAGCCTTCATTTCATGAGGCGTCATGGTTTCATACCATGCATACATACATAAATTGACGCCTTTTTTCCAGAAGGGATAGGCAGAGGTTTATTAACTTATTCCAAATATTTCTAAAAAATTGCATTTTCCTCTAGCGTTTGCTATGGGTGTTCATCGGGTTATTCCTTAAATTCTCAGACTAGAACTTTTTCGATTTACCAGAGCGATCTTTATTTCCAAGATGAAAATTTATATTTTCTGACACGCCTTTCCACATGAATTCTGACAAATTATGCTCGCTATAATGCTCGTAGAGAATTAAGTGAAGTTAAGATGCGTTTTTCTTTTAAATGTCATCTACATGTACATGTAGTAAAGTAAAATTCGCCAGTAATACTTTCTAAGCGGTATGAATTTTCATTGGAGCTAGCTAATATTCACGAAGACATAAGTTCACTAACAGTATTTACTTGCACATGTGTTACCATCTAAAATAAGACAGCTAGGAATTCGTGAACAAACCGCGAGAACTTATTCAAAGTCCTGTATTTTTTTGGAATCAGCCTATGGAAACGACTTTAGAATCAAATTAGATACTAAGTAGGTTATAATTGTAGGAAAACGCTAAATACAGTACGGATTATAAATAAAAGTGTTTAATATTTAGTTTTTTATTCGTTCTGAGAGGGGTAGTCAAAAACCGGGACATTTGGCGTCCCGCCGAAGGTTCAATCGGGACGCGTCACCAAACCCCTGAAAAGCGGGACGTCCCGCCTAAAGCGGGACACCTGGCAACACTAGTCCTAGGTGATATTGTTAGGTTTGTTAATCGCATTTGGGTTAATATTTTGTGAAAGCATTATTGATCTGAATTTAGACGAAAAGACGAAACTATAAAAAGTAAGTGTAGGATGAGTTTTGAGTAATTTAAACTTCAGTCGAACTTTTTAAAACTAAAAAAAAAAAAATTGATATGCCCGAGAACTTATAAAATGTATTTTATTTAATAGTTAGTACAGTAGGCTTCTATCACCGTAACATTACAAAGAAGAATAAAAAATAAATTATAGACACATACGCATATTTTTATTACAAATGATATTTTTTGTATACTCAACGAACATTAAAAATAAACAAAGCTTGAATATAACTTCCTGATAGAACTGTCAAATTAATTTAAGCAAGTATTGTTGCACAACGGTATTAATTATTTTTTTGTGTTGGTATGAATGGTATTAAGCAAATAAGACGTAATTGCGATAGATAAGAATTATTAAATATTAATTGACGTGTCAAAATGTATGAGTTACAGTTATAGGGTACAAAAAGCTACAAACCTATATAATTGCATGAATGAATTGTCATACTAAAACCTGAATGAAGAGAAACAACTTTGCAGCTTACGTCAATGAGATAAAAGAAGCCCTGGTGCAAACTCACGCGTAGGAAATATGTTGTTGTCTTAAAATTGCTACACTTATATTACTTATATAGAAGGTAGATCGTACCGCCCACATAGAATGTTGACTTTCGGATAATGTGTTTGTCTTAATAATCACGATAATTGTGCAAGTCAATAATGGTTCACATCTATGTTCAGGATTATCCATTTCAATGAAGAGCAGTTCTTGGGATATAGAGTCTCCTAAATACAGTATTAGCCCATATGCGTCCCACTGCAGGGCACGGGCCTCCTCTACACCCGAGAGTACGATTGAGAGTCGTTAGGCCATATAGTCCACCACGCTGGCCTAGTCGCGTTGGGTGACTTCACCATAGAAATTCTTACAAATCGCTATGGTATCCAAGTATTAAAACAAATCTTTTATTGTTTATGAAACCTAACATAAACATTATTATATTCCTTTGTGATATAGAATATCTTATAATACAACAAAATCATGCCTTATAACATAATTACAACATAATTAAATAGAAACGTAATATCTTTACTAGAGATTATCTTTCCATAGGTATAATTCCTACGCTCATTTAGCGCGAATGTTGAAATCTAACCTCCTTTGTTAATTAAATAAATAATGTTTCACTTAATAAGCAAATTAGGGTTATGAAGCGATTATAATCTTTGCAATACTTTGCATCATACAATTACGTCGGGTTACGTGGAGCGCGGTGCCCTAAAAGAAAATTTCTGTTGCAAATGAAGATAGGAGATAAGCTTGTTCTAGGATTTTTTCCTGCATTCGTAAGAATTTGTATGTATCAAGATTCAGCGAGATAAAGCTTATACACATATAGTTGGTATTGTTATACGTTGTTTAATTTTTTCGTTCATTTTTAATACTCTTTATTAATGGTATCGGAATCATATAGGAAATATGCTATTCTTCATTGTATTTTTTCCCAATATACAAAGAGCCGACATTGATAAGAAATGTTTGCCAAGAAGCGACGATATATTTATCTAAAACTCAATTTGCACAAAAAATATTAAAATATAAATATAACTTCAAGTAATTTATACGCAGTACGATTTGTTTACATCAATTAAGACACCAATTCGAGTTTACGTACTAACAATTCCGGTTTCCGTATTTTAAATAACAATATTAAAACAAACTGTGTTTCGGGACACTCTGTATAATTCGACTATGTGCCCTTACGTAACTCGGAAGCCGCGGAATTGTGTTGTTAAGGGGGAGAATCCTAATTTTCCCGTTTTCGTTTTCATTGCCAACGAAATTGCGAGCGAAGTAAAAAGTGTAAATTTATAACAGTCACGTTCAATGTTATCACAGTTTTAAATTAAATCGTGCTGTTTCGCCTTTTTGCCCCATCGCCTCCTTAAGGAGCGTGGTGACATTTGGAAACTTTTTTTTTCGGTTAATATAAATAATTCTGGCCGCTTTTTCCCAAAGGAAAGAGTGTAAATTACGATAATTTTCACCCCGATTGTATTATGGACTGTTGGTGCCTTTTAAATTTTGAGTTAAGCTTTTGTGAGTGAATATTCTTGGTAATAATTTATTTTGTTAAAAGTGGCTATATTCTTATTAATTAAAAAATTGTGTATTGCAATTCATTATTTGTCTACTTACGAGATTGTAGATGTAAAAATATTTTCACGCTGAATAGACTGACGAAAACATAACTTAAAATAATCTTAGGCATAAATTAGAAAATAATGACACCATGATTAGGATCAAATGCCAACCCTTTTCGCTATGGGCTATTTTGTAACATTTATTCCCATACATTAAATCTAATGTTGTCAGTTCGTTATATAACTAATAAGTGGACATTGGCCGTCATAATATACCTTTCAAAATAAGTCGTGATCATGAATGAATCGTGAGTGACCTTAGCTGATGGCTTTTATAATGTATTAGCAATAGCCGTAATATGATTGCCGTGTATTTTAAATTATACGAAATGTATGTGAATTTTCCGCATTAGGGTCGATTACAACAATATGACCCCGACACTAAAAGGTCAAAGTGACTAAGGAGTAGACATCATAATAAAACAAAGTTTAAAAAATGAATGGATCTAATTCTATTACAATTTACACGCCAATTTCAAAATTAAATTGTAAAAACAACAAGTAGAATTCCATAATCAAAGGCATTTTGAATATTTTTAAAACTAGAACGGCTATTATTGCATGTTGGTATTACTAATTTAATATATTTAGCGTTTATGTCAACTCGTGTCAAATAACGCGGAAGAATGCGGAATACGATACGCGCTACGACTGACAAAGTGAATGAATAAATCGCAATTTTTGGATACTCTAAAATAATAGGCATTTATAAAAAAAAACTAGGATATATAATATGTAATAAGGTAAAAGCACCAATGCCCGACACTGAACCAATAGATGACACTTTCGAAAAAATATTTTCTAATAAGAAAACTAAATATTTTAATGTCATTGCTCCTAATTTTAAAGCCACCTCGTACCATTTATGATACATGCCCAAAAGCTTGTTTGCACTGTCAGAAGTAAATTTCAATTTTTTTGTTAATTTACCACAAACAGTGTGATTTCGCGCCAATATGAGCGCAATTCTTAGCGTTTTTCTTAAGGAACTGATTTTCAAACGGTATGATTTTGTCTTATATTATATGACTTTTGGCTATATCGAGTTTCGATATTATATGGATATTACATTATTGATTTATTTGGACATTTCCTTGTTATTTTGGCTTGTTTTTGTATAAATTTTTAGTGGTGTCTACTATTAGTTCCAGAAATTGATCAAAATCTAAAAGATGACATGTGTAAACTTGGTAGTTAATTTTATTTATTTATTTAACTTTATTGTACACCTACATTATTATATATATAAATACATACAACATACATACATATATATGTATATACATATACAAAATAGACATAAAATGTAATAAATATATGCATAGTAAATAAATATAAAAAATGCTAATAGTAAAAGCACAACAATGTGTAAGTTCAGTGAAAAAGATAGTGTTCCTTAACTAGTGATTTAAATGATGGCAATTTGCGAGCCTGTCATACGACATCTGGAAGTGAGTTCCACAATCGAACAGCGAGTACGGGGAATGACTTGTTCATAAATGTCGTGGTGTGTACGGGTATTCTAAGTTTCAGGTTCTCCGATGACCTCAGGGATCTTTCATGGGAATCATGAAGAAATATAAAACGGTCTTTGAGATAAGAAGGGGCGAGAGGGTTAAATAATATATCAACTTATATTATATAAAAGTGAAAGAGTGTGAGCATTCCGACAAAGCCGTATGGGTAACCACTTGAGCTTAAGACGAAACTCAGAAAGATTGTCATATTTGCGTAAATCAAATACGAATCTTATGCTAACATTTTGAGATGCTCAATTTTATTTATTTATTTTATTTCATATCTGAGTTTCATTTGTTGTACACTAGGCTAATTAAAAGAAGACAGTGTCAACTATTAGGGGCCGTTCAAGTATTACGTAAGCACCATAGGGGGGCGGGGGGGTCTTTGCTTTGCTTATTTTGTATGACATGGGGGGTAGGGGGGTCTAGATGATGATTACGTCATCAAAACAATCTTAACAGGAAGATTCAAAACTAAAGATAAACACAAGGATGTTATGAAAAGAAACTTAGAAAATATAAGATATAATATGTTATATACAGGGTATATCAAGACTGCCACCGAAAACGAAGCCGGGTGGTAGTTTTAGTGAGTAGAAGAAACAATGCAACAAAAAAAAATATGTTATTTTATTTTTAGAATTATAAGTTCATTAAAACATTAAAAGTATATTAATCCAAAAATGTTTACGTAAGCACGGGGGAGGGGGTAAGAGCTTTGCTTACTTTTGCTGACAAGGGGGATGGGGGGGTATATAATTGTAATAAATCTGCTTACGTAATACTTGAATGGCCCCTTAGTCTACTAGATGTCCACTACTAGTATACATTAATTTCAGATTACGGTTTGAGCAATTACAAATGATGAGATGAATTAAGATCAACTAAGAATGATGAGATGGGAAAAAGAAAATCAATAAGAAAGATAATTAATTAGAAATTGATATAGGACTAATAATAATAAATTTATATACAGGTGAAGAAAATTACCACTAAGAAAATAAGACCACACTTAATAATAATGTAATTTAAAGTCTGAAAGAAAGAAGAAGATATTATATATGTATATTTTGTTACTTAGTTAATTCTAAAGCACAATCTGTGCTAAGTTTGATTTTAAATTATATTTTTTTGATAACACATAATATTAAAATGATGTTATAGACATGTCTATTATTAGTGCCAATTGATGTCTATTATTGGGGTATCTGATTTTTTATACATGTCATCTATTAGTGACTACGGCAATCCTAAGAAAATATTTTTTTTTATATAAAATAAAGCAATCTTAATTTCATTATTATGAAATAGTTAAATTCCAAATGTTGATCTAACAGTAAAAGAAAATGTAACTTTAATTTTTTGAAAAACATTTTTGAATTTTGAGAATTAAGTTTGATTTATCCTTAAATTGTCTACTATTGGTGCTTTTACCTTAATTGTTTATTCGCTGCATACATTGTTTGGAAACATAATTTTTAGGAGCTAATTTTAACACTAACACTTGTTTCTCATTTTTATTAAATCAATAAAATATCACTACATGTTAAAAAAAATGTAATTAGTACTTGTGTACTGTAAAATATGTCATGATCATTACCAAACAAATAGCAATTTCAATGTTCTATTTCTGTATTTATGGGCCTGGGTTTGAGACCGAACATTCTCTCGTAGTTCCTGATACCCACGACACAAGACTCGATCTTAGTGTGGGGTCAGGACTCAGGACTATGTATGTGACTGTTGGGTGTATTTATATATTTATTTACTTAACAGAATTACTTTCCAAATATTTTACGAAACTCCAATATCTTTCTTTCTTCTATTCAACGCACAGGAATTATTAAATCTAATCTACAGTTACAAGTTACAGTTAAGTTACAATTGAGTAACATCAATCTCTAATCACGAAACCATAAAGTCTAGACTTGAAATTGGTTAATGAATTTTATAGTACGAATTCGCGGTCTAGAAACTTGAAATATGGAACAACCGAGAGACGTAGCCTAACACGCTTTTCGAGGAAAATGTTTTAATTTTTAGAATTCAAAACAGAAAAAATACCTTTTAATAGTAATATTTATATTGTACTATAGGACTACCGAAAAACAAGTATTTCAATTTAATTTAAATAATGATATAATATAACAAATGTTAGTAAATAAAGATTAAGTTCCATTCTCATAAGATAATTCTCATAAGAGATATTGCATTGTCTACATGACTAACAAACGAACTTCGTTTCATTTTATGCCATTAAACTGACAACAACGACTTAGAATTCATATTTAAAAAGAATAACATAATTGTGATCGCTGTTAATAAAGGAACATCTAGTGCAATACTTTACACGGAAAAAGTCATTAGTTAAATCTAGCGCAAATAATTACATCCTAGATATCACCCTATATCATTCACGCTCTTTAACCTCCTACCGAGTCACTATATATACTACATATATACTATATACACTATATACTATAGTTATTCTATCCCATTTTTGATTACGCGCCTTTAGGTGCTAAAGTATCAAAATTAACAACCTACAATATTGAAAGGAACATAAATTATACAACGGTATATTTCCATTTTATCACACATATAACTCATTTTAATTTCTAAACAATTTATTCTCGAGCCTCCTTTCACTGCATAATTGTGAGTCGTTGACATAATATTCAAATAAATACTGATTGATACGATCCAATCAATGTTATTTATAGCGTTATTAGATGATCTCTTTTATTTCACATCCGCCTAGCTGATTAATTGCCGCGACGCAAACATAAATATAGAAAACTAATCTTTATTCATAAACTCATTAGGCTACTGATCAAACTACCGAAATTTTATGGCACTTAAATCAGGTAATCATCAAATGAAAAGAAACTGTACCTTGTTGTGAACAATATGACGGTATAAATTTATCAAAACGTTATAGCTTCTTAAATTTACCCGAGTGTTACACATTGAAATAAAACTAATTCTCACGAATTTTCCCGTTTTGGTTTTCGCGAATCGCGAATTTGGTTTTGTCGGGAAGTTAGAAAATGTAAAAATTAACCAAAACCGCGAAAAAATCTATAAAAATAATTTTATATCAATTTTAAAACTATTACGCACTGTCTCATCTAAATTATTTTTATTTCCATAATAAGTCATCTTGAGCGATAATACGCTAATGACATGACTTATTATTATGTGACCATAAGTGATAGCAATTTAAAACATGTAGTCATTACATGCATACGTAAACTCACGATTACAATACCAAAAGCGTAAACGTGTCAGTAAGGTCACGCACAGTTCAGAGAGCTTATTGCTGTCCCAAATACTGAAGAAGGCGAGCCTAAATCCAATGAACAAATTGTATTTTGCACATGCAAAATACAATTTGTTCATTGGAAGAAAACATTTTCTTACAATATTTATTGGAGGTAGGTATCTCATATGTCAGAAGATGCCTGGGACACCGCAATGTCCATTTTTACCGCCAAACAGCAGTATAAACGCATTGTTGTGTTCCTGTTTGAAAGATGTTGTAGCCAGAATAACTACTAGATATATTGAGACTTAACATTTTATGTCTCAGAATGCCAAGCATTACTACTGTCCATAAAACGGACGAAACATAATGTTTCTTCCAATAAACGAAGAAAAAGTAATTTGTGATTTACACATTTCGAAAAATCAATTTACATCCTAAAGATCGAATCCGCGACATCTACCTTGGTAATCTGGCACGCAACTAAGCTGTCGTAACATTTTCAATTCAAAATTACATAAAACACTTCACCATAACATTAATTTTTTGCCTAAACTTGTTCGAAACCTTAAGCAAAATGAAAGTCGGAAAGAATGCGATGTGTATACATAATTAAGAAACGTGTCAGTGAAATCGACACGATATTCTGGCGAGAATTCTGTGACTGTTTGACCTTAACATTTGTGCAGGTGTACATCCTACTGAATGAATAAGAATGGAATTTACACCTTTAGCATTTTATCTAGCATAGGCTGTGAAATGTGAAGGTCTACCGGTACCGGTTATAGATAGATTGATGATAGTTCAATTTGCATTGTTAATTGCGACCAGTTTTTTTTTAAATTGCTTAAGTATTTTCTAATAATCTGTACTCGTAAGGACGCAATAAGTTAACCTTAGGTGTGGTCACGACTGTTAAGCGGATGTGAATTTAAATAGGTAGTACTTTAAATTGTATATATTAATTAATAACTAATATTACTAGTATAATTGAAATAAAATCACGAAGGAGTATTAAAATTAAATCACTCACACATACACAGAAATGCATACTTTGAATATTATTGAAATAGGAATTCCTTTTTCAAAAACAAATATAAAAAGACAAACGACAACTCGTTTATATTGCGCGCTATATTTTCACAAAAACATTTTATATTTTTATCATCAGTATAAGGCGATAAAAAACATCTTACCTTATAGATTCCATCTACGAGTTTGGTAAGCTCCTCCGTCTCCATAGCGAAAGATTTTCAGTAAACAAATATCGGAATCCGTTGATATTACACTTGAAACTTCATCTGGACGTAAACAATAACCGCACGAACAATGTTCGATTTTAACACTGAACACACAGAATTCACATTTCAATGTACAGTCCACGGTCGACTGTCTAATCACTCAAGCAAACGAACTCACTTTCGAAGACATCTGAAACAAAGAAAAAAAAACAATTAACTTTCGATGTTTAAAAACAAAAGTGTTCTGAATTTGAAAAGAGTTCCGTGAAGTCTCCTTATCTGGCATTCAGTGGAACAAAAGAGAATTTTAAAAAAGTTTAAAAATAGAGTTTTTCGGCCACCTGTTATTGAGATAAAGTCGCGGTGCGCGTGCAGCCCGGTCGGTGTTTGCCCGTAGAGTCACCTATCGCTCGGCGGAGGCACAAATGACGATTAGAGGTGCGATACAAGCCAGATCACTATGAGCTTGTAGCGATGTGGGGTCTAAGCTGTGCAGCCAGTAAACACCGAGATTCGGCTGTTTAAGAGGCAAAGGTCGTTGACACGCCGCGCTTCTTTTCCTCGCAAATATTCGCCTTGGAGGCACAAAGTTTGTTTACCTACTTTAAATGATATCGGAGTATGGAATATATATTTAGGATACTAAATATTTATTCAACATTAACCGACTTTTTTATTAATTTATTGACTCAACAAATTTATTTGGTTAATTTTAGAAAAACCGACTGCTACCAAATACGTTGTTATTTTTATCTAGCAATCAATAATACATTGTTTAATTCATTGCGTATCTGATTAGTAAATGTTTTGGACTTTTAACGTTGTGACAAATTAAAATAAGTAGCCAGATACATATCTGTCGGTATTCGTGACAAAAAATATACACGGAGTTACGAAACTTTAGTCAATGCCACAGTCGCAATCAGACTTTGCTTAATGCCTACACGTAATTTGCGGTGCAGGTGTTACTATCGTGCTGTGCGTTCATATATCACGATGCAGACAATTTTAGTTGAATTTAGGACACCGACATAATATATTGGACTTTGTATGTATTACCAATCGACATTGGCCTAAGCCTCTATTAACAGTTTTCCAAGCCAGAAGACAATACGATTTTTTAATGAGTCCATGTTTTTAATTTGTAGATGTATGATGGTTTTAGTAACACAAAAACATTTTAGATATAATTAAGCATACACAATACACAAAAACTTTAAAAGCTTTTTATACTCTAAGTTAAGTTTATACTCTAAAGCTTAATATACATTAACTTCTGTCATCAGCGCCTTAAATTATACTAAATGTTCCTCCTAGATATAATACTAGCTTCAATTCTCATTGTCATGTGAACAGCCCTGACATATTATGCAGAATGCAGATATTAAGAATACAATAGACATCGAGTACACTTTCATTTTTATCACTGCCCACGTGGCTTGGCGTTGCCTTGTGTCGCCCACGCCTATGCAACTCTGTCATAAGATATTTAACAGATTTCGACAAAGACGCACCCAACTTTTACTTCCTTATACTCTGTAAACATCTGTCCACAAATAATTGCGTAACTCATGAAAATGGCTATCGTGTTTACCGTGTAAAAGTTATGTTTGTCGTGTCCTCGCGTTTTAAAAGGCAGGAAGTTCTTAGCTTCCTTGACTTAGAACTGAGATCACTTGACTTGTTAGTAAATATGTATGTATAATTAAATATTAGTTTTGTTTCAAATCAAAACAAACACGCATCAAAAATAGCTGACAAAGAAATAAAAATAAGATTAAGTAACAAAATAAAAAATGTGGTTTCTCTATTGCATATTTACTGGTAATAGGTCTCTCATTTGTGAGAGGCCGCCTAGGTAGATAACACTACAATATCTACTTCTCCCGCCATTTAACAATGTAAAAACTGTTTCAGTTTAAAGGACATTGTAGCCAGAGTAACTACTGGGCATATTGAGACTTAACATCTTATGTCTCAGGGTGGCAAGCGTAGTGGAATGCCTATAATTGCGTTATTTGGTTTTGCTACTGTTCTTTAGCAGTCGAAACGCTTACCACCAGGCGAATGGCATGATCGTCTCGACGTTCACTGCAATAAAAAAATTTGAAAATGTAAACTCAGTCATAAAGAAATTGAAATATGATAAAACTCAAACTTTGAAAGTGGCTGGGAGATATTTTAAAAACCTCAACAAACTTATTTGGAATTTACAAGTCTGGCGTATGTTAAACAAACTTATTGGAAGTGTAGCGAACGGTAACCGTCGGCGGCGGAACTATCTAGAAGTTTTTTAGCGCGTCACATGCCGGCACAAAATATAAAACACAATTTCTCAGCGGATCCGTAACTTCATTTCGAACGGGAGAGATTTGCGCCGTGACTCCGCCGGCGCTGCATATGCAACCGTGCCGGAAACCAATGCATCGCTTTCCTTTCTTTTCTTGCATCCCTTAGGCGAAAGATACAACCGTGCGACGGTTGCTTATTTCTCCCGAAACTTGTTTAGCCCGGATTGGAATTGAGGATTTCCACCGTAACAAAACTCGTAACAAAAATCAGACACCAAACTCTAGGTATTGGCATTCGTTAAAGGCTCACCAGGCTTGAACTTCGCAACTTTGTTTTCAACTCAACGAATAACTCTGAATGCTGAATCGGCTGAATTTGATTTGTCCCGTGAGAAATAATGCGATTGTGAAAATTATAGTCTTGCGCCAAGACAAGGGGTGTGATAAAATATTGGAATATAGTCGTGTTAGCAGAATGGCTGTGGACCGAGGCGGGAGGCGCTCGCGTGTTCTGCTGACGAACCTTGTTATCGCGAATATTATGTGCGACTGCATATTGCAGCTGAATATTCATATTCGTATTCTAGTCTGGCTCCGTCGGACTACTTCAAGATAAATGGGATTTTTATTTGAAGAATTCTACGGCCATACATACGCGTGCTTTATTGAACGGCTGGTATGACTCGACGTATGATTTAACTTCTTTATTTTCAATATTCACGCACATTCACCTATAATAACAGCATAATATTCTCTCTGTTATAAAATTAAAATACTACCATAAATGATCCACACAAAAATACAGAAGCTTCTTTTACGAGTATAAATTCCAAATGAAATAAGAAAATACTTACATCGGAGCTCGAAAATAAAATGAACATCATAATGACGTGTTATTTCGCGTCATTTAACGCACAAATTCAGTTGCAAAAACAATGGCGGAACAACGGGCGAGCGCATGGAATCATTCACCTGTCAACTGCATATGCGGACTTATTCATTAATGTGATTCCCATTCGCTCTTGGGAAATTTCCCATAATGTTCTTGCAAGCTGCCAACGCGGCCGCTCAATCATTCAGGAGCTTTGTACACTAAGCTTCGATATTGTAATAGCAATTACGTAATCGTCCATGTCTGCATACGTTTTGCTACATCATACTACATCCTGACAATGAATCTGCATATTATTAAGGAAATAGAATAAATTATTGCACAATTTTGTTTTATTTGAAGGATTTATGCGGTCTTGATTAGCTCTAGATTCGACATTTCGGTTTTCGGTGATGTTACGAAAATGAGAATATATTCTTATAACGTTTGCAATTGACTTACTAACTCAGTCAAGTTAGTAAGTAAACAGGCATATAATATTTAATTGAAATAAAACTATTATTTACGGATTTTATCGCGCATTTGGTTTAATTTTTACAATCCGCCCCGTGACCACGAAAGCAGTAAATTGTAATCGAAACGTCGGAAAGTTAAAAAAAATTAAAAATGAAACCAAATTCGCGATAAAATCCGTATATAATAGTTGTATTTTAATCTAACCTACTAACAAAAATGATTGTTTAATTTGATTTAAATGACTTCATTACTTCATATACAGAAGTCGTTTAAATATTCACAATTACTACGTTTTTTTTAATTGTGTGAATTGTTTTGACCTCATAACTATCTAACTCATTTAAAAAATATATACTTATTTAAGTTTAAGTTATAACTAAAAACAACAAAAATCCGCCATTATCAAAATCGGCAATCATTGAAAAACAAAACCCTTCTTAAATAGTGCCACGTCACGTATTTTTCCAACCAGTATTAATTTATATTCCATGCGAAATATAACAAATTATTGCCCGTTGATTGTTGCACGTTTGAATAACGCCCCATGTGGCCGCCAGCCCGCATGCATCTGACAACCTGCAAAATTGAATACGTAGTTGCCTACATCATGCGGAATGGGGATTAGGAAACTTAAACTACCTATTAAAGATTAAATCCCGATGTTTTATGCTGAAAATTCTAATCGAAACAGTTTGGAACACGATTTCATTAAAGCACGTGAAGTTTGTGATTAGAATTTGATTTTAGAACGCTTCAGCGCCAAAGCATTTAAAGCGTAAGGTGAAATAAAAGATAAAGCTAAAAATTTGTGCTCTAAGCAAGCCGAAATATTCTAGTAAAATGTGTTTCCATTTATTTAACATATTTAGAGATAGACGAATAAAACTCGAAAAACATGTTCCTCTTTGTATTGATTTCGATAAAATTACCCATTCAACCGCGAGTGACAGAAAATTTCTCATTGTGTTGACAACATAACGGTGTTCGGATCTCTGAGTCGCTCAAGTGCTAGAATGTTAACAAGCTGTTTTCATTGTCTCATTGTGTTGTAGACTGTACAATGTGACGTCATTATAGATGCGACCAAAACCGCACGTCAAATTCACACTAGTGAAAATGAAATCGTCCCAATTTGCGTGCCAATTAAACGAACCCTCTTTTGTCTCACGAACGTACCAAGAGAATTAAATTATCGTTTTTTATTCCTTAGTTTTGCTAAGGGAATATTTTCATTGACCTCTCCAAATATATTTATTGTCAAATATAATCCCTATCGATATCATAGTCTTCAACCAAGCGAAGTCCATCACTAGTATAGGTCCGCTCCAAGGATTTCGACGTTAATCATACTACAATAATGACATTTATAACACAAAACATATCCAGGTCTTGTTTGGCAATGATTAGCTACAATACTCAAACAACTATTTTCAGAACAAACTTTTAGTTGCGGAGTATAAACCAATAAGTGATGTATCGCTAAAAGTTACGCAAAAGTAAAGAGTGCGTAATCTGTTTCAATCAATCAACAACTTTCGTCGGTACATTAGCATACCACCTGTTTATTGTTAGGAACTATTAGCCAAATAAAAGAGTTTTTTTAGATTATTCAAATAAATATATTTTCTGCCGGAAACATAGTATCGAAATGTCACGCGACCCGACCCGACGTTAAGTCAAATCAGATTGTAATTTTTGTAGTTGTTTTCACTATAAACATTTTGGTAATAAATAAACACAATAACACGACTGACATGATATTAAATTCAACGTAATCGAAATACAATATCCGCATACCACGTAAAATTCAGCTAGCAAAAACATCAAACATTTCTGGAACAATTTGTATTAAAAAAACTTTTGTTTTTGGTCTTGAAACTTGTAGGTAGTATCAATCTTTGCTGGGTTTCTGTTGTTCTATACTTAATACCTTTCCACTATTTCTTGATTCTGTCTTTAATTACTAACCACCAATTCAATCATTACTTAGCGTAATTTTACGAAGAGAAACTATACTGACGAATAATTTAATCGACAATTAACTTCGCTGTGTGCGGCCGCTAGAAATAATAAAATACAATTTCGAGATGACTTATGTTCGTCATACAGCACATGTTATTTTTCACAAATTCATTGGTTACACTCGTCCCGCAGTACTTTCGTCCCTAGTCAAGCCCTTCATTGCTAGGTCTGTCCAACCTAACTAGAGTGATAAGCAAATTCCTAGTAAATCCGGTATGGTGTCTACATCGCTAACTACGAGAAAATTACTGTAAATCTGTTTCGCATTACAGAAATACGATTTGCAGACGCCACCGCTCGCGCTGTATATCTTATTACTAATTACTGGTGTGATACCTGTCTCTTGTAGGTGGCAGTGTCGGGTAATCTTCCTTTACGTCACTATTATTAATTACCATAATGTTCTTTAAAGTAATGACGTTGATACAGAAATAGACGTGGATTTTGATCATGAAAATCAGCCGTGTTTAGATGAAAATGTTGGACGCCATTTAGTCATAATGAGTTTGATATTTAGTCGTGATGGCTTTATGTTTGTGCCTTTTTGTTGTAAGAAATTTGATCCATCGATAAATACGCTGCGTATTAAATTTTAGATTATAGATATCACAGCGATAATAACTAATGAAGATCTTTTCGCTTAGGGAGCATAGTTAATAATCACTTAGATTCACCGGATAATATTGCTGATGAAAGATCAAATACTATCTTAGACAAAGCAATTTTAGCAACTGTTTCACCTCAATTACTAATCAGCGACCATGCTGAGATGTAATGAGCAGACATCTTAAATTGAGGCTTTCTAGGAAAAAAATACAAAGTGAAATTCGAGATATTCAAATAAGACTTGTCGAGAATAAATCCGCCTTTGATAGTGACATACACATGAAGCTAGTTCGTGTAAAGTTTGCCTCGATGTAAATAGTCAGACAATTGGTTTCGTGCGCCAAAAGGACGGCGCGACTGAAGATTCAGTAAACATTTTTAGTAGACGAGACGTTTAATGTTATTCGGTATCGCCCCTTCGCGATACGATACGATTGTTCAATTGGCGAGAAATTGCGACGCGACTAAGCTTGCGGAAAATTGGCGATATCGTTAATATTCACCCGAAACCGGCGGTTCACGTGGCGACTACAAATAACGAGCAGACAGCCCCCATAGATTTATGCCCTGTCGTTTTAAGTGATATATAGGCCTCACCCGACCGTCCTGACAGATTCGTCCAAGAATACCTTAAGTAACAAGACCTTAAATAGGCCCGTCAAATTACCGAGCTCCCAATATATTTTGAACAGTAACCTCACACTTTCTATACAAAATGTGGCATAATCCCGTAAGACGTGTGTATAATAGAGCGGTAACTTAATCGAAAAACCATTTCAATGCAATCTAAAAGAAATATACGAGGCATTCAGGTAGGGTCCATAAAATACGATATCTTGACAAGCCCCAAGACTCAGGTAAGTCTTAGTAACTTTTTCCGGGGTGTTAAGCTGCTCGCCTGGAGAAATTGGTGACAAAAATATTCCGGTCATGCATAGCCCCTTGTTAACGCTCCCCTAAAAATACATGAAAATTCCCCCTTCATGACACAGCCTGTTTCTTAAGGCTCATCGGTCGCTTCACAGCTTTTATGATACGTGGTTTTGTTGTTCGCTTTTAGAGGTATTACTCTTTAGTTGGTTACTACTTGTTCACTACAAAAACTCGATTTCATTGAATTCCTTTTATTTCTGCCTCGATAAAGAAAACCCATGCGCAATTATATGAGTTAATAGTACTAAAAAGTTTTCGATCGCAAACCTAAATTTTAAATAAATTCGAATAGTGTGTATACCAACAAACTTTCCACACTCGATGAATGACGAGCCAATCACGTCAATTACTCCATCAAATATTTGCCAAATGTCGCGACCATTTAAAACGTAGACTTTGCACAGATATGCGCTGTGATAACCCAATTCAGTGTAAGCCGTGCATAAATCGTGTGGCATGACCGTTGGCCGAAATTGGCGTTCTGTACGGGAAAACTTTATTTAGTTTCATACTCCCTTTGCTGCTCTAACTGTATTATTTTTTTCTCTTTATATCTCTCTAAATTGAGTTCGTGTGGAACACGGACGATTTCAGATTTCGGTAGTGGTTTGTTATCTGTAAAAGCTATGTCGGTTAAAGTGAATGATTAGAATGAATGGTTTTTGTAGAATAATAAACATCTAGGAAATGCAGTTGAATATAAATTTCAAATGTAAAAGTTTTTGATCATACATTTGTGTCATTATGCTTATAGAACTTGTCAACCCAAACTACGCTCAATAATTTTAAAACCGTTACATTAAGGTTGACCAACCCGCAATAAGCCAGACTAAACCCTCTTTATCGTACCGTAATCCCGTGCCCTGCATAAGACGTATATATACTAATTTACCAAACTTATGTGACACAACATAAAACCAGAACCGATTCCATCAATATTAACGACTAATAAAAAAGAAAGGAAACGATAAATATTATCCATTAGTCTACAACACTAACAAAAGCGCATGAATCACGGCAAATCAGGAGTATCAAGGTAGTTAATTGCGCGGGAAACTTACTCAGAAGTTCGTACAGTCCCGTATTATTGCGAGAAACGTTTTTCCTCATTAGGAGCTCTCGGGCCTAATAACCGCGCCTAACGAACGATGCCGCAGCCAAACTTGTGGGATTAGAGAAAAAAATATTATGGAAGATACCGACTGTCTGGTTCAGTCTACAGAAAGAATGGTTGTCTGTTGTTTTTAAAAGGTTCTGTTAGGATTGTTTCCGATGTACGGTAGTTGTTTAATTGATTGTACATACATAAACTCAGGCCTTTTCCCCAGAAGGACTAGGCTGAGGTACCAGGACATCTACATTTCGCCTTGTATGTTCCGTCCCACGATGTGACAGGGAGTGAGCCAATCGTCATATCGGGCATAAACTCCTGACTTCGGGCTAATAATGAATAGAAATACAATAGATTATTTATATTTTAAAAACGCAAAGATTGAATAAACCGTTATGTGTTAATAGTTTCTAAGTTATGGAGCTGTATACATACTTGCTTGAGGTGTTCCTCAAAGCGGGGATATGTGTCCTTGCTGTGACTGCAAATTATGATATAAATGATAATAATAATGTATTATTATTTTAAATAACCCATATTAAGTAATAAAATACGTACTTTTAGGTCTCGTTATATCAATGCAACAATTCTCAGCCCTGTCCTTTCGTTTTCATCTTACTTTCCCTCACGTTCACACTCACATTCAACAGCTTCACTCATGACAACATAACATCAAAACGTAAACCTATTTGCCATGTATTTTATGGCACGTAATTAAAACAACACCATTACTCAAACGTACAAACATCTACACTGATGCCAAGGTGTTAATTAGCTGTTAGCAATCTTGCTCACCTCTCTAGTAATTGCTGCAAATACGCTATATTGACGCCTGACACGGCCATTTTCCTTGACAATATTCAAATGGCATGGAACTTTCTAGTCACCGAGTATTGTGCACATGAGGCTCGATCCATCAATCAACCCTGTCAAGCAGCCGTGATGCTCGAAGTTACTAAAGTTAGCTCACGTATTAGGTATATTTTAGATGAAACTATAATTTGTGGGAGATATACTACGTCAAAAGAATAAGTAATAGATCTATTTAACTACTTTTAATTATTATTATCTATTTAATTAATTAAAAAATAGTAAATCGTTAAAACTGAACGTCAGAGAAGAAAATAGAATAATTATAATATCGAAACATTGCCAAGATAAATAGAATTTGTGTTTGCCGCGCGCTTTCTTTGATCACTGATATATGAGTATATGTAATTATTGAGACTCTATAATCTTAGTTACTCTTTACACCCCTTCAATTCCTTAATTATTTTTTATACTGGCCTGGCATAATGACAACACTGCGCCTGATAGTAAGCGCAAATGCCGTCCAGGCAGAGTATCGAATGGCATCAGACGACAGTCCCAAGACATTCGATACAATTAAGCCTGCTAAGAAGCCTCTTCACACTACGGCGGAAGGACCCGAGAAGAATGATAATGATGCTGTGAATTTATACGTATACAATAAAAAGTCATAATACTAAAAATAATAACCACAAAAAGATAATCCGTCTAATATCAACAAATCAAAAATATCCCTTATTGTATAAGGGCGTACATAATCTATTCAAACATTCCTAATCTCTATATTACCAATGAACAAAGCGAAGCTTCCATTTCTCATTACGAACAATTTGTGAACGATCATCCTTACAAATAATACACTCACAATTGAGCAATAGTACTAAGAAATTAGGCAGATGTGCAATGCAGGGAGTTTTATTACTGTGGGCCCGACCCACCACCAAATCGATAGAATAAGTCGCATGATTTTTAATTTTAACATGTTCCTTACTGCTTACATATAATGGTAAAGAATAAATGCAAGTGCATTTCATAAAAAAGTAAATAAATGAAAATACTTATAAATATACATAAATAAACAATGCAGATTTTAACATCATTGAACGATAGGTATTAGATTAATTTGAATTTTCACTTTGAATATCTCTTCAAGACTTTAATAACTTTTTTTAAATAGGAATATTGTTACTGCAGTTTCATTTAACTACAGTATGATTAATCTGGCTAAAATTGCGTAACACGTGATGTGGCGTAACATGCATGAAGTCTAAGAACAAAATGCATTATTTCGTTTAGTGAGTAAGAATTATACATTTTCCTTTCTACTTCCTATTGACTTTAAAACGCCCACAAGGCACTTACGGGTAATAATAATTTGTCACCAAATTAGATTTTAGGCCAATTTTATAAAACAGTTGAATGACTCAAACACCTCCAGGAGTTATTAGACCCCCTTCATAGATACCCTGCGGCGGTACTGGTGTCCGCTATTTACCAAGCGGTTAAATACGACGTTTATATCCATTAAGGGCACTTCCGACACGTAACCGGGTAATCATATTCCGAGCAGGCACAGCATAAATCATGAGAGGATAACCGGGGGGCAAAAAACAACGTGGCCGGACCCAAGTACCGCCCTAACCGCAGTTTATTGTGGGTTTACATTCACTTTATTGCACCTTCCATATGTAACGCACATTATCGCGGGTATAAATTGGTCGAACAAAGGAATTAAAACGGTCTTTGGATGTTAAGAAGGTTGGGAGAACAGAGGCCTCTTTCATGATCGCGAATGTATAGTCTAAGTATTTAATGTGTTATGGGAATTCTTTGTCGGGCTCACAATGCTCACAATCGCAATGTACTCTACATTGCACATATGGAGAGTAAGGCACAGTATCTTGAAAAAAAAAAGTGTTTAATAAACATGTTTCTAATCAAACTTTAATTAATGAATAATGTGTGTGGGGATAACACAGTTATACAAGGATGGAAGGATTAAAAATGTTAGCTCCTATATTTTTTATGAGTTTACATTCTCACCCCTTACGCACTACTATTACAGTATTGCACCCCAATGCAGCTGAACAGCTTCTTTCCATCTCTTTACCCACAAGGTCACTGCTGAATTGCGATAGCGGCTTGTTATCAGTTTAAAACAAAATAATTCAATAATAAGAATCTGGCGTAACACTATCACCAGCTGAAATGTTGGGTGTCGATAAATTACTGGGGCAACCAAAACCCCGCTCGTTAATTTAGTTAGGTAATACGTTAACATCATTACTCGCAGTAAATATTACGCTACGTTGTGGTATTTTGTTTAAGTACAGCATTAAGTACGGAAATTCAGCAGTAGGTTGTTTATATTGTGATGACATAATACAAAGTTAGTAAATTATCTATTGCTTTTATGGAGAAACCACAGAATGGATAACAGAATGGATAACAGATCGTGAGACAACCTGAATCCCTAAGATTTGTCTGTAAGGATTTCGAAAATATGGAAAATAGAGCAACCAAATCAGACTTTGTAGTCGGGAAAGGCCTACTACCGAAAGGGTTAATCAGGGAGGCAGCGGCTCGTAATAGCCCAAACCTTCTTCAACGTAGCTGAAGTCTTGCCCGCAATGCCAATTATCTTATGTCATAGGTATCAGAAATCACAGACGAATCAGAGACGAATGTCGTCTTGGAACCGGAAACGATTATATTATTGATCTCACAGTCTTCCGGCTTTCTTTCCCACCATTATACCAAAGCTTACCAGTAAAATAATTACATTACAATTTATAGTTACATAAAATTTTAATGAAACACAAATGTATGTTGTTTTCTAAACGAACCACGTTGTTTGAAATCTAATATCGATGGTGTAAATCATTCGAGCATGTATTCAATTATAAATAATTGGCCCGTTTTAAATAAACGCGTGACGCCCACCTAATATTTCATTTGGTTAAAATTGTTATTGATCATCTGTCACGCGATTGATACACTCGGTAAATAATTTAGGATTTATGTGCGAACATTTTGCGCCGTGCGGACTAATTTATTAATTTTAAATTTATTTTACAAATGTATTAGCCTCTCTACACGATGGGCCAGCAAGTTGGCCATCAATGGCCACGGGAATGATGGAAACGCAACTACACGAAGGCGTCAGTCAGTAGTGATCACCTTTGATGTGCGGCGGAAAACCCGACACCGACGCCATTCCAAGACCATCACGCGCCATAAGCCATTAGACGCCACTACGCCCTCCACACGATGGGCCATCGTGCTGGACCATCGCGATGGCCCATTGTGTAAAGGCGACATAACAGTCATTGTTTGTTTTGGTTCTTGAGGCCAGGACCAAGCGTGGCGTTGGACGTAGCAAAGTGGACAGACGATATAGTAGAAATGTATAGTAGAAGGAAGTCGCTACACATAGGTTGCTTCCTACAGGTACAGATCCTTGAACGAGGCTTATATTTAGTAGTGGACTTCCTTAGGCTGTTTTTTTTTCCTTTTATTAAGTACGACTTGATCTGGCTTATGTCCCAGTCGGAAGGAGAGATCTCCTGTCAGAATTATATTCGTATTAAAGAGATGTGTATAAAGTGTGATGGCTTGAACAAAACAAATGCTTTCAAAATCAGTATTTGTAAAACTAAAAAACATTGCAGTTTCTGACACCCAAGAACCAATAATATTTTATGAAGGGTCAGAACTTTGCGTATACTCGTAACTGTTGGATGTATTTATTTTGTACTAAGGACCGTCCGTCGACCAATGCACGTGGACAACTTGACGATAAGCGTTGCCATTAGAAATCCATTATTCTAATAATGCAATACCTGGAATCAAGTATTACTAGATAAATATATAAGCTTCTGTAAGAAGGTAACTTTAATCATTTAAAGTAATAAAATACAATATTATGCATATTTTATATATTCATACCAAAACTTCGCCATTTAACTAATTATATAAAAATATACAAGCATATAAAAGAAATGGTCACTAAAGAATGTTAATAGACTATTCAACCAAAATTCATATTGATCTTGTTTAGGTACCTAATTTACAGAACATAAATCTTCAGCTGACACATTGATACCAAAAATCCAAGAGAAAAGTTAATTTAAATTATTAATTTTAAAATAGAATATTCGGTTCGTTATAGAAAATGTTTATAAATTTATCAAATATTTTCACGTCCGATTTCCCAAAGCGGTCATAAGTTACGCAAACCTCGGAAAGAAATCAAAGGCCAGAATTAACATTTTAATTATATTTGAATTTCCCCGCCATTAGTCATTGTCAATTTCGACAGATCTATTATAGCTTGTATCGAAAATTCTATAAACATGTCCACTGATGACAGTAAGAAATTAGTTTACCGCTGAAGAGGAATTTGGAATCTTTTTCTACGTCAATAGTTCTTCTCAAACACATACAATGTCACGTACATAATTATGTATATTGCACTTTATAATGTTCACCCATATGTAAACTCTCGTCTACTCGTATATCTCCGGAGAGGTGCCACTCCTGTCATTAACATTTCACCCCCACGATATGACATGTTTTTTTTTTTATTGCTATGAATGGCGAGACGAACATGTCGTTCGCCTGATGGTAAGCGATACGACCACTCATGAACAGTAGCAAAACCAAACAACACCTTGAATTACAAAGCAATGCTTGGCATTCCACTGCGCTCGCCATCCTGAGACATAAGATGTTAAGTCTCAATATGTCCAGTAGTTACTCTGGCTACAATGCCCTTCAACCCGAAACACAACAGTGCGTTTACACTGCTGTTTGACGGGAGAAATAGACACTGCGGTGGTACCCACCCACTTGGCCTCTCACATATGAGAGACCTACCACCAGTGACATGTGGCGAGCCTAATTTCATAAAATGATTTTACCTGACATTGATATTCTATCTTAGGGTCTAATCTCGTATATATGCTACTACAATACTATTGAAACAAATATGTTTGTTATATATATAGGTTTGTAATATACATATCTAGATATTGTTGAGTATGTAATACAATAAAAGCCATAATTATTTATTTTATCATTTGTTGTACAGCTCTGTAACCGGATGCTCTAATGATACCTTCGAATAACACATTGTAAAACAAAGCTAAGCCGAGATTATAATAATTATAATAAATGGCTCCGTCGGGATGAATATAAGCTCAAATAATAACTATCTCACAATCTTATGAAGCACATACCTGGGCCCTTTCATTGCATTAAAGGGCGACAAAGCATTCTGCAGGGAGTGAGTACTTTTCACATGTCTGCTTTCACTGCGAGATAAACCGCTTACGTTCAGAATACACGTTGTTTAACGTTCACATTTGAGAATCTGGAAAATATTTCACTTATTTCAGCAGTCCACGCGGCGCGGCGCTAAGTTGGCTGTCTTGGCGTATCGCGAGCGTAATGGATAAAAATGAAATGGTCTGCACTAGACATTAAATGTATGAATTTTGCGAGCATTTTTGAATGTTTGTTTATAGTCAAACTTTGAAAAATGTATTAAAAACTTTTCAAAAAACTGGCATGTGTTAGGTAATCTGGCCTTTTGCGCTTTTACTTGCAAAAAATCCGTTCCCATAATTTTAACACAAAATATTATTTTATTAAATGCGTATTTTTTGCTTCGGATAACAAACACAATACATAATATACATTAGTATACTCGTATAGTGGCTGTCTTTTAGCACGCTTCGATTACTGTATAACTTAGTACCCAAATATATCAATTTTCCAAGTCTCTTACAGGTAAAACTTAGACATTAGTAGCAAGTAAGTAATCGATGTTTCACAAAAGTGGAACATAAACGAAAAGTTCTAAGACAATAGTGGTGAAGGAAAAAGAGTTTCTCAACTAACTAATAAGAAAAATAAAAATAAAGTCATAGCACTCGGGCGGAGTTGTGGAAATAGTTTTCGGTTGTTATTCGCAACATTATAAGTTTCGGTGACGTCATTTCCATTCAACTTGCAGACTTCCGGTTAACTCCCAAGTTCAATGGACGCGATCGCAAAAATATTATGTGGGAGGGAACATTTCACAAAGCCACTTAGGAGATTTCTGTGGATATTTCACTATATTAAGTGGTATAGGATATTTTTTAGTACTTTTTTTATACTATCAATACAAGTGGGTGAAGAATTGAACTTAATACAGCCACGATGTCGCAGTTGGTTAGATGCCGGCTAAAAAACATGAGACCGAGGGTTCGATCGCCGTTCTGAAACAAATGTTTGTGTATTCCACAAGTATTTGTTTTGGGTCAGAGTGTCAGTGAGGCCGAAAAGTCTCTCGTAGTTTCTGATACCTACGACAAACTTCAATCTTGGTGTGGGGTCAGGACCATGTATGTGACTGTTGGGTGTTTATTATTTAGTAATAGAGTAGACAAATTAGACGAATGACGTAATAAGACTTCATTCGATGTTACAACCTCTTAATAACTCAACTTTAAACCAATCAGTGACTTTCTTGAAAATAAATGTTTGTGGGAGATTGGTAAAACATCACCAAGCATCTAAGGCCGTCTTAGTTGTTTCTAACCTCGGCCGTTGCAGAAAGTAATTAAATTGCAAAACGAATAGCGGCAATTGGAAATAAATTACGTTCCACCTCTTTAAATAGCAAAGTGAGAGACAAATGGACGTACTAATGAAGTGTAAATCTCGGATAAATAGAATTTTACAGATGGTTTGACAGTGTTAAACACCACGGATATTCTGCGCCCTATTACGAGTATATTATTTGCTTAGAGAGATAAAAGGTAATTTTGGCTACAATACGTACGAAAACATATAAAATAACATGAACACAAGTAAGTAAAACAAATACATACGTGGGTTATTATAGCCGCGATCAAGCATCAACCCAGCAATATGCAATGCTGTAAGGAGGAAAGCACTGCTGATTACAAATATACGTTTGGAAAACAGATCGCTGACTAGTAAATAAATCTTACAAATTTCATAGATACCAAGCACATACTAAATACAGTTATCAGTACATCATCAATTCAAATGTCTGTGAGTACTCTGTATGCACTATGCGCTATGCACCCGTGATTTAGGATTCCTTTCAATTTACTCCACATGTTTTACGATCTAATTGAACGGAATGTTTAAAAATAGTGCAGTTCAATTATTATCCACTTTCCTCTGTAGCAAAGAGGAAGCCTAAATTTTAAGCGACAGCCTCCGTGGCGCAGTTGGTTAGACGCCGCCTGTGAAACGAGAGGCCGCGGGTTCGATCCCCGCACCGAGAGAAATGTTTGTGCGGCCCACAAATATTTCTTCCGGGTCTGGGTGTTTGTGAGACCGAAAAGTCTCTCGTAGTTCCTGATACCCGCGATACAAGACTCGATCTTAGTGTGGGGTCAGGACTATGTATGTGACTGTTGGGTGTTATTTATTTATTATTATTATTATTAATACAAGGTAAAAATCTAAAATTTAAACAATTTTAAAGTGACCTAAGCCGATTATAAAGAAACCAGGATATTCTAAGAACTCTAATACTTGATTAAATGCTTTGGGAAAATGATCGCTATTTTTTTCACGTAAACTTCATCGATATAATTACCAGGGAAAACAATGTTAGCTGTTTCATAGGCAAAGTTAAACACTATAATATATTTATCACTAAATACAGTTATCAGTACGTCATCAAGTCAAGTGCCTGTGAGTATTCTGTATGCACTATGCGCTATGCACCCGCGATTTAGGACTCCTTTCCATTTACTCCGCGTGTTTAACGTTCCAAGTGAACGGAATATTTTGCAAGTACTAAATTACTTCGCATAGAATAATATATTCTGATTTCAACATTCCGGTCTTGGAGCTACTGCGCTATTTTTAGTACACTCCTGATTTTGTATGTAATTCCTTGCTATCTATACAGGGTATATCATGACTTCGACCGAAAACGAAGCTGGGTGGTAGTTTTAGCGACTTCAGACACAATGCTAATAAAAAATTCCAAAAAAATCCGACGATTTTTATGTTTTTTTTTCCTATCGTTGTATATGGGGGGGTAACATAGTTTTTTCAAAAATGATAGTATACACCCTCTTATTTTTAAAGACGCTATGATACTCATGGGTTTAAATTTTATTTTAGCAACAACTATAGATTTACCAACCAAACACGATGATATTTAAAAAAAAAGACTTGTCGCGTTTCTTTGCGAAATTTTTAGTTGCATTGTATCTGTAGTCACTTTAACTACCATCCGGCTTTGTTTACGGTAGCAGTCTTGATATACCCTGTATTCGTTGGAAAGGATATCCGATTGACCTTAATGAATCAAGAATTGTCACTGCACAGGAAACGAGGAAGGAAGATAACTCCAGTTCATGTAATTATAAAAATAATAATACAAATAATAAAGTTATGTTTGAAAATTAAATAAAAGAAATGAAAATATTATTTTTTTATTGCTATGAATGGCGAGACCAGCATGCCGTTCGCCTGATGGTAAGCGATACGACCGCTCATGAACAGTAGCAAAACCAATCGACATCTTGAATTACAAAGGAATGCTTGGCATTCCACTGCGCTCGCCATCCTGAGACATAAGATGTTAAGTCTTAATATGCCCAGTAGTTACTCTGGCTACAATGCCCTTCAACCCGAAACAAAACAGTGCGTTTACACTGCTGTTTGACGGGAGAAAAAGACACTGCGGTGGTACCCACCCAGATGGCCTCTCACATATGAGAGACCTACCACCAGTAAAATTTTTCTTTGTATTCCTACAGTTTTTACGTGTCTTCCGATAAAACTACTTTATCATATTTTCCCACATTTATTTAAACCTTTACATAAACTTTAGAGAATTTCTAAACTACACCTAAAACAGTTTAATATTAGTTGAAGATAAATTTATACCGCGTCTTTGTCAACTATTTGAGCTCCATAACTAGTTCACGGTAGTTACGATGGTGTTAAGAAGTTTATTCCTACTATAAAAGTAAAAGCGAGTGTGGATGGAAGAGTAGGTAGGGGTCGCCCTCACCGAACCTACACCATTTAAATCGGTGATACCCTCAACAAGAGTCAGATCAAAGTACCCTGACTCGACGAGAATGAAGAGGTTGATAAAACAGGATGAGGGACGTAATATGTCAGGATCGAGCAAAGTGGCGGTCTTTAGTCTCTACCTACCCTATGGGATACATGCGTGATGATTATGTATGTATAAGAATAAATACAGCGTAGATAATGCATTAGGCAACATAGGAAGGCTAACAATAGCTTAATTTCCCTTTACATTCACACTCCATGCGATTGTTAAATCTGGCACTAATCGGATTGCTATTTGATGCGTCTCGAGCGGCGACTGTGAGGCATGCACATCGACTACAAACATCAATGGAATTAAACACAATGCTATTACACGAGTATACAGTGTCATTTTGTTAATTATATTAATTTATTATGCAATATACGTAACACACAAAACATAGATCGTCAAACAGAATACAACAGGAGTAAATTCAAAATGAAAATAATCAAAAAAATATTTAATTATATAAATAAAGACACACAGTACGTTTTTCTAGATACTTTCTCCCACGTACTACAAATCTGTGGAACTAGTTTCCAGCGGCAATATTTCCAGCCAGATACGACCTAGCGACCTTCAAAAAACGAGCGTATTCCCACTAGGCCGGCAACGAATCTCTATGCCCTAGGGCGTTGCAGATGTTCATGGGCGGCGGTGATCACTTACCAACAGGTGAACCGCATGCTCGTTTCCCCTTTATAATATAAATAAAATACACCCAACAGTCACATACATAGTCCTGACCCCACATTAAGATCAAGTCTTGTGCCGTGGGTATCAGAAACTACTAGGGACTTTCCGGTCTCACAAACACCCAGACCCCAAACAAATGTCTGTGGTTGACCCAAACATTTATCTCGGTGCGGGAATCGAATCCTCTGCTACGCCACGGAGGCTGTAATATAAATTTTTTTCATATTATATTATATATTACAATTTTGTCTGACGATTTAAAAATCACACTTATTTTTATTTGCACGTATATTTTTAGGTACCTTTTATTTGCACGTTTTAAATTCTTTACATTGCAACAGTTATAATGTGTAATTCAGAATTATATCAACTCTTGCATATATGTATCAACAAAACTTTGGGCAATAAAACCACCAAAACACCAAAATATCAATATCATCGTATTATTTTACAAAACTACCTACAAGTTCCATTCAATTTCCAATTTCAGAACAGCATAAGGACCATTTAGTTTGATTGGTATAATGAAGATCCACTCTGTATACAATAGTCTATAGACAATAGTCACGTTAACATTGTTATCGCATATCAGTTACAGCGAGGCAAGCACGGCATTAAATATGAAAGCTCACAGAAATTCTGTCATTGCATTTTAAATCCATTGGGAGCATTTTATTTACGGTTGCATTGCATTTGTGGCGCAAACTCCGTATCGGGAGTTATTTTGCCAAATAAAAATGTTGATATTTTCAGCTAAATCCGTGGTGGAGATTTTGATTGCATTGCCGTTTAGTTGTGTTTAAGAGACGTCCGATCAAGTACAGTTTACAAATTATAATTTTTGCACAATTTGGCGTTGTAATTTATCAGTCAATGTGAAATTATCATCGATTTATTTTGTGATAATTTTCGCTTGAGTTATATTCGCATCCCAACCCAGTGGTAATAGCGTGACGTTGAATTGTGGTAATATTTAATTATACGCAAGCAATGCCAGTAGAGTGTCGGTGATGTTAGTGAACAAAACATATTCTCAAAAAAAAAAAATCTGCCAGGCAAACCCATGATGACCCATCCACTAGTTACCCGTAATAAATCCCAATTAAAATTAATCATACAAGCTACATAACGCTTTCAATCAAATAACAGTAAGAGAAATTTTAAAGCCGCGTCTCGGTAACTCGTGTTTATAACTGTATTTTCAGTGCGGGTAGCTGTAATCGGTTTAGGAGGCGGCCGGCAGACGTGCCGCGCCTACCGGCACAGCCAGGCATACCACGGACCTCGCCGCCTACCACTGGATCTCGATCTAAACTCCTCAGAACTTCAGGCGACTCAAATAATTTATTTAGAATTATGAATGGAAGTGGGTGATGTGAAAGGGCGCACAATTGGTGCGAGCGTTGTATGTCTTCATACCATATTTCGACCTTTTGAGTAAATTTCTACCTCTAAAACTAAAGACTCTATGGCAAAGGCACAAACAAAAATTCTTCTCAAAGGTTAAATGGGTCTTATAATAACGCCATCTATTTACCAATAGACGATATATTGAATTACCTCGAGAGAATTGTGGTTCTAAGTCTTAACGTGCAGAAAAATGTACGTTTTATACTGAATCACCGACGGTATTCTTTAAGAAATATTACGCATAATATATTTCAGTCTTTTAAATCCTTACATGTTTGATTTAACAATTTCCTTCGTGTGTGAGTTGGCGACGATTCAAACTCTGGCATATATGAATGAGTCGTTTAAAGAATGGTGGAAAACACGGGAAGGAAATGCGCATGGTATACACGAAAAATGTGAAGACTGGATTTAACAAAGGTTTACAATTTAAGCTAATCAGCTAAGAAAATTTGAGTAAAGCAAGTTTTAAGTGGCCCTTACTGTTCATATACACCCGACTAGCCAATAAACAAAAGCTTGGCAACCGATGGATAATGGACTAAACTTTACAAAGAAGATATAGTTAAATGACAGAGTAATGTTCAGGAGAAGGGTGAAGCATGGCGAGTAATAACGGAACCATAGCTTTTTTGCGGACTATGCCATTCGCCTAACAATGCTTGGCATTCGCCTGCGCTCGCCATCCTGAGAAGGTGTTAAGTCGTAATATGTCCAGGAGTTATTCTGGCTATAATGCCCTTTTAAACCGAAACCCAAAAGTGTGTTTACACTGCTGTTTGGTGGGAGAAATAGATATTGCGGTGATACCTACCTAGGCGGTCTCTCAAATATGAGAGATCTACAATGAGTAAAATATCCTCCATATAATGATCCTTGTGGGGCTTAATAATTCAGCAAAAATGCTTTTGTTGAATATGTATATAATCATGGATTGTTGTTTCTATATATAATTTTCAAATTGTTATAAAAAACCTTATCCTGTCAAATTGGATTACTTTTTTTACTCTTCTCAGATACAAAAGTGCCCAAATTAAATGTGTATTCTCAATCTCTGTTACGTAATCACCCGCCGGCTGATATTTCAGCTTTAACAAGAACAGTCATGTTATTAAGTACATTTTTGGTTGCTCATATATTTTAAATAGCTAGATAACAGAATAGTAATTGATGGCAGTAGTTTAGAATTATAATTTTCCATGATTAATGAAAGTGAATCAAGCGAAAGTAATATTAAATGATTTATGTAGCAAAGTAGAGATCCCATAGAGTCTGTCTATCCCTTTAGGATACAGGCATGAATATAATGTGTGTATGTATATTTTATTTTAAAAATATTTTGAGCTAGACGCAACATTATGTAAAATGTTTGCTCCGGCGCCGGCGATTGGATTATTGGCCACCGTCCGCAATCCAGGTTTTATATCACGTGGTCTTTTAGTCTTTTTTGGACGCGTTGATAAATACTTAATTGCCCTGTAGCCAGATAACTATTTATTATTTTTATTTGGAAAAATATATGAGAGGCCGCCTGGATAGGTATCACCGCAATGTCTATTTCTCCCCACAAACAGCAGTGTAAATGCACTGTTGTGTTTCGGATTGACGGACATTGTAGCCAGAGTAACTACTGGACATATTGGGACTTAATATCTTTTGTCACAGGATGGCGAGCATAGAAGAATGTTAACCATTCCTTGGTAATTCGTGGTGTTGTTTGCTTTTGATACTGTCCATGAGCGATCGTATCGCTTACCATCAGGCGAATGGCATGCTCGTCTCGCGATTTAACGCAAAAAAACAGGTTCATATCTAAGATCTATATATTCCTCGGATTACAAATTAATCTTCTCCAATAAAAGAATGATCACAGCAGAAGGTAGGATGACCTTAAATTTTTTGGGCCATATGGTGGACAAAATAAGTAAATATATTGTAATATGCTCTATAAACTACAGATTAAGATACAGGATACATGAATTACATTACCATACCATATTTAATCATACACTACATCCTGACAATAACATTCAGTTACCAACTGGCGACCATAATTCAAGCTGTATTGAAGAGTTTATGCGAGCAATAAACAGATATTAAGTACTTTGTTGTTATTCGCGGAACGCAAAGACAACACGTCTGGAGGGCCTTCGGAAACAAAATAAATTGCAGTAAATCAATCAAACGGCACCGGCGTCTGACGGTCTGATTTCATAAGTGGTTACGTTTCATTTCCGATGTATTTTTGATTAAATTCGCATAAACATTGCGAAGAGTTTTATTGGAAATGAATTTTGACTTCACCGCCGCTGTTTGTTTACGCTTGATTTTATTTACGAGTCGTATTTTTATGAATCGATGGTGTAATTACAAGCCTCGAGGAGTTTCCAAGTAGGTTTCTTTTGAAGATTTCTTTTCAAGTAGGAATTTCGCTATTGGTGTATAGCATATTTTAGATCTAGATCTAGACTGGTGGTAGGTCTCTCATATGTGAGAGGCCATCTGGGTGGGTACCACCGCAGTGTCTATTTCTCCCGTCAAACAGCAGTGTAAACGCACGGTTGTGTTTCGGGTTGAAGGGCATTGTAGCCAGAGTAACTACTGGACATTTTGAGACTTAACATCTTATGTCTCAGGATGGCGAGCGCAGTGGAGTGCCAAGCATTGCTTTGTAATTCTAGGTGTTGTTTGGTTATGCTACTGGTCATGAGCGGTCGTATCGCTTACCATCAGGCGAACGGCATGCTCGTCTCGCCATTCATAGAAATAAAAAAAAAAAAACTAGATGGTAGAATAATATCAGAAATCTTAGCACTAATCCATAATACAATTTACTTATCCCTATTTGTCTATCTCTAAAGAACATATATTTCTCTTAGCTCTTATTACTTGATTTGAGGATCAGTGTTATTGCATTCTCTTTATTTCTAGTGGTACAGGCCGCAGGATCGTAGGTGCATTGTTGTATGGCTAGCTGTTAATTAGAAGACCATTCTGCTCTTTTGATGTTCTTATTACTGAGGGACCATTCCTTACATCATATTAATAAAAAATACAGCATTCCGCCGACAATTTCATGAGATTATCGTACAAGATAAAAACACGCACAAAAAACACCACTACTAACTGCATTCCAGGTGATAATGAAATCTCAGTTCTAGTTCCGTAGTAATAAACAGTTACACCCAGTAATACCAGATTCCAGACGAACGTAATTACTGTAAACGCATGTCACTGCGTTTTATGACCATGACTTTGAGTAACAAAAATGTTAGACAACTGAGCAACTTTCTCAACAGCGGCCCGCTTTCTCGATACTGTTTTTAACAATTAGACTAGAATATGGAAACGGTGTTAGGGGAGCTGTGTCTACATCACAAATTCCGGACATCAAGCCTGCTCACATGGACTGCATTGTAATAGCGTTGACCCGGCCCGCGTGCACGCTTTGGCATTTTGTACTTATTTAACTACAAGACATACCTCGGGATAAATTGCTCACTTACATAATAACGCCGTCTGGGACAAGGAATCATTTTATTTTTGAGTAGAATTTCTGTAATGGCAGAGGTTTGTTGTCGTTTTATGGTGCGTGATGAGTAATGACTCGTAATATGTTAAGACTCCTTTAAATGACATTAACAAATTGTGTTTTATTAACGTGTTTGAGACGAAAAATGATATTACATCTCTTTTAAATTGGTACTTAGGAAAATATGGAGCACTGGCATATTATTTCGAAAATGTGTATTTTTCCATATTCTAAATAACTTTAATATCAAAATAGAATGTTTACTACAAGAATTCTCAGCGAAAAATATCCAAACATCATTTTTTGCTGCTACTTAAAACCTTGTGGAGGAGGGCGCTGCAGTGGGACGTATATGGGCTGATAAAAATACATACTTAAAACCTGAACTGATTGGCAATTACAATTCAGTCGCGACGCTCCCTGCAAGAAAGTCAGCAAAATCTGGCGAGATTTGATAAAACTTTCCAAACCGTAACTCAGTTGAAAACTTGCAAAAGATACGCCTGTCACCGTCCGATAGTGTTATCTCGCATCAAAGTTGGAAAGCATAAAGGAAGGGCCCGGATATGTGGTTATCACTCACCTTTATAGGCCACTAATAATGAGTTATGAGCGACTTACGTCCCCAGATTCTAATGATATAATTGACGGCGCAGCAGTTAAAAAGACGGGTTGCCAAACTTAGATGGTATCGGGAAGGAAACGGGCTTGATCAAAACCGAGAGAAAAAAGTTATGCTGTATTTTATTCCGCAGTTTTGAATGAGGAATTTCTACTGGTTATACAGACTTAACTTAGCAGCTGAGAACTGGTATATAATTTTGTAAATAGCATAGCAGTTAAAATTAAAAGGTATTTTAAAAAATCGATTATGGCTAAATACAATTTAGAAGTTCTGGAATGGAAACGGACAAATTCATTAAAAAATATAGGAGTTTTATTTTAGTTTGAATATCGAACATAATCAGTTGTTGCGATATTATTTTGTTTTAAGGTTTGATCGTGAATAGATCTTTATTTTCTAAATTCAAATAACATCTACTAAGCGTAATTTGCGGAAAATATTTGTTTTCCTTTTACCCAACACAAATTGCACTTTCTTAAATAAAATGTGGACGAAATTTCGTATTTTTTGAACTATGAATAAATACAATTTAGCTTGAAATGGAAGTTGGAGGCTTTGACCAACGCAAACGAGTCGGAATAACATTGACTGTGAAGACCAATGCAAACAGCTTGCACCGTGACATCGTTCAAATGTTTATTTGGGTATAAAACAAAATTCCGAATGGAATATTTTGCAACTTTCTAATATAAATATTGGTATGAAAACGTTGCATTAAATTGAACGTACTCGACACGCTATTAGGAAAAAAGGTTTTTCATAAACTAGATGTTTCGTTTTAAAATGCAAATATTATGCAAATACTGTTTGATATACTTAATTCAAACATATCCGATTCTCAAAGTACTTGCTTGCATTATATGTAAGTATTAAAATAAATAGAATTTAACCTGTAGAAGTATTAAGGTTACGTTATTTGTTTTTACAAATCAAATTATTTAAATAGTCGCAAGATACAAAAAATATTCAATAATTTTCACAAAACTTTTTATAATTACTTATTTCATGAAATACGCGCTTGTCTTTCAATACTATAAGAAACACATAGCCGTTAAATAAATCGGAGGCGAGTACCAAAACCCCTTATTTCCACGTGACGAGTATTACACAATACATATTGTGGGACGCCATAAATTCAATGTAGAAGAAAAATTTTCCCGCCACCACGACGCGAGAATACCGGTGTTATGGGCTTGTTTGCCGCTCTCCTATTGATTTATTTACCCAATAAATCTAGCAGCGGATTAATCAAGCCAACTTTTGTCAACTCCGCAATATGTCGATTGCGCGGTGTATTTAGGAAAAAACTACGAATAGCGATGATTCTGTACAATTGATTATCTCCGGGCTGCGGATGTCCTTTGTGTAGTAGTTCTGGTATTTTGGTACAGTAAAAAAGATATAGTTATAATAGTTTACTGTGGGTTTTTTGTCTACATAGGTAAAATTTTTTTGGAAAGATACCAATGAGTCAAACAATTAAGGGAATTGTACAAGTATAACTAATGAATTTATAGAACACATTATTTTATTATTTCACATATATACATATACATATTTTTATACATCTATTTTCTATATACTGCTCTATAATGTATGCAACTGTTCTATTTAACCCAAATTTGAAAAATATAAAAAAGTTTCGCATAAAAATTTCTCCATTTTACGCAAACCCCTTTTCGTAGCGTACATCAAACGTATTTAGATATTAATATTTAAAGAAGCTCGTGTGGGTAGCAGGTATTTACTTAAAATAAGTATCCTTTTACGGCTGCTATTTACTACCGCCGTGGAATTTTGTCTAGAAGCCAAATTGTGTAACGGCCCGGCGACTGCCGAGGTTTTATTGCCTTTTAAAAACACTGACAAATTCCCTCCCTTCACAAGCTGAGTGCAGTAAATTCGCTCTGAAGTACGTCTGTCCATAAGGATTTTCCAATAGCTGTAAAATATTTGAAAGGTTATAAGATAAGAGTATAAGACTGAAAACTTCTGAATCTTCAAACATATACATTTATGTTCAATAATTAATTCACTCTCCATTTTGAAACTGGTTGAAAATTCACCGACATGTACAAAAAGTTCGTCATACGGTATAGTTAGAAAATGTTGCTACCTGGTACCTCATTTTTTAAATCAAACGAAACCTTTTTCGACTACGCAATGGTAATTAAACAGCAAACTTCATCCGAATACTTTTCCGAAGGTGAATCACGAAATACTGATATTAAGCAAAAATACTCTTTTTTTCTGACACAGATAACCATAAAATAAATCACCCTAATTACTTTTGTTTAAAACTGAACTAATTAAGATGTTTTGGCTTTTTTCGTCGCCCTGAAGAGTCGGTACCCACAAATTACTCAAGTAATACACCACTTGTAGGCCTAAATCAACAGAGGGAGCGACTAAAGTGTCGTGTCCTTAAAAGTTATAATTGATTTATTAATAGTACTGTACTGTATGAGCCCATATACGTCCACTGCAAAGCTCGAGCCTCCTCTACAATCTAGAATACGATTGAGAGTTGTTAGGCCATATAGTCCACCACGCTGGTTTAGTGCGAGTTGACGGACTTTACATAATACATACCATAGAAAATAATACTAAAGCCACAAGTATCTTTGACAACCTCCTTGATACTGTTGGTTAAGAATCAGCTATGAAACAAACTGCAAATATATTTCCCGTGCCGGGCGAATGTTTTGATTGGGTTTGGATGTTGGAATTTTCGATACTCTTATTATCCTTGTTATAAACTTAATATCATTATATGGAATCAAGACTACATGTGGGTCTGTTAGGTATATTTTTATCAGTATTTTTTTTTAGTCAAATCTAACCGTAGCTTTGGTCTTCTACCTAAGAAAGTTAAGTAAGAAGTAATTAAGTTAGACCTGTTTACTGCCTAATATAGTCTTCAATCTATAGAATTGACACTGGATAAGCCAATCCTTTATTCTCAATATTAAAGAAAAGGATGATTTATGAAGGAATGTTTATTAACTTGCAAAGTGATTTTAAATCACCAGTTGTATGAGTAATGTTTGTGCCTGTCTGTCGTTAAGTTTCATACTGTATTAACACGTGTGAATATCTTCAAGGCTATAACTCTAGGTTATCTAACTTGAAAGCCTACGTCTAGAAAGCAGGTTCAAATTTTGGGTAGGGATTTTTCGACACCAGATGCTGATTTAATTGCTGGCAAAATGATTATAACTAAAATTGCTTGCTCATCATCATCATCATCGCCTATTCGCGTCCACTACTCGACATAGGCCTCTCCTATGGCACGCTACTGGGCTTGATTCCTTGCTCACTAGTAAACAAATGAAAAGCTGTTCAAGTCAGCATTTCTTCATTCAAACGAACTTTTCAAATGTAAATAACAATACATTAAAATAATTATACATAATTTACTAATGAGCAAAATTTTAATAAGATTTTTTGTAAAACATTTGTGTAGTTGGAGAGTAATTGGGTTCAATGTTTAAGTCCGAACTAAGAAATAAATTGAATATTTTTATATAATTTGTATTTTCCACCTAAATTTCAAAGAAATTGTATCCGTAAGTTTTGCTTTGTAAAGCAACTGGCAGAGAGTTTTGTAAGTTTCTTGAAGTCAGCATCAACAGTTGTTAGAAGTACGATGTTTTTGTTTCATACTTTAGTTTTATACAATTCACTAAAACCACAGAGTACATTGTATATAACTTAAACGTAATATTATTATTTTGCAGCCTCCATGGCATTTTTGGTTGAGCGGCGGAGGTGTAAGGAAATGCTTTGCGTTCGATTCCGTCCCGATATTTTTAGGACCTAAGATCTAATCTTATGTCAAGGGTATTAGACACTAAGATAGACTTTTGAGTGTCACTTATGCCTAAACCCGAAATAAATACCTCTGGATCACACAAACATTTATCCTAGGGCGGGAATCAAACCCGCAGCGTCTCGTTTCACAGCCGGCGTCTAAACATCTGTACCACGAAAGCTGTCAAATATAAATTAGGTACAGTTTATTTATATCTCCTCTGATCACGTCCTCGAAATTTCCAAGAACCAAACAAAATGCGTGAGTAAAATAAAGATTAAGAGTTTCATTTCTTTTTTTTTTTTTCAAGTTCAAATGTGATATTGTAGTCGGTTGTCGCTTCCCATGTTGCTTTAACGACATTGTATTTAGCTTTTACCATAATATTGAAAGTGAATTTCCTCCGTTTCTAAGAGCCGCTTCATCAAGCCGACCCACTTTCTATAGAAAATGTGATATCGTCATTATATTCAATTTATCACTCTTCACTAAATTGTTTATGACATAAAATTGTACGCATGTTTATATTGTTTAGACAATTATATTGAAGACGAGAAAGACTTGCAACCATCGTTAACAATTTATCATATTTAATTTTCCTTCCAAAAAAATACGTAGGATTTTATATAGGACAAGCATAAGAGACTTGTTTTATATGTTTTCTGTCTATCCTTACTTTATACGTACAAACAATGTAAAGAGATAACAGGACTCTTTGGCTATGTCGCAAAGTGATTGAGCTTTTAATTTTACGATCACCTGCCATCCTAACATCAAACCGTTTGGGATTCGTCCTTTTAGTCTAACACGCTGGCTTCACACTGATGGATGCGGTTCATCAACATTCTAACTTTATCACATGGCGACGTAACATTTCTTAAACATTATTATTATATATAATATAAATAGTCATTTTGTGAGTTTATATCAGTTCATCTGCGTGCCGGAAATCAAGACCTGGATGGACTGCTCATATCTTGAGCAGAAAAAAATCAAAAATATTTATTTTTACGATACGACCGCTCATTGACTTCCACTGCTCATTCCACTGCGCTCGCCATCCTGAGACGTAATTAAGTCTCAATATGTCCAATACTTACTCGGGCTACAGTGTCCTTCAAACCAGAATGAAACAGTAGGTTTACACTGCTGCTTGGCGGGATATGTCTAATACATTGCGGTGGTAACTACCCAGACGGCCTCTTATATATGAGAGACCTACCACCAGTTAAAAGTGTTAGTTGCTTATATTATGTATAAAACTTGGTATAAGATTGTTGTAATCAAATACGAAAAAAAAAACAGCTGCAAACAGCATTTACGCTCTACTACGATGTAATTTCTAGAAAAATGAGCCGAAACTTTATAAAATAAGCCTTGTTCAAGTACAAAATTATTTTGTTAAGAACACCATTTTTTTGGCTTGTTGCTAACTTTGTTTCAATTTATTTTCACACGAATAATTCCTAAGATACATTGTAAGTTTTCTAACAAATTTTTATGCTTTTATGTAATTGATTTTAGAAGCATAGCCTTAGGGAGCAATTAATAGAATTATACCTAAAGCTATTATGAAAAAACTGCTGATATAAAAATTATCATCTATGCTTCCATGCCTTCGCCCATCTGATTGATCTGCCACTGAGCGAGTATTCCACACACCCAAGGTAAGGTTGTTTGCATAATACAGTTGATAAGGCTTTAAAAGACGATGTCATAGAAAAAAGGCAAAGCGGAGTAATCAGAATTCCGTTTAAACGTTGATCTGTTCCAAACAATTCCAAAATCACCCTCAATAGAAGCAACTGAGCATTAACTAAACCGGGTGAAACCGGGCCAGCTGCTAGTATTCAATACAACGCCGCATAGTTTCCAATACAATTGATTATTCCGTGTGTTAAATTGTGTACGCCGTTCTAGATAATACTCAGTGCACATAAGGGCTTTAATCGCTTGAAATGTCCCGGCAAACAAGGTGCATAGATGGTGAAACACCTTGAAGCTTTGATTAGAGCGTGTTCCCGCGTCAGAAGCGTGAACCAAACACAATCCTAACACGGAGCCCGACGTCCCTAACAAAAGCACGCTAATGAGGAAATCGTGTAGACACTATCGACTATCATATGCATTGATTGAGTGAAAGTAAGCGTAATTGTAGTATAAAACCGGTGTTGCGACGCACAATGCAATAACAATGTAATAAACGCTGTGAACTTGGTAGAAAAGTAGGACGCGCGGTACTGTTTGAGATGAATTTAATTTTACCGAGTTCTGATCTCACGGCACGTTACTTATTTTTCTTGTTATATTCACGTTTTCTTGAAAGTAACTAAGTGTCCATGAAAGTTGGCTTTTATTTTCTTTCCACCAGTTCTTGCATTTTGTATCATATGATAGCGTAGCGTGAAATTTCAAGCGGCGAAAATAGTTGTACCGAGTTGTGTAAGACTTGTATTACTGGTTGTAATACATTTTTAACGAAAATAAAAACGTATTTTAATATGAATAATAAATTCAAAATATCTTGTACACAGTATAATTTAAAAAAATGCATACACAAAAAAATGTAAGCTTGTAGCTTGGCTGTTGAAATCATATTAAACACGCCAATATTTTTACGTACTTCGTAGCAAGAAAATCACATTTAGTGGACCGAAAATATTGAGTATATATTTTCGGTCTACTAAATGTGACTGATGTGTAATGCCAACCCGCACTAGGCCAGCGTGGTGGACTATATGGCCTAACCACTCTCAATCGTACTCCCGATTGTAAAGTAGGCTCGTGCCCTGCAATGGGACGTATATGGGCTGATACAGATACAGAAATGTGACTTTATGCGGGCCAATAAAAACCGTCTTAATAAAAACCGACAAGATTATTAACACCAAAATTAATTTCCCACAAACCTCTTTACACGATGTAGACTTAAAATCTAAATTCCGTTCACAAGGCGCACCTTTACTTTAAGTGTAATTGCAAACTACGATAATTCTGATTGTAAAACATTACAACCTTTCACACAAATTATTAAGGTTTACTACTAATGCTTAACTCGACGCATTTTAGCTGTCAACGTATCGATTTCGTAAAATTTGTGAGGTAGATTCTGTATAGCTTTTGTGTTCTGTATCAGCCCATATACGTCCCACTGCAGGGCACGGGCCTACTCTACAATCGAAATAATCGAATCGAATCGAAATCGAAATAATCTAATACGATTGAGAGTGGTGGCTTTTGTGTTACTAGATGTTATTTCAATTTTTTATATTGTGGAATACGAGGCAAACGCGCAGACAAACTACCTAATGGTAAGCATTCACAATCGTCATTGAAGAACACAGAAGAATTATCGGTATGTTGCTAGTCATAAGAGAAAGATGATTTTAATTATTTTAATGTTCTGTCATATTTCATATACCTTAGTAGAATTTACGTAACACGACTTCTTCTCATAATATATTTGGTCAAGATCCAAATCGATTTTAGTTAGGAGAGTACAATGATCCTTGAATTTAAAAAAGTCGTATACAAAAAAAAGTACCTTAAAAGCTCGTACCCATGATTGCTTTTCTTTAATGCCAGTTGTCACTGCATCGCCTCTTTTATGCCAAATTATAAATGTATTAAAAAGTGATATCATATAAAAATAACTAAACCGGTCTTATGACATTGTATGGGAAGGCGTAATTGTTCTTTTTGTTACACACGCACGGCTCACACGAATATTATTAATAAACGCAACAGAACCTTACATAACCAATTACTTCACTTGCAGTTGAACTACTTTATATCTTTGTCAATTAATTGATAAGATTTTTTGGACGTAATTATGAAATATTAGATAGTTCTTCTGGGGTTCAAGGATGGCATTTACGAGTACTAATGTCAATATTTCCAATAATTGTCAATACTATATTTCCTGTTCCTTTGAAATAGGTATTTTGAGCGAGTTAACGAAATCAAAATATTTATCAATTATTACCAAAATTGCTTTCATATAAAAAAATACTTATTAACAACGTTGTGACAGCTACATATTTTTAGCTTACTGCAATGAATACCAATTCTCGGGCACCAATAACTTTATAAGTATTCTCGAGTAAACTTGCAGCCACAGAACAGAACTATATTCAACAGTTCTGTGCTCGCAGCAGTACTTCTAAATGTCTGAATAGCCACCATGCATACTTTAAAACGTTTCATTGACTGCCACCTCAGCTCGTTCTAGCATCAGCTACGTTCATTCAATTCCTTTATAGGGCTGCAATGCCTTTGCCGTTGATAAAAAACAACAACATATGATCGCCGTTATGGCTGGACTACTGGCTTCACAGTCCGTATTTTTATTTTATTTCCCCTATAGCAATTTCATAAGAATTTATTCCAGTTTACAAACATTATTTTAAAACGAAAATACCCTATTATCCGCATAACTTTCATAAGGATCACTTTCATTCGACGTTATGATGCTTTTATGTAAAACAGATAGGAAAACAATCAGATACGCAGCGTGATTGAAAAAGGCAATAATCGTTTACATACCAGAGTATGAGATGCATTGTTATCAAAAACATTTTTTAAATCCAGCGTTCCACACGTTCCGATTTTTATCGGATCAACTGTTGGACGTGTTGTGCCAACTGATGAGAGTGTACTATAAGCTTACACACGCACTTGCCTCAATAGTAATATTTAGGGTTGTCACACTGTCGTTAATTGTGACATCAAACTTCTTAAATCACATTTCTAAAAGACCGAGAAATTCTCAAAGAAATACGTTGCATCCCCAACCGTGTAGAGAATCTATTAATAATTATTTTCCCTTTCTGAACGTTCCTTTGTGATTCTGCGGGAAGGTGCCAGGCGATAACCACAAATACATTCATCACGACGTGAATGATTTAATATCCTGTGTCAGGACTAACGGGAGATACAATGACGTAACTAATTGCCGCGATTTTCTTTGTAATTTTGATGTTTTATTTCTGCGATAAACGAAGTTAATATTTTTCTTGTACAATTGTATAAGTTTGGGTTCCTTTACCAGTGAAGAATAGAACAATGTTATAACATCTATTTTTCTTTGTAACATTACATATTATGTAGGCGAAAGAGCAACGTTACTAAAGTTTTAACTTATTTGTAATTTTATGAATATGTAGAAGATTCGTGCTAAAATGTAGACCTTCTGCCGTATGAAAATTTCTCATCCACATTTCTTATTAAAATTTAGGAACATCTAAACAAACTTTAATCTCGTAAAATCTCCTCAGGTGATGACTTTTATGAATACTTCATTACGCTATGTTATGGCTTTATGACGTGCTTCGTCTATAACTCAATGATTATTGTTTAAAGTATAAATATGTTAATTTAGTTAAATTGACAGTTAACAAAGCATATAACGCGGAAAACTGGTGGCCGATGGGGCAGAGAAGTTCTTGGGTAGGGGCCAGTACAGATAAGCGCGGTATCCGTTACCACAAAGTGAACAGACGATGAAATAAAAGTTGCAGTTATTCACGTATATAGCCAGACAAATCATTATAAAAATCCTTGAGAGAGGCCTATATTTAGAATCCTTCTGTACTTTGAAATTCTGATGCTATTTCAAAATAAATGAGATGCGTTCAATTCGATTGATAAAACACATCAATTAAACTCCAACGTCAATATTTCCAATACAAATACAGTACAGTGGAGTTGCGGGCGGGACGTAGGAACCTGGCTTCCGCCTTCCAGAATAATTGCGCACCCGCCCGTCCTTTTCCTATTCGTACACATACGCTATTCAGCTAATTGTTTTCTAGTATACTGATACTAAATTCATCGAGCAAAAAAATAAATTTGAGTAATATTTAAAAATGAATGATGATGAAAAGATGAATTAATAAATGCCCGCTGCAATCTAATATTATCAAGAATTTTTGATGAAATATTTGTCTAATGTCGTGAATATCATAAAACTACGTCGAAGTTTTCTGTACCAATATTTTCTACCATATAAACGATTGTCTTGTAATACATATAGAACTTGCAGCATCTCGTCTCGAAACAACATAGATATTAGTGGTAATATATTATGTATGTCCATAATTGTGAACTATCATGACCCTATCTATCTTCAATACAAAATAAAGCTATTCCTAAAAATCGTACATACAAACGATCTCTTTATAAATATAGTACCACACCGCGCTATCTTTATGCTTTTGCAGGTACTAAACCATTCAGTATCAAAACTAATATCACTAAATGTTCGATAAAAAAGCATTCACCAACTTCAAAATAGCTATCCTATCTCGGTTATACGCTTGAAACTGGATCTCTGATATGTTCTGCCTGATCTGTATAAAGTTATAAAAAGGTTGCTAAAAGCGTCTACTCACAAGATAATGGTCTAGATATTTTGTAAGAGGAGAAAAGAGCTGTTATCGAAAGATAAAATTCGCATATACATCGCAACTGCCATTGATAACTTATTGGAAAAGCCCATTTTAGGCTAAATTTATGGTTGATTTAACTCGTTTCTTCGACAAAAGACGTTTCTCGAACGATCAAATGATAGGCTAATGTGCGATATATTTGTTAACTCTTTGTGGATTCGATCTTGGAATATAAAAAAATATCCGTGCCGTAAAAATCCTTATTTATAAGGATACTTAATTGTATTGGGAGGAACATTCTGGCTCAATTTTAGTCAAAATTATCAAACAGGCAATCGACTATAACGCTTGTTCTCTTTATTGGTAAACAGGAACAACTGTGACTGACAACTTGTCGTGCTTCCCAAGCATTAATTTGAAAATACCTTAATCCTGTGTAGGAGCATAACTGAGTTATAAACTTGTCGTTATTTTTTCACTCGTTGGTATAAGTGCTAAATAAACACGAATTTGCCCAATTCCGTTTTGTCAAATATGTCAACATTAATTTTAGTTTTTACTCGTCTGTCGAATATCTACAAGTATAATACTACACCAACACATAAGTAAACAGACGCTAAATTTTATAGAAATATCCCTACAATGTTATACAATTTACTTCCAGTAACTTACCAAATGCCATAAAAGTATCAGATCAACCGGCAAACTACGGCTGAGCGCGACGCTAATTGATTTCGCACCTGTGATAACGATAATATATCGGGCACCGGAGATCGGCTGGCAGTAAACACGCATCGAGGGCCCGCACACGGACAACTCGCAGACGTGACGAGAATGTTGCAAACCCCATCCGTATCAATTACCCAAACGATCAATAGGCAAATTCGGCAATGTTACGCAACCGAGACGTTGATCTTGGCTACGTACACCTCAAATTATACGACAAAACAGCAGAAACGGGATCAAAGGTACACCACTCTGAAGCCTCTAATATATTCTGCATATACTCAGTCTGTTAAACCAAACCCAACAAGCTACACTGAACACTACTTTATTCTGAACCCTGTGGTTTTAATTAATTAACTATCGACTAAAGCCAATGAATCCGCCGAACGGTGCATTAAATTCCGCACATCCTAACGGCTTGCATAGAATCTCGCCTTAATTGCAAAGAGCGGCGTCAGCTAAGATTTACCAATTAAGGGAATCGGGAGCGGAACCACTTGCCCGCTCAGCTAGCTCGGCGGGCTCAGTCGAGCACAGCAGTCAGTAGACCTCCACGTGAATGCGTACTTATGTCGGCACAGAGCACCCGCACTACACCAGCCGACGCACGCCAATAAAAAAACAAAAAGGGCCCCGATTTCCATTTTATGAACAATGAATCCATAAGAGGAATTTTTATTTGAAATTGGAATATTAAAATATGTCGATTCCACCTCTAATGGGTAATGCAAAACGGTTCGTGATCGATTTCACAAAGTGCACTCCTCAAGCTATAAATTAAACATTTGACGTCACAAACTTTCAAAGTAAAATCTTTTTACATCCGCACTAAGAACATAATTATAGTCATTTTATGAAAAAATCCAATTCAATTTCGGTTTGCAACAAAGAAGATTAGGCCAGAGCCAACAATTTTCATAAAAAAATACTTATCAAGGGGAAAAGTAATTTGGTTCTAACGAGCCAGGGTCGGAATTTGCCAATAATAATGTTCTCCGCAGCCGAACCGGATCGCACTGTCGAAGTGTTTGTACAATAATGAGATTAAAGGAAGTATTTCTTTTAAACTTATCCGTCTTACTGACAGCTGAGACCCCCCTTGGTGAGGAATGAGAAGACAAAGGAAGTTGAATGGAGGCAAGATAAATTAAACAACAAAAACAAGTATGCGACACCTTTTAACGTGACTTTCATTATTCCCAGACACAATATCACATTACCTGAAGATGGTATTTTCGCCTCGTGATTAATTCTCTCTGAGATTGTTTTTTGATTTCCGGAAAATACATCAAAGCCGTACCAAAACCTAATTTATTACATACATCTTTATATCCTTCATAAAATCCTAACTACTAATTAAAAATTAATGAAACCAGTAATACTTTTAGTTCTTTATAATACGATTGTCCTTGAGACTTGAGTTTTTTTTATTGCTATTATAGGCGAGATGAGCATGCCATTCACCGGATGCTAAGCAATACGACCGCTCATAGACAGTAGCCAAAACCAAACCACACCATGAATTACAGAGCAATGTTTGGCATTCCACTGCGCTCGCCATCCGGAGACATAAGATGTTAAATTCCAAAATGTCCAATAGATACTCTAGTTACAATGTCCTTCAAACGGGAACACAACCGTTTACACTACTGTCGGAGAAATAGACACCTAGGAAGCCTCTCACATATAAGAGACCTACCACCAGAATTATGTGTCTAGACACTGTACTGGACATCTGAAACATTGTCCGCAAAATTAAAATCCGTGCTGAATCCATGTCCCCATTCCGAGATAATACGAAATACAAAATAAAGTTAACAGGGCTCTGGCAAACTTACAACGCGATATTATTCATTCCGCACACTCGTACAAGCGATGCGTTCAACTTCCTACATTTGAAAACTTTCCGCTCACATCAAAACGGATCTAATTTTACTTCGACGTTAAATAGGCCTCGGTTGACATAAACTCATCTGTCGACATCAAAAATTAATTAAAAGTTTATGCCAATTTGAACGCGGCGATAAATAACTTACAGAATAAACTTTGGTAGCATCTTGGGCCGCTTGGTAGCAATTAATGTGCGGTGGAGTAACAGCTCTTTGAACGAAACTATAGAAGAAGTGGAAACTTGTTATTAATTTATTGTTCGCGAACTTCGTCTTTCATTGCCATTCATTTCCAGAAAAGTTGGCATAAATATTGAATAAGTTGTGGTTAATCAACGAAATGCTTTAAACTACCAATAAATCAATAAAGAGGTTTATGAATGAGAAATATACTTGAAACTCTCAGTGATTACTTTAAGTTCATTATTCTAAAGGTACTTGAATGCTTATCAAACGCCATCCGAAGTAAGGTTATCATAATATTTATTGATTTTAAAATACACAAATCTAAACCATTTAATTAAACATTATGGTTGTCGGGTCGAAATTGCTTTAAGCAATAGACCGCAACATGCACATATTTTTCTTTTATGTTCTTTCTACTAGTATATGTATGTTTCTTGTATACAATGAAGTGTTAAAATACATAACCTGCAACAATCAAAATAACCATCTAATGCACTTTAGAACAAAACAAATTCTCCAAATGCTTCCTTAATAGTTCTTCGACAAATCAACGTGGTACAAGCAGATAGCATCGTCACATTGAAATATGACTAATATTAATTCAATGTCCATTTAGAATTCAGTATGCTCGCACCCGATAAACTGAGCGGACCTAATAACAGCCAATAATATCCACTCAGCACTCCAGTAGCGATCCCCAGTTATTTCGCTCCATTCGTACAATGCTCCTTTAATTGAATGTCCATTGTTTACTTTATGTATCGTATTAAATGTATGTAAATTTATATCCCACCGTCCCTTGTAGGATTTGTGAGTTTCTATACGATATGAACTGTTTTTGTTTTGGCTTCTGAAGAATTATTGTGTTTGAGTTCTTATTTAACGTTTAGTTTAGCGATATTATATAGCAGAATATTGGATAGTGGAAAATTAAAGCATTTAGAAATAAAATTAGCTTACATTTGATAATACATTCTTTTTTTTCAGATGTTTATTATAAAGTTTACAGAATACAGATTTTTTATTTAATATTGTCCAATTTACTTAGTCTTGTGGATTGGTTTATCCATATTATTACACCAACACAATATTTCAAAAAAGTTTATCCATACACATCTTATTAGTCAAAATGAGAAAAATATTGTTCAATTAATGAAGGTCAATACTCGTAAATGAGGTCCAATTGTTTCCAGCCAGCAAAGAACCTTTCAATTGAAAAAAATATTTTCAAGAACTTTATTAAAAAGCTAGTAACTTTTGAAAAAGGAATTCATTTGAACGTTTTAAACCCTCGCTCAGCTTATAGATTCATTATATAAGTGAATTGAATTACGAGTATTTTTAATAAGTGTTCGCCGAACGTAAACCGTTTTGCGGCGAAATACCGATGTTCAAGTGACATAACAAATGAAACCGCGGCGTTTGAGCACAGCTGTGTGCATGTGTACCGAACACCACAACACTGTCATTACCCACATATAAATTTCATACGTTTGCAATCTACGTCTACTGTAATGATTAATTTTCAACTAGGCGCAGTGTGTATGGGCCATTGTTTCGTAGAAAACCGACGAAGAAGTTATGAATTCAGACGTTTAGTTTCTATAGGAGAGCAAAGTTGTTAGAGATCTAACGTATAATATCTGCTTTCCCATTTGTGTTATTAATAACATTATTATATTTTATTTATAACGTATCTTTTTCGATTTTAAAAATATCTCATTATATTTTAAATATTGAATAGAATTCGATATTTAAACCGTCAGTGAGCTAGTCGAACAGCGGGTGGCACTAGTTTTACTTCTAAACTTGATAAATACACTCTCGTGAATACATTATTATTATGTTATAATTTTTTTCGGTTTCCTCAATCCTTACGCAAAAATAAATAATCTTAGAGTGTCAAATATCAATCGAGCAATCAGATTCAACTTCCTTTGAACTCTACAATCAAAAAGTCTGTCTAAATGTCGACAGTCCCAAAACAGCCGTACTCACACGTGGACAATAAGCGTAATATCGTGCCGGGTCTGTGGTGTTAGGTACAGGTGTCGCGATGAGCAGGGCGCAATAACCCTTTGTAGCAGCTCGGGGCCCGATCTGGCCCAAGTTGTTTGTGGTGCAAACTTTGAAATGAGCGGGGCTCGCGTGCTGTTATTACTTCATCTGTACGTCAGTTTGGGAATGAAGGTGTGTAATCAGTTTCGGTTTTCTATTGAGCCTAGATGGTAGAAATTCGCCTGCGTTAAGATATTCAATCGAGTAATTCATGCGCAAGTACGTAATTTTATATTGTTTTTCTTATATTTTAGCCTTTATTGGTGGTTTTTATTAAGTGCCATGCAGAAATAAAAGTAACGAGTATGTTTAAATAACAATCCGATGTTTAGTATAAGTTGTTTATTGTCAAATGGCAATGTCATTGTTATAAATTATTTATTTTTTTAATTTGCAAAAATTATGCAACACATGTCTTGGTTCCTAAAATAACCACGTCTCTAAAACCCAATGATAAAGCCCAGGAATTTGAAATTTAGATTGAGTAATCAATTAGTTACAAATGCTTTTTATTTAATGACCCGTTTCTTAATGCTATCACTACACTACCCATAAAAAACCTCCCTATATCCTCAGCAGAATAATACATATAAAATGAGCCCGTCTGACAACCAAATAGGCAATCCCAAAGGAACAAATCAGGGGAACAATGGGTTCTATTAAACTTAACCCATGCGTCAGCAATGTAATTTTCTATACAATATCTTGTTAATGCACAGTGCTAGGTTAATTTAATTTCAGTAATGCCATTTGTGATGTAGTAATTTGATTAGTAAGCATAAGGGATTATTTTGGTTCGAATATTGAAATGGATGTATCGTGAATGATGTATACTGAAGCATATTTCGTTTAACTTTAAATACTTATATGAACTAACACAGATATAGTATGTAGTTCCTTTTTTATAACTTATAGTAGACCATGAATGTGAACATAATTGCGTTCTGCTTAGCACGGGGCTCTTATACAGCCGAACGTATGATTTAGTGGATTTAGACCATAGTTAATCACGCTACACTAGTGCGGGTTGGCAAACTTCGTTAAACATAGGAAATATAGGACTGCTACGGAAAACGAAACCGGTGGTAGTTTTAGTGATTTCAGACACAAATCAACTAAAAATTTTGCAAAGAATAAGCAATGATTTTTTTGTTATTTTTCCTATCGTCTTATTTGGGTGGTAAATACATATTTTTTTCCAAAATAATAGTGTGTGCCTCTTATTTTTAAAGACGCTTTGGTACGCAAGGGTTTATTTTATTACTTTAGTTTATACCTACTATGGATTTACTTTTACCACCTAAACACGATCATCATATTTCAAAACCACCAAATAAATTGTCGCGTTTCTGTTTTCTGTGCGAAAGTTTTAGTTACATTGTGTTTGTAGTCAGTAGAATTACGACCCGGCTTCGTTTTCGGTAGCAGTCTTGATACACCCTGTATAAACGTAGATAGCATTTATTTAAAAAGTTCGCCAAAACAAAATAGTTACCGTTGAACAGTGAATTTATCTTTGCACCACCTGCAGCGAAATTGTATAGCGGAAAATACAGTGTCACCTGGCTCTTTATACCTACTTGAAGGGGACCAACAATTTTGCATTCTGCCAATAACGCGGCGAAATAAATCGCTGCGCTTGTGAGAAATTGAAGGAAATCGCTGAGCTATTCTGTCGTATCGTCTGTAATGTTCAAAAGTAAAACTGTTCGATATTTAAATTAATTTAAAAGGAGGTTGCGACGGAATACAGGTAGATTAAATACTTTTTAAAGCATTTTAAAAAATATTTTCGAATGAATTAGAATAAATAAATTTTGTTCTGTTTAAATATAATGAATAAAGGGAGATAACGTGAAACCGCAAGAAGTAAATAAGGATGGATGTTTTTTATTCAATTTCTGTTAATGTTTTTTATTCTTTTGTTAAATAAATACCTAGTATTGGCATACGAACACAAGATTCACTTGTTTTTCATTATCATTTTCATTTCATTTCATTTCATCAACAAACTCAATGCAGTAACAAAAGTGAAAACAACTATAAACAAATTGATTTGCCCCTATTGATTTTTTATCAACCTGCCTCGACAGAGGCGCTAGCAGCACACTTGATAATTGCCAGTTATCACACTTCATTCACTTTGTCAGTATCAGAAGCCCAGTTAGCCTTTTTCATATCATATATTAAACGATATTTTTGATATCATCCCAGTCGAACCCTACGCGGGTTTATTAAAAACTAGCGTCAATGAGAAAAAAGTGCGTAGTGGCCTGTTGGCCCAGACGCGGCTGCCAACATGCTCACGGTGGTCGCGGGTTCAAGTCCAAGGGCACACATCAGACTTTTCAGAGTCATGTCTCTATTGATAGTCAATCACAACGCACCATAACGGTGAAGAAAAACATCGTGATAGCGATAGTAACCATAGCGATTTGTAAGAATTTCTAGGGGTATGTAAAGTCAGCCAATTCGTACTAGGCCAGCGTGGCAGACTGTAAGATGGCCTAACTACTCTCAATCGAACTCTATATTGTAGAGGCAGTGACGCAGAGCAGGACGTATATGGGCTGATACAGTACAGTACAGTCAATTTTCCATTTAACTTCATTTTCCACGTAAAATCACTATTCTGCATTGATAAAGTATCGAATGCAATAAGTTATCGGTGTTGGCGAACGGTGTTCTTAATTGCCAGCCAGCTTTGTCCGTGGCTCTCGACTTTTTAGAACGCCATACCGAACAGTTAAAAGGCGGAAATTGCAAATCGTGTGCGTTTCACCCGGAATAATAAATTTAGGGTACTTTGTTTGCACGAAAATGTGTTCATTGGGAAGACAAAAATTTGGGTTCGTTTTGTCGATACCTAAGTTAAAAACATTGGATATTGGCAACAACTATTTAACAAATTAAAACTTGAGGTTCCTGGGGCTAATATGATATTTTTTAGTTTTAATATTTTTTTAATTGTCATAGTCGAGCTAAATGGAGATTTATAATCTTTACCTATCCTCACGTGATAGATGCGTGACACAACACATGTAATTTTTAAATTATCAGACATTATTAGAGAGTATGGGAATAAAATCCATTAGCTTAGGCTTTGGCTTGGTTACTACGGACTATTGTTTTATGGATTTGTTATAAGTGTTCATAAAATACTTAAAATTAGCGAAGCATATTATACTCCGTGCAAGCTGTACTCCCCTGTAATTGCACGCAGAAGGATACATATGTAGTTAAATATAAATGTTATGTATTATCTTCGTTGGAATTTCTAATAAATAAAATAAAGTATTATCTTGTTAGTAGAAGCATATATTTATAAAAATGTATATAAATTACGATCTCTTACTAGAGTTTTTAATGATCCAACTCATCAGAGTTAAGCGTGAAGTTTTTAACCTTAGTTCTTTTGTAAAAAACGGCATTTAATACCAAATTATCGTAAGATTTATAAAAAGCTAAAGTTGAAGAGCCTCATTCCGTAGGCTAATCTGTTAATATTCTGAAATTATAAAATGCTTTATTACAAAACTTTCATTAAAGGTGGCCTTGGATTTGTAAATAGTTAAATGTTAAATTCAAGAACGTTCCAGTACACAAAGATAAATAGTTCGTTTAATTGAATTGCTGGTATTAATCTTTAAGAATTAACAACATTACTTAATTAATAGATATTAGGTACAAGCTACAAATTTATCACCAAGCAAGATAATTTCTATTGTGTAGTGATCCAGATAATCTATTTATTTATTTAAGCTTTATTGTACACCATAAATAAAACAATAGTAAACAATTCACACAAAAAAAGTACAATTGGCGGTCTTATCGCACAAGGCAATCCAATCTATTGCAAAAGCAATCTTTGTATATAGCAATACCGCGGATTCGATTCGCATATCGAGGCAGACAACTGTAATTGTGTGTTTAAAGAATCTAACTAGTGTAATATCCCGTTAATATTAATTAAAAAACATTTAATAGAATATCTTATCGAAAAAATCGTCAATTGTTTTTGGTGCATCATATACTTATTCCACCATTGGTTTTATTCTTACACCATAGCCCATTTAATTTCATCGTAAACAGAATGGAAGATTTCAATTACAATTTTTATTGTAATTTTGAAATATTTCCCAAACGAATGAATAGCTGTCGAGCTAAAGCCTACGCAAACAGCCTCCTAACAATTAATCATTGATGAAATCTATTCTATACCGATATAATTACCTTACAGCAATGAAATTACTAGAGCATGATACTATTTCTGTGTTAAGAAATGAGCAACGTGAGACTTTGTACACAAAAAAGCAATAGAAACTGGAATAGAAAGAGAAAAAGGCGATTTATAGACACCATGGTATACACTTAAATCAAGTATATTTTTTTATTAAATGTAGTGAAACAAATAATAAATATCCCTTCAGTTATAAAGCATAAATACTCGTTTCAGAGTTTGTTAACACGCAGACTGTGAAACACGTAGTTGAAACGGAAGGCCGCAGGTTTGATTCACGGGTCTAAATGCTTGTGAGATCCGCAAATACTTACTACGTATTTGGGTAATATGAGACCGAAAAGCCCTCCTCAGTTTCTAATAAATAAATACACCTAACAGTCACACATAGTCCTGACCTCACACTATGACCGAGTCTTATGTCGAGGATATCAAAAACTACGAGAGATTTTTCGGTCTCACAAACACCCAGACCCAAAACAAATACCTGTGGATCACACAAAAAAATATTTCGGTGCGGGCATCGAACCCAGGGCATCAAGTCATCAAGACAGGCGGCGTCTAACCAAATGCGCCACGGAGGCTGTAATACCGCGACATAAAACGTACCTTCATGTGCTGATTCTCACTCGGAGTATTAATTTCACGTGTATAAATTAAGTCAGTTACTACCCAGGTCCGAATCAGTTATTTGTCATTTACACAGACCCTTTAAGTAAAGAATACGTTTAATATCTTCGAGAAAACCTATGGCACTTCATTTTGTACATTTTTTCGCAGATATATTATATTGTGTATATTGTTTGGTGTTCCTACTGTCCCTGAGCAGATGTCACTTACTATCAGGTGAATGACATGCTCGTCTCGCCATTCATAGCTATAAAAATATTTTTAAAATGTAAATCCATTATTGGCCACAACATAAGCATACCAGTTGTATTAAGGTACAATTAGAGGCTATAGATTTTGAATACATAATAATTGAATAAATAGATATCATTGATGTTTTTTTAACTATGTTACTCGCAGTTTATGCGGTTTTTCCAGACACGGTAGGTGCAACACCGGCTCTGCAAAAGAGTTCTAATTGTGAAAGAGCACATTTTCAAAAGCAACCCTTGTGTGCAGACGGCGTTGTGAATCCAGTATCCTTTATAGTTGGTAGTTTGATTTGTTTTATTTGTTGCCGGGTATTTTCCGATCCCCATTCACATGAATCAAACCGAACGGACTCATTTATTTGATACCGACCGACAACATACAGCCATAGCCGTATACGCCTGGATAATGTAGTTTGGCGTGATCAAATGTAGGGTTAGCATTTTTGACTAATAGTTTTGTGCAAAATTCACATTTGAGTTACATTTTCTCATTTGTAGAACAGATTTTAGTATTAGGCTTTATTTATCATATAATACAATGATATGGTTATTTTCATTTATATCATTCTGTTTTGTTAAATATGGAAAATAACAAATGTATATAGTACGCAAGTATGTTAAGTGATAAAGTGTGAACTGTACTAAAAAAAACACAAAATTATCTTATTCGTTCTTGCCAAAATAGATATCTAATAATGTAAAACATAGGCTTAATAATAATTTAAAACAATTTATTAATATCATTTACAAGCGTTATTGACAAATAATTTAAATATTTAAACACAAAACTTTACAGCAAAACACAACAACAACAGAACAAAAGATGTTTATTAAATTAAACTTCGCAAACCTCAATACACTTTAGAAGTATGAAAAATAAATTAAATACAATTTGGACAGCCCCATTCCCGGACCTCTATACAGCTGTTCCCAGCACTCCCGTTTTAGAACTCGTTTGGCACAACCTATCTAATTTCATTAAGTTAATGAAAAGTGTTGAAGTAATCCAACACTGTTCATAAACACGCCAACTTTTGCAAATAGATTAGAAGCGAAACCTCGACTTTGGCGTGCTAAAGTTATTACCTCAAAGAGCAAAATAAAGCACGAATTTATCGTTGTAAGATACCAATATCTATCAGGAGAGAAAGAATGAAACTGTATTGTATTGTGGGATACCCACACTGATTCATGTAGGTTACGTTTCGGCTTCTGCTAGTTTATAATACCAAGTTGCGATCAAGAGGATTTCATCCGCAAAACAGTAGTGTAAATGCACTGTATTGTTTCGGTTTGAAGGACGTAGCCAGAGTAACTACTGAACATATTGAGACTTAACATCATATGTCTCAGGATAGCGAGCGCTGTGAAATGCCAAACATTGCTTTGTAATTCAATGTTTTGTTTGGTTTTCCTAATTGAATAGTAGGTCTGATGGTAAGCGGTCGTATCGCTTACCATCATTCAAACGGCTTGCTCCTCTCGGCATTCATTGCAATAAAAAAAATACTTAATTCCAAATACACTGGTAGCATTGTTGTCACTTAGCAATGCCAAAATTAAAAGAAAATGAAAAAAGGAAAAGAAACTCACAGAACTCGCTCTTTTAATTTAAGTATCTGCCTATTTAAGTGCCGTTGAAAAAGGTGTTCGATCGAAACCGGTTCGGCACGTGATTAACGATAGACTTTTTCCAAAATTAATTAAAAGTCGCCGAGTCCAGAGCTTCGGGGCTTGTGAGGACGAATGTGCCCAAAATACTTTTCAACTTCCTCTTTGTTCTATTATTTTTGTCTGAACATCCATTAAAATTACTTTCGTTGGGAAGTAAGAATTGGTGTCACGAGCATACCTTTAATTAGTTGGAAGATAATAAAAAATGCGTTTTTTTCTATTTAATTAAAATTACATACTATTAAAAATCTATAGAGAATTGCATTTTGGTTAATAGTTTATTTAATAATATGTATACTATTAAAAATTCACACTAAGAAAAAGCAATTTCATCATAAATTTTATATATGTCACGGTAATCATTTGGCACGTGGAAAATGCGTCCGTATAGGTAGCTATAACGCCAAACGCATAAATCTTAACTATCGAAACAAAACCGTAAAATTGAATTAACCGGCCATTGTCTATGCGTGAAATATTACAAATGGTCCGTACATTTTTTATTCAAACTAAAAATAGTTTGATACTTAGTTGTCGATTTTTCGCTGAAAAAAAAAAACCCTAACAGCTGCCGAGCATGACGCGTCATGGTCCACCGCGCATACGAGCGTTCAACCAACTTGCAGCACAATGGAGCCCACTCCTTATTTATTAACTTCAAATTAAAAATTGCTACTACGATATATATAGGTCGCTGAAAACAAAGTACACGTTTATACGCCATCTTAAAATACATCTAATGGAAATACAAAAAGCGAACATCTAATTTTGTTATCTTTCTTATACATAGTATTTATCATTCTCATTAATCGATTACATAAATTATACTTACAGTATGTGCATGACCTGTTCGCTGCAAAGCAATAATAGACATCCCAGCAACGTGAAGGCGGCGATGTCATTTCTCGAATTAATATTCAATTGCACTCCTTTATTGACATTTATTATATTAATTATTTCAATTTGCTTCATTTTATATCACTATTTTTATGCATTTAATTTTTATTATTATTTTCTTGACATTATATTATGAATGATTTTATCTGGCACTGGTTTTATTCTACTTTTTTTTTTTTATTTGTTACTTGTGCATTGTATTTGGACTTATCATTTTTTTTCTTACTATTTATTGCCTACACTATTTATATCTTCCTATCTACATTGTCTTTGTTAATATTGTAATTGTTGCTGGGCTAGCTCAGCTTCTGTACGTCGCTTCGCCAAAGGTTACATCTGAAAACCAGCGCTGTGTGGTTGCTTCTGTTATCACACAGCATCATGCTGAGATGTTGACCTGTTATCGCGAGTGAGCTGCGCAACATATTTACCTATTATTATTATTTTTTTTCTCCTTCTTTTGTAAATTTAGTCTTTTTTTGTTTATTTTTTTTTTTGTATTGTTACATTTTTTATAATACTGTGTTGTATGCGGCTAATCTGCGCGATAATAAAGGATTTTTCTTTTCTTTCTTTTTCTTCTTTATATACCATTTTGTGTCGTGTTTTGGATAAATCAATTTCATTAGGTTCGGTGCTGTCGGTCGTCATTTTTTATTTTTTTTTGATCAGCTGTACGTAAATTAACTGTTTTAGAAACTTATTTATTAAAGCATATACTGGATATATCGAGATTGTTACCGAAAACTAAGCTGGGTGGTAGGTTTAGTGACTACAAACACAATGCAACTAAAAACTTTGCAAAAAAACAGCGAGCATTTTTTTTGTTATTAATTTCCTATCGTCGTATGTTGGTGGTAAATACATAGTTTTTTCTAAAATAATAGCGTACACCCTTTTATTTTTAAAGATGCTATGACATGCAAGAGTTTAAATTATTATTTGAGAAAAACTATGGATTTACCACCCAAACAAGATTGTATGTATTTAAAAAATCAAAAAAAAATTGTGGCGTTTCTTTGCGAAATCTTTAATTGCATTGTGTTTGTAGTCACTAAAACTAACACCCGGCTTCGTTTTCAGTTGCAGTCTTGACATACCATGAATGTAGGTACAATAGAATACTTTTATATTTGAGTTTACTTATTAAATTTCATTTTGCTTGGGTATTGAAGATCGTTATATTATGTTTTATACATTTCTGTTATCAACTATACTTAAATTAGATTTAACGTGAATTGAAAAGGTAATGAAACCAATAATATTATGTTCAAATGGTACTTACATTATACAATAATATCCCGCAGTAAATCACTTCTTGAAGCTCAGCAAGATTGTGAAATACCTGTAACAATACATATTATTTCATTAAAAAAATTTTTTTTTTTTATTGCTATGAATGGCGAGACGAGCATGCCGTTCGCCTGATGGTAAGCGATACGACCGCTCATGAACAGTAGCAAAACCAAACAACACCTTGAATTACAAAGCAATGATTGGCATTCCACTGCGCTCGCCACCCTGAGACATAAGATGTTAAGTCTCAATATGTCCAGTAGTCACTCTGGCTACAATGCCCTTCAACCCGAAACACAACAGTGCGTTTACACTGCTGTTTGACGGGAGAAATAGACACTGCGGTGTTACCCACCCAGATGGCCTCTCACATATGAGAGACCTACCACCAGTATATAAGAAGAGAGATGGAATAAAATACTGTTTTGTCGTTTCCGAACGGGATATGATTTATGCCTATTAAGGATAAAAATACTTGTTTAGTTCAATATCAATAAAAGCATTCAGAAGTAGTTGGCCTAAATAACAGGTAAATCGAAACACATTTAATGGTTGCCAGATAATAGTCTTGAGCCGACACAAAGCTACGAGTAATGTGGCGTAGATATGAGAAATTCCCATTATTAAGAATCTATTACCGTCACCTCAAACAAACTTCTGTGAATTTGACAAACATTCGACTTGATGTGAGGATTCAAGTTGGCTTCTTAACAATCTGAGGCTGTGCCCATCAAGGAAGACGAAAATGATATACCACGACAATTTTACAGTTCATAAAGTCCTCAACATCAGATGTAGCACGGAGCAATAATTACAAATTAATTAATTAACCACCGCTTATTACCTTTATATGTGCTAACTAAATTGAAAATCAACGAGATCAAAACGAAAAACAATGCTTGATATGAAATCGAATTTGCAAATGATAATAAGTTTAAAACTCAAATTGCCGTCTGTCCGCGATTTCATCGAGTACATAAAATATTCACAGTAAAATTTTAATGAATCGTCTGTACGTAGTTTTTAATTACAGTTCACAGTTGATGCACACAGGTGCCGATAATTTATGTACGCGTCTATATGTTACATTCACAGCGATGTTTATTATATTAAATGCCGTTTTAATTTCATAAATATCGCGTCGTTACACGTTTTCTACGTTTCATTTAAATTCAATCGTTTTATTTCGCAGCATTTCGTACTATTCATATGCGTCCTCCCGATTTTCATTTATTGCGATCGGTTTTATTACTTTATTGAAAACTAAATTACAGAGCATTTCGGGTTTTGTATTTAATTGAATGTTGGCTTAACTTCTACTTTATGTATTGATATCCTAGTTTACAGTTTTATGTTGTCTCAATACCTTATAATCACTGTTATATATTCAGCTTTAGAGTATCTTACACCGAAATAAAACATCGTAGCCCTGTGTATGTTGTTGTAATGGAAGTATGTTTACCATTCAATTTCTAAAAGAAGTTTTAGCTATAGGCTCTCACCCGTCACTTTGAATTAGTGCGGTTCAGTGGAAGGCTAGTCACCAAAAAGGTCGGTCTTTGATATAATATTCTACAAGGGAATCATTTATCGTTCCAACTCTCTTTCAGTGTTTTATACCTGACGTAACAAATCCAGTTTATATCAATAGCCTAGGCTAACGTAAGTGCTCTCTGAGAAATGAAATTTCAACATTTATAAACTGTACACAATCCACACAGCCCGATATTAGACATTGGATGGAACGTGGTAGCTACTTTAAAAATACGATTTATAGATATATTAACAAAGTATTGGTTGGTTTGTTAGCATCATACATTAATAATAATATGCTGTTAACAAATAATTCTCAGAGGAAAAGCATGACTCATGACGCAAAGATTATTATGCAAACATATTATCAAATAATTTTAAAAACTAGATGTCCTTTGTAAAAATAATTTCAAGGTATAGTGATGTAGCAGGCACATTTACTAATGCTGGATTAAACATTAAGTCATTTACAACTACCTAGCTCAAAAACCACAATACGACAACTTCCTGATAAGTACATTTCTTAATATGATTGAACAAATCAACAATGCTAAATGTCCCGATACTCATAAACCACGGGCTACTGGCTAACAGATAAATGTGCTTTAGACGAGCAGGTACGATTTGGCCACAACTGCTTGTTTTATACCAAATAATCGTCGTGTAGCCATTAATATCAATAAAACATGGCCGGTGTCCGGAGCTTCACGTTTTAATTCCGCTAAAAGCGTCCATCTCATTGTGGTGGGCCCGATGATTCGGAATTACCGTTCCTCCATACAATACGTATGTTGCGGTGAATATTGGACGGCGGGATGTTTTGACAAGTGCCTTCAGAGAACTATTATTTGACTTCATTATTATTTTTAATGTGTATAAAATATGGCAGGATACGTGTCTTACTTTCTTTTATAGTACATACACGCAGGAGTACGAAATAAAATCAGTATCAAATACAATGTTTTTGGAAAAGTTTGTATTTAAAAGCATTTTTATTCCTTACTTGTGAGTATTTAATTATACCGCATGTTACAGCAATAATCGAAAACAGGGCAAACTTTTTACCCCTTTTACTGCCTTTAGATTTCTCTCCTCTTAATATTATTATGTTATGATACTCTGTTAATCGTAAGCGCTTTCACATAGAATCGTAAAAGTACCGAAAAGTTAAAAGTGAATTTCCGTAAATATTAATGGCTAGTAATAATAATTTGCATTCAAAATTTTATATATTCATAAATCATTTAATTATCGTACAATTTTATTTCTCGTACTTTCATTGCGAGATCGTAACATTGAAGTATCGGTGGACAATCATTTATATGCATGAATGAACAACTTTCTTTAACAATCATTACCCAGATAACTGGGACTGTAGAAAAAGTATATAAAAAAGATGAACTAAAATTGGTAGGGGCATATTATAGTCACCATGGGCTTATGAAGCAATGAGACCGTTCGATGGTAGTAGTCAGTCTCACAAAAAGTTTACGTCAAGCGAGTTGTTCCGTATATTGAGTAAGATTGCTTGAAGATTTATAAATAAATATATAATTCAAGCGATGTATCGTGTGCATAAAATAACTTAGCAACTTATACTTCATCATATAGAACGTATTATAGAATATTAATTACTTAATTATCCTCATGTGACGAGGATTCCAAAAGCTAAAGAGAAACTGTCACATGTCGTATTAAAAAACCTTCAATTATTATTACCAATTCTATTACCAGAGTTAGATATATTCTGTGATTCTTTAACTACTTTTTAAAATAAACTGCTGAAATTGTATTCCACTGTTAATGATTAAACGAATATTTTAACGTAGTTGAATGTTTTATCTTATGTGTAAAGTCAGAATTATATATAATAGGATTTTTTTCATTTATATTTTCACTTTAAAAATTGTTTTTCTTAGTTTATTTTATTTATTTTTAGTTTAATAGACACATTGTCTTACTTATTAGTTTAAGTTTTTCTATTATGTAAGCTGCGCACACCTATAATTAGTATACACATTAGAATTATCCCGCCATAAAGATTATTTTTAGTTATATAATATTTGATGTGTGTACTGTTGATGTGCCTTATTTAAAATAAAATTAAATAAAAAAAAATTCAGTGCGAACACGTGATTTGTTAACATAGTTGAAAGCAATATAGCCCATAAAAAATCCCATAGAAATTCTAATTCTGAATTGGATGTTTAATGACGTAATGAAAGTACCAAAGGCCTTTACCAAGTGCCTAGTAGAGGGCAAACTAGCAACGATCAGTATAATAATCTCTGACCACAAAAAAACCGTGCCATGACCGTGCTATAGACGTATCAAGCGCAATTAATTCCTTGTATTAATTACCATAGAACGCTGCTCACTAGACCGTCCCGTCTGTAGGTAGTGACGTCATAATACACTATCGCCGTTTGTTGTAATAGACAGAGAGCCTAAATTGCACCGCGTAATGGTATTGCAAATATAAGTTTCACTGCAACATAGACTTAAAGAGAAATGTGTGATACAGCACATCGCCTCTCAGGTGCTTTCTAACGAGCATTGTGACTTAAAACGAAAGTCATCCCGCTGATCCCGGTAATCCTTTTGTACTCCCGTACGAACCAGAAGTTTATTGTTGTGACTCATTTTCAACATATCAGATACATTTTATTTTTAGAAGCGAATTTAATGGAAAGAGTGTTTATAAGGTAGAATTTGCTGTTTGGTACTTTGATCTAATAAAATATACAAGAAACACAAAAGTCTATTTGAGTTGTATTAATTACTGAAATTGTTAGCTAAGAAATTAAAGGAGAATAATCTGTATTCCAGTTTTATAGCGGATTCCAAAATACGACTGTTGGAGTTAATAATTTCGCGAGAGTTGACGCTAGGCAGATGGCTAGTCATAAAATCATGAGCAAAATCGTACATAAAATAACTTTGCGCACTCACGCAAATATGATATAAAGGAAGGAAGAAGGAAAATAATTTGCTACATTACTTTTTATATTTATTTTAATGGATCTGTTATTGCAGGTTAAGTCTGAATATAGTTTCAATTTTGCAATTATTAATTAAAAAGGCACTAGGAAAGTTAACTGCTTGTATTTTATTTCCATGCCCTATTTAAAATAAACACGCAGATTACTCATCGATAAATTATCACCGTCAAACAAAATACCTTGAGAATCGTAGAGAGAAAAAGGAAATAAGAGGTAGAACGATTATTTATCCTACAAGAAACTAACTCCCTCAATGACTGGTGACAACGATGTTATCTATTATTTCACTTTGATTTCCTATGACATAGTCTTCTATAAAACAACTTCAGTTGTTACCTATTAAAACTTACTTCAACACTGTATATACCTAAAAATACTAGAACGAGAATAGAGTTGCTAATTCAATCTTCAATTACAGCATAACTGAATGTACTGAAAAGGCGTCATAGGCCAACAACATAAGCTTACCCAAGTAGAGGATGAATTTAAATTGTGTTATTAGGTGAACCAACAACCCACGTCCCAGAAGAACTGTGTACACTTTTGAATAACGTCATGGAGCCGGCATAATTTTAATATGGGAAAACAAACATGTCCAAATAAATTATACTACGGGGATGTTGACTTACACCCTCTTTTCGTTGTTATTTATGAGATATTCATTGTATATTGCCTAATTTGGAACGGAATTATTGTTTGAGTATATTTATTTGTTTATTTCAAAGGATTTAATATAATTATGAACAATGAAATTGGAAGACTCATCTTAATTACGATAGTACTACAAAGGTCGCTGATTTATTATTTAAACAGCTGTTTTAAAATCTTAAAATAAAATTATTGTTACGGATACAACAGTTATTTACCGTTTCTGTAGAAATCATTTGAGGTTATTATAGAGTATTTTTTGTGTCATAATTACCTGCTGTTGGTAGTTCTCTTGATTTTGATGATGATATCCATTGTCCTCCAACGCGTGTCATTTTTATACGACAAAATTCTCGGCCTGCGTGTATTCGGATATGACTTGCAAACCTAATTTTCAAAGTAAATATTGCATTCTACTTAAATTTACTTTTAATTGACTTATCCAATCTACAGTTATAAACTCCCCAGCGACGAATAAAACCAACAATATCATCGCAAATATATTTAAATTTATGACATGTTGAGTACTGCAGAGAATACACGTTCTCATATTATGTTAATGTGTCTAATAAAACTACTGCAAATTTTCGTAGTCGCGACTATTCACTTAGCAGACTGGGTAGAATAATTTTAGTATTGTGCATGAAGTCTGGAGGGAAATAAAGTCGTAAGGATCGACATACACAACAGCGTTGCAGCAGACTTAACGTAGTTTACGTGTCTTATTTGGCACTAAAAAGCGACTACAACTATGCATACTATGATGGTAAGTGCAGTAAAGTCCAGGCAGAGTATCCACCGATCTGGCCACCTTCAAAAAAGGGCGTATTCCCACCCTAAAGGCCGGCAACGCAATCCATGCCTTATGAAGTTGCAGATTTGCCTGGACGGCGGTGATCATTTACCATCATGTGAAATGTATACTTGTTTGTCGCTTAAATTATATTTAAAAAATTAACGAGATGGCTATTTCTTATATACATATGGCACGAGCTCACCTACCCGTCTACTAGCTTGTCATATACTTTCCTACTCTTTGATGGTTCTTTCCCCACCCTTGGTTTATGAAAATAAATTGTGCATTAAGCTTATTACAAGCGCTTGAGTGCTGTAAAGTCTTGGTTGGACTCCTATTTGGGATACTCCGCCTTTTCAACATACAAAATAATTCTTCTGGCAAAACTATCCACAGAATGTGCAGATATTTTTCGTACTGCAGTAGTACTTTTGGAGAGGGATAATGTTATGTATTAAATCTATGAGTCGAGACCGATTAATAAAATAAACGATGCACTTACGTTCCGCTGAAGTGGGCTCGAGCCTACGGAACGCATGCAATTTACTTAATATTTGTTCGAATGCACGATATTCGATTTGGAAAATGAATTATGAAGTGCTACTTGTAATGGTATGGAAAATACAGCCTTTTGATAGCGGTTATGTTACCGGAGATTTTATTGAATATCAGAATGTCAGTATATTCTATAATACAGACGTAGTCTTTGGCCCAAATTTCAAGCAAATCTGTCTAACTAATTCCAGTTATCGAGCGAACTTTAGTATCCAAAGTTGCGTAATGTTGACAATAGATTAGCGCAACTATGCAAATTATTGCATTTATTAAAACTAACTAATTGTTTGGATTTAACCAATAATATTATGTAATAAACTAAAACCCTATCACCTCATCACGTCATATTCTACTACTTCAACACTTTTAAAATACATAAAATATAAAATCCATACCAACTAAAACAGTGTACAAATTACAATTTTAGCTAAATAAAAAACGGTTGCAGATAACTAAAAGCCTAAAAGCAATCCTTATCAGCTGCGTCTCTATAAAACATCTTATCCGACTGGTCTAACGGCTTAAGGTCAGAATTTAGTACGGTCACACCCAGACATTTTATCGGAGTTCCAACTCTGATACTGTCTTAAGGTAACTAAACATTTGAAATTCGTGATGTGTTGTTCCAAGATTTAATATTGAGAATGACGAAGGTCAGAATGCGACAATTAAAGTTTATTAAAGACCTTCTAGTTATTTAGCAGAATATATAAATAAAACACATATATACATCCAACAGTCACATACATAGTTCACCACACATTAAGATAAATTAAGTGTTGTGTCGTGGGTATCAGACACTACGAGCGATTTTTCGATCTTACAAGCACTCAGACCGGAGACAAATACTGGCATTACAATTATTTGTCTCGAGGCTGGTACCGAACCCGCAGCCACTCGTTTTACAGTAGGCTTCTGCGCCATTGAGACTGTCAAAAAAATGTATTGTCTAGAAATTGTTTGTATATTTAAACTGTGCCCTCGCACTAACTTGAAAATAAAGTTTATTGATGTGCCACAATAATAGCTACTTTATATAAATTATAAATAAGTAAATTGAATTTTATGCTATGAAATATCCACAGGAAATATCACTACACAGTATAAAACAAAGTCTCTTCCCTTATGTCTGTCCCTATATTTGCTTAGATCTTTGAAATTACGCAACGGATTTTGATGCGGTTTTTTTACAGACAGAGTGATTCAGGAGGAAAGTTTATATGTACATATACAGGTGTTCCAGTATGTAAGAAAAATATCATATATCTGATGTGGAGTGGAATCAAAAAACATCTGCACTCAGGTGAAGCTGGCACGGGCTGCTAGTTTTAAATAAAAAACGCATTTTTTCTAAAGAATATTCTAATGTTACCATGTTTACCCAGACGTTATTAAATTGAACAGACACCGAAGCAACGTGGGTAATGAATACTGTATTTCATAACATAGAACGTAAGTGAAGGTGATTGCAAAAACCATAATCATAACACTTAAAATATACGTCCTTAATAAAGACAAAGATCCAATAAGCAAGTTTTAATTTAATTATTCGGTTAATTGGCCGACATTAGCGAAATACTTCTCGCGAGCTCTTCAAATGGGAAAACAATTAAATGCTGAAAGTTTGAAACCGCACTTGTATCGTACAACAAACGATGCGGGAATAGTTTATTTTTAAATCGGTAACATCCTACGGATCAATTAATTAAAGCTGATCTCAAAGCAAATGTTTTAAGTTGGATATACGAGGTTTTTATTTGGGCGATTATCTGTTTTTGTCGATTCCGTTTGTACAATTTATTTGTGCATTATCGTTAGAGAAATCCTTATTTTATGGCATCTTTATATATTATATTCAGATACGGCTTAATCATCAAACTGGAACATGCACGTCCGACGATATTAATATCCCTCGCCAAATGTTCAACGATCACTTTGAAATTTTATCAGTCTTTGTATAATTTCATATGTAGTTCATTACGATATTAAATTATAAATCAGATTAAAAATATTAATTTTCCATTGTCTTGATCTTGCAACCGGCCGTGGGAGGAATAACTGAGTACATTGTTCATATTTACTTCATAATAATGTTTTGGATATTTAAAACGCGCGTCTAACCGGGTTTCTCGTCTTAGCCAGTGCCAACATCCATTTGCAAGTCGTCGCTCCATTTGCGCCTTGGCTGTGTTGCGCTTGGTGAAACACCCTCTTCGCTTCAAAACTCGTTTACTCTTACAGTTATTGTCTGTTTGGCTTTTATGCAGAATTCGCAGTCAAAAATGGGTAAACAAAATTTTATGAATGCACGTTTGTTTTTATCAGCGCCTGTAATATGTTCCACTACTGGCCATAGACTTATATGGGGTTATAAGCCTTAGTCAAGATATTGTCATTTACCGTGATTAACAAGTATTATATCAAATCAATCGCCAAAAAAACTGGTATATATCCCCTAGGCTTGAACCACCGCGTCGGTAGACCGGATCCACTCTCCACTTAGCTATCACTCATTAAAAACATAAATGGTATTATAAAAAATCACATAATTGAAAACGAGACTATATTTTATAATCAGCATAAGATAACAGAATTACAGACTCTTTTACTGTTGAACAAAGGCACGGCTGTGGCATATAACGATTAGCTCTGATTTATTTAGTATTATTGTACAAGAGAATGTCTCGAGTTATCCTCCAGTGCACCTTGCAATGGAATTGAAGGTCTTCAGCCTACGATCGATAGCACTAACTATTGTTAAATAAATACCTTTGTAGTGAGGCACTGGTATAAGCCATTTATAGCTTGTTTAGAATGTCTGTCTATTCGAAGACAATCAATCTGTAGTAACAATTTTGCTGTCGCGTTTGGTTGGGTGTTGCGACTGGCGTTAACCCAATCTTAACAACCTCCTCTTCTTTATTACTGTCTTTATCCATGTAATATCAAAGGCTGGCCTCAAAAACTACGATTCACCAATATTTAATATTGCTTTTACCTGCAACCTACGCAATTTACAAAACATAAAAAAACATGTTTCTACGTGAAATATACCCGGCCTACTCCTACACAGCATTATGCAAACACTCTGGCAAGCCGTTGATTCAACGACACACAAAAATAGACAGGAGTGTCTAAAATCAAACAGCGACCTTTAGGGTCAACGTTTTTTGTAGTGGAATTGGGCAAATACGATAGGACTTCTCGAAGCCAAATGGGATGGCTGTCAATGCCATATAACGTAATGTACCGTCACTGATGTATCCAAAAGTATAGGCATGGAGACAGCTCGCGCTTTTATATTTCAGTCCAACTATATTAGGACAAACTCTATCAACATATTCGTAAACCTTCTAGAGCAAATTATGTTTCTCGTAACCTGTGTATCGAAACCTGACGTAGATGATTACCTAACTTAATAATGGGAGCGTTAACCCCACGTTTTATAAGCTTCGTACACAATCACCAAATTAAAAAGGCAACTTTAAAGGCGTGTGACATGAACATTATTATAGAGTAAATCTAAATAAACCAAAACCAGAATAGTAGACAATATGTTATAGCCTAGACAACATTAATACGTAACAGTGATGAACAACATGACGTAAAAGATGACACAAATTGCAATGATGATAAACCTAAAATAAATGATACATCCTTAACTGGTTGTCGTGTCCCTAATACGGAATTACAAGAGCATCAAAACGCAAAGCCTATATTGCCTTTTATGATTCCGTACAAAATCCCTATTTCTAAAAGTAGTTACTATTCCGTTCGTAGTAGTCATCTGCGACAGATTTTGTACAATCGCGTATGTGAGGCAGGCTGGGGTCAGCCCCGGATATTGCGTTAGGTCAGACAAATTGGGATCAACCAGTGAATATATTACGGTCCCCTCAGCTAGGCATTGGTTTGTTAATCGTTTCCAGTTATTTATGGCTGTTTTAACTGTTTATCTTTGGGGTGCGTTGACGTGGTCGGTGCTAGGTAGTATTTTGTAATTATTAGTTCGTGTGTTGGTTATTATCGGTTATAAAAGTGGTGTTTGCAAAATTTAACTTTTAGGATTTAGTGTTTTCAAATTGTCTACAATATTGTTATATTAATTACAAGTACTTTATAATCCAATTAAAGAACATAATTCATATTGTGCTCATGACAAATGTTAAATCCAGCTACTTCGTTAAAAACCGACTTTGTGAACACAAATGAGTTTCTAAACTTTTTAGGTTTTCCATTAATTTCTTGTTTTCAATTCCTTAGGATTTCTTCTTAATTACACAAGCACAACCAGTCTACAATGTTACAATTAGACTCGAGTACATGAGTAGACCGAAGAATAACAAAATACTAAGGCCAGTAAATGCTATTATCCTAGTACAACAATAAATCTAAACTTGCATCCCATTATCTCCCAATTTCCGTGAAGGTGTATCAACGTGTGCACTGAATTACAAACTTGTAATCTTATAGAGCCTCGCGCGGGGCGTTAACGAGTTTCCTCCCTAAACGTAAAAGCTTGCTAATTTAAACTTATGATAGATTTTAGAGCGACTCGCGCTGCCATTTTCATTATGAAATTAGGCTACTATCAGCAGGGGATTGGAGTCCAGGGTCTTATATATAATCCATTTACGACCTTAGATAGTGGGCTATTATTGAACAACCTTGATATTGAATATGGGTGTCGTTTACCCAATAATTTGGTGTCTTTTACTGGTCATATATAAGAGGCTGCCTAAGTGGATACCACCCCAATGCTTATTTCTCCCACCAAACAGCAGTGTACATGCACTGTTATGTTCCGGTCTCAACGACATTGTAGCTAGCGTAACTATTGGACATATTGAGACTTCTTATGTCTCAGCATGACAAACGTAGTGAAATGCCATTTGTATTGTGTTGGTTTTGGTACTGTCTATGAGCGGTTGGATCGCTTACCATCAGGTGAATGGCATGCTCGTCTCGTCATTCATTACTATAATATATAAAAAAACGATTTAATAGATTTCGCGGTGACTACTGTACAATAATAAATGGCTATGACTTAAACTGTGTTACATGTATTAAGTTGGCAGTTCAATTCAAATAAACCAGTGACTCTTAATGCTATCAGAAGTTCAGTTAAATTTAAAATTATACTAAGGTTCCTCTAACATGACAGTAAATAGGCTCCCAGCAAAAATTGCATTTCAAAATGTCATCTCCTGAAAATGTGCACTTAAAAATGTCCCAAAATTGCTCGGAAAATAGATCGTAAAACGACAGAAAAAGTTGATGCACACGTGCGAGTGTGTCTAAAATAGTACGAAAATGAAAATAATAAGAAAAACGAAACGGTCAACGACGTGTCATATACATTACACAAGAAAGAGTTTTTATGTAACTTTTTCACCACTTTTCGCGCATAAAGTGGGCTGTAAACATAAATTGTAGGGTCGGGACAAATTGCGTTCCGTCACTAATGTATTCCGCACAGTGCGAGCGGCATCGTACGTGTCACTCTCGATTCAACTAAATGAAACTTTCAGCGTGCCTTTCATACTCATTACGTTTTAAGCAGTTAGAATTAGATGCAATTTGTAGCAGGTGTACACTGTGTTCCTACTCAGCAATTTTAAAACTGCTTTATTTTCACAAAGTAATGAAGACATTAAAAACAGTTCGTGATGATAATTTTAATTAAATAGAATTTACTTAATAAAGATTTAATTATTGATAGACAATTCATAATGTAAACAATTTAATAGCTTAGAAGCCTGAAGTTTGAAGTCTTGCTAAGGTGCTTTCTAATTAGGTATTATTAAAACATAGTTATTTTCTTCTATCTAAGGTAATAACGATTACGTATGTACAACAAATTATAAAGAAAAAAGATGACTGAAAGGAATTCAGGAAATACTACATAAAACTTAAACAGATCGTAATACGTGTGCAATCAAAGTACAAACAAAACCATTAGAAATTTCAATTCGACAGAATCGAAAAATATAGTAGAAAATAACTGGCCTCTGGCAGAATTCAACTTCTCGATCGGAATTGGGCCAGCGCGACGTGAAATTCAGCTTAAATCCCTACCGGTGTGACGCGAAAAGTCTAGTTTAAATGCAGTAGGACGCGTATTATGTTTGAGTCTCGTGCTGAAAACATCGTACTAAATGAGTGATTTTTTTACGATATTTAGACTGGTGTATGCGCTTTTATAATAAAAGTTAAAATATTAGATGTGGGTATTGTTTTGTAAATCGACTGCACTTTTATTACTATGAAAAAATCTGTATAAATACTTATGAACTCTGTACTTGGCACTTACATACATATAATATGTAATATCATAAGTCGTAAGACCCAGTACTATTTTTTCGATTACGTATCCAAAAGACCATAACTTAGCGCTGGCCTAATGTCGCCAGAGAACATATTATGCGAACCAATATCAGAAAGCATATAGGCAATCATAAAATAAATTTTGCACTTTCACTAACAGTAAATAATAACCCTTTACCTTTACAATCCTTTCAAATTGTTTAGGTAATATTTAGAAATTTACACCACGCCCTTGCCCAAATATTTACGTAATAAACCCAAGCCTATTAAAAGGCGTCGAGACAATATCCAAACAGGATATTGAGTCTTTCGCCATAGTTTTAAAGGGTACTTAAACAGTCCATAAATCAATGCGATATGTCGGCAAAATGCCCTGTTTCATCGCAGCTCTGGTCCCGTGAAATATTACCAGGATTATATCTACTTGCTTGCGTGGAAATTTACCGTTAGATAATAAAATTATTTCGCGTAGTCTATTAGGGAGCGTGGTCGCATTTTGTCAACGCTTAGTCTCTGTAATGTGATTAACAAGCGAAACTCCGCATTAGTCGTTGATTTACGACCGACGTGTGAATTGGATGTAATTCTTTTTTTATTTATTTCGCTGGAGAGTCCACATATCAATATATATTTTTGAGTATGTAAATAATATTATGGTTATGTAGTAAATCCATGAAATAATTACAACCCGTAATGTTGTACTATTTATATTTTTTAACACAATAGTTAATATGCCACACTATCCTTCACGTCTGGTAACCGAAAATGTAAATATAGTTAAAAGGTAGGGATGAGAATTTTCATAGAGTATTTAGTTCATTTTATATTGGTCAATCAAACAGTCTCTTTAATTTAACCGACTTTATGTTCTTACATTACGTTTCACGGATTTAACATGGCAGCATATAACCTATGAACTGCAGCATTACTCGTATTTCATTACAAGAATTATAAAACCAAATAAAAATAGAATCAGCATAATTAAATTAAGAAATCTCACTTTCAAATTCGCAATAAAAACTGGTTGTTAATCAAAGAGGGGAAAACTATTAAACATTCAAAGAGAACGAGTTTCATTGTTCGCAGAAAGGAGTACATACCGCGTTGACTTTTAATTAAAGGCCCCTCCACATTCTTCATTATACAGGACATTTTTACAACCCCTGGTTCACACAACTACCGCTTTCCTACATTCCGACATCCCACGTCAAGTGAGAAAGGTCTGCCAAACGTTAAGGGGCGGAAACAAATTATTCATTAAATTATTAGAATAAAAATTGGCGGTTTTTTGGAATTTGCCGTTTTTTTTTATTACCCGAAATTAAATAATGGCATAACATAGTTAAATATCATGTAGTACTTCTTCGTATAATCAAGCCAAATGTATTTGTAATAATTTTCGCTACAGTTCGGAATATTTCAATATAATAACTCAGCACAGCTTTACAGTTATGTTTTTATTGACAACCTGATTCATTATGAAACATTTTACATACAAGTTAAAATAAAATGATATTACGATTGAACACTACCGCATTAACAACTTACATAAAACAACCGAACAAGAAAATGAATCAACCATTTATGGGAATTAAAACAATTCCATTTTTAAATGTTGGTATAACTGCTTACACCTTTCACGTATTACATAAAAAGAGACAACTGCATTGACATTTCACGACAAGTCGCAGTGGCAATTAGCAACGGCCTGCCATTGACAGCTGCCACCCCGCTGACACGCAGCTAAATAACCCCCGTCAAAAAACTGGCCACTGCGCCCTCCGAACGAAAGATGTACGTACATCCGTACATTTATTAATTAGCATTTTTATTGCATAGTTTCGCGGCCTTAACAAACTGGTGAATAGAAAATACGTTTAAGAAATTTTGTTTTACACCCACTTTCGTTCTTTCGTGCATGGTTTTTTCTTTTTTTTTTAATATGTATTGTTACTCGTGTCGTATTGCATACTCATTTTTGGTGGTGAATATTTTGCAAACCATCACGAGTTAAGTTTAATTCAGGCATTTTAATTTTGTTTTTTTTTTATTTGTGTATCATAATTTATTGTATATTATGGGTATGAACAAAAACGGAAAATTGGGTGTGGTTTGCAAAGTAATAATCATATACAACAAAAAGGATGAAAAGTAACAAAATAGGCATTGCAAAACGAAAATGTCGACATAACACAAAAAACTTTTTAAAAATCATGTGACATTTATCGCGAAAAGATAATTTCAGTAATTCCATAAGCAGCTACATGTTTTGTCCAACATAAAAGTCATTTAAACAACTCTTTATAAATGTGACATAAGAACATCAAAATGGATTAGCCTTTTTACAACGCAATAAGTAACATTTTATACTTATTTACTTTTATAGCCGGCACTTAAGCCGCTATTTCTCTAACTTAAATACATCCCGGCGATAGTTACGGCCAAGTTTAAGTAATAATTCTAGTCGGCCCAATTTTATTTTGTCGATGCAGGCTTTTGTTGGACTGTAATTCACTCTAAAGTATCCCAAGAATTTGGTTACGTATAATATATTATTCTCATTTTTACTCTTATAGGATGTAAAAATACCATAGGAATTACGACATAAATTCATAGTTGGAATAATAAAAACGATAAGTTCTATGTAAGTGTTCACAAAACTTAATTCAAAATTGACAAAATCCAAATTGCCACATACGCGCAATGACAAACATTTTAAATACCAATATTCCTTTCAAACCCCGAACAATATCAATCAAAACCGTAACGAACATATTCAGATTTTGTCCAAACTGTACAGAACTTGGAAAAAACACGGTTGAAAAATCCCATTCGTTACGCTTTGAAAGGTTTCAGTGACTCAGTATTAGGATAAATTGGGTGGAGCTAGGCAGATTTTTTAGGGGTGGGTTTCACCCTTTTTAGTCATTACTTTCTACTGTGATCCAACGGCCGCTCAAAAACCTTGGACTAGACAATTGGACCTCTATTAATTATGACCTTGGGACAATGCATTGGAATGGAATACCTGAGTATGGTGCAAAGATTTTTGAAGCTGCTTTTTTTTAACAATTATTTGTGATAGCAATAAGGCTGTGTTATGATATTTATAGAACTATTTTTTCTGCTAATTATGGAGTGAATGGTGCTATTAATGCAGCCTGAGTTTTGTTGTTTTAGTTGTTTTTTATATTTAAATCGTGGATCTTTTACAAAATTTATAATTTCTGCTGGTTTTGTTATTTAAAAGTCTAACAGTATTAGTATAAATTGAGTGAAGCTAGGACGACTTGTTATGGGATGGGGTTTACCCTTTTTAGTCATTACTATCTACTGTGACCCGACGGCCGCTCAAAACCCTTGGACGAGACAATTGGTCCTCTATAAATTATGACCTTGCCGACATTGCATTGGAATGGAATACCTGAGTATGGTGCAATGATTTCTGATGCTGTTTTTGTCTTTTTTGAACATTTATTTTTGATAGCCATACGGCTGTGTAGTGTGTTATGATATTTATATGACTAAAAATATGTTCTGCTAATTATGGAATGGGTCGTGTTATTTACACATGAAGTCTTTGGGTATTTTTAGTTTGTTTTTATATTTAAAACGTGGATCGTTTGCAAAATATATAATTTCTCTTACTTCTGTTATTTAAACTTCTATATATGATCACATTCTAAAAATAAGATATGACCGAAAAAACAAAATAATGTTTCCTGATTGTAACCCTCGCTCTTATTTCATACCGCGAAGAGACCTAGAAATTGAGATTGGAACGTATAACATTATTATGCTGGAAGATAAAGAATGTGAGTTATGTGAAAAGTGGTTCAATTTCATGGATAAGTTATAGGCCTAGAATTATAAGATAATACAAATGTTTCTTGTTAAGTAATATTTATTTTGGTTTGTTTTCGTACTTTTACTTTACTTTTGGGTTACTGTGAGTTTTAGAATGTTTGAATACAAATATAAGGCTATGATTTCATTTCTTTTTATAAGCTCCATTAAGTGCCTAGGTTCCTATAAACATTTTGGATAAGCTTTTATTAACAGATAAGCTCCTAGCTCGTTTGTCCATCTTTTGAAAGCACACACGATAAGCTTTTTCCTTGCAACACGTCATATATGTACATCTAAATAATTACTTACTATATAGCAATATCACATTATCCAACCTACTACCATTACACTTAACTAGGTATGAATAAACAACAATCACTTTATTGTATTTGCCTCATGTGTGGGTGTTTGCGAGACCGAAAAGTCTCTCGTAGTTCCTGATACCCACTACAGTTAGTGTAGGATCAGGACTATGTATGTGACTGTTGGGTGTATTTATTTATATTTAATAGTCTTGTGTCGTGAGTATCAGGAACTACGAGTGACTCTTCGGTCTCACCAACACCTAGACCCGAAACGAATACCTCTGGTTCACCCAAATATTTGTTTCGGTGCGGGTATCGAACCCGCGGCCTCACGTTTAACAGCGCGACGGAGGCTGATGTATGCGACTGTTGGATATTTTTTAATATTATTTATTTATCATTATTATACTTATCATAAATACTTTTATACGCCATGAACACCAAAGCACAAAAACATACAAAAGAAATTTACGAGCAGTATAATTCTGAGCCGCAATATCACCAGATACTGTTATCGTGGAATCACCCTGGTCCCTTCAAGTAAATTGAGCATTACTCCGAACGCGCAGTAATTTCGCCCCACTCTGAATTTAAGGCCTACATAAGCCGCTAAGAAATTTAATCTCAGAATTTTTCTTTCTTTCTTGAAAGTGACGACGTAGATAATTAAATCGTAATTAATTACAGACTACTCTTTAATGTTTCGAGCATTGATTTAACAACTAAGGATGACCTTCATAACATTTGGAGTTATTATTAAAATAAGTATCAAATCAAGTTAATTTAATAGATTTCGTCTAAACGGTCATAAAAAGATTATCTTTATTTTATTAAACTTTCTGTCATAATACAAGCAAGCATGTTCTAAGTCGTTGCGAGCGACAACTAATTTCAGTAACGCTCCACCGGAGATGAACTGGAGCGCACGCACCACTTACGTCGGAACACTTTACGCGCCTTCCGCCCTATCCATACATTTATGTCAATGGTTATGAGTGTTTTTTAGTTTATCGTATACCGATGCATCAACTGAAGTCCATTTTCAACGATACTATGATAGAATATTTCTTTATTGATGGTAATTATAGATTGCAAATTGACAATGACAAACTGCTTTCATGCCTTTAAACGGACGCGATATGTGTCCCTTATATTGCAAAAAGTGTTCGTATAATAAGAGCACATATGTATATAGAACACACTCCCCTCTCATTAATTTGAGCAGTAAAAGCATTATTCTAAAAGCAAATTAAGTAATAAGGTCGAGATCCATTTATTTAAGATGAAATTATTAAGTATAACAGCCCTTATGAACCGAAATGAGATTTTAAGTGTCACATAAAATGATAATATAATTTCGTTATTTGATTCTCTTTCCTCATTCTTAGAATACACTCGTAGTCATATTCGCATGTAAATTCATACACGGGTTCTGTGGTAATCATTTGTATGAATTTTAAACCTTTTATTTACTTTTGTAAGAAAAGAAAATACGAGGAAATGAGTCACTTGATGGTAAATATTCACCGTTCGACTTGAAACTAGATTCCAAATAAATTTCGGACAAATTTCGACTATAAACTCAAAAATATCTGTTCTGTTATCATGAAATACCAGAAATCGTTTTAAACTAAAAATTCTACATATTAAACTCACGTTAATTTCAAAGCCTTTAGATTGTATTCAAAACAATTCAAACTTTTTTCTCATTGCGAGTATTATGCACAGTTCATTTTAATTAACAAATTCCGCAAACACAATAAAACTCTTTTTTACTTTGAAAACGATTTTAGAGCGAAATTACATTTGTTGATATACAAATAGCCAATTGATCTTTGTTTTTACAACAGTATTTCTATGTGATTGCAATAATTTGTGTTTGAAATAGTTGATGGTAGGTATTTAACAAAATGAATGACCTCTAGCCAAAGACCTGAGACCAAAAGGTGAACAAGAACAACTATGTGCGACGCAATAGTCGGTAGTAATGTTAATATTTCCCATCTTAAATCAAGTTTAACAATACAAACAAATTTACCCATAAAAATATCAACCATTGTAAATTATGAATGTTTTTATCGCATAATCGTTACCAATAAAATAAAGAATGACTAGAATTACCTTTTAGCTTCAATATTATCTTTATCTTTTTTAGTCACACGAATTTGACTGCTGGACAATGATTTCCACAATTAGGTCCAAACAACTTGATATCAAACTAAGAACAAACACATCAAACATAACTAAACGGATACAAATATGCAAATTCAATTTTCACAATCAAACACGACTCGATCGCACAAAATTAAACAAGTTTATACAAACAACTGCTAATCATGTATCAGGCTACGATTCCGTGTGGACACACAGTAATAATCAGTCGAAATTTAATTACGACCAGCGGTCATGGTAGCTAATATCTAAACGCGGTGATACAGGCCTAGATGGGTATTTGCGGCAACGCTTTAATGAGCTTTACTCCGCTTATTAACGTTTGCAAATTGTTTGAGTTGAGTGGAGGTGGATGGTGGGAGATTTAATTCAAAACGCACCACTATTACCGAATTTGCCAAGAGTAACAAATTACATAGCCGATTGTGATACACGCGGGATGTTAAGCCATGTATGCTGTGTGCTGTAATTGATTGGCTTGTGGTTTTCCGAATCATCGTTTAGACAATGCAATTCGGCTTCTTGCATTGTAGCATTTAATGCTCATAACATCAAGTATTTGGATGAACAGGCATAAGCATGGTATGATAATATTATGATTATGGCTAGGCTTGCATCACATTTGTGATGGAAATTAGCTCTACGAACTGTAGGTAGCACAAGTGTAACTCTGCCGATTCCTTCAAGTGTATGAATATGTATACAAAGAGTATAATTACATATTATGTAATGCATGTGTTCTATTGGTGGTAGTACACACCTTACAGAAAAAACTAAAACGTTTTGTAAATTTGAATCTCAAATATGTATTGGAATATGAATTTGTGTAAGTATCTAATATTTAGTAATTATTTTAAGACAAACTTAACAAAATATTAAAACTTTCCATAAAATTATTCCGCTGTACTAGGGAAGTAGACGGCCGCAACAAACGTTATAGGAACAGCTTACGAGGCAAAATAACTCAAGAGTCGAACGTAGGAGGCAACTTTTTACTTCAGTGGCCACCTTCAAGTACTTAGTCTTTATAAACTTTATATGCTTTAGTGCATCGGCGGGTGATATGAAATTTCACTTAACTCGCGTCAAAGGAGGAGTGAATTTATGAAAGGCGAAAGTTTTCATAATGTACGGAGAGTAGAAACTTTACAGCAAGTCATGTGAACGGTTTATAATATGCAACATCACCATGACTCTGGGCGAGTTTATAATAGAAACAATTCACGAATACCATAGTTCCTTTGAAGTTTCAATCGATAGACAGAAAATTAAGAGCAGGCTATAGCTACGAACAAACTTTTCCTTCCTAGCACTTGTTACTCACGATTTTATTTTATAAACTGATTAATGCAGTCTGTTACTAATTGAAATTTGCTAGACATCGTGGCTACTTTGGAGATCATCGCCATTCGTATCTGCGTCGTAACGTCGTCCTTACTTTTCTTAATTGTGTCTGACTGTGCTGAACCATTTTTTTATTGCTATTAATGGCGAGACAAGCATACCATTCGTCTGTAACTAAGCGATATGACCACTCATGGACAGTAGCAATGCTTGGCATTCCACAGTGCTCGCCATCCAGAGACTTAAGCTGTTGAGTCTCAATATGTCCAGTAGTTATTCTGGTTACAATGTCCTTCAAACAGGGACATAATAGTGTGTTTAGACTACTGTTTGGCGAGTGAAAAATATGGTGGTACCTACCCAAGCTGCCTCTCACATATGAGAGACTTACCACCAGTAAAAATCACGACGTTGTCGTTGGAACAGTATTGTCATTTTGTTTCTATTTTATGCATATTTCTAAAACTGTAACTATTACAACATTACATATCAGTTACTAAAGTATCTCGATTTTCAGGTTGAAGATGAATTTCCCTGTTCAGCCCATACTCCTTTGGAACGCACTTCCCCTCGGGATCACGGCGTCTAGTACTCGCATTACGTTCAAAAGGTCAGTTAAGAACTTTTGCTCTTTATGATAGTCTGGCAGAATCACTTTAGTGTATTAGTTATATATTACGTGTAGTATTTTTTTAAGTTGTATTTAGCATCCCATACATTTATATACATGTATGTGTGTATTTGTATAGTGATATTAATTAATTGATTTTTAAATACTTTTCAGTTTTATTTTATGCCATAACATACTCTCGCACCACCATACGCACCACCCAAAGGTTGACTGGCAGAGAATGCCTCCGACATTAAGTCCGCATTTATACCATATATATAGATAAAGTATTAAATAAACAAACTTCGCTAGAACATTTCAGATACAATAGCCACCTCACATAATCGTAACAAACGAGAAGCGCAACTTTATAGGTGTTATTTCAGCATTTAAATCGTTCCAGTTGGCTTGTTCCGATACTAACTTTAATGAGCAATTGATATTCAGCTACCTCAATTGTATAATATCTCGACGGAGCGACAGTTGAGCCCGCCTTATAATTCAATTCATCGGTTCACTTAACCATTACAGAGACATCGCCCAGATTGCTTACATAACTGAATTTAGTTTCGAGTACTCTATTCCTCGACTCGTTGCAAAGTACGATAATAAGATGACTTTGTGTTTCTCTAACGTTGATAATATAATTGTTCTGTCTGGGAAGAGGTCCGGTGTAATAGAAGCTACACGAGCTATTTTTTACAACAATAAATTAATGTGGCTAGGTACATGTTGTTTGCAAAACCAAGTTTTTCAGCATTCCTGTATTCAATACTTCAATAATATAATAATAGTAATTCAACCATGAAAAAGTGCCTGAAAAACAGATACGTATTTAAGCATTGAATTCGCATGAAAGATGAATATTTTAAAAAATCATATATTTTTGCTAAAAAATACCGCTGTTAAGTCTAAAATTTGCAATGCATCTGACTACCAAAATCAGGCGAGTTTTAAATACCGCGGCCTCATAGCCTAGTTTCCTTTTCCGTTTCCATACGCACAACCACGTTGGAATTTTAAAAAGCACTTACCCGCGCTGGTGGAACAAACAAATTTGCATTCGTTTATTGGGAAGATCTAAACAAACATAACATAGCATAGGCACAAACACACAAACTTGACGAAGGCTAACCTGTTCAGCTACAATCTCTTTGATAAACTTGTTCTGGAAACTTGGCTGGATCCTCGCACGGCTGTTTGCGAACTTGCACTTAACGTGCAGCTTAATTGAATTGTCCAGAAGTCAATTTGATTCTTCATTGCTACTCGGTGAAACTCACATTTTCTACAATAATAAACTATTTATAACCTACCAACTTCTTTGTACTTTGTCAGTGAACCGTTTGATGTCTGCAGCATGTTATGAGACTTATTAAGTCTGTTTCGTTTAGAAAAATCTTAATTGGTATTATGTTGTTATTTGTTTCAATAAAATCATGAAATTATTGATAAGATTAATTTTCCTGCCATGTTCTTTCATGCCGTTATCGGTTATTGCGGTTTTCTTTCTTGTAGATTTGGTTACTTTAAGAAACTATTATCAATAAAACGTAATTTCAACTCTTTTGAATTAAACGATCAATGGAATTCGTAAAGTAAAATAACAACTGATTAACGCACATTCACAATGAATACTTACAGCTATAACACAATTAGACAAAATCCATTCAATGAAGCTATTAAAAGTAGCTAAGCATGCAGCGGACAACACACATAAAGCCGAGCGTTTAAATTATACAACAAAACGGATTAATTTCGTGTGATAATCACAATGTTTCTATCACATTTGTTTATAATTGGAATTCGAGATATTAGTTCAACATTAAAACGATTAAAATTGGAGGACATGAACGTCAAATTACGCAGCGAAGCGCTTGTAATTCGAACATTTCGTGATCCGCCTCAATTACGCTAGACCAGATCATATCGTCAAATTAATGTAATTTACAAGTGGGTGTTTACATTAGTGGCTATCAGGTGACGACTGACGTCTCTTCTAAACACGCGAGACTCTTGCTCCAACTTTAAAAGCTTTTAATTGATGTTATTATTTAGCAATTGAATATCGTGGTTTGTTGACGTGTTTTGCTTCTTTAACTAAGAGTATTGTAATTACAATGGCTGTCTACGTGAGATTTATTGTTGATGTTAAAGCCTTATTCAGCTCAAACGTGCGTCTGAAACCTTAATCATTACGTAGTCCAATGTCTAACTAAAGCCTAATTAGATTATCCGATATTCTGCTACTTCGACCAATGTATGTATATATTAGCATACATATGTACGTTCCGACGTTGCACATACTGCTCTACGATTGAGAGGGAATTAGGCATTACTCCAACATGCCGACCTAGTGCGGGTTGTTGGACTTCACATGCCTTCGAAATTCTTGTGAAGTGATTACAGCGCCACCTGATGGTATGTTCAACGCTATCCAAATAGTTGACCATAGAGGAGTAATGTTTGCTACTAAAATATATTTTTTGAAAAATATTGTGGACCTATATAAGTCCTTATGCTTCTTCACACTGCGACGTAAAAAGATATTTGTTCTTAATTAATTGTATTTATAACACTTTATTGTATATAATATTATAATACAAAATACTACCGACTCTATTCATAGACAGTTTCAAAACAAAGTTTAGGTATTGTTTTGGCGGTTTTATCGCTGTCGGCGATATTTTCCAGAAAACCTTTGAATGGACTCGAGTGAATGAAATTGAAGTTTTTGCCATTTCTTACATCTGATTCAACAGCTACTTACAAATGCAAGCATTGTTCCGAAACTGTAATTATCAATGTATTAATGGGCGTCAACACATTGGTTTATGACAATCCGGGGATTACTTTTGGCAACGTTTCAACCGCCATATTCGTACTAACCATATAATTTCATTAATATTCACGCGTTCTGCCAAAACGCTTCCATCTTGCAGGGCGCACGATCAGCGGCACTGATCAAGTGATCATTATTTTTCCCGTTGTTCGACTGTTTTGGCTACCAAATTTGTGTTAGACCTTCTTACTGTGATGGCAATGACCGTGGAAGGATTCGCTATGAGAAAAATTTGGAAGCTTTCGAGAAAAATATGATAAAAAATTAGTTGATTGTGTCAATCGCAGTCGATGTATCGCAATTATGTAATTGATTATTAAGTGAAAAATTACAAAAGCGTAATTGCATTACATCGACTTGGGATCTAAAGACTACTATAATTACATAATATGTAACGTACAAACTTTGTAGAAAGACGATTAGAATACCAAGAAGATAATGTCCGTTCGTTTACTTTAACACGTCTTATTAATGTGATAAACTGTCAATGCATAATTGAATTACCATGAATTTATATCCATCATGTAAATAAATAAATCACTTTTAATTCAAAATGCACTGCATTAATTACGGTTTAATTATTATGTAAAAACAAATACAAATTCATATTAATATGCGTCAAAATTATTTTTGTTTGACCAAATGAGTTTTTCAGTATTTGAATTAAAATTCACGTTGATTAATTATTCAACGATACAGTGGCCGACAGAGCTGGTCCCAATACATTTTAAACCGATTTGCCTATAGCAAAATATCAATTTTATACAAAGTATTTTTCATATAAATATTTGCTCAGATTAAATACACACGCGGTTGTTTTATTTGAAGTGTTATTTACATATTCATATATTTCTGATATCCATTTTATTTCTTTTACTTAATTGTGAAAAACTGGAGTAGTGTTGAAATGTATTTTTGCTATTTTAAATTAGTATCTATCAGGGCTTTATTTATAATCTTAACTTACTAATTTGATAAACATAGTTAAAAAAAAGGAAACCTCACACCGCTTCATAAACCACTTAACAAAACAAAACACAAAAATAATGCCGTAATAAAAACTACAACATCAATCTGGAATTCATTTTCATCAAGACAAGTTTGTGTTTATCCAATCTGAGCGGGATCCGACGATTTCCTGCAAGTATTTTCCTCAAAACACTAGGAGAATACTCGCATCGGATCTCTTTATATTACGGTTTGTTTATCGGGAATGGAGATCGCCAAACAAAGAACCTCCCGTTGTATCTACTACAGGAAGCGCAATCTAAAACGTCCCGAAAACCAATTTGACTAAGGTCAGTAGGCAATAGTGCGTCCCTAGACATATCCCGCGATTTAATCTCGCTTCCCGTACGTTTCTTATGGAAAAACGTTTGCCTTTTACTGTCTTATAAAACGTTTTCGGTATAAAGGTGTTTCAGGATTGCTTTTTGAACTTTTTATCTTGTTTAAAAGCTGTACTGTCAGTTAAATTTATCTTTTATGGAATCAAAATTATCATCATTATTTAGCATTTACTGCTTTTATCCAACCGCTTCTGGATGTAAATGTGTTTATTATTGTTATTTTAAGAGAATATGATTTGCCACAAAACACCATATTTGAGAGTACTAACATAATTTTCAAAATAGTTACATGATATTATAATTTGTCTTAAAAAACAATATTTCATACTCCGAATACGCTTACTTTGCTAGAGACAACCATGCACAAGCAAGAGAAATAGTTTAAAAATGAACCAAAACATCCCCAAAGAGCGATGTCTCTTAAAACAAAACTGCTACACTTCCCAGCCACATTCCGAGGCGCACCTGACACAAAACTCTGTTTAAAGTAACGAAAGAGCCATAAATCTTTACACGACTAATCCAAACAGAGTCCTCGAAAGAAAAAGTGCCCGCAAAAGTGTATCACGTACTCCGGGTATTTTTATAAACTGCGAACGTTTGCGTTTAATGGTGTATGTTGGGGAACGCGAATTGGGGGCTTATCTTGAGAAACGAAATGGAAAGTATACCGTACCAAGACCGTATTAGGGATGTATTGGAATTTGTTCAGGGTAATATACTAATGCATTTTTTGCGACATTTATTGTGATCCATTTGCGTTTTTTGCACATTAGGGCTTATTACCATAGCTTATTACAGCCCCGGCGACTTTTTGTAGTGTGTCGTTTTGTTCTCTGCATAGATATTGAAGGAACTTTCCTGTACTGGCATAGTATAGTGACTGCACTGCACTTAATGACAGATTCATACAGTAAACTGCAGGAAGAATAAGTGCTGGGCCCCCGGCAATCTCACTCATCCAACTCCAAGCATTTTTTCACAACAGTTTTCTGTGAGATAGAGTTTCACGTTAATGTCATGTTGACTCATAAATACTGAAGCCAAGAACGCGATTTCATTAAGCAAGTTACTTGTATAAAAGTTGCTAATTACATAAACCTGCATACAAGCTACAACTTGTATGTGGGTACTTTGAACTTATATATTTTTATACAAGTCACTCGCAAATTGAACGCGCAAATGTAAGTTGCATGATTTCATCTTCCACCCATGATTTATTTTCAATTTTGAATATCTCCACTTGTATCCACGTAAAACTTCCATACAATTTGCATACTCTCGAAAACATGTTTCCAATATGTGCGACTTGTACACAAATGTGACGTCATACTTGCATACAATACTTGCATAATGAAATCGCGCCTTAGATTACCCATTGCATAGCTTCAATACTTGTAAAGTATAAAACGCCCTATATTAATGTCTACTATAAATTCTTTTTTAAACGCTCAATGGGATTGCAACTGGAACATGAGATAAGTTGTACTCATATAATTGTGTGAATCAAGAATAATACATATTAAAATATCTACTCGATAATTGCTCGAATAACATATAAATTACTGAGCGTGTATTAATTTGCTTACCGGAAAACACAGTTATTAAATCGTGACCTAGTAATTATTGAAATATTTTTATAGCCTTTAATGTGATACATGATTTCACGCCTTTTTCACAGAAGGGGTATTTGCTTGTATTTTCCATCCCACGATGTGAGAGTATCGCCATATTGGACACAAATTCCTGACTCCGGGCTGATAATCAATCACATTAAATATCACTTTGCTCGACCCGGGATTCGAACCCGAGACCACAGCTTTGCAATTATATCGCAGTACAACCGCGCCACCGAGGCATCCCTGAATATAATATACAATTGATGAACTCCATCAAGCATTCAGCGGTCTTATACCATAACGCAAAACGCAGTCCCTTTGAATAAAAGTAAATAGCCGGAAAACTGAGGATTTCGTAAGGATCCGGAGCTAAATTGTTTTTTTCTCCAGATTACAGTCCGCACAATCGTGGACAGAGCGAATTTAACTTGGTAGACGTCCAAATTCGCAGAATTAAAACATGTTTCGTTGTTATCTTGTCTATTCCTTGTTTCGCAAAAAGGTCAGCCTGTTAAGTACTGTCAACTGACAGTGTTTTAATGTATGATTGGATGTTCACTGTCTTATTCTACATCATTTAACATTGTACATGAGATGTTTCTTTATGACATTCAAACTCACGCCTTTTCCCAGAAGGGGCAGGCAGAGGTAGTTTTCAATACCTTTATTAGCTTTACCGACCTAATTTATGAGAGCAATCTATTGGGACTTTATTAGACCATATAATTAAAACAACTTTGCAAAATAACCGACCATAAAATATTTTTATAATAGCTCTTGTGTTAATTCAAGTTATTAACGCGTTTCAAATTCACAATTTGAATTAAAATACGCTCCTTAAACTGCATTAAAATATTTCAACGACTTAAACGAGGCTACATATTTCGTTTTGCTCTTACAGTCGGTTTTGTAAGTACCCGGCTTGAATTACGATTTTGCTATGGTAATTACCAAGCACCTGCGTGTACGCAAGCGTTGCGCAATGTAATTTAATAAAATTGTTGGTCCATTCTTTGTAGGCTTTTGATTTTAAATTGGAATGTGTCAAATAGCTGATTAAATTGGTGTTATTACTTTGCTAATGGGTTTCGTACAGATAGACTGAACTGCGCATTCCTATCAATGAGTTAAGTAAGAATTGGCATTGAAGTGTAAAAGGAATAAAAAGAATGTTAAGCTAATAACTGGCTGGCGAAATGGACTGTTCTCTTTCTAAATATTGCTCAGTGGTTGTAGATTATTGCCAAGTCTACCACACACGCGGTCTAATCACATTCTAAATTCAAAAAAATCTTTGACCGTGGCATACTGCTATTTGACATTGACGTTTGATGGATTAACGTTTTTTTTAAATGTTTTGCATAGTTTAAATTTACAGTTAGGAAACAAATACTGTTGACCTCTGTCAGATGTGTATCCGACAGCATCTGCGATCAGTCACGTCTTTAACGAGTGATGAAATCATTCTCCATATAAACGTACAAAAATTCCGCGCCACTTTGTCTGTACGTGACTTTATCTTTGAAATTTACTCTGTGCAGTGCATGCAATCCTGGTCGTCCTTGACATATACACCGAGCGTTGTACTGCAAAGTTATTTTATCGTAAGATAACATTTATATGCTTTATTACTGTCGTAATAAGGGTCATGAACAATTAGCAGCGGAGAAACGTTGACAGATACTTAAAGCACGGCTACGCTCCATCAAATATGCATAAGGCAGTCTACACGACTTATGAAAAACGTCTCGTTCTCGCGTGCGGGTAACGCGTTAATGAACTCGACGGCGATTTATTGCAATAAGTGGGCTTTAGTAAGTGCTTATAAATTCAGTTGATGCGCTATGCATAATCTATTTGTTACGCAATTTATTGCGGTAATTTTTAATTGGGTATTATAGCCGTAGAGGCTCGTAACTCAATTGATAACATTTGTAATTAATTATTGCCGTGGAGTGCAATGGAGTTGCGGCTATATTGTGTGGTCCTCCGGGTTCGATGAAGGTTACCCTTTTAAGCAGGAAATTGTGTATTTATTACGTGTATGTTTGCACCTATTTTCTTCAAAATGAGGACACAAAGAGTAGCTATATGTTAATCATTGTTACTTATTTAACAGAGGGTGATTTCGAGAAATAACTTTGAAATAAGTAGATCTTATAGAAAGTAATTATTAGAAATATGTCGGCCTACAAAGATCTTACTAGGTCAGCATCTCTGCTTTATTTCATCTGTAATACAGCCAAAAACGCACAAATTAAGTCTAATACCAGGATCACTTTAGCCATTCTTGTGCTTACTGATACGAAACACTTAAGTACTACCATCTTTACAAACTCTTATAATAGTCCGTATTGTATGCCTCTGGCGCCTACGGGACTCGGGAGTTAGATTTTTGTTTTTTTTTTTTTTATTATTGTAACAAATGGCGAGACGAGTATGTCATTCACCTGATGGTAAGCGATACGACCGCTCATGGAAAGTAGCAAAACCAAACAACACCACGAATTACAAAGCAATGTTTGGCATCGCACTGCGCTCGCCATCCTGAGACGTAAGATGTTAAATCTTAATATATTCATTAGTTACAAATAAGATGATTTAATCACATTCAAAGATTGCTACTACTTATGGCAGTTGGCAGCCTTCACTTGGCAATCACCATGATACGTATATATCGAAAAAGTATATTTTTATCAAATAATACAAATCATCGACCTTTAGGCATTACGTAATACAAAGTATTATATGAAACACGTGATTAGACACTTGTTCAACTGAAGTGTTTATGTATATTGAACCTTTCGTACGTAACATTACACTAGGCGTTCTGTTTACTTACAAACTTTCGTGAATGTTACAACAGTTTGCAGACAATAAACATGAACACGGGGATAAACAAGATTAATATTTGTCTATGATGCGAAACTGCCTGATACCTTTGGGAGCTACGATAATAAAATTGGATTCTGAATCGAAAATTAATAGTTAATTATTTTTCGTTTTAGTAATCCGACCGGGACCGAACACCTCCCAGATGCAAATAATAAGTAGTATGACACGTTTATAAATGCATATCAAGCTACTAATTTTCAAACAAACAACATTGTGATAAAGACATAGCGCCGGACGACTCGGAAATATTAGTCTATTAGCGTCATTCCAACCCGAGCCCAGTTTCGCTTTCCTATTTAATCCTTTCCATTGCTGTTTTTGGAAATCACGGTTGAACCAAACTGCCTCTAAATAACGTGAATAAAATCTAAGAAAAGCTACCAGGCAATATGAAGCACCAAAGAAACCCACGGGGCGGAGACGAGACCTTTAATGCACATAACGACATGCAATTTAAAACATCTTACCCCGGGCAGAAGTAAAATCAGCAATTTTATAAATTGCAATGGCGTGGGGTCCCGTAATTGTGCCCTCCAAGAACCTCAGATAGTATCGAAGCGTTAAATAAATACATGTAGAGAATCTATCGGGACCTAGCTTCGGTATTTTAATGGTTGTTGATCCAATCCGACCTGTGGTAAATATTTGCAAATTGAATTTTTATTTAGCTTACGCTTTAAGTTGCGCGGTGTCTGACTCGGTATTCTGTATGTATTTTTTATTGCGTTGAAGGATATTTTATAGTGATTTCTGTGTTGTAGTACGATAATATTACAATTGCAAGAAAATGAATTAAAGAGTCACAACCGAATTAATGCAGAGAAAAATACATGTTTTTTTTCTTCTACTTGTCGTTCCTTTGCTCCTCTGCTTTGTTTGATCTCATATGCCCTTCATTAAAAGCCTATTGGCACTCATGTTATCCTTGACAGATTCCAGTAGGTACTTAAAGTTGACCTGAATGCCTTGACCCTGTTACATACATTTTAATAAACATCTGTTACATATTATACAAGTATCATCGTACGCATATATTTTACACGTGTATTACATACGAGTATTCTCCCATATAAACCCCCTAAAAACACACACATAAACAAAACCTAATCTCCAATCTTCAGAGCTTCGCGTTCGAAAACAAATCCGCGGGAAACACGTCGAATCACGCGCCACAGCCAACTCGATTAACCTTACAAGATAAACAGCGTGACAATTTAACAACAGCTGCGCGTCCTTGTGCCGTCTGAACTAATATTTACATATTAATTACCGAACCTCAAGCAAACGAAAGTTACGTAATGACGCGACACCTGGTCATGACGTTTGAAAGGGTCCGACCTCCGAAATTACTAGCGGGATCACCGCGACAAATTGAGTCCCTTATTGCTAGGTCAGATAGTGGTCAGATATGACAGACATTTTTGAATTTGGAAATAAGTTGACACGTCTATATTGGCTTGTTAACGTCTATCCTGAGGGCAAGTGATATGAATCGAGGATTCCACCGTTTTGACTTAAGCAATTCCGCGTAGTTATAAGTTATGCTGTAAAAATACGTGTAATTATGATAATATGTCTTGAGTTAATGAAATATTATAGAATCTACATAAAAAATGACTCCCCATAGGCCGACCTACTTCAATATTGAATATATCCTGAACTCCAGTGATGATGTTAGTATGTGGTATGCTTTAAGAACCTTCTTAAATAATAGCACAATAGATTACTGAAAACTGCAATAAAGTACGCTTAATATTTCCCGAAATATTCGTGAACATACAAACGTATTTACGGGTCTGAAAACCTTTTGAAGTAGCTTTTATTTATGCATTGATACATTCCGCGGTCCATCTCTGAGCAAAATTGATAGCTATGAAAACGATATCACTCAAATCGGAGCGGAAATATGAATTGCTTATATCACTGCCCCAAAAGAACGAGAAAAGATTGAAAGATTAAGAAAAAATGCCGGACAGAAATATTTCATATTTTAATAATATCTGAAGAGAGGCCGACGAATTTTATTACATGTGTGTGTGTGTGTGTGTTGAGGGCAAGTAGTTGATTCAAATGAAATGTACTTTTACTCCTAGTACATCTATCAATATAAATGAACTAGCGCTCGGACCCGGCTCCGCCCGGGTGCATACACGTTTTAAAATGGCGGTCAAAATGTTTCATTCTGACTATCAGTTTAGAATATCGACCATTCGGAGCACGAAAAACGATCAAAATTTCCTCGTATTGGCTAGAAATATCACTACTACTTTTCTCCTATAGGTCATAGCGTGATGATATATATATAGCCTTTAGCCTTCCTCGATAAATGGACTACTCAACACTGAAAGAATCATTCAAATCGGACCAGTAGTTCCAGAGATTAGCGCGTTCAAACAAACAAACTCTGCAGCTTTATAATATTAGTATAGATAAGTACTGCTAAAATATAGCTTTCTGTATGCTAAGTTGTCATAGGTACCTATCAAAAATGACGAAACCTTTTTCAATCTCACGACCGCTACACCCACACAAAAAATGCGAAATTATTTTATTTCAGTGACTTCCTAATTTTCAGTCAGCTGCCTTCCAACTGTGCCATGAAAAGATACTCCACTTATGTATTACATAAAGCTGCAACAAATATACGTAGATTATATTTAAACATACAAATAACACAGACATAAATATCCCCAGACATTACAATCGAATTGTCAAACCATGATCATTAACCTATGCATCCATCCATTAACTGACAGTATAACATTGGCTACATTCAACTCAAAGTTAATTAAAATATGTACACAAAAAAGCCACACGATGAAGCTCGTTACAAAAACATCGATTATTATGTTATTACGGTTTGTAAGTAAACAACGCGATATTGAGTTTGGTTAAAACAATGTGACAATAATTGGATGTCGGAAATTGACGTTGGTTTGAACAAAAATTACGCCAACCCTTCATCACGGCATCGACGGAACGAATTCTGTCATAAAGGGCCTCTTTTATGGCTGTAAGTTGAAATTGATAAAAGTTTCTTACGATGTCATCGCCCATGGTACCTTCTAAATGTTCTCGACATTGTTTTAATACGTTTTAACTTGTGAAATGTTCAAAAATGTTTCTCTTTGGTAACGCTGATGTAGGCGTGTTATGTCTCTTGTCAAGGATATTAATTATTCCTATACCAGTTTGCTAACACACGTGTTCCTTTTTTCTTTGATGAATAGATCAAAGCGCGAAGAATCAATTTAGCTTGCTGACATAGTTTTATAAAATGCCAAGAAATAAAAAAATATATAATTAATAATAATTTTTATTTTTAAGTTGTTTTTTTATGTTAATAATATTATATGGTGCCATACTTCAATAAAATTTGCAACAAATTATCTATCCGAAATAAAAGGAAATAAACCGCAGTAATAGCGTGAAAATTGTAACGAAATAAAGCATTATTTCATTTTCTCTCACGTTGTCGTATAAGGAAACGTGTTGGTTGGAAACAAAGTTACAACACGTGTTATCTGGCGGTCCTTGTAATGTATTTCATACGTTGTATTTTGTTCAACATGATAATAAATAATAATGATATAAGAAAAGTAATAGCCATTTTTAATATGGTTATTTTCTTATATTTTTTGTACTGGTTATACTGTGATTGCCCGAAGCCCTATAAGTAATGGTAGGACATTCATATTGGATCTAATAACATCTTAGACGATGAAGTTCGATGTAATAACTCTCGTGGCAGAAATTGAAATGCCAGAAGAATGCTTAAAACGTATTTAATACGTTATACGTAATACTTTATAAGCAACAAATATCTTCTCTCCAACCCTTTCTTTGCAAAACACGCACTTAGCTTGCTGCATTTTTAATTATAATCATAACAGCAATTATTTATACGATTTTTTTCCTAATTAAAAGCAAACCCTAGTCACAAAAGACGATCAAAGCACATTGGAATAGCTACTTAGCGTACCTCAAAGTAAGTCAATTATGATTCAAAATGCGTCGAACAGACAAAGAAACTCAGCAAATACCGATTTCGAGTACCCATTGAATAATAAAAATCGCTTTTGACGTTTAATTACGTCGTAACCACCAGTTCATGGGATACAACCGCTTTTACCGCAAGTGCTTAAATGAATGTTGATTAACGAACCATAAATGCCATTTTAAAAGTCATAAACGCGTGGATGTAGCGGAATAAAAGTGAAAGAGGGAGACTACACAGCACACGCGAGTGGGTCAATTTGCCTCCGACACATGTTTACCGAAGGCAAATCGAGACGTGTAAATACACAAATTGAGGTATTTTTATATTTTACTACGGTTTGTAACGGTGTTTGAGGTTTAATAGGCGTTGTTTGGCGCTTACAAGTTTTGTTAACTATACTTTCACGCATCTATTCGTATCTCACAATTTTGTGGTCGCGTAACAATAAATGCTTGGCGTCAACACTTTGAGAAAATTTAATGTATAGGGACCTCTTCTTTCTTTTGAGCATGTCAAATATGGATATACTACGCATATACGTATAAGGATTGTAGACTTACTACCAAATATACCCTTTAATCATTTGACAGGTCTTCTGAAGAAAGAAAATTATTTAAACAGTACAAAACACCAATAAACAGTACAAGATAAATCTCTCCCAAACATCTTAAACGCTTCGTTGGTTGTCTGACAAAGTTATAAATCAATAAGAGAATTTGAATATCATTCGTAAAGTTATTTGCCGATATTAAATTGTTCGTAAATACGAAGAACAAGTTTTATTCGAAGCATTTGTTTTACTTGTTGGTCGTCATAAATTAATGCAGCTAACGTTCATCAAAAGGGCTTTAGGAATATATTTGCAAAATTTATGCGAAACAGAACAGAGAAATTAACCATTAATTTGCTATCCTACCAACAGAAATTAACATATTTATCGAAGCGTAAATTTATTATTTGTGATCCTCTACGGAGATCGTGGTGTCAAACTAATTTGGGTTAAGTTTTCGGTGCATTTTTTGTTATACCAATAGATTTTATGGATTTAGGTGGTGGAACCTGAATAGTTACCACAGTACACAATCGTCGTATTAAGTTAGATAAACCGACATAATTATATTTTCCAACAAAATTTGACAATTTATTTTCCATTATGAAAAGGATGTCCATGGGTGTATTATTTAAGTCGTAATAAGTCGTCATCTTTCATAATTAGGCACAGTAGTAAAAACATTTGTTTTAAGTATACAAATCTAAAATATTTCACGAACTAAAATCAATCTTAATTTTTTCAAAAAAACTTATGAACAAAGTATGTTTCTAGTACATATACATAGTAAATATACGTGCAAAAAAATTAAATCCTTAAATGCAAAACGATGTTATTATCCATTGCGGCAATATTATTATTATTTGTAATAAACTGTTTACTGCTAGATATAAATAGTCGTACAGTCACAAATAAAACGAATACTTCTTAAGTAGTTTAAGGGCATCCGCGGTCGTTTAAACGAGTTACATAAATCTTCATGACTCATTACCGCGCTTATGTGGTACGTGAGAAAACATTACAAAAACTGCACCCGAACTTAACTGAATTAAATCTAATGTAATAAAATTAACTAGAATTGCAGGAAATATTAATCTAGATAAAGTATTGGCAATTTGCCAAATAATTATAGATAATGAACCGGAAATATTGAGTTACGGAAGTTTAGAACATACACACAATATTTATATCGTATCGCGATCGGTTATTGCGGTTTTATGATTTATTCGTGTTAAACGTTTTGCTTTAATTATAAATATATATAAACATTATTTATTACCAGTTGTAACGTAGTCCTTGAGCAGGATTGATTGAGACTTACCTGAAAGAAAAAAAAAACAATATTTTGTTATAAGGGAATACAATAGTCAACATTATTTTAGGACTAAACACTCTTTATGACATTCCATTGTTGCGATCGAATTTCTGAAGGACAATATTTTTAAAATTTTTATACTAACATATATCTCAGTGCCATAAGGATAGAACTTTTCAAAATGCAATGTCTTTAGACTGACCATAAAGACTATGCTTTATATTAAGAAAAAAACATAATAGTTTTGCAAATGCTAATGATACTATTTAGGCATGTATTCAACGTTGTTGCAAGAACCATTACTAAAATAAAGACATTGAGAACAAACGGTAATTTAGCTGACAGGAAACCATTAGGCCGTGCTACGTTCTAATCACAAAGACTATTAATTTCAACTCACAATGAAATATGGTGAGAGCAAGGAACAGATTAGAAGGATTACTGAAAGCGGGCTCCTTAATACCACCAGTTACAGGTGTCCGAAAAGATAAACAGTTATCAGAATCTTGTCTGGTTATATTTGATATTTAAATAAATAATAAATAAATACACCCAACAGTACATTCATAGTCCTGACCCCACATTAAGATCAATAAAGCCTTGTGTCGTGGATATCAGAAACTATAATAGACTTTTCAGTCTCACAAGCACCCAGACCCACGACAGATATTTGTAGGCCTCACAAACATTTTGTCTCGGTGCGAGAATCAAACCCGCGGCCTCTCGTTTTACACCGGCGTCTAACCAGATGCGCCAGGCTGTATGATATAGATAATGTAGTGTCAGATTGCATCACGAATTAGAGAATATCAAAACTGCGAAGACGGGAGAAAATCACTATTAGAAGTGATGAGTAAAAAGAGAAGGAAAGGCACTACGCCCGTAGTAGGATAGTATAGGAGAAAGACAAGACAGAACAAATGGGTTTGCAATGTTCGCCGCCTCTCTGTTTCTCGTTTCACGTAAAAGAAATCCACTGTTGAACATGAGCTTCCCACAAGTATCTCCAAGACCGCCACCTACTTCCTTCTTATTTCATGTATTTTTAATTAAAAAATATATATCATAAACCAGAGTGTGTATCAAATTAGTTGTAGCTCATCCAATGATGCTATGTTTTTTTTTTAAATAAAGTTTATTTAAAATGAAAAAGGATGTTTTTAAGGTTAATGAGAAAATAAAGTTTACCACGAACATCCATTACGTATACACCAATCTAACCCACAGCTTGTGCACTAAGCGCAGCTTGTATCGCAGTTTTATGTAACAATAGCAGAAGTAAACAACCAGTAGAACTTCCAGCGCTATCAGTGCCAGACGCCGTACGACGTATCACTTCGGGAACTTGCAAAAATACTAATGTTTTCCAGACGCAGGAAACATTTGTGCCTCAAAGTAGTGCTTCTTTTACATTATTATTTTGAGTGCGCGGTAGTGTTGACTGATCTTAGATGGCTTCTTACTTCTTGAAATTAAATGTGTCATCGTCATCTACTAAAAATCCGTTTGAAACATAGGCTTATCTAAGAGATTTCCGAAGCCCTTCGTCGCATAAGATCTGCATCAAGTGACATGACAATGATTGACAGCCTTCGTGGCGCAGTTGGTTGGATGCCGGCTGTGAAACAAGAGGCCGCAGGTTCGATCCCCGCACCGAAACAAATATTTGTGTGAACCACAGTTTATTTCGGGTCTGGGTGTTTGTGGGACCGAAAAGTCTCTCGCAGTTCCTAATACCCACGGCACAAGACTCGATCTTAGTGTGGAGATTAGGATTATGTATGTGACGTTGAGTATATTTATTTTATTTATTAAATCACGTATACAAACATAGAAAAATAACAAATATATAAAAAAGTAAAATAATCGGCGTGAAACTTTTTTAGTACTGATTTTGACAACTAATTTCACCTTTATAAGTCGATATTATAATATCAAAGAATAAAAATATGATTTGTTATTATTTTTAGGTAAAAGTCCACTAGCTACATAAAATTTACTGGTGGTCTTTCATATATGAGAGGCCGTCTTGGTAGGTAACATAGCAGAGTAAATGCACTGTTGTGTTACGGTGTGAAGGACATTGTATCCAGATTATCTAACTTTTGGACTATTAAGACCTTAACATGTAATGCCAGAGAATGCCAAGCATTGCTTTGTGTTTCATGGTGTTGTATGGTTTTGCTACTGTCCATATTCGTAGCGCTTATCATCAGGAAATGGCATACTCGACTCGCAAATAAAAAAAATACAATAATATTAGCAAAACCATCTAACTGAAAATCTACCCATTTATAGAACGTCCTGTACCAGTCTAGTCTATTATAATCAACTCAAGGAAACGTTGGTGAAATTGAGCATAAGACATACGAGACTGGCCGCCCGCAAGACGCTCAATGTTTTTGTTATGACCACAACTCATTTACATATTTATTGAAGTATAAAATGGTTTGTTGACACTAGCCGGCCCCGTCTTATTATGAATACCTATGGATGTTTATGTCCTGTTTGTTTTGTATACGTAAGTGAAGGGTTGAAAAAATATATTGTTATAGTTGTGTTTTTGTATCAAAATTAGGTAGTGTTACCGCAGAGAAGTTGTTCAATATATCATAATTTACACCGCGTCGGTGTGAAATTTATTGAATGAAAAAATATTTAAAATGATATAAACTAAGTTTATAACGTTAAAAAAATATCCCTTATTAAGTAGATTCGATAAATAGGTTAGATTTTTATTAATAGTTAAGACCTAGTTTAACTAACCGGGAAAACAAGAACTAGAATCCAATTGATTAGTCATAAAATAATATAATGCATTAAATAAAATTTCTAAAAATCTTCATAAATAAAAAATGCATCGTTTTTTTTAACACTGTTCTTGCCTAAATAGACATTATTATTTATTTATAATTACTATTTATAAAGTATTTATTTACGTTTATAGTTATAGGACCCGGAACAACAAACATACAGCAGGAACCAAACTCAAACATATTAACAACTTCAATTTGTCTTCAAAAATAGTTCTAGCAGAGTTGGTTTCACAACTAATGGTACTAAGTGGAACGTATCTATAATTAAATTCAATAACTAATGAACGAAAGATAAAATAGTAACTTAGATATATTTTATTGATTAATTTTAAAATACCATCAAACAAAACAATTGGTGCCGTGACTAATTAGCTTCAAAAAGTGTCATACATATGTTGCATTTTTATATTAAAGTCCCCATTTGGTTCAATAACTTTAGACGTAGAAAATTTAACATTTTGATAAAAATCATTGAAATAAGTAGCGTAATAAATAATTAACTCAACAGCGCCTCTCTCAATTAAAATAAAATAAATTTAAATACAAATTGTCTCGAAGATTCACAAATTTTACAACCGGTGCGTATTTTTTAATTTCCGCTTAATGCTGCCCGGTTTACGAGATTTAAATGAAATCTGGCAACAAGTTCGTGAAACATTTAATTAGTGGCGCCAAGAGGCGAGCGGAAATGAAACATCCTATACACAATGTCAGCCGAAACACCTTCCGTGCGTGACTCACTTGATACAAAATGCGATTTAACGCCTCTATTCCGCACACTGAACAGATTCGCTTTATTAAATTTAGCTGCGGAAAAAAGAGTATCTCATTCCCCTCCTTTTGTTGTAAAGACATTCGCGTATCCAAAGACAGGGACGTGAAAAATAAAATAGCACTTTGAATTCACAAAAGGAAAACTTTAAACAAAACGGGTGCTTTCTCTATGCAAACGACGCGAGGGTCCGTCGGCGAAAGTTTCCGGCGGTTTCCCTACCGACTTGACATCTGCATCAACAGTCACACCACATGGCTACACACGAACATGAGGTACTTCCACCGGACCGAGCCCTGCTCAGGGGGGTTACTCTATAAAAACGATACGAACTTCGAATGTTCGAACACCGTACGTAAAACTTCACTAATGTGCCCACATACTCCACAAAATATTGGAATCCTCAATCGTACGTCGCAACCATAGACTAAGTTCGGAGAAAATGATAAGTATAATAGAGAATAGTATTGATTTTTAGAAGTGGAAAACTTAATACTCCGGACGTCGAACATCCGAACATTCAAAGTTCATATCGTTTTTATAGAACCCCCTAGGTTCAGAACACATTACCTCCAAGCGTACATAAGTGCACATCGCAAGGTCCTGCTGAATTGCACAAAATTCATATTCCTTCATTCACATCACGTCGCGTCGTCATTTTAGTACACTCGGTTCATTTTTGTTTCGCATCGTTCACAATGCATTCATTTTGCTAATACATGTGCGATTCATAAAGCATATTCTTTCGCGATTATTGGCGCTGGAAACAAAAAAGAAACTGGCATTGGTTCGCCGCGACTGCATTGCGACACTCGATATTGGAGTGCGGCCCTTTACCGGTTTGCAAACAAATTGTTGTTGGCCGAAATTATTGGCATTCTATCAAGACACAAATCATTCGGCACAAGTTGAAACTCCAAGTGATTAAAGCATGTTGATTGATTGGTATTAATAACGTTCCAAGTAAGCAGCGAACAAAAGCTCCTCATCTATTTCAACTTGTAGCACACGCTTGCAGGGAATTAATCAAACAAATACCCACTCGACTACAACTAATTGTACCGACCAAACTCGGATCGAACGTTAGCAATAAAGAAACCTGTCGGGCTCTCCTTTCAAACGCAACAATTTAATCTCCTTTACTCATATTCGCATTCGTGAAAACAAGGCGGTGTTCGCGTTAAACGTACTTAAAAAAACAATTGAAAAACGATGCGGAGTTCAAGTGAATGCGCGAACACAGATGCACAGTTCATTTGGAAGTTGAAAGAAACGTGAAATAAAGTAAAATAGAAAACGCATCAGGCTTTGAAGCGCAGATTTTTCCACTGGTACATTTTTCGTGGAACGATTTAATAAAGTCTTGCCCTCCGTTTGGTTATTTCGTGATTTATATCATGAAATGAAATGCCTTACACATGTGTTCACTCAGTTGGAGTTTAATATACTGTTGAGGGCTGACGAGAATATAGCATAGCGTAATTGCTTGTAACGGATTAATTTTAGCTGTTACAATGTTCGGATCGTGTGTTTTTGCGCTCGAATTAAACTGGCGTTGTCTCACAAATTTATGTGCAGGCTGCGTACATGTGTACTCGCTAGTTACCGACTCGTGTGATAATGTGTAAACGCTGTTTAACTATCTTGCGTAAGGTAATAATGTGCACTTTATTAGCTCTATGTGGTTAAGTGATGGTAATTTTCCTCTCATATTTTACAATAAAGCGGAGATTTATACAGTAAACTTATGGCTTAACATAAATTGCTATAAACAGGACTAAGTGACATTCAACTCGCCTTAGTTTTACTCGATATTTAAATTCTTCTAGATAATTAAAAATTAAAATGTATAAAGTTACTAACTGCCTGGCTTTTGAGTTGAGAAATAAACTTATTAACTGTGTAAGTACAAGTAACTCATTATGTAGTAATCAACGACTCATCATTGACCAAAAGGCTGCTGTCTTAAAAGCTCACGATTACCATCAATTCCATTGAAATCCTATCATTAAATACGATCAACGTTTACACAAAACGTAGATTAAGCACCAAATATTTGAAATCATTAACAGCCGTTCTTATCTCGGGGTTTATTTATCCACGATTACCGAGGCAAATCTTGTGCTCGAGCTATTTAATACTGATATTATTTTTTTATTGCATTGAATGGCGAGACGAGCATGCCATTCACCTGATGGTAAGCGATACGACCGCTCATAAACAGTAGCAAAACCAAACAGCACCTTGAATTACAAAGTAACGCTTGGCATTCAACTGCGCTCGCCATCCTGAGACATTAGATGTTAAGTCTCAATATATCCAGTAGTTACTCTGGCTACAATGTCCTTCAATCCGAAACACAACAGTGCATTTACACTGCTATTTGGCGGGAGAAATAGATATTACGGTGGTACCTACCCAGGCGGTATCTCACATATGAGAGACCTACCACTAGTAGCTGTTATGAAATAACTTGAATAAAGTTAACATGCACGGTAGGCCACGGGTTAACGAACAACCCGCCTGTCCTCGCACGGAACGTAATGTGATGAAATCTCACATTTATTATCTAACTAGCGCGTGACCGGAGTATTAACGTCAAATAATGGATACTTAAATGTACGCTTTTAATAATTCACAGAACTTGTGTACCGTATCTAATGTTATGGGCGTATTCCGTGCTACTAGTGGCGAGTGAGATAATATTATAGGAACCGTTGATAGTGCTGCTATTGGTTTTAAAAACATTTGATAAAGAAAATACGAATATAATGTGACAAAATGATCATATCCGAGGTATTGGTGGTAGGTTACTCATATGTGAGAGACTGCCTGGGTAGGTACCATCACAATGTTGAAATATGAAAACGCACTGTTGTGTTCAGTTTGAAGGACTGAGTAACTACTGAACATATTGAGACTTAACATCTTATATCCGGAGATTGCGAGCGCAGCGGAATGCCAAGCATGCTTTGTAATTGAAGGTGTTGTTTTGTTTCGCCCAAGCTAGTATGTCGTGTTCTTGGATCAATCTCTATAGGTACGGTTTCAAACAGGCTGGCAATGGCCAGCAATGTATCAACTTGTGATGGATATTCGTAACCCTTTGTCGATATTTGATACGCAACTGGGACCGCATTGCACTTACCATCAGGTGTCAATGCGGTTACTTTACTGTGTCAATGTATATTTCAGTAAAATGCATAGTTATAATATGAGTTTCAAGATCAAATTTCGGGATTGGTTTCCTCCTGTGTGTATCACTGAAAATTTTAATTAATTATCCTGTTGCTCGCTATTTGGAAATTGAAGTCGTAACATTTCCCCAAGCTCTATAAATTCTTTAAAAAATCTGAACTTCAATAGTTAGTTTAATAAAACATATTTGAAGACCAACACAACCCTTTTCCAAATTTTTACCAAAATTTCATGTTATCTTTTTGCAAGTATTATAGTTATTTTCATGTTCTTACTCCATTTTTACACGCTTTATTTTATGTATTGGCATGTGATTCAGAATTTAGTTTTATAAATATTGTTTTTATTGTACGTTTTTAATGCATATGCTGTTGGTGTGTCTTCCTTAAATTAAATAAAATACCTTCTGAAACAGTAGAGTGGATTGAATTCCTAACTTTCCAAATTTAATAGTCAGTAGCTTAGGAGACGAGTAAGCTAGTGTTTGAATTTTTATTGTGGTCTGATTTATGACTTGATATCAATATATGTATTGGATACCTGCACTCAACAACGACTTCACGTATTCCCAGAAGAACATAAAACTGCAGCATTTTTACTCCCGACGTCTCGAGTAACAGTAAATCCAATATAGCGCACAGATGCTTTTATAGTTTAACTCTGAGTACTGTACAGTATCAGCCCATATACGTCCTACTGCAGGGCTAGAGCTACAATCGAGTATACGATTGAGAGGGGTAGGCCATATAGTCCACTACGCTAGTCTAGAGCGCATTGGCGGACCTTACATATCAGATAAATTCTTAGAAATCGCTATAGTGTGCAGGTTTCATCGCGATGTTTTCTTACACCGTTATACTGTATGGTAAATGAATATCAATTCACACATGATACTGAGTAGTATACAAAATCCTAGAGACTATTTTCTCACACCATACACAAAGCTACGATTGTACTTTATATATAGGTTAAGTGTTTTTCTTTGTGTATTTTTTTTTTGTGTACAATAAAGTGTAATAATAATAATAATAATAATAAAGCTTAGTAAATATTTGTCGTTTGTATAAACCATATAAATACTCCTTAACTTCTTTTTGATATTAGGGACTTCACGTTTGTTATTTCCTAAAGTCAGTGGTTCTGGTATTCTGATTAATTATCAGGCAATCGTCATCATTTCCAAAACTTTTCCAGGCCAAAGGTTTTACTACTCAATAAACACACTTTCCAAACCATTGCACCGTTCCATATCTCAATTGCGGTTAATAATTCACAGCAGAGTCCTGCGACGCATCGCTCCTATCTTATCCGCCTCTTAAGGGCGAATCTCCTCTGCCTTGGCGTAATAAAGATCCTGAACTGAATTACCCTCAACGCTTTCCTGTGGCGCCTGTGTGTTATCACTAGTTGTGCTCTCCGGGGAGCTTTATTTACACTTGCTGTGTTATTCATGAACGCTGTTTGAATAAAGATGAACGATCATTCGTAACGTCAGTATCAAAGAAACGGTAAAGACTTACATCCCGTTTGGATTCAATCAAAAATTTAAATTTTTCGAATGTCGGTCGTGACTATCAGCTGGAACTTTAATGGCGAGGATCAATGGGAAATCTTGATAGTTTTAATTGACATAAGGCTGTGTAAATTTGCTCTATTTCCAAAGGTTCGTTCAACAGTTCTTATTATAAAGCTAAGATAAGTTTCAGGTGTTGCGTCAATATTTCCCGTCGAGTGAATTTCATTATCTCCCACAATAAATCCGGTTTCTTTGTATCCGCAGGTAAAAACAGCTTCATAATCTCACACAAACACTTCCCGTGAAAAGCAAAACGATACTTGAGGGAGTACTGAGCGAAAAATTATTGCCCAGAAGAATTTTAAGGAAAATAGACAAGGAAACTTTTTGAGATTTTGCGAGCGCCGGTGGCTCGAACCGTAACTTTTCTTTTAGTTTTGCCGGTTAATACTGTAATCTGCAATGAAGCAGAAAATTTGCAGCAGCCATTAATCTCAGACTATAAACTACACAATGTATACAGATTGATATTTTGCATAATATAACAGTCTAGAAAACAACAGACCTTATTTCTAATTCCTGGAAAACAAGTTGTCGTGACGTGCCCAGGAATGTTCGTAATATAGTTTAATTTAGTGGTTTTGGTGACTTTACCCTTCTTGAAATCGAATACTCTCCCGCGGGAACCCAACTTGATTTGCATACAAAAATATTCTACGCCGAAACCAGAAGCTTGAACCCAAACCGAAATGAAAAACTCGAGTTCCTGCAGATCATGTGAGGATCGCAAATTATAATTAATACTGTGGAGTGTAGGACATACTAGTGCTAACGAAAGTCACAGAGAGCAATCAAGTACGCAAAATCATTAAAAAAATGAGAGGACACGTCTGTTTTTAACTCACTCAATGATTTTTTTGCAATATCCAGACTTAAACTCATTAACTACCAACACCACTCACTGTTCGCTGATAATAATGATTTTAAAAATAGTAATGACCAAATTTAATTGACGATTATATAGCAAATTATTCAATACTGCAAATGCAATAACTTAAAAGACATTTCTATGTACCTAATCATGAATAATCTACAGGTAGCTGGAACATACATTAGCAACTAACCCGTTCACTAACCCGCAAAAAGTCAACGAGGTGAAGTATGGCACAACCTCCGCTGTTAAGAAAGATCACCTACTTCCAGGCTATCTATGTTCTATATCAACTTGTATGTCCTACAATTAAGACTACATTTTATGACTTCTTTAGCCACAATCCACACCGACCTAATAAAAGTTGACAGTAACCTTAAATCTACTAAATTAACCGCTAATCCAGGGTTAAATATTTTTGGCAATTTATTTTTGGCACACTTTACTTACTTTACAAACTGTTAAAACTTACTAGCTAATTACACTAAAGATTCAATAACATTAACTTCTAACGTTGACCAACATAGGCAGACACCATCCAAAAATACCCGAAGGATTACGTAAGCACGCTCATCCCCAGGAACAATAATCTGGAATCTGGATCATTATCAGCACAAATGCCTATGCATGCGCGCCAAATATTCACGACGAGTAAGATGGCATCTTTGACGCCATTACCGAGACAGAAAAGCTGACAGGTGAAACGACGAGCCGGCTTCATTCCAAAGGGAACTTATTCCACACACAAATTAAATGTATTTGTTACACAAAGATTCGATTCGTTAGACTGGAAGCAAATAGACTCGTATGTTAGTTTTGACTACACGGAACGTATCATTATTTTAAATGGCTTTGAATTTTACATTTCAGTTCGTAGTGCTTTGATGTGATTTTGTAATGCTTACAATGAAATTAAATTGTGTATATTTTCAATTAAGGGTTGTGTATTTTGTCCGGTTATGTTTAAGTGGGTTAATTTATCAATTGAGAGTCTACCACCTATTATTTTTATTATAGTTTTGACTCTAATCCCACCAGTCTAGATTGCTAAACATGTTACCAAAATATATTTATTTCCTCTAATCTTGAACAACCTTTGCTCTGAAAGCACAAAGTCTAATATTGCATTTCATTTTTGAGCTGTCCGCGTAATAAAATATTATAGAACAAATAGCTTCATGCGAATTGCATATATATAATGTGAAAAAGGACTCAGACGATTCTTCTAGTAGACTTGGTAAACCTATGTGTCCACCAACCGCATTGCGTCAGCATAAAAACTAAAGATAAGATCCCCCTCAAATTATACATTGGATGTGTCTAGATATGATCTGTAATTTGCGGGAAAGTATATTTTACCATCAAAATCATAGTAAATTAAACCTCAAAATACAATCTACAAAGGAACTTATAGTTAAAAATTATTACAAGTCTCAAGACAGACTTAATCTGCGTTTTATTTTAGTAAATCTTCAAATTAGTTCAAGATAGTCATTTTATACATTAAAATCATCCTTTCTCTACAAATTACGATTCCATTGACAGTTTAATTGGAAAAAAGTAACAATAACCAACATTGGTATGAAAAAAAATGTGTTTTAATTAGCGCTTGACTTACATTACAAAGAATACATTACTAAGTTTGGCAATCAGTGCCACTGCAACATGCAATCATACGATTTCACTTACACATTTCAAGTTTGTTATGTTTTCTTTTTTTACTTAAAACTTATCCGAAATCCGGGCAATCAGTTCTCCTGATGTTAGATATTTTTTAATAAGCTTTAAAACCTAAATAGCTTCTTTTATTTTTCGTCTCTGTTTACTTCGTGTTGTCTAAGAAAAATTCTTATGGGTACTCTGCCTGGACGGCATTTACCGTGTCAATTAAATAAAATAGTCAACAATAGGAAAAATATGACTATAATATATAATATCAAAGTTCGTTGGAAAATTCAAAATGGTATAAAACATTGTAACTACCAAAACAAAAATCTATATTTCTAAAACGTTCAATTTCGAATTCAAAATAGCCAATACGATAGCAATGCTTTGCTTAAATTTCGAATTCATACCCGCTAATACATATCTGTATGACCGGAAACGCATCCATTTCAAACCGTAAACGGAGATACAATAACATTCAAAAACTGTAAAAAGGATTTACGAAAACAATTTTAACTCGGCAAATATACTCCTATTTGCTTTTGTGAATCGTTTTTGTAGTAAGCAAATTTTTTAACAAACTATAAAATTATATTTCTATATTTAAATCTAAAAATGTGTTATGCTATTTCAACACTAAATTTCATTTATAAGGAACTGGTATACTTACTTGAAGTTTTGAATTCGATTCCCTAAGTCATTTCTGATTTATTAACAACAGCTAACAATCTTATCAGATGTTTGCGGTAACCACCTACTTCAAACCATCATAATAATACTAAAAAAATGCTAGCGAGAATCCGTAGAATTTTCTAGAAAACCAAAGAGCCGTCGGTCACAAGGGCACCATTATGTTTACCCTCGACCTCTCGAGAAGTTAGTTGCCAGTGCAAACCGTAACGTGCACATGGCGTAGTAAACTCGGCAACTCTCATTTATAACCCAGATGAGAGGCATAAGGAGCTGTGAAGCGCTGCCGGTTAACTCTTGGCTTCTTATTTTTCATAAACGAAGATTGATGCTTCAGGTGCTACATCGCGCATTTCACGCCATTTTTTGCTTAGGGTTATTGATTGCTTAATTATGTTTTGGAGGCGAAAATTTACAGAAGTGATTGAGAATGAAAATTACACTTTGCTAATATTTAATTCATTGATTTAAAAACTAGGGCTAGGTCCTTCAGTACATTTGGTGTTTCAAAAAGATGACCGTGAAAATCGCGCTACAATAAACATTTTTATAGATTTCGTCTAAACGGTGATAAAAAAGTTCATGTTCATTTTTTTAAAACTAACATAATACAAGCAAGCATTCTGGAGCGCGCGCACCATTTACGTCGAAACACTTTATGCGCTTTCCGCCCTGTCCATATATTTATATCAATGGTTTACGATGATGTTATTCAATGATTATAAACATCGTGAATGAAGAGAATACAACTAAGAATATTAATCAAAAATTTCATTTCAATCTTATCTACTAACGTTTCTTCTTTTCAGATACAGCATAAAGGTCTGAATAGCCTGAATAAGCCAAGTAAGAACTGTTTTCCTTAAAATTTAATTAACTTGTAAATAAAATAATTGATAACGATCAAACTTGTTATGCTCATTAACTATAATACCGTTCAAAATGTATGTTCGCGCGAACTAAAACATCTCGACTGATAAAAGTTTTTAAACCGTCTGCTGCCGGTTCCATTGCAGACCCAGCTTTTATACAGCCGGTAACTAATTAGGGCCCTCTCGCAATCACATTTTGTTTTTCGTTATTTTAAAAGCAGTCACGTTTCTGCAGACCGTTTTCTCTAAATTTATTTTTAGCTTTCATATTCAAAGTGCTTCTATGTTTTTTCTCTGTTTTAACTCAACGTATTTTTCTATTTACTTCTTTATAATAGACGTATCAATTATATCATTGATATAATTGATGAAGGCTGTATCTTTGTTTGTGTTTGCCAATTCAAACAGATGTTTGTAATTATCTAGCAATGACTGCCAATGATTGAGGTAAATACAGATTGCAATCACATTTTTCCATTAATATGTATCACTATTAACCGACCGACATTAGCACGGGGCCAACGTTTTTGGCCTTAATATTGTTATCTTTATTCAAAGAGGCCTATGAATAAAACAAGGCACACTTGCCGAGACGCCGATACTCCGACTCGGCAAGATGTTCCACGGTCATAACTTTATTCATTTAGTTGTTTAACTTAATTAAAATAGAGGCTTCTGTACGCGAATCGCCTACATTAATTTTAATTACGTTAAATCACACGGAGATGTACAGCCCTACAAAAGCATTCCACGTGACGGCATGCGTAATACAGATATCGTTGAAAATGTAAATGAGGAATATATTTATACTCCGGGATAAGCGGTGACATACTTTTTATTTTTGATATTATTCCACGTGCACTTTCGTTGAATAATTTCATAACACGCGTCCCCTAATAGAACGAGCTGAGTGAAATAGGTTTCAAAATTGGCAGTATGGGTGACAAAAGGATCCATTGGGTGTGTTATTAAGTCGGCATTGTGACTACTGGTGATGGAGCCCGGGGCGAGCGCCTTCACGCCAATAAATAAGATGCGGCTGAGTTGCGAACACAATTTAACTTGAAATAAAATTTTGCTACCCTTCGCTCTGAATAGGTCGGTATATGGTTCGGAAAGGAAGGGCGCTCCTATCTCTCCCTATATCGCTTCGGGTACACCTCGCAACTTGCCGAACCGACTTCTTTGTGTTTTATGTGTCTAATGATGTGAATAGACTTCTAAACAGGATTTAAGTTACGCTTTCATTCGAACGCTGATAACATTTCGGTGGTAATCAAAATATTTTCGCTATAAATATATCCGACTTTAATCCCTTTCATATTTTGTTTATTACAGCAAAAAATTACGTTTCATCGGAAAATATAGCCGACGGCCGAATTTATGGTGGAATATGAACTTGCCCGGGCTTTAATCGTATTTACTCAGATTTCAGTAGAAATTGACGTAACTACGTTACGAAATGTTTTGGTAACACCAGTATTTTTTCCTTCTTTACGTCGGGTACTGTTACTCTAACTTAGCTTAAGTCTGACGACTATTCCCTAATAAAAAGCCGAGTAATTTCGCGTCCCTTCTAATAACGGTTCACTATGATCAAACAGTGTTTCGTGTGTGAAGAGCCTGATATCAATTTCACGCAACTTATGCGGTGAAGTCTTGAGTAAACATCGCAGTGTTCGCATCGACACGGGAGTCAACATTCGTGTGAACTGTAACGCGTGCGCTTGGTGCGTGCTTTGTCCGCGTCCTTTGTAAACGCATCACGTATTCCTTCCCGGATACTAAGAAATATATTTTCCTTGACTAAACGAGTGTGTTTAGGTGTGGCCAACGTTTAGTTATACTATTTTTTGCTGGATAGAATTACGACATGCGTAGAATGCGTTCCACATTACCGAATCTGTTTGGAGCTACAACGTACCTAATAGTATTATAACAATGTTCTAAGGCTGTAGGTTTGACCTCAGTTGGGGTGGGTAGACACCATTACAAAATATAATAGCTATACTACTACTCCTATTAGAGTAACTACTGGACATATTGAGAGTCAACATCTAATATCTCATGATGGCTAGCGCAGAATACCAAGCATTGCTTTGTAATTCAAGGTGTGGTTGGGTTTTCCTACTGTCCATGAGCTGTTGTATCGCCCACCATCAGGCGAACGACATGCTATTCTTGCCATTCATTGCAATAAAAAGAAAACATCTACCATCCATACCGACATGTGAAATTTCATTTACAACCTTAAAGTCTAGATTTTGTATTAAATAGGAACAGGATTGAAACTTTTCTTGAGGGTAATCCTAATCCAGGGAAAGCCTTGAAAAGACCTGATCACGTGACGTCATATAAAGCAGCTTTTTATTTCTCACGTGTAACGAACTGAAAGACATGATGGATGAGACACGAAAGACTCAACAAAACGCTCGCCATTGATCCGATAGATTTCACTAAAGAAAACATCTTTCACAAGGACACCGCTCCTTTACAATGTATTTACATAACAAGAGAACAAGGATGATTTTTATATTCGCCCCGCTAATATTGAGTTCGGAATTATGTAAGTGGAACAAATATTCGTCGATTCATTGTCCATTTGTTCAGTTCAGTGCGAATTTTAACCTCACTGAGGCCGTGCCAAATGCTATTCGTATTGTTTTCCTTGTTTTCTTTAAACAACAATAGATTATTGCGTAATATTTTGTACCACTTTGTAGGTTACCATGGCAAGCAACGTTAATATTAAGCTACTTATGTAGAAGACTGCATGGCACTTCTCATTAATGAAGTTATATTTTTATCATATTCTTATTAAATATAGATAAGACCAGAGGGAGAGTTATCTCTTAACAATGGGCGCATTTTTACATAGATATTTGGTGGTCACGTCGACAGCCTAATGTTTTCTCCAAAGACTAAGACTTCACTTCTCTCTTTCTCGGGATTTTTGAGACTAAATGTGGCCCATATCCACATTGATTTGAACTTACATTTTAACTTTGTGATTTTACTTTCTACGAGTATTATTATTATTAGCAAACAATTACGAGAATAATATAAAAAGTATACACCAAAAAAAATAGGCTCGCAGACAATCACGAGGATTATATAAAAAGTATACCGCAGAAAAAAGACTCCAAATGTCTGATTAGCGTATCAATCTTAGTTATTTATTTTATGAAGCATCTTACTCGTTTATTATACTGTAACATCTAACTGTCTTTGATTAGCATATCAATCTATGTTCTGTATTATTGAAAGCACCTCACTCGTTTGCTTTATAACATATTGACATTATGACACACATAGACTTAACTTTACAAACCCATTACTCCAAAATTACTATTCAACTGATATCTCAATTTCAAACAGGCCTTATGAATCCGATGAACGTACAAAATAAACACAAATTTGAATGAATACAAAAAGCATAACAAAAGCGAATGATGTTGAACGGGAGCGCTGGCAAATCACTTTCGTGGAATCGTTGTTGGTTTAATTAACGTTTCCTCCGATGTCACTATTAAGTCGACGTTGTATGGCCTCAAATGTAACAATGGCAGCAATGAGCCTTTGTGTACATCCGTTGTTTAGATGCCTGAAGCCTACGCTGTATACCGAATACTTGGTATCGCAACTGTTTATTCGGAATCGAATGACAATTTCGAAATCGTTTGTAGCTATTTATGTAAATTAGCACAAATATGTTTAAGATAATAATTACATTTTAGTCTTAGACGTAATTTAATAATTATGGTTTGAAATTAGTTGATAAATTTGTAGTAGTTTTTAGTCATTATTTTTAGGGCGTCGTTTTTGCTAAGCGATAAAGCCCTTAAATAAAGAAAAAAAATACAACTATTTTGGTTTGTCTGTGTGTAAAGGTACAATCTATCGGAAGGTCTTCGTTATTAAATTGGTTCTGTTGTTGGTGGTTTTATTTTTGTAAATTATGTGATTTTTATAAATTATAATTTTAGTTTTAAATTTATTAAAGTACACTTTAATCTAGTCTTAATGTTTTCTTCAAGATTTTTCGCGTGTATGAAATTTACCAATTTATTTCAACATTATTTATTTCCATAATGACGGAAAATAATTAAGTTCCTATCCTAAAAACAATATTGTTGTTGCCATTTTATTCAATTCTATTGAGTGTATCAAGCGTTTACGTTGCCAAACGTACCATTGCTATACAAAAATACGATAATTGTCAATTGTAGTGGATGACACGCGAAGTGTTCATTGGAATTCTTTTCCCAAAGTTCCATTACTATTCTCCGTGCACTGTGTATCCGCAGAATGAAGCAAACGCCCACTAGGTCGACTCAATTTCGCGATTATAATTGGAATCACACCGATGCGATATCCAGCCAGGCTCGCCTTTTGTTTTCTCTGATTTATAACTTCATAGCCAATTAAGAGTATCAACAAGCCCCCATACATTATTGTGAATGAAACAATAATTAACAAATTATTAAATAATTTCCAATTATTATTAATGATTTTTACGCTTCAGTAATAATGTTGTCATGGAGTTTATTGTACACAGCGTTGTGTTTGTGATTAAATATTTATTAAATTTACTTTTATGATTGTGGCGGGATTTTAAAGTGAAAGTACTGATTTTCCAAACTTGGGGGGATACAGTTCCTGTAGAAAATATTTAAAAAAATTGCTTGACTTTTACCTATTCAATTAATTTTATACCATTCATCATTTCTTTTACTTATCTCAACATATTATATATAGTATCATCGTTTTTTAGATTTGCGTGAATGTTACACATTGAAATAAAACTATTTTTACGGATTTTTATCGTGAAATTGGTTAAAATTTAACATTTTTTAACCTCTTACAGTCTTACAAAAGCCTTAAAAGTTTCCAAACGTTCTGAAACATGTGTCCATGTTTACGTACATTTTTATTCACCCACTAACAGTTTAAACAAAGTACGTTACGTGTAACAAAGTGCCTCCTCTACTCGTCTGAAGTGACTAACGTTGTAGAACAAAATAAGGAAGTATCCGTTGCCCAACACCGTAAAGAGCTCAGGCACTCAACAAAACAGAGCCAAGAAGCAATTTCACTAATCGCTTGTATTGCATCGGCTACAAAAAGGACCCATTAGTTGCGACTAGAAAATCATTGTGTTGAAAATTTGCTCTTAAAAATCAAAAGTGTGAAATGTATTTTTTTCCGCTGTGTAGCGTGTCGCGCGTGCCACATTTAAGTGGGTCGTACGATGTCGCTGTGAAAGACGGCCTTAATTATTTTGGGATGTATTTAAGTATTTAATTAGAATTGAAACTCCTCGTCAAACCCTATCAATCGAACTGTGGATAGTAAATACATATGTCCTTTTCTCAATAGTGGACGACGATGAATTGGTATTAGCTCAGAAAACACTTTTTTGCTATTTAACTTTTTTTTTCATTGAATGGCGAGTCGAGCTTGTCGTTCACCTGGTAGTAAGCGATATGACCGCTCATTGTCGGAAGCAAAACCAAACAACACCATGAGTTACAAAGCAATGCTTGGCATTCCACTGCGCTCGCCGTCCGGAGACTTTAGATGTTAAGTATCAATCCTGTAGTTACGCAGGCTAGAATGTTCTTCTAACCGAAACACAGCTGTGTGGCGGGAGAAATAGACATTGCGGTGGTACCTTCCCAGGCAGCCTGTCACAAATGAGACCTACCAGTAGTAAACTATCTATGAATCAGACGGTAATTATTCCGTAGCGCGAAGATCGCAAACTAAAGTTCACTATTAAAAGCCCATGCGGGTTGTAGCTATGCCAAAAGGCGATGTATGATAGCATGTGATTTTACCAAAATGTGATTGGAATAAGTTCCCAGATGAGTATCTGGGAAAGTTTTGAATGTGTTATCGTAGAGAGAACATAAATTAAAAAAGTTTGCCTATTATCGAAGATTACTTTATAGTTGTGGAGATTAAAGATTTATTTCGGTATTCGTACAAGAACGGTGCCTTCTTTGTCTATATTATGCATCGACTTATATTCTACCGATAGACGCGACGCGTCATAGAAACTGTTTGTCCCATATTTCAATAAAGCTCAGTAGCGACATCTAGTACGTTTACTTGAATATTACAAATTATGATCAAAGATTATTAGACAGAAGAGACAGTTCAAATCAATAATAGCTTTTCCTAAGATACTGCCTAAGTATGAATGCCGACATAGCAATTATATATTTTGTAATATTTTTTTATTTATGTAAATAATTCATGAAAGTTATCTAAATTAAACTAAAAACTCTTATAAGTGTACACGTTTATCACAGTTTTACAATAAGATAATGAAACAACAGACAAATATTATAGAGATCTCCCTCTTTTGTAACGACGCGCAAGAATCTAAAACAATTTTTAGTGATATTAGTCTTTAATAACATTCAGTGGGTTCGAAATTTCAACGTAGTCCATTAGGTATTTCATATAAAGAAATAGGGCCTAAAAACTGTCCACTGTTTCAAAACATATATACAACACATATTTTGTGTTATTAATTAACAACATAAAATTAAAATAAAATACTGAAATCAATTTTTACATTCTTCCTACATATCTGTATTTGTAATGTATTCGAATAGTTTATGCCTATTTGGTCGTCTGATATGAATGCCCCATGAATAATCTATATCTAATATAGTTTGTCTCTCTCACTCGACGGGCAATTTTTATGCGCGGGAATGAGACATACGATTAAGAAGCTCACCTTGTATTTCTAATGAACTATACAAATATTTAATCGAATAATAAATAAAATATCTGTATTATCGGCATTATACTGCAATATTTTATCACTTAAGTTGTATGCTTTAATTATATTGTAATTTTAGATAATTTCGCTATCGGTTTGACGGGGAAAAGACAAAATAAATTACTTATAAATATAATCAAAAAGGCGTACTGCTGCGTAGCCGTCACGCGGCAGACTGATTCGTGTGCGGTGCATGCACCGCACTTGGGTGGGACACGTTTTTTACAAAGAACGTCTTATCTAGTGTAACATTGATATCGATGATATTATGTTTCATAAAAACTTATAAAACTAACCTCTTACTACATTATTATATTCATTTCCGTGTAAATTTTTAATATGCGGAATTACACGAAAGGGTTAGAAAAATATTTATTAAAACAATAAAATATTCATAGCCATGTCAAAGTGCAACTTTTTAAATTTTTATAAACCACTATTACCTTTCACCAAATACTTTGATTTTACATTTAGAGATCATCGACTTATATTCTAACATTGATATCGATGTTAGAGATCTAAAAAAATATTACACATGTTTTAATAATGGTTCAAAAATTACAAGTCTTTACAGTTCTTTTAAGAGAAATCATTAAATATCAGGCACAATAATATTGGAGTAGTATCAGGGTTCAAAGAAAATACAAGACAGATAGATTTTTCAGTACAAATATTAATTGTACTTATACAAGACCCGACGAATCAGCGAGTAGTAGTAGCGTTAACAATATCCTCTTGTATGAGAAAAAAAGCATAAAGAAATTCTAATAAAGAATATCAGTTCAATATTGTTGCATAGTCACGAGCTTCGATAGATAAAATTAAGAGCAAGTCATGTTATTAAAAAGAAACTCAATTTCTTACAACCCTACGGCTATTAAGTTGAAAATCCTAATAAAGAAAGGTTTGTATGTTTTGTTTTATGTTTTTAATTCCTTATTTGAATAGGTTACTGTCATAGATGTAGTATAGGTTACTGTTATATTTTTTTATTATTGTTTATGAATAATCAAAAAATCAAAAAAAATTAAATCAAATGTTTGACACAACCCTATTAATATACATACAATATCAAATCCATGTAACACCTTGTATTTTTATAAATATCTATGGAAAAAAATTACAAAAGAACTAGATTTACAACGCAAGCAACATTTGTTTATTTTATTAAAGTAATAATGTTGGAAAATTCCACCTAGCATACAATACCTAAAATAACAACAAATAAATGCTATAAGCCCCACTTACTTGTTATTTTCCACTTCAATCGTCACAGTAATATTTTCCAATAATAAAAGATCTACATACAAAAACTCGCTCTCCTCGCCCTCATTCCGAAGCTTTTAATACCAATAAATTATTACAAGGAAAATAAAACTGGTACTAATTATAATGGATATTTAAGATTTTTCAATAAATATTGGATACGGCCCAAGATATTAGGTACCCTTCGGCGCGGACATTAAAAATTCTTCCTCCGAGGCCGCCGAAATGGATTTTCCAGATATAATTAGATTCTAATATTTCTTAATATCGAATTTTACTGAAACTTATTTAGACATTAATGTTATTTTTACTTCAAACGAGTTATTAAAATATTGGAATTAAGTTTTCAATTATACTTCAAATGTAATCTATCGTGAAAAAACTCATAATTTCAAATCATCAAACGATTATTTTTATTAATAATGCTATTTTTCGCAAAGCTACTTATTTCGTGATACTACGAGTATGAGAATAAAAAACAAAGGTTTACTTCAAATCCTATTCTAAAACAATACCAATACCTTAATTGGCAAAGCATACAGGTAAGGTTAAACAACCGACATTATGAACTTAAATTTAATTTATTATTTTCCCGAATTATCACCTCTTACATAGACATTTCTTCACATAGAATGGAAGACACAAGCACGTATGTCTCACAAGGAATTTAGCCGGGGTAATGACTTTTACAAACGCACACACTCGCGCAACAGAGAAGGAATTTGAGGAATTTCATAACTAAGGGGTAGATGGGTCTTGAAGATATTAAAAATTGAGCCAAGATATGCCTATATTATTTATTAGTAAATACGAGTCTTGATGTTTTGTTTTTTGTTTTCAATCTTCTATATTTTTAATTAAGTTCATTCGCCTCTTATTAATACACATTTTTAAAAAATTACCAAATATCTAAAATGATAAAATACTGAGCCTTGTTTTAAACAATTTTATTGAATTAAAGTGTGCTACGAGCTTAGAGAAATACCCATGTTTGTTAAGTAACATATTTTAATTCTACAATTGTTAACCGTGATCTTTTCGAAGACTTTATTTAAATTTCTATTGTTAATTTAAATTCTAATTGTTGCGTTCTTTGTTCTTTAATAGTTACCAGTTGAGCGGACTTCGTAAGCGAAAAGTGGATCAAGAATTTGAGTGAGATAATCTTTTATTAGACTGTTCTAAAGGAATTCGATTGTTCCTCTTCAATTCTTTGTAATAAGGAAACGCAAATCAGCTTTATGATAATTGTGAAATCTAATTACGAATGAGTCTTCGACGGTTAAGTAAGTAATTTGCCATCCTACATCTTAGAAAACGTCGACACATACTAATTATTTATTTTGAAATTCATGCAATCACCAAACGTATCCAAAATGCGCTGAAATCGTCAAAGAACAGTGCTCCGGCATAACTTCAAATTAAACTCATAATTACTGAACACTTGCAGATTTATGTTCATCGTGAAATGAGGCATTCCGTGGTTTGATACCGCAATCAGCAGGATAAGCCTCCAACACCCGCTCTGTTATTCCAACCATTCCCTTTTTCCCGACGTCTTAAATATAACTTCAGGGGCTTTAGGGTCAATGTACTGTTATTTATGTTATTCGATTTTCCTTACTTTTTTACATTCGTAATTCGGAACGGAAGAGAAGAGAAATTTTGCATAATTCGGTTATTGAAGGATGAATTATGTAGAGTATTAACATCCCTTTTTAATTAGGTGGTAAAGTTTCTTTGATGAAATATGAATTTATGTAAAATCGAGTAGATAGAACGATTCTATAAAACTGTAAAAAAAAATGTTATTAGTAACAGACCAATTGAAATTATTCGTTTAGGTACATAAGGAAGTACGGCGAAGCCAATATAGTTTATAAAAATAAATTGGTACATCAACAAATCAAAAGCATTTGTAATAACAATGAAACTTGCAAATAAACTTCATAAAACATTTATCAGATTCCGTACAATTAACTTGAACAGAAGCCACATTAGAGCGAGTCTCGCCTGTCGTAATTTCCATTCCTCACTAGCCTCAAACGGATTATGAAGAGTCACAAGACTCAGGCTTGAGTCCCTGCGACCCTCATACGTAATTGACTTACCAACAGAACTCATATCATGGATTAAACGGGTAGGAAGATCGATTGAGTCTTACCCAAGTCATCAGTTAGGGACAGTCGTAAGCCTATCCTAAGTTCATTGATTAAAAATGTTTTATTAAACCCTTAGAAGCATGGATATTGATGTAACGGCTTTATCGAAGTTACTTAATATTAAAACACTTAGGATTAAAATGGATCTTGAGATCAATCTTGAACTGTTGATTGGTAGAGTTAAATTTTCGTAGAACGTTAAGTGTAATTTAATAGGTTTGGGAGAAGGAGATAATAAATATATTCTGCTGAAGATATTCATTTTGGTACTTTTTTACAATAAGTATTTGAACACGGTGATGGTGTTCCAAATGATGACAATGATTTCTGCATATTTGTATTTTTAAACAGACCAGTTAATTTAGTGGAAGCACGTCAAGATAAGTCGTTTTGAATAAAATGTTCTTGTAATTGACGGAAGTCTGTTAAGCAGCAGATATCTTGTGTATAATGAGATATCATTAATAAAAATAATTATTAATTGAATATTCCTTAATGTAGAATTATGCGCTGTAACAAGTAAACACATGGTTCAACGATCCAATACAACATGTTCGACATCACTAAATGGCTTCCTCTCTGTTCTACGAAACATATTGCTATTACCACAATACGTATCATTCACAAAAACATCCGTAACATTTGTATCACTGCAACATTCTCCTCGGTACTGAAGCCACGTACAAAGATTCAGACCGCGATATATTGCAAATCCATTGAAAATGTGTCATGCTGGTGCAATCGCACACAATTCCCGCTTTACTGTTAGCTCTGTACGATTCGCGACACATGTCTTTGAGTTGTCGGTATTAGAATTTATATAAGTTTCTAAGAGGGTGATATCGATGGTTTAAGAATGATTTATTATTGTGTGTCGACGTCTACAAATATTGAACAATTTGCGCAGACAATGAGATGAAAAACGTTTGATCACCCACATTTTTGCAATTTGTCTAATTGCTACTTAATTGAAGATTATGAAAATTGGTTCGTAATGGTCATTGAAATAATCATACCCAAGATAAGTAAAACTGCTAATAACAATCGAATGTCTTAGACATTAAAAGCACTTATTTAAGATCTTTGTATATGATTATTTTAAAACCAGAACTCTATTTTCTGTCCAGTTTGTTTAGATTTGAGTTAGAAAAAAAATAGAAGTGAAAACCGATTTAGGAATTCATCGACGACCTAACTGTTTTGGCCCGTTTTGCTGCCATTAGATAATCTATGCAATTTTGTCGTTACGTATTGATTTTACCAAAACTAATAAAAGTAAATTTCTAAACTTTGCTTCTTGTCTGATAATTTATTATAAATGGAGGATGTATTTATCATATAAATTAATTTAAAACGCCGTATCAAACGCACAATATCTCGCGAGTAAATTAAAATCACTACAATTAACCGCTACATGTACATAAGATGTGAAAATTAACACGATGTTACACTACCCCAGTATAAATTGTGAGTAATTGGATAAGTTTATGCTAGAGGGTGGATCGTGCATGCACAATGGCTTGTTCCGACCGACTTTGTGTTATCGTATATTCAACGTAATATCGTCCGTCCCGCCGTCTGTCGCGCTTTAACCATGCGATAATCCCACAAAGTGATTTAAACATATTTCCACGAGACATATTAAATATTTATTAAGAAATATCTTTATGCTTCTTTTGTCGTTCATTTTAAATTAAAAAAGGATATAGAATTTTTAGTTTTGTTGGTTTCTTACAATATACTTGATAGAAGAAGGTTTCGAGAACAATGTTCTTGGATGCTGTATATTAAAAAACTTCGTTACCAAATTTACGAAGTCGAGATAATTTATAAGGTATCTGAAGATGAGATGACGAGACCTTGTTACCAGCATGATAGCCCAACGCCAAACTTTCGGACGATTTGATTACTTTTACCATTAAGTTGTCTTCTTAGATTTAAGGTTTCCTACTAAAGTCAGTTCCTACCATTCACATAAAGAGAAAATATCATAAGAAAAACAGTAAAAACACGTTAGTTGATTACAAGCGGCAGTTATTCAATGCGCCCTGGTTGTAAACTTTATCTAGAGAATAGTGTCACTATTTTGTCAAGTTTCTCGTTGAAAGTAAGTTGGCACTTGGTTTGTCAGTCTATTACGCTTTAAGTGCGCTGTTAAATCCGTCCTTTTGTTTCCATTTTGTGACTATCAACATCCCTAGTTCCTGGAACAAATAAAATCTCATTCTGAATGGTGAATGTTAATGGTACAGTTTTTACTGTCGCCAATTCAGTTGTTTTCAACCTAACCTTATCTTTCGAATGGGATTTTCTAGAACGGTTTTTGCTTTTGTTTCCCTAATGAGACATAAGTTGGTTGGAATTTCTCTAGAATACTTTTGAGAGTATTTAAGAATATTGAAGAAATTCTACAGAAAATTCTGTACAGAAATTCTATAAAGTTTGAAAAACATTTACTTTTAAATATATTTTTAGAATTTGAGAAACATATTTTTAATAGATTACCGGAATAGGAGTCAGAGCTTGGCGTAAGTAAGTAAAACAAAACCAAACATGTTTCGTATGGATGAAAATTCTATATTTTCTTATTCTCTATATTCGCCTATACCATTACGTATTATAAATCCTTATTAGGATAGATTATCTAACATATTTTTTACTTTTCTAACCCCAATCGCTTCCTTGACGTTACTAAGACTTTAATAATTCATCCCGGTTTAAACAAACATCAATGAGAGTTCCCTGTAAATTCCTTTTACAAATAGAAGACACAGGAGTCCAATTATACGTGACCTGCTACAACAGTATCGAGTTAACACAACCCAGCCGTTCCCACCTCAACCACCATGTCATTTACATTGTCCATATTTCCTTTACCAAGCTAACATTGCTGTACAGAGTACACGCTGACTAATTTAAACAAACAACTATGAACTTGAAATTTAGACGGTCGTTATCTGAATTTCAGATGAGGCCGGATCATGCTGAAACTTCTTTAGAGATTAGAAATGCTTCATAAATAATTGAATAAACGATAGCTTATTTCATGGAAATTATAATGACATTTCTACAGAAATATATCATATATTTTTGTTTGTGTATCATATATTTGTTTGTATAATATATCATATATTTCTATAGATATTCTTAACGACACTGACTCGCGTAGGTGTAAAGATATTGAGCCCTGATAATTTTATTTAATCTCCAGGGTTGTACAACTCCAGGATAACATCAGTTTACTAGCAGCCATTCTATATAATCTATCTATCTTTAACAAGAGATCTCATTAGATATTTCGATGCAATTTATGTATCTCACTTATACAATAAAGATAGAGAGGTATATGGTGCATATATTTATATTTTTATATAAATATGTGTATATATGTCTATTTTTGTTTAAAGTTACGTAGAAATGTACCAACAGAGTCAGGGTATTTTAATCATAATATAAGATATAGAGAATGGCCGTAAATCGCTCATTAAACATTAATTTGAAAATCTAATATACAAAAATTTTATTGCTTATTTTTATTCTCCATATATGTATAATAATGTATATACAGAATTGCTTTAGTAATATATGTGATAAATTCATAAAGCAATTCTGTAAACGCATTTAAGAAACTTATTGCTATTGTTTTATCCCCACGATCACTTTCTTATTTCGTCCGCGCCCGACACCCCTACGCATGTAAAGTAGATTAGATACCCTGCATATTTACTGGCACGCACCTGCGATAAGTTAATATTATGAAATTACTCGAGGCCGCCCTTGCATGCCCTAATATATCCCGGAGTAATTGTTCTGAAGAGCCGCTTCTATTATTCGATGAAGTGTTAAGGAGTGGTAGATTTATGGGACAAGTTAAAGTCTCACCAAACTTACACCAGAATTGCACGTGATAATATCTCTTTAATTACAGTACACAAAGAAACTGATGTAGGGTTGTGGTTAATTAAAAATTCTTTAGGGAAGATATAAATAAGTGGTTTCAATTGTGTACGCATCCGAGGCGGGCGCCTGGCGTTTTATTAACAAGTTCGAAGGCTAAGCTTTTCACACCCTTTACTGCGGAACGGGGGTTTAAGGAAATTAGATTTTAAAATAGTTTTTGTTTTGAGGGTTATTCGATATGATAAAGGCAATTTATATACGAATGATAAATATATAATATTTCAAGAAACTGTATAATAAATAAAAAATAGTTTATATTTAATAATTACTTGTATGCTGATTGATTGATTAATCAAGAAGATTTAGGACACTTCCAACTTTTTATTCTACCACTGTAGAACCACGCTGTTGTGAGTCATGACTCAGAATGAGTGGGATGGCTCATAGGGGACAATACCATTGTCTCACATGAAATCAACGTAAAATAACAGCTTTGCTGTTGCAATTTGTTCGGTGAGTGAGATTGCCGCATGCCCTTACCTTACCCCTTTCCTTTTCTCATTCTTTTTTCTTCTTCATGGAGATTGTGTGTCCAAGCATTGTCCATGTTCATTGGCGGCAGTGAGCACTCACCATTAGGTGATGACTGCTCATTTTCCAGACTTATGCAAAAAAAATAGTATTAGATATTTAACTGACATACCCGTCACCGAAAGCCATATCTAGGATTTCGCCAGCATTATAATTTTCTTACCTGTAAAGAAAAAAAGTCATATTAAATACAATTATCGTTCACTTATTCTTAATCGAATTTCCGGACATAAAATCTATAATGAGACCTTATTATTCCTTCCGAAATATTAATGAACATTTATTAGACTTAATTTTCATTATTCCGTGTCTTGGAGGGCACATTAAGCCCGAGTTTCTGATCCTAGCCAAGTGATAATAGGCGTTAAGACAAAGAAAAAGAGTATATAATTGTGAAACAAAGTCAACTAACTGTTGTCAGCGTTTAAAAATGAGACTTCGGCTTTAATTCTGAATTTCGGGAACAAGAAATAAATATTATTTGTGGCTCTTTGTCGAACTTTCTTCATGTGTGTTGTACCAAAATGTACCTTTAGGTTTCTTCTGAATTTATTCTGTATTTTTATAATATCAACGACATATTTTGTTAGAGTCTAGACTACGTATGTGACGGTTGGGTATATTTGTTTCAATATGACATCACTTTTACAAAGATTTTCGTCAAGAAATTTATCCAACAGCTTAAAGAAATGTGCAATCGTATTGCTCCCTTAAATATTAAAAGAACAAGTGTAGCAGAGGTTAAAAACTCTATTTGTTTTAATTACCGCTAACCAACCTGCTTTCCGGGTTGATATACTAAAAACATGACTAAAAATCATCTCTAATTAATATTCATGTTTCACATACATACATATAAATACAGTAGACTAAGTAGATTCTACTATTATAATTTCAACATCTGTTTACACCAAGTTTATGCAATTTAATAATAAATAAATAAATGAATATATAAATGCGTAAATTCCCATCTTGCGTGTCTCCCGAGTTGGGTAAAAATTCCCATTTATCCGGGAGGCATGATTGCATGGAACCCTTTCCAAATTACCTACTTGAGTGGTGAGACGAGTGCCGCTGAGAAACGCTTATTAAACTTCATGTCTTTCTTGAATTGAAAATAATTTGCGCTATATAAAGTTGGAAGTATACTACTATGGCCTCTCTCAATTGTAGCGGAGATGTGTCTCGCAATCTCACTTTTGTGGGCTGTATTGTTGTTAGATTTTTTTTATTTATGACGCAAATATCAACTTAATTATGTCGCAAAGACAAAACACATACAAAAATACATAAACATACTTTTATACATAAAACCACGCCTTTTCCCAGAAGGAGTAGGCAGAGGTACTTCCAGTACACCCACATTTCGCCTTATATATTCCGTGCCACGATGTGATAGGTGGCGAGCCTATCGCCATATTGGCTACAAATTGCTGACTTTGGACTGAAAATGAATAGGAAAATCCAATATCACTTTATTCGACCCGGGATTCGAACCCGAGACCTCAGCTATGCATTAAAGCCGTAGTACAACTGCGCCACCGAGGCGGTCTAGAACCAAACCAAAATATTTTTTCTGCGAATATTATTTATATGTACAATAATTACTTTTCTTTAATGTGACCATTAGGTCACATTAAGCGATAAAACCGTGAATGGTCACCTTTATTTAGGTATACGAATTGTTTTAGTTTTTAACTCATTATTATATGTAGGGATTAATAAATAATGTATAACTAAATAAATAATGTACCATCAATGCGTTGATCATACTATAATACATTGTTTGCCTATGATTACTCCAAATTGAATGTAGGTCGACTAATCCGTAATTACCAACCAGACTAGCTAATATAATTACATTTACTAACTCCGTATTAGAGTAAAACCTAAGGGAGTACCTAGACAAAACTATTTAATAAACATATACATTAAGACTTATGTATACAATTAATATAAGCCTAGAATTCTAGACAATATTTACGAAATTATGTATCTTTTATAAAGTAAGATAATATGATAAACAGATAACTTTTATTTTTAATAATTTATGAATAAACGTACTAGCTAATTAGAAGATCTATTAATTAGACTACAATCGTAAACATGAATAAACCTTGCATATGTATATCGTATGTACATGCATTTCAAATTAACTGCAATCTACAATGTACAATCGTCATCAACTGTTATATGGCTTATTGGAGCCTTAAGTATCCTTCCGCAAACTTCTCGTGCCAATACATAGTTGTGTATTTATATCATCCACCCTTCTAATTTTATACCCAAGCGTGTCCATTCTATCAAGGTCAGTTGTCTGACGTCATCGTATCAAACCAACTAACTTATTATTCACCATTTTAAACTTATCACAATACTTCCAAAATACAGCAGTAAATTCAGAATTATTCAGTAAAAATCATTCCGCAAATTATGCGTTTATACCCTCTTTGCATAATATTTCATCTACGAAAACGACCCCAAGCGTATGATTTGAACAGTAAAATTTTACACCAAAATTAAATATACAAACAAATGGGGTTAGACATTATGGCATTGTTTAAAATAAGAGTGGCGACTGATAAAACTTGTTTTATATTAGTCCCCTGCGAGCTGGACTCATTCCGCAACTTGGGCCCATAAAAGTTAAAGGGCACATTACGGCAAGTAATAAGCGAACAGCGGACCCTAAATTGGACAGACGTAAGTCCCACTGCCGATCTATAACGCCATTCTCTATTTAGAGCAAAGGTAATTTTGTTTAATTAGTGTGGAGCGAATGGGACCGAGTGCTGCATTTATTAGTTAGCGGTACAGAAAAACTGTCTTCATTTCGCAAATTGTGTTTAAGATGTGTTGCCTGGAATTGTAAACAGAACTCTCTTTAGTAGTGGATTAATGCAATCTACTCTTAATGGGTTTCAGTGGTGTTTTAGTTACAATTTTCCTTTTTAAACAATTGAATCTTTTCCAAAGTGAATACTCTTTCTTATTTTGTTTAATTTAATGTTATAATTAAGTATGGTCATTATTGAGGGAGTGTTCTGTTTTAATTTCTTTTTATTTCACTCTCGTGTTTTTAAAACCAGAAATCTAATTCGGCCGCTTGGAGACTATCCCGCCCTCAAACCCACCACTGTAACTCCTGTTAACCAGGATCAACAGAATGGAATGACGCAATGGAATGACACCAAGCATTAAAGTTCGGCAAGTCTCCGGGAATGTCTAACCTGTCTTTAACCCGCAACGGAATTAATCAGAAAGAGATATCAATAGAAGAAGCTGGAATATAATAGATTCAACGCTTGTAATAAATGTCCGTTTATAACAACTAAGCATATTTTTATCGTTCTCCTTCACTAAATACTTAAGGACAATAGCCTCCTTTATGATTGGATCATTATAGCCTTAGGATGACCCACTGAATTTTGGCGGACGGAAAATAAAATTACTACAAGTCATATAATTGTAAGTGCAATTATATGCAGATAAAGTATCAACTGTCGAGAAATAATTATCTCTCGCCATTCGTACGTCCTTAAATAAAACCAGGAAAGCGTGAAAAATAATGTTCATTAAAAAACCTCAGTAATAAATTACAAAGTTGCTTACAAACTCAGATAGTGACTCGACATAAATCAATGGATTCGCAATATTAATTCAACCTCCGGTGGAATTCATTTTGTTGTTATTAAAGGATAATTTGGCGAAAATGAAATAAGGATCGGCTTAATTGAATGCACAATTACGCAGCAAAAGGGATTTTTTATTTTGCATTTTTTATGTTTCACCTCGAGCAAGTACTAAAAAATTGGAAAGTAGTGAGAACTTTGGACTTGGGCCAAATTCTCTGAAGAACAAATAGCTACCGGAATGACTTCTAAAGTAAAGACTGTCTCATCAACTGTAGAATGTTTCCGCTCTAAAGCTTGTGATTTTTTATTAATATGGGCAAGAAGCATATCAGATAGCAAAACTTCTCCAAAATATATTTTAAGTGGACATGAAGTAGTATTGGAAGCAGAAAAACATATGTGGTCATTTCCTACAAGAAGATTTATTTAGGGTTGTTCATACTTACAGAACACGCGCTGTAAGATATTTTCTTAACGAATATTACTCACAACGGCTAGAAGACAAGTGACTTCCGTATCCGGAACTTTTTAAATAATAGCAATGCTCGAATTGTACCAACTTCAGTCAAGGCTCGGTCGAAGTAGTAAATCCATAAGGATTTCACTTTCTTGTTACAACTGTTTATTAATACTATAGTATTAATGATGTTAAATCGATCCCAATATTAATGACTCCAACAATTTCGGCTTGGGACTGTTTAAGCAGTACGATTTAGTGCAGCAATCTAGAAATACGGACACCTAATGCAGTTAGGGAAGTAATTCTTGCACCAGGAAAAAGATAGGCGTGATACAATATTATTCGTTCGGATCTGAGTTTTGAAATCAAAAAGTATATCATAGTTTAAGATATCTCCGAAAAATAATGATAGCGTATTTCACTCCATTTTTGATTTGTATTTATCAAATGGATTTTCTGAAACTACAAGTATTCAGAATTAAACAAGTTAGAAATGTTTTTAAATCTTGTAGTGAGAGTAAAAGAAAAGACATGCAAAACAAAACTAGTGATGTCACTCGGCTTGACATGCATTACAGTGTGCGCATGTTAAAATGAGGAAAATATTTCCGCACAACGCTCCCACTCTTTAATTTTAAATACCAATATTAACCCTATTTTACAACTAGTTAATTATTGTTTTGACAGAAACCTTTTATTTTGATGGTATTTTTGTTTGTACGCAAAATAATACAAAAGTCGATTGAAGTCAAATACCCTTTTGTATTTAACATTAAATAAGCACTGTGTATGACTTGAGTGTACTTATATGTACGTTTTTATTAAATAAATATAACCGTAATGTAGTGAAACATTGCAAGTGACTGCCATATCGGTTACTCGGCACACACTTTAGATATTGCACCCTAACGACTTGCTTTCCCCTGTTTTCTTAGAACATAAAGGCGCTGCATTCGCTATGCATACATGCACTTTACTTTCTTGATAGTATTTCCCACTGATTACAGTACACCCGCCTAATAGCTTTGAAGATTAAAATAATTACAAGGAAATATAGTCGGACTCCTTTTAAACATTTTTTGTCACATAAGATTTCTTATGGATAATTACTAGGTAAAATATAGGCTTTTTTATTGCACGGGTTGGCGAAACGAGCATGCCGTTCACTTAATAATTAGCGAGACGACTGCTCATTGACAGTAGCAAAACCAAACGACACCTTGAATTACAAAGTAATGCTTGACAGTCGACTGCGCTCAAATTGTTTTCAAGTCATATTGTATAATAATGGATAAAACATCTACCATTAGATGTGATACCCAAATATTCTACTAATTTACACTATCCTATGGCTTAAATTCTACATAACATTGTTTATTTGCGCACAGTTTACGCACACACAAATATTTACCAGCTCTAAACAAACAGTGTATAAATGTTTCAACGGCGCAGTCAACTTATCAAATAGGCCACCACACCTCTTGAATAGGAATAAATAAGCAATGAATAGATATAGTCATATATATAGTATGTACGCTTGTCCTACATAGTGTTGCACTTTCAACGCGGTGTCGAAACCTGCTGCGGTTGAGCCTCGCCGCAAGACGTCATTATCTGGATATCTCGCATTCCTAACCACTGGCTGATTCGTGCTGCCTTTGTTAGAAAATAATTAAGAAAAAACTGTTGTGTTTGAATATAGAACACAGTTCTTGGCTGGAATTTGTAATTGTTTTTTAAAAATCTTCAGCTGCACTGGCTGGAAAAATTAAATATTCAAATAGAGGATATTGATTCATGTAGTTTTTTTTTTATAAAAACAGAACTTCTTTAAGTTTATTTATGTAGTATAGTAATCATAATAGACACAAGCTGATTAGTAAAGTCATCCGTCAGAAAAATAACTATTTGATTAGGATTTAGAATAAATAAATGTTTTCATACCTGCTATTATTGTACTTATACCGACTTTTGAATACAATACATAAAAATGTTAAATACACTTATAATACGTAAAGCTTTACTATTAAATAAAAAATTTAATTCATACCTACACGAATTAAATCAAAAAATACTTATGCCCATTAACATTATGATTTACGTAAAAGCATAGACTATAGAGACTAAAACAAGCGGTATAATTAGCTATTATGCATTTTAAACGGGTATTAAAGAGCCTTTCAGCCCCTTCTCATGACCACGACTACAAAACGTGCTTGGGGAATCTTTTGAAAAATTATACTCTTGAAAAATGTTTAAATAGTGCTGCATATTTTAGGCTTTGGAATAATGAATTCGTTGTCTATAGTATGGTGAAGCAGAGTTTGAGAGCTTACTAGATCAATTTGTATGGAAATATATTATGTTAATATTTATGTTGATTACTTTAATTTTGTTATCGTGTACACCAATATTAATGTATGTTATGTTGCATTTTTTTAATTTAATATACGACCGCTTATTAACAGTAGCAAAACCAAACAACACCTTGAATTGCAAAGCAATGCTTGGCATTCCACTGCGCTCGCCATCCTGAGAAATAAGATGTAAAGTCTCAATATGTCCAGAAATTACCATCAGGCGAATGGCATGATCGTCTCGCCATTTGTAGCAATAAAAAAAAAATATGTCATAATATATCACGCAAAACTAATTAATTATAATTCATAAGATAATCCTACAATATAGTCCAACGTAAGCATAGATCAATGAACAAAACATAATCAGCAGCCACATTCGTTAAACTAATTTAAATTGATTTCCATCACATTAATACTGATTAATATGCATGCGAGAATGATTAATACGATTTCGTAACGAGTGAAAGTAATTCAATATAACATATGTGCATATGCGTAGATAAGTGTGCATAGATAACTTGATTCGAGCCTAAACCTGTATGTCTATGGCAGGAAAGCCGCCGGGTGACATTTTTGTGGTTTTCACTTGTGACAAACTTTCTCCAGACGGTATTAAACCATGTTTTAAATCCAGTTTCAATGTTATACTAATGAAACTAGTGTAGCGTTTGATTTATTTAATAGTTAAAAGGCGTTTTCTCAATTTAGATCTATTTATAGAAAATGAGTCATAATAGTGCCACCGTTTAAATATTTAATGAAGTTACAAAAATGTGTCTTTGTAATTAACAATTCAAATTATATTAAAACAACTTTCATTCATATAAACTTATGCAAAATCTCGCAAATCGTCATTTAAAAATAGCTCCGCTCTCGCTACAGCTTATTTTTAAAATTAAAATAACTTAAGTCAAAAAAATATGGTGTAATAACACTCAACTGCATTTTATCATCATACTTCAAATAAAAACTATTATAATAAAAACGCTACTTAAAAAGAGCTAAAACAACTCCGGTTTAGTACACTTTCCGCGGGATGAAACAATACTGAAATCACTCATTTAAAGTCACTCAGAAAACTCCGCACAGCATTAGCACAACGTATCTAATAACAAACATGTTGACCCAAGAAGAGTTGAAAAGCCCTGAAAGCTTTCAGCGAGCGCCGGCCGAGATAATGTTTTGCACATTATGAGCCCAACTCGTGGCTTCATACATAAACAAAAAAATTAAAACATCAACTCACAGACCCGCACCGCACCCCTCCCCCACCCCGGAGACTGTAAAAATATTACTCCATAAATATCAAAGCAATTTTTTCGCGAGCCACAATAGCCCTGTCGGCAATGTTTGAATGACGCGTATTATGTAAATACATTCGACGAATAGAACAGAAACGTTCCGGAAAATAAGTGAACGAACGCCATCAAAGTAAGTGTGGTCCCAAAATTCTGCACCTTATGTTTGTCCGTTACGGTCCATTGCGCACCCTAAGGTGATAAAGGCGTTAAATACGATTAAGAGGTCCCTAATGGGACCGCCCCAATAACACCCGATAGTCTCTCTTATCAAGCTTCGACCCAATTTCCTCAATTACCAGGATCAAGGAGAAGTAATGAAATGAGAGTAATCATTATCTTATTCGCTCATTCTTTCCTCCCGCCTCCGCCGGCTCCATAAAGCATTAAAAGACTGCTGCGGATTATCACACAATTTATTCAGGTGCTTAATTTGAGCGGCCATCCCACTTGGAATACAATTTATTTTTATTTCACTTAAATGTGGACCGGAGGACGTGCGGAGATTTACCTCGGATTTTATTAAGGTCCTTTGTAGGCAAATAAAACAGGTGAACAATGTAAGCATTCATTACGTTCCCCGTTCGAATTAATACGACGCCAAATTAAACGTACTGATGCACATCTCATTAAGATGGAATCACAATAGCGTCGGTTCCAAGTTATCGGGACGCGCCTACGCCAAACTTATAACGAGTTACATATGAGTGTAATACACGGCTGCAAGCACCGAACGCCACGTCACGGTACGTACGAACTTTCAACAATTATGGAACTGCAAATACGCATTAGGTTGAACACATATTTCGGGTGCAGTCATTAAAGTTCGATCATAGTCCGCGGCTCGTATGAGGGGGCGGCACGATTGCAGCACTCGATAAAATGGTTGGCAGTCCAATCGAAACTTTTGATTAAAATCAAGCAAACCAAGAGCATGGAGCACCGTTTTGAACAGAATGCAGATATCTTTATTTGAACTTCGTATGTTATGTACAGATTGGGGAACTCCGATTGAAACTCAATGTTTATACAATCGATTAACTGGGCATGCCGAGATCGGTGACGTCACGTCCCTTGCCACTTTGATATAGCCTATTTCTGACACTTCAAACAGAAGCTCCCACTTTTAATTCCATTGTTACTTTTTCTTTGCGTTTCGATTTCATTCAATTTGAATAGTTTTTGGTGAAATACATTTAGATGTAATACAAAAACGTATAAAATTTCTTTTCCCATCTTTTCGAATCCTCAAACAAAATACTTTAAAGAAAATTTTCACACAATAAAGAAAACCAAAAAGAACACAAATTATATATTCCAAAAAGGAACAAATTTTAAATCGATTCCAACCCCTCAACTGGCTCTATTTATTAATATTCATTGCTCATTTTAAAACAAAACGGGGGACAAATGTACCCCGCTTGCAAAAGGTGTTAGGTTAAGGGGAACGTCAGAATGCCACATGCAAAAATCGTTTAAACATGGTGATCCTTCCGCGAGGTGCGTTTAGAAATTAATCCGATTAATATGAGGGTCGGCAGTGTTGTACGAAGCCGGAGGCATCTGCCAGGGACGCAAGAAGGATTCTATTTAAAAAAGGGTGTAAATGATACTTAAAAACATTTAGTAGCTTCATTTACAATAAATATATTTATAATATATATATATTTTTTTATATGTAATGTACTAAATATTTAATATATCGCTTTAATAACAATCTAGTCTTATGACTAATAAGTTATTTAAATTTAACCTAAATTTCTAAAGAGACTATGACTAAGAATATGTCCAATAACACTTTTCTTATTGTCTCTATTAAGGGGAATAATATAAATGATAATAATTATTATTATTTGAATCTGAGATGTGCCAAAACTTATTGATACTTAAAAGCTACGTTCATTATATACTAATGTATAAGATGTTGTACATAGAAATACACATAAAACCACTGTCTGGTTCTCCAAGTGGCAATGTAAAAGGGCTATAATCTGTTATATTCAGGCTTTGATTCTCACCCACATTTCTGGCTATCAACATAAAACTAAAAACATACCAACTAAGGAAAATGGTACTAGACGCAAATATTATGCTAATTTTTTTTCGAGCAATAATTCACTGCTATAAATAAACCTTTACCAAGAAATTATCATTTAGGACGTTTAAAAAAAGTTTTTTACTCCCACATGTTTTTTTTTTTTCAAAATTAAAGTATCCCTAAAACTTTGACGAGTTGAAGCAATCGGTGATGCATGTAGACGGACTACCGCCTAGGTTCGGCTCTGCGGGTGTTCCGCGCGGAAGCTCGCTGCCGTGTTCCCGGCGGACGCCGCGGCTCGCCACTCTCTGATGCGGAAATTCCATTAACGGACATGAATTTACTGCTGTTCGACGAATTTAGATCGCATCGATTTTATGTGGGAATTAACTGGTATATTGCCGGCTAAAAGGACGAAAAATATATAATTATTTCACACTTTGAAACGTAAACTGTTTTGAAAGGACTAAATTGTGGGGTATTGATTACATTGTATTTTTTACATTTAAAATATAATTTTGGATTGCGAATATTCATTAACATCTTCGTGCATAGGAAATACACTGCAGAAACAAAAAATACCATAGTGATATGTGAGAAGCAGCTTGCATCCAGGAACTTCCGAGTAGTAAACGTAAAAAAGTATCCTAGTTAAATCCTCACTTTAAGAAACATTGTTAAATGTCAAAAACATATCAGATTTTTTCTTCTAAACGTCTTTGGTTTAAATTTAGAACCTATGATATAATGGTAATAAAAATACGTTATACCAACTAAATATATACATTATACGATTGAATAACAGCGGATAAGCTCCGAAGATCGTATAACATAATTCCATAAGTTATCAGATGAAAGTTGTTACAAAACAGGGGAATAAAAACTAATAGTTAACTATAAGTTACGTAAACAGATCCGTTTGAGTCAACGCGCTATAAACGCTAGTGAAAGGTGTCCGCAAACTGTCGCATTAATTAACCTGTCTTCTTACGTACATCTTACTAATATTATAAAGGTGAAAGTTTGTATGTATGTTTGTTACTCTTTCATGAAAAAACGGCTCAACAGATTTTGATGAAATTTGGTATAGTGATAGCTGACACCCTGGATTAACACATAGACTACTTTTTATCCCGAAAAATGTAGTGTTCCCGTGGGATGAGTCAGGAAATAGAAGACGGGACGAACCTGAAGTCCACGCGAACGAAGTCGCGGGCAAAAGCTAGTTATTTATATACTGCTTTAACTGAGCAACATTTAATGTTATGTCTGTCCATATACACCCACTACGGAACACAAAGAGAACACATAACTTCTTTACAATCTAAAATTTGACTTAAGCCAGTCTACAACTACACACATTGTTTTCATTCAAGTTAAATGAGTAACTAGCTAAGCTGTTTTATATAATAGCAAAAAAAAATTGCGACCGTCCCGGCTCCCTTTTAATATTCTGTCGCTTATGTTCATCAGGCATAATGTAAGATTCTAATGGTGAAATAATTTTACATCGGTAAAGTAGTTCAGAGCCTATTCAATGCAAACAAAAAAATCAAATCTTTCCTCTTCATAATATAGATAGATATGACATAATATACATATCTGCAAATTACTTGTAATCATCGCCGTCGCAATCTAGAGCAATATCAATTTTCGTCTTATCGTAATATTTCCTTTTACAATAAAAACCTTATTTAGCGTATCAAAAGCTATTGATATAATTGCCAATACCGAGTGAAATCACTTTTCGATACTTGTTAATTGGCTGTGTGATAAAGTTGGATAATTTCTGTGATAGTTCCAGATCGGTTCTTGTTTAGCAACGGTAAACTCTAATGCTTTTGGCATCGAAGTTACACTGTAATAGAATTAATTTTAAAATTATGAATATCTTTACATTTAAGGTACCTAACGTAGACTGACATACTCGTAGAATGGCTCAGACATTAAGTCCGTCTGTATACGTCAGTATATGAAGCTTTAAATAAAATAAATTCCATTTTCAGATTTTTTTTAGATTTTAGAGTTGGTCAAGTCGAGGACAGATCCAGAACTTTATGGCGCACCTTATGCTAATAACTCTGAAAAGCAATAATATATTTAACTGAATACAAGTGATTTCTATGACACGTAAAATCCGCCAACACGCACCAATTCAGCGTAGTGGATTATATGGGCTAATTCCTCTCAATTGTACTCTCGATTGTAGAGAGGAGACCTGAGTCTTACAGTGGGATTAAAGGGGTGATACAAACGCATGTTAGAAACTGATTGTAGCAGAAAGATAAATAAATGGATGTTACTTCTGACTTTTATTAAATGGCTATTATTTAACTCGACATTAAGTATTGTCTTCACTACATAGTATAAAACAAAGTCGCTCTCTCTGTCCCTATGTCCCTTTGTATGCTTAAATCTTTAAAACTACGCAACGGATTTTGATGCGGTTTTTTTTTTAATAGATAGAGTGATTCAAGAGGAAGGTTTATATGTATAATACGTACATATTATTGTACAGAAATCTATTTGTACCCGGGCGAAGCTGGGCCGGACCGCTAGTAATTTATAAAAGGAATAAAATTACTGGTGATAAAATTAGCTAAAAAACAAATAAAATACTTTAGAGTATAGGTAAGCCTTCATAACGCGGCTCAGATGCGATTAAAGGTAGACGAACCTAAACTTTTTGCATTAACTGCCAACTAAGCCGTGCGCTGTCCGCATCCCACCGTGTTTTAATTTTAAACTGAAAATGGAAATATTTAAATCACGTAAAATGTAGATTTTTTAAATATGTTTACTGCTGGTAGGTCTCTCATATGTGAGAGGCCACCACCACAATGTCTATTTCTCCCACCAAACAACAGTGTAACCGCTCGTTCTATTCCGATGTGAAAGACAATGTAACCAGATTAACTACTGGACATATTATGGAGACTTGACATCGTTTGTCTAAGGATGGCGATTTGTGAGCGTCTATGGTATTATCAGGCCAATGGCGTGCTCCTCTTACCATTCATTGCAATAAAATAATCGATTAAATTAATTACAGTTTTCATAATTTATAAATTTCACTATCCAATCGTTGAAAACAAGAGATTAAATATGTATGAAAATGGTTTATTTCAATTGGAAGAAATTGCTAATAAATATTTATGTACCAGTTCTGCCTACTATAATTATTATGTATCATTCTCCGCCCAGTGGAGAAAAATGCTTCTAAATTTTATATACTCGTATTTGAGGTATAGAAGAAAGTTTTGCGTTAAAATAAATTTATAGGGATGGTTTCTGCGAGTGGACGTAGGCGGGGTCCAAAATTCGATTATCACTTAGCGCTTTGCCTCACTAATGACACTTTCACCGTTTGGACCAATCTGTTCGTGATTGTAACAGCCTCATTTGTAGGCACATCTATGATAAAATGTTAATTTCATTTCACGAATTTCTATAGACTACACTTTTACTGGTGGTAGGTCCCTCATATGCGACATGTCGCCTGGGTAGTTACAAGCATTGCTTTGCAATTCAAAGTGTTTGATTTGTTCACTGTTCTTGAGCGGTCGTATGGTTTACCATCAGGTGAACGACATGCTCGTCTCGTCATAAATAAAAAAGGCTCCGTAGATGGTTAGACGCCGGCAGTGCAACGTGAAGCCACAAGTTCGATTCCCGCACCGAGACAAATATATGTATGATCCACCGGTATTTGTTTCGAGTAATTGTGAGACCGAAATGTCTCTCGTAGTTCTTGATACCCACGACACAGTACTCGATCGTAGTATAAGGTCAGGACTATGTATGTAACTGTTGAATTTATTATCATTATTTAGAAGTAGGACGAAAGAAAAAAATATATGTATAGAACATTTTATGAATATGACATATAACTGCAGTATTTTAATTTTTCACCCCATAGTCATACATGACATATGAGACTGGTTCAAAGTTCATGTTGAGTTATACCAAAAGCCCACAGATTGCCCACATCTTATTACTATGAATAATTTCGTTTACGCAAGAGTCGCAGACTCACGGAGCTTATTGCGAGCCACCGCGTCCCCGACAATTTGTCTGTCATTTTCGTGTGTACTGAGAGTTGGGTCATGTAAAGCGATATATGTGGTTGTATGACGTAATTTTAGCATTGTGGATAGGACTAATTTATTTGAAGATAAAAACTCTTAATCTTTGGTTATAGGAAATCTACTAGACTTATGAATCAAAAAGTCTATTTTTTATTATACAAAAAATGTTTCCACATTAAGCTGATTGTATTAGCCGGGCATCCAACGACTACTTACTCCACGACTTATCCAACGACGAATTACTACTTCTTTAGATGGGAAACGATGCAGGTATGTAATTGACTAACAGCTTGTCTAAAATATTTCGCAACTTCACCAACAACCATATCTAAATAATATTAAAAAACAAAACTCGTTTAGCCACATACTTCACGCTTTAATTTGCCAAAACCTGCGAAATTCCTAAGCGTTGCAACACAATGAGTAATCATGCAAGAAATATTAAATGCAGAATCATGGTACCATTCCACTGTTGGGAGTGAGCGTCAAGGCCTCTTATGATTCTAATTATCTCCATTATCTCACGACCTCGCATTCAGAACGAGAATGCATATTAAATAATAAACTATAAATCAAACAATATTATTATAAACAATTGCTAATATCCTGTCGTAGGATGGCACTTCAAATGCGTCATGTTAATCAAGATTTTGATCGTAACAATTGCAATATCGATTGCATATATTATCCTTATAATGAACAAAATAGGTAAACATAGACGGGGAATAACTAAGAAGGCAAATGCAAGACAAATTACTAACACATTAGTATTTTGGATTGAGAAATTGTTGTGCCTTGAATGGAAATAAGCACGTCCTCTATAATAGATGCTCATGGGAAAAAAGTTTTTGTCGAACTGTGGGTGATAATTGGTATCTTTGCCCACTCCATCGGGATAACAGGCATAAGCTTCAGTGCCTCTGTAAGGCTAAGTGATATTTATATTTAAATTAAATATATTTGAAATATGTTATTTAGATTGTATTGTGCGAAGAAACTGTACGGTCAAAGTCATCATTCTAAAGTTGTCAAATAAAGTTAAGTGTATCACGAATAATCAAATCATTGTTAAAAATGAAAATCCTTTAAAGAATGTCAATAATGAAATTAGACGTCTGAAGATCTGGCAGGCCTTTCATAAAGACCTATGTGACCTAACCCCATTTGCAGCGAGATATGCACAGGCAATACAAACGTGTGCCCGAAACAGAAGCACAAAGGATAATGTGATTGAGGATTCAGTTACCCGTTTGATATTCAACCTTACGCCTGGAATGAATGCCAAATGAAATAATGAAGATAAAAGATCTTTCATCGATGCCATGATCTTACACGTGTGTGTGAAATTGTGAATAGTTGCAATATCTCATACATTAATCAATCAATCATTTTGAAAAGTATAGATTGGTTGATTTAAGTAATTTAGGATTGGATACATTTATAAAAAAGCCTTATGTTTCGTAGTGGACTTTTTGTAGCTGAATCTGATGATTATAAATAAATAAATCAGCAATTACAAGGAAAGGTCTTTGACAAATTATTTAATTTGAGACTTATAAAAAAACAGTTATAGCAAGCACCTCATAAGTCCACAGTTGCAAACAGAACAGACCAAAGACGAAACATTGGCCAAATAAAGGAACATTAAACAGTCTAACACAGAAATACGGAAACATTTGCAGCGTCAAAAATAAGACAATTACCGCTAACGAAATAAAAACAGAAATTCACGACCGATTGGTACGTAAATTTTTTATGACAATTTATTTACGCGAAAGCATGGCCCTAATTGTCCGACAGATTGGACGACTTAACAACGCCCTATAAAGCTATTAAGTGAAAACGTGTTTGAAGGAGCCAATGCTTTTATTGGGAAATAAAAATGAGATACTTAAAGATGGCATTACTGACTAAGCCAAAAATGCACGGAGGAAAATTATTTTTGTTTGCAAATTAAAAAGTTTTATAACCTTTCAACACGAATTTATCAATAGTGTTTTCTTCAATGCCATAGCCATTGGCTATTAAAAAATAAAATTTCTCCAAAACAACAATTAACTTTATAGTTATGCGTTTGTCTAACCGTGGTTTGTGTTTATCAACACTTCGCCGCAACCACTAATTATTAAATATATTTTTTACATAAATTTTACTTTCTACAACTGCCCACTAATTTGAAATAAACATAGAAAGCGAATAAAAAAGTTTTGAAAAAGCGAAAAACCACTGCATCGGAGAACAGTGAAAGTGAGGACTTTTTATGAACTAACAGCCACATGGGCCTCATAAAAATAAATTCATTCGAATATTAACACTTCGAGCTGCGGCTTGAAGTTCTGTTGAAACGTAAGTAAACTAAGGGGAATGTCAAACAATGAATAGCATTTAGTTCTCAGTACTCACTCACGCTTTATACTCCGAACCTGCAATGCATACCTTTTATGTGCAACTTAATTCGCTTTCGTCATCACTCAACATTGTAGAAAAGGAATAGATTGTTGATAGCCCGACAGTATTATATTCTATTGTTAGATTATTATGCAAAAGTTCAGCAGCTGGTATTTCTTACATTTGCTTCTAGCTTGTTTTGACAATTACTATTTCTAGTGATAACCAAGATTAGTGCTGTAATGAAAACTATAAGACGCAATAAAATATAACGTCTCTACAATAAGCCCTACAAAACCATTTCATTTTTACTTTATTAGGAATATGTTGTCATACAAAACTATCATTGTAATTTGACATAAAAATAACTCATTCATTCAATGTAAATAACACTGGCAAATCAAAATTTGAGGTCACGTACAATATTTGACCCTCAAATGCAGGCTTAAGACACAAACTACCGAAGCTCCGATTTCACAAAATTCTAGTTCAGAAGTAGAGCAACTTGCTTAAAACTGAGTGCAAACCTCTCGAATCCCACATGTACCTTAAAAATTTAATGATCATTAAAATGAATATCGCCGCTTGCTTCTCAATTGCAAAGCAAACGTGAAAGGTGTATGTTTACATCGTTATAAGTGTTAATGTCTCTTTTGTAAGCACTTTATACGGTTCACATGTCACTGAAAGAAAACATGAAACATTTGCGCCCCCACTCGATATGTGGGTCACTGGCAGGGTGTTCTATTGTCAGCAGAAATTTCAAATTCCAGATACACCATCGAATGTCTGAGTTATTTCAATCATGAGCTTCCTTTGAAATATATTTTTTATGTTTCTTACATTGCGGGTTTTGGACAAGCTTGATATGAAAGAAAAACAATCAGGTTATGTGTGAGATATTTAGGTTAGTTTTTATGTTGAACTAAGGTGTGTAACATTATTATACGAATTCATTTTGAAAGGAATGTAGATGATAAATATCAGTTACTAGATAATAGAAATCTCTTGCCTGCAAATGGACTGCGATTCAAAGAATTGATTCGACTTAAACAGGTACGGTAACTTGAGAAGTAATCAGAGAAAAGATAGGATGTTAAATATTATGCAAATTGATCCAGCTACGGCGAAAATCTCCGTCCTGTTCCCAATTTTTACCTGTTGTCTTGTAACATTCTTATGAATTTTGATTTGTTTCTTAAAAAACACTTTAACAAACACTTGGTTTAATTTCTAAATTATAATAAATACTTTTAACTGAATGGGCGATATATTTGTGTACATTGTTATAAATAGACCATTATTAAGAATGCTATTAAAAAGATAATTTTACAAGCGGACCTATACCCACACGTTAAATCGAATTAGCGAACTGTGATCACTCAGGCGACCACCCACCAGTAAAACAAAAATGGTTGCAAGCACAAAAATAAATTTCAATTCCACGAGCATAATATACTTTTGATGTTTATTAAAATGTCATTTCAGGTTCACTGCATTTTATGAAGTAGCACAAGACAAGTATGTCACCTTATCCGAATATTCTTCACGATCCATTACATTATCTAGATTTTACTCAGTGATGGACTGATCTGTGCTACAAAAGAAAGTACAGTTGTCAGTACGTTATTGTTGTCGTGAGCAGAGAAATTGTTTACGCTAAATTGGCAACAACATACTATTCTTATTTAATTAATGTCCAGCTGTTGCTAAGTCTGCGAAACTTATGTATCAACTACGGAAAGATAATTGATTTTATCATCTTAAAGTTATTTATAATCATTTACGTATTCGCTGAAACGTATCGTCAACTGCAATTGATTCAATCTTAAGTAGCGCATCATTAAGCTTAAAAAAATATTTAACAATTCGGATTTACTAACAAAATCCAATTAAAACAGTGTATCTAATGAACTGTCGATAATCTAAAATTTCGTCGGAATTTCTTCTTAAACTATGGAAATTAAATCGGTGTCATTAACTCGTTATCGAAGAATCTCAACACGACCTCCAAACCTGTTTTGTTATAAGGCACACCCAAAAATCACTTATCGTTTGTTTGTGAAGGTCCATCAAGGCCCCAAACATTGATCGTCCGGGCCGGGATAACGGTACCCACATGGCAAATTCCGCCACGTTCAATAACGGTCCAGTCTGCTGTGTCCATAGAATACTCGTCATTACATCTCCAAGACCGCTCATCTGCCACGCGTGAATAGAATTTAATAAGCTCCAAGGAATAAAAGAATATGGATTATTCGCAGCGTCACCGTAATTACATCTTGGAGTGTTTAGAATAGCTTTGTCGTCCACCACTATTGTTTGGCGGTCACGTGCCACGATATTGATGCTATTTAGTCTTCTCTATCCGACGTGACTTTTGTATTGCATATTTGATATTTACATTCAATTTTCAGCTGCAGATGAACTCTTATTTATTTTTTCATAAAGCTTTCTCGATTTGATTACAATTTAAAATTCATACCATCTCCATTTGTAATACTAAATGAAAACCCGTCATTCGAAACTTTATCATAAATGTGAAGTTCTAAATCTGAGTATTATGATATCTGAGACTGCTAAATAGTAAAACTTATCAAATCATAGTCTGAAAAGTTAAAGAGCGGGGAATTTATCGTGGAACTTTAAGCTGTTGAAGAGTAATGAAGGTTGAATATGGGCTTTACCTCACTTGGGAGAATCTAGTGTGAGAAGTTTACTACTCAAAACATAAGAACAAAAGTACCAACTGAAATTGGAATAATTAAAGGTCTTATCATTCGTAATTGGCTGATTTGATTTCGCCATTAACCAATATTTGATCATCTATACTTCGACAACTCCTCTTCATATTCATCGGAATCACACATGGATAACCGTCATTAATTAGATAATTTTATTACTACGCAGATTTCGAGCATTACACAAAATCAGGTACTATAAGCAACTTAGCTGGGAAAAAGAACAAAATCAGACACAGACAGAAGAACAAAATCGTTCACTTTAAATTAAAAATAATTTACACCATTAAATATATCACTGACATTATACGTTGTTAGTAAAGAAAATCATTTCATAACACTTAATGGGATTAAAAAGGCTTATTCAAAATTCATCTGTAAATCTTATTCACGGTTGGCCACCCATACAAAACATGCCAAAACCATTCACCTTGCCGACGTATATCGCAATTTACAATTTTTCTGTTGCACACGTATTTAATAATTGTATCAGTTTCACAGTTTCCGAGTTTGTAATAGTTTATACAGCGGACCGTGAAATGTGTCCCAATAGTTTTAGTTACACGTAAATGCAGATGAATGTAATAATCTGGATTTAAATATTTCATATGAAATTTGCTTATCTGTCTACCTAGGTACTTCGTTATGGCATATTATGGCGTGATGTGACGAATGGCGTGACGAGCATGCCGTTCGCCTGATGGTAGACGATACTAGCGCTCATGGACAGCAGCAAACCAAATAACACTATGAATTACAAAGCAATACTTGGTATTCCGGGGCCCTCGCCACCCTGAGGCAAAAGAAGTTAAGTCTCAATATGCCCAGTAATTACTCTGACTACAATGTCCTTTAAAATGAAACACAACCGTGCATTTACACTGCTGTTTAGAGGGGAAATATACATTGCGATGATATCTACCCAGGCGGCCACTCGCTTATGAGAGACCTACCACCTACCTGATATTTAATAGATGGTATGTCTGTAATCCGTAGTCAATTAGTAAGTACGAATTATGAAAATAGATATTTGGAACTTATGGTTAGAATATTTCGTTTTTTAGTATCATTTCCGAAAGAGTTTCGTAAACTCCGATATATCCACCGTCCCTTAGCCAAAGATCTTTCGGTGGGTTAAAATACTATTGGAACGGTTGAAAGAGATCCACCCGTCAGTCAGCGCCCTTTAATTGAGCGTGGTGGATTATGCCCCAGACCCTTCTTTAATTTGTAGGCAGACTCAACTCACGAAGTAATACAAACACAGTCCATAAATATAGGAGGAATATATTTTGTTGGGAATTATATCTACCTATATTAAACATAATATGGTACTTTCAATAGAGGATGATCTTCACAGCCCATGGATACCTTTATCACTTAGACCATAGATATACTGCAGGACTTTTGAAGAAGATAGCCATTCCATACTGTTATAATTATTATTCTAAAGGAGAATGCCCATTTTACTATAAAACTTAGTATCGGTGCGAAGATTTTTGTCCCTCGATGAAACGTACTTTTTTCTAAGGAAAACATTTATTTTCAATAAATATAAACGTAATAGCGACCCAGGCCTGGAGTTCTTGGAGAAATGAAGTTGAAGTCCTATAAAAACTATTTGTTTTGTCTTTGGCTCTGTGAAGAAAATGTGATGATAATTGCCTTATTCTATAAAAATCTGTCGCCCGGGATAATACAGGACAACGTTTAAGGACAAACCATAAAAATGCTACAACAAATGTTAAGCAGTATCGGCATCTACGATATTTTTACCGATACTATGAATGGGCATTCTCCTTTAGCTGTTCAACTCACTTTATCACATGCAAATTAAAACTGCACAATAACACAAGTTTCCACACAAACAACAGCCGAATTAACACATATTCTAACGTAAGAGGATTAAAGACTTTCATAAGCAGCGCCACTTGCAACCAGCTTCAACGCATTACTGCAATTTAAACTTGTTTCACAAAACGTGGTGAAACGACACGAGCATATTTCTAGTTATTAATGATGCTTTCTACGCGACGTCCAGTACACGTTAGAACACCAGGCTGGATCTATGTCGTATTGTGTGTGTATTAAGAATAATGGTCCTAGTTGTTGAAATAAAACTATTTTTAAAAGCTTTATTATGAATTTGATTTAATATTTAATTTTTTTTACTTCCCGACGTTTCGGTTAGTTTGAAGCTATTAAAATATTATTTATATTTTAATGTGTACCATTCGCGTAGATCTAAAAAACCATATTAAACTTAATCGTGTCATTATTTTTAATTTTTTCCTTTTTTTAACAAGGCTTGAAAACCAATATAATTCTTTGGGTTTCAAATATAACAATTTAGTAATTTGATCAAAGTCACGAAATTGGTTTATTGGCAGTATGTGTGTGCTAATCGTGGGCTCGTGGTATCGGCACTTTAATCAGAGAAAACAGTGATGTGCCTGTTTTTCTGCTTGAAAAATATTATGATTTTTGCGGTACTCGACTTGTGTTTGGCATAGCGATAAACTCATTCTTGTTATATGTTGCAAGAAAATTAAGCTCGTGGTACCTTTACCTACCCCTTCTGGAATACAGACATGTACTTAGATTAGCGTATCCATATGGATGTGCAATCATATATTAATCTTTCGACAAACAGCATAAAATCTTTTGCATCCACACATGCAGTTGATGTATTATAATAGTCATAAATCATACGTATCTCAACCAATCTTAATTTACAGTTTATCGTCACATAAATACTCACATACATATCCACAACTAATCAGTAGCAGTTGAAATCTACGATAACGTCTTTGATTTATCGACTATAATGAGACAGATTTCGGTCCACATTATTAGCCACTGACATCTGATTTATGTTTATGACAAATGACAGAATCAACAGTGACAGTTTTATAATCATTTTCTATATTTATTTAAATACAACTTAATTAATATACATTTTGTATAATTATTTATAAGCTTTATATATAAGCTTGTATCTAGTTTTGACTGCATTATGAATGGATCTGAACTAAAATCTTGGAATATTGTGTAAATTAATATCAGTTTTCATTTTTTTCTAAGGTACGATGGGACGGACTTCTACTCGTATTATCGCATAGTATAGAAGTCACTTAAACTAATAATAAAAATTGAATAAAAAAAGCATCAGTTTGATGCTCTCGGTAACATTTCCAGATCTAATACAAGTTAAAAAAAACGTAATAATGTATCTTTGTCAAATAAAATAGTCATCATAGTATGCTATCTCATCTCTAATATACGTTTGTCTTTACAAAGCAATACAGCACTTAGTCATTTCTGCTCTGCCGGTCACATCTAAACACTTTCACTTGCATTATGCAATTCAATATTTTAACCGGATCAATTTATCTCATCTCATAATACAAAATGAATGTTATATAAATATACATATGAGATATTCATCTTAATAGAGGAACGACACAGTCGTAGAAAGAAGAAGAATGCAAAAAATTGAAGGTGCTCAATATCGCATGGGCACATTTGACGAGAAAAGCGTCCAGAGACAGACATATGACCCAGCCAAAAATTTCTTTACAGCGTGTAAGTTAGTGATGATGTTTGCTAAATGATTAATCAGTGACAGGCTTTAAAAGCTTAAATTAGTGAAAGACAATAGGCAAATACTGACAAGATTTCTTAAATTCATAATTAACACTAACATACATTTTCGTCCATTACTGAACTCAGCATTCCAAGGCGATCTATTTGTAAAATAACATTAACAAAATGGCCTACATACTAAACCAGGTCACAATCCATATGGCGTTGGAATCCTTCATGTTACATCCCAAACGTTGCCAAATTAGTGGCATTAGGCTAAATTACAAACACTACGGCCGACATGAAAATTCCGAAACTGGAACAAATACATATACAAAACGCTTTGAGCTATTTGGATAATGATACAGACATATTCACTTGATAAAAGCCTATTTGACACTGTAATCAACGAAGACTAATGTTTTTTATTTAGTAGGTATTTAAGTGCGGGTTGGCGGACTTAACACACATACAGCGTGGTAGACTATATGGCCTAACCACTCTCAATCGTACTTTCGGTTGTAGAGGAGGCCCATACCCTGCAGTGGAACTTATATGGGCTGATACAGATACAGGTATTTAAGGAAATGGTTTTATTGCCAAAGAGGTAGCTTTTTTTAAAATGCAGTTAATCTATAATATTTATGCCTGTTTCAATATTTTGAAGTGATGATACAAAATATTATATATTACATGCTCTGTACTCTGTAGCCTTTGCGTAGATAAGTTACCACGAATAATTTTGAACCGTCTAAATGAATAACTTTCGTTTTGTTTATAACTTATTATACAAATTTATGGAATTTAGTAAATAGTTAATACAAAATACTGGTAGTTCGTAATAACATGCATAAATATCTCAGACAGCGATTTGCAAGACGAAGAGAATGCTAAAATCAGCCAACGTTCGGGATTTGGGGCGTGACTGCCGAGTCCTTCGCGACGGTTGTTGCGCCCACTGTCGTAACAAACTTCAGTGTAATCGAATCGACACGAAACACTTTTTATAGACTCACTTCCATTGATGTTAACAAGTCACGATTTAGGGTTAACTGCGATTCGGCCACTTGATCTTGCGCTTTGAAAGTGACAGTTTTAAGCGTCGTTGGAGGGTTAAATTGATGTTTTTGAGTTTACACGGCCGCATCGACGTGACTCAAATGCACCTGATGGAGGTATTGTAACTATTATAGAAACATTATCAGTCGAAGAAATCGTGCCTTACTATAAATCTTTGGTACACAAGCTGAACCGGAAACGCGACTCTCGGGCGTAAGTTCCTGAAGGGTTTTCCAATATTTAATAGTTAATTCGGACGTTCGTTATTACAAATACACCTTTGCCAGAACTCATTTCAAAAATGTCAAGGATTATTAACAAGTGGACATACCGAGAATGTCCGACATAAAAGCATTTAAGGCAAAGGGTAAATGTGTCATGATACAAAATTATCCACCTGAACCATTCTGGGTAATTAACATGAAGACCAGTTTCATAATTTTATCAAACAAAATGTATTTCTGCAAGATTTTTTGCTGTATCGTAAACGCCTTGTTATAAATAATTTATAATGTTTTTATGTTGTAGTTTATAAGTAAAAAGAGTCACTAATGGAGGCTCCCCCATACCGTCGAGTTGCATGCAACAGCTCCCCTTGACCTTTGCAGGTCATTGAAATACGTAGCGGGGACCGTACCACATTTCCAATAGGAAATATTAACATTGAAATGTGCAGTAGTTAGTTTTATACGGGTACATTTGGTAAATATATGTCTTTATGCTCTAATATTACCATAATCGGTATTTAATTCATCAAAGATATTAGCTGCCATCAGATAGATGTGTTTTCTATTTATCTTTTCGGCTAAAAATATTTTTGGAATGGTATGCAGTTAATTATAACAAATAAATATTTGCACCATAAACTCTAGTTGAAGTAGAATCAATTTAGACTAAAATCTATTTGTTTCTGCAATTTTTCAGTGTGATTAATTCAAATACAAAAGAAAACAGCTATTGAGTAAGTACACGAACATGCAATCCAGCCATATACTAGCAAAGCAATCTAATGAATCAAGGAACAAATCACAAAAAGAACAACATTAATAAACAATGCGCAAAAAACAATCTTTTCGAAGTAGAAGGAAACAGTAATAGATGGAATTACCCCTCGGAGGTTAACGGTAATGTATGCGAGTCGAAGTCCATCTGAACAATCGGGACCAAAGACGATCGTATTTCCACTGATAAAAGCCTCACTGAACACCGTAACGACCTGAATGAATACCAACATATGTACCTATTCGATGCTTGATTTAAATTTGTTTCATTCTGTGTAATTAAGAACTAGTCTTGCTTCAACCCCGAGAGGTGGATTCAATGGAAATTAGTATTTTATACGGATTCTATCGCTGATTAAGTTTGATTTTTCCATTTTTTAATTCCCGACGATTTCTTGACAGTTTTCGTAGTAACGGGGCGAGCTGAGGGAATAGTTATCGACTCAATGACTGTTATAATATTACTAATATACCTACCACCCTATACTTACAATTATTAAATAATAAGTTAATTTAATAATGTAGTTGGTTTTTGCGATCCGATATTCACAGAAGGAGCTGACTGTGTCTTGAGGTCTGGCGGATAGTCCCAAAAGGAACCGAAAAGAGTTCCGATTTAATTAAATGTAGAATTAGATCCCACGCTTGTGCAAACTTCAAACCGTCTTATCTGAAACTTGTCTGTTTTTAAATTTCAATAGCCTCGCCAAACATCGTGGACAGGAAGTGGTGTTCTTTAGCAACGATTTGAGGTTTGTCAGTAGATAATGCGCTTTCCCTATATGTGAAGCAACTACAGACTTCGTTGAGTGTCGAAAAATTAGTATTTTAGTTAAATTAAAGAAGATATAATTATGATCATACAGGTTATCAAAGTATCAGCATATCAAGACTGCTACCGAAAACGGAAAGCCAGTTGGTAGTTTTAGTTACTACAAACACAATGCAACTAAAAATTGAAATTAATTTTCTAGTGAAGATTTTATTAATATAGTACCAGAGGCATCCTTGATACCGATCCTTTTGGTTATACGTCTTGTTGTTCCAGACGGCCCACAGAGAATACAGGGTGTGTGCTTCTTGTAGTAACACAACGCGCAATATCATCCACCCCATTACATTCATTAAGATGGTGCCGTTTCCTCCCATAATGGACCTTTTACTACATTCCCGGGAAAATATTGTTTACAATTAATTTCTTAAGACAATGATAGTTAGTCCATTACTTGAATTCAAATAATCTAAACGGTACTGCAGTAGCTAACTGATACAATAAAAAAACTATTAGGGAGCAAAAAAATAATTATTAAAAAACTCTCCGCAGTGTATAAAGCTTTTAAATACTTTAATAAAACCGTAAGATTTTTTTTCAAAATAGAAGACGAGACTGGCGACCCAGTTAACGCTATGCGGACATCATCAGCAACACCGACCTGCTTCTTTAAATTAGTATCACAAATCGCCAATTTTACACCACGAGCTCGTACAACCTATTAAAGAATTTAATGAAGAACATGTTATAGAAAATGATGAATAAAACCATTTAATTCATAACAATTGCGATAATTTTACTCATCGCTTTTTGTTCACACGTCTATATAACTTTCTTCCTTGAAATGTATTATAGATTTCTTACGATAATTACTTTTCACTTGACGTTTCTAAAGAATAATTAGATGAGTTTTATGAAATTCAATGAATGTGATGTGATAAAATTTATTCCTTTTCTTCACGTTGATAAATAAAAATTACATAATGCTCTATAATTTGAGTGTATTTATAGTTTATTACTTAACTACTTCTACTACTTTCTACTGCAGTTAGATAATAACTTGATCTCGATCATATTTATGTACATTTATTGAATTAACAAAATCTCTCAAATCATTCAAGAAGACAGTTTCTAAAAATCAATCAACCTAGGCTTCTACATCATTCCAAACTAGTTCTATTTGTACCAGTTGATACGTCTAAGCTAATAAAACGGAATTAAGAGGCGCAGACTGTGTAAGCACACGTCGATATAAATAGTTCCTCCCCTATCATTAATCTCATCTCTCACTAGCCAAGTCACGCAACATGGGGAGCCGGTGGCAAAGCGACTTCCCAAAACACCGTCTACCACCCAAATTACACCACCCGCGAATCAAAATCGATATTAATGTATTTTGCTTTAAATTTTCTTTTTATCCCTCGACAATCGTTTCATTCAGTTACCGAATTTCCCAATGGCACGGCGTGTTTACATTAAAATTTTATTGTGATACCATTGCCGCGTTCGTAATATAAATTCACTTAGACCGTCGCGAGGTTGTATTAAAAATATAAATGTTAAATGCTTTTAAAATAAAACCATTATTTATTTAATCAACAATCGGAATGTATCAATAATTTTATTTGTGGAGTTATATTGCAATTTTTTGCCATAATCAACAGTCCAATCAATATCGGATGCCAGCTCGCCGTTATTATTCGGCACGCGTCGAAGACGAAGCAATTAAATAAGTGCCTCGCATAGAGCCTCATGATCTCAATTAAATATCAATTCTGACACGCAACGAAGAAATGGATCACTTCTTATAGCCAATTGATTATGTAGTATGGAGACTAACAAAAACGAATAGGCAAAAAGGTGGCTCCGAACCATTTCAACGCCAAATATGAGTCAACATCTGCCGTCGGTGGCCTCCACGGCTTCACAATATTAGAATAGAGAATTGTTTCTAGGCACATAACAATATAATTTTATTGTTCATATCGTTTTATTATCACCATTCTCAAACTGAATGACACTTTCATCAGTTAAAATTAATATGCATTTGTAACTTTTAAAAGCTTGATGATTTTTGAATATTTATACAAAACAGGAAACTTGTTACGGGAATTAAATTTATTAGGAGCGAAAAGTGGATGAATAAATTCGCTGTTGGAGAATCACCTCATAAATCACAGAAAAAAATGCGAAGAAAATTCTAACCCATAAGTGTGCTCTCGGGCTAATCCTCACGTTGGCGACCGCATTACCATAAATTAATTATGTATACCGCGGAACAGAAACATAACTTTTATGTTTTTACATTTAAATTTTAGTACAGAATAGGAACGTTTTTCGACTCACGCTAATAAAATCGCGCAACAGACTTTTACTCGTCGATGTGGACTTTCACAGTATTATGAAAACGTTTATGTATTTAATTGTATCTTTTTGACATTTTTATTCCTAGGTCACGTGACCTTTTAAGATACTGTATAATTTGGATGAGCACCTGCTGCTATATTTTGGTTACAAGATCAATATAAAAATAGGTTACGAATAATTTGTAACTGTCTTCATTTATTTATTTATTTATTATACTTCATATACGTACATAGTATACAAGGCGGACTTAATGCCAGAACCATTATCTACCAGTCTACCTTTGGGTGCTGCAGAGATGAGATGAAGTGGGTGTACAAATATTTAGAGGGAAAAAAATTGAAACATAAATAATTAATACCTATCCCATTTAGTCCAATACCATAATACCCATTTAGTCATCAAGCAAGATTTAAAAACAATATTAATACAGGATATATCAAGACTGCTACCGAAACGAAGCAGGATGGTAGTTTAAGCGACTTCAGACACAAGGTAACAGAAAATGATGCAAAAAAGAAAACGACGATTTATTTCGTTATTTTTTTCATATGGTCGTATTTGAGTTGTAAATACATTTTTTTCCTAAAATAATGGATTTATCACCCAAAAATGATGATATTTAAAAAATGATAAAAAAGATGTCGCGTTTCTTGGCGAAATTTTTAGTTGCATTGTGTTTGTTATCACTAAAACTACCACACGGCTTCGTTTTCGGTAGCAGTCTTGATATACCCGGTATAATTACAACTACAAATATAAAATAGAGTATTTTTAAAGAAAGCCGTGAAATAATCAATTTATAAAATTGTGGCACGAGCCACAAGCAGCCATACCTATGCTCACCCGGCCACACGTTTGACATCGAGAACGAAGCAAATTTCTCTGAACCAATAGATCGAGTGTATTAAAAAGAAACCGTAGTTTTTAATCAATCCAAATCAATTACTCGGAGTATATACCTTTGATATTTTACCTTGTAACCAGAAATACTTGAAATATAGGAGTAATTTACATTGTCAAGTGCTGCTTACACAAATTCTCGGATTGGAAGAAATAACAGTATTAAACTAAGTTTGTGTTTAAACCAAGTCATCGCAGCTATAAAATGTATAAAATTGACATGGAAAACATGAAAGGCTATCACACAATCAACGGATTTCCATATCAGAATAATATAATCAAAACTACGACTATGGTATGCTATTTATTTTAGGATTCCAAGTGACTGCATCGCAGAAATATTTAGTGTAACAAATAGCGTTTTAAATCAAATAAACGAGTCTGTCAAATTACATAAACATTATGAGGTTCATAAAAATATTCAGTCAACACATACCGAAATGAATATGTAAATTATCAACTTATATCACATTTAATATTTTATTATGTAACTAGACTGGTATTTAAATAACCTCATAGAAAATACTAGTCTATACCAGGGAAAAACAAAGTAGTATATATATATATATATATACATAGTGATGGTCGCTTGACGATGCATACTGAACGGTGCCGATACAAGTTATAAGATTTTATCTCGAACTATCCTTTCCAGATGGAAATGTCACGTCCGATGTAGTTTTTATCAATCAGAGTATTTCAATCCAGAGAAAATAAGACTTAGCACATTCTTTTTTAACTATTTTATTGATCTTTGGGAAACAAACAAAACAATGGTAACTATAAACACGTTTAAAATATTAATACTCAATCCAACAAAATTTCCACTAATTACTTAAACATAAACAAAAAAAAAGTGTACTTATTAGAATTATTAAAGACAAGATAATTAAATCCTGCTAGTTGATTGTGTGTGTTAGCATTCTGATAGTGGGGATTATTAACTTTTAAATTGTGAAAAAAAACCAAAATGAATTTAAGGTGGTAACTTACTGTATCAGCCCATATATGTCCCAGTGCAGGGCATGTGCCTCTTCTAAAACAAGAGTACAATTCAGACTGGTTAGGCCATATAATCCACCACACTGGGACTTTAGTATGATTTTGTTAATAAACATACCTATGATCTCAAGGATCCAAAATACATTTTAATCATCAAATCACTCTTAAAGCATTTGACAGAGCTTGAAGACTATATGCAACCCAGAATTACCATTTTAACACGACTTTCCAAGCACGAAAACGCTTGAGTTAATTACTGAATTACTGAAAAGGAGCTCTGTATTTTATTTACAACTGACAACTTAAGTAGAAAATAAGGTAAAACTAGGCATAAGGAATGCTAGTTTCAGCAGGACTTAATGAGCTCAAAATTTAAGTATTATCTAATCGTAATATGATTAATAATAATTTTGTGATCTACCATTGACGACATGGTATGTAAAAGTGCGCCAAGTAGGTCAGAGTAGGGAACTGTACGGCCTAACCCCTCTCAATCGTAATCATGTTTGTAAAGAAGGCCATGCCCTGCAGTGATACGTATATGGACTGATACAGATTGGCGAAAGCTGTTTTAACATAAATATTGTTTTTAACTTCAAAACGTAGGGCTTTAGAATATAAAAAAAGATTATACAAATAATACTACAAGAAGAACAAAAATATGTTTAAAGACTGGTTTTGGTGCTTTAGTTGTAGATACGTTATGTATAATATGTATGTATTCTTGATTAAATAACTCTTATTTACAGTATACATTTAAAGAATATATCCTTAAGAGTAGGCATACAAAACTTTAATACAAGAACTAGTTTACATCATATAATAAAAACTGGGTATTTTCCTTATATAAAACCGTAGTTTCAGTTCTTTTGAAGTGCACAACTTAAAAACCTAATTAGTTCGTATTTCTTTTTTAATGTAATAATAGCTTATTCTCAAATAATACTGCGTTAATAATTTGCCAAGTCTGATTGAATATCTTGGGAACCTCTTACACAAATCTCACATCAAGAATAAAAGATAGTTACGTCATAACTCAAAAACTCATCGCAAAAACTGTTCTTTATATCACTAAGACTTCAAATTATGAATCAGAAGCAAATGACACAGAATATACCTATATATCACAAATATCTATTACTTCTTAAACGTATTATAGAATTCTTGCGAGTATTCTTGTGGTGTTTATGAATGATACCTAATTTTAAATACTAAAATGTATTTTCAATAAAGAGTCGCACACAGTACTAATGCCTCATTGAAATACAAGTTTTATGTCATTGTTATATGAAATTTTGAGAGACTTTTCAGCCTCACAAAATTCAAACCCTCTTTTATAAAAAAAAATATATTAGCGCGAGACGTGAGTATCCAACCTAAGACCTCTTTTTACGATAGGCGTCGTAATCATTTGCACCACAGAGGCTATTTATTTATAAAATAGAATTATTAGAATACAAGAAGTCGGCTAATAACTTCTTGCCGTATTTTTGAAGTTCGTCGATCGTGCCTTAGATTTCACGCTTGAACAAAATACTACAATGGACACCTAACATGAGAAAAAACAAACCGTAGTTAACTGTTACACCCAGTTAGCGGAAAAACAACTAGCCAGTCTACACCGCCGTCTGCAGACGTGAGTAAATGTAATTAAAATATTTGTACAATATTTAACTAGTTTAATCTAAACCCACTCTCAATTGTGCATACGAAAGGAGACTGTCTTTACTGACAATTGGTTAATTAAGTTAAGCAAAAATGTTCAGTAGCAGCCAAATTTATGCAAAGGTTGTCAGTAAAATTACTGATCTTAACAGAGATTTAACACGTAAAGTTTAGGTCTGATGAGCGTAGTGTTATAAACTGCTTGATTAATCATATTTCTGCATAGTGTTAATCCTTTTTATAAGCAGACGATACGCTCACTATAGGTGAATGACCTGGTCGTCTCGCCATTCTCGCTAATCAAAATAACAATTATTTCTTGAGTATTAGAGATGTCTTATGTATTAAAAAATAATAGAATTTAATCTAGAGTATTTCTAACAATTGTGTCAGAAATAAAGGAGAATTTCTTTAGTTCTTTTCACTACCCTATCGAAGTTTCTATGGACGTCGTTCGCCACACTTAAGTGAAATCACTGCAATATTACTGTAGAACATGTTGCAGAATAATATGGCTTGAATGACGACCGGTCTGCTCGTCGACTTTCCCTTTCGGGACATTATTCAATCTTGGGTAATTCATGTTTCTCGGATCGAAAAGGTTAAACAAGTTGATAATTCAACCTTGAAATCAATCTATCACGTTGTAGTTCACAGACTATGCTTTAACTAGACCAATCAAGTAACTAAATATTCTAGTAAAAAATACAACAGTGTCGCTAGTTTGAAAAAGTGAATTCGGTTCTTTTTTCGTCGAGTTTACCATTTCCTTTAATAATATTAAAGCCAAATTGAACTACTTAGTCAATGCACGTCAATCGACAAATACAAAGTGTGTTTGTCAGATTTTATCAGATAACTGTCCAGTTTAATGACAAAATGTTCACAGTTCCATGGATGAACGAATGCTGACAACTTCTAACAACCAGAACCGACGGCCTAAAATAATTTCCGCGAAACTGAGGGCTTTTAGATTCTAATGTGGAATGTCAAAATATTTCCAGTAAATTCCTATTTCTTACCGATTGGACAGAATTACTGAATTTAATTTAGTAATCTTTCCAAAGAATTCGTATTAAATCGTTTTTAGATTATTTCTTTTGGTGTTTGAGTTTGAGTTGCTTTCGTAGTTCCAGATAGCCAATACACAAGAGTTTGATTTAAATGGACACTCAAATTACGAATATCCTTCTTAGTAACATAGAATTTTCAAAGATATAACTCGATCATGGGCATAATACAATTTAAAAAACTACTAACAAACAAAATACTAGAACAAAAATTCAAATTTCACAGTTTACTGCATTATTTTGATTTTATTATGACATTGTTGTGAATATATATCTAATAAACAGGGTAACTACCCTGTCTAGACCCGAACTGCATCTCATTATGTCTAGACTTTACAATATTTCTGCTCATAGTTATTCAAATGTAAACATCGTCCATACATTGTGCTTCGGAGCAGATGGTCAAGGAACCTTCGATGACCTTTGGAAGCCTGTAGAAGTAATATTTTAAAAATGGCCGTTCATTATATAATTAACCAATTAATTACGCTATTTAATCGTATAAAATTACCTTTAAATCTTTATAATCCCGTGTACGTCTTACTATAATGCACGAGCCTCCTCTACAAATTACAATCGAGGCTACAATTGGGAGGCGTTGGCTTAGTACGGGTTGACGGACTTTACACCCCATAGAAATAATATGTATGAAGTTAAATATATTATCGCATCTCTGCCATACTTCTCCACTAGCATGATTATAAGCTATAAAGCTCTGGATTCGATTCCTCGGCCTGACCATGTGTAAATTTCACGATTGATTTTGAGTGTTTCATATGAGCTCACTGCAGCGTTAGATCAAATGTTGGCAAGGTAATATTGGAAAATTCGTGCTGAAATATTTGATCACTTTTACCTATCCCATGGGCTATACATGCGTGAATTTAGAAGTACATAAATCTAAAATGGAATAATATAATCTATATTACTATCGTAATTCTTGTGATTTTCGAAATATTTATAAGTATGACCAAACGAAAAATAATCAAATATAAAAACAAAAAATCTATGGTGTGTAAGGTAAATAGGGTAAATCCGTCAACCCGCACTAGGCCAGCGTGGTGGACGAAATGGCCTAACCACTCTCAATCGAACTCTCGATTGTAGAGTAGGCCCGTGCCCTGTAGTGTGACGTATATGGGTTGATACAGTAAAAAAACAATATGGCTCTCACAATTATTCCAATCATGTACGTCCCAAAAATACAAAAGTAAGGACACCTAAATATGTCATTAAAAATAAATTATTCCAAGCATGTCTATCATCTCTACACTGAATGAATAATATAGAAATATTCTCATTTATAAAAATCTAAATTCGTATACCGTAACAAATACATACTAATCAACCTTACACCGCCAGTGCCTAATAATTCCTTTTTTGCTTTCCTTATAAATGTTTGATATTTCTCTTCCCCATTATCGGCATAGGTTGTTTAAAATGCAATTACCATTAATCAACATGATGAATGCTTTGATTTCATTATTTAGATAACATAAATTGCTCGTATTAAACGTGTTCGAATAAAACATAAAAAAGAACTACAAGAATTTTGTTCATTAAGTTTGACCTTTGTTAAAATGTTCGTCTTTTTGGAAATAGTTTTTTTTTCAGTTTTCGATAGCAAAGTCGCTAAGTCACTTTTAATAATTATCTACTATCACCCACTCTTAACCAATTAAGTTTTATATGTCACTTTATTTAGTTTTATCATATTATATTCCTGTAATAAATTAATAACACAAAATAACTAACTACTTACCGTTTTAGGGCCTCTCAACCACGCATCAATAATCGAGACACAGTTTTCAGTACAAAACAGTGCTGATATCGATACAAGTCCAAAAAAGTTTTCGTTTTACTTGCGATAAACTTGTCCCACATGCACAAACAAGAACCAAGTTATTAATCCTTGCACAATATGTTATCACGTCTCACGATAAAGTTTCACTTTCTGTAAAGCGTTCGTGATCATTCACGAGGGTACACCGGGCTAATACAGCCGCGTGCGATCTCCGCAAAACTTATGCCGATGTGATCGCAGAGGGAATGCCGACCGCCCTGAAACAAGCACGCCGCCCGACCGCCGAACAGCGACTGTGATAACGAAACTTCCTACGAATGAACCTGCGAAACTCATAGACAGTAAGCTCGCCTCTCTCTCGCCGTCCGTCAGCGCATACAACCCACCCCTGCTTCACTCAATTTCAACCTTAAAACATCGCATTATGATACAAAATGAAACACCAGATAGAGTTACAGACGCGTATCGTTCGGAACGCGTAACGAGTTTACGGTACGTAAATCGTAGTAGATTTGTTTTGCAGGCCGGCCACAGTAATCCGGTTCTTCGCCCGCGAGCTCACAGAGCGCGTTTTTCTGAATCAGTTCCCGTTAAATAGAGCCTTCTTTTTGTACGTACGCCGGCCGGTAGCCTATGTAGGGAACGCGGAATAACCGCTACAGACAAGATGCCAACTTTCTAAACTAAACCTATAAGACCACTCTATTCGAATGGTGAATTACGTTTATTTTTATTGGAAGCCGCGCCGTTTGTACAATAATGGCAAAATATTTAGAAAATTGGCTCAGCACAGCAATCGGCGCGCGACGTGTCGTAATTTCACAGAACATTTTTATATTATCGGTGGGCGGCCGCGCCGTTTTCCGCTTTATAAGTTGCGGTTTTACTTTCGGTGTCAATTGCGAAGGTTGCGGTGGAAGCCCCACGATATCGCGGCAAATTGGATAGCATCCCTTTGAACCAGATTATAACACCTCGCGAAGGCTGCGACATTACGCAACGTTACTAATCTTTTCCAACTTAAAATGGGTCGCGAGTACGAATGGCGCTGTTTTCTTTAGAATCGATGTTACAGAAACTATATGAGATATGGATAGTGCACGAAGGCTGGAAATATTGAAACCATAAACCCTTCGGAGTGATCGGGCGACTATCCGCAAGTGGGTCAGCGATGTGCTCTTTTTAACTTAGCTCGAACTCACATGAAGGAACGGGGTAATCGGATATTGATATCGCATACAGAACTATTCTTTATCTATATAAGATATGATGTTTTATAGCTAAGGATCGGTATATGAGGAAGTCAGTTACGATGATGAGTGACCGCGTATGTGTGGCCATTAGTCAAAGGATTTAAGATAAATTCCATCCAATTCTACAGCCGTCAAAAAAAAATTATTTAATCAATAATATTAAAATTGACCTTGTGAATGTACATACTACATTCTGGTATACTTATTACCCACGGACATGAATTCTTATTAAGCCGTTCGGTGTCACTACACATGATTCGACTTTCGACAGCCTCCGTGGCGCAGTTAGTTAGACGCCGGCTGCGACACAAGAGGCCGCAGTTCGTTTCCCGCACCGAGACATATATTTATGGAATCCACGGGTATTTGTTTCGGTTCAGGGTGTTTGTGTGAACAAAAAGTCTTTAGTAGTCCCTACCCACGACGCAAGACTCGATCTTAATGGGAAAAAAAATAACAACAAAAAAAAGTGAAAGGAGAAAAATAACAAAAAAATCTTCAATTTTTTTGTGAAATTTTCAGTTGCATTGTGTCTGAAGTCACTAAAACTACTACCTGGCTTCGTTTTCGGTAGCAGTCTTGATATACCCTGTATATTTTGGGAGAACCGGATAGCAACCTCATGAGTCGTGACCGCAAAGCTCACGGCATAACTAACCACAATACTCGCGCTGAGTGTATGTTCGCGACGTTACCGCCGGTTTCCAAGAAATCATCTGACCCCCGCCACTTTAACTGACGGCCTTGTCTTACAAATTCCAACAACATTATTACCAACACAATATGAAAGTATTTTGTTCTTGCACCTAAACATTTCAGAATTATTCATATACATTATTTTTTTACTCCCACACATGATATTTCTATTTCCAAAAAAAAATAGAGGTTTGAATTTTCGTTGCTTTCTTTTGCGATTGTGCCACTTATTAACAGGAACTGAATGCTGCTACTGCTTAATCCCATGTCAGTACTGTGGTTCAGTAACCACATGTGTAAATACAGTCATTTATGTATGTTGTTTTTTCATAGCTATGGATGGTGAGACGAGCATGCTATTCGCCTGATAGTAAGCGATTAGACCGCTCACGGACAGTAGCTAAAAACAACAACACCGTGAATTACAAGGCAATGCTTAGCATTTCTCTATGCTCGCCATCCTAAGACATAAGATGTTAAGTCTCAATATGTCCAGTACTTACTCTGACTGCAATGTCCTTCAAACCGTAACACAAAAGTACCTAGCCAGGCGGCCTCTCACAAATGTGAGACCTCCCACCAGTTTGATCACACTCATAGTATTACGGTCGGTCACAATACTTACTTCAAATCTTCCGTAAAATAATCGATAAAAGCATGTAAATAATATAGCTCAAACACCCATAATGATACCCTATCTGAGAATTGAATCTAGGACTTCACGTCTTACAGTCTAATATAAACAGCCCAGAAATCAATGGGACAAATTTATTTTCTAAGTTACAGTTACAGTCACATTAGATATCCTGACCCCACAATAAGATGGAGTTTTGTGCCGTGGGTATCAGGAATTATGAGGGATTTTTCGATCTCACAAACACCCAGACCCGAAACAAATATCTGTGGATCACACAAGTATTGGTATCGGAGCGGGGATCGAAACCGTGGTCTTATGTTTCACAGCCGACGTCTAACCAACTAAGCCACGGAGACTGTCTTAATAGCTTAGTATCATATAATTAAATACGGGATCATATAATACTAAAATACGAGTATGTAACTATCTAAGCCGTTGGTCCAAAGAACACTGGTGGTCAGTTCGTCTTAAGTATTCCGCGGAACCATCCTATAGCCATCGTTAAAATAATTTTATGAATGTTTAATTTATGGGTGGATACAAAAACCCTTCATTTATTTACATTTCAGTACTGTATTAACAACCAAACCATTCAACCAACTTGGTTGTCAATGGCTAGACAGAAATTTTAACAAATCATCCCTCGTGAGTAAAAGGTTAAGAACCATTTATCTAAAGCCAGCAACACATATAAACATGTCTCCATTGAAGCGTCACGCTTTCAATACTTAGTTCGATTCTTCAAGTTGACTGACGATAATATCAAAAGTGTTGTGCTTTGCGGAAAGCCAATAAGACATCAACTCCCCGATATTTTGTCTGAGCGAATCACTGAACTGATAATGCAAAATGAAAAAGGGAATTCGAGTGTTGACATACAATTTACATACAGTGCTGGGATGTCAACAGGAAAAGATTTTTGTGTACAAAACATCGAATATTTCGTATTAAGGTTATCACTTGTGTATCCGATGATGTTAAATTCAATAAAACTTCGCTAAACCAATATGTTTGAGCATTGATACAATCTCAAAAAGCTTCTTGTGTATTGCGTATGAAGAAATTATTGGCAGTATATTACATTATGTCTTTGATCTCATAAAAGATATTGAAGATTTTTTATATACCATGTACATAATGTACAGTCTAGAAACAATTTCCTTTATGTAATAAAAGCATACAACAGTTGAATATAGTAGTAATGAAGTCCACCAAGACCTAATGATATTATCAATTGTAAAGAAGGCTGTTAGACATTGTAATAAAACGATTATTTACGGATTTTATCGCGGATTTGGTTTAATTTTACATTTTTTAATTTTTCGACGTTTCGATCACTTTACAGCTTTCATGGTCAGGGGGCGGAAATAATCGTTTTATTACAATGTGTAACATTCGCGTAAATCTAAGAAACCATTAAGGCTGTTAGATCCTATTAAGACATGTTTAATCACATACATACGTAAATTCACAAAAGGAGTAGGCAGAGGTGCAACCAGGACACCCACGTTTCGCCATGTGTGTTCCCTCCCGCTCCGTGACAGGGGCGAACCTATCGCCCCAAAAACAGTAATTATATTATTAAGTTAAAGGTACTACCACTATTACTTCTATTATTTCAACCAATGTCTATTTAATATGCAAACAGTAGTTTAAATACACTGTTGTATTTCGGATTGAACGACATTTTAGCCAGAATATTTACTGGACATATTGAGATTTTACATCTTATGTCTCATGATGGCGAGCGCAATGGAGTGCTAAGCATTGCTTTGTAATTCAAGGTGTTGTTTGATTTTGCTACTGTTCATGAGCGGTCGTATCCCTTACCATCAGGCGAACGGCATGGTCATCTCGCCATTAATTGCAATAAAAAAATAAATGAAGCAAAGGAAGTATACTGTAGAGCAATGTTAAAGCTAAGACTTTGAAGAAGAAGAAGGACATCGTCACGCCTATAATATAAGAAGTCATATTTATAATTCATCTATTTTATATTGCCGTGTGGCAAATTTGGAAATACAAATACAATTTTTTAAATATCTATTAAACGCTCTGTTTGAGATGTGTTTTCTTAATATAAACACTACATTCGTAATTTAATTATATTAACATGTCCAATATAATTATATGTGAAGAGAGAAAAACTGTTCTTAATGGGTCTAGTGTATCATTAACAAACGCATGACAAACACGCTATCGGATCCCAAAAGATCGTATACGGTCTATAACTTTTCTAATATTCAGAACCACAAAGAAGAAGCATGATTTTGCATGGCAACCTTAAAAGTCTTATAACCTAGGAAGCAGCGCAATCTGATGCGAATTTCATAAAAATCAATGGCAATCCCAATAGATTTGTTTGATAATACGGCCGATAGAGTCCAAGCACTAGGGGTGGCGCGCCGCGCCGGGTACATTTTTATGGGCCTGTTATTTTTTATGTTGTCAGCAGTTTGCGCGGTAGGGCCGCGATTTACACGACACTTTAATAAGGGTTCCATAATATAGACAATTTGTAGCTATACGTAATTTTATACTAAATAAACAGTAAAAATTCTTAATTCTGTATCAAACACATTTATTCTTGCATCCTAGAATTCAAAATTTAAACTCAAAATGACGATATTTCCTGCCCGATTCTATTTCGGAGATAGTGGATTCGAATTTCCTATTTCTCTCGGTACTATAAAATTGCAAATCTTTTCATGTTTACAAATAATAAATCTTTCTTTGCAAAGCATAATACTATTGAAAGAATTCATAAAATGGTTCTAAATAATTCTCATTGCACTAAAAGTTAAGTAAGAACGGGAAGCTTATCCCGTAGTCTAAGACAACTCACGTAAACGGTTTAAACTTGAACCTCCAACAAAAATTAAGTGCACAGCAAAATAATGGCAATGTAAATGCAAATTTTGTATATTTCCTTTATAAAACGAAGTATAAATAAGATAGCTAAACAGTTTACGCGGTGTAAATCGAGAAATAGGACGGAATAAAAGTAGGATTTGCGATTTCTGAACGGACCGACGGAAATTTCCTGTTTCGCAGGAAATCGAGACCGCAAACGGGAACCTACGCAAGCTCGCACCGGCTTCCATAATATTGACTCTAAACTTAGTGTAAACATTGATTTTGTGTTATGACTAATTTTATCTGGAGTTTCGATGCTCGCTCCACGGCGGCTCCGTATGAATCTAATTATACGTAATAGCGTATTTTATTCATAATATTGATTTTGATCGTCGCTTCAACGTGGCGAATTTAATTTAATAAACATCGAGTGTTTCGTGGAATACGCTTCTCAAACGGCTGTTCGCCTGTGAAGTCTGGTCTGATAATAATGGACAATAAAACTTTAAATTTCTAGAAACTTTTATCGACACTAACATTCTTGTTTTAACTATATACTACAATCGACAATACAATTTTAGGAACAACTGCTTACCTGGCTCAAACGATACGGTGTAACTAGTATTGCAATCAATATCTACCCAACCTGGGACATTCCTCTTGTCCTGCGTTCATCATGATTTACAATTCAGTACTCATGCATTACTTTTTTTCCAACATCAGGACCTCAAATAATAACTACATATTCAGAGTTTAACTATTTTACAGTTCCATTCAAAATTTTGTGATTCTTTAATTTTTATTCATAGGAGATAATTTTTTCCTATAGTACACAAGTTCTCACTAAAGAACACCGTTTCCAGCCAAGGATGTTTCTTGAAGCTATTGAAATTAAAAAACATCCAAATTGCTATAGAGAAGATGGCTTAAAGCTTGCACAAGCGTATGCTAGGATACAATTCTAGGTTTAATTAAATCGGAACCCAACAGGCCAACTGCCACCTCAAGCAAAAACCAACAAACTTTTAAAATTAACTTTTTTAATTTAATAACTGTAAAATAAGGGTAAATTGTAAGTCACTGAACGGATGACTAATACCTCAGTCCACCCCGTGACAACGAAAGCTGTAAAGTAATCGAAATGTTTCGGAAAGTTTCAAAATGTAAAAATTTATCCAAGTCCGTAAGTAATAGTTTTATTTCAATTTGTAACATTCGCGTATATTTAAGAAACCATGAATAGACTAAAGATAAAATAACATATTGTTACAACAAAATTACAACAATGTATAAATGGTAATATTTCATGAATGAACAGTGTGTTGATATTCAAGTTGTTACGCAAATGAGCGAATAACTTATCTCATAGACACGATAACATACCTGTATAGACGTGCATATTTAACGAAACGGCTTGCATAATATGCGGAACATTCATCCGAAGCGCAGTCTAGAAATTTTGTCCTCGCTTATAATGTACTATGGTATATAAAATATATTATGGCAGTGATACACTCCTTTCGAACTAATACGTATTCGTAATGCCAAGAATAAAAAAATATAGGGTTTCGATCAAATATCTGCTCTTCAATAAAATGGAGGGAAAGTAAAATTAACCAATATGTTATACATCAGAGCATAACTAATTCCTGTACTTTTCACATATTTGGCTCATATGAAAAGAGTATCGTGTCATTTACTAATTCTAATGATATAAAAAATTACCCCATTATATACAAAATTATTCATATATTACTTGTAACTTGCAGAAAATATATAAAGATAACAATATATATACACGCCTTTGAACATAAAAAACACACGATGCCTCAAACTTTTTATTATGATTCAAGAAAATATAGTTTCAAATTTTAGGAAAACAAATACTTATGCATGAATACACTCATCATCTTTCTAGCGCAATGCAGACGAGACAGCATAACATCGATATAAAACATGCGGGCATAAATAGCAGATTTTCAGCAAGTTCAATATTAACTTTATAGACGTTTCGAGACAAAACCCGTGATGTTAGTTGTACCATTGAATGTCGGGCTGTACAATAGATTGTGAGCTCGCCTCACTTCAATAGACGCCATGCAACATGAATTATTCATAGACGGTGCCGTTCGAGAAAAACGCAGATTAAATTTTGCATAACACATTAAACACCCACTAAAAATTCGTTGTTATTAAGTTTACTTTATCAAAGTCTCGGAAAAAATCGGGGGACATAAATTCTATTCATGGACGGGTGATTTATGGTTCACATAAAAATAAATTATTAGAAAACACAAACCTCATTTTGATCTTAGTTTTGCGACTTCTATTTTATAGCATTAATTAAATATAGAAGTAGAACTCCTACTTCTAAACTATTTAAAACTTGGAAATTTGCAAACCTCTGAACAAAAACAAAATGTCTTTTCGAAATAAAAATTTTGCCAACAAAAATAACAGCACATTTTAATTCTCCGCCGAAATGTTAAATTTCATGCCTAAGAATATTGCTTTACGAATAATTCCATAATGTATATTAATTAAGTAAACGGAAATTTCCTTAAAATTTCAATACGAATTTGAACAACGCCGTTTCAGGCAACTACCGACTTTATCAAATTTGCCATCGACATTCTGCGAAGGTATTAGAACGAATGAAAAGGGTTAAAAGGGATGTAAAAGGTGAAAAGTTTGCAAATTGGGTCCCCGGTCCTTTCAACTAATGTCTTAGTGTTTTACTCAATTACCCATTAAGGATGGCTTTCAGAGGTGACGTGAAGAAGTTAAACTATCTATCTGGTGGAATCATTACTTGAATTTTGATATCTAATTTTGCGGTTAGAACTGCCGATCATCAGAGACAAAGTTTTATGAAGTGTAATGTATATGATGTGTTGTTGTGCTACATATTACCCTAGGTTGGATTCGAACAACGCGACGGCTGAATCTCTTATATAACCTAATAGGAACAATGAAGATTGGTTAAACTATTAAAATCGTTTGATTTAGCATATTTAAGCCTATTACACTTGCTCGTATCAACTTCTATGATTAAAACATATCGTAGCGTATTTTGTTGATTTTTTTGTATATACTCCATAAGTACCTATTTAAGGGTGACATTAGACAGAACTGAAGATTATTTTTCTAGCCACCATCGAGCCAAATACTCAAATAGGTTTCATCCTCAGCGATGACTGGTAACTGTAAGACCATATTGATTTTTTCTAAATCTATTATTATAAAATAAAATAGATCATTCACAGTATAGCTGCCAACAAACCACAGATGTTTAAAGTAGAGCTAACGAGAGTAAGCAACAACATAAAATACGTAACGAAAGGTACTTTTAAATGTCAACTTGCCCTTCATAAATACATGGTAGGTAATTTCAAAATTGGCAGTGTACACTTCCGAAAGACTTCATAATACTGAGCTTTTTAGGAAAGCCGTCAAAAATCTCAAGTAATATTTCCCTGTTCCATACATATCTTTAAATAATAAAAAGTGGTAGAGTCATTCATGGCTCACCATAAATGGGCATGCCTATCTGGGCTGGTACTACTGTCTCGCAGAAGACCTTTGTGAAGCGACAGATTGCCGGATACCCCCTTCCTCTTCTTCTTATCCTTTTTTCTTTTCGTTTCCCACCCGATGTGACGGGTCGGCAACTTGACAATCCAAGGGTTATAGATGTTCATGGGCCGCAGTGATCACTTACCATAAGATGACTTGTTTGCCTATTTGCCGGACCTATTGTAAATATAAGACTTTTTACTACAGAAAATGTTTAGTAAGTAAATGTCACATGCACTGGGTTTAAAGTTCAGCGAAAACGTTAATTAAACTTATTTCAACCTACGCTAGGAATCAGGGCAGACTTTGTTTTCTGTAAAATAGACGACCCAGTTAGTACAGAGCTGCGCTGTAACAATAGCCCACGGATTTGATTCTTGGTAGAGTAAACTTTTTCAGGTGTAATTGTTGGTGAAATATATTCACATCTCCCCTGGTGCCTATCTTCACTAATATTGGAAAAAGTTTGTGGGTAGCCCTTGTTTCCAGCAAAGCAACCGGTGAATGTGTTTTTTGCAAAAATATTGTTTTTAAAGACACCAGGTATGAACTCAGCTCATTAGGTTGAGTTAAAAAGTTTTCTTTTCGAAGCTACACTTCTATCCTCTTGAAATTGTTCAAGTTTGAGAAAATTGTATTATCCGTCAAGGATGAAACAGATTGATGAATGTGGTAGAATTGATAAAGGTTTCATATGGGAAGGTACTCCCATCCCAGTTGCAATCCACCCTAGAATTATGATGGGCAAGTTAAGAAGACAGCATACACCAAAGTATCAACCAGGTAGATTACCAAGTTCCAAGCTACTATTTTTTTTCTTAAGCATGTTAGAAATTAAAAAAAAAGTCATATGATGTCCATTCAATAATTCTGGTGGACTTGTTGCACAAGTCACAGGTATCTGATACCGTGCTCATCTACCCGCTTACCCAGCGTATATATCCGGACTCCTCTGCAAGTATGAGTTCCATTATAGCCTATGTCGTAAAGCTTTATTGATAAACACTCTTGTAAATGCCTGAATCCTTCATTGCGCGCATACAGAATGGATGGATAAATCTCGATATAAGAAGGAAATCTTAGACCATACCATTCCATATACACCCTTTTCAACAAACCAATCTGACGAATAGCATATAAAACTAGTTCCAAAATAGTATAAAATCATCATGATCATGTGATCCAATACCCATAACAGTTACCAAACATAATTTCGCTATATACATATAACCTCCATTATTCTCAAAAAACTTGGGTCAAACAAGTCATGGCATAAAGCGTTTAGTCGCAGGAAATGAGTCCGATCTTTGTAATGATCTTTAAGTATTAGGATGGTGTGAGTCATTCGACCTTGATGTTCAGAAACCTAATGCAGAGAAAGGATCCGGTTGAATGATGACCACCATGAATGCTAAAGGTATTTCGATACTTATGGTATATTACTTCATTGTAATTAAATACTATTTTGCGTTCATTAAATGATGAGAGAGATTGTTTAGTACAGAAGCTTAATATAGAAGGCTCTAATTACAAAAATGATTGCTTTCAATCATTAATTCTCATAATACCTGATGAATGGAAATTTTCATACCAGGCTTGACGATGCATGGGTTTCTAAAGCAAACCAAAGTAGCAATTCAGCAAAACACAATACAAATGTCGTAAAGCACATTCAAAAACAATGGCTATATGTGGTAGCAATAGAATTCATCCAACGAAACCTTTTTATCACGGTTATATTATAATATCATAGCTGTTGCCAAAGTTACCAGCCAAACGGTCGCAATTTATCAACAATTCTGATTGTCAACCCATATGTAAGAAAAATGAGTTTGGTCTATATTTTTTACCAACAGCACACAAAATAAAATAGAAATATAGCTATCGAAAAAGGAATTGACAAGGCAGCTAACTTTATGTACGGATGTCCAAAACGTTGACCGCTCACCAACAACGAGTTGTCAAGTTTTTTCGGCAAAAAAAGTAGGATTTGAGTTGCACGTCGCAGTGACAGAATGCAAGTTATCCAACAATAGACAGGTGGATGTGATAAATATTTTATACCGATACAGTAACAACAGTCTATTCGACTGTGATCTCTATTATATAATTTTCACTCATGAATATAAAAACAAAAAAAACCTCGGTCTGAAATTCATAATCTTTTAAAAAAACATACGCATATTTATTATACTTTATGGTAAATATAAATGAAAGTGATTTATTTGGTTTGTTTCTTTAGCGACAAAAAGCGCTATTGTTAATTCTTTGTAATGTCTTCAGAATTTATTTCAGTTAGAAATTCGACCCAAAACTTTGATGACCTAAGTTGGGGCTTACAAAAATTTCGCAAACACACAGAAAGCGAACAAAGGAAGACCGATTCTCCGGGAATAACAAGACTCTAAGTCTTTGGTTATTTTATTAAAGGAAGCATTAAGTTAAATGTTAGTACTCGTATAAAAAGAGCTGTTCTAATAATACGTTGTTTAAAAATAGCAAAAACATGAATTTTCGCTTGTTTCCATAAGCTTTATAAGAAGATAATTAAATGCGTTAATTTCACTGCAACGCAAATGATGAACTTATAGAAAAGTAAAACAATATCATCCACTTAAAAATTACGTAAGAAAATTACTCAAAAACCGTCAACAATCTCTCTTGAAATAATTAGTCATTTTTCTTTTTCCCGGGACGAATTCAACAAAGATTTCAATTCCCTTCAGCAATGTACAGGTTCATAAAAAAATTAAATATATTTTTTTAAGTTAAGGCAAAGGAGGTTGTATAATCTTTTTTTCTGCTTTGTTTCGAGCGGCATGCCGTTAGACGTCAAAAACTCTGAGATCGATGTCGCTCGCGAGATAACAACAGTAACGTACGAAATACCAAAAACAAACAGATCTCGAAATGTGGGCTTTACCGTTACACTCCACACGTTCCGACTCTTAATGATTATCTCTCCGTGTTTCAACAATAACAAGCTAATGAATTAACGCGATCCTTCAATCGGTCGCTGTTCTTATTTGCATTAAACTACCATTAGTGTCGACGTGATTTATTCGACCCCAAAATAGAGGAGTGACGGAAATCGGAAATTACAATCTGAAGAATTTCGTTTCCGATTGAGGAGTAGAAACCCCTCGATTCGGAGTGTTATTAGCTCCTGCAAAACATTGCTAGCTCGGATGCCACTCGTAAATAAAAGGTAAAGCTGTGAAGCTTTAAACTTCCATGCGAGCAAAATAATATGGGTCATTTCCCGCCGCAAGTGGACTTCACCATTTTAAATGAAACTGCATGCAACATTTGTTAGCTAATTATAAATGAAGCGATTGCGCGCCACGTACAAATAACATTTAAGCTTTCAACTACAAATGAGGTGGGTGTGCATCAGATGTTTTATGTCAAATACTTAATAGTACTAATAGTTTAATTAGTGGAACGTAATTTCGGAATAGAACTGATATTTTGAGTGATATTTCGAGTTCAAAGTGGAAAACAAATAAGCAGTGCCGTTTTAAGCTTTACATAGTAAGAATGATAAAATACTCTGGGTGCGACTGAAAATTGTTTGAAGTATAATACTGGCTGTTGAGAAAACTCGAAGATTCGATCCCCGCACTGAGAAAATAAATTGTATGTTTGTACTTTGTAGTATTATGTTGTTCCGCATGTATTTTATACCGATGTGGATGTTGGGAAACTAAAAGTCTCCTAGTTTCTCACACACCCAAACCAAGACTTGTAACATAATGCAAAACCAAGTTTGTGTATGTAACTGAGAGGTATCTATTATAAATATAAGAAGATACGTATTGAATGTAATTAACACAAACTTCAAAAAGACGTATACAGCCTACCAGGAAAACAAATGAAACGCAAATACTCCACCATACGCTTGAATCTATTAGGTATCTACCAAGTTAAGTCACATTACAACAAAGGGAATCCATACAATTTAAACCTCTTAACTAAATAGTATTAGTTTGCCATGTTATGTAATCATTACGTTTGCGTAATTAAAGTACCATTTGTAATGGCTGAAAATTAAGTGAAACCGTGGCGGTAAGCCGTGAATCCTATTCGCCGTTGAATCTAATTATGTGTAGTTAACTTCAGAGGGATTTCCATCTTACTCCTCACTTTTGTACTTAAATATAAAATTGATACGTATGAAAAGAGCAGAGACCTGTCTGTCTGTACCTGGTTTGTCTGTTTAATAATACTAAGTTTATGTTGCATGAAGTTTGCCCATAACTTTTTATAACGTTTGTGGGTTAAGCGTTCAATAATCTCACCTGAAAAAAAGTGACGATATAGTCTACGGTGTTACACGCCTACCTAGAAGGTACTCTAGCCTTGAAAATCCCAAAATAAAAGCATTTAGGAAAGACAGATCTTGGTAAGACATTCCATTCCTTCGCAGTAAGCACAATGAAGGTATGAATATTTGAGAAGCCAAACGTATGGAGCTCACATCGTCTTTGTTACAAATGTTTTTTCATATCGATGAAATATCGACACTACCATCTTTTTTTGGTACTAGAATTATTTGTGCCCAGTTTTAAAACCAAGCTTGGGATTTTCCAATGTTTTTGTGTGCCTGAAGTAGTTATACGCTGAACTATCCATACGATCAAAAAGTTTGCTACGTCTATCTACTCTATTATTTTTCAACTCGAAAAACTCGTATGATTTTGCAAGAGGGTGCTCATCTATTCGTTAAAGATATATGTGTGTATATGTGTATATATCTATTATATTCATAACGCATAAATATACAAGAAAACCATGGGATACATCGACCGGTATCGTTGCTAGGAAATATTACACATCGATACACAATTAGTTACGAGCGGAAACGATATATTTATGGATATGTCCAAAGGTAGGGTATTATGAACATGTTTTGTAGGTGATAGATAGTTTCTAATGCCATTATATTCTCAGATTTTTATTTTTTATTTATTGCAATGAATGGTGAGACGAGCATGCCGTTCGCCTGATGGTAAGCGATACAACGGCTCATAAACAGTAGCAAAACCAAATAACACCTTGAATTACAAAGCAATGCTTGGCATTCCGCTATGCTCGCCGTCCTGAGACATAAGATATTAAGTCTCAATATGTCCAGTAGTTACTCTAGCTATAATGTCCTTCTATCCTAAACACAACAGTGCATTTACACTGCTGTTTAACGGGAGAAATATATATTGCAGTGGTACCTACCCAGATGGCCTCTCACATATACCACCAAATATTTTAACATAATTTATTTTTGGTACATAATTTATTTTAATCGCGAATGTGGTACATTTGCCTCCACACCTTTTAAATATCCCCTGTGTATGTGCCCTACAAATATTTGTTTCTAGTCTGTGTTCCGTGAGACCGAAAAGTACAAACATACATGCATAAGTTCACGCCTTTTTCCCAGAAAGGGTAGGTGGAGGTGCCAGAACACCCACACTCCGCCTCGTATATTCCGTCCCACGATGTGATGGGGAGACAGTCTATCGCCATAGATCGAAAAGTCACTTGTTTCTATTAATATACAAAGTTATTATTAGTACACTACAAAGCCGAAAGTAGTTAGTTGAGAATCAGTAACACAGTCGATTGCACAAAATTTTAACATACATTATATTTTATCTCAAAAACATATTAAAAAATCGTCAATAATTTTGAAGATGCATAGATTTCGAAACGTGTTCGAAGAAGTTAAAAATTATTCTGAACCCTAGATAATATCCGCAAAACTATGTTGTTTTACTTCAATATGTAATAACTTACTTTTACACTAACATAAATTATCGTCGATACTCCATCGTATAATGTATGTTTTATATGTATCGTGAAACTCACACTAAAATATATTTAACGTGTACTCTTATGATTTCAATTTGATCGAATTTGTTACTTGTGTACGATACACAGGTGTAGCTAAGCTGTTTTCAATGCACTTAACGTTAAAGTGAATACGTAGTAATGTTACTTCAATACTACAGCTATATTAAGCGATAAGTCTACTCAATGTTAAATATATATTATTTACAGCACATATTTAGCAACTCGCGTGTTATTAAAATTGATGCTTATACATACTTACAATATCTAGGAATTATGAAAAAATTGACTGTGGTTGATGAGAAAAAGATAGTTAAACTTAATTATTAATAGAATAACAGACTAAATATCTTAAGGAAAGTTATAGAATTAATATACTTCCATACATTAACTCACGTCTTTTTCTCAGAGGGAGTAAGCAGAGATGCTACCACGACAGCCATATTTCTTTTGTGTGCCCACCCCACAATGTGATAGGGGGCGAGTCCACGCACAAATTCCTAACTCGGACTGATAATAAATAGAAAAATCCTATATCACATATCTCGACCAGGGATTCGAACCCGAACCTCCGCGTTGTGATAATGTTATGGGCCAAGTGATTAATTCGGCATTATTCATAGTGCCCGGGCAATATGAATAATGCCCAATAAGAGCGGGCAATGTGATTATAAACAATAAATTTATCACATTGCCCGGGCATTATGAATAATGCTCAGAGCCAGGGCAGAGTGATGTAAAGCGAATCGAAATCAAAACAATGAGCCGAAGTGGCATCTTGCGGCTATTGCAAGGTCACGCACCTCCCCTGGTACCACTCCCATGAAAAGGTAACGCACCATTCCTGAGAAATATCAATTATAGTAACCTAACCTCAAAACATTTGTTGTCAATACAAATTTGCTTCTGCAACGTCTCCGGCGCTACGGGAAGTTCAGCCCCTTCGCCCTTGCGTAACAAAAGATAGGCACCCATGCTCACCTCCGCAGCTTCGACTTGCTGGTCGCCTCGGGCGACCAGCCTCAGCCACTGCGGCTCGCACGGTTGCCTATCCTTCGTTACAGCGGGCGGGGGCTGCTCTCCCTCCGCGCCTCCGGCTTTTTATATACACTCTAGGGTCGGTAGCCAAAAGACTACGTCGAAGTCGGGGTGTCCCGAATCGGTTTTGGGGCACACTCGACCTAACTGATCCATAAAGGGCACTATTTCTCCCGTCAAACAGCAGTGCAAATGCACTGTTGTGTTTCGGATTGAAGGGCATTGTAGCCAGAATAACTACTGGACATATTGAGACTTAACATCTTATGTCTCAGGATGGCGAGCGCAGTGTAATGCCAAGCATTGCTTTGTAATTCAAGGTGTTGTTTGCTTTGCTACTGTTTATGAGCGGTCGTATCGTTTACCATCAGGCGAACGGCATGCTCTTCTCACTATTCATTGCAATAAAAAAAAAACACTAATTTCCTTCTGAAGATACGTTAAAAAACAACTAAACATAAGCAGATCAATTCAACCTTTCTAATTTATGGATCTATCGAAGATGCGACAATGCGGCAGCGCACCACGTAAAAAAACCCCTATTAATCACACTGCCCGATCATCATGTAGCCATATTCATAATGCCCTGGCAATGTGATAAATAGGTGAGTTTAGATTGTAATTAATCACTTGGCCCGATATGGCTCGGCAATATTCATACTGCCCGGGCATTGTGAATACTGCCTGCATTAATCACTTGGCCCATAACAATAATACCGTATAACTGGGACACTGAGGCAGTCAATAATTAAAATCTATGATACGTCATATTGATATTTGAAACGCATAATGACTTAAGGCAGCTGAATAATATTTTGTATCTAATTTGGGTCAATACTTGAAATGGTTAAGATTGCAGGAAGTCGCTGGATGCAGGCCGCTTCCAACAAATCTATATGGAGGTCATAGGAGGAGGCCTATGTTCAGCAATTTAATTCCTGTGGCTGAAACGATCGAAGGAACTGTTGGTCATAAATAATGTTAGGTAATACTGTGATTTTGAAGCTGGTAGGACCTTCGTATGCGAACAACTCTTTGTCTTATTCTACCAACAAGCAACAGTGTGTACGCACGGTCCCGATCCAGTTTGAACAACAAGTCAGTTAATTAAATTCCTGAGTTTGATATAGACTTAACATCTGAACATATTGATCACCTGTCCTTACAAGTTATAAATCCCGGGTAATGTGGTGTGTAGTCACGTTATCCTCAACTTATAAAAAGGCACTTACGCTAAAAAATGTTGCAAAGTATGATGAAAATAAGATTGATTGTCAATTTTTGTACATGCTATGCACAGACCAACTAGAAACAGACGGTTAACTCGCCTATAGATTCTTTAGCCATAGCCGCTCAGTCATTTGATCACGAAAGTCGGTTGACAGATTATCAAGATTATTATTTTTAAATATGATATGTAATACAGGCAAAGGTAGATTGTATTCAGCCTTGTTGCGAGCGCTGCGCGCGGCTGCACAGGGTATTTTTTTTCATCGTTTTTATTATTTCGCCAAGTCTCTATAAATCACATTAAAGTGATCCAAAGAAACTTAGCAAAATAATAAAGTAAATGTAACTTTTAGATGAAAGATGGATAGATTGTGAATAAAACACTTAAAAATATTTATTAAACGATTTATTTTTTAATGGTTTTTTTTATACTTAAATGATAAATATTTTTGCTGAAATTTTGATAACATCGTAATTTTCATTACTCTAGAAATGTCAGTACTCTTTACAACGAATAATTAAAGAAAATATATTTTTACATATTATTCCAGATTTCACTGTTATCAGCATTAGCTGTTAAACAGCATCACTGCTCCTTCAGATAGGTACTTGTGCCTAATTTTATGAACAATCTCAAACTCTCAAATACTGATCCAATTGTGAATGCCAAGACTTCCATCTCTTGTTAACTTGTCTTGGCATTCACAACCATTTATGTAACTAGTTACTTTCTTTACTACCCATCCAGCAGCATAGGCCCGCAAGTTTTCGTACCTTCTCAATGGGCCTGCTCTAGTATATTCCCAATATCACATATTTTCTTTTGATGATTTGACTATCCAACAATTCCATTTTCGAATAATTAGTTAAAATTATGTCTGGGTTTGTCTAATCATCTTACCAATTGAAACTATTATTATGAATTTTGATTAATCTTGTAACTAATAAAGATGTGAAGGTTCAACTGGGGGTGTGGCAGTTAGGATCATTGTATCTATAATTATACTAACTTGTCTGATTTTCTTTTCAATAGGGTCTGAATTAAAATATTGTGTCTCATTATATTAATTTGATTTGATTTTAAACACTTCCACACCCTCATAAACCATTTTAACCGAGTAATAGTTGTTTTTTATAGAGGGTACTGACTTTTCTCTTGTTTTTATTGCTTCTGGCCAAAATGTGTGATTCTCAGGATTTTCTGTTACTGCCTTGTTAGTAGTTTTTATTAAAAAAAAGGCCACTATTGCAGTAGTCTTATTTGTCATCGAGCTGACTGAGCTTTCATCGGTACATGTTGCTGGAATGAAAAATATCAATAATTACAAAAAGATATAGTTTGAGTTTGACTTACTAATAGGGTAGTTGATTCTATATCATTTGGTAACAAGTTGCAAAATGCATAATCATAAACATGAGAAATCAAAAATTTGTTTTAATTCCTACAATTTTTATATCTGCTTTATATGATACAAAACAAAAGCTCAAAGTAATCTTCATCAAATTCATGAACAGAAACCAAGTCTTTTAATGCAGGGTGCATTAAGTTAACATGAACTATCAATTAAAACAGACTGATTGTATGATTTTTCAATACTTACAAAAATTTGTTGTGTAAAGGAGAGCAGCAGATATAGTTCTGCTGAAAACTCTGACACAGCTTTTGACCTGAAAATAAATTGAGATATTGACAATCGTGACTTGCAGATACAATTAGAACTAAAACATACACATCACTTTAAAATGTTCTTGCTTTGAGTTTAAAATGATTACTATTTACTATAATATTTTATAAAATAATTTTCATGAAGTGCGTGGTGGCCTGTTAGTAAATGGACCAAATGTGGCTGCCAACATGTTGACGGTGGTCGCGGGTCCATATCCCAGGGCACACCTCTGACTTTTCGGAGTCATGTGTGTATTGATAGGCAATCATCACACACTAAAAACGGTGAATGAAAACATCGTGAGGAAACCTGTATACCATAGCGATTTGTAAGAATTTCTATGGTATGTAAGTCCGCCAACCCGCACTAGGCCAGCATGGTGGACTATATAGCCTAACCACTCTCAATCACACTCTCAATTATAGAGTAGGCCCGTGCCCTACAGTGGGATGGGCTGTTACAGATACAATTTTCACAAAACTGATGATTAAAAGGACATTAATTAGTTAATTTCCTTAGATTCCATTTTCATTTTAAAATAAATTATTATAATACTTTGATGAATATTCAATTATCAAATACCTTAATCTTTGTTACTGTTTCAAGTATGACATATTGGTCATTTAATTTATGTAACTCATTTTGGTACGCAGGCAGTCAGTCACCAGTCAGTTTCATAGACATCAATTATATCTTGCTAATGAGGTATGTGTCTATACAAGACTATATTTTTGGCTATATATTTAAATTCGCCCCACCAATATTATCGGTTCCATCTGCAAAAAAAGAAACAGTATACTTAGTTACCATTATCATCCAATATGACAACATAAGCGTATAAAGTACTTTGTTTGAGTAACCAACCTGGGTTTTGATTTCGCAAAATATAATTATTTGTTGTCTCTAATTCCAAATTTTTAAAAGCTTATCGGAATTATGTGTCTTGGTCGCATATTAATGCCGTAAGGCTGTCTTGATATAGCTTTTATTTCTGGTACAGATGTAGCCTCTTGGGAAAAGTAAAATCATATTTTCTGCTGCCACTTTATGAACAGCTTCTCTCAACATGAATATTCACATTTTTTCCAGCACCTTCACAAATCCTTGAATACAATCTTTGTATTTAACAAAGATTAGAACTATACGCAGTACTTGAAATCCCAGTAACACAGTAAACAACAAACGTAAACAACTTGACAACTTGTAATGGCGGCCAAAATGGCGGCGCAGACGCCGAAAGAGCGATAGGCGACCGAGGGACATGCAGGGTTTGCGCGAGGGGTGCAAGCTGGATGCAACTGTCAGCTTTGGTTGGCGATCAAATTGTGCCACAGATTATGTAACGGAAAAATATTTAATACAGAGGTTATACAGGCATGATGCTATGCAATTAGCAAATTTTTGTCAGGACTGGTATTACATGTCGTCAGAAATATCAGTCATGGAGTCATCCGGCATATGTAATTACCGGCCTGTCAATCAGGGGTCAGTGATCGACGCACCAATCCAACACGTGGAAAATGTTTTATTACAATGTTTATTTGTGCAAGACAGTTTTGAGTTAATTACAAATTATTATCTGTTTTATTCAAAATATCAGTATATGAACAAATATTGGAAGACAATATTCTGATCTTGTTTATAATACCTACAGCTTTTTCAATACCTACATACACGCCTTTCTGACAGTTCATCCGTGTTTATCATAAAAGAAACTACTTCTTTTGTCATAATACAGACAAAAAAAACTTTGACAATGGAACAAACCTTCTTTCAAAATAAAATTCCTGAATGATTCTATTGGAGTACAAAAAGCTTTTCATAAAGAATCCACTCATTGTGCCGAATTTTTAAAGTTTCGTAATGAATTCCGCAGCTGAAAAACTTAAAACGACATTAATGCTCCGTGAAAGGTCATCAATATTCAACAATCCCTTTTAATACTTATACAATAAATTTTCAATCAGTCCATAAAAAATACGACACTGGCCCATTTATTAAATGCGTTTTTTGTAAAAGATTTATAGCGATGTACCTACCTATTTAGGCTATACTTATATATCTCTCTATATCTCTTCAGCTACAGGAAGTCCACCACTGAAAATGGGCTTCCTCCAAGGATCTCCACATCGACCTGTTTGAAGCGGCCTGCATTCCAACACGTATTTTTAACAAGGCTCAAACTTATTACCATATTCTTCATCCATCAGCCAAAGGAAGTCCACTGCTGAACATAGGCCTCCCCCAACGATTTCCACAGAGACCTGTTGGAGGCAGCCTGCATCCAGCGACGTCCCGCGACCTTTACCTGGTCGTCGGACCATCTTGTGGGTGGATGTCCCACGCTGCGTTTTCCGCTACGCGGCCTCCATTCGAGCACTTTCCGACCCCATCGGTCATCAGATCTCCGCGCTATGTGCCCTGCCCATTGCCACTTCAACTTGCTAATCCGGTGGGCTATGTCGGTTATTTTAGTTTTCTTACGGATCATATTCTTAAGGTAAATAAATAAATAACACTTAACAATCACATAGGTAGTTCTGACCCTACACTAAGATCGAGTCTTGTGTCGTGGGTATCAGAAACTACGCAAGACTTTTCAATCCCACAAACACCCAGACCCGAAAGAAATATTTGTGGGCCGCACAAACATTTCTCTCGGTGCGGGGATCGAACCGGCGTCCTCTTGTTTCACTGGCTGCGTCTAACCGACTGAGCCACGGAAGCTGTCAAAGGTATTTTTATGAAATAGGAAACGAACATACAGACGTGCCAACTGATGGCAAAAACTGGTGGTGAACATAAAATGCGGGGTATCGTCGACAAGTTGTAGATCTTTCAGGTACGCTTACGTGTATACACCAAAATAAAGTAGCTAGTGGCTACCTCATAACATCATGTGTGGGTATACAAAGCCTTCTGATGAACATAGCGCATTTTGTCATGACTCCCTAGTTCATATTGTACCAAATTTCTAAAAGTGATCACAGAAAAATATATTTTGTTTGCACATTTGTAGTGTTACTAGTTCATTTTGTTTGTATTTTTATCATAATTATGGTCAATAGGCACAACAGAAATAACCCGGAAACCCTTCAAAGGACCTCATTATAAACTAAAAGATGTGTAATATCGCAGTAATATATAACCATTATTCCCAGATGTACATACGGAGTCACATAAAATGAGCTCAAAGCCGTTAAAAGCAGCTTTGTGGAGGTTCGGAAATTCATTACAACGGAGAGATCCGGTCGAATCCGTTCAATGTCACGTGACCAGCCTCCATTACACATAACGACGGCCTCTTGGTTCTACGAATAAATCAAATATATTGGAAATAATTCGATATGAAATAAATAATAGGATTAGTGTAGCCAAATTCTGAGATCTTCATTTATTTATAAACGTTATTTTATTTTACATTCGCCTATTGATTATTATTTGTTTCATTTTTTTTGTAATTTTTTGGAAAAAGAAAAACTGTACCTAACATAAATTCGAAAACTAAGTAGGTATTTATTTTTATTAATTTTAATTTCCCTATGTTTATCACTTTTTCATACAAATATATGTCATAAGGAATACATGAAAGTTTAAATCATATTTTACAGAAATGATCATATTACAATGTGTATATTTTATGGTAGCATTTAAAATCAAATATTTACTTTATAATTAATATTTCGGCGACCTAACATTTTTTTTTTCCTATAACAAGAAGCCATTAATTTAAAATATACTTACAATAATTTATTCGTGCCATAATTATACATTCCGTACATAAAAAAGTAATGGAACGCCTAAAGGATTTATATTAGCAATCTCTCGCGTATTTGTTCCATGAAATTGCCTAGGCAAGCGAAAAGTGAGAAAATCATAACATTGCGGATGTGTTCACAGCGTTGAGAAAATATTTTATTAATATGTTGTAATTCAGAAGACAATTTTACAGCTTCAAGCATGCACCTCATCAAGGGTAAAAGAGTCCTTCCTATTGTTAAAACTATTGTCTGTATCTTTTTCGACATAAAATTAAAAATACATTTTATCTTCAATTCCAGACAAACTAATACACGACAATAAACTTAGCATATAGAGGTAAAAATGCAGATGTGTCACAAAAACACAAAATATTCATGATTCAGTGTATACAATTTTACTCTTATATTAAGTTCATAATTCATTTCGCATGCTTTAGTTAGATTAGACTAGACTGACTCGCTAAGAAAACTGAGTATACCCAAATTTATTTAAGAAGAATGCCCATTTTACTATGAAACTTAGTATTGGTGCGAAGATTTTTGAAAAAAATATATTTTCAATAAATATAAACATAATTACGATACAGGCCCGGAGTTCTTGGAGAAATTAAGTGGAAGTCCATTAAAAATTATATTTTGTCTTCGGTTCTGTGAACAAAATGTAAAATGTGTTGATAATTACTTTATTTTATAAAAATCTATCACCCGGGATAATATAGAACAACGTTTAAGGACAAACCATAAAAATACTATAATGAATTTTAATCAGTATCGGTATCGAGATCAACAATATTTTTACCGATATCATGAATGGGCATTCTTCTTTCGATAAATAGTCTCGAATAAAAAATAGGATTCTGGAAATGGTAATTAAACAATTATGACATGAAAATTAAAAATACTCGAACTCACAATCAACCAAGCAGAACACTTAAAAAACCATTAAGAATCGCAACGATAGCTCAACTTCCAGAAACGATATTTCACTGTTCAACCGAAAAGACAATGTAAAACTCTAGAGGCGTTGAGATGTGTTATTTTCATTATTATGGTTACCGTTCACTTTATTAAAATGAGTTATGAGTATTACGGAGTACAAATTAATGTTTGATAAATTTATATAACACTAACTACTTATAAAAATAAAACAAGGGGAAGAGGCTAATATAATACAGAATATACAACAAATACGTGAAATTACACCGAATGTGCTAGTCAAAATTCACAGACAGTAAAGTTTTACTAGAATATTAAACGTGTGATATCGAGTCTGTGCAAATATTTTCACATAGGTCAGCTGTACTATTCATAAAACGCTGGTGTTAGAAGGAATTGTCGATTTTATATTTTCTACTCTCGCTTGGTCGACGTCCTGAACTTGTTAAACTTGTTAATACCTAGTTGGAATGGAGTAAAACATATTTATGTTATTGTAGTGTAATGTAATATATTTTGCAATGATTGGCGAGGCGTACCATCAGCCTGATCGGAGTGATAGTAAGCGATACGACCCCTTATAGACAAAACAAAACACACCATGAATTATAAAACAATGCTTGGCATTCCACTGCGCTCGCTATCCTGAATATGTCTAGTAGTTACCCTGGCTATAATGTCCTTTAAACCGGAACAAAATAGTGCAAGTCTGAGATAAATTTTTGTAGCAATTTTTTCCTCATAACTATGGCACATTTTGAAATGGAATTATAACGATGAGACTGTCCTGCCCTCACACTCTGCACTGCTACTTATGTAAGCCAGGGCTCAAATTCGCATTAATTTTATTTACACTAAGCACTGAAGTTCAGAAAATCTTTTGGAATTTTCAAGTTATAATCAACCAGAAACGAAATTAGAAACAAATATTACTAGCCAGAGAATACAATAAAACACCTTTCATGTGACATAATATAGTTAATTACACTAGGTAGGTGACTTTTATTCAGATAATCACCTATAGCTATTAATTCTGTAACTAGAGTACCTTGTGCAATCATCTTTATTGAGTTGTGAAATTGGTCGTTAAAATTACTACATATCGATCATAAAGCAGGAAGTTATAACACAATATGTAGTACGATTTTATTGGCCCAACGAGTAATCGAGTTCACAACTATCAAGACACACCGGTCGAAGTCTTGCAAATTGCAGTTCTGTAACTTTGGCTTGCACCTAGTGGCTCTTCATTTTACTGCGCTCCTGGTGCTTACGCAAATTATGTTATACCAAATGTAGGAAATTATAAAAATAATAATTTATAAAATACTAACGGCCTTCTTCATAAAACAGTTTACTGGTGGTAGGTCTCTCATATGTGAGAGGCCATCTGGGTGGGTACCACCGCAGTGTCTATTTCGCCCGTCAAACAGCAGTGTAAAAGCACTGTTATGTTTCGGATTGAAAGACATTGTAGCCAGAGTAACTACTGGACATATTGGGACTTAACATCTGATGTCTCAGTATGGCGAGCGCAGTGGAATGCCTAGCATTGCTTTGTAATTCAAGGTGTTGTTTAGTTTTGCTACTGTTTATGAGCGGTTGTATCGCTTACCATCAGGCGAACGACATGCTCGTCTCGCTACTCATGGCAAAAAAAAACGGTTTTAAAACATATTTTAGCTATGGAATGTCTTGTCGCTATCGAACGTCTTTAAATTCAGTTCGAGCAAAGACAAAACATACTTTACTGGTGATAGGTTTCTCATATGTGAAAGGCCGACGGGGTTGGTAACACCGTAATATCTCCCTAGCCAAACAGCAGTTTAAATGCACTGTCGTTTTTCGGATTGAAGGACATTGTAACCAAAGTAACTACAGGACATATTGAGACTTAAGATCTTATGTATCAGGATGGCGCGCGCAGAAAAAAAAAACATGCGATAACTAATATATGCTTTGAAACTATCTATGAATAAGGCCGTAATTAAAATAGTCAAATAATAGGTGATTTTTGAAATATGCGATTTTCAAACAAAATTTCTTTATAACTTTGTTATATAATAATATTTATTGTTTGTAATATAATAACAACTACACGATAAACAAAAAAAATATTATTTATTACACACATCAACTGGAAACAAGTTCAAACATACAGAGCGTTGTGCGGCTCCAATGATTTTCCTTAATGTTTTTCCCTATAATTGAGTTAATCACCTACATTACATCTGGTGTTAAAATACGAAAGTGCGACAATAACAAATCATTCAATACAAAATATTGTCACCTACTTCATGAATAATCTGTGAGCCCAGGGTGTCAACTATTGAACAAAAGATTTAATAATAAATACACCCATTAGTCACATACATAGTCCTAACCCCACACTAAGATATAGTTCTGTATCGTGTAAGTACGAGAGACTTTTAAATCTTATAAACATCCAGACCCGAAACAAATGTTTCTGGACCGCACAATATTAGTCTCGGTACGGGGATAGAACCCGTGGCATCTTGTTTCACAACAGAATTTATAAGATTTTTTTCGTATATTCAGACATGCCATATAGGAGTCCAAAAAATCCCATATAAAACAAAAGCACATTTGTACCCTGAAATCCGACGTACACCTATATATCTAACAATTCTTCAAGCATAAAGTACTCAGGGCGAGTAATAAATTGTTTCGAATGCTGCCATCGCGTCAAATTATTCGCATTCGTTCTAACTCCAACAGATGTGCGCGATTACTCCGAGTTATGTAGGACGTAATAACGAGATAGACCGGGCCTCGGCGAAAGGATGAGAAAAATTGCCTACCGCTGCCTCCGACATTATCACGGACGTCGACTATCGGTCTAACTACCGCCTCTTTTAGTACTTTTTGGGTACTAAGTAAATGTTGCGAGAATATCGTTCAATACACTCGATTAACACTGAACGCCAGGTCAAGCTCGGTCAGACTGTGGGTGACACCAAAATTTTTGTCAAACGAATTATGCTTTTCGTGTTAGATATTTCAATCAACGTTGTATTGTTGACTGACGGTTAGATATGATTTTTCTATTCGTATTCCTATATAACAAAGTACTCTGTGGATATGGATGTTATGAAACAGAAGGTTTGAAATATATTTTTAACTTAAAAAGTGAATGAAAAGTAAAATGAAGCTCATGACTTACACGATGTTAAACGTATTAAAATACAATTAATTATGAAGTGACGTTACACACACACTTATCAATGTCATACGATACGTAATGTAGCATCTGTGTTTATTATCATAACTAACTTTAGATATCGCCTATTAGTTATTATACATAGCAATATGCAATTAATACGTAGCGTACATACATAAACTCACGCCTATTTCCCAGAAGAGGTAGACAGAGGTGCTACGCACGTTTCGCTTTGTGCGTTCCATCCGATGTGATAGGAGTGAGCCTATAGCCATATCGGGCACAAATTCCTGACTCCGGGCTTGTAATAAATAGGAATACCAATATCACTTAGTCCGAGCTGGTTTTAAACCCAAAACTTCGTCGCGGTTATAGTGCCGTAGTACAACTACGCCGACGAAGCATTGTAGTCATTTTAGCCAGTAATTTTTGGATGCTGTAACCAAATTTCATAATCCATCCATCATCCATCAGCCAATGGAAGTCCACTACTGAACAAAGGCCTCCCCAAATGATTTTCACTGTAACCCGTTAGAGGCAGCCTGCATCCAACGACATCCCGCGACCTTTACCAGGTCGTCTCTCCTGAATCTAAATTTCAGAATGTTGCCATTAAAATATTATTCCCAGATCCTCGATTCGAACTCGCATCATATAAGAGCATTAACCTACTTAACTCCGAACACCTTAAAGTTATGAATAATAACTAGACGATTTAGAGACTGGAACGGTTTTAAGCATCAAATATACCTACAATTCAATAATATTGTGATTTCCCTAATTGGTAAACCGCGATCGTAACGGATTTGTATTAGATATTTTGTAACTATCGTATTTAAGGATCTACTTTCGGAAACATATTGTCATATGTACATTCATATGTACATGTACATTATTCACGGTTACTCTCTTTATAGCATTGAGTTAGTATTATCTACTACGTAAATTGGCTCAATGCTTTAATCTTAAATTATATGCATAAATCGCTTAATCGGTAAATCAGGAACCTTAGGCACATCGTTTGAGACACATCCTTATTGCATGCGTTTAATATTTTTTTATTATTTTATAATTTAGTCTTTAATGTTTTCTATCATGCGAATCCAAAATCATTGCACTAGAACTCATAAATGAACGCATAAAACATAATTAGACTGCTTGCGTAGCCTGAACATTCTATCTGAAACACAGGTTTGAAGTCTTCACTCAGAAAGGACCTATTTTTTTCCTGGAAAACGTGAAAGTTAATACTTCTGTTTGTCTAATATTATTGAATCAATTCTTTTAAGTTTCCACATAGAAATGCCTGTGAAATAAGTAATTATACGTGAATTCCCGAAAGAATCCAATATATATATATATGAATAAATAATCCTTACTTTAGTAAATTCGCATATATTTTTTTTGGTTTACACATTGAATTATTATTTTATGTATAACAATAATTATTCACACCTTATTACTATATGTAGATAAATATTATCGTCTTCGAAGCTAATATTTAGTACATTGCCCTATTCTTTGGCGGGCATTTCTCATATAAAATAAGAACTGTGATAACTATGTCAATGACCTCGTAGATTTATTTTCATTGTCGTGTATTTTAATAAAAGGCGACGGTTTTTATTCCTCAAGCTCGGTGTTATTTGGCATAATATACTTGGTATGGTTATATTTACCAATGTAGACCATGAAGTTGAACTGGTAAATAGAAATTGCAAAAAAAAAATATACAAATTTTATTTTTTAATTGTTTGACAAAGAAACCGCATTGTGGTATTTGCTAGATATTAAAAGATGCATATTTAATGTTAAGAAAAATATTTGAGCCCACAGCTTAACATGTATAATATATTAGTTAGTTTTAAAATATTCTTCACTTTAGTATGTATTGCAATTCATGCGACTTTATGACTCAACTACAATTGTCACGTAATACTCGTATAAACATATAAAATAAAAATAATTTAATACAAAGAAAGTAATAAAATAATACAAATAATTTGAAAACACATTTGTTAAACAATTACTCTGTACTAGAATATTTAGAACATTTAGGAACAGCTGCAATGTGGAAACTGAAACAAAGCAAATGACAAATATCCTCCGATGTGAATCATTCTTCATAAAGTAGGTGGTTTGAGGGTCATCACGCGTCCAACTTACATAAATATATTATTTAATGAGACATTTATGAATGGCTATTATTATATACTACTGTATATAATCATTCAAATTCCAAGCCAAGTAGGTCTGACCAACTTCGTCTGGACTCTAGTAATTTGATAAAAGTACCTAATATATGCATAAATTATAGCCTATGTGCATTTCTGGTGTTTAGATTACGAGTATCATATTTTCTAGCTTCGTCAAAATATGTTCAGTAGTTTTCCCGTGAAAGTGTAACAAACATGCTATAGCTATTGCGTATATTACACCTTATTTACAATCGCATAATAATAATAATACGATTTCAGCATGAATATACTTGTAAATCGTTCTTGTTTTGTTCATTATTATATTGCCGACCTTAATAACAATTTACAAGATTCAATATCCATTATAATGTCCAACGGACCACGATAGGGATCGGCCAGTACAAACATCTAGATGTAAACAAAAGCGACTTGTCCCCGATCCCGAACTAATTATTTCCGACTGATACAAAACAAATGTTTGCCAATCGTTGTAAAGCGTTCAACCATAATGTCTGTTTGCTTAGTTGTATCGGCCGCGCTATGTATAAGTACTCTTATAGTCGGCGTTCGGTCGCGTGGTCAAGCGCTGTCTCGCCCTCGCATCCGTATCGTATAGTCCGACGCAATTACACGGCGTGCGAGCACGGATATCGCAAGCCGCAGACGACCGCCGGTTAGTCGTCGCGCCACATTCGTTCGAGCTACGCGTTCATTTATTAACCAACCGACTGTGAAAAAGAAAATAAACAAGTGAAAAATGACTCTGTCGCGTGCAACTTGTGTTGCGCTCGTGTGCGCGATAGCCGTGGCCGCCGCCGACCGCCCTCACCCGCTCTCCGACGCCTTTATCAGGCTCATAAACACCAAGCAGAACACATGGAAGGCGGGCCGCAACTTCCCACTCACCACGCCGTTCGCGCACATCCACAAACTCATGGGCTACATGCAAGACGACAACATTGCCAAAATGCCCAAAGTGACGCACGACGCCGACCTAATTGCAAGTCTACCCGAAAATTTCGATCCCCGCGACAAATGGCCCGATTGTCCCACTTTAAATGAAATTAGGGATCAGGGGTCTTGCGGTAGTTGCTGGGCGTTCGGAGCCGTCGAAGCGATGACGGACCGATACTGTACCTATTCGAACGGAACTAAACATTTCCATTTCTCAGCCGAGGATCTTTTGAGCTGTTGTCCGATCTGCGGGCTCGGTTGCAGCGGTGGCATGCCGTCATTGGCTTGGGAATATTGGAAACACTTCGGCATCGTGTCCGGCGGTAATTACAACTCCAGCCAGGGCTGCGTGCCGTACGAGATTCCTCCGTGCGAACACCACGTGCCAGGTAACAGAATGCCGTGCAACGGAGACTCTAAGACTCCTAAATGCCACAAGAACTGCGAAAACAATTACAGCGTACCATACAAAAAGGACAAGCGTTACGGAAAACATGTCTACAGCGTGGCTGAGGGCGAAGATCATATCAGAGCTGAGCTGTTTAAGAACGGACCGGTAGAAGGCGCTTTCACTGTTTACGCAGATCTGCTCTCATACAAAAGCGGTGTTTACAAACACGTGGAAGGCGACGCACTCGGCGGACACGCAATTAAGATTTTAGGTTGGGGCGTAGAAAACGGCAACAAATACTGGCTCATCGCTAACTCGTGGAATTCAGACTGGGGAGACAACGGATATTTCAAAATTCTTCGTGGTGAGAATCACTGCGGTATTGAGGGATCAATTGTCGCCGGCGAGCCAATATTACCTGATGATTAGTTGCTTAGCATTTATACCTATTACCTACTCATTGTATATAGCGTCCAACGCACATGTCAATATCTTAGAAAAAATCATGTTTCCATATCTATGTAGAATAAGTATATAATATAATTGTATTTTATAAATAAAATTTCATATCCTGTTTTTCCGAGTTATTTATAAAATACCTGACATTTAGTTATTTGACAACCTACACAAGTTCATTCCTACTTCTGTGGGTAGTCTTAATATTACTCCGTTACTACATTTGTTGTGTAACAAGTTCACATCATTTACACGGTATAATAATAAGTTACACAGACATTTTTTTTTTATGTAAACCAACGCGTAAAACTATATTATTTCCGAGCAATTCATATTCCGAATTAAAATAACTCGCGAAGATTGCCGGATCTGGTATCAAACCTCGGACTTCACAGTTCAAAGCCTATGTACCACTAATAATGCCTTAATGAAATAAAACACGTAATAATTCTTATATACCAGTAGAACGTAATAACTGTATTGTGTTGCGGTTGTGAGAACAAAAGATTAATAATTCTTTGTTCATGATGAATCATTATGCAACTTAATACGTAACTCCTATGCCACTATATATTTATATACACAAGGGCATACTAGGCATCTAAGGGATACTGAAAACAAGATTAACATAACACAAAAGCGACAAAGTAGGTTTACTTTCCTGAAAATTCATTTACGTCGGTCATAAATCGGACAGCCTCCGTGGCGCAGTTAGTTAGACGCTGTTTATGAAAAGAGAGGCCGCGTGTTCCATCCCAACACCGAAAAAAATATTTGTGTGAACCACGGATATTTATTTCGGGTCAAGACGATTATAAGACCGATAAGTCTCTCGTAGTTTCTGATACCCACGACACAAGACTCGATCTTGTGGGGTCAGGACTATGTATGTGAATGTTGGGTGGATTTATTTATTTATTTAAATACTTACAATATTCGACGACTGAGAAATGTGGGAACTTTGTAAATTGACAAGTGGACAAGGGGAAAGCATTTGTTTTCTACCAATGTGGTTATCCGAACACAACACAATGGCAAAATTGGACATTGGCTTATCATATCTTCCCTGACAATATCCGTTGACCGCTTACTTTGCTGACTTCCGAATTCCGAATGAACTTTAAATATTCAAAATGTTTTCCTAATGATAATAAATTTAAACCAAATAAATAACACGAATAAACAATATAAATAGATTGAGTTAATTGTCATATCATTTGTTGACTAAAAATCATTCAATATATCAACAAGAATACGCCCATCGAAATAAAATACGATAATAAAAATATGATAAAAAAAACAATAACTACAACATGCAACTCATCTGCGATAAAGTCATGTGTTCAAAAACAAATAACATTAGGTCGTTTTGGTATCATATATAAAATTTACAAACATCATGAGATCGGATGAAGTAAAGAGAATTTTGCTTTACTTTGGAATAACAAAATAAATAATTAGATAAGGATAGTCCAAGAGACATATAAATACGAGTAAACTTACAGAAATGAAAGACTGGACTATGAGATAAATTTAAACTATTTAAAAATATTTTGTACCAAAATTTGAGTTTTAGTCAGTCATGTAGTAAGGACATAATATAAAATCAACTTATGGACCAAAAGAAAGAAGCATCATTCTTAAAGATCAATCTAAAATATGAATGGAAATTATTTAAGGAATTCATAAACAAAGGAAAAATCTACATGGTAACTAACTCTGTATTACATTCATTTAAGCGTAGTTATCATATTTTTCATGTTGGTTCTTTTTTACTGCTGCCATGCGAACAAAATTATATGGCTAAACTTAACAGTTCCATGAATTTTGTACAAAATTATCCAGTTTTACTGGTTTAATACCTCTTTAGATGTATAAACACACCGCGATAAAAATGATCTATGAAATAAAAATTGCTCTATTTAACAAACACAAAAAGATATTAATATATTTTTCTATTATTTTTAAGGAGCCAAGCTAAGCTTAAATAAGAGACTTTGAATAAAGCGCAACCAACACCATTAATCATCATCATCATCATCATCATCTCAGCCACAGGAAGTCCACTGCTGAACATAGGCCTCCCCAAGGATCTCTACATCGACCTGTTGGAAGCGGCCTGCATCCAGCGACTTCCTGCAACTTTAGCCAGGTCGTCCGTCCACATTGTAGGCGGGCGTCCGACATTTCGCTAGCCTGTACGTGGCCTCCACTCTAGAACCTTTCAGCCCCAACGGCCAACGGTTCTACGCGCCATGTGTCAGGCTCACTACTACTTCAACTTGCTAATCCTATGGGCTATGTCGGTAACATAATAAATATCATAGTCAGATAAGGTCAACTGGGACATAAATAAATGACATTACATTTCTATTTTAACGGTAATTCAAACATTTTATCATAGCAACATAATAATAATATATTGGTATATAATTTACTTTGGGCAACGAACAACTTCAAAACACCAAACAAAATAATTCCAAAATATTATGATGACCAGTAAATACAAACTTGGAAATCAAACGTTGAAATAAAAATCAATATATGTATAAAATTTAATAAAAAAAATTCATTGTTATTGACCATCTCTTCACTAATACTAGTGTTTGTAGAATACTTATTAATATAGATTTAAGCCATTTCGATAAAAACTTTTTTACAATGCGTAGAAAAGTTTTACGTACTTGGTTTGATAATTAAGTCATCTCGTATTTTCTCCAAGAAGCTACGAGCTACTAATTAATTCGAACGAGTAACTAGTATTGAAAATAGCGAAACAAAACATCTAAACGGAATAAGTAGCTCTCTGTTAAACCCACCCAGACCGCGTATACAATGATGCTATAAATACAGGAAAAGTAACGGTCATTAGCGAAAAGTTTTCCGTTTGGGACCGTGCTTAAAATTAAGCAGCAAGACAGTTAGCCGCACAAACGCGGCTCATTTAAGGGTTCCGTCGAGTGGGCTATTTAAAACAGTACTCGTGTATTCGTTACGCGATTAAAGAGACTTAACCCAAAGGCACTTAAAACGCCTAGACCGCGGTTAGCGAAGTTAACATTTTAATGAAACGCGAATACGAATATTTATCTGTCCAATGTTCACGTTACTGGTAATTGCAGATTTTATGTAAACATCATTGAACATTTAATTAGCTATTCATTATTGCTGCAGCGGCGCTGCAGTAGCCATCAACAAAATGTCGGAATTATTGTATTTGAATTACGAACGTATTTATAATTGGACAGTTCTATTTTCAAACTATTATCCTGTTTTCTATCCTTTATGCCGTGCAATTTCAGGACCTGCTATATACAGTCTTCTTTACCCGAGATATTTTTATCATCCAATATTCGACTCATAGCTCGAATAAAAATCGGTTAATGTAAAGAATGGAAGAATAATTATTTCCATGCCATACAATGCAATTGTCGGATTTTCATAGCTCACTGAACTTTTATAACACACATATTTCAATATGTAAGTTAGTACCAAAAGTTTAAAATTAATTATGTCACGTGCATTTAAAATGTGGATCACTAATTAAATTTTTCAAGAACCGGTAACATAAAACGATAAAGCTACATAAAAATTAGACACAAACACTCGAGTGAAACATCAACTCAGTGCGAACTCAACGTTTATGTTAATGACTACTCGCACATATTATTCAAAGTAAATAACCCGTGTAAGATAAATTAAACGGGAGAATAATTAGAACATTCATAAGAATTTCGCTGCAAGAGTTAAGAGCCCTACGGGTTTAATTAGTCCGTGTATTGCGTAGGTAACGTAAGCGGCAACATTTTAACGAATTAAGCACATAGCAGTCAGCAAAGTTGCTAAGCCGACGTAGATAAATAGTCAAAAGTTCATAAGTCTGAACTGGGCGCTTCAGATAAGATATTACCGTCGAAACTTTCAAACATACTTTCGTTGTTTGGGTTAAAACCATTCCTTTATTTATGATCCGAGGTCATACAGTCGCGAACAAAAGTGACCACGCTGCCCTCTGGTGGGTTTATCTTGAACTAATGAGGTTCTAAATGCTCTTATCATGTTGTTTGACCTAACGGTGTAAATAAGAAGTATACTTATTTATCTTGAATGGTGATACGTACGTCATATTAATTAACATCATTTTTGTTATTTACTACATATTGCTCTTTCTTCATCATCATATCAGCCACAGGAAGTCCACTGCTGAACATAGGCCTCCCCCAAGGATCTCCACAATGACCTGTTGGAAGCGGCCTGCATCCAGCGACTTCCTGCAACCTTAGTCAGATCGTCCGTCCACCTTGTAGGCGGGCGTCCGACACTTCGCTTGCCTGTACGTGGCCTCCACTCAAGAACCTTTCGGCCCCAACGGCCATCGGTTCTACGAGCTATGTGCCCGGCCCACTGCCACTTCAACTTGCCAATCCTATGGGCTATGTCGGTAACCTTGGTTCTCCTACGGATCTCCTCATTTCTGATTCGATCTCGTAGGGAAACACCGAGCATAGCCCGCTCCATGGCTCGTTGAGTGACTTTGAGACTTTTAATGAGGCCCACAGTGAGAGGCCACGTCTCTGCTCTTCCTTAGATATATTAATATCTCCTTGCAATTCATGTAATCAAGTATGGCAAGCATAAGCGTGCCGGGCTGTGAGATGTTTTGGGAGACGGAACTTAATACCACATCGGGAGCAGATTAAAGCAGGCAATTCAAGTTAAATCTTACAAACCTGAAAACACATAAAAAAGTATCGTACGAACTGGGAATCGAACCCATATAAAAATATCTCTTACACACAAGAGGCTGATTTAGGATATCCATAGATAGATTTGCTTTGATTTTAGAAGTGACACAGCCACGCTATTTTTAGTCACGGCGCAGTATGAATGGATCATCCGGGTTGGTACCACTCTCTCACAGGAGATCGACGTGAAGCAACTACTTTGCTGTCGCGTTATGTTCGGTGAGTGTGACTACCGAAAACTCAATACAAGGGGTATTGAGTTCTTCCCATCCTTTTTCTCGGGTAGCAGTGACCATTACATCAGGTGACCTGCTTGCTCGCTTGCCGAACGTATGCAATAAAAAAGTGATTCTTCTTTAGTTATAGCAAGTCCACTGTCTCTGGTGAATATAGACCTCCCCAAACCCTTTTTATGCACATTTATACCAATATTCAAATTATTAAAAAAATAAAAAAAAGGAATTCTTTTCTTTTCACGGCTAATATTTTTAAGTTTACATACATATTTTTACTCAGTTTACATACATATTACATACCATCCATCCCGCTAAACAGCAGTATAAATGCACTGTTGTGTTTCGGTTTGAAGGACATTATAGCCAGAGTAACTACTGAACATAATGAGAGAGACGCAACATCTCGTGTCTCAGGATGGCGAGCGCAGTGAATTGCCAAGCATTGCTTTATAATTCAATCTGGCTTGGTTTTTCTACTGTTTATGACCGGTCTGAGTATGTGGAGTGGTATGAGGTGGTCTCGCTATTTACCGCAACAAAAAAACATACATTCATAAACTCACGCCTTTCTCCATGAAGGGATAAGCAGAGGTGCAATCAGTGCACCCACATTTCGCCTTGTATTTTCCGTCTCTATGTGACAGAGGACGATCCTATCACCATATCGCAATTTCCTGACTCCGGGCCTATAGTAAATATAAAATACAATATCACTATACCGTACCCGGGATTCGAACACTGGACCTCAGCCTTGTAATCATGCCGTAGTAAAACTGCGCCACCGAGGCAGTTTTCTGTGTACTGTATGTAAAATCAAATTACCAATGATCCGGCGAATGAAAATATTTCTCATTACGGGTAATATTTTTACTTCTATTATGACAGTAAAACAACCACATTCACATAACATTTTATTGTACTACAAGTTAATTACATTCTTGATTCAGAAGCATAATACTATTTAGTCACAAGTTATTCACTCGACCTTAAAGCTCCCAAATATACACTATAATTTGCATTTTTTGCTAACAGTTTTGTAAAGCACCCGTCACATTGTAGCAGAACGGACATATTTTTATTAATAACACAATGTATAAAACCTTTTAATTAGTTCCAGCCAACTACCATTAGGCAGAGATGTTCGCACCTTTACAATCTTTTTTCGGCGTTTAATTCCATGTGACCCACACTTTACAAACTCCAAACTGGCCAACAGCACAAAAATATAAAAATAATTTTATATCTATAAATATTTTACCTATTAACAAAGCATACATTGGGTTGCAATATAGTTAGTTTTATTCACTGAGAAAACATTCAGTATATTTTGTTATTAAATAATTTTTCCATTACAAGGCTTACAAAGGGTACATAAAAAAATAAAACTATGCATATTATATAGATATTTGTGTTATTTATAGAACATGTTTATAATTATTACATAAATACGGCATTTATCAATAAATCACTGAACGCCGCATATTACAAATAAATAAGCTTGCATTAACATTACAACATACACACATTGTTTAAAATTTATATATATAAAATACTGAGTTTTGTCAAATCATATTTAGTATTTATTACAATTAAATCCCTGCTGAAATAGATAATTGTTTAGAATAAAATTTTAGCAATGAATAAGATTAGTTTTACACTTCTGAGGCAAGGAAATTTGTATTAATACTTACACGCATAAATCTAATTTGATTATCCTAATATATCACAAAACATGACTGATCACTTTCCAAATTTATCGACAGTCCGTTAGCGCTACACAGATTCAAATAAAATATTTTTAAATTACATTATTCCTTCTAAATATTAAATACAATTTACCAATTACACTATCAAGACTAGATAATAGGAAAGCTTTCAACAATTGCGCATAGATTATTTCAAAGACCACCATACTACATTGCTTCTTTTCTAAATCAATCTAACAAATACTCATCATAAGTAGTGACTTGTACAGCAAAATATTCAAATCCTCGCGCTATAACTGGCATCTACGCATTTTACTCTATTCAACAGAACCCCTTTACATTTTATAGAATTATATAAAGAAGTGGACAGAACAGACAATAGAGGCTTACATATATCTTTGAAGATGTCTTTTGCATTCATGTAGTTAGCCTTAAAGGATAGTGTAATTGTTAATTAAAAATACTTACACAATATTATAAAACAAAACAACAACGAAATTAAAAATCAAATCCCGTATCCATATGTTGACAAAATATTTATCTGGCACCCACACAATTGTCATATGTTTTTTGGTATAATATACGATTAGGGATCACAAACACTCTTTTACTGAAATATGAAAATAAATATATCCCCTCGATTATCCATTTCATTTTGTCAAAATAACAATTTGACATTCATAAAAAAATGTAAATAAAAAAATATAGAATTTAAATAGCGATCAAATTACTATCATGTTATTATTTACAAACACATTATACATCGCACAATTTCACCAAACCACTCTGTTGTAATGATGTTATAATATTATTGACTTCTGAATATACAATCGTAACCTACATTATCTAAATTGTATCAAATCAGCTCAACTTTTATGTTCTATAGATGTCATTTAACCAAGCGACTGCTATCACATAATTTGTTACAATACTATTAATGAGCCATGCAATTTATCGATATCGATAAAGCGCGATTTCAGACTTAACACGAGATTGCTTGTCGATCGCTGAATACTTTGACAATCCATTTTGGCGATACTACGCGAGGACTAAACTTTATCAAAATTGGAATGATACACAAATAGTTTACAAAATAGCATAACAATATTTACGTTTATGTCATAGAGTCGTACCTAGTGTCGGGTGTTAGTGGATCGGTGTCGTCATGTTGGCCACAATTGAACGAGTTTCTGAAACTGTCTCTAAGCCGCTCTGTAAACGTCTTGTACTCTGGATTCGCTTGGCCGAAATCGAAATCGGCCACTTCCACTGTGTGCCTGGAAATAATATAAAATTAAGTGTCATATCATTCATATGAAAAGGGAAAATTAACCCGTATAAATCGACCTTAAAGCAATAACGATGATCGGTTTAAAACGTTTACCTTCACGTTGATATCAATTGTTTGCAGAAATATAATACGTTTCAACGCAATGCGTCAGACAAACTATTATCTTTCAAATTAATTTATTATAAACTGACGCTTCTTTGTAAAATGAATCACTTGTTTTACACGACATGTGTAAGCTCATCTTTCGTGCCGATAAATGAAAATGAAATACCAAACAAGGCTTCGCACAAAAACATTGCCACTTTCAAAAATAGATGAAAAAAAATATCATCATACCTGGATCGGTGTTGATAGTACGCAATACCGAACACGACGAGTATGACGGCGACCAGGCAGAAGAACACGGGCACCACTATGACGGACAGTTGCGCGTGCACCGACGCTAAAAACAACACTAATCAATACGTGAGCGACATTAATAACCCATTGACCGTGATATCGTGAAAATTCAACGATAAAGTGAGAAAAAAAAGATTTGTGAATGACTTATAAAAAATGGAAATGATATGGTGTGAAACAGGTTTGTGGTGTGATTATAATTATGGTTACTACTAATGGTAAAGGTATCACTACATAGAAACACAAAGTTACCAAACCAAAAAATATTGTAGTTTAAAATAATAAATAAAAAGGAGCCTACTAAATAGAAAACAAAAAAAAAAGAAAGATAATAGAAAAAAGTAATAACAGCGTCGCTTTATTTCATAAGCAACAGCATGCATGTAATGTGACTATCGGGCCGTTGCATTTATTGCTAGATATAATAATCTTAAGAAACATCCAAGTTCGAAAGGCGAGGCCACTTGGAGTTTAACTCCACATTCCCCCAGTTTTTGCAGCCCACGTGGCCATAGGTTGAGACTATTACATTCCTAAACCAAGTTATTCTGCATCTTTCATAACAAATATGATATGCTGCCATGCAGTGAGGGGCAAAGATAAGCAGATTATAATTTTAATAACAAGTAATTAGTTAGTGTAGTTAATAAGCAACCCATAAAGTTTAAAAGTTTGAGTCTACGAAAATGGTCAATCGTATTCATCCAATATTTTTAAAGGTTACACAAAAAACGCAAAGCGTTCTTAATACTAGACATTGCCAGAGAAATTTAAATTTAAAAATAAAAATATTAAAGTATGAGAATCACCTTAAATAAAAAAAATGATTGAGTGTATGAATGATAGAAATATTCTGCTAAATTATGAGTAATAAATGATCAACGTGATGTGTATGATCAACGGTCAACAGGCTAGGGTAATATCAAAGGATTCTTACTTTAACATAAATTAATACTCCAAAACACGAAGATCTTATTGAAACCAGCATTATACGCAGTAAACGCGTACTGCGTTAGGAATATTTTTTCGACACTGTGCGACACACACACCCAATAGCTATAACTTCTATCACCCAGGATCCAAAGCGTCACGCCACGAACTAACACTAGGTCTATATCGAAATTATTAGCTAAACTAATATGATCAAACCGGATTTCACTACTGAATACAAGTTTCCCTCAATAAATTCAAGAAAAAGGTAGAGCATCTGTAAAGTGTTTTAATTATCAATTATTCTTTAAACGCTGCTTTTAATAGGTTTCTTTGACCACAATAGGCAAGTAAAGGTCGCACTATCAGCGCAATACTGCAATATAATGTAGCATTCAAAACTTGTTATGCTATCTTTACAGTTTTCTTGCCTATTTTAAATTGAAGTATATCAATAAATAAAATTTTACATATATTGTATTACGGTGACAATATATTTGATAGCCTTCCGATTTCTTATAGAGACTTTCAGAGCTAGCTATGAAAAGACAGACCGTAGGTTCGGTCCTCGAACCAAAAAAAGTACTTTCATGTCACAGAATTGTGTGACCTTAATACCTGGTTGGATCCCTCAATTTAAATTCACATTTGTTAGCACAATACATTGCTACATACAAAAAACACATACCTTGATATATATTAATAGTTGCTTTCGACACTATCTTGCCCAAATCATTTTCGATGACGACAACCACAGTATGCACCTTACTGTCGGAGAAGTAATGTACCAACGGGAACACATTGGACACAGTTCGACTTTTACTCTTGCAAGTTTCGTTGCCAGTGGTGTTGTACTGGCCGAGTTTGTATATTATACAATAGTCGAAGGGCGGGGAGCCCACGTACTTGACTTCCAAGTTCAGAAGGTCCCCGTGTTGAAGCCAGTTCAGGCCGGTTATGTTAACAGCTGCTAGTGGTTCTGAAAATAATAATAAACATCATTGTATTTCAAATAGATATGGAGAGCGACCATCCCATTTACATTCTACTGCAGAGCTCAGGCCTCTCTAATGATATGCAAGTTTCCTCACGTTTTCCATTATAGTTATTGTGAATATTTATATATTTAAGAACACACGCCAATGTGTCGCGTTTAGGGTTCTCTTTCACTCTCTCTTCAGCCCACAGAAAGTCCACAAACATAGGCATCCCCCTTGGATCAACACATAAACTAGCTGGAAGCGGTCTGCATCAAGAGATTTCCTGTGGCTTTTTAGGATTCATCTGTGTAAAACTGTTTTACAGCTTTGCGGCATAATTGGGTCGATGTGACTTGTGTTTTCGTGTTAAGTTACCTACCTGAACTTAGAATTATAAAAAATACCAATCACGATGGATTGTGACCTATTGTCCTTTCAATCGAACTATCGATTAACACGAAACCTCTGCTCGGCAGTGGGTGTGTATGGTCTGATTTATTATAAGTATTAATTAGATAAAAACATAATATTTTAATTAATTTGATTTCTGGACTACACAGGGTTACTGCCTTATGCAAAAGGAATTAAATATTTATTATTAGCCAATATACCGCTACCGTTCACGTATTTCTTAAATTATAATATTATTAAAATTACAATTTACAAACTCGAAGGCAACTAGTTAAATACATAAGAAATATTCAACTAAATATATATATGAAGTTTCATAGCAGAACAAATATTTACGCAGTTGTATGTACGTATTCGCAATATAGGGTTAACACCCGATTATGAACGATGATAATTCAAAGCATACATTATATTTATTTAACATGCGATGATAAACAAAATACCCGATCAATTCTTGCAGTTGTACATTTAATCGGTGTAATGACATCGTAATTTAATGCTTGATAATTATGCAAAATAGCTTAAAATTGCATTACGCTTAAGTAATTAAAGGGCAGGCAGAAGAATTTCCATAACGTATACTGGGCGAATTAGACTGCAAGCATATCGATTGTTTTTATTTTTGGGTTTGTTACATAAAAAAATATAAATGAGACGCAAAGAAACTTACCTCTTACGCTGACATTTTGCTGGAACCTGCCGCCGGTATAACTCTTGCCAATAGGCACTGTATTGTTGCATATATACTGCTTTACTGGATCCTTGAAGGTCCTGTTGGATATAGCCCGCTTCTGCACTTTGTGAAGGGAGTCACTTGTGTTTGCACTCTTCTCTGTAGTCACTGGCACCTCAGAAGCAGTACTTGTGGCTGGTTTAGGAGTTGTAGTAGTAGTAGTAGTTGTTGTAGTTGTTGTAGTTGTAGTAGTTGTAGTTGTTGTAGAAGTTGTAGTAATTGGCGGTAGTGGTTCATTATTAGCAACAACAATCGCCTCGACGTGGTGCTCGCCCATAGTATCCTCATATGTGTAGTTGAGTGAAAAATCTGTTGTTGTGTCGAAAAATACGCAATCCAAAAACCAATGCGTGACAATACTCGATGAGTTCTGTCTCAGAAATTGTAATTCGTTGTCAGGCAGCTTGACATAGTGGTGCACTGTTTTGTTCACGGCTACAAAGTTATTTGGTCTGTCTGTGTTGTTCTGGTTCAATACCAACTTCCCATTCAACGAATCTGAAAAGTCAAATGAAGCAATAATGTAAAAGAAAATGCCCTTTCTACTATGAAAGATGCGAAGATATGTGTCCCTCAATGAAATCTCCTCTTTGTGAAGGGAAAAATATTATTCTCAATAAATATAAACATAATTGCGACCCAGGCCCGAAGTTCTTGGAGAAATGAAACTTGAAATCAATCAAAAAATATTCTTTTGTCTTCGGCTATGTAAACAAAATGTTAAATGAGACGACAATGGCTTTATTTAATAAAAATCTGTCGCCCAGGATAAAACAGACCAATGTTTCAGGACAAACCATAAAAAATGTTATAATGGATTTTAACCAGTATCGGTATCGGGATCAACGATATTTTTTACCAATATCATGAATGGGCATTCTCCTTTTATTTGAGGACTCATTGCCTCATTCGTTTATACGACGACAGCAGCAGTTAAGGTAAACTGTCATTTGTCTCGAGTTCTTGGATAAGGCATTATACATCAAGTTTTGCACAGGCTAAAATGATTATCTCTCGCCATACGATTAGATAAATCTAATCTCATTTACCATCAGATGTAAGTTCTATTAAAAATCACTACGCCTATGATAAACCAATTTAAAATAAATACCTGTCAAGCTGAATGCAGTTCTTGCAGTCGACTGAAGTAACCACATACCAAAGAAACTCTTCATTAACTTAACAGTTACTGTATACTGCCCTCGTTCATACAAATCTCGAGGATACTCCACAACCCATTTTGTTTCATTAGCTGATTTCTGAATCTATAAAAAAAAACACTCTTTATTATAACAGTGAGCAGAAGTTTAGTTGGTAGCAGACTGTATAAATAATCCAGAGGGTTGTAACATTAGCCCAAGACATAGAAGGTGAGATTGACTGATCAGGCCCTTGCAGTGCCTTGCCTTCAGACCTTTAGCAGTATCAGATGTCAACAAATATAAGTGCCAATAAATTGTACTATTTAAGCAATACACAAACACATGTATTAATATGGTTGTCTAGAGAGTACTGATAGGCAAATATTTGATGTCACCATACAAGTATTAATGTGTGAAGTCATTTAGCATAATATTACTTAAGACATTGCGATAGGCTCGGTCCCTATCACATCATGAGATAGAACATGAAAGTCGAAATGTGGGTGTCCTGGTTGCACCTCTTCCTACCCTTTCTAAAAAGGCGTGAATTTATGTATATATGTACTTAAAACAATTCAAGGAAAATGAACATGTTTTGAGAACACTTTTCCTTAATTCATTTATATTCATAGTTGCTTATTCTAGTTACTTAAACCAGTCTACACCTCATAAAAACTGTATGGAACTATGTAAATTAATGTTTTCTTATTAATGTTTTTTTGTAAGAGATATCCCTGTGCGACTTGATTCATAAATTGATTCAATATAATTATGTATACTCAGATTATATGTTTGATTCGTCACAAGTTTAAGTTATTCATCGTCAAGTAGTGTAATTCAGATGTTCGTGAGTGGTAATGATCACTTACTATGAGATGAACAAAATGCTTGCTTGTTCCCTAAATAATCTATTGCCAACTATACAGATTTATCATGGCTTAGAGAAATCCAATTTTCCTCATAACTACAGTATACATAGCTCCTTTTACCAAGAAAATATACTTTGTATCTATTTTGTGCCTTCATTTGGTGGGATTAGGTGCAAAGTGCTATGTATAGGTGTTAATTGTTGACTTATATAATTGTATTTTATTGTCATTATTCAAAGTTGCCTTTTCTTATAGGTTGTAATATCAAAGTTTTTTATTTTTATTGCTATGAATGGCGAGACGAGCATGTCGTTCGCCTGATGGTAAGCGATACAACCGCTCATGAACAGTAGCAAAACCAAACAACACCTTGAATTACAAAGCAATGCTTGGCATTCCACTGCGCTCGCCATCCTGAGACATAAGATGTTAAGTCTCAATATGTCCAGTAGTTACTCTGGCTACAATGCCCTTCAACCCGAAACACAACAGTTCATATAATTTATAATTATTATCCCATATACTTATATTGGAGTGAGAATTGAAAGAATGCATGTAGCATATGACATATTCACCACTCATAAACAGTCCTCTGAAGATAAGCAGGAAGTTTGATAACTTATTAATGTTACACCTAAACATAGAATGTTGATAATGCTATGATGCAAAGGAACCATAAATATATTATACATCATAACATTGTTATAAACACATTGGCATAAATGAATATTTAAATAAAATAAGAGACCAGTTTTGAATTACCAGTTTGTGAATAAAAGGAATATTTTACAAAATTAACTTTTTCCTGTTTTTGTCTGCCAACTGACTAGCTTAGTGTTAATAATTAAGTATGTTAGATGTGTAAGAGTTCTGTTTAACATTATGATAATACTAGGGAATATTGATTTTAAATTTCCACTCATTGTACTATTACTTTTCTTCCCCATATATATTTTTTCCTCGTCTTTTATATTTTACTAGTGGTTCGGCCTGGCTCTGCCCAGGTACAGATATGCTTTTCAATTTTACCTTCCTCAGGATTCCTCAGTTATCCATTTTGAGACCAATCGAATAAACTTATAGTATTCTATTACTTTTCAGACAGAATTGACTCATCTTGAATATGTATCAGTATTAAACACACTGGACTATTAATATTAAGGTGATTATTTGTATGTATGTATAATAATAATTTTGGTCAATCCAATATTTCATTTTACTTTTGTAACCGCATTGGTATCAAAAAACATTCAAAATTGACAAAAAAATATACATAAAATTTAGAATGGTGTTGTATGTTTAGATAATTACTAAATGCAATACAAATTATATTTTAATAGAAAACTATTAATGCTATGGAACTATTAATGCTAAGTGTATATTAATGGCATGCAATAGGAGAGGCCTATGTCCAGAGGACAAGAATAGGCTGATGATGACATGATAACAATGCTGTGTATTATTTAGAAGCCTTTGTCTGTCATGTATAAAATGTTATCACCAAATGTACAGAAGTGAATAACTATAAATTATCCTTTATCTTTTTGTAGTTTACAGCAAAGTTAGTTTATGTACACAATCTATGGTCATAAATGTACATTTTTAAAAATTTGCAGCTACATTTGATTCTTACTTGTGAGCATTTCAAGTGATTCATGAAAATGAACTAAAATGATATAGTGTTTAGTAAATTACCACATGCAACACAAATTATAGCTCAATACTCAGCATATATACTTTTATGCTACTTACTGAGGCACTGTGCTGAGGCTGAGCATCGTCACTAAATTCGAAACTAAGTGTTTCACCCGAATAACCCGACACAGTCGCCGTAAACGTGACGTTGGAACCGCGCACAGCTGGCCCGTTGCTACTTAACGACACCTTCAGCCCAAATACGCCTACAATGATAACAAATTTCACGAATTATTGATATGATTTAAAACATTCGACACTGGCATGTGCGTAACAAAAAGGATATCGTCCAACGTACCTGTTTCCAAAATTAAAGCCACATAAAAGTATAAACGTAAAGGGGTCATATCGATATTGTATTGCAATTTAGCGACCACAAACAAATTCTGCAATTACAATGCTTAAAGAAGAAACCCAATGAATAAATCCAAGACAGAATAGGTTTGCAAATCATTCGTACATTGTAAATATCAGCGAATTATAATGGCAAAGCAAAATTATAAACATTTACGTCGTCACTAGCACAAATGATAATTTTTGACGTTATTCTGACAGTCCTATCACCAATGTCACCAATGCACCAATGACATTTAATATGTGTGTTGCAATGAATAAGTTCAGATAATCTGTCAGTTTTAGGGTAAAATGCTGTGTAAAATTTAAACTTTATAGCGATGATTTCGCATTTGAAATCTTATTCATTAGTTCAAAATTTTAAATGAAAAACAGCGATTTAGTTTACTTACCCCTTTCTTATGTTAGATAGTTCAATCAATGTTATATACTAAGTACGAATAAAGTACGAACATGCCTACTATTATTATTTATGTAGAGGGCGCCTAGACAAATGTCACTTTTCTGTGGCCGTGAATGGAAAAGACATTTGGCAGTCACGGTTCTTCTGTCATTTCAATACATTTGATCCTCTGATGGTGGCACTTCACATGGCTGTTTGTATTTGCTATTGGGTATTTCATGGGTATTTGTCTTATTTGGCATAATAAATGACGTTAAAAGCAAACATGCAAACAGAGGCAAATATGACCATCTATATATACTCACGTATTTGTTATTGGCCTTGCTTGTCAAATAGGCAAATAAGGCCACACTTTCTCAATTAAACTGACCACACATGGTAATTGTTTGCCAAATATGCCAAATACACAAATACAAATAGCCATGTGAAGTGCCAGCATAAGATTTGATCTTTCCGTAGGCGTTCACACAAACAGAAAAGTGACATTTGTCTAGGCCCCCTGATCATGTTAAACCTATAATTAGCATGTGGTGAAATTCAGAACAAAAATACATTTTCAAAATAGGTACATATCGTAGACGGAGAAACTAATAGACGGAGTCACATGTTCTATCCCTTTTACACAAAACGAAAGAGATTTATACATAACGTTCATGTAAGAAAGAGATGCAAGCTTTTGTAGCCTGTCCTTATCGGCGTAACCGCTTGACTCCAGGAAATTTGACGTTTTGGAGGCAAATATTTACATTATTTGGGGTGGCCAGCGGTCCGACAGTTGATATTCCCTAAAACAAAACATATTAAAGATTTTAATTACATATTAAAAAACAAACCTCATTAATTATCTTTTATTTTTTAAACGTTTTCCTTATATGTATTGAACTGTATATGGTTGCGCAGTAGATATTGTTTTTGAAATAAAACTTATTTACTGATTTTATCACGGATTTGATTTAAGTTTTGCTTTTTTTAAATTCTCCACGCGACGTTTTGATTACTTTACAAATTTCGTGGTCACGGGGCGGACTAGATATTATTTTGTTATTAGCTTTTATTACAATAGTTTTTATTTTCAGAACTAGCTATTTACTTAAATTATGTTTATGTTATACAGTGTTTTTATTAGTTCTGGGTGAAGGCTGGTGACCCAGGCATGTATGTGCACTGTAGTTCCACTCAAAGTTAAAATATCGATATTTTAGCAATAATATTTTTTTAAAGAGCGGTCAAAGTTTCCCGATACCTTAGGAAAAACGTGTCAACCTGGCCACACTCCCACAAATATCGCTATCTCATACTAGGTTACACGGTGGCTACCCCTGTGGTACATATATTAATGCATTGTTTGTGTTTTATATGATGAAAATCTATAATATAAACCACAACCATTTATATTCGTGATCTAATAGTATTAACATGTCCAATGTTATAAAATGTAAAGTGAACAAAAGTATTCGTAATAAAAAAAATCACAACAGCGCTTTTGACGACGCAAAATCGTAGACGACTTAGGTAATTAAACCCATAGAATAGAGTATAGTAATATACTGGGTATTTAAACTTTTAAAATTGACATGTAAACGGAGAAACTGATAGACGAAGCCACATGTTTTATTAGTTTTACACAAACAAGAAAGAGATTTATACAAAACCTTCATGTAAAAAAGAAATGCAGTCTCTTGTCTTCTCTCCTTATCGGCGTAATCGCTTGAATCCAGGAAATTTGACGTATTGGAGGCAAATATTTACGTTATTTAGGGTGGCCGGCATTCACCAAGATTTTCTTTAAAACAAAAGATATTATCAATACATTTAAATGACATTATAAAACAAAGCACTATAACTATCTTTATTTTTTAAACTTTTTTTTGTATTTGTTGTACTGTATATGGTTGCGTAGTAGATATTGCTTTGATGTTGGTTTTTATTACTATAGTTTTTATTTTCAGCACTAATTATATGCTTAAATTAGGTTAATGTTATTCAATATTTTTATTAGTTGAAAGTGACGAACCTAAATAAATTTCTAAAGTTCTGACTGGCGACCCAGGTATGTGTGTACATTGGAATTCCACTAAAAGTTAAAATATCGATATTTAGAACAATATCATTTTATGCAATTATATTTTTAAAAAGTGATCAAAATTCATGATATCCATGCCTGTATAACCTCTGTATTAAATATTTTTCCGTTACATAATCTGTGGCACAATTTGATCGCCAACCAAAGCTGACAGTTGCATCCAGCTTGCACCCCTCGCGCAAACCCTGCATGCCCCTCGGTCGCCTATCGCTCTTTCGGCGTCTGCGCCGCCATTTTGGCCGCCATTACAAGTTGTCAAGTTGTTTAAGTTTGTTGTTTACTGTGTTACTGGGATTTCAAGTACTGCGTATAGTTCTAATCTTTGTTAAATACAAAGATTGTATTCAAGGATTTGTGAAGGTGCTGGAAAAAATGTGAATATTCATGTTGAGAGAAGCTGTTCATAAAGTGGCAGCAGAAAATATGATTTTACTTTTCCCAAGAGGCTACATCTGTACCAGAAATAAAAGCTATATCAAGACAGCCTTACGGCATTAATATGCGACCAAGACACATAATTCCGATAAGCTTTTAAAAATTTGGAATTAGAGACAACAAATAATTATATTTTGCGAAATCAAAACCCAGGTTGGTTACTCAAACAAAGTACTTTATACGCTTATGTTGTCATATTGGATGATAATGGTAACTAAGTATACTGTTTCTTTTTTTGCAGATGGAACCGATAATATTGGTGGGGCGAATTTAAATATATAGCCAAAAATATAGTCTTGTATAGACACATACCTCATTAGCAAGATATAATTGATGTCTATGAAACTGACTGGTGACTGACTGCCTGCTTACCAAAATGAGTTACATAAATTAAATGACCAATATGTCATACTTGAAACAGTAACAAAGATTAAGGTATTTGATAATTGAATATTCATCAAAGTATTATAATAATTTATTTTAAAATGAAAATGGAATCTAAGGAAATTAACTAATTAATGTCCTTTTAATCATCAGTTTTGTGAAAATTGTATCTGTAACAGCCCATCCCACTGTAGGGCACGGGCCTACTCTATAATTGAGAGTGTGATTGAGAGTGGTTAGGCTATATAGTCCACCACGCTGGCCTAGTGCGGGTTGGCGGACTTACATACCATAGAAATTCTTACAAATCGCTATGGTATACAGGTTTCCTCACGATGTTTTCATTCACCGTTTTTAGTGTGTGATGATTGCCTATCAATACACACATGACTCCGAAAAGTCAGAGGTGTGCCCTGGGATATGGACCCGCGACCACCGTCAACATGTTGGCAGCCACATTTGGTCCATTTACTAACAGGCCACCACGCACTTCATGAAAATTATTTTATAAAATATTATAGTAAATAGTAATCATTTTAAACTCAAAGCAAGAACATTTTAAAGTGATGTGTATGTTTTAGTTCTAATTGTATCTGCAAGTCACGATTGTCAATATCTCAATTTATTTTCAGGTCAAAAGCTGTGTCAGAGTTTTCAGCAGAACTATATCTGCTGCTCTCCTTTACACAACAAATTTTTGTAAGTATTGAAAAATCATACAATCAGTCTGTTTTAATTGATAGTTCATGTTAACTTAATACACCCTGCATTAAAAGACTTGGTTTCTGTTCATGAATTTGATGAAGATTACTTTGAGCTTTTGTTTTGTATCATATAAAGCAGATATAAAAATTGTAGGAATTAAAACAAATTTTTGATTTCTCATGTTTATGATTATGCATTTTGCAACTTGTTACCAAATGATATAGAATCAACTACCCTATTAGTAAGTCAAACTCAAACTATATCTTTTTGTAATTATTGATATTTTTCATTCCAGCAACATGTACCGATGAAAGCTCAGTCAGCTCGATGACAAATAAGACTACTGCAATAGTGGCCTTTTTTTTAATAAAAACTACTAACAAGGCAGTAACAGAAAATCCTGAGAATCACACATTTTGGCCAGAAGCAATAAAAACAAGAGAAAAGTCAGTACCCTCTATAAAAAACAACTATTACTCGGTTAAAATGGTTTATGAGGGTGTGGAAGTGTTTAAAATCAAATCAAATTAATATAATGAGACACAATATTTTAATTCAGACCCTATTGAAAAGAAAATCAGACAAGTTAGTATAATTATAGATACAATGATCCTAACTGCCACACCCCCAGTTGAACCTTCAAATCTTTATTAGTTACAAGATTAATCAAAATTCATAATAATAGTTTCAATTGGTAAGATGATTAGACAAACCCAGACATAATTTTAACTAATTATTCGAAAATGGAATTGTTGGATAGTCAAATCATCAAAAGAAAATATGTGATATTGGGTATATACTAGAGCAGGCCCATTGAGAAGGTACGAAAACTTGCGGGCCTATGCTGCTGGATGGGTAGTAAAGAAAGTAACTAGTTACATAAATGGTTGTGAATGCCAAGACAAGTTAACGAGAGATGGAAGTCTTGGCATTCACAATTGGATCAGTATTTGAGAATTTAAGATTGTTCATAAAATTAGGCACAAGTACCTATCTGAAGGAGCAGTAATGCTGTTTAACAGCTAATGCTGATAACAGTGAAATCTGGAATAATATGTAAAAATATATTTTCTTTAATTATTCGTTGTAAAGAGTACTGACATTTCTAGAGTAATGAAAATTACGATGTTATCAAAATTTCAGCAAAAATATTTATTATTTAAGTATAAAAAAAAAACCATTAAAAAATAAATCGTTTAATAAATATTTTTAAGTGTTTTATTCACAATCTATCCATCTTTCATCTAAAAGTTACATTTACTTTATTATTTTGCTAAGTTTCTTTGGATCACTTTAATGTGATTTATAGAGACTTGGCGAAATAATAAAAACGATGAAAAAAAATACCCTGTGCAGCCGCGAGCAGCGCTCGCAACAAGGCTGAATACAATCTACCTTTGCCTGTATTACATATCATATTTAAAAATAATAATCTTGATAATCTGTCAACCGACTTTCGTGATCAAATGACTGAGCGGCTATGGCTAAAGAATCTATAGGCGAGTTAACCGTCTGTTTCTAGTTGGTCTGTGATGATATCTTAGGAAAACGTGTCGATCTGGCAACATTACTACAATATATCTCTATCTCGTACTAGGTTACACAGAATTCACAGGGATAGCTACCGTGTAACCTAGTATGAGATAGCGATATTTGTGGAAGTGTGGCCAGGTTGACACGTTTTTCCTAAGGTATCGGGAAACTTTGACCGCTCTTTAAAAAAATATAAATGCTAAAATATCGATATTTTAACTTTAAGTGGAACTACAGTGCACATACTTACCTGGGTCAGCAGACATCAGCCAGAACTAATAAAAACACTGTATAACATAAACATAATTTAAGTAAATAGTTAGTTCTGAAAATAAAAACTATTGTAATAAAAGCTAATAAGAAAACAATATCTAGTCCGCTCCGTGACCACGAATTTGTAAAGTAATCGAAACGTCGCATGAACAAGTTAAAAAAAGAAACCAAATTCGCTATAAAATCCGTAAATAATAGTTTTACTTCAAAAACAATATCTACTGCGCAACTATATACAGTTCAATACACATAAGGAAAAAGTTTAAAAAATAAAAGATAATTAATGAGGTTTGTTTTTTAATATGTAATTTTAATCTATTAATATATTTTGTTTTAGGGAATATCAACCGTAGGACCGCTGGCCACCCCAAATAATGTAAATATTTGCCTAATTACATATGTAAAAATGCGACAAGAAATTTAAATATCTTGAGAAGTTTGGCAGGAACATTCTGGGGTTCAGACCCTAAAACCTTATTAATGCTCTATAAAAGTATCATTAGGAGTCATTTTGATTATAGTTATTTAGCTTATATGTATGCCGGCTCTTCATTGTTAAAAAAATTAGATGTTATTCAAAATATTGCATTGAGAATAATAAGTGGTGCAATGAGAACTACGCCTATACATGCACTTGAGGCTGAGGTCTGCGTACCTCCTCTGGCTATTAGAAGGTTACACTTTGCGGAAAAGTTTTGTTTAAAAGCTTTATGCAAAACCAGCTCAATATTATTAGATACTGTTAAATTGCCTGAAAATTTATGCGATGCCTCATTAGACGATTACATTCGTCCTTCTGATATAATGTATAACAAAATTCCTGAATTGTGTACTATAATGGCTCATATGAATGAGCTTAGTGTAAATATGAATAAATTTAGTATTTACCCTGTATATAATTGTAAATAAGATGCTCTGTTAGATTCAACTCAAGGAAGGGATAGCGTAGATGACATAAATAATGTGCTCTGGTATAAAATATACACTGATGGCTCAAAGACCCTAGATCGTGTATGTGCTGCTTTCTATGACTCGTATAAGAAAATAAGTAAAAATTATAGAATTAATAACGAGAGTAGTATTTTCACAGCAGAAGCATACGCAATTTATAGAGCCTTAATGTACACGAAAGATTTAGGTAACGTTGACAGAATACTTATTCTATCAGACGCTCAAAGTGTTATTAAAACAATATATGGTTCAACTTTGGCTTATAAAACCAACTATATAATTTATAATATAAAAGAATTGTTGTATAATTTGAACAAGAGCAAGGTGGTTAGGATTGAATGGGTACCCGGACATTCGGGAATCCAGGGTAATGAATTAGCTGATAAAGCAGTTAATTCTCATTGGGATGAAGACCATAATGATGCACTGAAAATACCCTACACAGATTATTTTCTGACATTAAAAGAAAAAACTAGATTAAGATGGGAGTGCTACTGGAAGGAAAAAAATAAAAGTAAAGGAAAATGGTATGCATCAATACAAGAGAACCTACCCGCCCGCCCATGGTTTAATAATAATAAAATGCAATTTGAAGAAAGGAAATGTATAACTATAATAAATAGATTAAGATTTGGACATTGTCAGACTCCAGCACATCTGTTTAGGATGAAAATATTAGCATCTGATCATTGCCAATATTGTGGCGTACAAACAGCAGACTTAGATCATATTGTTTTAACTTGCCCTAAATTTTATTTATTACGTTTAATTTTAATTTCGGATTTATTAGAAATATCAACATATAAGCCTTCGTCAGTTAAAGAAATGTTAAAGAATCCATTAATGTATAAACCGTTATATAAATATATATGTAGTACAGTAGAAAAATTGTAAAGGTTGTTGATGTTGTAAATGTATATAGATTTATGATTGTATATAATTCGAACAGACGATTTGTAATAGTTAAGAATTGGCTAAAAGGACTTGTTTCCATGGCCGTAAAATTTTAAATAAAAAAAAAAAAAAAAAAAAAAATATTTGCCACCAAAACGTCAAATTTCCTGGAGTCAAGCGGTTACGCCGATAAGGACAGGCCACAAAAGCTTGCATCTCTTTCTTATATGAACGTTATGTATAAATCTCTTTCGTTTTGTGTAAAAGGGATAGAACATGTGTACTCCGTCTACGGTGTTCTGTCATCTGTGGTGTTAGCTCTAGCCTCTATGTCATGCTCTATGCAGCTCTATGATTCAAAAACTTGTGGCAAGCAGCTTGTTTTTCTTGTGTTTGCTTTGCGGTTCCGGAGATACATTTCGAGTCGAAGGAAAAGTGTTTCTCTTATTTCAAATACTTCATTAATTACCCAGTATAATGTGCTATTGAGTTTTGGTTATTTATATAATTTGTGCTTAATTTAATATCGAAAATGGCTACCGTATTCGATAGCCCGTTTATAAGACAACGTATACATCGGCTGCGGAATCGTGACTACGATTTTGATGAAGATCAGAGATTTAGAAGATGCGACTGTACTAGTTACTCGTATTTTGTGCTATCCATGGTTCTTTTCTCCGTCGGTACAGTTATAACCGTATTGGCCATGGGCGACGCGGATGGGTACATTCTAAGTAATTTAGGACACATGTGGCTAGTTGGACCGATATTTATATGTTCTGGCATGATGGTGGCCGTCAAGAGCATGTTGTATTTGCGTAGAAAAAGTGTTATACAGATGCTTCTTCACCAGAGGGCAATCATAAGGGTAAGTCATGAGATTATAATCACATTGATATACATCTATTGATGGAAAACAATTCTTTTTGACGCAGTTAAAACGTAAACAGTATCTACTTTCAATACAACATGTAGATTGGTACAAAATGAGTGCAAACTATTCATGTCTATATTTTCCTTTGACATTTTTTTAATATTCTAAAATTATTTTTACTATCACTATATGGTATTACACTTTCTAATATTTGTATTATTGTTATAGTGGTGTTCAAAATGCATGGTATTCATGTATAACTACATTTATTTATAATAAGGGCTGCATCACTTTATGTAATATCTTTTGCATTTGATTCTTGACCTCGTCCTTGGCCATGAGTTTTTTTACTATTGCATAGAGTAGTTTATACTTAAAACATTATATAACCAGTTGTTTTTTTTTTTGCCTTTGTCATTGTTAGTGGCTTTAAAACATTTTTTGTATGCATCACAAGAGTCTAAATATTAAGATTTCTTTGACTATGTTTCAAAAGCACCAGTGTTTATAAATAATATTGTTTTCTTAGCTTCATATAAAAATCATAAATATAAATGCCCTTGGAATTTTTCCTCTATATCTTTTTTAACATCATAATTGCTACAATTTAGCATATATAGGATATCTAAGAAATTTAATTATAATGATGTTTAATATACAATTCATGTAATAAGTGTTTTTATACAGAAATTTCCTTCATTGCTATTATTCATATCATTTAAATATAAAGTGTTATTAAAATATTTGTATAGTCATGCATCCATATTAGGTGATATTCAACTAAAATATCAAAGATTCATCACAAAGTGAAAGGCTTGTATCCTACAAATAGCATCTGTACTCTGTACTCTGTATCAGCCCATATACGTCCCACTGCAGGGCACGGGCCTACTCTACAATCGACATTACGATTGAGAGTGGTTAGGCCATATAGCAAATAAGTATGTAATAATATACATACTTATTTGCTATATGCCATATAATAAATAAGTATGTAATAATATACAAATAGCATCTATGTTAAGGTATACATACTGAGCCACTACTTTCTAAAAATAATGCTGAGAAAATCATAGCAGATTAATGGAATATATATTGGCTATCACCTTTTTTATGGACTGTAACAATCTATAATCAATTTTGTATAGTACATTGTGTACTGAGGAGGCTGAATGTTGAGTAGACAAGTCAGTTTGCAGAATAACTGAGTTACAATTATTTTAAATATCTGGCTCATGTTAGTTTTATATCTGCCTGCTTTGCTTACATATGATGTACCCAGATATTTCATCATCATTATTTTAATTGATACCATATGAATGATTTTAGTGGTATAGTCTGTTAAGTTTTATTTTCCTGAAGAAATATTATAAAATTATTTGGCTCATAACTTCAAGCTTCCAAAAGGAAATTTAAATTATATTATATAATTTATATCCTAAATAAATACAAGAATTGTAATACAATATTTTGTTTATAGTATGAAATAGAAATATGAATACCTATACAAATAAACAGCAGCTTCTTGTTATTCAGTCATTCTACAAAATTAAATAAGTTTGAAAGAAATATTTGTTTTGATACATTACTTTTATCAATATTTATGTCAATGTGGAGTTCTGAAACCTGTTTATTAACAACATATGCACAATAAATATTGTTCTTAACAATAGTCTGCTTATATGTTATACAAGGACATTTTACTGATAACTGTTATTTTACATTAAAAAATCTGTTCTATACATTTTCATTCATGATGTTTAGTTCCACAAAAATTTTATTTAATTTAACACCAAATGGAGTGATAGATTAGTATTTTAATTATGTTATTCATATACTTTTATAACCTCACCCTCATTACAGTAATTCCTGTGAGTTACAAAAGTAATCAGAATGCCGAAATAGCAATCTGCAAATCAGTGGCGTAACAATAGGGTGGCATAGTGCGCAAAATGCCACGGGCCCCCGACCCTAGGGGCCCCGGCCTGGACCTGAAAAGCCTTAAGCAGGGAAAGAACCTTACATTTATTACTAACAAAATTAATAACCAAAAACATTTTTCTTATTATTTGTTGGACTACTTTTATCAGATGTGGCGATTGAGATTTTCACAGTAAGGGGGCCCCATCATTTATTAATGAGAATAAATTTGTAGTGGGCTTTCCCAAATCTAAGGCCATTTTTTTTCATGACTCTCGGAAAGGGCCCCCTACAGAGGCCCATGTAATAGTGCATTGCTATCGATTCTTCAATGAAGTATCTTGGTATTTTATTTGATAGCTTGAAGTTTTGAAGTTATTTGATGGAAGTACCACGCACAGGTACTTCAAAAGCCTCAAAATTAAATTGGTGAAGGCACGTTGAGTGGAATGGGGCCCAACCTCTAGTGTGCCAGCATACCTTGCCGTAGATTGTACGCCGGAGTTGTACGATCGATGACCCTTTACGAGTGTCCCGTATGAGCTGAGTCTCTGAGCAGACGCTGTGCTATGGTTTTGTGTAAACCGCAAACACTAGAAGCGCAGTGGATGATCAGGACTATCGCACAATTTCTCTGAGGTGGCCAACGTCTTAGCAGGATCGGACTCAGGCGCCATCGACGCCAAAGAGCCCCTAGAGATGTGCCAAACGAGCCTCCCTGTGCATAATCTCCGTGGAGAAGTGGTGCTCGGCCGTGAATTCTTCCACCGCCAAGAGTTAAGGGCCATGGCAGGCAATGCTAACGTTTCTGAGAACGTGATGTCGCAGTAAACGAGCGCAACACGCGATCGTGAGTGGAACCTTCCCACTCGTCAACACCTCCATTGAAGTAAGCGTCAGGTCATGAAGAGCTGAAACGATGAATTCCAGCACGGTACAACGAAACGAACGCGGGTGTCAACATTTTTACAGTAGTCACGGCTTCAAATCCCAGGGCACACCTCTGACTTTTTGATAGTCAATCAATACGCACTATAAAGGTGAAGGAAAACATCGTGGGGAAACCTGCATACTATGACAATTTGGAAGGATTGCTATAGTATGTAAAAGTCCGTTAACCTGCACAAGGGCAGTGTAGTGGACTATACGGCCTAACCATTCTCAGTCGTACTCTAGATTGTAAAGGAATGCGGTGGAATTTATATGGGCAGCTACAGATACAGATCCCCTGCATATCTTAGGTGGCGACCACAGGAGTCGAGGGAGTTACACACTGCGGGGGCGATGCTCCCTTACTAGCTGCGATTCCGACATGGACGTCCGAACTTGTCCTCGTATCTGTTGTGGTCTGTGGACGACCAAAACAAAATGGCGTCCAAACTTTATGAGAAAGATACAACTTTGTACCGCATTTAGAAGGACTAGTACTTGAAATGAGCCTGCGCCGGGCAATCACATGAAAGTGAAATTACTTTATTGAATTTTTAAAATGTTATATATTATTTGGATTCAGTCACTTTTCTTACTGTACCACCCGGTTCACAAGGTCGGTTTCGCCAGAGAAAAACGGGCAAGAAACTCTAGCGTTGCGTTTTCCAAAGGGTATTTAATCGGTATTATTGTGTAGGAATTGTGAGGTAGCCGGCTCCTTAGGAATATCTGCAAGCGAACTAGTGTAGAAGGCCAGTGAAACTGCCATACCCCTTCCGGCTTCCCCCACGATAACGGAAAATAAGCCTGTTTTATTTCTCAGATCCGGTAAGCGAGCACGCAGGTCACCTTATGGTAAGTGATCACTGCTGCCCATGAACATCCATAACGCTCGGGTCATGGATGTTTTGCGGGCCTATCTAATTGGGAAGAGAACGAGGAGGAAAAGGTATGGAAAGAGGCAAGGGGCATCTGGCAATCTCACTCACCGAATGAAATGCGATCGCAATGCTGTCATGTCACGTCGATCTTCTGTGAGGCAGTGGTACCGCCCCTGACGAACCTACTCATTAATCCTGAGTCATGGCTGACAACAGCGTGGCTCTACCACTTCCAAAAAATTTAAAAGTATTCGTCTCGACATAAAAAAAGGGGGGCCCCATCCGATAATTTTGCCACGGGCCCCGGCTGGTGTAGTTACGCCACTGCTGCAAATATCCTCACTCACTGGCTTGCTAATACTTTAGTTGTAGTTATGCAGGTGGTACCAAGGTCCTAATTCCTTGTCAATCTTATCCATTTTGATCAACTTCTTGCATTTTCTATTACAAGATTAAGCTTATTGCATTTACTTGTGCACTGAAGCGTCCTTCTCATACATGCCTCAATGAGCTAGCCAAAATACATACTTAAGAATAACTATTGAATATTTTTAATGTTTGTTATGTTTTGTGTCATATACCACATTCAACATTGTGTATTTATAAAAGAGGTTTTGTGTACAAGCTACCACATGGATGAACTAGACTATTTAAGTAAAATTAGTTTACATCATAATATTGCCATAACATGTCAGAACTGGGTTAGATATATCATATATACCTATCCTCACACAGATTTGTAGGTATTAGTCAATGTAAACATACTATATATGAATATTTAAGTATTGTATAAATAATCATTTAATTTTTGCAAAGTCCCGCTATCCAACACTAATATTGACAGTAGTATTTAGCATATTATATTTCAACTAGGTCAAGGCATCGGTTTTTGTAATCATTGCAATGTTACCATATATTTTATGAGTGAAATGAGGGTTTTGTTGGGCAAACAACATGTATCAATGTATGTATCTAAATTTTTATGCTCAGGAAAAAGTATTATGATGTTTATTTAAAATTGGCCTATATAGATAATTTGTGACCTGATAATATATGAAATCACCAAAGCACCCATTAAAAACAAACATGATACATAACTGGGTATGTTCACTGTAGGTTTTATCACTTTTAAAGTTTTGTGACACTTCCTTAACTTTCTTAAATTGAGATAAGATTACAGTGTTGTTTTTACTGTCAATCAATATAGATTAACACTGTCTTTACATGATCATGTACTTACCCTAAATACAGCTTCCATGGAGCAGTTTGTGAGACTTACTGGAACTAGAAGCCCGAGTTTGATACCAATGAAATTATTTGAGTGAACCACCAGTATCTGTTTTAGATCAGAATGTTTGTGAGATTGAATAGTTTCTTATGTCTGATACTGTAAACCAGTCTTATTGTAGTATTAGGTCAGTACCATGCATGTGAACATTATGTGTACTTATTTAAAAAAAAAATATGAGGGAAGCAATTTTTATTAGCAGGTGGTCAAATTTTGTATAGACCACTATGTGACCTATTCACAATGAATATACCTTATGCATAAATGGCACACAAACTATTAAAAACTTGTTAACAAAACATTTTCCTCTTCAATAACAAGTTTGTATGTAAATTTTCAGGATATGGCAGCTGTACAGGCTGAGCAAGCCTATAGTGGACAAGTACCACGCACAGCCTCGAGTGCGACGCTTCCGCCTTCTTACGACGCTTTAATAGCAAGTGCAGCTACTAGCAAACCTCAGCCATCAAGCTCAGAACCACCACCCCCAACATATGATGAAGCAATGTATCTCTTAGATGATGAAAAAACGAGGACACAAATCAGAAATGATGACAGTGCTAAACAGGAAACTAGCACCCCGCCTGACACTACTGACAACAGTAAACCTTGAAAGAAGTGAACTGTAATTATGAATACTTGTTTATGATTTACTTAGTTTGTAAGAAAGACTTAATCCTTCCTTTTGTACTTATAATACTAGATATACAGTCACTTTGGTAAAGTATTCTCGTATGTGCCTAAAATATTAATTTGTTAGCTGTATTTTTATAGATAAATGTAAATGTATTATAATTTAACATTGTAAACAAAAATGTGTATTTTGCAAAATTTTACTGCCATTTGCTACGGGACTGATAAAGCAAGGCTATTGTATAAAAATATGACAACAGTTTTTGATAAGCAAATTGTGTTGTTCTTATACGAATTCAGCTGTGATTTTCACATTTTATATAATCAGGTGAATTTTACACTTTGAATGTTGTGATTTTTGTCTACCTAACATTTTAAAGAAGGATAATTATAATTGAAGTTAGTTTGTTATTTAAATGCTTTCTGGCATTTAAGCATTTCTGACAGTTATATTGTAAGTTGTGTCTAATCCAAAAATGCAAGTTGTGTACTATAATGACTAATAGTGATCAAACATTATTTATTCGCCCAGTGTTATATGATTAAGGACAATATCAATTATTTATTTCCCCACTATTTGTGTCTATGTATTATATTTTAACTTCGCTGAGTGCGAAGACTGATGCATTTTAACAGAATTGTTGCCAATGAACTTATTAAACATATAAAGTAATGATGTTGAAAATAGTGTTGATCTGAATAAAATATGCTTCATATTGCTATATGTAATGTACTTGCTTTTGGTAAGTTAGTACATTAATGGGAAAGCATAATGTATCATTAGGAATAATGAGTGACCATAACATTCTCATGATTCATGATGTCTCTCTCATGTTGTACAATAAACCAGACGAATTATGTTTTGACACAGATATATAAAGGAATCGTCAAGTATACATTCAGATTAATCTAGTTGTAATCATTGTGTTCATTTACATATAAAAAGGTCATGAAATCCATTGGGATGTTTTGTTCATACATTACCATATTCAATAAAGTACTTAACATTTATATAATCTCAACTGGAAACACAATCTGCAGTGTATTTTTGTTCTACAAAATATGTAGTATCATTTAAATAAGTTACAATGTACTGATGGCAATTTGTTTAATGTGATATAGTGATAGGCTAAAATATATTCGCATATTTTACCCAATCACAATTCACAACACGCATAATTTACACCCGAATCTTCATTTTAACTCTTTGTTATTTCGTATGTTTCACTGTGGTTTCCATTGTTTGTCAATTTTACAGAGTTCTCTACTATCTGTACTTAATTCATTGAATGATTACGTACCTACTATCGAAATAGCATGGATCTCTTGCTATATTTGAAAATGTAGGCAATAAGACTCTAATGACTTTAATATGATTTTCTTCAATGGCACGTTACTTGTTTCTGGACTATAGGGATTGCCTTTGTAACTTACTTAAATAGTACCTACTATATATCAATGTATTGTTTTAAGCTTTAAACATGATGTGATTCAAAATTACGATACTATTTCGGCCTCTGAATATAATTAGCATAATGTGCCTTTCTCAAAGGGGACCTAAGGTGTTTCCATACCAAATCATCTGCCTAATGAAATGATTATCTCATTGCGGATTTGAGGTGCAAATCGAGACTTAAAAATGTATATATCCATCTCTCTCACTACAATACAATATTTACTATGATTTATATATATATTCTATATGTTTACCTGAATGTCCCCTTTGTAAATTGTAACACATTTGGAATGTACATGATGCCGTCCTTGCGATATGAAGACTTGCATCAAGACATTAGTATAGGCTGATTTATGAAACAATTATGTACTTCATCTCGAATATTTTATACTTACTTAAATTAAGGTTTGTTATATTTGCGTACATTAAATTTAACACGTGCTCCACGGCTCGCACATGTGTATTATCGGGCGCTACGCGTTTGCGGCTATCACATGCCCATAGCGTCATTTACAAAGTGTAATGGTGCTTACGCCTGAACTGCAATACCAGTTTTATGTTCATGACGTCGCAGTAAACGAGTTTAATTACAAAGTTAAACAGTGTACTCTTACTGATCAAGGTTCTGATAATAGATAATGAGGAATGTAATTTAACACTGCTATATAGGGTGTTGGTTACAGTTTAAGCACTTTCATTTTGTTTGTCATGCAAGTTAACATTAATGTTGTTACTCATGCTGCCCTAAACTTTAGCAGGCATACCTTACATGATTTAATGGAATGGGTCATGTCTATACACATTCAATCAATACAGAATGTATGTTTTATAGTTGGTCTAATTTGGTACTATGATTGATGTACATCAAATATTTGTGATATTGGTCAGCATGGGTAATTAAAAAAAATTGTTTTAACATATGCAAAAAAATGAATATTGTGTAGAAACATAATTGAAATTGTACGATAAAATAATTAGTATTAAAGTAAGTCTTTTTGTACATTTAGAAAAAAACATAAATGTCCAAATGAAATGCATAAACAATTTTCAAGTGTTTCAAATCTTTATCATGGTCATGTAAAAACAAGCTACGTCTTGATATTATTTTAGCTTAGTTGCATCAATTAAATTTGACATTCACAAATATAATAGCAATAGGCATACATTTGTAAGCTGGCTTGACATTTGCTAGTCAGATTTACTAGATGGAACTAAGCCTCATGTGGCCTTATATAATACATTTATTTATATAATTTGTTATATTTCCCTATGAGTGATTTGTGTGCACAAGAATAGTCTTTCTAATGTTCCTGTTATTTCTGTGAACATGTTGATATTGTTAACTATTTGAGACAGAAACTTATTTCCATACATTTTGTAAACCCCAGTATATAAGGGTTTATGTATGTGGTACCAAAGCTTATAACTTATGAAAAATCTAATCCTGATCAATTGTTATGTAAACTTTTAAAAAAATGGTTGTCAATGAAGATATATATCTTTACTAAATTACTTATGCTTAATTTAGATCTGGATGCTGTAATAACGCAGCACTGTTATTTTAAGCGAATATTTGTATATGGATCTCCCTGGAACTAATAATTATACACTTTGAGTTAATTTCATTGTTTTTTAATGTAGCATTTACAACATTCATATACAATATACAACTTACAACCTTATGACTTAGAAATAATTTGCTACAAAGCAAGTGTTCCTCAATTGTGGTATTATTACTATAAATATATTAACACAATATAAGATAAAATATTCCTCTTTAGTTTCCTAACTACCTGTACTACTGTACTGTACTACTACTGTACTGTATTAGCTCATATATGTCCCACTGCAGGGCACAGGGCTGCTCTACAATCAAAAGTATGATTGAGAGTGGTTAGGCAATATAGTCCACCACATTGGTTTAATGTGGGTTGGAGGAATTTACATACTATGTTATGCAGTTTTCTCACAATGGTTTCTTTCAACATTAAAGTGGTGACTGACTATCAATACACACACGACTTCAACATACAAAGTCAGAAGTGTGCCTTGGGATTCAAACCCACAACCACTGTGAACATGCTAGCAGCCATGTCTCGTCTGTTTACCAACATGCCACCACACACTTCATTTCCATATATTCAGCTCCTAACCAAATATACATCGGTAAACTACAAACATGTTGTGACAGATTAAATGATTTTATAACACATATGTACATATAAAACTACCTGATGATAGTCTTCCTAAATATTTACTATGAAAAGAAACATTTTTTAGCTGTAGTCATTACATTACAAAAGTGCCAAGACTCTAGAATACCATTTGACTATAATTATTCTACAATATTAAGACTTCTAATATAATTTAGATATGGGGAAATCAATGGAAGCTTATAATATTGCCACAGGGTTCATAGTGTCACTTCCACTTATTTTCTCTCTTCTGTGGGAAAACTGCTGTTGTTTGATTATTAATGTACAACAAAAAACGAGAAACACTTATTATAACATATAAGACCATAATATTTTATGTTAGTCTTCCAAAATATTTGGCTCTAAAACATACATCCCTCAATTCTGGCCATTGTACTACAAAAATGTCTACAAAATACTGCAATATTTTACCACTTAATGATAATGTTCTTACTCTACACACACTTTCAATGAACACCATCCTACAATCTATTAAAAACATAAATCTTAAGATGAAGGCAGCAATACATACTGGGACACATGTACCTGGGCCATTACAAAATATAACATCTGGTTTATACTCCCACACTATGACTATTGAACATAAAGTAGCATGCAGGCTCCTTGCCGCTGCAGAGGCTAATGACTGTCCCACATTCCTACTTCTAGGTATTCGAGTAAGGCTATAATTATTATGTCCAATTTCTTCTTTTAGAATTTTCACTTCACTCCCAGTATCATTCGCTGCTAAAATATATAGACGTGGCTTATATTTGTTTTTATCCAGGCTCTGGACAAGCCGCATCATTTCAGTCGTGTGACCGCCAGACCCAATGCAAAATATTGTACGGAAAGAAGATTCCTTTTCAAGGCTGCAGTCCGTCGAGAATATTGAATAAAATAGTTGTGTTAGCCGTGCAAGAAATAACACTATGATTATAAAACATAAGATTAGCGCAATCCCCATTTTCAGTTTTGTAAAATTGAAATGGTCAATAATTAATAAAACAATTAAAATTTGCACACTTTTGTATTGTCACGGTGATTATGTGTTAATCGATCGTTTGAAAATATTATTTATAAAGTAGATAAGTTTAAATAACCAATTTTATATGAGTTCAATTTGAAAATTAATAAAAACTAAAAAGGTTTCCGTATTTTTCACTACTTGAAATAGCGTCACAATTTACCACTAGAGACGTGTCAACTCGACTTACTATTTACTAACTCGAACTTAATCGAGTTGTGCCAATTTCAAGTTATCTCAAACTGAATTCTTCCTAACTTGAGATTGAATAACGCGGTCTTCGATCAAATATACACTAGATACAACATGAGCGCTTAGAAAATGGCACCAAAAAAGAGTGCTTTAAGCACTCTTTCGCCTTCAGTCGCGCACCGACCGTTGCTTCTAAAACGTCGCATAACTTAGACAATATTATTTGAAAAGCTACTTTAAGCTCCAGGAATAAGGTGGAATTTGTGTTAATATATTTGGAATATGTGATCTTTTTGTTTACTCTTTTTAATGTCATGCATCGGTGCCACTTTTTAACAGAACTTTTACAGGGAACTGTGTATCTAGTGTATATTTGATCGAAGAACGCGGTGGATAAAAAAATAAGAGTAGCAAATATGCATATTTGAATCCATAGCAAGGGATTTAAATATACCATGGGAATATTACATTTTTCGAGATAAATAGTATCCTATGCGTTATATCAGGGTACTGTGATCAGGGTATCAGCTTCCTACAACTTTAATAGTCTGTGCCTACAACGTAATTTCATCAAAATCGCTTTGAATAGCAAAGAAGTAACGAATACATAGCGACCTCTCACATATGAGACACAAATACTAATAAATACTATCAAAACCTTTTTAATACAATCTTTCCTACGAAGTTCAACACTCTGTTTCTTCCTTCTAACTCAAGTTATCTGAATTTTAATTCAAGTTATCTGAATTTTAACTCGAGTTAACTCGAGTCGGGTGTATCCCGAGTTGACACATCACTATAGGTCTACCAGAATCTCATGGCATAAAATTTAAAAAAAAAACAATGATTTTTATGTGGCAATACCATCGACGAACAGCTGATTCAAAACTTGAGTTATGTCACTCGATGTGAATATTTTAAGATTTCTATCCTTTCTTAGCGAAAAGGTACAAATTAGTTCTACAATCACAAATGCGACACATTGTTTACAAGGTTTATCGCTAGATTCGTAAATAATTTGGTCAAATTTAAACAATATCGTCGATTTTAAAATCGACGTCGTTTTAACAAGTAAGTCGGAGTGAATAGTTTTGATACTTCATTTTTTTTGGTTAGTGTTAGATATGTGTGTTTTATCGTATATTGATATCATTTTTTGAAACTAAACAGTAATGCATTAAATACCTATTTACAGGAGTTTCCAGAGATATTAGATAAGGAACGGTTTATTATTATTCCTTTATCTTCATCGTCTTCATCAGAAGATTTATAGGAAAAGTATTTAGAAGTAAGCTCTGACTAAAGTGTTAATGAAATAAAGAAGACTGGAAATAAAATTATACGTTTTTATTATACAATCTTGCATCTTTCGTATTACATTTATCGAATCTAATAATTATTTAAATAAAACCGACTCATAATCAAACTACTTATAATTTGGAAATTGAAAGTTGTTTAATTAAGTGAGAACTAACAAGAAGAGAGAATTAAAACGAAACTGGTGGCTCGGTACCACTATTTTTATCTACGTTTTGAAAGTACCAGCGCTCCATCTATATTATAAATACTCGTAAGACTCGTATGTATGTTATAATTTAAAACCGAAAAAAATCTTATTTGTCTATTTTAATTGGCTATTAATCTAAAAGTACAATTTTGAAGTAATTATAATGTTTAAATAACCTTTATATTTTTACTTAAAACATTATGTAATTTATTTAAAAAGTTGTACTAAAAAAATAATGTCAATTTGAAATAAAAAATAATTACAATTATTGAAAGTATCAAAATATGTTCATCCAATTACCCCAGTGTTGCAATGCGTAAATTCAAATTTCCCAAAATGCCATGAGATTCTGGTAGACCTATACCCACATTCACAGACGTAGAGTCAATGTCAAAAAGCTTATAGTTTATACCGAAATGGAGATTGCATTCCGTATATAAAAGTGAAGCACGAAAATTTGACCTTGAATGACGTTGCTGTTGCCTGCTATCCTTTTCTTTCGAGTGACAATGAATGAAAATGACTTTTAGTTCATTCAAAAGAAAAGACTCACTCGAAAGAAAAGGATAGCAGACTGCTTTCAAGGTCAAATTTTTGTGCTTCAGTGTTTTAAACGGAATGCAATCTCCATTTGGGTATAAGCACCACAGACGACTAAAAATACAGACGGCCAACTCCATACAAATGTTTTAACACGTTATGCATACTCACACAACTACATTCATTTATACATTCTACATATAGAATTCCATAGAATTCATTCAAATGTTCATCGGACCTTTCATTCTTTTCATTGATAATTTTACCACTGACCAATAGTATTTAAGATTATTGTTCCGCGTATTCGAGCCATCTACTTCGCGCGTTATACGTATATATATTTTGACGTGTTTCGAACCAGAGCTGGAAATCGGTACTTTACCGAAATTGCCGATTTTTTAATTATAGGGATGTAAAACATATTTTAAGCAATCCGATTTTTATTACCGAAAATTTACCGGTTTTATATTTTTGTATCATTCATATGCATGTTAAAATTACTTGATTTCATACGAAAATAAAAAAAAAATAAAACAAAGTTATAATTCAAAACCTTTACTCAACAAAATTTATAAATGAATTTTATTTCATATTTCTACATAATTTTTATCATAATTTAATATTACAACCAAAAATACTTTTTATACATTTTCAATTTGTAAATATTAATTCTCTTAATTTTAGGACTATTAAAACAATGCCAAATCAAAATATATCACTGAACTAACAAATAAAAGTATAAATGGAAACATTTAGTGCATAATATATTTTCCAATACCATGAAACAGCACAATATTGCTATATTTGTAAAGTGTAAATTAAATATAAGAAGCCATTCGTGTAAATTAATAATAAAATACACCCAATTTAACAAACATTTGAAACAGAGCAAAATTAAAAACATATGCTTACATATCTGAAGTATTTAATAACAAATTATTATTTAAAGTAGGACGTAATGAAAAATATATTTGGGAAAGTCATAATATCATATTTACAATAAGAAAATATACACAAAAATGTATATCAAGTGATATGATATTATGATACATTAAAAAATAGGCAATAATGTTGTGTGTAAAGTGTAATGAAAAATAATGATAGTAAATTGTTTACATTAACATATTGAAGAATAAGCAATATTGTTAAATTAATACAATAAATGTGTTGGCTTCAAATCATAGAACACATTAAATGCATAATACCAACATACTAAAACATTTGAGATTAACTATTATATAACAACATATTAAAGAAATAGGCAAAAAATATGTTTATAATAAGGTAATTTTGAAGAATGCTTTTATGCTATAACAGTCCATAATATAGGTTGGTTGGCATACCTGTTTTATGCATAATGTTTTCAATATTATTCATTTCATTCTTAACTTCAATACACTACTGCATTGCATTTCATTTTAATAACATATGACCAAAAACCTTTAACAAATGCCTTTTCTGAACATCTTAATCATATCAAATAGTATCAATATTATAAACAGATTATTAATGAACATAATTACTTATGCTGTGAATTAACCTTTGTAAATATTAACATATAAACCTACAGAGTAGAGATCCTTCAGACACAGAGGTGAAACTTTCTTTATGCTTCCAACGATGAACCCATTTGCCTGCTAAATACTTGGACTGCAAATTTAACCCGAGTCTTGCCTGGAAATTATAAAACAATTAATTAATAACAAAATAAATATGAAAAAGACACAATCAGTTGTTTACACTGCTTGCCTGACGTTAAATAATAATTATAAAACATTAAATAATTATAAATTAAGCTGTGATGAACTTGCAGGTACCTATACCAATAAAAAGCTCTAATATTGAATTGTACTGTACTAGATCGGTCTATGTTGTCCCAATTGCAGAGCACGAGCATCCTCTACAACCGAGAGTATCAATGAAAGGTGTATGGCTACATAATTCGTCACGATGGACTCATACAAAAAGCTAACCTTTTCACATGAGATCCAAAAAATCTGTATTTGAACATATTCTTATTTCTTATATTCCGGCAACAATTTAAAACTAGGAATAGTGTCACAACATGGTCACAGCGGAATAAAATATTATATTTACCTTGTTTCTGTCATATGAGGTTAGAATTATGTTTTTCAATAATTTTGTGCTCCATGCTCCGCCAACATAGCTCTGTCCATTTAGTACATTGTTTTTATACTTTGTTTGGGAAGGACACACAACACTTTCTTCAATACTTTATTTGATTTGTGGTAAATTCACCCGGGAACAAAACACGTGACCAACATTAATAATTATCATGAAAATCACAAGTTTATAGATACCATTTGCACAAAACAAACTATATAACGTTCGCACTGCTAAATATTTACGTTACTGATTACAAAATAGATGAAATAACATTAAAAATATAAATAAAATCAGCCGAACCAAACTAACAAACAGCGATTGACTGTTGACAAAAATGGCGGCAAGTGCCAAGTGCACACGCACACATATACAAAAATAGCGTAAGTGAAAAAGATGGGGCGAAAACGGCATATGAGAAAGCGAGATAAAAAAATGGGTCACTTTTTAGGCCCAAGTTAAACGGGCCTGATAAGCACAGAATACAAACAGAAGTCAAGCTTGTGTATGTACTTCACTTTTGTTGCCACACTCACACTACGCCCCGCGTTCGCGCCAGGGCTGTTAACTCTGGCTTATGTGAAAACAAGTATCGTCGTAATAGCACTCGTATCGTTTGATTGAATTTTGAAAATAAAATATATAACACACAATAATACGATAAATAAATTTTAATTTAATTTATGAACTCGCTGAGAATGTGTATGTCATTATTCTAAGTTTTTTAAATTGTATTTGTATAATATAGGTTTTTTTAAATGAAATTTATATTCGATTATTATAATCTGGTGTTTTATATACAAGTGTAATAACTTTAATTCATTTGCTCCATCTTTGCACATAACATCTCACTATTTGCGTGCCCGAAGCGAGTGACACTCGCGCTCGCAGTGGTTTCGACTGGTTTGAAATATCGAGTCGGTGAACGCTGTTTATGTGTGCGTTGATTTAGCGCGCTTTGTATGGAGCTTGACTTCTGTTAGTTTAGTATTCTGTGGTATAAGCTTCTTGGTCAATGTCTATATACTTTTTTCTTTCTAACACAGACTCTGTGTCACAGACCAACTAGAAACTCTGTGTGTAAAAAACAAACAAACAAAAAACGTAGTACTACCGTAGACTACTTGGTCTGTGGTCTGTGTGTATGCGTGTCTATGTCTGTTATGACGTAAACAAGAAAGCATCGAAGGAAAAATAAAAATAAAGCACAGCAAGCATGACATTTGTTGCAGACTGCGCCGACGTGAACGTCCAAATGTATTGATCACACCCGCGGGACGTAGGCGGCAAACGGCAGAAGTTATTCGACTACGGTTGGCGGTACAGTCGTGCCGAGTTTATCCCGAAAATGATAAATTAAAATGATACCCATATCGGTTGTTACAAAACAGTGAAAAAGTTGTGTTGAATCTATGATAAACAGAACATGAAGATTTTAAGTATGTTGCGAATGCCCTTGTTTGCAATTATTTGTATTTGGGTATTTGCTTTAGGGTTTTTAAGTTTACATTTGAGTGACAAAAATGATTCCTGCTCAATGACATATATGTTTGAGTATCCCCAATTTGTGGTACGTATATTAAAATAAGGAATCTGTGTTTATGAATGTATAGAAAATTATATAAACATATTTTGTTTGTAGCGTATATCTGTTGATGATGCTGAACATTTACCCCAGTATGGCCTGTATGCCTACAGTGAAGGGAGATTTACCGAACGAGCCAGGAAAATGTGGTACTTAATTTTGTTTATATTTTTTATTGGTTTTGTTTGTTGATTATTTGAAACAAACTTGTTAAATTTTTAATATCTAAGGCAGGATGACACCAAATTTTATTACAGTATTCAATTAAACATTTTAAGAAATTAAATTACCTACAAATGTTTTAATATTCCGTTGCTGTTGTTTATAAAATGGTTCAAAGAATATGCAGGAATTTTATTGAAATAATAAATACACATAAATTATATATATTTCATATTGAATAGCAAAGCTCAGCAAGTCTTGTCTTCAAGCAGCAACAAAAATTAATTAGAACAAAAAAAGGATTTTCTTACAAATTATATATTTATATTATGTGTAAATAAAATAAGTTGGATTAATGATAATCCCAATTTATAATTGGAATCATTACAAAACTGTTACATTTTGTAATGCTGTCATTCCAAAATCCGTTTTTGCAAAAAAGTTTTACTTTCATTTACTGTGGATATAGTTTTTATAGATTGTAATTAAATAAACAGTAACAGTGGTATGTGCACTAAGACAATGACTACATGTCTTTTAGGCTTTATATGTATAGACCCTTATTATATTTAATATTTCTTATTTAATCTTTTTACATTATAAAAAAATATCTACACAATAAACATTTTGACAGGTTTGATGGTGTTCCTGTCCTATTTTTACCCGGTAACTCAGGGAGTCACATGCAAGCTCGTTCTTTGGCATCTGTAGCCCTTCGAAAGGCCATATCCAGCGGATCTAATTTCCATTTTGACTTTTTTACAAGTAAGTTGCACCCGTGTGTATATGTATACATCCCTGCTAATATTATAAAAATGGATGTGTGTATGTATTCTATTTTCACTTTAAAACGGCTGAAATGATTTTGATTAAGTCTTACATACAGATATAATGGACCATGGAGACGGATATAGGCTACTTTTTATCGGATTGTTCATGAGTCAGGAACTCAAATATACATATACGCGACTTTTTCAAATTCAAACAGATGGCACGTGACCGGAGAGGACAGGATTGAATGGCATTTTAGCCTAGATTGGCTTTACAGGTCTCCAATATCCACGAATTATTGAATTCGACATTTCCGACGCTGATCGTTGGCGATATGAACGCCAGCCATCCGTCTTCGGACATGGCTTCGGCGGCAATCACTGCCGAAAGACTTCTCTCTAACGACTCGCAGTCACATGGATATTCTGTCCGGAAAGCCTCGGGCGCTGATGACATTTCGAACAGTGCGTTTCGCCGCCTACCACTAAAATCCGTGGTATTGCTGACGTGCCTATTCAATGGCATCCTGCGCACGAGTCACTTTATTACTCCATAGAAAACTGGCAGGATCAATATGATTCCCAAACCTCAAAAGCCACCTCATAAACCCGGTAGTTATCGTCCTATCACACTCTTCCGGAATACCTCCAAAGTATTCGAGAAACTCTTTCTGTCCTACTTCACACCCATCCTGACTCCTCGGCCCAAACAATGTGGTTTTCGCGCCGATCACAGCACCACCCTTCCCTAGAGAGTTCTAGGGCACCGCACCACTTCACGGTGGCCAAAAACAGACGTAAGTGCGTTCAACAGGGTCTGGCACAACGGCCTCGTAAAAAGACCGCTTTATCAGACACTTCCCCACGCGTCCCGAAGATAATCAAATATTTTCTGAGCTAGGCTCTTCCACGTCTCTGTTGACTGCTATCTGCCCCGCGATATTCCCATAGCCGCGGGTGTACTGCAGGGCAGCTGCCCTCTCACCAATACTTTACACGCTCTATATCGACGGTATCCCTGTACGGGGTGACGTCTACCTCACACTCTACGCGGATGACATCGCGCTCTACACGTCATGCATTTCGTCGAAAGGAGCAGCCGCCAAGCTCCAACGCAACGTGGACGACCTCCCCGACTGGCTTTTTAAATGGAAGCTATCAGTGAAGTCGGTAAACCCCAGGCTCTCTGCACGAAAAAGGCAATTCGCAAGGCCTTAGGACAGTGAAACCTCTGCAGATGTTCGGCCAAGAAATCCGATGGGGAAAAATACCTTGGAGTTATTATAATTGATAGGAATCTCCAACGCAACCGTCGCGAGTGGTAAAATCGCGAACGCAAAACTGCGGCCTAATATTTCCTTCAGCCTTCTTATAAACGTGAAACTGGGGTTGTACAGGCGCCCACTTGGTACGGGCTCATCAGTCCGTCTTAAAAGAGCGCACTGCGAAGAGTAATATCGTAAACGGTCCCTGGGATGTCGGCAATGCTACCATCGAGAGAGACCTCAAAATCGAAAGCCTGGTCAAATCAAATATGCCTGACGACATCCATGTTCGCGCGTGCTGACGCTTCGCACTAGATTTACCTCCAGTATATAGCGCTCCAACAAGTCCGACCACTGAATCTCCGAGCCCTCGACCAGCACTGCCGACATCCAGCCAAATAGGCCCGCAACTTAATAGGCGCTCCAGTGACTGAATGATCCGAGCGAACCGGTCAATTGTGTTGCTAAAAGTTTGTTGCACCGCTTCTTCTCCTTAGCCATAATACTAAAAAATGGTGGTAGGAAAATTGTCATTGCAATCACCCTCGTAAACTAGCGCACGACCTAGGACTCTTGGCCGGTCAAAAGTAACACCTATAGCACTCGCATTCGCATAGTTCCGAACCATTCGGAATATACCCCCAGGAACGGTATCGTATCGACGAATCGCTAGGATCGACAACAACATAAGGACTTACGTCCTGGACCTGTTGCCATAACGTGGGGCCACTGTTATCATAGTGGACCCTTGTTAGTGAAGACCAATTAATCCAGGGTACCATCTACTCCTATACCAAATTACATTACGATTAGTTCAGCCTCTTGATCGTAAAGAAGTAACAAACATACAAACTTTCGTCTTTATAATATTAGCAAGATATTAAATTATTAATACAAGTCATGAAGAAAAAAGAAATCAAAAATATGCTCACCGACATATTTTTTATCAGAATTTCAAAAAATCCGTTCCATTTGAACTTTTGAAAAAAGTGAAATTTTGCATTTTTGTTCCGTAAGAATGTTGGAAATCGAATCTTAAGTAATTCGGAGCTCGTATGATTTTTAATGTAAATTTGATATTTAATAGAATCCATACCGATAGTTTCTTTAAATAATGAATTGTATCAATTTGTACATGGTTTGAAATTTGACTGAGTTGAATTTTAACAATATTCATTGCGTTGTAAAATAGAATAGAATAGTTATTTGTATTGTCTTTTAGTAAGTTTCAATGAAGAGATATCGGGATTATACGGCGGGGTGTTGGAGAGGCAAACAGAATTCACATATGCAGCTATGACAAAAATTCTACGTTTGTATGAAGATAATGAGTATACGAAATCAGTGCCTACTTCTGTTATACTGATTGGACACTCTATGGTGAGTAATTTCTTATCTTAAGTGGTTTAATTCAGGGTAATTTAATAATCGTAGTATAATTACTACGACACGATTGCTAGCAATCAATCAAAATAATCTAATATATATATATATAACAATGAATCGCCAAATGTTTGAAAGCGTATCACTCGAGAACGACTGGACCGATTTTGTCCATTTTGGTCTTCAAATATTTATAGAAGTCCAAGGAAGGTTTAAGCTGTGAGAAAAAATTTAAAAATTGCGAGGCAAATACAACCCTTTACAAAAAAAAAATGCATTTTAAGCGACAGTGAATTCATTACAATGCCTTGGAGCAGTTCCAGGATCAAATGTGGGCTCCTTGTGTTGAAGAGTAACAGAGATATACTTTTCTGTAAAATGACCCATAGATGTCCTAGATTCAACGAAGAATCCACATTGCTTCTGCGCTTGTCTGATGGCCTGTCCAGCGCTGAAATATTGATTTCTGCTAAAGGTTATAGGTTATATCGCTGCGTTCCCGTATTCCTGGAACTTGATTCAATTAATTAGCTTCCCGGTTGCGCGTAAAGCTAGGTTTTATTATTTATACAGCATAATCTGTTTCAAAGCGTCCTTTGAAATACTCAGGTTTATCTAGAAAATCTTTATGATTGCATTTGATAAATAATTTTATCGACTTATTATGTTTCTATCAATGAATATACTACAATCGGTATGTTATGCTCGCATGTAACTTGTATAAAATATAGGAAATCGCAAATACTTTTTTAAAAGTGGCATGTAAAGCCTATCTGTTGACGGCCATGACTCAGTATACAACGCAACGTAGGCTCGTCCGGAGCGGTACCCACTGTCCCCCCCCCCCCCTTTCCTTTTCCCATTCTTTTTCCTTCCCGCTCCCCTCCCGATTTGATGGGCCGGCCACATATCCATCATCCAAGAGTTATGGAGGCTCATGTGCGGCAGTAATCACTTACCAGGTGGCTCGTTTACTCGTTAGCCGGACGTATGCAATAAAAAAATTTAAACAAAATTTCCAGTCTCGCAACTTGCGGATACCCTTTTGCTATGTCATACTTTCCCATGTTATCGTATTGAGTGTGTCAATGACCTTTTACCTCGCAAGAGATTTTATCACAAAAGATTTTTTAGATGATTCCATCAATAAAATCATAAGCTATACTCATGTGTCTTTATCCTCTTCATTATCAGAGTATATTCCGATACTAATTGAATTAAATGGTTAATATTTTTAAATATTTTTTAGGGTGGAGTAGTCGCCAAGCGTCTGCTAGGCCAGGCCGGCACAATGAATAAAACGAATTTAGTGATTGCATTGGCGGCACCTTTACTAGCTCCAGTTATGAATTTCGACACTGAAATGGACGATTTTTACATGACGATAAATAATGAGTGGGAACAAAATATACGTTCTAATGAAGAAGTGAAGGCAAGCAAACTGTTGCTGAGCTTCGGTGGTGGGTATAGGGATGTGCTGGTGCCTTCAGGACTGACTATCGATAATGACAGCTACATTAGTGCAGCGGTAAGTCATATTTCATTTTTTTTACTATAATAATAGGGTCGTGTCCAAGGTTTGATTTTGAGGAGTATGTTATGGTTCTTAAAAAGTACCGCTTATAAAGAAAATGAATTTGAAAACAGCATCAAAATTGATTGTATTATTACTGAGATAGTAATATTTTTAATAGTGTGGTGGGGACTCTCGTTTCCTATTCTCCGTTATGGAAGATGACGTCACCTCGTTTGCATGTTACATCCTTTTCTATTACTCCTACCACCAACTTTTATATATTTTTATGATTATGCATATCGTAAGTTATCGATATAAACAATAATAAGAATTGATGACAGCCTTTTATTAAGAAAATATTCTGTTGATTAGAGGACTGTTCGCTGTGACCCATATATTAGTATTTTCTTTGCTCCATTACAACATTGCCAATAAAATGACTTAAAAGTATTTGTGCTGTAAAATCTGTAGAGTGTACAATGGTACTGGTATGCACACGTTTGAAAGTGTAATGTGGAAATTCTACAGATTGTGGTTTTTAGCTGTGATGTTTTATATCTGATAAAGATGTAAACATCCCTGCCATGTTTATTTAATTAATTCTGTATGTAATGTTCGGCGTCAGACTGTAAGTAACGTAAAACATTTTTTTTTTCATTTCTTTAACTATTTTTTTTAAATAAAACGCCTTTTACTGTTCAGTTTTAGGTAGTTTAAAACATTTGGAATCGGACAGTGTAATAATTGAGTGATATAAGTGCCCTTCTGTTCCAATTTGTAACTGCAGTAATATCACAATGTGATATAATCTTTATTTTATTACAACTATTGGCAATCAAAATGATAACAAGCCGATTATTTCTTAGTAACAGTAAAATTAAATATTTTTACTCACAATGTAATATAATATTTAATATTTATAAAGTTTAATTTGTATATGTAATATTTGCAATACCGTCTCCTAAGCAGTTGTTTGTCTTTGTGAAATTCTATTGATGTGCCCATTATAGAAAGTATCTGTTTTATAAGAAAGCGTCGAGGTTGAATATCTTCGATCAATAGATTATTTTTAGTTGCGCTCAATTAATGTTATCAGTAGCCGAGTTAGGGCGGAGCGGATTTGGGCAACCGCCCACGTCAATGGAAATGAAGGGATATCACAGGAATAGTTCTATAGTTTTTACATGAGCTATAATAGTAGATAGGGTGGCATTGGAAACTAGCTTAGTGATCGGTATAAATTTTACACAAATATGTAATTTTTCTCTCAAAGAAATAAATAATGAAAAGTATTTATAATTGACCTACATAAAGATAATAGCAACAATGTATTCTGTAAATAGTCTAAATGTTAATTATGGTATGTTTATATTTTGTTACCCTGTTACCATCAAGACGTAGTAGTCTTAAATCTTAAAAATAAATTTACATTTTAAAAAAGAATTAGGATATGACTAATAATATAAAACCCCCCATTCAGCTTTGTGCTGCACTACAGCGCTGATTTTCAATGGAGCGTATGCACGATGCCGGATGCTATGCCGACATCCAAAAAAACAAATATTACAAAATTGTTAATAACTGTTACTATTGATATATCCGTTGGTTGTGTTTAAATGACAGCCTCTGGGACGCAGTTGGCTAGACACCGGCTGTGAAACGTGAGGCCGCAGGTTCGATCCCCGCACCGAGACAAATATTTGTGTGATCCACAGTTATTTATTTGTTTCGGGTCTGGGTGTTTATGAGACTGAAAAGTCTCTCGTAGTTCCTGAAATCCATGACACAAGAATCGATCTACATATAAATTATTTAACATGGGTACGGTATGTTTGACACTGCAAATGTTGTAATGAATGCGGCTAGTAACAATATTTCGTAGTTGGGTCTCTACTGTCTATACACCCAGTAGCTTTTAACTTCTCATTAGTTCTTATCAAAGGTACATGACATCATTTTGGCTATAATTGTCATATATTAAAAAATATGCTAATTTCATGTATTCCTACGTATATTTGTTGTCAAGCTCATACAAAAATCACAATATTAAATTTAAAAACTACAAATTTTTCGGTGTCCCCTCATTTCTGGCGTCCGGCCCTGGATGCCCAACCGCTATCTACTTAAACCGTCTAACGTTACTGTATATTTGATCACTGCTACTAGTGTTTACATGAAGTGTGTGCATTTCTCTTTATATACAGTTCATAATACGCTTCAAACAAAGTCACCTCATCTACACTTGAATTTTGAACATAAAAATAAGCAGTTGTGGGCTGCTGAACTCATAAATATCTTATTGATTGCAAGTTTTGTTGGTTAACCGTTTTAAAACGCAGCAATTTTCGTGTCTTTCAATTAAAAAGTAATATTAATCCATACCGTATATGTATGGATGTGTGGCAATAGTATAATATCTCTACCAGTCGTTTCATGGTAACACAAAAGCAACCATATCATAATGCACGACATAAGTAACTTGTCGAAATTTCTAGACTACTTCAATCCCGGGCGCATGGGTATCAACCGACCACGTCGGCATTGTGTGGTGCAAGCAAGTGGTGATGGCGATTAACCGATTCCTATTCTCCATAATCGACCCCGCCACTCAACAGCTCAATGAAAATATGGACTTCATACGGTCGAAAGCTAAGATGTACTTCCAGGTGAGTTGTGTGTAGTATACAATTTATAAGTATGCATTGTGTAGGCATTGAGCTACGTATAATGCTAGAAGGTAGTAAAAAATAATTAATGTGCGCGTTTCAACACTGCATGATATTGGACTTCTCTTTTAGGGAGTTCATAATATTTATAGAATTAGGATCAAATACAAATTAAGCTCACTCAATTCTAGATTGTTCTATCTACTCTCTTATTGGTATTGTCTTCCAAAAGTAGTATACGCCTGTTATAGCTTATGTATTTGATTGTGTTTGTAACAATCGTCTTATATCTTTAAAATAGAATTTATTTAAACGATAGATTATAAAATTATTGTTAAACGTTTTGCATGATCATTACTTATTTCATATTTTTTAAGTAAACTAAAATTAAATTGTTATCAAACCAATTAAAAACGCTTTTGGGATATAACAAAGAGATTAAAATATTTTGCATAATCACTTTCTTCATCACTTTCATCATACACAATTTATACTATCACTTTGCTGCTTAAAATTTATTCAATATGCAAAGAATCTTTACACTGGTGTCTGTACTTTGCTGCACAAACTGCTTACGCAATTCAGATACTTTAAGATACATATTTATATCATATTTAATGCACATTATCTTCGATTACAACACTACTGTCATTCACAAACACATCCTTTGATCACATATTTATTATAATCTTGAGCTCTCTCAAACAGCTGCGACATATCTTGAGATTTTAATCCATGTTTCCTGATGTGAAGATGTGCAAACTACGTAATATGGTTTAAATCCATTCCTTTTAATAGATTTTATCACTTGAATAGAATTTTGGGTTGCAAAATCATAACTTTCCAACTACTTTCAACAAATTTAGACAGTTTCTTTTCATAAGGCTAACATTACTATAATACATAAAAACATTGAACCATAGTTTGTTTTATTTACATCGAATTTTATTGCATTGCATTTATTGGGGAAAAATAACGATGGTTTCTCCAGTTGCATGATTATATAAGGGACGATATAAACGACATTTTGTTTTAGGTTTTGCTGTGCTTAATATTTTTGTTGGACCACCCATCCATTTATTACCTTTCTGATTATTTTTATAGTAGTTTCAATTCAACTGTGTTACCAATATAGATTCGGTGAATCAGTGCCCGATGTCATTTATTTTCGATCAGTGTCTGCCATTGTCGATCTTATAATTAGTTGAGATTAAATATTATAAGCCAAAATTAAAAGTGACACGCATTGTAATAACACCAAGCACTGGAGTTTAACGAGTTTAGAATTAAACTTGATATCTAAGTTGTCCTTAACCCGCCGCAAAATCTAATTAAAAAAAGACTTGACAATGAACTATCGTAACCTACTCTAAATTGTAGGAATTGCATTAATATGTATGAGCGGGACAGTAACCCATAATACAGTGAAACCTGGTCAAGTGAGACATCAAGAGACCTGTAAATTTGCTTTAATTATAGAGGTATTCCAATTACCCAGTGTCACAGATATCTAGGTATAAATAAATATCTGTCTCATTTACAGAGACTTCCATTAATAGAAGTCAGAATAAATGTTATTTCGGTCCCCGTTATATCTCATTTGCAGAAGTTAATGAGTACTCAGCATGAGTTCCAGTTATGGAGGTTTCTCGTTAAGCTAGGTCCCACTTTGCCAAGTCTCACTGTATTATGTGTGCAGCTCTTTGAGTGCGCTATAAATTGCATGTGTAATTCAACATACGCCTGTATTTTAGAGCAATCGATCGATCACCTTGAGTCCCAGCACAGCGCATGCGAATGCCCCGATGACCGCCGATGCGTTTTGGTACGAAGATAACAGGAGGGTCTATCAGATCTCCCGGCCCGATATCGACAAGTAAGCTAATGTTTTATTGGTTTGTGTGGGGAGATTTTGGTGGAGGCATTGCTTGTTAATTCACTTGAGAATATGTTGACCTGTAATGGTCTAAAATTTGTCACCGCAATTATATTTCTACTCAATGAGATTGTATAATGCGAGGTACTGCCATAAAGCGCCTAGGTCCAGTCTTAGTCCTAAAAATGGAGGATCCATGTTCGATATTACTTTGTATCTCATGTGGCAAAAGGTTGCCTTAATTTCCTGTAAAAAAATGGAAATACCCATAAAATGTGACAACAATCTTAATTTTCTACTTCAGAGGATAAAATATCGATGAAAATACTGGTTGACATAAGATATGAGGTGTACTTAAAATAAAATATGCTACTTTATGTTGTCAGTGACTTAATAATACACATTATGATTTGTCGTTATTTCGAATGATAATTATATCTTTTAACACGTACCAATAAATCTTCCTACGATATAAGTATTGCCAATACTCTATGTACACTTGGCAACGTGTGCAGTAATTTACATGTGAGGCCGATAACTGCCCTTTCAGTTTTTAAATTCCGTCGCACTGAGGTCATTACCAAATTCATGTTTTGTTTGTAGAAAATATAGTAAACACAGTTGGCACATGTCCAACAATACTAGACATGAGAAATGAATGCGTATTGATATGCTAATGTCAAGGATTTTACACAAGTTTAGAATAAAGAAAGTGATCATAAACGAGATTATGTGGCGGAAGTTAATTAGTTGAATTAAAAGAAAATGTCGAAAAATGTTTTATTAGATCGGGTACATAAATACATTGCTCTATGATTCTACTAATAAGGTTCGGTGAAATCTGGTTTTGTAGCATATTAACACTTCGGGAATAGATGGTTAAACCTCGCTTAATATTAAGAAGCAAGTTGCAAATTCAAAATCGCCTATTAACATGATTAGAAACAATAACTGCCACATGAATTTAGAGTTTATTAGTGTAAACTTTGTAGATGTTTTCACTTTCATACACTAGATTTAATAGCACTGAGAGCAATAATTTAGTTGTCATGGCTATGATAATTTCGCATGTGACATTAATTGATAATAGTAAATTATTTCGCACATCAACGCTACTTGTCAACAAACATAATATTTAAGCCATGTGTTTTAGTATTTTTTAAAGTAAATTGTAGAGGTAGTGAAAATGTTAACCAAAATATGGTAAGGTGGTATGGCATACATTCTGTTAGGTTGTTTGACGTTCGAAGGAATCTAACGTTACGCGATCTTTTCTTACTGGTATGGTAAGATGAAAGCTAGTCCAAATACATCGCAAATATATATTTATACTAGAGAAAAATGCCGTTTGTATTTCTCCAGCAGATACAATTTAGTCGATATATTCTAAATTCATCTCGGAATACGACAAATCTGAGTAGCCTATAAGTTTTTTGCGAGTACATACGAGTAATAATATTCTATGACCACATATCATTTTATTCCCTCTATATACCCAGGGTTTTTTGTGCCTACGTCGAGGATTCCTTTTTAATATAACTTTTCTTGGAACATTGAGTGTGTGCTCTGCGTTTTTAGTCTTAAATCCTCAGATAATAATAAGTATTTTTGATTGTAGATTGACGTACTTAATGATAAGACTGGTAGGATTCCCGCAAAATCGATTCGTCGCCGTAGAAGGAGTCAATGTGAGCGACAGTGACTGGGTGTTTGGATGCAACGCCAAAGACGTTGTGAACACGTACAGATACTGGTAAGTAGATAATAAGACAGCAACCAAACATATAACTGTAAAATATATTGTACTATATATAATTCCTGGTTATTAAAGTTAAAAATAAGTCGAAAGTTGTAGTAGGACAGTTTTTGACAGTTTGTTGTGGAGGGAAGTTGACAATTATTATTTGTTTCCAACTCCTTTTGTTTTTTTCTTCTGATTAATTTCGATGCGGGTTAAGAGACTGGCTGAGCTCCGGAGTTTGATATCAATTCTTTGCGTTTTGTTGATCCTGGCTGACAGGAGTTGCAGTGGTGGGTATGTTGGCTGCAAAATCCCCACAATACTTATTGTACTTCGTGTGGTAAGTAAGACTATCGAAGATCCAAATGTAGGTGCCACGTAATAGGAAATTCATACAGGCCCGGATCGTAGTGTATGATTGTGAAGTATGTTGCTGGTGCCTTATACTTAGTACCACGTCAACATTTAGATTAATATTGAGTGTCATAAATTAATAATGAGGTGGTATTTTAGTAATTTTGGCAAGGTGCGATTATTGCTCATATAGGAAAGTCATCGCGTAACAGCTAAATATACTTGCTAATGCACTGACGTGTCCTGTGTGACGTAATGTAACGAACTTAATTTTACGAAGTAATTTTATTAAAATAGATTTATTTGGTATATTTTCCTACATATTATCCTTGCAACTGTCCTTATAATAATCACAAACGCTATTATCTCAATTATAATCCTTAATGTAATTTGTGTAATTTTGTTTGTCTGTGTGAAGATTGAACCTAAAAGAAATCACCAAAAAGCCACGATGCTATTCGTCTTTTTAATATAATCTTCCACCATCTTTGGTCTCAGTAAGTTCACTGTTGAACACAGAGCATCCGAAAAGGTTACCATATCGACGTGTGGTTAACGCCCTGCATCCTAGCTACTTCCTGTAACATGTATTAAGTTTTGTTTATAAAATAGAGGGCAAACGAACATATAGTTCACCTGATGGTAAGTGATCACCACCGCTCATGAACATCTGCAAGCCATATGGCATAGATATGTGTTGTCGGCCTTTGAGGTGGGAATACTCTCTTTTTTCAAGCTCGCCAGGTCGTATTTATCCGGAAATATTGCTATTAGCAATTGGTACTAGAGGTTTTTAGTAACTGGAAGAAAATGCCAGGAGAAACGTATTGTGGTGAATATCCTACTTCCGAGATTATGTAGATAGCATTTGCAGATTTGCCCTATGTATCGTGACGGAACTAAGTAGCAGCAATAAGTCCATTTTAGAATATGTTGGTCATAATATATTTGTGTCCACATGGATAGCGACTACGGCACATGATTCTTAAAAGCCTGCTATAGTGATTCTTACACAATACCGGCATAATTGTGTCAAAAGATAACCATCTCTATTTCGGCATGCGCTAAACAAAACTCCACTTTTTATTGCACAACAAGAGTGACTTACTCGTGCCGGTATAGAATATAAATGTAATATATCCAATACTACAAATATTTACGGTATGTTTGAATACGACTAAAGGTTTAGGATCGTGAACTAAAATTGTGTAAGATTTCTAGACTGTTATTTTTACTAGTTGACACACTAGACAATACGCACAGCAAAAAATAAGAACACGGTTCTAATTTTAAATTAAAGTACATCGATGACCAAAGACAATAATAAGTTAGATTGCCTTTATATTTACTTTCTTTAATAATAATCAATGATGTTTTTATTACAGTTCTCATGGGACATCTCTATCAGAATTAACTAGATGGACGGGTGCTGCTCCGAAATTCGGCAAGCGCAAATTGGCAACGATTCATTTGCACGACCTAGCGAAACAACACCCCGATTGGACACACGTCGTCGTTAAAGTTTCGCCGACTCGAAAACCTGTGAGATTTCATAATTTTTTTTATAATATTTAATGCGAACATGAATACAACATATAATAAGATTATTTTCTAATTTGATATGTTTGGAAAATATGAAAATATTGGTTATTTTTTTGAAAGTCGAGCCTGAAGCAAAGTCAAATTCATTTTGTTTTTTTTCTATCTCGTAATTATTTCTAAGACAAACCATCGAATAAAGAATAAATAACACTATTTCAAATTTAACAAAATTTATTATTTTTATTATAATACTTTTCTTATATAATATCTTTAAATTATTTATTCGTATTTTCTAATGTTCAGAACAAAAATACTGTTACATGAAAAAAGACAACCATAGCTAATGATGTTTCAACTTCTAGGTAATTCTGAACGTGGACATAAACGATTTAGAATCCCGAAAAATAGAGTTCAACGTAGCACCGACATTTTTCGGTAAAACAGTAGTAATAGAAGAAACAGAACTAGGAAGTCTATTCTATGAGATTATTCTGCCCCACATCACTAGTATCCAACAAGCGTTTCAGTTGTATGTGGAACCTTCGCAGTATTGCAAGGCAAGTCGTTACCACGTGTCGGCGGAATTGCACGTCCCATGGGCACCGAACCACGAATACTATCATTATTTCACGTAAGTTTTTTTTATATTATATGCTTAAATAAATAAATAAAATAAATAACACCCAACAGTGTTCGATCCCCGCACCGAAAGAAATGTTTCTTTCGGGTCTGGGTGTTTGTGAGACCGTAGTCTCTCGTGGATCCTAATACCTACGATACAAGACATAATTGATGGTAATGTGGGGTCAGGACTATGTGTGTAGCTGTTGAAAGTACTTATTTATAATTCTTTGGTTGATAAAAATAAGTATAGCATTGAAATAATAGGAAACAATATTTTGTACAAGCAATATAAAAAAGTAAGATATACCTAGTCAGGTCATAAATTCTGTCACATGTTTAAAAAACAGTTTCCACAAAGTTCGTCAGGACTGTATTTTGATACACAACTGCATTCGTTTTTACACCTTTCTCACAAAAATGTACCTCTGTTAAGCCCCAATATGAAACTCCCAACCATACCATGAGCGAGGATGGAAAATGACCTCGTTGGATAGGTGGAATACGGTTGCTCGCTTCTTCAATATTGTGTGTGTGCACCTTAGCATTTTGTTTGTTGTAGCTCTCTTCTACGGTAATTATTTTTTCATCTGAAAAAAGAATTTCCCGATATTGTTTTCCCGCGTACCGCTTCAACAAAGCGCGGCATCTCTTCAGTCTCAGGTCCATTAGACGAGCATTCAAACGATGTCCTGTTTTTCTTCGATATGCCCGAAGCCCTAAGTCTTCTTTAACACCCTTTTCACCGTGGTTCTGCTTAACCCCATCTGAAGGGCCAACAGTTTCTGCTAACGTTTGGGATTTTTTTGAATTCGCGCCTGCACAGCTTTTATCACTGCTGGAGTCCTAACAGACCGAGGGCGACCACTTCTTGACCTGTCATCTACACTAGAGTCTTCATTGTATCGTTTGATGGTACGATAAACGAATCTTTTGGTTATATTCAAATTTTTCAGTATGTCAAAATTTGAATTGGCGCGTAACCGCAACGATGCAACGCATAACTGCAACATGGTCTTCTTTAAGCGTCCACACCATATTTAAAAATGAGTATAATTCTAAAAAGTATACATTTTTATTTTCATGAATAATTCGTAATTCGAATTCAATAAACTTTTTTGTGGCCAGCATTCTAAAAGAAAATATTTTACTGTGTGACAATACTTATGACCTGACTGTGTATAAATAGTATATTTAGTAATCTAATCATTTTCCATCAACCTGTAAATTATTTTTAAACTTAATTTGCATAAGTTTCAAATGAGGTATCATTAGTTTCTTGGCCCCTATTGATATCTGTTCCGTAAAGAACCAGTTTCACCAGTTCCTGATAAAGTCCCTGATAGTTATCTGGCACACATCTAGAAAGAAAGAAAGAAAGAAAACACCTTTATTTGTCACTTATCACAACGCACACACTCATATAACATAAATTTACATACACCATACAGAAATATAAAAATTAAAAAAAAATATTTGTTCGTCGCAAAAAGTGACACGTAGGTGACCACTCAGCATAATGTTGCACTGCGGCGCGAGCCACAGCGCAACGCTGGTTTTCAGTGGTCACCTTGAGTGACATGCGAACGTCAGCCGACATATTAATATTATTTAAAAAAAAATGATCTTATTAATGCATAAATATATAAAAAAAACAATGACTACAACAATAATAAAAAAAATAATGACATAAAATCTTCCTTAACTACACCTAAAAGTAACCAACATAATTATACAAACATAAAATAAAAAAGTTTATACAAATTAATAACAATAACAACAATTAATAACAAGCCTTTGCACAGTTCTCTGTCCCGCTTCGACACGCCAAGCACACCAGGTTAGTTGCGCGCCTCGCCGCCCGCGCCCGCGCGAGCCCTAGCATTGCACAATAAACAGAAAATGCACTCTGCAGTCGCCCGACGACAGACATCTGTCAAATAAAATACAAAATTTGCTTGCAAAAGTTCCTAAATTTGTATTTATATGACAAATGAGTGTCAGATACCTATCAGGATGTTCGGCTCGAAGGATCAAAATTTAATTTCATCATTTTTAATTTCAGGCATACGAACACGGCTCCGATGAAAATTCGACTAGTAGCGAGCAAACCCTTAAAAAACTATTCAGATCAGTCTGTCAAAATTACTCTACTTCTGGATCCTCAGTGCACGTTTTCTGTAAGGTAATCATATTTTATATTTTTAATACTTGACTATTTTTTGCAAAATTAAGTACTTCTGCAATATTTTATAGATAATACAGCAATTATGTTTACTATAAACTTATAATTGTTCTTTATAGACAAATAGTAATTATTTGGTTGAAATATCACTGTTTGTATATTAGAAGTAGTTTAATGCTTTACTTTTTGTAATTCACAAATTATAAAACAAAGATTTGATGATATTCATTTGATGGTCTTGGTATAGTTGGATCCTATTATGTACTGCACCTTATACTTCTTTTTTCAGCATCGCCATCTCCTGGTACCAACGTTTGGCCCAACTCGTGCGCAACTACATCCCTGTGCTTATACCGTACATGAGCGGAATTATGCTATTGGTATTCGCGCGGTCTATTGAGAAATTCGTCGAAACTGGAAACTGGATATCGGTCCGAGCGGCCATAATATCTCTAGTGAGCTCTATGATAGAACCGCAATTGTGTTATGGGGCTGTTGTGGCCGTTACTATGCTGATGACGTAAGGATTTTGCATTATTTTTTTTGGTAAATAAGGCCAGCGGAGACCGGGTTGGCACGGCAAGGGATTTAATTTTTTACCAAACAATATTCAAACTTATCCCGTCGGATGCAAATGTCCTAAGGCATCATACGCGATATCAATTTAAAACAATGGAATTTATTTCGTAATTCCCGTCAAATAAGTTTGAATATCCTTTTGTAAAAATTAAATGCCCTGCTATTCCGGTCTGCACTGGCCTTAAATAGAGGGTTTATTGTAGGATACTGTTCAATATCATATGTGGATTTTTTTTACGTGAGATTGTGATGCACTTGATGGTAGAGTAAGTGCCAGTTAACATAATTCTGCTGGCTTATTTAAGAAAAAAAAATGCTCTTTTTCTGTATATTAATATTCGACCGAATAACTTAAGTAGATGATAGGCACCGCAGACGTATCAGTTTTTTATTTTTTAATTTGTTTCCTATTGCAAAAAAAATTGATGACTTTTCACAGCTTTCGGATATTTAGGTAATAAATATATAATAACTATCGAATGGTTTTATAATAATACCCGAGATGATATTCCAGGCAACTAGAGAACTGGACGTCGTGGTTCATAAGCGCGGGGTGGAACAACCGCGAGTTGCAGCTCATGTTCGTGTTGTCGGGCGGGGTGTTTCCGACTGTACTCGCGGCTCTCACCTTCGTGTACACCATCGCGTCCGTCATACAGGCCGTGCTGATGTTCTCGTCGCAGGTCACGCATCGGTTCTTCTTCAGGTGAGATGTTCACAATTCAATAAAAATAAGGAGTTATTTATAATTTAACATATTTTATACATTTGAAAAAATCCGGAATCGATTTTTTTTAATACTTTACATAATTGTATATAGGTGGACTGTATGCCTGAGGCATTATCTACCAGTTGAACCTAGGGTGACGCATAGAAAAATGCATAAACCGGCAAGCGCATTGTCGGAAGTCCGTCTAGTGAAGGGATAATCCAACAAAGATTGCAGTAAAGAGCTGGATTGGGCCACCTTACCGTAGATAGCTTTAAGAATCCTAACGGGACACCTGTGTTTAACAGTGGACTTTCTGTGTTTGAAAATTAATTTTGATGAAAATTACCTCCGGTTTTGATTAGTTTTGTCTATATTGTTTAATATATCTATATATTTTTATAGGATTGTTTGGTGGGGTGCCGGCAGTTTCGCCGAACAGTTAGCCGCAGGTTTGCAGAAAGTACCTTTGGTAGTCAGCATTGGTCTGTTGTTTGGAGCGCCTTTGTCATGTGGAGCCGCTTCATTAGTCGTCGGTGCCGCTTTTTACGCTTTTATGGTAAAATAATTTCATATTTTTCAGAAACAGCCTCTGTATTGTTTGCTATTTAGTTCTATATTCTATACAGCTTTCACGTTGTACAGATGTATAATCATTAGTATTTTTATAGTAATTTTTTTCGACCATAGGAATTCGGTTTGAGGTACAGTCACGAGCATAAATATATTACTATGGGGAGATTGGCAAAAATATCTGTCCCAAGATCGAGTTCAATAATATCTGTCTGCACGTACGCTGCAAAAATATCTGATGTCATCAGGCAGCATAATAAAGTGGCATCAAAAATATGTGATGAAACATGTACATCAAATAATTGTGATAACCTTTCGAAGCAAAAATATGTGACGTTACAGGTGGCAAAATGATATGATCACTCGTGGAGAGCAAATACATGTATCGTTTTATATTTCTGTAATTTGCATTGATTCCTCACGAAAAGCATAAATATGTGACAACAACTAGGTGGCAATAATATCTGACATCCCTTCAATTTCTTCTTCTACCTGGCACTATCCCGGCCGGTGCCAGGGTCCACCTTCCTGCAATATCTACTCCATTTCGCCCGATCTTCGGCATCCTCAATAGTAAGGCCATTGACCCTAAGATCTTCCTTGACAACATCTAGCCAGCTTTTCTTTGGTCTGCTCTTCGGTCGAGGTCCAAGTGAGAATATTCAGGCTCAGGCACACATTAACGACGTACACCTGTGGTTTCCTGAGGACGTGACCATACCATCTCAAGCGGGATTCCTGAGGTTTATCTGCCACATCACGGACACCAAGACTGCCACGGAAGTGCTCGTTACGGATTCTGTCCAAGAAGCTTATACCCAAATGGAGATTGCATTCCGTATGACATGATTGCATTCCGACAATGAATGAACTTCATTCATCGATCTTCTTCTTCTTCTTCAGCCTATATATCCACCCAATGCTGAGTATAGGCCTCTTGTAATGCACACCAGGATGGTCTGTCCAGGGCAATCCTCAGTCAAATCCAGTTTCTTCCCGCCACGTGAACCAGGTCGTCGGTCCACCTCGTCAAAGGTCTGCCCCTGTTTCCATAACCGGTTCTTGGTCTCCATTCAAGTACTGCTTTACTCCATCTGCCATCATTCCTGCGGCATATGTGGCCCGCCCATTTCCACTTTGTGCGAGACGTGCGATAGAGCCTCGTCTCTGTTATGGACGCCCGCAACACCTTAAACGGGCGTCCAAAAAATAGTCGTAAGTGGGGGTCGTCCGGGATCCCTATAGTGGATGGACCAACAATGGTTTTGCACGGGGCGGTAACGCGTACGTAAATCGGGGCGCTTTTCGTCCGATGCCGTCACAATGCATGTGATGGTCTTCGAGGAGTTTTTAGTCAGTATGCTGGCGCAGGTATTACTAGGGACTATTACTACGCATGGTGGCGCAGCGAATCGTCAGGGGTTACCGCACGGTCTTGCACGAGGCGGCCTGCGTTCTAGCGGGAACTCTGCCCTGGGAGCTGGATGCTAAGACCCTCTCGTCTGTCTTCTTTGGACGAGAGGAGGCGTCCCAGCGCGGGCAGAGACTGGTGTCCCGAGAGGTCGAGGCAATGTTGGCCTCCCTCCGCAGGACCGCCGTGGAGGAGTGGCGTTCCAGGCTGGAGAACCCAAGTGCTGGCACGAGGACCGTCGCGGCAGTGCGACCTGTCCTCCAACAGTGGTTGGAGAGGCGCCACGGTGCGCCGACATTCCGGTTGACGCAGGTGCTCACCGGGCACGGCTGCTTCGGTGCGTACCTGTGTCGCGTAGCCGGAGCCGAGGAGTCCACCGTGTGCCACCACTGTGGCAACTGCCTCGAGGACACGGCCCAGCACACACTGGAGGAGTGCCCAGCCTGGAACGAGGAGTGCAGCGCTCTCACTGCGGTTTTGGGTGGAGACCTCTCGCTGCCGGCCGTGGTCGCCGCCATGGTCGGCAGCCAGAGGTCGTGGCGAGCCATGCTCTCCTTCTGCGAGCGCGTCATGTTGCAGAAGGAGAGCACCGAGCGGGATCGCGAGCAGAACGATCCCGCTCGTCAGCACCGCAGTCGACGTTCGAGGCGCCGGGACGCCAACTAACCCGGCGCCGCAGAGGCCACACGGGGCCGCCTTCCCTATCCTGGCGGCCCCCGAGACGTAGCGCTATACGCGTCTGAAGCCGCGTCGCTGCAAGCGACTTAAGCCGAGTCGAAACTGTGAAGGGACGCGAAGATCTTGTCATTGAGCTCAACCGGACCTTGGATCTCATTTTTACATGGGGTTCCAGGAATATGGTTGAGTTCAATGCCAAGAAAACCCAGGTGTGTGCGTTCACGTGCAAAAAATCCCCGTTCTCTCCCCTCCCCATTCTTCAGGGTGCTCCCCTCTCAATGCGGAATGACCTAAGTATCCTTGGTGTGGATATCCGCTGTGATCTCAATCCAAGGGACCACATCGAGGGCGTAATAACTGCCACATCACGCAGGGTTGGAGTCCTGAACAGGGTGCGTCGGTTTTTCACGCCCGGTCAGCTTTGTCGCTTATATAAAGCGCAGGTCCGGCCGGGTATGGAGTACTGCTCGCACCTCTGGGATGGATCCGCCCAGTACCTGCTCGATGCCTTGGATGGATTGCAGCGGCGGGCCATCCGCATTGTCAATGATGCAGACGTTACGAGCAACTTAGAGTCGCTACAACTCCGGAGGGATGTCGCCTCTCTAAGCGTGTTCTACCGCCTGTATCACGGGGAATGCTCTGAGGAATTGTATAACTTGATCCCCTCCTCTCCATTCCTTACCAGAACCACGCGGGCTGGTTTGCGAAGCCATAGCTTGTCGGTCCAAACCATCCCGGCGCGAACCAAACGGTTCTATAATTCTTTTTTGTGCCGCACCGTCAGGCTGTGGAATTGTTTGCCATCTCACGTGTTCCCTCCTTCCTACAATCCTGGGTCCTTCCGCCGTGGTGTGAAGAGGCACCTTAGCAGGCCGGCATAATTGTTTCCATTGGCATGGGACTGCCGTCCGATGCCAATGGATACTCTGCCTGGGCGGCATTTGCGCTTACCATCAGGTGCAATGCAGCCACAATGCCGGGCCATTATAAAAAAAAAAAAAAAAAAAGCGGCAGTGCACGTGGAGGCGGTCCTGGCGCGTCTGTTGAGCGGTATCCCGGGGCCGTCTCCAAAGTGCACAGATGGTGGCCAACGCGGGGTTTTTAGTCGGTATTTCGGTGCGCAGACTACGATAGGGACCCGACCCAGCATCACGACTCGCTGGGCCGGAAGGCGCACCGGTGAGTCCGACACACCCCCGCCCCTTCGGGGGTGGGATGGTCCGTAAAGGGATTTTCCCCGCGAGAAAAAAAACTAGGGACCCAGGTCGGCCAAAGCATCCACATTATGCCGGGCTTGAAGGCCCACTGATAAACCCCTTTCGGCCGGGAAGCCGAGTACCCCAGGGAGCTTAATAGCTTTTTTCTTGATAAAAAAAAAACATATCATTGCCAGTCCGCCCCGTGACGACGAAAGCTGTAAAGTAATCGAAACGTCGGGAAGTTAAAAATGTAAAAATTAAACTAAATTCGCGATAAAATCCGTAAATAATAGTTTTATTTCAATATTATTGCCACCTAATTGTTGTCACATATTTATGCTTTTCGTGAGGAATCAATGCAAATTACAGAAATATAAAACGATACATGTATTTGTTCGCCACGAGTGATCATATCATTTTGCCACCTGTAATGTCACATATTTTTGCTTCGAAAAGTTATCACAATTATTTGATGTACATGTTTCATCACATAATTTTGATGCCACTTTATTATGCTGCCTGATGACATCAGATATTTTTGCAGCGTACGTGCAGACAGATATTATTGAACTCGTTCTTTGGACAGATATTTTATGCTAATCTCCCCATAGTAATATATTTATGCTCGTGACTGTATCTATAGTTTAGAATTAAATTCCCATTACATCTAGACTCGAAACGAATTATAAAATCCGAGCGTTTCGTAAAATTGGCGATGCATAAATATCTCAGCCTGCGAAACATACTAATTTTTTTTTCGAATTGTTCTATTATTCTTAAATAAATGTATTATTTCAGATATCGAAAATGTACGAGGAATATCTTGAGGACTACTTCCTTACCCGAGCATTGATATACTTCCGCAGTATAATGAATAGAGTAAGGGAGCCCCAGCGGCAAGAACAGGCTCAACAAGCCAATCACAGCAACTCTGATTCAAGACACAACCAAGAACCAAGACAACCCATTAATGGAGCTGAAGAGGAACTGAACGAACAATCCAGCAACTTGAACTTCCATTTTACGATGTTCCTTCTGTGGTTAACCGTCGCTATGGTCAACCTCCCCGCGTTGTTAACATGGGCCAGGAACTATAAGTAATATATTTTATTTTTATACCTGATGATTTAATAGAATAGCATATATTCTTGTCGTTTTCGCTCGATTTTGCTCCTTCTGGACAAGATTTGTGTTCAATATCGATAATTAATTATCTATCATAGCTTATGCTTCGCTATTTGCATAGCAGTTATAAGTACAGAATAATCGCTTAGCCGAGTTAATTTTGCGGTGGATTTTTAAAGACTCTTTTTTTGTTTTAGTGAGGAGCGAATTCTCAAAATAGATACTTCATTCATCACGGGTGTGGTGATGTCTCTTTGCTCTATTTGCTTGTGGCAAATGGGTGGTCCCAGGAAGAACTTGTAAGTACATAAAATTAAAGAAAAGTTTAATAAAGAGATATAGATGTCAATGTCTTTTTTATGTATTCTGTTACATAGGGGATAATCAATTTGCATATAGGCACAGGAAAAACATATTTAAAATTTTATTGATTTAATAGTTCATAAAAAATGTTAATGTGTTTTGATTTGTATACTGTTGTTTCAGGCAATACCGGGTGGTGAAAAATATGATCTATTTCATTGCACTAATTGTGTTGGCTTTGGGATCAACTTCTTTATTCCTGGTTAGTCATGGAATTACATTGGCAGTTTCCATGTTCACTTTACAGCAATTCTTTGATAAAACTGACAATGAACATTTCTGTGGCTGGTTTGCAAAGAAAGAATCAGATGATAAAGATGACAAGGTACTAACAGGAAAAAAGAAAGGTAGTAAAGATAAGACAGATGAAAATAATATACCAGAACACAACGAAATTAACGCAGAAAAGAAGGAAACTAAACAAGAAAGCAATGAATCTAAACAAGATTATAAAGAAAATAACCCAGAAAAGAATGAAACGAAACCAGATCAGAAGAAAATTAAACCAGGAGAGATAGATACTAAACCAGACCAAAATGAAATTAATCTAGAACAGAAGGTAACTGAATCAGAACAGAAGGATAATAAAACAGGCGAGAAGGATAATAAAGCAGGAGTGATAGATAATAAACCAGAACAAAAAAAATATAAAACAGGAGAGAAGGATAATAAACCAGAACAGAAGGATAATAAATTAGGAGCGAAGGAAGCTAAACCAGAAGAGAAAGAATCTAAATCAGAAAATAAGGCAACCAAGCGAAATGTTAAAGGCGAACCAGGTGAACAAGCTGCCACTGTATCGACAAACAGCAACGAGGAACCTGGCCAGTCAGATCAAGCTGAAATTGAGGATGAAAACAATTTGTTATATAAAATAAAGAAACTCAAGGAGAAATTTAGCTTCTTAGAAAATTATTCGAATTGAACATGGCAAAATATGGATGATACTTAAATTCACATTAGTTAACTTATTGTTCATTTTAGTGTTATATGATTTGATTGTGTTGAATATAATTTTTATACAATTTTGTACTCACTTGATGAGGATTTTCGTTATGTTTTAGTAACAAAGGTGTATGTTTTTTTTAATTAATACTTTTTAGCTTCGATCAAATATACACTAGATACACAGTTCCCTGTAAAAGTTCTGTTAAAAAGTGGCACCGATGCATGACATTAAAAAGAGTAAACAAAAAGTTCACATATTCCAAATATATTAAAACAAATTCCACCTTATTCCTGGAGCTTAAAGTAGCTTTTCACATAATATTGTCTAAAGTTCTGTGACGTTTTGGAAGCAACGGTCGGTGCGTGACTGAAGGCGAAAGAGTGCTTAAAGCACTGTTGTATCTAGTGTATATTTGATCGAAACTTTTTAGTGATAAAAACTAAAAATGGTAGTCTGTATGCAAAAAGAATGAGCTGAAATGGAATGTGATGACGGACTGTAGTCCTTTTTAGGATTTTAAATATACTCTTTGAGATTAAATACATAATTTAAATATATAAATATACTAATCAAATGCATTTATCTTTAAGACAATGCTGTAGCCAAAGATTTAGTATATAAGGTATTTGTGCCACATAAAAACATCTGTGGATTCAAAATTTTAGATGTTTTAATGAATGTTTTATTACCATCATAGGAAGCTGTTGTGAATATTAGTAACGGCAGCATTAATTATATTTTACGCATATAAATGTTACTCATTGGATGTTGAATGTATATTCAATGTAAACTCAATTACACATAAATTAATCATTAAATTAAAATATCAGCAACTATTATGTAGAGGTGTGTATTTACAGAAAAAATTAAAAAAAATTACTAGTCACCTATTGCAACTAGCCATAAACCTACACACCACAGTGGAAGTTTTCTTCTGTCCAATCGAATTTGCTGAGTAGCATATACAATTTGATTATTGATGTTAAGAATGACAACCTAAGTATAGTATAAATTTGCCATACAAGCCACTTATTGGTCTGGCCTATTTTAATCTTAAAACTTAAAATAAATATATGATACAATAATATACAAGGACCCTCAATTTTAGTAGTTTATAAAAAATACTTTTGTTATATCTATGAACTTTGATGAAATTTTATGTATATTTAACTGGATATTTAGACACTATTGAAACATGCTTTTTCTGGTAAACAATGTATTTTAACTTGATGTCTGTTATATCAAATGGTATCCAATAAAACAAATGCAAACTTATAAGCTATTTAATTTGAGAATAACTTCGTCCAATACAGTTAAATAAGATATGGAATTACTAAATGCATTTATTTTTTTCCCTTCTTGCCTGATGGTTTTTCTTCAACGCTTCTTGGGTTCTGCCAGTTGAGGGGATTGCGACGGTACATGGGCCACGGCGGAACAGTCAGCACCGCAGCTAGCAAAAATCCGGCACCAAGAATGTAAACCGACTGGGAGAACTGCTGTACAATATAACCCCACACAAAACCAACTATGCTAAACAGCGTAATTATTGCTCTGTAGAGTTTTTCCGCTTTCGCCTGACCCACGTAATCAATGTGGGTCGGTATGGATGAAAAGAAATCCATTTTTATATAAATTCTTCTAGACAATCACAACTCCTAGAAATGCCACCACAACAAAATTTGACATCAACAGACACGTCAGTCCAAAGACAGAGTATCAAGCACCACAGACTAATGTAAGGAATTAATGTAAATTGGAATTTGTTGGAATTTGGAATACGAATGATTTTAATTTTTGATTTAAAGTTCTTTTTTTTAATAAAAAAACATTTTTTGCCGCATGGTTTTGCCGGCGTAGAAGGCGAAGGGTCCAAATTCACGGTGGGGATCAAATCTGATCGATGCTTTTTGAACAAAAATAATCTAAAATCATTATTTCTCCCTTAATTGTAACCAAGGTGGATCAAATTGATTTTTATACAAGACATCGCGTCTCATCGTTTCTTTATATTTTTTTTCGAGTTTTGATTGCACAACTCTTGCTATATTTGCCACAAAGAGAATAAAGAAATTTTTGCTATATAAAGTTGTAATAATTAGATTCTAAAATGGATGAATGTTTAACTTATTATTGTATCATCCACGCATCATCCACGCTAGTATAATTGTTTTTTAATAAGCAGCAATAAATAGAAAAGAGTATTCTATATTCTTGACGAAGAGTAATTTTATGATTCATGATTTGTAGCAACTAGCAATACTGGAATGCATTTTCCCGTCAGTCGATTGTCAACATTCAGTACGATCAGACTCATTAGGTTAATTTTAGTTAAACAAAGATATTTTAGTTTTATTATTCAAAAGTACAATAAATCAAAATTAATTAAACAAAATGACAACATTCAAACAAGTTCCTCTCACATGCGGTGGCCATACTAGACCAGTTGTGCATTTGGATTTTAGTGACGTTACAAAAGATGGATATTATTTGATATCTGCTTGCAAAGGTGAGTTTTTGGAACTAATACGCTTTCGGGGTGCCTTTTCGCCTTGGCCCAGATGTAGCTGTAAGTCTATTAAGATTGTTTGGGTGCATCGGTGGTGTTTTGGTATGACAGATGTTGTGTCGCGATGTATTGGCGAGGCCTTCACTTTTCTTGTTTGTGTGGGGCTGAGCGTTGGGCCGGCGTGCATTCTATGCATGCTGTGACCTTCTCTTTCCGGACATGCAGGAAGCACCTTGAGTATCCGCTCGTATGTTTCCTCAGCGGCAGTTTGCCTTGGGCTTTGTGTCGTGCTTTTTATTCACGTAGCCGGTACATGACATACAAGTTCCACGCCTTTGTTCATGTATGAAAATGTTGTAGGCACAGAAAAATTTGTTCCTATACTGCTTGTTGACATTTCACCCATTCTAGGTCACCTTGTGTCTGGCCAAGGTTTGATGTACTTGACATTAATGATTGTGATATGGGAGGTAGGAACATGTTACAGATTTACTTTCATCATGTTAAACCTTAAGGAAACTGATTAATAACAGATAATTGTTCTTCCTAGTCTTGTATGTGTAATTGGTCTTTGATTTGATTTGATTTAGTTATCTACTTTGTAATTGTGATTATAAGATCTGAATATTATTGTCAATATTTTGAAGCCAATGTTGTAAACTATTAGCCATGTTTTAATTTCTATTGAGAATGGTTCAATCTCAACTTTCACATAAACTAATGTTTTGAATAATGTAATGTAAACAATTATTTTTAAATAACACTTCACTCTCTGTTCTATTTGGTGAATTTAGAAAGTTTGTTCTTTTTAAATTAAAGATTTGAATTCTGATTGGATCTTCTCATTTTGTGTTTTTGTTCATACTTTGAAGTGTTTGGTTATTGAATTGGTTGATTATGCATTACAAATCTAAGTTAATTGTGGGTTTTGACAAACATAACTACTGTGTGATTGTACTACCAATCCTTGTTTTTAATTAATAAGTCAGTCACTCTTACTCAAGTGTCTCAGTAATTTAATCTTTATAATACTGAATATAAGCATTAATAATTAAATCTAAAAAAATGTGATCCAAAGGTTGAAGTCAATGCCCTCATAAAACTATGATAAATAGATTTTTCAGAGCTATGATATTTTATTATTATACTAGAAGTCTATAAATGCAATATTCTATATAATATAGCATACAATATGGGTATTTCTCATGGTAGTGCATTGTGTGAATAAATATGAAGAGTTATGTGATTTATTTTTATTGTTAAAGATATTATGTGGTTACCAAATCATTTTATAACAATGAAAGAGGTCTAGGAAATCTGATTCCATAAAACACAAAAAAATATATAAGGTAAAAGCACCAATGCTCGACACTGAACCAATAGATGACACTTTCGAAAAAATATTTTCTAATAAGAAAACTAAATATTTTAATGACATTGCTCCTAATTTTAAAGCCACCTCGTACCATTTATGATATATGCCCAAAAGCTTGTTTGCACTGTCAGAAGTAAATTTATATTTTTTTGTTAATTGACCACAAACAGTGTGATTTCGCGCCATTATGCGCGTAATTCTTAGCGTTTTTCTTAAGGAACTGATTTTCAAACGGTATGGTTTTGTCTTATATTATATGACTTTTGGCTATATCGGGTTTCGATATTATATGGATATTACATTATTGATTTATTTGGACCATTTCCTTGTTATTTTGGCTTGTTTTTGTATACATTTTTAGTGGTGTCTACTATTAGTTCCAGAAATTGATCAAAATCTAAAAGATGACATGTGTGAACTTGGTAGTTTATTTTATTTATTTATTCTTATTTATTTCATTTGTTTATTTTATTTAAACATTGCAAAATAATAAATATTTATTCACAAGTAAAATACACCTTGCTTAAACAATATTATTGTGATTCGTCCCTAAGAAACATTATTAAACACTGTATACACACGGGCTGTAGCTCGAAACCGACTTTTTACACTGAGTGTAAACAATGCGTACGGGGAGCGAACAGCTAAATACCTTATACCTCAACTTATTAATGATATACCTACCGACTTAGCTAATAAAATTACACCTTCTAATATTAAATATAAATTGAAAACGTTCTTTATTAACAATCAATAACTTTATTTTGTTTAATGTATCTACAGTGTCTACTGAATTTGGAATTACCATGTATTTGTAAAGTGCTAATAGATATTATAAAGTACATTTTACTGTCGTATTGTTGCTGTTGTAAACTCTTGTTAGCTCTAGTATAAACCTCTGTGGTTTGATAGTAGCTACATTGTAAATTATGTATTTCTGTTTAAAATAATAAATTTTAAAAAAATAACTTTATTGTACACCAGAAAAAAAAATATATACAGAAATTAAAACAATATTTATAACAAGTACAATCGGCGGCCTTATTGCACTAGGCAATCTCTTCCAGGTAACCTTTGGATGGATAAGAGACAGGAGAGAGAAAGGGCAGTCTAGGATGTATAGTGACAAAATAATATATCTACAAATAAACATTTTAAAACACAAAATAAAAGTAAAACATATATATATAAATACATACAACATACATATATATATATATGCATACACATACATACAATCTGTGCTCGGTTTGATTTTACATTATAATTTTTTGATAACACATAATATTAAAATGATGTTATAGTCATGTCTATTATTAGTGCCAATTGATGTCTATTATTGGGGCATCTGATTTTTTATACTGTCATCTATTAGTGACTACGGCAATCCTATGAAAATATATATATTTTTATATAAAATAATGCAATCGTAATTTTATTATTATGAAATAGTTAAATTTCAAATGTTGCCCTAACAGTAAAAGAAAATGTAACTTTAATTTTTTGAAAAACATTTTTGAATTTTGAGAATTAAGTTTGATTTATCCTTAAATTGTCTGCTATTGGTGCTTTTACCTTATATATAAAAACACTATTATATAATTAATTTATAATAAGTCTTATAAGATTCATGTTGAAATATATTATGTTGATGAAAAGATAAATGTAGGCAATAGGTATAACCTCAATGTATTTGGATAAAACTGAAGTGGAATCCTATGAGAGTAATTTTGAATTTATGGACAATCCAAAAGTGAATGATACATTTTCACATAATTGAAGGTTCTTAAGAATAAGTGCTTAAAAATATCTATGCAGGTTCACATTACCATATTATTGTCTTTTACTCATTAATTCATGAATATTTTTGTATTTTAATTATCCTGATCTTACAGCAAGATCAGTTATTCTAAAATCAGATTTCAGTTATTATTTTCATGTGTATACTTTTTATTTTATTTATTGAGCTTTGTTAAGAAAAATTATAACTGATGGTAATAAAGACGTACAATCTAGTGGCATGTGAATTAATACTTTATCTATACCTGACACAATGACTTGTGCCTTATTTGGAATCTTATTGGATTTCAAAGTGAAGTCTTTTGTTAAACTGGTATAACATACAATGTTTTCCTTTTTAGATGGCAAGCCTATGTTGCGACAAGGTGAGACTGGTGATTGGATTGGAACATTTGAAGGCCACAAAGGAGCAGTTTGGGGGGTAGCTTTGACACAAAATGCTAATCTTGCTGCAAGCGGAGCAGCCGATTTTTCAGGTATTTATTTTTAGATTGGTAGTGAGGTATGTTGGTAATTTTGACAGCCTCCGTGGTGCAATCGATTAGACGCCGCCTGTGAAACGAGAGATAGAAATGTATTTGTGAGACCGAAAAGTCTCTCACAGATCCCGATACCCACGACACAAGACTCGTGTGAGGACTATGTGACTGTTGCGTGTTATTTATTTATTAAACATTTGGAAAGGGGCCACATAGTTGCAATCTATTTTTGTACCTAACAGACTTTTTACATATTTAGATGGGCTATAGTAATAATTTGTTAATTGTACAGACATCTAATAATGGATGGAGAAAAATAATTAAGTGATCCTTTAGTATTACATGCTGTCTGGTGACCAATATAAAATACAATAAAAAGAACGAAAAAAAAAAGACAAGAAAACAATCTGTGTGCAGACTTTCACCATGACACACATAAAATACATAGGCTATAAAAAACTAAGCTATTTTTCATTCAGATGTATTTGAGTGCATTTCCATGTTGTTTTTGTTACCTTTGGAACTTGCTTGAAAGTATAGCCTAAGGCAGTAAAGGTTGTTTTCTAATGCGGTGAAAATTTAAAATCGCAAAAACAGAAAAACATATTACAGCACCATGCTTAACTTGTAAATTTGTGTTTTTTGCGTAATGCGTTTGCGTTTACCTCACATCAGATGTTCAATCAGTGTTATTTTCATACAAAATTTCCCCAAGGTGCATTTATAATTCGTTGTTTTGGTGACGCATTCAATGTGCTAACTAATTAGCTACTCATCCATTAGCTCAAACAAAGGCAGCACTATATTCTTTATATATACTTGGGTGGGGCAGTCTGTTAATATGTAAATAGTTTTAGTTACTAAAAACTGTAATGAGGGCGTCTTTATTTTCGTTTGCGTTTAAAACAAGACAAGTAGCTTTTGTTTCAATGTTTTTTTTCCTCCAATATAGATGCCACTTCTAATGTGTAAGTATATTGACAGACGTTGTAGATACGTGTTTATTTAATTTGCCTTTGCTATTTATAAATGTATACCATATGAACTAGTTTTGGTGTCCCACTTCCCAGTATTGAATTTCTATAACAAACAGCATAACTTGTTAAAATGTATTCACTTAATTATCATATAAGTATGATTAACAAAAATCATTTCATATACAATGCGTGGTTACCTGTGTTGGTAACGGACCAGACGGGGCTGTCGACATGTCCACGATGGTAACGAGTTCAAATCCTAGGGCACACATCTGACTTTTCGGAGTCATGTTTGTATTGATAGTCAATCACCATTCACCACGCACTATAAATGTGTTAAAAAACATCGTGAGAAAACTTGCATACTTGCATACATATTTAATATAGATATATTTAAATCAGTCCATAAATAATAGGCTTAGTACTTAAATATTTTTTTTATTATATTTTAAACTGATTATCATAATATTTATTTGGTTAGTTTGGTTTTATCATTTCAAGTAGTGCTGAAAACGCAAAGAACATTGACAGTCTGTCATTATCCACTTTTTAACTCTGATCGTGGTATAATTGGAATAATTAAGCTGTATAATGTTTTAATTTTCTTTTTATTTACGTAACGTAAAATGTTGAATGTCGACAATCACAATAATTTGCGAATGTCACATGAAAAGGTCACTTATTAAACTTGCTCTCGACTTTCTTATTACAAACCCAAAAATAGTATTTTATTTGATTTGTCAGTTTGCCCCAGAGAATAATGGACTATGTCTCCGATCCATCAAACAGCAGGACGCCGTAAATTACGTTCGTCTAAGAGTGGTCTTTAGCTGTCATTTTTTCCTCTCAACCTTAAGGCGGAAACATATTACTGAAACGCCATGCCACCCGACCTGACGCGACACGTGTTGAATCAAGTCAAATCGTAGTATTTTTATGACCACACTCCGTGGCGTGGCGTTTCAGTAATATGTTTCCGCCTTTAGTCTTCGGGCGACGTGCCCACAGCTCAGCTCACTTCCACTTCAGCATACTAATCTTTCGATTATTTGATTCCAGCCAAACTATGGGACGCAAGATTCGGTGAGGTGGTGCACACGTTCGACCACGAGCACATAGTGAAGAGCGTCAACTTCAACGCTGACGACACGTTGCTGCTCACCGCCAGCAATGAGAAACTAATACGGGTGTTTGACCTCAACAAGCCTGAGACTGGACGTGAGTTTGTATTTCAATCTCATATATACCATCTTGTTTATAATGGCCTTCTTTAAATGAGGAGAACGAATATAAAAAAATGATTTCAACTATAGAAGGTTTGCAGATCTCCAAGATATCATCTCCATCATCATCATAATCTTTGGTCGCAGGACGGACGTAATAGAACATAGGTTTCGTTCAAAGCATAAGTATTGAATGAAATGTTATTATGATTTTAAGTTCCTTATTGTTTTTTTGAAGTTCACCCTTTTTTTATATTTCTGTTATGAGCATATAAAAGGAGCTACTGCTGGTGGGATGTTAGCTTGTGCCCGGATTACGATCACTATCAATGGTGGAAAACCCGTCACAGCGATCTACAATAATTTGTTGCACACAACTCAATAAATATAATAAAAAGTAATTAAAATCTGACGTATTTGTGATATGCACAAACTACAAATAAAAAGAGCATCAAGTTTTATAGGTCTGTCTCTTCCGGCGGATATTGAAAACGAAAATTAATTTAAAAAGTGGCATTTGAAAAATCAAATATTTCAAAACTACCGTCTTCTTTCATATTGTTTATGCAGTGGTATAAAAGAAGTGCAAGTTGCTCTTGTCAAGTCATTTCATTACAAGCGCTCGAACTGTGAAGAGCTCAGTAAATTCTTCGATTTTGTGACTTGTTGAAATGTGCGTTAAATATTTGTGAAAATTGTAAAAATTTAAATTTAAACAAATAACTGAAATAATAATAGTTTTATTTGCAGTATCATAATTTATCATTTAAAACACGTTCATGTTAACTAAAGCGGTATTGATTAAAAATACCTGTTTTTCAATTACAAGTAGATCTATTTATTTTCGTGTTTAAGTAGTTGTTGTTTTTTACTTAAAAGTACAATGCCAAGGTTGACATTTAGCGAGAAGGCAGTTGTAAACCCATTATTATCCTTTTGGCGATATCCTTCTATGTGTTTTTTTCCTTGTCTATTTGAATGGTGAAGGTTAAGTAGACGGATATAAAATGTTCTATGATGAAATGATGGAATTACATCGTGCATACGATTTGTTAATTGGGTATGGATACAATTTTCTCGTGTTATTAATGTTATAATCCTAATCACGTCATGGTTGAGATCGGGGTTTGACAGTTTATTAGCCCAGCCCCAAACATTTAGGTAGTCGTTGCTATTTCGAATTTTGAGTAAGTAGACTTTATGTACCTTGAAAATTGTCGTAAGAAGTGAATTTAAGTTTAGTAATATTTATCATCTTTTTTTTTTGTTTTCAGCTTTGGAGAAAATAAGTGCACACACAAGCAGCATCAGACATGCTGTTTTCCTGCACAATTCTCGCATAGTGAGCGTGAGCGACGACCTCACTATGAGAGTATGGGATCGCAATAGTGGACAGGTATGCCGTTTATTAATATTCAACTTTTTATGACTAAGTTTTCTCTGTACCATTCGAAGGTTGACTGGCAAGAATGCCTCGGGCATTAAGTCCGCCTTTATCCTATATTTTTGTTTAAATAAATAAGTATTCTTATTGATGCCAAGCCTGACAAATGACGATTTTTTAAAGTTTAAAGTTGTGCAAATCTAAAAGTAGATTACCAATACGTTTTGCAAATTTTGGTTGAAGTGTTAATAAACGCAATTATTGCATCATCCCATTTTATCACTTAGGTGATAATAAACACAATAAAAGTAATAAATACCATATAATGTTGAAAACGTGATATTTATTTTCAGTTTTATTCAATAACCCGGTCTAGACAGCTACATACCTAATATACTATTAAACTTCTGTACGACAAACGATGGCAATAATACTGTAGATATTTTCATTCACAATAAAGAGAATAGAAGATTATAATAATAATTATATCCTGATGAAGTAGTGTGGAAATTCAACACGATTGTTTCAAATGGCGACATAACATTTCCTATTGCCAATAGACGCTATTATGTGCGTCATTGCACTTAAAATCTGATTCAATGCAGACAATTTGTTACGCCAGATTGTAAATAAATAAAGTTGATTTGTTTTCGTCTTTTTAATATTTATTTTATTGAAATGAAATATTTTTGTTCGGTTTTTTATCACGCATTTGGTTCAATATTTTCATTTTATAACTTCCTGACATTTGGATTACTTTATAGCTTTCGTGGTCAAGGGGAGGTCTCACGCCCCGCAAAAATCCGTAATTTTTTTAAATATTTCAATGTATAACATTCTCATAAATCTAAGAAACAATTTATTTTATTTGCAGGAAGTCCAGAAAGTGGATTTCACGACAATCCCGAACAGTTTGGAGCTGTCGCGGGACGGGGCTATATTGACGGTGGCGCACGGTAAGCATTGAGCAATAAGTACATAATGTGATTAGTCACTTCATTCATACATTTCATTAACAGGGTTACGCCTACGCGTGTCCCCAACGCCACTCGGATTTATTTTAGAAATGTTTGTAGCTGAATCATGCTTGAGTTTTATAGCGGCAGGTAGAAAATGTTCTAAATTAAACAGATAATTATTCAACGTGTCTTACCAGTGAATATTTTTCGGACTGGACTACACGTACATAATGCCAATAAGACAATAGTCCTTTATATATCCCCATCCAATAGATATATCTGTGAAGTATAAGCGACATAAAAAACTAGGCTTTATGTCGTTTTAGTGATATAACGAGATATTGCAAATAACACCACGTACCAAACTTCATTTTCTAAGGCCTATTACATTCGAGACAAGAATATGGATTCTAACAGCTTTATTAGTAATCTAATTTTTTGGAATTTTACTGAACACTATGAATATAATCCATATGAATGGTACTAAATACGACTTCATTTATAACGGTAACACTTGATCCTTATACTGGGGTCAGGACTATGTATGCTGTTGGGCGTATTTACACCTAGCTATCTTTGTACGAATAGTCATTATGCCGAGCCAATATGAAAATACTTGGAGACTGTCCCGCCCTCACGCCCACTACTGCAACTCCTGTAAGCCAGGATCAACAGTGGCACGCAACGTAATGACATCGAGCATTGAAGCTCGGCGAGTGTCCGGGAATGTCTTATTTGATTTTTTTAAGAAAATACTTACCTACCTACCTTTACTTCACCGCAATATCTATTTCTCCCGTTAAACAGCAGTGTAAATGCACTGTTGTTTCGGATTCAAAGGCATTGTAGCCACAGTAACTACTGGATATATTGAGACTTAACATCTTATGTCTCAGGATGGCGAGCGCAGTGGAATGCCAAGCATTGCTTTGCTATTCAAGGTGTTGTTTGGTTTTGCTACTGTGTATGAGCGGTCGTATCGCTTACCATCAGGCGAACGGCATGTTCGTCTCTCCATTAATTGCAATAAAAAATAAAAAAAACGTAGCTAATTCTCAGTCTCCGGTATGTTTGCAGGTACGAACGTGTCGTTCTACTCGTCGGACACGATGCGCAAGATGCGCGAGTTCCCCGTGCCCACCAAGTGTTACTCGGCGTCGCTGGCGCCCAGCCGAGCCACCTTCGTGTGCGGCGGTGAAGACCTGAAGGTCTACAAGTTTGACTACAATACCGGTACTGAATTGGGTAAGTAATAATACATGCATAAACTCACACCTTTTTTCCAGATATATAGAAATTATAGAATAATACCAATGTGCAAAGTATTTAAAATTCACAATTATGTGTTAAGCCGACGGGAGCTAACAGCCATATAGAGGTCGAGGTAAACCAACCTCTTTGTATGGTCGCTGTGATAGTACTGGACAATCCAAATTTCCAATGCTTGCGCACTGACAGAACCAACACCAAGTGGGGCAACTACAAAATCCCGGGGAAAGCACGGGGGCCCTCAAACTGCAGGTTGAATAGAGCTGATTCTTGCCGTCCTAATCTCTCTCGTTCCAACGAGGGCGCGTGTGCGCGCACAAAACGTACGCTACATGTGTAGCGTACGTGGAGTCTTCTTTAGTAAAATATATTTTTTTTTTTAAATTTTATTTGATTACTATTAGCGGCCTGGCCTGGCTTCACTCGGGTGCATATTTTATTTAAAATATTGTATTGCCTAATTTCACGAATAATGTATGTTAATTCGATCTCATACTTTCAGACCTTATTCAATGCAAACGATTAAATCTTTCCTCTTTATAATATTATATTGATTATCACTCCCCTCCCTCCATATTTTTAATATATTTGTTCTGAAATTTACTTCACCGACCATATAATAACATTATTACACTTAATTAAGGAAAATAAAATAAATATGAATGTTGTTACTAATCGGTTTATTCCAATATCAATGCAAACATTGAATATAATATTGTGTGACCAGAGTGCAACAAGGGGCACTTCGGTCCGGTGCACTGCGTGCGCTGGTCGCCGGACGGCGAGCTGTTCGCGACGGGCTCGGAGGACGGCACGGTGCGGCTGTGGCAGGGCGTGCCGGGCCGCGTGTACGGGCTGTGGCGCCGCACCGAGCACGCGCCGCTCGCTAACGGCTTCAAGGAGGTCGCCGCCAACTGACCGCACACTGTGAGTGCTACGTTAGCGTCTTGATTGTAGTGCATGTGGTGGTGGATTACTGAGTTATGTGCTAGCGCTGAGTTGAAGCGTATCGGAATGAAATGAAATGAAAAATGAAATTCACTACAAATTCATTCTTATCTCCACAATGTAATACAAATATGTTTTCGGAAATGAAAAAATGCGCGATTTTGTTTTATACAGGCTAATATTGACATACGGTATTTAATTTAAACCACATGTTCCTAACCACTCCAGGTAACATTTTACTAAGTTAAACAAGAACAGCCTGATACTTATGTCAAAAAACGCGATTTTAGGTTTCAAGGCCTTTGATCAACCCCTATAGTTACCGAGTCTTCTTACGGCTCAGGTAAATTCCCGAACCGAACTGAAGTTCAGCTAAGCGAAAAAAACTTGTATCTATATGGGATGCCCAAAAATCGTGAAAACTAAAATCACCATTTTTTACAAAAAATCTTCTCATATTTTTGACGTGACAACGTCTTAAATTAGGTTGCGGCTGGGAGTCACTTATGAAAAAGTGTAACGCCCGGTAACGTTACGATGAGTCACCGAACGAGAGAGAGGCCCGCCGAATGCCTTGCGTCTCTCTCCCACTCAACTATGATCTAATTATAGTTGAGTGATTAATTTAATTATATTCATATCAATAAATATTCTACCGAGAAAAAGACGTTGTCACGTAAAATCTTCGCCCGTAAAACCGACTTTTTTTCAAATTAAGAACAATGTCACCTGGGATTATAAGGGACATGTGGGTTACATATACCACGTGTCAGTATTCATTTCGGTGTCCTTCGACTCTACGCTTGTATGAATTTACGTTACGTTTCCAAATTCAATCTGTTAAATCACCGAAAGTCGTGTGAAAATTAAAGAGTTAAATTGAATATAGTAAAAAATATATTGTATTTGTAGCTCAAGGCATAAATTTGGATGGAGTAAAATTGATTCGTCATCGTCCTTTTTCGCCCTTTGTATAAATTACATAACCTAATTTAGTAATTTTCTCAATTATTTATGAGTAACTAATAATGTGTAATTTTCTAACAGGGCACGAGCGGGGAGCAGTGAGAGTGCAATTGAAATTATTCGCGTGTTTTTAATCGCGTATGTGGAAGTTTAGTTGCCACCAGGCTATGTGCAAAATGAAATTACGAGGGGTTCGCCTGAACAAATCAAGACTTTTTAAGTATTCGAAACTTTTAAAAACTGTGTTTGTGTTGTTTAGTTTTTGCAACACTGGTTTTTATACTCAAATGTAATGTATTTATTGTAAAAAGGAACTAAATAGACTTGATATGCAACAAAATAAAGTGATTTGTAAATATTTTCAGCATTTTATTCATGTTTTATTGTTAACTCGTAAAATTTAAGAAGTGTGTATGTGCAATTCACACATGACAGAAGTAAAACTTCAGAAACGTAGCCTACGAAAGAATTACATAAACATAGAGAGCATTATCAGTTGTAATATATTCATTTTATATTATTTTTACGAAGCTCAATATTTTTTAAATAATGCAACATTTTTTTTTTTCAATGTTAAGTTGGCTTTATAAACTTGCTGAAAGTATATACTTTGAGGGGTATATTAACTGGGTAGATAAAATATAATTGCGGCCAGATATCGGACTGTGGGTAGAACTATCAAATTAATCGTATAAACTCCTCCAGTCCTGTATGTGTGTGTCTCATAAATGTCGCTTTTTCGTTTAATCAAATTTTCAAATCACAATGCTGTATGTCTCGCATCTATAACGTATTCGCTCCTTGTATATATAACAAGCATGGTCTAGTGTGTATGTTGCACGTGTAAGTTAATTACTATTTTTTGTTCCTCTTAATTATGCCCAATTAATGTTTTAGTTTTTGTGTGGATCTTGAAGGGGAATGAAACAACAATGTAAACAAAAAAATCGTTGTGTATTTGATTTTTTGTTACTAAATGAGATTCACATTATAGTATAAAACTTAAAAATAGCACTAAAACTAGTTATAATTAATTACGCCAATATTACACAAAATAATTTACAAAGGCTACATCCCTAGGTTTTCTAGGCAGTGTATCGTAGAAAACTTAAAATTAACGTTTATTGGTAACACTGGTATGGTATGAACGGGTAATAATACTATTTTAGCTGGTTGGCGAATGAACAGTATGTTAGCATGTCTCTTAAATTATATTGTCCACATATTAAAGCTTAAGATGGCTGCTACGCTTACAAATATTCGCCAATGCCACAGTTTTTTTTATCTTTTATTTGGATAGTGTTGTACAGAATTTGTTGTTCTTTTTCATTTAGATTAAGTTAATCAATCAATATTTTTAATCGTTGTAGCCAGTTTTGGCTTGGATATTTTTTTTTCGCACGACACTCGTTTAAATATATCGTGCGCAATATTAAGTAGTACTCCTTTCTTTTGTTGTTCAAAATATTATAAGAATACTATTTATACTTATTTTACGTATTTTGTACATTAATATTTTATGAAATATTTTTAAGTGATGTGAGTTTTCGATTGCAATGTGATAAAAAGTTGAGTTTCTGTTGGAAATTATATTATGTTTGCAAACAACTTTAATACAAGATATTGCATCCCCAATAAAGCGAATCACTTAAATATTGACAGGATTATTAAGGATTTTGTTATTGGTATTTAAAATAGATGACTATTTTACGGTAACTGTATGTGATTTGGTAATAACTTTAATATGTGTACGCATTCTAATCAACAGGTTACTTTTGGTTTGTAATATCGCGACTTGAAAAATGTGGCACCAACCAAAAAACTCTAATAGTAAATTATAATGCCACGCTTTTTCAAGTTGGGTGATTACGGGCTTGACAGCCGAAATTAATACGAGCTCTGATCGATCTTGTTTAATTTCGGCTGTATGCGTGTAGTATTGTTGAGTGGTCCTAGTATTTGCTTCGTGCCCTACGTCAGCGTGCGTGATGATAAAACGAACTATTCAACTTAGTTTTATTAAGACGCACCTGTTAGACTAGTTTTTATGTTTCATTTATAATTGAATAAATTAAGCTATAAGCGCCATTTCTTGCAATTTCACGTATACTATTATATATAATCGTTTATGGCGCATATAGCTGGAAGAGCCCAAACTCACAATTCGGAGAGAAAGTCAATACATAGAAATAATTACTGTCAAACTACGTACAAATTGTAAAGTCACATTAATGCATAATTTCGTTGATTTGGTACTTTAGCTCTTATTCGTTTCTATAAATTTTGTTGAAGATATACATCTCCACATTAATAACTGTTTTTGAGCTAATACTTCGAAGTGTATAATTAAAGCCAGTTTCAGGCAATAGGTGTTCACTATCACTTGGCGATGAACGGCGTGAGGTCTGGGAACTTGAAGTTGACAGCGGGTCGCGGCGCGCGCGCGGCGGCGCGGTGTGCGGGGGCGGCGGGCGCGGGGGGGCACTGCGCCGCGCACACGTCGTCGCGCAGCACCGCCTCGCGCGACCACTCGCGCAGCAGCTGCGCGCAGTCCGTGATGCGCAGCGACGCGCACTGAGCCTGCAGGCACAACAAGGGTTATCAGTTACAGGAACGTGCTGGTGCTGGGAGCGGCACGCACGCACGCACGCACGCACGCACGCACGCACGCACGCACGCACGCACGCTGGGCGAGGGGAAGGATCGCTAGCGCGGTGGGAGTCAGCGCGTGCGAGGATCCGACGTCGGCGGAGGATTAGTGCGTCTGAGTGCGTCTTACGGGTTGTATAACCACAAGACGTGCTCTCAAGCACTACTCTGCCGCGGCGGCCGTGAGAGCACGGCGGCGGCGAGAGAATGGCGGCAGCAGCGGCGAGCAGCGATGAAGATGCTGCAACGTGCCTGCATTCCTGGCGTGCTGCCGTCAGCGCACGGTAATCGAATTCTACATATCCTTCGGGAGCTACCCAACTTTGGCGTATTACGTCTCGTAGACATGAATAAAGTTTCTACGTTTATTGTAGCAGAGGTGTTAAATAAAAGCCGTTGTCACTAATACATCTGAGTTTTACTACCACCCTACTATATCTGTGTTGACTTCCAATTATACACGTGACGTTTATGGTCCTTCGAGCCGAATGTAGCGAAACCATCTTTAGCTCAATCCATTTGAACTCACCCCTTCAACGGTGCAGATGCACGACGTGCAGGGTGAGGGGAAGGCGGATTCCCCGACGGACACGGAGCGGCCCGCGATGAGACATCCTTGCGTGGAGCTCTCACGCCACGCGGACAAGTCCAGCTTGGGTAGTGACGCGCACGGCACGCGAGGGTTCCTGTGGAGAAGAAATTTACACATTAATTAACTGGTATTGCCTCCAGGGCTTGGTTGATTGAGATCATAGGAGAATGTGTAGAAGTAAAAGAGCCGCTGGTTAAGCAAAGATACCGCAGATTCGATCCCCGCACAGGCAATTAAGTCTCGGTGAATATTTCAGTCTGCTAACACTGAGACCGAAACAGATAAGTACTATTGGACTATATAAACAACGTATTGAGTGCAGGGATCAAACTGCGGCCTACCATTTCAAAGCCAGCATGACAAGACACAGGGGCTGCCTGATATTAAATAACTATAAAATACTTACAAGAAACTGCTAGGCAAATCGAACGCTGCCCTCTGAATGTCACCGGGGATGTCGAAGTTCTCGCAGAGCATCTTCGAGAGGGTTGATTTACGGATCTCCGCTAGCTGCTGTTCCGTAAACCGCGCTGCCGGGTTGTCGTTTTCGTACCTGAGGAGTGAAGGATCGGAGTGAATGAAAATACACTTAGGGATTGTCGAGGTGGCATTTTATGGGTAAGTATTTTACATTATCCTGCCACTCGAAAAAAAATGGATACTAAGTACATCATTGCTAAAACTATCGCCCAAATGGAATGCGAAATTGTTTCTTTTCGAATTACAATAGTTATGAGTACAATAGATTGTACAATAAATTTATATGACAGAACGGCACTACTTCAGTCGAGAGAACGCTTTCAAAAAAACAGGTTCGTTACAAATTATTGAGTAATTCTCACCAGAAGCGATCACATTTCCTAAGCTGGCGGAACTGTATGGCGATGATGCAGGCGAAGGTGGGCCCCACCAGCCCGCCCTGCAGCGGCCGCTCGCTCATGCCGCCCGGGAACAGGTCGATGTCGTCCACCGTCGCGTATATCCTCTTGAACCTGGGAATATACAGCATTATAGATATTACTACTTCCATCAGTAATAGAATTATTAGAATTATTATAAGGCAATAAATACATACATTAACTCACGCCTTTTTCCCAGAAAGGGTAGGCAGAGGTGCCAGGACACCCACATTTCGCCTTTTATGTTCCGTCCCACGATGTGATAGGTGGCGAGCCTATCGCCATATCGGGCACAAATTTTTGACTCTGGGCCGATAATGAATAGAAAAATCCAATATAACTTCGCCCAACCCGGGATTCGAATCCGAGACCTCAGCTTTGTAACCGTACTCTAGTACAACTACGCCACCGAGGCAGTGTAAGATAATAAGTTCAGGGTAAATGAAATCTAATTAGATTTATCAAGAAAGAAACTCCCATCTAGCGATTGTCGCCACTTTGTATCTAGCCTAAATTAGATGTAAATCAAAACCTCAACTAGTAGTTTAAACATATGGAACCTCATTATAAGTTTAGCAATAGTGAGAACCAAGGTGAGAACGATCTTATTATTGTCATCCAAAGCATGAGAAACAGACAAATCAATCGACACTGTATACGAATCACAAAGAATAACTTACCTAGCAATAACCTCATCAGGAATCTCTCTTGCCAAGTCGTCGAAAGTGGTAGCTCTCTTCAAGTTGCAAAGCGCTCTGTAGTTGTTGTAGCTTGGGATGCCGTGGTCCCTGGCTCTCTGGATGTTCAAAGCGATCAGGTCGATTCCTGAGAAGGGTATGCGCCTGTCTTCGAACAGATGGTTGGTCACCTCTCCCGTGATGAACTGGTCAAGAGTCTCCATAGGAGTCGATGAAAGACCACGCATGAGTTCGTCTACTAGAGGTGGGTGCTGAAAAGAAGTATAATACCAAAATTGAGACACAATTAAACCGGGTATATGACTTGAAAATACGAAAGACAAAACGGGAATTGCTATACAAGACTATAAAGAAGTATAAGAACATGTATTATTCTTAGCTAAAAAAAAAGCGAAACTACTGACCATTTGCCGAAAATGGAGATATTACTATAATCCTTCAAAAAAACAGTTTCTTTGGGTTTAAGTTGAGTATAAGATGTTGAGGTTTGGATTGGAAAGAATACGTAGATTTAGCGACATAATACTCACAGTCATAAACATGTCGGGCCTGAAGAATCCGTCTCTGAGGAGGATCGGTGGCTCGACGGGTTGATAGTTGTGCGACAATCGCGGCAGATGTGGCCTGAGCAGAGAGTGACCGATCCTAAACGCGGCCGCTCCGAACTCCGTCACCACAGCGGGGTTGCAGGTCGGAGAGTACTCTTTGTAGTAACCTGGTAATTAATGAGAATTTGTTAGATGATGCTGCAAGAAACCAGTCGAAGTATTACGTTCAGTGGTAGGCCCAGGCCCTCTATAAATTTATTCTCGGCTGTTGTGACTATAATTTACATAATGACGCTGTCCTTAATGCAATGATGGCAAATAATAGCTAACTATATAACATAATATGCATCATAACCCAGCAAAGCACATTAATTATCGGCACCCAAGAACACCACACTAGATGTTTAGGATCTTATAGGGAAGATTTAGATACTGAAGACAGATTATTCTTTGCCATTGCTTGCATTGCTGACAAACACGAACTTAAATTACATACCTGAAGGCAGCAGCTTCAGTCCATAAAGATTGACAGCATTCCAAGACAGCAACCGTGGCAGGAACTCGTTGTAGATGACGTGCGTGAACTGTGCGGCGAGGATGCGGCGCGCGTTCTCGAACAGCTGGTCGGCGTCCCAGTGCGGGTTGACGCCGCGCAGACCCTCCACCAGCCGGTTGTGCTCGCGCATGAAGATCGTGTGGATGGCTGTCAGGCCTGGCTGCTCGGATGCTCTGCCGTCGCCTGGGACAAATAAAGGTCAATTTATAGTTTATGTGTGGTATTTATGCGATGTTTATTTGAATCAACTGTATTGTTCAGTTTAATAAACGTGTAAAATTACGTTTTCTATGTTTTTCTTCTGCTTTTTTTATCTGATCAAAATTACCTTGAATTGACAACAATGCAAGAAGGAAAATGGCGGTCTATATTCTCTGCCTGCCCCCATGGGATACAGGCGTGACGATTATGTATGTATATATTTTCGTATCTGGTGTGAACAAACATGCAATTGACTTTTCCCATTACAAGATATCTGCTAGTGAAATGTCTAAGTACATATACGGTCGCTTAATGTACATATTTATTTCACACCATTACCAAAAATTCGAATATAACTTATTTTTATGCCATATACTATAAGTTGGATCAAGATATTATGCAAGATAGGTACAATCTACTACAATACCCCAGACATAAATTTTGATATCATTCAAATGCGTGTATGAAAAAGGCAAATGGTTCCTCACCAGCAATAAAGCAATATCCACTAGGCGCCTTGCATTCTGGATGGCTGTCAGACCTTGGCAGCAGATCCTTGCCGTTGTGCGGGTTGATGGTGGCGTTGAGTCGTCCATTGAACCCTCGCAGCTTGCGCGCTATACACGGGTTCTCGCCGTAGATCACTGACGCGTCGATGTATGGCGTGTTTTGGTTCACTTGTTCTCTGGGTCCTATTAGGAATACGAAAATTATTTTTCTGTGTTGTTTTTAAAGGAGTGGTAATTATGTGTACAATGAAGTGTTTTGATAGGTAGATCTTGATTTGAATTTTAGGTTTATAAATCTATCGGCTGTATCTGTATCTGTATCAGCCCATATACGTCCTACTGCAGGGCACGGGCTTCCTCTACAATCGAGAGTACGATTGAGAGTGGTTAGACCACATAGCCCACCACGCACAATTCGTTATAAATATCTTACTGCCACATAATTTTAGACAAAAAAAGGCACAATTTAAATTGTATAAAAATAAAATAAACAAAATAAATACATATAAAATACAGAGATCAGAGAGACTGGATAGTTTACATACCCAACTGCTGTTGTCCAGGCAAACTCCTCATGAAGGGGAAGCAGAGCCTCTCGCCGGAAGTGACGTTAACCTCGGGGTAGTAGTGGTCTCCTCTGGGTACTGGGAACGGGTTGCACTCAGGATGCACTGTCCTTGGAGAATCACATGAACGGCAGTCGGGGATGGATTCGTGGAAACCTGTGTAACATTTGAAACAATTTGTTAGTTCTTTGTAGTTTAGAGCGGATAAACATATAACGACTTGTTTTCTAGTGTGAAGGGACTGAACAGAACTTAAGTTTATTGCTGTCTAGAGCACTGGTTCTTAGCCTTTTAGACACGAGCTATTTGACAAAAAAAAAAAATCTGGCCATTTCATTGGTATGGTTAAATAAAGGAAAGAAATGTAAATAAATAAAGGTTCTCCCTATCTATCTAAAAATGACACATGTAAAAATTATTTTAAATGTGGCCTTAGCATGCCCCGCGGACCAATTAGGATGTTTCCAGGGACCACCAGTGGTCCGCGGATCACCGGTCAAGAACCTCTAGAGACGTCTAGAGACTCTGTACCTAGCAAACTCATTAGTTACTGTTAGTCTTTGATAGGTGATGCTAGCAATCCATCGGAATCCGATCCGAATTAGAGGACAAATAGTATAATTATAGTATTTCTTAACAGATTATGTGTTATTTCTTTTACACTATTACCATGTCAGGTAAATAAAACCATTTACCTTTATGAATAGGCGTCATGGTGAGCTCGTGGTCTAGGAACTGCGCGAACTGCATCACCATGAGCGTGTAGCGCGTGTGCAGGTTGGAGATGTCCGGGTGGATCACTGTAGAGATAATGCGCGGGGAGGGGAGCGGAGTGCCCGTCACCGAGTTGCTGCGGGGACGACTTACACCTGAGGGACAATGGATATTATCAATAGTTGTCACAAAAAGTCCACTAGTAGAATAGGAATTCCAAAAATATATTTAGTTCCTGAGGGACAATGGATTATTACCAATAGTTATCATAAACAGACCACTAATAAGAATAGGAATTGCGAAAATACATTTAGAAATTCTTGATGAGTAAACAGTTTTCCTTTTACCAGGTGTGAGACGAAATCTCCTAAACACAAATAGCTCTTTATACGCTACCTTTACAGTTATGTACTTATGATTATTAATACTCAGGAATAAAAAGTACGACATTTTGAGTATGTTACCAAAAAAAACAAAAATAATCTAGAAATCAATTGGTCAATTTTGTAGAACTCACCATCTTCATAAACCGGAGGCAGCAATCTAGCAAAAGTGGTCAAACTTTTTCCCAGGTTTGGATTCCTCAAGTTGTTACAGTAACCAGTATATGTCCGGAATGGGCTGTCGGCATCACAAGACCCGGTGTCGTCACACTGCGGTTCTATAGTGGGACCGCCTAGTTGGTCCTGGCCTAAGAAACCGCTGATGTCGACTGATTGGAGAGAATCAGCAAAATCGTTGGTGGTGCTGAAGCCGAGAGTGTCGTCGAAGATCTGACGCTTACGACGGTTACTGGAATAGAAGTCATAGGTTACATGGAAAATAAAATAATAGGTCTTACGAACCCATTGATACAGTACTTGGTAAAGATATAAGAGAGATTAAGATATAAGGGAATATTAAAATTGTTTTACATACTACACAGAACTTTTACAAAGAACTACCCGTTAGAAGCGGCTAGTGAAACGTTGTTTAAATAGTTTATGCATTTATTCACATAAAAATAAAATATTTATAATAGTGTTGACTTTCCTTGTTGTACCTATATTCTCTTATATTCTTAGTTTAAAATCTATTTTTTTACCATAAAAAATTATGAACATTTGTAAATTCGCTCAGCGTGCAGGAAAATGCTAATGGTAATATAATAACACACAGATAGAAAGATATATTTTATGTATACGAATATTTTGTAATATTGTTAGAGACTATGTATACTATTGGGTGATCCATGGACACTTACCCGTTATTTATGGAGTTGAGGAGCTCATTGGTGGCGAATTCCAAGAACAGTGAAGTGTTGGCGAGTTTCAGCGCGTATTTGTTAGCTTTCGAGAACGACGCCGCCGTTCCAACTGGCGACTTAGGATCGGCTCCACCCTCTAAATATAAGTGGTAGTTAGGAATTTTGCTAGCTTGTACACGTACTACAACTTAGGAAATATAGACAAAACAAATGTTAATTTTAGTAAGGATTCATAAAAATAAATCCTGTTCCAATATTATCAAACGAAAGTTCATCTGTCCAATTGTAAAATTAATAATTTAATATTTTAACCAGTATGTAACGATGCAATACTTAGAGTAATACTCCAGCATATACCTACTTCTAATATCATACAATACTAAGAATCTGTTCTCAAAGTATCAACACCTATTCTCCTCAACTAAAATTATACTGCATAAGTAAAATAATTAAGTAAAATTGTTATTAGCCTTATGTTATGTATATACTGTGTCTACTTTATACTGTTATTAGTCCTAAGGTTTCTTTGTTTCAAATAAATAAAATTAAAATGTACTTACGAGTTTCCCACAGCATGTATTCAAGTTTCTTCCTGTCAGCCATCTCCTGTTTAGCCTTCTCGATGGCGGTCGCCAGCATGTCTTGTGACAGTCTCTCAGCAGCCTTCGCTCCAGACTCATCTTTCCACGCAGTCACTTCTAGGCTGTTATGTTGAGAGCAGTCTTGCTGAGCGTTCCTTTAAAATGAAGATTTTTTTGTAAGATGACAGAAGTGTTCAAGTCACAACTTCATAAACAACCGTCAAATTGAGTATTGCACCATTCATTAAGTGTTATAATGGAGATTAATTGAAGTATTTTAAGCAAATTAATGCTGTTTTTACTTTAGTATGCAGGAATGTAAGCGAGGAAATAAGTGATGAACGTGAAGTCTCCAAAACAGTTTGCACAATGTCTCTGATAGTGATGTAAAACGTTTGTACACAATAATACACTAATCGCGTATTTAAGCATCAAAAACAAAATCACAATAATGAGAACACATTTTGTATTTTTTAGTTATTAACTCTACAACGGTTAGAACACGACTGTTTCCCACCCAGACCGTCGTCCGTATTTAAAACAAAATGTTAGTCATCATTCTGTCAGATCACGCAATATTTGTTAAGCTCTTGTAGGGTAGTTTGTTCTTATGAATTAAAACATTGTAAGACGACAATTTGCAATTTATTTTTATTTTATATCCTCACGCCGATATTTATGATAAATTTCTAAATTAAAATTAAAAATGTATGCAGCCTTTAATAAAAGTGAAATAAAATAATTTAATCCAACTAAGGCAAGGTCATGATTATAGTTCTAGTTGAATAATAAAATACTAATAGACACAAGGATAAGATTACCTAATTAATGAAATAACTAAGTAATAATAAGTACTTACAAATAAGGATCTTCCTTGACAAAAGCTTTAGGTTGGATGTTTGTGAGAGAGTCTTCGGCAGCGCAGAGCAGACCAGAGAGCGATACTTTTCTGATAGCTCCGAGTTGTTCAGGCAGGAACGATGACGGCGGAATGTCGTTTTCATACCAGAATCTAAGGGAAAATATATTTTGATTTACGTACACACAATGAAAAATGGTCGATCCACGTAAGACTACGCGATAATTTTGGATGTATTAACTGATTTTATTAATATAAGTGAGTATAATATTGTTGGTGATGTAGTAACGTGCTTTTATGGGAAATGAATAAATTGAGATTTTTAGGTTTGAGACCACGTCACATAGGCTTAGTGAGTAAACGAAAATTGAAGTGATTATAATTTCATTGTTTTATATTACCTGTCGCTCTTCTTAAGGTTGGCGAACTGCAGAGCAAGCACGCAAGCTAGCGTCGGTCCAACAACAGCGCCAGTAGCTGCCTTCTCCATAGCACCTCCGACCATTAATTCTATGTCTTCAGCATTTCTGTAAGAGTATGAAATAGATTTAGGTTTTAATGTATTGGTGATTTGAGATATTAAGTTTTATGTGTAATCATAAAGTTTCTTGTGCGTTGCCTTGCCGCCACGCACTTATATGAATAAAAGAAAAAAATCAATATGACTTTGTCCGATCCAAGATTCAAACCCGAGATCTTAGGATTGTTATTGTATAGTAGTATGATTGTGCCACCGAGGCAGTCGTGTGTCAGAGTTGTGTGATTCTGTTTTTGTATTCCTTTGTACAATATAGGCAATTTCATAATATAGGTGCTGGATTAATGAATTTATTGATCAACATGAACATATCTTCCAACAAGACATTTCATATCTTATTAAGATCTATAGTAAATATTATTGATTTGGTTTTAAACAATATATAGCTTATATCTTAGTTTGAAAAAATTTCATATGTTATGTTCATATGATAAGTTAAGACTTATTAAAGTTTCTACCTGTACATATCAGCCATCATTTCCTGTTGTTTCCTATCAAATCCCATTTTCTCCAAATCTCCGAAGGTCTTGACGACGGTCATAGGTTCGCACAGCCTCAGAGCCCTCAAGTATGGAGACACTCCGTGATCACGGGAACGGTTGAGGTCCCATTGTGCTGAGTTCGGGAACCGAGACACTTTGTGGGCCGTTGTGTGTACTAGGTGTTCTACTGTAATCGTTGAATTGATCTGTAATAGACATACATTTACATTATTATCAGATTTGTTTTAAAAATAAGCATTTGTTATTTATGAGTCCAAGCTTCAGTTTAAGTATTTAAATTATGTCACATAGGCTATGAGTGAAGATGAACCATAATAGGGTAGATAATGTTAAGTCTTTTTATATTTTGGTTACAATTATTAAACTGTATCTTTACTTATTGTTGAATTTAAACTTTTATTCGTTCTCTTTAACGGTATATTTTTGACATTATACAATCAATAATGATTAATATAATTTGATTCGTATTCTAATTTGCATTCGGTATGCGTAGTTGATCAGGGACCTGTAAGGACCTCATAAGACGAGGAAAATAATGAGCCAAATTGAATCAAAACTGGACATACACAGATTACTAGCAGGTTGACTTGCCAACAACATAATGAAGAGTATTTACCAGTTTCTCGTTCATCATGGCGTCGAAGATGGGCGCAACAGCCACCAGCTCGGTGTAGATGCCGGCGCGAATGGCGCTAGAGTATCCTCGCCAGAAACCAAGGGACGTCAGTTTCAACTCAGCTTTGGCCATACCAACCTGGAAAGATTAATATGCTTAGTTTGATTAAAATCAAATTTTAAAATCAAGAAATAGGTATACACAATCCAACAGCCGCATACATTTAACAGTATATTGATGTACTTATGTACATCTCGTAGCAGAGCTTACGAATTTATAAATAAAATAAATAAATAAATACACCTAACAGTCAACAGTATATTTCATATATACAGTACGTAGTACTGACCCCACATTAAGATCAAGATTTGTCTTGTGCCACGTGGGTATCAGAAGCTACGAGAGACGGTTTGGTCTCACAACGTACCCTTTTGTTTCACAGCTGGCGTTTAACCAATTGCGCCACGGAGGCAGTCAAAAATAAATATGTTTTTATTATTTGATCGAAGGTTTTTATGCTAAACCATGTGACTACCTTTAACCTTCTGACGATATACTCGAATTCGCTGGTCACATAGATAAGCATTGATATTCAAAATGTTTTATTTGAAAAGTACAGGTTAAATTGAAGGGGTTGGTGAAATTCCTTACCTCACCAAGAAGAACGGGCAAAAACTCATTGTAAGTAATATGCTGTATGATAGCCGCCATAGCTCGTCTGGTTTCCAAGAACAGCGTGGTGTCGTCCCAGAATGGGTTGAGAGAGTACAACTCGCCAGCAATACGGTTGTGCTCCGAGAGTAAAGCTTTGTATAGAGGTGCGGTGGGGGCTCCATCTTTACATCTGAAAATAAAATAATTTGAATAAGTTTTACTTCCCGAGCAATGTGTTTTCTGTTATTTAGAGATAGGATTGATATAATTAGTCTGTTAGCTGAGGCTTAAAAGTTATATAGGCCTATGAGAGCACACAGAATATCTGGAAGTGGTACTTCAACTTTTATTTCTTTGGGCGTCATGCACGTGTCGCTAGGAATTGATGTCAATTTCACCCTTGCTCTTAAGTTAAGAAAACTTTTGTGAAATAAGAATTGTTATTGTTCCTTATTAGGTTGCGGTTTAAATATGTAAAGTAAGGGAGTGCTTTTTGTTTCTTTTTGTATAAATTTGAACTTAAAGAATTGACCAAGAAATTATTATGGACGTAGAACCATCAATGCTTTAAGAAACATATCATATTTTCCTTACGCATACTAACTGCTACACATAACACAATACTTCTTGGCTTGCACATATCGGGATGGATTCAATAAATGCCTATGCTAATATGTAAAGATTGGAATCTGTACGTGAGAACGCAAATTATCACAAGGTTACTGTAAGTGTGATTTGCATACAATCCATGTGACGACATCTAGGAATCGCATCACTTTACAGAATGCACGTTGCGATGATTGCTTGAATGCAGAAAATGTAAGGATTTATGACCGTAAAAATAATTGTCATACTGTTTTTTAGAGTTATTAAGAGAGAATCTTAAGTATGATATATTTTAAAATAAGAAGCGTTATTATTTAAAGAATTCTAAATCTGATTCCTTCAAAGAAAGATTTCCTGAATTGACCCTTAATTCTAAAACCTTTTTACGCAAAAATAACATACTATTTAAACATCAATAGATCTTTGTGTATCATACGGTCGACAAAACACCTACCTGACTTCAACACTTATAACATAATATATTAAGGTAACATAAAGTAAAATCTACTTGAGATGTAAAGAAACCTCCGAAATTCCATAGTGATGATGCCCCATCCTTCAATACAGGAAATTCTACTAGCGCAATATTTACGTAGGCGGTGCTCTTAATGTTTTTACTACTGTGATTCACAATACATCCGTGTCCGTTTAATACAAAAAATAGTTCGATGATCGAATATTTAGGATACTATAAAGTTTTTGTAAGAAGTATCCGACTTCTTGTTAACTGTGAATGAACATACCATCGTCTATGACGTAGTTTTGACGTAATACATAAGAATGTTTTGTGCTGAACATTAGGAGTCACGGAAGATACAATCGTTTTTTAGCTCTGACAAACCTTTTTTTGTATTTTCCTAGTAATAAAGGTAGATTTCCGTTGATTTAACATCGACACGAGATGTGCAAAGTGTGTACAGACAAAAAGGAAAATGACTCATTATTAAGAATAACAATTCGAATAGGTATAATTTCCCATTTTATACATATTATGTCTTTTTAAAATTACAGTTTAAATTAACGGGGAACTTATATAAACATATATCTACCTATCTTCTTTTGAGATATGAAAGAAAAATACACCTACTTCTTGTAACAATTATACAAGATATACATATGCCAGTTTTCAAAAATGTTGTCTTGACATTGTTAAGAAACGATTTGCAGCCTTAGTGAATTTACAATTATAATAATGTAGTACATTGTAATATTATCGTAAGCCCTTAAAATGTTTTACATTTTAATTCTTAAATATGTTATTTAGTCTTTCTTTTTAATTTTTGATTTTTCTTTTATGTATACACTTTTTGTTTCTCTTTTTATTTTATCATCTTGCTCAATATATTGTTTTGTCTATAAAATGCAAATATTTTAGTGGTCTAGCTTTCACAATTAATAATACCGATGTTACTTAAATTCTGTGCATGCTGTGACACCTTAAAATGTTGCGCATTTAAATTATTACTATAATTATACTTTATCTTTAACATAAGCAATAATGTAGCAACTACTGGTTGTCCATAAATAAAGAAATAAATAAAGATTGTCATATTTAAAGGAATATAACAGCTGGGGGATCTTACTCAAGATGTATAATCAAAGTAATCTTTACTAATCCAATATTGTTGCACATATTATCTAATATATTATGTTGCTAAACATTCGTTTAACAGACAGGTGACTGTATTTAATTAATGGACGTAATAAGGAAATAATACGGGCTAAAGTTGGACGCCCTCCTTTCTCATAAATTAAATATAAGCTAACAAAGAATGACTGTCAATTAACTCGCTACTGTATCGCAATATCATTGATTTTCGTGAATAAGCGGTGTGGGAAATATTCACACAGTCGCGGCCTTTCAATAGTATCTTATAATCAGTGCTTTATGAGAATATTTCCGTACATTATGATGCAATGGACATTGCTATGTCTTCCTCATAATAACCGCATTTTTAGCTAAAATAGTGTATTTTATGGAATAACAAATGTAATTTTATTTGAAGTCATATTTTATCTTGGTTTTTGGCATGTGTGTCACCTCCATCGATATATTGCGAAAAGAAATTTAGACATAATCCACTACGCTGGTTATTAAAAGTAACTAAATTGAATTTACCACAATTTTCACATATTCATAGGTTTCCACACAACTGAAGGCTTAACATACTTTTTAAAACATATTTAAACTTACTTTCTGCAAGAGCCTATATCAACTTTTCCAGCATCATAGAGGCGGAGAGAGCGAAGTTCTTTCTCCGAGCTGCCGTATAAAGCTGATCCATCCAGGAATGAGGTAGCCAAGTTCATTTGCTCACGATGTTCTGTAACAGAAAAAAAAACTAAAATGATATTTCTAATTTGAATGATCGTTACTGCAACTTTAATTCAGTGATTTTTAAGAGTATTTTTCACTATATCTATCAATCACGTAATCAATCAGATGCATTGATGATTAATTTATTAAGATCTATTGTTGGAAAGCAATAAAATAAATTTAATATCACTGAATTTTATCTGCTAACAAGCCGTGACGCTTCTATATTGTAAAAAAAAATGTTTTTTACCTAAACTTTTCGATCGGTTGCCTTCGAGAGAACAATATTTCTAATTAATATAACAAATTCGGATAACGTATTTTTTACGAAGGAAAGTTGAAACGCGGAAGTTGAGCCTTTAAACCAGGGCATCGTATTTACAAACATGTAAACACCTGTCTTTCTACAAAACCATTCATGGAATAATGTGACAAGATGGGGAATAATTATGAAGTAGCTACATATTTATCATTGGTAGTAAATTCAAGCATGAAATATTTGTTTGAAAGCTTATGTTAACGTTACAAAACAGAGAGGCGAGTGAAACCAGTTGTTGGCGACTGTCGCTTCCTTGTTGAGTGCAGCATTAAGGCCGGCTTGCAGACACACACCCAGTGCACTTGAAACGCCGCTACAAACAGCGGTAGGTGATTTTATGGTTGTCAAATAATAAAATAAACCATAAATTACGCTATTTTTTAAAGAGTATTTGGCCCTAATTTTAGGAAATGTACTTCCCGTTGGTGATTTTTTATATGCTATGTTAATAACCGTTTGAGGACAGTCCTTTTGTAAAGAAGTCCAAATTATTTATGTATTATTAAAATCATCCATTGATTTATGCAACAGATTGCGGTAAACTCGTATGAAAAATAATTGAAATTCGATAATTTCTATTATTTGATATTGGGCCGAAAAATAAATGCCAGACTAAGAAAAAGGAAGTGATTTTTGTAAAGGATTTTTGCTATAGCAACCCTAGTAAAATCCAATTCAGGTAAGAAGCATTAGCCTCATAACCGGTGTTAAAGATCATGCATAATTATAATTAATTTATTATAGTAGGCTAAAATGCTACTTTCTGATACGCTAAATATTGCATAAACTAACTATTTTAAGTCTTCAATCATTATTATGTCAATGTTTCAGGTAGAGATATAATTTGACTTAGATAGAAACTTTCCTCAAGAAAAAAATAACGAATCGAATCTGATCTAGCATTTTGCAGTTTCCTATATTTATTATTCTTCTTCTTCCCAGTCGTGTTCTTCATTACTAAAGATCGTGTGCCTGAAAAGCCTTCACTGCTCTAGGAGTTCATTCCATTTGCTTGGTTCTAGGCTTCTCTTAACAGAGAATCTATTGATTAATGCCACTTAATCCTACCAACGGTTAAGTATCTAGCCGCGAGATCTTTTTCTTTCCAATCTACCTAACATAATCGATTTTTCATTGCTATATGCTTGACGACGGATAATGGGACCAAAATAACATAAAATGTTCCTCTCCTTATAAATGCAGATATTTCCTTCTAAAAGTGTAATAATTATTAAGTTTTGTAAGAATGTCATTACTCACCAAATCCACAAGAATCAATGTTCCTCGCTGGAGCTGAACGGGAGTATTCGCAATGGCCGTTACCGCAGTTCTGCAACAAAACAAAATAATTTCTTAATTTCATCATAATATGAAATTCTATAAATATGCTCTAAAAATTAAAATTGGTATTGTTAATGTTATAATAGAAATTTGTGGCTGACATTATCCATTTTTAAATTACTATTTTCAATGCTGCCTATGATCTTCGGCTATTATTGTAAATGCTCTGAGGTAAATGCGTATCATGCGTTTCACTTCAACTGCGCGTACATTTTTCACCTATCAAGTTTTTAAAATATTGTATTTATTATAAGATTTTTGTAATTATTACATACAGTAATAATATGTCTCAAAATACGATACATTTATTTATGTAACTATAGTACAACGTAAAATAAATGGAATTTTTGAAGCATTGTTTTTAAGCTTAGATTACGGATGTTTACAACACGAAAAGCAAAATTTTATACTAATTATACTTTGTTGCCGTCTCGATAAACATATAATTTAAATACTGAAGAGAATACTAATTAATATATAATTGCTTGTTGCTGATCGCGGCTTCTCATGTATGATTAGTATCTATATTTTATTACGTACCGACTAAATCATAGAAAGTTCAAGAATTTTAACACTTCCCATTTTACACACATGTGCTTACATATGGTATATTACTGGTCACGATTATAGGTCACCTGATGGTGAGTGATGGTGAGACTTTACATCCAAATCCTTACTATAAGACTTCCAGTAACATAAGCACATAAAGACATACATTGCTATTCATTCCCAAATCGCGGCACTTGTCGCAGTAAGGTCAATGTATTCGCATATTGTGACACAGTTACTCGGGTATGTGTGCTAGCCGGGCTTTTACTTCCTATGGGACTCTTTATCCTAGACACTATGCTTTTTTATTTTTTAATGCGTGGCTTGTTGCTAAAGGATTAGAGAAGCCTGCTGAGGCGGTTAAGGATTCGAAACTCAGGGCGCATTTGATTGTTTTTATAGTATTGATCCGGCAGTTGAGCCAAAAGGTCACCTGATAGGAAGGGATCACTGCTGCCCACGTCCACAACGCTTGGATTATTGATATGTTGCCGGACCTATTAAATCAGGAGGAAAGTGGGGAAGGACAAGGGATGGAAGAGGAACGGGGTATTGGGCATCCGGCAATCACACTCACCAAACGAAATGCGACCGCGAAGCTGTCGCTTTACGTCTATCAGTGAGACTCTGGTACCGCCCCGGATGAGCCTGGTGATCCATACTGAGTTGTGACTGACAACAGAGTGGCTCTACCAGTTTTAAAGTTAAGTATTAATTTTATATATACATTTAATATATTTAATGATTCGTTTATCTCATTACTAGTGTATGTCGTGTTCAGTATTTAATAGAATAAATTATGCGTACGCATAATATATGAGTACGTGGACATGTCTACAATTAGTAATATATTACGCGAGTGCATATTAACCATGTTTATGAACGGGATCTTCATTCCTTATTGTATTGTTTACATACCGGTATGTTAATGTAAATATTCTATTCAACGCTCATCTTATATTTAAATATCCAAGTACCTATTAATTTATATTTTATATCATCATCACGATTTCTTATAATATTAAATTCTCTCATACAGATTTCTTTACAGTAATTTACTCAATGAATGGAAATAATTATTCAGTCATCGATTTAAATAATTTTACCACCTAAACTGTAAAATGGATTATTTGTCACATTTGTTTAATATCAGAATAAACGTTAAATAGTAGGGATTTACTGAAAAAAATGGTTTTCTTAAAAAAATATATTAATTTCTTAAACATATATTACTTTTCTAAATCAGTTTAGACGTTATTTTATATTCTTGTTTTACCAGATTGTTTTTGCGTGTGTCATAGAGTTAACTAAATTAATATATCGGCTATTTATTTATTACATTATATTTATTTATAATTTCCTCTATTTTACCTTAAAGGTATATAACCAGACATATTAGGGCAGGGCTTGATTGTGTGGCCTAGGGCGCCGGATGCCTAGTGTTTTGTTACTTTTGTTTCTTTACTGTGTTCAGCATGGACTTAGACGTCTAATAGGATTCAAGCAACCTCTCTCCGAGGTTTAAGGAATTATTAAAACAAGTAAAGTATATGACGTAGTAGGAACCTACCTAATCTTAGATGATTACGTAGATTATATAAACCACTCACGTTTTGTTATAATGCATTACAATAGAACCAGCAGCCAAATTTTAATGAATTACCTCTGGCATGCATGGCCAATGATCAAAATAACGTAATTGGTACAATAACTTTCACTGCGCATCCCAAGCATACGTAATTCACATGAATGGCCTTACTTAGAGTAAACATTGCGTAATGGTCATTACCGTGACTGTGTCATACGCGAAGGTATTTAAATACGTGAGATTGGATGTTTAGGGAAAGTGCTTAAAGACGTGTACAAATATTATGCGGAGAAGTAAGTCATCTACATGCTGCATGGCTTTAACAATGAGAGGTAGAGCTAAGCTGTAGCTCGGACGCTGCGCCTTTAAATGGAGGTGCCATTTAAAACACAGCGATGTTATAGGGGTGACAATAAAGTATTATTGCCTTAGAGAAAATGTTTATTCGTGTCGTTTGATTACTATAATTGAGTGAGACTCTTGGAGCTCCAATACGCAGGGGGTAGGTTGTTTTATTTGTCCAGATTGCAATCACAATATAAATGATATTAAAGCTAGCCGTAGTGACACATAAATGTAGTATTTTAGGATCGGCATGTACATATATAAATTCAAATAGGCTGGTATAATAGTGTCGACTACGATGGATGGTCATAAAAGTTTATCGACTGTCAACACTCTTCTTAGACAGCTCTGGATTCTTCTTCAGGTGTATGTGTCATCACATTACTATCAAAGCCAATTTATGTTATTTGCCTGCTACTTTTATAATATAACTACTAATTAGATTCCTGTGCGTCCGTAACTTTGAAATGATTTAATTGACTACCTACAATTTGGATTAGTTTCCCTTTGTTATCAATAGATGGCAGCATATCGCAACCTAGTTTTAGCTCCGTAAAAGTACTGATTTCTGAACGAGTCATAAGGCACCTGTCTCGAATACTAAGTGTCAATCAAAGGGCGTGTAGAACCGATGGATTACCTTTACGTACAAGTGCGTCGCTTTCACTGCCACGTAACCTTTCGTGTCACTTGGCGGATATCACTAGTGTTATGTAACCTTCTTCTATGGACTCATTTTTTCTTTCCTTTAATTTTGTGTTTTCGCGTGTTGTTTATATGAAACTGTGCCGTGTATTTGCCGGATTAGTATTTGCTTAGGGCTTTGATGTTTCTTTCGTAGAGGCTATATTGCGAACAATCAATTTGTACAAGCAGATTAATTGAATATACATATTATATGTTTATTGGAGAAGATGGGCTGAAGATCGAGCCCAGTGGCGTGCCATAATAAGAGAGGCCTATGTTCAGGAGTGGACGCGAATAGGCTGATGATGATGATGATATGTTTATTAATACTTTATAACCCTTCAGCCTTTGACCAAAGTGACCGTCCCAAATTTATTATGACGTCTAAAAGATTTTCCTTGTTAGTACACAGTTAAACACAACACAGTACACAGTTAAATTGTAGGTAAAAAAAGCCGATAACGTGCCAGCAATTTTAACATTACAAAAACTGACATCACTTCATTGACAAAAAATGTGGGCACGCTAAGCAAGTTTCAAAAACTGGTATTATTTGTACTTATTGGAGTCGGAATTATTTGTTTTACAGCCATTATTCTTACCTTATAAAATTTCAATTTGAGATGCATAATATAAATGTTTTATTTTGCTATAATCTTTAATCAAACATTTTGATATGGAAATATTACTATGAATGTTATCAGAAATTCGTATTTGCCCCATTATTTTTGAAGATTGAGCTTCAAATAATAATAACAAAAGCTTTATATCCACATAATAATGTCTTTATGTTGCAATTAAAGCCCTTATCGAACTTATGCCAACTTACGCATTGTAAGACTTACAGCAGACTATTTGTTTTAAATTCTCGAATAATGTCATATTTTCAAGCACGTCCCATTATGCAAAAAGACATGCAACCACGTACGTGGTAGGTCAGGTGCCACTGCTATTCATATCTACGATAATGAGACAAACGCGTTGCAGTTGTACTTGCATTCACGAATAATTATTTGCCATTATCAGCTACAATCTTAAAGACAAGAAGCACAATGTCGAATGCAGTAACTCCAAATTCCCTCGTTAAGGACTAGGTTAATTGGAATTGGTTATATTGCTGTCATCTTATATGACAACAATGGAAGAGTAAATTATCCCGTAGAGGTTAACATTTATAAAGATTATAATTTTAAAGTTATTTTAGAAGAAATATAGTTGTAAATATAGTTGGTGCAAAGTGGTTGGCTGGCAATAGACGTATATATGATGTGGTGTTAGAGTGTGTGTGTGTGACTTAAAATTGAAATAGTTATGATTCTGATGATGTAGGAGTTTCTTTTTATTGCAATGAATGGCAATATGAGTTGGCCATTCGCCTGATGGTAAGCGATACGAACGCTTATGTACAGTGGCAAAACCAAACAACACCAATTACAAAGCAATGCTTGGCATTTCACTGCGCTCGCCATCTTGGGATATAAGGTGTTTAGTCTCAATATGTCCAGTAGTTGCTCTGGCTTCAATGTCCTTCAAACTGGAACACAACAGTTCATTCATACTGCTGTTTGGCGGGAGAAATAGACATTGCGGAGATACCTACCCAGGCGACCTCTCTCATATGAAAGACCAGTACTCTTTAATGTTTTGTAGCAAATATCTAAAAACACTATTGCAAATCTAGCTATCTAGTAGCTTTCGTAATATGTTTTTTATTTATTTTATCAGCCCATATACGTCCCACTGCAGGGCACGTGCCTATATATTTCATAATATGTAGTAGAAATATTTTCAGATTGTGATAATTGTCACTGCTCCAATGCCATATGATGGACTGATGGAGGACAGACAATACGTTGTCGCGTGATATGCCAGGTCGTTTATTTCTGTATCGAATCTCCCACACAGTCTCGCCAATCAATAATTGCTTAATTATTATTACATGCCACTACTGTATATGACATAATGTTTGTAGTAAACGTCCGTTTCAAGCCGGTATGTTAATTGCGCAATAAAATACAAGACGTATGTGTAAGATTCTCGATGCTTTTGTAATATGTCGGAAACGATTATAACATTTAAAATTTAAAGTAGGAAATACAAGACAATAGGATTAGGTAGACGTAGCAGACAGCAACATTTATCTAATTTTATCGCGCATTAGGTTAATATTTACATTTTTTAACTTCGATCAATTTTTATTTTTAAATTGTTCTTGCGTCTTTAATGGATGGCTCATTAAAGGAAATATTATAAACACACATCCCACTGTCAAGCGAAGTATTAGTCTAATCAACATTCAACCTTAATTCCGCCTACTTATATTTGCTACATTCATTGAGAACACAGATAATAAGTTGCATATCGTGGTTGCGATCCCGAGGTCGACTCGCAAGTTCAAGTGGAGCTATTATAAAAAAATCCAAGTGGCTCGCATCATTAGTCAGATGATTACGCGCGGCTGATGCGTGTCTGTTGCGACACCATCCGTTCCTCTTAACAAAAAGCATGCATCCGTCGGCCTTCGTGGTGCTATGCGAATCTGCATCCTTAACGCGCTAAACACATCCAATACTTGCTTTACGGTCATTGAGTGTATTTTTTATGGTACGAGGAAGTCATTGTTATATTCTGTATCATCTTATACAACGTGTTACAAAATAACCCGTAAAAACATAATTAATTATCTAAGCCAAAAATATTGCCAACCCAAGTAAGCTGTCATGTGAGGGAACCAGATTATTTAACAGAAAGGCCTACGTACTTATTTTATCTAAATAGTTTTTCTATTTTTCATTCATAAATGTTTGCTACCTCAATACAAAGACTCAAGTATGGGCTTCAAAAAATGACAAGTTAGAAAAAAAAGGTTTCAGTTTCAAATCTTCGAATCGAGTTATTTACCAACATTTTTTGCAAAATGATGATGCTTTCTAAATCGGTATATTACGATATGATGTTATGCGTAGGCCATTTTTTATAGTTCCGCGAATTAAGTAGAAATGTAGGTCCTACATTCTGCGTAGTTTGCTCTTTAATTTTACTTAAATAGGGTTCCCACATCAGTGAATAATTATTTTTTTGGGGTATGTTATACAGCGTTGCTACGATTCTTAAATATTGTGAATGGGCTCGTTATAAGGCCCTATTTAACCTCCTTTCGGCTTAATGGGTAGTTTTGTAGCACTTTGTATACGTCCTACTGAATAGCACAGCATAGCACATCTACAATTGAGAGGGGTTACCGGTTAGGCCTTAGGTCATATAGGTCACCACGCTAGTTAGGTGCGGGTTGGCGGACTGGCTCTAAAGGATCTGCAAGTAAAGTGCTTGTGGTTTTGATAGAGTTTCCAACGGAGACAAATGGTTATATTTTGCCGGCCGACGCAATAATGCCGGTTAATATATGCCAGAATACGAAGTGAACATACAAGGTGCAGTTTGAAAGAGAAAGCAGGGACATCATAATATGTCAAAAACGAATGTTAAAAATAAGCTATAATAAATAGGTGTCTGAAGATGATGCTTATAATTTAATTTTAGATATTATCAGTGCATTTGCAGAATGTTGTGTTAAGATAAATAAACGTGTGTTTTGCCACGTTTAACCTTTCGTCTAGCGAGATCGTCTGTTTATTTTGTTTATTTTTATGTTTCTTTATTTTTATTTTATGAGCTCATTTAATTTAAAATATTTTATACGATTCCATATAAGTATATTCTATATATTTCTTTTAGATCTTTGTACGACGTATTTTTTAAGATATAAGTTGATATATCATAACTATAATATATTACTGTTTATTTTCCGATTTGAGAATATCTAATAAAAATGCTTCATAACCTTTGTCCTTTGATTGAAATGAGATCGCTAGGCTAATGGATGCTTATGTTGTTTTCTTTTTGATAGCGTCCGTATGCCAACCTTGGCCGTATTAGTAAGGATGTTCTAGTAATCAATGTTGATTCATAAGTTGACTGTTGTATTCAAACCATTAGATTTCAACTGTGAAGGTCTAATGTAATATAATATTTTAATATACCTATTGTATGATTATGTTTTTCTTCTACAAATAAGAAGCTTTGGCGAGTTGTATGCTTGAAAATAATAGTGCCAATAATTCTGCGCTGAATATTTGAATGCCTTCGAAAAAGTCTCTAAACCTAAAATCATCAAAAATATATGGTTCGACGTTGAATGAATACACCCAACAGTCACAAATACGATTCTGACTCGACATTACCAAGTCATGTGTTGTGGGCATCAGATGCTACGAGACTCATTTCAGTTTCCTAAACACTCAGCCATACTAAATACTTGTAGATCACACAAACATTTGTTAATATTTCTTTATAGCAAAAGTACGTTGACAAACAGTGCGTCTAATGATCAGCTTCACGCATGCTAAATAAAAAAGAGCAACACTACATAATTTATACAGCTTAGCACCCTCTGCACTTGTCACTCCGTAATATAAGGTGTTAAATACCTTGTTTCCATTAGCAGTAGAGAGAAGGTCGTCCATGAGGAGTTGTCCCCAGGCCGCCAGCATGCTGGTGACGTAGTCATGGTCTGCGGGCTGGGTGAGCTGCGTCACAGCGCGGACTGCTAGCGACGGCTCTGGCATGTGAGGCGCTGAGTGAGGCTGAGATACGCCTGGAACAAAACGACAACTTTAAGGCTGAGTTGCTCAAAACTTTGCCAATGCCTTGGCTTTTTGCTGAGATGGTCACCTAATTGCCATAATGTGAATGTGTTATATGTTTTGTCTTTTTTATATAAATGTTATGTACTATGTTTGTTTTTTTTACGGCTATTGTTTATTTTTTTTTTCTTTTTCCTATTTCTGGTGTCCATATTTTATTTGCAAATTTCATGTACATTCCATGTTGTGTCAATAAATAGTTTTTCTTTCTTTCTTTGCCTTTGAAAATATCATCGCCATACATTTGAGACGTATTTGACCTTGTTAATGTATGGGATTGATATTTTCAAGTTTAAAGGTATTAGCACTTAGTTTGTGCAACTGAGCCTACGTGTTTTAAGGATTTGTGAAGTAAGAAAAAGTAAGTGTCCGTATCAAGGCCGTAATAAATACTTTAGCCTGAATGGAATTATATGAAGATATGAAGTCGTGTTCACATCGAGAAGGATGAACACAGTACATTTGTAACTTTTTTTTGGAAAAACAATATTCCATTTGATATTGCTTTGCGTGTCCAGCTTGGTGAACCTATAAAAAAAAGATATTATATTTCATCGCCCTTATGGTACGTATATTGAGTATCTGTGTAACCACAACATAATTTAATTCAACTAAAAATAAATGATCAAATATCATTTTGGAATGCTTATTTTTCTTATTGATCTTACACGTATCTGGAATATTCATTATTATTTTAGGTATGTTTTGAAGACTAATTAATAGTTGCTGCCCCACATCATATACGTAAAAAGAATTAAGGAAATGTCCGCAGTCCGACCACTCTCCTAAAAACATAAGTTCAACAAGCAAAACATGAATTGTAATTGAACATTTTTGACATAAACCGGTTGTTATACAACCTTAATAAATCATTGCGTGATAATTTAGTTTTTATCACTGTGCTTGATATTTAAATACAAAAACATTATTCATATTTCTCTTCACAGCGTTTATTAATTGCACTCAGAAGTTCCATGTAATTAGATCCGAGGATTTGTACGCAAAATTTATGACATAATAATGGTTTAGAAGGGAGCTGAGTTTCATTTAGTATGTAGTTTATTAATCCCATGCATATTTAGTTAAGGCTGCTCCAATTTTGAAATGCTTGAATTTACTTTCAGTCACATGATTGCTATCAGTGCCATCATTAATTGCCGTAGTTCTAAGATCATACTTGTAACTTAAAAGCTATCAATTTTGTTAAACACTATACTTTGTTTCATGACATTTATATCATTTATACAGGGATATATCAAGATTGCTACCGAAAACGAAGTCGGGTAGTATTAGTGGCTACAGATACAACGCAAACAAAAACTTCACAGAAAGAAAAACATGCGACTTTTTTGTGATGGTTTAAATATCACCTGTTTGGGTGGTAAAACGATAGTTTTTGATAAAAGAATAATTTTATCTTTGGGATTCGTAGAGTTTTAAAAATAAAAGGGTTTACATTATTATTTACAAAAAACTATGTATTTACCTCCCAAATACGAGGTCAAGAAATAAAAAAAAGTCGCATGTTTTTGCGACAGTTTTTGTTGCATTATGTCAGAAGTCACTGAAACTACCACCTGGCTTCGTTTTCGGTCGTAGTCTGAATGGACCCCTATTTGTATCTTAAGAGGTATCCATTTTGTTAAACACAAACTTTGTTTAATCATCATTTATACCATTTGTATTTTGCGATGCATAATTTGCTTACAGACTCCGACAGATTGATTATAATGATGAATGCAGACATCTTTAATCTGTCAGTTGTACGACAAACACATACAATATAATTTCTGATGTTATGTAAATCCATGTTATAGCTTCGGTATCGAACGAAAAGTAATTTGAAAAACTCTAAGAAACAATGTTGTTTACCATTTCGTGGATCCAAACTTCAGCCAATTTTTATAATATTTATTTATACAGTGTTGAAGTTTTCTATATACCTGTTATAGTAAGTTCGAATATCAAAGTTCATTGGATAATTGAATTTCCTGATACTTCCTTCGGCCTTACATTTTCCCAATTATTTCTGAGGTCGACAGTCATTTCGGTATAAATGTTGTAAGATAGGTTTTTAAAGTGGGCAATAATTGACGTCTACAAGCATTTTGTGAAACTCACGTATCATAACCATATTGAATTAAGTACTATTTATTATAGCCATTTCATGATTTTATAGCTTCAAAAACTTACGACGTATGGTATCAAAACTGGCATGATCATAATTTTATACCTGCAGTACAGTAAAATTAACATATTACAGAATTTATTTTAACTGACGTGTTTTATAGGAAAAGTTTATAGCGAATTTTTAAAGGAAAACAAGACACTCGAACAGCATACATACGTCATGCTTTGATATATATATATAAATAAATACACCCAACAGTAATATATATAGTCCTGACCCTACACTAAGATCGAGTCTTGAGTCGTGGGAATTTTTAAATTTATCAAATATAATATGTTCTCACGGTTAAATAGATAACTAAAACAATGCATCGATATCATAAATATAATGATAGTTCTAATAATATAGTCAAAACAGTACAATATACCTACATGTATGACACGGATTCATAATATTTCTTATACGTCCAACAATTATAATCATCAAACAACTTCTGTAAGTCAAATTTAAACATCAATTACAAGCGAGATAAAAAGAAGATTGCTGTGAAGAATTACCTCAGCAATTACTCACACACTACGTACAATCGTACTGTGCAATCGATTATAATTTGTAAAGCTATAAAACAAACAAAACGTGGGTTTGAGGGCTCACAGGTTACTGACCTTGTAACACTTGGGGGGTAATAATACTGGCCATCAATGATAATTTACAATAAAAAGAATATTTAAATATGCATCTGGCAGAATGACGTTTCCTTGTTTATGTTAATTAAAAGCGGAAAAGAAGTTGATACTTATCTACTTATGTTGACGGAACAGGTATCATCGTCTGAGGATTATTCATTTTAATTTTACTTGCTTGTAAATCCATTATATTACAATTACTGTATAATTGGTAACATGATCTTACAACATAATCTTGTATTATACAGTGATATGTATGTATGCGTACAAAAATCATTTTATGATATCAAGACCAACTATTTTATCTGAGACAGTGTGGGCAAAACATTTGTTTCGGGTCTGGGTGTTAAAAAAGAACCAAAGACTTAATTGATCGGAACTATGTATACTCGTAATCATCAGCTATATGAATCATTTTGCTTCTTATTAACTGGCCTATGCCAGTATGCCAGCTTCTGTCAAATATTTCCATAACTGTTTGTCGGAAGCAATCTGCATCTGATCAAATTTATAATTTAAGTACAGATTAATTGTATACACATTATACTGTTTAAATTGTTTTTTTAATCGCCGATCATTTTGATTTCTTAAGTCACTTCGCAAGTACCACTTAGCCGTATCACCTCCATTGTATTGTTAACTTCCGCGTGTCGGTTAGACAAATCAGTTGCATTATCTCACTTGATCTGTCAATTATTTATTTTTGTTTCATTAACAATGCGACCATAATGGGTTCTGAACCCATTATGGTCGCATTGTTTTCGTGTTTATCGTTGAGGAAAGTTGTGCGTGGCGAGATGAATCGCGTTAATTTATTTACACGGCCTATGTAATTTTATGCTTTTAATTTTTAATCTGTGGAGGTCGTAGCTCTGTTGGTTTGGGTGTGAATTTTAATGCAGGTTCGATTTTGACAGCTTTTGGTATCAAATATATACTGATATATTTGATATGGCAAACTCTCGTGTCTCACAAAACACAATATGACTTAGGAGTAATAATCATGAATGACATAGGTTATTAATAAAGCCAATTATTATCGTCCCAGTTTAAAGATAAAATCAAGAACATTGAGCTGGCATAAAAACTCTATTGAGAGTGACCTCTTTCTGCAATTAATAATACAATTCAGTTTGTTGTGATGTTTTTGTCTGACCTTAGTTTTTGTTTCCAACTGCAAGTGTATAAAATCCGGTACAACTTTTTAATGTACATATTTGAACGTTTCGTCACTATATACGATATATACGGGATTGCCTTACTGAATTTGTTACTTACTTTTGAATCAAGGATCAGGGAGATCTTAAAAATAATTTAAAATATGTTTACTGCCTCGGTGGTATGGTTTTAGTACGGCACGGTTACAAAGCTAAGGTATCGGGTTCGAATCCCGGGTCGGGCAAAGTGATATTGGACTTCTCTGTTTAATTTTGCAGGAAGTTATTAATATTTGTCTATGAATAAGATAATAATTTATTACTTTATTTAAATCTACAGAATCCGATAGTGACAGCGACCAACTGGAACTATTGAAATAAGCGTTAGTTAACATACTAAATATGTGCATAATATTATACATGTGAAGTGGGACAACTAAGACTATAATATTTCTTTACTACTTTACAGCCAGCTTTCAGTTTTGTGTATATTGCAAAATCAAAGTTGTTTTGACAAATTTTTCGTCAATTTTGAATCAACAAACCACGTTTTGTGTAAACGCAAATATTAAGATGCGATTTAAGTAGCCTCAACTTCTTAAAAAGGCTGGTTTGCATCAACGATTGTTTGATCAAAAGAATACATCAAATAGTATTATTAATCTTTGTCCGTCCGTCAATTTTACTTCACACGTATAATTTACTTTAGTCAATTGAGCATACTGTGTTCCAAACAGGATATCAATCAAAATTAATGGTTATTATTCAATATTTTATGGCGAAAAATTATGGCATAATGTTACCAGCAAAATATAATATGTAGTTTTAGTAAAATCGATTACTCTGAAAATAATTTGTACGTTTATATGAAGTTGTTGCACGTTGAGTGTGAGTGTGGGTGTGGGTACGCCTATGCTACAGAAATACTATTATGAAATTAATATGTTAAGTACTATCATATATTTTAGTATAATAATATGTTTTTTTATAAAATCCTTCTGCAATGGATACTAATGTCGTTTTTTAAGACTAGTTTATACGAAACTGTGAGAATAATTTATTTAAAAACTACTTCGGACACAAGAATCGTTATTTCCAGTCAGTCATTTACATTCATAAATAACAAAAAGTTTATTTTTAATAACATGCAATTCGTCTGAATGATGAATGGAACATTTAGACACGCGGAAATAAATTTTTGATATGTGTATATAAATAATAAAAAATGAAAGGATTGACTTGGCTGTTGTTACATTTAAATTGTAATTATTATTGGATTTATGGACTTGTCAGATAAAGTGGCATAGCCTTTTTATAAACATCCCTTCCACTTACCAAGAGTTTACAATTTAAATTATTTATTTATTTATTAGGTCACTAGCATACTGCGATAGGTAATACGTAGCGCTGCAGCATATAAACATAATATATTATTACCTACAAAGTATGTTACAATATTAAGTAATGTTCGAGTCATGTGTGCCATGTGTGTGCCAATCATAGGTGTACAGGTGTCATTTACTAAGAAAACTTAACATAGCTATATGACAAATATATAGAAATTAAAAACGATTAATACTTATTTGAATAAAATTAACATTAATCATCAATGTTCATATGCTTGTATTACAAGGTATAAAATATAAGACTAAACTACTATAAAACATTTCTTAGTTCCCAATAATTAACTATCAACAATTAAAAGCAATAAATACTATTAAGAGTAATAATTCTTTTTTAAGACATTTGTACATTTTAAATTTGTAATGAGAGGCGGAATGTTGAAAAATATCAATGACTAAAATATGTTATACCAGCGGCCCGGCCCGGCTCTGCCCGGGTGCCGATAGTGCTGTTACTCTAGTCCACATCAGAAACATATTATTTCGCGTACTAAGTATTTTACACTCATATGTTTTCCAAACGCGCCAAAAGTAGGATACATTCAGTAAAAAGTTCAAAAAGCTTCGCTGCTAATTACTTGTAACGACGATATCTCAAAAACTATTCATCTGATATAGTGTAAAGGGCAATTATAATCTGCATTAAATGCCTAAGCTAACTAATATATTCATTTGGATAAGGATTAATACTAAAGACAATAGCTTAGAAAATAACATAATGTTTTAAATTACAAATTTGAGCATAAAAGTGGTTATTTTAAGTCGCCATATTTCTGCTAATTTACATAAAAGAGTAATACCTTTCTCAAGAATCGCTCTTTCTATTGTTAAAAACTGTATAAAAATCCGTTTGGTAGTTTTCGAGTTTAGCGCGTTCAGACAGACAGAAAGACGCGGCCAGGGGACTTCTTTTTATAATATGTAAGGATTCAATATTAAAGATTTTCGAGGTCCACTTTGTCCATTTGGTTTTTGTACCTATCAAATATTGCGCTATTATTTCGTTGTTTGTTGTAGTATGCCTATAATTTCTTCCGGGGTATTAAATATGTATCTATGCATATTTTTTGTTAAGATGATTACTCGTTTCATAACAAATTAATAAATTAGTAATGTTGAAGTGAATGAATGAACGGCGTGGTGGCCTGTTGCGGCTGCTAGCATGTTCACGGTGGTTTCAGGTTCGAATCCTAGGGAACACCTGTGGCTTTTCAGTGTTATATGTGTATTGGTAGTCAATCAACAGGCACTATAACGATGAAGGAAAACATCGTGAGGAACCTGCATACCATAGCGATTTGTAAGAATTTCTATGGTAGGTAGGCCGCACTAGGCCAGCGTGGTGGACTACATGGTTTAAACACTTTTAATTGTACTCTCGATTGTAGAGAAGGCCTGTGCTTTGCAGTGGAACGTGTATGATCTGATACAGTACAGTACAGGAGGGCGCTGGATGCAGTTTATTTTTAACATGTGTTTTATGAAAATCCTAGTCGAGACTTAAGTTTAGCAGTTGTTTTTTTACTACTTATGGATTTGATCTGTTCTCAAATTATAAGGCCTACTTAGTTGGTGGTGTTGTGATGTGAAATTCGTAGCATTGAAAGACATGATATGGCAGTATCCTAAATATATTTAATTAAAAATAATTGTTATTGAAAAAATAATGCTTATAGTATTTTGTAGACTGACTTTGTAATTGTTTAATTTCATTTACGGTTATATAGCGTGAAGCCAGGCAATTTACAAACATCTGCATGAAATTGTGGAATTGTCATGTCTTTTGTCGAATGTTTAAAGAATATAATAGTCGTGTGTTGCTTCAGAGGTCAAGATAACTATAATAGGAATAACTGTACTTTATAATACAGTTTTGGTTGGTGTTGTCTTTATTTACTTTTCGATTGAGGATAATGGAAACATTAAGCGTATACTCTGCTGTAGTTCTGATAACAATGACCCAATACATGGTCGGTAGAGTTACGATTTAAGATACAATATATGATTACAAAGACGTAAGCTACTGCTACTGCGTAAATTTATAAATAAAGATAATTAATTATTTTATGAACCAGGTTTATTATACAGTAAACCCGTAGCTTTGAAAGCGTTTAATATTCAAAGTCTATTTAATTACATTTTACGTAGGTTATGTTTATGGGTCATGTGACGCTCAATCATTATTGATGAAATAAATAATAAAATTCTGTTATATAACAATTTCCGTAATTTGCCACCGCTTAAACGAAATCCGTGCCGCCCTGGACACCAGCGTACACGAAGCCTTACACACCGCAAAAAACTGATCCAGATGGCGTAATATCATCAAAGTAAAAAATGCCCATGGTGGGGGTCACAACCCTCAGCAATGAGGAAATCGACTCAAGGAGGAGGAGGAAACGAAATCTATTAAATTAATTTAATATTCATTTTAGATTGATTTCCACGGTCATCATTTTGAAACCGTAAATGTACTGAAGGACCTATAGTTTTTAAATGAGAACATATAATAACACTCACCATCAGCATAGTTAGCAGGCAGTAGCCTCAGGAACACATCTCCCCGCCGCCCCCACGGGCGGTGGCGCACGTTGTTGCACTCCCCGCTCGGGCTGCGGTACTTGCTCGGCGGACAAGGCGTCGAGCTCGCCCCGTCTGCATCTGCTGTGCAGTTTTGCCTTAGAAAATAAAAATACTTATGTCAGTTATGGACGTACTGAGGGGAAAATATGGGCTGGAAAAATTACTGTCTCGGTGGCGTAGTTTTACTCAGTAGTAGTTGTATGATTACCAAGCTGAGGTTTCGGGTTCGAATCTCGTGTTGGCTAAAGTGATATTGGATTTTTCTATTAATTAAATTACCAGCCCGTACGCAGGAGTTTATGCCTAATATGGTGATAGGTTTCCCCCCTCTCACATCGTGGGATGAAACATACAAGGCGAAATGTCCGTGTCTTGGTTCTTGTATGAAAATATTAGATTAGGCTGCAATTCTGTACTTAGTTTGCAGATGTATTGAACATGATATTAAAAACTTTAATTAAAGTTAAGAATATAACAATACACGCAGGTTTTAACGGAACGAATGTGGCACTTTAACGAGAACCATAAACGGCTATTTAAACGAAATCTTTACATCATGAATTGTGTATGATGAGTGATGGACATTAAATATGAAAGTATTATTATTTCTTATAACCTAAAGAAATTTACATCACATATATGCATTTCATTTGATAGAAAAATTCAATAATGCAGCTTTTTAAATGCATTATTTACGTAAAAATGAGTAATAATTATATATGATATAAATTAAAAATACTTACGCATCATTAGCCCCTAGTGTAAATCTTCGTTCCAATGCTAAAGCTTCGCTGACAACTCGCCTCAAGTCACTGGGGACTGATTGTAAATTGTCGTCTGTTTTGCTTTTCTGAGCGCAAGTCTGTGCTACCAACGCTATGGTAAAAAGCAGTAGACTGCTCCTTAACCTAAAACAAATAAAAAATATTATTAATATATTATCTCAAAAAAACAAAGATGACTTTTCTTTAGGTCAAAATGTGTTTTTTATGGCAATGAATGGCGAGATGAGCACACTATTCGCCTGACGGCAAGAGATACGATCACTCATGCTAGTAGCAAAACCAAAAAACACTATGAATTACAAAGGAATGTTTGGCATTTCACTGTGCTCACCATCCTGAGACATAAGATTTTAAGTTCCAATATGTCCAGTAGTTACTCTGGCTATAATGTCATTCAATCGGAACACAATAGTGCATTTACACTGCAATTTCTTGGGAGAAATAGATATTGCGGTGGTACCTACCCTGGCGGCCTCTCACGTATGAGAGACTCTACCACCAGTAACACAAGTCTAATATTGAAACATCTCTTAGCCGATGAATCCGTTTTTTTCCTATTGTAATCACTAAGATATGCTATATATGCTATATTGTATCGTATTTATTAAATGACTTAAGTGACAAACCGTAAACGAGTCTACGTGACCTCTAGCATTCGTAAAAGAGAAATAAAAAGAACATAATCGTCTTTAGATGTTGTAATAGAAAGGCATTTCATTTTAATAACAGAGTAATCGGATTAAATTTTTGAATACAATCTCATGTTTTTGTCAGCTTACACATTATTATAGGGCCCATATACGTACATGATAGATTTAAAGCTGGTTCAGTATAACTCAAGCTACAAATACATTTTCTATGCGAGAAGACTATGCGTATAAGGCATTTTGAATGATTAGAATTTGACTGGAGAATGTATTTTTTAGAAATACATACTCAATATTTCTTTAGTTTTAAATAGTTTTTAGACAGGAACAATCTTATCAAAGGCTGTCAGAAGTGTAGTTTCGGAATTTTCTATCCATTTATTTAATATGACGTGTGAGGGCTTCTAAACCATTGCCATATGGAAGAAAGCGGGATTGAATAGTAACATGTTCCGAAGTAATTCATACATTACCATTATGAATACATTGTATAGAGCGCTTAAATTTTTCAAATACATAATAGAAGCTAATCCTCACTAATATTCAATCAATTACTCGCACAACTTGGCCTTATTGATCCCTTTTCAATAGACGGAGGTATAAATAAGTCATTAACCCCATTTTTTATGATGCATCAGTGTCAACATTCAAGGTATGTTTATAAATTATGAAAAAAACTCGTTTTGAATTAACATTTTATGACACACATATTAAATTTTAATATGTACAGTATGGAAGTGAATTTTCTTGAAAGGACAGCAATATAATATTTCGTTCTCAATTAGTATTGTTTTAGACGAAAACCATAAGGTAAACAAAAAAAAAAATACAAACAACAAAAATTATGAAATAAAATCATATAATTATAGCGAGCGCGTTAGTACCTACTAGCTTAGTCGAAATTCTACTAAAGACTTCGAGTAGACTTTTCGTAGGTATTATAGTGACGTTATTACTATAATTAAATAGCATATTAGACAGAACAACCAAGATTCCACCCTAAAAAAATTGGTTGTCCTGCAATGACTTCCACATTACCTAAAATTACTGATTATACATTTGTTTTCAATAGATATTCGTAATAACAAGAAGCCTGTTTACACATAATGCATACTCATTTAATTATTTCCATACACGGATATTGCCAGCCCTGTTCTATCATTGAATCATCCTGATATATTGAATAGTTTGATAATAAATCATTATTGCGATAAACTAGTAATTACTCTTTATGGAGCTGGTAATCGTCGGCTAATGGTAAGACAAGGCGGCTCATTACAATGTTACATTGTACAATGGATATAATACATTAATTAATACGTGTAAATTGTGTAAAAATTACTATTTTTATAATGTGGGAATATATGATGCCATAAACTTTCATGAAACGAGGTAGAGGATAATATAAAAAAATGTTCTTTGAGGACGAATGATATAAGAGATATGTGAAGTCAATAGGTGATTTAATTTGATTTCATAAGGGATTATTTAAGTTCAATATAATTAGATTTATTTTAATTGGATTGCGATAATAGAGTGGTAGAGGCAATAAAAGATCAAAATCGTACTCATAAAATTTCCGAATCAAAAATAAATGATTAATAATAGCCACCTGCTTCATTGATTCAATAAAATAAGGGAAAAAATATTATGTTTGAATAGTGCGTCAACATAGGTATTTTAAAACTGAGTCTTTGAATGTAACCGTGTGTAGCTCAGCTTTCATGTATTTTTTGTAACAGTCGGGCAACTAAATATATATAAAATTAATATAAATAGGCACACTTCAAAATCCTTGTTTCGTAAAATATAAATATTTTAATACCATTTTAACATGTCCTAATGTTTACAATTAAATAAAATATATAGTGTCAATTAAAAAAATATTTAGACATAGTTTTAGTTCAAGAAATTATTGGTGTATACACGGCTAGAAAATCGTGATATGCCACTATTACACAACATTTTTCACATAATATGCAAATGTTTACATTAAAAATTCATGATACGATAACATATCTAAACGACATAACAACATTCGCGATTCTTCGATAATTTACATAATCTCCCTCAAAAATATGTAATGTGTTACACTTATTTTTATTTATGCCATCAAAAAACCCCATGAACATACGCATCAAGTACGCAAAAGAGACTTTTATAATTAGTTTAATATTTTGTATTCAAAATTCACTTTAAGTATCAATAAATAAAATTGTAACCAATTTATTTAGTGTCGTATTTATGTTGCATACATTTTTATATATTTAGTTGGCAGATAAGCTATTATTAAAAGCATAGCATAAAGTGCTTGACTGGTAGGAACGAAAAAAAAACTGTGGTAAGAAGTACACTATCGATAATACTCTACTACATCTCTGTTATGATACCACGCAACTTCTAGAACTGAGTATTTTATAGGTTACACATTTACATAAATTCTTTATTTAGATGCTATTTTAATTGGTATGGGTAGTATTATAACCAATTATTATAACAATAAAAGATTTGATGCCTCCATAGATGTCAACTTTATGTCCTTTATGTTAAAATACAGTATCTTACAAGACGTGAATAATAAAACGCAAATCTAAATAAAACCAGTCTGTGTTATTGAAGAGGTGTTACGTTTTAAATTATTCCAATTAAATTTGAATGATTAATGTAACATCAATCTGTAGGAAGTAAAAACCAGTAAACCAGACCACATACTTACCGGTGACCACAAGTATGCTTTCGTTTTTATCTGGCATCTCTTATGACATATACCGGTTCGTACACTTCATACTTTCTACTCAACTTATGTCATTGACATTGTACAAAAAGATAATCATTCATAACATTCGGGTTAGGCAATTAAAACATAAACTTGATTTGCCGCCAATGTAACTCCATGCGTTCGTTTTTCAAAAATGTTTTATTTTTTATTAGAGTTTTAATTACCATAGACTTTTAAAACCAGCATTAAGTTTTGTTTTTAAATTACATGAAGCTGGCTGACATAAATTTGTTAATTAGGGTGTTTGTTTTGTATATTAAATAAAAAAGTAACAGTAATTCAAAACAAAATAATGCCAGTAAAATTCTATCAAATTCTTATATTACAATTTAATACAAGTTACGGTTAGTTAGCAATTATTATACAATAATCGAAAGTGGGCAAAAACACTCGGTTTCTCTATGAGAAACTGTTTATTTTACAATACAATACTTCGCGAATTTTAACAATAACAGTTTCGCCATAAACTTTTTTTTACTACCTATTAACATAGTCAGCGCGTAGTTTTTATAATTTAAGTTTTAAAACATTATTAATAAGCATTTATTTTGTATTGTCTTTGTCTTTTATGGTCAATAAAATGTGATTTATTAAGATTCCTATCAAGAAGAAGATCATAATATTCTTTACATAATAGCCTTTTAAAATTAAAATCTCTATTGGCCCTTAAACATAGGGAAAACCGATAAGTAACAGGATATAATCTACCGCATTGGCACAAGGCCTACGTAAATTCATTCTCGTAGATCGTCCTCGATTTTGTTCGCGCCGCTTTATGATAATTCCCGCGGAAACTTCGTGACTGAATGAGACACAATGTATTCGCCGTACTTCATTAATAGAGAATGCAGTGCTATATCTCTTTGACATCTGTATAGGATTTGCTTTATGGCTTTAACGTACGGGTTTGAATGTTTGAATACAAATAACAATGCATTTTGTGTAGTTAAATATAATGTAAGTGTTTAGAAATATATTTAAATATGATTAAATGATTATAACCTTCACATAAAATCCTTGAAACGGGAATATTAGAAACTATACTTTTTGGACTGAAAACACCAGACAAAACATTTGTCTCAGTGCGGCGAATGAACCCACGTCTCTCGTTTCACATTCGGCGTGTAACCAACGGAGGCTTAAAAATATTAAATGCATATAAGCAAAACATTTACGTAGGCAATCGAACCCAGAGCCTTGTTTAAAGGATTGCAAAATAATTACAGGCGATCACAACATAGGAATCAAGATCGTTGAAACCTTAACGCGACTCATTCAGAGAACAACGTAGGTTAATTAGAAAGTAGTGTTTTTTATCCATTGCCTTGAAAGGGGACAGGACAAGCAAGCGTGCCTCACAAATGTCAACGCGCGACTTTCAACGCTCCCGGACCTTTGCGCTTGCGCCTCGATCACATGATTCAACATGAATCGTGGTCGAGGTAATAACATTTTGCCAATCTAGCGTGGATAAATTACTGCTAATCTTTTGTTTGTTTTTGTAATCGTGCGTTGTACAAAGCTTTGTGATATTCTGTAGCGATAATGTTTGTTTAACTATCAGAATGCGTGTTTTATTCATTTATTTCTCAGCTGCATCCTATTGAGATTTTGTATTTGTGTTGTTTGTTGAAAAGCTGGATGTGAAACGAGACGTCGCGGTTACAATCTCCGTTCACGTGAGAACAAACTGTCTCTCGCAATTTCTGGTACCCGCTATTTGTTGCCTATACTTAGGGGTTTAGTCTATATTCTATGTGTGTCGTTATGTTGTTATTTTTTGTTGTAGAAATTTAAGCGTGAGCTACCAACAACAATAATATGAACAGCATGTTCGTATCCAAACCACAGCTATTAAACTTTATGTAGTTATTAAATAAACAAAAAATCCACATTCCATGGCCAGTATAATGATGAAACATGCTTTAACAATCTCGTGCTTTATTAATAAAACTAATTAATTGAATTAATCCTTAACATTTACATCTAGCTTAAAACCATCATTTATCAAACATTCCGAGGATCAGAAGGGCTCAACGTCCGAGATTGAAAGTTGAAATCGGAATCTTGAATGCCATATTTATGCATAAGCCGTGTTAAGTAATAAAATGCGTAACATAATTACTCCCAATTAAATATTCTTCAATTAATATTAAAATATGCATCAACAAGTAGGTTACTTTAGGTACCTTTATACTTTGACTAAAATTATGTAATGGTAAACGACGTGAATATTTTACACCACGACAGTTATTTGACAAGTTGCAGAGGAGTTGAATAAACTAGATCAAAACTTGGTGCTGAATAATTTTACTTTAAACAGGTTTGACCATGCAGATTTTGTCTTTGTGAACTAATATCACGTAATATCGCGATTGTTGAAAATTTAGGTTGTCCTTATTTTTCTGTCTGAACATTGAACGTATTTATTGCTCATTTTTTATTGAATAAGTTATGGCTTGTATCAGCTCATATACGTCCCACTGCAAGGTATGGGCCTCCTCTACAATTGAGAGTAAGATTGAGATTGGTTATGCTTGGCACAGATAACAAAAGACTGTCGATCCACTTTCTTTGCCGACGAATGTTTGTTCGATCACAAAATATATTTTTTAGACGAATATTATATGTTCAAGCATTTACATAGTTTTATAGCTAAATGACCAAGCTAAGTATCGTAAAATTAAATTCTTCACTCATTAGCTGAGTGTGTACGTTGTTTACTAATCTCGTTGCCCAACTGTTGGTACTTAGTGGCTTTGCAACAAGCAGATTGACGTCTATAGTCATTTTCCCTGGACCGGTGTCAAAGGTTACTGTAGATTGTATTCTTGCAACATTCGGGCCCTCAGTATGTACAAGACGCAATGCCTGTTTTGTCTCTACGTAGACTTACCTAGTTAGAGTCTAGAGGCTTATTCAATGTAAAATTTCATCAGAATCCATTTGTTTCCAAAGTTGAAATGATTTATTATTACTCTTTCTCTCTTCCTTTCTATTTGTACCAAAAGCTTAAGGTTTAAACCTTCGATCAAATATACACTAGATACACAGTTCCCTGTAAAAGTTCTGTTAAAAAGTGGCACCGATGCATGACATTAAAAAAAGTAAACAAAAAGATCACATATTCCAAATATATTAACACAAATTCCACCTTATTCCTGGAGCTTAAAGTAGCTTTTCAAATAATATTGTCTAAAGTTTTACGACGTTTTAGATGCAACGGTCGGTGCGTGACTGAAGGCGAAAGAGTGCTTAAGCACTCTTTTTTGTTGCCATTTTCTAAGCACTCATGTTGTATCTAGTGTATATTTGATCGAAGGTTTAAACACTTAAAATCTAAAAAAGTAAGATTTAAAGTTTTCTGATAACGTATTGGTCAAACCTTGCTGCATTTTCATCAATTTTGAACCAATGATATATAAATAATGTGATGATAGCCCAAAAACATAAAGTTACCATAATATATCACAAAATATTTCTATTAATTAACAATGATCTATAACAAATGCATTTCAATGTCAGGCCAATGAAAATTGTCCACAGCCTCGATCATTCCGACATTAGCCGGCGAAAGCGAAAGTTGTGCGTTTCAATTCGCTAACAATACGTGACCAAAAAGTTTGAATGCTTAAAACGAATACCTGCAGCGTATGTTGGACAAGGTCAGATGTGGCGAAACTTGACGGAAATAACTCCGCTGGATGAGACTCGAATTTATATGACATAAGGATTTCGGCTTTGTTATGTAACTATGAGGCTTTGGTACTTCATGTAATTTTTTTACGTGTCAATATTGAACTTATTTCATCACATGAAGTGGTAATTAAATTATTATATATGTATAAGGATTTGCCGTAAGAATAAAGTTGCACCAGATGTTCTACGAGTTGTTAATCTCTAAATTTGGTTCATCATTATCAGCTCATTCGCGTCCACTGCTGGACATAGGCCTCTTCCATGGCACGCCGCTCGGCTCGATCTTCAGCCAATCGTCTCTAACCACTAACAGCCATCTTATGAATTGGTTACAAGTACAATGAAATATTTCTTACAAGCCACTTCAATCAGAGCTAAGCCTTTTAAATCATAGATGACAAGAAACTTCCCGTATCAGTGGAACTTAATGAACCATAATATAATTAAATGATATGGATATTCAAAATGACATAACTATGACATTACAAATACATACATACATAATCGTCACGCTTGTATCCCATAGGGGTAGGCAGATATGGATCGCCATTACGAATACACTTAAGTATATTGAGATTCGTTATATAGTAACAGTATTCATTGTATATAAACTAGTTTATTCAAATACAGCGTGCGTGCAATAAACTATTACGTTTGCAATGTCTATGAAAGGCCATTTCAAATTCAATGTTACATATTATGTATTTCCTTAATAAAACTTATAACTAGTTTATATTCGTTGATATATTATTATATGTAAAAAATTCTTCGTAATTTAAAAAATGTGGTTTGAATGTTAATTAATATGTGCTTCAAATAATAAAATAGTTTATTTATGCATGAATTTGTTTATAATTATAAAATTCTTTAATGAGCCATTTTATTGTTGTTCTGTATTAATATTGAATATTTAATTCCAATAAAAATAAAATGTATTATATTTTCTAGAAACATTATTATAATATTATTTAATTTATTGTAATCCTTTATCTTTTGAAGCAATATGTCGTATCTAGAGAAATAAATATGAAATCAGTGAGGATATTTGAATCATTTGAGAGCTTACGCGGACACCCATTGTTCGTTTGGGAAGGTTACGTAAATACACACGCATAGACACTTGCGTAGTTAGATTGAAATACCTGCATACACATGTTTCTATTTATTATTTAAACTTAAGAAACCTCTTCGGTGGTTTTACTAACCTCAATCCAAATGAATTAAGACAAAAAGTTTTTTATTGCTATGAATGGCGAGACGAGCGTGTCATTCACCTGATGTTAAGCGATACGACCACTCATGGACTGTGGTAAAACCAAACAATACCTTGAATTACAAAGCGATGCTTGGCATTCTAATGTGCTCGCCATCCTGAGACATAAGTTGTAAAGTTTCAATATGTGCAGTAGTTACTCTGGTTACAATGTCCTTCACACCGAAACACATTGCATATACACTACTGTTTGGCGGGAGAAATATACATTGCGGTGTTTTCTAGCCAGGCCGCCTCTCAGTAAAAATATTGTTTTCATTAACCTACCTTATCTTACGACCGCTTTAGATCAGCGTCGTTGATTATCAACTAAGCCTTATAGAATCGAGAGCCTTACAGAGGAAGCCCGTGCTCAACAGTATGAGATAATGGGATGATTGAGTATTAGTATACCACATACAGGAAAAAGTCTATTTCCTTCGCTAATTGAACTGTCAAAGTAATTTCAAGACACAGAGCCCGAAAGTATTAACATACAGCGACACTGTTTTTTGATTTGTGGTGGCGTTGTCGACTTAAATACCAGGTAACAGATTTTATTCAAGTATCAGATGCACTGGAATGAGAACCTGATTCTAGTTGTTATAAAAACTGGCTTTGCTATAGAATCCTTAATCACTTATTTATATTACTTGTCTTTTATGTTTTAAGGATCTTAAAATATTAAAAGGATCTTGAACAGAATAGTAGATATGTGTTTAAAATAGTCATTTATTACACATGAATTTATAAATATTAACAGTTACTTTATATCCTACGTATTCCTTTAAATTATTCAAAGCTGATGATTTATCTCTTAAAATCAGTTATAAAAACATTTTTAATAATGTTGTTTTCGTAACTTTAACAAATTCTTTATTGTAATAACATGATTTATGTTAATTTAGAAGAGTCATTATTATTGTAATACTCAAACAAGTTATATTTTAATATTTATATATTTTTTGCGTTTTATTTCACAACTTACATTAGAACTGTTATCAAAGATCTCGAATATATTATTTTGTGAAATTATTATCCACTGTTGTTGCAATTTAGGTAATATCTACAATAGAGAAAACGATGATAAACTTTAGACAAGCAATGCAAAAACATGATGTGTATTCGTGAAGAAATAAAAGAGATTAATATTATATTGAGCAGTTGCAGGTAAATCCCTAACAATCTAAAAAAATACCTATTTTATTCGTATTTTTTATTTTTTAGTATATATTTTAATAATGATTTTATATATAAAAGCATTATTTTTTAATGCTTATATACCTCTACTTCTTGCACCATAATTCATAACAATTAAAACAGTGAGGGAATATATCGTAAGAGAATCTGCATATCTATGAATGGAATGAATTTCCGTGGTACACATTATGTTAAAATCTACCAATCCGCAATAGACAGGCATGGCTATACGCCCTAACCCCTTACAATCGTTCTCTTGATTGTAGAGAAGGCATGTGCCCTACGGTGGGACGTATATGGATGCACAAAGAAACAAACCTAACATCATATTATTATATTAATACTTTAGATTATTTATTATATTAATACTTTTATTTTTATCAATGATGATGATCAAATCAATGATAACATGAAATTGAAAAGGTCGTATAAGTCAAACGTAGAACTAAAATAGTTCGAGATAAAATCTCAGCGGCCGATGATCCGAATTTTAATGTATGTAAAATAAAAATATTTGCGCACGTGATGTTGGATACGACCTCACAAACCGGACACCCACGACCTTTGTCGTATCCTGCATGCTTCTTCGATATCCAATCACCGACTCATCTTAATGTATCGCAGAAGTTAATGCATTATTGATTCACGGAAGTTCTTATTATTTTATGTCGAAATAACAATGATATAATATTTATTTGAAATTTCGTGTATCTTTACAGTATCTTACATATTGACTAACACAGGTTGGTTACTTTTGCTTTCCATTTATCAGCAGTTGCAATGTTACTTTGTTGTGCGAATATAATAAAGGTGGCATATTCATTTATTTATAACTTTCTATACAATAATTATGTTGTATAAAGGCGGACTTAGTGCCTTGGGCGTTCTCTTCCAGTCAACCTTTGGGTAGTGCAGAGAATTTACAAAATAGGTATTATTAATGTAATAGAGAACAAAAAGAAAACATTCACTATAACGTCAAGCATCTGAATTCGTCTCTCATTATTTTATTTTACATCTGCTTTGTTTCAACTCAAATCTCTTCTATTAAAATCAAGCCAGCGCTTTTGGCCGTCTTCGACTTAACATCCCGACTCATATAATAATTTCCTGCATTATTCGCTAATGCTTTTTCAATGTCGATTACATGTTTAAATATCTTCCGATACCGGGAAAGCCTATTATTAAGAATCGGAATATAAATATGATCATGTATGTAAGTCGATTGAGATGAATGAGTAAGCCGGATGCCGGTCGACCTTTACCGTATCATGCATACTTCTTCTATTCATTATTCTAGAGTATATGGCATTTCGAGAAACATTGATTCTGATAATATGAGTATTGTTTTATAGTGTCTTTTATGGGAGGTATGTTGGTATGTTTCAGTTCATGATTTAGACAGGCTTTTAGTGGATGGTTAAGCTGTCATGGTTAATTGATTGTTTTGATTTATGTTACATATCAATTTATTATCTGGGTATGTAAAAAATATAGTTAGTCGGTCTTGGTGTCACTAATAACAACAGTTTTTGCGCCTTTTAAAAAATCTGTTTTTTTTGTTGCTATATTGGTAAGTTTTTTTATACAGAAGTTAAGCCAATTTACACATAATATTTTACATAGTAACAGCTTGATGTTTAAATTCGACGTGACCGTCCTTTATACTGCACTGCTGTTCCATCCCGTTTATAACCATCTCATTCAAAGGCATGCAATTGTGTCTTCTTATATCCCATTTTATTTTTCCTATATTTAATCCCATTCCAGCCCTTTGAGTTGGAAAGAGTAGGAAATACAAATTTGAATGTCTTTTTTATCTCTCGGGATAAATAGTAGCCCATGCGTTAATCCAGAGTATTAGCTACCCTATACTAAATTTCAATAAAATTAAATCTTGTAAGCGAGAAGAACTAATAAACACACAAAATTTCGCCTTTATAATATTAGTCGGAAATAATTTATGCCACTAGACAACGACTTTGAAATAGTTTACAAAAGGTTACAGACCTCCCTTTTACTCATTTTAATTTTGTTAATTAATTATTTTTATATTCAAATTTCAACATGATAGTACTAAAGCGTAATAAAAAGCTATAAACAATTCAACATTGCGATATTCAACATAGGTAAATACAGTAAATATTTAAGTAAATACGATGCGAATCGTAAGGAAAATGTTGCATGTATTACCGCAATGGAGATTAGTTACGATTGGCTTACCGGTTGCTCACTCACTTACATTTTCATTTGTATGGTAATGTGGTACGCAAACACCGTGTTATTGCAATTCATAAAAAAATATGTGTAAGCACCTCAGAGCTTTATACATGATAGAGTGATCTTCGCTGTTTATAAATACTTGTAACAATAGCTTGGGATTGATGTTTGATTGGTAGACAGTTGATGGTATTTTAACGGAAAGTTGATAATTGGAAGCGTGAAAAATTTAGGTAAGAGAAGTATATGATTTGTAAGGGTTTTTGTTTTTAATTCCATAAGATATTGTACACTTGCCTTATTGATTTCTCTAAATTAGTTTCATTAATTATTTTAAATATGTCATGCTTCCGTATAATATGAAAGAGACAACAAAATATTACTTTTAAAAATACAGATAATTGCACTGGGATTATATGGAAATACTAAATCGATTCGGCTAAAATAAGGATTTACAATTTAAAGGATAATAGTAATGTATGGTATTTACTAAAGGAAACATGCGAATGAGATTGCAGGAATTCTTTGGATGCGGGCCATTTCCAACAGGTCAGTGGAAATCCTTTCGAGATTCAGTATGGACTTCCTTCGACTTAACAAGATGGCGATACAAGATGTGTGCATTCAACCGCATACCTTAGCACTTATACATACCCAATACCAAAATGATGTAACATAAAAAAGATAATGATGGGAAATAATGCATTTTGGACGTATTAATGAGTTGGTAATTACAAGCTTAAGGTTTACGACGGTAATAACGTTCTTGGGCGATGCATTTAAGCATGTTAATTACTTCCGTCACGCGTAGAATTTTTTAATTATTTTTTTTACTTCCAAAATAACATACGCGGTGCGTACTAAGAGAATGGACGGAAATCAAAAGTATTACTTTAAATTAATTTTAATTACATTACTCCGTATTCCGTGTTTTACAGACATATCAATTTATTTTTTTGTTTCTAATAATGCATAATCTATTAATTCCTATTATGTATTAATTACAATGACGTAATGAAACTGTAATCTATGCGTTAGGCAAGATATTACACGGGGTCAGGTCTAAGAAGTCTCTAACAAGTCGACAAGTGTGGTACTTGAAGTAGTGTAACTAGCAACTCCTTAGCCACAAGGTTTGTACCAAAGGGTATTGCATAGTTAGAACATGAAAGATGTAGAGTCTTTTATCCATTCGTATAAAGTAAGTGATAAAAAAAGATAAGAAAACGAGTGATAAAAAAAGATAAGTGATAAGAAAACTTATATTTGTAGAAATATATAAGGTCGCGCCAATATTATTATTGAAGTCATACATAAAACTAAAAGCGACATTAGTGCGACCTAACGGTTGCCGAGTTTATTTTTCACTTTGAACGCAATATGGGGCAAGCTTATTATCATCCTCGGCACAAATTCTAGTCCTAGGATTCAACTTTACTGGATATTTCTTTCCAGAGCAAACGAAGTGGATGTCCCGACCCAGTATCAAATCCACTTACGGTTCACATATCTCTCTGCCACCAGGCCTACGAATGACATATATTATAGATTTATCAAGCATGCAATACCGCGTAAAAACTATTAAGCCCTCGCAAGTGGGACGTCGGCGCCGCGTACTCTTCCTCGTTGATGTTTGTTTTGTATGTAACACTTGTCAATTATACGTATGTAATAGCGAGTTAAAGTGTGCCGTCTGAGTTGCGCAATACGACGCGTCGTAAAAACCGTCTGCAATACACAAAACACTTTTATGTAGGTCGAAGGAGTATTTCTGTACTTTGTATGCATGAATTCATCGATACACTGACGGTTATCTTGTGAATAATCGGTTCCAAAAATAATTAAATCAAATAATTTAAGGTGGGCGTATCGATAAATCTCTCATATGATTACGTTGTTGTTGAGATCGGTTCTTAGACAGTGATCGATATTATTTATGAATTGCGTTAGGAAAATATTCCGCTACAACATAGCGTACCGTACCATAATATTGACCTATCAGGCAAAATCAATTCTTTGCATGAATAAGCATTAATATAATTTGCATGAATAACAATAATAATAATAACCAGCATGCGATGGCTTGTCACTTTGGTGTACCCAAATTCTATCACGAAATATCTCATTCGAAATATTTCAAAACGACAAACACACAATAAGCGAATTATCTTCGATCACTACTTCGATACAGGGTCCGCAACAAAGACACATGCCAAAAGTGGCCAGTACTAAAATCAAATAAGACCACACGCTTATTTGTGCTCAAATTTCTCTTGCCGTTTTAGGCCGTTATCTATAAACTAGTGTATATTTAATCAAAGGAATCAACCGTCGTGGGAATCGATTTAAATACTTTACTGATAGATGTCAGTCGGCAGACGCCGCTGTTACTACACCAATGAGGCAACGAGACAAGACGTGACTACCAATTTGCCGCAAACAGTTCACGTAATGTATTCTGATATCCATACCCGGATGCTGTCATCAGCTTGAGTTAACATCTCAATTCATTGCATGCTATATCATTATGTTTTAACAAATAATGTGGGCGTTACTTTATTGTTAAACATAATAATAACGTTTAAATATATTAGAAAAAATGTTTATAGAGCGCTTTTGGTATTTTTTTACACAAACTTACTACATTATTTTTTACAGTAAAGTTTATGAAATCAATTAAAATTCTTGGATAACAATCTGTAATTAATTATTAAATAAACGAAATTATTGGTGTATATTAATTAAGGGTATTTAATAACAACTAATAATCGCAATATTAAATCTTGGTAGGTAATATTTCATTATACTTAAGTAATAGTTTAAGTAGTATTACTAGTTTGAACCCGTTAACACTGCTGGTAATAGCTGCTGACTGTTATTACAGTCAGCTGATTTTGTGTTACCGGATAGGATATATTTACCCTAACTATGTAATTACGAAACTAGAGAATGTCTTGGTCAATAGTTTAATAAACTGTAACTTAACAAGAGACGAAATGGTATTATGATAGCCTTCGTGGCGCGTTCGGTTAGATGCCGCCTATGAAACGAGAGGCTGCGGGTTCAATCCCTGCACGGAGAGAAATGTTAGTGCGGTTCACAAATAATTCTTTCGGGTCTGCGTGTTTGTGAGACCGAAAAGTCTCTCGTAGTTCTTGATACCCACAACACGAGACTCGATCTTAGTATGATGTCGGGACTATGCATGTGGCTGTTGAGTGTTATTTATTATTTTTGTTGCCATCTGAATTATAGTGCAAGGTGACTTCAACTTATTTCTGGGTGCGTCTAAATCATTTCGTTTGACCCACACAAAATTAACCGAGACACTCAGTTTTAGAGTAAATTCTCTCACTTGCGTAACCTATGCAAATACAGCCACCCAATCGAGACACCCACGTGACTGTGAAGGATTCTAAATAACTGGCTATATACGAGTTGGAATTCTGAAACTGGGGTTCCGTACCATAGGATACAATTGCAAGTGTAAGTTTGTAATGGCAAAACAAACATTGATATTGTTGGGATTTTTTAAAATATTTGTATACTAATACTGTGAGACTTAGCTTTTCTCAAAATGACATGTTTCTGGGTCAATTCTGTACTCTATAGGTTATCTTAACAGACAGAAATACAGATAAACAGGTAGAAAAACAGACAGGCGTACAAAGATTCAGTATAGATATAACAGTTCAGTTTTTCCATATTTCGTACGGAGCTCTAAAAACGCGGAAGTAATTGTATTACGGAGCGGAACGGTGATCGATCAGCTATGGTTTAAACCAACTGTTTACGTCACGTGACAGTTGTCATAGTACTTGCAGCGGTTCGAGTGCTGCAAAGCGCTTTTGCTCTGTGCAATTAAGCTGTCGGTGTGGCAATGGCTTGCGAAAACTCCACAGCGCGGGGAAAATTGGTTACCTAACGCGCCACAATAGTCCGGGCTTGTCTGTACATGTTATTGTTTAGAATATTAAATAATAGACATGTGGGGCAATTTATTTCATGGTTTATTGTTAGAAATTTGGCGGGTTTGTTTTTATTGTTTTAGGTTGGAGTGGCAAAAATATAATGTCACGTACTTACCTTATAAAAATTTAGGTACGATTTTTTATAAAAAAAGTAATTGAATTATGGTTGAAACAGGAACTGATAAAAGTTGCTGTTGTTTACAATACAGGTAATATTTGATACATTGAACAATTCTTTGTGTTAACATTTGAAAAGATTAATAGTAAAACAATTCATGCAATGTAAACTTCATACAGCAATACGTAATGCTAAATCAAAACGAAAATTAAAAATTCGAACAGGACTTGCAATGTTTATCGGTATTTATTAAACCAGCTAGTTTGCCAAATTATTTGAACACAAATTTTCGATTGTACGCCAACAATACTGGTACTCCCAGACTAAATAATTAGTCAATGTTCAATGAAATGTCTTTCAGTGAAGTCGGCCAAGCGTGGCCTTGTGTTACGAGTCGACACCCGTCCAGTTACCAACCGAGTCATTAGGTCAAGTTAGGTTGGGTGTAAACTTGGTTAATGTAAAAATACTGGCGTTTTCTTGACCGCCGATTGATACGGCCTAGAATTATTAATGCGGATTGTAATGTGGTAGGAAACGAGTTTTTAAAATGCACGTACTGTGGCTATGATTCTGGTCTATAACAATTTTGAAAAAGTAGAAAGTAGTGTTTTAAATGTAAATGTTATTTTTATGGCTTAAACAAGGCATGTTAGCAAGCTTATAACAAAAGTGTATTTCATGAATACACAGAAAATGAGAACTAATGATGTGTAAGTGAAGTGTAAGTAAAAAGCTATTATGGGGTTATTTTTCCTTCATTTCATGTTTTTGTGATTTGGCTTTTAGTTACTACTTAAGTTACTACGAACAATACAGACAAAAGCGCTAAATATTCTATCTAAAATAATACCGTGTGAATTTAGTAACGTGCTATCTGTAAAATAGTACGCAATCTCAAATCGATTGTTCATGAATCATTCGAGTGGACTGTCGATTAATTTCCTACAAACATATTACGCAACTAGTTTCCATAGCAGGCAATTATATCGAGGGAGAACAATTTAGTTCCCCACGTTAATCCGCTGGATAATCGTCTGTAGGCGGCAACACTATTTTTATACGCATCTCTTGTACTTTCTCACGATTACAATAACCGTAAATCGATGATGGAAATGTTAACCGCACGTTTAATTACTCGATTGTAAATTAAACTTGACTAATTGGAATGCAGTTTTATATATTTATTGTATGTTGTTAAATGGTGAATGTTTGTTGTCATTAAATCATATCATTTTAATAATTATTCTTTAAATGGATATTTGATATTAAAATTTAAGAAAATTAAATATTATTAAACATTCTTAATCAATTGCAGTAGCAACATAAAGAAGCGCCGTGATCGATAACGTTTAAGTTTTATTGTGTACATGGAGAATTCAATTAACACTTTTTTAAGTACCTAATGAGTGCAATTGAAGTGTTCTAGCAACTATTCACGTCTAATGATGCAGACAATTATTTGTTTTTATTGCATATCCGTCCAGAATCCTTATAGCTTGTCACGCATAGTTGTTCATTGATGATGACTTTATTTTTATATACTTTATTTATAATAACAAGTCGACCTTGCAGCTTAGAATTTATCGAATACTCAAAACTCAATTCTCGAAAATAGAATCTCTATTTCCTCATAATCATTTGTCAGTTACATTAAAAATTTGTGAAATTTATTTTCTTTCCAGAAAATTGTATCATAATTTTAAAAGTATACTTATTTTCTGAATGAATACCTAGAATAGCTATTATACAATTAAAATATTTTATTAAAACTATATGAACACGTATTCTACAATTAAAATACTTTATTAAAAACCATATGAACATAAATTAATTTAAACACAAAGTAATAATTTCATTAATTTGTTACAATAGAATAAAATAAAACTATTTAGTTTTTAATTTTCAAGGCGCTAAACAAATAAATTACTATTGTAACCACATTAACGTTCTTACTGCAGTTCAATTAACTCTGATAATAAGTTTAAGATAAGTTGACTGGCCTCAGATTACTTCCTAACATGTCATGACCTTACGCCCGCACGACTCAGTATGGACATCCGGACTTCGATATATTTAACCATAACTTCCTTGTTAATACATTGTAAATTAATTATAAGTGGTATCATCCGAAATTAAGGTATTCAATTGAACTTTAGTACCAATAACCCACAACAGTCACATACATAGTCCTGACCCCACACTAACATCGAGTTTTGTGTCGTGGGTATCGTGAACTACGAGAGACTTTTCGGTCTTACAAACACCCAAACCCGAAAGAAGTAATTGTGAGCTGCACAAACATTTCTCTTAAAAACAATAAAAGACTATTCTAGGCTAAGCTTTGTCATTGGGTTTCTATTTGCGTCGTCTTTTTAATATATTTAATAATAATTTACGTATATTATTTTTACTAACAGGCGCACCTAAATAAGAAGGGAGAAAAGATGATGAGGCTGGTTGGCGGTCTGTTTCCAAGAGCGGAACATACATGGGAGTAAACATTGCACTAAAGTAAATTTGAATACGTTTGTTTTCTGTTGTATTTAAAAAGTGTACTATAAATTTAATTTTGTATACTGATTACATAACAATATTATTTTATTTCTTTGCTGTAGTCTTTGGAAAGAAAAATTATATTCCACCGAAACAAAATTTATATTGCAACGTAAAGCTTTATAAATATTACCATTTTAAAAACAGAATATAATAGCCATGAATGTTTCAAATATCACACGACCAAGGAACTCACAGTTCATAATTATTTATTTTTGGAATAATGTTGAAAATATTTTGATCGAACTTGATTGTACAGTCTTTGTAATTAGTATAAGTCTTTACCGATTAAACTTTATAATTGGTTGTAAATGAATTTTAACGAAGCTTTTAATTAGCAAACTTAAGAGGGCTAGAGATAAAACAGTATTTAAATATGCTCTTTGCTTCTGATATTTTAATTCGGTTACCTACTTTTAAAAAGGATATTTTGAATGTTTTTGTTTCATTAAATAACAATTTAAGTATTTGCATTTTTTAAATGTCACACTTATTGTCGATTTTCGAGAAACTTTATCATATAACATTACTAATATATTAATTATCATCTTAACAAAAACTATATGCATACATCTTTAAAACCCCGGAAGAAATTATAGGCATACAAAAACATTTTTAATGTCAACTTTTTATGAGACCACACACAGAGGCGTATTTGTGGCTATTAAAGTTCAACAGAATAAAGTTTCTAAACTTATGACGTTAGCTATAAACTTGATTCACGTAATTCCTCGCAGGTATATTATTTATAGCCATTTGTTTGAATAAAACGTGTTTTAGGCTAATCGCCGAGACGGCCTTCGTTCGAAGGTGCGACAATATGGGTTGGATCGGCAATTTCAAACTGTATTATTATAATAGCGGCTAAATATATGTTAATAATCTTAAACGTATGAGAATCACGGTTAAATCATCAGACTTATAATTGCAGGGTGTACGAGATAATGCGTTTGCATAAGCATTTAAAGTACAGATAATATCGCTAAAACGTCTCGTTTAAAGCTAGAGTTTGAATGGATAAAATTAAAAGACAATGTTTTGGTTACAAAGGAACCTTCATTTATTTTATCTGTCCTTATTCAAGAGTTGAGATATACATATGATCGGCGCGACATAGCTTTTCAATTACGACATAGTTTGAATGATGGTAGGTCTCTGATATGTGAGAGGCTGGGTAGGTAGTACCGCAATAACTGTTTCTCCCGCCAAAAAGCAGCGTAAATGCATTGTTGTGTTCTGATTTGTAGGATATTGTAGCTAGAGTAACTATTGGACATAATGAGACTTAACATCTTATGTCTCAGGATGACGAGGGCAGTGGAATACAAAGCATTGCTTTGTTATTCATAGCGTTGTTTGGTTTTGCTCCTGTACACGAGCGATCGTATCGCTTATCATCAGGCGAATAGTTCGATTGTCTTGAGATTTTTTGCAATAAAGAAAAATATATATATTGGAGAACGATATATCTTATAATAATACTACTAGTTGCCAGCCTGACATCAATTATTTCGCGAGTATGACACCCAGTTCATTATACTAGCCTAAAGCGATTGCTAGACGTAGCATACTTCGAAATTCATTACATCATTACAGGTATTTGAATAATAATAATTTATCCATGCTAGAAGTCACGTAACCTACTGTCATCGGCCAAGAATATTTGTAGGACTGCTGTTCACATATATTACTAAATTCAGTTACCAACAGGTCTCTGATTTTTCGTCATTAATTAATACACATATACAGTATTACAAGGCGGTTACCACGCATTAAGTGGCGTGTAATAAAATTGTGTAATACGTAAAGGAAGGAAGAAAATTATAATCACATGTTGGTGTAATGGAGGCACGCGCTCTTACCTAATGCGGGCCGATCACGTGACCGTAACATTTCTCGGACATTTGCTCTCTCTAATTGAGTATTATCATTCATAGACTAAAAGTATGTGGATTTTAATAGTATGGGTAAGTTTTTGCAGAAGTTGGTAGTACGACAGTCGCTGTATGTTGGTAATTGGATCATCACAGTGCTAAATATATTATCCGATCTCTGATCTGTTGTGTTATATCAGGATCGAAGCCTAAGTATGGACTAAGGTTAGTCTAGTGCTGTCAATTGGATGGATTAGCTTTACTTATGATGAGAACATCTGACGGATTCAGAAACATATTCCAGCCTCTCGAACAGCTTATAACATGGCTTTTATGCTTCTAATAATAACTATCTAAATAACCAAAACCGACTACTCAATTCAATTGTTAAGACTTCATGGAACATGAATTTTATTATCATTAAAAATAGTCTCAAAAAAATCAAATTCTCCACTAAAATGAAGTCTAGATCTCATAACACATATTATTATACTACTAAACTAACAGTATGGTTCTATATAAACTCGTACTGGGCCAGCGTAGTGGATTATATGGCTTAATCCTCTCAATCGTACTCCGATTATATAGGAGGCCCAAGACCTGCAGTGGAAAGTATATGGGCTTATACAGATAAAGATACAGATATACAAATACGATACTACGTGCCTTGTCCGTGATAATGAAAGTGGATACGTCAAGGCCTGAAGGAAATCGAAAACGCATTACGTAAAAGGAAAGCCGATGTTCGGGTCACAGCGAGTTTGACGTCTCGTCGTGCGGTGTACATATCAGGAAACGTACGGAATATACTGAATAGTAAGACGTGGTTGATTTCTATTCAATTTTTGTAAACATAGGCATATCCCAGGGCCTGAATTATGCAAAATAAAAATATTATTATATTTAAAACAAAGCTTTTATTGCAGACCAAACAGCTCATAGTGTTAGTACGTAAATTATTGATGACTACTTTTATTTGATACTGGTATAATATGGTTTATTCAGCAGGGCACTTTTTATGTTATAGGAGGCAAATGAGAATGCGGTTCACCTGATGGTAAGTGATCACCGCCGCCAATTTATATATCACTTGATATACAAATTGTAATTTCTAGGGGTTGATTGTAGGTTAGTAAATATTTATGTTTTTATTTAAATTTGTAATCCATCGATCATCGGTTTTTATCATCTGACACAAAGGTTGATGTAAGCTAAGCTGATAATTGTAAATAAGGAAAAATAAAACTCTGTTTCCAAATAGATTTACCTACCTAAAAAGCACAAATGTAATACAATAAATCTTAATTAAAATACAGTAGAAAATAAAACAATAATAAAAGTTTTTTTTTAAAGAAATCTATTTTGTAGAGGTTACTCCATATGTTGAAGATTCGTAAGTCTAATGACACACATTAGAAACAATGCCGCATTGTTTTATGTAATCATTTAAATATATAACGTTGTTGTAATAAACATAATAAATGGGCACCAATGTATGCAAGAGTTCACGTGGCCTGAGGCCGGGAATGGGACCAAGGTTTTAACACATGTATGTGAGATCAACTAATATTTGTTACAGACCTCAGTGGTATCGAACAGCTAAGTAACTTGTAGGTTAGTGGCATCAACATCAGGTACCTACGAAGTACAGGATTAAGTAGGTACTGCATTGTTTTTTTTTGTTATGGTCCTGGCTCAATGAAAAGACTTTTCTGTACCCGATGGTAAGCGAAATACTGTTCAGTTAGAGCGTCGATTAGCAACGGACAGTTATTTTATTTTATTTGGGAACGTACAGTGTCACAAAATGTGATATAGAACAAAAACAAAGCACCTATTACATGTTTCATCAGTTACAAAAATAAACTATGTATAGAATTTTTTTATAATTTTAAGGAACAAAGAAAGAAGAAAAACATGAATACCCTTGAAATGACCAATTAAAACACTCCCCTGCGATTGAATAAATATGCTGGTCTACATAATATGACCTTAATGTGTCTCTATGCTCAGACAGAAGGATCTGAATATGACCGGAATCTTATTTCACATAAATTTGGTCCTATGAGAGTAACTTAAGTCTATAATAATTTCACTGTATAGTGAATTTCAATTTCATTTCAACAGTGTAAGTGGTTCGAAATTATATGCTGGTACCCAATTATGGTATTATCGGCATGCGGGTAATATTATGTAGTTCATGCTTATGTAATACCGTATGATATTCTAACACTTTTATATTATCCTTGTTACATTTTTATCTGCACTTATTCATATTATTGGATCTGTATCTGTATCAGCCCGTATTCGTCCCACTGCAGGGCACGGGCCTACTCTACAATCGAGAATATGATTGAGAGTGGTTAGGCCATATTATTGGATGAATCAACATTATTTATGTTCATGCAGAATTTAGCATATTATGATTTTACGACTGTCCTGACATCAGGCCTTATGGAAATATGGTATCAACTTGATCTAACATAATGAGCTATCGCGGATAGGTAGACTTTACATGATTATCTTCATTTGTGTAGAAAAAAAAACATTTTCCTTAAGATATTTTCCTTCTTCGAAGAGCAAGATATTATTAACTATGTGTGTTATACTGAGAAAAATAAAGAAAATCGGATTATAAAATAATTGACGACCTGTTGCTATTGGACTATTTCAAGCATCAAATTATATTATCCATCGGATAAAATAAGACATGAACAAGCTGAAAACGATAGAAGATTTGACAAACATTCTCAATTTTTTTTCTTTTAGTTTCTAAGTTATTTGAAGGATAACTTTTATACGACGATAAAAAACCTGTTTCTTATAATATATCTGTAATATTGTATATACGAGTGTGTAATTCAGTAGCGTTACGCAAGAGCATTAGGCGCATCGCGGTTGCGCGTGCCGCTCATAACAATTGCGACCTGCATCGCGCCGGTGTCAGGGCGACGTTGCGTCATACATTTTTGTTACTGGATCACGAACTTGCACTGTTAGCTCACATTTGAGGCGTGTTGATGTGTTTATAGTCTTTTGGGGTTGATATAATAATTTATTGGGTGATCGGTATTGAAGTCGCGTCGGTCGCTTGTTTTTTTTTTTTATTGCTATGAATGGCGAGACGAGCATGCCGTTCGCCTGATGGTAAGCGATACGACCGCTCATGAACAGTAGCAAAACCAAACAGTACCTTGAATTACAAAGCAATGCTTGGCATTCCACTGCGCTCGCCATCCTGAGACATAAGATGTTAAGTCTCAATATGTCCAGTAGTTACTCTGGCTACAATGCTCTTCAACCCGAAACACAACAGTGCGTTTATACTGCTGTTTTACGGGAGAAATAGACACAAAAGTTGTTAGTTGCAAGAAGAAAAAGAATTCGGTTTGGTTTTTTAAATTAAAAGATATAAATTGCAGATGTTTTTTAACTAAACCAAAATCAAGTAATTTTATTCATGTTGGAATATTTGTAATAAAAACAGTGAGTTTTAAGTGCAGGTCAATTGAAAATTTATATTGACATGGTTTTTTTCTATAATTATTTTCATATAATTTAATAAACCTGGATAATTTAAAACAAACATAAAAGTATTTAAACACACAATAAATGAAATTTACGTCATTAATTTTAAAGAATACATAATCTGTATGAATTTTGAACTTACGAACCAATTATTTCTGTAATGCAAAATGCCGATACAAAAGATTTCAACGCTATCAGCGAAGCTTTTCATGATTTTTGTTTGCTCCTTTTCAGACTACAAACTGAATGTTTTTCGTTTCATAGGAATGAAAATCGTGTTTTTTATCTAGATATAATTACAGGACTTATAGGCTTATATCACTCACGTGATCTAAAGCATTTTTCACGGAATCTTCTTACTTTGTAGTGAGTTAGTTTTATATTTTATAGGACGTTTTGGCTTATGAATTTATAATAAAATCAATACTTCTATATTTCTGAAATAAGCAATTTAAAAGAGTTTTTATATATTTTTTTATTTAAATGTAGTACAGAACCAGACATCTTTCGTCTTACGAGATTTTCTTTCCTTATTTTGTTTTGTTCTTATCTATTTCTTTATAGTTAAGACTTAGTCACGATCGTTGTATTATTAAGTATACACGTACACATAGTATGTAATTCATGCGGTTTTCATATGTTATCAGTTAATTAACAATAACCATCGCAATAATAGATTCATGGATTTTCAACTCATCGTTTCTTGAAATCGATATTTTCCTGTTAATGATACGTTATTTACACTGTCGTTAGCGGAAAACGAGGCGTTACGTCAACCCATAAAAAAACGGCGAGTGTGTTGAATTTTAAAACTAACGTAAAACTACTAGATTTTACTAGTTTTGTAGTATTTGTTTTAGGGTATAATTAAAAAACAAATTCAAATTGGATTTCAAACTCTTCTATCACGTTTTGTTTTTTACGTACGTCACTAGATACATATGGCAAACAAATTGTCTCTACCTTTGACCTCAAAACGGCTCGCAACTACGTATATCAGCTACCAAGGTTGTTTCGCATTCCGACAAATGTCACTAAAAGTTTAACCGTCTATTGTTAGATGTTACTTGATAGTTAAGAACAAATATTTGATCCAATGTAAGTTGCCAATGCTGGGTGTGAATGATTTCTTTCAACATTAGTATTGAGGAAAAAAGGCAAATCTAAAAATGTTAGAAAAGCATTATGTACGTATATATGAGTACATAGTATTATTTTGAGAGGCGAATATGGCCTTTATTTTAATCCTTGGTAGGCAGACGAGCATGCGACCCGCCTGACGATAAGCGGTCACCGCCGTTCATGGACCTTCGCAATGGGATTTAACACAACCAGGTTGGGCTTACCTTATGAAGAGTACTCTCTTAAAGAAGGATAAGTAATAGCGATCGGAGAACATTGAACGTTGTGTTTAGGATAAAACCTTTAGTCTTCGTATAATCGATTTTGAGCAGATCGAAAAATTTCTATAGACACTAATGGAATTGCATTGCACTCAACAAAGAACCCAGGATTATAATTTGCACTTGTTCGTGCCCCCTAGACAAATATTTGTATGATTCACATATAACGCCTAACCTAAACCAAAGGTTAGGTGTTATAACATTGCATTATACCACATAGTTTCCGACAAGTTACAAGATATGGATCTGTTAATATGGAATCAAGATGATATCTGATGATTTGACTGAGTGTTTTTATTAAAATGCCACTTAAGTTTTATACAAAAACATTTTCACCTCAATATAACCAGTAACAATTTGAATAAGTATATATTACTTGTGGCTTTGATTGATGATTTGCGTTTTTACGTTCATAAAAATACAGAAAGTGTGACGCAACGTAATGAGGAAGTGGCGCACAGATTTAATGACACCATGATCGGGTACTGCATGCTATTCCAAGTATTCTGACTTCTTAACTATTTGTTGTCGGGATAGTAGAAATAATATCACGGTTATTCATTAAACATGTCTGATTTATGTGAGTGTTTTACTGGGTGATTTGTTAACTAGGTATTTTTATGTAAGGCTTTAAAGGTATGTGATTAAAATATGTTGTACATCGGATTATTCAAAATAAGTCAAAAATATATTTTTAGAATAGAGGTATTTCGAGTTTTGCTTTAGATTTATTTTAGTAATTTCAATACAATAAATAATACATGTTTAATCGAAATATGTGCCTAAAACATATGTTTTAGAAATTAACATCTAAAAGATGTTAATGTATCATTATGTAAAAGATAATATGCAAATTATAAGTACATAAAAATAAAATAAAATAGGTATAAACAAAACTCGTATAATGGTATCTACTAAACTTCAATGCTTTGTTAAGTCATTTAACATCTAATGATGAATCCTTGACACAAATACAGATTGTGTGATATTTATCATATTTTTAGCGTATACCTATTTCAGTTGAAGGTGTCAATATTTAATGATAATAATCGGCATAACGAGTTTTTGAAATTGATTGACGTTATAACTGTTATGTTGCTAATTAGCTCATTATCCACAAAATAGCAGTTATTATAAGTTATGAAATTAGTTATAATATAATGATACTCGTAATGTATTTTAGGACACAGGTCAAGATTATCCTTAACGTATTAAAAACATAACCTGGGATATTTATGATAACAAATGGATGGTATTGAGAAAATAATCATTTAACAAGAGATTCCTAATCGAACCGTATTATGAAAAAGTTATTTTTGTACTTGGAGATGTCTTAAAAAACGATGGTACTGACAATCTAATAGCACAAGCTCAATAAACATTGCTGAATAATTCATGGTGTTGTTGGTTTTGCTACTGTCCATGAGCGGTTGTGTTGTATAATCACAGCATTAATTAAAAAAAGCTGTTGTATCTCAAAAACTATGTCTATGCAAATAATTTTAAGCCTCATTACTAACCTCATGGGTAAAGTAAAAGTTCTGACAATAGTCTAATAGTTTCCGGACTTAAATAAACTACAATACCCTGTGTATAAACTGTATAAACACTTATTTTAGTTCTTTAACAAAAATCATACTAAGTTTGGGTTATGTGAAACAAGTTTTGTTTACATAATTATTATAATCGTGATTGTAACTTGTTTTGGTGTAATAAAATTAAATACGAAAATAAAATTTGTAATATTTATGGTATTTTATTTTAAATTACTGACCGTATCGACCGTTGTATGCATTAATCCATTTAAGTACTATTATTTTTACATGCATACTTCGAATATCAAAAATTATAAAAATTATATTAAACAAAATAATAGGTTACAAAGTATTCTCTCTTTTTTATCCGTAAACCCATAGTCTAATTATATTATACGATACTTAAAAATAAAATATGAGTAAACAATGTAATGTAGTTGGAATAGTAATGTATCTAGCAGTATCTAACTCTTGTATAAATCTCTACAAGGAACTTCCCTCTCAGGGACAATGTCTGGACACATCGGCACCATTATATAAATAGTAATGTAAGCAAACACGAACTTTGTGGTCGGAATACACACTACATACATAGTCGTCATATCATGTAATATAAAGATTTCCTTGTTTACTTTTAATTTACCGCAAAAACGTTTTTATTCATAAAAGCAACGCCCACATTAAATAGATAAAAAAGGTATGTTTATAAAAATATATACTTTAGTGGTAAATGCATATTAAAATGGATACATCGATTTTTGTCTAAGAGTTTGTACACGCCCACGCAAAGCAAAATAGCCTTTTAGGATGAGAAATAAAGTTAATATTTGATGTTTAGATTTCTGCTGCAAGCACGTACATGCATTGTACTTATATGTATTAGTCTCAGGTTTTTGGCATTTACGTCCAGCGGCACCTATGAAACTACAACCTCGAACGAAACATTGATATTTTAGATACAAATAATCGTACAAATTCTAAACAGAAAGATGACTATATGGAGATTTATAATATCAATGTTTTTCAACAGATTGTATTCAACAGAAAATGATCAATGATTATGCCAAAAGTGCTTACCATATTCGTAACAAAATTACAGAATTCGTATAAAACATCGTTATAAGCATGTTATAAGTATCATCATTTTAAGCTCGTTGTTTGCATAATTCGGAGCAATACTACATGATACATATATATTTTTTCTGATAACAATAAAGTTAAATTTTGCGCTCAATATAACTTCGAATTTTGAAATATTTATGTAAGCACAGACTTAAGAAAGGACATATCAAGGTTTCTATGATTTCATTGAAGCAAGTAAATACATATATTTAAGTACTTATTTCTGTTTTTATGGTGATAATGATTCCTTAGATTATATATTTAGATGAATCGAGACTTCCTCTCATACTTCAATCTTATACACTAATTCGTGAATCCTTAATATTTTTGAAGCCTTTTTGTGTTTTGTTATACTGATTTCTAGCCAAACTAAGAAGCTAACATGATAAAAAAGAACATGAGACACCTCTAAAATTGTAGGCTTCTTTTTTTATTCAATATATATTATGGACATTTAAATGTGACTTTGTTTTGCAAATTATACTAGCGATTTAGCATAATATATTAAAAATTGCATCTCAAACAACAGCAATCTACATTCGCATTCTCAACTATTTCTCATACGTAATAAAACATTCACCCGAACACGTGTCGACGCATACAATGTTCAAAAGCCTTTGATCTCGATTGTTGATAAGCGAATAAATAACAACCAGGAAGTTGTTTCGACAATATAATTAAATATGCCCAGACTTACAATCCCACGAAGCGCCATTTTCGGCATACTGATCATTCGAACAGAATTTTGTAATACATTCGAAAACAAAAGGTTAAGCATAGCTTTGCTTCATTATTTGTGTCACCTTTGCATTGTTTAAAAATTATATCCAACACTTAGCTTAGATTTTGCTTTGTTTTCAAAAATAAAATTAATGTTTTCGTATAACATTGTCTGGCATTTACGTACATATGGAAATCATGCTTTAGCTCACAGACTCTAATTATAAAGGTACTATAGCAGTAGAACTCTGACATTTAATATTCCCAATAAAATAATGAATTGGCTATTCAACCTCGACCTGCGCTGCTCTAGATTTCAGCCGAAGGGAGATTTGGCGCTCATTATTGCACAGATTTAAATAAAGAAAATATATCATTCAAATTATGCAAAAATTATGTAAATGCGGAACTATGTACAAATAGAAATTCACTTACGCTCCATGAGTTCCCATGTTGAACAATAGAACTGAACAAGTCACTCAAAAAACATAAGTAAACAAAGGAACACGAGTGGACATGCACTTTTTGTTGTTATTTGTAGCGTCAATATTGAAATTAATTTACGCGAGTCGGTGGGGCCGAGGCGTGTCGCGCGGCGCCCCGTGCTGACTGGATGGTAGCCGCGGAATGAGGCTGCGGCGCGGACTCACAACAACCATCCGCGAGAGAAAGTTGCCGAGTTATCAAACTTGGCGGTTACGTCCCGCGATGACGCTATCTTCCCCCGATTGCGTATTCGATGACAAAATTAAATTTTCACGTACCCGCGACAATTTACGCGCTACTGACACACTGAACGTTTACTTTTATAGTGTTCCACTTTAAGTTGCTTTATGTTTATTTATTTACCATTATATAATTGTAAACGGTTTAGTGCGTGACGCTGTGTGTGCTTTGATTGATGATTTGAATGCAAAAAACGCTTTTTTTTTTTTTTTTTTATTGCTATGAATGGCGAGACGAGCATGCCGTTCGCCTGATGGTAAGCGATACGACCGCTCATGAACAGTGGCAAAACCAAACAACACCTTGAATTATAAAGCAATGCTTGGCATTCCACTGCGCTCGCCATCCTGAGACATAAGATGTTAAGTCTCAATATGTCCAGTAGTTACTCTGGCTACAATGCCCTTCAACCCGAAACACAACAGTGCGTTTAAACTGCTGTTTAACGGGAGAAATAGACACTGCGGTGGTACCCACCCAGATGGCCTCTCACATATGAGAGACCTACCACCAGTAAGCTTCCCATTCAAGAGTGTGTTTGGAATTCCAATCAAAGATATATTGCTCAAATTACTAATGTATTTTCTTGTTAGGACTATTTTTAATAAATATTGTATTTAAAATCAAATATGCACCGTATGCAACATGAAAGAAAAATGAATAAATATTTAATTTAAAAAATATATTTTGCATATCATGGTGAACTATTGTCTCATAATATGATACCATGGACATAATAAAGATGGCTGTTAGACATAAAAGCCAGTGTTATATTGATCATTTATTGCGTAATGTACGGGTTTATATTTATTCGATTGTGAGCGGTGACCGCGCAACTTTCACTTTTGCGAATACGTTGAGAAAAGTCATGTGATAAACTGAAATAGTGAGTTAACACATACGCATGCTTCCTATACGGTTTCCTTGCACATTCCTTTGTAGGGCTGCTACTGAAAAGCATTCCGTTTTTTAAATTATAGACGCCGAAGAATTTAAAAAAAAAAGGTTATATTAATATATTCATTTAAAAGTCACGCAAAAAGGAAATAAAGAAGTTGTGTAAATTATAATGAAATACTTATATATCTATGTATCATAAGAAATATACATGCCAAATATCGTTAGCCCAGACGAAAATAGCAAAGAATGTAACTTCCTTATCTATCAATCCACATACAATTGGTGTAGATATTATATAGACACGTGCAAAAATTATTAATAGTAACAAACTATTTTATCAATATTATTAAAAAAATATTTCTTCATCTAGTACTACACCGCAATATTAATTGTGGCGGAGTATGTAACCTTAAGTGTAGAAAATGGAAAGATGAATGTTTATGTGGAAAAGAAAAACAATGTTTTGCGGAAGACACAAAGAACACGTTTTAAATATTTGCGTAATTCTCATATTATATTCTACATTGTAAGTCATTATTTCACTCTATAGAATTGAATAGCCTTTCTATCCGCAGACGATTCCTCTACACTGAAGTATATTCAAAAAAATACTGTTTATTTAATAATCTAATTATCTTTTACAATAATGTGACCGAACTTAATTAGGACAATTGCAAAATATAATTTTACGATTGTATTAGCAGTGAAATTTTAATTGTTCTTTCTTACAACACCACAGAAGGCCAAGGCTCGATGAATGGTAGAAAATTGAAATACCATAGTCGAAGGTGACTGAGTATTTTTAGTTAAGTTCAACAAAGGTCAGATTCGTCGATAATCCGTGAACATGGGTTAGACATAACAGTTTATAGAATTACCGTGAAAAATACAATTGTGTGTAAACTGCAGATGCATCTTCGGTAGACATGGTTTACACGTGCTTGCAAACGAAATTTCATTTAAATGTTATATATTTTAGTTCAAGGTATTAGTGTGTGGTGACCAGTTGGTAAACCGTCCAGACGCGGCTGCCAACATGTTCACAGTGGTCGCGGGTTCGAATGCAAGGGCAAAGCTCTGACTTGTCGGAGTTATGTGTGTAGTATAGATAGTATTGATAGTCAATTATCAAGGAAAACATCGCGAGGAAACCTGCATACCATAGCGATTTGTAAGGATTTATATGGTATGTAAAGTCCGCCAGCCGGCACTACGCCAGCGTGGTAGGCTATATGGCCTAACGACTCTCTTTTGTGGAGGAGGCCTGTGCTCTGCAGTGGGACGTATATGGTCTGAGACAGATACAGACTAGCATGCTTCGTTTAATCAATTAGACATAATGGTATGTTAAATTCAAAAGATTTTTTAACTCATAATAATTTTGCGGTGTTAAATTTTACAACTATTTGTTTTCATTTACCTATATCGATAAGAATTTCTTCAGGATTCACGGAACATTACTTTTCACGGACAAGCTGGACTTTTCATTGCATATGTCTGGCAAGTGTGTAATAGCTCATGAGGTAAATGACCGCCATGGCAATCTATAACATCAGGATTTTAGATGTGCTAGCGAGTTATTCAACTGGGGACAGAGGAAGGGTCGGAAGAAGAACTGAACGGAACATGTTAGTAAATTGCCTCGTCTAGCCCGTCACAATTCTGTGAGGCGAGGTTTCTATCCCGGTAAGCCGGCTCATTTTACAGAAGTAATGGAAAATAGTTAATAAAGTAAAATTTTGCTCTACCTCTTAAGAATAACTTAGTGTTTTTGGGTATTGATTGGTTGAATGGTGATTAGGAGTGAGCAATAGAATTAGATATACGAATAGTTAAAAATAAAATCCTGTCGCATGTGGTTCCTAGATGTCAGAGAGCGGAACTCATGTCACACTACTGACGCAAAACAATGATTATCACACTGCCATGTATTTTCCCATCATATTTTCTTTTCAATAAGATAATGAGTATAAACACAACACTTGACACAACGGATGTTCGAGAATCACTTGTTTGTTACCGCTTTCACTGTAATTTTGGGATTATGAAATTACATTTACATTCTTCTTACATACATACATACATAAACTCACGCCATTTCCCAGATGGGGTAGGCAGAGGTGCCAGGGCACCCACGTTTCGCCTCGTATGTTCCGTCCCACAATATGATAGGTGGCGAGCCTATCGCCATATCGGGCACAAATTCCTGACTCTGGGCTGACAATGAATAGAAAATCCAATATCACTTTGCTCAACCCGGGATTCGAACCCGAGACCTCAGCTTTGTAAGCGTACCGTAGTACAACTACGCCATCGAGGCAGTCACATTTACATTCTTCTTTTGTTAAATTAATGAGTATTCAACATGTGAATAAGCCCTTCGGGGAAAATGACGTGTGTTTATATACATATGTATGTGTGGATTCACTTTGTCACGCCTGAAAAAACCCTACATGCACAATATACACCCATGTAATATAAATTCATATGTACATAGATATGTGCATCCATACATAAGACCATAAGAATACATACATCGGAAAATACATATATATTTCCATAAGAGAAAAACATCAAGTCAATGTGCTATAGAGTAGGCAAATTGTTATTAAGATCGTAGAAAAACATGTTCCACAAGCTAAAAAGATAATAATATTTGGTTTATGCATACTAGTCACATCCCATAAGTTTTTGTAGCGGTTTTTATTCGCAGAAAAAGATCGCACATGTCACGTGCCTGTTACGCCAACGTACATACATCTAATTTATATGAAAGTGTTTATTATACGCGCTTAATCTAGTTTTATCGTGTACAATGTGTAGCTACATGCTCTAAGTAGTAATACAACTGGGATGATGAGGTATGGCGACTTTATCTGCCCAGTTGGCCACATCAATACTAATATATAAAGCTGAAGAGATTGTGTGTTTGGTTGTTTGTTACCTCTAATCTCAGGAACCGCTAATACGAATTGAAAAAATATTTTTGTGTTGTATACGTCATTTATTATTTTTTATTAGGTATGCTATAGGCGATATATCAATACGCTATGACCTATTCGAGGGAAGCAGTAGTGAAAAATGTAGCAAATACGAGGAAATTTTATTCCTTTTTCGTGGTCCGATTAGTCTCGAAATCGATATCTGAGGGATGTTGCTCCTATATTCTAAATTGATAGTCAGAATCGAACATTTTGGCCGTCATTTTGAAAGATGTGTCTGCATCCGGGAGGAACCAGGCCCGACCGCTAGTAATGTATATGAAAGTATTTATAATACGCGCTTAATCTAGTTTTTTGCTACATGCTCTAAGTAGTAATCCAATACGGGCGATGATGACGATTTTGGTCATGTGTTTAGTTCTTCAGATTTAATAGAATATAATAAGTATAGGCTATTAAGTCGGATATGGATAATCCTTCCACTAGTGATATGAATTATGTCCGCTTCGTCACATTAAATAATTGTAATATAGATATAGCAACGCCGACGCGACGCTCGACTACAAGATAGACGGAGGGCTTAGTTAAGGTTGCAGGAAATCGCTGGATCTGTATCAGCCCATATACGTCCCACTAAAGGCACGGGCCTACTCTACAATCGAGAGTACGATTGATAGTGGTTAGGCCACAATCGCTGGATGCAGGGGGGTTACTCTATATTCCGACACGAACTCCGAATGTTCGGACTCCGTACGTAAAACTTCACTAATATGCCTAGATACTCCACAAAATGTTGGGATCCTCTATCGTACGTCTTAACAATAGAGTTCGGAGAAAATTATAAAAATAATAGAATATTGATTTTTAGATGTGGAAAATTTATATCATACTCTGGACATCGAACATTCGAACATTCAAACTTCGTGTCGGATTATAGAGTTATCCCCCAAAGAGATGTACATACAAATGTATAGGAAACTACAGTAAGTCATAAAAAAAATCACCTCAGTACTGACTCTGAAGCGGTGGTTAGGTATTCATAAGTATTATTGAAATGCTATATCAATGAACAATATTTCGATGCTTACACACTATTCTTTCGCATCGTATACAGTCCGGTATTTATCATCTTACGCAAGCTTGTTGGTAACGAGTGTTCCTTATTTAGCTCTTTTTTAACTATGCTTTGACAGTTTTTAAAGATACCGTTTAAAATCAGTCAACTTTCTCGCGAGTGAATATTAGTCTGTAGTTAGAGTATACCTGATATTACCCATCGTTTTGATTTTGTGGCTTTTATCTAAGTGTTGTAGAACTAAAGCAAGACTTTCCGAGCTAAAAATAAGTTTAAGTGGAGCAGGGTGATAGATGCGTGCACATCAATTTGAAACGCAAACATTTAAAATGATGGTGACTTTTGATTAACATTTACTATCGGATAAGAATACCACGATTCTTATTAGTTCATATTGCGACTACTTGACACAAGGTATAAAATATACGAGTATATTTTTCCATTTCCGATTCAGTATCGCCCATTTATATTACACTAGCGGTCCGGCCTGGCTCCGCTACTACACTTTTATACACTTTTTTGAAAATATTCTTTCACCTATTTTCATCAGAGATAATGTTGAATTCTAAAGGTGAAAGAATTATTCAAATCGGCCCAGAAGTTTCGGAGCTTATTCAATACAAAAAAAAAACAATCACATTTTTCTTCTTTATAATATAAGTATAGATTCTCGACAGCTCTACATAGCCACATGCACGATAAGTTGTAGCATAGTATCTACCCTATAACAAAATGCATATTCATTTCCGCAATCATCTCATTTAATAAAAGTACATGCATAGTTTCTATTTACACCCAAATCTGAACAATAGCGACACGAGGATCAAGTCATGGGCTTTGTTGCACAATGCGGTGAAAGCAGAAAGCTCTCAACCTGTCCGATGATGTCACTTGTCTCAACTTCAGTAATACACGTTAAATGGAATGTGTGTCAGTTAGTTTATTCAATTATAAAAATGATCGTGGTTGTTGGTGAATGGCCTAACCCTTCTCAATCGAACTCTCTGTTATATTTGTAATGTAGGAGAGAAGGAGGATATTGTGCCTACAGTACAGTTGTTGTTAGTTATTAAAGTAATACGATATGTGGTTTTCCTTAAATTATAATAATAATTATTATTGGATAATCAATTTTATTGTTAATTCATGGAAGTGCGTACCTACAGGTGGTATAAAATTATTCTATTTATTTACATACATTTATTAAATACATTTTGATAAACTTTAAAGAAGTTGGTTTATCTCGTGGTTGGTAAGACACGTATTCTCCCGAATAGTGATCAGCATACACGATTTTGGAAAACCCGTCGTAGCGACCCACGCATTATTTCGCATTTCAGGTTTAGATTGTGTAATCGTACATATCTAGCTAGCTTATAGCTATCTCTTAATGTCGATCTTATATCTTGATTGCACTGTATTTGAGTATTCACATTAGATATAATTAATAAAATAATATGTCCGATATGGCGATATGCACGCACCTTATCAAATTGTGGGAGGGAACACATAAGGCGGAACGTGAGTGTCCTGGTAGTATATTTGCTTACCTCCTCTGGGAAAAGGCGTGATTTTATGTATCTATTTATTTATACCCTTTATAAAGTGATTTAATATAACCAAGAAAATTGAAATAGTACAATGGGTGACCATATCGCATTTATGTATATTGTAGTTCCTTTATAGTCCACTAGCTGTACCCGCGACTTCGTCCGCGTGGAATTTAACAAAAACTTTATTTTTCTAAAATAAAAGTTTTTTTCTAAAATAAATGTAGCCTAAGTTACTCCTTATTATATCAGCTACCTGACAATAAAAGTCCCGTCAAAATCGGTCCAGCCATTTCAGAGATTAGCCGGAACAAACAGACCGACAGACAGACGGACAGACAGACAGACAGACAGACAAAAAAAATCGAACGTCATTTGCGTTACAGGTATCGTGTATATAACGATATCTAGTTGGACATTTTTTTTATTTTCACTTTACAAACAGACACATCAATTTTATTTATATGTATAGATTATATTATTAGAAGTACTATTCGTCTCTAGTTCTTGGTCTTATGCTTATCAAAAACTTTTATCCTAGTACAATAATTCGTCTCTAGTTATTGGTATGTGCGGATATCAATTGTCATAATAAAAAACGAATTATGAAATAACACGTTTCCTAATATTGACATGGTCGAGTGGAAATGATTATGGCAAAGTCTGGTAGATATAATAAAATTTTCCTGTTGATCTCGACAAGATAATTATGTGTAGGATGTTCTTTGTACATTTAAATGTTATTGTGAAGTTCACGTTTAGCAATCACATCTTTACTTCTTCAATAATTGACTTTAATTGTAGGGTTTCATATGAAATGTATATAATATGATAACAAAACTTTTATGGTATACGTAGCCTTGAATTTAACTTGATCTTAACAATTGCTATGTATTAACTAAAATTGACGAATCATAAACTTTCGGCTGCCTGAGAAATCTTGGAAAAATATTATCATCTTAATTTTGTTTTATTCGTATGATATTTCTCTTGAGCTTATAATTTGTTAATAAGCACTGTCACCGCTTCGAATTATGTAACAGTTGTGGAAAATAGGGTTCAAGAAAGTGACACATGTCAGTCACAATACAAAATTGTATAAAAACGAAATGGACAATATAGTTTACGTTGAGGTTTACGTAGAGGCTAACCTAACTTTACGTTTCGTCAGGAATTCTTTTACTATACAAATTCATAGAGATCACTCTGGACTATAATTATGATAGTTATTGACCTTATGATTGACCAGAAACGATTGTCTCATGCTATTCAAGATAATTATTGTGACCAACTAATACAATGTATACTTCTTCACATATCGATTAAATAAAAAAAATCAGAGCTTGTCCGATTTTCCACATCTTTTTTATTCAAAAACTCTTCAAGTGGTTCTGAAATTACTTAAAATATTACGTACGGTACAGCGCTTGAGAAAATATTGTCAAAATTTCACTTTCGTCGAGTACGTGATGGGAGCGGCCTCAGCTAAAACATATGTATGGTAATGAATGTATAATAAGCGTGTACATGGACTATTCGTTAAGCTTTCCTATTGTCATTGGAGACGGAACTTCATTCACGTTTAGTTTGGAATCTTATTTGAGTTGTCTTTTCTTTGTTATACATTATGCAACGTATTATGTAGATTTACTTCTAGATATGTCGATTGCAATGATCTTTTAAATCTGACAGATGTTATGCAACAGTTCGGGTTGCTGAGGGAGTTTCTTGCGCCGTGTCTTCTTCACAGCTTCAACGCGTTCCGAAGCGGTGGTAGCGGACATTAATGATTCAAAAAATCTTGTGAAAGAATATTTTGATTTTGATATGCTTTGCAAACTATTTTGATGTCACACTGTCCATCGGTATAGCGAATCCAGAGCACTACGCATGCATCAATTTAACATAGTCAGAGCAGCGGTCATGATACACACCACTACCTTGAGATCTCCCGAATTCGAAACTCTATCGAAGCAAAGAATATTTAAAATACCAGTTCCTACAGTCCACACCACTTGCTAAACGACATCCTTAATTTTTGCATGCTCGTCTTGCCATACAAGTTTATAAAAAAAAATATAACCGTCTAAAAATAAAAAACAAATATATTGCATTTTTTACCAATAAATTAATCTCAAAATAAACAAATTACCATATAATAAATAATAAATGGATGCTCATTGACAATAACAAGATTTACTTTACTGGTGGTAGGTCTCTCATATGTGAGAGGTCATCTGGTAGGGTACCACCGCAGTGTCTATTTCTCCCGTCAAACAGCAGTGTAAACGCACTGTTGTGTTTCGGGTTGAAGGCCAGAGTAACTACTGGACATATTGAGACTTAACATCTTATGTCTCAGGATGGCGAGCGAAGTGGAATGCCAAGCATTGCTTTGTAATTCAAGGTGTTGTTTGGTTTTGCTACTGTTCATGAGCGGTCGTATCGCTTACCATCAGGCGAACAGCATGCTCGTCTCGCCATTCATAGCAATAAAAAAAAAAACTTTACTTAGTGTCTGCATACTAATATTGTTTGGGAATAAGTATTGCAACATTGAGCAAACTTTTCATATAAGTTGCTAATACGCCCACATGCTAATACAACGCCTTAGCAACAACGAAGCTAAATATTTCTTGTATTCTAGTAATGAAATGTGACATCCGTTTTATTATGAGTCTCGCGACCTCTTTAATATGTCTATTTTTCATTTAACAGGATATTTGATACAAAATGATGCTCAATAATATTAATTGACCATCCTTTTGAAAGGTTTTGATTAAGGGATAAAAATATACAGAACCATTTCTTCAAATTGATTTTCAAAAAAAAAAAATTCCCTAAAGTTTTGATGTCGTTCCAACGTTTTCAATATGAAGTGTATAAAAATGTATTTTTTTTTATTATATTTTTTTTATACACACACAATATAGTGCACATCATTGTTAATCATTTAGATTTTAGTTTTATTTAGAAATGACCGTTATTTATGTTTTGTTCCTTAAACCGACCAATATTTTTTAATTTACATTGATTTGCTTATGTGAGTGGAGAGATAAAGTAACTAACGCCCATACTTAAATATAAATTGCGCTTAAGTACGTAAATCCCGCTTAAATGTACTGACTAAGTGGGCCGTGCGCTGTTAAGAGCAACTTATTATGAACGAATGGTGTTCCAGTATTCGGGCGTTATACTGTTAAAATTCGGGAAACGTTTTGGTTTCGGCGTTTGCAATAAGAAGGTCTGAAGGTAATTTCGATGTTGACTAAGCAAATTAAAAGATCTTAAGATTACTTAGCCAATTCTAATTATTGATTTAATTAAAGTGCTTATACGTATATTTGTGCTTTTGTTTAAACCGCTTCAATTAAAATCAACATAATTAACCTCGCTTCTTAGTTTGATAAAAACTTGTTTTGATCGTACCAGATGATTTTCTCAAATATGTAAACGAATGAGTAATATCATCAGTATTATCTAATCAAAATTAAATTGCTTGTCCAAAATTTAGGTTTAAAGTTTCGCAATATATTTCCGTGAGCGCTGAAAGAGTTCATTTTATTATGGTACTTGGCTCTCAAATGTAGAAGATAATCGTGCCTAGCAGTGGGTAATATATGTGTGTGACTATGTGTGTATTGATAGTCAATCACCACTAGAACGGTGGAACCTGCATATCATAGCGATTTGTAAGAATTTCTATGGTATGTAAAGTCCGTCAACCCGTACTAAACCAGCATGGTGGGTTATAAGACGTAACCACTCTCGATTGTACTCTCAATTGTAGAAGAGGCCTGTGCCCTGCAATGAAACGTATACATAGATGGATGGCTGCTACCATTACAGGTACCTACTTTGTCGTGCGAGTATACATAAACTACACTACTCACAAAAATTAAAGGATATTTTTTTTGATCGAGTTTTTTGGGTGTTTTTTGAGAGTCTGTATCTTAGCGAAAATTGATCTTTAAGAAATTCCAAAACCAGGAATTGGAAGTCTGAAATATCTATTTTTCAGATGTTTGCTCTATTTTTTTATCACATGCCTGGTTGATAAGCAATCGTAAGAAAACCAACGAGAAAAAAAAGTTGCAAACTTTTACTCATTTTTGATACCGTGAATTTACTTGGGTGGTGTTATTTTTATGACATCATTATAACAATCTCGTAGATCATTTAATTGAGTTTAATTTGATATACTAGAGATTTCTGTGGCATGATTTGGAGCCGAGCTATGGTAAATCAAAGTAAAAATGGTCTATCCCACTTTGACACTGGATTCCTACATAAATATCGATCATGCGGAAATACACTATAAGATGGCATTAAAGTCTTATGAGAAACATCAGTATTTCTGAGTGAAATTGTTGAATGAACACAAGGCATAAAAACGGTTATTTAAGGATCTTCGGAAAACTTTGCATATCGTTGGATAAAAAAGACAAACGAAGGATATCGTCGGTAACTTTTCAACCTTAAAGCAACCTAAAGACACCCTGAAAATTTTAAAGGGCTACGATGTGATTATCTTAGTGTTCGAAAGGTTTAAAGGTACCGTATTCGCCAAAAATCGTCGTAATGTCGTAATTTGTCGCAAGTTATTGATTTCTGTAACTCCAGAATGCTTTTTTTAGTGATTATCCATATTCTTGTAATCAAATCCTTTTTTTTTAAGTTTTCACTACTCTCCGCAATTGTAAAAAAAGTCAGACTTTCGCGAACGATGACTAATGTTGTTTTGGTGTTGTAAGATACTCCTGCTCACATCATTACTGACCCACCATTACAGGCCGTTACTGACCGCGAAAAAATTATCGTGGTTGCGATCCCCACGACGACGCCAAACAAGAGATCTTCTGTTGTTGCCATGAAGACAAAATCGAGATCCGTCCGTAAACAATACATTGGAGCCTGTCGAACGATAGCCCGGTCATCGCGTTCGGTAGTGACCCGTTGTCCACCTTGGCCAACGCCTTTCAAAATTTTATGTTTCGATAAATAGTGTATAAACACGACTAACAACAGACTGACTTACACCTATTGTAGCGGCAACTTGACGTTGTTTTTGACCCGCTTGGATGAGGCAGGCACATCTGTAGCAGATAAGTGCCGTCGTGGCATGTCTAATGGCTGGCTTCGATAACACTGCTTTATTCTTAAGTCTCGCGTGTTCATTTGAAAATTTCAAGAACAGATAAATTTACGATTTGTGTTACGAAAGGCAGCAATTCGTAGAATGGAACATCGAATTTAACATTTTTAATATTGACCCAAACTAACTGGTTACAGGGTCAGTATTGTTTTTTTTTTTTACAAGTGCGGAGAGTAGTGAAAATGTTTGAAAACAGGATTTGATTACAAGAATATGGATAATCACTAAAAAAGCATTCTGGAGTTACAGAAATCAATAACTTGCGACAAATTACGACATTACGACGATTTTTGGCGAATACGGTACCTTTAAACCTTTCGAACACTAAGATAATCACATCGTAGCCGTTTAAACTTTTCAGGGTGTCTTTAGGTTGCTTTAAGGTTGAAAAGTTACCGACGATATCCTTCGTTTGTCTTTTTTATCCAACGATATGCAAAGTTTTCCGAAGATCCTTAAATAACCGTTTTTATGCCTTGTGTTCATTTAACAATTTCACTCAGAAATACTGATGTTTCTCATAAGACTTTAATGCCATCTTATAGTGTATTTCCGCATGATCGATATTTATGTAGGAATCCAGTGTCAAAGTGGGATAGACCATTTTTACTTTGATTTACCATAGCTCGGCTCCAAATCATGCCACAGAAATCTCTAGTATATCAAATCAAACTCAATTAGATGATCTACGAGATTGTTATAATGATGTCATAAAAATAACACCACCCAAGTAAATTCACGGTATCAAAAATGAGTAAAAGTTTGCAACTTTTTTTTCTCGTTGGTTTTCTTACGATTGCTTATCAACCAGGCATGTGATAAAAAAATAGAGCAAACATCTGAAAAATAGACATTCAGGCTTCCAATTCCTGGTTTTGGAATTTCTTAACGATCAATTTTCTCTAAGATACAGACTCTCAAAAAACACCCAAAAAACTCGATAAAAAAAATATCCTTTAATTTTTGTGAGTAGTATATATAAATCAATTATATTCACTCTAGAATATGTTTAGGCATCTACTTTGTACATATACATATATTGCAGTTTAAATTATTTTTGTAGCAACACAGCTTGTGTACATATACAATATAAGTTTATTTATTTATTTAAGCTTTATTGTACAACAGAAATAAAACATAAGTAAACAATTCACATTAGGGAACAGTACAATTGGCGGTGTTATCGCACAAGGCAGTTTTTGACAGACAACCATTTGATGGATATAAGAGAAAAGGACGAAAGTTGGGGCAGCTAATATAATATAGATAAGGTAAGTAAGTGTTTGTTAGTTAAGTATGAGTATAAATTTGCACACTAATAATACGAAGAGGATGCATGACGCATGTGCAAGGACGAGGGATGCTGAGAATCTCGTCTTATTGTTTATTTTCGTTGAATTTTCACGTGACTGCTCGCAAGGTTTGTATAAAATTAGAATGGAATACGAATACGTCATCAAATTCGACTAGAATTTTAATTAATGCTGAGTTGCGTTATTGCACATATTTAATATGTGTTTTTTGTCCAATGCCTTTAGCGAATATTTGCTAACTAATCTGTAAAACCGTGTCATATATTTGGCATATAAAAAAATGCAAAAAACCGCCAACAAGGCATCGATTGTAGAATTTAAGATTTTGATTTGATTTTTTTAATTGGATTCACTTAAGATGATAGTGATGTTTATTTTTGTATTTAGACTATCACGCTCACAGTATACAGAACCGAAACATGTGAATACGTTACAGTTGGAAATCAAACCTGCGGCTTCTCATTTTAAAGCCTATTCCTAATCCAACCCCAAACATCTAGCACCATCATAAATTCGAATACAAAATTGCGATAAAATAAATGCGCAACAAGCGTCAGACATCAATCACTTAGAACAATAACTCAGTATTGGGCACTTTCCTGACAGCAAAACGTAGCGCGGTGAAGGGAATCACGTGTACTTATGTACATTGTCTGGAATGCGTCTCGTTTCTTAATCGCTAATTCAGATTGTATAACCCCTGTACTCGGCTGTTGGTGAGGCCTACTTACTATTATAATTGTGAGTCGTTTTAAAAGTTATTAAGTGAAAATTTGAGCTGGGAAATGTCACTTATAATTTTCGTTCAAATATACATTCGATTATAAGTAACAGTCGAAAAAACGCACATTAAGCGTGTGCTCTTATTTGATTTTATAGTATGGTCCAAAACATTTTGTTTTTATTTTAAAGGTATTCTCCGTGAAAACCCGCACCATTTTATATGGCAAGTAAATGCTTACGAACTTGCTAATTCATATGTTTGAAGGAAATTTCCATAATTAGAATTTTGTTAATAATGTACATGTTTGCAACATTAAATAATTCTATTTATAGGGTAAAATATTATTATCAACTTCATCTCGTCCACTATAGAACGGTTATATCCCGCAAATAAATCCAAGGCACAGAATACTCACAAAAGTCAAGCTTGTGTATGTACTTCACTTTTGTTGCTACACTCACACTTAACTCTGGCTTATGCGAAAACAAGTATCGTGGTAAAAGCACTCGTATCGTTTGATTTATTGTTAAAATATAATATAAAAAAACAATAACAAAATGAATAAATTGTAATTTTATTTATATAGTCGTTAAGAATGTGTATGTGATAATTTAAGATTTTTTTTACCATTTTTGTATAATATTGTGTTCTTTTTTAAGAAATTTATAATCAATCTGAAGTTTTATATACAAGTGTAATATCTTTTATTCATTTGCTCCAATTTGCACATAAAATATCACTAGATGCGTGTCCGAAGCGAGTGAAACTCGCGCTCGCAGTGGTTTCGACTGGTCTCAAATATCGTGTCGGTGAACGCTGTCTATGTGTGCGTTGGTTTTGCGCGCTTTGTATGGAGCTTGACTTCTGTTAGTATTCTGTGTCCAAGGTCTATTTGTTAAAAGCGTTACATAATAACTACAACCCAAACAAAATATGTTGCTAAAAACCTGAAATATTACTTTAATTAGTAAGTTTAATTTCACATAAACTAGTCTCAGATGGCATATCCTGAATTAATAATTCTGAATACATTTTGAGGTCATCCGATGAGTTCACATATCAACATATTTTGATGTTTTGATCGGTGTGAGCGATTATCGCGAGCTTGAAATCAGTTAAATCCAGTTCCAGGAATCATTGAACTCAACACTAAATATTCACCTTATAATAATATAACTTTATTTGGCAAAACATCGTTACAAAAAGTGGAATACCAAGGCAGGCTATGATATAACAATATTATAAGCCAAATCCTCCGTTTGTAGAAATAGGTAGAACCTGTATTTCAAAATGTTTACTTTAAAATGTTCCTGTTTTATCTCTCAGGGTTTCCCTAAACGTCAGAGATTGTGGGGCCTTGGAAACTAAATGTATGACTCATTTTCAGAGAAGCCAGATGATTCGATCGATAATTTATTTTAAGTACATTTTATGGTTTTTTTGATTAAAACAGGAATTTTATATTGTAAAACATGGCTATGTTTTATATAGTCATATAGTCCACCACGCTGCACTGGCCTAGTGCGGGTTGGCGGACTTACATATGATAGAAATTTTTATCAATCGTTATGATATGCAGGTTTCCTCACGATGTTTTCCGTTACCGTTTTAGTGCGTGGTGATTGACTATCAATAAACATATGACTGAAAAGTCACAGGTGTGTCCTGGGATTCGAACCCGCGTCCACCGTAAACATGTTAACAGCCGCGTTTGGTACGTTTACAAACAGGCCACCACGCACGTCGCATTTGACTGTTGGGTGTATTTATTTATTCATTGATATTATTAATACATCCTTTATACCCTTATTTTCTGCCGTACAAATGCTATCTAATACATGTGTTGGCATCAATCCTTTGATATTCACAAAACTTAAGTAGTGTTCTGTATTTTAGATTTGCTAAATATCCGTCATTCACATATTTAAATATTTTTTAACCTTTATTTTTCATTGTGAGTTCATTTCGGTTTCATACAATTATTCGGACAAATAAGCGCATATCTATATCTATACTAATATATAAAGCTGAAGAGTTTGTTTGTTTGTTTGTTACCTCTAATCTGAGGAACTATAATGGTGTTTTAATCGTTCTATAAACTATATTTTATTATTCATTACATTACAAAAAATACTGTGATTGAAACTTAAAAGCCAATCTTAAGTTCTACAAAACAACACAAATAGACTGTAGGATCAGCTATTTAAACCATTTTCAATTAAATCTAATGAAATGTCTCCACTGTACAGGATGTTAATTAAAATTTTAGTCACCTTAAAGCAAGTTTTTTGTAAAGTTTATATTTTTTTAACTTATTGTCTATTTTTTAATGTCATTTCATAGCTTGGTATTCGGCCGCTACGACAGGCAGGCTGTAGAATTATATTGGTGAAATTCTTTAATTACAAGCCATTAGCAAATATAGAAATTCAGTTTATCACTATGTGTTACGACTTCGCTTTCGCTTTATTACAAATATCGGCAGTAACACCGGCAACATGTGTTTGAAAACATGTACGGAATACTAATTAGTTTGTAATGTACTTAAGTAATCTTTAACTTTGCCTCATTATGTGATAATACCAGGTTAAACTGTGGAGGACCTACAAATTTTGCAATGGATTTTTCTATTTCTGGCAAGTCGACATTAGAAAGGAATTTAGGAATCTTAAAGAGGTCAGAGAGGTTTATAAGCAAAGAAATTCTATTTTTGAACTATATATTGGATATCCGTGTAGTAAGTTACAATCATCTTCCCCCGTGGATACCCTATTCTGTTTGCATTGCATATGCATTTTGCATAATTGCATAATTTCTACATCCAGATAGCACTTAAGATCCCAAGTCCGGCCCGGCAGCAAGATAAGCAAGCGTACCGGGTTATAAGACTTTTCAGAAGGGGCTCTTTTTAAAACCAAGTAAGCCGCTATACCTAACCTATGATACCTAACCTATGCAAAACATATTTGCTAGTTTTTTGCACATTAAAATATACACATTGTTAAAAATTTATGACGACGATATGCAAATAAAATATTAAGCACCATTGTGCATAAGTCAGGGTCAGTGACCTAGCTGGAGAAGGGACAATCGTTGCCCAGCCAAGGATGAGCGTGAGATGCGCTCGTGACTCCGATCCACAGCTTCCCTGCCGACTGTGCCTATATCCATGTGTTAAGGCTGTTTGCGTTTATTTTGTGTATATAAAATAATTGAAACAGCTGTCGATGTGCACGCTTCACGCTTAAACGAGTAGATTTGAAATTGAAATATGTACGCTGTTTTATTTCTTAAATATCGCCATTTATGTGTTTCAGCTAGAGCATCGTTGAAAAGTAGAATTAATAAAGATCGCAGTATTACTGGATGCTGATTTCAGTCGATCACTGTGAGTCCTATGATATGATATGATAATTTTCCTGTGGCGAACAAAAATTCTGCGCAAGATTTTCAAAGGTATATCAACACAAACAATCTGCATAAAGTCCTTGTGGTGGACTAATCCCGAAATCTTTCTCATCTCTCGAAGAGGAACCTTGCCCTACATATGGGTTAAATTAGTTTTTATTTAATCTAAATACAATAAACCACAGGCAATACCACGGGCATGAGCTAGATTCAAATAAAAAGGTGAGATATATAATCGTTGAGATACGTAATGATTGCTGGCAGTTAATGTCTAGTTTAATAAGTTTAGCATAGATGTTCTATGATTTGAAAATAATATAGATAGTTCACGGAATTGATGAATGATCCGTTTTGTAAGTGTGCTAGATGGTAATTCCAGGTAAATGAATCAGGTGAATGAAAAACAAAGGCATTGCCAGTCATGGCCAGTCGTATAGTCATAATCTATACAAAATTAGAGGAAACAGTAGTTTCATTGGTCTAAATCGAGCAAGTATGCGCTGTAATCGGTGAGGTCATTATGTAAATAAGAAATAAATACACACACCCAACAGTCACATAGTCTTGACCCCAAGATTGTGTGTCGTGGGTCTCAGAAACACCCAGACCCAAATAAATAATTGTGGATCATATAAATATTTGTATCAGTGCGGGGATCGAACCCGCGGCTTCTCGTTTTACAGTCGGCGTCTAACCAACTACGTCAGGGAGGCTGTCAAAATATGTTAAAAAAACATAAGTTGAGTTTGAAATAGTCTATAATATAGAATATAGAATCTATATTACATGGGAGTAAAATTATTACAGAAACCCCATAGAAGACTTGAACAAATTTATACTGATTTACACGTATTAAGCTATTTAGAAATTTAAATTATTTTAATAATTGCTTCGTGAATATTAATAATGTAATATTATTGTAGAAAAAATCACAATTACAGCAACCCATAAAATAATAATGATGATATTTGCTATACTTTAGTCTAATTATAGGCTATCAAGAATACCTAAATGGTATAATGAAATAAAATCATTAGATTTTTTGCCCAAAATTATTAAAATAGTTCATACATAATTTGTTATTAAGTTTTTTTCAGGAGTAATTAAATATAATATATTGGTGATTTGCTTTGATTACATCGTGACAATTACGAATGAATGTTATTATTTTTAAGCGACTTCAAAGGAGGAGCTTATTAATTCGATTGGTTTTTTTTAATGGTAAAAATAACATTTATTACGTCACTTGCGCTAACTGATCCGCTTTGTAATGGGTTTATTTAATTAATAATTCAATCGCATTTCGCAAAAAAATAATTAAACTAGCATGTTCATAAAGTAGTGGTCAAACAATTATTTATTTGTACGAAAATTATGAGTTTGTCACACCATAAGTATAATTCATCAAATTTTTATCGGCATATGGCGAAATCTACGCATTGTTTGAAATGTGTTTTTATAAAATAAACAACATCCATTTATACTCGTAATATTAACATGTCCAATATAATAAAATAGGAAGAAAGAAAAACTGTTCCTAATTAATTGACAACAGCTTGACAACAATGCATTCGGACGCCAAAAATCGTAGACATCTATTAACATTAATGTAATTACGACTGATTGGACTGATAAATCGAAGATCTGAAGTTTGAGCCCAAAGGATAAACTTCTGACGTCTAAATGATAAGGAATACATCGTGGAAAAACCCGCAAACCTGACAAATATCGATTACTTTGGTTTACGCGAATGTTACACATTGAAATATAATTATTATTTACTGATTTCATCACGGATTTGGTTTAATTTGGCGGACTGTTCGCTCCGTGACTACGAAAACTGCAAAGTAATCGAAACGTCGGGAAGTTAAATCCGCGATAAAATCCGAGAAATATTCACAAAAAATCTGTTCATCGGAAATGACGAGTATGCAACTGTCTAAGGCCTAGAACAAAATATCAATTTTACACTTATGGCTAGTGTACTCGCGGCTTTTGTAACAATGCCGGAATCTCGTTCACTACATAAGCCATCAAGATGTCACGTATTGCCCGTATAAATTTACCATAAAGACATAACTATTTTAAGATGAAACGTTGTAAACTAGAAATAACAAGTCACAAGCCGCTGCGGCGGGCCATTCATAAAGCTTTGTAGTAGATACGCGACGTTTTTTTACTCAGGTGCGTCGACCCGGATTTTAATTTAAAATATTTTGACCCGCAAGTTGCTATGCCAGGTTTGTGAATAATAAAACATTTTTCTATGAGATATGTTGGTCATAAAATGTGATTTGCGAAGATTGTGGTATTTGACTTTGATTTAATGGTATTGGCGATAAGATTAATTAAGGCTTTTGACAGTCCGTGCAGTGGCCCAAACCGGACTGTGAAAACAAAAATTAACGGGTAATGGGTTTTATCCCCGATAAAGCTATTATAATTTACAGTTTAGAATGTGCTTCGGAGTCAGTGTATTAAAGGGCTAGAAAATACTATGTGGTTATTGAGACGTATTGGAATCAATTTACTGTCAAGTATATTCAATCTATCAAGGTATATATATTATTTATTTAATAATAGATGATACTGGTTAGTCAGTTAGCGGAATTTAATTACTTTTATCACAGGAAAGGTACGATTACTGATGCCGCGTATTCTCCTATTATATTTTCCTCCACAATATATTATGTATTTATATGTTTAATTTAATATAAAGACATCATACGCTAGTCACACTAAAGTATCAAATCCACAGAATGACCACTCGCAATTTCCCAACCGATCCGCAATATATTCAAGTGCGCCACTCATAAACTCGCAATAACGTCGGCATGGAAGGCATTATCTCTATTGGTAGCTAAAATACAGCCGCACTTACCATATTCGCATTATGACACGTAAAATAACCGAAACCGGTTTATAATAAAATTGTCTTCGTGTTACGTAATCGGAGGCGGTCTGCAGTGATTTGGCCACATGAGTCTATGCAAATTGGATCCGCCAAATGAATCACCGAGGTCCGTTTTGTGCGTATTAAACCTTTTTGCGGCAATTAAGTAAATTGTTTAATTTTATGGTCGCCGGTTTGAGTTATGCGGAATGTTTTGATTAAGGCTCTTAATATGTTGTTGAGATGGAAATGGGATCTTTCCATACTATCTACGGGCCTTTCAATGTTATGTCAGTCTGAATACGTCTTTCGGTTATTTTCACGTATCGCCAACATTGAGATATAGCAGGAAATCGCTGGATGCAGGCCACTTCCAGCAAAAATATATCGTCAATTAAAGAATCACCTGTTTTTCGCCACCTTCAGAAAAAATAATTTAAATAAACAAAAGAGACCCAACAGTCAAATACGTAGTCCTGACCCCACACTAAGATTGAGTCTTGTGTCGTGGGTATCAGGAACTACGAGAGAATAGCTTCTCGTTTCACAGGCGAAATATAACCAACTGCTCCACGGAGGCTGTTACTTTCCTCATTTATTTGTTATAAGACAATATTCAGTTTAATGACACGATAATATAGGGTTATACGTATGACGTATTCAAGAATAGCTGAGCACCACGGGGAATTTGAGTCTTAAAATTTAATTCTAAAATTAAGAAAAACCTACACGAAAATTCATAAACGTTTATTTAATGGATACAAAAATTCAAGTCACGTTTGTTTTACATTATAATATGGGTTATAAAATCCTGTACAACCAAATTATTTATAATCGACTCTGCCATATACATACTTGGTTTGACTTTAAAGGCAAGTGATATTATTTCCGTGTTGACATGTTTTATTTCATATACTTATATACTAAATAAGTTGTAAGTGCGTGCGGTGGCCTGTTGGTAACGGACTAGACGCCAACATGTTTACGCTGGTCGCGGGTTCAAATCCGCACACATTTCAGAATGTGTCACATGTGTGTATTGATAGTTAATCATCACGCACTGCCGAAGGAAATCATTGCGAGGAAGCCTGCATAGCGTGGTGGATTATATGACCTAACTACTTTCAATTGTACTCTCGATTGTAGAGGAGGCCTGCAGTGGGACGTATATGGGCTGATACAGATATAATAATATTATTGTAACACGTATTTTGGATAGTTACATTCCAATAATAATTATAATAAGAGTGTAAGGATTTGCCACACGGCGCTAAACTGGTGATTATTGCTATATTTTACGGTCCGGCAAATTTTCGCGGGAAACTCGCAGACATGCAGAGTTTTTTACTATGTTTTTTACGTCTAATAATTCATAAACACGGATCTTCAAGAGGCGGATATCCTATGCTTAGCAACAGATCTCATTATAAAAACAAGGAAACCTATTTCTTAAGTCAATATTTTAAAGTTAATTTTGTATTGACATCACCTGATATTTCGTGTGTTGGAAAGCCCAGCAAGCATCTTGTTCGGGGTATTCCAATTATCATTACCTACGTTATATTAGTTTTAACCTCGGCTAATTGAATTTCAATAACATTTGCCATTTTCTTTCAACGGTTTTCCTTGACGTGAATACAATATATATATATTTTACTAGTTTTTATCGAAATTTGGAATTAGGATGTACTTTTTATGTGTACTAAATTTCTCAGAAAATGAGTTCAGGACGTCGGAATAAATAACCTGTAATCTGTTTGTAACGTTTTGACGCATTTTAAGGTTTTTTCTGATCGATTTATTTTACTTGCCTCTTATGGAAGGACACTATCTGGCCTAAGTATATGAAATCTTCGACTTATCGTATCTTATGATCATCGACGACAATCTTTAGTTTCATTCCAGTGGTAATTATTTGCGTCTATGTTCTTTCAATCACTTGCCCAATCTTAAGGTTTAATGTGCTCAGTTCTTGAAGCATCTCTTGTAGAACGTCGGCAGCGTGAGCAAAAAGGATGATGTCCTCAACGAAACGATGACTTGTTCATTTTTCATTGATCACAGTTCCCTTTCGTCTCCCATGAAACCGCTAGTTTTTTAAAATACTTTTTCCAAAGGGCTGATAAATAATTTTGGAGAAATATGATCATCTTGTTTAACGCCTTTGTATTCTAAGGATTAGTCTCTGAATATGGACTTTTAACCTTGACGTATATCTCTTCAACCCTTTGGGTGCGAAGGGCTGTGGAAATCGCGTTTTTCGTAAGATTGTCAAAAGCTATGGAGTAGTCCACGAAATAGGAGTAATATTTTTAACATCCTATAATTAAAATTGCAATAAATTAATTTTCAACATTTATAAACAATAATGCGCCCTTCAATCGCTCATACAACTAGATCACCAACATTTTCCCATACAACTTAGTAAAAAACAAAGCGTACGCCCTTTGCGCCACAGCTGGGGGGCGTGAGTAGTGGGGGGTACAGGTTAAATGGCGGGAGAAAGTAACAGTTCTTCCGCAACGCAGCATGTGACTCGGCTCATGTGACCGCGCACAATGCGTTGCAAAACGCCACGCTAGACGCAGGTAAACATTACGTTGTGCAACTGCCCGAGCAAGCATGATATCATTTAGAGTTCTTATTTGCAGATTAATGATAATTAAGAAAGGCGAGGTTGTAATTCAATATTTTTTTTCGTTCAACTACAATCTAGTTCTAGTTTGATTATGACAGTCTCCGTGGAAAAATTGGTTAGACACCGGCTGTGGAACTAGAGGCTACGAGTTCGATTCCTGAATTGAGACAAATATTTCTATCCTCTACAAGTTCTGTTTCGGGTCTGTGTGTTAGTGGCACCGACACATGAGCTATATCTTAGTGTGGGGTTAGTACTATGTACGTGAAATTTCAGTATATTTATTCATTTAATTAGGAAAGGCGAGGTTGTAATTGAAGATCAATTTTGTTAAAATTCAAATAAGTACGAGTTTGATAATTATCGAGAGTCGTTACGGGATAGATGTCATGATGTATTTAATAAACGTGGGAAGGTAAGGTTGATTATTCTTAATACTGTACAGGATGGGCCAGAAAGGTAGGTAGGTACTGTTTCGTATCGGCCTATAATAAATAAGGGACTTTTATGCAACCGAGTAACTGTCTTACAATATAATCCACCACGCTAGCCACATATCATACGCTACTTAGTCTATGGTTACGACGTACGATCGCGAATTCGAATGTTTTCTAGAATAGGGTACATTTGAATTGTCATGGATGTTAAACGTTCGAACATTCGAACGTAGTGTCTGAGCATAGAGTAACCCTCATGATCCTTATGAGGTCTCCTAAACAATACTAAATATCGAATAAAAGCCTCACCTATCACGAACGATGTTCGTAGTAGAATAAATGAACTTTGTAATTTATTTATATCTATTCTGTTAATGTAGGTCATTTTTGTAGGTTAGAACCGTATAATATATGTATTACATTGAATATGTTAAAAAAATAAAAAAATCTACATAAATTAAATAACTTCACGAGTTTATCAATATTTTGATTTTATTTTACATGTCCTTGATCCACACTAATATTATTATTGTGGAAGTTTGTAAGTATGGACGTATGGATGTTTGTAGCTCTTTGAAGCAACAACGGCTCGACCAATTTTGATAAAATCAGGTATACGGATAGCTGACACACTGGAATAACACATAGGCTATTTTTCCTCTAGTGAAAAATCTAGTGTTTCTGAGGGATGCGTGAGGAATTCTAATATACATATTTGTTACTCTTTGAAACCGGAACGAGAACGGAATATAACACGGCGGGACAGGAAAAACAATATAGTTCACGTAGGTCACTTTGAATTTAAATATAAAAATTAAAATAGCTAGTACGAGAAATAAAGTGTTGTTGATGTAGACAGGGCTCAAAAATTATCTGCACCCGGGCGAAGCCGGGCCCACTCGCCAGTATTTTGATATTTATACGAGGAGAGATGAAAGTAGCGTTGTTCGTACAAGTCAAAGTGGGTTAAATTACATCTGCATTACGTGCTATCTTGTATTTATGTTTACAATTTTTTTGGCAGGATTACATAAAGATAATTTATTGTGTGTTAAATCATTTGTGTATTTATATTTATTACCTTTTTATAGCGTCTTGTTCTTGACACCTGAAACCAAAATATATTTGGTATTACAATAATAAGACTTGGCACAATTAATCAACACGTATTTTGATCTACATCGTCTTAGCTTGAAATTTGAAATTAGAGTTATTCGTCTTTCAAGAGACTTTTCGACCTATTTTACGCAGTCATTCAAATGTATTTTAGGATTTATGTTCTGAATTCCTGTATAATAATATTCCTAATAATGAAAATTAAGCGGATATACAATCAATAATAAATAGCACAATAGAATAACCTAAGCTTCCAAAATACTAAATGTCGCATTCCTACATTATTAATATATTTTTTCGATATTTTTATCACAACCGACAAAATGTGGAATTTATAAGAAGCGTCTAGATTCTAGGATCACGGAAGCTCGGTCGACGGCAGCGACGATACACAAAATTACCGCTTATCAAACCAGTGCAGCGCGTTGGTAATATAATATGTCTTCACGGATCCAAGGTATGGTGTTGTGTTACTAATTTGGTTACTTAATTAATTCGAAAATTCGAAATTTTTGAACAAAATTGTGTTGCTTTTTTATTGCATATGTCCGGCAATCGAGTAAACAGGTCAGCTGATGGGAACATCCATAACGCTTAGAGCATGGACCGTCAAATCGGGAAGGGATCGGGAAGAATAATACGGATAGGCTGGGAAGAGCGAAGAGTTATTGGGCAAGTAATGAAAAACGGCAGCAAAGCCATTGCTTCACCTCGATTTCCTGTGAGACATTGGTACCGCTTCGGACGAGCCTGTCTATTCATGCTGAATCATGACTGACAACTGCATGGGTTTAGCATTTCTACCTATTGTTGAATTTTAATTAATTTATTATTTCGCAGACATTTTACGTGCAATTCTTTACAGTCACACATGGTCTTCATTTCTTGGTTTCTAGGGATTATGAATGTCCGTATGCTACACTATTGTAGAGGAGGCCCGTGTCCTGCACTGGGATATAAATGGTCTGATACAGTTCATTAAATATATAAATAAATTCTGGATAGCGACTATCAAAAGTTGCAAAAAGCCGCTTAATTATAACTAGGTCTCTGATAACAGCTGTCATGACCATCTGCCACAGGAAGTGCGCTGCTGAACAAAGAGTATCCAAGGATGTCTACAGCCGCATATTGGAAGTAACCTATATTCAATAGCAACGTATGCCTTCACGAGCAATTAGTTGAATTTGACGTGACTTCATAACAATATAAAAATTAAATGAATCCTATTTATAAATCACATATTATATCCATACATTTTTTCATTGCTTTTGCTGAACAGTGTATACCTATTCCGCGGTCTGGGCGACCACATTTAACTCAGCCGTAGAATATAATTATTATTATGAATAATTTATGAACTGCTCTGAATTTCAACTCTTGCATGATCACTGTATTGTAAACTTATTTTGAAAAGAGCAACGCTAGAGTTTCTTGCCCGTTCTTCTCTGGCGAAAACAGCCTTGTGATCTGGGTGGTAGTGGAAAAAAAGTGACTGAATCTAAATAGTGTGTGACATTTTATGGATTCAATAAATATTTTCATTTCATTTCATAAACTCATGCCTTTTTTCCCAGAAAGGGTAGGCAGAGGTGCGACCAGACCGACTCATGTTTCGTTTTGTATTTTCCTTCTCACAATGTGATAGGGTGCGAGCCTGTCACCATATTGGGCACTAATTCCTGACTTTGGATTGGTAACAATTGGAAAAATGAAATATAACTTTGTCCGACTAGGGATTCGAACCCGAGACCACAGCTTTGCAATTATACCGTACAAGTGTCTCAACGAAGCAGTACCGTTAAGTATTATCGTTTAAAATAAATTATGTATATTACTATAAATAAATTTACCTGTTTCTATATTGACGTAAGCGTCAGTTAATCCACAGTATTGAATATTAAATGCGTTTTTTAAATTGTTCGATTACATTACGTCTATTGAGATATTTTATGTATGAATTATTAAACATGTTCTTATACTGAAGAAATTAAATAAACGTGGTGTATCTTTATCAGCCCATATACGTGCCACTGCAGGGCACGGGCCTCCTCTACAATTGAAAGTCCGATTGAGAGTGGTTAGGCCATATAGTCCACCACGCTAGCTTAGTGCGGGTTGGCGGATTTACATACCATAGAAATTCTTATAAATGTGGGGTAATTAAAATATTTTAAATGTATTGCGGTTCTGTACATGTATATAATATTTCATATTCACGCGAATGTTGCCCATTAGAATAAAACACTTTTTTAAGGATTTTATCCCATAAAGGAATTGAAACGTCGGAAAGTTAAAAGATGAAACCAAATCCGTATTTTTTTATCTCAATGAATATATAACAATTATTCTGTACATGCCATCTATACATGTTTAAATTGTTACATCTAGATTCTTTCCTATGTGTGTGCAGTAATGTATAAATGAATAAAACTCCAGTTATAAAATGGTTAGCAAGTTATAGGAAAGTGTTCATAGAGTACTCACGACATAGGGAGGGAATGAATCCGTGTGTGATTAATTTCACCTTTAATATTACGATCAGCTTGTTTGCTTTCCACATTTTTTTTTTTGCCATGAATAGCGAGACGAACATGCCGTTCACCTGATGGTAAGCGATACGACCGCTCATAAACAGTAGCAAAATCAAACAACACTTTGAATTACAAAGCAATGCTTGGCATTCCACTGCGCTCGCCATCCTGAGACATAAGATGTTAAGTCTCAATATGTCCAGTAGTTACTCTGGCTACAATGCCCTTTAATCCGAAACACAACAGTGCATTTACACTGCTTTTTGACGGGAGAAATAGACACTGCGGTGGTACCCACCCAGATGGCCTCTCACATATGAGAGACCTACCACCAGTAAAACATAACTTGAGAAGTCAATATGTGCTCTAGGTTTGAACCAGCGACCATAATTTGGCAGTTTAGTTGTCACCCAACTAAACCACCGAACAGCAGTGTATATGCTGTTTTCAGATTGAAGGACATTGTAACTAGAGTTACTACTGGACATATTGAGACTTTACACCTTATGTCTCAGGATGGCGAGCGCAGTAAAATGACAAGCATTGCTTGGGGATTCAAGGTGTTGTTTGGTTTTGCTACTGTTCATGAGCGGCTGTATCGCTTACCATCAGGCAAACGGCATGCTTGTCTCGCCATTTATTACAATTTTAAAAAAGGACTGTCGCGTATTCGACGCATTTTGGGGTACCATAGTATAAATAACATATGTTAGTCAGGTACAGTGCAGTTATGCCGTGCCAGTATAAAAATAATATTTAAAGAATGCATTCTTACTAGAAATGCGTAAATATCCCCAATATATTGACATCCGTTTTTAAATGCAATATCACGTAATGTGAGAAATAAACATATAACAATTACAGATCAGTAAATAAATATTCTAGTGCGTAATTACCAGCGTTAATAGCTTTATTATATACGTCCATCCATGATGCGGTCACTCGTCTTTTTATAATTTACATCTACAGTCTGCAATAATAGGTATTTTAAATGCGAAAATAACTATTACCTCTATATGGCTAAACCTCTGATTGATAAGTGAGTAAAATTACAATATTAAATAAATAAACATTAACAGTTTCAAATCATTAAGTGACGTAACTGGGTGGTGGCCTACTGGTAACGGACCAGACGTGGGCAACATGTTCACGGTGGTCGCGAGTTCGAATCCTAGGGCACGCTTCTGACTTTTCTGATCCATGTGTGATCCATGGATAGTCAATCACCACGCAATACATTGGCGAAGGAAAATATAGAAAGAAATCTGCATACCATTGCGAATTGTAAGAATTTATATGATATATAAAGTCCGGCAACCCGGACTAGGCCAGCGTGGTGGACGACATTGTCTAGCCGAAATATCTGTATCTCCAGCTAAACAGCAGTGTAAATGCACTGTTTTGTTCTGGTTTGAAGGACATTGTAGCCAGAGTAAATACTGGACATAATGAGACTTGACATCTTATGTCTCAGGGTGGTGAACGCAGTGGAATGGCAAACATGTATTTCATGGTGTTTGGTTTTGCTACTATCCGTGAGCGGTCGTATCGCTTACAATCAGGCAAATGTCATACTCGTCTTACTATTCATCGCAGTAGGACGTATAGGGCTGATATAGTCCAATAATTATATAAAATTTACCTTAAATATCAGTTAAATTACCAACGATGGGCAATAATTTTCCCTAGCTGTCGCATACAGTATTTCAGACGACAGACAGGCAAACAAAAAACCGAAATCCGTGACAAATTGAGTCAAAGTGGACGCAGCCGCATCACGCTATGAATTTTTATACAGTCGTGTAACAGCCAGCGTGATCGAATTTGTTGCTTCACGCCATTTAGAAACGTTGTTTTTCATGGCACGAATCGTTTTATTATTTAAACAATATATTGAGTCAAGCCAGGTGACCTGATAGTACCTATTATTTAAAGTCACAATGGATTATAGTGATTCAAGGAGCAGAACCAAGTAGATAGAACTATATAACCTTACTGACTACTTGTCAGTAAGGTTATATAGTTATTATAGTATACACGCTCAATTTTTTTTAAATATGAAACTAAATTATCTCTCTCTTCAGGCACTGGAAATTTACTGCTGAACATAGGCATCCCCAATGGATCTCCATATCGACCTGTTGTTTTTTACAATAAAATTGAATGAATGTAATTTATAGCCAACAAGGTGGTTCGAGGACCTAATAAAATATGCCTCAGAAAGTCGCTAACATGCTGATGTCGAAACCTTTTGGGGGAAACCTATGTTCAGCAGTGGATTTCCTACAGATGAGAAGGAGAGTGAAAAAATAATATTATGGAAACTAATATAAACTTACTGATATTATGTTGTAAAGAAGTTTGTGTTGCTGTTCAATACATTTATGTACGGTAAGTGACATCTCGTGGCAACATATCGAACTAAATTATATTTTTATCAGAGCTTTGCTTAATTAAATGAAAAGCTCTACTCGCAATGTAAAACTATAACACGATGTTTTATTAAATATATAAATACACCCAACAGCTACATACATAGTCTTGACCCCACACTAAGATCGAGTCTTGTCACTTGTGTCGTGGGTATCAGAAACTACGACCCGAAACAAATACCTGTGGTTCACACAAATATTTTTTTCCGTGCGGGGATCGAGCCTGCGGCCTGTCGTTACACAGCCGGCGTCTAACCAACTGCGCTACGGAGGCTGTCGAATATACATTTGAAATATAATGAACTTTAGTATCTAAATTGGAATGTTGTATTTGAGTACGAGTTAATTGCGAATGTGTAATCAGTACGGGTTTTATAGCTACGATTAATAATTGTCATAAAAAAGCCAATATTAAATGAAGTTTTTCACAAATTTATCACATGTTTAGTAATTATTTAGACTATATTATATTAATTTCTTTGGGTATTTTTACGTTAAACTAGAATCTTATATCAAATGGATGTATGAAATATCATAACGTCACCATTTCTGTTAAAACAACATCCGGAGAATAATAAGCGTTCTCGATAAGTCAATACAATAAATTCAAATCATTAGCAATTATGAATCATATTCTCGACGAAAATAACGATTTTTTTTCGTTTTATTTCACCACATTTTCTGAATTGATTTTGTATTCGTCACACATATGTATAACTTGTCTACGATCTTTTCCCGTCCAAATGCGTTGTTGTCATGCTGTTGTCAAAATATTAGATGGAAAAACTGTCCAATTTTTTAATACAGTTAATAGTATATTATATAGTAATATAAATTACGAGTATAAATGTATGTTGTTTATAATCTATACATATAAATAAAATTGAAGTGTCTGTTTGTAAAGTGAAAATAAAAAAAAATCCAACTACATATCGTTATATACACGATACCTATAACGAAAATGACCTTAGATTTTTTTGTCTGTCTGTCTGTCTGATTGTTCCGGCTAATCTCTGAAAAGGCTGGACCGATTATGATGGGACTTTAATTGTCAGGTAGCTGATATAATAAGGAGTAACTTAGGCTATATTTATTTTAGAAAAATAAAGTTTTTGTTAATTTCCACGCGGATGAAGTCGCCGGCACAGCTAGTATAAAAATATATCTCAAACAATGCGTTAAATATATTTCGCCACACGCCTATGTAATTACGATGAATTAAATAAATAAATACACCATATACATAGACCTAACCCCACAACAAGATCGAGTTTTGGGTCGTGAGTATCAGAAACTACGAGAGACATTTCGGTTTCACAAACACCCAGACCCGAAACAAATACCTTATAATTATACTTATCGTGTGACAAATTCATAAATACATATCTCAAACAATGCGTTACTTAGATATTTCCTAAAGGAGAATGTCCATTTTACTATGAAACTTAGTATCGATACGAAGATTTTTGTGTAGGGAAAAATATATACTTTCAATAAATTTAAACATTATTGCGACCTAGGCCCGGAGTTCTTTGAGACATGAACTTGAAGTCCAATAGAAATTATTTGTTTGTGTTCATCTCTGTGAACAAAATGTAAAATGTAATGGATATTACTTCACTACATAATATAAGGCAAAGTCGCTTTCTCTGGCCCTATGTCCCTTTGTATGCTTAAATCTTTAAAACTACGCAACGGATTTTGATGCGGTTTTTTTAAATAGATAGAGTGATTCAATGGGAAGGTTTATATGTATAATACGTACATATTATGGTAAATAAATCTATATGCAGCCGGGCGAAGCTGGGTCAGGCCGCTAGTTATTTTGTAAAAATCTATCACCGGGGATAAAACAGGAACACATTTAAGGAAAAATCATAAAAAATATACTTGAATTTTAAGCAATATCGGTATCGGAATCAACGACATAATTTACCGATACTGTGAATGGGCATTCTCCTTTTAATTGTATTTCCAAATTTCGCCACTAGAATTTAGATTTTACCTATATGTCAATAAACTGATGACGTCAGTAAATAATTTATAACTTGTTTTTAGTTGCTTACCTTACTGGGCAGTTAATAGACGGAAGAAAAAAAAACTTATATGGCGATTAAAAGAACGCAACAATTTAGTGATGTAGTTATCATGCGACAGTATCGAAGTATATTGATACTTAATTAATTTTTGGATCTTTTTAGTTGTGGGTTTAAAGGATAAATCGAAATTTACTGACGCCGGACATTTGTTCAACTATGATGATATAGTACCCAAATCTCAATACGACAGAATAGAGCCAGTAACCTGTATATATCCGTATCTGTATCAGCCCATATAAGTCCCAGTGCAGGGCACGGGCACCCTCTACAATCGAGAGTACTATTGAGAGTGTTTAGGCAATATAATCCACGCTGGTCAGTGCGGGTTGGCGGATATTACATACCATAGAAATTCATACAATACGCTTTGGTATGCAGGTTTCCTCACGATGTTTTCCTTCACCTATACCTATATTACCTGATAAATGAACACAAAAAACACACGGACCTTCATTAAATTTTTTAACGATTCCGACTGTATGATCTCTTTGCAGATGAACAAAATCATTATAAATAGACTAAATATAAGGCAATTAAAACAACTGCAAAACTACTTAGACAGCCACCTAATTACGGACAAAAATCACGAGATACCAAGAGCAGTAAAACCGCGTGGTACATTTTAAATATGGATTTGAGAAGCACGTTCGGCAATAAAACAAACGTTGAATTGTAATGAAGACACGTAATAAGGCAAAAATATCTGAATTGTTTAATAATAGAGTTCGTATTTGCTTGCAGTTGGGTTTGATTAGGTAAACTTTTGTTGCTATGGACGATTTCATTCACGTAGACGATTTTTTTAAGATGTCCGAGATAAAGCAATAATTTAGATGATAAAACGTGGGATGGAAGAATTTTTAGTATTGACTACTTTTAAGTTTGTATATAAGGACTATACTGATGGATTTTTAATATTGCTTTCACCTAAAATTAGCGAGTAATGTACCAAGCAAGTAACATTTAGTTTTTAAAATAGTATGCCTTTCTATTGCAAATATAAACCGGTATTAATTAAATCAAAGAAAGGCGGGGTCCTTAATGAACTTAACAAATTCTACAAACACATATTATGTATCCACTTTCCTCAATTGCATAACACGTAGAAAATTTAATACGAAAGTTCATATTGTGTTTACCAGTACAGACGCGCAAGCTCAACCGGTCGTAGTATCGTCCTCAAAGCGAAATGTCAAGGCTGGCATTGTTACCGCGGTCACATGGCTCGGTAGCCAGTCACATGATGTTAGGTCGCCAACTTAAAGGGGTTGCCACATAATGTTAGATACTGTGTATTGAGAGCCTTCGTGGTTCGTTAGACGCCGGCTTTGAAAGGAGAGGCCGCGGGTTCGATCCCCACAATGAGAAATTTGTGTGTGGAATACAAGTATTTGTTTTGGTTCTGGGTGTTTGTGAGACCGTAAAGTCTCCCGTAGTTGCTGATGCCCACCATACAAGACTCGATTTTAGTGTGGGATCAGGACTATGTATGTGACTGTTTGATGTACTTATTATCTATTTATTATTATTATGTATGTGTTAAAAGCGTTGGTTATGAATTATAGTATGTGATTGAGTAAGTAAACGTCAGAATTTGGATATCGCTAGAGAAAGCCTTTGAAATGGGTTGAAAAAGAGTGGAGTAGTAGGGGTGAGGATAGGGAGGAGTTTTCTAAAAACTGTAATCAAATTTTATAATTGTTCAGAAGTTGGAAATTGGAATCCTACAGGTTAATTTATATGACAAAGTACTTACCAGGCGTAGTTGCTATTTTCTTGCGGAGTTCATAGTGTGATGAAGTTTCCGGAATTTAAAAAAACATTACTCTAGAGTGGCCGATGATGACGGTTATGTAAAGTGGTCCTCTTGCTTGGTTATTAGTTTCCCCCTAAAGAAATAATTCTCGTCTTAGTTTTATACATATAAAACCTACATTAACATAATCACTTTCAATGAAAATAATGAAAGAGAAAAACATGCTTCTTAAATTTTTGCAAAATGGTCACAACCCATCGTAGATTAGTTAACTCATTTGTTCCTAATAATAAATAAGTACGCTCAATAGTCACGCAGAAAGACCTTACGCCACATTAAGTTCGAGTCTAGGGTCGCGAGTATTAGAAACTGCGACGGACTTTTCCGTCTTACGTTCACACGAACATTTGTATTGACGCAGGGACTTGACACCAAGCTATTCTTTTACATCTGATCAAACATTCACGAGTTATCCCACTTTGTTAACAAAGTTAATTGAATCTTGGATTTACTTGCACATGTTATTCACATACACAAAACTTTCGAGCTACCAAATAATCCATACAAAATGACGCAAAAGGAAAATTAATGATAGTGGGCAATGGTGGGTAGATCAAGAAAAACTATTTGTACGGTAAAATATATATGGAATAAAAACTCAAAAATTTGTTTCTTTTGGCTGATTCGTCGATAGTGTGGATGCTCCATTCTATTGTTTGCGTTTTGATTGTTAGACACCACTCCATCATCCATAATTTGTCAGTTAATGGTGGACACCTTCGCTGCCCTTCGAATTGTTTGAACTCAACGGCTTTTGATTAGTATCTATGAATTTCTTAAAAATATATCAGATAAAACAGTTTAGGAAAAGTTTATTCATTTATAAATTTTACAGTCTAATTGGTCTATTCCATTTGTTTCGGTTGAAAAAAAATGTAATAATAGAAAGGAAAAATATTTGAAAATCAATTTTCTAATGATCAAGGGTGCTAAAGCATATAGCATGCAAATATATAATAAAGCATATATAATAAATAAAGCATATATAGCAAGAAAATAGGGAATAATGAATGGATTAAATGTAAATCATTGTCTTTTATAATGTCTGGCGAATATGAAAAATAAGATTTCTCGTAACAGTACAGGTTCTGATGTTTCTCTACTCTCAGGTCGGTACTACTGTCATTGAACTAATATGTAAATATTCCGAAGTAAAATCACATTAGGTATTATACTAAAAGTAGGTGTGGAACATACTAATGCTTATGTTAAATTAATTAACTATCACTATGAAAGATGAGATGAGTTCACGACCTTTTCTTTCCACACTATAATGTATTTAAACGAGTTTTTTCTCTTACATTCCTATAATTAGTTAAGCAAGTTTATTTTTACGAACTATGGAATATTTATAGATAGAAAATAAAACGGATTTATTTACAGCTTTTTGTATATAAATACGGTTTAAATAATAATTATAAGACATAAAGAAAACCAAATTAAAATAAGTATGAATTGAAGGCTCTACTTTACTAGACAGAACTCAATCGTAACTTTGAATGAAATTATTTGTGTCTATTTACAATTATTTCATTATAATAAAATAAAACCAATGTTACTTAAGTAGGTAAATATTCAACAGCGCCATCTATGTTTTCTTAGTTACAATAGTAACTTAACAAGTTCTGCGCAGAAAGAAAAAGGTTTAAATCGCTAACTAAACGCCTCAAGTTACACGCATGGAAACTTCTGCAACAGACTTAATAATTCATACACAAACCGACAGGTGGCGCTGAATAAAATAATCATTTTAAACAATTAAATTAACAATTTATTTTACACAATATTAATAATAATCTTAAAATTTAACATTACCAGCTGAACATTATCTGAAACTTTTAAGTTAGGATTCAGTGAATGTAATATCTAAGAAACGAGGACGCGTTGATGTCTATTATATTGAGAATATGATACAACTTATCATGATCGTGATGCGAGTATATCAATGAAATATTTACAATTTACTGGTGGTAGGTCTCTCATATGTGAGAGGCCATCTGGGTGGGTACCACCGCAGCGTCTGTTTCTCCCGTAAAACGGCAATGTAAACGCACTGTTGTGTTTCGGGTTGAAGGGCATTGTAGCCAGAGTAACTACTGGACATATTGAGACTTAACATCTTATGTCTCAGGATGGCGAGCGCAGTGGAATGCCAAGCATTGCTTTGTAATTCAAGGTGTTGTTAGGTTTTGCTACTGTTCATGAGCGGTCGTATCGCTTACCATCAGGCGAACGGCATGCTCGTCTCGCCATTCATAGAAATAAAAAAAATAAAAAAATTGCCATCCAGAGGAATTGCCTCCATTTATTTTTTCAAATTTATTTTAGTATTTGGGGTCTTTTGCTTCAGGGACGTCGACGGGCGGATTATTTGACTAAAGCATGAGAAGGTGGAACGGGGGAGGGGGAGGGGGTGACTTCTAAAAAAATATATTTAATAAATTACTTTTTTACAGTTTTAATGTGAGATACTAGGCTTTTAATGCTACTTCTACTTTTGATAGTTTTTAGGACATTGAAACAATTTATTTTTAATTTTTTAGACCTATTGGGAGCTATTTTGCAGATGTTTCGACGAATCCTGAAATAAATACTTTATCACTGCAAAAACTTGTTTGAAACAGAGAGCGTAGTGCTATTAAATTATCTCAACTACGAGAAGTAAACAATTTTATCACAAATATTTATCTTTATTTAGTAAAATTTGGCATTAGTATGTTTGTAGAAGTTCGATTGAGGTCAATAAGCCACCAATCTTATTTTTTCAAATTTATTTCTGAACAACAATGACAATGTTCATATGTGATAGAAACTCCTTTAACTTAAACGTATTTGCCTTATATAAGTTAAGGTACATATTAGTAGGCTGTTACAAAATCAATATTGTATTTCACAACCAAATCAGATATTTACAAAAAATGAACACGTATTAAAAAACATTTAATTGCTCTTTTTCTACATATTAAAAATTTTAAAAATTTAAAAGTCATGTATACAGTATTGTTGTCGTTATTTACAGTTTTATTTGAAACTAGCTGTACCCGCGACATCGTCCACGTAGAATTTAACAAAAACTTTATTTTTCTAAAATAAAAGATTTTGTCTAAAATAAATGTAGTCTAAGTTACTCCTTATTATATCAGCTACCTGACAATAAAAGTCCCGTCAAAATCGGTCCAGCCATTTCAGAGATTAGCCGGAACAAACAGACAGACAGACAGACAAAAAAACTAAGGTCATTTTCGTTATAGGTATCGTGTATATAACGATATGTAGTTGGACATTTTTTTTATTGTCACTTTACAGACATTTCAATTTTATTTATATGTATAGTTAAAAAATCTAGCTCGAATCAAAGATTATATTTGTTCCATATTTTAGCTATGAAAATATCGAAGCGTTTCGTAAAAGAATGAAATTGTAATCTTATCGAATTAATTCAAATCAAGAAATTTCACTTTCTTATTGGAAAGTATGACGTTTTACGCTATTCTAAGAGAATAACGGACGATGTTTATCAATAGGCCGGATATTGTCAAATAAAAAACAATTTCGTGATATAGGTAAATGCAGTTAGTTGGAATTTTGGAAGTGTGTTTTGTCATATTGTATTTTTTTATGAGTAATATAAATTTAATAAAGAATAAAAAAAAAATTCGGATTTATGTGTGTATTGATATTCAATCACCATGCACTACAACGCTTATGGAAAACATCGTGAATAAATCTGAATACCATAGCGATTTTAAAGAATTTCTACGGCATGTAAAGTCCGAAACTACATGGCCTAACTCCACTTAATCGTATTCTAGATTGTATAGAAGGCCTGAGCCCTGCAGTGAGACGTGTCTGGGCTGTGACAGACACACACAGATTTTCATCCAGGCTGCACTATCTTTTTTTAAAAACAATAACTACAAAAATTAGGCCCGTATAATAGTAGCACAGAACAGAGTCCTTGTGCCGGTTGCGTGGAGGCGCGCGGGCGCAGGCGGAAGTGAGAACCGAAAGAAAGTACCCGCAACCGGTCGATAGTGGGCCACCGAGTTCAACAGGCTCGCGCGGTCATTTCTATTAACAACCTGTGTAATCCCGTTAGTAGTGTATTGTTTTAATAATGTATGGGTGGAAATGAAATAAAAAAGTTGAATAAAAAACTTAACAAAGCTGTTTATAAATTGGTTGGTGATAGTTAATTCTAAGTATTGTTAGGTCTGCGTAAGTAGTTAAATTTCTAGATAGTACGTTTTTATTGATAATTATGGAGTCGTGGTATACTATATCTGATTAGTATAAATTATTAAAATGGATATTTTTCTGTCACAATTTTTCTATAGTCCATAGAAAGTTTTTCTAAAGTCTCTAGTATATTTAAAGTTCGTATTAATAAACAAACTACTCTATAAATAATGGTCTGATAGTATGCGCTAAATATCACTTGAGAATAGTAACTTCTCAAATCAAATTTGTTATTGATAAGCACAACTAAATTTCCAAATATGTAAAATTGCTTTTACATGAGATCAGAATTGATTTACTAGTTTTAATCCTGGTTGGAATAATTTTCTAGATTAGTATTCCACCTATAAGATACTACATAAATGAAGTACCTGTTAAAATACTTGGTTGTACAAGAATCGCTCGCTACTCGCTCTATATGCTCCATGAATATTTAAGGCCCAAATTTAAGTACCCACGATTTCTATTCAACATATTCAAAACGTTGCGTAATTTGAGTGTTGATATAACACATATCCCGGTGTACATATTCAAATATTTTATTTTAAATGCAAGAACATACTTAAGTCATACTACAATTTAGCAACAAATCGACTCGATTTTTTCCTGTCTATTGTGCTGACCGGAATAAACTACTTATGCCGGAAAAAACTACGAAACTTCGAGACATAACTGGAACATAATATTCTAGAACATAACAGAAAAAAGTTGCGTTAATATAATATTTTATAACGCAGTAACAAAAGTCAGTCAGTCTAAATTTGCCAAAAATCCGTAACCGTTGATTTTATGACAAATTACACAGTGATTTTTGGCAGGTTAATTTCACCATACTTTCTCAGTGTCAGTTTTACTTGTAGCAGCACTTTCCTTCTTTATTCTCAGAAGTGCGCGTAATGTTAGACTCGCAAAAAAGCAATGATAATTTTATACAGTGGATGTAATGGCTCCTTGTTCACTGTAATCATACGTAACGCATTGATAGATGGCGGCTGATCGTGACCTTAATAGCATTATCTTTGATGTTTGATAAAATGCTGGGTTAATTCATGGTTATATATTTGACAGCCTTCGTGGCACATTTGGCTAGAAGCCGGCTGTGAAAAGAGTAGCCGCGGGTTCGATCCCCGCACCGAAACAAATATTTGTGTGGACCACAGGTATTTGTTTCGGGTCTGGGTGTTTGTGAGACCGCAAGGTCTCTCGTAGTTCCTGATACCCACTAAACAAAACTCGATCTTAGTGTAGGTTCAGAACTATGTATGTGGCTGTCGGGTGTATTTATTTATTTATATTACTCTAATTTCCCCATTATATGGCAATGCTGTAGTTTAGTGTAAAAGCTACCTAAAACGATATTTCATCGATGTCAATTTGATAAAAATATTGAAGCGACCAAATTCCTTATTTTTCTGACAAGCTTTATGAATTACAACAAAACAGTTTCTGGCCCAAAATACACCTATACCAATTAATTATCACAATAGGCATTACTCCTAGCACTCAGATCTTTTCAAGAAATAGTAGAGCTTTTGTTAGTCATGATGTCAGCATGAATGAGTAAACTCCTTCGGGGCGATATCACTGTTTCACAGGAAATCGTAGTGAGCCGCTTTGCTGTCGCGTTTCATTCGGTGAGTGAGATTGCCGGATGTGCAATACCCCTTTAATCTTCCCATCCTTTTTCCTTCCCGCTCCTGATTTGATGGGCCGGCATCACATCCACGATCCAAGCGATGGATGTTCATGGGCAGCAATGATCCCTTACTATAAGGTGACCTATTAGCTCGGCTGCCGGATCAATGCCATAAAAATCAAAGAACTGCGCCCTAAGTTTCGAACCCTTAACGATCTCAGCAGTCGTCTCTAATCCTTTACCAACAAACATATTATAAAAAAATAAAACATCATAATATCTAGGATAAAGAGTCCCATAGGAAGTAAAGGCCCGGCTAGCACAAATACCCGAGTATCTGTGTCACAGTATGCGAATACATTGACCTTACTGCGACAAGTGCCGTGATTTGGGAATGAATAGCAATGTATGCGTGGATGTCTTTGTGTGCTTATGCTGCTGGAAGTGTAATAGTAAGGATTTGGATGTAAAGTCTAGTATTTTTTTTGTTTTTCTATTTTTATGTGAACTCACAAACAATTATTATAAGTAATTAATCATTAAGTAAAATAATTAAACACATAATTCTCGCTAGTGAACTTGTACTTTATCATGGAATTCGGTAAATATTTCGATGGTATTATTGATGCAATTTTTGATAAATTCTTACATTAATTTATTGTTTAAAATAAACACATAATGATCATTAGAATTTTACTTAATAACTTATTACTTTAGACGTTCATCCTACATTTTTGTGTCTTTAGAACATTGATGATTGTACTTTGTACAGAATGATTTTACTGAAGTATATAAATATTGGTGTAGAATTAACGTTTTATTGATTTTTAATACACTTTTGTGTACATTTATTAGCTAAGTAAACATACAAAAATATTAATTGTTTCATACAACCAAAGAATCGATATAAATAAAAAATCAGACATTTTTCGAAACACCTAAGTACACAACATCCCGCGACGTCGTATTCACACACGTCCTATGTACCGAGGCGACAGTGTTAGAGACACGTCGGAGCGAGAGAAAGTCCTCTGGGTCCATTCACAAGCAGCATACCAATATTTGTGGACGCCTACAATACCAAAAACGAGTTTAGACCTTTCTACATTTGGTGACGATGCCGCCCATACGGGGACGATTGCCGACACTTTTGTTAATGAGTTTTTCGACTTCGATTAACAAGAAAAAGATTTGGATTTTATTACATTTTCTTTATTGCCTAGTTAGATTATTTATCTTTTTTTATGTTGCTCCAACGACTTACGATTGTTGGACTATTTAAGGCATGTTTTAAGTATGATTAGATTAAAATAATATGTGTTACATAACAAGGGATAAATTAATTATAGAAGCTTTGATTACCTGAAATTGATAAAAATTACTTGGAAAATAATTAATGTTTAATTGATTATATTTGGGCTGCGACTTATAAATAAAATCAACTCACATTCCCATTACATCGTGTACAGTGTCGCCAAAAAATGTTAACAGTTGAGACCAACAGATTGTTGACGTAATCTCGAATCGAAACTCATATTTTATCGAGTTAATAGCAAAAAGAACCTTCGTATAATATCTCACATATTTTTTAATTGCGAACCACAAATAAAATTAATAAAATATATATGGCCTAACCACTCTCAATCGTATTCTCGATTGTGGAGTAGGCCCGTGCCCTGCAGTGAGACGTATATGGGCTGATACAGACAGACATATATTTAACGTAATGTTTGAGATATGTTTTCATAATATAAACGTTTATGCTGGTATTCGAATAGTGTAAACATGTCCAATATAATAAAATGTGAATAGAGCAAAACTGTTCCTAATATTTTGACAACAGTACAACAACACATTGGTACGCCATAAGATCGTAGATTGATCTATAATTTCAGCCTCACAACCAATAATTGACATCATATTTTCCTGGTTAATAATAACTAATTGTATTGAAAGACTTATTTGTTAGTTGTTTCTGAGTATTACATTTATTCCCATTATATTATATGGATTAAAAATGTTTTTTCCTTATACGAATTACTGTTTGGAAACTCTCGTATGCAATGTTTACGTAACAGAATGGTATCATATTTAAGCAGAAATTTGTGGTTTGACATGCATTATGATGCGGCTTTCTATATTGGGGAATTTATAAATATGTTCTATATGTAGGCATGACGAAGAGATTGCATTCTAGATCTAATGGTGTGTGCAGTGCAGTACAAAGAAGTAAAAAAAAAAATACACCCAATCCAATATTCACATACATAGTCCTGAACCCCATACTAAGATCGAATCTTGTGAATTGGAAATCCGAAACTACGAGAGACATTTCAGACTCACAAACAGACCCGAAACAAATACCCGTGGATCACACAAACATTTGTCTCGGAGCTGGGATCGAACCAATGACCTTACGTTTCACAGCCAGCGTCTAACCAGCTGCACTACGAAGGCTATCACACAAATAGGATTACCATTAGTTATACATTGGCGAGAGATAACAATTTCTTCCTCTTCGACATAATTATGGGGGCTCGTTTGAAACTGGATTTGCGTTATATGCACGCCGAACCCGGATCTCGATAGGCTACAGGTTTTCATCACAATGTACATGGAAAATAGATTATCCGACCATAGAGGTACAATCATATGGCAGAAACCGTTTTAGTGTTTATGGAGTTTTTATTTTCTAGTTACACCCACTATCATAGTATATATGTACATAATAAAATTAAAAAATCCAAAAATAGTGAGAGAAAATAAGTTGATTATTTGATTCTTATTTGGACGTGTATCTTTTTGGTAGGCAGTTAATCATTTCCGCGGGTTACAAAATTACAGTACTTTAAGCTTTAGTTTCATAGTAATTCTTAGTTCCTTAACGCATTTAATGTACATTTTATAAAGATACACCTTTTAAAACACCTACATATATAATTGCATTGCATTGCAAACATCTATATTATTGTTATGCAAAAAGCTATATTATTATATATTAGTATGTGTAAATATTGATATCAAAATTTTGTATTGATTATGGGCACACTTTATAAAGTTATTTAAATTATATTACAATTTCACAAAGTGGTTGATATCAGAAACCAATTTATGTAATGTCACCCCAAAATAGTAACACGTGATTGTACTTCATAATTTTTGCTATTTATAACATCAGATTAGGACATAAATTCTTATTTAAATTATTTGCGGCCACGAAGAAATTTATATAGGTTTACGGTATTTATAAAAAAATGTTGATCATTTTCTAATCTATACGTATATCTAATCCGGAAGACACAACAATAATTTTTTCTGCGCCATATTATGTAAATTTAAAAATACTATCATTTTAATCAAACAATTTATTGAATAATGCTTTCCATACAACTACTAAAAAAGTTAATAAAATATATTTTATTAAAAGAATCCAATAAAATGTACGCCTATTAATTTTATCTTTTTTAATTTGATATAGGAAATCTTAAATTGTAATTATGTTAATTGAGAGAAATCAATATTCTTAATTTAGAAACTTTTCCAAAATATGGCTAATCTATTCTAATGTAACTACAGTTTCACAGTAGCTATATAGTTTTATTTTAAGAAAGTTATACGTATAATTTTAAAATTAACTATGAATTCGTAAAATATAAAACCGTATTAAAAGAGTTTTTATTTTACCAATTTAATGAAATCGCACTATAATAAAATATTTAAAACAACAGCCTTAAAAGAAAACGGAATTAACTCTGCATTGCGATTATGAAATTTTATTTTATATTTAGAACGTGATATCTCTTTATCAACGCCCACGTTTTCGTTTTTACGTCACGATATCGATTACACTTAAAGAGCGTTTATATACATAACCTTAAGTGAAAGTATGGACCGGTCCGCTCATACTAATGCACCAAAATGTTTTAGGATTCCGTCACCACATGAACGGCGGACACACTTTTCTCCGTCGAGACATGCCGAGTCAGTAAATAAGCTGAATAAATTAATCAATCGAACCGAAGCAACCCCTCTTTGCGTGACATAGACTATGACGATAAAATCAATGCAGATGGTCATTAGCAAAATAAATTATATAGTTTTAATGAAATATCTAATAATATTTGAAACATGCAAAATAAATGCACCAATTTTATAAACAGAGCAGAATGGAAAATAAAATAATATATGTAGAAAAAAATAAGGTAAACAAGTTAAATACAAACTGATAAACATTTCACAAAAGACAGACCTCTACCTGCTAGTAAAGTTTAATTACAAACTGCCAAAAATATGAACATAAAATACGTGGAAAACGTGCTCTAACGGTACCAGCACTCTATGCTACAAGTAGGCTGTAGGCACTAATGGATACATCGAAACAACAAGCCGTCTGTACCGTTGGTGATCTGTGTCCGCAGCGGCTACCATCACTACTTTCCTTCCCTGCGTGTGTGACGTAACTCTATAAAAGAGTGTGCGGTGAAGACGCCGCCGCTATACCGTTTCCGTTCGCCAGGCTCGGCCATAGCGTCCCGACCACGCAAACAAGGACGCGGGCGGAACACCTTCCGCCGGAGCTCACGGACTCAACAGTGATACACAAAGGTGAAGTGTCAAACAGTCAAGGACAGTGCACGTGCTTGTGTGTGATAGTGTCGTGATGTGCCAGCAAGTGTCGCGGGGTCATTAAAGGTGTGTTTGTTTCAGATACGAGATGAGGTCGTTGTTGTTGTTAGCGGCAGTGTGCTGCCTAGTGTTGTCGGCGTGCGGTAGCCCTATCGCACGGTCTGAAGAGGAGAAGGAGGTTGGACGACAGGCCGCGGCCCCCGCTGCGCCTGCGCCGGCCGCCACTGATGACGATGATGACGACGACGATGACGATGATGACGATGATGTAGACATCGATGCCTTGGGAGGTAAGATTTTTAGGTTCTATACTAAATTTGTTGGACAGATGCCTTTCTAAGGTTTTAAAGGAGATTGTTTGAAACCTTGGGATTTAATCTATAATTCAGCGGATTTTCATTAATCATGAAGTAAGAAAGAAAGGAGGAAACTACTTTATTTAATTAGATATTGACCGTTGTGTGATTATTAATTGTCCTGTTACATGAATTAATAATTTGCATAGTAATTAATATTAAGTTGTTATTGCCAACAACAGATAAGTAATAGTCAAGAATCAAGCTAAAAGTAGATAAAGATTTATTACATGTATAGACCACAGCAGTAACATTTTATAGAAACAATGAAAGTTTTATTTCCCCGATAGTCGCCAGTCATGCTTGTATATTTTACCGTTCAAAAGAGAAGCTGGGTAACGGTAGATAAAATGAACTCGTGAGTTATCTAAGAAATAAATACGATCTATTCATGAACGATAGTAACTGCAACAGCAAATGCATTCGATCTTAGATATTAAGCCATTTGAAAGAAATGTAATGCGTTTTATGGACATCTGCGTAATTGCTTCACTCTGTATAGTAATTTTAAAGGAATTCACATCTGTGTAGGCAATTATGATGATGCTATGAAGTGCATTCATAATCTCGAGATCTAATTGACTAAAAAAATACGATACTGAGTTCTTATTGAATTTTTTTCATTCAATTAATGTAATTGTAACTATTAACTGCATACCGTACAGCGTTTTAATTAAGACAATATAGTGCGATTATAAATATCAAATTACGATAAAGATATCAAACTACAAAGAGTAACGCAAGACGAATGATTAATGCGTTAAAAGAACGCACATTTACGTTAAAGTGTTACGTTTCATCGATAAAAATTCCTAAGAATCAGGACGTGGCGGGGCCAATGCGGAATGTGAGGCGAGCAGCGTGACAGACGCTCTCAATACTTAATTAATTCAAACAGAAAGACTCAATCAGAGAAATTGACGCTCCCCTGCTTTCTATCTACGAAAGCCTTGCCATTTAGGACGTCACGCACCAAGAATCGACGGTGCGCGAACTTAGATTAACTGTTTGTTTAACAGTTCATTGGTGTTCGGTCCTGATAAACGATGCTAATAGGCGCTTGGCACATTGTAAATGTTGCACGCAGAGTGCTAATTTACCAGGTTACTTGCATTAATAAACAAGCGTTTGATTCCGTTTCTAAGCACTTAATATTCAAAACACGTTAAGTGGGTAGTGAAATTTGTATGCGCTAAATACGTAAGCTAATTCCAACTTTTCTTTTTATCGCAGATGATGATGACGATGACGACGACGATGATGATGATGATGACGATGAAGGAGAATCAGATGACGACGAAGATGATGACTACTTGGAAAGGTTCTTCGATGACATTCTGGGCGGTGAGTACCGTAATAAAAACGTGCCAAATAAAGTAAATTGATTAAATATGTAAATGATTGTATTTGAAATTTTCTTCAATCTACAGAGGACGAAGACGATGAGGACGAGGACACTGGTGCAGCAGCAGTACAGCCTGTAGTTGCCCCCGCTGACACAGTAGCTGCTGCTCCCGCCGCCGCTTCAGAAGAAGTTGCCGCCGCTTCCGAAGAAGTCGAAGCGTCAGAGGCCGAAGCTGCCACCGAGGGCGACGAGCCTGAGGCTGGACAGAAGGAGCCCGCCAGTGCCGAAGTGGAAGCTCCCGCTGCCAGCGCAGAAGTCGCGGAGGCAGATGAGGATGATGAAGAAGAAGACGACATCACTGACGCACTCGACGGCGAAGAAGACGACGATGACGACGAAGAAGAAGACGACGATGACGAAGATGAGGATATCACGGATGCCCTCGGCAGGAACATCTCCGCCAAGCATTCACGTGAGTCCAAAAAGCTGAAGGCCAACGTCGCGGCGTATGTAAAAAAGTCAGGAAAAAAAGCCAACTACACGGGTAAAGTAAAGAAAACCAAAGCGACATCCGCCGCGGCAGCAGCCGCTGAACACAAAAAGTTCAGATAGTGATTAGGCGGCGCCGGAGTCTGGGCCAGCTCGCCCTCATCCACCTGAGAGACCTCCGCGGTCCCCTCCTTTAGCTTAGCTATTTATTAACTATTTATTTATTCTATTTATTTTATTTATTAAGTGAGCGTGTTCGATGTGTGAATGTGTAAGTATGGAACCGAGAGTTAAATTAATGTCTAGATTATGTCACACCGGTCTCGTGGCAATTTATTTGAAATAAATCTGTTGTTCTAAATTTGTTGTGTGAAATTTTTTGTCTAACCTTGCCGAAGTTTTGTGCGTTAGTTACAGTCTGAACGATAAATTTAATATGAGCCTAGAATCGGTCAGAACACTAGTCAACTGTTTGGATCTATTTTGTCAGATATTTAAGTGACATTATCTAGTAATTAATTTAATATTTCGGCGAATAAATGTATACTAGTCAGCTTGAAATATTTATAATCCTGTTTTATTCTTTCCTCAACTATGATATACCGTTATTGTATTTCTTATAATATGTTGAATTATCTATTTATTTTCTATATTATTTCTATAGTAGATAGTATAATATTGTAAATAGAAATTAAAATAAGATATTAACTAGCTTTTTGACCGATTTATCTATGTAGTCTAACGCACAAACAATCCTTTCTCCCGTACCCTATCCGCCTGCCTCGTTATAAAAAATAGTATATTTATGGTCGAGCCAGATGTAATTATTAGATAAGCGATACTGGCCGTCGATAGCAATCTAGAAATCCCGCTAGAGTCCAGCGCGGGCGCGGTCGATGGTACGCGGCAAGTGGTCGACTACGATCTAGTCCGACACTGATGTGTGTTAAGAGGTCGGCCGTGTCTGCCGCCCGCTTACTTTCCCAACCTTATACAGTGCGATGAACCCGCTCGATTTCTTTTACAACCTTGACACTTTCTTTGACCTTGCTCCTAGAGCTTCCTGGATCGACCTTGACGACCGTCAGACATATTTCGACATAAACTGTAGAAAGTAAATGACATTAAATGTTTACTCTCACTCGATGACGAAATCGTGCTGCGAAATTTGCGTGCCGAGTATCCGCGTCAGTGAAAACGAGATAATGAGATGCGAAAAGAGAAATTTTAAATGTTTGTCGTTGTGAAATGCTGGGAGTGTCGCGAGGAGTCATATACGACCCAAATGGAACTTGTTTGTTACCGTCCGCCACCGGACACCTGCTTCGAAGCAGGCACTTCCTTTCACGGAAATAAATATTTTATGACTATCACACACATGATATAAATCTCTCTAAATAGCCATGACATAAGAGAAAGAGACAAGAGAAAGTTGCATAACATAAACGAATATAACATTCGGTAATTAATTTTACAACACGATTACTGATAATAGGAATACGGTTGATAATTAAAATAGTTTTGATTGGCTTGTATGTGTGTTGTAGATTTCTTTGAATACGCATGGCTCGGCACGCAGTTTCTTTTACGTGTGGAAAATAGAAAATCCACCGTTGACTGGACGTATTAATTGTAACTGATGTTTAGAATTCAAGTGGGGCTCCGTGAGACAGATACAGTTAGCTCGCGTGCCAACGAAACGTGGTTCGAATCGAGCGTATGTAGGTATTCAGTTGAATAATTATTAAGTTTACGTTACACTTGCATGATAATATGCAAGCCTATAATTTAAAATTGGATACACAATTAAAAGGTGTCAGTTGATAGAGAAATCGTTTACTAATGAAGTTTCCCTTATGATTTCCTGAGCTCTCTCTTTGGCTACACTCCCGTTTGTTTGGACTTTAATTTAATCAGTAATTTGTATGCGAAGCGCGGAATTTCGACGAATCATAAACATTCAAATTAAACTTTCAATTTCACCGATAACAAGCTAAACACTATTAAGTTATGTAAGTGGCGCAGAACGGGTGAAAAAGTCTGGCACGCGAAGGAATGTAGGTGTAAAGACAATGATTGAAAAATAATATTTCATTATCAATATATTACTGACACAAACTCATAAATTGGACACCGATACTCGACATACTGATGTGACTAAATAGGGCGGACATAACGGATAAATGTTTTTAAAATTGACACTTCAATATACCGATATGGTAGGTGGAATCTTATCTTCTACAAAAAAGTAACAAATATACACTCTATTTGTTACTTTTTTCCTCATTCATTCTGACTGGTTGGCACTGAATGAGTGAATACGACATGCTCATGATTTATTTATTATTATATTATTATTTCAAGATATTTTTAGAAATATTGCGATGAGACTGTACAAGGTTTGAACCCGCGGACTTCATACGACATAATATGATTTAGAAATATCACATATTTCGATTGGCATGAACCAAACGAGTTTTAACATAAAGCAGAATTTATTTTATTGAATGCGTCTATATACTTTCACATGCAAGTATAGAAGGTATTGCGAATAAAAGGTAAACAGAACACACGCTAGAAATCAATGACCTAAAAGATTTTGCAATGTTCCTTTATAATTAAAACGTTACTTTTTATGCAAGTTTAACCACTTCGAATGAAATTACGATGAAAAACATTGTGGCAATTTTATTTTAATTCCTAGTACTTTTATATTGCGACGAATAAAGTGAAGTAGAGATTAGGTATTTATAGGAATAATAGCAACTTGAATATTACAAATATGACACTTAATTGGTTCTAAAACAGCAAGACGCATCAAGCGCAACGTAGTGTGAATATTCATTTCAAACCAAACTCGATGTTTTGTATTAAAACATACTACTTAAGTGAATTAAGAATGCAATTATATCGAAAAAGCGTAAATAAAATATAAGTTACAGATATAAATGTAAGCAATATGGGTTAAAATATAAGAGGGAACAGAAGTATTTTCAGAAACATAATTAGTAATTTGCCACACTGAAATATACCGAAAGAAATGATATTTGGTTATTAACTTTCAATCTTATATCTTCTGAATGAAACATAAACCATATAAAAGTGATTATTATTATAGAAATTAGAATTTTAACAACTTTTATTGATTTTATGATATATTACGCTTGACTCAAGAATTTTAAATAATTTTATGATATCATCGTAGAAGAATGTAGTGAAAGCAATATTATAAAATGGCTTAATACAATAATAGTTATAACACGTAGTAAGTTTTTATGATAGAATTTAATCGCAGAAGTTTCAATGAAAATATTTTGTATACAGGTTCATTGAGTGAGGAGCCCGGTAAGAAACCCGCCCCAGTACCCGCAGTTTACATCGTCAAATACAACAAATTCGTCGACACTGTTCTTGACAAAATGAATGACATTCTGAGAAAGTCCTACGACCCTGTGAGTGTTAAACTGCAACCCATTGACGCAAGTAAGAAGACCTCCAAACCAAAGAAGACTAAGAGCAAAACTAAGAAGAGGTTTGTTATTTTATCTGGGTGTTTGTGAGACAGAAAAGTCTCTCGTAGTTCCTGATACCCGCGATACAAAACTCGATCTTAGTGTGGGGTCAGGACTATGTATGTGACTGTTGGGTGTTATTTATTTATTTATTTTTACTGTTAATACTTTGAATATATTTAGTAATAGTAACCGTCGCGTCACTTAGGATTGATTTTAACGACAACTTTTACGTTTCGTGACATTATTTTGGAAAGAAACAAATATTAAAAATTAAAATTGGTTTTACTGACCTGAAAAAGTAATTCTTCCTTGTTTTGCAGGAAAACTTCCTCCAAAAAGAAGAACACTGGTCGCGGTAACACTGTAAAGAAAGAAAAAGAAAATTCATCTCCTACTCAAATCCCAGAGATGGTCAAAGAAGAAAATACTCAACTGAATGAAGTGAGACCGAATGACCCAGCATTGGAGCAAATCGTTGAATCCACTACTGATGTTGAATCTAGGGCTTTGAAATCTGGAACTGAAAGTGGTAAAGCTAAGCCTACAACTACTAAAGTTAAACCCCCAACTAAAGCAACAAAACCTAAGCCTAAACCCAAGCCACCAACAAAAACCACAACCAAGAAGCCAGTAACTACAAAGAACAAGACTAAGACTAGTGAAAAGAACAAGCCAAGAGCCAAAGGTACTTTATTCGGTCTATCGACTTTGAGGAGGTCAGGGGATGTTGCTGTCAGTATTATGTCAGATCATACTACAGTAAAGAGCAATTTCGCTGTTGGACCATTGGTGCTCAGAGTAGAAAAAGAGGTATGTTTAGCTTCAATTTATAACACGAACAATATTATCCTTGATAAAAGTGCTAAAATGATGTATTTCCTTAGGTCGGACGTGGAGCTAAAAAGGAATTGAAGTCGGCTACAGCCACTACAACAGAAATGATTGGAAAGATGAGTTTGAGGGTCGACAACCAAGGTGTTGCTACATTACATTCTATCAAAGTTCTGCAGCCCAAACAGGTAAACATTCTACATTTAATGAATTGTGACTTCGTTACTGCATTGCAATGACTAGTCCAAGTATAAAAAGAGTGATTTTGGAAAAATCTAAGAATCTTAAATGTGTTTTCTTCTGATTGATTGAAAGTAATTAACATTGATTTTTTTTCTAGGTGAGAGTGGATAGCAATCATGAGCGTACTCGGGAATTGGTTTGGCAGCGCAGTTCAAGGATTGCCCACGTTGTGTCTGAAAAATTGATGTCAGCATCGAAACCCATGTTCCACCTCCAACCTGTCGTGAAGCAATAGACAGCTTTATCGATGTAGGCTTAGCTTATGTAGGCGTTATGGTAGCTAAAATATGGCATCTAAACAGTAGTGTTCCTTTGCTGTTAATAAAGTTAATTCAGTTACAATAATTTCTATGTAATCTTTTGATAGCATATTTTAAAGACTTCAATTTTTGTAATAGTAATAAAAATTAAAGCTGGTTTGTATATACGGTTTTGGAACACTACTTATAAAAGTTTGGATGTCTAGATGTTTTGGGTGATGGTTAGTAAATAATTATTTATTTTAGCCCTACAACTTTAGATGGCGTTTTCAAAGAGAAAAATAGTCTATCTAATAGAACCTTCTATTTAGTCACATTATATCGACTGATTAATATTGCAGCTGTCTTAAAGTTGTTTGACTGATTTTTTAATCATAATTAGAATTCCTCCGTTGATCATGTTGATCACGAGGTCTTTCGTATCTCCGAGACATGATACTCATAATATTTATAGTCAGAAGATGCATTTATTATTTTTAATATATTAAAGGTGCTAAGATATAGATAATAAATTAATTATTCACTATATTTATTAACTTTATACAAGACTTATTTTGAATATTTTTCCATGAAATATACAAGATTTTTGTAAAATGTTGTTTCCTTTCATTATACAGGCTATTTTTTTTTATTACAACCTTTTATCACAACGATGATTACTACTAAGAAATGTAATAAATGATGGTAAGTTAAAATTAAATTAAATGTTAGCAATTTTCATGTAATCAATTTTTATTTTATTTTTTATTTCCTGTTGTGGTGAAATCATGAAGTCTACTTTAATCCGTGATCATTCGAGAAATTTCTATTTATGCAGTATAAATGTAATATGAAATGATTTTTTCATTCTTGGCACAAATTTTGAATAAAACTAAATACATTTTTTTGCCTAATTATTTGATCCAACTATGAGCTAGTCTTTCAGCTTATATGCTGCGAAGTTACCTGAATAATAACGAGTAATGAATATAATACAGACAAGAACACATAAACAGGAAAATAATAAGACCAAATCAATTTTACAATATAATTTCAATATTATGTAGAGCGCAAATTACTCTTCATTTATCCTTATAAATGAATTCGGTTACATTACACAATCTGCGATTACTTGATTTTTTATAGGACTATCTAGTTCCGTTTCATAATCAATATATTTAAGTTTTATTGACACAAGGAGACATAGGTCGGCATTCGCAAATTTTACACTCCATTACAGGTTATTTATCCATTAAAATATTTTTTGGGTCTTTGTATATATTATTCACTGGACATTTAACTGGCTGAATTACACTACTGTAAAAGAGGATGGGGCTGATTATTTCAAGGCTGGAAAAAAATTGATATGCCAGCTATATTTAGAAAAAAAAACATAATATGTTTCTACATATTATGTTTTTTTTCCTTTACATTCAATTAGGTTTTGATTTATTTATGGATAAGTTACGACTGATGATTGCAAATTATTTTGTATATTAGAAACAATTCTATTCTGATATTGGAATCTCACGTACAGACATACACAAACACTCGCCTTTTGCCAGAGTGGTAGGCAGAGGTGCTACTTGCTACTTTCGGCCTTATGTGTTCCGGCCAGCGATTGGATAAGAGGCGAGCCTCTTGCCATATCGGCCACAAATTCCTGATAATAGAAAAATCCATTATCACTTTGGACTGAATCGGGATTCGGAATTCGAGATCTCAGTCTCATAATCGTATCGTAGTACTGCGCCAATGGGGCAGGCAGTGAAACATGACAAACAAAATAATACAGTAAGAGGATTTTAGGTGCCGATATTTTATTTTCACATGACATATTCAGATTCCAATAACGTTAGGCACACTTTCTATATGGCTTCATTAGCACCCGAAGACCATGCCAACTTGTGTCAACTATACAAAATCATAAAATTTTGAAAATTATTACAACAGTTGCAGGATAGACTCACAGATCTTTGGTAGTTATTACTAACAAGGATCCTGGACGTATATATCGACTGTTCAAAATTCCTACCATATTTACAATTTTTTTAATTGGGCGGCAGTGTTAAAAACATTTCACAAGAGAGACATGTTGCTAAATAGAGAGTGGGGCATTCCACGCGAAGCGGACAGGTAAAAAATCGCGATGTTTCTGATTTCAGAAATATTTGAGTATGTTCTACCTATATATGTCCTTGATTCGTGTATCAAATATTTTTCTAATATAGTGACTGGTTAAAGAATTAAGGAACTTTGAAATTTTGGCCAACTGGTGGGCATACAGTACTTCAAAGGCGATTATCTAGTCAGAAAATTATTGATTAAAATAATTAAACCAATGGATTTAAAACTTCATTTAATGAGCTTTTTAATTGCATTTTTGGATATTGAAATAAATTATTTTTTTCCAATTTTTTTTTATTTTTTATTTTTTAACTTCGATTTTCACAAACTTAGACCATTTCGATTTTTTTTATTTTTTTTATTAAAATAGCTAGTATTGTATAGAACATCCTTGCCAAGTTTTATAATGGGCGTGGAAGTGGTTTACGAGCTTTGCTGGGAATACTGCCGAAGCGCGGCGTCCTGCGCGAGTTACGTGAAACTATCAATAAAATAAAATCACTTCCGACCGAATAGTTTGCATATTTAAAACGATATAAATACATTTTAAACACTTTTTAGATACCGTAAAATCATACAACTATAGTCCTGTAATACAAATATGGTCCATTACCATACTTTGACATTTTGTATTATTAATGGGTTCCATTCAGCGATTTTTTTGACAACATTTGACTAGAATGGATGTAGGCGTTGAAATTAATAGTAAATGCGATAGCTGGCAAGTATGTGAAATCAACAGCGAGCGGTGCGGAATTAATCAGTTATTGCGTGTTTTCAAAACTCCCCTAACTTTTATTTAAAAAAATAAGCATATGTAGTTGCCCAGTCCTACAATTTATTTTTTTAAAAGGTAATATGTTTGTATTTATTATATTATAGCTGTTTTTTATATCAGTTAATTATTTTAATACTTAGGCAAGTTTATTCTAATTTTCATACTTTGGTTAAAACAATAGTCCAACGGTTTTCTTGGATAATAATTAAAAACCAATTAAAACAAATTTAGAATTACATCAGGGATTTGAAAACAATGTCAAGGAAGAAGCCTGGAGCCAGATCATATAAATATTATTCAAATCGACAAATGGAATTATGTCTTTCTGATATTAAAAACAGAAGACTGACTCAGCAGAAAGCATCCCATAAATACACAACCAAACAAACAGGGATATACAATTGCAAATTCAGCCTCCTTAAACACGCAACACTATAAGAGCGCTTTTTTTTCAAGTTGCTGAACTGGAGAGTAGGGGGTCAAATGCAAAAAAAAAATAGCAATTGTACCCGGTGACTTTTTAAATTAAATTGTTGTACTCATGGACTACTGATTTAATATAAAAATATGTTACGTAAATGTAATATCATAAGTAAAAAGTGATTTATTAATCCATAAAAGACATAAAGGAACGAACAAAATGTCAAAGTATGGTAATGGACCATATTTGTATTACAGGACTATAGTTGTATGATTTTACGGTATCTAAAAAGTGTTTAAAATGTATTTATATCGTTTTAAATATGCAAACTATTCGGTCGGAAGTGATTTTATTTTATTGATAGTTTCACGTAACTCGCGCAGGACGCCGCGCTTCGGCAGTATTCCCAGCAAAGCTCGTAAACCACTTCCACGCCCATTATAAAACTTGGCAAGGATGTTCTATACAATACTAGCTATTTTAATAAAAAAAATAAAAAAAATCGAAATGGTCTAAGTTTGTGAAAACCGAAGTTAAAAAATAAAAAATAAAAAAAAATTGGAAAAAAATAATTTATTTCAATATCCAAAAATGCAATTAAAAAGCTCATTAAATGAAGTTTTAAATCCATTGGTTTAATTATTTTAATCAATAATTTTCTGACTAGATAATCGCCTTTGAAGTACTGTATGCCCACCAGTTGGCCAAAATTTCAAAGTTCCTTAATTCTTTAACCAGTCACTATATTAGAAAAATATTTGATACACGAATCAAGGACATATATAGGTAGAACATACTCAAATATTTCTGAAATCAGAAACATCGCGATTTTTTACCTGTCCGCTTCGCGTGGAATGCCCCGAGTATTAAAGCTGTATAAATCACTGGTTTGTTTGCATGCTTGTAATTTTATACTACATATTATGTAATTGCAGTATGTTATGTTTATAATTTATGTTACTAGAATAACACAGTCATTTTTTGTAATATCAGGCTCGAAGGACCATTTTATTTGTATTCACAGGATTTTAATACAATTATACTTTATTTCTTCATAGATAAGTATAAAATGAATTTATCTCTGCTTTAGTATACATTGAAAGTTTATTTAGAGAGCTATAGTCATGAATTTGATTTATTTCATGTCACTACAAACAATTGACAATCATATTATAAATATTGATACGTCCAAGATCCTATTACGCCTTCTACGCTTATTAAACTTATATGAAACACAATTTAACACGCTATCTAAGTACAAAACATGTAAGTAACACATTTTTCTCTAAGTTATGCAATAAAATCTTAAATTATACCATTTCAAACACATATAGGAATGGAAAGAATTAGGAACGTTTAATATGGTTACTGGAAGGGACTTTTACCATGTAATGAGGTTCTTGTGGTAGAAAATGAGTATGGAATGGTTTATACACAACCAGTCAAAGTATGCTATGCAAGATACATCAATAAAATCATGTTATTTCCACAATTCATAATTCATCTTTTCTTTATTCTTGATGACAAATACACTAATAATGTCTGTGAAAAATGATATTAAATTTGTAAAACATGATATACTTTTGTTACTTTGACTTGTATAAAAACGTCTTAATACTCATTTTGTATGTATAAATAAGATAGATGTTACAGTCGAAATAGTTTACATGATTTTATATTGTTACAGGTCTATATAAGTTAATTGGTTTCCACAGGGTTTGGTTATAGCTATGTTTAGGAACAATAAGGGATTTGTGTGTACAGTTTATTTCAATAAAATACTAGCAATGGATTGATTTACGTTATCGCGCTAATAGATGGCGCTAAACACAATTTCGACTGTTGATAGCTTCCAACACACCGTTGTACTACATAACTATTATAGTATACACGCGTTAATTAGCCTAATTATTGATACATGATCACGTGTCGTTGACCTCGCTTCCGTGAGATTTGACTCCATTCCTGCTGAGTAATGGAGTTCTATTGTGCTCATCGCATATTACGATCTCAGTGACGTCATCGCCTTGCAGAGAGTCGTAGTTTGGCGGCGGTGTCTGGCCTTTTGCGTGACCATTTATTAGTGGCAACGGGATTTGACCCGTCACATCTGAAAATAAAATTAAAGACATTAATTACACCAGGTGACGCTGAAAATGGGGCGAAATCTGGTAGATTAAGTAAGAGGCGGATTGTGACACCAGACGGTACAATGTCAGGTAGAACGGATGATCACTTATTGTTATTATTCTTATATAGTTAAGGACCTTTTAATCGAAAAAATATGACATGTTTCTACTATACTATTAGAATTATTGTATGGCACAGGACTCGTTAGGTTGCTTACCTTGTGGTTAGTATAGGTACACGATACTCGTCGGAATAAGTTTGCCGTTGCAACAGAATATTTGTAAAATATCAAAAAAAATTAAAATCAATATGTATGTACTACGAAGGAGTACACGTTTTTACTATTACCATTTTCACATTTTTATTGCCATTATAGGCAGACGATCTAAGCGGCCCGCTTGATGGTAAGCGGCTACCGTTGCTCATGTATCCCTGCAGTGCCAGGGGGTCAACACTATAAATTCGCTGTCTATTAAGGGGAGTATTTTCTTTAAGCCTCGTTTGAAGAACGACAGGTCATAGCGATTCGGAAACACAGATGCAGGGAGTTCAATCCAGAGCTTACACGTGCGTGTCACATATCGCTATAATTTCCAGTATGCGAGCCAACCGTCGAAAATGAGTACTTTAAATTCTAATTAATTAAAACAGTTCCACTGGTGGTAGGTCTCTCATATGCGAAGAGAGGCCATCTGGGTAAGTACCACCGCAATGTCTATTTCGTATAGCTTCAGGCGGACGGCATGCTCGTCTCGCTATTTATTGCAATAAAAATAAAAAAGAAAATTAATTCAAACTGTTGGGGCCGAAAAGTTCTATAGTGGATGCCACGTACAGCAAGCGAAATGTCGGACGTCAGCCTACAAGGTGGACCTGGCTAAAGTTGCAGAAAGGTGATGGATGCAGGCCGCTTCCAACAGGTCGATGTGGGGATCCTTGGGGAGGCCTATGTTCAGCAGAGGACTTCCTGTGGCTGAGATGATGATGATGATGGTGATGATGATGTTGATGACGATGATGAATGAAAACAGTGAACATACTTTGCAGCGTAGACTCGAGCTCGCTGTTAGTGAGTACAACGACGACGCTGGACCCCGAGTTGCTGAACACGGAGGCGACGCTGGCGCGCGGGGACAGCAGTATGAGCGGCTGCCCGCGAGACGACAGGGAACTTGACAGGGCACACATGCCTTTAGCTGCTGTGAAGTCTGCGCCTGGAATAAAAATAAATATTAATAGAAATAGTTTCTTTGGATGGCACAAGTTTGTATGGATGGGTAACACTCTTAACGATGCTCAAATATACGTCTTTTTTATGGATGGATATAGATAATAATGGTGCTACAGCGCTACTAAGAGTTCGGCAAGGTATTCATGACAAGAAGTCGAATGAACAAGAAAAAATACATGAAAGTTTTTCATTTAGAATTTGTAAGAGATTTTGTGGAATAAATTATTATTATATTAGTGTTTCAATTCTTTAGGACGTTATTTTTTATGTTATTGATAGTACGTTATAACGACTATCGTTTTTCATTACAACATGTTTCAAATTTTTAAGGAGAATTGTTAACGCATCTTATTTCCGCCATTGCGTACGATAGTGACTACTCAGACGGTTACGAATATCTTATCACCAGCCTTTTACCAGATAAAACAAAATACAGTATTAAAAATCTTACCTAAAACATATCTGCAGTCTATAACGACCGGCATACGGCACCCTCCTTGTTTCTTGGCTGCTCTCTCGACATTTTGCCGAATGTATTCCACTCCGGGGAAGTAAAGGCTGTTGCCGACTGTCACCATTAAATAGTTAAGACCTGACGCGTTCTGAAAAAATAAAAGAAAGTGTAAAAAGTTAAAAAAACTTTTATTTTTTTGTATTCGGTAATTACTTGTTCATGCTTTTGTATTTAAATAATAATAATAAATAACACCCAACAGTCACATACATAGTCCTGACCCCACACTAAGATCGAGTCTTGTGTCGTGGGTATCAGGAACTACGAGAGACTTTTCGGTCTCACAAACACCCAGACCCGGAAGAAATATTTGTGGGCCGCACAAACATTTCTCTCGATGCGGGGATCGAACCCGCGGCCTCTCGTTTCACAGGCGGCGTCTAACCAACTGCGCTACGGAGGAGGCTGAGGCTGAGGATTTGAATTAATATAAGTTGTGATTTTTTACAGATAATTATTTTACATGCCTTGTAATTACTACTAGACATCAATGTTATACGGTAGCATTTCGGTTGAATATTATTTACTTATCGTAAGACGTGTAATTTACGCCGTTTCATATTGATTAATAATTGTATAAATCACATGTGTACGTTACTACACGTTAATAATAAAACCATTTTTTTTTCAGTAATGTACCTGAAACCTTATACATTATTTGCTTTCATATTTTAGCTAATAAGAATTATCAATATAAATACGTACCGTGATCACTTCAACGTCAAGCTGTGGCCTTGCACTGGGGTACAGCAGTAGTACTAGATTGACAGCTACTCCCGCCAGGATACCTAGTTCTACTCCCACTGATAAACATAAGGCGAATGTAGCGAACGCTGGTACAAGGTCAGCGCGTCGGGATCGCCACATTGGTTTCACCACCTAAAAACAATATTATATTTTTATTTTTTTTCCAAAATTATTTGTACAAAACTAAAGGTTTCGGACCCCTGGCACCAAAGGTTTTGGTCCCCTGGCACCAAAGGTTTGGGTCTCATGACAACAAAACTAGGCTTAGTCTGTATTTTGGGTGACAGTCTTCTCCCACAAGATTCCTTATAAGTTTATAGTGATACGTTTTGGGATATGAGAACGTAACGTGAGATTGTGTATCCACGGCAGTCGACAAAATTAACAGTGATTTGGAACACATTCGAAGATGGTCTCATAAATATGGCATAACAGTTAATCCTACAAAGTGTCAAGCCATAATTGTGGGAAGTCAACGACTCATAAGCAGGTTGGACACAGCTATTATTCCACCTGTAATTTTCGATAATACAGTTGTAGCGTGGTCTCTTACTGTAAAGGACTTAGGGCTTCTCATAGACACTACATTAAGCTGGCGCGCTCAAGTCACTTCCGTTTGCCAAAAAGTTACTGGTGCCCTTCGTTCTCTATATCGCCTCAAAAACTTTCTCCCGTTCTTGACCAGATTAATGCTCGTGCAAACCTTGATCCTACCCCTGATTGACTATGGTGATGTGTGATTTTGACCTGAATGCAGATCTTCTCAATAAACTGGACCGGCTTCTCAATAACTGCATTCGATTCATCTTTGGCCTTCGTAAGTATGACCATATATCATCTTACCGTTCTCAACTCAAGTGGTTACCTATTCGCCAACGCCGGAGTATGCGTGCTCTCACAACACTCTTCTCTCTTCTTAAATCTCCTTCTCCGCCTTCCTATTTAATCTCTAGCTTTCAATTTCTAGGTGCCAATCATAATAGAAATCTTCGATCGTCTAATAATCTTCTTCTTAAGTGTCCCCCTCACAGCTCTAATTTTCTTCACTTCTCGTTTTCAGTCCAAGCGATACTACTGTGGAATGCGCTCCCCCTCGTTATCAGGACGTCCACTAACCGTTTCACATTCAAAATGAAGGTTCGTGATTTACTGCTTAAGGAAGTTGCAGAATCATCACAATAGTTTGTTACTTATATATTACTATATGTATTTATGTATGTATATATATATATATATATATATATATATATGTATATTTATACCCATATATATTTAAGATATATATTTATGTCATAATTATTCATATAATAACTATATATATCCACTATAGTATATCATGTATTGACCCTATATTTGTATGTATTTACATATTAATTATTTATGTTTCTATTTATTTTTCTCTTTTCTCTAAAAATTTATACGCCCACTTGATCTCATCTCTGCATCACCCAAAGGTAGACTGGTAGATAATGCCTCTGGCATTAAGTCCGCCTTGTATACAATGTATATGAAGTTTAATAAATAAATAAATAAACGTAACGATATAACATTATATCGTAATCCCACATAAACGCCCCAATGCTAGGTATCGACCTCCTTTACAATTGACGGGAGTTATAGTCCACTAGTCTGGTACAGAAAGAAAATGGTAAATAAATTATAATTAATAAATACACCCAACAGTCACATACATAGTACTGACTCTACACTGAGATCTTGTCTTGTGGGTATCAGAATATATGAGAGACTTTTCGGTCTCACAGATACCAAGACCCGGAACAAATACCTGTGGATCACCCAAATATTTGTTTCGGTGCGCGTATTGAGCCCAAGGCTTGACGTTTCACAGCCAGTGTCTAACTAACTGGGCCTTGGAGGCTGTCAATAGTGATGCATAAGTGCAAGAGAAGTATTCTTCGCTCGGAACTTGTTGTAGAATCTATAACTGTGATGATTTTTAATGCCATCGAACCAAGTGCTATTATGGGATCGGGGATAAAGGTGACGAATTTCCATACACTTACTTATGATATTTCTTTATCGATATCGATTTATAGGTTCGGCAATTGGGCTGCATGCAATTGTAGCCCTATTCAAATTTAGACAGCTATAAGATAATATCTGAAGCTATTTTTTTGTTATTATTTATGAAATAAATTCATGAAATTCCTAGCATTTTACCTGTCAGAAAATTGTTATATTTATTAACTTTAATATTTAAATATAAAATTGACGCCATTACGTTAGCGAAAACGAGTACGATTGTGGAATGCGAGTATTTTGAAAAAAATAACATGAACATATTCAACAATTAGTAATCACATGTCTTAAACAACATTTATCGAATTAAAATTGCGTATAATTATTTATTAATTATGTATTGGCAGGAAAATAATTTTACGGTACACTGCTTAAATAGTTAAATCAAATGTCAATCAAGATATTAATTAAATACGCGAATTAATATTTGAATGCATAGCATATGAATATGCATATATAACTTGGTAAAAAAGAGTACGATGTGGTGAAGAAAAACAATTATGGCTACACTATTGAAAATTTCATTTCATTGTGTTCGTTGAATAATTTTATACGCAGGCATTTCTATACATTTTCGTACCGATTTTATTGTTTTGTGATTTAAACTAAACAAAGCGACTATTAAAGACAATAAATAAAATACGAGTATCTAAACATTCGTCGTAGTATTTCGGATTAACATATGTTGTGTTTCGGGTTGAAGGGCATTGTAGCCAGACTAACTACTGGACATATTGAGACTTAACATCTTATGTCTCAGGATGGCGAGCGCAGTGGAATGCCAAGCATTGCTTTGTTATTAAAGGTGTTGTTTGGTTTTGCTACTGTTCATGAGCGGTCGTATCGCTTACCATCAGGCGAACGGCATGCTCGTCTCGCTATTCAGCAATAAAAAAAAAAACGAGTATCTAAACATTTTCGTCGTAGTATTTCGGATTAACATATTAATACTAAATTCGATCTTAGCGCTCTCAACAAAATAAAAGTTTCATTATTAACTTTTTTATGAAAGGAATGTTACCACCACTCTCAATAGTACTCTCGATTGTAGAGTAGGCCCGTGCTCTGCAGTGGGACGTATAGGGGCTGATACAGATACAGAATGTTACCAAACTAAATAACAACTAATAACAATTGAAAAAAAAAAAACTAGTTTTTCATGCATTTACTTATGTTTGATAACAAGGTTCAATGACCATAAGCATAGAGACACTAACTGGCTTATTGAATGAAACAATTTGACGTCATATACACGGCCATCACATCAACGGCGGGTTGGCAGACTTTACAAACGACAGAAATTCTCGCAAATGTTTATAGTAGGTATTCTCACGATGTATTATTTTTCCATTTTAATACAAACTAGAAATAAGTACTACTCACTATTTGATACCTCGGCTTATCAATGAACTACCTACTACGTTAAAGAAAGAGTTAACACATCAGAATATTAAATCTAAATTAAAATCGTATTTCCTTTACACTGAATCAAATTAACCTTTTGCGTTCATGTTGTTTTTATTTATCATATTATTATTATTTTAAAATAATTTTACGCTTACGTAACTCTTGTCTTCTGTCTAAAGATAATTTTGGTACTTATTACCAGCGTTCTTTAATTTTCGATGACGGATTCTGACCATAGCATTGTTGACAAATCTTTGTGGTTTTTTCAATGCTTACTATTGTGATAAGTTAAAAATGATTATTTTGTAAAAGTGATAAATAAATTAAAAAAAAGAAACGTATTTAAAATACAAGTAATGATTTACCTCATACTCTATCATAAATATGACGGCACAGATGACTACAGCCGCTAATGATGCTTTCGGTATGTAGTAGAAGTACGGCGTAAGAAGACTGAGAGCCAAAATCACCAAGATACCTGAAATCAAAGAAATAAAATATGTACTAATTACAATTAACCTTTGCAGAATTTATGTATTTTGTGGCAAAGGTGATTTATGCGCAGTTATGTAATAATAATAAATGTAACATTACTTATTGCGCTTAATTAAGTTTTTGACATTCGTTCGCATCTTTTATAAAATAAAATATTTTTGAGTAATGTCTAAAATTCAAAATACTTTTGATGCACTAATTTGAAACTCCAGAGCAACGAAACGGGAGGATATTATTTAGAATTAAACTTGATTAGACCAACGTCATCATCCAACGTTATGTGAACTAAGATTTAGCAGTTGTATATTTTAGGACACATGAATATATGAATGTAATTTTAAAACAAGCTGTTTTTTCCTAGCACAAATTATTTTGAATTGTATTTCACACAACGACATTTAATCCAATTTCATACAATTATTTACAGCATACGTTTTATTGCACACAACAAACGACCTTGCCGAACTGAAGTGCCATTGAAATGGATCAATTTCAGATAGCAATAATGAAACGCAAACAAGTAGATACGATGTACAAAAACCGTGTGTACCTGTGTAAACACTGCCGAACTGCGTCGCCACTCCGCTCGCATGGTTCACTGCGCTTCGGGAGAAAGAACCTGTAATCGGCATCGCGCCTACAAACGAACCGAAAATATTCGCCAGAGATAGAGTAATGAGCTCCTGTGTTGCATCTACTGACTCGCCGCTGGCTGAAAACAAATTACAAAAAATATAATACCATCTTATATACATATATACGTCATTTTACGACATGGGCCTACTTCAATATTGAGACGTCGATGGAAAGCAGTTAGGCCGTAGTACAATACGCTGGCCTAGTGCGAGCTTCACGTATCACAGAAAAGATTCATAATATTTATGAGTTTTTTCTGTCTATCTGTTTATGCAGGTTCTATCGCGATATTTTCTTTCGCCGCTTAAGTGCGTGGTAATTGACTCTGTTTACACAAATGATTCCGAAAATTAAGCTAATGCACACAATATAAATGTAATGAACACAATGAATGTGAATTTTTTCTTATAATTATTTATTAGTCTAATTATAAAATGGGTTAACGGTGACCGAATTTAAGGACATTTTCCTTATAGCGTCGTTTCATATAGAGTTGTAGTGAATTATGTTGCGAGTACAGTTCTAGCCGTGTTACGGATGTTCATTATTATTGGCAGTTCATGATGATAATGTATTATTACTGCAAGAAAAAATGTTACAAAAAAACAAATAAAAATATCCTCTCAAGTAAGCGACCGTTTTCAACGCCAACATAAATATTGGTTATTTAGTATGGTTTCTTATTACGCAAATATTATATCATTACAAAGCGGTCTCAACTATAAAATTGAAATTCGAATTCAGGATAAATAAAATGAAAATACTATTATAACTTTTCCCATTACTTGGAATATGCAAATTATTTTCGAATTTAACATAATCGTTGACGTGATAGATTTATTTACAAGCTACCCTAATGATCCTGAGAGAGGGCTATGTTCAGGAGTGGACTTACTGTGGCTGAAGAAAATGAAGGTAGATCTAAGATAGTTCTAGAATCTACACGAGAGATCTGAAATAGTTCTTGACTGTAAATCTGAGCAGAGGACAAAATATACTTAGTATTATTGCTCTAGGTCCATAACGACTTAATATAAGTAATAAAAAACCGATTAATCCATTAAAAACCAATCACATTTCAGAAATTACAAGATCCGCAAAACCATTAATTATTCTAGATTCTAGGTTAACAATCGCGTAATAACAGTTAAAATTAAATTGTCCTTCAACTAAAAACAACTAGTAATGTAAACTGCGAAAATATTAACATATAATCGCCATTAGCAGAGGAAATAACTGTTCGTGACAATAAACGGCAGATTAAATTGCAATAAGCGCTGAAAGACGCGGCAATTCAGCTTATCAATTGCGACGGTAATGTGTAAAGCCATTGTTACGGAAAATGCATTCTTACATGGACTATTGAATGTGCATTACGTAAACTTAGATCTCATGGTGACTTTCAATAATAGAGTCATTCAGTCATTTTATTATATTATGTTGCGTTATCAAAATCTATGATAATAAGAATTTTATGAGTTAATTGGGAACTCAATTCTTTGATAAGCAAAATACAGTGTGGGCTACTCACGTTGAATTTTCTAGAATATTATGTCCAAACCTAGTGTTCAAAATCAACAGATAAGGTACTGAATGACATTTGGTAAATATTGTTGTATATTTGAAACCAAAGTTATAACATTCTCGTGTATTATCTAAAATTCTACAACTCATTTACATGCATAACAAATTACAAAAATGGAAAAATATTTTCCATTTTTAATATAAAATACGAGACAGCAAAATTAATATTCGCCATTCGTTGTATGAAAGTTTTTAGAATATAAATTATAATATCGATCAAAAACAGATGTGTGTAATCTGGCTGCCGAACAAAATGATGTGAAATAAAATGATTGACGCTTTATAGACGTGAGATTTAACCTCGACGTGTAATAACGTACATTCTAGGAACAATAATTTTAGAACAAAATCGTATTAAATGGGACACGACAGTTTAGAAAACGAGTCGGTTAAAAATGACGGACTAAATATGTGTCGGCAGAATTCATTGAAAATAGATTCCATAGTAGACTAATTTTTAAATTCGAAAGACACGATTTATGTATGACTAAATTAATTTTAGCAAGTGCGCACATCAGAACAAAACCACTTTAAAAACCATGTCGCAATAACCGACGCACTATGAATACACACATGACTCCTAAAAGTCATAGGTTTGCCTTGGGATTCGAACCCGCGACCATCCTGAAGATGTACGATGTGTAACGAAGGGAGGAGGAAGCCTTTGAATTTCAGTTCGCTAGTGACCTTCAAACTTAACGATAAGTATTACTTACCAAAAGCCTTGGCGATAGCAACATTTCCCAAAACAGCGATGATTGGTACTAAAACTATAGAAGAGCCGAGATCCGAACACATCTCTATAAACGACACTTCTCTACCGTCATACTCCGTGGAAAAAGGCGGCAATCTTAACGGTGGCAGACCCTCTCTGAAATAAATAATAAATATTTAGAAACAAAAGTATAAACTAGAAAAATAATTTTAAAAAAATCATGTTAAACGGAAACAATATTTCGAGTCTCAGACTTTAATTAGACATATTTTAATGTCAATAACCTCAAATTAAAATTCTTACTACATTGTGTACTAAATGCGGCTTGCTGCGATCGCGGTTTAAAATAAACCACAGTCGAAACATATTTCATGAAATGCATAAATATTTGTTTGACTGAAAATGAAACCACAAAAGCAAACAGCATAACCGCACTACAAATACAGTCGCGTCAAATGTAATGAATATAAAAGATATGAAAGAAATGTCGTACTTCACCGTTCCTGTTAGCTTGAACGGTGATTCCGAGTGGCTCTCAAATATAAACGCAGCCAACGAACACAGAATAACTATTATAGCGTTTCTTGACGTTGACAACAACCACAATGCCTTCTTGAGCCCCTTTTGGCTGGCTGGCAAATTTATATCTTTCATTTTCTGAAATGTAAAAAATATTAAGACATTGTTATCTTTCGGTACGTTTTTTGGGGAAGGACATTTGGTAATGGAAAAAATAGTGGGAAGTGGGAAACGAAATAAAAGGACGATAATGGAAAAACAAAATAGGACAGTAGCAATCAGTGAAATTCACGAGACATTCGAAATAGCTAGATTGATTAACCCCAATTGGTAGCACGTGTTAAAACTTTTGTACTCGTAGATAAAGTGAATCTCGGTACCACTTGAGAGTTCAAGGAGACACGTGACTATTGTTTATAGTATCAAATAATGATTAATATTTATAATATTTAATTATAATAATCGCATCAGGAGGTAAATCTGACGCATGTGACTGATGTAGATATCAATTAAATTACGATACGTAAATTGCTCCCAAAATTTATAAATATTCAAATATTACTGATTTTCACAATTTATTTCTCGTTAATTCGATCCATGCCCAATTTTTCAATCATCACATAAAAGTTATTAATCTAACTTGATTAAACAGAAAAGTGATCTATTTGGCTAATTCGACGAATAAATTTTATTTTACCATCGAAAAATCTTCAGTTCAATAGATATTCATTTAAAAACTGAAGAGTACAAATAGTCAGGAATGCTGAAATTAAATGCCATTTCTTAGAATCTTTTCATATATTTTCTACGTTACATCGAGGAAATCGTCGTGGTCTCCACTTAAGAACTAGTCTGTCCCAACGATTACCGGTTCAGCGTCCAAGACTCGCCAATTGCGGCTTCAACTGGCTCACATTTAGAGCAATTACTTTCTTTTTATTTTTTCTATGTAGACTACTTTTACTGACGGTGAATTTCATTTCAAATTCTGCATTCTTAAATGGCAAAATTACGTCAATATGCAGATGTGCTTAAGGAAAATTTATTAGATAACCGATCGGTTTTAGTATTACCTAGCGAATTCAATAAGGATTGGATTTGTGAAAAGCAAATTATATTTCGTGGCTTTTTCAGGACCGTCCTGAATTTTACTGAGGCTTTCATGAAAAAGCGTTTGATCAAAACGGGCATTACGTTCCAATGAGTTCTGCCACGAAGAATATTCTTGTTATATCCATTTAGTTGTTAAGCTTACATTGTTTTATATTAAGACCAGCGAACGAGGAAACCAGTTTCCCGTGCATTCGTGCATTACCTAATACCTTTAATTGATTAAGACTTTTGGGGATAATTTAACATACGCCATTATATTAAAGAAACACACAACCAAACAGTAATAACTTCTTCCTCAATCTTAAGTCGCATTTGCGTAGATGTAGTAATGTTATATATATTTATTTATTTGTTTTAGTTTTATGCACGGAAAACCTTATTTATATCTATATTTAAGCTTAAAGGGCTGATGGCCCATTTCGCGTTTCCAGAAATTATTGACTTACTGGTAAAATAAAGTTTTTTTTTATTGCTATGAATGGCGAGACGAGCATGCCGTTCGCCTTATGGTAAGCGATACGACCGCTCATGAACAGTAGCAAAACCAAACAACACCTTGAATTACAAGCAATGCTTGGCATTCCACTGCGCTCGCCATCCTGAGACATAAGATGTTAAGTCTCAATATGTCCAGTAGTTACTCTGGCTACAATGCCCTTCAACCCGAAACACAACAGTGCGTTTACACTGCTGTTTGACGGGAGAAATAGACGCTACGGTGGTACCCACCCAGATGGCCTCTCACATATGAGAGACCTACCACCAGTAAAAGTAAAAGCTTCTGAAATCTTAAAACGTACTGTCGATTTGATCTTGAAGGTATCAAAATTAAATGTTCTTCGCCAAATAGTCTGTGCATTGCATGCGAAATAGGGGAATTTAATATATTATGGCTTTAGTATTATTATATACTTACTCGCATTAAAAGCAGGAGAACAATACATGTTATCCCCAATAAACTATCAGGTATTCTTGCGTTTGGTATATTTATTATCACCTGAAAAATAATCCATCTGTTATAATGCTGCATTTATGTAAAACTGTTAATATATCAAATATTAAATTGTTATTTTTTGTATTCTTTGAGTGAATGTTATAGTAATCTTAAACTTTACAGCATAAAGGAAATTATGTGGAAGGCTATAAAATATATAAAGTTATTATTTAATAACATGGATGCGTTTACAAACAAATGTACAAAGAACCGGGTCAATTAATAGACTCTAAAAACAATATATGTAAGGCTTGAACCTCTAAACCCACGAACTGTCACGGCAGCCCATAAGATCTAAATATATTGAAAAGCGACTTACTTTTTTGACAGTATCTAAAAATCCACCAGACCTGAATTGCAAGCCGAGTAGACCCTTCAGTTGCGATACTGCTATTATCACAGACGTAGCTGACGTGAAACCCACGGTGACCGGCACCGATATGAAATCTATAAGTACTCCTGGGTAGAAAAGAAAATACATTTAGTTATTTTGTTTTATATTTATGTTAATTTATGGATTAGGGATAGTTTTTGGTGGAATCAATGTTGAACAGTATATCATATAACATATACTTTCACCGATTTAAAATTAAACATTGCGTTGTTTTAAAGTTGACATAGGAAATTTAAAAATCTTTTTAAATTAGAAAACAAATTGTTATGCCATGGCCTCGAGTGACATTTGTTCGAATAGATTTAATTGCATAACACAAAGCCTTTTTCATGTTCGAGAATCGCCGAACAGCTTTAATTATTATGTCACACACTTTCTGCATGTTGCCCGCAAACCGGCACCGTGTGAAATTAAATTAATCCGAGAAATTATTTGTTACGATCGACACATATTTTCCACCTCATATAATTAAATGGAAGGGAATTAAAACCAGTCACAAAATAAACACGATCAAACAAATAAGCGGACGAGTGGGTTTCCATGCGTGAAGGAATACGTAATTTCCGTGTCACTTTTATGAGTTCACTGGTGGTAGGTCTCTCATATGTGAGAGGCCATCTGGGTGGGTACCACCGCAGTGTCTATTTCTCCCGTCAAACAGCAGTGTTAACGCACTGTTGTGTTTCGGGTTGAAGGGCATTGTAGCCAGAGTAACTACTGGACATATTGAGACTTAACATCTTATGTCTCAGGGTGGCGAGCGCAGTGGAATGCCAAGTATTGCTTTGTAATTCAAGGTGTTTGGTTTTGCCACTGTTCGTGAGCGGTCGTATCGCTTACCATCAGGCGAACGGCATGCTCGTCTCGCCATTCATAGCAATAAAAAAAAAAAAAAATTCGATGTTTTAATAAGGATTGGCTGAAAGGTCATGCCGAATAATACAAAGAAAAATAACGTAGATAATACATACGTAGATTGGTGTATTTAATTCTATGGATGTTATCATGGACTGAAGCTAGTAAAATGTAATTTTGGACAGATTTTGTCAAAGAAATAAAATTAAAGATTTTTCAATTTAATTCGAAGCAATAAAGAGAAGCGGACAAATTAAATCGAATACAAAGAATAATTTGAATGCTTTTTGAAAAATGCATCGCTGTATTGACAACAACAAATTCTGGTTTCACGACCATTAATATTAAAAAAATAATTCCAACAGATATTAGGTAAAGTAATTTAATCTTACAAAGACTAAATTAACCACACAAAACGAATAGATTATATAACAATAATATTGAAGAAATAATCTAAAGTTAAAACACAAAAGGACTGCCACATATTAAAATAGACAATTTTCGAACATCTTTTATCTACGTTATAATCAAATACAGTTCGACTAGTTAGAGACGCAAACAATAGAATGTGATTAACTCGGGAGCTGGGCATAATGAAAAACGTTCTATATCCAACGGCAGCAGGGACGCGATGTTAGAATGAGTTTATAAATGGAAAATACTATATTATAACTTCTTTTGTGTGGCATTTAACCAGGCATGGAGTTAAGAGATGAGGTTTAAAGATATAAGATTAATTCCCGCGCTGCACTGGTGTGCTATGTAGGTATGGACTGTAAATCGAGATTTAATTATATTTTTCATTCAAAAACATACAAAACGAAAAAAAATAAAAATTAGAAAAGAGTCTACAACTATATTCTTGGCTGGCAAAGCTCCGAAGATTTCGCTGGGGTTGTGAGTATTCATAGATGGTGGGACTACTTTCCTATAAGATTGCACGTTTGGTCATATCCCCCCCTCTTTTTCCATAAAATAACTGTGAACCTGATGAAAGAGATGACGGTCAAGCGGGCGTGCGGGCATAAAAATTAGCCTAATTATTCAGCTAGTCTTTGATATAAGGAGGAATATTCTCTTAAAACGACTGTTTTAGACATGCATACGCAGTTCTCTTAGTACTAAGACGAAGGACTTTTCTATAGCAATGCTTATATTAGGAAATGATCATTTTTGCACTAATCACTAATTCACGATTATACTCGTAGTATACCTACAAACCAAAATGAAACTTTCAATTATCATCACCATAAGCATTCGCTTAAAAACTGTTCTAAAAAATTGTTCTAAAAACTTCCTATTATTCAATAGGAAGTTTTTAGAACATCTGATCATTCTTACATCAGAATTTCTAATGTAAGAATTACGTTCACTCATCGGCATAGCATCGGCGACAAAAACGCTCAAACAGTCCTCGCATAATCAAATTTAAGTGCTCGACAATCATACGTGCATTAATCGGATCATAGCTAAATCTTTTTACTCCATTCCAGAAAGCATTAACGAATGCAAATTCCTTTTGTAGAATTATGTCTCACATTCTATTCAATGTGACTGTTATTGCTAAATTCTATTCGATTGTATGAAGAGGGGTCTAAGCCCCCCTATAGTCCTCATTACGCGCTCCACTTAATGATATAGTTGCCGTGTGTATCGGATGTTGCGTTTTCAATTAATTGATAACAAAAGGGAAATCACTGGGCTTCGCTGGCGTTAATGCGAACGTAATGAAAATTTGATTTAAATTACACGTGTAGCGAAAAACGTATTTATACGCAAACAATATACGAGTTATAGGCACTGACATTACCGTTTTAATTTATGAAATGCTTTTATTTTTAATCGACTTTAAAAAAGAGGAGGTTCTTATTCGACTGTATGTTTATTTTTTAAATGTTTGTTACCTCATTGTTGACACACGACGGTATATGTTTGATTTCGACTACGGTACGTAATATATTGACTTAATTGAGAGTGCTGTTATAGTTAATTACATATTTTCACTGATCGATGAGTTATGATTTGTTATATTCAAACAAAATAATAATTAACTTATTGAAATACATTAAAAATAACTTAATCATGAAAGTATATTTAAACACTAAAGAGAAATCGAAAGTATCTGCAACATTATTGGCGTATGAAAAACAAATTAAATATTAGCCAACATTATCATATGTGGAGGTGTTTTCATTTTGACCTTCAAAAGAATCAGGAAACCGTGAAACAATATAAATGCAAATGTTTCATTATTGCCAATATTTGGGAAATAAAGGGTATTTTAATTTCGTATACACTGATCAATAAGCGGTGCAGTATTTTGATTTCATCAGAAGTTATTCGATAATATTGTTTTTTATAATTTATATGCATAAATAATAATAGGTGTATCTACCATAGCTATGCGACAAAAACTAGCAAGACGACGTAAAATAATTTTAATATTGAAATAATTGGACATATTATATTGGAATATAGATCTATAGGGAAGGCTTATGTTCAGTAGTTGACTTCTGTGCCTGAAGAGAGAGACAGAGACAGAGAGAGATATTGGAATATGAACAGTAATATGGTATTTGCATACGTTAAACACCGCATTAAAGAGGATAATAATGATTTGCAGCATATAATATTGTGATATCTTTTTTCAATTAATAACCGTTACAATGACGGCTGTAATAATTTAGTCATACTGAAAATATTGTGAATATTGCAGCCAAGTCACTATAATAACATTGTAGCGAAGTAATCAACAAAAGATCGCAGCGCACCGCTGAAAATATAAAACGCAGCTTCGAAAAAGATAATTACTATGACGCCATTTACACTGCCACCATACGGTGTCACGGTACGGTATTCGCGTAGAGAACAAACTTGTATTTTAGTAGCAACTTTTTATTTGATTTAATTTCTGACACCGCTGCATAGTATAAAGTTAATGTAGATGTTACAATTTAAAAGAGTGAAAATCACATAATGTAATGTTAAGAGGTAACTATTTTAATTAACATCGGCTTTTATAAAAATACGCCATGATTTCTCCTATTACATGACAAAGACTGAATCAAGCATAACGATCTTAATGTAAATAAAATGATGGGTATTATGACACAAGTTATATTTAGGCAAAGAAATATATAAAATATTTTTAAAATTATAATGAACTAGATAAAGGTCCGATCCGGCTCCGCCCGTGTGCAGATACACTACTCAAAATGGCGGTCAAAATATTCAATTTGGACTATCAATTTAGAATATCGACCAATCGGACCACCAAAAACTAATAACATTTTTCACTACTGCTTCCCTCCTATAGATCATAGCGTGATGATATATAGCCTTCCTAGATTAATGTCCTACCAAACATAAAAATAAATTCAATTCGAACCAGTAGTTCCTGAGATTAGAGGTAACAAATAAACTCTTCAGCTTTATATATTAGAATAGAATATAGATTAAGCAAATTCTTAAGCAATCGAACAAAGGAATTTTACCCATTAGTTATACTATGCAGAACGTAAAATCCGTGCTAAAAATTTAATTAAGACATTTTCAGGAAAAAGTGGTACAATTTTAATTTCAATACACGACCGGGCGGTTCAAAGTTTGAAATCAGGAATGGACGCGGACCCTTTTAACAGTAACACGATATTCAATATGCCACTTAAATTGGCTCCGGAGCGTCGATATTGCGTTCAATCAAGCTTAGTGCCACTGCAAATATTATGTGCACTAGATTTTGTTCGGACGTGTATTAGAAATGAGTTTTATTTGTGGTTTGTTAGTTTTAATATATTATTTGCGATCTGTGAAATTAAAGTATTTGTATACCTATAGACTATATACTGTAGTTAAAATTAGTACACCTATCTTGTTCACCTATTTTGTTTATTCAATCGTATGATCAGAGATCATGAAAATGACTCATGATGATAAAGGTCTTTATTTATCAATCATTCACAATTCCAAATATGTTATGTAGTAAGAAAAATAAGTAAGTTGGTACCTAATTTTATATTGCCGCATATTAGTTGTCGCTTTATGGTTTTTCAATTAAATCTACAAACATAAAACTGACGTAATGGCAAAATTTGGCATGTCAATTGATTCGGACAACATGCTTCTCGTATTAAAACATAAATAAATAAATCGACTGTGAAAAATCCTTCAATTACAACATACAATTAAACCATGGAGAATCGCAAAACACGTGTCATTGAATTGATACTAAATGAAATTCTAGTAGTTGTGTATTAATAGTTATTCTAAAAATGTTATTGACACACTTATCCATACCGACCTTGTAATAGACCGTAATGGGAATACAATTATCTTATGCAACGGCAGTTTAAGATGCGCAGTCGGGTCGACTACACGATCACTCATAATTGACGTAAGTACCCTATAGTTATTGATCGTTTACTGCTTGTACAGACTAGGCGATAACACTGCAGTTTCTTAATCAAACGCTTCTAGCGAGCTTATTTACAGGAGGGTCTTAGAAATGTTAACATATTTTTTGTATTTTTTGAAACATCAAAACCGACAGTCAACCCTGATAATATCGACATAAATCTTTTGTGGACGATTGGAAATATAAACTAGCTACTGAGTGCTACTGACTAGTGTCGGATACACGAGTGTCCTTACGGTAGTCCCGAGATCATACGAATATAACTAAAGTGGTGACTGTAATGCGTGATGGAGGACACTATGCAGGGTTTAAGATATCCTACAAATTCGATATAGTGGATTATGGTTCGTTGCTTTTGTTTGTAGGCTGATACAAACGTAAAATAAGCGACTTAAGGAAAAGACAATTTCAAATGTAATCCAGTCACTTGCATATTTTAATGCATTGAAACAAACTTTTTATTTGTATAATGATCCTTAGATATAGTAATTTTACAGCTGAATATAGCTCTCTAAAAAAATATTTTTCACAATGTCCTGTTAGAAGGAATCTTTAGAAACATTACTAGATGATCAGCTCAGCTACTGGCTCTAATAGTACGAATAGATAAATCGGTACTCACCTAAATGCAATATGCCCATAACCAGCTGGACAACGCCGGAAAGGAAGCACAGTAACACTGCATATTCAGCGTTCCTTCCTTGTATCTGCTGATACGTCATAAGTGCCAATAAAGCCGTAGGTCCCAAGGTTATGTCTTTACACGACCCGAATATTATGTACACGAAGCATCCCATAAACGAGGAATATAAGCCGAACTGTAAAAAAACACGACGTGTAAAATATACTTTATGGCAAATATCATGCTGCAATGTTTATGGAGTTCTGCGAGGCTTCGTCAGAAAAACCGTTTGTTAGCAGATGTTCTATCTGGATCATCACACTATCATCAGACATATTATATGACTTTGCTAAACAATTCCTAAGTTTTTTCTATATCATCATTTTCAGCTACAAAAAGACTGCTGCTGGATATAGGCATCTAGTAAGACACAAGTCTCCAGTAACTAATAAATGAAAAAATAAAAACTGATTTTATAAATCTCAGATATTTAACATATTACCATACTTTGAATAGCGTCAGTAATTGAGCAATTTACTGCAATAAACAATTTTTTTGTCAATAGTATTTCAATTTTATCGTGTCCCATATCCATTGATTATAAACACAATAGAAGTTCAATTGTTCAATACTTCGATCAAATATACACTAGATACAACATGAGCGCTTAGAAAATGGCACCAAAAAAGAGTGCTTAAGCACTCTTTCGCCTTCAGTCACGCACCGACCGTTGCATCTAAAACGTCGTAAAACTTTAGACAATATTATTTGAAAAGCTACTTTAAGCTCCAGGAATAAGGTGGAATTTGTGTTAATATATTTGGAATATGTGATCTTTTTGTTTACTTTTTTTAATGTCATGCATCGGTGCCACTTTTTAACAGAACTTTTACAGGGAACTGTGTATCTAGTGTATATTTGATCGAAGGTTCAATACAATAAACGTACATGACGATATTTGTTGAACGTTTGCGGCGTGCTTGTGATTTTTATTCGATCATCAATCAAAATTGGTCAGTCTATGAATGAATTTTGACATGCTTGTACCGTTTATCGGCATGTTTGCCTGGACATTTTCGTGCAGAATGTTAATTCAATTTGTATTCAAAATTTCCTGTATATCATATCTATCTTTCTGTATATATTATCTTTTTATTGCAAGTGTCTGCACCGCCGCCAATATTTATTGTCCTTTGAATTTACCTATGCAGCTAAAAGATGAAGCAGCCAGTATTCTAAATTTTGATAATGAAAAATGTAATATCACGGCAATGGAAAGGTTATACAATACAATAGTAACACGTATCTGTCATTGCAAGGTTATCTAGTACAAATTGCTTAAAGCTGTATGGCCGCGTATTGTACTCAAAAATAATGAATATTCATATTTTGTCGTCAAAATATGCTATGAATATAATAGTACTTTATTATAATTATGAAATTTCACCTGTGGTTCTAATCCGGCCAGCGTGGCGTATGCCAATGCCTGCGGTATGACTGTCAAGCCCACAGTTATGCCAGCTATCAAATCCGCCAGGGCCTTGTCAGAATTATATTCCGGTAGCCATTTAGAGATTGGCAATCTTTTGTGCATTAACCTCCTGCATTTCGTCTGCCTCTTAGAACGGTGTTTGGACGGCGACGACATGGCAATAGTGGTTCCTGCGAACAAAATTCAATTTTAATTGGAATTATCACTGAACGATAAGCGTGTACACACCAGGATAATTGGTTTAAAACTCCATGCATAACTGTCATATACAGATAATATTGAAATTTGCTACCAACCAATTAAAATGACATAATCTGTAAAAGTTAATGATAAATTTTAAATATTTGATATGCGTGTTGATGAAACAGGTTGCATAAATATATAAATTAATAGCTTTAGCGTAATTAATTTAGACTATAAATCGGCTTAATAAGTAATGGAATCAGTATATTATGTAAGAAATAGAATTTAATAAATCAACAACTATTACAGGCTGATAATTAACAAAATTGAATGTTTAAAAAGTGAATCATGGAACGCTAAAGCAAAAGTGGAAAAATATACACAATTTTAATAAAAACTCAGCTCTACAAAATATGATACAATCATAAATGTCGAGACAAAGTTTGCAACAATGTTCAATTCATATTTTCGATATAGTTTGCGAACAACGTATTTACACAGAAACGAACGAGCGCATTTGAAAAATAAGTTCTGTTGTTCATTTACAAAACGAAATCGAAGCCAAAAGTTTGAGGCTAGAAAGACGTATTCTTAGACGTATACCGCAAGTATTTACAGTGTTCGGTTAATACATCATTTGTGTGCTGGCTGACCACACTTAGCAGTATGGAGCAAGGAAGGGACGGTAATATCGTGATGGCAGTATAAGTAACCGAAGCGTTCCACCTTCCTCAGGCCTACAAAGCGCTTTGGCGACGAATATTGGAGTAGTTGATTTAATTTAAGACCCTTTGTGTCGCACACTTCCAATTTCCTAATAAAGGTCCGCCCCCCAAACTGCCGACGAAAAACAAAGGCTAGAAGTTCTTACACGGCAGAGGGCTGAAGTAATCGATGCCTTTATTTTTGCACCAAATAAAATCTGTATTGCGATGAACGATGAGTTTGAAAGCATTTTACTAATTAGAATTATATATTAGTTTCTGGACTGAAAACTTTAATTAAGAATAAAGCAATAAATAAGCAGAACAATAAAAATCACATCACAAAGAAATAAATTATGTTCCACATACAAAGACACTGCCTCAAGATGAGGATGAAACAAATCAATTACTGTCAATTCATCGTGTAAGTGGCAAGTATTGGAAGAAAATTACCTATTAACCGAAAGTGTTCTCGGTCAAAGCGAGAGTGCTGGTCATTCCCGATAATACAGGGGTCGGGCGTGTTAATTTGCGATGGTATGTTACGTAGGTTGCTAATAAACCTCAACGAACAATGTCGTAGGGAGGCTTTGTTGCCCAAACCAGGTGCGTCTGACCAATTATTTGCCCAGATTGGATTGAAGATTTTCATTAACCGTTGTTTTTGTTTGCACATTGTTAGTTTTTATGAGAGTGACGTCGTCATGAAATTGTTTCGTGACTTTATGTTTCATTTGTAATTTTTGCTGTTAAGAGTTGTTTATACTATGAAGAAAAAACGATTATCCTTGCTAAGGTAGGTTTTTAGTTAATTAAGCTGACTATGTTAGAGATTATTATTATTCAATATAATAATTGGTAGGATGCTGTTGTTTATTATACTTCTAATACAAGAAAAGGCTTTACACTAAAAGTATTTTAAATAGCTCAATCTGCAATGGAAATGGAAACGTCGTATACGTTTACAAATACATTCAACTACATGGACCTAGATTCTGGGCAAAAATAATAATAAAAAGAATATCTACAGCTCCACAATAATTAAACGGGACGGTCTTTCTCTTCGGTTGAGAGATGCCATACCTCACAACTGACGTAATGCAGGTTGGTAAATTGCACATTCCTTCGAAATTCCTGTCTATTTCTGGACATTTCTTAAAGACAGCGATAATTAAAACACGTCATCTCATATATACAATTAATATCATACAAGACAGATATTTTTAGTTTAATGTATACTTGGATGCTGTACAAACGATTAGTGATGTGCCGGAAATTGATATCCGTATTTGCAGGAAAAATCCGTCACAGTTTCCGATTCTTTCCAGTTAGTCTATACTTATCGTGATAAAGAGGCGAAGGACAATGAAATTATATGCGTCCTAACAACCGATTGAGAATACACATAATTTAATGATTGCTGAGCAATTTTTTATTTGATATTGTAATCGAAGACATCATTTTTAATTTGAGGGTAATAATTTGCAAGCAGTTGTATTATGTATTTACTTTGACAACCAATTACTTATTGCCTATGAGATCTGGGGGCCGAAAGTCAAAATGTATGGATATGACATTTGGAAACCAGAAGTCACGTGACCGAAGACGTCATTTCCATACATTTTGACTTTCCGCTGGCGTTCAAGCCATTAGAAAAGCGACATTTATTTAGACCCCTGATGAGTTGATTATTTTATTCTAAATTTACATAACGTGGTACGAAAGCGGAACTATTGTGGTATAGCAACGAATATGTAGGTCACGGTAGAACATACCTAGACTACTGTGATAGGCGATTCCGACAATTTGGGCATATGCGAATTAGATTTAGCATTACCACAATAGTAGCCATTAATCATACATTACGAACAAATTCACGCATCCATAGTGCTCATTTCACATAGCAATATTGTTTGGATGTGTTATAAAAAATAATTGAAAAAATGTAAAATTAGTAGACAGAGATTATTAGATAAAGTATTAACATTTCATAGGCATATATTTACTTGAAAAGGCTTTGTTTCATGTAATGTAAATGAAAATAAATAAATAATATCCAACAGTCACACATATAGTCCCGATCCCACACTAAGATCGAGTCTAAAGGATGGGTATTAGGAACTACGAGAGTCTTATCGGTCTCATGATCCTATTCACATAACGTCAACTGTGATTTTTGGTTCAATGGAACTTGTATTTTTAAGGGACAAGTTATTGCATTGTAAATAGACTTTAAAAATGGGAATTATAAATTCGAAGTGTTTGTGCAAATAATGTAATTTTGTAATTATACATTAACTGCCATTTGGCGACACCGGAATTCTCATATTAACGTCTCTACTCCATGAAGGTTTTCTTAATTATATCGTTATAAACTATCATAAATATAGCTTGGCAAAAAAGAGTCTGTTTTTAATGGGGGCGCTAAGATCGAATTTAGTATTAATATTAAATATGGCAACCCGATATACTCACACAGAAAATGTTTAGATACTCGTTAATTTTATTAATAGTTGTAAATAGTCTCATTGTTTATTTTAAAACACAAAACAAACAAAAATCATACAAAAATGTATAAAATGATATTTTTGATAGCGTTGCTATAATTGTTTTTTGTTACCGCATCGCGCACTTTTTGGCCACGTTATACCATAATTCAGTCGCATTTGCATTTGAATAAGAATATTTTTATTTTTTTAGAGTCTCACACTTCGATATACAGAATAGATTCAGTCAGGAGGACGCCTGTTCAAAGTTTCGACTTTTAATTCAATCGCATGAACAATGCGCAAACTCTGGAACATTTATAAAACCAACTTTAATTTTTATTTATATACGGTGTACACGAATGTAAAATCCAACATATTCATCTATGAATAATATATGTTAAAATGTGATACAATACCTAAGGTCAGGGAAATAAAATCTAATGACTTTAAACGTATGATGACCGCAGTTTCCGCACAATTAATAAAAAGTTCGTGGATTTGATTAGACTGCAATAAATAGAAACGCGAAACCTTGAAAGCCGGTTATAGTATTTCATATAAGGCTCATTTTCGTATATAACTTTAGAAACGTGTCATGTCGTTTTCGATAAGAAAAATCTATTTTAAGAATAGATCATAATTGGTTTTCTTCAACGCTTTGTAACAGTCGACCTTTAAGTGGTAGCAGAAAGTAAAAAACCTGATAATTTTAGCACAAAAAATCAATTGGTAGCACATACTCCGACAACTAAATGAAACAAATTTTATCTCTAACAGGCAAATAATTTGAACGATTGCTACAATCATTGTTTTGTTTTTTTATTTATTTCAAATTCATGAATATAGGTGGATTTTAGGAAGTAGGCAAAGGCTGACTAAACCAACACGCACTTCACAAGGCTGAATACTTTTTGTCGATTTCATCGGTGGGTTATGTTTTCATAACAATCACTTTGCGTGCGCAATCTTTCTGCGTGTATCACTGACATTGACCATGAGTCGACGTGATAATATGTGATATAATGTTATCAATATTTCGGTACAATTCACACGTATTTATTGCTTTTAATATCATCGACTAGGATCAATGATTACTGATTATTGTTTTAGTAAGTGCACGAAGTAGGTCGTTAGTAATTATTTTTCAAAACAAACATGAATAGAAGGAAACGATTAAATCATTGTCCCAAGAATCATAAAACCAGTTAGCAAGTAAATATAGTTACTTATAATTTGAGTCTAAAATGTAATATGTTAAATTAAAAGAATAGCATTTTATTACAAATCCAGAGAACGAAACTTCTAAAACGATAACATTAGACCGTAACGTTTCAAAAGGGCCAATAGACAGACAACAAAAATAAAAAGCAACGCTGGCATTTCAGCACATTGAACACATAGTTACGCTTCAAGTTCCACGATGAGATTGATCAAGCTATCCATAAAAGTTGACTGAGACATAGATAAGGATAAAAGCAGAAAATATTACAACAGTTACGGACCACAACGACGGTCCGGAATAGCTGTTGGAATCAACTATCGCGCACTAAACGCCTATCGGGGTTCCACTGGGCAATAATCCACCATCCCAAGGCAGTCATCTATCATTTTGGTAGATAACCACGTAATTCCTAGATCAATCCGTCGACCCTTGCGTCGTCTGGCGAGCTATCAGTCAACGACGACGGGACGTGACGAATGCTCTAGTGAAGTGGAAACCGCAGTCGATAGTGCCGTTTCTACAGGATGTATCGCTGATAGATTAGATACTGACCTTTATCTGACATTTATCTAGGAAAATCGAATTCCAACAGGGACACAAAACGGAATGCGATTGTTTGACGCGGAATAAATAGGGCATATTTGCGAAGCGGAATGTCTATTGCCGTTAATGCCTATCCATTTTGAATTCAAGTGACTATAAATGGTATTTGCGACCTCTTTTCAGAGAAAGTTTTGTGTAGCAAAATGTTATATTGCGAATCGTATTGGATAATGCTTTTCTTTTGTACGTTATAGTGAATCATTTGTATCAGTGCTTTGTATGGGTGATTCTACGATAAGAGGTAACTTGAACGGCAATCAATATTTAATAGGTTTTTTATTCCATATTGTCCAATCATTTACAATCAATTACACCATTTTAATGTACTTCAATGAATAGAGTCACAATTAAATGCTGAAATATTATATTTTTTTCTGAAATTGCCAACAAAGTCCAAAAAAGTATCTACCCTGGCCTGTCCCTTTGCCGATTTTAGTTAAACTTACTGCCGTACCTAATTTGTTTGTATCGCTTTCTAAACTAAATGGTGGCATGGTAAGTATGCATTTGAATAAATATACTACAATAATTTTAAGAAAAAATCCAATAAAGTATGGTTTTTGTGTATATTTTCTGAACTTAAATTTTGTCTCGAATTTTTTGTATCTTTACCCTGGCAAATTTTGTTCCACTACTACCAACATAAAAATAAAACGGAAGTATTGCAAATTCCTCTCAAGAACATCTAACGACGTGAAGTTAGCCACAAATGACAAGCGAGCCGTTAGAGGCCGCCATTTTGCTAGTTGCCGTGACGCGTACGTGCGCTGTAGTGGTCTCGCAAAGTCATTATATCTCTCCCCTGGTAAGTCATAAAAGTTATATTAATGATTTGATTCATTTGTGTAATATTACATTTATTCAATAATAGTGTACTAATTCAAGTGGAATATTTAATTAAGCCAAAAATGTTATACGTCGATTACAATATTTGAATTTATCATGAAAACGTCTTTCCCCTGGCGTATTTCCCCTGCCAAGTTAATTACTACGGAGACACTTACTAGCCAAGGGAGATAAAACATATAAATAAATAAATAAATAACACCCAACAGTCACATACATAGTCCTGACCCCACACTAAGATCGAGTCTTGTGTCGTGGGTATCAGGAACTACGAGAGACTTTTCGGTCTCACAAACACCCAGACCCGGAAGAAATATTTGTGGGCCGCACAAACATTTCTCTCGGTGCGGGGATCGAACCCGCGGCCTCTCGTTTCACAGGCGGCGTCTAACCAACTGTGCCACGGAGGCTGTCAAAAATGTAATCACAAAGTAATTTAAATATAGTTAGATTATACTGAAGTCAGATTTATATTATAATATACCGTATATTGAAGTTTAGTGGTGGTAAGACTTATGTGTCCGCCCGGGTAGCAACCACCGTCCACGAGGTGTAAAGACCGCCATAGTGATCTCCGTTAGGGGATCGCGTTCCGGGATCAGCCAATTGTTTTCCGGTTTCTTTGAGGGCATGAGGTTGTACCGTGTGGGTATTTTCGGTCGTTTGTCGAAGGGAGGAATGTTAATCCGCCGGCGAGGGAGACCCGTAGAAGCGGTTGTCCGCTAGCCGCCCGCGGTATAGTACAGGGGCCCAATCGGGGCTAACCACCTCGAGAGACTGCCTCACCATGCCACGCATAATCTTGGGTGGGTCCGTCGTGCCGGTTGGTGACTGGAAGTGGGATCCCGGCGGCCCATCCCGGGAGGGTACCCTTCCGTCCGGCGGATCAATTCGCTTCCTGCCGACCCTTTCGTACCGGTGCCCATTCGGCCTTCTTAGTGCCCGAACTTAAGCTCCTCGTTGCCTCCTCACCAATCCCATCCTTTCTACCATGACTGCAACCAAACAGAGCAGGTTCTTCAGCGGTGCTTAACCCCACCACCGTGTTCACTATGGAGTTCATTGACATCCGCGGACTCCATACGAACCTCAATGCGGTCCACCACCATCTCGAGACGGCCCGGCCTGCTTTGCTCTTCCTAACGGAGACGCAGATTCGTTGTCCGGCCGATAATTCTTACCTGTTGTATCCCGGTTATTTGCTTGAAGTAAACTTCAAGGCTAAAGCCGCAGTATGCTTGTATTTTTGGTCGGACATCTGCTGTCGTCGTTTCCACTGCATGGAGGACCCCTCCTTCTCCGCTCTGTGGGTGCACGTGGATCTAGGTTCCCAGAGCCGCATCTCCCGCCGGCCGAAATGGTGGTCTTGGGGGATTTCAATGCTCGTCACGAACTGTGGCTAGGCTCCTCCAAGACTGATCATGCTGGCAGAGCTGCCCATGCATTCGCTCTGACTCATGACTTGACACAACTGGTGAACCAGCCCACCAGGATCCCGGATGTGGCGAGTCATGCGCCTTCTCTGCTGGACTTTCTGCTGGCGAGTCACCCAGCCGGGTACCGTGTGACCGTTAGTGCGCCTCTGGGCACTTCCGATCACTGCCTGGTTGGGTCGTCAGTACCGTTCGCATCACCTCCACGTCCCGTGCAGGTTAGGTGGAGGGTCTGGCAACACTCGTCGGCAGATTGGGATGGTATGCGGGAATATTTCGCATCTATCTCTTGGAGGCAGCGCTGCTTTGAGGGTAAAGATCCCTCAGCGAGTGCCAACGCTATTGCTGACGAGATCAGACTTGGAATGGAATATATGTAATATTCCTCCTTCCTCTGAGATCAACAGTAAGGGTCGTAGACGCTCCTGGTCTAATCGTGCATGCGCTGATGCTGTCGGTGACAAACAGGCGGCGTGTCGCGCTTGGATCAGGGGTCGCGCCATGAAAGATCCCAATATCAGTTCCCTCAAAGAAACCTACAACCGTGCCACCAAGGCCTGCAAGAAGGCCTACGTTAGGGCGGATGCCCAGCGCGTTAGCAGGATTGGGCGTGCGTTGGCCGATCACCCAACTAGCAGTCGTGCTTATTGGAGTTGGGCCAGGGCCGTTCAATCTAACTTCTGCCGTCCAGCGTTACCGCCGCTGAGGTACCCAGAAGGGACGCTGGCCCACAAGCCGCAAGAGAAGGCCGCCTTGCTGGAAAATCTCTTTGCGGCTAATACCCGCCTCGAAGACCGTGGTTCCCAGACGCTGCCCACACTGATTGCGGTTTCTCAATGGCGGATATTCGCATCAAGCAGTGTCATGTGCGACGTGAGTTACGGTTTCTCGATGTGCGGAAAGCCAGTGGTCCGGATGGGATACCAGCGGTGGTTTCAAGAGCTTGTGCAGCCGAGTTGTCTCCTGTACTGACTCGTCTCTACCGAGCGTCCTACCGTACAGGTGTTGTGCCGGAATCTTGGATGGAGGCCTGGACAAATGTAACTGGTGGTAGGTCTCTCATATGTGAGAGGCCATCTGGGTGGGTACCACCGCAGTGTCTATTTCTCCCGTCAAACAGCAGTGTAAACGCACTGTTGTGTTTCGGGTTGAAGGGCATTGTAGCCAGAGTAACTACTGGACATATTGAGACTTAACATCTTATGTCTCAGGATGGCGAGCGCAGTGGAATGCCAAGCATTGCTTTGTAATTTAAGGTGTTGTTTGGTTTTGCTACTGTTCATGAGCGGTCGTATCGCTTACCATCAGGCGAACGGCATGCTCGTCTCGCCATTCATAGCAATAAAAAAAAAATGTATGAAGACACGTTAATTTAATTTTTTTTATAATTAATATAAGGCTTTAAGGTGAAAGTATTTAAAAATATCAATAACTAATAGTCTAATAAAATAGATTTTCCGATTAAAAGTTAAGTGTAATGTTTAATAAAAGTTGATTTTATTAATTTAATTCATTATTTCATTGCCCGAATCTCTCCCCTGGTCTAATAAATATCTACCCTGATCTTGACGTCTCTACCCTGGCCTCGATATTTACCCTGGCCTTCTAAAAAGTAATAAAATATGTGTGAAGTGACCTGCCCTTGGGTGAAAAGGTTGATCAATGGGTTAATTAGCATAATTTAACATTTTCATGAAAAAAATCCAACTTTTCTCCCTGGCCGCATCTTCTATGGGCTCGAAACCTCTTATCGTAGAACTACCCGTATATCTATTCTGCTGTCGTGACAATAGTTGAAGAATGTTTTATGTCGTAGGTGATAATACCTTTCATGGGACTATGACCCGCAGTGGGTGTTCTGTTGGCAAGAAGTTTTATTATAGCCTGAAATCGTAGTCACTGGGTTTCGTATAGAGCTTATCAAGAAGAGCAGTCTACAAAACAATCCAACATTTAATTAGCTATTTATTGCCGCTTATTCGAGTCATAATAGCATCATAATGCTTACATGAAATTTACAAGCTTAATACTGATAGTGAAATATCAAATCGCATGGATTACGGTTAATTGCAGTTAATAACCAACGTGGGACCATAAGCAAACAATATTTGGATAATCTGCTATCTGGTAAATAAGGCGTCAGCATTATCCGTACGCAGATAATAATCCTATTATGTTGCATCATATTTGCATCTTATATTAATGTCATATGAATTATAATCGTGTTGTTGTATTATAAGCGTATACTCGTAGGTTTGTCAGTGCCCATAAATAGCATCCAGTTTTAAGTTTCTAACAATCATAGTCTTTAGAAATACCGATGTTAAGTTGTTAGGTCTCAGTATTTTATTTCCAGGTCAGTTATTCCACTAAGTGGTATTCGATTTACTTAAGGAACTCATTGTTTATGGGAAAACTTTTATGGTCATATATCAATAGTCTTGCTCAAAAGCTTCATTTAAGGGACATATTTTCATTATGAGCATTCGGTGTACGTTTTCCGAACTCACTAATACAGGCTTCTGGGTGTGTACGCTTCTATGATATTATTAATAATGTTTTCTATCTAGAATTCTCTTGTAGATTGGGTCACGTGTACATAATAATTGCTGGTCTAGTTTAATAATTTTCTATACAAAATATTATTTTTGACGCAATATAACGTCCTTCAATTTCTGTAGTGTACCCGACACCAAGGATTTAAGTGTCGTTCAAGACACAGAGGTACTTGACATTTTGGATAAATGTGAATACCTTCTCACTTCTCTAATAGTCATATTATCCTAAAATGGCGTCTTATCACTCTAGCATAGAAAAGGTACCGAAGTACTCCTTAATAACTGATCTCCAAACTCTTAAATTCATGAAGAATTCCCTAGTTAGAATTCAATTATAGAGATTCAGTTTTTTTATTACAGCTGAATATTTGTAAGTTTATCTACTAACCTACTTGACCCATCTTTCTGCGTTTATAACGAGATGTTCTTCAACCTACTGGTTCCTTTTACTAGTAACACAATGCGTGTTGTAGAAAGATTTGGCTTATTTGGATACCTGCCAAACATGTTTTTAGAATCGATAAACCAAAAAAATAGTTTGCCTAAATTTAGAAGCAAACCTAAGATCTAAACATAGCCTAACGTTGCCGATCGATCAGTTACAAACGTGGTCACAAGTATGTTTTCAAAGACGCTTATTCATCATATTATAACCATCTTACGGCTAAATAATTCAGAGTACTCAATTATGCTATATGATTGCATTTTTATCGAAAATAAATAAATTGCAAGTTCTTATTCAAAATTCGTGAAGTACCATTTACTGTCTTGAGCTGTTTTCAAGAGTTGGTAATACATGTTGAAAATTCTTAAATATTCTTAAAAACTCTTTTTGGTTTTTATGACTTTATTTAAATGTCTATGAACTTCACTACTTATAAACATATTTATTTTCTAAGTGATTCTTTGCACAAATATCATTTACTTAAATAAATTTCTTATAAGTCCTTTATGTATGTGTGTTGTAATCTGAGGTTGTAATAATTACAAATATTGTACACTCAGTTTATATTATTGTTTAATGTTATAGAAGGAAGTTTGTGTAACAATTGTCGGCAAATATATTTAATAAGAATAACAAAATAAATACAATGACTCCATCAATAAATTTTACTTACTAGCACTTTGACACGTCTTTAAATGTTCCACTTCAAATTTAATTTCGGTCCAGTTATCTTTACAGATAGCAACGGTCAAAAACATAATTATTTTTGTAAAGGTTAAAATATCGATCATAATGCTTATTATTTTGAAATCACACACGAAGCTAATGTCACCTTTTCCACGATTGAACTTATTCAATTTGTTAATGACCTAACCTCTCTCAATCGTATTCCCGATTGAAGAGGAGGCCCGTGCCCTGCAGTGGGATGTATATGGACTGATACAGATACAGTTTTTCTTTCCGCCACAATATGATTGCACTGCATTTCAGAACAATTATGGTGATCTCAGATAAGACATTGGCAACCGATAATATTACACCAGGATACCCGAAATTATATATAGATAATTTTAATTAATCAGGACATACTTAATATTGTGAAATAAAATAACCGATTTCAACTGAGAATAATCTATTTGAACTTGACTTTTGTCGTATATTTTAAGTAGATTAAAGTTAACAGTGAAAAAGCCTTTGATTTACATTTATCTATAGAGAACGTATAGTTTCAAATTTGGATTTTGATGTTTAAAATAATCTTATCAAGTTTCATACTTGTAGTGAAGGTACACTTTAATGATTATTGTTCTAGTATAGTCTTTAGAGTTACTTCGGCAAACTATTCTCCCCTGTAATATATCCCTGACGTCTCCCATTTCTAAATCGACAAAAAACGTCAACGCAAATTGTTACACTCAAAATAAATAACATCTTATGAAAAAGGTGATATATTTACCGTAACAAATCGCCAGAAATGTGAGTCCGTCGATTACGAGACATCGATTTATTCCGCGGCCCGCTCAACAGGGGCACGTAATCGTCATTAATACAATATCTGGCCGTTGTTTTTCTAACGTTCCTAAGATTCTTTAGGGCGATGAGAAAATGCAGTCATTTGTTTTTAAGGTAGAAATTACGCGCCGGTAACTTCGATCAAATATATTCTAGAAACAGGTTCCGGAACAAAATCACACACCAAAAGTGGCCAAAGTTGCTTATACTTATACATTCGAATTTCGAACTACGAGATATAGCAAAAAGTCTACAATTATAATCAACTTCAGGTAACAATAAACTTTATTCCTTTAAATTAAAATTTATTATGTTTTGGACCATACTAAAATCAAATAAGAGCACACGTTTATTTGTGCTATTATATCTCTTGCCGTTTTTAAGCCGTGACTTTTAATCGATTGTAAATTTGATCGAAGGCCGGGTGGCAAATATGAAGTTTTAAATAAACAATAGCGATGATGGATGTCTCTTTATTAAAATTACATTTAGTAATAAGTAATATGTTTTAGTTAATTATATTTTTGGCGGACATTTGGATTGGTAATGATGTATATTATTATATTACGTATGATAAAAAAAGTTAAAGATTAATTTTTACCTTTCCATCTACAAATAAAATAACAAATCAGTAAAGGTACTATAATTTCCTAAGTTTAATAAAATCTTCTGCCAAGCAAATATATTTTACAAAGATGCATAATCTGCACTTCCCAAACTAATTCTACTGAAAAAGTGATCAGTACTTCCACGGCACCATTAGTTCGCATTTAAGAAGTCTAATGCCTTATGTGCGATAGTATTAAGCGGAGATTTGATCATTATCTCTCAAGTTTGTTACTGCGTGGAAATTGTTCTTTTAACTTTTCTAAGATAAAAATGTTCCTATCGCAAGACTCCAAGTCTGGCAAAACCCGAATTCCCGTGGCCAAATAAAATTGTTTTCAAAAACCTTCATTATAACATTTTTGGTTCATGTTTTCAAAATCATAATATTTGCACTTATAGTTATTATCTGCTTGATTAAATTGAGAGGTTATATTGTAAAACATATTAATTATTAACCAAAATAAACATCTATTTGCATTTACATGTATCAGCACTCATGTTCACACATGCTTTGTTATTTGAAGTATTAAGATATAATTTATTATTCAGTTGTTATGATAAACCTAAATAATTTCAATTCAGTTAAATTGAATTTCAATATTTCAGATTTCACATTGTCCTCGTATTCAAGTTATTCAATGAATTTTGTATGAAAATTAAAATATTTTCAAATCTTAAAGTGGAATAATATCTCTTTAAGCACTTGTATCCAGTCGTTGTGGAATGTAGAACATTTCCCCTACATATTAGCGGCGGTCAAGTGTGTCCGATGTCGAAACACGAAACTGACATTTATACTCCCCGCGTGTACTGAAAGCCCTAATCATGACCAGCACATTGCCTATAATAAACCCATGAAGCGGTACAGATTAAAGCAATTTAAAATCTGGTCGCGTACTCGTTCACAATGGATGATAGTGCACATCTGCAAAGGACCCGAGAGCACCTAACAAATTACGGAACCCGTGTTGGTCCAACGATTACAAGTCGTCGATTCATCAAACGCTTCGGAGGGTGCAGCACGTACTTCTTTCATCTATTCCACCCGTCCAAAAGCCGATCAGTCAACGCTATCAGAAGTCACCCCTGACGGCAACGCTCCCTTTAACGTGAAACGAAATTAATTTTGAGAACGTCTCAAAGGTTCACCTGATTTGGAAATCGATTACAGAAGCTATTATTCAAGTTAAAACGTTATAAAATTAAAACATCAATCATTATGAGTCAAATTGTGCGGCTGAAGAGAAAGGAAAGCATTTGTATAATAAAGATCGTAAAGTTGTAATAGCTTACTCGGAACAGTGGTACTGTCACTGAAATCACTGAGGTGTTTGGATTTGTCTAGGAATTTTCTCACAAAATTGCGTATACCTACTGTGTTATGTCATAAAATACACTAATGAGAGATGGAAAACTGACCTGCGAAGTAACTCATTTCATCGTCACAAGAACTGATAAGAAGTTAATATGTTGCTTGTACTTTAGTATTAAACGTCGCATTTATCAAATCTTAAAGTGAAATTGAGTGTAATTATGGAATGAGGACAATACTAAGCCAGTATAGTCCATGTATTTTACGACTATATCATATATTTTATCTGTTTACACTCCGTTGAATACTTAGAGGTTGAATATGATTTTTGGCATAGGAGAGTAGCTCGATAAGAAAGTAGACAGGAAAAAGGAACAAAATATAAAACTACCAAATTTCTCGTATCTATGTTTATATGCATATGTATCCCACTATATAATGTATTGATTACCACCAATGAAGCAACTTTGCGATGTATTTTTTTAAATCATTTATTTATGCTTCATATACAGAGTTGTGTACAGGCGGACTTAATGCCTGAGGCATTCTCTACCAGTCAACCTTTGGATGGTTAAGAGAGAAAATTAGTAGGCACATAAATTCAATAAATTTGAATGTTGCAAGTTTAATAAAAACATAAATACATACACACAAATTATATAAATAAAGCTACGCATACATATATACATTATACAAAAGTACATATATAAATATATAATGTAAATAAATATGTAATTATTTTATGCAGTCGGATATGAGGTCATAATAATATTGTAAGTTCCTTGGGGATGAATTAAAGAATGTCAACTGGCTAGTAAAAACTGTTAAAACTCAATATACATTAAGATCCGACCTAGCTTCAATTTACATCACTTCACATTCATTCAGTCTTTATCGAGCAACGGGTGAAACAGATATCTTCGTATACATAAGAATCACTGGAAACTATTAGTACTGAATGTAAAATATGCTTCTCGTTTCTGAAGAATTTACTAAGAACCTGTACTTCTAAGGAGATTACTTGTTCGCGGAATTCAATATTTCAATAGAATATCAAACATTTCAAATAAGATATCTTTTAGCCAGTGCCCTCATGGCACACTTGGTTGGACGTCGGCTGTGAAACGAGACGCCGCGGGTTCGATCCCCGCACTAAGACAGATGTTGGTGTGATCATTTGTTTCGGGTCTGGGTGTTTGTGAAACTGAAGTCTCTCGTATTTTTTGATACCCACGACATAAGACTCGATTGTATTGTGGGGTCAGGACTATGTATGTGATTTTTGGGTGTATTTATTATTTATTAGCTGCCTTTAATAAAAATTCTTCGTTTATATATGAGTTTGGACGACTAAAAGTCATGATCGATATGTATTTGTTAGTGATAAAACACCTGATAGATCTTAGGTTTGCGGTTCTCGTTCGTGGAACTTGAAATGTGATAAACACGTCCGTGTGGCATGTTGCTTTTGAATAAATTAAATAAATACCAAACAGTCATATACCTAGTCCTGATCCCACACTAAGATTGAGTCTTGTGTCGTTGGTATACTACGAGAGACTTTTTGGTCTCACAAATACTTGAGACACGATACAAATATCTGTGGTTCACACAAATATTTGTTTCAGTGCGGGGATCGAACACGCCTCGAACGGCCTCTCGTTTCACAGCCAGCGTCTAACCAACTGCGCCACGGACTATATAAACTTGAAGTATTTATTGTAATAGTAAGTTAATAATGTAGTATGCAAATATAATCGTCGACACGTTTATGTTGTTATTGCAATAAATTATTATGTTAATTAACATCCTTAATTGACAATTGACCAATGCAGTGGTTTTGAAAAGAGCAACTCTAAAGTTTCTTGCCCATTCTTCTCTAATGAAAACTACTTTCCGAACCGGGTGGTAGATAAAAAATAACATCTAAATCTAAAAAATAGAATCTAAATTATGTAGAACATCTTAATGAATTCAATAAATTATTTTCATTTCATATCAAATATGATCAACAAATAATTAATATAAATAGGTAAATAAATAACACCCAACAGTCACAAACATAGTCCTGACCCCACACTAAGATCGAGTCTTGTGTCGTGGGTATCAGGAACTACGAGAGAATTTTCGGTCCCACAAACACCCAGACCCGGAAGTAATATTTGTGGGCCTCACAATCATTTCTCTCGGTGCGGGGATCGAACCCGCGTCCTCTCGTTTCACAGGCGGCGTCTAACCAACTGCGCCACGGACTATATAAACTTGAAGTATTTATTGTAATAGTAAGTTAATAATGTAGTATGCAAATATAATCGTCGACACGTTTATGTTGTTATTGCAATAAATTATTATGTTAATTAACATCCTTAATTGACAATTGACCAATGCAGTGGTTTTGAAAAGAGCAACTCTAAAGTTTCTTGCCCATTCTTCTCTAATGAAAACTACTTTCCGAACCGGGTGGTAGATAAAAAATAACATCTAAATCTAAAAAATAGAATCTAAATTATGTAGAACATCTTAATGAATTCAATAAATTATTTTCATTTCATATCAAATATGATCAACAAATAATTAATATAAATAGGTAAATAAATAACACCCAACAGTCACAAACATAGTCCTGACCCCACACTAAGATCGAGTCTTGTGTCGTGGGTATCAGGAACTACGAGAGACTTTTCGGTCCCACAAACACCCAGACCCGGAAGTAATATTTGTGGGCCTCACAATCATTTCTCTCGGTGCGGGGATCGAACCCGCGTCCTCTCGTTTCACAGGCGGCGTCTAACCAACTGCGCCACGGAGGCTGTCTGATATAATTTACTCAGAACCTGTTTGCTTATTATGCAAATAATGAAAGCGCATGACGAAGGCTGTTTATATTACGATTCATAGAATCATTTAGATGAATGGACCTTTGGTCAATTTATTTCATACTATTCGATAAATTTGAATACGCTGATTGATAACAGTTGAAATTACAATAAAGTGAAATGCATTCATTGCTAGATATATAGCAAGATGAGCATGCATTTCGCCTAATGGTAAGCTATACGACCGCTCATGGACAGTAGCAAAAGTAACCAACACCATGAAATACAAAACAATTTCTTGGCATTTCACTGCGCTCGCAATCCTGAGACATAATATGTTAAGTCTCAATAAGTCCAGTAGTTACCCTGGCTAAAATGTCCTTAAAATTGAAACACAACAGCGCATTTACATTGCTGGTTGGCGGGAGAAATAGACATTACGGTGGTACCTACCTATCCAGGCCGCCTCTCAAATATGAGAGACCTACCACCAGTAAGATGTTATTTGCAACTGTTTTAAAAAAATATATGCGGGGAGTGTTTACCTGATCTAAGTTTGTTCGACACGATGCGACGGACTTTAGAAGTTAAAACTAACTTTGTGCTTAGTTTCATAATATACGATTACGCTATTAAAAATGTGCTGATTCCTATATCTATTAATACACTACGTATCGTTTTTATAGTAATATTGTTTACATTTGTCGATCAACTATATGTTGAGTAGAAGTTACATTTCACGGAATTAATAAGGTTTTTGTTCCACCAATTATCCTTGAAAACGAAACCTAATTTCCATGGTGAAATTTGAAACGGAGTTCTGTACAGTTAATAGTTGGGCCATACAGTTCCACTTTTTATAATAGAAAATGAAATGTAGTCTTTTGAACCAATGTCCTTAAAACAATTTTAAATATCGAATTCTCTAGATAAAGTTAATTCTACTGTTCTTGAATTTACAAGTTTAGATTGGCGCCTTATTAAATGTAGATAATATGTTTTGTTGTCACATCGGCGTTTTTATAGCACCCAAATAAATAATTTAAGTAATAAACTGTCATAACGGTTCCAAAGTTTGCAGCAGATAAGCTATCCGCGCATAGGGATTTTGTAAAATAATCCCTCTTAATTCGTTAAGTTAAACCCGAGAGGCTATATTTCAAAACTCTTCATATTTATTCGCCTTTACATTTTTCTTATGAAGCAATATCACCAGTCAGATCACGCAGGCTCCAGGTACTACGTTACCTTAAAAAGTTAGACACTATAATACGCTGTTTTGGAGCGAGCGTAAAGCGTTCACGGCATCACAATTAGGCGAAACTCAATCTAAGAAAATAAAATAAGGTAAAAGCACCAATGCCCGACACTGAACCAATAGATGACACTTTCGAAAAAATATTTTCTAATAAGAAATCTAAATATTTTAATGACATTGCTCCTAATTTTAAAGCCACCTCGTACCATTTATGAGACATGCCCAAAAGCTTGTTTGCACTGTCAGAAGTAAATTTCAATTTTTTTGTTAATTTACCACAAACAGTTTGAATTCGCGCCATTATGCGCGTAATTCTTAGCGTTTTTCTTAAGGAACTGATTTTCAAACGGTATGGTTTTGTCTTATATTATATGACTTTTGGCTATATCGGGTTTTGGTATTATATGGATATTACATTATTGATTTATTTGGACCATTTCCTTGTTATTTTGGCTTGTTTTTGTATAATTTTTTATTGGTGTCTACTATTAGTTCCAGAAATTGATCAAAATCTAAAAGATGACATGTGTGAACTTGGTAGTTTATTTTATTTATTTATGTTGTGAAAACAACATTCATATCTGAGTTTCGTTTGTTGTACACTAGGCTAATTAAAAGAAGACAGTGTCAACTATTAGAGTCTACTAGATGTCCACTACTAGTATACATTAAATTCAGATTACGGTTCGAGCAATTAAAAATGATAAGATGAATTAAGATCAACTAAGAATGATGAGATGGGAAAAAGAAAATCAATAAGAAAGATAATTAATTAGAAATTGATATAGGACTAATAATAATAAATTTATATACAGGTGAAGAAAATTACCACGAAGAAAATAAGATCACACCTGATGATAATGTAATTTTTAAGTCCTTGAAAGAAAGAAGAAGATATTATATATATTTTGTTACTTAATTAATTCTAAAGCACAATCTGTGCTCGGTTTGATTTTAAATTATAATTTTTTGATAACACATAATATTGAAATGATGTTGTAGTCATGTCTATTATTGGTGCCAATTGATGTCTATCATTGGGGCATCTGATTTTTTTATACTGTCATCTATTAGTGACTACGGCAATCCTAAGAAAATTTATTTTTTTTATATAAAATAAAGCAATCTTAATTTTATTATTATAAAATAGTTACATTTCAAATGTTGCTCTAACAGTAAAAGAAAATGTAACTTTAATTTTTTGAAAAACATTTTTGAATTTTGAGAATTAAGTTTGATTTATCCTTAAATTGTCTACTATTGGTGCTTTTACCTTAAGTTGAAAATATGGATTTCATAAAGATAGACAATGTAAGTGCTGACATGTGTGTTCGTGGGTACGCTTAGCAAGAATACTAATACCGAGTCGTGTTACACAACAAATCAGAGCTTATTGTGAGCTAGACAGCGACAGCGGATACGTGACAACTGACACCAGACATGCTGCTAGATAGGACACAAAAATAGCACACTTACTTTTTAATATCCGCCGTAACTTTTACCAAATGGACGGATTTAGATACGACAATAAAAGAAACAAAAGATTTCCCAGTACTAGAAGATTAATTAAGAGACAATCATAAAAATACGCGCGCAAACAAAAGGAAAAGTGGCTGAAATATGTTGAATGAAGGTATTAAGGTATAGTTGAGAAATTGAACACTTTTTTATTTAAAAATGCGGTTTAATGCAGATAAATTTATTATGCAAATATATTTGACATCAGAGGAGAGTATGACTGAAATTTCGCCGGATAATTTAAGTAATGGATCGGAGATATTGATGAGCTTTGTGCCAGCACTACGTGAGTGATTGGCGCTAGACCTTTGCATACCAATGGGAGCTGTGTTTAAGGGGACGTTTGTTAGGAAACTCGGGAGTTCTACATCTAACTTTGACCTAGTGACGGGAAGAGCATGCCTAATCAAGACCAGAAGCAACTGTGTTGACGGAGATTGAGTATAGAAATGCACGCTCTAATTTGCTGCTCTTCATATAATAAACAAAATAGGTTACGTTACGGCACACATAGCAATAGATCTTTAATAATTAAATGTAAGTAGAGGTTCATTTTAACCACATTTTTTGCTAAATAACAAGCAATAAGAAAGAAATATTTTACGACCTAATACTCCGTGCCTTTTCTCGGAATTTAATTATAACTCCAAAATGTTATCCGATCTATTTTCATAAGAAAGTGCCCTAGAATAAAATGTAATCTGGCGCGGCTTTTTAGGTCGAAACAATAGCCAAGAGTTGACCGGTTAATCTACAAGAATTTATTTAGTTTAACCAATGAAAAATATAATAGTAATTAAATTGAAATTTCAACGTCTTAGAAAAAATAGCTAAAAATATAAGAGAAGATATACTGAGTTCAATGACCTCTTTTGGAAGTATGCGATGAGTGGGGGCGATTTGTGATGATCTTAAGTTTGTACGTGGTATTTTGGCTATTCTTTACATTATTTCAATAATACATTCATGATGAAAAGGTACTGGTGATAGGTCTCCCATGTGTGAGTGGCTGCTTGGGTTAGTACCACTTTAATGTCTACTTTTCCCGCCAAACAGCAGAGTAAATTCAATGTTGTGTTACAATTTGAGGGACATTGTAGCCAGAATAACTTTTAATCTTATGTCAGCACAGTGGAACTGTCACGTATAGCTTTGTAATCCATGGTGTTGTTTGGCTTTGCTTTTGTCCATGAGCGGTCGTATCGCTTACAATCAGGCAAATGACAAGCTCGTCTCGCCATTCATTCCGTTAAAAATGTATCATAGCTTCTTATTTCATCGTCACGTTTCTTGTTTCAACAAATTAAGACAAATGACAATAAAACCGTGTACAAAATGGTAAACAGCATGAACGGTATTTGTTCAGGTGAAAACGTAGCATGACGAATAAAATAATTTAGCAATAAAATAATGAAACTTGCAATATATTATAAAGAAGATACGATGATTAAGATCATCTGATCTTTATTATTTTGACACGGAAATGTTACTATCCCTCCTTACAGAGAAAAAAATGTAACTTGTGTTTACTCAATTATTACATTAATTACACTAATTCTACATTAATTCTCGAATTTATAGCTATAAGTACGCGTTGTTCAATAAATTTATTTTGTTGTATATCTCTAAAGATGCGTGTACCAAATACTACATGTGTTTTTGACATTAATTTTAAGAAAGTTCAAACTGAGGAATCACTATAAATAGCCCTGTAGACCTAAATAGAACCGACCACCACAAAGATAATTTGTGGGTTAGATCAGAAATTACGTTTTTTTCTCAACCTGACAACATAAACATGAATCTCTAACAAATATTTTTGGCGAATCATAGTTATTATAAGAAAACAATGCAGTATTGTCAACAGACCTCACACACCTCTGACACCTCGGACTTTTCGGGAGTCATGTGTGTAGTGATAGTCAATCACCACGCACTAAAACGGTGAAGGAAAACATCGTGAGGAAACCTGCGATTTTTAAAAATTTCTATGGTATGTAAGTCCGCCAACCCGCACTAGGCCAGCGTGATGGACTATATGGTCTAACCACTCTCAATCGTACTCTCGATTATAGAGTAGGCTCGTGCTCTGCAGTGGGACGTATATGGGCTGATAATGATGATGATGATGATTGTCAACAGATATAATACAATAGTATACAAACAACTGACTATTTCAAACGTAGATTTCAACGAATGTTACAAATTTTGATGGCTTTGGCACATTTTCTACAATATTAATGTTGTCCTTTCTCTAAAATTCGTATTTCATTCATTATTATGTCAGGAAATATATTCATTGACTAACATATAATATATTAATATAATTGTTTTTACTAAATGGCATTTTAAAGTAAGTAAGTATTTATAAGGCACCATAAAATCATATAAGAATATTAAATAAGAAACCAAGCAGTGGTTGCAAAACGGGGACACATCCTTGAATTTTAAACATTAAAAAGACAAATTTTCAGAAAAAAAAATATCATTTTCGTTAGATATACAAGGCTATTAAAGTGAATAAATATTATATAATAAACATCTCAATTTACATGAATAGATCAAAACAAATTATATTACGATATTATTGGTTATTTATATCTTAAATAGGTAATTTACTCATAATTTACTGAAGCACTATTTGATAGGAATCTTACGGCAGCATTTTGAATATCATATTATACAAACGACAAATTAACTGGAAATAAATGTACTTAGAAATATTGAAATATGAGGATCAAAATAAAATATAATGATACCGGATCTGATGCTTATGTTTGGTGACTGCGTCGATAGTGAAGTTGTACTACGGTACGGTTGCAAAGCTGACGTCTCGGGTTCGAATCCCGACAAATTATATTGGACTTTTCTATTAATTATCAGCCCGGAGGATAAAAAACGTGAATTTATGTATGAATTTTGTTTAAATAATCATTAGTTAATTTTATTATAATACGCTTGGGCTGTTAAATAGCGCAAAATAATTTTCCACTTGCATTTCCTCATGAACTAACAAATATTATTAGTGACACTGGAAACTTTGTTATATTTTACTCAAAACTATAAATTACACAAAACAAGTATTGACAGATGAGATATAAATATTATATCTAGATGTTTTCTATGAATTAAATTAATCTACTTCGCGCCTTATTTATATAACAATATGGAAATTTGGATTATGGCAAAAGAATGTGTAGTTTATGGCGACGTTTTTACCTCAGAATTTCACTTGTTTACTTATAGTGAGTGAAAGTATTTATCAATACATACTTCACACGCACCTAGACAAAATAAAAAAAAAACAAGCAAAACTAATAAATAATATATTTGTACGGGTATCGCTCTACCATTGACGCAGAAAGGCAAATGCTAAGTCATCGCGTTAATTGGCTGTCATTCTCGCTTATATTTGTATCTGTATCTGTATCAGCCCATATAGGTCCCACTGCAGGGCACGGGCCTACTCTACAATCGAGAGTACGATTGAGAGTGGTTAGGCCATATAGTCCTCCACGCTAGCCTAGTGCGGGTTGGCGGACTTATATTTGTATACATTTCTTTAATTGTAAAAAAATATGTAATATATACGCACATAACCCATCAAATATTTTTTGTAATTTTCCGAAAGGGTTGATGTTAAGAGGGCAGCCAGTTGTAAGCTTGTATGCTAATTTATTATGTAACATATGATGGCACATGGTAAAAAAAAATATACTGCAATTCAATTTACATGGGTCTCCATGTAAATTGATATTTTGGTAAAAGAGGAGGCAGAAGAGGATTTGAATAAAATAAATTCACATTTCATATTAGAAACCGCCTATTATAATACTATTATAATAGTAGTAACCGCCTATCATATGTATAGCTTGATTTCAAATTTTGGAATTATTAAGACTTATTTTTCATTATAGTGTTTTGAAGATGATACAAAAATATACAAACACTTTCTGTTCTTTTATCGAATTGTAAAGTAATTAATTACACTAATATTTAATACAACAAATCAATTGTCTGGCTTAAAAGTAGGAATTAATTTGAACTAAATATTTCCGAGTAAATCGATTGGAACACAATTAGAACTTATTAGATCAAAGCGTAATATATCCGCATACGTAACTAATGTCTAAAAATAAATATCCACTTACTTTTAGTTATAAAACACAATCACAATAGTGAGTAAAAAAAAAAAACATCAACGCGAAATGCGCGCTGCGTATGCGCACGCAAATGTCTTGGGAACAAACGTTCACCGCACACGAAGTACGTAACACTACTGTCGCGAGTCGAACTCGGTTGACGGTACACAGGCCGCACTACGTGGTTTAATAAGATGTAATAAACTGTAACAATACACCCATTGTCAAGTTTATAAACTTTTATCTATTCAGGACTTCAAATTTCGCCATTATGCATATGATAACAGATTAATAGCTTAATCACAGCGATATGATTTACTGGTGCGAAATAATCAGAACTCATTAGTTGCAGACAACTATATGTTAGATGGATTGTTTACTCGTTTTTTTATTCTATGAAGTAGTTATTAATTATACAGTTAAGAGGCGATTTACATTCACTGGGTAATCTATTGTTATATTAATTTGAAAAAACGTTAAATGATAATGATATTGAATGTTGAAAAGAAACAATATATTTCTTGCGAAAGTGTGGGAAAATTTGTTTATCATAATTATATGTTGCAATAAGTAGGCATTGTATTTTGAAGGAGTTCTCTTGACTGTATGTTAAATATTTTTATCTTCATTGCATACCCATTAAACAGCATGCAACAATTTTCTACAAGTTAATTGCAAGTATAGATACATAGTATTGTGCTAATCAAGTAATTTGTATTTAATGGTATGGGATTTTCCAGTATCTCAAGCAGGTTAATGGTGATCAATTTTTATATTTTAACTTGTTTTAGCATGAATTATTATTTCCCTTTCAAATCTGTCATGGAATAAATCTTCAAAGTTCTTTTTAGGGTAAGATGTTATGAAATAGCTTTTTTACTTTTAATGCCATTATTATAAATTTATTAAGATTACCAATATTTGTTTAAATTAAAACCTGAAAAGATTATATGGTAATTACTTATTATGCAGATATAATGGTGTTTAAATAATCTGCTCAAAATATGATTAGCATAATTAGGTGTAATTATTTAAAATTATTTAATCCACAACTTCAAGTAAATGTGAAAATAAATAAAAATATTTCATGTAAAAAAGAAAGCTGAGAAGCCGATGGTAATGTATTCCAAATAGTCCTACTGCGTGGCGGAGGCCTCCTCTAAAATTCAGAGTATGATTGAGATCTATAGTCTGCCTACCCCTATGGGATACATCATACAGGAGTGACAATTATACAGGACATAAATAAATAATAATAAATAAAATAACACCCAACAGTCATATACATAGTCCTGACTCTATACTAAGATTGAGTCTTGTGTCATGGGTATCAGGAACTACTAGAGACTTTTCGGTCTCACAAACACCTAGACCCGAAATAAATATTTGTGGGCTGCACAAATATTTCTCTTGTTGCGGGGATCAAACCCACCACCTCTCGTTTTATAGGCAGGGTCTAACCAACTGTGCCATGGAGCCTGTCAAATTGACATGTATTGTCTTAAGAAATTGAGGCGCTTTAAATTTGTAGTTTACTTCTTTACCACATAAATATGTTATACACCCAGATGCTACAGCTTTTTTTCCAGCTGATTGCTCTACAGAACAAACTTACAAATATTTGTGATATTAAAAAAAATGCTTAATATTATATACCTATATCACTTTTTTGCTTAGAACTATAAATATAATGCAGGTCTGATTCAATATATTAAAATCTATCAAGGTCGCTGGTTCGATACCTCACTGAAACAAATGGTTGTGTGGCCCAAAAGTATTTGCCTTGGGTCTGGGTGTTTGTGAGATCGACAAGTTTTTTGTAGTTCCTGATACCCACGACACAAGACTGAATTAATCTTAATTTAGGGTCAGGACTGTGTATGTGACTGTTGGGTGTATTTATTATTTATTTATTTATAGGCCAAATAAATAAATAACTGTTGCTCAAAACGCATAATGTATATACATGTTTAATTATTTTTGGAAGTAAAGAAATATAATAAAATTAGTATGTTTCGTTACGCAAAATTTATTTTGTAAATAGAACACAATGCCTATCATAAAATAAATTAAAATATATTGTTACTAAAATAATTGCTTCAGTACAATTTTTCATAGCACATACAACGAAAGTGTTAGTGGTAATTGCTTAGTTTAAGGTCACAGCAAAATAATAACAAACTGTTATAACATCACCATATTTCAAAAATAAACTTTTACCTTACCTACTTGCTCGAGAAACACTGAATACTTCTTGAGAACTCTCACTAATTATATTAAGTTTATACCATTTTCCATATTAAATAATTGTTTCTTATTTAAAAATGAGGAATTATGTTATAATTCTCATAAATAGGACATTCTCCACGCACGAACAAATCACCAACATTGATTACGAAAATACTGATCTGTCAAACTGAAATAATCGGTTCAAAGTACACACGCTGTGTGTTAGTTAATTGTTGCCAAATAGAGCGAGATAGCTTATGTGCGTTTGTTCAAGAGTGTTTGAAGTAGCAATACAAATCAACGCTGTAAATACTGTTACATGGAGCTGGAACGTATTAGATCAACGTTCGGAAATTGCCAACCTCCGTTTACGTTGACAATTGACAACTTAACCATTAGATTCCATCTGCACCGGCGCGATTTCAACGCGCGATAAAAAAAAAATTGCAATGAGACAAAATATGTAAATCTATTAGCTTGTTCACACGACGCATTTTTATTAAACGCTGTCGGATTTTCGACGTTGAGCGTCGGATGTAAAATTTTTATATCATATGAACATAAATATTGGGAACGGTTAAAAAAAACCAAAGTAAAGTAAAGTCAAAGTAGATACTTTTTCAACGCCCGTGCAAATGGGGCCTTAGGGTAACTAATGGGACGGCGCTTTAAAAGTAGTCTATGCTAAGTTTCTCTGCCTACGATATGCTCCGAAAAATGGCAATGCGTAAGGACTTGTAACATTAACATCCATTAATCTTTTTTTTTTCTCAATAACATTTAAATAAAGCACGAATAGTGCATTGCCAAGAAGAGAGAAAAAAACATTTAAATAAAATCAAATTAAATAATATTTTCAGATTATCAAAATAATTATGCGACTTTTTTTGTGAGATTGGAAGCGCCAAGCCACTTGATAAGTGGTCGGTCTGCCGTTCCTAAAATTGATATGGAGTATGTGTGTTGTAGTCTTCGATTATTTAATTATAATAGACACTAGATTATAAGTAACATGAAGAAAAATAGAGAAAACCATTGCGTGTGCAAGTTTAATCGTGCTAGTGACCGAGGTCTTCATGTTCTTCCACGTTTTATGGAACTCTTGGCTATTCCAATAAATTATCGCATGTCTATCTCGTAAGAGCTGGCATTAGTGATTGTAGAGTCGAAATAGACGAATTTCTCTACAATTTAAGAAATAAGCGCCCCGTTAGGGTTTAGTTGTTTCGCGCGATCCACAACCATGAATTTGGTTTTGGCCTTATTAATCCGTAGGCCTAGTGTGCCGCTTATCATCTCCACTCTATAGATAGAAAGGTCTCCCAATTGGATAATAGTGTAACTATTTCGGATTCGCTTTCAGCTAAGAGAGTTGTGTTATCAGCGTAACAAAAAATGATCATTTGCATGCCATCAATGCGCATGCCTCCATCGCAGTCGTCACAAGTATATCTCATGATAAGCTCTCTGTATTCTGTATGCGTTTTGTCTGATAAATTATTACTAAAGCCTGGTTATTGCGGTATATTGATTGAAGCCAGCCACGGACTTTTCCCGTTCACTCAATAAAATGCTTTAGTGTAATCGACAAAAAAAATGATTACGGGTGTGTTGAATTCGTAAGCCTTTTCAACCAATAGCCTCATGTTCAGTATATGTTCTCGCTTACTTCTACCTTTGATGAAACCCGCTTGCTCCAGCGGGATTTGCCAGTCAGATAGAATAGGATCCTATTGAGAATGTAGATCAGTACTTTGCTAGGATGGGTTATAAGCGTTAAGGTACGCTAGTTGTGGCGTCCTTTGATGGACTTCTTATTGACCCTTTCTTATGCTATGTAGAATTATGGACTTTGTCCAATCTTTTGTATACTCTCCACTGGTCCAGAGTTTGTTGCGAATCGTATGCAAGATGTCAATACCACTGCCACCAAAATATTTAAGGATTTCAGCAGTTACGGTGTCAGTACTAGAGGCTTTCCGGATTTTCAGCGACCTTAGAGCTGTTATTTCGGAGCCCGGAGATGAATTATGTCCCGTCATACAGCATGTCAATGTAGATAACAATATTTTTTCAATACAACACACATTAATTTGTTACTTTCATGCCTAGTTATTTTGTCCCTGTTCTGCCCTATTATCAATTTGTTTTGCAAGGAACCGTAAAATTCATTCAGTAGCCCGCCTTCATATTAAAGCCTTTCAATTTTGCTCATCCTATTTTCGGCAATGAGTAAAATCCGGTCAACTGCGGTATCATAAGCGGAAGGTAAACATGGAAAATGAACTCTATTACAAATTCATTGCTACACTATTTCCGATACAAATGACATATTACATCAATGGAAAAAAACAGTCATGCATGATCGTACCCTTTGCGAAGTGGGACCTACGTACAACCAACTTGCTGGAGTTGCTAACGTAATACGGTTCAGTAAACTTGCTAAACATGTTTCTACTTTGTTATTCATTGGGCTGGACACTAGATACCTGTGTTCGTACTTATTTTACTCAGTTTATTTGTTTTGTTATCCAGTTAGCGTTTCTTTTTGTGAATATTTTTATTATTCTCTTTTGTGACTGGAAGTTTGCAACTGTATCTAGTTTAAGATGTCTTTTGTAGAGTATGTGTAATTTATTGTATTTCTAAGTTAAATTCGTTTGCTGTTGAATATTGACTTCATTGTTCACGAAAGTCATAATTTTTGCCGTCGCTAACTTTATTTTACTTTATTTGTATTCTTTGTCATAGTAGTAACCTTCTTTAGTCACAGAAAGTCCACAGTCGAGTTCAACTGTTGTTAGTTAACAATTAAGTCTAGGCAACATCATATTTTCATAAACACGCTATTGGAAAGATGTGGTAAATCATTGCTATTTCTATTTTTTGTATTTTGCGTGAATATTTTATATAATATATTTATGCATTTATAAACTCTGAAGCCTTTATACAAACACAGTTCGTACGAAGTAACAGATCGGACTGAATTTATCCTAGATAAATGCAAAGTTAGTTTCTTGAGGATAACTGATAAAGTTCTTGATGTGATTCAAGTTGCGCCCAACGGCTGTAAACTTTTAATTCTTTTTATTGCAATGAAAATATAGACATAAATTAATTCGCTGAAATAATGTGTTGATTTTCTTAATATTAAAATTGAACACTTATGGCTAGGTTAGGCCTAATTTATATATTATGTTTAATGCATTAATTTAAAAAGTAAAGATAGGCCATTCAGTTTATTTGGAGTATTAAAAAGATAGCCTTGAAAATCGCGTTAAAGTGAAAATTAAATTTCTTGTAATAGATTTTGTTTTAACATTGATAAGAATAGTTTTTTTTACTAAATTTTCTGTCATAATAAAAGCAAGCATTTTCAATATCGTGAGCGACGACTAATTTCAGCAAAGCACTACGGTAGATGCAATGGAGCGTCGCACCACTTATGTTTCAACACTTTACAGTATGTATTTATGTTTAGTTTAATGTTTATGTCCAGCCGTGGACTTACCATAGCCAATCATGTTTATGACGATCATCTTAGTGTAATTTGGATAGATATTTCGATGTGTATATTGTTGAATGACGAGAGGGAATTTAATAAATCATAATTAAACTTTCATATAAATTTGAATTTTGCCTGAAAATATTTTGTTCAGGTATTTTTTTTTTCGAACAATTTTGTATTTATAATTAAGTTTAATATTATAAAGCACTAGCATTCAATGTATTCAACTTAAAATACATTGAAAATTTCATTTAAAAGTTGTATTTTCGCAGCGAGTTAAAAAATTTAAACATCCTTTCCGTGAAATTTAGCCTATTATCTTCGCGGGGACAATAAAAAACATAAGACAAACGCTTCATTTTTAATGGAATCTTTAATTAATTTCACAAAACACAGCACCCTTCCCTTTCTGCGTCCTCCTTCGTTCCTGCGAACAAAACAGAACAAAAAGTTTCACATAAATTCTGGAAATGAAACAGACGTCCCCCTTCAATGGCCAAAACCCGTTTTTTAATGTGTGCTGTTTATAAAAAGATCATATAATAACATTTGGAGGTTTTTGTTTGGAATGAAAATGTTTTGTACCCAACAATGGGAGCTTTAGGGCGACTGCTCGCTGTCTGCGTTTTTATATCTTTATATACGTAAACAGGGTTCCGGCGTAAATCTCCCTCCTCTATTTCCGATATTACGCAGAAAAATCTTTAATAATGTGTGCCTTTTGAAACCTTGTAGGCAGGCAGAAAAACATTGCTTCCCTTTTGTGAAACTAACAAGAATTTTTATCAGTGGATTTCATTCATATTTAACACAATTGCATATGCTCGGATTTTATCCCTCCCTGCCTTTATAAAATACTAATTGAGGGATTTTTTAAATATGCTTAAAAAAGAAGAAGTTGGACAATCCGATGATTTGACATTCCATGTAAGGTTGTTGTTGTATATACGAGTAGTATCTTAAAAATATCTTAGTTATTTTGGATATTTTAAATATATGAAATTTATAATAAATGTTATTTAGAGATCATTGCCTTTATAAAATTATAATGCAAAGACGGTAGAGTTTGGCTCTATTCAGTTTCGGCTGATACATTACATAGTTGATTTGCTCTATTGGGTGCAGTCATTTAAAACCTATGTTCGGTAAATGAAATTGGATGCGGCCAAATAAACCTAAGCTGCACTCCCTTCGTTTTTAATTTATCATGTTTTAAAAGGCGATCAGAACTTTTACCATCTTCAGGAATGGTGTTTATTAGCATCGCTATCACCTATCATCAGAAAATCCACTTTTATTTATCGGACGTTTACCACAAACGAATAAACAAATAATTTAATTATGCTGCAAACTGAAGAGGAAAACGAATGCCACTCCAATATTTGCTGGGTGAATAATTTTGAACTGCGCTTTGATAATTTAAAATAGCGAAACGTTTCCAATATTCAAGAAGCTTAGATGCAACACAACTCTGGTTCGTTTAATTTTAAAGCTGCATACAATAGATAGTAAGAATTTTGTTTGATCCTTGATAAATGGTAGTGAAAAAATCAAGGGCTATACATTGTATCGGGTAATTAATTATGAGTACAAGAACTTTTTGTCTCATATATTATACATAGTTAAATTCTTAAATAAAAATAGATTTGGGCTTTATAGCCAAACTGTCTTATATCCCAGATTCTAGAAATTTAGAGAATGATTTTGATACTAATGCTTTGAAACCGCAATAAGCCTACTGCTGCGATGAATTTCAAAAGTAAATTACGAAGCCCTATTTTATATGTGACTGAGTAAACAATAGCTAACTAACCAATTAATTCCATCCGAGGTAACTTCTTAATTGTTGCATTTCCTGTGTCTAGTGAGAGTCGCGGAAGTTACCTAACTTTTAAAGGACTTGCTTTTGCAATTTCACGGGAATTTGGGATTGCGAATGAGCAGCAAAGTGTACATCTTATCGTGTTTTTGCATGCCAGTATTTTACAGCACTAAATACTGATAATATATGTATACTTAACAATTCAGTTAGTAGTCGTTGTCATGATACATTATATTCACAAAGCATGAGATATTTGTGGTCTAATGAATGATAATTTCACAGTCGCTTTGTTTTTGGAGATATAAAATAGCAGTTTAGCAGAAAGGTTTGAAGATGTATTTAAGCTGTAATGGACGCGCCATTCAATTCTTATGCAGTTTTGATGTTTTTTGGCATCTAAAATGAAATCCTATTTTAAAGTTTTTTCAAATTCGTCCCGAAACGTTTTTTCTTCAAGCCGATATTGCCTTTGTAAATGTATACATTTGTTATTGAGAGTACAGTGCGGCCTCCATACATATGCATGGGTCGAATCTGAAACGAGATAAATCACAGAGCAAGCGTTATGCACATAACTCTCCGGCTACGAACCACTTGACATTAGCAAGGTCTTGTCCCCTGCAGGGGAATTAAAGTGATTTGCTGCTGGAAGCGATTATATATTGATGGACTTACATTGATTTGTATTGATTGAATGTAAGTGAATTTTGTAACATTATTGGATTCATGAGACAAAGTATCAACTTACTTTTTTCTTTAATAATATAGATATTAGATATATTGTTATATCTATATTCTTTGGTACCACTGAAAATGAGGAATCAAGTTAACGACGTCCTTATTTGTTACTTGAGATTTTTTTTATACCTCTCTTACTCTCTCTTTCTTCAGCCACAGGAAGTCCACTGCTGAATATAGGCCTGCTCCAAGGATCTACATCGATCAGTTGGAAGCGGCCTGCATCCAGCTACTTCCTGCAGCCTTTACCAGGTCGTCCGTCAACACTTTAAATTGTAGGCGGGCGTCCGACACTGCGCTTACCTGTACGTTGCCTCCTCTCTAGAACTCTTCGGCCCCAACGGCCGAATAGTTATAAAAGTATTTGTACCGACGTAAAATTAAATTTTGGTATTGTTGAAAGAAGGGTATACCTAAAATGTTATGGTTCCATCAGTCGATAATAATTGTGTTTTTATATTCCATGCATTGATTTACACTAACGAGCTGTTTTGGTGGTTAGTTCAATACATGCATAATTGCAAACGATAAAGATACATATTGGGCTGCGCAGCAACCCTATACAATTGAATATTGTATGAAGTCAATCGCATGAAAAAAATAGTTGTGATAGATTGGAACTTGAACCCACCATTCCTTTCCCTGTTTTGATTGATAGTTCCGAAAGAATTGTATTCTTACGGTCTATGTCACTGACTCTTAATGAAGAAATTATGACGGAATTATTTCCAAACAACGCTTTAGTTATTAGGAAGGACATTAGTCAATGACATAGTGATTTATTTCTGGCTAAAATGTTTCAAAGCAGGTTTACTGACCTTTATATCTTTAAGCTAACCTCTACACAAAGATAGTTTGATACTTTTTTTTATTGCAATGAATGGTGAGACGAATATGCCGTTCGCCTGATGTTAAGCGATTCGACCACTGATTAACAGTAGCAAAACCAAACAACACCTTGAATTACAAAGCAATGCTTGGCATTCTATTGCGCTCGCCATTTTGAGACATAAGATGTAAAGTTTCAATATGTCCAGTAGTTACTCTGGCTACAATATCCTTCAATCCGAAACACAACAGTGCATTTAAACTCCTGTTTGGCGTGAGAAATAGACATTGCGGTGGTACCCACCCAGGCGGCCTACCACCAGTACTATAGTTAAAGGTCTGACTTCAAGTGATATCGCGATCTAGGTGAAAACTGCACCAAAGATTTTTTTCTGAAGATACTGATAGAGGTAATTTGACTCGTTATACTGATACGAATGTGCTTTATGTTTTAGTGAAAGTTTTCTAAACAACATAAAAAAATGTGTTTTCTAAGGAAAGAGGATACCATGAATATATGAACCCTACAGTCATACACACAAGTCGAGTCACATACATATATTTATGTGTCTTGCAACATGAGTATTACAAACTTCGACTTTTAGTGGATAGTCCCGAAGCGACTATTTCTTAATAATACACGTGTTACTTTTATTTAGTCACGTGAATAGATATGACAAATAAATTATTTAGTTCTCATAACATAAACCAGTCATTGAACCGCGAATTTAGTCTAAACTGCGCTCATTGCCTTATCTAGATCACCTTGATCCGGTACACTGTCCCTAGAACCAGCCCCGAGATTGTACGGAGAGGTTATCACTGGGACCTAATTTAATTCATTATGCCGCCTTGTGTCGACCCTTCCGACAAGCCGAAAACGTTCCTATGCAAAATTCTTTAACCGGTATTATGGGGCTAAGTTAACAGCCCTACAGATACTTTTAGCGACCCGTATTGAATATTCAAGGCTTTGGGTATATTAACTTCTGCTTTGTAAATGTCCGTAGATTTTTTACATAATTTACATAGGCACACACGCCCTTTTATTAAACCTTAGTACAAAGTATTAATTAAAATGATGAGATGAAGTTGAATGATGAGACATATGAAACAAAGTTATAATTAATGGTGGATTTTTTTATACTGGCATGACTGGCATTAAGCATAAATTATTCCCCAACAAGACAATATGACTGGTGGACGCAATTACGTCTGCCCGCTCGAAACCGAATATACTTATATAATTGCAGGGTGAATCCAATAAAATTGCGTGGGAGACTATGACGGGTTTCTTGGCATCCTATAAGACGGACGCTGTTCGCGCTGATCCATTATCTAGCCCTATGTATTAGATAAAAATCGTTAATAGAATCTATGCTAATATGATAAAGTGGAAAGATTTGATTGTTTGCATTGAGAAGGTTCTAAAGTCACTGCACCGATTTACTGGTGGTAGCATCTCATGTGTGAGAGGCCACCTGGGTAGGTATCACCGCAATATCTATTTGTCCCGCCAAACAGCAGTGTAAATGCACTGCTGTGTTTCGGATTCAAGGAAATTGTAGCCAAAGTAACTACTGGACGTATTGAGACTTAATATCTTATGTCTCAGGATGGTGAGCGCAGTGGCATGTCAAGTATTGCTTTGTAATTCAATGTGCTGTTTAGTTTTGCTACTGGTCATGAGCAGTTGTACCGTTTACCATCAGGCGAATGGTATGCTCGTTTCGCCATTCGTAGCAATAAGCGATAGAATATTTTAAAATAAGTGTATCTGCACACGGGCGGAGCTGGGCGGTGTCGCTAGTTCTACTATAATATTGTAATAAGGTACTTACTACAATTTTATTTGAAACATTTGCAGCAGATATACCTTAGTTGCAGCCTTTAGCAATAGTTATAATTGTCGAGTGATATCATAAATCAAATGGGTAAATTGAAAATTATGAACAAGAATTACCACTTGTGTAATAAAATCCAAAGTTACTGGAAAAATTTATTGTTGCACTTTATTTTAATTCACTTTACAACACGTAAGTCTCCTTACACATTTTGATGAGTACAAAAACCCATTTGTAAAAATATTGTATCATCAAAAGCTATTTTTGTACAAGAAAATAGACATTGTAAAAAATTATAGTAAACAATCTGACCTTGAACTTAATGGAATATTTTGAATGCCACTTAGGTACTTTATAAATTGTAAACCTGACAATCTTATGAGACTTTTAAAATAAATACGAGTATTTACACAAATCAAAATGTTTTTTATTTCAGTGAATGGCGAGACGAGCATGCCACTTGCCTGATGGTGATCGATACGACCGCTCATGGACAGTAGCAAAACCAAACAACACCATGAATTATAAAAGCAATGCTTGTCAGGCGGCCTCTCACATATGAAAATGAATGAATATGTTTTAAAAAATTAGGTGTCACCAGTGGATATCATTATGAAGGTATTCATTATTTTCATCATCATCATCATCATATCAGCCACAGGAAGTCCACTGCTGAACATAGGCCTCCCCCAATGATCTCCACAATGACCTGTTGGAAGCGGCCTGCATCCAGCGACTTCCTGCGACCTTAGTCAGATCGTCCGTCCACCTTGTAGGCGGGCGTCCGACACTTCGCTTGCCTGTACGTGGCCTCCACTCGAGAACCTTTCGGCCCCAACGGCCATCGGTTCTACGAGCTATGTGCCCGGCCCACTGCCACTTCAACTTGCCAATCCTATGGGCTATGTCGGTAACCTTGGTTCTCCTACGGATCTCCTCATTTCTGATTCGATCTCGTAGGGAAACACCGAGCATAGCCCGCTCCATGGCTCGTTGAGTGACTTTGAGCCTTTTAATGAGGCCCACAGTGAGAGGCCACGTCTCGGTGCCGTATGTCATCACTGGTAACACACAACTATCGAAGACTTTCGATTTTAGGCACTGAGGTATTTTGGACGAGAAGACGTCGCGAAGTTTCCCGAACGCTGCCCAACCGAGTTGGATTCGCCGATTGACCTCTCTCTCGAAGTTGGACCTGCCTAACCGGACCACTTGTCCTAAATAGACATATTCGTCTACAACTTCGAGAGTCGAGTCCCCAACTCCAATGGGGGTGGGCACAACATGGATATTAGACATGATCTTCGTTTTATCCATGTTAATTTTAAGACCCACCTGTTGGGAAACTCGATTAAGGTCTTCGAGCATAGTGCTAAGGTCTTCCAGCGATTCTGCCAAGACTACAATATCGTCGGCAAATCGAAGGTGACTAATATACTCGCCGTTGATGTTGATGCCGAATCCTTTCCACTGCAAGAGCTTGAAGGCATTTTCCAGCGCGGCAGTGAACAGTTTCGGATGTATGACATCTCCCTGTCTCACGCCTCTCTGTAGTGGAATAGCCTTCGTGCTCTGATCCTGTACTCGGACCGACATGGTGGCGTTGTTGTATATACACCTCAACACTTCGATGTACCGATAGTCTATGTGGCACCGCTGAAGAGACTGTAGCACAGCCCAGGTCTCGATCGAATCAAAGGCTTTCTCATAGTCCACAAACGCTAAACAAAGCGGCAAGTTATACTCCTCGGTTTTTTGTATAACCTGCCGTAGCGTATGAATATGGTCTATGGTACTAAAGCCTTTTCGGAAACCGGCTTGTTCGGGAGGCTGGAAGTCATCAAACCTGCCTTCGAGACGATTTGTGATGACCCTTGAAAACAACTTATAGACATGGCTCAGGAGCGAGATGGGCCTGTAGTTCTTCAGCAAAGTGTTATCACCTTTTTTGAAGAACAGTACCACCACGCTCCTGCTCCATGCCTCCGGCGTTGGGCCCTCGAGGAGAACGGAATTGAAGAGCCTCTGAAGGACTTTCAGTACCGGCGTTCCGCCCGCTTTCAGAAGCTCTGAAGTGATTCCGTCCTCACCCGGCGCCTTGTTGTTTTTAAGTTGTTTGAGGGCCATCTCAATCTCAAACAGGCTGATGTCCGGGATATCATCGCTAAAGTCTCGGATTAACTCGGCTCTCGGGTCTTCGGCCGAGCTAACAGTATTCATTATTTTACCTAATGGATATTTGTGTATGCTCTAAGATGTTTTTAAAACGTTATGCTGGTAAAATAAATCCTTTGTAAAATGTGTAAAAATATAATACTTCTTTATTTCAGATCTTAGACAGAATAACCTAAAAGGGAATAATGTCATAAATATGATAATACATCTATGTAATAAATATACTTATCTGTGTGGTTTCTCTTTAATCTGCCGATTATATAGAGAAAATCATTACGGTTCAAAGTATCATCTCGCTATCTCAATTTTATCGCGCCCAGGGTTAAAATTAACGTCTAGACACAGACTACTAACTAGACTGGTACTCTAGTTAGTCGTCTATATTTTGTTTCACGTGCTATTATACATTTATGTATTTTTATTTTGAATTTTGATTAGATATATATTTTGTGTCATGTACACGTTAATAGGGTACGTTACTTTGATTGATTCTTTTCATTATTTTGGATACAAACACAAGTACCATGAAAATAAAACATTTATATAAAGTATTGGGTAACATGAGGCAAATATTAGTATTTAAAATGATGAGTGGGATCGTATTACGGTCATCTTACCATATCTTTCACACGCGCACACTGTAATGTTTATTAGGGCTAGTGACGTCACTAGTTTTGCTTTGCATCTCTTTTTTTCTCCCACTATAAGATTTAAAAAAAAATCTAGTTTGTTTAATTCTGAATGGATTTATTGAATTCTTTGTTAGATTTTGAATATATCCAAAAAAATTACGTCAAATTTTGTTACAATCCCACACACGAATAGCTTGGCTCTACAGGGCTATAACTATTATACGGAAGGTCGATATGAAGTATTTTTTTTTATTTTGTATCCATTGTGCCTAAAGAAGAACTAAAAGATTATGCAAAGAAATATTAATTTTCAAATAAGTGAATTCTGTTAAGGTCAGACTTGCTAAGGATTTTCTAAAGATAAATCATAATTTTGAGTAAAAAAATTACTATATTAACACAAAAAACGGAGTTGCGGAAGGCAAAATAACGTGACCCCGACGTGATTTGAACACGCAACCTTCTGATCTGGAGTCAGACGCGCTACCGTTGCGCCACGGAGTCGGTGCTTGAGCTGTCGAAAATTAGGATAATAAACAAAATGAATTAATATGTATCGTATCCATATTTTTGCAAAAGTATTCACCACACTACTTAACTGTACGATTTATCTTTTTTTTAACCAATATTAATAAACTGCAAGAAAATTTAAGTACCTACTTGTAGAAAAGAATTTTGCAGTGCCATTCCTATACTAAGTATAAGAATAATAAATATTAAAAAAATCGCTTACAATAATTATAATGCTTCTTCTATATGTTGTCCCTCTACAGTGACAATTCCTAAGGATTATGGAAACATAATTAATTAGCTACGTTTTTACTATTTTTGTGTGGTAATGAAACCTACACGGAAATCATCTGTAGGAAATCTCATAACTCGTTTCGAAGATTGTCGTTTTTGCACTAATATTTTTATCAGGGTCCTGTTCTTTATAAGGAAGCAACAGGTCACAACTTTGTTGTTACCTGATACCCAATACCTGATACCTGACGCCCAAGGACTTATCTGTGAGTGACAATCAGTAAACTAGGTAAATAAATCGACCATTGTGTGTTCAAACTACTTAAATTCAATTATAAAACAATTTTATTTGGCATTTAAAAAATTGTGGCTCTACAAGACCTGATTAGAAAAGTTTATATTGTTAGAAAATATTTCTAAACCCTAAAGATTTATTTAACTGATTTTATTTATTGTTTATTTCAAACTTTATTATCTTTATTACGTAAGAAAATATAAGCAAATTATAGAGCAAATTGTACCTACACCCAATACGATTAATGTCGCCCTTAGTCATCTCAAATTCTTATATATATTATTAGCTTATGAAATTTAGGCTAGAATGAATGAGAAAGGGTATAAAGGAATCGTTAATTATACGAGTATAATAATACTTCTGTCTGCATAATATGTGATAGCAATGTTGCTTACACCAGTTTTGTACATAGTTAATTAGTCCTTCAAAGGTGAAGGAAAACATCTTGAGGCAACCAGCATACTTTAGGAATCTTTAAATAATAAAAACTGGATAATAAAATAGCATAGCATAGCATCAACATTCCAATTTAATAGGTTAGTATAAAGCAATAATTGAGGGAAATTTGTATGCAAATAAGGTTTTTATGACAGCATCGATACACCATTGGACAGAAACTGCCACCGCTGACCTAATATTTATCGAACTATTGGTGTTACTATTTTTACTTTGTTCAATGTTATTGCGACAAAAACAAATTCTTGCTTTAATTAGCATTTTGGGTGGTTTCTCCTTTATGGATGAATTCATTAGCTCCCACGACGATTTATACATTCATCGGATATACTCGTATTTTTATGTGATCTTTTTTGTTTTGGCGCGGTAGTGTTTGCACCGTAAGTAAAGAAGTTATTTGATGATTGAGGTAGTGTTATATGAGTTTTAATTATAATACTGATCGATACTCTTCAAAGAACAAAGATTAACCTTTGGATATTAATTTTAGTAAAATATGAAAATGTATAATAATCTATTTATAATAATAAACGATATTACTCGTCAACCGAGCGATTGGGTTAGATTAAAGATATTCTATTGAATTTAGAAATTTTAAATATAAAAAAAAAACAAATGAATAACACTTACATTTACCCTAAGAGAGGTCCACCAACAAACGACCTAAGTTCGTCATCGGATTGATCAGCATACTCGTTGATAGCTGAGCCACCACCATTTTCATTCAGACTTATGATCTCTTTTAAATTATTGTAAAAATTCTTATACCGCAGTTTATATTCAGCATAATCCTCATACTTCTTATTGTAATCCACTATGAATTTCTTGAAGAGTGTCTCTGCGTCTTTAAGATCGTATTTCTCACCGCTGACTTCTTGATCTGAAGTAAATTCCGTGTCAGATCTGAGTTTAGAACTAGATTCGTAATCTTTGGAATCATCATAGTCTCTGACATAATCGTAGTCTTTGCAGTGTACCGTGCTAAATATCACACACGCGCACAAAGTTAATATTATAAATGTATTCATTTTAATGAGAAATAGAAACGTGTGGATCGATGGAGGTTTGGGCCGGTATCTGCGTAACCGCTCGCTATATAGTACCAGTTTTTTCTCGACCCTGAGAACGGGTTCTATAATTATGATGTTTTCGCCAATACACAATCCTGGTATTTATTACTAATAAAAATAAAATTTATATGCAAGCCGGAACATCACCATTCTTCTGGTTTAATAATATGGTTTTATTTTTGTTTTTCTTTAGTGCTATTGTAAGTGTACCTGAAGTTCGGCTTTTGTTCATTGGGACGGAGCGTCTATGTTGAACTCATCGGAATTGCAAGCTATCATTAAATACCGGGGAAGATGCATTTATGTTGTCATTTAGGCGATCGTTGGGGCGAGTCTTTATCCAAGTCCTACAGGGGCATACAGTCCAAAACCTGTGTTTGGATGATCTATTATACCGGTATTCCCTTTTCACCTTCCCCGGGATCAGAAAAGTAGTTTAATTATTTATCTCTTTTTTAAATTCACAAAGACACTTATCTGTATGGAGCCGAAAAATATGTTTAATTTTTATTCTTCACCTGGTAAATATATTTTTTTATATAGCATCGCTAATGGATTACGTCTGTACTTGTCTCAAGCCTCAACAAGTTCGATACATTGCATTGTTCAGAAGATAAAAGATGCTTAGAGTTGCTTGTTAAGGCTGTTATTTGGTATACTGTAAATTGTTTTACCAGGTTAAATTAGGACTATGTATATTGTATAGCTTATTGTTGGAGAATAATAATTAAACTGTTAATTGAAAAGGGTTGTTATTTTTCAATGTTTCACTTTAGTCAGTAGTTTCAACGCATTCCTTATGAGATTTACCAACACACTTATAAATCGAAAAAGAAAATAATGTATAATACAAAACATCCTGAAATAAAATCGTCTTTACTACCATAATATACAAATTATGATTATGATATTAAATTAAGAGCTTATGAGTTGTATGTTTGAAACGTATAGGTACATGCAAAGACCAAAGTTTATTTAATTATATTTTTTTTGCTAAAAATGCTGGAAGACCTGTTGTGAATATCTTCTGTACAAAAAAATAAAATATGTATTTTATTGGTTGCATCATCTGTTTGACTGGTTTGTTTACATGTAGAATGTAGAGTTTGTAAAAAATAAAAACGATGAGATGTGTCCATAAATTAACTTACGTTATTTTTTATTCCTCAGTATTAAAGAGGTTTAGTTTCGGCTTTGGTTTAATTTTTCAATTACTTCAACCTTAAATGGAAGGTAGGGATTTGGATAATTATTCAGGTTTGACCCAAACTGTGCAAGACCGCACAATGTGGAAGGAAACGGAGGAGGCCTTTGCCCAGCAGTGGGGCACTAACGGCTGATGATAAAAATAATAATTCAACCTTAAAGAGACTCAAAGATAAAACTTTTGTTATAATTACAAATATTTGTATCGCGTAAACAGATGTTTCTTCAACAATTAGGATCCGAAAATAATTAAACATTTCTTCAGATTCCTCGTAAAAAAAATAAACAACGCCTCCGTTCTCGGGAAAAAGAAACGAGTTTTATTGTCTGTATGAAATTTTTAATCTAATTGTAACGTCAGAACGAAGACGGTCCGGCAAGGCGAGATAAGCAGACAAAGGTTTATCAGTACACGGCAGGCGCGTAGTTGGGATTCTTTTATTTATCTTGTATTTTTTATGAATGGGTGAAGTATTTAGTATTTACGAAGATATTATTGAATTGTGCGATGTTTGGTGTATGTATTACAGTCGTTTTCTTTTTTATTTTGGTTATTATAGAAAATTAAAATAGAACATTCTGTAAAGGTACTGCGGTAGTTTCAATTTGAATCCAGATTTAAAAATAACGACATTTCAGCTATGGCTAAGCTATTAATAGTCGCTAACACGTTTTATTAATCTTATGGAAGGAAAGACCTAACTTAAATAAGCACTAATCTTTCAAATTCCAGAAGGCCACCAACCTTAGTCAATTGAAACCTATGAGGTTACTAAGCTCCTTTAAAACTGATATTATAAAGTGTAGGGAAAAAGTTCCGCAAAAATGTGACAAATTATAAAATATACAATATCATTTTCAAAATTAAATAATAAAAGAGATCAATAGAGTATATCAAAGATCATCCAGTTGCACGAAAATAAGACAATGTGAGTTTTGCAATGGACCTTGAGAGCATAGTCATAAAATAAAACTTCAATATACATTTAAAACAACTATAAATTTCAAGGAATAACTTTAACCATAACAATAAAATTGACCATGTTTTAAAGTCAATCTTTGATTGCTGCAACAGTTGTTTTAGTGATAAAATTCTTTGTAGTTTTAGAAGAACTTTAGTGGCCAATAAAAACGAATTATGGTATCTTAAGTGTTTCTGGGAGTACGATTAAATGTAGCAAATCACATACACCGCAAAAAATGGCGACAATCTTGATGATAGGTGACTTCCAGCCAACTTATTTCGAAATCGATTTTTATTTGTATTGCCATGGCTTTGTTTTTACGGTAGTTCTTTCTCAATATACCTTGGTAACAGTAGATCAAAATTTCCGTTTGAAAAGCGCATTAATGAGCGGAACGCTTGGAAACTCTTCGCCTCTCTCAACCCTCTCGGAATAAGTAAGGAGACAATTGGTATTCTCAAACCATCGTCCACAGCTTATAATACACTTTGAGCTAATGGACATCAATTTATATTTTTACAGTGAAAGTTAAGTTTAGAGGTATTTTTAACTCGAAAATATTTATATAGATTCTCCTCAAAGCTACATTTCATGACTTGTGACATTTGTGATTTCGAAATCACATTAGGATATTACAACTGAGTACTACAATACTTTTTGCAATTTTATAGTTTATGTCGTATTGTATCACTGTTGTTTATTGGAAGTGCAATCTCAGCTTACGTTATGGATCTAACATAAATAAGTGAACGAAAATATTTTATTAATTTACCAAATAAAACTTGAGAATTGACAAGCCAGCTGCAGAATTTCTTGTGAATTCCGTAAAATGTATATTTACATAATAATTGTTTTATCTTTATTCATGACTAGCTGTACCCGCGACTTCGTCTGTGTGGAATTTAACAAAAACTTTATTTTTCTAAAATAAAAGTTTTTTTCTAAAATAAATGTCGCCTAAGTTACTCCTTATATTACATCAGCCACCTGACAATAAAAGTCCCGTCAAAATCGGTCCAGCCATTTCAGAGATTAGCCGGAACAAACAGACAGACAGACAGACAAAAAAATCTAAGGTCATTTTCGTTATAGGTATCGTGTATATAACGATATGTAGTTGGTTTTTTTTTTATTTTCACTTTACAAACAGACACTTCAATTTTATTTATATGTATGGATGATTCGACATAAGGCAGTATGCAGACTTAAAAACAGTGAAAGGAAATGAAATATTATTTAGCATTTCTGAGTACATTTCTGTTGAATTGTAGGCACATAGTGGCAAAGCCGTTGAATTACTCTGCGGCAGGAGCTCGACTTGGCTCGGCCTTATCTGTCAACAAAACATTACCTGGCATCTAACGAAAGGGTAACTGAAAATACTAAGGGTACAATGGGTAGGCCTGGGACATTGTGCAGTAATCTTTGCATTTGTTCTGTAATGAGATTGAGATGTGGAGGGTAAAGTATTCCTTAGGAACAAGAATATGGTACATGATTTGTTTTGATTTCTGGAGTTGATTAGTCCGTGTATCTGTCTGTAATTATAAGAAGGGTTTTGATAAATAAATCACTGCAAATACAAAACCTACAAGTATTCATCGAGACAAAGTGTTAAAAAGGGTTGATAATCTTCATGAACTTCTTTAGACTTTTTAGATTATTCTTAATGGTATCTCCTCTAATTTCATAAAAGAGGAGGTAAATTAACAAATGACGTGCTGATGGCAAATTATTGTCGCTCCGCAGGACACTTGAAAAACGCAACGTCGGCGGCCGTTGAAGATAGTCTATTATTATGCAGTAGTATAAAATAAATTCGCACATATAAAAAATATGCACCGAGTTAATGTTTTTTTATACTACATAATTGAAGTTGAAGACTAAATCTATTCTAATGGGGCATTTACATGTTGGCTGAGGCTGGGCCAATGTCTACCAGCGCCAAGCTATTGACAATGAAAAGTTAAGGGCCAGCCGAGCTAAACACCACGTTTACACGCTTGCGTTGGTGGAGGCTGGCCGAAGTTGGCCAAGCGTGTAAATGCATCATTAAATTTTTAATCTAGTGAAGAATTTTGCGACGCTAAACAGGTTCTATTATATGGCTAGCCAAGTCTATAAATTCAATGATTTTAGGCAAAACTTACCAACCAACTCAAGAATAAAATTTTAATTAAAATATATACGCAATTTGGTTCTTGAGCTTCACAAAATTAATAAGGCAGGAATGTGTCTATTTTTACGGTACAGTGGACTAATTTATTCAATCCCCTCGATACAAAGTTTTCTTTTAAAAATCAGTTTGGGTCGACAACCTCCTGAATATTTCAATACGGGGCAAGGGCAGAACTTCTTAACTATCTGACAGACAGAGTTTGTGTCAAATTGTTTACTAATGAATTCTGTATGTAGGGTTTTAACACGCCATTTTTGTTCCGTGTGCGAGGTAATTGCTAAAGTGTATTTCGGATCAAATACGAAACAAGATTAAAAGCTGCAATTTAATAGCTAAAATTTAAAAGTTGCATTTTAATAGCTAACTCATGTCATCAAAAAATGGCTTTAACATTTATAAAAATGACATGAGTACAATTTTATTTACCTATACGAATTACTAAGTATTATGTAACTATATTATTATCTTACGATTATTGATGGCTAATTCTAAAAACATGATACAGAGTATATGCAAACTGCGACCGAACAAGAAGCCAGGTGGCAGTTTTAGTGATTTCAAACACAATGCACCTAAACATTTGGCAAATAAAACGCGACGATTTGTTTTTGTATTTTTCTTCCTATCGTTGCATTTGGGTGGTAAATACATAGTTTTGCCTAAAATATTAATAAACCATCCTTTATTTTTAAACATGCTATGTTTTTTTGGGATTTTTTTTAGTTGCATTGTGCCTGTACTGCAGTCACCAACTATTACCCGGTTTCATATTCGGTTGCAGTCTGGATATACTTACACTGCATACTTTTAGGTGTTTTGTATTTGAACATTTTATTTTATTACATCTGTTTCATAATAGATTCTTTGCGTTCCTTAAAGTTATGAATAATTTAATTAAGTAGTTTTATTGGTAGCTGAATTAACTGTAAGTTGTACCCCACGCGAACTTATCAGTTTTCCCGGCACAATTTGTTCGGTCAGTGTGATTAGCCTAGGCTTACAGAGAGCCGTTGCTCTTTTACTCTCTCAGGCTTCATTTACTAAAGGCGGAAGCGCACCTGGTCTTCCTCAAGGGTTGTGTATTCATGATCGACATTGATCATTTTCTATTAAGTACTTCTTATTTTATTGGGCGATTTTTTCTCTACATTCAGCATGAGCGAACCGTAAAGTCTGGAGTTGTTTTCGGGTTTTGAAAATATTAAAGGGCTATTTTCTGGGATTATAATATATTAAGGCATAGGGATATGTGTGACTCCAACTTTCACCGATGGAAATATGCTCAGGGAACTCTAATTGGTTATGTTAATTAGCTCCTATATCTAACTTTCCTGATATACCTATATTTACACATTTTCTCAGGCAGGGCCGCGTTGGATCCGGTGGTAACATTAAATCGCTGCGCGTCGTTTTAGTAATACTCATGGTCCACGAAAATATGGATTAATGTAAATAATGTATTTCTTTGAATAGCATTTTACTGACTATAAATAGTTATAAATAATAAATAAGAGGACTACCAAAAACTAAATCGAAATAAATGTAATTTATATAATACTATTATAATCAATTATTTTGTAAATATAGAACAAGTACCATATATTGACTTGTCATAAGAGCTATTTAATTGCCTACATGATCAATAATTTTATTTCAATTTTATTTCATAAGCATGAGCTTTTGTTTGTACAAAAATCGTGACACAATCTAATAAATATAAATGTTGATAAAATATTCCCTGGAGTACACCCTTTATACTATTAGTAGCGACAATACTACTTCACAAAGATGTTTGCGACTCCGCCTTGTTCACATAAAGTACTAAACTTGTTTATGTCCGTACAAAATGCCTACTGACACGGGAAGATACGACAAGTCACCCAGAAAGTTAGTACTGCCGCATGCAAGTGAAACATTTTTGCCTTTTAGCAACTACATCTCCGAGGGATCGTTTAGGAACAATGTTTAGACATTCAAACGTGACCCTCGGCTATAAACGTGAAAGTTTTATGTAAACATCACCCTACGGTGGCAGCCATCCGTCGGTATTGCATAAGTTCACTAATAAATTAGCCGCTCCCGTTTGAAGATAAGTGAGGCGGACAAAGGATTACCTTGTTTCAACTGGAACTTGTGGAATAAACTGTGAAGTCGCCTGAGCTCGTCACGCCTCAGACTTAGGTAAGCTGAATAGAGTGAGATAAAAATAAGACGGATCAACGTCGAGCCCGTCACAGCGCTTTCTTAAATTTTGAGTGTTTTATCAAAGCCTTCGGTGAACGGTGTCATTTGTTCCGCTTTTCCGAATTTTGTACCAATTTTCTAAAGTATTTTACACGGCGGTAGTAAGCTTTCGTACGTGAGAAGGTAACTGATACGCAATGATGGAAAAGATTTAATCTTCATTGCAACTGATTAATTAGATAAAATTTTAATAATAACTGTAGAAGAAAAATGAAGGCAGAATCACTTGTTTAGTGATTTTAAAGTTTCTAACAAAAATATAGAAACATTTATTCATTGCACACGAAAAAATAAATAAATATTTCAGCATTATATTTTACAAATTGGCTCAATAACTCACGCGTAACTTTTGAAATTTCGCAAAATCATTGTAAATTTTTAACAATGTTGTATTAAATAGGAATTTTATCCGCAGGTAATAAATCCAGAGGGCCCGCTCGAATTTATTTTCTACAGCAAGCTTAAGTGCTGGCTGTATACTTCTAATAGGCCGTTAGGGAAATACCTTGAAACATCTGCGACCTCCTAAACTCCTACAGTCTCACCAGACGCCTATTTTTTGCCAACTTTTACGGTCCGTGAGTAAATAATATACTAAGTGACAAACGTCTCATTCCTTTTTATTCCGGGTCACCCTTGAACCGAATAAATTGCGAGCAATTTTCGGGATCGTTTACCACGCTACGGGACGCCAATGATACGTCTCTGGAACTCGTTCAGCTCATAGATGTATGAGCAAATAAATCATGTGTTTAGGTATTGTTTGATTGTCATGCTTCTGTTGTGCAGTGGCAAATAAATAAGGAAGTTTAAAGGATTCAAAGCGTAGCGGAACTTTCCAATAATATTCTTATTTTGAAATATGAAATACACAATATGGGGTACAGGCGTGATGATTATGTATGTATGAGATTTGAACAAAGCTACTCCAATCAACTCATTGTAGAATACTTTATTATTCAATCTGTAAACAAGCTTGGTTAGTCTCTACCTAGTTTACAATAGCTTAGCGAAGCGAGCGAATTTTTTTGAATAATTTTCAAAAAGTCTTATATCCTTTGTAGGAAGAAATAATATCCTGAATAAAAAAAGTATCCTGTTGTAAGGAAGAAATTGCTTTAATGTTATTAATCATCGCTGTTCAAAAAACGATAGCGCAATCGAAATCCTTAATTTTACGGTCGAATATATACGCGGCGATGACCAATTATTATCATCCACTCACATTTACCAATCCTCATAAAAAACTCATAAAAATCAGCATTCGATGTCATCGGTTATGTTCGACTCGTAACTACAATTTTTTTCCATATATCGGTCCGGGAGACCAAACCACATACATTCTGTTCTAGTACAGTGACAGTGAAAATTCCGATAAAATAATTTCCTTTTACGCGTCACACTGCGGTGCCAGTGTAAATGTATCCATTCACTTTGATGGCGGTATAGTGGATTTCACTTTTTTATCAGTACATTGTGGCAAATTCGGAGTGAACATTCTTTATGTAACAGCTTTTAGGTTGCGGCCGTAATTTATTAATACTACATGGCCGGATACAGACAGTACTGTATTAGGCCATATATGACTCACTCACCACTCTTAATCGTACTCTCGATTGTAGAGTAGGCCCGTGCCCTACAGTGGGACGTATATGGGCTGATACAGATACAGATGACTCACTGCCTTCTTTACAATTTAGAGTACGACTGAGAGTACTTGGGCCATATAGTCCACCACGCTGGCTTAGCGTGGGTTGGCGGTCTATTACATACTATAGAAATTCATACAAATCGCAATGGTATGTAGGTTTCCCCAGATGTTATCCTTCACTGTTTTTGTGCGTGGTGGTACTAACAATACACACATGACTTCGAAAAGTCAGCGGCGAACCAGTGACCACTGTGAACATGTTGGTAGCCGTGTCTGGTCTATTTACCAACGGGCCCCTACGCACATAGCGACTTTAATATAGTGTAAAATGGTTGAGAACTCGTCATCGTGAACTATGAAAATTTTTGCCGCTTTAAGTAGTGTGCACACAGGCTAAAGAGCACAAATAAGGAAGGACACTTCAGATAAGAAAGCTGTCAACATTTTACTAGTTTTCGATAAAAGTTGGTACTTGCAGCAACAGTTTTCAGACGCTACGATTGCAAATTTTATAGAATTTGACAGGTTTTTTAATTAAAGTTCACTGTTTGCACAGCGCCATACAACCAGTTTCTATATCCTATCTATTTTTAACAAGAGTTTAGGGTAGCTACAATTACTATGTCTATATAATTACATGCTTATTAAACAAATATAGACATATACATTTATCTTGCCTAGCTATTTATAAATATATGCACCATATCCATATATCTGTATCATTGCTAACTGAACACAAAATGCATCAAAATATCTAATGAAATCTCTAGTTAAAGATAGATTATAGAAACCGGCCATTAGTATTGCCATTAGTCGCTTTATCGATTGATTATTAAATTTATGTAAATTACCCGCTATTCTAATTTTAAATTCTTATTCGAACTGTTTATTTTCATCACAAATATTTATATTCGAATTATTATAATAAAAAGGAGAAAAAAGCCCCAATAACAATTGTTTATCGAATCGAACACCGTCGCCTGCCGATCTGTCACGCGGCAATTCATTGTTACCCTGCGTGTGGATTGTTTGGGGTGTTTTTGTCAACAGTCACGTCTCCAGCGCTTGCTTAATCATGAATGACGCGTTTACGTATTCAAGACACTTGCCCCACCCGCTAACGAGAACACGAGATAAGTTTACAAACGTCGTAATCTCAAATTCCCGAAGGAATTCAGTCTGAGCGTTGATTATCCAGGATTAGAAATTAACATATTAGATAATGCTCTATGTTCACCGCTTTACTGTAAGGAGTGTTTTACATTTATGTTTAAATGGGGTTTTTAATTAAAGAGCTCATGTTTATATCTCTAGAGTTGGGAGGTGTCTACGAATATTTTAAGCGCATTCAAGGTTTCCGATGTGTTGGCAATCGTGATATCCGGCGGCTGTCGACTTCGAAAAATTGAAAAAGATGGCGCCACTGCATCGAGCCGGAAGTCAAAAATACAACGGTGACGATTTAGGAAAAAAAAGAGGGCGCTACTGTGGCGAGTTAACGAAGTGACCGCGCAGTCGACCGGGATTCTTTACTTTGTCGGACTTCGTACTGTAAACTTACTCCTCACGAAATATTGTCAAAGAGTTAATAGTGATTTAATAAAGTTTTACTTACTCAGTTATCGCCCGTGTTATAATTTGCTAATATCAGAAGTGGGATGTGACCTGCGCATCATGGGAAGGCGAAGTAAGCAGAAAAGGCGGCAGTCTAGGAAAAGGGCACGCTCTACTTCGAGTTCTAGTACTACGAGCAGTGCCAGGACTCCGTCACCGCCACCAAAACAAAGGAAGAGGGTATCACGTAAGGCTGATACCCCAACTGTGAGCTCAAATAACAATTTCACTTTGAATAATATAATTCCCGAATTTGACCCCCTTAAAGATGATATAAATGCATGGCTAAGTATTATCCGGTCTTACTCTCAAACGTTTGCATGGTCGGACGAAATGATTCGATATCAAGCTCTAAATAAATTGAAAGGGTCGGCAAAAATCTGGTATGATTCATTATTACGTACTGAAAATCAATGGCCTTCTTGGCTATGGGGAGATTGGAAAAATAAATTAGCATCAAGCTTTCAAATTCGTCGTAACATGTTCGAATTACTAAAAGAAATAATAGATAAAAAACCATCTGAAAATCAGTCGTTATATGAGTTTTACTTTGACCAGAAATGCAAAATCGATCGCCTCTCATTAGGATTCTCGGAACAAGATATAATTTCTATAATTATTGGGAACCTAGGTGATAGCAGTTTAGGCGCGTCAGTCGAAACGAGCAATTTTGTCACTTGCGATAGCTTAGCTAGCTTTTTACATGGCCGTATTTACAAATCAAAAGTATTAAAGCAAACCAATATAAATATGCGAGATAATAATATAAATAAACCAACTAACTTGCCCGTGACACAAATACCCACCCTTTCAACGTCTACACTACCTTCCGCGACGATTTCAAACCAAAATGTACCCAGTAAACATGATTCTAGCCAAACACAGTATCGTAAACCCATTAAATGTTATTTGTGTGGTGGTAATCATAAAAGGAATCAATGTGAATCTAATAAATGTGCATATTGTGGCAAACGCGGTCATTTAGAAGCTGTGTGTTATCATAAACAAAACGCATTAAAATCGGAAAAACAAGAAACTAAGGCCGTGTCAATGTCAAACTCACGAAACAAGTTTGTTAAAACTGTGTGCATTAACGACTTCAATTACGAAGCTTTTATTGATACGGGTAGTAGTTGTTCTTTAATATCGGATTCCTTAGCAAAAACAAAATCTTTACAGTACATAAAATTACCCTCCCCCGTTCATTTGCAAGGATTTTCAAAACAGAATGTAAAATCAGTTTGTCACAAGGTAACTATTAATTTAAAAATCGATTCTGTTTCTTTGGAAAATGTGGACCTTTATATTATTGATGATTTAGTGGATTGTGAGATTCTCATAGGGAGGAATGTGACCGAACGGCCTGACCTAATGTACTCGCGTATAGGGAATGTTCTTAAATTTGATTATGCAAAAACATTCACTGAATTTTGTAACTTTTTAACCGACCTTGAATTCGATTGCAATAATTATCAAAATGAGTTAATGAGTCTTCTCCATAAATATAGTGATTGCATTGCAACGAACGTAAAAGAGTTAGGCAGAATTCGTGACCATGAAATGGTAATTAATTTGACTACTTCTCAACCGATTCAATGCAGACCCTATAGAGCCTCACATTCGGATAGGAAAGTCATACACGAAATGGTAAATGAGCTGCTAGAGAATAATATCATAAGAGAAAGCCATTCTCCGTATGCTAGTCCTGCGTTGCTTGTCAGCAAAAAAAATGGTGAGAAAAGGCTCTGCATTGATTATCGGCAGCTAAATAAAATTACTGTTAAGGATAAGTACCCGATGCCACGCATCGAGGATTTGGTTGATAGGTTGCAGGGCTGTAAATATTTTACTTGCTTGGATTTAAAAAGTGGCTACTACCAAATTATGATGAGCGAAAAAGAACAATCTATCGAAAAAACTGCGTTTATTACTGAGGACGGGCATTATGAGTTTTTGAGGCTTCCGTTTGGTTTGGCAAATGCACCATCCTGTTTTCAACAAATGATGAATAAGGTTTTGGGCAATTTAAGATTCGAGAACGTTATTTTGTATTTGGATGACGTTTATTTAGTTACAAAAACGGTCGAAGAGAATATAAAATTATTAGAAAAGGTATTGCAAATTTTCAAAAACAACGGGTTAACACTTAATATAAAGAAATGCCATTTTTTCAAAACAGAAATAGAGTTTTTGGGATATAAAATAAAACAGGATTGTGTTATGCCAAACGAAACCAAATTAGACGCTGTGAAAAATTTTCCAACTCCTAAGACAGTGCACCAACTCCGCCAATTTCTAGGCTTGACCAGTTATTTTAGAAAGTTTATTAAAAATTGCGCCATGATTTCTGCGCCTTTGACAAAATTATTAAAAAAAGACACTGAATGGGTTTGGGGCACTGCCGAAGCACAAGCTTTCCAATCACTAAAAGGCAAGTTGACTTCGGATAGTGTTTTGTCAATTTTTGATCCGAGCAAGGAAAATATTTTATATACGGATGCCAGTAGGGATGGTATTGCCGGAATACTTGTGCAAGTAACAGACGAAGGAGAGAAACCTGTGCATTATTATAGCAGGCAGACAACAGAAGACGAAAAAAAGTATCATTCTTTTGAACTAGAATTATTGGCCATTGTCTGTTCCCTGCAAAAGTTTAGGCTATACCTGTTAGGATCACCTTTCAAAATAATTACTGACTGTAATGCAGTTCGGTACGCGTTGACAAAAAAGGAGATTATTCCCCGGGTAGCACGATGGGTATTATCTACTCAAGAATTCTCATATGATATTGTTCATCGCGAAGGGTCTTGAATGCAGCACGTGGACGCGCTAAGCAGAAACCCCGTGCCATCCGGAGAAAAATCCGAAAGTGAGATCATATTGTCAATAACTGAAGCAGACTGGTTGCTAACGGTTCAACTACAGGACCCTAAAATACAATAAATTAAATCTATTTTAGAATCAGGAGATATTGATGATAACAAAGATATTTTTGACAAGTATGAACTGCTAGGTAGTAAAATTTATAGAAGGACATCACGTGGTCGACGTTGGGTGGTCCCAAAAAAATGTATTTGGCAAGTTATAAGATGTAACCACGACGACTTAGGTCATTTTTCAGTAGATAAAACCATTGAACGAATAGGTCATCAGTATTGGTTTCCTAAAATGCGTCACGTTATAAAAAAGTACATAAAGAACTGCCTTAACTGCATCTATTATAAGAACAAAAGCGGTCCTAAAGAAGGTGGGCTGTACCCCTTGCCAAAGTATGCACAACCATTCCATACACTTCATCTTGATCATTTAGGCCCTTTTATTGAAACTAAAGACAAAAATAAATATTTGTTGGTAACTGTAGATGCCTTTACAAAATTTGTGTTTGTCTCTGCTGTACGAACAACTAAAAGTTCTTGCATTATAAAACAATTAGAAAATATTACAAAAATATTCGGAAACCCTAAAAGGCTTATCACAGACGCAGGAACTGGGTTTACCTCCGATCAGTTTATTCGTTATTGCAAAGACAAAAACATTCGCTTGCATACTGTGGCCACGGGTATGCCTCGCTCCAATGGTCAGGTCGAGCGTTTCAATAAGACAATTTTAGAATCCTTAAAAGCTATTGAGGCTAACACAACTGAAGACGGCTGGGATCAGTATATAAAGGTGTTACAGCAAGGTTTAAATAGTACAATTCATAAAACTACAAAAGCCGTCCCTAGTGAGGTATTTTTTGGATACCGATTACGCACAGACAGTGATAGTTTAGCTCCTCAACTTGATGATGAGAACATTTTCGATGTGACTAGCTTGCGAGAGAGAGTAGACGCTAACTTAAAAGCCAATGCCAAGATACAGAAAGAAAGATTTGATAGGGGTCGAATAAATGCACGTACTTATGCCGAGGGAGACTTGGTACTTATCAAAATTCAAAGTCAGAGCAATGATGGTAAAAGTCGCAAACTGTTACCGGTCTTCAAAGGTCCATTCAAAGTCAAAAAACTCATGGGAAATGACAGATATGAGGTAACGGACCTTAAAGGCAGTGAAAGATCCTTTAAAAAGTATACTGGCGTGATAGCGGCTGAGAATATGAAGCCGTGGATAAAAATAGATAACTGGAATGATTCTGAATAATTACGTGATTATATGTATATAATAGATATGCGTGTTGGCAAGGTAATATACTATTTTTCTATCTTACCTAATTAATAATTTATTAAAATAGTACAAATAAATAAAACAAATTGTGCATCATAAATTATTTATTTACATCATTTAAATATAATTATGTGTACAAGTAAAATATATCATCAGGTATAATAATTAAGTTTATTAAAGTAATATAAAAAAAAAAAAAAGAAATATATACGTAAGGTATGCGAGTCAAGATAAAATGCTTTAACTTATATTTATGTCACACATTAAGAATTGTTGTAAATATATTGGAAGTTACATACATAGGCACAATTTTGAGTGAACTTGGTACGTTCAAGTGTGGTATATATCCCTTTGAGTGCAAGTGGCTCTATTGTGCAGGGTGGAAGACTAACTTGGTCTCTTAAGTGCGGCAGAGTCCCTTTAAGTGCGAGTAGTTTTCTAACACATAAACGAATGTGGAAACAATTATTTATGTGTGATATTAGCAACAACATGACCGCATTATCTTACACCTTTATTAAGTGTCGCAGTCTAATATATACTTATGTTTCAGCATTTAATCTAGACTCGGGAGGCGCCTAGGACAGGCACCGCGCAGAATGGCCGTGTTGGCAATCGTGATATCCGGCGGCTGTCGACTTCGAAAAATTGAAAAAGATGGCGCCACTGCATCGAGCCGGAAGTCAAAAATACAACGGTGACGATTTAGGAAAAAAAAGAGGGCGCTACTGTGGCGAGTTAACGAAGTGACCGCGCAGTCGACCGGGATTCTTTACTTTGTCGGACTTCGTACTGTAAACTTACTCCTCACGAAATATTGTCAAAGAGTTAATAGTGATTTAATAAAGTTTTACTTACTCAGTTATCGCCCGTGTTATAATTTGCTAATAGATGTTTTATAAGAATTGTTGTCATTGCCAAGTATAAAATAAAATCGAATGTTTATGTTGCTGTTAATTTTAGTAATATTCAAATTGCACAAAAAATCTAGATCTTTTGAATTATTCGTAACCACAACGATCACGACAATCCGTTTAATACTGCGGCTAATGTTTATTCTATTATGTTGCGGAAACGACCCAAGAAACCCTCTAAATGCTCAATGTTATATTTTAAATATGGCGTGTATTAGATTATTATCCGCAGTTATATTTCAGAAACACCCTTTACAAAAATTGTCTGATTTTTCATAAACCAAATAATTTATTGGTAGGATTTTTGCAAAAATTTGTAGCGGTTTTTTTTATAATTAAATAAATAGGCTGGCCACTATGGTGGCTATTAAAATCATATAACTTTTTAAAACTCCCGCCAGTTCTGAAGTCTGTGACTAAACAATCCTGAAATTGTAAGTAGAGTCACGTGTATCGTCTGAGGCGCGGAGAGCATGTGTGCAGGCTTCTTAAGTACGGACAATGTACATGTTTGTTTGAATAGAGAATTGGGCTGTGACGTCATCCTCCACGGCCGCCTCATAAACAATGGACATCTATGTAGCCTATGTCTTGCTGCGATAGACTGTTTTATGGCACTGTTAATTTTCGCAATAGAGTTACAGTAACTTTATATATTTTTATTTTAAGTCTATAAATAATCTTATTGCATCCTTTGATTTTTATAATACACCTCCGACTATAGGGTCAAGAATATGATATGGTAGTCACTATTAAATAAGTCAAACCAAAAGGTTTTCGAATTCATCTTTTGTCTTATAATTATGCTGAGAAATTGATTGTCGGCTATGTATTCACTAATTTCTACAATATTGGAACCTTCCGATGTAGCTTTTACTTAAAAAGCTGGTACGGCAATGTACTGCACTCCACTTGATTGACAGAAGAGTGATAAGGCATCAGACAGCGGTCTCATGGCATTCGACCAAGTTATGCTGGCCTTAGCCAAGTTGGCTGTGGCGTGCACAGCTGAAGAACCCAGTATAATAGGAAGGACGGAACATCTCGCCTTAGGAAGCAGCACTGTGGGTCATGATTCAGTCGAATGGAATGATATAATTGTATGTTCCCGATCGATACTGTATTTAAACGGTATAGCACTTACCATAATGTGCATCACTTTGAATTTGCCGATTCAGAATAACTGTACTGTACTATCTCTGACTATTTGTATTCTCAAAACCAAATGCGGATAAATAGATTAGAGTGATTTAAAATAACGTACAAATTATTCTGAAACTGTGAAACAAAATAATATTTTATTTAGTGCGCAAGTACACACTATTTTAATTTTTTATGAAATAAAATTATTAAATTCGCTCTCATGGCGACGTTTGACAACTCTCGCCACGTCATCCCGTACTTGATGATTGGTGCTACGTCACACGCGCTTTGGCCAATAACAGTGCGGCACTTATTGTTACGTAACTAGCGATGTCTATTCATCTTCTTCTAACTTATGTATCTTGCTTTCAGACTCATTCTTCGAACCAATTTGTAATTACTAAGGAAATTACAATATTCATCGCGCCATTTTTTTGTGCCATTATGTTAGTGTATGTCGTGTCTATTTGTAAAACATCATTGTTTGAGACCGAACGTTTTAACAAAAACTAATCCCGACAATGAAAAGTCAAATTTAAAGATTTTACTGCGGTATTTTACGTACTATCCGGAGCGCATGAGAATATTCAAAGTTTACGCAAGGAATAACAAAATAAAGGAAACTTAGATTTGTTGCTTGACATAAACATACATAAACACATTTCTATTTCCAGAAGGGGTAGGCAGAGGTGGGGCCCCCATGTTTTGCCTTGTGTTTTCTATCTCACGATGTGATAGGACGTGAGCACTTTGCCCGACCCGGGATTCGAACCCGAGCACCTCGGCGTTGTAATCATACCGTAGTGCAATCACGCCATCGAGGCAGTGCTTTATTTACTATTTTTCAAAATTCAAAAAAAAAAAAAAATAGTAAGTGTGAAAAAGCCTCCGTAACTGTGCTCAGTAACTAGACCTTGATAAACTGTTATTCTACTTTTCACTTTACGTAAAAGGTGGAAGGGATTAATAATTTAATTAATACCATAAGAGAAGCCAAATAGAAAGAAATGGTAAATATTTATTCAATTTAGCCAGTGTTAATTTTTTGCGGGGTTTACTTAGAGCGACTTCTTTAACAATACAATATTTACTGAATCAGGGCTTTTCTTAATTAAATACTAAGTGTTCTATCGCGCAGTTGGGAGTTCCTTGGACTACACTGACGAACGTCACAGGTTCCAGCCAAGTCTTCAAATTTCAAAATTAATTCACTTAATTATCTTTGTACCTCAGTTTATCGGTAAAGGAAATCTTTGAGAACCCACATACCTTAAAAACCCGTGTGGAATTAACCAAACTGTATTTAGCCATACCCAATTTCAATTAATTATTGTAAGCTAGGGGCCAGTCCTATAGAACGGGCTTGGGACGTATATAGGCTAAAAACACTTCTAGGTTAATTGTCACAATCGTCCCTATTAGAAAACGATATTGAATCAAGCGTCGAGCTGTTAGTTCATTTAATTCGAGCCGTGGCAAATGAATCATTAGACCTAAACTAATATTAGCGTTGCTTCGTAAAGAGATAGGGGTGCAACTCGAATATTATCAACAGGGACGCGCGCCTCTTGTTTCGTTTTAAGCAAATGTTCTTTCATTTTCTAATGGATCGGTGTTGGGGGAATATTTGTTGGCAAACTTTCACCAGCCGTAGATATTTACATTACAAAGGAAGGGGTAAGAAAACGGTGTCCCAGAAACGTATTCTTGTCAGGAATTCGGATTTCACAAAAGGATTTGTCGGTCAATTACGCACAGAGAACGTTTTTTGCTTGTACAACATTTTCTGCATCATCACGGATTTCTGTTAGGTAAATTATGTGTACGATTTATTGATGTTTTGTACGGAAGTGTTTGTAAATATCTTGTTAACTTGTTGCTTATTTGTCTCTTGAGCAATCAGTTCCTGTTCGTTTGATGCTGTGATCATCGTTTTATGAATACGTTTTAATTAATCAATGACGGAATGTTTTTGTACATTATAATATTTATCTCCCAATTTCTCAATGTCTACTATGAAGCTGAGTATACGGAATTTAAATTTATCCTTGTAATTAAAACCTATTGTATAGCAGAAACATTTTATTTTTAGAATCGAATGATAGATTTATTGTCCGTTGTTGATTAATTATGTATCAAATGCTCTTTTTTCCATATGTTTATATGGAATACGGACTAGTACTCGTAAACAGATTGTAATATAAAATATTGGATAGAATTTTTACAACTGACACGGGCAAAGTAAAAAATTCAAATGAAATATTTTTTTCTCCGAACAACCAATAAAATGAACCGGTTTTTATTATGTTTTCCGCTGTTTTGTAACTTTGATCTGATATTTTGACTTTTAATTTGCTACAAAAATGTTCCGTAACAATAATGCTGAAAATGAAATCACAATAATCCTGATACAACGCATAATTTATTAGCAAATCTCGGGATAAAGCACGACAAATAAAATTTTCCTCGTAAATGTACGCTTGGAAAGAAACATGGGAGAAACTGAACGCCCACAAAAATAGATTATATTTTTATTGAACTTTGTTGTCATCATATCTCCGTAAACCCTAAGGGGAACGGGCCGCCCCTTACAATGTTATCGACACGGAACAAAAATACTCGCGAACAAACAAAAAGGGAATAAACTTCACGCCGCTATTCTTGTTGCCATTTCGAGATAACTTGCTTAAAAGTATCCTTTGACTTTTATTTTGAGGTTTTTAACCTTCCATACTTTTGCATATTTCGGGGATTTTTATGTGTCATTTTTTTGTGCATTGTTACCCTTTTCTTCCGTAAGATTTTCAGAAAATAAAGCAAACTTTTTGTTGATAATATTTTTACGACTTTTTTTATACGAAGATTGTGTAGCACAGATTAGTAACTTGAAGTGACTTCGGGTAGGCATAGCGGGAAAAACTGCGAAAAACAGTAGCGGTGGACATCCAAGGTATACAATAGACCTTACAACGTTCCTAAGAGGTAAACTACTTCTTCTAAGTGCGTGGTGGCCTGTTGGTAAACGGACCAGACGCAGCTGCCAACATGTTCACGGTGGTCGCGGGTTCAAATCCCAGGGCACACCTCTGACTTTTCGGAGTCATGTGTGTATTGATAGTCAATCACCACGCACTAAAACGGTGAAGGAAAACATCGTGAGGAAACCTGCATACTATAGCGGTTTATAAAAAATTCTATGGTATGTAAGTCCGTCAACCCGCACTAGGCCAGCGTGGTGGACTATATGGCCTAACCACTCTCAATCGTACTGTCGATTGTAGAGTAGGCCCGTGACCTGCAGTGGGACGTATATGGGCTGATACAGAAACTATTTCTTGTTGTTTTGAGTTAAAAAACTTGTAGACAAACTAATACCTGATACCACAGAACCTCAGATGAACACAAAGGAATAATACTATACTATATTATAGTATTGAAAGACTAATTAAAAAAATATATCTATGAATCAGATTTAGACGGTTCCGGCAGTTATCTGTGAAAAGCTCAAGGAATTATTTATTATTTAGCAATGTACTATCTGTACCTGAGGCTAATGATGTTTAGATTTTTATTGTCAGTATACTGAAATGCGTGTATGTATCAAAGCAGAAGGCAGTTTATACTAGTCAAATTAATAATAATTAAAAACGCGCTGAAAAAAAAAAGCTTTAGTAAAAGGCACAAATGAAATGTAAAAGTACTTGTTAATTGTTCTTATGGGCCTTGATAAATGTGCAAAATATCTAATCAATGCGACATTTCGAGGCGCTTGAAAACTGTCTTCAAAAATTCCGTTACATATGTACATACATACATAAACTCACGCCTTTTTACCAGAAGGTGTAGGCAGAGGTTCCCCTAGTAGCAACCAAGTCACCCACGTTTCCCCTTGTCTGTTCCGTCTCACGATGTGATGGGGGCGAGCCTATCGCCACATCAGGAAAAAATTCCTGACTCCAGACTGATAATGAAAATCCAATATCAGCTCGACCCGACATTTAAACATACGTACAGGTGAAGCTAACATAACTGTTAATAAATACTGGAGAGATTGAATTAAGGATGCATTTTTATATAAAGAAATATTATGATATTCCTCCTCATCTTTATCTTGTGGATTGTGAAAGCTTTTACGTAAATTAGCAAACCTACTTGAACATTGCCTACTCAGAGTTCAATAAAATGTCTTGCGTAATTTTGTACTGTGTACCTACATAATATTTGGAAGTTTCACATTGTTTATTTTTTATATCTATTTACCTCAGTAATATGACAATGTAATAATAATACGTAATTTTTATTCTATATTTTTTTCCCTACCCTCTCTTTCTCCTCCTAAATTCATCTCATTGTTTTCCTGTAAGTCATTGCTTAGAGCGATAATTTTTTCATTTATACTTAGATATGGCAGAGCCACGCTGTTGTCAATCATGACTATGCATGAATGGAAAGGCTCGTCTGGGGCGGTACTGCTATCTCACAGGAGTTCGACGTGAAGCGACACCTTTGCTGTCGTGTTTCGTTCGGTGATTGAGGTTGCCGCATGTCCTAGACGCCTTTCCTCATCCCATACTTTTTCCTTCCCACTCTCCTCCAGATTTAAGGGGCCGGCAACATATCCATGATCCAAGTCCAATCCAATCCGAGCCGAGTTGTCTCCAGCACTGACTCGCCTCTACCGAGCGTCCTACCGCACAGGTGTTGTGCCGGAATCTTGGAGGGAGGCCAATGTGCAACCGATCCCCAAAAAGGGTGATCGATTGGACCCTACCAATTACCGCCCTATCGCTATCACCTCTGTGATGTGTAAGGTTATGGAGCGGATCATAAACGCTCAATTGGTCCGCTACCTGGAGGATCACTCGTTGATCAGTGACCGACAATACGGATTCCGTCATCGACGGGTGATCTTCTAGCGTTTGTCCTGCATCGCTGGGGTGAGGCGATTGACCGGCGTGGCGAGGCTCTTGCTGTAAGCCTCGACATTGCCAAGGCGTTTGATAGGGTCTGGCACCGAGGTCTTCTGTCCAAGCTTCCGGCATACGGTCTACCCGGCAACCTGTGTTCGTGGATTTCCGGCTTTCTGCATGGGCGTAGAATACGTGTAGTCGTTGACGGACACGCTTCAGTCGCTTATATAAAGCGCAAATCCGGCCGGGTATGGAGTACTGCTCGCACCTCTTGGATGGATCCGCCCAGTACCTGCTTGATGCCTTGGATGGATTGCAGCGGCGGGCCATCCGCATTGTGAATGATGCAGACGTTACGAGCAACTTGGAGTCGCTACAAGTCCGGAGAGATGTCGCCTCTCTAAGCGTGTTCTACCGCCTGTATCACGGTGAGTGCTCTGAAGAATTGTTCAACTTGATCCCCTCCTCTCCATTCCTAACCAGAACCACGCGTGCTGGCTTGCGAAGCCATAGCTTGACGGTCCACACCATCCCGGCGCGAACCAAACGGTTCTCGAATTCGTTTTTGTGCCGCACCGTCAGGCTGTGGAATTGTTTGCCGGCGCACGTGTTCCCTCCTTCCTACAATCCTGGGTCCTTCCGCCGCGGTGTGAAGAGGCACCTTAGCAGGCCGGCATAATTGTTTCCATTGGCATGGGACTGCCGTCCGATACCAATGGATACTCTGCCTGGGCGGCATTGGCACTTTCCATCAGGTGCAATGCCGCCACTATGAAAGACCAGTTTAAAAAAAAATAAATATCTAAGCAGTGATCACTTACCATCAGGTGATCTATTTGCTAGTTTGGCGGGTCTATGCAATAAAAATAACTCTGTTTATATTGTTTCTATTTTTTTTGTGTACAAAGACTAATATAAATAATTTATATATATCCCAACTCTGGGCCAGGGATATCTCAAGCTATATTAGGTGTATTTATGTCTACCGCGTTGACTAAGGTAGTTTGCTTACCAAGAAAAATGTAGCAGCTGAATATTCTACGCCAGCTTAGATTTTAGTCACGGTAAGTGCATTCATCTAGTTAAAGTAGGTTTAAAGTCAGATTTACGTTTACTGGGGTGTATCCTAACCCAATTAGAACTCAACGACAATTGTGTTTGCGAAACTGAATTATGAACATTGCCTTGAGCAAAGATCGTTCACTGACACGGTCAATTCCAGGAAAAGCATTCGAGTATGTGTTGTAACATGACTAACCGAACAAAATACGATACCAAAGCTGATAGTTCAAGTCGGTTTCTAGAAAACAATTGTAGGTAACGCTAACTTTAAAAGCAGGATTCATCGAAATAACTACTTTTGCCTATAAGAAAACCGAGAAAAGTACTTAAGTTTATATTATATACGGTAACTTAATTTCCGAGAAGTTTGACGTCAGACATGACATCATAAAAACCAAAAACTCACAACACTTCCTAAAGAGTATGTACCGAAAACCTTGAAGATAAAGGTAGAAAATATATTACGTATACTCATATGGAAGATATAAGTCTATTACGTCATCATAATCTGAATACAAATTACGTACGAGTCTCACTTTGTTAATAGTTCACACTACAGTGCATTGGGAAAGTTGTCTCGTTTCGCGTTTCTGTTGGCGGCAAAATAGAACTGTATCAAAATGACATTCAACTCTGTTTAACTTGTAAACGCCGGAGGGTCTGCCCCCGAAGGAAAGTTCTCGCTAAAATGATAACATTTTCATACCGAGTTCGTGCGCTGCGTTTGTTTAATGTATTCAGTGGATGGGATCTGTACCCTTTTGTGTTTTTGTTGATGTTTATTAAATTGATTAGGCCCGAAATAAGGGACCCGTTGAGGTTGGTTGAAGTCGCCTACGCTCTGGGAATTGTCTTGACGTAATGGTCTGGCATATTAATGACATATACGCCCGAATACTGGAACGCCATTCAAATAATAAGTTGTTCTTAACAGCGCACGGCCCACTTAGCCAGTACTTTTAAGCGGGATTAACGTAGTTAAGCGCAACTTATATTTAAGTTGCGTTCCAGTATTTGGGCGATAGTTATTCATTTGGTACTAAATTTGTTTGCAGTTTTTTTAAACTACCATGGCAATGGGGCATATAATAAAGCATAATATGTGAAATAATTGCGATGGATATTTTTACCTGGAACAAATTAATTTAATTTCTTAGGTTTTTGTTTGTTTTTTTTTTCTCTATATCTATATAATTTCCAAAAATTCTTGAATAACTAAATAATTTCCCTTTCTCCTTTTTGTTTGTGCTCTTTTTCATTTTTAAAACATTTCCCGAAATTCCGCATAATAATTTTAAATTTCATAAACATTACTGTATCGTCCCAGTCGCATTTCCCAACTTAGCTCGTAAACCCATAAAACAATATCTAAGTAACTATATCATTCTTTTACCGTGTACTCGGCAGCCGCCGGCCTGACGTTTATAGCGCATTGTGGCAGAAACTTCAAGGTTTTATTCCCATTACTGAAGTCACAGGCGTCTAATGGAGTTAAGCACTACGTTTTACAGTAAACTGTGTGCTTGCCCGTAGCTACGGCAGCGAATTTATGTCAAATATACAGTTCAAGTACAGAACTTTGTACTCACAGAAGTTCTCCGACGGATATTAGTTTGTTATTCGGAGTTACGTTTCATTTTATCAATATGTGAATATCTGTAGCGGATTAATAGGAACTTGGCATTGAGTGTAGCTGGGTGTGGTTATTAACGGAGTACTGATAGGTCTCTCAAATGTGAGAGGCCGCCTGGATAGGTACGACTGCAATGTCTATTTCTTCCGCCAAGCAGCAGTGTAAATACACCGTTTATTCAGATTTGAAAGACATTGCAGCTAGAGTACCTATTAGACATAATGAGACTTAATATCGTATGTCTCAGGATGGCGAGCGCAGTGGAATGCCAACTATTGCTTTCATCAGAAAGCAATATATAACATCATGAATCATCATGATGTTTGGTTTTGCTACTGTCCATGAGCGGTCGTATCGCTTACCATCAGACAAATGAGATACTCGTCTCGCCAATCATTGCTATAAAAAGATTACGGGTACCATGTCAGCGAATTTTGAGGCGTTTTGTCTACATATGTTAGGCCTCTATGATAAATGTATTTGATTTTCATAATATGTCATAAAATATATTTCAATCCTTTTGGGAAATCATTCAGCACATGAAACTAATATTCCTTTGTGTCGTAAATCAGGTTGATAACTAGGTTCGGGGATTTAACCTAAAATTATACGATTTGCTGCGTCGGAGTCAAAGCATACATAGACGACAGAAGACGAGAAATTAAATAAGCGAGAAAAATATTCATTAATTTCTATTTCCCTCTCGCTCTTTAAATCCTTAAGCAGATACGATTAGACGCCACTAATTAAATAAATAAAATAACCTTGTATACCTAAGTATAAGGGGTTCCGCTTCAACTCAACCGGTTAAGTGTTAAAAGAAAACCAGACTTGGTACGACGTCCAGCTCACAATTTACAATGCTTTAGCTCGTTGAATTTTTATTACGATTTAGTACAAACATACTGAGGAGCTTTTTATATTGGATGCCGTCTTTATTTACGAGGCGTGTTCATTTGGTGTATGGTAACGTATATGGGTTATCAACTGTGAGGTCTTGGTTCATTTTCCAGGTTATACCGTTTTAGTATGCGAACGTTTCGGATTGAAAGTATACAAAAGAATACAAACACAAAAAAATTGTATTTTCAGGATTGGTTTTTTGTTAGGCATGATATTGTAGTTTTCAAACACATACTTTCCCGGAAAAAAAATCACCGGAAAAATTTCGGCGCACTGCAGGTGACTGTTACTTATTAGTTCTGAGTATTTCTTCAGTGATTTTCGCGTAACATGTCCTTATTTCTTAATCCTAGTTTGCATTCTCATGTTTGCATTGATTTATTTTCAGCCATTTAAATTTTACCTACACCCTTGGTTTACATACTTATAAACCGTTATATGGAATAAACGCTATTATTAACTTCAGAGTCATATATACGGCCGATAAGAAATTTCCCATAAATTATGAAATGAAAAAAAAAAAAGTGTTAAAAGCAAAAATCCCCAAGTTAAGTATTTGACAGGGAATAGTTAGTCCCTATGCAAATAAGAACATTACACCCAATTAACTTCGACCGTGGTGATCCCGTCGCCACTCGAGTGAAATTAACGCTTAAATTAGGTCTAGTCATTTTTAGCTTACCGCCCGAATATTAAGTAAAATTGTTTTATTTAAGATCCTTTGTGCTGAAAATTATTGTCCAGCCGGTGAAATATGGATATTAATTAATAATTTTAAAATGGTTTGTTAGCTATTTTCATTTTACGTGTTGGGTTAGGTATTTTCGCGTTGAGGATCATTAATTCTATGTACTTATTGATACCACATAATTTATAAGACTTTTTGTTTAATATTCTTTTTATTGTTTAGTAGTTAATACACCTGCCATTTAATAAATTGAATATAAGATTAGCTATTTTTAATTAAATAGTAGAAGAAAATATCTATGTAGTGTACACATGGTACTGTACCATCACTGGTGGTACGTCTCTCATATGTGAGAGGCCATATGGGTGGGTACCACCGCAGTGTCTATTTCTCCCGTCAAACAGCAGTGTAAACGCACTGTTGTGTTTCGGGTTGAAGGGCATTGTAGCCAGAGTAACTACTGGACATATTGAGACTTAACATCTTATGTCTCAGGATGGCGAGCGCAGTGGAATGCCAAGCATTGCTTTGTAATTCAAGGTGTTGTTTGGTTTTGCTACTGTTCATGAGCGGTCGTATCGCTTACCATCAGGCGAACGGCATGCTAGTCTCGCCATTCATAGCAATAAAAAAAAAAAACATCCACCATAGCAATTCCTATCATCCAGAATAAATAGTGCCACGCACAAAAAACCGAAAATTGAGACTCTTTTATCTTTAAAGGACAATGCGTACGGCATAGCTAAATGGTCATCACAACGAAAATAATAAAAAAGCCAAAACATCGGAGTAGTTGGCCACATTGAATTGGGCAAGCATAATAATATGTAGAGAACAAAGGTTACCGACATAGCCCATAGGATTAGCAAGTTGAAGTAGCAGTGAGCCGGGCACATAGCCCGTAGAATTGATGGCCGTTGGGGCCGGAAGGTTCTAGAGTGGAGGCCACGTACAAGCAAGCGAAATGGCGGACGTTCGTCTACAAGGTGGACAGAGGAAGGAAGGTGGAGGTTGCAGGAAGTCGCTGGATGCAAGCGCCTCCAACAAGTAGATGTGGAGATCCTTGGGGGAGGCCAATTTTCAGTAGTGGACTTCCTGTGGCTGAAATGATGATGAATAATATTCAATTTTCACAATTATAATAAAGATGTCTGTAATGTGATAAAGGCATAAAAATAAAAGACACAAACAAACAAAGACACTCCACGCCGGTTTAAACACAAAAATATAGTGTAGCAACAATTTGCGACGACACTGCGGTGACATGAAATAATACATCGAGTTTATCAAGCGAGCTTAGAGCGAAGAAAGCCCCAGCGAGCCGCGCCGAAACGTTGAAATTTTGACAAATTATACTCGAGGATTACTGCTCGGAATATGAAGAAAAGCACGCATTCCCACAAATTACTGACTCGTGACAAATGCCACGGTAGATGACCCGCAATTTATATCCTGTACCAAATGTAGTTAATGCTGACAGTCGCCAATGTAAAAACACAAATTGGCACGCTCGTTACTTCACGTATTGGATAAAAATGTGCGGGCTTTTATGATGTAGTTTTTGAAGTACTAGTTTGCATTTCAACAGTTTTAAGTATTGATAAATATCTGCTATTGACTGCAGTTTATTGTTAATTGAAAAATATCTTTATTAAACTGTGTGACATTAAATAAATATCCATACCTATGAAAAAATTATATACATATAATACCAGCTATTATTGCTACCAAATTATTAACTATTTTAAAATCATTAATTATTATAGATAGATAATCTGATACTTAGCGTTGCATTAGGACTGAGCCATTTCATGTACTAATTATAGTATAACCTAATCAAATACTTAATAAAATTATGTAATTATTATAACACATATATTTGAATTTAGATTGCCGTCTCATTTTCTTATTTATAAATCCATCTAAAGGTTGCCTGCAAGAAATTGCCTAGTGTGATAAAGCCGCTTTTTGTAATAATATTATTATGTTATTTCTCTACTGAAATTGTTTCTTTAAGATACAAAAAAAAATTTAATAAATAAATATATACTCACGAATCCGTAGGTATCTAAAAACATTCTCTTTCGCTACATAACAAACATACGTTACGAAATCTGAAGGACAAAATCGACAAACACCATCACACATCATTACAATTCAAAAGGCGGAATCAAAACAGAGCAAGGAATAACTCTTGACATTCACCGACGACACGTATTACAAGCGAGGATTTTGTCAATTTATTTTGTTGTGTTATAAAATAGGGATTCACTGTATTATCATCTAAAAGAAGCAGACGCGTTACATACACCGAATAGAGATAAATATTTTATGTCATAATTCATCCGAGCTATAAAAAGGGTGGGCCCAGACACCCGACTGAAATGATTCTGCTTGGTTCGCTTGGGACGAGGTTATATCCACAGTACATGCGATGAGAATGTTGATACCACCTTTCATATGAGAAATAAAGAATGAAACATGTCGTGCGGCGAATTAAAGATTTGTCTTGAAAAAATAGTTGAATTGTTCAGGCAGTAATGTTTTACAATGCTGTAGGGAAATCTAGCCGATTTTAAAAGTACATACTCGTATAAAGTGTTAAAGTTTACATGCCAATAAAATCTAGTAGAATGGCACGGAGTACAGCTAAAGTAATTAAAACAATGTATCCATCAGAGAGAGATCTCTGACACATTTATGCTAGCCTGGCCGCAACCGAATAATAAGAACAATCTAAAATATTGTGTTTAAATATTTATTTCTTTTTATGAGTAGTTTAGATAATGTCGCTAGATGTCACTATATTAAGACGGTGCTTTGAAAATGCCGGAAGTATACTCGTTAACAAGATGGAACAAATATAACAAAACCCAGTTATTCAACGTAAGTATAAGATTATGTTCCCTCTTCTAACCAAGTCACGAGAAAGTTTGAAGGAGGCCTATAAATAAAAACAAAGGCTTACTTAATGCGGGCAATTTTATGAAATTTCCATTATTATAATTGACAAAGTTTGACCGCACAAAGAGGGGTGGTCGAGGAAGAACTATAAAATAGCAGTTAACGAAGACCAAACGGCTTCTCAATACCATTACTCTGAATTACGATATAATTGAGTGTCCTGTCTATCCTTGGACTGAACGGGCGGTCCAGTACAAACAATCGAAGCCTGATTTTCACTTTAATATAGTGTTTTATAATGGGAATACTTGTATGCTTTTATGTGTTTGTTTTTATTTTAAAATAAAGGTTAATTTGCAACTGTACTTAATCTTTTTTTTTATTAATCAACAATTATTGTCATCTGACTGGTCATATACATGTAATATGTTTTATGATGTATAAATCTTCGGTTGCATTTCCAAGTCCAGTAAATCAAAAACATCAGGCGGTTGCTCGTAAAGCATGAAAACGATGTGGCACCGAACCCGCATTATTGTGGGCTTTATGCAAGTGAAAGAATTAATATTATTTGATATTTTTATTAAAATTCTATTTTATGTATTGATAAAATATTATTTCTTATAATTAACTTAATTCATGTAACATTTATGAATTTAATATACACTATACTTGTAATATTATAACATATTCGTAATAATGTTAAGGAAAGTGAAATTAAAGTATTGATCTGACAAACAGAAGATTTCCTCTCTCATCCTCATTAATGTAACTGTTAAGGCGTAGCTAAAAATAAGGCGACTTATACTCTAAATATTTAAAAATAGCAATGGAATTACTGAATTTCACATTTTTAATAACAAATGTAGTTATTTCGAAAGTAGATACATTGTACAGAGTCAAGAAACTTTTCACTTATGAAAATATAATGAGAGATAATCTTTCTTTGTCATAATGAAAATAATTTACATTTCAAACTTTTTACTGCAAGGGTATTACATTGTTTGTCTTAAAGTTACATCCATCTTGAAAGACATCTGTATCAGCCCATATACGTCCCACTGCAGGGCACGGGCCTACTCTACAATCGAATGTACAATTGAGAGTGGTTAGGCCATATAGTCCACCACGCTGGCCTAGTGCGGGTTGGCGGACTTACATACCATAGAAATTCTTATGAACCGCTATGGTATGCAGGTTTCCTCACGATGTTTTCCTTCACCGTTTTAGTGCGTGGTGATTGACCATCAATACACACATGACTCCGAAAAGTCAGAGGTGTGCCCTGGGATTTGAACCCGCGACCACCGTGAACATGTTGGTAGCCGCGTCTGGTCCGTTTACCAACAGGCCACCACGCACTTTTAAACTTTCTTGAAAGACATATTAATTTTGATTTATTAGTTTTATACTAACTTTATACTAAAAATGGTGTAATATGATATTTATTAAAGGTGAGCAGGAAAAAAAAACTTTTGAAAACAGATAGGCTAAAAAAGATGAAAGTCTCGTCTCATAGTCAAGATTGGAAGAAAACGATTGAAATACAATACAAGGATATATCTATGATCCAAAATTAATATAAAATGCAGGATTATTTTGAAAATACACGGCTTTCTTTAGTGGGTAATAAAAACTTCGAGAGACTTTCGGCTTCACAAAACTCAGACCGAAACATAAAATTGTGGGTCTCACAAACAATTTCCTTAAAGCGGAAAGCAAACTGTTCGATTTACAGCCAAGTCTCCACCAACTGCACTACAGAGGCTGTCATGTTTTTCGTTAAAATTCCGCTCAAATGTCTCAAAATATACATTTATTCTTTATTTACTTGTGGTAGGTTTCTCATATGTGAGCGGCCTTCTGGGCAGGTACCACCGCAATGTCTATTTCTCCCGCCAAACAGCAGTGTAAATGTACTGTTGTGTTTCGGATTGAAGGGCATTGTAGCCAGAGTAACTACTGGACATATTGAGACTTAACATCTTATGTCTCAGGATGGCGAGCGCAATAGAAAGCCAAGCATTGCTTCGTAATTCAAGGTGTTGTTTGGTTTTGCTACTGTTTAGGAGCGGTCGTGTCGCATACCATCAGGCGAACTGCATGCTCGTCTCGTCTCTCGTTATTCATTGCAATAAAAAAAAAATCCTCCCGGTTTGGCTTGACCCGAATAATTTTAGACGGGGATATAATGTTTGAAATATTTTCCATTAATGATCCCATTGATTATAGTATGATATTATATAGCCTCTAGCTCTTCAAGAAATGGGCTATCCAACATAAAATGATATTTTCAATTCGAACCAGAGTGTCTAGACAATTGGCTTTTACGTTAGTAGAATAGAATATAATACGATAATCATTGTATGAGATTGACATTCGCCTTCGACATGTAATTCGATTCCATATGTAGAATAAGAAATTGGTAGCCAAACGTCCAAATAATCTATTCGTTGAAACGAAACGCAATAGTTTCGTAGATAAGCGATTTCAATCAAACAAACCTTTCATTTTTATATATTAGTATAGATGTATATAAGTATAGATTCCCAGAAGCAGTATTTTACACAGGGAATGTCTAAAGTCTTTATCCATACATTCTTATGCCGCATGCGTTCAGCGTCTCAGTAATCTACTATTCGATTTTATGCACCAATAAAATATAGCGTTTGGAATCCTTTCCGAGTTTCTGTGCGGTTCCCAACGGTTCACTGCGCTGATGTACTGACTGCCGCTGCGTTTTATCACTGCGACTACTGGGGACGTGTTTTCGTGAATTATATTTAGCATACAGTACTCATGATTTTGTACTGATATACTTGATTTGGGTCAATCCGTGGGACGTGTCAATATGCGTCTTAGTTATGTACATTCAGTTAAAAAAGTCGTAAATATTTTTGCGCAGTCACTTTCGGATGTACAAATTAAGTGATCTTAGATCATTTTTTTGGTTGATGCAATTGTTTATATGCACGAAAAAAATCACTTGAGAAAGATGGCGAAAAATACAGTGACTAACACAAGTGCGTGACGTTTAGGGTAAAGCCTGTATATTCGTCTCACTGAATTCTGAATTCAGAGAAAACGACATCAAAGTATCGACCCGCTTTAGTTATCGGGGTATTGCAGTCACCTTTCAGTTGTATTCACTTTGTCGTACTTATCACCAAAAATAGACAAACAAATGTCCGATTTTCATAAACTTTAATTTGTGCCAAAATACGGACTAAAACAAAATATAATATGAAATATCCTATTTTTAACGCATATTCTTACACAATTTATGGTCTCCAAACCCCTTAGTGATATTCGCGCACCCCGCGGCCCGATGTACTGAACTCGACAACTCAACTCTGTATTTCCCAGTAATTGTGCACCAATCTTGGCAGAGACGGGAAGCGCCGCATCTTTTGTCACTTGTCCACAAACGTCGCTCTTCTGCAATGCGACATGAAAAACATCGTGTCTCGGCAACTTTGATAGACATTGTTAATGGTCCCTGCGGATTTGTGTGTATTTAAATGCTTTTAGTGAAACAAATTACAATTAACGAATAAGGTTTGTTGATTTTAGTCCTTGTTTAGATAGAGTCTTTGTCTGCCCGCCCACATTTATAATGTCTGAGAAATGAAACCCTTTGAGGGTGGAAAGGTTCGAGGGGAGAGGGGATTGGAACTTTGAGCCTCTGGCAGTACTGCCCTACTTCTAGTCTAACAGAACTTTTATGCTCAATTAGATGTTCAACTTACAAGATTTGTTCTTGTTAGAGCAATCTGAGACTTATCCAAAAATTACGTGAGTCAGACGCACTAACATTTAGTCTCAGTATAATGTACAAATTAATTTACTAATGACCTTTAAACCTGCTAATTCTATTAATATTTACGTTTCATGTTCCATGCAAATTATTTTGCTTGTAATAGGATTTGATAATTTAAAAGCAACAATATTTCCTTAGTATTCCATGCGTGTTATTCCGTTCCTAAGGTAATATTTACTCTGTACTTGTGGAGCTATCGGGCTACGACCTCTCGCGCTGACGTAGTGCCCGCCAAAACCTACTTAATTGCCACGAAAGGAAAATAAATTAAATGTTTTTGCCCACAAAAAGTGAAGAGGAAGCATGTAAACCACTAGCCAGCGGAAGCCACAACAAAATGAATAATAAACTTAAGGAATTTATATAAAAACATAATTAATTATGCGGTGATTTAGTACTTCATTATTATTTTGAATCAACAAACAAGAATAATTTATTAAACGCATACACAATATTGACGTATTTCGGATTAATTCACACAAACAATTTCCGAGCTGGGACTATGAAAAATATTTTTTCACGGCATAGCGGTTGCGACAGCGGCTTTCACAGGGTTATCGAAATATATTTCGGAATAATACATTGTTTTTTCTTCAATATTATTCTTTTCTTGATAAAATAATTTTGTAAACTTTTACTGACTTTCATAGAAAGTCGCTGGATGTAAGCCGATTGCAATTGTGGATATTGTTGAGAAAGGACTTTATTTTGCAGTGGACTCTCAGAGGCTCGGTATGATTTTGTGACGATGAAATATAATTCGTAAAGCAATTTCTTTGAGGGTGTTGCTTATAAAGTTATTTAAAAAATTCCACTGATCTGAAGGTTTGTTAGCTAGCTCTTTGATGTAGAAATCAATGAAACATTGAAACATACTAAGTTCATATTGTATTGACTGTTGTTACTACAACATCATATTCGATATTCTTTCCTAAAAGGAAATGTATTTCGCGTGGGAATATTATCACAACCTTTCCGTGATTTAAAAGAATAAGGTAACACCGAGATTAAACAATAACTATTTATGTAACAATCGCTAAAAATTGTCTGACGTTGGTAATTATTAGGTAGTTTTTCATGTGACCTGCAAACATTAATTCAATTTGCGTTTCTGTTTATACCGTAAAGCCAAGCACTGTACATCAAAGTTCGTAGTAAGGGAATATTAACAAAAAGATGCTATGCACATCGCATCAGAGTATGTTTTAATAAGGATTATTATAATAAGCTAAGCAGAAAATCCCCGCGTTGTTGATATTAAGAAAGATTCCCGTCGTATCGCAGCGCTGGTTATTCTATGCTCGCGGGCTATTCCGGGAAACTTTATATAAAATTGATAAAACGTAGACGATTCTCGACGTGCTAAGAATTATTGAAGGAATGTAATATAAGTGAAATGTATACAGTAATTTTGTTTTGTACGTAATCCCTTTTGTGATATAGAATAGTAAAGCGGGAGATTGTATCGGACATTCATTTATTTATTGATTTAAATATTTCTTTTTTCATTTTTACTACAAGTACAACAAAGAGCAATGATTGTAGCCAGGGTACCTACTGGACGTATTGAGTCTTAACATCTTATGTCTCAGGATGGCGAGCGCAGTGGAATGCCAAGCATTGCGTTGTAATTCAAGATGTTGTTTGGTTTTGTTACTTCATGAGCGGTCCTATCGCTTGCCATCAGGCGAACGGCATGCTTGCCTCGCGTGTAGATAACACTTGTGGTCTTATCGCTATTCTACTCGTATTTAATAATAATATAGTTATTCAGTATCAGCCCGTATACATCTCACTGCAGGTACGGGCCACCTACACAATCGAGAGTACGATTGAAAGTGGTTAGGCCTATAGTCTACCACGCTGGCCTAATACGGGTTGGCAGACTTTACATGCCATAGAAGTTCTTTGTAAATCGGCATGGTATGTAGGTTTCCTCACTATGTTTTCCTTCACCGTTTTAGTGCGTGGTGATTGACTATCAATAGTTATGGTCTGTCCATAACAATTATTAAAACGAATATTGCAGGCTATATTTATAGACGGTTTTAAAAACTACTTTACTTATCGGATGTTTTGTCCCTTTCGAACGGCTTCTGAATTCAGTTGAGAGAAGAAGACAAAACATTCACATTAGTATAAAAGATTTTAAAACTGCCCATGATAAGGCCGCAAATATTTCGGTCACTTAATACATGACAGACAATAACTAATTCATCGTTACTAAAAATGCTAAGTGATTAAAACAATTTCAAATTATTTTGGAACCCTATTCCTTTGAGTATTAATTTTAAAAAGGTGTATGAAACGTAATTAGCAATTTAGTTAATCTATCCGACGATGTATTTTCTCATTTCGTATTCATAAACTTTATTAATAATCCCTAGTGGTTTGCATTCATAATGATAAATAAAATTAATATAAATGATGGGTGGCCGCAATTTATGAAAGCTTTGTGACTAAGTGAAACAAATTTTTATTTATTATATTTATTGCAATAAGGAAATCTAGGATGAAATATAAAATTAATTATCTCTAATATCTCAGTTATTTTAACCCTTTTTTTAGAGTTTTTTTAAAGCTTATTTAATGCAGTTGGCAAGAAGCTGTCAAGCTAACAATAGATCGTGGATTTTTTCCCACGCTGTGGTTGATGATTTAATATTATGTTGAAATCAGGAACGAGAAATTATTTGAAGATCCTGATATCGATGGCACTGATTATCTCAGTTTTTGTATTGATCTATTTATGATTCAACTGTTTAAGCTAATTACCGTAGTAGTCTCATAAAAACAATTATAAATAAATACATTAAACAGATACACAGATCTGTGAAGTGTTATTGTAAGGGCAATCAGAAATTATGTTTCTGTATCACATCTCTACAACCTGAAATAAATATTTTTACTCCATTTGCCTCAACCCGAGGTCTCTTGTTTTCCTTCACGCCTGTAAAAGTAGGGCCACAAAACAAACACGATTTTTTTTAAAGTAATTCTCAAGCCACCTAAAAGCTGCGTTTGAAAGCCCTGAGCGTGGCATGTGCGAAATTCGTTAATCAGTGGCAAAGCTCCGCATACGCCAATCAGTGGCGCGCACCTTTCAGCGTTTGGTAGCGCTGTCGTTTTTTCTCGCCAATCCCTTTTGTGCTAAGCCGCGTATTGTGCGCCTATACCAGTCTCATTCGGCAGTAAGGATCACGGATATCCTTTTATTAAATACCCGTATTTAACACTTGGTATTTCGATTCTGTGGCGGATATTCGCTTGATAGTTGATTTATATTGAGATTATAGAATGGACAACGTGATTAACATTTGTGTGACAAAATATGTACAGCTATGAGTGTTCCTTTCTTTGTCAATCTTAAGTAATTACGCTATCTTTCTTCTCGCTCTTTTGAGTCCTGCGGTCCTGATTGATAATTATTAGTACAGATTTGCAGAATATTAAAACCTAATTGACCATCAGATCTAGCTAGTGTTGGCTAGTTATTTTCACTAACTATCTTATCTTCATAGACAATGGTAGATATGGCATTGATTTTATCCGCAGTACTTGCCGGTTTTTCCTCAAGATATGATGCGTAGTCTTGCCAGGTAGCCCGTAGCCTTCACATGTAATTAAGATTTTTAAAATATTTTTTTTAAGATCACTAATTATATATGTACTTTATAAATAGGTCTCACGAAAGCGTATTTCGATTTGACCGATGATAGATGCTAGAGATAGAGAGTTTTCATTAGGCTGTATCTGTATCAGCCCATATACGTCCCACTGCAGGGCACGGGCCTACTCTACAATCAAGGGTACGATTGAGAATGGTTAGGCCATATAGTCCACCACGCTGGCCTAGTGCGGGTTGGCGGACTTACATACCATAGAAATTCTCATAAACCGCTATGGTATGCAGGTTTCCTCACGATGTTACCCTTCACCGTTTTAGTGCGTGGTAATTGACTATCAATACACACATGACTCCGAAAAGTCAGAGGTGTGCCCTGGGATTTGAACCCGCGACCACCGTGAACATGTTGGCAGCCGCGTCTGGTCCGTTTACCAACAAGCCACCACGCACTTCATAGGCTGTGTTTCCATAATATCAATATTGGATTTGATAATTATAATATTAAGACACAAAGTAATGAATTAGTATTTATATCTATACGTAAAGATAACCGTAGAATTCCGGGGGCTACTCTATACTTCGACACGAAGTTCGTGGAGTGGACATTCGAAAATGTTCGGAAGTCGAACGTAAACATATAAGTATTTTCCACATCTCTTTATACTATGCTCTATAACACGTATTATTTACTTCGAATTTAGAACAAGATTACGACTTACGATACAGCATTCGAACATTTTGTAAAGTATTTAGGCATATTCGTACAATTTTACGTGCGATGTTCGAACATTCGTCGTTGTGTCGGAGTACAAAGTAACCCCCCAGGCAACGCGTTCGGTTATCGAGTTTGTAGAAGTGAAATTATTACGTAATTTAAGCCCGTGATTTTAGAAATTTCTGCTAAGTCTTAAAGACGCTGGAGGTGGAATAATAATTTCTGTAATAATTGCTATACCTGTCTCGTGACAATTAGAGTAGGATCATAATTGGAAATCCATTCTTAATATAATCTGATGGTAATAGAAATCTTGATGAATTAATCTTGACCGTATATTTTATTTTCTAATTGTTTAATATGATAGCATTTCCTATATAATCATATCATAGGTTATAGAAATGAGTATACTAAACACAGCATAATAATTCTAAACTAAAAGAAGTAACAAATGCTAGTTTAATACTACTAGCAATTACTTAGAACTTACTATGGGTTTGATTTTAGAATATAATATTATATAATCATAAGAATGTAAATAAAAAATACATATATTTTTGAATTACTTTACATAAATTGAGTAATAAGAGTATTCGAAAATTATGGGACTGTAATATATAATTCCAAGTTGAATAGTTAGAGTGTCTACAGATGGAAGCTAGTTTGATTAAAGCGGTCGGCATAGAAGCTATTCCGTCCCCCAATGCAATTCCTGTAAGCCTGGATTGACTGTGGCACGCACTGAGAATAGTAGCGGCAACGAAGCTCGCTGGATCTTCGGATATATCGTCAACCCGCCACGAATTTAATTAAAAATTACCAAATAAAGAAAAGGTTTTGGTATACAAGACCTACCACAAACTATAAATTAAGTGGCGCTGAACTTGTCCAACTTAATGATAAATAAAATTAAAATAATGACATAGCAGCTTCGAATGTTAAAACACCACAATCTAAATACACAAAAACAAAAACAGAATCAAAATGAGACCTAACCACAAACAATCAAGTCATATGTAGCGATTAAATTGAAAATGAACCAATTATAACAACGTTGGCGTAAAAGCTACCGCAACATTCAAACTGGGTCGGTTCACGTAGTTTTTGCTATGTGTACGATGTCAAAAACAGAAACGAGATATTCCCTTACTATTTGAACCTTACTTAATGAATACCTATGCCAGAACTAATGTCTCTTGTTCAGCGACAGTAAATAATGAAGGCTAAACACCCATCTAAAAGAAAATACGCAAATGCTACAAAGGAAACTAGTAGAATAATGTATTAAGCTACTAATCCTTCTTTAGCTAGCATATGCACTTTGATCATCTCAAGCGAAATTGATTGAAATATAAAAAGACAAAAAGTACCCTCCGTGACCACTTTCAATACATTATCGGAAAAATACGATCATAAAACAAAAGAGTAGTAAAACAGTATCTAATGGACCGAGGCTTAATCCTATTGGGGCTATTCGAGATATGGCGGCGACGAATAATGGATTTGCTGATCTTATCCGAGGCGAAAACTGGTAAACTTCAATAACTGGAATCTGTGGTGGTGCGTCGATATTTCCACATTTTTTTATCAAGGAAATGTTGTTCGCTAGTAATGATACTACTATAACATTGTTAGGCAATCCGGCGGGCCTATAAGCAGAAAGATAATATTGTAAGAAAAATATCATCTTTTACGGAAGTGGTTCGTTTGTTTGTGACTTGAATGTTATAGATGTTTCTATTCATATTTATTACATCCTTCTTTTTGATGTGGAATAAAATTTGGTCATCCGTACATATATGTTTTTATGTCATATACAAAATCGATCAACGTCCTATATGCTCTTGTTTTTATTGTGGGTTAAAAAGTCTTCCAAAAGAAATGTCACGATATCGATGTAAGACATATGAATAGAAATAAAACATTTGTAATCTAAATCTGTAATTACTGTATAAATAATGTATAATATTTTAAATCTTTATATTAGATACTTAAATTATCTATTGAACAATACGCTACTGATATTCTTCCATATATTATTGTAATATGTCTATGTGGTCATCTAATTCATATTAAGGGTTTTGTAGAATAAAATGGTCCAATAATTTACTATCGATCATTCAAGACCGGGCACATCATTTTAGGGCTGAAAGAGCTCTCACCGATTTCCCTGACCGGAAAACCAAAACTAAGGCATAAAAGGCAATAGATGATTACAACATCAAAGCAACAAGAAACAGATGAGAGCAATTTAATCTCCAGTATTATCCACAACATTCCAAGTAATGTACTGATTGTTCAAAAGTAATAAATGACGGAATAATGTTCCGTGTAATTTAAATAATGTCGGAAACTTCAGGATTGTGTTAGAGCCACATTAAATAGTAGGAAGAACGCAGAAATATCAAATGTTGGAAACTTTAGGTCGCGGCGAAACAGTTTCGTAAATTGCATGTAATTTGCGCGGCTGGATGAAAAGGAATCCACTAATGGGCGGACAGTATCCGTCTCCATAACTATAGATCGTGGAATAAACCATTCGATTGAAGTTGGCGACAGCCACAGAAATTAAATTACTTGTTCTGTTGTTTGACGGTTTTACTGAATAATAAAAACATAAAGTTTCCAGACTTGTTCGAAGAACAGACGTAACTGAATTATAATGTTAATCGTTTCGATTTTGATTCGTTTCAAGATGTGAATAAGACGTTTAGTGCTTTGTAATTATGGTTTGTATTTAGTTTCGATGAATTGTTGATTATCGTTTATTTAAATATTTTGTTTTGACTTCAAATTAGGCAAGAGTATCAAATGGTAACTGATGTTAGGTAATATCTGTCAATATCCCTAACTTTTGAAGAGTCATGGTAATTATCATGGTGGTCATATTATGATTCTCAAAAATATCTTCAATATTTTAGGTAGTTTGTATCAGCCTATATATGTCCCACTGCAGGGCACGGGCCTACTCTACAATCGATAGTACGATTGAGAGTGGTTAGGCCATATAGTCCACCACGCTGGCCTAGTGCGAGTTGGGTATTTTAGGTAGTATACTTGCTAATGTTCAATATTAGGCATAAGGTATTCTCACAACTTTAAGTCGCGGTGTAATTAATCATTATTCGATTAACGAACTGTCCATAGAGGAGGTCGGAATAACTGTATAGTTTGGCGATATAAAGCCATCTTTCATTGGTGGATACTATTTCCAAATTACACTGCTTTCCATCATTTGCAAATACCGAATTAACCCCATGTTTTAAAGCGGGTATAATTGTTTATAGACACTTTAATTGTGTATTATAGATGCGTTGATGTATGACAAAATTATGTCGCCATCAAAGCTTACCAAACAACAATCTTCGAAATACATGTTATATTGGACAATTCCTGCCCAGTTTAGAGTAGCTGTAATAAGACGTGCACAAAGGTAGACCGCAGCGGCAATCAAGGTGGCATTCACGGGATATCGTGACGAAAATTCAAAGTGCTCTTTGGTCCTAAAACAACATTCACCCGTGACTTGTATAAATATGCTTCAACAATTCTGAATTGGGATTTCGGAGTTTAGGGAGGTACGGCAGGTCAATCTACGGATGAAAATATTAATTGCGGTAGAAAAATAGGTTTTAGTTCGAAATGTTATGAATGATATTTTTTCGGATTAAGACTAGATTTTAGTGACCCTCAATTCCGCGGAAGAGCAAGGTTGACTAAGGTTTATTTATTTTGAATTTATCCGATTGGTGGTTGCTTCTTTGTTCTCTCAATCGTTGAAAAATGTACCACTTACTTTAAACCCTATCAATGAAAGCATAGTACGCTATCCGTTCCAGTATATTTAAAATCGCGCGGCGACAAATTCTCTGAATAATCAATCTTGTGGCTAAACCCTTATACAACCAGGGCCCAAACTCGGTGACATTGTAAAGTTCCGTTTTGGGAATTTTAACAATGTTAGCTCAGAATATTATGTTACGAAATTTTTGTTTATCACGTAACAAACACGTTGAGGTGTTAATGTCGCTCGAACTGGCCACAACTATCCCTTTTTGGGGTAATGTCGTACCCCTTTAGTTAAGATATCAAATTTTCAACTAATTAGTTTGCTTTGGGGTACTTTTTTGATTAGATCAGTTGTTGGGGTCGTGTCTGACCCAATCATTAATTTACTTTTTAATTTGTTTAATAAGCGTAATAGTTGTGTGTGTAAAATTAATTTGGATTAAACAAATTTTGTTTTAATGACATTAAAAAGGAGTCATTATTAGATACAAAGGTATAATACTCTCATTTATTAGTATATATGTAGTACACTTTGCTCTGCAATGTAATCAGTTCCAAATCTTTGATATGGATATAACTTTCGGTAACAAAAAGACTTTAATTATGGTATTTCCTCTTTAGCCATAAGTTTTTATTTATAGCAATGAACAACGAGACGAGCCTGCCGTTTACTTGATGGTAAGCGCGATACGACCACTCATGAATATTAGCAAAATCAAACAACACCTTGAATTACAAAGCAATGCTTGGCATTCCACTGAGCTCGTCATCCTGAGACACAAAATGTTAGATTTCAATATGTCCAGCTACAATTTGGCTACAATGCCTTTCAATCCGAAACACAAAAGCGCATTTGTACTGCTGTTTGACGGGAGTAATAGACATTGCGGTGGTATCTACCCAGGCGGCCCCTCAAATATGAGATACCTACCACCAGTAAATTTTATTTAGAAAATTAACAGCTTCAAATATAGCATACATTTCTTTTAAGTGACGGAAAGCCAATTATAGATTTTCACTGTTACGAATCAGACTGCAACTTATTCCAAGTGATTTTTAAATTTTAAGTTTCGTATTATTATTTTTTTTATTGCTTTAAATGGCGAGACGAGCATGCCGTTCGCCTGATGGTAAGCGATACGACCGCTCATGAACAGTAGCAAAACCAAACAACATCTTGAATTACAAAGCAATGCTTGGCATTCCACTGCGTTCGCCATCCTGAGACATAAGATGTTAAGTCTCAATATGTCCAGTAGTTACTCTGGCTACAATGCCCTTCAACCCGAAACACAACAGTGCGTTTACACTGCTGTTTGACGGGAGAAATAGACACTGCGGTGGTACCCACCCAGAAGGCCTCTCACATATGAGAGACCTACCACCAGTAAATCATATTAGTCGGACAAAAATAATGGAAAAAATATTAAATACCCAATTATGAGTGCTTTCTGTTCTAATAATATCCATTCCATCTAAAATATCATTTGGTATCCAGAGAAATTGTTTTATATTCGCAAAACTCACCCAAAAAGTCACCTTGTTAGGGAAAAACTGTACAGAGTTTAATTAAGTTTTAATAGTAGATTTTGACCATGTTTTCCATTTGTCTAAAAGAATATTTTAATGTATTAATAACGTTATTATTCTGGTTAACGACCCTGTTTTTTATAAATTACCTAAATTAATGATAATAGTAATGACTAGCGGTCCAGCTCGGCTCCGCCCGGGTGCAAATAAACTTTTCAAAACGACGCGATTCCCAAATTGATCAATTCCGATTATCAATTTAGAATATCGACCAATTGGGCCAGGAAAAAAGAATAAAATGTCCTAGTATTTGCTAGTATTTTACTTATTGCTTCCCTCCTATAGATCATAGCGTGATGATATAAAACCTATAGCATTCTTCGATAAATGACCTATCCAACACAAAAAGAATTCGAATCAGTAGTTCTTGAGATTAGAGGTAACAAACAAATAAGCTCTTCAGCTTTATGTATTAGTATATATTATTGGAATCCATATTTAGGTGATTTCTTTTATGCATTCGATTTTTACAAAGCCCCCGATTTATCGGTACATGGTAATAGTATCATAGACATATAACTAAATAATATTTGTTGGTAAGAAACGCATAATCAAAAATATGGATGCAACAACCAATTTAAGTTATTTAGTTTATTTATTTATTTAATTTAGTTCAGATTTTTTTAATTTCTCAAGTAACAGTAATACAATGGTTTGGCTTTAAGTAATCCTAAATATTGCCTCATAATAAACTCCTTTGCTAGTCAAAGTCAGACATTAGTATGTAAATATACTTTTTTAATTTAGCGTTTCAATAAGTTCTATAACAAAAAGACCTACACAGCGGTCGCACGGCCCGGCCGGTCACTAAGTTTCGGACTTCGATTAACTTTTCTCCACCAGCCATTCGATACCTCACTTAATTGAAAAGTTAAGAAAAAAGACAAAGAAAGTATTTTTAAACGGGCAAACAGTTTTAATAATAAACTTTGTACTAGTATGTGTTCAATTTTGGTGTACGGAAAAATAAGCTGTATTAATAACGTCATAAGTCCTGTATTTGTAAATACCGTTATTATATCGAAGTGTGCAGGTGAGACGTTAATCCTTGCCAATTATATTAAAGTTTGCGTATCGAAGTATCAGACATCATTAAACGTTATTTGTAGCGAAAATGAAATGTTCTCTACCGATATAGCATTGCGAGCGATAGTTTCGTTGTTAGAGAGCTGAGTGGTTTAGTTTGAGTGGTAAACCGTTGCCGATTTTATATTGTGGATTAAAATTATGTATCCTTCCCACTGCAGGGCACGGTTCTCCTCTACAATCAAGAGTACGTTGGAGAGGGGTTAGGCCCTACAGTCCACCACGCTGGCCTAGTGCAGGTTGGCGATCTTTTACATATCATGGAAATTCTTACGAATTGCTATAGTGATATATTATGAGCAAACTCACGATGTTTTCCTTCACGTTCTAATACAGGGTGATTTACTAACAAAACTCACAAGACTTTGAAAAGTCAGAGGTTTGCCCTGAGATTTGAACCCGAGCCCACCATAAATATGGAGCCAGCCGGGTTTGGTCCATTAACTATAAATCTATATATTTTTTAATAATTATTAGACTCTCTAGAGTTTCTGTTGAAGCTTTAGCGTAGTGTAGTGGACTTAGATTTGAATCCTATAAACCTTGGCGGAGGCTTAACATTTTTAAAGGCATTAATATTTATTTAATTAGATACACCCAACAGTCACATGTGTATATAGTCCTGACCCCACACTAAGATCAAGTCTTGTATCGTGGGTATCAGGAACTACGAGAGACTTTTCAGTCTCACGAACACCCATACCCGAAACAAATACCTGTGTTTCACACAAATATTTATCTCAGTGCGAGGATCGAACCCGTGGCCTCTCGTTTCACAGCCGATAAGGTCTAACCAACAGCACCACGAAGGGTGTCAGTAATAATAAGAAGGTCTAGAAATATTTTAAAGCATAAATACGAGTATACTATATTCACAGTTTAGGCAAGACTAAAGAATTTAAGGCTATAAGTGAACGGTTTTTAAACTTGAAAGAAAACGTTCAGCGACTGTTTTAGTAAGACGGCACTAACTTCAAACCTAACCTGGATTTAGTGGCCTAGTCTGCGGTCTGGGCTAAATCTTGTGCACAACTGGCATGGAACATTGCACTATTTACAGATTACAATATAGTTTGAAACAAAAATAAAAATAGATATGATCTGAAATACTGAAGTCTTTTAATATCATCTTTAATTGCTGTAGAGGGATTATGTCGTTTAAAAAAGATTAGGGATTAGTCGAACGCGCTTAGTTTGTAGGGGTTGGTCTAAAGAAGATATCTAGGTCTAGATTATAAACATCTGTCGCAAAATTCTTAACATACAATTTCCAAGGTTTACTTTTGTTTATTTATTATTTATAGAATATAAGAACCAAAGAAAAAGATATAATTGTTACAAACTTTCGTAGCTTACACAAACATTTGTAATTTGCAATGTCTCATTATTTTGCTCTTAGCTCATAAGATAACAATAGACAAGACCAAACACTCGAACAAAAAGATAATGGAAATAACGAACCGCAGAAACATTTCTTAAAATTAGCACAAAGTATGAACCAACTCGCATACAAATAAATAACGTTGCCCTTCAAACTTTAAATTAGTTTCCCGCGCTGCAACTTCGCAAACATGCATCATTCTGCAACATTCCACCTACTAGTTTTATTTATCTAACTTCTGTAGCAACTTTATTTCGAGATTTCTGTATTGTCGTGAGCTTAAAACATAAATTGGCCCAGATTTATGCCCACAATGGCAATAACTTGTATCACATCATGAGAACAAAATATAAGAGGAACTTAGGTGCGCGGAAATAAAATTTATAAGCATGTGTGTGGCAAAGATCGTGTGGTTGTGCACAACGAATATGACACTGAATATCCAAAAGAAAAAGGTATTTTTATATATATGATTCTAAAAATCACACAAAAAAGATATGATATGTTGAAGAAGCGCAGGTCTGCCCGGGTATGAAATACTGCTTGCACTTCTGGGATGGATCCGCACATTACCTGCTCGATGCCTTGGACGGATTTCAGCAGTGAGCCATCCACATTGTGAATGATGCAGACGTTACGAGCAACTTGGAGTCGCTACAACTGCAGTTGGATGTCGCCTCTCTAAGCGTGTCTGTACCACGGTGAATGCTCTGAAGAATCGTTCAATTTGATCTCCTCCTCTCCATTCCTAAACAGAACCACACGTGCATGCTTGTGAACCCATAGCTTTATGGTCCAAACCAACACGAACCAAAAGGTTCGCCCATTTTTTTTTGTGCTGCACCGTCAAGCTGTGGAATTGTTTGCCGTTACGCGTGTTCCTTCCTTCCTATGATCGCAGGTCCTTCCTCCGTAGTGTGAAGAGGCATCTTAGCAGGCCGGCATAATTGTATCTATCGATGGCTTGGGACTGCCGTCTGATGCCATTCGATACTCTGCCTGGATGGCATTTGCGCTTACCATCAGGTGCAGTGTTGTCATTATGCCGGCCCAGTATATAAAAAAAAAGAATACGAACGCAGACTCAGATATGTATGTAAACATAAATCACATATTCAAAAGGTTAAACGGCACATTAATCACTTATACAGAACGATTATATAAATTAATCCGGATCCACATGGCCGTAATACATCGGAAGATAAATGAGAAGTGAACAATACGACAGCGTGTTGTTCTAGTTTATGAATGAGAGGCTCCGATTGACCCGGAGTGTGGAATTTGGCATGAATGACGTTTATGCAATATGTACTGTCGACCGAAATTACAGAGGACACTCTAGTTGGAATTGATTGGTTGAGTACCCCTTTATATGGATATTAATATTAGTCGATTCATTATGGGGGCAATAAACAAGTTTTTCGATATCGTTTTTAAAACGAAGTGCTTGGGTTTGTTTATGTCTTGATATCTTAATATCGTCATAATATTTTGTTCTATTTTAGATAGCTTGTTCCTTTTTTATCTTCCCGACGTTTCGATCACTTTACAGTTTTCATGGTCACGGGGCGGACTGAGGTATTAGTCATCCGCTCAGTGACTGTAACGTCGGGAAGAAAAAAATGTAAAAATTAAATCAATTTCGCGATAAAATCCGTAAATAATAGTTTTATTTCAATGTGTAACATTCGCGTAAATCTAAGAAACCATTATCTTGTTCCTTTTATGCCATAGAATTTATGAAATTAATTATAATAAAAGATCATCTAAAATCGATGTATTTGCATGTGGCAAAATATTGAATGACAAATAAAATTTTAAAGATCTGTTTCACGCATTGTTTAAGGTAATGTTCAGTGTAATAACATCTGAAGAGAGATAAACAATTCTTATTATTTTCACAGCGCTTTCGGCGACTAAAGATCGTAGTCGACCTATACGACAAACTGCAATACGATTCGTTTTATTGTAAACAATCCTAAAATATACATTGTGTTGTAGTATGATAATATGTTGTACTTCAAATGAATATTCACAACGAATTACCTGAATACCTGCTTAATTAATTTTAATTCATCAAACAAAGCAACATTCCTTTGTTTAATGAGTCCTAATGTTATGAATTAGGACGCTATGCTGAATAGACGAAAATACAATTTTCTATTACAGACTATTACATGTTAAATGAAATAAAAATTGTGCAGTAAAATAAATATTCATTACATTTTTAAATAATTATTTTTTAGCGTGATAGCCAAAAATTTTATAATCTATCCGAACTGATAGAAGAAAGAATTTTGATATAACCACAGTACAACTTAAAATGTACTAATAAATATAACATCAAAAATATCCAAATCTCCTAGCTCTAAAGCAAACTTTCATATTAATTCACATAAGCGCAGTACATAAAAGGGAAACGCTTTCATCGTCCCTTTTTTTTAATTTAAGGGATTCTCACGAGCTCGGCCAACAAAATGACTTTTTGACTGGAGATCAACGGGCTGAGCAAACTTATTTCGTGATTAATTACATCGCGCCCAGATAAATTGTTAGTGGACTTTATCGCTGGCACACGGCTGTTTACCGCTCAAATTTGTACCCATAATTTCTAGGTTTGGCTTCTTTGGATGGACGTGCTTCATGTTAACGATTTATTTTCTTTAATAGTTTTTTATAGCATACATCCGGCAAACGATGTAAACAGGTCACCTGATGGTAAGTGAACACTGCCACCCATGTACGTGTCCAACGCGTTTGTCATCATCGCGTTTGCAATCATCATAGGGTCATGAATGTGTTGTCGAAAAATCAAATGCGGACAAGAGCGGGAATAAAAAAATATGGGAAGAAGAAAAGCGTACTGGATACCTGACAATCTCACTTACCGAAAAAAACAAGTTTAAAAACTAGTCTATATATCTACCACCACCAAATGATACAAAACAAGTATCAAAACTACTCCTTGAATATCTCACAATGGATCAATAGAGTTTAATAAAATACTTACTTCTTACTCCAGTGCCATTTTCAAAAACACCATTAAAAAGAACTGAAACAACGGAACAGTATTCGCTTTAGCTTACAAAGAGCCCGATGTATTATGACACCATTCTAATGTGGAATACGAGAGCGACAAAAGCTATAAGTGTCCTAAAATGTTTAAGCCAAAGCCTGCATTTCTCAGCAGGGATTCAGTTAAAAGCTTTAAAAAATACACACTGTATTACAACGGAGGAAATTCCGCTTCAGTTGTATCCAAAGGAAATCACCCGCAGAAAGATAAAACGTGTTCAGGTAAAAAGGTAAACAAAGAATTCTCTTATGACCCGCATTAGATTTGTCCTTTACAAAAGATACTGATTAATATTCTAATGTACGCAGTTTAAATGCAATTTCTTTTGTTGAGCTTGAATTGTTTCTTTGTGGAACATTCATTGTTTTAATATAAATTAATGTTTCTTAGTATTACGGTATTAATAAGTGAGATATGAGAAATTATGATAAGTGATATTAGAATCACTTGGTATTATTTTGCTTTCTTTCTAATAGTTCTAATGAAGGGTAGGTAATAGATATTTAAAGCGAACATTAAATCAGTTAATTATTTATTAATATTGTTTCAGTATATGTATAAGATAGGCAATATTCGAGTTTTAAATTAAGTTTTGTAAATGGTCTAAAATTGAGTGGTCACCCAAATGTCACAGCTACGATGTGATATACATATTTATTTACATAATCTAGCTTTAAGATATTTAATTACATATTTAATATAGATATTTTTTTAGTACCTGCTGGACATATTGAGCCTTAACATCTTACGTCTTAGGATGGCGAGCGCAGTGGAATGCCAAGCACAGCTATGTAATTCCTGGTGTTATTTGGTTTTGCTATTGTCCATGAGTGCCATATTGCTCACCATCAGGCAAATGGCATGCTCGACTCGCCATGCATTGCAAAAAAACACAAGATTTTAATCATAAAACTAATTACTTTTCAGTTATGATTTTTTATTTTATTTGATCTCAACAATTAAGATTTTCTGTATTCATTTAAATACGTTTACACTGGTTCCTCTTTGTTAGGAGCTATTGTATGCCAAGCTAGAATTATTGCTTTGCAGTTTTAGTTTTTTAAAAAATATGCAATTTTGAATATTGTGTAATAACATTTTCCGTTACCAGGAATCAATACTCGTAAAATTACTAGAGCGCAAAATATATTGGTATTAGTCATCATCAATTCTACCTTTGCTGCAGACAACAATATCAATATTAGATTGAAGATCGCTACAGTGAATTCGCCGAACTATTTTGGTTAACGGTCAAAACAAAGCATTTCATGGGAACTTGCTTCCGTTCAATTTGAAGAGGTATTGCCAATATTCTAATAGTCTGCAATACAAGATATCAAATAGCTGCTGGGGTTCATATTTAAATATACGGCAGAATACGCTATTAAATGTAATAGACCGAATTTCTGGAATAACATTTAGGATCATAAAATAATAAGATTTTCTTTAATAACACAATTTTATCATTTTTAATATTTCATACTCTTTCAGTAGAGAGTACAAGAAATAGACTAACCAATTGAGGTTTTTTATTTCTAGTGTAAAAAAAAAAACTGCAACAATTATTTATGTCCTGCTATTAAGTTATGTATCAATATTCCATTTCTTCTTATTATAAAGGAAAACAACAAAGAGAGCAATCACTATAAGCCGAAACAAAAGTTAAATTTTTAAACTTTTCATTCATATTATATTTGTCGCGGTGTTGCCAACGCTGGTAAATGTAAAATTGCGCGGTGCGTCCGGCCAACTGAAGTATTTTTGCTGTTGTATTACAAATTTATTTGCACTTGGTCAACTCTTTGATTCATTAACTTAATCACTGATGCATGGTAGATGGGTACCTTTGTTAATTGGACGTTATTGATTAAATATATATTTAGTTCGTACATGTATACCAACCATTTGGAATCGTAGACTTTTCAGTTCAATAATCGCCGAAGAGTATTGTCTTTCTTTTACTCTTTCCCTGCAACTTCTTTTACAATCGATTTTTATCGGCCATTGCTAAAACGTATACCGCCGTGGATCATGTAGCTTACAAAATTATAGACTGTGGTTACATATTTAATCTAGTCGATTTATATTACTTTATCTGTGAGCTTTAGTAATCCTTGCTAACTGTGATATAGAGGTAAAAATAAATTCATATTTATAAGTCGTATTATTTTAGAAGTGCTCACGATATGGGCTTCATTAAGTATGTGAAGTTAGACATAAAAATATATAAATGTTTATTGAAATATAAATGCATCTCAAAACATGCATACTAATATCGGTTGAAACTAAAATCGTATTTTTATTCCGTTTACCGTAGCAGATGTACAAAAATCGCGCTAGCTTCCGACACATTTAATTTTGTGTGGACATTGAAAGAGATTCACACAAGAAGCTAAACGTAATTACATTAGAAGACATCCGTTGTATAATGAAGGAAAGGTATTCGGCCGGTCGAAATTCTTAGCACTATGGAATTTACTAGATGCCCGTAATTTTGGCTATTTCGATTATTTACGAATTAAATTCCTTGTATTGCCAAATGTCTGTCTGGCAATGTTGCGTGCTAAGACGTGGAAAGCTATCGACGTCTTTAGTAAACCTCAAGTAGGTACATGTGGTACGTTTTGCATCGTCGAAATTCTAAAGGCATAATGTTGGAATGGGAATAGGGTTGTAACCACTTGGCTCCGAATAAGGCTGGCTAACGGCATAGAAATCTTAATGCGAGGAGGAATGTACATTTACATGTTTTAGCGTAGCCAAATAGTGGAAGTTCCAGGTAGGTGCAGATTTCAGGTTTTGTGGAGTCACGTTCTATGCTGAATGAGCAAATATTTTCCAGGTTTATAGCTTATTAATTTCCATGTTCATAGAATGCGGTAATTGCCCTAATTAGTTTCTCTAACGTTACTATTACAATTATGTTAAGTCTTTAAAGAATTAGTAATTTATGAAAAGACAATTATAATTTTTCTTCTCTTGAAAATGTCCTTCAGTCATTGTAGCCAGAGTGACTACCGGACATAGTGACACTTAGCAAATTACGTCCCAGGATGGCGAGCGGAGTTAAATGCCAAGCATTGCTTTGCATGGGCATTACATGGTGTTTTTAGTTTTATTACCATCCATGAGCGGCCCTATCGCTAACCATCAGGCGAATAGCACGCTCGTCAATACTTGCAAAAAAAAAAAAAGTTATTGTATTCATTTCTATGGTATGTGAAGTCAGTCAACGCGCACTAGCCTAAGATGGTGGATTAAGAATTCAATATCCTCTTCCTTATTATTTAATATTACATGCAAACAAGAATTATTTAATAACCTATCCCCGTGCCCTGTAATGACTTAATTCAACATATACGTTAAACAAACAAGATTACACAAATCTTGTTAGAAATTTTGCATATATTAAGAACAAAGTTCTTATCGCGCCGAGATAATTACCGCGTGCGAAGTTCACTAATAATGTTGTTCGGGGCACCGAACACGCCGCAATTCGCTACACAGATTTCTTTGAATAACAGTTGAATTGTACATGAGGAGGAGATAAGGTCCCTTGTCATTAAAAATAGACGCGTGACTTTTGACGTGCCGACGCATATAATATTCAGTGTTCTGCAGAGTGTGTGATTGACACCGAATATATTGAGGGTAACAATGCTCGATGCGTTCCCGTTGTAATGTATGTTGTTCTCGTTTTTGTGTTATTTACCAGTTGTCACTAAGTTTACTTTGGTGATGTTTTCGATTTTTATTGAGGCATATCGGAGTTATCTTGATGTACAATGCGAAGAGAAGTTACTGCTCAATGAAAGTAAAATGAACACCAATAAATATGTAATTCCTTTTGATCCGATGTTACTTCTTGAGTAGTTTCATGAACTGTGTGATGTTGAGATGAATTATTAGCTCGTTGGGTGGTATGAAAGTTTTTACCACTACGTTATATAGGCATAGGATCTTGTGTTATCGATTGTTTGTCTTACGTTGTTTTAGGTAGTCGGTTAACCAATTACGTCATACTTTTTGCTCAGACATATATCCGATTGCCGAATTATCTATGCAACATTGTGATAACAATAGTGATAAAAATTATAATATGATAATTATTTTATTAATGTAAGACGACAATTACTTTACCATGACTTAGTTTATAACAATATTCAGTGATTACAATATTAATCAGGCCTTACTCTGCAACCAAAATTTAATCACATCCATTAAATTTCTAATCAACAAACCAAACGTAACCTAAAACCCATCAATCGAGGCCACGAGTTCTATTTAAATCGGCCAAGTCACCTGTGTGATCAACACGGGCCTCCAGATGGAAAATATTTTCCAATGCAACAGCATAGTACGGGAGGCGATTTAAAAACGGCAGGATAGCACCAGATATAGTTATTAAATTTCAATTTTAAGCTTTATGCTTCTGGGCGATAAGAGGATTTTGATACCCTCGTTCCGTTTTTGCGATAAATTCAGGGTTGACTCCGGAACTATTCGGCTTTGAACGGCTAACTGAACTTGGCCATGCAATATGGCTTGTGTAAATTGCGCTTGTTTGTTAATTGTTACGGTTTGCTCGCTTTGTTAAGGTGTTGCCGTTTTAATTGTTTGTTTGGAATCAATTTTTACGTTTGATGCATATTTATACTGTTTTTGTAACGTTTATTTTAGTTTATATACGCGTGTGCATATTTGATAGAAGATGAAGATTGTTGTCAAATATTCTACCTTCAGCTAGATCATTACTTGAAACTGTTATATTTATTCATTTCATACATGATAGGTGGACTTAAATCCTGAGGCATTCTCTACCAATCAAATCTAGGGTGATGCAGAGATGATTGGAGATAGGTGCATAAATAATAATTAAGGCAAAGGTACCTAATATATTGCAATATAATTTTACACAAAATATATAAACAATTATGCCAATATATATCTAATATGTTATACTCTCCACTACAGTCCTCCAAAAATGAAAATTAATTTTGTTCCCCGCCCCAACTAACCTTAAAACCACAAGAGGGTACAAGAAGCTATCCCACAACCCTGGGAGTTCACATCTGCTCAGTACGGCGTAAAAAACGTCCCGCTGTGGCTCACACGGATTACGATGTCAATGTAAACAAGATCAGTGGAAATATTTTTCATACGACGGACGCAAATGGCAGTCGTTCCATCATTCCACTCCTTCCTACCAACGTTAATATATATTTTATATAATTGTTTTGATTTCAGGAGATTTTACTACAGATATTGTGGAATTGCGTGGTGTTATGATAAGACGGAAGAGTCATGTTACGTTTGTTTCCAGAGTAGGAAGCGACCATGAATGAAGGTAGTTTGATGATTGATAGTTTTTTTTTGTCAATGTCACCATTTTATAAGCCCAATCAAAAGTCTTATGAATGGATTGATGTACTGATAAAAGATTGAGCACTAGTTTGTATATGTATCCACTTGAGTCTCATACATAACGCATATTATTATAATCTAACTCTAAACTGAATAATCTTACTGGAACATCGTGCATTTTTAATTTAGAAAACTCACAGTAAGATACGAAAAGATTGCCTGATATGCTAAAAGAATTTAAAATATTGTAATAGTGATCCCTGTACTGGCAAAATGGTAATAATTATAATAAGATGAAGCTAATGTCCCACTAATAACTTTGTCAACTGGATAATTGATGGCAATGGACTCCTAATAGCCAAGTAATTAATATTCACGATGCCTATTTAATTAACATGTCACATCCATTTACAGACGCAATTCAATCTTCATTTAGTATTTTTAAGCCTAGTCTCTACAGTAAAAGGTTTTTGTCATTAACTGACCTATCTCTCTAATTACCTCCTCCTTTCTATTTAAAATGTAACAGGTCATTTTTGATTTCTTACCACCCGGTTGGTAATTCCGTTCGTCGTTTTTACAAGTTGAATAATATTATATTTTTTGTTGATATGTTTGAAATAAATATTAGAAAAAAAAATCTATGGTGCATGCATCACAATCCAGAACGGGAAAAATTCAGACCATTCCCAATATTCAGCTCTGTACGCAGTCGTCGCCCAAGCTACAAAATCTGCGAAATTACAAACTGATTTTTTTCCTTCGAATATGAGAACGGTCGGTGTTGATTGCTTCCCCGCAAACTTGCAGCCCTACCCATTGGCAAATTACATCAACACCCAATCGCTCCCGGAGGTCCAAAACAACGGCCGCCTCCCATCAACCCTCTTACGCTTATTTCCTTTTTTATTGAGTGTGAACCGATCAGCAATTTTCCAATGACGGGCACACATGAATATCGCCGAATTGAAAATGTACACAGAAATGTTTATAATTCAAATTCCATGTTTGAGTAAGCAATTGTTTTAAACCCAACGCAATGGGAAGGAAAAATTTGATGGCCTTCGCTAATAATTTTGACGCGTTCAACTTTTCGTCTCAGAGATTTTATTATTATGAAGTTTCGGCTTTCTGGATCTAATGTTTTTATACATTTACAATGAAGTGTCTTACGATACTTTTCTTGCACAATTTAACTTTAAGTAACAGTTAGACAATTACCGGTTCAGGCAATTATTGCTAATAACAACCTTAACTACTTATTTTAATATAGAAATATGTAAATTTAATGAACATGTAGCAATATGTTATAAATCGTAGTTCGAATCCCGGGCTGAATCATCGCTTATTGATAATGATCATGACTATTACAATAAAAGAAATTGTGATAAGCTGACCATTAAAAAAAAGATTACTAGTTAATGAATTATTTTTTACAATATAAAATGGCATAAGCAATACTGTTGCCCCCATATAACTTTAATTAATTACAAAACGAGATACAACGAAACAAAAAACTATTTACCACAATTCCCATTACCAGAAACATTAAAACGTGCTTATTAACAAAATGCCATTTTAAAATTGCATCGCCCGCAAGTCCGCAAGATTTCATATTACCATTTTTATTACAAAATATACTTAGTAGAGGCTATATGAGGACACGGGGAATAAATTGTGTCATGCGCTCCAGCATTTGTCACCCTTAGACCCTTGGCGTTTGTGAAATTGTGCTCATATTGTAAGGGCTAATCCTCGAGGAGAATTCATCAGGTTCTAACGCGGCCCTTATCGGTACGAGCCTCTTTCAACGGCCATCCTCATTATTTTTTGTCGCTCTATAGTGTAACAAAGACTGACGAACTGCCTTATATGCGGGAAAAGAGCTCGAGTTTACGTCAAGTACTTTTTGTAATACGAAATGCTGTGATTTGGGAATTTGTGTGAAATTTCGAATGTTTTGTTGGAGTTATGGCATTGTTTAATTGATTAGAGTTTATTGTGCGTGACTATGGATAACACTTTTGGGCAAGTTTCATTTCTGTTTTGCAATAAACGGAACGCCTTCAGTCTCAATTTTTCTTGATAATAAAACGTTTTTAAACACTACCCTTTTCGTATTGTAACTAAAATAGATAATAACATTTTTTTCTTGATCCATCTCATCCCATTGGTTGGCAAAGGTCTCCTCTCCCTTCGCTGTTCGCGCTTTAAATAGATTTCAGTCCACATAGGCTCGAAAACATCCAGGTCGTCTCGCCAACGTTTCTTAGAAAACAAAATGTGTCAATTTTATTAAAAGACACATTAACACTCAATTTAAAGTTAATTTTTAGACCACATGTCCGTGAAAACACTCACATACATAAAGCTCCTGTTAAAATCCAACTGGGAAGTACAAACATAATACAAACAGCCGTTCTTGCAACGTAAAATATTTATCTCTCTCATTTCCACATTAAAATGACTGAAAACAAATTTAATAAGCGCACAAAACTAAATGAAGTTTGCCGAGCTAATTAATTAAGGTGCGATATCTATTCACGAAAAAATATATTTTTCATACTGTAGAATTTAAAAATCCGCATTCCGTGAATGTGAGAGGCTGCAGTTTTCGAGCGGGTGACTATTTCAGACCGAATCTTGCAGTATTTTCGCAAAGCTTTACGTAGAGACGGTGTTTTCATAAAAAGTAAAGTTATCAAAGGCCGTGTGCTTTCACTTGGAAGTTAATGAGCCGACAGAGCGGTGATAATGTCGCCACGTCGGCACACTTTCGCCAACTTACTGACTACTGCTAAAACTGTATTTATGGTGTAAAGAACAGCGGCTCAATCGATAAGCCGATGCCTTTTTGAGTACAAAAGCATGGATAATGGCGTGTACCGATAATTACCTACTGATGTGTGACTTGTGTTCAGATGAATTCTGAAAGGCTTGAGTTCATTGTTTCGCATGAAATATGAGAGATTTATGGAGATTTACAACGCTTATAGACAATTTTTTGCGAAAATTTCGAATATTCTTTACAAGTACCTTGGTAACAATTGACTGCATTTTCAAAGGATAGTGTAGTTGGTACAGGATTGGCATTTATTACACCTAATACAATTGTAAAATATTTTGTCCAGATTTTTTGACAACCTACCATTGAAGAATTAGATTTAAACCTCTTAAATAGTATATATATAAATATTGTGATAATGATTGATATCATCACAATATTTATGTCAAGAATCCCGATGACTGCTTCGGTGGCGCTGTTTTACTATGGTATGATTATAAAGCTGTGGAATCGGATTCGAAGGTTCAGGTTCAAAGTAATATTGAATTTTTTATTCATTATCAGCCTAGAGTAAGGAATATGTGCCCGATATGGTGATAGGCTCGCCTCCTACCACATTGAGGGACAAAAATACAAGGCGAAAATGGGTGTCCTGGTTGCACATCTGCCTAACCCTTATGAGAAAAAGGCGTCAATTTATGTAAGTACACTATTGAAAATAGGCTTCCTCACACTATTTCCATTGCAATTTTTTGGAAGCAGTCTGCAATCGAGAAACTTCTTGCAACATTTATGAAGTCACCAGTCGTTCTTGTGAATGTTAGAAGTTACTTTTATCAGTAATATCAGGTGCACAATTTGCAGAAATATACATATATGAACGTTTAATTTTGGTTTTGAATCTGGGTGTTATGAGGTCAAAAAGTTAGTCGTAATTTTAGATAGCTACAGCAAGACTAGATATTATATTACTGCGGGGTCAAGAATATGTGTGTGATTGCAGTGATTGATTATGAATACACACATAACTCCATATCATAATACGAGTATTACTTTTAAAAAATAAAGTCTCATTTACCTCAACCTTCAATCACCTCAAAACATACATACCAAAGATTTAATACAGCCATAAAAACAAACCTATGTAGGTGGCAATAACTCACCGACCCGTGGGCTTACCATCCCAGGACCTCGGCTACAAGGGAATTACAGCTGTTAAGCTGCGGAACCAACCCGCAGGTACAATTTACTGATATTTCTTAACTACAGTTTCGTATGTAATCTGGTGAAATAGGTATTCAAATATGGAACCTTTATTGGTTGCTGGATTTTTTTATGCAATAGATTAAGCTTGTTTAAAAAAATATCTAAATATACGTACATATAAATGAAATTAAAGTGTCTGTTTGTAAAGTGAGTATTTTTTACACGATAACTATACCGAGAATGAATGTTAAATTTAGTTTTGGCTGTCATTCTGTTTTTTATTGCTAATGCATAATTAAGCAACATATTTAAATAATTATAATAATATCATTATACATATTTAAAAATGAGCACTTAGTTATTTTCTCAATATACATTTTTACATACATACATAAACTCACGCCTTTTTCCCAGAAGGGGTAGGCAGAGGTGCCAGGGCACCCACATTTCGCCTTGTATGTTCCGTCCCGCAATGTGATAGGTGGCGAGCCTATCGCCATATCGGGCACAAATTCCTGACTCTGGGCTGATAACGAATAGAAAAATCAAATATCACTTTGCCCAACCCGGGATTCGAACCCGAGACCTCAGCTTTGTAAGCATACCGTAGTACAACTATGCCACCGAGGCAGTTGATATACATTAGTTCAAGTCTTCCGTTGATGAAACAAATTAGCATAAATGCAAAACGTTACTGCATGCCACTACATCAATCAATTACAGAGTTATTACACGTTTGTTGAAATAACTCAGAACTACTTTTTTAGTAGCCTATATTGTATCCCACTGCTGGGCAAAGGCCTCCCCTTCGTTACTCCACTTGATCCTGTCCTCTGCGTGCTCTTGCCATTTTGGCTCGAATCCATCCAACTCGTCTTTTCACAGTATCTTCGGTCACGTTTCTCCGGCCATTCACGATTAATTATTTTCAACAAACTAATGCTGTAACACTTATTTATGTATTCTAATGCTATTTTGATCCGGCACACTTGTGATATGAATCAACAACAAAACCTACATTATTCATTTAAATTAATATTTTTATCTCCTTAGCACTTGCATCACGTAAAGGCGACATATTGCACCGCGTTGCGAATGCAAAGGCACGGCTATCATTAAGCGTTATGAGATAAGACGATGCCATGTTCAACCGACGACGCTCTATCCGCGCTAAAATGCTACTGAAAATTATGGACTTACGTCACGACTCTTAAAATTAATGGCGGAACTTGTGACGCGAAATTGTCTTATTAATTTTTCTTTTGAATAGTGTTATGAGGTAGATGGGGTTGCGGTTTGGTAATGTACGTAAGTTGGCGCAGTTGGTGCGTTTTAGTGCCTGAGTAATGATAGTTGTGATTAAGGATGAGAAGCATTTGTGCTTCCTTCGATGAGAAAGGTTGAAGATCTAATATGCTTTCCTTCTGCTGTCGATTTTACTTCCCTTATTCCTTAGATTTTGAGATGCTCAATATTAAGATATGAGTCATATGGATGTTCATGGAAGACGTTTTATTAGATGAACCGTATACTCGTTTGCAGGATCAATATTTAAAAAAATAACGGAATTCGGTGGAAAAACATGAAATCACTCCGATAGCAGCAGTCATTAAACTACGTAACGCTTCGCGTGTATTTGAAATGAAATGAAATGAAATGTATTTATTGGTCACGTAGGCAATTTAAAAGCTCTTATGACAAGTCAATACACATAGAACTTAATCTCTATAAACAATATATTTCCTATACTTAGTTATACTTATTTTAATTTCTTGGTTTAATTAATTTATTTATTTTAAATTAATTTTATTTTTATTTAGAATTAGTTTTATTTATTTGTTAACTTTTTATTCTTATTTTATTTAAAGTATTAGTTATGTCTTTATGGTAATTTATTTTTCAAAGAAATACAATATGTATGTTAGTCAAATTAAATTAATTAGTGGACCATGAATATCATTACAACGATGCGTAGCGGTTTATTGTTACCACCGGATCCAACGCGGCCCTTCCTGAGAAGACCCGGCGAAACAAACTCAGTGGGCTTACACTACCACTGGAACTACGCGACGCGTGTGATTTGAAGATTCTGATTGTATTCGTCTAATTTCATTGCTTTAACTTATGCCACGGTTAATGCAGGCAGCCTTGAGATATTCATCGCACATTAGACTAAAATGTTGAAGAACAGATGAATTAAAGAGTCAGTCTAGTGGCTTATCAAGCTACTGCATTAGCCGTATTTCTGAACAGGCTCATTTAGCTTGGTCTCTATGCCAAAAGTAAACTGGGTGTTTAATATTAAGAAAACACACTTTTAGTCATGAAAAGAGTAGGGATAATTATAGTGATGTCTCTGTGTAAAAAAAACTAGCAATTGAATGTAAGACTTACTGGTGGTAGGTCTCTGATATGTAAGAGGCCGAATGGGTGGGTACAACCGCAATCTCGATTTCTCTCGTCAAACAGTAGCGTAAATTCACTGTTCTGGTTTGAAGGATATTGTAGCCAGAGTAAACACTGGATATATTGGGACTTAAATACATATGTAGCTATTGCGTTGTATCTCTGCTGAGAGGAAACACATGCTTAAAATACATACTTTTAGACAAGAAAATTCCTTTCCTCTTATCTATTCATTTTCTAACCTGACTGGTGGGAAATGCTAAAGGCAACATGTCCGTCTGTATAATTCTATTGTATAGAATTTAAATAAATAAATAGAAGAGTATAAGCACAGAAACTCAGATCTCGCAGGTTTCCTATAATCAACCCTGAGATTAGAGTAATAGGTCATGTGTAAATCACAGCTCGGACTGCGCTGAGTGCGATTGCGTCGGTGATTTGTCGGCTGGCTTCAGACGTGTTTGGAGTGACAACACACTGCTTAAAACATTGTACTGGATTTTGTCTAGATTTGTGTGGAGTTTATGTGCTGTACTTGAGTTATGTCTGCTGTGTGTTGAACTTGGGAATGTTGCATGTTGAAAACTTCCAAAGTTTTGCTACGAAATTTCGTGCTTTCAGAGAATGTTGTTCTTATCTTTGGAGGAAGTCTATAGATATAGACTGCTAGATAGCAGTGGGCTTCTTGTAACTGAAGACATAGAGTCATGCCAGAAGTAGTTCCTGGATGTAGAATGCAGAAGATTATCAACAAGAATGAGACAATACGGATTGAAATATTTATGTGCTGTATTTGGTATGTGCAAGCTAATAGATGGATTGGTGGGAAGCTTGTTTAGAAGACAACACCGGTAACAACTATCTCTGATAAAGCTCTAAATTATCTCTGATAAAGCTATACCTCTTATTTCTACGATACGCGCCAGAGACAAGATTTTATGTTTGTCTTACGCCCGAAGAATATCACGAAAGTGTAAACATTTACTGGTGCAAAAACACTAAAATTTAAATATACAAAGCAATGGAAGAATAAGCTATGTAACAAACTTTACAGTTGAATGAAATTATGAACCTATTCGTTTTCGTTAACTACACTTTTATAGTTCTTAAACATAATTATTGCTTCATAAAAAAGTAGTAACTCCGGCATTTCAGCCGGATAAAGCAAGGCGTGCGCCAGATCATACATACATTTTCCACCAGTTTTGCATGTTTGGAAAATAAACACATTATTTTAACGCCATTTTGAATATGTTACTTTATTCTTTTAGGTCAATTTATGCGATAAGCGTGTCGGTGGTGGTAGGTTTCTCATATGTAAGAGGTCGCCTAGGTACATACCACCGCAATGTCTATGTCTCCTGCCAAACAGCATTGTAAATACACTGTTGTGTTTCGGATTGAAGGACATTGTAGCCAGAGTAACTACTGGACATATTGAGATTTAACATCTTATATCTCAGACATACTCGTCTCGTCGTTATTGCAATAAAAAAAGTTGAAACTCTTTAAAGGTAGATAGGAAAAGGGATGGAGTCTTAAGTGTACGGCAATCTCACTCACCGATCGAAGAGCGACAACAAAACTGCCGCTTCAGGTCGATTTACTGTGAGGCAGTGGTACCACTCCGCACGAGCCTGATCACTGATGCTGCCATGACTGACAATAGCGTGGCTCTACCACTTTTCAGAGATATATTGCACGTTATATGCCTTAAGGACCATTTTACAGGTTATATCAAAACTGCTACTGAAAACGAAGCCGGGTGGTAGTTTTAGTGACTTCAGACACAAAGCAACTAATTGTTTGCAAAAAAGCGACTAATTTCTTTTGTTATTTTTCTTATCGTCGTCGGGTGGTAAATATACATTTTTTTGTAAAATAATTGTCTTTACCTATTTATTTTTAAAGACGCTATGGTACGCTATACAAAACGCTATGCAAATACGATAATATTTGAAAAATTACACAAAAAAATGACACTTTATTTGCGACATTTTTAGTTGCATTGTATATGTAGTTACTTAAACTACCACTTGGCTTCATTTTCAGTAGGAGTCCTGATATAACCTGTATAAATAATATCTTGGCAATAGTAATTTAGGAAAAACCCGATGTATAAAAAGTAAACTGTAAATGAAAACAGATGGTATAAATACTTTATGCAGCGAAAGCTATTTATTTTACTTTCACTTTGACGACTTCCTCTCGAGGACCTTCGTCAAATTAGTTCCTTAATAACCATTACTTTCAAGACATGGCGACAAGCCCACTCTTTATCAAACTTAGGACGGAAATAATCTTGACGAGCTTCGGAACTAGTGGCATTTCAGTCTATCCTATCGGATAACTATAGGATTTATGAATAAATAAAATAATTATTACGATATATTTAATTCGGAAATAAGATGATCGTGTGAGAACCACCCTGTAGTCATTTTGGATCACGGTAGGCGGTGGTACCATCACCTTGAGGCCACGATTTTGCCATCGTGTGTTATTCAGTGAGATTGTTATAAATTATAAATAAATTATAAATAACACCCAACAGTCACATACATAGTCCTGACCCCACACTAAGATCGAGTCTTGTGTCGTGGGTATCAGGAACTACGAGAGACTTTTCGGTCTCACAAACACCCAGACACGGAAGAAATATTTGTGGGCCACACAAACATTTCTCTCGGTGCGGGGATCGAACCCGCGGCCTCTCGTTTCACAGGCGGCGTCTAACCAACTGCGCCACGGAGGCTGATGATTGTTGGAGATCTAATGCCCTTTTCCTTCTCTCGTACTTTTCGTCCCCCTTCTATTTTTACAGGATTTACAATACAAGTGTTGTAGGTGTTTATGGATTATAGTTCTCATTTCGGATCAGGTGAACCATATGCCTGTTTTCTGGACTTATACAATACAAAAACATCAATTTTATTTAATTCTATCTTTTATATGCTTTTGCTGCACACAGAATATTCTGGATATTCATAACTGTTATAGTGTATACCCTTAAAAGTGTATGTTATCATGGTGTACAATAAAGCATATTTATTATTATTTAAATCTGTAAAAAGATTCGTTTCATTGTTTGAATATGGTCGTATCATATTATATTATTTATATCTACACATAAACAGCACTTTCTGATCGGATGTATGTTTTCCTTAACATTTTATATTTGATAGATTTAAGCGAAGATCCATTGCCCGAAGCTTGGTCCGTGTGATGATATTTATCCCGAGGGAACATTTCATTTCCAAACGGAAAATGTTATTCTACCTCTAAAATCTTATTATAATACTTCACAAACTCAAATCATTTTTCTATGGGGATGTTTGTAATATTGTATATTAGTGGAATAATTTATTTTAAAGTTTTTACAGCGTTTATTGGCGTGTGATGTTCTCTGATTGTTGATAGTCAGTGATGCAGTTAAATGCCTCGGTAGCACAGTGGTACCGCGGTATGATTGCAAAGCTGAGGTCTTGGGTTCGACTCCCAGGCTGGGCGAAGCGATATTGAATTTTATATGCATTATCAGTCAGTTTGTGCCCGGTATGGCAATGGGCTTGCCCTCTTACATCGTGGGATGGACCACACCAGGCGAAACGAGGGTGTCCTGGGAGCACCTGTGCCTATCCCTTATGGGAAAATATCATGACTTTACAATACAGTAATTTTGTAATTTGTTTTTAAGTTTATTACAAAAAGATCGTCATGAAAGTCTAATACAGTAATAATATAAATGTATAAATATATTCCTCAGTAAAATGAAACCGCCAAGGTTTGAATAAGTTATGCAAATCTGTGACTCGTTTCATATTTGCCGACCACCGAACATATGTTTACAAAATGTGTAAAATTCAGTGCAGTGCGACCACGGAAATAAATGCGGCGTTATACATAAATATTTAACGTGTTCGACAGTGATACATGTGTGCAAATCGGATATACTACATTTTTAAAATCTGCGTAGGTATATGAGAATGTTTTCGTCAAATCAATTCATGGTTTTTTTATTGCTATGGATGGCGGAATGAGCATGCCATTTGCCTGATGGTAAGCGATACGAATACTCATGAACAGTAGCAAAACCAAACAGCGCCTTGAATTACAAAGCAATGCTTGAAATTCCACTACGCTCGCCATCCTGACATTAGATGTTAAGTTTCATAATATCCAGTAGTTACTCTGGCTACAATATTCTTCAGAACGAAATACAACAGTGCATTTACACTGCTGTTTGACGGGAGAAATAGATATTGCGTTGATAACCTACCCACACGGCCTCTCAGATCAGATTTATCAGATCAGAGAGTTACCACCATATTTTGTCAGGAAAAATGGATAAATGCCACTGGACCTGTTGGTCGACGACGCCGCCGCAGACCTAAGAAATGCTGGTGAGACAATCTGAATGCTTTCCAGCCCATGTGGCTTGGAATCTCTTTAGAGCGTGAACTGTGGAGAGAAAGGGGGCAGACCTTTGCCCAGCAGTGATTAAATGATGATGAATCAATAATGATGTACAATCGCAGAAAATAACTGTCTGTTGCCACGCGATGTTCTATCTGAACGACATTGCGCTTACTGTTAGGTGCAGGACAGAAACTTTGCCGAGCCAGGATAAAAAATAATGTGAAAAAAATGATACGTTGTAAATAAGACACTACACGTAAATTGTAAAGTTATTTTTGTCATATAAGAGGTAGATAGGTACTATTTGGTATTTATTAGCCGGAAAATTTAATTAAATCTTTCACCGGCCTTCTAATTAGTTTATTATAACATTAATAAGAAACATCCGGACTTCGGCAAAAGTCAATTTATGTTTTATAAAAGAAGGTCAACATAAATTGATTTTTAATGAAGCATTAAAGTACAAATGAGATACAAGCAATACGTAATTTGACAATCTTTTGACTAACAAAAGTGCGTCAAAGTTTATTCCGCTAAGTAAGTCACCATACAAAAGATAAAATACTTAGAAGAGATCTTCTTTCACGCTTCTTTGGTTTTGTATGTGAAGAAAAACAATCGCTTGCCGAGCCAACACGCGGATTGGGGCTAGTATGGTATAAACTTTGCGATTACCCGAACATTTTTCGGCTCACATCTTTCATGTCGTCACGAGGGGAAGATAGCGGAACGATAGACAAAACGATAGATTGCTTTCCATTCCGTATATTGATTTTCCAAAGGTACTCTCAAATATTCAGGGCTCTTCTTACACTGGTCTGAGGTAAAGCATGTACGTCGCAATCTCGGGATATTCTTTGGATAACGAGCTAAGTTGTACCTAAAGATCTAGTAAATGTTCATTCTTCGCCGCCAGAATTCGTAATTCAAGTTCCATTTGGAGGGACCCATAAAAATAATGCTTAACACAAGTCTGTGATAAGCTTTTGTGTTCTATATTTTTATTGCTAAGTTTTATTGCTTGTGCGTAGATAAAATTTTAACGCTGTCTTAGAATTTATTGTTGAACGGCAGTTAGATTTATAGAAAATGTAATATTTTTGTCACTGTCGGCTTGGTCTAAAATTATGACTTGAATCTAAATGTAACATATTTTTCTATTTGTAATGACAACATAAAAAATATTACGATTAAAACATATACAAATATTTCTATTCAAGTGCAGCGTAATATTTTCGTAGATATCATTTTAAAATGCATTGGTTTTATTCGTATCGAAGTTTTAAAACCTATGTGACATGTGATTTAGAGCAATTTCCAGCACAGTCTACAGTTCGCTCCCCGAGGTCCCGGCACGGCTGCATTAAAAGAGCAAAATACGTGAGGTTACGTAACTAGCAGCCAACTGAGCCCCGAGCTTCTAAGCGCCTAGGTGACATTGCGACTCAGGTACAAGGAAAGGGCCGGACTGTCTCGCCCATTAGCTGGTCACTACTCACTGTGACCGCCAAAACTGCACTCACAGAGCTGTTTCAGCAAGTCATAAGGCGTAATGTTTCAAATGGTACTCACCGTATTTTTACAGATACGGATCCAAATGTTTTTCTCCAAACGTTTTGCACACTCCGCTCATGTCAGCCGCTCATAAATAGACGTAATTTAGTTTTAAAAAGAACGCAAGTTTCTATTTGAATTCTGAAAAGATTTTTTTCATACATTTCGTGTATAAGGATTTCGGAAGGAATTTTCAAAGAAGAATTAAATAAATAATACGCGCGTTACTCCAGATGTATTCAGGTCACAGTCGACTGACTTCAGTCTCTTTACGGAGATACATTTATATCCATTTATTTGGCGAATATCCTCAACTGTGAAGCAACGTCGGCGACGAAACGAAACGGATGGATACGTTTCTATTGCCTTTGAGATATTTCATTGGCTTTCACGAATGCGGACGCCTCTGTCTCTTGAACGTCGAATGCTTCCACACTCATAAGATGCTGGGTCGTCATTTAATCTTCTAATTTAACACACATATGAAAACTTGGGTTCAATTCGTAGCCTTACATAAATAGCATTATTTTTTCACCATTATTTTCTGACTATAAGAACGATTACATGTGTTTAGCAAAATGCTCTCAATTTTCAATAGTTAATATAAAATCACGAGTAAATCGGAGGTCTAGAGGGCGGGTTCGGGTCGATCGCAGTCTTCCGAACTACGCCTCGACAAGAAAAGGGTTGACCGAGCGAGCTTCTGGGCGTGTTATCATGCTAATTATTATATTTCAAAAGAAACTAAAACATAATATATACGGCGAGACGGCGAGCTAAAATACGACGCAAACTTACGGAGACTCTTAGAAAAGAGATGAATGTGATGGCGAAGTAAGAAGCGATCTAAATGTTGAACGACTATCGCACGGGAAAGTTGGAGAAAGAATTCACGGCAGATTTATAAGATGTTAATTTAAATTCTTAATTTATTTCAGATTCTTTCAGAATTTTATTCTGCAGATAAAACAGCTTGATCGAACCAATTACGAAGAAAAGGATAAACATAATTCCGACGGCAAAGGCAATTATAAGCGAATTAATGACATCAATCGTTTTCGATGATAGCATTTCATAAGGGATTTCACGCGTTAATATCAGCTGAATATAATTTAACGTCGACCGTTCCATTTAAGCAGATATTTGCCACCGGCTACTTCGTTTTAAGCGATGATAAAACATACTGTGATAATTGTTACCTTTGTTTTCATTTTCAATTTAACGTACGTTTTAAAGGGGCAGGAATTGAAGTATCCGTTCATTTATGATCTACATAAAGGACCGGTGCTGTATCACGAATTTATAAAGAAATATAATAAGACATTTACAGGGAGAGAGGATTACATAAACAGATACAACACATTTTTGGGCACGTTAAGGGCTATAAATCAGAGGAATTCCCAATCGGCTTTTGAGAAGGTGAGGCCTAATAAATATGCAGACCTCAAACCAGAAGACTTGAAGGAGACACCACCGAGGATCGATCCAGAACTTAAGACCTTATCGAACTTCAGAGGTGAACCAAATGTAGACTCTTTGTACAAGTTCATAAAGTTATAAGTTCATTATAATTTACTTACTACGTATATGTATTTTAATTTTTAAAGTTAATGACAATATAAATGTTAAAAACAATAAAATTTGAAATATGTTTGCAAGGGTATTAAACTATTGTATTAAATATTAGAATGGAGTTAATCGCATAGGAAGTATTATACTCAACAGGAAAAATTCAGTACACCCCCAACCCTAAGTTTTCGCGTCTCTGTTAATTTGGATCCGTAACGTGATAGCTCAGTACCTGATAGTCAGTATGGTCAGTTGTAGTACTCGTTATTAGACAAATGTCATTTATTATATATTAATTTTGTATGTATATTGTTTTACATTATCATTATCGTTTTAACAAAAAAAAAATGATTTAATAATATTTCAAAAAGTGTAGTGAGCGCCCTCAGTAAGTAAGTCACTTAAAGCACTAAGACTTCAGATCTGTTCAATTTCTACCAAATTGTTCGGATTTCCGGTTAGATGAGAGTTTTCCCAAAGGGTTAAGCTAGTTTTGAACTTTATGTTTGTATTCAAGCGGGAAAGTTGTCATAAATATTGGAGCCTCTGGTTGTCTAACTTGGACGAACTATATCAAACTGCTTTGTTGACGCAAAAGTTAGGCAGCTCAATATCCTGCGCCTCATAAAGTGAGCGATTATGAACTCAAGTAAACGCTTACGATAATGGTGCCTTGTTATATTTTTCTTGTCTGTATCTATTCCGTACGAAATATAAGTGTTGTTCATTTTGGAGGTGTATTCCTAAAGCTATTTGCTTTATTATTATGAGTGTTGTCCAAAAATAATATTTACATTTTTATGTGATGTATAATAGCTTAACATTTAATAAAGGTTTCTTTATTTTGGGAAATGTTTACCCCATTTTTATTAAGTAACTTTATTTCTTGTTGTTTGTAAATATAAATTACCTTTAAAATAAAAATATTCATAAAAACCCTTTTATTGTCTCTAAGAATTTGCTTATTGTCTATAACATTTCTGAAACATCTACAAATGGATTACAAATTCTCAGTAAAAGTGTTAACTCTTATTACAAAAATATTGCGAATTTCGTACTGAAGCTACGCATTGGTGTATCGTACCGTAATCCTCGAGAAGTCTGCAGGACCGAAAACTCATAAAACATTCTTTTGTTCTATTGGAAACGGGAAATATGATCCGCTCTTGTCGAGATGTCTGCGGACTCTTTGCAAAGGTCGTGAAACTTGCCTTGTTCTCGAAATCTTTCGGGCGTCCTTGCACTGCCAATATATTTTTTTGCAATACATTTCGTGCGAGAATTTATAAGAAAATGTATTGTAGCAATTCAATATTTCGTGCAATATTTTATCAGAAAAACATATCTTCGACGTTAAAAATTTAATGAAATTTTAAATATGATATATTAATTGTTGAACTGAAAATAAATGACGTCCCGCAATAATTAAGTTAATAAAGTCTGATTAAAAATATATGAATGTACTATTGAATATCACTGATGTGTGAATTTTATGAAACCTTATTGTAAGGACCCACCCTTCAATAGGCAATAAATTCTTATTTTTGCAAATTAATAAAAATTCTAAGAACCTGTATTTTGATAATGCTTAGGAATTCTTAATTTAAGATGTTTGCTGGCCCTTTATTTCTTTATAATATTCTGGAATATTTTATTTTTTCTCCGTGAAAAACTGAATCCGTGGCCTTTCAATTAATGGCTACTTATAAATTTTTCGATCAATATACGGTTAAAGAGTTTAAGGAATTTGATTTATCCATAATTTATGCCTCTTCTATGCTTATACTTCACCTCATCTTTAATTCAAAACGCTGTTTAATTGTTGTGGGATTTACAATATACCTTTAGGAAATAAATTAAATATGGTAATGCATAATATTTTCACTGACTGCCTCGGTGGCGTAGTTGTACTAGGGAACAGTTACAAAGCTGAGGTCTCGGGTTTGAATCTCGGGTTGGGCGAAGTGATATTGGATTTTTCTATTCGTTATCAACCCAGAGTCAGGAATTTGTTCCCGATGTGGCGATAGGCTCGCCACCTATCACACCGTGAAACGAGACATACAAAGCGAAATGTAGGTGTCCTGGCACTTCCGCCTACCCCTTCTGGGAAAAAGGCGTGAGTTTATGTATGTATAATATTTTCAAAACTAACAGTGCCGGCGCCGATGATGACTATGAAGGTAATGCCTATCTAAGAGCTATTCACAAACAGCATTGACTAGTTAGATTTAGATTGATTCGATGACAGCATGACCATCAATCAATATCATCATTATCAGTCCGTTGCAGTCTACTGCACGACATAGCCTCTCCCAAGGTACGCCATCCAGTCACTGCCGGCCCTCTTGTGCAAGTCGTTCCGCCATATGGTCAAAGGGCGTCCCTCGCTATGTTTGCCAAGACGCGTTTCAAATAATATATCGACCCGATTGAACGTGACGATTCTAGCGAAAGGGCTTTGGTACTGCGCTTATCTACATAGAAAAATCTTGGTCGATTAATACACATCAGCGAAATATTGTAAAGGCATGTGTAATAAAGGCAGATATTCGTTCAAAATATCAGATTTATTAGGACAATTTTTTATACCCGCAATAACTAAAACAGCACTGAATTCGAATACTGCACATCTTACAATTTATTCTATTTCTCGCACGGTGATTCTACCTTTACGTTCTTTTATGTTCGCATATCTGGATGGCGGTCGATAGCCGCTCACTAACCGTCAGTGTCCGCGGAACGTGACTTTGCCGCGGTGAGCCCGGGTTTGATGCATTTTTCACAGGAATAGATTTTGCTCGTGGTAAATTGCAAATTTCAACGACGCGTGCGACACATTGCCGCAAAAAACTGCGGATATGTTACATATGATAATTTTACTTAAGCTGGTGGTATTATTAGATCTTATCAGATATAGCTCGAAGTGGATATAAGACATGTAATAAGTTCCTAGTAATTATGGTATAAATTAAAAGGAAAGAAGTCGTACCCGTTGTGATAGCGCATACAGTGGTTGAAAACCATTAACACTGGCCCACGTATGTAGCGTCTCGTCTTCTATAATATACATGATATCCCATGCCACATGGAGTACTTGAAATATTTTAGATCAATAATTGAACTGGAAGAAATCATCATTTTGATTGTGAAAATAATTCGAATTGCATTCAAACATTTATGAATAATCGCTTGGGAGAATCGAACCCGCCATGTGATAAAAAAACAGTCTACAATATTTAAGATTATTTCCTCCACGTGGCATCACTATGGGACTGCCAGTATATATCAAAGTGGCATAATTATCGAGCATGAGATAAACATCTGCTATTTCATTAGCACTGCAATTATCATCAAGAGGATTATTAACATGAAGCAGGGATACAGACAAACCCTTATATTCCCCATAATATGTAAGCCTCACAACAATAACTCCTTTCAGCTTTGTGCTTCAATACAGCGCAGGTAGGTATAACGCTGATTTTCAATGGGAGGACCGTAAGCTACGTCAATGTACAACGTATTAGTAATTTCGATGTAGAGACTTTGTATATGGATTGGTAGCTTGGGTGTTTTGTTTTATATAACGATGTGTTTATATATTAATGTATATAGTTGTATATTAAGGTGTCAAGGTACCTCTTCAGCGACTATCCATGATATAAGCATAGGTTAGTCTGGTAAAAACTGAAATCGGCACAACAATACATTTGTTATAAGTAAGTAGGTGTCATACATATAGTATATTTATATTATAAATATTGTTTGCTGAGTTTGTTTCACCGGGTCTTCTTAGGCAGGGATGTGTTGGATCCGGTGGTAAAAAAGTCCCTTAACTTTAAACTCAATTAATGCTAAAATCGTCCAGTCAAATATTGATTAACATAAATAATGTATTTCCTTTAAAACATTTTTACGGTATTTTATTATAAATTATAAATAAGAACACTACCGAAAACCTAATTAATTTTATATAAACAACAATATATTCCTTTTTGTGATTATATATTAAGTACCTACTGTATATTGAATTGTCATAAGAGCTATTTAATTGCCTACATGACCAATAAACACAATTTCATTTCATTTAATTAGACATATTTAGTGCAAGCCCGCACTGGGTCAGGATGGTGGCCTGTATGGCCTAACCTCTCTCAATCGTATTCCCGATGGTAGACGAAGCCCGTGCCCTGCACTGGGACGTATATGCAGAAATTTATTTATTTACACGCAGTTTAAAAACTATAATTAATGAAATAGAAGCTGAGTGCATTGAAGCACGTAATTAGTTTACATACTTTGATAAATCGTGTTCAAAATGATGTTTAGTAATGCGTGTGATCTACTAAAATGTTAATTGGAAATTAAATTAAACGAGAAAAACAGATAAAACAAACCTAATTAAGCAAAGTAAAACATTTCACGAACAAAATACATGCTATTCTGCAAAACCTCTGTTAACGTAGAATTTAAAAACAATAGAGTTGTTTGGATAATCCACGATTTATAATTTGTACAGAAGTTACTCGTCTGTTCACAATCATCGGAATATTCAATTAACGCATTACAAAACAGCGTTCAATCAAAACAATCGTGTATACTTTATGCGATAATTATAATTGAATGAACGAAATTAATTCCCCGAGAATATTTTCCGATAATCTCGCGTCGAACCATAAAATGCTTTTAAAGCACAAATTTAACTCAATTCATTTGCAAAGAGTGTTCGGTGAAGTCCAATGTATGAATGAATGCGTCGGCCGTATATGTGGCACAAAGAGAAATTCCACTAGGACCACATTAGCGACGGCTCCTCCGGCTTCGTATAAATGTGGGCAATTTGTGAGAACGTTTATCACCTAAAGAAAAGTTTTGGCGACGTCTGAAACTGCCGTAATTCCGTGCCGAAATTCGAGGGTTAATCACGTTGGTCATACATCAACGCTTAATTTAATACTAGAAACTTTGTTTGGGATTTAGTTGGCATGTGTTGCGATGCTGTCCATCTTTTATAACTGGATTCAACGCGGGACAATTGGTTGAAGAGTTCCTTGAATATCTGAACTTTGAACAGTATTTGAAAAGTAAAGCCGTATTATAGTTTATCTTACACTACAGTAGGAAAAGATTGGTGTGTTCAGAGTAGTAACACTGTCCCGTAGAAAACTGACGTAAAGCAATGGTTTTTCTGTCGCGTTTCGTTCGGTGAGTGAGATTGCCTGAGGCCCTATGCGCCTTTACTTCTAAAGTATTTTTTCTTTCCTTTCGTTTCCATTTTAAAAGCCCGAGAACACATCCACAATCTATGTGTTGTAGATGATAATGGAAGACAGCAATATCTTACGTACACACTGGCACGACAAATTAAAAGTACTCTCTCATCATCAGGTGAACTGTTTGTCGCTTCTCTGCAATATAATAATTTGAAGATTCATGGTTTTCATAATAAAATATGTATATTTTAAAGAAACCTTAGTCAGCTTCCTTTACTTACATTTTTGTCGCCAAAGGATATTAGATGATGGCATTCCTCAAGGTAATGGATCTGTCAAACTGCATTTCAGCAACGAAGTATTAAAAGTAAAAATCCGTAGTCATGCCGTAGTCAGTCTAGACTGCAGTATGATTTTCAATTAATTTTCCGGTGCTATAAAAGTCTTCTAGTATCTATATGCAGTGTATGCTATGACACACGGAAGTACATTTAAATAATATACAATGAAGACTTTTGTAAAATAATGATTTGAAGATTCTGTAATACATACATTTCCTGGCATATGTATACATTTCCTAGGAAATGTACACAATTCCGAGATGTATCTAGGAAATACATAAAAAAATAATATTTCTGTGTATAAAGTAAATAAAACGCGTAAACTGAAAATACCTGACCGTAACGAAACAATAGTTAAGTTAGGTTTTTTGCGAAACGCGCATGTCGTTTGCCTGATGGTAAGCGATATGACCGCTCATAATAAGTAGCAAAACCAAACAACAACAACGAATTGAATTACAAAGCAATGTTTGGCATTCCACTGCGCTCGCCATCCTGAGACATAAGATGTTAAGTCTCAATATGTCCAGTTGTTACTCTGGCTATAATGTCCTTTAACCCGAAACACAACAGTGCATAAACACTGCGGTTTGATGGTAGAAATAAACATTACGGTGGTGCTTACCCAAGCGGCCTGTTACATCTGAGAGGCCTACCACTAGATTAGTTTATATCACTTATTAAATACAAAGAAAAGATTTTTGTCCACTTTTTATTGTATTCTTTATCATAATTGTAATCCCTTTACTTAGACCTCTGTTGTTATTAGCGTAATTAGAAGAAAAGAAAGAAAGGTGAAAAGGAATGACCCACATACCCGCTGACATCCTGAATGTAATACATGTCCGATGGCTATGTAGAAATAGATAAGACAGATATAGATTTCTTAGAAAATCCTGATATTTTACATTTCCTATCTATTTTAGGATTTGTTTACAATGACAGATTATATTCTCGTACATTTCCTTTCACAAATATAAATATATAGTCCATAATAATAGTCATAGTCTTCATAATATATCTTAATTAAATACACAAGTAACTATTTGTTTCGCTATTGCTTCATTAACCAGGTTCATTTACAAAATGACTTCTGCATCGAGGCACGTTTAGAGAGTGCATACAAATTCACCACAATTTCTCTCCGACGTAATTGGAAGTTTAATTCGTGCCGTTCCCAAAGCTAATCGTGAAAGAATTATTCAAAAATCCAAACGCTTATAAAATGACTACTGATCCATTTTCAATCAAAAGTCATTCAGATTCAGTCAGTCAGTTAAGAATTTACATTTTTGTCTCATATTGGTTACATAAAAACAGTATGATATAACCAATATAAATTAGCTGATGTTTGCAGAAATGGGTGTTAACCCGGTAAAAATAAATAAATCATAAGTGAATAAGCTGAAAGCAGTTTTATGTACTATCGCATTTCGCCGGGTGGACTGACGTTTTGCCGACACAGCGCTCATCGGAGCGTTGCTAGAAAATTTACAATATTTCCCGTAGAAAATCAATTTGGCCCGATAAAGTGTTAGTCGCGAGTCACTGTCTTCTCATCTGCGAAAAAAGTCACGTATTATGGACGCTCCAAACGGCTTGTATAAGAATAATACTACCATAAGGTACGCGATCACGACACGTCGAATTATGTAGGATTAAACACACCTTGTTAACAGTATTTTACGCTTTGCCAGTGAATAATGTTTATGTGGTTTCTTTAGCGTGATTGGTTTTTATGACGTCGTAGATTGCAGTATGAAAGGGTTCCGCATACTTATGGCAAGATAAGAACCTAAGCCTATATTAGAGACCGTTACACTTTTTAAGCTCAGCAATATTTTGTTTAGTAGGTAGCATATAAATGGACTGTAAAAGTATTTAAAATATAGCCGCGTCTAAATTTGATACGTATATGTGTAAAAATAGGCCCAAATTCCGAACCCCGGAGGCCAATCAATTTTGCGATCGTTTTCATCTTTCCATTAATTTGTTGAGTGCCCAAAAATTTTTGATGACCAAACGTATTTTCATTATGATCGGACGTTCCCAATTATAAGACCGGGGCTCTTGGTTAAATAATTATGATGACGTCATTTGTTATACAATCACCCCCTCCCGTTCCGAAGGCTATCTGATACGATCCTTTCGTTTGCGTCGTAAAATACAGTGATTTATTTCGCGTTATAATTTTAGTAGAACATTTTTTTTTTCAAATTCGTTAGCGGTGGCTCATGCTCACTGATAGTAATAAATCATTCACGGCTTTGAATTTGATGGTGTATGGAAAGGGAATCGTAAAACAGGCGTGTGGATGGGAAAGAGAAAAAATAAATACACTTACAATGGGATTTGGTTATGCTAAAATGTACCAGCCAAAAAAATTGAGAACATGTATTATTTATAAAAAATTACTTCTTAGCAAAAGGTCTGGCAAAAAATGAAGTTATACACGAAATATTATAATTCAATTTATGTTGTTGGTACATTTTGGTATAACTCGGTCTAATTATGGGGAACATCGATAAAAGGGTAACAGGGAAATAAGTCTTGCGTTGTGACGAAACTTTCCCCTTATCCGATTGTATTATTATCGACTGCGACGCTACTTTAGTAAATGTACAAATGGAACGTATTACTTGTTTGGAATAGTTCTGCACTTCCGTGTATCTTGTACAACTTTACGACTCCTTAATATTGAAATCACGTCAAATATTGTTCATTCGAAAATGTTTATTATATTAGTTCTGTTTACAATTTAATTTGTATGTATTAAAATGATATATGTTGTCATTGTAATTTGTAGAATATAATTAATCGAAGGAACCAGAGTATCTAGGTATACAAGGATATTGAAAGCACGTTAACGACATTTGTAAATCGATAGCGGTACTCTAATTTACAGGTCTTTGTACTATAATGTGTACTTTGTACTATGGGCTATACTCCACAAATGAGAGTTCTATTGATGGGGCTTAGGCCGTAATCTACCACGCTGATGATTGGCCTAATAACCGTTCTTCACCGAGTTCATACTGCTGTTTATTATCTATTTCGTTTATAATATACTACTTATATGTTAAAATTACAGTTAATCAATTTGTCACGATTCGTTCCGCACCTGTCCCAACGAGTACACTCTCTGTACAATACTGTAGAATAACTATATCGTATCAATTCAACGAGTAATACAATTTCTTAGAACCTGAACGTATAATCCAGCCAAGTGAACTCAGTTCAACGTTTGTTCTTTTCCTTTCGATAATAATCTTCGCAAACAACAATATTGGTTTCCAAGAATTTTGTGGAATAAATATAACATTGTTATTTTCTAACAAACAGTGATTTTTGGTATGATTATGACATTTTTATTATTTCAAACAACTAAATGTACCAGAATTATGAAATTAACCTTCAGCTTCTAGCTTTCCCCTAGCATTTGGTGCTATTTGCTAGCTGCTAGGAGACTATGAATGAAGTCTTACCGAATATATTACACACTCTTTGTGTCCGAAAACTAAAGCTCCTTTCCCACAACTCCATTTTTCCGTAGCCTCATCCCTTCAACCAAAAAATGTAGTCAAAGACACTGACAAATTGAAATTAATGGACCAAGGTCTGATTTACAGCACTTCGTTTGTATCGAACAAATTGAGCATAATTAATCCAACACAGTTCTAGCAAATAGCTTGTATTCCTAATGAGGGAAAATTTTAATCACCCGGCTTTAGACGGAGCATGGAGAGATTACCGATGGGCCTAACGCATTTAAAGTTCGCCGGGACATTAGATCAAAGGGTAAAATTAAATTCATGCCCTTGGACGTGATAGCATCTGTCCTAGTTTACGCATGCATATTCTATTAAATTGCAAATAGAAGAAAATAACATTGTATAGCAAGTGTATAACTACTTGACATATTGAGACTTAACATCTCATGTCCCAGAATGGCGAGCGCAGTGGTATGCTAAACATTGCTTTGTAATTCATGGTGTTATTTGGTTTTGCTACTGTCAATGAGCGGTCGTATCGCTTATCATCAGACGAATGGTATGCTATCTCGAATACATTGAAAAAATAAAAATGTATGAAAAAGTATATTACACTCTACTTGGGAATGAATATGAAAATAATGTGATTGATTGGCAATCATAAAGATTAGCGTGTATTGATTTCGTTTGAAAGCCTAAACCACTTGTCGATGATTCATTTATTTTGATTTGAAAATAAAAACTTCGACAGTATATAATCAAGAGTATGCTGTATGCTTAAGAGAGTCATGCCATATAGTCTACCACGCTGGACTAGTGCGGTAAGACGGACTTTATATATGTACCGCAGAAATTCTTTAAAAATCGCTATGGTTTGCAGGTTTCCTCACGATGTTTTCCTTCGCCAATATGTTTATTAATCTACATTTGTGAGTAAATGTGTATCCATCAATGTTCACATTCTTATGAAATAAAGGACGAAACTACAATTATTTATGTTGTCTGTATGAAATATCTTTATACAGAGTCAATTGTTGGCATTATTACATATTTCATATTTTCAACGGTAATATTCCGTTCGAATACGAAAAAAACTATATCTAGAAGGCCGAGGAAATCAAAAAAATATACGTGGAGAAAGTACTAGTAATGGTTGTTGAAGATTTACTTTTATTTAGGAAGGTCGGGAAGCAGGATACGAGAGGTAGTGATAAATAAAGCTCCCATTCGAAATGTTCGATAGACCCTTGAAGGCCATATTATTTCGCGCCCTTATAGCAAAACATGCCGTGTACCGAATGGTTGTAATTTCACATCGGGGATGCTCGTTTTCTCTTCCTGTTTATAATGCAAATTTTCCTCGTTCGACCGGTTAGCAAGAATCTTTCCTTTTGTTCAGATACAAGGTTGGATAACGCGAGATTTAATATAGACAGTTCCCCGCTATTTACACCGTGCCGTTTGCATTCATTTAAAGCGATATTTCTGATTTCGTGGTAAAAATTCTTTTTACTATTAACAGAATAAAACTGAAAGCGTTTAATGTCGTACGATACTTATGAGAAAAGTGATTGGCTATCATGTGATAGAAATCGATTTAGTGGCGCAACGAATGGGAAAATTGCAGAGTCAATTGAGCATTACTACCTGAAATAAAACTTCGATACTTTCAGATCGATATGTTGCGTTCTGGGTAGTTTTACATTGTTCCCAACAATAATAGATTCATTATGATTTTGTATTGTTTAGTAATACTTTATTACATTAACTATGTGACAACATACGATTACAATGAAGGCTACATGAAAAAAATGTTTAATTACTATAAACAGAAGTATAATAGGGTTTATAAAAACCCACACGAAGAACACGGCGCCTATATGAATTTCATTAGCAATGTTAGAAAAATCAACGCGCTTAATAAAGCAACATCAGACGATAAAACGCTCTATACAATTAACAAATATTCAGATACCGATCCCGATTACATTAAGCAACATTATGCAGTTCCTGTCAAAGCATGTAAGTAAGCGTTTACAAATGTAACAAATCTTGGCAGGAAAAGCTTTCAGTATTCGTATAAGTCGTATTCATATAATACGAGTAAAACAGGACTATACACCAACATGCCTCTTGATGAGATAACTTTTATCCACCCTCAGTACAACACTAGAAAAACGCTAAATATGTTACATGTTTACAGTTATCAATAAAAGGAACCTAGAAGATGTCAAAGCTCTGAGAGATAGAAATGATCAGGATCTGGACGTGACTAAATTCTACGACTTAGACAACGCGGACAGTTTGTTTGAAATTCATATGAAGAAATATAACAGAAACTATACCAAGAAACATGACAAACTACTGCACTATTACAGATTCGTCAAAACTCTCGTCGAAATCAATAAGGCTCGATACCAGGGAAACAATAACATAACATTGACCGAAAGCGCCGATGTTCTAAAAGAACCCAACGAATATTTTTACTGACAACAAATCTCAATTCATTATTCATACGATAAAGCCAACGCATTTTAATGTGGCAGATTTGCTAAACAATTTATTACGTAATAGCGAACGATGTTCACGGCAAGAATTATAGGGCTTGTTCCACTCTAAAATGGAAACAAGTAACCAACACACGATATGTCTGGTCCCATTTTCTCAGACAGCGGATTTAAAGGGGTATACGAGTGAACACGGCCCGGCTTTGCGGACTTTTTAAGAACACACAGGGAACTACGTAAACGTAGATTATAGCTCCTACCATTTCATGCAATAATATAGGTTTTATATGCATTACTTACTGTATATAAAGTAATACTGGCCGTGCTCCAGTTAACATGTAGATTAAACAAAGGATAACCCAAATTCTGAAAGTTATGACTATGAATGTGCACCATGTAGGTATGCCATATTTTAAACAGCAATCTAGATTAGCTACACCATGTTATGACTGGTATGATGCATAAACAGCAGAAATTCAACTCGGTTTGTTTAGAAAGCCGCTAAAGCACTTCATTACTGTACATTTTTTATTACTTGCTGTTCAAATGGTTAACATAAATGTGTAAAATTGTGTAAAAACTGAGTGTTTTGTATTTTAGTTTTACGAGTACTTACTAGTACTTTTACTACTTTTGAGAATTTATTTTACTATAAATGTTGGAGCAATTTAAGTTCGAATTTAGGATTAGACCCACGTCTATTGCCTAAGAAGACTCAGCATAATGGTTTCTTAGATTTACGCGAATGTTACACATTGAAATAAAAGTATTATTTACGGATTTTATCGCGGAATTGGTTTAATTTTTACTTTTTTATTTTCCCGACGTTTCGATCACTTTACAGTTTTCATGGTCCGCCCCGCGACTTCTGTTATTAGATCAGCGTATAAAGTTGGACTTTTACCATAAGGCCCTGATATATATATATATGCATAGAAATATATGACAATAAAATTTAAGACATAAAACAATAAAATCATAGAAGTAAAATGATATGTTCTCAAATCACAATAGATTCGGATTGAACACAATAATCATTTCACAAGAGAGAACATCGCGAAAAAGTCAGATTTATTAATAAACATGCACAAAAAGGAGCACCTTATATTCGATTGGTAAAAAGCGCGCAGCAGTTATGTCTGATCCCATTCAAGTGAGCGGCGGATTGAAAGCTTTACACTGAACGTTATTCCGCCACTACGGAATTTCTCCAGGGATGAATCTATGTAGTACATAGTTGGAACAACATACAAACGTCGTTACATTTAGTATCTTACCCGCTGTTCCTGAACCCAACCTAAGTATTGCGCCCGACTCAATGTGTGTCTGGAGAAAATTTTGAATATCAATAAATCCACTCATGTCTTTATTTGTGGTTTAGGGTGATTTTATTTCGTATTTTCATGACCCAATTCAGAAAGATGGTAATACAGTTACTGCTTACGAAAAAATTATTTGGTTTATCATTAATTGAGTGTACTGTGTAGTATTGTTCTAGAAAATAAGTTGTACAAAAACAAAAGAACGCTAACGCGCCTCCAATTTATGACGTTGAATTAATGCCAAATCTCTCGCACGTTTGGCAAAAACATTGTTCATTCAATTTATACAAATTTACTAACAACTGATAGGCATTGTTTACTTACTTTATTAATTTTACATATAGTTGATTGCAAATTGTGTTACGCGGAAAAACATTGAAATAGCTAACACCAGTGTTTGATAACAATGCACTCGTGACGGCGTAATAATCTTGATACTCTGACACTATAAAAACTTCAAGGAGCCAATAAAGTAGGAATCGGCCGTTTTATGTCACTTTATCTTACGACGTAATATCATAGAATCACAAACCACGTTATAAGGATCAATAATATAGAAATTTACGGTGTCGTCTTACACCGGAAAGCTATAATAAACGCGGAGTGGCGTGCTATGGAGCAATGGTAAGTGTGTGGAATACGTAAGTAAGTCGTATATATCTCCCTATATATTGTTTAAATGGTCTCTTTGTTTAACGCAATACATTATTTTAAAACTAATATAAGTGGATTACCTTAATCCCTAGCACTGCGAAGGTCGATGAGCAGCGGTAGCCGCTTACTATCAGACGGGCCGCTAACTCTTCTGATTATAATGACAAAATTTGGAGCAAACGTATTATATTGTAAAAGATAATGGTATATAACCATTCGATATATTAACTATGACGCTGCACATACCATCAGTTGTTATATAGTAATACTGGTGCAGACATCGCAAAAAAATGGTGCACACCCTGCTTGTATTAACTAGGAATGCGAAAACCCGATGAAGCGAGAGAGAAGATAGTATTGATGCTTGGGAGTGACAGAGGCAGAAGCAGAAATGTACATGTACCACTATTATTTTTGCACATTTTTTATTGCATGGGTTCGGCAAACGAGCAAACAGGTCACCAGATGGTAAGTGATCACTGCCGCCCATGAACATCCATCACGCTTTCACCATGACGTATGTGTTGCCGGCCCACCAAATTGGGAGGAGAGCGGGAAGGAAAAAGGATTTTGTTTGGAGTGTTTTCTTTTGTATAGATTACAAAGGGTGTAATGTTGAGGTATTATAAAATTATAAATTAAAATACATTTCTCTTGGCACGAGTATCAAAAACTACAACGGAGATGGTTTCAACAATATATGTGAACTATATAAATATTTGACTCGATACGGATATCGAATGCATAGTCTCTTAATTCATTTTATTAACATTGATTTTTAGGCTATCCTTCATTGTATACATTTCCACGTTAATGAATAAAATGCAAATTACCAATTTCATATTTAATTATCTATTGTTCGAAAAAGCTGAGTAACCAGAGACGTAAATAATTAATTAATTATGCATTCAAATACGATGTTATTTTGCCTTTATTGCAAGTTATTTTTAACGCAATAACTTAGGGCTGTTTTTTGTTTATTATTTTTTTTCAATTTCATAGGTCCGGCACACGAGCAATCAGGTCACCTGGTGCTAAGTGATCACTGCCGCCCATGAAAATCCATAACTCTTGGATTACGGATGTGTTGCGGGACCATTAAAATGGAAGGGGAGCAGGAAGGAAAAAGTATAGGAAAAGAGAAGGGGTATTCGGCATCCACTAGTCTTAAAAATGTGCCCTTGAGTGAGATCGCGTCTTGGCAAGCGTAATGTAGGATACCCTTAGGTGGAATGACGATTTGCGAAAGGTTGCTGGCAGATGCTGGATGCGAAAAACCCGAGACAGGGTGAAATGGCGCAATTTAGAGGAGGTTTATATCCAACAATGGACAGTAAAATGCTGATGATGATGATGAATCTCAAAGAGTGGGCGAAAGGCCTATGTTCGTTATCAGTACCGTTTCCCTTTACACCGGTATTTTCGCATTAATGACCAATAAAAAACAGTGAGCAAAGAGTTTTAGCTCGCCACGTGTCTAGTTACGTTCGGTTTAGACTTGGATTTCGCAGCTTTGGCAGCGCGAGTAAACCGACAAAATTTATCTTTTTACTGTGCCACGCTTTGAGGCATGAGCGTTTCGTTTATTTAATAGTGCTGGATATACAGTGGAACTTTTATACAGTTTTACTGTGTTTAAAAGTAACTTTAACTGTGTTATAGTTTTATAAGAATCGATATTTTCATTTATTTATTCAAAGTAAAATTCAAGTTAACAGTACATAAACTAAAACACTTACAATTTTAGTAATAGACATTAGGAACATAATAAAATCTTATTGAATATCATTCTAAAATCTATATGACAAAAACATTCACATATTTATTAGTAATATAAGAAAAGCAAACTTAGTTAACATTAACAAGTTATTGATAAATTAAACGAACTTATTTTAAAAAACCATAATTACTAAAGACTAACTGACTAACGTAATATCTATAGATAATTAGATAAACTAACTGCAACATTCAGTAATTGTAATTTATAAATTTACTACTACAAACACAAACTGATTAAGTTCGGTAAAGCGTATTTTGGGTGTTATCGCTAAGTTCAAGTGGCAAACGATTATTTTTTTCATGAAACTATTCTGTCATTTTTTTTAAGGTTGGCATGGGGTCTGGACGCAACATAATTAACTAAGTCCTTACGCAATATCTTGAACATAAAAATAAGAGCAACGCTAGAGTTTATTGCCCGTTCATGTCTGGTGAATACAGCCTTGTGAACCGGGTGGTATTGAAAAAAAGTGACTAAATTTAAATATTGCATGACATTTTATGGATTCAATACGGTATTTTCATTTCATTAATTTATTATAGCCTCAGGGAGTCCATTTAAACACAAGCTTCGTACAAAAATTTTCAGTGTGACTAGTTGGAAGCGGCCTGCAACCAGCGACTTTATGCAACATTCTTTAATATTTTCAGGAGCCGAGCGCCCGTACGTGCTAAATGGAAGCAGGTTAAAAAAGCCTGGCTACTTTATCGTAGCAAAAGTGACGTCAAAAATCCGGTTCCCTAATATCTTGGTTATATTAGCGCAGAGATAAGTAGCCGAGCGAAAAACTTGCAGCGAACAGGTGCCGCGAGTCGTGTTACTGGTCCGAGAGCCAACACACTTGACATTTTATGAGCTCTAACGTCCCTAAAGCACTCACATAAACCGCTAAAACTGTTCCTCTTTCAACAAACCCGTCTTCAGGCCGCGCATACCCACATACCCATTTCTCACCACCGATTGGATGGGTCAAAGTGCTAACTTTTTGTTATTTGACACGTATGAAATTTCAGTGTTATGTAGGCGTAAAGTAGGCAAAAGTTTACTGCCCGCCGGGCGTAGAATATGACGTATGAGGAATAAATTACTTTCACTCCTTGTTGGGTGTTTGTCTCCGCGGAAAAGTTGAGCGGTGGCAATTTTTTATCTGTTCGAGAATTGTTTGGTTGATCGTGAAATATTGCTGTTTGATAAGATGTAGCACTCAGTTGTATTGGAACCCTTAGCGGCGTGTTCCACACCCTATTCAATCGTATTGAAATTGAAAATGATTCTATTACCGAGAAATAAGCTTTGTGCGTGTTATTTATGTTTATGCGTGTAATTTGTTTTGAAGTATAGGCGGTATTTAATGTATAGAGCAAATATTTTTTACGTCCAATAAGAAACTAGGAGCAAATATAAATAAAACTGTTTAAGTCCTTAGATAAGAAATATGTTGTCATTGAGAATATTTCTATTAGGAAATCATAGACATATTATTTTTAAAATTCCAGAAACAATGTCCGTAGTAAATACAAAAAAAACCCACTTGACACACACAAACACCTAATCCAGGTGACTAGTCCAATTTATAATTATTGTTACCTTTGTGGTCCTACTCACCCCATTATTCGTTACTTCTTTGTTTTGCAAAATGTATACCTACAAGCTACAAATAAATTAAATTCAAATATACAACACAAATTCCTGTGACGTCTGTGATAATTTTCATTACAGTGATATTAGAAAGGCTTAAATTATAACAATCTGACTTCAAAAGACCATTCGACAACCCGTGGTTCCTTTCACGGTAGTTCTTTTGTGGTTATTCCGAGAAATTGTTCTCAATCATTTCTTTGTGCCTTTTTATAGTCAACATTCAAACGTATTTATAAAATTCCGATTCATTATATTATAATTATAGAACTTTATTAGTGAGGAAAGTTATTCTTTTCCAGAAGCATGAATACAATCATCTTAGCTATGTATACTCACTAATGTATTCAAATACAGAAACGCAACTGGCCGCATAAGAGGAAGAAATAAATCCATTACTGTAGTGGTCACTATCGCCATCAAGGAGTTAATACTGATGTCAGTATAATACTGCTCACCACTACACCGACCTCAAGACTGGGAAAACGTGCGACTGGCTCCGTCTTTTATACCAGTTAATCGTTACCTCTAACTACCCGCAGAGTGGTGGTGTGCATGAGACAACGAACTATATATCACTAGTGGTACGTCTTTTATATGTGAGTGGCCGCGTGGGTAGGTTCCATTGCAATGTTTATTTCTACCGTCAAACAGCAGTATAATTGCACTGTTGTGTTTCGGTTTGAAGGATAATGTAGCCAGCGTAACTACTGGACATATTGGGATATAAAATTTTATATCTCAGAATGGCGAGCACAGTAGAATGCCAAGCATTGCTTTGTAATTCAAGGTGCTGTTTGGTTTTGCTACTGTTCATGAGCAGTCGTATCGCTTACCATCAGGCGAATGGCATGGTCGCCTCATCAAGCAATTAAAAAAAATATGTTTGACAGATACAAACATTACAATCACCAAAAAATAAAACAAGCAGACTCAATATATATTTCATAATTCACCTAACATTTTATTACAAAGAAGACACTCCACTTCGGTAATAGTTTAATACTGTGGGTAGTAGATACTACAAAAGCCTTTTCGATCTCATAACATCTGTATCTGATATATCTGATATGATTTTTTTATTGCGATGTATGGCGACACGAGCATGCCGTTCGTCTGCTGGTAAGTGATACGATCGTTCATGAACAGTATCAAAACCAAACAATACATTGAATTGCAAAGCAATGATTGGCATTCCACTGCGCTCGCCATCCTAAGACATAAGATCTCAAGTCTCAAGAATAAACAGACACCCAGGCCTCTCACTTATGCGAGACCTACACCAGCTACAAATATTACAAAATAGTGTCTCTGGTTCGACCCCGGGGTATGTTGCTTCGTAGCCGAAATATAACAAACAGCGTCTATAAAAGTAGGTTTCGCTAAGATTTAAAAAAAACACTTTAAAATCGTATTTCGCCCATGTATTTCGCTGAAAACTGACATATAATCTTTTGGTTGGTGGTTGGCACGCTGTTGTGTCTACCGTGTTCAATATAATAAAATGTAAAAAGAGAAAAAGTGTCCCAAATATTTTGACAACAGCATGACAACCACGCCAATAGGCCGTAGGGGATCTATACCTATTAAATTGTGACTGGCCACACATAAAACCACTACAAATAAAGTGAACTAGCAACGGTTATTTTTTGTGTGTATCCTTCGCGTAATTATATCAACCATTATCGAAAATTAATAAGTTCATATAAATATCTATTTATTTTTATCAAGACTATTTAAATATATATATATATGTATATATATATATATATATATATATATATATATATATATATATATATATATATATATATATATATACTGACAGCCTCCATGGCGCAGTTGGTTAGACGCCGCCTGTGAAACGAGAGGCCGCGGGTTCGATCCCCGCACCGAGAGAAATGTTTGTGTGGCCCACATATATTTCTTCCGGGTCTGGGTGTTTGTGAGACCGAAAAGTCTCTCGTAGTTCCTGATACCCACGATACAAGACTCGATCTTAGTGTGGGGTTAGGACTATGTATGTGACTGTTGGGTGTTATTTATTATAATTATTATTTATATCAGTAAATATTAATGGAATTTCTTTCGTTGTAGACGTATATTCGCGGGGAAAATTATAATATAGAATATAGTTTTTGTATCCTGGAATAATGAGAGTAAAAAACTGCCAAGTAAGTGTTATATGATAATAGAATTGATCAAATAATGACAAGGGTTTGACAGTCAAATTTCGCGCCGGAAGACGTAGCGCATGAAGAAATTGACGTTTCCCTAATTTCAATAGAAATTGTTGCTTGAAGAATAAAGTTATTACTCTATAATACCCAGAATTGAATTTTGGTGTGAAACTACACGTACTGGAGGAAGAAAATAATCTATATAAAACAATATTCTGCATTTTAGATAAATTTATGACAATCCTTTACAAAAAATCACGAAGTTTAAAATCGGCAAGGCATAATTTATATGTAATTAAATCTTTTCACGTGATTAAGCTAATTAATTAAAACTCGCGGAAAATTTTTAACACTCCGTTAATCATTCGACTAAACAAACTGGATCTCATTTTATCAATTGTCAAAGTTTAAAAACTTAATCCACTTAAGGCCCTTTTAAGGGGAGACTACACTGCGCATGACATTACCCTAGCGGGAAAAACCAAGGACATTAGGCGGTCGGCCCGAGCGAGCGAAGCACGGCTGCCCGACTGTACCATTCAAATATGGAATACGAACGCGCTCGGTGACTTGTAAATAACTGGCAACTTTTAAAAAAATAATCTTTATTCTGCGTTTAAATTTCGAATCGTAAAATGTTAAAAAGTGCCAAAGTGTAGTTTTTTTAACAGAGACGTAAAACAGTGATATAAATGATTTTATAATGTGACTAAAGTTTAATTTAAAAAAATAGTGAACGTTATGGACGTAATAATATAATGTAATCAATGATGAGTATAAGCCGCTGCGCGAAAATGAAGTTCTTGGTACTAATCGCGTTATGTGGTAAGTAATGCTATATTACCAAAGTGATTTGAAATTACAAAAGTACGAGTATTTTTGAAGTCTTCGAATAATACAATACTGTTTTTATAAAAATATATTCATTAAAATTAAAATGCTGCCTGCACAAGTATTGTTGGAGGAAATTTCTCTTGGTTATAAAAATGCATAAATTAATGAATATTCATGGTTCGTTACAAGAAAAATGGTACATTGAGTGCGGAATACATAAAATTGTAGAAGCGACTTTCATGTTAATTGCAAAATAATCTTATACTACGCCGTCCTGTGGGTACGAAGACTACGCCATACCACTATCTAGATATTTTTGAACTTCGAAGTGTGGTCTAAGAACCCGTTGTGTAAGAGTTGCGAGTTATCATAATTGTATGTCCGCCTAACCCTCCACCCTCGATAATAGGGCGTGAGATTTATGTTTATGTCCACAATAAACGGCGCGAAGTTTTAGTAGGGGCCTGAATGACCGGCTGCTAACCTGACGTCATTTCTTCACATATTCCCTATAAATATAGTTTAGTACGGTTCCAACCCTCGAAACGCCAACCCCTAAAATACTTATCTGTTTGGTCGAATATATCCTAAAAGGTTAGAGCCTATAAATCCCGGCTAATAATTTAGTTTCGGTTTCGCATTACCTTCTCTCGTAAATTGCTTTTTTATGTTGACACTGAGTTTATTGCTTTGATTATTTTCATTTCTGGATGAAATTATGATTTATAAATTTAAATTATTTTTAATTACCTTCGAAATTTGTTTATTTATTTGCTCGAATAGTATGGAGAAGCGTCATGTTGGAACATTAAATTTATCGCCACTTAAGGGTGAGAGTTAATTTTGGGGAGCGCAGTCGAATACAGTCCGATGAACCAATAAAATTTGAATATTTTGATAGCCTAGACATAACCCTGTGCAGAGCATTATTCAAATTCATTTAATTACGGCTTAATTTCATTCTAAATATAACGAGGTATACGCTTTTGATATAAAGGATATATTTCTCAATTGGGAATTGTTTATATTGGTCATAATAAACTGTATGCCAGATAGGATTATCAAAGAAAAAAAATGATGTTCGCTGGTGTATCAATTAATATACGTATAAATATATATCCGTTGGTGGAAACAGAAGCCATATATAGATTAAATTGTCAGCATTTCGTAACTCAAAAATGATTACATTCTATCTAACGGTGTCATCTAGATTTCTTTAATGGCAGATGAATTCAATAGTAATTATTTTATTTCCACCACTATTGAATATACCAGTATATTCAATTCTATTGAGAGGAGATTCTTGCGGTGGCAAAGATGTACTCGTATATTGCTTTTTGGATTTGATGTGAATCGGGATTTAATAATAACATTATCTAATAATAACAAAGTATTTTAATTTACTCGTAGCGATCATATTAATGTTTTATGTCCACTTTGTACCACTATAGGTTTCTACCACTTAGTGCACATGTATGTGAAAAACATGTATATAAAAAATAAATGATTTGATAAATAATGTTAAACACGTTATACATATCATTTTTACAATAATACAACACTAAACACTAAGAAAAATAATTGATAATCTTAATTTAAAGTTTTAATAATGTACTCCGTCTTGCACAGGGGGAGGGGGAGTTAACCAAAAAGGAAAGGGTTATGAACGGATGCTTTTATATAGTAATTATTCTGTTCTATGCAGCGACAAGAAATTAATTTAAAACGAACTCAAATTGAATTAAAGGGGAGTTTTAGTGAGCCCACTCGCACTAGGCCATGTGGTGGACTATATGGACAGGTTATGACCTGTCCTGCACTGAATCGTATGTGGGCTTATACAGCTACAGTAATTCAATTATATTATTATGAACATTTCACTTTTTAGACGAACCAAATACTCTGCCATAGTAGAGTACTTGACACCTCTTTACAATCTAGAAGACCAATAACGGTTCGTAGTATGGACCAAGGGTTAAGTCATAAAGCCCACCCAGGCCTGGCCTACAAATCTCTACGGAATGCAGATTTTCCTTCACCGGTATAGTGCATGGCGATTATCAATACCCACACCGAAAAGTTAGAGGTGTGCCCTGGAATTTGAACCCACGACCATCGAGAACATGCACGTCTGGTCCGTTACCAACAGGCTACCAAAAACTTAAGCACATCCAAAAAGCCAACGTGTAACTAGTTTAAGTTTTTCTTGTATGCAACTTTGCGCCTGTAAAAGGTTGATAAAATAATTTCATAACCGTTTAATTATGTAACATACTCAAGTTCACACCGGTAGCTTTGGTATCAAATAATTTATTTAATTTATTTCTTATGCTTCGTATAAATATACAGCATCAAGACTGACTTAATGTCTGAGTCATTCTCTGCCAGTCAACCGTTAGGAGGTGCAGAAAGATATTAGATAACATAGTATAAAGAGGTAAAAAGGAAATCATGAATATATTGTTCAATAATAAATATATATATTATATAATTTATTCATAAATCTTTATTATATATGTATAAAAAGGCGTGATAAATACATAATATATAAAGTAAACGCGATTTAATAAATACACACTGAGTGATTGTGCCAAATTGTCCAACAAAAGTTGCTAATAATCTAGAACAAATTAAAAAGCTCGAGTTAAATATAAATCTATTCAGGGTACACGCCTTATCTTTTATTCCGGTAACTGGAAGTAGGTGAGTCTATTGAGACCACCTAGTTTTTATCACGTATTTAGGTCTCACAGAATCGTGTCACATAACTTGAGTATAAATGAGTTTTTTAATTTACAAACACGCGATGGGTTAATAAATTAATTTGGCATTTGTCGGTTAAATTGGTTGGAACTTACTATAGTGTATCAGCCCATACACGTCCCACTGCAGGGAATTACCTCATCTATAATTGAGAGTACGATTGAGAGTGGTTAGGCCATATAGTCCAAATTAGTTGGAACAGTGTACATTTTGCTACATGGTTAAAAATGTGTTGCATTGACTACAAATTGTGGAAAAGGGGCAGGCAGAATATATATTAAATTATTTACGCTAATTAAATTATTCATCAGTTAAGTAAGAGGGCACTTGTAAACAGTGAGGTTCAAGATTCGATTCTCATGTGATATGTATCCCTTTATTATGAGTATTGCGATACGAGATTTGCGTCTGGTATTAGATTTCCCAATAGGATTGATATGACGCAGTCGGTCGTAAAATTGTAAGCCGGATGATTTTGCATCCTGCATAGCAATCGTGCTAGGGTGACCATGAAAACAGGGGATAGAGTTAAGTGAAGAATTTATGTGAGGCGATGCTCGTAATTCTTTTGGTTACATATTATAATATGTATACATGATACTAGTGGTCCGGCCCGGCTTCTTCCCGGTACACATACTTTTGACGGTGCAAAACCGTTTTCTGCGATACTTTTCATTAATGCTCCCCTACTGTTAGTCATAGCGTGATGTTATATAGCCTTTAGCCTACCTTGATAAATAGGCTATCGAACACCGAAATAAATTTTCAGTTCGAACCAGTAATAGGATTAGGGCATTCAAACATCAAAGTCTGCAGTTTTATTAATATATTTTCATTATAAAATTGTAAAAGCGAAGAATAAAAGTATATTCAAATCCATATATATTCAAATACATGTATAGATTCAAAGACAATGACTCCCAAATGAAACAACAAGCCGTTAAACGTTCCAGTTTTTAAATAAAAATAATCTGCTTTTGTAATTGTAGAAAAGTATTTTTAAAAATATTACATAAACGAGGAAAAAATGATAAAAATATCCTTACAAAAGTACGGTTTCGTAACTCAAAACAATAGCACACAGTATGAAATAAAGTTTTTTGGAAAAATTTAATTCAGCACACAGCAGTCTCATTACACAGACGCCAAAGCATTTCAATTTGCGAAATTTTAAGAACAAAAACCTTGTGCTCTTTGACAGTACGAATAAAAAGTACGTGAACTTAGTGTTTTGTTCAAAATGATTTTGTGCAACCTTTTGGTACATAAACCTCGGTTTAGACAATTCTACGCTGTCTTTTCAGTCTTTTTGCATTTCATAGGTGTCAAAGAAATACTTTATGTATCAAACATTTAGATCAGGAGATATAGTAATGCGTGTGTTGGTTAGAGAATATCTTACCAAAAAAAAGTTATTAGATGCGTTTAGTTTGAATGTCAGATTATTTTAAAATATTCTTGGAAATTGTTTTAATATTATAATATTCAAATATGCGCTATACTTTAAGTTAATATTTTCATTGCTAGTTTGAAACAAGCATATAAAAGTTCTCACTGGCTTAAGTTTGGATTGAAAATTTCAATTCTTTTTAAATTTTCTCTTAGATATATCGGTTTCTTAAAATTTATACGGCTTTTGGGGATATATTTTATTATCTTTACATTTTTTATGCACATGACACAGCTGTAAATGTGATTTTTTTTATACATACTTACATACATTATACTTAAAATGACTCTAGATATATACCAACATAAGAATACTTTTTGTTCCCGGAGGGGTAGACAGTGCTTAGTATGGGTTGCTGCGTTCGGTCCCAACATGTGATAATAGGAGGCATGTGATAATGGGCGAGCTTATCTTTCTTTCTAGGTTAAGTTTTTTTTTGTGTATAGGTCATTATTATGTATGTATGTATCAGCCCATATAAGTCCCACTGCAAGGCACGGGCCTACTCTACAATCGACAGTACGATTGAGAGTGGTTAGGCCATATAGTCCACCACGCTGGCCTAGTGCGGGTTGGCGGACTTACACACCATAGAAATTCTTATAAACGGCTATGGTATGCAGGTTTCCTCACGATGTTTTCCTTCAACGTTTTAGTGCGTGGTGATTGACTATCAATACACACGAAAAGTCAGAGGTGTGCCCTGGGATTTGAACCCGCGACCACCGTGAAAATGTTGGCAGCCGCGTCTGGTCCGTTTACCACTTACATAGGTCATTAATATTAGGTTTTTCAAACAAACATAATAATAATGGATTGCTCACCTGGAGTATTTACCCCGTAAGGACCGCACGGTTTAAAAACTAAAGACGTTGGTTGACGTTGGAGTTGGGACCAATGGAAATACAATGTCTATTTCTCCCGCCAAACAGCACTTTTGTGTTTCGGTTTGAAGGACATTGTAGCCAGAGTAACTACTGGAAATAATAAGCCTAACATCCTATATATATGGAAAGACAACCATTGCTTTAAAATTCATGGTGTGGTTTGATTTTGCTACTGTCCATACGCGGTTGTATCGCATGTTTGTATCACCAGTTATTGAAATGAAATAATCAAGACCCAGTGTTTGTCTTAGTATAGTCATACTATTATACTCTTATCTCCAGTCTATTCGTATAAAATTCAAAACAAAATAAATCAGACCAAATTACTCATTTTAAATTGTAACTATATATTGTAGAAACTAGTACTAACAGTCCAGTAAACTTCCACGCGTAACCGATAGGGCCGCAACAAAATTAATTACGTCAAGTTTGAAACCCCATGGATATGGAACTGGTGAGCAAGTTTTATAACATTTATTCTCATAGGCCCAGAGGTGTTTATAAGTTTCAAGTGCGTAGGAAAATATTAACGTACTGTGTAAACGGCTCGTCTGGAAGATTTACTGTTCGGGGATTGGCGAGCGTTCACGAGAATTTCTGTAAAGAAATTGTTTTCAGAATGTTTTTCCATTGTAACAGTTTTCAAATTGTATTTTGGTGATTACTGTATTCATGTATACTTCAACATATCTGCTAAATAATAGTATAGCACGGTATGAATACGACGTTATTGAAATTACAAAATAATTAATATGTGTATTTGTTAATAATATATTATTTACTGCACACACACATATTTTACGGAATAGTACAAGTTACACTTATAATTAATAATAAAATTATGTACGTACAAAGGGCGGTCTTATCGCTTTAAACGATCTCTGCCAGACAACCTTGTGGTGAACAGAAATGCACTAATTAATAATAGTACCTATATATTTTTACGTTTTTTTATTTATTTATTACTTAATATACGCATTATCAACCACTATAAATATTAATTTTCTTACTTAAAATTATCATTTATACTTTTTTCTACTGGTACACTTCAGACTGCTTGCTCTTTTTTCCTTCTATTATCACCATCCCATGGTATTCGGGAAGGGAATTGCCTTGAGCGATACGACCGCCATTTGTACTCTGATGTAATTTAAATTGGTATATTTGTGAAGATTCGTTGGGGTACAAAAAATAATCTATTAAATAAATCGCTACAAATTCAATTTATGTTGTCATTTCTTCTTCATTCAGTATGTATGGTCGAGATCCTATAAGGTTTTCATCTTGTTCATAGGAATAAAAAACTTTGAAAGAGTTTTGGTCTGATGACATTCAGACTCGAAACAAGTAAATGTTTCGGGTACCCATGGGTTGGAATGTATATTATGTTCTCGTGTGTTCAGGGCTGTGTTCCTTTGAGTGTATTTATTTGTTATACAGAGGATACAATTTTTCAACTGGGCTTAGATGCCCGAATTCAGTACTACGAGGAATAGTCAAAATGCTCAAGGGAGTAAAAAGCCTGATTTTATGGAAACTTAAACTGCATACCTTGATTTTTGGAACATCAAAAAAAGAATCATATAAAAATAAAAATACAAAATAGTTTATTGTGCATACTTTACAATTTGTACACTTTTAAATAGTAAAATAACTTAAGTGCATTCGTTTTAAATTCTTAATTTTTGTAATGCAAAAATTATGTTATTGCGCTCTTCGATAATGCTAAATCAAATCAAAGTCTGGAATGTGATAAACATTTTAGGCTATTTTTTTTCTTTTTACGAATAATAATATAATTATAGGAGATTCGCGTCACCTATTTAGTATTTAGATTACAATTATGATCTAGCTGATCAGTATTTAGATCGCGTCTGGGTTTTAGATTTTTTTGTTTCTACTAAGCCTGCAGCAGCCAGCGGCTGAACATAACAATCACTTCTTAACCCTGAAGCAATACTGAGAGCACATTCGGGCGACCTATTATTTTTTGTCTCTATGTGGCCGTGATTTTCACTGTGACGTCTTGGCATTACTATTATTTCTTTAACAATTACCTTTCAACATTTGTGTATAAAACTCGAGTAAGTAATACACCGCAAAACAAATCAACTTATATACGTTTCTCTGTAAGGCACGAGCCCCTTACGGCTGAACGATTTAAGTCATTATCATTCAGACTCGATATGGGGTCAGGACTGTGTATGTGACTGTTGGGTGTTATTTTTTATTATGTTCGTTTCTTGGCCACGTCACGTACGCAATTAAATAGTTCTTATGACAAATCAATACACAGTCAAGTCAATTCTCTATTTACAAAATGTTAGGTACATTTTTTTTATACTACGCTGGGCCTATATGGTTTGACGGTCTTTAAATAACATGGAAATCCTTATTGAAATCTTGCAATTCCTTCACCATTAGAGTGCGTAGGATAGACTAAAATAAAGAAAGTCAGATGTGTGTGCCTTGGGCCTAGAATTCATTATCAGGGTCGTTTCTGAAGGGTTCTTCCGGTCGTTGCCAACAACCCACCATATACAAAGATATCCTATATAACCACATTTCTATTACTCTGGTGTCAGAATATACCCAGAATCACCCTAGACCTCTATACCCAGGTAAAATAATAGCGTAACAAACCGAATGTGAAAGACAAAGTCCGCACGCCCAATATGCTTCATATGTTTACATGAATTCGGGCCAGAGATTACCAAAACATATGCCCGCTTATAACGCCAGTGATAAAGTATAAAGGGCCGCTGGATCAAATTGCGCGGACGAATCTACGTAGTCAGAACGTAGTCAACTGTACATTATGATAAAGCTACCAAATAGAAAATGCTGTATTAGCAAAATTGCGGATTTCTCACGGTCCAGTTGTTTTGTCGGATTATACTGAGTTTGGATGATGCGTAGACTGGCTGGGTTGGATCTTAGTGACTATTTTCAAGAATTTATATCATGGAACTGGTTAAATGATATAGTTTCCGTACAACTTTGTGTGGTAAAAAATATTGTATGATTTTTGTTCCGAAAGATTGCGCGTGGTACGAAACGAAATAAGCCTCGTGATAGTAATGCATGTATTGTGAATCTTTTTTTTTTCTTGCCTCAGTTGAATTAATTCTTTAAAATGTATTCCGTTTAAATCCTACTTAAATCTAGACTTACATATTGTGTGCTTTTAAAACACATATTCCGATACCATGTGGAATTTAGATCCAAATAAGTTTCTAAGTAAATTTACCCGTGCCAAGATTAAACCAGCAACCTCCGGTGCGGAAAGCCAACTTTATACAAGCTGCGCCAATTGGTCGTCAGTCAAATAATTATACACGAGTTTCTTTTAATTATAACTACAATGCAATTGATGCTCAAAGTGCGTGTTAGACTGTTGGAAAACGGACAAAATGAAGCTGCCAAGATATTCACGGTGGTGAGTTGAAATCCCAGGACACACTTCTATTTTTCTGACACAGGAGGACGAGCGTAATGGAATGCCCAGCATTACTTTGTAATTCATGGTGTTGTTTGGTTTTACCATCAGGCGAACGGCATGCTCGTTTCGCCCTTCAATGTCTTTCACATGGATTGTATATGACGTACAATAATTTGAGGGTATTTTTTTATTGCAATGAGCGAGGGGAACCTGCCATACATCTTATGGTAAGCGATACCACCACACATAGCTAGTAGTAGCAAAACCAAACAACACCAAGAATTACAAAGAAAAGCTTGGCATTCCACTATACTCGCCATCCTGATACATAAGATGTTGTCTAAATATGACCAGTAGTTACTCTGGCTGCAATGTCCTTCAAACCAAAACACAGCAGTGCATTTATACTGCTGTTTTGCAGGAGAAATAAACATTCCGATAGTACCTACCCAGGCGGCTTCTCACATATTTGAGACCTTTCACCAGTATTATTGCATAGAGGATCATTGTAAAAAATAGTTGTTAGTGCAATTTATGTGGATTGTGGACATATTGAAGTAATTAATATCTTGGTCATTATATATTCTTAACATAAGCGCAATTATCAAAGGTGGTGTAGGTTATCTAAAACAAGTAAACATATCATTAAATGCGTAATAACATGTTTTGTAATTTGTAACCAAGCAAATAAGGTGAACTATGACACTTGCGCAGTGGAAGAAAAATCCGCGATGAATGAGATAGAATTGTTTACGTGATTAATAGACAAATATACAAATAACCACAAACTATCGATCCGACAGTAAGATACAAATCTTGTGCAATAAGTATAAAAGTTATCTATATTATTACAAGAGATTGTAACAAACTGACTGTATGAAATGACTATAAATTGAAACTAAGACTAAATTTATCGTAAAATATATTTTTTTACGATTTATTGTATACCAGATACATAAAAGTAGTCAGAATCACATGAAAAAACAAAAATGCACAAGTGGCAGTCTTATTGCTTGAAGCAATTTCTACCAGACAACCATGGTATGGATAAACGAGAACGAATGTCAATTTAGCGGTACGGATAAAAAAAAATCTTTTCACAAAAGAATCGAACTCGGCCTTTCATTTCACGGTCGGTTCGAGTGTTATACATAGGTATATATATCTCCGTACATAAATAAATATATTTGATTCTAGATACTATTAGGCCTAAATATCTATTATCACATATTTATCCATGTATTATGTAAACACACTATTTGCGGTGTGTGATTAATATATTTTTTGAGGAAAAAAATCTCCTACACTTGTTGTGTCAGTCACACACGCCCTTTCGGCATACACTGGTTATAATAGACTCATGACTTTACGCCTAACGTTGTAAGGCCATTCCGGAAATAATTACAATGGTGCGGTATTTTAATCCCTTCAAAGCGACAGCCTCGAACAACATCCGTCGACAAGTTCGTTAACGTCTTAAATTAATTTTCCCTTAAAATTTGTCAATTGTCGTCGAAATTAAACGAAGTTTGTCGTTTCTTGACAATGTGCGGCTGGCTGCCGGCCAAACATTATTTTATTCCGAGTCTACTCTTTGTTTATGGGAATGCGCTGGTCTGGAAGGATCTTTTTATTCTCGTTTTTCAGGATTGTCTGCTCACCTGATTATAATTGTTGGCAAATAAAAATGTTTGCGAAGTTTTAAATATCTCTGCTGCTTTTATTTTATACGCTTAAGATATAATTATGTTAATATATGCTACCATACATACCGTAAAGCATAAAACAAATCATCAAACGTACGAAAAGCAGTCAATAATACGGTCTTTGACTCGATTTCTTAAGCTTTATATAAAATATACTTTTCATATAGCATTAATTAGTAATTAATATCAAAATAAGAAAGACTTGATTACACTGGCGTATTATTAATACCCTTTTCGGAGACTTACACTGTTAGCTAAAATAAGACTGCCTTGAACCCAGTAAAATGATGGAATAAATATAAGGGATATCGTTATGATGTCAAACTAATTCCCTTACTTGCTTGTATTTTCAAGATTTGCAACTCCAATTTTTATGAGTGGTACAGATACGATAAAAATTAACAATCATAAAATTATACTTAAAGACACATTTTTTATTGCTATGAATGGCGAGACGAGCATGCCGTTCGCCTGATGGTAAGCGATACAACCGCTCATGAACAGCGGCAAAACCAAACAACACCTTGAATTACAAAGCAATGCTTGGCATTCCACCGCGCTCGCAATCCTGAGACATAAGATGTTAAGTCTCAATATGTCCAGTAGTTACTCTGGCTACAATGCCCTTCAATCCGAAACACAACAGTGCGTTTACACTGCTGTTTGACGGGAGAAATAGAAACTGCGGTGGTACCCACCCAGATGGCCTCTCACATATGAGAGACCTACCACCAGTGTATTATGTGCCCTATAATAATCATGTTGTACTATAATATCGACACGTCTCTCCCATACCATATATCGAGTTTGTATCTTCCAGAACCATTACAAAAAATATCTCCAAAGCAATAAAGCGAGAATATTTTAGAATTATTAACACGTACCTGTTCTAGTCAGTCGATATTAAACTTCTGCGTCTGAGAAGTCCTTAATTAACAATCTTAATTAAGGTAAAATTATTCACAGTGCGTGAAGTATCTCCTTGCTGTATGTTCGTTAGACTTTTTTACAGTCTTATGTAACAAATGAGATTCTTCGTACAAAAGGTGTCATTGACATGTCTCTTTTTAATTAAATTGCATTTTTATTCAGAGTCAGTTTTTTTCAAGAGTCAGCAAAATAACATTGGAATTAAATTCTGGCCTACTCCTGATACTGGATTTTATTTATTTATAATTTATGCTATATTTATTTTATTTATTTATTTAGTACAGATACACAAAACAGTATACGGACAATTAAACAATAAAAGCTTAGTCATATATTCTAGGATGCATCCCTAACTAAACATAATATAAAACTATAATTATCTGGATCAAGTAAAATGGACTTAAATTATGTCCAACTGTAGCGTTCAATGACAAATGACAAGCATTTCATGCTTTTACAAATTTATAAAAACAATGTAAACTTACAGCTTATTATGCCAACACGTTTACATTAAATGTAATTAGTACGATTCTTAACAGTCATATTTTAAACATATACATAAATAGTTATATGAACCAGTATGAAACTATAAAAGAAAATTAAACAATTATACTATTTAAAAAAACGCATGAGCAATTAAAATAAGACAATATTATTAAAAAGCTATAGGGCAGCTGATTGTTAGTATGTAGTGGAAAGAAGTTGAGTGAGAAAAATCTTGGATGGACTACATAAGCTTGCAATTTAGTAACCTTAAAAACAAGGAGACAAGCGGAAGAAAAAAACAATTTTACTGAATACTCCTGTATATGTATATGAGATGGTTGGTTGGAACCACAGCAATGCTCCCACCAAACAATAGTGTAAATGCACTGCTATGTGTCGGTGCTATATTGAGACTTAACATCGTATGTCTCAGGATGGCGAGTGTAGTGGAATTCCAAACATTGCTTTGTGATTTATTCATTGTTTGGTTTTGCTACTATCTATGAGCGATCGTCTCGCTTACCATCAGGTGAGAGACATGCTCCTCTCGACATTTTAGACATTTAAAAAAATATAACGTTTGTATCGATATATATTCCTGACAAATATTTGACACAGAAAGGACTTGGTATAAATATTTGCAGAGACTAAATATCAGATGTTAAATATCGGAGATATCTATTACGAAATATCTTCCTTAGACACTTGTCAAAGATGAAGTTCTTAGAAAACAGTAAAAAAATATGAAGATTTTTCTTTTATTATATTTTCTTTCAATATAGATAGATAGGAGACAGAATTTAGTTTGATACTAACAATGAGACTATTTGTGTGAAGGGTCTCATAAAATAACAGATATACTCCGTAACAAGACCCAAACGCGCAGTCTCTATGAGCCAGATGGCACCAATGACATCATTGGCTGTCCCACAATATAATATGAATGCATTACCCCCAAATTTTTGCCAGTTCAGACGTTTACCAAGCTTCTATTGTATCAAATAATGACGCCTATCCTCTAGAGCATTTAATTAAAATTAAATCCTTTATTAGGTAATGTTCTTTTACATTCCAATAGTTGTTCAAAGGATAGATTAATTCTCAGATAGTTGAAGTTCAGCAAGTTTAATTAAAATAGACAAGAATGCGATCCGGTTCACTTTCATATTGAGAACGAGATGGACATGGAAGTTAGTGGCGTTAGACATCGGATTTATATCATTTTTAAGTGAATTCTAGTAGTAAAAGCATGCAATATACCCTACAGATAGAGGTTTCAAGATATTTGGATTAGGACAAGGTTTCAATGATAACTATTTGTGCTGGATTTAGTTATTGTTGGTAAGCAGTTTGTACATTTAGATTAGAAATCTTCATTCGTATTATCATATTTGATGTTGTGAGTTTAAAAATAATGAATGAAAGAATATCCTATTTGCGTCAAATAATAAAACATAAGCACTGCAATTTCTCTGCCACAAACGTTAAAATCGCGTCATTGCATTGATTCCCCAAAGGGGTGCATAGTAAAATTGTTAATTCTATTGAAGTGAAACATAGCAACCCGCGGGATGCGTCCCGCTGTTCTGTTCGCCTTGGCACCATTCCAGTCAACGATTGTAGTTTACTATCGCTGCACGCCGATCTATGGCTATTATTTTCACTGGTGCACTATTCAAACTACTTCGGCATCCAACGGATGAATAGACTTGAAAGAATTTTCGTGTGCAGCCAGTATGTGCGTAATGAACGTTTATTCTTTTGGACGGCGAAGTTTGCGGTCTGGTTTGTGTTAAATTATATTTGGGACGTTGGTTATGATCTCGTGTGGATGAGCGTCTTACAAAATAGATTGTTCGAAGTACAAATTGACATAATATAATGAAGTTAGTGATTTCTAAAAAATAATAGTAGGCAATTGAAATATTTAGTAACAATTCGATTGTATATTGATATGCTGTTTAAAACAAAACCAACAATAAGTTACAAATTTCCTTTCTCACGTTATTTGACAGATTTCTAGAGGTCAGTTTTTTGTGTATTAAAGGTCTGTAGAAGAACATATCTATTGTGAAATTAGCAGCCAGTAGCGTCAGAACTTCCAAGCCACTTATATATTATATAGTTACTGCTGCCTCGTAACAGCTGCTGCCATTGCCAAATAGCAGCAACCAGCACCCTCGGTTAAAATCGCCAAAATATAAAGGCAATCGATGTGACAGCTTTTCGCCGGTTAATGTGTTTATTCCCCTCGTTAAATGTGTTGGATAAAAATATGAACAAAAGAATATGGTAAATATGGAAAGTTAGATTTATCCTATACACATATGCTATTTGATGGCGCCAGTGCTTAACATTATTACAACAAAGTGTTTTAAAGGGTGAACAGAGTTTTACCTAAACTATTTAAAATAAAATTTTAGTGCGCTCTTTTTTTAATTTGCTCATTATTCTGCGGTCACCCAAAACATAAAGGCTTAAACCGGATTTTTATTACTTTATCAATACATTTTTTTGACAGCAGTTTTTGAAACACCAAATAACACGATTGAATATATTCGACTGAACACGTACGGTCCAAATATCCATGTTGAGATCGCCGTCATACACAAACTCTTGGGTTGCCCCTAGAGAATATGGGCTTATCTGGTGCGAATAACGAAAACAAAGACCGAACGCCTTCCCGGGCGGCAACAATTAAATTATATTCATCCGCCATTTTTCCTACATTATCATGCTACCGGTGCAAACCGGCTTCGCTCGGGTATTAAATGTGTCTGTGGTCTACAAGTACTTGAGTCGGGTCTGGATTCTTGTTGATCTTCACTTTAATGGTGAAGGAAATTATCGCGAGGAAATCTGCATACTGCAGCGATTTGTAAGAATTTCTTTGGTATATAAGCTCCGCCAACCAGCACTAGGCTAGCGTGGTGGACTATATAACCTCTCTCAATCGTACACTCGAATGGTGGCCCGTGTCCTGTAGTAGGACGTACACATATGGGCTGATAGAGATACCGGGTGTTTTTGAGACTGACAAACCTCTCGTAGATTTTGATACCCACGACACATGACTTGTAACAGAGTCAGGAATATGTGTGACTTGGATGTTTGATTATTTATTCGGTTTGTAAATTATAGCATATTACAGATTATCGGATGTACGGTCCATAATACTGTAAACTTCTATTTATTAGGCTTTGCGTGTGTGTCAAACTTCTATAGATCCATCTATCCTTACGAACTTTCACATTTGTAGGATTATTACTAGGATAAGTGGAATGAATGACTTCCAGAACACACAGACCGTGATAAATCTTTGCATTATTATATACTTATCTAAGTTTATAAATAGATTTCAAAAGAGGAATGTCTGCAATTTTTCCAATGAAGCTGAATGTAGCGTCATTAACAAAGACGCGATATTTTCTAAGCCCACTAGATTTTCATAGGGCGATTTCTTGTATTAATTTTGCATTTGTTTTATCATCTAGCAAACTATACATTTTGGAATTAAATAAATAATTAACTCGCGCCAGGTATTCTTTTATGTACAGATATTATGACTTTACAGTGCCATTTTTGTGAGTAGAACTATTATTATTTATGTCGTATTTTCTTATAACATTAGTATGCAAGGTCGCTACAACTACCCGTAAATATTGTCAATACATTATATAAAAAAGATAATACTATAAATTTCAGTGACAAATTCAATCTTCGCCCAATCATCTCGATTGAATAATAAAATAGTTAATGTTCCTGCCTTATGATCCAATCTTTTGTATGTACGTAGCCAAACTATTCTTATATGACGTGCATATTGTGGTCGGAATAATACGTAGGAATGCAATGTGTCTTTTTTTTTCTTTTCTTATTCAACATAGAAGGGAGCAGTGCACCGTGATTTTTTAAGCACTCCAAACAGCAGTGTAAGTGCACTGTTGTGTTTCGCCGTGAAGGACATTGTAGCTAGAGTAACCTATATTGAGACTCAACATCTATGAAATGCCAAGCATTGCTTTGTAATTCAAGGTGATTTTTTTGGTTTTGCCAATGTTCATGAGCGATCGTATCGCTTACCATCAGGTGAACGGCACGCTCGTTTCGCCAATTATTGAAAAAAAAAAAAACTACTAATCTGATGATGAATTTACTGATGACAATATATTCGCAATAAATCACGACCCTAAAATTGAGAAAACCATAAAAATAGATAAAAATATTTGGAAATTGAATCCAAACTTATGGTTCACAGCTTTTGTGCCCGCATACCGGTTGTTGGAGACATAATGACATTAATTAAACTGCATACAGGATATCACGCCAGCAGCTCGTTCACCAAATTCATCCATTGAATTATGGGAGCAATATAGCCAGTGGATTTTTTTGCAATAGGTTCTTATTTAGGTTATTAAGAGATAGATTATTACCTAATTAAGTTTGGATATACTACTATACAGGGTATACAAAGTCTGCTACCGTAAACGAAGACGGGTGGTTTTAGCGACTTCAGGCACAATTTGACAAAATGTTTTTTTCCTATCATCGTATTTGGGTGGCAAATATAGTTTTTTTTTCTAAAATAATAATGTACACCCTAAAATACTATGGCTCGCAAGGGTTCAAATAATTATTTAAGCAAAAACTATGGATTTACCACCTACACACGATTATATTTAAAAAATGGAAAAAAATAATTCTTACGAAATTTTTAGTTGTGTTTGTAGTCACTAAAACTACCACCCGCTTCGATTTCGGCAGCAGTCTTGATATATCCAGTACATAAATTGGATTTTGATTTGACACCTTTTTGATTATAAGTATTCAACCAATCCATAAGCATTATAAGTATTAATATACATACATTAGGCAGTCTTAAAACTGACATCTAGCTTAACAATAGTTTTGTGTATCCTATACATCACTAGGATGAGTTATTTCAGCATTATTGATGACGAAACTAAAAACTGGTTACATTCTACGCTATCCATTAATCCATGAGTAGTGTTACATCACTCATCTGTGGAAGTAAGTACGCAGTGTGCCGCAAAAACCAACAATGATGGATCACGTTCAACACAATAACATGATATAAGACATTGTGCGTGTACCGCCTCCAAAACGAGTGCTCACTGAGTTTTTGTTTTCGATATTGTTAGTTGATTATAGTGTTGCATGTTAGATAAACAGATCGTTTTATTGAATCAGATTAAAAAAAATAATCCTGACTAGTTGAACATACTCAAAACCTTATTAATAGACATTTTTAAAAAACTGCCTCGGTGGCGTAGTTGCACTACGGTGTGATTGACGAGCTGCGGTCTCGGGTTCGAATCCCTGGTCGCGCAAATTGATATCGAATTTTCCTATTAATTATCGACCCGGAGTCAAGAATGTGTGCCCGATATGGCGATAGGCTCGTCTCCTTTCACACAGTGGGATGGAACAAGGCTAAATGTGGAGTCCTGGTAGCATTATGCGACGGCAAACAATTCCACAGCTTGACGGTGCGACGTCGGAAAGAATTTTCAAACTCTGGTCGAATTTCACGTTGGTAGAAGAGTGTATTAAAGAGAGCACCTGTACGCTGATACATGTATACAGAAAGTATTAGTCACAAAACTTGATTAAACTTCGTAAATCCCTTTCCATCCACTTAAATAAATATTGAAAGGACAAAATTATCAATAAATAACAAGATTAATGTATGAATATCGTTTAAAATGCATTCAATAAAATAATGAAGCGTAATGACCGCATATAAATCTTTCTGTCCGAGCTATCGGCGGCAATATCGATGGCTTTACACCGCATTTCAGAGCTCTTTTCAATGCTCAGTAATACCATTTAAGACTTCAGTATATTACATTTTATAAATGTGACTGTCGCTTTGGTGTAGTAAATGTTCATTTAGATTGAACGATGCATCGATTCAACTGCCAGGTTGAGCATGGGCTTAAAGAAGCACTGAGAATAATGGTTATTTTAATAATCCAAAGTTATAAAAAAATACTAATAATACTGCCTCGATGGCGTAGCAGTGGCGTGCACAGGATTATGATACTGGGTATGCGGCGAAGTACTCGGCACAAAAACTTTTCTTTTATAGATGTTTAGCATAGCCACAGCCACGCGACGGATCTCTAAGTCGGAAACCATGCCAACAGAACAAGTCTTAGATGTACTACTATTCATATACATCTACGGAACGCAGAAAAACCAGCGATCGATTGTCGTGGCCGAAGAAAGTCTAATAAGTAAATGATTAATAAACTAAAATATTATAACTACTCACCGAGTCAGCTTCAATTTTCACATATTCAAGGTTCCGGTTAATTGAGATTACTATAGCCCGATGTAAATAAACGACCACCTCAAATATCTTATCCAAGTGAGTGATGGTTATAGAACACGTCCCTTGCAAGATATCCGATGTGGCCTTTAAAAAGACCGATTTTCATGTGATTCGCAAAATATATAAATAAACTTAATAATAAAATTACGGGTTAGTAAAAAAAAACTACTCATTCATTTATAGATTAAATCTATGCGCCTATCCTTTTTTAAATATGATTTTAGGATATCGTCATAGAAAGTTGGATTGCGTTTTAATTCTATCATTAATGCCTTTTCTATAGAAATCATGGAAAGCTCTGTGAGTCGTTGTTGATTTTGTGTGTTTCTCAAATATGTGTGGATACGTTTTAAACACGAAAATGAACGCTCTGCCGATGCGCTGCTTGCTGGGATAGTCACAATGAATTTCGCTAATCGTAACACTTCAGAAAAAACTTTATTTAAATTGTCCTTATACAAATTTTGAATAATACTAAATACACAACTATTTGCAAATTGAGGTGATCTATAAATACAGCGCAATTCATTTTTCAATTTATCAAAATTAAAATGTGCCTGATAATTATTGGTGAACTCTCTGATTTCATTTTCAGGGAAACGTTCACTATATATTTTAAAATTCTCACAAGAAAGTAGCTCAATAAACTTTAAATCTTTAATGTTTTTATAACGATTTCTTAATTCACTGACTACATTATCAATTATTTCAACAAAAATTCGCCGATAATGTATTTTTACATCATCGACATTGCGCTTTCTTTTAGGTGGTCCGGTAATGTGAACGGCGGCATCATAATAGATCTCGAACTTCTCTCTAAAACGTTCTAAAAATGACTCTAACTCTTTTATCTTTGTTACACAATACGCGATGTCACTAGTTTTTTTTTGCAAAATATCGTACAGAATATCCGTTTCTGCAAAAATATCAGCGAAAAATTTTAAAAGAAAATTAAATTCAAATTCTTTCATAATATATAAAAATGAACTGACTTGTGTCAGTGTTTCACCATCCCAGTCTTGTGTATTTTCGTTCATATTTTCAAACAATTCTAGGAGGTGGGTGGACGCATTATTAATAATATTAACCGTGCGCGAATGATATGTCCACCTTGTTTCCGCGACACGAGGCAGCTTTTTCATATCGGCAAAGTTGTTGTAATGGGCCATTCGCTTTGTACTGGTGTGAAAAAAAGCCGCGATTGATTTTATAATACTAAAAAAGCGTTTTGTTTCAGCAACTCGTTCGAACGATTTCGATAAAACTAAATTTAATATATGTGCTGAACACCAAACGTACATAGCTTGTGGACATTTTTGTCTCACCAAAGCCTGCACGCCATTAATTTGTGAGGATAAAACTGCTGCCCCGTCGTAAGTTTGTGCAACTAATTTGGATACACAATCGAACTCTTCTAAAATTTCCAAAATAATAGAACTCAAGGTTACAGCGGTCCGATCCGCGCTGACATCAACATATTTGATAAATCGATCTACTACTTCAAAATCACGAAAATATCTCAAAACTAATACTAATTGTTCACGGCCGCTAACATCAGGAGTCTCATCTACCATGACGGCGACAAAATCGGACTGTTTAATTTCGGCTTTAACGCGATCGATCATCACAGATGCAACGCTCGAGATCAAATCATTCTGCGTACGGTTCGACATGCCCGTGAATGAGGTACTTGCACTCTGTAAATGGGTTTCTAAAATTCCATCATACTTGGCTAATAAATCTACTATTTCTAAATAATTACCTCTATTCAACGACGATACTGACTCATCGTGACCGCGAAAAGCTAATTCTTGTTTTCCCAGAAAGCAAACAACATCGATCAGCCTTTGAAAAATGTTTCTATTGCGATCAACTTTAGCATTATGCCTCTCAATATCTAATCGTAACTGGCTGTTGATACTCATTTCAATACGAGATTTACCAAAAGTATTTAATTTTAAGCAGGCCTCCAGATGTTTTTCTGTATGGTCATGCTTCTTTGCCGCGGCATAGAAATTATTTAAATCTGAATATCCTGAATCAGTCCACACTGTACTAGAATTACTAAACAATATGCAAGGAAAACAATATAATTTAATCGTGTGTACACAACCACACAGCCAGTTATACGTTTCATAACTTTTAACATGAAACTTTCGAGTTACATTCCCTTTTTGTTGATTTAATTGTTGTAACTCGGGTACACACCTACCTTTAGACAAAATTTGAATCTTTTCACTGAATGACAATTGTGAGAACTTGTTATTTTTAATTTTTAATAAACACACACTTTCAACACAAACCTCACAATCAAATAACATTTTAAAAAATCAACAAACGTACTAGTAAAAGCAAATCACTACAATTATTATAGAAACTCAGAAATAAACTGTTAAATGTACACACTTTTAAATATTAAAATGTAAAATATTATAAGAAAACTATAATTAAACTGACGCAAACAAAATAATAAACAATGCTTATCACATGAAAAAAGCAAAATGGCCCCCGCGAAACACAAAAAAATTGTGCTATTTAAAGAAATAAAACCTTACCAAACAAAAATGCATAATGTGCATTTTGCGCAGTTTATTAGATTTCTGTCTATTATTTTTACTCGGATTATAGGCAACGAACATTTCCGATTACTCCCGACAACTGCTGAGCTTCCGAGGCCTGCCGCAGGAGTCGCGGCTTTCAATATTCATGCGTGTGTGCGTTTGCGACTATGCACGGACACCAAAATTACTACACACATGCAAACAAATGTCATGCGGGACGCGGCGGCATTACTTGGTTGATTAGGTACATTATTTTGCTTTGCAGCGCCTTTTGCTTTTCGAGTGGCAAACATAATGTTTGTGCGCTTGCAAATAGGTGCTATTTATAAAATATTAGGCGTTATTAAGTTATTATATTTTGTTTATTCATTTATTTACTGTTAATTAAAGTCATTAAGAAGTACGTACGTTATAATAAAATATCTGTAAATGGCAAGTAAAGCACTGCATTTCTGCCTACAAGGAGCGCACGCCCCTGTGGCGTAGTGGTAATACGATATGATCGCAAAGCTTCCAAGTGTCGTGTTCGAATCCTGGGTAAAGTGATAATGGATTTTTCGATTCATTATCAACCCGGAGGCAAGGATTTTATGCCCGATATAGCGATAGGCTCGCTCCATATCACATCGTGTGACGGAAAATATAAGGCGAAACGTGAGTGTCCTGGTTGTACCTCTGCCGCTAGGTACTAACCTAGCCCATCTGGGAAAAAGGCGTGTATTTATGTATGTATGTTTGTTATAAAGAAGTTTTGGTGCCAAATCTCGAAATCGATATTCTCTATTTGATACATATATTAATGCGACATTTACAAACAAAGCAATTATTAATATGATTGTTTCCACCCATATCCGCCCCACTGGGCACGGGCTCCATAATCGATAGTACGACTGAGAGGTATAATTAGGCCATATAGTGGCGGACTTTTACAAACATTTAACTCGTATTAAGGAAAGGTAAGTTAAGCTTCGCATTATATTATATTCTTAGTACAATTCATTTGTTTGTTTATTCATAGTTTAAAACTGTGTGTTCAATTTGCATATTTAAAAATTTCATTAGCTAAGCGAACAAAATGATATTATTTAATTAGTGAAACGTGTTAGAATTGTATGTTTTCTGGGAAGTATGTAAAATATTTTAATTATATAATTGGGGAACTGTTCAAAATATTGTAATATTAACATTGCAGTTACTTGTATATTATCATATAAATGGGCATCACTGTCTCATAAAATACCGACGGATATGCAACAGCCAGAACGATCAAAAATTTGCCAGTAAACCGGATCTTTTTACCCGACTGCGAAAGAAGGAGGGTTATTTCACTCTACATTTGATTCCGAAATATTAATATCACTAAAACGATTTCTAACAAACTAGGAAATCGTTTTAATATTTACCAACACCAATAGTGTCGAGGTTATTAAAGGTCCAGACACAAGAAGATCAATGCAGAACTTAGCCTCCTTTTGATTTAGGGGGTTAATTTAACTACACTTAGCAGGTCTATTGATGAGTCCTAGCCATAACTTCTCCAAGACTTTATCATAATATTTATAATATTGTTTCAGGTGAAACTTCAAGTCTTTTATATATCAAAGATTAACTTATGGTTCCTATTACCCCATAAGATTCCCTCTGATGAAATACGCTTTTGGGGCGAATATTAAGCCTTAAATTACTTTAAGGCAATACAAATAAAATTAAAGCACGATTCATTACGAGAGTACTCAGTGCAAACCATTAACCTTATAGGTAAATCTACACTCAATAAGACCACGATATTCTTCAGGCCGAGCCGGGCTCCATCAATCTATATCCATTTGAACCCTTCGCGATCATCCCTGCCATTAGGCCGTCGTAATTATTTCGGCCCTTGTAAAATACTGGCCTGGCCGCCGGGGTCGCTCACCGCATAGGAATTGTCAATTTCGCTTAATAGCACGATAAGTGCGCTCCGATAGCCAAATAACCGATAGTCCGGTAATTGGTTTTTATTTATTTAGCGATATTTGCTCAAATATTTAATTATTTGTGTAAATATAGTATGTTTGCGAACGCCGGGGCTTCGTACGTGGAACTTTCGGAGTTTTGGTGTTGATGCTTACTGAATGCCAAATGCGTGTTGTGTGACCTTGTGTGCGATATTGTTAAGACGAAGGACAATGTATGTTGAATTGTGATTGGATAAAGTGTTGTTTCCCTGTTTATGTAACACTTCACATGAATATAATCATTTCCATTATTTTGTATTGTTATAAGATATTTGTTTCGTTGATCTAGGTCATTCAAGTTAAATGAAAATGTAAATTTAGTTTTCTCGTCACGACATCCAACTGGACCGTCTATTCTATAGTCCAAAGGATAATCTAGTTGACCTCATTAATCATTAAAACGCAAGTTTTATGTAAAAATGTTGGTAGTCACTACTAAAACCACAGCCATATTTCAAATGACACTAGTGATAATATTATTAATTGGATATATAAAGTTCATGCTTCGTTTGATGCTAATAAACAAACATAAGTCCATGCATGTTTCGCTAGAAAGAACACAGGCAGAAGTAGATACTACTTATGCCACCTATAGTTAATTCACGTCCCAAATATGCTAGGCTGGCGGCAAACCGAGCAAAAGTAAAAAGATCTAGGCCCAGACTGTTTGGTTTCATAAGACTGTATGAAAATAAACAATTTCATGAATTTTATAAGAAGTATCTTCATACAGAGGTTACATAAAGCGGCGCTATACAGATAGACCACCTGGCGCGACAGATATAATATGGAATTTATATTCAAATTATCAAATTCGGCTCCAAACCAAGTATGCCCTAGGGCAAGCGTAGTTCTTTAGCTTATCAACCTACTCGGTCTTTTAGGATGAAAATAGACGGTAATATAACTCGTTTTGGTATACTTTTGGCCCAATATTATGTTGATATGAGTATTTGAGACTTAATTATTTATTCTGGCCCAAAAGAGATTGATGGAAGAATGAAATTGCCATGGATCAAACTGGATTCAATATTTTCAACATTCTTTCTTTCTCCGCCAAGAGAGAGTCCTCTGGTTAACATAATTCTGCTAAATATTGAATTTTTAACTACTAGTTTTGAAATTTGTTGGATCGCTAAATAGCGTAAAATAAATTTTATTTTGGGCACAATAATACCGAATATTTATATGAAATATATCAACTGACTTAAACATTGTGCTAGAAGTAACCGTAAATCGAAGTACCTACGACTATATACAATCTTTGTTCTTTGAAATTACACAGCGTTCTAACAAATAGCGATCTTATACAATAACGCCTTGCTAGTATTCTCAGCAGTATCTGTAGAACACAACACGGAATGCATTCAATCAGAGCAGCGAACAAATATCGGCCTCAAAACGTTTGTAACGAACGATACAAAACTAGATTGTCTCAGGAGAGATATTTCTATAACTGGGTCCAATTATGAATCGTCTATAGAAACTCTATGGTTGGTTTAATACGTACCGTCTGCGGTCGATGAAGAAGGATAGAGTTTTGAGTTGGTATGTGCGCGTTGTTTCTGTTTGAGAATTCTCAGTAGTCTAGACTCTAGAGATACCGTTTATGGATCTTGAAAATTCAAGTTTTTTTTTTTTTTTTATTGCTATGAATGGCGAGACGAGCATGCCGTTCGCCTGGTGGTAAGCGATACGACCGCTCATGAACAGTAGCAAAACCAAACAACACCTTGAATTACAAAGCAATGCTTGGCATTCCACTGCGCTCGCCATCCTGAGACATAAGTCTCAATATGTCCAGTAGTTACTCTGGCTACAATGCCCTTCAACCCGAAACACAACAGTGCGTTTACACTGCTGTTTGACGGGAGAAATAGACACTGCGGTGGTACTCACCCAGATGGCCTCTCACATATGAGAAACCTACCACCAGTGAATTCAAGTCCTGTGAAAATGATTTTCTAAGTCTGAAGGTGCTCGTTGAGCGGGTTTTTTAATAATCATCATCATTTTCAACTACATGAATTTCCACAATGAGCTTTCGGCAAGGACTGCATCCAGCAACAGATTATAAGAAATTCGGATTTACCGTATCGTTTTATCGCTAGTAGATGTTTTAATTGAGGCACCGAATTTATCAGAAAAAATAATAAAAGTAGGAGGAAGTGTAAAATATACCTATCTTGCAAATATTACACATTAAGTGCGATAAACCAATAAAAACGATGAGTTACGCGCAACATAAAAGAATATTCAATAACTGTGTTACTCAATCGCTCGCTGAAAATCAAAGCCCTCGCTATCAGCGTATTCGTCACGAGCTATTAGCATTCATTTCATTATTAATTCCTTTCCCTCTCTGCAAAAATCGAATATCATCAAAGTGAAAATACACAGGCATCGGTGAAATTACGAATTCCAACAGATTTTGCCAGGTGTGATTCGGCTTATATTCATTACCAACTAAACTGCGTTTAAGGGATTTTCCTGGATTAATTTGCGGTTAAATATGGTTTATTCTCCCTCATTAGGGTCTTTGAAGATCACGGTAAAATATCGGTTTATTACGGATAAGGGTACATTTTTTCATCTACGTTAACAGATTTCCGGCGCTCGTTTAAATGTCATGCTTCGATGAAATAAGACACATTAAGAGCGAAACCTTCGGGAGAAGCCGTGTGTTCGTTGCATATTTTTATAATTTTGCTCTAAGTGCATATAAAATATGGCCGTTAATCTGAATTAGATTGGTAAATTAATTCTAAAGAGTTGCTTTATTTGAAAATGCTAATGTCTGAAATTAGTCAAATCTATTGGTATTTTTTTTAGCCTTTTGGACCTTTAGCGTTTGAAAATTAAATTTTATGGAAGTTTAAAAGTTATCTACATCTGCCTAAAATCATCTTACAAGACTCGGAAGTCAATCAAAACTAATCCATATGGAAAATATGTTTTCTACATTTATTAAAAAAATAGTGATAGCAGGTAGGTAGATATTACAGAAGAGTATAATGAATAACTTCTTCGGTGGTGAAGTTGTGTTATGATATGATTTGAAGACTGAGTTCTCGGTTTCGAATTCCGAATCGGTCAAAATGATATTGGATTTTTCTATTCAATATCAGCCCGGAGTCAGGAATTCGTGGAAATACTTAATGTAAGTCAGGAATGTGTGCCCGATATGGCGATAGGCTCGCACCCTATCGCATCATAGGACGAAACACATAAGGCGAAATGTAGGCATTCTGGAAGGACCTCTGCCTACCCCTTCCGGAAAAAAGGTCTGAGTTTATGCATGTATAACAAATAATTGTATGAAATAGAGGAAGATATTTGCGAGGCTATCACTATGGAAACGCGTGTATATCTTTAGATTTCTTTTAACATAACAAAGATTCCTTATGTTTTGTAAGTGATCGTGGAAATTAGCTTTCGGTGCCTATGGCAAAAACATGAAACATGAAGTCGCGTTCCAATTCATTGGCAAAATATGCTAAGAGAAAAAGCGTAATTTTCAAGTAACAATCCTTTAAGATCCTCAATGTGAATATATAAAGCAAATGCCCCCTACAAACACCAAGCAATGTCGGTCCGTTATTCCGTCAGACTAAACACTATGATTATTATTCATAGCCAGTTAAAGCAAACGCGTCGTTTCAAATCTACAATCCTGTTAGCCATGGAAACGGTGTTTACATGGATCAAATAGCAATTCGATATTCTGGATTACGCACTGCTGTGCTAGTTCGGATAATTTCGCCGAGTTTAAATCTAATTCAGCGACTCAATTAGCACGAAATGCATACACGAATTGTAGTAATAAAAATGTGGGTCAGCAAGGAGATTTTAATACACCGTTGGTTATTCAGAATGCGTGGAATTATATTCTAGTGCTGTTTATGCGTTATTACAGAATAAGGAGTTGTTTTACAGGGGGTTAATGTTTATTATGTTATTTTTTATTGGATTGAGATTTATCTGACAAGTGTCTGCAATGGGCTTAATAGTAACTATGCATTTAAAAAAATACAGGCGCTAAAATTTTTATTTAAGTTTAATACATACTTATATTCATAAACTCACGATTTTTTCCCTGAAGAGGTAGGCTACTACTAGTAGTGCTAGTAGGTAGGGTACTACCAGGACACCCACGTTTCTTCTTGTTTTGATCCCACGATGTGATATATCGGGCACTAATTTCTGATAATGAATAGCAAAAATCACTTTGCCGATCCGAGTTTCGAATCAAAACCTCAGCTTTGTTACCGTACCGTTATACAACTACGCCACCGAGGCAGTTCATTTTATTTATTAAGGTTCATTAACAGATATTACAAAAACGTTAATAATAAGCAATTACATTAGTGATCATTTCTAATGGTATTTTCAATACAAGGAACATAACGCACAATTGTAAATAGATATGCACATAATATATATAACATAATTGGTGACTGGTACTAAGACATAATTATAATAAAAATTAGAGTAACCTTAACAATAAATTTAAACAAGAGATGATTATTTCTCGCCGACCTTCTACGGGCTAAACTAGATATAAATAGGCTAAACCCGAAAACCGAAACGTTTGCGTGGGTTGCTGTGATGAATTTATCATCATAATGTTTAATAGAAATTTACTAATTTGAATTTGAGAGATTTCTTGTAAAGGCTATTAAGTGTATAGTCACTTTCCAAGCCAATAAGACTGATTTTGTTGCCAAATATATAAAAATATCTAGTTATGCTGTATAATTATTTCTGATTATTTTATGTTGATTTCCGTTTGTTTCATCGTAGGTATTTTTTGAATAACTTTACATATACATAATACAACCATATTGGTTCATACGAAGAAATTCTATCGTTATTTTAAATTATCAATATTTTAATCCCAACATGAAGATGAATTTTACGGAACTGATTCTCATTATTCATGATATATTTAACTCCTCTGATGAATTCTGTGAGTATGTTATGGATGTTAATCGGGCATAACAAACCAAAAATTCTGCGAGCATTTTAATACAACTTAAAAATATTTTTCATTGCAAAGAGAATTTCTGCGAACAATGAATACTACACTGGTATTATTGTAAGAGGATTTTATTTTTAAATCGGATTCACCGGTGTTTTTCTTCAATAATGATTTTATTTTTACGTTTACTATTTGTTTTTACAAAATTCCGGAACAAAAATTCATAAGAACATAATATTATTTTTATTATATTTTTAAAACATATAACCAAATCAATGATTCAAAAGAGAGCGTTTTCCTATCACTAGAGTTTTTTTTTCTTTAGCGTACGGATAAGTAATATTCGAAATTAAAATCAATTTCTTTTACAACAACTGTTATATTGTGTTGGCATTCATTACTATTCTGACCCAATGCCTGTGCCTCGTCAATCTCGCACTGTGAAGGTTTAAAACCCATTCAAGGCGAGCAGTTCTCAATGCGAAACAAAAGGAACATTGTAAGGACTGTCGAAAAAATCACGAACAAAACCTAGAATATACGAATTTTTAAAATGCACCATTCTTTTATTTGCCATTTAACAGGGGCTGTAGTAAAACAAGGACGTATTATAAAATGTAATACTTTGACAGTTTGGTGGAAAGCTGGCTGCCGGCCAGGTCCGACGACAATGCTTCTATCTTTTTGCCGTCGATATCATTGGAAATACCTAGCTATAAAATTTTTCACCTAGTGCCGTTTCGAGCGGAGGAAAAAATTGCACGGCAAACCGATCCACGTGAAAAATATGACATGGATTTGTTGTGTTTACATGTATCACGGATTGTAACTGCGTTGTTTTGCGGCATGTTTTTAGTTTTAATATTTTTTACGGAAATATATTTCAGCATGTGTTCGGTGTTTGGCGAATGTTAAGCTTTGAAATACAATTGAAATAAAAAATATATTTACGGATTATATCGCGGATTTGATTTAATTATTGGTGGTAAGCTATTAATGATCATGTATAATAAATAAGGTATGATGACTTAATTGTCTAGGCGCATAGATATTGCGGTGAGTTAGAGATGGATGGTGACAGTTAAGAAAAGTGATAGAAGATAACTTGACAGTAAATTGTTCTTGTTGTAATCTATGCTGCACAAAATGCGACTCTAATACGTTGAATATTGAAGAAGAAATATTTGTATCATTCTAATTTATTTTCTGCGCTTTGAATCCATTTATTTAAATTAGTATTTACTTACGGTATGATAGGCTATGATAGTAATTACAGTGTGGACTACGCGGCCTAAACCCTCTAATCGTACTTTCGGTCGTAAAGGATGCCTGTGTCTTGCAGTGGGACGTATATGGACTGATACAGAAACAGTAATTATAAAATTAATTATAAATTAAATTAATAAGTCCAGTTCAATAAAGCTAGCACGTTACATCGCTAAACTATCAACATTCGGTTAACCAGGGACCAATTAATTACCAACTTTATTCCTATGTTCACACCAATCAATAACTATTATATGCTAACAAAAGCAAAGGATTAATCCTCATGCTTATTAAATATTATTGTTCATAATTTTATTTCAGTCTTATATTTATTTCTAGTTATCAAAATGGGATGTTTTACAACAAAAATACAGAATTTATCAAGACTGCTACCGAAAACGAAGCCAGGTGGTAATTTTGTGACTTCAGACACAATGCATTTAACAATTTTTCCAAAATAGCGACGATTTTTTTTCGTATTTTTTTGCCCTATCGTCGTATTTCGGTGGTACATATTTTTTTCTAAAACCAGTAGTGCACACCCTTTTATTTTTAAGGACGTCATGATTTGCGAGGGTTTAAATTATGACTTTTAAACTATCGATTTACAACCCAACCACAAAGATATTTAAAAAATACCAAATAAAAATTTACACCATTCTTTCCGAATTTGTTGTATTGTGTTTGTAGTAACTAAAACTACCACTCGGCCACGTGTTCAGTAGCAGTTTTGATATACTCTTTATAATGAATTAAATCAATGATTGATGTACAACGTATTAATGCTAATTTTAATATGTGGAAAATGTGTTAATTGCATGTTATACTATATTCATAAATTATATTAAGTTATTGTTGTGTAATTATACTTTCCCCTATTATAAATACTGAAATACCAACCAATTAATTAAACGTTTGACATTCACGCAACCACACAGTTGCATTAGCATCACATCGCTGTCAGCATGTTGCGAAATGAAAGCCAGACATTGTAAACAGCGAATGAAACAACAGTACAATGTTACGCCATAAATCCCACTGCAATGCCACATCACTGGGTAAAAATACGAAAGTTGACATAACAGGTCAGATTGTCTGCAACTTTGATACCGAAGTTAAATCTGTTTCGCGAGACACATCGACTTGTAGAACAATAAATGTTATAAAACTTATTTATTGTTTGATTGTGCTCGATGACGATTTTGTTTTTGTTTTTGTGAGCTGACATTTCCCAGAGGTTTAACTTGCTACGTTAACCATTGCAAACTATATTTCAGTTCTTCTTATTTATCCCATTGTAATACGGTCTTGTGATGTGAGTTAGATTCACTGTAGTATGTCAAACTATCTATAAAATTGTTCTGCCTCATTGCTTTGATTTCAAAAATAATATATTATATTATTGAATAAACAAACGGAGTCAACTACCAAACGTTATTGAATCTCGCAAACGAAATTATTGTTTTTAATTTTTTTTATCCTCATGAATGGCGAGACAAGCATGCCATTCACCTGATGAGAAGCGTTACGACCGCTTATGGACAGTAGCAAAACCAAACAATACCATAAACTAAAAAGCAATGCTTGCATTCCACAGCGTTCGCCATCCTGAGACATAGGATGTTAAGTCTCAATATGTCCAGTAGTTACTCTGGCTACGATGTCCTTCAAACTCCAAAACACAACATTGCTGTTTACCGGGTGAAGAAGACATTGTGGTGATGTCCATGGGTGATACCTACTCAGGTGGCTTTTGACACATGAGAGACCTGTAAAATACGTCTTTTATGTCAAGTTTGGGATTCGAAAATAATATAAATTATAATTAGGGCTTGGAGAAGGAAAATAAGTGACGTAAAAATATTTTTTTCTTGAATTCAACAAGTAATAAGGAAACCGGCATATTGCATCGCCCACCTACTTGAAAAATAATTCAATTTCCTATTTAGCTAGTCAATCTTGTAAACCTTGTCCATCATCTTTTTTGTATTGTTCTATTTAAAATTAAATTAAATTGTATTAAAAAGTGTAACAAAACCGTAAGGTCATTTATTTAACAATTATGTTTTTTTACCTACTAATAATTTTGTAGAATATAATACATTCCGATTACTCTTAATTTTATTTATGAATAGGTGTGACACTTAAACTTAGGCGGCGACCTGCTTGTCAGATCATTACGAGAATAAAAATAAAAATATGCAAATCCCTAGCCAAATTATTATTAAGTAATTAATTTATTATTTACTTTAAACCCTAATTGAGTACCAAGCAATTAGGTACTGACACGAACACTAAAACATGATAAACTATAAACATAAACGTTTTCTAATTAGGTTAATACAAAAGTGAATTCAAACAGTCTGGGTTGGTTATGTGGGTAGTTGTCGCGAAATTAGTTTATCAGTGGATTCCCGAAGGAGCTTGCTGGACAGTGTCGCACGCGATATTACAGTACCCAGGAAATGCTGTGTGTAGTTGACGTCACTAAACGTGTACTATTGGGCAATGGATTACTATCTATAGTGAAGATCGATGAGTCCCAAAGTAGTGATAAAAATATATAATTTTTTTTTATTGCAATGAATGGCGCGACGAGCTTGCCGTTCACCTGATGCTAAGTGATATGATCCGTCATGAACAGTGGCAAAACCAAACAACACCTTGAATTAGGCAATGCTTAGCATTCCACAGCGATAGCCAATCTGAGACATAAGATGTTAAGTCTCAATAGATTAGAAGTAAGAACAACTACTGGGTCGTGGAAATCAGAAACTATGAGAGAGATTTCGATCCAACAAGACGTGAAACAACTATGTACAAAGTTGTCTTTCAAACAATTGTATCGTCAGGGCATCGAACCGGCGGTCTTTAGTTTCACAGCTGTTTACTCAACTGCATAAAAAAGCCTGATCACTATACCTCATTGAAATGAATGTATATGTTTATAACTATGCACACATACTATGAACCGCAGTCTTCATTTTGACTTGTCAGCAACTATTCTGATAAAGAATTTTATAGCGTGCCCAGGATTAGGTAATATCTAGATAATGCTGACGCCAGACTCACAAGCCTTCGTAAAATCATAAGCGAAATTTTCTGCGACACTCATAAAATAATTTTCGCGCCAACCCTATCTATATTCGTAGGAAAAAGCCCGTAAGAAAAACTGTTTATAATACAGCTGATTTTTTTTCCTAATATCATGTATGACGTAAAATTTCTCATGTGGATATTGTATCTACAGACATCAATCATATCTATTTATCTTAGTTGTATCAATGTCCCTTTGAGCAGAGTTTACAAATCTCGACATACCAAACCAATATACAGAGTATATCAAGACTGTAACTGAAAACGAAGCCGGGTGGTAGTTTTAGTGACATTCCGTAGTGTAAATTCTGTGTTGAGTTACGGTTTGAAGGACATTGTAGCCAGAGTAACTGCTGAACATTTTGAGACTTAACATCTTATGTCTCAGGATGGCGAGCGCAGTGAAATGCCAAGCATTGCTTTGTAATTCAAGGTGTTGTTTGGTTTTGCTACTGTTTATGAGCGATCGTATCTTGATATCTTGATTGATCTTGATGGTAATCATCAAGCAAACGGCATGGCCGTCTCGCCATTCATAGGAATAAAAAAAGTACCTCAAGTAAGTACTTAGATAAGTATCTATACAATCTCTGATACTCTTTTACAAAAGAGCAGTTTCTAATAAGTTTAGTTCTTGATACCATCTTAGTTCAAAGCGGTAAGGCATACAAGAGAAAACATTAACATACCCGAGATAAACCCTTGGTTATTCGAACGGAAGAAAAAGCAGTTTAAGTGTATGGCGCAATGTATTTTAAAGTTGGGTAGAATGGAAGAAAGTTCAACTAGTTTACATTTTTATCAGGTGTTATGTATAAACTTTAAAGCAAAGATAATCAAGGATTTTATCGATATTTATTAAACATAAACGTTTCCGAGAATAATCAAAGTTATATAATTATTTTAAAACCATGTGACTTCAAAGAACTCATATGCATTATTACATTTTTAAAACTTGAAATGGTTGGGAATGTAAATTCGAATCATAATATAAAGTTAAAAAATAAAGAGGAATTCGCGCAGTCAAATAGTTCAAGAAAAAAAAATGTTACAAAAAGTAAATCTACTATATCATATCCAACCTTGTACAAAATGTATAAAGAAAGAATTACATTGCCTGGGAATTCAGATATTTCACGTAGAGCACTAAGATATCTATTATCCGGAGCCCAAGGGCACGGCCAACTTCGATACAAAAAGATCAGAGAATGGGCGTAACAACTTATGTAATTCGAATATAGGACCTTATCGAATTAACCACGCAGATGCCTCTGGTTTTCTTTACAAAGTGAAAGCTTTGTGTCTTTGTTAAACCTACCTTGTAACATTTGGGGAAAGTACGCCCTTTAGGCTGTTTATTTCTGACAACGGACTTAGGTTTAGGTCGTCTACGTGCTCAACGAGGGTCATGGGACTAATGGATTTAGAGTATAAATTAGCTGGAAAATTTTTAAACACTCTTTCCTTCAACTCTCTCGATCAAAAGATTTCAGAATTTAGCTTAAACCTCCAACCTGAATTATTTATGTAATAATAGTTAGTTTAGCAATTAATAGTTACCAAATTAAATTTTTATTCATTAAATTTCTTTCCTTAGAATCTAGCAGCTTTTAATTTACCATCTTTGTTTGTTAATTTTTAAATCTTTCAACAATACCCATATTGATCTGAACAGAGATTGATTCCGGCGAGTTGGGAAGCCGTACAGCGTACATAAATATCGTTGCGAGAATTGATCTATTTGTACCGGTGAGGGCAACTTGGATGAAATGTTCTCGGCGGAAGATTTAAGCTTGCAATTTATGTTGCACGTAGCTGTCGGGTAATTTAAACCCTCCTGTTGATTGTTAAAGGAATCAATTCTATGCCATCGGATTATATTGATGGGGGTGGCGGAATAAAATCTTACATTTTTATTGCAGTGAATGGCGAGAGGAGCATGCATTTCGCCTGATGGAAAGCGAAACAACCGCTCATGGACAGAAGCAAAACCAAATACCACCATTAATTACAAAGCAATGCTTGCACTGTGCTCGTCATCCTGAGACATATAATGTTAATTCTCAATATGTCCAGTAGCTACTCTGGCTAAAATATCCTAAATAAAGTAAATTCAATGAGATATGGTTGTTTTTCACTAGTGGCTGCATTTATATATGTCGACTTCCAGGAAATTGAATATATATGTATACAGGATACTGTATTGCGCAACATTTGCATTGTATATTAAGGAGGGCGTTCCATCATCGAGTACAGTAGATGCCATTCAGATGGTTATCAGTATACAGATACTTCCCACGAAGACAAAAAATGCAAAAATTAAACCAAATCCACGATAAAATCCGTAAATAATAGTTTTATTTCAATTTGTAACATTCGCGTAAATCTAAGGCACCATTATACAGACACTGACTAAAAGTCAAAACATTATTAGGTTATACTTTAAACATTAAATACAACAGTCTTAATCAAGAAATATAAATAATTTGGCTCAAAAATGTGAAGAAATTTAACGCAAAGAAACAGAAAAGTGATGAAAAGCATTTCGTTACAAAATATCTCGTTTTAAATTTCCTACTGGTCTGCGAAGATGTGGAATGAAAGCTGCAAAGTGAAATTCTAAATAAAAACAAATTTTCCGTTTCCTTTCTAGGGCAATGGTGGTAGATAAAGTTTAACAAGAATAGTAATTTTAGAACGACATCACGGGTTGTCTCAACTAGAAAGATACGGATCCAAGCCATATTTCGTGGAGAAGCAAACGACTCATTGATATAATTGACTTGTTTGTATACATAATAGTTATAAAGAAAAAAAAGAGTAATCGCTCAAAATGTTTGATAAAAGTTGTAGGAGTCGCTTGAAGCACGCAGCTTCCGATTGATTACTGTAGAAATTATTAGAGTAGGCCTGTTCAGGGACCGACAGTGTACTTCTTGTTGCTGATTAACGACGCCACAAAAATTGAGATGATAATTAATAATATTATGACTACTACCCATGATCATAGTCCCGATAGTCATCGAATTTTGCAATGGCTTAATAGCCTTGCTTAACAGCAAAAACCTGCCTATATATACTTGTATATTAAAGTTTCGTTCGAGGCAATTGGTATATTTTTATGATTTTATTGATTTTATTGAGTACAGTATGAATTCCCTGGAAGTTTCTGGCTGTGAGACATTGAGTAAATAGAAATAGAGAACTGTTCATAGAAAAAATATTTTGGTTCGAGTAAACAGGAATACACAATAGTTCATAGAAAAAAATGCCACGAAGAGTCTGAACAAAGTTCTATGAATATTAAAATGGGTTAACTTCTACGAACATACAGTAGACGCCAGCCAATGAATGCCGACAATAATGTAAACAGCTTTGTTGATTATTGTCTGGTGGATTAATAAAGGCGTTAGTCAAACTAATGAAACAGTTACAATAATGAATATTCATCAGACGCTGACTTCGTTCGAAACTTTTGACATTTCGAATGCGAAGCGTCTAGAGTGTCGCGTCGATTCGCTGAAACGTTCACAGCAAAGCAACTTAAGTAAATTACTTAGCAGAACCCTCCGCCATAATTATTATTCAACCTTTATCCGAGGCAAATCGAGTAAATTTGTCCCGAAATTACTTTTATTAAAAGCATTTCTTTCCCTCCACCGAACCAAAGTGCTAAAGTAGAGTAAATGGACTGGAATTTCCGTTTCACGAATAAATTATACAAGAATATTATAGTAAATAACTCTTTGAAGGATTTGCGGTATGAATTTTGTGAATGTCGCCAGACATCCGTGACGGAATGATTTGATTTCATCTAAATAAGAAGTCTGCGAAACATTGTTTCTTGAAGGAGGCAATTAGGTCGGGCCGAGATTATTTTGTCAAGAGAGCTTGTCAGTGGAGTCGAAAACTTTGTTACGTGGGTCGGGCCCTTCTGAAATTAGTCGTTTAACATCGCGGGTACTACATTATCTCACAATTATAATTCTCAATTGACACTTATTTCTTGCAACTTTGCACTCATCTACTACCCATGTTTTAATTGAAGATTGATAAATGATGCTTAGGTTGAACAGTCTGTTAAAGAAGTTTCTATAAATAAATATAATACTTGAAACGATTACTGCGGATTTTTTTAGGAATGCCAGTACTCCTGTTTCAAATTTGGTATAAGTTTATTTATTTTGTATTATGGAAAATAAATACGAGCGCAAAACTGAAATTATATAATAATATGACATATAGATATAACCTATTTGAAAAATATCGCCTTTACCAAGTTTGCTAAATTTTATTTCATAGTTATTATTTCTTATTTTTTCTCTATAATGCTATATCGTGTTTTGCAGAACATTATTTTTTAAAGTAGAGTATATAATTATTTAAAAAACAAAGTTATGTTCGCCTGTTCTTCACACGTGTGCTTGTACAGAACAATGGACACATTAATTATATATATTATTTTATGTTTTGCCTATATACTGTGGTGTTGGTGTTCCGAATATAAAAGATGAATAAATAAATAAAATCACATAGAATATTCATTATTTACGTTTAATTTGCCAATGTTAAACAATTTCATCTATTTCCTATAGGCGTGTGGCGAGATAAGATAAAATGTATGTATATCAAACGAAATCCGCGATAAAAATTAATAATAGTTTTATTTCAAAAAAATAAAAAATAAAAAATAAAAAAATGTTTATTGCCTTAAAATGAACAAATAATACAACAAATTTAAGCAAACAATATTTTCGTAAGACAAAAGGAAATGACTCAGCATATGCTGACCGAAACTAGAGTTTAGATCAGCGCTGGTTTTCAGTCACCCCTATCTCCCTGTGGTCGTGTGCGGGAGTTAGTGTAGTTAATTAATGGCGTAATTACAACGGAAAACTTAAATCCAGAAAACCAAAATATAATAGGAACATCGTAAATACAGAACAAAAAGCGAAGCGACAAAACAAAAATTACTATTATTTATAAAACAAAAAATATTAAATTTTACACATAGAATAACAATCAATAAGGAAGGAATATTTAAATTAAATTGAATTGAATGTATTAGTAATGAGTGTGTGCGTGCGAGTGTGTGTGAGTGTGGATGTGTATGTGTGTGTGTGTGTGTGAGTGTGTATGGGTGTATCAACAACAGCATAATGTCCAAGTGGTAGGGTTAAGTATTCGTAAATAATTTTCCTAGATTTAGAATTCCCCAGCGAGAGTGTCTTAAGTTCTCTGCAGCACGCTGTCTTTCTAAAAGACCTGTTTTATATTTTTTTTTGAAACAACCTAGACTCATTTTTTCCCTCATAGGAGGAGGCAGATCATTCCAAATACTTGCTGCAGAAAACTTAAATCCCCCCCTGTATCGTGTAGATCTATGTGATCGAATCACAAGCCGATTTTGAGAGGCTGACCGAAGCCTTTTAGTTTTGTCCTTCACCCAAAATAATTTTTCGTACAAATATTCTGGTCTCTTGTTCCAAATCACCCTATGTAGTGAACATGCGTATAACAGCTGTCTTCTTGAGGTCATATTTAGGATACCTTTTCTGTTCAGAAATGGCGTAATATGTTCTCGAGGTGGAATATTAAAGCAAAACCGCGCACATGCATTTTGTACTCTTTGAATTGCCCTTTCTGTTACGGAGTTTAATCTAGGTCCATATATAGAACTGCAGTAGTTAAACTGAGATAAAACGAGTAAATCTGTTAAAAGAACACGTACTTTTTCGTTTATATATGACCTAATTTTATACAGTGTTTTTAACCTAAAAAACGCATTCCTAACCTTTGCATTCACATGCTCTACGTATTTCTGTTCCCCGTCTAAAATGAGACCAAGATTTCTTGCAGAAGTAACACGTTCCAGTACACTATTGTTTAAAATTATTTGTTCTTTACAGTTAAGGACCTTATTAATTTGATATTTTGTACCCATTACCAGCAATTGCGATTTGGTTGGATTTAGAACTAAGGAGTTTTTTTTAGACCAATTGTATATGTTGCGAAGATCACTATTAATCTTATGAATAGCTTCCGTAGTATTATTATTATCGAAAGAATAGTACAATTGTGTGTCATCAGCATATAAATGATATTTACAATATTCAATGCAACTAGGTAAATCAGCTGTAAAAATAGTAAAAAGGATAGGACTTAGATTTCAATGTGTAACATTCGTGTAAATCTAAGAAACCATTATAAAATGTATCTATTTAACGCATTGTTTGAGATATATTTTTATAATATTATTAACAAGCATTTACATTCATTATTAAATAGTATGAGACACATCCAGTATAATAAATTGTGAAGAGCGAAAAAGCGTTCCTAATATTTTGACAACAGAATAACAATAGAGCATTCGGACGCCTAGAGATCGTAGCCAAATAGTCTATCACTCACAGATGACGTTACTGAACAAAATTTTGAGAATATTATTGATCAATAGAAAAGTGCTAACAAAAGAATTATAATAAAATCTTGCACTCTAATTTAATTATTAGAATTTAAACTTCAGTGAAGTAAGTCGTATATTTTAAAATAGAAAGAAAGGATTAAGATTGTTTCCCAGTATTTTCGCAATGCTAAGAATGAACGTTTAACTAATATTTTAAAACACTTGTAGTAAATTCTAGTTGAAGTTTTACATGGCCAAGCGAGCACTAATTTAGTGCGGTATGTTGCAATTTGTCTTTACTTTAAAAGAGGTTTTAGAATGTTCAACTCCAGTGTATTTTTCACGTGGGTTTCGTGATTATTTTGCTACTAAATACAAAACTTTAACTGATGAGTGCATATACAAGTATATTTTTAAATATTATTTCATGTAAATGTATCTGTATAGAACGTATTAAATTATGTAATCCAATATATAATAAATCGTAAACCATTATTCTATTATGATTAAACCGGCTGTTGTATCATGTTTACTGAATTTTATAATATACACATTATATAAATTTAATTAATAGTTCCTACTAACATGCGATCTAAACATTCACATTTAATTAACTTTAAACAAATATAGAGCAATACTAGACTATTTGTAGAATTCCGCCGAAAATTAATCAAACAATTGAATTATATAGCATAAAATATTAATTACAAATGAAGGTATAAAATTAATTTGGAACTGTGTTTAAATTCATCAAATATTTTCTGCATTATTATTTTACTGTTAGCACAACTCTAGTATTCTATTAAATTCTGCGTTTCAGCGTCTTGGCCCAAACGTCTTCAGCAATCCGAAATGGTTTCTATTATAAGATCAATCGAACTGTGTATTCAAATTTCGAATAATTTCTGGTATAAGCCGAGTTTGGAACTTCGTCGTACCAAACGCAACGACCCAAATTACTAAGTTATATTTCCTATAATACCAAGTGCACCGTCGTCTAGCCTAAGGCGAGTCTTTGAATATGCAATGAAAATATTATTAGTGCGATCGAACATTTTTATTCAGCATAAAAGCATTTTTAAAATGTTGTACAATAAACAATAGGAAATTATGTTTATTTTTTCAACAGTGGCGCAGTTAATTAGACGACAGCTGTGAAACGAGAGGCCGCGGGTTTGATCCCCGCATCGAGACAAATGTTTGCTAGGCCCACAATTATTTGGCTCGGGTCTGGGTGATTGTAAGACTGAAATGTTTCTTGTAGTTTCTGATACCTGTGACATACGACTCAATTCATCTTAATGTGGGTCAAGACCTCAGATCACAAATGTTGTTAAGACTATGTATGTGACTGTTGGGTGTTATTTAATACTTATTTATTATGATTACCTAAGCTAATATTTGTATCAAGCCCCACATTAAGTTTTATTCCTAACACCAACAATTTAAAATTAATAGTCAAGCGAATATTTACTTAATTACTTAAGCCACATTTCACACTAATTAAAGTTATGGTAGGTGCTGTGGATGATAAATACTAATTAGACAAAATGTCATACACACACAAACGTATGAAATTAGCTAAAACGAAGCTAATAACTAATTCAAGAACATAATTTATTTACACTGAAGAAATTTGGCGCGAGGGATGTTGCGTTCTAATTTCTAAGCTCCTCTTGTTTTGACTGTGGTATTGTTTGTTAATTGGTTTTGAAAATTGCTAATGAAAAATGTATTGGGATACTTTGAAGAAAGGTTCATGTAAATCAGAAAACTGACGGCTCAATAACATTCCCCTGATCTTTATTCTCATATTCTATCCTCTATAGATAGATTCTCCTTCTCTGTATGTTGTTAACCTCACTGTAATGTATTGTTATTATTATTATTGCCCATAATTGCCAATTGCTGGGCATGACAGTCCTCTATAAAACTACGGTTGAACCGTCAGTCTGTCTCATATTCTAACACTCCAATTAACAACATTTGATCCAAAATGAACCAACGTAATCTTCAAGTGTAACATGCGTAAATCCAGAACTTATTAATATAAAACCGCAGTGACTTTAAAAATATTTAAAAGGGGTGACCCGTGGTTTGGCAAATAAACAGCATGTTTGTCGAAGACTCCTCAGGCTGTGTCAACATTTACTTTCTGCGTTTACTATGTTTGTAGGATAAACATTTAGTTGAAATTTATAACGAACAGTTCCTTGTGAGATTGGCGATAGTATACGTTGGTTAATTTCTATTAAAACTCCTGCTAGTTGGGTTCTAGATTTACTAGGTAGTAATATATATGACTTCGATACCAGTATACATACACATAGCATAACCCAGATTAAAAATAAGCCTCCAAGTCTCGCATCAGAAATCATGAGAAATATTTTGGTTTCAAAAACCCAGACCCGAAATAAACAATTTGTGGCTCAAAAAGTATTAGTAAGTCTTAAACCTGATAACTTTCTTTTCACCGTCTTCAACCATCCATCCTATTGCGATAAATTAATAAAAATAACAAAACATATAAATAAAAGTAAAATAGCTTTTACAATTTCTACTTTTCAGTTTCGATCTGTGAAATGTTTTTGCATTACATCCCCCATTAACAGCATTGTGCATACTTTAGAAAATCCATTGTCGATAGCCACAATGCCGCCATTTTGCCATGGCGGTAACACAGTAGGTTAATGTGGTTATGAAAACAATTGTTATTTGGTTATTTTTACAAAACATAAACAGAAACGGAGCTGGCGCGGGTTTTGAGAATTGAATTAATTAATAATTTAATGAGTATTTGTATAAAACTCTATGACCTACAAATGAAATGAAATTATTGTTTATTTAACAAGCGTTGTTTATTCCAACATTTAAAAGTCATTGGCAGCATAATAATGGATTGTGAACCGGGAGATCAGAGGTACATTTCTCACATTGGGAAAACCTATGATATTTTCGATTTTACATCTCTTATTTGTTGTTTGGGGCTATGTTCATGACCACCGATAAGCTATTCCGCTATGACATTTTAGAACGGTAATAAATTTGAAGAAATATTGATGACACTAGTGGTAAGTCTACCCACCCCTTCATGGAAATTTATACAGTACTGAACTGTAGCAATCCAACCTTGAGTTTGGATAAGATTTACGTATTAATATTTAATTTAAATATTCGTTTTAAACATATTTTTATAATTGTACACAATTTCACACAAGATATTTTTTTAAATATGACGGCGCATTTGACAAGAGGGGTAAACGTCGGGAGCTGTCACCGTCGTTTTACTCTCTGACGCGACACCCGGTGCTAGTGCGACAAGAACCATGATTACCAGCAAGAACGACGATCAGATCATATCGAACTAACGCGCTACGTGCTTGGTGGAGTGTTACGTGATTTTGTGTACTCAGTTCAATAGCTATGTTATTAACTCCAAATCACGTGTAGCGTTTTATTCTCCTCGCCCGAATACCCACGCCTACCTGCCTAATGGAACCTACTGATACTGAAGTACCCTCTGTCATCCCTACAAATATATTTATATAGAAGTTAAAAACAATAAAGAGGATTTTCAGATTATTAGTATTAGACGAAAAACTTCCATTTAACAGCACGCGTGCACGCTATATTCAATAAACAAAACGACTAGAACGCCCGGTATTTGGAAGAAGTAAAACTTGTACAACTCATTCCTATTTAGATTTTTTACAGTTTAATTTGTGGTTTGTTCGTGTGTATATTAATTCGTTCAAATCCCACAACAGGGCCACAGACTTCGCAATCTAATTTAAAAACTTTATTGTTAATATACATAATTAAACTTGTAAAGCGTGTAGTAGATGTCACAAATAGACGAATTTTAAACTTATGGAACAAAGGATTCGCCGACAAAAATATTGTATAAAAGAATAAATGAATGTTTAATTAAAACGGGATTAAATTAATTTTCATTCGAAAATCCCCGAGGCCTTTAAAGATTTGTATTACATCAAAATTATAATTAATTATATGAAACGACAATAGGCGTAATGCTTGTACTTAATTAATATTTGCTTTTAACGCTACGTACTTGCGAAGTTGAGTGGTACATTTTCTCAAAGTAAAACAAGAAGTGCTTGGAGTATAAACTCGAATCCAATAATCATTTCTTTGTTAAGTCGGTGAGAATTAAAACAGTATGAATGTTTAAAACTGTTCTTAAACAAGTGAGAATTAAAACATTGAGTGCTGCTTTGTTTTTCAAATTAGTTTTTCTTGGAGACTAGAAACCGACGAACAGTTTTCTTTTTCAGTTATTTTTCTTTTCCTTCTGCTTTTATGAGAAGCTGCCCAAACATCTACGGTCCATATTCGTGAGTAGCGGTAATCATTTATCAACGGTGAGGCATTTTCCGAAGATATGCAATAAAAACAGGCATTACACGCTATTTTAAAGTTGCGTAACTGCCTTGGTGACGTGGTCTCGGATTCGCATCCCGGATCGGGAAAAGTGATATTGGATTTTTCTATTAATTATATTAGCCCAGAGTAAGGAATTTGTGCTCGATAATGGCGATAGGCTTACCTCTTGTCACATCGTGGTACAGAACATACAACAACATGTTGGTTTGCGAAATGTAGGTGTCTTGGTATCTGTGCCTATCTCTTCTGGGAAAGGCGTGAGTTTATGTATGTATGTAGTAAAATTGCGTAATATAACAAACGAAAACATAGAGAAAATATATATATAAGTATCGCAAAATTGGCTAATATGCAAAAAAACAAAACAAGTGTATGGCTCACACAATGAGATACTATTGGCTGCGCTATCGGTTTGTCTGCTTCACGATTCCAAGCTATTTTATACTCAACAGGTTCTGTATTCAGTATTGCGTAAAGTGTGCCAAGTTGGGTGGTCAGTGACAGCGGGATACCCCCTTCAGCTTCCCCCTTGGTACTAGAAGGGGAGCTTAACAGCAATTAAAAAATGTCTTTATACTTTGGCCCATTTTCTACGTGTAGCTGTGGCGAAGGGTCTTTCAAAATGGAAGTCAAAGACGCAGATGGCATATTTTATTTAATTACTTTAATGATCTACTTTCCACAAATATAAGTTTTAACATACATAAATAACAGAAGCAAAGCCGCTAGGAATCGAGTTTTCTTGTTATATATACGTAGGTGTAGCAAATGTTGAAAGTGATACGGGTAGTGCTACGTCGTAGCCAATCTTGCTACGGGCGATGCTACGCTTCAAAGTAAGGCGACACGAACTAACAATTTCGCGGTCGCATTTCATTCGGTCAGTGAAAATTTCAGAGATGCAACAACTCGAAAATTATATCATATTACGCTCTTTCCATTTTTCAAGATATTCATTGCACTTATAATTAGCCTGGTGTACATGTATTGGCGTAGGCGATTGTTTTCCACCCTACGAGCCGCTCGCAAATTTATTTCTTTGATTTATTTTGAAAATGTAAATTTAGCGATGTTTTTAAAGAAACCTAAATTAGTCTTGTAGAAAATTGTCTAGTAAATTCGTCTTTACATTATTACCTAGCCACCGACTAGACACAGCGTGTTAATTTTACCCACAATAAAACTTAATTCAGAAAAGTTTTTTTACATCACACATAACGTAGTCAACATTTTATTTTATTGAAGTTTTCAGCTTAAATTGCAAATGTAATTTGCAGAAGGCGGTTCGAGTGTAATTTATTTGTTTATTTGAACGGTTATGACCTAATGAATAAGCCGTTAACTTGTGATTGCACGGCAATTTTAAATGTTCGTGTTACTGCGCTTTTTCTTATACAATTGTATTAGGCGTTGTTCATAATACGGGAGCAATGAAGATAAAAGAAATATAAATGATTGTTACGTTGTTTTAAATATTCAATTATACGTTTTGCAAATAATGTTTATTCACAATAATTTTGAATCTGTCTGAAGAATCTGTTTTTTCTGAGTAATTACATTTTATTGTGCGTGATGGCCTGTTGTGAATGGACGAGACGCGGCTGCCAAAATAACGGTGGTCTCGGGTTCAAATCCTAGGGCACACCTTTGACTTTTCGGTGTTATGTGTGTATTGATAGTATATCACCACGTACTATAACGGTCAAAGAGTTAGAATATTAGTGAGGGTACCTGCATACCATAGATAATTTGTATGAATTTCCATGGTATATGAAGTCCCCAAGTAGGCCAGCGTGGTGGACTATATGGCCACTCTCAATCGTACTCTCGATTGTACAGGAGGCTTGTGCCCTACATTGGGACGAATATGGGCTAATGAATTCATTTATTACATACTATTCGCTTACTTCATATAGCGTTCAGCATTTCTGAAAATAAATGTAAGTCCATTAACTCTCATATACTGCGCACATCCATCAGTCAGACGGAAAAATCATAAAAACCAACTAATTAAGTCCACTCCATATCTAAGTTGTCTACACATTTTTCGCGTGAAAAGGTCAAGCATAAATGTAAATTGTAATGGCCGTACAAACGTGGGATGTTATTTTAACAACGTGTTATAATCGTAAAAATCCTCCCGGAGTTAATAAAGACGAATGAGTTAATAAAGTTCATGTCATGTACATCAAAATATACTAATTTGGCTATACGCCCACCAAGTTTTAAGCGAGGAACTTAGCGTGCTTGACAATAGATATTTAGACAGCAGTGCGGGTTAGAAATTTGGATGGTAGAGTCCTAGAATCAGGGCTGCAAGAGCTTTAACTATTATGGGACGTTTTATGCGGAATTTTCTCTTTTGTGCCTTGAGGACATTAGATTTCTTGTATGATATTTCTAATATTAATAAGACTTAAAAAGGTATTATCAGTGGTAATCAGTTCATCTGTTTGTTAGTTTATTCCCGGGTATAAGAAAATATTCTATTATACTGTGTTTTTTTTTTAAATTTCTGTATGCTTAACAATATTATAGATTAATACATCCTGGCAACATATATCTATTACCTACCTATCTATTGTACCTGATCTTAATATTTACTATTGGAAATGTATTTTACTTTCACAAATTATTTTTATTTATTTTTTCTTTTCTTCTATCCATCCAAAGGTTGTCTGTAAGAAATCGCCTAGAGCGATAGACCGCCATCTGTACTTTTGTTCATTATTTGTAATGTATTTAAGTGGTTATCCTTTTTATGTGCAGTTAAGAATAAAAATAAAATAATAATAAATAAAAAATCCTGGGCGCTTTTTGGTTTGAAAGTTTCCTCATAAAATGTTGCTTTCATGTTTAAGTAAGTGATAATTAGCCATAAATACTAGGGTGAAAACTCAACCGACCTATCCAATTAATCACATTCATTTATGACAATTAATTGGCTATACATAATGGTGTTAATCACCGAAAAGGTCAATTAAGTCAAATATTTAATTAACTGACGAGGTCCGAACATGTGTTTCTGACATGTACACGTCATTTTAACAATGTGATATAATCGTAAAAAGTGATTTTTGTTGCCGCTGCGGAGAGCTCGCTCGAATATTAATTCAATCCACCTTGTTTACATTTAACGCATTTTTGCTGTGAAAATGGACCGTAATTAAGACATACACACGGGTTGGCCGGCCATGTGGAAATTAAATGTGATTTTGGGGTGTACAGAGCAAAAAATGTTAATTTTACCGAGGTGGAAAGTTTTTTACGACTGATTTCGCAACATATGTATATTATCGCGGTTGGCGTCAAAGCTGGTTTTGAAATAAAATTAACAAGAACCGGTCTGGTTATGCCTGTAGGGTACCGTTGTACATATAAACCAATATTGTGCTCTTTTTTTCCAATAAAGAATTAGAAAATATATTCAGATTTCAAATCCTAAAATAAGGGATAACGTTTTGACACTTCTGCGGCTAATGAGTGAACCAATTGGGATCATAAGTTTTTATGCCTTCTAAATCATTACTTTTTGTGTGTAAAAATATTTCTATTATGCCTGAGTTGTTAGACCGAACGCTCTTTCGCAGTTCCCGACACTCTCATTTGTTTAGTTGTATTAGACTAGATCAAGACTATGTATTATTGTTGGGTATATTTAATAATGGCGGTAATAGAAACAATTACACGATTAAAATTCTAAATAAATGACTTGTAATTGTAATGTGAAATGTGTGTAATTTATATTTATAACATATTCTAGGCAAAATTAACTCAACTGGTAGTGTTTTAAAGTCACGCGACCGTAAATTAAGTAAAAATTTATTTGTAACTAAATTTTATACATGGAATATTTATGATTATGTAGTGAGAATTTTGGTAAATAATAATATGCTGTAAGGCCAGTGTCTGAGAATTTTGCTAAATAACAGCTTTGATAAACGAGCGGTCGGTATTGCAGTCGATTCACTAGCGTTTTTAGGTGTAGATCAAGTATAATGTACTTTTGTATGACTTGCATTGTTAAAACAAATATAGTGTTGGAAGGTCTCTGTCTTTATAAAATTGTAGTAGAAAATAGTATTCAATTTTAATGTCATCCGTTGTTCGATGCCAAAGTTAATAAGAATAACCAGCAGAATACTTTTGCGAATTTCAAAATTATAAATTTAATTGTGGAACTTACAACTCATAGAATCCAACCATATCTAGGTGTTGTACTTTGATAATCAGGAAAGCAATTATTAACTCCAAAAACGCATGTAACTTTAAAAAGGCGTGGCTAACGTACTAAATTAAAGTATTTTTCATATGTCAAATGTACCATAAACATTATACTCCTGTGTCAGCCTATATATGCCCCACTGCAGTCCACTCTATAATTGAGAATACGATTACGAGTGGTTAGGCCATATAGTCCACCTCACGGGCCTAATGCGGTTTGGCGAACTTTACATGCCATAGAAATCGCCATGGTATGCAGGTTTCCTCACGATGTTTTCCTTCACCGTTATAGTGCGTGGTGATTGACTATCAATATACACATGACTCCGAAAAGTCAGAGGTGTGCCCTGGGATTCGAACCCGCGACCACCGTGAATATGTTGGCAGCCGCGTCTGGTCCGTTTACCAACAGGCCACCACCACGCATTTACATTATACGAACATTATACTGCATCTGTATCAGCCCCTATAGGTCCCACTGCAGGGCACGGGCCTACTCTACAATCGACAGTACGATTGAGAGTGGTAGGCCATATAGTCCACCACGCTGGCCTAGTGCGGGTTGGCGGACTTACATATATTTACATTTATAAGAACATTATACTAATTTAATATAATTGTATAGACCACTTTAAAGCCGAATATATATTTTTTAAGTGACACGACCACACGGTCCATATTCTGTATTAGCCCATATACGCCCCAATGCAGGTCACATGCCTCCTTTACTATTGAGAGTACGATTTAGAGTGGTTAGGCCATATAGTCCAGCATACTGGCCTACGAGTTGGTGGTATAATAATATTTAATCGAGAGTACGATTGATAGTGACCCACCATATAGTCCACCATACTGGCCTGCGGGTAGCCGGTATAATATGTGTATATATTTATTTATTTATTTATTTATTTATTTATTAAAGAAACCAACGGCGTTTACAATGTGTATCTTATTCTACAAGTACTTACAATAAATAAGGCTAATAAAAGGTTTCCATCTATATCTTTATAGTATGTTAATATGCGCAGACAGAGAGAAAATTAATAATCTTAAATCTAAAATGACAATCAAAAGCTACAATAGCAAATGTGAGAATCAGTATCTAAAAATTAACCGTATTGGTAAGGGTGTTTTATGCTAGATCTATGGTAAGGATAATACAAACTTAGCGATATAAGTAAACAGAAAATAAAAAAAGTAGATGTAAATAGTGAAAAATATAAAGTGTTTTGTGCATTTTGACATTTGTATTGTGTAAGTTGGCCTATAGCGGTATGAACCCCGACTATTAGCAATCAGTCTTGTCAATAATAGACTTAACAACGTGTTTTTTGAAGGTTGCTTTATTTTTAAAAAAGAATAAATCTGCATCTTTGAATTCCAAGTTATATGTTCGTGGCATTCGTATCAATGGAGAATTAGTTGCGAACTTTGCGGAACGACCTGGTACATGTAGTAAAGGCGTATGTCGAGTGCGGCGCGAAGGCGTGCAGAATGCAACTCCCGCCACCAGCTCCTCGCAGTCTAATTTACTATTTATGATATCGTATAGGAAACACATGTCCAATACCTTACGTCTTTCTTCTAAAGTTAAAATGCCAAACCTACGACAGTCCTCCAAGTATGATTTAGCCGGTGTGCGAAAGCGGTAATTTAAATGTTTAATAAACTTCTTTTGGAGACGCTCTATACGGTCTACGTAAATTGAGTACTGAGGTGACCAAACTGGACTAACATACTCTAAGACGCTCCGTACATACGTATAGTAAATAGTTTTAAGAGCCGCGATATCTTTAAAAGGTTTACAACACCTGATAACGAATCCCAGACTTCCGAACGCTTTAGAGGTTATATTATCTACGTGATTTCTAAATAACATTTTGCTATCAAAGTACAAACCTAAATCACGAACTACACTAATTCTTTCAATAATAGCACCATTAAAATTATAATTATATAAGGTAGGATTTTTTTTACGTGTAAAGCTGATGCATTGGCATTTCTTAACATTAACTGTTATTTTATTGTCCGCATAATATTTGCTTAAATTGATTAAATCATTTTGTAGATTAATGCAATCCGATATTGAATTTATTTTACAGAATATTTTTTTATCGTCCGCATACATAAGATGACGAGCAGTTTCTATATGATTGGATATGTCGAATAGATATGCATTATATAGCAAGGGACCTAAATGAGATCCCTGTGGTACTCCGGTTGGGATTCTTATAAAATCTGATCGATATCCACCAACTACAACAGCTTGAGAACGATTTGTGAGATAGGATGCTAACCATCTTAATAGGTCTCCATGAATTCCTAGCGCATATAGTTTTTTTAATAGAATACTGTGGTCTACACGATCAAAAGCTTTTTCGAAGTCCGTATAAACCACATCCACCTGCCCTCCGCCACACATATTTGTCAAAACATAGTCTGAGAAGATTACTAAGTTAGTTGCAGTGGACCGATTTTTCAAAAACCCGTGCTGGGAAGCGCTAATACCTTTAGTTATTACAGGATAAATTGAGTTATAAACTATTTTTTCAAATACTTTACTGATCGTGTTTAATATTGAAATACCTCTATAGTTTTCAATATTTATTTTAGACCCCTTTTTGTGAATCGGTATTATGTGTGCTTTTTTCCATATTGATGGGAATATACCACTTTTTAATGATTTATTAAAGATGTAAGCAATGGGTGATGCCAACGAGGAAGCACATGAGGACCAAAATAGGGGTGGAATTTCATCACTGCCGGGGCCTTTATAAATGTTCAGGGACTTTAAGAGTTTTTCTACAGAAGTGTCTGTAATATGTAAATTGGAAACGCTCTCAGTACTTTGGATTTCGTCATTGATAGCAGATACAGAAGTAGATGGAATTCCAAATACGCTTTGGAAAAAAGAATTAAAAGCATCACATATTTGTTTGCCATCAGTGTATTTGGAGTTGCCGAAGACAAACATTTTTGGATGACTAGAAACACCACGCGATTTTTTTATAAAAGACCAAAAGTATTTGGGATTCGTTTTTATGTTATTTTGGACGTTCGTAGTATACTTATTATAAAGAATTGCTTGGACTTTTCTTTGTCTATTACGTAGAAGAGCAAATTCATCATAATGACGTCTGTTACCGCTTATTTTCCATTGTTTGTGAGCTTTCATCTTTTCTTTTATTATTTTAATGAGAGCTCGATTGTACCAAATCGGATATGAGGAATTTTGTTTATAGGACATTGGGATATATTTATCTATCGCATCATAAATTATTTTATATAGGACTGTAACCGAATCCTCCATGTTTTCAGGACTCAATAGAGAGCGCCAATCAATTTTTCGAAAGTATTCATTTAATGCAACATATTCTCCTCTGCGGAAATTTCGCTTAGGAGAAGTATGTTCCTCAAGCGGGGAGAGCTTAAGGTCATGTATATCTATTGAAAAGGAAGGGTGAGCAGGATCATGTCTGACCAGAGGATAAGGAGAGGGAGTAATGCAGAGTGGTAGGTTACAAAATGCGAGATCCAAAGTATTGCCTGCGTAATTTTTCAGGGTATTATATTGTATTAGACCCAAAAGACTTAGTTCCTCTAAAAGTTTCACACCAGTATTTTGTATATCAGTGGATCCATATTTAATATGGGTTGGACCTTCTGGTGTCCAAGATATGCAAGGTAAGTTGAAATCACCAACTAATAAATAATATTGTAGCGGATTCCGTTGGTTGATTAAGGTTTCAATTTCGTTGATTATAAGATTAATTTCTGAAGGTAGATTCACAAAGTTTACATATACAGCACTCACAATTAAATCCGCGGAACTAATACCATATTGAGAGACAAGTTTACTCGCCGGAATAGATACAGTTAACATTTCTATATAAGGGATTGCACTGCAGTCAACTCGCACCGCACAAAATTCTCGACGTGTTAGTATCATTACACCGCCTCCAAATACTTTCTTACTAATGGTTAGATCACGATCTTGACGAAATACGTCATATCTATCGTCGCATAATTCCCGATCAAAAAAACCGCCATGCAACCACGTCTCGGTAATTATAATTACGTCGTAATCGCAACTTAAAACCGATTGTTTGAATTCATAACTTTTTGTTCGCAAGCCCCGCACATTTTGATAAAAAATATTTATGTTGGTGTTAGACATTACACGTTTTTAACAAGAAAACAAACCAAAAACATATTTATAATAAAATAATATACCGACTTATATTTTAATAAATGATTATACCTATAAAATACATATGAATTTAACTTAAGAATTTTTATTGATATTATGAATCTATAGTCTGGGTATCGGCATACAAAACTAACAGTATTATTTCCACTATTCACTATTATAAAATAATATTTTACTGTTTCATTAGTTAATGTAAATACGAGTGTATTAACGATGATAATAACTAAACGCAAGAATATAATCCGTTTATGGGGGTATGATAATATAAAATATCGACATTTCTTTATAACATTGTTGGGTATGAGTGTAGATGAATTAGATAAGCTGGAAGTGACATTTGAGTATTTTACAATTTTCACATTTGCTTTACAAATATAATATTTGAATATTATTAAATACAAATTCGAGTCAATTGGAAGAAACATTGGGTTTGACAAAATATTATGAGTTAATTTACTTTGGTTTTTAAGTCTGTTTCGTCTGAAATATGAATCAGGGTACTGGTATCGCACTTTCTCATGTATATCCTTCCATTTTTTGTCCATACGTATTGATATTCTTTAGTGGAAGCTATTTCTTTAGATTTCTTGAGAAGTTGTTTGTTGTATGGAGTTAAATTATCGTTGACGAATATTGGTTTTATTTCACCCGGTATACCTAGATCTTTGGTAGTCAAGCGTAGCTTTCGTGTTCCTGATATAATGTTGTCCTTGAGAAGACGTGAAGATAATTTTGCAATTATTATTCTAGGACGACCTTGGAGTTTATTTCTTGGTGTAATTCTATTTGCATAGACTATATGAGCTGGATTAACCACTACGTTCGCGAGTTCAGCTATTTTCATAACAATGTCATCAAGTTTCTCGTTCGTTTTCTCTGGGATACCTATAATTTCAAGGTTCATTAACCTATCTCTCTGAACATTAGTATTTAATTGAAGTGTCATCAATCTGTTCTGGGTTTGCACATCACTTAATTTTGCTTCTAGAGATTTGATTTTCTTAGTATCTTCGGACACCAACTTCAACTTTTCATTAAATTCATCATTTTTGTCTGATTGGAATTGTACTGACGTTTTGATCTCATCTAAATCCATATTTATTTTGTTGTGGTCACTAATTATATCCTGAGTAATTTTTTTTATTTCTACGTAATCATTTCTAATGCCATTCAATTCTTTTTTAAGTTCATGAGAAGCCTCTTTTAGTTTCAGAAGATCATCTTTCATACTGGTTAAATTATCTGTTATCTTGGAGATAACAGATAATTTAACTACTAACGATTATAAATAAATATAAAATTTATTATTGCCACATCTACCTTCAACTGACGACATGGCTTTGTCCACAGCAATAACATCCGCACATGACATCACGCAGCTCAAAGTGCCTCTGTACGCCGACCCGCGGAGGGCGGCCGAGCTCAGCTGCCACTTCCAGATGGACGACCAAAAACTCCACTCTGTCAAGTGGTACAGGGACATGAATGAGATATTCAGATATAATCCGTCTCAGAAGGTAAGCCTTGCAATATTAGCTTTCCATTACTGTATCTTGGGCGTTAGATGTGATTTGGGGCGTTGGATAGCAAGCTATAGTTATCACCTTCGCCAAGTATTACTAAAGGAATGCTCGGTAAAGTATGCAGTATTAGAAGTTTGAATTTAGAAGTGGTAATAAAGTCAACATAATGACTACAGCTTTAATATATTGTGTATTTCTGATTTTGATAAGTTTGAGCCAATAAACCAACCCACAACTTGAGCTGATTCTATTTACGTATGATTTTTTCTCTTGATCAAATGCATCAATTACGTTAACGGATTGACGTCGCATCTGTTTATTGATTTGTTTCCGTTCCCAATTTTAACAATGATTAATTTTAAATAAAAAAATCTGCCCGAATTTAAACGGTTTCATTAATTTAGCAACGAGTCTGATGTATTAATTAGTCCAACCAGTTCATGGGCGTTTACAATCGGCGTACGGTCGGTCCTTTTTAAGCAACAATAGCTGCCATTAATATGTATCGATGCTTTTTTATGATTTTTTTTATATAACAACGAATGGCGAGACGAGCATGCCATTCGCCTGATGGTAAGCAATACGCCCGCTCATAACCATGCAAAACCAAACAACACCGTGAATTAAGCAATGCTTGGAGATGATAAGTGTCTTCATATCCAGCAGTTACTCTGGCTACAATGTATTTCAAACCGGAACACAACAGTGCATATACACTGTTGTTATGTTTCTATAAACAAGGTTAGATTTATATACTTACGATACGATCATTAGCAATGAAAGATCTAGGTGTCACATTTGATCAGAAACTGACCTTCCAGAAACACATTACAATCGTGGCCAAAGATTCCTTTCGCAGGCTAGGATTTGTCCTTCGAAATACTCGAGATTTTAGGAGTCAACATGCTATCAAGCTTCTATATAACACCCTCGTACGCAGTAAGCTTGAATCAAGCTGCGTTGTGTGGAATCCACACGAAAGTAAATACATCCTACTACTGGAAAAAGTACAGAAGACATTTTTAAGATCCCTATACAAGCGTGAGAATGGGTATTACCCATATCTATACCCAACTTTATTCTTACTGGGCTGTCTGAGTTATAACTCGCTTGAGGTTCGGCGCCAAATGCAGCAAATCTTAATAGCCTATAAAATAATCCACAACAAAATTGATGCGCCAGAATTACATAATGAGATTGTTCGCATTTTCGTTCCAGATAATTATTGCCGAACTCGGAATCATTTGTTGTTCTCAGTAGTACCAAGTAGAACCGTTGCTAGAGTTAAGTCTCCACTGCCTCGTACTCTCAAAATATTAAACAGATTCCTGGACCAAACCCACAGTGTGACGTGTTTACGAGTGACAGAAGATTATTCATGTTAGAGTGTCTGAGGTTTTGCGAGCGGGAAGTATGAAAGAAAATTTTAATACATATATACATGTTTTAATACTGCAATGTTGCATAATAACATAAACTTTGTGTTGAATAGTGAATAGTATAAGTGGTGTTTGTAACCGTTCAATTCAGTAAAATAAAAAAAAAATAATAAAAATAAATACTTATATGTTTAGAGTGTATTTGTCTTTTTATTCAGACTTAAAAATACTCCGACATTATGATTATTTTACTAATGGTACCTATCTTTAGTTCTTGCTAAATATAGACGGCTTATAAAAACTAAGTCTTACTGAGTTTTGTCAAAAAACAATATTCGATGTTATACAAGTCAATAAGTGAACATCATTTTCATTTGCTACGGTAAGCTAGGAATTATTTTCAAGTTTGAAAGGGCAAGTTGAAAAATATTCTTGAAATAAAAATAATTGAGCGACCCAAAACTTCTGTTATTATTAGAGCATAAGTTTGACTTTTACTTAGTTATTAATATTTTTCAGTGTCATAATTACGTTTTACTGTTCTTATACAGCATGTCCCATAATTAATTGGTGTTTAATGTAGATGTTTTAAAATTAAAGTTCCACCATTCCAAATGGTTTCTTAGGTTTACGCGAATGTTACACATTGAAATAAAACTATTATTAACGGATTTTTATCGCGGATTGTTTTAATTTTTACATTTTTTAACTTCCCGACGCTACGTTTCGATCACTTTACAGTTATCACGGTCACGGGGCGGATTGAGGTACGAGTATTAGTCATTCGCTCAGTGACTGTTAACAGTCACTTAAATTAAACCAAATCCGCGATAAAATCCGTAAATAATAGTTTTATTTCAATTTCCAAATGTAAGAATTGTACAGTTTTTGTTGTTTAAAGTTGCTTATAATAATTCTTAAATTTCATTTTATTTTGGAAGACAAATGTATACTCAACTACCCAGAACAAAAAGTAACTAAAATATGGTAGGCGATTTTATAAAATTTTAAATAGTGTATACAACGTAAATAATTTCATCTGAATGTTAGAAAAAAACCATAACTTCAAAACTACAAGACCTAGGACAATAATTTTAATTGTTTTTATTACATATTAATTTCCTCTATTCCCCAGTCCGTTAGTCTTTTAATTATGGGATACCCTGTATAACATATACGTACGTTTGATTTTGTCTTCTAATAGTATAAGTCTGGACTAATTACAATCGGGAGTCTCTTATCTTGCAATTTGTTTTGTTTATAGTGTTGAAAACAGACAAGGATCAAAAACAATCATAAAGGATTCAATTTCAATGTGTTTCTACGTAATATACAATACATCCAGATCTATTAAGTGAACTACCACTCGTTATAGCTAACTTATAAAAGACACTCAATTATTTTTTTTTTTTTGCTATGAATGGCGAGACGAGCATGCCGTTCGCCTGATGGTAAGCGATACGACCGCTCATGAACAGTACCAAAACCAAACAACACCTTGAATTACAAAGCAATGCTTGGCATTCCACTGCGCTTGCCATCCTGAGACATAAGATGTTAAGTCTCAATATGTCCAGTATTTACTCTGGCTTGACAATGACCTTCAATCAACAAACAAACAAAACATTTTCCAATAAATAACTCATGCTACTAAATGTAAGACTGCCTCGGGGGCGTAGTTGTTCTACGGTACGTTTACAAAGCTGAGGTCTCGGGTTCGAATCCCAGGTTGGGCAAAGTAATATTGGATTGTTCTATTCTTTATCAGCCCAGAGTCAGGAATTTGTGCCCGATATGGCGATAGGCTCACATCGTGGGACGGAACATACAAGGCGAAATGTGGGTGCCCTGGCACCTCTGCCTACCCCATCTGGGAAAAAGGCGTGAGTTTATGTATGTCTGTACTAAATGTAATATCAACAGGCCTTGTTCATAATTACTTTCTCTTCGTAGGTTCGTTCACATAATTATTTTTAAGATTTTTGTGACAGTTTCACTTGAAAATAAACTGCATATTTATAATTGGTCATTTAGATTTAGCTAGTCTATAAGTTGGGTCGTTACTGCACAATAGGGCCCAATTGACACTTCCTCAATGACGTTACAAACACATTAAACATGTTTTTGAGCCATCGGACTTCGTGTATGACCTGAGTTTATTTAATCTATTCCCCATGTAGATACGTTGTTTGTCGACCTAGTTCGTTCAAACTTCAATGCCTGCCACTGAAATGATAGCGCTTTGTGCTATTCCAGCTCCCGTAAAACTGGACTGAAGACCAAAGTTACGATGTGTATTGACTGGTACAAACCATTGTTTTGTCCAACTACTCTCTATAAACATTGTATCAGCAAAAATCACATCAAAGTACAACGCGCTATGAAAAATCAATTTACAAAAAATATCCAAAAGTCGACTTTGATGTATTTCGTACGTAAACTTCTAAGGCGAAAAAGGGTTGATTGAAAAAGTATGAAATAGAAATATATACTTGAAACGAAATTTCCGATACACAAAGGGTATGAACCCCGCTTTTGAAATCGTTAAATCGAACGTGTAGTAAAATTTATCCGATGTACTTAGGTTGGTATTTTCAAAGAGTACTAAAGGTTTTAAAGTAGAATTAACCTTATTCGCAGGATTAAGCATTCATTGGTATATTTTTTTGGACATTATGGTCTGAAAAATAATTTAGTATGCAGTAATAAGTGACTGCCTACGAATAGTGAATACCTAAAATACATTGTACGCTAATGGATAAAAGTTTTCTTTAAAAGGTTAGGTAATTAGAGAGATGAAAAGAAAAGGGTTGGAGAGAGTATTGTAGGTACCTTTGCCAATGTATATTTTTGGTACTTATATTACTGGTGGTCTCTCATATATAAGAGTCCGCTTAGGTTGATACCACCGCAATGTCTATTCTCCCGCCAAACAGCAGTTTAAATGCACTGTAGTGTTCCGATTTGAAGGACATTGTAGCCAGAAATAATATACATAACTACTGGACATATTGAGACTTAACATTGTATGTCTTAGGATAGCGAGTGCAGTGGAATGCCAAGTATTGCTTAGTTATTCATGGGGTTGTTTGGTTTAGCTATTGTCCACGAGCGGTCGTATCGCTTACCTCGAATTAATTAAATTAAAATTAATTTTTCTAATTGTTCTTGTCGAATTAAACACAATAGGACAGCTGGTACTAAATCCTTTTATTTGATACTAGCGGTTGGGCCCGGATCCGCCCGGGTGCATACACGTTTTAAAATGGCGGTCAAAATGTTTAATTCTGGCTATCAGTTTAGAAAATCGACCAATCGGACCACTAAAAACAAACAAAATTTCCTCGTATTTGCTAGAAATATCACTACTGCTTTCCTCCTATAGGTCATAGCGTGATGATATAGCCTATAGCCTTCCTCAATAAATGGACTACCCGACACTGAAAGAATCATTCAAATCGGACCAGTAGTTCCAGAGATTAGCGCGTTCAAACAAACAAACAAACTCTGCAGCTTTATAATATTAGTATAGATGATAGTACAAACTGCCTCTGGGCGAGATGGCTCGCCTATAGTTTAAATCCGTCCCAACATTACTTATCTTAAACTACAACTAAAGAAATATTATTTTGTATATTATGTAGAAAAAGTTTAATATGCCAAATCTTTATGCCATCCTCACCCAAAAGGTCTTTAAAATATCACAACAAATCATTACATGTTATGGTAAAATAATTTAAATAATTAAACAACTAAAACAAATAGACTTAAAATAAAATAAAGTCATTTTCATTTGAGTCTCGGTAAAATTGTAACACTTTCGAGTCTGAAACGTAAAGGCTTATCTTTTAATACCCCACAGCTCTGTTACGCTGGTTTCATAATAAAATTATCTCTAGGTTCTGTGGAAATAATATGACCAACCAAAAATGCTTCATATAAGTTCGCAATTTCGTTCCAAGCTTACATGAGATACATACATCTCCTCACGCCTTTTTTCCAGTTTGTTGTTTTTGTTGTCCAGTTGTTTTCAGGTAGGCAGAGGTGTTACCAGATCAGTTTGACAGGGGACGAGCCTATTGCCATATCGGGTATATTTTCACTTCGGGCTGGTAATTAATAGAAAAATCCAATATCACTTTATCCAAATATTTTATTCAGTAATTATTTATTGCACGTAGAAAGAAGGTGCCTCTGTAGCGTAGTTGTACTACGGTACGGTTACAAAGCTTAGGTATCGGGTTCGAATCCCACGTCGGCCAAAGTTATATGGGATTTTTCTATTAATTATCAGCCCGGAGTAAGGACTTTGTGCCCGATATGGCGATACACTCGCCCCCTATCATATCGTTGGACGAAACATAAAAGATAAAATGTGTGTGTCATGGCACCTCTGCCTACCCCTTCTGGGATAAAAAGCGTGAGGTTATGCATGTATGTACATAGAAAAAAAAAACATCCTCAGAAATATTACAATTACATATTGAAAGTACAACGGTTTTATTGCTCCAGGCGATTTCTTATAGGCAACCTTGGGATGTAAACAAAGGAAAACGAATTATTTTTTATTTTGTTAATTCACAAACCACATGTTTTATACAGTTTTATAATTTTTAAATAATACATGAGCATTTGAAATGTAAATAGTTTTTTCTCGCTAAATAAATAAACGCATAAATAAATTAATATACATAAACTGCTTGCCGTTGGATTTGTGCCAGCTAAAGCAATGGTCAACCTAGCACATCATGCGTAGGAATACTGGCCAAATGGAAATGCACTTATCACAACCTGTCGACCACATTGAGGATGGACTCTGAATAGAATCAGATTATATTTAAAGAAATTTAAGTATTGGATTATTCTCTGAAACGTAATTAAATTTAATTATCTATCACAACACAAATCAATCCGATATCGGAGATTTATAAATAAAATATTAATAAATAAATGAGTGAAAAATAAGTCTAATTAAATTATAGGTATAATAATTAAAGAACATTGACGTACCTCTAGCTACCTATGCGTTTTGAAAGGAAATAGCCGATATGTGTGGACATACCGCCTCTTTGCTTTAACAACGTGACATTTCAAAAACCGCAACTTTTTGAAATGTCACGTTGTTAAAGCAAAGAGGCAATACATAAAAGCGGTGTTGAGTCTCAGCCCTTAACTCACTTTTCCATTCGGTGTCCTCCTGTTTCATATAGTATACAGGGTATATCAAGACTGCTACCGAAAATGAAGCCGGGTGGTAGTTTAATGACTAAAGACACAATTTTCGAACTAAACGAGATAATTTTTCATGTGATTTAAATTTCATCGTGTTTGGGTGGTAAATCGATAAAATAATACATTTGCGTACCATAGCGTCTTTAAAAATAAAAGAGTATACATTATTATTTTGGATTTTTTACATTATTATACCACCCAAATAAGATAAAAACAAATACGGAAAAATATACCAAAAAATATGTCGCATTTCTCTGCAAAATGTTTAGTTGCATCGTGTCTGCAGTCACCAAATCTACCACTCGGCTTCGTTTACGGTAGCAGTCTTACACTCTGTATAGGAACCTATATGTATCATATATAAAAAAAAAACTAACAAAACCTCCTTGTTCCAGCCTCCAATACGCCTGTTCAACATAACAGATATAATGGTTCAGGGGGGAGAATGCCAGGCAGATTCCTGCATGGTACGAGTCATGCCTCCACCGATGGCGACGCGAGCGGCATACACTTGCGAAGTGTCCACAGAAGGGCCAAAATTCCAGATAGCGAGGAAGACGAAACATATGACTGTTGTTGGTGAGCTTTGACCTTCTGTGCTGGTTTTGTTGGTTTGCTGTGGCAGATATAGAATCCGATAAGGAAAAAATATTTAATATTTTTTGAAATGAGATTTCACATCATTCACTTTTATCATGGAATTATGATTATAGACCTTGTTATTTTATATGTATGGTTGGTGAATAATTTGCAAATTGGTTTGTAATGATGGATAAGGTAAAATATAGCTAACGTAATAGGTTGGTGTAGAAAGTCCATATTTTTGTGATTCCATCGGTGCTTCCTCAGTTAAGGAATATATTTTTCAGCGGTTTCAAATCTGTACAAAGTGAATATTAATGAATTGGGTAACCGAACACAACAATATTAAATAGTGCATGTTGAACCCCGCTCGTTCCGGCAGCAAAACATTTCCAACACATGACTCCAGTCGTGTTTTCAATTAACTTAAAAAATATCAAATATAAAAACTGCTGTATATTCAAAACACTGTGTACACGAAACGCTATGTTGGAATGAATTTACGTACGAAAACCGAAACTTGTTTAATTTAATGACTGCAAATTTAAAATTTCTAAAGCACTTATTTCAATATTTTTCATTTGTAAAGCGGCAGCTGTAAAGTTTGAAGAGCTTTGTACGTCTCTCTCTGCATTCACGAATCATTAGTCGTCAAATAATTTTATTATAAGCTTTTAATTTTATTTAAAAATAATATGAGCGTCGAACGCTCTGTTAGTTTAGAACTGAGTTAGTGGAATGTGGGATTACGCTCCAGACAGGTAGAAGCGCTGCTTGCATTAAGTAGCGAAATTCTGCGGTATTAGTATCTCTGGAATATACTTAGCTTAAAATAAACTAGATTAGTTCGTGCACCCTTACAAAAAAACACGTAGTGGGTTTATAAAGTAATCAAATTAAAATAAATAATTATTATTACCTAATATTCATATACATAGTCCTGACTCCGCACCAAGATCATAAAGTCTTGTGTCGCGGATATCAAAAACAACGAGAGACTTTTCGGTCCTTCAAACACCCAGACCCAAGAGAAATACTCGTGGGCCTTACCATCATTATAGGAAGTAAAAAAAATATCCAAAATAATAAAGATATTATCTTTCCCATACTTAAAGTCAAGAGTGCTAGAACCTACATAATTTAATTTTAATTATACATTTGATAATTGTTGAGGAGTTTCAAAGCTCATCTTCGCAAATGATCTCTAATTAACGCGTAGGGAAATTCATTGGAAATGCATTGTCATTCTGAGGTGGAGTGAAGTCAAACTTCGCAAACTTGCTAATGATTGTAGACTTCCGCTAATTGATGCCGAATCGCATTCTCTTTTACCACTGTGTTTCTGTTCATAGACGGTGATATTGTTATATGGTTTTTCATTTAACTCACTTGTTTTCATCACCCCAGGTAAAATAGGGCAAAATTCGAAAAAAAATACGGTATGCTATTTTTTTGTCACGACGTATTACTGAACCCACACTAAGAGAGTATTACATCCTAGGTATCAGAAACTACGAGGGACTTTTCGGTATCACAAATATCTTTATACAAATTTCTGTAGATCACACAAGTATTTGTCTCGGTGCGGGGATCGAATCCGCAGCCCCACGTGTCAGACACGGTGTCAAAACAACTGCAAAATTTTACATGATAAATGTTGACTTAGATATATGTAATTGTAACTGAAATTTAAAAATAGGTTTTGAAAATCCTTCCATTGTTATTCCGTCCAAGTCCATTATAATCTCATTTTACACAGAATGTTAAGCTACCTTTAACAAATAATCTCAGCAAAATTATCTTCTTTAATGCTTCAGAGAGACCTTTTGCCCACCAGCGGGAAAATATGGGAAAAAATGCTTAGAATTTGACAATTTTTTTCAGGATCTGTCCCATTAGTGAAAAAATATATTTCACTAAAACCTTTTTTTAAATACAAAAAACTAAAAATAAATACACCCAATAGAAAAAAAAACAGTATTGCATTGAGAAATTTAAAAATAATCTTTTAAAGAAAATGCAATTCACTAATACGAGCTACGTTTGAAAAAAGTCTACAAACGTAATAAAATTCAATAGAAACGAAATGTTGTGCTGTTATTTTTAAAAGCAATACACATTTGTTACAGTCGAGTTATTTTAATACGCACTCCCAAGTTAATAAATTTAAGCCTGTAAGAATACTCGAGATAAAACACATTTATATAAAGAAGATACAATTTCTCAATTCAGTACGTACATTGACGAAATTGAAGTAGAAATTTTCGATGGCGGTTTTTTCTGTACTGTCAATTATCCTTTCTCAGTTTTCGCTACAGACTGGGTTCAATTACAAGATGTAATTCTGTATGGCATTGCCTTTATCAGACTTTCTATTGTACATCAGATGGACATTACGGTCGAGGGTACAATACGCTGAAACGGTTTTGCTATGATGCTATCGTTGTATAACCTTAGTTTTGCAGATTAAATCTGACCTTACCCTTTTCACAAATATAATAAGTAATAATTTTTGGAAGGCAGTTTAATACACATATTTGTGGAATGATGCTAATAATGTTAGACCGGTGTATTCATATTTCAGTTTTGTCTGGTGTGCTTGAAGGGTTTTGTATAATATAATGCTTATTCTAACAAGACAGAAAGAATACCAATGATCTGATAGCGGTTAGAAGAAATTACAGCTTGAAGGCTACTTTAGGTAGTAGTGAAAATTAGTTCAGTACAGGAATTCCTTCAAATAATTATATTCACCTTGATGTAATTTTCATAAATCTATAAATACATTTTTAAACCACAGATATTAACAACACCCGGTCACTAAAGTTAGAAATAAAAAAACGAGAGACAATCATCGTCAAAATTCTATCTATGAAAATGCTATTTGCTTTAAAAAAGATTATTTGAAGCGAGCCAGGTATCAAAGCAAACATCAGGAAAATGAGTTATGCGATAGTAGGATAACACCTCTTGCTGCGAGCACGGGCACGAAGCAAGAACGCGAACAGTAAGATGCCTTTTATTCTATTTGGTTATATAATTCAGAGATCGAGGCTTCCGCAGCGAAGACGCTACAGAATATTCTGTTTTATTTAAAGGAACGTGTGCTGTATCTACGTGTACTATTTTAACATTGGGAATAACATTATCAAATATTATTAACCGATATCGTATGCTGTATTGACGTAAGCTGTCAACGAAAAAAAAACAGAATTTTATTTCTATATAAACAATTAAATAAATATGTACTCTTTTTTCTCAAATAAGTGCTCGGTAAATTCACAGTAAATTTTAGTTCCAAAACCACTTTATATTAAATCACGAACGTTTAATGCCATAAACTACCGCAACAATTCAGATTTGGGCTCAGTGCATGTCATAGATTCAAATGGCGTAAAACTTTTGCTCTCGATAAAATGAAATCGCTTGCATTGCGACTTCACAGCGAGTTTTATCGGCGCAATTATCTCTGCACCAGAATCCGGCAACTCGGCGGCATCAATGTGGCCGCGACCTAACAATAGCTGTCGTAACTTGAATTTAAAGCTTTTAATTAACTTCACCATTCCAGTTCCACAATAGCAAAGGAACATTCTCCTATTTGATATTTATCAATTTGCATAGAAACTAATACACTTTCGACTATGATTTTAGTTGTAGACGAATTCAAATCTACTTTGCCCTCAGCGATGCCGGACGGAGACCCAGTGATAATTGGAGCGCCGAAAGTGCTGAAGCCTGGGGAACAAATATTCCTCAACTGCACGTCTGACTACTCGCTACCACCGTCGGACATTAATTGGTACATCGACGATGAGCTACAAAAGGTTGGTACACAACGCGCTTTAAACAACGCAATTCATTTGGTTAATTCGAACGCGATTGGATTTACGAATCAAATTTCAATCCCGGAGCTATCGCAGTTCAATTATACTTAGACGTTTTCGTATTGTCGATTCGAGGAGCCATTGGATAGAAAATACGGAATTCCTAATTGTTTGCGCTTCATCAAGCAGATCGCAAACCGTTGCCACCAATGCAAAGGTTTATAACGTTGTTGAGACTTTAGGTGATTTGCGAGAATTATCTAACTGTAAAGCGGGATTGGCAGTAAAGTTTGAGAGAATGGCTATTGGTAGCACGTTCAATCAAACAATCGTAAAATGGGTAACAGCTGATTGGTCATGTGTGACCTGAGCTTTACACACAACGGCGCCACACAATGCACTTGGCAGATAGCTTGAGTCGATTCTGTTTGCTCTCGTAGTATACAGGAATCCAATTTGAGAGGATTAGGTACCCTATTCATTGATGTGATTGGAAACGATAAATTGATATCGGTCGTGTTTCTAGATACTATTGCTAAAAACTGGCATCTATTGGAAGGACTATTACTCAAGCGTTTATTGATTTCTAGCATTCGATATTTTCCTTTAGATTTTGTATACAGGCAACACGTCCATAATCTCAGCGTTGTGGATGTTCATGGGCGATTGTGATCACTTACTATCGAGTGACCTGTTCGCTCGGTAGTGACCTGTTCGGACCTACTCAATAAAAAGAAATGTATGACTTTATATGAAAACCATCATACATTGCATCGAAAAATATGTTCGGCAGCGATGTACCGAACGACGAGCTCATAATCAAACATACTTAACTTGCTTTTGAATGACAAAAACGCCAGCTAATTACAAAAAAAAATCTATTGTTTCTTTTGTATCACAAGTGAAACAGCGAAATTCTCCCCGACATCGTAGGTGACTTGTCGTATAAAATTATGAGTAGTGCTCTCCCACTTAACGACTGAGGCAGCATTGTATGAAGTGCGTTTGCTTTGTTTACCATTACGGCAGCTCATTGTTAAGCGACTCTAAGCAGCCGAGGTACTCTTTAAATCTTCGCTAATGGCCTTTTAAAACGACCAGTATATTTTGCCAAAACGTTCTTCCTTTATTGTTGGCGATAAATCTTAAAATGTTTAAATAATTAGAACTGGGAAAATAAACGGAAACATATCGCTACGATGCGACTTTGTTGATATATTTTACTTACATCTGCAAATTTTCATGGAATTACAGCAATGGCTTTGTTTGTTTTTGTGAAGTTTGCAAGAATTCACGAGGAAAAAAACATTTCGTGATATGATTAAGTTGAGCTCCAGAAAACAAATTTTATGTCGACGGTGAAATAAACGTTTCTCTGTTGGCAACATTAAGTAATTTCTTTTTGATTTTCATAACAAAGTTTGACTTTTTCAAAGCTAAGTACATTTTCAGTGAATTTGTATACGTACTCGTTGAGAAGAAAATTGATTATTACGTTGCCATATAAGGTGGTTTAAAAAAAATGTTATTGTGTCAGATTAACAAAAACAAAGTATTATCAAAAAGTCTAAATAGCCTGATAGTTAAAGAACAATAAAAATGTAGGTATTGTCAACAATTGCAATGCCAAATTTAGAACAGCATTTTTTCTGCGTCACGTTTGTTGACTTTTACTTTTGTGAACCATTCCTCATATTCAACACACACAGGGCTATGAAAAAGCAATATTTTGTTCATATTCGTACAATTCCGAACATTCTGTCCGGTCGTTACGTTTACAGATGGCATCTCGTGGTTTGCTTCCCATTCGACGCAATAGCTTTAACTTTTTTTTTGTGTATTTTAACAGCCGGAAGCGTGGCAGCGGACCGAACTCAGTGGGCCCCAGCCGGGGGGTCTGCGACGGTCGTGGCGGGTGCTAAGAGTTCGCGTGCCCCCCACTGCGAGCGGGGCGATCCGGGTGCGGTGCGAGTCTATACTGCTAGTAGAGCCGCCAGTGGTGCGCGATGCGAATATCATTATTACTATACATTCGCGCACTCAGTTGTCTAAATACGTGTCTAATAATAAAGGTAAGATGTTCTCTTAAGTTGTACTTTCACGGTGTATGTGTTTGTTTTTGTATCAATTGAAAATTCGTTTCTAAATGCTTTTATTTTTGTACCGTCTTAATTTAAATTTTGATTTTGAGTACACTCGCTAATATACATTTCGCTAAAAATATTAGTTTTTGTACATTTTATTTTTTCAAAATTTTAGCAGTACCTGTGGTAGTCATTGTAGTTGTCATTAGTCATTTTCGTATGAGCAATGTACATATTTAGCGCATTGTTTATCTCATAACAGACTTTACTATAAAGCGATACTTTAAAAAAGTTCGTCTAGTTCGTGTCCATGGCACACCATTAAGCTGCGAAACAGCTCGATGCTCACGTTTCTCGTTGGTTTACATTTTTGTCGGACTGCGAGGTATTTAACACCTGCGCTTCAGTTACTTTACTATGCCAACAAACTGAGCCAGCATAAAATAATAAATAAAAGCAACGTAGATATACCATAAAAATTATCGACGGAAACGCGTAGACTATTATCTATTCCAAGGAGAGAGTTCTACCCTACCTATATTCTCTATTCTACCCTACTATACCCAAAGAAAAAAATAATGAACATTCCAAATCTAACTGACCTATTTCTTTTGCAGGTACGAAACTAGATATGAGTATGACGTCATTAGTTATAATATGGACAGTGAAACAAATATTGAGGTTGATGAGCTTATGAGAGTTGTTGTGGTCTGGTGATATTAAAGTAAGTTTAGATAATTACGGTCGGCCAGCGATGAAGAATATTAAAACAAATATTGAAGTAAATGTATATGTGTAGGTCGATACGATGTAGACTCATCCGTGAATAGTTCATTAACTGCTGAAGAATAGTACGAGTATTGTTGAAATGTTTGTTTTTCAGATTTTATATCGAGTTTATTAGCAAGGGATTTGATTTGTATTTTTAAATAAATCGTGTTTTATATTTGTTAAAAGGTTTTATTTAGAAATGATCATTTTTTAGTATACTGGTATTCTGAGTTTGGTTTTATACAATTTTAATATAATTTTAAATATTGGTGGTGCTAAATTGTAATGATTAATATTTAGTTTTGTGTATGTATAAAATTTATAATTATTGTTTTAATGTTACTGTTTAAATATGAGATAGTATTTAGTTAATTTTATGCGTGTTATTTATACTGATTGATTTAGATGCGTTTATTTTTTTTAATTCCAAGTTAATTGATATTTTAATGTAAATAAATAATTAAAACAAATTCTTTTATGTATAATACATCTTACTTACACCTTTTATTTTAGCTGTCTTTTAAGCATTAACTTCCTTATTTTCTTGGGGAATAGAAGGGTTTTGATTTGAATAAGTTATTTATAAATATTCAGGCAATAGAGGGCAATTTATCCCTTTAGTGTGATGTGTAAAAATGTACCTTCTTCCACAGAAAGATGACTTTATTCCTTGTATCTATAAAATCTGAAAAATAATCAATAAAGTCCTGTCGTGAAATCCTAGCACATGGCAATCATAAATAACATCGAATCGACTGCAGCGCTCAGAAAAACAATCATATATTATAAATTTAAAAAAAATAGAAATCCATTCGTATTCTACGATTCCTTTGTGTTTTGTTCATAATTAGAACCCGTTGGAAATGTATAAATTGAAGGTTTTAATAACAGTGTCTATGGCATTAATCTTACTGCCACGCTCGGAGACATTTAATGTCAATTAAATAGTTCTTTAGTATAGACTTTATTTCCTCGCTGCCCTAGTAGCGGATGGCCGACTTCACATTTTTTAGATTTTTTTTGTAATCTCTATGAAAACCAGAAATCTCCACGATGTTTTCTAATAAAGTTCATGGTAAGTGACATTGAAACTGACTCCGTAAAGTCATAGATGTGTCTTACGATTTTATCCTCTGACGACTATCGTGGCAGCGGCGTCTGGTGCGTTAATGACAAGCCTTTGCTTTTAAAATTAAATTGCTTTTAAAATGCTTTTAAAATTACTAAGGAACTATTTAATTGATATAAAATTACTTTGAGCGAGGCAATTAGCTGTTTAAGAACATATAATTTGACTGTGTCAGATTTTTCGTAGCTTGTCTGGGCGTTAGTTTTTATATTATAAATAAATGATAGTTTAATAATAGGCATTAATCTATGGCTGTGTTTCACTTAAGGTAATGTCAATTCTTTGCACGACATCATCTTTTTAACTAATGTACAGTTACACGAATATGTTTATGTTAATTATGATTTTATTGTATTTGAAAAATTTCAATGTAAATTAAATCTATGATATGAAACGTGTTTGTTGTTTCATTTTGTCACATCTATTTTACCTTCACTGTTTTGTACAAGCTATATTTAATTCAATTTATATTGACTATATGAGTTTATACTGACTTTACATTACTAAAAGATAATTTAAACAAAGCTAAAATATGACTGAAACTCTATACCTCATTTTTTCCAGAAAAAATACACAAGCATTATTCCACATACATACATATACTTCTGCCTACATAATGATATACCTTCTTCTATGCCTCATGTTTAATTACAACACCTGACTAACTCGACTGCTTCGGTGCCGTAGTTACACTACGGTACGGTTACAAAGCTGGGCTCTCAGGTTCGAATCCCGTGTCGGACAAAGTAAAATTGCATTTGTCTATTCATTATCAGCCCGGCGTCAGAAATTTGTGCGCGATATGGCGATATGCTAGACTTTTATCAAATCGTGGAGATCGATCGAATCGAGGATGGAACATACAAGGCGAACTGTGAGTGTCCTAGTTGCACCTCTGCCTATCACTTCTGAGAAAAAAGGCGTGATTTTATGTATGTCTATAACGCCTGAAGTACCCAAAATTTCCTTCAGCATATCAAAATCTAAGGAATAATTACAGAGCGTCTCATTCTGTGTTCCAAAATTCCCTTAGAATCCAATCAGAATAATTGTGTCGCTTGAGCGTCATTTGTAAGGCGGGGTGTACCGCAGTCAGGTGAGCCAGCTTTGACATAGGAGAGCAATTTACACCTAATGCTAACCCCTTTGTGTGACTAACGCATCGTCTATAATTTGCTTAATTCGGTTGAGGTCGATGGGTTCTTTTGTTAGCCTTTACTCAATATTTTGTAATTGTTTAAGTACAATAAGTGTGCAAGTATTCTTTTTAGGTATAGTCTTTGTATTAAAACTATGTGATTTTAAGTTTAATGAACATCTATAATACACAGATCATGGTTACATTGTAAAAAACTAACTAAATTAACTAGGACTTAAACTAGGAATCATAGAATTTATAACTCTTTGGATGAGTTTTGTTAGTTTAATTTCCTTCTCACTCTCTATTTATCTACAGGAGGTCCACTGCTGAACACTGACCTTCCTCAATGATCTCCATATTGACTTGTTGGAAGTGGCCTGAATCCATAGTATAATTTATATTAATAAATTAATATAACTAGCAATCACACACATAATTCCAATCCACAATAAGATTTACGTTTATATCGTAAATATGTGTTTAAAATCACAAAGACGTACACTTTAATTATTATAAACTCCTTTTCCGTCATTCGACAACTGTATCGGATGTTGGTTAAATTACCCAAAAGTAACTACAAAGAAATTTCACAGAATTTCCCTTCAGATTTTGGTGATAACGATCTCTTTTCAAACCCAAGCTGCTGTGAATGGCGTCACATTACGCCAACGAGGTTTATTCACATCACCAACAATAAGTTAATAAGTCATGGGCACCGCAACAATGTTTTGACTAACCACAACGGGGATAATAAATTGGTATCGAATTTAATAACGCTGATGGCTCTTTTGACAGAAAAATCAGTTGGAAATTTTGTCAATGGGGTTGTGAGGATATTTGATTAAAGTTGGGCATAGTTTTATAAAAATACTGTACTGTACTGTATGGCCTGCTCTACAATTAAGAGTACAATTGAGAGTGATTAGGTCATATAGTCCACCATCTTGTATCCACATGCAGCGTAAGATATGGGCCCTGCCTAATGACATTTATTTAGGTATGCATTCGGGATTGAATACTAAAGACACTCTCACCTATAATAAGGGGTTTTTCCTACTTACATTTGAAATGTGAGAAGTGTTTAGATTTTGTTTGTCATATATTGATTTTATATTATATTTACATTAATACTTTTTTATAATGCATCTATGTATGCGTATTTGAATGTATGTTTTTGTGTATACATATATTTATATGTATTTTTTAAACCTTCAATATTCAAACATCTGGAATTTATGCGCCTAGTAATTCTCTGCACCATCCAAAGGTCGACTGGTAGAGAATGCATCAGGCATTAAGTCCAGTACAGCTTGTGTATAAAGCATAAATTAATCCATCAGGGTGGGTACCACCACAGTGTCTATTTCTCCCGTAAAACAGCAGTATAAATGCACTGTTGTGTTTCGGATTGAAGGGCATTGTAGCCAGAGTAACTACTGGTCATATTGAGCCTTAACATCTTATGTCTCAGGATGGCGAGCGCAGTGGAATGCCGAGCATTGCTTTGTAATTCAAGGTGTTGTTTGGTTTTGCTACTGTTTATGACCGGTCGTATCGTTTACCATCAGGCGAACGGCATGTTTGTCTTGCCATTCACTGCAATAAAAAAAAAATAGCAAACGTATATTGGAAATGAAGTAGTCGTTCTATATTGTTTTGTAAATTATGAATTTTATATTTCAAAAATATTTTACTTATAATTTAGTGCCTGTTTCAGTCAATCATCACTTCTGTTGTATGAAATACATTTATTGCTTAGCGTCAAAAGATTTAAATAAAATCTATAAATCTTAGTTTAAAAAGCAATATTCCACGCGAGCAATTGTGAGGATAATATTATTACTGCTACTTGACTCGACAATCTAAACTGGAAATTTAAACCATCTGGGAATTCCGTCTTTGCCCCGCTTTTATTAACGATATCATATGAAACAATTTTTTTTACATAAATGCCTGGATGCTTTTGAACACACGACTTGAAATTTCTAAGAGCCCCGAATCGAAGACAGAAGGCTGACGTTTGCCCAGCATAAAATAAAATTGCAAACACATGCTATTCAACGAAGAACGTGAAATTTAATTGGCCTTTACATTGACCTTATTTAAATATTTTTTTTTAATTTAGTATCTTTTATCCAGCTAAGATACGTCAGACCCAATGTACCATAAACAATAACAACCAGATAAACAATATTTTTGCGTATTGTGACTCAATCACCACGCACAATAGCGGTGAAGGAAAACATCGCGAGGAAACCTGCATATCAGAGCGATTTGTATGAATTTCTATGGTATGTAAAGTCCGTCAATCCGCACTAGGCCAATGTGGTGGACTATATGACCTAACCACTCTCAATCGTATTCTGGATTGTGGAGGAGGCCCGTGTCCTGCAGTGGGACGTATATGGTCTGGTACAGTATAGTACAGTACAAACAATATTTTTATATTACCAATGTTCGGCAAAGACATCCCCCATCCATATTCAACGAGGCAACCTCCAAATCGGCTAGTATTTGCCAGTATTGCTCTATTAATGTTATATTCATTTACTTAATTCCTTCGGGGATGTAATATTTTTTAATGTTAAAACCGTGTACTCACTATTAGAGCTATAAAAAATAATGTAACTGTTTTCATGACAAGTTTTAGTGCTACTCATTTTTAATTTACGTTAAAATGTCACATTTAGTCTAAAATTGATATTAAGAATGAGGGTAATTGCAGTCATTTGTAGTAAGTTTTCGTAAATTTAGGTAATTAAATTCACGACTTTTTGAATAGGTTAGCCACAAAAATAGAGTATTCCTAGACGAAGGATGCATATCTCTCCTCGATCGACTTAATAAATAATAAATACACCCAACAGTCATACATAGTCCTGACCCCACAGTAAGATCAATTAAACCTCGTGTCGTAGGTATCAAAAAATACGGGATACTTTCTAGTCTCACAAATACTTATTGCTGAGATAAATACATCTGGGCCTCACAAACATTTTTCTCTGTACTAGGATCAAACCCGCGGCCACCTGTTGTAGAGGCAGTGCCTAACAAGGCAAAGCAAATAATGCTAATACTAGAAGTTTCACTTCGTTTAAGTTTCGCTGGATATATACTGAATCAGAATTGGAATACACTTACGTTGGTTCCTATACCGGGATTTTTACCTTCTTGAACGAAAAAACTCTATTTGAACGACGCGAATATCCACGCACCGACGTTTACGAAGTTCAATTAATCTATCTATGGATTTGACACACGACGACAGTCTGCCCAAGTTTTTTGGCTGTAGTGCAAGAAGAATTTAGGCTGAAAAGTTCACTGCAGTTTCTTCTTAATTAAATGAGTTGCTAGATAGTGGTAATTTAATACAGAATCTTTTCAAAGATTTGATAAAAACCAATCATAAAACACGGACCTAAGGCAATTACTGGAATATCATTTTCATATATTATGTAACGTGATACCTAAAATTAAAGCCTACTTATTAAATGCTATGATCCCGGATCCTTCATTAATTATGCCGGGATAGTGTAAAAAAATCCGTCACAATACAATCAGGACGGATGTCCGTGCAAACAGTACTAGCGACGCAGATTTTGTAAACACAATTCACTACAAAAAAATCTTACATATTTTAACAATCACATATACGCTCCCAGTACGTACAAGTGTAAACTTTATAAAGATGAAATTATCCTTCCTACACAAGTTGAGCAGGGCGCACCACTGAATATATTATAAGGGTTTAATAATGTATCAGCATCGACACAATTTACAAGTTTGTTTACCAAGCTTGTTATCTCTATTGCTTTGAGTATGACAAGTATTAACAACTCGTCGGCAACAGATGTTTTGATGGCTGCTTGTGAAACAAGAATCATTCAAAATTCATCAGGCTGCTGAATCGGGACCTTTGTAAAGTGCAAAGTAAACAACTGCGTAGAAAGTACACGTTAGCTAACTTACGTAAGGAACTAATTAATGATTAGGAGTGCTGTGTGCTTTTCTGAGTTGGTTGAGTGTTAAGTTTGATGCATTGTAAGTTGTGATAGCATCCGTGGGGTTGGTATAACTCCAAATGTTTGAGAGATACACGGATATTTGATTATGGTTGTGAGATAGAAAATTGTCTCGTTTTTTGTGCCAACGACAGTCGAGTACTTTGGATGTAATTATTCTGATGTCTTATACAAACCAATTTTAATAAAAATAAATAGAGAAATAATCATGAAAGAGTGTACAATCACCAATACATGAATGAATAAAACAACACTAAATACGGAAATATGATAGAAATCTAGACAACACAATTCATGTTGTGTACATTCATAGTAACATTTGCATAGTAAAATTGCATGCTAAATGACTACGCTGTCAAGTCACAGATAAATTCAACACGTGGTTATCGTTTATCGCAACAAAAATAAACCCGAAAACACGCGCTGGATAAAATAATACGACGCGAATGGTCTATTTTAATATATTCATACGGTGTAATTATTTTTCCGAATATCCGCGCTGCTTTATGTTTACAGGGGAACTAAGGCTTTACCAGGCTCATAATAACGCAAACGACTAACTCTCCAGGGACATGGAGTAATTTAGTCGTCGCCTCTCGGATCATATTATCCGTATTCCTAATACAAATGATCCGCAGTTCCGTTGGGACGTGCCAAAATGGGTAAATTAAAACCGAGTACACTTTTGGTTGAGAATTTGCTGCGTACATAAAAAGCTGCGGTTGTCTGGCTCGCCTCCAGCCCCGACTTGTCATCAAGACCATATACGCCAGATTTTTATCAAGTTCTCGTAAAAGGGGTAATGTTAAAGGGTCGTGTTCGCTGATAAATTAAACCCAATTTGGTGGGTGTAAATGCGCCCTAAGGCCTACGGGCATGATAGCGCACTTTGTTACTGTGTTTGAAGATTTGTGAACTGCTTTTCTTCGGGACTAGTTCAAGAGTTTTGAATGAGGAAACCGTTTCCATTAAAATATTCTTAGTACGAAACGGCAGAAACTTCATTTTAATAATGTGATGAGTAAATTTTGAAAAACCAATCATCGTCAACATTATGATACGACCGCTCATGAACAGTAGCAAAACCAATCAACACCTTGAATTACAAAGCAATGCTTGGCATTCCACTGCGCTCGCCATCCTGAGACATAAGATGTTAAGTCTCAATATGTCCTAATATGTCTCAATATGTTCAGACGTAAAACTCCATTGGTAAATATAGACATGTCTCAATTGTTTCCATAATAATTTGTTGGCTTCGGAATACATCCAGCAACTTCTTGCATCCTTTATTAGGTCCCATCCACCTTGTGGAAAGCAGCCAAAGCTCACGGAAAATTAACTTAAATTCATCCGTCAACTTCATGTGTGCGGGATCTTCATACAAGTTAATAGGAAACAGTACGTGTGACAGTGAAAAAGAAACAACGTTAGTCATAAGAATATTCTTGTGCTTCATGCATTAAAGAGATTTAAATATAAAATATGTAAAGAGCAAGACAAAGATTTTATTGTTATTAATGAAAACACTTCTCACGTGGCGAATCAGATTAGAATGCGAAAACATCTTTAATCTGATTCGCATTACAATTACTATTTTAGTATTACGGCTATATGACACTTCTCTCGGTGAAATGTCATTAATTTAATTGTTGCTTGTTTTGATTTTATTTTAAAAACAAAAATACGAGAGAGATTTACATTGCGTATAAGTACATATGATTATTAAAAATATACTGAAAATAATTTGGTCTACCAGCTACTAGCAAATAAAATAGAAGCGCCAAAAACTACATTGCATAACTACGGGTCGTTTGACGGATTAATATGTTTTGTTTTTAATAAATTGGTATTTGCCATGCCTGAAAAATGCAATAGAATAAACTTTGAGTATTCAAGGATTACTAGTTTTTAAGAGTATTTTTTCCATTTAATAGAAAGTATAAACCGAAATTACACGTTCTGCCAACAGTACAAGTATTTGCATATTCATAAGCATACCTGTTGTATGAGACTTTAGAAGTTTGAAGCCGTAATGTAAGTAGCTACTAGAAGTCGGCGATATTTAGATTTTAGTAGGAAAACCATTTTTTTACTTTCAAAAAAATTTGGGTTTAATTAATTCGTGGAACGTACAACATGCGGTGTAACAATATAGAAAATTAGGATTTCTGTGTATAATAATTCCATTCTGTTGAAATGATTTGAAATTATACGTAATATTTTGTAATTCATTATCAAAAACAGATTATTTGTAAAGGCTTTGGTATTAACAAAATTAAATTATTATAACTTCGTTATTCGGAAAAAAAAGAAAACAGTGTTCATAATATTTGGCAACGTTAATGTATTAAACTGAAATAGTGTATAATCATGCGATCATAATACGAGTAGTATTCCCTCGGTACAAAATTAATATTTTACTACTTTTCATTTTATAAAACACTTGTAATAAATTATTAAAAACGTGTTATTCTTCAATGTAATGTAATGTAATGACCCCTCTAAATACTTTCTGCCTCTTTCATATTTTAATATTCACTTTCATCGTTATAATTCTTCGAATGAACATAACCATAAATAAAGTGGGCATTCGCAAATAAGAGCCGCGAGTCAAATAATATCCAAGGTTTTATATGCACGTTCCGTTTTAAATTGGAATAAGCGAGATGAAAAGTAAAAAAAAAAAAACAACATAAAAGCAAATTACAGGAAGCGAAAGAAACTAAAATGCGGGACGGCTCGCTCGGGCTTGAACTATAAAATATTTGCATCCAAACGAGGGCAGGGCAACAATAAGATTGAAATGCAAAATCCTGCTGCGACGTAATGCATACTGTCCATCCTACGGTAATAGCCAACCGTGCATTTTCCTCGACCAAAATTCCCAGCAGCAACTTAAATTAGCTAAAATTATTGCAAGATGTGTACAACTTGTTTTAACATTTGCATATCTCGTAATGTGTGAACGTGGTCTACTTATTCATGCACGTGAAACTGCCAACAAAAATAAAGACAAACAGCGTGTCCTAGTTAAGAAACGCTCCGCATATCGCTTATGCGTTCAAGGAACAACCTTTTATTCTAAAGGATTTCACGGCACTCAAGCATCTTGTGAAGTGTTCGAATGGAAGACAGTAGAATTCAGCCGAATTTAATACAGAGGGTCCCCGACGGAGTATGCAGGCCCCTTCGTCGCAGTCTGATATTGTGAAACTTTTCTTCGACGCAATCTACATAAAAAATGAGCTGAGGGTTCGTGGTGACCCGCTGGTAAATGAGAGCCTTTTGAACTGTTAATTTTGTTTGCATATAAAATGAAATCTAACATAAAAGTTATTTGTGCTTTGATCTTAACAATTCCTATTTTTATGGTCTCTCTTCATTGACGGCTTTTACTTGTACTATACGTTTGTTTCGGCTTATTAAAATTATTCCACAAATTGTGTTATATTTACATGGATTCAATTCTTGGTAATTCTACTGAATGGATGTGTCACCAATTGATGCAATTCTAACAACTAAATTATTATTCTAAATAGCCATCACAAAGTACTGGTTAACTGAATACTGTGAATAACAAAATCATTGCCGCGGGAAACTGCACTCGATCGTTGAACCATCAAAATAGTCTAAGAGCGAGTGTTCCGCAGACTTACAGTATAGTAGCAAACTATATAGGAATGCCAGGTATACTGTTTCACCTGCCGTTGGTGAAATGGGGGCTCATTCCCCTATCTATTCATATCGAAGGTTCCTTTGAGCGTGTCTCAAAGTCAAAAGTCATAAAAAATTACTTTCTAAACGTGATCGCAGCATGTCTGCCCTTTTGAAATTATAACATATATATATAAAAAAAATATAGAAAAAAATAATGGCAGATACTTATTCCGGTTCCTACTATATTTTATATAATTTCAAAGCTACTTCAATTTTATACAAATTTACGTTATTACAGCAAAGCTGAAATTCATATATGATCCTTATATTATCATTGTATACATATATTTACAAAAGCAGACACACAAGTAGGTACTGGTTTGCGGGCAGAGCACATAATACTTTCTCAGCCCTACTAATAAAACTTCTTTGCATCGAACAGATCTTTCTTATCGATTCAATAGAAATTTTACCTGACCTTCACTTCATTAGTATAATCTCCCTTGGAAAAGAAATATCTCATGTACCTGGAATGTTGTTCCCTCGATGGGAACAGTGAACCCTCAATTCACCTACGGCGGGTAAAGCAGTATACCTGACATTACTATGAAGTTTGCTACTATACTATAAGTCTGCGGAACACTGGCTCTCAGTCTAAAACGCGGAATTATCATAATACGTAATGTTATAACGTTCGATTACACTCATCACTACATAGCCAATACACCAGTGTATTGGTGAAATGCTTCCACGAATGCTATTGACATATGTCCATTATATTTGATCCAGTTATTGGCATCCAACGTTGCCTATTTATAGGTGAATATTCAAAACAGAAAATAATCAAGATATCAGGTTGATCAATTATTCTACTAGTTTGGGCTCTACGAGGTTTTTTAATTTATTAATTTAGTTTCTTTCTTATTGCGATGAATTATTGCGAGAAGAGCATGTCATTCGCCTGATGTAAGCCTGTAAGCGATGTGATAGCTCATAGACAGTAGGAAAAACCAAACAACATCATTAATTTTATGTACAGCAATGCTTGGCATTTCACTGCGATCGCCATCCTGAGACATAAGATATTAAGTCCTTATATGTCCAATAGTTACTCTGACTGCATTGTCCTACAAACCGTAACATAGCAGTGCTTTTATACTTCTGTTGGGCGGGAGTATAGATATGGCGCTGGTACCTAACCAGGCGACCTCTCTTATATGAGAGACCTAACACCAGCAAAAGTTTATTTTTCAAATTTTTAAATCTTCTCAAAGAAAGTTTACAATAATAATATTATGTTTAACTGATTAACATGGATAACATAACATTATCTCATAATTGCCGCTAAGCTTCTTAATGTAGTTTAATTTATTACCATCTCGGAAACTTATAGAATATAGAATTTCATGAATATAACAAGTTTCCGAATGAAGAAGCCGACGCGGGAAGGCGAGTATAAAATTAAACAAAGTGTCTGTAAGTTACAGCACATCACATTGTTCAAAGTGTAAAGTTATGAACAATTGGACCGGAGCGGTGAGCGGGTTAAGGAATTGAGACGGGAGGGCATTAGTCACTATATTGCTTGACCGACCGGGCATGGGGCGTGGGAGTTACAAGCTGGATATTGTATAGTATTCCTAATATTCAAAATACTAAGGCTATTGATTTGGTAAGGAATGTAGAATGTTCTAGAATATCTTCTGCTAATTGAATAATAATACAACCAATAGTCACATACGTACTCCTGACCCCACACTAAAATAAAGTCGTCTGTCTTGGCTATCAGAAATACGTGATTTTTCGGTCCCACAAACACCCAGGCTCCTAACAACTTACGGGTTTAATCATACAAATATATTATTTTGTCATGGTGCAGGGATCGGGGATTTGGAAAAGTGTCTATGCTAGCGCTAAAATCCAGCTAAGGAATTATAATACTTTTATCTGTAACCATTAAATACTTGGAAATGCATCACAATTGTGGGTAAATTAATGTATGTAAATGTACGAATTGTGAATCGTGGGTACAGTCAGAAATGATAGATAATAATAAAATAATAATATAATGATCCACTCACCGGAATCTTGTTCTTGAACCTGGCTGGATGCCGACGAAAACACTGATAGTTTTAGCACTCAAAATCACTTGCACTATATCCACAAAATATTTTAAATTATCCAAGACCAATAAATAGCACGGCAACGGAGCGTGCGCCACATCATTGCAGACGTACACGAGAAACTGAACTATTAGTACAGCAACATACACAATAACTACCCACAACTAGATAATATTTTTTATAATGTGCCTTCTTAATGACGTTATACTGACAGTTATTTTGATTTCATATTGTACTTTTTTATACATTATACAGGGTATACGAAAACGAATCCAGTAGTTTTAGTGACTTCAGACACAATACAAAAAAAATATATTATGTTATTTTTTCCCTATCGTCGTATTTGGGTGGTAAATACGAAGTATTTTCTAACATAATAGTGTACACCCTTTTTTTAAGGCACTATGGTACGCAAGGGTTTAAATTATTACTTGAGCAAAAACTATGGATTTACTACCTTAACATAAAAATATTTAAAGAGTCACATTAAAATGTCGCGTTTCTTTGTTATTTTTTGTTGCAGTGTTTGTAGTCACTAATACTACCACACAGTTTCGTTTTCGGTAGCAGTCTTGATATACCCTGTACTGGTACGCCCAACCCATTTAGTTAGTTAAGTTCATAAATAAGATTGAATAAATAAGTAGACTACTATCAATATCACAGCGACAGAACATGCTATTACACCAACACACGCACACAAGAGCGTGGTTAGTTCCGACGTGGAATTGCTGCGTTTGAAAGCACAGAACCCAGTTTCGATATCCGATCGGCGAAACTATTTACAAAACAGAGGCGTTAGTCATCAAATCTAGTTCATTGCGATGTGCTGTTTGTTTGTGGCACACACATCGCAGAACCATTGTGATAATATTCTGTAATTCAGTTTTTATATTCAACTAATAGTTGGTAAATGTTCTGACTTATGTGGCTAGTCAGAATAATTCGAATTTTCAAGATTTTTACTGGTGGTAGGTCTCTCATATGTGAGAGGCCATCTGGGTGGGTATCACCGCAGTGTCTATTTCTCCCGTCAAACAGCAGTGTAAACGCACTGTTGTGTTTCGGGTTGAAGGGCATTGTAGCCAGAGTAACTACTGGACATATTGAGACTTAACATCTTATGTCTCAGGATAGCGAGCGCAGTGGAATGCCAAACATTGCTTTGTAATTCAAGGTGTTGTTTGGTTTTGCTACTGTTCATGAGCGGTCGTATCGCTTACCATCAGGCAAACGGTATGCTCGTCTCGCCATTCATAGCAATAAAAAAAAAACCTATTGGACGGCGCAGTTGACCCTTGTTGATACAAGAAAAACTAAATCAGTAGTTGAATTTTTACACTTTGAGGCGTACTTTTTTTAGGAATGGAAATAATTTGTAAGATAATCTTAATGTTTTTCAAGTTGTTGTGTGTGTATTCAATAGACATATGGGTATCATCATTAATATTATAATGTTAATGATACTCATGATCTAAATTATAGCGAACATGACCCGCAATGATAAAATAGACCAAGCGCAACAACAAGTCTGCCTCAGTGACCTAGTTGTACTATGGTACGTTTACAAAGCTGAGGTCTCGGGTTCGAATCCGCTCGGTCAAAGTGCAATTGGATTTTCATATTCATTATCAGTCCGGAATCAGGAATTAGTACCTGATATGACGATAGGCTCGTCCCCTAAGACATATTGGAACAGAACTTTCAAGGTGAAATGTGGATGTCCTAGTTCCACCTCTGACCAACCCTTCTGGGAAAAAAGCGTGGGTTTATGTATGTATGTATGAAATAAGTCTAGTAAAAGCAATTTACGTTCTTTGAAAACATGTCTGCAATAAAAGCACGTCGTAAATGTAAAACATGTAAGATTCCCGCATTCTGAGCCCATTACAAACTATTCCTTTAGGAGTTGAAAATCCAGCAGTTCCACTCGTAAATCACAAAATAATCTTACTGCATTTATTTTATGTTTAACCTAAAACCTTGATATTAACTTTGCAACCGATGTTCTTGTGAATTAAATTACTTTATTATTTGTGTCTATGTTGAAAATCCTCTAAAGGATATAAATATAGTATGCACACTCTAGTTGATTTAAAATACATAACTTACTGGTGTTAGGTCTCTCATATTATGTGAGAGGGGCCTTGGGTGGGTACCACCGCAATGTCTATTTCTCCCGTCAAACAGCATTGCAAATGCACTGTTGTGTTTCTGATTGAAGGACATTGTAGCCAGAGTAATTACTGGATATATTGAGACTTACCATATTATGTCTCAAGATGGCGAGCGCAGTTGAAAGCCAAGCATTGCTTTGTAATTCAAGGTGTTTGGTTTTGCTACTGCTTATGAGCGGTAATATCGCTTACCATTAAGTGAACGGCATGTTCGTCTCGCCATTCATTGCAATAAAAAAACATAAGCATATGGAACTATATGGGCGTAATACAGTCACAATGATCAGACAGACAAAGGCTTATTTACCAATTGAATGCGCAAAGAGAATCCTGGACAGCTGAATTGGGGCCAATAACTATAAACACACACATCCAACGCTAAGAGCAAAGCTGTATGGCTTTGAGTCCCATTGCATTCTAAGCCTCAACCTTATATAACCTCACCTCACGAACTTAACTCTAAATTCAGACTTATCATACTTGTCAAATATAGCTTAGCTCCACAATTGATTTTGATACTAGAGAAGCTTAATCATACATACATACATAAACTCACGCCTTTTTCCCAGAAGGGGTAGGCAGAGGTGCCAGGGCACCCACATTTCGCCTTGTATGTTCCATCCCACAATGTGATAGGTGGCGAGCCTATCGCCATATCGGGCACAAATTCCTGACTCTGGGCTGTACCGTAGTACAACTACGCCACCGAGGCAGTCAGGCAGAAGCTTAATCATCATCTCTAATAACGAGAAGTTTGCTTCTAAAAAGCAACCTGCAGTCAACGATTTTCCGCTACCTATTTAAGAATTAAATTATTTTGGAAAAAAAAATAACTATGAGTCAAACTCAAAACTGAATTGTATAGTCATTTGACAGCCTGTGTAGGTTAGTTGTTGAAACGACGTCTATGAAACGCGACGCCGCGGGTTCGATCCCCGCACCGAGACATATAATTATGTGTGTGATCCACTGGTATTTGTTCCGGGTCTGGGTGTTTGTGAAATTGAAAAGTCTCTTGTAGTTACTTATACTCCAAATACAAGAGTTGATCTCAGTGTGGGGCCAGGACTATGTATGTGACTATTGGGTGTACATATTTAATTAATTTTATTTCTAATCAGGCTAGTAGGGTCGATTTAAATGTTATTTGGATTACATGAAAACCTAGTAAGAACCATTTATAACTTGAATTGGAAGGTCGACGATCCCTAACCGACAGTGATACCTTTTCCTCAGGCAAGAAGGGTGCCATAAACAGCTTTTCACTCAACAAAAAAGGGAAACATACCGCCCATGGGTGTTTTACCATCCAAACCTTAAAGGAATCCTTTCATTTGTAGTCCCGTGATGTTAATCAAACAAGTTTATTTTCGAAGAACAAGTAATAGTTAATTAATCAGACAAAAAAAGAAGCCTAACAATAATACATAATATTATAGTCATGTTCTACACACTTAGCCAAGTTTTCACAAAACATATACGTTCAAAAATTTTATATGCCTCATAAATATATATTTCGTGTTGAACCCATAGCCTTAAATAGACAGCTTTTTGACAATTGCCGCAAGAGGATTTCAAAAACCTGTAAAAAAGAGAATGGAGAATATTTTTTCTTCTTCCTGCTTGCTTGCAAAATATTAATAGATACAAATAATGACAAATAGAACTATTTTTAATACAGAGTTATTATCCTCATAGATTTCGGGTGGACTTTTATTTTTCCATGAATAAAAACATACGACTTCCGCCATCCCACACTGCTGTGCACAAACAGTGTGACGTAAACCAAATTTGGCCACGATTGATTGCTCGGTTCGGGGAAAGTTGACAAACCAACTTTTAGATTTACTGTTTCATATTCACAATATATTGCATGTAAAGGGTTTTTATTTACTAGCACGACTATATGGCTAATAATACATATTATGTTAAGTGCATTTTACCGATAAAAGATAAAAGAATCGTCATGATCATCAGCCCGTTGCAGTCCACTGCTAGATATAGGCAGGGAATCAAGATGACCGACATAGCTCTGAAAGTTAGTACGTTGGAGTGGCTACAGGCTGGCCACATATATCGCAGAACGGATTACTGTTAGAGTAAGAGTGTCCTAGATCTCGTCTTTGCAAAATGTAGCGTCGGACGCCCTCTGGCCAGATGGCTGGACGACTTGCACAAGGGCCAGCAGAGACTGGATGCAAAAAACAGCAGACCGGGCTCTGTGGCATACCTTGGGAGAGGCCTATGATAAAAGAATGAAGTTCTAATATTATAAGCAAGTATATTCGAGACATAAATTGAATATTCAATACGTACAATTAAATATATATAACTCCTCGTTTAACCCTAATACCTCCATAATCTAGAAGTATACAAGTGAAAGATTTCAAACACATTTCCTTTCTATACGCCCTACTTAAGGCGAGTGACACCGGCAGACCCCTTTTGGCTTCCCCTAGGTAACCCGGAAAGGGAGCTAACAGCTTTCCTGTTATTAAAAAAAAATGAAATAAACGGAATATTTTTATAATTTTCCGACCTGCTAACGTGATGGAAACTAAGTCGTAAAATTAATGAAAATATATTTAAATGAAAACTGTCTGTATCTGCATCAGCTTGTATATGTACGTCTCATTGCAGGACACGGGCGTTCTCTATAGTTGAGAGTACGATTGAGAGGGTTAAGACCATATGGAAAATAGTGTAAATGTAATTGACGAGAACTATAATACACACAACATGATTTCAAAAAATCAGTGATGTGCTCCTGGATTTGAACCCACGACCCTCGTGAACATATTGGCAATCGCGTTTTTTCCGTTGCTAACCATGCACCCATGCAATGAAAACTCTAGATACTGTGGTTAAACGCACGAAAAGAAAAAAAAATGTTTCGAATGAAATTGATGTCACAAATGCTATAATATACCGGTAATTTTAATTTTAACACTGGCTATAATACTTCTATTGTACTTTAAGCTACAAGATTCCACAATACCTTTTTCTGTATCCTTTAGTCCGAGTGAAACGGCGAAGCACAACGAGTGCATAATATAGTTTGTGTTATGAATAAGAAATCACAAGCGAACACAAAAGGCCTTATTTTTAACGTACCTATATCGGCCGCTGTAAAAGAAAGAGCATGTTTTGATTTGATTTTCCTTGACTTGTTCTCTTAACTAGTAAAAGGTTAAAGCCTCGTCTAAATCCGAATCAAAGTATTAGCGACCTTAACTCCAGTACGTAAGGTTTGGTTCAGAATTTTACCGAAAAAACTACTTGTTTTAGTAGTATTTTTAAGGTCTTTCCAAATGATTGCGTTATATATAATGTGATTTTATTAAATCACATCCACAAAGATATTTTGTTTACCCTTGGGATATGACCATTCATTTTTAATGTACCTACTTTAGGTCAAAGAGGCTAACCTATTACGAGAATCTTTTTCCTGTACAAAAATAAAGATCATACTTATTGGATATTTTTGCAATAAATCCAGTATAGCACTGAGTGGAAAAAGTTTTCATTTCCGTCTACAAACACCTACACTTTATTATAAAAGATATGAGAGTGATCTTCATAAAAATATGCAAAAAACGATGGTATGATTAGAGTAATTAGAAAACAAGAAATTATTGACAAGACTTTTAGGCACACCATTCCTTTTCACATGCAAGATAAGGTAGTAAATCTGAATCCAGGTGTTATATATTAATTAATTCATAAATCAGGGTTTTGGAGTGGAGGCTATGTACAAACAAGCGAAGTATCGATTGCCCTCCCTAAAGATTACGGATGACCTGGTTAAGGTCCCAAGAAGTAGCTGGAAGCCAGAAGCAGCATGCTGTTTTCAACAGGTCTATTTGGTGATCCATGGGGATGTTCAGCAATGGACTTTCTGTAGCTGAAGAGAGAAAAAGGGAGAGAAACTAGTTCCCGCATCTTGCGCTGATTAGGACTCTCCTTAATATGACTAAGAGGGCTATATGTAATAGTCCACCACCACGCTGATCCAGTGTGGGCAAGTAAAAATCACACACCATTGAAATTTTTGTCAAAGTTTCTAAAATCTGTAAGTTTCCCTGTGACCTTTTCCTTCATTATTATAGAAGAGATAGTCATCAAAGGATTCTCACTTAAAATGAAAAGCCTTTGGTTACCTTGGACTCTAAGCTAAGATTACATTACATTTTGTAAGGCTAACGCTTGTAACATCTTACGTAAATACTATTCGTAATTAAATAAATTTAAACTCTAAAAAATAAATAACATCAGCCCTACATCACCACAAAAAGTCAACTTACAATTTTAATAACACCATGCAAAACCCGCATAAAGAATTCTCAAGCCACCTCCTTACATTTTCCGTAAACAATGTTTAACATATTAAGAGCATAAAGAAACCGTCACAAGAAATACACGAACCAGTTACATGTATTATTTACAAGCAAGAAACTTCCCACTTGAACTCGCAAAGTCCCAACTGAACATTATGGCGGAGTAGGTACACGAAAGCGAGGCAGTTATTTCTTGCTAATTAACGAATGCAAGTGGTAGAATGCATTGTTCTCGCTAAAGAGGTTTATACTTGAGACATACATCTGCAAGTTTAGTTTAATTAGCTCCATTCCAAGGAAGGACCTCTGAACATTAGCAAAGGTCAACTGGGATCTTTGTAAGTCCATTGAAGAGCAGACAAAGACATTCGAAAAACTAAATCAAATTTTGTTTATTCTTCTTCCTTACATCTCATGGGCTTAATATAGCTCTGCGATATTTCAGACTTCATTTAAATCCGCGTAATTTTATTTAATTAAATGTCTTTAGAGTTTTTTCGAGCTTAATTTACCGTTTTTATGAAAGACCTTTGTGGAGAGATGAATGGTATGCTGTTACTCAAATTTAGAGTTCCGTTTTATCCTTTTGACACTAACGTCTTGTTGACTTGTTGAATTTTTGCTGCATATTTTTTCAGCGAATTAATTTATCCCTTTCTTTTGGAATCCTTACACATTTTTATTTCCTAGCCGTCGACGCTGTCCTGAATATTTTATCCCTGCTTTCACAAGATCAAAAAAAATTTCATTAAATTGATTCTAGTAGATAGTAAATAAAATCTGATGTTAGATATTTGCAATTAGCCATTCAGCAAAAGGAATTGTTTAAATTGTCTGTATAAAATATGGTACGTGAGATGATTTGATATACTATCTGCTGTAAGGTTTTTAAAGCCAATTAATATGACTTCTGAGATGGCTACATAAGTCTTAACAGCCACAGAAAGGCGAATGCATATTTTACTATGGAACTTAGTATCAGTGCGAAGATTTTTGTTCCTCGATGAAACCTACTTTTTATGTAGGAAAAAATATATATATTATCAATAAACATAAACATAATTGCGACCCACGCCCGAAGTTCTTGGAGAAATGAACTTGAAGTCCAATAAAAATATTTTTTTTTGTCTTCGGCTTCGTGAACAAAATGTAAAATGTGATGATAATTACTTTATTTCATAAAAACTGTCGCTCAGGATAAAACAGGAAAACGTTTAAGGACAAACCATAAAAATGCTATAATAAATTTTAAGCAGGATCGGTATCGGGATCTACAATATTTTTTACCGCTACTATGAATGGGCATTCTCCTTTTCGACAGTAATAATTTTCTTTATTTGCAATACATTTATTTTTTATTGCGATGAATGGAGAGACGAGTTTTCTATGCGCCTGATGATAAGCGATACGACCGCTAATAGCAGAAGCAAAACTAAACAACACCACCAATTATAAAGCAATGCTTGGCATTCCACTGCGCTCGCCTGAGGCATAAGATTTTAGGTCTCTTTATTTCATTACTCTCATATTTTCTTTTCTATTTCGCCCTACTACGCACACGTACGTGCTACAAAAACATAGTTCAATGCATTATTTAATAGACAATATATTACCCAACCTCCCACTTCAAACACTATAAAAATACATACACAATTAATGATGGGAGTAAAGTAAGCATCGATAAGCATCACTTTTCGATACTCATATGAAATAATAACACGTCAAGCAGTCGATGTTCTCGAGTGTCGGCCGTTCGATTGGTTGCTCACTCAAATTAGATTTCGCCGTTTGAAGGTGAAGTTTCCTGTGAAAACAAAGGGTTACGATAAAATTAAATAAACATTGCTCTTTTTACAAATATTAGGATATAGCGTCTCTTTGTAACAGTAATGCAATCTGAATTTGTAGGGGGATTTAAAAAGAATAGAATTTGATATGATCATAAATGCTAAAAGTGTTGTATGAATATTCATTTTTTTTTTAAATTCTGCATTATTGTTATCTATATACAATCTATATTAATTAACAGCGCGATTGATTAGAAGCCGACTAAGAAACGCGAGGCCGCGGGTTCAATCCCCGCACCGAGACAAATATTTGTGTTATTTGTGAGTCTCGGGTCTGTGCGTTTTAGAGACCGAAAAGTCTCTCGTAGTTCCTGATATCCACAAAACAAGACTCAATCTTAATGTGGGGTCAGGACTAAGTATGTAAATGTTGGATATTTATTTGACTGTAATTCATCGATGTATATATTGTTGATAAAAACTATAGTATTTTTTTGTACACGACTAACTGCCGTTCTCTATATCCTATCTATCTTTAACAAGAGGTTAAAATAGCTACGATTCCTATGTTGATAAAATTATACGCTTCATTAAACAAAGATATAAATATTTATTTATCTTACCTAGCTATATATAAATATATACACCATATCCCTACCTCTCTATCTTTGTTAACTGAAACATAAAATGCATCTAAATATCTAATAACATCTCTAATTAAAGATAGATAGATTATTGAGAACGGCTGTAAGAAATGAAACGTAAAATATCTACACTAATAAAATTAAGGAATTCTTTAAGACAGTAGACAGAATTATTTAAAGCATTTACATCGTAAAATAATTACTTTAGATACGATAATTATATTAGGTAAAGCAAATTCAATCTCCACAACCTATCAATTTGCAGGATCGTTTCTGAATAATTGAATACGCATTTAAAATACATCCAAAATACGATCAAAACCCGTGTTACCATTGATTGACTTGTATGGAAACGGCTTTCACTGTTGTCGGGGTAGAAAGATCGGTTTTCAAGTCGCAGTAAATAGTTACTGAATAACGTATGAGGCAAGCCGATCCCGTTGTTGGGTTTAATTTCCAATTCAAAAGTTAGGGTTGTCAGAACTTATGTCAAGAATACGTGGTGTATTTTTTGGGATTGGATTCGTTAGCTGCGATTTTGAGATAAATGTGTTTTAGGAAAGATGATCGCTGGATAAATTGAATATTTTGGGAACGCTTTTAGTATATTTCCAGATTTAATATTGACTGAATTATTGTAGAAACAAAGATTTCGTGTTCGAAATAAAAGATAGCGAGATCTAAATCTATTAATACGACCGACTCGAGATTCAGTGAAAAATTCAGAAACAGGCATCGTAACAGGAAAACTAAATAAAGACCTATCGTTGCGACCTATATTTCTAATCGGAAGCGGAGTTATTTAAAACGGAACTAAATCTAGAGCCAGAAACGAGAATCAGGCACCAATATCCCAACTGGGTCAATAATACTTGGAGTTCTTAAGGGGAAGGTCAATCAAGCTTGGCTGTTAATTGTGCCGTGGGGCGGCAGTATTAAGTCAGTTTATACTTGGGGTTACAGTTGTGAAAACTTCGCTGGTCAATCTGTATAAAAATGAGGCAACCCTATAATCTTGACTCCGTTTTTGAGTGGTTAATCCGATTTAGTATTTATCGTTGAATTGGTGTTGAAAATACACTTCGCTATCGAATTCAGATTTTGTATATACAGTGATATTTTAAACCTGTCTAGAGAAATAAAAAATTTCGCTGTAGACCCGGTTTTTCTGAGGATATATAATATGGACATTCTGATCCCAATTGTTGGGCATGGGTCTCATCCACATTAAGTAATACTAAGTGTTTTTAGTGGCAAGTACGTACTCAGAAATTTTGAATGAAATAACTAGTTAATTAAAAAGTCTGGATCAGAAATATCAAGCTGTCCGCTACCGTTGAGAAATGATAAGCCAGTTTTAGTTAATGAACGTATTCTACCATACAGGGTATATCCAGACTACGACCGAAAACAAATCCAAATGGTAGTCTTAGTAACTTCGGACAAGAAAAATAGCGACGTCTTGATTTTTTTTTATCGTAGTAATGTGGTGTTAAATAGATAGTTTTTTTTTTTTAATTGTAATGAAAACCTTTCATTTTTAAAGGCACCATGGTACGCAAGAGTTTCAATTATAATTTTAGTAAATACTATGGATTTACTACCCAAACATAGATATTCTACTACCCAAAGATAAAAAATGTTGCTGTTTTTGCGTAATGTTTAGCTGCATTGCGTTTTCAGTCACTTAAACTTCCACCCGGCTTCGTTTGCAGTCTCTGTCTTGATATACCCTGTATTATCAAATTCGTCTATTCAATGTTGTACACAGTGACAATACCAAGAATACATTTTAGCGACCACGATACAAGATCGCTAATAGTTATTCTATAGATGCAATAAATCAAATATTAAAACATCACAGCATCCGTATATCTGTTACTAAAGTGCCTTTATAGGTAAACACAGCATAAATTTTTTTTCTAAACCTATAATTGCCCGGAAATTTTCCGAACATTTCGCACCGGCGGCGCGGCGCAAAAATAGGAATTTAAGTGGCTAAATTCCAGATTGTAATAGAGAGAAGGGTCCACAGGTAGAAGATCCTCGAGTTACAACTCGTCCCAGATAATTTCCAATAGCAAAAGTTTCCATTGGGCTTCTAAAGGCCAACATCCTTCGTTAGCCTTATTCACAGTTTACAAACAACACGAAACACCACTTATGTGTGAGCAACTTGTATGTGGATGATGTTACCCTCAGAACACTTCACAAATTGAATGCATAATCAATACATGGCTCTAAAAATAAGTTGGACGCGCGATTCAATAGGAAATATTGGAAAACTGGCAATATAAAATAGGTTTAAGCTGCAGTTTTCACAAATTTTATGCAAAATTGCCGTTTTATGACCGCTTACCCGGTTTCAGACGGGTAGCAAGGTAGCGTAAGATAGCCAGCTTAGTTGGATCCATGAGTATTGCTTCATATCACCTCTAAACGGTATATTTTGTGAAAAAATTGTTGGGTGTTGGAGGTCTTGCTTGACTGGCCACTAGCAGCATCTGTCCATATCTGCAGGTAAGTGGTAAGACGCCCAATAAAAGGAAGTCCTTATGGAGTTAGCATCTACAACAAAAGGAAAGTACGAATAAAGGTTTTATTTACTTTGCTCTAGTTGTTTTTATTATAAAATATGTTTTTATGCTACTTTTATGTCACAGCAGGGATATGGTAAAATTATCAGTATTTTGTAACATTTAGCGTTATTGTAGCTAGTCCATAGGATAGAATACAATGTAAATAATGGAATATTTTTTTTACGAAAATAGTTTATAAAACTTATGTTTAACATACAAAACCCAGTCCATCTAATGGTTGTCAGGAAAAAATCGTGTTAATCGATAAGACCGCCAATTGTCAACTTTATTTAAACGTGTTGTATTTTTTTATCTTACTTTATACTTTACTGGTGGTAAATCTCTCATATATGAGAGGCCATCTGGGTGGGTACCACCGCAGTGTCTATTTCTCCCGTAAAACAGCAATGTAAACGCACTGTTGTGTTTTGGGTTGAAGGGCATTGTAGCCAGAGTAACTACTGGACATATGGAGACTTAACATCTTATGTCTCAGGATGGCGAGCGCAGTGGAATGCCAAGCATTGCTTTGTAATTGAAGGTGTTGTTTGGTTTTGCTACTGTTCATGGGCGGTCGTATCGCTTACCATCAGGCGAACGGCATGCTCGTCTCGCCATTCATAGCAATAAAAAAAATCTATTGTATGTGGTCTTTATTAAAGAATTTATAAATAAAAATAAATAAACAAAACACGTTCATTAAAATACCATAGCTGGATTCATTTAAAACAGTTGCAAGTTTAGTGTTTGAAATCGCTAATATTAAAAAATAATAACAAACAAGAGCACAGTGATATTTTCACCAAAACAGACCAGAAAAGATTTTTTTCAACAAACCGAGCGCCCTGACATAAATTCATCTTACACTAATTAATGCGTATGTAGACACTGATGAAACTTACTACATAAAATTTAAAAGATATGATCCTCGAGGTTGTGTTGAGCTCTAAGCAAGCACTCGCAGAAAATTAAGTAATCGTGTAAGTGGTAACGCCTCCAGACATTGACCTAATTTGCCAGTTCTGACAAATTGCTTCTGGCAATTATTCGCCACACATTACATACCTTTTGTTGCAAGCCACTATGTATTTAGTTGGCGTTGTATGTTGTAATTTTGAGTAATGTAACATTTGATCTCTTTATACAATTTTGGGCAATAAGTGCCTACGTAATACGAGTCTTAGTTTAGTATTAAAATTACGTATGTTTTGGTGCTTCATTTTGCATTTATACCTCATACTTCTTAGGTTCTAAGAATCGTAATTTTACATCAGCATGCGCACTACTACAGCTTGTGATTAAATCAACATCTCCCTAACATGACACTTTTAGGCAAATAGACGCTATAAAAATGTGAGTTCATAGAATTTATATACTTTGTGAATAATTGTGAGATTCTCCTCGACTGCCTCTGACTGCCTCGGTGGCGTAGTTATACTATGGTACGCTTACAAAGCTGAGGTCTCGGGTTCGAATCCCGGGTTGGGCAAAGTGATATTGGATTTTTCTATTCATTATCAGCCCAGAGTCAGGAATTTGTGCCCGATATGGCGATAGGCTCGCCACCTATCACATTGTGGGACGGAACATAGTGGCGAAATGTGGGTGCCCTGGCACCTCTGCCTACCCCTTCTGGGAAAAAGGCGTGAGTTTATGTATGTATATGAGATTCTTAAAAAAAATCAAAGCGAAATACATATTATGCTACTTTCAAAAATCTAATTTGTATGTGGGAATAGCTCCGTCTCGGGTCAAATCCAACGATGATCTATTCTATAGAAAATTGTCCAAAGTATTTCATATAGTTCTCTCATATTCAACATCCTGTACATTCATCCTCTAACTCTTTCCATCATAAGTACTTTCATGCATCATCTCTTTCACACAAACTACGTTCCATACCAACCATTCGTCTAACGTTTCATTCTTCTTATAATTCTTCTTATTATTAAAATCCTACGTGTATATCATTGACTTAAGTATCTGCAGTGCACTAATTCAAAGCAAGGTTATCCCATAGATACTACAAAACTGTGTAGGCTTGATTTAGTGTTTCTCTGTTGTGTTTTTTAGATATATCGTCATCATTACCATATCAGGCCGATTTATCCGTTGCTCAACATAGGCCTCTTCTTTATCACACCATGTTTTCCGGTCCTGCATATATAAATAAAGGAAACGTAATTATTCGCCTTGTCGGTGCTATGTTTATTTTGAACGCCTAACATTTATATTTATTAATGTCTAATTTAGAAGCTTTTTTTATTTTTAACGGACATTTACTTACAAAACATGTCGATTTGAAACATAAGACATTTTTAAAACCTGAATAGTTTCTTTTACAGATTAGCAAATGTAGTTTTAATGATAAGTATTAGGTCCCTTTAAAAGGACTTAAGTACAACAATTCACACAATACTCAAGGGATAGCATCTGATTACGACACGAGCAAAAGCTATTATAATATAAATGGTGCAATAGTGGTTGCAGTTACTGGAAAAAGAAATTAATGGCTCCACATCGGCCTTTATTAACGGTGAGTTCTCAACCAGAACATTTTAAATTACATTCTCTGGATGATGCATGAGTTTCCTTATAGTAGTAGTTCCAGCTTCACGAAATGAACTGAGAGAACAGTTTCTTTTATATTCCCACACCGCGGAGATAGAAACCAACAATGAGCATGGTCTGAAATGAGATACTAAATCTAATTTGTTGGTGTATCACATTTGTTATAAATTATGGAATAATTGCTTGGTTGGTTTAACGTAATTTGAGATCGCTTCGTTATTATACTGCTTTTTAATTCATTTTAGCGAACATATTTGAAGTGCGAAATTTCATATGACCGGTTTTTGTTTGGGATTTTCGACAATAACACTCCTTAAAAAAATTAACAAATGGAATTGCTAACTTGAAAATTATTCTACTATATGCATGGGCATAATAATGGTATTAGATTAATAAAATCCTGTTGTTTTCACTTCGAAATCAACCACCATGTTGAACCAAAACCGAGATGTTTAAAATTAACCCATTAGTGTCTATCAATCGGACTATATTAATTGTACATATTTTCTGTTTTATTAATATATTGTTAAACTTCTTATTGTGATTTTCAGTCTCAAAAAGTATTGTGCTGAATAATATAAGTCTATTTCTCTCGACTAAGAGAAGTCTTGTGCTGAATAATCCTTACTATATTATAAAGGTGAAAGTTTGTAAGTATGGATGTATGGATGTTTGTTAATCTTTCATGAAAAAACGGCTCATCAGATTTTGATGAAATTTGGTATAGTGATAGCTGACACCCTGGATTAACACATAGGCTACTTTTTATCCCGAAAAATGTAGTGTTCCCGTGGGATGAGTCAGGAAACCAAATATACATATTTTCTACTCTTTCAAATTTGGTATAGTGATAGCTGACACCCTGGATTAACACATAGGCTACTTTTTATCCCGAAAAATGTAGTGTTCCCGTGGGATGAGTCAGGAAACCAAATATACATATTTTCTACTCTTTCAAATTCAAATTGTTGGCACGGGATGTCCTCTCCTACGGAAGGGAAATATAGTTAGTAGACACGCGAAATAATATGTTCTTGATGTGGATTGGACTCAAAAACTATCTGCACCCGGGCGAAGCCGGGCCCGACAGCTAGTATATGTCTATATGTCTCGACTTTCCAAAAAATACCATTTTATAGAAGTCCGATTTATCGGACGTCATGCACTAATGGGTTAATCAGAAATCTTTTCCAACCGCTAGAACCAGAGTCAATTCATAAAAAAAAAGTCGTAGCAGTCATGCGCCCCTCTAGCAAACCCTTTATAACCTGACAGTGAAAACTCTAAAAAAACTATATTTCCGAAAATTATAAATAAATTACTTATTACTTAATAAATGTCTGCATAGTATATCTTTCAACAATGGCATACATTTTTGAGTAGCACAACTCAATTAATTGTTCTACATATATCTCGGATAGAGCTACTCGTAATACGGCATCCAACATCTAACAAACTATACCTGCGATTATACTTGGATGCGACGTAAATAGGCTCATACAGAAAGAAACAAACAAGAATTATATTAAAGAAGCTGGTGTTTTCTTGCCTATTTTATTACGTATTTATTAGAGACATGACCAAGGTCACAAGAACATTACCTAATCTAAAGAGATTTCATTCAGCGACCCTATTGATATAAAACAAATTACATAAAATGAAGTCAGCTCCAAAGACACCAGGTGAAATGATGTTGACCTTTACAGGAAACAATTTCAACGTAAACGAAACAGTGAATAAATAATGTAACTTCAATAATACTTTCCATTAAAAAAATAATTTCGCGCAGAAACTCCCAGAGCGCGAATATTTTTTTCTGCCGTTCAGATATCGCTCAATTCTGAAATTAAATTGCTATTTTTCTTTCATCGTAATTAGTCTCTGTCAACTGAGTGCTTTACCTGGGGAATTTCTAGACTATTTTCTACATAAGGAGTCTTAATTTACTCTGCGGTGTGTATTGAAAAAGAATAACTGGCTGGATTTATATTTGTCCCTGTGTTATTGAATGTTTTTGTTACGTGGAATGTAAAACAATTATACTCTTGAAGATTAAATTGGATGTATAAAACACGAAGTATTTTTGTATGAATTATAGATCTTAGACTACAAATATTGCGTTACGTTTATGCTGTTGACATAATTTCAGATAAAGCTTATTTATTTCGGTTTCACTGCTTCGTTGGCGTAGTTGTACTACGATACGGTTATACAGTCTCGGGTATGAATCCCAAGTCGAGCAAAGTGAAATTCGAGTTTTTCTAATTACTATTAGCCCGTCTGAGTCTGGAATTTGTGTCCGATATGGCGTTAGGCTGGATGTTTTTATTGGAATAAATGGGGAGACGAGAATGCCGTTCGCCTGATGGTAAGCGATACGACCGCTCATAAACAGTAGCAAAACTCAACAACACTATGAACTTCAAAGTAATGCATTTGGCATTGCACTGCGCTCGCTATCCTGAGACATAAGATGTTAAGTCTCTCTATGTCCAGTAGTTACTCTGGCTTTAATCCTTTAAATCAAAACACAATAATACATTTACACCTATAATTACAGTTTATGTATATATGTATGATTCTTCATGAGTGGTGATGTATTCAATGCTTTATTTATTAGATATATATTTATTTATTATATATACATTTTATTTATTAGTTCAGTGATTGCATAGAGGAGCCATCCATGAATGTTTTGGTTTTCAATCATTCAACCTTCTTTTAGATATATGAAATATTTAATTTGTGAAAGAAGTAATTTCTTAAGATTCGACATTAGAATTTTTTAAATGACAACATCAATTTTTAATTACTGTGCGTTGATACCTTTCAAAGTAAACCTCAACCAATATATTTTCTCACTTTATTAAAAAGTGTCTCGATATAAAAATATGATTGACATAAATTCGATCAAAGATTAGATTAGAATTAGAAATATACCCTCGCTTAGAATTCAGCTGGTGGTAAGACTGTTATTTACTCTTCATATAACCCTTTCATAGTAACTCCAGTGTTAATGAAGTTTCAATAAATCTAAACCACATCATAACGAAGCAGAACTTATGCTTTCCTTTCCTGAGTTTTGTGTTTGAATTATTATTAACTCGAGTTTGAAAACTTCAAAGTAAATTTAGATTGTGGCTTACAATAATCGTAAATTAAGATATTCGCGGCCTTTATAGAATCATTCATAAATTTTGCTTGGCTGAAAATGTAAATTTGATATATTTTAGTACTAATATTTTTAGGATATGTAATTTTAGGTCAGATAACCCATAAATAATAGTCAGGGACTTTCAATATATAAAACCAAAATAAAGAACTTTTTATTTCACCACGCAAAACAGTTAGGTACTCATTAAATATTGAAACAGTCTACACATTATAAATTTTAATGTATTATTTCATTTTATCGTTATTATATTTTGATGATAAAAGTAATTGTTATAAAATAAAGGATTAAACTTTAATACTGTGAATATGTGAGCTGCAACGTATTTAATATTTTCAATCATTATTTTAATTACGTTCAGGCAGTAATACAATGCCATAGAATATAAAAATACTGTATGCACTTAAAAACTTAAGAGCAATTTCAAAAATAGAATAACATTTTTAAAATAATATCGTTTCAAAGAAGGCACGATCACAAAAATGTAACCATTAAGCTTTTAAGGGATTAAAGGTTGCATTGAGACGTTTCCTCCGTCTCGACGTCACAGATATACAAGCTGTTACAAAATGGAATAACCGGACGTAGTCGCCTCAGAGAGCCCAATGCTGTTTAATCCGTTACATGTAGGTATAACCAGGCTATAACCGCACGAGACATATTGTCGGTGCTTAGGTATATGCGATCGCCGCGTCGCCATACGTTTATAGCAGTTAGGAACTATTCGAGGCATTGTTTCGTTAATAATAGGTTTAAATGCACAATTTACGACCTTATATAATCTATTTCTTGAACTAAGGCTAGAAAGTGTGGAGGATTTAAAAAGAATGAAGAGCGGTCAAGTTTGGAAGCTAAAATTTTAAATCCCTTCGTATCTCGAAGAAGGCAAGTTTTCAAAAAGTTAAACTTGTTTAGCCGAGTTTGTGAGTTTAATGAACATTCTTAATGCTATACTGGCCGCTAGCTGGAATAGACATTCGTCAAGTCACTACGTTTTACAGAAGAGAAGATAGAATTAATGGTCTAAACAAATGATATTTGTAATATTTGGATCTTCTAATATTGTGAGTTGCAAGATTTGGAAGTCATTGTAAAAGAAACGAAGATTAGTTTAGCTAGCTTAAGCCGATGCCCTTTGCCAATGATGACGGTGAATGGTGACGATGATTCATTTTAAAATTGAAAGCGAAAATTTTTGATTTCTCGTGCTACTTTTGTTCTTACAAAATTGTAAAAGGCATTGGTCATCATTTTGTCAAAGGGTGGTTAATATTATTTAATATTCGCGGCAGATATACTCGTACTGGTTTAAAATAAGGAACATTTAATCATCTATTCTTATAATTTTTTTGTTGGTGGATGAAGCGTATTGAGTAAATAACCAATGTAGGACGCGGGTTTCGCCCAGTAAGTAATGGTTGGTACAGATAAATGGTAGACAAATTCATATTATCGAGGTCAACCTTTGGAATTTAGCAAATACTAGTGACTTAAAGCCTATTTTTTTATTATAGCCGGATAAGATAGATGAGATGAAACCAAGGCCTAAAAACAACGATGTCTAACTAAAGGCGAAAAACTCTCATCAGCCGGTACTGCTATTCGGACAGAGTAGCTGGATTTACATACACTCGCTTTTGTTACTTATTTCTACGAGCACTGATAGATTTCCGTTGAAATATTTCTACTGTAGACATTTCGTCTTCCCCTTTTTTAGATCAGTTCATTATATCATTCGTGTGAATTAATTAGAACTTATTATGTGAAATATTCGTAGCAGATACAAACAAAGCGTTATTATTATATCGGGATACCATTTGGAATTTTATTTTTTGAATTCCAGAATTTCTTGTTTAAGTTTTCCTTAGCGTTATCTTGCAGCCAATAAATGGTTCAAAATTTATCAAACTCTCAACAGCTTTGTAATCCAACGAAAGATCAGTCATTCAGAAAGAGAAGGCATTTACATACATAAATTCTGTATTATCCTCAACACGTTTAGAGCGATCTGAATTACATTAGCCGCAGAACAAGTTGTTGGAGCATTCCCCTTTCTTTAGAATGGGAAGTTTGTAATTACATCTTTTCCATTAGCACAGTGTCTGTATTAGTTCGAATCGCGGGGAGTTTGTTGGATCAGAGGTAGGGCTCAGGCAACGTTTCTACTTCATGGTAAATGTGATATTTCGAACGTGTATTTTATTAAAATCTACGTGTGAAGGACGTGCGTGAAGATTACGAGACAGAATATAATTGATAGTTGTTATTCACCATCCACTTGTAGACACAAACCCTTAAATGTTTTGCTTAGACTGTTTGTAAATATTCATGAAGTACCTAGATAACCAAGGTAAAGTTAATGTTTAGAGGATGAGCGTCAAAGGGATCGATTTCATAAATATTATTTGCAACAATATCAGTTGGAGTAATAGCAGTCGCCACAATTCTCTGGAGTTTAATAGTCAAATATGTGACTATGACTAAGGCAACTCAGACCCTTAAAACGGCCCTAGCAAAGACACCTTTGCTTAGCTGTACATACAGCTAAAAATTAATATTTATCAAATCCAAAATGTATGTTAACAACTATTATATAACATTGTTAATAACTTATTGTATAAATCGAATGAATAAATAATAGAATGTTGTAGGATTTTTACTGTAAAAATATAAATAAATAAATCTTGTACTGTTTTATTTTGTATGGTATTATTAATAGAAGATAGTAATAATTAATTTTAATTTCATAAGAAACATGCAAAATTTACGTTAAATTTGACTGAGAGCATCATAAAAAAATTACCTACCGCGATAATTACTCGTATACTCATACTTTAATTATTTAAGTATAAAACAAAACATTTTCATGTCAAAAATTTAACAATAGTTGAGTTTCGCTAATACTACCTATCTAATTAGGTAGCTGATACAATCAATGCTGTACCAACTTTTAAGCAAATAAAGATTCTATTCTATTGAAAACATGATGGATTATTACTAAACTCACTCATGAAACATGTGCAATACAAATATTCCCATATCATGTTATGATCCGCAATTTCTAACAAAAAGCAATTCTGTTTATTTTCAACAACATACATACTTGTTTATTTACTATTGATTTGTTGAAGTATTCAAATCAATTAATTCCTTCCGTTCGCAAACAAATATAAACAGAACAATGATTTAGATTAATTTTCGTAAAATTTATGATTTAAATTAACATTCCATATTGCGTATTGTTGGTGATACAACTTTTATTATTATATTAACAAATACTAATGGCCTTTGTTTCAAAAACTTTTACTACTATTTCGATGCTTCCATGTTGAGGCCGAAGTTAAGACACTTACTTGATTCTCATAGTTATTGCGAAAGTATATTAAGTTGCATAAGTTTATACAGCACAAAGTTTCTGAGAACTTGCGACTTCTGTCATAGTCAAATTATAACCGGGCGGAATGCATTAACTTAATATGCGAATGCTTCTATCATTATAACTTCAACTATCGTCCTAAATAAGAGCATCCACGTTACACTGCAATAATAAAACAAAAACTAAAATACAACAATAAAGTCAATTATATAATAAAAATACCAAAACCTAAATAGTGTACAAAGTGTACTGCCCTCTCTTTATTTTCCTTCTCTTATGTCCATCCCATGGTAGTCGGTAAGAGATTGCCTCGAGCGATACGGCTGTCATTTGTAGTCTTATGTTAAATAATAGTTTGGTTTAAGATTTATCTCAGCCACTGCAAGTCAACTGCTGAGCCTATGTTCAGCAGTTCAGGAAGGCCTATGCCTTCCTCAAGGATCTCCACATTGGCCTATTGGAAGCGGCCAAAAAAGAGTAAAATAAAATAAATAAATGCACCCACATTTTTCCTGACGCGGTGTAAGAAAAAATCGACCCTAATGTATCCAGCACGTAGGCTAAGCCAGTCGATCTCGGCGTTCACATTTATCTGTTGGCGGTGTTTACCTAGCCGCCAAGTTTTTGTAACGAATTGGTTTAATTTAACACCCAACCAGTAACCCTGGCGCAAAATAAACTAGCTCTACAGAAGGACAAAGTTTCTGTCTGAAGTATATTCGTGCGTATTAAAGCGCTTTTAACGCTGGATGATTGCGACACTACGGTAGTAAAACTGTTGCTGAAGTTTTAAAATATTTTTAAAATGTTTTTTGTGTACCTAATAAATTAAACACCCTTAAACAGTCGGAAAAGTACGTTGCAACTCTTTGAAAATGGTGATATGGGCAACGTGAATTAAGCAAGGGTAAAAATAGATGTTTTTTTTATTCATTGCGATGAATTTAGAGACGAGCATGTCATTTACCTGATACGATACGACCGCTCATGGACAGTAGCAAAATGAAAAAATACCATGAATTATAAAGCAATGCTTGTGGCATTCCACTGCGCTCGCCATCCTGTAACATATGTTAAATCTCACTATGTCAAGTAGATGTTCAGGGTACAATGTCCTTTAAACCAGAACACACCAGTGCAGTGCATTTACACCGCTGTTTGGCGGAAAAAAAAATAATTTGTGGTGGTACCTACCCAGACCAGTTTACACATCAATTTTTACAAAGCAAACACAGACTTACATAAAATTGGTCTGACAGTATCAAATATATACTCAAATTTTGCTATACATGTGTCGTGCTTTGAGATTGAACCCATACTAAAGCAAACTGGCTAACAGCTCCAAAGCTGTAAATTCACAAAACGTCTACTATATTGTCGCACCAAATGAGGCTTCAAACCTCAAACAAAATACGAGCATGCGACAACTACACACGTCACTTCTACTTTCAGCACTCTGTTGTTTTGTGGCCACATTGTCTTTGGCTCTCTCGTTAATTGTGTGGTTCTCATTACATTAACACAACTATTGTCTTGATTATACTTGCTGGCGGCACTCGTCAAGTATACGCTTTGACAACCACATCCGTCATGGTACCCGTGAATAATTATGTTGAAATATTATGGCATAGTTAGTGTAGAACAGCCTGAATCTGTCTTACTGCGATAAAGACACATTATATGAAGTACGGACGGACATCGACCTACTGACCGGCTTCCTTTGTTTATTGATGTATTATCTGTATTTGTATCTGTATCAACCCATATACGTCCCACTGCAGGGCACCGACCTCTTCTACAATCGACAGTACGATTGAGACTTGTTAGGCCATATAATCCATCACGCTGGCCTAATGCCGGTTTGCGGACTTACATATCATAGAAATTCTAATAAATCGCTATGGTATGCAGGTTTCCTCACGATGTTTTCCTTCACGATTTTAGTGCGTGGTGATTGACTATCAATACACACATGTCTCCGAAAAGTCAGAGGTGTGTCCTGGGTTTCAAACCCGCAACCACCGTGAATATATTGGCAGCCGCGTTTGGTCCGTTACCAACAGGCTACCACGTACTACATGCATTATACCAATCTCTAAACATTTGATTTGTATTTTCGTACTAACATTTTATGTATCAGGATACCAAGCGGTCGTATCGCATACCATCAGACGAATGGGATGATTGTCTCACCATTCATTACTTTAAAAATTGAGTCGTTGTTTCGTAAGTAAAAAACTAACTTCCCAACTAAAGTAAAAGTTAATATGTACGTATTAACTAGTGTTGCCAGGTGTCCCGCTTTACGCGGGACGTCCCGCTTTTCAGGGGTTTGGTGACGCGTCCCGATTGAACCTTCGGCGGGACGCCAAATGTCCCGCTTTTTAACCCCTCTCAGAACGAATAAAAAACTAAATATTACACACTTTTATTTATAATCCGTACTGTATTTCGCGTTTTCCTACAATTATGAACCTACTTAGTATCTAATTCGATTCTAAAGTTGTTTCCATAGGCTGATTCCAAAAAAATACAGGACTTTGAATAAGTTCTCGCGGTTGGTTCACGAATTCCTAGCTTTCTTATTTTGTTAGTGAACTTATGTCTTCGTGAATATTAGCTAGCTCCAATGAAAATTCCTTCGTAACAATTTCAAGTTTCATACCGCTTAGAAAGTATTTCTGGCGAATTTTACTTTACGACATGTACATGTAGATGTAATTAAAAATAAAACCGCATCTTAACTTCACTTAATTCTCTACGAGCATTATAGCGAGCATAATTTGTCAGAATTCATATGCAAAGGCGTGTCGGAAAATATCAATTTTCATCTTGGAAATAAAGATCGCTCTGGTAAATCGAAAAAGTTATAGTCTGAGAATTTAAGGAATAACTCGATGAACACCCGTAGCAAACGCTAGAGGAAATGCAAATTTTTTGAAACATTTGGAGTAAGTAAAGAAACCTCTGCCTATCCATTCTGGAAAAAAGGCGTAAATTTATATATGTATGCATGGTATGAAACCATGGCGCCTCATTAATTGATCCCTCGAGAGATATGATACTTGGTCTGGTTGAGCTGCGCTTCCATTATTAAAATAATAACCAAAAACGGCTATTGTCTTTGAGAGCCCCCAGAGACGCGACGTTTTTCGATGTGATAAGTATATGCTGCTAGAAAAAGGGATCGTAATAATGTATGAAAGCAAAAAAATATATAATATCATTCCCTCTTTTTTAATAGGCGTCCCGCTGAAGAACTCATAATCCTGCTTATTTTAATGTCCTGTCCCGAATTTTCAAAAACTAAACCTGGCAACACTAGTATTAACTGATAACATCAGGTCCCAGAAATATACCGTCAAAACAGGCACTGTCTTAATATTTCAAAGCATGTGAGAAAATTAATATCTAAAAATAATCTATACTAATATTATAGAGCTGCAGAGTTTCTTAAACGCGCTAATCTCTGGATAACTGGTCCGATTTGAATGATTCTTTCAGTGTTGGGTAGTCCATTTATCGAGGAAGGCTATAGGCTATATCATCACGCTATAACCTATAGTAGGAAAGCAGTAGTGATATTTCTAGCAAATACGAGGAAATTTTGTTCGCTTTTCGTTGTCCGATTGGTTGATATTCTAAACTGATAGTCAGAGTTAAACATTTTGACCGCCATTTTAAAACGTGTATGCACCCGGGCGGAGCCGGGCCCGACCGCTAGTAATTAATAAACAGAGTAATATAAACTGTCCGGCAAACAAAACGTAGCATTAAAACGAAAGTTAAACGTTAAATATTTCATAGTTAAAAACAAACATGAAAATCTCTTTAAATTCACACAGTCGTTGCTAATCCGCTAATGGCGCTGTCGCAATATTTTATAACAAAGCAGAACAAACTGAAAGTTAGTGAAAACTATTTTATTTGAAACTTCGTCCTACCTGTCTTTCGGAGCGCGATTCGAAACAATATAATCGGAAAGTTTTTGTTCCGCGTGATCTACAATCGGGAACTAACTCGACAAGTGGCTCGGAATCATAAAGTTATGCCGCAAATTTCGATGAAACCACTCACGTGTTACTTTTAATTAAATCTAAGTTCCGTTAATCTATCGCAGATCGCAGAACGAAGAAGAGAATTTGATTTTAATTAAACAGAGTTCCAGCTCGCTACTTTATATTATAAACTTTAATTGAAATATAATTCACCGATCACGGGTAAGGGAAGTTTGTTTTCTTCCGCAACACGCCTGTTCCCGACAAACCCATTATCCTTGTAGACGCTCATATTTCCAATTATATTATTGTCAACGGAGCGTGTGTTTCATACGAAACGTTTGTGCCTGCTGCTCCCGTTTTATATATGCCTAGGCCCGAATGAAGTTTTAATAATGAATGTTGTTTTAAAAGCTTGGAACGCGGATTCACCTAGTATATTTTGTTTTTTTACGAATGTCGAAACTAAATAACTGGACACCAGAATTAAACATTGGATAGCATTCCAATTGTATCAATTTAAATTCACGATAGGAGATTGGCAATGCCCTAAATTCTCACTCAATTCTCAATATCACACAACATGATAACAGAAAAAGTTATTATATTTTACTATACACCTACGGCCTTATTCATAAACAGTTAATAAACTTATTTCAATTACACAATGTTTTGCCATCTTCGCTCAAACTGGATTCTAAAGTCGTTCAAAAAACAGAAAACATTCGATAGTTAAACTAGATTTATAAGTATAAATATGGCCGTTAAATTTCTATTTTCATAATATTTCATCCTTTGAATCAAAACAAGCGTATAAAATATATATTACATGGGTATAAAATCTACCAGTGTATCGTAACAACATTTTCAGTCTTCAGACTTTACACTTATTATTTCATATTAAGATAAGTGTTATATCGAAAACTACCGTAGAATTATTCAGTAAAATACATGAATCGTACCTGTAGCTTGTCAGCTAAGAACACAGTAAAAATAAGCCCAGTGCACACAGAACGGAGTTCACTGCATAAATTCTGATCTCAACTAAGAGCAGTAAGCGATTCGTCAATACGACGCGTTGGGCCCACCATCCAACTGATCTCACAGTAAATGTATGAAACTGATTCTGAATTTTTGCGAAGTTTAGAATGCAGTACGTTATTTCTAACAGTTTCAGTTTGTAGATGTGTTAATATTTTATCGTAGTAAATTATAGTTTCAGCGGAAAGATTCTTCAAACGAGGCTTAAAAACAGTACTCTCCTTAAGGTAGGCAGCGACTTAGTTGTGCTGGCCCCCTGGTACTGTTGAGGTCCATGAGCAGCGGTAACCGCTTTCCATCAGGTGGACTGCTGGCTCGTCTGGATAAAAAGGCAATTAAAAAAATAGTGATGGTCAACATACAGTTTCTGGGTTTTTTCTATCGCTTTTGATTTATGCTCCAATTCTAAATATTCAAGGTAGTCCCCATTTTATTATTAAACACGGATATACTTCGGCCTAATATGACATTCCTGTTGAGGAACCCCACTGCTTTTTAAAGCAAACAGAATGAAAAATGTAGTATACAGATGAGTGCACAGACTAATAAACTGAAGGTAGATCCTAGACAGATAGTAGTATATTATTTAAATATAAGTGTGCGAGCTACCCTCACCACTATTGCACTGACAGACAGCAGACTGAGTGGACGGGTCTCAGACACTGGAAACAACCACTTTGTTTCATTTAAACTATCAATACCTAAACACCTGAACATATCAAACAAAATAATCGATTCAATTCTAAAGTCTTGGGATAAAGTTAGTCCCTGGCTTAATTAATAAGGCCACTAGAGGATTGGAGATAACTAAAAGTTTGATTGAAAGAACTTCAACCCATCAGGCATAGTTTATCACCATAGAAAATATTTTTAAAATAGTACCACAGTGTATCTTAATTGAGCGTACTAACCTCACGAATGTTAAAGGTTGGTTTACAAAGAATTGTAGGTCGAACTAAACCCGAATTAGGAAGTAATAAAAGAAATCAACTAGATTTACTTGCAAAGTTGCTAGAATCTGAAACTCAAAGCTAACGCTTCTAAAGTTTCTTAGTCGATATTTGTTGTAAGTAGAGCAATAAATAGTAATATAATTAACTGGAGTAAGGATAGTAGAAATAAATATTTTATGCATCCTAAATTAAGTTACCTTCCACCGGGGTGGCATAACACGGGTTGATAAATGTAACAATTATGAGTGCTAAGCCACGCTGTTCTCAGTCATAAGTCAACATGAATGGGCTGGCTTGTCCGGGGTGGTACCACTGTCTCAAAGGAGATCGATGTGTAAAGGTGTGAAGTGAAGCAAACAGGTCACCAAGTGATGGTCACTTGATGACCTGTTTGCTCGTTTGCCGGACTTGTTTTATAAAAAAAAAATCTTGGAAATTATTGTAGATACTTCTTAAGTAGACTTAGTAGTTAAAACAAGTGTCAACTTACCTTGATACACACGGCATTTTAAATGTACGAAGATTAATAATAATGCAACCTGTGATCTTTGTAATATTCATCCGCTCACATACATTACATCATACATGTCACTTCACCTCTATTTTAAACAAAATTAATTGCATTTAAATTTTCAATCAAAATTCAAATTGCACCAATCACTAAATCAATCCGAACAATTATTTAACTGTTTTATTACCAGACTAAATAAATCGGTGGTCGTTAATATTTGATATTCAATTGAACCTTTGTTTGCTTATCGCGTTTAGTAAATAATGCAAATTGGCACGATAGTACCGTGTTGTGTAAAATACGCCGACAGCTATAATGAAGCCATGCCTAGTAATTATACATTTGGGCTATCCACACAAGACCATTGGGACGATTTTAGTGCTCCGGTTTTGTTATTCGATGAGAGAAATTAATGCTGAATAAACAGATGGATATTAGTTTAAATGATTACTCATATAAAAGCTTTTTATGTTTAGTAGCACAAAAGGTTTTTTGTTTAGGTTTGCCCACATTACTATTATTCCTGGGCATATGTCTCACCCTATATTATTTTTGCTTTTAGGCCTATGTATCTCGGTGGTAACAATAAACTGTTACGCACGGTTTTCACAATACTTATGGTCCATTAAGAAATTTAATTTGACTAACGTGTATGTTTTCCTTTAAAAACCAATTCACCATAAAATGGTAATTAATATTCTAGTAAAATACTAATGAGAAAAGGATATAAATAATAATATAACAAATTTTGTACATAAATATGAATTACTATGTATATTGAATTGTTATAAGGGCTATTTAATTGCCTACATGACCAATAAACAAATTTCATGTCATTTCGATAGACGAATAACTCTATACACATACTGATGAATTTTAAAGACTCTTATCCTACATCCTTGCTCAATAAAAACTTGCAATCCCCATAGGTCCTCACCATGCTAAAACTCATTCATCACGGCTCGGATTTGCTTGTTCCTAATATTTCATAAGTATTTAAACGTTTGAACGCGAACAAAGAATGAAAAGAACGTTAAAAGAACACGCGAAACTCTATCCCATACAAAATTCACTGCACGCCTTTCCATGTAACACTGGTATAACGTAAATAATACCACCGCTTTATGTGCAAATATGAATTCTTGATTAAATTACTTTCTCCTTTGTTGCTTTACGGTTGAAGAATCTTTGTAATGCTAAGCCCAACTGCATAATATATGAAGAGACAAAAACAAACTCAATATGTTTGCATGATAAATGGAAAACGGAGTAATATTTTGTCTTTTAAGCGCTTGACACACATAAGGCCGCAGTAAAAGGATAAGCAAAATTACGAATTTATCAGATCTCCATTTCCATTAAATCGTTCGATTTTACGTTCAGGTACTTCGTTCGCGAGGCTTTATTAAATTTTTTCATACTTTGTAAAAAATAGGGGCCGCGGGCGTAATCTTTGAGACGTATTCTCAAAATACAGAAAGGATGGTTATTTGACTATTTTGAGGTTATATAATTTATTGTTCAGCAAATTTTTTTTGTTAATACAAGTATGCATTACAACAGTTTTTAAAACAAACATTCATTGAACGAAATTTGTGTATTATTCTCTGATTATTATTACATAACGTGGGAAAACTCATCATAGCGACCCACGCAAATGTATCCCGCTTCAGGCTTCGTATGTGTTTATACGATTTAGAGTAAAACACATCTATATTGACCGATGGGACTATGAACTGCGGTGTATATATTAATAAATGCATAAGGTATAATTTATTATAACTCCGTGGCGCAGTTGGTTAGATGCCACCTGTGAAACGAGAGGCCGCGGGTTCGATCCACGCACCGAGAAAAATGTATGTGTGGCCCACAAATATTTGTTCGGGGTTTTGGTGTTCGTGAGACCGAAAAGCCTCTCGTAATTCCTGATACCCACGACACAAGACTCGATCATAGTGTGGGGTCAGGACTTTATATGTGACTGTTGGGTGTTATTTATTTATTTATAATATCCTTTAGTTATTCACATGTAAACAGAAATCAAAAGACGTAAGTCTCTAATACTTTCAACCAGGCAAAACCCTACTCTGAATCTAATACATGTTATTTCCACGAATCGGTTACGCAAAAATAATTATCCTGATATTTTTGACTGCTAAGTATGTTTAAATCGGTGCTCTAAACCACTCTTAATTTTAGGAAGCTTATTCTGCCATCGCAAATGAGAAGAGCTTTGATGTCAAAGCGAAATTAAATTGGGCAAGGACGAAAAGGTTTTGTTTTACTTACTGTGTCAGTACATTGATATAACAACCGTAGGGAAAAGTAGGGTGGTTTCCGAGGTCCCCGAGTAAAGGGGGCCATTAAATGACCTGGGACAGTGATTGTCAAAGTTTCACGCTCCTTGGTAGATGCTCGAAGCTTGCGAGGGGGCAACATGGGTTTTACAAAAGGGGCGTCAAGGAACAATAAAGAGGAGAAAAAATATTGATGTCATATAAAAAATATTTTTAAATCATTCAGCTAATCAATTAGTTCAATATTCAAAACGGTTTGGTACGGTATAATGTCTATTAATAGGGATAACTGCTTTCGATTATTTTTAAACTGCACTGCAGATGCATTGTAGTCACTTTGTTATCTCAGTATAAAAAATATACTCGTACTGTAAAAAGAACAAAAAAGATCGAGGCCCTTTACTATCCCTTTACTCCTAATGGGGATAGTGCTCAATGTAAGTTTGAGAACCTATGACCTAAAAAAGTTGTTATTTTCGTGTTTTTATTATGGGGTCGTACCTCTATGGTTTCTGGTTACAGGACGTGGTTTTAACTTACTATACTAAGGCTCAGTTACACAAACTAACTTTGCCAATACCTTTGACCTTGAAAATGTCAATCTTAATTAGCAAGATCAAATACGTCTCATATGTATAGCGATGACTTTTCCAAAGGCAAAGGTATTGGAAAAGTAAGTTTGTACAACTCAGCCTTACATGTTCAAAATATCAAGAGTCAAACTAAAGGCTTTGTTCAAATAAATAAATACATTCAAAAATTCATCGCTAAAATGACGACGTACAAAATGATAAATCATTTACCATTGCGTGACTTTTTTAAATCACTGTAGCAATGCTGTTAGGTCCCGCCGCTCTCGAGCCAACTGCCATATACAAATACATGCAACAGTAAATTCAGTACCACCTCGGCCAGTCGATGATTGATTGCGGATATCCCTTGATTGAAACGGAATATTTGATATTTAACCACTTAAATATTGATTTGTCAGATATATCGCATCCATTGGGTTAAATTCAATTACATTTGAATTCAATACATCATTTTGTAATTATGTTAGAGCAGGAAATTATGTAAAACGGTATCGCACAGTTTAATATCGTGTCAGTTTTGATTGATGTTTCAATTCGGTGAATTTGCAGTTATTGTTTTTACGATAGTAATTTTGCAGTTTGGCAATTACAATTATTTTATGCTAGCGGTCCGGCTCGACACCGACCGGGTTTGTAAATATTACACGGCCTAAGTTCATCAAGGATAATGTAGGATTCTAATGGTGAAAGAATTTTTCAATTCGGTCAAGTAACTTCAGAGCCTATTCTATGCAAATAATAAAATGATTCCTGTTTATAATACTGTTTATAATCCGCGAGACACTCACGTGGTTCACTAGAACAGGTCTTTGTCTGCTGTGTAACTTGCAACTACTAGGATGTTGTGTGGCGAAATTGGGAAGCACAAATAAAAGTAAAAAAAAATCAACATGTCGCATTGTTTGACATAATTTTCATAATGTAAACAATGAGCATTTATACTAGTAATTTAATAGAAATAACGTATCCAATATGATAACAAGTGAAGAGAAGATCGTAGATTAAATATTATTATATAGTGACCTCTATGGGGACCGATAAGAATGTTCCAAAACCAGCATTTTTTTTTATAGTTTTTTCGTTCTAAATTTTTGTGGAGGGTAGTTGGACATTACTTTCATTCTGGTAGCATCTTCTATATTTCAGTCTCGTGTGCGCTGTGTGTACTAATAGCGCGTGTTCAGCTGCCGAGCTGGACTTTCGGTTCATTTGTTGTTCGTAGACTGTTTGGTGCAAAGTGGTGTTTAGTGTACAAGTTCAGTGGACGAGTTATTTGTGATTAGTTCTTTATAGTGTTCTATTGGGTGTAAAATAGTGTTTAGTGTATTATCAGTGTTGACCTCGTGGTCATAGTATACTAGTGGATCAGTGATGTGTCAGACAAGCATTGTCGTCGGCGCCGCTCGTCGTGCTTCGGGAAGGCGACTCAGGTGAGTACCTTATATTTTGCCTCTCGATGGGGTTATTGTGTTTTCGCTGTAGTTTTATCGTGTGCATATTAGTGTTTAGTGTAGTATTGTAGACCTTATGTAGTTAGTGGACTATTAGTGTGTATAGCCCAGCACTGTCGTCGACACAGAACCGGCTTCGGGAACGAGACTGCGGTAAGTAGCTTTGATATTTCACTTTTTGTCTGGATTATTGTATTTTTGATTTCAAAATGTGTTTAATTATCACTGCCTATGTTTTATATAGTTAAGGTTTAAGGAGTCGAAATTAAGAAATAAAAATCTAAAACACATACTATAAAAAAACTTGAAAATGTTTTAGTATTCAGCGCAAAATAAATTTAAATAATCTATTAAGCAAAACAAACATTAAAATTCTGACACAAAACTGGTCATATGCTATTACAATTTTGGATATATTCCGTTCCGGGAATTAAATAGCCAGAAAACATAAAATAACAGACACAATACAACAAAAACCCGACAGATTACACATACATAAGCACCCATACGTCAGGAACGTCAGTAATCAGCAATCGTCAAACATGATCCTCCATAATACAGTGTAACAATCGAGTACATATGTAAAACGTGTACCGTCAGTATAGGCTGATTAGAATGGACCGAAGTTACATAGGGGTGTTGAGTAAAGGCGGCATTCAGAATGCCGAAACGGCGTAACCTGCATTTAAATTGTAAAGCAAACAGCGCCGAATTGAACAGACAAACAAAAGGAACTCCGTATTTCATGTTATGTGTTGAATTGGTGTTCCGAATACGACAGACATTGCTTCCTGTTGATACCAAGAATTAGGTGTTGGTGTTTTTGTTTTATGGTAAAGTTTGATGTTTTAGCCAACGAGGAAAGAGGCACCTTATATCCCTTCCCTCTTCCCCCCCTTTATCCTCCTGCTCCGATTAGGGTCGGCAACACATCCATGATCCAAGTGTTACGGATGTGAATGGTCAGCAGTGATCACTTACTATCAGGAGACCTCTTTGCTAATTTGCCGGAACTATTGTATAAAAAAAAATCACGAGTAGATTTAAATATCATTCCTGGGGAGTTTTCTTTCTTTCCTTAACCCCGTATGGTAACCGACAATTATTTTTTTATATTGTTTTTATTATTTGGACAACTATTGTATTTCGCATATTATGCACTTCACTTGCAAATTTAACATTCAAGTTTAAAAAAAAATGGCTTCTTTAGTACTCGTTTGGGCACGGTGGGCGTGAATGGGTTAAAAAAAATACGTTATAGTCACAAATTCGGCCCTAAATAAAAGGCTGATCAATTCATTTTTTTGCCTATGGCTAAATTGGGGAACAGCATGCGAGCTTACTACGAGTACTATCCAACTGTACCGTTCCGTTTGACGTTTCATACTTTTCAAGTTTAAATCAATTCATGTTCACTCAAATCCATGGTTTTACGGAAAAATATATTGTTTTATATATTTTTTATTCTTTACTGCACACAAAAAAGGACAAATATTGATATTGTGTGAGTTACAACTGCACAAAGTTAAAAAATATGAAATGCCAACGGTACCTATTAGTTCAGTTAAATTATGGTTCCGTTCTTCATATAGTGTCCTTCTGCTGCAATGTTGAAAAACAGTTTAATAGGCCTGAATTATTGTATCGAATAGCAAGATATTATTGTAAAAGTGCACGCATGCAGATGTAAAGATACCCCCTGTATTATACATATGTAAAACTAGATAATCCGTGTATAATTCAAAAGACCGCATTACTTAGAATTATAACGTTTTATAAAACATTTGAATATTCCGGTTACGAGACATCTTCAAAGAACATTTATTCGAAAGAAATTTCGTCGTGTTATGGTTTCTCGTTTTGTGGGAATGTTTGGTTTTATTGCGACCGCAGTTTATTGCCGAAGAAATGCGAATATGTAGTTAATATTTTTTTTAGTTCATTTGCTATTCATATTTTCAGATATTTGATGGTCTAATCTAAAATAATAAAATATTAGTCAGTTATTTAATCAAATGAATATTGTTTATCACACACCTACCCAGGCTTACATATGAGAGACCTACTAAATACCAATATATACTATAACTAGTTATATCTTGTCTTTCATTGTATCTTTTTTTTAAGATAAATAATAATTAATAATAAATAACACCCAACATTCACATACATAGTCCTGACCCCACACTAAGATCAGGTCTTGTGTCGTGGGTATCAGAAGCTAAAAGAGAATTTTCGGTCTCATAAATATCTGTTTCCATGCGGGAATCGAACCCGCTGCCTCTCGTAACTCGTTTTACAACCAGCATCTAACCAACTAACGCCACAAAAACTGTTAAATTAAAAAAAAACTTAGTAACCCTTCTGACTCAGTTAAGTTTGATGTGTTCCAAATATATTGTAAAGTAGCGTCTACTGTATTGCAATAAAACGTATAAATTTAAAAAGTTCATTTTGTTTCATCGCCAGGACTGAAACGCTCCTATGAATAATATTAACATACCGTACGAACTACTTGGAATCTAAGTCATTCAAAGCGCGGAATATACTACACTCTTTATTAGTTTATGCTTCAAGTTTCATATAAATGCTTAAAATTGTTCCTACGTTGTTTGTTTGTGTTACATTGTCTTTGTAAACTTTTTAATATAAAGCTTTTGACAGCCTCATTTTTTAAAACTGCCGGGATAATAAAGGCTGCAGGTTCTATTCTCGCTTCAGGATTCAATATTATTTTCATATTTGGGTATTATGGGACCAAAAAATGTCCTGTAGTTTTAAATACCTATACACAAACATTTTGCTCTCCATATTGTTTTTCAGTTATTTAAGATGTTTACGAAGATATATGTAATTTTTGTTAGAAGATAACATTGAAAAACCGCTAAGGTTTATATTTATGCTGTCAGGTGTTAACAATGGGGTTATTACTAGATATTGCGAACAAAAATATACATATACAATGTACTCTGTGACTTTCATCTTAGTATTGAAGTGGACTGTATGTTATTGTATATATATACTAGCTATAATAAAACTTTATATTTCTAAAATAAAAGATTTTTTCTAAAATAAATGTAGTCTAAGTTACTCCTTATTATATCAGCTACCTGACAATAAAAGTCTCGTCAAAATCGGTCCAGCCATTTCAGAGATTAGCTGGAACAAACAGACAGACAGACAGGCAGACAAAAAAATCTAAGGTCGTTTTTGTTATAGGTATCGTATATATAACGATATGTAGTTGGACATTTTTTTATTTTCACTTTACAAACAGATACTTCAATTTTATTTATATGTTTAGATATATAACTAATGTAACAAATAATGACGTTTAATAACTGTATGTTATTATTTGCGTTATTTATTATTCTTATATTAAAACAGTAAGTAACAGAATTATCAGAAACCTCAAAAAACAAATCAGTTGAACTATGTTAGCTTTCAATTCTAAATCAACGTGGGGTAGTATTTTAATCACTGAATCGAACATTGTTGATTTTAAATGTGTTTGGACGAAATACTTCAAAAATGAGCATGATAAATTCGTAGCGTATATTATTTATTTGAAAAGTATTTGACGGGTTGACAAGTTCATACATGCGTGTAGAAATATTAATAAATGAAAATCACATGCAGACTTCAAAATGATACGTTAAATCACACTACTGACATGATATTATCATATTTCGAAAATATTAGTTTTTACAGAAAAGGCTGGTACTAACAATACCTACCCTTGTTTTAAATTAGCATAAAATCATAAAGGTAGTTACCAGGTATATGTAAGGGGCGTATGCGTAATTTCTTCGAAACTGATTTTAATTTACATTAATTTAAACGGACACAAATTTCATCAACGGAACTAATTTTGTGTAATCTTTCTATCTTTCGCGTCCAAGTATCATTTTTTTTAATAATGACACAATTGGCAATAGTACGTTAAAACAATTTCGTCAACTTTCAGCTCAACCATTTCCCCAAGGACTCGAGTTTCAAATATTGTCACTACACAATTAAATACTAACGACCCCACTTAAACTAACGCTAACCACTTACATGCCAGTAATCAAACTTTAACAACCGCAAACCCTAAATAAAGCTTAGAAACGTTACTTGAAATTCTAGTATAGCTGTTTAGAATAAGATGTTGTTCAACTATTGTGCCAACTCATATACGTCCCACTGCAGGGCACGAGTCTCCTCTACAATCAAGAGTACAATTGAGACACATAACCCCTGTTATGCCATATAGTCCACCATTCTGGTCTAGTGCGGGCTGGCGGACTTTACATACCTTAGAAAATATTACAAATGGTATGCAGGTTTCTTCATGATATTTTATCACAGTTATAGTATCAATACACACAAGTCTCCGAAAAGTTAGAAGTCTGTGTCTTGGGATTAAGAACCCGCGGCCACCGTGAATAAGTAAGCAGTCCTCTCTGGTCAGTTTACCAACAGGCTACCACGCTCTTCCATGTGTGCATGCCTACCTACTATTATTTTATCTAAGAATTATCAAATCTATGTCTGATTTGTCAGAAGTGATTGCAAAAATAATACAGGAATTATCTCTAAAAATAGTGATGGCAAACTTCCTGAAGAATTATGCTGATCTAAGTGACTTATACAAGAACTTCAAAGGTCAAGTCTATTAACCCGAAATATGCCACACCAGTTTGGTGGACTACAGGCTTATGTCCTCAGTCCATTCATTTGTGAATAAAACTTGCGCTTATCATGTATAACAGTCATTAAACATTTTATATCAACAGATATTTAACATCCCAATAAAAACATTTATAATAAACGAGTCCAGGCATTATTGAATATAACATAAGAATGCAATCATTATACCTCTTTTTTATTGCGTTTTAAAAGTAATAGAACACCATATAAGAAATGTCCTTAGTAACTTCAATTATTAAAATCTATCCAAAAAATAAAAAACCATTGCAAGAGAAAACGACGTTTACTCCACAATTCATGTTGATGTCTGGTTAAGGCGTAATAATTCATGAAACTCCAGCTCAAGCAAATTCAAGATAAACAATCTCACATCCATTAGTTGAATTAAGTAAAGATCAAATACACTTCATAACAAGTTGGTGCGGCGGAACTCGGCGAAATCTTATGATGGACGAGGAACAAGATGTGCTTACATAATGATAAACATGGCGTTGTAGTAGATTCATAGTGGGTACCAAGGTTGCTGCAGGTAAACGTTTTGGTCAATTGGTTTAGAAGATTCATTTAATTATTTAAATCTTTATTGTACACACACTTAAACTACTATACAGAAACAATATAAAAATACAAATGGCGGTCTTATTGCTCTATAGCAATGTCTTACAGACAACCATGGGATGAATTTAAAAGAAGGAGGGAGAGAGGGCAGTGTAATTGTAATAATCATGTGATTGTAATAAAAAAAAATATATGGAAATTATACGGTTACACTAGCTTTATTTTAGAACATAATATTATGTTCCCAAAAACATATTTTGGACTGACACGGTGGCGTAGTTGTACTACGGTAAGCTTACAAAGCAGAGGTCTCGGGTTCGAATCCCGGGTCGAACAAAGTGATATTGGATTTTTCGTTTCATTATTACAAGCCCGGAGTCGTGAATTTGTGCCCGACATGGCGATACGCTCGCCCTATCACATCGTAGGATCGTCGGAACATACATGGTGAATTGTCCAGGCACCTTTGCCTACCACTTGGGTAAAAGGCGTGAGTTTATGTATGTATGTATTTAAAAAAATATTTATATTAAAATAATATAATTAATTTAATATATTATCGAAAATAAAAGGAATAAAGTAGCCTTGTGAAACGCAAAATAAAGTTGAAGAATATTAGTAATTGATTTCAGGTATATTGAACTACTGAAGACTTAAAAATTTAATATTCCAAAATTAAATTGGTGAAATCAGTGAACAGTAATTTGATTTTGATCTAATATTAGTAATGTTTTGAACAACTGAGTTGAATAGGTTTAATAAAAAACTAAGAGCTGCACGATTACAAATTCCTTGGAAAGAGTAATAACGATGCAGTAAGATTTGGATTCAAAAGAAAAAATCTGCAATCGCATGATTGGCTAAGCGATAGAGAATCTTCCTTTAGGCTACATGTATAAATTAAAATATTTTACAATCAATTCATAATCTATTAATGGTTTCATTTGTAAGTCCAAAGAAGCACACAAGCCATCTGGATGAAAAGTTGACAGCAATACCTTATGTATGCCTAAGCAGCATGCTAGGGAATACTTGTATACATCATTAAAAAAGGGATATGCTAAATAAATTCTCAGTAATGTACCTCACAAATGAAATATAATTTTAAACAATTTTACGACACCGACGCACTCAACCAATAAACTATGCATTACGTAGCGACGGGCAAAATAGCTCCTCATCCGTACTATCACTTTTCGCGTGCTTAGTAGTAAAGTTTTCGCTTTGAAGGCGAAGTTGGCGCCGGAGCGGCATTTCCTTGCTAATTAACGAGCTGCCAGTAGCTGCATTGTTACGTTCATCTTTCGCTCGGTTGGACGAAGTAAACTTTGTATTTCATAAAGTATGATTCCCATTGATGGAAGTCTAGCAGTTACAGCTAATCCTTTTTTGTTGATAAAATTTTCTCGGTGGTTTCCTCATTGTAAGTTTGAGGTTTTATGTCGTAAATGTTTGTGTAGTGTGTAAACAATATCTTACCATTCAAGGACAGTCCCCTGGAAATTTTATCATCGATCGGTAAAGTGATGAATAGTTGAAGCTTTTTTCCTAGAAAGGGAAGGCAGGGATTCTACTAGCAAACTCAAGTTTCACTTTGTGTTTTCCTTCCCACGATGTGATAAGAGACGAGACTATCACCATTTCTGGACTCCGGACTGATATTGGATAGAAAAATCCAAGATCCGACCCGGAGTTTGAACCCGAGACCTGAGCTTTGCAATCGTACCTTTTTTTTTTTTTATTGCTATGAATGGCGAGACGAGCATGCCGTTCGCCTGATGGTAAGCGATACGACCGCTCATGAACAGTAGCAAAACCAAACAACCCCTTGAATTACAAAGCAATGCTTGGCACTCCACTGCGCTCGCCATCCTGAGACATAAGATGTTAAGTCTCAATATGTCCAGTAGTTACTCTGGCTACAATGCCCTTCAACCCGAAACACAACAGTGCGTTTACACTGCTGTTTGACGGGAGTAATAGACACTGCGGTGGTACCCACCCAGATGGCTTCTCACATAATATGAGAGACCTACCACCAGTATAGTACCTGATTACAACTACGCTAATGATTCAATCAGTTCACTGATTTGACGGATGACCGTATCACTTTAAATGTATGTCCTATCTACATTTCGTATAGTTAATAAGCATACATATCGATTCTCAAAACGCAATTAGCACAAGTAAGTGCACATTTCTAATTGCAAATAGAATAGAATAAATTAATGAATTCTATTCTCTACTAGGTTAAAGCAACTTTTATTCATTACGTGTGTACTCTTTAGTTGGAAATTCCTCACTTTGCGAACTCTCGCCGTGTACTCTGAGGTTCATTTAGATTTCCTTCAAAGGAAACATAACTATTACCGTGAAAATTAAGGTATGACTTTAAGTTGCTCATACTCGAATGGAGTACATCTTCGCAAGTTTTCCTTATTGACAAAAGTAACTAATTTATTTTATTTCAGTGCACCCTTAGCATTTGTTTTTATTTTACATAAGTACATACATACATACATAATCGTCACGCCTGTATCCCATAGGGGTAGGCAGAGACTATAGACCGCCACTTTGCTCGATCCTGACATACTACTTTCGCTTCATCCACTTTCATCAACGTCTTCATGCATTCTCGTCGGTTCAGGGTACTTTTGACCTGATCCTTTACATAAGTAGCAATCATATTTTTTGTAATAAATAAAATAAATACAACAAACAGTCACATATATAGTCCTGACCCCACTTTAAGATCAATATAATTATAATGTCGCGGGTATCAGAAACTACGAGAGACTTTTCAGCCTCACAAATACCCAAACCGGAGACAAATTCTTGTGGGCCTCACCAACATTTGTCTCGGTGCGAGGATCGAACTCGTGGCCTCTCGTTTCACAGCCCGGGTCTAACCAACTGCGCCAGAGGCTGTCAATATAAAAATAATAATTCATTGTTTCTATTTAACATAACATTTGCATAATTTTGTTTGTAACTTTGTTATCACTCAATAACAACCCAGGCACAGCTATTGAATTATTAAGTATTTTGTCCTAATAATATTATCAAATATTTCAGTATTAATAAAAAGATGTTGTGCGTTCTTTACACCTTAAAAATTTAACAGCTTTTTTTGCAGTATCTTCAAAAATATTTTTGCTTTGCACTAGCAAGATTGTTCTGAAATTAAATAGCTTAGTTCACAAAGAGTTTCTAATTTTATGCAAACGAGTGTCATGCAGTATGAATTTATTTTAAATTTTAATTTTCGTACATCACTTTTCGTTGTAAAACTACTTATTACATTTACTCTCGTGGGATTTCAAAAGTAAATTGCATTAATTAGTAGAAACTTGATTAACTTTTATATTCTTGCTGTTGCAATGTTAATTGTTATGGTTTCAGCGACATTCTGGGTGGAATCTGAATAAACTATTGGGAATATCAGCCTCCATATTATTATACAAATATAATTTTTGAAATGACATTAAAACAGCGTTGGTTATCACTTTAAGGAATAAAGAAAAATTATAGGAAAAAAAAATCTCAAGAAGTATTTTACTATGGTTGAAAACATTAAAATCATTTTCTATTCCACCTATTTTAATCCGAAATATAAGAAGAAGGTATCCCGTTCCTAAACCAAATACTCACCCAACCATATAAATTTACTTAAACTCCGATTGAACTTACAAAACGAAATAAAACATTAAGTCGGGAATTGTAAAGAGAACAAAACGTTTGCCAATCTATCTTTGGATTGCGGGTCAAGTTAATGTTGGTTACAGACCAATTTCGTATCGGCGCCTTCTTCGAACGGACGGAGTGGTAAAGTTGGAAGTCATTAACTCCGTTTAAGTTCGTTACTCCGCTTGGTTCACCAATGCAAGATGGTACAACCGTCTGAGCACAGCTGCGTTCGAAAATGAACAAAATAGGATAATGAGAGGCCGCCCTCGGTTCGAGACTGACGTTCGAGAAATGTTTAACAAAAATAAACTCTCTTTTCCCTATTTACGCTTTTTATGAATCGTTATGTGTTTGTAAGATACTGTTTGTTTTATGGGCTTTGGGTTTGTGAGGTTAGGGTTTTATTGCGAAATTTAATTAATATTGCGATTATAATAGCATTATGACGTCAAATATGAAATAATAAACCAAAAAAAAAAAACAACTTCTGGTCGACGTGTCATCACAATCCATTTATCTTACAATATTAAATAGTGTAAGTACAAACATACCATAAATAGAAACTTATTGTAATATACAATAATCAAAATACTATCCAAATTGATTCAATAATATTTTTTTCTTTTTACTCACTTAATAAATACAAGCAACATTACAATAAGCATATATATCAACGTAGATATATGAACTAGCCCACTGCGACAACCATGTTGAGCCAAAGGTATTTCAATTAGAACAGCACAAACCTAAAAAAACAACGTAAAAAGTTAAGCTCAGTTGTAAACTGCCAAACAATGCACCTCTTATATAAAATAAAGTAAGAAAATGTACGAAAAGATCCCCTACCTCTGCCATCACAATTATCTCGAACAACAGAGAACACTAAAGTGTAAAGAACAAGTGTAATATATGGCATTTTATACTTTACAGAGACACTGAATGAACATAACAGTGTACGGATTAAATGTCAAAATGCCTTCTTGCTTTCTTAGTTTTTATGTCTTTGTATCTTGTCATTGCAAATGGGTTTTTGATTCATTAATAGAATTGGTAACATTGTTTATTACAATATACTTTAAGGAATACTATGATATCCATTCTGCATTGGAATGAGTTCACAATTTTTAGAGTAACTATTGATTTTAATTATACTGTAACTGTAAAAGCTCATAAACGTCTCAATGTAGGAAACGGGCCTCCTCTACAATTGAGAGTACGATTGAAGGTGGTTGCCATATAGTCCATGTGGGCTTCGTGATTTTAATTATAATTATACCATAAATATTTTCGCATAGAATGACAACAAACAATGAAGATAATTAATTCTGCGCCTTATGTGTTTTTTTATACTGTTGAGTGCTATAAAGTGTATTTGTGGAGGCTTAATAGTAGATAACCTAAAAAGATGAAATACTAATCGTAAAAGGGGTGCGTAACGGGACAAATACCTAGGTAGGTACCACCGCAATTGTCTATTTCTCCCGTCAAACAGTAGTGTAAAAGCTCTGTTGTGTTGAAGGACACTATAGCCAGAGTAACTACTGAACATATTGAAACTTAACATCTTATGTCTCAGGATGGCGAACGCAGTGGAATGCCAAGCATTGCTTTATAATTCAAGATGGTGTTTGGTTTTGCTACTATTTATGAGTGGTAGTATAGCGATACTATTAATGGTAAGCGATAGTAAGCGTACCATCAGGTGAATGGCATGCTCGTCTCGCTGTTAGTTCCAATAAAAAAAACGGAATATAAATTAAGTTACAGATATGTTTGAACCGCATAATTTAGTGCTTTATACTCGTAGTAACGACTATAAATTAGGAGGAGAGCTACCCTCAATTTACAATTCTCGGTAAAACAATCAGTTTTAACCATATTCAATATAACACGTATTAATTAACACTATTCAAACAATTCTGAAAACTTGTAAATTAGTTACGGAGTACTGACTATGTGTTACACGGTATCGGTTTTACGGACTTGGTGTATACTTTCTAACACTCAGCTACATATTATATGTATGTATACCAACTTCTTCATAGACAGTTTCAAAACCTCCAGGGTATATCAAAACTGCTACCGAAAACGAAGCCGGGTGGTAGTTTTAGTGATTACAAACGAAATACAATTAAAAAATTCGTAAGTAATCGTGACAATTTTTAGTGATTTTTTATATATCATCGTGTTTTTGGTTTGGGTGATAAATCCATAGTTTTTGCTTAAAATAATTTAAGCCCTTGCGTACCATAGCGTCTTTAAAAATAAAAGGGTGTACACTATTATTTTAGAAAAAAAACTATATATTTGTCCCCCAAATAGGACGATAGGAAAAAAAAAACTAAACTAAAAATCTGTATCTATATCAGCCCATATACGTCCCATGGCAGGGCACGGGCCTACTCTACAATCGAGAATATGACTGAGAGTGGTTAGGCCATATAGTCCACCACGCTGGCCTAGTGCGGGTTGGCGGACTTTACATACCATAGAAATCGCTATGGTATGGTTTCCTCACGATGTTTTCCTTCACCGTTATAGTGCGTGGTGATTCATTATTATCAATATACACATGACTCCGAAAAGTCAGAGGTGTGCCCTGGGATTCGAACCCCCGACCACCGTGAATATATTGGCACCCGCGTCTGGTCCGTTTACCAACAGGCAGCCACGCACTTTTTATTTTTATTGCTTTGCTTTATTATTTTTATTTTATTTATTTTATTAATTAAGATTTGTTTACAGTGATACAGTTAGACAGAATATGACAGAAAGTTACTGATTATTAGTAAGATAATACGTAGTGATGAATATAATCTTGAAATCTTGTAAATTAATTACTGCGTTCGATATGTGTTGCGTAGTATCGGTTTTAGGGACTTGTAGTAGATCACGCGTACAAACCGCTTGACCGCCCGCATCCGACGTTTCCTATACTCTACTAAATGTATAGATCATAGGTTAACAACCTTATTCACAGATAGTTTGTTTTATTTGATAAGCAAAACCTTTTATTTTTATTGCGATGAATAGCGAGACGAGCATGCCGTTCGCCTGATGGTAAGCGATACGATCGCTCATAAATAGTAGCAAAACCAAACAACACCTTTAATTACAAAGCAATGCTTGTCATTCCTCTGCGCTCGCCATCTTGAGACATAAGACGTTAAGTCTCAATATGTCCAGTAAGTACTCTGGCTCACAGGGATGCTCTGGCTACAATGCCCTTCAATCCGAAACACAACAGTGCATTTACCAATGTAAATTGTATGTTCTCCCGTCAAAAAGATTGCTGTTTAGAAATAGACACTGCGGTAGTACCCACCCAGATGGCCTCGCACATATGAGAGACCTACCACCAGTTTATAATCTGTCTACGAATTACGGACGGCCTTTGATATTATAATATTTAAGATTAAATAGATAACCAAGTTAGCTAGCATATAATATGATATTTACAGTTAATATAAGTTTAGGTAAAATCTTAAACTATTACAGTAATAGATTTACAATTGCAAGTCAGGCTCGCAAACCAAGATTTTCCTGACAATCTGACTAATCTTAGTCTAAAATCTATGCCTTATACGTGTTATGATAAAGTAAAAATAAACATAATAAAATGCATTTAGCTTTTCTATTTAAAATATCTGCAACAATAACACCAACAGAACCACCATCGAATTCAAAATAAACGATCCTACGGATTGAACCCTGCCTTCTACATTGAAACTAATAATCTAAGCAAGAAAGTATCTTTTATACTATCTTAGTACAGTATCCTGAAATTGATAATATATTTTTAAAGATCCAAGTTTAGGGAAACTCGTTGAGGCGTTCAATCTGACACTAATGAGCCAAAAGAAATATAATCGATTTCGCGGATAAGTCATTTTATTAGCCCATATAATAATATATTATTCCAGCTGAGAACGTTTATTATCAAGCCGTAACAAAACAGTAAAATATATTACTTGGTGCCGCATCCGTCACGAGATAATCTGAAACACCAATTTGCTTTTTATAGGCCTACATATTTCTTTAATTTGGGGCCATTTGTTTTCATTCTATGCCTCTTTTTTACGGAATGATTTAACTTATTATTTTACGGATATTATTTCAAGGTAATATTACAAGCATCTTTAAATTTGTTTTATGAATCGAAAAACTTAATATCACTACATAGTATAAAACAAAGTCGCTTTCTCTGTCCCTATATCCCTTTGTATGCTTAAATCTTTAAAACTACGCAACGGATTTTGATGCGGTTTTTTTAAATAGATAGAGTAATTCAAGAGGAAGGTTTATATGTATAATACGTACATATCATTGTACAGAAATCTATTTGTACCCGGGCGAAGCTGGGCCGGGCCGCTCGTGTATAATAATATGGAACTGGAATCAAAAGCTATCGCTTTATCATAACTTTTTTAAATTATTGTGATAATACTAATAGTTTTATTCATAGACAACTAATAAACCTAATATAGTTATCAAATGTTTTAACTTCTTCACCCAAACTGAATAGAAAAGTCGTGTGAAAGAGACATAACATTCGATAGCTAAACAGCTTTACTGTCTATGAAAAAAAAACCGTAAGTGTGTAAACTATAACAAGTGTATAAATTACATATTCAATTGTTAATATTATATTACTAATTAATTCGGTAATAAATTATGTTTGTCTACTCAACATTTTTTATCCGGCAAATTCATAAGTTCCGCAGAATAAAGCGTAATACGGGATAACAAAAGCCCTGTTTTCTATTACCAACGGATTACGAATATACTAAAAACGAAATTACAATTTTCCCAAACAAAATTTTCCCTAACTTTCCCTTAACAAAATCTAAGAGCATACTGTGGATGTCGCTTTAAAGACCATTTCTTCCGCAAAGGGCGTCTTAACATGACATTAACCCCTTGAAAGAAATGCTTGTAGTGTATTTTCTGAGCGCCTCATCTCCTCCTATTCAAATAAAACTACGTAATTGGGTTTGTTTCAGTCAAATTGGCTGGGTCTGGGCTGGCTGGCGTCATTAGACCTCACTCTAACGTTTTATTGAAAGTGGAGCCTTAATTTTGTTTAAGGCCGCACAAATACTAGTGTTTTGTTTTGTTAAAAATGTTTTCTTATTAGCTATTGGGCAGGTCTGTTAATGTGCCCAATCTGATGGCAATTAAGAAAATTTTTGGTGTAAATGAGAATATTCCGAGTTGTTTAATTAAGTCGGTGTTTTGTTATTTTTGGTACGTTTTGCGAAATGTTAATTAAGGCTAGCGTAGCAGGAAGTATTGAAATGTTACGGTTTTATTTAAAACTTAACTCAGTATTGATGCGTAATTTTAAATGAAAAATATATACAATATAATATGCTCACGCCCATATCCCTAAATAGGTAGATTGAGGCGCCATCAGTACCTCCTAATACGAGTATTATAGCTTAGTTTATTTTCGTCACAAGTTATAGTAGACGGCGAATTATTTATATTAACATTGTCATTTAATTTAGCTGAATAAGGATTCCTTAATACGATTACTATGCCGGACCTAATGGGATCCAAACGGTGTTATTTGACTAGAACTTTAATTCGAATGAAGAGTAGGTTGTCGGTCCAAGTTTTTGCCCTTAGTCAATGACAGCGGTCGTCAAGTAGGGTTAGAAACCTTATACATTCATACAAAATTCGCAATTTAATCTAATTTCATCCGCATTACACTATCTTGGTGATACCCTTTTTTCTCTCTATTCCTCCCTTCCATCCACTGTAACGTTGCACATTATTTAGTTACAAATATTATTTATATGTTTAATTACACTGATTGTTTTTTATTTTTTTTTATTTTTGGATAGCGACATTTATATATATTTTTTCATTTCGGAAACTAGTCATTTCAAATTACGCAGCGCCTTGACGCGCGCGCCGCCATATTATATGGAACCGTTACCCGAGGTACGTCACCAATGCAAGCGCGAGCACACGGCTAGCGCGGAGCACCGGCGGGAGTGAGTCGTCGTCCGATCGCCTCTTGCGCCGGATCATTACCCGAACGAGTTGCGTTCACATTAAAGTGTCGTCATACGCTCTCGACTAGTTATTCGCTATTCGCGAACATTTCACAAGCCGGAGGTGGAACCTCACCTAATCGTCAAGACCTGAAATTTCATCTGGTCACTGGTTTAAATAAGCTAATATTTGCACCCCAGTGGGGTGCAACGTTACGGTTTAATATTTTTCCTTTAAATTGTAACGGTTGCGGGCCGCGTCACAACGGTCGGCCAGCAGACATCAGACCGTTAGCTTCGCGCTGGAGCTTGATGCAGCGGAGCAGAGATTCTTTTCTCGCCCACTTGCTGGACATCTAAGGAGTTTGGATCATCGGATTAACAGGACGGTACCAGCGACGCGGAACCAGACGGGCAGCGTAACCTACCCCTATTATTATTTGAATATATTTGTTTTGTGGACGTTGGTTTTATTACTTTTTATTAACGCCAGCCGAACGTCACACCACACAACTTCCATTTAAAGAAATACCCAGGCGGCCTTTCACATAAGAGAGACCATTGAACAGTTTTAAAATTGCATTTGCCTAACTAGCATCATATCGCCCTGAAATAAGTGCAATGACGTCACACATGCCGGCCATTTTAGCCTCGTACATTTTTAACGTGCCCGGAACTGGGTCCCGGAGACTGCGCCGTCAGGGTAAGTGCAAAGACTGTCTCGAGACGATACTTAAGATCGCATAACAACATTTGGAGCACTGGTTTTCAATGCTTCTGTTTTGTAATAACTCGGCCATGTTACTATTCATTTTTCGTATGAAGAATTGTTTAGAAGGAGTTTGTTCGTTTGAAAATGGAATGAAAATTTATTGAACCTCTAAAATGTTATTATATAGACTTAGTTATTATTTTTCTCTGCCATTTAGTACGAAAGATCACTTTTACCTGAGAAGTATTATATCGGCAAGAATCTCTAGTGTTTCTCTTTTAATTTTTGAAATACTATGAATCCAACAAATCCAGAGCCCTCCATACCGTGTTACACAATTTCCATATAAGGAATTAATAAAATATTTCATTTCTCACGTTCGTAGATTTTTTTAGCATCGAATGTTATATTATATCGGTATTACAACGAATTCATATGCAATATTGAAATTGGAATTCCAAATTTTTATTTTTAATAAATTCACTCAGCATGCATATCGGCACTGAACGATTTTTTTAAACAGAACATTGTTTCACTGAAATTTAAATGATGCCTTTTAAATGTTCTGTCTTGGGTCTTCACCTACAATATTCCACCCAAAACTTAAAAATAACATTCGAAACGTATTTATTTTAAATAGGTTCGACTTCACGTGATTTATCGAAATAAAAAGTTTTGTCACATTACTGACGTGTGATCCGATATCTTTGAAGAAACTTAAGAACTCTTTTTAACAGACTATCACTCTTCGTTTAAAATTGTGATAGCAAATTATAGTTATTCTTGTTTACAAATGTGCTTTTATAGACATATATAGTAATATTATTCGCCTTGGAAGCTTTAAAAAATGATGAAACATCGTCTTCAATTTTTAATTTCTAAACTTTTTGACATATGCAATCAGGAGTATCAATCATCACTCTTAGGTGTAACTTTAGTGCATAATTTCTCCGATCCTAATCGTGTTTCCACCCCATACTTAAACTGATCTACGATTTTATGTTATTCTGACTCGACTAGATCTTAATTAGCCCTAGACACCCCATTAGCACCCTCCTCAAATTCCCCCTCTACATTTGTATGTGCAATTTTTTCGGCAAGCTTCATCTCTATTTGATACTTACGCCAAGCGTCGGCGACATCGCTTGATTAATTGGCGTCGACGTCTTCGTCCCTAGCTGATTGATTACATTGTAATCTTGTTTGCGACTTGACTGATGTTGTATCAGAGACGTGTTTTTCATAATTCTTTTTCGCCATAATTAGCTGTTGTTGACTCTTAATTTTCTGTTATTAATTATAAGGTCATTAATGAAGCGGTTTTGCAAATAATTTTAGAACGTGATTGGCTTGGAGAAGGATGAAATAGAATATTACAATAGATTTGGTAATATGGATAATCTTTATAATGTAACGCTATTAAATTACTAGTATGTTGATTAACTAAGATAACGATAAAGACAAGAGACCATAATATCCCATAATCTTAGTACAGAAAGCCTTTCATCTAGATAATTACACAAGCAGCAGCAAGTTATATTAAGCCACAGTCTAACAAGGTATACCTATTGTCAAAGGAGATAAATAATGACAAACGAAAATGAAGGAACTTATACTTACATCAATAGAGCCAGACAACAAAAGAATAGATGTCTACGTATAGTTTATTGCGAAGTATGATGGAAACATATTTGCTGGTGATTTTCTATATGCAATGACGATTATCATTAAACAATTTAAGGTACCAAATAATCATAAAAGGTTTTTAAATGTCATTTAAATCAACTTTGAAATCAAGCACATAAACTAAATCCTTTGTAATCTCCCGCAAATTATTTCTTGTTACTCATTAAGGATAAATACTTAAATTATAATCTTTATAACTCTGTTAACATTGTCAAAGCTATCGCCAAAAGTCGTTTGGTGAAATTCTAGACGGTTAATATGATATACGATACAAAGGACAAACTTGTGAACTATTTACTCTGTCGAAATACAATATCACTCTCGAAAGAAAGTCAACACTGGCGGTCACCGCGTCGGTTTATCTTGTATATAAACTGGCATACTCGTTTAACAAGCTTTGTTCTACGGGAAACATGATGCGAGAATATATGAAAAAGGGATATACAAAGCAAGTTTTATTAGAATATATCGAAAATACGGTGTACATTTCGTAATCTACATACGTTTTGACTTGAAATGACTTTGAATGTTATAATTGTAACGATTGAAATAGATTTGTGCTTCAATATAAGGAGATAACCAATGAAAATTATTAAAATATTTTCAAGGTGGATTTTTTTAAAATTAGCAATCACGACAACCGTCGTACACCTGGAAGAAAACATGGTCATTATGGCTTATTTAAGCATGATCCTGGATTAACGATTTTGCATACAGTTTTTTGACGGCTACAATGATTATTTTAGCCTTCTGTAATACGCTGCTATCACCAGCTGACATTCAGTCTTTTATTTATTTATTTATTTATTTATTTTTATTTATCTTTTGTCATAGCATTATACTTTATATTTATATGTCAGAGATTTAAATGGATTGCTGTTATCACCCGACGTGATGGTTTTAATAGTCTATCAGTGCGCACGTTCGGCGCTGTTCCGGCAAGAAAAACAATTACGACAATACCAAAATTATTATTTATCGGACAGATTCTACTGACAGACCTTTTTCACGTTGCCATGGGCAACTGATAACTTACTAGACGTCAATCAAGTCAGACTGTGTTGCTATTCCAATAAAACTAATGACCTATGCGATCTCTAACACGGCCATTCTGCAATGCAACGCGCTCTCGCGTTGCTTCTCAATCTCTGATCCAGGCTAGATGATCCAGCGCACAACGCATACACAAGCATATTCCAAACAGCTTTAAACCTCACACACAAAGCTAAGCGTAAGGGCTTTCGACACTAAAAACAAAACCAGGATAAAGCGAAAAAGCTTTCAATCCATCCATCTGCAAAGCGTAATGACTTTCAACACAATAAAACCAGGATAAAGCGAAAATGCTTTCAATCCACACATCTGCAAAGCGTAACGACTTTCAACAGAATAAAACCAGGATAAAGCGAAAATGCTTTCAATCCACACATCTGCAAAGCGTAATGACTTTCAACAGAATAAAACCAGGATAAAGCGAAAATGCTTTCAATCCACACATCTGCAAAGCGTAACGACTTTCAACAGAATAAAACCAGGATAAAGCGAAAATGCTTTCAATCCACACATCTGCAAAGCGTAATGACTTTCAACAGAATAAAACCAGGATAAAGCGAAAATGCTTTCAATCCACACATCTGCAAAGCGTAACGACTTTCAACAGAATAAAACCAGGATAAAGCGAAAATGCTTTCAATCCACACATCTGCAAAGCGTAATGACTTTCAACAGAATAAAACCAGGATAAAGCGAAAATGCTTTCAATCCATACAGAATACAAAAAATAATTCAGTACCGAACTCAACTCAGTTTCTTTGGACTAAAACTAGATCACCAACTACAAAAGGACGAATAGTGGCTTTATTAGAGTCATAACGAATTCTATCTTTCATCGATTGCTCGTCCATCCTGCTCTTAGCCGTTTGTCTTATTTCAGGTAAATTCTGTTCGTTCCTCGTATTAGAATGTATCGCACCATACCATTCCTCACTCTCTACCTAATATTACGTCGTACGGTAACAAATGAGAATCAACAATCACTAACGTGACCTCGGCATATAACCCATTAAACTCAGCAATCGGCGTCATTTTACAAAATGGAAATCATGGCACAGAACCAATACCTGTGAGATGGGTAAATTAGGCGTCTTTCTTATCAGGTAAAAAAAAAAAGAAACAGGAATTTCTTTTCTAATTAATGAACATTCCGAACCACTGTCAATCAATGCTTGCAAAACATAACCACAGATACATGTTTCAATTAGTTTCAAAAGACTCCTTTGAGGACGAACAAACGTTAACCGATTTTGACTGTAATAAATCATTCGATTTTTCGTTGCGTTGTTTGGTGAAACAAGTGAATTCAAAATGTCTAGCTTTGTAACAATAAGAACAATGTGTAATAGGCTTATCGCTAGGTTTATCAACAGACGCAAAAGAACGAGTACCACCGTCCTTATTTTTGTTATTTAAATGTGAAAGTAGCATTTCAAGTGTCCGACCTTATTACAATAATGACAGCGAGGGTCAGCTGGTAACTCGCAGTCTCTATGACACTTGGGAGTTTCATGTTCATTTCGCATCTTATATTAATCTTAGTATATGAACTAAAATGCTTATCTAGTTCCACAAAACTGGTAGGCGTATTTTTGAGTAAATCTGTACGTACCTGAACGTCCGTGATGCCCGAGAGCACCACCTCTATTACATTAGACTCACCACAATCAGTATCTAACCGATCTATCAATGCGTTGGTTGAATACTCGACGAACGTCGTCACCTGATCGCTTGTGTACTCCACCATGTCGCGAAACAAGTCGTAGAACCTCCTGGTCGAGAGGAACTGCAGGTGAGTAAAAGCAGCATTCCTATTTTCATAGTCTGTCCACGAGTTATTCTTCATATGGTTTTCAATCTCATTGCACCATTGAGCTGCAGTGAACTGACAGTTGTCCAGATCAAAAGATGGTACATAAACCTCGCTTGCTTCTCAAGTTCCTGGAATCGTCTACACTCGTTAAAGATTTCTGGTTGATATTCTGGAAGCCCGTCATCATATTTTGGAAAAAACATAGCCCAGATTTCGGGTGAAGGCACGCCATGTCCTTCATTCCTTGATGCTGATGGACCCGCCGCATTATCTCTTTGAGTGGTCCGTTCCGATCGCAAATATTCTTCAGATTGGGTAGTAGGCATTGCGGTAGACATGCGGGATGATTTTAACATCTATCCCACCGCTGCTGTCAGAGATTTAAATGGATTGCTGTTATCACCCGACGTGATGGTTTTAATAGTCTATCAGTGCGCACGTTCGGCGCTGTTCCGGCAAGAAAAACAATTACGACAATACCAAAATTATTATTTATCGGACAGATTCTACTGACAGACCTTTTTCACGTTGCCATGGGCAACTGATAACTTACTAGACGTCAATCAAGTCAGACTGTGTTGCTATTCCAATAAAACTAATGACCTATGCGATCTCTAACATATATATATATATATATATATATATATTATTTATAAAAAAATAAACAAGTGATATAAAACTCTCAGAAATTCTAAACGAAGCATCGGAAATTCCAATTACAATACGTTAGAAAACTTTAATTACTTCAGAAACTAAAACGGACTTCAAAGGAAATATCAGGGACATGTCCCATTTTTTTATTTATATTCATTTCATATTATCTGTATATGAAATGAATATAAATAAAAAAATGAATGAATATATATATATATATATATATATATATATATATATATATATATATATATATAATATGAAATGAATATAAAAAATAACTAGGTCCATCAATTTCTGAGAAAGATACAGATCCAACTTGTTCTAGGAAGTATTTACGGTCAGAAATAACTGCACTAATAACCTAATTATACTTGTATTGGGTGCCTCATGTTATTTTGTTCATACATCTATCTATATATCTATATCAGCCCATATACGTCCCACTGCAGGGCACGGGCCTACTCTACAATCGTGGATACGATTGAGAGTGGTTAGGCCATATAGTCCGCCACGCTGGCCTAGTGCGGGTTGGCGAACTTACATACCATATAAATTGTTATAAATCGCTATAGTATGCAGGTTTTCTCACGATGTTTTCCTTAACCGTTTTTAGTGCGTGGTGGTTGACTATCAATACACACATGACTCCGAAAAGTCAGAGGTGTACCCTGGGATTTGAACCTGCAACCACCGTGAATATGTTGGCAGCCGCGTCTGGTCCGTTTACCAACAGGCCACCACGCACTTTCATCATGTTCATACATGTGCGCTATAATTTATAAAACAAGATCTAAGCATCTTGGAATCTATAAATGATAAATGTATACGAGATGGAATTCGTTTCATATCGAATGAAGAGCACAAGAGCGATTTCTTTGATGGGTAGTTATTACCACTACCAAGACATTTAACAGGCTAAGAATCATAATGTTTTGGTGATCTTTGAGAAGAAAAAATGAAATAAATAAAGAAAAGCATACACACATATATAAATTGTCAATTTTTTCCAGAATGTGTAGGCAGGGGTGTAACCGGGACAACCATATTTCGCCTTGTACGTTCCGTCCCACGATGTGGTAAAGGACGAGCCTAACGCCATTTTGGGAACAAATTCCTAACGCCAGACTTGCCCGACCCGAAATTCGACCCTGAGACCTCAGCTTTGTAACCTTACCGTACTTCAACTACACCAGCGAGGCGGTAAAGAAACGTTTTATACAGATTTCAATGTAAAACCAAATCTTCAGACAAATAAAAATCATAAATACACGGAATGGTCTGCATTAAATTTTAGACCCAATCGTCGCCTTTTGCAAAATGTATTCTTACCTACAATCAAAAACTAACATTCATAAGTCCATGGATATTTTATTAACGTTAAGCAGAGTTGACACTAATACTACCCATAGACCGCAGATCTTCTTCGTGTATCGCTCTGCCAGGAACAAATCTTTATTCTGTGTAACCCATATAATTTTCTTCATACTATAAAAACCATGAAAAATGGATTGCGTTGGAATTTGATCATAGAATCTGACGGTTCATAAACCATACATAATCTGATTGTCTATTAAAAGAGATACTATGAAAATGTACCTATATTAATAAATAAATATCGTCACGAGGCCATCAACGTAGGCTATTACTGATTAAATATCGATAGTTTTTAAGTCAAAACTATAATCGATCAGCAAAACTCCAGAGCAAGCGCATACGAAAACCAGATCGTAAATAAATCCTGTAACAGTCTGTTGTCTTCTCTACAAATACTTAGTACTGTCTTAGTAATGGGTTTCTAGATACATCACGCTTTGCCAACACTATTTAGCGAAGCAATGTTGATGAGAGGCAGCGACGGAATACTGGATATGTATCTTAGCATCTTTAGTGTTCCCACTGAAAGCCTATTTGCCGTACCGAAATACATCAAACAGGTCCTTTACAACTAGTCTAGGAACGGAATGTTTTGTTTACTTCAGCAGCTTAGTTTGTAATTGGAGTTTGTGGGGATAATTACTCGAGATTATATGGTTGAAATGTCTTTTTGAAAGGTCGATGCGCAAATGTTTATGGCGTTAATAATTTAGGTTTATTTATTTTTTCTTTTTGATATCCATGCTCTACTACCCATCATTCTTTCAAATTTTGTTTTGATATTGGCTCTTATAAAATATGCCATTGACTTCATTTTTATCATTTGACATACATGCAAATCAAATCAGGAAAATATATTTGTTGATCTTTTTAGATCAAGAATAGGGCAAGAAGGAGAAATGAAATCTTTAGTCTGTTATTTAATCAATTTTCTATGTTGTACGAGGCCCATATTCAATTCCATACCAGCGTAAACATATACACAATACAGAAACAGTATGAATATACACGGCTTCATTTACCCCGTCCGAACTAGCTCAGTCCATCTTCAAACTGCGAAACTTAAATGGATGTTGGGGCAAAATAAATCGCCCCATAGAATTTACTATCAGCGGTTTCCAAAGACAACAGAATTGATGATCGCTGTGACAATTGAAATAAGAACACAAATAAAACCGGGACAAAGCGTATCCGAAACTCTGTAACAGATTGATGAAAATCTACGATTTGCGGAGAGCAAGAAACTTCGCTGACAGATTACAGCAGATGAAATAAATCAAAACGTCTGAAGCTTTTACCGTACGCCAATAGCTATTTTATTTATAACTCAATAATGTGACTGAATGTTTGTATCGTTCTTTTAATACGTTATGTACAAATATTATGCCTGATGATTCATTCGAAAATTGTGTCAATAAAAAATATTTACTATGTGTAAATTTTATGTAAAAATTGTATGATTACTTTTATTCAATTTAAAGTATTAAAATTATGTATGACTTAGTATACGATTAGTTTAAAAGCAATCTATCTAGGCTACGAAAATTGATTTCGTGGTTTCGATTTCTAGACTGGATTTAATATAATTTAATTGATCTTATCCTACATCTATATGGGGCCCAGTCATAATGGACACACTTTTATTTCCACTTAAGAAAAATTTTACTGTTTATCGCTGATTTCTACACCATAGTCACTTATTTCACTACTAAATTTTCTCTATCTGTCCTAGATTGGATAATTAGCCAAACTGGCATTACATCAATAACGCGGATAAGAACATTGCTAAGTAATATCTAATGTAAAAGCATAACCTACAGAACTAAGATCCCATTAACCAGATTATAATATTGTATTACAGTCGTAGTTCGAGCAGGAGCTATTATGTCATCTCGAATTATCTTTACCATTTAGAGCGGGACAACACAATCTATCTTAATAAATGTCTCTGCAAACGCAATAAAGTTTCGACGAGCAACACTTAGCGATGATAGTATTTACATTAATAATTGTATTTCGCGCTGTTGTTTTTCTTTCTTTAGTTAATAATTTTAGTGCACTCCAGTAGATAGTGAAGTGGCTACGGCTCTCCGTTTGTTTTTTCAACATCGATGTGCGAAAGGTGCAAATAAACTCGACAAGCGTTTAACTAACAATTTGTGAGGGTTTTTAGTTGCAGTTTGCAGTTTGGCTTCAAGTATTGTGTTTGATAACACTTTCTGTAAAGCTAGTTTTATATTTTATGGAGCTGATATTAATAGAACATACGGTTAGGGATCTAAGATTATGTGAGGTTAAAACGATAATTAATCGAGCGATTTCAAATTCGTTGCATGCGGTTATATATCTGTAAAGACTGGTAATAAAAACTAAATTGCATCAATGAAAACCTTTCATTATAATTGAATATATTTAATAGAAAACAACAGAATTAAATAAATACTACTTAAATCTTTATTAAAACAAAATCAGTTTACAATTGGGTAAAAACATAATTAAACATAGGTAATTGAAATCAGTTTACAATTTCGTAAAAACATAATTAAACCAAAAACAGGGAATTTCCTTAACTAAAACACAACACTTTTCTAAGGCTACCCGAACTAAGCTAAGCCTGTTTCTTGGGATACCAAGAATTTATTAAAATGTTGCTTCTTTCAAAATAGCATATAAAATTCTAGTTTAAAAACGGAACGATATTCCAACGCAGTTCAATTCAACATAAGCCCGGCTAAATAAGATACGGTCAAATGAATAGCGCTTATTTTTGATACGGGTCTCGTGGAAGAAACTTTTTATCGTTTTTTCAAACATTAATAAATGATTCCTCACTGTGATAAGGGTGAAGGTGCCTTTAGATTTCAAACAGCGTAACATATTGTGGTAATTTATGATATATTTCCAGTAAATTGAATTAAAACTAAAATTCATTCGCTCAAGGAATACAACTAATTGTCCAATCGGAGCCATTCAATTCACATTTAGCTCAAACGCTTGGAGGTTAATTATCAAAGCCCCTTTTTCCTTATCTTCCTCAATACTTTTTAAGAGCGGAGTGTCTAACACAAAGCAAATTGCTAATACCCGATAGCTCTGGGAAAGGGCACAGAATGGCCCATTTCCTGAAGGGGCTTTATCTTTTTCTTTTCTCAGTGTAGACAGTAGACTGTCTGTAAGTATATTGAGTAGTGGGTCGTCGCGAAATCCTCACGGTGCGCCTCTAATACGAGTTTAAGTTTTACGATTGCAACTCGCTGGAAAATACAACGCAAATATTGATGTATTAGATACGTGTTGACATGTCACCATTGTGTTGGATACATATTAAGCGTGTAGTTAGGATGTAGCTTATAATATGTCAATAATTTATGTACTAGGTATTATAACAATGATTTGTCGGCATTATTTATTTATTTAAATCTTCTTTATTGTACACAAACTAAAACTTCTATGTTCGGTATTTGCGGTTCTTTTTTTTTGTAGTTATATAAACATGTAAGTTTTATTATGTTAGTCATGGACCCATTCACATAACCCAACCACATTGGAACTTTGGAAGAAGCGTGCGAGATTAATACAATTCATTTATTTGAATCAATATTTAAATCGATACACCATGGGAGCGCTACTGATAAAATTACATGTTGTTTTATATATACATAGGTATAATTGTGCAAGGTGACGAGCCTTTATAGGTGCATACGGCATTACAATTTATCTTATTAAACAAAACAAAAGCACAACTTAATCTACAACAAATTAACTAGGATGAAGTAAAATGTATTGCAAAATAAAAATAATAATTAGATCTAGAGACAATTACCATTCGAATGTACAATTACTCCGATCAGAGAATACAATCTAACAAAAGTGTTACTCTGATACATAAATAAAATAGATTAGTATATTGTTTTGCTCAAATACACTAAAAACTAGTAGATAAAACTCAATACGTTTATTAAGCCATTTATTAAAATATCAAGATATCCCTTTTTTGTGCCATTATAAAATATCACGTTGAATTTGAGTGCCGTTTCAATGAAATGGACAATATTTAAAATGAACAATAATAATAGCAAATTGTATTATGTTTGTACGAAAACAGATACAGAATTTAATTAACTATTCATAAATCAAATTAATATTAATGTATTAAAATGAGACTGAAAACAAATTGAATTATATTTATTCGTATTTATTGATAAACTAATTATAAATTTACACTTTTAGCACATTGTTAATTTTGAGTATAGTACAGATAACCAGAAAAGTTTATATTTTATTATTTAAACTGTTTTGGTAAAAATAAAAAAATGGTTTCAAAGTGCTACGAAATGTCTGATTTTTCATGGCTGATATGATAATATGTTCCTTTTCTTTTCCAAAAAAGAATACTATTCTTGCGATAAACATGTTGTCTAATTACACACAAATAAAAAATATTTATAAATTATTTCGTCACAACGCAACATCGTCCACATAATTAAATATAAAATGCAAACGTCAACAAAAAGCTTAATTGCAACGCGTTTTTATTTTGCACAAGAACATCTAATTTGATTCTCAGTGTACATGTAAACGGATTCGCTCGTATTTTCATAGCAATATTCATATTTTGTGCCATATATCATTGCTTGGTACAGTCGCGTACGAATTGTCTTTGGCTCGGCTTGCAAATGTCGCGTTGGTAATAGCAATGCGGGAGACAACTGTACTGTAACTTTTTACTGAAGTCGTTGTATGAGACGAAATTTTTCTACATTATTGTACTCGCAGGTACTATTGTGTCTGTCGCGTCTGGTAAATGTTGTGTACGTGAAATCTGCGGTAGGTATATACGTATTAAACGCAGAAGAGAAATATAAAAACGTAAGGAGGGATTTGTTAACAAATTAATGGAAAGAAATCTTTACAATGTATTTATGTCACGAAATATCGTAATATTAATTATATCTTTAGAATTATGAAAGTTTAATACAATGTAATTAATGGTTGGTTGTAGACTTTCTAGTATCTCAGTTTACAACTAATATGCATGAATTAGATGTGAATACAATGAACTTATATCCTAATACAGAATTTTATAATTTCTCTATCAACATTGTGGTCTTAAAAATTGCAAAGCAATATTAAATATGAGGAAATAATCTTCTTATAGTACAAAAAGAACACAAAATAATTTGTAACACGATGAAACATTTAAAACAATTTAATTATTGTAATGTTTTTGCAGATAATCCCAAATAGGCTTGTAGAAAACAAACTTCGTAAATAAAAACAAAGAAATGTAGCACTTCTTGTCTTAAATCTGTTTGAACAACTTTGACTCATAATACTTAAGCCGTATTACAATCAGAGCAAAACCCGCTAAATTCACAAAGTTTATGTCAAAAAACATTACGCTGTGCAATGGTTTAAATGTTTCATTTACCGACCTCGAACATCTTTTGAACTTTAATTTGAGAGCTAGACGCAATACGAAAAGCAGATTTTTAGTTTTTCATACTTCATTGCCTAGTATAAAAATCGAATTGGTAGTGAACTCACTACATCAAATATCTCACATCAAATATATCCCGCTCGGCGTGTGATCAATTTCTTATTTTTATTCGCTTTTTATATCGACATCTTAATCAGGCTTACTAAACTCCATTCGTTCATCTATTTTCAATGCATTAACGCGAACTGAGGTAGGTTTTTAGCATAATCGATAATATAAACAATTAATTTGTTCAGCCAGCTATTGAAATTGCCATAGACTGAACAATTTTAAAATCATCTTGTTCCTATAAATTACATTTTACCCGAGTTTTTAAATAAAAAAACATGTTAATCTATCATTTCATATAAATTTATGACGTACTTATTCAAGGGGGTTTGAAAATAAAAAAATATATGAAAAAAGCACCAAAAACCCATAGTAGGTGCAACGACGGTGCTGCAAAACTCCAAGAATATTGAAAATGCATGACCCTGTGTCTTGCGGCAGGCCATGCGCAATAACTCTATTGCGGACTAAAGCTCTGCCATTGTAACACTCTCATGTATTTTGAGTGGAACCCACAGTCCTCGTGTAAAACTATCAAATTGGTGAAATGAAACCTGTATTGAAGGATTTGTTTCAAATGTTTGTAAGACTTGGCCGAGTTGAAATTGGGACCAACATTTGCGATACGTGATTCGGTTTAAACTTGGGTGGGAGAAGTAGGTTATTAATTTTAGTACAATCTTGTGTCAACTGTCAAGTGGTAGAGCTACGCATAGCCAATTTGACAACAACGACAATTTATAAACGAGCCAGCTCAAACCAATACGATGTAAAGTAATTACAGCCGTTCTATTGCATCTTACACGGCTGGTAGAATTTAAGGGACACATTAATATACATAAAAAAAACAAGCTTCTGTTCACCTTCCTTTCTTCGCCTTTACTGGAATGTTTTCTAAGTGTGGCAAAGTGTTTCTCCATATTTTAATGGTAGACCAGAATCAATACTCACCAACAGGGGGACTAATTACTTATTAGCAGAAGCTTATTTTTTCATTGCAATGAGTGGCGAGACGAGCATGCAATATGCCTGTTGATAAGCGATACGACCGCTCATGACCAGTAGCAAAACCAAACAACACCTTGAATTACAAAGGAATGCTTGGCATTCCACTGCACTCGCCATCCCGAGACATAAAATGTTAAGTCTAATACGTCCAGTAGTTACTTTGGATACAATGTCCTTCAATTCGAAACACAACAGTGCATTTATACTGCTATTTGGTTATTATTTAAGAAAATATACTGATGGAACCTTAATACAGGATTCCGAAATTTTGATTCTGATCAGATAATGCTTAAAAGTCTAACAAACGAAAGAAAAGAACCAATAAGTACGCGAAATCTAATATGAATTTGGGCCACAAAGTCTCACATCTAAAAATAGACGGGACTTGGATTATGTAATATTTACCGGAAAGGTAACATCCGCCAGGTAATACCCGTAAAAGCCATCCGCAAGTGGGCAAAGTTTCAAACGCAGAAAATAACAAATGGACGGTTCATCTCAAAGGTCAATGACGTCGGTTTATTTCATATCGCTTTGAAAAAATCGTAATATAATTCCGAGAATATCACTTGATCTAGTATTTTTGAAAATATTGGCAATTGCGACGACGATGTTTATCAAATGAAAATGTGCTTTAACTCTGTTGAATTTGGATTTAAATTACGTTGTTGTGAGGGTAGTTTATAGGTAGGCAAGTAAGTGGCCCGCTGAGAATTCTCACGCCCTTGAAAAGGGTCCGACAACGGTAAGATTTTCTTCCCCCACACAAACACGTAATTTCTATCTATGTTGGCTTTTTGATGATAATTCGGGCAAATAACATATTTTTATACAATTGTGTATCCCGGATGTTGTTCCTCTTCCGTCAAATAATATTTATGGAATTTTCTGTTTGTTAATACTCATATAAGTTACAATGTCTTAATAATTACCAAATATCTATATCTGTGTCCGTATCAACCCACATACTTCATGTGAATGTATTCAAGGATATTTTGGAGAAATACTAATCTGAACATCAAAGTAATTGATAGCTTCTGTGGCGCAGATGGGTAGACGCCATTTGTGAAATGAGGGGCCACGGGTTCAATCCCCTTAGCGAGACAAATATTTGTGTTACCTACAGGTATTCGTTTAGGTGTTTGTGAGACTAAAGAGTTTTTCCTAATTTCTAATACACACGACAAAAGGCTCAATATTAGAGACTATCTATATATATAAATTTTTTTATTGCTATGAATAGCGAGACCAGCATGCCGTTCCCATGATGGTAAGCGATAACGCTCATAAATAATAGCATAACCAAACTACACCTTGAATTACAAGGAATGCTTGGCATTCCACCGCGCTCGCCATCCTGAGACATAAAATGTTGAGTCTCAATATGTCCAGTAGTTACTCTGCCTACAATACCCTTAAGTCCTAAACACTACAGTGCATTTACACTGCTGTTAGACAGGAGAAGTAGACATTGCGGTGAGACCTACCCAGATGGCCCCTCACATATGAGAGACCTACCACCAATATATGGCTGTTGAGTGTACTTGCTTATTTCATTGAATTGTATAACACACTAGCTGCCCGGACCGGCACTGCCCGGCTACAGATACAGGTTTGAAAATATTCTATTGTCTATGCATCACGGATAATGTAGAATTCTAGTGGTGAAAAACGTTTTCAAATCGGTTCAGTAATTTCAGAACCTATTCAATACAAACAAACAATTAAATCTTTTATCTTTATAATATAAGTATAGAAAAAAAAATCGATTTAAAAAGATTTAGTGCCTAAATTGGGATTTCTGAAAATTTAAAATACCGTGTTTTAGCAACAAGCAACACAGGTACTTGTATAAGAAAACTACATCCAACTAATTTTGGATAAGGCAGTTCTACTTACGAGTAAAATCAAACTTTGTTAATTAAAGTGCAGCCAAAGTTTTCGTTTTGAAATGAAACGTTAGAGTTACGCATCGCCAAATTCGATAAACTCTAATTACACGAGAAAATGTAATCTATTTTAGTTTTAGATTGTATTGAAAAGTAATTTGAAACTAACCAGAACATATTACTCAGAAGAGCATAATGGCCACTAGTTATAGTAACAAAATATGTGTATCTATTATCTGAGTTAATAATGGGAGGCGAAGTCCATAGACTATGTTATGGCAATAATGTTTTTTATTTTATATTTTGCAAATGAAACTATGATGGAGTAAAATAATTTATTTAGTTAATGGCGGGCTTGCCGCGGCTGCCAATGTAACGGTGGTCACGAGTTCAAATCTCAGGACACACCTCTGACTTTTCGGGGGTATGTGTATATTGATAGTCAATCACCATGTGCTATGACCATGAAAGAAAACCTGTATACTCTTATAAAGCGATTTGTAAGAATTTATATGTTATGTAAAGTCCGCCAACCCGCACTAGACACTGGTGGAGTGTATGGCCTAACCCCTCTCAATCGAACTCTCGATTGTAGATTAAACCTGTGCCCTACAGTGGGACGTATATAAGCTGATACACATACAGAATATTTAACTACTCAAAAAAAAATTAAGATAAATAAATAAAGTCAGGAATTTGTGCCCGAAAAGGCAATAGGCTCGCCACCTATCACTTCGTGGGACGGAACATACAAGGCGAAATGTGGGTGTCCTGGCACCTCTGCCTACCTCTTTTGGGAAAAAGGCGTGTGTGTTTATGTATTTTATTACGTAAATAAATAATCTTAGCGTTCCTAATTTTACAGTAACAGTGAAACTTGTGATACATTTGTTTGTGTACATAATATTACTCACTAATGACGCTAACAGTTACAATTCCATGAAATTCTACATATTATCAACACACGAAACACGCTTGTGTTGAAATTTACTGCAGGTATTAACAAGACTTAAATAATCATATTATACATGTTAGAATTCCAGGAATTAATATTATATTAAGTAGCTAATTATTAATTACTGAAATAACTCGCTAACTGTCTGTTGCACTCATTAATTCATCTATTATCTACACATTAAGTGTTACAATTTAATTTTGTATGAATTAATATTTTATATTCCTACCTAGCATTTATTTATCAGACGCATTAGACTGTCATAGCAGACTTTTTTATTGTGATGTAGCAAGACGAGCATGCCTATCGCCCTATGGTAAGCGATACGACTGCTCATAGACAGTAACATAACCAAGCAACACCATAAATAACCACCATAATCCTGAAACATAAGATGTTAAGTCTCTAGTAGTTACTCTGGCTACAATGGTCTTTAATCTGGAACAAAACAGTGCATTACAATGCGGAATAGTAATAATAGATTTTGCGGTGATACCTACCCAGACGGCCTCTTTCATATGAAAGACCTATCACCAGTAAAAACTGTGCCTGAAATAACCTTCAAATATAATAAAAAAGAAAAGAAAGAAAGTATGATTTAATTGCTGGTACCAATTAGCACGAAAAAAAAAGAAAACTATAGGTATACAAAATAATAAAATAGTAAAGAAAGGCAATGCAAAATAATAAAGATAAGTAAGTAGATGAATTTCTTCACGGTAACTACATCAAAAGTTTACATCACTAATTGATGCGTGAAACAACACAGCATAAAGTAAACAAGACGCCAAGCAACTTCCTCATCTCATTCACAAAATGTGACGAAAGTAAACAATGAAATTGTTATGGCTCCCTAACACTTAAAGGACTTTCTGTAAAAAGTGCTCTCGGCAGACATTTTCCCCGCTCTACTCTCGTACGGCTATACAGCGGTCTCGCACGCCGAGCGCACATTGTGTCAATTCTAAAAATTTTCCCTTGTCCCATCCACGTTTTTAGAACACGTGTATTGCGGTTGGTTCTTGGAGACTCCACGCTTTCAAACGTGAGTTTTTATTAAGAATGTGATTGGGGAGGGGAGACGGGGGCTATGCCTTTGAAACGTGACTTGTACGCGTGTAAATGATTACTTATTACGTCTGAAATTCACGCGTACGCTAACGAGTTGAATGTAAATATAATTATTGTTGTTTGCAGTTTTGAGCTAATCTGATGAGTTTTGTTTTACAGGTCTCTAAATAGGTTTGATGTATCTCATTATTTTTGATGATTTGTAATTTAATGGCTCATTAGTTCATCGAAAGCGTACACAAAGTAATATGATGCCTAAATAATGAATTGATTCTAATGTGAATAAATATATTTTGAAAGCGGCATGTATTTTGAATCCCGATTATATAACTTGGATTAAATAAGTACGTTAAAATTTTGAAGCCTACGAATACAAATAACATAGCAGACTATAGTTTGGTAACAGAGTAAACAAACCAATATCAACACAAAATACATGAAGAAGACAGCAGCATTCCAAACAAATTACAGGTGTTTAATTCCCTTTGACTCGAAATTGAATAGGTACAAAACGTAGAACGGCAAAGGACGACGCAGTCAAAGCATCCTCAATGGTTCAATGTATAAACTAGCCGATACTTACGTCGAGTCAATGTTTAAGCTCCAAAGTACTCTAAGGAAGATATAAAGTTGTTTGATGGATTACATGAAGTTTTACCATCGCTACAAAACTGTTTATACACGACTGAGTGATTTACGTATTTGAATGTAAGTTATACATAGTTACAATTATATTTTTGTGGTAGTTGCATTCAATTTCATTTAATATTGAAATTTATTAATCTAAATTACATTTATGAATTTAAATTAAATACAAACAGTGAAGGAGAATATCTCGGGGAAATAAACATATAGCGAATTTGTAAGAATTTCTTTGGTATGTAAAGTCCGCCAACACTCACTAGGCCAACGTGGTAAACTATACAGCGTAACTACTCTCAATCGTAGTCTCGGATATCCCTGAAAATTAAATTACATAATATATTTTTTGTTATATTTTCCAGAAACGCTTTATTTGTCAATATGCTTACAATATTTATTATCAGTTTAATAATTGTTATAACTTTTTTACAAACGATACTTCGATTAAGAGGGTGTAGGACTTATGTCATTAGGCTTTAATCTGGTACTAACGTATATCTTTGTAGCTTCTATTAGTAATTAATGATATGTAAATCAATAATTGAATTAGTCATGCATCAGTACGTAGCAATTATCTATGTTTAGTGTAAGTGAAATATAAGCATATATTAACTCACGCCTTTTTCCCACAAGATAGAGGCTGAGGTGCAACCATGACACCCACGTTCGCCGTGTATTTTTCGTCCCATGATGGGATAGGAGGCGAACTTATCACCATATCGGGCACAAATTCCTGACTCCGGGCTGATAATGAATAGAAAAATGTAATGTTAATCGAGTTTACCAGCCTTTCGATCATCACCAACTTTCAAGTTGTATTTTTTATTTGTCCTAATATAGTTTATAAGAAAACATTCCTAGCCTACTATTCATAAATATCCACCAAAAATCAATCTATTTATTTATTTATTCTTTTTATGTACCAATGAATCTACACAAAAAATAAAACAATTTAAATGATATCAGAGTAAGAATGGCGGCCGTATCGCTCAAGGCAATCTCTTACTGACACTATGTTTACCGGCAATGTATGTTGAGTTTTTGTATAACAATGAATGGCAATACGAGCTTTGCTTGATAGTAAGCGATATGACCGCTCATGGACAAGAGCGAAGCCAAGCAACACCATGAATTACAAAGCAATGCTTGCTATTCCACGGTGCTAGCTATCCTAAGACATAAAATATCATAGACAACGTATCATTATGTCCAGTAGTTACTCTAGCAACAATATGCCAGAATGTTGCTTGTTTAAGACCGTTACTTATTTATTTTTTGGTCTAAATAAATGTTTGTGTCATATAGATACATAATATATCATCATGTTCAGCAAAAGAAAGTCAACAATTGATCACAAACTTTCCCCAAATACTTCCACACGAACTCTTGGAAGCGGCATCTAAAAAAATCAAATATTATTTCCAAAAATAAAGAAGAAAGCGCTCTTTATCTCCGATACGAGCAGACAAAAGCCGTGGAAATGCTTAAAGGCATTAACGCGTATAAAAGAAAGGCGCCCCAACAAAGAAATAATACTCCCTATTCTGTTTACCCTTTAAATAACTGAATAAGTTAGTGTACGTGTCAAATTACAGGCCTTAAATGAAGCAGCCAACATCAAAATACAGCATATTAACGCCGCATTAAGAATTATTCAACCAAAAAATGGAGATGAATATTTTAAGAATATACGATAGAATTTTTTGCGAGAATTCTCTGAATGTTTTTCCTCGCTCGGTTTTTTGCTGTTTATGTAACAAGACCCATTAATTAACATTTATTTGGTAATTATGCGTCGTGAACAATGAGATCTTAACAATTTTTACAGTAATAAAGTGGAGTTTAAAACATTATTATATTTAATGCTCTTACTATTACACTTACATTTACAAGATTATTCAGATATTAATAATGTTAATATGAGCAAATGCTGCAAATGGATGGATACATTTGCGGTGAAATCATGCTTTACTATTATTAGGTACATGTTTCTTCTATTATTCAGACATTTAGGAGCATCATTCAGAATATTATTCAGGTTTAATTCGATTTTAATGTAACAAATTCTTAGTATTTACTACTACAAAACCTGTACACGATCTTAACTGACAATAAATTCCCAGCCGAAAATAAACACCTATATTAAATGAGAAAACCCAAAACCGTTGCCGACGTCTACGAATGTATGGGATGGTATATAACAGAGGGTAGTATGGGGACTACTGATCCTCCAGGGATCTCACAGCAAACGAAACGCGACATCAAAGCTTAGCTTAGCTTACTTCACGTTGATTTTCAAAGAAATGTGTCACGTTAGGTTAGTACACCAAGCTGCACATAATATAGCTAAGATACTGTGACATGACTCTACCACTTATAAAAGAAATTAATAAAAGGATTGCATTCCGGCAGTAATCACAACGCTCAGAAAAAACTGTTCACATAATGCTAGAGTTCAACACAAAAATAAGTTATTTGACTAGTACGTACATAAGAGCTGAGAACCCAATAAGAGTAGAAATTAAGATTTAAAGGCGGCACGACCGTTTTAGTCGTATTTTGGCAGGCAAAATCTATGCCACCTAAAAAAATGTTTTGGAATTCGTAAGCGTGGCCCTTTCATATACATTCCCACTCGACCTACTTGCTTCACATTTTTAATTACAAACTCTCATTGCGGACCCCTTTTTGGATAAAAAATGTATTTCCAAAATTCTTTCAGTTGGAGTCGGTGTGGGCAAGCTTGCTAATTTTGTATTTTAGTTTGAAGTGACAAATTCTCACTTTATTTTCTTTTCGTATTTGGCGTTATTTAGAATGTGCCAGGGTCATCTAAGTTATGTACTTTACTATACTGTATCAACCCAAATACGTCCCACTGCGGGGTACGGACCTACTACTCAATCGAGAGTACGATTGAGAGTAGTTAGGCCATATAGTCCACCACGCTGGCATAGTGCGGGTTGGCGGTCTTTACAAACCATAGAAATCAATACTAATCGCTAAGGTATGCAGGTTTCTTCACTATGTTTCCCTTCATCGTTATAGTGTATACCGCGTGGTGATTATCTATCAATACACACATGACTTCAAAAAGTCAGAGGTGTGCCCTGGGATCCGAACCCGAGAAACCACCGTGAACATGTTCGCAACCGCGTTTGGTCTACCAACAGGCCAACACGCACCTTATTTATACCAATACTAGTGTAATTGGTAATGGTATCCATTGGCCAAAATATCTACAACTTCTGCGAATCGAAGTTACAACATCGACCTTTCAGAATTGGTGAGTAGGAGCACAAGACAAAAAGAGAAAGAAGGCAATCAGGCTTAATTTTTTCAAGAACCCTAAAAGTACGAATTCAATAAAATAAAATAATATCGTTTAAGTGATATTTACATTGCCAATTTAAGACACTACTCCACCGAGCACGCTCGGAAAATTCCCATTCTAACAGCAAAACTTTCAAGCCACCCAGAGCCTTTTTAAAATGGTTTTACGATTGTTGACTCAGCAATAACTGGAATCGATAAGCTTAACGTCCTCTCCGAAACACAGTGGATCCTTGACTTTTAGAATGAACGTATGCTTTTAGGAATATTCAAAGAAAGTACTCAGCGAATTGTTAATTGCAGAAAAATGAATTTTTGTATATGTAGCACCTAACAGTAAATACAATGTAAACCAAATTGGACAAAGTATTATTATGCCTCATCAATAATTCTAAATAACATGGATCGTAGTAATGCTAAGTTTTTAGAAAAACCCAATTCCTTTGTCTCATTTCCCATCCTTTTTTTTCCCGCTACCCACTCGATCTGATAAGCTGGCAACACATCCATGATCCAAGCGTTGTGGATATTCATGGGTGGCAGTGATCATTCACCATCAAGTGACTTGCTTGCTTGTTGGCCGGACCTATGCAATAAAAATAAAATAAAATAATGCCCTTCTATATAAATAAACTTTACTGCAGAACAAACTATACTTGCACAGCAAACACTAACGATTCACTAGATCCTATACAAATTGTAACAATGTATTACCAACTGAAAAATAAACTAAGTTTCTCAACTTTTATACAAAATTCGCTGGGACTCTATAGAGTTTGTTGCAGATGCGCGTCATTTGTTTCTTAAGTATTTAGTTAACTTGACATTGTTCAACGTAATGAGAATGGAATATGCTCTCAAAACGATTGTATTCTCATCTGCTTTGTTTTTGACATGAATTGATTACTTAGAGATGCAAGACTGGTATGTCTTGGTTAGCCTGTGATGTGCGTTTCAGATTATACGCCTTGTAGGTCGTGACTAAAGCATTCCTACATAGGACATAGATAAAATCGGAATAGCAAAGTATAAATAGTATTATTTTTAATACACAAATGGAATTTGATTTTGTAACCTTTAACAGCGAAAATCTTTCACATTATATTTAATTAATATTTCATTTTTTGTTTAAGAAATATTTTGTATTTATAAAATATATTTTGTAGAAATATTGATATTTTCGTAGGCAATAAATACATAACTCTCAGTAGTTGACCAAAAGATGCTAGTTTAATATAAAGAAGGATACAAAAGGAAATAGTCTTATATATACGGTTGTTAAAGACTGAAATAAAAGTAGCAGCACAACATTTAACGCAACAATATTTATTAATACTATTGACCGTACTAACAAAGACATCCTAATTTAACCCAGCATACAAATGTATTATTGTTTCAAAAACCTCACTATTACACTACTTAACTCGTACGTGACAATTGCTCACGACCTCAACCTAAACCAACACTCAAAACATCTCAAAGGGCCACCAAAAATACGAAATGTTTTCGTTAATTCCCACACTATGTTTGCATTTACTGGGGCAACATATCCGTCTAACCGCGTCTGGGCACTCCCACAACGCCTGGGGGAGAGCGGGGTATTGTGTTCAAACACACACTGACAGTAACATTGATATGTAGCTAGGTCGGTGGGAATGTATGAAGTTTGTATTCAAACATAAGGGGAACGGGCACAGTTTTTCTTTACGTGTTTATGGAATATTGTTGGCTTGAACAATGTCTCGGTGCTTATTTGTGTAATGCGGGCGCTTGACACAATGTTGTGCGTTTTCTTGACAACTTTAGTCTTATTTAAGAATGAATTTCATTTTGTTTTAAACATTTCGTGCTTGTTCAAATTGTTTCAGCAACTTAATTCTACAGTAATTAAATTCAGTAGGTAAGTCTTATAGCACTTATGTGATATAATTGTTACCATTATACTGTACCATTTCAATAATGTCATAGTCTTCTGAATTCTATTTGGAGTAAATTCATACTGTTACGAGCTTCCATAATGTCCGAAGTTCGAAAAATAAATAACTAACAAATCAGCAGGAATAATCTAGAATAAATCGTTATCAGAAATCTAAAGCATTCTATCACCGGACATGCCTTTCCAATTGCACGCCACTGAACACAATCCTAGGCTCCTCTCATCCATTCCGTAATGAATGACGGAGCCTTAATTAGCTACATTGAAAGCGCTTTTTGTATTTAATAAATAGAACGTATTCACAGCTTTCTAATTCTAAACATCGACTATTCCCGCCAATAGTCTGACTAAACGTTTGATCGAAATACGCTGAGCGTCGCACGTTTATAAATTCATTAAATGAACTCTCAATTCAGCTTAACTTAAAATATTAACATCACCGTTTACATTAATACTATTAAAAGGTTACGTACGAAATTCGAAAAGATTACTTCATTCTCTCAAAGGAATAGCGTGGAGAAAAATTTTAAATCAACGTGTTTATGTATTCAAAGCGCAGTAGTCGCAAACATTTTTGTCATATTGGTCGAATAAAAGTCCGGGAGGCATTCAAATCACGTGTGCGATAAGGGCCACCGCTTCTCCGGCTTACACTGACTTTAAAGTATATTGTAGTCACTTGCGTCGGTTATCCTAGTGCAGGGGCGCCGCAACTTTGGTATTCAACTCTTGCTTGCAAACTTCGCGGGGCACGTCTCAGCGCCAGAGGTTATTTGCATTTCACCTTTACGTTTCCCTGCCATTAGGTGTCATATTGTTACGTTACTTCCTTATTCATGTTTATGCTTGTAGTTTGTTTAGCGGTCGACGTTACAACTTAGGGTGTTTTAATGGACCTTCTGAATGTAGAGGACTTTTATGATAACTGAAAATGTTTTTAGTCTTTTAACAATTTGAGTTTGATTTAGTTACCCATATTATCAGTGATTCTGATTTAATGTCGTTCCGTAGTGACAGCGAATTTAAATGACGGAGAATAGCAGGTTCACGAACCGTTTGAAGGGCTCAAATTTATCATACAAGTAAATTAATGGTGGCAGGATATTAGCGACCTCACTACGTAAAGTTACAAACTCACTATAATTTTCTACCCTAATTCATCGCGTTTCCGATTCAGCTAATCCCAAACGGGTTGGCAGGAAATAAGCAATGCAGTCAGCATCAAGTACAATTGACTTGCGAATATAAAACATAATATAGACGCTACGAATACATTTACAGTCGTTGTATTTACGTCCGCCGCTGATAAAATATAGTCTTCTGTATCGATTAAAAAGACAAAAATAATTCATCCCACAAAAATAAAAATGACTCCAGCTAAACATTCTGTAATAAAAATGAAAAAAGAAAGCAGCAGTAATATTTCGCGCAGCGGTCACCGGAAGTACCACAATAAGCCAGCAAGTCGCATAGCCGTGAAGGTGGCCATTCGAAAACTAATAAATTTCGCTGGAACGCTGAATTTATTTGATAAACGGTCGAGATAAAGATGCGGGGGAGGACGGGGCTCAACACTGCGGTCAGAGAAACGGGACACTTTCCGTTAACGCTACATCGCAAGAAAGAAATCTCATGAAATATAACAGCTTTAAGCTGCTGTGCGTGAAATGCGCCGTAAACATTGTATAATATTAAAATAAAATATTCAATGTATATAAATCCATTATTATTGTGATCAAAGTTAATCTTTACAATCCTGTAATAGGTTAAATGGCAGCATTATTTAAATTAATTACATTATGCAATCATTTAAATGTGTTAGCTCATCTTTTGTTTATTACATAGGTCCGGCAAAAGAACAAGCGAGTCACCTGATGGTAAGTGATCACTAGCGCCCATGAATATCCATAACGCTTGGATCATGGATGTGTTGCCGCCCCATGAAATCGGGAGCTTAGCAGGATGGAACTGGAACTTTTAACTGGTGGTAGGTCTCTCATATGTGAGATGCCGCCAACAAGACATATTGGGTGTCAAAGATATTCCATTCATTGTTCGTTGTCATTCTATGTGAAATTATTTATTGTATAAATATAATAAAAATAATTAAGCCAGCTTCGATATGGCCTAACCACCCTCAATCGTACTCTCATTTGTAGAGGAGGCCCGTTTCCTACAGTGGGACGTGTATGTGGGTGTGTAAGAGCTTTTACAGTTACAGTATAATTAAAATCAAATAATTTACTGGTGGCAGGTCTCTCATATGTGAGAGGCCATCTGGGTAGGTACCACCGCAATGTCTATTTCTTCCGACAAACAGCAGTGTAAATGCACTGTTGTGTTTTGGATTGAAGGACATGGTAGCCGGAGTAACTACTACACATATTGAGATTTTACATCTTATGTCTCAAGATGGCGAGCGCATTGGAGAATTCCAAGCACTGTTTTGTAATTCTAGATGTTGTTTGGTTTTACTACTGTTCATGAGCGGTAGTATCGCTTCCCATCAAGCGAATGGCATGCTCCTCTCGCCATTCATAGCAATAAAAAAAATATGGGAAGAGAGAAGGGGTATTGGGCATCAGGTAATCTCACTGACCGTACGAAACCCCGGACGAGCTTGCCTGTTCATGCCTAGTCATGACTGACAACAGCGTGTTCTACCACTTATATTACTTTTTATTCGAAAATACAAAAACAAAATAATAAGCATCACTTATACTATCCTAATATTATGATTGACCCTGAAACAGAATCGACATTACGTCCGTAATAAAAATAAAAAGTTATACTTTTTTATCTTATTTTTTCTATTTGCGCTATTTATTTTTACCAAGTATTTCATTGGTAAATGAAAAGATAAAAATGTTATACAAAAACATAGTATAACCCGTAAATGCTTAAATGTTTTTATTAGAGCAAAATCCTTTTTATTGGAATATTACAAAACTTATCCATTTGCATAATATCGGTGGTGCTTCGGTTGAGGTTAGCTGCTGTTAGGCAAATCTAGCAATTACGTTGTAAATGGTTCGCTGCAGAAATATATTTAAATAAAACACAGAATTATCGTATAAGTTAGAGTGTAGAAATTACTATTTGCATTTATACCTAAATTGCATGCATACTTAACATTTTTAAACAAACATATTTGAATTGAAATTTATTTTATTTAAATTAAGAGATGAAATTGCATGACGAGGAAATCCGCTTACAATACTCGTTCCTGACAAATGATATATTATGTTTCTCAAATCAATATTTAGTCTCATATCATATACCTATGTGTATATATGGAGAGCAAATAATCCTTCCTAATTTCCAATATCCAATTCACTACACTGGCATCTCACTGCGTGTCGTCTTTATACCGGGTATATCAAGACTGCTACCGAAAACGAAGCCGGGTGGTAGTTTAAGTGACTTCAGACACAATGCAACAGAAAATGTTGGAAAAAAGCGACATTTTTTTTTTTGTTATTTTTTTATATATTCGTATTTGGGTGGTAAATACATTTTTTTCGTAAAATAATAGTGTATACCCTTTTATTTATAAAGACTCTAAGATATAAAAGAGTTTAAATTATTATTTTAGCAAAAACTATGGATTTACCACCCAAAAATGAAGATATTTAAAAAAATATTTAAAAAATTATCGCGTTTATTAGAAACATTTTTAGTTGCATTGTGTTTGTAGTCACTAAAACTACCACCCGGCTTCGTTTTCGGTAGCAGTCTTGAGATACCCGGTATGCATAATTTTAAATATAATTTATATAAATTCCACATATCAAAAACTAAGTAACATTGCAAAATACAATACCATTTCACAGTAAAGGTGATAGAACCGCAGCAGAACACAATGGCAAAAACGTAAACACGTGACTACAAAATCGTTCCCAGTGAATTCGTACGCGATAAGTATGCACGACAAAACGTTCCCAGCCAGATAAGCGGTAAAATGCAATTTCTGACTATCGAACGAACAAATAAGAATATAATGTGAAGATCCCACTTTACAATGCGACTTCTACGACTAAATCCGAAAATGTCTGGCATTATAGCACCGCTTGGAGTTAAGAATCTGCAAAAACAGATCTCGTGAACGTCTTATGTAAGGAAACCTTGAGATTGATTCTATTAACTTTCTCTTAATATAATACACGTTTTCTTTTCTATTAGGGTCTCTTTTTCTAAATCATACGTGCGTACGAAAATTTTGTTATATATATTATAGAAATCGGTAATCACTTATTGTCAAATGAGTAACTTGCCCATCTGCTTCTTCTTCAAACTATTCTGCTAATATTAATAAATGGCGACAAATTACAATTACATGAGTCTTAATTTAATTAATTGGTCCAAGAATCTACAGTACCCCTAACCTAATGGCAATGGCATAAGTTTTCTTATATTGATTACATATTCTATATATTATGCCTGTATTTACACATAGTTAATAGATACATATGGTAGATACAATTGTATTGTATAAACTTTATAAAAAAATTTAATACACAATTTTAAAAAAATCTGCCCGGACGCAATATCTCCAACCCTGAGACACCGATATAAGATATACTGTCATTATCCGCTGACTAAGACAGCTATTAGTTTATTTGCCTCTTCTATCCTCAAAATACTTTACATCTAAGATCCCAGTAACAACAGCTCCCGCTTGTACACGCGTTTCCAACTTTCGTTTAAACGGCTTCGACTGTGAAACACTTTAAAATATCCAGATAACGTTTCGCTTTACTTTTTTGTTTAAATATATTGTCCGCCGGCGCCCTTTTACCGTGCCAAGGGATGTTTCTTTTTACTTTAATTTAAGTGGATAAAATACTTTTAGCCTCTGCGATTTGTAAATAAAGGATGTTAGAAGGGCCTTGAAGCCATAAAGATATAAATATTCGACCGAAAAAATCAATAAAAAATTGTGGTTAAATATTTTTTTGTACTGTGCATGGTTTAATTTAGCTGCCAAGTGTTTACGAGAGTTATGTCATTAATTAGCAACCAAAGTGGCCTACTGCTTGCGTAATTCGTTACTTCCACACTTCCACACACTTTACTTATAGGTAAGGAAAGTACCGACGATTTTACTTGTGTTGTGGGTGTTTTTCAGTGGCAGTGATTACTGCCTTGACTCATTTGTCCCACGATTCAAAAATATTAGTTCTGCGAAAGTATCTTACAAAAAATACAGAAACTTCTGTCTCTCATGGTCACCTCTATTCAGTTTTAAATAACATCTCACCCTTTAGAACCCTGTTTTTCCTTGACAATAAATTTAATATTAATCGTTTAATTATCACAACTAAAATGAAGTCGATTCCAGCTTCATAAATGGCGGAAAACCCAACAAAACCCATGACCAAGTTAGTACAGATATAATTTACTGCGAAATAATTCATAAAACACGGTATACATTACGAGTGAACGTAAGCAGGGCATTGTGCGGCATACAATGCTTCTTGTTAAGAGCAGGCTTACGCTATCAAACTCAAATACCTGCACTGTGCTATTTCCTACTGTGAAATGGGAACTCGATAGTGGCTGGCGTTTCACTAATTTTGCCTCATAAATGGAATACGTATAAATATTGAGGTGGTATAAAAGCAGCGAGAATCGCATTTTAACTGTTGCACGATTTGACGTCCAGGTAAGACTAAACAAAATTTTAATGCCAAAATAATGGGGTTTTCTGTGAAAGCGATTTTTGTTAAGGTAAAATGCTGGCCAGAAACAGAACAGAAGAGATCTAGAACAGAATATAACAGGAACGTGACGTTGTATAAATCAAAATCGCGGTATTTCAAAATGTCACAATTGACTAAGAAATAAGCACCAAATATTATAACCAGCCCTAATGCTACGTTTTAGGGCTGGTTATAATATTTGCTAAGGCTAAGTTGGCCGACATAATTGTATCGAATGGCATGTGACGACAATCTGATGCCATTCAATGTTCTATCTGTACGACAATGCACTTATCATCAAGCGCAGTGCAGTTGCCATGCTATAAATAAATACATACATAGATAAACTCACGCCTTTTTCCCAGAAGGGGTAGGCAGAGGTGCTACCAGTACACTCACATTAGGCCTTGTATGCTCCATCCCACGATGTGATAGAGCCTATCGCCATAACGGGGCGAAATTTCTGACTCCAGGCTGATAATGAATAGAAAAATCCAATATCACTTTGCTCGAATCCCGAATATCGTATATCGAATATCGTATATACGAATATCGTAGCCACCAAAGCAGTTAAAAATAAAAAAAGTACATCTACTAATAAATGTGACTATACCTAATGATTTCACGAAGGATCTTTTAGAAGTGTCCTACAGATAGCGAACTTCTACTTTTATTAGTCACAAATATAATTTCACTAAACATCTCTATAACTTACAACGCTTTGAGGTCATGGTCACTAATTAATCCCTTGATACTGTAATTATGTAAATAATAATCCGATACAAGTCTGTCACAATATAGCAGTGTGCATCTCATATTCAAGACGACACTCCGCGAAGATAGACCGCCAGCTTTGCATGTAATGCAACCGTTTACAATTTACGCCGAAACAAGGTTGGCAGGGTGTTGGAATAAAATTATCACTAAGATACTGATTTCAGGACATAACTATAATGTTAAGATTCTCTTCTATAGCACACTAGAACGGTGAATTAAAACATCGTGAAAAAAACTACATAACAAGCCGAATTTGTAGGAATTTCTATGGTATGTAAAGTCTACAAACTCGCACTATGCCAGAGTGGTGGCTATAATTGTGGCCCAACCACTCGCAACTGTACTCTCGATTGTAAAGGATTGTGCCCTACACTGGGAGGTATATGGACTGATACAGTACAGTACAGTACAGCTAAGATACTCATTTACACCTCTATTTATCTCCTTCCGACCACCATTAAACCTTTTTTCGTTGGAAAGTGTTACGTTAGGATCTACAAAGAGCTGTCTGTGTCTGCCAACCGCTATGGGATGCAGGCGTAACCGCTATGTATGTACTTTACTGGTGGTACTTCTCCATCTATCATATGCAAGAGGCCGCTGGTTACCCAAACCCGCAAACATTGGTAAACAGCCATGTAAAAGCACTCTTGTGTTCCAATTTGAAGGACATTGCAGACCAGAGTAACTACTGGGAATATTGAGACTTAACTTCTTATGTCTAAGGATTCTGAGCGCAGTAGAATGCCGGGCATTGCTTTGCAATTCATAGTGTTGTTTGGTTTTGCTACTCTCCATGAACAGTCATATTGCTTACCATCAGGCGAATGGCATGCTTGTCTCGTGCGATAAAGAAAATGTATTTTCTGATGAAACTAACGCAACCATGACATTTCAGCAGTTGATAGTTAAATGAAGGCTACACATAAATAAATAAATACACTCAACAGTCACATACATAGTCCTGACCCCAAACTAAGATTGAGTCTTGTGTCGTGGTTATCAGGAACTACGAGAGACTTTTCGGTCTCACAAACACCCAGAACCGAAACAAATACCTGTGGTTCACACATATATTTGTTTCTGTGCGGGAATCGAACCCGCGGCCTCTCGTTTCACAGTAGGCATCTAACCAACTGCGCTACGGAGGCTGTCAACATAAAATTACCATGGCTGCAATTAAACACCATTGGAGTTTTGTCCGAAGAATGTTTCAAGATGTCACATGGGTAGTTTTATGGGAATTCGAGAAAGTCAAGATTGATAGGAAAACTTCAACACCCTTCGGACTTCGGAAGTAGGCACATTAAGCGACATTTCCGTATCTTTACCATTTGCTAATGATCATCAAGATTAATAAGATATCCTACGATGGCTTTTTTTAAATATCCGTGTCTTTTTCGTGTTCACGGGGTACAGAGTACTAAAATAAATGAATTATTATTACCATCTGAAAATGCGCTATTTCCCAATGCAATAAAATGCATGTGTGTGAATATTTTCAAATTATTAACACAATAGCATGATCGATTTACATTTAATTTTGAATGGAAAATAAATTTATTCCTCTTTTTGATGAATTGCAATTTTTCGTCAAGTGTTAATGAAATTTAGTCAGCAGCATGTCAAAATCAATTACGTTTAATTGTAGAACTAGTATATGACATGCATTCGGGGTAGGTATCATCGATTTATTTATATCTGTACTGTATCCACTCATATACATCCCACTGTAGGGCTCGGGCCTCCTCTACAGTCGAGAGTACGATTGAGAGGAGTAGTTCATTTCAGCCGTCGAGCAATTTAATGTATCGAAATAGTAGTGGCTAGATCATTTAGTTGATAATAACTCTGTGTAAGTATTTCAAAAGTATAAAAAGTGTCTTAACTCGTACTTCTAATCAGATATCATGTTTTTGGAATCGAAATCAAATGCTGATAGAAGTTGAAAATTCACAATCCATCTACACATAATGTACATGTTATCCTTACTCGCAAGCTTATTACCAGCCCTGACATTTTAAAATCCAGGCAAGAATCTATTTCTAGGTCGTCGCAATCCGCAAATACGTCCAAATAAATACTAGATAGAATTTCCTCTCGCATTGTCAACCCTAGGACAGGCAATCCACAGTTTTAGAGTTAGAACAGCGACGATGTTTGCATCGCATCTGACTTGAATTCCAAAATAAACAGCCACATTAACAGCGGGATGTTTAAGCATGATGAAACGAACCATTCCTTAAAGTGTACATCTATTAAACTAACTCTGCGGTTCGCCGTTTTGACTATTTATTAGTGTACACACGCCTATTTTGTTGCTTCGAACATGTGTGGCCTTATTTATGGGAACGTACTTGAAGAAAATTTAAGATATTCTAATATTAAACGCAGTTATTGCGCACTGTTGAGTAGGTATTAATAAGTTAAATGTATGTCTTATAATTTCTATTATTATCGATCTAAACAGTAACGCTCTTATTGATAGACAGTTATTTTATGCTGTAGTGAATGTTTTGTCTTCTTCACTTAAACTGAATTCAAAAGTAGTTCGAATGGGACAAAACATGCGGCAACTAAAATAGTTTTTAAAACTGGTTATTAAAAAGGCCTTCAATAGTAAGATCTTTGTCTGCGGTTGAAATTGGTTCAACAACGAAAATGAGATTGGCCCATAGTTAATTCAATAAACGATATTGGCACGCCATTCTACAATAGCCTAGCATGGTTTACAAAGGCGAAATACCTGGTCGGGTAAGAAAAGTCACAGTGCACAGTAATGCATTCTATACATATGTTTAATATATGGTAATCATACTATTCAACTGTTTATGTAGGTTTATAAGACATCTATGGTGGTGTGTGGCGAAATTAAGAACTACAAATAAAATTGAAAAATATCTGCTTTACGGTTTGTTTGAGATATTTTTTCATAATATAAACGACAAGTATTTATACTCATAATCTAATAGTGCTAACATGTCCTATATAATAAAACGTAAAGAGAAAAAACTATTCTTATTCTATTGATTACAGCGCCATTGGCGACAGAAGATCGAAGATGATCTCTACATTTAAGATTAATAGTTGCACTCTATTTGTATAGTATTCGAAATTTAAAAATATAAAGATATAGACAAAACAATCCTTACTTTGCAGCTACACACAAGATAGGGGATTATAGAAATATATGAAGGAGGTTTATTGCTAACTAGATTGTGTCTGCGATGCCGTTTCGATGGAGTTATGTGTATTGTTATTTGTTATACAAATATTGAGAAAGCTGCAAAAATAACAATTTACAAGATGCAATATTTTTAACAAAGGCTAGGAACGTAAACTTCCACAGCATCTGCTTAATAACGTTACATTCTACTAATCCAAGCGCTGGTCCTAACTTTATTTTAAGCTATGCCAAAATATTTCAGGATTTATGCCATTCTCAGATAGTTTTGTGTCAATCATTTTGCATTTAATTATCATTTTTAATTAAGTATGGCAACCTCTCCTTGTTAATATTTACTATCAATGTATACGGTATATGATTTACGGATAATGATTCGATCATCGTTCCTACGGGGCTAATTAAATATTTCATGACATTCTTTGCAGTTTCAAATGCGACTAAAATGAATACTTAAACAGCCTCAAGTAGTCGAGACACTTTGATTCGAGTGTACGCTTTTTTACTACAGTATTTTTAGAATATACTAGCTCATCCAGTTTCAGTCAGATGCAGTAACAGTTTATTTACTATATTCTCTTCGATCCACTCAAACACAGACATCGCGTCAACGGTGAATTCAGATTTGGGGATGTTCATAAACGATAGCTTGCTATTAATATTTCAGTTGTTCATTTAGTGTAAAGCTATGTATTAAATATGAACTTCTAGAAATATTCTTCTTCTTCTTCTTCTAGAAAACCACCTCAATTTGCGTCCGCGTATTCGTCCCGCATAAAACCATTGCTGGTTTTTCCAGTATAGGGGCCCGGATGACCCCCAGCTACGACTATTTTCTACAGGAAGGCCACTGCTAAACATAGGCCTCGTACAGGCAAGCGCAGTGTCGGACGCCCGCCTACAAGGTGGACGAACCACCTGGTTAAGGTTACGGGAAGTCGCTGGATGCAGGCCACTTCCAACAGGTCGATGTAGACATCCTTGGGGAGGCATATTACGTTCTAAAAATAATATTTATTCTTATTTCCCAATTTTAAAAAGAAACACGTTATTACTGTCCTAATATTTAAATAGAAGCTTTACGTGACATTTGCTATTCGTAATTGTGGTTTGGTAATTAACGCTTTTGCTGCTTTATAATTAATATTTCAGATATTCACAAAGATAGTAATAATTAAGCAACGTACTGCAAATATCCTTTTTGACCACAATAAACATATTCGAATAATCTTAACCAATATGTGAAAACGGGCACACGAGAAATATGCAACATTCCGATTTCCCTTTAACCAAACGAGTGTATTTGCCGAAGTAGCGAATAGATCACTAACACAGACTGCCTACTATCAAACCGTTCGAAATAATTACACGCGTTCGTACGGCCGGGAGTAAATTAAAATGCGCCGACTAGCCGGATTAATCTCCGGTATATTAAAACGATTAACCAGACGGAGGGTCCTGTTAATAGGAAAGGTAAGACGACGGCTTCAAAGGGTTGCTGATATTAAGACTGAGATTATTTCACAAAACCTTCCTTCAACCATAACACGTAAGCAAATAATTACTAATGCAGCTGTTTAAATGCAAAGAAACGCTCAGATAAGATCTATATAAGATACAATTGACAAGGTGCAGGTGCTTGCAATACAAATATTTAATTAAAATTTAGATTTTATTTTCAGAGTATAGACATTAGACGGCGCAACGACTAGAACAAATTCTAATGCAAATACAAATGTAAGTTTTAAGTACTGTTTGTTCTTGACTTTGTGTTAGGACAAGCAAGTTTGTTTTGCTTTCAACTTTGTTCAATCATTTTGTTATTTCTTCATTTAGGTAACTAAGATTAAATATCATACTCTAGACTACACGATACACATGAATCTCGAAATACACAACACCCCCGATGCACCACCTACTTACAGTAGTCCTATGGGCGAATCTTCTATTGACGTCACACTTTCTAGTGGAGACGTCCGTATTGATAGGTGGCGCGTCCTACCGGACGCGTCGTGTAGTGACCATCGCCTGATTGTGTACGAGTTCTTGCCTAGATTGACGCAGGGTCCGGTACATAATAATTTTAATTTTAAATATAAATCTCGAGGCGCTAACTGGGATTTATTTAGCTCGCTATTTGCTCGGCATGCTGGGGACTTCACTCGCAATGATCTGTCAGCTGAAACCTGTGCGGAGATTATGTCGGACACGTTTACATATTGCGCAGACGTTACCATCGGTCGAGGTTTCATCACTAACACTCGGAGGTGTGATTGGTGGAATGATTTACTAGTCCAACTACGTCGGGCTTTTCGTAGAGCGCGTAAGCGTTTTAACGGGCTTAAAAGAGGTTGTGTCACAGGGGAAGCAATTACATCTGCTTTAAATAAACTGAGAGTTGCCAGATCACATTATAAAGCGGCTGTCCAAAAATCGAAGGGTAATTTATTACGAAAAGTTGTGGCTCGGTTAGATAGTGAGGGTCCGTGGTCTCCTTTATACCATGAATTCAAAGCGAATAGGTCAATCAATTTGGCATATATTGAGAATTTAAAAATTGACAACAACTTCACCACTGGTATTGAGGAGACAACGGACGCTCTGTTACAATCGTTAATTCCGGATGATAATGTTGAAAATGACACAGAATATCACAAGCAGATTAGGATGTGGGCCGGGGAACTGCCGAACTCTTCGGATTCAAATCTCTCGTCGTTTGATGAATTTAGTGAAATCGTACGATCTTTGCCCCTAAACAAGGCTTCCGGTGACGATAAAATATCGAACAAAATGATTAAAGAGGCGTGTAAATCGGCAGGCGACGCGTTACTTACTGTTTATAACAGATGCATTGCTGAAGGGGTATTTCCGCGAGTATGGCGTACCGGTTTCATTCGGATAATACCCAAGAGTGGCGATAAACCTCCACATGATCCTAAGTCGTATAGACCTATTACACTCTTGCCGTCTCTAGGTAAACTTTTAGAACGTCTTATCGTCCCTCGATTGCTACCGGGCGGACCAAAATTTCACGAAAATCAGTTCGGTTTTACTACGGGTAAGTCAACTATCGACGCGGCAATTTCGGTTAGAAGAGCGGTGAGTACATCGGTGTGCAAATATGTACTCGGTATTTTTCTGGACATCTCCGGTGCTTTCGACAATGCTTGGTGGCCAATGCTGCTTCTTAAGTTGAAATTACGAGGTTGCTTTAAAAATATATATTCACTTATTTACTCGTATTTCTCGCATGGAACAACAAAACTTAAACTTGGACACTATGCCGTGTCGAAACCACTGACGATGGGTTGTCCACAATGTTCGGTCTTAGGTCCTTATCTGTGGAATTTAGGCTTTGACGATTTTCTTACAATCCCCTTACCGTCAGGATGTTCTTTGACCGGATATGCGGACGATGGCCTCTTGCTAATAGAGTCAAACAGTAGGTCGGGATTAGAAAATATGGCAGACGCGTGTTTAAAATTAATATGTGATTGGGGACATCGAAATCGCTTACAGTTTGCACCACATAAAACGTTCCAATTACTTCTAAAAGGGACTTTAAAATCACCGCCGCGAATTAAATTTAATAATATCACTGTAAAGAGAAAAGAATCGGTTTGTTATCTTGGTTTAATTTTGGAAAGGAATTTTTCCTTTCTTGAACATATTAAGAACGTCGGGGAAAAGTCGAAAAGGAACTTTTTTGCTTTGACAAGAATATCGAAATCAACGTGGGGGCTATCTTTCAATACACTAAAAATCATCTATGGAGCAACTTACTTAGGATGTATTTGTTATGGATCTCCCGTATGGGCTGATAGGGCTACTATCGGTGCTGTGCGAAGAAAACTGCTCCAGAGCCAACGTTTGGCGTTGATATTCTTGTGCAAGGCATATAGAACTGTTAGTACCGAAGCTTTGCCTGTCCTGGCGGGTGTACTTCCAGTCGATCTGGAGGTGCAACGTCGCGCCGCCATGTATTATTCAACTAGGGAGAATATGGATAAAAGATTTTTAACTGCTCGTGAACTCTTAAAAGTCGACAGATTATTTAAACCACTTCCTGTGGTATATAGCGAATTATTAGATGAATGGCAAAATAGATGGGAGGTATCTTTGAAGGGACGGCATTTATACCAATATTTTCCTTGCGTGCGTGATCGTTTGACGAAGACTTGGCTAGATGTCGATTATTGCGTATCACAGTTCCTCACGGGCCATGGTAACTTTAAGTCTAAACTATACTCTTTTAAGCTTGTGGAATCGCCTGCGTGCCCATGTTCAACAGCTAACTGCGAGTATGAGCAGTCCGCGCATCATATACTTTGGGAGTGTAGTCTTTGGCATAATGAGCGTAAAACCATGCTAGATAGTATGCAAATATCATCTGGAGTTGTATACTACATGGACCTTGTAGAGACTAGAAAGAACTTCCGTGCTTTCCGGCGTTTTTGCCATACCTATTACTGGAATCAAGCATAACAGTTCACATAATAGGTCCCATTTAAATGTAATAATAATTTGATCCGTGGTGCTTTACAGCTGGCTTCTCCGGCTGTAAAAGTCTTTTTGCGAGGTTATTTACCTCTTTATTTCATTGTTTTGTCACCCGCTATGCACGGAGGGAAGTGGACAATAATTTATTTCCAACTCCTCCTATTAATTTAACTTTCTGATTGATTTCGTTGCGGGTTAAAGACAAATTAGACATTCCCGGAGACTCGCCGAGCTTCAATGCTCGGTGTCATTACATTGCGTGCCACTGTTGATCCTGGCTTACAGGAGTTGCAGTGGTGGGTGTGAGGGCGGGACAGTCTCCAGACTACACGATAATTTTTAGACCGCCTAGATGATACTGATTCAAGATGTGTCAATAAATCTAGATAAGTATCTCGATTTGCAGTATTTATTTTCGTCAAAAATCCACGTCTTCTAGTCCTTCTATATGAAAATGATATTACAGAACTAAATCTTCGTATTTCCATCGCACTTTTCTAAATATAATAAAACCTTACAGATATTAAAATGTTGAAGAGTTATCTGACTGGTATTTGTGTGGCGATAGATCCGCTATTATATCGTGGGATGGACATACACTCGGAAAAATGGAGTTGAAATTTAAAAGCAGTAGTGTCTCCACCCACCTTCCACCATCTTAGAAGACATAGACGTAATATAAGTATAAGTTTGTTTTTTGAACTTCCATACCTTATAACTTAGTTGCCACATACTTCTGTAAGAAGGTATTAGAAGTATTTTTATAGCAGAACACGAGCAAACAGGTCCCCTGGTGGTAAGCAATCATTGCCGCGCGTAAACGCCCGCTCAAGAGTAGTAAAGGTTGTTGAGCTTCTAACAAACTTACTCATGACACGATACGAAATACCAAAGCTGTTACTTAATATTTGAAACATATTATCTACTTAGTTCATAAACATTTTTTACTAATAGCTCAACGCTAACTCAACATGTTAAAAATTAGGAGATTTATATTACGTGATTGATTATAAAAAATATCTAAGTACGGCTATTGAGCCTGTAGCATTTTATTTAACAGCTGACATCTTGACCAAATTCACAAAGAGATTGGAAAAGAGAAGAATATAAAGACATACATAAACTCACGCCTTTATCCCAGATGGGGTAGGCAGAAGTGCCAGGGCACCCACATTTCGCCTTGTATGTTCCGTCCCACAATGTGATAGGTGGCGAGCCTATCGCCATATCGGGCACAAATTCCTGACTCTGGGCTGATAGTGAATAGAAAAATCCAATATCACTTTGCCCAACCCGGGATTCGAACCCGAGACCTTAGCCACAGAATACTAACAGAAGTCAAGCTCCATACAAAGCGCGCTAAACCAACGCACACATAGACAGCGTTCACCGACACGATATTTCAAACCAGTCGAAACCACTGTGCGCGCGAGTGTCACTCGCTTCGGACACGCATTTAGTGATATTTGTTGTGCAAAGAATGAGCAAATTAATAAAAGTTATTACACTTGTATATAAAACTTCGGATTATAATAATTGAATATAAATTTCTTTAATAAAATACACAATATTATACAAAAACGATAAAAAAAATCTTAGATTATGATATACACATTCTCAACGACTATGTAAATAAGATTAAAATTTATTTATTTTGTTATTGTTTTTTTTATATTGTATTTTAATAATTAATCAAACGATGCGAGTGCTATTACCACGATACTTGTTTTCGCATAAGCCAGAGTTAACAGCCCTGGCGCTAACGCCGAGCGTAGTGTGAGTGTGGCAATAAAAGTGAAGTACATACACAAGCTTGACTTCTGTTAGTATTCTGTGCCTTAGCTTTGTAAGCGTACCTTAGTACAACTACGCCACCGAAGCAGTCAATAAAAAGACATTACTACTAAAAGCAGTGATTTAATAAAATACACATATTGAGAAATATATACATTTATAATTGTTAATGTCAACAGGTTGTGGTTTTAAATTCGGCGTCTCCTGTTAAAGAATATTGCATATAATGTTGAAGACTCTAAATTCTAATTTAAGTTGAAAATATTCGTGGTTCGAGTATGAAGCGGTACGTCCACTTATCATACAAATGCAGAACGTTATGCTGCTTTTGTCTGCTCCCTATCTGAATTTAGAGATAGTGTAATTTTATGTGTAACATTTTAGCATACATTTCGAGTTTGTGTTCTGAGTTAATCAGTTTGTGACGATCTTACGTAATAAAACAGCAATATAAAATGATGTTCATATTTTGGTAGAACAGTTTTAATTGGTTGTTACCTGTGAAAAAAGGCAAATAATGGTTCTAATGCTAAACCATGCTACTGGAGCGTATTAATATTTTACTATAAGGTATCAGAAGAAAAAGTAGTAAGTGGAGAAGTCATCTCAAAAAATGACCAGCTTTATTTTGTGGTTGTGCCTTCTCTCATACTATTGGATTCGATTGAGGATTCAATCAATGAAATTTCTAAACGACCATCCATGCCAAAAAATGCGTTTTTACTAAAATTATTTCGAAATTTCTCTCTCTTAGTGAAAATAGGAAAATAGATTTTAAAAAATAACCCTTAAACGCACATAGAATGATTTCATAAATCACTGAAAAGTTCTTCTTTATCCATACATTCAGAACAAGTCAATACAAACTGGTGGAATTTTGGAGTAATGGTTAGTCTGGCGCGGCATTTCCGAGCTATCCATAGGGATTTTAAAATTGGGCTGACAACTGCTGCCATTTGACAACTAGTGAGGGCTTAATATGCGCTTCGAGGCGTGGTGGTACTCGATATTTTTACTACTAAGCTTTGCCTGACTGTTCCGGAGTAGAAATTCTCTTGAAACAAATTTCAATGGGATTCGTGGTAATAATAGATGAATCATAGTTACGCAGAGGTAGGAGAGCAACATTTGTAAAAGGTAAAAACAAGGCATAAGCAAATCTTTAAGCTTTGGAATCAGATCGACATCCGATGGTGGCATTTGGTGTGGTCTACACAATATGGTGATGAGATAAAAATAACACCTAACAGTCTCACACAGTTAATTTTAGCATCGACCTAACAGAAATATATTATTAGGTTATGACAGAAACAATGAAGAATTTTGAGCCTCAGAAAACCTAGAATCAAAATCGAAATTTAACTCAATTTTTTAACTAGTCGTTTATCTTTCCTCCCATCATATCGTGAATGTAATTATGGTGAAACATAACACTATTAATTATATAAACTTGCCACTTAAAAGTAATTTGACAAATTAGCGAAACACCAAAGTAGGAATGATTAAGTATCTCAGCAGATCTAATTACATTCTAATGAAAGCAATTAACATCAAATAATACGTAGACACGGAAACACTGGCTACAGCAAAGGTAACAGAGACATTAATTAAACTGTCAATCAACGCCGAAGAGCGCACAATGGTCGCTTTGATATATGCTACGTCAATTTTCGACGAAGCTCCCTGAGCTGTAGACGAGTGAGCATCATGGATATCACTGGACTGAAACGAGCTGTGCAACTGGCGTCCATTTTTGAAATAGAAGATGCGGAATACGAGCTATTTTAGAGTTAGTGTTTTTGTGTTTTTCTTTTCTATTTGTGCGCGAATGGTTTTGGAGATAGAATGGTCTATCCATGGGGTCTATCAATGTCCACCATGGGGTGAAAGCACAAATGTTTGATCAATTTGTGATGAAAACGCTGACGTTAAGGAATACTGTGTATTAAAATAAATCAGAGTGCTTGCTAAGACAACTGTCTTATCTGCAAATATAACGTATACGTGATCTGCTGCAAAGTTATAAGACGTTTTATGGTGTGAGTGTAGCAGTAAAAGGTTCGGTGTGTTGTATTAAAATATAGTGTTATAAATATTGAGTCTTATAAAAGTCAAATATATGCCTGCGAACATACATTAAGATGTCGATAATATAGTAAAATATCTCTTAACATTTTGAATAAAACATGAATCCGAAATCAGGCTTAAAATTTCACAATATTTTATTATTCTCAAGTAGATTCAAAGATCATCTCAACTACGATAATAATCCATATTATGATTTAATAGAACGTGCGAGACTACAAATCCGATTACAGGGGTCTATAGTTTCCTAGAAATACAGCCCAATAAATCTGAGATGGTTTACTAAGCGTAATATTCAAACATATTGGTCTAGGCTTGGAGCTGATAACGTAAAATCAAATATAAACTTTGTAAAACTCTGTAGAAAGTGCGCACTTTGTGCACTTTGTTACCGAAGCGGGAAGGGTTTTTACGACTTTTGGAAATTGCGAATGCTTTTATATTATCCCTGTCTTCGTTATCCTGTATCTTGCTCAGGATTCATACAGGGAGACGTGGTTTGATTATGAATGCAATCATGATTGAAATTCGACGTACTCAGTTATATCTGTCTATTTATATTTATTACTTTACAGGCTAAAAGTCGGGCAAAATATATTATCCCGGGATTTATTTATTTAGTAAAATAGGGTTTTAGAGTACTTTTTAATCAACGAAGGCGTTCCTTGACAAATGGACTATTCAACTTTAAATATTTTTTTATTCTTACTAGGATTTCCAAACATTAGCGCGTACAAACAAACTATTCTTACTTTTAGCTTTATATAATTATTATTACTATAGACTATCGGCTCGTCCCAGCTTTGCCAGGGTGTAGATATTTTTATCCTATGTTCTTCAAGGATAATGTAGAATTCAAATGGTGAAAGAATTTTCAAATTGGTCCAGTAGTTGCAGAGCCTGTTCAAAGCAAACAAACAATCAAACCTCTTCTCTTTATATTAATTACTAGCGGCCCGGCCCAGCTTCGCCCGGGTACAAATTTCTGTACAATAATATGTACGTATTATACATATAAACCTTCCTCTTGAATCACTCTATCTATTAAAAACTGCATCAAAATCCGTTGCGTAGTTTTAAAGATTTAAGCATACAAAGGGTCATAGGGACAGAGAAAACGACTTTGTTTTATACTATGTAGTGATAAATCTAGATGTGAGAGAAATTAGGCCTTAATATAATATACTGGTAGGAAGGATGAATAAGTGGAAATATTAAACTAAGATTTTCAAAATATTGGCAGATTAGTGACAACAATGTCGTAAAATATATCAAAGTTTTGTCTGCGGCTTTAATGCTTTAATTTTATTTTTCTGTGTTGTGTCGTTTGTATTCTAATAAGGAACTTATGCATTAACAAGCCGTTAGGACATTTTGTTATTTTCTACTTATTACCTCCAGCTGGTTTCTACACAAAGGGAGAATAATCTTCCGGACAGACAGACAACAAAATAATCTTGTAAAGGTTGAGTTTTTGCTACGAAACAGATAATGCTCGTCTCGTCGTTTATTATCCGCACATTTTACAATTATTAATGCATATTTTTTACCAGATTACGAAGAAACCCTTGAGATGTACGAGACTATACCGTATCATGTAATAATATGTAATAAAAAATGCCGTGTACTGAATAAAGATTTGTCCAATGTATGATTTTGAGCAGTATTTAATGGTTTCTAAAAAGTATCGTGTGTAAAGAACATAAATTCGAAAACAGCATCAAAAATCGTTGTATAATGACTGAGATATTCATCTTTTTAATAGCGCGGTGGTAACATTCGTTTTCACTTTCGCGTGCACCTCATGGAAGATGACGTCATGTCGTGCATGTCGCATCCTTTCCTATTACCGCCAACTTTTATATATTTGTAACTTACTTATTAATATATTAAAAATTCCTTATGATTAGGCTTATACATGATGTAACCTTTTGATGTAAACAAAAATAAAAATTGACGACACTAGCTTATTGTAGACCGGAGCCAAACAGTGTAGTTTTTCTAGAATACAAAACGAATACCATTCCGTAAAGCTTTGCCAAATAAAGAACAAAGATTAGATCGCTAAGTTCTTTTTTAATCGAGTGAAACACTGGAACACAAACAGAGCTGGATATCGGTTAAGCGACAAATGCTATCAGGAGTTGGTCACACGATACAAAAATTACAAAACCCTTTGTATCGCGAAAATGACATTTGTTTTTTGTTCACATGTTACCTTTTAATTCCTCAACATGGCATACGTTGGCGAATTCGGTTAGCAGTTTGTTTGACGTAACAAATTGAGCAGTTTTTATTCTGCAAAATAAATCTTTTTGGGCGTGAATAATTGGCATGCTAAGTGTATCGGTAAAAAGATTGATGTATCTTGTCAATGAAATACGTGTTCATGTACTTTTAGTTGTAACTAAAAATCATACACATTTACTTTTGAAAGGTTAACAATAGGCATGTCGAAAAATTTTTGGAATCACTTATTTTGTAGAAAGAGTCTATATAAAAACGAAATAATAATTTTACGAAAAAATACCTGAACAAACATAGTTTGCAAAATTCCCACTAAAACGGTCCAAACTGCCTAGCTGCTATCACGTGACTATGATCTACGTGACCAGCCTTTGACCGAATCTGGCTTTCCATCAAAATGAATTATTATTGACTGAATTCTAACGATCTAACTACTTCCGTTACTGAGTCCGGTCTTCATTGTGATGATAATCATAAAATATTGTTGTTGTTAACAAATTATCGAGAGATATAATTTACCGGTGATACTTTGAATTTACCGCGCGGTCTGTGACGTCAGTGCACTCTGATCTCTGTTTTCGGTCATGAATAAAACAAATGGAAATATTTTAAATTAATGAATGAAAAACACAAACAATCATGTACTCAAAATATGATATTAAGTTTAATAATACTGTACTTAATGGGTAAAAAATACTTTACACGAATTTGTGACATGAGCCAATCCCTATTGAATGTTGGATATCAAGCAAGATGTTGGTACAGAAAATACTATTATTGATCGAAGGTCCTGTAGCTAGATAAGTTGGTCACTTGATGTCAATTCGTGATCGTAACTAATCAACAACTATAATATATGAGGGTTATAGATGCCTTTCAGGCATTTGAAAGTTAATGAGGCAAAGATGGGAGCAAAAATGATAAATGTAGAAATTTTATTCCAACAATTTCATTCGATACACGAAAGTTGGATTAATGCAAACGACAAGAACATTATTACTTCGCTTCGATTTGTTTCCGAGACAATAACTCCACCATTTTGTAAAGTGGTAGAGCGACGCTGTTGCTAGTTATGGCTCAACATGAATGAGCAGGTTCGTTCGGGGCGGTACCACTGTCTCACAGGAGATCGACGTGAAGCGACAGCTTCATCTAATTAGGTGAGTGAGATACACAACACCCCTTTCGTCTTCTCATCTCTTTTGTCTCCCCGATCCCCTTCCGATTTGATATAAATGTTCATGGGCGGCATTTTCCACCTAGCATCAGGTGACCTATTTGCAAGTTTTACGGATCTATTGTATAAAAACCATGGTCGAGTTGGTCCATTAATAAGCGTCAGGTTTCTGTGAGATAATAGAACCTAACATATCAAACTGATTAAATGTAAGTAGTCTATACTTTTACACCAGTCTCAAAACCTATATCTGTCCTAATCTACCAATATATTCGCTTCATCTACCTTATTTCGTTATTGATGGATTTTTGTAGCTCCCACTCAACAATTTCTAATAGTCAGCCACCCTTACACGAACGCTCGCTAAGCCTCGTGTGTAATACCTTGTATTTTGCATACATCATCATTTTCGTCTCACAAACCTACAATTTACAAGCGAATAATCCAACGTTTCGGTAAAAACGATCAATTTGTATTCATGAAGGGTTAGTAGGTGTTTTAAAACACGCCTCAGTAAAATATGCGATAATCTTAATGAAACACATGCTTCCGTTAAGATTAAGACTAAATAATGTAGAGGATCGTAAACCTTATTCGCGTTAGCTAAAAAACCCACTCCGTCATAAAAAGTAATTGACACTCAAGACGCTGGTATCAATATTGTGATAGCCTCGTTAATACGCCGGCAAAGCGGGTAAATATCTTTTTGACCTAGTTACTCGTAAAATCGTTTTTGTGCATTAATGAAAATGGCCAGTTTGATAACAGTTTTTAAGCCACTTATAGTTTAAGGGAATGTACAAATATTGATAGTTTGGTAAAAGTTTGAAATTAAACCATATTCATTCACCGTAATTAAAATCTAGTGACATAACTATAAGTATCTCTCTTCAGCTCCTGGAAGTCTACTAGATAGATAATATATGTGACTTATATTAAGTATGAAATTATTATATATTCCTTTTAAGACATCAATGTTACTCATTTGTCTATTTTATTTTCTATTGCAAAAATACCTGTTCCTTGACGTACAAAATTGCATCATCTGCACACACAAGCTTCTTTATATTGTGGCTCTATTATAATTCAATATATTTCTAGTCTAATAGGCTTTATTTTTCGTATACATATTCCAAGTAAATCTAATACAAAACCCATAATCAAACCTAACTGAACTAAACACAGCATATGCGACTACTGACTAGTTCTCACAGTCATTTAATATGCAAAAAACGTACAGCGGCCCATATTCTTAATTGTTAGACGCAACAAGGAAACTTGATTACCAAAGTCTAACTCCTTTACGAAAAAAACTTGCAATGGCCACCTTCTCAGTTGGCTCTGTAAAGGTTATTGAATTTTAGCTACATAATCCGGCAGACGCCAGATGGGACCTCGCTTTCAAGCGAATGATCACCCATTCCTCTATTTACTTTGGTGGGCCGCGGCAGGGTGTTTTATTAAACGGACTCGTGTTTTTACTACATTGAGTGTTTATAACGGTTCTTACGGGGAAGTTTTGAATAATGCACGCATCGTAACGTAAAAAATAAGCGATGAATAATTTTGTAAAATAATTAATTTACTTTTTATTTAATTTTAAAAATGTTTTGTGCAATCTTTCATATTTTCCATTATAAATGAAATAAGTTTTAACAAAAACACACCGTTGAAAATGGAATATAAAATGTTTATTCTGTGTTTTTCCAGAAGGATTAATTTTATGAATTGAACAATAATATTTCCGGCATCAATGTCCAGATTTAGGAAAGCATGCATTCGAGCTTTTCTATTCAGAAATAGTGATAGTTTTTTATAATTAATTAATTAATAACTAACTTTACTCTACCAACTAATTACCTATGCAAGTAAGCAACTCCAATATTTATTAAGGAACAAAAGTTCCGAGCAGCCGCCCTGAACAATCTCCGAGGAAGTTATTCGCCTCAGCTACAGTCGAGAATCTAATAGCCTCGTTGCTTAAGTCCTGTGAGTAGCGTGTGTCAATTACCCGATCGAATCTTAATTAAACAACGCTCTGCAAAAGAAAGTTATTATAAAACTGACTTTGATTGATATTTAATTATTTATTTATTTTTAAGGACCGCCTCGGTGGCATGGTTATGATACGGTTGCAACGACGATCAGGTTCGAAGCCCGAGTCGAGCAAAGTGATACTGGATTTTTCTATTCATTATCAGTCCGGAGTTAGGAATTTGTGCCCGCCTACAAGGTGGACGGACAACCTGACTAAAGTTGCAGGAAATTGCTGGATGCAGGCCACTTCCAACAGGTCGATGTGGAGATCCTTGGGGGAGGCCTATGTTCAGCAGTGGACTTCCTGAGGCTGAGATGCTGATGATGACGATAGGCCCTTATCACATCGTGGGACGGAATACACACAAAAACGTGGGTGTCCTGGTCAGTGGCGGCTCATCCGAAAGAGCGCTGGTGCAGTGCACTCCCACGAAAATTACATACTTAGCTAATTTAATAATTTATATATATATTTTTAATGCATAAGATCCTTACATTACATTCTTTATATTTTACTATGCCTATAAAAAGTCTATTATATTACATGTAACGTCAATTTGTAACGAGTGGAGCGCCAGCGATTGCGCTCCTATGAAACGAAGTTTAGTACGACTCTTAGTACTGTATTCAATGCGTGCGAAAGAGAGCAATCGATCCGGGCTGGCGCGTGAAACAAAAGATATCGTATGAGAAGTTAGCGTATTCTGGAGCGCCGCTCACGCGTCACTCAGTTGTCGTTCAGCCAGCTGTGCCGTGCGCGCGCCGATGGGATATCCTACTTATGCGCAGTTGTCGTTCTTATGTATACAAACAACTTAATGACTTAATAGTAATTTATAGCAGCTTTTGCTGAAAGCGTAAAACTTTTAAATATTGTATGCACCATTCCTATATTCCTATGACATCAGTAGAATGTGAACATTGTTTTTCGACGTTAAATAAAGTCAAAACGTTTACGCGAAATACTATGGCGTAAGACCGTCTCAACGCATTATCACTACATTTTTTTAAATAGATAGAGTGATTTAATCGGAAGGTTTACATGTATAATAACATCCATTAAATAGTGGAAAAATTGCGGCGGGTTAGGCCGCCCGCAGGTAGGGGTAGGTAGAAAAATAAGAATACAGGGTATTTACGTGGTTCGGGCTTTAATATATTCGCATCACTATTTACACCCGGCACTGTTGCTGGTGGTATGCAACAGGAGTCACTGGCCTTCGTTGGACACTGATCCGGGTCTTCGGCACGTGGCGGAACCCGGCGACAGCTCGCCGGCGAAGTTTGCTGCCACGTGGCCGGATACGGTGCGCAGGTCAGCGGCGCGGCGCAGGCTCGGTTGTAGTCGGCTGGAAGCGGTGCGGAGCAACAACGGGCAGCGAAGTAGGCGCACGGAGTCAGCACTCCGTGCCGTTTTTTTTTTTTTTTTTTTTTTTTTAAGAATCAACCAATCAGCGCAACGGAGGCGTTGATTGGCATAGACAATAGGATTTATATCGACTATTGAGCTATAGATCGCAAATATAACAGGTGACATTCTACAACGTCACAAAATATTGTTATTTTTGAGGTTTCTAATGTGATGTCGTTAATTATCAATTTTTTTTCTGCTTACATTGCAAACGCATGCTGAACCCTACGAGATTTATCAAAATAATGTACGAATTATTTGTACAAATTGAAAAGGTCTACAGAAAACTCCGCGATGGTATATGTCTGTCTCTTATGGATATACTACAATAACATTTTTTTGTCATTTACTTTTTACGACAAATAATGGCTAATTTTCGAAGCGATTTTAACCAACACAGCATTAATCCTTATCCAATTAAATAGCTTAAATACATTGTTGATTTAATATAGATCTATATGGTACTTTACAGCACAAGATTTATATGAATATTTTTGAAGATATTACAGATTTAAAATTGCGGGACGTAGCGCTTGCGGCGGTACTGGCCGGCCGGGGCGGCGGCAGCGTGCCTATATAGGAAGGTTTATATGTATAATAATAATACGTACATGAATTATTATACAGAAATCTATTTGTACCCGGGCGAAGCTGGGCCGGGCTGCTAGTGTATGATAAGCATAGAAAAACGCTTATTTAATTCCATTTCTGATTTTCACAAAAAAGAAATAGATATCTTCGCACGCCAAAAAGACCGGCGAATGGATTTTGTATACAAATAAAATAAATAGTAAGCTCTAGTTTTTCAATTATATTTTTGTGAACCCCCATCAAAAAATTTCACGAGCCGCCTCTGGTCCTGGTTGTTACCAGGAGAGGCGTGGGAAATCGTGAGTTTATGTATGTTATTTTTAATTCGATTACTTTAATTTGTGAAATCCTGTTTGGCTCTTTGACCTGTACGAATAATTTCATCATCGGCAAATTCAACTACGGGAAAATTAATGCTGAAACTAGGTCTCCCAAGGATTTGTATAACCGCATGTAGGAAGCGGCCTGTAACCAGCCACTTCCGCCAACCTTTATTAGATTATCTGTCCTCCTTGTTGGTGGGTGTTTGATCCGGTGCTTGTGATTTTACGCTTGCTGTTAAGGAATTTCAAAATATTTTTTTTATGTTTCAATATAAATTTGATCGAGTAAACTGCAATCGAAAATGAAGCAAGGTAGCAGTTTTAGTCGCTTCAAAAAAAGCAAAAAAAAATTTTTTTTGCCCTTTGTTTTGTATCGTTTTTGGGTGGTCATTACGTAGTTTAGACCCTCGTTTACCATTGTATCATTAAATGTTGAAGGGTTTACATTATTTTCAACAAACTTCTTATTTACCACTCAAACACGAAAATAGGTAGAAAATTCAAAATAAAAACGTTTGAAGTGACTAAAACCACCATCTAGTTTCGTTTTCGGTCACAGTCTAATCATATCCGGTATTGTAATTTTTAGCGGCCTCGGTTCATAATGATTTTATTTTGTCCAACTTTATTTTATTTACTTCTTTAAGAAAACATAATAAGTATTTACTAAAGTAACATTAAATACACAGACACAGGAAACGAGAAAGCAGTTTGATAAGGATATTTGGGATTTTAGTAGAGTCACTGTCTGAACAAAACGTGACAGCAAAACTGTTACTTCATGTCGTTTCTGTGAAACAGAGGCACTACTTCGTTTCAAACGACCCATTTTATTAAAGACTATATGTAAGATTATATACAAATTTATTCAGTTTTTCCTAGAAGTGCGGTTTCACATTTATTATTGAAACTACTTTGAATCCTTGCATTGATATTTTCCGAGAAAGTTTTCTTTATCCAGACCGTTTTATATTATGTTATATTGAGCAGTTTCTAGAAAGGACTGAATGATGGATTAATGGCTGGTTTAGATGCTTGTAAGTTTTAGTTATTGTTGTTTATAGTCTCTTTGTATATTTTAAATTGGAAAACAAACAAATACGGTGCGAAAATGTATAAAAATATCATCATCAAATTTGTTATAATTGTTTTTCTTTGATGCCAACTGTCACCGCATCGTACTCTTTTTGCCAAGCTATAAGAATTGAATTTAGCCTACAAACAAATAATCTTTCAAAGAATCTATTAATAAAGGATATAGAAGCACCAAAAAACAAAAAAGATATTTTTTTGGATAATATTCTAAACATAATTGTACTACAGAATAGCGAAAACATTTTACATCTACCGGATATTGTCTACAGACGTGTACTAAAATTATAAGGGCCCTAAAATAGGTGGTTCCTTCGGAAAACGGAAATATACACCGGTTTTATTGTTTGAAAATGTTTCTGTTTCGCTATAAAACGATCTCGCTTGTTCCAGAATCCCATCTGCTTGCCAAGTTTCATTAAAATTGGTTTAGACAGTAATCATAAAGATTTCAAAGTGTTTCCTGCAGACAATGTTGTTTTATCAATTTTAGAACGCATAGTAAATGGACGAAGTGATTTACTAGCAGTGGCTATGTAAAAATTGTAAATGTTTTGGCCGTCTACGAAACAAAACACGGCCGAAAAATATCGCGAATGCAATAATTGAGTTTCACAGAATTTCACTAAGAACTAAATTTATCAGAATAGTGTAGAAAGTAATCAACTAAACTGATTTAAACATGTTTCATTAGCGCCATATAGAGTTTAAGTATATTATTGATCTTTCTTCCAAATACAGAAATGACACTCAAATAAATAATTAACACACTAACAACAATATTTTGCTACAAAGTTCAAGTTAGCGCGTTTATACAACTTTTTTTATTAATAGGGATGATGACATTAACAAAGAATTTATGAAATTAAGGTTTATAAAAATAATAGAAGGATTCTCAAAATAAACATTTGCTTTAGTTTTTAATCAAGATCAAATATATTTTGGTAAAAAGAAAAGTTCGAATCCTAAGCATCCGCCATATTAAATAAAACGTCATTCCTAAGCGAGTGACGTGTCACTTTCGTAAATATTACTTTGTCTTAACGCGAATTTGTTGGCTAGTTTTGGTCATTTCTATGTTATTTGTTGTATTTGTCTAATATTTCATAATTGTAAAATCAGTTTTGGTACCACATAAGTACAAAAAAGAAACATTTGTCATCGAACGAATTTTGGAACTATGCGATATTGCATATCACTGTTTAGTTGGATCTTGAATAAAGTTTTTATGTACTCATATACACAGCAATTGATAATAATATCTAAAGGAAATAAATGAAACATAACCTCAAAATTGATAAATATTGTTATTTTTATGCGTTTTTAATTTTGATATTATGTTTTCTGGACATATCAATCATTATGAAAGTTGCAAATAAAGTTGATACTTCCATCAAAACAGTGATTATTCATCCCATTTGAAGATACAGATGCTGGATCTCGCCTTAACATTTTTATCCATATAATTCTAACTTTTTATACTTTGAAACATAAATAAACAAATTGTTCGGAGTTTGTGTTGAAGTATTTCATTCAGCAACTGTACATCATTCATCTACATTAGAACTTATAATTATTCAAAAGAATAAAATGTATATGATATTACTTATACACATAAACATTGCACTGGCAAGTATATACGAAAACATGACGTCAAACCCGGACGCCATTACTATTTTTGCTTTTTGAGCAAAGTTGATTAAATTGTGATATTAAAAACGTAATTCTTTCTGCGAAACTTTTATATTCTCAAAAATAAAATAAATTTTAAGTAATGTTAATGTATACGAACATTCTGAAGTAATTCAAAATCAGTCTTCATGCCTATTATATTTTTATAAATGTAACCGTAATTAACCGACTTAAAAAAAAAGAGGAGGTTCTTAATTCGACTGTATGTTGCTTTTTTTTTCACCACTGTTCTTTACAATAAAACAAAAGAGGTTGAAAACTAAAGTTACTGGCTATTTTTAGATAAAAAATGTAGATTTAAATTTAGAAGCAATTGGAGTATATCTTATTGATGCTACTACCTTTGATGTTCTATCAAACTTGTACGCTACATGCCATTAAGGTTGTATTGATTCATTCCGTCTGAATTGGAGGGACCACGGCACACGTTTCCGCGCATTACACCCATACACTGAGTTGCTGTTCAATGGTCTATGTCGGAACTCTAATGGAATGATTCCTATCTACAACTTAATAGCACACCGAAGATCCTTTTTGTACAAACACAATGGAACGCAGTCTTTTTGCATCTGTTCCCTAGACAATTGAGTAATGGTTAGTTTCAAATAGAGTCATTAGGAACTCGTGAAATTTGTATATAACTACATATATAAATGTGTCAGGCACATTATGTGTGGAATACACACAATAAAGAATTTCATTTTGAATATAATATTCAAATATTTTGCTAAGTATTTTATGCAAATCGTTGATTTAATTACGTGCAAAATATACTGCTGATGCAAATTTAGCTAACAATTCATATTGGAAAAGATCTCATAGAAAAGGTGTTATTGATTTGGAATATCAGCTATGTCGCAAATTATTATATAAAAAAAAACAATTAAATAAGAGCATATAAATAAAAAATCAACTTAAACCTTTAATTTTGACGGACAACTTTATTCCTGGCACATAATATTGTAATGTAATTTTATGAACATTAATGAAGGTAAAATGTATTCATTTTACATCAAGAACCTGATATTACAATTACGTAAGAAAATAATGTAAGACGCGTATTATTAACCCGGCGCTTGTTAATATATAATTATACTGTTTTCAGCAACCATGCGTTGAATTTTCGTAACAAAATAATATTATTTTTGCCTTCTGACTTTTGCATTATTATGTTGTGAATATTGATGATTAATTAATTCGAACATATAATATCTTTCTCTCCTCTCCCTCTCCCTTCAGACACAGGACTAATTATTCATAAAAAAAATACTACCTAAATAACTTTAATTCACATTCCATTAAACCACTTTTACGTAAACGTCACTTTGAATTATTTAGTAATTTTAAATTGTATCGGCGTTGGAAATTGTGCAAGTTGAACCTTACCTACATTTTTCATTTTGTGCATGGACATTGGAAAATATAAATAAGATAAAACTGCATAACTTATCATGTAAATGAGTACTATTTTACTGCAATAACTAAACAACTCCACGAAATAAAACAATACGTCCAAATATAAAAAAATACACTCAAACCATAATTTAAACGTTGACAAAGCTGTATACTAAACTTACTACTAAAAAAAACAGCTATTTGAAAACGGAACTCGAAAATTAATTTAACTTTTTAATTACTCGGCGGCCAATATTTTCGGCGTAATCAAATTTGTACATAATTACAATAAATTCAAATACCGAACAAATTCTACTCGATTGTATCGGTGAGAGATTGATTGTTGTGAATAGAAACATCTGCGGGGTAACAGTTTTCTTCGTGGATGGAAATTGATATTTTACGTAATTCCGCTCTGGCGGTGAAAATGTTTCCACGTTATTTATTTCTTGGTTTATTTAAACATCAAACTCGAGTGCTTCTGTATTGATACTCATCTTTCACCGGTTGTTTAGAGTGATATTACATTATTCGACGCCCCGTGATAAAACTCGCATTGAAAGTTAGTCATTACCGCTAAAATATTAATATATTTAAACTAAAATATCAGACAGACGGTTATGATAATAATATGTATATCTGCAAATAACTAGACCAGATACAAAAATCTAAAAATATTAACGTTTTTCTAAATAATTTATATTTTAAATGGTTTACTACCTACAATAATCATAAACTGCAGTTTAATTTTTTAGGGTACAAACATTTAATAACTCCGACAAACATAGTCCCGTTTCAACTTTTCTTGTTTGTTTTTTGTTTAGTTTGTTACCTACACGTCGTTAAAAAGAATTGGTTGTCGTATACATCTCTGTATTACCAGACACAAAACTTGGAATGACACTGTAGAACTTTAACGGGTGTATTTTTGCAGCAAATAGCCGCGTGTTTTCTTGAATACTTTAAACAATATACTTCCTTTCCCAGTGTTCTTTTAATGTTAACTAAGAGCGAGGCTAGACTTAGCTTAAAATGCGCGCCATTGTCGATCCTGGCTTACGAAGTTGCAGTTTTTTATATTATTTGGATGAACGGCGAGACATAGCATAACATTCGCCTGATGGTTAGCGATATGACCGCTCATGGACAGTACCAAAACCAAACAATACTATGAGTAACAAAGCAATGCTTGGCATTCCACTGCTCTCGCCATCCTGAGACATAAGATGTTAAGTTTCAATATGTCCAGTAGTAACTCTGGCTACAATGTCCTTCTAACCGAAACACAACAGTCTATTTACACTGCTGTTTGGCGGGAGAAATAGACATTGCCATGGTACCTTCCCAGGCGGCCTCTCATATATGAGAGCCCTACCAGCAGTAAAAGTCACCAAAAAGAGCGAAGCCACACGATACGGTGCGGCGGCGGAGCGGTGCCGCTGCGGCATCCTACACACAAATTACTATACATACACATCACATGATGCGTTTGTATGCCGTGCTGCGCGACTTTGGCCGCACTTGCGACCTGAGAGACGAGGCGAAGGATGATATGATGTGCGGATTATGAGAGTTGCGCTGCAGCGCCACACCGCGTCATGTGGCTTTGCACTTAGTCTTTGTTCCGGGCACGTGCTTTGGTAGTGTTAAGTCTCTATATGTCCAGTAGTTACTCTGGCTAAATTGTCCTCAATCTGAAACACAACAATGTATTCACACTGCTGTTTGGCGGGAGACATAGACATTGCGGTGGTACCTATCCAGGCGACCCCTCACATATGAGAGACCAGTAAATTAAATATTTGGCTACTACAATAATTCATATCTCTTTAAAATCACTTTAACGTAATAATGAACCGGTTATACATCCAAATATACCCAATAGTCACACACATAGTCCTGACTGCACATTAAGATTAATTAAGTCTTGTTTCGTGGGTATCAGAAGCTACGATAGACTATTTGGTATCACAAACTCCCAGACCCAAGGCAAATACTTGTGGCTTCATATACATCTTTCAGTGGGCGGATCGAACCCATGGTCCCTGGTTTCACATCAGGCATCTAACCAACTGCGCCACGGATTTGTCAAATCCAATACAACTACAGACTTTTTTGTACTGTAAATTGCAGACACGCAACATGGTATTAAACACAAAACAATAGAAGAAAAGAGAAGCGTATAAGCAGTAGAAATACTTTCCGAAAACGATATTCAAAAGACAGCGGCGGCGACAAGCAATGCAAAATCTGGGATAGATGCTTATTGGAAATATTTCCATTCATCCGAATGTAATGTTGGACATATGAATGAAATTCTCATAAAAATGAGACAAAGGACGTCTGATCTATCACTGAGCCATCTTTTTGGCGTTAAATCAAGTAAATTATTGAAAAATTCTTTCTTTTCTAACAATTGACGCTCTGCAGTGAAATGGCTGAATCGTAAATGTGATTTTCGTGTTCTAATCATACGATCCACATCAAAAGAGAATATGTGCGGAGTTGAAATCAACTGTCTTGTGGATTGTTGACAAAGAAAATGAGAATGTTGATGTGTCGTACCTTTACATTTTGAACCATTATTTGTTGTAATATATACGACTGTGATGGCACAAACGTTTCATATAATTATGTGTTTGTTTTGAGATTTATTCCCGCAAGCTTACTTCTCATTTCAGTAATTATCACAATCAAATAAGCTGAGCAGCTTTTAATTTATTGTAGGTAACCTAGTTTCACTTAAAAATAAAACATCTGCATTATGTTAATTATCAATATGAAGTTGCAAAAAATGAGTACCTATTTATAATTATACATTTTATAGTATCCATAATAATACATGAAAATGAAGTTAAATAAAGCAATATATTGCTGTAACCACAAAACATTTCTAAAAACGCTTAATTTGAAAAGTAAATTAAATACCCTAAACTAATTTAAATATTTAAATTCTTTCAGCAATCCACTCTGGAGTAAGACAATAATGAAAACTAACTCTAACCACTGCATACATAATACGAAAAAATTGCTTTTGTAATACGCGGTCCGGTTTCCAGAATGCTTAAGTCTTATTTCTTTGATGCCGGGCAAACAAGCAGAAGTGAAATTAAATTGTGCCGCCGCCTTGCTATTCTTCGCGGACAAGCTTCTTTGACCGAGCTCTGTTGAAATTTATATTGTTATATAGTTTTACTCGTTGCTGATATTAATGAGATGTTCAACTCGACGACAATAGTTTATCTGGAACAAAAGAGATTAAACATCAGCTAAATGCAACTGACGTATTTAGTTGGAATTATTTTTAGATTGAATTGAATTTAGGTGCTGAGTTTATATGATAGAGTGCGTTTGTATGAGAATAGTATGGCGATGGAATTGCGCGGATTAAAAGAGGATGTAGTAACGAGTATTAATTATTATTATTAATACGTATAATTGACAATAAATAAATACACTCAATAGTCACATTCTTAGTCCTGACCCCACACTGAGAGCAAGTCTTGTGTCGTGGGTATCAGAAAATACTGGAGACTCTTCAGTCTCACAAATACCGAGACCCGAAAAAAATACCTGAAAACAAATAGATAATAAATATTTTTACTAGTATTAATACGATGCTCATCGTGTTACTATTATTAATAACTATCCATCCAACTACAGATTATTCATTAGTAGATTCCAATGATATTGAACGGTACGTTCACGATTACAGATTAGTTCTCTATCGTGACTAGTGACGCTTGCAGCGGTGAAAATTAATCGCCCTTAAATATTTGAGCCGTAGATTGGAATGTCCAGTCATCGTGATTATTAGAATTAGACATACATGTGCAAATTCATGTTTATTATCTCTTTTGTTAATCTTGAAAGAGAAGCTACAGCGTCAATATTACCTTCACCTTTTGAGAATAATTTCAAGACTTTTTTTCACATAGTTACGTAGTGAATACAAATTATTAATCGTTGTTAGATTTTTTTACTCGACTCGATTTTAGTGTGGGGTCAGGACTATATATGTTACTGTTGAGTGTATTAATTTTTTTTGTGTGTTCTTAAATATTACACTGTGTATACTATGGATATTTTGTGAAACCAAATAAACATTTTCTAAAAAATATTGGGGAATGTGATTTGATATTTCAAGCGTTTAATGAATTAAATTTTACCTAGAGATAAAAAAACTTTATTAAATTATTAGAAATTATTTACGCCGCTAATAAAACTACATATATTGTTAATATGAACTCATACTTGAACGTGTAATTTACAACACTTCAGTAAAAAACTTATTTAACTTCACCATCCGGTTCATAGGACAAATGTTCACAATTTGTTGAGGGAGAAATTAAATAAAAAACATAAAAAGCATTCACATATTCATTATCATCCACCACATACACAGGCTAATGACCTACCATGGATTGATAAAATAGTATTTATTCCACGTATTTAAAAGGTAGATAAATAATCAGTCACCACGCACTATAACGGTAAAGGAAAACATCCTGAGGAAACCTGCATGCCATAACGATTTCTATGGTTTGTAAAGTCCGCCAACCCGCATTAGGCCAGCGTGGTGGACTATATGGCCTAACCACTCTCAATCGTATTCTCGATTGTAGAGAAGGCCCGTGCCCTGCAGTGGGACGTATATGGGCTGATACAGATACAGATACAGATTTAAAAGGATTTCACGAGAAGTAGAGTAAGCATTTCGCAAGAAAGCATCACTTTCACTTCACGCTGGCTTTTAAAGCGGTTGCACAGTCGTCACTCAGTCGATAAATTTTCACACTTTTTATTGTTCCCTCCATGTTGAATTTCGTCCAGTCGACAAAGGTTTTCAAGAATTTTCAAACGCCTTCAAGTAAACTGCGGACATCGTAGATACGGAGGAAATACCGAGAATTAATGGATGAAACACTGCGTTTATTGAAGCCCTATGTCCATTAGTGGACTGCTGTATGCTGGTAATTATAAATAAATTAATACACGCAACAGTCACATAAATAGTCCTGACCCCACACTAAGATCAAGTATTGTATCGTGGGTATCAGGAACTACGAGAGACTTTTCGGTCTGTTTCACACAAATATTTAGCCGGCGCCTAACCAGCTGCGCCGCGGAGGCTGTTTAATTATGATGATGAAATTCAGGGTAATAAATATATATTAGCTCAAAAGTAAGTTTTTACGTGTAGAGCCACACTTTTTCGGTAATGGGTCAGCATGAATGGGCAGGCTCGTACGGGGCGGTACCACTATGTCAAAGAAGATCGACATGAAGCGACCGCTTTACTTTCGCTTTTCGTTTCGTGAGTGAGATTGTCGGATGCCCAGTGCCTCTTTCCATTCTTTTTCCTTCCCTATTTGATGGGCCGGCAACACATCCATGATCCATGCGTTATGGATATTCGTGGGCGTTAGAAATCACTTACCATCAGATGACCTGTTTGCTCGTTTGCCGGATCCATCCAATAAAAAAAAAATGTGGGACGATAACCAGCCAAATTGCTTTTGTAAATAAAAATTGTTGTTACAATTGTATCTTTCAAAAGTAATTTTCGATAGACTACTTGATCGTTAATTAACTATACAAGTAAAACAAAAATAAACAAGAATATCAAAGAAAATTACAAAGATTTTGTCTTCAAAAAGGAAATTAATCATAACAAAATAAAATCAGAAGAGAGTGAAAAGGGAATAAAAAAATGTACATATTTAACAAAAGCTTAGTGGCTGGTTAACCAAAGGATTTTTACGCAACAGGAAAATACAAAAAATAATAGAATCAGTTACATGAAACGAAACGGTAACAACTCTTTTCTAATTTTGTTATTGTGCCAGCTCAATAAATCATCTGAACAATAATCGACGATAAATTCCATTTATATTGGCTACAAGCTTTTGCTTATAAAAATATATTTATATAAATAAATCATAATTTTGTGTAGGTACAATAGGTCTAGCAAAGTGACTTAAAGACCTTGTTTAAAATATAGAGAAAGACAACATAATGGGAAATGAGAAAAATTCCCAGAGCACACCTCTGGCTTTTCGGAATCATGTGCATATTCAACTCGATCTATCAAGTCCATCTACTGGTGGTAGGACTCTCATATGTGAGAGGCCGCCTGGGTAGGTAACATCACAATGTCTCATCGCATTGCTTTGTAATACAAGGTGTTATAAAAAATAAGAAATTTAGCTTGAAGAGTATCCAAGTTCCCAAAGGAGCCGTATATTTTTCCGAGATAAAGGTCTGTGCATGTAAAAAGCGTTATAATCCAGGACTACTTTACAATGTGAGAAAACAAACCAAGAAGCACAATTTCCCATTTATAATATTGTAACCATAACGTAGTGGCAATAGTCTTATCTTAAATCACATCGTAAGACAGAAATACCCTTGCCAAGCCGTGCTACAAACGGCTTCTGCCTCCTCTGTCTACCCATTTATGTATGTAGGTATGAGCTTATCTGTCCTTATCAGCTTATCCATATCCCACTGCTAGGCACCGGGCATATTCCAAAATTTGATAGACTTGGGGTTTAAACATCGATGTTGATGGTCCAGTGCAATTGGATGCACCGCTTATATTTTATACATTGTTGAAATGTAATGTACAGATGTGATACATTTACTTTAAAAATACGAATCGGAAACGTTTACTGAACATTTTTTCCATTTATTTTCCTCTTACATAATTCCCACAATTCACATATAAAAAAAACAAATGTGTCAAATAGTAAGTAAACAGAAAACGAATTGCTTTGTATAAGCCAAGAGAATCCAGTTGAAACGTTGCCTACTGTATAAACATAAATATTGTGTATTGTGAAACACAATTTGCGTTCGTATTTACCGTTTCAGTTTACCATGGGCGAGAAGAAAATTTTGCACCAGAGCGCGAGACATAAACAGAATCACCAACCCTGTTACAACTACAAGTTTTTCAGAATATTGCTCGCTCTATTTACTCGCTGGCGGCAACTAAATAATCCGAACATCCTCCGCAGATGTAATCCTGACATGCAATCTCCGGCGCCATCAATCAGGCCGGGAGGACACCCGCCGGGAGGGGGGGAGGACAGAGGGGCGCGGGAAACACGCGGGGGAACACCACGACACAGTAACAGGATTATATCGACATAATTATCCTCGAAACGATCGAAAGATTACATACTTTTCTTTAAAACATCTACGGCATACGAGAGCGTAATGCGAGTAAATATCCCAAATCGAGTTCTAACGGTAAATTTATTCAGCTTTGTTTGTATTTACACGAATCATGTGCGGCAATGAATGCGGCAAAATAATTTACCGAGTAATAATAGAGTGAGAGCGTGGATCCGAGATGATGGCATCTTGTTCCGTGAATGACTAGCATTAATAATTCCTATTATAGATAGATGTGATGGTATTTCTCAGGCTACCTTCGTTACGGGGATTTTGGACGGAATTAATATGGATCGTTAATCAAATACCCTCTATGCGCTGAATGAAGAACGCCCTGGATGATATTTTTTGATATAAAGGCCATTCATGTCTATTTATAATTGATTGATTTGGCGATGTATTATGGGCTCGCTACATGTTAAAGAAAAAAGTTTATCTTTTTTTTGTAGCATAAATTAAGGTTAAGTCCATTTCATGACGACCATTTATTACACTGATTTACAAAGAATTTTGTGGGCTATAACATGTTTAATATGCTGCTCGCATTATTGTCAATTGATATTTTCCTAAACAACTAAGCTATGACGGATACTCGAGCAGTCAGATGCTGCCTATTATCCAAATTCTGAAGCGTCAGTTTATCACGACGTATTTTTGCTTTCCAAACAGTTCCCTAATCAAGTACTATTAAAACAATGCGACCCCTATTAGATATGGGATCTCCAAGAACAAAATTAATTTTGACCCTCCGGCAATCTTGCCGACAGGTCAAAATGCAACGGAACTATTAATTCACGCCAGTTTTATATGAGACAGTGGTAATTCTCGGTCGAGCCGAGCCGTTCACGAACTCAAAACGGGTTGCGGTGTATGCTACTCGAAAATTTATTGTAGCTTTAAAATTTACGTCCCTCCTTTATACTTCAAGAAGTGAATTTATAAAATAAACTGTGTTTCTTTCATCTTGATACCGAAAGCTCCCAGAGAAGGCCTTGAACCAGTTGCTTTGAATTTAATGCTGGCTACAGCGCCAAAAGCGAGCTAACTCGACCAGTTATGAAAGCCATCAAAGGTTAACAGCTTGAGTCCATTTAATAGAAAACGTTAACATGTTGACTATACTGGTGGAATAAGTTTAGATTTTTAAACTGTAAGGTCAAAGTGACTAAATTGCATGTTATTTCTGAACAAGTTCCTAATTGCTGACTGCCTCGGTGGCGAAGTTGTACTACGGTACGGTTACTAAGGTTTTGGGTTTGAATCCCAGGCCAGGCAAAGTGATATTGGATTTTTCTATTCATCATCAGCTCTGAGTCAGGTATTTGTGCCCGATATGGCGATAGGCTCGCCCCCTATCACATCGTGAGACGGAACATACTGGCGAAATGTGGGTGTCCTGGCACCTCTGCCCACCCCTTTGGGAAAAAGTCGTGAGTTTATGTGTGAGTGTGTAAATTTTTTTATAAGTATCCCAGGATACGCCGAAAGGTTACAATAGTTTTGCTGGCCTTCCAACGCGGCATGCTTGCGTATATACGGGCGGTCTAGGTTCCCATCATCTTCTACAATAGCATACGAGCTACTTACTACGCCTAGAGGTTACTACCTACCACAATGTCACCGCCTGCCTTGCCAGTGTGTTACCTCGGTGGCGACAAGCGCTTTATCGCGATATTCGCTCAGAGCTTGATATTCAAGGGGGATAATCTCTATATTGTTTTCTCAAGCTTTGATTAAAGGATTTGCAATTTTAAGAAATAATTTGCGAAGTATTAAATGTGAGTGGTTTGCTTCAAGTCGAAATTGTAGTTGATAACGAAGCTGAGGTCTCGTGTAAGGAAGATTTATTTATATGATTGAATAAACCGGCTAAAATATTGAAGTGGTGACCAATATTTTAGCTATTCTTAATGTAGTTTAACGAAAGCGAATCCAACAAGCATCAATATATTATGTTCTCTATATTTATCCATCAGTAGTTTCTCCCAATCCAGACTTAAAGCCTACATGACTATATCATATAACTCAAATAGTATAAAAACTGACAACGAACAGATTCACCGCACACAGAAATCAACTCCGCTAAAATTGCACTTTATAGTTAGAGCAAAATTGGTTTTTGATTGCCACCAACTCGTGTTCCATAATGCCGACATCGTGTATAATAAAGCCATCTGTCTTCGTCACACTAGCAAGGCCGGTCTATTGTCTGTTGGTTTGTCTCAGTTACAGTAATTTTCGAGTTGATATCTTGACATGATACGCAGCGTTGTTTAGCAACGAAATGGTTTTTTGTTATACCTTCATAAGGCAAACGCTGAGGTAAAAGCTTAGTATAAATATCATGTGATAGTGTTGCCAATGGAAAATACATGGAGCCAATTATTCAAATTAGTCAGATATATTCTTGTAAATTTCTTCGACTGTAGATTTTTTTGTTTTTAAACTGCATGCATGTATTTTGACGTCAACGTTATTGATATAAAATACCCCGCCATATGGCATCATTTAACTGACCTTATATAAAAAGAAAAAGTAAGAGTCCAAAAGAAACTATTTTTTTTGAAGCATTATGATACACTAAAAGAAAAACCACTTTACTACGCAAATTGTGAAAAAAAGGCGTGCATACAGCAGTGAGTATGTATATTGTTGGTATAGATACAGAACGTCCGAATTCAACGCAAAAACCAGCCAATATAACAAGACCTACCATGTACCGCAAATGTTGATCTCTCAACAGTTGCAACACAACATTCATGCAAAACTCGCGATCAAAATCTACAAAGCATTTTATCAAACAAATAAAATGATATTTTACAACAAATAAAATATATGCAACATAAATCACTGCTAACAGTTTCCATACAACATGATATGAAACGGCACACAACAGCTCAATAAGACCGCTGCGCCTTTGTACGCAAAATTTCGTGGTAAATATTCACTTCCACTATTCAAGTAAAATATCATGAAAACCGTTCAATCACTTACACGCCAGAACGCTTTTAAAATGTGGCTTGGGGCTGGCACGTTGGGGGTGCAAAATTGGCACGTCAAATAAATTCCTGTCACTCGTAAATACTTTGCATAAATTGGATTCAAGGGAATTCCCGCAACAAAGACGCCAGACGGCTGTTCCAATAAAAGAGAACGATTGGATCGCTTTTGACGGAAAGGCAGAGCGGCGATCACGAGTCCACCGTTGTTTCCCGTTTAGTTTTTTTTTTGTTCCACAAAGCAAAGGAAAATGTAAGTAACGACTGCACCACGCAAATCGAGTTGTTATTCCCTCGTTCCGCAAAAATCGAAAATAAACCTTGTATGACGTCAATTTTCTTTTATAAACAGTACCGCCGGGCGCCGCTTCCTTTTAAGATTTCTCGAGGAGTTCCACGGTGTTTGTTGAACATTCTGTATGCCTACGCGCTAAGTTTCTCGACATTGTTGTCGCAAATTAATCTCCTCATTATCTTCTGTGTAAATGTACTGTTTACTCGTAAACGTGATCTAATTTTGTCTCAGAAGTTTGGATGAAAGCCGTGACACATCAATATATCGTCGGAGGTAAAATAATTGAATTTTAATTGAAAAATAATCGTTTCATGCCTTCATTTATTTTGAGCCCAGTATATCTATATGTATGTGTATATCACTACAAAAGTAAAAAGTATCCGGCGGAATCCGTCGTAACATATTTTATCTTTATCTAAAATACTGATCCGATACTTAAATCAACTCGATTATGGTAAAGATAAAAAGTAAATTTTCATGCGTCAAATCTACGTAAATTTGAAACTATTAAAGGAAATCACCTTCTAGAGTGTAGTAGATTAATTTATGCCAGTATTTAGTATATTTTTGACATAGATACATAACATGTGCCGATATTGCTAACACTGCATAAGTACATTTTGATATGATTAGGTACCTACCCAAAAGTTTTGAGATTTACCTTCATGGGTACTTACCCATGAAGGTAAATCTCAGCCCGAAAAATATGCATGTTAAAAACTGGGAACAAATCTCATAAAATTGTCATTCAAGAGGCGATCTTAGATCGTTTTTTACATAGAACAATGTGCATAAAAAAACGCGAATGAATATTTCTAATCTAAAGTTTGAATCTTGAGTTTCCTTAGTTTCCTCACCGCTCGAAGTTCGCATAATGAACAAACATAGAAGTCGCCTTAACTCGATGACCTATTTATATTAAAAGAGGAATAATAAATAAACTTCCGGCCCATAAGTTTGCTCCTTAAAATATTCTGATTATGAAACTCTCGGCCCCAGGTGATTTATAAAGTTGCTTCACAAAGTTTCACTTATTATGGACAACTTGTACTTGGTGAATCGGCGACTGTAATTGTAATTTCGAGTAGGTAGTCATTGTGGCAAGTTCGCCATTATCTAAATGATTGTACACTGCTTTAAATGTAACTTTGTAAATGTATCTCGGTGTTGATAACTTTTCACATTAAATTATGAAACGTGATTCTACCGCACCAACATTCTGCCTCTCCAAGCTAACAATGGAATACATGTTTTTTATAAATAAAAATTATAGCATCCAGGAGGACACCCGCCTACAAGGTTCAAAGGTTGACCTGGTTAAGGTTGCGTAAAGTCGCTAGATACAGGTCGCTTCCAACAGCTCAATATGGCCATCCATGAGAGAAGCCAATATTGAGCAGTGGACTTCCCGTAGCTGAAGAAAGAGAGATAGTATTTAGTCAGAGAACTATCACTAGGTCAGTGCGGTTGCCTTCACAGTCCAGGTTGTAGATAAGTCCAGTGTTCAACAGTGGGCGATTATAGGATTATGCAGTTTCACGCAATAGTTAGAAATCGTAGCTTCGAAAATCTACCAATACGGTGAACAGATAAGCAGATAAATATTGAGAAAAGTCCCTAGATATCAAAGAAGTCCCAGTGAAAATCTTTGCTAGAAACCTATTTCCAGTAGCAGATTTTCTATGGCAAAGGATAATACTGATGAAACAAGCACACAGTTAACATAAAAGTAAACGCTCACTGTAGCCATAATACAATTCCATTGGGACCGCAGGTACACTTCCCTCCAATGATGTTTAAAATGTTTAAATACGACTTGAATTATTCGGTCCCATAAATTACACACCGATATAAATTATTATGGCACTTTATAATTTTTGTCCACTTTTCCATAATTGCAATATTTAAAATGCAAACAGAACAGAAGGAAGTATCACGGAAAATATTGCTCAGTTAAATTAAACAGAGGACATTTTAAGGGGAATTTTTCAAAATGGTCCCGAAGGCTTTACAAAGTTTATAGAACGGCAGTTGGTCTTTAATCCACGAGATTTTTAACGTTCATGGGTTACGGTGATAATTTGTCATTAGTTGACCCACGAATACGGGTACAAATTTAATTTTAAAAAACTTTTCTAGTAAACTTATTATTTTCCATATTATCTCGGCCAAAATTAGATTTGAATTGCTGATTGTAACATTCTAGATCAGGAAACCTGTAAAATATATAATATTATTGATCTATTGCTGAGCACAATTTTTATAGAACTAGTGCGGAATAATAGAACACATGAGTTTTAGGAACTCTTTTAAGATATAAAGCACTGCTATGCAAGTATCTTCGTCGTTGCTCAAGACACCTATCAAATACAAAGTGTAAAGTTATAAAAGTGTTATAAAATGAAATAGGAGGTATTAATTTTTATAAACCATATCGATCAAATGAGACTCTCACTCACTCCCTATACCTTCGATCAAATACGAATTGAAAGTTTAATACGTCTTATAAAATAACAATAAAATCTTCTGAACGCCTGTCGATATTAATTCCCACAAAACCAATAAAAAACAATGATTAGGCGCTCACTAAGCTGCCACAACATCGAAAGAATCAGCACGGAAAAAATTGAATATCCATCTTGATAGATGTTAATCAATCATAATTTCCATTTTTCCTGCGAAAATTACTCGAATATTAAAGCAATCAGTCAATTAGGTAACACGTCTTCGACGTTTGGCCTTCGCACGTAATTCTTGGGTCTAATTACATCAGAAAAATATTGCCCTATCACTACTCTCTATCACTTCATGGGGAAAGGACCATTAATGATATATAAATCTTATTAATTAACCTCAAACGATGTTCACGTATTCATAAATTGAAAAGGGCTAAATGCGGAACTCCCTATTTGGGTAAACAGGGAAACCTTTTGGAACCGAGGGGTTATCGCGGTCTTGTACAGATATTCCGGTTTGATTCATAGATGCGGGTAGATATAATTCGAAACATTGAGATGTACGGATGCGGATTGCCCGAAGAAATGAAGCGACGGAAGATAGTGTGCAACGTAGGAATGATAAAAACAGAAATTGTGGACTATGGTCCGCAGTTCTTATGTAAACTATATTGTTGCCAGTCTCCTCTATAAAATATAAAGATATAGTCCTGTCCCATACTAAGATTGAGTCTTGTGTCCTAGGTATCAGAAACTACGAGAGATTTTCGGTTTCATAAATACCCAGATCTGAAAAAAAAAAGACGGGTTGCACTCCGGGAGTGCCGGCAGAAGTGAAAACTTGATTATTAACGTTGAGCATGTTTGATATTTTGGAATGGTTAGGGAATAATTTTGCACCAATTGCTTTATCAGTATAAAAGTACTATCATTTATGTGGTAGAATACAATATTCATTTATTGCGCTATCGTACACAAACATGACAATTTATATTACATTAAAAATTTAACACTTTAAAACTATTACAATTATTTTACATTAAAAAGTTTATCTCTCCGAAAAATCAACTTTCATCCATAATTTCAACGACTTTTTCACCATCATCATTACCAGAACTATCATCGCCAATCTCTAAAACTGATACGATAGGTTTATGGTAGCTGAAGTAAGAAACGAACAGTTTTGATTCGAACCTATTTAAATGTCTAATAAAGACCGCATCAATAGTAGTTTTGTATTTCGTTGTGCTAAGATTGCGATCATTCGACATAGTTAAACCAAATTCATTATTAAAAAATTCAATAGTTGATTTTTATCGTCTGCGAAGTTTATGTTGAAATCTCCACTCAAAATCATTGGCAATTCATCAAAGCTTTATAAACTGACAGCTAACTGACAGCTGTCTACTCTCCATCCGTCTTACGCTTTTTCGATCAGGTCACGTGTCCTGACGCGAGTTTAAGATTTTATACCCATTACAGAAAAGTGCTCAACGCCGCTAAAGAAGTTTTCACTTCAAAAAATACCTGTGGATCACACAAATATTTGTCTCGTTCGAGTTTTTGTCTCGTCTGTCTTGTTCGAGGGATCGAACTCGCGGCCTCATGTTAGAAAGCAGCTGTCTAATCAACTGCGCCACGGATGGTGGTATATCATATATCAATGAGTTTGAATTACATACCTAGTTAAGGATTTCGCATAAATGATGATAACAGAAGTCAATTCTCGGAGTTTGGTATCAGTTTGTAACACCTAATTATCTCAGAAACTAAATAGTTCAGTCATCAACTTTTTAGCTTTAATTGTTCATCCATCTCTCGAATATTTAAAAAAATTTGAAAGTGTTTTAGTCAATTAAATAATGCTGGTATTTAAATCATTATTAAGGTGATATGTTAATATTAGTGTTTTCTTCTTTTTTCATTTCAATATGACGTTTACTCATACACCGAAGTTCAACGTGAGAAACATTTTTATAAAATATCAATACAAAATTTTATCACCACGAGATTTGAAGCTAATACTGAAAGTTTATTCTTCATACTCATTAAACAGTAGTCCTAAACGAAGCGACGCCGATACCTCAATATATTTTGAATGTCGAATCTTAGCAATACTGATTAAGTCTGAAATGCTTCTCACTATTCAATAAACTAAAAGATTATATGGAGAGTACCCCCCTCGCCTTCACCTCACCTCCCCGCTCCGACCCGGCTACGTCTTCCTCTCAATAAATAATCACTTGGGAAACGTCAACAGCTAAAGGACAGCCATTCTTGGATATTTGCATAAGTTGTGTCGAAATCGTCTTTACTATGCTGAGGAAACAAATGAATGCTAATTTGGACGACAGACAATAGCGTTTCCATATTATAATCAATTTATCCTTGATGGTTATACACCAAGTCCTCTTTTACTAAAACATATAACTGACAGTAATACATTAGAACAAACTAAATTCACGTTACCTCATTTCAGATATAATTCTATAGTACTGGCCGAAACTCTTTGAAACGAAAAAAAGATCCAAAACGTTATTACCGTGCGCAATTTAATAAATTTCCCCACGTGGTAATATTTTACACATAAAATTTTAATTAAAACTCAACAAGCTCGGCAATGATTAATGTGGACTCAATAAAATACATTAAAGAAACCCTTTGCCGTCTGCGCAATTCATGATTTTGTTTAACAACTCTAAAGGAAATGCGTAATTAACTTTACTCGCTGCACACGCACCCACTCATTATGCAGGCAATTAAAATGAGCTCGGTGCAATTCAAACGAATAAACAGCCAGGATTTTTTCCACTCGAGGTGGCACATTCGACAGGCGTGATTCAGGCCCAAACTCAACGCAGAATGGACATGCCGCTCTGTAATCTGTCCTGGCAAACCGTGCGCTGCATAAATTAGCCGTAGTTAAAAGCACCCTTTTAATGGGAAGGCCAAATGAATGGGCAGCGTCGGTTGGCGCCGAATTTCGAACGGACTAAGGCGTGTTCACATATGAATGCGAAATCGGCGGGATGGTCGGCCGAAGCCGCAGACTTACTAATCTGCGGCGATCAATAAGTCAATGTGCTTTTGTTGGATTCGTAAAAGAATTTACGTGTGACGCTAATTTTATATGTTGGGTTACTTTGTCATATGATATTAAAGATAATTAAGCTATAATGTATGTTAATTTTAAATTTACTATAGATTATCACTGAATTAAAGCTAAATTATGAGCTTAATATGGCTGCGTCCTAACAGTAGATGGCACAAACGTGTGTGCTGACCGCAAGCATTTAAAATTGCGCTTTGCTTCGACGCGTCCTTGTTATCTACGTGAAACGGAATTAATCGATGTTCAGCGGACCAGACGAAGTATTTGTCGCTTTGTAATTACTTGAGTTTTATTTTTTGGCTGAAATACTTTTGCATTTACCAGCCTCCAATTTATCGAGTTTTAAAATGGAATGAATGTTACCTGGGTAAATATTTGTTTACTTCTTATTTTAAAAGGTTTGTTAAAGTGATAAGATGATTGTTTGCTCTTCCGATGTTGATATTTTAAAACGCGTTACTAGTGCTGGTAAAAGTTTGAAGTTATGCAAATTATATTATATATTGCAATTATAATTTTTTTTTATCCATGTTGTAGAATAAATTAGTTAACAATTTTTCGGACGCCACCCCACATTCATCCTTGCAGTACAATTCCTAGCCTAAAGGCCTAAAATGGTTTTAGTCCACCATTATGCCGGCATGACATTCATCACGCCCCGAATAACCAACCTGCAGTTCACGATCATTCATTTTGGACAATTACTAATTACTTATTGTATATATTGATTGCTTAATATAATAAGTCTCTCGTAGTTCCTGATACCCACGACACAAGACTCGATTTTAGTGTGGGGTCAGGACTATGTATGTGACTGTTGGGTGTTATTTATTTATTTTATTTTTATTTAATATAATATTTTACACCTTTGATAATATTATTTCCTTTACTACGAGAAGTACTCTATTGCATATACCCACACTATATTGAATTATACGGTTTGGTAAAGTCGAAGTAAATTTGAATTTCTGTAAAGATCTCTCAGGTTTACAGGCTTCTTCATTACGTTTTCCTTTTCCGTTAAGTATATTTGCTTTTGTTTTCAAAATGTTAAGTGCATTACCTTTATTTCAATAGAATAACCTATTTAATTGAATCTATTTTCAAGTTAGGTACTTTAACTATCTTGTCGGGCTCAGTTTACTAAATTCTGCGAAGACTTTTACTTGACTACACGAGAAAGGTTAAATCTATCGCAACAAACTTGGTAAGAAGCTTAATTTTACCGGTACAACATAAATCTTATATGTCGTATCTGTTAAACTCTGTTTGGTGAAACGAATCTTGTTACTTGTAAGTTATTGGTTCGAAAAAAATAATTAACACATTCATTAACTCACGCCTTTTTCCCTAAAGAGGTAGGCAGAGAAGCCAGGACACCCATATTTCGCCTTGTAATTCCGTCTGACAATGTGATAGGGGGCGAGCCTATCGCCACATCGGATACAAATTCATAACTCCGGGCTTATAATGAATGGAAAAATCCAATATCACTTTGCCTGACCCGGGATTCGAACCCGAAACCTCAGCTTTGTAACACAAGTACAAGAAAAAATTTAAATTGTATTTTGTTATGCTTCACTACGACTACATATGAAATAAATGACTGTCGCCAGCTTTCCGCTCAAAATTGGAATCAGCAAAAAAATAATTCGACCTCGGAAAAAATATGATTGTTTAAACAAAACAGCATCGCCGTTATTTGATATTTCAACATAATGAGATTTCTTTTCCCAATGCCCCTGAATATGTAAAAGCTACAAAGATATTTTGTTCCATAAATATCAATGAAAGTAACAAATTCTCATTTAGAAATCTTAGTCTCGGATTTGACATTAATTAATGTTAATTGTTTAATGTTTAACATAAATGATTCAGACGTTTTAAGAGTCCTTGTGAAATTAGATTGTGTTAAGATGAGAAATATTCCAAATTCCGTATTATCTAGAATTGATTGTTTGATGCCAACATTCCAGATGATGAAATGTCTCTTAATTATGATTGAACTATTTTTAAATATAACGACACTGTACCTCAACTCAGATTTAAAATCTACGAATTATTGAAATCTGACTTTTTAACGCATTATGAAAAATTTGACTTTTAACCTATTCTTAAAAGGTATAATCCTCAGCCTTCGACTACGGAATTTATAGTTATATTATATACTTAGATAAATGCTCATATTTATTTATTTAATTTATCATGCAGATTAAACCTAAAAAAAATATCATTAAATCCTCAACCAGACGCCAAAGACGTCTTTGAAATTTCACGTAAACATAGATGTCTCGTTTAAGAAAATCAAATACTATTTCGTTAATTAGCAACGGAGCATTAATTAATTAAATGACAAATAAAATCTTGAGTATCGTCTGCAGGTATAAAGATACAAATGCAGAGACACATAAAGAAGATATTTTTCGCACAAGACGACTGTTCATGAGGTGATTGGCTGTAATTGAACGAGCTAAATCAAAGAGCAAGGTCGAAGTTCAAGTGTGTTAATATAAATTAGATTCAGTACTTAAATCACAGCTTTGGAAAAGGACAAAGGAGTGGTAAGGGCAACATACGTAATATTATCGTGCCCTGATTTTACGATACCATTGTATGGTCGCTAATAAATTTGACTGAATTTTATGCGATGTTTCTGCTAGCCAATTTCGTTCATAGAACTCATATAAATATTAATCATGTGTTCTATAATAATTTATAGTTATATATTGCTAGTGTTCAATTGTTGTTTCTTAAAATTTAATAATACTAAAATACTGAACGCTTTATTTTGTGGAATATCATCATCAATCATAGGTGTCCATGAATGGTATGGATATTAGACGGGTTTTTAAACTTAATAAAGAATTAATACGTGTATAAATTTCATTATGTTTTCTTAGATTAAAGCGAAAATTACAAGATTTCAAGATACAGTGAGCTCTCCTTTTGCGTAGATCGGATTGCCAAAACAATCTGTATCTGTATCAGCCCATATACGTCCCACTGCAGGGCACGGGCCTACTCTACAATCGACAATACGATTGAGAGTGATTACGCCATATATTTAAACAAACTATAAATTGTTTAAATTAACTTTTTTCAGTCCACCCCGTGACAACGAAAGCTGTAAAGTAATCGAAACATCGGGAAACTAAAAAACGTAAAAATTAAACCAAATCCGGCGTAAAATCCGTAAAAATTTGTTTAATTTCAATAAGTAAAATACAAAACAAGACATCGAGTAGTTCAAGCTGAGTTTCAATGTAACTGGGCATCTTAGTCAGGCCAATGTTAACGTCATTTCAATTTAAATGAAATAAGAAAATGTTGTAACGCCAAAGCCATGACAATATGTATTTCTGTCATATCTTTGTATATAGGACACAGGACAAATTAGATATTGCCGGTGACATACCTTCACAAGCCAGAAACATACGTCACAATAAACATAAAACCACAATGTTGTGGCGCAAATTGTTGATGAAAGCAGAACCTAGTTCCCTTATTACACAGCGTTTTGATGTTCGTTAGCAAAATTTCCAGTGAGAAGCAATTTCTGAAGGAAGACCACATCAAAAGATTCCGACATATGCTAATTTGTCTCAGCGTCAATTATTTCACACACATTGTTATTGTCTACTAACTTAATAGTAGAAATGATAATTTTTATAATTTTGTCAGGAAATTATAAAGTACAAGCTGCCTGGTTGAAATTCCTCTGAATACATTTCAGTTAGCACTTTGATTGGCCTTTTACATGTACACATTCCCAACGAACGCAATAAATCTAAATGTTGCTTCCTCGCTCTATTATGGGTTAATATAGCTTTCTATTGGTGTAGTAATTACTTTCACAAATTACCCTATCCACAGTCAAACATCAAACAAATTGAACACCTCTTACATATTAATGTTATTAAAATCAAATTACTGTAGTAGCAATTACGATCTTAAGTAGGTAAACTAGTTAACATTTTAGAGGAAAGATCATGCTAAATGTTATAACTTGAACTTATAAGATACTAGTAATCCGCCCCGGCTCTGTCTCAGATACACTTTTTTGAAAATCTTCTATCATCTATGTTCATCAGAGATAATGTAAGATTCTAATGGCGAAAGAATTTTTCAAATCGGTCCAGTAATTTAAAAGCCTATTTAATGCCAAAAACAATGAAATCTTTCCTTTTTATAGTATTAGAATATATTTAGCAAGTGTTAAGAATATACTTCAAAATGCTACTACCAACACGGATGATGAAATCCCAAGTTACTCCAAGCCATGTACGCACTTTATGTATTGCATTGATAAACACATACATCTGGTATATACTCGTAAAAAGTTACACTCAAACACAGTAATAATCCTACATTCCCATCCAAACAAGTAAAACAAGCGGAAAATATCACGTCTACATAACGCTAACGACATGCAATAAAGCGTTCTGAAAAAAGTAGGCGCTTCAATAAAAATTGTTTGGCACTTGAGGCACTTATCCCCTTTCTACTGCTGATACAGCACATTACCACGGTACGTTAACATTTACGAGAGAGTGATCCCCACTGTGATATAAGGACTGAATAATAAACCTCAGGTGTACAATGCTAATGCGGGAATCTTCGAGTGACGGAGCACGCGCTGCGTTTACTGACGCGCGACATTTGTAAGGCTGCGTCCTCGGAGGAATTGGAAGAGTTGCGGTATTATAAGAATATAGGTGATCATGGGGAATTCACTATTGCTAGCATTAACTCAATGGCAGATATGGTATTAAAATGGCCTTGGAAACTTGAGAACAAAAAAGTAGGTCGAGATAAATACATATCCTTTTCTAGCGTTGAAGCTATATTGTGTTATACTACTGTTGGCTGACAGTACAGCGTAATTGCCGTTTTAAACAAAAACAGAAAATTGAATAAACTTTATGCTAATATATTGGATCCTATAAAATCTGTAGTCTTATAAAATAATCGTTAAGGTCTATAACAAATTACTTAAATGAGAAATTATAATTAATGGTATTAAACAAAAGACGGCTTTACTTCAATAACATTTTGCGACCTGACCAAATTAATTTGCGTAAAACCTATTTTCAGTAATACCTCAAAAACACCTATTTTATTATATCCAAACCCTCAAAACACGAGGCGTAAATTCAGCCGTGAAATATTAAATATTTTAATTACACCGCCCAAACTACTTAGAACAAGTTCCCAAGATTCCCAAATTACTCGTACTAGGCTGTAATTAAACTTAACCTAGCGAAGTAGAGCACCTTTTTTCACACTATTTATGTATTGAGTTGAAAAGGTAGCCTAACCCTTTCCGTTTGCTTTTCCCGCTCCCTTGGACTCGAAACCCACAGAGCCCTAAACTTCTCGTTTTAATGAGCGCAGTAAATGCGATACGTTTCTCCATTTGCATGCCGTGTGGGATCCAAGTGGCGCGAGCACGGACAAGCTATAACTCAGACGTCTTTTTGCACTTTTTTATGATTATCTCCAGGGTTAGCTCTACCTTTATCCGTTTCTTTTGTGAAAATTGCTCGAATAGGGATGAGAATATTTTCAAGACTTAATTACTGTAATGTAGCTTTTGTGCCTTTTGCCTTTACATTTCTGAATAAACGTAATCTTTGATTATGAGGTTAATGTATTGATTTTGGTTGCTTTATTTTTGGGTATATGTATTTTGAACACTTATAAAATGAACACGTGCAAATTGAAATAAGGACAATACTGAGCGAATACTATATCTGGATTTATGCTAATGGGAAAATGAAATGAATATCCAAAGAGGAGGAAATATTCACATAGAGAGTCTTTTTCGTCCAACGTTTTAGAAATATGTTACTACACATATAAGTCTTTATTTTTCTTCCATAAAAGGTATCAAATATCAATGTCGATACATTTCCTTTCTAAATGTATCTAATGAAAGTATCTTTAATAAAAACAGCGAACGCCAAAACAAATACAACAGAAGCCGGATGAGTTATCAAGCCCATTGTTCCGATTGGCCAATAATGGAAGTAATTTAGTTTCTCCCAGAACGTTATTAAACGTTAAATCCCGGTGGTTTCGACGACCAAAAGCTTTTATATAGAAACCGTTTTAGCAGCCGCTACGCACTTAATTTATACACAGTAAATTTATTATTGCAGATCGGAGCCAACGAGACCGCGGAAAGAGTTATTGCCATAAATAATGCTAAAAGAAACTTCAGTTATTTATTTTGTTGGTATTTATTTTCAAATTATATAGTCAACAATTTTATACAAAATATGAAGGGAGTTTAAAATTGGATACAATGTAATTAAACCAATTCCCAGAACTCGCACACATGCCAATTTTTTCGCACAGCCTGAATTTTCTTTATTCACCTTTGTCGCACAGAGTTCATATACTGCATATCCTACATGTATTATATTGCTTATCTCTTCGGACGAAGCTTGCGTGTAATCATGACTGTACTTTCTACTAAATAATAGACGAGTCTTAATGCAGACATTTTACTCACAAAATCAATAACAGATAACTAAAACAGAGAATTAATCGATACTCAATAAATTTCATCACACAGGTTGCACACTGCGCACATACATATTATACAAATCATAGATTGCATATTATTATATACATATACAATACCTTCATTTACTCATACATTATTTATTACAATGTCAGAACTAAAACTTTTTTAAATTCACTTAATGAAATTTAAATGCAAATTTATTATAAATCTTACAGATTCATAAGTAAAAATACAACTGTATGTTAAGAAACTTACTTAAAGATAGTTTTACTGGTGGTAGGTCTGTCATATGTGAGAGGCCATCTGGGTGGGTACCACCGCAATGTATATTTCTCCCGTCAAACAGCTGTGTAAATGCACTGTTGTGTTTCGGATTGAAGGGCATTGTAGCCAGAGTAACTACTGGATATATTGAGACTTAACATCTTTTGTCTCAGGATGACGAGCGCAGTGGAATGCCAAGCATTGTTTTGTTATGCAAGGTGTTGTTTGGTTTTGCTACTGTTTATGAACGGTCGTATCGCTTACCATCAGACAAACGGCATTTTCGTTTCGCCGTTCATAGCAATAAAGAAAAAAGAAATGAAATATACATTAAAGGCAATAAGACAGTGAGCCCTATGAAGGAATATACAGTTCAATGGCTCATAAAGTCGCATCAACGACTTGACGGTAAGCCTTGTTAGATGGATCAATGGATATTGTTTGAATGTTTGTGATTTCAATATCAATGTAGAAAAGTACAGTAAATTCCTAACTTAAATACCTGAACCTAATCAAAAATATTCTTAGTAGATATTTTAAATATTAAGATTAAATTCATATTATTAAGTATCTCAAGATCATAAGACATATCTTGCCTATTTTCTAAATAGTATTTCATACTTCGCATAATTTGTAACGTTGTTGAGTGTGTTTATTTATTGAATAAGAAATGTAGTTTAATTGGTTATTATTCTTTCAAAAAGTTTACTAATTTTGTATTGAGTATTAAATGGTGCAGAGACACGACTTAGGACGGACTCTAAAGGCAGGCATCAACATATTCGCATCGTACACATCGGACGCATCGCATCAAACCGATCGTAGTATACTTTGCATAGGAAATCATACAATTGCGTCCATTTATCCGCATCGCACGGATCGCGAGAATCTACACAAAGAATACTATGCGATGCGTCCGATAATTATGATGCCAAGTGTGGACGTCTACCTTAACAGGGTTTAATAAGCCTACATTTACGAAACATTTGATTTTATTTACAGATTTGTAAGTTAAAATATCGAAATACACAAAATAAATGTTTCGTGTTAAATATATAAAGCCTTAAGGCGATTTAACATTTCACGCGTTGTAACTTCGTAAATGAAAGAATAAACAATCTTTTATCGCCAATTCAAGCAACTTTTGGTATAAAAAGGAATACCTATACGAGTATACCCCTGCCGATTTTGTATGAACGGTGAATTTTAATGTACCAAATTGTGTTAGGAATTAGATGACGAGATAACTAAAATCTGATAAAATTGTAAGTCCGCCGGTCCGGTTTTCTTTGAAATATACAAAACCACACCTTGGGATTATTATCAGTTTTTTTATCAATTCGAATAGAGCTATCAAACTACATGAACATCTCACCCTCTCAGAATTTATTGACCTCAACTTGGTACGTGCTGCAAGGCGCGTTGTTTATACTAATTCCGTCAGTCTAGTTAACAACGATAAAACGCGATTCACATGGGCTTAGCGCGTCAGGCCTTTGTTGTGTATGTTGACGTTTAATCTCCTCCTAGAATAACGCGGTTAGGAATGCACCCGACCATTTCTCCACGGGAAATAAATACGAGCGGTAGAAAGTGCTCACTTTGTATAAATTGCAGTAGACGCTTGCCGGGCTCCTCACTTGTTATAAAGAACTGCGCTTCCGACGATGCCGCTTCAAAAAGTTCAAATGTATTCAGAGATAATTGTGTGTAATTGCATTTGCGAACTTTCCAGTTCAAACAGCGCAAACAAAACGATCCACTGAGTAGTGTGTGAATAACTGAAAATTAAAATGAATCTCGTTGGTGATGATTTGTCGGTCATTTATGTCTTATTCTTTGTTCACTGCGTTTTTTAATTTATTGGTACAACGTTTATTTTTGCTGTAATTGTGCCGTTCTTTTTTATAAGATGGGGCAATGTTTTACCAACTTTTTCCTGTTAAATGAATGCTTTTTTTTATACTGGACTTTTTATATTAAATGATTTTACATATTTAGCTTATACTTATTGCTAGGTACAAAAAACTCCTTTATATTTATGCGTATACTCGTAGTGTCTAACTGGCCCCATTTACGATTATTCTTTTTCCTTAATCCTTGACAGAAACATAAAGTATTTTCCAAAGTGAAAACACCCTGACATTTTATCAAAAACCTAAATCGTTATATTTCCACAATGGAAATACAGTTGGAACCGAATCTTATATCCCATTAATCCTTGAAACCGTAGCATAATCTATGAACGTTCTTATTGTCATGGTCTTGATTCTGGAATTTACAGCATCGTTTCTTTCTTATCGTGAAGACTTTAAAATACCTTGGAGAAGCAATATGCGGGTTGGCGTATCGATTGCATTTACGACATTCCCGTCTCATTGGCTGTCTTTTAGACTACACTGCTTTGGTCTATTATATCATTTTCAAACATCATATATTTCATCCAACCTTACTGAATAAGCTAATACTTACGATAATAATAATTACAGTCTTATTTTTTTCAATTTACTTCATCAACGAAATTTTCCAAAATTACCATCAAATGGCAGTAAAGTCTCTTCGGTGCACCGATGCTTCAGTCTGGTCACCGTTACCCTGACTAAAGTAATTAGCTTCTAATTACTGTGCAGCTAATGGAAAGCTTGTACCAATTAGTCAGCAGCCTGTTCACTAAAACATAGCACAACATCGTTATACCAGCACACTCAACAATGCAGCTAAAGCAATTTGTTTAAATTGTTGGCACTTGCGAAAATGCCTATGCTGCGAAATATGGGTATAATGCGGAAATATATTAGCATTTTAAAGAGATAATTATAGTATTGTTTAAAATATGTATAACTTAGTAGGCAAGCATAATTACGTTGAATGACAGAATCACCGTCTGCTGCTATTCAATGTTTTCTCTGGACGCCATTGTACATATCATCAGCTGCACTGCAGTACCTTTACTAATTCAGAATAAAAAAAGGAATTAAGATAGTAATTATGGCGATAAAATAAAGTATATTTATTGAGCATAATGTACTTTACTCTTCATATAACTTGATATCTCTGTAACTGAGTACAAACCTCATTTCCCATTGTCAATATATTAATAAAAGTTAGTTAAATCGATCGAGTAAGATCTTAATTAACATTCAGTTGCGCCATGACAAAAGTTTGAAACTACTATCAACTAAGAGAATATTAGATTTTGGTAGGGTTTTGGCAGCATGAAGTTAAGCAACACGATCGCTACAAGTCAATCGACATACTTTAAACTTGTTAAATTACTATCTCATCGTAATTAAAATCACATACAGAGACAATCGTCGCTCCTGTATCCCATAGGGGTAGGCAGAGACTATGTATAAACACTTTGCTGGATCCTGACATTACTTTCGCTTCATATATTTACATAAACGTCTTCATATGTTATCATTGGTTCAGGGTCACATCGATTTTGCGAATGTAGGTTCGGTGAGCTCGACACCTGCCGACTCTTCCATACATACTCTTGGATATTTTGATAGTATTTTTCTTTTATCCTCCCTATATGACCATATTACATAAAATACCAATATTCACAGTTAAAATAAATGATAAAATAACGTTCCTTTGAATATTTTCGTTGGCGTTAGTGTTACAAGACGACGAAACAATTTTTATAGCGATCAATGGTGAAATAAACATCCCATTCGCCTAATGGTAGCCGATACGACCGCTCATGAATAGTAGCAAAACCAAACAACACCATGAATTACAAAGCAATGCTTGGCATTCCATTGCGCTCGCCATTCTGAGACATAAGATGTTAAGTCTGTTCATGTCCAGTAGTCTGACTTCAATGTTCTTCAAACCGAAACAGAACGAGCATTCACGGCTGTTTGGCGGAAGAAATAGAAATTGCGGTGGTATCTACCCACGCGGCCCTTCACATATGAGTAACCTATCAAAACCAGTAAACTATTTTCGAAATACAACTATATTTCACGTGTCTAAAACAGCAAGGGAAGACTATATACGATGCTCGAATATACTATATTCAATGCTAACAATTGAAACTTGTTATTGAATATTCAAGTCCAGATAATCAAACTACGTATAGTTTGAACACCCTGAATTTTACTGGAGATATGAAAGCCGTATAAAGTCTTGCTGATATTGAAATACGTTTCTGAATTGATAAAATTCCCGTGTCTGACAAGTATGTGTAATATTTGATGAAATTTCAGCGATAACTTAGAAAAATCCCTTCTAAAGGATTTCCTGGCGAGTCAGTAACATTTAGCATCTTCTACGTTTACTGTTGTAGGTCTTTGTTCTACAATCATGTGCGACCAGCGCTTTTTTATTTAACTGATGCATACTGCTGAAGAATCTAGTTTATTATTGCATAAGTGATTGCTCCCCAAATCATTATATTAAGAGAAACATTGACCTGAATGATAACTATAAAAAAATGCAAAATTAACTCAAACGAAACCTGGTTTTATGACTTAATTAAAAGGGATTAATAAAGAAATAATTAATCGTACCAATTGGATATCCAGCGAGCGTACAAACTTCGAACCAATTCCGAGTGTAAAGAGCTTAAAATGTTTCAGTAATTTATTAATACGAAAAAATTGATATGTGCAAAAACGTTTTATTAAAGCGCGTTTTACATCGCTGCATATTTCCTTATAATATAAATGTTTTCATTTCACAAAGTATGCGGTGGTAATTTTTCCTTTGGCTGTAGAGGAAACGTGTTTTTGTTTTATTTCCACACTTTTACGACTGCAATACAAACACTGGCTTCTGAGACTCGGTTCTTAGAATTGTTTTAAATATCACTTTAAACAGTTTTGTTTGTGTAAACAGTATTAATACCATGCTTGTGTGTCCTCGTTAAGTTTTATTATGAAAATCTTACTCGTACGTGTGTCAGAATGTTTTCCATTGTTTATCTTTGGTCAAACATCATAATTAAATTTACTTTACAGTTGAAAAAGGTTCAAATTTACAAAGGAAGGCTGAGAAAAATTATGCAATCTTCTACTTACGAGTAGATAAAAAATTAAGTAAAAAGCACAACAGATTTATTTTCTATATAACTGCTATGTTTTTCATCGTCGGCGTAAAGAAAAAATATCACCATATAGAATTTCATATACCAGTATCTTATATCACTGTAGAAATAAAATAAAACATCTCCAACCCGGCTGCATAGCAAATAATAATAATAATAATAATAATAATAATCTTTATTGATCACAATTTTTTACATTTTCAAAAGATAAAACCCAAATCTCCAAGTAGATAAAATTACATTACAGTGAAATATTTAATATTTCCCGAGTAGACGTGTGTTTGCCGATATGCTACGTTCGATTCGATAGGGGCGCCACTGCACCAGGTAATCCTATAAACCAGGAGCTCGCTTTCACGAACTTCATAATACTGTTATATTCTTCCGAGGCATCACTGAGCTGAGTAACTGTTCGTAATAGTTATTGCTAAAAGTCTGCTCAAAGGGGTGCGAAACTTTCATCTTCCGTGCGTACCTATCGACTTATAAATTGTTTTAGTCTTTTTAGTTTGTTGTTGAAATTTTAGAATATAAGAAAATTGAAGTTATACTAACTTAGGAAAAAATGTGTAATGATAAAATGTATTGCATGCTTCCATACTACAATTATTTAATAATACCAATTGATGTTTAAAGACTGATTTCAACTTGTAGACAAATTTGATGACTACCCTACATGATACATTTTTCAATATATACTCGTAATCTATAGCCTTTACCTCAATCGAATTCATAGCTAGAAACCAATTGCTCTCCATAAATAATATCTTTAATGGAATAGAAATCTCTCATAACAATAATTTTATTGAAATAAATCGCCTTTCCTTATGCTTAGAAAACCTTCATTCATTAAATTGTTTCGTACTCACTTTGCTTGCGATGCAGTACCGAAGTTCAAAGTTGACTAATCGGATCAACCTCTCCAACGAACAACAAATATTCAATCAGCCATCACAAGTTTTATTACATTAACAAGGCTTAAAATTACTAGGAACGTCGTAAAATTATTTTGAATAAGACAACAAAATTTATTTTAGATAAATAAATGTAATGTATGTATTATTGTGATGAATTACTTAAAATAGGTTCATCGTCTTTCCGTCATCCAGGGGCGTTGCCAGCCGATGGCCCAGGGGAGGGGGCAAATAATATAGAGAATGAGAAAAGTATGAATTGTAGTTAAAGTCAAGTGCACATGAAGCTTTTCACTTATAGTACGAGCCTTACATCTACGGCGATATGCAAAAAAATTACCGTATAGTAGGCAAGTCAAGTCAAAGATTGTGGTTGCTTTACATTTGGCATTTTTTTTAATCTCTTGGGGGAGGGCAGCTGCCCTTACCTGCTCCCCCCTGGCGACGCCCTTGCCGTCATCATCGACCTTTTTTTCCACTGCTGCAAACACTGCATTCTTGTATATATTTCACCTCCATGTTACTTCCTTTATATCAGTATATCGGTCGCAACCAAAATAGGAATCTTCGGTCTACTCATAATTTACTTTTTGTCCTTCCTATACCTCTACTGATTTCTTATATTCTTCTTTCTCAATACAGTCTATACTTCTTTGGAATGCACTCCCCCTCGAAATTAGGACGTGCATTAATCGTCATGCGTTTAAAATGAATCATTAAATTAATTTGCATCACTTTCTGAATATACATATATTATGAAATATATTTATGTAGGTATATTATACGCATATGTATTTACATATATATTTATGTATGTAACAGTATTTGTACATATGTTTGTGTTTATGTATGGTGTGTTTATATATACATACATGTATATTCGTATATAATATTAGGAAGTTTTTCGTTGTTTTGCACTTCGTAATATAATAAATACCTGCTTTGTATAATCTATGCATCAACCAAAAGTTGAATTTTAGAAAATGCCTTCGGCATTAAGTCCGCCTTTATACAAACATGTAGAAAAACTTTTATTAAATAAGCCTCCTACAAATTGCGCCATTTCAACCTGTCTTCGACCTGTCATATCCAGCATCCAGCATAGATTGTTTTAACAAAAATAGCTAATATAGTATGTGTGACTGGTACTTATTTTGTTTTACAAACTAGATTTATTTTTTTTACCACAAAAATATATGAAGACAATAGCATTATTAACTCACATATTTTTTTCAAGCTTTTAACACGTATCATGTTATGCATTCCGAATTATTCGTTTTAAGGAGTGCTAAATCTAATAAAATCGACGTAAAGAATTCTTTAGGTGACTTATTTTGTTAAATACTAAATTCAATATTTTTTCATTTAAATGCACTGTTGGACAAATCCATCCAATTTTTCCAGTGTCTGTAGCCAACGGTAGCTAGTTTTTCTCCGAGGTCATCGTCCGTCGTCAGGCACCCATTTTGTCACTTTTTTGGCGCATCTGTCAGGATGCATGTGGCAAATCTGTCCCGCCCAATTCCATTTAAGCTTGGCGAAGTTATTTCCTACGTCAGCCATGCCAGTTTTAAATTATTCTCGCCCTTAACTTTTAAACAAAAGATGTAAATTTATTCTATTTTTACAGTGTATATGTACATATAATGATTTCTTAGATTTATGCGAATTTTTGTAAACTGTAAAGTAATGGAAACGCCGGGAAGTCAAAAACGTAAAAATTAAACCAAATCCGCGATAAAATCCGTAAATACTAGTTTTATTTCAAAGTGAAAATACCGGCTCATATTTCGGGTTTTAAATTCCGGGATTACATGTGGGATTGAAATAAATCAAGGAACAAAAGCAATAGCTCATACATTATGCACAATTTAAGAGATATTATTCATTTGTTGCTGTTTAACTACATAAAGAATATAGACATTACTCATTAAAACCTGAGCCCAATACAAGAAGAGTTTGCAAAAGCACTCAGAGTGGCTTAATAAACTGTTTAAATGCCATGGAAATTCATGGCTATGACGAACTGTTTCATTTTGAAGATTTTATGCCTAAAGAAAGGCGATTTATCAACTGATAGTCTGTCAGAAAAGTCATAATAAATATGTAAAAACGATCAATATGGAATGTTATACTGTCCCCGTTGTATTCTCTGGACATTACTCCTTATGGTTAATAGTTGATTTTAAAGTTGCAGCATCATTATTTGACGATCAATATGGAATGTTATACTGTCCCCGCTGTATTCTCTGGACATTACTCCTTATGGTTAATAGTTGATTTTAAAGTTGCAGCAGCATTATTTGGCTGATCCACGTAACTTCGACACAAAAAAACCGGGCCCTAACAATCGATCGCCCGAAAAAATAACATATTTTTCCGACTTGGAATTAGAAAATTACCTAAGAGATGAAATATTTATATTTATATATATCCACTAGCGATGGTCACAACTTTGTTGATTGTAGTTATTACTGTTGTTCTAATTTAAATGCACTTTTTGAAAAACATACACGGAATATACACATACATACACATAATTTACTCGTTCCTTTAAGATTCTGCCATTTTCATAAAGATTTTCACGTCAATTATGATTACTTAAATATGCTAAGGTCTGTTAAGGGCAAACTGTAAATGCAACTGAAATAGTTATAGTAAAAACAGATGGTTAAATGCTTGCTTTTTACTCGTGTTTTGTATTATTCCACAATCCCGGGATTACCCCGGGGTCCAGAGATAGCTTTCCGTCAATCCCGAGATTTTAAAAAATACCCCGGGCTCGACATCCCTAATTGTATCTTTTAAAGTTAAATAGGCATTTATACTTACAAGCATACAACGTAGCGCAACAAGCATCTACACGAACTTTAACGTTCCCAACTTCAATAATAATGCGTTGCACTATTGAAGTTAGAAATGTGGAATGTGAATTTCCATACAAACTTTTATACCCTATTTAGTTCCATTAAGGATGTAATTCGAGCTGCCAAAACTGGTTTTTGTACTCATTTGCGTTATAGTACAGTCAGCAATATAAGTCACTACACATTTACGAGATTTCGAATGGTCTTATCATCTAAAATTATAATTACTTACAATATCTTGTATATCTTGTACCACTTCTCGACAAAGAAAACTTTCACCATCATCATCATCATCATATCAGTCACAGGAAGTCCATTGCTGAACATAGGCCTCCCCCAAGGATCTCCACAATGACTTGTTGGAAGCGGCCTGCATCCAGCGACTTCCTGCAACCTTAGTCAGATCGTCCGTCCACCTTGTAGGCGGGCGTCCGACATTTCGCTTGCCTGTACGTGGCGTACGTGGCGTGGTAAAGAAAACTTTACTTGATTATATTTTACGGTTATAGCTATTAGAAATTTTAATTTACAAAAGGGTTATCAAAAAAATTAGAGTGTGTAGCGACTTGTGTCGCTGATTGTACAAGAAAATGGTGGCCGGAAAAATTGTATTGGAAAAGAGACCAAGGATTATCATCGCTTTGCACTTTATCATGAGCGTAAAGTTCTCTCCATGAGGTGCAGTGGACTATATTAGTGCGAAATACAGTAAAAAAAATTCTAGAACAAGTGGCTTGGGTTATGCGTTATCTACCATTCATTTTATTAAGATTGCGTATATTCAAGAGTAGCCAAAGGAGGCAGAACACCCATATTTGGGCTTGTATGTTCCGTCCCATGATGTGATAGAAGGCGAGTCTATGAATAGATATACGATAATTAATAGAAAAATTAAATATCATTTTGCCGGGGTTCGACCCGAGACCTCAGCTTAGTAACCTGATAATTGTATAAATATTAAGAGTATTAAATAAAATAAAATATGGATGGAATTCAAATATTTTTTATCAAGTCTGTGACCACAAACACATTAACTGAAAAAATACAATTTAAAAACAGGATGTATTTGTTATGAATATACATGATAGTACAAACATCACATGAATACTTGAAACAAGACGTAAAACGGATGCGGAAGGGGAACATCAAGTGCCACTTTATTCCGTCTGCGTCTTTCGTATAGTGTTATTAGATATTATACCGTGCCTCCTCAGTCATCTGCTGTTCTCTGATCTCTTTGCTTTGCAGAAAATAAATTTCGCTGCATTACATAGAGGGTATCGTCTAGAAGTAGTATTATTAGCTTGTATCTTATACTGGGCTGATTATGAATAGAAAAATCGAGCCGGGATTTGAACTCGAGACCTCAGCTTTGAAATCATACCGTAGTACAACTACAAACCCATAAGAAATTTGTGCCCGATATGGCGATAGTCTTGTCCCCTCGTCCTATCACATCGTTGGACGGAACACACATGGCGAGTCGTGGGTGTCCTGGTAGCAACTCTGCCTACTCCGTCTGAGCAAAAAAGACGTGAGTTTAAGTATGTATGTATCTTATACTGGACTTTTTGTTTATATCACAATTATCCTTTAAGTTTTGACGACAGCACGTTTGAACCGGATTAAGAAGAGTACTTATATCTTCGATCAAATATACACTCGATTATAAGCAACGGCCTAAAAAACGCAAAGAGAAATAAGAGCACAAATAAGCGTGTGGTTTTATTTTTTTTAGTATTGTCCAAAAACATAATAAATTTTAATTTAAGGATTTCCTGTTACCTGAAGTTGATTATAATTTAAGACTTTTCGCTACATCTCGAAGTTCTTAATTCAAATGTATAAGTATTAGCAACCCCGGCCACTTTTGGCGTGTGATTTTGTTTCGGACACTGTATCTACTATATGCGGGTTGGCGGACTTACATACCATAGAAATTCTTATGAACCGCTATGGTATGCAGGTTTCCTCACGATGTTTTCCTTCACCGTTTTTTAGTGCGTGGTGATTGACTATCAATACACTAGGCCAGCGTGGTGGACTATATGGCCTAACCACTCTCAATCGTACTTTCGATTGTAGAGTAGGCCCGTGCCCTGCAGTGGGACGTATATGGGCTGATACAGATACAGACAGATCTACTATATATTTGATCGAAGAATTATATAGACTGGCTCTGGTGAAATAAATTTCCAGTCGCGTTTCATTTGACTAGCGATATGATCCTCGGTTTAATGGTCATGGATTTAATCTTTAGTGGCAGAACTTTTGTTTCAGTAACATAATAAATCTTGGCTGCTTTAAAAGGGAAATGAAAACAGCGTTTCTGCAATTGCGTTTGATTTTATTACGATAATATAAAAAACCTTGCAGTTTTATTTAAGATTTCTTTTTTCCCGTCTAATATTTCGCTTTGTTGCAAATTCTGTTTCATGATTTTCCATCTTTCAGTTAACCTAATTTTGTGTTCTGTTGTGAGACCAATTACTATCGTAAAATTTTCCTTGACAACATCAGCCATTGCCTTTGCCCCAATCACAGGGCGTTCGCCCGCCATGTTAAGACTCAAAGATGTGTTGCCAAAGTCCCTAGCGACTTCCCATCTCTAGAATTTACCAAAGTAATATATCTAATTCGATCCTAATACGATAGACTCGAGCCAATAACAAAGTACAGATAACATTGTAGTGTCTGTAATATTGTTTTATATGTAGTATTTTTTGGTTTAAGTGCAGGGATACAAATGAAAAATAGTATTTTAGGATTCAAATACTTAGTTTACTAGAATAACATTAATTAGAGAAATAAGAAAATGCTTCTATTGATCAAAAGTATCATATTGCTGATTAACATTTGAATATCTAATATAGTTCATTATTAACTAACAATCAAATGTCAACTGAATTCTCTGACAATGTTCCGAACATTTATAATTTTATTTATTAAATTAATCTTTAATTAATTCTCTTTTCAATTAACATTCTAATAAGGTTGACATAAACAATCAGACAAATATACTAAAGATTAACACAAGGTAGACAAAAAAGCAAAATAAAAATGGAATCCTGGATATTATTCCGTTTCAAAGCAGTCCACAATTTTCTTTCATAAGCATTAAATATCAAATAATAAATTGCTCTGCGTAGCTGTGAGATAAGGTTCGTTTGTGCATCGCCAATATTGAATAGCATTGTACAAGTCTTGGAATATTCCTTTATTGAAAGTCAGCTTACTTCGTTCTAGGAAACTTGACAATGTGATCAGAAACTAAACTTAGTTGTTTGCTAAAATACTGGGCACGTGAAATCTAGTAGGGCTACTTGAAGTTGTTGTATTATGTATGTAGGTATTTATATTTACTTCTAGTGAACAGTCTCTTAAGTTTCGTACAAGAATTCTGAGGTCTTAATATAATCTGATAACAAAATAAAAGAAGTCAAATTACGTAAATTACATTCGTGTAACTTTTATAAAGTTTGCTAATGATCTATTGAATATCATACACAATAACAGCGTCGAAATCATTGAATTATTACACCCACATATAAATCACATTGAAAAAAAACTACAAAACACAAATCTAGCTAACAAAAATCTGCCTAAATGCCGTAATAACGCAATGAAACGTATTGGGGCGAAAACAAATTAACACGGAAAAATCCGCGCCGTAACGGATGAGCGTGTGATATTACACCAATCAGCGTAATCGAGTGTCGTAGGACGGCGTCCCGGGTATAATAATTATCATGTGAAAGTCCGTTCCCGCGGGATCCCGGCGTGGCCCGGGATTAGTCGCGGGATCGCTCCAGGCACGATAGATAGTGGCGCGGTTGTAAATTCATAGTTTCCCCAGGCGGTTCATTCTTTTTGTTGATTTGGACTCCGCCCACAATAGATACCGGCGAATTTCTATTCTTGTCTCGCATCGGAGATATAGGGAATTTTAAAAGGTGTTTATATCAATACGTATTTATATTTAGATTCAAAAATTTGATAAGTCACTGAGAAAACTTTGATATAAACCTACAAACCTGCTCATTCACTGACGGAACGTTTGATTTTGTTTGACTTGTATAACATAGACAGCCATCAAAACAAATACCAAATTTGATGTACACAATTTTTACAAATCGTCTGTCGCTATTATTAAAAATCTATGGGACTAATGTTGATTTTTCATCATTTGTGGGTAAGTCTATGGCGCTGTAAAATATATATTTCACATCCAGAGAGCAAAACTTCTTCCTATGACAATTAAAATGCCATAAAATTTAATTTTATTATCTAATAACCAATTATTAACTCTAATATTTAATTATTATTTACACAATAATTAAATTATAATGACAGTCACAAAAATAAAATACGCGATCAACTTCCCTGTACATAATGAGGAGATGAAAAAGCCTTTTGTCTAATCATTTTATTACGAACTTCACTCACTTTACACAACTTTAAAGGCAAAGGTTAATTTTTCAAGCGTAAAAAAGTCGCTTTGATCTCTTTGAAGTCTCTTCCAAAGCATTACGATTGCAAATTAAATTAGTGATTGTGCCTAATTGTGGAGGTATTATTTAAGTATGCTCTTACAATGTGTGGCTGGAAATATGCCTTGTTCCTCGAAACATCCTAGGACTAATATTACGAATTTAATCGAGGCACGATTGGTATGAGTAGACCATTACGTAAAATGTGCGTTCCCGAGCATGATTTATCATAAAATGTGTCGAAACATCTGTTCTGTCACTTGCAAAGTGACTGTACATCATTATAAAGCTTTCTCACTCGCAGAGCTCTTTGAAAATATTATGATGTATGTTTTTAGGACTTTAAAATTGATATAGAAGGCTGATGCTATAATCGTCGATGGTCCTATAATACTGTAATTTAGTCTACTCACAGTAACTTTTGTATGTATATATTTTGTTTTTGGATTTTGCCCATTCTCTCTGAAATATTTTAATATGGCAAGTATCGCAAGGGTAATTTATAATTGAATTCTAAAGGTTTGTAATATAAAAGTTGTTAAAAAAATCAAAGAAATGATATTTCACACCAGGACAATAATTTATTTTATTTACCCCAAACTAAATAAACCATAAAAATTGGAAAGCAATATACCACATGTTATTAAAGAAACAAACCATTACTCAAAGCTCGCATTGGAAAGCAATTTATCACTTCAAAAGGCGTCTAAACACCGAAACTTAAACCGAAAATCCTATTGTAAGTCAAACTAGTCCGTGCAGGGATCAAAATGAATGGTCAAAAACAACTACAGCGAGCGTTGATGCAAAATGATATACCACTACAGAACGCGGGCTCCATCTCAATTGTGCTCCCGACTGGCCAGACAAATTTATTGCCAAATTTCACTCTATACCAGATACTCCATCATGCCTTCTATTTACAATCTGCTACGTTGAATGACTGCTAGTAATTGTTGGCGCAATCGGAACGTAATCACGATGCGATCCGGTATGTTAATCACCGTGAATAATGTAACAATGTGGATAATCAATAATCCCGATCGATCTTCCTTACACCGCAAATAGATAATGGTGTTGGAATCAAATTGCGCGTGCTTTTTGATTTAGTTGATTGTTAGTTATCTATTTTGATTTAATGGCTTGTTTGGTATCGCTGCCAATGCCGCAGTAGTTTGTGTAAACAATTATCTCGAACCCATTTCGATTGAAAAATTGTTTGTTGTTGTAATTTAGGCTGCGTTTTGTTTATAATTGATGAGGTAATATGATTGCATGATATTGTTTGTGCCCATAATTATATAATATATGCTTCTATTATTTTATAAATAATAAATCTATTAAATACTGCTAAGTAAATTCCTAATTATAATTCGGATAACACAAAAACCCAGCTCAACAAAAAGAGGCAAAATTTGAAAATTAATAAATATTTACATTTGTATCATGATTGAATCTTTGCCCGGCATGGTTTTGGATCGCCCCTATCAAGTTATGGCGACCATAGATTCGACAAATTATGGATTGCACTAGGGACTCTTCTACCGACTTCGGGTATATATAAGCTTAAGCGTAATATGAACATACATATACGCATCATAGCAAAAAAATAAGTTTTTTTTTTTTTTTTTTTATTGCTATGAATGGCGAGACGAGCATGCCGTTCGCCTGATGGTAAGCGATACGACCGCTCATGAACAGTAGCAAAACCAAACAACACCTTGAATTACAAAGCAATGCTTGGCATTTCACTGCGCTCGCCATCCTGAGACATAAGATGTTAAGTCTCAATATGTCCAGTAGTTACTCTGGCTACAATGCCCTTCAACCCGAAACACAACAGTGCGTTTACGCTGCTGTTTGACAGGAGAAATAGACACTGCGGTGGTACCCACCCAGATGGCCTCTCACATATGAGAGACCTACCACCAGTAATCACAAGTAGAAAAAAATCTCATCAATTCCTAATTCAAAAAACGTTGCATAAGTCAAACTATCTAAAACCTACCTACCAAAGGGCAGATAGTGAGGAATTAATAATGTCTTCTGGGAGCCGTCAATAGAATCACGCCGATCCGAGCAGGTACTTAAATAAGGAAGCAAAGGAGCTTTTACTTATCTTTTCTTTACTTTGTCCCGAAGTGCTGAAAGTACCTAAAAGGTGATTAAGATTCAGCTGATTAGTTGAACTTGAGAATAAGATATTGCTTTTACTTTTGCTCCAGTTCGGGGGAACAGATAGCTGGAATTAAATTTTGAACGTTTTCCCTGTCGACACTGCGATCGTGGTGGCCGTGAATGTAAATGTGTGTATATTATGCGTGCGATACAAGAAATGCTATTGCTGGAATTTTATTTAAAGTTTACTTACTTTTTATACATACATACATAAACTCACTCCTTTTTCGCATTAGGGGTAGGCAGGTGCTACAGCTACCCACATATATTTTTTTATTGTGTGATAGATGGCGAGCCTATCCCTATAGCGGACACAAATTCCTCATTATCAGCCGGGAATAAAAAAATCCAATATCACTGCCCGACCCGGGGTTCGAATTCGAGACCTCAGCTTTGCAATGATACCGTAGTACAAATGCGCCACCGAGGCAGTACTTCTTGTATACATTTGTTATTCTACAGAACCGGCAAAAGAGCAAACATGTCACCTGATAGTAAGTAATCTCTGGCGCCCATGAACATCTACAACGCTGGGATATAGATGTGTTGCCAGGCGATAAAATCAGGAAGGAAGCGAGAAGGAAAAGCATGGGAAGAGGAAATGGGTGTTGGTCATTATATTATGTATTATACCTGTCATTATGTGTATAGTTTCCCCCACTGAAACAATGATTTGATTCATCGACATTATATTCGTTTGTAGTCTGGGTGTAGTAAGGCAGAAAAGTTTCCTGTGTCCTGTCCCACATCACAGTATTTGTACTTTATTAAGTGTTACTTTCATGTGGACTATATGCGTAGTCGTAAGATGTATTAATAAATAAATACACCCAACAGTCACATAAATAGCCCCGACCCCACACTAGATCGAGTCTTGTGTCATAGGAATCAGACGCTCAACACCCAGACCCGAAAAAAATACCTGAGAATCACACAAATATTTGTCTCGGTGCGATCGAACCCGCGACGTCACATTTCACAGCCGGCGTTCAAATAACTACACCACGAAGGCTGTCAAAAAAAGAATTTATTCGTTTTATTATCGCGTATCTTGTTTACTCTTATTTTAAACCTAAGCTTATGTAACATTAAATAGATAGATATCATCATTAATCGTTAATTAATATATAATCTTCTTGAGTACAATGGCAAAAGCTGCCTATGTAATCTAATTAAATTATTAGTGTCTACAAGCACTCATCATTTAATGTGTTGAAAGCCATGCTTTGACTTAACACCTAGCTCAATTTATTACACCCAATTAATAAACGGGTATATAGTTGGGATAATTACTAAATACCGGCTTTGCTAATGACCGAATCATACCCGAACAGGAGGTACCAGATTAATATTAGAGGTAATTAGTGTAATATACGACTCTCAGAAATATGAGCCGAATAAACAACGTGGAGACTATTAAGGAAAACAGGAAGGTGTTTTCGGCCCGAATTTTTGTTGGCATATCAAATAATTTCCTATCTTGATATATTTTTGTTAAAGAGTATTGCTCTGATTGTCTGGTTTCGGATCAAACCTAGAGACTCGAGGTTCACAACCCATAAGGGGCAACTGTTTCTTGCCAAGAGACAAATTAGTTATAATTATAGTTTTACAGTCAAAATACTCGTATCTAAATACGGGTGATCAAAAGCCTTCAAAACTAAATCTCGATTTTTGTTAAAAATATGAGGCAGTATTTTTTTAAATCTTGGTACAGTGTTACCTGGATTGGTTAGGAACATGTGGTTTAAATTAATTAAATATCACATGCTATAGAAACATCTTCGATCATATTATGTCAATTTCATAAAATGGTTGCCAATGAGTCGGCAAAATTGCGTCAACTAGCAATGGATATTCTGTTGGATGTCTCAACATTTACAGTCAAGTCCATTGTAGTCTTTTCATCCATTAAAATGCAGCACGCAGCTTGTTGGGAATATCAATCGGCAGTGTACGGCATGACAGCTTGCAAAACAAAGAGGCCAACGTTTCCCGTACTTCGCGTCAAACTAACTCTTCCGGACTGGTTCCGGACACGCCAGTTGTTCAACGATATTTGAGGTGCGCGCTGTCAAGCCTGCCCTATATACGATGTCCCAGTATGGGACTGAAGGGATTTGAATATCTATCTTAAAAGTGCTATCAAAAAAATCCAGCAACGGTCCAATGTCGTAGATGATATGATGGTAATCACTCAAGATTAGTTCAGCCGTTTGTTCATTTGCCGGATCTATGTATTAAATAAATATGGTATGCACTACGTGGTGCAGTTGGTAAAACCGCCAGTTATACAAGATGCCACAAGTTCGCTAAACACCGAGACAATTTTTTGTTTAATCGACAAGTATTTGTTTCATATCTAGGTGTTGTTAAACCAAAACAGTCTCTCGTAATTTTTTATACATATAACACGGGGGCGTGCGAATGTTTAGTTGTCATGCTGTTGTCAAAATATTAGAAACAGTTTCTCTCTGTTTTACGCATTGTTTCAGGCATACTCGTATCTTCATAATTTATACAACAAGTATTTATGCTCGTAATCGAATAATATTAACATGTCAGAAAAGAATCTGTTTTAATGAGAGCGCTAAGATCGAGTTTAAAATTAATGTGGCATCCCGATATACTACGACGAAAAATGTGTAGATACTTGTTACATTAATTTATTGTTAATAGTCTCTTTGTTTAAATAAACTAACAAAAACCGAACGAAAATGCATAGAAACCCCTGCGTATTAAATTATACAACGAACACAATGACATTTTTTGTTTTTTTTTTTTGTTGTTATTAATGGCGAGACCAGCATGCTGTTCGCCTGATGGTAAGCGATACGACCGCACATGAACAATAGCAAAACCAAACAACACCATGTATTACAAAGCAATGCTTGGCATTCCACTGCGCTCGCCATCCTGAGACATAAGATGTTAAGTCTCAATATGTCCAGTAGTTACTCTGGCTACAATGCCCTTCAACCAGAAACACAACAGTGCGTTTACACTGCTGTTTGACGGGAGAAATAGACACTGCGGTGGTACCTACCCAGATGGCCTCTCACATATGAGAGACCTACCACCAGTAAGTTTATTTTTATTAGTGATACCATTATTAATTTTCTTTAGTGCCAATTGTCACCGCATCGTACTCTTTTTACTATGCTATAATAAAATATGACAAGAGAAAAACTGTTCCTAATATTTTGACTCCACACCATATAGTGAAGCTATTAAAATTTATAATTTTGTAATGAACCTGAAGAAAAACTAATGATAACCTTTCCGATTAGGGACTAAATAATTATAAGGTATTATGAAGCTAGCATGATCGTGTCTATTAAGAGCCTCTAACAGCCGCTGCCAATAAACAATCTCAATCCAAAATTTGCCGTATGAGATTGACAGCTCAATCTTTTTTCTGATACTATATTGCCAATAATCAATCTCAGTAGTGAAAGAACTATGGCAACAAGGTAAGAGACCAATCGAAAAGTAGACAACAATCCAGACTGACTTCAATCTACTTTTTTCGATTGATTATTGGCATCGGCCGTAAATTAACAAATAAAGAGAAAAATTACAATAGCATGGTAACAACGCATTAACTCGCCAAACACCATAGATGGCATATAGTTAAACTTCCTATTAACATTTCTGTGCGTGTAATAAGATTGATTACAGCACGTCCATTGTGTCCTCATCAGCTGTCAACTGAATATTCATATTCGTATATCCGTATATATTATGTGGATATCACATTCTAGCAAATCCCTTAAGGTTTCATAGCAGGAGGTGGCATTCGACTCCTTATAATTGCCAAGGCATTGTATAATTCACAGTCGGGTCGGCTGTTGCACTGTTCTATATTCTACGCCACGTGAGATTCCCAGTAATCCCTTTTAGCGTTAATAGAATGGTTGAATTGCAGTCTGACGTCATTGAAATATTGTTTGATAGGAAATTCTGGATTTAGTATTATGATTTTAGGTTCAATTTACTATTCCACGAAGTGGTAAATTAAAAATAGCGGATTTTTTAAACCTTGCTTTACTATTTTTCAGATATTTTTATTGGCCGGCTATGGGTTTAAACTTTTGCATCCATCGACTTTAATAATTTTGAATCAGAATAGATATATTTTGCTACACTGAATACATATTCAATTATTATTTATTTGCTTTATTAAACGAGTTATCATCGAGCTAATTAATTAAATTATACTGCAGTTCTGTTCAAATTCTACAGTAATCCGAAATCGAAGGCCTAAGTATATATTAAAAAAAAGCGCTTTTCTAGACAAACATAAATCAATCAACTCTCCAAGTGATTCTACGGTAAGCTAGCCTTACAAACATGTGGCTGCATAAGTGCTAGTTGGGTTTCGAAGTGAATGGGCCTCTCAGTGTCAGTACATCTCCGGTAGTTTTTACTCCAGTAAGTGAGGGATGACTAAAGGTTTAGTTTACAATGGAAAGATTTTCGATTGCACTTCTTTTTATATTCTTTACTGACATTAAAAATATAGCAATTTAACTATACCTAATTGCAATGAGCTTTAGCACTTACAAATCACTTTTGTGTCTTCAAGCATCTGTTTCTTCGAATAAAATGCATACATACATACATTCATTAACTCAAGCCTTTTTCCTAGAAGGGGTTGGCACAGATGCCTGGACGCACACATTTTGCGATGTATGTTCCGTCCTACGATGTGATAGGGGCGAGCCAATCATCATATTGGGCAATAATTCCTGAGTCCGTACTGATAATGAATAGAAAAATCTAATATATAGGTAATATCACTATATAATATTACTGCCCGACCGGGGATTAAAACCTGAGACCTCAGCTTTGTAACGTACCGCAGCACTACTACGCCACCGAGGCAGGCGAATAAAACGCAATATTGGAAATTCCTCTAAATACTTCTAAATGTCCGTCAAAGATTATATTGCACCAATAGGATGAAACCCGTGTCGTTGTAGTTTACTGACTTTAGATCATTCGCAATTGTCCGGATAGCAGCTATCATACGCACGTGTTAAATCTGCCATACTGACATAGAAGAATGTGTCGCGGTCCGGGATCCACCCATGTGTATCTTCTTTCCAACAGGGTGGCATAATAGCTTTAGCTGGCATCAGACAGTTATACCAATATAGACACCGTACTACATTTACCATCAGATTCCCGGATGATCAAAACGCCATTCCTCGTTCTATCCTTTTTCCTTCCCGCTCTCCTCCCGATTTGATAGACCTGCAACACATCCATGATCCAGCGTTGTGCATGTTCATAGGCGGCAGTGATCACTTACTATCAGGCGTTTGCCGGATCGATAAAAAAAATTATTCAATATGGTCACTTTGCCATGTCAGTACAAAAACACCAAGCCCTCACATGTAACTGGGAGAGGCATTGGTTCCCATTGGGACGTGTATAAACTGATAAAGATCTGTAAACGTTTTATAATCGGACATGTAAAGGACATTACGGCGATAATTTCATGAACGAACGTATAAATGACATTAAAACTTCATGCAATTGTAAATAACGTTTCTTGTTACTTTCACTTTATAGTCCCGACATTGTTTTGTTCAATATCATTAATATAATTTTGTATGCCTCTTGTTAAAATATACTCGTATTTGCATTAATCATAGAAAACGCGTCGTACCCTAAGCTTAAAATATCACATTTGACAGACTCCGCGTCCTCCAACTGCAGTTGGTAAAACCGCCTGTGAAAAGACAGATAACTTATTGCTAGCTTCACAACATAAATTTATATTAATTGATGTGACATCTAAAAATCTCTCGTAGTTTTTGATACCATATATTAAAATATATGGCTAAATAGATATATAAGATATATTAGGCTTAAAGGTAGTGCTGTGCAGCATATGATATTTTTTATACAACAAATCATAGAAATAATTACTTAAATATATAGGCATTTTACAATTCGACAATTAAAAATGCGTGATCCTGTTTGTCCAGAGTTATAAAAATTGCAGTAGCAAGTATGACATTTATTTACTGGTGGTAGGTCTCTCATATGTGAGAAACCATCTGGGTAGTACCACCGCAATGTCTATTTCTCCCGTCAAACAGCTCTGTAAATGCACTGTTGTGTTTCGAATTGAAGGACATTGTGGCCAGGGTAACTACTAGACATATTGAGACTTAATATCTTATGTCTCAGGATGGCGAGCGCAGTGGAATGCTAAGCATTGCTTTGTTATTCAAATTGTTGTTAGGTTTTGGTACTGTTCATGAGCGGTCGTATCGCTTACCATCAGACGAACGACATGCTCGTCTCACCATTCATCGCAATAAAAAAAAAAGGTCTCCCAAATCTCCAAATATGAAGAGAGAAAAACTGTTACTAATATTCTGACAACAGCATGTGACAACAACACATTCGGATTTCGAAAACCTTAGACGATCAATACTACTGTGAAAAGTACAACTTAATCCTATACCCTTTAAAAAGTTTATAGAATGAAACTTTCTAAAGATAGAACACCCACAGGCAAAAAAATATAAAAGAATTGTGTGCTGCGATCAGATACTTTGACAACGATACTGCACCTCCGTCAACGTCACTTTGCCAGGACACCATGTGGCCAAACATTTATTATTAACCCGTAAATACCCCTCCGTAATGAAAGTGATTAAAATTAAAACAATGGTCGCGTGTCTCGCACGACATAACCCTTTTTCGACTTTGTGAATTCATTTATTCAAATATTTTGAATGTCATTACAGACTATCGGTTTTCATTTCGCTATTGTTTTACTCCCCTTGATGAAAGCTGTCAGTTTCTGTAGTGCTGCAAACAGATGGTTAAATAAATATGAATATTAAAACGATACAAACTATTTTTTATTAAAATTAAGGATACGAGATTAACTACTGGATATATTCAGGCTTAAAATCTTATATGACAGGATGGCGAGCGCAGTGGAATGCCAAGCATCGCTTTGTGATTCATGGTGTTGTTTAGTTTTGCTACTGTCCACGAAAGGTCATATCGCTTACCATTAAGCAAATGACGTGCTCGTCTCACCATTCATTGCAATAAAAAAGACCATAATATAATTGTGTGTATACGAATAACATATTAAAAAGTAATGTTTTATGTTAGCAATCGCCGAAACTGCCATTGATCAAATAATTGTAAATGGGCAAAACTTTGAAACAATGATCTTGTTTTAGTTTATCTACATGAGTCTTCATTGTATTCCTTAAATGATAGACAGTGATACCGCTAATGGCTCATAGTATGCTCAGCTTATTTCCGTCACAAGATGATGTGATACGAGGCGAGCCTATTGCCATTCCTGACATAAATTCTTGTCCTGGTAAATCAATATTAGTATTTTCCAAACGAAGAAGAGTATAGTCCGATGGGCCAATGTAGTATTTTATCTGTATCACTCGGTATTTGTATCAGCCCATACTGGTCTACTACACGTCACCAGCCCCCTTTACAATCGAAAGTTCGATTGAGAGTGGTTAGGTCATATAGTCCACAATGCTGGCCTAGTGCGTGTTAGCGGACTCTACATACCATAGAAGTTTATACAAATCGCTATGGTATGCAGGTTTCCTCACGATGTTTTCCTTCACCGTTTTAGAGCGTGGTGATTGAACTATCAATACACACATGACTCCGTAAACATTTTATCACTTAAATATTATTTCAAAATAAATCAAAATACACATTTCAGTCAGTCAAAATATCACAGCGGTTGTCTGACATACACAAAATCCATTCAAAATCATGAAGTAACATTTTATTCCCAGTTAATAGGCGTTTAGCAAGCAGTAAGCGTCTACATTCACTGGATTGTATTAATCTGTGGGTAATATATCGGATTAATGACCGCAATGGCTGTGGTATTTGTATAAACTATTGCACAAATTGATGGTCGTGTTTTGCGTGTACAAATTGTGTATCGTATTTTTGAGTATTTTTAACAGTAAAAATATTTCGAAATATGTGTGGCCTGCAGTGCCTGTGCACCTCTGCCTACACCTTCTGCGAAAAAGGCGTGAGTTTATGTATGTAAACATATTTCCATTGTACTTTGAATGCATGGTATATTAATATGGTGATTAATTTTGTATCATCTATATGTCATAGCCCATAGGAAACGTTGTTGTAATAGTATGCTAATTACTTCTTGATATATTTTTTTCTGTGGTATTTCACCTGCAGCCTAATTTCACTGATAGTTCCTCGCCAGATGCACCACGGACATCGTTTTGTCGAAACAAGCTTATACCTATTATTTAGGCTATACCATTGTGAATTTATTAACAAATTAGTGTTAGTACGCACATCCATATTTTTCCCACGTTTGTTAGCAAATATGAGACGAAAAGACCGCGCACTCAACAAAGTTAATCAAAACCTGTCTTTAAGCCTTAATTCTTCATAATTCACATAGAGGAAGTATTATACACACCGATCGGCAAATATCACAGAAACGAATAGCTCAAACAAAAGCTATTTGAATTTGAAAACCTCCAGGTATCCGGGTACTCATGCATAATACCGGAACGAGAGCCATCGTTCACTGAGTTATTGTGTTAAAAGCCGAATACATTTTTCATAGAAAATAACACATATTTCACAATGAAATTCTTGTCGATCGAGCAGCCGCTTTGTCTTGCTTCTTTTCCTTTCATTTTTCCCGCTTGATTTGTGTTCTATGAGTGTTCCGATGCACTCGGTCCGCTCGCCTCGGGGAATATTGGATATCTGTCATAAGTCATAAGATTTCGCATACCGACTTTATAATGTCCCGCATATAGTTCGCATACGAAATGTGAATATTTTATTGCAATGAATTGTGTTACTGTCTGTTCAGTGAGATTGTTCGATAAAATTGTCTTAGTGCAGAAAGCGTGTCCTTTTGGTATTGTTTGGTCGGTGATACTCGCAAGACACACGTCTCACACAAAATGTTGCGCAAAAACACATGGGAACGCTGTTTCTTTTCGCAATATATTTCGCTCCTTTATCCGGAAACGACTGCGAGTGAGAAGAGTCAGCTTCAGAAATGTAATAATATCTTTAATATCGCCTCAGAGCGGCAAGACGGATGTGTAAACATTCTCACCGGGCCTAGAATTATTATCGCTCGATCTGAATAATCAAATATAATATCACAGTTCCCGTAGCCCACAAACTGTACAATACTTAATATTATTATAGCGGGGCTTTTGTGGGGCTTTAAATTAAATTAGGATCCCCGAGATGATAACCACATTCAATTAGGAAAAGTACCGCCAAATATAATTTGCTCGTTGTAATATAATATCCACCTTCCACGGTCGCAATTTACAACATTGTAAGGGAATGTGACCCGTCACGGCTCAAATTTCTCATAATGATTGAAGGTATTTCAAAGAATATAATAAAGTAAATGGTAAACAGTAGGTGAGAGCGAGCAATAACAAGAGAAGCACTCAAAGCCGTGCTGCAGGAAAATATTGCGATACTGAAACACTTAATGAATATTCGCTAGAAGTGGCCGTGGAATGGACCGGGCACAAAATTGAACGCTTCAAACTAAGTGATACATTTACGCTTTTATCATAGCTAAATAAACTTTATTAAAGGAACAAGATAATTGTATTTTAAATTAGATGTCTCGGAAGACATACATATTATTTTTATATTTTCACAACTACTCACAAGGAACTACGATATTAAAAGATGCATAGGTCTTGATTAGTATTTGAAAATTAATATTGAAAGGAAACGGAAAAGGAATCTAATGATTAGACTTCCTTTAATCGCTCTCACTGAGCTGAAGATTTACACAACAAACCTATATATTTTTTGTTTTAATTTTTATTATCACCCCGTGATGCAACATTATTAAATTAGCTTCTTGCTGCTCAGTAATTTTATTGCTTACAATGTCCTTTAAGCCGGAACAATGTTATTGGTTTCTAATACTTGACATTAGTGGAGATGCCACATCTGCGATGGGACCATAATTCGTAAAAAAGTAATTTATACTTACTGCTGCTTGGCGGCCGACTAGATAAAGCAGTGGTACTTACTAAAATGATATTCATTCACAATTGATAGACAATCACAACGCATAATAACGGTGAACATCTTCATCAAGTCTTATGAATAAGGGGCTAAGAATTTTCATTTCATCCCAAGTATCTCTAACAAAACTCGACAATAATTTATTAAGCCTAGCACTATTTACCTACAAGATATAATTATCAATCACAACTAAATTCCAAAAACAATACAGTCAGATTCGCTACGGAGCTTGAAATTCATAAAGCCGGAGTTACTTAACGAACCGGAACGGTGGGCGATGCAGCGCGCAGTCCGTACTTATTAGCCTAGTCCACGGACATAGTAAATACGAGTACACGAACACCTGAATGTTCCAGAAACTTTACCTTGAAGTTCGGTGCTTTACCCACGCCTTCTTTGCTTGAAATTAACTTTTACAAATATTTTTAACGTTATTAGTTTAATGGACTGTGTTCAGAAGTGGACGTCTTTTGGCAGAAGAAAGAGTTTACTTTAATTAAGGTTATGATAGTTATTTTAGGTATTGACTTGAATTGGATTAAATAATGCAATTTTGAGTGCGAAATTTAGTTATATTGGCGAAGTTAATAAAATAGTCACAAAATGGACGGACGACCTGGTTACTTTGCAGGAAGTCGCTGGATACAGGCCGCTTCCAACAGGTCCATGTAAGTCCTTCGGGGAGGGCTATGTTCAGCAGTGAACTTTCAGTGGCAGATATAGGGAGAAAGAGAATTAACAAATTGCTTACAACATTTTCAATATATCTCAAGCTTGAATTTCCACAATGATTCCAAAAGCACTAAATTAATCTAAGCAACGTTCCACTTCCTAAAATAATCGAGAATAATCTTCTTGCAACAGATGTGCTGAAATATGGACTACACACGTTGCACTAGTAATTCATTCATTAAACCGTATACGTTACTCGGTGCTAAACCGGCGAATCCCTAAAACTGAGGTATTAAAGCGAATGCATGCAGGTTTCATTAGTGATACACTTTCAGCTTGGGATTCTGAATCACTTATACGGAGACTATTGTGATATTCATTTTAGCATAATGCTATGATTTTAGCAGAAGCATTTTGGATGTTTAATCTTGTCTGATAGGCACTTGACAGCCTCCGTGGCGCAGTTGGTTAGACGCCGCCTGTGAAACGAGAGGCCGCGGGTTCGATCCCCGCACCGAGAGAAATGTTTGTGCGGCCCACAAATATTTCTTCCGGGTCTGGGTGTTTGTGAGACCGAAAAGTCTCTCGTAGTTCCTGATACCCGCGATACAAGACTCGATCTTAGTGTGGGGTCAGGACTATGTATGTGACTGTTGGGTGTTATTTATTATTTATTTACTTTTAACTGAATAAGTCGTTTATTTATGACATATCTTTGAGAATACTTAGACTTAAATTTGATAGATTTTGATACTATTATAAAATCTATTGGTTTCTTAAAACACAAATTAACTATCTTTAAGCATGTACAGTTAATATCAAATTAAATTACTAACATAAGAAAATTCAAGGAATAGAATGATTAAACGTAAAATTATACATACATTCACTCTATCCAATGGGAAATGGCATGTAATCAATCGGATGAGTGTGCAGTGCCTATCTTGAGCCACACATGAAATTGCTGCAACTGCGCAAAGCTAAAGTCAATATTGAAAGTTCGTTCAAATTGGAATGATGGAGGAGCTCCTTAGCTTGCTCGGCGTGGTCAGACTTCAAAATCATATTAGTTTATTATGTTAATAATATTGTAAATTATTTGAATTTATAGATTTTAAAACAAATAAATTTATGCACTATAACTTACCCTGATTAAACAAAAATATACTGTGTGTGCAGTGACCAAAATTCAAAAAAGCCTATCCAATATACAAATAAACATAATTCTCGACATGCTGCACCTGAAGGGATGGTAACGCCTTGTCCAAGACTTACATACATACATAATATACTCACGCCTTTTTCCCAGAAGGGGTAGGCAGAGGTGCCAGGACAACCACATTTCGCCTTTTATGTTCCGTCCCACGATGTGATCGGCAAGTCTATTGTCATATCAGGCACTAATTCCTAACTCCGGGCTGATAATAAATAGAAAATCCAATATCACTTTGCCCGAACCGGGATTCGAACCCTAGACCTCTGACTTATAACTAAACCATAGTACAACTACGCCACCGGAGCAGTGCAAGACTGATGTTATAATTTTGCGTATATTTTTTTGTTCTTATCAATGGTGTGTCCAAAATAAATAAATAAATTAGGATTACACTCTTTTCATATACTACTTTTTTGCTACTCCGCCATAGAGGTTTTGTGGAAGCATATATTTTAATAAATCCTTGCATTATGGTAACAATTATTTTCAACTACAATAGGTATAGTAAAATAACAAAGCATGCAGATGACTAATAATATCAAAATTATTAGGTTGTAGTGTCAATATTAGGGGAATATAGCTATTAGAAAATATAGTGTAAATGCACTCTTGTGTTTCGGTTTGAAGGATTATTGTACTATCTACTGGACTCAAGATGACGAGCGCAGTGGAATGCCAAGAATTACTTTGTAATTCAAGGTGTTTAGTTTTGCTACTGCTCATGAGCAGTCGTATTGCTTACCATCAGACGAACGGCATGCTGGTCTCACCATTCATTGCAATAAAAAAAGTCCAGGACTGAAAATTTTGCCCACAATGTGCACAATTTCCTCACTATATTATCATTGCACGTACTGATAAAATACAACCTTATTCTCTAGGCTTGAAATCCATATTGTTCATGTCCTGATCGAGCTGACAATGATCAGTAAATAAAATATTTTTATTTAATGAAAATAACATACCTTATTCATTATCACAATAATCCAATGGTTGCCTGGAAGAGATCGCAGCTAGCGATAAGGCCGTCTATTATAACCATGTCTTTAGTTTTAATAATTTTGTATGCGTATGCGTCTTTCATTTTGGTGTACAATAAAGCATATATAAATAAATAAGTAACAAAAGGCTTACAATGCGTATACACGTCAATCAAGAGAATAAAAAAACAAACAATAAAAACTAGATAATTAATTCTAATCTATAACAAAAAACTTTGAATAAGACTATTGTTAAGAACTTGCACAGACTAATTGTTTGGCAGCGTTTAACTTTCTCACGTTCTAAGGTTAATAATAATTGAAAGCCTCAGTGGCGCAGTCGGTTAGACACCGCCTGTGAAACGAAAGGCCGCGGGTTCGATCCCCGCACTGAGAGAAATGATTGTGCGCTCAAAAATTTATTTTTGGATTTGGTTGTTTGCGAGACCGAAAACTCTCATAATTCCCGATACCCACGTTACAAGACTTAATCTTAGTGTGGGGTCAGGACCTATGTATGTGACTGTTGGGTGTATTTATTTATAAATAAAATTCCTATTAGGTGTTATGTGACTGTTGGGTGTTATTTATTTATTTACTTATGATTAAGATTACCATTAGGTGTACAAATCAATCATAATTCATTAGTGGATAGACCCGTCTTACTTAGCTAATAACATTTGTGATAGTCTACTTATGTTTGCTAATTTCTAAATGGCTTTTCGCAAATTCCATCTAAAATTAAACGTTTCATGTATGGTATTGTAATATTTCCCACCTTTTTATGTAGTGGCGTATTGGCAACCGATCGTGATAGTGGTAGTATTCTATAGTATGGTATTTCGAATCCCAGGTCGCGCAAAGTGATACTGATTCTTTCTATTAATTATCAGCCGGGAGTCAGAAATTTGTGCCATACACGTACGTATTGTACACACGAGATGAAACGTGTTTGTCCTGGCAGCACCGCTGCTTGTCTCTTCTAGGAACAGCCGTGATGTGTATAATATATATTATGTTTTATTTTTAAGTCTTTGTTTTCAAATTTGACAATGTTAGGAACAACAATGTCCGTCTTGTTAACTTCGAACACGTAACAACCTAGTATATTACTAATACAAAATAATATTACAAGCTTCCTTTCCAAGCTCATGACAATGTCAAAAGCAAATAGCGACATAACAAGGTCGATTTTGAAGTATGTTTTCTTTGGTACACATTTTCTAATTCATAAATTTGTGAAAAGCTAAAACTTGTTCAATAAGAGTAGAGAGAAATATACATTATACGACTACAATCAACATCATCATCAGACAAGATAGTCCACGGTGAATTATAGGGCCTCCACTAACATTTTCACAGAAATTGATTTAATTAATGACTTAACTTTTGGTAAGTATATCATATTTAAGAGACCGCCTGCACAGGTACCACCGCAACGTCTATTTGTCCTGCGAAACAGCAGTGTAAATACACTGCTGTGTTTTGGTTTGAAGGAAATTTTAGCCAGAATAACTACTGGAGATATAATGTTATGTCTCAGAATGGCGAGCGCAGTGGAATACCAAGCATTTCTTTGTAATTCAAGGTGTTGTTTGGTTTTGCTACTGTCCATGAGCTGTCGTATCGCTTACCATCAGGTGAACGGCAGGCTCGTCTTGCCATTCATTACAATAAAAATAAAACTTAATTTAATTTTGGTCTATGAACGATATGAATTTCTAAATATAGGTTATTTGTGCAACTGATTAACGTTCCATTTGAGTCACTTCAAAATATTACGTAGACCTGCTATCCTCAAAGTAAAATTTCACTCAAACATTTATTTGAAAATACGCCAACATTATGACATCACGCAAAGCACGGGTTTTAAAAACAGAGTAAATAGCCTGGAAATAAAAAAGAGCTAAAAGTGTTTTACGTCACCACCTATAAAGACTTGTTTAACACGACTTGTTTAAAGGCTTTATATCAGGTCTTGTTTGCCATACTAGGCAGAGGCATTATCCGGAATGGACATTAGACAACCGTTCACAGTCGATGATATCAAACAATATTTGAGTTTATTATGAGTTTAGTACTTTTACGGTGTTCATAGTAGTGTTGACCATTTATCGTCATGGTGACGTCTGAAACTGAAACCGTACATTATTTAATATAGATTTTTCACGAAGAGCGTGATGGCCAATGACGTTTTACAAAACATCTTGCTTGTTTGTATATAAACCAGACGCGGCTGCCAACATATTCGCGGTGGTTGAGAGTTCGAATCCCAGGGCATACTTCTGACTTTTCGGAGTCATATGTGTAATAGTCAATCACCACGCACTATAACGGTGAAGGAACACATCGTGGGGAAACCTGCAAACACAATAGCGCTTTGTATAAATTTCTATGGTATGTAAAGTCCGCCAACCCATACTGGTACTACTTTACTGGTGGTAGGTCTCTCATATGTGAGAGGCCATCTGGGTGGGTATCACCGCAGTGTCTATTTCTCCCGTCAAACAGCAGTGTAAACGCCCTGTTGTGTTTCGGGTTGAAGGGCATTGTAGCCAGAGTAACTACTGGACATATTGAGAATTAACATCTTATGTCTCAGGATGGCGAGCGCAGTGGAATGCCAAGCATTGCTATAAAAAAAAATACTATCCCAGGGTCGTGGACTATATGGCCTTACCACTCGCAATCCTACGCTCGATTGTAGTGGAGACCCGTGCCCTGTAGTGGGACTTTCACGATGGGTTTTGTTAGATTAGAGTCATGTCCGTTTTGGATGTTCATAGACGATATTAATTGACAGCATTTACAAGCGTAGAGATTATAGAATCTTAATATACTAATCAACAACAAAAACAATCCGAAATCGTTTTTGAAGAGCCTGCCAAGACGGTATGTTTTTTTTTAAGATACCAAATTTAAAAGCAATACGGCATGAGGAACTTTGAATAAGTGTACCTGAGTGTAAGTACATATAGGCGAGGTAACGAGTCGCGGACTCCTTTGATCTCGCCGCCATCCGCGTCTACTTTGCGTTTCTTTGAGAACTGATTGAGCGCAGTACTCTGTGTGCATACGAAAACGTCTGTGCCCCAACTCTTAAGGATTTACGACATTTTTCTATGAAAGAAACTGTTTGCGTTCCAACGACTTTGCGGTGAACGAGCGTGTTTAGTGACCTGTGTTATGGAATGTATGATTTGAATTTAATTTCAACGTATATTTGAATGAGTTGCTAGATGATGTATTCGTATCCCAGTAGTTACTGTACACAAAGCTGAAAACGCTACCTTACTGCCCCACGCGATGGTATTCTGGAATCTGAAAGTTTCAATCCGGTTTTAAATAATCCTTTACAATTGTGTTCACCATCGCATAATCCAACTTGACTATACTGCAACTTGGATCTTACGAGTATGCTTTATAATTATTGCACCTGTTATCATATATTTTGGTCTTGCATGATAGTACCGACTCGACACCTATATCACCTCAGATTTTCCTTTAAAAAATGAGTTCTCTAGTATTGCCTGCTTGGTTAGGATGCACTGGATGATGGTTGTACATTACCTATATAAGTACTTCAATTTCATAATTACTTTTACATACATACATAAACTCACGCCTACCAGAAGAGGTAGGCAGAGGGGCTGCCAGGACACTCACATTTCGTCTGCACATACGCTTCCGTCTTATGATAAGATAGGTAATGCCGTGCGAGCCTATCGCCATATTGCGCTCAAATTCCCGACTCCGGGCTGATAATATTAATTCCTGCAACAACGCCTTTTTTTCTTATAGTCACTTCCACTTCCCAATTTTATAGAAACCTTTGTTTATATTTCCTGTACACGTCTTGCATAAAACTGCTCTATACAGTCGGATGTCATAAAAGTGTCCTGCAAGATGAAGTCGCAAACGAGAGAGTGCATTGCCGCATTCCACTGAGTGAAATTGGTGCGAGCTCTTTCCGAGACTACAGTGTATATATCATGTACTCAGTGTTCCTTATCTTCCTTACCCTTATTTATTGTTGTGTTTTTTTTATTATGGTAAAATTACGTAATATTGTGCCGAGCATTCTAAAATAAGTTTGGATATATAGTAAATGTAAGGTTATTTTAAATGTCAAGATTGACTGTCATGGCTTTAAATCCACTTGATATCTAAATGTTTCTTTCTTTGCTTCGTATTGTGCATTGCACTGAGTCAAATTGCTGCAAGCTCATAACAAGATTACAGTTTCGTATATATCATGTTTTTAATATTCCTTACTTTTTACCATTCGATGATGTTCTAGGTATAGGGCTATTATGGAATTTAAAATGTTGTTTTTAAGGTATCCTAAGGATAAGATCGTTTTTTGATTCTATGATGACTTCATCTTCGCAAAATCAGGTAAGTTTTAAAAATTAATAAACCAACAATTTAATGAATCAATGTGTTTGCATATTCGTTAAAATATTGATTTTGCTTTCTGTTACATATTTTGCACCTTTTGTATGAGCTGTAAGTTTTCAAAATTACAAAATAAAACAAAAATGTTAATGCAACAAGCGTTCGACAAACATGAAACAATAAAAATCAGATTATACGCAACAACTATCAACAAAACCTTTAAAATACCAAACGCACAAACAATAGCCGTAGATCTATAAAGTTGGAACGTTAGCAAAACGGTTTGAGCGTTATTTTCAATTCCACATTTCAGTAAGGCGTACACAAACGCACCGCAAACTCACAAATGTCCCCTTACAATATCCACAATGACCGACTAATTTCCAGTTATGTAATAAACGAGACACAAAACAGAGCCGGAACGGACCGTTTCTATACAAGTACTACTATGCTATTTCATTGTATGCTAATAGACGTGTAGTAGAATATTTTAATTGATTCGCTGTAACTGGTGGTAAGTACAATCCAAATAGAGGATGCAATATCAAAATTATGTCGGCCAGCTCGAGTTAGATTGGCTAAAATTACACGTGACACACATGCAATAATATATTAGCTATTACTATGTGTATGTGATTGGAAAGGCAGATACGTCAATCTTTCTTCCCGCAAATCATCACGAAAATTGGAGAAAGACACAATTACTGCTGGAAGCACGGTCATTGCGTTTTCCTCATGCTTTTTTGGCCTAATTAGCTTATCAACTACAATAAGGAAGAGTAAACTCCTTCACAACCATCTGTCTATATAAACGGCGTGAGAAATAATATTGCTTGGTTAATTCGTCATCTGTCACAACCAGGCGCGCAAGATTGGAAGAGTTATCGGATTTCAATTAAAAGGATATTTTACTCACTTATACACTTGATTTTGTTCGCAATTAGTTGTATTTTTATAGGTCAAGGCCTAGCCAAGTAAATAACCCTTATAGAAATTTCATCCCCGAAAAAAGAATCATACGATCAAATCATTTCAAGTGTATATAAAGAAACTTCAATGTTGGATATGCTTCTGTTTTATAAGTGGCAGATGCGGTAATGGATACTAATTATTAGTATTCAACAACATAATTTTCTATATTTATAAGCTGAAATACTTAATAAAGTTTGAGAAGAGTCTCTAGATACAGTCCACTACGATTAAGTCGCTGTAGCAGTTCTTAGTCAAGGATTATGTTCAAAAGAGGTCTTCTTATGTCCAACAGTGTGTTTGATTCATCTAATATAAAACAAATGAACCAAGCTTTACGTAAGAAATCTATAAAGCAAGGTCTCAGTGGACATTGTCTTTACGACACTTATGAAAGCCAAACAAGGGGTGGAAAGGGCCTTGGAGAAGGAGGTAAATAAGACAATTAGTGAGGTACCCGCGCGTACAAGCCAACTCTTTGTTTTCCTCTCAATTGTGACTAGCCTTGACTCGCCGCTTCCGTTGGCTTTTATTGGAATTATTTTTATACCTAGCTAAGTTTTGTTCATTATTTTATGTAAGGCAGCAGTGACACTGATTCATAAATCGCAAATTGAAAGTTCGAACCCAAGACACACACATCCTACTTTTGGAAGTTACTCGTGTATTTATAGTTAATTATACCACTTACGGGGAGGATGGGAGGGAAACATTATGTGTAAACGTACTTACTTGTGTATGTATGGATGTATCAGCCCATATACGTCCCACTGCAGGGCACGGGCCTACTCTACAAATGAGAGTACGATTGAGAGTGGTTAGGCCATATAGTCCACCACGCTGGCCTAGTGCGGGTTGGCTCCACCACGCTGGCCTAGTACTTATCTGTGCATACAATAATTTTAAAGACATGATAAAATATGCAAATCTGAACTAGGCCAACGCACCGGTGTTTAACAAGCAAGGGTAAGGGCTACCATATAGAAATCCGATAAACAAAAAGTATCTAATATCTATCGGTGAATACTCAGCCATTGAATATTCTAGGATTGTAATTACATTTCTGACCCTTAAAAACTTACGGTGTGAAAAAACAAATAAATCAATTCATTAGCCCTGTCCTAGCTAGGTTTACCAAACCAATTCAAACTGTGGTTACGTTCTTTTACTGCAACATCCATTAGTTTAAAAACCTGCCCATCCATCAATTGATACTCGGCTGCAATGACAATAGAATTTAGATAGTTCAATTCGGCAGGCATTCAATTTGTCGGTAAATAAATGGTGAGATATAACTCATGGCTAGTTTTAGTTTTTTAATCATAACGACTTATCAGGAATGGTATAAGCAGACTTCCTAACGATAATATCACCCACCGCGAAAACACTTTTGAAATGAAGAGTGAAAGATTCCTTAACATCTTGAATGAATTATTATATTTCAATGAATGACGAGACCAGCAGGCCATTCACCTGATTAGCTCATGAATTGTAGCAAACTTAAACTACACAATTAATTACAAAGCAATGCTTAGCATTCCATTGCGCTAGCCATTCTGAGACATAAGATGTTATGTCTCAATATCAATAATATTACTCTATAATATTGCTCTGGCTACAATGTCCTTCTAACAAAAACACAACAGTGCATTTTCACTGCTGTTTGGAAGGAGAAATAGACATTGCGGCGGCCTCTCACATTTGAGAGACCTACCACCAATACGGACATCACAATGACTGAAGAGGTCATCGAGATATCTGGACCGATCAAGTCACCAGTAAGTCATTTCTGATCAACGACAAAACGTCTCCTAACTTATATGTATTTATTTGCATAACATCTCAAGCTATTTGAGTGTACATAGGATATGTTTACATTATATATTATGTATAGAAACTAACCTTGACAGAATACCGGCTGATAAAACAAATTGTTTTTGTTTATTCCCCAGATTAAACTCACACCATGAGAGGAAATCGCTCGTGTAGCGGAAAAAGCCTTTTCGGTTGTTTGTTTAAAATTATAATTTATGTTTTATGAGGTATATTTTAAAGGGAACGTACAAATTGCGTTTGTATTCATATTTTGCGTCGAATTGTGGTCACTTTGATTGTATTTTTTGTGTTCTTTTAATGGAGATTATTTGTTTTTATCTAACATTACAGTAAACCGTCAAGAACTATAGACTGTATTTAAAATATAGCATTTTTCTTCTACTTCTGCAGCCTGTCGGTAACTCATCGTTACATATATGTGACAATAATATGACTTTTTGGTCTTTCCTTAAACTATCATTCGCTTTTGGTTTCTTTTCAACAGTTAATCCATGCATCCATGCAAACTCATCGCCCACAATTGCTCCATTAATAAAAATATAAATACAATACCCAGAGCGTCCAAAGCCATAGATAACATCAATGTATCTATTACATCGTCTGATAAAGCGATTCGTTGCCCAACCGACAATGAGATATAAACTAGATCGCCGGCCAGAGATGCTATCACTACAGTTTGCGAGAAAAGTGGTAAATATAAGATTTGTGATACGAAACAACACGGACTTCGGCTGAAGTAGAACCATCTGGTTAAACAGTTTTGCGGGATATTCATGGGATTTCAGCGTTTATAAATAAATAAATAATAATTTAGATTAAGAGATCTTCATCTAAAAATACTTAGGAATTAAAGACTTTTATCGTTCTTAAACTGGGAGGGGATAGGGAAGGAATAAGGATGGAACTCCAAAGGAATATTGAACTTTTAGTTAATCTCACCCACCATATGAAATGCAAGAGCCAATCTGTTACTTTAAATCGGTTTTCTGTGAGACCGTAGGAACCACACAATCGAGCCGATTTGTGTACTGTAGCTCTAACGAACTACATCAAAGCTCTACCACTACGGACCACGTGTTTGTTTGAAGTTAATTATTGCTCACTTAAAAGGCGAAAGAAATATATACCTATAATTGGATTACGTCGCAACAATTTCTAAGGATTATGAAATTCACTAACACGCACTAGACTAATGTAGTACATAGTTTACTTAAGGATTTTTTTTACTACCGCGATAATCTGACTACCAGTATTCATCCAAAGTATCCATCCATCCGAGATGGGTATATTTCGCTGTATACTTCTGGATCGGGTACTAATATTTTAAACGTGTTTACTGTTAATATTCTTCTGTTTGTTTCCAAAGATTAATAAACTGTACGTCCCACTGCAGAGCACGGGCCTCCTCTATAATCGAGCGTACGATTGAGAGTGGTTAGGCCATCTGAAAATTCACGGTATGAACTCAAAACGCGAAACTCTTCCATTGGGCATTATGCTGTTTCCTAGCCGCTGTACGAGGGACGCTATGCGAGCGAATAGGAATTTCCACCAACAAATCTTGAAAATTCGTTCCTAATATTGAATGTGAGTTAAAATTAATAAAGTCAAAAAGTGTAATATAGCTGTAGGTATATTAAATATGGACTCATAACTTTAATCAAAGTTCAAATTTTCCCAAAGCGAATGTAATTGAATTCAAGACACGCTAAACCACGCGCCAATACCGTCACAAGGTATAGCAGAGCAATTATCAACGATCGATAGAACACCGGCAGTATTATTTGCGTGGAAGCAAGCCAGTGTAATTACCTTACGATACGACCTCTCTCCGGTGTTACTGTAGTCAAATTCTCCAATTTTCCCTTAACCTCGAACAAGGCTCGACAGCGTACAAAGGACTAATTGTCAACTAACCGCTATTCTGTAACGTTCAACTCGGATTTTTTGTATGTACATGGTATTTTAGGGTGACGTTTATTGACGCCTGGTTTTCAGATTGATAATGTCATGTTTATTTCATTTATTTTACTACAAAACATTTAAACTAAACTATTCGTTGGACGGTTCAATTTATAATTCAGGTATTCTTCTAATAGTCCCAAGTATAAAGATCGTTGATGCGTAAAATAAAAAATAAAAAAAAATATAACCTTCCTTATTCAAACCAATAAAATTTTCACAATAATTAAATGGTTATTTATTAGTACTAAAACATAGATTCATTATTATTCATTAGTGAAACAACTAGCGCTAATAAATCTAAGAACGTCACAACATCTTGCATACCGAGAGAAGTTCTACCGCTGCAATAACTTAATGAACTTATTGTATCGATACCAACTTTATTCCAGCATTGTTGAATAGTTATTGCAGAAATGTATGCAAAACTTTCCGATGGAATTTGTATGAAATTAATATGATTTATTGGCTGTTAATTATAGCAAATATTTAAATGAAGATTGAAGTATTTTTTTTTTATTGCAATGAATAGCGAGATGAGCATGTTGTTCACCTGATGGTAAGTGCTACGACCGCTCATGAATAGTAGTAAAACCAAACAACGCCTTGAATCAACGCTTAGAATTCCACTGTGCTCGCCATACTGAGACATAACATGTTAAGTCGCAATATGTCCAGTAGTTACTCAGGCTACGATCTTTCAAACCGAAACAAAACAATGCATTTACACCCAGACGGCCTCTGAGAGGTAATCGCTTGGTGTTCATTTAAAAATAATTGAGTCCGATGTTCAGTATGTTGTGTGTAGGAAAGGACGTCTGGCTACAACCACATTGTCAACATCTGCCGCCAGGTGTTAGCACTGTTGTGTTCCAGTTTGAAGGACATTGTAGCCAGAGTAACTACTGGATATATTGAGACTTAACTTACTAATATGATGGACGTTAGGAAATTTTGACAGCCTCCATGGCGCAGTTGGTTAGACGCCGGCTGTGAAATATGTGGCAGCGGGTTCGATCCCCGCACTGAAACAAATATTTGTGTAAACCACAGGTATTTGTTTCAAGTCTGGGTATATGTGAGACCGAAAAAAATCTCGTAGTTTCTGATATCTACGAGACTCGATCTTAGTTCAGGTCAGCACTTTTTATACGACTGTTCGGTGTATTTTTTTTAACACTTGTCTCGAGGTGACGAGATCAATGCGATGCCATGCAGTGTTAAGCATTAAGTTGATTAGCATTAGTAATATTTATATCATCTTCTAGCCTCAACATTTTCGCAACGAAAATGTCTCAAAAACAGCAAATACAAAAGATAGTTTTGCTATTGCTTGATACTTGATTAATGAGATGAAGCAAAGAAAAAGACCAAAAGTACAGCAGACCGGGTTCTGTGCTGTGACGTACCTTGGGAGAGGCCTATTTTCCAGCGGTGGACTGCAACGGGCTGATGATGGATGGATTATGGAATGAGATGAATAGAATCTAAAATGGTAGTGTGAAAAATTTCAAATCCAACGTTTTGTAGTTCTTGCAAATTGAGTTCAAACATTCAGTAACTTACATGCATGCAAAGGTAATAAAATCGTTTGAATAAAGCATTAGCTTTTTCCTATTTTCTCTTCTAACACTTTTCCAACTCCATTCTCGTTAGCCAAATTATTTTCTACAAAATATAGTTATGCTAATAGTATCTTTTGTTTATTTGTGGTTTATAAAACGGTAGACAGAGACCCATACACCATAAGGAAATTCTGGCCTCGGCTCTATTAGCCAGATAGGCAGATCCTAATACCTCTTAGGAATACTTAACCATGTGGCCTTTGCAATGAAATAGGAAATATATTCCGTTCGACACACACAAAACTAGCTATTATAGGAAGGAAACTATTGTGTAGCGGGTGCAGCATCATAATACTTAAATAAAACGTATGTTGGTCTTAGAGGCTGTATAAATCGTGTTAGTTCGTTTTAATTCACTGGATTCTGCTAGTTCATATTATTGTTGAAATATCAAACGTTATCAAACATCCATATAAAAGAGAAGTACATTTTTATTGAACATAACCATTAACAATACTATAGTTTCCATATGAGACGAATAGGTACATATTTTGTAGTATTTTGTGCTATCACATGATATCCGTAACTTTTCAGAGGCTTTCAAGAATATAGAGAATTTTTAATGAAATATTTTTTTTGTTTTGTGGACGCTCTAACCACATTCTCATATTTCTGCAAATATTTTACGCAACATATGCTAGCATAAAAACGAAATTAGAACAGTAGCGATATGCGAAAGCGATATTTGGCGATTTTTAATTGCTTTTACTATAACACCAAAACAAATTGCAATGATACTCGATAGGTCATTCCGCATGAAAAAAAAAACATTCGCATTTTTTTACTTTTGTAGTAAATTCGTTTTTAGAGCTATCTTTTTTTACAAACTGTTTTGGCAACGCGGGTTGCACGCTGAAATAGTGGCTAGATGTATATTACCGTGTGACCGCAAACTACTGACCATGTTTGATTTTCTGCCAAATATTAGGGGAATGTTACATTAACAAAGATACTATTAGAGAACAAAGAATATTTATTTTTTTGTTTAAATATTGTAATTATTTAGTTATTTACGCACCTACCTCATATCTTCTCTGCATCACCCGAGGTTCGACTGGTAGACAATGCCTCAGCCATTAAGTTCACCTATATATCATTTGTATGAAGTGTAAATAAATATTGTAACTAAAAAATATTAATCCAAAACGTGGACTTTAATACTGTTGCCGACTGACTGCTGCCACTTTCTAATGCTTAATACATATTCGTTACATATCAATTTTTTAATTTCATCTATCATATTTTGTTTAAATCACTGGCCGATCGACACAAAAATACACGAGGCTCAAGCTAGTCTACTAGAATACTGCATAATTATTTATTAATCTTCCTAGATTAGACATCCTGATTACAATATGTAATTTGATTAGAGTATGCAAAAAATATTATCATAATGCCAAAATCAATATGCACAATGTAACATGTAACAATATTACACATGAAATACAATTACATATTAACAAATAACTTATGAGATTGTGTTTTATCTCAAAATGTGTTTGATATTACGCTTAAATATACCAGGCCAGTTCATTACAAATACTAGTTGTTTTCTTACATTTTCTTGTGCACTTTATTGACCGCTGCGGTGTAGTGGGCGATCCTGTGGTGAAACGAGAGCTCGCGGTTTCGATACCAAGATAAATAGTTATTTCTTGTCTGGCTGTTAGACTGAAAAGTTTTTCATATGTCTTGGTTTTTACGCCACAATAATTGTATCTTACAAAGGAGTTATGGGATTATATTTGTACTAGCTTGTAATAATATACTGTGTAATGTGAATCCTTTCCTTTTTTGACAGCCTCCGTGGCGCAGTTGGTTAGACGCCGCCTGTGAAACGAGAGGCCGCGGGTTCGATCCCCGCACCGAGAGAAATGTTTGTGCGACCCACAAATATTTCTTCCGGGTCTGGGTGTTTGTGAGACCGAAAAGTCTCTCGTAGTTCCTGATACCCACGACACAAGACTCGATCTTAGTGTGGGGTCAGGACTATGTATGTGACTGTTGGGTGTTATTTATTTATTATTATTTATTTCCTGTATATTCTCAACTTTTCTATCTTCAGCTATCGGGATAATGTCCTTCTAACCCAGTTAGACCCTCCGATTAGTTTAATCACTATTTCTACTTCGGACCACAATTTATTGTTAGTGCAATCCTACACTTCTAAGTTAAAATAATTAACTTGCATGCCACTACTTTCTGTTCAATTTCGTCTTGGAAAATATTGAGGACAAATATTCAGCTATCGACTAGGACTGAAGAGTAAAGAATATATTGATGAGCCATTTAGGTAATACCTAAATACGCTTCTAAATCACTTCGTACTGTATGATATCTATCAGTCATTTGGAGTTATAAGTACATATACACAGAGCAGATTTTTAATGCAAAGAAGAATCAGATGATCAGCTCGCGTACCTTATGTCGCTATAATTTCGACGAACACAATGTTAGCACTGCCGCATGGCATATGCTAGTTGTACAAGCCACTGTCGCTTGAACTTTGAATGGCAGTTCCATTATTATTAATTTTAATATACATAGCTCAGACATAGTAGATAGCTATCACATTACTTATGAAAAACCTGAATACGTCAATTTAATATACGAAGGTTATCAAGTCCACAATAATCTACATTTCAGAAAATATATAACGTTCATTATTCAGCAATTGTTGTCATTTTATCTTGATCGTAGAATGTTGCGCCCGAAATTCACCAGCGATTTTTGTTTCTTAAGATCTTGTACCACGTCAGGTAAGTTCATCAATTTTGTAAGCTGTGCGTTCAGAGTTGTCTATCAGCCACAATATTTAATACACCTATTCAATGTAAAGAGCAATCAGATGATCATTTCGAGTACCTCATGTCGTCGTAATTTCGATGAACACAATGTTAGCACACTGCCGCCTGACATATGCTAGTTGTACAAATCACCGTCGCCCGAACTTTGAATGGCATGTTGGAATCTGTTTCATGTCCCACTTTGCTTTGTGATTGATTTACTGTGCCCGAGCGGTATTGTGCCCATATATCTTGCTTAGATTTATAACAAACAATTTATGTATCGAACGGAACCGTTTACATTTTTTTCGGCTGAAGGAAGTTGTGTCGGAAGGATTTGTATATTTTTGACACAAAATATGTTTCACTTTTTAAAATATACCATGGATGATTTTTCTGAATCATGCAGCAGTGTACACGAGTTGAAAAGTAATGTTTTAATGCAATTTTAAGTCTAACTTTCAAAAATAACAGAATATATTTTATAAACATTAGGAGGTTTATTGTTAAATGCATTCATTACTATAATACGAGTAGTAAATAAAATAAATAATGACGAAAACAGTCAATTTAATAGAATTAAACAAAAGATAATCAACAAACAGGAGCTAGTTAGTGAATGATTTTCCATAATATGTGCGGTTATTATACAAACAAATACGTGCAGCCAACAAGCATATTAACACAAAGCCTTACTATTAAATGTTCTATACTAGTATCTATGCAATAATCAGTACATGACCTGAATTGAACTGAATGGACCTATTAATAATTAAATATACACACAATCTTGCTGTGGATATAATCGTATCACATCATCGTCCAGAGGTGAAAGCTATAGCCCCGCTATAGTCATAGTCCCTTAATCTAGACCTTACACGTGAGCCACTACTAGGCCCTTCCGGGCCCATTCTGAGGTGGTTTTCGCCCACATTTCGTCTAGCATACGATAGACATACTCAGCCCAGTCCCACTTGAGCTTGGCAACATTTTGACCAACGTCGGTGATTTGGTTCTGAAGCGTATTTCAGTATTCCTAAATTCGGGCTAAGTGATTGACACATTGACAAAACGCCCCAATGCTCGTTGGTAAACGGGTGGCAGGCTGGCTTTGTGGATATAACTAAACCAGGTCTGGACACTGTATGTGAGAATGAGGATATGCACACATGCATGAGTTTGCGTTTTATGGGAAGACAATTAGACAACTCCTTACGGTTTGGGATGAGACGAAACAGTGATGTCAACCGATGAAAAATAGAAGTTTCTCACCGGTCTCTGCAGTGACTGAATGCATGAAGCATCAAACCGAGCTCTGTGGCGTTTCTGGAACAGACCTGTATCCAGCAGTGAACAGCAACGGATTGATGATGATTATAAATACTCTACTTGCCCCACTCTCCACTTACTCAGTTGTCGATGCAATATCGTGCCAGTATTAAGAAATAATTTGATTGCAATTTTAATAATACCTATTCCGGTTCAGAAAACAATGGATTATAACCACACACTTATGATAATTAACCTCTTTATTCTTTAACATGGGAATTTTCTGAAAACATATTATTAAAGCTTGCGAGTCTTTGATAATGGCTAAGCTGTCGTTCATGAGATATTAAATTAATCAATTAGGAAATTGAATATAAAGGCTGACAGACGGTGTTATGAAAGTTTCAGGATGTTGGCAGGTATATGTAGTTTTTATTAGATTGCAATAAAAGTCTGTAAGTTAGACCCTCTATTCAGTAGTAGACTTTGCTGGATGGTAGTAGAAAGTGAATAGGTATTGTTAATGAATTATATGTTTATTATTAGTCTCCAAAAACTTTATGATTCTTTAACTGGTCCTCAGTATTATTATTTTTTTAACGTTATTCAATATGGTACAAAAAAAAATGTCCAATCTATAATTGAAATCCATAACCTCAAGATGTCGAATTTACCATGATGCTGAAAAGAAATGTAGTAATACATTGCAATATTAAATAAATTAAAACAATAATACGATGTTGAGAATGAAAAAGGCTGAGCTACGACGAGCAGCAACGCTCATCCAAGACACGTTATTAAATAATAAATTGCATTTACAATGTTTTATTGTTGAGTCGTGCTAGGAGCGAATATTCTGCTGCATTCAGCAACAAATGTTGTAAATATGTTTGTAAAATCAAAGAAATATGAAATTGGTATTGTAAGTTCAAATATAAAATGATTTATCGGGTTCATACGCTGTGGAACAGTTTCTTTTCTGAATTTATAACATCTGATTTAAATGTGTTTAGTATTCAAGTGCGAATGCCGACGCGACGGTTTGCGAGTTCTATAAAGATTTATAAACGACGCGTGTAATTCACAATTCACATATAAAATAACGAAACTAAATAAAAAGGACTTGATAAAAGGAATATGTCTTCGAGAAACCTGCACACCTTTGAATTCTTGATATGAATTCCGAACGAAATGAAGTATATCAAACTACTCTAGATGAGTCTGAAGCACGTGATTCTTAGAAGATACCCGCTGTATGTATGAGACAAGAATTATAATATTGTTGTAAATAAAGTTAGAATATTTTGATAAAAAGGCTAGTGCAGTTATTCTATTTGACCGCCGTTTGTTATACATATTTAAGCTCTTTGTGTTATTATTTTTGTTAATTTGTGTGTGTGCAATAAAGAATTTATAAATAAAGAAATAAAATGTCGTTCTCTGAAGTTATTCACCAAACATTTTTAATATGTATGTGTAAAAGCTTGCATAAACAAATATTTATACGTCTTTTTGCCTTAATTACTGTATAAACTCGCATTTTAATCAAAACTATCAAATACCGAATTCTTCATAACTAACGCTCACATTTAAAACACTTATAACTTACGGGATAAAGCAAAGTAAAGTAATATTAGAAGATCATTAAACACTATAGCCAGACGGCCATTCTTTTCAGTACAAAAGTTAACCGATAAGAAAACGCTGTAAAGATTTCCGAAATTTGTTTTTAATGAGTTATCTAAGGAAACGTCTTTCAGTCCCTCTGAACCCTTTGAAGAGTGGAAAGTTACGCCTACCCGAAAGTTTCGGTCTCGGCATGAATTCCGACTTAATTAACTGTTACCGAGGTGTTTGTTAACACAAGATGCTTGTATTTAATCATGTGGCCGTCAACGAATATTACAAGTTTCTTTGTTATTATATTTTAAACAATGAAGTTAATCTTCTTTTGTTTAGTGGTTTTGTTCTGCCTTTTTATGAGTGCGACAAAGAATACAGTATACTGCATTGTAAGAGAAGTGCAGTCTATACCGGATTTAATTAGACTGCGACTGAAAATGAATCCACGTGGTAAATTTAGTGACTTCAGACACAATGCAACCAAAAATTTCGCATAAATACTATGATTTGTAAATTTTGACTACCTGTATTTGGGTTGTAAATGCATAGTTTTTCTTAAAATAATAATTTACACTCTTTTATTTTTCATGACGCTATGGTATGGTACATCTGGTGGATTATGGCATCTATCGACGCAAGCTGATTAGAGATAATTATTTGCTTGGTTGTATCCGAATTTACAAGGGACACGAAACTACCTTGTAATATGTCTTCTTGCTATATCCTTATGCAACTTTAATCTATGTATACATAGATAGACGTCAATTGATAATATTATATTTTATTTCCGTCTATATAACATGACCATCCCCGAATCTTCCCCGATTATTTTATCTCGAAAAATCATGTCCTTCTAATGCAAAACTTTGACGGCATTATTCATATAGTTTTAAAACCTATTTTAGTCATCGAATGATTCGTCCGTTTCAAGCGACTTTTGAATTTAGTTTGAGCGAAGAATCCGAAGCGAGACCTTCAATCGATTGCTCAAACAGAGCGTCTAAATAGATCCTCAAGTTTCACAATCTTTGTTGTTACTTTATCAATGACACGGCAAATTCATTGTATTCCCGTAAAATATTGTTACAATATTAAATCAGTCAACTTCAGCTTCTGAGAGGCTCAAACAAAATGTCAAGTGGCATCAACGTTAGCGTGTAAGCGGGTGTACTTCCGGGTAATAGTTTGTCGCGGAAGTTGCTCGTGATGCATTAAATAAATTATGAAACCTACAGTTTTTGCTGTACAGTTACTCTAAATTCGTTAAGTGCAAAATCATGGCGACGTTTCTTCGAAAAGTCGACATGAAAATACATACAGGATTAAACTCTTTTAAAGCCCTTTGGAATGGAATTAAATATCTCGTAGTAGACACAATTCCTGTGATTACAGCATATTTCCAACTAAATAAAAATACATAACTCTTCCGCGCTACAAATATGTAATCATTTTTTCCGCTCATATTACCTGATACAGGCACATCAATCACATATGTAAAGGAACGAACCACAAACTTTCTAAAAAGGTGTCACTATCTCCCACCACTCCGCTCTCAAGTGACATGACTTTGATAAATTATTTGCGATGAAAACGCTTCGCGGCGAAATGTATGCTCTATCTATTATTCAAAACACCGTGATTGCCGCCACTTAAATTTATAATGGCTGTATAATGTGGCATCACTACCTTTGGCAACTTTACGGAAATTTACATCAAATTGGTGCAATTGCTGTAGGTAAATTGTTTTGGTTATAGATTTTTTATTAAGTCAGTAATTGGAGCAGTAATCATTTATTAAGGAAATGTTTATGGTTCTGAAACGGAGGCATGTGATTTTACACAAATTAGTGTTTTCTGATCAAATAATTTTAGTTAAACGAGCTTGCACTGATTTACTTTAAGCATTTTTTATGTCCTTCGCAGTTAGGTTCGCAGCAGTGTAAACGCACTGTTGTGTTCCGCTTTGAAGGACATTTTAGCCAGAGTAATTACTGGCCATATTGGGACTTAACATTTATGTCTCAGGATGACGAGCGCAATGGAGCGCCAAGCATTGTTTTGAAATTCATGTTGTGTTTGGTTTTGCTACTGTCCATGAGCGGGCGTATCTCTTACCATTAGGCGAATGACATGCTTGTCTCGCCATTCATTGTAATAAAAAAACATAAGTTATCATGTTACCCGCCTGATGGGTAGCGGTAACCACTGCTAATCGACCTTCACAGTGTCAGGGGTCTAGCACAACTAGAGCATGGGCAAACAAAACGTTTGATAAAGAAAAATCTGTTGTTAACGCAGCGTGACGCTGGAATTTCTGATACAGTATCCACCAAAGACTCCTGCTCTTCTGCAATTACCACATTATTAAACTTTAAAAACCCTTCGTAACACTATTATTTGCTATATCGGCTGATTTTCCTTTATCATTAATACATCTCCAATAACGACATATTTATCAATACGAATGCCATTCCAAGAAACCCAGAGACTTTTAAATGTTATTTCCCATTTGGGGAAGTAAGACACATTGATGGATGTTTGATGGAAAGATACGCGACTGATCTGCTATCTGTGCCACTCTGACTTTCAAATGCGACGGATTTACCAGCTCCAGACATCCATGTGTAGATTTAACTTCAAAGGTGAAATTCAATTTTAAAATTGTCTAACTTGCTTCTATGAAGTTTATATTACTTTTCAGCTTAGATAGTAACTGATATATAACGTTATTTTGTAAAAATCTATTATTTCATTCGGAGTAATTATTATCGTCATCTTTAGCTGCAAGAAGTTCTGTGTTAAGCATAGGCCTCTTTCAAAGTTTTTTTTAATTTATTTTTTAAATATTATATGCGGCAAAAGAATTTGCTGTTCATCTGATTGTAAAAGATCACCGCCGCCCACAAATATCTACGACACCACAGGGCATAAATATTCTGCAATACCTATTTTTATTGTTAAGGATACCTTAGAAGATTTATAAAACATAAATAGATATGTAATAACAATATCTTACACATAGGAAGAAACTAAAAATAATATACTTTATGTTACCAATTTGAAAAGTCTATTGCTAAATTACTTTAACTTCAATATATTTTACTTGAATTCAAAGCTTGGCGATGTCAAACATACGAATGCACCGATACAATATAGAGCCGGAGCTACGTGTATCTTCCAATATAAATTAAATTCACGCGAGTTTCCAGTTCACAAAGCGAGTAAATGAGGTATGTAAGCCAACTAATAGTTCATATAACCTCTACGTTAAACGTGATTGGCTTGTCGTGCGCTAAATTTAAAGGTTTTTGGAAGTAATAAATATTTGATGAACTCTAACCACAGATTATTTCAGTAACCGACGATGGCACTATATGTAATTATGAAAAAATAATAAATACACTCAACAGTCGCATACGTAATCCTAAAAAAACACCCCACATAAAGATCAAGTTTTGTATCGTGGGTATCAGAAACTACAAGAGACTTTATAGGCTCACAAACACCCACATCCAAAACATATATTTTGTGGGCCTCACAAACATTTGCCTCGGTGCGGGAATCAAACCCGTTGCCGCTCGTTTCACAGCCGGCGTCTAACCTTCTCTGGTCTAGCATTGCTTTGTAATTCAAGGTGTTGTTTGGTTTTGCTACTGTTCATGAGCGGTCGTATCGCTTACCATCAGGCGAACGGCATGCTCGTCTCGCCATTCATAGCAATAAAAAAAAAATCAAAACCAACTGCGCAAAGAACGGAAAGCTTCCGCTTTGTTATATCAACCAGTAAGAAGCAATAAATTACTTTTGATACCCGGGGTGGTCTTTACCGACCTGGTATCTATGAAATCTATGATTACGAACGTACATCTAATTTTAATAAGTTATGACTTTTTGACATCTTTAAAATATAATATTGCATTTTGCTTAATCTTTCCATGTAATTAGGATTATACTCGCTGTCATTAATGTAAGCTTAAATATTATTTAAACAAGGGGTCTATCCAATGCGGAAAAATAGGTCAAAGAGTCCTCAAGATAATTTTGGTAGAGATAAGTTTGGTAAAGAAGGCTCATATATTAAAGTTTTCTTTCATATTCTTCTTCTTTTCTTTAACAGCCTCCGCGGCACAGTCGGTTAGATGCCGCCTGTTAAACAATAGGCCGCGGGTTCGATCTCCGCACCGAGAGAAATGAGTGTGCAAACCACAAATACATATTTCTTTCGGGTCTCAATGTTTGTGAGACCGAAAAGTCTCTCGTAGTTCCCGATACCCACGACACAAGACTCGATCTTAGTGTGGGGTCAGGACTACGTATGTCACTGTTGGGTGTCATTTATTTATTATTTCTTTATCTTTTTACTGTTCTGTATCCACCCATAGTGAACACGAGACATCTCTATAACTGAGAGTTCGGTTGAGAAGGGATAGGCCATAACCTACCACATACCATAGATAGCATCATTAATAATCATTTAAAGAATATGATTGCTCAATACAATGAAATGTTACTTGCACATGAATCGAAGTTGATTCCGGCGGATTTCCTGCTGCGGCGCATTTCCTTTCACCTCCTGCACGCTCGTGAGAATTTCAATGAACTGTATCCTCACATTCTTGTGTGTCCATTAGCATAAACTGACCATAAATATGTACCTCTGTTGTGGTTTCATAGATAATGATGTTATGTTGGTATTTATCCCCGTAGGAGATGGAGGAATGCAAGATATTTTCAATTAAGTATCACAATAATACGAGTCATTAAGTTATTTCTTACAACAAGCATGTGTCATAAATCGTACTAATCAAATTACATGTTCACAAACTTTCTTTACATTTTCTATATGTAAAAGTTAAATAATTTATACTGTATACATAAACTCACGCCTTTTTCCGAGAAGGGGTAGGCAGAGGTGCCAGGACACCCACATTTCGCCTAGTATGTTCGGTCCCACAATGTGATAGGTGACGAGCCTATCGCCATATCAAACACAAATTCCTGACTCTGGGCTGATAATGAATAGAAAAATCCAATATCACTTTGCCCAACCCGGGATTCGAACCCGAGACCTCAGCTTTGTGACTGTACCGTAGTACAACTACGCCACCGAGCCAGTCAGAAATTTATACTTTTATGTAAACTATTTGTACTTTTTATTGTACCCTAAATAAATATATCCAACAGTCACATACATAGTCCTGACCTCACATTGAGATCAATTAAGTCTTGTGTCGTAGGGATCAGAAAGTGCGAGTCGGTACTCTACGACAGTTGGTCGGTACGGCTACGGTCTCACAAGCACCCAGAAAAAAGACAAATATTTGTCTCGATGTGGGGATCCAACCCGCGGTCTCTCGTTTCACAGCCGGTGTCTAATCAACTACCCCACGGAGGCGGTCAAACAATATATTATGGCCTCTAATTATATGTGTATTGATGTACAGATAAAATATTAACTGTATAGATATAATCTCTCGATGGCCGTGGATGTGGATTTGCACATAGTCGAATGTACACTAAATTCTGGAACGTGGCATACTTTCCTGGGTCACTACACCTTACATCCAGAGTACAGTGACCGATATCCTACAGACGGTAGTTTTAAATTTTAGGCAGGAACATAATTAAATAAAAAAGTGCTTTTACTGAGTGTACAGTTTTAGTAAATTCCCTGCATATTCATTATAACACTATAAAGCGAAAATCTCGCTCCTCACTTTTTTTTACTCCAATGGCTTTACAGAACCAACCCTTGCCTCATTTAAATAAAAACAAGATCTCTAAATTCAATTCCAATTAGTGACACCTTGAAAATGCAATTAAAAAAACAAGTTACAAACCGAATTGTTCGTAGGGGAAGTTATTAAGCGCTAGTTGGCCAAGTCATTTGCAGTGTCTTCCCCCAACTTTAATTTACTTTAAGGCATCGACTTTAGGTTTTATAAAAGGGTTGTAGGGTGGTCACTGAGCGTGGTCCAAGTTAAGTGGCGCTTTGTGCAGGCCACCGCGTGTAAACCGCCCGGCAAAGACTCGCTTGCATTTCATTTTTTCTTTCATTTTTATTTTCTCTAAAAGCTTTTACACAGGAACTGCGCTTTAATTAAACCTTTTCGTTTTGGCGGCAAGTTAAATAGATGTAGCTGATTGCTCGATTCTGCAAACGGTTTCGGCACGTGTGCTTTTATTTTCACAATAATATATTCTGTTTGTGAACTTATTGCGTGTAAATTGTTTACTGATCAATTCTTAAGTTTATTTTGTATAAAGGTAATTTTAAGATATAAAACAAGGATTTATTACTTTTTTAACTAAAATTTTCATTTGTAGATAACTTGGATAAACATTGTTTTAAAATTAAACAACATTATCATAAAAAGAAAGATATGACAACCGAACTTTGTAATAATATAACGTCTAACTAAAAAGAGAATTTATTTACATTATAATATTTCTATTTTCGACCCAACATTAATTACTTCAGCATTTTTCTATAACCAAATTTTCTCTAGTACCTATAGTTATAGGTATTATGTTGACTAACCTTGCCACCTTGGCACTTAGTGCGCGCGATGTTTCAATTTGCTAAATGATCCGGCAAAGCCAAAAAGATTAAAAAGTTGTTAAGCTGACATACTAACTCGTTTTGCATTTTGTTTTAATAAAGGTGAAGGTGGGTTGTGTAATTGCTATAACATGACCAAGATAGTGCACACGCAAATGTACATGCAATTGTTTCAATATGCTATTCTTTGTGTCTATTATACGAGTACGGAATTATAGACCTGATGCATATTGTGAATATTGTAATTTAATGTTAATAATACTCACAGCATAGTTACTCCATGGCACAGGTATTTGTTTTGGGTCTGGGTCATGTGAGACTGAAAAAGTTTGTCTTAGTTTCTGATTCATTCAAGACTCGATCTTAGTGTGGGATCAGAACTATGTATGTAACTGTGGGGTGTATTTATTTTATAGCTCACAATTTGCACTTTGCTAGGTTATACAGACTTCTAGACACCCTCATTTTCGTTTCCCCTAATTCAAGTAACAAATAGTTAAGTAGGACCATAATATTAAGAAACTTCCTACTAATAAAACAGCGATAAAAATCTCTTACATGATTCAAACGAATTTTTTTTATACCACAACGTATAGGAAATAAATAGAATTACATCGCAGAGGATTGATTGCTTTACAAGATTGCTTGAAGATATTATAAACTGGTAATTCCTTACAAAACATCTCATTGAAAAACAACATTATTATTTAGCTGTGCACCAACTAATTATCCAGGGCTCCGTCCGCGTTAGGGAATTTTCGCAATAATCTTCATTTCTATAAATCATTGTATCATATTTGATTCTCACTTATTTTATAAAATTAGTGTCTTATTACAGTGGTTAAAATATTACTTAAAAAGTATAGGTGCCTTTGTCCTTAGCTCATTTTATGTTTACACACGCTACGTTGTAGATAGTACAAAGGGCTTCTAATATTCGGTTCACTCATCCATTTATTGATAATGGAATAACTCGCTCCACGTTTACAGAAATGCGATCTTCACTCTAGAATTAGATTATTCAAATGATCCATTTCAGACAATTTGTTTAGCTGTAATGCGTATTTTTAGTATATTGAATAAAGGTGCAGACTAAATTATATCAATAAAGTATTTTTAAGGCGAAAAACCTTGTATATTTTCAATTCGACTGATTCAATTCGCCTTACATTAAAACAATACTTATTTTAAAAGAGTATTCGTCCTAATTGCAACCTATGTACATATTCTAAAAATATAAATATTGAAATAATACAATTTTTTACGGATAATACTATTTGTTACATTCTTTAACTCTTAATTTTTTAAACTCCCGACGCGACGAAGCTGACGTTCCGATTACTGTACAGCTTACGCGGTGACGGAACGGACTGACTGACTGCATAAAAAATAATTTGATTTCAATGTGTACATACATACATACATAAACTCACGCCTTTTTCCCAGAAGGGGTAGGCAGAGGTGCCAGGGCACCCACATTTCGCCAGTATGTTCCGTCCCACGATGTGATAGGTGGCGAACCTATCGCCATATCGGGCACAAATTCCTGACTCTGGGCTGATAATGAATAGAAAAATCCAATATCACTTTGCCCAACCCGGGATTCGAACCCGAGACCTCAGCTTTGTAAGCGTACCGTAGTACAACTACGCCACCGAGGCAGTCAATTCGAGGCAGATTTCAATGTGTAACATTCGCGTAAATTTAAGAAACTACTAGGTTGTAAATACTTATCATATCTACGAGTGTTTGTTTCGGTTATCGGTATTGATAGACCAAAAAGTCTTAAGAAGTTTCTAGAACTCACGATGCAAGACCCAAATGTAAGAACTTAAGCTCTTAATATGGGCTCAGGATTATATGGAGTTTTAGAGGTTTTTTTTTTTTATTATCATCGAGTCCATAAAAGTTTGTCACAGTTCAGAATCGACCATTGTACATTCAGTTTTCAGTAGGCAGGAATTGTGTCAATCAGTGGGAAATAATCTGGACCGTATTGCTGTTGCCTTCACTTGCAGTGTAGACTCATTCACGTGGCTGTTTGTATTGACAGTGTATATTAACAAAATTAACACAACTGAAATTCAAAATTAGGATACAAAATAAAATAATTTGTTCCATTTTATCATTTTATTTATGAAAAGGTGCCGATATTCAAAATCGAAAAAAAGAACAAAAATTTTTGTAAATTCATTCAGAATTAAACAGGTTATAAACTTTTAAAATCTTGTAGTGAAAGTAAAAGAAAAGAATACAAAACAACTAGTGACGTCTCTAAGCTTAACTTGCATTAGAGTGAGCGTGTGAAAGAGACGGTGTCCCCAGTACACACCCACCCTTTCATTTAAAATAATAGTATTTTAAATGAAAGAGTAATAAGTAAATAAAATTATAGAATTTGCCACATGGTACAAGGTACTTTAATACTGTTTTGACAGAAACATTTTATTTTAATGATATTTGTGATTGTACGGAAAATTATACAAACAATTGGCCATAGTAACATACCCTACTGTCCTAATTTGCGTTACAACGTAATTTAAGATTTCTTGTGAGTATTCTTTACATTCTAATAATTAAAAATAATTGTAGTGTATTAATGTTCTTGCTTATTCTAACCGTGAGAGCTGCTTTTAAAGTAAGATAAAAGAATTACGAAGTAATATACATTACATATGCCAACCCGCACAAGTCAGCGTGGTGGACTATATGGCCTAACCACTCTCAATCGTACTCTCGATTGTAGAGTAGGCCCGTGCCCTGCAGTGGGACGTATATGGGCTGATACAGATACACTATATACATTTTAAACAAATGTAATTAATGAAATCTTGTCCAAACATGTTTAATATTATCTTACTCTGCTGAACATTTATTAAATATTCTTGTGCCACTTTATAAAGGGAAAACAGGGAGTGTTTATTTTATTTATAGTTCTTCAAGCGTCATGCAAAACATTTATATTCTTATTATTGCTTCCGTTCTGTTTGCCCTTTGTGCCTATCTTCGTAATAGTAATTGCTAATATTTTCCTGTTGTGTATTTTTCCTAAATCATATTTATCACAGATTCGTTGTCTATGGCCCTTTGAAGCACTTAATTTTGATAAAAAAAATATGTAACTTGCGCACAATTAACTATTTTTACGGCTAGAATTTAATCGTAAAAATAATTTCCTTTTCTTATGAAATTCAAACCAGCTGAGATTATTACACAAGATCATTAGATCCCAAGTTCTGTAACAATACAATTTTTTTCACATTTATCCAAATAAAATTACCTTAAAAAAAATTGAAACGTCGTTGGCGCCTTTGTTTCGAGTGCTTTCTCTGGGATGGTTAAATGGCGGACCGTTTTAAAAGGAAGCAAATTTTCCCAAACTTGCCTGAATCTTATTGAAGCCAACGAGTCGCTCTCGACAAAGTTAGCGTTTCGAAATCGAGTTAAGATCCATTAACTATTCGCGGTTTAATTTTCTCTGAGATGAGGTTTTAATTCCACTTTTACTCGAAAGTTGTTTTCTTGGAATTTCTCACAACTGCTGTGTTTATTAAAGATGAAAGGCGCCTATTTATGATAGAAAAACGAATGGAAATTTAATGTTAACCCCGTGTTAACACGGAATAAAGTAAATTACTCACGTCTTACGTTTCATGTTTCGGGAATCCTTTCAACTCGTTTTATTATAAAATAATATGGGAGTTGTTCGCTAAATGTACGAGAGAAAAAATGTTTTTCCTACATTTTTATAACTTACGAGGAAATATTATACATAAAACAAACAATGAAGCGAAATACGGAATGGATTCCGAGTAAATCCGTGAATGAAATAAGCGGAGTATCCAATCATCTGTGTCGGTGATGTAAGATTTGTGATAACATTTATGTTCAGGAAATGCCAAAAACATTAACTAAAGCCAATAATAATCATCATTGTTATTGGATGTCTGCTTTAAGGTACTTGCTGATCATTGTGAGGAAAGTTATACTGATAATCATTAATCTTATAAATGATAAACTTTTTAAGCACCTTTTCTTCTTCGTTTCCTGGTGTAAACGTAGACTTTTCATGTCTATTGCTTTTACGTAAAACGTTGATAAAACTGTAAGGTAAACCATTAAACGTGTTCAATTTAGACATGAAGCCCTCGATGTAAATCTCTCAATCTAAATAATCTCTTTATGCTTCATTATAACTAAAGTTAATTTTGTTTGTCAATATATTTTGAGTACAAACAAATCAATAATAAAAATATATTCCTATTTTAGCTATCGAATGTTTTGTCTTCTTTGCTCAAACTGAAGTCAAAAGTTGTTCGGAAGAATACATACATACATAAACTCACGCTTTTTTCCCAGAAGGGGTAGGCAGAGGTGCCAGGACACCCACATTTCGCCTTGTATGTTCCGTCCCACGATGTGATAGGTGGCGAGCCTATCGCCATACCGGGCACAAATTCCTGACTCTGGGCTCATAATGAATAAAAAAATCCAATATCACTTCGCCCAACTCGGGATTCGAACCCGAGACCTCAGCTTTGTAACCGTACCCTAGTACAACTACGCCACGAGTCGAGTTCGGAAGAATAATAGGACAAAATATTCGATTCGATCGATGCCAAAATAGGTTTAAAATCTGTATATGAATAAGGTTATTAGTAGTAGAATTTTAAATACGTATTATCATTTTAATTTCATACACAATATCATGAAAAAGTTAGGAAGTCCATTTTTATAATCGTCTAATTTAAATAGTTTTCTCCGGCCATTCGCGGGAATCCAGCTTGTAGCAAGCCTGGCCCAATGCAACGGTTTGAATGCATTCGAGTCACATGCCCCTCCCAGTTTCCACTTCAATGAGAAAATGACCAAAGATGCGGTGGAAAGACGAGTTGTATGCATTCGAGCCAAATGGCAAGAGCTCGCCAAGGGTGAAGTGAAGTAACAAACGGGAGGCCTTTGCCCAGCAATGGGACACATTATATCCTAATTAAAATAATAATAATTAAATAGTGGCAGCATAAAGTAATTTCTAATCTTGTTGCATTTAATTTTATTAGGTATATTTTTCTAAGCTCTTTGTTTTTAAATATGATTGGCAAGCTGCTAAATTGGGCGGAAAAGTGAAGTAGATCAATCAAGAGCAATACCGCATTTGCAAAAAACCCTTGGGTTAAAAATTTCTTACTTGAATATCCAGGATATCGCCATCCACTGCAGAACCAAAGCATCCACCATCCCGGTCTTGAGCAAAACGTACCTATCTAACTTTACAGGTGATAGGTATGTGAGATGCCGCCCTGATATGTACCACTGCAATGTCTATTTCTTCCACCAACCGTCAGTGTAAATGCACCATTGTGTTCCGGTTTGAAGGACATTGCAGCCACAGTAACTGTCTCAGGAAGGTTAGCGAGTGGAATGCTAAGCAATGCTTTGTAATTCTTGGTGTTGTTTGGCTTTGCTACCGTCCATGAGCGATCGTATCGCTTACCATCAGGCGAATGACATGCTCGTTTTGCCATTCATTGCAATAAAAAGAAACACATCTATTTTCTTAGGTTTGATAAAAAAACTCTTAAATGTCTAAATACAAAAACTATGTACAACAAAATAATTATAATAATAAAATAAATTATATTATATCCAATATTCAATAGTAAATAACATTTCGACAAGCGTAGATAACAATAACTGTTGTTCGAATAATTTATACTTATAATATTGGATGAAATTTACATCGACATTGACATTGTAACGTTACTTCCAGTGACTGACTCTTCATGCCAGGTACAACTTTTAGTTGGCAAATAATGGAAATTATATCGCGGTTTCATACTATTCAATATCGCTTTGCAAATTATTTGTAAAATACAGTAACAGCCCGCCCGCAAAATTTACAAATACAATATTTAATGCCCAAATCAAATTACATTTAATGCAAATTATTAACTGTTCAATTATAATATTATTAATAAGTGGGTTATATTGCCAATTGATCTTTTGGCATCGTTTATGGTTGTCTACTGTCCTATGTATGGTTCTTGGACCGAGTAAAAAGCACTTGCAGGGCTAGTCTTGCAAGGAAAGTATTGACACCATTTCACTCGTAGTAGCGTAGTTTTAAATTGTTACCCAAGTCAAAAAAATGCAAATATGAAAAATAGTCACAAACATAGCTCTTACCCCTTATTAAGACCAATCAAGTCTTGTGTCATGATCAGTAACTCCGACAGACTTTTAGCTCTCACAAACATTCAGCTCCGACACAAATACCTGTAGATGACACAAACATTAGCCCGGTGTGGAGATCAAACCTGTCTCCCACTAGACCGCCCACGACAACATTATAAAATTACTGAAACTCTTGTTAAAACAGAGCTAATTTTTTATCCGTTTCAATCCGGAGATTTTATCCACCAATTGTCGTTTAGGATGTTTCGCCATGTACCCAGGTTAAAAAGCACTCGTAAAAAACGCACATAAATTAATTCAACGCTGTCAAAAACATGGCCCGCGCCGAAATACCATTCGACGTAAAAACATACGTTAAATTTCGATCAGAGTGTGTAAAGCACCAACTAACAAGCATGAAGTTCCAGTTCCGAATCATTTTGAAACGATCCGCAAAACAGAATGGCATTAAATTTGTCGTGCACATAAATTGGCGTGTGTAATAACAGGGTCAACTGCAAATTTATGCAGATTGACTTCGTTTCATAGCTTTGCTGTGCGTTGCTATATATTTTGCTGCCGACGAGATAACAAAGGATTTATGTTTAAGACTACATTACGTCACGATGTGATGCCGTGCTCTCGCTGACTTGGCACCGGCCTCAAGGCATGTTTTGAGCAAGTCGCCTCCAGTTACACCGACCCGCTTATAATACAAATAGACTAATTCATATATATATCTTCCAAACAAATTCGAAAAAAAAATCTATACTCCCAGTAGTTAAAATATAAACCCAAAACCTATGTAAAGATATGTATCGCATGCATCAAAGATTACGAAATAATCTTCAAAAAATCAGCTATACCAACTAAGGCAATCTTATTCCATTCCCCGCTAATACTTCAATGCCTCATGAAGACTATCAATTACCACATTATTCCGATATTATCCTAGTCTTCGCATATTGAACGCGAAGAATGAATCTCGGTAATTACATCCAGTTATTATATCAGTAAAAACGTATAACATTTGAGCGTCTGCATGGAACTTCCCTGAAATATATTTTGTATACACGAGTGTTCGATCCAAAGTTAATTTGATTGTGCGAGGGAATTAATTTAATTGTGATTGTAACAATAATTTTTACGAGTGCGCTCGTGCCGGAATTCAGCTGGAAATATTTTACAAAAACATTTCGCGATCAAAGAGCACGGTCGCGTCTCACACGCATTTACGCGTTATGTTTGTTCAATTTCAACAGTAATAATAACTCTTTCCGCTATGAATAACATGAAATTGTGAGAGGAAAAAACCGACGGCGGATAATAAAATATCTGTGTCGCGTTAACCGTGACGACGCTCCTTTTCGGGCCAAAATTGTCTTGATGTCGAGCGTTTATTTCTATGTGCAAAAGACAATTCTGCAGATGCCGCGAGGGATTGCTGATATTTTAATCATCTCGCTATTATATACGGCTCTCTACTCCCACCGCTCTGTTAAGAATAATAACTTTTGTAACAGAAAACCTTGATAGACGAGCTCCTAAATTGACGTCACTTCCAAATTCCCAACGTGCTTCATTGTTATGAAATTTGGCAGCTTAATAATTATTTAGGACCAGGACTCTGCCATGTTGGAACATCGCTTTGTTTAATTTATAATAAAGAATGAAGTTGTGAACCGCTAATAATATTCTATGTCTCTGGAGATTCGCGCATATAATTATTAAGTCTATTCATTAGCATTGTAATATTTTGTGACATTTATGCTTATGTATTTAAACCTTTACATGCAAAATAGTACACAGGTTAATGCCTACATTAATTTCTAAAATTCTCCCTTTGGATTATCGATGTGAGAAAAGCAAGTGCAATTTACATTACCAATGTTTTAAATAACTTGTCATGCCCCGCGAATTGTCCAACATTGTTTTCTATCTATTATCTGTTTTTGATTCCCTTAATCATATGCTTAAGCTTGATTTTATAATATTGTGGCAAAATGGTAATTGATTTTCGTGGAAATCGGCTGGCACATGAATGTTTGACGAAGCGTTAATTATTCCAAATCGTTTTAACTCCTAAACGTTTCGACAGCAAAATTCCATCGAACTTTCGACAGCAGTGTCCGGTGTTTAATAGTACGCGAAAATTGACTGATCCCATTGAGGGATTGTACCAGAACGGACATTACAAACAAAATCTGGCCGCGTTTACGGGAAATCACTGAAGCGGAATAGAATATAGTATAATTGCTCAGGAGTGACAGAGACAGAAATATAAATTATGGTGAAATTTTATTCCAATATTTTTTTGCGGTGTGCACTGTGCGCTCTGGTATAGAAAACCATCCTTGTATTCATAACGCGCCTAACATAAACCAAGACACATGGATATTTACGTCACAATCTGTTGTAATGGTGGTAATAAATCCAAAACAAACGCCAATCGGTGTTAACAAAGGCAGTATTTCATTGTAAAATAATAGGTCGGATGCACATTCATTAACCGTGTAACTGCGCCGTGCGTCCGCTCTCACCGCGTTAGGGTCTGTTCACACGAGTGGCGCGTCTTACTAACGAGCCAACTACGGTATTTCTTAACATCTCGTCTATTGTCACTAGTTTATCACTGTGGGACTTGGCTTATATTTTTTTGCCAGAGGTTTAAATTTCGAAATGGGCCAATTAGTACCTGAATAGTTTTTTTGTGAATTTATGTGAATAAAGTATAATAATTTCATAAAATAAACCTAATAAGCTTATAATTAAAATATAATGAATAAATTCGTAGTCTATTATAGTCAGATCATTTGTTTATACGTTACCGCAAAAACCACTGAACAGATATTGATAAAACTTAACAGCATTATGCTTTTACTTCAGAGTAACACATAAGCCATAATTCAGCCAACGAGATCAAGTTGGCGACACATGTGAAGCGGGTAAATATTTAGTATAAAATATACCCTAGACATCAACCGCGACATAAATAAAAATTCCTTCCAAAGATGAGCTCACAAAATCCATGTTTACGCAAATATGGCACATACCAGCTTACAGGTAATCCTCATGTTTATGTGACGTTTAGTAATACGCTGACGTGTTTAACCTTGTTTAAACACACCCTAACGTGTATTAGGATAATGGAATATTGGTGTTGGGCTCAAAGAATGGGTGTCTGGCTCCAAGCCAACGCGGCCTGAGCAAATCGCTGCCTTGTCTTTCATAGGGTTTCATATCACGCCTGATCTTAACCTATATCTGATGATAGCATTACGGTATGTGGATTTCGTACTAATGCGTCAGGATCAAAATTTTATTCGCTTGTTTTGTGCCTTTCCGGAAGACAAGGTAGGGTCTAGGGGAGTTACAATGCTCAACGTCAATTCTTTAGTTGACTATGTTGATCCTACCAGATAGGAATTGTGGAATATGTGTCCCTAAGAAACTCGTTTAGTTTTTATCCTCTGTGGGAAAGCTTATGGGGTTCAGAAGTTGCACTGATAGACCTCGGAAGATTTTAATATTTTCAGCCACAAAAGCCACAATAAAAACACAAATATCGATTGTACAATTCCATAACGCAAAAATATCTCCATATAATAAACTACAAAAGATAATCAAAGGCCCTTTTTGCGTTCATAATTTGATATCAATCCTTTGAAAGGTAGTTCGGAAGTGGAGCCGCATCGGTGCACATCCTGTGTATCGTACGGGATACAATTTCTGCCCTAATAAGAAACGGTTCCCGCAGGATACGGGTTAGTTCGTCGCAACAGAGTAAATAAGTTTATACAAAATGTAGGGAATGCAAATAAATAGATTATGTTAACCCTCGCAATGATTCCATTAATCGAAAATTTTATGTTTTAGTTTTTACTAACAGGCTTATTCAAGGACAATTTATAAACCAATTTCGAATGTTATTTAACATCAGATGGTTTGTCCCATTCAAACGACTTATGAATTCAGTATGAAGGAAGAAGACAAAATATACGATTGCTAAAAAAGATTAATAAACTGTCTACGATTAAGGCTTAATCCTTTGTTTACCAAGATAAAATTAAGAGCCATGTCTGCCAAAACATTATTTAAAGAACAAGTTTTAATTGAGTGTTACTCAACTATTATTAACTTATATATTACTGAACATAAATCTTTAATAGTTTGACTCAAAGTTTAAGATCAAAACAAATCCACCGAGCCTCGTTAGCGCAGTCAAAAAACTAATAAAACGAACTTAGAAATGATATTACTAAATTAGATTTGTGAAATAACCATTGTTCATTAATTATAATATTATCTGAATAGTCTCTTTAGTTTTTAGCAGTGTTCTTTCGTCCTGAGCTCAAATCCCGAGTTGCGCGTTCCATTTTATGTGAATTTTCGGCAAGAAATGGTTTATACTGGAACTGATGGTAGGTATTTAATATGTGATAGATTGCCTGAATAGGTACCACCACAATGTCTTTTGTCGCGCTAAACAGTAGTGTTAATGCGCTGTTATTTTCCGGTTTGAAGGCCACTGTAACGAGAGTAACTACTGGACATGATAAGACTTAACAACGTTTGTCTTAGGATGGTGAGAACAGTGGAATTCAAAGCATTGCTTTGTAATTCATGGTATTGTTTGGTTTTGATGCTGTCCATTGCTGGTCGTATCGCTTTCTATCAGACAAATGGCATGCTCGTCTCGCCATTCATTGCAATTAAACAAACTGGAATTTATTGATTTATTTAAACTTTATACAATATAATCGTACAAGCGGACTTAATGCCGTGAGCATTTTCTACAAGTCAACCTTTAGGAAATGTACAGATGAGATCAAAAGGGAATTTGTATACGACAGGCCAATAAAATCCTATCTAGAGGTTCTATCCTCTAGTAGAACAGAAAGGGCTCAGAATATTATGGGTCGCAAAGACGACACCTCTGCCTACCTTTTCAGGGATAGAGACATATGTTGATGTATGTACGTTTATATGTATATATGAAAGAAAGAAAGAAAACAATTTTATTATTTGTAACGAGCGTACAGTGATAACGTTTTACACACAATGAACAGGTAAACAGAAAATACAAGAATCAATAAGCACCACACAAAAAAGGAAATAACAAAAAAATAACATTAAGAATAAAATACGAATAACTATAACAACAAATATCTAATAATATTAAATTAAAATGAAAACAAGTAATAATAACAAAAAACAATTCAAAAACTTTCCTTTAAAAAATGTACAATGAGAAATAACATAACAGTAATTAAAATAAAAAATTAAAAGAATGGAACAAAAAAATAGATCACACTCGGCACGTACATATTAAATGTGTATACGTGAATGTAATTATCAGATTTCGATAAACGTTTAAAATTAAAAGGACGAGGTACCCGTACTGCCGGATGACATTCAATCGGCTCAGTAAACAGAGCTCCCGGTCCTTTCTGGAACAAAAAGGCTGCCTGTGAATATTTTATATCAGTTTTGAGTTACTGCCTCCCGAGGGCGGCTATTGTCTTCTCACTAACGTGCCTATTTCTGAGTAATTATTTAATTTTAAATCTTCAGTTTTGTTATAAAACCCTTTTCAGATTTCAGGTTTTTGACTTTGTAAATTGTGTAACCTATATTAAAGCTAATAGCAGTAAATAAATTATAAATAAACCGAACAGTCACATGTATAGTCCTGACCACACAGTGAGATCGAGTCTTGTGTCGTGGGTAAAAGATTGTCTTGAGTAAAAGATAAAAAAAAATGTTGGTGATAATTTACACTTCTTAAATCAGTGTCCGAGTGCTGCTTTAATTAAGAAATGGCGACCAGCCACCGACAGACCACCGCCCAAAATTTCCATTCTCTTAGACAAATGCTTAAGTCAATACGGTGATCATTTAGAAGATGTTTTGTTTAAAAAGTAAATTCCACGATGTTGACTTGCATACAAAAAATATTTTTTTCTAAATAAATCGAATAGTTTATATTTTAACATCCTAATAATTATTATTTTGATTACTATTAAAGTTATTATAATAATAATCAGTTTTACAAGCACACAATCAATAAACATTGAACAATATTTACAGACTTTTGTTAATTTTAAGTGAAGCATCCAAGGTTTCCACGAAGACTGTTAAGTTCAACTTGTAACATTACTTTATCAAGTCGCTTGTATTGAAACTAAATAACAACACAAACAAGCCAACAAATACAATGAACAATCATCACAAATAACAAACTTTGAAATTAATAGAAGTTACGAATTTCATCCCGTGTAAACGGTATTTCAGCTGCCATCTCCCTAGACATCTTGTGCCACCTGCTTGTATACCACATTTAGAGCATGCAATGTTTATATCAGTGGCGAATTAAAGAAAGAAAGAAAATAATATTTACTACTGGCACAATTAATTACAGAGTAGGTTAGTAGAGTTGTTTATTAGAATAGTTAAACAGCTAAGGTAGCAAAATAAAGATAATTATTGCACCAGCAAAGATATCTCTCATTAAGCTAATATGCTGCAGCACTCCAATCTGATTTTCGATGAGAGACCTTTACGACGTGCGGACGTTCAGTCGTTAATATTACAATTAATACTAAGACATATAAACAAGGAACTGGGAAATCATTTTATATAGGTATCTACTTATGTTAGTTTTATTAATAAGGTTACGTTATATAATGACTTATTCATAAACAGTATTTAAACACATTTTAGTTATCGAATGTTCTGTCCCTTTCGAACGACTTTTGAATTCAGTTTGTCGAAGAAGATAAATAAATACACCCAACAGCCACATACATAGTCCTGACCCCACACAGAGATCGAGTCTTATGTCGTGGGTATCAGGATCTACGAGAGACTTTCCGGTCTCACAAACAGACCTAAAAGAAATATTTATGGGTCGCACAAACATTTCTCTCAGTGCGGGGATCGAGACCGTGGCCTCTCGTTTCGAGCCGAATAAAAAAATCTGTATCTGTATCAGCCCATATACGTCCCACTGCAGGGCACGGGCCTACTCTACAATCGACAGTATGATTGAGAGTGGTTAGGCCATATAGTCCACCACGCTGGCCTAGTGCGGATTGGCGGACTTACATACCATATAAATTCTTAAAAATCGCTATGGTATGCAGGTTTCCTCACGATGTTTTCCTTCATCGTTTTAGTGCGTGGTGATTGACTATCAATACACACATGACTCCGAAAAGTCAGAGGTGTGCCCTGGGATTTGAACCCGCGACCACCGTGAACATGTTGGCAGCCGCGTCCGGTCCGTTTACCAACAGGCCACCACGCACTTCTAATTAATTAATTAACTGAATAAATTAATAAATTATTTGATAAAAAAAATAAATAAATAAAAAACATTTTGATAAAACATTCGATAACTTAAATAGATTTTAAAGCTGCCTGTGAATACTACTAAAAACCGATACAAAATAACTTAGTAAAGCTATGTTAATTCAGATATAATATGATTATTTTAATTTAAAATTAAATGATAACTATTTTAAACCTGGTCTTGGGTATCAAATAACAGAAAAAGGATTCTAAGAATAATGACGCACATAATTTAACCGCCTTTATAAATTGAATGTGCGAAAAAACTTTTCTCACTACGCTTAGAACATTTTTATTTTTAAAATACTTATAGCTCCCTTAATATATAATCGATTTTAATGCAATGTTGAGTCAATATCTTAAATTAATTGTATATTAACTTGATCGCAAAATAATATAGAAAATGAAACATCATTATAGGTGGAAAGTCTTGTTTTGGTGTTGTTAATTTTTCTACCGTCCATGAGCGGTCATATGCCTTGCCATCAGTTGAATGGGATGCTCGTGTGGCCATACATAGCAAGAAAAAAACATTTCAAGGCAAAAAACTGACAGAGTCATTTTGAAAAAATGTATACAAAAATTAATTGTGGCCTTATGAATTAATTTATAAGGTGTCAAATAACACGTAGCGGCTAAATGTGTGAAGTAATATGCATGTGTAAATTATAAATATTTTTTCCCACCGAATAATGTCCGTACCCTGGTCCTAATTTTGTGTGACACTCTCATCGGGGTCCCGAAACAGTGGCGCGTTGTATCCGCCGAGATGTCGGATATCCTGAGATAACATGCGTACGCATCCACCACCGCTCTGTTTGTAAGGTCACGCACGTTATATGTGACGTCATTGTACAGATGCGTTCGAAAATTAAATTAAATGGTAACATTTTTTTTTATTTTGTCTATTACAAAGGCTGCGTTGCTTGGAGCTTCACGGAATACTTTGTCACAGTGAAAAAAAAACAAAGAGCAAATCTCATATACATACATAAATAAGCTCACGGCTTTTTTCCAGAAGAAGTAGCCAGCGGTGCTACCGTTCCCAGTCAGGTGTCCCCATTGTAAGAGAAATAGGCATTCTCCTTTTAATAAAAGGAAAATGCCCATTCATAATAAGGGTAAAAAGTTCATTGATCCCGATACCGATACTGCTTAACATTAATTACAGCATTTTTTATGGTTTGTCCTTAAAGTTTTCCTGTTTCATCCCATGCGTCAATTTTTTATAAAATATACTATTTATCATCACATCTTACAAGAGACAGCCTCCGTGGCGCAGATGGTTAGACGCCGCCTGTGAAAGGAGAGGCCGCAGGTTCGATCCCCGCTCCGAGAGAAGTGTTTGTGCGGCCCACAAATATTTATTTCTTTCTGGGTGTTTGTGAGACCGAAAAGTCTCTCGTTGTTCCTGACACCCACGATACAAGAATCGATCTTAGTGTGGGGTCAGGACTATGTATGTAACTGTCGGGTGTTATTTATTCAAATTGTTCACAGAGCAGAAGCCAAAAAAATTATATTGGATTTCAAGTTCATTTCGCAATTATTAAAATCTACGCACCAATACTCACCCCCGTATTCAAAAACTATACTTTACTTACTGCCGTACTCAGAGTCATTTAATGTCAATTAAATCATTACTTAGTGTCGATTTTGCGAACAAAATCCTTACTAAGGACCTATTTAATTGACATTAAACGTCTCTGAGTACGGCCGTTAGTGCTAGAGTCATTGTAAGTGAACGCATAGCTTGACCCATCACTCAAGTATTGTTTATAAATTGGCTATTCTGTGCGTTCGGCCGCACTACGCATCCTCATATATTTGTGAATACGGGTGAAGTTTCATAGTAAAATGGGCATTCTTCTTCGATCTTTACTTTTATATTTAAACATAATTATAAATTCTGAAAGAATGTTATTTATAATCCAACCATAGTCATGGATTCTTAAAACAGCTTTCATTAAACACCATAAATTACACCATACTACTGTTAAGTATGGAATGTACAGAAAAGGCCTGAATGATTCCATGTTGTTTATATTCCTCGTCTATCCGCTATGGACAATTACAACAGAGAAATAACAATAGCCGACGAGTTAAGACGCCGTCCCGCCCTCATATTCCCATATTTCCGACGATTGAGCTCCACTAAGCTCCCGAAGGACTACTAGATTTGGATGTAAGCCCATTTTATAGCCCTCAGATATCCTTACTCCACCTTAGGAGCTAAACGACGACACAAATCCAAGGAATTGCGTAAGTACCATTACACCAATTAGATGCTTAAAATTTTTATAGAACAAAACACTATGTAACTTTTATAAATTTTGTGCCAAAATCTTTTTTTTTTTCCTTTTCTTAACATATTGGTTCAGTAGTTACTCGAAGTAAATTAAGGATTTAGCAATCCTTTAATCATAATAAGAATGTATATTTATTTTATATTCTTGTTAATATTTGTTATTGTTTCATTAAACAAAACTAACGAGAAAAATCATCTCACCACATTTTGCTTACAAAGCCGTTTCCTATTACCATCACGAAATAAGAACATTGTACGGGCAAAATCAAACTACGCTTGTTAAATTAATGTCTAATTTTACTTTTTTCATGTCGTACCTGGAGACAAGAGACTCCACTGTCTTTGGTATAATTGGGTCATCAGTGTCGTCATAACCTAGTAACCTATTGAATAATACAATATGCAATTATGACTTCACACCGCGACTACCGCATTCATTCTGATCTTATCAAATTGGCATCTATTCATCAAGAACAAATTATACATGTTCGCTTTTGTTCGCCGTGTTTGCTTTTCCTTTTCTCGGTTTGAATTGAATGCGACGTCTTCTGAGTTTTGTTTGAGTGTTTTTGGCTGTTCTAGTACAATGGTAGCTACGTCCGTATTATTTTATGACTACATTAATAACAACTAGAATGCGTGCTGGCCTGTTCGTAACGGTCCAGACGCGACTGCCAACATGTTCACGGTGGTTGCGGGTTCAAAGTAATTTGTATTTTTGTGTATAGTCAGCCACCATGCACCATAACGGTGAATGAAAACATCATGAAGAAACTTGCATACCGTAGCGATTTGAAAAAAAACTTATGGTATGTAAAGTGCGCCAACCGGCACTAGGCCGACCTAGTCCCCCTCATTCGTACTCTGGATTGTAGAGGAAGCCCGTGCCCTGTAGTGGGACGTATATAGGCCAATACAGTACCGTATACATTAACAACCAAAAAACTCAATATAGTTCAACTCCTCACTAAAATATTGTCTTGTGTCGAGAATATGTTGAAAGTTACTGGTGGTAGGTCTCTCATATGTGAGAGGCAATATAGGTAGGTACCACCGCGATGTCTATTTCTCCCGTCAAACAGCAGTGTAAATGCACTGTTGTGTTTCGGATTGAAGGGCATTGTAGCTAGAGTAACTACTGGACATATTGACACTTAACATTTTATGTCTCAGACTGGCGAGCGCAGTGGAATGCCAAGCATTGCTTTGTAATTCAAGGTGGTGTTTGGTTTTGCTACTGTTTATGAGCGGTCATATCGCTTACCATCAGGCGAACGGCCTGCTCGTCTTGCCATTCATTGCAATAAAAAAAACTAAAATTCCAAAGGGCTTAACAATGCCCAGACCCGATATAAACTTTTAACATTTCTCTCTGAGCGGAAATCGAATTCGTAGAAGAATACCTCCAGAGTCCGCTAACTCCAACCACTTTGAAATCTGACACTTTTTTGTGCACTGTCTATTTTTAAAACCATTATAAATATTTTACTAATTAATACGTGATGAAGGATATTTGTGTGCATTTAGTTTGCAAATAGACTAGTCACATAAGCATGAGAAAATACAAGATAAATAAAGGAGAATAAATAAAGGATGCTACTACCATTCTAGTAATAGAACATCTATATTTAAGCATCAGCAATCGGAGACATCGTGGGCGACCACCTACGCAATTGGAAAAACCTTTGCGCATTTAATGTTTAGGAAGAGTCTTTCAACTCATGAAAACCATTTAGCAAGCTTTGGTAAAACAAAACCGATAAATTTTACCCATTATAAAAGGGTTCACGCCCTAGGTCCCAGAAATCGGGTGTAAGTAAAGCATTTTTAAAACCCTGTATTTTTCTGTAAATCATATTCAAATAGTCATTACCAATATATTTTGTCTCGTTTAATCAAAATAACCATAACATCAATATCTGTGAAGAAGACTCCCTCAGCAATACCAACCTGTCTCTCATTTCCATTTTTTATTATTTATAATGTATGTAGTGCGTGGTGGCCTGTTGGTGAACGGAACGGATACGGCTGCCAACATGTTCACGGTGGTCGCGAGTTCAAATCCCAGGGCACACCTCTGAGTTTTCGGAGTCATGTAAGTATTGATAGTCAATCACCACGCACTAAAAACGGTGAAGGAAAACATCTTGAGGAAACCTGCATATCATAGCGATTTATAAAATTTTCTATGGTATGTAATTGAAAAGTTCAGTTTGAAGGAGAGATAAAGGTGTTGCGGTGATACCTACCTTGGCGTGGCTCTCACATATGAGAGACCTACCAGTAAATAATTTTCTTTCCTCTCCCATTTTAGTGTAATTTTATTTATCACGAATATATGTTTATCTATATTATCTTAATTGTTCTTGCCTAAATTCTCTCATATATACAAACATCAAACAACACACCAAGAATCTATCATTAATATTAATAATGTATGGACGGATGCACAAACGCTCAATCGTTGAGTTGTGGTTTTAATTCGGGGGTTAATTACACGCCCTCTAGCCCATGACAGGCGTAGTGTCGCACTGTATACCCTGTGGTATAGAACTTTGACAATACGCTGACGGTATGAACGTATCTCTCGCATTGAGAGAATTTAATGAATATTTGTTGTTAATGAGGACTCTATACCATATTTGTGGTTCTTGTTCTGAGCCTAATATACATTTGAAGAACTGCATGTATAATTGCTGCAGAAAAAAATAAAAAATCGATTTGTTAAAGCAGAATATCAAACTTGTAAAAGCAAAAATAAACCAAAATTCTGCTTTTATTTCTGAGAAAATAAAACTTTTACAAAATACGTGAATATGTTTAGTTAAGTATAAAAAATAACCGTTTATTATTAATAAACATACGCAATATAAGCACACAAGAACTAACAAACATATCGCAACGTTCCATAGTACACAAGTTATGCGCTGAAATAGTCAGGCCATATATAATAAAGAAGACAATATGGAGCGAAGTTTCTCGACGCTATCCAGAGCACTTCACACGCTACATTAGGCCCACTCACGACAAATAAAGAAGAAACATCATGAAGAAACTTGCATACCGTAGCGATTTGAAAAAAAACTTATGGTATGTAAAGTGCGCCAACCGGCACTAGGCCGACCTAGTCCCCCTCATTCGTACTCTGGATTGTAGAGGAAGCCCGTGCCCTGTAGTGGGACGTATATAGGCCAATACAGTACCGTATACATTAACAACCAAAAAACTCAATATAGTTCAACTCCTCACTAAAATATTGTCTTGTGTCGAGAATATGTTGAAAGTTACTGGTGGTAGGTCTCTCATATGTGAGAGGCAATATAGGTAGGTACCACCGCGATGTCTATTTCTCCCGTCAAACAGCAGTGTAAATGCACTGTTGTGTTTCGGATTGAAGGGCATTGTAGCTAGAGTAACTACTGGACATATTGACACTTAACATTTTATGTCTCAGACTGGCGAGCGCAGTGGAATGCCAAGCATTGCTTTGTAATTCAAGGTGGTGTTTGGTTTTGCTACTGTTTATGAGCGGTCATATCGCTTACCATCAGGCGAACGGCCTGCTCGTCTTGCCATTCATTGCAATAAAAAAAACTAAAATTCCAAAGGGCTTAACAATGCCCAGACCCGATATAAACTTTTAACATTTCTCTCTGAGCGGAAATCGAATTCGTAGAAGAATACCTCCAGAATCCGCTAACTCCAACCACTTTGAAATCTGACACTTTTTTGTGCACTGTCTATTTTTAAAACCATTATAAATATTTTACTAATTAATACGTGATGAAGGATATTTGTGTGCATTTAGTTTGCAAATAGACTAGTCACATAAGCATGAGAAAATACAAGATAAATAAAGGAGAATAAATAAAGGATGCTACTACCATTCTAGTAATAGAACATCTATATTTAAGCATCAGCAATCGGAGACATCGTGGGCGACCACCTACGCAATTGGAAAAACCTTTGCGCATTTAATGTTTAGGAAGAGTCTTTCAACTCATGAAAACCATTTAGCAAGCTTTGGTAAAACAAAACCGATAAATTTTACCCATTATAAAAGGGTTCACGCCCTAGGTCCCAGAAATCGGGTGTAAGTAAAGCATTTTTAAAACCCTGTATTTTTCTGTAAATCATATTCAAATAGTCATTACCAATATATTTTGTCTCGTTTAATCAAAATAACCATAACATCAATATCTGTGAAGAAGACTCCCTCAGCAATACCAACCTGTCTCTCATTTCCATTTTTTATTATTTATAATGTATGTAGTGCGTGGTGGCCTGTTGGTGAACGGAACGGATACGGCTGCCAACATGTTCACGGTGGTCGCGAGTTCAAATCCCAGGGCACACCTCTGAGTTTTCGGAGTCATGTAAGTATTGATAGTCAATCACCACGCACTAAAAACGGTGAAGGAAAACATCTTGAGGAAACCTGCATATCATAGCGATTTATAAAATTTTCTATGGTATGTAATTGAAAAGTTCAGTTTGAAGGAGAGATAAAGGTGTTGCGGTGATACCTACCTTGGCGTGGCTCTCACATATGAGAGACCTACCAGTAAATAATTTTCTTTCCTCTCCCATTTTAGTGTAATTTTATTTATCACGAATATATGTTTATCTATATTATCTTAATTGTTCTTGCCTAAATTCTCTCATATATACAAACATCAAACAACACACCAAGAATCTATCATTAATATTAATAATGTATGGACGGATGCACAAACGCTCAATCGTTGAGTTGTGGTTTTAATTCGGGGGTTAATTACACGCCCTCTAGCCCATGACAGGCGTAGTGTCGCACTGTATACCCTGTGGTATAGAACTTTGACAATACGCTGACGGTATGAACGTATCTCTCGCATTGAGAGAATTTAATGAATATTTGTTGTTAATGAGGACTCTATACCATATTTGTGGTTCTTGTTCTGAGCCTAATATACATTTGAAGAACTGCATGTATAATTGCTGCAGAAAAAAATAAAAAATCGATTTGTTAAAGCAGAATATCAAACTTGTAAAAGCAAAAATAAACCAAAATTCTGCTTTTATTTCTGAGAAAATAAAACTTTTACAAAATACGTGAATATGTTTAGTTAAGTATAAAAAATAACCGTTTATTATTAATAAACATACGCAATATAAGCACACAAGAACTAACAAACATATCGCAACGTTCCATAGTACACAAGTTATGCGCTGAAATAGTCAGGCCATATATAATAAAGAAGACAATATGGAGCGAAGTTTCTCGACGCTATCCAGAGCACTTCACACGCTACATTAGGCCCACTCACGACAAATAAAGAAGAGAAAAAAAAATATTTCCATTGGCAAATACGTGCAGACGTGTTTGTCAGCGAACTTGAGCTAACTTTGCAATACACTTACAAGACTAAGTTCGTATTTGACCTCAGCGCGCCCCGCCAAATAATGCGATGTGTGCGGCCTAGCAGACACCCGCCTCCCCATGGAACAAGTTTGTACCTAGCTTTAAAGTTAATTAAGTGTCTCTCTGGCTGACTTGGGCCGTGTTTTGTAAAATATACGCCGCTCGGGGCGGGATTGGCAGACTGCTCGCATACGCGACGAGGACAGATGTAATGGCGAAAAATACCAACACTTTATGGTATTAACTTGCCAAATACGGTCGTATTATGGTTGCGAATTCATAATTTGTTTTTACATGCAAACTAAGAGAAAAATGAGCCAAATTATTTGCATGTAGGATGTTTCAGCATAGTTTGCCGATTATGATGTTTTCAGAACATTAATATGAATTCGTCCTACTTTCTGTTCACGCGTCTGTTATATGTTTGAATTTAGTCCGGTATATTCTACTGAATTTTATCCTGACATCATAAATCGCATGCCATATTATACTTTTTGGAATCTCTTGTACTCCGATATAGAGGTGGCCTTATGACATTTTCCTTAATTACTAAAGCAAGCGATTACCAATAATAAGTACAGTATACGCCTAACTCTTATACGCAGCCTGAGATGAAGCAAACGACCTATCTCTTAGTAATCCGTTATGCCCTCAACTAGTCCCTCAATCAAAAATTAAAAGCCTATAAAACCCATTAAACACTACCGCAACACCTACATCATTAACCACACATCAATCCAAATCACAAAAAAATCCATTTACCATTCAAACAGAGAAGCAAATAAACCATAAAAGCCGGTGGGTAAATGTGAAAAATCACAGACAAACCACACAAAAATCATTCAAGTTAACGGCGTACAACGATCTGCACTTCGCCGGCTCGTGACCTGTGACTCGTCCATTTTTCCCGCTTGCACCGACTAGGCCTCGAAAAACAAGCAAATGGACGCACAGCGGAACTCACTCGCTCCACTGATATTGAAAACGATGCCGACTACTAGCTTATTTGTAATTGTTCACTTCACATCACTGTTATGTGTGCTCTGTTGTTATTTGTTGCGTTTGCCTTTTTGTTTTAAGCTAGTGTTTTGGAATTTATTATTGTATCTACAAGGTATATCAAAACTGCTACCAAAAACGAAGCCGGGTGGTAGTTTTAGTGACTTCAGACACAATGCAATTAAAAATTTTGCTATTCTATTGTCGTATTTGCGTGTTAAATACATAGTCTTTTTTTAAATAGTAGTATACACCCTTTTATTTTAATCATGCTGTGGTATGGAGTTATATTATTATTTTAACAAAAGCTATGAATTTATCACCCAGACACGATTATATTTAAATATTCACAAAAACAATTTTCGAGTTTCTTTGTGAATTTTTTAGTTTCATTGTGTTTTTAGTCACTGAAACTACCTCCCGGCATCGTTTTCGGTAGCAGTCATGATATTACCCTGTATAAGGCCCTAGATTTAGGCCCTTTCAGAGTAAGTTGTGAAGAGCCCCTGGGTCTATTATCAATAATGGATTTACTATGACTGACACATTATTACGTTACTTTAATGTCTATATGACATCTTATATTTTCTAGCACGGGCGTCCCTTTTCGGAAATGTATATTGGTCCGATATAATCTGTTTTACATTTTTCAAAAATCACTCAAAATCAATTACAAATCGATCTTAATAGTATACACACAGTTCCTATCGATAGTTGAATTATTAATACAGCGACATGTGATAAGGCCACCACTTTTATTATTATTTTGTAATTTCTTAATTGCATCTCTGTATAGTGAAATAAGGGATGAAATAAATAATAAAGCGATAGTATATGGTTATAAATAACTATCACTCTCAAATTAAATTATTTTATAACCGAAACCACACCAAAATAAACTGTTCAATATTTATAAACAAAAACACATCATTCAAAGAACAAAGATAATTTCTCAATTCGAAGGTGTTAAAGTTTATTCACGGAAAACGGATTGTTTGTAAACCAACTGTCATTATAACCCGCCTCAATACAACGCTAAAATCCAAACACAGCCTAATTTGATTGAAATCAAACATTTACTAATAAACGGCTGAGAAATTCTGAAAATACAAAAGAATGAGTTATTCAGAGGTAATAAATCATTCAATTAATTATCTTGAAATAATTAACACGATCTCTTCTTTAATATGTGCACATAAAGCCTTTTGTTTTGCAGTCCAATTAATCTTTCTATCCAACTAATTATCTTCTTTTATAGTTTGTTGAACAAAAGAAAATAATTGATATCGTAGAATAGGTATTAAAATTTTTTTTGTTTAGTTTCAATGATTCTTTATTAATTATTTTGTACTTGCCTCTATCGACGCAATATTTATGTAACCTTGATGTAAAGGGATTTTGTTTTATTAAAGATGACCGTTTGACCAAAACTTAGCATTGTTGATTGAGGATCCTATTGAATTTTGTGTTTTTTTACACCATCCTTTATATGATAATAAAAATAAAATATAAGAGTCTGTTTGTTAGTCTTTAGCGCATTAACTACTCAATATATCGTCGTTAGATTTTGTATATTATATACATTTATGAAAGTACAGAAAAGGAACTTTTACTTCGAAATATTTCTTTGGAATATTTTTTATGGGAAACCAAATCCTTTGTGATCCCGTTTTTTACTTATCCGCTGAACCAGGTGTATTGTATGGCACAGAAACATTTTGGAAACTGGCGATTACCTGGTTCAATTTTTTAGTATTAAGTTGAACTCCAGAATATATAAAGGATAACAAAATAGGTATGATCAATTAATATTGGAAATATTTTTTCAAAAGTATTCAAAACTTGTGACTGATTAATGTGTCTGCAATATTTGCATCGAGGTCAAACTGGGTCGAACCACTAGTGGCCAATATATCTAAGTGGTGGGACTATAAAAGTCAAAACAAACTACAACCGTCTATCCAAACACCATCGTACGAAAATAACAGTACATTCTAAAAAAAGATCCACCGACTGCCCACTCTCAGTTCAATAATAGAAGCTTCAATTTTACACAAAGGAACCGCCTATTGAAAATTATAAAGGAAATCAGTTACGTGGGAGTCAGTAGATAATTAAAATTAACTTAACCGATTCTAATAAACTGTGAATATTGTATTTATGTGATATTTTTACAAGCAATACCACATCTGTCACATTACCACAAATTCATTAAAATTTCGTCGCGATTTCAAAATTTCAGTTCCTTTGAAATATTTCCTTTGATACGACTAAATTGTATATCGTAATTTGTACACGTTTTCACGTCGTTTATCGTCAACACAAGCTCTCAAAATCGTTGAACAGAAAACACATTCACTAACTCTAATTTCACTGACAACAATCCGCCGGTTTCTGAGCATAACAAAAATGTTTTTGCATAATTTCGCATTTTGCTTCCATTTAGACGAGTTCACGCTCACCAATTCAATAAAGTCCGTATTAAAAAAGTTAAAAGCCGTCCGTTTATATTTTAAATTATGTTTGAAATTCCACGTCATTTCTTTGTAGAAATATGAACTCAATGAATTACTTTTCAGTGCTTCAAATTAATATACATTGTTTTGAACAATGAGGTCTTTGTAAAAGAAGCCTTTCTGATAAAAGTAATCGGAGCCGGTTTTAGTTTAGAAGTTAATGTGTGGATTATTATAAAGGATCAAGAATCTTATTTTCGAAAATTCACACATCATTTCGTAGATCTTTATTACATCTCATATAGCAAATACTAATTCAGAATTCCCTATCTAAAACCCATGTAAAAGTAACAATAGCAATTCTGCAATTCGCACCGTGCACTTCCAATACGGCTAATAGCATTTCGCCACACGGAACATATTGTTATGACCATGTTAATGACTTCTAATCTCCTGCTGATAGGGAGCAGACGCAGTGGTACAAAAACCCCGGCACTAGATAAGGATTTATGTTGCAATAAACCGGCCCGTGTTGGACCAACTCCAGGCGGCGAATCTATTTGCGCACATAAAAGGTACCAAGCGCAGAATCCTCAATTGCACACGAAACTTCACACCCTGCCGGCTCTAGATACGATGCAATTTTCACCTGCACTCAAACGAAAAATGTTATATTTCTTAACGTTGGATTTTGTTTAACACGCGAGGCTGGAGCTTGTTTTTTAACGTATAGCCTCTCTCACAGTTGCCTTTGCCTTGCTTTCATATATTATCGCTTGTCCTGAAAATTTCATAAAATATAATATGTTCTGGTAAGAGCAACAACCTCCGTGGCGCAGTTGTTTTGACGCCGGTTGTGAATCAAGAGGCCGCGGGTTCGATCTCCGCACCGAAACAAATATTTGTGTGACCAGAGGTATTTGTTTCGGGTCTGGGTGTTTGTGAGACCGAAAAGTCTCTCGTAGTTTCTGATACCCACGAGACAAGTCTCGATCTTAGTGTGGGGTCAGGACTATGTATGTGACTATTGGGTGTATTTATTTATTTTATTTTATCATTCTCTTCGGTGCTAGCATGAAAATTACATATCTACAAATAATGCGTTTCTCCTGCATCTTATTTTTATCTTTAATTTGCTACTTTTTGGCATATAATCTTCTTCTATAGCATAATTATGTATTGGCATAATAGCAACAATTTTTAATCCTTAATCCCTAATCTGAGCAAAGTACTTACATTGGCAATATTCAAAAACCCTTAAATAGTATTAATAATTCAACGCTAGCATGCGCGATCTGTAAATAATAGACTGCAAAAAAAGAATCATCGCATAAAATTTAATATCGCGGCCCGAACGCCCAAATAGTTGCATCAATATCGTGCCTTATTGAAAACGTTTAAAATAAACTCGCAATTTATGCGTTTAACATTTCTGTTTACCTAATCGACTTAATAAAATGTAAATGAAAATTTAACGACAAAATTAAATTTATCCGCTTTTTAAATTTAAAACGAGGTGCCGAAAAGGCCGTTAAGCTCTTAATAAAGGTATTTAAAGCGAACGGCCGGCCGCTATCATTTTGCATAAAATATAATTGGCAAGGTTTTGGGAGACAAGATAAAAATATGTAATATATACAACTTAATAATGCAGGCTTGGTGAGTGGCAATTTCCATGATCTTTATTTCATAAACAATAGTTTGTATGCTCGTAAATCGTAGCACGATAGTGCGTAATACATATCCAATTGTATTGAATGTAATTAATTGAATCCCAGGAGCTGTGTAATTTATTAGATATGATTTATTTATTGTTACATACGTCATGCGTAATTTAGATGCGATCGTATCTTCACGCGTTTGTTACATGGATGAGCAGACTACAGACAGATTTCCAAAGCATTATGTTACATTTCAATTTCTCTTCTTCCCTGTAATTTATTCTATAAGTGGTTATGGTGGTAGAGAACACTTACCATCAGGCAAACTGATATAAATATCCAACAAATATTTCATCATCATCATCAGCCCATCACAGTCCACTGCTGGATATCTGTCGCTCCCAAGGCACGACACAAAGATACACAAGGTACAACGCCGCAATGTCTATTTATCCCGTCTAACAGCAGTGTACATGCACTGTTGTGTTTCGAATTGAAGGGTATTGTAGCCAGAGTAACTACTGGATGGCGAGCGCAGTGGAATAAACCATTCCTTTGTTATTAAAAACAACAAAAAATTTAGTCTTGCAATCTCTTGCAACAAAACCCAAATGTGAAACTGTTATTTCACCCCAGTTTTCCGTAAGACATTGGTTCGGCCCCGATCAAGTTAGCCCAATTACTGTAGCTTTAACTAGCTAGAACAAGGCTCGTATACATACAAAGTTACTACAAGCTTACTTGCAAGAATTCCAAAATACTTAAACTTCACCACGAAAATCAATAGCAAGATACGAAATTCTCATCGAAGCTCTCAAAGGCTTCACGTTATCAAACATGGAAGCTATAGTAAACCTCTCTATAATATATTGGATAACTGAATTACCATGCATATAATACCCATATTTAAATAATAATATCCCATACCAGGTCCATTCAGCGATTCAATAACTAAAGGGGCTTATTTCCTAAGGCTTTCATCGTACGGCATTCAATTTTCCAAAGCTTACTTGACTAAGGTAGTGATATCACGGTTTACATAAGCACCGCCTTCAGTATACACGCGTATTTTATTATTAAAAACTTGGACGAACTTCGAACATTTAGCTGAAGGATAAAAAGCAGTGCTAACACAGTTTGCAGGTAATGGTCATAACACTTAAGCAAATGACTCACCTACTTCTAACTTTATTTTTCATTCTGGTAAGGTAGGAGTTCTGATAATATTTTTAAGAGTTATGATGTGTCTGTCATACCCGAGATTAAATATCAACATATTATTATATATTTTAATCTCTATCTATGTATGTAAAGTCCGGCCACTCGCACTTGGCCAGCGTCGTGAACTGTATGGCCTAACCACTCTCAATCGTACTTTCGATTGTAGAGTAGGCCTGTGCCTGGCAGTAGGGCATATATGGACTGATATAGATTACATGATATTATTATTCATACATCTGAGGCTGCCCAACATTCGTTATTTTCTCATATCCATCCCATGGTTGTCTGTCACAAATTTTCTTGAGCGATAAAACCGCCAAATGTATGTTTTTTTTTTCAATTTATTGTTTACCTTTTTATTGTGTATCTTTTTGGTGTACAATAAAGCTTTAAATAAATAAATATCTTAAATTGTATACTTTAGGTTGGTAAATTAAAGTAGATAAGGAATTTTAATTTTGTGACATTGTATCCTAAAAACTCCTACTTATTTTTTGTTTTATGAGTTCCCAATATGCGGCAAAAGCCTAACTAATTACTGGGTATTAAGTCACAATACCTTATGCCTCGGTATTACAGGCGCGTTATCATACAGTTCTTAATAGGCATGACACTTATCGTCAAGTGAATCTAGTCTTCTCGTCATTCGAGCATTCATTACAATACAACTTAATTTTCGATTGACTTAAACTTAATTTTGGATTGATTTATTTATTGCGATAACATTCACCTGATAATAATAGTTTAAAAAAACTAAAAAACACGCTTTATATAGAAAACCCAACTAAAAAATAGAAAATAAATTTTAATAATACTGAATTAAGGTACACTATCCTTAAGTAGAAGGATTATCATTTTTTACAATAAAAAATATTTTTTTCTTATTAATATTTTACACTATCCTTAATTCAGTATTATTAAAATTTATTTTCTATTTTTTAGTTGGGTTTTCTATATAAAGCGTGTTTTTTAGTTTTTTTAAACTATTATTTATTTTCTACTTTTTAGTTTGGTTTATTTATTTATAATTTATAAAAACATAACGCCATCTGTTGGTCAATAGTAACATTTGACGCTTGAAGAATACAATGTTAACGCCATCTAGCGATGTATAGTGCAAACATTCATTATTGACGTTATTACGCCATCTTTTAGTCAATAGCAAATTATGTTCATCTATACGCCATCTAGTGGTCAGTAGCAATGGTCATTAATTATAAAAATAATTAAGAGCGTTTACACCTTGCGCGCAAAGTCAACTATAGGCATTTCTTCGTTTAATTTCACGCACACATAAGCGATCAAAGCTGTGTGCGTAGAGCTGCCGCGTCGGCTCGCTGTAAAATCAGATCAACCATCTTTGATCCGTGCGCTTCAAATATTCAATTGAAATGCAACTTATGATTTATATATTGGTAATATAATGTAATAAAAATATTTTATTTGAATTATAAGTAGACAAATATTACTTTACGAGTAATTAACAATACAAATTAAGTAATTAACAATGAAATATGATTAGTACCTAATCATATTTTCATTATTAATACATTGTTAAGTTGAATTCAAAAATCAGTGTTCAATCAGTAGACACTGCGGACGTTTTATTAATAACTAGCGGTCGGACCCGGCTTCGCCCGGGTGCAGATAGCTTTTGAGTCCAGTATTGATTTGGCAACAACATATTATTTCGCGTACTAACTATATTTTTCCCGCGCACCGTCGACTATATTTTCCGTCCCGCCATGTCCGGTCTCATTCAGTCCGATGATGAAATTTTAATTATCATTTAATTTCTTTATATACAATATTTTGTAATTGTGATATTGATTCGTTGATGGGAGGCGCCCGACGTGACGGCCCAGTGGTAGCATGCGCGTGAGCTGCGCGCGGTACTGGACACTTGGTCTTAATTTTTCTAAAATAAATGTAGCCTAAGTTACTCCTTATTATATCAGCTACCTGACAAAAAAAGTCCCGTCAAAATCGGTCCAGTAATTTCAGAGATTAGCCGGAACAAACAGACAGATAAAAAATTTTTAAAGATCGTTTTCGGCATATGTATTGTTTATATAACGATAGGTAGTAGGACATTTTTTTTTTCACTTTAAAAACAGACACTTCTATTTTATTTATATGTATAGATTTCGTGTTCGAACAGACACGCACTTGTTCGAACACATGAATAGAGTTAGGGACTATACAACACCTTACAACTACGAAACATATTGAATTTCAAATTACAGTACATAACATAATTTAGCCTCGCAATTACATTTGTTGCAATGTATTATATTAATGATCTACTAATACCTATGCTAGAAGAAACGATGTCATAGGTATAATCCAGTTGCTATGTGACGAGCTGTGACGTTTTCGATACTTTTTATTCCACGTTAAAAGATGTCATAATTATTCTAATACCATTTTTCTATACACCGCTGCTAACTAAAATATCGTGGTACGCATATCTAATAACAATAATTGTATTTCTTAAAAATTATAATACTAATCTTTCTAAGTTAGTAGAAAAAATACTATTAAACTCATTATGAAACTATGGTTGCCATGATAATGGAACGCAAATCACTAGTGCTGTGTATGCTTTTCTTATTCTATTGAATAGGACGAGGAACAAATATAACAACTTTTATAATTATCGATATGACGATGCTATTAAACAAGGTTATTTTGTTCTGAGTTTTCAAATTTTAAGAGGAGGTTCAGAATCACGAGTACCTATAGTCCATTAGTGAATTAACATATATATTTTGTGTGTGTGATAACAACAATTGAATAAGGGCACATATGCATGACACATTATTGAGAAACTATAGCTTTAATATCGATTTGATGCATGTCTCTGTTAAATTTTCTTTAGGATAACAGCTATGTTCAACGTGTCGTTTTTATAGGTGTACTAGCGGTCGGACCCGGCTTCGCCCGGGTGCGAATAGCTATTGAGTCCAGTATTGAATTGACAACAACATATTATTTCGCGTACTAACTATATTTTTCCCTCGCGCCGTCGACTATATTTCCCGTCCCGTTATATCCGGTTTATGTCCCGTCTTATTCAGTCCCAAGATGAAATTTTAACTATCATTTATTGTTAAATTTCTTTATACCGGGTATCTCAAGACTGCTACCGAAAACGAAGCCGGGTGGTAGTGTTAGTGACTACAAACACAATCCAATTAAAATTTTCGGAAAAAAACACGACAATTTTTTTTTATGATTTTTTAAATATCATCATTTTTGGTGGGTAAATCCAAAGTTATTGCGAAAATAATGATTCAAACTCTTTTATACCTTAGAGTCTTTATAAATAAAAGGGTATACACTATTATTTAAGCAAAAACTATGGATTTACCCCTCAAAAACGACGATATTAAAAAAATCATAAAAAAAAATGTCGCGTTTGATTCCGAATTTTTTTGTTGGATTGTGTTTGTAGTCACTAAAACTACCACCCGGCTTCGTTTTCAGTAGCAGTCTTGAGATACCCTGTATACAATATTTTGTAATTGTGATATTGATTTGTTGGTGGGAGAAGTGGTGGGAGGCGCCCGACGTGACGGCCCAGTGGTAGCATGCGCGTGAGCTGCGCGTGGTATTGCACATTGCAACATTACTTTATTTCTTCTAAAATAAAAGATTTTTTCTGACATAAATGTAGTCTAAGTTACTCATTATTATATCAGCTACCTGACAATAAAAGTCCCGTCAAAATCGGCCCAGCCATTTCAGAGATTAGACGGAACAAACAGACAGACAGACAGACAAAAAAAAATTAAATATCATTTTCGGCATATGTATCGTGTATATAACGATACCTAGTAGGACATTTTTTTTCAACAGAAACAAACAGACACTTCAATTTTATTTATATGTATAGATAAGCGCATCCCAAAAACACAATTATATATTTTCCAAACGGCCTAAAAAACAACAAACATAATTATAGTTTCACGCTATAACATTAGTATTGTTTTAGTCAATTTTTCAAAATGTTGTTTCCTTTTTTTGCTTAGAAATGACTAAGTTTTATTTCCCATTATATTATCTGAAACATAATTTATACTCACTACAAAATCATTGTAGATAATAAAAATAAAATAAAATATTTTACTACCAAAGTACTAAGGTGTGGCATTCGCAGTACACGCGTGGCTATTTTTACTACGCACGACAACGATCAACTGCAGCCAGGCCGGAGCGACGAGCGATACGTCCTCCCTCTAGAAGGCCTTGCGGCGGTCTGATTTGATGCAGGTCGGACAGCGTGTTTTATAGGGGTTTTTAAAATATTTGTAGAAAACATGAAAACTAATTTTGTTGAAATATAAAAATGTTAATTTATTGATAAGATGTTCTTCTATTATAATATGCAATTGCTATAAAAAATTATGTACGATAAGTTTGTGAAAAAAAATATGTTCTTGACGAGAGTTTCTGAATAATTTCGCATTGTTTAAATTTTTATTTTTCAGGAACTAAACACAAAAAGATTATTTTTCTCAGCAAAATCCCTCCATAAGGGTCTTATTAGTCTAACAATATTTTTATTTTCATCTTATATTTAGTGATTTCGGATGTCTTAAGCTTCTAAATCGCCATTCGAGGCCTAAATAACGCAACCTGTGTTCAGTAATCCTTATAGTATTCACAAATTATCTATCAATCTATAATGTTCTCCACCAAAATCCCTAGATGACAACATTTTCTAAAATTAGTGTTAATTATTTTTCCTTTAAATTGTTTATTGGTGGATATTAACTCGTTTGAAAAGTCCTGTTTTTAAGCCAAAAAGCGCGCGGAAGGTATAAACGCTCTTAATCCTGGCGAATCTAATCAGGATAATCATATATTTTAATCGAATTATTGTATTGTCATCGGTCTTTGACAGGTGTGCAAAATTTGAATGAAATCTGTCCGTTTAAAGTGGGTCAAAATCGCGTCTTAAGGAGTCGGTTACAAACATACAAACAAATATACAAACAAACATACAAACAAACATACAAGTGAAGCTAATATAAAGCGTGTAATAAGCGATACGACCGATCATGGATAGTAGCAAAACTAAACATCAGTATAAATTATCAAGTAATGAGACTTTAAATGTGAAGACTCAATAATTAAATTATAATTATATTTCATTGATTAAATCCAAAATAGTTCATACACATCCAAATAAACTTTTTAACCCTCAAATACTGCATCACATTCGTAGCCTTTTCGTATCTTATCCTGCAATAAAAATATCGTAAAAATTTCACCATTAACACCAAATAGCACCATTGAAATGGCCAAAGGCGTTCAATATATCAAGTGAAACATTTTCAAAGGTGGATTACGGCAGCAAGTTTCAGCAAGCAGTAATTCAGAGTTAGTGTCACATTATCGTTAGCATAATCAGGGAACAGCTGTGGCTCCCACTACCTTTTTGAGGCCACGAAAACATCAAAATGAGAATTTAAAGTGTGCAGTAATGGATTTCTTTTCATTGGACCTCGGATAAGTTTTACACGGAACTGCAACGCAAATAATAAAAACTCGAATTTCCGGCAATTCTTAATGGAACGTGCATTCAGTTTTTAAGAAACTTTTGTTAACATTTTTAATTTAATAACTTCAACCGGGGAGTCAGTGGGGAGTCCTGATTTCAAGGAATAATACGGCCGCGTTTAAGTTCGAAATACATCAAGAATCGGGTTTATAGAGTTTTACAGAAAGCGAATTTTATTATAATGTTGCAAAGCCGTGTGTTCAATTAAAATTCTGACCACTGTATCAATAATTAATCCTTTATCCCCAAACGGCAACAAATTATCAGATATAAATAAACCAATTCAAACAAATATGTCAAAGGCATTTTTATACAATTTTTTACCCTATAATGTGTCCCACTGCTGGTCAAATGCCTCCTCTTTGTTATTTCACTTGCCCCTGTCCTCGGCGAACTCTTACCATTTTGGCTCGAATGCATCCAGCTCGTCTTTCCACCGCATCCTCAGTCTTCCGTGATTTTATATACACGATTAAATATAAACATTATTTCTTAATCATAAACATTTAGATTTAAATCCAATCAAAACTTTTAACGCATGTGCGAAAATACTGCTAATTATAAAGAAACTCTGGCACTAAAAGCTGATAAGACAAACAAACACATAACATTACTTCTAACACTCATAACACGCAATGAGCAGCAATTATTGCAATAATACAGACAACTTTTATCTTTAAAGCTGTAAATGTAGAAAACAATTGCAGGCTGGGTTAGATCAAAGCCGCAGACATATAATATAATAAGCAAAAGTTAGGAGTAACATGAAGACGAAAGCGCGAATAATGCTCGCTTTAAGGTGTAATGGGGTACAGCACTTCGCTCTATGCTCTAATGACTGCCATTTCGTTATAAATGAAAACAAGTGGCCTTACCGAGACAGAGCCTAATGATATTATTAAGGTCCCGAGGAGAGCGGGTGGCCGCAAGCCAAACGTGATATAAAACTTTTATATCGCCGTTTAATTAAAATTCACCCTGATGGGATACATCGGACGCGACAAATTCCGCGCTCAAACTTACATTTCCTACTTTTACCGATGACTTTTTTCGCCAAATTGGATTTCAACACCGGCTACGTATTTTTGTTAGCGCGTGTTTTTGCTATACAATTTACAAATGTTGCCTTAGCTGAGAGGGAAACGGATCGCTAGGTGTTCTGGAGTTTTCAGTTCGATCGTATACACGACTTAATTCTAACATTATGTGAATATGCATAGGTAATTATTTCTCACTTTAATGAGGGACGAATACATCGTAAGGACATTTGCACACTTAACAAGTCTCTAAAAATATTTTAGTTGAACAGTTAACTCTAATTCAGGTAGACTGAGGTTATAACATGTCATCTTAACAGAAAACAAAATCATTGCAAGGAATGCTATATATCTGCAACTCTACAAGAATTTCAAACGAGTATGTGAAGACCAAACCGCTCTGGGACAACGTGGTAGATTGAAGTCTCAGTTGAATATGAATGGAATCTTGGTGAGATATACAAGTGCATATATAAGTATAGCAATACAAAATAAAAATAATATATTACCCGAAATACTAAATATAATTTTACTTATCAAACATAACACGAAATGATATGATTTAGCAGCGCAATATATGGTCAATTTAGTACAATTTGTCAACCGCCATAAATTAGGAGCTTATCTAATAACACCATCGAACCAAACACACTGATATAAAGGGCAAGAGTCGATATCATTACACATAAATTTCACTTATCTCCTCTCGGTACAATTTGCCCGTTCACCGCGCTTATACTGTGGCTGAAACAAATACACCATTATTTTTTGCTAGTAAGTTCCTTGTGACGTTGATGTGGGAGGAAACAATGAGACAGGGGATTAAGCTGGGTTTTAAACAAATAAAAACATGTTTTTTAGAATATTTTGAACGTTCTTTAGGTAGTTAGACGTGAAAGTAAATAGAAGTATAGACGGACAATCCCAATGCTAAAGCAAGTTGTGTCTATATATTCTTTAAAAAGACGACAAATCAGCCATCGATTTACTACAATTAATTAATTACTATACTGAATAATCATATATCACTTCCACAGATCAGTATCAAATGATTCATGGCAAATAATACTCTGTTATATTTTATTTGCTGCGATGAAAAGCAACCAGACAACTTTGTTTGACATTCACCGGTATTTGTTTCGGGTCTGGGTATTACGAGACCGAATATTCTTCCTTATTCTTTGATTGCCATAACACATTAATGTTAAGATTGTGTATGTTACTTTTAGGTGTATTTAATAATATATATTAGTAAATGACAAATATAAATTAATTTGAAACTTGAATTGCTTTTTAAATTTTACTTTTTCCGCTCTCAATTACTATCCGTTTTAAATCTGTTAAATAAATTCAATACGCCGCAGCGAGCAATTGGAAGCATAACCTGAATTTCCTATTAACAGCGTAACTTATACTTTAGAGTAATTTTCTTCATCTGACTGTTGCGGAAAAAGTTTCATTTTAATTGGTACAACTGTCTTGAGCTTAACTGAGTAGCAAATAAACAATGTAAAAAGTTTGTAATAAAATTATTTATTGTTATTTTTATTGCAAATACCGACTAGTATTTGTGTACATAAAATCTATTTTGTATTGCGCCGGGCTGCCTAACTAATCCGTCGACTGTTTGGAAGATTTTAATGAAATTTCAAACTGGTGTCATCCGACGTTCAGTATAACCTGAAGTGTATGCAACTAGGTTAAACTTCAGATCTAGAAATCAAGTTTGTACTATGTACTCAATTTAAATTTAATTTTTCCTACGTATTACATTTCCGCTTTGTTATCATTTTCAATTTTATGGACTTAGTTTTAGTTTATTGATCCGGATCGTAATTTGTAATCAGTTCTTGTTTTATCGACCCAATGTAAGAAACGTGTAAGGTAAAATAATTATATGTTTAAAGACTTTTCTACACGCTCACCCGCCACGGCAACTCTGGTCAGCTAGAATCAACAGTGGCACGCAACGAATTGAGAACGAGGTCCGGAGCTCGGCAAATCTCTTAGGAACACTAGCTTATCTTTAATAAATCAGAAATAAAAACCAAATAGAAGTAGTTGGTAACAAATAATTGTCCACTAAATAATTGTTTCGTTGGTAAAATAATCTGCGAAAACTAGTAGCGAAATGTTTTACCTTCCGAGATTAATCAGATAGACGAGTCAACGCTCTAATTGGGTAGCCCTAACCAACAAGTGCAATTTAGTCACTTTACTATAGTTACTTAAAAAAAATGCCTTTTTTACACTAAAGACACCAACAAAAAAGCTATCACATTGTTATAAAACCAAATGTCACGATGGTTTAATTTTGCAGCGATGCTATCTGAGTTTACAAGAGAAAATATAAATCTGTTAGACGGAAAAACACGCGACGTACTTCCTACTACTGAAAGAGCTTTTATAGGACGAAAAAAACCGTCCCGGTAAGTGGCGACCATTTTGTTTAACTTCAAGAAGTGAGGCGCTGTGTGCCGCTAGTACAATTAAAATGAATATTTTTCTACGAAAGATGTTGCTACAGCAATCAAATACGAAGTAACATTTGTATTATTTTTGCTTAATTATAAAAATACACCTGTTGAAGGATTCTTTGTTTAACTGGATTAACTCATTAGCGCCCACTGTGCATAGGACTCCTTTACAACCGCGAAGTCTACAGGGAAGTATATTTATTTTATTTCATGAAATGGCGAGATAAGCCTGTCGTTTGCCTGATGGTAAGAGATACGACTGCTTATGAACAGTAGCAAAACCAAACAGCACCCTGAATTACAAAGCAATACTTGGCATTCCACGGCACTCGCCATCCTGAAACATAAGATGTTAAGTCTCAATATGTCGAGTAGTTAATCTGGCTACAATGTCCTTCAACCGAAACACAAGAGTGCATTTACACTGCTGTTTGGCGGGAGAAATAGACATTGCGGTGGTACCTACCCAGGTGGCCTTTCACGTATGAGAGACCTACCACCAGTAAAGTAAGCAAGTTCTTGACCATAGGCCACAACAGGTTCATCTTGACGGAATTTACAAAAGTATTTTTATAAAAACCATAAAAGTACTACGTACAAGGTGTAGATATAACGCGATAAAAAATACAATACATAATCACATCTGATAACTTCTTCAACTCACATTATAGATAGACGAATGTATCTATGAGGTAAAAGAGAGAATTAATTTTAAGCAACAACCAATACAAATACAGCTCATTGTTTGGTTTCAACAAAGGATACATGCAAAATCTAAGCACTACGCACGGACTAAATTAATCCCCACATGAATGGCCTAGTAAAATAGTCAAGAAGTACCTTAATAACTAACACAACTTTAATTTAATTTTCTAGCTATTCATAAACATTAACGTAATAAACCGTAAAAGTGCTGGTGCGAACGACAGCCGCAAGTGTTACAGTGCTCGGTGCGGAGTCTAATGTCTAACCATTCATCTTTAATTCGAACACAGTAATCTTATTGTAATCAAGAGATTGGGGACGACAATACATTTCGACGGATCCTTGTGTCTAATGGCTCCTGACAATTTCATCGTAAGCACATTACTTGGCTTTTTGCGGATAATGTTTAATGTGATGTTCTGATTGAAATGCCACATTAAATCTTTGAGATAAAATTTTTTGGGTCTTAAAATATTTTACATGGAATTAGAATGACGATAGACAGATAAATGAAATGGTAACCGATTTATTCTGTATTCTGTATCAGCTCATATACGTCCCACTGCAGGGCACGGGCCTACTCTACAATCGACAGTACGATGGAGAGTGGTTAGGCCATATAGTCCACCACGCTGGCCTAGTGCGGGTTGGCAACCGATTTATAATTATATTCATTTTCATGTTGATTTTTCGATAGCAGCTCATTTATTCTCCTTAAGATACAATAAACTCTACCATATTTTTCCAATGATAGGAGGAGCCGTAACACGAACAATAAATATTTAAGGATTTATTATATTGTCTGAAAATGATAACCAACTATTAATTGACCATTAACATTAGATAGATTGTCTACGATATTTTGGCATCCGAATGTGTTGTTGTCATGCTGTTTTCAACATATTAGGAACAGTTTTTCTCTCTTCACATTTCATGATATTGGACATGTTATGTAAAATATATATTTTACTTAATTAAGCGTCACCCAATTCTAACTTGGCGAAAATGAGCATTAAATTAATAAATGGATGTTCAAATCTAATAAAAGGGAATATAATTTTCCAAGCAATAATTTTCTGATGATATATGTTCCGAATGAGCGATAAATTACGTGTTACTCTAACGATTTGTGACTAATTTATTATATGGAATTACTCACCTAAATATATATTAAAAATTCCTTCAATTAATTTCTGTTTAAATCTGTAACTAAAGGTAGAAATTTACCCAGCAATATCATACCAATTACTGATAATAATATAAACGTGAAAGTCGATATGATGATAAAAAGAAAAAATACGAACATATCTAATACAACAATGAAATTCATATTTTTATATCATAATTTGAGACCCGTTATTGCGGTCCTATCAAACACAATCAAAGCAATAACAAGAAAACCCATAAAGTTCAAAAAACATATTAATTAAGCGTGTAAATTTTTCATTGATCGTGTTCAGAAGGCAATGATTCCACCATTGTGAAGTCCTCAATGTCAAATGATTAACTTAGACAACATGAATAAGTTTGTATCGGCAACGTGCCTCTCGGGACAAGTTTCCCCTTACATAAATTATCGGCGAACAAGAAGCCCGCGAATTTATGAGCCCCGCGCTCCCCCGATATGGTGCCGTGTTTACATTCACATAATTCAATAATCCGTTCTGAACTGGAGACAATTGAGGAGTGAAAATTCTGCATTATAATGTTTATAAAATAGAACGTGAATAAAAGGTAGACATCATGAAGGGAACTGACTATGAGAGATCTTTCAATAATTCCTATGGGCGTGAAATAGGCACACAATAAATCAGCATGTTGGACTATAAATTCCATCAAGTCTAAAACCTTTAACTTTTTTTTTAACATACCGATTATATAACATCAATTTCACCAATGTATATCATATTTTAGAGATAATAACAAATCATAATTGGTTAATAGAGACGTGTCTACAAATTCACAAGTTTGTTCTGCAATAACTAAATTCCAGATACTCCACTAGTTCCAGTAAACTAAATTGACCCTAAGCAAACTATCACAACTCACTCTCAAAGTTGAATAAGGATTTATTGGTTCTTTTAGATTGGAAATTTACTTTAATCTAGATTTAAAGGGGTTTTATAAAATTGCCTACAATTATTTCAGTACAATCTGCTGAATTGCTATTGCCTTATTTAAGAATGGATTTCAGGTGAAAGATTTCATTTGAGCGCGATAAGTAAATGGTTCTTCGAGGTAATTATCTTAATGGAAACAAAGATTCCATTACAACGATTGACTATATTTTATTTTATTAAAGTTTGAAGTTTGAACCGGAGTTGTAGTACTATCTCACAGAATACCGACTTATATAAACGGATTTGTGTATTATTCGATATGTGTTTCCGGACAACCTATAGCTGCTAGTAGAAATTTCATATCAGCTGTTATAAATATACACGTTGGCGAAACCTCCTTGAAACTGATACAAGCAAAAACGCTTATAAAAAATACTTTACTTTGTACCAAAAGTTATAAACCAAAACCTCAACGTATATATAATATACGACAAAAAGTACAAAATAATATACTTACTTCTCATCAGAAAAATCGAAACACTTTGCAAGTTTATATTTTGTAGAGATTATCAGAAAAATGTGTATTTAATTTTAATTTAGAACATCAACATTAGGATTTGAAAACCTCATATTATTTACTATTAAATGACATTTGACAACTCGTATATTCTTAAATATACGCATTTTTCTGAAAATTCATACCAAACATAAACTTGCAAGGTTTTCGTGTTTCGATTTTTCGAAAAATATATTTACCCATACCATTAGAAATAATAGAGGCAAGGGATATAGATTTAAAAGGCGTTGTAGGCAAAAACTCTAAGCCGTTCCTTGCCAAATCTATGCCACCCGGAAAAACCTCTGATGTGAACATTTAAAATTCAAATCTGTACAAAGTATCACTTCTATTATCTTTTTAGCAACTCATTTTTCTCTTAATACTTTATTAAGTATTGACTTTATACACTTCTTGAAAAATAGAGATCTAATATTTCCATGAAGTTCATAAATTCCGAAACAGAATACCTATTATTTGATTACGTCAGTAGAAATAGAACTATGGAACTTATTCTGAACAGAAAATCAATAATTCCATGAAGCGTCCTATATTTGCAAATACAGGGAATTCTAAATTTAAAATATCACCTACGGCATTATTGAATTCTATCTTTCAACCACGACAATAAAGAACCTTTGTGAAGAATACTTTAAGAGGAAGTGAATTTCAGCTGGTGGTTGTATTATTCGAATAATGAGGACAATACACGATGTAAGTACCTGTCGTAGTAGAACAGGCAAGTGTGTCGCATATTGGGTTTAGACTGCATATATTTGCTCTTGAACCGGCATAACGATGTCGATTGGCGAGAGATAAGCATCGTGCATTGTCGGACCTTTCATTTGGATTACACTGCCACTTAATCGTGCTTGTATAAAAAAAGTAGGACTGTCTTTATGCTATGGAAATTAGTTTTCTAAACATCGAAAAGGGGTGGTATTTTCCGTCCTATCAATTTTACTTAATATCCCCTTATTAAAGACGGTAATTTAACGGGAATGAGACACCGTGCGTGGAGTATTATGAGGCGTATACAACATAATTACAAACCAGCCCTTCTACAAGGCTGCCTGAATCATTTATTAATCAATTACGTAATCATCTTTCGCATGAGAAATCCAAGATTGTGTATGCTTTTCTCTGTCTATTCATATGAAACCACAAAAAGGAATATTTTAAAATGAACGCCGCAATGTTATTTCCCTGTTTAGAAAATAATTTCAGTTTTTTTTTTAATGTTAACATACACGAACTTGAAGAATAATGGTAACATTAACACGATTTTATATCCATTTAGAAGGCAATTTATTTTGCGTAAGAACAATATTCGGCTTACTATAAGAATTTAAATAATTCCCACATTAACTGCCAAGAAAGATATTGAAAGTAATGGGACTTCATAAAAGCGCCATAAAAGTATATTTTATTTTAAAAATGTGCATTCGTTAACACTAATATATCTCCGACGCCCCTATAGATATGTTAGTTTTGTTAAAAATAGTAATAAATAACAATTTTCCACGTCATAAATCGTGTGTAACAACAAGAAAACTGCAAATTTATGCAGATTCGGGTAGGAACCCGCGTGTCGCCGGCGTGCCCCGGACCGATGCCACGATAACACTCACTTCAATGTATTTATGTAAATATTGCCACATTATGCATATTAAACCGTGATTTTTCTCTTACAATTCATGTATGGATGGAAAAATGTCGAGTCTCTCACCGTTGTATCCTGTGGTGGCAAAAATTACGTGACTTCAGAAATAGCCATCGTTTATACAAACTCTAACCTTGTGCAAAATTCAAGGTGCTTATTTATAGTTATTTCCTTGAATATGGTGAAATTTTAAAAACAATAATAATATAGAGAATCATAAAGATATTTTATTACTCTCAATCGTACTGTCGATTGTAGAGTAGGCCCGTGCCCTGCAGTGGGACATATATGGGCTGATACAGACAGATAAAGATATTTTATTTATAACACGCGCTCCAAATAATTAACTAAGTACTTGTTTACTAGTACTGCACGAATCCACATCGACCGCATTTATCGATTTCCATCCCGCTCACATTGTTCTTTGTGTATTATATTGTTGTGTATTAAATTGACTACGGTAGGTTTTAAAGTTAAACAATAAAACAATAATTCATTGTAATTCTTACGGTTCTATTACATTCATACATAATAGTTTTTCTCATATATAGTTACAAATTATAGATAAAATATTTTGTCATATTGTATATAATAAACTTGACTTACTTCTTTTTACTTGTATGTCATTGCTTTGCAAAAAAATATCGATTTACTTGAAAAAGTGGGTCAAAAGCGTAAAAGAAATACAAAATCCACACAAAGAGTTATTTCGCTCCACCAAACGTTTTAAACTAAATAATCTTGAGTAAATTGAAATACCTAAATAAGAATACTCTCAACCTTATTTACTTATGGAATCCGGATAGATTAAATTCCTTCGGGGTATTCCCAAAGCATTCGCCTTGATCGGAGAAAATTTGACTAATTTTACTAACAAGAGCGGTTGGCCAGCGTACCGTCTAATCCTGACATAGCTAAGGGTACACTTAAGGAATCCTTATTATATAAACTGTATAAACGTGGCTTTAGAGGAGATATTCAGTTTGGAGTTTAAACGTATTTCCTTCTAAGACTTTTGTGTGTTTTATGAGTAAATTAAGTAAGTTTAACAGGCGGCCTTTTATTGTGCTTTGTGATTTTTTGTCTTTTAATAGCAATTTTTTTCTTATTTTATCTAAATTAAAATCATAAAGTTTGAATAAATCTTAATCTCATAATTCTAACAATGTACAGTATTGAGATAAAATAATACTAAATTAATATTATTCAATGATTACTGGGTTGGATTTTATTTACCTACCATAAAGCTAAATTAACGTTGCATAAATGTTATTAAATAAAAACAACCATCTTGATGGTCATCAAAACTGTCTAATTAAATTATCAAACACATTCTACAAGGGTGTGGGAAAATAAAAAGGGTTGATAATTGGCCTAATCACTAATATAATATAGCACAGAGTACAGCACATTTGCGTCATAATATTCTACATGTAAAAAATTGAAAATTCTTTTATCATGGTTCTACGAACAAAATCTGATTTTAAACAAACTAGTTTAGAGTTTATGAAATACTAAAAAAAGCTGTGATTGTAAATCTCGCGTTAAGAGGAATACAGGGCAAAATATTACAAATTTAAATGGTATGTTACACTGATGCAAATATTTAAACCTCTGCACTTCATGCATATTAAACTCAATCGGAACGTATGTACGTATAAAAAATTGCGTTACTCGGAACCGAAACCAATTTATTTTTCATTGGTGCCGCTACTTAAACATCATTTATTCATGTAAAGAGGTCTCAATCCAAACGCTCTGAGGGGATTTTAATAAAAGCATTTCTAATAAAAGCGGTTTAATGCACGTCCGTTCGCCGTACTTCAAACACTATGGACAGATCATTGGCACGCCTCCAGAAAAGCTTTGCCTTAGGTGTCGGTTCAAGACTATGGACATAGTAAAAACCCATTAAGTACTGAATGTTGGAAAATAATATGAAAATATTTTTTTGACAGAATGGAAAAAAAATGACATCACCGTTCGGTATATCACACAACAGCGTATTTTAACACCACCCCTGTTTTCAAAGAAAAATAGTTTTTACGAATTTGGGTAATATTTTACAAACAGCCCTTGGCGTATCGTAAAGGTTCTTAGAAGTAATCCGGTCGCGGTAAAAAATGTTTATCAAATTGGAAAACAACGACATTGAACCTTTTTTATAAGTTGACCAATCCCGTTCAATACCTTTAGAAATATTTAGAAAACAATTCTGTGGATCAATTAAAGTAATAGACAAAGCAAAGGCACCTACCTCGGCTATCAACGTACAATGTATAGAAAAATAAATCATTTAAATTACATCTTGGAATGCTTTTCTACTGCGACTCTAGAAAGTTCAAAGGAAACGGTGTACGCGCCTTCAATCCCATATTCACGAGCGCAGTTCTGCTGATTCGAATTATTATTGAACCGCATCGCTTGGAACAATGTTTGTTAGCATTGCAGAATATATGGCTGAAAATTACATTATTAAAATTTTCATTTATTTTAAATCCTAATATTTACAATATATGTTAAGTTTTACCATTATTTACTAGTTTTATATCAGTATAATATTAATGCTAGGTAAGGGATAGCAGGATGTTCAAAAGACAACAGGACACAATTTTTGAAAACTATAACAATTATACAAGCATAATAATCGATTTTTTAAAGTAAGAAAACTGTATCTTCTCCACGTTTTGCTACGTAAATATGCAGTAGAAGTAAACTACTGCAAAGGTCTTAGACATGACATGACATTGACGGACTTAGACATCATCTTTCTACAGAAAACTGTGTGAAAATTATAATAATAAATAAACCCAACAGTTACATGCATAGTCGTGACCCCACACTAAGATTGAGTATTGTGGGTATGAGAAACCACGGAAGATGTTAAAATTCAAAAAATATGTATATTTATTGCATCTCTAATTGCTTTTCAGAAACTTCACTACCTTTTCAAGAGAAAAGGAGTCAATATATTTGTACGCCACACTGCAGGGTACGGGCCTCCCCTAGATTCGAGAGTACGGTAGAGAGGTGTTAGACCATATACTATATTTTGGAAGTGGTAGAGTCACGCTGTTATCAGTCATGACTCATGACTCAGAATGAATTTGCAGGCTCGTCTGGAGCGGTTTTGCCCAATACTCCTTTCCACTTCCATCCTTTTTCCTATTTTTTTTTATGTTATAGGGGGCAAACGAGCACGCGGTTCACCTGATGGTAAGTGAACACCGCTGCCCATGGACATCTGTAACACCAAAGGGCATGGAGATGCGTTGCCGGCCTTTAAGGTGGGAATACGCTCGTTTTTTGAAGGACGCCAGGTCGTATCTGTCCGGGAATGATGCCGCTGGCAACTGGTTCCTTCCCGCTTTCCTTCCAATTTGACGGTAACGCGTCCATGATCCAATCTTTGTGTATGTGCATGGGCGATAGTGATCACTTACCATCAGGTGACATATTTACTCGTTTTTCGGACCTACACAATAACAAAAAGTCCACCACGCTGGCCTATTGCAGTTTGGCAGACTTTACAAATCATATACATTCTTACATATCGCTATGTTACGCAATTTTTCTCACAATGTTTTCCTTTGCCGTTACAGTGAAGAAATATACGAATAACAAACAAAAACAAACCGTTATAATATCACGCGAAAACCATCGTCTATGGCAATGAAACGGGAAGCCATCTGTTCCTTCTTATAAATCACACATGTCTTTTACATTACACCATTAAAAGCACAGTTTTATTATCGAACTATAAAAATATTTTACTACGTCCAACTGGAATAGGAAACTATGAGATTATAGTCGCTGAAAAATTAGTGTTATATCTTGAAATATATTGATATATCTCAGTATATAAAGGAATATTTAAGTGGTTGACTTACTCTTGGTTATTCAGTCTACAAATAAGTTGGTTAGATTTAGGTTGTACCACTGTGTCAATACCAACTTCAAGTAACAATTACGCTGCTGTGTTTTGTTCGATGAGTGAGATTGCCGGAGACCCAAAAGATGGTAGAAGGATATTTGTATCCATCCAGGAGGCAATTCACGTAAACGATGAAGAAAATGTCGTCACGCCTACCTAGGTATCTGACCTAGGTAGGTGTATCCCGTTTCTGGATCAACAGAGGTTTGCTTAGACCGATAATAAAAATGAAATGAATCAAACATAATTAAAAGACTTACGTCAAAAAATATGTGGATATTATCATCCTTCTAATTAGATGGACCAAGGTATACGGGGCAAAGTTAAACAACATTAATACTTACAATTAACAATAATTATACTCAGTTCAAACTAAATAAAGTCAAATAATAACAAAATAAGAGCACTTGAGAACGCATACTACACACTTAAGAGCCAATACAATATTTATTTAATACAATATTTCTCTCTTTAATACATATAGCAATAACTGGAAATATGAAATACTATTAAGAATATATTGTTAGCAAGCAATGTTTCATTATAAAAACTATCTAATAATGCATCTTCAAGCAATATCCCAGGCAGGGCAAGTTTTCTTTTCTTTTCCGCTGATATTTCGCTCATCCGATGTAAGCGTCTTCAGTAAAAAAAACTACATAGCTAATAATCTCGCGAGTAACGACTTATTTACGATATTTTATAGCTTTAAAAGAAAAACAGTATATTAAGTTAAATGCGGACCTTAATAAATTCCCGATAAATAATTTTACCGATATCATAAGGATTTATTAAAAGCAATGGTTACTCGTCTACAAAGTTGGCCGTTTAAAAGAACCAAATTTATAGGTATTACGATAATACGATTAGGATCTGTTTTCTTATTATTTCCCACATGCTTGTGTATGTGTATATTGTGTAATTTAAATATGCAAAGATAATAGTCTGAAAACTTATACAAAACACAGGGAAAAGTTTAAAATAAAATAGTCATATATTATGCATAGTTTTCCGCCATTCTCCGCAGCTGAGTTCAAGAATTCTCTCTTTCAGTCCATTAGCCCATGCTCTTGAAACAAATCATACCATAAAAGGAATCGTTATTCCGACGGTATAATCTGCGGTGTAAAGAAAATATTGCAGTAAAACATTAAATTTGGAACACGTTATCATAATGTCTTAAAAAATAAAATGTACCAAACTTGATAATTATTAAATTCATAATTAAATGTACATTACCAAAGACTAATGAACTAAATGTTAAAGTTTTTAAATCTAACAAAGATCTATTACTTTTTTTTATATTTCCTTGTCCACAATATACCTTCTGTAATCTCTCGCAGGGACTCGTCCGCTTATGCTATTAAAAGAAGATTTTTTAATTTAGTTTAGGGTGGAATAATCTGAATTTTATCCTTTGAGGGATCTCAATTTTATCATTTAAATTGGCGTCGCCTAGAGCGAGCGGGACTCTGCCAAAGGCAGTTGGCGTCAGACGCCAACAAGTACTTCGAGAAACTTCGATTAACGAGTTCCGAAGATTTAGTGGCAATGTAATCGTATAAGAATTACGTCTTTTGAAACTTTATCGTGTTTTTTCCTTCAAAATTTATAGCGACTTACTAAATGCACTGTTTATTGTATGCGCCATATTTTCGAGTATATTCTCTTAATTGTACTAAATTTTACTGTTTCAAATTTGTGAGGAGAAGTGTAGCGAAGACGCCAGTTTATTTTTGTCGTAATTTAATGCGTTGGAAACCTTGTTTGTGGTATAAGTTCGGAAATTATTTGCGCAAGTACAATTCTCAGAATTCCTCAAGAGTTACACAAGACGTAGCGATATTACTTTGTGTGACAAACTCCAATCTCGGAGGCTTGATCTTTGAAATTAGCTCGCTCTACTAATTATCATAAAGTTTTAACTACGGCCAACTTTTGGCAACACTATCAACGTTTTAGCTAGGATTTCTGCTAATGTTTGAATATTTAGTAAGGTTTTTTGGCTTGAGGCAGGCATTCATGTTAATATAAACATTACGATGAAGTATTAATTAAATGAATGATTTTTATCAGCGTTAATTTCTTAATAAATCATACAGAATTTTCATAAAATAGTTAATCTTTAATATAATTTACTTGTAATCAACAAAATGTTTGCTTTGCCTTAAAGTTATATAGACTAAACATTAACTAGTTACAAGTATTTTAATTCCACCTCTTTTCGTAAGTTTCCCAAGTTAAAGAAATACATTTTGCGTTTTTGTAAACATCCAGACATCCTCTTTAAAATGGAAGCGTTGCATAAGTTAACTTGCTTTCAAATACTTTGTGAATAAAATTTTATTTCAACACAGTTTGTAAATAAGATAGTAACTTAGTTTTCTGAGTGGAGTATGGAGAGTGCTGGAAAATTATTTTTTACGGCTAATGCATTTTAAACATTCAGAGTGATTATCATAAAAAAATGGATAGTTATAGATAAGTTAAACTTCTGTTTTACACTTCTGAAATATTCAAGGATCACGCCAAGGAAAATCAGTCGAGTATTAAAAACCTACAACATTGCATGTCATACAAGACTCGATATATGTGTGGGATCAGGACTATGTATGTGACTGCTTAGAGTATTTATCATTTACAAACTAATGTATAAAACAAAAGAACAGTTTTGCCCGAAACGTGTCAAATCTCATAAGTATAAAAAGAAATTTTTTTAAAAATCGCCATAATTTTCATTTTTGTATGAATACAATATCAGTTTCGCACTACTACATAAATCCCACACAAATTTTAGGAGCTTATCAATCGCTTCTTAATATCAAAAACCCATTATTCCTTGCAGCAAACCGCACTGAAGTTAGCAGCTTCCTCATTTTGAAGTTAATTAAACGGCCTTCACTGACATCTCCATTATTGGCTCAAACGGTGGCGTGTCTAGCGAAACTTTACTATGACGCCGCACTGAAGACTATTGAAATCAATAGTAGAGAGCTCGCTCTTGCGATGATATATAAGATAATATTTCATCTGCGACTAGTTTTCGCCTGCAGCTGTGTTCGAGTGGGCCTTATATCAATGATCATTCCGGATACTAATATAGAAATTTAAGAATTATATACTATTTTTTAAGGTGTATGGACGACCTCATAAATTTCAGGAAGTCTCAGCTGGATGCAGGCCGGATTCAGGTTTCTATGAAAATATAGCTAAATATTATGAAAATGGTCTGTCAATCGCTTTTTTCTGAAATGATATATACAGAATCACATTCAAAATCAATGTCACTTTAAATAATATATTCGACACAGAAAATAAATACTAATGTTTTGGAGTAGCATATCAAACTGTCAGTATTTAAAAACCAACACAAACATCTAAGCCATTGTGTCGGTTTTTATATAATATCTAATATTAGATTAGTTTGAAATAAGTTCTTATCAACTTAATATGCCACATGCAGAGTGACCTAATAACTCGCTTAATCACCAACACAATATACTGACTCTAAAAAATGATTTAAATATGCTCGTGTTGCTACAAACTGCGTGTACATGTTGACTCTTCACATACTTGAGTTTTTATATCAGGGCATGTGACTGCACTGCCTGTCGTTAGATACAGTGCTGTCTTATGATGGCAAGAATTATCCTTCTCTCGAAACTGATTATATCTAAAATAACTAATTCCGGATCGCAATACATGCTATTTTCTATAAAAATAAAGCTTCTAAAATCACTAAAAATAAATATACTATTGTGACTGCAAAAAAAATGGAAACTTTTGTTACACCACTAGGTTTAATGAATGAATAATGTTAATCAGCATTAAAAAAAATCACGTCATCAATCATGACAGGTCACTTTGTATCCTTTATATTTTTATGGATACATATTATTTTATAATTTATGACGAACATGCAAGGTTTATTCGCTTCGAAACCAAAAGCGCAAGATACTTCAATTAAGGACAATTGCAGCCTCTACGAACACAAAGCTGAACCCGTAATATCCAATGATGAAATTCACGATCGCCAATAACACCAGAATCTATAGGGGCTCAAAATTCTATTGTTCAACTGCCCACTAATCGCTCATACAGCAAACTGGACAAAGCACTTATCTTCATGATAGGATTATGAGAGTCTAGGAGACAGCATTATGGCTGTCTCGTTGGCTTAGTTGTACGATTACAAAGCTAAGGTCTCGGGTTCGAATCCCAGGTTGGGCAATTTAATATTGAATTTGTCTATTCAATGTGAGCCTGGAGCCAGAAATTTGTGCCCGATATTGCGATAGGTCCGCCCCTATCACATCGTGTCCTGACAGCGCACCTACACCTTTTGGGAAAAAAGGCATGAATTTATGTAGGATTATAAGAGCCTACTATAATTTAACACAATGACCATGCTATGAACGTATCCAGCAAAAAACCCAGTGAAGGAATGCTCACCAGATCATTCCTTCACTGGCTGGTAACGTTTTGAAGAATCATTTAAATATCACTTTTTTGCCTGATACATTCAAAGCACAACCTTAGTACGTTTAGCTTTAGTAGACGAATATCCTTAACACGTTCAGTGCCTTAGGAGAACTAAAGGGTCTTTAATGAGACTTTCAGTCAGTGCGGCGTGTAAAATTGAATTTACTACGAATTAGGATGGTTACGAGATCTAATAAGTATCTAAAGCACTGTCTGAAACTCCTCTAAAAACGGTGCCGCTGCGATCCTTTAATCTAAAGAAGCATATACCCATTCGACTTATAAGTTTAATGAAATGCGTTGGCCAAACACGTATTTTCATGATGTTGTGGTGTTATAAATTCAAACTAAACAGAAATATGGAAAGTACTGGCAAGTAATAATTTTAAAAGCACCATACTTCTTTCAGGCGCAAATGCTCTTTTATAAAATATTGCAAACAAAAACATTATTGTTATACAATTCGAATGCTGTGTGGAAACACATTTTATTAATGAAAATAACATTAAAATTTAACTAAATGTATGCTCCAGTGATAAATAAAAACGAGATAGATTTAAGAGAAACATTTAAACTACAGCGGCTAAATACATTTTAAAGCAAAACGAACAAATGAGCAATAAAAACAATATGAATTTTATTGGTAAGTTTTATTAAACTCGTTGTTTATCCTCGTCTTGATCTGTTTTCATTTATCAAATACAAAAACTGAAAAACTGAGCATTATGCTTGGCTGTAAAGTTATTTATAAAGAGTCTGCCGTATTTGCAACGGACACAGCCATTATTGACTTACTCGTGGATTTAATAGGGTGCGCATCAGGACATTTTCCATAACGCGTTTTCAGCTCGCCAGTAGCCGGCGTTCTCGTAAACGCCACGTCATCTTTCCTTTAGAAAGCTTTTCAAAATAAGATAAACCTCTGGGAACTCTCCGTTTCGGAAGAGCGTTTTACGAGGGTCCGACAAATCCCCGGAATGGTTCCGCGTGGTGCTCAAACTTGCCAATTCCTGTCCCCCAACCCGCGTTTCAATTTGCCCCTTGTACAGTTTGTCGTCCGAAATAAAACATAGCATTTTGTTTTTCAACAATCAACCGCCCGTTCTGTTATTTTTATGGTACATCTGTATGTTACGTTTGAATTTTTCTCTCAATTTGGGCTATAGTTTAGAATGAAAAATTAAATTTGAAACTGTTTTATAATCTTAAATATATAATTTAAATGGCATTAAGACGGATAAAGGAATGATACTGAGAAAAAACCTGGTTTACTGGTGGTAGATCTTTCATGTGTGATAAGCTGCCTAACAAGGTACCACCGAAATGTCTATTTCTCCCGCGAAACAGCTGTGTAAATGCACTGTTGTGTTCCGGTTTGAAGGACATTGTAGCCAGAGTAACTACTGAACATCAACTATAACATCTTATGTCTCAGGATGGCAAACGCTGTTGTATGCCATGCATTGCTGTGTTATTCATGGTGGTGTTTGGTTTTGGTACTGTCCATGGGCAGTCGTATCGCTTATCATCAGGCGAATAGCATGCGTATTTCGCTATTCATTGCAATAAAAAAAAAACTTTTGTTATAAAATGTAATCTTGTAACAATATTAAAATAATATTTATGTTTCATGCTAATTGAATCTCTTGTTTTTGTCTTAACAGATAGAACTTAAAGATAAGGAATAATTTTCTGATATACTGAAAATTCTGCATAATAACAGTAAACAGTAAGTAAATTATACCTAATATATTCGAAAACAAAAACGATTAATACTCAGTAAAAAACTATAACTTAATACTGTCTATCTGCCTTATTCATAGACAGTTTATAAACCTATTTTGCTATGGAATGTTCAGTCTTCTTCGCTCAAACTGCTCGTATATTCAAAATTACTTTGAAAGGGATACAACATTCGATAACTGAAAAAAATTAATAAACTGTATGTGAATAAGGTTGTTAACAATATTAACTTACAAAAAAGAAAAAAATAAAACATGACCAAAATGAAAATTCAGCAGTTACGTTTGAATATATTAAATTTTATATTTTAAAGCCAGTTTATAATAATTCTTATGATAGATACATAATAATGTCAAAGCCGTTGCAACTTTGATGAGCAATAACATGTTTCGTCACATTGCCTTGACGCATCAATTTGAATCTGAAAGAGGAAAAAAATAATTAGTATTAGTATGGGGTTTATAAGAATTCATAAGGTATATAATTTTAAACATTTATTATGATACAAAACACACCCATTACGACATATAATTTTAATTTCAATAATTGTGACATTAAGTACAATGTTAATAACGTAAATCAATTTGTAACCTAATACAAATCAATAATAATATAGGAAAATACTCAAACAAAACATGTCATCACTAGAGCAATTATAATAAACACATGACATGATATATAAATAAATGTAAATATAAATTGAATACAACAATAATAACTCATAATAATTATCACTACAATGTACAACAACAAAACAGATCTAAGCAAGTCTAATCTCATTGGCAGCAATTAATTCTTTGTTTTATTTACCTCCATGAATAAACAAGAATGAATCAGCGCCTAACTTCACGTCAGTCGTCGTCGTCGGTGATATTGCCACACAATTATCGACCGTGTTGCCGAGCAAATGATGTCATACCTTATCGTCACGGAATATTTACCCAACGATACAAATTACAAACGATTTACGTTCAATCCGAAACAAATCGATTAAAATGAACGCAATGAATAACAATACAAATAAAACTCACCCCTCTTAAGTCCCCTCATCATTTTTCTCTCATCGTCGGTGTAGTCAGCGAATTTATTTATCCCGTACGTCGCACTAGGATTTAGCTCGTTCAACCTGTTTATCTCCCTCAAATTTGTCACGAACGCTTGGTAATGAAGCTCTTTGTCGGCTTCATCTTTGTACTCCCTGCTGTGGTCTTTAATGAACGTTTCAAATAATTCTTTGGCGTTATTAAGATCGTATTGCCTTATTTCTCCGCCGGACGCCATTGCGATCGCTGTGAATAGCACTGCTACACTGATTATGTTCATGGCAGACCGCGGTGAACTTGCAACCAGTTTCTTTGTTTGCATTCGTAAATAAGAACGCGATGACTGGACTAGTGACTCGTTTATATAGTCCATTTATCACTAATTATTCATCATAATATGTTTTTACATACTGGTTACTGATTGCAGTGTCATTACAGTTCAAAGTTCATTAATTTGTAATTATATTGATAATTAAAAAACATACGCATACATGTAGGTAATTTAAACCAGGATTCTTTTTATTTCATGTTGTGTGTTAAAATATGAACTTTAATTTGTATGGTTGAAGGTAGCTAGTAACTGTATCAGCCCATATACGTCCCACTGCAGGGCACGGGCCTACTCTACAATCGAGAATATGATTGAGAGTGGTTAGGCCATATAGTCCACCACGCTGGTCTAGTGCGGGCTGGCGGACTTTACATATCATAGAAATCGCTATGATATGCAGATTTCCTCACGATATTTTCCTTCACCATTATAACTAGTAACTGCCACTCAGAATTACAAACAGAAGTCTAACCAGTAAATTTATTTCTGTACTTCGAAGGTCTATGAATGAGGTCATACAAAACTCATCGGGTGTTCAAGAATTACTGTAGTCTAATAACACCTACGTGTGGGAAATAATAGGTGCATCTTAATATTAATAATTAAAAGCAACGTTCTCATGTGGATTTCTAAGCCGGTAAAATAAGAAACGAAGTTTGTAAAGAAAACGTACATTAATTTTTTACTTCATATTATATACCTACAAATTCCATATCACAAATAACAAGAATCTGTTTAACATAATATAACCAATATCACTGTATGAAAGAACTTAGTATTAGAGTCACGCAACAGCTAGAAGTGCAATAGGTACAAATGGGTTGGCTCGACCTGGGTGGCACCACTGTCTCACATAAAAACGACCGGAAGCTATGTATTGTGTTTAGTTTTGTGAATGAGATTGTCGGAGAACCAACTGGTGGATTTACGTATTCGCCCGGATGACCACCTCCGTATAAAATGATCGAGGACCCGTCATAGATAGGTGGTAGGTCTCTCATATGCGAGAGGCCATCTGGGTGGGTACCACCGCAGTGTCTATTTCTCCCGTCAAACAGCAGTGTAAACGCACTGTTGTGTTTCGGGTTGAAGGGCATTGTAGCCAGAGTAACTACTGGACATATTGAGACATAACATCTTATGTCTCAGGATGGCGAGCGCAGTGGAATGCCAAGCATTGCTTTGTAATGCAAGGTGTTGTTTGGTTTTTTACTGTTCATGAGCTGCGGTCGTATCGCTTTCCATCAGGCGAACGGCATGCTCGTCTCGCCATTCATAGCAATAAAAAAATAGTAATCCTGAGTTGCCTCCCGGTTTCATCCAGTGTATTTCCGAATGCCATCAGGCTGACATAATTGTTTCCACCGGCGAGATGAACATTTCACATCTGTTCGTATAGTATGTATTAAGAGGTCACTGCTCTTACCATCAGGCGCATAGAAATCTTTTTGTCAGTATTAAAAAAACCTTTTCAAAGCCTTTGAATTAGTTTGTACGTACCATTAAAATGGCACCTGGACTTACCCTTTTAAAAATACAGGCGGCAGCTTTATTTTATGATTTTTATAAAAATTATAATTTTACAGAAATGGTATTGGATTTATATCCAATATGGATAGGAATCCTTATGGATAGGATGTTTTAAAAAGGTGACACGTATTTAATTCAAGGTAAATAAAATTCGTGATTTTATTTATAATATAAAACCAAATATTAATAGCATCTACATAGTTAAGGTTTTTGGACCAATTGTCAAAATATTGCATAGCGGCATTAAAGTCTGAAGAATACCTTGTGCTTGATTTTCCCTTGACCTCCACCCAAATATTACATCCGAGTGCTGAAATTAAATTATATTAACGAGATTTTAATAAATTATATATTTTCTCCTGCTATTGCTTTAAAATTAGTATTTATAGATTTTTAACTTCCCGATGTTTTGAATATATACTTAACAGCTTTCTGTGTGTACAGTTAATTAAAAAACAATTAACAGCCTTATTCATAGAAGAATTAAAACCTATTTATCTTTATTTTATATTTGGTAAATCATCAACACAGTATATTATTCTTAAGTAAGTGTAACAATTGGTCTAATAAAAGTATAAAAGTATACGTGCCAATAACAGACGAACACAGTATTTGTTTTGACATTTATATAGACCATTTATTTATTTATTTATTTATTTATTGGCCTTATTCATAGACCACTGTCTATGAATAAGGCCAATTAAATCCATCAATCATTCCATCATGTGGAACAATAACATTACGTTTAAATACATTAAATTTAATTTTAATAAATTGAATTTACACATATCATATTTTATTTTGAATAAATTGTTATTTCTTTATAAATTGAAATAGCTTACCGCTTACGATTGTGTTGGAAACATTTTTTTCCTTTCTTCTTCTGTCATATCCGCAAGGCTATTAATATCGAATACCGCAGAATCACTTAAACGATTGCTCTCGTTGATAACATGCAAAGATTGTACGAATGCATCGTAATGAATCAGCAAATCGTATGTGTCTTTATAGGATTTGTGATAATCTTGGATAAATTTCACGAATAGTTCAGCTGCTTTGCTTTCATCATAATAAGGTTTCTTTTGATGGCCGTGTCTCCCTCTGTGTCCTTCTGATAACGTTGCGATTGCAAGTAAAGCGAGGAATATGCAATACTTCATCTTAACAGTTTGTATGCATTAAATGCGATGTTGTTCCTATTTATATGATTCTGGAAACCGTGTCGATATTAACAAGAATTTTAAATTTACCATAATCTTCACGGTTATATTTGTTATGGCTTGAAGTGTAAATTTATTAAGCAGGTGTTGTACGTAGGTATATACTTGTTTTATTAAACTGTTAGTGTAAATAATATAATTTATATTATTTATAATTTATATTATTTATGCTTTATAAAAAGCTACATTACCTTAAGTAGCCGAATGTTGTTCGAGAGGTTCGGCTTCAATCCCTATGTTCAGGGGTTTCTGAAGACTCTAAGAAGTTTCTAAGGTCTAGAAGTTTCTGATAACCACGACCAAAGACTTAATATTCTAATGTAGGGTCAGGATTATGTATGTGAATATTGGCTGAACAGAAACTCGGTGAGATTCTTAGGTACACTACATTTTCTTAAGATTTAAACTACAACATAATCATCCAAATCTATACATATAAATAAAATTGAAGTGTCTGTTTGTAAAGTGAAAATTAAAAAAAAAAATAGAACTACATATCGTTATATACACGATACCTACAACGAAAATGACCTTAGAATTTTTTTTGTCTGTCTGTCTGTCTGTCTGTCTGTTTGTTCCGGCTAATCTCTGAAATGGCTGGACCGATTTTAACGGGTCTTTTATTGTCAGGTAGCTGGTATAATAAGGAGTAACTTAGGCTACATTTATTTTGGAAAAAATCTTTTATTTTAGTAATGTTGCAATGCCCAAGTACTGTCCAGTACCGCGCGCAGCTCACGCGCATGCCTCCACATTTCATCCATCAAAACATTATATAATAGTTGGTAAATCACAGCGATCTTAGAAAACATAAATTTATTTGAGTAAGTATACCAAAAATCTGTTGAATTAATGAGAAGAATTTACTGAAATATTATAGTACCTACTGCTAAATCGAATAGTGAAACAAGAAGTTTAGTAAGCCTATTATAATGTTCTAAATATTTTTATTTATTAAATGAGACTTGAATATTTGTTTGGATTTTATTAAGGAGGAGATCAGTGATTTTATAATTACGTTTCTGTTAGTTTGTTGTCTTACCCTGGTTTACCTTTGGAAGGATCGTGCGCTTGTTTAACTTTTCTACAAATATTATTGCTGGATGGTAATTAAAGAAATAATATTGTTGCAAATGATTTCGATAGAACTTGTTACAATAATGAAATATTATATTGAAGTAATTAAAAATGTTTTAAGTCAATAAGTAGATTCCTGGAAGATTCCTGCATTTTTTTGTTTCTTTTAAAACCCGTATTAAATAAAATGCCCTAAAATTTTACAAAATTAGAAAAAAAGTATTTTCAGAATGGGAGTAAAATAAAACAAATTACTAAATTCACAATATTTTTATTGCTTGTGACTCAAATTAAATACATATAATACAGGTATTTTATTTGTCTTTACATTCGATGCTCGCACAAATACAATAACAGCATATCATAAAATTAAATAAATATTAATATATTACTTTTTGATTGTTTACATTACTTACAATATATTTGATTGTGACTAGTCTTGACTGATTGGAAAAATATATGAAAAAATATTTTAAAACAAACACAATATCATATTTTTCACAACAAAGAAAGAAGCTGTTGCTATGAAATTCATTAATAAAATACGACTTAAGCGCTGTAATTATGTTGTGTATGATTTTTAATCAACCTTCAATTGACATTACCTTGATTATATACGAAGAAAATTGCACGTGCAAACTAGTATAAATCGTTTAACACCATTACTGTCGCCATAAATTATACAATTTACTTATACACGGAATGCCATTAGACGAATCTGCGGAAAAAATCACATAGCAGAATTTTTTTTGTATCTATTACCTCATATCTATTATGAAAAGTGGAATTTTTATCGCTTGCCACATGGAGCAATCCTTTAGAGATATCGATGAAAAACAATATTTTCCGAGATAATATTTGCCCTGTAATACGCTTAGGTTAAGCCGGCGTGAAGGCGAACATATGGCTTGAGCCCATTGGCGCATAAAAGCGCACTCATTGCAGAATACAATCTGCCTTCCCCTTTCAATCATAACGTAGGCAATATCTAATATCCAATCAATCAGTACCAATACTATAGACTCTATTCATCAAAATACACCAGATGAGGTTTCGATTTTGAGACTGAAGTGCCGAGCTAAGCCCTAACATAGAAGACCTTTAAAACTAATTTAAAGATGCTGGTAACATAACTAATTACAATCTATCACATCGTTTATTACAAAATGTAATCTAAACTATAAAGTGGGATACTATATACATAATTCAGGACGGAATGATAATTTTACCGACTAAACTATGGAGGTATTTGAACATAAAGGACCTTAATATGACTTCAATTCACGACTGTCCTACTTATATATTATTGGCGTATAAAAATATGTTTCCAAGAATTTGCTTTTGATACAAAGCGTCAATTGTTTTACGGAACTAAACGACACTAAAGTAGGAAACTTATTCAATGTTGTAATGTACATTATATTATTAACATTTATAAATACTGTTCTTATATTAAACGTACACACTATGTAGTGATATTGCATGTAGGAACAAAACTACTAACGGATACATAAACTAAATATTTTGATTAACAAAATCTTTGTATTGGATCAAAATTTAGAGCGCGTATCGTTTGATTGAAATACGCTGTAACAATGGCAGGTAATTACAGCGGCGTATCATTAACATTACCCGCTTGTTGGTCTTCTATCAGTGCACCTGTAACAATTAAGGCAAATTGAAATGGAACGTCAGTACAACCGCTTTGTTGCAGTCAATGTGAAAGTACCAACACATCCGATCCACACCAATACAGCGCTGGGATTTCGTGGTTCCAACTCATTAAATTAGATTGTTTCTACGTATTGCGACACATTATGCGTTTAAATGACCATGCGGTGTCTAGCTGTCGCATAGAGACCATAAAATACTATTTCTATTTGATTCTGGTACGTGGAACTGATAAACATGTCGCGTTAACTCTATTATGTTGTTCTACTTTTCCTAGGGTGAACATTTCAGGTGTAAAATCTTCGAGTTAGTTCTAAATTAGAAATAGAATATATTTATATTTGTATATGTAGTAACATATTATTGTATGTATTGAGTGGTGTAAATTCGAAAGATAATTAATTATAAAATTACAATACCACACGGAATCTTAAAAATATATCTAATTTGGTAGGTAGTGCAAAGTTATTTTTATGTCTGCTATAAAATTCCACAACAAAGTTATACATTTTCCCACAGAATAAACAATTACCAGTACCTATAAATGCAATGTCTTTTAAGCCGATAACACAAAGTTCAAAACCACTCCACACTCTAAGCTGAAATCTGAGGCGGTTTTACCATATGGCTATTATCTATTACGAACAGGCGCCTCCTAAGATTTACTATTTCTTACATGCAGTAAGTTAGAACAACAGATTATTAGTCGTATTCTATTCTGGAATATTATTAATCATACGACTATGATTAAACCACAATGTTGTAATAAATATTATAGATTATAATATTGTAAACAAATTACCATTTGCTGACTTTACACATGACCGCTTTCTTTTTATTTAGGCTTACAATGTCGAACGAATCATAAAAGTTAATCAAAGTATTCTAGCATTAAAAAAATCCTTCTACTTGGCCAATCTAAAAACGGTCCAGTTTCCAACTCTGCCAGTAGCGAGGGCTATAACTTGTAGATAACCAACAGAATTATTGTGATTGCACATTAAGCCGCCGGCTGGCGAGACTCCAATAATAAATAAATTCAATCGCGCCATCAATATGTCACAATTGAGTTCAAAATTAACACACTATATAACACTACAGAAAGAAATTGGCTATTATGGTTTGCAAACATGCTCTCCCGTGGAGAAAATAAAAATGCAAATTGCTACTTTTATAGACTGTTGGCTGCAATTTCAATTTTAAATACTTTTGGCACTACAGGGTCACTGCGCTTCAGAGTATCGTAACATGTTATGTTCTTTTTCTCTTTAATGGTTTTATTAGGTGCGTTCCTCGTATTTCTCCATTAGTTAGAATTTATTTTATATACCTAGTTGTCTTACGCTATTAGCTTCAAATGGTTCTAACACCTCCACGATATTTATTGAAAAGCACATCTTACACTTCAGACAGAATAATATTTGGAAATAGGAGTTACGACTAACCCTTTGAATGACTACGTTCTCGACCAGAGCCTAAGCTAGGTCATGTTGACAGGTAAAGTTAAGAGTGAATAGTAAAAAGCTGTGAACGCGATAAGATGTCTTGTTCAATTATTGTATAAAAAATAGTATTTAAATAGTGTATATTGACTTCCAGCCATTAACTATGGATGTCATCGTTATCTTTTAAATGTCATGATGGGTAGTGCTGTAAATAATTTTGCCAACCAAATACTAAGCCCGCTGTCCTGTACATTTACCTTAATTGGTTCATGAAATCATCTTATACTGATGATTTCACTTAACAATAAACACTTAATTTTAAGCGTTGTAGTTCATAATATTATTATTCTGTGAATTTATAGTATCTTATTGCGTCATGCGTGTAAGTGCGTGGTAGCCTGTTGGTAAACGGACCAGACGCGGCTGCCAATATGTTCACGGTGGTCGCGAGTTCAAATCCCAGGGCACACCTCTGACTTTTCGGAGTCATGTGTGTATTGATAGTCAATCATCACGCACTAAAACGGTGAAGGAAAACATCGTGAATTTCTATGGTATGTAAGTCCGCCAACCCGCACTAGGCCATCGTGGTGGACTATATGGCCTAACCACTCTCAACCGTACTCTCGATGGTAGAGTAGGCCCGTGCCCTGCAGTGGGACGTATATGGGCTGATACAGAATTGCGTCATGCACAGTATATGCCAATTAAGTAATATTTTAGTTCAAAATCTCAAAGAGAACACAAAGATACGTCCACTTTAATCTGTTATTGTCATCGAAGTACAGCGGGAAAAACTAGATTTCGTTTATGATAATGCTACTCTATGATCCCTAATGCATACATAAAGCCGTTAGGCTCGCAACCTACGCTTGGGATTGAAATGGATCACACAGAACTGTCAGTAATCACCATAAAAGACGATCACTCGCATGTGTACACAGATATAGCTCTTATTGCCTTGTGAATAGGATCATACTAAAAATAACGAAGCTACTATTTTTGATATTAATTTTATATAAATGTATGAAATAACCAAGCTTTATAAAGAGAGATCCGGTCTTTATTATTAAAATAAAGTTATCAATTCGCCAAAGCGTTCGACGTTTTTACTGCTGTTTTGGCTATGTTAATAAAATTGTTATTACTTTATAGGATAATACTCTGTAATATGTTTAAACCGTTTATAAAATAAAGCAGAAATTATCTTCAAATTAAGCAAAGAAGATATGTTTTAAAAGCTATATATTAAATCCTTGTACCTAGATATAAAACTAGTCTTGTTGAAAATATTCAGACGTGACAATGAATTAATCAGCAACATTTGAACTTTTATATTACATTCATAATAATATTAGGTATAGACATATTTCGTAGCCACAATGGTTGATCGAATTTAAAAGGAAAACCACACTTAGTTCTTAGTAATGATGGAAAGTTACACTATATATAATGTACTTAAGAGACACTCATGACTCCATTGCCCCATGCCGTGAACATTGAGTTCTTATATTCGATCCTCAAGTAAGGTGGTATATTTACTTGATGTGAATAAGGTTTTCGATATATATAATATGTAGCCTGTGAGTTTATGCCCAGAATGGTAATATACTTGCTCCTATTACATCCTAAATTATTTCCTGAGGCCATAATTCTGGCAATCTGTTACTAAAGTAGTCTGTCTAATAATGTACTGTGTAACCTTTTGTACGTATTATGCGTACTGTAATTAGGAGACACAGCAAAACTTAAAGGAAATAGTATTAGTAAAAAGAAATAAAATTTGTTCCACACCGACAAATCTATCTTATCAAAGAAATAACATCTCCAATCATTAAAATTACACATAATTACGAAAACTACCCTTGATTTACCAAACGTTGTTTACGTTAAAATCACGTATTAGAACGCAATACTCCTTATTTATAACGTTCGTATAACAGAGCATATCGCATTAATGTTCACTGCCAACTGAGTAATGCATTTCAAACGCATGCATAACCGATTATCGTTGGAATAATTGAAATGGATATCGAATATGATTTTGATGAAATTCAATGTATTAAAACCACGTATGCGTACGGAATTATCGTGATCTATCCTGTATCTAGGCTCGTTAATGGAATACAAGTGAAATGTTAATGGTTACGACATTCAAATAATTGCCGATTTGTATATAATATGTCCAATACAGATATCCTTCTAGGTTAAATTATACAATGTTAACTAACTAAATAAAATGGGTACAATATGTATTTCATGTAATATATATTATATATTATTCACCACAGCAATAAAAATTAAAAGCAAAATTGTTTCTATTCATTGGAATTTGACTTCAGGTACATTTTTTCTCATCAAATTATTGTTACATTACGATATATTATGGGTTATCCATTAACTTATATTATTCATTTGTAAAACCAAAAATATTTTTTCAACTCTTATCCATTACCTACGTTCATTTTCAACTTTAAACACCAATGTAAACTGTTAAATCCCGAAATATGCTATTCCGCGCCTAACTTTTGAAAAATATTTAAGCAAGAAAATTACTTTGAGCACTTGTTAATGGAAAAAGCAGTTTGGTAGCAAATAGGCATTATTGCGTTACCTATTTGTTATTCCTCCGATTGTTATGCAAACACCCGCCGTTCACTAATAAACTTATTGTCACAGCGTTATTGAAGTTTTTATGCTCTGTTACTTATCATTCGAATGTTAGTAGTGCAATTTGTGAACGGGTTTTAAAGACTCGAACAACTACGAATATTATGTAAGATAAATCTTTTTTTTTTTTCAGTATCACATTTTGTAAGAATTTAGATATATAAATTCATGCTTGTAACCGGTGAGGGGGCGGGCAGAGGCGCCATTAGAGACTCATACCTGTCGCCGAGCTTATTTCAGTCGCAAGGTGTAATAAAAGGTTAGCCTGTCGCTATAACGACCACAAATCGTAGTCCCGGAAAACTCATAACATATAGAATGTAACACGTGTGTGTATAAAAGGAAGTTATAACCTGGAGGGCTACTCTGTACTCCGATACGACGATGAATGCTCGAATATAATAAAACTGTACGAATATGCCTTAATACTTTACAAAATTTTCAAAGCCTGTATCGTACGTCGTAATTTTAGACTAAGTCCGAAGTGATAAGTTACGTAGAGAATAATATTGATTTTTAGAAGTAGGAAACTTTTATCTTATAATTATGTTGACGTTCTACTTCGTGTCGAAGTACAGAGAAACCCACCCCCTCTGTAAAGACGAAGGCCATAACAACTATTTCCAATACAAAAAATGCGTAAACGGATTATTTTTTAATTGTGTATTATTTTCCATATGAGAAATATTTGCAAAAAAAGCTCATAAATAAATTTTAATTTCAATACATACATAATAAACGCACACCTTTTACCAGAAAGGGAAAGCAGGGATTCTCCTGGTTGCAACTAAGACACCAAGGTTTCGTCTTATGTGTTTCGTCGCACGATTTGATAGGGGGCGAGCCTATCGCCATACCGATATTTATTCAATTTAATTTAATAATTTAGCGAAATCAAGATAGAAACACAGGCTGTATTTACCTTCTCAATAAAAATGAAAGCTATTTTAAAATGCGCAAAAATAAAGTATAGTACTGTATGTACATTGTTAAAAAAATTTGGTAGAGTCGCGATGGAGACGAAACCATTTCTGACTTGAATTTAAAACCAGCATTAAAATATCGTAAAACTCCAATGCACATTTAAATTAAGCCCTGAAAACTACGCTGTCATTACCGTTCACTATTAGAATACCTTTTAAACAGTACAATACTTAGGTAAGATATTAAAACCCGTTTAACTGCTTTCTACATTTACTTTAATATTATATGTCATAAAATACGATGAGCTTCGCATTAAAATCTTATTTATTTTCATTTTGTTTGGGCATTTTGTATTTCGAACATTAAAGTTTATTATATTCACTACAACATGCAAATTTTATTAAGATTACTAAAATGTTTTTCTCAAGCTTTTAAATACATTCATATTAACTATTCTGCTTGATAAGTTTTCAATTAATTATCTGTAATGTTTATTCCTCGGCACTAAAATAATTTTAATAACACGAATGTACTTTGGATTATAAAAATACAATGTATGATGTCTTTGTTACCACAAATCCCTAAGGGCGACAACAACCTTAAAGGAATTTTACATCACGTTAATTCTTATACATTATATGTTCTATATATAATGTATTTGTGTTTTCTTTACATAAAGGTGGGCAAGTTTAAATCACGTAACGTAGATAAATAATAAAATTATTTCGTTAGATCTTTATAATTAAGAACTATGTATGTATATTATCCCGTATTCCAATTTCTTCTAAGTTCTACATAAACTTATTATCATGGGCAAGTTTTCACGCTGATTTCATATTCGCGAATATCTGAGTGTTTAAGCGTAATTTGCATTCTAATTTGTACCCAGACAGATACCTATATACCGTATCATCCTGTGTATGGAATTCGTTAGTTAAGGTCAAAATACATAATTTATGTATATTTAAACTTGAGATGACGTTACAATATTAAATTGAGAAATTACCTCCCGGTCAATGAAATATATCTTTGAACATTTGTATGAGGGTAAAATTCAATAGCAAAGAAATAAATCATACACGTAATTGTATCCTTTACCCGACTAAGCTTATTCACACAGCGCGTATAAGGCGTGTTGTGAATATATTAAACATACGTATTATATTATTCACAATGGCGGACAAACTAGATCTAAATTAGGATTCCTTGTCTGGTTGCGGGTTGTAATATGCGGTTTCTAAGACTACTGTGTAGATAAATATTTGAGACGTTGCTGTTCACTAGTTACTGTGTATTCTGTTTTGAAGTGATATTGATATAGAGCTGTGGTCCGTGATTAGTTCGTATAGAAATATTTTTTCAAATGGACGTGGATGTCTTAATCTATAAGGAATAGCGAAATATGCTGCCAGGAGTCTACAACCCGATTTTGATGATAATTAAAATCTAAAATTGCATACTTAGAATTTTTAAAACTCAATATACGTAACTAGGATTCGACCCCGATGATTTCGAAAAATAAAATACATGATGTTTTATGACGCCATTCGATAATGTTGCTAATAAGTTTCAAATTATGAACAGTAATGACTCATAATTCCACCCTGTATACGATCTACTGCCAGTCTACATTCTCGAAAGTAAGAAAAGTTAAGCTCAATTCTACGTTGATCTAGTAAAGGTCAATAAACTTCAGATACCCTTGAAATTTTAGACAAAATATTTCAAGTTCATTCCTCCCAATAATTTCCTTCATCAATCACGTGAACGCTTAAAATTTTAAAGACAGGCCCTAGACTTGAACTTCGGATTTCCAATTCGTGAGTTTTAGCCTAAAACTAAGCTTAATAAAATTAAAATTAAAATCCCGCACAAAAGTAGAAAAATCCGTATTTTTTCCGTGGCAATAAATATGATAGAGCAAGGAACGCAATTATACCAACACTAATAATGGAATCAATGCATTCCCAGTACATTTTTGCAGCAACGGCGGTAAATTGCAGAAACACGAGATCTCATTAGTACATTCCACAATTACAAGCCAGATTGTTTCGTAACTAGGATTCCAATATATTCATATGTGGCATAGTTTGTGGAGCGAGACTGACATATAAGCATCCGCGGCGGAATTGATTGAAAAGCCATTTGTCAAACATCAAGCTGAGGGTTTGAATCCAGTAATTAATTCATTCTTCTTAGGCACTATCCCGACCGGTACCAGGGTCCTTCCGGCTAAGTCTCCTCTATTTCGCCTGGTCTTCAGCATCCTCAATAGGAAGAATCGAATCCAGTTTAGAGAGAAAATTTATTGGTATGAACCACAATTTTTTTTTCGATTCTTCGTGTCTTGATATCCAAAAGTGACTTTTACTTCCTAATACCTTTATAGGTACACTACATTCGTAACTTGTGCACACAAACTGCGAGTTTCTTTTCTGCACTACTTAAAAAACAACAGTTCATTCTATATGCCTGTATCTATCCCACTGCAGGTTATGGGCCTCTTTTATAGTCGGGAGTACGATATAGAGGGGCTAGGCCATATAGTCTGCCACGCCACCTTAGAGCGGACTTCACATTACATATAAATTGTTACTTATCGCTATGGTATTACACTTATTCATCTTGCTGCTGGAGTTGGATCTGCGACTTTTGTTTTTAAAAGCTTCTTTAAATAAAGGGCTTCAAAACAATATGTTAAAAATAACGTAGTAAACATCAGTTATCATAAAACTTTTTACTACTTTTTTATGGTCTATATATTTACATTCAGCTAATTCCAAACTAATTTCTAAAGCCTTTAAAGAAATGGCACTATTTTTGTTTTTTATTATAATAACACTATTGAATGTATTGTATTATGAAATAAATTAATACATGAAAAAGGCAAAGAATATAGTACTCACCTGTTAACAATACTCTAAGCTGGTCACTGTCGCAGAATATTGGGTCTTGTAGTACATTGACTAACTGTTCCTTGACCTTTGGTGATGCATTACACCAAAGAACACGCCCGCCCACTGACCATTCCTTTACCAACATTCGTACACTCTGAAAAAAGGAAAAAGTATAAACAAATTTTATCATTTTCTTTTTTTTTTACAAATAATATTTTTATGAATTTACTAGGTAAATATTCAGCACTAAGCTATTTCAAACACGCCGCGTGTAGACAAAAACATAATGGGTGCAATACTATAAACATTGTAGTGAGATTGGCAAAGCTATAGAAATGATATAAAGACATAAGCTATAAAAATTCAAAACCGAAAATATTTTTTCCATGGCATTGTTTGACAAAAATATCTCTCACGTTTGCTTAAAAAATTACGAGGCATTAAACACGATTTTTTCGTGTCAAGACGCCATAATTTAATACTAATAAATAAGATATATGGAGTCCTGCCATTGTTATTTACTTATGAGAGTCGGTAAATAAAAAGATTATTATAAGTATGCGCGTCAAAATATCCTACATATTTGTGGTATATACAGCCGTAATGATAGAAAACTAGTCATTATGACACACTCAAGGCAGTCACGTTTTGGATGCAGCTGTGTACACGCGGTTTTCAGTAGGCCAGAACAATATTAACTTAAGAGAGGAGGACATCGAAAATATAAATTGGCGATCTCTCTCCGACACTCACTTTGTACAATCAGTAAAAACACATATATAACACTCTTTCTATTCATTCATTTTCATATAAATAAATAATTACACCCAACAGTCATACACATAGTCCTGACGCCACACTAAGATCGAGACTTGTGGTAGGTGTAAAGAACTACGAGAGACGTTGCGGTCTAACAAAAACCCAGACCCGAAACAAATACTTGTGGTTCAGACCCACATTTGTCTCGGTGCGGAGATCGAACCCATGGCCTCCCGTTTCACAGCCAGTGTCTTTCTCTAATCTAATGGTATTTCGGAGATAACTCTGACATATAACATTCCTCGATATTACTATCACTAAAATACATAAGTATCAATTAATCACTTTACTTATGACTAATGTACATATCAGAACCCAGATTGGGGCACTTTGTTTAATTTGCAACATATTCCACGCACGTATTCATTAACATAATTAATAAGCTCTTTATGACGAAATGGTATACCGATTATATTATTTGCAGTGCATATGTTTGTACATTTATGTATTTAATCTATAGGTGACACCTGTGGCATCCACGGTATGCTAAACTTCGGTCCCTTAATTATATGGGGGTCAGCTTATCGTAGTAAGTTGCTATACGTAAAATCCAGAACCAGGCAACTTATTTTTTACACCAAGAACATATAAAAATTAAAACTATATAAAAAGGAAGTACAAATTGCGTTCTAATGGAACTTACTGAGAACCATGGGATGTATGAAAATTGAATGAGAAAGGACAGTCTAAAGTGTCTACTAATGTCATTTGGCAAACCATTTCGGTTATATAAAGCGTATGTAAAGTATAAAGGACTTAGAATTTTAACCCAAGACCTCATGTTTCACAGTATGTTATGTAACTAAACAATACAACACCTAAGCAGTGCATTACAAGGCGATATTCTTGTACATTACACGAAGAACAAACTTATTCAAAGTATTAAGGGATGGAAGTATCACTGTAAGTAGCAGGTGTGCGGAGTCAAACTTTTTGGGAAAGATTTACCAAGTATTGAATGTTCGTTCCTCCCGCATACGAAACACTTTTTTATTCTGTCAAAAAATAACGGTATTAATATTGAATGTTTGGTATACGTCAATTGAATACCGCCAATATTTGAGGGGAAAATTGACATTTGTAAAATGTTTACATAGAAAATAATAAGGGGTAAAGTAGAAAGGAGAGCATTTATAACATCTTTTACATTCTGTATCTGTCTTTCTGTATTCGTTTACATTATTAAGGCGTAATTTATTGTCTATATTATAATTTCACATCGCAAGTAAATATATTGCACCACTATTTAAGCCGGCCGACGCATCCAAAACATATTTCAGAAAGAGCTATATTAAATGGAAGCTAACCAAATCATTAAATTGATAAACCGAGATCACCAAAAGCCATATTAGCAAACATTGATACAGCCGCACACGAGACCTCGGTTACAACATTTAACATGAAAACCTATCTGCAGACGCGTAATTGAATGAAAACAATTAGCGGTACGACCACGAGACCAGTGTAACGAGACCCCTGTCGAAATTAACAACAAAAATTAATTACAATGTAATTTTCAATAATAACAGCATAAGTGCAGATGTGGTAGATATTTAAGCTGGCGTTGTGGTTGAAACGTCAACATTGCATGCGATTTGACGTTGCGGCTTGCGGCGGACTGAATATTAAATTGGAGCTAATACCATACTATATGTAATTGTTGACAATGGTTTCGTTTGTATTAAACCTTTTGATGTATCGCAGATTACTGGTGTTTTGTATTTAATGAGATGTTTAAAGTCTGCGGTGGCGTAAAGTGAGCTTAAATGTAATTAAATTCCCATAATACGAGTAATAGTGTGCTTAATTGATGATTAAGTAAATATTTAGGTCTAGGCGATTAAATAGACCCTAAGCTGATTAAAATATTCCAAATTTTCATTATTACTACCTAAATGTGCTCCAATCAGCAAATTGTATACTTTGGTCATTAGTCATCAAGCGGAACTTTTATTCATTTACTTCATACAATCAGCACAATTTCCCTTAATTACATAAAAATATATATTAAGTCAAGCATGTCGCTCGCAGAACCCCAAGCACTTGATAATCCTCGTCCGTTCATCCGCAAACAAATCACATTCAGGATTGATGTCTAGCAGAGCATTAAATGTGGTTAACATCCGCAGTATTGTGAGAAGGCACGCGATACTGTACAACACCTTGGTACACAAATAGTGCATGTTTTCGGTTTTAACGATAGTTTTTTACTTATACAAACTGAAGAATTTATATTTTATCTGGACGCAATTATCACAGACACTAATAATTCGAATTGAAAAATTCTTGAGGTCTTAGATATTCTTTTTATCAAAGAAGGCTATAGGGTACTTTTAATCCTGAAAAACATCACGCTGCTAGCTTCGAGCAATACTAGTAGAAAATAAAACTCACCTGCAAAAATGTATAGTCCAATCTGTGCAATGCGTCACAATATATCACCAGCAAATTGCTAGTTCTTCTCACATTGGCTACATCACCAACAGCATCATTGCTAGGTTCGTGATTCATTGTCGCTTCATTACCATTTACTATTACTTCATTTTGAGTAACACCGTCTGGTATTATTGTTAGTGTTTCTAACGTAGCCACTGGAGACACTTTGTTATCACCGTCTTTCAATCCAGCAACCCTGGACCTAACTCTTTCAGCGCCAGCGAAGTTAAAGTTTCCTACTAAATTTATAGCGTAATGTGGTGGTAGGATTCCGTCCTGCAAACATAAATAATACAGAAGAGTTTAGAAAGAAGTATTTGCAAGTATAACAACTATTAGACTAGATTTTTTATAGGTTTAAGATGTCGTTCACGATGAATCCGTCGATGGTGTTACCTGGCTATTCTCTGGATTGCAAATAAATTTGGCAGATAAATCTGAATTTAGTCATTAAATAAAATAAGATTTTAATGCTGCACTTAAATATTCTATTGATATTGTCAAGAACTAGAAATAAAGTCTTAAAATTTTAAAACAAGACATAGGTGATTTATGTATAAGGGACATTAAGCTAGCAACATCTTATTTCCCAATGTTTGTTTATTGTTATAAAAAACAGACGATATCACGATACGAACTATCTGTGCAGAAGTAATGTCACATAATTTTATATTATCTTCTAAGCTAATAACACCAAAATTTATTAGCCACATCGCTGTCACTAAAATATGGTATGCCACAAAGAGATTATTATACTCCTTCAAAGAAATAATTGGCCGCTTCTGATATAATCATGCGACATTCATCCAGCAGGACAAAGTTTACGATAGCGTAGACTAGTTTCGTCTTGTTGCGTAACTGGGATAAGATACACAAATTGTTTTCCGTAATTTGTCAGCAACTCCGGACTATTCATCGGCATTTATTGATACTATAAATGTTGAATATCTTGCTAAAATTGCATATTTGAGATATATTTTTACAATTGTCGGTTATTTTTATTTTATTTCCCTTTAATCTAAGGAAATAATTACAAATACATTTATTGCAATCTTTTTTTTTTTTATTGCTATGAATGGCGAGACGAGCATGCCGTTCGCCTGATGGTAAGCGATACGATCACTCATGAACAGTAGCAAAACCAAACAACACCTTGAATTACAAAGCAATGCTTGGCATTCCACTGCGCTCGCCATCCTGAGACGTAAGATGTTAAGTCTCAATATGTCCAGTAGTTACTCTGGCTACAATGCCCTTCAACCCAATCTTCAGCAATTGCGATTTTCACCCTTAATAGTAATTACAATCGTTATCAATTCAACCACAAAATAGTGTATTAGGACTCCAGTCGCCATCTAGTAAATCATTAGATAGGCTAATTAAAGCAGTCTTTTTGCAAAACCTATAATACATATATTCTTAATACTTCAAACATATTTCAACCCGGACCAGGCTGGTGTATTGGACTGCTGGCTAACTCCTCTCAATCGCACTCTCAATAGTCGAAAAGACCTATACACACCTGCATTAGAACGTATACATGCTGTTTGACTAAAGTATAATGATGACACACTTACATCAACATAGTTAATATCCAACGGAGGTCGTGAGTTGTAATACAGAAGTAGGACCATATCAATCGCCACGCCGCAGATCAACCCCACTTCGATGCTCAGTGCGAGACACGAAACGAATGTACCGACCAGTGGAATTAGATCCAACCCTGCAGATGTACACAAAAGTTTTACATAATATATATTGTACACTTGCTTTGTTTCTGTGTAACTTAATTTTGGAAACTTCCCTGGATCATTTATTACTAACTGTAAATTGCTCATATATTTTATTTTTCTGTATTTTTTCCAAATACGTATGAAATAAAATAAATATTTAGTATATAAAGCAGCAATATGATTATGATTTAGGATGCATAAAGGAGTTGCAATTGAATGTATGAAATAATTAATTTATTAGGTAAAGCAGAATTCTGTTGGGTCTAACATTGTGTTGGTAGCATTCTTAGTATTAATGTTGTATGCTTTAGCATTGTGTATGGATGCAACTAACTTGAATTGAATGTAAAATTGAATAAATTAGATAAAGCGGAATTATAATGTCCATAACATTTTTACACGATAAAAATGTTTTTTATTCTAGTGTGTTCCAATATGTACCTACCTACCTATCAATTATTTTCAACAATTTTCGGTTGCGATATTAATCAAATGTGTAATAGCAATGAATTTATAGAGGTAATAAATCGAAGACAACTAAGTGGCACAATAAATATTTCAATTGTATAACAATTCGTGTCCGAAATGAGTACATTAAAGCGTTGATAACGTGCGAATAAGTGAGTAATGGCAGCTCCCGCCCCGCCAGTTGTTTTGATGACAGCACCCTAATAAACTGAAGATCAGCTCCTTTACCGAAGTAATAACAATAACTTTCAGCATAGTTGTAAAGGTCGAGTCCAAATCCTATAGGAATAATTTGATGAGACGCCCCTTTCCGACGGTGGCCGTCCGTGATGAAATAACTGAATTACTCATTATAATCTTTAGTGAGATTATACAGGGAAGGTTAAGTACCAGCCTGAATATCAAATTCGTTTTGATGGAATAACATAGTAGGCAAATATTTGAGCTCCGCATAAGTAGCTTCTTATGTGGCAAGTGTTCCAGTGATATGAGGTCACGGTACTCGTGTGGATTTTAGTGTTTTTCAAATATTCAGTGCTGGTTGAAAAATCGTCTGGAATTTGCACTGAAAAATTGTTCACTATTTTTTCCATCCAAGTTCCAATGTGTTTTATTACAACGCCCGCTGTTTACGTATTACTTACCTGTTACTACACTACATTCTAAGATAGTATGTATATTTCTAAAAGTAATTATATATGTCTAAAAATTAATTTCACATGTGGTACTCTTCATAATTTTCACACTACAATTCCTACAAACACAAAAACTGACTTATGAAAAAGCTTCAATCAAGTAAGCAAAACGATTATAAAAACGCAATTTCACGCACAAAACTCTTTAAACAGTTGGTCAGTGTATTGTATGTTACAAGTAAAAATGGTCTGGCAGTGTGCCTGCTGTTTAATGTATGGTGTACTTTACTGTTACTGCCTCGGTAGCGTAGTTGTACTAGGATACGGTTACAAAGCTGAGGCCTCGGGTTCAAATCCCGGGTTGGTTCTTGGCCCAGAGTCAGGAATTTGATGCCAGATATGGCGAACAGCTCACCCCTTACCACATCGTGGGACTGAACATACAAGGCGAAATGTGGATGTCCTGGCACCTCTGCCTACACCTTCTGGGAAAAGTGTGAGTTTATTTATGTACGTATGTATGTATGTACTTACTGTTGGTGTTCCACAGTTTCTTGAGTATCTCAGTGTCGACCATGTGCAGCACGGCGCACACTATGACGGCGGCGAGCGCGGCGCGCGGGATGAAGTAGAAATACGGCGTCAGCAGTGCCAGGGTTAGAAGCACTATTATACCTGATGGTGATTTAATTTTAATCAGTCATTTTGTATTATATAGAACTTATTTTGGCACTTGGATCAAATTCCCTCTGTAAACATTATAATAAAATATATTTTTAATAGAGGTGTCACAGGGTGCAGATACACTTTTTTTAAGATATTCTATCGCCTACGTTCATAAGGGATTATTTATTTCTAATGGTAAAAGATTTTTTCAAATCACTGCAGTAATTTCAGTCTTCAGTCAAGCAAACATATCAATCTGGTCATAGTATGGGATCACTGCCACCCGTGAACATCCAACAACAACAACACTGAAAATTACTACAAAATAACCAAGCTTTCTCGCGTACAAAATGTTTTTATAACAAGTGTATGAAATTTTAAAATTCACAATCGCATTTTAAATGAAGCTCATCGATACACACATAATTTGAGAAAATGTAACTTTAGAAGACAGCCAAACTCGGGCCGACGACGCGCAACTTTCACATTTTGTATAAAATTCTGAATATATAGGACAAGTCTGCGCGAAGTATACGAGTATATTTGAAATTGTAAAACCTCCACGGAAACTTAACTGTGACGGTAAACTACGATGTAAACTTTTAGATTTATGAAGTTGGTACAACATAGCCGCGCGCCGCACCGCACGTGCCACCAATGATTTATACACTGGATTTACATTTGTCTTAGTACAAATTTTACCCAGTTCTGTTAAAACTAATACCCGGATTAAAACGCGCCGATTTCGAACGTCGCTAAAGAGGGCCCATAAATCAGGGTTGCTGTTCGTCTAGATTTAATTCGATCAAGTTTTAAACGGTCTCGGAAACGTCCGAGATATATCAAACTGTCGAAACTTCAACATTATCATGATTGGACGCTAGATTTAACGCGAAAACACTTTATGAATATTTTCTTACAAAAATGTGCCGCCGTTACACGCTGGCATTGTTATATTGAATTTCCGAAAAGCTATTGAAATTCAATGGTGCCGAGTAAATATTCATTGGGATGATCTTTGAATAATGCAAATACCAAACAGCTGAACTTTGCTGACGGAATGCGACACACGATCTTTTATAAAGCCCTAAAAATCAGGGCTGCCATATAGATCAATCAATACGTTATATTTATTTGACATTAGAATTCAATTTATGCACATTGAATTAATCAATAAATCTTTTATAAAAGTCAATAAACATCCTTAAATTATACTTTAATAAACAAAAAATATATTATATTTACATATTCCACTCCAAATAAACAAATAACACATAGCGCAATATTAAAAAAACGTATGTAACTACAAATGAACCTTTTGAAAATGGAACTGACTTTTTTAATATATCGTTCCTGCGTCCCTAATTGAAGGCAATCTCGACTGCGTGGCGCGAGTAATCAATTCAGCAGATACGTTCAAGTTTTAATCACATTTTTATAGAGGACGGCAGTAACCCGAAGCTTATACCTACGATATTACAATCCGCCCGGCGCGGCCGCCTCAATTACCACCAAAACTCTATTACACTTGGTACTGAATATATTTAGATGAGTTTATTGTAGGTTAATACAAAGAAGTAATATAAATGTTTTTTTAGTACTGAAAGTGTATTCGTAAGAATGTAAATATCGCTGTATATTATATACATTTAACACGAAATGTATATTTCCAATCTGTGTCCCATATATTTTCGTTCTATAATGTATTTTTGCTTTCAGAAGACAATGAGAGGCTTTTCAGTGGCAATTCTGACCATAGAGCCAAAAAAACAGTGTTGTCTCAATGCTAGGATATGCTTCCCAAATTAGTTTCGCAATTTTAACCGATTTTGGGGCCTCTAAGACCTGTATCAGCCCATATACGTCCCACTGCAGGGCACGGGCCTACTCTACAATCGAAAGTACGATTGAGAGTGGTTAGGCCATATAGTCCACCACGCTGGCTTAGTGCGGGTTGGCGGACTTACATACCATAGAAATTCTTATGAACCGCTATGGTATACAGGTTTCCTCACAATGTTTTCCTTCGCCGTTTTAGTACATGGTGATTGACAATAATTCACACATGACTCCGAAAAGTCAGAGGTGTGCCCTGGGATTTGAACCCGCGACCACCGTGAACATGTTGGCAGCCGCGTCTGGTCCGTTTACCAACAGGCCACCACGCGCTTACGCGCTTCTAAGACCATTGACTCATATTTTTCATGTCGTTTGTCCGAGTAATGTATATAATGTATGTAAGCTTAAGCGAATATTTTCAATCTACTTCTGTAGTTTTTCTAATGCAAAGTTGTGCACATACAAAATAAACTTAAGTATTTATAAGCCAATGCACATATAAATTTGTATTTATTGATAAAGGAAAGCTATACTCATGTATCTTAGACTAAAGACGTGGAAATGCGCTAAGAGAGAGCCGACACTCTGAAGTATAAAATATTCAGATATTTTATGTTCAACGGAGCAAAAGTTCAAAACTATCTATTTGAATAAGTAATACCTAAGACTCGAATACATCGGAAAACTGTTAAGTATGAACTTGATGCATAGAGTTGCAGATGTGACCCAGTAACTTAATTTTTGTGTGGCGTAAGTCGGCTTCTATAAGTTTTCAATACAAAAGTCATACTACAACTACAATGCGATTGTATTAAAGGCAATGTTGTTAATATTCTTCATGCATTGTAAAATACCGAAAACCAATAATCAAGTTATTCCGGCAATCAACATTGATTTCCGATTGAAACTTTATAATTTAAATTGCAAAATGTTCCCAAATAATTATAACAATTGTCAATAAGCTTCTTATAGTCAAGTACAATTAATGTTGAATAGCTCCAACAATAACATTGAACATCGAACAATAGACCAAGTGGCCACCGTTACAATAACTGTTAACAAATTGTTACAAAGTAAACAAAGAAGTGGTAAACGGAAGCGAACGAAGCGCCCGCGCTAACTCAATTAAATCAATTAATTGAGAACCGTCCAAATATGAAGATGTTACTCGTGAACAAACTTGTTCATTTTCAACTGGCACGCGGAATCGTATTGAAAAGTTCGCAGCGTGTAGTTATATCTACATTGGTTGCAACTTTAATTTTTGTAGCTTTTAGTTTGTAAACACAAATATTGCAGCTGAAAAACTATATAACTGTATTCTTAGAGTCCCGAACTATAGGTAATGTAGGCGATCATACATTCAAAAGCAATTTAAAATGAAATAATTAAAGATCACTCTTAAGTAGCTATATCACTTGCAGATATTTTCCTAGGTACAATAACTCTAAAAAAATAACGTTTGTACTAGGTACTATGAAATGACGACTAAAGAAAGAAATGAGCACGACGGCTGCCAAAATCACGCCCACTTCCTTTATTACTTCTCGCTAGACTCAAAGGACCAATAGACATTTTATCAAAACTCTTTTATAAAACTATGTCAAATAAAAATGTGAAGAAGGCCAAAGATTTTCAACGCGAGATGGCAAGTACGAAAAGCTTTTCGGTAATCTTTGAGATAAAATTATAATAGATTGATTGATCCATTAAAGAAAAAAATAAACTACTCTAACAAAAGCCATTTTAAATAACAAAATTTCATGATAAAATATACTGGAATAATAGACAATATAACATTCACCAACGGTTTGGAAGCATCAAAATTTGTTCGGATATAATTAATTTCGAGCGACTTAGGGAGTAGATCTGTTTGAACAATTAAATCAGATGTTTAATATTAATATCGTTAACCCAACCAATTGGCTCTATTGATTCGCAGCGCTGTTTGAACATAGTTTCACATAGAACCCACAATGTTATAACTTTCTAGACCTTTTTTACAGCTGTACTGTTAGTATTTCATTTCAGCTCAATACATGGGTGGGGGGTGTTATTCTATGATCCGAAACGAAGTTCGAATGTTCGAAGTAAGTAAACGTCCGAAGTAATTTATCAGTTTTTGCACTTCTAAAAATCTATTATCTATTATACTTATCATTCACTGCGAACTTAGTCTATGGTTATGACGTATGATACAGGATTCGAAGATTTTGTAGAGTATCTAGTACATTCGTACAGTTTTACGTGCTATATTCGCAGATTCGAACTTCGTCTTAGATTATAGAGTAACCCCGCAGTTTTACAATTGTCAAAATTGTCTAGAAGAAAGTTTTCTCAACCTGTAACAATGTACTAAAACTTAGAAATTCAATTTAGTATGTAACATCATAGTAATATAACTAAAATGAAACAACATCCAAAGAGAAATTAGTCACAATGTATCTATGTAACCGAGCGCCTTCGAAGCTAGTATGAGTAATATCCAATCTTAAGACGCCACGTCAGGTCAACTTCTATGATCTAAGACACCCACCTGTGTAAAAGCCGGCTGCCGGTGTCCTCACGCCCGACGCTTCGCTTACAGCGCTTCGTGTGAACGACCCGTTTACTGGAAACGAGCGGAAAAAAGCGCCGACTATGTTGCAAGCGCCTAAAGCGATGATCTCTTGAGTCGCGTCCAACGTTCTTCCTTTAGCTGAAAATATACGAGCTATCAGCTTCGTTACATTGAGGCTTGTTTTAATCGCCGCGACCGTTGTCTTCAAGCGTATAATGGATTATTACGACTTATCTTCCAATTGTTGCGATATTTTAGAACGGGTATAAAATGTCGCCGCAAATAATAGTTGGTATTTCGTGACATTGTTGGCAAGATAGCGAATTTTGCTGCTTCAATTTGATGCGACATGGCGCGGCGTAATAAGTGGAAGTGTTTCTAAATTTGAAAACCAAAATAATTTTCTGATTCAGATTAATAATAAATTATTTGAGTTGTAGACTGGGGCTTGTCTAATGAATTTCATACGTCCATTAACCCGCATTGAGTCACCGTGGCGGATTAAGCCGCAATCCCCAGACATATATGAGGTCAGGGTTGAGCCCAAGAATGGGACGTGTGAAAGCCTGTCATATCACACATTATACAGGGTAGGTATGTGTTCACGTCAGACAACATTAAGGCCAATATCCAACATCCAACAGACACCCACTTCAAACTTGTCACCGTACAATGACAAAGAGACATAATCCCAAACAGTTTGATGCACGAGTTTATTAAACTAAACGCTGAGAGTTGCGTTACAGAAATCATAAGAGACAGTGACATATTAAAGTTTATCCGTCACCACTAAACTCGGGTGGAATTTACGTCGAAAGTACTTAAAAGTTTAACAAGAACTCTTGAAAGCTTTCGCATACGTTTTCACATAAGTGACATTTAATTTCTTGCTCTTTCTATTTTCACCTTTCTAAGTAATTTCAATAACGATGTATCTATGAAGTCTGAAGACGCTATAAGGTTGCCATTGATCGCGATTCTCCTATACCGGAGACGTATTATGTTCTGTTAGAAACCGGATCGATGGATGGGATTAAATGTAAATTGTGTACCTATGCCATAAATCTTGTGTATATCGAGCAATATATATAGCTTGGCGCAAGTATAAGTGCTAATGTTGTATAAACTAATAACGTGTAGAATTTATGAAGCACATTCAAGCTACCATATTTTCTTACACAAACTTTCGATACCTCAACAATTTCGCTAGTCCAAGTTTTATTAGATTACAAAGCAGAATGCATACAGCAGTATTTAAATCCCAACTTTGTTTATTATAAATAATATTATTGAATCACAGCATTCAATGTTCCATTTTCTACTTCCAAACATTGTCTTGTTAGCTAACTATCAATGTTGCGTAATAAATTTAAGGCTCCATTACAGATACATCTTGTCCTACACTTACTTAAGCATCTAAATCAACAGAACTTGTAACGGTAACTCGCTAAATTAACAATTATACAAGTTGTACCTAGTTAACAATAGCCTGATCGAATCAACGACTTGCGAGAAAATGTATACACAATCCTCGAATCTAAATTGTCCTAAAGGACAATTAAAATATATTGAATTAATAATTTATTACTATTATAGTTTGTACAAGTATTTATTTCATTTCAATTGATCTATACTGTACTAAGATGATAGAGTATCACTCGAACAGTCAGGTCAGTATATCTAAAGATAAATCGGCGGTGCGATGAGATTATTCCCATGCCTATCACCGTTTTCAAACATTGGCTGCGGTAGAATTTCTCTAGTGTCGTTGGTGTATCAACTAACACAAATTTCGCACACACAATCACCCAAACCAAACAAATATTTCTCCGAGCGTGGGCCAAAGCTGCAATAACTGCAGAAAGTCAACTAATTTGCCAATAAATTTACTGCCAATGATGCGTACTATTACTTTTTACTTCAGTTTTTTACGCCTGTCTATATCTTGAACCTAAATTAACCCTTTCTGCACCTTTTTCATGTCCCCTCCCCTAATGCGGGTGAAAGACTTAAAACCCCTTTTGAATTATATTACGACATATTATCAGTTAATATTGTAACCCAATCATAGAGATTTTCTCACAAAAAAACACCAAAGAATTGAGCGAAAGAGCCTGAATTGAAAAAGTAAGCAATGTTTCAATGGATTAACTCGAGCACCTGGCGGTTTTGCTATCGCATTGCGCTATTTTACTTCCATACTTAAACCGTTATATTTGAAAAAGCGATAACATACAAAGTAATGCTGTAATCCCACACGAAATCCTTTTTAATGATAGCTTAACGTTTGAAACAGTTATATAAGTTGCGAAACTCTAACTCTATCTAAATAATGAGGTTTTTTATCACAAAAATCGAATAGTGAATATTATTTTTATTGTTTAAATACGGCAGATATGTCGCACATATAGTGAAATTATTAATAAAATTAATCATTTTCTGTCCATAGTAACGTTGTTATAATTAAATACCAAATGAGCTGCATACTTAATTTCTGACACTGCTCTATTCAAGAACATCTCGTGAGTCAGAGGTTTGATATTGGCTATTTAGAATAAGTAATAGTTTAAGATTTATTTGGTGTACAAATACTATTGTCGCCATCTTGCGAGTGAATCTGTTACTTGTTGATGCAATCGATAACTAATTGCTAGGCTGTTCACTTAGTACTTTTAATTAGGAACAGATGTCGCTGTTCATCGTTATTATAATTATTTTAAATACACTCATTACTCGAAATTGCCTGTAAAGTCGGTTTTACGGGCGAAGATTTTACGTGACAACGTCTTTTTCTCGGTAGAATATTTATTGATATGAATATAATTAAATTAATCACTCAACTATAATTAGATCATAGTTGAGTGGGAGAGAGACGCAAGGCATTCGGCGGGCCTCTCTCTCGTTCGGTGACTCATCGTAACGTTACCGGGCGTTACACTTTTTCATAAGTGACTCCCAGCCGCAACCTAATTTAAGACGTTGTCACGTCAATATTCGAGGTAATATCAATTTAAACTAATAGTATGCAAATTAGTCGAACTAAAATGTAAATACAATTTGTAATCTTCTGAATAGATAAGGCATATTATTGTTTATAATTAATTACCAATTTAAAGAAAATGGACAATGAACTAATAAAGCATAATTAAACATTGAAACAATAGATTTTTATGTACTTAGATTGATCCTTCAACAAGGTCTAAGTCAAACACATAATTATTTGTGATTATTACAACAATACAATTTAATATAAAATTTAAGAAATAAAATCGTATCGACAAGTAATAAAAGATTTAAAATGGAAACGCAATGATATCTCGGAATATAGTGAAAATATCCTCCTGAAACACAGCAGCTTTGCGCGGAAATCTCAAAGGATTTTATTTAGGTTTACTGTTTTCGTCTAATGTAGATAGCGTGACACTGCGAGATTCTCGACGCAGACAGCTTACGACTAATCTAAGTCCGAATATATAAGATAGAGTAATAAAATAAATGTACTGCTTTATATGTAGAGCACTTGATTTCGTGAAAATAAAAGTACGGAGAATATCTAGGAATATTCGTCAACGTTAAGTGTCTTCTTCAAATGATGTAGCTCCGACGCTACTGTAGTTTTATATGTCGACCTTCCAATTTCAAATTAAAGTTTTGTTCATGCTGCAGAAATGTATCTACACTGGGATTTTTTTGTGATGAATTAACAAATATATAACCTTGGATCTGGACCTTGGATGATCTCAGTTATTATACCAGGAGATATATTATTGCGTAATCGTGAGCTAAATATAATAGTGTAGGTACTTAGGCTGAGTTTGCACAAACTAACTTTGCCAATACCTCTGACATTGAAAATGCCAATCCCATACATTTGAGACGTATTTGATATTGCCAATGTATGGGATTGACATTTTCAAAGTCAAAGGTATTGGCAAAGTTAGTTTGTGCAACTGAGCCTTATAGTGGTGAATATATACTTGTAATTTGCATGGCCAGTCAGGATTGAATACAGAGAAACTATGTATCTACGAAACATTGGTAAAAATGCCTGTAACCTGTATTCTGCATAAAGAGATTTTATGTGTTTTGATTTGAAAAAAAAATACATTTATTTCCCAAAATTAACAAGTATGTTTAGCACTCAATCCACTTCTAAGAAAATATCGCACTTTTTACATATGATATTAATACTAAAATTCCTCTAAAATATTAATTAATGAATCCTAAAATTGCTTTACGCCTAAATCTAAATACTTCTGATACAAAAAGTCATACTTACAGAAAGCCTTGGCGATGGCGACGTTGGATATGATCCCCACCAGTGGGACGACTAGGAGACCAGAGCCGAGATGGGAAAACATTTCTCCAGCGGAATATGTAGTGTTCCCAACCGTTGTGTGGAAGACTGGCGCTTGTGGCGTTGGCAGGCCAGGAGTTATGCTGCCTGAGAGTTTGGTAATATTTTTGTAAGTATCATTTTTTTTTATTTCAATAAATGGCGATAAGAGCATGCCGTTCGCCTGATGGTAAGCAATACGACTGTTCATGAACAGTAACAAAACCAAACAACACCTTGAATTACAAAACAATGTTTGGTATTCCACTACGCTCGCCACCCTGAGACATAAGATGATAAGACTCAGTATGTCCAGTAGTTACTCTGGCCCCTTCAAACCAAAACAAAACAGTGCATTTAAACTGCTGTTTAGCGGGAGAAATAGATATTACGGTGGTACCTACCGAGGCGGCCTCTAACATATGAGAGACCTACCACCATTGTCCTTCATCAAAAACGTAATCTCTAGATTTCTACAGCGATGGCAGTGGCTAGATTATTATAAATCATTTGTGAACTGGTCTGAATTAAACTAAGCTACGACTCCTGTATAATAATTGTATTGTAAACTTGTTTTGAAAAAAACAACGCTAGAATTTCTTTCCCCTTTATTCTCTGGTGAAGACAGCCTTGTGAACCGGGTGGTAGAGAAAAAACTAAATGAATCTAAATATTAAATTTAAATTTAAAATTTCAAGATTTTTTTTTCAAATAAAACATTCATTTTTTGTAATTACGTCGATGTTCTATTGGATGAGCAATGTAGTTACTCCAAAAATACATTAAATTGAATGCTAATTCTATGGTCTAATCAGTAGATAACTTTAGGCGTTTTCTTAAAATACTTGTATGTGTTTATTTTAAACCCATTATATTACTCGTATATACACAGGTTCATTTTGACTAAATGTCAAAGTGCCTATCTCATTACTTAGTATCTATCAATTCCATATATTTGCAATGAAATATTTTGGAGCCTGTCTGCTAGCAAGACGCGTTACAGATACCAATAGATCACTTCATATTAAAATCCCCGTATTTAGTCACAAATACATATAAGGCAGGAACATGTTTAGCTGCATAGCAAATCATATTCGCAGTAACATTTTCCCGCAGAATTAGAAGAATCTGAGTTAATTTAGCAAGATTAGACTATAAATTACTAAGACCTTAATTTTCTTAATTGATCAAAGCACCATACCCAGGAGTGGATTTGCAATGATTTATTTATTTTATTCTTTTTTGTACACCAAATAAATCTTAAACTTAAACTAATACTTAACATAAGAGTACAATTGTATTATTATAGTACTTTAAATTATAGTGGCAAGATATATAAGTGGTGATAGGTTGTGGGGATGGGTTGGTACCACCGCAATGTCAATTTTCCCCGCCAAACAACAGTGTAAATGTACTGTTATGTTCCGGTTTGAAAAACATGGTAGTCCGAATAACTACTGGACATAAGGAGAAATAAAATCTAATGACTTAGGATGGTGAGCGCAATGGAATGCCAGGCGTTGCTTTATGGTTCATGTTGTTGTTTGGTTTTGCTACTGTCCACGGGCGGTCGTATCGCTTACCATCCAGGCGAATGACATGTCTCGTCATTCATCGCATTAAAAAAATATATGAGTATTACTCATTTTATAATTATTTATTATATTTCCCAACATTGCAGTTTATCGGTCAAACTTCACAATATTTTCCTACATTGTTCACTGTTTATTTGTATAAACAACTAACAAGATAACGGAATTCTTGAAGATTACTCACCTGTTAGTATGAGAGGGTCTCCCTTATCTTCGTGCACCATGTACGCTAACACGGCAGCCAACACTACAACCACAGCGTTCCTCGACACTCCAATAAACCAAAACGATCTTTGTAGCATTAATGTTCCACGGCGATTTTTCTCGTCTCTAACCTCTTTGAATTGTATGTCTTTTAATGCCTGAAATTAAAACAAATTATTATGTTATTTTTGAAACTGCGTTAAAGTCTTGTATGGCCATGGTTTGTTTAAGAATAAAAGGAATTCCATCTTTACACGCTCTATAATTGACATATTATAGTATCAACAGTAACCATAATTATTAATAAAAAACTTTCTTATTTGATTAAATTTTATTTAATTATTCCAACAGATCACTCTGGTAATCCTTGAAGGAGGACTTTACTTAGCAGTGAGAAGTAAGGCTAATGATGATGATAACAACATTTAAATTCTAAGCACCCGTAAAAAACTTCTAATTACATGATTGTTTGTTTATTGTAAGTATCCGGACTTAAACTGTTTTACGAGCTGGTTACCGAACTTGCACGACAAATAACTACGATTAAAGTTTACACTTCAGCTGCTCGGCTACCGGATAAAGAGACTAGAAATGTTTTAGTACTGTAAACTGCTAAACCGCACTATAAAGAACGGTATGTAAAACAAATGATTTAATTTCCTTTGCTTGAACAACATTCTTTGAACTGTCGTAGTGTATATCTTTTAACAGCTTATTTAGCGTAAGAGACAAGTAATCGGATCTTAAACGAGAGGCTACAAATTCAGTCCCCAGTACAAAATGATTTTTGTCTGATTATAATAAGGACCCTTACTCCATAGATAGACTCTACATACAACATGGCGATATGGACACTTTCCGACCGCATTAATTATTGCATTTACCCGAACGCTTGAACACACATTCACAATTCTTTCAGATTCCTGGATTACATTATTGCCTTTACCTGTGTATCTACAATGAATGATAAAAGTTGCATATAATTGCTATTAGCATTTCCTTAAACAATACTAGATACATAATATATTGCTTTAGTGGCACAGTCGGTAAGACGCCGGCTGTGAAACGAGAGGCCGCGGGTTCGATCCGCACCGAGAGAAATAATAATAAATAATAAATAAAGTCTCTCGTAGTTCCTGATACCCACGATACAAGGCTCGATCTTAGTGTGGAGTCACAGCTATGTATGTGACTGTTGGGTGTTATTTATTATTTATTTATAAAATATTTATTTAGGTACAAATTTAACGCATTACAAGATCATGACATGATCGATTGCGTCGGAAGATTAGGCCAGGACTAGAGTACTAATTCGTAACTCGAACTTGTTGGTACAGGATTATTACAACGTAATCTCTAACAGCTGTGAAAATTAGTTCTAAAGTAAACTTGGGTACATCGGTCGGAGTATGACTTAAGTAAATTATGGGTTAATCGATGCCAGCGGTTTATTTCAGCGGAGTTACTGACACTCAATAGAAACTGAATAAATAAATGTGTATTTAACACAAGTGAGTTAGGGCTATCAAAATAGTTGCTGTTTAAATAGGCTTAGCAACCTCGACACCGTTTGAATGTGTTTTATATTTTGTCTTACTAATGTATCTAATAGGTGACGTGTGAACATAAATAAGATATAAGAATTGCGACCCTAATTAAGCCTGTTTTGTTATTGCACGTAAAGGATTTTACCGCAGCGAGAATGATAAAAGACTTTAGAAACCATGACAGTAATAAAATGAATACACAAAAATGGAAAAAATATCGGAAAGTATATTGAAGGCTCTTCAGCATGACAGTATGAAAATATGATTACACCCATCCCCAACCTATTTACTTCTACCTTTAAGTTACCATTAACATTTTCTATATAATCGACTATCCATCCCAACATCTATAAATATTGTTTTGTTATTACATCAACCAGTAATTACGACGTGTTTCTGTGGATAACATATAAACGACATCGTATCCCCAACCCGTGTAATGTGACGTAAAAGAAGTTATGTATTCGTTATATTTTTTACAAACCTAACACGTCGTCACCTGCGTACCAGTCTCATTTACCCACAATTTTATGTGACCCTCGTATCCTTCCCGACCCAATATTGTTTAACTCATAAATTTTTGATTTATTTATGTATCGCCTTCCAACAACGCGACCTGTACCACATATTTAGAAGCATAATAAAAGCATGTTTTATAGTATATCTTACCTATTCAACATGTAAAATAAGGATTTAATAATATTCTTTCTGGAAAAATATTTGTCCTAAATGAAACCATCACAAGTTGTCGATCACAATTATTACTGCAATATCTATCAATTTCGTTTACAGTTGACTTAAAAAAGATTTGCCTGCAATAAAAAGCAGTATAACACATCCAATGCGTAAACAAAACACAAAACTTATACAAGGAAAGCAAAATTTGTTTTCTTTCCATTCTGTGTTGTGCATTACGGTTGTAGGTGTTCTTTGTCCGCCCAAAGGAGTCGCATTTGATCAAATTGTGTTACCGAATTCGTCTTCTCCGTTCTTCTATTACACTACATTGTGTTGTGCGACAATCGAAGTGTATTTACTTTGTAACGGAGTTTGCGAACTTGCGGAGTGTTTGGTCGCACTGTACAAGGACAGCGTCGCTTTGACACGAAATTAACAAATATACGGTCTAAGTAACTAGCTAGCTAACTTATCTCTCACGGAATTGTTTAATTATGTAGCAGAACATCATTGAATATTCTTCAGCCAAGTGGTTATTCACAATAATCTATAAGAAACAGTTAGAATGATATAATATCATATATTAAATTCTTTATCTTTAGTATCTTCATAAAAAAAACGAAAGAAATGTATTGGTAGTGAGTTTCTGAAAAATACATCTTAGGTACATTAACAAGTCTCTGTATTGGGTTAACAGTACCAGGTATAAATAACCATGACAAAAAGTACTTATAACTAAAAGAATCAATGACAACAGACATATAATTTATATTTTGGTACCAGTGCTGTGTGAGCCACCCCTCAGTATGCTTTCGGTTTGTCTAGCACTATATAATCTCCCATTCGTCCATTTCTCTATTGACGAATGGTAGGTGGTAATAAAAAATGGTACTGGTGGTAGGTCTCTCATATGTGAGAGGCCATCTGGGTGGGTACCACCGCAGTGTCTATTTCTCCCGTCAAACAGCAGTGTAAACGCACTGTTGTGTTTCGGGTTGAAGGGCATTGTAGCCAGAGTAACTACTGGACATATTGAGACTTAACATCTTATGTCTCAGGATGGCGAGCGCAGTGGAATGCCAAGCATTGCTTTGTAATTCAAGGTGTTGTTTGGTTTTGCTACTGTTCATGAGCGGTCGTATCGCTTACCATCAGGCGAACGGCATGCTCGTCTCGCTATTCACAGCAATAAAAAAAAAAAAACGAATGGTAGCACAAACTATGTGTGTTACAGTATAATGTAGCCTTAGGTATACGGCCTTCAACATAACATCAATTGTTTCACGAACTTCTACTTGAAATACTATAACCATAGTTACCAGATTAGAAGGAATCTATTAGATTTTTTCAGCTTTACAGATAACAAAAAATAACCTTGAATACAAATAAGAAAACAATACAAAGTAACAACAGCCCATGTAAAACGTTGAAGGATTATAAAAAAGAAAATTATGTTACAAAAAAACAAAGGCACCGAATTATCTCTCAACAAACAAAAATTTTCTGTACAATAGATTACCTCAAGAACATTTACGTTCTTTACGCATTTTGCACAAACATTTATTTTATTAGTTCTAGCCTTGTAGGTGAAGGACGGCGGCGACGGATATTCCAGCTTTTTCAGATTAAAGTGAAACATTATATTTAATAGGTTTTTCTGTGAATAGTTAATACTTGTTAAAAAATCATTTAAATTGCCGTGCAAATTGTCTTACATTATGTGATTTTAACTCTATTAATTAATTCAAATTATGCATTCTACAAATGAAGGGTCAATATTTTATAGGGAACATTTTATGCCGATAAATAGTTTTATAATTGCTTTCTAGTAGCAAGCAATCGCCGGATATAAGCGTATGTGATCCGATTGATTGTGATTTCATTTCATTTAATAAGCAACAAGCATTTTTACACATTATTTAATACTCTTAGTATTAACACGACCTATGTAATAAATTGTGAAGAAAGGATTTTGTTAATTAGATTATTTGGACAATAGCGCTTCCGCCAACAGAAAATCCTAGATGACCTGTACACATATTATAGTCGATAGCGTGACAATACCAATCACGCTACTTTAAGAATATACTTGCCGCGAAGAGAACATTACAAATTAAAGTTTGTTTTTCTTTTCTACTTCTAAAGAGAAAGTTGCGGATGAAACCTTTAATTTTCTTACTCAGTTAATTGCTATCAACGTGTCACGTCTTTAGGGAGAGACGCTATTGCGTAAAAAGTTCAAACGGACGCGACGGAGCGGTGGAGTTTCAAACTTTTCAGTTATTTTTGACTTAAATTGAGCAACAATATTTAGATTCGGCCAATTTCCAGAGCAATCAGGAATATTTAATTTATTTTTCAGTTTAGTAATTTAAAGGGTTTCTCTTTGAGGTTTTGATATCTTTCTTGAGTCCTCGTCGTTGAATTTTAGCTGAATGTACCTGCAGTTTAATGCCGTTTTTATATATAATAAAATTATAAAGTTAGTAATATTTACGTGTGAATTAAGGCAGTCGATATGAGATATTTAAGGGGAATGTGTGGTGTAAGTTTGTGTGATAGAGTGCACTCTGTCAATAGCGTAGTGATAAAAACTTGTGCACTGAAAGAGGATTTAGTAACAAAAATTGACAAAGGATGTTACGATGGTTTGGTCGTGTAGAGAGGATGGTGTGACGCCTAACCCGCCGCAATGGATACAAGGAAACTAAGCAAGCAAATATACATTGCTATTGTGGATGGAAGAGTTGGCAGGGGCCGACCACATCAAACCTACACCATCCAAATCGGTGACACACTCTATAAGGGTCAGGTCAAAAGAACCGATGAGAATGAAGAGGTTAATAAAAGTGGATGAAGTGAAAGTGATATGTCATGGTCGAGCAGTGGCGGTCTATAGACTCAGTCTACCCCTATGGGATACAGGCGTAAGGATTATGTATATATTTACGTGTACTTAATGATTTCAACGACGCAAAACTCCACAGATATATCCAACTTCAGATGTTATAAATTATATCCATTAGCACGTTAAAGCAAAATTCCTAATATGATATCAAATATTTCTGGTATTTTAAAGCATTGTTTCAAAATTATATTTGCTCAGCAAATTCAGGATTTTTCCGTTGTACGCGCAACAATATGATGGCCGGTTATTTTTATTTTGCAGGCTTTCAGTGACTTTTGTCAGCTTTTGAATACCATATATTTTTGTATGCAGTGGCGGTTCAGTGATTTATGAAACGTTAAAATATACAAGAGCACAATTTTATTCCCGACTGGGCATTTTTTGCTGCAATATGTGTGTTGTTATATTAGTTAACGTATATTTAATTTGGAGTCGTCAATATGAAACTGAATTATTCGTGTGAATTATGCTTCATTTTAAAATGTTTGCATAGCGGTTTTCGAAAAATAAACAATTAAAAACATGACTACATAAAATTAAATATAGTAACAACAGGCTTATGAACATGGCATAGGCAATGAATAACATAGTCTACAATGTTATTATGCCTTTCAAATCTAAAATTAAGTCTGAACAATACAAAGCAATTATTGTTTTTCTCCACCTTAAAACACAAACAAAATAATATAAGTGATAACTAAAAGACAAATAAGAGCCTACCTTCATTCCCATTAGTACGATGCAACACGCCAAACTAAGCAGAGTGTCTTGCATCCTTGTCTCTCCGATGTGCTCGATCAGTCCTCTCCACGTCGATATAAAGGTTTCTGCACTAAATTTAAGCCCTAAAAGCCCTTTGATTTGAGAGGAGGCTATCGTAATCGCGGCGGCTGATGTGAAGCCAGATACGACTGGTAATGAGACAAACTCCACCAAGAATCCTGGAAAGTGGAACCGGTTCTTAACATTTGAAGATTTCAGGGAGTATTTGTTTTCAAATCCACCCAATTATTATTTCTTTCTGATTGATTTCTATGCTGGTTAAAGACAAGCTAGTGTCCCTAAGAGACTCGTCGACGTCTGGAGCTCGGTGCCAATCCTTTGCGTGCCACTGTTGATACTGGCTAATAGGAGTTGCAACTGTGGGTGTGTGGGCGGGAAAGTCTCTAGATGTAGGATATTGGTATCGGCTCTGACAATTACCATGTTACACAAGGATGGGAAATCCAGAAAAGTGAGCCACGTAAATATATTATCAGGTTTCAGATTTAAAACCAGGTGGACATAATTGTGGATACTCCATTTGAACGTAGCGCACGTTACCATCAGATACAAGTCTTGCCAGTGTAATGAAATGTACACGAACTAATATGACTGAGCGTTTGTCTTATTATTCTGCTGGATCCAATTCGAAATTAGAGATAATTCAATATTTTTTCAATAAATTTAAATTTTACATTAAGAATTACTTATTATGCTATCTTGCGACATAAAAATGTACACAATAATTCCTTAGATAACAAACGAGTTATTTCACGCCTTTTGTAACAAAACACAAAAATAAAAGAAATAATAATGTCTTACCGAGCTGCGCAATCCCAGCGAACATTTGAACTATACCAGCAATGATACATAGTAATACAGCGAAATCTGCGTTAGTACCGCTGGTGTATGTGAAAGTGAGGAGTGATAGCAGCGCAGTAGGACCGATGTTGATCTGAGGGCATGTTCCCATCACCGCGTACACGAACCCTCCAACGAACGACGCGTATAACCCATACTGAAACAAAGAACAGCATTATGAAATGGCCATTAAACAACCTTATTATTTGTAGATTTTAACAATCATTAGAGTCTGTTGATTCGGTTTAATGAGGCATTTTTTTTTAAATTGCCTCGTTTTTACTTAAAGTATATCTACAACATGATGTCTACCCATGCCAAGATACACGCGTTTCTATGGCGCCGAAGAAAATGGTCAACGTTTTGGCGCCACAAACTGTAGTCAAAAAATCATACAGTCAATATTGTCTAGCAAGTCACATAACATATCTCGGCGGTCGCCACTATCATGCAGACCAGCCCAGTTGCTAAAATAATAAGGGAACCCAGTTTTTCGAAGTATTTGTGCCTCATGATGTATGCGGGTCGAAACTATCAATAACTCGAACAAGTGCAACACCCTGTAATTAATATTCTTCGAAAAACTAATTAACTCAATAGTTTACTCTACCAAGAAATAAACCCCATAATAAAGTATTTTTAGCCTAAAAATACTGCGAAATGATATGTGCAAGAAAATAGAAATACATATCGGAAAATGAACTCTACAGTCGTATATTTTCCAAGGACAAAATGCGCGTGACATAATGATGGACTTAGTTGCAGAAATAAATACAGCTCGGCGTTTGTTCGCGTGATTATTTATATCGGAAAACAATCTCAAATTCCATTATAATCGAAACAACGTTTTTTACTTCAATTCTGTATATTTTTTCTCTATTTTCGCACATGACTTTTTTATTACGGACCAATTTTGGTCAATCTTTTTGCATGTTGTTTAATGGACCTCCAAGTCAGCCCCATTATTATTTATTTGGTTTGGCTATATAGCAGGATCAGGAACTGTTTAAAACTTAACAGTGTTGCGATGCTTGTATGAGTGAAGTGACTCGCTTCGAAAATTCAAAGCATACTTATTAAATGTGATTGCTAGCCTAACGGCACTTTAGTCTGTAACATTAGGTTGTAATGAGTAATAAAAAATATTTACATAGAACCTCCGTGCTCCATTTTGGAATGAACAATTTACCCTGAAAATGTCACGGTCGTTCAATAGCTTGCGTGAAATGAATGCAAACGACAGCATTTCTCACTTGTCTCTGAACTGAGGGCATGATTATTAATTATGTTATAAAACAGTGTCTGAGAAGTAGTGTCAATGACCCCGTGCCACTGGCGCTCTAATTTGACGTACTGAGTATTTCATGACAGAAGTGAATGGATAAGACGTTTAATATTACATACCGTGATGCCTCGAGCCGTAAGGGTTATCTACTCTCGATTTAAATTATACATTACACAGTTCCTCGTTTATCCTTCATAAAGGTCATGACTCATGAATATTCTTCAATTTACTAAATTAATTATGAATAAAATCAATTATTCTAGAAAAAACATAATCTCGTGTAACTAAATCTTGATTGCGTATTGTTACGGATTTAATTAAGTGCTGAGATCAGAAGAATAGGTAATTACTGTATCGGTGCAATTGTCACCGCTTTGTACAGACACAATCTTACGTATTTTCATTTGACCTTGAATTTGATTGAATGCAATAAAAAGTAAATTTTCTAGTGAAAAAGTAAGCGAGAGAACGATATTTCCTTCGTGAAATAAGAAAATTGTAAACTGTGATAGTATATTGACGAGAAACCCGATCATAGTGACCCACTCTCGCATTTTGTGTTTCGGGCTCAGCTAGTGTACGTCCAATTATGAGCAGGGCGGCATAATAATTTTAACCGGCAATGAATGGAAATCCCTTCACGGTGGATATTCTATTTGGATATTGCTCTTATCGTCAGGCACCTTATAGATATTTTATCGTGCAAAAAGTTTTTCTTTTCATAGATGTGTTTATACCTCCAAAAACATTGCTTGCCTTGAATTAATAATTTCTTACTAGATAGAAGTACAAAACATGGGATGAAGAAAAAACACATTTAATTCATTGCCATGTTTCCAGTCAAATTTATACGAGTAGATGTAGCTACTAAAAAAATTGCAGGCGTTTAAAGTCATCTGCGCAATGCATACAAATTAAGAACCTAGGACGAGTCTCCTAAGGTTTCAATGAACTTAAATGATGCCATCATTTTGTTACGAATTTTCCTTTATAAATATAGATGTAGTCATTTATATTGTCTCAACATTAATTAGCATAAAACTAACAAGGTTATGTTACAACTAAAAATTGAACTGAAAAATAGAACGTAAGCTAATATGGTTCCATGGACACGTTATCGTAAGATGTTCCTATGTTAGGAATTAATTGTCATTACTCGATAACAAAAACTAGGAAATATTACGTTAAAATATTCGCGAAGGCCTTTGAATAAAATAGTTAAATAATTCAATTAATCCATAGAATAATTTATATTTAAATAATATGCAACCTTCCAATATAGTATAGTCGTTTTTGCATTTGCATACTTAATAAAGACAATTTAACTGTCACGTAGTATTCGTGCAGAACACTAGTGCATTCGCCAACAGACTAACTTACAATACGAGAGGGTGCAATACAAACTTGGTCTTCACTGGTCATAAACTAAACTCGCGTTTTATAGAGAATTCGAATCATAGTTGAGATTACCTCATGAAATATACATCATGTTTCTGCACGAAAATTATTATATAACGTACATTTCTAATAAGAAAGCAAAATCGATGCGTCACTAGAATAAAATCGTATCTAAAACATTAATAAATATTTCCGTGATATCTACTAATATTTTATATATATATCTACTACTATCATTAGCAACAAATTTACTGTTAAATGTACGCTTTTCTAAAGATTTATATAGCAACGTATTAAAAACGCCTACATCCAGTTAGGTTGCTGCAATTTTCCTAATATTATTTATCACTCTCTATTATATTGTGTGCATGCCACATAAATAATAAAGTAAATGCCATGTTATTTTGCCATACGAATTTGTCCTGTAAAACAGAAGGTGAAACAGTTGAAATAAGCAGACGACTTCCCAAGTATTTTTTCCCGTGACACCTGCAAAATACCAAGTTCTTTCGAAATTTACCCGAAGTCTCGATAGCCTAGCAACTACATACTCACCTCACGGATTCGGAAATGTGCATTTTATAAAACGAAATAGTTCCAGTCAAAATTATGCACACATGTTCAAAATATTATGTTTTGGTATCAACGATCTGCGAATATCTGCTATCTGCGTTATTTAGTTCATAACGCAACTGGAAAATTATTACCAGAGATTTCTAATTTAGTTACAGTTAAATGAAATGTAAGCAAAACATAATTTAAATTCTATTAATTATTTTGATTAATATATAAAACAATATAATTATAATTGACTTAGAGTTATTTCAAATTGGAACTCGACACCCGAGATGCTGATATCTTGCCCTAATTTGGATGTAAATGTAAGGGTAATACAGCCGTTTCTCACGATACAAGGCCGCTCGCCAAGGTGTCTATGCGTAGAGTTACACAATACAATTACTAAGCATTATCAAGTGCAAGGAAATACTCCGTGCTATAAGAACATAAACTGAATGAACTGACAACTCAATTGTGAGGAAACAAGAAAATTCTTGGGAACAGCAATATAAGATCAATGTCAAGATCAAGTAAACAGATAGCATTAGGATTAGTATTATCATCGAGGCTGACGTTAAAATAGGTCTTTGTAAAATAAATCTTGGCTTTTCGGGTGGTAATAAAAGTTTTATAGTTTACCCAGTTCTACTAAGCAAATTAGAATTAAGATTTTCTAAATATTCTAAAAATACAATTTATTTCATATGGCCGCTAAACAAAACCATTCTTCGAGAAATGTTATTATAAATTTAAAAACAAAATAAAAATGCACATTTTCGACATCAGGTACTGAAACATTTACCAAATCCATTTACTTTAGTCTCGTTACAGGACGCTGTATTCACATTGCGAAAGAATTCGTGCTATATCCCGGCAAAGTACTGCACTGCGGTTTGAGTGTATTCGCTTATTCCCGCAGTTAAATGGCATAGAATACACAAAAATACACTGCGAATCCCTATTGACGTCGTCCAGACTTTAAAGTACTGTACCTTCTTAATTAAAATTTAAAAGTCTTTTACTTTTTAACAGCAGATGATTCATAAATATTCTTTAACATCTACATATCTAAAGACACTTGATTCGCGAAAAGGTAAACGAAGACTTCGCAGTGTTTGTTCGTTGCATTTTTGAGTTGTTACCAGTTTTGTAACCTAAATTAGTAATTGTTTTCAGAAACGAGTGTATTTACATTGTCACAAAGTTATTCAAAATTACTGGAAAAAATGTTGAATTTTATGAGATAACGTAATTCGCAGAATGACTAAGTTGGATGGGAGATATCGAAAATCGTATTCGTAGCATTTATGCCCAATTAAATTAATTTACGCCTACTTTTATTGCATGTGTGTCTTTTTATTTACCATTAGGATACAATAACGCATTAAACTTTTTATTTTATAATTAATTATCCATTTATCCACGATTGTATCACGAATACATATTATCATATTGAAACAATTATACCAGAAATATTGAACATACCAATTGCAGCGATTAAACAAGAGTAATAAATTACCTGCGGTTCGAATCCTGCAAGCGATGCGTACGCTATTGACTGCGGTATCAGCGTTAGAGCCACCGTGATCCCGGCAATTAAGTCCCCGATCGCTGTCCTCAGGTCATATGTCTTCGACCACCGCAGAATTGGGAAGATGCTTCCGGCTAATCGTAGGGGATCCGGTAGCTTCATTATTTGTTCTGAAATGTTTAATGTAAAAATATTATTTATATTTATTTGTGTAGCATTTGGAGGACGAGCTAGTGGTCCCCCTGATGCTTCATTACCTTACCACCCTATGGTAAGCTATATAAGATAATGCGTTAGGCATAAAGTCAACTTGTATAATATGTAGTATATGGACCTTTTAATACAAATGTAAATTGTAAATACATAAAAGGCCTTTACAGGTATTGGGGCACAGCAAAGTCCCTGTCTAGCGAAATAACCTATGTGATTTATCGGCCTTGTGATATATGTGCATATTAATTAGCTTCTAAACAATTAAGTCCTCGATTAGGATACACGGGTCAAGAGATTTGCATTTATGAGAGCATTTCGATTAGAAGAGAAATGATATAAAGGACGGATTTTTTTTATTTATAAATTCTTTATTGAACACCGCATACAATAATAAGTCAAAAATTGGCAGTCTTATCGCTTACCGCGACAACATACTTAACTATAATATTAAAGTGCGCAATTTACACGAATCTGGGATATATTTTAAAAGGAACGGTATTCGTATCCGCCCGTATATCTGCCACAGTACACAATGATGGAAAACCCATAATACTGATACACGCAAGAATGTAGATCACATGTCCATTTCAGCTTGTATACGTATATCCGGCTTCAACTGGTGGTAGGTCTCTCATACGTTAGAGACCGCCTGGGTAGGTACCACCACAATGTCTATTTCTCCCGCCAAACAGCAGTGTAAATGCACTGTTGTGTTCTGGTTTAAAGGACGTTGTAGCCAGAGCAACTACAGGACATAACATAAAAAATAACATAATAACGACTTGACATCTTATGTCTCAGAATTGCGAGCACTATGGAATGCCTAACATTGATTTGTAATAAATGTTATTATTTGGTTTGCTACTGTACATGAGCGATCGTATCGCATACCATCAGACGAGTAGCAGGCTTATCTCACTATTAATTGTTTTAAAAAAACGAGTAGGCATAATTGTGCTTATATGCAAGAGAGAGAGAGAGAGAGAAATCTCTCACCGGGATTACTCTATCTTCTATCTGGACTCTTCTGGATATATCATAAGGCTTAACCTATAGTTCGTGTGTCGCGTCGTGCCAATATAACAAAAAGAAAATTGCACAGCTTATGCTTAATGACGAGTGTGTTGTAGCCCTAATTGGTGACGCCCAAAGAAATATTTACTAGCAGTCGTCGGTCATCGTCCTTTTGGTGGGCATGAGACATATAAGTGTATATTTCTAATATGTTTACTTGTTTATGAATAAAATACGTATTTAATTTTATTTCCATTTATACCTTCCTGTTATATAAGTGTTTAATGTATGTCAATTTTCGTTTTTTTGTCAGACATTCATTGTTAAACTTATGAATACATTTTGACAAATTAGACCAATAACTGATAGTTACAGATACATATCAGTTCACAAATCACCAGACACTATAATGATGAAGAAAAAGCTTGTGAGAAAACCTGCATATCATAGAGATTTGGAAGCAATTCTCTAGTATTTAAAGTCCACCAACCCGCACGATGCCAGCTTGGTGGATTATACGGCCTAACCGCTCTCAATCATACTCTCGATTGTAGAGGAGGCCCGTGCCCTGCAGTGGGACGTATGTATATGGCCTGATATAGATACAGAACAGAAACAGCTTCCACTGTTTAAATATTTTTCTTTAACAACGCTATGACAATACTGCAACCTCGTCACGTAATCAAAATTAAAATATTATAAACAATAAAATATTTCAATGGAATAATTACGCAATACAATATACGGTTAGTAAAATACAAAATCCTATAAGAAAGTCACATTTATTTCTGTATTTATTTAAGTCCGTGTTTTATATTCTCAAGCAATACAAATTCACGTCTAATACCACTTACAAATTTCACACAAAAATACATTTATTTCCAAATCACGTTTTAATAAATTAAATCTTATATAATAAATTCCTTTTAAAATAACCTACTATGACTAATCTGTGAAAGAGTAACAAATTCCGCACGTTGTGTTCTTTGTTATCTATTATCTTTGCTCTTGTGTGTTGTTTGGTTCAAACACGTGCATGGCTCATAGCTTAGCTAAGTCGTCAGTCACGCTTGTTAATATTTGGCAATGGTAGCGGTTAGTAATAAAAATTCTGCTGAACAACACAGGTTAAAAACATTAATGCCAGACTTTTCTCTACTCTGCGAATATTTCAGTCATTTCGTGGCGTAGGCCGTAGATCGAAAAATATTGTCGATTGGCACTGAAAAGATTCAATTCCCGCATCGTGTTAAATGTTTGACCAACAATTTTTTTATTTCGGATCCGAGTGTTTTGAAGCCAAAACTCTATCATAATTTCTGAAGCCTACGATACAAGCTTTGTATTTTAAAAAGTGGCTAGTGGGAGTTTGATGGCGAAGGTTGAAACCATCATCCGCCTCGCTGGTCTATTCTAGGTTAGCGGACTTTAAATATAATGTAATTAAGGCAAACATTTTCTCACGACATTTGCCTTACCTTTTAACTGCGTACTAATCAATTGAAATCAAAAAACAATGATATTTTGAAATTTAAACTATGACATCACTTTAAAACCACAGAATTTTGTTCTAATACGTTTAACTCATAAAATAAACAAAAATAAGTAAGTAAATGATTGTTTTAAACATACTATCAAAGTCCGATAAACTATGAATATGATTCACACGTTGTCGAATAAGTGTGAGAATATTACAAAAACAATCGCAGATATATTATATTCAATTATTCTTATTTTTTTGTGCTTCGGACATTATTTATTTATTTTTTATTTATTTTATTTTGGACAACAAACAGTCGTGTACATCAACAAAAAAAAAATAAAGATTATAATATGTTTACAACTTACAGACTTTGAGTGCCAACACTTAAAAAACTATATGAAACAAATAAAAATGAATATAGTAATTTACATTATACTACTACGAACCATTTGAATTATTTACATACGTACTGAATATGTGATAATTAATTACATGAGTAGAGTTATTCATAAATAAAAAAGAATGTAGTAAATAGAACTATACCATAGCGGTTCATTTCTATGGTATGTAAGTCCGCCAACCCGCATTAGGCCAGCGTGGTGGACTATATGGCCTAACCACTCTCAATCGTACTTTCGATTGTAGAGTAGGCCCGTGCCCTGCAGTGGGACGTATATGGGCTAATACAGAAATAGAACTATATGTTTTAGATAACTCGTAATATTTAATCAGGTGCGCAAAATGAAATTAACCATAGCGCATGTTCAAAACATACAATTTTTTTTTTTCAATTTAGTATTAGGTTGTGAATATACTAAAATATTTCCAGGGACCCCAAAACTGATACTATAGAATATGTTATAATATTCGTATCTGCCCGGATAGTGATCGTCGCATACGTTGGTGGAAAAGTCGATAAGTATACGATGCTCGTCATAATACGACGTGCAAGTGTGTGAGGTTTCTGCCAGGGTGGTATATTATTCAGACTGGTGGGAAATAACCATCGATAGAATTTTCCCTAAAGATCTTTGAAATATAATATTAATGAAACAATTAATTGTGGTGAAGTCTATACCTAAATTCGAATGCAAACTTAAAGTTCCTCTCCAATATCTAGCTTATTTATTTTAATGGAATTAATATTGGAATAATAAAATTGAAATATGCAAAATCCTTAGCTACAGCTTACTATATCTATAACTATTATTTAGTTATATCAAATGAAACAAGTAAGACACGAGCTATTTTAGAATTAATACAATATTTTATTGTACGCGACAACAGTTCTTCAAGGTGATGTCAGGAGATAAGTTAAATCTTCATTAGTTTTTCTAAAAGCATACAATACTCCTTTAAATATTGTAGGTACCTAGTAACTATAATTATTACTTATCTCTTTGAAGAACTCCTTCAAACAGTACCTATAACCTTTAATGGCATTAAAACTAGTCCGATTGTAAAATATTACTGCAGGTAAAAATATATAACAATATATTTGCATAAGGCAGACACGAGTCGTATTTCAATAAGCTCTCACAATAAATAAATATAACGATTTGTATAAACATCTATCTATCATTGTCGCCTTTCAAAGAACATTTTTTTTTTTTTTGTAATGGGCGTTCCAAATACACCATTTTAAGATTTTCCTGATGTAAGTGTCGATGCGATGAAGATTCATGAGAACACATCGTATAATAATAATAATAATATACTATGTACAGTTAACTACTAACAAGGGGGTCAATAAAATTCGCACAAATAAATGTTGTACTTCCGATACTATTCCAAGGTTTTCAAATGGAACTAACCCTAAACCAAAAGTGACTCGCCTATTTATGTATGTGTATGACATTTATATTCCAAAAAGCCATATACACAAGATTCTCAATCAGAATGTGTCTAATCTAAACGCTAAAGTTAGCGTGTAAGGTCGAAGCTGTTAATACGTTTATGATTTACCACTAAATTAGCTCTCGCTTCCTTATTATTTTGTTATAAAAATGTATCATAGAATCATGTAATATGGATTTTTTATTGTTATAGTTTATAATTTAAATAAATAATGGGAGTAAGGAAGTGAAGTATATGTATAGGTCAGATATAGCCTTCATAATTTTGGAATACTTTATGCAGGATAAGAATTTGTTACGAATTTAATATTGCTAAATAAGTACGTAGAACACATCCATCCAATTCCTGTATATGTTTTTTGTTTCAACCTAATTGAATCGTTCAACCTAGGATTTGAACTAAGGACCTTACAATAGGCTACTTGACTAGTTTTTGGAAACCATGCCACATTATGAAGTGGGGTCTATAGAGCTTACAAATAAAGGTTATTTTGAATTATGACATCTATATCATTTAAAAATAAATTTACAAAATACACTGAATAATTTCACTGTCAAACAATATGGCATCCAGTTCGTAAACATCCGTTCCACTCATTCTCAAATCAACCATAGATCAATTAATCAATCAATCGTCCGAATGAGATTTTGTCAAAAATATGAAAATTATTTTTCTCTCTTCACATTTTATTACATTGGACATGTTAATATTATTAATTCACGGGTATAAATGGCAAATAATGCGTTTTAAAGGTATTTTTAATATTTAATTTGTATCTATGCCGTTATCAATCCCATTCATTTCCTGTATGTGAGTAGTTCATACTAATGCGTGACGTCATAGCCAATCAAGATCGTTTACGATCACGTGGCACGAACTCAAAATAAATTAAATTGTAATTGTAGTGTTTAGCCAAAATATACAATATTTTTAATGTATGATAATGAAATTTGTTTTAAAATTAAATAATCTACACGGATAGGAACAAATAAGTCAATATTGTTTGTACAGTCAAATAGCCTATACCACAGTCCAAACGCTGCGAATAAACTAATAAGACTTCAATTTGTTTAGTTAAAACATGCACATTTTCGTAAACTACGTAATTACAAAGTTAAAATAAGTTTTAGTGAGTGATAAATGACTTTTAGCCATACTTAACATAGTAGGTTTAATTGCTTATATTTAGTCATCTTTTCCGCAGAAAAGCAAATAACGAAGTAAAGTAAACACCTCAGTTTACTTAGTTTTTTGTTTATTTAATCAATGTTGACGGACAAAACTCACAATGAATCATTTCATCAAGCTTCACGTTGGTATTTCTGTGGGTCATTTTTAAATAATTAAATATAATATAACAGTCGCATAAATAGCCCTAACCCCACCATAAGATCTATTAAGTCTTTTTTCGTGGGTATCAGAAGCTACGAGAGACTTTTCGGTCTCGCAAACAATCAGACCCGAGACAAATACTTATGGGCCATAGTAACATAAACTTGATGTACACTCTGTCTGTCTCTTGTCTTTGATCAAGTAAAATTAACTTCAGATTGCATTCTTGAAGCAGAAAACATTCATGTCGAGTTGCAGAGTAATAAACAATAGGACATACGTTTTCTCCATACAAACTTCAACACAGTATTAAACCCCCGTCTCATTATGATGGGTTGATAGTACTTTGTTAGATATCAGCATGTGCACAATAACTGTAGCTTATAAGTCCCATTGTTATCATATGAATGAGTTAGAAATGCGTACTGGAATGAAAAACATTGATCTTTATATGAGTAGATTTATGACATTGTGAACTTTTTGTAAAGGAGTGGACTCTTTTAATTTAATATCATCAAGAACCGTGGTGCAAAATCAGGCTGGGAAATGCGAATTCGATCCCCGCATCAAGAGTAGACAAGTGTTATGATCTGTAAGAAAAATGGATCTAGGTGGTTGCTCTCATAGATAGAACATACTTTTGTATTTTTTATACAGCTTAAGAATTATATCATGCGTATAGTGTCGTAAAGTTGATACTCCACGTACTGATGGCTGTGAATAACATTTGCTACATGAACTTCATTTGAATTATTAGGTACTATATACCATTACCATACCTTATTCCTACATAAGTTATGAAACTATTGTATACCCGACAATTATACATATTTACTCATAGAACGTGCACGTCGTTACATAATAATTAAGTGCCACTTAACTGTCGAGTAATTCAAGAGTGATAAGATTTTTATTGTACATTTCATGTTTGTTCTCGGAAATATAAATACAAAACCTACTACAATACCTTAACCAAAAATTTCCAGTAAAACAACGTGCAAAAAATTCGCTGTTATCATATTTGATAAAAAAAATAGTTAACTAAAAAATATATTATAACTAAGTTGATAAAAGGAAATTAGCTTGTCCTAAAATGAAGATAACATTCGTATATATTCTATTCGTAATTCTTAATATCTTACCACAACTACATCAGTATGTCCTTCTGTATCAAAGGGCCAACCTCGGGAAGTCAAAATACGAAATCTCCTGTACATGGGCCGCAATGAAACTAGTAAAGCAGATACTACAAATCAACTTACTCTTTCGTATTTTCTATCTGCTGAACAATTATATTTCATGCTAGATGTTAAATTGATTTTATATGAAAAGAACCATGGCGTTCTCCTCTTCTATAAATTTTAGCATTAGAATAAGGCATAAATAAAGGAGTTTGCCCATTTTACTATGAAACTTAGTATCGGTGCGAATATCTTTGTCCCCCCATGAAACCTACTTTTTGTGTAGGGAAAAATATGTATTATCAATAATTGTAGGCCCAGAATTCTCGGAAAAATTAACTTGAAGTCCAATAAAAATATTTTTTTGCCTTAGGCTATTAGGGAACAAAATGTAAAATGAGATGATAATTACTTTATTATATAAAAATCTGTCGGCCGAGATAAAACAGGAAAACGTTTAAGGAGAAACTATAAAAATGTTATAACAAATTTTAAGCAGCATCGGTATCGGAATCTACGATTATTATATTTATATTTGTAAGTAACAAAATGTTATCACCAAGAAACAAAATTGAATAAAATTTCGTGTTTAATATATAGTTTAAATACATATTTAAATATTATGACCTGCTATTTTTACATAAAGGCTTTAGATATATCAATTTGATGCCCAAATTTCACTCAAATCATTTCAGCTGGTATTCAGAAAGAAACATTTGTTATGATTGTTCATTTTATTAGATTTATTCCAAAGTAAATTAGGTGGGTAGAGAATTTACAAAACAATGTATAAAATTAAGGAATATTATCAATACTAACATACTCTCAAAACTTAAAGGCCTTTAGCCTTTTTATAAAATATTTATCATATTATAGAGGAATGAATACACACAATAACAATACATTCTTTACTAAAAATAATTTGGCATAAATTCATCAAAATATATTTTGTACAAAGCATGTTTAAATAACTATAAATAATATTTTACTGTAACTTTATACGCATAAATTGATTTTTATTTATTTATTTATTTATTTATTTATTTATTATTATTTGGGAAACAAACAGAAAATTTAACATGTAAATAACAGACGAATGTTTTACAGAATCCAGTAAAGTTTCCACTAATAAAGTAACACAGATATGAAGAGAGTGAACAATAACATTATTTAAAATAAAAAGAAAGAAAAACGTAACAATATAAAGAAAACAAATAATAATCATCATAATCAATAGTTCTCAATAATATGGAGAAATATTCAGATTTAATTTGAAGATACAATATTTAAAAAATCTAATAATTAAAAAATACTAACCGTTATTTAACTATTTATTTTATAACAGAGCTATATTAATTTCGCATTAACTATTAAACCAAGGCCGGAAATTGTGGTGTACGGAAGTGGAATACAGCATTTTGATTATAATGAATACATAAAAAGGACGATGATGAAAAGGTTAAGGATATTTTCAATATATCTGTTAGATTTTAAAATTAAATAATAAAATATTTATAAAATTATATCCTCTTATAAAAATAACATAATTTAACGATATTTATAACAAATTTTAGAAAAAATAGATAAGCATTCCTAATTAAAATAACATTTATTTTACGTAAACCGATATTGAGGTAAAATATACCTTCACCATATCCTCATGAATAATAAACAGGAAGATAAATATATTATATAATGTATATTACAGGTACTCTACAGTACCTAGTATATTAAAAATAAACTTTCTATATTTTTCTATCAGCCCACAGATTCATTAGTTGGATCGAAGCCTTATTTTACACCGATTTTGCGTAAGGCTTCTTTCGCAATTACATAGGTATTTTCAATCACTGAAATTTGTCTGCCGATACAAAAAGCATTTATGTAAAAATGAAAAGGTACTTTAGTAGTCTTCGGGAAGTTTTTTTTTATATTTACGGTACCTACCTTAATTCCATTTTTAAGCCCCTGACATCGGGTATTCAACATTTCAGAATGATCGAATTAGGAATTAATACGTGAAAGCGACCGTCAAACGATCAAACCGGTCACCCGATAGTAAATGATTACTGTCGTCCATGAAAATGAACATCGCTTGGATCATAAACGTATTGCCGGCCCATCAAATTGGCACGGGAGCAGAATGGAAAGAGAATGGAAAAAAAGGTGGTATTTTTCATCTGGCAATTACACTCGAAACGCAACGCGACAGCAAAGCTGTCACTACATGTTGATCTCTTGTGAGTCAGCGGTATCGCTCCGGGCGAGCCTACCCATTCATGCTGGGTTACAACAGCGCTGCTGTAACACTTCGCAGATTTTATGCAAGGATACGGGTCAATAAACCTTAGGATTTTATGAAATATAAGTGGCCTATCTACTTTTTGAGTATTTATGCCAAGACACCGACAAGACTTGACGAGTCCTATCATTGTGAAAGCGCAAGAACCGAGATTTTCGGTTAACCGTCCTTGGCGCAGAGATGCGAACATTTTCGCTTTAAATTTGATTATTACCTTTTCTAGAAACAGTCAGAGCCATGTCAATAAAATGCTGTGATGATAATGGTTTCCTGCAACTGTCATACAAAACAGTTAAAGTGTGAACCTGGTCCAAAATTAAATTCAAATCATATCTAACCTTCTAACAAGTACAAAAGGTGTGAGATAATAAAATCCGACGTGGCTTAGTAAGAAAAAAAAAAACGACACAAGGGACAAAATATCTGAATTTTAAAACACTTCGACAAACCATGACTAAATAAACAAAAGACGTTGTTAATTAACGATCCCGTCCGAAAATTAAAAGCATTATGTATTATGAGCATATTGGCCATATAAAAAGAAAATTTAAATTCCATTAATAATGCAATTATTTTCGCGCAAGTCAAACGCTTAAGAATTTTGATATTTAAAAATAACCCCAAATAAAAAAATATTATTCGGCCCTAATATCCTATGACGTCGTTCCACGCTGAATCGACACAAAGGCTACTAACACTCACAATAACATACAATAGACAGGATCTTTTGTAAAATAGGTCGTCTGCATTAGGATGAAACCAATTTACCAATGACCGACTAATTTATAATTTGGCTTAACTACTTTTCATACTCAATAACATGTAATCGTCTTAAAAAAATATTATATTAATGTCAAGTAAGTAATTAAAATAATCATCCCTGGTAATTATATTGAACACAACTTACTTTAAAAAATTTCTTCGGTGTAGGAAATAATATTCAATTTAATTTTACCACATCACAATAGGTACGTCGGCGTACAATCCATGACTATAAATCCGTACACATAAACATTGTAATCGAATGTATAAAATCACATTATTCACCACATTCCGTAAAATAAAATTTTTTTTCGGTCTATTTTCCCGCGCTTTTGTAGCCACAGTGCGCATGCGTTAACTTTTTAACTGGCACATTGGACGGCGCCTGTATACAAACTGCTTGGTGGCGAACTACAATAATCGCGCAATCTGTGTATTTTCCTGTCACGCTACGTGAGTTTATTTACCAGTGTGACATATTTCGACGTGGTTCTCAATGTATTCAACCTATTAGCTGTTATGAAATAGTTGTTAAAGCAAATCGATATTAGTTTAGGTTTTAGATCTGGTATTTTTTCTCAGGTATATTGGAAGTATTTCGATCTATGGATAATCTTTAGAGTATTTATAACATAGAGGGAGTGCTGGTACATCAAAAACGTAGATAAAATGGTGGTGCCGAGCCACCCTTTTCTGCCCTCCTGTTGGCTGAAATTAGACGGGTTGTCCAACATGCACGAATTACACGGAAAAAAAAATAAAAATAAATAGTTTAGAACTATGTAATGCCACACAAACTCGTTTTAAAAGGATAATGGCTAAATATACTTTCGGTTATCAAAGGAATTTATATCAATTTGTTGTTAAATAATTAGTTAAATTTTCATTAATATAGGAGCGCTACCAACATTACGAACAAGAAAATATCTGCGTTTTTGAAGACACAAATGTATAACAGCGCTCCCTCTTTCTTTATACCCTAAGGGATGATCCTATAATCTTTTTAAAATAAACTATATCTCAAAATTTTTAATCATATCATTGTGGCTATTTTCTAATAAAAAATACTGACTGTCGTGTATCTAATGTTATCTTTTGATAATAATCAAATAACTTTTTACCTGCTATGTAACTGTACTACTGTAATGCTAATATAGCGATGCATCATCTCGGATCGCCAACCTGCTTCTTTTGTCTAGGATCGAAATTTGTGTCTGGCATGACGATAGACTTGCCTTTCGATATCTTAGGAATGGAATAAGCCCGGCAACACATTGTCATGTATAAGTCTCGTAAATTCCTAATGCGCCTCGTTTCCACGATCGTGACGTCATAGTGACGTAGCCTAAAAAAAGTAACATCAAGCTGGGTCTACGCTAGAGGAGCCGAGCATGGGCGAAGCATCAACCGTACTGAGCCATCATCCATCCGTAGCATATTCGGACTATGCAATGTTTGTTAAGATTGAATATTACTTGTTACTACCATATTAACTTAATTAAATAATGTTAACATGCATCTGCTTATGTTTCAGTAACTTATTTTTTTTTTATTTCATTGTTACATGAATGAGAAAAAATATAACATTTATATTATATACTTAGCCTTAACACTATGATAAGAAACGGCTGACGTCATATGGACTCTAATGTGACAAATTCCCTGGGCATTACGAGGATAACACCACCCTGGTCGTATGCATAACAATAATATTTTTTATTTCAAATAGTTTTTCAAACAATTTGTGTGGCGGAACAATTTCATAAACACGATGCGTCAAAACTTCGTTGATACGTAGACGGATGTCTATCAATATCATTTGTATTATAAATTAAACAGTGTTCGATCAAGGTACGGTTTTTTCAATTATTCCACGTTTCTTATGTGTTGCAATTCATTTATTTCGCGGTCAAACGACTTTTGTAATCATTGTCGTGTTTTTTGTTAGACGGAGTCTGCACAAAAAGTTTTCCAAGTACTTCAATTACCACCAATCTATTTATAAATTAAGAGAAAACGCTAAAGGAATGAATGTTTTACAGTCAAACAAATGGAATAATATGTTAATAAAATTATATCTGTCGATATGCAAATACATGGAAACTAAGCATTTAATTGTAAATGAAAATTAATTATAATATATTTCGAAAACTAATTAACCAAACTGAGTAATTTTAGACTAATCTACTCCAATAAAATAGCTCCATTGTTCGGTAATATTTGTATTGCTTAGTTAATCAAACGAGTAAACGGCCAACGTGTTTAGGGTATAGGGTTTGCGGGTCCCTCGAATTAAAAGTGTACGAGAAAGAAAAAAAAAACAGAAAAAGAAAATGTAACATGATAGCCAGTTTTTTTATGATCAACTAGTATAATACCTCGAATAATTGCTATTGTTTTCCAAGGTAACAACACCGCGTTTCTAGCATCTAAAATTACTTTTAATATATTAACTAGCAGCCCATGCCATGCGTCATGCAGCCATGGTCTGGGTGCAGATGATTTTTGATTCCATTCCACACCAGATAAACGTTATTTTCTTCCACACTGGGCCACCCTGTATATTATACATAAAAACCTCCCACGTGAATTACTCGTATATCTTAAAACCGCATCAAAATCCATTGCGTAGTTTTAAAGATCTAAGCATACATAGGAACAGACTGACCTGAAGCGACTTTGTTTTATACTATGTAGTGATCGTACTATTTACATAATACCTCTGTAGTGGGTTTTAAAAGCATGATCTACTAGCTACTAGATGTTTGACTGTCATGCCAATAGCGTCTGGATGTTTAACTAATAAATACCCCGGGTTTTCGCGAAGGCCAATTAGTGATACTGTTTGTTAAAGTCAATATTTTCCATGGCGGGCGTCCACTGTAGACATTCTTAGAATACCGAATTAGCAGTGTAATAAAAAATCGAATAATACGAGTATATCACCAAAAAGAGTTTATTTATTTTATTGACGTAGAGTTTGACGATGGCTTGCCTTAAAATATGATTTTGTTTTTATTCCACGTTAAAGTATAGCTCAGTAATCACGACATTTAGTTAACTACTTGTTTGAAATATCATTGATGTATAAGTTATAACTCATGGGTAGAAAAGAAAATAATCCGTTATTTTAATTTGGAATAATTACACATTTATCAACTATATATTAATGTACATATATTCCTAAATACAAACCTTAAGTGGTTTCTTGATGTTATATACTAACAATTATTATGTATCTTCCTTAAGAAAAAAATATATAATTATTGTATATAACTAGATAGCGCATTGTTCGTGTGCACGTGACAAATGTAATTAATATTTATGTTTTGCGGTATAGTAACTAACTATTAACAATATAAGTGGTTGTCACTTGTAGTTACATTGAACTAATGTATCTACATGGACGAGCTCGATTTTGTTTTGTTGTCAAGTTTCGAGTTCGAGTCATGTTGTGAGCGAGATTGCTGTGTCTAAATCCCCTTCCCTCCTACTGGATTATTTTTTTTCCACTCTCATTTTCGGAGGACAACAACGCACCCATGATCGTAATGCTGTGGATGTTAATGGACGGCAGTAATCCTTCACCAACATTTGCTTTTCTCATTTGCCGAAACTATGCAGTAAAAACGGACGGTGTTTAATCGATGACTAATTTAAGTATTGATAATTCGAATTGAACTAAACAGTTTCTTGTAAAGGCGCGCTAGTACAGCGCCGCTTATTGGCAACAAATAAAAAAAATATTATAAATCGAATCCGCTTAATTTAAAAGTATAACGAAATTTAATTTAAAACCGTTCTCGTTAATAAACGAATAAACTTCTATAAAAGTTGCTTTTTAAACTGTTGCGTAACAGATGTCAGTTATATTCGATAGGTGATATTTTGTACAACTATGTAAATCTGCTTTATTAAAAAAAACAGTATTTTTTATTATATTTTGACTTTCAACGAAATTCAATATATTTTAGAATGTTTTTAATATGCATATAAAGCCACCTATTAAATAACAACGACGATGAACAAACAACAACGATCAAAGAATGCTTCTCTGAGACAGATTACGTCTATAAGTAATTCAAAACAAGTTTTTTAGAGGAAAACTTTTTCCTGTTGAGTAGGTGTGTAATAAAAATTCAACATGCGTCTGCCCGCGACCCTCAATACACCTATATATACAGTATACCTATTAAACTAACACTCATCTGTATGAAGATTGAACGCAAAACCTGAACACAGGAAGCAAACTGCATTGCCGGTTCACCAATCATTAGTCCTGACTCATGACCGTGATATATAAGTCTTCGATCGATGGCATTAGCAACTCCAGAAGAGTTTTTGTTTTCAACATTCAACGAGGTTACCTACTCTGTGATTCGAAACGAAGTTTGAATGTTTGACCTTCGATGAAAGTTATAAATTTTCGACGTTTAAAAATCATTACTATTCTCTATGATACATATCATTCAATCCGAACTTAGTCTATGCTTACAACTTACGATAGAGAATTCGCACACGTCCAAACATTCGATCTTCGTTTCTTATCAAAGAGTAACGATTTGCAACAAATATTTACAAGTCAAATTAACATTTATATCGGTGTAGAAATCACAAACAAACCCGCGAGCTCTTGTTTCGCAGCAGACATATTCACTACACACCAAGACCAAAAATATGAGCAATTATTTGCTGCTACTTATCAGAATATCATAAATTTATGTGAAAATTCGTTTGTTGATTTTCCTTCTTTCGCGTATCTACCAAAAATATACTATTTTACACAAAGAGAAAGAGAATAACACGGACTAGTTTGAATCCTGGACATATGCATCGAACTTGAAAAAAAATACGGGATTAAGGATTTAGAACCAGGGAAGCGAAGTGCAGGTAAAAGCTATTTCAAAATAAATATGCAGATTCGTAAAACTTTCACCGAGCGGATAACACACTCTCACTACTCTTGCATTAGCACATTTATTTATATACTGTCGCGATAAGATGACAAACCACATTGCACCTGATGCTAAATGCAATGTCTAGATAGTAGATAGAGTGTCAACTGGCTGGAAATGAGTGTGCTACCCAGACAGAGTATGAAAGTGTCACAAATTATTATTTCAACTATTAGCCTCAATTACACCCACTTTTCAACATACTTTTAATCTTTATTTTATCGGTTTAACATACATACAAACTGACGCAAGAGTTGCAAGTGGGTCCCCCGACGTGTAAGCATATATAGTAATGTACTCTGTGGTGTAAGCTCTCAGAAAGGTGAATTCTTTACCTGTTAATCAAACTCGGAATTTCACGAATAAAAATATACACGCTGACACTAAACCGCTGGACATAGAGATTGCGTCATGGCTTCACAGTTCACTCATATCTATGTTTTAGATGAATAAGTACGATTTTTTTGTGCCTCTACTGCAAATATTTATGGTAAACGTAGTTCACGTTACGTCATGTTAAGGTAAAATTAAAGAACCTTTAGACGAAAAACAGCAAACAATCAATTGTGCAAACAGCGCCATTGTTGTGACGCGGCGCTTCACGGAAACTCTTGAATGGCGCCGCGGTTAAGGCGCTAAGTGATGCGGGTTTGATCTCGCACCAATCAATATTTGTATTCGGAGATTAATCGAACCGATTTGGGATTTTGTACTAATCTACAACTTTACACACAAACGATTTCGAAGAAAACATAATGATTGATGATGATGATGAGGATTGAAGGACATTGTAGCCAGAGTAACTACTGGACATATCGAGACTTTACATCTTATGTCTCAGGATGGCGAGCACAGTGGAGTGCTAAGCATTGCTTTGTAATTGAAGGTGTTATTTGGTTTTCCTGCTGTTCATAAGCGGTCGCAGCGCTTACCATCAGGAGAACGACATGCTCATCTCGCCATTCATTGCGATAAAAACATATATTCAAACTTCATAATTACATTGTTTTATAATTATTTTCTATGAACACTGTTACACTAGACTTTTTGACAGGTAGTTGTAGTTCATTAGTTACTTGAGGAGTGTCTGTGAATTAATTATAGCCCTGTACTATATTTATTCTTTTGACGAAGTATATGAATAATAAACTGAACATTCCTACAATATTTGTCGAGGTAACCCTAAAACTGAATGTAGGAGAAATTTATATTCACACAGAGGTTCCGCAAGTTTCTTGGGCATAATGATAACTTCCTTCCAAGGGTTGCTATTGTAATTATTATTAAGTCGTAAGAAAATCGCACCGTTCATTCTGACCCTGTTCTTATACGACTTGTTTAATTAGATACAAATATATTTGCAGCAAAAATCCCAACAAGCAAACAAACCTCGCCAAACAGCAGTGTAAATGCAAAATGCCGTATCACTTTAAATAGTATGTTTATAATACATTGATAAGTGTTGTTAGCTTTTTTCTGATGGAATAAAATCTCCCAAATGGATAGTGACGACCACATAACTTGTTAAGAACATGTTTCAAACTCGACACTCAAAGGGAAATCCCCAACACATGGATAAAACATGCAACAAAAACTTATATTACTTTGCAAATTTACGTACCTACTCGTCTATTTTTTACCGTGTAGCGTTTACGATACGAATCATAATTATAATTAGATACTCCCAGTTGTGTGAAAAGAGATTTTATCAATAATATTCTCGGCCGGTTTTCACAGCGTCATCAAGAAGGTAAACGTCCGCGTCTCTTTAAGGCAAAAGCTAAAAACGGAATATCTATAAATATGACGATAAATTCACAACAGAAATCTTGCTCCACGACTACAAACTTCAAATCTGCAACAATCCATAATTATGAACAGAAAAAGTATGAAAATATACTTTTAATTTCAAATAAAACGTTTTTGTCGGTACTTTTTGTAAATAATGTTGGCACGTTAATACGTTGTGTAGGCTATCCGTTTTAAAACTGTAACAGAGTAAAATATATCTCATATATCACAAGACTTGGTTATAAACGTTCGTGGCGTCTTTTAATCTGGAACGCATTTTGCTTTTATTTGCAGTTTTCCTTATTTCCCCCGTGGTGAAGCAAGGGCTGAATGAAAGAGAGGTTAGAGCGCATAGCCGTTCGGAATCCGCAATGAGGTGAACAATGGATCATCCGGATATTGCCTGTCAACCGAGCTACCTACACGAGAACCACTAAACGATACTAGGTCAGCCACTGGACCGCTGGAAATGTTTCCATTATAGATTAACTTAAAACAACACGTGATGCTCGTGTGCACTTTTATCCCATATTTCATGGTTAAATGTTTAATAGGTGTGCAAGTTATATTTTTATTTTTTAAACATGATACTTTATATCATGATTAACGTTGATAATTAGGTAAATCATTTTATAACCCAGCAATCAGTATACTTTTCATTAACAAATAAAATCGTAGATTATTCTCAATGTATATGGATTGGTAACATATTCACTAGATTTGTTGACGGCCTCCGAGCGCAAGTGGTTAGACGCCGCCTGTAAAACGAGAGGCCGCGGGTTCGATCCCCACACCGAGAAAAATGTTTGTGCGGCCCACAAATATTTCATTCGGATCTCGGTGTTTGTGAGACCGAAAAGTCTCTCGTAGTTCCTGATACCCACGACACAAGGCTCAATCTTAGTGTGGGGTCAGGACTATATATGTGACTGTTGAGTTTTATTAATTTTATTTATTTCATTTCATACAACTTTCAAATTGTGTTGCCAATGTACGTTTTTTGAAATCCGGCAAATTAGGTATGCCGGGTATTAAGGTTAGGTTGTTAACTATTATGATATGAGGTAATTAATTAATTATTAAACCACAGCATTTCATCTACAGTTTTCTTAGCGTAGTCAACTATTAATAGTCAACATCAAATATTTTATAACAAATTGTAATAAAAATATAAACAACATTTTGTATACGCCTAAGTTCACACAAAGAGATATGAATCAGTATCGAGACGTTACAGAGACTGACGTAAATAAATGATCCAAGACGTCGAGGACAATCCTAGGGGAAAGGGTCATCTGAAACGCTTCAAGAATTCACAATGGACGACCTCGAATATTTATTATTTATTACGCTGTAGTTACACCGCATCTACACGACTCGTTAACTGCTAGGCCGAAAATGCTTTTATGTTTATCAATGTTGCTGTTTAGAATGCAGCGTACAAATACAATATTATGGATTGAATTTGGTATTATATTTTGGTTTGGCGTTTGCACAATAGATTCGTAGGTACTAAATGGGTTTAATATTAATAAAACGATATCAACTTCAGCCATGGGAGATCTATTGCTGATCAATAGATTGGCTTTCTTCAATAATATGAATGACTTTCTACAAACAGCTACAATCAAGCGAATCCCGCAACCCTTATAAGGTTGTGCGTCTATCTTGGTGTTGGAAGCCCGACGCTATGCATGTGTGCTGCCTATAGCTGCGTCTTTTACTTGATTGATCCAGTACCCACAAGCTAGTATCTCATTATATTTTAGGATTTATGATATTTGAGAATCCTGGTACCTGTGATTAAGCCGCTAGAAGTATCAGCTACAAAGAAAACCTTACAGCCGACACCAAGAATATTGCTTCACGTTGGTTTTCTAGATAGATTAATATTTTTGAATAATTTTCAGCTTACCACATAACGTTAATACATATTACATTATGGTGTAAACTGAAAATTCTGCCAGGCGAGGTAAATTAAGAATGAAAGAAAACCAGAGTAGGCTAATACATAATTTAAAAACAAAAAAGAAAAATGTTTGTTTCGTGTGTGGTTTGTGAATATAAATTATAATCACGAAATAAAGTACATGCAAGAGTCACTGCATGGACAAAAATTAATCAAGCGCGAATTGTATTACAAAAGGCAATGGACAATGGTTGGTTACGGTCGGCACTCGGTACCTAAAACTTTTGTTATGCCCACACCGGACATAAAGGCATTATATTCTCAATTACACTACATTGTAAAATCCAAGTTTCAAATAATCGCAATCAAAATAGTGAAAACAAGTTTGATAGTACACTATTAAATTAAAGTATCTTTGATATGACTCCTCATAACAGCATAAAAGAAACAGAGTTTGAAAAATAAAATAACCCTCGGAAACAAAGCAATATTATCAAGCACCTTGGAAATTAATATATATTAGGGTAGACGAATGTAAGTCGTAACAAATGAATTTGTAAAGAAAAAAAATTATCTACACTGATGTGCTGTTTGACGGACACGAGTCATTTCGAATCCCCCTATATCTAAGTTGCGCTCACAGCGCTATTCTATCAGGTTTTAGTTGTAGCGAGCTGATGGTGCATAATTATCCCTAAAGGTTTTTCAACTGCGTTTATTTTTATTACGATACGTTTAATCTTGCATATAAAAAAATATTACGATTACTATCTCTCGACGGTCAGCTGATTAAATAGGCCTGCACAAAACCAGATACTTGCGCAAAAGTTTAACTCGAAATGCGACATTGGAACAGTGACCACTATGGCAGGTTTTCCGACATAGTATATAGATAGTCATGAATATCCTACGAATATCGCACATTACACGGAGTTTAGCCAAAACTCAGTGCATGGCGCATATTTACAACGTAGTTCGTAATTATAATTAGAGCCTTCCAATTGAGTGATAAGAGATTTGACAATAATAAAATTCTCATAGTAGTCAAGAAGGCAAATATCCGTTTAAGACAAAAACTATAAATGGAATTTCTAAGTCACGTAGTAATTAAATCGTGAATATTATACTATCGAAATATTATAATATTATAGAATAGCAAGTTATTACATTTTAAAAGATAAACATAACCTCCTGTTCGCAAGTAGGACGAGAGCCGGAGGTTGTTTGTTTATTTTAGGGTTTACCCTGACCGGATAGTGGCAGTGGCGTAACAATAGGGTGGCAAAGTGCGCAAAATGCCACGGGCCCCCGGCCTAAGGGGGCCCCCGGACCGGCAAGGCCCTGGTCTGACAGGGTCTCAGGCCCGTCAGATCCCTGACTTGATAGGGCCTCAGGTTCAAGCCCGACAGGGTGTGAGCAGATAAGAATATAACATTAATAACGAAATTATTAATAATAAACAGTTGATTACATTTTAAACATACCAAACATTTCTTCATCATGTATTTGATTTAAATGTTATATTTTTGTTTCATTATAGTCTAACAAATACGATGAAGTGAAACGATTTGTGATTGAGAAAGGTTCACTGTAAACCCAGAGACCATTGGGTTAACAAGAGACAGCGCCTATAATTAAAAAATAAATGAATAAAATAATAAACAAACGCCCCTACGTTTCGGTGACGATATAATCTTGATGGCGGAATCGCTGGAGGAGCTGCAAAAAATGTTGGACGGTCTGGATTCAGTCTCACAGCGAATAGGTCTAAATATTTACTTCGACAAAACCAAAGTAATGATCCACCCTCACCTTGATCCAACCTTTCGCTTTATGTGGCCACCACCTCGTTGTTGTATATACTTAACTGGGGCTTACCCTTTAACGAGGTAGAAAAAACTTTGAGAAAGAGGCTACGAGTCTTCTCGTCAGCTAACACTTTTTTCCCAAAAGCTTGAAAACGATAGTTTACAACAAGTGCCTACCAGAGCCTACGGTACCTACGGTGCTAAGCTCTCACAGCACGGCTGGTCCAATGGCTTATGGTCGCTCAGCGAGCTATGGAGCGTGCTATGCGTGGTGTCTCTTTGGAAAATAAGATCCGTAATGAGCTGATCGGACAGAGAACCAAAGTTATAAGACATAGCATACAGACTTAGCAATCTGAAGTGGCAGTGCGCTGGCCATATCTTGTCTTGTGTTCTTGAGTGGAAACCGCGTCTTGGCTAACATAGTGTAGGACGCCCGCCACTTAAGTGGAGTGACGATTTGCAAAAGGTCGCTACCACATGCTGGATGCGACAAGCTGATGACAGGGTGAAAAAAAATTTGAAGGAGGCCTATGTCCAGCAGTAGACAGCAAAAGGCTGATGATGAATGTTTGAGTTGAGGGTTATGACGACTAGAAATAAATTTTAAATGCGCTAAAGAGATACGAAACATCGAAAGTTCACTTAATTAAAACAAATACCTTTTCGTGGCCACAGAGAAAGCGCAGATAGTCGTAATAAATCAGTTACTAGCATAATGTGATACTAATTTAGAGGAATGGTTAAATAAGTCCAAGGGCCAGATAAAATACTTAAGTCCGAAAATTCAAAAAAGAGCTAATTGCTGTTTTGTGCCCAAAAACTCCATTGTATTTGATACTCCAGATTTTTCTAAAACAGACCAATTATGTGAAGTTTATCGGTACTATGTGATAGAAAGAAATGTAAATGGAGTTACAAAAAGCAACATACAGTCGAATTGAGAACGTCCTCCTTTTTTTGGAGTCGGTTAAAAACACTCTTTAATCATTATTAGAGAAACCTTTTTAGATTTTATGCAGTGATATTAGATCATAATCCAATGACAAATATGAAGCCATGTCATTAAAAGATTCTGTGCTCTTCTGTATAATCCCATATAAGTGCCATTGCAGGGCACGGGCCTCCCCTACGATCCAAAGTACTATTGAGATTGGCTAAACCATTAATTATAGTCCACCACGCTGGCCCAGTGCTTTCCATTACCGTCATAGTGCATGGTGATTGACGATCCATACACACATAACTCCGAAAAGTTAAAAGTGTGCCCTGGGATTCAAACCCGCGACCACCGTGAACACGTTGGCGGCTGCGCCTGGTCCAACAGGCCACCACGCACTTTAAAATATATCAAAAAAACGAAACTACAATGTAATTTTTTTTTACATTTACAAGGGGCCCCATTTGATGAATTTTGCCACGGGCCCCCGATAGGGTAGTTACGCCACTGGATAGTGGATAGTGTAATCCATTCAACTAATTATTATGCTATTGTGTACATACGAGTACATATGCTCGCCGATCGATATTCTAGTTGGATCGCACTACACTTACTATCATTACTCGATTCGGTCACTTTGCAGTGTTAGTATATAAAAATTTAAACTAACGCCTGCATACCCCTAAGAGGTAGTTGAGAGTTAGCAAAGGTTTTACTTGTACCACTCATAATTCGTAGCGCTTATATCCGTTGAAGATGCAATAGAGGCGCTCCCATCTTCATCCCCGGCTCAAGTCATAGTCCCGGGCAACTTACATAAGCTTTTAATTTAACACTTTCACAATAGATTATTCAACCCAGATATATAAGACGGGATCTCACAGTCCAACGTTTAGAGCAGAGGTCGGCATCCTGCGGCCCGCAAGTCACATGCTGCTCTTTGGATGGGAAGCTACGGCTCTTTAATACGCTAGTACAATTTATTTAAAAAGAGAATACTAAAAATAATTTTAAATCGATTAATGAAGATTAGGCACCTTTTCTATCTCTCAGCCAATAATTGTCCTCGCTTTTTACCGCTAGCCTTCCGTTCCTAGCCGTGACAGGCATCGTAACAACTTTCGGAAAAAAAATGCGGCTTTTTAAAAACTTAGAAATGTTGTAAATTGTAAATTTTGGCTCTTCCGACTCAAAAGGTTGCCGACCTCCAGCCTAGACTGTCAGCTATTAAACCACTGACGCAATGCATAATTTATTGTTGATGTATGTTTTGCTGTGTAACTTTTAATTTCATAAATTAGTTTTAATACTTGGCGCCTGAAATTCCTACATACGAGTATTATTTTATCAACAGCTCATCTTGACAAATAGGAAAATATGTACGTCAACGCTTTTTATCGCATAGTAAATAGCCACATACACTTTTTCTGCTCGTTTTTATGACCAAATTTTGTTAATAGCTATCGATTATGTGGAAAACGTTAACATAGCTGATGTTGTGTCGAAATAAGTTTCTTAGGACAGTATCCTACTGTGCTAGATTGTCATTTATGTAAGTACGAACTCAAGCCTAAGGAAGGAAAAAGGTAGTCCTACTATCATAATTACATGAATATATTTCAATGCAAAGCTTGAAATATTATAACAATTTGTCACTTTGAGAAATAAAAGGACGTAAAATGGATGTAGAAATAAAAAGGTACGACATTAATATATTTTATTTGCCTTCAAAAAAGAAGATTAGTTCCCAAATTAAATAACATACGTAATCGTTAATTTATGGGACATCTAAATATTACATAATATTATTGATGGACGAATATACAATGAAGCCAAAAAAAATTTGGTACATCAACAACCAATGGAAACTTAATTCCAACGGGAATTTATCATTAATAGATTTCAATGTTTTTATTAAAACAAAAGTTCGGCTGCATTCAATTAAGGCTAAAATAATAAAATATTCATGGCTTTAACAACGAACCGAAATTAACAGTCGTTTGGGAAATCAGGAATACAGTTTTAAAGACCAACTGAACATAATTAATTTTATTAGTAGAATTTAAAAAATAGTTTACAACGTTACTGTTATGCCAGACACAAATAAAGAAACGGCAAAACCAGTTTTCATGGAACTTTGAAAAGAGGTTTTTATTTAAAATTAATAAATCACTATTAGGTATATCAAAAGTCTATAGCATCTTTATGCTATAGACTTTAGATCATTAGAAAATATTTACTTTTTTCCTTAAGTTCACAAGACCGCTTACGACCATATTTAGAAATGACGAATCCAATTAACAGAACAAGCTGAACACTACTGTTCTATTAAGGTGCGACAAATTTAGTTTTCTATACATGATATTTTAAAAACTTGTACCTAACAGGTATAAGTTTTACTTTCGTAGTCAGGCTGACAAAGTTTTTATAGATGACTTATTAAAGCTTTAATCACAGATGCTTTTGCCCATAGAATTTTGCCTGATTCCAACAGTAATAACAAAGACAATTACAGATACCGAACATTCGGGCATAGAGAACTTCCCTAAGACTTCGTAACTTCTAGTCTTCCTAATGTATCAAGGTGCAACTGAGCATGAACTATGAATCTAAGCGTTCCAATTAAATTAAAGCGAGTAAAAAGGCCTTCATATATTATGGAATTTTGGTCGGCGAGCTCGTCAATATACTGGATGAATTTGTTGAATATACTCTTTCTATTTCGGAACAAACCGCGTATTATGGCTATCCCACGCCTGTTATGATAATATTTCTATAAATAATAATCCCAAGTCGGAGTGTCAAATTCATCATTTTAACCACACCCCAATTTATGTTATTAACACGTATAGTATATGCATTCTAAAAAAATACGATTAGTACACAGATTACAGCATAATAATAATGATTCGTAACCGACTGCATGTATTTAAAATATACCGTTGCATTTATCCTCACTATTAGCGTAGCAGCTGTGATAACTCATCCACCATAGTTTCTAATAACGCCGGAAGAAATTATTCTAAGGAAAAAGATTAAAGAAACACAACATACACTTAATAATATTTTATTTATCACAGAAAATCACAATTCTTAAGTTATTTTACAAAAATGGCCCCCATCCGAAGTACATCTGGCAGAGGTTGTCGATACTCGTCGCTTCTGCTATCAGATGTTCCACTTGACCTTCTGGAGAGAGTGAAAGAGATAATTGCTTCGTTTTTGTTTTCACCTGCGGAACCAAAATATTAAATTGGTTAGTAATATTTCTGAATATACCGTGTGTAAGATAACTGAATTGCGTAATTTTCACCCAATACTTTTTAATCAAACAATTTTATTGATTTTACTAAGAATAATATATATTTTTTTACATTTTAACAAAATAAATATGTAATTCGCACGACTTTTTAATTCACTTTGAGCGAAGAAGACAAAACATTCGATAACTAAAATAGGATTATAAACTGTCAATGAATAAGGCCGTATATGTAGTAATGTGTTTCTACAATGATACAAAGTTAAATACGTCTTTGTTTTGTAAATTGTTATATTATGTCATGGCTCACATAATATTACGGATTGTTTTGTAGCTTCAATGAAAACATATTGTTTTTGTTACGCTTTGTTCTCATAACATTATCTATTACCATAACACGTTTAGGATTATATTAGCGTAATATCATAACTACACTAAAATTTAGTATACAATGTCTACCTCTACGATATAACAATAATTGTAATAGCCATGACGCTGCACTGGTTACGCGGAAAAACAATTGCAAATCTTACGATTATCCTGTCCTGTCTACTATTTTTTCATTATCATGGTCAAGACATAATCGTGTCAATTTTATTACGTGACTTATTAAAAATAGAAATATATTAAGTCATCTAAAAATATAGAACATATCTATTTATTAACGCATTGTTAGAGATGTGTTTTTGTAATACAAACAACAAGCATTTATACTCGTTATCTAATGGTATTAACATTTCCAAAATAACAAAAAGTGAAGAGAAAAAACTGTTCCTAATATATTGACAAAAACGGGTTCGGACGCCAAAGACGATCTTTAATATGAACTTCACAAACTTTTTTTGCTTCATATTTCAAAGAAATGTACGCTACAAGGTAAAAACAGACGCTAAAACTTTTAACATTTTAGCAACTAGGGGCCCTACTATATTCATCCGAACGAACGAAGTTCGAAACTTCGTTCGGACGATCGAAGTTTATATACGATACGAATGTATCTACTCTGTAAAAGTTCGAAGTTGTATAACGTACATCGTAACCATAAGTCAATTACGACCATAAATATTTGTAGGTACATTCGTATCGTATATAAACTGCGATTATCCGAAGTATCGAACTTCGTTCGTTCGTTCGTTCGGATGAATATAGTAGGGCCCTAGGGGACATGCCATGTAGACTATAGTTATAAATCTTAAACCTAAATTAAACTTATACTTTCAAGGCCATCTAGAGAACCATACAGATAGGTTATTATTATCGACACAATCCAATAATAAATTCTATTAATAAATAAAAAGAAACAAGAACAGTTATCAAGGCCTTCGATACTTTTCACAATAAAATCCCATTAAGGAAGTGCATGAGAATAAAAATACTATTACAATTGTAATTATTGGATATTCATTATACGGAAATACGTGATTTAGTTATTGTTGAAGGATAAGATTCCGCATTGCGTTCGGTGTATTACTTGACCTGTTCAATACTCAATATCTTTATTGAACACCACATGTTATAAAGATGTTCCAATTTTATAGAACGGTACAATGTAGACCTTGTTGGGCACGGCAATAAGCTCAAATGAAGTGAAGTGTACTAATAAATAAGTAAATACACCCAACAGTCATATACATAGTCCTGACCCCGTACTAAGATCCAGACTTGGATCTTGGGTGTCAGAAACTATGAGAAACTGTTTAGTCTTACAAACACCCAAACCCGAAACTAATACCTGTGGTCAAACAAATATTTTTATCAATTTGGGGATAACCCGGTGCCTCTCATTTCACAGTCGGCTTCTTACCAAATGTGCCACGAAGCTGTGCGGAAAGCGGAAAATCAAGTAACAAATCGCTATAGCAGGTATAAATCATTTATTTTTAAATTGTGCTCATGTTGCAGTCATTACCGATAATTTTAGTGCTATTATAGAAAAGTCCAAACAGATTTAAATGGGGGACAACTTTATTTCCCGATAAAAGGAAGGAACCGAAAACATACACACGCACACGCACACACACACGCACCCGCACACGCACACGCATACGCACATGCACACGCATACGCATACGCACATGCACATGCACACGCACACGCACATGTACACGCACACATTCACACACGACAAAAGACTCGATATTAGTGTGGGATCATGACTTTGTATGTGACTGTCGAGTGTATTTATTTTTTATTTACTACATACACATATATATCTATAACGAGACGCACCATCCCGTTGAGCCGCTGTCGTATGTGGTGCAGGTTGTGCAGCGCCTGCTCGTTGGTGCGCTCGGCGGCGTCGGCGGCGCGCGCGCGGCCCCACGACACGAGCGGGTCGTACACGAACGGCTCGATCACCGACATCAGCGCCGCCGTCTGCGCGCGCAGCGCACGCATCACCGACTCGCAACTCTTCCTGCGAACAGAGCCACTGTCAAGGGCGGATCCAGGGGGGAGGTCATGGGGGTCATGACCTGGGCTAGCTCAGATTGACATAATTTATTTACTATCTCGTTGATCAAATTTATAAGCAATAGTATGTGTCGATAAATAAAGTAAAAAAGTGTGTGAGTTAAAAAATCGTTATTACGAAATCGAGACTTGAAATCGGACAGTAGTGTAAATGCACTGCTAGTTTTCGGATTGAAGGGCATTGTAGCCAGAGTAACTACTGGACATATTGAAACTTAACATTTTATGTCTCAGGATGGCGAGCGCAGTGGAGTGCCAAGCATTCCTTTGGCATTCAAGGTGTTGTTTGGTTTGCTACTGTTTATGAGCGGTATATTAAATACCTGAACATTCCCTCGTGTTTCAAAGGCCCCATGGCGGCTTCCATGTTGTGTGTCAAACGGAACGGCACTCTCTCCGGCCATTGAAACGCCTCGCCTCTATTGAACAGACAGTTGAAATCCACATGCACGGTGTCTCCGTTTGTGGAGTCGAATGATATGTTCTCGCCGTGACGGTCGCCTAGACCTACAAATAAGTAAAACAATGAGGATATTGCGCAATAGTATTTAATCGAATAGTTCACTTATAGATGAAATGGTGATTGTATATAAAAAATAGAACAAACGAAGCGATAAAAGAAATCATGATTTAAAAGATTTTAAAGAAAAAAAAAAGATTTTTTGTTTCTGAGAATTATTTAAAAGTTTTGTTTCTTAAAAACACAACCGAATGACGAAAATTAAAAAGGCATTTTATGCATATCCCTAATTTATTTAAACTGTTACCACCATATAAACGAACCAATCAATAATCTTACCCAAAATATATCCAACCATGGACATGACAGCCGATGTTCTGATATACGCAGACCTGGCCTGGTACCATCCGTAAGGGTCGGAGAACACTCGCCTGAACCACTCCTGCAGCACGGGCGGGTGGCGCGGCAGGAGCTGCTCCACATATATCCGTCTCTTTTTATCCAACGGGTCGGTACTGCTGCACATAAGCTCTTTTAGCTCTCGATTTGTCGTCTGTATGCCTGGGATACAAAGTAGAAAACATTGAGTTGAATTTGCGTCCCCTTACATAATTTAACGAAAAAATATATTTAAGTAAACTTTAATATACATACAATGCCTTTTTTTTGCAAAAATTTCACTAAACTACCACCCGGCTTCGTTGTCGGTAGCTGTCTTGATATACCCGGTATGTGTGGCAAAGTACATATGTATACGGTTGTACTAGCGGTTTGCATAAACTATCTTACGTTACGATAGCGTCCATGTCAATGATTTTTACGTACATTCGCAATCGATATCCAGTATATTGACATCACATTGATATCATAAAACCAATGGCCAAGATTTTCGCTGTTCATGGAGTAATTACATTAGAGGGGAACAAGACTATGATGCAAAAAAGAGCGCTAATTCAGTATCAGTATGTCATTCCTGTTCATTCCTACGCAGTCAGAATATCACTAATTACCTTTATGCCAAATACACACACGAGAATTTTGTTCGCAAAATCCGCTCAAGGACAAACCTCATTAGTGTAGAACCTACCTTTCTGTTTATAAACATGTAGCAGCGCTGGCCTTAGTCCCACAAGACTAGGCACCCACTCAATAAGCCCGCACTCTTCGTTCAATGGGAGCACGCTGTATGTGCGAATGTACAGTCTGCGTCGCCGAGTATCGGGAGCATCCTGTAGGAACCGGTTGACGACGCCGTTGAACTCCATCAGACGGTAGTCCTTTCGCAGGTCATCGCGGGGTTTCAGCATTATTATGTAGCTTTTGCCGTCTGATCCTGTGACAAATATTATATTTAGTTTGGTATTTATAGTAAGTTGCAGTATGGGGGTAAGGTCTGTTTTTCAAACGTTACCACTTGCCCATTATTCTAAACTTTAAATATAAACCATATATGCCTTGAAAGCAGGTCATGCACACAATATACAGGAGTAAAACTCACGTGTTAGTTTTTGGTATGAGGTATAACTTTAATCAGTAAATTATGTTAATTGTATATAAAGGTTTATGTTTTAAATAGCATTTTCTAAACCTAATAATATAAAATAAATAATAAGAACACTTGATACAAAAAAAATACAAGAAAGAAATTTGAGAATATATTTTGTACAAAAGATGTCAAAATAAAATATTACCTGTTAACGTAACTTTTCTAGGCTTTTGCAACGAAGGTAGTATGCTGACGGCTTCTTTGATACTAGCGATGTACACTGGCGGCTGTGTAGGAATGTTGAAGTCAATGCGCTCTTGTCGCGCCGCCTTGGAAGGCAACACTATCTTGCAGAACTCTTGGAACGGCATCATGATGTGGCTGAAGTCTTCTCCTTTTAGTAAACGTGGTAGTGTTGGAACTATTGCCGATACTGTGGTGCTCTGGAAATAATAATTATTATTATTTATTCAAAAACATGAGCTGGCCTAGTATTACAGTATTTTTGAGAGAAAAGTAGTCCAAGTAAAACAAAATACAAAGAAAATTTAATAACAATAAACATTATGCGTTTGTTTTTTTACTTTTGACATTAAATCATTAATTGTATTTTTTCTTTTTTTAAGCATTTTTCACGGTCCAATATTTGAAAAGTTTTTTTTTAATATTTGTAAAGAATTTCATAAGCATTTTTAATTACGACGCCCATTTGAATTGGAATTGTTTTAATTATTCTAAACATAACATTGTATTGTTCATTAATATAAAACAATATGAGACTAGATTACATGCAGATAGGAAGCGTCTTCGCTATTGTTTACATTCGTAAAATATACGTTTCAATTACTAGTACGTCGTAGTATTTTAATGACCATACGAGTATATTATATTGCTTATTTGAATTCATAATTATTATAACAGATTTACATAAGCCAAGATGCATAAGGTAGGTTTTAGAAGAACAAAAATGTGTTTTGATGAACTGCTCAAACATTGAATAGAATGTAATTCTATATGATTTATGACTAACGTGACCATACGTCCCGATTTAGGCGGGACAGTCCCGCTTTCAGGGAGTCTGTCCCGGTGTCCCCAGCAAGGCCTACATAGTCCCGCTTTGCAAACAGACCAAACGATGATCAAAAAGTATTTCCTCCTCGAAATGCTTTATCAGTAATCAAGTAGTTTTAGTTCTTTATCAGTAAGTAAGTAGTCAAATTATTCCACCACTTTCGTAAAAAACAATCTTGATTTAAAAAAGTTTTCCACAATTACTGAGTACGTTATGTGTCTGCCTGGAAGTCACACCACTACTGGGGCTTATAAATCGTGCCCAACTAATTATTTTGTGTTTAATGCTATGATTATTTTTTGTAATTCGGTCTTCTTTATTAAAAACTTGTAAAACACCAAAAACTTTTTATTATTGTTTAATTCCATAGATGTCCCGCTCTGGCACAAAAAATAAATGGTCACGTTATTTATGACCCACAAAGATTCTCTGTATTATATTATATATCTCAAAACAGCTTCTATACATGTTTTTCTAAAGGTTAGATGTTGCCAAATAAACTATCTTGTATTTATACATCATTTCTTTTTCTACTCACATTTGCAAAATGTTAAATGGAAAATATTCTTACGCACTTTTTAGGCCGTCACTAAATCATAAAAATTCCACGGTGTTTCAAATAATATCCAGAATATATGTCAGACTATTCTCGAAATTTTCCAATCTCAGTAATATTAAATATCCTATTACGGTTAGATAAATATGTATACAAAACGAACATATGCATACTACCTAATCAATTATAAGCGCCACGAGTTTTTATCACCTACGTTTGTGACATTCGTAAAGTACAAATGCAAATAATAATATGACAATGCATAATTTAACAATTAGCACCATCGTGTTAAATCTAATCTGAAGGTTATTACGGGACCATGACAGTGGTCAATAATACGTAACAAAATCTATTCTTTACCACACTTCCTTCTGAGAATATTTTTTATTTAAATGAGATTTTTAATATCCAAGGTTGTATTTTATAGAAAAATCTATATTCTTATTTGTACTGAAGCGAAATTAATTCGGTTTAAAGTTGGAGTGGATTAAATTATACTTGTGTTACAAGAAATGTTTGTCAACTTTTGCTAACTAAGCGAGTTTTTTTTGATAAACAATGAAGCGAAAGATCACATTAGACACTAATAGATACTCCTCCTAGATGGTCTTACATATAACATCCTATACACTGCAGTCATTTTGCCGAGCCATACTTAAATTAGTCTCAGAAATCTTCTCACGTCATAAACCATTTGGAGCGAGATTTGCGAGATCACAAATAGTATGGAATGTATCCACTGGTACTTACATTAACATGTCTGTCGATATCTTTATTGCACAGCTCGATGAGTTTCTCGGCGAGTATAGTGAAGTCTTTAATAAGTTTGTTAATGGCGGGTTGTTTGAGCCGCGAGTCTGCCAGTACTTCGCTACAACGCTTGATCCGTTGCGGGTAGCTCGACTTTATCACTGACAACATGTTCCATAGTGTGTGTTGAGGGTATGCCAGGATCAACTTCACTATGATAGCTTTTAATTGCTGGTACACCTGCCGGAAATACATACTTATTAATTTTTTTATCAAAAGGCTAGTTGGATTGGTGGTATCGATGCGCTAGCTTGTGGTTTGCTAAATAACCATATTAGGAATGAAATGGTAAATAACTTGGAAATAAGACTTGCGTAATGCCTCTGGTAATAGTTAATAGTTGCTGCCATAAATTTTCATCATTTCAATAATCCGTAGACATGATTTCGACATGACCTCGGTATCGATATTTTCTGACGTAAAAAGTACCCCAATCATAGTAATAAATACCTCCTTCACCGGGTGACATATCCTTGATACAATTTGCGAGAACGCCGTCAAGTAAAGGTACAGCGGAAGTTTCTCCGAGTACGCTTGTATGATCTCCGTCATCTTAGCCAACATTCGGTATGAAGATGTGTCCGACACTGATACTTCCACGTCTAGCCTGCAAGAAGACACGCAATTTGATATTTTTCATGTCATAGGTGTAATAATAATCTTTCGATAAATTCACATGGAGACTTAAATTTTCGGAACTGCTATAAGACACTCGCAAAAACCATAACAACTTAAACACAATTAAGTGCACCTATAATAAATAAACGATTAGAATTATGTGGTATACAAAACATCGATATTTCATGTTAAAATTATCGATGTATCTAAATTACCAACTATCGAATTCGATAGGAAGAGCATTGCGACCACTAATCAAAACCATTGGTTGGTTCATTTCATCTTGTATGTATCACATAAAATACATATCGATAATCTCCATCACTATCCCCAAACAATACGTACCATAGAGACAGCATCCGGGGCATGCTCTGGTACAGGTACTTGTGTCCGTACTGCAACGCTTTGCCGTAGCTGTTGAGAGCGTGAATCCGACGGGACATGTCCTCGCTTGTATTGGACGAGTCTTTGTTGCTCACTTTCTCGTAATAAGCACCCAGGCATACCTGGAACAAGATGTCAGAATTATATAAAATACTACAACGAATTAATACAATAGTTTTTTTCTTTGTACGCAATAAGCGGCATGTTCCACTATGACGAAATACTCAGTATCGAATGATTGCACAGCAAAATAAATAATTTTGAACAGCCCAAGATAATTACTTAAAACTTTAATCTCTCGCCAATCTAATCCCTAGCATATGATCAGATGCAGCATTTACTTCAACTGTTCAATATGCAAACGCTACAAATATAAAAATATACATGTTCCTTTTTAAATTACAGTATTTATGTGTAAAGTAGGTAAAAGAACAAACAGGTCGGTATAACGCAATACAGGGCAGTAAGAAGTCTACTTACCAAGCTCTTCTCCCACTGGTTAAACACCTCGACGGACTCTTTATAATATCCTATGTTCACGTCGACGTCCACATTAGTAGTCTCGTCATTGTATTTAGCTATTAGCAGCTTTGCCTTAGCGCATATTTTCCTAAAACAATATAAATACATTTTAAATTGTCTCGTTCGCTAAAATTATCTTCAATTATCTATATCAAAAAATATTTATTGAAACACAGGCACACACACATTCACGCGACGTGCACTCGCACGCACCAGCACACACGCAAACGCACACTTATGTGTTTTTCTACGCAACACATGTGCTGTTACCACACACCAAGCATGTCATCTGCGTACAAAAGGTCGGAAACATACTACTGAAACGCCACGTCACCCGACCCGACGCGACACGTGTTGAATCAAACCAAATCGTAGTTCTTTCTATGGCCATAATCAAACTACGAAAGCGCGATACTACGTTATGTGGCGTGTTTGTAGTGTGGTTCTGGTCCTAGAAATAATACGATTTCATTTGATTCAACATGTGTCGAGTCGGGTCGGGTGACATGGCGTTTCAGTAGTACGTTTCCGCCTTTATACTCCCAAGCCATATGATGAATAATTTTGTGGTTTGATGTCGCGATATAGTTACTGGAAGTAAGATAAGTAATATTCCTCACCTCTGTTCATTAGTAAGTCGTTCTATTGATGGATATGAATCGTCCAATCCTCGGCGCAACGTAGTAAAGGCTTGTTCGTGCTGTCCACGAGCCCAGTACATCTTCGCCTTCTCTATAAACAACTCTTCAGGGTTATACTCTTCTGCATTTAATATGTACATGTACGCCTGGAAGAAATATTAACAAAAGTCTCTTATGTATTTTAAATGTATTGAAGACTTACCAGCGAAATCTAAGCGAGAATCAAAGAAAATTATTATAGAGCTTCAAGAACAAAAAAAACCGTCAACAGTCACCCCTGCAAATCTGCTAAAATCCCGCCTATGATACTAGTACCCGCAGGTTTGATTCCTAATCAGTAATCAGTATAATATGTTCCATTAGGATTAGTGTTCAGGTAAGTGCAGAAAATAAGTTAAGATAAAAAAAACTTGTATTACTTGTTGGAATATTCCCGCTTTCCTAGCTTGTTTAGCACTTTGCAACCATAAATCGCCAATGCAAGCTTTCAGACCATTTGCAGTGTTCTCATGTGTCGGTTGAAGCAATTCCTAAAATAGACAAAACATATATTGTTATTTGATCATTGTTTTATTCATTTAATACACACATATCATTGGTATCTAAAACATAGAATAACTTTATAATATTCTACTTTTGTACTCGAAAAGATTTTGACTCCAACTGCTATAATTATATGCTCTATCCAGACTAAGGTCCGATTGTCAATTATCAAATCCATACATATTATTATGCCACCCTGCTCGAAACCCTAAAATATTCTTCATACAAATAATCTTTCACAGGATCTTTTAAATCGTTCTTTAAAACTACCACAAAAAAGAACTACAAAAAGAAACGCCGCAATAGTTTCTTCAACAAAACTAAGTGTCTCCTTTTATCCTCTTTCTTTTTATAGATTTGTAAGTTTTCATTCAATGTTACCTGTGTTTGCTGCAACAATATCCTTCTCTGTCGCAGCAATGGTTCGATAGTTCTGACGTCAGACTGAACCACAGATAACCGCCGACGCCACTCCTCTAGCAAACGATTTATTATTTGAAATCCTTCTCCATCTCTTAATCCTTTTAATCTAGAAAAATAAGAACATATCTTATAAAAAATATCTCTATTTTTAATACGAATTTATTAGTTTCATTTCATCAGTTAATTTCATTATCAGTTATGATATTGATATTTGTGTCAAAAATAAAAACATCGATATTTTTCACTTTAAAAGACATTTCAAAATATCGATAAAAATATCGACAATTCTAAATTGAATATTCAAGTCGATAGTTTAAATACGTACTTATTCAAAGCTTCTTCAGCATGTTGCGCCTCTGCGATCATATGTAGTCCCAGTACACTTTGGTATCCACTTCGGAGAGCGCTTTCTCCCTTGCTCTCCCCATCCATTTGCGACAGTAGTCTTACGGTGGCGTCTTTACATGAAGTTGTAAAGGACTCGTGGTCTTCTTTGCGGTATGATACTAGTATGCGGCCCATTAGTAAGCCCCAGTTTTCTTTACACGATGGCTGTAGGAAATTAAGAAGGATTTAAAGTATTGATGAATGGCTTTGTCAACAAATATTAAATATTCGTATATTTCCACTAACAACGATTTCTAGCTAAAATGAGTACGCGTAAGCAAGGGTAAATAGGAAATGAAACTTTTTGTTAATATCACAAAAATCAAGTCTATGTTTCCCACTTTGAGCACAATAGACATTAAATGCTCAGTGAGATATCATGCAATCAATTTGTTTACCTCAGAAAAAAAATATGACGTCATTAAACCATGTACTAACCACAGGTCGTTTAACCAGCTCATCCAGTTGTTCGAAGCGTCCCAACCTCCATAGAGGTTCAGCAGACAACTCCATCATGTCTTCAGAGTCGTGTTCACTGAGCAGCCGGTACGCGGTGAACGGCTGGTCTAGACCCAGGTAGCAGTCTATCATGCCCTAGGATACAAACAAATAGGCGTTAGACAAACATACGAGTACCTAATTCAAAACCTTGATGGATCAATCCAAAATAGGACTAAAATATCAAGAATTCACAATGTACATACTGGCCCAATTCTAAGCATAGACCTACTCTACAATATGGCCTTAATCCATGATGTTGGTCGGCATGACGAACTGACTAAACTTACACCTGTGAAATGGTTGCATATAACTTTCACATATTATGAAGGTTTCCTCACGACGTTTTCGTTCACTGTTTAAGCCAAAGATAATCAAATACAGATTTAAGACCTACGTCAGTCTAATCTAGAGTTTAATAACAATATAATCTTACTTGCAAGCTATGTTTATCCAGGTTTCCTTCTTGCGCCAGTCGTTCGTAACACAGCGCTGCGTCTTGCAAGCGCCCCGTCACCACTTGCGCCAAGATTAACTCTTTTAATGAAGGCTCAGATCTCTTCATTGACAGTATACCTACGAAAAAAATGGGAAGTAAATTACATAGGACTTATTCATAAACTGTTTTTAATCCTTTTTGAGTTAGGATTTTCAAACTTATTTGATGGGAATACGACATAAATGCCATTGCCATAACCTTGGAATTCGTATTCTCACCAAATAGGTTTGAATATCATTTGATTAAATTAAAGGTTACTGATGTGAACTATATCTTCATGTCGTTTTTTTATTTTCCTAGCATTCAACACAAATAAATAATATAACCGTACCTGCAACGGAATCGGGTTCATCCAACAGCGCGTATATCTCAGCCAAGAAGGGCAGTTGTTCCTGCATGCCCTCCTTGTTCTCTTCCATGTACAGTTCCAAATACTGTAGGGCGCGCTCCAGCTCGCCGCAAGCGAAGTTCCCGCGAGCTATTGTTAGCTTATCGAACTTGTCTAGGAATGATGATATAGCCCTGGAAATAACATGGGTACGTAGGATTATTAACCTATTTACGCCCAACGAGTACGAGTAGCCAAATATTTTCAAATCTTAAAACTTAAGTTTGCAAGTAAAGTGCATATACGAAATACAATAGTTGTCCCATGTATTTCATAAAAAAATATATGTATAACATAAAAAATAATAAAAATAACATACAAAATTCGCTTCCAACTTTGGCTAAGATCGTAATATTAACGTGTCGTAACAAACGGTACAACATAACATTTTGTAAAGTACTTAGACATATTCGTACTTCTTTACATGCGATGTTCGAACATTCGTCCTCGTGTCGGAGATTTATTTATTCATGAAGGAGACTCTAAAAGGTTGAAAATTGGTAAAACAACGCTTTTGTCCCCACTTTCAGAGACCGACAAGGCGTCTACGATCCAAGGTAAGCAGCACACTCACTTGTAATTTTCATTATTTAAAGGTTGTTGCTGTGAATGACACCATTCCATTGTCCAGCGGTTGAGGAAGTCGAGTAATGTGTATATCATTTTACTGCATTTACTCTGAAACACAAAATAGCAAAGTATAATCTTAATTTCTACGTTGTACGTCTTCACGTATACATGGAATATTATTATATCAAGACTAAATATGGGACTAACATTTTTCTTGTTTTCCTAAATTAATTGTTCAGGTCACTAAGTTTTCTATGGGAACTAGATATTTTAACGTAGCAAACCGACATAATCTTTTTTTTTACATATATTTATGTGCGTAAAACATTGTAAAAAAAATACCTGATTCCCTTCTTCCGTCTGCACGGAGTTGATGGTCGGCGTCATTCTAATGTGACGTAACATTTTAAACTTGTTTCGTTCTATCGACGACGTTATTTCATTATCGAAGTTTTCTAATCCTGTGCGAAATTAATTGTACCATAAGTAAAAATGTACTAATAAGTGGGCTTACCATTACAAAATAAGTAAATTCAACCAACAGTCACATACATAGTCCTGGGTCAGGACACATTAAGATCGAGACTCGTATCATGGGAATCAGAAACTAACCGACTTCTCGGCATCACAAACACCCAGGTGAAACAAATATCTGTAGATCACAATCGGATCGGATCGGATCAAATCCGGGGCCTCCCATTTCACAGCCAGCATCTAACCAACTACGCCACGGATGCTATCAATATATGAAAAGTATAGTCTTCTGCATACATAGCAGATACAAAAATACTAAAAATCATAATAATACCTATAACGGCCATGATCTCCTCCTGTATGTACTGCAAGTTGTTGTTGGACATGACGGCGTGCAACAACACGTAGGGCAGGAAGAGGAAGAGAGTTCTGACGTCACGCCGCATGCTGGGGTGCACCACGCGTAGGAGTTCTCGCACTCGCTCGCACGACACCAGCGTTATTAGCTGACCTGCCCAACTGAACATCATCGTCATCAAACAGATATACACGCACGCACGCACGCACACACGCACGCACGCACGCACACACGCACGCACGCATCTACGCACGCACTGATACCGATCTGTTTTGGTCAGTGATTTAGTGACCAACAAAACCTATAAATTACTATGATGCAGACAAATAAATTTCCCCGGCAGATTCAGAAACTAAGAAACATTCGCAACCAAATAGTCATCACAAAAGACAAACAATAACTTTGTTAAAAACATCACTTTCAACATGTATTGACATAATCTTACTTGTGAGCCCATTCCAAAAACGTAGTGGCGTAACTCGATCCAAACAATGGATGCGCTTTTTTCGCTTGCGAAGGATAAGCTAGCGTGTACCTGTAATAAATAAATAAATACTTCATATATTTAAAAAGAGTCCACCCACAATTATTTTTTACTTTAATTCAATAATGTATGAAAAGAAAAGGTTAATTACTAGGATAACACGAAGTCGTCGCCATTTACAATAGACATTGAAGCTCCCAGATTAAAATGTACTAAGCGTATGTTTCAGCCCATTTCATATATGTTATGTCCTTATTTATAAGGAGACTCTGTAAGTATAAGGAATTTATACCTTGAACTGAGCAATGGAAACATGATCTGATGCATGTGCTCGGGAAAACTGTCCCATACCTCTTTCTTCTTCCCATTTGGAGATATGTTATAAATCTTCAATATTTCCTGTATTGTCAACGCATAACAATCCATGTTCTGCAAGTTAATCATAATATTTTGTGTTTTAGGAGTAGGAATTTAACATTATTATTAAAACAAATATTTTTTTCACTTACTATAGTATCTTTTTCGTACTGAAAAGCTCTTGTAAGCTCAATAAGTGCTGTGGTGGCGAAGCGATCGTCCTCTATGGTGAAAGCGAATGGCGACTTTTTTGACTGCACGTATCTTCGAGGCAAGTGTCCAGCTTCTATGGCCCCGAGCTGGCCCAAACAAGCACCACTTGCTGCGCTTACTAGTGGATCCAGGTCTTTGCAGCCTGTGAAATTTGATTATTACAAATAAGTTGCGATCTTGTATTGTTTCTTACCTTTATTTCACAGTATAGACAACGAGTCTTCTCTAAAAATGAGACCATTTAGACCAAAGTCCACCAGGTTGACCTAATGCGAACTGGCGAACAATATTACTAAAATAAGATCATTAAATCATATATTCCTGAAGTCAACACTCAAAAGAGAAACATACTTCTGGGAACCACAAAATTTTGCCCTTGTGCGAGGATCGAACCCGTACACGCTAAAAATTGCTCCTTCTATCAATAGTGTGGGATATTTTTCAAACTTACCAAGCAGAAGCGAATCTATAAGTTCCACAACAATGCTATCAATAGTCTTCCCGCCAAATATCGCCTTGTGTATCTCAGATCTATCACTCTTAAGCAACTTATTCAGGTGATTGAATGCATACACTTTGATCGTCGGTATATCTTGATCGAGATGCTGCAAGTACCACTTTATCTTGTCCAAAAACCCTTCTGGCTGCGTTCTGTTCACATGCCTCCTTATAACCAATTTTATTTTCAAAGATATTTGAGTGTCTTCCAGAAAGAACAAATCAGATATGTGAGCACTTAATAAGTTTTCATTGTTTATTACTAGATATTGGAATATCTTGTTTATTTCTTGTGGGGCGTGATCGAACTGCTGTAGTAATGATACGGCAACGGTTGACAACAAAGGACCTAGGCACATGCTATGTATATTGTGTATGAAGGCACTCCACGCTTCGGCTAATATCTTTGGAAACTCCTTAGCCAAAGGAAGCGCTGATCTTAACGTCGCCAGCACTTTATACCTCAATGGTGTAATATACTTAACTCCCATCAATTGTAGTATATCAGGAAAACTTTTCAAAGCTTTCCTTTTCACTGATAACGCTACCTTTCCATTCACCAACTTGTGATCGAAGTATGCCAGGACTCCCAAGAATTTAGGGTTCAAGAAGTCAGCTATTTGAGTAGTTGTCATATTACTACTTGCACTGGGTGTCGATACATCTGGATCGTGACATGCCAAATATCTACATGCGTTCAAGACTTTCTCTGGATTACAGCAGTATTGAAGCAAGAATTCCGTCAATATCACTCGAAAGTGTTTATTAATAAGAGTCGCTATCGAAACTTTTGTCAATTTTTCTATAATTGCATAACATTTTGACGACACATCGTCTCTTTCATTCAGATAAACATGCACATAGATGTGAGGAAACCTTTCAATCAGGAAGTCTGAGACCGAACACTGCACCAACGAAGCTATCTCTTCAATCATTGAAGGCACTTGCTTGATTTTTACAGCATAAGGTATTAGGTAAGGTAGAAAGTGGTGCACATCTTTTGAAATAAAATCCCTGTAGCCAACAAATCCGAATGCTCTAACAACTTTCAAGAGAGATATAGCAAACTCTTTGCCATTGTATAAGCTACATTCAACGAAAAGTCTACAGTAATCCTTCTTATACCTGTGATAAACTTGATTTGGTGTGTAACCATATGCTTCACATACATCTCTTAAAAACACAACTGCTTTTGGTCCTAAACAACCATACGGATGCATGATGAAGTAAACCAAAAGTTTTGTGACTGGTAACACTATTTTCTCGTTTTTGCACAGTCCAAACTTTTTTATGAGGTTTAATATATGTGTTTGCTGACCAACATCATTGCTTTGCAGGCTAGATTTAGTACATTGTACTAAAGTTGTTATGCATAGGTTTACTGCAATGTCTTTGTTGATGGCCCACTCGGGATCCTCTTCCTAAAACAGTTTAATAAAAATAATAACATATGACTTACTTTGACATCTCTATTAGTGCCTATATTTATTTATTCATGCAATTTTTTACCCAATCAATGTAAAACAAAATATATCATGATCACCATAATTATTAACCCATTCAACATTTTTAAGCCTGACGATAATGATAGTCAACATAAGCTACCGCTAATATAAGTACTCACCACATCAGCATCCGCATAGGGCTTCAATCCATCCAAAATGTGTTCACAATTATTTTCATTGACAATTTCATTTGAAACTCCATATTTAAACACATAAAAATGAAGGCTTAATCTGTTAAATATATTCCAATAACCACTGTCTTCTATATTCACATACTGTTTGTGGTTCAGAAACTTTGCAAACAAATTTCTAAGACTTATGTATATCGTCTGCTTGTTTGGTGAAATAGTATCTACATTTGTGCACATTTCGTAACCCTTCATTCGAACTTTGGCAAAGAAATTATCTCTGCTTAGATTGCATCTCTCTAAATTGTGGCATTTGGCACATACTACTGAAACTGCCATATCATTTGATTTGAATAAGCTATGCCCAATATTCTCTTTTGTGAGATGTAGTGAAGTCATGTTAAAGCCTAAGGACATGCAAGCGATAGCTGGCAAAACATAAGTCACTTCATTTTGGATGTCTGGAGTCTTGGATAGGAATGCTGGCATAATTATATCGCCTATGAGTTTACTTGGTGTGTACAATTTACATAACAGAAGCAATGGACACAACTGTAGTATCTGAAACAAGAAATAAATACATCCCATTACTGGCCATTAATAAATTCTGAAAATAACAAAATCTATAATTTCACCTCAAAGGCTTATTCAAGCCTTGACGTCTTACATTGAAATTTTAATTCTCACTATGGATTTCTAAAGTGATTAAATGGAACTTATGGAGTAAACTTATGGAATAAAGAAGATGGTAAAGCATTGCTTTACTCAGTATTTATATAAACATACTTACTTCTTTGTAATTCTCAGTCTTGTTCCTGATCAAAGATTCAATAAAGTAATTGATAAATGTTTGATATGTTGGATCAAATTTTTCCTTCATAAGTACTTTTGCCACTAATAAGTACTTCAAAATCAATGATTTGGTAAAATCACCACAATTTATCTCATTTGCTGAAAAATGTGGTTTGGTTTGAAGGCACATGAGATATAATACTTTAGTGCATTCACTTCTAGACATATTGTTGTTCAAAACAATTGTATGCACTAGTATATCTAATACTAATTTTACACAGTTGTTGTCATCCAGTAATACATGTTTGTTAAATTGTATTAATTTGATTACAGAATTCAATATCAAAGTGGAATGTTCTTCTAGAAGATTCAATAATTTAATGTTTTGATTATCATTCCCATTTAGATTAACATGTTGTAGTATATTAAGGGCACAAAGTGTCCTTTTAAGATGGTGATTAATGAGAAACACATCAATTTTAACATCTTCACAACAAGCTAATGACTTGATTACAGATAATGTTTGATTGTAACACCAGTTGTCTTTCCAACTGTCTTGCCTCCTGTTACCCTTTGATACTATGTTTTGGCAATAATATTCTGTGACTGCTTCTATCTCATCGCCACTCATAGATTCAATACACAACAGCTCTTTAGGAAATTGTAATTTTGTACTCAAAATAAGGCACTGATGTCTTAATTCTTTACTATATAGTTTGCTGCTTCTTGATTTAATAATTGTAGTACAAATATTTAACAAAGCTTCTTCATGTTCTTTGAGGATATTATCTTCTATACTTTTTATAAAATTAGATACAAGTGTACTAAATTTTATTAAGTATATATTGTCAATTTCTCCTTTATCATGGAACACATTGATTGATTGGACCATAGTCTCCAAAAACAGGACTAAATCATGATATATTTCAGGAAACAAATTCTTAAATTTGTTTATACCATACTGATCAAAATTTTGTATTATGGTTGAGAAGAAATTTAAAGATATTAATTTGATATCTGAATCACAGTACTCAAGGAGATATAATGCATTGTGGAAAAGCTTTTCATGCTCAATTATATTTTGACTTATTTTTAATGAGTTCATTACAGTAATTTCAGACAAAACTTGGAGTGTTAAGTCTATCATAACCTTGCAGGTCTTTATATCTCTGACCTTTACATAAATAGGTTCTAAATTTAGCTGAACATCAGGCATAGCTACATTTTCTGGTGTAAAATTCTCTAAAATTGTTTCATCTTGTTTATCACTCTCTTTGTAGTACTGTATTAGTTTATGCAGTACAGAAAGGTATTCCGAATGAAGTTTGTCATAAAAAGAAGCATTGTTAACACACAAAATGTTTAGTATTTTCAACTGAGCATCCTTGCTTGCAACATGTATTCTAAAAACAAAACATAAATTAGAAAAAAAACTAATTTCAATAATTATTGTAAAAAATATTTCAAATACCTGTTTAGTTTTTCCACTGACCACACATAAAATAATCGTCCTACAAGCCATGTGTTAAATGCACTGTAGTATGAATCCGGATACTTGGATGATCCCACTCTGGGTACAAGAACTTCAGAAAAATCTCTGCAAGAAGCAAATGCGGTAAATAATTTTTATTTACATCATGATCATAATCTACTACAGATTATTTGAAAGACCCTAATATTGAGTCTGCCTTTTGACTAATTATTACTTAAAATAATAAAGAACTCAAAAGCTCTATAAACTCTACTTAAATAGGTACAAAACAAATATTGTTCTATCAAATTGTATTCTTGGAGTCCTCCAATAATGATACTAAATTATTAATTATTATTTTTTATATATGTTGAACAAACTGTTCCAAGTCTTAATTTTTAATATTCTCTTAATATGTAATAAAATGTTAAACTTAACATATAGCAGTTGATTCTGACTATTTTGCCTATAAGTTACAAAACTACATACCCAGATAGTTTTAAAATTGAAGTCAATAATCTCTCAAGACCGTCGACGGCATGATCTAAGTTATTAAATAGGACCATTGTAGGTGCGTTAAACATTTGCCATACTGTAAATGGACCATCTTGATTATCATCTTCCATCGTATTTGGTGTATTTAAATTAAATCTCTATAAAAATTAAACAATAACGTTTTGTCATAAACCTCCGTAAACGTAACTTTTATTTTTACTGTTTTTATTTATTTAATAGGCCACTATTCAAACAGTAGATTGATTTATATAGAAACTTTGGTAAAAACCACCACAAAACCAGTATTTTCCACTTAATAACTGACATTGACATATTTTTCTTTTTGATGTTTTTCCCGCGCCGGCCCCTTGCATTGGTTTGTTTTTTTTTTTATTATCAAAAAAATTACGGCTATTGTCTCCTTGGTTTTGTAAAGCCTAGTGTTGCCATTAGTCAAACTGGTTTCCTACCAAATTCAACATACAAAACCACCAGAAATACACTAACAAAATGTACTGGAACCTCAAAACCATTATATTTACATGCTAGAATTTAAAAAAAAACGTAAACCTCTTACCCTTTTGCCCTTACCGCATACGAAGCCATTTATGGCTTCTACAGTTATTTTTTTACAGTTTAACTAAGCAATTTAAAGTTAAATAAGTGTTATCATATAAAGTGTTCTTTCGTAAGACGTCAATTTTTGTCAAAACTATTTGTACAAATAAACTCAAAAGTTTATTTCCAAACGCGGCCGGCGAGTATAGTGCACGATTTTAGAGAAACTGTTGTTGGTCAAAAATATAGGTAAAGCGTGGATTGCGATCCCCAATAAAAATTGTATTAACTCTTTAAACCATCCAACCAATATAATAAGAATATGTTGTTTTTTTTTATTTTTGTTTGATTTTTGGTATGTTTTTTGTAAACTCCAAACATGACTCCAAATATGGTTTCGAATGCATTCCCGTCAATGATTAAAGAATAAAATTCCCGTCTACATTGAGCCTGTCAAATATGGCTTTCTATCGTAGCTTTCTATGCATTATGACTTAGTCTAATACTTTTCAGAAATTTATCCTGCCCGCTTTTATGATTCTTTCAAGCATATAAATCTAATATTGGGTGATGGTTCTTTGAGTGAAGATAAGCTTACTTTGGATTCTAACATGGAATACGAATGTTCCTCTTCCCGTTCACCAAAAAAAGCATGTTACCATACACGAGTTTGTCTCGGAGAGCTCGGAATTCGGATGATGATAAATCTTTACAGTACATACTTGCATGCTTGCAAAATCCTGGAGTAAAAAAGTAAAAATTACTCGATTGTATGTACGAACGCAAAAATGAAGCCTTATATCGGGGAAAACTCCAAGTTTACAGGCAACGTAGATTTGCCAGAGAAAATAAAACAGTAAAGCGTATAAAAGTAATAAAACAGTAAAAATAAAACACTACAGCCGTACATACTAACTCACACAAAAGCCGCCGACCCTCCGACCTATGTCAGCAACTTTTTATCGGCGGGGTAGCATGTCGGCGGCTCGACATGACGAACTTTTTTGTGACCTTATTGCATGTCACTGATCAAAGAAGCTGAGCGATTGCGTAGGTGACATAACCCCAACATGTTGGCGAGCAACACGTGCAGACACTTGTTGCCGACATTATTCTTTTCTTATAAGCCGCCGACACAACTGTCGGGGGGTCGGTAGCTTCGATGTGTAGTGCAGTGGTGTGTAGCTTTAGATTCTCCAGCTGAATTATTATCAAATTTTTGTTTCATAGTTTGAAGCTTTTGCCTTCATAGTTGTCAAAATAATAGTCATAATATATATCAAAATTGTTCAAAGTTACGCAGTTACGCAAAATGTAAAAAAGCGAGGTCTTTAAAAGCTATAATTTCAAGGAGAAGTGTTCCAAAGATTTGCACTAAATGTAATACCTATGCATACAAAGCCAGATATGGCTTTACTTGTATTTCACTATGATTTCACTAGAATGCATACGAAGCCATAAATGGCTCTTACAGGTAACTTCATAGATAATAAATGCTATTTTTTTTGTTGAGTTGATTTATGTTCAATACATACAAATAAAAACGTTTTCACACAGCGGGGGCTGTGTGCTCATGTCGGAAGTGACCCCGAGATGGGTGGCAGAACGTGTGGCCTCGTGACTGTCGCGGACGCCCATCTCACCATGGGCGTCCGAAATAGGGAAAGTGAGGGCATCTGCGCCCTCCGAACATGTGAGGAGCCATATTTGGCAGTGCGCCGGGTGACACGGCGAGTTAAATGTGCGCCATTCGCTTGTCCACATCGCCTGTCACCCATAACGCGCGTGATGGCCACCGAGAGGTTTTAGTCGGTATGCCGGCAAAAGATCCTTTTAGATCTCGGTAGGGACCCAGCCTGATAACAGGCTGGAAGGCCGGAGACCCCGACATGCCCCTTCCGATCTCCCCCGAGTGTCGGAAGGAAGGCTAAAGGAGCTTTACTCTCGTTAAAACAAAAAAAAATAGACGTAGTTAAGGCGATATTAGATTTTTCTATTCATTATCAGCCAGGAGTCAGAAATATATTTTATTTTCGGGGAGGTCGGATGTCGGGGTCTCCGGCTTTCCAGCCTGACGCGCGGGGACAATTGTCCACCCCGTGCAGATGTTGCAGACTGGTTGAATTCCTACCGAGAACTAAGATATCTTTATTATTTCGCTGACATACCGACTAAAACCTGTCGGTGCGACTTAAATCGCACGCATTACAGTCTACCGACAACACGCGATGTAGACGGGCGAGTAACGCCCAGTTGTCTCGAATCGCCGTGTCGCCCGGCCACAGCGCCCTGCGCACTGCCAAATATGACTCCTCACAACTTGGGAGGGTAAGCCTCCTGATTCTGAACACCCTAAATAATTTCGCCCTATTACATTGTTACCATCTTTGGGTAAAGTACTTGAAAGACTTATTATCCCTCGTCAGTTACCGGGTTGTCCAAAATTTAATTACCTCGGTTGTACGAAAGATACATTCAGAGATTTTAGTGCATTTTTGTAGATTTTATTGACGTGTAACTTACCTACATAGTTCTCAGAATTAATGTAGAAATACGAAGGTTGCCAATATTATTTTATCATTTTGATGACTGCCTGGTGAAAATAATTCCACCACCGGAGATATATACCCACAAAGTACTTTATTATTTACTGTTGGAAAAGCCGACTAAAGGAGGGCTTTTAATGTTCTCATAAAAAATGACTGGCAAGGGTGCATCGACTGACATTAACTTCGCAGCAGGCGTGGTTACGTTCAATATTGGCTCCCACAAGTCGACGGAGCTTGAAAAAACATATTGGGGACAGCCCTTTCATACAGAGACCGCTGAGAATACTTCTTGGGAACACGTTCTTTGCCTTTACATTAAACTTATTTTAATATTATTATAGTAGGCGGCATATCGTGATGGCAATCGGCGTACGAGGTGACGCGCGGTGGAGGGGACGCCCCCTACACCCGCATATCGTCCGCGCCGTCCTAGTGTTAGTGCCGCACTAGTAGGCATCGACCGCGTTTATCGATTTCGATCTCGCTCACATTGTTCTTTGCGGTTCATTACGTTCATACCTGTGTAAGCATAGATCAGTTACAAATTGTAGATAAAATATGTCATATTGCGTTTATTAAACTTAAATAAATTATTTTTAATCTTATGCCATAGCGTCGCAAGTAGAGTTGCCCAACTATCGATAGTTTCCCTATCGATAGATGACCTCGAAAACTAGTAACAATATCGATAGTGCTATCGATATTATCGATAATATCGATTCTATCGATATCATAAATAAACAAATAATATTGATTAGAAATAACAGTATCGATAGGATCGATACTATTACATAATAATACTATCGATAGTATCGACAATATCGATATATTTTAAGTAATACTATCGATATTATCGACAGTATCGTTGTATTAAATAATAAATACTATCAATACTATCGATAGTTTGTAAAACTCCATCGATAGTTTAATAACCGCCGATAGTATCGTTTCCGATATTATAGCTTTTGTAGCAAGTAGTGTTAAATTGTTCTCACTCACTGTGCGTAGTGTGCATTACGTTGTGTCATCGTTACTAATAAGTTTTCTTTTTTAATAAGAAATATACTGGCTATGTAATTGAATATTGGAAGGCAATACTATCGCAGTTTATTAAATTATCGATAGTGTGAGCTATCGATACTATCGATAGTATTGCTTTAGGAGCAATACTGGCCTTCGATAGTATCGATACTATTTTTGTATATCAATACTATTGCCCATATCACACTACTGATAGAATCGATACTATCGATATTATCGATAGGCTATCGATACTATTGATATGACGTCACCTATCGATAGACTATCGATAGTTCAGCAATAGTCGACTATTGATATGCAACACTAGTCGCAAGAAAGATATAGATTTATGCTATTTGAAAGTATGTAAGAAAATGGAGAACAGTAAAAAAAATCAATAATCATCAATTTTCAAACTTTTATTGGTATTATACATCATATAACTTATTGTAAAATATTATAACAAAAACAATTACCTCAGCAATGAAAAAATAAAACATAAGAATATTAGAATTTCTATTTTTTATATTAATGACTAAAATATACTACGAAAGATAAAATATATTTTTATACATTTGCATTTACATAGATTACATGTCTACATCAAAATAAGTATCACTACAGCAAATTAAATGTGATGATTTGCTCGCAATTTAAATCTCCAATCTATTTTAACATTTAATATTGACTAAAAGTACTTTAAATAAACTTTAAACATACATATGTGACAAGCAGATACACTTTTCTTATAAATGTTTCTTTATTAATGGACTAATCGAAACTTCTTTTTAACAAATAATGAACTATTAATAGATTAAACTGGACAAAACCTTATTTCCTTACATTCTTTAAGGGCTGAGTAACTACAAAAATTCCAATTTTAGAGCTAAATGCGTTATTAAATATTTCGGTTCAACAACATTTCTGATCTGCCTAAGTGCATATTTAATATTATTGCGTACAGTCTTTATTACATATTTCGCCATAATATAACAAACATTTCCTGTTATTTCGTATAATACACAGATCTTTTTATATTTTCGCTTTAATCAAAACTTATCAACTCTGCTGTGTTGTTGTTGTGTTCCGATTTAATGGGAGTCTGAGCTTGCTGTGTTTGGTTGATCGGACTTTGCTGTTGGTCTTGGGGCACATTGTTGAAGTTTTGTGGCTGCATTTTTATTTGGTGACCAGGTATGTTTTGTTGCATGGGTTGACCTTGTGTCATTCCTGGTTGCATTTGGTGGGTTGGGCCACCCATGGGTATTTGTCCTTGCATCTGTGGCACCTGCTGCTGTTGCATTACATTGCCTTGCATCTGATGACCTGGTTGTTGGCCAGGAATCATTTGTTGTCCTTGGCCTGGATGCATTTGCCCTTGATTAATTTGTTGGCCTTGGTTTAACATCTGTTGGCCTTGCTGTGGCGCGTTCTGACCCTGAGGCGGCATTTGCTGTCCCGGCATCATCATTTGTTGGTTTGGTGGTTGCAGTGGCTGACCCATCATGCCCATTGGCTGTCCATGGTGCGTCATGATTGGTGCTTGTTGAGATTGAGTCATATGTTGGCCTTGAGTTTGGGGCATGTTGGATGGAGTATTTTGGTTTGTTTGAGGAATGTGATTAGGATGTGACATGGTTTGTGGTTGGCCTGGTAAAGACTGACCTTGAATCATTTGCTGGCCTGGTAATGGGAGTGGTGGACCTGAAGTAGGTATCTGTGACTGTTGTATGTTTTGGGGTTGAGAACCAGGCTGCTGATTTTGCATGTTTATTGGATATCCTGGCATAGATGCTGGCTGATTAGGGTTTGGCTGGTTACCCTGCATGGCTGGCATTCTCATGTTCTGCATTTGCATTCCAAGCATTGCATTACTTTGATTCATGAGAGGTTGGCCCATATTTTGTTGACCAGTAGTCATAGCAGGCATCATTGCATTTTGCTGCTGGTTTGGAATGTTTTGTTTAGCCAAATGAGGATTTTGACCATTTTGCTGCAGTTGTGGTTGTCCAGGCAACCCATTAGCGATATTTGGTGGAATCATCTGATGCATGCCAGGTTGAGTAGGCAAGCGCATTTGATGCATTTGCTGCATCATTATTTGTTGCTGCATGGGTAATTGTTGGCCAAGTGGCTGACGAATGTTTTGCTGGTTCATTGGTGGCTGACCACCAACATTTGGTTGACCAATAGCTGCGACAGTTGTAGACAAAGCAAAGTTGTTCGACATTTGAGGCATTGATTGGGCCACTGTAGCCATTTGGTTAACATTCATGGGTGCATTGGCCTGTGAGACCTGCGCTTGTCCAGGCATAGGGATCGAGCCATCTGTGGTCGCCTGTGGCATCATCTGATGAAATTGAGGATTGCCATATATGGGTTGGTTGGGATAGCCAGTTGGAAACTGAGGCATGGACACAGTTGGCATAAAGTAGCCACTGTTAGCAGTCATCATGTACTGGTGCTTTTGTTGTTCCTGTCTCATTTGCATTTCTCGTTCTTGTTCCTGTGGACAATAATTTCAATATACATACATAAACTCACGCCTTTTTCCTAGAAGTGCTACCAGGATAACCACGTTTCGACTCGTGTATTCCGTCCCGCGATGTGAAACGAGGCGAGCCTATCGCTGTATCAGGCAAAAAAAAATCTGACTAATGAATAAATAAAACCAATATCACCTTGCCCGTCGCGGGACTCGAACCCGAGAAATCAGTTTTGCACTAAATTAAAAATATTTCGAGTTTCACTGCGATCATATATTTGCGTATATCTTGTGTCGAATAAGCCAGTACCATTGTGTCGACTAGTGACAGTCGTTATATTTTCTCATCAGTTAATACTCTTATATTATCCATATTGAATTGACTCGTATAGGCATTCATTACTTTGCTATATAGAAATTAAATAATCTCATCACAATACCTGTACGCGTTGTAGGGCAAGTTGCCTCTGGTACTGCAAGTATTCGTGTTTTTTCTTCCTCATGGCCTGCAGCTTGGCCGCCATCTGCATTTGTCTCTGTCGCTCGGCGGCCTCGGCGGCGGCGGCCAGGCGGGCGGCGTGCTCCGCCCGCAGCGTGTCCAGCGCCGCGCGACTGTCGCGGATTTGGGTTACCTTGTCCTGGAAACAACATTTACATACATACATACTTAAGATCACAACATGGGACGAAACATGCCTTGATAGCTCATAACGCATATTAACGCCGAAGTTATGACATACAATAGGACAACAATTGTCATGGGTTGTATGGGGGTTACAATGGGTTTGGCCTTTGAAAATACATAAACTCATATTTTTTCCCCACAAAGGGTAGGCAGAGGTGCCAGCACACCTACTTTGCGCCGTGTATTTTCCGACCCACGATGTGATACGGGGCGAGCCGATCGCCATAACGGGCACAAATTCCTGACTTCGGACTCAATAATAAATTAAATTAATTGAAAGATCCAATATACGACCCGGTATTGGAACCCGAGATTTTTTTTAAAGATATACAAGTTAAAACTTTTGTGACGTTTGATTGTTTGTTACTAAATAAAAGATATTTAGCTATATCTTACCTGTAAACTTTCTAAATAAACACGTTTATCATCTTGCTGTTGGATATATTTCAAAAGTCGCGAGTGCATGGCTGTGATGTTCATGAACAGGGTTTGAACTGCAGTGTCGTTGGCGATAGATCGGCCTCTGAAAATATACAAATAAAAGTTGCTTGAGTCATAGAGAAAGTATCGATATGAGTATGAAAATATTATGAGATTATGTAATGTACAAAATAGGTTGCATTGCAGTTTATAGCTGTCTTTGTGGTGAGGCCATTTGCATATGAACATGCTGCTTGAAGCCCTGTATATTTGTTTTTGTTTTTATGTGTTGGCCTTGCGACCATAAATGTTTTTTATTTATTTTTCTTTTAATTGAATAACATACCGTGAAGAGTTGCTTTTCATTCTGTTGACGAAAATCTCCACTTGAGATTTGAGTGATTCTACAAATTCGTCAATTTCTTTGTCTTCTGCGTCATCATCTTGGGTTTTCCCTGTGGCTAACTTAGGGAAATCCTGTAACAATATGCAAACTATGAATTATTTCACAAATCATCATTATTGCTAGTTTCATAGTGTTTTTACAGATTCTTGAAGTTAATTTTATTTAGTAACTTGATGACTGCAACACTAGGAATATACAAAAGCATGGTTAAAGCTAACATCATGTGTCCAATCTGCACTGGCGGAAATGCATTCTTTTTTGCGGCACAAATAAGTATGTGATATAGGCTACTTTTCTCAAAAACGTTTCATTTAATTATTACAATTCTTAGTTAATATGCCATCTGCCACTAGAGTTGTTGATGTCAGTATAAAGTAGAAGTATTAGAAAGTGAAGTAGCCACCGTGAAACAATTATTTATCTCTCTCCCTCAATTTTATTTTTTTGTGCCATCTACCTAAGTGTTATTATATAATTAGCAAATACAAAAATTATTTAAATTAAAGACTATAAAGGCGGGACTCTACTTTATGGCGGCCATTTTGATTATTGTCATTGCATGGACGGTTGTGTTCGGCGCGACTTGCTTATTAATTTGTTGAGTGTACTTTTTATATAATTGCATGTAATTAGTAATTGGTGTCTTATTTTCTCATTTAATTATTAAATTCAGAAATGTATAACTTCATGTATTTTGTTTGATTTAATTATAAGAAATAATAATACTAGATTGTATAACATTGTCCTTTTTCCTTATGAGTTTTATTTGAATTACCTAAAGTCAGAAGTGGGATTCCTTCTCAAAGCTCACTGGGCCTGAGGGGAATCTATTTCTGGATTGAGTGTTATAAAAATAAGACACCAATAAGTTAGACAAATCTACATTGTTCATGTAAGTAGACATTTTGCTTTATTATCGCTGTGTTCATAGTGTTTTTTTTGTGTGTTAATCATGGCTGATAAGCGGCAAGATTCTAAAAGCAAGTCGCGTCGTCACGACACACGTGCTAGATCGCGAAATAGGTCTCGCTCGAGATACGGGGATAGCTCGCGGAATAGCTTACGATCTAAAAGTCGTAGCCGTTCACGTGATAGGTACCGCTCGCGAACTACTAGTCGTTCGCCATATAGATCGCGCACTAAACGTAATTCCCGCGATAGCGATGTAGTAATGCAACGAACTTTAGATACGATTCTTGCTCGATTGAATACCCTCGAAAACGAGCGGCCGGGATTGTCACATGGTGAACTGGCCGCGGTTAACTTATCTGAAAGGTCGCATACTCCCTCGACTTCTTTGAGTCAAAATAATACAGTCGTTGTAGGTGCTACACACCGGTCACAAGAAAATGACTTGCCTTGCCACAATAATATCGTGGCGCCTGATAACTGTGCGTCAGGTTTAATCGCCGCGTCCGACATATCCTCGAATAAGAACATATCCGAGCTCAATCAGTATCATTGTGAAAAACAATCTGTAGAATCCGCGCGTATATTAGCTGACGCAATTAAAACACTTAGTTCCGAAAGAAATCAAAAATATTTTATATCAAACTTTGACCCCGCTATACATGACATCGATGTCTGGTGTGAGGAGGTCGAGCGGGCTAGAATTAGTAACGGATGGGGTGACGCCGAATGTCTATCGCGTGTATCATTGTGTCTTAAGGGGGACGCACGGACTTGGTTAAATGAGTGGGTGACTAATGATAGGTCTTGGTCTAATTTTACCCTGGAATTCAAACCTCTATGCTCGCGAAAGTTAGACTACGCAAATATTTTGTTTAATACAATGCAAAGTACCTCCGATAAATACAATACGTATGCCGAATACGCGAGGAGAACTTTATTGCGTCTTAAAATAGTTAAGGGGTTGAGTGACGAGTTAAGAGTATTAATTGTTATACGAGGTATTACCGATCCTCAAGTGAAGGCAGCAGCGACTAACGCTAATCTGTCTTGCTCTGATTTAGTTACATTTTTGTCCATTTATACGAAGTCTAATCGCATTAAACAAGACCCTCGAAATTTTGCATTCAAACGGCCGGTTACAAATCGACAACATAATCTTAAGTGTTTCGTTTGTGGATTACCGGGTCATAAATCACATAACTGTTTTAAAAGGCCGAATAATGATCAGAATCCTAAACCTACCTCCAGTGATTCAAATAAATTAACGTGTAGCTTCTGTAAGAAACCCGGGCATTCAGAAAGTACTTGCTTTATAAAAAATAAATCGGATCAACGCAATAAACGCAATATAAATTTATGTAATAAACCGTCATCTGATTCTCCCCTAAATAGTGATCTAAAATCGGCAGTTATACAGGGTGTCCCAATAGATGTCCTTATAGATACTGGCGCACTAGATATCTCATTAATTTCGTCAGCCGTGTTAAAATATTTCTCGTGCGAAAGGAAACCTAGGCACCGCTTTTTGAAAGGAATCAGCAATACTATAATTGAGGTTGATAGTTATGTAACTTTAACGATTGAGTTCGATGAAATTACGATCGAAGCTGATCTTATTGTAGTACCGGGAACTAGCATGAATACCCCTATCATAATAGGTACGGACATTCTTAATCGCAATGATATTACTTATGTACGAACTAAGGATAGGCAATATTTAACTCGGTCTACAAAAACAGTTTACGCAGTCTCCTCTAACAATACCCTTGATGTAAATACGCCTCTTCAAGGTCAGGAGCGTGAATCTGTTACGGCGGTAATTAGGCAGTTTTCGGAATATTTCATATCTGGTACAGCTTCGACTACAGTCAATACGGGAACGATGAGTATAACTCTCACAGACGATACCCCAGTCGCTTATAGGCCGTATAAACTATCATATTCAGAAAAACTGAAAGTCCGAGAAATAATAGCCGATCTTAAGGATAAAGGTATAGTTCGCGAGTCTAGTTCTCAATATGCAAGTCCGATAATCCTGGTGAAAAAAAAGGACGGTAGTGACAGGATGTGTGTCGACTATAGGGCGCTTAATCGACTCACGATTAGGGATCGTTACCCCCTGCCTTTAATAGACGATCACATAGACCGACTAGGTAACTTTAGATTCTTCACCAGCCTTGATATGGCGACTGGATTCTTGCAGATCAGGATCGAGGAGGAATCAATCCATAAGACTGCGTTTGTTACCCCAGAGGGGCACTACGAGTTTCTCCGAATGCCCTATGGTCTTACAAATTCCCCGGTCGTTTACCAACGCATTATCAATAACACACTTCGTAGTCACATTGATGCTGGTAATGTCCTTGTGTACGTCGACGACGTACTCGTTATGAGCAACTCAGTGGATCAGGGCATCTGTCTGTTGAAAGGTGTACTTGAAACTTTGACCAAGGCGGGTTTTTCAATCAACCTTAGAAAATGTTCATTTTTATGCACTGAGGTCGAATACTTAGGGCGAGTAGTTAGTCAAGGTCAGGTTAGACCGAGCCCTCGTAAGATTGAGGCCCTGACAAATGCTCCTGCTCCTCGTAATGTCAAGCAAGTCCGACAGTTTCTAGGTTTAGCGGGATATTTCCGACGATATATTCAGGACTATTCTAGTAAGACGGCGTGCATATCCCAGTTAGTTAAAAAAGAGGTACCATTCCATTGGGGCCCAGAACAGGAAAATGTCAGACTGGAAATAATAGCCACCTTAACTAACACCCCAGTTTTGTCTATTTTTGACCCCACATTGCTGACAGAAGTGCATACCGATGCCAGTAGCGTAGGTTATGGGGCAGTATTAATGCAAAAGAAGGCGGATGGTACGAAGCATGTGGTCGCATATTTCAGTAAAACCACCCAAGGCGCCGAAAGCAGGTACCAATCCTACGAATTAGAAACTTTAGCGGTGGTTAAAGCATTACAAAATTTTCGTCACTATTTAGTTGGTTTGAAATTTAAAATCTATACAGACTGTAATGCCCTTAAGGCAGGGGCGTGCGCTCCTTGTAGGCAGAAATGCAGTGCATTACTTGCCATTCACAGATATTTTATTATAACGTTCGTACGGTTTAGATGACTTTAAATTATAGTAAATAAATGAATAAACAAAATACAATAACTTAAAAACGCCTAATATTTTATAAATAGCAAGCGGCGCTGCAAAGCAAAATAATGTACCTAATCAACCAAGTCCTGCCGCCGCGTCCCGCATTACATTTGTTTGCATGTGTGTAGTAATTTTTGTGTCCGTGCACAGTCGCAAACGCACACACCCATGAATATCGATAGCCGCAACTCCTGCGGCAGGCCTCGGAAGTTCGGCAGTTGTCGAGAGTAATCGGAAATGTTCGTTGCGTATAATCCGAGTAAAATTAATAGGCGGAAATCTAATAAATCTCCTATGCACATTATGCATTTTTGGTGAGTAAGGTTTTATTTGTTTAAATAGCAGAAATGTTTTGTGTTTCGCGGGGGCCATTTTGCTTTTTTCGTGTGTTTTTGCATTGTTTACTATTTTATACTAAGTAGTATGTTTGTAGTTTTCTTAAAAGATTTTCATTTTAACATTTGAAAGTGTGTATATTTAACAGTTTACTAAGTTTAGATATTAATTGTAGTCTACTACATGCTACTACTGCTTTTACTAGTGCGTTTGTTTATTTTTTTAAATGTTATTTGATTGTGAGGTTTGTGTTGGAAATGAATGTTTATCAAATGAATGAATGAGGTGGCCGAAATCTTGCGTTTATTTACATCGGGATATAGTAATCTCAAGTAACCGAAACCTTGAATATGTGAAAATTGAAGCTGACTAGTGAGATTTTTATTTTACTTATAAGAATTTCTTCCGCCGCGACGCGACGATCAATCGCTGTTTTGTCTGCCGTAGAAGATGTACATGAATAGTAGTACATCTAAGACTTGTTATGTTGTCATGGTTTCCGACTTAGAGATCCGTCGCGTGGCTGTGGCTATGCTAAAACTATAAAAGAAAAAGTTTTTGTGACCGAGTACTCCGCCGCATACCCAGTGTCATAATCCTGTGCACGCCGCTGCCTTAAGGCTACACAGAAGAAAAAGGACTTGCTTCCGCGCGTCGCCCGGTGGTGGGTTTATTTACAAGATTTCAATTTCGAAATTGAATATAGAAAGGGCACAATGATGTCACATGCTGACTACTTGAGCCGTAACCCCTTAACCACTATAGTACATCAGATCTCTAGGCCACGTAATTGGGCACAAATTGCTCAGTTGGCAGATGATGAGACCCAAGGTCTTTTGCAAAAATTGCGAGATGGCGAGTTAGATCCTCAACGTTATGTTCGTCAAAATGATCTCCTTTACTATCATTTCTCTCCAGTAGGTGAACAATCTAGGCTATTATGTTATATCCCTAAAGGACATAGGTTAAGTTTACTAAGAATATTTCACGACGAACATGAACATATTTGCGCTGAGAAGACGATTGATTTAATATTAAAACACTTCTGGTTCCCGGGGCTTCGCCAATTCGTGGCTAAATACATCAAACACTGTTTGGTATGTATCTCCAAAAAAACGGATTCCTAGAGCCCCACATCAGCCCATTACATCTTGGGAGAAACCGAGTGTTCCTTTTGAAACAGTTCATTTAGATGCACTTGGACCCTTGCCTGAATCTAACGGCTTTAAGTTCGTTTTAATAATGGTAGATTCGTTTAAAAAGTTTTGCTTGTTATATCCAATTTGTAGACAAGACGTAAATGAACTTAAGCGAACGTTCAGTAATGCTATATCTTTGTTTGGTGTCCCGAAACTTTTAGTGACCGACCGTGGGCGAATGTTTGAATCGTCCGAGTTCTCAAAGTTTCTTACGGAGTTTGGTTGTGAAATACACTTTATTACACCTGAAATGCATAACGCCAATGGGCAAGTTGAAAGGTACGTCAGGACCGTATTGAATATGCTACGTGTTGAAGTCAATCATAGACTCTCAGCATGGCCAGACAAGTTGTGGAAACTTCAACTCGTCCTAAATATGACTAAGCAGAAGGCCACGCAATCCTCTGCTCTGAAATTGTTAATCGGTACTGACGCTACGACACCTGTCATCCGCACTTTGATTCGCGACGTGGCCATTGAGATGTCCCAGGACCGTGAAGGCTGGCGCGAGCTCTGTAGAACAAGGGCTCATGAATTATTGACAAAAAATCAAGCCAAGCAAGACGCTTACGTTAATCGGCAGCGACATACACCACGCTCTTTTCAAATTAATGATTTAGTTTTCGTAATAAAATATTCCCAGTCAACAGGAAAATTAGATCCAGGCATGCGAGGCCCATACCGAGTGATACAAGTGCTACCCAATGGCCGATACCAACTTAAATTATTGAGTGGGTCGTATGGAAAGACCACGCAAGCGGCCGCTGAGTATATGGTGCCTTGGCATGGAGAGTGGTGTCCGGATTCATGCGCTGTTTTCTTTGAAAGTGAGTGCTTATGTCAATTGGTGTTATAATCAATACGTCGGTTGCTCATTTTGTATCTCTAGAATTATTTACCCAAATAGTATATTTGCTTATCGTTACTCAATTGCCTACATAAATCATTGACATACACACAGACTGACTCGCGCACCCTTTCTATTTATCCCCCAATATTTTATATCTGGTCATAGTGAATCAATATTCCGGCGACAGTTAACATATCTTTGCAAGCAAATTGAGATCCGGTGGCAAATGCACTCCTTGCCATCGGAGTAGACATGCGATTCAGTGATGCCTATGTCTGGACATGCGATTCAGTGATGCCTCTGTCCATAATGTAGTTAGACATGCGATTCAGCGATGCCTCTGTCTTAACCGGACGTGGGGTATAAAGAACCATAGTCCAACATAAGTGTAGATGTGCGCTTCATTGAGGCTTCCATCTACCTTAGGCAGCAGGGACGCCTCCTGCCTAATCTGTTCACAGATGCAGTTAAACAGGAGAGCATCAAGTTTGCAACGTCAGAAGGACGCCTACAACGTTATTGGAGGAGGTTGTATTATGGGGATTACATCAGAGAGCTCTCATATTTACTTTGTAGCATGTTTTTTTTTGCATAATATGTGCACTGTGTATGTTGTTTTGCAGCTGTTTTGATTGTGGCAATATCTCAGTAACCATATGTTTCAGATAATGAAATGCTTGATAACGAGGATCCGGGACCATCAACGTCTGGTACCCAACCCAATCATAATCTCGATGAAGTGGCAAATGAGGATTCATCGCCACGTTAAGGTGGAATGGAGGGATTCGTCGAGGACGACGTAAGCGTCAGGACGGCCGAATTAGCAAATACAAAAATTATTTAAATTAAAGACTATAAAAGGCGGGACTCTACTTTATGGCGGCCATTTTGATTATTGTCATTGCATGGACGGTTGTGTTCGGCGCGACTTGCTTATTAATTTGTTGAGTGTACTTTTTATATAATTGCATGTAATTAGTAATTGGTGTCTTATTTTCTCATTTAATTATTAAATTCAGAAATGTATAACTTCATGTATTTTGTTTGATTTAATTATAAGAAATAATAATACTAGATTGTATAACATTGTCCTTTTTCCTTATGAGTTTTATTTGAATTACCTAAAGATATTATATTTTTTATTGGACCTATATATTTCAACCAGTTAGATAGGTTAGGGCGCCGAGATAAAATAGTAAATATTTACGCAGATCAGAGGCATATATTGGGTGAAATCCTCATTGGATACCCGACTATTTGGATTTTACCGGCTAAAAACCTATGTTTCCATAAGCACTTTGGAAGAACTTTGGAACCTTAATACGAACACGCCAAAGTTCCTCCTGATATTGGGAAATCCTGGTGTGAATATTTCGCACGTTTAGAATTAAAGAGATCTGCCTAAAAATCTTATTTTTTGGGAAACGTTCATTAAAAGATTTGTAACATAAGAAATTGTTTACTTATGGAAGGTACATCGAGAAGACCGAAGTATACATCTTTTTGTCTTTGACGCGTCAATAGGTCTTTTAAGGTTCGATGGAGATAGTCGTTTTGAGCCAATTAAGTCATATTTTTTTTTGGATTAGTTCACTTTAATTCTAAAGGTGCGGGCGATATGATGTAGGTAGTAGTGCATTACATCAGCGGTGTCGTTGGAGGCGGTGGAGGCGGGCGCGGGCGCGGTGGGCGCGGCGGCCGGGCCCCCCGCCAGCCGCTGCTCCCAGTAGTTGCGGTCCAGGTAGCGCGACAGCTCCGCGTTGGCCGCGCCGTGCTCCGGCGACGCGCTCACTGACGACGGAGTGGGGGACACTGCAACAGGGGCAATACTCTATAAAAACAATACTGTTTTTTAAATTGTATTGAATAGCGAGACTAGCATGCCGTTCGCCTGATGGTAAACGATACGACCGCTCATAAACAATAGCAAAACCAAACAACACCTTGAATTATAAAGCAATGCTTGGCATTCTATTGCGCTCGCCGTCCTGGAATATGATATGTTAAGTCTCAATATGTCCAGTAGTTACTCTGCCTACAATGCCCTTCAATCCGAAACACAACAGTGCATTTACACTGCTGACTACAACTAACTTCGAATGTTCGGACACCGTACATAAAACTTCACTACTGTGCCCAGATACTCCACAAAATGTTGGAATCCTCAATCGTACGTCGTAACCATAGACTAAGTTTAGAGAAAATGATAAGTATAATATAGAATAGTATTGATTTTTAGAAGTGGAAAACCTTACTCCGGACGTCGATCATCCGAACATTCGAAATTCGTATCAACAATCCATATACTAAAATATAATGCTGGAGAGTTTGTTACCTCTAATCTCAGGAACTACTGGTTCAAATTGAAAAATGATTTTTATGTTGGATAGGTCACTAATTGAGGAATGCTATAGACTTTTATCATCACGCTAATCTAAAAAATCTAGCAAATACGAGGAAATTTTATTCGTTTTTCGTGGTTCGATTGGTCGATATTCTAAACTGAACCCGCAGACTCTCGTTTCGCAGCCGGCGTCACCAACTGCGCCACGAAGGCTTTCAATGTAATAAAATAATGGCTTATAATACATATTACTGTGCTTAATTGCTATTATGATATTATAGATGCGGAAATCAGAAAAAAAAATTTTCGAAGTATAGGAAATCAATAATTCCCACTTACATTTTTTACAATCTCCGGTTGCTTGTTCAGAAAATAAGACAGTAACACATTAATACACAATAGAAATGTGAACATATAATATTGCAGCAGCTACAATATAACTCAGGGTACTAATCCACTTCTTTACGACAAATAGATGAATGCAGAATGAATGGATTGACAATACATGTCATAACAATTAATAATGTGCTCATATGATTGTTAGTAACAAAACGTACATATAGATTTACCAGTGGGTAGATGAGGCGAGGGGTCTGGAGCAATGTGGGCTCGGGACTTGCGCTCCTTCTCCTTTTGTTCAGCTTCCGACTGGCTGAGAGCGAGAGCCAACTGCAACTCTTCCTCCTCTTGAAGTTCTTCGGCAGTTTTACCACCTGGCCGCTTCTATTAAAAAAATCATTTTATTTACTTTTCATCAATATCATTTACAGCCTGTAGCGTTCGACTGCTAGGTCTCTCCCTTATATTATGCTACTTTTCTCTGTCCCTGTGTCAGTCACATTCAGAACGGTTGCTCTATGATCCTAAACGAAGTTCGATAGTTCGGACGTCGTATGTAAAACTATACAAATGAGTCTAGATACTCCACAAAACGTTCGAATCTTCTATTGTACGACATAAACATGGATTCAGTTCGGATAAAATTATAAGTATCATAGAGAATAGTACTTATTTTTAGAAGTGGAAAACGTATATCGTACTTCGGACGTCCAACATTCGGACTTCGCTTCAGATCATAGAGTAACCTCCCAGGCCGGCCTATGTCGTCGACCCGTCTTGCCGCTGGACGCCTTTACTTTTTAACCGACTTCAAAAAAAGGGGGAGGTTCTCAATTCGACTGTATGTTGCTTTTTTATGTTTGCTACCTCGTTCTCTGTACTGTGTGAACCGATTACGACCATTCTTTCTTTTCATTTATTCCACACGAAAGAAGCATAGCGTTTATATTACATTAAACAACTGAGAAACATGTATAATGTATATGTTTTTTACCAGTTCAAGCTTGATTGAATATCAGTCTACTCAATTTGAAGCTGAACAATATAATGACTGAAAGTTAAAAGATGATTGAAAAATATAATAATATTTTCAACTTTTATATTGATACTAGCTTTTGCCCGCAACTTTATCTGCGTGATTAACTGTATTTACAATATGTTTTATATCTTAAAACCTGATACTAACTCCCCTCAATAACATATTACGTCCCCATACCTCCCCTAAAAATGAGATAAAGACATAGACTACGGGTCGTGGTACATGTTGCGTCGTAGATGTCTATCGAGGGTGAAAGTCATTTGCCCAAGAGGAAAAAAATACTGATAGTGATTATTGTGATTTATGTTAAGTAATTATACTGAAGTATCCACATTCCACAATCTATCTTTTCGCACAGTACATGTGATTCTCTAGAGTCTAGACTATTAATTAAAATTTTAAATAAAAACAAATAATAATTTCAATGGTTTTATTATACATTCATATCATACATTAAAGGCTAGTGGAAATTTGTAAAATTATCATAATTAAAGATAATCGAGTCTTAACTATTATAGTATAACAAGATCAGATACATGTCAAAGTATTGTAAAGTAATCCTAAAATGTTAATAAGAAATTACATAATTGGAAATAATAGGAATTACAATAGACATTATACATCTATATCAATAACGCAGTTATCATAATCCATATAATTATACAACTTTACACCTGAAAAGTTTTTTCAGTATTATCACTATTCAAAACAAATATAAAGCACACAAATATCATGTCACCTTCTAACTGGTGAAAGGGCTTTATCTATTTGTCACAATAATCCTTTCAGAGAGAACTGAGTGCCCCTCTGGTTAGTCTCAATTTGCCAAAATCAAAGTTTACAGCAATCTATATGAAAATTAACAGGTCTGTATGTTATGTATTATACATTAGTACTTTTTGAGTCTCCTAACAAATGTTGGAGTCTCAGGGACTGTAAGGGGTGCAGAAGACTTTTCTGGTACAAAAGGTTGACAGGCTGGGACTGGTTTGGCATGGTGTATTAATGTAGCCCTAATCTCTGCTTTTGCTCTCTCTTCGGCTTCTTGTTGTTCCTTCTCCTTCAATAATCTAATTCTTTCCATCTCCTCTTCTTTCTCTTTCATTTGTTTTTCAAATCTCTCCCTTTCAGCTGCACGCTTTTCTGTGGTGAGTTCAAATGGTGCGGGCTTCACTTGTGTAAAATGTTGCAGAACTGGTTTAAAAGGTTCTTTGTAAAGTACTACTGGTGGTTTAGCCTCAAAATGGAAATGATTTTCTTTATTTTCTGAAGATGTTGCAGAGGAACTGCTTTTAACAGTCACAGAGCGCATTTGTTTCTTTACTGCCCCGGGTAGAGGCTGGGCCTTGAACTGAGAGGCCTGTTTCCGTTCTTCCTCTATTTGACGTTTAATTTTCTCTTCCCTTCGTCGTTTCATTTCTTCATCACGTTTCTCGAAGGAGAATGGCTCTGGTTTGACTGGTCCAAGTCTTTGAGGATGCTTATCTGCAGGTTTTTGGACGATTGGTTTCATGTTCTTCTGTTGATCTACAGGGGCTGGCTTTTTGTAATGAAAATTGGGGCTCATCGGTGTGGTTAGGTGGACTAATGGTTTCACAAGTACATGAGGTTTTTCTAATATATGTTTAGGTGCAGGTCTTGCTTTAAACTTTTGAGGGGGTGTTGTTGGAATAGGCTTTTTATGAACTTCAGTTAAGTGGAATGGCTCAGGTATAGTTAAAGGCTTCTTAGTCACCTCCGGCAAATGTCTGGGACCTTCTATGACAGATTTAGGTATGGGTTGTGCTTTAAGTTTAAACTTTCTTATCTCTTCTAATTCTCTCTCTTCTTTTTCTTGCTGTGACTCTATGTGTTGAGTGCGGGAACGCGTTTTGCAACGCAGTGTAGGTGAAACTGGCACTGTCAAACCTGGCCGACCTGTAGCACCTTGAGAGCGGAATGTCTGGGGCCTTTTTGAATGGAAACGTCCTGGCGTGTCTCGTTGATAGTGATAGATAGCTTCGGCCATGGAAACAAACTTTGTTTTTGATAATTCTTGGAAGTTTCCAGTTGGTCGCCTACATTTCAGGTAACCATCGGTGTCATTGAATTCCATCTTTATAAGGTCTTCGCGCAATCCGGCGATGTCGTTCATTGACATGGATTTTCTCATATATCCGTACTCATTACCAAACGAATTATCCAAATGGTTATGATCACCAAAGTCTTCTTCTATTGGAGTTACTGGTTCTTCTTTTATACCCATTTTACCGTTTGGTGTGAAATCACCGCGAAAGTTCGTCACATAATTTCGAGCCATATTATTGCGATATATTTCTGAATAAACACAAATTTATTCCAGTCAATTGTTATTGTGTCGAACGTTGTAAACCAATTTGAAAAGCTTTCAAACCGTTACAGTCAAACACCGTAGAGTATAAAAATAAAAAGACAACAAAAGTGTTGACAGCTCAAAAAAAAATTAACAATCAAACTATTCGTTCTTCGCTTACGTTTTTGTTAATAAAATACAAAATATAGGTATTTCCATGTATTTTTTAATATGGTAAATGGTAAAATAAATATTTAAAGCCTAATTTTCCTGAAAATAAATTAATTAAAATTACTCGCGTTTTTCCTACGCCAGTTTCGACTTGCGAGTTTCCGAACGCAATATGTCAAAGTCGATGTGACATTTGATAATTGACATTAATGGCGCATGTTTTTTGATGACTTGAAACCACATCAAAGTAGATAATTTCGTTATTGAGAATTGAAGAAAACAGTCTCCGAATAAAATACAGACGAAAGCACATCTTCAGAAATTCATCATGGCACAAACATCGCTACCAAATCCCAATACATTATTACCGCTCGAGTTGGTGGACAAGTGTATAGGTTCACGCATTCACATCATTATGAAAAACGATAAAGAAATGGTGGGAACCTTACAAGGCTTCGATGACTTTGTGAATATGTTGCTAGATGACGTCACTGAATATGAATCGACGCCAGAAGGAAGAAAAATAACGAAGTTGGATCAAATTTTGTTAAACGGAAACAACATAGCAATGTTGGTGCCCGGTGGAGAGATGCCGGGTGAATCATACGACGGCCAGTGATTTTAGTTTAAATAAATTAATGTACGTAATTGTAAGGATAACAACGTGTTTTAATTAACTTATATCTATCTATATACACAACCTTATGAGAATTTGTTATGAAATTTATAATATGTTCACAATCAACAAATCTACAAAAGGAAAACTTTATTGTAATAATGGATATTTCTTTAGATTGAAGTTTTGTTTGACCTGTGATTAATACCTGGTGGAAAAAAACTTGATGTCTAGTGTCATCTTAACTTTAAGAAAATTACTTTACTTACATGTAAGAAGATAAAACTACTTTAGTAACATATCAATTGTTATCACTTATTTTGTGTGTTATTTCCAAAAATTACGAGTCCAAGTATTTTACAAAAGATAAAAATTCAGCTGTTGATAGCTACTGCAATTCAATGGTGAGCCATAACATATAGACGTCTGCAACACTAGAAGCAACACAAGCTACCATTGGTTTTACTATCTATTCATTCTAGTCTCTCTTAAACTGTTAAGTAACACAAACACTAAACATATTTAAATGAAACAATACCTGAGCCTGGGGAGGTCCATAATCATTGGCTGTGTCCACAATCTCCAATTTGGCAGAAGATGACGGAGGCCGGCTGACTTTGTCGTAGCAAGCATCACACACCCGAACCTATATTAAACAAGTTTTTGTACTATGTAGTCTTTTATCATTGCTGAAATATCATTCATATCATTTCATTACAATAAAGATAAAAAGTAGTCAGGTTAAGCAACTAGTCTTGATGCTTAGTACATATTTTGATGATGATGAATACTCAATTCATTATTTATTATTTATTTAGTATATTAGTGTAATACAAAACAAGATTGTCACTCACTTCTTTCTCAATTCCATATTTGGGCAAGGTTGATGTTTTTGAACTGCATTGCTGGCAAAACACTTGGCCACATGCACGACAGTGATGTCTTCGTACTATCAGCGAGAAAGCCACTCGGCATCTTAATGTTAATAAAAAACACAATGATTAAAATGTAAATCTTGTACAAACAGTACCTACTTGCATCATGACAATTATTGGCACTATGAATAAAAATGTTAATCTAATAAACCAGAAGAACGCTCAAATAATTTTGTATAAGTTCGTGGTGGCCTGTTGGTAAACGCACCAGATGCGGCTGCCAACATGTTCACGGTGGTCAGGGCTTCAAATCCCAGGGCACACCTCTGACTTTTCAGAACCATGTGTGTATTAATAGTCGGTCACCACGTAATAAAAACGGTGAAGGAAAACATCATGAGGAAACCTGCATACCATAGCAATTTATAAGAATTTCTATGGTATGTAAGTCCGTCAACCTGCACTAGGCCAGCGTGGTGGACTATATGGCCTAATCACTCTCAATCGTACTCTCGATTGTAGAGTAGGCCCGTGCCCTGCAGTAGGACGTATATAGGCTGGTACAGGTACAGACAACTATTTATGTGTGAATGTCATGTTAATGGAACTATAAAAAAATTGTACACAAACCTATGGCAAACTTCTCCATCAGCCCATTCTGGTGCAGTATCAGCAGAAAACATCGCATCTGATTCTTTTAATGTTGGGAACTTGTATCCTTCGGCTTTCAAAATGTTCACAGTATCCTATTTAACAAAACAAAGTATATAATTGTGCACTGGGTGAATTCGTTCACATTTACTTTAAAATTCGACACCAAAATTAATGATAACCTGCTTTATGCACAAAGAAACACTGTTGATGTTTTGTTTTGTCTCTGAGTTCTGACAGATGATTCATACAATCTGCTGATAAGATGTGACGTGTACAGTGTATTAGCGTGACGAATAAATACAATACCTGTGCTGCACACTGTTTACGTATTTCAAACGTGGTACTACGAACCAAAAACAATTTAATTCAGAATATAATAAATATTATTCAATAAAATAAATCAAAAAATAAATATTTATAGAATCAATATCAGCCGTTGACATTCATGTCGAGGTAAACGGTACAATTCACTTTAATTTGCAACAGACCAGCTGATTAAACAGTTGTGTGTGTGCGTGCGTAGGCTTTAATAACAGCAGCGCACACTGAATATAGTATAAAACCTAGCATTTATGCGGTGTCGCAGTACGGATGTTTCACCGATATTTTCTTATGTGAATATAACTCAGCTGGTAAACACATCTAATTTAATTATAAAAGTGACCAGATCAATAATGTGAAGTGGCAATGAAGTGTAACCTTGAGGTGAACAAAAGAGTTCAACAACCTCGTTCTAACTATCTGTGTTGGTTCTGTGAAAATCTCATTATGTTGCTTTGAAAAAATCTACTGTTATTGCAACTAAGCAGATATACGACAGGCTTACCAATTCCCATACATTTTATTTAATAAATTATTTCCTGGTTACGCTGTGAAAAGCATTTTGCAATATATCTTTACAAATGATAATTGAGGATACTAAATGACTGCATTCGCAAATACCTTGGTGGGCTTCCCCATTCGTCATTGAAGACTTTAATCTATTGCCACATCTTATTATAATTTATCATTGGTACAAAAGTAATATTATGCTCATGTTTTTATCCCCAAAGGGATAGGTATATTATACCAGCCATATTTAGTCGAGCTTACCTCCATCCCAAGATAAATAAAATAATAAATAATACTCAACAGTCACATACACAGTCCTGACCCCCACACTAAGATCGAATCTTGTGTCGTGGGTATCAGAAACTACGAGAGACTTGTCGGTCTCACAAGACCCAGACCCGAAAGAAATATTTGTGGGCCTCACAAATATTTCTCTCGGTGCGGGGATCGAACCCGCGGCCTCTCGTTTCACAGGCGGCGTCTAACCAACTGCGCCACGGAGGCACGGAGCCGCAAAAATATGAGAAACATCTTTAACATGCTTAAAACTTGTAATAGTTTATAAATCATTGTCCTACTAACATAAAACAATTATTAAATTTAAGTGGTTTTACATAAAATAGGATGTTAATAGGTGACACCTATAATATATAACAGAGTTTTAAAATACTTAAGACTAGTTTAAAAATAGTTATATGGTTGATTAGATATAATTGAATTAGTAATTTTCTATTCCAATATAAAAGTAAAATATTATTTATCAGGAAATCTTATGTCTTTAATAATAAAAACAAAAAATAATTATAGTATATACCTGCACTGCTCTGTATTTTGGTGTGTTGCGGAAAGCAAATGCCCATGCTTGTATCAGTTCAAGGATCTTGTTTCTAAGATTTTCATGCTGGGTTGTCTTGACTAAGTCACGTAACATCTCACAAAATGCCTTTGATGTTACTTCATCATGTACACCAGAACCTTAACAAAAAGAAATAAAATATATTATTAAATATATTGTATTATTGAACTTGTCTAAACATGTGCACTGATTGTTTCATTACTAATAATTCTAATTACATTTATTCTACATTGACAATCTTTTTTTTATGTATATGTATGTGTTAAATCTTTGTTTTAAAAATGAGAATAATATCTTCAATTAATGTCATAGTGGTATAACCATGGCAATCGAATTATAAATAAAATAACTGAATTAATTCAAGCAGTAAATATGCATATCTCATACTGATTAATCTAAAACATCTATTTGATAGAGCAACTATACAAGTTGTAATAAGCATCTGGATGCACACCATTTCTAATAGGTCACTCTGAAAATTCTTGGGGTAGGTCTAAGTTCAGCAATGAACTTTATTGGGCAGAAGTTGATGATAGTTTGTGCAACATACATATCGACGGTGCCTACGTATACTATCGAAACTGAAAAAACGGCATTTTTGCAATTATAAGTAAAGGTTTATTCCTTCAATTGTTAGGTATTCAATCAAATAAAATTGAAAGTTCACTAAATGAACATAATAAAATATAGAAATTGCCACTCCAAATGTTATTGGTTCATAGTAGCGAATTTACAGTTTCGATAGTTTATGTAATATTTTTAATCATATTTGTTTGCTAAGAATTATTTTTTATGACATGCAGTTGGAGAGGCCTATTTCCTAAAGTGGCCTACTGAAGGCCTATTGTGTTGATAATGATGAAATATTTTCCTTATTACATTTACAGTCATTTATTGGTATTTATTACTCATAGTACTTATCTCCAGATACATAAGGTTGCTGTAAACACTAATCTTATCTTTTTAGCATTATCAAATGTTTGACAAACTCTCAAAATTAATTGTATACATAGGGTTTTCTCTTCTTATATTATTTTTAATAGGTAAAGTACTTTTAAAGTATTTACACATTTGTCGTAATGAAACATAATTTGTTAATGTAAATATTATCATTTATAAAATGAGACTTACCACAGTTTTTGACAATGCTCTCCAGTGTCAGAAGTGCAAACATGGCCTGGTGTGGATTCTGCGAGTAAAGCTTCTTTTTGACTCCTGCCACTGCATATTTTGCTCTGAGGGAAAAAAAATTATTAATTACCAGAATAGCCACCCTTGCCAACAAGCCGCTTTTATGGTCTCATATCTACATGATAGGCATATAAATTGAAGTAATTACTAAAAAAATAAATTATACCAATTGTTTCAAGGTTTCGCTATAATTAAACTGGGCGAGAGCTGTTTTGTACCCTACACTCATTATTGAATAATGATAACTGGGTTAGCACAAAATGATATAAGATTAGTAAAAAATAATTTAGATTATTTTGTTCATAAAGTTAAAGCATCACTCATCAGGCTCTATGATGATTTGGGTTTCCTTTAATGTTTTATGGCAGAAATTGCATATAAGTAGTATATTTAACTTCAAATATTATTTATTTGCTAAATTTTCTGCCTATAAAATAATTGGATACAAGATATATTTTAAGCAATGAAGCCCTATCAGTTGAATTTAAACTTTCACAGTTGTTTAAACTTAGGAATTAGAATACATAACAATACTAATGTGGATGTTTAAACAACACATGGAATACAATTTTTACAAAGAATGTGTCAGATTGCTGTTCTAATATAACTAGTATAAATTTCCAGAAATCAATGCTTACATAATTATTAGATATATGATATATAAATGTTTGTTTTAATAATTCCTTTAATTTTTTCCTATTTTAAATGGTATCTACAATATCAATGCCTACATATTATGGAAATGTTATTTTTTTCATACTGTATAGCACGCATGAGAGTGCATCTATTTTTACTAATATTATTATATTATAAATTCAAAAGTGTGTTTGCAACTATTCAAACATTCATAATAAAGCTTGTTAGTAGAAGACGAATTACACCCGAGAAAAGCAATACCAGATTTGTATGACATGCTGATTCGTTTATATGTAATAAACATATAAACAATGGAATTTTCCATAATTTTGAACATTTTCTTTTAATAATAAAATCATAAAGTATCAATAATTTAAAACAATAAATCAGAGAAATGTTCTTATATCAAATGAAGAAAAATTTCCACTATTAAAACAATCCTTAATTACTGTATATGATATCTTATACAAATAATAAGTGTAAATACATAGTTATGAGTATGTTTTTCATTAACTGGGGTCTGTGATACACAGCAACTACTATTGAACATGTTTGTTAGCAACAAAATATAATCTCGATAATTAGCCTTTATTCCTTATCTGAACGTGATTCAAATATTAATGTACAGGAAGTACAGAGAAAGTTATAGAGGCCTAGTAGGTTTAGAAATAACAATAAACAAATAAAATGTAGGTACCGAAAATTACTTACGAGCAATCATTTTGCCTAATCAAATCACAAATTTGTAGAATTGTCGGCCAATCAGGGTCTAGACGCAGATTACTTGTAGCTTTATCTAGAACAAATTATTTCACCATTATTAGGAGAGAAACAGTCATTGACATTGTCATCTTGCGTTATTCTTAGTATTATCAATCGATACATGGCAGAACCATGTATTAGTTATCACCCATTTTGTTTTGGTTTTGTAAAAAGAGACTAGAAAGCAAAATGCTAATCGGAGAAAACTGCATCGCGTAAAAATATAGTAGTTAATACGTGATAACATTTTTTCATCGTAATGTTTAGGTCCATAGTTAACAATAATATTTACAATTACTTACCAAGTAACTTGTCAAAATTATTGCTTTTAAACATTTTACCCTATAGGAATAATAAACTTTTGTTTTAGAAAATCAACAGAAATCAGTTTTAGGGACAGAAAAATGACAGTACAATTTTGTCAAATAGCTTTTTTTTGGGTGTTGGCAATATTAAACGTCATTTCAATACGATGCACAATACGATGCGGGCAAAATAAACGAACTGGTATTCTCTATAAATACACAGATTAGTATTGGGTTAGCGACATCTAGCAAAACATTAAAAAGCTAGTAGTTTTTTATAGTTTTAAAAGATGACACTTTTTGCACAAAATTAAACCTTTGAATATTTTATACATTTTCATGTAGAATTAGTTGAAACCAAGGTTGAAAGTTGAAACTTAAACATTTAAATATTCCTGGCTGAAAGGTAGTTGGCTGTAATTGGTTTCTATATGTTTCTAATTGGTTGGTTGGTAAAAGCGTGGTGGCCTGTATGTAACCCGGCTGCTAACATGTTCACGGTGGTAGCGAGTTCAAATCCCAGGGCACACCTCTGAATTTATGAGTCATGTGTTTATTGTCAGTCAATTATCACGCACGATAACGGTGGAGGCAGTGGCGTAACAATAGGGTGGCAGAGTGCGCAAAATGCCACGGGCCCCCGGCCTAAGGGGCCCCCAACCCGGCAGGGCCCTGGTCCGACAGGATCTCAGGCCCGACAGGGCCCTGGCTCGATAGGGCCCCGGGTTCAAGCCCGACAGGTTTCATTATAGTATAAACTTAGTTAGAAACCAATAAATTATAATATAATGAATATTAATTTAATATTTTACAAATAAATTTAAAGAAGTCTTATTCTAGAAATTATTTAAAAGGTAGCGAAAAACGAAAGAGAAAGTCTGAAGCTAAAAAGTTATCTAAAATAAGTCAGTACTTTCGGAACGAGCAAATTATTGATGGGTCTCGGAAATGATCAAATGAACGAAACTAAAAATTCCATAATAGCAAATCCCGACGATAGAAAATATTCAGACCAAGTACAAGTACGAGCAAACACGAAATTGAACCATATTTAGGAGTGGAAGATATTAAATCTACATTTATTACAAATAATTGTAATTAAAAAAAAATAAGAAGTGAAACGATTTGTGATTGGGAAAGGGAAACTGTAAAGCCAATGGTCCCTTCTTAAGAGTCAGTGGCAATAAATACGAGTAATAAAATAAAATAATAAAGTAACACCCCTACTACGTTTCGCTGACGATATTGTCTTGATGGCGGAATCGCTGGAGGTGCTACAACAGATGCGGACGGTCTGGATTCAGCCTCACAGCGAATTGGTCTTAAAATTAACTTCAACAAAACCAAAGTAATGATCTATCACCACCTTGATCCAAGACCTGTCGCTGTATGTGGCCACCAGCATGAATTTGTTTCCAAATATTCCTACCTGTGACAGACTTTTTAACTAGGTAGAGACAATTTTGAAAAAGAGGCTACGAGTTTTCTAGTCACCTTTGCAAAAAAGCCTGAAAACGACAGTTTTCAGACAGTGCTGAGACTTGCCCACTCACAGTACGACTGGTCCACTTATGGTCGCCCAGCGAGCTATGGAGCGTGCTATGCTCGGTGTCTCTTTGGAAGATAAGATCTATAAAGACCTTATCGGACAGACACCGAAGTTATAGACATAGCACAAAGGATTAGCAAGCTGAAGTGGCTGGGCGCTGGCCACATCTGTCGAAGAACTGATAACCGTCGGAGTAAATGAGTTCTTGAGTGGAGAACGCGTCTTGGGTAACTTAGTGTAGGACGCTCTCCAGCTAGGTGGAGTGACAAAAGGTCGCTACCATATGCTGGATGCGACAAGCTGACAACAGAGTGAAGTGGCGCAATTTGGAGGAGGCCTTTGTCCAGCAGTGGACAACAAAAGGCCGATGATGAATAAACAAAATATTGAGTTGAGGGTTATGATGACAAAAAAAAAACTGGAAACAAATTGTAAATGCGATAGAGAGACACGAAACATCGAACATTCACTTGGATTCGTGTCTTTTGTATGAAATAATGGGTAAACATATTTTTGACGCCAAGAACTTACTATTCTCCGTGAAGTAACCAATTTAGCTTTTCGTGACCATAGAGAAAGCGCAGATATATAATAAAGCAGTTACTAGCAAAATTTGATCCTGATTTAGAGGAATGGTTAAATAAGTCCAAGGGCCAGATAAAATACTTAAGTCCGAAAATACAAAATGAGCTAATTGCTGTTTTGGGCCTAAAACTTCATTATATTTGATACAACTCAAGATTTTTCTAAAACAGACCAATAATGGGAGGTTTATCGGTACTGTGTGAGAGAAAGAAATGAAAATGGAATTCCAAAAGCACTCGTTAATAGGTATTAGATAATCCTTTTTAGATTTCAATATCCGATGAGAAATATGAAGCCATGTCATTAAAAGATTGTGTGCTATAGTGTATCAGCCCATATAAGTCCCATTGCAGGGCACGTGCCTCCCCTACAATAGAAAGTACGTTTGAATTGGGTACACATATAGTAGACCACCACGCTGGCTTAGTGCGAGTTTACATACCATAGAAATTTATATAAACTGCTATGGTATGCAGGTTTCCTCACGATGTTTTCCTTCACTGTAATAGTGCGTGGTGATTGACTGCTATCAATGTAAACATTATTCTGTAAAGTCAGAGGTGTGCCCTGGGATCAAACCCGCGACCACCATGAAAAACGTTCATTCCGTTTACCAACTGGCCACCGCGCACCTTAAAAAATATTCATAAAAACGAAACTACAATGTTATTTTTTTTTTTACATTTACGAAGGGCCCCATTTGATGAACTTTGCCACGGGCCCCCGATGGGGTAGTTACGCCACTGGGTGGAGGAAAACCTCGCGTGGAAACCTGTACATATATCCTAATGTGTACATAAACCATACGTACAATACAAGTTTGCCATTTGTAAGAATTTCTACGGTATATAAATAAATAAATGAATAAATAACACCCAACAGTCACATAATATATACTCCTAACCCCACAATAAGATCAAGTCTTGTGTCGTGGGTATCAGGAAATACGAGAGACTTTTTCGGTCTCACAAACACTGCTGTAAGGCAAATATAAAGACCGCCAACCCGCACCATACCGTAGTTACGATTGTAGAGGACGCCTGTGCCCTGCAGCAGGATGTAAATGGGCTGATACACTATACAGATATTGATTTTAGGATGGTATTTAAATTATCAAGCAATGTAGTAAATAAGTAATTAAGGCTGCAATAGAAGCTTACTGATAATCTTTGCGACATTTGATATTTTTTATTAATTGGTAACACTAAATGCAATTTGATTTTCAGCACTTTAAAACCGATGATTATACTTGTGATTATACTCGTCGAAATACTCATTGCTTAAAACTGTTTCTGATTAGGTCTGTTTTTTTCTTTATTGCTAACTGAACACGTATATTTTTTGAAAATGTAGATAAAGGTTTTTCGTTAAAGATTAAAATCTGTAATAATAATCGCTGTATTTGCCTTCAGATAGTTCTCTATCAAAATTTCATATCAGTCATCAACCTTATCTTTCTCCTTCATTACACACCGCAATAAAATCGTATGGTATCTAAAAGTAGTTCATAGAATTATAACTTCAAAGACGCATCGTGTTTTTACGCGTGACAATAATACACCAGTAAATATGTATTTTATATTTTGTGTTTGAGTGTGATACGTGTTGAATACAAAAATAACAATGACTTTTATGTTAAGCAGTGAAATAATATCAGGTTTTAAAAAACAATATGAAATTAACAATAAAAAACTTACTAAGTTTGAAGAGAATTTACAAAGGTGTAATAACGAGTTAACAACCCTCAAGATATTTGTGACGACGCTACAATTGCAGATGACTGCAATGCAAACGATGTACAGAGATTTAATGGAACTTAGACAATTAATTGTAATAGCACATCCACACCTACGAAAACCGAGGTAGATTTTTAGGTTGATACTTTTAAGCGTTAGAAGTAGTATGTTGGAATCATAGATCCATGTCCAAAATTTCCTTTGTAAAACATCTTAAGTTTGTCTGCCGAACATAAAGGAGTGTTAATTCTGTAACTTTCGTCGAATTTCAAATAGTCGATCACAAAACCCTGTTTATCTTCACTGTAGTCAACAACTGGAACGAATCTGCGTCCCCATAAAATTTCTTGGGCTACATAACTTGATTTTGCTTGAACCGGCCGGCCCGTTGATTCGATAACCCCTTCAAAGACGATCAACAGCTCTAGTTTTGACTTTAGCATGTCATTGGCAGAAAGTGTGTAGAATGGACTGCGCTCATCTATTGTATGTACTACAGACATAGGAAACATTAATGACACATTTTCACTTGAGTCAACTGATAAGTTCAGTTTGATTTGCTCATTCAAAACGTCACCAGACCTGACGCACCTAATTAAATAGGCGTTGACGCTGACGTCGATAATCCTTGACTTCCTGGTATTTCCAATCCTGAAGATGAGGCTCATATTGCCATCTCTCTGGTTAACAATGGCGTTTTTGGAAAAAATCAAAGTCTGAGCTCGATTCTTCGGCCTCGTTAATTTTGCGAAAACGATGCCCACTATGAAAGATTGGGTGATTGTACCAAGAATACTTTCTATGCACATTGTCAGCCAAGCTGCGGGACACTCCAGAGTAATCGATCTGCTACCGTAACCAACAGTGGTGTGAACTTCTACGCTGAAGAGGAATATGGAAGTAAAACCATAAATTTCACGGATACACGGCGACCATGTGGAATTTGAAGATCCTGGCAAATTTCCTTCGTCTAAATCACCATGAGCGTACATTATGATCCACCAAATCATTGAGAAGAGAAGCCAAATGAACAAATAAGTTATTATGCAATAAATCAAAGTCCACCTCCATCTTGCTTCTATGAAGGCCGTCACGATATCCGGAATCACATGATATCTGAAGATCTTCGACTTCTCCAAGTTGAAGTGTCCTGATTTCGTAACAACTCTTTCGTTCTTTTTCCTGCGGCTTGAACTTCTTCGACGCGCACTTCTATAATGTAATTTAATTTAAATATGGTTTTTGTGATAAAAAAATAGAAATGTATTGAACTGTCCTCACCTGATTAATTTTAATGATTTTTCTGGTGATATTGTTACAGCGGCTTTTTCAACATCGGCCAAATTATTTGCATTCACTGGTAGCAGTGATTCTCTATCGTAAATTCGCATTTTTTTGAGATTTTGAAAAGGTAATATAAATAATATTCTATTAATTTATGAATAAAATATGACTTTATTACGCATTGTCCTATTAGTAACTGACAAACAAGTGTTTTCCGCTATGATATGATGTTGACGTTAAACAATGATTAAATACTGTATTTGAGTGTAAGAGATAATATTACGTGTGAGAGGTTTTTGTATTTTAAGGCTAAGTTTCATTTTCGAGTAGTTGATAAATTATAAGTGGTACTAATAAAACATTATAAAAATGATCATTTTTTATTAAGCTTATTTGAAATAGCCAAATACATAAATCGTAGTAGGAATGTGATTCCTATTGGTTTTACGTTAACTAAAATACAAGGTCCTACAGATCCAACAAAACATACTATAATATTCACTGTTTAATTTATTATTGCTATGAATGACGAGATGGGGCCATTCGCCTGATGTTAAGCCGTACGACCATTCATCATCATCATTATCAGCCTATTCGCGTCCACTGCTGGACATAGGCCTCTCCTATGGCACACCACTGGGCTCGATCTTCAGCCCAACGTCTCCAACCGCTACCAGCCATTTTTCGGATATCATCACTCCACCTCGTTGGAGGGCGTCCTACACTACGCTTGCCGAGGCGCGGTCTCCACTCGAGAACACGTCTAACCAAACGGTTGTCGGTTCTCCGACAAATGTGACCAGCCCACTGCCACTTCAACTTGCTGATCCGCTGGGCTATGTCGCTGGGCTATGGGCTACGCTCGGCATTCTGAGACATAAGATGTTAAGTTTCAACATGTCCAGTAGTACTCTAGCTACAATGTCCTTAAAACTAAAACACAACAGTGCGTATACATAACTGTTTGCGGTAGGAATAGCCATTGCGGTGGTAAGTACCACGCAGATGGCCTCTTGCATATGTGAGGCTTACCACCAGTTACTATTACTGAACATGTAAATTATACTTACATAAAAAGTCACCTTAGATTCAGTTTTGTATTATTGTGGCTACTAAGTTTTTACAGGGAATGTCGTGTCTGTCTGTGTCAGCCCATTTACGTCCCACAACAGGGCACGGGCTTCCTCTACAATCTAGACTCTAGAGTATCATTGAAAGGGGTTACGCCATAGGCCACCACGCTGGCCTAATACCGGTTGGCATGTCATGTAACAAACACATAAAATTTACAGGAACTTATTTCGATTAAAATAAATTATTCCATTTCCTTTCTCATTTACCTACCTTATAAAACCTGCAAATATTTTGGACAATACTACCTTATTTTATTTAACACAATTTATAGGAATAAAAATACAACAGAAAATGTTTTGCATATATAATATCAATCACATAACTTTTGTAGATAATGCAGACGTTTATTACTTGCCTTTAAGTAACAGTACAAACAGATTTATCTGGTTTCAGCTAGTTTGTAATATCCCGGTTATTCCAACTACATATAGCAAATGTTACTCACGTATATAGCTACTTTAAGTTAATTACTTTCTGTATCTGTATCAGCCCATATACGTCCCACTGCAGGGCAAGGGCCTACTCTACAATCGAGAGTACGATTGAGAGTGGTTAGGCCATATAGTCCACCACGCTGGCCTAGTGCGGGTTGGCGGACTTACATACCATAGAAATTCTTATAAATCGCTATGGTATGCAGGTTTCCTCACGATGTTTTAGTGCGTGGAGATTGACTATCAATACACACATGACTCCGAAAAGTAATTACTACTAATTACTTTATTAGATTCTATCCATAACCACTCAGTGTAATCTTTCGGTACTTGAAAATGCATGGCTTGAGGTAGGTCTCGGTTTAGGTACTGACTGACTGATTATTAAGTAGAAGCTCAATTTATTTATACAGGGTATATCAATACTGCTACCGAAAATGAAGCCGGGTGGTAGTTTTAGTGACTTCAGACACAATGCAACTAAAAATTTAGCAAAAAAAGGTTTTTTCTTTGTATTTCTACTTATCGTCGTATTAAGGTGGTAAATACTAAGATTACATAGTATTTTTCTTTTCTTCTTTTTTTCTTCCTTTTATTTATAAAGACACTATGGTACGTAAGGGTGTTAATTATTATTTTAGCAAAACCTATGGACCCAAAAAAAAATCATAAAAAAATGCATTTATTTGCGTTTTTTTTAGTTTCATTTCGTTTTTAGTCACTAAAACTACGACCCGGTTTCTTTTTCGGTAGAAATCTTGAGTCAGCCCATATACGTCTCTGTCTATGATCAAGAATACGATTGATGGGGGTTTGGGCATATAGTCCACCATGCTGGCCTAGTGCGGGTGGGCGGTCTTTACATACCATATATTTTTTTACAATACGCTATGATATACAGGCTTCCTAACAAATATAGAATAGAAAATTGTTGTAATAATATATTGTAGTAAATAATTAAGAAGGACATAACCAAATAATGATCAAGAAGATGAATTATTACACGTTACGACAGTATTTAAAGGATTTACGTAACGACAAACATTATTTTATATGAATAATGAAGATGACTTTAGAGAGAGTTGGGAGTTTTTTTACGTTAGTTTTCCCCAATAACTAAGTAATTAACCCTCATGATTAATTAAGAAAAGATCAAAATAAGTTGAGAAAAGTAAAAAATTTGACAGAGCATATTTTTGAAGACCATCATTAAATTAGGAAGTTTTTTTAAACATTATTTATACCCAATAATTCACTAATGAATCTTTATGATTGGTCTCTGCCTAAATTAAAAGCATTTTAATTTGAAGCTGTTTGTAATTTATAGTTATCATAAGCTACAGAATGCCTTATATTTCCAAAGGCATATAAATCACTTGTTAGCCTAAAATTTATTATGTTTTACCCAACCTGTATTAGTTATTTATTCTTGTGATGGAAGTCTAATTCTGTTCTAGCTGGTATGTGATCTCCACTCACGGAGAAACATTTACTGCAAACAAGCAATACAACACATAAAATCCATCGCGCACGCAGCACGCCAAGCGACGGGGAAAAGCCAGGTCATGGCATTAATACATAAGCTCATAAAACAGCGGACGGGGATGCTTTGGCATGGCAGGAAAGAGCAGCGGCCATGACAGACGAAAGAGCATACACACACGCAGGGAGCGTAATTCGATAATAGGCGTGCTCTTGAACGCGCCCGCGTCGCTGTCAGACCATCTGTCATGTTGATAGACTTTGTCAATGAAGAGTGTAATAGCTGTTTATGAGGATACCCCGTTGCCGCATTGCGATGTGTTCTAGATCCTGCACCTGTTTGATATGATGTAGTTATGAAATATGAGAGCCTTGAATATCCATGATGTATCTTTGCCTCATAATCATTCAACTTCTATTGATATAATTGTCGAGCGAAAATAGCGCCCCTATTGGCGGTATAGAAAACTACAAAACAAAACGATATGATGACGATGAACGTATCATAATTAAGTTTTATACGGTTTGAAAAACTTTATTAAATCACTCGATGAAATGTATGTGTACTCATAAGGCCAAATTAAATTAAAGCAATGATATACCATCAAAAACTTTACATCTATGTTCCGAAAGGTTTATAATTCAATGGGTTGACTATTGACTGTTAACGATAAAAAATAAACTATTCGTAATAAATAGATCTCTGCCTAAATAGCCTTTATATTTTGGGTAGATTTTTATATCGTACCTACGTGTTATAACTAATATCCAGAATTTAGAGTTGGCAAAGCTACAAATAGCAATACTTTTGAAACCATACATTTTGAAACTATCAAAAAGCTTGTTCATGATGATTTTCTGCAATAAAAATGTACGAGATAATATGGCTGATGTAAAGAAAATGTATAAATTGTTGTTCTCACGTCCCTTTTGCACGCAACTCCGGAATCAGACGCTTGTGAGACTATTTTCCGTCAAATAGCAGGATGTGTGACATCCTACATTCCTAGTTCCTTCAGGAAGTTAGCCGTTTCATGTCGACGTTCCAAGCTTGCGGATACTCTTAGACCTTGTTCATTATATATTATATAAATGGGTTAGGTAGGTACTACATTTTATAGACTTAACTTTCTTGATTTTCTCAAGTATTAGGCTTTTGAGTAAGCACTGATAAATCAGTTAAGTAGACCGCTAGTCAATTTTATTTCTTGACATAAATAGATAATGTTTTGACGTTTTGTGTCAATTTTGTATCCACCATCTCGGATCTCCATTAATGTTATACGATCATCGTCATCACCATCATCATATTCATCACCTAAAGGAGCTGTACTGCTGCAAAGATGAAGAGGTGGGCGCATCGCTTAATCAATGTCCGATATTTGATATTTTTATTACTTTAAGTTTATTATAATATTTGAAAAATGTTACAAAAATGATATGAAGGCTGAGGTCAAGCTTGCGGCCTTTTGTAATATATTTCATTCATTAATTAAGACATATAGCAAAAAATTACTACCAGGCCGTGGTAATCCTATAAGGCAACTGGAACATTATATAAAAAGTGGTGTTGCTGTAGCAATTTATACTGCTTTAGCCGTACCAGTGGCAATAATTCTTAACGCATAATCTGCCAACAATGGTCAATTCGACAAATAAAATGACCGAAGGCCATAAATAGCACATATCCACGCGTTGTATCTTAATGGGCAAACAAAGGGTCAATACCAACTTTGCCTTGGACCATTGTAACCTGGTTTCATTGTTCGCCAATCTGTGTTTTCTCAGACATATTAAAAGATATGGATGTAGGCAAATCATTCATTCAATACGCGATAAGGTGACATGTTTAATTTCTACAAGGCTGTACCGAGTAGTTATGTTACATCAGGTCATTAATATTAGTCGGAAGGATTGGGAATCAAACGCAGAACTTTACGATTCACAACTCGTCAAATACCAAAAAGACTAAAAGGACACACTGGAACTGTAATCAATAAACTGCCTTCTGTTTATCCTTTTCTAATATTTATAGTTGTCTGTAAGACATTGCCTTTGAATTATAGATTTATTTATTTCTGATTGTATTTATTTCATTATTATTGTGTGCAATGAAGTATATATAAACATATTATACATACATACAATACATACATAAACTCACCCTTTTCCCAGAAGGGGTAGCCAGGACACCCATATTTCGCCTTGTATGTTCTGTCCCACAATGTGATAGGGGGCGAGCCTGTCGCCATATCGGGCACGAATTCCTGGCTCTTTATAGTATATATGTAAATAATACTTCTTTGCCTCACGTCAATCAGCGACAAACAGGTAACTTACATTTGAACATAAATAAATGTCTATGTCGATAATGTAATACATTATTTATATTATGTAGTTGGCTCATAATGACCGAGAATGGTCAAATGGGTCGTGGGAAGTATTAAGGTGAGAGAGGTCAAAGGATGACATTGCTAATCTTAATGTAAGGAAGTTTTAAAATTCCAAGCAAATTATTTATATTTGGTTTTGGGGCCAGATTATTGCTAACAGTATCAAACTTAGCTTATTACCATAAACTTTTAAAAAAAGACAGCATTTAGCGTTAAAGGGCTACAGTAAAATCCCTTTCAACTAACTATGGGGTCTCCGGCAATGACTCTCACCAAACGAAACGCAACAGCACCTTGGGGGTTAGTCTACTCCAACACGAAGTTTGAATGTTCGGATGTTGAACATCAACATACATAGATAAAAGATAAAAGTTTTCCACTTCTAAAAATCAATACTATTCTCTTTGAAACCTATCTTTTTTTTACAGTAAATGGCGAGAGGAACATGCCCTGCGCCTGATGGTAAGCGATACGACCGCTCACGAACACTGGCAAAACCAAACACCTTGAAAAAAAAAGCACAAAGCAATGCTTGGCATTCACTGCACTCGCCATGCTGAGACATAAGATCTTAAATCTCAATATGTCCAGTAGTTACTCTGGTTACAATATCCTTCACACCAAAACACAGCAGTGCACTTACACTGTTGTTTGGCTGGAGAAATAGACATTGCGGTGGTACGTACCCAGACGGCCTCTCACTTATGAGAGACCTACCACCAGTTTATATTTCAAACTTAGTCTAAGAATATGGCATACAAGAATCGAACTTTTTGTAAAGTATTTAGGCATATTCGTATAGTTTTACGTGCGATGTTCGAACATACGTCGTCGTGTCGGACTAAGAGTAAACCCCCATTACCAGATAGCTTTGTCGTTTGTATAATTCGTCATCATCGCCACCGTCATTAGCCTTAGCGACAAGTAGCTCATCTTATGATCACCTTCTCCAAGGATTACCACAATAATAATGAATTTTATTTATCTTAAATTAGTTATAAATTGATTAGAATATTCTAATGAGATAATTAAAAAGCCAAAGCTACCAATTATGTAAATTAAAAAAGATGACCTATTTATGCTGGTCATTGATAAATTCTTTTTGACTTGTAAGTCAATGACTGACAAACGACATCTATTTCTCTAAGTCATTTTACTCATTAGTTTACGAAAACCGAATGATTTAAACGGTCATGTTATTTAGGTTAGAGTGACCGAGTAAACTGTTACAAGTGCATAATTACTGCTAGTGTTTTCGCCTGATTTAATTGCATGATTTACTTATCTGGATAAAATACAGCTCAGGATTCTCATAGTATATAAAACACTTATATAAAAAATAAGCACAATAGGTATAAGTATACATGAACGGTCTTTGATGTATTTGGCCTTGGCATCTTCCATATTACAACTAATTTCACGCAACGGTCATGAACACAAGGAAGAATTATCAAGTGACCGCATCAATTTTACCAAAATCCCTTCTCTCCTGCTTTGATGTTACTCCATTTGGACACATAACCTATATACTTGAATGGTAAAATGAAGGGACACGTACAATTTTATGTAAAGACAAAAGGCGGCCGTCAATTGTTTCCAAACGCGTGGCCAGTTAACGAATAATCGCGAGTCACAATTGGCATAGGTACCCGGCGGGCCACTGTCGCCGCACGCTTCTACCAGTACCAGTGATCCTGGCGAACGAGGCGCACACGCAACGCTATGGGAATCTGCGTGTCCCAACCTGGAACAAATAAAGATTAAATAAATCTATAGTATTATGTACTGAGTGATGTGCTTGTGTTGAAGTTTTTGTGCCATGTGCCCAGCTGGTGACTGTGGTGAGTGACGGTATTTTTGTTTTGATACACTTTTTGTGTGAAGCCGGATAACAAATATTGTTTGATGTTAATTGTTCGAATAACGGATATAGATAAGATTATCCTAGGCAAATATGGAGACGTGTTTGTCTATAGACTTCAAAGACGTATTTTTTTATTTGTATTGTAAATTGAGTAGGTACTTGTGTAACGGCTTTTATTCAAAGAATACTTTTGTTTACACTAAATACACCTGTTATCAAGTAAAAGGTGCGTATCAGAATATTTATGATAATAAACTTTTCAACAACAAATCACGTATAAATACAACTACAAATTGAAAATTGCCGTGATATTAGTTGGGATAAAACGTGATTTCTGTTTACATGTTATTCAGATAATAAATGTTTGAATTGATTCGATAAAATTAGCTGATCTGATGATACATTAATTAACTTCGGTCATCTTGCTACGAACGCGAATGGTGAACGAAGTATAGAAAATGCTTATTAAGTATTTGTGATATAAAATAGGTAATCTTCTGTATAATCTCATGAAAATCAATTAGTCATTTAAGTAAAGTACAACCAGATTCCATACATTGTAATTCCAATTACTAGCTTCTACATTTTATTCAATAACAGCAATTTGCCAATTGGAATTCAAGATCTTTTATTTCCAAGAAATATTAATCTTTTCCAAGATATCTTAAAAGATACCTACATTGATTTCGTTAATCGAACAGACAGTAATAAATACTGATAGATTTTTATTTATCAGAACTTTTCAAACACAGTTTCAAGTTTGGGAATAAGCAGTAAAAATGCACCAAAACAATTTTCTTCGATTTTCAATTCAAAAGTGCAGATTGTTTACGAAATACATATAAACCGACGACACTAAAGTTACACTATAAATATTTTTTTTAAGTTGAAATGGGTCTACTTTCACATTTTATGTTTATCGCTTGGTGTTGATGATCTTTTTATCTTGACTAGGAATCAGTATGAGATTTATTATAATATTGTTGTTTTAAACTGGTAAAGGTAGTTATAACTTATAACACGCCAGCAATAATTTAAATAATCAGAATATCAAGGTTTCTTATATTCTCTGGCCTAAAATCCTTAACTGTTTTATTTAAATCTTTGTTTTCGTAAATTATATATCGAATCAGAAAAGTATGCATATTTTTAGGGCTGTCTAGGTTTAAGGACCAATCAACTTCACTTTCATCATAATTAACCTTCTAAATATTCAAAACTATAATATATATTTCCTACTTTCTTGCTAATGGATTCACGTATTTGTTTTCAAATGTCATGACTGAGTACTGGGCAGCAGTTACACGTTTTCAGACAGGCGTCGAATGCCAACAGCCACTCATTTGAATTTCAAATGCAACGTACATACGATCATGACATATTGTTTATATCTTCGCAAACAATACACAGTGATAATGTTGATTTGTGTGATAGATTAAACATCTCATAGAATTTACATTGTAAATCATATTTGCGACTTACATCATCGACTTCAGCCACAGGACGTCTACTACCGAACACTTACGATATATATTCATAAAATTATTGCCGGATTTGATATCTACTGATGTGAAAATCATTATAACTATACTCGTAAAGTGAATCAGGAAAGTATCCTAAACTATAGGTACCTATATAACTATGCAACAGAAAATTTATTTTTGAATATATTAATTACAGTAAAAAATGTGCTTGACGATAATATTTTCAGATGCCAATGGTTTTTCTTCAAAATATTTGTAAATTGTATTTCATATGGCACTTAAGGCCTCCGTATCCAAGAATTCGTATGTTCGTAGATTTTTCCGCTTTCACACTCGCCACTGTAACCTCATTTAAGCCAGGAGTCGAGAATCAACAGCCACGAGAGTCAACAGTGGCCCGCATTTTATTGACACAGAATGCCATGTTGTTGGTACAATTCGGATTAAAAAATCTATAGGCTACTGATCATTGAGCACATAGCTCCTTTATCAAACTCAGGCTGTACACACGTGTCGTTCTTAGCAGTGGGCAATTACGGGTTGAAATTACGAAATATATATATGAATATACGAAACAGCACAGTGTCGTGGACCGACGAGGATAGTAAACTGCCAACTGGTGCTTAATGATCTAACTGGTGTCTCAACCGTAGGAACAGTACAGCATTGATTGAATTGACGAACCCCCGCAATTCTAAGTAGGGCTTTTTTATTATTGCATAGGTCCGGTATGGAGTAAACAGGTCACCTGATGGTAAGTGATTACTGCCGCCCATGAACATCCATAACGCTTGGATTATGGATGTGTTGCCGGCCCATCAAATCGGGAGGGAAACAGCAAGGAAAAAGCATGGGAAGGGGTATTGGGCATCCGGCAATCTCACTCACCGTACGAAAAAAGTTGTCGCTTGATGTCGATATCCTATGAGACAGTGGTACCACCCTGATGGGCCTGCCCATTAATGCTGTCAGCATGGCTCTACCACTTTTAAGGTTTAATTTGATTAGTCGCAACTGTTTTTGGTCAAATGTAGCTTTTACTATCAGAGTAGCTAATTGCTTCCCTCGCATGTCTCGATAATAAAACAAATACAGCTGCGCTAGGATACACGTGGAAAAGAAAATTCTTTGTTGCAGATTTAGTATTCAAGAATGATGTAGTAATGAGCCAAGTATTTTGCCTCAGCTTAAGTAGGCGCTGAGCAAACTTCCTCGATTGAATAATGTAGAAAGTCGATGGTCAATTCGATTGCGCATTTCGTTCATGTCTGACATACAACGGCTTTACGATCATCGCATTTAAACTTAGTTAAACACCAAAGTTTTGTACTTAAACTATGCTTAGATTTGAATATTGAAATGTTATGATGTATTCTTACATAAATTAATGAAATGCTATATATGAAGTTAACAATACCTACTTTAACCCCCTTTATCAAGCCCTTCAAGGTATTTATTCTATTCCGGGTAATAATAAAATCTCTGATTTAGCAAAATATTTAATAGATAAACTTGTAATATACAATTAAATTATACATCGCCAGCAATGACTGATACAAAATTTAAAAAATTGAGAATAATCTTGGAAAAAACATATTGAAAACAGTTTATGAATTCTTCTAACCTGCACCTAGTCACCTGAGTAGACAAAGATTGTGATTAGTTAATTATTTATTCAACTACAAGAACATATTAATTGAATTGCAAACAATTCTTGAAATTGTATAAGCCATCAGTTAGCAATTAATTTTAAAAATGAAAAAAAAAGAAACTACGTTTTAAAACAGTGGAATTTTTTTTAGTCAAATATTATGATTAAAAGGTTAAAAACCACTGATCTAGGATTTTATTTAACGAAATTCCTAATATTCTTCCTAAGATTATATTTTAATTGTATGTCAAGGTTTTCAATTCTAATCACATTATAGAAAGACATTACCTGGAAGACGTAAGCCCATTGAATAAATATAACAAACATCCAGCATGCAATTTTCTTATTTGAATATTTATATAGGTTTTCCCTTAAGGTTATTAATATCAGTTGCTATCCTCGACATTATATTATCAATAAATAAGATTTAAAACGGCGAAGGAAAACATCTTGAGGAAACTTGCATATCATAGCTATTTCTATGGTATATAATGTCCGCCAACCGCACTAGGCCAGCATGGTGGACTATATGGCCTAACCACTCTCAATCGTATTCTCGATTGTAGAGGAGGCCCGTGCCCTGCAGTGGGATGTATACAGGGCTGATACAGAAAGATATAAAACATTATCTATATTTAATGATAACTAGATAATAACCAATTAATAAAATAGCTTAGAAGTATCCTGCAGCTAAATAATTCATAGTGTGGCCCTGAGATATTTCCGTCCTGTTTTAGATATTTGTGAACGTAAAACATGCGTTAGAAAAATGGACACAAAACAAGAATAAACAAAGCTTGGTACAAAGGACTTAAAAAATATGAATGCATACTTTACTGAGTAAAACAGAAAGCAAAGTTTTGCATAATAAAGAAATAGATGCAGATCTAGATAAAGTATGTGATCTAATACAGAGTTTATTTATGCATATGGAAGTACCGGTTATTACAGTTGGAAGCAAAGTAAGTAGGTGAGGTGTCGCGAGCCGGCGTGTTCCCGCCGTGACATCTAATTTTGTGTTGACTCACAGCGCTTCATTAAAGTGGGTAGATGGTCACCCAGATAGAAATTCCTATTATTCATAGGTTTATTTATATAGTTCTACATGGAATGTATAATATTTGAAAGGACAAGACTCCTTGAAATTAGTTGAAGCGCCTGCGTAAATTTACATTAATTTTTAGTGAAATTTGCCAATTTATTTTAGAGTAGAATTTGATAGCAGTTTATTTATGTTGTTGTTATGTGAGTATAAATATAAAAGTATTGAATTAAAAAAGCTCATTGAGTTTGTTAATTACCAATTATTGTGGCCGTTGAATGCGAGATGTGCAGATGCAGGGGCATTTGCAAACAAAAACCGTAATTAGGTTTTCGTTAGGCAAAGTCTTAGGTGTGCCAGGCATGTCTACGTATACGTTAAAGGCCCTATCCTTATCTGGTTTAGTATGCAATGCAAAAACAACAAAAAATGGTGTTAACAGTTTCGAATTAATACCTCATTGAAATAGATGAATCATAAAAGAGTTATAGACACTCATGGCTCTTTAAAACAAAACACTTTTGATGAATCCATTATTTAAAACATAATTTTTATCTTCTTGTACTTAAGTGTTATTCCAGCCGGTGCCACGGTCCGCCTTTCAGCTGAGTTTTCCGTCCAGCCATCGGCATCCTCAATCGTAAGGCCATTGCCTCTCATATCTTTCTTGACAACATCAAGAAAGCGTTTTGGAAACAAAAAATATTGTATTAAGACAGCAATTTAAAAATATTATAATATGTTTATCATTTTAGGTATATTTCTTAAATCTAATTAAACAGAACATAACAAGAAATCCTCAAAGATATTTGCGCCAATTACCATTACTATAATTCTAACCTCATTTAGCTCAGTGTCTGGTTCAATAATTTTTAGAATGAATTCATTAACTGCATCAACAACCCCAGCTACAATTCGTATATTACCCAAATATCATCATCGTTAAGATTAGCCAATGAGGACTAATCAAATCAGAGGAGTTACGCGTGCTCTCGTAATCGGTGCGTGGTACTAAACTTGTGGTCGAATATAGACGCTTCCTGGCTCAATCGACGACCCGTTTTGTATGCTCAATGTCATCCGAGGGGTCGTTGCTTGGTAACACGCAAATTGCTATCACGATCTTAGATTGGTTATCCATATTACAGATGGTGAGAGTTATGAAACTGAGTTATTGAGTGCCACGGTTGAGAGTATGGGATACGCAGCTGTTGCTATGAGATCTACCTGTACATTATTTAGATATGAGATGGATTTGTTTCTAAATATTGGGAACTTTCTTCGGAATTCTGATAAAGATTGATTTATTAACCATACCATTAAATGCGACGAAATTTTTAATTGGTCTCGTGCAAAATGAAGTTTAGTTTTTGACTCATCATGTGTAAATAATTTCTAATTCAATAAAACATGATCAAATGAGTTTGTAGACTAGAATATTATTGTCATAGCCTTTTACTATGAAAATAATGTTCTATCTTCCTCACAACTGTCATAATTTCAGAGATCAACAAAGTTGTACTACAAGATGGGCGGGGTAACCGCAACATGTCCACATTCATAGATCCGTACGCACGAAGGTCGAGTACAATTACGCGTACACAGCAATTAACGAGGACTTGCGCTGGCTACTTCACTCGACACTTGATCAATTGCTCTGCGTTTATTATGTTTACGACCTCATTGCACTCGCTTGCAAGTGCATTATCGATACTTAGCATAATGTGTCAATGAAATTGTTGAGGTTAATGGCGCTGTATTCTCGAATTATCGTTCTCGACGATCTGACAGCTAAACTCATTATGTGCAGAAATGTACATGGCGAGTTGGAACTTAAAGATTTATTGTATAAATAAGTAAGAAAAGCGATTAGCAGTAATTGGTTTTGTTTAATAAGTTTTTGTAAAGCACTAAATACATAGATAGATTGTATCTAGAGATTGATTGATAGATATCATTATAATATAGTGAATATCGAAAATAATATAGTAAACCTAGGTAGTTAGCCTGAGTTTTAAAATTGCCCATATTATCACTATTACTTCATTAATATTTTGACTGAGCAGCCAAAATCTTTAACTCTTAAATGGTTTCGTGCCTTTGTGATAGTAACGTGTCGTTACCGATAGTAACAAATTGGGGCGCGGGCAATTGTTAAGAGCGCCAGAAAGGATCAATTTCATCTCACCATTCACCTCAAGCTCAGCTTGAGCCTTAGCAATTCTACCCTAAGTGTCAGCATTTTTAAAATCAGCACTGGATCTCGGTAAACATTATTAATGTCATTAACAAATCTTACCAGTTGATTCTGAAGTGACACAAATGTAACACAATAAGTCGTCTATGAACTCTAATTAAAGTTTTAAACTTTTCAAATCGTATTCCAAGTATATGTTATGATGATTGCACATTAAATCAGTTTTAATTGGCAAATGTTAAATCACATTGGATGACGCTTGAAATGCGTGCTCAGTGGTCATGCTATGGCGTATAATCTGATTAATAAATACATATTTTTAATGTAATGCTCATCGTATTATATTTTTCTGAATCGTAGAGTCGTAACGTAAATAGTCTTTAATATTATTCGGTTGCAAATACTAAAACATAAATTAGAGGTAATTTTGTTTTTTTTTTCTATTAAAATTAAGAAAGTATGAGTTACATTATAATATTTATACTATTGCCATTTATAGTACTTTTAGTTTAGGACATAGAGCCATCGATTACACCATGAATAGATTGACACTTCCCATCCTTACTCACTATTCACAAATATTAATTACAAAATTAGGGATTTTTAGATCACAACGATTTTGGTTCTCTGTCAGATACGATCGTTACGGATCCTATTCTTTAAAGAGACTCCATAGGTCACGCTCCATAGGTCGCTGAGCGACCTTGACCTGGTGGACCAGTCGTACTGTGAGTACAAGTTTCAGCACCCTAGGTCATGACAGTGGTTGAAAACTTTCGTTTTTAGGCATTGTGGTAGAGGTAACATACAAAGTCGTCGACATAGCAAATAGGATTAGCAAGCAGAAGTGGTAGTGGGCTGGCCACGTCTGTCGAAGAACCAATAACCGTTGGGGTAAACGTTTTCTAGAGTAGAGACCGCGTCTTGTCAAGCGTAGTGTGGGACGCCCTCTAGTTACGCGGAGTGCCGATTTTCGAAAGATGGCTGGTAGATGCTGGATGCGTCAAGCCAAAGACAGGGTGAAATGGCGTAATTTGGAGGAGGCCTATGTCCATGATGATCATGATTAGATCACAACGTTTAATTGTGGTATAGTTTTAAATATCATATAAAGAAAGGACAATACAAGCAAATCCAAATTGATAATGTTAGTTAGAAACCATTTAAATAGATGGTATATTCGTATGGGCAGTTGCTAATGCACAAACCATAAATGGTTGAATCGCATCACATTGTTGGGTAATAATAGGCATTATCGTGATGCTCCATTATTACTTTGTGTCGATCTTTTTTTATTTAATAACAGGAAATTATGACAGCCTAAACAAGAGCATTGTGGCAATTAATTAATCGTACGCACCTAAAATGGGGCAACCAGAACACGTGTTTGCAAATGTAAAACCGCTGATCATCTAGTATTATATTAGTTAGTATAGCCTTGATTACTAGGTGCTATTTTGTCATATTTATTAATTAGTGCTTAGATTTGAGTTTGCAGGACGTACCTACTATTTTTTTTATTAATTTTCTGATAGGTGTACGAGTTAGAGCCTTAACTAAGCATGATTCGGATGAATGGTCTGGCCATATAATTCACTAAAAAGCTGACTGCTCACTTTAGACTCCTCTGTTTATTCATCACATGGTTTTTTGCAAGACATTCATTGCCTTTGAGCGATTAGACTGCCAATTGTTCTTCTATATATGTGATTTCCAACTATTGTATTTGTTTCTCTTTTGTGTGTGCAATAAAGTGATTATAAAACAAAGCCTGACAACTCAATAATTTGGGTTCCTCAAGTTACTATAATAACTAACCTAACCTAAGTCTTAACTCAAAAGTCGTTCGAAACACACAAATATTAGATAACTAAAATAGGGTTTAAAACTGGCTATGAATAAGGTTGTAAGATGGTACAACCCATATCACCGAGTGAGCTGCGATTTGCGATAACTAAAAATTATAGAGCTTAGGAAACAATAATTATGCTCAAAAGAACTCTACATAGTCTTAACATAAGAACTAGAACATATAGTATTCTCTCGCAGCTTCTAATTTCAATGCAAACGAGCCGACACGTACAGGCAACACGTGCGTATACAAGTGGGCAACTTACATTTACTTAAAAGAAGGAAGTTCACTCCAACTAGTACAGATTACCAGATTAAGGTTGTAAAGAGCGCTGGAATGGCATGATTACCATGCTAGGGTTGTCGATATCATGTTTTTTGTATTTAGGTTTAAAATATTTTGTTTATTCTAAATAAGCAATATTGTTTGTGTCATTGGAGGTTCTTATTTAGGGTAATTATAAAGAACTTAATTTATAGATTAGTCAAGTGTTACGCAATTAATGAAGATTCCAGTTTATTAATGAAGTGTTGTCGAACCTTCACCTTAAAAGTGAAACGAGAAACTTTCGCAATTCATTGGGAAAATACTCACTTTTCAATAAGTAAGAGTATATTTTTCATTTGGCCCGTGTTACATAATTAGAAAAATAAAATAACCCTTACTTATTTACATAGATTATCGTGAAAATTTATATGTATGGATGTGTGGATGTTTGTTATTCTTTCAAGCAAAAACTACTGAATGGAGGTATAGAGGTAGCTAGCACCCTGGATTAATACAGATTAGTCCTATTAAGGTACTTTTTATTCCGAAAAATATAGTGCTCCCGCGGGATGAGCAAAAGGAATTAAATAATAATAATATATACATATTTGCTACTCTTTCTAATTCAAAGATCTGGCACTGGACAGTACGGGATATAACGAGACGGTAGGGAAAAGCAGTATCGTGGACAGCAGTCACAGTGTTTAAATAAAAAACAGTACACGAAATAATTAGTTGTTTATGTGGAATGGACCCAAAAAGTACAAGCACCTAAACGAAGCCGGCCCCTGCCGCTGGTAATTTATAATAACATGCAACCTATAACAAAAAATCATATACCGCAGATAGCAATATCAAATACTGTATGAGAATTTACAAATGCCTCATTGTAGCCAAGTACTGTAGTAGCATACATAATGTCACACAAGGATAATCTATATTTTTATCTGTTATTATATTTATAAGTATACACTAGTAAGTATACACTTCAACATGCTTTCAACATTGTTAGGTACTCAGACATTATTGTTTTAATCGTTTATCATTTTTTACAATGGGACGGCAAAATGACCGCATTTACTGCCTCGGTGGCGCAGATTTACTACGGTATAATTTCAAAGCTGAGGTCTCGGGTTCGAATTCCGCGTTCGGCAATTTGATATTGGAGCCATAATGAGCTCGCAGTCAGGAATTTAGGCCTGTATGGCGATAGGCTCACCCCCTATCACAACGTTGGACGGAACACGCCTTCGATAGCTCATAACGCATATTAACTACTAAGTTATGACATACCATAGGACATTTATCATGGGGTGTATGGGGGTTACAATGGGTAGTTACTACAACCCCTCAACACATCCTTGAACAATATAGATCTCAAATTCCACAGTACTCCAGTGTTGCTAAGTAAATTTCACAAACTTGACATGCCTTTGAAAATATATGTTTATAAACTCACGTCTTTTATCCACAAGGGGAGGCAGAGGGGCTTCGATAACACCCACATTTGGAATTGTACGTTCCGTCCCGCAGTGTGATAGGAGGCGAGCTTATCGTCATTTCGGGCACTTATTCCTAACTCCGGACTGATAATGAATAGAAAAATCCAATATCACTTTGTCCGACCCGGGATTTGGTCCCGAGACCTCAACTTTGTACTCGTACCGTAGTACAACTACGCCACCGAGGCAGTACCTTTGAAAATCTCGTGACTAAAACTCATGTTTGTACTTTTTACATGCAATGTTTTTTTTTTATTTCCTTGATCTATGCGAGTGTTAGTTATGTATCGATACTATTTGTATGAAAAAGCTGCCTGCTTGCCAGCCTGCTTGAAAGAGTCCAACGTGTTTGGCCTGGATTTGAAATTGAGAGCTTAAGCAACAATAGTTAATTAGGTTATCGTATAGTGATTTATATTTGAGCGATTATATAAATCATTTATAAACACAACATGTACGTGGGTAGGAAAATAATACTCATTTCTTAACTGAATGCCCAATACCACTTTCCCCTTCCCACTTTCCCTTACCGTACCCCTTCCAATTTGATGGGCCGGCAACACATCCATGATCCAAGCGTCGTGGATGTGCATGGGCGGCAGTGATCACTTATCATCAGGTGACTTGATTGCTTGTTTGCCGGACACATGCAATAAAAAAGTTAAAATCATGTATTGTATCAACTCATATACATACATATGTACGTCGCACTGCAGGTCACGGGCGTCCTCAAAACGACAGTACTTATGATTGAAAGAGGTGAATGTGATGATAACATTTAAATAATTTAACTAGCGTCATATAAATCAAATAAAATAAACAACCTTTTTCTGACACACGAATAACCACCACGTGATAAAACAAGGGGATTCCACCAACTCGTATATCGATCACTTATAGTGTTCATAGGTGGTAATAATCCTTTACTAATTATCACGTAACCGTTTGCCAACCCGCACTAGGCCAGCGTGGTGGACTATATGGCCTAACCGCTCTCAATCGTACTGTCGAATGTAGAGTAGGCCCGTGCCCTGCAGTAGGACGTATATGAGCTGATACAGAATTATCACGTAATCCGTTTGTCATTGATTTTCTTTTCCATTAAAGTAAAAGCAAAAAGTTAAATTATGTTAATGACAAATCAGAAATTCAGTCCTTATTAAATTAGTGTAATTTTTTTTACAAAAATGTTTCCCTAATAATAATACACTAATGTGCATTAAGATTTCTACAAAATCACAGTTGAATCAAAGACTCAAAGGGAATGATTTGTATTTATGATCATAATACATGCAATTCTTCATATCTGTCTCCAGAAGGTTGCCTCTATTAAAGCGGACATTTAATACTCATGTCGTATAGTAACTTTTCACGGAACATACTCGTAATTAAATGAAACACTATACTGTATTTGTCACGTAGGAACTTTGTATTTTTACGTTTTAAATTCTTCTTTTTGGACATGATAACCTTCAGTTGTCTATACTACTTACATATAAAGTATATTATTAACTATTCGTGTATCTATTTGTTTGTCAGTGAATAATTATAATAGTATATTAATAGTGTAGGTTGATCGACTTCACATATTTTTGAAATTAGAGGATATCTGAGACGTTTCAACAACACATCTCAGGATTCCTCAAGCAGTCACTCAGCGTACATACCTTGACTGTACTATGAACGTGTCAGACCAAAATATATATTTTTTGACACGTTCCTATTCGTATGGACATAACCGGCCGGTGGAGAAATGATGTTACTACTCCGCTACCTACTGGTAACCTTCCAACTTACATAGTAATTCCTAATTTAAGCTTAATATTTTAAGTTTGATACGTAAGTACGTGATATTGTTATGGATAGGAATCTCTATAATTAGTGATAAATAATGCAAATATATTGTACATATTACTTGCAAATACCAATACTTTAGAATATAACTTATAAAGTCAATCTTCATCCCAAACAATTGCGCGCTCATATTAAATAGGACGCTAGGCGCTCAGGTGTAGGGTTATTGGCCTATTGTCATACATATTGCATATGAACCAATGGAGCTGGTAGCTAGATTAAGATGATATAATAGATTGAAACAGAAGATGTCGTTTTGTTTCAATTATAGTAATTACGTAGAATATATTATAGTACAACACTCGATGTAGGGACATTGCGAAATAGTAGAAGCATTTATGTACTCAAAAAATATCACTACAAAACTAACTAGATTAGACAATAGTCGATGAAGATACATTGATCTCGTCTTTAGCTTATGATATTTACGCTTAGATTGATCAATAATAAATTAAATCAATGAAATAATTGATAAATTCAATAAAACATTCTCGGTGCCTCGGTGGCGTAGTTGTACGGTTACAACGCTGAGAACTTGGGTTCGAATACCGGGTCGGGCAAAATTTTCAGCCCGAAGTCATGAATTTATGCCCAATATGGCGTTACGCTTACCCCCTGTTACATGGTGAGAACACATAAGGAGAAACCTAAGTGTCCTGGTAATACCTCTGCCTATCCTTCTGGAAAAATGTGTGATTTTTTTGTATGTATGTATAAAAAAAAACAATTTTATTACAACATCTGTGCAAATATGTTGCATGTAGTAGAATAGTCGACGCGTGCGAGTTGCCCACGGTCTCAAAGCAATTTAACGACAATAAAAAGGAACGTCCCTATTAATTCCGCGTCATCTTTACACAATGCGTTGCAAACACGGAATAAAGATTGTTTTACGAGGTTTTCCGCAATAAGGAATCGCCAGTGGGCGGATGTAAAGAAAGATAAACACTTCCGACAACCGTCATCGGGGCGTTAACTGAGTAAAGTGAGATCGACCACATCCTAATGAGTGCAAGGACGGAATGTGTCAAATAGAACTCAGAATTGAGCTATCTGGAAAATGGCTGTGATATCCTTCCTGCGTGTACTCAATGTTCTGTATCATATGAATAAGATTAACCACTTACAAACCTACCTCATATACCCTTATATAGCTTGTACATTTATCGATAGTAAAAACAGTGACAGAGTTCATATAATAACCCAATTGTCGATTAATTTTCGAAGTGATCGGTCAAATTCAATGGGATTAATTTTATGATGTAGAATATAACTTTAAAATATACCTGATTTGTACGTGGAAACTTTAAAGAAAATGATATTGATAAGAGTACAATCAATTTAGTTATGCTATTCGGCAATAGATGGCGCTAATAGTGTATTCCGTAAACCTCGAGAATAACATACTATTGTTGAATACAATATAAATATTAAAAATTTATATCCAATATGAGAACAGTAAACTTTTTTTATTCATAACTACTGTTGGACATACTTGCTATCTTTGAACAATAATTTAAAATATCTAAATTGTTAACTCATCATTTATTTCTTTACAGATTTATTGAAACACATCAAACCAAAGTGACCTACATAATGACATCAAACATAGCGGTCAAAATGGCCCTCATAAGAGCAAGTGCAGTTTTGTGACATTAGCTAACACCTCAAAGATGAACGAGCCAGATTGTTCGTACGAGATGCGAGTCAGGAATGACGATGAAAACGACGGTAAAGCTAAACTGTCTGCGGGCAAGATATTCTATAAGCCCGGTATCATTGAGGAGGAGACGGACGCGACGAGCGTTTTCGACAGCTCCGTGGTGGAAACTCCGATGCTGTGTACCGCTAGTGGGTTCCTGAGGACACCTAAAATACATACTTCGAGCAGTCTTCACAGAATACCGACGTATAGCAGCTCTATAGGACAGAGTACGGTGTACCGGCAAGATACCTGCAGGTGAGGAATTGTATTTTATATATTTAATTAAGGTGATAAAAGCAATAAATAAATATACCCAACTGACATAGTACTTACCGCATACTAAGATATAAGATAGATTTTGTGTCGAGAGTATCAGAAACTAGGAGAGACTATTCAGTCTCATAAACACGGTGACTCGAAATAAGTTCTTGTATATCAAACATTTGTCTCAGCGCGTGGTTCAAACATGCGACTCACTGGTGGTAAGTCTCTCATATGTGATAGACCGCCTGGATGGGTTCCACCGCAATATCTATTTCTCCCGGCAAACAGTAGTGTAAATGCCCTGTTGTGTTTCGGTTTGAAGACCATTGTGGCCAAAGTAACTTCTGGACATATTGAGACTTAACTTGTGTGTATAGGATGGCTAGCAAGTCAAGTATTGCTTTGTAATTCATGGTATTGGTTGGTTTTGCTGTCTATGAGCGGACGTATCGCTTACCATCAGGCGAATGGCATGCTGGTAAAGTAGTTACCTCTCAATCATACGGCTTCCCGTCTTCTTATGCTCACTCAAAAGTATTATCTCAGATTTGAACTATTTTGTTATATTTTTTTAGTCATAATTTAACGATATCTAAATGGTTTCTAATGGGAGAGGAAAAAATAGTGAAAAATACAGATTTATTATCGGTTCCAATATTTCTCCTGAAAAGGCTAGATAAGTTCAAAATCACACTTATAATCAGTGCGTAAACAATTAATTGCGATACATTTGTCGTGTAGTAGGAACGCTTAAACTCGCGTCCGTCGTGAATCAATCCTTGAGACGCCTATCTAATCACAATAGATAAATTCTTTACTTATCACTTATAGTTTTGTAAAATTTATATTATTCGCACATTGGAGCTCTGTGTATCGGACTTGCCGTGCCTCAAATCAAGTCCAAATTTTTTCGACGTATCGAGTGTATTCTAAGAATATTTTTAGTGTTGAAAATGCCTTTTAGGACCGTTTTAGTGATGTGATAAGATATCAGTGTTGACCAAGTTTGTTCTACTTTCGTGAAGTGACAAGTCTAGCGTTGTTCAAAGAAAACAATGGTCTCATCACACTGTTTGATGTTCGATTAAATATTTGTGATTTATGCTAGGTCGTTATTAATTGGAGTTGTTAAAGAATTTTGCCATTTGACATTTGGAGCAAGGTAAGGTTTTTGAAATAATTAATTTTGAGGTAGCATGGTCGCCCTCGAATGCGGTTATAATTAAGTAAATAAATAATATTTTAAAATTTTGATGATCCACACTAATAAATAATAGATTATAAAAAATATAAATTCCGTATTGTTAAAAATGACGTTATTTAAACGCACACCTACCTTCGACGTGATGTTTGAATAGGCAGATTTCTTAAAATGAAAATAATTTTTGACCGTATATTTTAACCTAACAACTTTTTATGAATAATCGAGATATCCTATCTAGCTCTAAACATCTTTGCTATGAACACATTCCTATTTATATTACGTACAATTTCTCTACAGTTTGTTTTGAGCATATAACAGATATTCAAAAGTATAACTGTACTAAAATCTTAGTAACTAAACGGTTATCAGTTCGTCTAGAATATTCTAGATAATCTTTGCGTTATCTTCTTACGTACCGGAAGTAGCAGTTACACAGAAATGAATAATTCGGAACGGAAAATCCTGTATTATTATCTTTTAATAGGAAAAATGACGGTACGGTACATATACACTTGCTTTAATGCGATTTCGTTATTTCATAATTGAATTTCGACTGAGGAATCAAATATAAAAATTTCTAACATTTAAGTATCACTTATTTATTACAAAAACCATTAGATTTCAACATGTTTTATAGGGTCGGTGTATGAACGCTCCCACTTTCCATAGAAATCTAAGGATTAGGATTACGTCAACGATAATAAGTTTAAGCTGAGTCATAACATCTGAATCCATAATGAATGGAATCCGGGTCCGAAACTATTACTTAAAGAACAGGTGAAGTCATACTGAATTGATGACGTTAGAAGAATTGGAACATCAATTTAAAAAATAATTTAAATACTCGATTCATGAGATAAGAAGAGAGATTGTTATAAATAACGTATTTGCTCAAAAGGCCCGTGTAGCTGAAAATTGAACCAAATGCATGTCCTGCTCATTTTTTTAAACTGGCGGATGATCTCGGGGCAAATCCACATTACTTTGGAGCTTGACGGTGAAGCTTCGTTAAATTTTGTGAAAGCGTAGATATGTAGTACATACATAAACTCACGCCTTTTTCCCAGAAGGGGTAGGCAGAGGTGCCAGGACATCCACATTTCGCCTTTTATGCTGCGTCCCACGATATGATAGGTGGCGAGCCTATCGCCATATCGGGCACAAATTCCTGACTCTGGGCTGATAATAGAAAAATCCAATATCACTATGCCCAACCCGGGATTCGAACCCGAGACCTCAGTTTTGTAACCGTATCCTAGTACAACTACGCCACCGAGGCAGTAGGTATGTAGTGTGATTACAAAATACATTAATTAAGTGTTAAAATCTTAAAATGTTGTGGAAGTTATGAAAAACCGTATAATTAGAATCTGTATCAGCCCAAATATGTCGAATTACGGGGCACGGGCCTCCTTTACAATCGAGAGTAGGAGCGATTCAGAGGAGGACTATAGACCGTATAGTCCAACACACTGGCATAACGCGGAACGGGAAAATTAAAAAAAAATAGTAATGCTAACAGCATGGTAAAATTAAAAACGAATGATTAAATTTGATTATGTTTATACACATCAGACGCAGACGTGACATTACACATAAATAGAATAATGTTGCTCTATTGAAGCTGCAATCAACATCAGTAATGCAATTTTACACGACTCGCTACGGCTATGAAGATATATGGTATATTCCTTTTCCGGAACAATTACGTCGAGTCGTTTTTCTTTTATTTATGTCTTTGCTAATGGTCCCTAATGGTATTATAGTTTGCAACATATTTACCGTCGGAAAAACCACACAAGTTATTATTAAACCATGTTCACACCACTTGCACTTGTGATTTGCTTGCCTTGGTGGCGTAGTTTTACTACGGTCGGTTTTAATCCCGAGTCGGGCAAAGTGATAGTGGATTTTTATTTTCATTATCAGCCCCGTGTCAGGAATTTGTTCCCTATATAGAAGACGGAACATAGAAGGCGAAATATGGATGTCTTGGCACTTCTGCCTTCCTCTTCTGGGAAAAAAGGCATGATATTCTATCCGTGATTTGCGTCGGTTTAACACCTCCGCTACTTTATGCGAATTATTAATATTAATTAATAATAATAATTATTGGTGCTATGGGCATGATTATTAAGGGTCTTATATGCCATCCAAAATCAAATCCCATGGCTAAAAATAGTATCAAATTCTAGAATTCTCCTTTTCGCGTGTTTAAATAAATGTAAGTATGTAGTTTTACAACAATGTAGTTTTACCAGGAAAAAGTCCGCGTAGTAACAAAAGGAAATTAGTGACAGAAGGAGCCCGCGCTAAAAGCTTTTTGGGAGACACTTCTTTTAGTTGATCAATTGTTGATAAATGTTTTGTTTATGAAATAAAGTATTTTTAGGATTGTAGAAATAAAGTTGAGTAATTAAAAAATGCTTGCAAGTTTAGTGAAATATTTTATACTGAAACACGCGAGAAAGTGAAACCAAATACAATCCAGAAATCGTGACTTTCATGCGTGTTTTTTGTACCTACTATTTGATAACATACATGATGTATTGAATCAAAATAGAGCATAATCAATTATGATATAGTACGCAGTAGGTACGCACAATTTTTTAAATCTCCAACAATTGAAATGTGTCGATAGACATTTCAATGTTCTTGACAATTACTTTTGTATTGTTCAATTATTATTTTACTTTTAGCTGGTAAGACCATTGTTTATCCGCTTTTTACACTTTAATACAAATACATGCAACATATTTGGAATTTCGAAATCGCATACTACCAGTTGAAGTTTAAAGTTAAAAATATATTAATTAATACATGATTAATAATGTTCTCCAATTTAAAAACCAAATTCCATATACAGATACATTATCTCTCTAATTTCAATGTTATTTTTAAATATCCTAATCCAAATCACTTTAATCCTCCCTAATCACAACTGATGCCAAATGGCACGTTTTATTTTGCATTTGTAGCAATTTGTAAATCTTTTGAGGCTTTCCATGAAGCCAACTGACTTTATCTTATCATTAAAGATTATTATTTCAATCAGATCGTAAGTGAAAATCAGTTCAAACAGCCGCTGTTTCACAACTAGACACAACTATGTTGATTTGATTTTGTAAATATAAATATCATTCGTTTGTAATACTACCGATTTTATTCAAATCCTAAAATAACAAATCCAATAGGGTCAGCATAGTGGTACAAGTTTCCCCACAAATCTAGTCTCTTAGTGGTATGTTTTTGCATACTGGGGGCCGCCTGGCGGTCGAAATTCGAACGTAATTTATAAATACAGATTACGCACATAAACTCGTACCTTTTCCCAATGAATGGTAGGCAGTCGTGCTACCTATCCACGTTTCGCCTTGTGAGTTCCGTCACACGATGAGATAGGGGGCAAGCCTATTACAATATTGGCACAAATTCCTGCCCGGCTGGAATAAAATAATAAATAGAAAAATCCCCACACATTTTCAATCACTTTGCCCGACGGGTGATTCAAGCACCAAATCAATGTAGTAATTCGTAGTCAATCGTAATAGTACCGTAGTACAACTATGCCACCGAATCAGTTGATTTAGATTTTATTCAGTGCAATTAAAACAATCAAATTAAATATTGAGATAAATAATTTTAATTAATTACTAGGTACCACCGCAATGTGTATTTAGACCGCCGCAGTGTAAATGCACTGTGGTGTTTCAGATTGAAGGGCATTGTAGCCAGAGTAACTACTGGACATATTGAGACATAACATCTTATGTCTCAGGATATCAAGCGCAGCGGAATGCCAAGCATTGCTTTGTAATTCAAGGTGCTGTTTGGTTTTGCTGCTATTCATGAGCGGGCGTATCGCTTAACATCAGGCGAACGGCATGCTCGTCTCGCCATTCATTGATATAAATAAAAAAGAATGTATGCGAATTTGTTATCGGTCAATGAGCCACAATGCAAAGTGGGTTGGTACTCGTATTATACATTGGGAACTTGTAGTCCAGTCCCCAGTACATGATTCAAGCAAGCATCTTAAGTGATGCTCTTCTAATGTTTATTTTGGAATAATATTATTTTGTGGTAATAAAGGCGATATAGGTGATGTGCTGATACACCGATAAATTTAAAGTACGCAGATTTAACCCATGTCCAGTCATCAACTTTAAATCGAACTTCACATCATAATCATGACACCAAATACTCGCAATTATCAACCCAATCGGTTCTTATAGGCGTCTGATTTATTCAAAATTAAAAAACAACTGTACGGAAAAATATCCAAAAACAGAAGTCTGACGCAAAAGTGGCGCCATCTGTTGGTGAGTTGGATGGCTAATAATTTTTCAAATATTAATAGTACCTTTACGTAGATTTTTTTTGGCAATAGATCTTCTAAACATTTCACTAAGCCTAAAAACTTGAGCTAAAATACTTTTACCAATTAGTCTATTTTAATATTATTTTTATTGTAATGAATGGCGAGACGGGAATGCCGTTTGCCTGATGCTAAACGATAAGACTGCTCATGAACTGCATTACCAAACACTTCGAATTAAAGCAATGCTTGGCATTCCAATGCGCTCCTCATCCCTAGACATAAGATGTTAAATCTCAATATGACCAGTAGTTACTCTAGCTACAATATTCTTCGAAACTAAACCAACAATGCCTATACACTACTATTTGGTGAGAGGAATAGACATTGCGGTGGTACCTACCCAGGCGGCCTCTCACTTATGAGAGACCTACCTGTATATTTTTGACATTTTAAATAATTAATGCTAAAATAGTAGGTTTAGGTTTAAAGAACTTTATCCTCATAAGAAATACATGTTTCACTTAAAATGAGATACAAAGAAAATAAAATAAAATAAATGTAACACTTAATTTAGTCTTCGGTACTTTTAGAAAGAATATGTATCTACCTTAAACCTATTTTTAAAACTATTTCTACTTTTTTTAAGAGTATAAAAAGTCATAGTCTTTCTATTGCTTGTCATCGCGATCATTCAAACACAGCGTGAGGGAAGTCGATGACTCGATGCATTGTACGCACAATACGTCACACAAGGTTGTCGAAGTGTAAACAAATTACAGCCTCGGGATCATAGTTAATCTAGCAAATCCACCGAAAACCTGTAAACATTATACGCGTCTTCCTAATCTTGATTAATCACGTCTAGAAAACCTTTCCATGTTCTCAGTAAATATTGCGCTTGGTTAAGTCCTATTACCTTGTTAATAATGTCATTTTAATAAATACTTATTAAGAAAAATTAAAATGCAAAACATTTTTAAGTAATATAAAAGTAATGTTTAAATTAAAATTTTCTTCATTAGAAAATTTATTGTGGTAGGAATAATTTATTGATTTATTGTAGTTTAGCACAACACTTGAAATTGATGTTTAAAGTTAATTTTATGATTTTGTGTTACTTAATATTATAAAAGTCTAGTATTTTATAAACATTGTTAATGCTGAGTCTTGTTAAACATGTTATTGAAATTATACATTTTTCAAAAAATCAGTTTCTATGTGGTAGTCACGCTGTTGTCAGTCATGACTAACGTAACCATTTATTTTTTGTGCCAGAGCGGGACATCTGTGGAATTAAATAATAACAACAAGTTTTTGGTGTTTTACAAGTGTTTAATAAAGAAGATTGAATACTAAACACTAACTAAATAGTTAGGCACGATTTATAAGCCCCAGTAGTGGCGTGACTTCCAGGCAGACACATAACGTACTCAATAATTGTGGAAAAGTTTTTTAAATCAAGATTGTTTTTTACGAAAGTGCTGGAATAATTTGACCCAACCATTTTCAGTAATAGTTCGATAAAATTAAATACGGGAAATACTTTTTGATCATCGTTTTGTCTGTTTGCAAAAGCGGGACTATGTAGGCCTTGCTGGGGACACCGGGACAGACTTCCTGAAAGCGGGACTGTCCCGCCTAAATCGGGACGTATGGTCAGGTTAGTCATGACTCGTCCAGGGCGGTACCATTGTCTCACAGGAGATTGAGGTACAGTGACAGCTATGTTGTCGCGGTTCATTTGGTAAGTAAAATTGCCCAATACCCCTTTCCTCAACCCATCCTTTTTCCCCCTCACTCCCGATTCTATGGGCCAGTAACATAACTACAATCTAATCGATGTGGATGTTCATAGGCGGCAGTGATCACTTACTATCAGATGAACTACTTTCTCGATAATCGGACCTACTGTAAAAAACAACTAAATTATTCAAAATATCCAATAACTGGCAAAATAAAATCATACCTTGTCAGCATTATGAGTAATATTTTTTCATGCTTTTCATTTGTTTAACAATTCAAACATCGTTTTTATAAAGTTTTATTCGAATATGGGGAATTACAATATTTGAGTGGTGCTTAAACCGCGTGTATTCTAAACATACAATATTTTTATTACTGATGTGTGACTCAAAAGGATATGTGTTTTACGGTAAACCTTTTTTTTAAGTAAATAGGAGGTTGAACTATAGTCAAATACCAAATGCACGTAGACATTCGCATACAAGATTTAAGAAGTTCAATCAATCAAGCTTTAAGCGAAAGAGTTACCAGCATTGTCTGTTGTATACGATAATAAATAAATAATAATAATAAATAACACCCAACAGTCACATACATAGGCCTTACCCCACACTAAGATCGAGTCTTGTGTCGTGGGTATCAGGAACTACGAGAGACGTTTCGGTCTCACAAACACCCAGACCCGGAAGAAATATTTGTGGGCCGCACAAACATTTCTCTCGGTGCGGGGATCGAACCCGCGGCCTCTCGTTTCACAGGCGGCGTCTAACCAACTGCGCCACGGAGGCTGTCATATCCATGAAAATTTAATAAATTACATCTACTTCATTTAAAATTTAATAGGTATCATTAATATGTAGGAAAATCTTCAATACATACACTTACGCCTTTATTCTGAGATGTGGTGGGCACACGTGCAACAAGAACACCCACGGTGATCGCCATATCGGATACAATTTCCTAACTCCGGGCTGATAATTAATAGATAAATTGTCAATTTCCCCGACTCCGGGATTCGAACTCAAGACCTCAGTTTTGAAATCATACCGTAGTACAACTGCGCCATTGAGGCGGTCTTTAATGAATCCGTTAACTTTATAAAACAATAGAAAATATAGCAAACATGAAATCAATTCGTCTCCCTCAATTGTTCTGTTCCAAATCCTTCATGCGTACTTTAATTAACAATTCATGATAAAATATGTACGTTTATGGTTTCATTATCAAGGCTAAAATACAACTAAAATTATTCAAGTGACATCTATGGCCTATCTATCTAACAATCGGATTATCGAGGTTAAGAGTTACTCGTTGGCCGCTTCCAACAGGTCGATGTGGAGATCCTTGGGGGAGGCATATGTTCAGCAGTGGACATCCTGTGACAGATATGATGATGATAAAGATTTTGAGAGTTGCTAGACAATTGCGTTAATTTTTCAGTTGAAACAATTTTTTATCAGATCCAAAAAAATATTGCGTCTCTCGAGTCTAAGTGTTGTGGCACGGAAAAGTTTCTTGCAGTTACTGATACCTTTACAATGTAATATGGAATCATTACTACCATTTTGGGTCTATAATGGAGCTGAATGGAGTTGAGATTGAACGATATTCTATTTTTGCCTGATTTAGCTGCCGTCTAACTCTATCTCCTATCATGGGATTAAAAAATTGCATTTCCTTCCGGTGATACATTTTTAGATGCGTGCGTATGTATACTTATAGTAACAACTTCTGTAGGTTTGATTCAAAATCATTTATAATATATACAAGAAAATATTTTTCGAGTGATTTAAAACCAAGTCCTTAAGTTTCATTATATTTATATAAACTATCTAGTAAATATTAATTATATTAACCAAAATACGTATGCAGTAATGCATACAAGAGCGCGATCCATCAAAATGTGACTTGCACCGTCTCAGGGATTTCTCGGTAGACAATTCTCTAGATAAAAGTTTATTTGATCGTTCAATGGCTTAAATACTTAAACTAAAAATTTGTAGTGATGTATTGTATCTGTGGATTACCGTTCAAGAGAATAATTCCAGTATTACCGATTGAAAGAAAGCACTTTATCTTATTTGTGCTTCATAAAAATTTGGTTCGGTTTAGTCACGCTGTCATACTAATATCAATCTAAATACAGGATTTTTTCACGATTCGGCAGTGTATGACTGATTTTTTTCTAACAATTATACCTACATATATAAACACACGTTTTTTCCCAACAGCGGTAGGCAGAGGTGATACCAGGATACCCAGATTTCGCCTTGTGTGTTCCGTTCACGATGTAATATGGGGCGAGCCTATCGCGATACAGAGCAAGTACCAGACTCCGGGCTGAAACTGGATAGAAAAATCTAAAATAATTTTGCCTGACCCGGGATTCAACCACAAGACTTCGGCTATGCAATAATACCGTAATACAAGAGCGCCAGCGAGGCAGTCTTACAATGCTATATTATGCAAATAATGAATCTTTATTATTTTAGAAACAAGACTATTATTGCTGAGGTTTTTTCGATATTTCACAACATTTGTGGATAATGTGCAAACAAACACGCGAAATATATTTTTGAAATATTTTAATTTTCTGTAGGTATTGATTTTTATATATAATTATATTATTTATATATTGTTGTCGGCTTATTAAAAATCTTTTAGTAGAATTGTGCGACACCAGGGTTGTGTGAATGACGCAAATCGTGTCTTTGATTGCTTTCATCCGACGTCATTCGTTTAAGTACGTGACTTTATTTGACAGGTGGATAATCTCCCTTAAACGTCAAAATTTAAAACATTCACTCTTTCTATCTTTTATCAGTTTTCACTTAATGAATTACTTCCGGTAATGAATTACTTTTACAAATATAGGCTTCTCTTGCAATATTTTATACTTTTCCTAATTTATTTTTATGGCGAAAAAAAAATGTGGCTAATAGTAATAATAATATTGGATTCTATATGTTAAAAAGTTTAAAAATATAAAACGCATGTAATTATAAAAATCCGTTAGGTATTACAGTTTTTAGTTAGTCATTCACTCTTGTGGTGTCGTTTGTAATTCAAAAATAAATATTGCATCGATAGTTTATTTACGTTTGCAAATCTTATCAAATTTTAAATGATTTACAACCGTGTAACATAATCGAAGTTCTACTGATAAAGATTTACTACTTCTACTATTTCTGACAAATATCACGTAATTGAGAAAGTCAATTTATTTTTAATTTATTTTTCATTTTTAGGTATTTTTTTATTCAAATTTTATTAACAGTTATGATATTTTATTAATGGTATGTGTATAGGATACTAAACAAAGCATCCTTCAGCTCATAATTCGACGTAGTATATCCGCCCGGATATCTCTCGCTCTACAGATGAATTCTATTATTCTGCCATAACAGGTGCGTTCAGAAACAGCAATCATTTCGCTAAATCCCATTCGATAATTATCTCACTCTCTACTAGTATATTTTTAATTACGAAAATTCGTTCCCCAAACTAAGCTATGAGCACATGGTTAGTATTTATACTCATCGCAAATACTCGCTTAACTTATAAATAAATAAATACAGCTAACATTCCCATTCGTAGTCCTGACCCCACAGTATAAGATCTGGTCGTGTGTCGTGGGTACTTAGCAGAAACTACGAGATACTTTTCAGTCTCACAAATACCCAGAACCTTACCTAATACCTGTGATTCACACAAATATTTATGCGGGAATATTTATGTAGATGCGGAGATCAAACTCACGGTCTCACGTTACGAAGCCAGCGTCTTACCAACTGAGATACGGAGGCTGTTATATGAAAGCAACAATACACTCAATTTTTTTTATTGCAATGAATGGCGAGACAGGCTTGCTGTTCGCCTGATGGTAAGCAGTACGACCGCCCATGAACAATAAGTAGTAAAACCAAACAACACCTTGAATTACAAAGCAATGCTTGGCATTCAACTGCGCTCGCGATCCTGAGACATAAGATGTAAAGTCTCAATACATCCAGTAGTTACTCTGGCTACAATGTCCTTCAATCCGAAACACAACAGTGCATTTAAATTGTTGTTTGGCGGGAGAAATAGACACTGCGGTGGTACCCACCCAGGCGGCCTCTCACATATGAGAGACCTACCTTAAAATATATCTTATAAATATATCCTGGATACGTCACAAATGTCTCAAAACATAAAGAACAAACAGGCGTTTATTTTGAAATCACGACAAAAATGTCGCAGTATTTGCAAATTAATAATGAGTCGTGCAGAAATATTTGTCGAGATGTGTGAATTACAACGCGTCAGTCGGTAAATACGATAAAATTATAATCGATAAATGTTTACGATGTTTTAACACTTTAAATGTTGAAGATTAGAGGCGTATCTATGTTTTTGTGTTGTTTGCCCTTTACAGTCGTAAAATGTCGATCATAACCATTATTAATTAGTATGTTTTGATATAACAATATTAAGTAGTACAGTGTTATGCGAGCATGGAAGACCTCCCCTGCACTTTGGAACTACAATATCTATAAATATTATGGTAGACCTCAATGCAATATTTTATCCGATTTGTGCTCCAAACTTTCACTTGGTTTGCACTCAAACTTTTCATATTTATCAACCTATATGATTTAGTGTAAAGATTAAAATTTTTGTATTTTACTGTCAGAGCTATAAATTGTTTTCTGAAAGATTCAGGGAAACATTATTAAAAAATATAATTTACTTCCTAGTTAATATCGCGTCATCGAGCAGTTTTAATGTATTTACTAGTATACAAATAAGTATGTATGAATTTTAATCTTCTAATCTAGTATACGAGTATAATTATATATCGTATTGGACCACACCCACCAAGCGTACCTAATGGTTTCACGTAGATTCGTTGTAACAACTCAGTTATAACATTTTGACAGCCTTCGTGGCGCAGTGAAACGTGAGGTCGCGGGATTGATTCTCGTACCGTGACAAATATTTGCATGATCCATTTGCGTAAGGCCGAAAAGTCTCTTTTAGTTTCTGATACCCAGAACACAAGACTCAATCTTACGGTGGGATCAGAATTATATATGTGACTGTTGGGTGTATTTATTTATTTACATTTCCATTCACATATTTATGCACATTAAAAATACAATATTCGCATTGCACGCATCATAATATTATGATTTAATTTCGAGTTTCTACATGCTAATTGAGTTGACTCGTAAGCAATATGTTATTGTCTGGAAATATACAAGGCATGTAAGTGTGTAGTCACGCCTGGAGTTTCAAGAGGTTTCAGGCACCGAAGTTATTTGTTAAGAACTAAAACGATTGTATCGTATTAGGTTTGTTTGACTTCCGCAAAGTTAATAAGCTTATTCGCGAAGAACTTTATTGACAATATGGATAATTGCTTGCAATATTCCGTATCAGCCCATATACGTCCCACTGCAGGGTATGGGCCTCCTCTACAATCAAGAGTACGATTGAGAGTGGTAAGGCCATATAGTCCACCACCATAGACTAGTGTAGACTAGTGCGGACTTTACATGACCATATAAATTTTTACAAATCGCTACGGTATGCAGGTTTCCTCACGATGTTTTCCTTCACCGCTATAGTACGTGGTGATTGACTATCGATACACACATAATTCCGAAGAATCAGGTGGGCTCTTGGCTTCGGACCCGCGACCATCAAACATGTTGGCAGCTGCGTCTGGTCCGTTTATCAACTGGCTACCACGTACTTGCAATATTAATCATCATATTTTATAAATTTGACTTTAGTTGGGGTTTATATTAAATTTTTTCTATAATATTTTATTTTTAAATTTCCAATCATTTTTATTACACTCACAAATTATTGAAAGTGACGTCATTACTACGTATTCATATATTCTTTCAGTAACATTCAGCTGGCCTTCGTTCGGAAAATATTCGAGAGCAACAAATTAGTACAGGACTCATATTAGCAGCCAATTTACGTATTGTCAAATTAGCTATTTTTAATGAAAATGCTTTGGGTGTGAGTGGCACATTAGTACGTATAGGATGTTTATTTCATGTCAAACTGAGTACACCGGTAATATAGAACATAGGAAATTAAATGAAAAAATTGACAAAATTATAAGTTTGCGTACTTATAAACATTTGTAGACAACAGATGATAACATTTGAAATTTCAAAATAATGCTTAGTACATAAGTAGGTACCTACTATTAATTTATATTAACACATGTTACGTATACTATCTGGTGATCAGCAACTACATTGTAGTAGACCTAGAAGAGAAAAGTAATTGTGGTTCATACTGAACTTTTCACGTTTTTTAATACTTGTAAATGTGATTGAATTGTGACATTAAATTTATTAGTACACGTGCTTCACAATACTGATCGTAGTACTTTGTATAAGACTGGTCATGCGGACCTATCAGTTCTACAGTCCAATTGACTTTACACAGTCTCAACCACTTTGAAATTTGAGATGTTACCTGACATGGTATCACTAATTTTATTTATTATCTATTTATTTAATCCTTTTTATATTATCATCATTATCATCTCAGCCACAGGAAGTCCACAGCTGAACATAGGCCTCCCCCGAGGATCTCCACATCGACCTGTTCGAAGTGGCTTGCATCCAACGACTTCCTGCAATCCTAGCCAGGTCGTTTTTACACTATACATATAAATAATTATAATGAAGAAATTACACAATATGAATAGTACAAGTGGCGACCTTATCACACTAGGTAATGTTCCAGGCAACCATTCGATGGATATTTTTTGTTCTGTTTTGTAAAGCTTGATATTTGTGTATCCAATCTCATTAATATCATACAATAAACTTATTTAATTTCTGAAAATATGGTAAAGTTAATTAATAATCTGATGAAATTATTGGCAAAATATAAGAGGTTACTGACATTATATCCTTTGTGTAGTAACACTAGAACATTTCGAAATAGCACATAGGTTATCAACTCTTGACGTATTATATAACTTATACGCTCTCGGGAGCAAGAACATTTTGACTATTAATTCCTATCAATCTAGAACAAAGCTTAATTATTATTGTTATTTGGTATATATATATTTGAAGAATATATTTGAATATATATTTGAAGGCAAATACAAATTTTAAACCCCTGAATAAAATTATATCTAAGTATAGCAATCTAGAGTGAGTGCGTGGTGGCCTGTTGGCAAACGGACCAGACGCGGCTGCCAACATGTTCACGGTGATCGCGGGTTCAAATCCCAGGGCACACCTCTGACTTTTCGGAGTCATGTATGTATTGAATTTCTATGGTATGTAAGTCCGCCAACTCGTACTAGGCCAGCGTGGTGGACTATATGGGCTAACCACTCTCAATCGGACTGTCGATTGTAGAGTAGGCCCGTGCCCTGTAGTGGGACGTATATGGGCTGATACAGATATCAATCTAACATTACATATTCTACAACAGTACATACGAATATTATTGCTATTTGATCAAAGATCGAAACAGGGTACCAAAATATACAATATTTTGAGTCGTAACGCAGCTTATATTGCGTGTTACAACGCCTTACATTTTTCATCGTCATCATGATCATCTTCAGTGATGAAAAGTCAACTGCTGAATATTCACCTTGCTGAAGGATTAATCTGTGATCTGTTGCATCTTGCGATTTCCTGTAACATCTATTAAATCGTCTGTTTATCTCAAGGGTGGATTATTACCATCAGATTTCAGAACTGAAAATATCGCTAAAATTGCAGGCTTTTAGTCATATAAATATATTGCTGATGATGTCACAGTGCAAGCGAGTGACGTTCTTATTTATGTAAAACAACGTACGTAAATCGACACAAAACGACATGCAAACATCAATAAATTAATAGTAAAGATTTGTTCTGTACTTTAACTGCCTATTCATACACCACGTTGAAGTAGTTTGTGGTAAACACCAGTCCTAAAACATCTAGAGATTTGTAAAAATGTACCAAAAATACATAGTTTCGTATCATGTACGAAAGCTGTCTGCTAGATAAATTTCCCGCTTAGATAAGGCTACACGCTGTAGACGAGGCAGCGTCAACGCAGGCACTAACTAAAATTTGTTTTCCGTAGCGAGCTGATAATTTCCGATATAGAATCTCGCAGTACAATTAAACAACATTTAGCGCGTTGTCGAGCCGGCGGGCGGGCACGAGAGAGTCAGTCGTGACCGAGGCATTATCGCGCGCGATGCTTCAGGAGGCTTGAGATCGCGAGGGATGGTGGCGCAGACGGTCCGCTGCGAGTGAGCCGCGCGCACGACCACGCACCATGCACGTCGACCCCGAGTCGCCCTCCTGCCGGGAGGAGACACAGCTCCTGCCCGACGACTGGCTCAAAGTCAAGACTGTTCCCGGCAACGGCAACCTCTCGCCTGGAGTGTACTACCCCACGGGCAGCAAGAGGTTGGTCGACGCCCGACACCCCGTGCCGTCGTCACCAACAGAAACCATACCGTACTGTCGCTTTTGTCCGTTGATTGGCTTTTCCATTCATTGAGTGTCTAAATGTTTATTAAGTATTCAATCCTTCAGAAAGTCATCATACGTAAGACGGTATTTACTTGTATTAACATTAACGAAGGTCGCCGTCGCAGTAGCGAGCGTGAACTACGTGTTCACACTTACAGGAACACAATGCATAAATACATAATGAGAATCATTGAAACTCGACCACTATAAGTGTTTGCGTGTTTGTTTACAGGAGTCGTTCACATCGGCATGGCGTCACGCGGAGGACGAGGCGACGGGCCATACTCAAAAATGGGGAGTGCAATATTCTCAAATCGAGGATTTCTCAGCGGCGGTTGAAATTCCTGCAGGATATGTTCACGACGCTCGTGGATGCACAGTGGCGATGGACTTTATTAGTGTTTACGCTTTCCTTCATCCTGTCGTGGCTGGGCTTTGCATTGATCTGGTGGCTCATAGCGTTCACACACGGTGACTTAGAGCCAGACCATCTCCCGAACATGCAGGAGTCTTCTAACTGGAAACCTTGTGTGTTCAACATATTCGACTTCACTTCGTGCTTCCTATTCAGTATTGAAACTCAACATACAATTGGTTACGGCTCACGTACCACCACAGAAGAATGTCCAGAGGCAATATTCATAATGTGTCTGCAGAGTATAGTGGGAGTTATGATACAAGCATTTATGGTGGGCATCGTTTTTGCTAAGATGACAAGGCCAAAGCACAGAACGCAGACACTTCTATTCTCGAAGTACGCCGTGGTGTGCCAGAGAGATGGCGAGTTGTGCCTTATGTTCCGAGTGGGTGATTTAAGAAAGTCTCACATTATAGGCGCTAGCGTAAGAGCTCAACTAATCCGATCTAGGAGAACCAAAGAAGGTGAAGTTTTATCCCATTACCAAACTGAATTGGAGTTGAACGCGGACGGTTGCGACAGTAATTTGTTCTTTATCTGGCCTATTACAATGGTGCACCGGATAAATAGGGAGAGTCCTTTCTACGGCATATCGGCAGCGGACGTCTTGCAGGAGCGATTTGAGATAGTGGTGATTCTGGAGGGAACGATAGAGTCGACGGGACAGACCACGCAGGCGCGTTCCAGTTACACTACTAGTGAGATAATGTGGGGACACAGGTTCGTGCCACTAGTGATGTATAATCGTGAGCGGCAGGGATACGAAGTGGATTACTCTAAATTCGACGAGACGACGCAGGTGGACACCCCGCTGTGCTCCGCCAAGGAGTTGGATGAGTTCTACGGCAGCCAGGCTGATCGCAGATCTATTGGTGAGTTATTTTTCAAAATTTCTCGTGGTGGTTGGTTTCATGTGGAGAAGGTTGGTTAAGTGCTTCTTATCTGTTTAACGCTTTTATGTATAGCCCGTCGTCTATCTAGTAATAAGCTAGAATTAATAGGCTTATTGTTAAAATTATTTGTAAGTTAATTATTTTTTGTATATTATGCAATTTTGGATGAATTAATAACAATGTAATATAAGTGCTGTGCTCTAATTAGTTATTACATGAGCATTGAGCAGTAACATTTATCTAGGGTCAACATACGACCAGCTGCCTTGTTTTCTACTTGACACGACAGTGTCTAATTTATTACCTAAATGTTTATGCACCGCAATGTAATAAGATTTTTTAACCTTTATTCAGAATGGGTGCGTTGTTATAAATATAAAACAATTAGTACGATTTGTAATAAATCTTAGTATCACCTATGACGCAAAGAAGATAATGCATATTTCTATATTTTACGTACTTCGTTTCGAATATTTGTAAATATTTTCTTTGGCAAAGACGAATAGCTTATATTAAAGAAAATATTTGTGAAACCTTATTTGTAAACGCTATCGAAATTTTATATGTATATGAGTGTGAGTAGGCGATTTCTATGAAAATGGTAATGCACACGATCACCGTATAACAGTATTACTAATATTGCACGTGCATGTGACTTTTTTATAAGCCTTATCGAAATGTTGTTTATTTTAAATTTTTATTCCGCCTACTTAAGGATTGTGTATGCAATATTAACGTTTCATTTTTTAAGCAAATATTAGAAGGAACTAATTATTATTGGATTGATAGTAAATTCATTACGACTAATTATTTATCATTTCTGTCCCAAAGTCATCATATTATAGTTATTTAAGAATGTTTTTTATATTTTTTATTATTTAATCTTGCTATAATAATTTTACTTTGTCAATACATACATACATAAACACACATACAGATTCGCCATGAATTTTCCCTCCCACAATGTGATATGGCGCGAGCCTATCGCCATATCGGGCACAAATTTCAGACTCCGGGCTGATAATTAATAGCAAAATTTAATATCACTTGGGGTCTCGAGCCTGAGACCTCAGCTTTGCAATTACACCGTAGTACAACTACGCCACTAAGGCAAATATCGTAAAACTAAGTGCATTCAGTAAGATTGTAATCAATGATCCTGATACACAGCCTTGTCGCATAGATACTTGTTTAACAATACCATTATATTATATACATAGGTATTCAGCAGTTAGAGCGTTCTCGTGATCACTTGTCAAGCATGTCACACTTTATGTACAGTGCAAACTAATATCTCCATACTACATGCCTAAGGCTTAGTGGTAGATAAAATCTGACGTTTGTAATTTACTGCCTCTTCCGTTAAATGTAATTGCTCGTAGAAAGGACGTGCATACGCAATAAACGATTATTGATTAACATATTATAAAGTTTCAGTCCGTATAAATATAATCCAACTAACATAATAGGTACCGTTTGACATTTCAAACTTTTCAACTTTGATCAGGCGTAGCTCATACAACTTTAATAAAATTTTCAGTTAAATGATGGTGTAAAATCATCATCAATTTTAGTTTTACGGAAAATGTTATTGAAACTTTGTGAGTTACGCCGGTACAAATTTGTTTACACTTGAAAAACATGAAACGTCAAACCGTACCTATTAGTTGAGTTTGATAGTAAATACTAAATAGTAATTATACCATGAAAAGATATAGGTCCCAATGTAACAATAAAGATATAGTCCCAACTCGCAACCAGTTCTTAAACTTCAAATAATACGTTAAATTATCACATTTGCCGGTTTCATATTTTTTCTACAGCAACGTTGAAAGTCATTACATTTCATTTTATATTTGTGTGTGCTTAGCCATAGATTCATTACATTTCACTTTAATTTCCTCGACTGAACTAAAAAGTATACTCCCATTTCTTCTCTGCAATGTCAAAGACCAGTCAAGCTCTTACGATCATAGAAATATAATTTAAATCTCCATTGGCTAAATGCCATAATATGTTTTTTTTTTTATTGCTATGAATGGCGAGACGAGCATGCCGTTCGCCTGATGGTAAGCGATACGACCGCTCATGAACAGTAGCAAAACCAAACAACACCTTGAATTACAAAGCAATGCTTGGCATTCCACTGCGCTCGCCATCCTGAGACATAAGATGTTAAGTCTCAATATGTCCAGTAGTTACTCTGGCTACAATGCCCTTCAACCCGAAACACAACAGTGCGTTTACACTGCTGTTTGACGGGAGAAATAGACACTGCGGTGGTACCCACCCAGATGGCCTCTCACATATGAGAGACCTACCACCAGTAAAATGTGTGTGTGAGATGATAAGTCCAAGAAATACATACACGTGCGAACGAATTTATTTCACATCGTGTAATCGCTATCCAATCACATACATAGTCCTGAACCCACACTAACATCGAGTCTTGTGTCGTGGGTATCAGGAACTACGAGAGACTTTTTTGGTCTAACAAACATCTAGACAATATTTTTCTTATCATCCAATTTCTTTATCATTGTCAGCATTTCTTTGACTCGTCTAATTTGATAAGAAATCTATATCGTCATTATAAATAGGAATATAGTAATTGCCACAACAATCAGTATCGTTATTTTCCGAATCTCCGAACGCTAATTTATGCGTTGAGTGATTTCATGCCGCGGCAATTATTTAAATAGCCAGTCTTGTACGTGTTTTAACAATTGTTATGTTCTCAAATATAACGCTAATAAACGTTTAAGTAGGTGCTTTAACGTGTTAATTTGCATTTTTACCTAGAATACCGTGGTGGTCATCCATTAAATATTCTTCTAATAGACCCAAGTCATAAGTTTACTTGTGGTATAATGACTAATTTCTTTCTTTTTGCCCATTCCATAAAACTTCGTCGACATAGTCATGCATTACCTTAAATCTTTAATTATATATTTTTTCTAATGGAGAATGTCAATTGTGAGGAATATGTTGTGGATGTAATCTTTAATACTTAATTAGATAGAAACGCGTTTATTTTAAAGATTGATACTATAAAGTAGAAACTAAAGGGTGTTAGAGATATCTTAAATTTTTGAGGCAATTTTATCCATAAGGTTTGTATTTGTGCATCGGTTTTGCTCTGCAGTCATGTGAGGTCTGTTATTGTGTACATGAGATAATATCGTCCATAAACAAGGGGTCCGTCCCTTACTTTATATCCGTTTACCATAATTTAATCTCTGAGATTGTCGCCTTGATCTTCGGTCTAGACATTCAATTGTGCTAACCTTAAACGAATGATTTGGTTAGGGTGTTGACAATGTTATTTATGGTACTATTTTAAGAACCCTTATACATTTTCTAGCCTTAGGTAAAAGCTAAGCATTCCTGAAACACAAGTTTAGCCAATTTAAGGCCATAAATTAGCAAGAGCCTCTTTGTTCCTTATATTTTACATCGGACTAGCGGTCCGGCCCGGTCTGCCTGTGTGCAGATACACTTTTTGAATAGATTCTATCGCCTATGTTCATCAGGGATAATGTAGGATTCTAATTAATAATTTTTTAAACCGGTCCAGTAGTTTCGGAGCCTATTTAATGCAAACAAAAAAACAAATCTTTCTTCTTTATAATTTATTATTAGTTTAGACTAGCAATGTTCAGAATTTCAGTTTTGCTAAACTGGCGTAGATTTGGCGGCTCTGCGATCTGTAACTATTTCATTTTTGACATCACCTGGAAGTGATTTAAATCGTGACAAATAATGTCCCAAATCTTTCTTATCCGTTAACAGTTATCAAATCTCGGCAGGATGTACCATTTTGCCAATTTGTTTCCCCCTTTTTGATACAGGATACATTTTGTTTGTCGATGACCTGAGATCATTCTATATAACGTTTTCAAGTTCATATATCGTGTCATCACCTTCAATACTTTATGTGAAGACCCGTACGATTATTTTAATGGTTGCATTCTTTGCTTTAGCAGAAGTGATTTAAATAATTGTTAGTTACTGCTCTTTGTTTATTTCAGTACTCATTACTGTAACTCTCGGATGCCGTATGGATATTTTCTTTGATTAACTTAACTAATTCTAGTTCTATAATATTATTATATCCGTAGCTATATAGCTATCATTAATTTCTGCATGTGTAAAACTTAATATTACTTTATTTGTGTCATATATGTATTACACCTTAGTATATTACTTAACTTGTAAATATGTAACGACTAACACAAAGGCAAATGCAATAAAGATATTATAAAAAGATTACAATAAATTATGTTTTTAGTTACTTTATACTTATATCATACCTTTACGCGATACTTGATATATTTTATATTTCATATTTTACTCCTATTTCATAGTTTATTGAGAAACTTTAGATATTACAGTTTTCTTATATGAATTCTTAGATTTACAATTTCGATTACGATTTAATGAAAGTAATTAGGAACGGATTTAAGGCATTCAAACAAACGGAAAAGAATTTAAATGTCAAGAAAATTCTAGAAAGTGGTACTACTGGTTCTTCATTCAATTTTTATGGCCCTCTGGTCTTCGTTGTTCTTATAGAAATAGATCATTCGTCGATAATATTTATGACTATCGGTATTTTTATGTTTTCTTCTTATATTTATAAACTTGATACGAGGTAACATTTAGCTGTACAGAATCAAATAAAAAGAACACACGTAAAAACGTGAACACATCTTGAAATAACGTGTATGTTTCATAGACAACATAGTTTTATATTTTATCTGGTCTTTAAGTATGGATTAGTACGACAATTTTTCTTGTCTTATCTTACAGAACCGTTGTAATTGACCTTAAAAGACTATTCTCAAAACAGCTATTCATCATTTACAACAGGATTTAACGCACCACCTTGATGTTTGATGTACTAAACACATGTGCTATTTTAAGAGGTTATGGTAGAAACAAAAAAATAATTTTAATACGAATATATGTGCTGGATGATGAAAATCTAAGCTTGTAGTAATGTACTAACATATTTAATAAAATATTATGTATTGTTATTTTTATAATTTTCTATTGAATTGATAATTATTGATATTAATACTCTAGTCAATGTAAAAGCACTTACTTACACATTATTGTTAAAGTTTTAAATATTAATCAATGTTATAACAATAAACAATGCAACAGCATTAGCACGTATTTTTTATATAAGATAAAGTATTGTTAATATTTTATCAAGTAAAAGTAAAATAATATACTGGTTTAAATTTTTATTTCTATAATCTAAAATTGAATTCAATCGAGTAAATTAGTAGATGTTTGTAGAGAAATAAAAAAATTGTGTCCTTATTTTTCCTTTAAATTTGATTTTAAATAAAGTTTAATATTTAATTAGTCTTATTTTGAGTTTTGCAAGAGTATAAATATTTTTTTGTTATTTTGAAATGAAAAAAATAATTGGCATACTTCATAATGTAAATTGTTTTTGTGTTTTATTGTTTCATTATTTGTGTTTTTGTTTATTATTGTGTAGTTATATGTTTGTGATGTGATTCAGAGAGCACGGAACACCAGCAAATGATCCTGAAGTTGCCGGACCGGACGCCCGCGGAGACCCAGGCCGACCACATGGATGGAGACTTCACCGTCACATTATAAACAATACACATATCCGAAATACGAATAAATTACGTCTTAAATCGGGAGAGTTGGCACAAATTTTTATATGAAAGCAAATATAAAAATATATTTTTAATATTGTTTTGCTAGGAGTTTGAGTTCAGAGATTTTGTTCACGAAGTACACGAACCAGCTTCTAGCGCCATCTATTAATTGTGTCTGTGATTTTTTCGAGTGGCCATCTCTCTTACTCTTTTACCCTAATATTTTTTTGTAATGTAGTGTACATTTATTTACAAAACTCGTACAAATAGAATCCCCGCGTCACTAGTCAACGTATAGCATAAAGCGCAGAATCTCACAATAGAGTTATAGAATATGTTCACGAGGTTGTGCGACAAACATTCCAATATTATTTTAAATGAAAATCTATATAAGTGTATACAAATATTTTTAGTGATAAGTGAAAATTGCTTTGCAATGATTCTCCGCTTTAATGTTTATCAGTTTTGTGATAATTTTCTTTTCTTTTATGTTAGATGTTTTAAAGGAACTTGTATATGAGAGCTATATGTAGGTCAATGCGCATATCATGTGATTTCGTTTTGTTGTGTTGTAAATATTGAATGAATAATTATTTATGTTGTGACGTTGATTTGTGTTTCATTTGTTTCCTTTTAGGTCGTCCGCATACTACGCCGTAGTGCCGTAGCCGATGTCTTTTAATGAACTTGCTACTGAAAAGTGGTAGAGCGTAGTTTGCGGACAACCTCATTTACCTTTGTAATCCTATTCCATTAGTGTTTGTTACGTCATTGATATGGGCTTGTTGTGCTGTGATGTCATCAGTTTGATGCTTGCTAAGATGTGGGTCATGGATGTAATGGTGAGTAAATAAATTATATATGCATAAATGTGTTCTTTTGTCGAAAATATTAAAGAACATCAAAAATATCTGCCTCTTGCGCTGTAAAAATAATCCTGGGTTCGATTCCTGGGTACACCATAACAGTTGTCATAGGATCTTTGAAATAAATGATTCCCATTTTTAGAATAATACTACCGGGTATCTCAAGACTGCTACCGAAAACGAAGCCGGGTGGTAGTTTTAGTGACTACAAACACAATGTAACTAAAAATTTCGCAAAGAAACGCGACAATTATTTTTTATGATTTTTTAAATATCGTCATTTTTGGGTGGTAAATCCATAGTTTTTGCTAAAATAATAATTTAAACACTTTTATACCCTAGATTATTTATAAATAAAAGGGTAAACACTATTATTTTAAGAAAAAATGTATTTACCACCCAAATATGGTCATAGGAAAAAATAACAAAAAAAAATTGTCACTTTTTTTTGCAATTTTTTCTATTGCATTGTGTCTGAAGTCGCTTAAACTACCACCCGGCTTCGTTTTCGGTAGCAGTCTTGATATACCCTGTGTATTAAAAATCTTCGATCAATCATTTAGTATAATTATAAGTAAAATACGTTACTAAGATACAAAACCTGTAAAATATTTTTTCAACAAGCTAAACAGATTTCCCGGATAACGTTAGATAAAAAAGAACAAGAAACATTTTGTATGAACAAGAAAGTTTCTTGAAAATGTTTTTTATTAGAGTTCGAATTAAATTATCGGTAATAAAGGAATCAAGATAAATGTAAATACAATCTGTATAATCGGCATTCCACACAAGGTTATCAATATGACTAATACGAACTAGGGCGTATGCTCATTTCCATTCTTTGAACACCGTGAAATGCTTTGACATCAGGCCTATTTTATAGACAGCTGCCATCACATACAGGGTATATCAAGACTGCTACCGAAAACAAAGCCGAGTGGTAGTACATTATAACTCAATGGCCGAGTGGTAGTTTTAGTGACTTCAGACACAATGGAGCTAAAAGTTTTACAAAAAAAAATCGTCGATTTTTTTTCCTGTCGTCGTATTTGGGTGGTAAATACATAGTTTCTAAAATAATAATGTACACCGTTTATTTCTAAAGATGCTACGGTGCGCAAGGGTTTAAATTAATATTTTAGCAAAAACTATGGGTTTACCACCCAAACAGGCCGATATTTAAAAGATCACAAAAAAAATTGACGCGTTTCTTTGCGATATTTTTAGTTGCATTGTGTTTGTAGTCACTAAAACTACCACCCGGCTTCGTTTTCGGTAGCAATCTTGATATATCCTGTATCTGTTCCAGTATATTAGATATTGTACGGAGGATTCGGCTAACCACTATGAATCGAAATGTATTTTGTCGGAAACTATTCGAAAGCCAATTATTTTTTCAAATTGTAAATAATAAAATGTCTGAACTCTGACCTAGGCAGCTTTGAAACTAACTTCGTTAATAGCTTCTGATGACTCAAGACTCAGACTGAAGTTAATAATTTTCTTTATGGACTGATTCTCGTTGAAATTATGGAAGTCATAGATCGGTCTACAAAGCAACATAGGGTTTGTTTTTTAACATTCAAAGTCTGGGACATGAGTAGGCAATTTATCTCATGAAAAGTACTCATGATCACTAACAATACCTGAAAAATCTATAGTGCACGGATAAATCGTTGAACACCAGAATAAAATTGACTGTTAATTATAATTTTCTCAATTCCAGGATACTTGGGCACCGGGTCGCCACTGCCAGGGGACGTAATATACAGAACCTCACTAAACTCTCAAGTATCACCCAGTTCTCCCCTTCTCCACATATCCGACAGGCTAGTTGCTGATGCCATTAGACGAGCTAGCCTCACAAACCGACCAATCACCGTCAAGTACCCTCCAGACTACTTCAACAGTCCTGAAGAACAATCCTCGTCATCAAGCGAAGAGGAAAAAGATAAAAATAAAAAGATTTCGAAGAAAAACATAGATAAGGTTTAGTCGAATACGTCTTTTAAATTGTGTTATGTTAAGACGAATTTAATCCTTAATTATTGTAATAAAAATATTATATTGTGTAATAAAATGTGATAAAAATATATATGGTTGTACTGTCAACTAGCGCCACCTATTGATGAGTAGAAAAGTTATTATGTAAGGAAAATGTGTCGCATGAGAAAAATCATATTATATTTATTTTAAAGCGAGTGAGTTTTTTTTATTCAAAGAATAATCCTTGGTATATACATTACAATTGAACGTGAATATCATACATTGCCGGATTTAAAAACGAGCAAAGTATAAATTATATAGAATCATGATATATTATTAGATTAGTATCTAACACATTCAAAGAGTTATTTAACTTCCGGAGTGAAAAATACACCGTAGAGTACTAGTATTAGATTATACAAGAATCGTGTCATTGACCTTAAAGTTCATAGCATATTTAATATTTAAGCGATTACTTGCAAATGAGTAAATAAATATTAGTACATACTGTATTAATGAGTATTTGAATTACATGAAAAGTTCTGAGTTTTATAAAACTACGTGCACTTACGAGCGAAGGAAATATAAAAAAAATCGGTAATGGGTTATTTTTAAAGGTCTAGTAAAATGTTTTATTGAATAAAAGGTGTGTGTGTGCAATTATCACACGGCAGAAGTATCAAATAAATATAGAGTATCAGGTGTATTTAGATAATATAAGGTTTATTATTTTTATAGGCGTTTGCTCAGCTCAAAAAAAAAACTGCAATATTGTAACACTATTTATCCAAAGGACGGGACCGCCTTGATAAACTTATTCGATTGTTCACATAAAAGTCTTAACGAGGGATGTGCAAATGCGGTTAGATTTCTAATTTCGACTGGATATCGGACTGTGGGTAGAATTCCCTAACTACAGCAACTTCCTCTATTCTTTGTCGCCCTAGTATTTTTTGTGCTCTGAGAAATAATTCGCATATTGATGACATAAGTTTAACGAAACCTCCTTTCTTTCTCTGTCGCCCTAGTACTTTTTGTGCTCTGAGAAATAATTCGCATATTGATGACATAAGTTTAACGAAACCTCCTTTCTTTCTCTGTCGCCCTAGTACTTTTTGTGCTCTGAGAAATAATTCGCATATTGATGACATACGTTTAACGAAACCTCCTTTCTTTCTCTGTCGCCCTAGTACTTTTTGTGCTCTGAGAAATACTTTGCATATTGATGACATAAGTTTAACGAAACCTCCTTTCTTTTTCTATAGCCCTAGTACTTTTTGTGCTCTGAGAAATAATTCGCATATTGATGACATAAGTTTAACGAAACCTCCTTTCTTTCTCTGTCGCCCTAGTACTTTTTGTGCTCTGAGAAATAATTCGCATATTGATGACATACGTTTAACGAAACCTCCTTTCTTTCTCTGTCGCCCTAGTACTTTTTGTGCTCTGAGAAATAATTCGCATATTGATGACATACGTTTAACGAAACCTCCTTTCTTTCTCTGTCGCCCTAGTACTTTTTGTGCTCTGAGAAATACTTTGCATATTGATGACATAAGTTTAACGAAACCTCCTTTCTTTTTCTATAGCCCTAGTACTTTTTGTGCTCTGAGAAATAATTCGCATATTGATGACATAAGTTTAACGAAACCTCCTTTCTTTCTCTGTCGCCCTAGTACTTTTTGTGCTCTGAGAAATAATTCGCATATTGATGACATAAGTTTAACGAAACCTCCTTTCTTTTTCTATAGCCCTAGTACTTTTTGTGCTCTGAGAAATAATTCGCATATTGATGACATAAGTTTAACGAAACCTCCTTTCTTTCTCTGTCGCCCTAGTACTTTTTGTGCTCTGAGAAATAATTCGCATATTGATGACATAAGTTTAACGAAACCTCCTTTCTTTCTCTGTCGCCCTAGTACTTTTTGTGCTCTGAGAAATAATTCGCATATTGATGACATAAGTTTAACGAAACCTCCTTTCTTATTCTGTCGCCCTAGTACTTTTTGTGCTCTGAGAAATAATTCGCATATTGATGACATAAGTTTAACGAAACCTCCTTTCTTTCTCTGTCGCCCTAGTACTTTTTGTGCTCTGAGAAATAATTCGCATATTGATGACATAAGTTTAACGAAACCTCCTTTCTTTCTCTGTCGCCCTAGTACTTTTTGTGCTCTGAGAAATAATTCGCATATTGATGACATAAGTTTAACGAAACCTCCTTTCTTTTTCTATAGCCCTAGTACTTTTTGTGCTCTGAGAAATAATTCGCATATTGATGACATAAGTTTAACGAAACCTCCTTTCTTTCTCTGTCGCCCTAGTACTTTTTGTGCTCTGAGAAATAATTCGCATATTGATGACATAAGTTTAACGAAACCTCCTTTCTTATTCTGTCGCCCTAGTACTTTTTGTGCTCTGAGAAATAATTCGCATATTGATGACATAAGTTTAACGAAACCTCCTTTCTTATTCTGTCGCCCTAGTACTTTTTGCGCTCTGAGAAATTCTTCGCATATTGATGACATAAGTTTAACGAAACCTCCTTTCTTATTCTGTCGCCCTAGTACTTTTTGCGCTCTGAGAAATACTTCGCATATTGATGACATAAGTTTAACGAAACCTCCTTTCTTATTCTGTCGCCCTAGTACTTTTTGTGCTCTGAGAAATACTTTGCATATTGACGACATAAGTTTAACGAAACCTCCTTTCTTTTTCTATAGCCCTAGTACTTTTTGTGCTCTGAGAAATAATTCGCATATTGATGACATAAGTTTAACGAAACCTCCTTTCTTTCTCTGTCGCCCTAGTACTTTTTGTGCTCTGAGAAATAATTCGCATATTGATGACATAAGTTTAACGAAACCTCCTTTCTTTCTCTGTCGCCCTAGTACTTTTTGTGCTCTGAGAAATAATTCGCATATTGATGACATAAGTTTAACGAAACCTCCTTTCTTATTCTGTCGCCCTAGTACTTTTTGTGCTCTGAGAAATAATTCGCATATTGATGACATAAGTTTAACGAAACCTCCTTTCTTTCTCTGTCGCCCTAGTACTTTTTGTGCTCTGAGAAATAATTCGCATATTGATGACATAAGTTTAACGAAACCTCCTTTCTTTCTCTGTCGCCCTAGTACTTTTTGTGCTCTGAGAAATAATTCGCATATTGATGACATAAGTTTAACGAAACCTCCTTTCTTTTTCTATAGCCCTAGTACTTTTTGTGCTCTGAGAAATAATTCGCATATTGATGACATAAGTTTAACGAAACCTCCTTTCTTTCTCTGTCGCCCTAGTACTTTTTGTGCTCTGAGAAATAATTCGCATATTGATGACATAAGTTTAACGAAACCTCCTTTCTTATTCTGTCGCCCTAGTACTTTTTGTGCTCTGAGAAATAATTCGCATATTGATGACATAAGTTTAACGAAACCTCCTTTCTTATTCTGTCGCCCTAGTACTTTTTGTGCTCTGAGAAATAATTCGCATATTGATGACATAAGTTTAACGAAACCTCCTTTCTTATTCTGTCGCCCTAGTACTTTTTGTGCTCTGAGAAATAATTCGCATATTGATGACATAAGTTTAACGAAACCTCCTTTCTTATTCTGTCGCCCTAGTACTTTTTGCGCTCTGAGAAATTCTTCGCATATTGATGACATAAGTTTAACGAAACCTCCTTTCTTATTCTGTCGCCCTAGTACTTTTTGCGCTCTGAGAAATAATTCGCATATTGATGACATAAGTTTAACGAAACTTCCTTTTTTTTTTCTGTCGCCCTAGTACTTTTTGTGCTCTGTCTGAGAAATAATTCGCATATTGATGACATAAGTTTAACGAAACCTCCTTTCTTTCTCTGTCGCCCTAGTACTTTTTGTGCTCTGAGAAATAATTCGCATATTGATGACATAAGTTTAACGAAACCTCCTTTCTTATTCTGTCGCCCTAGTACTTTTTGTGCTTTGAGAAATAATTCGCATATTGATGACATAAGTTTAACGAAACCTCCTTTCTTATTCTGTCGCCCTAGTACTTTTTGCGCTCTGAGAAATACTTCGCATATTGATGACATAAGTTCAACGAAACCTCCTTTCTTATTCTGTCGCCCTAGTACTTTTTGTGCTCTGAGAAATACTTCGCATATTGATGACATAAGTTCAACGAAACCTCCTTTCTTATTCTGTCGCCCTAGTACTTTTTGTGCTCTGAGAAACATTTCGCATATTGATGACATAAGTTTAACGAAACGCTTGTACTTTTTGTTTCTTTTTAAAGTAGTGTTAATGCGAGGAAGGAAATGGATTACATGTAGATTGCCCTAACTCGATATTATGTTAGTCTCAAGATTTTAGGACTAATAAATAACGCCATGAGTAGCTATTTACAACCTTTTAGCGCAGTGATCAGTAGTAAAGCTGTTATCAATCGAATTTTGAGGTCGTCGCGTTATCAACAGATAAATAAAACTCGTGTATTCATTAATTACATTTACTTTATGTGGTAAAGTTTGTCAGCTTTGCTATAACAATGTGTCTGTGGCGCCCGCGCCGCTTCTAACCCCTGTCTAATCTTTGCAAAACTCCACCGGTTCTCAACCTTTATACAAAACAAACACAAATAGTCAATATAAAATATTTATTTTCAGATCGGCATTTACATTCATCTATAGGGACAAAGATTGAGAATGGATGGCAGAGGCAAAGGAATGATACAATGTATTTCACGTGACGAACAGTACAGTTCGCTTGTACATATTTAGGATATAAAATTATCAGACTATTTCGCAAGCATTAGTAACACTAACACTTATTTATATTCACTATATAAATATTAAATCTTAGTCCTACACATACATATGTGCTTTTTGTTAAGCCGACAATTTAAGTCCGCGCTTACATTAAGTACTTTGACAATACATATTTATATGTATGAATAAATTTGTACATTTTAATATTAATATAAAGCAGGCACTAAGCTTGTACAACTCCTCAACACATTTTGGTCTAGTATACAAATAATTTTGGATCATATCCAATAAGCGCATATTGAGATATCTTACTTAAATTGGTCTCATTTTTGGACTTTCGAGGATCAAAATTTTTATATATTTCGCTAAACGTTTCGCCTCTAGTTTGACTTGTGACGAAACTAAAGATATCGCCTACAAAATTCGCGGAGACAGATAGATTTTAAAGCTTCGACGCTGAGACCTACTTGTATAAACCAAACTTGTTTAAATTATCGTGAGTCAAAATCATGCTATCCCTTTCACATATTGTCTGATTAAAAGCGACAGCATGATTTAGAATTTTCAATTTTTCTAAACAATATTTGGTTTGTATAAGTGGGCCTAAGTCGGTGAGTTTACAGTCCCCGCCGTCTAGAATGACTAATATTAACTAAATAAATACTTGGTCTAAATACAACCCTATCTGGTACATTGATGTCGGTGAATGTAACAGAGGACAGTTCACAAGCTGCTTACTAAATAGAACAAAAAATATTTAATACAAAAATATCTAATATAAAAATTTGGCACGAAAAACCTTTTAGGCGAGGTTAATACACTATATTAATCAAAAATGGTTAATTTTATATATCATTTCATTTTGATTTTATAGTTAATACATACGTCAGCAGCGATATAACGCTACTGAAATATTTTAACTATTTTAATATACTAGTTTTTTTTTAACATGAAAATGTGTTGGATGTCATAATCAAATGGCAACTTGTGTTCTATTCAACAAGCAACGTGTTTACAGGACATAATGTATGGAATTCACTACTCCAATCGGACATTCTCTAGATCGTTACAGTTGAACCTGACGTGCGGCTTCAGTTGATGAGCAGTGAAATGGTTGGACACTGAGAGGTGGTGAGAATCTATGAGATGTTGAGAGACCGAGAGAAGGTGAGGTGTTTGAGATGTTGGGTTGAGGTCTCTCAGTGGGCGTCAGGCGGGTTCCGAGTCGGCAGACGTCACAAGGATGGGGATCACTGGAGTCTTCTCTATGTAGTTCTCACTTGGAGACCTAGAAATAGGCAATTTTATATTGAACTGCAAAATAAAACAAAACTTTGGGAGACACTGGCTATTTTGAATTTTTTAACCGATTGCAACAAAATATTAGAAGATTCAACAAATAATAATTTCGAAACAATAATGAAATTTAATCTTAATACATATTATGCCTAGTATATAAGGAAACCGTTAATTTAAATATGCGGATTTCTGAGAAATGTACATCTGCGTTATTAAAACAAAGCAATTACTAGTTTATTCAACCTTCAAATTAAATCATGGCAATAAAAACCACACACTCACTTCTTCATTTTATTATGGTCTTCTATTTTATGATCATGGCCATTGCCCGCATGGCCGATGCCATTCGGGGTCAGACCATGAACCTTCTTCATGCTAGCGTGACTGTGGCTTCTATGCATATGATTATCCTTCACATGATTTGTTTCTACGTGGTTCTTGTGGTCTCCGTTCTCGACGGCTAAGTGCGTGTGGCTCTGGTTCCTGGTCTTCTCGTTGATGTGTTGTATGAAGTTGTTTTGGGCCATGAGTCTGTTCTCGCGGGCGCGGGCCTCGGGGATCTTGATCTCGATATGCTCGTCCAGCGACATGGAGTCGACGGAGCTCAGGTCTAGCGTCTCATTGGAGAAAGTCTTGGGGATGGTGCCGAGCATGCGATCTGTGGAAGGTTACACATTTATTTATTTTTATAGCAGAATCGCCAACCCGCAACATGCCTGGTGGACCATATGACCTAACCCCTGTTATTCGTATCCTCGATTATAGAGGAAGCCCATGCCCTGCAATAGGACTTTTTATATTTCGTATATGAGCTGATACATAATCTTAAGTACCGAATATAAAAACCGAAACAAATTGATTTTGTTTTTATCAAATTATAAAGAATATCTGAGAAATAAACTCACCTAGTTTCTGAGAGGTTGATACAGTGGCTCGCAGTTCGTCCAGTTGTTTAGCTGAGCACAGCGGAGTGTCCACTTCATAAGTGTTGTTGAACCTTGTGTAGTCAACCTGGAAATAAATGAGTCCTTTATAAATAAGATGAAAACGGGTGTACAATACAAGTTATGTTTTTATATCTAACAGTTTAATGGATTTATTATTGTACAACATAAAAATGTTATGAGCCTTAATACAAATTTCGAAATTTGAGAATTTCTATACAATATTCATCTTGTATTACACGATTTTTTAGTTTGAACTAAGAATTTTCTAATAGAATTCTGAGTGAATGCAAAGAAAAAAATCAGTGCGAATAATGCGTAATCTTAAATAAATTTAATAAGTAGGCTTGTTAAGTGTAGAGGCGAAACTAATAAGTATAAAACGAAAGGCAGCATAGGAAAGTTACAGCGATCGTATTTTATCAAGAGGCCACGTATTTACAAACAATATGATTTATTCAACTATTTTTTCTACCGACAGGAAAACATAAATTTTCCATTGCACAATAACTGTTAGTAAACAATATTAATACAATTGTACGTCAAAGGATGGAATATAAAATACGTACATCAGTTGATAAATTAAGTTAAACGACAGATATTGTGCCATTTATGCACTCAACGTCAAAACTAATTTATTATTAGTAAATATTAAAAATATACAAGCTGTTTTATAACTGACTTGGTTATTTGAATAGTAACTCTATAACAAATGTAGAAATACATTATTTTGATAAAAAATAATAATAAAGGAAACAAAGTTATAAATTGTTTTAATGAGGTTAAATTCAAATCGCGGCCTAAATTAATTAATTAATTGCCTCAAACACTATTTGTACCATTGTATTTGATAACATATAATATATTTCAATACTATAAAATATTGTATTTAAACAAAAAATCGGCGTAATAGCTGCTTAGTAAAACTGAGATATATCTGATTGAAATGTCCATACTTTTTATGGCTGTGATGTCACCGATGTAAGTGACAGATAGCATGTGGTGATAAGCGAATGGGCGAATGGTCAAGAGCATGGAGTAAACGTCTCTTAAACGTGCGCAGTATGTCATATGCTTTGTACATTTGCCAATTTATGTTTTCAAGAATACATATTAGTACACCGGCGCCCGACTTTGTGTGGACTTTTCACCTCGCTATTGATCAAGAATTAAGAGGAATTCTGCTGATTTTCTTTGACTTTTGTTGGCAACGCTTTCCTTTAATGATGATGGACGCTTTAGTATCTTATTTGTTATTTGTAAAATGAAGTTTAAATAGGAAAGAGCCGAGTATGGGAAATCAAAAAGTATTATTTTAATAAAATACAGAAGGTGTAGCTATTTAAAGGCGAAGTAACGGTTATAATAAGGTTAAACGTTTTTTATTTCAATTTAAAAGTTATGTTATGGTCGATGGATTCATAAAAATGTTATTACCAATCTTAGTTTTAATTAGTAATGCTTCGGCGACCATAGCATTGACCATTTTAATGGTTTTATAATGGAAGGTTAAAATTAATTTGTTTTGAATAAATTTTACAACATATGTAGAGATATAAATTTGATTTCGATTGCACATCCATATGACATTGTTTACAACACATAATTGCTTAGCAGGACCAAACCTATTATAAACAAAATATGAATATAATCTTACCTCGTACTCCCCAGTATCCTTCCTAAACGACACCATGGTTTCGAAGCGGTGTCCCCAAAGAATCTCCGAAGGCAGGAAGCTGCTTCGCGCCTGCGTGGTCATGCCCGTCGACTCGATCACACCCTCTGCAATGTTTACAAAGGAAATTAAATTATACAGATATGAGATAACCCATATTAAAACCACCGAAGCGTGAACATAAACAGCGGTGTCAAGGAAACTTTTAAGATAACGGAGTATTTATACAGAGGTGGTGTAAGGTCAGTCTGTGTCACTACTACCAAACACTGATTAAGGAATTGATGCATTTTAGAAATTGTAATTGTTTTATTATATTGTATGCTACGGTATGTAAACCCGAATTAGGCCAGCGTGGTGGATTATATGGCCTAACCACTCTCAATCGTACTCTCTAATGTAGAGGAGGCCCGTGCCCTGCAGTAGTACGTATGTGGACTGATACAGAATTGTTTTATTGTATTCTTTAGGGTTATGAAATTTTATGAAGTGACAATTTGTTTTTTATTACACCTACTTCGGGTTAAGTTGTGCTACCAGCTAGCAAGCTTTCACCTACGTCGGTCTTTTAATGAAAGATTCATTATTACCCTGCATAATATCTTGAAGTGTTGACTATTTTTATCGTAAAATGTAATTGTTTATTCAAAGTTATTTTCTTTATTTCCAAACTCAGGGTATGAAATCAACACCGCCCATGATTAAATAGAATTTAAAATAGTTGTTCGTCCGGTCAACACATATAATTCAGATAACACTCGAAAACGACTTTTAGTGCATCTTAATCTTATTGATTTACATTTTCCAACAAATTTACATCGCTTAAAAACACCAATACATGCATGTAATAAGACTACAGCTCGGTATTACAGCGTTTTCTATATGCAAAGTTCAGGGCAAACTACCAAAACACCCAATCGGATTTGCCAAGACGTGAACACGACGCTGTAAGAAAACAACTGTATGAGAAATCAGGCTAATGCACGTGTTCGAACAAATTGGAGTTAATTGTACTGGAAATTAATGGATTATTACAACATTTTAGCGAGTGGTAGTGGCACGCTGTTGTCAGTCTTGACTTAGTACGAATGGGCAAGCTTCTCCGGGGCTGTACTATTGTTTCACAGGATATGGACGTGAAGCGAAGCGTTTGTGGTCGTGTTTCGTTCGGTAAGTGATATTTCCGGATGCCTGATACCGCTTTCCTATTTCTATCCTTTTTCTTTCCCGCTCTCCTGCCGATTTAATGGGCCGGAAATACATCCATGATCTAAGTGTTGTTGATGTCTTTTGGCGACAATGACCACTTAACATCGAGTGACATGTTTGCCGGTATACCTAACCAAGCAATAAAAAAATAATTGACGGTAAGTGCAGTATCTAAATAGAGTACCCATCTTGAGATGGTCATCTCGCGGCGATTGACAGAATTATGCAGATGGAACTTGAAATGGGCCACACACCTGAACAATTTACCATAAAAGGTTTTTTAACATCGTGTAGGCTGTAGTGTAGGGTAGTAGCTATATAAGTGTATTCAAATACTATACTGGAAAATGGAAAAATGTTGGTAAATAGACCAGGTTGGGGCGATGCGGAGGCAACAGGCTAATCTAACGTTAATGGGACTCAATTTGCTCTGATTGCCGAGTGACGTGTTCGTGTTTGTTATTATTTAAGCTTCGCTGACTTTTTGTTGTCATGTTCAATTGTTTTAATTGATTTTTGACTGGCAGCTCTAATAATATCTAGTTCGAGAGTAGTTTTGTCATTTAATTTTTTTTTTTGTATACAGAGTGAATTCATTCTATGCGTATTAGAATCATAATCATCATCTGATTATTTGTTTTAAGGCCACGGCTGGACTTATGCTTTCCCCATGCCATGCCATTGTATCTTAGGTTTACAAATCAACATCTGGTTGCTAATTTATGTACCTAACAGGAAAAACTACAAATGCCAAACAATTTGCTTATGATTATCTCGTGATGACATAAGAATGTATTTGCAATGTAAATTTAGAACCACATCGTTATTACCAACTTAGGAATTTTCAAGTTGAAGGTCAGGATGTATTTGATTTAATTATAATAAAAATATATTAAAATACCAGCATTCCGTAATAATTAAATGTTTGTGAACAATTTACATTTGCGAATATTTATTATGATAATTAAAGAAACATCCATTATATAGTAAGAACATATATTATGCTTTTAATTTAATATACAATATTTACCTATTTTTTATTTATTATAATAGATTCCTGATACACACCAACTGATTCAACGCTATAATTATTCAATTCTTGTTCATTTAGAGGTCCATTGATCATAAAACCGTGCATTTTACAATTTATTATATTACAATGATAAATTAGATTGACTTTTATTTACATACATACATACATAATCGTCACGCCTGTATCCCATAGGGGTAGGCAGAGACTATAGACCGCCACTTTGCTCGATCCTGACATACTACTTTCGCTTCATCCACTTTCATCAACGTCTTCATGCATTCTTGTCGGTTCAGGGTACTTTTGACCTGACCCTTGTTGAGGGTATCACCGATTTGGATTGGAGGTCGATCCCTACCGACTCTTCCATCCACACTCGCATTATGTACTTGTTTCGTAATTCTCCTTTCATCCATCCTCTCTACATGACCAAACCATCGTAACATTCCTTTATCAATTCTCGTCACTACATCTTCTTTCACTCCACAAGTTTTCATCACCACGCTATTTCGCACTCTGTCACACAAGCTTAAACCACACCTTCCCCTTAACGATTTGACTTTTATTTACTCATTTAAATATGGTTTTCATATGGAGAGTTGGGTTTTAGTTTACTATGCTGGCAAAACTCAGGTAAATTTTAACATAAAAAGCTAATTCTAAGTCAGATTTTTAGCTACCTATTATATCAAGTTTCAAGAGTGGCTCAACAACCACTGGCTTTGTTAAACTTCAAGTACTAGGATCAGTGGTTTATGATAAGGTATAAAGCACGATAACGCTACTATTTTTGATAAGAACGCTATAAAATATGCTACTATATTAAATTGATTTAACAGGATTTGTAGCTACTGACCTCGAATTACTGATATCGTATAGTCAAAAGAAAGGGCTGAGGAATTCGAGACAGCGCAATAGTCAGAAAGTTCATAATAATTTTATAAAAATAGTACAGTTTCTAGAATGCGGTGAGGACTTTGAGAAACCACAATAGAAGGATAATAATGATAACTTACCCAACATAACAACGATCTCAAATCTCTCCCGGAGCATGTCAGAAGCGGAGAGGTTGTACAGCGGTGACTTCTCGTTGATCTTGTGGACTATGGTCATGGGCCAGATGAACATCAGCCTGTCTTCTTCACCATCGGCGCCTACTTTCAACTCCTGCTGGTAGAACGGCAACACCTCACCCTCCCTCGTAATCTATGGGAGTTATATAGTTCATTATACGTCAAGTCGTTGTAGTCATTACTATGTACTGAATATTAGTTAAGTCTACTGACTAGAGATTTGAAAATAATGCCTATGTATTGAAATATATATATATTTTTAATACAGAGCTGACTGATAAGCAAGCTGGTCACCTGTTGGTAATTTAAATGTTGCTAGCATACCCTTAACCTGAGCTATCATATGAGCATTGCTTTCTACCTCCAAATACAGCAGTTGTTATTTTACGTTAATATAATGTAATTTTACAAAACAAAGTTATAATTGTCTACAAAAATCAAATTAAACAACCATAAAATTATTTCGTAGACAATATATATCTTTAATTTTAATATCTCTAGTCTTTAAAGCAATGTATGTTAGGCACATGTTATTAGCTACATAATTTCAACGGTTACTAAACAGGGAACTTTACAACATAATACAATATGCACGTGTGGTTTGTTATTAATAACAAAACGTGGGTTAATGGATATGAAGCAACGTGTTTTATAGTCCAACGCATGCGTTCCACTTAAGAAAGGAAATATAAAATATCGGCAAAGCAGTTACTAAGAATCCATGCACTTTCAGCTACTTGAATTGACCATTAATACGTGAATCGCTTAACCAAGTGAAAAGAAGGAAGGAAATGTCAGTCTTTGCATGCAAATTATGAATTTTCTCGATAATCCATCAAACTTTACGATGACATAATGGACCATCAACATACTTGTTATTTTTCTAACGTTCAATAAGACTTTATAAATGTTATTTACAGCACTTCAATCAGCCATAATATTTTAAACGACGCCGTGGCTACTTATGGCGAGTCACGTGGAATTACAATGGTCAATTCATGTAGAACGTAACTGGAGTTACGACCAATAAAAATAATTGAAGCTTGTATAAACAGTGAAAGCATATGTGTGGAAAATATACAGCATTACTAAAATAACAAGCAAAGTTAAAATGTTAAGAGTCCATAGATGGGTCAGAACAAAACAAAAATAACAAAAATGCTCACAAGCATCATTTATTAAATATTGGATGCACATTCACTTTTCAATAGGATGCAATACAGTGTATTTACAATGCAATACCTTTTTACGAATGATCTGAGCGCGAACGTGCGCTTCCAAAATGTGCGACTTGCGAATGTCTCCGACGCGGAAGAGGAGGCAATATTCACCATCCCTCAAACAAATCACCGCGTTCCTAGAGAACAGGAGCGTGGTGTTACGCTTTTTGGCCCTCGCCAACTTCGCGAATATAAGACCCACCTATGGACAAGAGAGAAAAAAAACGTTTTGAAATAAATTCCAAAACCGTGGGTGTCCGAATCTAAAAGGTTGGGATACATCTGCCTATCTCCTCGTAGATCCCGACACCCGCAAGTTAGAGAGTGGAGTCAGTGCGAACTCTAGTTAGACGGATTTTATGCGTGCTGACTGAAATCCCCAATCACTAACCAGTCTCCGTTTTGTCGAGATATAATACCTTGCGGCGGATAATCTGTGCTCTTATATGGGCTTCGACTATATGTGATTTCCTCATGTCTCCGACACGGAACATCAGGCATAGTTGGCCGTCTCGTAAGCAAATCACGGCGTTCCTTGAGTAGAGCAGAGTTTGGGCACGTTTTTTTGGTCTAGAAAGTTTTGCGAACACGATTCCCACCTAAAATTAAAAGTATGTTTGCTACACTACTGGACACGTAGTAAACTGAAAATGGCGGATGATTAAACGTAAAGTCATAAATCTGAAGGAAAAATACAAAACATCTGCAAACTCAATTCAGTTTAAGTTTGTTATTCTTAGGCTAATAACACTTAAAGCTTAGACAGTTTTCATGGCTGTCTTTAATTGTATTCACAAAAAAGAAATCATAAACCATGGAGTGGGATCTTTTGCTTTGCAATTATTTTTCAGAGAACATCTGGCTGGATCTTATAGTACGTTACGTTAATACATTTGGCTCCTTTCCAAATGTATTTTCATATTAAATTATCATATTAGCTTTGAAGCAGGAAGGTTTTTCTGAGTAACGTATCATACAACTCGCTTTACGTAAATTTTATTGTATATTGTTTCTGTAACATTACACTGCAATGTTTGTGTGGATACAAACAGTTCCTCTTTATAGCAGTCAAGGCAATACTATGAATAAAATTAATGGTGAAATGACGGACAATAAACAGATCATTAGGCACAGCTACCGTGTCTAAATACGTCTGTAACCTTTAAAACCTTTCGGGCCTCTTAATTGGCCAACCCATAAACTGAACACTTGAAAAATTTATGTAATGTTCAACGTTTAGAAAATTGTTCATGTTTTATTTTACCATCTCAATCATGTTTTATGGGCTGTAAAACGTTAATCTGACATTGAATAAACATACATCAATTTGTTGCATTGCTTAATTGTTCAATCCATTACTCATGAAATATTGAGTGTTTTAAATGTACCATCATAATTTGCGAGTAATATATTCGCTTCATCACAATGGGTGCCTGCGTGGTATAATTGCACATAAAAAATTACACTGTATCATGCCACATAAAAATAGATCTCACCATGAAAGCTTGAATAAAGACTCCGACAATACTTTGTATGCACATAACGAATATAGCCTCTGGGCATTCTTCATTAGTTGTTCTTGATCCATAACCAATTGTGTGTTGAGTTTCCACGGAGAAGAGGAAGCAGCCGGTGAAGGAGTTGACATTGTTGAGGCAGGGGATGAAGGTGGTGTTCTCATTGGGCGGGGGCGGGGTGAGGTCTCCGTGGGTGAAGATGATGAGCCACCAGATGAGGGCGAACAGAAGCCAGGAGAGGATGAATGAGAGCGCGAAGACTAGCAGCGTCCAGCGCCACTGCGCGTCCACGAGCGTGGTGAAGATGTCCTGAAGGTATCGGCGCCTGCGCTTGGCCACGTTCCATTGGACGACGTTGCAGTCTCCGTGTTTGAAGATGACGCGCTTCCTCACGCGCCGCGCTGCGTAACGGGCTTGACGGTATCTGGAATATAAATAAAATAGCAATTAATTCATCGAATTACATCTAGATATTGCCGATCGCAAAAGGTAATTATTTTATTTATCCGCCCCTAAACGCCCACTGATCAGCACATTCGCACTCTTAAATCGGGAGTTCTATTGAGAGAGCTAAGGTCTAGGTGAACCGCGATGGCTTATAATGGAATGTAGAATTTAACGTAACAGATTCTTGTAATGATTTCCACGGTAGAATGACGATTGCAGCAAAATAAAATTTGCGGTAATTGTCTAAGAATTATTCCGAAATGTCACAAATTTGTCCTAGGATCTAAATCCACGGTCATCTCGGCAATTATTTTTTAACAACTGGATTTATAGAAATCCTTGTGTTAGACCTTAGATATACATAGTTAGCTCTATTAAAATAATATAAATATAACCTTGTGATTCACTTTATATGACGAGTACGAAGTTAATATCATTGTATAAAGTAATATTTGCATATTTTTGCTTTTCAGTAGACTGCAAAAATTGACGTTGATTGATATGTTAAAGTAAATAATGTAAAACATACACTTCATGAATGTTTTGAGGCAAAATACTGTATGTTTATTAATTTGTATTAGTATAATAAAATAAATAAAAAAATAAAAAAGCCTTTTATTTCTTTCAGAAAATTATAGTTTACAAAGATTGGTTTAAAGTATAGAAAATAAAAATAAGTATAATTGGTTTAGTATTTTAGTTGTTAGTGTTTAGTTTTACAAAAAAATATTTAAGTTGTGATTAGTATTAAAGTAGTTATTCTGCAAGAACCCCTCTGCGGGTAAAGGCCTCCTCCAAATCAAGCCAGTTTTTTCTGGATTTCGCTATTTGCATCCATTGTGGGCCTGCGGTTCGTTTGATTTCATCATCCCATCTGTTATAAGGTCTCCCTTTCTTTCTTTTGCCTACTGGTCCCCCCCATTCTGTCACTCTTTTTGTCCATCTTTGGTCTTGCAGGCGGGCTATATGCCCGGCCCATTTCCATTTTAATGCCAGAGCTTGTGTTAAGCCGTCTGTTGCTTTTGTAATGTTGCGTATTTTTGTATGTCTTATTTTATTTATTCTTTTAATGTTTAACATACTCCGTTCCATTCCGCGTTGGCATGTTACAATTTTATTTCTGATATTTTTGTTAAATTTCCATGTCTGGCAGGCGTAGGTCAGACATGGTATAAGGCAAGAATTCATAACCTTAGTCTTCAGTTTTAATGGCATGTTGCTCTTAAATATTTCTTTTAAGCTCCAGTACTTATTCCATGTTAGCTGGGCCCTTCGTTCAATTTCCTGGAGGTTATTGAGTCTGTTGAAGCTTATTTGTTTGCCAAGGTAGATATATTTCTCGGTATATTGGAGAGGCTCGTTGTCCACGTATATTTGTACTTTGGTGCTGTTGGTCATCACCATAGTTTTAGAAAGATTCATTTCTAATCCGGCGAGCTTGCTAGCTTTGTTTAGTGACTCTACCATGTGCTGTAGTTCTTTTCCTTTCTCTGACATTGTATTAGTATACGAACGGATAATATGACATCAGTATTCGTTTTTATTCAAATAGTCTCAAATTACGGTCTTTACGATAACCATTAGCGATTTTTTGTGTAAACATCGTTTGTTATGTTGAAGTGGAATACGCCGCACCGACGTGCATGATATTGTTTGTATATACTTATATTTTATTAAATACACATACGCCATATACACATTAATAAACTCACGCCTCTTTCACAGAAGGGGTAGACAGAGGTACAACTAGGACAGCCACGTTTCCTACGATATGATAGGGGCGAGCCTATCACAATAAATAAAATATATAGAAAAATACAATATCACTTTACCCGACCCGGGATATAAACCCGAAATATCAGCGTTGTAAACTGTACCGTAGTACAACTACGTATCCGAGGCAGTTTTTATTAAAATAAATATTTTATTAAAATGTATACAATATGTTAATTTCGTATATTAAACTTAAAAATTGACGTATGCAGAAAGCAACACATTCATACTAAAAATGCTATCGTGATTATTAAATCGATACTGAACTACACTTTGTGTGTTAAATATTTGTATTTAAATGAGTTTAAATAAGAGAATACCGACTTTCTACCAATATACTTGGACTACGGGACAGGGTGAGGGAATGATTTTCATGATATTTGAATGAGTTGTATTTGTTCGTTCCTGCATAGAATACAATTATTCTACTTGAATATTTATGCAAAATGTTTCCATAAATAATCGAGGAAATAGCAATTATAGTTAAGGTAAAAGTAATAATGATCCAATGTCATCTATCTTTAAGGATTAATTTTTAAATAATATATACCATTGTTAAAAGAGAAAGACAGAGAGATACTCATAGAAGAGATAGAAATTACAACTACTTTAGTAAACTGTTTCATTGATTAAAAAGTCTTTGATGAACGTACCTACGTTTACATTTTTTTTACTTTTTTTTTTCCAATGAATGGCGAGACGAGCATGCCATTCGCCTGATGGTAAGCGATACGACCGCTCATGAACAGTAGCAAAACCAAACAACACCTTGAATTACAAAGCAATGCTTGGCATTCCTCTGCGCTCGCCATCCTGACACATACGATGTTAAGTCTCAATATATCCAGTAGTTACTATGGCTACATGCTCTTCAATCCGAAACACAGCAGTGCATTTACACTGCTGTTTGAGGAGAGAAATAGACAATGCGGTGGTACCCACCCAGATGACCTCTCACATATGAGAGACCTCCACCAGTAAATTATTTAATATATAAGAAAATACATTTACAAATATATGCATATGGATAAATAAGAAAAAAAAAACATAAATAAACATTAATTTCAGATACAAGCTTGTCAATACAACGTATAAAACTAAATAAACATTTGTATAATGAGAAGCAATTTAATTACAGTATTTACTAAGAAATAAGCTTTGTACCTGATGTTAGCACTCCGGGAAGCAAACAACATTTGCGTCAACACACATAAATTGCATTTACTTAGAATCAAATCCTGTTTCCAACGATCCATCTAACTGCGATTGAACAAACTATAACTTTGTAAAAAAAGCACTAAACGATTATTACTCCATCAACAAACCTACATCTTTGTTGAACTCATCTTTATTAAGATCGAAGTAAACATCTTTTTTACTGTGCACTATAAGAAAATATGAAGAGTTTTTATGAGTCGAAGGACGACAGTCAATATCAGCGTACAGGGAATATATGATTCTGTACAAAACAGCTTCCAATATATTTCTATAGCGCCACGGTGATAATATAGGTGTTTCGCGATTGATAGATTAGTTATCAGTTCATACACTTAGGTTGTAAACCATCACTTAGCATCCCGAGTGACCACTCAGTGTTATCAGCAAAAGCTTTTTGTATTGAAATGTATTTTATCTGGAACATATCATGAGGCGACGTAGGACGGTCCTATATGATTCGCGGTTTTTATTAACCGGCTGACGTCATGGGTTAATTCGTTCGTCTACTTCTTAATTTGGGAACCTCAGGTGTCGAACGTCATCGCTTATATCTATTATAATATCGGCTCTTATTTCAATACGCCGAAAACATCTATTTATACGTACACGTGGAAGAAGTTCCTGTTTTTTTAGAATAAAAATATTCATTATTCGTAGAGATATTTCTCCGCCATGCTTACATAACAGACGTATATTTTTAATCTGCCTCCATGACAATCAAAATGCTAATACTTCAGCATGCCAAGCAATTAATTTTTCTCCGGATTGCGTCATTACTGTCTGAGTAAAATGTACTGCAAATATAATTAATATCTACTAATAGAGGTCAATGCAAGTCTTTGTTATCTACTATGAACTATTCTTAGCCTGTTCGCAATGTTGTTACGAGGCAAGTAGATAGTAGAAATGATAAATGCTAGGAAAAAGGAAGAAACCCAGCGACAATGGAGATTAAATATATTATGATCATAAAAGTGGGATCACTTTTATTGAAGAGATCAGAACGGTAAAATTTGCATTATTGCGCAAATCCTAAACTGAAATTAAATAACAAGAAGAAGATATGCAGGAAATTGGTTTGAAATAAATTGACCTTTTATTAAAATCCCAAGAATAATCTTGAATGCCTGATTCTTATGTCTTGGGTTTCTTGGAAACAAATCCGAAAAAGCACGTTCATAAAACTTATTAGCAATACAAAGCCGTTAGGAACACCACATCGATTTTATTTACATTTGTTCACGGAAACCGCTTAGTGTAATTTACAAAAAATGCTAACAAGGATAAAGCAAGATTTCCACTTTGCAAATTTCAACTAAACCAACAACGATATGTGAAGTTATTCACATAACAAGTTATGGTTTCTTGGTAGTAATATAAACAAACGAGGAAAAATACAAACAACAGGTACAATATCTATTAATATTAATAGGTAAAAAATAGAAGTAAAATTAATGTAGTATAACAGAAGTAACTATTAGTCTATCCGGGTTAGGTATCATCGCGATTAATAACATAATCTGTACATCACGTTTTACAACGGCTGATCGTGAATGAGTGGGTTGGGTTACAGGTTTTTCATTAGCATAAATTATTTATAAGCAACTGCAAGCAATAATGTCACCATCTTTATTAGATTTATCTTATATATAAGGTATATTCAGACTACAACCAAGAACGAAGTCAGGTGGCAGCTTTAGTGACTTCAGACACACTGCTACAAAAACTTTAGCAAAATAAAATATCGACGATTGTTTTTTTCTTTCGTCGTGTTTGGGTAGTAAATACGTAGTTTTACCTAAAATAATAATGTACACTATTATTTTTACCAACCAACGCAAGGGTTAAAACTAATATCTTAGTAAAAACAATGTATTTACTACCCAAAAAAGATGATAGATATTTGAAAAATTAAAAAATATAAATATAGTTATTTGAAAATTTTAGTTGCATTGTGTCTGTAGTTAAAATTACCACCTGGCTTCGTGTCGTAGGCGTAGTCTGGATACCCTGTATAGATATAAATACAACATACATAAGTATGTGCTATACGGTGCGTATATGTGCGTCAGATAACTATCTTCTTAAAATGGTCAACCATAAACTCCATACAGAATCTCTTGTATGAATCGAATAATATCTCGCAACAAGTTAAACAAGCAAACATTCCCAAGTAACAGTATATCATGATAGTTAAGTTACTATATTTGGCACAGAATATGCGAATAATCCATTCGATTGAAAATTATCACTGTATGCTAACCAATAAAGAAGAATGTTAAGAACAATACGCAGCAGTAATGTTTAATTTATTTCTCAGCTCAATTTTCAAACCGAATTAATTCAACGCAAACTCATTGGGAAACGCAAATATTTGAACCAGACGAAGCTAATAACTGTTCTAATAGTTCATAAATATTAAATCGAAACAAAATACCTCCAATACGCAGACGAAAGCTGAGATTTTATACGCAATTTATTTAGCTAGGGTCGGTAAAATATGCGGTGGAGTGGCGCCTACACTAAGGCGGGGCATTTGTTAAGTCTTAATAATCGAGTCGCAATATAAATCTACGGGTAAATAGCGGCAAGGAATGTCCACGATACAATTGAAGCTTATAATCAATTTATGATATGGCCAATTAATTCACGCACGCACGTAATTATATAAGCCGTCTATATTTACTGAGAAATATTTGCAGGAAGGGAAACCACAAGACATCTAAAACGTGTGGCTGTTTCAATTAAGCATACGTATATTTCCCTGAAACATTTATTAATGTTGAAATAATTTGATAGATTAAAGATATTGCTAATCGGTTTCGAATAGTGTAATCTCAAGGAATTGCATAAAATTACTACAGCAGTTTGTATAAGGTTTCTTTATTTTTATTAATTCAAATATATCTAATTTTTTTTACTCCAACTGTAAAGAAGACTTCGTTAAACTAGAAATAAAAAAAATCGAGGATCTGAAGTATATTATACGACTTAACATAATTTTCCAGTTGGTTTTTGAGTTGATAAAAATACTACAAAATAAAAATAAACTGCGAGTTAGTATAATATATTTAGCTGTTATGAATTACATTTCCATTATTTTATTGCTGAAAATGAAAATAAAATTTAACTTAGTAAATCATTGGAAAATGAAAGCTTTGCCAATTCAACTTGAAGAACTAGGGAAGTACGATTTGGCATCACCAAAGTTCATTCAACCATATCCTTTACCTGCCGATTAAATACGTTAGTGAAATTCGTATGAAATGATATTTGACAATGGTCCATTTGTATTGTAATTTCGGATGGGCACTGCGTGAAAATATTTAACCGTTGATCGCCTACTTACACCGAATGACATCACTGTGCGGAGGCCGTCTGGATAAGTCACTTCAGATAAGAAAGAAAATGGCTTTCTGGAATAAAATCCATTAACGTTGCACGGTGTGCCACTGATGGACCTTAATTTTATAATAAGCTGAGTGCCTTTAATAGACGTAATAAAACTTCGTTACCAGATTCCAGATTCCTTGTAAAGTGGGCTACTTTAGTCAAATAGTCCTCGTGGTTGTAAATATAACGTAGTTGGATGTTACATTTAATCCTGTCGAATTTTGAGTTGACGGTAAAAAGACGGATAAAACCATGATAAAACCTTATGTCATCGTAAATCAAAGCGTCTATTATTAGACGTTAGAGGATTAAAAAAACTAATAGCGCTACCATCAAAATGACCACTGTATTGGTTTTAGAATCCCTCATTTTGGCTAAAACTTTGGGTTGCAAGTCATAGTATAAAGAATCTATTGAACAACAATCTTTTTTCGTTTTAAGAGAGACAATGTTTTGCGCAAGCTGAAACATTACGTCAACATAATTTTTTAATCAGATGAACCAAAACAAAGTGGTAAATTCCATGGTCAGTTTTTATAATATGTTTTGACAATCGCTTATGTGTTAAAGATTCCGAGAAATCCTCGAATAGAAGCGAATTAGCGAATTTGCAGTTGCCAAATATTTGAAAATGTTTGTTGGAGGTGAGGCACCACGTTTGCTACCTGTTGATCCTAAGACGCATTTTATTTTACAGTAAATATTTACAACACAAAACTACAGTATTATAACGTGGTGAACATTTCGTAAAAACCAAGCAACCGATTTGAAGACTATCAACACCGCGATGACTTCATATTTTAAGAATTATTTTTACAAATCTAAATGTTGAAAATGCGTTGTCTGCCTCTCAGACTGTCTAATACAATCTATTTGAGATCTGGGAACTAATGCTGAAGCTAGAGAGTAGTGTATCGGTTTTTTAAGACTCACTTTTGTAGTTCTTCTCTCCACGCAGATTCTGAAGAATTGAGAGGTTTTCCCGTCATCAACATGGAAACTTGACTGATACATCTTTTTAGTCCCGACATTGTAGCCAGTATGGAATTCACTTTTTTAGTAGGTATTGTTTTGTCTTTTAATTCAACAACTCAAAATTACTCCCAAACTTGTCTTTGCTTTTATTTTTATAAATCTAAATCTGGAACTAGCGTATTCAGCGCCTCTGTTCAGTAAATCTTAAAACTATATAGTTATCACACAGCAAATACTTTTTGATCCGAACGATATATCGAATGCAGTTGCACAATGCGTTACAAGATCGTCTCCACTAAATCTTTCAGCAAAACATTTATGAGGGATTCACTAAACACTTCTTTGATATCAAACAGCAACACAACGAACTTCCGCAACATCATTTTTTACGACCACTAGCAAAAAACGTACACGGGGAATAGTGAAAAATGAAATGACGACGCAAGGAAAATTGCGTGGCTTCCAATTAAGAACGAACTTTCCACTCGCACCGAATGCGAAGGGAATTGGTCCAATACTGAAACGGACGGATGTTTAATGAAACAGATGCGAAGATGTTCACAAACAAACACTATAGCGGCATCGTCCCGTGCCAACGTTGCCAGTGGCGCCGCGGCGCGTCGCGACGTCGCCTAATCTATTTTTTGAATAAAAAATCTGCGTGCGTTTTACTCTACTACTGCACATACTAGTTTGCTTGTAGCTGCTAGTAAAAATTTACGAGCCTACCTTGGATAAATATTTGGATTGCGGATCCCGTGAATTAGGAACAATTAAAACGAATGGAGATGTATTTATATTAGAAGTTTATTGCAACATTTCATATTATATAGTATTTAGATGCAATTTAATTACGTGGTAATAAGATTTTTTGCAGCTTCATCGCCGCGGTGACGTAATTTATGGGAGGAGATGGTCATGAGTAATCCTATGTGTGCCTACATGAAGATATCCTCACGGGTTTTTGCTGTTTTTATCATATGTAATGTTTGTATTGGTTGAGCCTACTAATTTAACGTTTGCTTAGATACTTTACAAACTCATGGTTCTACAATTTTTAACTATTTTACGTGTAATCTTGTTACGTGTATTAAATTTGTATTTATCCATATCCTTTATCGAGAATCTTTGATAGGTTTGATATAAGATTGTTAGGATATTGCAAATACTTCTAAAAATAAACATTAACCGCTTCCACGTAAAGGATGCATTAAAATAATTTATAGGTATGAATAAATTATGAAGATGAACCACGTGACGAGAAAACGTGCTACTGTGGTCGGGTGGTAACTCTACCTGCCTTTCGTAGAAGTGTCTCTTTACAAAAGAACAGAAGATATTTTGCGGTTGTGCTGTTAAATAACACATAATATTGTATATTTTTTAATGTCACTGATTGCATATAGTATAACCAATCCGTATTTCATATTTTGTATGTATTGAATGTTAGCCATAAAATAATTCTTATAATGTGAAAGCTTTTCAATATACTGTTGCATTATCTTTTAATTTTTATTATTCCTGAGACAGTTTGTATAAATAATGCACGATAACGTCTTAGGTTCGGTCATAGGTTTAGTGTAATACTTTGTATCAGTTTTTTAGTTTGAAAAAGTTGTATTGCGCGTGATTTGAAGTAGATATTGGTACAGCGTCGTTATCTACACCGCCACTACATTTGGGACAAAAGCTGTGGGTACCATAATATTGACTTCTGCCTACCAATATGTGCATAAAGCCGTTTAAATATACTTATTTCCAGTAGAGTCCTAGTTAAAGTAATCTATACGTTGAATATAAGTCATCTGCTATTTTATAGTGGTTATGAATGCACATTTTTTTTTAATTTGTATTGCGTTTGTAGAAAAATAATATCTATTCGTATGATTTATTATTGCTGCGAACATAATAAGTAACTTCGGCTATCCGAGCATAAATAAATTGTTTACAAAGATCACAATCGATATGGGTGTGGCAGACATGTTTGCTGATTTAATAATTTACGATTATCCTCATGCGATGCACATTAGTATTATATTTTCTGATAAATTTAATATCCAAGAATAAGCTAAAATATTACTGTATTAAGTTTTTAGTGGTTTACATTATTGGAATTGTATCGCTGATCAAGTATAGAATATTTAGATTTTCTGCACTTATTGTCTGACTAATTGCAATTTTAGTCGTAACAAATAAAAAAAATCGAAAAAAAAAATTATGTATGATGCCCTAGACTGCCCTTTCTTTCTCCTATTTATATCCATCCCATGGTTGCCTGTAAGTGATTACCTAGAGTGCCAAGGCCGCCGCCTATTGTATTATGATTTTTTTATATTGTTTTTCAGTACAGTGCAAAATTGATTAACAAATAAAAAAATATAAAAAGAAAAGAAGAAATAGTTGAATGCGATATAGCCACCCATTATACTAATTTATTTTTATTTATTATATATTTTAATCACTATAACTTGAGATATATTTATTAATGAGTATAAACAAATATATAAAATTCAATAGGATACCTGTCTTATTTCTGTCTGAGACGAATTTCATGCTATTTTCATTTTGATATCTAAGACCTAAGAGACGATTTAGAAAGTCGTGTATTTTATGTAACTAATAAAAAGTTTTATTTCTTTTTTCGGTTTTGTAACAGCTGTATCCATCTGGACTTATACTCGTATTTCATTGTTAAAATAAATTGGCTTTTTAAGTCTAGTCTGTGAAGCGAATTGGATTGAATGTTTTTTTGTAACATCATCCAGTTATTGATGTGTCTAGCTGCAGCCATAGGCTTTTACTAGTGTTTTGTTATTATATGTACAAAATAGTCGATTTCATTAGTTCCATCAATGTCTTGGTTAGAATCTAAACTGGCTTCGAATTTTATATGAATTTGTATCTTCGGATGTGTGCTTTCTTTACTAATATAACGTATTCAACATGTTCATTATGTTTACTTTAGCACGAAATTGGCGCCGAATCGTCTAATTTCGATATCAAAAATATATGCATACATATGTAGATATATCTGTTTTATTCGTGGACTTCGCACATTCCGTGTATGTGTCCGACCTTGCACGTTAATGTAAAAGTTCGTTACCCGAATCAGACGGTCACCCTCTGACGTGGATTCATTGCGTTGAAGAGAAACAGGTGTCGCCACTTTATTACCTCCAACACCCGTATATTCCATAAAATATGCCCGCATTCTGATTATTAACTACAAATGTCAAGGATTTAACTTATAAACCATAAACTTCAAAGAGTAGATCGGTACTAGAAACTCCGCGTGTTATATAGTTCTAATTATATTTTTTACATTACATGAGATTTGAAATAAAATAAGACAATTTAGCTTCTCTTGATGCTGGTTTGAGATACTCAAGATTTATGAATGTAATTCTGTGCTATAAATTCCAACGAATAAAAATAATTAAGCCTCAACAATTAATTACAAGAGCTCTGCGATTATAAATAAAACGTAAAGAATTCACGCGACATTGTTTAAATTTTTGTTGTTTCTTTATTACGTAACACGTGTTTCGAATTGTTGTTTCACTTCATACCAGAAGTTTCCTCTCACTTCAAAGGAATTTAAAGTACAAGCTTCCTGGAATACATTCTGGAATGCTATTTCTATTACAACAATAATAGCTATAGCAGATCTTGTTATATATCGGTATTGATATATCGGTATTGTTAAATGCAAGGTTTACAAATACATGTTAAAAATACGATTCTATTATATCCAGATTTTTTAAATCCAATTGTATTCTTTTAGAACCATGCTTAATTTATACAAATAGCGTGGCCAATAACTGAATAACATAGAGGCGGTTGTGTTGCAGTGTGGGAAGGCAACACTTGTGATTGTGTGTGGCAACACGTGGATTACTTGACTTAAATGCCTTTTTTTATCCGTTTGTTGAGACCAAATCATCGTATTTTGTTTGTTATATGGTAAAAATCTACCGAAGAACATGCATCGATTTGGCACTTATTTTGTGATAGTACTGAAAAATGGATGCGAGTAGCGTTTTTCATTGAAAAGTATACTGCTCTTAATCGTTATACAAATATAACCTATCAAATATATGTATAATGTTATGAACCACAAAATAGGAGAATTGAAATTTACGGTTTCAGGGGTGAAAAAAAAACTTGAACGGTATGCATTGAAAATTTTTGATACACATTCATTCCCTGATTTTTAACTTTGTGTACGTGCATGTATCATAATGACATACAATTATGTGTGTAAATGATGATCTATAAGCACGTCAAAATGAATAATAATTATTTTACAACAAAGTGTTTATATTAGTAATATTTATATAATTTAATGCATGATTGGAGTCCATTAGGGACGGTTGTACTATATCATTATAAGAGTCGTTTTGATTAATTTTATAAAATGATGTATGAAATTAATCCATTAACAATCATTCGCACACACACAACGATACGTTGTAATGTATTTTTAATGTAAATTGTGTGTCCTTATGAATCATGAAAATACAATGTAATAACGCTAAAATCAGCGAAATAAAAGGTTCACAAATAAAATGTTTTTTCATTTGTTTCAAGACCTCACATGTATTATGGAAAAGGTTTATTTTAACAATTCTTGCAGTATAATTTTCTAACAGTGTTCATTTTAAGTTGTTATCGATACAATCATCAAACAGTTGCCAGTTGCTAGAGTATATTTAGTTAGAGCTTCCCATTGCTCTGACAACTGGCGACCTCACTTCTTCGTTTCGCACGTTATTTTTGCTAATGCCAAACGGTTGAAGGAAACATTGAAATCATTGTTAATCATGTATTGCTAATGCCAGAGAGATCAAAGTGCCATCGATCTATCGGGAAAACCTGACATCTAATTTATGCTTGATGCTAATGTTGTGCCATTTATTGGTATTTCTGTCTCTTTTGTTCATATCATCAGCATATTTTTTTATATATTGAGATACACAAATCAAAAGCAGTTGTGCAATTTAGAGAAACCATAAGGATACAAAACTGACATTTATTTTTCTCTGAATCAGTCATGAGTTAAGATAGGTGTGGCAAGTTATATCTCAAAATAATTTTGCTGGAAACATAATCACTGCAACGCGTTTGAGACATCTGGCAATAACACGTTTCGTGGCTTAACGAACATCTCTTTGGTGCCAAGATCATCTAAAAGTCTATGAATCTTATCTTAACTGGGTTGTGTATATTTTCATAGAATTTGTAGTGATCATGCATCGGTACATAATCTTTTAGGTTTCTACAAAACTATCAATCGTATTTCATTCAGTTTTATAACATTAGTGTACAGTTAATATGAGTTATACTATGAAATCATTTAATATTACGACTTTCTTAAACGTTGGCAAATGTTACTGGGACGTTATAAATTTTTCATGAACTCAGTTTTTTTTTACAACTGACGAAGACCTGACTTTAGACCAGCTGAACTTCGTTCTCAATGAAATAAAACGGTTGCTGTTGCCAAGTCGCCGTGTCTGGTGACACGTGAGTCGGAAATAGCAGTTTGTGATCTCACTATAATTTTTCAACCAACTGAAATCGGCTGCGGGTTCAAATAGTCTTGCTACTCACGACTAGATGGCATTGGGTTCTTTTACCCAATGAAGCCCTATCACTAATATCAAAAACTTTTCAAAGTTTATGTTAAATATATTCCTTTCTTTACTCACCACTGGACATATAAAAGCGTTCTTACATGCATTTACGCACAATTGATTAATGGCAAATAAAATCCTATAAAATAATTGGGTGTAATTACACAAGACCAGGTCCTCACAAGCTGGAATTTACGAGAAGAATTAATAAGACGCTTGTTTCAAATAATGTAAATATTAAAAATAAAGTAGACCAGCTATTTTCAACAATTCGTCTAAGATTTTTTTAGTAACTTGTGATTTTACGCAATATACTCGTGAGTCATAAGATCATTTTATCAGTCACTTTAATCGCGTGACGTACAAAATCTAACGATTCTTGTTCTACGATTTTCCTTCCTAGTTACGATCAGTAACCAGATGAGATCAGCTTTAATTTCAAATTTATTACATTTCCACTAACTACGCTATGCCAGTGATCAATATTATGACAGTTTTCAAAGTCGTACCAGGAGTGGTAATCCTTGAATTACTATTTGTTTTACCTGTTATTTTTAAGCTAGATTAATATTTCGGTTTCTAATACTACACAATGATATCACAAAATTCAAGGAAGATGACGAAACCGAACATCTACTGAAGTCGGAAAACTAAGGCTTAAAAGAAGGTAGTAGTTAGGGAAATAATGCAAGCTCATATCCTTTCAAAGGCTGTTCCACGTAGGGTGAACTTGAACTTTCTCCCACATTCATATTGACAGGTTACTGAGGAAAATGTCGCTTCGTCATTCGACCGATAGTGACTGCGCTGTTTATTTATATCGTCGCGAAACGTTCTTGCTACTGCTTCCAAAAAGTTTAAACGGCCTTCGCAAAATGTTCGTCCGCGGATTTTGGCGGTAAAATGGATTTAAATTTCAAATATCGATGACATTTGTTCGTCTTTTGTTTTACTCTCGTTGGCAATGTTCCGGCCTGTGCCATGGTCATTTCTTGGTTCATTGTTTTCTTCTCAATATTAAATCTTCACAATATTGTCATTATTAATCTTTAAATATTATGTGTAAATATTTATTAAAGCTGTATTTATACCAGCTTTAATTGAAATAAATAAGTTATTGGAGAAATCTCTAATTGTCGGTTAGTATAGAATGGTTATTGTAGCGCACCCATGCATTTTTTATAGCAGTTTTTGCTTAGTGATATGACCGGTCATCTCCAGACTTAGGTATAAAGGACAAAAAATCGAGAACGTTAACTCTTAGAGGCCCTTTCAAACTGGTTCTCAAATTGGCACGTTTTATTTTCGAGAAATTCATATCGCATTGTAGAAAATTCTGTGCAAAAAGTGTAATTGTTAAGATGTGGCGATGACTAGAATGGTTGGTTTTTTGAGTACAAAAATTGTTTTGATGGAAAATTTAGTGACTATGAGTTGACGAAGCACCTAACTGATTATACATTTGGCATCATAGATTGTCAGTGAATAGTTATTTTAATTATTCTATTATGTCTAGTTAAAACGGACTTAATTAATTAGCTTTCCTAATTAGATTGTCGTCGTAATTTCAGCCTTCTATGATGGACATAGACCATCTCAAGAACACGTTACCAAACCTTGTCTTTGGCTTGTCAAGTCACTGCCAACCGCCTACATGAATTGTCGCTCCATTTGGCTAATGAACGTCACTATTGCTTAAACGCAGTTTCTACTCTAGAACTATGTATTTCACAATATCGATTTCATGAAAATCGCAACAAAATATGCCTGAATATACATCTCCTTACAGAGCTTTCTCTTCATTATATAAAAGACAGGTACAGCACTGTTGTATACGTATTTAGTAAAACGCAATTCGTTAGTTTGGTATGAAAGAATCTTTTTGGTTCCAACTGTATAACCAACAACAAACTCACATTTTCAATCGAAAATGAGTTTGGGTATTAATCACTATAACGTATCTTTTCGAGATTTCTCACTATGTCACTCGAACCAATATTTTGTATATCACAAATTTAGTTTTCAGCTAGGTTTTTATATTTGAAATATACATATGTACATAGTCCTGACCCCACATTAAGATCGAGTCTTGTGTCGTGGGTATCAGAAACTACGAGAGACTTTTCGGTCTCACAAACATTTATTTACGGGTCCCAGACCCGAAACATTTGTTTAAGTGCAGGGATCGAACCTACGGCTACACATTTCACAGACGGCGTCTAATCAACTGCGCCACGGAGGCAAAATGTGCCTTGATAACGAATTCTGAGTAATTATCAATAATATAATCTCGAACAGAGCCCGTACAGTACCAATAGGTACTGCAGCTAAATGTTAACACGTGATTTACATAGAACATAGTTAAATAAACTCAATGAGACATAGCGACCGTGACTCAGATGTTACATAACAATTACCAGTGTACTGTTATGTTATCCAATATATTTATAGTCAAGCCAACTGCTCGATTTTACATCATTTGCTGGTCGAAAGTTTACTAATTCTAAAGCTGTATAAACCCCTCCTTTTTCGTCCGCTTCCACATTTGTATTATAATGAGATAGTTAAAAATACTATTAAAATTCTAACGATGGATTTGTCTTTACTGTTTGTCGATATGGTATGACGTGCTTTAGCAATCAATACGTTTCAAGTTGTATATACTGTTTTTGAAAACCATTTTAACTTTTTGGGGAAATTGATTTTCTGTGCCTACCGTGAATTCTTAATAATTTTAAATTCAAGTTGTCCTCACACATTACCAATTTCATTTTTTTATGACCGACTCGCTTCATTCAGGGGGACAACCCTGTCCTAGTTTAAGAGGTACTTTTCACCGCTCTGACGTCCTTATATCATAGATTTTATTAAGAATTGTGATGTCATTTATAACCCCGTACGTCATAATGCAGGCCACAAGCATCCCTTTACAATGAGCGGGCTGTTACAACAGTCATTACTACGTGATAGGTGGATAATTAAACAGTGTAAAATGTCAGACTTTAATTACAACGCATCTTAAAATGTTTTGCTATTGTCAGACTTTTTTAGTTGTCTAGACACCAAAAGACTAAATATACGTTCATAAGAATACAAGTTCAAAAAACACAAGATTTCAGGAAGTTCGTTTTATTTTAAAATACCTATCTGTTGTTCTGAATATATCTCACTATTTATTATTGATTGATTGAAAGATTACATTCCATTAAAGCATTAATATGTCCAGTCACGAACAAAGCTGCGAATATCAGTTTAGTATGTTTCTAAGCAACAATGCCAATACTTAGAATATAATAATCCAATCAGTAATTTTCAAGAACGACTTAGATATTCTACATTGGCCACTAAGCTACGTGATGTGGGCATGGACCACGCTCCAGTTACCACGGCGCATGTCAGAATGTGGCTTTACAATTTATTCACTACATGCTCATTAGATGTAATCAATCTGATGTTTATAGGTATTTCACATCATTGCAGGATTTATATAACATAAAAAAATGTTCCAATTTTAAATTTTGTTAAAATGTATATCGGTAGTCAATAAATTCAAATTTCGAACGTGCTAATAACATGCGTGATCTGTGCCATAGACTACTTATATTGTATTGGGTCTATTTATGCACCACTGTGAAAATAATTTGAACTGCATTCTGCTTAGAAACTTCACAATATAACGTACTTTATAGGCAAATTGAATTATTATATGGTACATAAAAACATCGTAAGCATAGAGTTTCACATACTAAACAGAATGCACGTTATTCATTGTTATTTTTCTTTTAAATTCACACCTTCGTTTACCATTGACAAAGGAGGTTGTAAATGAAATGAAGACGAGTAAAATCAGCAGAGTTTGTCTATGTTTGCTCACTATGACTAATCCTTCCTACACAAATATCCGGCACAGTGTAGATGTTCAAACAAAGGTAAGTCGGTCGTCTGTAGGTGGTCACTTTCTACAAATACTAAACTGAATTCAAAATGACAGTTTTCTCTTTGCAAAAAAGTTCCACCCAAATTGGCACGTGATTATATTACGTTCCTATTTGATTGTATGTATTTAAAGTGCTTTATTTAAAACGATTCTATGTTAACAAACCCTTAATACAGGAATTTGTGGTTAATTATATATTAAATATATTAATCGACGTTATGATTGGGATTTATAAAATTTACGTATTAGGTGTTTTTTGAGTGCAAGCAGCTTTGAATAGAAAGTCTTTGGATGTCTGTAATATACAAATCTATGATAAGTCATATATCCAAAAATATCTGGTCTGTGGACATTTTTTAAGCTGGGAGGTTATGATAATATACTTCTCATCAGAAAAATCGAAACACGTTGCAAGTTTATGTTTTTTAAGGATTATCAGAAAAATGTGCATAAATTTAATTTGAATTTAGAACATCAAAATTAGGGTTTGAATACCTCATATTATTCATTATTATTAAACGATATGTGACATATTATATTTCTAAATATACACATTTTTCTGATAATTCTTACAAAACATAATCTTGTAAGGTGTTTCGATTTTTCTGTTAAGAAGTATATTTTTATTAGCTACTGGCACGTCCACCTGTCAATGTCAATTTTTTTTTAAATATACCCTATTTTTATTTACATTAGGCTGTCATATTGACATTGTCAAGCCTCTAAAGAGGAACCAAGTCTGTGATCTTTTAAGCCGTGTCAACGGATAATATGAACACGCGGCTAATACGTATGTACATTGCGTAGGATTTAGGAAAAACAGGATTTAAAATTAATTTATATTTTAGGGGAAAACTAATATTTTATAAGAGAAAAATCGATTATAATTTTTTGGTAGGGAGGAATTCAAATTGTTAGATCGCTTATACGGTATGTAATCATAATTTCATATAACGTTTTTTATTCATATTACGTTTTACCATTCCATTCGCTACAAAAATTACAAACGAATTTACATCTAGTACAGTCTAATTAAATTATATTTATGAGTACAATTATATTTTGTGTGTCAAGTAACAACTTTCCTAACAAGAGTGTGGATTTGGAACAAACAAAACTGTTTCTTGTAACTATCGCATCAATTCATATTACACAAGATTTTATAAGTGTTGACAGGGCATCCCCAATATATCCATCAGTGACCGCAAATATCCTTTACGACCATGTGGCGCTTGTCTGACTGTAATCGCTACTTACGAAGAATGATTTTCCGAAACAAAGAATTGTTGCTTTACTCCCGACTCGATGATTTATCTCCCAGACAAATGTGTAAACAGATATAAACGTGCCGTAATTTTACGTGCAAAACATGTACACGTAAAATCATTAGTTTATAGTAGTCTATTATTGTTGTTGAGTAATACTGCAAAAAGTAATTGAGTTGAAAAACAAGCAGCTCAGTTTTCCTGCCAGTGAGTAATTGCAATAAAAAAATTGCGAGATCATATATTAGCATCAATATGTAGATGCGTAAATTTATTTCAAACGCAACTCGTAAATTTTTATTTTTTATTTTAATAACTGTCCTCTGAGAAAAAGTACGGGTTCTCTTTATGAATCAGTTCACTAGATTTACGAATCAGAAATACTGGCCTAATGGATATATTTGTTTTTCATAGTTCAATAGAATCGATTAGTCAGACACATCTCAGATACGACCTCTATTATATGGCATATGTTATGTATTTCCACTATGATTCATCATGAAGTCATTGTTATGCGTTATTTTATTAATTAATATTGTCATTAAGCTCGCGACAATAAAAGATTTTGTCATAACCTACGCGTAAATTTTAAAATGACGTAGGTATTTATCATTGGATTTGCCATAAATGTAAGGAAATACGACAAAATTTAACCCACAAATTATTCATATATTTCAGTTTAAAATAAAATGCTTAGTCATATTGATTAAAATGCAACAATAAATTAAAATACAGTGCTCAATAGAATCATGAACCAGTCATTTGTTTCTACTATCGTTACTAATGTTTGATTCAATTCTTTTTACTGAATTAATATTAAAAAATGATATCCTCAAAACACACAAAATGCGAGTGTCGTGTTTTATCTCGTTTATTCTTTGTACGTATACATTTAATCAGCTTTTTTATCTAATATGTATAATTTGTAGAAAATAAGTGTAGAATCTACACTCTAAAATGTTTACATACATACATACATAAACTCACGCCTTTTTCCGAGAAGGGGTAGGCAGAGGTGCCAGGGCACCCACATTTCGCCAGTATGTTCCGTCCCACTATGTGATAGGTGGCGAGCATATCGCCATATCGGGCACAAATTCCTGACTTTGGGCTGATGAATAGAAAAATCCAATATCACTTTGCCCAACCCGGGATTCGAACCCGAGACCTCAGCTTTGTAAGCGTACCGTAGTACAACTACGCCACCGAGGCAGTCTAAAATGTTTAGTAGGGCGGAATAATAAAAGTGAAACAATAAAATGTATGATTTCATTTGCCGTGCAACAAATGCTATGTATTATATATAAATTGGAATATAAATTAAGTATCTACAAGTCGACGTTGTTATAGAATTCCTAGAAGCCCGAATTGTTAATTGCAACAAAGCTATTTGTGGTTTTCAAAACACAGAAATGCCTGTGGTGCACTAGACGCCACAGGCATTTCTGACTACGATAAACTAAGCGTATACTTGGAAGTCATTAATAGTTTTAAAATTATCAGAAACATAACAATTGCATTGTATAGTTGGTTTTGCATTATTCTTTTACTTATTTATTCAGGTGACAACGGCGGTGTCGAGAGCGTCACCGTTTCGTAATGATGCGTCATTCCCGCTTCAGTAAAGACCTTTCAACATCTTCTGCGACGAAGTAAACAGTAAACAAAATGTTCACTTGCTGGCCATGCTAATTTTACGCAAGCTTGAAAGGCACTTTACAACAGACTGAACATTTCAAACGCAGAGAATTTAAATATAAATTGTACAATTTAATACTCATTTTAGAAGCGTACATAATCGGCAATTCACGTGTAAAGTACAATACGTGTCAAAGTTAAGAATTAACCTAACGCTTATAGGTTATGAACACACGCGAGGACCACCCACGTGTCAATATATTTGGACACATGTGATAAGAACACAGTATATTGCTCCTTCTGGCACACATACCGAGTGGGCGCTCAAATGTATTATTAGGAGCGATTCAATATATAATTTTGATCAAGGAAGTGTCGCATTTCATTCAGGTTTAACGTCCCAAATATCATACTTATTTAGCCGGCATAATTTGCCCGCTTCCGTCACGATTCAGCGCTGAAGAATGAAAATAAACAGCGCATGGAACGAGTAACCCGTTTAACATTGTAAAAGCTGTAGAAACTGAAATCGCGGTCAAGCATGCGTGAGCGGGGGAGATAAGGCACACCAGGAACTCATTTAATTCTTACATATTTGCAATCGCTATGTTTGCCGCGAGCTGAATTTGTTTTATATTCTTTTTCAGCATACTTACTCTGCACTAGTTTATTGTAACGGTTACTCAAACTGTTTCCGTTTCTAACTGTTCCAATTGTTCTCCTAGCATGCAAATTGTCTTTATGATTTCTTTGACATCTCTCACTTATTCATGGGCTTATAATGCGTTGTGCACACGCGATCATTTTTCGCTATTTCCCTTCCAATAAGGAAATCGCATCAAGCAATGCTAAACAATCGCTCTAAGGTTGACACTGGTTTCCTCGACGAGTTTATTTATTACTGTTAAAATCAATTTTCCCTTAGGTGGAACGCAGTGCATGAAAGTCGTTTCAAAATTTTTCAGTCCATAAATACTGCGAGCTACAAATCGTCAGATGTCATGCTGTTATGAATTGAATCATCAGTCGGTTTTGAATAAAATCACCGGATAATGCCAATAAATATGTGGCACAGTGGGGGGACTGTTCGTTTATCGGCTGCTAACATCGACGTGTGCGCCCATCACACAATGAAAAATTCACGCATACAAAAATAAATTCAATGTACTGATAGAGCATCACGTTCTGTGTAAAGGAAGTGAATGGCCTCGCGACGTTCTTGGTACAATCGTGCTGTAAATCCGTACATCGCTGTAAAATGTAAAGAGACAATTTATTGGCTACGTTTTTTGGAGCAACCACAGAATTGTGTGCAAGTCAATAAATCTTCGATCGTAGAATCAGTACAGTGACTTCTTAATGCTTTAATTCTAATTTTATTGTCTGAAAAGCTTGTTTGTAAATATTGGGCGTATAAATTTAAATCCTTAACGATTCATTGGCTTGAACCTCTTTCGACTAAACCGCCTACAATAATTTATTTTGTTTGAAATATATAAATTTCTTTGGATTGTATTTGAGTGTCATATTGCAGGCCACAGGCTGTATTTCACCAAGGAAACAATATATTTTTAAAAATACGTATTTTTACATTCAATGCTGCTTATCCAATTTTGTATATTCCTTTAATTCCGCAGATATTTATGACTGATGATTTATAATCTAGGAATAAAAACCAAAAAGGCTTTTAGTTGATCCAACCTAGAATTTGTATTTATCAAAGTTAATAGCGTTTTCAATGCCAATGACATACTCTGTTTGGTACTAAACTTGCTTGTTTCCTGTAGACGCAGCCAATAATACATATACATCTTGAGCGCAAGATAGGCTTTGATGCTGTATCAAGTCGTTAAATCAAAGATTTTATTACATTCTGCGTAATTTGAACTGGAAACTCGTCATAAGCATTGAGAACCAACTGATCAAGAAAATAATAGCTCTTTCAAGATGGCGCCACTTTTAGACCGTATGAAAAAACACATAAAATAACAACCAGACTCTATGTAATATAAAAAATAAAAATAGATGGAATGAACTGACATCGTATTTTTAATTACTTAATTAAAGATGCTTCATGAGAAAATTAAACCGTCTGCCTACTATAATAAAACATGACAGCCTTATGAACGTATCAGTCACGGCAATCAAAGAAACTTCAATGCTATTTTTATTTCATACTACTCCATACAAATTTACGCTCAAATTACTATATTAATTAATTCGTACAAATAAATATCTTCTTCGCTCAAACTGAATTCATAAGCTTTACAGTGAATATTTATTAAATGTATAAGTTTTATGGAATTTTTTTGGTGTTTTAACGGGTGTTTAGATAAACAATGTTCAAGCACTATTTTTTAATACAAAGTTAGACAAGACTTTAGACGGAGTTTTTAGAGTTAGACACTGTTTAGCTAAACACGTGTTTAAATTATTATGTTGTAGTAACACCGTCGATAACTAAAATAGTTTTTAAAACTGTTTATGAATAAGACCGTAAATGTTTATCGTAGCACGACCATGGTATGAAACGTTGTAATGAGGAGACTTTAATTACAATTACGAATTAATTAAGCGAATGTCGTCAACATGATTATGATGTTTATTTTTTAAAGATTGCGTGTTCTGCGATAATAGTAATCATCAATAGACGAGGAAAACATAATTTACTTTGCTTACTGTTTCTATTCATTTTGTTTCGAACAGATTGTGCAGATGATGTCACACGGCAAATATAAACCCATATAAGGATACCTATAGTCGAAAATTTTGTTTTGTCTGACGATAATAGTATTTTAGATGACGTACTAAGCTCGAAGATACAAAAGAAAGAAAAAAACTATAATTTATGAACCAAAATCAATAATTTTAATACCAGTTTATTCGCTTAAGATCTCAGAAAGGACATAAATCAAATACGTTAAGGTATGAGATAAAATGCATATTGATTTTAAAGGATATCGCATTCCGAAACGAATTGGCAATAAAAAGGACGCAGCGAATGAAGAATTGTCAATTGCTACATTTGGCCCTGAGGACGCACCGGGTCGTTATTGGCCTATTCATTGTCCAGGCATTGTTTCGGCTAATGTCTAGCCCGGCGCCGGGTTTCCTGCAAATCATTGCTATTCGTATAAGGACGTCCGCTTCCTCTGTGCACAATTTTGCATATGATGAGAAAGTACATCTTTTGTTAGGGCTCTACTGTCGTTTGTCAGCGGAAGAACCGATTTGGCGTTGACATTAGCACCTATTAGTAATTAGACCACGATTGTAGAATAAAAACCTGAACTATTATAAAAAAGTAATGCTACTAGAAAAAACGTAAGAAGAACAAGGTTGTGAGATAACCAACTTTAGGTCAGCGTTTAATTTATAAAGCAATGAAACGCGAAACCTTATCCATTTCAGAGCTCGAAGGTTGCAAATAAACGAGTTAGCTATTCTATTATATAAGGGGGTAATTACAGTACCGATAGACAGCTAATAAACGTTGCGACGAAGCCCTCGAGATGAGACTTGTTCTTGACCTCTGCATTTTCTAATGAAAATTCCGACGTCGGCTGTTAAGCGTGGCCGTAATATATTAAATCGATTGTCTATCTGGTTTGCTAATTATAATAATGAACGAGGTCATTACAGGAATACTTAAATATAAGTTATAAAAGTTTTCTAGTCATTTTTTTTCGTATTTTACTAATGTTACCCCTTTATATGTACAGAAAACCTTATATTGGTACAGAAATAAATTCGGAAGACAGTGCGTGGTATCAGTGACATTTCTTCAACTTTCCGCCTCTGGGACACTGGTTTGAGTTTAATGTATGAACGTTTCAGTGTTTCAGCAAAGGTAAATTTTAGGACTCACCTAAGGAGAAGGTTGAGAGAACTATCATTCCTGGTCGTTGGCACGTCCTTGACGCTAGAAGGTTCGCTCCGAACACCTCGGAGGGAGAGTCGCAGTTGCCGCGGAATGGAACTGAGAAGGCCGGTGCTGCTGTTTCGACGCTGGTTGAGGCTCTTGGAGCGCGTCAGCTTGCTCGCTTCAAGGTCCACGACTTGAGGATGCGGAGACACTTCCTCGCCGCTCCTTGAAATTGTAGTACTCGACGCATTAGTCTTAATAATAGTGGGCACAGCAGTCTTCACTTCATCCAACAGTTTCTCCCAAGGCGACGCGAGGTCCTCCTCCGATATCGTCTCGAAACTCCTCGGACCGACCGACGACGAGGTCTTGTCTGACATATTGATTCACGAAAGGCTAAGGAACACGGAACGTAGCACTACAGACACCTACAGGGCACTTCGTCACTTTGGATTTTTAGTTTCTTGACAGCACTTCACTCTTATCATAATATCCATTTGTAAATCATAATGTTTGGGGTAAAAATGTTGACACTGAAACAAAAGAGAAATTCAATTTACTACGAGTTATTGTAACCTGTGTGCTGTAAAATGTGAAAATCTGCATACATTGGAAAGTCTAATGTTATGTCTGTTATATACCAAATTTGCAAGAGCGTTGTATAATTGTTTTTTATTGTATTGTATAAGATAGTTTGGACAGTTAGTGGCCACTTAAGTCTTCACAGTTTTCTAAAAGCATTAAAAGAATAACAGCCTTTCTAATCTCCATTTGTAATGACTTACAATTGTTTGAAGAGAAAGGCGTATACTAACTAGCCGAAGAAGAATTACTGGTGAAATGAGCCGGTCTTAATTACCAGGTACGCAGATTATTAGGCTGCCTAACTGCCAATTAGATGGTGCTAAAATAAAACGCCTATTTATATTAAAATTTCTCTCATGTGTACTCACTGCGGTCTCCGCTCGGGCTATTATCATCCATTAATTTTTACGTTTGCAAAATTATATGCTTAAGCAATATTTAAAGAGATTGTGAAAGTTGGTACATATTTAATGAGCTAGCTCGGTACGTGGCTATGGATCCGCAGTAATATCTTATAAATGCTTGTATACAACTATACACATTTAACGACTACGAACTGTTTATTAGTTTCTCCGCTTCTGTGGGCTGGCGTTTATATCCACTCTATGTTTTAATATCACCTAATAGTCATATTTTGAGAAAGTAGGCGCCTATATCTGCAATATTTTATTCTTAACTGGATCACTAAATGACTATATTTATCTTAATAATGCCGCAGAAAATGTTATTCATCTTTCCAGTGAATACTTGTGGGTGCTTTTGAAAAATATTCGTGGAAATTTACAAAGAATTAATAAGGTGTGTTTAGCAGTAAATTATCATACGAGTGAGTAAAATATTGCCTTTGAGAAGTAACAATTTGCCCCACAGCGTGTACGACGAATCGATTTAAAACACTTTATGAGTACGTTTTATTGTGCGCATAATATAAAACCACTTGGGATTTCACAATCTGTGTGAGTACGTAGTAAATATAGGTTGAATATTTTCGTCCGTTCAGTACCCCCTGTTTACTAACCCCAGACGTAAACACATATGCAATTGGAGTGTATATGTAGCGTACTATCATAACAAAATAAGTTATCTATCCAGTAAATTGGGATTTATGCACTAAATATACGCGCTAAAAGTTATTTTTGACACGTTAACAAAGATATTTCGATGGGAGCGTTACAGAGTCCAAAAGCTGACCGGAAAACATTTTTAAAGAAACACAACACTTGTGGATCGTCAAGACATTCTATCCAACCGGTCGCGACTTGTAGTATTTTAAAACGTAGCGTCTGCCAAATGTCCCGAGTACTACAAATGTAGGTCAATGCTCCAGTGAGCTACTGAGTCCCGCCGGGCCTGAATCATATAATCTGCAATATTTGAATATGACTCGGAGATAACCTCAAAACGTGATAAAACAGTGATTAAATCTACGTTTAAAAATAGAACATGTATCACAGAATGTTATACTTGGTAAAGATTAATTAAAATCATTCAGACTTAGCTGACGTTATAAACATTACGTATGAATTATTGGAATATGGAAATTAACAGTTCTTATTTAATTTTAGAATCAAGAAAATAATAAGTATTTTTTAACGTTCTAAAACATTTTGTTTTATTGATTAACAAGCAATTTTAGATTACGAGTATTACTCTTAAAAACCTTTGTGTATGAATAATAACTCCACTGAATAATTAAAGTCTGTTCTAGTCATGAACACATAATTTGGAAGGAATGCAAAATACGGCCATTAATAATGATTTAAGAATGAACGCTAATTAAAAAAAGAAAATAATAGTCATCACTAGTATGTTATACCTACTGTTAAGGAATGTAAACTATGCTTTGATTTCATTAGATCCTACTTCTATCTCACACAACTGGTTTCTTTTAAGGTGATTCAATTAATTTTCGTTGCAGACGCAAATGTTCTGAACAAAGTTGGTAAGCTATGTTGTTTGTCTATTGACTATACTAAAACAAAATATTGAAAATACGAAGTTCTGTCGTTTTTAACGTAATTTTTGTAAAAGAACATAATTTCGTAAATAATAAAAAAGTATAATTAATTATTAAACTCTTCGGAAGGGTAATTTATCTCGAATTCAATACCAAATTGCGGGGATTGCTGAAGAAGGAGACATAATATGAAGTGTATATCCAATTAAATAATTACGAGTAAATAAAAATTATACTGGCGCGCACAAATAGGATATAAAGAACGTATTTAAATATTATTTGCATTTTAATAATTTAATACTATTTCAGATGGCTTCAATGTTTCAATTTAATTAAAAAATGTTCTTCATCGTCCATCTTACTCATCAACAAGGCGTCACAGAGGCGCCTTTAATCCAACCGTAATTATTGCCTACATTTAAAATAAGAATATTTAAAACGCCACATAATACTGAGCGAATGTCGTGTAGTATTATGTCACATTTTGCAGTAAAATGAAGTCAGTGAGTGGCGTATTTATAGAAGTATCGAGGCCGGTCCGTTCTAAAACACTGGGGTTTTATTAGCTGAATAGTTTAAATTATATTCGTTAAAATAAAAATAAACTGTAATATTCCATTGCTTGATTTTTTCCAAGTATAAATGTGTTTGCACATAAGCGTCAAGCGATGACTTCCTTGTAATACTTTCTGTTGTAATTTCGCAGCGACTGAAAAACTACGCATTTACTCTCAAGGTTTGTGAAATTAAATTCGTAATTTTCCATTTAATTTCATTTTAGCGATTACTATCAATCGAATCACATGAAGAATCCGGTGAGAATCGTTCAATCGATAGCATTTTTTTTTCTTGAAGTCATTTTGTATTTATAAGATATAAAAGATATTGAGAATAAAAGAAATGAGTAAATTTAACAAAATGAGTATTATGTGTTATTATTATGTATAATAGTATAAAATATTAAATGGAGCGACCTCCAGTTAAATAGAGCGACGACCTGTGAAACATGTGAACATCTAAATAATACTAACTGAAAATCGACCTTGGTGTGCATTTGTGGAAATATTATCCAGCATTCTATTATTTGATGTTTGAAGTGAATTGCAGTGTGCATGAAAATTTAATAAGTAGAATAGGTCATTCCAATAATTGGAATACTAAAACGATACCATGTTATAATATATTAAAATTTATAAAAAACTTTAGAGTATTTATAATTATAGAGGGAGCGCTATCATACATTCGTGTCTTCAAAAAATATATAGTACTTTTTTTGTTGCAAATGTTGGCAGCGGTGCTATATCAAATAATTCGTGCATATTGGACCTTCTGTCAAATGTCAGCCAATAGCACAGCAGAAAAAGGTGGCCCGGCACCACCACTTTTATCTACCATTCACCATTTGTTTGAAGTACCAGCACTCCCGCTATATTATAAATACGGTAAGGTAAAAACCTATTCCAACGAATTTGCTTTTTGCAAAGAGTCATAAAATCTTTTTTGTTAACATTTAAATTTTGCGAATATATGAGTCTGAGCCTTTGAGTAAAAATAGACGAATCATGTCATGATGCTGTTAGCTATTTGAAAATAGGACGTTTCCTCATTACTGGCTATAATTCTGTATATTATATTTTATGATACTTCATACGCAGTAACCTAAGGATATAAATAAAATTGTAATATTATTATAACTGCTGATGACGGCACCTATTTACAAAAATAAATAAATTACTAAATACACCCATCAGTAACATACGTAGTCTTGACTCCACCCTAAAATCGAGTCTTGTGTCATGGGTATCAGAAATTACGAGATACTTTTGGGTCTCACAAATACATAGACCGCATACAAATATTTGTGGATACAAAATAAAATAAATAAATATATAAATAGCACCCAACAGTCACATACATAGTGCTGACCCCACACTAAGATATAGTTTTGTGTCGTGGGTATCAGGAACTACGAGAGGCTTTTCGGTCTCACAAACACCCAGACCCGGAAGAAATATAAAAATATTTGTTTCGCTGCGAGGATCGAACCCACGACGTCACGGTTCACAGAAGTGATCTAACCAACTGCGCCACGGATGCTGTCAATTGAGAATAAATTAGATTTAAATCCACTACGCAGGCTGTGCTGACTCTATTCGTAATACGTTTGAAATTTTTTCTGTTTTTTTATTTATTTATTTTTCGCTCCGTTCGCCTGATTCGAAAAATTAAACAACGCCATGTATTACAAAGCAATGCTTGGCATTTCACTGCGACATCCTGACACATAAAATGTTGTCTCAATATGTCCAAAAGTTACTCTGTATATAGATTTCCAAGTTTTTCATTTATCTTTATTCAAATCCGAGCTCAATTTAAAAGGAAACAAAGCGAGTAGGTCGCAGGCGCAACGTGTTGATTGCCCTTTGTTTACCGTCTAATAACCAGTGAGACATGAAGGTGTAATTACCACCTACCATTACGACATTAACATACCTATCGCTCGTTCACATCCAGATTGCTCGTGTAAAACTATGCATGAACAATAAAAACGTGCTCAAACGCATCACTCACGTTATGATGCAAAACCATTGTCACATGTTCGACTGTAGAGCGTAATTGATCTAATGTTATCTGATTTTATTCTTACGGGCAGAGGTCAGAACAAATCCGTCTAAAATTTATAATGAAAAATAATTTTCTTAAATTAGGACGAATCACAATAAACAAAAAACACTTTAGTATTTGTAATAAAAATATATATATTTTAATTATTATGCTCCGGGGTCTATCTATTGTCCCAAAAGATTATTTCGTTAAATAATTATTGCAAGAAAAAACAGATGCAAACGATTTCAATGATATTTCACTAAATTATATTAGTTTATGCTTGGAAGAGCCACATCAATAAAAACGTAATTTGAAGGAGTTTGGACCACAATTCATTATTCTTGATAGACCTCGGAACGAGTGGGTAGGCTGATTTGATTTCTTGATTGTAAAGGCTCCATCAAATACCACCCTTTAAGTTTTTAACATAGTTAAATGCAGCGATTCTTCTTCTTATCAATCATCAACAACAGAACAACTTAAAGTAGAGTAGGTCGCTTGATGACATCTAGGAAAGAAACGGTAGCAATCGTTTTTTGCACGAGGCCTAGAATTTTTTCCCCCTCATCCCTTCTCCTTTCTTTCCATCTTCAGATACTGGTAGTTGGTTAACATCAGATGAACAATTTGCTCAGTTGCTTTTTTTCTATATAAACATTTGTATAAAAAGCGACGTTATTAATGTCAGTGACTTTTATTTTTGGATTGTTGACCCCTACAAAAATTTTCCCCGTTTCGTATTGTAGTTTTTTGCTACTTATTGGTTAAACAAGCTATCCTATATTATAAAAAAGGGGATTCCAAGTACGATTATTTTTATTATATGTTTGGCTATTACTTCAACGATTTGTTTTAGATTTAGCTGTAGATTTCCCCAAAACTGTTGGGTGGCCGTTAGTTTCCCAAACAAACATCGTCATCATTTATATAATATTTTATATCACTACCAAAGAATGCTGATCACATTTAATGTGTGACGGTTAACGGTAGTCAAAACGTGATTTCGCATGCGGCGATTGACCTAAAATATTTTTTTCGCCAACGCAACATAGTCAGATGACTATGTTGACGAGATCGTCACGACCAAATATAATATTCAAATCAATTCTTCAAAAGGCGCGTCAAAATATTCAGCGCTGGCGTGAAAGTTGTGATTATTGCAACGTTTCATTGAATATTTATCGCTCGTAAAATAAGTTTTATGGCTTAATAAAAAACAATAAGATGTCACTTACTAGGAAACGTGGTGCGATTATAAAATAAATGTGCAGCCGTGGCGAATATTGATTAACTTTTTTAAGCCTTTAACTTGCTAAACTCTTCCTTTATTGTAAGTATTATATGTTTAGGACAAACACACGTGCGCGTGAGTATTTAGACCATAAACACGGAAGTCAATGATCGGAGTTGTGTACGTTAATGTTAAGGCGTAACACACGTGTGTTTATTGGCGCTTGCACTGGAATAAGGCTATTTCCGTAAGTTTGCGAAATCATTTCGCAGAAATATAAAACAGATCATCGCCCCAGCTAACCCCCTCTTTGATGTTGAGATGTCTACCCCAATTTTCTTATTTTGATTATTTCGCTAAAAATTTCAGATTCTAAATTAGTCCATTTAATAAATAATCACATTAAAAATCTCGGGAATTACCCTTATAGTTTCTACGTCTTTCTCAAGAATTCTGAGTCAGTAACGACACATTTTTTTCACTGTAAAGGGATTTCAGCATCCAATAATTTTACGTGTATAAATAAAAATATTAAATTGTCATGTTCAAGGAAACAGCTTTCTTCAAAATTAATGCATATTTATAGAGTAATGTTGGCACTGAACTGCAGGAAAAACTTATTTATTTCAATGGAAAAAAATACCTACCACAGTTCTTATGATGAGGTTATAAATGCACTGCAGACAATTATAAGATTAATAACATATTAAAAATTATATCCATCTTTTATTATCAATTTGTATTGTCCAAGAGACAACAGACGACAGTACGCATTATTTTGAAAGAAGCTTCAGTTAGTAAAAGCAAAATATTATTGTATGGGTAACAAGTATGCAAGAAAGAAACGTCACTTAAAGTACAAAATTTAAGGAAAAAATACCGAATTCCACACATTAATTCAAGAAATATTTCAGACCTTGATCCGGGAGGGGAAAAATAACTAGTATGTTACAAACGTCATTAATGAATATCCGCGCGATGACGTCATCAACTACGTAAGAATTGACAAAACTAGTTTTGCCGTTCACCTACACGTAAAATAAGTATACATTGTCATGAGTCGCTTATGAATATATTTTTTTTTTGTCAACGTAAAAACCTTATTTCTTAACGTATAGCTGACTCATAGCTTACTAGAACTAATTTTGAAACCGAGAAAACTAACTTGAGTGAGTCATTTAAGTATTTTTAAAACCATTGTCTAAGGACATGCATTTAATTATTCATAAAGATAAATATACTTAACTGTCACAGAAGAAACAGATATAAAATTGTCTTTCCGTCAAAAACGTGATATGATATATACATATTTGTTAACCACATAAGCATTTGTTATAAACATTATTTATTTGTTTTAAATATTAAATATGTTGTGGTGATGTGTAATGGTTTATTAGAATTTATGTTTCGATGTATTATGTATTTGTTTGTATACTGTTGCTTAATTAAGATGATATTATGCAGAGCACACTAAAACTTCCGCTTTGTTATAATCTCCGATACAACTTAGAGATTCTTACATTCATAAACTCTGTATATATATAACTAATGAATACAAAAATACAATATCACTTTGCCCGACCCGGGATTCGAACCCGAGACCTCGGTTTTGTACTCGTACCGTAGTAAAACTACGCCACCGAGGCAGTAAGAGATTCTTGTTAAACTTTTTTCCGATCGCAACGCTACGGGAGCTCTGTAATCAAAAATAACATACCAATGCCATCATTTTTCATTACAGGATCAACATAATTAAAGGGTCTCGAGATGTTTCTAAATATAACGCAATCGCTGAACAGGTTTCGAATTTTTTTTTTTCATTTCAATTCACGGTACAAATTATATATTATTATTAAATTGATCATGTTTTGTTACGAAATGCAAACAATTTCGGTATTATTTGAAAATCACGGACCTAAGCCAAGTTAAGTCTAAGCCGTAGATTGCTCCAATAAAAACTTACGCACGATTCGGCATTCATGGTTATCAATAAGTTTTTTTATATTCTCATTATAAATAAGTAAATAAATACATCCAACATTCATATTCATAGTCCAGACCCCCACATTAAGATCAAATCAAAATCAAATTGTTTCGTGGTAATTATACGAGAGACTGTTCGGTCTCACAAACCCCCGGACTCGAGACAAATGCTTGTGGTTCACACAATAATTTCGACACGGGGATCGAACCCGCGACCTCTTGTTTCACTGCCGGCGCGGCGCGGCGTCTAATCAACTGCGCCACAGAGGCTATTTTAAATCTTTAAAGATCTAAAGTTCTTGACAAAGTATACTGTAGATGATTAAGACGTTTCTATGGTGTACACTAGTTATGGGTACTATTAGAATTATGACGCGGTGATTCAAATTAAATAGAAAATGTAAGAGAAATACAGTTATATTACTTTGATTGATTAAGTGACATGATTAATTATTTAGGAATCCTAATAAAAACAACTATAAATAATATGTATTTTTAAAAAGACAACATATATTACATTTTTTTGTATTTATGATTTGCGTTCACCGCTAGTTTTGTAATCATAGTTTTTATCTCATTTAACCAAAACCGTAATTTAGTATCATTGAACAGAATACGTGACTTCATGATATTCTTATAAAAACAATTAATATCAATTTCGTTCGAGTCAGCATAAATTAAATTGAACACATCTCGAGACGCTAGAATACAAACACAGTACATTAATATAATCATAATGTGAACTTTGAAACTGGAAAAGTCCGACATAAAAGCTGAATTAGCATTATTACTTGTTACTAAGATATCACTTGATATTTTGCTTACACGCTGTAATATTTCACGCAATTGTGGATTCACTTACAACATTTGATCGTGTCGTGCGTTATGATAAGCCTTCGGTACTCTTGTTGCTAGTTGCTCCCATAGTCAATGTACCTATATTAACTTTATTATTGTATTTGAATTGAAAATTAAATATGCATTAGGAGTAATTTCATAAATATTACATTTAATATCACCCTGTATAAGGTTTTGAGCATTGCATTGTAGTTACTTTGTCATACCTATGTGTTATAGGTGGTGTTTAAAGATATGGGCTATGATTAAAAGCAAAGAAGCATCTATGATGATAGAGCTCTTTTGGGAGACAACATAGCATACTTGGATAATTACTGTACATACATGGACGTTTCACAATAATTACTTCCTGTAAAAGTATAAACACTTATTAGCGGAGTTGTACCATCAATTTACGCTAGGTATTTGTAGAACAAATGAAATTAATTAATGCCTCATGAAATTGTCAAAGTGACACCAAAACATTTAGAGGCGTAGCTCACATTTCAAATTGCTTTTATAGCAATTTTATAGATTTTTATGAGCTTGGAAGAAAACGCGGCTATGTAGAACTGAAATTATTTATGGGCAGATAATTGTGCGTGAGCTGGCAATCTCCATTTATAGTTGAGCATATTTAAATTACATTGTATAACAATAATATATTATTTAATGTTAGCAACACGTGTGCCGTGTTTCATAATGCAATATAATTTTGTATAGTCATTGCAATGAGAACAGCATGAATAATTCCAACTGCATTTTCAGCGTGGCACCAGGCGAAACTAATGCAAATCGAAATTTATTGGTACAAGTATTCGTTTATCGTGACTCAACGGTGCTATTAAATCTCAACAACGTCAAAAGTTAGTAGAGCAATGAGTTTACTTTTCTGGTTAACATGAAGTCAAATAAATAGGCATTTCTGCTGGAACACAGATCTAAACAAAATTGCTTTACCAACAGCGCTGTAGCTATACATGTACTTTACCCGTCACATCGGGTCTAAGAAATTATTGTTAATTTTACATCTGTTCTTCTTTATAGAAAAATGCATTAGTTGTGTTCCTAAATTTATCATAATCCGTTGGTTTTGAGCATGAGCAATAAGCAGATATGTATCCGCCAGGCATAACTAGCTTATTCTCAGCATCACCATACATTAGAATTTTGCGCTCACGGTGTCAGAAGCATCTATCGAGTAAGCTAGCTGGGATAGCTAGTTCATAGCCCTCGCAAAAATCAACACAAACGGAATATTTTACAAGAATTTCGTAATACATTTTGTCACCTCCATATAGTGCGCATTCACACTATCTGCCTAGCGAAACAATGAAGGCGTAATGATAACTGACGACCTTGTTGAGCTAAACGAGTTCAATATCGACAGATTTATCGCAATTTAACAAGTATGTGTTCAAACAATGTACATACATACGTAGGAGTTTTTATGCACAACCGACTGTTTCTGATCACTGTCTAATAGCAGCGGTTCTTATACTAATTAGTTTATTTATAGTATTCTTTGGATTAGTTCCTTGAAAAGATTTCCCTGATCTATATCATTTTTACGTGTTTCGAGGTTTGTTTTACTTTATTCGAACGTACGTGCTAATTCATAATCATTAATTGAAAACAAAATATATTAAGTATCTGCAAGAGTTTTAAAGGTTTGTTAGGTGCACCAAACCTCATTATGACAACATTCTATTAGGAACCTTAAGCGTTACCAATAGTAAAAATACCCGTGATCGGACGTGGTGAGAATAATAGAAATAAACTAGTATTAATTACTATAAAAACCTTTCCCCAGCATCATTATCACAAAATTGAGTGAAATCAGAATTGTTAATTATACTCGATAAACAAATACCTAAATTAAATTAACAAGGACGGAGTCAAGGGGATAACTGTTTACAAAAAAAGCCGTTAACAATGTAAAACGTACCTAATTACAATACAAATAGAATTGAAAGGTAATTAACAAGTGAAGTGAAGTGAATAAACTACACTACAAATACTGCATTGCCAACTAAAAAGTATTTAAAAATCAAAATCATAGTTCTACTGCTTACAAGTGTTTATGGACTGACGTGAAATGCAACATGTTTTGGCATGTGATCAAACGTTTACTCAGAGTTCTGAGTAAATTATAGCCTGTAAAATTAATTATTTCCAACGAATTATACCAATTAGTAATTACACATGGCAGTTATTGAAATCTGAATTTTACTTGAACAATAATGTGCTGTACTGTACTGGATCAGCACATATACGTCCCACTGCAGGGCACGGGCCTCTTTCACAATCGAAAGTATTACTGAGAGTGGTTAGGCCATATAGTTTACCACGCTGGCCTAGTGCGGGTTGGCCGACTTTACGTATCATAGAAATTCTTACAAATCGCTAAGGTATGCAAGTCTCCTCATAATGTTTTCCTTCACCGTTCTAGTGCATAGTGATTGAATATCATTGAGTACTGTGCAAAAGTAGGCATTTGTATAGCTTTAAACTTAGTATGATCTCCCGCTAATTATATTCAAAATCCTCAATTACGAGGGTACAATGGAACAACCACCACCTCCGGTTAAAACATAAGCAGACCTCCAGTTGTCTAAATCTTGAGATCCCCTTAAAATGGATTACACCATATTATTGACATATATCTCTCGTACGATTTTTTTTCAGAAACAATCCACGAATTTGGTAGCTGACACGTTTTTATCAGATGTTTATACACGTTCAATATGCGTCAAGAATCGTACAAACATTAGTAGATTGATTATCACCCAACTGAATTGATTTAATTTCATATAACTTGTTAGGCTTCTGATTTCTGAAACATTTATTTATATACTGTATCTGTATCAGCCCATACGTCCCACTGCAGGGCACGGGCCTACTTTACAATCGTGAGTACGATTGAGAGTGGTTAGGCCATATAGTCCAACACGCTGGCCTAGTGCGGGTTGACGGACTTACATACCATTTCCTTCACCGTTTTAGTGCGTGGTGATTGACTATCAATAATATATACATACGTATTATAAATAATAATAATGGAACCTAAAAACGACAATGATCAATAAAAGAAACGATGAACTCATTTTAGTCAACAGGTGTAACTTGTCGCATGTGTTGCATTAGGCTTTATTTAAATAAGTGGTGTTATGGAAAACATTTGCAACAAGTCAGTTAAAACAGCAATAGACTTGTCTTTGGTACTACGACGAATGAAATTGAGGCTCTATCAGTGATAAGTAACTAACATAACTGCTGTTTTTACCACTTTCATAAAATCAATACTAATTTATAAATAACTTTAAATATTTTTAGCTACAGCTTACATTCAAATACCAATGAATATAATACTATAATTTTCCTCCTTAGCAACGAATGTGTAAGAAGAGTCCGATGATATCATTTGATTCAAGATTACAATATTGTTACATACTACATTATGTAGACATATACATGCCACCGTGGAAGACGCCTGATTTGGAGACAATTTCTTGTGACACATCATCAATAACTCAATCAGATAAATTGCAATGCATTAACAATATTCAATTGATTTGTTGTACTTTATTTTTAGTTATTCATATAATTGCAGTCTTAATTATTAGTTTTTGCTTAACAACAAATTATAGGACTTGCTATCATTTTATTTATTTAATTCTTTATTGTATACAATAAAAAAGAATAACAGTTTAGAGACAATACAAAACAACAAAGTACAAATGGTGGTCTTATCGCTCCCAGGCAATTTCTACCAGACAATCATTTTCATCAAGTTATATAATCTATTGTCAGGAATCGGGTATCGGTACTATATTTTCATTGTTTTCTTCACAATCTTAGTTCAACTATTGTATTCACCATTCAAAAAACCGTTAATATTCCGATTGAATTTAAATTCTGTATCTGTATACAGATACAGATCACACTGATACAGATCAGCCCATATACGTCCCACTGCAGGGCACGGGCCTACTCTACAATCGACAGTACGATTGAGAGTGGTTAGGCCATATAGTCCACCACGCTGGCCTAGTGCGGGTTGGCGGACTTAAATTATTTAATACTAATTCTTAGATTTGCAGCATTACTCTGCGGTCGTACTTCTTCGAATTATAATTAGCAGCTTCGATAGTATTGGTAGTAACTTGCATAATATAAGCATTATTATACAAAACACTACACGATACACGACGATGTAATAGGTGCTAATTGCCATTAATGAAACATAATAGTTTTTGCTCACGAAACTCGTGAGGATATTGAATCTGATAATGTAGTAATGATTTCCTTTGCCACTATAGGACAAAGTGTACAATGTGCTATAGATATTAACGAAAATCTTACTACTATAGAATTTATTTGAAAAACGAAAATGCATTCTTGATGCTTCTAATTCAACAATATTGATCATATTAGTATATCTAAATTTTAGGAACGTTATGACCAAAACGTGCCTTATTTCGAACTATATTTGCTTAAATAAGTTCAGATTTAGGTATTAAATGGTGTTTTGAACAGCAATCTCAACTATAATTTGGCAGCTCGACGCGTTTATACAGAATTTACAGATCATAAAGGATGTGGGCGTTCGCTCTCCAACATTTTGCTAACGGAACCAATTGTTTGCGATTGTTGATGTTCCAACAATAACTGCTTTTATGTTGAAAATTACTGTGATTATGTCATGAGAGTTGAGTGATTAAATGGTTATTACCATGCGGACTTATGATAAGAGACGAGCGTCATTTGTAGACCACGAAATTGTCATTCAATTGTAATTTTTTTAACCTTTTTTACAATCAATTGGGTTTTTATAAATTTTTATCACTGAAATGGGACCATTGGTAAGATAGTGATTTACTATTAATAGTTATTCTAGATATAAAGAGAGCGGTCAAAAAATATAGGCTATTTATAAAGTTGTTTTGAATGTAACAGTTTTGTTATTATTATCTCTTAAATGGGATTGCATTAATATTATCGCGATTGCTGAGCTAAATACAAATCATTAATATTTAAAATAATTGATATACAGCATCATTTCCGTAAGTAATTAAGATGATACAATGTAACATTAGTTTATGTTTTCATCCCATTTCCGCCAACAAAGCTGCGGATGTGCTTAAAAGATTCCAGTAGAACAATGTTCAAGATAAAAATCGACTTACATCACAGAACTCCAATTATCACACACAGCAAAACAATTAAACCACGTCACTCAAATGCATTGATTTAACTTCATGATAAACATTTAAAACAAGTTGAGATCTCGCGATACGGAGTCCTGATTACTTCCACAAATCAGTCACAAATAGTCATAGCACTCTACCGTTCGTATTACAAAGAGCTACTGGTAGAATGGTCACCGTCGCGGTAATTTTGCAACCATAACTAATTACGTTACAATGGCAAATATTAAAAGAACTACTTGTCAATCAATGTTCGCTCCTGTCGCACATTCATCGCGCAGGGTTTTATTTATAAACGCTCCACTGAACATCATTTCAGTTCGCGTTTCTGTGCCATGGAAATGATTTGTTGATACTAGCTGTAATAATAGTTTTTAGGCCAGTTTTTTAGGTTTGATTCATCAGATTTTTACTGGTTTTATTTTAATATCATGGGTAAACGTGTAATATTATCAGGGAGGAGAGCCAACAGTTTTAACAAGTGGGATAGAATGATCAGGTAGGCGTGGATTGACGTGAAGTTACACCTGGCAAAATGAATGAACTATTGCAAACTGTAAAGTCAGTTACTACTGACCTACCGACACTACATCTGATGGTGAGAGTGGTTTCGTATAGAAAATTAATTACCAAAGAGTCGTATATAAGTATAGCGCTTGATAGAGTGTCAACTGGAGATACATCATCTCTCACCACTATGACGATTATGTCGGCATTTTCGATGAGTTTTTAGCTTAAAGGTCATTTACAGGATATGACTTAAATTTGCAGATTAGGTACACCTAAGAATATATGATCCGCAAATAAATAGTGCGAGAAAGGTTTATACCTTATATATCTTAGAACATCGAGCTGTTATCCGGCTGAGAATGAATATGGAATTTATTGTGCATGATTCTACATAAAAAGCTTTCCATCTCGGTGATAACAATATGTTGATCACAATTCAAAACAATAAAAGGCTTTTTACCATATACGAAATATCTAAGAACTAATTTTTTAATGTAGCATTGAACTTTAAATGGTTGTTTAGATTTTGATTTTTTGATTTGTAATATTTTATTCAATGGCATATAGAAAGGTGTTTTAATCAATATTTCCTCAAACCCGGCTAGGTCACCTAGTAACAAAACAAAAATTTAATTGTAAACAATTATTTGCGTCAAATGAATTTGCTATAAACAAACCACTTGTCACTTGTTATGATATTACTCGTGTTACTGCAAACATTGCAAATCAATAACCTTCGATCTAATTCTCACATACTCGTGTAATAATTTTACTATAGACATACACGTGGATATTGTAAACCTTTCTTAGAGTTGTGTACAAACTACATACACAAATTGTGGCCAGACATCGCAGCTAAACAAACTGGAAGTCTGGATACTAATTTCTACTACGCAGACGACATAAATAATACACGAACAGAAGTAGGTAAATAGAACATCTATATATCTACTAATATAAAGAGGAAAGATTTTAGTGCTTGCATTGCATAGGCTTTGAAACTACTGGACTAATTTAAAAAAATGTTTAAATTGAAAAAAGATTATCGACGCCCAGGCGGGGCCGAGCCGGGCCGTTTTTAATAAAAAGATTAAGGTTAATTTTACAGACGTATTTGATAGTTTGAAAGAGGCTGTTGGTTAAAACACCGGTTATAAAACAGTAGACCGAAGGTTTGTTCCCCGCAACAAAATAGGTGTTTGTGTGATCCATATGATTTTTTTTTCTGATCTGGGTGTAAGGCAGGTTTTAATGATTTTTGATATAACACAAGACTGGTATCTAAATTAGGAGTATGTGGTATGGTATGTGTATCCAAGTTGGTCGAAAATTTCAAAACTCATCTATGTTATTGAATAGGTACAATTGAACTCAATAAAGCCGCTTAGCGTGCCCAAACTTATCTTGAAATGGGATCCATTTCTTCAGCAATACGATTCCTGTTGATGATTTCTCATGTAAACATGAAACCGAAGAGGAGGTAATAAATATTTTAACGGATTGTTTAAACAAACACACTCAAGGTAAAATAACTAACTAAGCTATACAAAACATCAACCGAACCGGTATAAGGTAACATTGTATTTGACGTTGGCAAAGAAAATATTTCAAAAGGAATAACTATCAACTCATGACACAAACTCTAATATAGCTTCCTGATAATAACCCTTATTTCTATGCAAGGGACAATTGCAATAACGATTGATAAGGCCACTGCAGATTTGCGATACGACTATCAATTAATTGGGCATCAAAAACGTGACATGCGAGTATAGTCTCAATGTAAATAACAATAGGGCCTATTATTCGGAAAAGCAGTTTTAACATACTAAAAAATATGCATGGACCACATAAAACGGTTAAGTTGCCAAACTCTAGAGATAACGACAAATCGATGAATCATTCCGAAAACCGGTACATCAAGTTTTTATATATTAAGGTTCAAAGTTCTCGGAAAATGCTGTTGAATCGAGAAGGTTAATTTATTTATATTGCCATTTCGTTCGATGATCACGACTGGCCACGAAAAAGATTTATAATTTAATCGGTTAATATTACGTCATTAAGTTTAAAAAAATAAATTGTTGGAATCTCCAACGTTCGCGACTATTCATTATAGAAAAATAATAGATTATTTTAAATTTCAATAGAGAAAAACAATATAAGTACTATGTTGCCATGTAGATTAAATTAATAGTTTTTGAGTATTATTCTTTAAACGTTTATACTTTAGTAGCGTCCCTCGCCACTAGCTATTATAATATATAATGAGTTAATTTACCTTCATCAATGACGTCTTTTATAACCTGATACAGAACGGTAGGTATTAACAATGTTTATCACAAACTTGAATTCAAATCAACCTAGTTTAAGGACTCTTTGTACTGAAAAATGACAACAGACAAATCGTATTAAAATGTAGTTATTTATCTTTCAGTTAAATCTTCTTAATAAGTGTAAGTCATCGATTTATCGGTATCTTCATTAATTAAAAGTATCGTGTTTAATACATACGTAAATTATATAGGTACAGCTGTTTCAAGTCTACATACACATAGTGTTATTTAGTTAGACTTGATACTGCTGATAACTTTAGGTGCCTACGTAGATACAATATTAAAACTATTATGATCAATAAAATAAATATAACGATTCTTATATTACAGTATACTAAAAAAATTAACACTCACCTTCATATATGGACCTATCATAAAGAATTTTTATGTAACGTTTCGCGAAATAAAATTTCACGAAACAAGTGAAAACACAAAAAGTCGTATAGAATAAAGTTTCACAGCAAAATATTATCACAGAATTTTAACGCGAATGTGGCACTTTTAACATGCGGTTCGCGGTGTTAGTTCAATTTCACAATTTAGCACATGTTCCGCTTAATTCAGAACAAAACGTCAATTTTAAATTTAAAAAACAAATTTTATTTCTTTTTAGGCATATTTTAATTTTTCAAGACTAGTAATGGCTGGAAAGGAACTTGACGTTTTGAATTTAGAACGAACGTTTTCAAATTTGCGGCGGGAAATTTATAGCGCGCGCGACGCGAATGTCTACCGTGCGTTGTCCGAGCGGTGACTGGCTGAACGCTGCTAAATCCCACACTTGTATATTCGCGACGTTAAAAAATAAATACGACGAGGTGTGATGATGGAAGGCCGGGGGACGTTTCACAGGAACTGTTATCTAACTGACGTATCCAATACGGGTTAATCAAATGGCGCCATCGACTAGTCGATTCCTTTCACAATTCGCTCTTCCAATACTCGGAATTACTCTTGACTCTGATACCTGCCTTAAACAGTTTGAATGCTAATGCAAAACGGACATTAAAATTGTATGAATTAGCTAGAAACTTATTCCTTGTTATCTAATTATTATTTTTAAGTTTTCTTGAGGCTGCATTAATAAATTTTCTATTACCAAGGTATGGATAGCTAAAATATAATTAAATTATTTAAATGTTACATTTTTGAATCCTATAATATAAATTGGCAATTTTATATCAATATCAAATCAAAAGTAGATACATATAACATAATATTAAAATCATAACAACTAATTAAAATTATTTAATTATTCTAAACGAAGTTCAACTATTTGTGGAAAATATTTGGTAGTTAATTTTTACGTCATAAAGTTACTTTGTCTTCGTCATAAAGCAGATGATGCATGCGCCAGCTAAGTGATATTAATACAAAATCACACACAATGAAATGACGAATTGGAAATGTTTTCAATGCATTTTCTTTTGTGTACCTTCATCTCTTTACACATTGTGGTTTGCGCATTGCCAAATAGTTGGTTAATTAGTAATTACTAAACAGGAAATCTTTCCCATTCCATAACGCCTAATAAGTTTCAAAACTGTTAGACTGTGCCAATAAACAGTTGTAAATGAATGAATGAATCTATTACTTAATATTACAAATATTCACTCTAAAATTCATAAATGATAAAAAATATAAACAGGTATTTCTTGTCTACAAGACTAGTGTTGAATTGGACAGAAAAGTATGTAATCCGTTGTTGCATATAATTCCTAGAAAATGTATTCAGATCGTCTCACGCTGCCACATAGAGTGAAAGTTCCTTAAATATTGTAAATAGACAATGTTTCTGAAAGATGACATCATTTTGATTTTGAAAATAATTCGAGCTTCTATCGAAGATTTTTGGATAATCGCTTGTCTGAAACGGGAATCGAACCCGCATATGGTAAAATAACGCCCATCATTTTAATATATCAATCAAAAGGCTCGATCATGAGGATTACTTTTCTCCATATAACACAGCATATAAAAGAAATAGTCCGTTTTGTGATTTTTGTTCACATAAACATTGATTTTTCATGTATTTCTTAGAATCATCTCAAAATTACATAATATTCGCAGGAGTAGGGTAATTGAATCAATTATTTTATAAGATGTATCCATATACAAAATCTAGCAAACAAAGAATTTTGTATATCCGTTCACAATGAAACAAGTTCGAAACATTTTAAATCTTGTAGTGGGAGTAAAAGAAAAGGGACACAAAACAATACCAGTGACGTCACTAGTCTTAATATGCATTATAGTGTGCGGGTGTGAAAGAGACGCTAAGATTTTCTCACTATGCTCCCACTTTTACAATTAAAAACTATTTGCCATTTGTTATTAGCAACTTTAATACTGTTTTGGCCGAAATTATTTATTTTAATAATATTTGCATTTGTAGGCAAAATAATAAAAAATACACCATATTCAAATACCCTATTGTACACATTTCCTAATTATTGCGTACATTTCCAAGTTTTCATATTCTGTTAATATATACGTATAATAATATAATTACTTTTATTCCTTTTTTAATGTTTTAGTAACTCTTTCTCAAACGAAGAAGTCTTTCTCTAACGCAATGAAACGGAGAAGACCATTTACATCCAAAAGGTAGAAAATATTTAAAATAAATATTTTTTGCATAAACATTAATTAAGAAGATAGCAGTGTGGTAATATTGTGACATAATAAAACTCGAAATCGTTAATCTGCTCTACATCACACTTTCTTTGTAATCATGAAAAAATCTCAACGTGGGGCATTACCACGAATTTTAAGACCCAACGGAACCAATACCTACTCCGAAACATCAATTTATCATATTCAGCCTAAGGAAGTCTAATAAGGTCTCTACCAAATCAGTTAAATAACAAATAACAATTAAAAAAAAGCAAACAAATTATAAAAATATTCGAATTCTAAGAAGTAAAAAGCCAAAATAAATATGATTGATAGCTTTAGTGGATAACCGAAACAAAGTTCATAAAACAAAAGACAGACACAGAATCAATGGCGTGTGGAAATCTTATGAAGGTCGTATAAAACTAACAATAAGCAAAAACATCTCAATTTAATGAATCCTCGGCGATTCACAAAAAACTCACACGACGTAAACTCATCATTATTTCACTCAGGGGCCTTCTGAATTTATTTGCTATTTAATGATTTTTAATGGAAATAATAATGATTATTATTTATTTTTGACAAATAACGTCTATTAATTACGATTATTACGGTCTTGTGAAGTCTTTAGAACATAAAGAACATTAAAGCTATTTTTGTCCAACGATCAAAGTCCGTAGACTATAGCAATTAGTGCTTAAAAGTTATAATAGTCTGAAACATAAATATTATGATTTCGGCACTTAATACCTAGAAAGATGCTATAAAAATGTTTGATGTTCCAACATCCAACGAACGATATAATGCTCAGAATAGAAAAAAAACTTATAGTTTTACACGATAACATAATGCAAATATAAAGCACTATGTAGTCATGTATGTGAATAAATGGTAATTTAAGAATTGCGCCACAAAAAAGTATTCCCGTACCGGGAATCGAACCCGAGCCTCCTGGGTGAAAGCCAGGTATCCTAGCCACTAGACCATACGGGATTGTGATGAGAGAGGTAAAATTATAGTATACACGAAACTGTTATTAAAATAAATTATAACAACAAAGTTAATATAGTTACAGACGGACGACCTGGCTAAAGTTGCAGAAAGTCGCTGGAGGCAGGCCGCTTCCAACAGGTCGATATGAAGATCCTTGGGGGAGGCTCATGTTCAGCTGTGGACTTCCTGTGATAGAGCTGATGATGAAAGTTAATATTTAAATTAAATATTTTAAGAATACATTATTCTATATTTAATAATATAATAAAAATGGTATTACGTATTATTATGGACTCTTAACTTGAGGTTTCATTGTTAAGTCGCTAGTAGTGCCACCTATCGGTCATAATGAATACTCAATGCCACATCATCTGACCATTTAACGTATTAACTACTGCCACCTAGTACCAACATTAGAAAACATTAATTCAGGTATTTATTAATAGATGTCATATGAGTACTCATTTAATTATGATTCAACTATAAAAAATGCGACAGTACTGAGATCGATTAATAATTATTCTTGAGAATTGTTATTCATAAAAGTAACCATCATATTTGAAAACAACTGTTGTAATGTAAAATCGATAATATTGTAATGAAAGTAAAAACTAAAAAAGGTAGAGTAGAAACGTAGAGTTCGCCACCTGTGAAACGAGAGGCCACGGATTCGATCCCCGCACTGAGAGAAATTTTTGTGCGGCCCACAAATATTTCTTTAGGGTCTGGGTGTTTGTGAGACCGAAAAGTCTCTAGGAGAGACCCGATACCCACGACACAAGACTCGATTTTAGTGTGGGGTCAGGACTATGTATGTGACTGTTCGGTGTTATTTTTTTATTTTGTATTAATATTACAAATATTTGTCCACATAATATATAATGAAAAAGTAATCTCACTAAAAATATTTTTATGTAAAATATTGCCGTGACTCGCACTATCAAAAAGTTATCACGTCTCATGAATGGCTCTACATCAGCTTGTTACTCTTCACGCCCTAACTCTACACGGACTAATTTCTTCTTCTTATTCTTCTTCACCTTAGTCGAAATATGTGGCTTGCCCATCGCGTTACATTAACATAGGCGTAAGGTATAAAAAATATTACTGTTTCTTACTTCTCTGCTGTACTATATATAGTTCTTATAACGAAGCGGCCAAATTGAATTTGATCAAAGGTCGCTCCTTCTTGTCAGGTTTATTCTGTATACGTCGTCAATACTAAGCTGTGTGTAGTACTTATCAATTATTTAAACGTACCAGACATAGAAGTACCATAAACCTACATACATACATGGTTTGCGGCATAAGTGGGTTAATTTCATGGGGTTCAAATTAATCATTAAATACTCCTACCTCTGTTTTTGGAAAGCAAATTACATTGTGCAAACGAAACCCATAAATCTCAACTTCTTGATTCATACTCGGCTTTTCAGATGCTTTGCCATGGTTATCCGTGTGGATGAGCAGGAAAATTACCTGGAAAAGAAAAAGGTTATTTTAAGGAGTAGTGACTATAATTACTACTCTTGAATGTTTAGTAAGGTTCCAATTAATAATACTTTTGTGACTACTGAAGATGAAAGGATTCAAAATAATAATTCCATAATACTGACCCACCTATGTTAAAGATGGAGTAAGCCCATCACGCTAATATAGTGCATTTGAATGGACTCCAGACCTACGAATACTAAATGTTAAGCAACACCCTCAACATTCAATTATGCAAATTTTATTACGATGTTTTCTTTCAATATTAAAACGACCTAGAGCCAATCAGAGAATGCATTTCTGCTCTACCTCTCACTCTTGGGTGTTCGTTCTTACTTGACAGTTGTACTACCTATGGGAAATCGGAATGTCATGCCCTATCGTCCATATCGAGATTGCCGCCAATTTGTGATAAATAAAGGTTTTCCATATTGTCTTCTAGCATGTCCATAGATTTCCTTGATGCCTCCTAATTTTCTTTGAGCGTTCTATTTCCTATAATGTTTCAAGCTTTGAGATAAATCTAATTGCAGGCAGCGCGAGATTAGGCAATGACCTCCAACCGCATGGTTTATGAAAACTCGACCTTGAAAAATTTCAAAAGTTCGAGGTTCTGTATCAGCCCATATACGTCCCACTGCAGGGCACGGGCCTACTCTACAATCGACAGTACGATTGAGAGTGGTTAGGCCATATAGTCCACCACGCTGGCCTAGTGCGGGTTGGCGGACTTACATACCATAGAAATTCTTATAAACCGCTATGGTATGCAGGTTTCCTCATGATGTTTTCCTTCACCGTTTTAGTGCGTGGTGATTGACTATCAATACACACATGACTCCGAAAAGTCAGACGTGTGCCCTGGGATTTGAACCCGCGACCACCGTGAACATGGCAGTCGCATCTGGTCCGTTTACCAACAGACCACCACGCGCTTGCTTGTTCGAGGTACACCTCGCAATTTTTTTTGTTATCTCTTAAACTCCAAAGACACAATTATATACTTATAGGTAGTAGGTAATATGTTTGTAGTCTTCTAATTATAACATAATATCATCAACTCCAAGAATAACTAACCAATTTTTTTACAAAAATCTAAACTATGTGGAAAGTGTAGTACCGCTTTTGTGTTGCATTTCTTCGGCGAGAAAGCCGAATTCCGCTTAGCTGGTGCTATTTAGTTATTTAACTTTAGACAAAAATATTCATATAAAACTTATGAAACTTAGAGTACAAAAACTTATTATAAATTTGTTAAATAGGTAACTCCAATTAAGTTATGGGCCACACCGAGACTCTACCATCTCTCACTTTTCTCACCACAAAAAATCACAACTATTAGTTAGTTTGTTTATTTCGTTTAATTATATCTAATACAAGCGGGCGGGCCCGGCTCCGCCCGGGTGCATACACGTTTTACTATCAGTTTAGAATATCGATCAATCGGACCACGAAAAACGAACAAAATTTCCTCGTATTTGCTAGAAATATCACTACTGCTTTCCTCCTATAGGTCTTAGCGTGATGATATATAGCCTATAGCCTTCCTCGATAAATGGACTACCCAACAGTGAAAGAATCATTCAAATTGGACCAGTAGTTCCAGAGATTAGCGCGTTCAAGCAAACAAACAAACAAACTCTGCAGCTTTATAATATTAGTATAGATTGCGCATCAATTCCCATTCCTGTAATTAAGTAACAGTAGATAGCCTTGACAGAAACAAAAACAAAACAAACAAATATTAGTGTGAACCACAGGTATTTGTTTCGGGTCTGGGTGTATGTGAGATCTAAAAAATCTCTCGTAGTTCCTGATACCCACGACACAAGACTCGATCTTAGTGTGGGGTCAGGACTATGTATATGACTGTTGGCTGTATTTATTTATTTAAGTAAATCAATCCTGTCCGTACAAAGGTTGCCTGTAAGAAATAGCACAATGCAATAAAGCCATTGTACACAATACATCAATTATTCTTTTGTTCAACTGGGAACGTGTACAATAAAGAGTATAAACAAACAAATGACTCATCAATTTCTCAACTAAAATAAGCAGTTACAATTAGTTTAGCAGAATCTTTTGAACACACGTCACAGACAGCCTCTGTGGCGCAGTTGGTTGGACGCCAGAAGTGAAATGAGAGGCTGCGGGATCGATGCTCGCACCAAGACAAATTGTTGAGTACTTGTTACGGGTCTGGGTGTTTGCGAGGCTAAAAGTTTCTCGTAGTTTCTATACCCATTACATTATACGAGATTTTTATCTAAATTTCGAGCAGGTATATGACTGTTAAGTTTATTTAATTATTTATAATTCATAATTCGTTAGCAGATGTAACGTGACCGAAATCTCAGTTTGCAATGTGAATTATGCCCTAAATTGAATGACTAATAATTATTAGAAGTATTTGCATTCCAAATAGGTTGAGTTACTTTAAAAGCTAGTCATGCAATAAATTGTTCCTTGGACCCATTGTAATTGATTCACTCTGCTACTATCTTTTGTAAGTAATATTAATTGAATGGTGATGAAATAAAATCACCATAAGCGGTAAACAATGTGAGTCATACGTTAGGACAAGGGTCATTGAGTCATATTTGTGTTAATGTAGTTCACTGTTTAGACCCCATTTATTATTGTCATTCATAAAAAAGAATATAACATATGGATGTAATTTAAATATTACTAAATTTTAAAATTAATTTAATAAATATCTACATGTAAATGTTGTTTCAGTTTGTAAATTTCGGAAATGCCATTAAGGATTTTATTTCTTCGCTCTACACATTATATTTATAAAATATATGGAACATCACATCGCTATATTGTGTAAATATATTTTAAGTAAATACATATCTCAAAATGCTTAGGCATATGTGCCTCTAATGTCAAAGTACGCGTAGCCTATGTGCCTTGCACAATTGAATTATTATTATTTTACTTTTTATCTAGCTTATTTTCACTGGTACTTTAACTGTTCAAAATCCTTTTCTTTATGCCTTCATTAATTGTTTAACCTTTGGATTTCAAAGCCTACTGATGAGAACAAGCTAACGCTGTTGATCTCGCAATCTTGGCACCCTTTGGCTAATTTGCCAAATTCTTATTAATTAGAAGTAGAATATAACAACTAGAGTATTTATAAAATAGATACAGTTGAATTCAGAACTTTCTCTTTTCATTCAAATCAGTTCAAAGTGAAAACACACCCGTATTTTAATAATACCTAGAAATATCTTATTACAGTCTGAATTGACGGAGTATGTATTTATGTATGAATGAGCCCATGTAGGTCCTACTGCGGGGCACGAGCGTCCTCTCCAATCGAGAGTACGATTAAAAGAAAATACTAGGCCTCGTGCGGGGTAGCGGACTTTTGCATACCCTATAAATTCTTCCCAATTGCTATGGTATGTTTCCTCACGATGTTTTCATACACTATTGTAGTGCGTGGAGATTGATTTATCGACACACGCATTACTCCAAAAATTCAGGCGTGGGCCATGGAATTTCAACTCGCGAACACCGTTAACATATTAACACCCGCGTCTGGTCTGTTACTAACAGGCCGTCACGCATCTTTATTATAATCTAGTAACTTGTAGTTTATATATTCACATGTTTATATACTACCATCATTAGACATGTAGGCATGCGAAGGCTGCGTTTAAAATACACTCATAACGCCTCTTAACAATATTGTAGTAAAAATATACAAAGATCATTAGTAAACGCAGTACATATGCTTGCAAATGACTATTAAGTACAGCCAAAGTGCCTATTGTTTCACGGTAACGCAACAAAATATTTTACGTAAACATCAACTTATATTTATCCTGTTTAAAATGCTTAAGTCTAAATCGTTACCAGGCATATATTCTTAAACCCTTATCAAACACTCAAACGGAGTCGGCACTATTCGAGAATAATTTGGCTTATAAGTTTACGACCGGCCGCCTGTCTAACATCGACCCTTTCCTGGGGGTTACTCTATGAAACGATACGAACTTCGAATGTTCGACGTAGTATTATACTTATAATTTTCTCCGAACTTAGTCTGTGGTTACGACGTACGATAGATGATTCTAGCATTTTATGAAGTCTCAATAAGTCTCAATATGTCCAGTAGTTACTCTGGCTACAATGCCCTTCAATCCGAAACACAACAGTGCATTTACACTGCTGTTTGACGGGAGAAATAGACACTGCGGTGGTACCCACCCAGATGGCCTCTCACATATGAGAGACCTACCACCAGTAACTACTGGACATATTGAGACTTAACATCTTATGTCTCAGGATGGCGAGCGCAGTGGAATGCCAGGCATTGCTTTGTAATTCGAGGTGTTGTTTGGTTTTGCTACTGTTCATGAGCGGTCGTATCGCTTACCATCAGGCGAACGGCATGCTCGTCTCGCTATTCATAGCAATAAAAAAAATATGAAGTATCAAGGTACATTAGTGAAGTTTTACATACGGCGTCTGAACATTCGAAGTTCGTATCGTTTCATTAAGTAAGCCCCCTGAATATGATTAGGCATTAGTCCACCCCTCATATATTCAGCTTTTTAGCATCCACTGCTAGACGTTGGCAAGTAAGAGCCAACTACCAAGTTTGGTATAGTTAATATACCTTTGAAATTCTTATAAAGTACTCTCGGGTACCCAATTATCTTCACAGTATAGTTTTACGCTATAAAGCAGGCGTTTTAATAACTAGGAATACGCTCGTAACTTCACATAGAGATATATATTGTATATAAATTGAAGAACATTGTAGCCAGTGAAATTACTGGGTACCTATTAAGAGTCTTAATTATCTCGGGGTGGCGAGCACAGTGCAATGCCATGCAGTGCTTAGTAATTAAGTTGTCATAGTAATATTGATCTTTGTAATGGGCAGGCGTCACGCTTATATTATGATCGTCATAGCCATTCTCATTAATAAAATTGGGTGTCCAAAACCCACCACAAATGAAACTACATTTAAATACCGAACAAATATCAATTTGCACAGAATTTCAGTGGAGTATAAATAGGCAGTCATTAGTCGGTCAGTCTGGCTTGAAATATGCAAACGTTTCTCATATTGCCACTCATAATTTCGCGAATATCACAGCTGAAACAAGGTTTCGGCTGCCAAGGTATTATTGTGGAATAACCCGGTCATTTTCGTACGTCTATCGTGGATTATTTGAGTAACATTTCAAAATATTAGATCGACACGCAACAGAGATATCTTGGCTAATATTATAAGTGCGAAATTGTGTTTCCTACTTCGTCCTTCTTTCACACAACGGAGTGACGGATCGACACAATTTTTGGGTTAAGTTTATTGGTCGGAAAAAGGCCGTAACTTTGGAATAGGTTATATAAAGTGTAGTATTTTTAGAATACGAGTAGTTAGTATTTGGGGATGATGTTCAGCACTGTCTAAAGAGAGAGAGAGAGATTTATAGAATCACGTAAGCATACATAAGATTAGACATTAATAAGTTGTGAATATTTCAGTACTCAAAACACTGACCTGGGTATGCACAGGTATATTACAATCTAGTATGAACACAGCAGTTTACACCGAGTACCAAGCACAGCTCATAAAGGAGCACACCTTAAAAATTCATTGAAGAAAATCACGTGCAAGCCTGGGTCGCGACTTGCGGAACTAAAGCAAAGCTGCAAATAATGCAGGCGACAACAAAGCGCCGAGTAGCTTGTACTGTATGTTTTGAGATTAAAATAAGTAACCCCCTTTGCTACAGTTTATGTACTTTATAAGTTAGGAACATTGCAAATAAATAAATAAAAAAACATTCAGCGTTGTGTTACATTAATATGGTAATTATTAATTATGGATCAGGACCAGATATTATATAAAAAGCACTGTATCTTTCTTTTCTAAAATTCATAGTTGGTATTTTTGTTTATTAATGATTAAAGATTCAATGCTTTACCAAAGTGAGAAGTATATCCACATAATTTAAGTCCATCACATATTTTCTTTACTCTAATTTCAGATGCTCCATTAAATAACGGTAAAACATATGAACAACGGTAGTATACTACTATGAGTATAATTGTTTTCTTAAAATGTTTTTTTTCTCTGGCCCTTTTCTATATTTTTACCATTTCTATAAACGCCGATCTCTATTTCCTTGTCATTAGTAATTTGCTTTCCTAATTAAACATTTATTAGTGAACAACGTACTCGACTTTACAAACGCATAGTCAATAAATATTATTATTTAGATGCGCAGTGCATTATACTTGTGTAAAAACATACAAGTCCTTGACGGTTACCTCGAAGAATGAAAACAGAGGATGTAACATGTTTATCTGTAAATTCAACATCAAACCGGTTTTAAGAAAGTGAACAAACGTCGCTTGCAAAATTATTACATTTTTACACACGAGCTCACACCGACGACCAAACGCATTTAACATATCAATTGTTAGTTTCTACATCGATTGTCTGCAACCCTTTACTTCCCTTGTCGGCCCCACGAACCCTCCGTCTGGCCCGGGGCGGGTTTTATGACCTTGATACGCCCTTCCTACACCTCATATACATACAGTGTGCAGCATCTTGGTACTTATGCTGTATAAATAATAATGTTTAGAAAATATATAAGTGTTGTGTTGAATGCAAGGGTGCGATTGTTTTATTTACGTGCGACAGTGATGTGTATCGGTGGTGAGGCGTGACGCGGGCCGCAACTCGCAGCCGGCACTAGCAGTCGCAGCGGCAGAGCAGCTCCGGCTCAGTGTGATCGCTCGCGCCGACCGCGCCACACGCCAGCGCTCCTCTCCGCGCACCACCATGCTCGCCCTGGCGCTGCTCGCCGCCGTCGCCGTCGCCGCCGCGGCCGCACAGAACGATACCGCGCCGCCCAAGCCACCGGCGCTGCGCCGCGAACAGTTCCGCGTCATATACGAATGGAACGCCATAGATTTCGAATGGGCCTCCCCGGCAGACCGCGAGGCCTACCTCAATACGAGCCGATACATACCACAAAACGTCCTAATATCTGGAATAAACTTTTACGGAGAAAACCTGTTTTTGACGATGCCGAGGATGCTGGACGGAGTGCCGGCGACGCTCGCCACGATCCCGGTGCAGCAGAGCGACACGGCGCCCAAGCTCCGGCCCTTCCCTAGCTGGAGCGACAACGCCGTCGGCAACTGCTCCGCCCTGCAGTTCGTGCAGAATGTGGAGATCGACAAGAACGGCATCATGTGGATCCTGGACAACGGTCGCGTCGGCACCCTCACGCAGAATCCCGACCCCAAGTGTCCACCTTCGATCGTCCTCATCGACCTCAAGACTGGCAAAAACGAAATGGAACGCATACCTTTCCCTAGTGAAATCCTCAATTCCAACACAACTTATCTGAATGACCTCGTTGTGGATAACAGGGACGGTGATTACGCGTACATCACCGACAACAGCGCTGTGGATCCAGGTATCATCGTCTTCCGCCGCAGTGATAAAAAATCATGGAAGCTTCGCGACTCTAAGTCCATGACGTCTGTCCCGGATGCAACAGTTTTCCGCGTGAACGGCACCACCGTCAACCTTCCGGTGAACATCGACGGTATCGCCCTTGGACCGCAATTTTTCACTGAAGACGGACAAGTGGACAGGAAAGTTTATTACTGCCCCCTTTCAAGTTATCATTTGTACTCGATAAATGCGTCAGTTTTGCGAAATGAGTCTTTAGCTCAAAACAGTGATGGAGCTTTGCGCCCCTACGTGGTCGATCTCGGAACAAAAGCTTCGCAGACAGACGGCATGAAAATGGACTCAAACGGCGTGCTGTACTACGGTCTGATAGGCAACTCAATCATTGCGGAATGGAATTCGAGCCTGGACTTCCACGTCGGCCAGCGAACAATTGCGCGCGATCCTAACTACATTCAATGGGTGGATCGTTTTACTTTCGACGACAAAGGCAACGTATACGTCGTTATAAACAGACTGTATAACTTCGTGAAGAATCAGGTGTCTGTGAGCGAAGTTAACTACAGGATCCTCAAGTCACACACGGGGTCGAAGAGCTACGTGTTCGGCGAGGACTTGGTGCCGCCGACGGCCGTGCCAGGGGCCGCCGCCCTGCCCACCGTGGCGACGTCGCTGCTGCTGCTCGCGCTCGCTCACCTGCTCGCTTAGTCCCGAGGAGTTTGTCGGTCGCGGCCATGCCTCGACCCTGAACTCCAGTGCTAGTATACCGACGCTCGGACTGATGCGTAACATTACCAAAAATTATAAGTTACCTTGACCTGACGGTCCTCCAGTGATAAAGCGCGTGTAGATATAGTTTGTATAATATATAGAATAGAGGTAGACTATAGAATAACATAGCGATTATGGGCCGACCTTTCCTCGTGGGGGTCACGATACGTCGAAGACGAGTCAAGCCGGGTGTTTGCCGACGAAAGGTCGGGGACGTGTTGCCAAATGCCGCGAGTCAGCTCAACACTAAACATTCCATGTATTTCCATAAGACGAAGGTGCATCGCCGCACGATATTTATTTATCTAACATTGTAACGTCTAATATAAGTTTAATAAATTCTAATAAAGACGTACCCGTTTCTCTGACGTCAGCTCAGTTTAAAACGACCAGAGACGTGAGTGGTATATTGAAAATATTTTATTTGTGTTAACTACACATTAGAAGCTAAGCTGTATAATATACATACATATTGTAACGATAATATGGTATGTTTGTTGTGTGCGCGGAATTGAGTGTGTGTCTTTGAATAAACGTGTTTATCATACTATATTGTTTGTAATTTTAATTTGCACCTTAAGAGCCAGTTCGTGCTTGAAGCATTAAGTTTTGCCTCAATAAAATACACCTTGTTTTATCAACAATACACATGATACGTTGGTTATCTTTGAACACTGCAAAATAAATGGAAAAGAGGTGTAAATCTAAAAACTGCATCGGTACAATAAAACTACATATTTGGACTGAGATTTACGAGCAATGATAACATATTGCAATATTATGTCCTCTTAATGGAGACTACTCAAAACTAATAAATAGTGTACAACACATTATTCCTATACTCTAATTATACTGTAGCAAAGTTATACAAAATAAAAAGTACAATGTATGCTTTACTCAAAATTAATTAATCAAAGTAATAATACACAGTCAGCATAATTAAATAACTTCATTTTACACGCCGAGATAATGTTTAACAAGTACTCACGAATACGGAATAACACAAAGCAGTATTCCTTGTACAAGACCGTAGCCTTTATCCATTTATGTGTCACATTCATCAAGTATTTTTAATGTAGAAAATAACTAACATTAAAATGGTTTTAGAATTTTACTATCCTATATTTCAATAGTAATGCTTAGGTCCAGATATTTACTATTTAGCGGTCTCGTTCAACGTTTTGCATTTGCTAAATTAAACCTTTGTTCCTCAGTTTTTATTCAATCCTTTGTCTCACATTAGGATTAGGCACTCATGTTAATTAGTTTTAAGTATATAAATTACACATACATAATAACACAGTACACACTAAGACCGGGACATATATGGTAGGAATCGAACGCGCCACAAACGGTGCAGAAGGTTAACTTAACCGCTGCGCCAATTGGTCTTTCGTAATATTTTGTAAACTCAATATCAATAGAACAATCATGTTTTATTTGCTATTGTAATTATCGAGTTGGGTGTGGAGTTGGGTATTTTACGTCAGGCCTCTTCAATCCAATAATAAATAACAAAAGAATAAATAAAACAAAAGCTTAATTTACTAATTGCAGACTAATTTATTACATGTTTACATAAATTGTATTAAACATAGGCTTATATTTTCTATTCCTACAATCTACAATGAACAAGAAACGAAATTACAACAGCTTTGAAAAAACAAACCTGTATTGTTCTTGACAATAACACTATAAAAATTCTTAAAATAAATGACATTACACGTATGCCATATTATTGGCTTTGTCAATTATGACTAGTTTCTACCATCGTATACGATGGTCACTGTTTGTGGGTATACGAATGCCATAAAATTAGCTATAGGGTATCTATTAAAGAGTCTCCGACAATTTCTCTTACCGAGAAAATTTTTTTTACTCTAATTTGATTTTTTATGATACAGTGGAACCACTCTGGTTAAACCAGTTCCATTGTGTATTGGAACTGGACTTAAGCTGAGGCTCAGTAAGACAGTATACGGGGTATATAGTGATGCTTTACCGAAGAATTATACTGTCTTCGTATTTGAGACCGCGCGGCAATAAGTCAAAGGCCCGATTTTTTTAATTGCTCGATTTAAACATGCTTTCTTTCTATTTAAGTTTCATATATCTACGTAAATTCGAAGTTCAGATTAGAAGAATTTTAAAAAAATGCCCGCTTTGACTTAACGCACTTTGAATTACCACGGCAGTATAGTTCCAGGACTAAATTCGCAGGATAAAATATATAATTTCACTCAGAATTGCCTGACTTAAATATTCATAGACGGAAAGAAAATGTTACTTAAATATGTAGTATGTTTATTAAGCTTTAATATGTAAGATAAAAATAGAAAAGGGACATTGGAGGAGGTAATAATTGTAGGTATTGCAAATAACATGAGTCTTCAAGCGAAATGTGTGCATCACGCATCGTGTCTTTATACTTGGCACTTCTGAAGGATTTCTGATCTCACGCCACAGTATTCAATACTCTGAATAGCTACATGATATAATGTTTTGTTAAGAAATAAAGCACGTATACATAGTATACAGGAACGCGATGTTTTCGTTAATCGGTATAGTACACGGCAATTGACTATCCTGTATACGCACATGACTATGAAAAATCAGAGGTGTGCACAAGATTCGAACTTACGACTAATATTTTGACAGTCGTGTCTAATCCATTTTAAAGAGTCCACTACGCACTTTCCACATGACACACTCATATATAATAATGTTACCATATACATACCTACTTATTTCATAACTAGAATACTCTACCTTAAACCTTTCAAGGATATTAGTATTAACTATTTAGTAATAATTAACCCCGGTTTTTTTTAAACCTACATATGCACCGACTATATTTCTAACTAAAAACGTCCATTCTGCAAGTTAAAAACTTAAGGCCGGTAGCCAGTTATGCGGGGAGACGGGGCATGAAAGAGGGAAAGGGTCATCAATGTAAACAAATAATACCCGGGGGAAGCTGGGCAGGGTCGCTATTATACACATATAAATTGAATGAATCAGAACGGACTACCAACTAATTGATTTATTCGATGAGTCAAAGGTTTCTCGGAGTGTTAGCACAGGTAAAACTATGACTGATTACGCGACCTTTGCTTTATAAGCTTAGATGAGTAATTAAATAGAGCAAATTTCAAAATGGCGTCTGAAAATACGTAATCCAGCTTAAATACGTCTCACTGGACCGCCGGGCCTGTCCACCGGGCATTAGTGAGAGGGGTTAGGTTATAATCTACAAATTTAATCATATCATAAATTAACACGGTCGTTTACGATTTTATTAAGAAAAATTATTAATTTCAACTGACTGGCTACCTCATCAATGACTCCCGCCATATCGACTATCGCCATAACGGATTCCTGAAATTATTTTAAGCGAACGGCATAAAATTTGAAAGCTACCACAGTAGCGACGCTAAGGCAAAGGGTAGTGGGACGATCGCCTGAAACAAAGGGTGCCGCAGGCCTAATCTTTTTTCTTTTATTCCTGTCCTTTCCCCACCAATGTCGCCTAGGGCAGCGACATTGGTAAAAGGTCACTGGTGTTTCGACAGATTATACTATGTATAATCTTTACAAGAGCATTTCGCTTATCATCAAGAGCAATGTACTGTGCAGTTAATTTAATAAATAAATTACACCCAACAGTCACATAGTCCTAACCCTACACTAAGATCGAGTCTTGTGTTGTAGGTATCAGGAACTACAAGGGACTTTTCGGACTCACAAACACACAGACCCGAAAGAAATATTTGTGGGCCGCACAAACATTTCTATTTCTGTTCTGTTTCACAGGCGGCGTCTAACCGACTGCGCCACGGAGGTGATTAATTACATGACGTTTTAAAATTATCTTCATATCTGTAATTGAACTTAAGAAGCAATTTAGCAGCGTTACTATCGACCACAGCAACGAGAAACCCCAACTCCTTGAGAGTTCAAACATTTATTTATCATGAGGTAAAGAAACATTAAGTATCGTCATTTAAAAAACAAAGTGTTCAATAACCGACACCTTTGCCACAGTAATTATAATTATTGTATAAAACATTTACATATCAAAATAAATTGTTTGTTTTTTAAACTGTACGACACATGTGTTTGACGTTTTAGTTGAGTTAGCGTGATATGCCTTGTTATGAAGCGAAAGGTCGCACGTTTGGCGCCTGTTTTTTAGTACTCAGGTATTTTCTACAAACACAACTTTTTTATTTATAGTGCATTAGATCGTGACAGAAGACCTTGCTTTATAATTATTATTTCAGAACTCTTTTGAAATTGTATTTATGTCGTCTATTGGTAGGTTATTTTTCTCTTTACTGGAACAAAGAGTTACATAAAAACATTATTCTATCTGCCAAGGGGTTGCTACCTACTGATCTCCGAACTTATTTACGTCCCCAGAAGTAATGAGTCGAGTCGCTAAAGCACAAATTCTAATTCAGCTGAAGTGGACGATTGATGCAATGCAGTTTGCTAACAAACTGCGGGTTGAATAAAAACCTTGCCATGTTTATATTATTTAAAGAGGAAAAAGTAAAACAAAACACATATATTTTCTCTTTTTTTATGTGTTACATTTATTTCCGCATAATAAATCAACAACAATTATTTTAATAATTCAACTTCGCAAATCTCTTAATTTTATATTGTTGTCGTTAACATTATAATAAACGTACGACACGGCTTACAAATAGAACTGAAATACATTCTTTCTGTTACTGTACATCGGCACTTATGACATACATAGTGGTATTTTTCTCAAACAGTACGAAACCATTAGAAAAAGTGTGTGTAAATTATCTTTAAATAATGTTTATGTAAAATATTTAGATTCTTAACATTAAAATATCTTCGATGCATAATTCTAGAATTACCTTCAAAATGAACAGAATATGAATCCAGAAAACCAGAGACGAACTAGGCTGATCACGAGAATAAAAAAAAGGTTTGCATGCATGGAGGTTCTAATCAATTTGTCATTGGAAGCAGATCTGCTCGTGATTTTCGATCAGTGCTAATTAACATCCACCTGGCGAATCATAAGCCTGACATGTGTCAAATACAAACAGGTTTTTTGGCGATGCGGAACTGTGTGGCCTATTTTCACCGGCATTTTTTGTTCATTCTCATTAGATGAGATTAGTATAGAAAGTAATGAAAGTTTGTTATGCTGAATTCGTGGGGGTCGTCGATAACGTGTAGAATGTATTGCCACGATTTACTGTTATAGAATAATAAATTCCATACAGTGGAATAAAATTATGGTGAGTGTAGTAGTTGTAATAGTACGATGTCGGTACTTTTTGCAAAGGTAACTGTGGCTAAAAATTCAACCTCGTGGTATCGTTGAAGGGTTATCAAATTTTCTCTATTGTATTTCCGAACCAGTTAAGGAATTTTTAACAATTAATTAGTATTACCACTCTCAATCGTACTCTCGATTGTAGAATAGGCCCGTGCCCTGCAGTGGGACGTATATGGGCTGAAACAGATTACTATTACTAATATTGCTTGAAAGGCCGGAAGGTACTCCCCATTTCCCAGATTTGTGACATTTTTTTTTCTCATCATTGTAAATGCAAGAAGGATCACACGGTTGGCAACAACAGTACTTATACATTATACGTCAATTAACTAAATGATTAAAAACTGTTTAGTCTATTTTACCTCCTTAGACCTAGGCCATAGATTTTCTAATAATAAACAATACACAATCTAAGGAAAACAACAGCTCATGCTACCATGATTTATAAATACATAACGACGTAAATAGCTCGGTTGCGTCTTTAAAAGTACCTAAGGTTTATGCAAAGTGCCACAATTCGCTTCCACTTAAAAAACGTTTCTTCAATTTTCCCCCTACTTAAGTGGAATTTGCGAGTAGTTTAGAATAATGGCTTGCATTTCCTCGTCCCTTCTAGGTCAGTAATGCAACAACATAGGAAGTTTGTCAAGGCGTTTTCCTACTATACACGCAAAACTTCTTCCGACAACCTTCTTACACGCTGACCTAATTAAGAGCCAAATATGTAAACGACCACATAAACACAATGACACTGTTTATTATTTATACTTTATTATTCTGGCTTAATAAGATGACTTCACTGCACGTGACACTGACCAATGATTTTCTCCCGCTATTTAGGTGATAGTTTAACGCCAAAGAACATCAAATATAAACTAATGACTTATTTTTTAAATTATTTAAATGTGACTCCATTAATCTTAAACTCCAAATAACACTATCGTATAAAAGTCTCGTTATAAGTTATTACCCCATTGTTAACTCTCATAAATATAAACCTTAGTGGTTTCCTAATGTTATCTACTAACAAATATTATATATATGTATTCTTAAGCATGTTAAATAAATGAAAGAAAAATCACAAAAAGACTACAAAGAGGCAACAAGACACCTTATGGTAGTAAGCACATTGAAATCCAAGGAGAGTATCTTATATCCAGAGATGGAGAGGATCCCTCATCCAGAGACAGATAACTCTCGCCTCCCAATGACTCGCAACCGAAACAGAACAAGTTGAATTAGAAAGGCGGCACACTTGGTATACGAGGGGCGATCAAAAAGTAATGATAATAAGTATAAAAAAACAACGATTGTAGTTTAAATTTAATTTATTTTTCTACATAGTCTCCTAACAAGTCGATACATTTAGTCCAACGTTTCTCCAAACCTAAAATACCCTTTAAAAAAAAATCTGTATCTTGACTATCCCAAAATGCCTCTACAGCATCCATCACCTCGCTATCATCCTCAAATTTCTTGCCCCTGAGGTGTTCCTTGAGCCTAGGAAATAAATGAAAATCGCTGGGGGCTAAATCTGGAGTATAGGGCGGGTGTTCGACCAGTTCGAAGCCTGCTTCTCGAATGGCAGCGATCGCAACTTCGGCTCTGTGTGCAGGAGCGTTGTCCTGATGAAACAGGACTTTCGCTCGGAGTTTGCCCCGTCTTTTTTCCTTTATGGCGTCTCGCAGTCGTCTTATTTGATCAGCGTAGTAGGAGCCCGTAATAGTAGCTCCCTTTTCTAGGTAATCAACCATTATGATTCCCTGAGCATCCCAGAAAACGGACGCCATAACCTTGCCCGCCGAGCTCGAGACTTTGAACTTCTTAGGAGTCGGTGAGGATGGCCTTTTCCAAGTCATCGATTGTTGTTTGGTCTCCGGATCAAAATGATGGATCCATGTTTCGTCCATGGTCACAAATCGTGACAAAAATAATTCTTGGTCAGCCTGGAACTTTGCAAGTTTGGCTCTTGAAATGTCAACTCGCTTTTTCTTTTGTTCGTCCGTTAACATTCTCGGGACCCAACGCGCGGAGACCTTCTTCATATTCATTTTGCTGGTCAAAATGTTTTGGATGCTGCCATATGAGATCCCTGTGACCTCAGCTAAATGTCTGATGGTTACTCTTCGGTCTGCTAACACGATATCTTCGATTTTTTTCACGTTTTCCTCCGTGAGGGACGAGGTTGGGCGTCCCTCGCGATGTTCATCTTCTGTGGATGTTCTACCCAACTTAAACTCTTTGTACCACCGTGCCACCGTAGAATATGGAGGAGCAGAGTCCCCCAGTGTCTCCACCAAATCGGCGTGTACCTCTTTGGTAGACATTTTTTTCAAACAGAGGTACTTGATGACGCATCTCACTTCGTGTTTCTCCATTTTCGTGTTGTCGCTCCGACTGCTGGTATTCAAATGAATGTAGCTCCTCCAAATGACGTCCTATTTATACAATTTTTTAGCTGGGAAGTGGTGAAGGACTGAAGAAGCGAAATGTTTTTTTTTTAATTTTTATCTTTATTAGAATTACCCGTTTATCATTACTTTTTGATCACCCCTCGTATTATGATGGGTTTCCGCCATCGTATCGGATATCAATATCCTTCCACTAGTTATAGCGTTTCCAGCTATGTTCCCGAATGAATCACAGCAACAAAACTGTTATATTACATCGGTTTTCTATACGGAGTTCCTGTTAAACTATTGATAAGAAAGACCTACAGAGCCAATAGCTCTACCGCTTCTAGTAATGATACTAGCATGATATGATTTAAATAATAAACGTTAATAGGCGCAAATATGTTTCATTACTCATTGTGGTGACAACAGTTGAATAAGGCTACAAAAAGAGGTGTGACAAATATCGAAACATAAAAATATTAATATGCATGTATATGTAACTTCGTGTAGTAAATTAAAGGGAACTTGCGAAGGTGTTTTGTCATATGTCCATTTAAGCCAAGTCCATTTATGCTGTCCAAGATTTTGCAAATAAAATCTTTTTTTAAATACAAATGTTAAAAATTGTATCTTAAATTATACTGATTATATCATAATTGGATTAAAAGAACACGCAAGTATCTTTCATAACCAAATTACCCCTTCGTACACCTTGATGGTCTTGCCAACATTAAAGAATATATAAAAAAAATAATGTTGTAAATATCAACTCTCAATGTGTATAAGAGTATTATAAAATCACTAAAATACAGAATAATAAATATTTTATTCATCTTTTTCCTTTTTAGGAGCCGAAAGTATCCTTTTACCAAAAAGGTAATTTATGGACTGAATAAACCTTTTGTTTATTTCTGACTAGCGGTTAAGCCCGGTTTCACCTGGGCGCAGGTAGTTTTTGACTTCAGTCCACTTCAATAAGGCACTATTTGGTGTACAATTTTTTTTAAAACTTAATGTGACCGCCGTCGACATATTGGTTTTCTCGTCCCGTTATATCCCTTCTGTCCCATGACGAAAAACATGCAATCCTGTCCTCTCTTGTCCCGTGCCATCATTTCAAATTCAAGAGTAGCAAATATGTATATTTGAACTCCTGACTCATCCAACGGGAACAGTACATGTTTTTCGGGGTAAAAAGTAGCTTATGTCCGTCTCCATGGTCCAATATATCTCTATGTAAAATTTCATCGAAATCAGCTCTACCATTTTAGCATGAAAACGGAACATACATACACCAGATTTTCTTTATATGTTTTTGTAATCTGCGGAAACTGTTGTGGATTGTGTAATTTTAGTTGTTGTTAATTTTATGTTATACTGTATTTGTTGTTTCTCAAATAAAATAAAATACATACATACACGCTTTCGCATTTATAATTTTAGTAGGGAAAAGTTTTTTCAATGAACGCTTGCTTAGAAAAATATCCGTTTAAATTACCAAGGAATGCAAATTATTATTACAGTTGTGGCATCCATAATAATATCTAGTAATATAAATAAGTATTTAGTATAGTTATTATTTTGATAATGATGTTGCACAAAGTAATAGAATAATATTAGCAGATATAGAAAGAATAATTACTTTAAAAAAGTAAAAGTAACAAAACACTGCCGATAAAATCTTCCTCTTCAGCCAATCTTCAGCTGTTGGAATAATGCAATTGCAGATACAAACTTATTTCTTTCACCGAATAATTTCCGTCATCGAAAGCGACGGACCGTTAACCTTTTTTTATTGTTGCCAGTACTATCCAAATATAGTAAGTAGATCGAATATTGATAACAACATTAACAGCAGTCTTTAACTAATTATAGTTAATTTATGTACAGTTACTTTCACTGGCGGTAGGCCTCTAATATTTGAGAGGCCGCCTGGGAAGGTCGCCGCAATGTCTATTTCTTCCGCCAAACAGCAGTGTAAATACACTGTTGTGTTTCGGTTAAAAGCATATTATATCCAGAGTAACTACTGTACACATTGAGACTTAAGGTCTTATGTCTCAGAATGGCGAATGGAAAAAAGGTACAGTTGTTTAAAATGTTACTTTTGCTTGGCGTGTTAAAATGATGTGATCTAAAGCAATAATAATTTTAAGTCATAAGTTAATTAATGTAGCATTAATATTAAAGCAAGTTTGTTAAAAAATAATAATAATGATTGAAGTCTATAACATGCTAAGATAGCATGCCATTAAAAGTTTTTCACAAGCATAAAAATTAAAGTTGTAAACCATGCAGATAAATGATTATGGATTTCAATATTTTATCACTACCTTGTCTATTCATAAACTAATAACTATGCGAATACTTGAATAATTAAATCGAAGGTTCACAAGAGGTTGCAGCTGGTTAAAAACATGTGCCTTGCCGGCACTGGATACATCTCGTCAACAAAAACATTGAGCGTAGGTGTTTAGAGGATTATAAAAACTCGTTTTCATTCAGTAATCATTTGCAATAATAACATTTATACCTCGATATACATTATAAATACAGCACATGCCTTTGTTCTTTTAATATTTGGAAATACAAATTAATAATCTAATGAATCTTCTATGTAAAGCCATTGGAATATGTTGTTTCTTGAGATTTACATTTTTTCACAGAGATGTCTAATATACAACGGAATAAAACTAAAATAAAGTTAAACAACATGTTTTTTCCTAAATATCACAGCCAAATCTAAACCTCTTTCTTAGCCATAAGCAGTACTCTCACTGTAGTACTCTCACAAAATATAAAATAGCCTTCTAGGAACAACCTGCGTCCAACGACCTCTTATGACTAATGATGGTGGATCCACTTTACATTGCCTTACTAGGCCTTCTTGCGCGGGGTTGCCGGTAGAACTTGTATGGTAGTGACTAACTTGTACTCTAGAATTTATCTGCCATTGACATCTACGGATTGTTAAAAGTGAAAGTGGCTTAAAAAGAGAAGGTACTCTCCTTACGGTAGGTAGTGATCTGGTTATGCTCGACCCCTGGAACTGCGAAGGTCCATGAGCTACAGTGACCGCTTACCATCAGGAGGCCTGCAAGTTCGCCTGCCTGCAAAATTCAATAAGAAATAAAATAAATAAATAACTTTAATCTTATAAGTATAGTACAAATGTTAAATTATAAATAATCTACTGGTGGTAGGTCTCTCATATGTGAGAGGCCGCCTGGATAGGTACCACCGCAATGTCTATTTCTTCCGCCAAACAGCAGTGTAAATGGACTGTTGCGTTTCGGTTAGAAGGATATTATGGCCAGAGTCACTACTAGATGAATTGAGACTTAAAATGTTATGTCTCAGGATGACGAGCCCAGTGGAATGCAAAGCATTGCTTTGTAATTCAAGGTGCTGTTTGGTTTTGCTACTGTTCATGAGTAGTCGTATCGCTTACCATCAGGCGAATGGCATGCTCGTCTCGCCATTCATACCAAAAAACAACAAACAACTGTTTTTTTTAAATAGGTACGATTATAGCGGTTAATAAATAACTATGAATAAATTATCGAGGTTAAATAAAACTAATTTGTTCGGGCCGTGAATTTTTTACTCCATCTGGCATAGCAATCAATTAGATTGTCATACCATAACAGATGACAATCCAGCCTACTATCGAACAAATATTATTTTATCTGGGAACAATGGCACATGACATCATCATAAACATCTGTAGAGACAAAATAAATAATCCGTCATCTTTTAATGCTGTAAAACAACAAAACAATAGGTATTATCAAAAGAACTTACATATTTTGTGTTTATTCCAATAATTGTAGTTGCTAAATACTTTAACAGTAAAGAAAAACATAGAGACATGCCAATGCTATTAAGTAAGAATTTATATCGTATGTGAAATAGCCTATCAGCTATCCATCATATATCACATATTTACGAGTATAATTTAGTAAGCGTGTCTTTTAAAACAAATATTACCTACAAAAATACCTATTTAGATTGAAGACGTATTATTGCACAATATGTGTAAGTGTAGAGTTATTTTGAGGATAAATAACATTGCATTTATTTCTTAAATCAGGTATACATACTTGTATCTTCAAATACGTACTCATAAGGAGACGGATCAAGGTAAACGACGATACACTATATTTTTTATTTTGAATGGTACTTATTAAGTTCCATGTTATGAACATTGATGACCGGGATTGACCATTTACAATTCAATATCAAAGTACCTTTTTGTAATTAAGATGAACTAAGTACTAAATGATTTTTGTCTTGTTTTTCTTTTTGATCTGTTTTTATGTACCTTTTTTTTTTTTTTTTTTTTTTACGAGGGCAAAAACTGTTTATGGTCCTCTTCCTACAGCCCTGGGGGAGGGATGTAGGAAGGATGTGTCGGGGTCACCGGCCTTCCAACCCGGCTTTGAGATGTTAATGCCGAGCTGGGTCCCTAACGCTTATATCCTACGCCGGCATACCGACCAAAACCCCTCGATGGCCCTCTTCGCGCATATTAGGATGACTGCGGTCTCTGCTAGCGTGATTCGCCTGGTACTATTCCGCAGTCAACCTATGCAGTTCGGAGACCTCTAGCCCCCCCTTCATCCATAACAGAGGGACACGTACGTGTCCCCTTTAGCCCTATTCGGGCGTTCGCCTCGGGATTACTTTAAGGAGGGTGCCCCCCAAAAGCACCCAATAATCCCAGTGGTCCCTTTTAGTCGCCTTCTACGACAGGCAGGGAATACCGTGGTGGAATTCTTTTCGCCCCCTTGCCACAGGGCGGGGCGCCAGGACTAATTGTCGCCATTAAACTGGCGCCGTCTTCTCCGATGTCTTTGCCGACGGGCGGGATCGGTTCTATCGCGATCCCTTTCTGCGCTCTCTTTCTGTGAGATAACTCGCTCACAAAAAGAGAGCACCGCCTGCCACGACCTTCGATTCCCGACCATTGAGACAATAACGGCCGGGAGTGTAAGGTCGTCCCCTACAATAGCGCGTAGAGCGCTGCGTTCTTCTTCCCAGGCTGGACATTCCATCAGTGTATGCTGGGCTGTGTCGTCTGGGCAGTTGTCACAGTGGTGACACACGGCGGACTCCTCTTTCCGTGCCACTCGCCACAGGTAATGTCCAAAGCAGCCATGCCCGGACAGTATCTGTGTCGAGCGGAAAGTCAGTGCGCCGTGGCGCCTGTCCATCCATTGGTCGAGGACAGGACGCACTGCCTCGACTAATCTAGCACCAGCACTGGGGTTTTCCAGCCTGGTTTGCCATTCCTCCACGGCGGCTCTGCGGAAGGAGGCTTTTTTTGCCTCGATCTCCCTCAGGACCGGCATTGCCCCACGGCCTATGGCCTCTTCCCGCCAATGATATGTGAGTGACAGGGATTTGGCATCAAGATCCCAAGGCAGGGTACCGGCCATAACGCAGGCCGCCTCATGGGAGATCGTGCGGTAGCCCCTGATCAACCGCTGCGCCAGGGCGCGCTGAGGCCTTCGTAACAAAGCAACACAGCTGGCGCGCAGGGACTCAGCCCATACTGGGCATCCATATAAAGCCATGGACCGCACGACTCCCATATGTAACCTTCGGCAAGGGTCTCCTGGACCTTCCAGGTTAGGGAGCAGGTTGGCTAGTGCGCCTGCTACCCTCAGCAACTTGGGTTGTAGCACCGAAAAATGTGCGCGGAAGTCCCATCGGCTGTCAAGAAGCAGCCCAAGATATTTGAGCTTAGAGCCGATGGGAATGTGCACGCCCTCGACTACTATTTGTGCCCCAACAGGTGGCACTTTCCGAGGCCCGTGAAAGCAGATGGCCTCGGATTTATGAAGGGCCACCTTGAGGCCCAATTGCCGGATCCGCCTCGCCACCTTGCTTGTGCCCGCCGAAGCGAGGGTTGCGGCTTCCTGGAAGGTCACACCTGACGCTGTTACGAGTGTGTCGTCAGCGTAACAAATGACGTCGACGCCTCGGGGATTGGTACCACGGAGTACCCAGTCGTACCCAATGTTCCACAGAAGTGGGCCAAGGACCGAACCCTGTGGAACACCGCAGGACATTGCTCTTCGGTGCCATCCATCTGAGCCCGGATACACTACGTATCTGTTTGACAGGTATGAATGCACCAAGTTCTGGAGATATGGGGGCACCCCGTGGTATCTCAGTGCTGCTTCTATGCAGGGCCAGGGCAGAGAGTTAAAAGCGTTGGCAATGTCGAGTGACACCGCCACAACGCATTTGCCCTGGGTCACTGCATCTTCCGCTATTGCTTTGACCCGCAGAATAGCAGAGATCGTTGAACGACCGCGCCGGAACCCGAACTGGACGTCCGCCAAGTCCGGGCCGACACTTTCGAGGTGCTCAACAAGGCGCGCATGAATTATGCGTTCGAAGAGCTTGGCAACCTCGTTGAGCAGCACGATGGGCCGGTAAGCCGATGGTGCTTCTGCGGGTCGTCCTTCTTTCTTGAGCAGGACCAGCTTGCCTGTTTTCCACTTTGATGGAAAATGGCCCTGCTCGAGACAAGCGGAGAAAAGACCGCAGAGCCTGGCCCCCAGGAATTCGACCACTAGCACCCAGATACGTCCGGGGATGCCGTCGAGTCCCGGGGCAGAGTTTTTACTCCGCAGTCGTAGCACTGCTCTTTCTAATTCCCCGAGCGACACAACCAGGGGTGATTCCCCTGGGGGCTCCCTTGCCGAAATGGTTATCGATGTCACCAATGAGTTGTCATTTTGAGATGGCAGTCTTGGTGGCATCGATGGAGGAACAACATTGTCAGAAGCCGGGAAGAGGGCGGCAACTACGTCTATAAGGAGCTCTGGCTGCAGACTCTGGGTTAAGGGAGGCGCCGATGGACGCAGCTTATTCAAAGCCAGGCGATAAGGACGCCCCCATGGATCCCGGTCCAATGTCCCCATAAACTCCTTCCATGCGGTAGCCTTTGCCCTCTTTATGGCTACTTGCAGCGCTCTTCTAGCCTCTTTATAGAGACCGTGAAACATCCGCTCTTGGTCCACGTGGTTAGGCGAGCGTGTTCTGCGTCGTCTGTGCCTAGAAACTCGGCGGCGTGCCACCACACAATCTTGCCGTAGCTGCGCGAGCTCCACCGACCACCAGTACACCTGTCGCCGAGGTGGGAGGCGCTGGATCCGAGGCATAGCCGCGTCACAGATATGCGACATTGCTGCCCCAAACCATTCTACCTCCGCCTCAACCTGCACCGGACTGACTGGCGAAGGAAGCCACGCTTGGACCTGGGCGGCTAATTCCAAGGCCTCTCTATCGAGGCGCTTCAACGCCCATCGTGGGGAGCAGCCCCTCGGGGTAGCGACTCTTCTCCTGGATTGAGTGGTAGTGGTCATAGATATGTCAAACCTGATATATCTATGGTCTGACATTGTCTCCACGTCAACGAGCACTTCCCAGCTTCGTACTCGGCGTGCAATTGTTTGACTGGCGAAAGTTATATCCACTACCGATCCCCCATTGTGTCGCACGCACGTTTGCACCGAACCCTGATTGAGAACGACTAAGCCAAGGGAAGTCACCCATTCCTCCAGAACCCTACCCCGCGCGTTGGTTGTCGTTGAACCCCAGGCTGGTGACTTAGAATTAAAGTCACCGGCAACGATTACAGGGTAAGGTTGACTTTGTGAGACCAAGGACCCCAACCGAGTGAGAAAGGCTTCGAACTCAGATAGGGGTCTGTTAGGAGAAAAGTACACTCCAATAATCCAAACGTCTCCCAATAGAGCCGCCACGCATCCTCGGTCCTTTAACACTTTTGTGAAAGGCGGGGTGTTGGCAGCACCATTGGTTATTAGAGCCACTAAACCGTCAAGGTCGCCAGCCCAATCGTCGCGGGGCTGGATATTGTGCGGTTCAGCTACTATCGCCACGTTGACCAACCACTGCGCCATGGTTTGTGTAAGCAGACTTTGCGCACCAGAGCAGTGATTGACATTCGCCTGAAGGATTTTCATCGCCATTATTGGGCGACCTCCATTGACTCAATCTCGGCCCGCGGAGGGTAGACAGGCTGCGACTGGGTCACGGCCTCAGCTGCAGTCTTTCTTTTGCTTTTCTTTATGTGAGTGCGGCGACTAGCTTTAGTCTCACAAGCCTTGCTACCGATCACATGTTCTGCAGGTTTATTCGCCGCCGCACATAGAACGCATTGCGGCGCTGATGTACATTCCTGCGCCTTGTGACCTGGTTTACCGCAACGGTAACAGAGGTCACTGCGGTCGATTTCAGCAGTACAACTTTCCCGGACGTGTCCCAGCTCAAGGCACCGGAAACATCGTAGTGCCCTTGGCTCCAACACAGAAATTCGAGCCGCCGACCATCCTACTAAGATCCGCCCTGCTTTGACCACCTTCTCCGCCGCCTTCAGGGGGGCTCTCAAGTCTCAGCCAGACAACGCCTTGTCCGAAGCGGTTTGACCGCACCTTTCCTATTTTAATAACGTCTGTTGGACACGTTGCCACCTTGGCAAAGGCCTGTACAACCTTTTCTGGGGTGACTGATTCGTCCAGTTCCGAGATTCGTAACTCTGCCATTTTTACGGGCCGAGCAACGCGTATGTCTTCAGAACCGCAGAACGCCTCCTTTAATTTAGAAGCGAGGGTGTCAGCTTTCGCTTCATTTTCGGGACCATGAACCTGTAGAATGGTCGCACCTGTGACGGCCCTTCGAAATTTAACCGAACGAATGCCAATACTAGCGAGGTCCACTCGCGCTTGCGCCTCGGCAATCACTCGGCCGTAGGTCATTCCCTTTTCCTTCGCTGCTGGTGCCAATGTTAGTGTTACCGCGGCGGATCTAGGTATGCGTAACTTTGGCATCGTTTTGTTCGGTTGCGGTGGTTGTTGCACTGCAGGTACGGATCCAGTGGTAGTTTGCTTCTTCTTCTTGCCTCGCCGTGCCACCACTGTCCATGGCGTCTCCAAGCATGTGGGTGCAGGGGGCAGTGGTCGGGGGGCCGGCGGGATGGGTTCAGGTATTAGCCTCTGTCCTTTTTTTCCCTTACGGGAGTTTTGGGACGGTGTAGAGAGCCCCGTATGCTCAGCCGGGATTGCGAGGGTAGATGAAGCCCCTGGGGGCTCCTGCTCCCTTCTTCCGCTACTCCTCTTAGGTCTTCGAGCAGACTCAGCGATAACTACCGATTTTGATGGCAGTCCCTGGGAGCCATTGCACAATGGGACCTCTCCAGACACTCCAACAGCAGAGGAACTGTTAGCCCGGTCGGCAGCCAAGGGGGGGCGTAAACACGGCTCAGGAAGCAGCCGGCTCTCCAGTGCATCATGCCGTGCAGTGAAAATGTTCATTAGTCTGGCCACTTCTGCTTTATTGTTGGCTACATCGCCAGCAAGTATAGTCATCTGGTTGTGGAGGCTAGCATTCTCCGCTCGCAGGTGGGCGACTTCCGCTTCCAGTCGGAGGTTCTCAGCTGACGTGGGCATGTCCGCCAGTTCTTGTATCTCTTTGCTGACATCCTTTAGGAGACGTGCGTACGTGCCCTTGAGGCTGCCAGCCTTTTCTGCGACCTTGTGGATCGCGTCCGCTATGGTATGGAGCCTTTTCTGTTTCAATGGCCCTGTATTTTCTGTGTCTGTGGACACTTGTGCTTCCGATGTTATCAAGTCCTGCCGATATGATTTGACTATTTCTTCAATTTCATAGTCCGCTTGTGCTTTGGTGACGTAGGCAGCTCGTCGACCCCGGCCTCTTGTCGTGGTTGCTGGAATCTTCGCCACTGGTTCCGATGCGTCGTCGCTTGTGAGCGACGTTCTCGAGCATGAGCGTGAACGAGATCGGTCGGATTGATCCGACGTACGCGCCCAAAAACGCCCTCTTCTCGGTCGTGATGACGTCCGCCTTTGCCCGGATTGGACAGAGGCGGGCACCTCGTTCGACACGTCTCGTGCTGGCTCCGAGCTCGCTTTCTCGTCGCCATCCTTGCAAGGCTCACACCTTGTAAACTCCGCCTGTAAAACAGGCAACTTCTGCGTCTTGTTATAGGGTTTTTTAAAAATTGGTTCCATATTTAGTCCCACGAGTGTGGGGGAAATAAAAAGTCCGCCCAGGCAGTGCCCCCTGTACCTGGGTAAGCCTAGCGTGACCCGCCAAGAGAGTCGGCCGGTACTCTGGCGGGGGTCGCACTAAAGACTGAGCTACCCGTCAGCCATGCATCCCCTCGCGGTGCGCCGCCGCTTGGGATTCGGGGTAACTTTTTAAAGAGGTTTTCTCCCTCGTAGTCCGGGCGATTAAGCCAAGACCCTCGGTCCGGTCGAATTGCGAGACATGACCACAACCTTCGAACGGATTACGAGATCGCGGTGACAACATACGTTGTCTGCCCAACGACGGGGTTCACCCGACGGAGCCCGCCTAGATCCCTGGAAATCAACCAGGTGGCTCAATAATATGAGTCCAACGAGTAAGAAGAGACTGACACCACCGTGACGGGTGCCATCCTCCTTGATGGCTACCAATGAATGGTGGGGTCAAGCCACTTTTCTACTCTGTCAGGAATTCGCCGTCGAGCAGCATGGTTGCCACACCCATGATGCCCGCCGTTGCCCAGGGTACACCGCGTGGAGGATCCTGACTCGTACCCCTGTTTTTATGTACCTACTTCACTTATTCAAAACTCATGTTGTATTGTGACCTATCCCACCAGATTGGTTGTTATATCCTATAACCTAACTCTTGAGTCAGGCCTTTGATACCAAGCTCTTGTTACGCCCACATTCGCTTGTCTTCATTAAGCTGAGAAATCGTACACCGTACAATGCTGCGTAGTTACTCAAGTGTCTTCTTTCTCTGCTAACCGGTTTAATAATTTACACAGCATTGTACACCATAAGCACTACTGAGTTGGTGCATCATTACAACATTCTTACTAATACACGAGTATATACGAATGTGAATTTATTTGTTTTTTTTTTTATGCTTTTACACCCAACTGCTTAAGCGATCTGTATTGTCTGTATTGTCCATACACGTTGTCAGGGGTACGCAAAATGACATAGGTTTAGCAGAAAAAAGGTACTATTCCCAAAGATAACTTTAAGACGATTGTCTGACAAGGGTCCTACTTACATGAATGCCTTGGATATTGGATATGGTATTGTACGAAAATATAATATCAAAAGAATCTGCTTCAAGAATAGCTCAACCACGAAACCGAAACCGCGAGCAAAAACTAGTAGCACAATAATTTATGCATAAAGAAGCTAGCAAGCGGTTCTATTGCAAGTGGCAAGTATCTCCGCCGTCGACGAACACTGCAGCCGTTTCATGTGTATTCCCGAGGGAGTGGTATAGGCTTTTGAGTATAAAGAGGGCGAGGAATAGGTAATAGGCAGGGGTTTGCATAACAGCATCGCTTTGCTGTAGTAAATGTAGGAGACTTTGCATAGATAAGGCGCATTAATAGAGCCTTAAGCTTGTAAAAAGCTAATTGTTGTATGATTATTAAAAGAGACATATATCACGATTTTTGAGTCACAATAAACGTTGAATAAGATGGTTCCAATCCGGATAGTTACTAATATTCTACTACCAAAAAGAAATGGCCCTGTGTCGTGTTATGACCTACACATCTTTCTATTAATTCAATCAAGCACTCTGCGCCATATGTCTTGGCGATCACGCTAAGAGTGCTAGCTGGTAAAGAAAAAGTAAGCTGATTAAATCCATGTTGCTGAAATACGGGTGGTCAGATGTTCCGTAGGCGTCATATTGCTGGATGGAGTTCTGAATATAGGCAACTACAAAATAAAACCAATACCAGAAAAGATCACAGATGTTATCAGACAGTTCCTACGTTTAAATAGAAAAATGCTGTACCTGATTCAGGGTCAAGAAACCATGCCATCATGGCACCCCTATTGACATGGATTCATGGATCAGGGATTACTAAAGATCTCGCAAGACAAAATATCGACCCAACAACGATCCACAGCAGCGAATAAAGGACGATTATGAAAGCCGACCCCAAATAGAAGTGGGAAAATCGAAGGAAGATGGTGGTGGTGCAAGCATCGCGCTTCAATATCGGGGATTGATATTGATCTATCCAATTGAGTGAATACCTTTTCGTTTTCGCTTTAAAAGCATCAATAAAGACGTCATAAACGTCTTTATTTTTTTACAAAACACGAATTAGACATAGAATCGTTTGAAATGTCATTCATATTTGTAAACAATTGTGAGTATTTTAATAGTGGTAAAACTCGTTCTCTAGAATGTCCGAAATCGACAGTGGTTCCGATCGTTTTATAATTATGCAATATTTGTCAGGTAGATGCAATCAAATAGAGATTGGTATGTGTATGTGTAAAGAAATTACAAAACATTATATTATTGCAAATTCCTCACACTTAAGTATTTACAAATATTTATCTGGTTAAGGTTGCGATGAGACATCCACTACATTCAGTGTGTGAATATGATGAAGATGAATATTAATAAATGGATAAATAACTTTCATCGTTTTTGGCGCAACGTTTATATTATGATTTACCATTTTCGTTCAACCCACGAACAAGTAACGATTGATGCTGCTTAAAAACTGAGATACTTAGTGCATAATTTAAACGGTTATATAATAATATTTCAAATTGCCTGAAAAACCATTGGCACTCCTTAACAATATAATTAATGAAAGAAACTAATGAGACACTTGAAAAAAGAACAGTACCGTGTAATACCAAGCCAATTTATTATTTTTACACTTGCAGAATTTTCTAATTGTTGTAATCCTTGGAACAAAGGGGCAAAATTAATATTCGATGGCATATTATTGGTATAATTAGAAAAACATTGAGAAGTGTAGAATGATTAGCGTGAACATATGACAGTGATGTCATCCCGGCCTACTACCTGAGAATTCTAAACAGGTAATACTGTTCGCAACAAATAGTAATGATTTCATTGTTGATGATGCATGAGATTACAATTAGAATATTGATAACGGTGACATATCTTCCGTTAGGACCCAATCTGTATTACATTAGAATCGCGGCCTTGGTGACGTCATGACCCGGATATAAATCAAATACAAGACTTGAATTCTCATGCTTAATACTGGTCTATTCATCTTGTTCGTCCTGCCTTTATTCTATTTCGTAGGGTCCGCGTAACCTGATTTCTTGAGGCAAATAACAGAATAATTTAGCTTATAACTTTACGAGTGACGTCTACTTGACACCATCCCTCTCGCGAATTGGTAACGATTTAATACTGGGGGGTTACTCTATACTCCGACACGACGACGAATGTTCGAACTTCGTACATAAAACTGTAGGACTATGTCTAAACACTTTATAAAATGTGCGAATCCTCCGCCGCACGTCATAAACTTACACTAATTCGGAGTGAATAATAAGTTTCATAGGGAAAAGTACTGATTTTTAGAAGTGGAAATCTTTTATTTTATACGTGGACGTCGAACGTTCGACTATTCCAACTTGTGTCGGAGTATAGAGTAAGCCCCCTTGCCTGACTTCATATACTCGTATAGATAAGATCATAAAAAACGCTGGTGAAAGACTTTTCGTGTCTGATCCTATAGTAAATATAATATAATGTCAATAATCTTTAATTAAATAACATGATATCGTTTTTACAACAGGATTTAACAACTAAAAACAAACAAAAGAAATGAAAAATTACATACAAAGTAAACCCTGTTTAAGTAATCCTTGTAACTGTCACGTTTTGGAATTAGCCGTTGTACATCCGGTCTTGAAATAGTCTGTATAGCTGTGTACGATCGATAGACATCTCTCTTAATTATCGATATTCTGTTTCAATATTTAATAGTCCCTTACTATAATTTATTTATAAAAATATATTTACCTTACCGTGTAAATATATTTTTACAAATACTTTACATAGTGTTTAATAGGTCCTCCACAATTTTAATGAACGTAAAGAAATTTATTTTATCATTACTGTAATTGTTTCTAGAGTAAATCGAGTTTTATAACTGCGTATTTTTTTCATTGCAATTAATGGCGAGATGAGCATACCGTTTGATGGTAAGCGATACGACGCTCATGAACAGTTGCAAAACCAAACAACGCCTTGAATTACAAGCAAAGCTTGGCACTCCACTGCGCTCGCCATTCTGAGACATAAGATGTGAACTCAATATGTCCAGTAGTTACTCCGGTTACAAGGTCTTCAATCCAAACTACAACAGTGAATTTACACTGCTGTTTGGCGGGAGAAATAGACATTGTGGTGGTACTTATCCAGGCGGCACCTCACATACTCTACAAAAACGATACGAATTTCGAATGTTCGGACGCCGTACGTAAAACTTCACTAATGTTGCTAGATACTCCACAAAATGTTGGATTCCTCAATCGTACGTCGTAACCATAGACTAAGTTTAGAGAAAATGATAAGTATAATATAGAATAGTATTGATTTTTAGAAGTGGAAAACTTATATCTTACTTAGGTCGTCGAACATCCGAACATTCCAAGTTCGTATGATCTTTATAACCACCCTGAACCAGCGTCAAAGTAACGATAAGCCAGAAGTTGTAAACTTTCATCACCACCAGATACCCCTATCAAGTGTTCCGCACAACTTATAAATATCGAGATTCTCAAATTGATACATCAAGTGTATAGCCATGTCTTCGATGCGTCGTCGGTTATCGCACCTTTCACATATTTACCGCTTACTCTCACTATCTTGTTTTTATTGACAGTCACTACCATCATTTATTCGTATTTATTTTATGCATTTATTTATACATAGTTAGATACATATGGTATATATTTTCTTAACCATTTTTGGTATTTTAGAAACACCCTTTTCATCGCTGCACCTCTTAAAGGATGACTGGTAGAAAATGTAATGTATAAAGTTTAAATAAATAATTTCATTAATATAGTCATAGGTACTCGTATTAATTATTTTGTTTCTCTGAATGAAATATTTTAATACATTCACGATCACACGGATATTACATTTTTAAGGTCTCGTAGAAGGATGTATTTAAATTGCGTCATTACAATTTGCAACACTAGTAATTCGGAACATACACAATTTATGTTAATACCTACAAATGATACGTAATTTGCATAAAAATAGGAATATAAAAGTATGCTAAGTAAATAAGCTAACATATGTCATATTTTTACAACACTACATACCTTTATAAGTCGTCATTTTAAAATTGTAACGTTTTGAAGAAACATGTACATGTGTGAATCAGTCAGTATCTAGGTAATAAAATCGTATCTATTTTATAATATTCTAAAAATAGGTGTTATTTCATCTCTAATGAATCACAAATTAGCTACAGCAAACCTCCGGAAAATTAAAGTTCCTTGGAGATCTTATAACCTTATTTTTACTAAGATATTTATTACTTTCACAGTCGCACCTAATACATATTACATAAGAATGCCCTATATTGAAGTATTAGCAATGAACGAGGACACGGTATCTGTTTGCACCACTTAGTACAGCCGGTGCTAAATAGACTCTCAAGACATTCCACTATCAGACGTCCTTCCATGCGTGAAGGTTGAATCAAATCCGTTTTCCCTCATCGAATCTTTTTTTCTTGTAAACAACCTTGCTATTGCGGCTTGCTAACTTAGTTTTTTTATGATGCTTAGCATATTCACGAATTTATTAAGTGTATTTTTTATTACATCGATAATATTAAATTAATTGATATAAAAAAAATGTAAATGATGGTTAAATGCATCATCATAGGTTCCAATTAATACTCTCATTAATGCAAACATTGGACCAATAAATTATACATTGTTTATAATCAATAACTATATATTTAACATTAAAAAAAACAGTTTTAATTTAATCTTATTAATTAATAAAATAATTATGCGCAGTACAGAATTGCGGCTGATGTGAAACTAGTCCAGAGGTTGTTTTTGTTGACAGCACGTGTTTAACACAAACAGACGCCTTATTAATATTTCATTACATTTTGTTTCCTTGAACATGAACATCGTAATATACAGGTATGTTCCTTACTAAAATAATCAATTTAAAAGGCTATTTATTCGCTATGACACATTATTCTACAGTCTATACTAAGTGGAATTGAATTTCACCTACAATATACCATAATGAAATCAATAATGGTATTGTTACTATTTCGCTTTGAAGATACATAGAAAGGCTAAATACATGCAGAAACATGAAAAGATACATAAATAAATTAATATTATCCACACACGACATCTAATAAAGACCAAAGTAGAACATTTATAGCAGAGAGGCTGACTTAAGCACTATGTGTAACTTATAAGCATGAAGAGAAACTGAAACTTTTAAATAAAGATATTAGAGTTTTATGGGTGTCGTGGATATCAGGAAATTCTTCACCCTTCAGACTAATATAATAGGCATCAGCCCACAGAACAGTTGAATATGGTATCAGCCAATCTATATGTGTCTTGCCGACATTGTTTCAGAATTGGTCTATGTCTACTATTCGAAACTATAAATGGTGTAATTATCATACAGCCAACAGGTTATACACAACGCAATAAAAAAAAAATCAAAAACAAAAAGCGACCAATTTTTGTAATACTTTCCTATGGTCGTATTTATGTGGTAAACACAAAGATAATGATGTACATGCCCTTTTATTTTTAAAGAAGCTATGGTACGCAAGGGTTTTAATTATAATTTCAGCAAAAACTATGGATTTACCACCCAAATAAGATGATATTTAAAACATCACAAAAATTGACACGTTTTTTCATGAAATTTTTAGTTGCATCGTTATGTTTGTAGTCATTAAAACTACCACTCGGCTTAATTATTATCGGTCGCAGTCTTGACATACTCCGTATAGTCAATGGCTCGATAATACCTACCGTAAACATCTTACCTGCGCACCATAATCTTTATATTTCTTATGTTTCTAAACATATTGTCGTTTTTTCCGTAAGTACCAATTAAGTATTTGCCGCTCCTATACTAAAATGAAACGGGTTTCATGCCATTAATCATTACGTCGCTATGTCTAAATGAACATAAAATATGTAGGTTCATCAACATAGCATAGTGGATACTTAATAATCAAATATCTTCAGTTTTTTAACGTCATATATGGCTATAGTGAAAGAGTAAGAATTATGCGTGACTATATACGTTAGTTACTCGAACCTCGTGTTTACGAGTTGTATTTTAGAGCGTGCAGATTATTAAACATCTATACTTACTTTTGGGCCCGCTAATCACAGGATCTTCTAGCTCGAATCGAAAAAAACATTGTGTTGGATAGGAAATTTAGCTATATAACCAATAGGAGTAGAGCAGAAAAATGTTTGAAAAATGGGGAAAGTTGAAATTATTCTCTCTAAACTAGTATTCAATGCTTTGCTTGATCGACGATAATCGACCTTATAATGATACGGAAGAGTCCAAAAGTAAGACGCATATAGACTGATAAAAATATATTTCATAGCCATGATGTAGACCTATTGGTGCCTTAAACAACTACGTATTATAGTAATCTTTAAGGAAAACCTCGATGGGAAACTTCTGACATTGAAATTATAATTTTGTTATGGGTTTCCATGATCATGTCTTAGTTTATGTCTAGTATAAGAATTTATATAAATGACGATGTAGTTAAACAGAAAATCGTATAAAATAATGGTTATTTATTTATTACTTTGTAATAATGGTATTATTAAATACGGCACATTAGATCGCACCTGTGTAGTTGTGTTACATTTTAATGCGAACAATTAATGATCTGTACTTATTTCCAAATACCATAAACAATATGACTCTCCCATTGCGCAGTCGGTTAGACGTCGCCTGTAAAACGAGAGGCCGCGGGTTCGATCCCCGCACTGAGAGAAATGTTTGTGCGGCCCACAAATATTTCTTTCGGGTCTGTGTGTGAGTCCGAAAAGTCTCTCGTAGTTCCTGATACCTACGACACAAGACTCGATCTTAGTGTGGGGTCTGGACTATGTATGTGACTGTTGGGTGTTATTTATTTATTTAAAATACACCATACCTACGCCCTATACCAATTTTTAACCGAGCGGATCAGGCCTAGAATACGTCGCAGAAAAACAGCGTTAAAAAGTCGCAACTTTGAAAACTAACAGCTCACTTTTTCTGAGTACTAAGATTCATAAGCTTAACAATACGTCATTACAATTGGTCAGACATTATGAGTAAGTTTCCGAGCATTTACTTGAATTCCTAGACAAAGACGTTGCGGTGACGCTATACTTTTATTACAAGCATTCAAACTATGTTGGAATAACTAATCTAAACGTTTGTTTATCTCGTATCTTCGCACAATTGACGAGCATCAGCGCTGTTGTCTTCATTGTTTTATTTAGGCTTTGTTTTTATTCTTACGCGTGATAGAATAATGCTTTGTTCAAACAATGCTTTTCTTTTGTTTTGTACGAGTCTACATACCTTATAGAATCTAATCTATCTGATGATTGTACACAATTTTCCCGTCAATGAACTTATTGGTTTTTGTAGTGTTATACGATAATTCACCAAACATTTAACCAGACATAATTAATTTCAAAATTACGTATGTATATAAAATACAATACCCTAAACTGCATTAAAATACTTCGGCTGTAACAAGCGATCAAACATAAACATTGAGCTAATATTACTCAATGTACATAAAGAAGAAAATATATTTGACACCCAAACAAACATTTGCAACAATGCTTCCCTTGAATCCGCGACATTCAAACCATACCATTGTTTATGTTTTGTATGGGCGTGTAGGTGCCTAATCAAATGGTTTCTATTGAGCGTTCGGAAATCAATCACATCTACGTGGACGGAATACCGCAACCGTTAAACACTAATCCATTGTATTGATTTCCTGTTAAAAAACACTTTAATTAAATGGTTTTGCACCGTCGACTGTTCGTCTTTGATCTAGTAATTGTCTTTTAATTATGTTTTTGTTTGTTTAGTTTATTTTTTCCTTGGAAACATCGAAAATAGTGCAATTAATGTCGAGACGAGCATGCCGTTCGCCTGATGGTAACCGGTACGATCGCTGATGAACAGTAGCAAAACCAAACACCTTGAATTACAAATAAATTTATTTATTTATTTTCATACAGAATATTTTTTTAAATTGTTATTAATTAGTGTAATTGGTGTCAACCGTACTAATTTAATAAAAATAAATAAATAAAATAAAGTATCGCTTCATCTTCATCATCAGTCGAACGGCAAGCTCGTCTCGCCATTCATAGTAATAAAAAAATCAAAGAAAGAAAAACTTTAAACATAGTTTTAATTCATTGAGTTCATAATTTACAATTAATAAATGACCGATTATATGGCTCGCCAGCCTTCTATACAAAAACTGACTGTGAAATCAATATCATTGTTATTTTCAATGTCGCATGCAGACCGTCATTTTTTTGTCCTGATAAACGATTATTATCGATGTCGTCTTGACACAACCCTGATATTAACGAGGACAATGAGGCTATTTAAAATTTAATATTTCAAGATATCATTGCCACATAATATCATTAAGTATGGCACAATCAAACCCTGAGGCTCTTATAGGAATATTTTATACTCCGGCGACTTGGAGGATATTGAGCAGAAAAACGGATCCTGAAAATAGGCGAGGTTAGTCACGCTGAAAAGGAAGAATTCATCATTTAAATACAGTACGAAGCAGGTGGATTTCAATAAGTAACTTTGCATTTATTTCTACAGAGCCTATGTTCTATGAGCAACGAAACAGCTCTGGGAAGGATAGGAGTATACGATACGATAAATAAGATAACTGAGCTTTTGTTAGAAATCGCAGTAGATTCCTGAAAAAATTATTCAAACTGTAATGTCGTATGGCTACTCCTAGACTACATCACTTAAATTAAAACAATTTGGTTACATGTATTGTCTTTGCAGACAATAGTTGTTCAGATGTTACAATAATGGCAGACCTGTCCGTTTTTAAATATGAATTTATTACCATTGACAGCCTCCGTGGCGCAGTTGGTTAGACGCCGCCTGTGAAACGAGAGGCCGCGGGTTCGATCCCCGCACCGAGAGAAATGTTTGTGCGGCCCACAAATGTTTCTTCCGGGTCTGGGTGTTTGTGAGACCGAAAAGTCTCTCGTAGTTCCTGATACCCACGACACAAGACTCGATCTTAGTGTGGGGTCAGGACTATGTATGTGACTGTTGGGTGTTATTTATTTATTTATTTATTTATTTATTTATTAGTGTTGAGTTTGTTTATTGAGCTGTGTAGTGCTGTAGATGAAAATAGTTCGACGTTATAAGGTAAATGTATATAAATCAGTTTAATTTATAAATCATATATTATAAGTTAGATACCGTTATTGTTTCATTGCGCTCCAAAGGCTGTAGCTTTGCTTGGCTGCATTTTGTATCTCATTAGCTGCACAGCTGAAGATCTGAAAGAGCCCGTAGAATTGTGGTCAGCCGTTCTATTATTGTTAAATTGAATGTTCTTTTTGGATAAATCTGCAGCAGGCACCTTAGTTTTTACTTTATTTAAATTAGATGGTATTATAAAAGACCAATAGAATGCCATAGAATAAAAAAATGCCTATTTCACTATCACTTTCATTTGGCACATTTAAAGAATCCAATGTGAGTAATTCAGTATCAATTGGTAATTTGTTCTAGCTTGTTATACTGTTATGTTTCAGACACCAAAGTCAACAAATATATACCATAAGGCGTAACGTGCTAAAGGCCGGACCACCTGTGGCTATTAATTACAACTATTTTAACGGGGTGTTGACGTGTCCAAAACGCGCTCTTATTTTTACAAACAAACTTGGGTACGTAAGCCACACTAGAGCGCATCAGAGGATGGAAGAACAACGTTCAATGTAAAGATTCTTGTGTTTAATATAAAAGTAGCTGAAAACGGCTAGGAATTCATCATAATTTAATTTCACCATAAGACATAAGATGAAGCATTGTTCCTAGCAAAGGCGTAATCAAAAATACTGATAAAGATAACGAAATTGAATAATATACCCGCAAAATATCTCTTACTTCAACTGATGTTGGAATAACAATTATCTACCCTAAATGCAAATCCGCAACCCACAACCCAGCGCGCCATATTTTTTCCTAAAACACTTACCTTATGAATAAATCAGCATACTCAGCTACAAGTTCTACATTTGGATCGGGTCACTGTCCCGATAAAATAGCCAAATATTCATTAGCCAACCAGATTCTATAATCGAGTTATGGCGAACACCTAGCATACCAGCCGTTATCTATAATGTATCTTAAATAAGAGATTTCATTGGATATTTCGATTCAATTTATGTTTCAGTTAACAAAGATTCTAGATAGGTATAAATATAGTGCATATATTCATAAATAGCTGGATTATTATTATTTGATAGTTTTGTTTAATGAAGCGTAGAATTGTATCAACAAAGTTATGGTAGCTATTTTAACCCCTTGTCAAAGATAGATAGGATATAGAGAACGACCGTAACCGATAAGAAAGCGAAACAGTTAAAATGTTGAAATGCTCTGCCGGATATGTTACGCTACAGCGGTGATTTATTAATGTGTTATTAATAACGTGATTCCGATGTTTATTCTCACGCCTATAATGGAGAATTCAATGAGCCGTTAATCTAATATTACCAGAAACAGTTTGAGATTGACAATGACCAATTATTCCTTGAATAAATGAAGAGCAATAACCGTGACTCGCGCGCTTTTTTTCTGAGATAGTAAGTCTGATAAACTCTCCTTCCTTTACCTCGAGAGAGGCCGTAAATGGTACAGCATCACTGGCCTTGCAGCCCAGCATGCAATATTCAAATAAATAAAGGGAATTTATATAATCATTTAGTCGCAAAACGTTAATAAAATTATTACTTTCGACGTAAATCCGACGTAATATTACAGGATTCTTATATTTACTTTAAGTAAAAAATAACGAAAATAAAGCTATAATTTTATAAAAAGTGTAGTTTAGTTATAAAAGTTAGAACTTTATCTTCGTTCTCTGTTCCTCTAAGTCTATTGTTTTGTTACCATCTTGTGATATACACCTGATTGTATTAAATATAAGGATTTCAGAATGTCTAAAACGTTAGGCCTAATTTTTAATTCTGTTAAGCTTACGATCGTTGACTAATTGACACATTTTTATTGGCATAGAAAACAGACTACGTTAACAGGTTTTAATAATTTATTAGTAACAAATTAAATTAACAACATTTTAAGTCCCAAACCTTGTAACCAAATTAAATTATTACAAATACCTACCGAAATTGTTACGATAGTTATTACATTTTAATTTGTCTCAATCGTAGTTGAATAAAAGCTATCTTTATTTTACCAAACGTATCATTATTTGAAACACACATACACACAGTAAACCACAATACAGAAAATTAATCACTTTCCAAATCGATTACATAAGTTCGAAATAAAAATAATGGAAACACTTGATTGCAAAATGCATGGCCGTTGAACCATAGAGGCGGTTTCTTTGAAACTTTATTACAAAACTGTTATATTTGACTGCTAGACTTTATTGTTGAAATCTTAATTATTTCTTACTTTCACTGATATTGATATCCAGAAACATCTGCCAGCGCTGTGAATGATTAAAACTTATATAAATGATCAATACAGTTTCACTTTCATTGGTATCATAACAACGTTATGATGGATGGGTGCGCAAATGCGATTTTAATTTATTTACAAGGCGAGAAAATGCAACGCACGCGTCTACATATTATCAAACAATATATTATACAACATTAGAACTATTTTTATTCTTCTTGGATACCAATATTTATTAATACGAGTGTGACGAAATTTTATCACTTTGCGGCTTGAACTACAAAATAAACTTTAAAGATAATGATTTCATCCTTTTAAAAATGAACTCCCTGCATAAAATACTTTTAATGAAAAATATATTTTTTAAATGTTATCAAAAATTGCTTGTACCGAAAATATACTTCGTGATGAAATGGTACATACTTGGTTACAAAAGCTAAAAGCGATGTTTTGCAACGTTTTTCAAAGCATTTCTTTTCATGCAGGTTGCCTTACATAAAGTCAGTGATCTAGTTATTGTCAATAGCCGGTTAGCTGCCAATAATTCCGTTATATCACAAGGCGAAGACTAAATGGACTGTACTTTCAGTGTTAACACCGTACAATGACGTGAGTTGCGTGACGGTTTTCAACGGTTGATATAAAATGCGTAATAATTTACTACTAGTACCGTTGTTACTTGTTACCGTCAGCAACGTTCTTGTGAACGTTTTTCTTCTTTTATTAATTTAACTTTTTTTTTTACCCGCTCCATGCTATTACAATATAATGAATTATTAGATCAAATATGTGTATTAAAGTGTAAGAGAGGCAAAGACTAAATAAGGACTACCACAAGAGGATTTTACCCAATGTGTTTGATTTCAGAGAGTTGACAAATCGAGATTATTGGTTGCGCAGTTTATGCTCTACGTCTGGTCACCCATTTTCACTTGTCGGATGTCGGTTGGTACATTATGGAATTCAGATTAGTTTTTTATTTGCCTTACTGCTCAATATGCACATACTATTTCTATTAAAATATATGAAAAAAAGTATTTGCATATAATCATATGTTACGGAGAAAGTACGATAACTCTATTTAACATAGAATAATATGTTGTGAGGTATTGTTTATCGTATAATATGGAACTGTGCCAGACATGGCTGGCAAGAATGTGTTTGATACCACTTTAATGCAAAATAAGGTGGAGGTGATTCTAATACTTAGCATATAACATGGACTTATGCATGCTATGTAGAACGTTTTATTAGACACCTATTGCTGTACGGATGTGAATTTGATTCCGATATAAATAGCACCCTACTATAGGTTTATTTGTTTGTTTGAAGATATCTTTAAAATTCAATAAAATTAAATATTTCCAGAGTCAAAGCATAAAAGCTGAATTGTATAAATATTGTTAAGGCAAAAAGGTGTTTCCTTGACAGACATAATTTTAAAATTTCCTAATTCTGAAAATGATTTGAACAACCAATCGCACTAGAATTATAGGGCTTAATTTTTTTTACGATGCTTGCTACTATAACAATTATCGACTACCGATAAAAGGCAAAAAAACTTTTTCCAAGAAAAACCCATTTACAGTGCTTACATGCGACTTGCGAGGTACGGCACGAAGGTATGCTCAAGATCCCTATCAGGAATTCAGGCTAAAATACCAACGTTCCTTGGAATAAACCGGAGCTAGGATGGAAGAAACCTACCTACAGTAGTCGCTTAGCAGTGTGAGGTTGCATTTAAGTACGGCTTCGTTAGTTTCTTTAAATTAATATATTTTTGTAGCAATATTATTAAATGCTCTTTCAGACTTATACGTCAGAGTTAAGGATTGGAGTTGGGTGTTTTAGAAATATTTCAAATGGGGAAATTGGAATGATGAATTTAAAAATGTAAAACAGAAGTCTTTTTATGGATGTCTGGACGTATGGTTGGTCTGATCGAATAAGGTAGCATAGATTTGATGTAAAACAATTGGAGAATAATATTATTGATCAAGTATCATTCTAAGCAGGGATAACCCTCTTTAAAAGTATATTTATCCAGTTACAAAGAGAGAACGGAATAAGGATTTGAATGCCATTCCTTACATCGTTAGAGTGACGTCACTTTACGAAAATAAAATATAAAAAATGTCTACTTTTAATCCGTTTTAGTATGAATGTAGACTGTACAAACAACAAATAAATTGGACCACATAGTATGTACGTTAAAGAAGTCTTTGACCCTCTTTAACTAGAGTGTTTTTTGTTCGGGTTATTATTTGTTACGTTGTATATTCTCGCTGAAGTAGGTATTACGTTACGATAGAAGGAAAAATGGACTATTTTGCCATAAAGCTTATTTTAATACAGGCTTTCATAACATTACATATATCTTTTAAGACCTAAAACATCTGTAAGTTAAATAATTATAATATAAAAATGGGTAAATGATTGAACCAAGTCTTTACTATTTTAAGAAGTATTTATCCTCATTGCATCAATGATCAAATAAAGATCTATAAATATGCCTTTAACGAAGTTAGTTTCTTAAAAAATATATCTATAAAGATAAAATGTAAGCAGTAACAAATGGTTCGCAATTTAAGAACTCGTTACACCTTCGTGTCCGCAGGAGTAATGTTTAAATTGTGGCATAGCACGGAGCACGCCAACGCTTGGAAAAATCAATAGCACACTTGAACTCTGCTTCTCATGACCTTTTCAAGAATATAGTTTATTTAGATTACATTACATAATTTACACAAGGAATTACAGTGGTAGAGGTTTGCTCTAGCGAGAAGAAAAATATCAAGTTGGAATTAATTATTTATTTATTTATATTCTTTATTTTACACCAAGAAAATACACAGAGATTACTAAATTTAAAATGAGTACAATCGGCGGCCTTATTGCACAGGGCTCTTACAGGCAACCTTTGAATGGACATAAAAGAAAGGAGAGAAAAAAGGCAGTAGTAAAACAACATATAAAAATTAATAAATAACAATATTACAAATGATTAACAGTTTTTCTGCCGCATTTCATTTAGTGCTGAATGGTTAGTGTTAGTGCCATTACTATTTCATTTTCAACGATGACATCGCGCTTAATATCCTCCACTAAATGAGCGTTGCTTTGTAGGATTTATGCTATGCAAATAAACTCACAATTATAAACAACAAACAAGCACATTTGTTTAATATTTCCTACCACGTCTTTGTGAAAATAGGTACATATTTTAATCACCTATTCACGTATTCTTAACAGCAAAACAATTAAACAAATGCACATGCTTTATCTAAGTTGATACCTAACCACGTGATCCCGTAAAAAGCAAAATTAATGTGTTACAGCTCACGTGGCTATAGTCGGTTTAAAATGTGATACGGCTGTTAGACTAGTTAGTACAAAGGTAGGTTTTGAAGCGTATTGAAAGGCTAGACAAAAGTGGCGACAGATCTCTGTCGTCAACGAGTTTTCATAATGTCTCTGTAGTCTAATAACACGGGCGGCGCTCCACGCCAATGGTGCTCAATGTTCGATTCCGCTAAAATTTATAGAAATTCGTGAGAAACCTAACTTGTATATGCCTTGGCACCTAGGTCAATACGTATAATATTTGTCTTGAAGGTAATGAAAAACGATACTAAAAATAAATTTACAACCACACTCAGTCAAATTATCTATGTATAGCTTAATTACCCAAATTATTTAATACGTATACAGTAGGCAGTTAAGATATGAAACTAAATTGCAGCGAAAAGGTCAATGAAATTGTATCCAATTACATTGATATTTGCATGTCCACATTAATTTATTTTTAGTTAGTATTTTTTTCACAACGGTCAACAACACTACTATTAAAGCAATATAAAGTGGGAAGCGCTCATGAGAGCATGGACACAATGACTTGTTTCTCAAGCACGAATAATCTAGTACATATTCGTATACCTATTTACAATACCTTACTCCTTGTTTTATAATCATGATGTTGGCTTGTAATAAAAATGTTAATCTATACCAAAATCAGTTAGTGCCATGGAGTTAATAAGTAGGTATAACTCTATAGTTAGCGCACATTCCGCGCTTACTGAACGTGAAAACTCAAGCACTTTTCGCTTACGTTTGGTAAAATACTTGATTTTTCGACAACTACTCTACAAACATATTTTCCAAGAAACCATTGCGTAACCGATTTTAACAGTTTGTATTTAGGAAATATGTTCGACATCCGTATAAACGGTTTAAATTGAGAAACGATTTAAATCACCATTTAAAATTAGAAAGTTTGGCAAGCAGTGCTTAATACCTACTTATTGAACACCGTCCACTGAATACTTAACATTGAGAATCGGAAACCGTGAAGCGTGAAACTTCGGAATCGGAACCATGACAACCGTTCATTACACTAATAAAAGAAAAAAAGTGACCTCATAGCTTGCGAAAATATTCATAGAACATCATATTATGGCAAATATGTTTAATAATGTTTGTTACATAATGTAATATACCACTGCTACACTCGAGGCTACTTGACAACTGAAAGTTCGAAATTCGAACTAAAAATATTACTTGCATCAAGCTAGTTTATTCTTAAAAAATATTGTAAGAGATATATTAAAGTATGTAGTTTTACTATGTGTTTCTTGATTTTTAAAGTACATACGAGTATATTATGGTAATTGTCCATAACTTCACACATCAAACCGAAAATTCAAAGGCGTACCTAAGGATTCGAAATTATGATCACGCCACATCCCTTTCAGTTCGTTAACAGACCACGACGCAATTTCTTTAATTATTTATTTATGTCAAATGTTTATTAACACAAATAGCTCATTAAGTAATGTAAAACGGTGCACGATTCTTCCATTCTTCACTTTACCAGACCGTCCTTGCGATATCGCTAACTCATTGGACTATCTTGGTCACGTAATGTTTTTCTTTAACTTTTTTTAAACGGCTACAATTCACAAACATTGCTAAAGACTTGTTCTCTTTGTAGTTAAAATAAAAACAATATATTGCAACAATTTATCTGGTAGTTTATTGGTTTTTCGAAATTGTGACATAAAATTTGCTAGTCAGAGTTCATTGCTCTCAATTAATGATTTAAAATTTAAATGATGAATTTCTTTTTTGATATTGCCTCGTTAGTATAATGAGCTGCGTGAGATCGTGAGTTCAATTCTAACGACAACCAATACACTCGCCTAGCCCTCCGCGGATAAAGGCGTAAACTTATGAATCACAATTTTTTAAGTACTTTACTGTCAATAGCTCGATACAGTCCCTTTCGGGCCTACATTTATCAGGTGATTTTTTGCCATATAATATCTACTGATTACGACATAGAGCCACTAACTGTAATCTGTAAGGGCCTTTTGCTAACACTACAGAGATGATTCACTGATGATTGAAACTCATGGTTGCATCCTCCGTGAGTTCGTAGGATGCAACTGTGTAGGATAGAATTATCTGAGAGTTCATAACAATTACAACCGCCCACTAAAGCAATGCGAACATTAATTTCTCAAGTAATTGTCAGGTTACAGAAAAATAACTTACTTCAGTACATTGTTGCTGGACATAAATTATTGTTTATTTCGTTTTTATCACAAACTATTCTAGAGAAGAATTAAATAAATTGTGAAATTAATTGGTATTTATGATCGATTTTAAACTTGTTATTATAATACTTTGTCTATTAACCTATCTAATGGGACCGATGCGACAACTCAAGAATACCGTCAAAATAAATAAATATTGTTTAAGAATTCCTAAATGTGGCCGCTAAATTCAGAGCAAATTTTGAAAATAATTGAGACTACCTAATAGCATCAAGGTTAACTTCCGTAGTTGCAAAACAAAAGACTATTGCTTGATCTCCATAGTTTTCCTTTTCCTCGCACTTATTGATTCAGTATTTTTTACAATGGAATTGATTGTAAGTGGGATGCAGTTTAACTACTAACTGGGGTATCCATCGACGAGAGATTGTTGCAGCCGAAACGCAACACATTTTGCGTTGTTGAATTTTGGACCGTGGTGTATTGTAATCCCGAGGGCTAGACCCAAGAAGTGCTAGCCTGATGTCTTCAAAGAAGATATGAAAGTTAATGGCCTAACTATTGGGGATGGACCTGGCGAAATGGTAAAGACTTAACAAAAGGCGGACCCTGGCACCGGCCGGGATCATTTAATTGGAATGAATGTTGAATGGTTCAACTTCAATTTCAACGTTCAACTACCAGCGATACATACAACAACAATCATTGCTTTGCGATTGTCGTTTTCGACAAAAGTCCTGCTCTCTTTTAACATACAAGCGCAAACAATAAAGGCGCCAAATTTCTCTTACGATACATTGGTACAAAAATCCTGGTAATTTTTGTACACAACTAAAGCACACAAACTGTATTTATTTTCGACAACCGAACTCCATATATTGCGCTGTAACGTGAAGAAGCAATTAAACAAACCGTTATAGTTGTGCCGAATGACGAGAGATCAAATTAATCTGTGGCAAATCAATGCAATGCTGTCGCTTTGTCGAGCCAGGATAATAAACAATTATTTGAGTTATTAAAACAATCATATTTCAGGTTTCTCGATCTTTCTTTCGTGTATTTCTATTGTCAAAGGCGTGAATCAGCTATCGTTGTCATGCAAATTGTTTGTAGATCATTATTGGTACAGATGTGTGTTGAATTCATACGATACATAATACATCGTGACGGCATTGTATTCTCAGATTGTTTTAGAATATATAATCATTTAAATAGCTTAGATGGCCTAATGAAGAACATCACGCGCGGCTTTGTAAACTTTAAAAATGCTAGTAGCTGATTTTTCACTCGCCAGATAAAAAAATATCCTGGTAAATTATACCTTATATTAATGGGACACGAAAGAACAATAAAAGCGATAAGTAAGACTGTATTTTATACTTTGAATACCTATAATTTATTCTAACGAATGAAAAATGAGCTATAAAGGGCACATTAATATTAAACCCGAATAAAACTACCGCACGAATAGCCCAACGGCGTGACTCATACTACGTCTAGGTTTTCCCGGGACTACCGCAGAGGAATCCACCGTAGTATACATTAACAACGTAAAACAATACACAAACAAGAACCACGCAATGATCTTTGATTCATGAACATTTCCGCGTGGTTAGTTATATTCTATTTACACGACCCTCGTGGGATGATGGATGGTCGACTTTAAGTGTCTTCTTTTGAAACGGAACTCATCCGTTCAGTAATTTATGGACAAACGTACAAGTTATTAGTAGGATTGCACACAATTAATGAAACAAGTATCGCTTGTTCTGTTATTGACATACATCGTATTGAATAATCACGGGGTAACAATGCTATTGGCCAATGCTGGATAATACTTAAATATGGAAGCTTACGTGTTAAGACAACTGTATTGGTATAGGATACGCTTTCAATAGCGCAGTCCGCATATTGTAACTATTAAATGATGAAAATTAATGTTGTAGTCAGTCCAATATTCGGACAAACCAACCATCTCAACTCTCCGCCTTCATTTCGACTCTCGTGTGAAAAGTTATTGTTATGTACGTACTATGTAATCCCATCCCACCTTATAAATTCACTATATTTTTTGATATGGCTGTGGAAGTGAATTTAAGAACTTAACTTATCCAACACGGTTAAGTTGTTGTTTTGTACCGGCAACATACATATTCTTAGAATGTAATATCCCGCGTTTGATCTATGTATGTGTCTATAAAAAGTGTGTCACCCTAGTGATGGTAGAACCGGTCGGTCTCCGATGCCAGGTGACATATCACCGCCTCGCTAACTACTTCAACTTCACTACACTGATATCTAGCGAGACCTTGACACAGAAACACCGTGATGTCATAAGATCTACGAATATTCCTGTTATATTTAACCATCGAACCTAGTCTAATTGGTAAAAAAAATCGCATAATTGTGACATGAAATAAATATTTGTATCAATAATCTCGGCAATCTTTAAGTGCTCGTGTTCTCACACGAAGATAATAATTCATATTGTCAATTAAATTGCCATTGTTTCCCCGAAGTCGGCTTTTTTCTTATATTTACATTTGTTATGTGAGATTGCAAACAATGGGAAAAATGTTTTTCAGTTTCGGTGAAATCAGCTACAAGAAATGTATTTTTACATAAAAAAACGTTGATGTTTAGTTGTTCACGTGTAGTCAATAACACATTAATGTTTTTGTTATAAAATGGTATTTTATTAATATTTTATAGCCTGCGAACATATAATGAATATCTAAATATGTGCTCAACGGAGCATTGATCCACATTCACCGCGTCGATATCATTAATGGTGCTATTGTTCTAAAAAAACATTAACTTTTACGGCGTTTATGGTAATTTGAAATTTAACTTACTATTCAACGTATCGAAACCTATTTATGCACCTTACACACTAGGAATACTACTTTAAAAAAACTAACTTTAAATACACCCACATAATTTAGCAAGCATTTGCCTTACAAATGAGTAGATTATTTCATAAATCATATTCGTTTACTGTTATAAAATAAGTTAACATGTAAGGTGCGTTGGCCATAAGCGATCAAGTAAATCGTCTATCCAACCTTACAAATCGATGACCTTTGTACCGCATTGATAGGTAAGCACGTGAGAAATAGAGGACAGATAACTGACCGCAAATATTTGTTTATGAAACAATATATTTATTAAACTAAATTCAGCAAAGGTTTCTTAGTATGAAAAGATATGCTACGTAGTACCTACTGTAACATTATCATTTGGTATAACTGTCATTGTGTCTTACTTACCGATTGCTGAACTGCCGACTGCATACTGCACTCGATGGTGGAAACTCTGTCACACTCACAAATTCGTCCAATTACAGATTCAAAACAGGCTGAGTATCCGCTTTCGGCCAGACAAACTGAGAGGTGTACCGTTTACCGTTATACATTTTTTAATACCTACAAATGTAATGTCAAAAAAGTTAACGTGGTTGCATTTTGATTCATTTCATTATCATGATCCCACCACCCTCTTGGTCAACTCTACATCCCAGTGCCGACTAGTAAGCTGGAGGTACCCACTAGGTTTATTTAAGGGATTTGTTTGAAAAAGTATTGAATTAATTTATGAAGTTATAATTCATAGTTTATACGTTTTCCTGTTTATGACGAAATCACTGCGTCACATTTTCGAAGCATTGCGTGACTAGACAAGTGTTGATATAGTGTGCATTGCAACAGAGCCTCGGTACAAAAATATGAAACGCTAACCAAAGATTTATTACGGCCAACCAATTCTTTTCCACTTTTAGTTTTATGGAAGTAGATCTAATAACATAATTATAATTTATTTATAGGCTTCATAGATTCATTATTTTTTTCGACTTGAAAAGTATGAAATGTCATCTATTATTTTAGTTGTATATTAGACGGAAGTGTGAAGACGTACAATTAAATCCTAAAACTTTTATTTCGTATTATGCAGGGCTATACGAAATTATTAGTAATGTCGTCAATACCAGTATTGTAACATAACGCTCTACCCTTATAATAAATGCTTATTTGTGAGACATACATAGTGTGCATGATAAAATCGATGCATTATTTCATTTCATAACACCAGTTACCTCATCGTTCTTGCAGTAGCATGTATGGACAGAGAAACGCAAGTACGTGAGTTGAATTCCGAAGTTGCATCCTTTACATTCTGTCACTAGATACAGATAACCGAAACTGGTGAAAGACTCACCTTAAAACGCATGCTGGGGCGGAAAAAAAAACAGGGAATTATGGGCGACGCTTGTGGCGTAAGGAACCTATGTGTATATTTATAATAATCATGAGTGTTTGCACATATATGTAGCAGTCTATGTCGCTATTAAAGACGTACTTTTTAGTAAACAAAAAGCTTTAGATTTTCAGAAAAATACCATACTACTGGAATGGCAATTTTAAGCAAAGCCTCTCTAGGAAATATTTTTTTTTTCATTTATTGTACACAAAAGAAAAATATACATAAATCAGAACATGAACAGCAATGACGTTTTACAAATAGACGCGTCATACTGGTCATACACTAACATAATGGCACAAAAAAATGGCGCGATGCGATGAAACGCGATGAATAGACATCGCTAGTTACGTAACAATAAGTGCCGCACTGTTATAGGCTAAAGCGCGTGTGACGTAGCACCAAGCATCAAGTACGGGATGACGTGGCGAGAGTTGTCAAACGTCGCCATGAGAGCGAATTTAATAATTTTATTTCATTAAAAAATAAATTTGTGTGTACTTGCGCACTAAATAAAATATTTATTTTGTTTCACAGTTTCAGAATCATTTGTACGTTATTTTAAATCAGTCTAATCTATTTTTCCGCAATTGGTTTTGAGAATACAAATAGTCAGAGAAACGTGTATCCGCGCCACTGGTTGAAGCGTGACTGATTGCACGTGAGGCAATTACCTTCCAAACGTCTTGCCATTATAAAGCTCGGACAACGCATCTATGATTTATAAACATCTTAGATGAACAGCATCAATTAAACCACTAAGGTTTATACCAGAGCTGACACGAGTTAACAACAGCACAATACTTAATAATTAATCTTGTTAATATTTTGGATCTTACAATTAACATAATACGGCAATATTGGGATGTTATATTATTGATTGCTTAAATAGAAATTTTTCAACTTAAATTTTATATTCGACGGTGTGATAATATTAAGTAAGTCGGTAGGCATATTATTAATAAGTCGGGGAACTATGTAGGTAGCTGTCCTCTCTTTTTTCAATTATTTATTTATTTTCAATTTAATTCTCCACAAACCCGCTGAGGTAGTTGTTTTTAAAGCCGTACACATGGATGGATTATTTTGTGTAATACATCCATGTTAGTACATTAATACAGCGACATCTAGCGGGGTCAACACACCGCGCGCAGGGCCTCTGTTTAATTAGAAAATACGATGAACATGAAACAGATTTCTCTCATTTCCAATTCGTATTCGATGGACGATAAATGAAAGGAAAGCAAACCCGTAATGGAGTTTCATATTGTTGCCATATTCAATGAAATCTTTTTGTTTCACTATTGATCGCGATATGTGCAGCGATTAGTAACAAAATGTATTCATTCTACTATTTTTACTACAATGATAAAATAAGGACTGCTTCTATAGAAAGTACCATTCCACACTACTTTAAATGTCGCAACCCCATTTAAAAACAAATTATGGAGTTTCTTATAAAGATTTGGTATATTCATAGTAGTCACTGGTCGCCTGTTCGAATCTCAAGGCACACCTCTGACTTTTCGAAGTCATGTGTGTAGTGATATTTAATGACCGTGAAGGAAGACATCGTTGATCGTGAAGAACCTACAGGCTACATACCAAAACGATTCGTAAGAATTAATACGGTATCTAAAGTGCGCCAACCCGCACTAGGCCAGCGTGGTGGACTATAGGGCCTAACTCCTCCCAAGCTTAATTTCTTTGTACTATTTTTAGAAGAAACTCATACCACAGGTGCCTATACCCTGCAGTGGGACGCATATTGGCTGATACAGTACAAACTACGAAGTTAATACATAAGAAAACGTGGTTCTCTCTTTACTTTATACGAGGCTACTGCCCCATAGAAGAACGTTGTATGTCACGTTCTATAAACGTTGCATAAAACATATAAAGTACTGCAAATACATATAGTGTTTTATTTCATGGCCTCCATCATCTTCTGCTATAGGAAACCGATTAATACACAGTTTTTCTCATACAGCGAGTTGTTGTAAGAAGCTTCCCGCAGTCTTTATTAGGTCACCCTGTCTACCTTGGTGGAAATTTAATACATGACTCTTGGGTGTATGGGATTCCAATTTCCAACCATTGGCGTTAGGGTTCAAATAACCATCGCCAGATAACGATTAGGTATGCAGCTATGCACCCGTTAATTGGGCGAATTGGCCGAAGCTCTGGCGCCCATCATATAGCAAGATTAACGGCACTGAAATGACAAGTATTATCAGCGCGAGAATGTTCTATCCGCTTGTCAACCCGCCTGCTAAACAAGGTGTGGTCTTGCAAATGATTTGTTCATAATATTGGAATAAGGCTAGTATGACTGATTTCATATTTATGTTTATTTTCAACTTCCTGATGTTTCAGACTCGCAGACTTCATGATTACAGATACGAACTAAGGTAGTGTGTAAAATCAACAATTATAATATTCGTATGAACGTAAAAGAGTATATGTTAATACTTATAATAATTAATATACTAAGCTGACCTGTATAAAAGCATTTATAAAACATAAAATTAACACTATGTTGTAATTAATTAAATATTGTCTGTCCTGCGCCTGTAACAAATTAAAATCAATTTGTTAGTAGCTACACTATTGGTTCATAGTATTATAATTTCAGTAGCTGTTATTTGCGCAACACGTTTCACCAACATCGGAAAAGGAAGGCGGACGCGTTACGGTCTGAAGAATTGAACAAGCGTTCGGGAAAATATATGCATGTAACTAGTTCTTTAGGTAATTCACTTGCGTGAGCTCAATTTAACACTTTATTACTTGAATTACTTTCTGTTTGTTTACGTTGATAGGCGGATAGATAGACGCAACGGCATCCATCTTGTCTTTTCCTATGTCCTTATCCAATGCGTTAAATATAAATAAATAGTAATACACCCAACAGTCACATAGTCCTCCCACACTAAGATCGAATCTTGTGACGTGGGAATCAAGAACTACGAGAGACATTTCGGTCTCACAAACACCCAGACCCAAAACAAATACCAGTGGATCACACAAACATTTTTGTCGGTGCAGGGATCGAACCCGCGGCCTCACGTTTTACAGCTGGCGTCAAACCAACAACCCCACGGAGGCTGTCTATTGTTATATCTCTATGTGTTACATTGGTTGGTTTATTATTTCCTGATTTTATTGTAAACCTATCCATCTGTCCCACTGCTAAGCAAAAGCCCTTTTTACCTTCTATGTTTTGTAGGCCGGTCATATTCCAATTCGGATCCATCCAATCTTTTTCACTTCTTTATTTGTCGTCAAAAATTTGCCGAATTAAAATCAATGGTAAAAATAAATGATTTATCTAATAAAAATATATGGCATGGCAAGATAAATTGAAAGTTGGTAATATTTAAGGTCAAGATTCGAACTTAGTACCATGGCTATAAAGCAGATGGCAAAGGTTTAGATGGTTGAATCTCTAGGCACAAAAGAATAATACAATTATTTAAACTGATCATAATAGACACATAAGTCCATGCTTTAAGTAGTTCGAGAGATAAGAAAAACAAAAATATAAATAAAGATATTTATGTATATTCATTTTCTTACAAAATTATTTACAACACCATTATTATGCACATATCCATTGTCATATAAAACATTACAATTGAGATAAATTAACATTTTAGGCGAATTTACAGCACATTACACTAAGCCGCTACAGCTAACGCTACATCTAGTTACAGATCAATATTAGGCACCGTTCTGTAAACACAAACCACATTTCCAATTACATTAATAATCCATTATTTTCTAACTGCGCTTAAAGGACACAAAATTTACTCCTTCAAAGCCAAATCAGTGACAAAAAAACTGATTCATTCGATGTCGACACATCATATCCAAATAAAATAGAGGACAGTGCACGATGGAACAGATTGCAAGAGCGAAATTATTTACAAGTAATGAAGAATTGAATAGAATAGAGACTACCAGGTAAAGATTATAGACTAAGAAATGAATGCCTGCCGTATCTACTAATGATTCATCAACTAATGAAGGAATGTAAAACATTTCCAATAGAAACTAAACTATAGACCTGCTTTATGATGTCAGAACAATGAATTTTAAGTAGAACCTCTTTAGACAGTAATAATTTCTCAGAAATTGAAAATGACTAATATCTTCGGGTAATGTACAATTGCAACAAAATGGCGTAGGCATTGTGAGACGATGAATTACTAATGACAGCTACCGAAATGCAATACAAATCGCTTTATACATGGGTGTGTTCGCGGTTAACGCATTTAATATGAAAGTGTCGGCGTTTCCCAACAGACCAATCACCGCTCAGTTTCTAGAAGACAAAATCCTAACCATTCAGCTTTAACAAATGCAACTGGAAATGTTCAGTATCGACCACTCTATACTATCTGTCGAGTAAAAACTGAGCGCCTTACAACCGCTATTTACAATCACTTAAGAAAGTAAAAACCCCCCTTCCTCTACTACTAATTCTACCAACTATTTATACACGTATTACTTTACACTATCCAGCTGTATGTTACATTACAAATAAGATTAAAGTAATACTTTTCATTGAATACGATCTCGTCACACATCAGTTGAACAAAACATCGATTAACTTTACATTTGTATAAACGCGTTATTGTCTATGCAATGATAAGCATTCAATATAATATTAAAAATTCCAAATGTTTTTTATGCCCGCGTGGCAAAATATTTTTAAATAAATTGGCAGTACAAGCAAACAATATTGTCGCAGCGATGTTAGACCGTGAAAATTCATACGTTCTTCATTGTTTTTCCGAGTTAGCATTTCTACGGCTCATGCTTCAAATTAACAATAAAATAATGCCATAAAAGTACATTATTTTGATTTTTTTCAGTCTTACCATCGTTATATACATGGACAGTTATAAACAACCACGAAATGCTGCACATTCATGTAATTCATAATACGGCTTACATTGACCCTTCGTGTCACCCTTATGCTTAAAATTGTAGATTATATTGCAATCGATATTAATATAAAAACGGTACTTCAAAATGATAGTTTTATTCTCCGATTGTTATGCCAGATAATATGAGTATGCAATTATATTAGCGCAGCGTAGACGTAAACATTAACATAGTAATTTAACCTTTGTATCCCGAAAGTAGTGCACACATTTCTATCGAAAATAAGACTCATGACTTCGCGTATAATGTATGAAAAACAGACGTTCGCGAACGGCCATCTAATTTCATCTCGATATAATAGAAAAATATGCACTAATTAGTGGAAATAACGGTTAAATTGCCATGCAACCTTTAAACTGACGCTTCACTGCGCTTTGACTTTATGCGTGTGTAAATAGCCGTTAAGGTATTAATTCCCCCAATTTATCATAACACAAGAATGTCACGAAGAGTCAACAGAGGGAGAAACATCATATGTTTAGTCGCATGCACTATTGTGCTCAATTGCCGTAATTAATTCATAGCTGTAAATATCACATTTTCATTGGAGTTTGTTTATTCACTAACGTTGTTATTTTCTATTTACTACAGATGGACGTGTATCTAAATTCAGTTGGCTATGGTCCGTCAATACAAATACTTATACATAAATCAAATAAATAAAGAGAACTAATGATTGCGTTGTATCCATGAGAATTCGCCCCAGTTAAGGCGCTATTATCGGCGCATAGTTTCTGAGGGACAGCAGCTAATTTTCCTTGTAAGAAAACAAACAAGCGACGCGTACGTATGTATGTACGTTGCTCGTTCCCGACCACGTGTAATCAATGACAGCCATATCAATTGACCCCTTTCCTACCATTCGAATCGTTTACTTATGTCGAGTACCTCGGTAAATTGACTTTATACAATCCAAGACTGCAAACTCATTACTGTGAAAATATTATTATCATCGCCTCGTTCTGCAACTAGTGATGAGGTTTTGAAATTTTATTCAACTCTACCAAGACTAATTCAAGAATAACTTTCTTGGTGAGTTTTGCGTTTATGATCGGAATATGGGCGATTGCATTTTTTTTTCCAACACGTTACCTACAGTTCGCGAACATGTATTTTGAACGCGACACGTATGCGGCGTCACACAAATGTTGTGGTGTTATCCGCACACGTCCGGCCCGTACTTGCAGAGTATGTGGACTTGCGATGAGTTTAGCGATGGTGATGGTGGGGTGGTATGTTCGGTGGTGAGTGATGGTTAGTGGTCAGGCGCGTGGTGGTGATGCTGCGCCTTCTTCTTGCGTTGCGCGAGCATGTCGTAGAAGGGGTTGTGCGAGATGGAGCGGCGCAGGCACGCGATCCACTCGTCACGCTCCTCCATCGTCGCTGCTGACATTCTGGAAGACAGAACAAAATATGTTATAGCCTTGTCATGTCCAAGGTAATTTCGACATACTTAACGATACGTTTATCCAAAAAAAGCGTAAAGAAACGAGTGAGTAAATCTTTCGATGATTAAGGTTTTTTTCTCTTAGAGAGAATGATACGAGCAGTTCATATACAAGAGTAGCACTACAACAAAGTAGAGTACATAAGGTACGTTCATAAAGTATGTAAGGATAGCATGTTCATCATCCTGACATACGAGATGTACAGTTCTCTACATATTTACTGGTAACCAATTTAATTGAAAATCACAACAGTGCTTGCACCGATGTTTTACGATAGAATCATATGAAGCGATATTGCCACATAGGCACAGGTCCTCATTCGAGGGGCTAACCATCTCCTTTAACATGGTATAGTAGTGTATATTGCATAGTAAGGCGTGTAAGGTGGCGGTACCTGTAGACGGTGTGCTTGCCCTCGACGACCTTCCCCTCGGAGTCGGTCTTGCACGCCTTGATGAGGTCGGCGCCGCCGCACGCGTACAGCTCCAGGCAGTGCGGCCGCTGCCGGTCGCTCGCCGGACGCACCTGCGACGACACACATACACCGGTTATTTACATTTCACTACATATAATTTAACAGGAGGTTCAGGATAATGAGTATAGTCGATTAGTAAAATACATATTTTTTTTACATAATATGTCATAATTACTAGTAAGGGTCGATAGCACAAACCTACTTTTCTCTTCCAGTACAGATTAGCCTAGCAAAAAATCATTCTTATTTATTTTATTTTATATAATAGTTAGTAGAAGTAACAGTAAAATATGTCGTCGCCGGCTTATGTTAAATTAATTCGCGAAGATTGAAAGGCTTAGCAAACCTTGGCACCGAAGCAATACTTGTATTAAAAGGATCGAATTTTTCGCAGATTGTGTTTAAATTAATTATTAATATAACAATCATTTAATATTCGACATAAATGTATGCCTGATCATTCTATATGTTGCACATTATTATCAACGATTTAATTAATGTGCATAGAACATATTCCATATCTACTTAAATTAATACATAATTGAGAACATAAGTTTCAAAGAAAATCACTGGTTATCATGCCGTTGACTTTCTCTATAATTTCAACGTAAAATCGATGTGCCAATACGAGTATAATATCCTATAATCTACGCCTCCACCCACATGTAATTGGTACAACTCAAGTAACTGAACCGTGACTGTATTTGAACTGGTACTGCATCACTGCTGTTGGTAATTATATGGTGTTAATGAACCCTTTTGTGTAGAAATAATCGAGAGTTGACGTATTTTGATAGTAGTTATTAAAAAAAAACTATATATTTGCGCGGTTGGTACTTCATTAGACATCGGTCTTCAGTCGACAGTGTCCAGAAAAAAAACATTATTTTGGACTGCTCGGTTTTTAATAAAAAGCCGAGCAGTGAGCAAATTATACTATTCTATTGAATACTATAATTTTTCCGAGATATGAATTGCAAAAACAATTCCATTGGTAACGTAACGTGTTTGGCACTTGCCTAAATTTATTTTAGGCTATCAATTAGATTGGACGCAAACATCAAATTAGGTTACAATTCGAAGAAACGTAGAGACTATAGCAAAAAAACACGGGTTCCAGTCAAAGAATATGTCTATTTCGCAATAGTCGTATAGAGGCACAACTCGGCACTTTCTTACGAATGACAAAACAATTAAAAGCAATTAGACTAATTAGTTTATTGTGAATCACAAATTAAACAGTGTCTCACAACTCACAGAGCTAAAAACAATTAGTCACCGCGATATCAATACGGGACAGGATGGACTTGGGGACATTACTGCGCATCGTGTTAAATATTATTACTAGCATTGATTCCAATTCAGATAGCTATTGAACTTTAGAAACTTGCCTACTGAGTATAAATGTGCTGCCTATATTTCTGTAATTTTACCTATGTAATTTTATTAAAATTCTTCATTTCCTCAAACAAAAATAAATACATACAATGTAATATTATGATGTATTACACATCAAGCATGTTATCAACGTATGTACCAAAACCACAAAAATATGTACGAGAAATAAAATAATGATATAAATTCAAATGACGAATAATTTATTTCTATATTTACTTCCATAACTGAACCATAAGCGCAAAAATCAAATTACATTAATATTGGGTTTAAAAATGAATGCTCAATTGTTGAGCTTAAAGGCAATTACACGTTCTGTTAGTGCATATCATATTTAGATAATAATAACAACTATGCTTTATTTGAAAATAATTAATAATGGCATTCTCGGTATTACACTTTGATCAAATATATACTATATGCAGGGCCCGGAACCAAATCACACGCCAAAAGTAGCCGAGGTTGCTTATACTTATTTATGCATTTGAATTTCCAACTATACCCTTTCTAATTCAAAAAGTTCCATTTGACATATCTCAAAATTGTGAAATAGGGATGATGTCAAATAAATCGGTTAGTACAATATCCGATTATTTACGAGATATCGATACCATTTGTTTGTATTTCTTAATCGATTACAGTTTATATTTTTAGTTTACATTATTTCGTTTTTTATGTACATCTTTATCCTAATGAGACATCCACAATTGCATAAGTCACTTTAGCATTAAGGAACAAAAGCAATGATTTATTTATTACTAGCGGCCCGATTGAGAGTGGTTAGGCCATATAGTCCACCACGCTGGCCTAGTGCGGGTTGGCGAACTTACATATCATAGAAATTCTTATAAATCGCTATGGTATGCAGGTTTCTTCACGATGTTTTCCTTCACCGTTTTAGTGCGTGGTAGTCAGAGGTCTGCCCTGGTATTCGAACCCGCGACCACCGTGAACATGTAGGCAGCCGCGTCTCAGCAGTCCGTTTACCAACAGGCCACCACATACACAAAATTATTGTTAAATTATTGAATTGTCAAATTATTGCCTTTTATTAAAATAATTACATTATTTATTGATGGTTGTTCGTTGTTATTAGTTGATAATTCAGTACTTTTTAAAATTAGAAAACAACTGGATTAAAACTGCTCGATTATTTTTTATATTTTTACCGATTATGCGTATACAAATCCGTTTGCATAGTCTCAACTCTACAAATGGAAGACCTAACGACGTGACTTTGTAATGACGTCTAGTAAAAAATTATGTTGTTTAAAATGGTTATTTTGCTTTATTTAAAGGATTTAAATTTAGTTATTATGGATTGTAAATTCTATGATAAAATAAGAATAGCTTCATAATTCCATGGTTTTACGGAAAGTTTTATTGAAATTGTGTGAGTTACGTCTGCACAAAGTTATTTATGATAAAAGTATGAAATGTCAAATGGAACTTTTTGGATTAGAAATGTTATAAGTCCAACTACGAGATGCAGCAAAAGTCTTAAATTATAATCAACTTCAGGTAACAAGAAACCTTATTCCTTTAAATTAAGATTTATTATGTTTCGGTACATACTAAAGTCATATAAGACCACACGCTTATTTGTGCTCTTATTTCTCTAGACGTTTTTAGGCCGTTACTTATGATATTGTGTATATTTGATTTAATGTGTTGTATTTATAGTAGAACCGATCCACTTGACTTTAATTACATGATTTCGACTTGCCTTTGGACCTAAAAGTAGACTGTTAACCTTTAGGAATTGAATTAAAAGGATGAGCCTTTAAAAAATCAAGGTTAAGCGAAATATGGGACAAGCAAAACTATTTGACAATAGATTGTGAATGTAAAGAACAGGAATTTTAAATTTTATGACGTGGCCTTATTTAATCATAAATTATCTGGGGAAAACCCCTGCTACCGAGTAATAGGAAAAAAAAATTCAACCTTGATGGGACGATGACGTCATTTGATGTAAAGACTTTCGGAAATGGAGACACACGAATCTTTCGGAAACGGGGAGATTACTGGAAACATCAACTTAAAACAGAAAGCCCGTGGAAAATCAGCCACATCTTACAGTATGACGCATCGATAAAACCTACTGTCGCACACGAGTAAAAAGGTAAGCGGAGGTAAAAGGTAAGGATCTCCGTCGATCTTATGGAATTTCCAATGCAATTGGTGTCAAAATACTATTGATATGACTCACACTTAACCTTCAATTTGTTCCACCAATTACTATTTATTGTATATGAGTAGGAGTGATTGAACTACGAACAGCACTGACCGTCTGCTGACACACTTACGTGCTTACGTAATTTTAACAACAAACTTATCAAGAACAATTAGTATATAAGTAATTCATTACATATTTAAAGGAGGTAAATCTTATCTTTAAATATTTAAAGATTACAACAGCAAGGGGCTCTTCAAAAGAGGATTTAAAAGATTTTGATAGGGTCGGCAACGCGGGAGTGACAGCTCTAGTGTTGCAGAGGTCTATAGTCTATATACACTTGTTTGCATCTCTTGTTGTATAAAAAAGGTATCAGAAGAAAACCCATAGCGCCAGTCTAATATGTAACCAACAACGTATGATAAGGTGTAAATATGAAAAAGACAAAAATAGGAAAGAAGCGTAGTTTATGGCTCTTAATAATCTCTGCTTATCGCCAATGGATTAAGGTTTAAGTATGTAAGTATGTCATGCAAAACGAAAGGCACTGTCACTGAAACCTAGATTTGAACAGCAGCCGTAAACAACGACGTAAATACTGTACAAAATAAGGCATGACTAATAAATAATAAATAAATAACACCCACATACATAGTCCTGACCCCACACTAAGATCGAGTCTTGTGTCGTGGGCATCAGAAACTACGAGAGACTTTTCGGTCCCACAAACACCCAGACCCGAAACAAATACCTTACATTGGGGGGTTACTCTATGATCCGAAAAGAAGATCGAAATGTTTGGACGTCCTACGTAAAAGTATACAAATGTGCTAAGATACTACACAAAATGTTAATTTTGGAAGTCGAAAACTTATAATTTACTTCGGACGTCGATTGTTCGAATTTTCTTTTCGGATCATAAAGTAAGTCCCTCAAATATACGCACATTCCTCACTCCAAATAATAGTACATGTTTTAAGTATTGCGTTGGACATATTGTCCTCCGTGGGTTTTTTGTCACCTCTGATTTTTTGGTTCCTATATTTCTAGATTTTATGTAGACTCCACTTGAAATGTGTAACAAATAAACTACTTTATAAATGTTTGATAATATACTTACGGAAATGTTTTCCAGTGGAATGATGCCCCGGGGCTCCTTGTCGGTCGTGTACTCGAAGTAGTACAGGCAGTTGTCGTTCAATATGAACCACCGTCTCTTCCACGACTTGTATCTGAAATAACAGAGTAATTACATAAATGTTTTGGTGTTACATTTGTATATGCCTTATATTTTTTTGTCCTATATTATTTATAGCGTAGACCAAGCTTATTTTTAGATGTGCTATGAATTTGCTATGAAACTTAATAAATATTGTGGAATTAATGGTGATAAAATATGAACGACATCTTGCACTACAATTTTAGGTAAAAATATAAATAAGTATGACTATATACTAATTCTAAAATCAATAAATAAATGAAAACACTAACAATGGTCTTGCAATTTCTACATTGATCTTCATAGTCACGAAGTAGTTCTTTGTAAAAACATTTAACTCGTTGTGAGGAAAAATTCTTGCTCAGTACAATAAGCGTCAAAGTGAATTATCTAAGGTAGTGCGTATCTAAAGTGGAATCTTAAGCAACAGGAAAATTTTTAATCGATTGGTGTCACACGTTTCTACGATTTTAATTGTTTATTTTTCTTAATATTCACTGGTACGGAAATATACAAATTTAAAAAGTAATTCCACTTTCAATTGAAAAATGTTAACAACAGTAGCCTAATGGCACAACGCCATAAGTTATATTATATTCCATAAACTTTGTATTAGCAACTATAATTATTCAATGAAGGATAATACCACAACAACTTCATATTCCGCAAACCAGTTAAACTACGTGCTTTATCATAACATTGTTTATAATATTGTACAATTGTACAAAGAGCGTGAGTATTAATTAACAATATAATATAATATCCAAACACTAGCTTCAGTAATAATTATTGACTCATCATTCCATACACCATATAATTATTGACCTAAAAGCACTCGATCAATAAACATCAATTGCGCAAACTGTTACTAGGAACGCAATGCATCCTCAAGGAAAACTATGTATTAATTTAACCTGATTATGTAACGAATTATGAAATAAACTTATACGTTTCAGTTTCATAATAAATAAATTAACAAAACCAATTAAATTTAAGTGTCAAGTGACGAGAGATAACAGACTATCGCGAAACAGTTCTTTATCTGGACAGTACGACACTTACGTCGGACAGTATTGTCATACTGCCAAGGGAATGTAAAAAAAATTGGCTGATGTACTCACCGTCCACCTTGCTTCCACAGCCAGCCCTCCTTGTCGGGATTGAAGAACGTATGCATCAGATCGTTACCGTCGTCCTCAGGAATTTTGAACGGCTCCGTCTTTATAGACTCGTACAATGACTGAAAACACAATGATACGTATATCATACACCGGTGCATGCAAATAATACCCGACGGTAATGAAATAATAAGAAGGGTTTCAATCTTTCCGTAGAAATCGAATGATTCATGTAATTGAATTAATGTAACTGCATTATTCAGCGGCGCAATTTATACTATAAATAAATCTGTAAGTACGGTGCACATTATAAATGTATTCAGGGAAACCTGCCGTACGACTTAGTAACCTAACAAGATCAATTTTAGTTGATATGTTTGTTAGCAATTTAAATACATCGAATCAGCATACGAATCGATTTTCTTACAGATTGATACGCATTCATTTTATTTCTAGATAAAAACTACGACTCGTTTCTTATGAAAGTTGTTTTAATGGGAATTGAGAGAAAGAGTTTGATCTTTAGTAAATACAAGAACATTCAAATGATAATTGCCAAGCTGGTATATAAATAATAGATTAACCAAAGCCAAAACAGGATATAATTCTCTGATAATATCTGAGATAGTGTTGTGCATTCGATGGTGGGCGTTTTCCGGCCGATGATGACACAACGCTTTATAATAACGTTTATTACATTTAAAATTCAACATTCATGTGGTAACCTACAGTGATAGCTGCAAATGGGGGTTCCATATAAAGATATGAGTTTCACGATAATATTTTATAAATCGCAAATATAATATAAATGTATCAAGCTATCGCGATTTGCATTACAGCTTGAGAGAGTAAGCCAATAAATGTGTTTACAAGTAATTTGATTAGATTAAGGCCAAGCGTCGGCTTCAAAACCTTCAATGAAGATGAATGACGAGCACAATAAAATATTTTGCAAAGTATTACTCACAAAGCAAACAAGTTGTTTACGCAGACACGAGAGGTCGACTGCGAGTTAACAACGATCGCGACGATTATCACTCGGCAGTCGGTAGTTAGTTACATTGCAGATAACATTTCTCACGGGTTCACAATGTTTACACATGCATGTGCGTCAATGTGGGTTACATTACCAGATTACGGTTTATAACTGTACTTGAAAATAACTTTATATCTACTCTACACAAATACATTGCTAATTTTATCAGCTTTACGCAAATATATCGCTTATTCCGATGTATGTTATTTCTAGAACAGCAAAATTTTTCCTAGCAGGAAAAATAATATAAGATAAAAATAATTTGTAATTATTTCAATTATTAAATTTTAAAAAGAATAGTTCACTGTATGCCTGATGGTAAGTGATACGACAGCTCATGAACAGTAGCAGAACCAAACAACACCTTGAATTACAAAGCAATATTGGGAATTCCACTGCGCTCGCCATCCTGAGATACAAGATGTCAAAAGTCTCAATATATCCAATAGTTACTCTCGCTAGAATATCCTTCAAATCGAAACACAACAGTAAGATATTTTAAAATCACTATATCTTATAAATAATTACCAATGTATGTTATTTGTTTTAATATAATCGACCTTTACACGTCCTTTTAGAGGACGCAGACGCGACGGTTGTTTAAGAATAAATAAGAAACAGTGCGATATTATAAACTATAACCAAGTGGAAATAGAGAAATCTATGAAATCTAGAAACCTCTAAAAATATTGTTAATGCTTTGTTATTGATACTATCACACATTCATTCTATTTGAACGTAATATTTCGGTCGACGTCATCAAATTTCACGCGGTAGCATGATGCGTACTTTGGCGATAAATATATTTATTTAATATTTAAGATATTATTTATGACCTACAAAAACAACCTACCTAACATTTATCATATTCTCAAAGGCCTGTCTAAATATTAACACAAAAGATCATTAGTTACTTTCATGACAAACATGTTATTTCCTCAAGCAATTTTTCATCTGAATTTTTATGATAAACATGAGCGTTTCGGTGCTTTTGTTTGCATGTAGATTCCGTGCAAACATGACAATCCTATCAAAAAATTTACATAACTATGTAAACACATTATTTATCATGCGGAAATCATGTCCCATGACATCATAACTATATGCTTACAAACGCATTACATCGTTTGATTTCCACACCCCCGCAATCTTCATAAATTACGACATTCTTTTTCCTTAAACGTATTGTGGTTTTGGGATATATTTTCCGCAACATTGCCAAATGTCATTGCAACTCACTAAAATGGTGGGATGTATGGACAGTTTGTTTTTATCACCAGGATATAACATTCCTTGACGATCGTTTATTTTCTACGTGCATAGTACCATCATTAGAAAGGTCTTTAGAAACCTTCTTATTATGTGAATAAGCCCAACTATTACACATAACGGTCGACATGCCTCGGAGATTAGTTTATAACGTGCAATAAGTACGCATATTTCTGTTATGCCGCATAAAAAGTAGTAAATAGTTGACTAGAAAACCGTTTATAATTCCTATAAATCTAGTTATCTTTATAATAGGTACCCGCAGATGAAAGCTTGCTTAATGAGAAAAAGTTACAAACAACTATTTTATAATTACTTTTTAACATAATAAGATATGTCGAATTTCTGAAAAATTCAGACATAAATATATTATTAACCTAATTATTACCGTGTTACTTATATAATAGTTTTGTCTTCTTTGCTAATTAATCAATCACAGACATTATTACATCAAAATGTTTTTAAAATATTCTTATAAAATAGGCACAATGTTTAAATCACAATCTTCATGTGTGACCTAAAAAATGGAACACTAGGCTGGCTATAAATCTATATCTATCCGCCCACCAAGATTGGACCAACGTGGTCGAGTATGGCCCACAGTGCCACCGTTAAAGGTTCACATACGCTAGTACAAATATAGGACGGTAGTACAATGTGCACCGCAACTGGCAACGTGTTTGGTTAACTTTAGTACAATTGGCGATGACGAGTCGATTGTGATGAGTCACGGCTGAAGGGTGATACACGTGATGACCAATATGTTTATGAATATTAACTTTCAGTTCAACGGTTATTCGGTGGCGAGTCTGGGACTCTGGAGTATAATAATTTATTACTGTAGGAAAAATGTTGCTAAAACTCCACGTGACATATTACATTGTGCCTTAGGTATGAAATTTAATACTAATTACGACAATTGGATATTGTTAATGTTTCTTTGTAGTTGGACGTAATTCAATAACAACTGGATCGAAAAATTATATGCTTATTTTAATGTACCAAAAATACTAAGACTACGTAAACATGTCCCTGGCAGTGACCGCCAAACGAATTGGTGTCATTCGATCCTAACAACATAAATCACAAACTCACCAAGAGCAATTCCTGCGGCAGATCGCCACCGTTATTGATGCCTCGGTTCATAGCCACAAACTGCTCGGGCGCCGGCTTGTCCTTAACACTCGGGTTGTGCAGCGACGTATTCAACATTATTATGGCGAAGCTTAGCACGTAACACGTGTCGGCGTTCGTGAATATATCGGGGTTCAGCTGGCAGTATCTCTGTGCGAAACATTCCATCATGCGATCGATCTTCTGCGCCTCGCCCGGTAGACGGAAACTCCATAGAAATTGTCTGGAATTGGAATGGATGTGTTCAAGTTTTGTTGACATTTAATTCCGAGTAGTGGATTAAACTTGGATTGGAACGGAATTTTGCTGTTATTGATATATCCCTAAAGATTACAGTTTCAGTTTTTTATTTAGTAGAAATGCACTGAAAGCCGGTTAGCATCCGCAAATTGTGTAGGCAAATTGATTTTTTAAGGTAACAATAGCAAAATTTATGTATCAAACAGAACACGTACAAAGTAATTATACTTCAAAGCCTCAGTAAGACAGAAAATTTAACGAACTCATTAGTAAAAGAAAAGTCTGCCAAGTAATTTTCCTGATTGAATTTTGCAATGGAAGACTAGTCTCCAAGCGTAAATTAATGTCTATATTATATAATAATATTTCTTATTAATTAGTTGTACTTGTGGTTGCGATAAGTTTAAGACTGTGATAAAAGAAAACGTATAAGTATTATGCAATGCTAACATTGCCGTGTACATAATTATCACACGTCATTGTAGATACGTGATGAGAAATGCGAATTAATTATTAGACTGCATTGCAATGGATGTTTAAACAATTTTTGTGTATAAGATTTATAAGAATCAAGATCGACTTTTCCAGTTAGTCGTTATCGTCTGATTGTGTACTTCAATTGTAATTCCAGGTATTTTCTCCTATGAGTTTTGCTTTCACTGGCATTTGTTCAATAACAATATTGAACACAATAAAGCCGATCTCAAACATCCAACATGCACATAATTTTAAATATTTATCTTGATTACACATTTAATGTTCTCAGAAACTCATATCACGGTTGTTTTGAAATGTGTTCAGTTTGCAAACAGTTAATTGATAGCACTTTTTAAAATTATAATTCATGAAGTAAACAATACGTTACAATTTATCTCAAACTGCGATAAACTAGGCACAAAATTTAATTATAAAACTATGTAAACAAAATTTAAAAAATGCAAGGCTAAATTTCGACTCAATAAAAAATGTACACAATAACCATATACATAGATAAATTAGATTAATAAGCATAATGAATATTCAGAAAGGATCGCACTTTATCCTGCAGCATAATGAAAGGTTTCTTTAACCTTTTATAAAACTAAACAACTATCGATTGTAGTAACCTACATAACAAGTACCTTGAAAGTCGTAATTGTTTTGGTCTGTACTTTTTGCATACAATTAGAGACACTATTATATGTTAATGCAAAATGCATATTATTTTTATATGCGAATGTATGAGGAATATTTTTATGCGTATACATTAACGCATTTTATAGCTATATATGGGTTAAAGACGTTTATAAAATTTGAAGGACTCGCATTCAATGGTAAAAAGGTACTGGAATGGGAGTTAAGTACCTATCAAACGAAAACGTTGAAGATTTCATTTGGGAATTAAAGTTTAAAAACTGATATCACACTACTGGTAAAATTGTCCATCGTCATATTGTGATGAAAATACTTAAACAGAAAAACAGACCTAGATTTTATTCTCACTCGACAGACATTCTGAATTATATAGGTAGGAGGATATCAACACGGGACTAATGAGCAAGCTACTACTCAAATTAAATTTTTCATATCCAATTGCAGCGGAAGGAAAAACAAGTTTTCGAACCAATTATTAAAACATCCATCTATTACAGAGTTTAACCATCTCCTATAAACTTTCAAAGGCATGAAGTCTCTTGGGACGTAGGTCCTAATTGCCACATAAATGTCTATGATCAAACATAAAATAAATCGAGCTCATATTTCAAGTTATCGTTACCCTCATCCATCATACACCTTGTTATCCGCACCTTTGGAAACGTCAGTGTATTTTATAAAAGCAACTATATTTAATAATGTTTGTAGTAAAGCCTGCGGATCGGATTCGGATTTTTCAGTAAAAGACATAAACGTCAAACGAAATATAGACATCAGTGTAACGAACTTTCATATTGATCAGGCCTCGCAAGCCTAATCTCATTTGACCCCGGGGAACATTTTTCAATGGAAAATATTGGAATATTTTATATAATAGTAACCTTGATATAGATAAAAATGTAAGGTGTATTGACAAATATAACAGACACGTATCTACAATAGAAACAAAGTGAAATCTTGCCTCCCTTGGGATCAAATCGTTTCGCTCACCTCAATGCCTGTACGAGTATTAAATCGGTGAAGTCGTGGAGATCTACAAAGGCCCGTAAGACTGCCTCGTTGAACTCCGACCGTTCTCCGAGGTAGTCGCCTATCGCAGTTTTACTGAGCCCTTCGCCTTTGTGAAGGAACTGCGCTACGTCCTCCGGCGTCCTCTGCAGCAACCCGTTCTCATATAGGTATTCGATACCTGTAACAACCAATAAATATTATGTTCTGGATATTTGGCAGATGACTAATACAAATAGTGATGACATTACTTTGAATTACGATATCCATAATAGCTTTCTAATCAGATTGTATGGCGATATGATTAAAAATACATTGTAATCATTTATTTAATATAATTTGGAACTGGCAATAAACGAATACAAAACAATTGTGTTACTGGCCTACACTTTATGAAACAGACGAGCGTGACGACTTTATTGATCTAGTACCCAAGTTTTATACAAACAAGCGCTTTCATAATGTAAATACAAGAAAATTCTCGTGTGACGTCTATAAATGATTAGCTCGGCAGACACAAAGATAACAAAAGAACAAAACCGAAGCAATGAACCGTGAATCGCGAACTGCACATAGGTATTCAGATCACGCGTGCGGCTGTGAACAAAAAGTGAAAAACTGTGGCTTACCGCCGCTCGCGAAAGCGTCTCTATTCTTAAATCAAGCTTTCTTGTTTTCACAATTCGATTCGACGACATAGCAAATAGTTTTTATGCGAAAGTGTACATTGTGCCAGTTGTGTGGATATATTTCCAATATTATCCGGGGCATGTTTTTGCGAAGCACTACAATACTCGTATATCTCGTTTGGCTGAATGTGCTGTATCATTCATTTTCTCAGTACGTGGGAGTTAGTAATGGGATAGCATATTGATCAAAGTCGATAGCGCAATTGTCACTTGATATATTGCTATTAAAAACTTAACTAGGAAACTTAGTTACAGTTGTGATTGATGAGAAAAATCGACGTTGTTTTCCGATATAATTGAACTAATAGAATCAATAATTTTAAATTAATTTAAAATACATAAACTCACGCCCGTTTCCCAGAAGGGGTAGACAGAGGTGCCAGGACACCCACATTTCGCCTTGTAAGTTCCTTCCCATGATATTATAAGGGGCGAGCCTATCGCCAAATCGGGCACAAATTACTAATTCCGATCTGATAATGAATAGAAAAATCTAATATCGCTTTGCCCGACCCGTGGTTCGAACCCGAGACCTCAGCTTTGTAACCCTACCGTAGTACAACTATGCCACCGAGGCAGTTGATATTAATTAAATATTACAGAAACTATACTTAGATATGCTATGTATTGTATTAGATTGTATTGAATATCAGACTTACAGAAATTAATTAAAGTATACTGTAACAAAACACATTAAAATCGGCGTTTACAGAAATACAAACAAACAATACCGTAAAACTAAAAATGAAAATAAAAAATTTACGTCTTTTCGTTGTAAACGAATCTCACATTCCCTAATGTACATAAGCCGTATTCACATTAATATTTTTAGTAGCGGAGTCACTCCATAAAACGTGCATTTTGCAATTGTAATTGAGCTACATTTCAATGCCGTCTGCCGTTTGCAGGAACAATCTGAAAGCTTAGACGAGTGGCACTCGGCGGCATGCTATTTGCTGGTTGCTACACGCAAACTCGGTCGTAACCAAGAGCTGACCGGGCCACAAGCCATCCTGCTTGGCGAGCTAAATGTTACTATTATAAACAACGACAACTCGACCTTTGTGTAATACATCTGACTTTCAACCTAATGGACCGTGGAGATTTTTAATGTCACAAAAGTTAAACAATGTTTCATATTTGCCCCGTAATCTGGAAGGATTTGTATGAAATTTACTCGAAAGATTACGTTTTTATTGGTCAAATTTTAAATGTGTAATCAGAGTTCGTGCGTTTATTTTTCAATGGAATATAATTTTGAATGGAAAGATTATTGTTACTATACTAGTAATGAAACTAGCCTTGATGGTGGATGTTAATACTACCTATTTAATGAATAACTTTAATTCTTATTGCTTACGTTACAAGCGTAACAGATGTTTGATTGAATCAATAATAATAAAACTACTCAGCTCAGTTATTCTAAACGTGCCTCATATATTTTTATTGTATACCATTTCAATACGACCATCGCTAATTACACCATGTTGCTTTACAAGGAAGTGGTAAATTTAATAATATCATGCCCATCTTTGATGAAGTAATTAGCACGAAGAGAGAACGTTTTTCATCTAAGGTTGTTTATTATGCCCCTAAGTGTAACCGAATGTATATATAAACCATACCAGTTTTGCCGAAACCCATTTATTGTTAAGTATTCAAACTTAATTGATCCACTGAAACATCAAACATAGCTGGGCAAGGGCTGCATCATTAGACCCATTCTACAGTCTACTGACCCCCATCATAAATTGCAAATATACATATTTGTCGCTGTCAATAGTAGTAGTCATCAAGTTTGAATAACGTCACAGCAGCGTAAGTGTCCACGAAGAATACTAATCTACGTCTGCCAGTGACGTCACACGCCCACGCGCCTTTCCCGAAATGTGAAGATAAAAGCTAGCGTAGAATGCCAAAACCGTTACTCAACTGTTGGTAAATATATGATCACCAAGATTTTTTTATTTTATTTTCAGAGAAAGACTTTATTTTTTGTATTACCAATGACGTTGACGTCATTGTTCAGGTAATTTACATTTAAACTGTTCTGTGAAGCATTTTGCTTTCCTCACATATTTTAATAACAATCAAAACTTCTGTCAGAAAGATAAAATGTTCATTGAAAATATGTAAGTCTATACTCTCATAACAGTCGGAGGCAAGGTTACCAAACGCCTTTTCATTCTGTAATTACATCGTGGACTTCCCGTTCTTTACACTCATAATCTTGCACAAGCAAAACTAAATGTAATATTATTTACACTAAGACATCAGATTTCCATTTTAATTCGTACTGGCTTCTCCTGGGGCAAGGTATAGAGACCATAATCGTTCATAATCGATTTATAATTTCGTAAGCAAACGGCTTTCTTTCCGCGAGCTAAACCGATTGTCGCATGCAAAATCGATGGAAGCACCGTCACGGATGCCCGTTGCTATCGTCGAACGATGAGACACGCTGGGGTAAGGTGACGTCCCCACTATATCAACAATATCGATTGTGTTAAGTTCTAATGCTATCAGTATGAATAAGACTCGTGTTTTTCCTATCTCCTTGTAGATACAATCAGACAATGTCAATATATCTATTGACTTAACCGTATTATATATTGTATTATATCTCCAATTTCATGTAACATGTTTTGATGACTGTCTGTAACTCTATTATCACATAAATATCGAGAATGCCCATTTAAAGAGTACGCGAAATCCCAAATGACACAAATTTTTCTTTGTCAGTCTATGTTTCAATTCCCCTATTTGTCCGTTCTGGATACACAAGAAACATTTTTTAATACACGGTTGTGTCTACTTTAAAACCTTATTAAAATATATATTAACCATGCTTTTTCATTAGCCGTCTAAAAAACTAATTTAAAAAGCATGATTGATAGCGTTTGCGCTAAGTAATGAAGTTTTTACACGTACTAGTTCGCCTTACCTCGCGTGATTATTAGACGTACAAGGAAACGGACATTAAAAAATAACTATAGAAAACACACGACAGTTTTCTTTACTAACATACATTTAAAAGGCAGGGTATGTTGTGCTAACTGGCACCCCAACATCAGGCAAGGCTTACTGAAATACAAATAATCTCCAAAATGCTAGACTTAAAACAAATTACCCATGTACTTGAAAACGTTGGAAACTTTGAGTATTATGTATTTAGGAGGCTTAGCGCGGAGCAAGGATAAGCCGAGCCGTGCGATTCAATGGAGCCATTCATTCCGGCGCACCTGTGTAAGTAGCGTGTGTTCTAATTTCCAAGGAGACATCATTAGTTGTATGTCGGGACTGTTGCGACTTTGGGCCCTTTATGTCTGTTAGTGAGAGTGGGCCCGCTCGAGTGTGAACCGGGTTGGAGTAGGCATTCAGACCTCGTTTCTGCCTACATCTAGTTCTAGACTAGACGGAAAGCTAACTGCTAGCGTTGTTGTCATCGAGGTGACCTAATTAGCTTGGAAATAATTCGGAAAATCGCTCTATTGTTTCTTATTCGTTTTAGGTATATATATGAATAATATTAGATTTGAAGACAAAGGTTAAATTCGATTTTAATTACATAATTGCGGTTTAATACCATGAAGAAACTTAATTTAGTGGGCCAACAACTATTTCAAACATTGTCTATGAATATAAAATTATTGTATTATCCATTTAACTATTATATATCAAAATATTACACTAGTAACATAACTACACATTCAAGTACATTTATATCATGTGATGAGCCTCCGGGTGGCTCCATTTTCCTTTGTTTTATAAATAGCGGAACCTTTTTGTGTGCATTATACTGCACACAAAAAGGTGCAAATATGTGTAATATTTTATTATGTTCTCATTTAAAAATAATAATTTTAAACAAATCTGATGACATGACAAATCTTTTGCATTAAAAATTAAATATGTCCTCAATATTTTTCGTAGTTATGCAGATTAGCAAAAATACAAATATCTACGATCAACAAACACTGAATAAACTTGATTTTGCCTTGACCGTTATTGGTTGTGAAATGAATACTTTATATGGTTAAAATTGAGTATGTATGTGTGCATCTGTGTCCTATCCATTGTACACAATACAATTACATGACATAAATAAGTTTCGACGAAGCAGATCGATGTGTTGGATGGCAAAGGGCTTGATTGTAACATTAGTTTTATATTCTGAAAATATGATAAATAGCAAAACATCATTTCCATCTACTAGGCTGCTATCCAATCAGTTTCCTTTGGGGCTTCAAGATTTATTTCAGTATTCGCAACTTTACGTCTAGACGTGCGTTTTACTTAATTTCTTATCTGGATAATTTAGAAATTTAAACCCCCAGACTTCCAAGAATTTATTCGATGGCGTGTTAATAACCTCTAGATTTTGCTACAATCATTTTTAAATCGTGGAACTAGTAATTACATTAAAAACGTCTAATTTATATGGTATTCATTGGGCAGGTGAGGTGCAGGAATAGAACAATTTGCCGTGTATGTCGTGGGAGCACCGCACCTGCCGCATCGGATGCCATGGTACCGAGAACTCTACTCGCCTCACGCCATCATTTTATTAAAATTCACTCGGCAAGCATTCTTTTAATTGGATAACATTCTTGTTCAACCAACCGGAATGCCGGACATTCGTGTTACCAAGATTATACAAAACATTGCATGGGTCAGCTAAAACGTTACACTGCATCGTGTGGAAATATTACCGATACTGTAGTACACACGTGGCACAATAATGTAAAAGAATTCCAATTATTTCTATGCACAACAACATCGTACAATATTTTTGGCTTTTATGCTTCACATTAATTATATCCAACTTCTGTGATTCAAAAACATTGTTCAGGTTTTTTTCTACAAAACACACCGCTTACCATGATATTGCTGTAATGCGGAATCTTCTATGCATCATTGAAAGGTTTTCCAATATTTTAAACAAGCAATATCTAGTGTACTTGAAATTAATGTTCCAAGCAAGTTCTATAGAGAAGTTATTGATTCCGAAGACCCTTTGATAAAATCCGTAACCAATTAGTCAAGAGCGTGAACATTGAAGTATGCCGTTTACATTGGTTCTATAATCAAAACTGTTTCCTGACTATTCAAGTTCAAAGATACATAAAAACAATTATAAGGCTTACCTTTCTTGGGGTCCATGTTGAATTTCTTTCTGCCTATGCTCATCTGCTTGGCCTTGCTGTTCTGTTTGCATTCCTCCTGGCCATCAAGGGCCTCCAGCTCCGCCACCACTTCTCCCAGCTCATCTTTGAGTTGCTGTAAACAAAGAGATTATTTATATTACGAACAACATTCCGTTTTGCAAAGAAATGCAACAATTTGCTAAAGTTTCCGCTCAAACTTTTACTTTGCTGCCGATGTTTGTTTAAATGGAATTGGAATTGAACTTCCAGTTAAAGTTTGATGGCATTTACAATGTATGCATTTATTATGGAATAAGTATTGAGTATAGACTTCTTGGCTAGAAACTTCTTTCATTATGTGAAACCTAGAAGGATAAAAAATACGTTCACATATTAATCAGACTTTAATATGAAATATTAAATAGTCATTCAATTAGCCCGTCGCGTCGCGTCGGACTTTAATATATTACTCCGTGAATGAAAAACAGACGCAACTTTATCTATGCATTTATGTTGCTATATCGTTTCGCCCGACATGTTTAGAGGGGTGAAAAGGGGCGATGGCTTGTATTGAATGTGACAGCACGTGACAAATGGAAAGGGAGGGTTAAAACCTTAACCCAACGCAATTAATTTATTTCAGTGAAAGTAAAATGTTTGCAAAGTAACCAACATCCGGAGTAAGCACAACTCGGTCTAGATTTTAAAAGCATCGACATTGCTAGATTAAATAAATGGTCGGTCGGCAATGGCGCGTCACGATCGGCTCGGCGGCCACAAGGCGAACCACAACTCGCGACGCATTCTACAAAGCAGCTGCTAATGCTCTCCACCAGTGGAATGTTTGCTATCGACTTCAGAATGTAGTCCTACTTGATTTCGCCAATAAAGGCTTCATAGCTTTTGCTTATTATATTAACATTGAATTCGCTGCGGATTGGAACTTGATACAATTTATTTAAAAAAATGTTTGAGCGTTCTTCCAGACTCATGACAATTCTACCAGTTATAAATTGCAGTTATAAAATTATCAGAACACGAAAAAATAAAATTTCTTCATAAGTAGTTACACAAAAACTATAGTGAAATTTCGACAAAAGCAAATGAATGTGGTAAAGGTCACGTTTCAATTTCATGTGGACGTGAACAAATTACGCGTCAAAATAATTTAATCGAGTCCCTATTTGATTTACCAAAATCAACTAGACAAACAAAGCCGGTTCACCGTATTAATACAGCTGCTAAATGTGTTTAATAAACAGCCGGGTCTAATAGGCCACTCGACTAGAGCAAATAATGATAAAATACATTGTTATAGAAAAAACATATATGGTCGATAATTTCATCCTATTGTTGTCGTTACATCACGCTTTATCTAAATGCCTGTATGTAATCGGCCTCATCAGCCTAACGATCCAATATTTGCCTGACTTGCCTCTTATCTGGTCAAGGATAATTAGTTTGGCAACATCGACAAAGTTAATGTAATTCTAGGAAAAACTTATGCGTAGCGAGCACACAGCCTTGTTCCCATGAAGATAGAGGTTATCGAGATGAAATATTGTAAGTGTTATTAGCCTTCGATCAAATTGTCTTTAAATCTTTTATAGCTCCGGGAGACAGTTTTATTAAAGTTTTGCAAACAATATAAATAATTTTGTGTTATATTCAGATTTCCATAAACAAGAAATTTATTTGTATTCCTCATGTTTTACAATTAATGACAGCATCTATAATATACCCCGATTATTACCTTTGTACAAACTAGGACGGCATTAAATTTCACAGGCCGTAATTTATATGAGGTAATAATGGAATCGCAACTACTCATTACGGGCAGCGCAACGTACAAAATTGTGCCCAAATGAAAATCACAAAGACAAACGTACCGAGAACAATGACCGCACTGAGTAACGTTTTGTTTGCTTTTGAAAAGTTTGCCGTTCTTTCAGAGCAGCGCTGTTCGGTTTCAGGGAACTATGTATTTTAATTCCGGATTTCGTGGCGCATTATTATTCATACACCTTGATACAAACACTAAAAGTGAAACTTTTTCAGCATTAACATTTATTCGGCGCGAGTGTTGTGATTTCCGATTTCAAACGTTCTCGGTTTTCACATTAATTAACGGTGAGGTGAACAAAGCTTTGTGTAGCCCTCGGTGTATTAACCTCTCGTGAACAGCTACGCGCCGGTCGAGGTCTAGTGAATCTTTTTTATAATTAGGTAATAGGAGATCGTTATTCACATCCTCTGTTTCTTTAAGGGGCATTCATTCAATGCCCGCTCCGTCGAGTTTAAATGAAAATTAAACATGCTTCGTGCATCTTGCTTATAAAGTTGGTTGAAAATTATAACGTGTTTTAACATTAAAAGTAGTTTAATTAAATGATGCGGTTTACAATTCTAATTAATATGAAATTATTAATTGCCAATTAACAGGCCCTAATTAGGAGGTTAGAGAGTAAATCCACACCGTGTACTGGTGCTCAGTGCTCACACAGAATAGAGATACTGAATAAATAAGTGTACAAGCTCAAACAAGTACACAATGCCCGCTACGGTCTGGCTGCGTTAACATTATTTGCGGTCCGCTAACTATTCCCCCGGGAGACATGATACCAGCCTTCCTCGTCTAGACTATAAAATTATGCAAAAATTCCTACACATTTTCTTTTAAAACCCCACTATTGCCGTCATAAATATGTCAGCGTGCACGCGTCCAGCGTTTTGAACGAACAAATAGATTTAATGGTGTTTTAATGGAAATATTTTTTATTTATTACCTACGCAATAAAATAGGAATAAATATAAAAGTTCTATACCAAACGATTTTGCAATGTGTCAAGTGAAAACAACATAAACGGGAGTACGAACAACTGGAATTAAAACACAAACATTTTAAACTCGACTCTCGGCCGGCACCTGTTTGCCAAAGTTATTACAATATAGGCTTACATTATTGTACGCGACACACCTATAGAGGTTAGCCGGCCTTATAAATATATCACATAGCTTTCCATGCTATTTGAATATGTAATTGAGGAGCTCCCCAATTACATGTTTAAATGGTATTTGAGATTTGCCAATGCATATGCGAGCGATGAGCGTCCATAGGCTCTTTGTCGCTTAATGTCGTCCGTCTAGACGGGTTTTTGCACTGGAAATGCACCATGTGTTTGAATTCTGATAAGAACGAATGGATTGCATTGCAGTGGCTTAGCTAAGGAAATGGTAGGTCATTTTTTATTTCAAGCTTGATCTACGACGATAATTAAACCCATCGCCGTTGAAACGTAACAAAAAATAATGTTATGTTGTGTCCGTTGTTAGTCGTGGTAAATTCGCATTAATTAAATAATCCTCAGCGTAATTATCAGCTTGAAACAAATAGCTAGTGGATATAGAATTATTCAACAGTACGAATCTCGATTTGTCGTGTCCTAGAGCCTAGGCGGTTTTAGATACTGCTGTTTACCGTACACTTATATTCGCATTGAAGTTAATTATGTCCCTTTAGTAATATATTGTACGCAATTTCCTGGTTTCTGCACATTACACTGCAAAATCAGTACAAAAAGTCGATAAACGTGATTCGCAACGGCATGTCCGTTCAATACACTATCACAAATCAAATAAGAAGTGGCAAACGCAACGCGGGAGTAATGTGTCTGCAGTGCGCTGTTTCAACACATGATTGTTCTATCTACATGTGGTAATACGTAGATTGAAATGCAATCTATGGCCAATGGGAACACTGAGTTGGTGTTCTTTAAACGAACTAATAGTTTTACATCGTCTCTTTGTTAGACGTGAGAAAGGGGAAGTTATATAAGATTTATTTTAATTTTGGCAACCCGCACTAAGCCAACATGGTGGAACCACTATCAATCGTACTTTCAATTGTAGAGAAGGCCCGTGCCCTGCAGTGGGACGTACATGTATAGGCTAAGGCTGATACAGAATACAGAATTTTAATTCTATAGAGTTTAGGCTTATTAAATTAAAGTATCCTTTGCCCAGAGATGGTTATCTCTCTTTGGTCGGCACAATTATGTCGACCTGTTTGAAACCGTCGGTTACTATGACGGCTTCATAATATCAATTATAATTATTTTCCAAAATAATAAAGTTACACAAATGTGGATGGGTGTTTCACAGATATAATTTCAAACTAGGTTACTAATTACATTAATCACTCAAATTTAATACAATCATGTGTTACTTGAATTAAAATACACATGCACATTTATTCTGCTCTGTAATTCAAGCGAAACTTTTCTAATAATACCAATTTTGCCGTCATAATTATTCTTTCTGTGAAATGTATTCTTCTCCATTTGTCATTAATACTACAAATGGAACTTTCACCGAAATAATGTTAACAAAAGTGAGCGCTGCTGGTACGAAACCGAAAGTCACCTAGGCAATTTCTGACAACAACCAATATAGAACATTCATAACTTTCTCTAACTTTAAATTTACTTTTAACAAAACGTACATAATCCTCTGAGGAAGAATACGAGACGACATTTTCGTCTCAAGGTTTGTAAAATTTTGCTTACGTTTACAACTTATTTACCACAAATCCATTTCAACTGCACAAAACGAAGTCTAGACGCAATCTATACACAAAGGGATTACACCAACCAGTTGCAAAAACACCCAATAATTTTAAAATAACATTTGTCGTTTGGATCCATTCAATAAAATGTCTACCGCAGGCATCATGGACAAATATTAACTACCAACATCCCGTCGTTCGATCAAAAAGTTTATCCCGTCTAGACGGATTCAGCGGATAACGGTCAATGCCCATGGGGTTTTACGCTCCCTGCAACCCTTTGGTTTATCTAACAGTACGTTCATTTGGACAGGAATACATGTGAGGCAATACACGTATGGTACAACGATGCAATATTTGTTTGTTGCTTTTATCATACAATATCCATGTGGATTGAAAGTGCGTGGTGGCTTCTCGGGTGTTCTTTCTCAGGTTAAAATCCCAGGACACACTTCTAACTTTTCGGAGTCATGTGTGTATTGATTGAAACCACCATACCATACCATAACGATTTGTAAGAATTTCTACGGTATGTAAAGTCCGCCAATCCGCACTAGGTCAGTGTGGTGGACTAAATGGCCTACTCTCAATCGTATTCTCGATTGTAGAGGAAGTCCTGCAGTGTGATGTAAATGGGATGATACAGTTGCAGTTATACATTACGACTTATTGATTGATTCATCTTATAAAAGTTTGCGCTGGGTGATGGACATATAAAAGTAAGCGGATGTATTTTACATGGTATACACGAAATACACATATACAAACAAATAAACATATTCATACAATATTTGTCTACATTATATGCCTTTTATGATTAATACCTTAATCATTCAGTTTGACAGTCTACTGGGTTGTTACCAAAACCGTATTACAGAACAATAACGTGAGGTAATGGTCTACCATTGCATTTGGTGAGATCAATGGTCAGTACGATTGCCAGCGTATTTGCAACTTCCAAGGAACTGCGACATTTGCACAAGCCTTATGTAAATACACTGCACGAAACGAGAAGCTCGTGACTTATTTTATTTTCTAATGTTTTGTGCGCGCAGTGGTCAAGTCGACACTTGAGAGGAGTATAGACTTTAGTATCTTCAAAAAGCTCCTTAGATCACAGTATCTGTCACTTTAAATTTATTATTATTTTTCCCTAAAATTAATATTTTTATAATATACTGTTTATGTAGTTTATGATATCATACTTTTATTTTATGTACTCCTTGTATGTTTATTGAAAATGTATGTTTGCATTCCTCATATTATGTACATATTACTTTCTTTTCTGATTACTATTACTCGTATTTTTTGCCTTTGTTGTCACAACCCTTTTCTTTTCAATTCAGTGGATCTAATGGTGTCTGGAAGAAATTGCGGTAAGCGATAAGATAGCTAGTAGTCTCATTAATTTAAACGAGCTGTATTTTTTATATTACTATTGTATGTGGTGTTCAAAAAAGAATTTATAAATAAATAAATATAAAAAAAATTGTAGCTCTAGCAAATACAATTTACCTATGGCTTTACAAATAAAACATAGTGATCGTAGACTAGGCTCATGTCATACAAAATTAACGTAATAATGAGATGGCACTTGCCACTATATTTAAACAAACTCCGAGTAAAGTGGGTCCAGCTGTGCTCACCGCACACCCCACTGTTATGGAGACTCGTATAACTTTTAAAACAAACTACCTAAAGCTCATATACGGAGTCAGGCCGCAGAACGTACATTTACGTGCGACACACAATTTTATTTTCATCGCAAGCATTTATTTTCACATACTGATGTCTCGCATCGCAGGCCATGATTTGTTGTAAAGCTCATTTGGATGCGACGCGAGATGAGCCAGTAATAGTAGGCCATTAAAGCACGCGACTCAAATGACTGGGGGACATGAATAACAGAGTATTGCGGCGAACGTAAAGAAAATGGCGTCAACATATGCTCTTACTATTGTGACAAAATACTCGCGATTTACACGCGCCACTGACTCACTATTATGGTGAGTCAAAGATGCACTGCATTGAATCGACAAAAGCATGTTATTCAAGTTGTTCAGTGAAATGAAACCAACATTCGAAATGAAAGAAAATTATGCAACAACGTACCGCCAATCGAGGTGTTATTTAAGTATTCACATTTGCATATATTCAACATTACGGTAAGAGGTAGATGAAGTAGCAGCGAATAAATATAAATTAAGCATAAATACCATACGTATAGAACAACTCACAAATGAATGCACACTACCGAACGAACGGTTTTCTATAATTACATAAACAGCATCATGAACTCTATCTACGACAGATTAATTCAAACATTATCTTGCCGGTTCGCTGCGCTCTATCCGTTGTTATAAACAATAATTGCCCCAGAGATGGGGCAAAAGTGCGACCCGACCATCATATTTTAGTCACAGATGAACTTTCCACGATTTCAATAGAACGATGCAAAAAATGACTTCACGTTGGACTCCATAACGAGCGTAACATTTTTTTCTAGTGTCGAAGCATCTCAGTTTTCGTACAGTTTCTCCGATGGATGGTTAAATAATCCTCTGTCGTTTCAAACAGTCTGAGACCCGACAAAGGCAGCTCACAATCAAAACGGCTGAAAAGGGCTCGCATAACGTAGGATGAAAGGTCAAATCGAATCAATCATTGATATTTGCTGTTGATATTCCTTGAACGGTTTTTTGAACCTACCAAGTCTAAAAATACCGCGATATTTAATCATCTCAGCGTAAACACGCCACATGTTACTTTAAAAACTAATGTAAGACGAGCATCAGCATAAATATAGCAGCAACTTGAAATCTTATACGACAGTTTGTAAGTTATGAAGATTTAAAATGAAAGGCACATAAAATAGCTAAACATAAAACAAAAAATTGGTTACTAGAAAAATAAAATTTAATAATTGACACTCAATAACGGAACAGATATTCACGTCGTAATAATATATTGTTCAAGTATTCAATCACAGTGTGAGGTGACGCGTGACCCACATTCTAAACCCCACAAAAGCCGTACACCAGCGCAACGCTGATCATTATGTGAAGGGGTATTTTTATTGACATACAATTGAGAATTTCAATTTTGAAATTATTGTAGCACATTGATTCACCATTCATTTGATATTCAACATTCATGCATAACATTTAAAGTCACACCGCAAATACGTACTATGATCTCAACACCGCCTAGTAATGTACTCAAATCAGATTTCGCTTCTAGCAATCTCAGTGGTATTCTTTGAGCAATCATCTTTATAAAATCTATTGAGTGTGGACTATAAATCTACATCAAGAGTAACGATGCAGTGAGCAATCAAGCAATTCAAACTGCAAAGCTCTATTTGCAATTCCATTGCCAATTGCTTTGGTTTGGTTTATTGGCTAACCACATTATACATGGTTATTTAATTAACGTTACTATAGAATCCTTTATTAATTAACTATAGGACGTGGGAAATGTATCAGATAACGAAGTTTGGAGAGTTCTTCATGAAACATTAGCAGCACGTAATGAAAGCGGACACGCGAGTCCTTTGAGACTTTCCCCCATTAATTCACTTTCGCAGGCTCTAGACACAAGCCGAGTCCGGGTGATAATGTGAGCCGTTTACAAAATTCTTCGAAAGCTACAAAAAATTCGATTGACGAAATACGTGGGCGTTTAGAAACCAATATGTAGAGATGTTTTAAGATTATGTTTTTATTATTTCCCTCGTCTTCTTTTCATAATGCTTTCAATGTTTTGTTATTAATGCGCCTTAAAGTTAAAAGCGTATAAGAATATGGCACAACACAATTTAAACAAACATTGAAATGACGTAATTGACTACGGATAAAAATATCAAGGCAAATTGTCCTGAACAAATAATATAATCATGTACTTTCAAGCACGATCTCAAAATGCACATCGGGTTCACATTAAACAGCGAGCCGCAGACATTCGGCGCCACATGAGTGTGCCAAATCACGTCAACAAACACTACACAAACGACAGACAAACCTCTGAAGCGGATGCGTGTTTATAAACTTTCCCTCTGTGTCCTGACTCCTGGCAAACACTGAAATACAATCCTCATTTAAAGCAACGACGCAAATAGAACATTACTAATCACGAAAGGTCACAATTACCGCTAAAAGCGGACTGTACACAAATAAATCGGTAACAGTGATTTGAAAGTAAGGTAGATGTCCTCAGAGACAAAGCTTTTAGGGGAAATGTTATTTATATAGACAGAACTAAACAGTAGCACAATTCATCATACATCAATGAAATATTGCCTAACGACTTAAGAATGTGTGTGGACTAATGCGACCTATCCGCCAACAGCGTTTCCAATGACATTTGTCTCACATGCGTTTGTCTTGGCACAACACGATCCAGGAAGCCCGCAAGGTGCACGTGTGTCGTAAATATAGATAACAAATACCAATATCACGTTCAGTATAAATACCAAGTATTTACAATAACCGATTTCAGGTCATTACTCAGCCCTTAACGGCGGCTCATCGACTAATGGGCCGGGCTAATGTGTGCCAGTCTATAAATAAAATGGGCTATTTTATAAGTGTTGCGGCTTTTACCGATAAATGTGGTACATTAACGCTTTCACGGTATATGAAGGGAACAAATTGATTATATTTAATGTACTTATAAAATGAACGATATTGGTTTATGTAACAGTTTGCTTTCACTACGCCACAAGGTTACCTTACATAGTTAAAGCTAACAACGCTGCGAGGAGACGGGTAAGGTTTAATTTCGGCATAACATAATGGATTATACCATGGTACGTTAAGGTGCACGCCACTGAGGTGATTCGCCTTTGAACGAAATACGAACGGTGCCTGGCAGTCTTCCCAAAACCCACCAACGAATAATATTGCTCTATTGTGTTTGCATACAGGCGGCGTGTGACCTTCACATTTACATGTAAAATTATTCCGAGATTTCTCAACAAGCCCAAGAAGAAATCATTAAACAAAATGTTTGACAGTGCAGAGTATGTGAAGACTACATTTATATCGTTCAAAACTATTTACAGACAGCATAATTATGTACTGTTATTGTTAGAAGTCGATGGCACTGGCCGCGAACTATTGGGAACTGGGAAGTTTAGCCAAAACATGTTCGTAATGTTAAACAAAATGTTTGACAGTGCAGAGTATGTGAAGACTACATTTATATCGTTCAAAACTATTTACAGACAGCATAATTATGTACTGTTATTGTTAGAAGTCGATGGCACTGGCCGCGAACTATTGGGAACTGGGAAGTTTAGCCAAAACATGTTCGTAATGTCTCATACTTATGAACTGCCAATACGCGCGCCAGTGAATTCAATATAATGTTTCAAAAACCAGTTAGTGACCACATTCCATGCGGTCAAATACTAAATATTTTACTAATTTTGATGTTTACTAATACTTAATCATGATCTATGTTTTAAGTGAATATAAAAAATTAAATCTTCAGCCACAGCCTTCAGACAACATGGCATTTAACCAAAACCACTGACATTATATTTTGCTTATAAGACGCCCTTTAGAGCAAATCGTTTATATTTTCGGCACTTTCTTGTGGCCTAGTGATATTTGACATCGCGATACGTCTGCCAACTCTACTATTGGACCTTCCATTTTTGTATGAACTGTGATCTTTGCCGGTCGTCTTCGAACGCATTGTTCTCTAAAACTTATTAAGTTTTAGAGAGGCTTTCCAATAAATAATGAAAGTACTTAGAAATTAAAACAATAAATTGTTCAATACCACAACAGTTGCTAAGCGGTAGGCGTACAATACCAACACAATAACCTAGCTACAACAATGGATTTAATCTTCTATTTCTGTCTGCCCCATAAATCACAGCATATTTTCTTTCACAGAGCAGTGCGACGCATAAATATTAACCACCGTTGCAACGCAAGCGACGCTCAATTCACAAACAACTCGCGACGAACGTCCCCCAACCGACTTGCCGCACACAATGAACGCGGGCAAGTGTGATTTGATAATTCCAAGACTTCTCAACGTATACTTTTGCATTCTCCTAGTTCTGAATACAAATCAATTCGGTGAATCTAAACACGTCATCTAATAGAACAGCGATTTCTAGTCGTTGAAATATTTTCGTCTATCACCAACAAGTTCGAAACGATTTAAATAATATTCATGATTATCATATTCAGGTGTTAATCGCTCCAATTAACATAGAAATTAATCGATTGCTTATTGTGCAACTGCTCATGTTTTTCATGCAAACGATGCACATTTTGTTATACGATTTTGCGATTTTGCAATGGTATGCAGTATGCACCAATATCTTAAATTCCTAGCAATATTATTCATTTGTACACTTGGTTCTTACCAGAATAGAAACTTAACCAACAACTTCGCTCTAAACACACTACATACAGTTCTCTCATAACTTTTCTATCTAATCTGGCTTTGGCGAACTTATTAACGTTGGAACTATGTACATAGTTCTATGTACATAATCACAATAATACGGTTGTCACATAATAATTTACCAAGGCAGATATTCACGGTCAACGTACAAATATATAGGAAGCTAACAATTATGTCTAAAAATTTCATAAACCTTGAAATAGTTGTAATGAACAGCGATTCCTAATTAACAACGCTACTAATGTTCCTGTGTTTTTATATTTATAACCGTCAGTACATGCATAGCCGTCGTGTTAGTTTATTTAACACGTGATGCGGTAATCACTTAAGAATTCTCCAACAAACGACATCGTCATGCGAATGAAACTACCTGACGGCTGACCTTCGGGTGTGCCACTGTAAGCGACAAACAAGTGTTGCGTACCTGAACACTGTTTTACCTGGACTGAGAGTGATACAATCATTTACAACGTTACAATATTTTAAATGTAAGTATAAGTACTAAAATCATAAAGTTCTTTTAATATTTAGGTATAATGACTCAAGAAAAACCCGTGAACTTTGTAACACTAAATGTTTGCGGCGAATTATCGCGTCATTAAGCACAGATTGTCAATACAAAAACCACGAAGGACGAAGGGTAAACGTGTTTAGAATATTATCGACTGAAGGTAACAACCAACGATATTATGTTCTGAACGATATCCACATTTTAGATTTTTTACGTAAGCACAAGTGAAGTGTGGTGCTTCTGGCATTTATTACTTATCCCAAAACCCGAGGCGTCGTCATGTGGGATCAATGTGTTCTTTTTAACGAACATCTTTGTTTTTAAATAAAGTACACAACATTTCCTGTGTTAAAATACACGCTCGAGTACAAAAATAATACCGTGATTCATCGTTTGCGAACCGAAATGGAAACCAATTTTTATTATAAACTCAAGTGGCGCCTGTACTTATAAATACGCAATTAAATACGGTATACGCTGAGAAAATGGAACAAAATTTGCCGATACACACGCACATACCAAACATTCGCGATACAAACGGAGCGTTCGTAAAATAAATATAATTAACCTAGATAGGTAAAATTCACATCCTGTTATTAGTTTCCGAGCAATATAAATTTATCGCCACAATTATTTTCACACGAAAAGAAATTATCGATTGACGAATATATTAGGTCTCAAATAAAATCAGGATATTGTTAAGTAATCTGATGTAACAACTCAAGATTGTCAAATGTACTTTTCGTAAGAGAGTACTGGACATATTATGTAATTCAAATGATAAATTACGCAGTGTTTTCAACCAGCCTATAAAAAAGGAAATTAAACCAGATTCGGCTGCTACTTTACATAAAAACAGGCCCAAAAATGCTTTAAAAATGATATTTCATTTACGTGTGTATATTGCGAGACATTAAATGATGCAGAATAAAAAATGTGTTAGTGAGTACCTATAATCTAAATCCTTACAACCTTATTCAAAGCAATTTTAAAACCTATTTTAATAATAGATGGTTTGTCTTCTTCGATCTAAATGAACTCAAGTCGTTTGAAAAGGGCAAAACATTCGATAGCTAACTAAAATAGGTTTTAAAATGATCTATGAATAAGACAGTTAACGTTTGCTCTTCATCAAAGCGTATAAAAGAACCACGTTGTAAAGTCGGTCACTCCCTTTATTTATAACAGTACTATTAAAACATCTGTCCGCGAGTGACGTATGCGGCGCTGATTGGATTGCTATACCTATTGACCTGTGACACTAGCGCTCCTCGGCCGTCACATTCTTTCCCATACATTCTCTAACAGTACGTTGTAAACACACAGTAAAGTAAAAATAAAACTATTCCATATAACACCCAATCAGCCAACGCCCGTAGATTTCAATTCTTACCAGTAAGATGTAAAAGTGGAAAACCGTACCTGAAACAGAAAACATAATCAATTTAAAATGGCGTCTGGCAAATCACGCAGATGTACATAAAAGCGTCAATAATTTAATAAAGTTGCGCGCTGCCGAGAATCTATTCATCTGACTCATACGAAACTCTCACTTTATCCATCAGCAAAACGGATGTTTTCATCACCAAACCGTTACTGTGAAATTCTTGATAACTTCTCTCAACGAGAACATTTCGCGGGCCATTGAATATATTGAACTTTTACCCCTGACGTGTTCTCATAGTAAATACTGCAGTTATTAATCATACTGCAGAGTTACTTGAAAGTGGTTTTTTCATTGTAACAACAGATATAAGCATAAAAGCAGCCCCGATGTAATCCAAGCACAAAAAGCAAAGCAACACACAATGGATTCATATTTCCGGTCCGCGGTCATGCAACGAGTGCCGAGCGAGTGGCAACTCCCAAAGATGTTCACTTTACATTTCGGCCGGACTCCAACGTCTGTGTATAAATTAAGGCCGTTTGTGAATTTGGCTTTAGGCCAAAGATGGAAAAACATTGAGACAATACAAACAATTTAACTCATCTCAGGCCTAGACTGGTGCGAATTTTTTTAAGTAATATCTATAATATTACTTAAAAAAATGTGTCTGGCCTACTTGTAAAAAAAAATGCGTTATAAATCTTCACTGTAGCACCCAATAATTTTGGTTAATTTATATTCATACGTAAGACTAATCAAGTCATAAAATGTGTCCTTCACAGAAAAAGCTACTGTAGTTTATATAAGCGATGCGATAACATCAACACGAGTGTGGTGAGAACCGCATAAAAATTTAAGACGAGCAAATTTATTTCAATTAAACGACTGAGTACAACTTCCTAACAAATAAAACTACTTCGTCCGTCGCCTTTATACTCTGATAACAAACGAGGGTCAAACAGGGATAGGAATAAAAAACACATTCGTCGAGGGAGCTAATGAGACGGGTGGCATGGGAGCAATGCTTTGCGGAACACATGCGAAACTGACGGACAACGCCCCCGTTGACATACACATTACAAATTGAGATTTTTAACTACCTGACAGTAAAATCCTAAACAAATACCAGCGACTATAGGCGGGACCGAAGAATACCAATTATGTTTCAGATATGTTCGGAATATAAATGGACGAATTAGTTTGGAACAGAGACAACTAAACTACAATAAATTAAAGATCACTTCTCTTATTCTCAAGGAATGCAATATAAATGAATGATTGTAAGGACAGATATCAGTTAAAATATGGCTAAATATTTATTTCAAAATATAATGCATTAAAAATGTCTTAGTATGAAATTATCGGTTTTTACATAATCAGTAAGTAAAATAATAGCTATGTTTGTCCAAACTTTAAAAAATATATTACATTTAACCCCGTTATGAACTGTATAATTTCGCACCCGGTATAAATTATGATAGTGTCGCAACAGCATAATTGTAAGAAATGCTCCTCTTTTTTTGTTTTCTTATGTAATACCAACCAGTAATTAATGTAACCAGTGTCGGCATGGTTTATTGTTCCAGTTTCATGATGCTTTGTAAAATTTCAACACAGTCCATTATAGGAACAATCGCAGTGAAAACGATTCACACACAATTCCGCATCAAGCTACTGACAGCAATCACTCCTCCTCTCTTTGATGCCTATCAGGTTAACAATGTCTTGGGGCACAATGAACTAATAAACTTGAATGCATGTACTACGTAATGTGTTTAACATATAAATTGACTCATCATTTTGTTAATATCCTTAAAGGAACACAATTTATGCATGGTTTTGCATGGAACATACATTGAATGTCTAATAACGTTTCCATAAATTAACTGAAATATAATTTAACAACGCCAAATAAATTACTCTGTGTCACCGAATACGATTTAGAGACACCAGAAACAAAAGGTGTAGAGTGGAAATTCATAGCCTTGTTAAAAGTTGAAAAGTACATCTTTCTAAAATCCGTTTTATACTTATAGAAAACTAAAGCATAATTCCATCGCAACCCGTGCTTTGAAAGCAAAATTGATCTTGTTATAATTCCGATGTTTGTTTTGCTTCAAGTAGCGTGATAAAGAAGCCATATGGCGGAACATGTGTAACTATCGATTTTTTTTACTGCGACCATGACCGTGATGCTTGAACTTCGACTATCGTGATACGTGAGGTTTAATTGACTTATGTTTAATGCAGTGTATTGCAATTGAAGTACTCGTAATGCTATGGAAATACACTAACAGTAAGCCGCAGCCCCGAGTCCCGACGGATGGTTAGCGGTACATATTGCCTACGAACACCTGCAGAACTTGAAGCACTGCTGTATTAATTAATGCAAATATTCAAGTTTTTCCAACTTCTATCATGTAATTAGATTCTACGGTGAGTTTTGGGACGTAAGGGCTATAAATTATAGTACATAAATAAGAGATTCTTAAATTAATTGGTTAAATGTGAATCGTAATACCATTGTCCAAAAACGACGTGAAGATCTGAGTCCATCTTTCATAATATTTAGTGGAAAAATAGCAATTCCCTCTTTACTCTCAGAAAGTTATGTCGTTGAGCGCTAGCCATTTGACAAGTGTTACTGTAGCAGCCGCTAGGCCACATCAGAAATTTAGGGTCGCTTTGAAAATTCTCTAATGGCCAATAATGTAATAAAATTCATTCGAGCATACCCCTGCACTATACCAACGTGATGATTAAGAGGCACCTAATGTGGCATAGGAGCTTATTAATAAGACAGTTAGAAATATGTCGATATATATTTTATGAAATAAGTATTTAATAAAATAAAAGCAATTTGTATCCATCTTTGGGTTTCCTGCACAGTGGCTGCACGATACAATTTCCTGTGGCCTCTCTTCGTACTCGTATAATATGGGCAATGAAATTCACGTTATGACAAATGTTATAATATAGTTCCATTTTCTAATATTGCTTGTATTATTTAACTAAATTACTATTGTTTTCAGCAATTATCACTGAAAGGCGCACTCTACATAATATACATTATAAAAACTAAATAAATTCACAGCATCTACAACTACTTGCAAGCGAAAAGCAGCAAAAAAACATACCACATAAAATGTACTAGGAAACAATATATTATATTTAAAATCTGGGATGCTAATATTACGTGAATCACGAACACATTATATGAAATAAACTAAGCTAAACGCCTCATGAAAATTTACTGTGTGTATACTTATTTTAAAAACACTACCTTTGCTTGCAACATGCGAAAGAAAGCTAAAATACTTGGCACTCAACTTCTCTTTAGTACAGGAAAAAAAAAGAACATAATGAAGTCGCTATTAACATAAACGTAAACGAATTTTCTATAATAAGCCGTAATGCAAAATAAATAGTTAAAATGACATTTGGCGTAATTTTTCGACATGGACCGCTGAAAATGGTATTCGCAATATTTTCTTAAATGTCAAGGATTTATCGTCTGATTCAATGCGGCTGCTAAAATACGGAAAGCTTTTTTAATTGGGCACAACGCACACAGCGAAACCTTGACGAACTCTTGCACAACATCAGTCATCAGGTTGCCTACCTTAAAAGCTAGAACGGAAAAAACTCATCCTTATGTTAAATAATATCGTTACCGTTCATGTAAACTTGGTCATTTAGTGGAACGTGCAATAAGTTACTTATTGATAAACACTGTAAACAAAAAAATCGATTAGATCTATATATACGATAAGTAAATCTATTATTAAACGTACAAAAACACAAAACGTACTAAAATAGACGAGTTCGGTGATCGTCCCTTCAGACTTCGCCCACTCGTTTGGTTCCCAAAATATTTTTGTAATAGCACGCCCTTCACGCGTACAAAGCTAATAAAGAAGTCTACGAACACTTTTATAAAATATATTGCTTTAAAAATACATCTCAACTGAACAATCTTTGTCGCAAAATATCAAAAGTCTCGTGAATAAATATGAAAGGGTAGGCTCTCAATTGCCAGACAAGACCTGTAAAAAGAACTGTAAATTTTATTTAAAAAAATAAATAATCTAGCGGCGGAGTTCATAGAATCGAAACCTTTTAGGAAAAATGAGAGGGCAATTCAATCTTATGTATAGGGTGGTGGGAGCGCGGTTGTGACATGAAAGTAATTTGTTGATATTACGAGAGTGCCCATCCCCATGCACGCCGGCGGAGCGAGGGATCATTTACTCTGACGTACAAGCTACGTTTACCCTCAATATCTATACATCATTAACTTACTATATTATATGATACTATACCATACCATATAAAAAAAACGTATCATTAAAGTAGTGCATACGGGATCTTTGACTGATGCGTTGGGTTAATATAATAAGAGTTAAGACATAATGGATAAGACTGTAAATAAACACCTATGGGCTACATATAACTAAGACAGTGATGACTTTGTTTGTAAGTAGTGAGCGGGTCGAGAGATGGTTGTATTTGAGTGACATGGGTTCGAAATCCTACAGGGGAACGATTACAACTAGTGTCTCGAATGTCAGGTCGATTACAAGTACTGACTCACTCAACTCATTTAACTGTCGGTACCGATTGTAACTCCATGAAACTAAGGCAGAATCTTTGATAGATTCAAGAGCACTGACCGTTACTAACAAGATAATTGATTAAACAAATTATGGAAAATATAATAAATTCCTAAATGCATAACACAAATTGTAAGCTATTGCACGTTTTATCTGTATTAATCCTGATTGTGAAACGAATCGATCTTGGTCCAATTGAATTTATCGACATCTATTACAAAAAGTTAATGATGTTTTAATGCGTGCAATAAAATTTGCGTCGCAAACTATATCCAGAGGCACTTTGAAGATGTTTATAATTTAAATTCTCAACGCATCGCAGTAATATCTAACCGTACATACTTTCTGGAACACAGAGGTAGCTCTTAGAACGCGACGTGTTAGTGGACCAGTTACTCCTTATAGACACTAGCAGGTTACAAGAGAAATCACTTAGAAAACATTGAAAGAAACCTGACACGCAATGTCGGCAATTAGAGACAGCAAAATTGCTTATGTGAACGAAGATGACCTCGATGACAGCAGACATTTATCTTCAAAGAAAAAACAGTTAATCTGTCGACCCACTTGAAAAATTGCTAAAATGTTGAACTTTAGAAAAAATGCCATCGAAAAAATCTCAGTTAAGTGTTTGTCTCAAAGTGTTATATTACGAAAGTTAGTTAAAACATTCTAAGCATAATTTTGTCGGGGCTAAAGCGGGAACGCTATTTGTTCGCATAGCAGATATTATCCTAGTTAATATTCAACGACCATGTGCGGTAATCCGGAATATGGATCACCTCTCCGCCGAGGCGATTTGACGTGATCGAGCAACAAACAAAGCTATTCATAATATTCATAGACAATGTTTGATTTACTGCATTCTACGATATTTTATTCATATAATCCAAATTTAAACAGAAACTCTGCGAGAACATATTATTTGTTTTGATTATATACCATTGGGTGAATAAATAAGTGGTAAGCAAGTCTTTTGTGCTGCTTCTTCACAGCTCCAACATTTCAGAACACTGGCAGAAGATTCCCTGAGTAAAAAAATAACCATTTAATTTCGTTTATTACCCGAGAAACGGAAAACAATAACTACAGTTTTGGAATTGTATGAATCATAAAAATATAAACACTATTTGAATATTCAGTAATTACTGGTAACCGTTGAAAATGTTGATTTGCGCAATGAATCACCGCAATGTTTGAGAGCTTACTTTAGTAAAATATGTTAAAGGAAGTTACAAAATCGTTTTTATTACGAACCTAATCTTGCCTAAGACCTATCTAGAATTTTAGAAAATATCAAGTATTATAAAACTTAAGTTGTTTTTAGAAAAAACCTTGAGTTGTTTTATTCACCAAAACAAAATGATTACAGGATATTTATTTGTAAACTGTTACATAATAAGAAGTAATAATAAATATTGACAATACACCTCATTTATATACCACTATAAACTATGCAATATTAAATACATTAACATAATGGGAACAACCAAATTCGATCAATGCAGATGGTTCAAATCGTAATGCAATACAAGTAAAACTAGTCGGACGAGTCAGTGACCGCGCTGCGTGCAGGTCGGCTGACCCCCTCTCCCCTCATCCCCTGCAAGGTCAAGGCACCCCTCTCCGCCTTGTCCTGGCGCATATTATTCCTGGAACTTCTCCATTCAGACAGCCGTCCGGTACGGTTATTTGTTGTGGACTCAAACTGCTTTAGTATGCAGCCCGTATCTTTTAACAAACCGTCTACAAGAATGAGATTTGGAAGCAGTGTCTTATAAATGCGCATGTATCAAGTTTTATTTGCTTGCTGTTTTAGATGCTTCAGCAAATATAATTTGAATAACAGTTCAATTCATACTCGCAAACAATAATTAATCTTACGCGTGACTCGCAACGTGTACCGAGAAACAAAGTCCGGCCATAGATTCCACAATAAGCTAAATGAAATAGAGAACCGCAGACATTTCAAGAAGTGCCTAACTAACAACTTACACTGCTAACTTTATTTAGCCTAAATAAACAATCCGAACTTCAGTGTCGGCCACCTTTCGAATCCAAACACCTACTGTAGTGGCACAAAGCTTGACCTAATAAATAAACAGAAATAGTAGGGCAAGTAAGTAGATCACGAGAAAATTTGCACAGTCGTGACAATGTGTCAAATATAGCAGCGTGTCACGCATGGAAACTAATAAACCTCATTATCGCTCAAGTGACGCAAGAAATTCAATGGAATAGAATGGTAGAAGACTGTATCATTGTATTTTTTGCGGAAACGTACAAATTAACAAATTGATGTTTGCGTAACGTTCTTGGGAAGCATGCCCGAGACCGCAATACGGATATATCTAATTCCAAATGGTCCGACGGTTTGATCAATAGTAACTCAGACACTAACGATATAATATGCGAAGTTTGCATGGCTCGAGCCAAGAGGTAGCAACGTTGAAGTTATGAATTCAATACATGCAATTGAATCTTCTTCAGCTTCAGAAGATTGTAATTATTTTTAGAGTAAGGCCATGAAATCAAACTATAAACCGTACGTAGAAATGTGCTTAACTCTTTAATATCAAGAATAACTAACATCTTCCATTTCTACGTACATATGTATTTGCAGTTCCAGTTAGAAATGACATTAATGTATACAAATCAGAATTTACAGTACGCAACATCACACTAACCGCTAAACATAATAACATGTACATATGTTTATGTTACTTTGCTCTTAAGGTAAAAGGGAATGAACTAAATACATTCCTGCAATGATACGTAAGTTAGTTCCTTGAATTGATGCATTATTTCTTTGTAAGAAATACAAAATAATAAGTCGCAAAAATATTTTATTCAAATTAAACAGAGACCGGTTATTCAAACAGTTGCCAATTAACTAATATCTTCAATTGTTTTAAATTAATTGCGTAATTACTTTATAACGATATTCCAAACATAATTAAGGGCGTCGCACTAAGACCGTGAACATGATATCAACGCAATGATTGTATATTTGAGGAGATACATTTTGTACACGGCATGGCACATCAAAGCCCAGACGTGAGTTTATTCAATGCGATCAAGAAAATTTTCCTCCTCGGTATTGACGTCATACACCTCATACAAATGCCGAGGTTGCAAGGAGGATGCTTTGAAGCAGAGAATGCATTTTACATGCCTTTATTCGATTCGAAATAATATGACCGGCGCGGCGCAGCGTTATTAATTTTAAACCGTCTTTAACAAATGCTTGAGAGACGGTGGACATCTACGATGTCCTAGTAAATTTGTATAGAGATCTTATTTAGAAACATACGGTGCCCAGATTTTGCAATATGTTTTATGAAACAGAGCAAGTTTACGTATTTGTATATCTAAAAGTAGCAACAAAAAGAGCAGACAACACAAAGGTTGTAAAAACTAAGGCCGTGCATTCTCTAAACGAGCTTGATGCAATATCGAGCGTTATAGAAAGGAATATACAATGTAATACATAGCCGGATCTGCTTTACATTTTTTATTGCAACATGTCGCTGATAACGAATGCCTCCTGTCACAATGAGTGAGCTGCCACGTCATTAAATTGTACAGGTGCGCCTACATAATTTTAGCAGAATTATAAATCGAACAATAGTAAAAACATATGCATCGTTAGTTAGTAAACCCTTTAATTTCGCAAGCTTGTATCAATTATAATTGCCGCAATATGTAAGTTGTAAATAAGAAATTAGAAGTCTTAATATAAAAGAATAAACGACTATTTTGAGTAAGGATTGCAAAGTTCAAAATATAGGTATAAATTATGGTTAAAAGAGAACTTTTGTAAGAAATATTGATATCTAATATAAATAGGTCTTAACTTCCACATTCGTACTAATGAGCTATGAATGAATATTTATGTAGCCTGTTTCACGAAAATCTCGCAACTCATTAATCATACTGAGTGAAGCTATGGTCATTGGAAAAAGGACGAGAAATACAATAGACAACAAATGCGTCATTTCAACGATTGAACACGTATAGTAAACAGGACCAAGAATTTCACACCGAATTTTACAATTTATTTCAAAATATTTGAAAACGCATATAATAGTCTAAATATACAATGAGACCATGGGGCAGCCTAAGCGCCTAGGCATATGGAACTAATATCTAACATCGAATATATACAAGCCAAGTTGAGACACGATCGTACCGGTATAATAATCTTCGCTAAGATGATTGAAGCTAGGATGTATCGAAGCACTAGGTTATCTTCGTTCTCAAGGTATGAACGTACACGAAGAGAAATGCAAATGACAAAATATAAAAAGATTCCACGCCTCGCGTTAGTGATGAAAGACAATACTGCCACTGGGAATTGGAGCTATAAAGTGTAAACCCTGTGGAAGCCTCGTCAATCAATATTTGTTGTTACATCATATTATTGCGCATTTCAAAATAAAAATATTATACCTTAAACGGAATAATCGACGATAAAAATTACATAATTTTTACATTGCGAATTGTTGGCTGTGTATTTTGTGCTTGTAATGTCTAAGTATGGGTAACGGACAACGGTACATGAGTCAGGGCTAGGCATTGAGGAAATATTTTGCGTAAATATCACGAATAGACGGGCGAAACAAACCGTCGGTCCAACAAAAGGCACATTTGCATTCGATAACTATGCGTACAAATGGAAACCACGCTATACATACAAATAATATGCCTCTGGTGTGCCAATTTTTTTTGCCTCAAACATATTCCAAGGTATATGGACTTCGATCAAATATACACTAGATACACAGTTCCCTGTAAAAGTTCTGTTAAAAGTGGCACCGATGCATGACATTAAAAAAAGTAAACCAAAAAGATCACATATTCCAAATATATTAACACAAATTCCACCTTATTCCTGGAGCTTAAAGTAGTTTTTCACATAATATTGTCTAAAGTTATGCGACGTTTTAGAAGCAACGGTCGGTGCGTGACTGAAGGCGAAAGAGTGCTTAAAGCACTCTTTTTTGGTGCCATTTTCTAAGCGCTCATGTTGTATCTAGTGTATATTTGATCGAAGTATATGGACGTTCATAGCCTTGTAAGCAATATTTTAATACGATATGACTTGTAGACAAAATAAGCATTACAAGCTCACTCGAAAACAACTTTTAATTTCTTATGTAAAATTGGGAAACGTAAATTAGTAAACATTTTACCTCACATGGTCAATTATCAATATTTGTAGTAACCGATATTCTGCCTCCGTCATCGCTCAACAGTGCTTTGGGAAATCCGGACGCTGTTATTTAAGCCTTGATGCATTTAATCTGACCTCATCGGCAGTCACCAGTAAATTTTTAAAACACAGCCAAATTACTTTAGTTGCTGACGTCCACGTGTTGGCCAACAACAAAAAAATAAATGTTCAATATTCCCTATCAACACAGTCATGATCAGGCAAAGATCGCAAAATACTACTACTATTCCACTAATTACGCATGATGCAGGCAAACATTTTCCAAACTAATTCAAACAACAATTTCACAAGACGATTAAACAGCTCAATCTAACATCATAAAATAAACAGAGGGATTCAGAAAATTAATTTAGTTAATACTGTGATAGAGCGATTAGTGGATTCATCGTTAAGTCGAGGACAATGCGTTGCCCTCATAATAATTCACTGGCGCCATTACGGCCACCATTGTTCTCCCCAGATGTGAACTATTAAACCCAACATTAATTCTATATGATAGTTATATCGTTTGTTTGAATGATTTCAAGTTGGACTCTACCCATATAATTTATTTGAGAATAAAGTCACGTACAGAATAAACCAAAGAATTTCTCCGTTAATTCTAAAATTACAACCATGGAGTAGGAATTCATTTAATTTATTGAATTACAAGTATTCTGCTTTTTATTGTAGATCTGAACATATACATAATTATGTACATTCTGACTTAGCAAGTGTTATCACAGGAATTACTTTCATTTAGTTAGCAAGATATAGTTTTTTAGTTTCAGAGTCACGTAGTAACCAGTCTTAACTCTTAACAACGGCATAAAAGAGCCGTCTCGGCTGGGACAGTCCACAAAACCCAACATGAAATAACAGTTTTATGGTCGCGTTTTGTTCCAACACTGTCAAACTATCCCGCCCTCGCCTCCGACATGGCAACTTCTGTAAGCCAGGATCAATCGCGGCACACGTTTTATCGACACCGAGCGATAAAGATAGTCTCCGGGAATATCTCAAATTGTATTTAACTGGACATGGATTAATAAAATAACAAAACGAATAGGTTTTGATAAGAAGTTATTCTCAATAACCCCTGCATGGATAAAGCGGGACGCTTAATAATGAAATAGACAAAACTTCAAAATCCTTTTACAGCGTAAACATTTCGATTTGTGCCCTAGTCAGATGAATTTTTTGTCCTATAATCCCAACGCTCTCCCTTCCGTTCCCTTCCATCTTCAACCCTGGAAGGACAAACATCACAGTAGCGATCCCCCAGGTATTGTGAATGTTCATGGGCGGCAGTGGTCACTTTCCATCCGGTACGGCGCTTACTCGTGTGCCGATCGTAATTTATAAAAAAGAAAACTATGACTCGTTGACATAGAAACTAACATCGAATTGGGTATATTTATGACGTACTTAATAAAGACCAATATGAAAAATCCCATATAAATTATTTTATGAAAAAAGCTTCTAGGAAGGGGAAGTTTTATCAGATAACCAAAAAGAACCGATAAATAATATGAATATACAAGACTAGGTAAATACTATTACGTTACTTTGTCCACAGATATTAGTCCCCCTCACGATTGTTTCCAAGCACGCACAAGTTTAGAATTTTGGAGCAATAACCGCTAACAATGACAGTAAACACAGATATATAAACATGTTAATGTATCCTAATATTAATTGTGTGAGTCATTAATGAAACATTGATCTACGATAAGCGACAATAAAAAGCAAACCAACATTTAAGAATTCCGTCGCAGCACTCGGCTAATGGCAATACTGAATTCTGTTATTCTCATAAAAAGCAGTGTGCATTTAGTATCAAACCATTTGTTACATTGTTGTTGTTTACATTCAACGTAAGTGTGTGACACACAAAAATAGTTCGTGGAATATCTTTCAAGTACCCACCGTTATAATTTGTTTGTGGGAAGTGCAAACTGATAAAACTCGCTAAATAACTCATATCAGCGATAAAAATAAAAGTAGTACGTTGTAAGTAAAAATAAAACAAACTTATTTACTCAACTTGAGTAATAGTTGGTGACTAATATAATTTGACGGCCGGTGGCGTTACAAACAAAATTGGTAAATCTTGTGCACTCATCGATTTCCACGCAGCCGCAAAAGCGTGTTCGATCCAGAACATTTGGATATTCGCCAAATGCGGTCTCCAGCGCAGTGTGACGTACGTAGTAAAGAAAATCTTTAAAAAAATACAGACCAGTCTCGTGACAGTGGTAAGGTCCCAAGCCGATCTGGTCTTCCCGCGCGGCGTGGAGCCATCCTTTCGGCGACCCAACGAACCGTAACCGGCGGGAATGGGGGTCTCTTCACGCTTGCGACGTCCGGCGCCGCGTCTAAGTGACGAGAACCAGTTGGAGACAGATCCACGGCGCTCCTGATCGGCCGCTCCCGGCCCGGCTTTGATAAACATTACTTCACTAGTGCCAGCGCTCGGCACGCATCACACACTCACACGCGCGGATTTCCACCACACGAAAACACTAATATTAGTGAAGCTAACAGCCACGCGTTACCTATAAAGCCGACAAAAAGATTCAAAATAAAATTGCCAGGAGGAAACAATAAAGCAAATCAAGTGGAAAAGTGGATAAGTGAGCGTCGTCAGTTCGCCGCGGGCCCTACGTCGACATCACTGAGTACCAAGTCAAAGCTACACAACAAATACGAATGCGTTGATGCAAAGTGCACAATAAGCGTCGTCGGTGACACACCTGATCGTAGTCGTCGTCGTAGGTGCGGGTTGCGCGAGCGCAACGAACCAGCAGGGGCCACCACAGCGCGCCGCACAGCAGCCGAACATGCAAACACATCGCGTGCCATACACTTCCCTCTAAGGAGCGCACTCGACTGAAGATAGTCGCGGGCGCCACCGATGTTTGGCACCGTGACAATTACAGTCATATACCTACACTACGTAGACAGTTCTTTATCTTTCTGCACGTCTGTGACAAGGTCGACCACGCGCACCTATTGCCATCACTATCGGTAACATTATTAACATAAAAACAAAAGATTACGCCTATAATCATTATAATCACACATAATGTGCTGACAGTACTGAGATTGTTAAGTTAAGACTAGGATGTATATCAAAGAGAACCGAACGAAATACATAGTTTTTGAAACAACAATAAAATGGTCTCTTAACGTGACCACCATATCGCAAAAATGCTGCAAATGGACATTGTACTGAACTGTTATCAAATCCAGCAGTCGAACTGCGGAAGCGGCAAAGGAAATGTGATAAAGCCGATGAATAGCCAACTTTGTCCGGTTAGCAGGAATGCCATTCGATAACGAAATAAACTATCTCATATACATATATTGTACTATACTTTTTTTATATGTATACACAGCGATTAATTTAATTATATAAGTTGAGAAAATAATACTAATGACTAACGATATGACTGCAATATGCATATCATTCAAAAGATAATATTGTAAATACATCACTTGTGATTACTATTAATGGTAAAAATCTGAACATTGATATTTGTTTATCAAATTATCATCAAGATAAAAACACGAGACTCAACGACGTCAGCGCTCTGATCAAACGGCTAATAAGTAGTGACTCTACAAACAATAAATTGTCTATGAGAGTATGTTGCACTAAATGGTACTCGACAAGCCACGCTGCCTGCATTTACGACATGTTAACAATAAATTATCATGGATTTTGCGATATTCTGTTTTCATCCGTATATTATGAAATAACAATAACTCTCCTATTGTTATAAATTAATGCTCGTTTAGTATTTAATATAATACCATCCCCAAGTACATTCCGATATGTTATTTAAATTATATATTTTTTTCAATTACAGGATGTTTTTGCATTTATTATAAATCAGACATATGGATTTTCCCATATAGCATAATTAATTCGTTGAAAAAATATATTTCCGCTGATGATACACTGATAGGATTTTTTTCAAATCACCTATACAACATTATTACGGACAGATAATAATAAAATTAACATAATCATCGGCGCAATTAACTAAGCAAAACGTGAAGGTAAACATAAACAAAACATCGAAAAAGAAAAACCCTCGATGACCGACGACGTAGTCACAATATTTCCACTTATCCACCTTATCGCGAAACTTACGGATAACGTTATCACTCAACACCACCGCGCAAAAATTGAATGAAACTAATTGAGAAAAGTCACTGCACAGGTCATTACACACTGTATCTTTTGTTGGTGAGGTAAAATTCAATTGTGATAATAGCAATACACCGATAAGAGGAGTACACGACGCGTCTCGCCGACAACGCGGTCGGTCTCACACTGGCTACTACAGTGTAGTAAAGCCAACCCGGGCCGAGCATTGACGGCTTACGTCAGAGAGGACCGCATACCGTATTGAATGAAACGTAGTTGGAAGGGGTGCTTAAAGCTCGGCGTGGGTACCGGCCAAATATTTGATAAATATTAGGGTGATATTTGGCAAAGCCATGGCATATATTCTGTAACATTTCGCGAGGATATCAGCGTTTATTTAATACTGTTTTCATCAATATTTCCATATAAAATAATTTTATCAAAGATTAAATAACTTGTAACAAATTGCCGTATTTTTATATCACATTTACAGAACCCGGAAATATTCATATACACTTTTTAAATCCGTTTGTTACTCAATGTAATAAAAAATTAAAATAAATAAACCTGAAAAGTAGAAACAGTACCAACCATCGTTAATCAATACACACCGCATCGTCAGAACTCGGCAGTATCCCCGCATGGGACTGGGGACCCTTACCACGAAATAATTTTGGGGCTTTCACCCTTTACCGCGAACTGAGTAGATAGTATAATATGTATTGTTTTCTGTCATCAAATCAAATAAAGACAGTGGGAAAAAATATCGAAAATAAAATAACTTCTTTACGTTTGACTTGGAAAGGTCGCTTCTCATTTTATCAGCAGGACCTTTGTAATGTATACATATATTGCATACATACACGGAACGTCCTTCTATATTAAATAGTAATACTGTGTTCGTATTTTTTACAAGTTTACGTATTTGGATTTTTTTTTGGCTTGTAGGAAACATCAAGGATTTCTTTCAGCGTGATTAATTCTATATAGACTACAGGCCCGTGGCAAAAAGTGATGGGTCATATGAACCACCAGGAGACCTATATAGTAAGATACAGGGGCATTAAATAATAATATTTAGCACTATGCCGTCACTTGTAAGCTGTCCATTTGAGTGCAGGTGAGAGTTCAAAAGTACACGAAGTGGGGTACATTTTTGGTCATATATTTTTGTACGGCATTCCTACCATCGATAGATCCATGAAAAATAATAAGAAAACACGTAGTGCCGTACAAAAATAGTGGGCCACAAAATCAGAAGAACGTTAGATTTTCTGGCAATTTTCTTAGTAAATTTAGTCATTTGATTTTATACGGCATTGGTTCCATACAATTTCAATACCTCTTCTAATCCATTATTCCGCAACGCCGTACAAAATCCATGCGACAAGAGAGAAAAATCGGTGGTTGCAACCCATTCCCCTTTAGTGGTCCAGGATGTGATGTGAAAAAGTACGGCATCGGTTTCATAACATTATGTAGCACTCAAAAGTAGTATTTAAAAACAAGCCGTCAAAAAATTATTGTTCATTTGAATGTATAATATCAATTATACCTAAATTTATCACAAATTTGATCTTGGAAGCTGTAAGGTCATTTGATCCTGTACGGCTACTTATTTTTTAATAAGATATTGCTAAATACTATTGTAATATAATATAGCCGTTCAATAAAAAATGTTCTGTTAAAAATTGGGAGGAAAACAAAATATGACTTTTTTCAAATTATTTCTTAAGTTTAAATTATCGTAGATTAATGAAATACAACAACTTTCTGAATATTATTGTTGTTTTAAAAAGAACTCAGGTTAATGAATGGAGAAAAAATGATGCCGTACATTTTAATGCAGATCATAACTTATTGCTGATTAAAATGACACTACCATTTCAGGGGTACTTTATGGTCATCTGATACCGTACGGCATTAACATGTTTTTGAAGAGAACAAGTGTTAATATCTATATATCGTTATGCCGTCTATATAAAGTGAAACTGCGTGTTTATTTCATCCAAAAATTAAAAACAATCTATCTCAGTATTAAGATTTTTGAATACTTTTCGATGTAATATACTTTAAAGTGGACATATTTTTTTAAATTGTGTGATTAAATAGGTTTAATGATACATATATACAAAAATGAAAAATAAAGGTATCATCAACTGCCCTACCTTTGCCTGGATTATGATATTTATGTACTTTAACGTATAATAAAGTTAAATATACAATCGATTTTCATGGTATTTACACATATTATCGTAAAAAAACCCAACGAATGTTATAATTTTTAATTATTTTACACAATTTTTGTTTGTAAATATAGTTTTCGAAAAAAAATTCAAAATCAGACAAAGTCATGATCTCAAGTCTGTGACATTACCTAATACATTTACTCCTAAATAATTAATTAAACTGTTATGTGCTGACACAATCTAAAATTTAGTTTAATAACAAGACAATACGCGACCCAATATTAATGATATATTTTGGGAGTATTTTAGGAGGTAAAACTGGCTAGGCAATGTCAGTATACCATTTTGCACAATTTCAGTAAATAGCCATAAATGATTAGGATCCTTAGTGACATAAAAAATGAAAACAAATTTTGTAACATCTTATTATTATAAATCATTACCAAAGTATGTATAATAAATAGTAAAAATAGCAACTAATGCAGTAGGGACGTAGGAAGTTACAAATAAAATAATCTTAAAATTAAAGTAATAGTACGAGTGCCAACACGCACTAGGCCAGCATAGTGGACTATATGGCCTAATCACTCTCATTCGTACTCTCGATTGTAGAATAGGCTCGTGCCCTGCAGAGGGACGTACTCATATATTGGCTGATACGGAGTACGAGTTTAATAACTTTTCATTAACCTTATCATCATAAATAGCGACAACTTAATAATATATTCAACATCACAACATTTTATCGATATGAACATTGAGATTTGTACGGCATTGATTTTTTATAGGCGATTGTATTTAAAACAAATAAAGTATATAAGTAAATGCCGTACAAAAAATATAATACCAAATATAAAACTAAAGTATATTTCGTTACATAGATTTTTCGACAGTTTTTTCCGTCCTACAGACATTTGGACCAAAAAAAATTTACGGCATGTGAAAAAACGTTATCTATGCCTAAAACACTTTCAAAATAAATAAATCTTATGTTGCGTCAAATCACCCCCTGGACCACTGAAGGGGAGTAGGTTGCAACCACCGATTTTTCTCTCTTGTCGCATGGATTTTGTACGGCGTTGCGGAATAATGGATTAGAAGAGGTATTGAAATTGTATGGAACCAATGCCGTATAAAATCAAATGACTAAATTTACTAAGAAAATTGCCAGAAAATCTAACGTTCTTCTGATTTTGTGGCCCACTATTTTTGTACGGCACTACGTGTTTTCTTATTATTTTTCATGGATCTATCGATGGTAGGAATGCCGTACAAAAATATATGACCAAAAATGTACCCCACTTCGTGTACTTTTGAACTCTCACCTGCACTCAAATGGACAGCTTACAAGTGACGGCATAGTGCTAAATATTATTATTTAATGCCCCTGTATCGTACTATATAGGTCTCCTGGTGGTTCATATGACCCATCACTTTTTGCCACGGGCCTGTAGTCTAATAATATATCTCATTATCGTATTGACAACCTCTGTGGCGTAGTTGATTAGAGGCCAGCTGTGAAACTGGAGGCCACGGGTTCGATCCCCACACCGACCCAAATATTTGTGTGATTTATAGGTGTTAGTTTCGGGTTGGGTGTTTGTGAGACCGAAATGTCTCTTAGTTTCTCATACTCACTACACAAGCCTCGATCTTAGTGTGGGGTCAGGCCTATGTATGAACTGTTGGCTGTATTTAATTATTTATTTATCAATAAAATAGAGCATGGTGACGTGTTGGTAAAAAACCAGAGGCGACAGAAATGTAAGTCGAGGCTTCAACTCCCAGAGCATGACACATCTGTACGTCGTAAAGTTATGCCGGCCCTGAGAGAGATCGAAGTAAAAAATCCTCCTTCGTGGAGGAATACCAAAAAAGAGTGAAAAATCACAGTGCTGAAACAAGATTCCTCGAGGCATGCGTCCTTTCCTCGACCAGTGGAACCAGAACGTGGAGCTCTACGTGCGATTATTACGGACGACCTTTCACTCCCGGCCGTTATAATGTCAATGGTCGGGAATCGAAGGTTGTGGCAAGCGATATTCTCCTTTTGTGCGCGAGTTATTTTACAAAAAGAAAGCGTCCGTCGACACCGACGTCACAGAAGTAGGCGTCAGTTCCATAGGGACAATTAAACAAGTAACCTGAATTATGCAAGGGGGCGTTTAGAATTCCAAAACGATAACGAATGTCTGTATGTAACTGGATTACTAAATGCACTCGGGGCGCCCTTATTGAGACGAATGCCTGAACGAAGCCAAAGAGGACCCCTCCCTCATAAGTATGAAGACAGTCGAGACTATAGATCTCCGCCCGCGTAGGGTGACTACGGAGTAGTACCGGGCGAGTCTCGCTACCAGAGGCCTCAGTCAACGTGATTTGCGCGAAGAGGACTATCGAGGGATTTTGGTCGGTATGCCGGCGTAGGGTTTTAATGATAGGCAATAACATCCGCGCTTCAAACTGGAGGGCCGGTGATCCCGACATACCCTGCCCCCTCCCCCAGTGATTGCGGGAAGAAAACAAAACTAGTTTTCCACTCTCATTGGAACGATCGGTTTTGAGTAGTACCGTGATCAACAGTGGGTGATAATGGAGTCATCCTGTAGCATATCGAAAAAATACGTCACCTAGAATGCCATAATTTTTTCGCTAACTCCAGAGGGCATATTTGCGATTAATTTATCTTTGACGTGTTTTTTATGCATTGTGTCATCTGTTTCAGTGACGTAAAAGTAATTTGAATAACAGTTATTGTTATTAGTGTGAAAAAAATATCCCACTATGGTTAATTTTACCCATTTTTTTATTATAATTTTTTACTAACCTATACTGTCCCACTGCAGGGCAAAGGCCTCCCTTTCCTTCTTCCACCCATCTCTATCCAAGGCTTTCATCCTCCAATTTTACCCATGATCTATAAATAAGTAGTTCCGAATAACACTTGAATGTATTACTTGATTCAAAATATATAGGCAATAAATTAATTTCAACCAAAATCAGGACAGAAAATTATTGATTTGTTAACCGAACAATAGTAAGCAAACCACTGCCACCAACCCATCAAAAATCGACCAATCAACAACCCATTGCTCAAGAGGTTTAGAAAATAGCTTTCGTCACTAAATAACATTATTGGATCCCCAATTTCTCACACAGATAAATATTAAACATAGAGAACCCAAACAGAAGTTCTTAACCAATGTACTAATTTTTCCTACTCATATATCCATCCTATGGTTGTCTGGCAGAAATTGTCTTAAGAGTAATAAGAGCCATTTGTACTTTGTTATTTTATATTGTCTCTAAACTGTTTACTGTGTACAATAAAGAATTAAATAAATAAATAAATATCATCCCGACCCTCACTTATGCAGCTGAAACATAGGCATGTGCACAACATAAATTTGGCTGAGCGAGCAATGGAGCGCCATAGATAAGAGCCCGCAATGCGACGATCCAACAGCAAACAGACGTGTTTGACGTCAGTCAACGAAATGCTAGACTCATGTGGAGATAGGCAGGTAACTTGGTCAGACAAAGCGATAGCCAATGAACTAAAGCAGTAACAGAATGGAAGCTGAGACGGCTAGATGGGCCAAGAGGAAGGTAAGCAGATTACCATGGAAACTGTGATTAAGATAAGAACAGTAGAGGCATAAGTGTAATAGAGAAGAGGAGATATATCCAAGAGTGTATTAATGTGAGCTGGTATGATGATGATTATGACAGATACCCATATAAAAATACCCATTTGGTTAAGAGTCAAATATGGGCTATAATTGTTTTTTTGTATATAGACCTTAAAATTGTATATTCAACTGAATGAATACAAAATTAAGACATGGTATTTGGTATTAGTAAACACAATTTGTTAGTGTTATGCAGAGTAAAAACATCCTTAGCCACTTCCTTTGAGGTAAGCTGTGTGCTAATTAGAATGGTTTTCTGAGAAACAACAAAATATATGCCTGATAAAAAGTTGATGCAAGATTAATCTAGTGCCAATTTACAGCAATTAAAAACTAAATTATTTTGTTATTCTTGAATCCTGACTGACAAATTTAAAATAAAACTGTACATGTATATACTAAGTCATTATTATTCTAAATTATTTACATTACAATCCTTTGTTATAATGAAAGATGAATAATTTGCTGGAAATGCAAGGACAAGAATACAGATGACAACTGTAAGCTTCAAATTACTTCATTGATTAGATACAATGTGACAGCAATCCTTTAATTTCAGACTTGTATTATATGAGATGTGTTATATATGAGTGTCACGAACCAAAACAAGAAAAGACTAAGACCATTTCAAATGTGATATTGTTGTAAAATATGGTTTATAACATACCACAGCCATTTGATGATATATTTAATACAATAATTTCTATGATATGTAAAATCTGCCAACCCACATTAGGCCAGCATGATGGGATATATGGCCTAACCACTCTCAATCATACTCTTGATTCTACAATATGCCTGTACCTTCCACATCAACAATTTAACTACATCTTATTTTCTTGATTTGATATTAAAAATATAATCATTATATTTTGTGAGTCAGATAAATTGTTTTAGATATTCTTTATAAGGAATCAAAATATTTGTCTATTGTAGAGTCAATAAACAAATATTGTGGCCTGTGAAATAACACATTTAAACATGTGCAAATATTGACATAAATTACTTTTTTTAAATCATCTTTATACCTAGAATATGAGTCTTGATATGTTAATTACAATAATTTTCAAATTACAATAATACAGTACTGATACTGTATACAAGTTGAATAACTAAATGTTTTCAACCACTAGCCTTATTTATTTATTTTTCAGTATACTAGGTTTAAGAATATGATCTATGACTGATTTCAGGTTAAATATTTCAAAATAAAGTCTATTTGCCGATAGTGATTACAATTATACATAGAAAGATTTTTATCTGATTGGACATATTTTTTTGAATACAATATACATAAATGCACAGATATGAAAGAAGATTGTTACCTTATATACTTCTTTTGTATTAGTAACTTACATGGGCATCATATGCAAATAATTCATTTGATTACTGCAAGTATCACTAAATACAATATTGTGAATTGCAGATATTAAGTACCAACAAAAAATTTGTGGTGGTTCACTAATCACTACACAATAGAAATAAAATTATGTTAGGATGGCCCTCTATTTACACTTTTTGTGGTCATCTATTTTTTCCAAAGCTATACTCATATGAGTGTGTTTAATATCACATTGTATTAATTACACAATATAGATATTTGATACTCTTGCACAGAACAAAAGTTCCTATATACTTACTTAACACAGAATGGATATGCATAAATTAGAATGAATTAAAATTTTGCCTAGTTCACAGTTAGTTGTGAGGATATTACACATAATAGAAAACCGGTATGATTAAATTTCTATGCTTCCACAAGGGCATTGGTGTTTAAAGCACGTCGTAAACTAATAGCAAGATAACAGGTAAAGCCAACTCAGGAATACGATTGATTAGATTAGCATTACCTGGATCTCTAACAGCAGTTCTGTTTTCCTACGACGTATGTCTATCAACGTCTTCTGCTGCTCAGGTGTCAACTCTGAAAATAGACGGCATCATCACCATACAAACCACTAATACACTAGCCATTGAGGTCATCATAATTATAAAACAACTTGTTCTATGTGTACAAATAGTCAAATGTGCTTCAATTACCGGTATGAGTGAAAGGATCACCATGATTACTCGCAGCATTGTTTCCTCCAAGGGACAAATTCTCAAATTCACTTATCATTTCTTGAAATATTTATAAAACAGTAAACAAAGTCTACATCGTTGTAAAATGTTGAGCGGCCATATTTATTTATGTTACACATACACAGAATCACAGATTAAATAATCATTTTACTTCAATACTTTGGAGTTTGGACTGGTTTGGACTCCAAAAAATATTACAGCTGTGGCAAGAATGCCATATAACATTTTGAAATTAAAATTGTGTAGACTGTGGTGTATAAAATATGAGTTTTCATCTTGGTTTTCATCCTTTATTTAAAATCCCATAAGCCGATTATTTTGTATTATAATGTGTTTGTTCGAATTAGAAATATAATTTGTGGTAACACTATTAAAACGTACGGTACGGTCCGGTTGTTGCTTGACTTGATAATTTATAATTATTATTTTTTGTTCATTCAACAACTTTAAATAAAAATAAAACAATGACAATTAACATTTTACGTCGTAGTAAAACCAATAGTAATACATTTTATCGAAACGCCACGCGCTACGCCCCGCCCGCGCCCTTGCCCTCATTATTATATTTAAATACTAGCTGTACCCGCGACTTCGTCCGCGAGGAATTTAACAAAAACTTAATTTTACTAAAACAAAAGATTTTTTCTAAAATAAATGTAGCCTAAGTTAATCCTTATTATGTCAGCTACCTGACAATAAAAATCCCGTCAAAATCGGTCCAGCCATTTCAGAGATTAGCCGGAACAAACAGACAGACAGACAAAAATTTCTAAGGTCATTTTCGTTATAGGTATCGTGTATATAACGATATATAGTTGGATTTTTTTTTATTTTCACTTTCCAAACAGACACTTCAATTTTATTTATATGTATAGATATATACTCAATGTCGTTTTACAGTATATAATATGCTTGTCTAGTTTTAGTCGCAGAGAGCTTGATACGACCGTTTTATACCGGTATTTTTTTAGTTTGAATCAGTTTAAATGCTGATAATAGCCGAAAATCTGGCCCCGGTTTCTTATCCATATCCGATCAGTTAATTTGGCGTAGTTAATTTGGTTATACCTACTACACTGTTCTTTCTATGTAGTTTGTGCTACAATGGTTTAAGGTTTCTCTTAATTAATAGATATACCTATTAATTATTATAGAAACATTACCGTAATGAAATAAAATCAGAATAAGACATTTCTTATTCTAAAATTAACTATGTATTAATCCCACCATCATATTACCATCGGGTATTATGTCAAAAAATATATTACGTCCATGGACGTAATATATAAACATTACGTCCATGATTGCACCCTAGACAAAGTTACCTCAGTTCAACTCTATCACAACTGTATTGATATAAATAAATAAATATTCTGAATTCTGAGTTAATAGAAAATTGCATTCAGTGTTACCAGATACATGGTAATTACCGTAATGAACGGTAATTTTAACAAAAACACGATATACGGTAATGCTAAATTACCGTGTCATTTTATGTAAACAATAATACATTTATGTGTGTAAATAATATTCGAATTTCAAGAAATTAGGTAATCTGAAAACTCAACAATCCAAGTTTTCATGTAGGCAAATAAAAAAGATTTTGTGGCAGTGATTTTCTGTTGTATAATATACATATTAAACTATTCTTGTAAGTTTAAATTAAATGTTTTTTTCTAAAGAATGAAGTCATCTTGAAAAAGATTTTTGTTGTTTACTGATGCCTAATGTGTGTTTTCTTTGCGTAATCTTAAGATCATGGCACCGGTGACAGTGACAATAATAATTATGAGACTTATATTGAAATTTGGCCGACTGCACCTGAGAAAAACAGCAAGAGCTGAGCAAAAATCAAAATAATTTTGGCACTATCCCGGCCGGTGCCAGGGTCCGCCATTCGACTGAGTCTCCTCCATTTCACCCGGTCTTCGGCATTCTCAGAAGTAAGATCATTGGCTCTCATATCTTCCGTAACGATATCAAGCCTGCACTTCTTCGGTCTACCTTTCGGTCGAGATTCGTGGTAATATACACTGTAGGCAAAAAATAATCTACGGTATATTTTCAGAAAACACGGCAATTTAAGCCTGCTAACGTGGTAATTTGGCATTTTTCATCTGGCAACTCTGATTGCAAGTGGCAACCTTGAAGTCAGCTGCGGCCTGCGCTTGAAGTTGCGTTGGATGCGTAAATTGTTCTCAAAGAACACGCCCCCAGGCTTTAAGGCATATACAGCCATTTCAATTTGTTTTTTTTTATCAAATTTCTGGCGACATCGCTGACAAAACTTGTTAGTTTGCTAATTATATAATTACATTTGAAATCAAGTATTTTTAGCGTGTGCTGTATTATGTGTTTGTTGTAATTCTATCGAATTTACATAAGTCGCAGTTTTGCCCACCCGGTGTATTTTACAAGCTAAAATAATGAATGATAATGGTTGTATACACTTGAATAATTTCAAAGCGGCTAAGGGTACGAAACCATACAAAGTCGTTAATGCATTTTTCGTATCTTGTACATCCTTCGATGCTAGAAGATACAAGGTGAGTTTATGCGACAAAATAACAAACACTAACCAGGCAAGATTGGTGACCTTTTTCACGACGCAAATTATCTTCCAAGCGATTCATGCAAATGACATTGGATAATACGTGACCTGTGCTGCGTTTAAAAATGTTGTAGTGTGCTGAGGATATTTTCTTTTGTGTATAGTATAGTATGTTTTATAATCAGCTGATTAATGATCTTTGACCTCCTAACAGCTGTTGTAGGCATGTGATTATATCGCAAACGTCGTCATTGAATCGTCCCTTAGAACTTTGTTTACATACAATTCTGTACTGTGGTATTTAATCAGTTCAAAGTTAAAACAAAAGAAAAGTAATTTACCTATTTCATAATGACTATGGCATTTGTATATACAATTTATATTCATTTATTTATTATTTTATTTTCAATAGCTACTTAAATTAACAATATTAATGATTTGTGACTTTAGTTAATAATTACTGCACTGTTTTTTGAGTTTATAAAAATTGATAATTATTTTTAAATGCAACAGCTGTAATAAAGACATCTTTCAGGCTACAACATGTGTGTGCTTTGCTTGTGGTAAGCCAGGCCCTCGTATGCACTCGTGTCTCCACTGCATCTATTTTGGATGTTATGCCGGTCATATACAAGAACACTCCAAGTCAAAGAAGCATTTCTTGTACATTGATTTGAGCTATGGAAATGTATTTTGTGCTCAGTGTCAAGACTATATTTATGACAGAGAGCTAACAGAAATTGCCTTGAAGAATAGGGTGATGGAAGCTAAGTATGTATTATTCAATTTTAAATATCTGGTATCAATGTGTTATTTGTTATTTAATTATAATGATGCCTTATGTCTCATCCTTCAGATTAATTACAACCTATGATTTGCATTCAATGCTTAATAACAATTATTTGTTTCTATCGGGTCTAAAATAGTGATTCAAGAAGAATTGTTTTAGATAGTTTAAAATTACTATAAATATATTGCATGCTTATTCAAATAAATCTAAAACATAGCTTCTTAAGATTCACAAAAGATTTTTGGAAAGTTATACAATTTACTTGGTTACAGATCTCTTGGTGTTAGTGTGCCATATATACCATGGTTACCTAATAACAATGAGGCAATGGCTCTTAGACGTCTCCGGAAACGAAGAGTCATCAGTCAACATACCACCATTGGTCTTCGAGGATTGCAAAACCTAGGCTCTACCTGTTTTATGAATTGTATTGTTCAAGTAAGTTGGGTTTAGGTTATGTCTTTGCCCACAATTTTACATATTTTCTAAATCTTAGGTTGTGTTTCAGTTTTAAATAAAATTTGTGTGCCCTATGATAATGATGTTTTACAAATTTATGAGATTTAATTGTGTTTTTGGCAGCAGACAAGTACAATTAGATGTTTGCCTTACATGGAACCCTTGCAAGCTGTCCTCATTCTGAGAAGGTTGATATAGAACACTTGTGGAATCATTGTTTCTAATTTTACTCAAATGTAGTTATTAACATAGTTCATTAATATTTTAATAACATTTTCAGACATTGATACACACTCCCTTGCTTCGAGATTACTTTTTAGCAGAGAAGCACAAGTGTAAATCACAAGGATCTGGCAAATGCCTTGTTTGCGAGGTTTCCAAGCTGTTTCAGGTAAATTAAATTACTTACAGACTACAGTCTATTTTATTATTGTTAGTAATTATAGTGTTTACAAAGTGAGTACGCTCTAACATTGTAATTTTTTGATAGTAGCTTAGGTATTAAAGCCAGTGAAAACGGTTAGCAAAATTATTGCTTACTAGATAGTTAGGTAGACAATGCTAGCGAATTTACTTAACTAGCTGTTCACTGTTATGGTTTCTTAGTACAAGAATATAATAAGTTATGCTTGCTTATTGAACTTAATAATCTATATATTCTTAAAATAAGATTTTCTGCAAGAATATTTTTATAATATTTCAGGAATTCTATTCTGGTGCAAAAACTCCCTTGACTCTACATCGCCTTCTCCACTTGATTTGGACACACGCGCGCCATCTGGCAGGATACGAGCAGCAAGACGCGCATGAATTCTTCATTGCGACCCTCGATGTAATCCATAGGTAAACATGATTATATTTAGCATAAAGTTATTGTTCTATTCGACTCATATTTTATGCAGGAAAATACTAATACTGTAAATACAAAGATAGGTTTATTGTTAGTCTAATATTGTATACATAAAGGCCTGCGCATATTGGGACGGAATGGCAAGGGGTTTTGCCACCGGCCTGCCTCTTACTTACTGTAGTATTCCGTCCGCCTACCACGGCATCCCGAGAAGCGATGCGGCATGCCGCAGATCGCCGATGTACGCCTGCTGCAACGACAATGCCTGCTGCTGGATAAACATTTCATGTCTAATGTTAAAAAATGTGAAGAGAGATGAAATATCATTGTGAAATATTCAATTTTTTTTGACAAAAACGCATCTGGGCGGTAGGAATTAAATCCCCTTCGATGCCACAGCATCAATATATAACATTGGCATTTTTTATTACGTATTTCTACCAGATACATAAGTTTGAATATCCTTTGTAAAAAAACAAATATCCTTGGCATTTCGTCCCAGTATGGTCTGGCCATAAGGCCATCGTTTTATATTATTCACATTTTGCGACTATTTGGAAAAATAGTTGCAAAAAAAGCGCACTAGACACACTTATAAATATATTCTACCTACACCTTCCAATCCTGTTGCGTCGGAATGTAGGAATTAGGTATATATAAATTAATATTTGCAGACATTGTATGAATGGAGTCGAAGACGTAGAGAAAAAAGAAAATGGCCGCTGCAATTGCATTATTGATCAAATATTCACAGGAGGCCTTCAAAGTGACGTCGTTTGCACATCTTGCTCAGGCGTCTCCACGACTATAGATCCGTTTTGGGACATCAGCCTCGACATAGCCGGCAACTCGCTGCAGACGTGCCTGGAGCGTTTCACTCGGGCCGAGCACCTCGGCTCCGCCGCCAAGATCAAGTGCTCCAACTGCCGCGCCTACCGCGAGTCCACCAAGCAGTTGACCTTAGAAACGCTGCCAATAGTCGCCAGTTTTCATTTGAAACGTTTCGAGCACTCTTCCCAGATCGATCGCAAGATATCCACGTTTATATCGTTTCCTGCCGAATTGGATTTAACACCGTTTCTATCTTCGCATCGTCGTGCAGTGGACGTTGGCGTGGCGGATAATAACAACGCGCCAGAAGGATTGTTTGAAGACAATAGGTATTCTCTGTTCGCGGTGGTGAATCACTTGGGTTCGCTCGACGCGGGCCATTATACCGCTTATGTGAGGCAGATGAAAGGCAGCTGGTTCAAATGTGACGATCACATGATCACTCGCGCTTCCTTACGCGAGGTACTAGATAGTGAAGGGTGCGTATACTTATAACTATTTTATTTATTTATAATCTTTATGTTATATTGAGCAATTGTTTTGTTTCGCAGGTACCTTCTCTTCTATCACAAGACGGTCTTGGAGTACGAATGTGACATGCCGTAAAATATATCGGATACTTGATCATCTCTAACTGATTATGGTTTATTATGTGTTAGATTAGATGGCTGTCACATAAAGATTAATTTTCAACAAAAAAAATATAGTCTTTGGAACATGTTAAAATAAAAAAGGCATGTTTTCTCGTGATATTAGTGAATAGATGTTTAGAAGTCTTAATGGTCATCTTGTTCGATGTCTCCTCCCGAATCATTCACGAATTTGTTAGTATTAAGCTTTAATGTAGGTTATGAATGTACATCGCCATGAAAATAGTGCAGATTTTTTAACGTAATGAATAAATAATTAAGATAATTTTCCTAAATCCCATAAAGCTTATTGACTCAAATCCATCAAATTTGGACAGCACAAAAATTGTATATGTGTAATTTCAGACATTTATATAATAATCTCAGAATAATTTAAGCATGAATTGGTTATAAAAACATATTTTAGCTTTAATGTCTATAAAAATATAAAAAATCAAATGTATCAAATGAAAATGTAAGTATGATGATGAAGTATAATCTAATAATATATCATTCCTGATAGAATGTATTATGTTTGTGCATGTAATCTATTTAAATTATCTTATAATTGTCTCCTGAACAAACATTTTAGTCTACCTCGCGGTTTATCTCTCATCTGCATTTTATCAAGCCATGCGTATTTGATTGAAGATTATGGTAGAGCTTGCGAAAATGGTTCATATATTGTGAGTTGAATATAAGAAATCACTTGAATAATCGTAATGAATATATAATTTGGGCTGTCATGTGCTTTAAAATGTATACGATAAACTTACTACATACTGCATAACTCACATGCGAGTACCTATCTCTTAGTTGAAATTTAAGCAAATACGAATGGGCATTTATTTAAATTGTGATATTTGAATCGTACTAATCAAAGCTAGTAACTATAATAATGTAAGCGTGTGCATCGTACCATACGATCGCATGTCGCATTAACATGTCCATTAATTAGTACCAAGACTTCTTCCTCCTACGAAGAAGTCCTTGAAAAAATAATTTACATGACAGCCATATAATATATTGATTAATTGAGCATTATTTACCAGTCTATATAAATTATGTCTTGCTGATTATTGCTGGGCTCGGGGCTGTCTGCTCATGGCACAATTAGTGTGTGCCACTAATATTATATTATTGATACAAGTGTATTGAATTTTGGTTTGCAATTTTCTAATATAATATGTATAAGGATACATTTATATTAATGCCTCAATTATGTCAGGTGTTGCATCTAGTATATCGGAGCACAAAGCAAACCCTCAGACGTTGAAATGCAGCGCTAGCCTCAGAAAAAAAAATCGTGCCACTAAAAACACTTCGAAAATATAAATTTAAAAAATGTATGTTCTTTTTGTTATAGTATACTTACCTAATACATATGTACATACACAGTGGCGTAACAATAGGGTGGCAAAGTGCGCAAAATGCCACGGGCCCCCGGCCTAAGGGGGCCCCCGGACCGGCAAGGCCCTGGTCTGACAGGGTCTCAGGCCCGACAGATCCCTGGCTTGATAGGGCCTCAGGTTCAAGCCAGACAGGGTGTAAGCAGATAAGAATATAACATTAATAACGAAATTATTAATAATAAACAATTGACTACATTTTAAACATAACAAACATTTCTTCATCATGTATTTGATTTAAATGTTATATTTTTGTTTCATTATAGTCTAACAAATATGATGAAGTGAAACGATTTGTGATTGAGAAAGGTTCACTGTAAACCCAGAGACTATTGGGTTAACAAGAGACAGCGCCAATAATTAAAAAATAAATGAACAAAATAATAAACAAACGCCCCTACGTTTCGGTGACGATATAATCTTGATGGCGGAATCGCTGGAGGAGCTGCAAAAAATGTTGGACGGTCTGGATTCAGTCTCACAGCGAATAGGTCTAAAAATTTACTTCGACAAAACAAAAGTAATGATCCACCCTCACCTTGATCCAACCTTTCGCTTTATGTGGCCACCAGTTCGTTGTTGTTCCCAAATATACTTAACTGGGGCTTACCCTTTAACTAGGTAGAAAAAACTTTGAGAAAGAGGCTACGAGTCTTCTCGTCAGCTAACACTTTTTTCCCAAAAGCTTGAAAACGATAGTTTTCAACAAGTGTCTACCAGAGCCTACGGTACCTATGGTGCTGAGCTCTCACAGCACAGCTGGTCCAATGGCTTATGGTCGCTCAGCGAGCTATGGAGCGTGCTATGCGCGGTGTCTCTTTGGAAAATAAGATCCGTAATGAGCTGATCGGACAGAGAACCAAAGTTATAAGACATAGCACACAGACTTAGCAATCTGAAGTGGCAGTGCGCTGGCCATATCTTGTCTTGTGTTCTTGAGTGGAAACCGCTTCTTGGCTAACATAGTGTAGGACGCCCGCTACCACATGCTGGATGCGACAAGCTGATGACAAGGTGAAAAAAATTTGAAGGAGGCCTATGTCCAGCAGTGGTCAGCAAAAGGCTGATGATGAATGTTTGAGTTGAGAGTTATGATGACTAGAAATAAATTTAAAATGCGCTAAAGAGATACGAAATATCGAAAGTTCACTTAATTAAAAAAAATACCTTTTCGTGGCCATAGAGAAAGCGCAGATAGCCGTAATAAAGCAGTTACTAGTATAATGTGATACTAATTTAGAGGAATGTTTAAATAAGTCCAAGGGCCAGATAAAATACTTAAGTCCGAAAATTCAAAAAAGAGCTAATTGCTGTTTTGGGCCCAAAAACTCCATTATATTTGATACTCAAGATTTTTCTAAAGCAGACCAATTATGTGAAGTTTATCGGTACTATGTGATAGAAAGAAATGAAAATGGAGTTACAAAAAGCAACATACAGTCGAATTGAGAACCTCCTCCTTTTTTTGAAGTCGGTTAAAAACACTCTTTAATCATTATTAGAAAACCTTTTTAGATTTTATGCAGTGATATTATATCATAATCCAATGACAAATATGAAGCCATGTCATTAAAAGATTCTGTGCTCTTCTGTATAATCCCATATAAGTGTCATTGCAGGCCACGGGCCTTCCCTACGATCCAAAGTACTATTGAGATTGGCTAAACCATTAATTATAGTCCACCACGCTGGCCCAGTGGGGGTTGGCGGACTTTACATACCATAGAAACTTGCAAATGGCTCCGGTTTTCTCACGATGCTTTCCATCACTATCGTAATGCACGATCCATACACACATAACTCCGAAAAGTCAGAGGTGTGCCCTGGGATTCAAACCCGCGACCACTGTGAACATATTGGCGGCTGCGCCTGGTCCAACAGGCCACCACGCACTTTAAAATATAATCATAAAAACGAAACTACAATGTAATTTTTTTTTACATTTACAAAGGGCCCCATTTGATGAATTTTGCCACGGGCCCCCGATGGGGTAGTTACGCCACTGTACATACATATTTGCTGAGTAGATACCACCGCATTTTTGAGAACGTACAATGGAAATTGTAATTGCCAATAAATATGTATTACATCGTTTGAACTGTAATCATCAACACAGTTACAAGAAAGAGTAAATGTTTTATAAGAATACTTGACGGTTTTAAGTAGTCTGTAACTTACGAACTGAACTGAAATTAGTTTTATGTGATACTTATTATTTATAATTTTATTACAATGTAGTTAGTACTATGTATTCTACCTACACCTCCTAAAATTAGCGTATTTTTTTGTTTAATTATGCTTGTACATGTTATAGAAATAAGATTTTCTGACAAAACCAATTCGTAAATGATGATATTTTTAAATCGTATTGCACTATGTTAAATACACTATCTTTGAAAGGCGTCTTGTACGATTAATCATAATTGTTGTGCATTTAAATACCTGTAATCATCAAAATATCTTCAGAAATAAGAGACTTATGGAATAATTAATGCTTATTAATCAACGCTAGTGTAATTATTATGCATTTAATTATAATATATTAATATGTATCCGAGCCTGATCAAATTTATAAAATATCCGTAAATCCTAATATTTTCCTATTTCATAATGTTGATTTTATTTTATGTTGAGATCATTTATATATTAGCCATAATGTAGAGACGTGTTGTAGAAATTAAACCGACAAAGTAACGATTTTCCAATCAATGGCTACTGGGTAAATAAAACCTTAGTTTTAAATGTGTTAATCGCGATGTTGTTACATGTATGGCAAAATTGTCATTACAATACATTTGGACACATTCGCAGATACATATTTCTTTAAAACATAATATAATATAATATATGCCGTCGCGAACTATTGTGAAATTTTATTACGACACTAATACATTTACTTTAGAGTTTTTCGTAAGAGGTATTGATGAAGATAATTGTTTATATTTTAATTATTCAAAGAAAACCTACTCCCATACAAATTGCATCTACATGTAAACTATCAATGTGAAAATAAAATATAAATGAAAAGTAATAAACATTTTATTTACAGCCTTTTTCCTTAAAGTTTTCATATCAAGTTTTACTTTTGGAAATACGCTACCTACTCCGTTATTCAGGGAGAGGATATTAAAAGACTGGGCCTAAGCAGGTGTTATATAATAATTAACAAATTAACCCATGCCTTTTTCCCGAAAGGAGTCGGCAGAGGTTCTCCTGGTAGCAAGTAACTTGTGTTTTGTCCCACGATGTGCTAGGGGGCGGGCCTATCGCCAATCCGGGCAAAATTCCTGACTCCGAGCTGATAATGATATAAGCAGCTGTTAGGAAAAGTAAAAAATGCAAGACCGAATGCTAACCTTCGCTTTTTATATGTCCCCATCCTGAGGAATACGATGTTAAGCCTCAATATGTTTAGTAATTAATCTGGCTACAATGTCCTTCAAACCGAAACACAACAATGCATTCCCACTCCTGTATGGCGGTAGACTTGAACATTGCGGTGGTACCTACCCAGGCGGCGTCTCACATATCAGACCTACCCATAGTAAATGTATTCATTTCAGTAACTTATTTATTATACTTTATCGGACAACCATGAATAATGTGTGACAAAAGAACATTTGTATACGGCCACGACTTACCCGACTGCCTCGGTGGCGCAGTTGTACTACGGTATGATCAGTGCCGGCGTTAGGGTAGGGCGCGCACGGGCGACCGCCCAGGGGCGCCGGACCAGAGGGGCGCCGCAGCACATTTCGTTTGGAACACTGCTCTTATACCACAAATCCAATTGCATATTTTTGAGTATCATTAAGATGGCCAGGAAAATCAAGCCATCGATTAAATTCTGTAATAAAACGTACATCGAAATAAATATGCTAAAATAAATATTATAGATTTTGTCTTAACGATGGTAAGAATTGTTATCTTTCATTTAACAGTTTTTTTTTTCTCATAATACAGGCAAGCATTTTCAAATTCGTTGTGAGCGACGACTAATTTCAGTAACGCTTACATACGTCGGAACATTTGCATGTCACGTTTCTCCAAGAAACCCGATGGAATGGGGGCAAGTCTCGGGATATCGGGCAAAGTTATAACTGTTTACAGTGGATCTCCTACTGGCTAGAATGGGGTTGCCCTAGTGTTTTCTTCGAGCGTCCGGAAGAGTATACTTAAAGTCGACAGACGGAGCGACCGACTTGTGTGGTAACCCACAACCCCCTTGATAATTACTTTAACAGTAATGATCAAGAGGGTTGTTACCAAGTTGATTAGCGTTTACGCCACGCAGATCAGGTATCCGGAGGTGGAGAAAATAACCCTCTGGACCCTTGTTGATGCAACTATGCGCAATCTGCCATTTTTTTAACGAGTTAAAAGCTCACTTGGGAGGGCGCAGATGTCCCCAGTTTCCCTACTTCGGACGCGCATAGTGAGATGAGCATCCGTGACAGATAGGAGGCCAGTGCACACCCCCACTTTGTGCCCAGCAATGGTCGCTTCTTCCCGCCAATGTTAGACTGACGAGAGGGCTCTGGCATCAATGTCTTAAGGAAGGAAACCGGCCAATACACAGGCCGCCTCATGGAATTCGTGCGATAGTCTCTGATCATTCGCTGCACTACTGCTCGCTGCGGTAGACGCAGGAGGAAACACAGCGTCTGTCCAGGGATTCGGCCAAACGGGACAACCGTAACAGATACACACACATACACAGATCGTAGGACTCCCGCGTGTCAGTTTCGGCATGGGATGCCGGTAACCTCTAGGTTGGGCAGCACGCTAGATAACGTGCCTGCCGTCCATACCGTATTAATATAATTACCACATATTCTCCAGAAACAGTAAAAAATATTTTTTAGTTTTTATGGGTTTCAATGGTGGACAGGGGGCGCCGTATAAATCTCGCCCAGGGCGCTGGTAGTGCTAAAACCGGCCCTGGGTATGATTACAAAGCCGTGACCTGGGGTTCGAATTCCGGGGAAAGTTATATAGGTTTTTCTATTAATTATCAGCTTCAAGACAGGAATTTGTGCCCAATATGGCAACATACAGGGCGAAACGTGGGCATCCTGTTTATACCTCTGCTTATCCATTCTGAAAAAAGGCGTGAGTTTATGTATGTACGAGCACTGTTGTTTCCAAAAATGTAATAATAATGAATAAATAATCAAGATAACTTTTTATAATCTTTAATAAAATTACAAAATAAAATGTTTGCTTTGCAAAACAATGCAAAATATAAACGAGACATAAACTATGAATAAATAATGAAAGTATTTTTGATTACAATGTGTTACAATACGTTTTTTTAGTCATTTTATGACACAATTCGAGTACAATTAATATTTCGTTTATTTCTAATAACAAATCAGCACCCTTAGCTCATTACAAAATGTTTCAGGGCCCACCACTTTTATTATTTACTATCACATAACAATCAGACTACAATTACGTTTTAATAGCCTTTCCCATGTCAGCCTTACAAATACAAATTATTTTTATTCGAGACATCAGATTATTTCACGATCCCTATACGAAAATAATAAGTAAAAATTTAATAAAGAAAATTAAGTAAGAGATGTGTTAATGAGTAAAATAGCTTATTTTAATATTAGAGCATAGCGAGTCTGCAATAACATCTAATTCTATAGATTTACTTTGTTTAATACTAAAGTAACAAATTTCAGTTGGATCATGAGGAATAACTTGTATGTGAAGCGAGATTTTTTTTGCGTTTGCTTTTAACACTTCTACACTACTTGTTCTCTCTAGCAGATCTATTTTAACGTTTTCACTTTTTGGTTGACTAGTGTGTGAACGTTATTTCGAGACAAATTCTTTATAACCAGATCGTATCGGCGTTTATATTGATATCATATGGTAACAAGATTAATAAGTATATAACTTCGATGTACATGTTATAAAGAAACACTAGACACATTTTAAAATGTAAGTACGTACAAGATTTCATATACTTTTAAACTATACAAACGTAATCATTTAAATAATTATCATATGAATAACATAAAAACGAATGATTTGAAAATACAGGAGGCCCTGTAACGACATAAAATAAATAATAAAAAAATACGCTGAGATTTTTTTGGGTTAATGACAAATACCTACATTAGTAAACTTAAGCTTCTGCTGCACTAATAAATCATGGAACAGGGACAGCTAGAGAGGATAATGATTTTGTAATACCATTTTTTGTTAGAACAGGGCCAGCCAAAGATAATAATGTTATTTTAATACTAGTTTTTCTTGGAAGAGTGTGGAGTAGGAACCTCGTCGAGTAGGTTCTCTAGTTGTTTGACGTCGGTGACGGGCAGCGAGCACGCGTAGCGCCGGCACACGTACGCCATCGGCACCTCGGACGCTCTCACGCGATTTAGAACTGAAAATATATAAACAATATTAATAAATGAGACGTAATATGGACATTATATATCATCAAGCTTTATCGTAAAAGTACACTTTAGACTGCCCTCGCTTTATTTTCCTTCTCTCATGTTCATCTCATGGTAGTCGGTAAGAGATTGCCTCGAGCGATACGATTGCCATTAGTACTCTTATGTTAAATATTAGTTTAGTTTAAGACTTATTTGGTGTAGCAAAAAGAATAAAAATAAAATAAACATATCCAACCGTCACATACATAGTCCTAACTCCACATTAAGATCAATTGAGCCTTGTGTCGGGGATCAGAATATACGACAAATTTTTCGGGCCCATAAACACCCAGACCCGAGACAAATGTAGGCTTCAAAAACATTTGTCTCGGTGCGGGGATCGAACCTGCGGCGCGGCGTCTCGTTTCACAGCCGGCGTCAGGCCAACTGCGCCACGGAGATTGTCAATATCGTAATCGTCTTTTGAAATATATCAGTTGGGAATCATTTAGTCAGTTTTTAATGCGAATATAAGCAAAATTCTTGCGCGGAAAATGGCAGCTTTAAAATTTTAATAAGCAGATGACTAACAATAGTTGGACTAGTACAGGGATCGGCAACCTGCCAACATGCTCGCAAGCCACATGCGGCTCTTTGAATGTGAAGCTGCGGCTCTTTATTTATTTACAAAAAATAGTATTAAAAATCAATTTGAATTGAATAATTAGGATTAGGCACCATTTTTATCTCTCAGCCTTATCCTTGCTTTTTACCGCAATCTTCTCCTTCGACACGCGTCGTCACAGTCAGAAAAAAATGTGGTTCTTTAAAAACTTAGAAATTGTGTAGTAATTTTCGTTTTTTCCAAGTGAAAAGGTCGCCGACCCTTGGTCTACTAACAAGTGGACATGAAGAGTTAGAGAGCGTGCGACTCACGTATGTCGGACATACCGGCGGCGTCGGCGGCGGGGTCGGCCACGCACAGCACGCGGCCGGGCAGCAGGCGCGCCCGCACCGCGCGCACCAGCTCCAGCGTGCGCGGGTCCCAGCGCCCGCCAGAGATCAGCACCTGCACACACACAACACACATTTTATTTTATTTTTATTTATAAGTTCTACTATCAATCACATACCAATACATTTAAACAAGAAAACAAAATAAAAAAACTTAGTCTAAGTACATGATTTTTTCATTATTCTCAAGCAGACACAGGATTCAATAAAACTAACTACATACATACCTACCTATTCATTTTAAATTAATACCTATATGAAATTATATTAATAAACAAAGTAAATGTATAAAAATTAAAATGTAACACAAAAAAAAGAAAAGAAAATAGTAAGAACACATGACACATACTCCATGCTAATCTTATACATAATCAGAAAAGAGTGGCGGCGTGTTGTGAAGTTTGCCACCTCAAGTGATGACCACGACCACTCTGTCAAGAGTGATACCGACATACAAGAAAAATCTTATACATGGATACTTAGGACCAGTTTCACCAGTTCCTGATAAAGTCCGTGATAGCTATGTGGCAGCACACAACTTCACGCACGCACGTTAAGCATCTTTAATCTGCCATGTTTAATCTCAGCCGCCATAATGGAGTCATTACGTCACTCCGCGGGTAGAATCTTATTAACCTAATAAGTAAACAGAGAAGTTGTAACAGTATTCTTTTCTACGATATTTTTTTTAACATATTATAATGAACGACGGTTTCGTTAAAGGAGAGTTTAATTAGACTACCTCATGTCTATTGAAAATAAAGAAAGGTTTTTTACTCGTGGAGTGACATATCATTCTATGAAACATGGCGACTAGCGTTTTCATATATTTGCGCGCATAAATTTAAAATATAAATTTCAAATGGTCTTGCCGATCGAATAAAAATTGATAATTTTTTAAATAGTTTTCTGTTACCTTAGGAACAACTTAAAACACTTTTCAAAAAAGGGTGGAATACTCCATTGCGCACGTATCACAGTAAACAAACTAACTAAACTGAAGATAGTAAAGCTGTTGCATAAAGACCCACATGAATTACCAGTTCTGTAGTTATGTTCAGTTTGGTAAATGAGATTGCTTGAGCCACGGTAATATTTACGTTCCACCTCATTTTTATCCAGTTTTAAAACTCAGCCAATCCTTACCCTTTTTCCGGCCATCATTTACAATCAGATAAACTGTGTGTTCTTTATAAAGTGTATAATAACAATACGTCGCCACTTTTACCCACCTGAGTAGGCGAATCATTATAGAACATCAACGCTGACATCATTTCTGGCAGCGCAGTAGGCGAATCTTTGAGCCGTTTAGCGAACGCTATGAGTATCTTCTTAGCCATGTCCCGTTCTTGCTCCCCCCCCTCTGCTTTAGCACTCTTATCTGCGTAAGCTGCAATACGCTGCAAGTTGTGACAGGAAACGCTGTTGCCAGATGGTTCAGCGCCGTCTTGATCTGAAAGAAAAAAACCGTAATTTCAAGCTGACAGCCTTGGTTGAAGCATATGTACTACGGATTACAAAAGGATTACAAAAGCTGAGAACTAGGGTTCGACAACCGAGTCGGGCAAAGTGATATTGGATATTTCTATTTGTAAAAAAGTGAATTGGGCCCGATATGGCGATAGGCTCGCTATCACATCTTAGGATGAAAAACATAAGGCAAAACGTCGATTTCCTTGTAGCTCCTAGAGGTGCTACCCTACCTCCTATCATTCTAGAAAAAAGGTATTCGTTTATGAATGTATGTAGGTTTAAACTGGAATTAAAGGTTCCTACCTATGTATGTTAAATTCTTAAGACGAGAAGATAGTATTTAGCAAGTAACAAGAACCAGAAAATTTTAACAATAACCACCTTCTTTCAATCGCAGCACCACAGTACTATCCTCTGTAGAGCAAGTGAAATATCCTCCGTTATCAGAATCCCAAAACAGTTCGTTTTGGGTTTGCTGAAGTTCACGTGCCCATTGCAGCCATTGTAAATCCAAGGATGCTTCATACAGGTCAAGCAGACCTTTTATCAAAAACGCGTAGTCATCAAGGAATCCTTTGATGGGTTGTTCACTGCAATTCATGCACAAATTATAAATATTTCAGCCAATAGCTCTGTTCAGTAGCATTTCAGAGCGCGATGTGGCGACTGTTCGGGACGCCAGAGGCGAAGAAGTGTTGCGGCCTCATTTTAATCAGTTAACTCATAGCTTTGGATGATATTTAGAAGGGACCGTTAATGCTAGAACAGGCACCGGTTAAAACATACTCACGTTTGAGCAATTGATCCGTCTTCAGCGCGATAACACGAATGCAACAAGGTTTTGGTGGATGGGTCATATAGGTGATCTTTGATAAAATTAGCTGTTTTTATGGCATCTTCCACGAAATCCTTATCGCATAAACCTTGGCCAGCTTGTGCCAAACCAGAAAGCATCAAACCATTCCAAGAGCATAATATTTTCGAATCCAAGTGAGGACGCGGTCTTTTCTGCCTCTCGTCATATAAGATCTGTATACTTTCATTGAGGACTTCGTTCAGCTGACTGATGGTTAAACCGAATTTCTTAGCAGTATCTTCCTTGCTGCCATAAATGATTAATACATTTTTGTTAGTAAGTTCACCATGAGGATCACTTTCGGGCGAAATATTACCTCCTTCTTCAACATTAAAATAGTCGCAAATTATATCCATATAGGTGATAGAATTAATTTTTTTGTCACTTAAAAGGGACTTCAATTCATTGTATTCCCACACGCAAAATGCGCCCTCCTTTTTATGTGGCGCGCCAAATGTAGGGTACGAGTCTGCGTCTTCGGCGCTATAAAAACCACCAGACTCGTGCCTCAAATCTCTGTTCACATACTTTATTATGTCACGGACCACATCAGCGTAAAATTCGTCTTTCGTAGCAAGAAAAGCGTCGGTATACGCAACTACTAACTGCCCTTGGTCATATAACATTTTTTCAAAGTGTGGTACATGCCAGTGGTTATCAACGGAATAACGAGCGAAGCCGCTGGACACGTGGTCGTGAATACCCCCATTAGCAATCTTCGTCAAAGTATGCAGACACATATCCAAACATTTCTTTCCCTCAGGATGAGTTTTATCTCGAGCATAATAGTGAAACAGGAAGTTGAAAATGGAAGCTTGAGGGAATTTAGGAGCAGTTCCAAACCCTCCAAATTCAGGTTCATAGACAGACATGTATCTGCGCACACATTTGTCCCAAGTTCCTTCATCAGGGACCGATGTCACTGCATCTGCTTCAGAGACAAGAGATATCTTCTGCAAGGCATCCATGATACTCATACTTGCCTCTAAAAATTGTTCACGGCTCTCTCTCCATTTCTTAGCAAGGCTCAATAAAATAGTTTTGAAACCTGGTCTACCCCAGCGATCTGTAGGAGGAAAGTATGTGCCTCCCGTAACAGGTTTTAAATCAGGTGTAAGGAAAACTGACATGGGCCAACCGCCACTGCCTGTAGTTGCCATAACAAACAGCATGTATACTCTGTCAATATCAGGCCTCTCCTCTCTGTCTACCTTGATATTAACAAAATGCTCATTCATGACTTTGGCAACATCCTCATTTTCAAAAGATTCTTTTTCCATCACATGGCACCAGTGGCAGGTGGAATATCCAACTGAGAGAAAAATCAGTTTATTTTCTTTCTTGGCTTTATCAATTGCTTCCTGGCACCATGGGTACCATTGTACAGGATTATGAGCATGTTGAAGTAAATATGGTGACTTTTCAGTTATTAACCGATTTGTGTGTTTTGGTTTTTCAGCTGCCTGTTGTTCTGCACCAGGGGTAGTCATTGTGATTTTATTGTCACTGATGCTTCTTTTAAGCTGAAGAATAGTTAAATTGTTGTGACTAAAAGATGACACCCTGGAAACAGATTTAGCTACATTAATATGATCCTCTAGGAACCTTTATTGGTTAAATAATACAAAATGTGCCTGAATCGTTGTAAAATTGATTAGATATACTTATATAGAAATAGATTATTTTTGTTTTTATAAGTATCAGTCTTAAAATTGTGCTTTATTTATAATCTTTCTTAATTAAGTGAATCACCATATCAATAGACAAAAATATAAACAAATATTTATTATACTTGGCAATGGTAATAGCCTTGATTGTAGCAACTTCCACAAGTTGTATAAACAGGTATTATCTATTCAAATTACATTCTTTCTATAAAGACGCCATTATTACTACAATATATAGGTAATAGTATGTTGCATATTGGGACATCCCTATTAGATTTAGATTAAGATGATTGTACATGGACATCACTAGTGTGTCAAGTAAGATGGCTGATTAATAAAACCTACTAAATGGAAGACTCCTGTGTTTGATATAAACCCAGCCTTGCCCAAGCCCGAACACCAAAATATAAAGATATAACATGGCGCTGAGGACCAGATAAAGAAAATACGGCGGTAAAAAAATATATTTGAGAGAAACAAGAAAAATAAGATACACGTGCTTCTTCCAAGATGCAACAAGCACAAGGTGTTTACGGATTAAAAACCCCAAACCCTTTGGAAAACCTAACGGCGGAGTCATATAAGAAATGGAAGCAACAGTTCGAGTTGTACAGAATAGCTTCGGGCGCAAACGCTTATACAGGGCAGGTACAAGTTGCATTATTGTTACATTGCATGGGTGAAGCTTGCATTGATATTTACAATACATTTGATATATCAACGGAAGAGCAAAATAATTATGAAAGAGTGATAGCATGCTTCGACGAGTATTTTAAGCCGAGTGAAAATGAAAGCATTAGTACACATATATTTTTCAAAAGAGATCAATACCCGGAAGAACCCATAGATAAGTATGTGACAGAGTTGAGAAAGTTAAGTTCAGGTTGTAACTTTGGCGAAATGAAAGATAGGATGATAAAGGACAGAATTGTAGCAGGAGTATATGAAACCAGATTAAAGGAAAGATTGTTAAGGGAGCAAAATTTAACTTTACAAAAAGCTATAGGAATATGTAAAGCTGCAGAAATAGCCAAAGAACAATTGAAACAAATTGAAAATAAACCAGAAATACAAACGGTACAGTGCAGGAAAAAAGAAGAAAATAGATATGAAAAGAGTTCTAACAGTTACATGCCTAAGAAACAAGAAAATTTGAAACTGGCATATAAAAGGAATAACTTTACAAGTCAAGGATTTAAGATAGTAGCATGTACAAGATGTGGATACAACCACAAGCCTCGGAACTGTCCAGCTTATGGCAAGAAATGCTTGAAATGTGGAAAACCAGGACATTTTGCTATCAGGTGTGGCAAGAGAACACTAATAAAGGCAGTCAGGGAACAAGAAGAAGGAGACAGTGGCGAGGAGAAAAAAGAAAATTCAATAAATATGGGCAGCATAAAGGTGAATAAAATAATGAAGAGAGAAGATGGTTGGTATGAATCTGTTAAATTTAAAGATTGTAGTGATAAAATAATACAATTTAAACTAGATAGCGGTGCAGACTGTAATGTAATGTCATTAAAATGTTGTAAAGAAATATTGAAAATACAAGAATACTATCCTTCTCCACAATTAAGTAATTATAATAATTCAAGTTTGGAGACAGTAGGTAAAATATATAGGGAATGTGAAATTGCTGGCAAAAATTGTAATATTGAATTTCACATATCAAAAGGTGATTATGAGCCAGTATTAGGATTTCCAACTATAATTCAATTAAATTTACTTCAAAGGACAAATATTAAAGTAGAATTAGTTCATGACAAAGTAACAAAACATTACTTGTTAACAGAGTATGCAGATGTTTTCAAAGGTATTGGTAAAATTAAAGGGTATGAATATGAAATTAAATTAAAACAGGATGCAGTAGGAAAAGTAGAACCATATAGACAAATTCCATTTAAAGTAAAGGATAAATTAAAGGAAGAGCTAGATGACATGGAAAATAAAGGTATTATAAGTAAAGTGCATACAGCCACTGAGTATGTCAATTCATTGGTTATGACATTGAAGCCAGATGGGTCAGTGAGAGTTTGTTTAGATCCACAACACTTAAATAATCAGATATTGAGAGAACACTATCCTTTGCCTAGATTAGATGAGATAACAAGTAAATTAAAAGGTTCTAGATATTTTAGTACACTTGATGCAACTACAGCATTTTGGCAAGTATGTTTAGCTGACGAGTCAAAAGAATTAACAACATTTAATACACCTCATGGTAGGTATATGTTTAATCGTTTGCCTTATGGTTTGAATTCAAGTCCAGAAATATTCCACAAATTATTTAAAGAAATATTTTCAGAAATAGAGGGAGTAGAAATTTACATAGATGATTTGTTAATATATCATGAGACAAGTGAAGGTCATGACAAAATATTAAAGAAGGTATTACAGAAAGCTAGAGAATATAACATTAAATTTAATGAGGTGAAGAGTCAAATAAAAGTTGAGCAAGTTAAATATTTAGGACATATTTTGTCAAAAAGAGGGATTGAAGTTGATCCAGATAGGACTGAAAGTATTTTAAAAATGACAGAACCTACTTCAAAGTCTGAACTTCAAAGATTTTTAGGTATGACTAATTATGTATCTAGATTTATTGAGAATTATTCAGAGACTACAGGACCTTTGAGACAGCTAATTAAAAAGGATGTTCCTTTCATATGGAGTCAGATACAACAAGATGCATATGATAAATTAAAGAAAGTTTTATGTGAGCCACCAGTTTTGGCATATTTTGATGTTAATAAGCCTATAGTACTTAGTGTTGATGCTTCAAAAGATGGATTAGGTGCAGTTATATTGCAAAATGATAAACCTATAGCATATAGCTCAAGAGCATTATCAGAGACAGAAAAGTTATATAGTCAGATAGAAAAAGAAAGTTTGGCAATATTGTTTGGATGTAAAAAGTTTAATCAATATTTGTATGGACAGAAATTTGTAGTTGAGTCAGATCATAAACCATTAGTTTCTATATTTGCAAAATCATTGAATAAGTGTCCTGCTAGATTACAACGAATTAAGATAGCATTGCATTCATATAGTTTTACAGTAATTTATAAACCAGGGAAAGAATTAGTTGTTGCAGATCATTTAAGTAGATCATATTTAAAAGATACAGAAAAAGGTTGTGATAAAGAGATAGAAGCTCATGTAGCTATGATTATGAGTGGTTTTAATGTCACAGATACAAAATTAAAATTAATTATAGATGAGACCTCCAAAGACCAGGAATCACAGACATTGTTAAAATATATTAGAGAAGGTTGGCCTCAAAATAAAAACCAAGTTGATTCAATAGTTAAACAGTATTTTAGTTACAGAGATGAATTAAATTATTGTAAAGGATTGATTTTGAAAGGATGTCAAATAATTATACCAAAAAGCTTAAGGTCAGATATGTTAAGTAGAATTCATTATGCACATTTAGGTATAAGTAAATGCAAACAATTGGCAAGAAAATCTGTATATTGGCCATCAATGAATAAGGAAATAGAAGATTGTATAAATAATTGTGACACATGTAAGAAATATCAAAATGCTAATAGAAATGAACCTATGATTTGTAAAGAACTACCACAACTAGAATGGCAGATTGTAGCTTGTGACATATTTTTTATAAGAGGTAATCCTTATTTGTTAGTAGTCGACTCATATAGTAAATTTGTTGAAATTAAAAAATTGTATAACATGTCAGCTCACACTGTAATTAAATTTTTAAAAGAAATATTTGCTCGATACGGAGTCCCAGAAATTGTTTATTCGGATTCTGGAACCCAATTTAGTGGATTTGAGTTTAAAAACTTTAGTTCAGAATGGTGTTTCATACATAAAATAATAAGTCCTAAACACCATCAGGGAAATGGTTTAGCAGAGAGACATATTCAAACAGTAAAGAGAATGTTAAAAAAATTAATTGATGAAAATAAAGATATTTATAAAGGTTTACTAACTTATAGAAATACACCAGTTTCGGATACAGGCAAAACACCAGCTGAGTTATTGTTTAACAGGAAAATAAGAAATATGATGCCTGATATATCTAAATTTAAAAAAGATAGGAATTATAAACAAGAATTGTATAATAAACAAAAAAGACAGGAGAAATATTTTAATAAAAAGACTAGACAATTACCTATATTAAATAAAGACAAAGTAGTAAAAATAAAAGAAGATGATAGCTCAGGTCCTCATAAAAGTGGAATAGTTGAAGGATATGGTCAGGGGCCAAGATCCTATTATGTAAAGACAGAAGAAGGAGGAGTAATAGTAAGAAATAGAAAAAGTTTAATTCCAAATGGAAAATATGTAACAAATAGATCAGATATAGATATTGAGGATAATTTGAATTTAGAAAGTTGTAATGAAAACAGTGAGAATGTAAGAACTGAAACTAGAAATTGTAGACCAAAAAGAACTATTAGAAAGCCAGCATATTTGGCAGATTATATTACAAATTAAAATTAGTTAAGTATGTGTAGGATTAAAAAAATAATAAATAAATAACTAGGTTGTAATTTAAAAAAAAAAAAAAGAAGGGAGATGTTGCATATTGGGACATCCCTATTAGATTTAGATTAAGATGATTGTACATGGACATCACTAGTGTGTCAAGTAAGATGGCTGATTAATAAAACCTACTAAATGGAAGACTCCTGTGTTTGATATAAACCCAGCCTTGCCCAAGCCCGAACACCAAAATATAAAGATATAACATAGTACATACTGTTAAATTCTATATAATTAAAATATCTCAACATGCATTGATTCACTGACAAGAAAATTAATGTATTTTTTGTAAAGTTGTTAATATTTTCCTGAAACAAAAGCAAACTTGGAATGTAAACAACAACAAGGTCACTTAACTGTATCAAAAATAACATTCTGATAAGATTGTTTCCCTGGGACAGATAGTGCGTTACGACAAAAAACAATAATAAATAATAAGTGCAATGTTAATAGTTCATTTATTTTTATTACACATAATGTACTCACCGTTTCTGCAAGCTAATATCCCTATTAATGCAAATCACGTTTGTAACAAGCGGTTCCTTAACACTATTTTGATTTAGATTAATGCTTTTAAATCTGTTATCACCCGTCGACAGCCGCCGCAAAAACAATACGGCACGGCCAGTAGGCATAATAGAATTACAAATAAAAAGTTCGGATATAATCACAACATTGATTTTTTGCTTTATTTTGATTTATCCTTACATAATTTTTACTCGGCGAATTCCACGACGAAATTTATTTTGACATTTATACTCAGTGTTGCATTCCTTCACACATTCCTTTTTCCTATTTAAAAAAGTACTCTGTAGTGTTGCAATTTGCAAAGCATAGGATATGAATTGCTAAGATTAACAAAATGTATTAGAATTATGGCCGATATATTTTCAAATTATTAAATAAAAAAACTATTTTTTGAAATATATATTACAATTTTATGCTATTACATTAAGAATGATATTATGTTTTACAACTTTGCGTAATGTTCTCGCGGTCTTGTGTTAAGTATTGAGAATATTGAGTAATTTATATCGGCACTTAGATTTATAGAATAAATGAATGGAAAAGAAAAGGGGAAAACATAACATAATACCTTGGAGTATAATACCTATAAACATTATTCAGAAACTAATTAAATAAAGAAATTATGATCCAACATTTTGGTTAGAAACTTCCCAGAATTCGCTATTATGAAGTTTTAAATCTATATGTAAGTTTCATGTTTTTCATTTAACGTTGAAGTTGATAAGGATCTGATTACGATGGTATATTTAAGCGATTTCAGTCTACATTTCAGTTGAATAAATTGTTTTATTTGGCGAGCCCTTTTATGTCATTATCATTTTAAAATTTCATTTACGAACATGATTAATTTCACTATTCTTATTGGGTTTTGTTTTTTAATATTTTTAATTATGATTAATAAATGCTAAGATAATTTTCTAACGGGGTCTAGAAGTAAATTACTATAGGATAAAACAAGTAAATATATGTGTTTCCATAGGTAATTTATCAAAAAAGTATACATGTAGCATTTATACAACATTGCCCTTAGGTTTGAAAAGGCGCTTCATATTTAATGGAGATACATGCACGCATTGCTCATATTATTTTGGCATAGAATATTATGTAAAATGATAGCTACTATCACTATAAGTTACACATGGATTAATTTAATCTAGTTAAAATGATGATAATTTGTTTTATATGCCGAAACGTCAGTGTATTTAGTGATGTATACAATACAATCCAAATACAGAAGGTGCCCATTTACTCGTGAGAAATCGTTTTCTCTTGCTGGACGACAAATTAGTAATACTGGCAATCTCAAAATCAAGTAAACAGGATGAATCTGATACAGGATTACTTGCATTGGTCTCTAATCTCTATGGGAGATTTTCCATTATTGTGTACGCTGTTGGCTACCCAAACGTCCTAAGGGTTCTTAGGGTCTTCAGGTTTAAGAAACTAGTTCAAGTAACATTCAGATGTGGTTATTGGCTATCTTTGGATTTTTATAATCGTATAAAATATTAGACGTGGACTTCATATATCGCATCTCTTGATTTTTTTGCTCTACCTCTTTCTAGTCTCGGCTTCTCTAAGCGAAGTGAGCGGACCGACATACTCATCGGAAGTGCGAGAGATAATCTTAGAACGATTAAATACTCCAGACAATACACCTTCTCAACGGCACTGCAGTTCCCATCCGGTGCAGTGAAGTTACTTTGCTAAGCCATTTTTTTAAAAAGCTACGACTTTCCATGAGAAAATGCATTTATTTGGAGTAAAGAACACCTTCCCTTGGTTGTACTCCTGCTCGGAAACTAATTGTTAACGGAAAAAAATGACTAGTTAATTGATTTATTGCTGAAAGACAGAAAACAATAAAATATTATTAAATAGATTTTTTTTTTAGTTATCTTTTATTTAGTAGATGAACCATTTAAGTTACACAAAGAATCTGCTTTGCTTCAATTCTTTACGACCCTAAAGTAAACGGCTAAAGAAGATATCAGGAATTCAGTCCGATTGTGAACTTTCAGTATATGATGCTGTAAATAAATAAATTTAAATTTCAATCTACCCGCACCATTAAACAATTTACTACGAGCATAGAAAATTCTGAATGTGTTACTGGAGTTCAGTTACACGTAAAATCTAGAGCAGCAGTTGAATAGAAGTCATACTTATGTACATAACAGGTAGTTCTGACCACATGTCCAATAAAAGCGTTTGAAAAGCATTTCCATACATATTTCATGCCCTCTTGTGTTCCCAGCACCACGCATGCGCTGAAATCCGGACGCCATTCTCACTTTCACTGCCGCTAGTGTTTTGACGTACAATAAATACCCACCGCATTGCTAGGCCTAATGTGTTCTTGACACGAAACATAAAATTTTGGAAATGGAGTTTACCGTGAAGTTCCTTTTATGATAGCCATGTGGACGGTTAGAGAATGTGTTAAAGGTAAGTGTTTATTGGTTATGTTTGTGTCACGGTTTGTTTTCATTGGTTATATCGTAGATAAGTCATGTGGGGTCAATTTGAATTTGATGTAACTTTATTCCATGGAATATTATTGAATTATGACTGAAAGTGTTATGATTTTTTTGTTAATAGTGCACTAAATACGTAAAAATGAGCCGGTGTTTTTGCTTTTGTACGTAGGCATTGTTGAAACATTTATTATTTATTAGAACAACAATAACACAAAACTAAGATTCTCAAATAACTACAAGTGTAATAACGGTTTCCAATCAAATTGTAATAAAACGGTGAAATCTAATCAATCGAATGCATTGTATTCGAAAACTTAAGAAATTTCGCTCACGTGTTCGTCCAAGTCATGTTAGCGATGTAAGTGGGGTATGAAATTGCGGTGCGTTGCCATAGAAACGAGAAGAGGGTTGAAGCCCTCCTCGACTCACATTTTTCGCCCGTAGCTGATTGCCTATCTCACTGGTGGCGAAATTAAATTATGAACTGTAACTAACCTCGTCAGAGACGGGAAGCTTCGCTGCGGAAAATAGTAAATAATATTCAGTCACATGTTATGGCATTATTATACGATGCTATATGTTTTTAAAGTTTTATTATTTCGGCAAATACGTAATTTATCAACTCCATAGACTCTAGCATACGCTGGTTAAGAGATGTTTTTTTGAATTTCTTAATATTTTAATAAAATTTTTACTTTACTGTGAGTTTTATGTCTCATATACTCATTTTAATATTTGATATTTAGCTTTATTTGTTTGGTTTACAAACTTTATATATTGGTTTACAATCATGAATATTGTTTTGTATTGTATACTCAAGTACAGATGCTTGGTATTAAGTTTATCTTCCAGTATCAAGAATGTTTTTAAAAACAAGTAAATAAGTTTAACCGGCTAGGAAGAGTTTGCTACGAAGTGTTATTTTGCATAATATTAGGAAAATAGATCGGTGCAAACCAAAAAAAAAAGCGGAAATGGCAACAAAATCAGTAGCGAATGACGCATTATGGATGAGAGTGCACGCAACATACGACTAAATAATATCTATCATAATATTCGGTTTCTACGTAATTTTATTAAAGGTAGTGGAGTTTTAAGATGACAGCAATTTAATGAACTCTATAAAACACAATATCAAAATCATATAGGTATTTATAATTAATTCGATGAATCCATTTATTAACAAGTCATATCTCACTATCTTATTAATCAACTCCCAGACGTCAATTACGAGTAGTAGGAAAATGTAGAGTCAAAAGTTGATCCATACGTTCGCAGTGTGAACCAGTGCGCTGTGGATTTTGCGTTTTTATTGATCATCATAATACTATTGAGTATGAGTATTGCCTTTTTGTTTAAAGTTGTCGGAGTTGCTATCTTCAGGGTAGATAAGTTGTTCAAATGCTAGGATACGTGATGTAGAGTTATTTGTTTTTAATTCTAAATGGGACAAAGTACTGCATCTAATAAACGCAGTGTCGTCTATAGTCAATATAGTATCGATTGAGGATGAGAATGGTCTACAAAGAGTATATTCCATAATAACAACATTTCGGCCTCCTTTGTTATCTACCCTAAAGTCGCTGCAATACAATTTGTCCAAGATTTTAGCTTTCATATTATTATGACGGGATGTCTGGGTGTAGCACGCGTCCATATTAAAGTGTTCGTGACGTACAATACATGTGCATGCAAGCATGTTGATTATTACATATTCCAATCAGGCAAAAATATCAACTTCCGCAATTTGCCCGACATATTTTATTATGTAATAGATATGGATCTGTCAAGATTCAAATTACGGACGTGGCACGTATTAAACACGGACTTATTAATATTTATATGCAATACTAGCCCCTCGACTATCTGTGGGTTTTATTTGTTTAGGTAGTAGAGTTAACTTACAATATGAATGGTTTGAAATAAACCGAATCCACATCACATCTTAGACACAATTACCATGAAATAAAAACTTTCGTGTCACTACTCATTCGGTTTACAAGATTGCTAAATGCTCTACTACGTGCGTGGTGGCCTGTTGGTAAACGGACCAGACGCGGCTGCCAACATGTTCACGGTGGTCGCGGGTTCAAATCCCAGGGCACACCTCTGACTTTTCGGAGTCATGTGTGTATTGATAGTCAATCACCACGCACTAAAACGGTGAAGGAAAACATCGTGAGGAAACCTGCATACCGTAGCGATTTATAAGAATTTCTATGGTATGCAAGTCCGCCAACCCGCACTAGGCCAGCGTGGTGGACTATATGGCCTAACCACTCTCAATCGTATTGTCGATTGTAGAGTAGGCCCGTGCCCTGCAGTGGGACGTATATGGGCTGATACAGAAATGCTCTACATTTATAATTTCTCCATGGCTCTTCCGCTATCGTATATTTCACAAACAAACAACAAACGACGACAAACATGCGACTTCTCAGGATTTTATGTTTTTACGAGTAAATAATAATCTAATAACAATAATGTTTCGGGTACCTACGGTTAATTCACTTAATTTTATATAGAATAAAAACAATATACTAAATAACATGGCACGAATATCAAATAAAGTGTGTGTTATATTTTTAAATTTTATTTCGATACTAAATGCAGCTAACTTGCAAACACAAAATATTTATTTTAAATTTCTTTAAAAAAAGGGTTCATTTGTTTACATTTCGTTTTATTTATTTCTTTCAGAAAACATGTTTTACACAAACGAATATGTATACACCCTTTAATATAATATTTGATAACATGCAGGCACAACTATGCCTCGACGAACCTTGTCAACATTACCGTCTTTACACTAAGGGCACACGGGGCCCGTGCCCAGGGCCCCCATCCTCAGGGGGGCCCCGAAGAAGAGCCAGATTAAAAAAAAAATAAACAAACCGAAAATTTCACTCACACGTTTAACGATTCCTATCACCTATGTACCTACGTATATTTACGAAAGTGTAAGAAGTAATCATCATCTATTTCAGTATATTAGTGATAATATAACTCCACATCCTAAAAGAGACTCTAACTAAATGTGAAATGCTATAAATGTGTTCTCTGTCACAGAATAGTAATTATACTATGCTAGTAGGAAGTATGCATCATAAAAAAACATTTGTATAAAACCAAGGTAGGGGCCCCCGGTCCAAAGGGGCCCCGAGCTTGAAAGGCCTCAGGCCTGAAGGGGTCCTCGACCCTTGATGTCGTAAGCAGAGAAGGAATGTAACACTGATATATAAAATTAGTAAGATACAATCAACAATTCCCTGGATTGTTTACCAATTCTTGGATAATTATTCATTGAATTTATTAAGTTAAGTTATTTATAATAAGGGGGGCCCCATTCGATAATTTTGCCACGGGGCTCAGATAGTATAGAGTTTACCTACGCTACTGACAAACATTGATTACACTTTAAAACAGGTCAATATGAAATAATCGAAATAATCCTTACTGTTTTTACGTCTGTAAAGCGTGGTTTCTGTAAACCAGATGTACTGCTTCACAACCGTTTAATCCATATTTCTATATTTTCTCAGTTACCACGTCCTTGGGTTTGCTGTGGTTATAAGTGGAAAATCTTTATCTTTAAATATTCAATGTTGAGATTATATGCCGTTATATGATGTTGGAGTTCGATCAAATGTAAACTAGATTTCCGATGATCAGTTCAAAAATAGCCAGTAAAACAAGTTAATAACTATAAATTAATTTTGATATTTGTGGAAATAATTACCACGGTACCAATGTTTTAGAGGAGATATATTTATGGATAAGTTTATTTGAATAACTATTTATATCTACACTTGGACCCAACTGGTTCCGCCCGTGTGCAGATCCCTTTTGAATGATAAATCCAGTCCAAATCAGCAACATATTATTTGAAATAAAACTAGTATTTATGGATTTTATGGCGGATTTGGTTTGATTTTTAAATTTTTTGAGTACCCGACGTTTCGATTAGGTACTTTACAGCTTTCGTGGTCACAAGGCGGACTGAGTCCGCCGAACTCAAAAAATGTAAAAATTAAACCAAATCCACGATAAAATTCGTAAATAATAGTTTTATTTCAATGTGTAACATTCGCGTAAATCTAAGAAACCATTAAACATATTATTTATATCAAAACTTTTGACAGCCTCCGTGGCGCATCGGTTAGACGTTACGCCGCCTGTGAAACGAGAGGCCGCGGGTTCGATCCCCGCACCGAGATAAATGTTTGTGCGGCCCACAAATATTTCTTTCCGGTCTGGGTGTTTGTGACACCGAAATGTCTCTCGAAGTTTCTGATACACGACACAAGACTCGATCTTAGTGTGAGGTCAGGACTATATACATATGTGACTGTTGGGTGCTATTGTTATTTTTTTATTAACTCTTTTTCCATCATCTTCCGTCTCGTTATATCCCATCCTGTCCCATCTCATTGTCACTTGAGGCATGTTTGAGTCTTGAGGCACCTTTGGGTAAGGTCAGGATGTCTAATCCCGGCATAGTTTTTAAAAACTTTTGTTTACTTGCAAATTATCAGGGCTTATTTTTTTGGCAATGTTGTTAACAGTGTATTAAACTTTTAAATGCATTTAGCACATGATATTTTTTATAAATAAAAACAAATATGCTTATCTGAATTCCGTCCTCATCCCACTAAAGAATAACTAATTGAATCGTGAGAACGCTAATTTACACCAACCATAAATTAGTTTAAGTGTATACAAAACAATGAGTTTAGGATCAAAAGTAGCCTATTAATTGAGGGTATCAGCTATCTCCATACCAATTTTTATCGAAATCCATTAACCCATTTCTGAGGTCGTCGGAGACAAACAGAAAGATATTAAGAAAATATTGACGCAGGAAAGCGATTTTGTCGCATCTCGAAATAAGCAATTTTACATCAGGATCAAAAAAAAAATTAATTAAAAAATGAACAACCACTAACTTGAAAACTTAGGAATACCATTTCTTTATTAATAAAATGTGTAAATAAAACCTTGCATTTTCACAAGGAAATTCAATGCGGTATTTTTTTTATGAATTAAATAAAATACAAAACGCACATATGCATTTTTTGAGATACGACAAAATCGCTTTCCTGCGTCGATATATTTTTCTATTAGGTACGTTAATACCGCCCCTTTATTCCATTTTCTCATTTATCTTCCATGTATAGACATCCGTTTCTTTATATGTATAAAAAAGATGTAAATATAATCAAATAAAAGTTCATAAATAAAATTACCAATGTTTGAAACAACGCGCCAATCTTTATCAAAAATTGGCTATTTTGGAACAAGAATGAAGTGAAGTAGAAAAATAATCAAATAAAAGTTCTTAAATAAAATTATTAAATCTATTCACCAATGTTTGAAACAACGCGCCAATCTTTATCAAAAGTTGGCTATTTTGAAAGAAGAATGAAGTGAAGTACAACTACACTCTGATACTCAAACACCATTCAAACATTACATTTGAACTGAACTTGCGTAGTTAAGTGGAATATAATATTTAAATACTGTTGCAGTATTTGGATGCTAGTCTGTATTTTTCTTCAATTGCATACAATCGATTTCGATGTGTAGAAAAGATGTCATAGCCGGAGGCTTGTAATAATAACGATTATTACATTTACTTTTACCACTGTAAATAAACTAATACTTTAAATTTACAAAATAACACCATCAAGAACAAAAACAATCTGCTACTCTATGTCTTTCGATAGTGACTATGTTCGTAATGCAAGCACCTATCACGTTTGAAAAAAGCGCGAGCGCCAAATGTCGTCATATTATTTTCAACCTTATTGTTTCTGCACGTCAGTATATTTTAAAATATCGGTACGCATTATTATGAAATGACATTTTTAAATTTATGGCTTTACTTCTTCGTCACTTCTTAAATGCAAATATATTGTAAGACATAATCATTCTTATTTCACAGTATTAAGGTTGATTGTTATCTGTAGTTCCTTATATTTTGAGACATTTTGTACATCTTGTAGTTTGAAATACGACGTAATAAGTGAAAGCAATCGCGGCCACTTGATGCATATGATTTTGTTCCCGATACTGCATTTACGGTAATCTTGTCATAAGGCATACACTGCGCTTATTGTACTAATTAATTAACAATATTTCGAACGTATACTACATAATTTGTTTCACCCATACATACCACTCCGACTCCAAAATCAAGCTGCTGTTTCCACGGTACATTCTAAACTTATTCAATTTAGTTTTTTATAAGCAATAAATTATATTGTTTAAGATAATAGTAATTTTAGTTTGTTCTTTTAAACATTATTTCATTATGTCGAAAAGATCATATTTAAGTGGCTCACAGAAAAGAAAAAAAAATATAGCTCTAAAAGAAAGAATGGAAAAAAATCCTAAGCTTACTTCGTTTTTTACGGTTCAAGAAACAAATAAGCTGAAGGATTTGTCATTATCATCACCTGAGGATTCACCTCAATATAAAAATACCTCAGAATATCACCAGGAAAAAGAGGTTACGTGTGAGGAAAATGTCAAATACGCATCAGAAGTTGAACCCTCGACTTCAGGCAACTGTAAGTTTGAAATTGCAAGTATGAAAAATGTATATACAGTATCTTCTGATCCTGGTAGCTACTGTGACAACATATTAACGGAGGAAGTCCGTGATATTTGGATTAGGAAAGGACCAGAATTTTTCCAAAATAAAAATTCCGACTTCTCTGAAACTTCTACAAAATTTCCAGATTCAAGCGGTAAAACAAAAACTAGATATTTAACTAAAAATATTTTTACCCGTAAATTGACGAATGGTGAGTATTTAGAAAGAAAATGGCTCCTTTATTCACCAGGAAAGAAATGTGTGTACTGTTATTGCTGCCGTTTATTTAATACCTCTATAGCTAGTACTGCACATAATTTAAGTTCTCCTAATGGATATAAAGATTGGAAGCATATAAGTAACTTATTAATGGAGCATGAAAACAGTTTACAGCACAGGCAATTTATGATGAGTTACATTGCAAGAATGAAAATTGTTGGACGAATTGATAGTGAGTTGCTGACCCAATATAATACAGAAATTAACTATTGGAAGAATGTGCTTAAGAGGATAGTTTCAGTAGTGAAATTTTTAGCTTCTAGAGGTCTTGCTTTTCGTGGTGATAATGAGACATTGGGATTGCAAAATAATGGTAATTATTTGGGTTGCTTGGAAGTGATTAGTGAATTTGATCCTTTTCTTGCTGATCACATACAGAACTACGGAAATCGTGGAAAAGGAAGTACATCATATTTATCTGCAAATATTTGTAACGAATTTATTAATTTAATGGGACAGAAAGTATTAAAAACAATTGTTAAAGAACTTAAATCTGCAAAGTACTACTCTATTAGCGTAGATTCCACCCCAGATCTGTCCCACGTTGACCAACTCACTTTCATTGTTAGATATGTAAAAGACGGACAGCCAATTGAGAGATTTTTGAAATTTTTGCCTATGGATGAACATAATGCGCAATATATAGCAGATACCATTTTAAACTTTTTTGATAGACATGATATCCCTATAAAAGATTGTCGCGGGCAGAGCTACGACAATGCGTCAAATATGTCTGGAAAGTACTCTGGTGTTCAATCCAGAATAAAAGAAACTTGCGAATTTGCAATTTACGTTCCATGTGCGGCACATTCGCTAAATTTAGTGGGCGTTCAAGCTGTTGAGTGTGTTACTGAAGCTGTAGGGTTCTTTCAATTTGTTCAAAAATTGTACAATTTCTTTTCAGCTTCGACTAAACGATGGAAAATTTTGACAGAGCATTTAGGTGCAAATAGAACTTTGAAGTCTCTTTCAGAAACTAGATGGTCTGCACGTGCCAATGCTATTAGTGCATTGGTAAATGGTTATAGGAATATTTTTGAAGCGTTGTCCTCAATTTATAGCGATATAAATCAACCGGGAGACACGAGAAACGAAGCCCAAAGCCTAGCAAAAAAAATGGAAAAATTTGAAACTGCTCTTCTAGCAGAAATATGGAATGACCTATTGGGAATTATGAATAAAACAAGTCAAAGTTTACAGAATAGCACCATAACCATGGACGTTGCAACAAAACTATATGAATCTCTGATCAGCTATGTCAATAACGCTCGCAATAATTTTGATAGATACGAAACAGCTGCTAAGAAAAAAAATCCAGATGCTGACTATAAAGATAAATTTGAAAGGAAAAGAATTCGCAGCACACGCATTACTTTCTTTGAAGGATCATCGGAAACAGCACAGTTGAGGGGCAAAGAAAAATTTCGTGTAGAGACTTTTATTCCCATAATAGACACCTTAAGTACTCATTTAAAAAAACGTTCGGCTGCATACCTAGAAATTAATAATCGATTTAATTTCCTTTGTCGGCTAACAACAATGGATCATGGCGAATTGACTAAAAAATGCATAGAATTTGCAGAATTTTATCACGAAGATATTAATGCACATGAGCTTGAAACAGAATGTTCTCATCTAAGTGACTATTTAAAAAACGTACCAATGGATTCGGCGAATTTTAATATCTTAGCCTTACATAACTTAATAAAATTAGATAAATTAGAAGATACATTTCCAAATGTTGAAGTTGCAACAAGAATATTCCTTTGCCTAATGGTTACAAATTGTAGCGGAGAACGTTCATTTTCGCATCTTAAAAAAATTAAAAATGAATTGCGTACTACAATGCTGCAGGAACGACTAAGTAATTTGTCAATTATGTGTATTGAAAGCGATATATTGCAAAATATTGACTTTGAGGATATAATAGAAGATTTTGCTCAACAGAAATCCCGAAAGAAACCATTACTACCGTAATTGTTACCATTAAACCAGTAGCGTAGCAATCGAGTATATAATCTAAGCGCAGCAATATTATTAATGACATATTTTCTATATTTCTTGGGCTCCAATCCGGCCAGCCCGGACCGCCAGTATAATATAATAAGTCATCAATTAAATTTTAGCTCTCCAAGTGTCCAGCTAGCCTAGGAATTCTAATGTACGCCCTGACTCTCTAGATATTTGAAGGGCTATAGAATCCTGCTGAGTTTTTTGGTCACAAACAATATGAGTAGTAAGTAGGTACCTAGTGGTTTCTTTCAGGAGATCTGTTGATATTTATTTCTTGTTGACTCTTATCCACACTAGAAACCTATTATTGTACGTAAATTAAATGTGACTGCCGTTCTGTGTTTTATCCATCCCGTCCCTAGAAGGAAGTGAATGAACCAAGCGTTGTGAATATTCATGATCGACAGTGATCTTACCATCAGATGACCTGTTTGTTCATTTTCCAGATTTAATAAATAAAAACAAATTCGTCCTGTTACATCCTTTCCTGTCCCGTCTCATTAATTCCGAATAATAAAATTTAATCTTTTAATAGATCCAAAATACCTAAATGTGTCAACATTTTTTTGGGGTCGGTGCTAGCTATACTCCATCAGTTTAGGTACTTAACTAAATGTAAACAAACCCTAAAAAAGGTTATTTAACATTGCCATTTCTCATTTCTGAATTAATTGAAGACAAAAAAATGTTTACGTAAATGTAAAACTACATTGCATGTTCAAATTTATTATAACGATTATAATTATGAATGTGTGAGCTTGGAAACAATTAAATTAAGTAAGATCATAATTAAATTATCTAAATTAAATTATCAAATTGTACATTATGCAATCTGCCTATATGTCTGGTTGGCCTATTTAGGTATTTGAAATCTATTAAAAGATTAATTTTATTTCTCTCTTTTTATTACAATTTTGAAGACGGTTTAATTCTTTGAGCTTATTTCCTATTTCTTATTTTTTGAATTTCTGTTGTAGTAATCGAAACTTATTACTCTTACCTATCTAAGTTAGGACGCTGAGACAAAATAGTCAACATGTATGCACGTCGCGAACTAAAAAAAATTGGACACTCCGCTTTATCTCAAAACCGAAGTAACCGATTTTAATGAAATTTGTACAGCTCCTAAGTTGGACTATATCTAATCGAAAGCAAAAAAAATTAAATCCGACTTATACTTTTTGAGAAACATACAAACATGCATACATTTATTATTCGTGTTCCGGCGCTGGTATAGACTAACATATCCAAAAACTGTGCAACTCTGACAAAATTACATACATACACATCGAATACATAATCTCCTTTTTTTAAGTCGATTAAAAACGAAATTATTTTGATATAGATTATTACCATAATTTACATAATTAATACATCGTTTTCGAAAAAAAAACTTATTGACCATTTTAGTGGTAATCAGTACGCACTAATAAAAACATTTTAGTGAGCCTGCGTAATGAACTAACCTAGAAGTAAAAGACACATCATACACAGTTTCTTACATTACATTCCTTTGAGAGGGACAATTCCGACAAGATTGATACATAACTTCGATATGAAATGATCATAGTAGATAAATGTTAGATTTTTTTTTTTCTTTATTTTCCAAAAGGGCCCCAAATTCTTGTGTGCCCAGGGCCCCATCATAGGTAAAGACGGCCCTGCTTGTCAATAATACACAGCACCGAGGTACAAAGGTCCTGACGAGTGTAAACAAATTTTTGCGCGCCCTCACCAAGTTTTAGCACATTTCGAATTAAGTTTTTTTTTATTCTGCCCCTGCATAGTGGCCACATTGCACCTGATGGTAAGCGCAAATGCCGCCCAGGCGGAGTATCCATTGGCATCACACGGCAGTCCCATGCCAATAGATACTTTTATGCCGGCCTGCTAACCGAAAAATAAATTAGTACCCATGTAGTAGTATTAAAAGCTTCATTTATGCAGCATGCCAGTACTTTTTAAACTTTTAACATGCCTTTTGAATAATTGTGTGTTAGATTTATTAAGCACTGTGATTCAGTGTCTAAATCACTTTGGAACTTGGTTTTAATATTTGCAATAATATTTAAGACCATCATTTATGCCTTTAAGTGAATTGTATATTACAAAAAATAAGCTTTAGAACATTAATTTGCTCTAAATTCTGTCATATTAATTATTTAGTCCTTAGATTCAAATTCCTTCACGGTGGCGCGGCGTATCTAATTTCTACAAACATTTTCAAAGTAAAATTAACACCTGGTTTGGCTAATGGTTACGTAAAACAACTAGCACAGTAAGTTCCCATCGACAGCTGTGTTCACTACCATGAAAGTTCTAATCAGACGTTAGATTCAAGGTCGGCTGCACATAAATGGCATTGTTTTTAAATCAGGTCAAGTGCGAATTGTGTATTCAAACATTAAAAGGGGGAATTTTGTATAGTATAAGTTGTATGGTGCTAATAAATTAATTATATTATAACTAACTATATAGGTAGTATGAGTATTGGTGTAAACTTTATACATATGTGCCAGTGTAAAGAGCGAGTCACTCTCAGTAGTCAGCGGGATGTTTGATGCTCTTCCATGAGGTTGGAAAGTGTGATAGCTTTCCGTCATGGGAGAGAATGAGACGAGATAGAATGGGTTATAAATGGGCGGGACGGGAAAAGAAATATAGTCGACGGCGATTCCATTGAGTTTAAATATAATACAGTTAGTACGCGAAATATTATGTTGTTGATGAGGACCAGACTCAAAAACTATCTGCGCCCGGACGAAGCCGGGCCAGACCGCTAGTAATGTCATATTATATGTGGCAAGAAGAGCGTTAGACGTACAGCCATAAGGTTAATACGACTCAATCAAGTTTTCCAAAAGTCACCGGATCTAGGCGGTTTCCAGTAGGCCACATAGAAAGCCTTGGAGGATGTTTATATTCAGCAGTGTATTTCCTGAATGAGCAGAAATAGCCTATTATTATTATTTTATTTCTCTTTGTTTCAGGTGTGTTGAAGCGTTGAACTGGAGGAAAAACAACGTGCCTTATGATCTTCCTCCATTTTACCAATATCATATTACTAGGTTCAGTCCAATGTTAATATAGCACGACATCGTCCACATAACCTGGCACTTTGATCTGTCCAAATTAGAAAATACTCTTAGTATAGATAACACCAATAAATACTAAGTCGTAAACATTTCACTGCCATTTGATATCTGTTGTATAAATTATAAGAGATAGGATACCCGATTGCGACGAGACTTGTTTTTGTCTGAATTGCGCAAAGGATATTTATCAGTAACATATCCCTCATTGAGATGTGCATGGGATTCGAGTTGTGAAGTTGCCGGAGCAGTAGAGTGGATGGTGTTGCCAACAAGATGTCAGTGTGGGTGGGCAGAGGCGGCGAGGAGCGCGCGCCGCCGCCCGCGCCCGCGCCCGCCACTCTCCTCTCAAACAACACCTCCATGGAGTCTGGGATCGAGGCTGGCGTCCTCCCGACAGTCACGGGATCCCTTGCTTCGGCCCGGGACTCATTGGGATCGCTGTCCCGCGCCGCGGAGCCTCTCTATGACACGGACCACACGGACCTCGGGTCGGAGTTGGACGAGGCGGAAATCCGAAGGGAGTTGATGCACGATGTAAGTTAAGCATACTGAATATACCTTTAGTTTAGTAGATTTTACTAGGTTCTACCCTTAAATTATCCAAATCGTTGACAAAAGCATATAAAATATACTTGTTAACCCACATTTCTGCCCAACATTTTTCTTTTATAAGTCAGCGCAGTTTAAATTTGCATTCTATTTTTGTTACAGAAATGGCGTCTCCTATTTGACCGAGTAAGTACAATTCTTCTGAATATTTCATTGTTTGGGATTAATTCTTGCAACGAACATTAATTTCTGTTGTATTGCAGTTTGGCTGTGTGATTAACAGTCTGCAGTAAAAAAATGAATATCTTTCGTCGTTATTTTATTGTTAAGCGAACAGAATTCTAATATCAATTTATCTGAAGCCATAAAATCAACGTCGGCAGTATCTTGTCATGTAAAGCATTAATTTTAAAATATCATAAATATGATGACACCTCGGCATAAACAATGTTCGTGTTTAATGTGTTTATTATATAAAAAATCTAAACTTTTACGATCCGGAAACAAATTTCACAGAATACACCTCGATTTTGACTTATTAAAATGTATAGAAGCTCGAGCTAAAATGTTTTTAACAACAAAGGCAGGCGGCAGCGCCTACGATCAAACGATGTGTGGTCACGTACCGTGCATAGAGATAATAAGAAGGAGAAGATAGGGGCGCTTGTGTATTTTTTGTGCCACTGTTTTTGGAAACGAATGAAAATGTCATAACCGAAGTACGCACAAGTGTGAACTGGTAGATGGCACGTGATTATGACAGTCGGGATGCTATGTTGAAATTATAATTAGGTGTTTATGGACGTGACTGTGTCGGGACGTCGTCTGAATTAAACATGTAATCATATTGCAGTTCGACCCGGAAGGTTTTGGAGAGATTCCGTGGCCTGATTTCTTGCACACACTTCAACATCCAGACTTCATAGCCCAAGTGCCTAGCCACAAGCGCGAAGTGAGTTCTATTACAAATTAAAAACAATCTGTGTTCAAAAACTTCTTGGTAACAAAGTTCAATTTTGTTGCAGATTCTATTAGACAAAGCCCGCAGTGCGACTAGCAACGCCATCACATTTCAAGAATTCATCAATGTGGTGAGTTAAAACTTTTGAGATGAAATTGATGTATTTTTTCAGGCGGAACGATCGTACTCTATCTTCAAACTATTATTGCTGATGTCTGTCCAATTAAACCGATAAATTCGTTTTTATACGCGCACGGGTAATAAATACGACAATATATGCGTCACGAGGAGACGGGCGTCGGTCGCCCTTTGCCTTCGCAGTGGGTTAGGTTGTGTCTCACCGCGTCGCCTCCCACAATACAAGACAACTAAATTAAGATGCAACGCCGATTACGCTTGACTCCCGCCCGTTCGAAAACCTCTCGAGTCACAAAAAACACATTTCACACTAGTGAGGTTTTCTCGAGATTATACAAGTCCAACTTAACGCAAACCGTACGGTTTAAAGATACGTAACCATCGTCCAAAAAGGATCCCCTTATCGGGTCCTACTGTCCGAGCCGAAGGTCGATAAGCTACGGCGCGATTTATTAGGTGGACATTTATTTCTGTATAGTTAAATATATTATCTTAAACGCGTATTAACACTGAGCACAGTCGTTTATTAGGGATTTATTTTTATTTTGATAACATCTTAAAAGGACGTCTATGCGTTTTGACTTTATCTTAAATATACTAATTTAAGTTTGATTACGGTTAAGTTATATTTTGTGGACATAATTAATAACACTTAGTTTTAAAGTTAAGCATATTAATTTAACGTTATTATCACTTGAAATAAATAAAAGTCTATGAATTTACGAGTTTTGTTAAATAATTAGATGATCTCGATGGGGCGACCCTCATACATTACTTTAATGCACGAATATGCCAGATACAAGTGTGGCCTCAATTAATTTATTCTCGGGAGGTAGGCGATATTTTTAACAATATTTGCATAAAAGAATCTTAAGAAGCACTTTAAGTCGACCTAATGTCGCTCGTGAATTATATCCTCTGCCTTTATTAATTAAGTTATTCGAGAGGGACCAGTTATAATATTATAAGGTTATTGAGCTTAATGATCCGTGATAGTCATTTATCTCTTTTTTTTATACGAGGCAATAGAAATTATTAAATTTAATGTAAATAAAATATTTTCTTTATTATTGTAAAATCCTCATTATGAATGCTGACTCTTTATAAATTTGTACCAATATTTATAGACAATATTTCAAACTGTACATTGGGATTATTGATGTACGTACTTTATTGTTCACCACAGTAACAGAAATAAACTTCTTAACCGATAAATTACTTAAAACTAAAGGCAACGCCGCAGCTCTATTTGGGATTCCTACAATTTCGACATTAGATTTTTCCTACCTCTATTCTATGCTACTTTCATTTATGATCACTGATATTGTCTTTTGGTACTGTATCTGATGTTACGGCATCTACCATCTAGTCCAGTACAATGTAATGCCTCGCGAGTATAAAATTATATAATGAGAAGCTGTTGTTCCTTAACTAGAGTCGTCAACAATAATTATATCAACAGAGACGGATATAGGATTGTAGTGCGGCTTGCGGGCGCCTCCACAGCTCTAATGAGTGCTCATCCGTTGTTATTTTCGTTTCCGTCTTTTCACTCTTTCAGTTGTCCGTCCTCCTGGATGCAGTTTAACGTTGATAAACGAGTATGGGCTATATTGGACCCGTCTTCACCTGCTCATTTGGTAGGGCGAAATTGTGAAAAAATCTTTTTTCAACGAAAATATGGTCTTATTTTAATTGTAATATTTATAAAATTGACTAAGATTGGCATTCTTCACATTAAATGTTACTTGACCTCTTGTTAAAATAGCGTATTAAACGAAATGTCTTTCAATGCTCAAAGACATTTGGCTAGAACGCGTTTTCATTCTACCGTCTCTACCTAGTAATTTTAAGCGTAGTCTATTCTTCATGTAACTCGATTAATTTCTGTTTCATGGATTCAGGATTACCTAGCAAGTCCAATTATTCCAGATTATTCCAGACAGACAATAATTTTTTGATCAAGTTTTTATCGCCATATTCTAACAACAGCTGAACGCTTCTTACATATTCACTAACGTATTGTATTACAATAAATATTTTAAATTACAAAAACAAAACGCAGGGACGAGTATTTATTTTGTTGGCATCATTGCGTTTAGTTGTCACATTCGTTCCTTGGTTTCATCGGAATATGTTTCACTTACATTGTGCGGACGGCCGTAAATCAAAATTAAATTCGACATATAAAGAGACAACGAGGGACGGTGTAAGGTCGTGGGCGTCTGTGATGCGGCATCGGTGTTGCCAGCGCACACATTTGGACAACAGTTTTTGGAGTTAAGAAATAGTAAAAACTTCAATTATCCCAGAAAAATGGAAATAGTGGTTTTTGTTTGACCTTAAGGACATTTGTGGCTAATATAAATAGAAACGTATAACAGTAAATTAAGCCAAATGACGCACAGTGCCTCTTCGTAATCAAGAAAGTAAGTTACGAAGTTACATTAGTAGTTATTTTATTTATAAGAGTAGAGGCGCATCTGAAGAATTAAATATCAACATAAACGTTTAATGTAAAACAAGATAATCTATACATAGAGTTTTCTAATATCCAGTAAAATCTAAGCGAAATTGTAACTTTCTTCGATTCATTCGCAATGCAAAAACAAATATGTATTTGTTATTCTTTAAGTTTGTTTATTTTTTGACCGACTTCAAAAGGAGGAGGTAATCAATTCGACTGAATTTTTTTTTTTTTTGTATGTTTGTTACCCGATTTCGCCGGTATTTGCGAACCGATTTTGAAAATTTCTTTTTTGTCGGAATGAATGATATACTGGGTTGGTCCCATAAAAAAATGGTGAAGATCTGATGAATATCTTCGGATCTGCCGACCAGAACTCCTCAAAATTAAACAGTCCAGCATTAATTCTTTTTGCGTTAGATTAAGTAAAAGTATATTATTACAAAGGGTGGGTGAAAATGGGAAAAGGGTGGGGATGGGGGTAGAAAATAGGTACAATTGTAATTACTCAATATCTCCGGCAGTACTTAATCGATTTAAAAAATAACTTTTTTGTCGAATAGTATTGTATATTAGGTTGGCCCAAAAAAAATATTGTGAAGACCTGATGAATATATTTGGACCTGAAGGGCGGAACTCCTCAAAATTTAATAGTAAAGCAATATTTTTTTTTTACATTAGGTTCAGTATAAGTGTATTACTACAAAGAGGGAATAGAAAGGGGCGTGAGGAAGGAGCGTGGGGAAGGGGGGGAGGATATAAACAAATATCAATACTTAATATCTGCGCCAGTAAAGAACTGATTTAAAATAACTTTTCTGTAATATGTTGATTACATATTTCTATATAATGTTGATTACATAAAATATGGCGAAGATCTGATGAATAAGTACATATCTGGAGAGCAGAACTCTTCAAACTGGGCAGAAACACAATGATTTTTCGTCCATTAGGTTCAGTATATGTGTTTTATTAAAAAAAAGGAAGTAAAGAAGGCGTAGAGGTGAGGGGGTGACGAATGATTACCACGCATACGCACTCAATATCTCTGGCTGGTTGAGCCGATTTTAGTGATTTTTTATCATAAAAACGAAATGACAGGTGGCTACATGAAAATAATCATAAAATCGAATAATTATCTTCGGATCCGAATACCTATTATTAATTTTTGATTCTGAAAATATAAAGGATCACAATGATTCATTTTTATATACATTAATTCCAGTTTTTATTATATGATCGCCTTTGTCATCATTACAATGCTTTTGAAAACTAAAAAGTAAAAAATAAAATAATTTAATTAAAAATTAAAAGACCGACTTCAAAGTGCACTACAAAGTAATGATTAATATATATTTCATTATGCTAGTACACATTGATTAATTTTCTTAGTGACTTGACTAGCCAACAAATCTTAAATACGTAATATTTTGAAGGCGGGTCGCCAAGTGACGAACACGACGACTTACACTTAAATTAAATTTGTGTTAAACATCCTAGCGAAAACACGCAAGTTTTACACGCAATATAATTTGTCTAAACGTATATAAACTCACGTACTTTTTTTCCCAAAGGGGTAGGCAGAGATTCTCCTGGTATCAACCAGGACACCCACGTTACGCCTTGTGTGTTTTGTCTCTCGGTGTGTTTGTGGGCGAGTCAATCGCCATATCGGATACAAATTCTAGACTCCGTCCTGATAACTAATGGAAAAATCGAATATTACTTTGCCCGTCTTTAATATATCAGCTCTTAATAAACACTGCTGAGTATCGGACTTATCTGCAATCGAGGAAAGATACAAACTTAACTACTTCCCTTTCTTATATTTTCCTCACCATGATTCCTATCACTGTTAAAGTGCTTAGTAATTGTCTATAAATATAAAAGTGACTCCAATAAGTCAAAGGCGTACCATGGAATTAAAACTCTTGACCACTGTATCTTTTATCGTATCCAATTCATTATAATTAGACCACACATATGACACATAATAATAATTATAATCTCAACAATGTACACGTAGGATCAATATGTTAAATTAATTTGTTTCTAATTTACATATGGACCTTACTGAGCGCTAACGATACAGGATGTACAAGTAGATAATATCAAATTGTGTTACATTTACTTAAATTTGTTCTTGTTCGGCACTTGGCGACCCGCCTTCAAAATATTACGTATTTAAGATTTGTTGGCTAGTCAAGTCACTAAGAAAATTAATCAATGTGTACTAGCATAATGAAATATATATTAATCATTACTTTGTAGTGCACTTTGAAGTCGGTCTTTTAATTTTTAATTAAATTATTTTATTTTATTCCAGTAATTTTCTATTTTATAGCAGGTAACATTGCGCGGCATTCTTATGCTAATCCGAGCGAACCACATTCGAACGGGGTGGGCCAAATTGTTATTTATATTGTCACCTCGCGCTTTTTTTATTGGGACCTACCAAAACTGAGCTAAATTACTGGCTGACTTCATTGTGCACATATCTCCTTATAAATTAAAGTTTTTTTATTGTTATTTTCCGAAATATCAAACAAAATTTGGGTTTATTTTGCCTTGGGGCAATAAGTTTTACAAATTTAGTGGCAGTTTAAATGAAACATATGGCGAATTATTATGCTAAGTATACTTGTGAGCAGGAATGATCTGTATTCGTGTAAGGTGAAAAAAGATCTAATAACGTTAAAAGTAAGTCCAGAATAATATTTCCGTTTACACTAGAAGACAGAAATAACTTAGTCATTTAGTAATGGCTATGGAACGGTCAATTTCCCTTTAAAAACCTAGTCATCCTTTGTTACTAAAATACTTTTACTTTGATGTAAAGAATGATTGATGTTTCGGCAGCGAGTGGAACAGAAGCTTTTATGGAAATCGCACTTGTTCCATGAAGCAATTTCCTAACAGGAAATTATTCGATGCATTTAAGTCGCTTGAGTTCTAACGCGAAGCGGAGACACGTTTCTGTTCACAGGAAGATAATATACGTATAATTTCGTATTCTGTCACACTATTATATTTGCTATCTTATTGTTTTACTTGCGTTAGTACACATTTCTAAAGAAAGTCTAAGCGGGCACATACTGGGTGATTGTTATGCAAAATGTTTGTAAATTTTGTAGCAATAGACATGAATGTAAACAATATTTTGATAAGATAATTAACAATCGAATGTTTGGAGGATATGGTGTTGGTATTAAAAAGGCGACGGCTAAGCATTACCTGTGTTGAATAACAAAAAAGTTTTAAACGACGCCGCGGACCCTTAATCAATTTATGAGGCGCTAACTGGAACACGGAAAATGTATTAAAGCACAGTGTGGGAACGAGTCCTACGCCAAACATAGTTTCAGAACACTAATAATGTTAAATTGTTGCTTTTAACATTTTTTTATATACCACACCTATTGATTTGTCTACATTTTTGTAAATAAACCATTGTGAGAACTATATAAACGCCAGAATTTCCTTGGCTGAAACTATAATTTGTTATAATTTTGTTGCCTTACTTGAACAATTACACCTGACCATTATATTTTGCGCGCTTAAATGTTGCGTGTCACGAGCTGCATGCTAATAAACACTAAGCATAATTAAAAAGTTTACAAATTAGAACATGATGCGTTTCAAATTCACATTGGGAACAAAGACAATTACTTAATAAAACACACCTCAATCAAAATTAATTGCTTTACGCATTAATCTCTTTATCTGGCCACACCACGGCAACAAAACAACGCGTACGCTGCTCCAGCCGAGGTAATGGAAGCAATCATTCCAGATAGGACGCCTCTAATGTGAGAAAAGGTAGACGTTCCGTTCGGATCGTTAATTTAATTTGAAATAATAAAAGTTATATCCATCATTTATCACTTTCGACAAATTTATTTTTAAATGCCCACTTTGACGTTCTTATCTGTGACTGGCCATTGGGGTGGGAGCAAAAAGAAAAGGTCTGTTATAAATAGGCGTAGGCGTGCCGCTGTCGGCGAGGCGTCAAGCCGTCATTAATACCAGCGGAGACACCGCGGCCTAGGTCTCGCTGGACAGAAGGTTTATGGCCCAGACTAGTCCATTACGCCTAGTGCTCATGTACACACTTTTACTACAACTCAATTGAGCTTATCTAAACGGTTGCAGAAGTTCGCCACTCCAGTTGGTTTTGTAAATAATTGTGTGATATAACTATTTGCCTTGCGTAGGTAGAGTCAAGCCAATTGCGGTATACCTCAATCTTATGATACAAAATCCTTGAACTGCAGAATCCTGACAAATTTTAAAACGTTGACTTCGCAAATATTATGGTATCGCAAAATGATTTTCATTTGGAGCCCATTTAGGACTACCTACGGCACTATTATCCATTACAATAGTAACGAAAAATAGCGAGATAACAAATACATTAACATTTATCTAAGAATCTGCATGAAGGGACGACCATAGTAATAAATTATAATAACTGGACTTTCGCTTCAAGTCGTACGAAGTAGGTGTATTCTTACATAAAGCGTAACCTCTATATCATATAGTAAATTAAAGAGCTTTTTATTTAAATAATGTATTTGTGCACATAATGTAACTTTATTATGCACGTTTTAATAGTGTAAAAATCCCATTTACTCCGTTCGTGATATAACAAGCCATATTTATTTTATTATTCCGTTTATGAACACAACAGTCTATCCAATAACCGTATTAGTTTTTGCAAGTGTTTGGCAACGGAGTGGTATTCTTAGCCGGCGTCGAGCCATTCCTTTGTTGAACATGATTGATTCGTCTCCGAGATGCGACAAAAACGAGCGCTGTTTACATACGAGCGACGGCGCTTTTATTATGCTAACCAGGAAATAAACATGCGTTTGCAGTCTGTGCCGTTCAAAAAATCTTTATAGCCACTGGATTGTATGCGGAAAATTTGTGCCAGCGTTTACCATAAAGAGTCACTTGATATGATATGCCATATTTTACACCGATTAACCTGAAATCTATGTTTATTTGGATTTTTTCTTGGCAACATTTATGGAAACTTATTATGGCACACATTCATAATGTTTTTTGTTGAACAGTAAAATACTCAGTTTGTTTCCAAATAATAATTATGTATAGTATGCTTAATTGTTATTCAGATGTCAGCTTATGTTGTGACCTGCAGTTAGAGTTTAATTTCCTTACCAATAAATTTGTGACTTGCATTTCCACTTATGGGAACTCCGGTTCGATCTTCGATAATTCCTAAATACTGTAATAAAAAATAAATTAGAAAGATGTCACGGGAAAAAAATATCCTCGTGTGTACCTAATTCGTTAGCGAGTCCTGTCGCGCGGTGCATTCCATCGTCGAGTAAGTTTTCGTGTTCGGTGCGACTGTCCGTCCGTAACTCACGCGCTATCGGTGCCATCTAAATTGAGATTTTATTGACGATTACTGTTCTAGCGACGATATCGTTGCGATCTTGGCGCCCGACCCGGCTTCACCATGCCGCCCGCACCGCTTTGATCCGTCGCTTGATGAAGTGCTCACATTTTTACACTGAAACGATGTTCATTTTTCTTCTTGCCTGATAAAAGTAAAGGACTTTTAAAATTATATATTTTGACCTTATTAGTAGGGTAATGTTTTTTACTGTTACTCCATTTACCTGCATAGCCAATACATTAGATGCACCTTTCTTGCTTAAATGTAGCACAAGACTTCTGTCGGTTCTTACATAATAAGTGTTCTCCATGCGCTTAAATAAAATAGTTACATAGAGACGTCTTTAATCTAGGAGAAGTCACGCACATAGTCTTTCTTATGCCGTGAGTTTCTGACACTATCCTAGAGTTTTTGGTTCCAAAACCTTAGACCCCAAACAAATATTTATTGGTGTTGGAAATATGCAAAACTGCGATTCTTTGTTGATCTTGCTGCATGCGCCTCGCAGTCTGTCCAAGTACCGAATCTGCAAAACTCAAAAACGCAAGGAATCATCATTTACAGTACCATTATATTTCTTCCATAAATACTTTTTCCATCAATATAGTCCTTGTGAAAGTAGTACAATAGATAGTTAATAAATACTTTCAAATCAAATGGCCAATACAAATGATTATCGAGATGACAAGTAGAATAAAAACTAGAAGCGATTGTTGGTTGACATTGATCCTGGACATAAATTTTTACAATATCGCCTATTGTTCTTTACCGGGCCGAGGATGGAAATCTTAAAGCTCTGTTCTCGAGCTTATTATGATGAGGATATTTTTATTGACAAACTTTTGGAGTAATTATTTAGAAGAATATTTGTTTAGATAGTCTTCGCGATAAAACAATGCATAGAGTTCTGTAGGCCGCTTCTAAGAGGTCTTTGTGGCAATTCATAGAGGAGGCCAAAGGCTATGTTCCTTGTTGAACATATTCAGCAGTGGACTTTATTTGGCTGAAGAGCAAGAGAGAGAGAGAGAGAGTTCTATAAGTTGTAGCTATGCACTATAGGTACTCTTCACTAAATAGTAGGGCCGTTCATGTATGAGTGGACCGGCTCAAAAAGCACCAATGATCCAAGTGTTGTCGATTTTCAGCAAATGTATAGTTGCATTGTTTCTGAATTTACTAAAACGAAAAAGAACGAAGGTGGTACTTCGTTCTCAGGCTTCGTTTTCAGTCACAGTCTGGATATACCCTGTATAAGCAATTAGTTTACAATTGACTAAGCTGCGTTCTATCCCAATAATTTCCATATTGATCTGCTAATGTCTCAGTATAAGTACGAAAAACGTCACTTGTGTTTCGCTCGCTTTAGCCTGACGACTTTACGCGCGCGCTGAAGAATAGCACTCCACATGCACGCTGCTAGGAAGCGCACTCGCGCAAAAGATTTTCCACTTAACGACAGCCCGTTTCCTGTATCTTGCAAATTTCTACACTGTTATATGAATGCTTTTACAGTCAATGTCTTTACAGGATATTGATTACAGAATGGTACGACTTTTAATACGTTTATTTTGCATGTCATCAAAATCGGGTTAACTAGATTTAAAGTAAAAAATGCCACCATCCCTCCCAGTCGGTGTACGCCACACCCGGAGGGACAAATGATGATGGCGCTGGATGGTGGCCGTGGCAAATCGTCGCCGGGGGTTGATGGCTCGTATAATGTTAATAGTTTTTTCTAAGACCACACCGAGGCACATTTACAATAATTTCACGCGCGGCGAGTTCACACGCACCTGTGCCCTTAAACTCGGTTTGTTTACGTAGTCCCAACAAAGGGTTATATCGTAAATGTCTTTATTTAATGCCTGGTGTGACGAAATTAAAGCTATCAAATGTTTAAAATCATAAAACTTTTCCAAACCGAGCACATCTTACGACACTCCTTCGTCCGCCGCGGCGCCTATTCTCACTGACGCCGCCGATCTTACATAATAACATTTTATATTCTACATCCCGATGACATCACACGCACCTCCGCTTATGTCCACTGCTTTAAATGATCGTCTCAATAAACCTCTAACAATTAACAACTCACGCATCTGATCTTGAAACATCAATGCTATCTAAGATCATCGGCGATTAATGGTTGGACTATAATAAAGCGAGGTCGCCATTAAGTCATCGATGTGTTCGTAAATAGATGATTTTAAGTTGACAATGACATTCACATTTACGTCGGAGAATGAACCGGTGCGAATATGTGGAGGTGTCGATCGTAAAGATTCCAAAACGGGCCCCCTCGATGATGGCATGGGTCCGGTGACATCACCCGGTAACAACAATAAGCAATGCTCCAAATAGAAGCTCGCCGAGCATACTCGTCCGCTACAAGTGGCATTTAAAATAAGAAATTGTAATCTAAAAAGGATAATAAAACAATTGGACAGTTAAACGGGAACAAGGCGCGTTGTGCGTGGAATGCCGCTCTCTATATTTAGCGAGCTCGTTTGCGTTGTGTCGAAATGAATAATATTATATGAGAGAACAGAAGTCAAGCGGCGCGCATAAATTAGCAGATAATCGAGCGGTATCACCTGTCGATGAGTACGCGCACGCGACTACCAGACGCGATGTGGAGCGCGCATCGCCGGCCGCACCGCCGCGCGCCCTGCGCCCTGCACCCGCCGCGTACCCCGCACTTGATTTACTGCGCGGTGCACTGTCGTCGCCATGATCCTGAAAGCACGTGTCTATTAACTGCAACGAGAACAAGGTTCGCACACGACTAAATAAACTCCGACGCTATCCGCATAGAGATGTTTTCAAGGGCCATTGAAGCTACTCTCAGATGTATTTACAGACGTGTAAGGTGTAACGTGTATCCTGTACGTTATCGCGCGGTGGCCCGTGAAATGGTTCACGCGCGCGATGAAGAGATAAGACAAGGCCGATGCCAGACGCCCTCTGGACTAAATATTTACAGTGCGACTGTGAGGAAACATAAATAGTGTACGTCCGACAGCGTTCGTTAGTGTTGTTAATTGGATTCGTCATGTAGCTCCGAGCGATTGTAGCTAAGTAAACATTCCTTGCGATCCGCGCGCTGACATCCGCGGAACGAAGCGGCCGATGCTAAATGATCTCGATGCTGCTCTCTCACAAATTGTAATACAGTTAAAATGAATATTCACTATATTTGTCATACTAAAGTAATACTGCAAACCTCTTCTCTAATTGCACTCTCACTTTGACTGAGTTTCTCATAATTTTGCAACTAGGCAGCTTTCTTAATTTATGTATAGGAAGGATGGTAGAACACAGAAATGACACAAAATGGACTGATAGGTGAATGGATACTTTTAAACTAGTAGTCAGTTTAATTAGAAATCAAATTACCCAATCAAACAACTGCCCAGTATTAACATCCTTAAAAACATACGTTGCTATATCTCTGATAACAAGAACTGGCAATACTTCAGCATAGTGTAATTACGAATCTCTATCCTACCAACCGAGATACAATTCGCTCCAGTAAAAAACACCCCTAATAAAATACTTGTATAAAGTAAATTAATAACAATTACACATTTTAATAACATTACAATCAAGACATTCCATTGAAATGTTCTGTTCACGAATGCGAATTATCATGGCAACTATGCACATAGAAACATAGGGTAAACGCCCCAGCGATGGTCGCTAGAATGCACTTCACTTCCAGATAATAACAGGTGTGATGGTTTTACTCACAATTAAACCGCAGTTCCCAGGGAATTAATTAAAAGGAGCAACCAACTCGTACCTTGATCCACGAATGCCTCATGCTGTTGATTTAGCTTTAGAATACAATTAGTGACATGCGAACATGCACTGTGATCAGTTATGCTTAACCATTGTTGGTTCAACAATCCAAATTATTTATAAGGATATCGTTGGTTTGATCGCCTGGGTGTGTTTTTATAACTTGACTATTCTAAGGTTTGTGTAATCTATCAACTGCATAAGGGCAGCGTGGTAGATTAAAAGGTCTACTCATCAATAGGTTGATATTAGACTGGCGGTCACTCGTAAAATTAATCTAAAACACGGCTGAAATCAAAGTGGGGGTTATGTTTTTTTTCTGATCCACTAATATATTCAGCTTAATTATAGCTAGTTTTATCAATCCTAAGCTCAAATAAGTTCTAGAAAGTGAAACAGCACCAATTTGAATAGGATATGTTAAGCATCAAAAATGTGTTACACAATTAAAAAATGCTATAAATTAAGTAATTACGTAATTTTGAAAGCAATAACTTTCTGGTATATGATTTTGTGGTATTTTCGTATAAATGTAGTAATTTCACAGTGCGCGGGTAAGTAATTAGTCGGTGCGAAGGCGACGTGAGAGTGGTGTCAGGCAGATAGCATCTAAAGCGTTGTTTGAGTCGGTGGAGTAGACGGTACGGTCACAGTGCATGCCTCTCGTGAGCGCCTCCCACAGCTGCGCCACTTTCATACGAGCCCACGTATCAGATCTGATATATCCAAACGATTGTCTTCATTATGTTTGTAAAAATATTTAATATAAATACCTGGGAAAAGTAACTTGTATAGAAGAGCTTTTATGGAATTAACTTAATATTGCAGACTTGATACACATATTTTAATTTATGAGTAGGCGAAAATGGTCTTAATGTGTTCGTTTTGCTGGTTTTATTTACTTCTACAATACTTTTGTTTAAAAACGGCTTTATGAAATATAATTATATAATTTCCATTCGCCCGTAAAGTCGTAGTTGTCAAAACTTCAGTGAGCATTTTACGCACACGTTTTTGTGTTTTTTCAAATCCCGTAAAAATGTATGGCTTATTTGCAAAACTCCATACAGTAATTACTTACTTCTGTGTTCGTCTGATTGCACCTTAAAACACGAATGTTTGTTCAATAGTTCAAATATGGCTACGAAGTGCATCGGTTCGGTATACGGATATGTAAACGTTACAAGTTCTGAGTGTTAAACACTTGGTGTGATTTTGTAAACACGTGTCTTAATTATCGCCTCTCCATTAAAAACACATATAAATAGAGAAAATTCTTCTTGCATTCGATTATTCCCGCAAATATTTGATATTCCATCAAATTGCGCATAAAAGAAATTACCCACATACAAAATACATTGTTTTAATACATGAAACTTTTGTTTGTTGCTGAGAGGTTTTATATTTTTCAATTATGGAATAACATATAAATTAATCAATCATTTTGCTTTCCAAAAAAAATAATTTTTTTTACCAGCTAGCTCTGTGGCGATTTGATTTGAAAATGAGTAAAAATGAGTTAAACATTTATTTTCCTTTTTCCTTTTCGCTCCCCTCCAAATTTTTCCCTGGGCGGCTCGCTTACCATCAGGTAACCTTCTGCTCGTTTGCTGGACATATTGTATAAAAAAAAGAATCTAATCGGTATTTTAAACATCTACAAGAATATTAACACTAATAAAATATCAATAACTAGCTGCCCGACCCAGCTTCGCCTGGGTGCATATATTTTTTGATTCCACTTCACACAAAATACATGTTATTTTTCGTATAAACTCTTGTATACCTAAACTTGACATAGCTATCCTACTGTCCGGCTCAATCCCATCTCATCCGTCTGTTCAGTCTCTTCCTGATCCGTCCCGTCCTTTCTCTTTATTATCCATCCCGTCTTATAACGTGAATTTAGATTTCGTCCTATCATATCTGTCAGCTATCCCAGCCCTCTCCCGTACCTTCCACTCTATTATATCCCATCTCTCCATATACATGTACATATAAAGATTGCCTTATGAAATTTTGACATTAAAAACTTTAGCGTTTTTTACTGTCCATCCAATATTCTTTCCCTTATTTCAGCACCAAAATGCTGTTTTTCCAAATAATATTGCACGCCATTTCTTTTTGTTGGTAATAAAGTAGTAATAACCATTAAAAAAAAATTGGCCAAATTCGTCCAGGCGTTGTTGAGTTATGCGCTTACCAACACATTTTGCGATTCATTTCTATGTTATAGAAGAAGATATAGTCCACCCCGCTGGCTTAGTGCGGGTTGGCGGATTTTATTTCACGTAGAAATTAATCCGAAAAGTCAGAGGTGTGCCCTGGGATTTGAACCCATGACATTCGTTAACTTGTTGGCAGTCGCGTCTAGTACGTTAGCATTTATACAAATTAATAAAACCTTCATACTGCCTTACCAGGTGACGTAAGTAATAGAACAAATATTTGAAAATATAAAACTGCATATCGTTTCATTATAATGTCTAGATACGGCATCAACGTACCAATATGTTTTTTATTCTTGAGTCTGAAAACAATACTAATGCGGAATTTTAATTTGTCCCCCAGCGCATCTAAAAGTATCAATTCAAAAAATGTCCTTTATGAAAACGAAAAATTATAATTAGATATATTTTGGTGTACTCCGGCAAAACTCTTCGATAGAGCATACCTTGTTTAAAACTGTTGCAATAATCTCAAAAAACAATGGGCTATTTTGGTAGATATGGACATCGTTTTATTTTACATTTAACAAAATTACGCGCTAGACGCCGTATCTAGATAATATTATATACACGATGTACACATTTTTTGAATTTTGTTCTATTTCGTCAGCCGTCATTGAAAGACAATGGAAAGATAGATCATTTTACGTTGGTTGGTAATTGAACCTTGACCGTCGTTTACCTCTCCCGTCAACCAAACAAAGGTCATCCTATATTGGCTGGTCGCATCACGCTTGAACAATTAAAAAATTGGCTTTTCCTTGCAACTTTTCCATTTTTTCTCACCGTTTAGACCTTCCCTAGACCTCCACGAACATTTCAAGACCAAGATAAGATAAATCCGTTCAGCCGTTCTCGAGTTTTAGCGAGACTAACGAACAGCAATTCATTTTTATATATATAGATTAATTTTCTTTCTTTTCTTTACATTGGAGTATTCCAATTTATTCGATATATTAAACGATTACTTAAGCATAACATCAACTAGGTACTACAAAAGATGCACCCGTACATGAACTAACTGATTCGCAATTAGTGTACATTTTATAAAGCACATAACCTTACAGACGGACAAAGCTGCCGGCGCTAGACGTGTATGCATGTTTGAGGTAGACATTAGCGACGGGCGCCCGTCCCGCCCTCGCTTTCTCACGCCCACGGCCGGTGCGGGCGGCCAAACAGCGCCTTTCTTCTTTATTACTCACCATTCACTACTTTTGTTCTATTACATATGGTAATCATATAAACGCGTTATTACTTGGATTTGTTAAATATTGTGTTTATTTTAAGATGTTTTGTCATTGGTAGAAAATTTGGATACTTTATTTTATGTATTTATCCAATATCTAATTTGGTTAAAATTGTGTGTGTTATTAAATATTCTATTGTAACGAAAACGTTGCTTTTCAAGATGTGAAACGACCGGCATATATGCATAATAAAGAATGCTTGAATATAATATTATGTAGGTCTCTTTAGAAGTAAATTTATAGTTCTAATTACCTAATGAGTTGAAGAAATATAGAATAGAATATTAAGGAGTCACTATCACCCACTGTCCATGACAATTCTTCAAATGTAATATACCTACGACTACACATGAACAATGCTATACAAACCGCTAGCATTATCCTTTCAAGTTACAAAACAAACTCGAGCAAACGTGCTGGCTGCACACAAAGCGTAGTTAATCTTTTCCGTGCGTCGCTAATAGTACATTACTTTCCAAACGTAAATCTGTGAATCACTTTTATGTCCGACCGGAACTGAAGTAAGTTTTACGCGCGAGTCCGCCGCCGCCACACAAGACGTCTCCATAATCCTCCGTTACCAAGAAAGTGTTAGAAATAAGCCACAGCACTGCAGACCAATACTTTAAACCATTGTCAGTGACCGCAAATGTAATGTTTACCTTACATTACGTTGACAGAAATAGATGTCTTTGTCGCCGGCTCGCAAAAGATTTAATAGTATTTCTGTAAAGGATTTACTGATAAATGGCGTGTCGTCCATTTGTCACTAATCCTATAATTCTTTAGGACTGTGCTCCGAATGGAACGTACCAAAATACCGAAACGTAAATAGTTAAAAGTTTTATGTTGGTTTTATATTGTTTAATTACAGACGTATCTGTTTTTGATATAATGACATCACGTCTGCGAGATTCGCGTCTCACGTGGGTAGACAATAGGTTATTAGCCGTGTAGGCAGGTGGGACCAAAATATGAACCTACGCGGTCATAGCAAATTGCGCTCGCGTTACCAACATAGATCCCGTTTATCTTTTTTTAGTACCTAGTAATATAGACTAGCCCAATTTATTTTATGGGAGCGTCGTCTATATGACAACACCTTTTATTTTATTGTGTTGTTACCAGGAGAACCTCTGCCTACATCTTCTGCGAGAAAGGCGTGAGTTCATGTATGTATTTTGTTGTGTTTTTGGTTTAGCAATATTGGTTTCAATTTGTTTATGAAATTTGTTTCAATGTATACATTTTGCGGTTCATTTATGTATCTAGATGGTTACAAGATGATATAAAAAGTATTTAAAGCTCTAATAACTTTAGCAGTTCACAAAATGGGTAAAGTAAATATACAAACAAGATAAACAACAGCGCACAACACACAACACACTAAGTACGAATAAAAGGAGCAAAACAAACGGTCAATTCATAAACGTTCGAAAAAGGGCATGTGTATTTATTACAAACATAAAGAGGTAAGACCGGTGACGCTGGAAGTGTCATCTTATTATCAACTCGCGGTTGGGGGCGCACCCGACGCAGCGCGCTTTGTCGGCGCACCCCGCTGCCACGCCACACCACTTACGTGAAAAATTACTACAAGCAACGTTTGTATCAAATCTTCATTTTGATTTTATGTGCAGGCCGAGGTTACCTTATTTGAAAAATAATACTGTTTTGATATGTTATTAGAAAGAAGGAAAAATAAAATCTGGTAAAGACGGATAGACAAGTTCAGATTAATACTCTCCACTATCCATAAGATTTGACTTTTCGCACTAAGATCACAAATAAAAAGTAAGTTATATTATTAATACTATATTTTGATAAACTTAGTACTTAACTTCTGTCACATCTCGTGCGTTGTCCATTATTTTTGCGACGTTTAATTACTTTTCATTCATCCCGTAATTTTTTAATACAAAAGCAATGGATTAGATACAAAATAATCCTTTATATAAGTGAATAAACCCAGACAATTGTCCTAGCGCACGAACGAAACGTGTTCATACGTAAGGACAATATATAATAATATACGTCTCAATAAGAGACCGTGCCCGGGCGGTCCCGATGACCCATTAATATCAAGTCGGAGCTGTAAATAAAAAACATCGCCCCGCCATGAACACCCATACAGATTTTTCCACTTTTTGTAACAATGACATATTTTGGTTGATTTCGAATCTACTATGGTTTAGTAGCGATTGAATGTTGCTGGCATAATGGATATAGATTTTAGTGGTGATTATTGTTTTCTGATATTTTCTATGATTTATTTGTTGGTGTATTGAAGATTGTATACGTATATTTTTTTGTAAATATCTTTTGAAAGCGTGACGACTGATGAAATCTAGATCGAAATTTCGATTCCTCTAGCGAGACAAATTTTGGCCTAATTGGTTCTTATATAGTCGTTCCGTTGCTATGTTGCAGAAAGTTAAACTAATTTTGTTTGTAACAATTTTTTATGCCACCTAAACAACATATGCGAGTAGGTATACAATTTATATTTCCTTAAATGCAAGCTAAAGTTATTATTCTTACAACTTACATCTTTAACATAGCCTTATTCGCCTTATTCATTCATGCCTTAAGCAGTATACCTATTTTAGCTATCGAATGGTTTCTCTTCTTCGAACTCTCATATTCTCTCTTTCAAACCGCATTCAAAAGTGGTTTGAAACGGACAAAACATTTAGTTACTAAAATAGTTTTTAAAATGTCTACGGTCTTACCGTAAGTGATTCTGCAGTCAGTGAAGTCTGCCCAGAGTTTGAACTTGCAACTACAGGATCTCACAACTACACGTTCAGGTCTCACCTAATTAAATTAAGCTATCGATCATTCTGCTCTTTCAACTTTAAACAGATACTACATATCATCTTTACCTTTTCCATTGCATCAACATTTATCAGTTAAATTTTATCGTGAATTTTCAGTATTATCTAATAATCCGTGATACTTTCGGCGTGAAACCAAATGTTATGAGATTGAAAATTCGTGCCTCAGTTAATCAGTGTATCGACACAATTCCGATGAAGTCGTCAACGTTACGAAATCGATTCGTCATCGATCAGTAGATGTGATCTACCGTCGTGACAGCAGGTGCGGTACTATGTCGTTTGCACAAAATAACTAACATAGAGAAGCCCTAGTAACTACAGTGACTTGTGCGATATCGGTATAACCAAAAGACCAACAGATTCAATGTCTGTAGGTAATATAAACAGTTAAAATTCATTAAATTGAGCCCGTTTCTTCCCAATATGATTGGAGAAAATACTAATCAAAATTATATTCATATCACTGGATATAAACTTCTTGAAAGGCAAAACAATGTTCCATTTTCAAATTTAACTAATGAAATATAATAATAATTAATATTAGTTGCACTTGAGATAGATAACTTAATCAGATTATTTATTGTATAATATGAAACTTTAGGTCGATTGCGTTTCTTCCGAGGTGAGTCTTCTCTACTCGCTCTTGATTGTTCCCGGCTTCGGATCAGTAGCGATCAACAACTGGATCGATTATTTACAAATAATTCGACATCTCGACCGCTAGCGGTAGTCCAGTCACGTCTTGGAAAAATGATCATAAAATTCGTGCGGAAAGTTGTGATCGATTTTGTTCTGTTGTTAGGCAATGTTATTAAAATTTTCTCTTCACAAGCTTTTAACGTTAAATAGACAATATGAATGTTTCCTGGCGCTCGCATAACTATGGGAGGAATAAAAAGAAGTGAAATAACTTATTCACGGCGCATAAGCAATGCAAAAGCCCTTGCCTCACTGATAAATCACAAAACAGTCAGATAGCGCCTCTAGAGAAGTGTTCCGTTTGTTTATCGATAAATTTTAATAATTTTATTTATTCTGTTACGTGATGGTTTTAAAACTACGAGTCATTTGGGTTACGAAATACTTTCAACGAAATACATAAAAATATAAATTCATGGTCAATCTTTACAACTATTTGTTTCCATGGCAATCTATATTCAAAACATTCGGGGGAACATTTAGCATTGATGACTACATTTTTATATCAGATTTTATACACGCTGCCATATGGCACAGGTTTCTAACATAATTAAAATCTATTATTATCATTATTAATTATTAATCTACTACTAGTAGGCAAAAAGAAAACATTCCAAGTCCAAAGATTTACCGTGATTTTTATCAACATCCTTATAGTGAGTGCTAATTATAAGTATATTAACATTAAATATGACGTAGGTGTTTTGCGTTTCGTAATTTGGTATTAAAATCAATGTCAGATGGATCTATTTTGGGATCGAAATTGTGAACTGTGTATTTGTAGGCCGAACTTGGCGCAACTAGGTTATTTTATCTTCAATTAATAATAATCGTATGATTATAATTGGCTCCCACTCCTTTTTTCAGCCAGAAGTATTATAAAATTAAGTTTTAGGAAGTGTTAGAGCCTGTTGTCATTCATGATTCAATACGAATGGGCAGGCCCGTCCGGGGAGGTCCTGTTTTACAGGAAACCGACGTAGAGCGACAACTTTATTGTCGCGTTTCGTTCGGTGAGCGTGACTGCCGGAAGCCCAATGCCCCTTTCCTCTTGGCATCCATTTTTCCCTCTCTCCTTCCGATTTGATAAGCAACACGTCCATGATCCAAGCATTGTGGATGATCATTGGCGGCAGTAATCACTTACCATCAAGATACCTGTTTGCTCGTTTGCCGGACCTATTGCAATATAAAAAATAATTGTATGAAAAAAGTTTTTTAGCCTAAAATTCGATGAACAGAATCAAATGTTTCACATATGCGGAGGCAAATCCCATGTATAATAAGTTAATTTTCGAAAGGCCCGTAAACCGATTATTTCTAACAAGGTGGTCTGCGAGTGTCGACTTTGCATCGCCATCCCGTTCCCTCGCCGCCACAAATAAATTGTCTCCTTTGTAAAACGTGACGATACAGCATAAACACAAACACACACACACAACCACCCACTCACACGCACAATATCGTTCAGATTGCCACCTTCATCCCATCTACATAAGTGTTTTAAAGGAATCTTGATGGCTATTTGTTATTCTCGTCAAGTTTTTCCGCCATTTTTATGAATATTATTGTTTTATTTTTACCACTCAGAAAAAACGGATAATAAATTATTGTTTTAAATCGTGTAAGTTACAATTCTTGATGTGTCATTCTTTTAACATTGCGGTTTGATTTATCATTTATTGCATATTAAATGGCTGGGTATTGTGTAAATGTTATTATTTCATAGCATAATTCTTAGTTTTATTTTACGTTTCCGGTCAGTGTAATCACGAGGTCATGCAAAATATTTCGTTAAGTGAAAGTAGCAGGGTTTGATTGCCATTTACGTTTCAAGCGGAGTACCATGAGTGCTATTCCTGTCTTGTCCCGGGATAGCGGTTCTCGGAATGCGGCGGAAGTCCCGGGCGGATCCCGCGAGCCACCTCCTTATTAATGGCCTGTTTAGACGAGCTCCTTTGTTACTCGCTCACGTCCTGCCACTTTAACGTACGGACCGACAACTGCACCGATGTACGTCATCCGATGCCGGGTTACTTTGATCGGGGATGTAATGCACCAGAATGCACCGCGTCTGGCACACCGTACAATCAATATTGTCGCGCTCATAAACAATACAGACAAGGTGAGCTTTGGCATATTTGTTCTCAGTTTCAAATAGTTTAAATTGACACATCCTGTTGTCAGATTTCCTGGCGTTGATCCTGTAAGGTGTTAAATTAGTTACGAGCGGTTAACTTTCCCTTTGATGTTTGATCGTGTTTTAAAGGGATATTTGTAGCTTATCGATTTGTTTCTGTGAATGCGAGTTTGTTTGAGGTGTCGTCTAGTGAAGTTTAGGAGGATGTGCATTCTGGAAATTCGTTTGATTATTAAGATATGAGTCACGTACATTCTTTGGCTGGTGAGTCAAATGTGCGTCGGATCCGGCGACATTCGCAAGGTCGCGCTCTGTGCTATTGCCCCCTGCGCAACCTACGTCCTGCCTCGCGAATCTCGCGATACACAACTATTATAATTATACAACCATGGCCATGCGCATAATGGTTACTTATTGGGTCTGGGATTGCAATAACGTCACTATAAAAAATGTTCCGTATTGCAATATCCTCGTTAATTCATATGTAATTCTTACGGAGAAAGTAATTCTCATGTGACACAAACAAATGAATATGACGTTTTTTTGTTGGCTTATTGCTATGGCTACACGCTGAGTGAGTACCCATAAAATAAGACCTAATAATTATTATTATCATATTATGCTCTTTTTATTCGCCCGTGCACACATGTCTTGAATGAACCATCGCTTTTAATAACTCGTGGTAATGAAAATCGATATCCAAACATTGACATGAAAACAAACTGATGTTCTAAAAGCATCCGAACAATTCACTCATGCCGTCCAACACGTGAAACATTTATTGACTGGATCGGTTATTGTGTGCTTGTATTTTAATAACAAACAAAATTTATATGTACAGTCTCAAAACTAGAGCGAATTTGAAAAACATGATGAAATAACAGGAGAATAGAAATCATCCTAGCTTTTCTTTTCTTTACATTGATTTCAAAACGTCGTGTCCGAGTGTCGTTTATCAGTTTAATGTGGTGAAGAATATGTTTCCATTATATTAATTAACGCGAAACTTTTGATGTTTGGTGGTTCTCGTCCTAAACTGTCTGAACGAAAATAGACACAAATGTATTGCATTGTCACGAGGTTTACATGCATTCAACACAGCTCTACCGGGAAGTGGGTCAAATTTAACTTGCACGATTTGATTACAGACACACAAGTGGGCAGATGAAACTATAGTATAAAAGCTTGTAAAATGTTGCTTAGCTCCATTGTATATTAGGACTTTTTTCCAAATTAACGACTCCGTACTTAATAATAATTAAATTTTAGTTTGCGTATTACACGCGTGCGTAACAATTGTCTCATATATAAGTAGGTAATACAGGTTGTTGTTGTTGTTCCGACACCATGTGAGGTTCGAAATAAAACAAATAGTGTAGTTGGTTTGTTTTGTGAGCGTCGGCGTCGCTTACCGCAATAATGCGGCATAGAGTAGATGATTGCTCAATTAGCAGGACCTCCTTAGTAGAGAGGACAACCGTCGCGATCAACTCACACTTTGGACTCTAAAGCGATCACCATACGCATTTCTTTCTCTCGGCGAGTGAAGGTCGGCTGCTCACAAAAGGTGATTTTGAATCCGCGCCTTGTCATTAGAGTACAATCAAACATTATGTTTAGGAATTGCCGACAGCTTAACCTGGCTTTTTCATCCATTTGATAATTTCTTATTTGGGATTATAGGGTGTGCGCCGCTGGGAGTCTGAGACAAAGTAAACATTAGCACCGCGGCCAGCGCGGCGCGGTATCAACAAACGTCGACGGGTGATAATTGACCATCATCAGGTTTTTTGCGTTTGTGCGGTAGGTTCGGAATATGTGCATAATGCGCTTCGTTTTTGCGACGCTAATGACGCGTTGCGAATCTTGAATTTTGGGAATAGATCTTCATTGTTGTTTAGATTAAGGACAGGCGAAATGTTAACGTTTGTTTAATGCGGACCTATTTCAACATCAGCCTAAATGTTGGCTGGTGGTAACAAAAAAAATTACAAATATTTAGTATAGATTTGTTTATTTGGTATAGAAATTCTAAGTATAGTTCTAATAAAAATGAATTATTATTTTCTACATACCAACAAAATAGAAGCCACAGCATTTTTACTCAGACCGTAAACCAGGTATGTAAATAATAACGGGTGCACTTTTAACACGTTAGGAAAATAAAATGATTAAATGGTTGAATCTCCCACGAGCCATGAATGAAACTGTTACGAAGTAAAACGCGCAGCGGCTCTCAAATCGTTAATTAGCACTCACTAATTTAATTACTTTCACACAAAAAACAATTGCTTTAAAACTACATTAAAGATAACACGATACAATTACGTAGGTTATTGACTTTGTAATATTATTATAATTTCCGGAATTGCGGTAATATCATTTTTTATCATATTCGTTTTTCTAATGAAGTTTTTTCCTGTTGCTACTTAAACATTTTGGGGTACGTATAATTCTGTTGGGAATAAATATTTGGCTTTTATTAATCTTTTAAAACAACGTTATGTTCCACGAGATAGTTTCTACGATGTTTTTGCTGTACCTACTGACGTCAAATAGATTGTGACTAATGGTTTTGATCTCAATTCAGTTTGTATCACCTAGTTGTGCGTTATGAAGACACTCATTGAATATGGATGCCCTTGTTACTTCTCAAGTGTTTACAAACACACAGAGTCCTTGAATACACGAAACATCATCAAACGTTGTGACAAAAGTTATCAATACAATCTGTCTGCGTTATTTAAGGAGCTTGTTAAAAGATATTGCAGGTCAGATGAAACGCGTTGAAAGATACGGTTCGATAAGAATTTGCATAAAGCGAATGCTTCAGTGCTCTACTGGTTTACGGGGAAAATACGGTAAACGGTAATGCGACTTGTTAGTTCCGCCACATGCCGACGCTGGTCGGCGGCGCGGCGGTCGACCACTCGACCACTCGAGCATATTACGCGGCCGGCAGTCACGGTTGCCGACACTAACCACTGTTTGTTTGTTTGCGTTTTTTATTGCCGTCGCACACATTCTAGACATGTTTTGACATCTTTCCGAAAATATAAGTGGACATTTTGAGAGGCGGAAAACTGAAACGGGCGCAGCAAACATTTACTAATGCAGTCTATCTATTTGTGGGAAACACCAAATAAATAATTGCTATAAAATTCTTCTTGTTATGGCGGTATATTTAAATGTGGCTTTTCAAAAACAAATATTTGGTATTTGTGCACCAATTCAATTTAATAAATTATAACAAATATGCGAATGGTTATTCCCGTGTTTCCTGGAATCAAATTAAAATAGCGGCCACGCGACACAAATTTTAAAAATAAGCTTTTATTGGCTACATTCTTGCGCTTTTGGCGTAGAAATATATATGCATTTTAGAATTATTTTCTGCTTTTCTCACTTTTCCTATACAAATCTAAATAAAGAGTTGAAGAAACGACCTACGATATTTACGATTAACTTGTACATAAATGTATATTGAATATTAATTGCGTACGCTAGTCACGTGTAGGAAATGAATGAATGAGTAATACCAAAAACTCTGTAAACGCAAAGAATTCTCCAGTTCCGGTGTTGAATGCCTCCGCAGGAAAGTCTAGGAAAGTGAATGGAACTGTAGGCAAATATGTTCACACGAGATGTTAAGTCAGATATCAGCGACATCCACCGCAAGGCTAATGATCTTCTTTTTCTGCCTTCCCACAGTCCACACTTATAGGCGCCGCATGACATTAAGGTTTCAGAATAATTTCTTGGATACTACAACTGACATTCTCATGACTCTTGAAGTAGGCTAGTTAGTAAGGCTTTTAGTCTATCATGTTGATCAAATGCAGTCTATAACGCTGACCTAATACACTTATGGTAAATCAAGAAAAATACCATAAGAACGATAACTGTCGACATAGCATGCTTTGCCGCTTCACGGTGGCGATCGAGCTGCAAGAAATATAACAGAACCAATGTTAGGAAATACTTTCTACACACGAAATTACTGGTTGGAAAACAATGTTTCTAATAAGATGCATAAATCTCTTTGCTTCGCTGATTCCGACACTTGGTAAGTCTAGACGAAAGACTAATAAATTCAGTGAAAATGTAAGTAGATGAAAAGTAAAAACCCATTACTAAGTTACGAACAATCAATTAAATAGCTATCAAGCTTTTGTGCCTTCAATAGCTACCTTTTTTTCAATTATAGTAAAATTGCCATGTAAAGCAATTGCCCCACTATTTATTTATTTTTTTATCACTGACTTTTTCCAGGCTTTTAAAAAGTAAGTAATGTGTTCACCAGCGGCTCTGATTATATGTTCACCAATTCATATAGTAAATTGAACACTTTTTTCGCTCTGAACTAGTTCTCTTCTTTCTCAACTTATTCCATTCTTATACGTCATTGAGATTTCATAATCCTAATATATTTTACTGGAAAGTATGTAATCATCTCATCTCACTTTTGGAAAATTTAAGTCCAGTCTAATGAACACCTAGATTTAAACCATAATAAATATTCTCGATTCCCATGTTCCAAAGAGCTTTTCTGTAAAATCTTAGACCTATGAACCACGCAAAAGTATATTGTACTGCTATAAACCGGACTACAATATCGTAAAAAGTATTTACATTCAAATTCGAACGAACAATATCAACATCCCGACATAATGTAAACAACTTGCCCCACATTTCAAGTATAAAAAAGTATTTCGGACCCAATTGCCCAAATAACGCAGCTGATGTGATTGTCATTCATAATAACATTGCGAATTTGTTAACATTACAAATTCCACACGAATGAGGAGCCGGATCTAGGATCTCCTTACCTGCGGCTTCCGAACGCAGAAAAAATGAATCACAAAAAGCATTATGTTCCGTCCCTTGTATTTAACTTCGCCGATTCAACTCGACAGTCGAATCGTGTGGAAAAAATTAAGATTATTGATATTTAGTGCAGAAACGCGTACAATTGACGAAGAATGCACTTTGTCACACGACAATGAAATGGCTAAATAGTTTGGTTGCAGATCCTTCGATTGACTATCGACCCGATAATCAACATTCAACGAATTCTTGGAATATGGGTCAGTGTTAGATCACCTCTGTTAGTAGTCGCGAATTGAAGACAGGATGCAGGCAATGAGATTCTACCGGTCTAGTTGGTCTACCTACGCAATTACAACTCGCGTTAATAAAGATTCCAGTCTATCCAATATGTGTAGGTTTGTTTATTAGATAGTACGATAATCTGAAATATACGAGTACTTAACGTTTCATTTAACACCAATGTTTTTAAGTGTTTTCCTCGGCGTAGGGCATGTTTATTATATACGTATATTTCTTTTATATTGTGTAAATATAATTTTGTTACATATGTACCTAATATACTACATTTTTGCCGTTCAGCTACCAAAACATGTTGACACTGATTCTCTATTATTCAAATTAGGTATGTTAATATAATTGCGTTCGGCTAACAAAAATGATGGCGCGAATGCCATTACTTCTTAGTTCTTTTGATTAGATCTGATGTAGCTTCAAAGCTGAGTTATTAGTTTAAGAGTTCCATTATTTCCTTCTCTCGTAATGTCAAGTAATGGTGTCAAAATAGTTTTTCACTATATGGTATGATGGTAAGTTACAGTAATAGGGACTGATTAGAGATCTGCTTCAATAACTTAATACTATAATGTTAGGTTATAGGTATGATGGTAAGTTACAGTCCCTATTACTGTAACTTATCATCATACCTATAACCTAACATTATAATATTAAGTTATCCAATACTCTTTTTTAACATAAATATGATTATGTAGATGATGGGTGCCTACTGAACCAACATCTGTGTTGCGTGCAGTGATGCGGCCAGTACACATTGTGTCAAGTCCTAGATTGTCATTGAACTTTTCTTGTTGATTGTCTTTACTTGTTGATCTTATTTCTATGTAGAACCCTAACAGGATATTATATCGGAAAACAACATAATTTTATATTTATTTGAAAAATCGATTAACAAAATGTATGTCTTTGTCGTATTTTACGTTGAGCAGTCAAACAAAGTATCGCGAGCAGTAATTCATACAGTGAATTTGTATGCAGTGCGTATCCTCGACGGGACAAAAAGAAGCGATCGCTTGTGCGACAATGAGGAAATGCTTCGCGTGTCCCGCGATGACACGCGGTGTGTCGCGACAAACTACACGTTACACATGTCCACAAATGTACTGCTAACTACACCGTGCTACATCCTACAAGGTTCTTTTTGATGTTTTTGTTATTAATTAAGTAATATGACGTTATTGTTTGAATTCATACTTTTAAACGGTTTTCACGTACCTACTTATTACTACATGTAAAGTATGATGATAGCACAATAGTTTAAAAAAAAATAAGAATTAATATTTTTGGACCAAAATGTTACCTTTCTATATACACCCAAAAAACAATAGTAAGGACCTAAAACCGCTGGTTTAAATGCCATCTTCCTATTACTCTTTAATCTCTCTAACAATCCTGTATTGTTACGGAAAAGTCAAATAGTTCATATTTCACTAATTTCAAAAGTCATCTAACACTATATCTCCACAGCAGTCACAAAAATACATCAGTTAACCGAGAGAAATCGCGTTACACATTTCTTTCCATAAAACACGTAACTGAATCAGGTGGAAAATCAATTTCTCATCAGAGGTTAATGTTCAATTGACGCTGTTCCGGCGTCGACGCCGCGGCGCCGTCGCACATTACAACTCGCAGACACGGCGATATTATATTTATTTTCCGTTTATCACTTTTACATTATATATAAAAAAAGTTACGACAGATCAGTTCGTGCCTATTGGATGCAATGACGTCATAAAGGGTTACTCGTAACTCTGAAATGAAATGTTATAAAAGCATAACATGTAAAATGCTTTCTTTGCTTTTGTATGAAGTAGCTTTGATGATAAATGTATAGCTTTTACATCGTGATAGTCAAAATTATAGTCAAAGTTACTAGATGCAAACGAAACAACTAGAACTAAAACAGATAGAAATCATATTAAAATCCAAAATGTATTGGGTATTGCAGGGCACGGGCTTCCTCTACAATCGAGAATACGATTGAGAGTGGATAGGTCATATAGTCCACTACGCTGGCCTAGTTCGGGTTGGTGGACTTTACGTACCACAGAAATTCTTACAAATTAACGATGTTTTCCTTTACCGTTAAAGTGCGTGGAGATTGACTATCAATACACACATGGCTCCGAACAGTCAGAGGTGCGCCCTAGGATTTGAACCCGCGACCACCGTGAGTATGTTTCAGAATTCAACAGAATTTCTATCTGAGTATGCGTAATATTTGTGAACCTTATAAAAGAGGTGATGTTAGAATATCACACTGAGTGTTGATACGAGACAGCCGAAAGCATGTATCTTGCTAATGGGTATTTGATGCGATGTGTAATATAAAGTGGCGTAAACGGCTGTTAACAATGTAAGATACTGGATATTGCAGGAAATTTATACTTACATTTGCATCGTATATCACCGTTAGAGGGCGTTATTATACACCTCTATCTTTATATTATGCCAATGTGTTGTATCATTGTATGTGTATGTAATTCGGTATTTTGTCGCTAGATTTTATTTGTAGTCATAACATTTTGGGTCCTGGTTTTCATATTATTTTTCAATTGATCTATATTTAATTACGGATGTATTATAAATGAAATAATTGCATAATTATGAAGTGTTTAGCTTGATTATTATTTGAGGGAACTACAGTAACATACGCCTAATACAATTCCAATTTTAAATGCGAATAGTCTTGTAACACAGCAAAAAAATCATCGCAAGCATGACTCCGTATTAAAAATAAAAAGCTATCCATTGGTAGGTGACGCATGTACGCGATATTATGTAAAGTGGCAGCGACGAGGCGCCGGCGTGTGTTTATTGGATAATGAGGCAATCCCGCCGAGCACCGTCGCAATCAATTGAATGATTGCCGCGTCGTCATAGCTACGAGCCGTACTACGTAGAAACGCCGACTACTCACTACTTACCTTTAAGCCTTGCGCACACAGAGCAACTTCACTCCACGCCTCTGTTTATATTCTTGTCTGTATCTGTATCAGCCCATATACGTCCCACTGCAGGGCACGGGCCTTTTCTACAATCTACGGTACGATTGAGAGTGGTTAGACCATATAGTCCGCCAGGCTGGCCTAATGCGGGTTGGCGGACTTAAATACCATAGATACATACATCATACGAATATTCTACTAATAGTTGCAAGAGTCATAATTAAATGAAAATAGAGTTGTGTCCAAGGTTTGATTTTAAGAAGTATGTAATGGTTCCTAAAAAGTATCGCTTATAAAAAATAGGTTATAAAATAACTGAAATATTAATATTTTTAATACTGCGATGGGGACAGTTGTTTTCTCTTTCGCACGCATGCACCTTATGGAAGATGACGTCACGTCACGCATGTTGCATCCTTTTCTATTACTCCTACCACCAACTTTTATTTATTTGTAACTTGTACTTTAGGTACTTTAAAAATTATTCCGAATTATGATTATGCATAACGTAACCTTTCAATAAAAACCATAATGAAAATTGATGACACTAGCCTATTGTAAAAAAGTAGCGAGTTGCCGGTTTCCGCAACAGAAAGCCAAGTTGCCGGGTGTATACAGCGCTTTACTGCCTGCTACGTCTTGTTAGATACTTTATTATATTATAATCATGGAAATATACGTAAACAACGGGAGACTAACTAGACGATTGTGATTCCCGTACATGTTTCCCGAGTACCAATTTACCATAACATGTTTTGTTGTATTTCGTATTCGTAAGTAATTAAATATATAAAACAATACGGCGAGACTCCCGTGGATATTACAAATAAAGTTTGTGACTCTGATTTGATATTCCAGTAGTGAATAGAGATATATAATTGGCGTAATCAGAAGTGAAGATTCCGTCGTAGATACAATAATGTTTTGAAATGGATATGCTTTTTCTTTCGTGACATCGTGGACATAACGCTATGAAAAAAGCCATTGAATTCCAATTTTTAGATGGTAATTACTAAAATTGATTTTTTTCCAAGCCCTGATATTGAGGCACTTAAATGCTTCACTTAGTGTCTGAAGCAGATATAGATACGTGTTTTTTATATTGTGTTTTATAAAATCATATGTTTCCACTATAAACCTTTCGAATTAAAATAAAAGTTCTACTGACGATTCTAATTTAATAATGTAATATTAAAAGTTGCATTCAATTAAACGAGGAAATAATTTTTCACCATCAAATGTCAGGATTTCATCGTAGTCAAGCCTTGATTGCATAATTTTACGTTCATTTGACGACGACAACGCATCATTTCGCTCTACTCCAATTAACTTAAAAACTCAGCGTACAATTTTATTCCGCGTTGATTATAAAATTAAATATAATTTCCACTACGCCACGGTGTGTGCGTCCACGTGAAGTAGCCCAATTAAAGCCGAGTGTTAATTAATGCATTAGCGGCAAACCTACCGACGTCATTATACTCCTGAGAAAAATCACGGTTCTTGTACAACTAACTGTATTTGATCTATTTAGATTTACGTAGATGTATAGATCATGCGCTATATTTTTTTAGTTTTTAATATAATTTCAGTGTGGATTTAATATGATTATTTTCAAGTCACTCTGAGGAAACTATTTCTTCTGTATTATCGTGAAATTATTAACAGCAATTATAAATTACACGAACACGTACAAGTTGCTATAATCCTATAAAAATCGACATTGAATATGGATTCATACCTAAAGTCCGTGTTATTGTGTCGGTGAAAATTAAGATGTTCCTAATATACTTCGGGTGAATCGTGAATGTTAAAAGTTTCGGGTTTTCCCAAACAGCTATGAACTTACCGTTGGCTCTGTTGGTCTAATTAGGCATGAAAGTACGGGCGGTCATGCGATACGTAACAAAACAATAAGTAATTGAGGTATTACAGAGATTTCTCAGAAACACTATTAGGAAAATAAGTGTTGATTACAATTAAAAACTACGAATAAACGAGGTAAATCCAGTGCATTTTTTTTTGCACGAGTAATAGGACATCTGACACTTACATTGTGCAAATCTATGCACCAAGAGCATTGTAGCCAGAGTAACTACTGGACATATTGAGATTTAACATCTTTTATCTCAGGATGGCGAGCGCAGTGGAATGCTGCATTGCTTTGTAATTCAAAGTGTTGTTTGGTTTTGCTTCTGTTATGAGCGGTGGTATCGCTTACCATCAGGCAAATTCCATGCTGGTCGCGCTATTCATTGCAATACAAAAAACCTACCTATGAACATGCCACTGGGGTATACGAAATCACTTATAAAAACGATTTTCAAATTAAATTAATGTATCCAGCAGATTTCAACTAGCAATAGGCAGAAAAGAGCTGATAAGGAACGCGATTGGTTGTATGATGCAATTCAAAACCAATCTCTCGAATGTTGTTATTACTCATATACATATATGTATAACGGAATTCAATATACCTTACGAAGACCATAAAACAATTGCTGCACATTTAATATGTATAACAATAGTCGTACAAAATTTATTTCCCATAAAAATCAAACACAAATTGTTGACCTACCACGGTTTCTTTTTTGTCGCGCAAGTTTTCCCATAGGGCTTGAAAACTAGCCGTCGACACGTCGCCGTGTTTGTCGGGAGCGGCAAACTGGCAACGCAAACAACTAGTGGTCAAATCCTTTAAGTAGCCACCGGGTCAATATTTTTGTTAATAATTTAAACGTATAGGTTCCCACGGCGCGTGGGTGCTCGGCGGATCGGCGCGGGCGCAGCGCACTCGCCCTAATACAGATCACTCTGTTTGAACTCTACAATCTACTCACTTGTTACACGCTCCATTGTTTTAAATATTTGTACGCAACTCATGTTCCGCTTGTTTTCCATTTCAACTCAATCGTAGTAACAGATATTGCCTCACAACCTTTAACCGTGTGCCTAATAGTACAATATTTTTCCTTCAACTATGAAATCGGGAAGAGAGTTTACATCAGGTACGTGCAGTAATTGAAGCAAGAAGTTAATCAATGAACAAATCGACAATGCAACAGCTAACAAAAGATAATTAAGACGTGACGCAATATAATGTTTGCTAAACGAAAAACAAAACAAAGAACCTGGAAAAACTGCTAATTCGATAAGCATACACTTGCATAGCTGTCAAGATTGCTGTTTATTGAGATGGTGTTAAGTAAACAGAACTTGTATTTTTACAATAAATAGTGAAATAGTTTACTACAACCTTTCTATTTAAAGCATTAACGCGTAGTTGTTACCGTGGGAAATGCCTCCGAAGCGAGGAATTGGATAAAACTATATTTTTTAAATATTATTCGATAGAGTTACTAATTGCTATTTTATGTAATGTGTTGAACCATAGGACAATATTATGAAATAATTTGTTAGAACGTGGGCCTCACGAATGGAATGATCTTTGAATTTTATTAACTTCTCGCATCTACTAACCCTATTAAGATAGATCTCAGGGCGTCCCATTAACTAAATTTAAATTCACATAATTAAGTAGGAATAAAAACAAAAGATTGAATTTCTCTGCTGCTGAATATACGCAGCGAGACGAGCTAACTTAGTGGTTATGTTTTAATCCACAAATAAACATGGATATAGTTCAGCAGAAACGATACGTTGGTGTGAAATTGTGAAACACCGAGGCGCCTCGCATGCGGTGAGAATTGCAAATATGGTGGCATTCTCAACGATTTGTTCCATGTCGGTTTCGTTTAGCAAAGTACACACTCATACCATATTAACACAGATAATTTTCTTGACATTGATGCCATTTTGATTTTGTTACTGCTCAACCTACGCAGTATCGCGTTAATTTAGAGCACATCACGCCGATGTGGTTAAAACTCAACGCTTATCATCATTTTCTGTATTTGACAAGTCAATGGTAAATAACTTGTTTGGCTTACCAAATATTAAACAACTAGGTACATATAACCCCATAACATCACGTCATGCCTACCTAAACCCCGCGTGGCCCTCTTCGGCCTAATTGGAACGGCCAGATCTGCCATCTATACTGGAACCGTTCCTACAAACCCATAACACTAGCCTATAGATTAAATAAAAAGAGGGAGGGAACAATACTACTGAAGCATTTTTATGAATTATCCAATTCAAGACAAATATTTTATTAAGTAAAGCCAGTAAATATACGACGATTTTCCTAAAATCGTAATTTTAGTCTTGTTTGCTTTATTATGGAATCACATTAGCGTGTCGAAATTATGCAATGCAAATCGGAATTGTGTTAAGTGCATTGTTTGATGTGGTAACGGTTGGAGTACAAACTGATGCAAGGCTACTATTGTTTGAACGCGCCGGACGAAGTGCCAAATGTAGAGCACTAATATGAGAACTGTAAACACTGGAAGGTTTTACGTATAAAGGAGAGAATATCGAAAATAAGGCCAACAAAATTTCGAATACGTATTTTTATAGGTTTTTATTAAGTACACAATCCATGTAAGTCCTTGGGCATTCTCGATTGGTTTCTTCAGTTCATTGACCTATTTAATCTTTTGTTGAGTCTTTAGGTTCCTGATTGATTCAATTAGTTCTATCTAAAACGAAACGAGCTAAGTTTCCGGCGGTATTCTTTATACTTCGGTAATTTAAGACTAAAAAGCAATAATACTTTAGGTATACTATAACACATGAAAGATTTTTTTGCCTTATCATAATTACATACTCCCTATAAAATGAAACGATGAACGCAGAAATAACAAGTTGTTATAAACTAGATTATAATGACTTCCGCGATGGTCACTACAATGGTGCACTTGAAAAGCTGTGAATGGGCGAATAACAAAGGGAGCGACGCACCAAAACAATAACAATACGGGAACGGTGCGGGGGACAGGGGGAAGGACAAGGAGAGGCGGGTATATGTCCCCGTTGGTACGGTCGCGGCGCGTGCGCAGCATACGCAAGTGTTGCCAATCGTTTAACATCACCGCTGATCTATAAATCGAAGCGCAAATTGAGTACGTGTATGTCACAACAATGTGAACGCTTTACTTAAAAGTCTTATAACTGAAGTATAGTATAAATATTTATTTCGAATTGTAGAGAAGCTATTGTAGTATCTGTGAGTAGCTCTTGATTGTTGTGAGAAATATCAAATAGGCGATTTACGCATAAGCTTCGTAATTCATACATTCAAAGAAATATATTATTACTCATTGTATTTCATGAAAACTAATAGAGATTGTCTGGCTTGAATGTCGAGTTAGTATGATTTATAACGATAATATAAATGTTCGAGGTTGGATGAGCTGTAGGGAGTCCTTCCAATGATACTGATGAACTTCATGAACCTCTAATATTATTGTTAAGCCATACAGTTAACAATAATTGCCTACAGCTTGAATGGGCTACCAAACCAGCTATCACTGGCTACAGGAAACAGTACCTATCATAATTGCTCTCAGATCAAGTTTCGTTGTCACTGCGAGGCTTAGAGACGGTTTCACGACTCTTAACAGTTTTAGTACTCTAAGCCTAAACTAAGCTACCCCGGCGCCCTAAAACGAGATTCATGGGCGTCTGTGTGAAATTCTTAGTAAATCTGGATGAACTTTGTTTTATCTTAAACCAAAGACCAGTAATCAGTGATCAGTTTTCCTTAACGAGTCGTTTGTTATCTAAGTTTGAGTTTCTACGTTAGAGCAATTTCAGCAAAAATGTTGTACACGGTACATATCGTTAGTAGGTTCCTCTTCCAGTAGTGCATAATCACTGGTATCTGGGTTGCCATCGAAGAAGAATTAAAAGTTAATAAATACACCCAACAGTCACATACATAGTCCTGACCTCACACTAAGCCTCCACACTGAGTCTTGTGTCGTGAGTATCAGGAACTACGAGAGACTTTTCGGTCTCACAAACACCCAAACCCAAAACAAATACCTTTGGTTCACACATATATTTGTTTCGGTGCGGAGATCGAACCCGCGGCCTGATCGTTTGCCTGCCGGCGTCTAACCTACGGAGGCTGTCAATTAATTGTTATATACATTTTTTATTTAACATATAGCAGGAAACTACTTTAAAATAAAATTGATAACAATAAATGAATCGGAATGAATGCCGACAACAGGAAGCCTGGCGAGGGTCGGGCCGACACGAGTGACGTATTCAATGCGCTCACTTCACCTGCCGACGGTAAATACTACCACAGTACGCCCGCCACAGAATAAAACACCAATCATACTAGTAATTCAGCCTCTGGCGCAGTCGGCCAACCGTCGCCTGTGAAACGTAAGGCCGCGGGTTCGATCCCCACACCGAAAGAAATGTTTGAGCGGCCCACAAATATTTCTTTCGGGTCTGGGTGTTTGTGAGACCGAAAAATCTCTCTTAGTTCCTGATAGCCATAACACAAGACTCGGTCTTAGTGTGCAGTCGGGACTATGTATGTGACTGTTGGGTGTTATTTATTTAATTACATTTTGACTTATCAGTTATTCATGCATTTCATCGGATGCATGAGGAACCAATGCTGCAAGGTATGTTAATGACGTATCTTCTTTAATACGAGCAAAAGCTAGAATAATACGTGAACAGCCCATACACGTCTCGTTGCAGGACACGGGCTACGATTGAGTGGGGTTAGGTCTTAATATGGTCTAATAATACATATCCCAGTTTATTAAAATATTGGTACATATAAGTTTACGCTGGCCTGTTGCGCCAACCCGCATTATGCCAAGATGGTGGATTATATGGCCTAACCACTCTCAATCGTACTCTCGATTGTAAAGGAGGCCGTTGCCCTGCAGGACGTATATGGGCTGATACAGTACAGTACAAAGAAATTGACTATAATAGCGTTTTGCTCCTGATTAATGCAGTACAATCTAAATATTGTATCTAAACTCAAGAATTTGTTATACCTCTCGTGGTTCAACACAGAATATATACAGATAGAATTGGAAAGGAGTTGAGATTATAATTAAAAAAAAACGGAAAAAAATCATATCTGGCAAGTCGTAATAACAGAAAAAACGCTTTGCACGGAGGGAAGTGGACTATAATTTATTTCCAACTCCTATTAATTAACTTTTATTCTTATTAATACTAATTATTCCTATTAATAAAAATGACTCGCCGAGCTTCAATGCACTGTGTCATTACAATGCGTGCCACTGTTGATCCTGGTTTGCAGGAGTAACATTACAGTCTCCAGTAGCAGAAAATAATTTAAGACATGGCTTTTATAAATAACTTTTTTTCATTAAAATATTGCATATTTTGAAATGAGGTTAAGCCCGTGAAAATCGGAGTCAAATGAAAGCCACAGTGCCTGTGTATATGAGTGACGTTTACATTGCGCTGTTCAGCTAACCTCAGTCCCCAGTGTAGGCAGAGACTACCGCAATGCACCGACGCCATTACCCACATACTACCATACGCGCATCGTAATGTAACTTTTAATAAGGAAATGGAGTGGGTGGAACCGCAAACAAACAGATTATATGGGCAAAGTGAAATTTGGGAATTACTAATTTCAATCACACATGTGATATCCTACTTTTATTTGTTTCAATATTTGAAGTTACTTCTCCGGGCTAACGGTGTATTTAGGTTATTTCGTTACGTATAAAACTTAAAATTAACGTGCTTATTTCTTAAATTGTGTACGTGGCTATCGTTTCCACTGGTTTTGTACCGAATTTAGCATCAGTTAAAACTCCAATAACATTTACCCTCGCTTCTGCTACTTTTATTTAAAATAGGAAGTAACTATTGTGTGGTAAATCTATCTTTAAACTTTCAACGTTAATCTCTTAAGTAACATCAATTAGTTTCTTCCTGTCGTAGTTATTAATTTTATGACAAGATTAAATATTTCTGGTATTGTTGCCCCATGTAAGTTTAACTAATTAAATGAAAAATAGAATTAAATGCAAACTGAACTTAATTTTGAATGAAATATTTGAATACATTTACGTAATTATAATTTCCATAAAAACTTATTTTACCCCTTAAGTTTATATTTTTTAGACAATTACAAATAACTTAGTTTGTGGGAAAATGATTGTTTTTTTACAACCTGTTTAAAAGAATGAGCCTCTCTGCAAAAAGAAATACTCTTTGGTATCAATAACATTTAGCTGAATTGAAAAAGCATCGAGGCGGCGCTCGTACGTGCTCGCAATGCATGATACGCGGATAGCACCGGATTGAATCCATTCATTACTCCGGTACAATGACATTATGATAACACCCTTAAAGTTACATTTTTATGTTTGCTTTTCACAAGCCCACAGAACAACGAGAGCGGTAAACGAAACGTAACGGGGTGTCCCGGTGTTTACAATGGATACAGAACGTGAGAATGTTGGTTTAAAACAACTTTACCCCGACGGTGTCCTACGTGCCCCCACAAAGGCAACGCACCAAATTTAACGTTTTATGCGTAGGCGGTGTACAAAAGGTGTCATAAACAATGAATATCTATTGGCTATTGGGCATTGGCTATTGCCCCAGTGCCGACTGCCGCCACAGCGATACCCTAAGCTGCCCAACCTGCATACAATCACGTAACAATATTCAGGGGAGAAAATGCAATTGTTACGTTTTGTGGCTTACCCGTGGGAAACTATTCGGCTTACATATTTAGCAGTTATAATTGCCGGATGTGTTTATGTAAATTATCCTTGATGAATTCATACATTTAAATGTTTAATAAAACATTGTTGTAATGTAATTATTCATAAGTAAATTATAAGGATGGAAAAGATTAAGACTTGTTTAAGTATCGCAAAAATATATTCCAAAATTTTCTTGTGAGACTCATTTGGCAATTGCGTATGTTATCATAATTAAGTATTTTTTAGTATAACATCAACTTATAAATTAATTTTTATTAAATTTAAATTTTGCCTGTTACTAATATATTTAATTACTTTTTGCGATTCCATTTCTATATTAAGTTTGTAAATTGTAATAGTAAAATTAAGTACATCAAATTGAACCGACTACCCATCGCTAATGTCAATTACTATTACATGGTGCGGAGGAGTGATGACGTAGTGATCGATGGTGGTCTGCGTCCGGCGGACACGTGGCTTCCGTCGCCACTCGCTATTGTCCCGGCGCTGCATTAACCTCAGCACTGCCGCTGCACTTCCGAGAATAGTAATGAGTTAATTTAACCAGGATCATACTTTAGGGAGTCAGATATGCCGGTTGCATAGGGTGTATCTCGACTCTGACCGATATACAAAAGTAGACTTCTTGAGGCTGAAGAGAGAAAGAATGAAATTTCACCTACACGTCGACTATTGTGAATCCTGTAAGCCAGGGCTAACAAGAGCAAGGTTTTAGATACTAAACACAAGCGACACGGCTAAGTATCATTTACAGATCGCTGTTCGCCAAACCTATTTATGTCCCTAGATATTATATAGACCTATCGCCATACCAGGAAGGCCCTATTGGACAACAATATGAGAGATTCGTCAATTGGAAATACTCAAAAGAATTGGATGATAGTTTTAAGAATAAAATAGTCATTGCATGTAGATCAAAACTAATGAAAAATAAAATTATTAAAAATATGTGGAGCCATCGCAGAATAATTAATTTGAAAAAAAAACACGAAATAAATTGTGTTCAATACATTTAAATTTTACTCTACGTTGTGCTTATTTTACTTCACAATAAGAAGTAGAAATTACTGATTTAGACCGAATTGTTACATAACGCATTGGTGAATCATAATCTGTTTTTGATTACTTACTATCAACTTAATTATCCACATAGCATCTTAAACTCACGATGCATTTCATATCGAAATCTTCAATAGCATATTCAATTTATTTATATCATTTAATATCTGTACATGGCTACAAATTGACATCTCACGGTCGTTAAAAAGATTAAAAAGATTAATTCAGAATCAATCAGGTTTTAAATACTATAATATAGTATGAACATGAAAGGGGAAGATCGATAAATGCTAATCGGACCTTAACAGTTGTTAAAATGCTCGTAAAGACTGCTTAATTGGCGGTATCAACGATTAAGCGAAATGCTCAATATCAAGGCAAAGTAATATGTGTTCTAACTAATTTGTACGCATGTACGTGTTCTATAATGATTATGATTAACCGCTTTCAATAATAATTATAACCGCTGATGGGAAAATAGGCTACTTAGCTCATTCCAAGTGGTAGAATATTCGTTGTTGTCTGGATAGCGACCAATGTTGGCAAACATGTTAAACCCATGTCAAACATGTTAGGATATATATCCTAAAACTGAAAAGTGACTTACACTCGTGAATCACTATGATGGGTTTTAATATATGATGGATTACGATACATATCCACACATATATATGTGTGGATATGTATCGTAATGTATATGAAGTATTTTCTTTAAATATTTATCAGGCGAAAATAAAACCGGTTTCATTCATTTGACAGTATAAATCTCACTCTTTCTTTTCTGTCATATTCTCATCATGAAGAAACTTAAATTAACTGTTAAAAAACTCCTTATACCACATATATATGTATGTAATATATTCTGTTTTGGGTGGTCGTAATATTTTGCCAAATGACGTAACGAGAGTTACGTCGGAGACATTGTAGAAACATTGTCGTGAAATAAAAAAAAAACTGTTGTATTAGTTAACAATCACAATAACTACGTATCTAAACAAAGATATTTGGTCGTTGTAAAAGTCATTGTGATTTTTTGCATTCATTTCCTTTCCTAACACCTCAATTCAACGGGGGACACTTTTGTAATTTACTAAACTTTGTATTAACGTGGGAACTTCCGATGTCAATTGTCAAAACAATTACGGATTTTTTAAAGTCGGAAACAGAGCTCTCTTTTGGAACTTGTAGAATTGTCCCGGTGATAAATTAAAAGCGTAGGAAATTATGGTTTATTGTATTCTTCTATTTAAGATTTAATATTCAAGAAGTTGTAAGCAGTAAGCGGGCTGTGTAAAAAACTAAACATGGATACAATCATAAAACTCAAGTCAAATAAATAATTAAGGATTAGTACATGTCAGGATCTAAGAAATTGTAATTCTTTATTCCCTGCCTACCAGGGCTATGGAATACAGGCGTAACGTTTATGTATGTATGTATGTTAATTAATGAAGACAGCACAAACAAAAAATAAACTATAATTCTGTAAAGTTACAACTGACCTTTACGTTTTTGATATCAATTAACTCCATAAATTATTTTTCTCCAATGTAATAACTGGCAATATATTACGCATATAAGGGTGTGTTTACGGGATGTTCGCGGTGGCGCTCAGGTCCCGAGGGTAGGCAGGTGCGGCCGCACGTGCAACGCAGCTTTAGACCTCATCTCTTTCATGGATTAACCCATCTTTCACTTTAACTAGAATTATGAATATTAGAAACTCGCGTCAGCTGACGGATTTATTTTTAATTTTGCGTCAGCATCGGCAGCTTTTGGAACGCTATAGGTACACCATATTTTTGTCACATAACCCTCGATCTATAGGCGAGTTCTAAATTACCGTGGGCTACAATGATAATAACTAGAACTGAAACTTCATAAATCAAACATCTCACTTGTTGTAAGTAATAGATTCTTCTTTTTCTTCTGATTCATCCTTGCAAAATTTGGGATATTAACTACGGATGTGAAATTATAGTTTATGACAGTACGCGGCGCTTGGTACCTTCAGTTCAGTGTGGCTAACGGCCATTTTCTATATCCTATCCATCCTTAATAAGAGGTTATAATAACTACCATTACTATGTCGGTACAATTCTGCGCTTCGTTAAAAATAGATAAACTTTATATTTATCTTGCCCAGCTATCTATAAATATATACACCATATCTATACTTCTCTATCTTTGTTAAATGAAACATAAAATTCATCAAAGTATATAATTTAATGTCTTGTTAAAGATAGATAGATTACATTAGATACGTTATGACGTTACATAATAGTTAATAGTATAAATATTTTATGAGATCGCATGTATACGTAGGTATCGATCTAAAAACTTCTGGCAATATGAAGATATTTGAGTTTCAATTAACGGCGCCTTTTTTGATAATAAATATTTTAAAGTATAATGCAATACCAGACTATGTTTGGACGTGTTAATGAGTTCATGTTGGAAGTTCACATAATATTATTTTATGCCTTTTACGGAGGTCGAAAAATCCAGTCTTGACTATTTCGGCGCGATACTCTCAAATGACCGGAAAACAGTGCTTAGAACTTTCAATAGAATTTTGAACTGTCAGCAAAGTATCTACTTATTCAGTTTTTTTGTGGTAGCTAGTTATAAACATATAAGAAATTATATATCAGAATAACTGGTCAAGTCAATTTTTTGTTACATTATGAATAATATAGCTAAAATATTAAGAAAATATTTTAAAAAATCACACACTTTGTACTGATTTACACACACTTAAATCATAATAAAGTTACTTAAAATGATATACACGTTAATTACAGTCGTATTCCCAAAGCAAATAATTGTAACTGTAAGTGTTATGGCATTTTTTGTACCGCTGGAATACTATGATTTAACGCTTCGATGGCCATGTCAAAAGCACAATAATGCTCTCATTTTGTCGCGTTATTACCGGAATGATGCGGCGACCGCAGACTATGCAAAATAATTGGCTACCTAGATCATAATCTAGTATTACACAAGCGTATTATTGTCTAAATTCCTCGAATTTCGTATTTATATTTTTTTAGTCTAGACTGCAATAGCTTGAGTCGCCATTACTCTTTAAACTATTCATAACTTCGCACCTTACGTCGGATTATGTCGACGAGACGGCATAAGCTACCTCTGGAAATTTAAATTCTTGGCAGTGCTTTGTCACGCAAGCACCTTGGGTCCGCACAATGTTGAACGTCTTCATAATAAAATTATAACACATTTGAAATAATATCTGTAAATTAGTATTAGGTATAATATTGCTGTCTTAGAGCTGCCTAATTGATCTAACGACTACATTAGATTTTCATGGGCACTTGTCTTGGCTCGCAAATTAGTATTGCCTTCATGTGTTCTCTGAAGCGTTAACGGACTTTTGTCTCCTGAAAACCTAAATCACGGCATATTCTATAAAAAATAGTTGGCAAACGACACAGGTAGTATTATTACAATATACCGTAATATGTACAGTGAGTGCACATAGTCACGGTGCCAAGCAACTAGACCACGCCACACAATAGTCAACGAGTCGCGCACTACAATAAAATTATTTAATCTGTGGTGGTGCTGTCAGTGTCGCCGACACTTGACACCACAATGTAAACCGGTCCTAATTTTATACAATTTCCTTAATTACAGCAAGTTACAAACGTGAAAGGAATAGTTTGTTTGCTCGCGTGCTCTCTAGTTAGTTATGTAAATACACGCGTCGCGCCACTCGCCAACAAACATTTTACACTTTGTTGTTTCCCACGGGGCTTACAAAAAAAATAAGTTTTTGTGTTCACCAACTCTGATTTTGACTCTATGACCTAATATTAAATATTGGTTTTGCTAAAAAAGGAATCAAACAATTTTGCAATGATGCCAATGTAATATGTCCAGCGGTACTCACTACACATTGTTAAAAAACTTCCGTTCCGTTGGCCTTTTATGCAAAACATAGTAAAAGGTTTAATTGAAGTTACTACGTACGTATGCTATTAACAAAAACAATAAATTAAGCCGGAATTTATCCACCCCTAACCGGCTTGGACTCACCACCATTAAGTGCCCTCGGGTAAAAGAACCGGTGACTACAATTGGGCGGAAACGGAAGGCGCGTGTTTCGCGATCTCTCGGCGAAATTCGGCCGGCAGCTGCGCGTGCGCTAAACAGCTGCTATCTAATAGGTCATTTCCGTTCTATACACCGAGCAGTACGCACGTACAACTTGAGCTAGCATTACGCTATAACGCAACTTCGATGACTTCATCCATTTTTTTTAGCCATGGTGTATACAAAATGTTATAGAACTATAATATTTTTGAGAAAACGTGTTACGTAAAATGTATATTTCTTTTTATCTCCAGCCAAAGGAAGCAATACTTTATCTCAAAATGAGTCTAATAAACCTATTTACCGATTTTAAATATTATATTAGTGTCCATAGTGATTATATAAAATGTGCGTGGTGGCCTGTTGGTAACGAACAAAACGCGGTTGCCATAATGTTTTCGGTGGTCGTGAGTTCAAATCCCAGAGAGTCAGAGGGCACACCTTTGGCTTTTCGGAGACATGTGTATATCTGGAGGAAAACATCGTGAAGAAACCTGTATACCACTAACCATAGCGATTTGTAAGAATTTCTATGACATGTAAAGTCCACCAACCCGCACTTGGCCAGTGTGTAGGACCATATGGCCTAACTACTCTGAATCGTAGTCTCAATTTTATTTGATTGAGGAGGTCCGTACCGTGCAGTAGGACTTAAATGGGTTAATACTATGGTTCAATTGTTCCACGGTACAATTCCAACGTTGCGGTCTCAGGTTCGAATCCCGGGTCGGGCTAAGTGATACTTATTCATCATTAGCCCGGAGTCGGGAATTTGTGCTCGATATGATGATAGACTCGCCTTCTATCACATCGTGGGGTGGAATACATAAGGCGAAACGTGGGTGTCCTGTTTGGATCTCTACCTACACTTTTTGGGAAAAAGACTTGATGAGTGTTATGTTTAGTATCTTGCTTTTGGAAAGGATTATTCATGTATGAATCGCAGGTGATTTGGTTTTAACAATTAGTTAACCGCGCTGTCTTTACGCAGCTTGGCGAACTGATTGATTTTATTACGCAGGTGATCATTCAGCCGCGGACATTTATACCACCCACTGCGCTGTCAAACCTGCGTAATTACCGATGATTCCATGTAGTAATAACTTGGAAAAATTGCTTGCATTGATCTTGTGCGCAAGAAGGTACAAACAATTACGCTATCGTTTATAATATCGTACAAACTATTTAATTCATATTTTCCAGTTGAGTGGTATAGTGAAATTGTAAACAGGATAAGATGAGTCAGGACTTAAAATATCTCAGATTTTCCCTAATATTCCGTAGGTTTATCTTTGTAGAGCGACCCAAGCCATAAATATTCACACAAAAATATATTTTACTTTAATTGATGCAGTTTCAAACGAGAATGAAGTTATGCGTCTCTGTCTCCTAATCCACCAAAAATATGATGGTGTTGTAAACTTAATATTAAATGATTTTCCGGGTTTTGCGCAATGAAAGAAAACGTTAATTCAGAATGATTTAAATAGGCGATTAATAAATGTTCATACGTGATGTTGGAAAAATGTTATTTCTGTCCACGCTGTATTATTTTTGTTTGTTCCTAATGTTCATTCTAACGTAAACATATTCAAATATTTGCACATCAACACTTGGAGTATATTTAAATAGTTATTTATAACAAAAACACGAAGCAGTGAGTTTATTTTTAGCCGCCGGCTGGGGAGACACCGAGCTTCCGTTCATTCATCACCTGGATTACAAAAAATCATCTCAAGACAGTTGATTGCGCGAGGGCTACGAAAAAAACGTCAAATGAGCAAATACGGAACGTTTTTATAAATTATGAAACCATAAAAATAGTGCGCGTCACGTCGCGTTAGTTGAGTGAAAACATTAAAAAAACCGTTCCCCCGCGTTCAATTTCATTGATTGTTTTCAGCGCAAACGGAAACTACATTCAGATGTTACATTTGCTTTAAAAATAGATGTACGAGAGATCAAGAACACGTGGACTCTTTCATTTGCTGTGTCAAACCCGTCTGTTTGCCGTTCAGCCGTTAATCCGGATTGTTCCTGCGAAGAGCGACTGTAATAAGTTCGCTCGTTGTACGGAGGAAAATAACAGGAAGCATCACTTACAACGGCGGGACGTTTAGCGGTTTCCTCAGTCTTGTGTTCAGCTAGCGGTCATTTTTATCTACTTGATAATGGCGGTACTATTCTTGGCTTAAATCGATGCCATATAAATTCTCGCCCTAATGAAGTCTTAAGAGATATGCGTATTGTTATTTTAGAGTCAATAAACTATGCTTGAAATCTGTATCTTTATCGGACCATATACGTGCCACTGTATGGCACGGGCATCCTCTACATCTCGATTGAGAGTGGTGAAGCCATATACCTATATGCTTATTCTTAAAATATATTTTATTATTAATTCTGTTAGCGATTTTTTCGCTTTCGATTAACTTCCTATAAAAATAATAAAATTCTTTATTCAAGTAACACAGGACTCAGTTTCGGTGTAAGTATCAGTATATGTATTATATAATAAGTACGTTAGTTATATTACAGAGGTATTATTTATGCCCCATACCATGAGATATAGTGTATTCTTAAAACAGGTGATACGGAATTGCTAGTCAAAATCTATACCGGGCTTCCGTTGTATAAATAGTGCGTAATTCGATGACGTGCAGTCGGCGTGCTCGAGTGGTTCTCGTCTGTCGTCGCCGAAGCTCGTTGTGTCGCGGCTCCAAGCCACGCGCCGAATGCCTTCTTCCGCCAGCCTGCTTCCGGCTCCATTGTGTTATCAGACGATAGTTTGTTTGCTCCCATTTATTAGAATATTTACAAAGGAATCTACAAAAAGGCCTCTCGTATCGAGTGTTTTTTTATTGCTTACACATTATTGAGCGATGCAATATTTATTAATGGTCCAATTTGTTAACTGTACAATAGAAATGTACTCATGTCGATACCAACGTAAATAATATATTTTACCTTTTATGCTTAAGTATACAAATAAAAATAACACCGTACTAATAATCACAAAAACTCTACTAATTTTGTTATAAATGTAACACTACAATCTATTAAATTTAACAATGTTTTTCTGTGAATTACACGAATTAGCGCGTCGGATGACAGTATAATAATAAGCGGCGTGTAATCTTATTACCCAGTTTGTCCCAAACATGTAAAACGAGATTAGTGTTAGCGCCATACATCGAGCGCGCTTTGTTCCGCGGCAAATGCCATTGTCCCACACAGGCTAGCGCCTAGCGAAACCACCTTATCTGTTACAGTTATCTCTGTGTTAAAGGTCTTGTCACATAGCTTGCTATAACATATACTATTTCCTCTTTTTTTATACCTGAGCGTCTTTTACGTCTGCGAGCGAAACATGACGATGGGACGTTTACAAAGATATAACTCACAACACTTGAGTTGCAGAAGCGATGGTACTTTTGAGTTTGAAGTATAGATAGCGCGGAGTAGAGAAAGGGCAGGAATTATTGAGCATTCATTATTTACTTGCCATTTGATTTACTTTCGTGAAATTTAAGATCATATTAATTAGTTTATTTTCCGTAATTAACTCTTATAACCACTAACTGTTTTCTCTCAATAATTTATGTTACTCTCTCATGGCAGTGGCAGTTCAAAAACGTTTCTTAAAATTATGTATTGCTAATAAAAAAATAACCTATTAAGTTTTTTTTGCTGTTTTACGTTTGCCTATTCGATACAACCTTGAAGCTCTATAAAATAAAGGTCACTGCATCGCTTTAAGTGTGAAGGTACCATAAAGAGGATAACAGATTAAGTAACATGATACAAGTTATTCACTTAGCTACTTAGTTTTATCTGTTTAGTTGAGATCTGGGCACCTCTAACAACTTTTATACACAACAATAATAGTATCTTTTATCAGTTGTAGAAGTTATTCAAAGATTCACACATTTCTTTTATAACTTTTTTTATAAGTAGATAGGAGTATTATATAAAATTAATAATAATTTAAAAAGGTAATTAAATTATTTTAAATTTATTATCAATGATTCCACGGGCAATGTCAAGCACGAGCAATTAATATAATTTATTAAATAAATATTTTTTTTATATTTTTATATGTATATTTTTTATAATTTATATATGCAAAAATAGAAAAAATATGATAAATTAAATAAAGAGGAAAATAATAATTTAAAAAGGTATTTAAATTTTTTTGTAAGTGGTGTAAAAAACCTAATAAATATTAATACTGTGCACGCGTAATATGTCTATTATAGAATGCTCATTTATGGAACATACCTATATCTTCCAAAATATCATTAAGATTGAATAAATGGTCAAAATGTTGTAAAAAATAATTATTGTTCTATGTTTAAATATTAAATGAAACTCTTACTAAAAGAAATGAATAAATTAACTTCAAAATCCTAAGATAATGATTATGATATTCCAAAGCCTATTATTAGATGGTAAGTAACGTGCCGCGATCCATCACATTTCGACCCATTCCGATAACATCTGTTGGCAAGGTGTCTTTGTACAGTAACCATTCAATTATTCCACACACGTGCGCCTAAACACCAGCCAGTTCCGTGGATTACATTTTTTGTTATATAAAAGCTGTTTTATATTTAATACAGTGTATTACTAACCTATAGGAAACCCACGGGAAGTAACAGCTTTGGTTCGCGTCGAGGCATTGCTAGAACGCATATAGTGGTACAAAATTTACACACATACATAAAGGTCACGCCTATGTCCCTTAGGGGTAGGCACTATAGAATATTTGTAATCGCATATATAGCTAACACTGTACATGATAGTGTTAAAGGTAGGTGTTATTGTAGGTCTATCTGATTTTGACCCAATTAATATAATGATGTCGATCAGCGCATCTATCATCAGTAGATTCTATATTTGATTTGCACTTCACATACCATCAAGTATATTGTAGCCACTTTCACGACCTGGCATATGAATCAAAGACAATCTTGTGGTCCAGCAGAGGAGGTACGATTCTACGCAGGTCTTTGAAGACGAATAATCATAATAATATGTGCATAATCTTCAAGTATTTGTGCCGGTCCAGCTACTGATATGCAATGTTATAGCGCGTAAAGTATATAGACTAATGAAACAATGATTCCACTGGTAAATAATGTAGAGCCATCCTCTTAAAATGTTATACAGTCTAAATCTCTCTTATAAATAATAGGGGTACTTCAACCAACGATTGCGTATTATAGCGTATTCTTTATGGCTTAGGAGGATTTACTGTGCCATTTAATTAAGTGTACAACTCCTTTCGTCCAACATAATAATGTCTAAGATAAATGTTTTTCCCGCTCCGGAAATTGAAATTGCGAGCATTCGTCCCTGAGCTAGTAAATTACCCGTCACCCTACTGTCCGCAGATGTTTCGAAATGCATATAAATTACGTATTGTCTTCAATTGTTTTTGAACTAACTGATTTTAAAGACAGCCTGTAATGATCGTTTCTTCTCTCTATCGCGTTGTTCTTTTTTGCGTTGCGAGTGATAACACTGGCTTTCCTTCTTTTTTTCTCTCTATCGCCATCCCAGCCTGAACCAGGTTCAGCTTTTCTGCAAGGTTTATAACATGTCGCTTAAAAATGTATATGGTATGTAAGTCCAGCACTCCGCATTAGGCCAACGTGGCGGGTTATATGGCTTATACACTCTCAATCGTACTCTCGATTGTAGAGTAGGCTCGTACCCTGCAATGGGATGTATATGGGCTGATACCTACAGATTTCGTATACAATACAATTTATAAATAAATAAAGTTAATACATACATAAGAGTTCACTAGGGCAAAATGATTGAATGAGTTTCATTGAATGCCTCGCGCGTGCAAGGATCAATGTGGTACATTAGCCGGGTGTTAATGCGTTTTTTCTAAGACATGTGCAGTAGCACCGCTAATTTACAAGGAGGAAAGTGTTCACCTGGCGCTCGGACCCTTCTGCACTGATTTCACATGTGTGCCATACAAACGGATTGTTTAAATAGGTACACTCTATTATGTAGTGCGAAATTATTATAAACATTTCATAAATCACACCTGTTGATTGTAGAAACTATAAAATATACATGCTTGATTTTAAGTTTTGAAGTACCTAGGTATAAAACACTTTTGATACCGCATAGATTAAATTGTAGAAAAGGATTAACTAATTACGTCCTGTGGTAGAAGTATTAACCCGACCAGTTAAATAATAAAGTTGATATGCTGTGTGTTTAGTCGTAATCATAAAGACGTGTCAGAAACCCTATGGTTTGCTTGAATTTCCGACACTAAACTGCGCTAGTCTAATGAAATCCATCCGACTAGCAATCCGCATTAGGGCAGCGTAGACGATTAAATTCAAATCCCCTCGCATAACTTGGGGTGAAACACAAATGCAACGATGCGACTATATAAAAATATTTTACTTCATAAGCAACACATTACTCATTACTAATACAAGTGTGGTATAAAAATGGTCCCACAATGAGAAGTCTTTGGTTTCATATCTTTTTATTATCTACTATAGTTCCGATGCTCACCTAACGAGATGAATACTATCGCAAGGATACAATATGAACAATATAGAATAAATAAAATATAGGTATATTATTTATTCTTCGTACGATAATTCTTTGCGCCATTATTCAAATTACACAGAATAACAAGGCATTTTATATTAGGTATGTATTTATATACCTAGTGGTACGCTTACATCGAGTAAGTTATTCCCCGCGCTACTGTGATCATTTTAATCGGAATATTGTGTTTTGCGGAAGTCGAGCGGAAATCACAACAATAACAGCACTCCGACTCTACCAAAACACGGCAGTAAACACACTAAAACTGTATTATTTATTAAAATGGTGTCTTATGGAACTAGATGGCCATTAGTCGCAAATCCATGAGACGATGTTAGAATTAGACTACCAAGGAAATAAATTATGATAAGTTGGTTACTTTATACCACCCTAGACAGTGGTCCAGATTTGTAGATTTCAGTGTGGTTTTTAAGCAATTTGTGTCGTTAATTTTATTGGGAATAGAAATATTTTTAGTACTTATATCTATTCCTTGTTATTTACTGATGTTTTAATAGTATTATTATTCGACTGATAAACAAGATTATGTCAGTTTCGTAACCATTGGTGGGATAATGATATTTTCGAATAAGCTCTTTATTTGTAAATTACACGTTCTATTCATTGTATTCGTATTATAATAAGTACATCAAAGGACCCACAAACCTCTTCAAAACGTCTTTACGACAGTCAAGTCTATTTAGAATGCATTTAATTCATAATATGTACCAATTCATGTAATTGCACTTCTTTTCATCGATTACACGGCACGCTACACCGCGGAGGCAAAATCACCCTAATTTTTTGTACAATGGACACAAAACACAATCTTGTTCCTTGATAATTGCATTTAATTGGTCGTGTCGCATTCATATCGGTGATTTTCATTTGTAAGAAGTTCTTTAGACCAGTGTTATTTCTTTCAGTGGACATGTTTAAGGATTACCATTGTGATAGTTAATGTCATTATAGATACTTTAGTAGTTGTGTACTGAATTATCAATCATTCTCCGTTTGTTTGTTATGTCAAGTCTCTTTTTTATTTCAATAAATGGCCAACATTTCAACATTTCTCAATTCTATTTAATATTCGGTATCAATTTGGATTCACATATGTATAGTATTTTCTATTCAACTAAATCGTCATGCAGTAAGTTTTTTTTTTTTTTTTTTTTTTTTTTATTGCCTTGTAGGCAGACGAGCTAGCGGCCCGCCTGATGGTAAGCGGTTACCGCTGCTCATGGACCTCCGTAATGCCAGGGGGCCAGCACAACAAAGTCGCTGCCTACCTCGAGGACATTACTCTCTTTAAACCTCGTTTGAAGAAGGACAGGTCATAGCGCTGAGGAAACACCGATGCAGGGAGTTCATTCCAGAGCTTGCACGTACGTGGTAGGAAAGAACGCTGGAAACGTACCGTTCGGGAACGGTACGCCTCCAGGTGGTGGGAATGAACTCTACTGCGGAGACGTGTGGTGCGATGGTACATAGGCGACGGTGGTACCATCTCAAACAACTCTTCGGAGCACTCCCCATGAAACAAACGATAGAACACACAGAGAGATCCGAAGTCTCTCCGCAGTCCTAACGGTTCCAATTTGCCCGTGAGATCGGGATCATTGACTATTCGACAAGCCCGTCGCTGCAAGGAGTCAAGTGGGTCGAGCTGGTATTTTGGGGCACCTGCCCAGAGATGAGAGCAGTACTCCACGTGGGGCCGGATTTGCGCTTTGTAAAGCGTCAATCTATGACCCGACGTGAAGTACCGCTTGGCTCTGTTCAGGATTCCCAACTTCTTGCTCGCCAGTTTGGCTTTGTCCTCCAAATGACTCCTAAACTCGACCTTGCTTGATATTTCGATGCCAAGAATTCCAATACTCTCGGATCCTTGGAGAGTAACTCCTTGGAATTGCGGCGCCATGACAAAGGGGTCCTTCTTCGCAGTGAACACGCAAACTTGTGTCTTCGAAGGGTTAAATTGAACTAGGTTCAATTCACCCCATTCTGAGGCCCGCCCCAGAGAGCTCTCAACTTCAGACACAAGTTGAAACCGTCTTTCCATAATGGAATCCCGAGAGTGGCTCCGATGGCCGATGTACCGCGCGTCACTCGTACTATCGTCTGCATAACAATGCATGCTATCAATAGACAACATGTCATTGATATGCAGGATAAAGAGTGTCGGCGATAGCACCGAGCCTTGTGGAACACCAGCATTAATGGTTTTGGTCTCGGAGCAACAGCCGTCCACTACGACTTTTATGCTCCGACCATCCAAAAAGCTGGCGATCCACTTGCAGAGCCGCTCAGGAATTCCATACGCAGGTAGCTTCGCCAGAAGGGCGCGGTGCCATACTCGGTCGAACGCCTTCGCAATGTCAAGGCCGACCGCAATCGCCTCACCCCCACTCTCCAAAGCCTCCGCCCAACGGTGCGTGAGGTACACAAGAAGATCACCAGCCGAGCGACCGTGACGGAAACCGTACTGGCGGTCACTAATCAGCTGGCGATCCTCAAGATAACTCAGGAGCTGAGTGTTTATAACTCGCTCCAAGACTTTGGAGAGTAGGGATGTGACAGCAATCGGCCTGTAACTCGAAGGGTCCGAACGGTCACCCTTTTTGGGGACAGGGTGTACATTGGCGACCTTCCACGAAGCCGGAACCTGGTTGGCCTTATAGGAAAGACGGTAAAGGCGCGTGAGCACGGGTGTCAACTCAGGGGCGCACGTCTTAAGAACCACTGCGGGGATACCGTCTGGCCCACTCGACTTATGGATGTCTAGAAGCCTGAGCTCCCGTCTGACAGCACGCTGGGTGATTTTTATGTCAGATAGGACGCTCTCACAACGCGGGATGTTCGGCGGTGTGGCGCCCCCGTCATCCAAAGTCGAGTTCGAGGCAAAGGATTGGGCCAAGAGATCGGCCTTCTCATTTGCGCTGTGGGCCAAACTGTTATCGGGCTTACGCAGTGGTGGGAGACTGGATAGGCAGAAATTACCCTCCACAGCCTTAGCGAGCGACCAAAAAGCACGACTCCCAGAGGGATAGCTCTGGAGTCGCTCGCCAATTCTGCGGATGTGCTCCGCCTTGGCCTTAGCTAGGGCTCTCTTGTTGGATCTAGAGGCGGCGTTGAATCTCCGTTTCTCTTCCTTTGAATTTGGATCCCGACGCCTTCTTGCGTCTTGCCACGCCGCGTATGCGGACTGCTTAAGGCGCGCAGCAACAGCACAGGTACGATTGTACCAAGGCCGGCTGCGACGCCCTGCGGGTATTTTTGAGCTGGGTATGAAGGTCTCCATACCCAAGCTAATCGTTTCCAAAAAGTCAAATGTAATCAAATCTCACACCAACATCTTACCATATACACCTTATTACGGTACGCAAATAATAAATATAAAATAAATGTAATAATTATAATAACAGAAAACAGAATATAAAATCTTTACTCATTACGACAGTCTATTAACTCGATATGTACATAAGCAACTCAAAAATGTAATCGGAAAAATTGTAGCAACACAGCGAATTAGATGTAAAACGATATTCGTAATTCGTATCAGCATTCCTTTTTACGAATGTATAATGCATGAGATGAGAATAAATGGCAAATGTATTCGGGGCGCGGTCAAAAGCCGCCTAGGATAGAACTAACAAAATAAAACGCCGGAGCAATGCCGCGTAATGCAATATGAAGTGCTCAGACTCGGTGGCGCCGGGTTAGGCCCACTCACAAATTGACGATAGTTTTCTCGAGGCTAAACAAACTTTGAAGAGCCGCTCTGGTTAGACGAAGCGTTATTTATGCTCACACTGACATAGTTTGCAAACTCTTACGAGAATTGGTTTAAAAGGTCATTACTCGAAAATCGACCGAACATGACGTCATTAGCGTATTGTGTGAGTAAGTAAAGCCGTTCCCATGTTGATTTTTATCGTAATCTTTTGCAATTACATGAAAGTACTTTTAAGAAACGATGAATATTAATTATTATGTGTAATATATTCATTTTAATACACTTTGTCGTTCTAAAATTAAAAAAACATATTTTTGCCCCAAATACGATTACGTAACAAGCAATCGTCGCAATCATAACCCTAAAACCACGGACTCTATTACTTTCCGTCACAGCTTTCCGCGTACCGAAACAAAAACACGTCGATATATTGTTGGTGGATGAAACCCGTCAAAAGCGGAAGACGTTGTCGCGACGTCCCTGCCTCGCCGCTCGCGTACCGAATTTATTGCAATCCGATACGACAGTCGCGGGTCGCATGTCTACGCACTCGGCAGTCAATACTAGAAGGGGAAACAACCATATCGGTAAATTGCTAAAATTCTACAAAGCGTTATGCAAATCGGTGGATTTTTAAGAAATAATTAATTATTTATTTATTTCCTTACACAATACAGAGGTTTATAATATTTATTAATTAATGATTTGGATATAATCACTAAGAAAATAAATATTTTTTCTTTTTGCTACACAGATATCGAAAATTTATAATAAAAAGGATGGTTTCAAGAAAACTGACACCGTGGCCTTGCTGACAAATATTTCAGTCGCAATGTCAATAACAATGTCATTAAACTTAGTTTTATCATTGAAAGATAATTATTACATAATAATTGTACTATAAATACCATTGTCACACTCATTAAAAATACTTCTTGTAGATAGCTGTCATTCCCCATCCATAAAATATGGCAATTTCGAATTCTAAAAAACGAAATTTACTCCAATTACCTTCAATGAGACAATTTAATGGAGTGAAAAAAATAACCACCTAGTATTGTTTCGATGGCAAAAAATCTTATTATTAAGTATTTATTATCTATAAAGTAGTTCAGGTTTTGTCATCTTTCGCTGCGTCTGTTGCGAGGCTGCCTAGTGCTTAGTCATCGTTCACTTAATCTATACTAATATATAAAGCTGAAGAGTTTGTTTGTTACCTCTAATCTCAGGAACTATTCGGTATTGGTTCGAATTGAAAAAATATTTTTTGTGTTAGATAGGTCATTTATCGAGGAATGCTATAGGTTATACATCTCGCTATGGTCTATAGGGGAGCAGCAGTAGTGAAAAATCTAGCAAATACGAGGAAATTTTATTCGTTTTTCTTGGTCCTATTGGTCGATATTTCAAATTGATAGTCGGAATTGAACATTTTGGCTGCCATTTTGTAAAGTGTATCTGCACCCAGGTGGAGCCGGGCCGGACCGCTATTATGTCAAAAAACCAATATCTATAATACATGAGTATTTATTTCTGGTTGTACAAGGCCAAATATTGATGTCAGTTTTAGGAGTGTTATACATTCTCATTAACATGTTACTGCATGTTTTTAATCGCCGTATTTGCATGAGCTTTTGATACTTTTAAATAGTTTTAAACAAAACAACGTGTTTTATAATATATATTTTTTATCTCTCATGTAAATGATAATAACCCCAAGAACTCTTCCGTATGATTTTAAATTAAAATCTACAAATCGATTTACGTAACACGCGCAACAAAATGAATTCATTAACCCGAAACTTTAAAAAGGAAACCGCCAACTATTTATACTTTAGTTAAAAACGTACATCGCCATCTGCTCCGTACCCCTGATTAAGTGATGTACAGTAATGTTTTCAGGAGCATTTAAGCTAAGTTAAATATTGCTTGTAGCGGTAGCTGCGGTTTAGAAGGCAGGGGTCGTCATTAAGTGAGGTTTGGCATGTTTAACACGCCACTTTTATTGCAGGTCACATTTTTATCTGATGTAATGGTGAGGCAGAATGGGAAAAGCGCGTGAGGGCTCCGGCCATTCGCTTACACTGACCCAATTCGAACGAGCTACGGAAGGCACTCATATTTCTTTTTATAATAAACTTAAATTTATATTTGAATAGTGAACCACAGTGAACCTATTAAGCGACGCAATATTTAAAGCACGTTACATTCCATGAATTCTTATTTTCATTTACCTTTTAATTGTTTTATTTATAGCAATACTATAAACAGTATTAAGAACGGTTTATGGAAGAATGTTAATGAATAGTAATTTCATACTATACTCATAGTAAAATATGTAGGGCTACAAAATAAATTTCGTGTGGCCCAATCTACTACATCGGTGCGCCTGTTAATTACTATGGCGGACTCATAAATATTTCAGATAAGTAGCTAGAGTGAAGTAAGTTGATAAAATATGCGGGCTCACAAATTTATTGTGTCCAAATTGAAATTACTTTGTACATTTACATACTGTGTGCATAAAGCCGTGGCCCCAGCATAGCGTCGCTCACTAGTATTCAATTTGTACTGAATCGTTCGTATGCATTTATTTGAAAAATACAAGTCATTAATATTTAAATTAGACGGCTGATGTAATTCCATCAAATATGTTAATATTAAACGAAATAATTCTACCAGATAGAAGGGGTAAAATAATTCTTGAGTTAGAATATTGAACGAAATTCAGCAGAAAGTCTATCACTTCACATCGGTTATTTCTCCATTCCCGCTGAATACGAAACTGGCTACAGCGAGGTTCTGGCGCTTACATTTTTATTAATAGTCACTTCTGTTTTATCTGTGTCAGTAAGTCAAATATCAACACTTAAAGAAGACAGTTTGTACAAAATGTTTCCGTTTAAAGGTCATGACCGCAGCGCCCAAATGCAAAATAATGAAAAGAGCATTATTAAAAACGCTATGGAACCTTACAAAATATTAGTCGACTAGATGTTTGATGTGAACCCGGCGTCATAAACTTTCTTCGATTATGCGCTATTATTGTCAATTCGTTCTTATCTCGCGGAGAAAGCTTCCGATAAAGGAAAACGTGGGAGTGTTGCCAACGAAAGTATACAAAACGTCAACATTACAATACAGCCATTCAATTACGCACAACGTTTCTATTGGCATATTGTTCTTTCATATAATTAGCTGAACAATCATAATTGTACATTTTCAACTGTATGTACACCGGCAGACACCCTAGACAAGCGGAGCTATTTCTTAGTGTAGCGAATTAAACTCTCCGCTTTGAGCTGAAATGTAAATATTTATTAGTAACGCAGTTAGGCGCCCGAAAGTGATTTGTACTCGAGTTATTAAGTTATATTGAATGAATTAAAATCAGCAGGGGAAAATTGTTAGAACATATTTCGGAATAATGGGTTATTTAGTGGTTTACATACATGTTACAGAGAGTATATTATATTATTTATGATTATTCTTCCTACCACATTAGCTCAGTACTTGTGGTAAATTCGGTCGATGACCTATTTCATTGTATAAACTACTCCTGTCATATTCCAGGAAAACAAAAATCAACGAGAAAGAGCAGAATACATGAAAATAAAAAATATAACCCCTCTAAGCTTTAACATTCATGTAGACACAAATAACACTTAATCCCTTCCACCACATTTATCGCAATATTATCAAACATTGCCCCTGTGTTATTTCAATGAGGAAAGTATTTAAGACATAGAATCAATGTATTAAAAGAGACGTGTTATTTTTCGCAAACTGAAATAAAATATTGGAATTGCCTCTCTCTCTCTCTCTAATAATTCCTCACTGCTGAGGGTCGTGACACATGTCACTTGGGCGAGTCTTGCATAGCTGTTCGCCAGGCTTGCTCCGCCGGTGCTTCTGAGACATTCATGGCTAGCATCTTGCTTATTTGATCAGCTCAAGAAGCTGGTCTGCGGCCACGTGGTCTACTTCCATCTTTCCTGATCAGATAAATTATTCCAGGTTGTCAGGGTTTTTCCGCGCCACATGACCGAAGAACTGGAGACGTCTTCGGATGACGATGGTTGAGAGTCGCTCCCTTATTTTCATTTCCTCCAGTATTGAGTTGTGGGACCGAAATTCTGTCCAGCTTAGCGCAGCATTCGCCGCGAGCACTACATCTCAAAAGCCTCAACGCGAGAGTGATCTCCTGCCTTCAGGGTCGAAGTCTACGGCGCCATAAAGGACTATGGAGAAAACCAAACAGGGCAACCAAGTTATTTTTTGTCCGACGTAGGATGCTACGGTCCCTCCATATCTTGTTCATCCTGGTCATTGCACTCTTGGCCATTCCGATTCGGCGACGGATTTCCCTTTCACGAGTTGTTTTTCGTGAAAAGAGAGTCTGGATAGTTAAATTCCTGTACTGTTTCTAGCTCTTACAGGCCATCCTTCTGTTATAGTTTGCCAACTCTATCTACGAACATGATATTTTTAATTAAGGAAGTGTTAGTACCAAGTTTTAATAATGATGAAACTCTAGTACGTTAGGTATTTAAGTGTATTTTTTGACATGTTCAAAGATCGGAAACAATTCGCTAAGTAGCCGAGTGTCCTGCACTTACAATTATAAAGTGTTGGCGGTAAAAAGTGGCATCAGTTTAAAAGCGATTGTTGGTGAATGTCGATCGGCGCATTACAGTACAGGTGCGCGCGTACCCGCCTGACCGGATGGACGCGTGCGCACCGCCGCCCGGCAAGAAACATAATGCACTCTAAAGACCCCTCCTTGAATTATTCAATACCTTATCACATACTTTAATCACTGATTTTACTTATACATTACTATCATCCGTTTCAATTACCTTCGTTGAACCACTATTACGATAGTCGACAATACATCAACGATTTAGCTTTTATGGACTTCAGCCAAAAACCGACTTAGCACGATAAAGTTTACTCAGCTCATACACAAACCGATAATGTAATGCAATGTTCTTAGACAGCCGCCAGAATGTCACATTAATATTTATTCGCCGGCGAGTCTGAAGAAAAGTTGCTTCTGTTTTCCGGTACAGTCGTGATCCGAGTTGTATAGCATTCCGTAAATAAAAACCGTTCGAGATGTCCACACATGTTAGATATTCTTCAGAGTTAATTGCTACTTCTTATGGGAACAAGAGCGGCTAAGAAGCAACTCGCTTGACAATAAACGATTGCGGTCGTCAATGAGCGCTTAAATCTCACGGGGCATTGTTAATGTGCTTGCTTTATAGACAACTGTAAACGTATTTGATTAATGATACAGATAAGTCACGCTAGTACGTTTTATAAGGTGAATACTGAATACAAGCTTGGTTGAAGAAGCCTAGCTGAACGGCGTGAGAGCATTGTATCAAGTCAGTACTTAGTGGTTGAAGTGGAGGTGAGTCAGCGCAGAATGCTGACGGCTGACGAGCCACGGCTGACGGCAGCACTACAGTAGCGACGGCGACGGGAAATTAGGTTAACACTAGTGGCGCATAATTTGAGGCATATTAGCAGCGAATTTTAATTGCGGGGTAACTATTGCCGAATATTAACTAACAATTGTTGTGAGAGATCACTTCTGATGTAATGTTTATCAACGAAGGAATTTTTAACGATGTTTAGATATTTTACTATAAGACTTTTTTGGGGTTTCATGTCTCCATCAATTGCTCTAGCAACACCGGAAAATACGGGCACATCTGTCATATACATTTAAAAAAATGCCGGATGCACTTATTCGTGTACAACGACACTTCGCCGGAGTCCGGAGCTGCCGCATTAATGCCTGAATGAAATAAGAAGCTGTCCGCACTCCCAGTCGCCTCGCGCCGCCCCGGCCACTCACATCCTGAACGAGTTTTTATTTTCACATTTCAGCATTCATTCGACGTATGACACAAGCATCATACATAAACTTACGTAATAGACATCGAACAAAAACTGTGGCATTGTTACAACAGTGTAACAGAGCCGCTTTTGAAATATTGGATTTGTTATCTCGGTTTATTAAAGTTCTTGCAGCGTAACACTAGTCAAGCGTATAAATAAAGTTGGTACATATTTCATATTACACATGACACGATTCCCAATGTAGATCATGTCTGGGAAATACAATAGTTTGCGTTTTTGATACGACCTCCTTGTAGTTTTAGTGAGAGCAGATTTTCACTTTAAGTGATTGATGGAAACACAATAAACATTGAAATGTAAATATTATTATAATACTTATTTCAAAAATCCTTGACCTATTTGGATAGTATCAACTTTATAGCATTAACCAAAACTTGGGGTAAACCTTGGATGGAAATAAGTAGGTACTAATAAGGTAACCTATGAATAGGAAGAGTTTTCAATCAATTTAGATTTTTAAATCTCAAACTGCTTTATTATTGTTATATTTTCTTCTGACTCATAATGACTCAATGTAGTTCAAGATAAAACTGTGCAAATCTAAACTATAAAATATTATCTGAAAAATTGTTTGTTCCGTTTAAAACGTGACCTAGGAAACGCTGCCAAGTTTGTATTGGCGTGAAGTGTGACGGCATAACATAAACAAATTTTATTTCGGAAATATGCATAATTCACATTCAGACATAAAGTAAAGCATGTTTGTGAACTACCACGCCGTTAAAATATCTTTTTATAACGTTCTCGTAGACCTAAAAAGACAAGCAATGTATCTAATAGTTTGTAGTCGTCTCCGCTTTATTTGAAACTTGATGGACCAAGGAAAGGAGGAAAGAAAGGCAAAGGTCCAAAGCAATGCAGATTAGTAGAGCTTGGGCAATCTTACTCACCAACTGAAACGCGACAACAAATCTGTAAACGGTTTTATATGAGTCTCTACCACTTATCTGAATCTATAAAATAATCCCAACATAAAAGCCGTCAATTGTTTTTTATCAAAAATAAATCAGTTTCCTACAAGCGAGTATTAAATTTTCATACTCGTTACGCTTTCTAAACATTATTTTGTACCTGTTACGCTTTTACACAAGTAATTTTAATGATCATAATTAAGCGCCGTGTGTTTTAATTAAATGGACTGTACGAATTCGTATAAATAATTCATATTCTTAAAAAGCTTTTTGATTTTCACACGGCTCACAAAGCAGATTACATTCATGCGTAATGATTTGAAAGTATTATAAAGAATGTTCTGTATACTCCTCATACGCTTAGGCTACTCCAAAGCAGCTTTATCGCGCGTTTTAAATTTTCATCGATATACAAATTAAAATTTTTAACAAATTATTTTTCTTTTGTAATATAAAATACTGACTGCCTCGGTGGCGTAATTGTATTACAGCACGATTACAAAGCTGGCGGTTCAGATTCCAATCCCAGGTCGAGCAAAGTGATATTGGATTTTTATTCATTATTATGAGCCCGGATTCAGGAATTTGTGCCCGATGTGGAGATAGGCTCGCCTCCTATCATATTGTGAGACGGACAAGGTAAAATGTGCGAAGCACCACTGGCTACCCCTTCTTGAAAGAGTGAGTTTATATATGTATGTGTGTATGAAATACATGGACAGGGAGTTGGCAATCCGGCTGATGTGAAGGGAAACGTCGCTGTTCATGAACTTTGTAAAAATCAGGAAAATACCTTCGTTAGGAACTTTCTCTCAATGTTTAATAAAACACTTATTCAACCATTTCTTTAAAAATAATAAGTCATAGTATGAACCAATGTCCTACTTCTGATTACGAATATACTCATTCCTAGAAATAAGATTATTTCTCTTTTTATATAGAAAATAATGGTTTATCTTACAAGTTCCTCTAGCATTATCTCCGGACGACCTCTAGACTACCACAAACCGGGATTTCCGAAAAGCCAGACGAAGTCTCGCCAATCTTTGTGATATAATCACGCATAATTTGGCATAATGAGGCTTCAAATTGTTCGTAATTTGCTATTGGTTTATTGAATTTTGACGGAAAATATTATAAAAGATAATATAGAAATAAAATACAGGTTCGGATAAAATACCTATTCATACATATTTAGATATGATATCAATAAATTAAGTTGTTTTTTGTTTTACTACCTAAGTAAAGCCCCTTTAAAATAGCAATTTCAAAAAATATTCGGTGTTCAGTCCCAGGAAAACTCTCTTTCAAATAGAAAACTCCATTAATTACGATATTTTGGGCCTCTTTTGAATGATGGAAGAAAATAAAGTCTTTAACCCTATGCGCGAGATATAATGCATGTCAACGATTGCATACAAATACCTCCACATAACTGTAAGGAAGTGGAACGTAACAATTGAGCATCTGTCCCATCATTTGCTAAACAAACAATCCAGGTCCGAGCAGGAAGTGTCGGACAATCTTAAAACTGAGCTCACCCGTGGGAGCGCGTGTAAGTGCGTGTGAAATGCGCGCGACAATGCCTCGTGCACTGACGCACATAACGCGTGGAACAACTGTCACGGGAGACAATGCCGGGTAGATTTGGTGCTTGTTGGTCTACTGGTACCAAGACAGTAGTCGCGAGTTCGAATCCCAGGGCATACCTTTGACTTTTCAGGGTCTTGTACCTATATACAATTGATTACCACGCACTTTAATAATAAAGAAAAACGTCGTGAGAAATCATTGAAATCGCAGCAAGTTTTCTATGGTGTAAGAAGTTCGCGAACCTGCCCTAGGTCAGCATGGTGAACTATGGCCTACGCCTTTACCATCGATCTCTCGGTTGTAAAGTAGTCCTGTGCTTAGAAGGGGGGTATTATGAGCAGAATATAGCTTGGATACCTAACCACCCTCAAGTAATTTCGACTACCTCTGGAACCTCAGAGAATCCCAGCGCCGCGTCGTGTGTCGCAACGTATGATAATTATGTACAATGTTGCGTAGGACGCATGAGAACTGTGTCCTCTGTGCTCGATCACAATATGTAATTGTAACAATTTGACTCCGCTGCTATTTGGAAATATTGTTACATAACTGTTGCTAAGGCTCTACCATGAGAACTTGTGTCCACCTGTTAAGTTTTTGACGACTGTGACTAAGTACATTCTTAAGTGTACACTATACTCTTATGGCACCTACTAGATTGATTTGTGTAGGATAAACGAATAAGTCAAAGATTCAACCTAAGGATTTATCTGAAAATTATCGTTGCTACTAAAAAATATACATAACATTTGGAGATCGCGGTTACATTACCGGGTTTTGAGAATAATTGTGCAAAAAGAGAGTATATTTTCCCCAAGGTTAAAATTGATATTATTGTTATTAAAATAAATATTTCACAAACAAACAGAACTACGGCTTGCAATATTACACAAAATTTAAACATTTGACAATAATATCGCAACGATGAGTGCGTATTCTAATGGGTTTTCCTATTATAATCGTTTCATGACGCAAATACCACGAAGGTCGCTGTTATGTGGAAACTAGTACGTGAACTCTTTTTGATATTCATCACACATAATTTCCCCAGTGACTCTTGCATCAGCTACATGCGATATTTTTCTGCCATACGTACTTTTCCAATAAAATAATATTAGAAATGTAATCAAATTAAAATTCCAAATATAGATATGTATATTTATTCCATGGAAGACAAAAAGACAAAGCCTTCAAATTGTCTTTCGAATATTTGACTAGCTTAGTAGTAGAATATTTTACCTGTAAAAAAAATCCAAGTCTCGCAGCTGAGGTTTTCTACCGCAAAAAGTTGTGAGATGCATGTAATACCAAGTCGATTAATTTATTTAGTCCTTAAAGGACCTTCTATATAAAGTTATTACGTTAGTTATTACCATATCAATATTAAAAATTCTTTACGTTTTAAATAAATAGATCGACTTGGCCATCGCATGAAAACATAATGTATCGTACAATTTGTACATAATGCTGCTGGCCAAGTCGATCTATTTATTTAAAACGTAAAGAATTTTTAATATTGATATGGTAATAACTAACGTAATAACTTTATATAGAAGGTCCTTTAAGGACTAAATAAATTAATCGACTTGGTATTACATGCATCTCACAACTTTTTGCGGTAGAAAACCTCAGCTGCGAGACTTGGATTTTTTTTACAGGATGTTTTTGATGGGATCTCACGTCTTTTTGTAGAGTCCTACTTTTTTCCTTTTCGGTACTTCTTACTTCTAGAATATCACTAACGATTTTTCTTAAAGCCTCTGTCTTATGGATTTTTCTTATTTTTGTAGGTATCAATTTATCACAAATATAGCGGATTTGATTATTAATGTTCTTTCTTTCATTGTAATTGATTGATATTTTCGAGCTATTTAGTCTATTTATTTGCAAGTTTTTCTTCGTCATGTTTTTCTAGAGGAATGTTGTACAGTTTCATGGGCTGAATACACCATTTCCCTCTCTATATCCCCTCCTGTTATGCCTCATATATATAGATATCTATCTACAACTATTATTCCATTATATACGGGTACAATGATTCATTAACTGCAAATGTAACTTTGTAATCCTATACATTTATATGGGATTACAAAGTTATTCACGCAGTTGGTCTATCTAGAAAACTAGACCCAAATTATGAAATGTTTGAATTTTCCCTTGCTTTAGACACTAAACACTAATTATATTCTAAATTTGAAGATTCTATGTCAGCTAGAAGTGCCTTAGACTTTTGATGATCGGTCAGTCAGTGAGTGACAAAATTAAGAAATTTGACTAGTTACAATTCTTAAACTACTGGTTCAAATTGAATGAAATTTTAAATATACCATGTTTACACAATGCCTGCTTAGTAACTGAAAATTCAGGCTTCATGCTTTAGCCACAACGAAGTTATAGGGGGTTGAAAATGGTCTGAATTGCTTCGAGAAAAGGATGTTACGGCCTATAGCTCGACTTGGACGGGGGCTCGGCCGCGCCCCCAGATTTCCTAACCACTCTCAATAGTACTCTCGATTGTAGAGAAGGCCTTTGCCCTACAGTGGGACGTATATGGCCTGATGACGTAAGTAGGAGGAATTCTCATTTTTTTGTAGCTGCTCATGTGTAGCACTAAAGAAACTTATTCAAATAAATAAGAAAGCATTACGACTTTATCAATACGATGTAAGATTTCGCCACTGTTGTCCGCCTACGAGTCAAATGAACTGGTGTGAGCCTACCGCGCATTGCTTACTGCGTGCTGCTCATACATCACAATGGAGCCTTGTTAGCGAGCGACGTGACGAGGCGAATCATATCATACATATGACACTTCGTAATATTAAAATTAACACTGTACATATAGGATTTAAGAAACTCTGTTTCAAGAACTGAGAAAAATGTAAATAGTTACATTTTACTTATTCGTCGGCGTAGGCATATTTTCCCTCACATTATTCTACCTTATCGACGGTGAAGTACTTCCTTACTGTAATTTGTTGAGAAATAAACTTTTTTATAGTTTTAATTACAAAGGTATTATGACGATGTTTTAGTGTGTATATTACTATACATTTAAATCATTAATATTCCCCATTAATAAATATATTAACTATTTTTTAATTTAACAAAAATTAAACTTTTTTTTTTTCATTTTGTGTATATTTATGACTTTGTCAGTTAAGAGTTATTGGCACTTTGCCGTCGTTATATAATATTACCTTTTATAGTATAAAGAAGGAGGAGATTCAATGCAGTAATAAATAGCTATGATAGCTTTGAGAACGGAGATGCGTTATTTTTCTTTTACGAGGTGAAGTTCCTTCAGCTTCCATGCCACATGTCGAGGAGAGGTAGTGAGATGGATTTATCAGGTTCTCTGGCCTTACAGCGCGGCACCCAAATACCCTGTACTAACCGCGGAGTAAGCGAAGCTGGGTCCCTAATATAAAGCAATAAACACAGGAAAAGAGAAAAGAGAGACATATTTGGTCGTAGTCCAATAATGCTGTACCTAGTCAAAACTAAGTCTATGACTCAAGCGTTTATAAAGTGTGCTCCAGTAAGTTTACAAATTGATTTTACCACACTAATAGCCATTGTAAATATCAAGTCGAGCATAGACATGAGAACTACCATTTTAGTGTATGAGTAAACGCGACAACACTAATATAAACAAATACACGCTAAAAGTTATCTGTAATCCATTTGCGAAAGCGTGTTATTTATCGATGTTACACTAAAGTCAGCGCCGAAATACAATAACAGTCACCTCCGGGTCATAGTCCCCGTGAGAAGTATTATGATTAAGAGCCTTGTAACATATTCACAAACATATCATTAACATTTATCTAGCTTTTGTTCAACCGATACGAACTGTGATACAGCTGCGGATTTCATAACAGTCGTGGCCAATAAAATAGTGCTGCTCTAATGGTCAAATACCATTAGCTTAGGTGTGTTCGTGTGACATTTCCAGTGCACTAGACACAAGTGTAGATTATCGCAAGACAAAATTCTTCAACTAGTGAAGCAGACATTTTGCAATAAGAAATGAGAAGCGGTCAAAGGTTGCGTTCCCAATATCTTATAGGCTAGCGTTCTAAACAAAGGTCCGAATTAAAGGCATGAAGTGCCGCTTGCAGTTCCGCATTGCAACATTATTGCATCGAATGCTAAGCACCGCTCGCTTTTATGATATCACTTCGCGCTAGCTCGCCAATTAAAAACCTTTATTTAAACAAAAATCTGTTAATTTATGAGTGAATTAGTAAATATATGTAAAAATAGAAAGGTATACGTACAATGTGACGGCAGTAATATTAACGTGCCGTAATAAAATTCTTATTGCCAAAAAACAATGGGCAACGGTCCCGCCTCTGCACTAATTTGACAACGTTTGCCGCATCATAGCGTGTCGCACGCCAACGTTCGACGGCAGCCGCCCGTGCCCCGCGTCGCGACCAAATCTATTACCTTCATGTTATGGATTTTGTTCTGAAAAGTCTCGCGCACGAAATACCGATGTCAAACACTATTTGCATATTCCATTAGCTACAAACTTATATCTGTAATACGCTCGCGCCCATTGCGCGATTGTTTATTTTATTCACTGTGATAGTCTTTCTGCAACTTTGTTGTGAAACGTTTGAGAGTTTTAGCTTGAAAGGTTCATGAGGCTTACATATTAGGCATCTCTTTATTTTTGTAGTATACTAAACACTTTATGACAAACGAAAGGATGTAATGCGTTTTACTCAGAATGTCTACTCGGAGTTAACGTGAATCAAACACGTCAATGTTTATGGATGAATAAACACAGTCCAATCATATAAATCCGCATGAACTTCTAACCGCGTTTTCAAAGAATTTACACAGAATAAATAAATACAAGTTATTCTCGTTGCGAAGAAGGGAGCGACGCGTCGTATAAATTTATCCGCCCGTGGCCCACAACTCCTCACAATAAAATCACGCGCCGTAAAAGTTCCGTATAAACTGACAACAGTAGATAGATACAGGGTGTTAATTTTCTTGGCTATGTAATGATTATAAAATATGTTCAGATTTATTTGAAAATAAACTAAACCTATCTCAAGCTTCTTTGGCTTCTAACGAACAAATGTTAGGAATGTAAGAAAACGAATATAAACACCACTTTCGAAATATGCAAATACTGATATTAAATGAAAGCATTCAAAGCTGTTTGCCTATAAAAAATAATCGTGAAATATAATAACACGTGATGCTTATAATTAAAAGAAAAATAAATTTAGCTACAGTCACAAATCACATAATCTCGACCTGTCTCAATATGGCTAATGTTTAGTGCGAACTAGTCCTTAGAACCGTCGAGACGCCAGCAAAGAGAAGAGTTTGAATGCGACGGCGGCCGACGCGGATGTCGCCAGATTTAGCCCAGGAGCACGTCTCAGGACTCGGCGCGACGCCTAGACCGACCCTCATGTTATACAAGTCATTATATCTGCGCAACATTATGTATGAGGGTACAACTTACTTATTTGTCCTACAAAATTATTCCCCGTTGAACTAGGAACAATAAATTAGGAAAAAATTGAAGTTTTATAGTGTCATACATTATGCATGAATAAGCTTTTTCGCATTCATTTTTAGATGTTATTTTAAGAAGATCTGCGTTTAGCAATGAAAATACTGTGCTGAAAGAAGAAGAATCCTAAACTAAATAGTGACAACAGAAAATAGATCATTAAAATAGTGATGTTAAATATCCTTGACACTAACATTGACGACAAACAAGATAAGTATAAATAGCATTAGCAAAATGTTAAAACAACGGCGCTTACGGCTTTGAATAACAAAGTGAGTTTTTACAAGTATGTGACAACGCACGCGGGTCGTGGAATGTTGTGGTGCAGACTGCACACTGCACACTACAGAGTACAGACTGCATAATACACTGCACACTACTGCTCACTGCACGGTGCAGCTGAAAGGATAGTCCTTGAACCCGGCGCGCGTGCGACTAGCGGGCCGGCCTTGTGACCTATTAGTGGCCTTGCAGATGTGGCCGCGCTGCGCGTGTCGTCTGCAGGTGCCTTAACGCAATTAACTTCATTCCTGTGTCACTCGCTATCGAATTACAACGTTTGTTTACTTTACACCCCTGTAGCAGCTTCGGACAAGGCTAAATGGAAGAATGTATTCAAAAATAAGATGTTGACAATAACTTTATTTTGATATATAGTATGTTTAAAGCGTGACTGGTTTGTATGCAAACAATTTTAGTCATAAGAATCTGCAATGAACGGTGTTCCCCAGATATAAATCCTGTTGCTAATGGTATGCGGTATAAATAAACTCACTCTAGATACATTTCGTATTTGCATATCCGGTTGGTGGCAACCTTGCTTTTGTTAACAATTAATCGTAAGCAACTGTTATCTGTTGTGCGACCTTTTCTCTCATAATATTGTTATATAGGCATCTATCTTTATACGTTTTGCTTTCTGTTTGCAATATAACTATGTTTTATACATTCCGATTCATCTAGACTTTGTTAAACAATGCATCGAAAATCGTAAATGACAATATTAGACATTTATGTCATCGTCTAAGCATTTTGGACCTCTCTTCTGACCTCTCTCTGATATAACTTGTAAAATATGCATATATTTAGATGAAAAGAATTAAAGAAACGCGACTTAATAATTATTTTTATTTTGCGACAATTAAATCTACTTTGTTTTAATTCAGTCTAGGAGTAGTAATTACGTCGTTTTCAGATCGGAAGTACTTAGTTGGAAAATACGAAATTAGAAAACGAACTTAAGGCTTACCAGCCAGTATACGTAATACGTATGTATACATATAAGGCGCCACTAAAGTAATAAGGCGATGAACTTTAAACTTTCCATTATCTTTTTTCATAAAGAACTCTTTGTAAATGATAATCATAACACAAAGATTATCGATACACAGTGACACTTGACGATATGTAAATACAAACAATGTATGACGCGCGACTTCACTTGAAACTTTCAATAGATAGCGCGCGTGTCTGTCCGAAGGAGGCACAGGCTACGCTCTATGTATTTAAAATGATAACACAAACATATTCCTGCCATTCGTAAAGTAGGTCTTTCATACTAAATAGATAGTGAATGTTGTGTTTAGACGGCAGATATAAAATTGTGTACGACCGTCGGCTGTGGTTCAAACAAGAAGTGTTTGCAAGAGATAGGAGTTATCGCCTGGGAACGTCAAACAGGCGGGCCCGAACCGCGTGCCACCGCCTCCCGACACTTGCACAACGCAATCACTGTACCCACTACCCATGGAACCTAACTTCTACTAATCAGGCCACCGATTACTTACCAATACACTCAATACTATTTTAACACAACTATAAACTATTATTTATTACTCAAATAAATTCAAATCAGACTACCATTCGCTATTGTTTCTTTTGATGTTAGTGTTTCGTTTTTGTTTGAAACAACGATAAACACAAATTATGTTGCGTGTGTAAATTTTGTTTTGGTGTTTGCGAATATTGTTGTTTGTATATTTTTTCGTACCGAATTGAATTTTGGGACGATTTATGTGTACTATTAATAACTCCATATTCAGAAACCGGAGCGATAAATCACTTCCCGAAACGGAACTGACTGCTCACGAATATCTTTGAAGAAATTCGGAAAAGAATTAGGATTGATTTATAAGTTTACTTCATTTTAATCATCATCAAAGTCATTAAGAATTTAAATATTTTTTCCATAATTTGATAAGTTACAACTATTGCTTCCGATACAAAAAATCATAAAACATCAAAGAAATTCTATGTCTTGAAATATCCTGGTGTTACTATTTTTGGTGTCATTCATTCACAATTTTGAAGCACATGAGTGAATTGAGTTGCACTTTGAGATCATTATTGCTCGGCGCCAGTTGTCGAATTAATATAATGAGACTCGGAACTAGGCGCTTATTGTACCCACGGTTGTTATTCTGTCCGATTGTATGTACGTCCGGCGCCATGTTTTGAAAAACGTTCTACAACAATGTTCTTATGCCTTTTCTTGGTGGTGACCCAAAACCTAGAAAAAAATAATTTACGGCCATGACCAACATCAATTTGATAAGGACAACTGTACCCTGATTTTACTGGTATTGGCGTAAGATTATGTGAATATACTATATATAGTAAAAAAATGTGGAAGTTTGCGACCACAAACTAGATATGCGTAGTCAAATCTATATGACCTCATAGGCTGCTTTTAACAGATCGCTGTGGAAACGCTTTGGTGAGTCCCGTTTCAGTAGGTAATTTACTTCCTTTGTCTGAAGATGTTGTTGATGATTTGGTATATTGACTTAGTTAATAATATGTTTATTTCTTGGTAAAGTCACGTCAAATGATACATAATCCATCTATGAGAATATACTCGATTCTCTTAATAATGTGTAAACTCATGCAAAGTGTCATACTTAGTATAAGACAGGACTATATTTATCAATATTCGTAAAATTTAAGTGAATTGTAATGAAAGGTAGCTTGTTTAGTTGTTGAAACAGTAACAAACTCTTATTTGCTCCGTAAGTTAATGCTCATTGCAAAGTTTATTGATTGAAAAATCCCATCCTGATAATCTGGTGTCGTCAGTCGGCATCGACGTTCCACCGGCCGGAATTTAGTGTTGCCAACAAAGGACATGCCCTAAATTGTTGCCGAAACTATTGAAATAAATTTTACCTACATTAACAGTTATAACATTTGACAATTCTATAATTAATAAGTATCTTAGTTTTTACCAACGAGTTATTACAACATTTTATTTTTGGAAAATATTCTTAAACGATCGTTATTATTCCTGGATATCAATTATTTTAAATATTTATTGTGAATTTAAAATTATAGTAAGATGCATTATCTTCTTGCTTATTAGTAGCATGTCGAAACGAACCATGACCTATCGTGTTTTATACCAACACGATGATCAGTGATAATCTTAAGTGACATTTCCTTTATACAACCAATCTGTGGTCCTTATAAATACAGGCGTGTCCTCATTAAATCAACCTACACATTTTGGTTATAGATATGCGTTTCTCACAGTATGGTATAATATAATACAAATTCACATTTCGTTAGGTCTTCTAATAGTTCTTGAGGTTACTTATATACGTTACAAATGCTCATGAACTTAGTCAAATAAGCCCTGAAATAGAAACGAATCCCAGGACTATTACTCCAATTTGTACGGGTTATACAATAAAAAAAATGATATTTCTCATATCATTATAATTTTTTTTTGTACTAAATATTGTGATACAATCTCCACTTTCCATTACTCTAAACGAAATAAGTTCGGCAACATTTTCGTGGCACTTGTGTCATTGCCATTACCCTTCTAGTTTACAGGCGTGAACATAAGCATGTATGCAGGCAGCCATATTTTGCACAAAATATGAACATTATCACATATGAATGACATAAGAATGACACAAATATTAGAGTTTATTGGAGCGTTCGAACGTTAATCGGCAACACTGCTGGAATGCAACAATCGTACAGGTGCGGAGCGCGCACACCTGCCGGCTTGTTCGCCGGCCCATGCGTGCGTGCGTACCGCAGTACCGCGGTAATTCGCGATACCCGCTCTCCACGCATTACATACGATATCATCGCTTATTTAACACAAAATAAAGAGAATTACTTTTATTACGTTATAAACAATGTTTTAGTGGGGCAATTGGAAAGAAAAAAAATATCATGAAATGAGTCAGTATTTTTAGTAATGATGAACTTTCGTAGTCATTGGGAAACAGATAAAACTTTTTTCCTACAATGTTTTACGTAAGATAGACGTGGTAGACACAAAATAACAGAGAGGCTACACAATGGGAAGTATTCTTAATTCACCACTTCTTCGAACACCCACAAGCCCTTACCTTAGTTAAAACTAATCAGTATATCAGTACTATATCATATATATGTACGTGTATAATTGATATAGCCTAAATAATGTATACCTATATTAAAAATAACAATAAATTCTTAAGTTTGTAAACTTACAGTACCATAATATATGTGCCTAAATGTGTGGGCCACACATATGTATAGTTGTCAATGTACGGCTTGTCCCGATTCGAACATCTCTGCACCGTTATTCCTGGAGATGGGTATTTTCTTTTTGGTTTTGTTTCCCGCAAAACGAATGTCTTTTAAACAAACTACGTACAGATTTCTCAGTTACAGTAACAACCAAATATATTTTATTTGGCGTTAAATTCCACAATAAAATATAATATAACATATAATTGGTAATGCAAATTAATTTGTTTTCATCCTCAATTTGCTCTCGTAAAGTTAATCCGTTTATTAATATGATAGATATTATTTACTAAATACTTATTATCTTTATTGCACACCACATTTTTATATAAAGATGTTATAATTTTATAGGAATGTACAATGTCAAATGTGGACCATGTTGGACACGGCAAAAAATTAGGAGAGAAGAGGAAGACATATTATTACAGTATTAATAATTAATATGGTGCAATCTCATAGAAATTACCATGTGTTGGTTCAATGTATAGTTGAATTGATTCAACTTAATTATGAATCAACTATTTATTAAACCAGCACATGGTAATTTGTATTAGATTTCACCAAAATATATAAACACAATATGAAAAACCAATTGACCAGATCAAAATTATTACTATGATGAAATGGTAAAATTAGATCCAATACTAAATACTAAAACATATCACATTTTCGTTTCACACTACGAAAGAGCTTTTAACAGTCGACCACCCATTTTATTGTGAACTCTCTGTATTGTGGTTTTCTGTTCAGAATCGCATTGAGAGCTTCAATACGCGCAATATATTCTTGAATAACGATTTATACCAAATGACAGTAATTGTCGATCCAAAACGAAGCCTGTGGTAGCTATTATGAACTGGTAATTGGTCTGGTATTATAAATGGCTAGTAGTCACTATTCATTAACAATATACATATTATTATGCAATATATAAATGATGACGTATGTTTTTTTTATAAACGTAAGAAAAACTAAATTTAAAATGTGCCGAGAAGACTTTTACTGACTCATAATTGAATTAATAACTTCTATTGTTTAGTTTTATAGATAAAAATTAATTAATTTGGAATAACAACAGGATTTCCAATATTAAGTGAAATTTACCGTTAGTCGTGAAACATACCAAAAAGACTGCAATACATTGACTAAATTATTTTCAAGCGTATATGGTTATTGCACAGTTAATACAAGCAATATGAATTAAACAAAAGTGGGACGCAAATCAAAATCCATTCGGCGCGTATAATAGCGATCTTGCGGTATATATTGCAGAGATGAGCCGCTATGGCGGAGGCGGGCAAACTCAGACGACCCATATACAACGCCTTTGTGGACTGCTGAGGGGTTACTCTATACACCGACACGAAGTTCGAATGTTCGAACGTTGAACGTCAACACATAAGACAAAAGTTTTCCACTTCAAAAATTTAATACTATCCTCTATGAAACTTATCATTCGCTTCGAACCTAGCATAAGATTGCGGCGTACGATACAGGATTCGAACATTTTGTAAAGTATTTAGACATATTCGTACAATTTAACGTTCGATGTTCGAACATTCGTCCTCGTGTCGGAGTACAGAGTAACTCCCCTGACCGGATATGAGCCGAGACACGTCATCCAATGACCCACACACACATATGACAAATCAATCTTCGAAATATGTAGGCCGAACTTCGCCACTGGCGCTATGACGCAGTTCTATCTTTTGGGATGTGTCAGACAATGGATTTGCATGAAATTGTGTGTGTGCAATGATTCGCGTGCCAATTACCTACTAATTTGAATCGTCTAATTAATTACAAGAGGATTAAAACGTTTTTATTAGTTCATGAGAAACTCGTCACCGCCACCTGATGTAATTCTATGTTTATTTTGAGGAAACTACCTATTTATGATTTAATATCATAAAGTACTAATGTCGTCGCATCTAGCTACAAAACTATTATCATATTTAGTCATTGCTACACAAATGTTACGGAACCAAACCACTTTTTTATACCAGTTTTTTCTATACCAAAGTGACAATCCCAGTAACCAATTTAAGACAAACGTTGACTTCTATTGACGTGAAATATCAGCATCCAATCCACATTATGAACGCTTTTGGCCTTGTTGCCTATTTTAAAACAAATATTTCGTGAAATTCGATGCAGAAAATTGTGAATTAACGGTTACATTCGAACGCAACGCACAAAAAAATAGAGATACCAGTTCAAAATCTAAACTAAGTATGACGTTTAATTATACGCTTAAAGACAATCTTTAAACAAATTCTTTCTTTGGCGGAGTACTTCAAACGAAACGACGTTCATCTCTCTGCGGCGAATAATCGCCACTGAACAGGGCTGTCCCAGCTTTAATATATTACACCCGACCAATAAAACGGATCAAAGCGTCAGTCAGAGGCGGCTCATCCGAAAGAGCGCTGGTGCAGTGCACTCCCACGAAAATTACATTATACTTAGCTAATTAAATAATTTATATGTATTTATAATACATAAGATCCTTACATTACATTCTATATATTTACTTATTTACTATGCCTATAAAAATAAAATGCCTATATAGGTACATGTAGCGTCAATTTGTAACGAGTGGAGCGCCAGCGATTGCGATCCTATGAAACGAAGTTTAGTACGACTCTTAGTACTGTATTCAATGGGTGCGAAAGAGAGCATCGATTCGGGCTGACGCGTGAAACAAAAGATATCGTATGAGAAATAAGCGTAATCTGGAGCGCCGCTCACGCGTACGCGAAATATTACTCGTATGGCGCAAGACCGTCTCAATGCATTATCACTACATTTTTCTAAATAGATAGAGTGATTTAATAGGAAGGTTTACATGTATAATAACATCCATTAAATAGTGGAGAAATACTGTTATTTTTGAGGTTTCTAATGTGATGTCGTTAATTATATTTTTTTTTCCGTTTACATTGCAAACGCAGGCTGAACCCTACGAGATTTATCAAAATAATGTACTAATAATTTGTACACATTGAAAAGGTCTACAGAAAACTCCGCGATGGTATATGTCTATCTCTTCTGGATATACCACAATAACATTTTTTTGTCATTTACTTTTTACGACAAATAATGTTTAATTTTCGAAGAGATTTTAACCAATACAGCATTAATCCTTATCCAATTAAATAGCTTAAATACATTGTTGATTTAATATAGATCTATATGGTCCTTTACAGCACAAGATTTAAATTAATATTTTCGAAGATATTACAGATTTAAAATTGCGGGACGTAGCGCTTGCGGCGGTACTGGCCGGCCGGGGCGGCGCGGCGGCAGCGTGCCTATATAGGAAGGTTTATATGTATAATAATAATACGTACATATTATTATACAGAAATCTATTTTTACCCGGGCCGCTAGTGTATGATAAGCATAGAAAAACGCTTAATTAATTCCATTTCTGATGTTCACAAGAAAGTAATAGATATCTTCGCACGCCAAAAAGACCGGCGAATGTATTTTGTATACAAATAAAATAAATAGTAAGCTCTAGTTTTCAGGTATGTTTTTGTGAACCCCCATCAAAAAATTTCACGAGCCGCCTCTGGCGTCAGTAAAAGTGACTTTATTGATCCCACAAATATTTAGAACATTTTAAAAGTGAATTAATAGGTGTTTTTCTTTCAAATTATTGAGAATTTAAAATGTCTCAAAGTATTTCATGACAAAAACTATGAAAATATTCTAATGTTTCCACATAAAGTTTATGAAAATGAACAACATACATAGTTATTTATATTCATTTAAGTTTGATTTTACAAAATGATGTGAAATTCTTTGGCGTCTCGAAATGTTGGGTAATGTTCAGTTCTATTCCTTTATAATAAATCTCCTTAGATGTACATTGTACAGATACCTATATATTACAGAAAACTTTATAATATGATAAATTCCCGGAAAAGTAAAACTTAATTATGTTATGTTATAAAGTTATTCAACTAGGCAAACTTGCACGTACAATGAATCGGATATAGTTATGGTTCGCGCCGCCGTCGTCGGCGAGTTGGCAGCCCTGCGCGTATTGTGATTCCGACTCGGAAACCGCAAGCATTCCTGCCGCTTAACTCGTTAAGGTGTATCTAGACGGAGCAATTCGTGGTCTACTTGCGGTACTTGTTTTCTTTTCACTTATCGAAATATAAATGTATGCTCAAACGGTTTTATTGATCGATTATCCATCACTTTGTGGAAAAAATATTCGATGTTTGAATACATTAGGGATGAGTTCGAGCTTTTATCGACAGACCAAAGACCCGGCTATTATGCAAAATAATACATTTTAATAATAGAATAGGTTTTTATATGTGGTAGTTATGCATAGTTAAGCAGTGACCGGCGCCGGCGCCCGCGGCGTGAGAATCGCATTTATCGACAGCTCGACCGTGACAGGAGACTCGACCGTCACTCAGGAACTCGCTCGCAAAAAACTGTCACGGGAATGTCCAAATCGATTTCCAATGACTGCGATCGTTGCAACACTCAAATTATTCCAAACAAAACTCATCTCGGGCTTTATCGATATTTGATGAAAAAGGTGTAAAAAAGTTGAGAGGCTAATGTTGTGTGGTGAGGCGAAATGCGGTGTCGGTGAATTTGAAGCGAGTATAATAAGGTCGGCGATGGTGGCGCCTGCATGATGCGCGGCGCGGCGGTAGTGTTGCGCCGGCACTTAAGTTAGGGTTAAGGTGATTAAAAGTGGCTGAGTGGCGCGTGCCCCGGGGCTACCCGCCGGCCGCCGCACCAGCCGCCAGCCCGCGCGTATATCACATTCCAATATAAATTAGTTTTCGGCGCGGACGCCGCGCCGCCGTATATGCCGAAAAAATCTCACCGTAATCCAAAACAAAAGCTGCCATTTAATATTTCACTCAGAAGAAATTTAACAAACTTTTGGCTAATAATTATATTATAACTAAATACGTTTCAACCAATCAATTCTTGTTGAATTAAACAATCCGTTAAGTAAAATCATAATTTGCGCAAAATATGGAATAAGTTGTAAAAAATTATTTAATTCCCATTTTAAACGTATTTATTGTTTATTACAATTTGAATTACAGCGTAGTGCTCTCTATTACAATACAAAAGCACGTAATAAAAACACCTGAATACGAGTGTGCAGTTCGCAGGCATCATTAATTTAGTCGCATTCGAATTTACGATTGGTAATTGAGGAGTGCATTTCAAGTGGCCGCCGCTTGCGGTCACCTCGTGGTGGAGCGGTGCGGCGGCCGGCGCACGCGATGCGTCGCTTTTAGTATTTAGCAAAAGGCCCTGCTGAAACTGAGCGCAATTTCTCAGTTTCGCCCGCGGCCATCGCCAAATTACAACATACGCGCCGTCGGCGTAATTGCGAGCGCTCGGGACGCGTGTGGGAACACCGACCGATTTATTAAGATTTAATCGCGCCCAATTAAAATACGCACTTTATTATTACAGAACACAAAAACTGTATGTAAATTATTGGCCGAGTTACGTTCATTGTGGCACGAGTGCCGCCGCCCGCCGCTACGGCAGCTACGAGACGTAGCGCGTAGTGCGCGATAGGTCCACACAAAAACCACTATGTTTTCAGTCGACATAGTTGAAGTATTCACTATTCACTGTGTTTGACAAAGAGTTATAGGTGTTTTAGGTAAGATAGTATTTGTGGTGGTTGTATATTACGGGTCGGGTGTATCGGTGGTACAAGGTTTGTGTAAGTAAAGAGTGAGATCGCGACGATATCGACTTCCCACGATTGCGCGGACCTCCCCGGCGCGCATACATTACCACAGCACGCATTGTCGTCTGCGTCGAGGCCGCCACACGCCGCCCCGTGCCGCGCTCGGTGCCCACACGCACCGCAGCCCTCACACTGCACTCTGTACTCTGTACCATCTCCACTTGATTAACATTCAACATTAATTTAGCTGCAAGACTCTTTGAACACGTCTGGATAGTGGATACATTAACATCGCCTTTAATCATCAATGATTGTGATTTCTTATTTCAAAAAGATAATTATTAAGTAATTGTTTTCCACCAAAAAATTATGTCGAAATGCAGAGACCACGACGAACGACGAACAAAAGTCATTAATATAATTTTGGCTCTGGCATAGTCCATGAATGAAAAGACCCAGCATGAACATGTAAAGAATCCTGTGTTTGCACTCAACAATGCGAGCATTGTGCTTTCTATCCAAACAAGGTTAATGGAAATGGTCAACACTTCGGTCTTTATTAGTGTTGATGGTAGAAGAGGAACGCGGGGCGCATCCCGATTGCTCCAAAATCAGTATTAGCATGTTAATGAAGGGGCGTGCCTGCGTTCCGGCGTGCTTGCCGCGTGCGGTACCACACAAATCACGTCCCCTGTCTCCCACGCGGCACCTTCGCGCCTCCCTAGCGACCGTGATACATGCGCTTTTTAATAACCAATTACCTACACCGTATATTTCAAACATCACCCTATAAATCGATCGAAATTATTGACAAAGTGGTCACCCTAATGCTCGATTAAAATCTTTTTGTATCATGTTTTAGCGTGCAGTATGAAACGAAATTGTACAGATTTTAAACGCAATAAAACATTACTTAACACAAAGGTAAATACTACATCGGAAAGCATTTCAAACTCTGCAGCCTAACATACTTAAAATGTGTTAAAAAAATGTAAGCGATATTAATCTAAAGGTGAAGGATGATCAATAATCGGTGCGGCGTTAGACCGAAGCAGGAGCAGGTATGGTAGCTGAATTAACATAGTAACGAAGGGGCGTGTCGGCCGGTAACTCACGCCCCGCACAAAATAAATAATTTTACCTCGGGAATGCGGCCGGATAATGAACCACGGAATGCCGACCAGCGTCCCACAGATTTGAGATTCAAACGCGATGACAACCTTTAAGAGAGATTCTTCTTTATGAAGTGTTTCCAATAAGTTTTTGTACAAATCACCGGGTCTAAGTTATAGCGATTTGAATTACCCTTCTGTTGTTTGTGGTAATGTTAGCAAAAATCGATTTGTTTTTATCATGATTTATGTTTATCATTTTGGTAATAAAATTGAAATAATTATCGTGACTACAACAGCTGTAAAGTAATCGAAACGTCGGGAAGTTAAAAATACAAAAATAATCGTAACTCATAGTTTTATTTCAATTCATAACATTCGCGTAAATCTAATAAACCATTACATAATATATATTAAGACCTATTCGCAACTAAAAATTACATTGGACAGAAATCAAGACCACTTGAATGTCCCAAATAGAACAAATCAAATTGTTAAAGGTCTCCCGCGCTCGTTCCGTACAATGTGTTTTTGCGGGCGCGACCTTAATCCTTATAAAGATTAAAGTCAAGATCCTCGGACGTCCTTTGAACCTTGGGGCAATCTATATCATCCTCTAATTTACACTTGCCGGCCAATTAAGTACTCCAATAAAAAACGCACAGGATTTGTTTTACATACTCATTTGATGAAGAATTTTAAGTGGATCAAATTATACTTATAATTTGGAGTGTGCGAGATTGGTCGGTGAGTAAAGACTAAGAACTTTACAATGTAACTTTAATATTCGTACAAAAAAAAACTTTAAACTAACTCCACGGCAATTTACGGAAAAAATAGTAGATTTTATTAAAATAGACCGTCAAACGATTTAAAAGGTCTAGGTGTATTGTATCCCAAAATTATTTAGAACCTTAAAATAAATGTTTCTCAAATGAGTCCGCTAGCTAAGGAGCGTTTCACTTTAGAGAATATGAAGTGAAATGAAATTCGTGTATTGATCATGTAGGTAAATAAATAGCTCTTATGACAAGTCAATACATGGCACTTATTCAATATTTACAAAATAATTGCTTACTCGTATATTATGACATAAATTAAATTCATTTAGTTTTAGTTTTTGGTAGTCGTCGTATTTATTATTTAATAAGGGAATGAAATAAAGGCTGGTATGGATGTGTGTCGTGTGGCCGGTGTAGTAAGTTGCGCGAGGGTCGTGCGTGCGGTGGGTGGCATCGACATTTGTCACTGCAGACGTGGAGCTACGCTGCAACAGAACACACTACAGCTTACCAGTTATCTGTTATGAACAACGATTCATCGATGGAATTTGTGTTTTACTTATTCAATTGTATTTTGACTGAAGTAAATGATAATTTAAAAGCTCAATAATTCAATGAGATTGTAAATGTCCTAGTCAGCTAAATAAAACATTCTAGATTGTAACGCGTTATAGCAGATATTATTTGTTAAAATGTTTATATATACATACATCAACACCTTTTTCGCAGAAGTGGTACGTTTCCACGTTTCACCTAGAATATTCCGTCCCAAGATGCATTGTGATAGGGGGCGAGCCTATCGCCATATCGGGCACCAATTCCTGACTTCTGGCTGATATTGAATAGATATTGAATCCACTTTTTCCGACCGAAATTCACTTTGGCCGACCCGATATTCGAACCCAAGATATCTACGTTGTAATAATTCCGTAGCACAACTTCGCCATCAAAGCAGCTAAAAATTTATTACATAAAATATGATAATAGCAGTCGGTAGATAACGTGGTAGAGACTACACGTAGGTATATCTCTAATTCAATACTTTCACATATACTTTACTGGTGGCAGGTCTCTGTCATGTGAGGGGCTGGCTGGGTAGCTACCACCGCAATGTCTGTTTCTCCCTCCAAACAGCAGTGTAAATGCACTGTTGTGTTTCGGATACAAGGACATTGTGGCCAGAGTAAGTACTGGACATATTGAGTTTTAACTTATATCTCAGGATGGCAAGCGCAGTGGAATGCCAAGCATTGCTTTGTAATTCACGGTGTTGTTTGGTTTTGCTACTGTTTATGAGCGGTCATAACGCTTACTATTAGGCGAACGGCATGCTCGTCTTACCATTCATTCCAATAAAATAAACTCTATACTTACAATTTTGAATTTGCATTTTGTTTCCCAAATAGTTTATAAATATTATATTATATTATGTACAATTCGAAATATGCTAGTTAGAAGCAAATAACTTAAACTTATTACTTACAATTACACTCGCAGTAAATACAATACGAATCGTTTTTATAGTACTCCCGTGTATTCATGTCTCTACCAAGACAGTTGAATTAAGATGTTTTTATGCCGCATCCACAATTCATAGATGTGAGATTGAAAATGGAGCTCTTGGTGGCCACTATCGCGGCAAGAATCGAGTACTCTATGCAAATGCAGTTTTTGCCAGCGACCAATTGAGCAGTACAGCCGAACCATCTCCGCTGGGTGGCCGGGCCCGCGCACATTCCGACACAAATTGAACAAATATACAATAGAAAATAAACACTTACTCCAATATTATTGCGCTGTTGCGAATACTTTTATTTACCGTAAGGTTATTCCGCTGTGGGACGTGTTTTGTGACAAGGCCTTTACTCAATTTCAGTTTTACGTTTGATGTTTATTTTGGTGTATTAAGCTATAGAGAAGCGTTTTTTTACAGTAGAAGTTAGGTTCATAAAGATTCCATAGAGTTGGTATTGTGTTAGAGAACATAACAAACAATTCACAATACGCATTGTTACTCACTATCTTTTTTCCAAAACAAGCAATTTAACAACAATCGTAGAACACGAAATTACACAGTGTTTATTATAATTACATGTATGCACTATTCACACTTTAACACATTATTTGCGTAACAAACTATTAAGTACTAAAAACTCTTTAAACTAAGACTGGTGGTGGGTCTCTCATATTTGAGAGGCCGCCTATTTAAGTAGCACCGCAATGTCTATTTCTTCCGCCAAACAGCAGTGTAAATGCACTATTGCGTATCGGTGTGAAGGACATCGTAGCCAGAGTAACTACTGGACATATTGAGACTTAACATCTCATCTCTCAGGATGGCGAGCGCAGTGGAATGTCAGGCATAGCTTGGTAATACAATGTCTTGTTTGGTTTTGCTACTGTTCATGAGCAGTCGTATCGTTTTCGAATGTACGGTGAACGGTGAAAAAAAAGCTCGTTAAACTTTTTAATTTAATAAGTAGTATTGTTTAATTAAAGACCTCCTGTATCGTAAACGCATTATGAAGAGGATGCCTCGTATATTATGCATATATTCATACACAAAATGATTGTTCTATATGTACAATAAATGTCACTAATTGTATAGAGGCACAACAAAACAGCTCCACCCAGCAATAACGAGTTTACATATTATAATATTCAAAATTGCTCTCAACGACTGAGTCATCCACACTCGGGACCATATATTCAATTTTCCTTAATATACAGTTCCAATGCGAAGGACAAATAATATAATATTGATGAAACGAAAATTGGTACAACCATACTTTATTATCAAGGCTTTTGTTTGTGTTTTGGGTATGATTAATATGAAGTTTGTAGCAGTCCAAGTTATCATATTTATGTCGCAATAGATTTATCGGTTCTGTATGAACATTTTACTTTTGAGGTAGAGTCTCTTCATAGCTAGTACCGCGATATACATAACTAGGCCTGCCTGTGTAAATAAGAAACAATTTTTAAGTTTTTTATCTTTCGGTATACTTACTTCTACTCCGATTTCTTCATAACATTCCTCATTAATTATGAATGAAAATGCACCTACGATCCTCAGGACTTCTGGATGTTTAAAAGGTCAAGCAGGTCGTCTGCCTGCCGCTGACTCCATCGTCACGCGTATATTATAAAATAAATACATAAAGAATCGTTTCAGTGAGACCGAACATTAAGTGAATATTTTTTGCGTGCTCTGTGCGACACGACGATAAATTAGATGCGTTGAAATGTTTGTGTTGTGGCGTGGCGGGCGCTGTCGCCGACGCCGCACACGCATACATTAGCGCACAATGCCGCGGGGGGCGCCCATTGTGTCCTCGCCCTCACAACACACGACAACACACCACCGGCTCATCCCGTGCTCCTGATGAGACAACCTGCAATTATAACATAAATCGGCCCGAAAGTTTGTAATTCAATAAGCTATCCCAAGTGTTTGCTAAAACAATCTAATTGACTGTAATTGAAATTGATATAAAAATATTGATCTAAACATGATCGCATTTTTGTGACTTGCTTACAAAAAATAAGATTAGCGTGACTATTAGTCATTTTGTGTTTAATTTGCCAAATACATTTAATAATAATTATATTTTATTAATTAAGCAATGTAACCTGTTACCTGTATGACATATGTATGTACATAGTACATATTTTCAGTACATAATTTTAATAGGGTAGAGAAACAGAGTTCAAATGAAATAAAAACATTTTGATCTAATAATAATAATAATAATGCAAATCCTGTAATAGCACATCTGCTGAATCAAAGCCTATGATGACATAATGATGAATAAATTATACAAAATATGTTTAAAAGAAACAAATATGTTTTAATTTTTAAATAAATAAGCAACCACAATCTTATCTGAACAATGCCCCAACATTAATTTTCGATAAAAATACTTTTTATATAGCCTGATGGGCGCATGTTAATGCGTCTGTGACAATGAGTTTATGGATGGCGGCGCTAGCACAATAATTGTGTTTCGGTAGTGCTATGCCGACTAATGAGCAAATAATTGTGCGGCAGGTGCAGCGCAGACCGAGGGCTGCACGCTATGCGCACACGCCAAACGCACCGCCCGCGCCACCGAAACAACTGTTACCGAGCACTACCACAGATTATAACAATTACTTTCATGTTTCAACCGGACATTATGAAGTCTTTTGTTTATGAAACATAGGTACTTCATTTGCATGGTAAAGATAGTAAAATACTATAATTGGTATATAAGCACATTTGTAAAAAAATATTTAAGTATATGATGATTGAGAAAAGTGGAGATCAATAGTCAACTAACTCTTTTGGATATAAACGTGACTCTGTTTGATTACCAGGGGTCCCACACTGATCTTCAGTGCTATGTTTATATTGATTCGTTATACAACCTAATAAAAATGAAGGCTACATTGAATCTATTAATTTAATCAACAAAATTTCGATAAAATTCGTCCGGCTGGGTAAAAAATATATAATTGCTCACTATGTTAGCTCTTCCTGTTTAGCAGTGTAAAAAACGCCCAGCTTGTTGCAACACTTGTACGTTTTCAAGACGTATCGATTGACGGCGGCCTTTCCAAATGCATGAGCAAATAGCAGCTGCTTGATGAACCTGTAGCGAATAGGGAATATGCATGCCATTTTTTTATATTTTTAATCGATTCTGTATGTCATTACATTACCAGAAAAAAATATAAGGCTTTAAAAATATCAATCAAAAAAGTACAAAAAAATAATAAAAACTGCTATCAGTTTCGGAGCATTTAAACGCCATTTTGGCGCGACCTCGCTGTGACGTCAGAGTCTACTATGTCAGCAACGTAGTATTTGGATTAAGCTTCTTTTATTAATTGCTACATAACTGTATTTCGTCACAAAATAATCAAATTTTTTTTTATAATACAACAAAAACACAAAATAACTCTTAAACAAACATAAAACAATACACCTAACAAGCTAAAACTTCATAAGATAGTGTACTTTGTCGTCACTTTCCTTTTCAAACGTTTCGAAAAAATTGCGCGGCAATTTTGAAATGTCAGTTTTTAAGTATTTTTTTTACCGATTTAGAGTTGATGAATTTAAAAAAATATCTTAACTATATATTTCTATATCAATAAAGATTACAATAATAAATATTTGACTTATTTTGGAGTCTCGTGCATATTCCCTATTGGTGTACATTGTTGCACTGAGGGCACTTGCATTTTTCAGGTTTACTGTATGTAAAATATTTTCAAATATGTATTATAACTTGATAAATTAATAAAAATGCAGAATGAATTTAAAATCTTTTTTTAATATGAAATGCAAATGCATATGTCTATACATTGAGTAAGAAGATTTTTTAGCAATAGTAATATTTTTTTATTTCATTTTTATTCTAGATGGCCAATCAAATGATCTATTATTTATATCAATGTTTAAAAAAAGATTGGCGCCTTTCTTAATTTCTCACACCTACATTTACCAAAATCATATTAATATATTGACGCTCATAGTAAATTCAGTTCAATTTGATATTTTTTCGACATTAATTTAAGCATTGTGTAGATGCATAGGTCCATTTACATAGCCCCCCGACAAGCTGTTACAGCAAAAGAAACTGTTTTTTATGGACCACCTGGCTCGCCACCCGCGCCATCCTCACACACAAAAAGCCCGAGAAAAAACGTCATAATATTTGAATATTATTATAAAAAACAATTAAGGGTGCCGCACGTCACCTGTCGCGGGCACGAGATACACATTTGCATAGAGAAACCTATTTTTAAGGCTGCTGACACAGAGCTAGTGCGAGAGCGTAGGAAACTACTCGGAAGAAGCAACCCTCAGTTAAATTATCCTTTTAATTTGCTGTGCAATTCACATTTTTTTGCTAAAACAGTGAAGTTTTTTTTTATTTTATCTTTTGTTATTTGTTAAGTTCGTTTCCCCGAACCCCGAGGGCTCAAATTAAATTCTAAATTCAAAACCATAACAAAAATTAATATAATATTCTATAATCTTATTTGACGACTTTACGCACTGCAATTTCTTATCACTATAATTAATTATTTAATGAAATATTCGCTGTTCTTCTGTGTTATGGTATCACCCTTACGAAGATTTGACGACACTTTATATTTTTTACAAAACACCTTTTGTCATAGACAACACACGGTCTATCTGCGGACTCATTGCGATTTTATCTATCAAATAAAAGTTTCTTTTGTTATATCACTTTCATTTTTGTTTGTCGATTCGTTTTAAACGAGCGATACAGATGCTCTTGTAGGTAATCAGATTATCTTTTAGAGGCTTCTGTCGTGTGCTTCAGGTTGTTGGTGATAATGATACTATGTAACGTAATGTAACCTTTTGGTGTACACGGTAAATAGATTAAAGTGCATTGTAGGCATTCGTGTAAATAATCCGATAAATATTATTGGAGAACAATAGGCACGGAACGTAACAAAGTTTTATAACTATACTAGAATACACTCAAATTATGTTCGAGTAAAATATTTTATACTACAATTGAAGAAAAACCAATGGCATAAACAGTCAGCATCGAGTTTATGGCCCATGCCATGGGGCATGGACTACCCTGTTTGCAAGTACCTATGCTTACGTTGTTGAATTAGAATTAACTGATGAATACACATAAACATGTAGTTTAAATAATGGAACGGCACAAACAAACCAACAGGCACATTAACACGTTATTGTCTATTCTAAATCGGCTAATCATCGAGTTGTCAGAGTGAATGTAAACGCCTGGCCATTGTCGGCCGAACAATCTCGTGTTATGGATGCCCCCTCGCTGACTAACTCAGAACTAGACGAACCCATTCATTTGTTTTGTATATGAATTGTTTAGATGTAGAAATGTCGCACCAAGTTGAATAAGGATGAATCAACCGTTTGTGTAAACTGTGTGCATCTAATGCTTATGGTAAATTACTGGTTAGAATATTGCGTAAAATGAATCATCTGATAAGTAAAAAGGGTTGTAACCAGGGTAGAGTCAATAATAAAATTGTAATATGATTAATAAAAATCTAAGTTAGCGCCTTACAATATTTATAATAAAGAGGCAGCGCTGTCATACATTCGCGTCTTGAAAAACGTGGATATTTTCTTGTTCGTAATGTTGGTAGCGCTCTTATATTAGTGGAAATTGAATTAATTAGTTAGCAATTGCTATAAATTCCTTTGATAACCGAAATTATATTTGGCTATTATCCTTTTAAAACGAGTTTGAGTGAAATTAAATAGCCCTAAACTATTTATTTCTATTTTCCAATTAATATATTTATATTAGACAACCTGTCAAATATCAGCCAATAGGAGGGCATAAAAAGATGGCCTCGCAACAACGTTTTTATCTACGTTTTTTAAGTACTAGCGCTCCCTCTATATTATAGATACTCTAAGGTAAGCCCATGCAGAGCACCTAAAGAAACCACGTAGAATAGTATGTGAAATCAATAAAAATAGAAAATAATTTTGAAAGAGCATGGAGCAGGTTAAGTTGTCTAGTTTTATAGATTGCATGAGCGTTTAATACGATGTGCGCACGAGTTGCATAACGTTCATAAAAAATAGTTTCCTTAAGCTGCACTGTAACCGCCGCGCGCGCCGCAAATTCCGCGGTTTGCCACTGAAAATTATGCCGCAATCTTAAAAACATCATAAAAAGTGCCCGCTCTAATATTCAATTTACAACTTTATACGTACAAAATAAACGCTATAATACATTAACTGCGGTGTAATGGAGGCGTTATTATACGATATTTAGGGATAAGCAGGTGCGGCGGCCGCTTTGAAATCTGTGATGACCACCGATCTGCGCATTGATACAAATTGCCTCGTTATATACTTACTCAGTCGTTTCATATTGCCTATACCAGCGAGCGGCCAAATTACGTATCGGTGCGTTTGTTTATCGTAACCAATTCTATAGCAACGCATATTGACGTGATTTTGTTGGTCCAACAATGACGTAGTGCACTCACAAATACAACGAAATGTTTATTGAAAAAAGAATTATGTATATGCTAGTATGATCGTGACTGGGAATGGCGTGGTTACAGAATGTTATAAAAATAATTCTGAGCAAAAACTAATTGTGCTTAAAGGTCAAACTAAAAAATACTAAGTACTTAATTTTATTAGACCTTTTTTGTTAGTTTATTATTAAATTTACACAGAACTAATAAAAACCCAATTCACATTTGCATATTATAGACCATAGTCAGAGTACATAGGTAAAGAAATTAAATCATGTCTATACCATGTAAAAAGTTTTTATCTATTACATGTACGTCATGCAATCAACACTTAATATATTCAAACGCTATCAAGGTTGATCTACAGCACACAATTGCTGAGTTGTTCATAATTTATGATAAGGTAAATTAACAGGTCTTATAACACGAAAATCGTTTAGCAGACGTTGACATAGAGTCGCGTCGCCTCGAGCGCCGCGTCACGCGAACCTCGCCGACCATCGAACACATCCAGTCGATAATCTATCGTCCTTTATAGTTTCAAATTATAATATATATTAGCAGCCCGGCCTGACTCTGTCCCGGATACTGTTTTGACTCCATTCCACATCATTCCACTCCATTACACTCATGTGTTTTCCAAACGCGCCGAAAGAAGTATACATTCAGTAAAAAGTTCAAAAGCTTCGCTGCTAATTACTTCTAACGACGATATCTCAAAAAGTATTCATCTGATTGATATTGTGTAAAGGGTAATTTTAATCTGCATTAAATGTCTAAGCTAACTAACATATTTATTTGAATAAAGATTAATACTGAACTAAAGAAAATAGCTTTGAAAATAACCTAGTGTTTTAATTAAACAATTTGAACATAAATGTGGTTATTGTAAGTCAACCTTAAGCGATAGAGATATGCTATTGCGGACTTTTTTGCAGCATTTTTATAGATTTTAAATTCGCTAATACATTACTCAACTATATCTTTGCTAGTTTACGCGGCGTTCGCGTAGAAAGCTCCCAGTTGGCGAGATTATTTTGCGACCTCTTCAACATTTATCGCCGTATTTCTGCTAATTTACATAAAAATGTAATAAATTATATACTTAAACCTTCCTCAAGAATCACACTTTCTATTGTTGAAAACCGTATAAAAATCCGTTTGGTAGTTTTCGGGTTTGTCGCGTTCAGACAGACAGGAGGACAGAAAAACGCAGCCGGGGAGCTTCTTTTTATAATATGTGAGGTTATCAATTATGTTTTATTTGCTCTTTTGTCACTTTTGCTTGAGGTCGACAACTGATGCTATAACTTCTCTATTGAAAATATCTGGCGATAATTTATGTCAAAGTCGTGTTGTTTCAAAAATGTTCAGTGTCATCAAGATTCGTAAAATCTATAACCCTTTCAAGAAATTCTAATTTTCATGAAGAATAAAATTATTTTTAATGATGGCTTTCTTTTATGTTTGTTAGTTATTGGAATTTCTCAGTAAATTATTATTAAAGAAGCGGTCGCTATTACGAAATGTTACAACAATAATATTATTTGAAAGAAAATTGCAATGATAAATTATGTTATAAATAAGTAGATATGTATGTTGGAATACCTTAATATAATAAATTAGATTCAATGTAAAAGCTTGATTAAAATTAAAACATAAGTTTCGTCCATTTCAAATAGACAAGGCATGATAATATTCTATTGTCTGTATTCCTTCTGTTACATATCGTGTGAATGTGAACAATTTTCCTATGCTTACATATTTCTTTGTTAAATTTTTATTTAAATTCCTCTCCTATAAATATCTACTTCCTTTTGCATGATTTTCTAAATGTTCATATTAATGTATAGAGCGATCTGAGTGCACGTTAAGTTAAAGGTGATGCCACATTATGGAAATTAGAGTGATCGCTAGCGCGTGTGGATGTTGCATTGTGGTCGGTAGCGTGCTGGCCACCGCCGCGGGCGCTCGTGCCATTCTCGTTCCAATTTCGAATGCAAATTGTGTTTTTCCAAAACAGATCGATGGCACAACGAAACGGCTTAAAGAAGGCTCATCAGAAGTATCCAAAAAAATTTGAACTTTGAATATGGAAATATATCACGTTTTCATTGAACAGAAATGTTACATTAGTTTTAGCCCATCACCATACTTTTCACAGCATGTAATTGAATTAAAATAAACGTAATAATTCAAATATATTCGATAAATGATGGATTTCACATCCACAGATATATAAGAACATAAGCTCACGTCTATATTGATAATTGATAGATGGAAACGCCATAGCGTTACGGGTTATGACCCATGGGCATTATATTTAGCCTAGTAATACACGTATATTTAAATTAAAAAAATCCCGATTTAAATAAGAAAAAATGTAACACAGTTATTGTACTTCAAGATCATTTAAAAGCTCTATTTTATGTCAGCCTTCTGTAAGTATCGGTAGCTGTGACTTTACGAGTCCACATACTTGTATCCAAAACATGACAGGATTTTGACCGCTTGCGTGTTGGGAACATTGCACTGGCCGATACCCTCAGGATATTATTCGGCGAACTTCCCCTTTCAAAGATTACCTCGATAAAACGAGCAAGAAGTATAATAAGTGCTGATTGGGGAGGTTTCGACACAAATAACAACATAAACTACGCACAAATGTTACTTTCCTTTTAGGGGCTCTCTACTAGATGTCATTTGCCCTTTGAAATGATTTATTTTATCACCGAAATTGTCTCAAGACTGCTATTGGAGCCACGTGAGTCATTGACCCCTGTCACACTATGAAACCTCCTTTTATTATGTGGCTAACCAAAATACGTGTAGTATTGAAGTGCCCAAAAATTATGAAATTAAAAATGTAGGTACGTAGTTAACGAGTGCTCGCAATATTTCAAATAATTTCAGTCGCTTGAAATTACTTACACGCATTTAAGGCCTATCAAGCAACCTAATCAAAAGTTTTAGGTGAATTGTTTCGAGGTAAATTATTCAAACTATTCCACGACTAATTTAGGAACTTACATAACTTTTGTTAAAACTATTCGCTATTTCGAACTTTCGTATGAACTATAACAATGGTAATTACTGAAAAATTACCCAAATAGGTATTAAGTTTAGTATTTTGTTTCCATTCGGCTGTAAAGTAGGCTAATGTATAGCTAATGGCCTCTAGAGAAGCTAACGAAACGTACACTCCGCCAGGCAATAAAATAATTGAGTCCGGTAGGTCACGCACCCCTACAACCCCTATTAAACGGACTCGTAAATAATATCCAACCCCGTCATTAAATACTAAAAGGTTTATTGTTGGTTTAATAATTTTACGTGAAATTAATTTAATATTTTAATCTACCTACTGCTTAACATAAATTAAATATGGTAATTTAAATACAAGTTAATATTACGAACGATTTGAGCGATACTGTGCTTGTAGCATGTTCACTTAGGGTTTGTCGTCTATATTTTGTATTCAGCGTTAATTACTTTATCACTTTGATTTTATTTTTATAAAGCTTTTACCTACGAATCGGACGAACGCAAAATTGATTTCAGGCATAGACTACTAATTGTCCGGCAGTGATGCATAAGCTATAAATTTAATATTTATGCCAACTCCAAATATCTATTATTGGAATGACTTTAGTTTTGAATAATCCAGTTAATATTTCACGAATTTCATGTATCCAAACACAGCACACGTCTCGCCGAAATAAAGACATTCATCACGGTGGGTAAATGCATCGCAGAGTGCTGCGAGTACGTTGCCAGACGTTTTTTTCATACACGACATGAGCAGCGGTCATTATTCACTACATAAAGCGCTGCAGTTTTTTTTCAGCTCGAGTTCACTATACGTTAGACACGTGCTATCTTTTTTAGTCATTACTACGGGTGTAACGTGGTGTAATTTGTATGAATCACCTTCGAGTATGCATAATGATTCACTTGTCTTCGCACCGCAATCGCACAGGTGCCGTGAGATTGTTTCTCAGAGTTACGTAACAAGGGTATGTGATGATGCATGAAGCGCCGGCGTTAGACACCATGCGTCGAAAAACATAATTTATTGACGTCAGATCTAGGACAATTGGGTATTTCTATCCGGGGCAGACATAATCACGTTTATACTTATCATTTAATTAAGCCATGCTTTGGTATATCGAATCTGCCCAGATTGCGACCACCGTACACAATACTGGAAATCCCGTCATAGTGAGCCATACAAGTGTGTCAAGATCCGAGTTCCTACAGTGTAGTGGGTATAATGTACAAAATATATCCGGTATGAAGCCGACATATTTGCATCGTGAGTGCAGAAATAGTGTAGGCAAACCATGTAGACCATCTTACGCAAAGGAATACCTACTCCTTTTAGACTCCATTGCATTTATCATCCGGTGCATTATGACCGCGTTTTTATATAAAAGAATACTCAAGCAAGTAAACTTTATTACGTTAATCCCGTAAATAAGTTGTGTATAATTTGCTCTTTATATTTATTTCTTCTGTCCGTAACGTTACTCAGCTAAATTTCGACAACAAGCCTAAAACATTGAATAACTAATTTGACATTTACAAGTTGGTGCGCAAAATTACGTACACGAACTTTGATATGTACACAATACACATCAATAAAATCTCCCGCAGTAATAATGACAAGAAATCCAATGCCCATATAAATGGGAAGCAGAGATCCGTTTGGATTATATTATGCAGGTAGGTTGTATATTACGAGTATACATATATTTTTGTTTTAGATACAATGTTAAAAGATATAACAATATACCTACGACTATAGTCCATAATATGGCCAGCTCATATTTAATATACTACAAGTATGTATAGATTGCAAGAGCACGGTGCGTCGAAACCCTAATAATTACTGTTTCCAGATTGACTGGACTAAATTAGGGATCGTTTACTTTCCAAATCGTTGTAATTGCCGCCTTCACCGTCCGCATTACATGTGCTCGTACGCGTAGTATCGATCACGAGTCGATACGGCAGGCCCAATTTGTCGGCGTTACTAAATCACGACACAAAAGCGCCGCCTGATCTAAATCGATTTGTCCAAATTATGTGAGCGGCCCGTTGCTATCCTCTTTAAATATTGACCGCTTCTGAAGAACACCTGTGCATTCGCCAATACCGCCGTGCCTCAATAACGGTGCTATTAAAGTCGAGAGTAAATTTTGATAAAATATTTATATATTTTTTTGGAAATACACTAATAATAGTGCACTGAAAAATAATATAAAACTAACATTAGCGTTAGCGGTAGTCATAAAAACCTTATTATCGACAAAACACACGTGTAATACAAATTTAATATTCTTATACTACGTCCATATTAATAATAATTTCATTACGTAATTAACAACAATTAGTCGTATCGCAAAGTAAATTTAACATTTGTGTCATGTTAATCAATATCTATTAATATTCATAAAAAAGTTTATCATAAAGTAGTAAGCTTTTAACCACCAATATAATTTCCTTCCTGACTGGGGGGAACTGTCTGAGGGGAACAAGCTGGTTCCTGCTTGTATCAGCCGGAATGACTGGCTGTTTTGAGTAGATTAACAAATTTCTGATAATACCCCGGGCTGCTCCCGGTGCGCCATATGTCGGGATCCGTTACCTAATGTTGCAATCGCTTACCTGCATTCATACCGCGTGGTAAAATTGTTACAAATATTAAATGCTGATGTAAAATGTTACTATTTTATATATTTACGCGGCTTACTAATGAGTAAATGTCGGTATTAAATTATAGTAGGATATAAAAATAGTTTACAAAAATTAAACTGTCTTCAGAATTTTAAAAAGTAGAGAAATAAAAAGATTGTTTTATCAATCTAATGTTATCAATATGAGGTCGGTGCCAGTTCGACCGTAAACGATTATAAGCTATATAACATTATGGTACGAACTATGCAAATAAAACCACGGGCCATAACTATTAAGGCTGGCACCAGCTTACAAAAAATTTGGAAAAAGCTTGGACACCCCTACTTTGTCCCAAAAACTGAACTGATTTTGATGAAACTTTACTTCTCCTAAGTTGGAATCTTACTCGTTGTCTTCTCCTACGCAATCCAATCTAACGCATTTTTTTTGCGATCCGACTATATTTACTACATTTTGAGATATATGCGTTGATAAACATATATGTATACGCTTATGAAATTTTGCACACGTGTCCAGGAGCTAGTATAGATTGAGATTTCCAAAAACTGTGCATTTCTCTCATTTCTGACAGTACATATAGATCGAATTGATAATTTCCTTTTTGCGAAGTTGATTAGAAACGGTTGCCGCCGACTTATAATATGAAACACCATTTCTTGTGTTGACCTACATAATTAATACCTACTAACATACATAAGTGTGCCATACGCATAAATAAGTGTCCTGGGAATATTTTATTTAGTATAGTTTTCCAAAATTAATCTAAATATTTATTTACCTACTTACTTATAACATACAGTTTTTCTATCATGTATCCAAATTGCGAAGAGTCACAATGTGTATAGTACGCATTATTTATATCGTTCCACAATCGTAACAAGGTCCCCAGCCTATTAGGTCTGTATACGAAAATTAGGAGTTAGGTGCTAAACACATTACCAAAGCCACCTCGCCAAATGGTGTTCATAATGGGCAACGATTTGTACCGGCGCCATCTTGCGAATAAATATTGGTCGAATTAGCGGCCCCCTGGCGTCCACCTGCCATTGTTGCTAATAATGCTAATAGCCCATGTGTTGATGTATTAAAAAAACGTTAATAAAGCGTGAAATGTCATTATATTAGGGATCAAAGATGTGCCGAACCATCTGTTTATTTTTTTATGATCATGTTTGCTTGGTAGCCAATTATGTGCCCTATGGTTCAACATTGTTGACCATTTGCGTCACTAATTTTAATTGTAATACCTACTAACTCAAAGTAAAAATGACTGATGTAAAATAAAAAATATTAATTAATCGGCTAGTGCCAATCTTTTAGTAAGATTGACCAAGTGCAAACGGAATCATAATCCTCAGCCAATTGTAAAATTTCCTTACTGTTAAATACTCCTTTGTGTTGAAAATATTGAACGTAGCTGAAACATCTGTTTCGGATTATTACAGATAGTATTTAGAAACACGGCGAACAGGTGTGCAAAGATAATAACGAAACAATAACAACGACAATCCGAAATTACTACGGGTACATGAGAAAAGCAGAAAATATCCTTTGTAATTGAGTAGTTAGGAAACTATCCGCCACATCTGGCGTCTTTATTGTGCTGTAAAGAATTCCCCTAATTTACTACTCGCCTTTGTTTTGCAAAGCTGCGTACTTACCTCATCAGTAACTGTAGTGGACGAGTACAAAAGAAATGTTAATAGGTAATTCATTAGGTAAACGTAATACATATAAAAAGTAACAAATTAAATTGTAAAAAATATGTTATTTACACTGATATGTTGTATGATGGACATAAGTAATTTCGTGCCCTATTACCTAAGTTGCATTCAAAGAGTTGTGCCATCAGGTTTTGGTTTTAGGTAGTTGATACTGCAAAAATACCCCCAAAGTAACTTATGTCTATAGCTAGGTCTAATCTAGCGTGTTAGTAAAATAACAACCGTTACCTACTATTTCAATAACCGTGTAAACAAAGATAACTAGCTGACGATTTTTTAAGGTTCTGGTCATGTGTCTGTCATCATCTGGCAAATAAAATATAGGGACGAAAGTATCAGCTTGTTACTTTCGTCCCTTCATATAATTGTGTTCGTACAATCTCAAAGGATTTTTTGTTTTATATTTCAAAGTATGAATATCCAGACTCAAGGAAGAATAATAGAAAGATAAAACATAGCAGAAATCCAACAAACTTTGATACTCAGTACAAGCTTGGGATCGAAAAACCAAATTGAAAAAAAAATAGATCCAACAAGTTCCAGAAATAACAAATAATCTTGCTTATTGAAAAATATGTTTATTTTTTTATGATATATTGGAAATGACAAAAAAAATTGAAAATAAATATATTGATAAACAAAAGTGCAGTAATGCCCCGGACTTACGTGATAGGTGGGACCAAGCGATAGCTGTGTAAGTCGAATTCGCGTAAGTCGGGGTTGAATTGTGCAACTCCAAAGATAGTGTTTTTCTTTTCTTGTAAGGTTCAAAAGACTTGTTATTTGCTCTTTTAGATGACATAATTAAATATTGAATCAATAATGTTTACGGCGTACGTAAAAAAATCCACGTGGAACACGTTCGAACTTGTCGTAAACCGAACATTGGTAGGACAAAGTGGGAAAGAAAACCAATGTGCTAGAAAAACCGCGACACTCCGAATTCGCGTAAAACAGGGAAGCGTAAGTTGGGGTATAACTGTACTTTTTGATGGGAGCACGGTTGAGTGGGGTTTACATAACTATGAAAATCTTGTTCACTACTCTCTGCTTCCAATTGCCGCTAAAGGCATTTTCAGTCGAGTGATCGACCACCAGGAATACACAATTATCTTCGACAAGTCAAAGATGTGTGCCTTGGAGTTAATCCTTCGATAACTAGCCCGACTCGCTAACAACGAGGACACCCGATCAAACTAAATTTGGTTAATCTCAGGGGCGTCGCCAGCCGATGGCCCAGGGGGGGAGTAAATAATATGGAAAATGAGAAAAGTATGAATTACAGATAAAATCGAGTGCACATGAAGCTTTTCAGACGGTCAATATTATTGTACAATAGTATGGTATAATATGCAAAAAAATACCGTACAGTAGGCAAGTAAAGTCAAAGTTTTTTTTAATCTCTAGGGGGGCAGCTGCCCCTACCTGCTCCTTGGTTGCTCTTGGCGACGCCCTTGGTTAGTCTATTTCAGAAGAAATATACAAATATATTTTGAACTTTCCATGCGAAATACGCGTCTATTAGGTATTTAGACATATTATTAAAACTACGCAATCTATCCAACAATGAGTCAGCAAGTTAAAAATATAGGTATAGGTAGGCTTACCATACGTCCCGATTTGACCGGGATAGTCCCGGTTTGAGATCCCAGTCCCGGCATTCTGGTCAAACTTGAACAGCACCGACACCCCAACCATAATAATTTTGATTGCATTCCAAATATGAAAAACACAAATTAAGCGAAAAGCGAAATGAAAATGAGCCTCTTTCTCTTCTGCGTCCCGGTTTGGCTCTTCGTAATTATGGTAAGCCTAGGTATAGGTAATATATATAATAAAACGTTTTTTTTCCTACGAAAATCCCAGAACAACTAATACAATTTGTTGTTTAATACAATTTGTTGTACAGGTACTTTATAACTGTTTATTTAAAAACACTACATCACAGTATCCTGCGTTCAAAAAAAATGGTTCAGTCTGGAGTGGAAAACTAAAAATCAATCATCATTTCAGTCGGAAACGGAACCACCCACTCGAACAATGATCAAGTCAGCCACTCTTGCCCTCGCGGCAAAAAAAAGCGTCTCTGTATTCGACAACTCGACGAAAATGAATGTCGGACGCATGAACTGAATGTCGGGCGAGAAACAAAACGTAACGTCAGTCTGTGGGTAGCGCTCGAGGGAGAAGTGTGTGTCGCCGCGTTCTCCACGCACAGCTGATCGCGCTCGCGTCTTTACTAACGATATTATAAACTCTGACAAAATCAACACATCTACCTCAAATATTAAAATATGGTGATTCTAAATATGTTTTAAATATATTTTATTCATTGTATGGACTATTTAAGTTATTTGCAGTGACAGTTTAAGACTTCATCATAACGATGGGTAAGTTAGCAATTTCTGTTTTTCCTGGTTTTCATGCGTGTTAAAACAAGTATTATCGTGTTATAATTTATTGCAAAGTATTTCGAAGCGTCATAAACAAATAATTATTTGTTATAAATAAATATTTTTCATCATGAGAGGTTATGTTTACGAAAGTGCAAAATAAAAATATGTAATTGAAGTTCACTAATAATTTACATATAAGATGAAAGAACAAAGAAGAAACATATCCTTATTGTTTGAATTAAGAAGCTGTAAGGGTCAAATCACAAATTGTTATCTGCGATCTGCGGCATACCGGCCGGCGTTAATTTAGAATGCCTAGGTCCAAATAATACCTACCTACTTATTACATACGTGATTGATTTTAATTGACAGTTCTATTTGATTAGCACATGAGCCGACTGATGTATAGCACTCGGCACGAGCTTCAACATAAAAACTACATGCATATTGTATATTTTGCTATGGTATATTTGCCTTCTAAGTACTAATTTTATAGTTCTTAAAAAATATGTTTCTTAATACAAATTCGACTATGAGAAATAAAATAATTTGACCATATACAATTTGGGAGCAGACATCGTAGGTGGTAGAAACCTGCCTACACGTGGGCGAGACTTTTGCAATAATATTTATTGTTTTCGTTCTAGACTATTTTAAATAATTGTTTCTAGTCATATTTAATTGCTCAAGTTTTATTTAGTTTTATAGCTTAGCAAAAAACATAACGACAAATAATAAAGATTAATCAAACAAAATACCTTGGAGTATTTATAATGTAGCTGCATATCAATTTCTATGGTGCCAAAAACATATAGTTTATTGTAATGTAATAAATAATAATTAATAAGTCATGATCAGAAGTTGTATATTTTCTACGCTATACATGAAACCTACAAATTTAAGTAGGACCATTGGTCCTAGTTTTTAAATCAATGAGTAGGAATCAATGATAACTAAACAATATTTAAGAAGGACGACATAAATCAGTTATCATGATTTAAGAATGTGTACGCAATAAACATTGCAGACCGTTCCATTATATGCATAATTAGAATTCATTTCACCTGCCCGGTACTCACGAGCACGCGCATAATCGCCTGGGAAACAATCTAATTTGGATTTATGCTCTATTTTTATTTAAATTAAATTGTTTTATAACAGTAATCACTTAATAACGTAACTTAGCAATTCCCCGTTTAATTAAGCATATCTAAACATTGCACGCTAAAACAGATTTTTTTTGTTAGTTTTATAATGCTAATTTTTTGTTTGTACTACGTTGTAAAACTAAGCTATTTACGTGTATTATAAGAAACAAAATACATATATCTAGGTACTACTTACGTATGAAATGCAAGGTCTTGAGTAAAATTAGTAGCACGAAATCAATAACGGTTAGCAAAAATCCAACTTGCGCAATCCAGTTATAACATTTTCACACGCGATTTTTAACTACTTTTTAATAGATAAAGATTAATCACGAACTGTCGGCGGCCTAAATAATCCAGTTACTCATTACAACCCATATGTTACGCGCTCGTAATCCCCACTGGCTTGACTCATTGTCAGATTTCATCATTTCATTTACATAGTTGACTGGAATCGTCTCATGTAGCTTTGGATGATAGATCTATATGTTGTGCAAGGACATTGTCATGCGACGAATTTCATAACAAATAAAATTGTTACGATCAATATCTGTTGGTAATAATATTAATCATACTAGACTAGTGAGATTAACACAATATCGTTTCACCGATGACTTGTAGTGACATGTCGAGACTGGCAGCCAGAATATTACGCCGCATCGCATACTCAAGGGCATTCTGTACGTGAATTGAAATGTATGAATTGAATTAAATATTAACGTATAATTTATTATAAATATCGGCACGCAAACTAATGGGGCTAACGATATTATGCTTCAAGTTTTGCTGCAACCGTGGCTTTAAGATAACTTCACACGTAAATGCATGTACATAAAAGCCATACGAGATACGATATTACCAAATTGATTTATAAACAAACTGTACCTATTACTTAATAATACTAGTATAAATTTAGTATTGCAACTGAAGTTTCATATGTATCAATATGAATATTTAAATTAAACTAAAGCACATAAATATAAATCAACTTAAAAAAGCAAACTTAAGAAAATCTAAGTTCTAACATTATTTTCTAGGCAGATATATTCTTTTCGTTTTGCAAGCCATAGCGTAATTTCACGTTAACTGCAACCAAATTCCTCCATTCTTGCATGTACATATTTTAATTTGAATAAATACGGCATACTATTAGGCTTTACAATCAAAATGTGTGCAAGTTAATTCCACACACGGTCAAACATGCTTTCACATCGTCATCAAACGTGCATGCTCGTCAACCGTTTAACCAAGTATGAACTCACCTTCAAAATGCAGATATGCAATGATAAATGATGAAATATATTTTTTATATTATCAATCAGAACACAATTATTACAGGATTTTTATTACCACCTAAATAACGCTCTATACAATGAGAATTAAGAAGACCCCAAAACAAAAAATCGATATTTAAACTATTTGAAACGCACTAGCTTCGGGAAATTCGATAAAATTTAAAAAATATGAAATTACATATGTATAATACAAACTCACGCGTTTCCCAGGAGTAAGCGATAATTACAACGGATTACTTTGATAATAACATCTCTTTTTAAGCCACCCTTCTGATGTAAATAAGTAAGTATAAGTCATTACAATTGTAGCCGAAGGAAATTTATAAATGACCAATAAATACATTATTTAAAATCTTAATTAATTTAATATTACATTCCCTCTCCCGACTATAGCATCACACTCCTTATTTAAACCAGTCTTGTTGCAAGGGTCACCTATATTTCCAAGCTCTATAACTGAAAACGCCATAAAATATGTCAGGCTTTTAGCCTTAGGCTCAGTTGCACAAACTAACTTTGCCAATACCTTTGCCTTTAAAAATGTCATCGCCATACCTTTGAGACATGTTTAAGCTTGCTAATGTATGGAATTGACATTCTCAAGGTCTAAGGTATTATTGCAAAGTTAGCTAGTGCAACTGAGCCTAAGTATCAACTATATGTTAAACATTATTAGTATTGTGTATTGTCGAAGCCGTGGTATTTCCAAAGCCTAGCCGGAAGTCCAGCAGGAAATCGCGGCGGTCCAGCGCGGCGGCGCGCGGTGGCACTAGCCTGCCATACACACGGACTTACCGACAAATTGTTGATTATCGACATGTACTCGAGTTAGTTGATACGGATGCTTGACAGGATATATAGTAAGGAATCCTGTATTTATAGAACCTAGATTTTTTCTATAGTTATTTATACTTTATGGCTTGTGGCAAATGTCTTATTGCAGCTTATGCTCATTTTTTTGTATTAATTGTACCATTGAATTATTCCGAAGGGTTAGTCATACTAAAACTTAAATTTAATTATAATTTAAATATACATCATATATTTCTCGCGTTTTTGTAAGTATATGTAAGTAAATCATATACATATTTAATTTGTAAATAACAAAATTAAATTTTACATTACAAAAATAATGATGAATGAATAAATGATGTGCATTGATTCACCCATACCGCTTTGTCAATATCTTTATTTTACTCACCTATTAGTTAAAGCAAGCTCATTCTAGTAAGTAGGTAACATAAATAGCGCTGGTTATATATGCATATTAAACGTTGCATTCACATTCCATAATAGATACATCAACTTCCCGCTTGCAAAATGATAGGTGTACTTTCACGGCTTTGTAATAATGGAAAGAGAATATGTACAAGAGATTAGAACATAATGGTGCGGAGGTGGATGCGTGGGAACGCTCCCAGAGTTCACGTGCTGCCGCCGGCCCGCGCCGCGACTACACCAGCCACCCAGCCACGCACCAAAACACATTCATATGCAGCTTACACTACTTACACAAAGCCGCGCCGACAACGCGCCAATTCTTTTACGCTAATTATCTAGAAAGCACCCACGGTGGCTCAATTTAGATCCTATCACTCCATACTGCTCGCTTTATTATTATTTCTAGTTTACTCGCGAACACTAAACGCAGTTACAGCACCGGTCCGTCATGACTGATGGTCGAACATCCTACAACCTTATAACTTTGTATTGTTAGATTAAAGTTATTTATTCAAGTCACACAAATATACATATTTATAAGATCCATATTGAATAATAAGAGTGAATGAACTTTATAAGAAAATCAATTATGCCTCCATTCATAAAGCCACGGCGATTCTATGCACGTGTAGGTGTACGTAAGTCGCCGAATAATTCTGCATCAATATTTTGTAATTGATTGCATTATTACTCACAATATAAATAACGACAATTCAACTGCGGAAATCAGAATGCTTGTTCGTCATTAAACGACAAGTTTTTACTCGAGTTCATAAACCCAATCCTAGTACTTTAATATGTAAATGTAATGAATACAATATGACGATAAAATGCTAGACTAGTTACTCATCTAAGTTACGTTTATTATAACGGAAACCCTCTTGGAATGTTATACAATTATGCCCTCTACTCTACTTATAAAAAAATACTATTAATTATTATAAGTCAATTTGATATTAAACCTTTTGCTTGACAAACGGACACGGCAGCAAGCGGCAGGCTATTGTAGTGTAGGATGGGGTCGGCGCGGTGCGGCGCGTCCGGCCTGTCGTGTGCGTAGTGACGCGTGCGCGGACGGCAATAGCGCCTAGTTAGTGGTTCCGGATACGTATCGGACGTGTCGGATGTCGGAATGAGTCAGCCGGCGCCCACGCCGCGCCCACCGACCTCCTACACCCTGCACACAACTCTACACCCAGGGAACTCGCGCTCCTTCACTGCTTAATCACATTGATGCATGATACGTCATAATGACGATTATCAACGAAGCTAAATTAAGTTTATTTTGGTACAGCGTAATGAAGTGTTCCCGCATCTCAGAGTCTGCGTTACTTTGTTATAATTTTGGATTTTTACTAGAAAAACTTATTAAACAATTTGCTCAATTTGATGTTAAACACCTATTAAACTGGCCGTATTGTAGGAACTACATTATTAATTGATAAGAATTCATTACACCTGGAGAACTTTTGTTTTATTTACATGTTAAATAATTAAATTAATACGTTTCCATGTAAAAGAAACCTAATGTTTACATGTTCGGTCATTGTCCGCTGCATACGAAACATTACAAAAAATTGCAGCTACCTCAGCGGCAACAACTGCATAGATTTCATTTTCACGCTAGATGTGGCAGCGGTATTTACGTTATTATAATATTTTACTCACTAATTGGTGAAGTTATACTTCCTTACATCATTTTAACTGTTAACTACACCGCGTGAGAAAAACATAACCGTTAAATATTTGGTCATATAAAATATGAATCAGATGCTGCACAGCTAAGTCCGCCACGAACACTAACAAATTATGCGTGTTAAAGCTACAAAAAAAATGTGTGAAAAGTTGCATTTCTATTCAGGGAACGTATTAACGCGCAGAAACAAGAAGCTATAAGAGAAAGTGTCGCTATCACAGTTTACTTTGAAAGGAATGCGATACAATTATAGAACAATGACTAAGATCAACATAAATTTTCCCGCGATCGGAACCGATCGCATTGGTCATTTTAATGAAGCATTATGTTTCGGCGTAAATATCTCACGGGGCGAGGCGCGTTGATTAATTCAGCATGACAACAGTGAACGACACCGCGACAATAAGAATATACAAACACAAGCAATGTCTTCTAAATTAACACGGACGTTGTTGCCGGGACAGATTTAGCTGTGTCTGCGGCGCGTCTAGGCTATTTGTATTTTGGCATTGGACATTTCGCAGTCTCGTGGGAAACGGAGTTGAACGACTGCGGAGACAATGCGGTTCTGTGCTATCTCGACCAGTCGTTCACCGCGCACCACCGCCCACCCGCGCCGCCACCGCCTCGCGACCTTACCACTCACCATCGCCGCACCACTTGCCACTTGCCACTAGCCTGCCGCTTACCTACTGAACACTGCATACTGCATTATAGTGTTTACAATGCATCGGGCGATGAGAGGAGACCCTCACGCGCAGACAGACACCATCTCGTAATTCGTATGGTTGCCGATAAATAATTTATTCACTGTCCTCATAGCTCATTATTGGTGTAATAGATTAGAGAAATGAACGATATATCTAATAGTTTTGTGCTCTGCGAATGATATTATTCACACAACAATGTAAATTATTACATTTTATGCTGAATTTAGGACAACCATCGGAACATTCAGCTATGTTGACCCACGTAAATTAGTATTCTATACCTTACACACTTCATGGAAGAATCTGCAATTTGCTTACATATCTCGACTGTAGTCAAACAGATAGACGCCGTCGATTAGCAGTTTTAGTTCATTTAAATATATTTTGTTTTTCTTCGACGTTTATATGATAATTTAAGGAGTAAAACAACAAAACGTACCTACCACAAACATTATATTATTAAATTTAGCAAAACTGATTATGATCGTTGCCTATTTTCACCGGAGTGATGCCAGCTTCAAGATAATCCGTTGCGGGCATGTAACCCCATTTAGGTTAGATTTGGTGTTTAAAAAAAGGCATGTCTCAAGGGCAGTGTCGGCTATCGGGGTTGGTGGTGGCGGCGCGGGGTCGATATGCGCTGGACGCGCGCCAACCGTCGCCGCCGCCACACATAAATACACCCTCGCGCGAGTAAAGAGGAAGCTCTACCACCCAACTTACTATTAATCACATTCACAAACTATCTTACATGTCTATAGTCGGTATATCATTTCCATAGATATTATTCATCATGTATTTAGTATACTTTTTTCCTTTATGTTAAATGATTTTACGAGAAAAACCGCGATCGTAACACAAATTTCAATATCAGTAGTAAAACTACTCGGCTCAAACTTGCTTATTTTTAATGAATTGAGATGAGGAATACATTTGATTTACTACTCGTATAACGGTGAAAGAAAACACCGTGAGGAAACTTGCATGCCATAGCGATTTGTATGAATTTCTAGGGTATATAAAGTCTACTAACCTACACTAGGATCTAGGCCAGCGTGGTGGACTATATTATGGCCTAACCACTCTCAATCGTATCTTGATTGCAGAGGAAGCCCGTGCCCTGCAGTGGGACCCGTATATGGACTGACATAGATATATTTGATTTTAAAAAAATACACCGTACAGAGCAAAAATTGTTACACGTATCGGTTATTCTGTAGAGTTTCATATTGTTTCGTATAATTTTAAATAAAATGAGATGCTATTTTTGTTCAATAATAGTTTAGTACAGTGAAATACGTATTTAGTCTGTACCTTAACAAAATTACCACGTCAAAGAATTAACTGACTGCCGCTGGCCGGGCGACGCGGCGGCGCGGCTGGACGAGGGAAACACGCGTGTTTTATTGTGTTCCCGGAACTGATTCCACGCTTTATTAACTCAATAAAAATTGGAAAATACACAGCTCTGTCATTTTTTTTCGACACGGAAAGTCGAATTAAAAAACTACAATTAATATTGATACTGCAACTATGAAGTCAATTGACTCAGAAATGTACTGTCCTAAATGCAATATACGCAAGATATATTATTATTGTTTCTAAAAAGTCTGGCACCAATGTAAAGCAATAAAATTTAAAATAAAACAATCCGCCACTCAGTGTTCTATTTTCTAGACAAAAAAAAACGATTTTCATCCTACCCACTTTCTATTTTCCGGAGTTTCCACAAGGGAAATTGTGTTCGGCGTGCGATCTGTAATGTAGTGTAATCATGTAATGTGGTGCAAAGTCGAGATATAAATATGTTCAAACGTAAATGTTAGTGTTGTTTTGTTACAGATGAGTGGAAAACGCACGCGCAGCTATAGGTGTGCGGTACATCAACGGGACCGAGAGATAAGTTCCGAAAACGACTTTCATCTTCTTCTAGAGGATCCCACATTATTCGCCAGGTAAAATCGAGTTATGGCAAACCCCCTAACGTAATATATACAAACAAAAAGGTTCTATCTGGAACCTAATGACGTCTCTCCCTTCTTCCGGTAATATTGATTTTTTAACATCATCTAATCCTAAATTTTAGTTAAATGTAGCAAAAATGTAATTTACTTCAAAATTTAAGTGTAACAAAATTTTCTAGTGTACAATACTGTGAATTTTAAATAGATTATTGATTGCCGTAATATATTTCTAATGTTCAATTGTCGTGTCACACTGACATGTGGTGTGCTTTCGTACAATAAAATCGTTAATAAATTGTCTTTATAAAGGCCAAGAATACAGTGAAACCGAGTTAATTGATTGCTCATGAATGACGTACTTTTAAAATAGATGTACGTAATACCTCCAATCGATTTGGATTATAACCAATACATATACGAATGCCAACAACGGCTCTATTGAACTTATTTTCATTCTGTGAAGTTCCAAGGTTTTTAAGAACTAATATAATTAAGAATATTCCCCTTACTTATAAAACTACTCCGTAATCAAATAAGCTATTATTATGTTGCATAAAGTGATATTATTGTGAATACATCAGCTTGCGGAAGGTATTGTGGCAAAAGGCGATGTTTAGGTATGTATATGTAATGTGTAAATGGTGATGATTGCAGGATGGTGCACCTAGTAGCGATGGAGATGCTCCCGGAGGAGCGGGATCGCAAGTACTACCAGGAGCGGTACACGTGCTGTCCACCGCCCTTCTTCATCATCTGCGTCACCTTGTTAGAGGTAGGCATTTGCACAACTATTTACGTAGTACATCGTAATACAACACTTACAAAACATCTAGATCATGTACAAAGTATAGGGAAATAAACATTAGTTTAATTTTATGTTTTCTGATAAGTATACTTGTGCATAACTAAGGAGACGATATTTGATTTTCATTTTCCACGTCATCTTTACTTGTGCAGTGTTATTGTTCATACAATGCATATGCCATATCACAAAAAAAACGCATTGTCATCATCACTTTCTACGCGCCTAGTACCGCTTGAATGCCCGCTCCAGTTACTACGGTTAATTAAAATTTGTAATAGCGGATTTCACATCCGTGCAAACAAGCGCTTTACGTGAATCACGGCAATCGGCGCGGGCTGCATGCCCAGTGCCCACACACTACACTGTAAACACTACACATCACACGACACCGAGCACACTCGGCACACTCACGGATCGGCCTCGCGCCGGCGCCGGCCCGCGCTCGTCACACGTCGGTTCCTCGCGAGCGCGGTTACCGAGCGACCGCCGCGCGCGCCGCTTACGCACGCCAGCTTTCTTGCTAACGGTTTTCCCTCAATGAATAATGCACTAAAACGTCATTAATTGCGCAAATTATTCACTATTCATTCTGATTTTTATTTTTAAACCGCAACAATACCACAAAAACAATGTCGGGAAGCTTGAAGTGCTTACAACACAACTAACAGCGACCGGCTAATTTGATAAAAAAGGCGATAGTTATTATACATTAGCGATTTTGAGGTATTCAACCCCTGCTTTGAAATCTAGATTATATTACATGCACAGAATTATAAATGACAGGATAAATGACTAATAAACATGGTGGTTATGCTTCAGTTGGGCGTGTTTGCATGGTACGCGTGGGGCTCGGGCGGCATGGCGGCGGCGGCGGGCCCCGTGCCGGTGGACTCGCCGCTCGTGTACCGGCCCGACCGCCGCCGCGAGCTGTGGCGCTTCCTCACCTACAGCGTGGTGCACGCGGGCTGGCTGCACCTCGCCTTCAACCTGCTCGTGCAGTTAGCCGTGAGTACATATATCTCTTGGCCGTCGTCAATATGTATTCAACTCTGATTACTACATTGTATGACCATTAAGTACCGAAATGCTCAATATGGTGCCGTTTGGTCCGGCAGGTGGGGCTGCCGCTGGAGATGGTGCACGGCGCGGTGCGGTGCGCGGCGGTGTACCTGGCGGGCGTGCTGGGCGGCTCGCTGGCGGCGTCGGTGCTGGACCCCGACGTGTGCCTGGCGGGCGCGTCGGGCGGCGTGTACGCGCTGCTGGCCGCGCACCTCGCCAACGCGCTGCTCAACTTCCACGCCATGCGCTACGGCGCCGTGCGGCTCGTGGCCGCGCTCGCGGTCGCCTCCTGCGACGTCGGCTTTGCCGTGCACGCCAGATACACCAAGGTATGTCGCAGTAGTTTGACACAACCGCAATATAGATATACGTTCCTCGTATTGGATAGTGTAGTGAGTGGAGGGTTGTAGTGAGAGTGGTGTGTGTGGCGCAGGAGGTGCCGCCGGTGTCTTACGCGGCGCACGTGGCGGGCGCGCTGGCGGGGCTGACGATCGGGCTGCTGGTGCTGAAGCACGCGCAGCAGCGGCTGTGGGAGCGGCTGCTGTGGTGGGCGGCGCTGGGCGCGTACGCGGCGTGCACGCTGTTCGCCGTGCTCTACAACATCTTCAGCGGGCCCGTGGACGAGCTGCACTACATGCCGCCCGACCCGCCGCCCGACGCCGGCTTCTGACCGACCGTCCTCCCGAACCATCCGACCGCTTAGTTTTAGGCTTTCGACGTGTAAAGTGGATCCGACCGTTTCGCCCGCACGGCAGTCGAGCACTCGACGCCTCCGATTTTATTTATACGAGGTCGCTTGTAGTCTTCTGTACACGTCGTGAATGCTCCCGTTTGTTATGTTTTGTTTGCGAGTCAAACATGTTCAAATTGAAGCCTGAACCTCTAAGTTTACGGAAACGGTGCGTCCCAACCACAAAACGCCTAGTCAATTTCCTTAGTGTGATTCGCTATAAGTAGTATTAAAATTGGGGAGGTCTGTTAGTGGCCGAATACGAGAATGGTGCCTGCTTCTGTGGCATATTGTTTACAATTTTGTAAGATGTTGGTACGAGAACTTGTCCATGTTATATTGTTCAATATATCGCGGCCTCCTCGCTACACTTTAATTGTTAAGTAGTCTTAATTGTATTGAATAGGTGAAGTATTTTTGTACCTACTGTCAGCGTCCGTAGTGTATAGGATGAAGGCGTTACCGCGACACAACCGCAGTAGTGTTCCCGCGCGGACCGGGCGGCGTCATTGCACACAGTTAATTATATTCAATGTTCATTAATCATTAACCAGCTTCTAAACCCGAGCCACTGAGTATGGTCACGTCGCCCGGCGTAGTTGTGCCCGACACACCAAAGATTAGACATAAAATGGCGTCCATGCACGAAAGATACAAAACCTTCCCACTGTTTCAAATGTTATCGAACCTGATTACATAGAATTTTAATATGTTTGCTCAGAACAAAATGAATAAGCCTCAATCATTGATTTATCTGATTGTTATATAAGTGTAAATTGCTCAATTGCATTGATTTTTTTAATCAGTAATGATTATGCTCAAAAGTGAGTTTTTATTTTATTTTATGGGATCAATTGATTGCTATTTTAATTATATTAATTTGTGTAATGTGAATTCGTCCATTTCCACTAGAATCATTCGCATTTTACGTATTTACTAAAATGGAACTGTAACCGGTGTTTCTTACTACTTACTAGTAGGTATAGTTTTATTAATAATGTGCCTCTGATTCCTATTATTATAAATTTGATTGTGTATACTTTAATTCTAATCAAATGTCTCAAAACGACTGAACTTGTATAAATTATTGCCGAGTGTTTTTCGTTTAATTTATTTTAAAATTGTTTTAAGTGTGAATCGAGATAATTATAATTATGTGATTATATGATTGAAAATAAGAATATAATAAAAAAATTTGGAAAGCTACTGGAGTTTCTGTTTATTCAATTTATAGAGTACTCGTGGACTACAAAACATCATTTAATTGTAACAAACAAGCACATACATAATTTACTCATTCAACATAACTTATAACAAAAAATATAACAATCTTGCATAACAAATATACAATCCTTATTATTTTATTACCTTAATTGACAGCTTACTAAGTAAACACGCCATATGGTACAGTTTTGTAGCACACTAAATGTCAGTTTCTGTTTTCTTGTACATCTTAAGGCATAACTGGTAACAAATAATACTGTTTAGTACTCAATAAAATTAAAGATTAAAAGTAGGTTCTGAAAAGGCCGACAGTGGCGCGAACCCAAAGCGGAGTTTTCCTCTTCTGTAGCTGTGCACTACACTCTGAAGCGTGGGCGTGCAGCATCAACGACTCCTGGCGAAGTCTTTCCTATAAACCAACAACCATGATTTGAGGTATGTATTAAACTACATGAAAAAATAATAAAAAGTGAATTTAATTGACCAATTTGTCCTTTTGCGCTCAAAACGGTCTACGGTCTATATTAGGAGGAGTGTGTGGCGCGATCTGTGACTTTGCTCACGGTAGAAACGAAGGCACAATACAACATGTCACATTGAATTTGTTACTTTTGTGAAATTATTCTTACTTGCAAGTCGGATGACACAGTGAAAATCATTGCTTGTGCTTCAAGATCTCGTCTGACGGAGCGCTCTCCCAAATTCGCTGAGCCAACAATAGTCGCCCATGGTACACCACTTCCTGGAGGATAATACCTAAAAGAGTAATATAATACAGTATACTGTCTTAAAGGTCCTTTAAAAAGAGTTAAAAAACATCTAGATATTTACCATAAACCTTTTGCATGAAAGGTCCACCCGGGACGCTCATATTCCATCATCCTAACTCTGCTTGCCTGATTTGAATCAAGAACCCTTTGCCAAAATCTGTAACAAATAATTATAATATTATTATTAAGAATAGCTGTCCTACAATAGTCTATCTTATTAAGTAATATACTTGCTTTCTGGCTATTAAAGAATATGCATGGGGTATACCACCAGCAGGCCCAGCAGCTCCAAGGAATCCATTTGCCTGAAAAATAAAATAATATTTAGTAGTGGTAGAGCCATACGTTGTCAGTCATATGTTGTCAGTCATGACCCAGCATGAGTGGGCAGACTTGGCCAGGATGGTAAAACTGTCTCTAAATAGATCGAAGAAAAGCTACAGTTTAAATGTTGCGTTTACTTCGGTGAATGAGATTGCTGGGTGCCCAATACCCCTTTCCTTATCCCATCCTTTTTTCCTTTCCGCTCCCTTTCTAATTTGTCAGTCCAGCAACACATCTATGATCCAAGTATTGTAGATGTTCATGGGCAACAGTAAATACATAATATTCAGTGATGTGTTTGCTTGGTTGCCAAAGGAATGTATAAAAAGAAAATAAATAAAAGAAAAAAGTCTTTGTCTTGTACAAATTATTATATGTAGACAAAAAAATATGCAATTCATAAAAAAAAATGGATGTAGGACTAAGTTTTATTTCAATTGGGTAAATAAAAAATGAAACATTACTTACATTAGGATGAGCCATTAATAGACTAATGTTGGCCTTGCAATCCTTCAACAAAGTCTCTGCATATTGCTCAGTCAAATTAAAGTAGCCTGTAGCTAACTGCAAATATGAGCTCTTAGGAGCTGTCTGAAGTAATTTCCTAGTAACCATCTCATCTTGAGTTATGTTGAATTCTCCCATTTGTATTAAAGGGAATACCCAAGTATCTGACATATTGTCTGCAACAAAAATATATTAATTAGGAGGGAGGCATCAGGCATGGGCTTATACATTAACAAATATGAATACAAAAAGAATGTAACAATCATAGGTCGCACAATGGATAGAATAACCTGTATGTTCATATGGAAAAGAGCTCCAGGGGTCAGCGAGCCATTCTAATGTAGGAATACTGCAAAGCATTCAGAATAAAGTAGCAGATGTGGAAAAAGTCTATGGGAAGTGTATAGGTCATCTTGAACGTCATAAAAAACAACTTGCTGTAATGTTATTGGACTATAAAGACTCTAAATATTGGCTTAAAAGGAAAAGAATAGCCGCAGTTTAATTTCTACCTGCATTCAATTGATATTACAATGATTAAAGTACCAGTGGGTGCGATAAACCCAAACTGTCATAATTTTCCAAACCAGTTATTATTTTTTCTCTCTTCTATCTGTTATCAGCCATATAAACAGAAATATCATGGGTGATGGAATTTAACTACAGTACTAATAATAATGTATGATATAAAAGAAAAGTTCTTACCAGTGCTGCTACTTGATAACATTTTTTGTGTTTGTCTATGTTTCCATTTCTCTATGTGACTAGTTATATTTTTGTTGAGTTCTTGGATCATTTGTGTTTTGTCATGTTTTGTGTTAATGATGTCATTTCCGAGGCATTCTTTACTGTAATTACTAACCTCATCTGAAATTTTACAAATGTAATTAGTTGCAAAAGTTTGCTATAAATTCTACAATTTATTAATTTCACGATCTAAACCATAACCAAGGAAGTAAAAAATGTACAATTAGTTGAAGCATGTCTTCATATGGTAGATATGTAAAATAAAAGCAAATAAACAAACACCTTGAATATTGTGAAAGCTAAAACAAAAAATATATATAAACAACTTACTCAGCCATCATACCTATAATTTCACTATAAAAATTTGCCAGATCTGCATCATGTATTTCAATGTATCGATCTTGTCTTTGTTGAAAGTAATCATTTGAACAGTTAGCGCCACTCAACAGCACGGAATCATCTGCTATGTACAGCTTCATGTGCTGGAGTCCCACCAACTCATTGTACCGAGAGGGAAGGACTTTAGACCACACACCTTGCAAGCGCGGGGTTTGGTATAAACTTATTCTACATTGTTCCGAAGCGTCATTTATTAGTCCCTGAAGCAGGGTCACTGAGTTTTCAATGCCTCGCGTCCCTCTTTGATTATCCAACAGCACACTCAGCCTCAAATCACCTTTACTCAATACATTATCCTTAGTAACCTCTAAGAGTCGCTTTTCTAAATTTCCTGTGCCGATATACAGGCTGGCTATAGATATCCTACGCTTAGCGTTCCAAAATCTATCGCATAAGGTATCATAAAACTTCTTGGGGTCACTTATTATGTTAATTTTGGACGCATTCACAGGAAAACAAGGAGCATGGTTATAAATCCAATTAAAGCATTGAAACTCCGCTGGCTTAAAGCGCAATGGTATGTTTGCGTTGATTAACATTGTCTTTATTCATTTGTATCATAAATGAAGGATTTAAGCACGAATTATCGAGTTTAATAAGAGTATTGAGTTTATGAAAACAGTGTCAAGGGTAAATTTAAATTGGCTGTCAGCTGTCAAGTGTCAATTTCCAGAACTTGACCGTCCATAGATAAAATATGTATATAAGTTTCCTATCCCAATTACATTTCATTCATTCAATCGTGGGATTCTCGACTACTTTAACTGGTTGAAAAACGAGATATCGTTAAATGGGCAAATACAATTTGTGGAACGGAGGGAGGTATTTTAACGAATTATATCAAAAGCAAATATTCTACTGAAAACTCAATTAATTTTGTTTTCTAGAGACCAACATGTTGTATTTAACCCTTTAGATTAAACGTAAGCTATTCATTAAACTATATTTACAAAAAAATGCTTTAATTTATGTAGTGAGAAAAATACTTAACTTTTAGGCCTCTATCACACTGGGGTTTTACAGGGGTTGACGGTGTATTGGCGTTACTCATTTCTCCAACATCTGCGCAACGTTGACGCTACGCAAACCATGATTAAAATCCAAAGCTCGTAAAACGCCAATGGGATAACTTCTTGTAATTTTAACTAATATCCAGTTGACATTGTTTTTAATATCAAGAAAGTCGATAATATGAATATACAAAACATATTTCTTGGTTTACTGGTACACTTCCGCCATTTAACAATTAGGTTTTAAATAATTACAAGAAAATTTCCCGTTCTCGCCAGAGCGTGGCGCTAGGATCGAAATAATTGTTTTCAATATTTTTCATGTACGAAGTCGCACCCCCATGGTCAAAACTTATTTGTAACTCTCTCAAACTTTCAAAAATAAATAGTAATTACCAGTGGTGATATTATTAAGGTAAGTAAAATCCATTTATGTAAATTGGTTTAATTAGGAAAATTGCTAGTATTTTAATATAAAATAAATAAGCATAATTATATTCATTGAAACCAACACCAGATTATAAAAAAATTGCACATTTTCGGGCTTATGCAAAAAAATCAGTGAAAACTTGTTAACTCTAAAGTGGCAAAGTCCTGATACAACACTCATGTTGTTTTGCGTTTAAACGCATCAAATGAAAACAAACCTTAATCTGTACAGGCAAACCATGAGGCAAACATTGAGGTGCAAATTAAGTTTGTTTTTTTTTTTATCTACCTTATTTTATGGTACATGTCCAACAGCCCGTTTCTAGCGTATTTATGTGGAACAGCACTATTTATTATCAGATGCATACATGTAATGGGGGTTTTATACTGGAATGACATTCGCATACAAAATCTAAGCGCAGTAGAAGGGGAGAGAAGATTGTATTGCTTCGTACTTTATACTTTCATAAATAAAATATATCACTTTAAAAAATAGTTTAATAATTTTCCACCACATATCGCTGCTGTAATTTGATAACGACATATCTCGAAAATGAACTTTTTCAGGAGAGCAGTTTAAATAAAACAAAAGAAGTAAGTATTTATATATTTTATTTTAATAATGCCAACTCTTTGAAAGTTGCTTATATCAACGTATAATCTATCAAAAATATGAGTTTTATTAACATTAGATATTTTAAATTAATTTGTGTTAAATGGTAACATTATCATAAAAATGACATTTAGTTATGTGCTATTAACAAATTATAGCAGCGATATGTTAAAAGCAAATATTATGCCCACCTGTTGGCTGAAATTTAATGCTGGCACTTCACATGGCTGTTTGTATTTGCTATTGGATGTTTGTTGTATTTGGCAAAATAAATGACGTTAAAAGCAAACATGCAAATAGAGGCAAATATGACCATCTATACTTACGTATTTGTTATTGGCCTTGTTGGTCAAATAAGCAAATAAGGCCACACTTTCTCAATTAAACTGACCACACATGGTAATTGTTTGCCAAATATGCCAAATACACAAATACAAATAGCCATGTAAAGTGCCAGCATTACAGGGGGTCCAACATACACGAATTATTTGAAAAAGAAAAATAATATTTTAGGGCTATTGAATTCTCCTCAAATTCAATTTAGGCAGTTAATATTAAAATATAAGTTCGGTTATTAACGGAATTCATAGCAATTTGATGTTAAATAATATAATATTAATATTGATTATTATTAATATAACTGTGCTACCATAATTACGAACAAAAAAATATCTACGTTTATAAAGACGGAAATGACAGCGTTCCCTCTTTATTATAAATGCTCTAAGTAAGAAAAAATATTTATTGATTATATTGGGCATTTACATATAAACTGTTACCCTGAACTCATATCAAGATATATAGGGTTCCTCTAATATTTCATCATGTTCTATGCCATAAAATATTTTATTGTTTCTCACATAAGCCCAAGACATTCTTTTTGAACTGAAATATACACCGACATCACCATTCTTCGATAGCGTGATAGCACCAGCAGTATTGTTCAAACGAGTGGTCATACCTGAAATAAAAACAAAAATCATTAGAATAAAATTATTAATATCTTGCCATGTTAAAGAAAATTAAAGTATGTTAACTTACCCTCCACTGCTTTTTTCGTAGCGGTATTTGCATCAATATTGGCTTCCATTAGTTTAATAATGCTGTGAGCCAAACAATATTTCAATATAGACTCTCCATGCCCTGCAATAATGCAATACTTAATAATTCATTGAGTTGTCACAAAACGTATTAAGATGTATTGTTTCTCGTACACGTATTGAACTTACAAGAAGATACTTAAATACTAAGCCGGATACTCACTAACGTGCTATAACTGTAACTTGCATTTAACAGTAACGAGGTCTTAATATTTACACGCAATGTCAGTGCCCTATCATTCGCGGAAAAAATGATCTTCAGCTCGCAATGAGCCCCTAGGTGTTGTACACACAATGTATTTGGATTACATAAATGGCAACGTTTAATGTGACTGTGACGACTCGCTAGTGAGTACACGTTTTAAAGATGGTTCACGAATGTTTATACGTTGATCTATTATAGTAGAGTAAAACATTTTAAAAATATACGTAACGTAATCTGCTGATGGGAGGTCTCTCATATGTGAGAGGCTGCCTAGGTTGGTACTACAGCAATGTGTATAACTCTCGGCAAACCGGTTTGAAGGAAATTGTAGCTAGAGTAACAACTGGACATATTAAGACTTAACATCTAATTTCTCAGGATGACGAACCCAGTAAAATACCAAGCATTGCTTTGTAAGTCATGGTGTTATTTAGTTTTGCTACTGTCAATGACTGGACGTACGTACGCTTACCATCAGACGAACTGCAAGTCCGTCTCGCCATCCTTGTAATAAAAAAAATTACATATCTAAAAATTAAAGTAGGTACCCGTAGTAGAAACTCCACCAATATTATCATCTGCGTAAGTTCCGCTGCCGATCTGAGGCGTGTCTCCGATACGGCCGACTGCCTTGCCACTCATACCGCCCGTGCTGGTAGCGACTGCAACGTGTCCCTTACTGTCTATAGCAACGGCTCCCACTGTCCCTACACCTCCCTGAAATATTATGATGGATAACTAATACGCTAAACGCTAAAATAACATTGGATATAATCTCCAGGCCCTATGATGTTCATGGATGGTGATAACTTACCTTCAGGTGAATAGTATGTTCGTTTTCCCCCTAAAAAATAAAATCCTGTAAAGTAGCAAATAATATAATTTGGTTTCGAATCCGTCTCGGCCAAGTAATTACTTACGTTTCATAAGTGTTTTAGATTGAGAATGAATATTCAGTTATTCCAAATACAAAATCTAATAAAATGGTATGGGTCATCACTACCACGCATGCAAAATATCATATCTTTAGATATTAATACGTTACGGTTACCTCATCTCGAACGCCTATTTCAGTCCTTCCGAATTCGCCGTGTTTTAAAAAACTCTTTAGGGCTTCCTTAGCATTCTCACTAATCAAAGACTCCGGAGATATTGTCTGGAAACCCTAAAATACAACATAAATGTAATTAATAACTTGCATTTGAACTTAATTCTAAACTTACATATGATTTCATAAAAATAAATATTTTTTTTTGTAAATTTGTTTATAACTAAGATACTGGCTTAAATCCTGATATCCAGAAGGGGATGCGCGCCCTGGTATGGTGGTAGAGATGTTTTTAACTTTACTCGACAATACTTTAACAAGGTTTTAAAACATTTTGTGTCCCGGAAGCAGCGTAGGACGTGTGATGCTTATTAATGATTATTTATAGGGCATTAGTGTACATTGTTATTTGAATATGGATATCTCAATAATATATGCATCTATAAAAAGGAGTCATACTAAATAATTAAGCTATCGCTTTTTCTTTGTATTAATATAAATATAGCACCGAAGGAATAAATTACAGTAAGTCACTGATAAGCATTTATTAGCTCACCTTATCTAAAGCGAACAATTTCGCGCCTTCTCCACCGAGCAGGGAATGTGGCGAGTCTGTCAGTACTTTGTGCGCGATACTAATTGGATGAGCGAAGTCCTTTACAAGCGTAACGGCGCCCACTTCGAGATTTACTCCGCTCATAATGCTAGCTTCCATTTCCACTTCGCCACGCAGGTTCAACACGGACCCGTAGCCTTGAAAGATCACGTATGATTCATTAGCTATTTAGTTCTGTTTAGTTTTTATGTATGTTTTATCAGGTACTTTCAAAAAACAGGTATACATGGAAATAGTAGTTAGATAGATAATCCCTAAGGGCCTTATTAATAAAATCGAATGAGAGAAGGAGTAACTTTAGTCCAAGGCTTTAGAATTCACTCGATTATTTTTAATAGCTAAGTATTCATGATTTTACTAATAAACACGGATGTTCTTTAGCCTAACATGACAATCCTGTTATGGCAATCCACCGATTTTAAAAGTATAAAGAATAAACAAAATAATCGAGTCAATTTTACTTGAGCTCAAATTAATCCTTTGTTCGTGCGAGTTTATTAATATGGCCCTAAAAGTCAACTAAACATAAACAAAGTTATGCTCACCAGCATTAAAATTTTCATCTTTTTCCATAGAAACAACAGCTGCTTCTACGGCGTCAAGTGCGCTACCGCCTTTTTGAAGCACCTGGTATCCCGCCTTCACAGCCACTCTGACGCCATCCAATTTACCCTGAACTCGGCTTTGGGGTATATCCCCAGCTCCACCATGGACTATTATAATTGGTTGCATTGTCTAAGCAAAGAAACAAGTGTAATTATAGTCGTTTACAAATTACAATGAAGTAACAAAGAGAGCATAAACCTATATTGATATCACCTCACTTATCAGTGTTGAAATATGTATAAACTCGTACAATTTCTATACTTGCATGTATTTATGATAATGATGTAAATGTGGTTAGATTAAAATAATAGACAGAGACGCATTAAAATCAACTACCAGGAGGTCACATATCCAATCATTTCTAATTTTTAGGGCTTCAACTAATTTGATGCCACAATTAGGCACTATTATAGATAAATCACCTACGAAAAATATGTTTTAAAAATTGTTCACTAGGCAGTACCCAGTGAAACACCTTTTTATAATTTGTCACCACCTAGTGTCAGAGGTGCCACCAGAACACCCACATTACACCTTGTGTGTTCCGTAACACGATGTGATAGTAAGCGAGTACATCGCCATATCAGACACAAATCCTGACTCCAGGCTTAGAACAAATAGAAAAACCAATATAGCTTTTCGCGACTCAAATCATTGGCTCATTTTCGTAATCGTACCACTACTCCACCAGACAATAATTAGAAAATCATCTTTTAATCTGTCATCGTTGATATGAATATATAGACAAGACGGCGAGCGCGTAGTGTTATTAGATATTTGCACAACAACGTCGGAATAAATATAAGAAAACTAAATATTAAATTATCGTGTTGTAATAAATTATGTCTTAATGATAATCATTTAGCTTTCTGTCATAATATAAGTAAGCATTTTCAAACTCGTTGAGAGCGAAGACTAATTTCCGTAACGTCCATTTGTCTATAATGTACATTTGTACTGGAGCGCGCGCACCACTAACATCGGAACACTTTACGCGCTTTATTTATGTGAATGGAAACAACTTGATACTTTTCAAAACAGAATGAAATACTATATTACAATTCTAGGTAATAAATAGAAGCTGCAATATTCGCATTTATGAGAAATTCTACAACTATCTTAATTTATCTGACTTTTATATTCACTTGGAATTATTTATAAAAAGTGGCATGACTAAGAGGAAGCCTAAGTCAATAGGAAGTTGGCATTAATGTTCCATAATTATATATTCTGGGGGTTACGCTATACCTACTCCGACATGACAAAAGTTCGAACATCGTACATAAAACTGTACGAATATGCCTTGATTTACAAAATGTTGGAATTCTCTATCGTACGACGCGATGTAAGTCATTACTTAAGACTTAGTTCGGAGTGGTTTCATAGAGTATTTATATAGTATTTATTGACTTTAAGAAGTGGTAAACTTTTACTTTATACGTGGACCTCGAACGTCCAAGCATTCAAACTTCGTGTCGGAGAATAGAGTAATCGGTTAAACCCCCCTGATGATATAAACCCTCTTCCAATTGACAACCCCCGTGGCACAGTTGGTTAGACGCCAGATGTGAAACGTGAGGCCGCGAGTTCGATCCCCGCTCCGAGATATATATTGGTGTGATCCACGGGTTTGTGTATCGGATCTGGGTGATTGTGGGACCAAAAATTCTCTCGTAGTTCCTCATACCCACGACAAAAGACTCAATCTTAGTGTGGGATTAAGACTTTGTAAGTATGAGACTGGTGGGTTGTATTTATTTATTGAATAATATATAATTCATACCAATATGCATTTAAATAACAGGGATAATGATAAATGACTTATGCAAAAGAATCTCCTTTAATAAAAACCACGATAAAAACAAACAACAAACACTGAATTTAGCTATGGAATTTAGGACACAACAAAAATGTCATAATAAATATCACAGATAATAAATACAGAAATGCACTGCTCACAGACCAAGAAATGTACTTTTTTAAGCATCTGTCTTCATCAATGTTTATATTGATAGTGTCACCCGCCTAGTTCGTTCATTCCATTCGGTCAATCATTAAAGAAAAATGGTGGCTCAAAAGTTTATGTGCAAATTATGTGATTTAAAATAAATAAAAACCGAAGATTTAGCTCGATGATCCACCACTAACATTATAAAATGTCGACACCGATGTCCAACCGTAAATACGGTGCTCAAAAAATACGCTTAACGAGTGAGTAAGGGGGTTCTAAAGACCTCTTTCCGGGAGTTTTGTGCTTCTGGGTATCACATTCCATGTAATTAACGTTCACGATTATTTCTCTTTCAGTCCTTTGTGCAAGGAATTTGGTCCGAAGAGATCTTTTTCGTAAGTGATATTTAATTTTCAAATAAAATTATTATAAATTTGATGTAACGAAAGTGTTTTCCAAGGTGAGACTAACATGACGTGCTACCGAATCGAAACATCGTTCCAAGTGAATATTAAATGTTAATGTGTTTATAATTCTTATTTACATAACCCTTGCAGGTTTGCCAGACCCATTCGCGAAAATCTCAGTGGACGGAAGTGGCCAAGTTTACTCAACCAACACAGTGAAAGCAACTCTTGATCCAAAATGGAATACACATTATGATTTGTATCTTACTAAAGGGGATGGAATTACCATTAGGTAAGAGAATTCAAATTTGTATACAGAATGTTACTTGAATTGTCTATAAAATCTGTAAAAATCATACATTGTACACTTATTTTGATTATTATAATGATTTGACACAGTTTTCCAAACATTTGAGATAATTTATTATTATATAAATAAATAACGTTTTTTATTGATACAATATTGTGAATATGATTTCCACAGTAAATGCCCTATAATATCCTAAACATTGCATTTATCTCAAAGGCCTCAAGATAAGATTTCGCTCAAATACAATATGTTAGTGATAATAAATATCCATATAAGGTCGAGAGGATACTGTGACCTAATTCCACTATAGTGATGTAATTCTAACTTTCTAGCCATGGTTTGCTTTTGTCTGGGATGTGGCACTAATCAGTTACATTAATTTGACTGTTACCAAATAATTAACTGACAGTGGAGAGTTACTCATTCTGTGGTTATGTAGGCCACTAATTGAGTAGAGTGAGAAGTGCGTCTGTTTTAAAAAAATGTTAAGTGCTTTGCAAATTAATAACATTATGAAATCGCATAGCTATGGTAATCTTTCAGAAATTGAAAGCTGATTTATCCAGTTTCATGGGTTTAATTTTCTTTCACAAAACCTGAAATTTTTTGTGGATAAACAGTTTTACTAATTTGAATGAATGTATTACAGTGTATGGAATCAACGTAAAGTGCACAAAAGACAAGGTTCTGGATTCCTTGGTTGTGTCCGCATACTGCCATCCACTGTGCACAAATTAAAAGACACCGGATGTAAGTGAATATTATCTTTTATACTAGTGTTTTAAACTATCCATCAACTTTTTATTACTGTTATTTTGTTACTGCTTAGTACTTAAAAGAGTTTCTATGTGTGCCCCAGAGTGTGGCTATTAGAATTGACAAATTAACCAATTTTTGAATGGAAATCCTTGTGGAGATTGCTAGTGGCAATGGTTTTGAGTTGGAGATGTACGCAAATAGGAGTGCTTCTCGCCCTGGGATGTTTGGTGCTGAGTATTATGCAAGTGATGGTCACTGAGGGGATTTTCATCAGTATGCTGCCATAGGCTTTGTTAGAGACTCAGCCACGCTGTGTGCCAGCCTGGAAGGCCAGTGACACTGATATAACTTTTACGGTCTCCCTCAGGATATTGAGTAGCCAAGAGGGGAGCTTAATATTTCTTATCAATATTCTCATGTCAATCTATTTTTCTCCTTTAGATTTATTCCTAAGGTTTATAGCATGAGATGATGGAATTTTAAAAGGAATGTGACTTTTAGTTCCAAAATTGTTGCATTCAATCAAACACTTCAACTTTATAGTATAGATATTGTAATTAAAATCTTTGTAGTTGCTAATGAGTTTCGAACATTGTTTCGGTTAGTCTAGTGTTTGCAATTATATGATTCTATTGTGTAATGTATATTGTTGGTGTAACTTAACCAAGGACAAATTGTTTTATGTGTTCTGCATTTTAATTGGAGCCTACAGTTACTCTTGCAGACAGTTATTTGCTTTGTTTTCTGCTTTCACTTTGCTGTGCCTTTGTTATCATGCCAAACAAATGACATAAACATGCACTTTTGAGAAAGAATTGTTTGCTAATTATAAAGAACTTATGTAACATTCATTGTTGTTTTGGCCTTTGTTTAATGAGAAATTCTCATTTCAAAGAATTTATGTACACTTGAAACTCTCTAATATAATAAAAAAGAAAACATCCAGATAACAGTACATGTATGTAACCTTAACACTTTGTGAATATACCTAAACAGAAATCCTACTGATTGTTGTTTTAAAAATTCACAAAGATTTTAACAACATTCAGTTATTTGTGTAAGTTAATATATATCATGATATTTAATGAACTTCTAGAATGTAAGTCAGAATAAATGTGAAATGTTATTATGTGAAACAGATCAGTGCCTGGAGCTGTGTGAAGATGGGTCGGGGGAGACTTGTGGTGTGCGCGGGCAGGTCATCATATCGCTGCTGTCGCGGGACGGGGCGCGCGGCGAGCCGGCCTCCGCGGCAGGCGAGGGCTCCCCGCTCGCCGTGGTCGGCCCGGCGGGAGAGGTCCGCGCGCCGAGGGACCCGCCAATCAGCCCGAATTCATCTCACCTGCCGCTGCCACCACATTGGGAGGAAAGATTGACATCCAGTGGAAGGTATTTTTTTACTACCATATTTAATTTCATTTGGATTGTAGTGCTGTTATTAGCACACATTTATATTAAATAGAATATGAATGCGTAAAATCTATATATTATTTAATCTTGTCAATTTGGTCTACTGTTATCCTATTATCTAATATTGCCTATTTTGAGAAATTGGTCAATATTGGAATCTCCACAGTATATCATAAACTCTGTATAGTTTTAATTTTATACATCATAATTTTAAATGTTCACTATGACTACACCAGTACCAGTATACTCGTTGATTGTTATGTTATCGACATTCATACATATTATACTGACAGCTTCCGTGACGCACTTTGGTTGAGAACCGAGTGTGAAACCAAATGTCGCGGTTTCGATCCTTTTATTGAGATAAGTGTTTTAACTATACAAGACATGTATCATAGCCTGGATTCAGGACTATGGGTGTGATTATTTGGTATTTTTATTTAACATTTTTAATTAAAGGTCATGTTATTGCTGTTGTAGTTGAAGCTGTTTCTATAGCCCTTAATATGGCATATATTAATATAACGTTTACTGGTGCTAGGTTTCTCATATTTGAGAGGCCGTCTGCGTAGGTACCACCGTAATGTCTATTTCTCTCGCCAAACAACAGTGTAAACGCACAGTGGTGTTTTTGTTCCAAGGACATTGTCTCCAGAGTAACTACTGGACATATTGAGATTTAACTTGATGAAATCTGAGCGTTTAGAGTGGTTGAAAATCGCACTCGAAGGAGTCGCTTACAAACAAACAAATATACAAATGAAGATAATAAAAAAAAGCAACACACAGTCGAATTGAGAACCTCCTCCTTTTTTTGAAGTCGGTTAAATAAAGCGTGTAATTAAAAAATTCTATTACGTTCCAGACTGTACTACGTGAACCACCTGTTGCGCCGCACTCAGTGGGAGCGGCCCTCGCACGAGGAGTCGCTGTCGCCGTCGCCGCCCGTGTCGCCCGCGCCCGCCGCCTCCGCCGCCAACTCGCCCCTCACACCCTCCTCCCCCGCCTCGCCCGCCTCGCCCTGCTCGCCCGCCACTGTCTCCGATAATGATGAACACACCACTTCCATATCACTCAGGTGGGTAACTGGGTAAATAACATTGGGTATTTAATAATAATGCAGATTTGGTTTAAATAGATATGAGAATGCCAATTACGGCTATAAAAATCTTAGCTACCAAATTCAACAGTCTCCGTGGCGCAGTGACTTAGACGCCGCCTGTGAAACGAGAGGCCGCGGGTTCGATCCCCGCACCGTGAGAAATGTTTGTGCGGCCCACAAATATTTATTTCAAGTGTGGGTGTTTGTGACACCGAAAAGTCTCTCGTAGTTCCTGATACCCTCGACACAAGCCTCGATATTAGTGTGGGGTCAGGACTATGTATGTGACTCTTGGGTGTTATTTATTTATTAAAATAATTTAGCAATGCTGGATTATGTGATGTATTTACATGCGTATTACATGCACGAATCGCTCGGTTGACAAAGGCCTTGTATTGGCCTTGGCCGTATCTGCGTCTAAGGCAATGTATATTTGTATCAGCCCATATACGTCCCAGTACAGGGCATGCGTCTGCTCTACAATCGAGAGTACGATTGACAGTGGTTTGCCCATATAGTCCACCACACCGGCCTAGTGCGGGTACAGTACAACACTAGAATAGTTTTAATACATGCGGTTTGCCCCTCAATTTCATTATTTGTTTTTACTCACAGGTTAAAGAAGGGTCACCGACCGCTTTGTTTATAGACCTTTGTTGCCCCAATCTTGTAGTACTTTGTAGGGAAAATAAGTAACAAAGATGTTATGTTCAATCAGACCGGAGCCTCAGCCTCAGACCGCGGTGCGTCGGCAGCCCGCGCCGGGGTCCACGCCGGCGAGCCCCACCACACCGACCACGCCCATGACTCCCACCACGCCGATATCTGCTACCGACCTCCCGCCTGGATATGGTATGACTGTTATTTTGTTAACATACTTGACCACAATGTAACTGCATGGCTAAATAAACTGAATGAACGATGGAATTATATTCGTTTTAAACCAATACTTTATGACTCCAGGTAGAATAATATTTATAGGCCTAATTAAATAATTATGATTTTTGATATAAGAACATATTTGCCCTAATTAATTATTATTTTTTGGTTGTAAGCAAAACAAATAGGCTATATACTCGTTTTCTCAGAAAATTAATTTGTATTATTTTTCCTTTATAAAGATGGATGATGAATTATTAAATCATGTAAGTTGGTCATAAAAGTTATGTTCTAGGGAACAAACCCTAAGAATGGACTAGATGGAAATAAGTTTTACATCATTTTACTAAATCCAGTGGTCAAGTCTGTGTTTGGTTTCAGTACATTAAGGGCCAGTTTCACCAGTTCTTTAGTCCTTGATAGCTATCTGGTATTCATCTGTCAGATAATATATAAATCTCAGTTGCTATAGAGTTCAATTTAGTATTTTATCTGACAGATGAGTGCCACATTACATAGCTATCAGGGACTTTATCAGAAACTGGTGAAACTGGCCCTCAAGGACATAATTTGACTTCCTCCAAAAGCTTTTTATATGTTGAATAAAGATTAGAATAGCATCATAATATAGTATGTTGTCTGTTGTGTCGTGCAGAGATGCGCACGACGCTGCAGGGCCAGGTGTACTTCTACAACGCGGTGAGCGGCGCGTCGACGTGGCACGACCCGCGCGTGCCGCCGCACCTGCGCCACTCGGCCGCCGCCGCCGGCCCGCTGCCGCCCGGCTGGGAGATGCGCCACGCGCCCTCCGGCAGGCCCTACTTCGTCGACCACAATAATAGGACCACGCAGTTCACCGACCCGCGGCTCGCGCTCTCGGCTAGATTTGTGAGATATTTTTTTATATTTATTTAACACTTAATTCTACACCATTTACATAAAAATGACATAACAATATGAAAAAAAATGCATAAGTGGCGGTCTTATTGCTTGTAGCAATCTCTGCCAGATAACCATGGGATCGATAAACGAAAAGAACGAAGGTTGGGGCTTCAGTTGTACGAATAAATGGCGGTTTAAATGGTCATTTAAAAATTACCTTATACTACTACTACACTTATTTTTGCTCCATTTTTTTAAATCATGCATTATGGAAATAGCGCTCTACATTCTAGAATTTTTTGATATTATGAACTTTGATCAAATATATTACTAGATTCAACTTTGTATACAAACACTGCCCAAAAAAATAGCAAGACTTTACTATACTACAAGAACTGTAAAACTGAAACTGATATGTACCTACCGAAAGAAAGACACTCCTTCTAAAATCTTACTGTTCAGGTGTTTTTTTTTTTTTTTCATAGTTTTTATTAGCACACTGAGGCATTTTAACACATCCGCTTGTTAGCTATGGTTAGACCATACTTAAATCAAATAAGACCACGTGCTTATTTGTGCCCTTATTTATCTTGCCGTTATTTTAGGTCGTTACTTATAATTTCGTTTATCGATCGAAGATTATGAAGTAAAAAAATGTTGAGCCTAGGATTTATGTTCTTATTATTTTTTAAATCTCTTGTTATCGACTGCCTCGGTGGCGTAGTTGTTCTCAGGGACCGAAACCCATTCTGCATTACGGTACCTGTATCGACGAATTTCGGTTACCTTTAAGATTTAGGTAACCACTATGACACATTATAAAGGTTACCCTTATATACAGTAACCGTTTTAATAACGGTAACCTAAAAAGACCTTGAATGCAAAATAAAACGCGTTGTTGTTGCATAACAAATAAATAACATACTTGTCGTGTTGTTTACACAATATCGCTGGATTCGGTTCACTTCTTTTTTGGTGTGTAATTTTGTCAAAAAAATTATAATATAATGAGTAAAGATAAGTGTGTGGTATAGTGCCATAATGTTTAGTAAAGACAAACGGCGGTATAACCACACACAGGCACTGCCCCCACTTTGATTTATAAGGAACGGCACATGAAACATAGAGGTAACCCTTATTTCGATTACCGGTATGATACCGGTTAAATTCTAGGAATCTAATAAAATTGGCGTATAGGGGTTACCTTTAAAAATACCGGTATTATTTTTTTCGGTTGATACCAAAAAGTACCGGTATTTTCGTTACGGGTTTCGATCCCTGGTTGTTCTACGGTACGAACACAAAGCTGAGGTCTCGGGTTGAAATCCCGGATTGGGCAAAGTGATATTGGATTTTTATATTTATTATCATCTCAGAGTCAGGAATTTGTGCCCGATATGGCGATAGGCTCGCCAGCTATCACATCGTGGGACGGAACATACTAGGTGAAATGTGGTTGTCCTGGCACCTCTGCCTACCCCTTCTGGGAAAAGGCGTGAGTTTATGTATGTATGTATGTATGTTTTTTAAATATTCTGTATCAGCCCATATACATCCCACTGCAGGGCATGGGCCTCTACAATCAAGAATACGATTGAGAGTGGTTAGGAAAGTAGTTTTTAAATATATATTGTGTGTATTTGCAGACGACATCAGACGCGCCCGCCCCGCCGGCCGGTGCCTTGGCGCCGAGCCCCGCGGCCCCCGCGCCGGCGCCCGCTCCCGAGCCCGCCGACGCGGACGCGCTGCCCAAGTACAAGCGCGACCTCGCCGCCAAGGCTCGCGTGCTGCGCGCCGAGCTGCAAGCGCTGCAGCCGCAGACCGGACATTGTAGAATCGAAGTGAGCGTTTCACTCATACTGATTTTAGATTTTCTCACATTATTTTATCACTTTAATCTGACAGTTAATATCATATTTTAAGAAACCTAATGTCAGCTAATGTTATAAGTTATAATGTTATAACTGCGACACAGTTACAACTACTGCAGTTATTATGTTTTTTATTGTTTCATTCTTTGTTGATTTAGTTGTTGTTTTATACTAACTCGAAAATGTAACTGCAATGCATCTGAGGGTAAGTGTAATACTATCTAAACAGAGTAATCACCTATAAGAAAGGGTTACCAGTCACACATTGGTACAATTACGCCGGCCTGATCGATTGACAGATTGAACCCAAAATGCAACACACCTAGACAGGCTTTCAACACTAATTTAAGTTTCAATAATATGCTCGATCAATTAGATCTAAGCTTAACGGTATTGTGGTGTTCTCATTATAGTTCTAGTATTTAAATAAATATATAATATTTTCAGGTGTCACGTAATGAGATACTAGAAGAATCTTACAGACTTGTTATGAAACTCAGGGGCAAGGAACTACGAAAACGTTTACTAGTTAAGTTTCGAGGTGAAGAAGGATTGGACTATGGTGGTGTGGCGCGAGAGTGGCTGCATCTATTAGGACGAGAATTATTTAATCCGCACTATGGTTTGTTTCAATACGCTAATGCTGGGGATGATAGGTATGCTTTACAAATCAATCCGGACTCTGGGGTGAGTAAAACTTTTTTTATTTGTTGATATCAACAATTAATAACTCCTGCGGTTATTATTGAAATACATTATTATGATTGCAATTTAATTTCTTCTAATTTTGCTGGCAGGTTAACCCCGAACATCTGTCATATTTCCATTTTGCTGGACGCATCCTTGGAGTGGCGCTGTTTCATGGACATCAGCTGGACGCGGCCTTCACTGCACCTTTTTACAAGCAGCTTCTAGGACGACCGATCACCTTGAGGGATATAAGAGACGTCGACCCCGAATTACATCGTTCCCTCTCATGGATGCTGTCAGTTTATACTATGAAATAGACAATTGTAATCAAAATGAATATTGGCATTATTAGAAAAATATTAACATAAGTGTTTTATTTTTTTAGGGAAAACAGCATTCAAGGTGTAATAGACACGACATTTTCGGTGGAGTGTTCATCGTTCGGCGCGGTGCGCAGCGTAGAACTGCGGCCCGGCGGCGCGGCCGAGACCGTGACGGACTCCAACAAGCGCGAGTACGTGCGGCTGTACGTGGCGCACCGGTTCACGCGCGGCGCCGAGCGGCAGTGGCTGGCGCTGCAGCGCGGGCTCGCCGACCTCATCCCGCCGCAGCTGCTGCGGCCGCTGTCGCCGCGCGACCTGCAGCCGCTGCTGGCCGGCCGCGCCGACCTCGACCCGGCCGACTGGCGCCGCCACACGCGCCTCAAGCACGTGCCGCCCGACGCGCCCATCGTGGCCTGGTTCTGGGAGATCGTGGAGGAGTTCGACGCGGAGATGCGCGCGCGCCTGCTGCAGTTCGTGACGGGGTCGCGGCGCGTGCCGCTGGCGGGCTTCCGCGCGCTGCAGGGCTCCACGGGGGCGGCGGCGCCGCGCCTCTTCACGCTGCACCTGGTGGCCGACGCGTCCCCTGATTCTCTTCCGAAAGCTCACACGTGTTTTAACCGTCTAGATTTGCCGCCGTACCCTAGCAAGGAGCGCTTGCATGACAAACTGAAGCAGGCGGTGCTCGAAACGGCCGGTTTTGCAGTCGAATGATTTGAGAGGCGATCGACAGAAAAATTGACCATTATTACCGCCTCGCGGTCATTCGCTGACCCAATTTATCGATGAGAGACTAAGTATCGAAATGTGTTCAGTTTTAGTTTTAAATTGTTTCGAGCTCGATTTTACCTAGAGGATATTGTAGACTTTGTTGAAATGCTTTAAATATACATACATAGATGTTATACTCCATGGACTTATTCCTTATGATTTGATTCAAATGCAACATGAGAGTTGTGTTTAAAGAGCAGCTTTTAAAAGAAGACTGGGAAATTATGTGATGAACATTATTATTATTTACAAATGCACTCATTTTAGTTGTTTGCTATTTTTACTGGTAGTATGCTTGGCGAATCAGACCAGAAATCTCAGTCCTATATACTCTTTGCTGTTGGTGTTGGTAACACATACATAATTATAATGCTAGAATGTTAGAGTAACCTACTCGTACGCACGCAATAGCACATGATAATGTTAGCTTTAAATATTTATTCCTCAACAAATCTATTTTGAAACAACCCATGTCTAAAAGTGAATACATTAAATTATAAATAAATATAATCAGTTAAATCTTGAATACATGGGTTAGTTACTAAAATTATACTTCTGATTACTATTGAAATATTGTTTTTATTAATAATTAAGCCATAAATGTCAAGTATGTCGAGTAAATTAGTATTGCACATTAAATTGTCATAATACCGAAATGTGTATTGTAAAACGTGTTATATAAACAAGAATTATTTTGCATGCTGCACAGTTTTGCTATGACTATAATTTTCCAGTGAAGTATTTATCTTCATCAATTTTGGTTGTTATATTTTATCTAACAGCATAATAATTTAGCACTTTTTATCATATGTACAAAATAGTCTAATAGGAAGTCATATACTTAAGCATATATTTGTAGATATTTTATTGTTCAGTACAAAACAAAAGTGGTCAATTTACACAATTATATGCAAATTTATAGTTATTTTGCTCTTTTTCAATAATTTACGTAGGCGATTGCTCATAATACTGGTGCCTTATTATTTAAAAACATGATATTGACATAAATGGTATAAGCAATGACAAATTTAGATATTGTACTGTTGCGTTTTTATTATTTATGACTGATATCACATTATTAATGAACTTTTAATTATAAGGATTCTTCCAGTTCTTTATAAAATGTATATTGTAATTGTAAGAGACAAGCTGTAATTTGTATGCATAAGAGGGTGATATGTCGAATTATATTTATTAGTGCTGTAAAAAGTATAATACTGTATTTGCATGTTTCAACTATGTAACTTATACTTTGAAATGGTTAAACATCATTTAATATTGATTGTAACCTTATTATATTAAAAGACTTTCACATTGTATTGCGTTCAAAATGAAGTTGAAATGTGCAGCAAGGATAAAGTGCCTTTTAGCTCATCAAGGAATAGGGTTGTAACTCATGTTACGACTGTTTAGTGATATAAAAATATTTATTAGTGATAATGAACTTATATTTAAAAGTATAAAATAAAGTATTTTTGCACAATACTAAGCTTTTTATTAATTACTGTATTAGCCTAATCCGGTAATCGTAGTTTATTTCACACAACATTGCACGACGATTAAAAACAGCCTAATTAAACATTAGTACATCCTTTTACATCTATATTATTATTAATAGCGTATATTTATAGGGACTAGTCTAGAAGGGATAGACTGCCGTAGAAACGTTATTTTGTAAGTTATAGAGAAGCGTAAACTCGAGGTATTTTTATTAAGAAGGGTGCTCTGTTCACACAGGCTCTAAGAAGTAAATCTGTTCATTTAAAGTACAATTTTCTCCGTCTACGGACATAGATATATATTTTTTCGTAATGTTTGTAGCGCTCCTGTATTAGTGAATTTTTTTTAGTCGTCTGTGGTGAAAACTCCGAATCAATTATTATAATTTTTCGATTTTGGCTTTTAACTGAACTTGTTTGATATCTTCTGCGTTTGACCTCGGCTTCCTATTGCTGGATTTTGATACTTGCTTCTCGATTTAGCTTTATTTGACTTGAATATTTCTACAATAACAATGTCACCTAGGAGGTGTCTAGAAATGCTACTTTGGACAACTTTGGATGCATTATTTACATTTTTTCCAATAGTGGGATTGGGATAGACTACGATGAACAGACGTCGCGGCGCGGTGGCGCCAAATTGCCATGACCCACAGCCATGACCCCTTCATTCTCTAGAAATTATTGCAAATTATAAAGACACAATTGCACTATCTGGCGGATTTTATTTAAAATAAAATATTTCCAGCGACATCTCGTATACAGCAAAGTAATTTTTGTTCCTCAAATATATTGAAGAGTTGCTCATCTATGTCCTATATAGTGTATTATCTATGGCTTAGCGATACGAACATGCCGTTCGCCTGATGGTAAGGGGTACGTGAGGGGTACGACCTAAGATGTTTATAAAGCATAGATGCGTTGTCCGAGCTCTATAATGGCAAGACGTTTGGAGGTAATTGCCTCACGTGCAATCAGTCACGCTTCAACCAGTGGCGCGGATACACATTTCTCTGACTATTTGTATTCTCAAAACCAATTGCGGCAAAATAGATTAGACTGATTTAAAATAACGTACAAATTATTCTGAAACTGTGAAACAAAATAACTATTTTATTTAGTGCGCAAGTACACACAAATTTATTTTTTTATGAAATAAAATTATTAAATTCGCTCTCATGGCGACGTTTGACAACTCTCGCCACGTCATCACGTACTTGATGCTTGGTGCTACGTCACACGCGCTTTAGCCAATAACAGTGCGGCACTTATTGTTACGTAACTGGCGATGTCTATTCATTGCGTTTCATCGCATCGCGCCATTTTTTTGTGCCATTATGTTAGTGTATGACGCGTCTATTTGTAAAACGTCATTGGGTACGACCGCTCATAAATGGTAGCAAAACCAAACAACACCTTGAATCACAAAGCAATACTTGGCATTCCATTGCGCTCGCCATCCTGAGACAAGATATTAGGTCTCAATATGTCCAGTAGTTACTCTGGCTACAATACACTTCAATCCGAAACATAACAGTGCATTTACACAGTACACTGTTGTTTGACGGGAGAACTAGACATTGTGGTGATACCTACCCAGATGGCTTCTCACAAATGAGAGACCTTAGAGTAATTATAATATACAGGGAGCGCTGGTACTTCAAAAACGTACATAAAAATGGTGGTACCGGGCATGTACCGGGCCACCTTTTTCTGCTCTCCTATTTATTATTATTGGCTGACATTTGACAGGTTGTCCAAAATGTAGAAATTATTAGAAAAATAAAAATAAATTGTTTAGTAAATTGTTTAATAAACTATAGGAAATACATCCTGAAGGACGGTACGGTCGACATTTGTCGGGCATGCCACCGTCCTGGCGAGTCTATCAGGCATGTTATTTCCGGTTGTTCGTATCTTGCTAACGGCGAGTATTTGCATAGACATAACCTAGTAGCCAAGATCATACACCAGCAAATTGCCCTTCGATATGGACTTGTGACTCCTGAAGTGCCATATTACCAGTATGTGCCCCAACCAGTTCTCGAAAATGGTCATGCGACGCTGTATTGGGATCGATCTATTATCACAGACAGGACTATTCTAGCCAATAAGCCTGACATTGTGATAATAGATCGATTGGCGCGCCGGGCTATACTTGTTGACGTCACCATTCCGCATGACGGTAACCTTGTCAAAGCTGAAAAAGACAAAATGTCTAAATATTTAGATTTGGCACACGAGGTTACCGACTTGTGGGATGTCGACTCAACAATTATTGTCCCGATTGTCGTTTCTGCTCATGGGTTGATACCAAAGAGCCTCGACCAACATCTACAGAGGCTCTCAATCGGCTGTTGGGTCAGGAATCAGATTCAGAAGGCAGTATTGCTTGACACGGCACGTATTGTGAGGCGGTTCCTCACTTTGGGCTCCTAACCGCCGGTGGCTTGGGTCTCAAGCCTCGCCACCGTTGGATAACTTTTTATATTTTTATATGTATTTTTGTATATTAATATTATATTTATAAAAATGTAAAAAAAATGAATTTAAAATAAAGGATAATAATTGTTTAGAATTACTTAATACCACTCAAACTCATTTTAAAAGGATAATAGCTAAATACATATAGATATAGATATAGAATAGCTAAATACACTTTCGATTATAAAAGTAATTTATAACAATTTGTTGTTAAATAATTAGTTCAATTTACACTATTATAGGAGCGCTATAAAAAAAATACCAACATTGTCTGTATCAGCCCATATACGTTCCACTGCAGGGCACGGGCCTTCTCTTCAGACGACAGTACGATTGAGAGTGGTTAGGCCATATAGTCCACCATGTTGGCCTAGTGCGGGTTGGCAACCATAATTACGAACAAGAAAATATCTAGGGTTTTGAAGACGCAAATATATGACAGCACTCTCTCTATATTATAAATACTCTAAGTGAGAGACCTACCACGAGTATAATTTAACAAATAATTAATATTTCAAAACCAAAAGCATATCCAGATATAATTCTTTTAAAACGAGTTTTAGTGGAAGTGTAAAGCCCTAAAGTATATATTTTTCCTTTCCCAGTAAGGGTAATGTTGGACAAACTGTTAATATCAGCTACTAGGAGGGCAAAAAAGGATGGCCCGACACTGTACATAAGCATTTTTATCGTAGACCTAGAGATTATTTTTTTTACCAGAGCCTCCGTCTTTTAAAAACATTGTAAGCTGAAACGCAAATATTATAAAAACTACGATAGGCCCGTGAGTTTTGGAGTATCAGTATCATTACGATGGTCGTGAAAATCGCGTAATATTAGATATTTTTTTTTCATATGTTTCCATATTAGATCACTTATTAGATGTATATATTACGTCCATGATTAGATTAAGTTCACGGAGAAATCTCAGCGCAGGTGTGGCGCAGCTGGCGCTGCTGTACCGCGTATCTGCGCTATAAACTACGGCTTTAAATTAATAGATCGTCAACGATCTTTTGGCGTCTGAATTCACATAGTATTAATCTACTCTTTGGTCTGAATACATTGTTGTCACATTTTGTCAATATTATGGTGCATTTACACGCTTGGCCAACCTCAGCCAAGCCAGCCTCCACCAATGCAAGCGTGTAAACGGAGCGTTTGGCTCGGCTGGCCCTTGACTTTACATTGTAGTGTTGAGTAGGACATGACAAAGAGTTTGTAATGCAGGCGCCACACATAGCAACAATATTTGTACACTTTTTTAAACACTTATTTGAACACATGTGTGGCACAGTTAGATTGTGTGACAAACTGTAGATAATAAAATATTATAATTTATAGATTTAAATGTTTGATGAAAAAAATAATTAATGTACTACAACTCTTATTTAAGGTTAATTCCATCTTACATCATGTGAGCTGTAATTCTATTATCACTAGCTTATGTGATATCTAATATTGATATAATTTCACATGACTTTTAATTAAAATTATTTGTGTTTAATATTATTATAGGTTCAAATTTGTCTCTATGATGAATATTTGCACACCATTTTAAATATGGTATAATGTATTTAGAAACAATTCATTATTAACACCTTACCATGTATACATTGTACCAATTCTACAAAGACCAAGCTTTAAATTTTAAAAAACTATTTGATAATGACACTGCTGGGGGTTGTTCATGCAAAAATGAATTGTAATATTGAGAACATATTAAAGCAGGCCTGTAGAGAATGAATGAACACTCATACATGGGCCTATGCTGCTGGATGGGTTGTTAGCAAATTATTAAACCAAATAGACTGCTGTGAATGCTAAGACTCTTTGAATACTAAAACAAGTCATGAGACTCATGAATTATGACCATGTTTAAGAATATTTAAAAAAAAGGAAGAATTTTATAAAGCTAAGAATAAAATAAAAAATAAATCATTTATCAAATTACATTGGCGTTTTAATTTATTTACTAATGATTAAATACACCCATCTACACATACAATAATTATAAATTGTTTTTAAACTTAGATGTAAGTTTAGATACATTTTATTCAATTAATACATTTTAAAATACTTTTAATTATAAAACTAATTGCGTCCCGTGCCGCCGGTAAGGCTGTATAATTAAAGACTTTTGCTTACATTATAACATATTTAAAAAAAATAGTGTGGTGGAAAGTTAGTTTGCGTATTTGCCATTCGGTATGGGTTTTTCGACCACACATCAAAGTGTACTAAGCCAGTACAATGTCCCACTTCAATTGAGGTGAGGCTGTGGGTGAGGCGTACTGACGCTTGGCCATACGTAAGATAGTATTGTTAGCAAGTGCGTCACTCCCTCTCGCTCACTCCTATAGTTAATTACGTTGAGTAACGAGTACCGGGACACCGAATTTGAAGTAGTACACTTTAAAAAGTTGAGCCGCTCTTACATTTTGACGTCATGTACGGGACAAATGTTCTACTTCTTTTATGTCCTACTCAACACTATTACATTGTTGATAGCTTGGCGCTGGTAGACGTTGGCCCAGCCTCACTCAGCCAACGTGTAAATGCACAATTACATTATTCAATGTTTTTTGTATCAATTAACAGATGGCGTTGGCAACAGAGCACCTATTCAACTATGAATGACAGTTTCCTACAACTTACAACTCAATCTTTATCCGCATTCGCTTCAACTTCACACTCTATTTACAGCAATTCATTTATTGCTCTTTATTTTTGAATCGCTGCTCACGCTTTTTCTCGCAGGCAGTAATCAGTTTATATGTTTACCTGCTTCGGCTGCCAGTGAGTTAGTGTAGTGCGCGGGTTTTAGTACCGCATCGTGTTAGTCTTTGTTGTGTAGTGCTTGATTTTGAGATTTAGTCATCATGCCGACGAATGCTGTGTATCAGCCTACGACAGTGACTTACGAACAACAACCAAACGACCAGCGATGGAACTGCCCCATCAGCTATTTCTCACGGCGTGTGACAAGTAGCCTGAATCGGGCAGTTTGTTTACGCATTGGTCTGTGCTTGCTAGGGAGCACTCTTTGTGTCATTGGTAAGTGTTCAATTTTTTTTTTTTTATTAAATATGTAGTTCGTTGTGCATGACTATGGAACCTTTGTACATGTTTTACCGCTACCTTATATATCACTTTGAATACATGTTTTATTTTTTCATAAAAGCTATAAAACTAACAAATCCAATTAGAATAAAGCTTGTTATGATATGAAGTTAACTGTAGCAAGTCCTGCTTTAGAGGAATAATTAAGCCACTTATTTATATTATAACAGATATTATCTGAAAATGACACTCTCTTTTCTATATTTAACTACAATAAGTTCAAAACTGGAATCAAATAACATTTAGGATTGGCTATAATAGGATGATTTTTTTGAATTTTAATTATGCACATAACATTCCCACACTTTATGTATAATGAATACATCATTTTGAGATAAATGCTTACTTTGTAGAAATTGTATGTTCGTTTTTAGCTCATAGGTAGTTCTTACAGTTCTTTATGCAAATTAACATAATTATGACAATAAATTTAGTACTGTAAAGTAATTAATCTAATTGCTTTTATTTATCTATTTATTGGGTCTAATGATAATGGAGAAGATATGAGGAATTGACAAACTGTATGTCACTTCTTCACTGACTATTTTAAAACATACTCAAGAAAACAATAAATTCAATCTCAAACTTAACATGTTTTAACTTTGTTGACCTTTGTTTTTATATACTTACAGTGCATGATGAATTTATGTACAGTAACACTTGATAACAAGTATAAATAATTTTGGTGTAATATAAAAAAATGAAGTATGAGAGTGAATGAATCACCCCCCACCTTTAAGATTCAATTCATTTTAAAAATGTATCTCCGAAGCCATTAAAGTGTAACTAGACATACAATCCATACTTACCTTTATGACTCAACACTTTGTAATTAAGACACGGTTACAACTTCCAATCAATTATATAAATCTAGAATTATTATTGTTGAGTAACAAAATGATGTATTTCATACAATATTTATTGTGCAATAATTAAATGTTATCACAAACAAATAATGATATTATATGAAACTTCATCATCTTGGAACATTGACAAGAAAATTCAAGAAATAATTCTTGATTCCAAGATTGCATATTCTTTTGTATATAAAAAAACAGTTCCCAATAATACTAACATTGAAACCATTTAACTAATAAAATCAAGTAATAATGATGGTACACATCAAAAATATTAATTTATTTTCTGAAATGATTCAAAATTATTGGAAATACATGTGATGTTTTACCTTAATATCAGTAGTTATAGAGCAGTGTACACACATATACTCCAAAATTAACTATCACTCAGGATTTTACAATCTTGAAGAGTACAAAGTAGAAATTGTTAACTGCACTGCCATAATAAACTCAAAGGGCTGATGTCAAAATCCAATTTTATTCCAATAATAACACTGTGAATGGTGTTTGTCTTAGAAAAGTTTAAGGTAAAAGCACCAATGCCCGACACTGAACCAATAGATGACACTTTCGAAAAAATATTTTCTAATAAGAAAATTAAATATTTTAATGACATTGCTCCTAATTTTAAAGCCACCACGTACCATTTATGATACATGCCCAAAAGCTTGTTTGCACTGTCAGAAGTAAATTTCAATTTTTTTGTTAATTGACCACAAATAGTGTGATTTCGCGCCATTATGCGCGTAATTCTTAGCGTTTTTCTTAAGGAACTGATTTTAAAACGGTATGGTTTTGTCTTATATTATATGACTTTTGGCTATATCGGGTTTCGATATTATATGGATATTACATTATTGATTTATTTGGACCATTTCCTTGTTATTTTGGCTTGTTTTTGTATAAATTTTTAGTGGTGTCTATTAGTTCCAGAAATTGATCAAAATCTAAAAGATGACATGTGTGAACTTGGTAGTTTATTTTATTTATTTATTTAACTTTATTGTACACCAGAAAAAAAATATACCTATACAGAAATTAAAACAATATTTATAACAAGTACAATCGGCGGCCTTATTGCACTAGGCAATCTCTTCCAGGCAACCTTTGGATGGAGATAAGAGACAGGAGAGAGAAAGGGCAGTCTAGGACGTATATTGACAAAATAATATATCTACAAGTAAACATTTTAAAACACAAAATAAAAGTAAAACATATATATAAATACATACACATACATACAATCTGTGCTCGGTTTGATTTTAAATTAATTTTTTTTGATAACACATAATATTAAAATGATGTTATAGTCATGTCTATTATTAGTGCCAATTGATGTCTATTATTGGGGCATCTGATTTTTAATAGTCATCTAATAGTGACTACGGCAATATATTTTTTTAAAAAAAATATATTTTTTTTATATAAAATAAAGCAATCTTAATTTTATTATTATGAAATAGTTAAATTCCAAATGTTGCTCTAACAGTAAAAGAAAATGTAACTTTAATTTTTTGAAAAACGTTTTTGAATTTTGGGAATTAAGTTTGATTTATCCTTAAATTGTCTGCTATTGGTGCTTTTACCTTAATGGCATTTTAAGTAAAGATATGATTTATTGTTAAAATATTTTTGATTCTTCATTCACAGTTTAAATTCAAAATATACTAAAGTCTTAGGTTTCATAACTTTTAGAATCAAATAAATCTGATTCATCAACAATATACTTAACCCATTTATTCTGCATCTATTGATAGAAAATACATTAATTATTGTTGAAAGGAAGTAGTGAAGTGCATCCATGAACAGAACATTTAAATAGCACTCATAACATGCAAGGATATCTCATCATGTTTAACATAACTTGAATATAGATCATTGCTTCAGTTGGATTTCAGTTATATGAATATAAGAATAAACTCTGTGGTATTTTATTAATAGTTTTAATAACATCATCCTTACTAATATTATAAATACATCGGTCTGCTAACCTAAACTACTGGACCAATTTTAATGAAATTTCGTACAGAGATATATTAGACTTTAGGAATTGACATGATTTACCTTGTATTGTGAAGCCTGTAAGGGTTGAAATAAGGGATGAATGTTTGTATGGAAAAATCGAAACTATTGAAGTTACAGATGCCGAAATATGCTTAATAATTTTTTTTTCAATTAACCCTAAAGTTGTTAAAATAAGGGTTTTATTAATGTTAAATGAAAATGTATACTCAAGTTACTTCTATAAGCATTTCAGCTCTTTATTAAAAACAAAAAACAACTGTTTTCAATAATTTTGGAAAAATATCCTATAATGCCGTATGGGTCGCAAAAAAGGGATAGTTTTCAGACATTAAAAAAAATATTGTCCGATGATATTGTCAGAATTAAGGTGATGACTTGCATTTTAAGCTTTTTATTTATTGATCCTATTATTTTGGTATGGAGTGAAGTCACAAAATATCTAGACCCAGGCAAAGCTGGAGCAGTCCACTATTTCTTACTTAAAATAAATTTGTAGGAAGCAGTACTAGTATAAGTGTATTATAAAGAAATAATGATGTATCTTAATAACCAACAATTTATGACATTTTAAGCATTTTGGTAATTCTTGAGAAATCCTTACAATTTTCCTAAGCTACATAAATAAAAATTGAACAAATGTAGTGATATAATATCTTACGATCATCCACCACGAAGTTTTTTTCGCCCTTGATTGTTAAATTATACATGTTCACTAACGATCAACTTCCGTGAAATACTTGTTAGTACATACGGTCTACGGAACATATAATTTTCAGCGGTTTATAACAAAACAGTTGCGTTATGTAATACTAGAGCACAACCAGCACAACTCATAGTAATTTCGAGGAATAGATTTGCATTGTGAGTAGTCTGATAGTGTGGGTTGAATATAACGCTGATCTAGTTGCGTTGAGAAGGCAGTTTGTATTCAGGCGGTGCACGGTAGCGAAGATAAGGCCAGTCAATTGCGCGTATCGACGCACAATGAACAGTAATTCGTATAAGGTATCGGGTGTCCGGTGTGAGCGGGCGGCGCTTGCGGCCGGTGACTCATCCGGTGGCTGCGTGCTGCGTGATCCGATCACGACACGCCATACTCCATAGACACACGAAAGTAGACTCGCCTCGTCTGACCGCGCCGGTTACTTACACTCATTCACCTCAACTGATGTAGAAATATTGGTATACGTTTCAGTTGCGTTATGTACTCGATGAATACGTCACGGAACATGTAGAAACGAGCGTAAAGCTGCTGAGTAATGAATGTTGTTTTGATATGGTTATCGGAAATACGTAATGACCTTAATTTCAGGCATAAAGTCCTAAATTGTACATATGGTTCATTCATTTTTTTTCCGTTTAAGTAAATATTCGGGGAAGTTTAGCAGAAATGAATTGTTATACGATTGTCCATTTATCTATTTGCTATTAAAAATATCGGTATATTATACAATGATATTGCAATAATAAACAAAATAATTCAAAATAATGCACGTTTATAAAATATACTTTTACACATTATATCAGTTTCAGAAAATGTTACATTGAATTGTACTGAACCGAGAGTACTCAATACGATTGAAAAGTTGAGCGAGTGGTGGCGGTTACTTAAAGTTTCCAGTTCTGAGAGAGGCGTATAGCTACAGATGGTTAATGGAACTGGCAACGCAAGCGAAGGTCGACAAACTCGCCCGAACCTCACTCACTCGTGTGTTGCCACGTTTCCGTATTCACTTCCACTTTAGTCCTTCGTGACAAGACTCAGAAGAAAATCACTGTCATGCGCCGTTCTTTGCCTTGTTTATGTAACTTGAAAATAAATAATGACCGAGTTCCGAGAGGTCTTACGTAAAACTTTCTTCACTGACAGAGCACGAGTCTAAAGTTCTTGACATCATAATAATAGCTTGGCATTGACGAGAAGCAATAAAACTTGTTAATCGCGACGAAATATTTTGCGAAGCTTATCAAACATGGAATAAAAAATAATTATAACTTACATCCGACCAATTATAATACAAACAATTTATTAATTCCAAGCTCCGACATCAAAAGGGTTTTATAATACGAAACCTTGGATTTTCTATTCAATATAGATGATCCAACTCCAGTCTCTCCAGTCCAGCTGTGTTATTCAACGAGCACTCAAGTTGTAAAGGGGAGGGTTTTTAAACATATTATGAAGTTAAATAGAAAATTGAATGATTCTTTGTGTTGAATACGAAAGGCTACGAAAGGCTTGAAAGTTTATTAAGTACTTATAGATTTACGTGTGGGTGTTTATTGTTCCATTTGCTCCTCGGCGAGTGAAAGCGGCTTTGGTCTAACGAATTGCTAATGCAGTGTTGTGTGCTACCCACTGCCTTAACCCACTGCTATAGTGCTACCGTTGCAGTGGCCCATTTTCGTAATACTCCAGACGCCGCCGTGTACTTGCGGCCAGTCAAACCGGCCGCCGACCGCGTGAACTTGATTTAAATTTTCTGCGTAGTCTTGTTGGAACTTACCTTATTATTGCTGTTTTGTTCTATAAGGTGATGTCGGATTCCCTTCTGAGACTAATATCTGGTTTTGTCTTCTGTGACTTTCTCACAACCTATAGTCTAAATCTATGTATAGTATCTCATTAAGTTTCATCGGTTTTAATTTAACTTTGTTGCTTCACCAATGCACAGGGTGTAATTTTTACTATTCAAATGGGTTGCAACCATTCGACCTGATTTTTTAAAAGCTTGTAAAAGATCTCAGAACGAACTAGAACTCATATTTCCTCATTATAACTTTTCAAACTTATTCTACAGTATAATACGATGGTTTTGTAGGTAAGTATCAATGAAATAGGCGATCTTTATAAAATTTATTTATAATTTAACTTTTAATATTCAGGTTTTGTAGACAAGATTTCTATGACGTCAATGTTCAATAGGAAATGATTGAATACTGGTTATATAGTTTTATTATGCCGAATAACATAACATTAAATTATAAAATAGACGAACGTGACACAATTTACAAAAACCGGATGTAGAGTTTAGGGTTACCTTTCCCTTTATATTTTTAAACACAAGCCCCTAACTGTTTTCATCCGTATGGAGTAACAATGCGTAGAACGTCCGCCCACGTATTCACTAATCTCTATCTAATTATTATTCAACGTTTAAAGCAGTACAATGAAAACAGTTATACGCTTTAAATGAATCATTTTATGATATTTTTCCACTCGCATTGTTTTGTTTGGCTCTTTATTTTAAACTACATTTGATAGCTTACAAGACTAAACAAAGTAATAATTTATCAAAAAGCATTTAAGTATTTGTCTTTTGCAAACAAAGGCTAAAGCCATTTTCACAGATCAGATCTCAGACATATTTAGCAATCTACATGACTCACTCACCCATGGACCATCCATGTCAAAAGTTCTTTAACCCTTTATGACTAAGATGTCATCACACTTTCAACCTGCAATATTTGGCTGCATTACCTTGTTAACAAGCAAAAAAATTTAATGTTTGTCTTTTAAGTCACAAAACTTACTATAATTCTTGTTGAATATGTTCAGATTTTATCTCTCCATCTGTTGACATTGCAGATGTCGTGACGCCACCTTTACGGTTTTGGTTTATAATTTGTACATCATCAACAACGTTTGACTCAATCGAAGCCGCTTTATACGAAGGATTACTAATTATAAAACTTGTGTAACCATTGCAGGTATTGCTTTATGCTTTGATTTTTAAACAAATGCAATTTTGAAAATAAATTAGAGCCAGGATTGAACATAGGTGAATTTTCCCACTAACCAGCACTAGACAACGTAGTGGACTATGTAGTCTAGCTTTCTCTTGATTGTAGAGGAGGCCTGTGCCCTGCAGTGGGGCATATATGAGCTGATAGAGTACAGTACAGAATTTCCTCAATAATAAAAGACTCAGCAGGACAGCTTCATTATTAATACTACAATTATTTTTCCTTTCGTGTCACTAGCAGGCGAGATCGTTGTGCATTGCGTTGATAGACACAGAAATTACCTTGATGACCTTTTCTGTATTTTACTGAACGCATTTAAAAAGTCGTTTCCGAATGTAATTACAAGTGAAATTGCGGCTCGAGTGGTGGTTGCGTTTTTGGAAGAAGGCAAGACACAACCTGAAATTGGTTGAACGCTCCACATGAGTCAGTCTGCCGTATCAAGAGTATATTGAAAATACCGGGACATCAGAACCTTCAATAGGAAAATAGATTCTGGCAAACAGCGGTCTACGTCAGAGAAAGATTATTGTCAGCATTTCGTTCAAAAATGGGGCTGTTATTGGCGTTTAAGTTCAAAAGGGGGGTATTCGTTCGTTCATTTCAGTCACTAGAAGTCCACTGCTGAACATAGGCCTCTGGTTAATGCAGGCCATTAAGTGTATAGAGAGATCATTGGGGGAGGCTCTGTTCAATAAAATATTAATTATTTGAATTCAATAAAATATTAAAAACTTTAGTTCATTTAAAAGCTAAGACTTGTAATTTAAAGATTTTAAGATGAAAAATGGTATTTATGTTTTAGTTATTCTGCCAGAGCCGTTAAAACGAAAGTTAAAAGCTTAAATCCATTTTTGTTTGCTTCATATAAGTATACATGGGACTTATTCTAGGATTTTATTTTTTGCATAAAATGCTCATAGTGTCGGTAATAATATGTTATTAAATGATATAACACGAACTACAAATGATTACTTTAACCTTGTGTTAGACAAATTATAACATTCTTGCATACTGGCTACTGTAAACGCTTCAACGGCGCTCTAATAGCAGCTAACATAGTTAGTTTTTAAATTATGATTTGTAATTTAGGTTGGCATTCTATTTCTGTATTTTTATTTATGTTTGAAATAACAGTTTATATTTCAATTTTAAAAAAGCATTAATTTTTATATTTACAATAGGCCGAATCTAAAGCATGTCGGTTTACAAACCGTAACATAAAACTGCATTCATTACAAATATTAATGGCTTTCCGCGAGTCATATACAAATAGCCTAATTACATATTTCATTTACGCGTAAATTAACATTCGTCCTGGCATTAACTGATGCGTGTTGATTGTTCAACATTATGTCGTCAAACCGGAACAATATTTAAATGTTTCCTGTTGCAGTCATTGTTGTCCGACTTCCTCAGTCTCAATGGAGGTAGATGCACGAGTGATACGCGATTTGCAATCAATGCCGCTCACTGCATGTCAAACATTATACTTTATTAGCTTAAGGAGCAAATAGTGCATTGTAGCTTACTCTTTAGCCATCAATAAAGTATGAGACAACAGGATAAACCTATATGGAGAACAAAAAAATAACTTTAAACCGCAAAGCGTTGGAATATTGATTATTATATTGAAGCCAAATCATAGTCACTATAAAGACAATCATAATAGCTGGTGTTATCTCTTTCGGTAATACTGTTTGCCTTTTGCTTAATTGTTCTCTGCTTCTATTTACAGCATCTTTACCATTGGCTTTCCTGTAGTCTGATGACCTCAATCCGGCATTTTAGAAATAATGTATACGAACATAGAGGCTGATAGTTTTGCTTGAGTAATATAAATAATTAACACAACATAAATTGTTTTCTTTTTTAATTTAATTTCATATCGAGTGAAAGTCATACGCAACACCCACAATCGATTCGAAAAGCAAACAGCATTTCCGAAAATTCGTTCCGCTCTTACTTCATGCGTTAATTAACTTCTTGAAATCCTGCCGGTTACTAATATTGAACCGAAGCCAACATTTTACGGTCCCATTGTCATCATCCACTAGAACTGCTATTAAGCTCATTGTCTTATATTACATTCTCGCATTATCACGGTTTTATTGCAAGTTTAACTAAGAAATGTAGGGAATAATTGGTCCATTCGTACCTACTTACCTCATTTGGAACTTGGACGATTTATCAAAAGCTGCTACCTCCGCGCTGTGTCGTCAAGGTGAATCGGTTCGTTATGGACCACGGCTATTACACGCTCTATATGTCTCGCTTGTGTTATATAAGTTACTTTAATTATAGGGACCGTTCCATGTGTTTTACTTGATTAGTCTAACACGCAAGTTCGTTATTAAATCATCTCCTGGTTACTCATTGAAACAGTTTTATACTAGGCAGTCATATAGTAGTTTTATACGATAGAATATTAGTTTAAAATATTTATCAAAGAATATAGACTGCATTTTTTTCTGCAAGTACGATGATTTTGATGAATTTATCTGTGCCAATCTAAGAATACCCTGAAGCAGTCCTTTAAATCCCCTATGTTTTCAATCTGCTAGAATATGTCGACATCAAATCGTATATTAGACAAAATCACAACCAAAAATTAAGTTATTGCTATATTTAAATATGAGCACATCTCGCAGCCTTAGTAACATCTGCTCGTATCTAAGTAGTAACAAAGAAACAGGTTTCCGAAAGATAACGTTTGCGTATTACTCATGCATATTAACTCGGGAGTAGAATCATTAGAAGGCATGATATAGCTTTGTTTTGCCATTAACACCGTGTTAACATATTGCATTTTATATTCATGATGTAACAGATACTCTTAGTCATATATGCAGAACAGATCGGAAGTACACAATTATACATTCAACTTCTCAGAAATACAGCAACCAATATTCTTAGAACATGTACCTATTAATAAACTTGTAGGAAATAATTAACTTCAATGAGTAATTTAATGTGAACTGAGTAATGTGAGATACAAATGAGACAAGCTAGAACTTTAAGCGAGTTGAATGAAGTTGAAATTTTAAAATAACAATATATCAATATCTTGATAACTTTTTGTGTATAATGTTACACGACAAATGCCCATAAAACTATCTGTAGGTAATATAAATCAAGACAAACCTTCGATTGACTCGATCTTGACCTCATAACGTCTGCTGAGACTGTTTACAGAATGATATAAATACGTGTCGGAATCGTTATTTTCATATTATATTGCGTTAAAAAATCTTAAGTGAGTAAGAAAGTTTGTAAAATCACTGTTTTGTGAAACATTCGTGACACAAAGTCATTAAATGCCGTTAGCTTCAACTTGTAAATATTTATCCGGCTCTGACCGCAGTTTTGATTTTGGTGTCGGCCAAAATCGATGTTCTTAATTACCCTCTTTTATCAAGTACTAACATGCTTTTGTTTATTCATTCATTTAAAATAATTTTGTGGTACACAGCTCGTTATCTCATTAAAACCGAACGCTATAAATTTAAAATTAATTAACAAAATGCTAATGATAATCTAAAATGAGGTAACTGTGTACCATAAAACACATTTATTTCCAGGACAACGTTCACTAAAAGGACAGCTGCACGATTCAATTCAATCGTTTGTTTATACTGCCATCATAATATATTTTTATTCGATACATAAACTGGTGTACCTTTGCGTATTATTCGTATAACAATAAAGCCTTTATTTTATAGTAGCTTAAAATTGGCACGGGAAGCTAATATACATTATAATTTGTCTTGTCGTATGGCGGAAGAATGCGCTCACATAATACGAAAGATTAATGGATTAACCCTTGATGGTATCTTGTGAAAGGTCGACTTTTCAATTACCGCTCTACTTCATGGGTGTGGTTGACGTTTATACCCTCTAAAGTATCAGATAGATTTGCGAATTTATAGTGCTTCTTAATTAATTGTCACTCTGATTTCAATGCGAAAGTTTACTATTGGCATTGGCAAAGTTTAAAGTTTTAACCGTCTCCAACCATCTAAATCAATATGCCTAATTTAATTTATCCTTACCTCTCCTCTATTTTCCCTTACTTTTTCAATGACCTACTTACTTTCACTTACCATTTTTAAGGGCCGAAAATGTGTTTAGTATTTTCGTACCTTAGTTCTTGGTGATGTTTATCACACTTGTTTGTTCATTGGCAGTGATTTGGCAGTTATCACTTACCATCTGGTTACCTGATTGCTCTTTTACCGGTACCTATTGATTTAAAAATGAACATTAATGAAACATTTGTTCACAGGCTTAGCGCTGTTGATCGCAGGCGGTGTGCAGTACTCCAACACGCCGGCACCAGTCTCTCCGGACAGCGGCGATGGAGGACTCGGCACACTCATCGCCGGAGGAGTGTTGCTTTTTGTTGGACTCATCTTTGCTAGTACGTCCTCATTTTGTCTTTCTACTTATAATACAAGTAACTTAGTCATGATTCAAATAAATAAATAATATGGAATTATGATTCAATGAAACGGGTAAGGATTGAGAGCCTTAGGAAGGTTTTTGCGGCCTTTCCGTATTAGCAATCACATAAACCCACGTACGGAAAGTTAAAGCTTCGCTTGAGGAAGCAGGTGTATGCTTGGTTTATTTTTCCGCTTGCTGCCTGGAAATGGAAGGTTAAAGAAATGTAATTAAACTAAAAATAACAAAGTTCAAGTTCCCTTTTATCGTGTTCGTCTGCTTTGAACATAAATATTTGTTTCAAACGTTAGTTGAGTACCAGATTGTAGGTTTAGTAGAACTGATGTCTAAAAAACTCTCGTTACTTTTCACATAAAATATTACAGCATAACTAATCAGAATGATAAATGTTGTTCTTCTTCAATTATATTGCCATTAATCACTTTCATAAAATACTATAAAAGAAATCTTTTTGCTTCGACACGTAGTTTAAAAGTTAGACTACAGGCCCGTGGCAAAAAGTGATGGGTCATATGAACCACCAGGAGACCTATATAGTAAGATACAGGGGCATTAAATAATAATATTTAGCACTATGCCGTCACTTGTAAGCTGTCCATCTGAGTGCAGGTAAGATTTCAAAAGCATACGGAGGGGGGTACATTTTGGTCATATATTTTTATACGGCATTCCTACCATCGATAGATCAATGAAAAAAAATAAGAAAACACGTAGTGCCGTACAAAAATAGTGGGCCACAAAATCAGAAGAACGTTAGAGTTTCTGGCAATTTTCTCGGTAAATTTGATCATTAGATTTTATACGGCATTGGTTCCATACAATTTCAATACCTCTTCTAATCCATTATTCCGCAACGCCGTACAAAAACCATGCGTCAAGGGAGAAAAAAAGGGGGTTGCAACCGATTCCCCTTTAGTGGTCCAGGGTGTGATGTGAAAAAGTACGGCATCGGTTTCAGAACGTTATGTAGCACTGAAAAGTACTATTTAAAAACATGCCGTCAAAAAATTATTGTTCATTGGAATGTATAATATCAATTATATCTAAATTTATCACAAATTTGATCTTGAAAGCTGTAAGGTCATTTGATCCTGTACGGCTACTTATTTTTTAATAAGATATTGCTAAATACTATTGCTATATAATATAGCCGTTCAATAAAAAAAGTTCTGTAAAAAATTGGGAGGAAAACAAAATATGACTTTTTTCAAATTATTTCTAAAGTTTAAAGTATCGTAGATTAATGAAATACAGCAACTTTCTGAATATTATTGTTGTTCTAAAAAGAACCCAGGTAAATGAATGGAGAAAAAATGATGCCGTACATTTTAATGCAGATCATAACTTATTGCTGATTAAAATGACACTACCATTTCAGGGGTACTTTATGGTCATCTGATACCGTACGGCATTAACATGTTTTTGAAGAGAACAAGTGTTAATATCTATGAATCGTTATGCCGTCTATATAAAATGAAACTGAGTGTTTATTTCATCCAAAAATTAAAAACTATCTATCTCAGTATTAAGATTTTTGAATAATTTTCGATGTAATATACTTTAAACGTGGACAACTTGTGTGATTAACTATGTTTAATGATACATATATATAAAAATGAAAAATAAAGGTACCATCAACTGCCCTATCTTTGCCTGGATTTTGATATTTATGCACTTTAACGTAAAATAAAGTTAATTATACGATCCATTTTCATGGTATTTACACATATTATCGTAAAAAAAACCCAACGAATGTTATAAATTTTAATTATTTTACACAATTTTTGTTTGTAAATATAGTTTTCGAAAAAAAAATCAAAATCAGACAAAGTCATGATCTCATGTCTGTGACATTACCTAATACATTTACTCCTAAATAATTAATTAAACTCTTATGTGCTGACACAGTCTAAAATGTAGTTTAATATCAAGACAATACGCGACCCAATATTAATGATATATTTTGGGAGTATTTTAGGAGGTAAAACTGGCTAGGCAATGTCAGTATACCATTTTGCATAATTACAGTAAATAGCCATGATTAGGGTAGTCTCCTTAGTGACATAAAAAATGAAAACAAATTTTGTAACATCTTATTATTATAAATCATTACCAAAGTATGTATAATAAATAGTAAGAATAGCAACTAATGTAGTAGGGAGGTAGGAAGTTACAAATAAAATAATCTTAAAATTAAAGTAATAGTACGAGTGCCAACACGCACTAGGCCAGCATAGTGGCCTATATGGCCTAATCACTCTCATTCGTAATCTCAATTGTAAAGTAGGCTCATGCCCTGTAGAGGGACGTACTCGTATATTGGCTGATACGGAGTGCGAGTTTAATAACTTTTCATTAACCCTATCATCATAAATAGCGACAACTTAATCATATATTCAACATCACAACATTTTATCAATATGAACATTGAGATTTGTACGGCATTGATTTTTTATAGACGATTGCATTTAAAACAAATAAAGCATCTAAATGCCGTACAAAAAATATAATACCAAATATCAAACTAAAGTATATTTCGTTACATCGAATTTTCGACAGTTTTTTCCGTCCTACAGACATTTGGACCAAAAAAAAATTACGGCATGTGAAAAAACGTTATCTATGCCTAAAACACTTTCAAAATAAATTAATCTTATGTTGCGTCAAATCACCCCCTGGACCACTGAAGGAGAGTGGGTTGCAACAGCCGATTTTTCTCTCTTGTCGCATGGTTTTTGTACGGCGTTGCGGAATAATGGATTAGAAGAGGTATTGAAATTGTATGGAACCAATGCCGTATAAAATCAAATGACCAAATTTACCGAGAAAATTGCCGGAAAATCTAACGTTCTTCTGATTTTGTGGCGCACTATTTTTGTACGGCACTAAGTGTTTTCTTATTATTTTTCATGAATCTATCGATGGTAGGAATGCCGTACAAAAATATATGAGCAAAAATGTACCCTACTTCGTGTACTTTTGAACTCTCACCTGCACTCAAATGGACAGCTTACATGTGACGGCATAGTGCTAAATATTATTATTTAATGCCCCTGTATCTTACTATATGGGTCTCCTAGTGGTTCATATGACCCATCACTTTTTGCCACGGGCCTGTAGTCTAAGTGGTATTAACAGCTGGGTGGAGAAGAAGGAATATTATCAAATACATATTTAGTGCAGTAGATAAATGAAATTTACTTCTACTGACCACTAAACATTTGTTTTTTATCTTCAAATCGTTTTCGTTTCGTTAAATAAAATTAATTTGAATTTTAATGGCCACTATGACACACGACCATTGTGTGTGTTGAGTTTTGTACACAAATTTAAATTATTTACGCCGAGCTTATGAATGTAGGGCTTATTTGAATTTCTAATGTAACTCAGAGCTCGAAATGACATGCATTTAGTGAATTTCTGAATTAATGTGGCCTTGTGCCATGTCCATATTTTAGGGTGTGTTTGTTAGGCAATAGCGATTCATTGATAGGGAACGGAAATTACATTACCGCGCATGGGCGTAGTATTCAAATTTTATATGTTAATGCTGTATTAAATGCAAACGATTTGCATTTACGAATAGCCAATACGGAATGAAGGACTTATGAACAAAAATAAACGTTCGAGAAGTGACGTGAGTCAGACGCGAGGGTCGGAAGGACCGAGAAGGTAGCGATCAGCGCATAAACGATGAAACAGAGAATCAACAACGTATAGGTATATCTATATTCGAGTCGATTTCTCGTTTCTCCTTGATCAATGTTATTCTTGTAAAACGCTAAAATTTTAAAATAAAAATAATATCAAAATGAAAATCCACTCTGCTCACATTAAATATTGCAGTTGGCTTGTGACCTTTTACCTGTCCGACCAATTCACGAATGCACAAATGCTAGTGAAGTCGTGCGTTGGTGATTCGACTGTGAAATTATTATACCCTACAAATACTCAGTACAGTAATTATAGTACAATAATTACAACAATAGTACAATAATTATTGTGAATTTTAAAATCATACTTATCCGTCTTTAAAGAATGTATCACACACTGCTTTGTAGTTTATGCCTAGTGTTTTTCCCGTGGGTTTAAAATCTAGGTAAAGTATGCGCTTGGGGTGACGAGGAGCCATTACCGGTGACACATTGTAACTGCACCTACATTTTTCATTTCTTTCTCTTCGAAACAAAGAACGTTCGTAACGAACAAAGAATTTTTGACACGCCTCTCGCAATTTTCATTTCGACACTGCGAAATGCGAATAATACTGCGCGCATACATTTTCCCGGAAAATCCAAGGTGATTCATTTCGCTTTTCATTGTCTTTAGGGAAAGTCATACCTAATTTCAGTATACTTTACGAACGTAAAGAAATGAACAAAAAATAAAAATCATGTGAAAAGCATTATTAGAAACTTTTCTTTTGATATGGCGTGCGAGATATTATTTCTATGTTTTTTTTATTATTAAGATTGCAAATTTATCCACGTAAATCAAATTGTTTAACTTTAACTAACTTTTGAAACTTTCATGGTATTGGAAATTGTGTTTACTATTTAGACAGCCTTCATGGCCCTATTGGGTCAGTGCCGGCTATGAAATGGGAGTTGACATCGTATACCTGCATCGAGATAAAAGTTTGAGGGCACAAATATTTGGTTAGGTTGTTTTGAGATCAAAAAGACTCGTTTCTGATATTACCTCATCAAGTGTGTGCATTATATGTGTATATTTATTTTACAGGAACCGGTATTTTAAATTTTTAAGCTTTGAACATACTGTATTAGTATACATTCATACATAAACTCACGTCTTTTTTCCCAGAAGGGGTAGGGGGGCAGAGGTGCGTGGTGCCCACATTTCGCCTTATATGTTCCGTCCCACGATGCGATCGGGGGCAAGCCTATAGCCATATCGGGCACAAATTGCTGACTCCGGGCTGATAATGAATAGAAAATTCCAATATCACTTTGCCCGACTCGGGATTCGAACCCGAGACCTCAGCTTTGCAAGCTTATGAGTATTGGTGAAATTATTAATCTGGTGTATATTGTACAGTCGTGGGAGTGTGGGCCTGGTCGTCACGTCTAGGCGGCGGCAAGGAGGCGCCGGCGAGCGGTGCGGCGGCGCTGACGGCGCTCAACCCGTCCACCGACCCGCTGGTGGCCGCGCAGTACGCGCCCGTGCGCGACGCGCCGCCCGCGCCCGACGACGAGATGCGCAACCTCATGGACAACAAGGAATGGTGAGTAACAACCACTTACTATTCGAAGTGTTTAGCAAGCACTACCAGACAAAATTCATAGGACAGAACACAATACACATTAAAATATGTTTTTTTTTTTTCTCCTATTATTTTATTCTTAGTAAACAAAGTGCAACGTAGCGGAGGTTTTAAATGCATACTGGTATTTTACTACGGACTTCAATTCAATAGTATTATGTGATTAACTTCACCCGTCATCCATCATAGAGACCGTTTCTCGTTTGTCAATTTGTTGTGACCCGACTGGTATTAAACATTTTTACACCATAGTTTTAGATGTTGCAATTTTGAACTCTCTTCGTGAATGCAACAAACTAAGACGCTACAATATCACCTTGGCTCAATACGTATAAGGTACCTATATTACATACATCAAGCTACTGTAGTTAATTATCTACCGTATAACTGCCCAAGATGACCTGTAGCTTTCCCAACTTGATGTAATTTGATGCAAAGGTATCACGTATTATGTATAAATATTTATTTTCGAGCTTTGATAGCCATTCAAAAATAACGGTAGTCGATATTTTTTCTGCATGTCCATGTACATCCCGAAATAAAATATACTGTAGCTATAATATTTAAATGTGGGTGCCCTGGCACCTCTGCCTACCCCTTCTGGGAAAAGGCGTGAGAGTTTATGTATTATTATGTATAATATTTAAAAAAGATAACCCAACTTTGAGATTACCGTTTAAACTGTAAATCATTTTATTAAAGTGAGAAAATACAATACTTTCACATAACAATAATTTTAAGACTTGCTAATGACGTTTACAAACCGTAACAAATTAACACATACCATTGTGTGATAAACGGGTGAGTGTAATACTTTTTAGACTCTAGTTGATAATGTGGCAGTAACGACGCAAACGTGAGCACTGAATAAACGGAATCAATGCCGAAGTACATTGATACAAACATGTCAATTAGTTTCTGAACTTCGTGTTCTACATTAGACAGTAGTGTGATACGATAAATAGGAATATAAACAGGAATATATTGGAAGAAACACGTTTTTTAGCTCTCGTTTCTTTTAGAAAATACTTCGTAACTCATGAGGAGAAGTAAAATGATTGAAATCTCTGTTGTATGAAGGCGCAAACTTCAACTACTCACGCTAACATCTAGCCAAATATGTTCCGGTCACCGTCTCATAGTTAAAAATTTATATGGGCATTAGCATAGATTTGCATTAATTACAGATCAAGCCTTGAGTTTTAAGTGCGATATTCATTGTGTAGTGGTGGGGTATAATGCCGAGTGCGTCCTTGGAGTACAATACTGACATGATGATGCATAGTGCAGCTGTATCTATAGCGAATTGTTATTCAAAGTCTCGCTCCAATGAGGCACTTGTTAACATGTTTACTTGTATCATAATAGCGCATGATGTGCGTTGTGCCACAAGTGTAACGTTGGAGCCTTTGTTACGTTTTGTTTACTTGACTGCGCCACGATAAGGCTCTCATTACATGATTTCCTCGACCCACGTGACTTTGTATGCTTTAGAGTTCAACAATGAAGTCGTCAACGCGATATTACAATGGCCTGACTAAGCTCCGTTAATGGCCGTGGCGGTTTTTATCTTTGACCTTTTATCAAGGACGTGATAAAGCGGATTAGATGGTTTCGAATGAAAGTGCGCCTCGAAAGTAATCAAAGGGGTCCGCCCACGTTCTGATGCGATCGATTTATGTTGTGGGCAATATTGTAATCTATGTATATTATGAGATTTCTTCACACTTAATATTTAGTATGTTATGTTATTCAGTTAGTATGTCGGTTGTCGAGGCATATCTCGACACGATATCATCAGCATCATATATTTTTTCATACTATAGATTCAACAAGTGAGCAAACAGGTCACCTGATGGTCAGTAGCCACTGCCGCCAATGAACATCCACATTATATCATCATAGATGTATGTGTGGACCGTCAAATCGGGAAAGGAGCGGGAAAGAAAAAAGATGGGAAAAGGGAAGTTGTATTGGGCTTCCGGCCATGTCACTCACTCTAACGAAACGCGACAGCGATGCTGTCGTTTTACATTGATCTCCTGGAAGACGGTGGAACCACCCCAGACGAGACTGCCCATACATGCTAAGTCATGACTGACAACAGAGTGGCTACCATTCATGCTGATGAAATCGCGTGTACACTGAGAAATCCCGCGACGCTATGCGTGCCTATTGTCGACTGCTCGACATAGGTCATTCCGTGTTTTCCACTTATATCAATAAATCAAACTTCATCAGAAGGTACTTAATGCACTTTCGGATTGATCATTAATGTCCGGGCGGAAATGAACAGCCTAAGGCCAGCTAAACAAAATAAACAACAACAATATTCATTCGACCATATATCGATTTCGGTTTCCCGATAAACCGTAACGTTCTAATTTCACATTCTAACAAATATCTCTTAGGCAACAATGGTAACCCAGATGTGCTAATTAAGTCATAACCCGTGACTAAATTATTTAATATATTTCCAGTCGATAGATACTAACGCACTGAATTATATTTTCAGCTTGAGCAGCGCGGAAGAGAGCGACAAGATGCTAGATGGAAGACCGTCGGTGGCGTAAGAAAACATATTCGATATTATTCCTTTACGAGCTTAGGCTAGTCCTCTATGTCCCTCTATATTGTGAAACGCGTACAAGTGGTATTTTTGATACATTTCCATCGACGTCTATGTAACATAGAAATTATTTTTATGGTAAGTCACTTGCATGCAAATTACATATTTGTTTCTGTAAAACATAATGTATCTTTAATGCCACAATAACGTGTCGTGTCCATAAATTTAAGATTGCATTTTGTGGTACAAATAGAAGTCCTGCTGGTGAAAGTGTCTCACGGAGGATGTCGTTGGTAATACGAAAATAATGCGTGCTTGATTGTGTGATATATTTTGTATTTATGATGCACTTTATTCCCGAACCTCAACATTTTCCAGTTATCCGAACGTCTCTTTCATTTGCTACTTTAGATGAGATTAATCACAATAGTGTATAAATTACTTAATCACATTTAAATGTAAGAGAATTTTTAACAAGTATTCTTGTATGAAGTGTTCAGATAACCTTATTTATCATATGACTTATGTGTACGGTAGAAATATATTCAACAAATCATGTATGCCATGTGTATAAATCTTAGGTGTTAAACACTCATCGCAATGTATGAAGCTTTGGTAAGAATTGTCTTTATGATATCGAATAATTAGTAAAAGACAAGTGGCCAAATTAACGTCCAGAATTATACTGTTTAACGTGGATAGCTGTGTAAGATATGAAATATCGAAATTCGCCGAAAATGATACAAGTGTTTGAAATCTTATTCCATCGAAGATTATATATTTTTTTATAATCATTAAACTCTTGTGCATCGGTTTTGAAACAAACTTTCCATAGTGTTTAGTTGTTTAAGTGAATGTGCAAAAGACGATATTTTACATTTTATTTATGGTAAGTAGATTTCCATTTCGCGATACATATTATTATAATATGTATTATTGGTTATCGTATGGGTATTTTGTTTCGTTGACACCGTCCTTATTAGAGTTAAGATGTATTGTGTGTTGTGGGCAAGGTTTGCTATAGAATACGTGTCGGATGGAACGGATTCTAAAATAGCATTTGATTTGCATAATTTTACATATTAGATGTAATTGCATCAGCTTAGCGATTTAGTAGTCCGTGAATAATACGTCGTATGGATTACATTCTTTTTCAATTTATTTTTATCGATACATTTATAAACGGTCGACGTACATCATAAAGTACTTAACGCGTACTTAAGGTAGCTGTATTTTCATAAAATCCGCCTCTACGTGAGCAATTCAGATGTATTTACTTGGACTGTAATTATTTTAATACCTTTGATATTAATATAACGCTCTCTCTCCGCATTGGAAACGAATTAGTATTAAAAATAACATCACAAATAATAATTTATCATTTGATCGAAACGCGCTCATGATATACATTTTTAATTAATCCATTGTAATGTATCTTAGGTAGGTTCCTACAGTAAGATAGATAGGCAGGGTAATGTCCCTCGAGACATTTAGCGAATGAATATTTGAGAGTATTGTCACGTTGTAATCCGTAAATATTGTGGTTGACAAATTGATATTGGTTGTAGCTTAAGCATGTTTGTCAATGTATGTGAAGGACTTTTATTTATTTTCATGGTCCGAGTATGGTATGTAATAACTATTAAGCCATATTTCATTTCTAGGATTTTGGCATCTAACTTAATTAATTTATATGACTGTATCTAAATGTATAATGTGTGTATTTGTCTCTTTCTGTCTCTATCGACTTACTTAGTACTTATTTCTGCAGTGTATATGCATATCTGCCTATTTTGTATTTTAGAATAGGTCTCTTTTGTTTTTTCTGTGGACCTTTTAAAATATTCCATTTATTATGATAGCCTTAGTTATTTATCAATCGGCTTATTTTATTAATTTGTTATTTAAAAGGTGCAGATTATATTATATATTCTTTATAAATTGCAATTATACATGTCTCTAAGATGTTAACTGGTTTATGTGCAATATGTGAACCTCACATTATATACTGGATGAAATTCTGCATACATTTTATTTATTTTATCAATGTGTACAATATTGTATTATGTATTAGAATTAATAATCTCAGAATATTTCAGTAAAATAAAAATTCCAGAGTTAATTGTGTTTTTTTGTTCTACTTTACAATGTATGAACTTCCAAAATTATAAGTGGTATGTGTACGATTTTTGATGTAAATTGAAAGAATATTTAAAAATAGCATATGAAATCAAACATTTTATTCGTATAAAATAACAAAATCATGGTATCAGTTGTTATTTGATTATTGATTTTAAATACAAAAGCGTAATCTTAAAGCTAGTCAGTCTCTGTTGGTGCGGCGCCACCACGGCACTCCCGTCACGTCCTCGTCTGCGCACACGTTCACCGTGGGCCTGAAACACGACGCGCTTTATTCATTACTTCCATCAAATATATACTACATACAGGCTCCGGAACAAAATCAATCACGCCAAAAGAGGCCGAGGTTGCTTATACTTATACATTTGCAAAAAGTCTTAAATTATAATCATCTTCAGGTAACAATAAACTTTATATTCCTTTAAATGAAGATTTATGATGTTTTGGACCATACTAAAATCAAATAAGAGCACACGCTTATTGGTGCTTGTATTACTCTTGCCGTTTTTTAGTCCATTACTTATAATCTAGTGTATATTTGATCGAAGATTCATTATTACTTACACTATTCTCAAATACAACAGTACAGTTTACGTACAGATTTTATATTTTATGACTGAAGTGTAAACACTTCAGTCATACTCATAAAATGCGATTCATTTTATATTACAACGAATAAGCTACATCATTTTTAGTGAATTTTACATTTTATGTAGATGATGACCATGGACAACAAATAGTAATGTAGTATGATTTTTTAGTCACATCAGCCTCATCTTGTGGATTCCACTTCAAACCAACCTAGGTATGGATAAATATTGTTTAATACTTATTTAATTTACCTGTATACTTGTGTGTGAGGTAATGTGGACGCCATTAAAGGGCAAGCTATGGCTGGAGGCTCCTGTGAACAAATAATATAAAACGTAAGTAGTAATGCCATAGCGATTCATAAGAATTTCTACGGTATGTAAGTCCGCCAACCCGCACTAGGCCAGCGTGGTGGACTATATGGCCTAACCACTCTCAATCGTACTCTCGATTGTAGAGTAGGCCCGTGCCCTGCAGTGGGACGTATATGGGCTGATACTGATAGTAAGTAAATGGATAATTATACAGACACATGTATATCCTAAACCATGGACATAAATATATGAACAGGGCGGAAAAGCGCGTAAAGTGTTCCGACGTAAGTGGTGCGCGCGCTCCAGTACATTTCTAGTGGAGCGTTACTGATATTAGTCGTCGCTAGCAACGATTTTGAAAATGCTTGCTTGTATTATGACAGAAAGTTTAATAAAAATAAAGATAACATTATTTATCGGCGTTTAGACGAAATCTATTAAAAAAAATACTGAAGGGCCTATTCTTAATTTTTAAATAAATGCCCTAAAAATTATAGGTCTGATGCGTGATTTTCAAGTCTCACAAGAAAGCCGAAACAAGTATTTTACAATAATAAATCTACTATCATCAGGGATCAAATCCACAGTCTATTGATATAATAACCATCCCTATTAAGAAGTTTAGTTTTATGGCTATGATAGCAATAGTCTGGGTGGGTGTAATGAATGAAGTATAATGCAATAATGCCAAGTACCTGTATAGATTGCATAGGAATGTGCATGTTGGCGCGGAGCTTGCGTTGTCGGATCTCGCGCCGCACGCAGCACTGCACGCCCAGCAACACGCAACACACGCACGAAGAAAGACAACCTGCACGATTAACAATTGACAAATCAATATTTTATAGCAGCATCAATCCATACTTGCATGCTTAAGGAGTTTCAATAGAACTATGGTTTATAAAATGGATTGCAAATATTGTCATCATAGTGTTTCTGTCTATCAGCTCATATCAGCTCATATACGACCCACTGCAGGGCACGGGCCTCCTCTACAATCGAGAATACGATTGAGAGTGGGCCATATAGTCCACCACGCTGGCCTAGTGCAGGTTGGCGGACTTACATACCATAGAAATTCATATAAATCACTATGGTATGCAGGTTTCCTCACAATGTTTTCCTTTACCCTTTTAGTGTGTGGTGATTGACTATCAATGAACAATTAACCAATGAATATTTTATAGGATCTTCAATTCATACCAACATGCTTATGGAGTTTTGATAATACTATTGTTTATAAAAACGGATTGCAAATATAGTCTTCATAAAATATTTAAAGAAATAAAATAATATTCAAGGAACCTATTGAGAATAAATGAATAATTGATAATTGACTTGACTACAGTTTGCAATCTAAGTAATTCCAAACCGCATTGTAAAATTTTGATCCTTTGTATAGTGAGTGGGTATTTTATCAGCACAGAACAAAGTTATAATAGTTATAAAAGTTAAACATTTAAGGATATCTTTAATAGGATCTTGTAACTTAGCAATTAATACAAAACATAAAAATCTTACCTATGTACACTAATACACCTAGATCACCATTACGATTTGTGCGTCTCAATACAATACCAGCTATACATAGAGATATTCCAGTTAATATGCCTACTACAAATATCACCTGAAACAATATAATAAATTGAATACATTACAGCAAATATGACACTTTTATCCCAAATGTATCTGGAATGAAAAAAATCAAAGATGGTAGAAGACATTTGAGTCTTTGGCAACTACAAGAAACAATTCTAATTTCTCTCATGCTCAGTACCAACTCTTCTCTTGTAAGGCTCAATAAAATGTCATGTTCTCTAGTAACTGAATATTTTTTATATGCAGATGTTTTATCATAATATAGTATAGTAAAACTTACAACTCACCTGTAAAATATAGTAACAAACATATTCAAATCCAGGGCAATGACCTCCACAGGCCCCTATAATAGGAACTTCAGGGCTCACTGAAGGTACTGGAGGGACTGGCGATCTACTAACAGTGTGCAGATGGGGCTCTGGTTCACACAGTGGCAATGAGAATGCTGAAGCACATTGTGGAAAAGTGTATGCTTCAGATGGTGATCCCCGCATAGGAACTTTTTCACCCTTCTTGTAACTACACCATGTTGATGCACCATATGGCGACTGGTATACAGGTGATGGAGGACCATAGTCTTTTATAGTACCATTGTAGTAATGTGGCATCTGAAACAAATGATTAAAAGATAATAAATTAAAGCTACGGCTTTCTCTGACTCTTGGCTGATGACAATGTTATGACATTAACATTGCATAAATTCAAAAGAGAGAATGGCGTAAAATACTTGTTGTATAACCATTAGAGAATATTATTTCATTTAAAAAGTCTAGCCAAAGCATATAGTAGCTTCATTATATATTTTGTCTTTCTACGCGAGTGAATACATTGATTTTAAATATAGTCCTAGATTAAATTTACGTAAATGCTTTTGTAACTATTCAGCTACATGTTAATAAAAGGATTGTTTTTTTTTTTGGTGACGCACATTCTTGTTCTTTTAGGACGGACAGATTAAATATGACTTGACGCAAGTTTGAGATTAATGGAAATCTATTTATTATATAAATACGTACATGATAGGCATTGTCTGACGTAGAACTGTCTGTGCCAGTGACTTGGTACACCGGCGTGTTGATATCCTCCGCCCACGGGAACTTCGCTCTTTGTTCTGTAGCGCAAGCAAACTGTTGCTCACTCCTCGGTACCACAGTCGTTTGGTAAGGGTGCACGCTACGCGGCGACAATTGTTGCTTGAACATTTTGTGATCCTGTTACCTGCATGTTAATAATTTAATTCAACAATAATTAAAAACAGGTCATAGTGAAATCATCACATAAACCTAAGTACCCTGTAGTTCGTACCTCATTGTAGATAAAATACTTGAAACTTATTCAAAGATATAAACTTCACAATCTTTAATTACACAAAATTTTTGTCAACTTATTCTAATGTTTTCTGAATAAAATAATATTATCGCCAATTGAACACAAGCAACGCGCCATGTTTACTCAGAACTCTATTGTCCATACCCACGAATAGATTACAGACTACTAGTCCAATTTAAATACCTATTACCCACAGGGGTAGCCACCGTGTAACCTAGTATGAGATAGCGATATTTGTGGGAGTGTGGCCAGGTTGACACGTTTTTCCTAAGGTATCGGGAAACTTTGACCGCTCTTTAAAAAAATATAATTGCTAAAATATCGATATTTTAACTTTAGGTGGAACTACAGTGCACATACATGCCTGGGTCATCAGCCATCACCCAGAACTAATAAAAAAACTGTATAACATAAACATAATTTAAGTAAATAGCTAGTTCTGAAAATTAAAACTATTGTAATAAAAGCTAATAACAAAATAATATCTAGTCCACCCCGTGACCATTAAATTTGTAAAGTACTCGAAACGTCGCGTGGAGAAGTTAAAAAAAGCAAAACTTAAACCAAATCCGCGATAAAATCCGTAAATAATAGTTTTATTTCAAAAACAATATCTACTGCGCAACTATATACATTTCAATACATATAAGGAAAAAGTTTAAAAAACTAAAGATAATTAATGAGGTTTGTTTTTTAATATGTAATTTAAATCTTTAATATCTTTTGTTTTAGGGAATATCAACCGTCGGACCGCTGGCCACCCCAAATAATGTAAATATTTGCCTCCAAAACGTCAAATTTCCTGGAGTCAAGCGGTTACGCCGATAAGGACAGGCTACAAAAGCTTGCATCTCTTTCTTACATGGACGTTATGTATAAATCTATTTCGTTTTGTGTAAAAGGGATAGAACATGTGACTCCGTCTATTAGTTTCTCCGTCTACGCTATTACCACAGACGACTAAAAATACAGACGGCCAACTCCATACAAATGTTTTAACACGTTATGCATACTCACACAACTACATTCATTTATACATTCTACATATAGAATTCCATAGAATTCATTCAAATGTTCATCGGACCTTTCATTCCTTTCATTGATAATTTTACCACTGACCAATAGTATTTAAGATTATTGTTCCGCGTATTCGAGCCATCTACTTCGCGCATTATACGTATATATATTTTGACGAGTTTCGAAATGGTTTCGAACCAGAGCTGGAAATCGGTACTATACCGAAATTGCCGATTTTTTTAATTATAGGGATGTAAAACATATTTAAAGCAATCCGATTTTTATTACCGAAAATTTGCCGGTTTTATATTTGTGTATCATTCATATGCATGTTAAAATTACTCGATTTCATACGAAAATAAAAAAAATAAAACAATGTTATAATTCAAAGCCTTTACTCAACCAAATTTATAAATGAATTTTATTTCATATTTCTACATTATTTTTAACATTTTTATCATAATTCAATATTACAACCTAAAATACTTTTTATACATTTTCAATTTGTAAATATTAATTCTCTTAATTTTAGGACTATTAAAACAATGCCAAATCAAAGAATATCACTGAACTAACAAATAAAAGTATAAATGGAAACATTTAGTGCACAATATATTTTCCAATACCATGGAACAGCACAATATTGCTATATTTGTAAAGTGTAAATTAAATATAAGAAGCCATTCATGTAAATTAATAATAAAATACACCCAATTTAACAAACATTTGAAACAGAGCAAAATTAAAAACATATGCTTACATATCTGAAGTATTTAATAACAAATTATTATTTAAAGTAGGACGTAATGAAAAATATATTTGGGAAAGTCATAATATCATATTTACAATAAGAAAATATACACAAAAATGTATATCAAGTGATATGATATTATGATACATTAAAAAATAGGCAATAATGTTGTGTGTAAAGTGTAATGAAAAATAATGATAGTAAATTGTTTACATTAACATATTGAAGAATAAGCAATATTGTTAAATTAATACAATAAATGTGTTGGCTTCAAATCATAGAACACATTAAATGCATAATACCAACATACTAAAACATTTGAGATTAACTATTATATAACAACATATTAAAGAAATAGGCAAAAAATATGTTTATAATAAGGTAATTTTGAAGAATGCTTTTATGCTATTACAGTCCATAATATAGGTTGGTAGGCATACCTGTTTTATGCATAATGTTTTCAATATTATTCATTTCATTCTTAACTTCAATACACTACTGCATTGCATTTCATTTTAATAACATATGACCAAAAACCTCTAACAAATGCCTTTTCTGAACATCTTAATCATATCAAATAGTATCAATATTATAAACAGATTATTAATGAACATAATTACTTATGCTGTGAATTAACGTTTGTAAATATTAACATATAAACCTACAGAGTAGAGATCCTTCAGACACAGAGGTGAAACTTTCTTTATGCTTCCAACGATGAACCCATTTGCCTGCTAAATACTTGGACTGCAAATTTAACCCGAGTCTTGTCTGGAAATTATAAAACAATTAATAACAAAATAAATATGAAAAAGACACAATCAGTTGTTTACACTGCTTGCCTGACGTTAAATAATAATTATAAAACATTAAATAATTATAAATTAAGCTGTGATGAACTTGCGGGTACCTATACCAATAAAAAGCTCTAATATTGAATTGTACTGTACTAGATCGGTCTATGTTGTCCCAATTGCAGAGCACGAGCATCCTCTACAACCGAGAGTATCAATGAAAGGTGTATGGCTACATAATTCGTCACTATGGACTCATACAAAAAGCTAACCTTTTCACATGAGATCCAAAAAATCTGTATTTTATAATGTATTTGACCATATTGTTATTTCTTATATTCCGGCAACAATTTAAAACTAGGAATAGTGTCACAACATGGTCACAGCGGAATAAAATATTATATTTACCTTGTTTCTGTCATATGAGGTTAGAATTGTTTTTCAATAATTTTGTGCTCCATGCTCCGCCAACATAGCTCTGTCCATTTAGTACATTGTTTTTATACTTTGTTTGGGAAGGACACACAACACTTTCTTCAATACTTTATTTGATATGTGATTAATTCACCCGGGAACAAAACACGTGACCAACATTAATAATTATCATGAAAATCACAAGTTTATAGATACCATTTGCACAAAACAAACTATATAACGTTCGCACTGCTAAATATTTACGTTACTGATTACAAAATAGATAAAATAACATTAAAAATATAAATAAAATCAGCCGAACCAAACTAACAAACAGCGATTGACTGTTGACAAAAATGGCGGCAAGTGCCAAGTGCACACGCACACATTTACAAAAATAGCGTAAGTGAAAAAGATGGGGCGAAAACGGCATATGAGAAAGCGAGATAAAAAAATGGGTCACTTTTTAGGCCCAAGTTAAACGGGCCTGCCTATTACATTGCAAATCAGTCCATACATTGCAGTAGATGTCGTTTTTCTCAACATCCCGTAATTACTGTCCTTAAGATTACGTGTTTGATGTACTCTCTCAGTTTTTAAAAACTTCGCTTTTGTTCCCGGACCTCAAATTCTTTGATTTCGCGATGGTACTACAACTGGAACTCTCGACACCGATTCGCTTAACGATTTTTCTTTCGTCGACTCGGAAAACAACAGGTAAACTGTTACACCTACGCTAAACTCTACTCATTTTATATGGTCTGTTTTTGGCAGTTTTTGGAAATTACTGGAAGTTTTAATAAAATAGCTTGAATAGGTATTGAAGAGAAGTGAGAACTGTTACCTGGTAACGCCGTACATCGACAGAGGGCGCTAATCACTAATGCCCATAGTCTAACTTTTGACTCGGGTATAACAAACAAAAACCAATTGATCTATACTCTATTCAAAAGAAAAAAAAATAGCGGAGTTGATATTCTCGATTACATAAACAAAAATGCTTTGTTTTTATCTTTTTAGAACTGAATGCAGAAAAATGTCTGTGTAAAACTAAATTCATTCAATCATTATCCTTCATTTCTTAACTTTCAATCAATTTCATTCCATTCGATTTCATTATTTTTTAGCGAAACAGTTTTTCACACAGTCAATGAATTTATTATATGATAATTTCATTAAATTGTACAAGGCAGGGTGATAATTAGCAAGGAAAATAAATATAAGCTATTTACTCAGCATAATAAATGAGGAAGGCATAAGTCGGAAATGAAGAAAACTATTTTTATTGAAGGCGTCTACAAGAAAAACTTTAATAACAAATCATAGCGTTTACTGAAAAAAAAACAGCATGAAAATAATTTTACGGTGATTGAAGAAAAAGCTATGATAGTTACTATAAGTGCGGATGGCATCATGAATGAAGAAAGTGATAAATTGGGTCCCACAAGCATTAATTTTTGCAGGGATTATATTCGCGGATGCTGTTCGCGAGATAATTGTAGATATGTGCACGAGATACCACCTAAACATTTCTTAAAAGATCTATTTCGTTTCTGTCATGATTTCCAAAACAAAGGCTGTTATAGAATCAATTGCAAGTTCATTCACAGCACAGTTGAAGATGAGGAGCATTTTTATAGCTCCGGCGTGTTTCCTCGTGACTCGCGTACTACGCCCGTTTGTCAGGCATACTTACACGGATCTTGCCCCAACAAGGACTGTAAATTCTTTCATCCTGCCGATGTTGCAACTGAAGGGGTATCCGTACATACTGTCCCACCTCCACAATTTAATCGCCCACCTCCAACAATAAGAGATGACGATTCTCCACCAGAGGCTAAATTCAGAAGATTTGCTTTTGAAGAATATGAAGAATGCTGCTCAATTCCAATAATTGATAAACAACAGGTCATGACCACACCAAATATGTGCCACAACTGTGAGTCTTTAGACCACAAAATAAAAATATTGCATGATAACATAAGTGTATTGCTAAAGAAAATAGGTGACTTAACTGAGAAGAATGTTCAACTAACATCAATGAATGAATTTTTACTGGAGCAAACAGCTTCATCAATCAGGTCAGATCAGTCTTGCGTAATAACTTCCAGGCATGGCACTTCAGCACCTGTATCCTTAGCAACAGTAAGTGTGACACCAGTTGTGAGTCTGGCAGGTGCTTTGCCTACTCTGGTGCCAGCAGCAGCAACACCTAATTTAGCTTTAGCTCCAGCTGCATCTCGAGCCCAACTGCTCACTCCAGCACCCCAAATACTTACTGTCAGTACTACCCAACAACTGGTTGGTAATTCTGGAGCCCTGATTGTTACTAGTGCAGGGGCACAACAATTGATGCAAGTCAGTGATTCCGGAACACTCATGGGAGGTGGACAAACTGTAGTGGCAGTACCTGCACAGTTGACATTGGCACCTCCTACTCAACAGCTGATGTCTAGCGCATCACAGACTGCTGTGCAACAGTTAGTGCAACAGTCTGCTCTACAGCCCCAACTTGCTGCACAACATCAAGCTTCCCAATATGCTACTCAACAATCAGTGCAACATTTGGCTGCAGCACAGCAGTCTGCACAACACTTGGCTCAGCAATCTGCCCAACATTTGGCTGCCCAACAATCGGCCCAACACCTAGCAGCACAACAATCTGCTCAACATTTAGCTGCTCAACAGTCAGCACAACATTTGGCAGCACAGCAAAATGCACAACATTTAGCAGCTCAACAAAATGTGCAACATTTAGCTGCTCAGCAGTCTGCTCAACATTTGGCTGCAGCTGCACAACAATCAGCTCAACAACTTGCTGCAGCTGCTCAGCAATCAGCTCAGCAAATTGTAGCACAGCAGTCAGCTCAGCAACTGGCTGCCCAACAATCACAGCAACAATTGGTGCCCTCAGCCCAACAGCTTGTGCATCAAACATCTACTCAGCAAATAACCATCTCAAGCACTAGTCAACCAATGGCATTGCCTAATTCTCAAGCTCAGCCTATTACATTCCCTATTATATCCCAAAGCATATTGCCACACTGAAACTTAATATATACCTCTTAAGTTTTGTTTTGCTTTTTGGAATGTGATTACAATATAGAATTAAGCACCATTAGGATTTTAAGTCATATAAATGCTTCTATTAAGCAGTAATATTTGACTTTAACCATAATCTAGCTAAAATTCATTTGAAGAATCTACATTTACAATGCTTATGTTATGTAATGTGTAAGAGTGTAGAAGTAATGATGTTTGAAACAGTATTTTTATGAGGTTTTAAGTAGTTTAAATACATAAGCATGTTTTAACACATTTGTGAAAATTGAACTCTGTAATGTAAAACAAAAAAAAAACAATTGTCAACAAATTTTGGCATAAATTGTTGGAACACAGCACCATATGTAAAATTTGGAAAAATGTGATTAATTTTTATGGTAACGTGAAATAATGTTTTTGTGGAATATAAGAAACAATAACATTTATAATGATGTAATTGTTGGTTTGCAGAAGGCCATGTTTAACACATTCACTTTATGATATTGCTGTGGCTATAGTTAATCCATATAAACTCATTTAAAACTATTCCTAGATTGTATGTTTTACTTCCTTACTACCCATATCAATAGTGAATGTGTTAAGATGCTAGGATTAAAAACAAATTATGGATTTGTATATCCATGAAACATTGTATTCGATTTTGAGTAGTTATTTATTGGGAAAAAGCATGCTCATTAGATTCAATTTAATAGACTGAACTGAAGTGTAACAAAGTTATAAATTCTGGGTAAGCATATAATACGACATACATAACAGTTGTGCATGTATACAATGCCTGTTATTAGTACGGAATTTAGTATTTCTGGCAAGATGTAACATTATTTACCATATGATAATTATCCTTACAATATAAGGTTTTTTGATTGATAAGTTGCAAAACTTAATATAGATATCGAATCTTTATTTCGTATAGGCATAGAGTGAGCATCTTAATTTCATTGTTTCCAGTGATCTGCCCTTATGTGCTATCAAACAAATTAGGTAATTTATTTTTATAATTAAAAGGATTGTTCCATAAAGCTGTGTTTAATATTGCATCGGACTTCTATTCGTGTACATTTAAGTCATTGGGTTGTTGAATGGGGCATACATTTTTTTGGTATTTTCTTATTTCACCAGTGCGTCCCAGAGCGAAGTCTCCTGCAGTATCGAATGCTATAGTTGTTACATTAGAAGGCGCATTTTCTACATACTTAAGTCGTCCGGTATCATTTTCGTGTAAATAACCCAATTTTTTGTTTGCAACGAAAAGTATGTTTTTATAGTATGATATTTGAACCATGTCACTGATAGTTAAGTTACCGATCCAAATAGGCGTTACTGAAGTCGACTTCAACAGATATAGTTTGTCTTCTTTTATGAAATAAAAATTATTTTTGTCATCTATTTCCAAGTCTTTTAAAGATTCTAGGGCTTTAAACGGTATTTTATTCTTGCCATCGAGGAGGTAAAGTTTCTGTACACCGTCTTCATTTTCTGTGAAGTATAAGTTGCCGTCTTTATCTGTAAAAATCATGTTTATATTGATTGAACTCTCAGCGTATGGTACAGCACACTGACCCGCGTAATCATAAACGTATATTCCTCTTTGTGTTGCGAAGTACATTTTCCCGTTCTTCTTATCAGATGCAACTGAGTAGCTTACGTCTGCAGGCAATCCTAGAAAACACAATAACGTATAGAAATGTAGAAATAAAATGGCCCAGACAGCAACACTCAGCAGAGCTGAAATGTTAACTGAGTTCTGGGTTCGATTCTTGGTCAGAAAATCAACTGTAAATTGTAAAACAATATTACTTGTTATTGATCAATTCTGGCGCTATAATGGGTATCAGAAACTAAGAGTTATTTTTGGGGTTCGTCAGACACCCAGATCGGAAACAAATACGTGGTAGATCACACAAATCGATATTTATCTCGATGTGTGGACCGATTCCGCGGTCTATCATTACACAGCATCGACAGAATCTAACGAACTGCGCCACGGAGGCTGTTAAGACTTTTTACCCTTTACTTTTATTCTCTATTTCATCTAAATATATTTTGTTGGGTAATAAACAATGATTATCGCCCTTTCAGAAATGATTAAAGTGAATGCAATTACAAGATAATATTTATAGAAAAACATTTAACCAAATCTCACCTGGTACATTTTCAGGAGTAGAAGATTTATTGCTCAGCAAAAATATGTTAAATGTATATCCGTTTTCTTTCCTCTGGTTCTGTACGAAAAATAAATTTCCGTACATATCATAATGAGCATCAGTTGGATCTTTATCCCCAAGGTCATAGGTTTGCGCGAGATGATAATCTTCGCTGTTAATTTTTAAATCTGATGGACAGCCGTCTTTGCGCAAGTCGAATGCAAAGCAGATATGCGCTAGAAGCATATATGCTATCAATGTTAGCCACATATTGTTAAGAATTTAGACTATTTAATTTAAAAAGAGTACTGCTCCTAACAAAGTTCAATTTGCTTCTGTGTAGAATACAGTATCACTCTCCTACAAAAGTTTGTGTTAGGTATTTATTTATTCTTTATAATGCTATTCCCCTCTAAATAATCTATAAAGATGCTAAAAACAAATAAATTAAAAAGCGTTATGAATGTTATCAAATGAATTGTAATTACTTTTATGTATTATGAGATAAAATTACATTGTAAGCTATTTACCATTCAACATTTACTTACAATGTTGTTTCTGATTAATAATAAAATCTGGAATACGGAATTAATTATAAAGAATTATCGAGGTCGGGGTAGAAATCGATTGTAGGTAGGTACCCAGAATTTGACTCCTAATGGAATACAAAATGGAAAGCTTTAGAAATGATGTACTTATTTAAATAATTTAATAAGTATAGGTAAGTTAATTTATGATTAAACATCTTTTGTTTTACCAGCATATTATGTTTCTACTGACTTAGCAGTATATAAACGAAGTATCCATTAATATCAGTCCGCTGAATAACGCTCCTGCCTTTCATGCCATAGTGGTTATCTACATACGCATCTATAATGTAAATATTGTTTGTGATATTTTTCTATATTTTGTTATTCTGTGTCGTATGTTATTTATAGTTCAACTACCGAAGTTTATGCCAGTGTCTCATATGAGCCGGCAGAAGTGTCACTAGTGCCATTCACATTTTATTGAGCTTACTTGCGACCTAAGGTAATAAATAAATACACCCAACATTCACATGCATAGTTCTGACCCCACGTTAAGATCAATTAAGTCGTGTGCCGTATCAGAAGCTACGAGAAAGTTTTTGGCTTCACAAACACCCAGATCCGAGACAAAATACTTGTGGGCCTCACAAACATTCTCATCTCGGTGCGGGGATCGAACCCGCGACCTCTCGTTTCAAGTCGGCGTGTAACCAACTGCGCCACGGATTCTGTCAAAGATCTAATACAGCATGAGTCTATCATAATGCCAGGCATAGTTATAACTAAAAAAGAAGTTAACGTGTCTATTTCAGTTTTAAGATGCTTCCGTATAGAACCAGCCTGAATTCGATATGGATGTGAATCTAAAGTCATCGTATTGGATTTCAATAAAATATTAACAAATAATTACACAGAAGAGTCACAAACATAGTCTTGAGCTCACATTAAGAAACAAGCCTTTGTCGTGAGATAGAAAATATAATATACTTTAGTCTCGCATATAACTAGACGCAGGACTTGAACCCGTGGGAACTAAGGCTGTCAAGGTTGTCTGGATGAAGCCTTGGCAGTTCGTCTTCAATATAAATTCGAAAAAAATATATACTTCTGGAGCTCTTTAAAATCTTGTGTAGGGACTTAATATGCCAAAAGGTTGTTTGTCAAAACTAACCTTTTTTTCTAATTGTTTTTTTTTTTCATATTTTTAACTGTTTTCATAGATTTTTAATAAGGCGAACTGGGGAAATCGTTATTAAAACATGATAAAAATTAATCATTAATAACAGTAGTAGGTATCGACAAAGTACGTCTCCTTCCCAATGGTTTACCAGGAGTCGGTTTTCAGGCAGAGATGTAACGCCCTAAATATTTTATATTGGGATCTAGTTGCCAGTAAACAACAATTTTCATTACATATTCGTTTTTATTAATTAAAACTACAACTTAATTATTAATACATTGAACAAACTTGTTCAGTTCAGTTTGATGGGTATTAACTATTCTAATAAGTAGGATCACAGTCAGTCATATTGTTCTCGTTGTGTTCTTCCATCTGGTACTGCAAGTAGGATGGAAGTCGACCCTGTCTTTCACCTTTGATTTTGTGTATTTTCCACCTGTGACCTTGCAGTATCTTCCTGAAATTGTACAAAAGTTATGTAATATCCAGTGACAAGTATCCATTTTCTTGAAACTCTTAAAATATTGAGTTTTGAAAGTAAAAACGCGAATCCTACTTTTTATAGGTAAGATTTGAATGTTACTAATCTTTTTAGTAATTATATCTTATTGTTGCGTTTTTACTGAATGCGTGAAGCCCAGATGAGGAGAGCGCAGAGGGGTTGATCTGTAATGTACTGTATCAGATCATACCTCATACCTACCATAGAATGTATTATGTATTAAGGTTTCTTCACGATGTTTTGTTTCACCGTTAAAGAGGAGTGATCAGTAGAAATGAACCAATCATAATGAACATCTATGAAATTAAACTGTTTAATACTTCGTGGCGCAGTTGTACTACAGTACGATTAAAAGCTGAGGTCTCCGGCTCGAATCCCGAGACGTGCAAAATGATATTGGACCCTTTCGATATTTCGGAGAGACCGAAAGGGGTATGTCAGTGTCTCTGGCCTTTCAACATTGTGGCCAACCTGGGCCCCTAGCAATACCTACGATATCATACTGACTAAAAACCCCTCGATGGCCATAACACGCATTGTGGACAGCACCGGACATCCCAAGGCGAATGGCGCTTCGATTCACGTCCGCGTAACCGCCCCGCGTACAACCATTGCTGGCATTATTATGCCCAGATGACCCCCACTTACACCTACTTTTGGACGCCTGTTTAAGTTGTTATGGGCGTCCATGACAGAGACAAAGCTCTATTGCAGCTTCGGAGTCGTTATACAGCGACTCTGATGATCCCATTAGTTCGTCTCTCACGACGGGCAGAGGATACCGTAGCGGAATCCTTGCACCTCCATACCACAGGGCAAATTATTTATAGGTCTAAAATATATCGTCGATATTTAGATATATCTTGATAAATGATACGCATGGAAACACCAACATTAAAACCTAGATAGTACACGAAAGTAACTTAATAAGCGGGAGTTGATCTACAATAGATATTTCAGGACTTACTTGGTGTTGAACTTTTTGTAGCAGACATCACATTCGACGGTGCCTTGTCTCAGATGTATGTCTTTGATATGCCTTTTCATGTCGTGTTGGTAAGAAAATGCTTTGTCGCAATAATTACACTGCAAATATATATTTATTAAATATAATTAAATCACGTTTCTTTACTTTGTACAATAATTTGATTGAAAATGTAATAAGAATGTTTGGATATTATAATAAGCATAAAGCTTCCATTATTTTGAGACTTAACAAGTGTCTGTAGCTGTATTAGCCCATATACGTCCCACTGCAGGGCACGAGCCTACTCTACAAACGAGAACTCGTTTAAGAGTGTTTAAGCCATATAGTTCACCAAACTGGCCAAGTGCAGGTTAGCAGACTTTACATACCATAGTAATTTTACAAATAACTATGGTATGTAGGTTTCCTTACGATGTGTTCATTCACTGTTATAGTGCGTGGTGATTGATAATACACACATGATTCCGAAAATTCAGAGACGTGTCCTGGGATTTGAACCCGCGACCGACCGATAGATAACATATTAGTAGCTGCGTCTGGTCAGTTTACAAACAGGCCACCACGCACTTTTTCTTGAACAAGTGTGTTTGTGGAAGATCCGGATCCGTTCGGATGCAGCCCGACGACCGCACTTTATGTGATTATTGAGTCTATCTACTAATTTGTATAGAAGTTATAACCAATCTGGGGAGCAGATGACGATAAATTGTACTACATAATGTGTTACTTTTTCGGGATTTCACTTTATGATTAGATTATCAATTATTTCGTAAATTGGCACGAAAATTATGTGTAACTAGTGGCCCAATAAGTTTCCCCCATAATTCCTTACCTTATGTGGCCTAGCAGTACTGTGAACATGTCGCATATGCTTGGCGAGATTGCTCGACGTAGTTGTTGCTTTCGGACACTGAGTGCATTTAAATGGTTTATCAACCAAGTGGGATCTTTTATGTACTTTTAACAGATCCATAGTTCTTCCCTGGTATGGACACACATCACATTTGAAAGGAAACACATTGTCATGGATGCCCCTGAAATTAAAAGTTTATAATTAGTTTGCAATATGTTTACTTCTTATGAATAGTTTTTAAATCAACTATTGTAAACAATCAATGCTTTCAAAATAGTATAATAAAGTAATGGTTTAGGAACATGATTGTCCCGAAAAAAAATATTAAAAATAATACACTACATACATACATATGCACTAAAAGGCTCGCATTTGAATATGCAATCTTCCCGCAGATGTCACATAGGAACTTTCTTTTAGTTACTTCCTTGGACGGCTTCGAACTTGTGTCAGTATTCTCCGTACTACATTTAGACAAGTGATTATTGTATGATGCCTGAAAAATTTAAGTTGTTATGTAGCACAGACTAGTGTTGGAAAAATGGTATGAAGCCAGCAGGTTAAACTACTTTTGAATAGAATAACTGTTGCTTGGGTAACCTTAAGGCCAGTGCAGACCAGGATGGCATGGCATGGGAATATTTTTTTTACCAAAGGATATTCAAATTTACCTGGTGAGAATATGATACAAACTCCATTGTTTTAAATTGATATCACAGCATCGAGAAATGCCTTTTTATGCCATGGCATAAAATTAATACATTGGAATTTCGTATTTCTACCAAATAAGTTTGAATATCTTTTGGTAAGAAATTAAATGTCTTACTATACTTTATCACAACTTAAAAGACCATTCCGTTTAGTACCCTCATTACCAGTCATGGGCCCTATTACTGAGATATTGCAATATCATACTAAGAGTTAAATTAAAACTGAATGATTGGACTAACCAGATCATAAAACTGTTTGTTGCAAGTGGAACAACTCCATAGCTCTGAGTTATCTTCAGAGAATACTGGTGAGGGTATGTTGTACGACTCATCACTGTCCCCTTGCACTCTGTTGTCCTCGTAAGTGCTGAAATCTGCGTGACATTCTGAAATTCATATAAGCAAATAATAATGTTATATTGTGTTAGTTTATTAGGTCCTCATGTGTTATTATGGTTAGGGGATTGCAAAATAATACTGACAAATATTTTTGAAATAAAGTACAAGCCTATTAATGTTCAAAATATTCTTGAAAATTTAATAGTATGTATAAGTAAAATTTTAAAACAAGATAAGTAACTACTCCTTCAATCTAACTATATTACCTTTTTTAATAGAGATATCCACATCCATCCATAATTTATTACTTCTTTGACACATTTCTCTGAAGACAATGCATCCATTCAACAGGTCTAAGCAATTTTGGCACATGTGTTTAGAAAAATTGTCTGATTTATTCATCTAAAACAAAACTGAACTAAGTCATACATTAAGTATAATTATAATTTATTTTGTTGCTACCTGTTTTCATAAAAACATAAATTAATATATTCTTTAAAATGTGTAGTGTCGACAGATTGTGATTGAAGTAATAGTAATTCAATTCTTGTTCTTCTCTTCATGTACTCACTAAATCACTTTTCCACAACACGATCCTAGCCTTATTGTGAGAAGGGGACAGTTTATGAGTATATGCAATTTTGAATATTACTTTTCATGACACAAAAATGTGTAAAATATATTCACAAATTACAATTATGAATATGTATGACTACTAGGTCTCATTTAACATAAACAATAGTGTCCTTATGTCCTTTACCATACATTTCTTACCGTTATTCCAGAAAAGTGTTGTATTTCTTCAGGTATATTTGGATGAGAAAAGTTGCCAAATATTGGTATGTCTCCTTTTTCCTCATTGCAAATTCTACACATGTTTATATTTAATTTCTTCGTTGGTTGACTGAAATGAATATTCAGTAAATAACAAATTCAAGTTTTTGTTCTTTGTTTTAGTTTTAATTTGTATTTAATAGTTAGTAACTTTTTTCCATTTGACTTATTCATTTAAAATGAATACTGCATGAACTTCATAAAAGGGATATGATAATATACACTTAAAAACTTGGTACATTTAGTGTTTTTCTTTCAAGTCAGAAAATATAATTTATTGATTAGTAAACACCTTTTCTTTATTTTCCGTTTCTTCTTTTTCTTATTCTTTTGTAGAGCGTTAGCGAATAACATAGATTTCAGCAATAAAAGAGAAGTCATTGCAATTAGATTTCAATCCGGAATTTTGCTAACACAGGTCAAAAGCAAGACTTTCAGAAACAATAATTTCACAACATACACGACACCATAACAAAAATAGTATATTAAAGAATATTAGTTACTTTAGCCATCTTTTTCTTTGTCTTGTGAATAGTAATATGGTATCTCTTTTCCATGCAATATTTTAAGACACGAAGAGACATGGAACGTAGGGGAGCACCATTTTTGACAAATGTCTAAAGTCACCATGACAGTTTTGTTGAAACCATAAACATTTTTTAATTGTTTCCTTAGTGAAATAGCTAAGGTATAGAAACATTCTGCCTAAAATTAAGTAACAGTACCATTGAATTGTACATACTTTATTTTTTAATTTTAAATCAAATTATTGTTATCATCTTTCCCTAAACTACATCTTATCCCCTCAACCGTCGGCGAACCGCATTGCGGGTCGCCTAAAAAACATGACAGGTGCCGCAAATCGTCGCGAACCGCAATGCGGTATCCTGTGAATAAACAAATACCCTATTTAAATAAAATAAACCCTATTTCAATGATAGTAGGTTGCTTTTTGCTTGAAGCCGAGGAGACTCTTACGACATTTCGCAACTCGCGAACCGCAATGCGATTCCTGTCACATAAACCAATACCCTGTTTAAATAAAAATAAACCCTATTTCAATGACAGTAGGTTGCTTTTTGCTTGAAGAGCGAGGAGACTTACGACGGCCCGCGACTCTTCCGACAGTTCGCTGACATGACAGTTTTTTGACAGAAAGTCAATCGACGGTCGAGGGGTTATACATTGCTACTGTGATGCAAAAACGAAAACGCCACCATGGAAGAGATAAATTGATATGTATCTTCATAAATAGCTGTTGTGGGCATCACGCCGCGCCGCGCCGTCGTTAAAAGGATTGTTGCTCATATTCACGAATTTTAAAAGGTCTCTCAGATCTATTGTCATGGCCTGCGAATTTTTGTATGATCAATAATGAAATTAATTATCACGTGGCAGTATGGTTTCTGGCTTTAAACAGTTCCTTTCATTTAAACATTCCGAAACGAAATAAAAAAAAGGATTGATGGTCAATGGTGCTGAAATAATTCCGTTTAAAACCTCAGTAAAATTTTTGGGTCTTATATTAGACTCTAAAATGACTGCATCGGCTCATTTCGACTATATTTCTGAAAAATGCGAACAGATAATTAATATGATTAGATGCCTCTCTGGTGTGTGGTGGGGGGGCCACCCCTCTTCCTTGAAATTGATTTACAATGGATTGATCAGATCAATATTAGACTATGGAACCTTTTTGTTAGAGCCATGTAATTTATCTGGTATTAGAAAAATAGAAAAAATTCAGTCAAAAGCATTACGATTAATAACGGGTGCAATGAGATCGAGTCCCCTTAATGCCCTAGGTGTGGAATGTGTTGAGCCCCCGTTAAACTTACGACGTCAATATTTATCAGATAGATTTTTATTCAGAGTTATGCAGTTCTCAAACCATCCCTTGCATTCTAAACTTCTCATACTAATAACTGAATTATCTTCTTCATCTTACTGGCTTCATAAATCTACTCCATGTCTCGTTTTGAGCTATGAGAAATACAAATCATTAACTGCCCCCTCGTATAGTTCGCATCTTCTTCCCTTGTTTAGGTATGATTATTGCACATTAATAACAACTCCTAATATAATTTACATGGGTATTGTTAAGAATGATCCAAATGGTAACAAAAAGTTCAATGATATTATAAATTCTAAGTGGCCTGACTGGCATCAAATATACTGTGATTCATCGAAAAACAACTCTTCAAATGTCGGTGTAGGAATATATCATCTGCAGTATAACATTATACAAAAAATTAAACTTCCTCTTGAATCGTCGGTATTTACAGGGGAATGCTATGGACTTTTTAAGTGCTTAGAATATGTATACATCTCAAAACTGAAAAAAGCTTTAATAGTTTCAGACAGTAAGAGTGCCCTTCAAGCATTAGCCAAAAATCCTTTTAAGTCTAATAATAACGCTATTATCAGTGACTCTAGAAACATGCTTTGCAAGTGTATGAGTAATAATGCTAATATCATTTTCCTTTGGATCCCTAGCCATACGGGTATTTCCGGCAATGAAAGAGCTGACCAACTTGCCAAAGAAGCTATCATAAGTGGAGACATGTACCCATTTAAAAATTATTGTCATGATCTTTTAACTTTACCTAAGCTTTATCTTTTAGAGTCTTGGAATAATGTTTGGTCCACAAGTAGTATAAATAAGGGAAAGCTATATCATAGTATACAACCAAGTATCCCACGCAAACCTTGGTTCTCTAAAATGGATTTCTGTAAAAGAACAACAACTATTCTGATTCGAATGCGTTTGGGACACGTTTGCACTCCTCATCATCTTGCGAGGTTGGGAATTATACAATCCCCGCAATGTGAGTGTGGTGAAGATGTCGGAGATATAAATCATATATTTTTGTCTTGTTCCAAAAATGATACCACAGCCTTGTTCCATCAATTAAAATTGCTTAAGATTCCATTTCCTACATCTATTCCTATTCTCCTTAACTCTAATGACTATCTAGTATATAAAACTTTATGTATGTTTATAATTCAAAATAATATAAAAATTTAATTTTATTTATTTCCTTTCCTCTTCCTATGTAATTCCTATCTTACATTACTGATCCTTTCCAAATTCCTAAGATTTGTCCAGTTTCCCTAACTTGACATTGGCATAATGTTTTCAACAATTGCCACAAAAAAAAAAAAAAAAAAAAAAAAAAAAAAAAAAAAAAAAAAAAAAATTGTGCTGTCAAATGACAAAGTCAAGGGATTGTTTATAATTACAATTTGTAATATTTGTGTAGTTGGAAGCTTGTAAATAAGAAAATATTATTTTTTTATATAATGGCGGTATATGTAACGAAGTCAATGCTCTCAAAATTTAATAAAATGAGGTATTCCAGTTTACCACCTGAGATGAAAGAAAGCAACAACACTGATCAATGGCAGCGGCTTATGGAAGGGTACAATTCATTAATTCCAGCTGTATTACTTTCAGAAAGTTATTACCGACAGGGTTTAGTTTATGCATCATCCTTTGATAATATTCACGAAACATACAAATGACAAATACTGCATGAATCTGTTTTTAAGTTAAATTCTAATTGTTTCCAAAGTTTCGCACAAGGGAACTTATAGTCTTATGAGTGTAAAGTAAAAGTATCCTAAGTATGAAGTAGTACCAATGAGCTTTATCGTTTTCAGCTCCATGCTTCTGTCAAAGGAGATGATTTGCAGAGTTTGTGCCAGAAGTGGATGCACTCCAATAACAGACAAAATCAATGAGTTAGATATCTTAACTGCTATAAGAAGTGTCACAAGCGTTTCTGTGAGTACTCTTCAATGCACAAATATAAAGGTCACAAGAGGTCACTGGATGCAATCTACTTCCAAATGATACAATCAATTCTCTAAATATAATATACAATTTAATTTTAAAATATGATTTAAATATTGTTGTTATGTTGCACACACAATTCCGCAAAATAGATAAGGTTGTATTTATAAAATTAATAAAATTATGTACCATGAATGATAGGGATATACATTTTTTATGCAGACTAGTTCTAATGCCATTTATCCTCGGATGAGGCCTATTTAAAGTTGTTGTACCTAATGTTCATATGTTGTTTTTGTACATTTATTCACTTTATAATATGTTTATTATTTATTTATTTATAAATACTTTATTGTACACCACACAACTTAAAAAAAAATATTTTAAAACAAAGCGCTTATATATGTGTAACAAGCGGCGGTCTTATCGCTATAAGCGATTTCTTCCATGATCCATGATCGTGTTTATTCACATTGATGGATGAAAATGCTTTTCTCTCATTACATAAATTTGGAAACTATCACTACACTAATTATTAATTATACTTTCAGATAGAAATAGATGACTCTCTGCCTAAATACATATGTACTGATTGTCTCGAAACATTAAAGGTAGCTCTGAATTTTAAGTTAAATTGTGAAGCATCAGATAAGAAGTTCAGGAAGCTTATTCATCCTATGGGTAATTTATTTTTATACCTTAATTAATATAGCACTTTCAACTAAACTCTTCATTGTAGAGGGAGCTTGTAATCTATAGTGGGATGTATATGGATTGGATATTACTATAAAACAATATACAATTTAATGGCTTTAATGTAGATATAATATAGCATTGTGTATAGTTGATACACAGAGTTCTATCAACTCGGTCTTAATTTTTTTTTTATTTTACACCATTGAATTTAATTGTGAGTAGAATGTACTAACTTTTTATACAAGTTCCTATCAAATTATGATGCAAAATTACTTATCAACTAATAAGTATTCAAAAATATATTAATTTTTATTTAAGACTAGCTGTACCCGCGACTTCGTCTGCATGGAAATTAACAAAAACTTTATTTTTCTAAAATAAAAGAATTTTTCTAAAATAAATGTAGCCTAAGTTACTCCTTATTATATCAGCTACCTGACAATAAAAGTCCCGACAAAATCGATCCAGCCTTTTCAGAGATTAGCGGGAACAAACAGACAGACAGACAGATAGACAGATAGTCAGACAGACAAAAAAAATTCTAAGGTCATTTTCGTTATAGGTATTGTGTTTATAACGATATGTACTTGGACATTTTTTTTAAATTTTCACTTTATAAACAGACACTTCAATTTTATTCAATTCAGATATAAAACTACAAGTTGTAATATTTATTTCAGATGATTTAAATTATAATTCATATCCATATTTCAAACATGATTTCCAATCAATATTGCATAAAATGAAAATGAAGAGGCTTAGAATTGAGGAAGAGATAGAGAAGAGAAGACAGAAGAAAGAGAGACTGCTGCTAAAGAAATTACCTAAAGTGAAGCAATTCAAGTGCTCACCATGTGAATTAGTATTTCCTAATAAGGTAGGTAATATGCAAAATAAGTGATAACACATTTTTATTTATTAATGTGATTTAAAAAATATTGAGTTGAATTAACATGAATATTTTATTTGCTCCAGGAGAAGTTGTTAGCTCACCGGCGCCAGCGTCAATGTCGGCAACCAATTCACAAGCAAGGGGTCTCACATAAATGTAATACATGTGGCAAAGAATTCCCTATTGTAGCCAGGCTAAAGAATCACATGTGAGTTGCTTTAATTATAAGTTATTTAGTAGGTGTCTTATCTGCCATTCAAACTCTGCAAAAATAATTAAAAACATAAAACTAGTTGTGTAACAGTTGTATTATATTTAGACTGCGGTCTTAACACACTCTAGCACTGCAAAATTTATATAATCATGTGCAATGAATCAAGAGCGTGGTGGCATGTTAGTTAATGGACCAGATGCGGCTGCCAACACGTTCATGGTGGTTGCAGGTTCAAATCCCAGGGCACACCTCTGACTTTTCGGAGTCATGTGTGTATTGATAGTCAATCACCACGCACTAAAACGGTGAAGGAAAACATCGTGAGGAAACCTGCATACCATAGCGGTTGATAAGAATTTCTATGGTATGTAAGTCCGCCAACCCGCACTAGGCCAGTGTGGTGGAATATATGGCCTAACCACTCTCAATCATACTGTCGATTGTAGAGTAGGCCCGTGCCCAGCAGTGGGACGTATATGGGCTGACACAGAACAGAACAGAATAATCATAATGAGAATAATAAAAACATTATGTAGTATTTGTAAAAGAAAAAAGTTAATAAATATTATATTTTGATTGACTCAACAATTGTGTACCTTTACCATTATGTCACCACTCCCTATACTGTTTTTTGTTGTCAGGTTGGTGCACACAAACACATTCAACTTCTTCTGCGACCTGTGTCCATACAAGTGCAAGTACAAGTACTACTTGGTGATGCACATGCGCACACACACCGGTGAGAAACCGTACAAGTGTCTACAGTGCAACGCCACATTTGTCAACCCGTCCAATCTCAACAAACATAAACTTACTCACCAGGAGAAACAATTTAAGGTAAGAATTATATAAATATATAATTAAATATACCCAACAGTCAAGTACATAGTCCTGAACTTATATTAATATCTAGTCTTGTATTGTGGGTATTACGAACTATGAGAGACTTTTCGGTCTTTCAAACACCGAGTCCTGAAACAAATACCCGTGGTTCAAACAAATGTTTGTTTCCGATTGGGCATTTAACCCGCGGATTGAAGTAAAACACTACAATTCACTTCATCTGCTCTACAGAGGCTGTAAGGATTTGATATCTTATGGTGTTATTGGTGTATTATTATTTCATCTAATATAAAGCTATAAGGCCTATATTTCATTGACTATTACCATCATCTTTAGTCGGGACTAGGAGTAACCTACATGTTTCTGTGCGTACGAATATTTACCATGTGAGTTGTAATAACGATGGCGTGTATTTTAGTGTATGTTGTGCGAGAAGGCTTTCCGAACGAATAAATTACTGCGAGAGCACCACGAGGCGAAACACATGAATATTAAACACGCTTGTCATTACTGCGGAAGAGATTTCTGTTATAAGTGAGTATGTTATGTTATAACTAATAGGCTGGTCTTATCTTGAACCCTACAGAAAATTGTGTGGTATAAATTTAAGCTGCTTGATCAAACACAATTCTAGTGAAGACATTTTTGTGTATAGTAACAAATACAGCATGTATTTAGTACTTTGAAACCTAAAATATAGTTATAAAAATATTTTTGACTGCGTTTAAAATTGTTAGTCAGATGTGTCATTATTTTAGTACCGTAGTAGTTAAAAGACAAAACTCATTTAAAACTTATTTCCCTAGATCGGATCTACGCAAACACGAGATTCGTCACCACAACCGTATAAAACGAGACTACATAGGCGGCGAGCCCACTTACAAGCAAGTTGAGAGGATGCAAAAAGTCCAAGAAACAAACGAAGTGATAGAACAGTGGCGAGCTGAAGAGATTGCCGTGAATAATTCCATGCCCATAGTCCAGGCTACGTATATCGACCAGCCCAAGGAGTTTCTACAACCCAACCACGCTATATACTTTTCTGATGTGTCAGGGTTGATGCAACAGCAGCCGCAGATGGGTATGTCATATGTTTTATTTAAGTATTTCGAAATAATAGGTTATACACTCTTTTTTGATACAGCGTTTTTTTAAATTGAGAATGGCGAGACGAGCATGCCGTTCGCCTAATGGTAAGCGATACGACCGCTTGTGAACAGTGGCAAAACCAAACAACATCTTGAATTACAAAGCAATGCTTGGGATTCCACTGCGCTCGCCATCCTGAGAATTAAAGAAATTAAGTCTCAATATGTCCCGTAGTTACTCTGGCTACAATGTCCTTAAATCCGAAACACAACAGTGCATTTACACTGCTGTTTTGCTTTGCGGTGGACGGTGGTATACCCAGGCGGCCTCACACCTATGAGAGACCTAGCTCCAATGTCTTAAGTTTTTCCTACGGTAAAAATAAACTACTATAAAACGAATATTTTTTATCTTCGGTAAGTCCTATAAAAATTAATTTTGTATTAACATTTTCAACTTTTGCGCGTAAATGAAAGAAAACACTGGACGTCGTGAAATTACGTTACGCGGTCTTGGAACCTGACCTACGTAAATCATGACGATTTGCTTGAATTATTGCAATGAACATGAGTAAATCTTTTGTAATATTTTATTTAGAAAATAATTTACATACTAGAAAAAATGTTAGAATTTAACGTGTATGGTTTGCTATTTACACACGGATATGCATCATGTCGCTATCCATCATGGCGGCTTTCGTTTCGCATATTTATAGAAATTAGAACAGATAATAAACGAAATATTTATATCGAATTTAAACATTTAATTTTTGGTTTTGAAGATTGAAACCAACGTATAATTATTGGCTATAATGCTTATGAGTTATGATATAGATTTAATGGTTTTAGATTTTTTCCCTCTTATATTCAAATACCCTTTTAAGTACAATCTTTGTGAAAATATCTATACGTACACACATACGTACACATACACACACGTTCATGCGTCACCAATGTATAGTAGTTGTAATCTAACCAAAAAAATCGTTGACCAATAGCAAGAGATAGAAGTCAGGGATGTGTTTTCTGCAGCCAACTGTGACCTCAGAATGTAAAGCATGTTTCATAGTTGTAAATTTGAATGTGAAATAATTGTAATAGTTCAAAATTCCGTTTCTATTGTTTCAGTTCAACAACAAACTGTGGAGATTACACTGTAAGTATTTTATTCAATATATGATTTATGTATTTTTTCTAAAATGTTGAAATCTTCACTTTAATTCATGTTTCTTTTAATTTAATTATTATTGAGAATCAAAAACCTAACCTATACTAAATTACTATAAAAAATTATAGTTCGAAAAATACAATAAGACATAAAATAGAAAAATCTTTAATAAGCCTAGTTTTTATTAAAACACAATAAGTAAATATTATCAGAAGATCTTATGAATTCAATAACCGAAGATTACATAATAAAAAACAAGAGTAAAGTAATAAATAACACGTAATAACACATATAATTTTCACTAAATGTACTGTATATTGGGTAGAAATAGATGCGTTGAATATTTTTTTATTACTTGTTTGTAAGCCGATTAACGCCAGATCAACTAAGTCAGTAATGCATTCACTTTGTATTGCTTGTAACACTTCATATTAAGTTAAAGTACAACCTTCATATTATGTTATTAATACAAAAAGCTCTTGATTTCCTAAGTAGTACCTACTGCATTTATTAGCAAACGGTAGTTTTAGATTTTATTCTGGTCTTGTTAGTATACACGTCAAAACCTTTCGTGGCTGAATTAGAAATGAATACGTTATTTAGCACGTTGCGATGGAAAACTAGTTTTACCTATTTTTCTCCTTTTGGCATCCTCCGGGGTACCGAAAGGGGAGTTCCACAGATTCTCTTCTTGACATAAAAAAATACCGGTTCTATCTATCCCTGCCTGTATGGGAGAAATCATTTAAGGCCGATACTGTCTTCTTGATGTTAATCTCATAATGTTTCGTTATCGTGAATTCGCTTTACGATTGCTCTGATTTTCAATTTCATCGATGTCAGTTTGATTTGTAATGTTTAATTTCATATTAGTAGGATATGAAAATATACTTCTAACTAACAACGCAACGTGCTTATTCACTTATTCATTTCTAATTAAGAGTTTGTTGAATGTTGGCAAATAATAGCAGCTATTAAGAAGCTTCAAAATTGTCAAGCCATTCAAGAGTTGTTCATCCAACAAACCTGTGAAATATTACTGACAGACAGCGAAGTAATATGCTGTGTAGACAAATAGGCGTTATTTACCCAGTCAATATCAAAGGATCAACTAAGCTTCCATCTGCAGCTCTGTAGATATAATAATAAAGCCGAGAAGCACCGAAGTAAAATATGTAATTATTTTCAGGCCCGAACTGACTCTGAAGAAGGACGAGGTAAAATTATACGAAGCTCAGCAACAAATCGGGTATTTTTAAGCAACTATGTTGAATGAATTATGTAATCCGACACGTGTTAAATTCGTGGCTTGAAGCGGAAACTCACTGAGCCCTCTTTGGATATTTATGTGTTAAACTTTATGCGGTTTAATGTTTATTTGGCTTAGTTTCTATTTTGTTCGTGATTTAGGATGATTCATTGTCAAGTCTTTATGTTTACGATGATGTGGCGTTGGTAGCTTCATTTAATCTCTGTCTGTAGAATTAAAAAATAACTAAATGGCTGGATACAGGGGAGTTACTGCATTCCGAAACGAAGTTCGAATTTTTTGGACGTCGTACGTAAAATTGTACGAAAGTGCCTAGGTATTCCACATAATGTTTAAATTCTCTATCGTATAACGCGTCGCAGCCATAAATTAAATTCGGAGTGAATAAGTTTCATAGAGAATAGTATTGAGTTTTAGAAGTGGAATACTTATAACTTCTTCAGATGTGGAACGTTCGAACATTCGAATTTCGTTTCATAAAACATCAATTTGTTTAAGTAATCAGATTGGAATCTGTCATTTTGAGTTCGCATCTGATGTGTATGTTTATTGTAAGTGAAGAAATATATTATGTCTTTTTTATTAAATCTTGTAAATATAAATAGATCTAATACTATTAATATACAATTATAACTGTATGTTTAGTTTTATTCCAATTAATCTTCCTGAATTTGAACACATTTTTGATACTGATTTTAGATTTCTACATTGTTTTTTAATGTTTAATATATTATTAGAACATGAAAATATACTACATTATACAGGGTATATCAAGACTGCTACCGAAAACGAAGCCGGGTGGTTGTTTAAGCGACTTCAGACACAATGCAATAGAAAATGTTGGAAAAAATGCGACAATTTTTTTTTGTCATTTTTTTTTATATTGTCGTATTTTGGTGGTAAATACATTTTTTTCCTAAAAGAATAGTGTATACCCTTTTATTTATAAGGACTCAAAGGTATAGAAGAGTTTAAATTATTATTTTAGCAAAAACTATGGATTTGCCACCCAAAAATGACGATATTTAAAAAATGATAAAAAAAAATTGTCGCGTTTCTTTGCAAATTTTTTAGTTGCATTGTGTTTGTAGTCACTAAAACTATCACCCGGCTTCGTTTTCGGTAGCAGTCTTGATATACCCGGTAGTAAACCGGTTATATCAAGACAATGTTAACACAATGTAACTAAAAATTTCGCTAAGAAACGCGACAATTTTATTTATCAATTTTTAAATATCGTTATTTTTGGGTAGTAAATCCAAAGTTTTTGCTAAATTAATAATTAGAACTCTTTTATACCTTAGAGTCTTTATAAATAAAAGGGTATACACTATTATTTTAGGAAAAAATGTATTTACCATCCAAATACCATACAAAAAAATTACAAAAAAAAAATCGCATTTTTTGTGTTTGAAGTCTGTTAAAGTACCATGCGGCTTCGTTTTCGGTAGCAGTCTTGATATACCCTGTATAATATTCGATAAAAAAGTAACATTAATTGGCTATAATAGTAATTTTAGAGCTCTTCATATTTAGCTATTAAATAAAATGTTATATAAAAACTCCCAAACATAGTGTAATGAAAACGCTGTCGAGAACATTTGGTACTCAAATTCCACGTAAACTGTATAACCCTTCATAACTGCAGTTTTGCGACCCCATAAAATTATATCATCTACACATAAATTGCAGCGACGGTTGGCCAGTAAACTTAATTACGCCATTTTGTTTACAAAGGTGCGTTTACATAGGCAGTTTCCATTCAAAACACCGTTATGTGCCAACTTATTTAATAAAGCCACCGGGTAAACGGCGTAAGCCTTTATTTTGTACAGTGTGCTAAAATGATGATGAAGTATTATACAAGTTTCTTTACAAACTTGGTCATAATGTGATACATTAATGTTGCTTTTTATTGTGCTACCCGTCCCTTACACGGAAATATTGCAACAAAATTGTTTTTGTAGTGGTACTAGGGTACTGTTACAAAGCTGAGGTCTCGAGTTCGAATCCCGGATTGGGTTAAGTGATATTGGATTTTCCTATTCATTATCAGCTCAGAGTGAGGAATTTGTGCCCGATATGGCGATAGGCTACCTATGACATCGTGGGACGGAACATACTAGGCGAAAGGTGGGTGCCTGGCACCTTTGCCTACCTCTTCTGGGAAAAAAGCTTGAGTTTATGTATGTATGCATGTTCCACTGTCAAATCTAAGCCTAGGGTAATGTTTAGATTTGCTTTATTATAGCTAGGTATGATTTAAAATGATTAACTATTAGGAACTAGACTTCCGCAACATATTGCTGGTTTAATAAAGATATTTAGGAGTATGTAATGCAAATAATAACCAAGTAATGTGAGAAGTGCTGAATATAAATATTTATTGCTTCGTGTGAAAGCAAGAACCTAATTGGTTTGTAAACACTAATAAGTGACGACAAACAATAGGAATTTATAATATGCACGTTCTAAGTATATTTTTAGAAATAACTCCCTATAATTATATTCTAGCAACGTACAAATCGACGTAATATATCTGCTGTACAATTTCTTTAGAAACGTCAGTGAACGCATTACGGAAAGGTTCAGCCACCCGAGCAGAAATAAACAGCTCTTTGCGTTTGCTACGAGAAGGGATTCCAAATCTATTGGCTGAAATTTATCTCATTTACTCACGGATTTCATGGGATTTGGTTCCGTCACGTTCTCTCCACTTAGGATTATACCACGTTGCTAGGTAAATAATTAGATGTATTGTACCTACATAATGAGCGGTAATCGATTTGAAAGAATCTTTTAGGTAGGACCACAGGGTAGGACTGAAGAATCGGAAAAGTTCGAATGTAAGTACCTACCTGAGTTACCGGTGAAGGAAAAGATAAAGAGTAAGTCTGCATGCCTGGAACATTTTCTAAGAATTTCTAAGGCAGATACGTACTATGTTAAGACTACCAATGCCTACTGGGCCGCCATGGAGGGTTAAGTCCTCAACCCCTTAATCTTAGTGGACGTAAACGGATTGATATTACTATACATATATTCCCAGACAGTTATGAATACATCACGACTGCCTGACGATAAGCACGGGGTACGTATTCAACTAAACGCTTCATAATAAATAACAGAGGCCATCCGTTAGCGTCGGCGGTCGACATCTTTTTTATTACTCTCTTAGTTTATTATGAGTGACTTGTGGCCCGCCATCAAGACGCCCATTGAATTTTAGAGATTGTTTTTTGATTAACTATAAAAGGGCAGCCGCTATAAATGTTTATTTTGTATCGTTAATGTGCTGGGAGAGTTTGGGAGAAATGCTTTTAAAATGGTTAATGTCGAATTTGAAATGGGAATTTGGTAGGAAATTAACATAAATACACACTATAGTTCCATTTATATAAATTTATTTTCTGGGTGTTATAAGTATAAGTAAAGCATATACTTATTTAACCGAGCCATTCTGTTTTAATATTGCATAGAACAAAAGCGAGACAGTTATTAAAACGAACACCTAGTTCTGCACAGTGTCATTGTTGTTAGGTACACACTGCAATAAAAAATGTGAATAGAAAGTTCTAGATTGTTGCGTATGTAGGTCACGCAGGGAGTTATTTTTATTGCTGAAAAAAATAACTTCTATTTGCAACGAACTTGGTGTTGCGGCCAATAATGGAATTATCTAGTCAGCGGAGCGGTAAAACTCTGGGGACATCGGTCTCAGCAGATAACTTGTTTGCGGGACCGTTCGCAGTATTAAACAAGGTCTTGAAATTGAGTTTTCTGTACTATACATCTGTGCCACACTGAGACTGTTATTTCATTTATTTTCACTTAATTCAAACAAAGCTCCAGACACTAAACTTTGGTTGGTGTATTTTTTTAGTCGCTTTATAAATGACCCAACTAAAAAAAGTTTAGGGTGCTTACAACAATTACTTATCCTGAAGCACCCTAACTTTTTAACCATAAACTGAACATATTTCTATCTATTTTATAATCTTAAACTCAAATTATTTTTACTTTTTTGTTCGGTATTTTATTAAAGCGTGTATTCATAGTTTTTTTTAAACTATTATTTATTTTTTGCAAATAATCTGTTAGTGCATGAGAAATTAGTTAAGAAATTGTCTTAAAGAGCGGTAATTTTGTTTAAACATTTAATATTAAATTTGTAATGCTTTTTCTTTAACCTTTCTAGCTTCATAAACTACCCCAATCTAATTATATTTCTATGCGAAACCGCAAGATGATTATTTTAATTGCGTGTTAGAGTTTCCTCGCAGTCAGTTCGTATACCCTTAATTAATCTCTAGAACCGTCGAATGTTCAATTTGCGAGAATATACCTACCAATATGTATTTGTTAACGAGCTCTAAAATCGATCGATTGTAAAAGGTAATTATCAAAGACGGCGTTAATTTCGCAGTCAAGTAATTGGGAACGTCGTGGTGCCGTATTTCATCTCTCGTAGACGATGTGTGTTCGTTAGAAGCTGAAGCCTTATTCCTATTATAGCCTAGATTCACACCTATTTATATTGAACGAGTTGGTGTTCGTATAATAAATATTTAATTTAATAATATCTTTGTCACGAAAAAAATAATCTGTTATCTTGGTTCAAAATATTATTTTCCTTTCTTGAACATAAAGAACGTCGGGAAATAATAAAAAATGAACTTTTTGCTTTGACAATAATATTGACATTGAAAGATGATTCACATTAAAAATTACTTAGAATGTATTTGTTATTGACCCCCATATGGGCTGACAGGCTACTATTGATGCTTTGCTTTTTTGAAGAAAACTGCTCCAGAGCCAACGCTTGGTGATGATTTTTTATTTTTATTCCAATGAATGGCGAGACTAGCATGCCACTCGCCCGATGGCAAGCAATACGTTGTACTGCCACTCATGGACAGTAGCAAAGTCAAACAACACTAAGAATTACAAAGCAATGTGTGGCATTCCACTGCACACAGAACACAACTTTACACTGCTGTTTGACGGGAGAAATAGACATTGCGGTGGTACCTACCCGGGCTTCCTGTCACATATGAGAGACCTAGGTACCATCAGTAAGATACCAACTGATATTCTTATGTAAGGTGTATAGAACTGTTAGTACAGATGGATTAATATTATTTAAGCCTCTTCCAGTTGTATAGCGAACTACTAGATAAATGGCAAAATAGAATGGAGGTATCAACGAAGAGACGGCATCTTTACCAATATTTTCCTTACGTGCATGATCGTTTGCCAAAGACTTGGCTGCTGTCGATTATTGCTTATCACAGTTTCTTACAGACAATGGTTACTTTAAGTCTAGTAGTTTTTGCACTGGTGGGTGGTGTGAGGGCAGGAGTCTTCAACATGTAGGATTTATTATCGTAGATTTCAATTAGAAGCAAAAAAAAAACATGAAGAAAAACAAAGTGAAGGTATTATTATCGACAAAATGTGGTAGGAGATTTTCAATTTTAAGCCGATAATGTGAAACAAATTAATTGCAGTACTTGTTTGCATGTAAAATGATTACGTGTACGATGTATGTGAGTTCGTGTGAAAGAATAAAACAATGTCGGATTGTTTGTTTTTGTGATTTAAGCTCTTTTATCTTCGATAAGCAAATAAACGAACAACACTTATTTTCTTACTTTTGAAAGACGAATGCAAAGTTCAAATACAAAAATAAATTGCGCGAATCTAAAAGCGATATTTTTAACGTGAACTAAAATATATTCACAATTTACTTGGTAAATATAAAAGCCGATATTTGCAATATCACAGAGCAGCGCAGCGGTCATCTAGAGGCCCCTGGGATTAGCCGGCGCGCGAATAAAAGGCTTAACGTATTTCACAGTTCCTTTATCAGCAAGTCGGCTTTTTGGGTCTGTGACGTCGAAACCGATGCTTTGCATCTCCACTCGCGCGGGGAATATTAATCGGATTTTCTCGATGCGGTGCCCAACTACAAACAAGAAGGCTTTTAGAATTTATGTGCAAGATAATTTTCTTTAGACGTGGAATGAAAATGTATGTGAACGTGATAGGGTATAATTTATATTCTTTTTACTCTCGCTGGATATAATTTACTACGGTGTGACGAGTAGGTTCGAATCTTAGATGTGTGAATATGATTAGTTGTAAAAGAGCTTGCGTTTTCATGTAACTTTAAGATACATAGGTAACCCTATAATATCTATCATTCGAAAATATTTGGAGTAAAGAAGTAGCATTCGAAGCTTTTAGATGGATATAAAAGTTCACCGTGATCTAACATCTATTTCAATGAAATTCACTTAGTACGACGGGTTGACTAGCGGTCCATAAATGTTCAAGCCGCTTTTACTTTAATTTATAACATTTAAAATGTACATTTTTTTGTTTTATATTATTGATATATATTTCGTACATAAAAGCATACATAAGCTCACACCTATATTTCCGTAGAAAAAGGTATAGTTTTTATCCACACTTCCGCATGTTTGTCCCAAATGTGATAGGTGGCGAGCTTATCGTTACGCCAACGTATTTCGTATGCAAATAATTAAAATCCAAACACGGGTCGTATACAAATCTTCTGCATCTTCTTGACGCTATCTTTGCGGATACCACAATCAGCTTAGCTTCAGCTAAATGGAATTCGAAAATTAAAAAAATAAGAGTTTGAAAGTATAATGCGCATTTGCAATTCAAATGTATAGTTGAAGCTGAATCTTAGATGATAGCTATTGCAGTTTCTATACATGAGCTTTCTTAAGCAATTAGAAAAGTAGGTCATACATTAGTGATAGGAATTTACTACAATCATTACGAGAAAGTAGTTAACCTAAATGGCATTCCGTTAGCCATGGTGGTTTTGAAATGAGAATTCGCGGCTTTGATATTTGCATGGATATAAATGTTCGTGTAATAAACAAAATCACTTATTCTGGGCTATACTCGGATATAGGCTCGAACGACGTTTTATATGTTTTTAAACTTTGGTGAACGTAGATATGGTATAAGTAGCGATACTATAGCAAAAAACAACTGTCTTGTCATTTGAGACAGTCATGTCAGTTCCGTTTTTAAGCTCTGTTTAACCTCAAAGACAAGAAAGTAAACTCTAACTTAAATTGTATAAAAAAATTAAAATACTATAAACTGAAATAAAGTTAAGGTTGAAGTCAACTAAACAAAGAGTGCTTTAAATAAACGAGGCATGAACAAAGTAGATTAAAGTCACCTTGCAGTTTTTTGTAAGAAGCTATGACGGGTATATTATAACGTTGAAAATATTGTTAAGTTTTCAGTGAACCAACCGTCTCATTAGATTAGTTTTATTTTTGAGTACTTTTGTGTGTCCGTGATCCGTCTAATTTTGATAATGGAAAGAAAGGGTGTCTACACTCTAAAATAGAAAATACCACCCACTTAGAACATTATAAAAGCAAGGCAGAGCCATTGCTTTGCGTTGTCAAAATCTATGAAAACTCTGAAGATTTTTTGTACTAAAGGCCCAACAAATGACTGGGTCTCCTAATGATAAGTGATTACCGACGGCTACAAACCGCACACATGAAACTCGCGTCGTCAGCCTTTGCAAATGTATAAGAAAAACGACTTCTAAATTTAGAATCAGCCAGATTAGGATTATTGGGTTTCTGGCCCTCCTTCATCTACACATAGAGTCACAAAAAATTATGTCGGTTTGCTATAATACATTGGTACCTTAGTCGATTCCAGGTACTCATTCTATAGTTTTAATCAATAACAGTGAAGCTGTACAACTTGTAAAATTATTGTGCTTAGACTTGCAAGAAATATTTTTTCTTAATAGGTTTTTTTTTTAAATTAACATGTCATTTTTATGACCGTAGGTTAAGTTCGATTTACAACTACACCTACTGTGTGTTTTTTATTTGTCTGTAGAGAAAGCCTAAATCGAACAATTGAAATAGATACTCGGTCGTACTACTTTATTGTATGCTAGAATTAAATCAAAACTGTACAATTTTTTGCTTTTATATGTTCGAAGCACGTATGAAAAAGCAAAAGTAATTTAATGTTGAAAGTCTATTTCGCTTGTAATCTGTATAGTTTCATTACGTGACCTACCCGACCGAGAAAAGGCAAAGTGGCTGACACACACAGTTACGACGCGTAAACACTTCATTTTAGCTTTCAGTGCGCGTTTGTACTATTTGTTTTCTGGCGGGAAATTTAGAAAAGGCTTCATTAAATGACCTTGAGGCGATGTCTTACAATAGATAAAGACAGGTCTGGATTTATTTTTTACTTTCAGGTAATTCAGATTAAACGATATTTTTCGTGACAGTTTTTAGGCGGATTTCGTTGTCGATGTGGTGGTGGGGATTATGTATGAAAGTAAACGCTGGGCCAGCCGCGTAAGTGCATAGGATCAGAATAAGCCCATCTCTCTACAATAGAGCACGTGCTGGTCGAGTGTGATTCATTTATATTCCGCAGTATTTTGGCTACCCTGTTACGTGTTTTCTATTACCTTTTTTATTGCAATAAATGGCGAGACGATCATGCCTTTCGCGTGATGGTAAGTGATACGACCGCTCATAAACAGTAACAAAACCAAACAACACCTTGAATTACAAAGCAATGCTTTATATTATTTATTATTATTATTTTAATATTATTATGAATAAACATGATCGATGATGTTAAATACGAAGACGCCAGACAGAAACTTTGATTATCGTAAAATATAGCAAATATATGCAAAGATTATGGTAGATACCTATTGGCTGTTACTAAACGTTGCACCCAGGAATAGAGTAATTACTTCGAAATGGTTCGTGAGGCGGTAGGAACCGTGTCCCGAATTAATTTTTGTCGGCCATTTGCGTGATCTGCATGTATATTTGGTAAACATGCAGCTCCGACGAACCTAAACGGTTTTCGTTTTGAATTCATATCCGACTCAATTTATTTTCGTTGCCAAGCTTGCGTCTGTTTTATTGTGATTTCAAAAAGCTTATGTTGACATGGAAAGTAATATTTGGATATAAAAGATATTAAAACGTCGTTGTGGAGTAAAATTATTTTTTCCCTCAAAAGTTCTAGGAAAATCCACGTTTTCTGTAAGAAAAAGATTACATTTCAGCTTTCATAACGTTTAACAGTTCCTGGAACTAACTTCATCCGACTTTTTTGTCAAAGCCGTGTTATTTTTTACATTTTTTTATTTTCTTAATACAGAAGTTTAATGCTGCTTTTTCTCTGATGTAAATTATTCTCCGAATCAGGTGCTAGAGAAAAACTTAATTAAAACGAAATTATGTGCATCATTGGAAAGACTCAATAAATCATATTTATCGTCCACTATTATTATTGTTTAATACATTTTTTCAGACGATTAGAAGCATTATTCGTTGAGGTTTCTTCCAACGTTAATATTGCTCGGGGCAGGCGAGGTTGGCTCCCTCCCAATGTTTTCGAGAGCCACGTACGTTCCAATTATTTAATGCATTCACCTGCAATATTTTCTCAACTTTAATAAAGTCTTTTCCGAGTTAAACCGCTTAGTATATTGCGAGAATATTCTCCTAAGCCACTGTAAGTACCAGTTTTATAATGCCTTAAAGAAACTAAAAGCAGCTTAAATTTTAAAATCGAATTTGAATTTACATTTTATTAAATTTTAAAGCAGATATTCATTATTGTGTAATAATGACGTAGGTTTATTTTGGTTATTACTAATTAGCAATGTCTTTTGCTACGTGTATTAGTGTATTCCCTACAGGCGTATCTGAATGAACAGTTTAGTAAACTAGTTGTGTTACGAATGATACCATTAATATTCCGTCCAGATAAACTAAAACTAGTAATGTGATAGCGGTACTAACGATTTACTATTTAGTATACACGTACACTTGTTGTTTGCGGTATTTTATCATCGTTAAATCTCGATTGTGTGTGAAATTCAATATCCAGTTGATCATATATTGTGGCGCGGCGCAAACGGTTCCATTTGCGTCTATGTTTCGAGTGTTGGCCCCGATACACAATTGAATATTTATCTATGAAATGCATATAACATAGCTAATCCTTAGTCGTACATTATTTGGGAAGGCAATTGATTAGAGCAGCATAATCGAGTGCTTTGAAGAGAATTTACTGTTGAATTTCCTATATATTCCACTTGGTTAGAGTTCAGCATTGCAATCGTACATACATTAAGCTTAATTGCAGTTTTTCCATCTTGCATAATGCAATAGTGTAGTATAATGAATAAAAATCTTTACTTAAATTATAATATAAACGTGAAAGTTTGTCATGTATGGTGTATGGATGGATATTTGTTACTCTTTCAAAAAAAACTACTGAATAGACTTTTATAAAACTTGGTGTAGATGTAGAATAGAATCTATTTCTTCCTTTATGGCTACCCATAAAGGAAGTCTAAATAAAAATTAAATATAGTATAGACACTAGACAGAAAGCAATCAGGGGTGGTTTTCGCCCTGGGATAATCTCACCCGCCCCTAATTCTCGCGACAGCCCCCGAGGCGTTTTTATTCGGTGCGCCGGATTACGAACACATATTTTATTTAGGGACCCGGCCTATTGCCTAGTAACAATAAAAATAAGCACTGAAAGTTTGTGAGGGATCGTAACCGCGTTTTTCCTTTTTAGTCACTACAAATTGGAGAGACCTGATTTTTATATCGCTAATAGAAAATTTGCTTCGATGGCCCAGTTGTATTACGGTACGATAACAACGTTGAGTTCTCGGGTTGGAATCCCGGGTCTGGAAAAATGATATTGGATAATACAATCATTATTAGCCCGGATTCAAGAATTAGTGTCCGATATGGCGTTGGCCATATCACATCATGGGATGGAACAAACAACACGAAACGTGGGTGTCGTAGTAGCACCTCTGCCCACCCTTTCTTGGAAAAAGGCGTAAGATTATGTAAAAATGTGTGTAAATGTATAGAAAAAAACAAAATTAGTTGATCGTATGATAACAGAGTGGCGATGATGTGTAACTCTTAAACGAATAATGGGTTTGTAAGAAAAAAGACCCTAATGCTGCAATCTTATGTTGCCGAAGGCCGAATAACTCCCTCCTTTCCTATGTTTCCATCCATTTCAAAATGTCACGCCAATCATAAAAGGGTAAACAAATAGGTACTATATAAATCCATGGCGCATGTTTATGGAAACCGATAAGCGGTGACTCGTTTATCTGATGTAGGCTATAAAAGATTTGGAAGATATTAGGTAGTATTGTACTCGAGAGTAAATTATCTACTGTTAATATTTAAAAAGAAAGGACTGAAAACCTATTTAAAAAAATATTTTATAATAAAGGAAATTCCTCTTGAAATTGGTATTCAAGATTTTATTTTCGTTTTCATCCTAGTTTTGCTTTTCCGTTGACGGACAAATCGGCAAATAGCTTGAATCAACTTCGTTTATTTGCCCTTCCTGCGGCGGAAATCTAGGTTGCGGAGAAATAAAATATTGAAGACTTTCCGATTCTATCTAATAAGATTTGGTTGCAAATTATGTCTATCCAATTACCGTTTGTTGGTGATGATGAAATCATTTAAGATTGTATTTTTTATTGCAAAAGTCCCGTAGTCCAGCAAATGAATTATTTATCCAGTAATTTAAGATAGTAAAAGAGCGCTTTTACCACTTTTAAAAACATTTGAAATACGATTAAATATTAATCACATAATTTTAAAATTAAAACATTATTTCTTACAATTTCGCATTTTTTGCTTTCTCTTATTCTTTGTTTCGCTTTTCACTTTTTCTCATTCATATTCTTTGTACATTTCATTAAACCGTACAAAGAACATGAATTTAAAAATTAAGTAAGCGTCGATTAACTAACTCAAGTAATTAATAAATTTAACCATGAATGTAGATCATATGATGCTTAATACGGTGGTAATAAACTCGAGCCATATAAATAAGATTGAGGCATCAGTAGACTGTTCCCCACTTACTGTCTGCAAGACAACGAGGAGCGCATGTTTATTGCCTCATAAACCAACCGCGTGTGACTCGAATTAGACATTTGTGGTGTTGCCATGCTTTGCTTTACTCCTGAATTTTAGATGGATTGTTACTACCGAAGATTTGTAACCTTTCACGTACATTGTATTTTTTTGGGATGGCCATAAATTCGCATTTAATGTTGGTGTTTTTGCTAGCCGGATTATCACCAGACGTGCCATGAAAGAGTTTTATCAAAATGTATTATAATTGAATAGAATAAGTAGGTATATATTAATGGATTTTTCTTATGAAGGGTGTATTGAATCTTTGAATATTCTTTTGAACACTCTTGAATTTTAGATGGATTACTGCTACTTAAGATTTTATAACCTTTCATGTAACTTTTAGTATTTTTGGGAGTGCTATAAATTCGCATTTAGTGTTTCATTTTGTAGTCACATTTTCGCCCATACAATAAATCAAAATGTTATTTTGAATAATTAAATATATTTTATTATGAAGGGCATATTACAATTTTAAGCACGTTTTCTCATTTTATTTCAGCAGAAACAAAATATATAATTGACTTTATTTATTTTTTATTGCACACAATAACTCACTTATTCATTCATAATTTTCATATGCTGTTAATGTAAGCTGAATTAATAACGTTATTCATATTCGTCAAAAATTACTAATCAGCTTTTTAGCAGCTCATTGACTTTGAAATGGAGACCCTTGTTTAAGCAAATTTTACGCAGAATAATGGCGAATGTCTGTCTGCTGGATATTTGATTTTGCTGTCAAGAGAATGAAATCACTTATTTTTGTGTAGTGGCTTTATTCGTTATAATTTGTAGAAAAACCATTATGAATAGCAAAACTTATGTTTTATCTCCTCTTAACATGATTTAACTAATAACGTTTAGATGGTTGCTTAGCGGTTTTTATGAATAAGGTGGTTAATACAACAGTATCACTACATAGTATAAAACAAAGTCGCTTTCTCTGTCCTTATGTCCCTTTGTATGCTTAAATCTTTAAAACTACACAACGAATTTGGATGCGTTTTTTTTAATAGATAGAGTGATTCAAGAGGAAGGTTTATGTGTATTATACGTGCATATTATTGTAGAGAAATCTATATGCACCCGGGCGAAGCTGGGCCGGGCCGGTAGTATAGAGATAATAACAACAAAGTACTAATGGCGGTCTTATCGCACTAAGGCAACCTCTATCAGATACTTCAAGTTTCAACTATAACCGCGTTTGTTTGACTATAGTTACTATTCATTGTTGTGAGTGTCCAAACATTTACCTTATTTTTTTCGTCCTTTTATGTTCGAATATTATTTTATGTTCTTACAATTTCTGAATTTACTCCTACGTGATAGGAATATGACAAAACTTATAAAGTGTGGCGTTTTACCTGCAAATGTTTGAAAACTGAAGACAGTTATAAAGTTTCTCTTAGTCGCAGAGCAAGTAAAGTAAAATGCGTTATTTCTTTCTTTTCAACTTTAGCGCAATTACCTTTTCTTTTGTTCATAATTAGCTTTTCTTCCCGCTTTACATTAAAATGTAATAAGTACCTAATTACCATTTGCCCTTAAGGCTGCATTTAGTTAATACCGCTTTTCCTTGATACATGACCGCAAATAAAAGACATTTCTAAATGAATCAATATTAAGAATATAAAACTGACCCAAATCTGTCAGGTGCAGAATATTTTTTATACTTTGAACAAGTATTGAGATGAGTTGGTGTGTAAAATCTGCCAACACTGCCGGTTGGTACTCACGTATGCAAATAAGTGGGAAGTTTTTATACTACTCCCGTCGGTATATTTGCTTCTCAGCCGTTTTAGAAATAATATGAAACCCGTATGCCTGGGTCTTTGATGTTCATTAAATACAAAATAACATCTATGAGCTAATTTACTACGCCGTAGCGCGTAGTCCTCGTAGCAACGTTCTTTCGTAGCAGGTGAAACTTAACAGGCAACGCGTAAATATTCCTAACTCTGTTGGAAATACTAACTGTATGCCTGTCAGTTTATATAATCAAACTGCCTTCGATACCTTTATTGAGAGATCCACTATATTTAAAAGCTTTAAAGTCAGTTATACTCTTAAATGCATGAGAAAGAAGGCAATACTAATACTAAGTTTCGCAGAAAATCGACATGTAATGGTTAGCCACACGTATCGGTCAGTGGTATTCCCTAGGCCACTTCAATCCTTGCTTCCCTGCCGGCACGAGGCGCCAATGCAATTACAATCTCTTTGGCGTTGCAGACGCGCACACTAAGTGGTAATTTACTACATATACGAACAACAAAACAAATACTCTCTCCTTGTAATTTTTTTATACACTTTATTGCACAAAAAATACAAATAAAACGAAAAAAAGGACAATTGGCGGTCTTATCGGTCAAAGGTAATGTCTTCGTAATATTTGTTTAGTTAAGATATAATAAAAAGATAAGTGATTTCAAATTTCACGACGAAGTAAATTCCATATACTTATTTATTTAGGCCATGAATTCGTATATCTGTTACCCCATATTTTCACAGATAAAACCATTTATGTGGTTGGTAATGATCCTTCAATCTTCATATGGCTATAAAGCGGGCAGTAAAGATTTCCACCGTTCGCGAGATTTACGATCACCTTCAGGTGTACTCTGTACTGCTTTTAGACAAATCACATCGTTACTTTTAATCCTCTTACTTAACTCTGGTTTCCTTGCTTATTTACAGCCGTTCTCTATATCATATCTATCGTTAACTAGAAGTTAAAATAGCTACCATTACTATGTTGGTACAAATCTAAGCTTCAATAAATAATTGTAGAAATATATCTATAAATATATTCACTATATCTGTACCTCTCTATCTTTGCTTACTGAAACATAAATCAAGTCAAATCAAGGATAGATGCATTATAGAGAACGGCTGTTAGAGAAATTAATCTTCAGTTCGCGCTTCGATCCTCATAGAGGGAGGAACAGACCTACAGCTTAGTTTTATACCAAGATGTGACGGGCGAGCCTATCTCTATCAAGAATTGCAGTTCCAGGTATGCATGAACTTAATCCAATGGTATAATTCAATTTACATACATAAGTTTGCCCCTTTTTATTCAATTACGCCTTAGCCCTTTAAAGGGAGGCAGCATGTAACTATTGCTATCTCCAGTTATCTAACCGTACTATCTTCCCAAGATTTGATGGGTGCGCCTTTTTTATAGTATAAACGAGCACATGGTTCACATGATGGTGAAGTGATCACCACCGCCCGTAAACATATAGGCACCATAATGCAATTATAACACAATAGTCACCTACTAATTATTCGAACACCTGAAGCTGCCCCAAGTTTCGTTCGTTCTCGTTCTTCCATCCCATAATTGTTTGGTAGAAATTGCTCCAAGCAATAAGACCGCCATTAGTGCATTTTTTTGTTTCATGTAATTAAACCTACTTTAATGTATACGGTGTAGAATAAAGTGTTAAATAAATAAATAGCCAGCCTTTAATATGGGAATACATTCTTTACATGAATTCTGCTTCTGAACAAGCGTGAAATTAATCCAAATGTGAGAGTTTTTAAACCGCTGCAAGCGCTGAGCCACAATAGATGTTACTCGACTAGGGAATCGAAAACAGAACCGTTACACTATCATTAAAGTTATGCATTTATTGCTCCAACCGACACTTTCATTATACTGGATGATAGAGATATGATAACAATAATTAACTTCCAGAGTATCGCGCTTGTAGTTGGAAGGCATACAAAAATACTTTATTCTACAATATAGGCACTGGATAAATACATTATTTACATTGAAATTACAGGATATTTAATTTTGATGTGACATCCAACATTTGTAAAGTTTTCATAGACTCGAACGTTTTTGTCGTATTTAAGCAACTTGTGGTAGGTCTCTAATATATGAGAGGCCACGCGGGTGGGTACCACCGCAATGTCTATTTCTCCCGCCACACAGCTGTATAAATGCATTGTTGTGTTTCGGATTGAAGAAAATTGTAGCCGGAGTAACTACCCAGTAGTTATTTGTTAGTTATTGAGACTTAATATCTTATTTCTCATGATGGCGAGCGCAGTGGAATGTGGCTGAATATCAAGCATTGCTTTGTAATTTCAGGTGTTGTTTGGTGTTGCTACGTTCATGAGTGGTCGTATCGCTTACCATCAGGCGAACGGCATACTCGTTTCGCCATTCATAGCAATAAAACTAGAATAAATAAAAACATTATATTCTCACCGCCCAAAATAACTTTAGGTAGTATTCCCGCGTTTTAATTCAACACTAAAAGTGCCCGAGCCGAAGTTTAGCTAAATGATGTCAGTGGGACGGGTTTCGATTTGTTTCTATTTTGGTCAAGCAGCCACAGTATAAACGGGTAGTTTTGGTTGCGTTTGCGTAAATAACCAGGGCCGAGTGGTAAATTGCATCCCGTCACAGCGGTAGCACGTACTCCGTAATTGTTTTTCTGACCTTTTTTAACATCATGTTAATACTTAACATGCTACCTTAGAGTCCTTTAAGCATGCAATCCATTATTTGTTAAGAGTTTTCTTTTCAAAATATGGTACATGGGTACGGTATGGCTCAGTGGCGTAGGGTGTTTTTTTTAAAGGAAAGCCGGAAGTTAAGACATTATATACATTTTGAATAATTTGCTTGTTTTTAGTTTAATGATGAATTACAAAAGGTAAGTCGGTAGGAATCGAGTTATATGTAGCCTTCGCCACTTGTATGGTTACTACATGGAACGTGAAATAATCAAAAATGAAAATGAAACCTGGTGTTTTTATGAATATAAATTTACAATACTTGTTTAAAACTTGGACATCTTCTTTACTATAAAGACCGACGTGTATATGTATGTTCGTATGGACTTTAACACAGTGAAAAGGATGAGTAGCGAAGTAAAGAGGCCGGGAAGTAATTAAATTGAGTTTCAACATCCAATAGCTAATGTAAGGGAAATAAGATTTTATTAGTGAATTGATTCAAGACTCTGCACTCGAGGGAAGCAGGGCCGTTCTATAAAATAAAAGTAGTACTAATTGTGAACGAAAGAGTACTGTGGAGTACTTTAACTATTATTGATCGAGGGTATCTGTGATTTTGTGACTGGTTTAAGAGTATATAAACCCTCCAGTGGTGTAATTTAGTTCAGTCGTTTTCGAGCCTCCGACGACGTCGGTTGTCGTTGAGGCATTCACTGTGTCGGTTATCCGCGGGTTTCTTTGCAGTGATTTCATCATACTAATAAAAAGTATTATTATCGACAAAATAAATATATGTGAGTGTTAACATTCGTGAATCATAAAAATAAACGTTTTCGACTTCATCATTGGTGCAAAGTTGGATTTCAACCTCAGGAAGTTGGTGAGATGAACTCCGAGTGTTCTTCAGCAAGACTGACAACATCTTTGTTCATCAACTATGCAGTTTCACCAGTCATCAGGTAAGTCATTTAATGTTGTTTTATATTGGACAAATTATAAATTTACTAAATTAAATAATTATAGGTACCTAATGAATGAATTATTATCAAGCACATGAATTATAAGCATATAGTTCAAGTATACGACAGGATATTTTTAAGAAAGTAGTTTATTAGCTATGCTAATGAATTTTAAAACTAGAACATTTATCATTATTAAGAATTCAAAGAAATTGAATATAAGGGTTTCTTATATAATGAAAAATTTAACAATATGTAAGACCGATCAAGCTAGGTGATTTGCCAATCTTGAAAGATGAAGAGATCAAATAAAAGGAACTATCCGGGAATCTCAAATCGGACACACAAACAGACAAAAGGGCAATCCTGAATCGGATATATTTCGAGTACTTGTATTGTTGCGTGGAAACACAAATAAGATAAAACTTTTCTCTTTTCTGACTCATGATTATGTCTATTCTTTATATCTTACATGTTTGTGTTTGTGAATTCCATACAATAGCAAAACATGTTTTCCTGCAAACACTTTTATTTACGATTGTAATACGGTGATATATTTACGATACAAAGCAGCGGTGATCTTTTTATTCGTCTCTTTTTGAATGTAGATTTAGAATTGTGTAAGCCAATTTTTTTTTTTCAATATTTACGAGCTTTATATTTTAGTCGAAATGTATTCTCCGCATGGATTACGCTATAGGTGATACATAATTAAGTTTTTAATAAATTATAAACAAAAATTATATATTAACAAATGCCATAACCTAATACCACTGTAAAGTTTACTAAAAACTAAAATGTAGTATTTACGTAATATTTCAAAATCTCAATTCTGAATAATTGAGAGGATAAGTTGAAATATTTCTCGTGTCTTCCTAAGTGTTAAAGAGAGATAAATGGCATTGCGAATCGCATGAAGTTCTTGTTGATTTATGATTACGCCGAGCAAAGATCGAGAGTTATGTTGCTATAACGGAGTATGGACCGCCGGTGATTTAACGTTTGTTAGATAAGACCGACGTACAATGTCTTGTGGATAACGCGGCTTAACTCATCAGCATATTAATGCGGCTTTGTGACGTGTTCGGGATATGGATATTAGTGGATAAATCAGAATAGCAAAGTGCAGGAAAATTAAAATACATACATTGAAGGCTTAAGGGTCAAGAGAAGGGTCGCAACCGCATCAATTTTTTTTAGATTATCGGCATGAAACCTTAATGACACCGAGTTCTTCGAATATATCGAGTTAATAGATGTTATGACTGATATTTGCTTTGTCTACGAATAAGTCCAGAAACTTACTGCATAGTTATATACGCAGCCTAAGGGCTTCAGCCTATAATAAAACAATAATAGAATGAGGCTATTCAAGACATTAATTTAAAAAATATGATCCAATTACATATGTATAACTACTCTTAATTATTAAATCTCATTCATGATAAAGTAATTTATAATGTTAATTGATGAATATTGTAAAGTTTCTCGCCTACTGTTTGATTCAAGTGATTTATAAATGCATAAAATAAAGCCGCATTGATCACAGCGCGTTGTCGATACACTTGAGCCGGCTCTCGGTCTCGGTCAGCTGTTAATGTGGAACTACTGTAGCCGCGACAATCCGCCCGCTTGAGATGCTTACTTATGCAAAATACACAATCGACACTCTAAACTACTGGACCTACTTTTGAGTGAACTTTTGGCGCTTGATTTAAAGTAGACGAGTTGGCTTATATATTGTGTTAACGGTAATCACACTTTAACACATCAATTTTATTTTTAATTGCATACTTGAGAAATGCAGTACAATGTTGTCAGCGATTTTTGTAGTGTAAATAATTACATAATAACTATAGCATATATTAGAATAAGTTGGACTTATCCCACTAACTCTATGCAACCCTTAAAGTAGAGCTTAATTGTTCACAAGTCTGATATATTCTAGTGATGCTTCATTGAGCCCACATCTTGGATTTTGGCTCTAATTCTCTAATACATTAAATACTATATAATATTTAGGAAAGTGTTATAATGTAAAATATAACACTTTCCCAAATATTATATAGTATTTAATGTATTTCAAGGAAATATATGTAGTACATCCAAGAACCATTTTCCTGTTATGTGTCTCCTATCAAGTTAGTTTAATGTACACTACACTGCTTTATATTCATTCCGCCCGTGAATTCCTTGTTTCGCTATCCAACATTTGTTAGGCTTGGCAGACACTGTTTTAGTAACACAACAGTTCCGGCCGAATGAGTTATGATCTAAGGGCTAATGGCAGTGGCAACCATTTTGGCCGCCAAGCAGACTCTTTGAATGCCAAACACTAACTTTCGATTTTGGCAATCTCCGCAAGTTTGGCTCTAGGGCAACATAAATTCTTATCGGCCACGTAATTAAGCGGCTATAACTTGTGTTAGTTGTTCTGTTAAACCCCGCATGATGTATGTATTATTGCCATTATTGGTTGTAATAGACAAATGACAGTCGCATATGTATTGAAATATTATCGGGGTTTTAAGATTGTGAGTAGAACGTTTTATTTCTATCTACGTAGTTTCCACGCAATTGTATAGTCATTTAAAGTAAAATATACTTTCATATGATATTTTATAGCGAATACGTGATACGTATATTCCCTGGTTTAGCTTCGATATGAACAGCTACGAGTATAACGGCAATCTAGTATTTCATAAAGCGCAATAGTGCCGATTCAAAAGTCAACACCAATAACTCCAAAAATTCGGTGCAATGATATTCGAAAGGCTTACGAATAACATTTTCCAACCGAAATACATATTGTTTGAGCTATACAGTATAGTTATTTCAAAATACAATAAAAAATATATATTTTATTACAAAGTGTATTTTTCAGTTCTTAAATAATAACCAGTACACGATATTAATATATTCAAATATTTTTCAGCATTTTAATTAATGGATGATGGCTTCGTCGCAATTTATTTGTATAAAATAATTTTGCGTTATAAAATTTAATTTACTTTAATGTTTTTGCCTTAGACCGCACTCCTGCTAATAGACTCTTATACTAGAAAATGTAAAGTGTTTTTAAATAACGTTCAGCTTGAAGTTTTCTTGGAAGCAAAAATTTACTATGAATAAGCACTTATACCACTTATTTAGAAATATACCAATTTCAATATATTTTTTTGTAGACGATAATCGAATTCCGACCATATGGTGGTCACTAAGAATTTTCACAGCAACCTAACATGAACAGCTTGTTTTAAATTTTATCAAATAAATATATAACTTATACATAGAAAATAAAAATATAAACCAGACTAAATATTTGTGGAATTTCGTAAATTCTCGTAGTTTCTCTCTGTTATTTATGTTTTGATATTATGTTGCTTCAGCTATCTACCGCATCTGTGTTTGAGACGGATAATGGACGAACGTGTTCGTGGTGAAGCTTTGTGCAATGTTATTCTTTATTTCGGAATAACGAGAGAAAACATAAATACCATTGGAATGCAAATGTAAAATAAAAATTGCTGGAAATATTGTACGTATAATAATGTGGAATTTCATATTTGTTTGCCGAACCTGCATGGTACAGAGTATCTGAAACATGAAATACCGAGTGCTACATTAATTAAAAATAATCCCTTTTAATAACACAGTAAGGAAAAATATGCACTGATAAAACATATTTTTCTTCTCGAGTGATTTGTGGACTTAATTTAGTTTATTGACTGTAGGAATTGCAGAGATGGAAAGTCGATATAATATGAGTAGTAGAATATAAATTGTTTCATTTTCGTAGATTGTATTAGTACTTTATATAAGCAAATTGTTTTAAGAAAAGGTGAGACTAACCTTTTCAGGTCTCATCTATAAGTCAAATTAGATTATGATACGTACTGATTTATCTACGTTTAGTGGCAATATAGGCCAATTTGTTATTGTCAGAATATCAATCGTATCGTTCCCTGTTGTCAAATGCATTCATCAGTCGTTAAGCCATGCAAGAAACCTTGCGTGAATTCTGGCAACAAGCCAATCAGAATAAAATTATTTCGGAAAATCCTTTCACCCCAATTAATACGCAACGTGGAATATAAAGATAAATTATTTTCTGGTTTGATTAAAATGACGTTAATTAAGTACAAATAAGTGCAAGTTCGCATATCTGAGAGAACAAAAGGTTTACTGCTTCGTCGAAGTTAACAGTACCGCCGGCAGCGCAGCGTCGCGTCGGTGCAAACGCTATTACAATTAACATAAAGCCCCTTTGAACTCCTGCCCATTGAGAATTTATGCAGTGTTTTCCAGTTTTGCGCTCGCACATGTGCTTCAAATAAAATTGCTTTTGCATACTTAGTCTATTGTGAAAGTCTAAAAGTTTCGTATGGTAGTTGCTTTGATGGAGTAATAAAGAATATATTAAATTCATTTGCATTTTTACTTCAAATTAATATTTCCACCTGTGACAATAGCTTACTGATTTAATTTTTCCTTCAATAATGACGAGTCTAAATATAATCAATATTTAGACTCGTTCAAATATGAGAATGACGAGGGTTGACAACGCAATTATCGCGACAGGCAAAGCTTATAATGGATATCAACAAAAAATAAAATGTATGTGTGGGTTCTATTGTTTTTGTTTTAATTTTTTTTGTAAGTTAATTCACGTAATATATTAATGATTTAGCGGCCTGACCCGACATCGCCCGGTTGTAGACGACACATATCATTTTGGGAGCTGTTTAATATTAAAATATAACGCGAATGCCGCTACTTATACTGCTTTTCCCGTGCCGTTCCGTCGCGTTCCGTCTCAATCTGTTCCGTGTTTTAAGGCATGCAATCCTGTCCTGTTTTATCCCATTTTTATTTGCCCTATATTCTATCGCAAGCCATCCCTTTGAGTTTGAAAGAGTAGCAACACTACCTCAGGATAAAAATAATAAAATGCCCAAACTACCTCCATACCAAATTTCATCAAAATTGGTCCAGCTGTTTGAGCATGAAGAAGTCACAAACATACAAACTTTTGCCTTTATAATATTAGTAGGAAGTAGGATGAAAAGATAGAAATGGGCATAATATTATGTGATTTACCTTATATTTGACGGATGGATTTTTGAATTTGATCATACTCGTATGTCAACGAGAGTAACATTATTATTCTCGAGGATGGAAAACTTCATAATGATAATGTAGTGAATCTAAATTATCTGAATAGATTTGATTATTAGTATTTGTCTGTAATATAAGTATTTGTCTGTTTGAAAGTGCTTATCTTGTGAACTAGTGGTTGAAGTGAAAAACATTTGAGTGTTGGATAATCCATTTATTGAGAACGATTGCAAGGTACTTTTTGCCTCGGAAAACATTTCACACGAGCAATACTGCGAGCGATACTATTAATTTATATTGCTTGAAATAACTACTAGGCTAAATAAAATAAATTTGCCCTAGCAAAAATAGTTATTGTTGCGATTCATACACAAATGCAGATATGAAAATCTTTCAAACACAGTTGACTAAAGTTGTAAAATATCAACTGTGTACATACTGTGAAAATGCATTGTAGAAATCGTTACATTCTAACACATTTGTATTTACCTTACTGAACCATACGGTGGAAAATAGTACTAAATATAATAAGCACTAGAAATATTTTGGCAATATAACTATAAATTAAATCTTAACAGCCGTACCATAACGGTGAAGGAAAACATCGTGAGGATTCCTGTATACCATAGTAACTTGTAAAAATTTTAATGATATGTAAAGTTTACCAACCCGCACCAGGCTACCGTGGTGGACTATATGGCCTCAATTGTACTCTCGATTGTAATGGAGGCCTGTGCCCTGAAGTGGAAAGTATATGTAGTGACGCAATTACACATGAGCTTGTAAAGTATTTTACTATACCGAAGTGAGTTTACAAGAGAAATAAAATTATGAGTTATATGTTAAAGTAAAGTAGTTGAAGTAATAGGGTCAGTAGATTGCTATTTATATTACGTTAAAGGAACTCGATAGGGAACATTGGAAGGAATCTGTTTTATATGATGTCCATTATAACGTTTACATTCCTTTAAAACATTGCAATAAAAAAAGAACGAATATTCAATTCAAATATATCTTTTCTGCGAAAGGTTCGTTTGAATACATGATGGAAATAAATCACGATCTGTTATAAGGGCCTTTATCAATTAATTTTACAATTTAATTTTAACTCATTTGTGACCTGAGGTTTCTAACTTTATTTAATATATGCCCATAAGGTTAACAATTGTACTCAATTTCAATATTGGCTTTCGAGAAAAACTTCGAGCAGACAAACACAAAATTTTATTCATTAGAATTTCGTATTATTTTACGCTTATTAAATAAATCTCACGAGGACTGGCATATTATGTTTATTTATTTTTCAAACGTCAGGGAACATTGGTGTAAATCATTCAGTATATACATACATGACCGTGAAAAACCTGTCATGATGAAATGTGCGAATGTGCACGTTTAGGGATCTTTTTAGAATGGCATAATTTTGACAATCGTCTTTTCCGAGGCACTGTATCTATTTATTATCAGCCGCTTTAAATACTCAGCAATCAGCATAATTATAGATAGTATAAACAATAAGTAATCTTATATTAGATTATATTGTAAGCATTAAAATAAATCCGAGGACTAATCCTGCAGCACTGGTTGTACACGTAGGTACTAGGGCACTAGGTATAAACTAATAAAGCCGATGTTCCGATATGATTGAATTGTGCCGCGCCCGATGCGACACGTATGTCGGATTAACGCATGGTACACATTTATCTTGCTCCAGTTCCCAGAGCGTATGTCGTACGCTTTGTACAAGTCATTTTAACGCGATACTAGTTAGTTATATAATATAATAAATACTACAATTAGTGAAATGATCATTAAATAATAATAATAAATAAATGGGGATACCCATTACAATAATTATAATTGTCACAAAGTAAATAATGCGAATAATATTTGAACTTGTGTGATTTTGTGTTTCTTATTTATTTTCATGCCACTTCATATACTATTATTTATACACACTTGTGTAGAAGACACGGTATGTTCATTAAGTTAAAAGGATTCTTTCAGGGTTCTTAAGACTTTGATTAATATGATTAACTGCACTACACACCTAAGCCGGAGGCTTCACTTATTACAAGTCGGAAGAACTTTGTTGGCGACACGGCAGCGGCTTTACATAATTAGGGACATTTTAATGAAATAGTAATGTTGGCGGGCAACACGGGGGGGCGCTTGTCGTCGACATAATTAATTTCTTATAGCTCGCCGAGTTATGCCGGATATAATACCGGATATATAGCCAAGCAGTATTTTTTTCTATGTATTTTTCATCCTTAGGAAATTGTAATTATATTCATCCTATATGTATTACTCTTGGGAGGCAATTGACTGAGCCTATACATTTACAAAAATGAAATAATTTCTTAACTTTAATTTTCAACAGTACCTAACTGTAAAAGGCTCTGCGTTTCAGCTAAGTAATAATAACTTTGAGAATTTTTGATACCTAATGGAAATGGTAAGTAATTAAGAAATAATAATAAAAAAATGTTATCGTTTGCTGGATTCCAATTTTTTACAGCAACAGAAATTAGAAATATCTAGCGTCGAACATTTTCAAATCTTTAAAAGCACAATTTTCTAATGATTTTTTACACGAACTATTGTTTTTACATGAGTTATATATATTATTTTATTTAAGAAATTATAGGGTAAAAAAAAATGCTTGTAATTATATTGTTAGGAATTTCAAGCATCATTCCACTTAAATTCTCGAAAGAAGTTTTGAAGGCTGTTAGATATGAATTTGGCTTGATACGTCAATTAAATGCCCGGAGAGTTGTAGAACTTGGACACACCTTAAAAGTTTTATGGTACGCCGAGTAGCAATTAGATTTCAAAAGGGAAAAATGTGATTTATGGAAGGATCTGTCGGAGGTTTTCTAGCATAAGAACAGCTCGGCGTAATGTAGATAGACGATAGCGTCTATTTATGATATTTATATTTATGTACTACTAGTGGTAGTGAGCCGGAAGGCAGACCCTGGCACCGGCCGGGATAACGCCAGGTATAAGAAGAAGAACTACTAGTGGCTCCGTCCAGATGCAAATACATTTTTTTTGAAAATTTTCCGTAGCCTATGTTCATCAAGGATAATGTATTGTAGTATTTTAATGGTGAAAAAATATTTCAAATAGGATTAATATGTTTCAGAGCCTATTCAATACAAAAAATCATATCTTTCCTATTTATAATATTAGTATAGAAGTGGTAGTTACTACAAATAAATACTATAATGCTTAATTCTCGACAATTTCACAGAAACACAGCAACATAGTATGCTTCAAAGCCTTACAACGGAAGTCAACAAAGCTTGTTTCCTATGTACTTTAAACATTACAGTATCACACGGGAGTGTTCCAGACGCAATATTAATAACACGTGGAAGTAGCTGACACGAACTTGTGGCTACTGTACCGTAAACACGATTAAATTTGCACCAAGCAACTTTGCAACTCTCAACATTCGAGTCAAACGTGAAGGCGGCAGAGCGAGCGGAATCGGCACTGCACAGAATCGGCTTATTTATTTATAGAAGTGCCCTAAATAGTCTTTAATTTAATGCATTTCGTCTTATTTTTATGTTGTTGAATGAAATGAACGCTGCTACTTGCTAATATAAGGTGTTAAAATGTGTACTATTTGTTTTATGTTGATTGCTTGGTAGCGATTGCATTGAAGCTGACGAAAGTGAAATTGTAATTTCACGATTTAGAAAAGAAAGTAGGTCCGTGAAAATATTCTATGAATTATTTTAAGGTAACCTGAAATAAGAACTATTTCGGTAATATTTGAATTTGTCATAATTTCATCACATTAATTTTTCATTTTACATCCTTCGGTAGTAGACTGGCAGAAGATCGCCGAAGGCTTAATTTACCGGGAACGCTGTGTACACAATCGCACTAAAAGCTTTGTGGTATCGCTGCTGAAATATTATCCGCTCCATTAAGATGTGTAAAGTGGCGACGGCTGCCAAACAACATGCGTCTTCTTGATTTGTTTGGGTTATGTGTCTAAACAGATTCAATTAATTAGGATCTTGAATACATATAAATAAATTTACTTAGCACTTATACTTGAACGCCAAAGTCAACGCACTCATGAGCGTCTTATATAAAATGTAAAATTTAACTGGTTTTAATAGAATTACTTGGAAACTTCGAGTGAACGTTGAATAAATAATGAAATTAAATAGAAGTAATCAAATTCTTAAGCATCATAATATAAACAAAAAGTTAAATTAAATAAAGTTTCGGTATTCAATCAATCGATCAAGATTGAATAAAACATAAAATAATAGCAACTAAAAATGCACAACATTTCTACTTTTCTATAAGAGAAGAAATTTAGTTATCTACGGACAACAATATCAAGTTGAATAAGTTTTAATTATGAATAGTGATTCATTTCCATACATAAAATCGTTTAAACAGTAAATCATATTATGGAATTGTTTCGCCACGAGTAATATTTCACACAGTGTTAAACTAACAACTCAATTTTCATTTACATCGCCTTTGGTTCAGTGGAAAATACCTAAACAAGTACAAAGTGCGAGAAGGCCGTTTTGCGAACATTTACGAAATGTGTTGAGGCCTTTACTACAGTTTTATGAGGCACACGCGCACTAAACAAACGTTTGGAAGTCGGCGCGGTGTCATCAAAATATATTTATAGTTATTTATGTGTTTGTAGAAATAAAATGTGGAACTATTTTTGGCAAACTATCTAATTGTGCGTCCAACCGAATTTATGTTTGAAATTGTTCATGCGAGTTTGGGACTGTGAGTCGGTGCGAAATCAATGTATTGGTTATAAATTATGCGATCGCAAAATGTGTGCGATTTGAGGTAAATGGATGTGAAATTATACGACATGAATATCGAATGACCATGGCGAAATATTGTTGGCCGTTTGCACTGTTGAACATTCATGATTAGAACTATCTGAATATCGAATATCACTGTAAATACATAAACTCACATGTTACGTTGCACTGCATGTAAATTAGGCTATTCTCATTTCAATAGCGGTGGCTAATACTCAACTTTGCTGATGTAGTATCAGTACTAAGCATGATGAAATGACATAAATTCGTACAAAAATACGAACCTATAAAAGTAAGGTAGAGTCTCAGAGTATGTATAATATACAGGGAGGGCTGGTACTTCAAAAACGTAGATAAAAATGGTGGTGCCTGGTCACCTTTTTCTGCCCTCCTATTGAAACATGCACGAATTACTTGGAAAAGAAAAGTAAAAATAAATATTTTAGGGCTATTTAATTCCACTCAATCTAGTTTTAAAAAGATAATTGATAAATATACTTTCTGTTATCAAAGGAATTTTCCTCTATATTATAAATAGTCTAAGGGTAGAGTATTGCTAAGCTGACCATCATATGCAGTACAGTCACTAGACCGTATCAGATAAAAGAAGAAAGTTCCTAAACAAAAACAATTGAAGGTACTTTCGATAAAAAGTTAAATGAAAAATAAAACTTGGCGAGTTGATGGATTATTGGATTGGATTACTCAGAAATAGACCACTATTCTAGCTTTTGGATCCTACGAAATATTCTATTCTTAATATCTTTCTAGATATAGTAGTTTAAATCGTGTGTTTATATTTTCCCATAGAAAAAAACACATTTCAATCGAAATCGTTACGGAAGTTAAATAATTGGTTCGGCGTTTATTTTATATTTAGTTATCATCCGTCAGTAATCATGTAACGTGGAAAAATATATTTTACCAAAATCCCCTTTTAATAGTTTTGCCCAGTTAATTTAAGTATACTTTCATTTAGAATTCCTTTCTTCGCAACTTTTCCGAAACTCTAAAATAAGGCAAATTTAGTTCATCTCATAGTATTGCGCAATGTTATTAAATATAACATAAGTATTTTTAATTCAAATTCGTATGCTATTATTTGCAACAGTATAAGTAGAGCCTTATAGTAAATATTCTGCTTATTTCATTCATAGATTATTTTAATTGTATTGCCAATTCAATTGGGTTTCAGAAATCCATTAAAAAAGTACATTCATTGTATTATTCGATTCTAATTTATCAATTTTCAACTGTATTGTCTGGTAGTCTTTATCTCGAGAATTAATTTAAAGCTCCAGGGATCCGCTTTATATGTTTTTAATACAAAAAAATTTACCCATGCTATAATACGCTGGACGATTGACATCAGGGTTGAAATAAGTCATCGGCTTATAAGCAAAATTGTTTTATAATGTAAATGAAATACTCATAAAAACAATGAGATATTGAATATGATTACTAAAAAAACAACAAAACTTTTGTATTCCATTACAAAGGCGAAATAAAATTGAATATATTTCAACGACCCTAGTGAGATAATAAAATAAAGGAAAGTAAATAGCAATGGAAAGTGTTTTAATGCCATCTCTAAATCTCATTCAAAGTGGCTATTAAGATACGCTTCTAAAAAAGATTGATGGAGGGACTAGCCTAATGTAAATCAATCGTTTCAAATGTTTTTGTTTTTTCTAATGCGTGAAAAGGTCTAACGACTTTATTTTCCATATTATGTCAAAAATAATGTAGTTAAGAGATTCGCCAGAGTTCATCCCGTATTACGTAGTATTATGTGAATTATCGGTCGAATATACCAATCAAATGTAATTCCGATTGAATTGTGGTATTGGAGGATCAGAATTTAATCAATTAGTCGCGTCGAAACTGTACAAAATGTTATCTATTTTTAACCATGATTGAATAATTGTGGTATAACATGACCAATGCTTATTGACACATTATGAGTATATGAAACATATAAAAAGATTATACCAGTGCGAAATTTTTGAGTACTGTCAATGTGCTTAATATAAAGAAACCGAATTTAATATGTCATTTTACACAAACTTGTATAGTTTAATTTGGATGCGTTAAATCCATTTCTATGATATTAGCGGAGAGTAGGTTTTATACCGTGTTCGCTATAACATCAAATAATTTACACTCATAAAGTTGAATAGTTTACGCAAGAAATATAAAGATTCAAGTGCGTGACAGAAAAAATATTGCAAAAGTATTTTCGGAGATCGGAGGGATGACAAAGGGCGATTTATTGGATAAGTAGATGACCTGGGGTAGGTGTAAAGGTCGCGGAGAATCTAACATTCAATTCGGCAAAATATAAAGATCTATATTCAGTTGCGAATCACTTGCCTAGCAAAAATAAACCATTAATATGGGAATGGTGTAATAAATTTCTATATAATATTATTCGTACGTAATTACTATCACGTCTGTACAGTTCATAGAGCACGTGCAATATATCGTAATTAGTTTCTAATGTAGATGTAATTTTCAATCGGACAGGCAATTAGTCTGATACTGACACGTCTCGAAATTAATTACAACGTGACAAAGCGACCCGTGCGTGCTCTTCAAATTGCATTAAGATCAAAAAGATATCTGAAATTAACTCGAGCAGAAATAGTGATGTATCGTACTGAAGAGATTGTTTCTCACAGTTATAAATAAACCGAAAAGCAAAAACTTACATTAGTAAAGTTGCTCAAATTAAGAACTAGTATTTTAGCTTGTATGTACGATCTCGTAGTAGAAATTGTACAAGAAAAAGTCTCAAATTCAATTTATTCATTTGTTACATTTAATCTATTTTCATTCCTTCCATGGTATTTTGAAGGGATATTCTATTGTCCTTGCGAGCATATACGAGTATTCCATTCCGAGAAAAAGGACTCGAGCGAAAAGGTTTGGAGAAAAAATACAAGACTTGTCTCACCATTCTTTGTGTTATGATTTTATTACTGAGCCAGCTATACTTAAAAATAGTCTAAAAAATATGAAATTAATTCCATGTTAAGCCTATTTTAATTTTTAGTCGTCCAGTCCCACTATCGCCGTTCCGACAACACGACGCTTAAAAAGATTGATGCTAACAATCTACAAGACCGGATGAGTACTCGTTTAATCCGAACAAAAACAATCCATAATTTATGTAAGAGAAACGGTGCTTATCACTTATACTTTATTATGTTATATTATAACTGTTTCAATCAGGTAAATTGGAACGCATATTAGAAAATTATGACGGACATAAATTATGACTGGTTGGTGCACAGAGATTTCCTCAGTTGGTGATTTTTTTACGGATTTAGAAATTACGAAATCGTTATTTAATGTATTTATATAATATTTATCGTGTCATATTGGGTTATGCAGAGAATTGTGAGCCCAAAGGAGTATGATGCGCAAACACCTCTTTCGCCTCATCAATTACTGTCATTAATCTCTTCTACACGCTCTTCGGTTACAAGTGCTCTTTATTTGTACTATATTACGGAGTATCGAAGGTTTGACAATATAATCAGTTAGCCTTGTAGACAACTCTATATACTCTAGATATCCAACTGAGCTCTAGCAAAAGTTGATTGCCGCCTCTCGGATGCATGATATTCAATACGAATATGAAATTGAAATAAGCAGTACCGTGAGCTTATGTGACTGTCCTTTTAAATCGAGGTCGTATGCATTCATGTGTTCCCGGAATATATTGCGAAATTATTGGCGCTTTGCAAATACCACCTTCGTGTTTGATGACATTCTGTTGTTTATTATTAAATACCTTTCAGAGGAATGTTTATTAGTAGTGCTATGGCACATGTTCATTGATCTGGATGAAATAGTAAATAATTTCTTCAGCGACCTGTTGGAGACCGGCTGGTTCCAACAACTTTATCTCTCCTTGTCGTCTATCTTGCTTATATATTTGTTTTAAAGAACGGTGAGACGAGTAGGCCAATCGTCTTATGGTAAGCAAGATGACCGCTCATGGACAGTACCAAATAAGAAAAACACCATAAAATACAAAGTAATGCTTGGTATTTCACTGTGGTCGCCATCCTGAGATATACGATGTTATGTCTCAATGTGTCCAGTAGATACTCTCGCTACAATGTCGTTCAAATCGGAACATAACAGTACAGTTACACTGCTGTTTGGCGGGAGAAAGAGACATTGCGGTGGTACCTACCCAGGCGGAGTCTTACATACGAGAGACGTCTTTTTTAAATGGGGACAATCCTCGCAAGTAGTAGACAAGTAATACTGGCAAAATCTGTAACAAATCTTGCGTGAAATTTAAAATTCTTCATGTCAAATTCTTTTGATAAAGTGGCAAGCTGTCATATAAATAGCAAGTTTAGTCGGAGTTTAGGAACGTGTTAGTAACAGACAGTTTTATTTTGCATTTGACGGCCTTCAAACGAATTTGCAATGCATGAGGTCGGTTGCTGGCCAGAATTTACCATGCGTTGCATACTTCCGATGTTTCCACTTTACATTCAGCATTAATAGTAAATGCACTGGTATAATTAGCTTAAAATCTTATAATAGCGAGATAATTGTAATTGTTCTAATGTTCTATGTTCCTTTACGAACTTATACAAATACCATTGAATTATAAATATAATACAATTTGTTCAGTCACTGTTTTATTTAAAGTTTTTGAGAACTTAAATTAATTAATAAACTGCCTTGGTGGTGTAGTTGTACTACTGTACGGATAAACAGCTGAGGTCTTGGGTTCGAATCCCGGATCGGGCAAAGTGATATTGGATTTTTCAATTAATTATCAGCCCGGAGTCAGGAATTTGTGCCCGATATGGCGATAGTCTCGCACCCTATGACACCGTGGGATAGAACATACAACGTAAACTGTGGGTGTTCTGGTTGCACCTCTGCCTACCCGTTCTGGGAAAAAGGCTAAAGTTTATGACTGTATGTATGTAAGACGTCTTATATAGTCGTCCATACGCCGTAGACATATGGGATAAACAACCTAAAAAATTACAATAAATCATTAAACAAGATTAATATACTTTATATCACTAAAACTCATTACAATGATTATAAATGAGTTAAAATATTAAATTCAAAAGTTAAATTACTTGTTTACAACATTCAAAATTATATGGACTAGCTCCGGATCTCATCTCTATTATTTTAGGCGTTGCCAAGCCACTGCGCCGTTCCGCTTCATATACGCCTTTAGTAATAATTTGTTTGCAGTTGGAGTGACGGCGGTATTGTGGTAAACTTTACAAAGTTAAACTTTGAGTTTAGGATAAACCGCCTTGGGACTTAGAATTCATCCTCAAAACAAAACATAATGGTGGATTAATCACTTGATGCCAGGGAAACATTTCCGAGTCATTAAACACTCGAGATGAGTGTCGTAAAAAAGTGACTGATTCTTGCTGGAGGTTGTTTTACTTTACAAATGATGAAATGATTTTGCTTTTGCGTTGAACGTTAATTTTCTTTATGTTCTAGATTTATAGACCAGAGTCGATAATTTTTAAAACCAATAAAAATAATAGTAGGATGAAACCCATTAGAAAAGGAGGGGGATAGTATAAAAATGAAAGGAAAAATAATTTACGGGCGATCTGAGGCCGGGAAGGGGATGGGGGTGGGTTTTTAAGGGTAAAAAACGGTTTTTCTCGATTTCCGGCAAAACTAAAAGTCGTATCGAAAAAAGTCAAATGGCAAAGTTGTAGGTAATAAAAAGATCTAAAACTTTTGTATTTACACTTTTTTTCACAAAACCTCAAAGTTTATGTGAAAAATTCAAAAAACCAAGTTTTTGGTTTTTTATTTTCATCTTTTACAAAAAAAATATATTTTTAACGAAATTTGGTGAAAACTTACCTTTTTATGTCCCAAATACATTGTAATTTATTTGATGAAAAATATTTATTTTTTCGCCTTACTTTGAATTAATATCGAAAAAGCACCCTAATTTTCAATCGAAAATTCACCTGTCAAAATATCAGCTTTTTTCAAAAAATTGGTATGTTTTCTGTTCGTTGAAATCTCTACTTTCCGATGGTGAAAAAATATATGTATGTTACTATAGTAAATCTTCTCAGAAAATGCAAAGCAAAGCTGCTTTTTTATTTCATACACTTGCTTATCATCTGCTTTATTGCAGATGATACAAACAGATTCATCCATACTGATAATCTGAAACACAAAATCGAATTAATAATGCCTTCACTATGTTATGGTGAGTATATATCCATGAAAAAAAATATATTAAAGAAATAAATGTCAAAATGTATAAAAAATATATTATGAATATATTAAAAAAAGCAGCTTTGCTTTGCATTTTCTGAGAAGATTTACTATAGTAACATATATATATTTTTTCACTATCGGAAAGAAGAGATTTCAACGAACAGAAAACATACCAATTTTTTGAAAAAAGCTGATATTTTGACAGGTGATTTTACGATTGAAAATTAGGATGCTTTTTCGATATTAATTCAAAATAAGGCGAAAAAATAAATATTTTTAATCAAATAAATTACAGCGTATTTGGGACATAAAAAGGTAAGTTTTCACCAAATTTCGTTAAAAAAATATTTTTTTTGTAAAAGATAAAAATAAAAAACCACTAACTTGGTTTTTTGAATTTTTCACATAAACTTTGAGGTTTTGTGAAAAAAGTGTAAGTACAAAAGTTTTAGATCTTTTTATTACCTACAACTTTGCCATTTGACTTTTTTCGATAGGACTTTTAGTTTTGCCGGAAATCGAGAAAAACCGTTTTTTACCCTTAAAAACCCACCCCCATCCCCTTCCTGACCTCAGATCGCCCGTAAATTATTTTTCCTTTCATTTTTATACTATCCCCCTCCTTTTCTAATGGGTTTCATCCTACTATAATTTTTTTTCACTTTTTATTATTTTTAAAGGCTTCTACCCTGGTCTATTACGAGAATTTAACACATTGATATAAAACTATTATTTAGTATTTACAGATTTTGACGAGTATGACCATGAAAGCTGTAAAGTAATCGAAAAGCCGGGAAGTTAACAAATATAAAAATTAAACGAAATCCGCGAGAAAATTCATTCATAATATTTGTTTATTAATAAGGGACAGAACGGAGTTAAGCGCTTTATACCTACGGTATTAATTTTTTTATGATATTATTTTAATTTTATTTAACAATTAATTGATTGGTATTACACATTAAAGTATCTACTTATGTTTAGGTAATTATCATGCTATCACTAAAAATAAGGTATTCCCTCATAAATAGAATATTTGTGTGCAGTGCAGAAAAACTGGACAAACATACGGTTCATAAAACCCGTATCGGATTGACCCATCTTAAATCCTTATACCGAAGATGAAGACAAAGAAACATTGCGAGTATTATTGTACACTGTTTTTTGTTGTTATTCTTTGTTCCAATTATTATTTAATCCCTTCTTTGTAAAATCGTCAGCAATTTTATGTCTTTAGAAATCTAAACAAAAACATTAGTTCGTTTTTTGGTAGTGCAATTTGTGACTGTTTTTGTTCGTTTGTACAATTGGGAATTTTTTCGTACGCTGGGGACGTCACAGTGCGTCACAAATCCTGTTTGATTGATGGTCACACACTCGGATTTCAGAAGTAAAAAATAGAAAAAATACTATTCCTGAGTTTACTAAACTGATTTCTGTAACTGGATTTACTTTTTTTATGAACTTTACAATTTATTCCGCGAAAACGAAGGCCTATCTTCTTATTAAGTATTCAGTTCAGTGCTTGATCAAATTAGAATATTTTCATTACTTGAGAAATCTTGATGCTAAACTAAAATGTATAACATCCTTCTCGGTCCTTCATCTTTGCATATTTAATACATTTTACTGGGTATTCAGCTGGATAGAATATATTACTTCAGTTAGACAGTTTCGACTTTGTTAGCATTGGTAATAAACTAGTTTGATCGAAAAAGTTTCTTGTAAAACACTGATATTGGCGAAGTCTATTTCGTACAAGACTCGATAAGCTGTGGAAACGTATTTATATTAGTGGATTGGTCGAGACTGAGTCAATCCTTTGAATGGTTTTATCAACTTTGGGTATTTTCTCATGTGTGTAATGTGAATTAGTAATTACGTTAATGAATTCTTGACAAAATATTGTTACAAACTTTCTGTACACGGTGATTTATACATAGTTTTTTTTATATTATATGGTCACATTGATAGAATTGTCTATTCAATAAAGCTAGTTTATGTTACTGTATTATATTTGACTACGCCTCGGTGTCGCTGTTTTACTACGGTATGATTGCTAAGCTGAGATCTCGGGTTCGAATCTAGGGTGGGCAAAGCGATATTGGATTTTTCAATTTATTATCAGCCCGGAGTCAGAAATTTGTTTCCGATAAGGCGGTAGGCTCGCCTCCTATCACACAAGGTGAAACGTCATGGTAGCACCTCTGCCTACCCTTCTGGGAAAAAGGCTTGAGTTTATGTGAGATATTTCAATAACTTCTTCCAGTTTCTTGTAACACGAATATGACAAGCGTAGACGTTAGCTCAAACTTCCCTAATAAATTAAACTTGCACGGAAAAACGCTTTCACGCTTTTTCTTATAAATAAATCTTCATCCTTAACGTGATATTCAACATTAAGGGAATAAATGTGTGAAAACAAGTAATGCCATCGATCACTCAACAGTCAAACTCATCGAAGACAGCCTCACTAAGTAATGAAACAGGGGCGATGTCTCCCAAATTATAGAGCTTCCACACTGCCATCCAACCTTCCAATTCCAAACTTGGGCTCACACTTAGTTGGAATTATTGTGTTAGAAATCAGGAATTAAACGCCGGTAGATCTTGAAATTACTATACTTGTCATATTCATTTCTTAATTCCAAATACAATACAAAACAATGAGCGCGTTTTATCATAACTCCTTGGCGCGAAGTGAGTCTCTGAATGGCGGGCTTTTTGACATTTCGGTTTTTAATTTTGAGGATCTATACTAAGGTGTTCCAGTCTTGAGACCTTATGCAAACACGTCCATTAAATATTATGGTATTAATGAATTATAAACAACATTTAGATAATAGAGTATGAGACATAGTATAGTCACTAATTGTGTCGTAATAATAATAAATAATTGTTAACAATTGGTACCGATCAAATCGTCAAATTAAGAGTAAAATGAATTATGCCCGACAGATTGTAACCCGGCGAATTGCGGCGTACACCGAACTTCTTTGATTCACGCTATTTATTACCAATGTCATATAATCGCGCTCATTTCCGCGAACGTTTAGTTGAACTTTCTTCTCTACGTGAAAGTTGGCCGGGCGGTTGGAAAGTTGGAAGATTGTGTTGATATGGCTTTACGGAGGATGTAGGGCCGTTAATGATGAGAGGTATAATGGAGCGGGCGCGGGGGTGTTTGCTTTTGCTAATACGTGCTGGGACGCCTATAGATTTCCATTGCTTGCTATTAGTTGATACTTGATACCATGAATAGGTATTGGATTTAGATTTACATACATCTTTTGCTCAAAGGAGCGGTCCAGCGTGTAAAGATTTTGTGTGAAGGGATATAGTCTCGTGTTTTCTATAAACACCACTAACACTAAGCACAAGACTGGATTGATTTCATGTGGAAAGTTTAACAGTATCTATTACTATCATAGTATAATATGTTTACTAGTTTGAATATATATTTACTATTTATCTTACAATATTACGCTTAGCGTTGAATAGATATTAACAAATATAAACTTGTATCAGAAACTATGAGAAGTTTGTTGTTCTACAGCAGCTAGATTTAAAACAAATATTTGTTGAACGGTTTATGTATTTACGAAATAAGTTTCATCTGTAATATTCTTGCTCAATGTAATAATCACTACTTATAACCTAATAGCCATGATATTACATAGCTTGTATTTTTTTCCACTGTTATTTAAACATACTGTATAATAATTAAGCCGCCGTTTGACTATCCCGCAATCATTTGGTTTGAAAACATTCCCTTTCTGACTTCGCCTTTTACTCTTGGATGTCGTGGATAACATAGAAATATATTAGTATTGATAATGTGAGCCGTCTCTTTAATATGCATTACGTTACTTCGTAATACTAGTATGGCCTTTTGTAGCATTTGCATTTCCTATTTGTGAGCCATGCCTTTACTATTCAATGATATTCTATTTAAAATATTAGTTTTAGTATGCGTTTTAGTATTACTTTTCCGTTGTAATTAATTTATGACATTTGTTTACGAGACTGAAAAGTTTCTGGTAGTTTTTGATACCCACGACACAAGACCTAATTTGGTACGATTGTCCTCTTCAGAGGCACTGGGTGGATAGAGGATAGGAGCAATAAAATAAAATAATAATAAAATTCCTCATTGACTAACATAGTTTTTAAGTCAATCTTTTGTTACTAACATACTTGACTTATATTTTTTGCTGAAATAAATGTTATTATTATTATTAATTGATGTTAATACAGGATCAGGACTACGTATTTGATGATTGCGTGTACTTGTTATTACAATTTGTATATATTATTATAAATTTAGAACAAATCTAACTTGAATATATACGAAGTGCTTTCGAAGCTTTGTAGGGTGATACAATTGTATAACGAGAGATAATTCTCGGTTGCCAATCGATACCACCCGAACAGTATTGCTCTTACAATCAGGTGAAGTGCAGCCAATTTGCCGCGCCAGGTGAAAAAGTTATCTGATTAGCTCAGTCTAGAGTCCGGGCACTGTTTTAGATTAGCGATATGCTGGGAGATCCCAATTAAATCATCATGTCATTTATGTGTGTATTTTCACTAGAAAAATGGTTGGAAAAATACTGGTGGTAGGTCTCTCATATATGTAGAGAAAGACGGGTGATGAACCATATTTTCTCACCTCGCGTAGTGCTAGTTAGTAACGCGCTAAAGAGTCTTTTGTGTTTCTGGTGAGATCCCGAGGTCCCATATTTGTGTTAAAGGTGGTCATCGGTTTTTTAGCCGATAGAGATCCGGTTTTCCTCGTTTAACAACCCAAAGGTAAACAGGAATCTAAGAGGAAGGTCCCCATTTAAAAAAAAAATGTCTCTCATATGTGACAGGCCGCCTGGGTAGGCACTATCGCAATGTCTATTTCGCCCGCCAAATAGCAGTATAAATGCAATGTTTCGGTGTGAAGGACATTGTAGCCAGAGTAACTACAGGACATATTGAGACTTGTTTGGTTTTACTACTGTTTATGAGCGGTCGTATCGCTTACCACCAGGCGAACTGCATACTCGTCTTGCCATTCATAGGTATAAAAAAATTGTGTAAAACCTACCATCTTTTTTTTAACAATCCGATTCTTTTGTTTCGACTGCATTAAATACCTGTGTATATATGTATTACCTATTTATTTATGTAGTCCTATTTTTACTCTAACCCAAAACTCATATTTCTACAAAACTGACAAACTTCCTTGGATATTATATCTAGAGGAAACGGTGTGATTCGAAGCTGAAATTGTATCTAAGAGCTTTGAAACTTTTTAAAACAATAAAAGTATCACAACTTTGTTGAGGTCGTCAACTTTCAAAAACATTGTTATTTCTTTTCATTTCTAATAAAAACGATAAGCGAAAATAATTAAATTAGCTTTTTTATTAAGTACTGTTTTAACGTAACGCATAAATATATATGAAGTGCGTGGTGGCCTGTTGGTAAACGGATCAGACGCGGCTGCCAACATGTTCACGGTGGTCGCGGGTTCAAATCCCAGGGCACACCTCTGACTTTTCGGAGTCATGTGTGTATTGATAGTCAATCACCACGCACTAAAACGGTGAAGGAAAACATCGTGAGGAAATCTGCATACCATAGCGGTTTATAAGAATTTCTATGGTATGTAAGTCCGCCAACCCGCACTAGGCCAGCGTGGTGGACTATATAGCCTAACCACTTTCAATCGTACTGTCGATTGTAGAGTAGGCCCGTGCCCTGCAGTGGGACGTATATGGGCTGATACAGTACAGTACAGTATAAATATATAGAATGAGATCATCTAAGTATCTAATTACTTTTTTTCCAATTGAGGCGATAGTGATTTGCACTTCACAGATACGTGTTCATTCACCGCCCTTATCCGACACGCGGAAAGTTAATGAAGTCTTTCATAAAATTAATCAATACTATACTTGGGATTTTTGGTTTTTATACCTGGTTAGAACTGAAAATACTGCATTTGCGGTAAGCACATTTCGACCGAGAGAAGTCTAATTGAATCGGACGTCGTAAATGCTTCTTTTGTACTGGCATACTAGAGACTATAATTCACCTGGTTTACATTTGCAGTGGAATCTAAAAAGAGTAGAGTCGTCTCTCTTTTCGACATGATTATACCGATCCGAAATACTAAACACCTGCGTAGGTTATGTTGGTGAATTTTCTAGTGTCATATGTTGATGTCATAACACTACTTGTTTTTATATGCCTTACAAAAGATTGAGTGCTTTGTAAAATGTTTGTATGTATTTCTCAGACATGAGACAAGAATCAATAGAACTGTTGTGCAAACAAGCACAGCAAACAGACTCCTGCAGTGTCTGTGTATCGGGATTCAAGTAGGGATAATGTGAGCTAATATACTTTGCGGCTGTATGCTTCCAATATTCAAGTCAACAAGAATAAACATCTATATAGATACCGGAAATATGTAGTGTAAAATGTTTGTAAATTTAAAACAGTTTTAGGAACTTAGCAAGTTTTCGCGCATCTTGGGTTTTTTATTTAAATATACATATTGAACAGCGAGCTATCCACGTTTTCCTTAGAGACCTTCGCTTTATAAAACTTGCAGGTTCTTGCGATGTTCTTGTGGGCGTCATTTGAATATTAAGAATATCCGACTTAGCTTAGATTTTAGTATGCGGAGCCTACAAATAGATTCAAAAGTGTAATCCGATATGAATGATTATACGAAACACATGTTCATCTGAAAGGGTAACCAGAGATGATAAAGGAAAAATCCATACGGCATAACATGATTTTCGTTTACTTATATGATGGAGGACGAGATTGGCGTGCGTGACGCCTTAATGGACACAAATCCGATCCTGGGTAAATAATAGAACGAAGAGTATAATATGCCAACGGTTGCCCGACGTCGTGCTTTACGACATCTCATTTACGTTGCAATGAGAGTAATAAGTAAATATTATCTCTTTATTTATTTATACACACTTATTTTCACAAATAAAAAATAAAAGCCAGTTATTATTAAATTAAGATTACTCAAAGGGATTGTTTTACAGACAATCATGGGATATTTAGATGGGATATAAGAGAAGGATAAATATAGTAACTATAGTTACTGAAAAATAATTCCTAATTTACCAAAACATATAAATAGAATATTTCAAGTCAAGTAATTAGTGGCAGTTTCTTACCACAATAGCTTTATGAACCAAAGACGTGCGACTAGCCTTGTAGCTTATAGCTGTCTTTAACATACGCACATTAGAATGGACAATACTTTTAGAAATCCCAATAGAGTACCGTATTGCATTAGTCTACTAAATTGGCTTTGGTTCAATACCATCTCAGATAATCAAGAAAGAGGCCTGGGTTGACCAAGAAGGCATACATATTTATGCCAACTAAGGTAAACAATAATTAAATAGTAAATGAGGCATAGTGATGGCTTCCTGTTACCGATCTGTCAAGCTGCTGGTCGGTAGTATGCAATCCATGGAGCATCTCTTATTTCCAGAAGTCATCTGTGTATTGATAACCAATTATTACTCGCTTTAAAGGCGAAGGAAACAGCGTAAGATCATAATAATATAAAGGTTCACTGGTATCAACTTAAAGTTACTATAGATATCTTAAAGAGAAATCCTACCTCGCATACATTTATTTATTCTTTATTGTACACGACAACAACAATATACAGAAATAAAAGAAAACCAATAGTACAAGTGGCGCTATTATCGTTTTATGCGATATTTACCAGAAAACCGTTGAAATAGATAATAGTTTTAAGTATCGGTCTAAGATCATAGCTCGTCTCAAGCCAATCCATCATAATGTTTATTATAAAAGAGTCCCGTTTTCATCGCTTTGCCACTATGGCCTGATACAGTTTATAGAATGCAGAATATTGCATTGCTATACAGAAGGTACGCGAATAAGAGCGGAATTTACTTGCAAGCTGTTTTCTGTGCATAATGTACATACTCATCAATCACTACTGCAATCGTCTCGGCTGCTTGAAGTCGTTCCAAGCTGTTTTCCTTGCATATAAATCAGTTATGTTTGATAAAAACACGCGAATAAATGTAGTTTATTTTGGTACATTCCCAGTACATAAATAAATGGTTATTAAACCTTATAAGTTGAACTAGCGTAAATGTTTCGATCGAATGTACCGTGATTTGTTTTAAGTACAAAATTTAAGTTTTCTGTGTCGTTGTTTGGCAGTTTTACCTTTCTAAACACGGTTTTATAAGCTTCGCATGTTTGTATATATGCATGTAGGTAAGTATTTTTTAACAATAAAGTGAACATATTTCACTCCATCTTCTAAATATTTGGGTCTTTTACCAATGCGTATTTTATAAACTATTATTTATAATATAGTGTATTGGCATATTCATACCCTTGCATCTGTCATGTAGTCTCGAACTATACACAACGCTAGTGTACTCTAATTTTTTTTGTAAGAATATTGTATGCTTTTTGTTCTTTTTACACGCTTTATATTAGCTTCACTTGTATGTTTGTTTGTATGTTATTTGTGTGCAGTAAAGAATAAAAATAAAATAAACGCTAACCAGGGGTAGTAATACGAGATATAGATGTTGATGGTGGAAACAGTGTGAAGGCGTGGTGGCAAACGAGCCAATAAATATGAATAATTGTATTATACCACAATATTGCATGTTTTAACCATAAATAGGGACTATAACAGTCATATAAATTTTATTTGAATATTAATATATAGTTTTATTTTAGGGTCTGCGTTTTTTGTGTGTATGTATAATTTTATATTTCTGTTTGTTATCATGACTATGTTTTCGACATTTGTTCATATTAAATTTATTTTTATTCCCGGAAGGCAGTTCATGAATATATATTAATTAAATTCGTTTTGTGAATGGATAAATATAAAGGTTTTTTAATCGTTACGATTTCTTGCAATTTATTAACTACAAAAAAAAAAAACTTTGCATCGAAAACAAACGAATACTGAATTCCTTTAATTGATCAATCAAATACCATTTCGAGTAGGCAATTAATTGTTTTGGAAATATGGCTAAAATGTTCATTACTTCCGGTAGGTCAGATTGTGTTGGCCGCTCCAACAAGGGAATGCTTGGAGCGTGAAACTTTTATAAACTCACCAACATTTCCGTATTTTAATAATTAATTTAAATGTTTAAAATTTTATGGCGTACGTTTGGTGGCTTTGCGGTTGTTACACGTACTTCAATAATACTCTTTAGTGAGTTGCCTCTTGCTTTAAGTCTATAACATTTCTGAACACCTCTCATCATATTGGCCAAGGAGAATAGCTATGACATAGAAATCGTATTTGTGATGAGCTTGGCAGATAGCATATGGGAACACAATATGTTTCCAGAAAATCCAAATTGTGTCGTTATTTCAAAACAAATGAAAGGCTTTTAGCGGAGTATTGGCCCTAGCCGTACCATTGGTACATGTATTGGGCAACGTAAACCACAAGATTGGCATGTAAAACCTTTATGATTTGACCCGTATTCAAGTGTAGTAAACATCGCTGGTAGCGTAAACATGCAGTACGCGGCGTATAGGTTTCAACAAGCCTATTTTGCGTTTGAATGTAGTTTCTCACTGCCAGCTCATTAGCGTGAATGCCGTGGCTTCGTTAATGAGCTGTACTTTTTAGGGCTCGCTATAAACTGCTGACAATTGGTAATATGTGTAGATCAAAGTCAAATGAGTTATTAACAACATTATATAATAAACATAATATAGAATGTGTAAATGTTGGTTTTCGAAAATATTCTGCTATTTTTTGTATGATATATTTCAATGACCCTAACTCTCCATTGAAAATTAAAAGGCATGCACTTCGTGCAGAAAAAACCTTTGTCGGGTAATCGTATTGAGTATTTTAGTTTTATGCTGCGCTGTTTTTTGTACAAGGGCATAGTATGGCAAAAAATGCTTCTGGCTTCCCATAATATAGGTATAGGTAGGTAGTTAAATTGGGAGTTGGGAGAATTTGTTAAAAAAATACTTTTATTAATTAATTTAATACAAAGATATTTTTATAACTAACGTAAACTAGCTGTTCGTCAACAGAGAGATGTCAAGCGAATCACCCTGATGCAACGCAGGCATCGGCTTATATAGCAATTTAACAATGGGTAATTAACACTGGAGGGGATAATGGGTTCTACTAACAACACCAGGTAGAATACCATTAGTAATCGATAGCAAGTCGATCTTAATTATACATTCATGGAACAGAAACAGTGTCCAGTGCTTATGTACATTACACTCATGTGTCATGTACATGTTTTATATACATTACCCATGTTTACATAGGAATTGTAGGGTATATGGAGGACGTGGGTACAGCCCGCATAACTCCTCCCCCCCTAAGAGCAAAATCTTCCGCTGCATCCTCAGTGGAATGATTTTGTTTACAGTATGTAGGAACACAATTCAAAAACTTATTACGATATTTATACAATAGTAAAATACAGACAATACACAAAAACACATACAATACAATAGTGCCTAAACTTACACTTCTTATGTTAACACCATATTGTTTTTCACTAAAATCCTCTTTTTCACTTTTTAACACTGATGTTAACAATTGTAGATGTTCCATGTTCACGTTGTCCAAGTTGACTGCTTGTCTGGATGCTGCAAACACTTTAATTTTCGGTAAATTAATTATTGGCATCCTATTTAAAATCTCTTTCTCTATACTTATTTTTCTTTTCCTCAAAGTTATATTCTCTAACTTTATTTCGCAGTCTTCTTTCATAGTGATTATATATGTTCCTATTAGCTCATACTGCTTTGTATTTTCTTCGCAAAACTCCGTTGCTAAAATACTCTTTTTCGTATACAAGATCCACATGTTGTCTTGTATAGTTTTAACTTTAATATTTGTTGACTCTACAGCGATTGGTGCGCAACTTGTTATGTCTGTTGCATATTTCATTATGTCGGATATACATTTATCCTCTCCATAACTTACTACATTTTCTTCTTTGCATAGAAATGTTTCTCCATTAATGTCTTTGCATGGCGTTTTCACATGAACTGTGTATATTCCTTTAACTAGGATATATGGGTATTTTGGAGTAATAAGGTAAGTTATATTTTCATTAGGATTATACATCGGGAAAGGAATCAACCTATAATAGTTCAGAACATTCGATTGCACTGTCGGTACAGTTAATATAAAGGTTATTTCTTTACCCTTCACAAAACTTTTTATTTCTATACACTGTTCTATTTTAAGAATATTTTCTAGTTTTACAGGTAATATAAGTTTATCTATACTTTCAATAGTCTTTAAAATCTTAATATATATATTTCTTGTGTGCGTGTGTATGTGACTGAACTCCTCCTAAACGACTGGACCAATTTTGATGAAATTTTTTGTGTGTGTTCGTGGAGATTCGAGAATGGTTTAGATTTACAGTTTGGTCTACTGGAAAATGTTTTTTCAATTAATTTCTTATTTATAAGGAGTTGTAAAATGTTCATGGGTTTGTAACTGTCAAACATTTAATGTTCATACCGTCAATACGGTAAACTCTTCCCTCAAATTAAATAACGTATTTAAATAAAGGTTTCGAATCGACAACATATATCCACAATATTCGATTAATGGCGTATTTTAGATTTTAAAGATGTAAAATAATGACAGTAATGAAAAGTGGTTGACATTTAAATTGGTTGTCAAATATTTATGCATACGTTCAGAAATTTAATTTGTGTAAACTAAAGAGTATATTATGAAGCTAAATAAATATAGGACAATCAAATAAATAATATTCACACGTAAGAAGTTTTACTTCTTTTCAAGATAGAATGTCACTTGAAAATGAAAAATCTTTCATAAAATAACACATAAAAATAAAAACTGAACTGAACTGAATAAAATAACAATTTTATATAATTATAGAGAATATTGCAGGGATTCTCAAATTAGGCGTTGTCTGTGTCTTGAGAAACCAGTTGTATATAATTGTTACTACCGTTACTCAATGACCGTTACTACATTAATTGTGTGTGTGAGTGTATTTCTATGAAAATTTATATTTAATCTCTTTATTACTAACAAAAAGTAATGGCGTAATGTTTTTGGAAAACAGCATACTGGGGGTGAAATAAGGGATGGAATATTGCATGGATAATCAAAATCGCTAAAGTGTTTAATGTCAAAAATTTATAAGGCACACTATTTGGATATGGAGAAACGGGATATAATAGAGTGGGAGGTAGGGGAGAGGACTGGGATAGCTGACACATTTGATAGGACGAAATGTAAATGCACGGTATAAGACGGGATGGTCAATGAAGAGAAAAGACGGGACGTATCGGGAAGTGACTGAACAGACGGGATGGGACGGAATTGAGCAGGACAGTAGGATAGCTAATTCATGTTTAGGTATACAAGAGCTTATACGAAAAATAACATGTATTTGGTGTGGAGTAAAATAAAAAAATATCTGCATCCAGGCAAAGGTGGGTCGGGCTTTTTTGCTATGCTAAATAATTCAATATAAAATTCATCATATAATAACTAAGCCATAGCGAAGCGTGGTCGGGTCATCTATGGTATCTTTTAATTGATTTCAATGAATGTCGTCGGAGTAGTAACAGTGTTATAATATTTCCACAGCAAAATAATGATTTGAATCTGGAGAGATGGGATAGAATAGAATATAAGGTGGATAAAATGGGACATAAGAATAGGTACAGGATGGGATTGAAAATGGATAAGCAGTTTAGACAACGGCTGTCATATTGATTTTAAATAAAATATGGACTGGAATCTGTATTTGCACCCAGGCGAAGCCGGGCCGGGCTGCTAGTATTGTATAATTCATTTGTATTAAATATAGATTGGTGTAAAATATTAATTCTACTAAATGCGATTGCATTTTCTACTTCATTTAGCTTTAACATAATCATTTCAAAATTATGTATCAATAGATTGAAAGTATTTAACACAATATCTTTATTTCTTTGAAATCTTGTTTCATTTAAAATCTTTTCTATTTCATCAATATTTCTCTCTAGTATTATATAATTATTTCTTGATGAATTAGTTAAGTTTACTAAAGTATCGACTATTTCTGTTACTATAGTCATTCTATTTTCAATTGCATGTTGCTTAGATTAAATCTTACTTATCATTTCATTATACCTTAATGCATCTTCATTATCTAAGTTACCTGTAATAACTTTTATCATTGATCCTAATGGATTCAAAATTCCTCGTTTTACTTTAATACTAGGAATCAATTCCCTATACTTTTTTACTGTTATATTCATAATATACTCAGTCTGCATCTGAGCATCTATAATACTTCCATCTAATAAGTAAATATCTCTATTACTATTTATAATATTTGTTATCTCAACATATTTATTCTCATTATACACTATACTTTCATATATTAATTCTAGATTTGTTTTCTTTACAATATTCCAGTTATCATAACTTATTAAGGCTCTACCTTGTTTCACTGGCAAAATGCCCGGATTATTGGTGATCTGTTGCAGCTGAAGTGCTTGTTTTTGGGCTGCTTGGACTACTAGCCCGATCACGAATCTGTGGAGGACGACGTATGTCTTTCAATGGCACCTTTTTATTCCTAAATTGTGCTTGAACATTTACTGTATTTCTAGCTATATCACCTATAACTTTTGCTTTTTGGTAACGCGGCTTATCTTTACTACGCCTAACGTTAACCCCTTTTATAAATACTACGTCATCTTCTTGAATATTAAATTCTTTTTCTCCCCCTCGTTTTTCAATTACCTTTTCTTTCTTTCCTAACATTTTATCTGTTAGATAATCATATAAATATTTAACCTTCTTTTTATGGTCATTGACTAATTGTTGTGTATAATGTTTAGTAAAGTCTAAGTTAAACACATCTGATGAATCTGTATGCCCAAATACTACCTCAAACGGTGTCAACCCCGTCGTGCTATGAATTGACGTATTATATGCCATTATTGCATATGTCATAACTGTAGCGGCATCATGGAGCGGCATCAGTATTCTTCCTTTCATATTTAGCTAATCTGTATAGTTCTAATATAGTAGAATGAAACCTCTCAACAATTCCCATCGAATTAGGATTGTGTGGCGTTCCTATATGCAAATCTACTTTATAAAATAACAACATTTCTTTCAATAAGTGATTATTGAATTCAGCACCTGGGTCCGAACTTATTTTAGTTGGTACACCATAGAATGCAAAATATTTTAACAACCCTCTAATAATCTCAGGCGTTGTCCTGTTTTCTACTTCGATTGCTTGGCCTATTTTGCTAAAAGCATCGACAATAGTTAAATAAAATTTTCCTTCTATGCTAAATATGTCTATAAAAACCTCTTCAAACGGTTTTCTTTGTGTTTGAGTTAACTGTAACTCTGGTTTAAACGGTTTCCTATCGTACTTCATTTGTTTACAAATGGCACAAGAATTTATTATACTGGAAACTGTATTTTCTAAGTTTCGCCAGTAATATGCTCTTTTAATATGAGCTACCGTTTCTTTAATACCTCTATGGCATGTTTTACCTACATGGTATTTTTCTACTATTTCTCTTTGTTCATTTTCGTCCTCAATGTATACTGTCCTCTCAGTACAATCTACTATTTTAATAGAATCTTTCTTAAAAAGATTAGTTATTACTTTTGAAAATAACTTTCTATGTTCTGTATCTTCAAAATATATATAATATTTAATTTTTGGACGAATATAGTTCTTTAGAAAAGTTTTTATTAACTCCTCATTACCTAAAGGCATATGAACCTCTAATACTTTTTGTCTATCTCGAGACAAGTCTTTAACTACATACCTATCTCTATTCCAAGTATGTATTAATATTTGATTTGACTTTGTGTCAATCGCCTCATTTAATATAGGAACATCGGCTGAGTCCATATTAATTTCAGAATGTATAGTAACATTATCTGACGATTTCTTTGACTGTGAAAATTCACTACTACTCAGTGATGGTACTGGGTATTTATTTTCTTTTGTTACGAAAATATCCCTAAGCGACTCATCATCTGATATTTCAATAGGCGAACTAAAACCTTTCTTATTTTCTTTCATTTTACCTACTTTATTCATATCTTCAAGATTTTGTATACTATCTTGATCATCGCTATCTACATTAGCTATCATAGACATATTCTCGTCTATTACATTTACTTTAATTCTTGATAATGCATCCGCATTTTTATTCTGCCTACCTGGCTTATACTTTATTCCTTTATTTTCATTCGGCGCATGCCTATATGACCTAATGAAACTTGGGTCTTCGTTTACTGTACGAATGTTATGTTTTACTTTATAACATTTCGTTCACTATACTTTGAGTGACCTAACCTTAACTTTTTTAAGTTATTCTGTAACACACTTTCTAAATTCACGTTATTTACTTTATTTCGTAAATCGGAATTATATAATATTGGTATGTTTTTATTTCGTATATGCAATATCTGTCTATGCATATCGATCCTTGCTCCTAACTCTTTCAATAAATCTGATCCTATCAGACCGTCATAACGTTTATCTACGTTATATATATAAAACTTATGTGTGATGTTCGAATTGAACGTCCTAGTTAACGGCATTAATATTGCCTCATTGTGACTACTCCTACCGTGAGTACTTATTACCTCAAAAGGTTCTCTGAACTTATATGCTCGAAAAAAAAAATTTGCCTTTTCTGGACTTATAAATGATTTCGTGCTGCCAGTATCAATCATGAAGTTCCCTTTTATCTCAGGAATTCTGATGTGCGGCAATTTATATATACTATGCATATTTATATTTATCACGTTACTTTCCTTACCGAGGCTTCCTGTGAAAAATCCTCCCTTTTAGGTAAAGAATTTTGCCTGTTATGTAACATATTGTTCTTCACAGTCCTCATCGACACATCGTTATAGTATGGTCTTTGAGCCTGCGGCATCCCAAATTTGAATTGATTGTTTGGGTTAGCCTTGAAGAAACCTGAATTTTTGTAATTATTTACCGTTCTCGAAAATTGAGAAGGTGCAGGCCTAAAAGTTGGCTGCATTTTGAAACCTTGTGGTGGGATCCCAAATTTAAATTGTGTCCCCTGGTTTCCTTGATTAAAGTTCGGTCTAAAATTAGAATTAATTTGTGGTCTATTTGACAACCCAAATTTTTGCTGACTAAACACTTCCTGTTTAGATTCATTATTTTTAGCATTTGCTTTCAACATAAGTCGTTTTGCTTCTAAGCGACTTCTAAACTGAACTTCCTCAGTCACTATACTGAGTGCTTTTTCTAACGTGCTACAATTCTTATCTCGAATCTTATTTATAAGTTCGTCTGGTAAGTTGTACACAAATATTTCGAAAGCTGAATTATTATAAATGATCATGTTTGCTGCCTTGAGAGCAGGCTCTCGCATCGTATTTAATTTTTCAAACAGAGAATCTCTTTTCTCCTGTATCCTATTATAAAAATCTAAATAGCTTTCATTTGAACCTATTTTCATGTTCTCTAGTTCTAGAGCGATACATCTTCCCGATCTCGTATCCCCAAATTTAAGAACTAAATGCTGCTTTAATTCATCCCAGGTCTTAAAGTTTTTACCTGCACATGCCTTAGCGGCTTTACCTACCAACCTGCTTGATACACAGTGTAAGACATAGGCTAATTGCGAAGGATTTTCATCCGTTTTGGATGTTCCAATCACATATTCACATTTTTCAATAAAAAAATTTAACATTAACTCATCTCCATCGAAACGTGGGATGGTGTTTAAAAAATCACCTGGAATAATGTTTACAACTGACTTTGTGTTCATTTTGACACAAGTATAAAATAACTACTATATATAGTTATATATAAAATATAGTATAACACACTATAAAATCTTTCACTTTTAGGGCAAATAAACAACGTAATATTTGGCAATTTTTTGTCCAAAATTTTACGGATATTTAAAAAAATAAGTTTGGCAATTATTAGTCCAAATTGTGACAGTAGGCAATGTTTGTCCTAACTACACAAGTTAATATACACAAAGGAAGTGGAAGGATGTATTAAAGGATACTCACAGCCACGCCTTCATGCTTCTGTGGAGATTGCGACACTCTTTACGTTTTTTCTCCCTCAATTCAACGAATTTGTAGATTCACGGAATAGTTCTCAAAATTTTTTTTTGAATTTAACTATCCGACCCGACTGCGCCAGTTAAATTGGGAGTTGGGAGAATTTGTTAAAAAAATACTTTTATTAATTAATTTAATACAAAGATATTTTTATACCTAACGTAAACTAGCTGTTCGTCAACAGAGAGATGTCAAGCGAATCACCCTGATGCAACGCAGGCATCGGCTTATATAGCAATTTAACAATGGGTAATTAACACTGGAGGGGATAATGGGTTCTACTAACAACACCAGGTAGAATACCATTAGTAATCGATAGCAAGTCGATCTTAATTATACATTCATGGAACAGAAACAGTGTCCAGTGCTTATGTACATTACACTCATGTGTCATGTACATGTTTTATATACATTACCCATGTTTACATAGGAATTGTAGGGTATATGGAGGACGTGGGTACAGCCCGCATAACTAGGTATAGATTTGCTGGAAGATTTTTAATCTAAAGTAAATTGTTCTTTTTATTCTAGCTCGATGAAATATCTACAAAGTATTTAACGGCAAGTTTAACGCTGTCCAGATATATTGATTTATGCCAGGCGTTTCGAAACTAGGTAAGAGCTGGTTGGTAATGGAACGTGACAATCTTTCTTATGGGTTATTAAGATAGGTTATACATGAGTACGATGACTGCTATCTGAGCGTATACCAATAACCTATCATTTAAACATGTGAATGGTCCGTATGGTAGCGCTGTCTAGTAAGTAGTAAGGTCATAAATAGCTTAAACTTTATGCCATACCGAGTGCTCGGAATTAATTTGCCAGTTTAAGTCATAACTACTCCCAATAAGGCTATGATTATATTTTCTTTAACTCTTTTCTCTTTACTTTTACGGCAGTAACTGGGTCACTTTTTAATCACGGCCGCTCTCTGAATATTGAACATTTTGTTAAGTAAAATAACGTCTTGAGACTTTAAGATCCGGCAACGTGCTACGTATAGTGCAAATCGTATTTTCTTCTTTATTTTCTATTGCGGTGATAAAACGTTTCCACCGCCCGACTGCGGTCTAGTAACAGCGTTTATAGTCGCATTAGACGACAACGGTGTATAAAAGACGAACTGGTCCAAGGTGCAATTCTCAGCTCGAAAATGGGTTTTGAAAATAATTTGACAGCTTATTTTATAATGGGGCTTAAAATATCCGGAGAATGTAAGTTCCGCCTGCTAGCGGTGTTTATTTTGGTGATATTTCAAGTAAAATGTCTTTCTAATCAGTGTTAATTTTGCATTCTCCTTAAATACAGCAACTGAGGAAATGTGCGCAATATATCACATTATCTCAGCGAGCCGATCTCAAAGAATTTTGCACGGAGACGGCTTCGGGCTCCGAGTGAAATTTAAATTGGATATGTTTTGTCATTCCTTCGATCCTCATTCTGAAAGATACATTTCCTTTCCCATGGGAAATTCAGTACCAAATATGCGTTTCAACAAATTTACATATTTATAAGTTGTAACGAATCTATAATATAATATTTCTGATACTACTAGCAGTTGGTTCGTATTTACCTCTTTAGTTCAATGTTTTGTCACCCGCATTGCACGGAGGGAAGTGGACATTATTTATTTCCAACTCCTCCTATTCATTTAACTTTCTGATTAATTTCGTTGCGGGTTAAAGACAAGTAAGACATTCCCGGAGACTCGCCGAGCTTCAATGCTCGGTGTCATTACATTGCGTGCCACTGTTGATCCTGGCTTACAGGAGTTGCAGTGGCGGGTGTGAGGGCGGGACAGTCTCCAGTAGCAGTTGGTTCGATGAGATTTCCCTTCGTCAACATCATCATTAACATAATCGAGTTCAGAAATGTTTTTAATTGACTTCAAAAAAGGAAGAGGTTTTCAATTCGCCGCAATCTTTTTTTTTTAATTTTTATACTATTTTATATTAATTTAAGTAAGGAACTTCTAAATCCATTTTTTGAGGTGTATATTTTGTTTTTTTATATCAATGAATGGAGAGACGAGAATGCAATTCACCATATAGTAAGCAATACGATACGAGTTTTCTGTACCTAGAATTTTATTATATTTTGCAGGTTTATATTAACTTATTTATTGAGATGACAAATCGTGAATACGTTCCTAATTCTCATACTATAAAGCTGCTCATATACTTATGATTGAACAACACGTACAGTTAAGTATATTTGATTAGCATTTATATAGAAGATTTGGTATAGTGACCTACATCTCAATTCTCCAATATAAAAATGTATTGGATGCTATTGTGTAATTTGTCTTTCTCATCTTGTGACGCCTTTAGTTTCCAACTTCACCGTAGATATGAAATAACTATTTATCTGCAAAACTTGGGACGTGGACAGAACATATAAGTGGATTGGAGTATTTCGAGAATTTCTACTTTATTTATCGAATAAATTGGGTGATAAAAACCTAGTAGGTTTTTATCACCCAATACTTTAATTAATAATTTTAATTGGATAACGTCGTTTCAACAAATAAATTAATTAATTAACACGCTGTCACGTATAATGGATATAAAAGTATAATTTGACTGCAACTATTTATTATACCAAGACAGACTGCACATAATATTCAATTCCTCTTCTTCATCTCTGTAGCCACAGGAAGATCTCTCCCCCAAAGATCTCCACATCGACGTGTTGCGACCTGACCTGAAGCGGTTTCTGACCTGTTGTTAAATATTAACTTACTTGTCAAAGAATTAATGACTGATAAGCATTGGTTTAATTAACAAAATGTACCAAGTAATTAGAAACATGCATCGTAATTATGCTGAAGCCAAAATATTGCGTAAGGTAATATAACAAAGGCTTTGGTTAGATAATGAATATGGGCTGTGCGCCATCCACCAGTATAAATATTATGTACGTTATTACTAAAATTCCAGTTAAGGTTTGTTTATTATTTGTTTATTTATATATTTATACACTGTTTGTATTATATAATAAGAGTTATTTATTTATTCTGTAAAACTATATACTATTGCGTAATATTTTGACTTTTGATAATATATTATCTTATGGACTACGGTAGATGACTATCAATTCAAGTTGCTGAACCCGAAAACTCGCTCAGTAGTGCTACAAGACGCGTTAATACTTTCTATCTCTTCATATTAAAAAGTTGTCTCGAGTCCGCGCCGTCGTCGTTAGGCGACGAGTGACACGATATTAAATCAACTTTGTAGCGGCAACGTGCAATTTGCAGAACTCACAGCAAGTTTATTGGAGGGGAGCCAACACCGTGAAACAAACAGTTGCTCACTGAAATACCTGAAATGAGATTTAAACTTCATTGCTTCCGCCTCTTTACGATGTGATGCCCTCGAATTTGATTATCAAGACAGTCCAGACATTTCATTACAAAGTAAAATTTTCCGCTAACAGGTCATTCAAACCGTCTATTAACCCAAAGTGGGAAATGAGTTCACCTGTGGAATACCGTGACATTTTATTGGCACCGTGCCAATAATCGCTCGGTAGACTGGTCCGTGTACGAAACAATTATCTAGTAAGCTGACCTGGAAATAACTTCCCGCAGCTATAGCGGGTCTGGCACTAAAGTCGTCTCGAATCGGTCGCTCGTTGTAACTTTTACTCAGCAATCCGAAGTAACTTTCTAGCTACTGTCGCGGAGACAAAACTATGCAAAAACTACGTTGATTGCCTCTTAATTAAACGCAAATACCACTATAACTTAAAAACTACATCAGAGCTGTAAACCAAACGTTATATTTGTATTTACTATCATATAGGTATATGTTTTGATCTATTTGGTTTGTTATTTTGAACATGTTTGTTGAAATATAAGTTGCGCGTTCCGAATTGCAGTTCAAATAAAAGACAAACATTTTGAATAAAACATTACATAAGCGCTATCAAATCGAATGATTAACTTGTTATTGAATTATACGTCATTGGTTCGATGTTATTGCTTTTACTATATAAATATTCATTGATTAGGTATGGCTTAGTTACACACATTTAAATATACGCCGCCTTATTCAAATACAGTTTTGAAAAATATTTTAATTATCAAATGTTTTGTTCTTCAAATTGGCTCTAGCGCAGTTGTGCTACGATGCGATTACAAAGTTTCGGGTTCGAATCCCGAGTCAGGCAAATTGGTATTGGATTTTATATTCGGTATCGGTACGGAGTCGGGAATCTGTGCCCGATATGGTGATATTCTCTCCCCCTTTGGCATCGTTGGCACACAAGCCGAAACGTGAGTGTCCTCGTAGTACATCAGCCTACTAATCCAGGAAAAAAGGCGTGAGTTTATGTGTGTATTCACTATTCATGTATATTTTGATCCCTTTGAGCGAAGAATACAAGACATCTAATAACCAAACTAGTTTTTAAGACTGTCTATGAATAAGGACGTTATTATAAAAGTTATAACTTACAATAAAAAAAATGATAATATAATATTTAACATTATGCACACATTTATGTTATCCTGTAAGGCTGAAGCGAAAAAATACAAAGTTAACTTCATTATATTTGCGCAACCTTTTCCTTCTTTTTATCTTTGTTTTCTTTAATTAACTTTTTTTTATATATTATTTTACATTAATTATTATGAATAATTATGAACCTAATTTCGTGCGTAATAAAGCAGAGATTATGTAACATAAATAGTGTATATTTTATGACATTCATACATCTTCCTCTTACGTTCTCTCGTATCCAGTGTAACAAATGCTTTGTATGGTTTATATATACATGATACTCGTATGTTCCTGAGAAATTCTGACTTACATATTTCAAGGAACGCTTGTGACAGCCAAGTGTAGTAGAAAACACTTATGCTAATGTGTTATTTATATACTTAATGTGTATTGTGTCTTGAATAATTCACAAAAAGTATTGCTCTATTATTGAATTGGAATTTTATTATTGCTTATTAATGTGACGAAAATAATAAATTGAGAAAGAAGTGTTTGAATATTGTAAATTGAGTTTGGCCTAACCACTATTAATCGTACTCTCGATTGTAGAGGAAGCCCGTGCCCTGAAGTGAGACGTATGTGGGCTGATACAGTAACAGCACAATTATTTTTTAATTAATAATATAAAATCTTGAAATTATATGCAGAAATTATCTATTATCATAACTATGTCGTCTAGATGTTAAACTCAATACAGATACATAATACTTTATTGAACACCACAAAGTACGGAAAAAATGAACCATATAAACTTTACACAATTAGCGGTCTAATCTCTATGAGCGATATCTTACTGACAGCTAAAACTAAAATCCGGCCGCTCAGAGAATGCGTTCCTGAAAGGTTGCAATCGAACGGACGACGTAACTTTGTTGCATTTGCAACGACAGCAAATGTAAATAATTATCGAACAATTTTATTTATTTACCCTACTTACGAAATAAAACATCATAAAAAATTAAATAATATGTAAATTTAGGTAAAATTTTATCACTTTGGACTAAATTTGACGGTTAATAAAAATATAAATATTATATTTATAAGTTCATACCACGCCGTTACAAGGTTATGTCAACTGTTCATTTCTGGAGTGATGTGGCCAAAAAAAGATTATTATAACGTTATTTTCCGTTATAATATAAAATAATACATTTGTGTTTTTAATATGTAATGTATAACGTAATAATTAAACGGATCTAACTCTTTATTTCACCTGGCAGCAATATAATATCTTTCACATTTGTGAATTTTATTTAAATTTGGCATTGAAGTTTACGTTTTTATTAAAATATTTTAAATAAGAACATTTAATATTAACTTATATTATTTACTTATAATTGATTTAATAATAATAAGAATCAAAATTAAAATCCGATCTATAATGTGATACTATTTAAGCGGCTCAGTGGCGCCTCCTTTTCTTATTATTTTTTATTGCCAAGCTATATCTCCACTAACTAGCGTTCCTGGTATTAAAAACGTACAAAGCACACGCGTAGTAAAATAAATACTCGTATACTTTTTCCAAATATCCCAAGAGAAGTATATTTTCAAAAAAAATATTCATGGTTTTAAAAAATATATATTATGTATTAATAAAATACAATATTGTTAGAAAATGGCAACCCCAAACAACGTTTTGAGTCGCCATTTTGTGAAGTTACAACTTACAACAGTCGTCTCTTGTCGTTTCGTGCGCAAAGACTACTTTCTCCATCGTTTCTCCAGTGTTTCTCGTTGTGTTTTTCTTTTGACCCGGCTTTCGTTTAATTGACTGTTCCTGCTTTCTATACCGACTTTGGCGCTAATTTGGACTTCGATCTTGTTTGCTGGACTTACGTTTAGTGCAACAATGCCGAAACGTGGACAAACAATAAAAAGTGAAATACGCGAACTTATAGTCAAGCTACAAGATTACTTTGAGCGTGAAAGGCAAAATGGTGGACCCTTGATTCCTGTCGAACGTGTTCAAGACCGTATTTCTCAGGCACTTGGCATTAGCAAGAGACCTATTACAAATATTAATAAAGAGAAGTTCGGCCCAACTGGCACTGAAGACAATAAGTTACGAACACCGAAGAAGAAACTCAGAGTAAAACCTCTCACAAACATTGATAGCTTCGACGCCGATGCAATAAGAAATCATATATTATACGGATACTATTCGAGAAATGAGTACGTTAATAGAAATAGACTTTTGACATCTCTACAAAACGCTGATTTATTTAAGGGAGGTAAAACTTCTCTATCGAGAATCTTAAATAACATCGGGTTTCGGTATAAAAAAACTGATAAAAGGAAAATTCTCCTGGAACGATATGATATTATTTTGAAAAGAATATAATTCTTAAGGGAAGCTAAAAATATTGAAGAGTGGAATAACGTCGTATTCGTTGATGAGACATGGTTGAACGCCAATCACACTATTTCTCGGGCATGGACCGATGACACACAAGCATCCACATCTAAAGTACCCATGGGTAAAGGGTCACGGCTAATAATATGCCATGCCGGTTCGGCAAAATACGGTTTTGTCGAGAACGGCTTACTGGCGTTTGAGTCAAAAACCACCACAGAATATCACGAAGAAATGAATGCTGATACTTTTAAACAGTGGTTTAAAAACGTACTGTTATCTGGGTTGCCAGAACCTTCAGTCATTTTGATGGATAATGCCTCGTATCATTCGGTGCAAATAAATAAAGCTCCCAATCAAGCTAACAGAAAAGAAGAAATAATTAATTGGCTACAAACAAACGGAATTGAATTTTATTAATTTCTGCCACTAAGATCATTCACCAATTGTAAAGTGTGACGTAAATTTTAAAAAGCCACGTGACCAACCGTTTTGGTGACAATATTTTTAGTAATAAAGAAAAACATGTTTATTCGTTATAAAGATCTCTTTAAAAATATATTAACGGTTGGAAGATTTGAAGAATGATTATACCTAGATTTTAAAACACTTTATAGAAAATAGTCAAGTATCCAATTATTCTAACTTGCTACTTTTACTGGGAATAATTCAAAAGTTTAGCAAAATGATAATTATTTCCCATCACTACTCATGATCAACTGACATGTGTCAGGAACGCATTCACTGAGCGGCCGGATTATAGTCTATATATTTGAGGGGATTTGTTAATAATTTTATAGCAATGTGTTTATTCATATATTGTTGTTTTTACACATTAACGGCGCCGGAAAACATCCTAAAGGAAAACATTCATGAGTTAGAAACAAATACAACATTTTGTTTTGTACGTGAAGTTCACAAACCCGCCATAAGACCACTAATCCAATAAGGACAATGACCTGTGCCTTCCCAATCATAAAGAGTGGAGTACCGTGGACTGGAAGTGTGCGAAATTATTTATTTATTCATTATTTATGTTTATTCACACCCACATTTCACCTGGTATGATCAGTCCCACGATGTGATAGGGGGAAAGCCTATTGCCATATCAGGCACAAATTCCCGACTCTGGGCTGATTATGAATAGAAAAATGCAAAATCAATTTGCCCAACCTGGGATCCGAACCCGAGACCTTTTCTTTGTAACCGTACCCTAGTATAACTACGCCACCGAGGCAGTCTGTATACAATGTATATATCAAGGTGTAAAAACTCTTTAATCCCAGCAACAAAGTGTATATGTTATGGGCCAAGTGATTAATGCGGGCAGTATTAATAATGCCCGGGCATTATGAATATGGCTACATGATGATCGGGCAATGTGATTAATAGGTGATTTTTTACGTGTTGCGCTGCCGCATTGTCGCATCTGCGATAGATCTATAAATTAGAAAGGTTGATCTGCTTATGTTTAGTTGTTTTTTAACGTCCGAAACATTATCTTCAGAAGAAAATTAGTGTACCCACTTTATGGATCAGTTAGGTCGACTGTGCCCCAAAACCGACTCGGAACATCCCGACTTCACTTAGTCTTTTGGTTACCGACCCTAGAGTGTATATAAAAAGCCGGAGGCGCGGAGGGAGAGCAGCCCCCGCCCGCTGTAACGAAGGATAGGCAACCGTGCGAGCCGTAGCGGCTGAGGTTGGTCGCCGGAGGCGACCAGCAAGCCGAAGCTGCGGAGGTGAGCATGGGTGCCTATCTTTTGTTACGCAAGGGCGAAGGGGCTGAACTTCCCGTAGCGCCGGAGACGATACAGAAGCTAATTTGTATTGACAACAAGTGTTTCAAGGGTTAGGTTGCTATAATAGATATTTCTCAGGAATGGTGCGTTACCTTTTCATGGGAGTGTTACCAGGGGAGGCGCGACACTCCCTCTCCCCCTCCACTCCTCCCAACCCACCCCCTTGTGCTGCTCTATTCTAAATTCTACCACTTCGGATCATTGTTTTGATTTTAATTTGCTTTACATCACTCTGCCCAATAGGCACTTTGCATTATTCATAATGCCCGGGCATTATGAATAATGCTTGATTAATCACTTGGCCCATAACATATACACCAACAAGTTCCTACCAGTTTTGAGGATTAGTACAATACAACTTAGGTCTGTAGAGGCATTGTGTTGCTAGGCCCGGCATTGTGTGCTTAATCAACGGAGTTCGCGCCAGTGAAAACATTCCGTCTCCAGTTTGGTTCGGTGGCAGTCGGCGTCGACACAAAGAACCTTTGGCCAGTATTAAGCGCGCCGTTCAAAGGAGAATTCTTAGACTATTATTTTCAAACGTTTTACGTACTGAGGATGTTTTTTTCTTTTTGGATGTTTATGTTGTTTTGTATGTAGTTTATCGGCCTTTTCAAAGATAAGTTTAAAACTTATTATAGCTATCGAATATTTTGTCTTCCTCGTCAAATTGAATTCAAAAGTCGATCGAGAACGACAAAACATTCGATAGCTAAAATAGGTTTTAACACTGTTTATGAATAAGGCTATAATGATACTATAATAAGGTGGACCAAACATGGATCTGTGTTTTTTTATATCGGTGAAATAGATATTTTTCATACTTTGCAAAATTAACGGAAGCAAAATTAAAGAAGACCGCCGCAATGTCTATTTCTCCCGCCAAAAGCAGTGTAAATGCACTGTTGTGTTTCGGTCCGAAGGACTTGTAGCTAGAGTAACTACTGGACATTTTGAGACTTAATATCTTATGTCTCAGGATGGCGAGCGCAGTGGAATGCCAAGTATTGCTTTGTAATTCAAGATGTTGTTTGGTTTTCCCAATGTCCCTGAGCGGTCGTATTACTTACCATTAGTTGAAAGACACGCTCGTCTCACCATTCAAAACAAAAATAAATAAAAGACCAATGTTTGGCTTGTTGGGCCTTCAGAAATATCAGCAACAAAAAATGGGAACACAGCTGTTGAATATAGGCTATGAGATTTTAGTACATTCACTTTATACCCAAGAGCTTAAAATAAAATATGCTCCTCCGGTATATTATGATATACGGTCAAAATTAATGAGGTAGTGAATACAAGTGGTATGCTTTTCATACATTATTAATGAGCCATGCAGCCCGATTAAATTACGTGCTGATATTAATATTTATTAAGGCTTATTATGTATTTTTAGTGCATTTGTGAAATAATTTAATTCTATTTTAACAGAGTAAGTACATCAAATTAATGTTTTGTAAAGTGATAACTTAGTTGAAAGCAAGAAAGCTACAAAATAATGGTTTTATATAACTTTCTCAACTCACATGTTAAAAGTTATTTCTCACTACTTTTAACAAAAAGACGGATTGGTAGAACGAAATATTGCCGGATGCCTAATACCCTTTTCCCCTTCCCATCCGCATTCCTTCCCGCCCGATTTGATGGAGCGGCAATACATTCTTGATCTGAACGTTGTAGATGTTAATGGGCGGTAGTGGTCACTAACCATCAAGTGACCTGGTTGGTCATTTCCCGGACCTATTGTATAAAAAAATCTTAGTTGACCCAGATAGTGGACTACTCAACTTGTCTTAATTGTAGAGGAAATTTGTGCCTATAAGTAGTAGAAAATTATTTTTAGAATCTTTTAAATTCGTTGTCAAAAAACTATTAATCTGGACGTAATTCTATATATCTAGATTATTTCTAAAATTATCTTCTCTTAATTGCTTACATAAATTTTCAAAGACGTCGCCCTAAATTGCTGAAAACATAATAATCTAATTATCTTATCAATTTGCTTAACTGTTTTCGTTTCATAAGGTTTTCGTTTATTTTTAACTTTTAAGACGAGTTGTTAATGTTATCTCTTCTATAATTTCGCACAATTAGGGCCAGTTGCATAAACTAATGTTAACGATAACTGTGATTTTGACAATGTCATCGCCATACATATTTTTTATCTAAATATTTTTTTACAATGTCTAACTATTAAATTTGTATTATACAATTCAAAGTCAGAATTGCGAATCACTGCTGATAGAACGCCGTATATTTGGAGTTGCTAATGTATGGGATGAGCCAACCCGCACTAGGCCAGCGTGGTGGATTATATGGCCATATATAACCACTCTCAATTCAACTCTCGATTGTAGAGGAAGCCCATGTCATGCAGTGGGACGTTTATGGGCTGATATAGAATTTATGGGATTGACATTTTCAGCATCACAGTTAACGTGAAAGTTATTTTATGGCACAGGTTTATGCAAGTGATCCTTAATGATTACTTTTGACTTGATTCTACAAGACGTTACAATGTCGTGCAAATTGCATTCCAAATAAAATTATATCATATGATTGATGACAAACATATGATTGTTACAATACATTTATTCGTTGAATATAAATAAACTACTAAACTGATTTTAATTAGGTATTTTGTTCAACTAAACCAATTAATAATATTTGATTATTAAAATTATTAACTAACTTTGACCTTCCCGCGCGGGTGTATATTGCGTGGTAATCCGCATATAGTTATTCATAATTTAATTAATACCAGAGCGTATGTAAATAATCACAAAATCATGCCGAATTTACCCTCTGTGCTAGCTAATCGAAATTTGCAATGTGCGGTGGCGTGACAATTCAGTCGGGTATAAAGACTTAACGGGTCATGCGCCACGAGCATGATTATCTGACCCGCTCGTTTATTAACAGTGTACATTATTACATAATCACCCGCATAAATTACAATTAAGCAAGTATACACTGTCTGAACATTACATAGATAACTTTAATGGGACCTTTTTACATTTTAACAGTGTTTTTTGCACGCGCTACCACTATTTAAACACTTTTAATGTTATATTTAAACATGAATTCTTTTTACGAAGTGCGGCTGCGGTATCTAACATGGAAAAAACTGGTACCACTTACACAATACCGATGAATAGAAAACTGTTTAACAGAAAATTACGTCCATTCCTAAAAATTAATAATTCTACGTATTACTTACACATAAACCAGCACACCTTAACTAATATTCTTTTATTATTGAATCAGTAATCACTTTGGTGTAACATTAGAGATTTTTTCAATAAGAAAATAGATATCTATCAATTTTGAACAAAGATCCATCCAGCTGGATGTGAAGTGAAAGAATTAGTAAAAATGATTTATCACAGATATTTGGCACAGTCTAGCGTTAATCATTTCTTCAAAAGATACTAAGTCATAACTAATGCTAAGTTTGTTTTAAAAGTTCTACCCATACCAGGGAGTATTCAGAACGCTTTTATTAAATAAACTATTATTTAAGTCGTAATTATTTTGGGTTTTGTCACATAAATAAATAGCAAAACCGAGACACACGAAGACAGTTCTGTGTCTTCGTGTTTCATTATTACATGTATAAATGTTAATGAAGATCATAAGTACCACGTCAATTACGAGTAATATTAAGGCCCAAGTCGAGAATTAATTCATTGAAAGCTTCTCTTGTACATTTTTCTCCTTTATTTCTTTCTGACGTCGAAACTTTTTACCACGCTGTCTGTTTGAAATGTTGTTTCTAATTAATGGAAACAGAAAACAAGCTTTGTAGCTTCTACTTGTGAAATAATTGATGAAAATTGCAAACAGTCGCCGTCGTTTGTTTCCTTTTTCTTTTGTTTTCACAGTGACAAAAAAAACTTTGAAGTAGGCACTTTGCAGAGTCCTTGCGTACATTTATATCAATTTCCTTTGTACGAAATGTGGGCGTTAATTTTATTTAGTTTAAAAAATCGACTAATAAAGGACCACGCGCTCTAAAAAGTTAAGTTTATAATACTGCGATTAAAGGTCACGATCATGAAAATAGATATTTTTTGCCAGACCTGTTAGTTCAGTCCCATCGTTTGTGTGCTCTAAAAGTATGAGTTTGTGTTTGGGTGCTAGTGAGCCCAAAAATTCTCTCATAGTTTCTGATACCCACGATATAATACTAGTCTATTGTCTGTGATTGTTTAGTGTTTTTATTTATTTTTACAGAGTGTTTCTTGATGTATGCGTTAAAAGATCGTTTATTTCAAAAAGAGATTGAATTTGTGTTGGAAGAGAGATGGAAGAGGAATACTGCTTGTTAAGCTTGGGCACACTCAAATGCTCCTAATGGAACGTATATATGAATATGAAAAAAATACTTTTATACCATAAGTCGAATTGCTTCTCTTTTGATAAGTTATTACCTTTGTCTACAAACAAACGAGATTTCGGGATCATAGGCGCTTTACCCAGCTTGTAAAAATAAATGGAAGGGAAGGGAAAAATCGAGTGAGGATTCCCTATATAAAATATAGATCATTTTTAAATATACATAGCTTTACATAATTATAATCCGAAGAACAACATATTGTGATATATTCTGTCAATGGCAACACGACTATTAACATCGAAATATGATACAGTAATAAGTTTAAGGTCTTATTTCGACATTTATAAGGTCATAACACGATACACAATAGGTAATTGTATTGTATTTGATACAATTCGAAGATTTTTATTCATCGAAGTCAACCAATTTTAGTTAGTAAATTTTTTGCTTGAATTATTTGCATATATATTTATAACACTTTTTTGTGAATATTTTATTTATATTTCTGTGTTAATACTGTGAACTGGGTAAAATTGTGCAGTGCAGTGCTTTCATAAATTTCATAATGCAATTTTAATTTCAGAGCACTTTTGTTATATTCAACCCCGCCATCGGTGTATATTTCCATTACTTAATGCAAATTGTAATATTTAATCAAAATTTTGCACATATACTAGTATTTTTGAGATGAGTAAAAATATTAAATAAATTTTCATGTTGTTACGGGACCAAGTAAGTAATAAAATAACGCGATAAAAAGAACTCTATATTTTTAAATACACAAACTTGCTTCATAATGCAGAGATGAAGTTCTTAATATTTAAGAGTTTGAATTCCATTGAATGTTTCACGTTACAGTATGTAGACCGCAAGCCGTATTTACGCTAATTGGATAGATTACTGGAGGAGATAACGTGAGATGCTGGCTCCGTCGTGCCGTGGGATTGAGGCTAATGGTTTCATTACTAAGGATGCTTGGATCTTTAATAGTGCAGAACTAAGAAGACGTGTAGAAAGATGTAGAGATTACTGGTGGTAGGTCTCTCATATGTGAGAGGCCATCTGGGTGGGTACCACCGCAGTGTCTATTTGTCCCGTCAAACAGCAGTGTAAACGCACTGTTGTGTTTCGGATTTAAGGGCATTGTAGCCAGTGTAACTACTGAACATATTGAGACTTAACATCTTATGTCTCAGGATGGCGAGCGCAGTGGAATGCCAAGCATTGCTTTGTAATTCAAGGTGTTGTTTAGTTTTGCTACTGTTCATGAACGGTCATATCGCTTACCATTAGGCGATGCTCGTCTCGCCGTTCATAGCAATAAAGAAAAAAAAGGACTGGTGAAAGAATAGAAGCATTTACGTCGCAGATACAAGTTGAAATTAATCTTTGTTATAATACCAATATATGCAGTATCACTGTATTACAGAAAGGCAGTAAGTATGCATTTGCTGGTACTTACAATGCAGGATTCGTCTGTATTCTTGCTTAAGCATCACAAGTTATTGTAACTGTAACGTGATACATTTCAATTTTACAAGTGTCAGTGTGTAAAATTAAGGACATAATTATTCCCTTAATTGCCTTACTTTTTCCTTTTTATATATCCATTTCCTGGTTGCCTGTAAGATATTACCCAGTGTGATAAGGCTTCCACAATTGTTGTTATTGTGTAACTTTTTTACTGTATCTCTCAATTGGGTAAAAAATATTAAATAAATAAATAATTGAATGAAGATAATTATACTACGCTTTGCATTTTGTTTGCTTCGTATTCAGTCCAATTGATGTCGCATTTCGTTTGGTCGGCTTTGCTGTCATATTTAGTTAACTAAGCTTTGCAACTCCATACAGTTCTGTTGATAGTAAGCCAAAGACCTAATAAATTCAATAAACGCTTGCTCTCTATCCTTTAGGCTGGCAACTAATCCGCCTTATTGTGAATTGCAATGATAGTTTCGTATAAGTAGAGATATTATAACTTGCGGGCCGTTATTATTTTATTGACTAAATACTGTCGAGAAATACAAACACGCTGATTTTATGCATTTTTATGATTTTAAACAAGCGGTAATGAAGTTCTAAGGTGATGTATGTATAATTGAGCCTTAAAACGTTTTAAAACCAATTTAATTCCTGCTGTGTTCCAATTAATCCCTCATAAGAGGATAAATTATGTAGCCCGGTGGAATATAATCAATAGTTGGTAAACTAGCCGCTCAACTCGTTAGCACGAAACACATAATATAGTTTGTGTGTTAAAGTGCACACACCCCGAATACAAATGCACAGTTTGAGTGTTTTGTTTTTCAACAATCTGGATTCAAGTCCCGTAATCTCCGATGTGTGCGATAGAATTTGTCGACTACTATGTACAATTGTTTAAGTTAGAACAAAAATTTTAGTTTTTCGGTTAAAATAGAGAATTTGGCATGAGTTTCACAAGGCAGGAATTTGTGTCTGGCCATAGTGGCTGAGTGATACAAATGGTGCCTAATCCTCATTTTTTTTTCGTATTTATTTTTTAAATTGTATTAGCATTAAAGGTATGGAATTAAAGAGCCGCAGCGCCACATCCAAAGAGATACATGTGGCTCGCGAGTCGCAAGTTGCCGAGCTCTGGGCTAGGCTTATTTTGGTAAGCTCCGATACGTGTCCTCTTGGGCTCCAATAATATTGAGCTGATGCACAAAATAGAGACTGTATGTTTGACAAATCATTTAGAGAGGGATCACTCTGGCGAAATCATGAGGTCTTGACTTCTCTAAGGAGAATGTGAACAGTGAAACATCATACCTATATTATTTATCATCATAAGGTTTTGACTAAAATATATTAATCACACCATCGCTGCAAACTTTTTAGTTTTTTAAACCTATGAATGGCGAGACGAACATGCCATTTTCCTGATGATATGCAAATGACCGCTCATAGACAGTAGCACTGCTTGGAATTCAACTGCGCTCGCCATCCTGAGACATAAGTTGTTAAGTCTCAATATGTCCAATATTCCTTGTCCAAACCGCAAAACAACAGTGCGTTTACACTAATATTTGGCGGTAGAAATAGACATTGCGGTAGTACCACATACATAAGAGAACTACCACTAGTAAAACCATTGCAATGAAAGTCCTGGGAATTAAAAGTTTTTACAAACATAATAGTTTTTATTTTAACGATGCTGTTAAACTAACACGTTTATATAATCAATGCCTGACCGGGGCGGTGAACACCGAGATAACGATTGGTACTCTTTATTGCTAAGGAACCTTCACTTTATGCCTCAGAGGTTGTGATAGTCGATCTGTTGTAGTCGTTGAAAAGTAATCGACAGTTTAGCCGTACCATAAACGTTATTAACCATTTTTTACATTCTGTATGTCTGTATATGAAGTCAAACTAATAACACTAATTACACCACACACTTACAAAGTAATAAACGAATATTATTATTTCATTAAGCTAAGTGGAAATATGATGATTAAATGTAAATTTAATTTATTTACATTAACAGCGATAAAACTTTACCCGAATGTAGCCAGCGTCTCCAAATAACATGATCCATATTATAAATTCCGTACCCGAAAAAATCTCAAGACCTTTCTGTTGTAATAAAGTGCTCTTTTCAATATCGCTGATGTAACGGGACCTAAAATTAAAAATTCACTTCTAAAAGCTCGATTTACCGTCATTTCATGTAGTCCCACAGTTCAGGTTTAATTTGTTAAATGAAAATGGCCGGAATAATGTATAACCGCAGTTCATCACGTCGGACCTTCATTTTTCTTTCCTCCGTATTACTCGACGACAATTTTTTTAGATATAAAAACCTGATGGGGACGGTATTGACATCTTTAGTGAAGAGAGAGTAATTGAAGCAATGTATTACACGCTGTAATTTTATATTAGATTTCTTTAATATAGAATCTTTAGTTTCGTAAGCTTCATATTTAATTCTTTCACATTACACTTTACAATGCCACTTGGGGATGCATGCAATGTATGTAACCCAAACATTTCACGAATAGCTTAAAATATGATATTTATGTTTCCAAAAATGGCTAGCTAAAATATTTTACGCATTGAAATGAAATAAAATTTATTTATTGGTCACATACGCAATTAAATAGCTCTTATGACAAGTCCATACACAGTGCTTTGTTCTCTATTTACAAAATATGAAGTACGTATAACTTATTTATGACATATTTATTTGGTTTTTGGTAGTTTTATTGTTTATTAAATTTATAAGTAGGTTATGGTAAGGACTTCTTAATTTCCAAAATGCTCTTGTCTGGCCATTAAACTAATGACATCCTCCCGCTACAGTGGTTTGGACTTTGGAAAACTGCGCTAAACTAAATCCGGACTTCTAACATGGGAAACTGAACTCGGCAGCGGGATACATACAGGGTATATCAAAACTGCTGCTGAAAACTTAGCCGGGTGGTAATTCTAGTGACTACATACACAATGCAAATAAAAATTTTAAATTTAACGCAACCATTTATGTGATGTTTTAAATATCATCGTGTTTAGGTTGTAAATCCATAGGTTTTTCTAAAATAATAAACCCTTGGGCACCATACCGCCTTTAAAAACAAAAGGCTGCACATTATTATTTTAGGATATACTATGTATTTATGATGTGTCTATGGTCATCCATGCTCGATGACACTTTCCCGCCAATTCGCAAAATTAAAAAGTTAACACAGTTAGTAATAAATTAGCTCATAAAGTAAACGGTTGTTTTATTACGTATAATAAACATATCAATTTACCACCCAAATACGATGATAGGAAAAAATAAACAAAAAAGTCGTCGCTGTTTTTGTACAAAGGTTTTAGTTGCATTGTGTCTGAAGTCATTAAAACTACCACCCGGTTTCGTTTTCGATAGCAGTCTTGGTATACCTTGTATAGCCTCCATACAGAATGGTGGTACATTTTATATCCTGGTATAGAAACAGGTACGTACATAAGTCCATTGAAACCCGGCGCTGTGTTTTTTGCCCCGTGTAGCAAACGAGTTTAGGCGGCACTTATTCTTGTCGTCAGGCTTTGCAATGTGACATTTTTATTTTCTTTTGCGATTATACATAATATTATTTTTTCTTTCTGTTATATTGCCTGTTTTTTATGTTGTGACTAATAACATATTACAGCGATATTTTCTCTTTCCTATATACATATACTTTTCCGTGAAGATACTTAATCGAATTGTTCTACTGCGTTCTGTTGATTACTCAAAGGCACGTTAATTAAGAACAAAGTTATTTAATTAATGCAAGCTCAAAGGAATTTAAGTGGAAAATATCGCGCATGCATGTTGCATAATTTAACTCATTTAAATGTTCTTTTCTTGGACAAAATTCGTGTGTTGAGTTTATGAATATAAATACTTTTAAACATGTACATTTTTAAAACCTTCATACATATTAAGTAAAATGTTACTTTATATTTAAAACGTGTTGGGAGCTCGTATAATTGTATTTGATGGCAGAGTTCCCCGCACAAAGTCTCAAACGTTTGCTTGTAGTAAGCGGAAATGGTACTTTCCAGGTTGTATAGCATCCCCACTGCAAGTTTGCCTGCGACCCGCTCCGCCGACTCACGGCTCAAACGCCGAGCTCGCACTTATCCCTATGCCTTTCACCAACATCTACTCTCAGCAAACTTTGTCTTCTAGATAATTTACTGTCACCTGCATTATTATTAGGAAGCATGTTTCATAACACCATTTAAAAAACATGTATTTCACATGTGCATTGCATTGGTTGAATACATTTTCCGTAACACTCCTGTTTATGTCGTCGACCTGAAATTAATCATGGTCAGCGCAAATTACGAGTCATTTTAATGAATGTAGCAGAAATATTTAGCTGTCGTAGGTGTAGTTGTGGAATTTTACATATGGCTTCAAACGTTTGAGGAAATTATGCTATACTAAGTGAATCTTGTGTGCTAGATAAACACGAAATTTTACTATAAAGTAAACCACATGACATATTTTATTCTGTTTACTTTTAAGACAGTGAATGTAGTTCTACTTTTTTTTGTCGAATTTCTAAGCGCGACCGCCGCAGAGTGGTACAGGTGGCTTTGAAGGCCTCTAGCTTCGAAATAAATCATTGTATCTACGAATTCAGATAAAAGGCCAGATGTTAAATATATCTCACATAAAAACATTAATGTATGTGGAAACATTACCATGCACAACAGATTCGAACGCAAAAATAAAGCAAGACAGAATTTTACCAACGATGCCGTACTCACGTTATTGAAAACATCGGCATATAACAACCAATTCATACCAAAGTTTAACTTTAATATTTTATTTTTTACGCTCCGTAAAACATATATTTAGGTCACTCAGTGATGAAATAAATTTAAGTCTGAAAATTGTTGTGTTATGGATCAGAATGTTTTATATTCCCGTGATAGTGTTTAATTGAAGCAGTTATATTAAGCATCGTACATTCGTCAGTTAATGTTAAACGCTGCCTCGCATTTAATAGGGTAAGCCAGAGTCGGTTTTACAGGCGGAAGATTGCCCTTCCGATGACTGAGCGTAGGTATAGTGCGGTATACCGAAGTAGTGCTGTAGCGGCGTAGCACCGTAGCAGCGTAGTGACGTAGCGGTTTACCGGCGTAGCGGCTTGTTGCGGCCCGTAGCTTCCGCTTGACGCTCGATACGATTGCATTTACAGTACGCTCGCTCACTAATGTACTGATTACATTTACGTTTGGTTTTGGCGCTCGTGGAATCGTTTGAGTTTTCTTTAAAGCTGTTTTAATTGCTCGCAGCAACATGATGTATGTGTTTTTAAAAATGCTCCTTTAGGTTTAGACTTTTTTAAGATTTTATTTCGTGGAGGTTGCAAGTTGTTGATTGTACTTGATTTTCTGTTTATTATGATTATCTTTAGCCACAGGCAGTTTATTACTAATCGTAGGCCTTCCAAAAATATAAACGGATTATTTTATTGACAAAATTGTAGCGTGAAATCATATTACTGTGTTTCGTTCTAATATGTTATGGTCATGAAATGTAAGCAATAAACTAAGAGCACAGCATATTCAATTCTACAAAGTGGCAAAGTTTCGTTTTAGTATATTAAATTACGGTCAAATTTTCTGTCGTAAATCAGGCACTGCCCAAATATAGTATTATGTTCTTATGAAATTTCCAACAAAAGAGGTAGACTTATTAAGTGTTGTGGTATCTTAACATTTCCTTACATAGAGTATTACTTAAAATACTTTTTTAAATATCCTTTGTACAACAAATATCAATAACGAAAAGTAACTTTAAAATTTCTTTATTAACCATTGAATAAAATTCCAAAAATCACAAAATAATTGAAAAGTAACATTAATTTGGGACCAGGATTTCAAGCAACTCAAAAGAATCAAGTGACTTGGCAGGTAAATAATGATTAAGACACGCTGTAGTTTACGAAGTTGAAAAGATTGCGAAATTGAGTTCCTCGAGGTCCATTGGGGGTTGTTTCTTTGCGTACTTTATTAACTTCGCCAACGACTCCCACAAAAGATTAAGAAAATTTAATATTGATACTATGTCTGTATGAATAATTTTATTTTATAATTTGAAAATAATAGTCAACCATAAATAGCTTTAGAATATTTTTAATGAATTTAGAAAATAATAAGAAAAGTTTTGTTTTTAGTGAGAATGACGGGACGAGCCATCCGCCTGTATTATGGAATGGTATAGGTAAACAATATCAACACAATTCAAAACATATTACATGTAATTACAAAGCGCTGAATGGCATCGGATATCACTCGTCACTCCGAGACATGAAGTGTCAAGTTTCTCAATGTCTCCTATCATTGATTACGATACCCTACCAACTGGACCACAAACATGTCTCTGTGAACAAACACGTGTGTAAGAACACTAGGAACAAACATAATCTTGCCTCACACGTTACTCGTCTCCACAAGATAAATAATTCTTTTATGGGTCAAAGTGTACGCTTCTTTAATAAGCTTCCCAACAGTTTAAGAGAACTTCCAATTAATAAGTTTAAAAAAGTAATAAAAGTTAAGCTGTGTAAAAAAGCATATTATAGAATCTCAGATTATGTGGAAGATAAAACTGCTTGGGAATAAATTGCTCATTTTTTTTTTGTATCCAATTGTATTAAAAGCCATTTTAAAACTGACATTATTGTGACTTGTGACATGAAACACTGTAATTGTAAATGGCGATATAAAAAAATAAAAGAAAAAGAAAAAGAAAGAAAAAAAGAAGACAGTTCGTGTTGCTGAGGGAGTTTCTTGCGCCGCTTCTTCTTCACAGCCACAACACGTTCCGAAGCGGTGGTAGCAGAAATGAACGATTCAAAAGATCTTGTGAAAGACTATTTGAATAAAGAATATTTTGATTTTGATTTTGATTTTTGTGTCTGGCAAAAACAAAAAAAGCGGTGCACTCATTTTATCCACTCCACTCCCCTGGTCAAGAATGTACCAACTAATTATATTTTTGTACACTCGCAAAACTAAGTGGTTTTACTTGATATGAACCATCGTGGTTAGTAAATAGCAGATTAGATGCAGCAAGAGAAAATTTTACATCTTGGTCATTATACGGATGGATATGAATATTTTACTAGACGTAGATCTAATAAAATTGTTATGAGTCACCTTTGAAATCACAAAGGAAGTAATTTAAACAAGAAAACTTAATTCAAAACCATACTTCAGCTGCAATATTTTTCTTAGTCAAGAAAAAGTGGTGCCGGGTTAGTTACACTTTTAATTAAATTTTGTTACCCTGGAATTAAGACCGCGCGCCTCTCCAAACATATTAATTAAGCGTTTGCAGGTACAAACCAGGTGGTTACGATATAATTTTTAAACGAATGTATATATTATCAATACTGATTGAGAATTGTTTATTGGTGTGTAGATTTTATTGATGTCAATGCGTATGGATCATAAACTATAGATCTCAGATTTAAATATCAAAAGGTGATTTTAATTTTATTCAACTTTATGAAAAATCAACATAAACATGCAATATTTTCGCATTGTACACAAAGTAAATACATTTCTAATAAAGTGGACAATACTTTCTACTTGAAATCTATCGAGAAAAACTTATAATTTGTTAGCCATTCGTACTTTTATCGTAGCAATTAAAACTTTCCTCCGAGCCCCGGGGAGAGTGTGAAATAAATCATTTTTAAACTTTATGTTTAAAAAAGTTATTGACGTTTATCAATTAAAAAAGTGCAATTCAAATCATTATAATCCATAATCATAGCTATTAGTGATGTGAAATCTAATGATTTCTAATCTTCCATTCCAGTAAATTTAAAAATAAAGCAAAAAGGTGAGGACTCAAGGCATAATGCTATTTCTTATTCTGTTAAAAGAAATAATTTTGAATGTAGTTTAATGTGTATACAAAATACTAACGTCTATTAAGTATTTACTGCAAGTATACAATCACGGGAAGAGTACGTACATGATATATCAGAGTAGGTGCGGGATGACCCGAGAGCAAACAACTGACCCGGCACCACCCCTCCTCCATTCACAGTTCTTGGAACGTTACACAATTTGTATAGCGTAAAGCATGGACATGCGTGTACATCACATTCAATATTCTATGAATCTTGCTATTTACAGCTGCAAAACTGAGATGAGATGATACCGCATAATACATACATAATATATTTTTATATAATATCTTGCTTGTTTACTCATGGCGAGGGCAAAGACTTCTGGTCTTCATACTAAAAAAAAATCACTTCATCTCCTCACCAATCTCATTTTGAGTTTGTACCTAGTTTGTTTCTAAATTCAACACAGTGCAGTGGTGACTAGAACTTCTTCTTCTTCTTGTAGTGCCTCTCCAATTAGTGAAGGTTGGCAGTCAGCTCAGCATACTGTCCTTTGTCACGTGCGAGGCGAAATAGTTCTGCGGCGCTCGCAATCCCTGTCCATTCTCTGATGTTTCGTAGCCATGATTTATAGCCATATTTTAAGATAATGTTAATCTCAAGAGACTGTGGTCTACAGCCAAATATAACGGTATCTGGTCAAAGACTCGAAAGGGTTAAGAAGTACAAGTACCTGGGTACCTGGCTTACAGACGAGTGGGATTGCGACACTGAAATTAAGGCTCGCATTGAAGTAGCTCGAAGTGCGTTCAGTAAGATGAAAGGGGTGCTCTGCAATCGCAATCTTAAGATATCACTGCGCACTAGACTTCTTCAATGTTACATCTGGCCGATAGTTCTTTACGGATGTGAAGCATGGACCATCAAGGAACACTTAGGCAAACGCTTGGAAGCATTTGAGATGTGGACCTATAGGCGTCTTTTATTAATATCTTGGACTCAGAAAGTGACTAATGAAGAAGTCCTACGACGAGTTGGTCAAAACCACAAACTTATGAAAACCATCAAACAAAGAAAAGTTGCATATTTAGGACACGTAATAATGATGGGAAAAATTGCTGGTAAACGGAAAGTCGGTCGGAGGAAAAAATCATGGCTACGAAACTAGAACTAATACAAGGTTATATTATATAATAATACCTGAATATATACATTCTGACATGTTCTGTTCTTACATTTTGTCAATAAAGATGACCGGTGTAATCGTTAGTGTAATAGTTCAATAACCCAGAAGATTCGAAGTGGAACTCGATCTACCGTGGAAGGTAATGATTTTACTGACTATAGGAGGCAAAATAGTATCTAAATATATCAAAGAATTTATTGATAAATGGTCGTTTTCATTTCAACTGACATATTTTTGATAAAAATATTATTTAGTGGAGGGTAGTTGTAGTTATGTTGTGACATCTTGCTGGACTAATAGTTCAGTTTCTCGTCAACGCTTGCAAAAACAAGACGCGTGTTCCATTGCTGTACTAGAGTTCTTAACTGATTAATTGTTTTTGTGCAATACAGTGAAAGTGATGTTGAGTGCTACAAAGAATTCCGCTTTTGTCGATGTCCTTCGGGAGCGAGATTCCGGTGAGTGATCGATGTACTTGTAATTAATGTTATTATCACCCATCGTTTGTTGCTGTAGCTACTTTTATTTGAGCCATTGCATATATATAGAGTTGCGTAACTTCTATGAAAATAAATGTATATTTTGACCTCAATTTAATTAATTACTTTGATTTATTTAATTGAGATGAAATTCGTTTAATGTTCATGTAGGCTAGTAAATAGCTCTTAGAACAAGTCAATAGATAGAACTGAATCTCTCTATTTGCTCTTATAAAACATCAAGTTGTTAAAGCAGATTTATTAAACGAAACGTCATGTCGTATTTTAGTTCAGATTCCGACTTTCCGATATATTTTCCAAACTTTCCTTCTTTATAAACTGAATTTAGACTATTACATACATTTGAGATCATAAATAACCAAGGTTTTTCATTCCATTGTTGTGTTTTGCAATCACAACATATTTAGTACTAGAAACCGATATATAATGTCTGTTGATGTAATAAAGGTTCATATTTCTACTCATGTCCAAACAGGTCTATGATCTAAAATATATTCAGCTGCGCGATTTATATCATATAATAGATAACAAAGCCTGTTTTTAATTCTCCACGAGGCTTGAAAATATCGGCTATGACTGGCCAGTGGTCTAAATCCGTTCATATATCAATCCGCATTGCACCATTATCCCACTTGATAGACTATGGGCTGGACTTAATAAATCTATATGTGGGGCAGTATGCAGGATGTAGAATTTGTACTCATATTTTAATAACAAATTGAAATTTGATAATTATGAATGTATTTTAGTGTATACAAATGAATGCTCAAATAGTTACTGCTGTCAATACCAAGCACTTTTTTTATAAAGTGGTTAATGCAAACATGTCTTTACGTATTTTTTATTTAAATCGAGGCCAGTTGAATTTTTTATCAAACAGCAATGCAGAGAACCGAAAAAATCTTTTATGTGAAACTGCGATATCGGTGCTTCCACATGAAATCATTCGGTCATCAAATAACGTATGTTGCACGCTTGGAGAATGACCGGCTCTTACTAAAGGAAATGGTTATTTTATGTCATTCCAACCCACCTAATAATCGTAACTTTTATGTTTCTGAGAGTAAACCATTTGAACATTATCCTTTTTATATTATCTGAACATGCATTTTAAAGTAACTGTTAAAATAAAGATACCATAATACGATATCTCTTGTACAAGGAGCCCATATATAAATGGATGTACAAATACCCATACAACCATATTATGTAATGATTTAAATGCATTTAATTATATCAACATATATTATTGCAGTCATTCAAAAATAGATTTAAATAAAATTATAGTCACTTCCATGTAATCAAGTATCTATTAAGGTCTGCTAGGTCATTAGTTGAGACACCGTAAATATTAATTAAGGTCACAGCTTCAAACATCCTTATTTTCAGACACGACAAGCTGAACTTGTTGCCGACCAGAATATTAATTACTAGCAACTGTTGTATTAAGACGGAGAATTAATTGAAGTATCTAAAGCTTTTTAAATACTTGTTGAGTCGATGACTTAAATGTGAAAATGAATAGAAATTTAGTTCGATAGCCTTCGTCTGCTGTTAGTCTAGAATTAGCAGGATCTATTCTAGGAAAAACGCGACATATTGATTAAAAAAAGACCGATGTAGTCTAAAAATTATCTTGTTTCCCCTAATGCGAGTAAGAACTGATGTAATGGCTACTGTAGTACTTTTGGTATGAATAAAACACACATTATACTTCACGATGTATGTAGGTATATACGTACTCAACGGTTAAGGTGTTCACTCGGCTACGATCGCAAGCCGAATGCCCGCCAACCTCGCACGCGCATACACTACAGCTACTAGCTTGACGGCATGACCGTCGGGAAGTGCGGGCGGGTTGCTCGGGGAGCGTGCGGAATTTAAACGAAACTTGGACTCATCCAAAATCTTTTATTTTGATTCTTTTCCGAATTAAAATTAATATTACGTATGTAAGTGCGATATTGAAGGCTTTATTGTCCAACATTAATAGTTATAAATACAGAGGGTACAATTTTTATCATTCTACACGGCTGTTGCAATTGAAATGATGCTCTATGGCATTGAATCAGGTTTTGCGACAAATGCCGTCGTGATACCAGCAAGTCAAAACCCTCCGGCACAGTGTGTAGAAACCCTAAGAAACTCTAGTATACACTTCAAAAGTAATAAATTTAAAAATAGAGATATGGCTGCTACTCGGAAATTTTAAAATATCAGTTACTACGATATTGTAAAATTGGTAAGTTCTTGTTTTATTACCACTTTTGCCGCTAGAAGGTTTTCTTTAAAATATTTCTAGTGTACAGACAGCTCTTTACAATTTTATTATCGTATAGATATCTTCGCCGCGCAGGAAGCTTTTGTCTACAACAATAGTTGAAATTCTACCAGAACCGTTGGAATCGTTTCTATGTAAATCAAACATTTAAAATTCAAAATTTTATCATGTTTAAATGGATTTTCGGTTTACGCGTTTATTTAGGCTTCGAAGCAATATCATAATAATCTGCTGTGCATAAAAGTGTGTTGGTTGTTTTAAATAATAATATTTCATTAAAATGTGATATATGGGCATGGTAATACACAGAAATTTTATATCTACGGAACATCTATAACAATGCCTGAAAACCTGTATTCTGAAAATAAAGATATTTGATATTATTCGGTATAAACAAAGTTCTTATAGATTCAGGAGATTTATTCTACCAGAAACAATAGCCTGAAATATTTAAAGGCAATAAGAAGTTTCTAATTCGTTAATTTATATGCCTAAAGCCCTGAAGCAAGGGTTGCGCTATTGGAAAACTAAATGAATAGTAAGATTGTGCGGTATGACGTTATCAAAGAGCACCGAGCCACTAAATTATTTCAATTTCGAACAATTTAAATTCTGTGCGCACTACAGCCGCCACGGGCTGTTACCTACGTAACGTGGAAATATTATAACTTTCAACGTAACTGTTATTAACATCACGTTTCATATGAATTTTAAAATAAAATTATTTATTCATGAAGCTTCAATATTTTCATTAAGCATTTTGTTTAGTACCTTTATTTAGTAAAATCATTTCATATTACAACGAAGGGTATTTGACTAGATAAACATTGTAATGCAGTTTATGAAGCGAATATGCGTTTTATATAGATTAGAATTCAGTGTATTGTATATTTACTTCTGCAATGATTCCATGTGCTACACTAATATTGCCAAGATTGTAATGTCACCAGAGCAAAAGTCATTTACTTCCTGATTTGATTTATAGGACTGATGTTATTGCTAAGTTAAGTATATTTGTCGATAAACTTTAGCATGTGTAGTCCTTTATTTGATATCACAATTTATTAAGCCTTTTCCATAAGTGAAGCATTTAATGCCAAAAGTATAAGATCTTTTATTTTTGCCAGCTAAATAAACTAGTTTTTTATACAAAACTATGGCATATAATCAACAATAGACTAGTAGATTATTTATACGGCCACCGACCCGCACGCAACTCGACTATAGAAACATGTAATGTTGTTGCGCTGAGCTGAGCAGTGAACCGTATAAGGGTTAATTTTGTCCTATAGGATTACAAATCTTATTCGGTTGCGTGAACAAGAATTTGTGAAGATTAGTATAGTAGAAAATAATATGAGATTAGTAATTTATTTGTCATTTAAGATTTTTAGATATGGAATATGCGAAGTAAATATTTTTATGTTATAGGTTGCAGTAAGTTTGCAGGTATTGGATTCTTCCAAAAAGTCGATAAGAAAATACTTAGAGGAACCTCAGTAACTTATTATTACCATTCCATAAAAAAATACTAAATTATTATAAGAAATACTTCGTACTTTATTGTTGATTTCATTAAAGCACCCTGTAACTATTTATTGAACAAAACTTGCTCACTACATAAATTTTACGTTTTTTGTCTGCAATTGAACTATTATTCTAACTAGGAAATGCCTTAAAATCATTTTCTTACACTTACGTAAGCGCCATCAACAGTCTTGGCGCTATTTTCCGAACAAGGTGGCACGAGCGAAAAAGCTACGAAGAGGTAAAGTAGAAATTCGATAAAACCACGTCGACCTTTATAAATTCAACGATTTTCAAAACTTCCGCAAAACTTTACAGTACTATTACCTATCTGAACTATTCTAAAATATAAAAATAACAGTCAAGCCCGCTATATTGATATATATTCTCATTATATACACAGTAAACAATGTATTGTAGAACAAAGCCGTGACATACATTCTATGTGCAAATTCGTTTTCAAATACGTATTAACGTAAATCAATTTACATTTTTATCTGACGAGGCATCTGGCGGAGTTAACAAGGCTCCGCTTCAAGGCAATTACAGCTAACTGTTGTAAACAACCCTGTAAGGTATCGCTACACATTCGCTTAACTTTGCGTACCGACGAACAAATTACTACGGCTTAGAAAAAACGGCGCGCTTTGGCTCCAATAAAGTTTGTACTAACTAGAATATTTGAACAGATATTCTGTTTGAATTTTAGGCAATCAGTGAGTTGCCTATAAAAATAGATTTTATTTAGATTTAAAATGTTTTGCATAATTTTCCAACTTGGCGTAACTACCGTAAATCGTATTTTCGATTGTAGAGGAGGCCCGTGCCCTGCAGTGGGGCGTGTATTGGCCGATACAAATACAAATTTTAAATCTCATCTATATTTTCAAGATTTTGTGAAAAGGTTAAATAATATGTGAACATGAGAAATTCGTGTTTCAGTTGCCTGAGAACCTGAAATCAGTGGCCTTTGGTTGGCCACCCAAATGAAATAAGACAGATCATATCATTCGAATACCCGGGGCTATAAATTGTGAGCGGCATGGCGGCAGGCTTGTTGTCCCCTTCACATCTTGAAATAAGCACCACGTGCTGTGTTTGGCTTTAATGGAATCCTACTCTATATCTTCGCGTATACGGGCGAGTTTTGTAGCAGTTTATATAAATTTGCGATTCATAAGTTAGTTTTCCATAATAATAAGTCTGAAGCACGTAATCATAATATAACAAGCGATCAATTTAAACTCTTTTGATGGTTCTACTCTTCAGCATAAGTTGACCTAGTTATTTAATTTTCCCCCTTTGTGAAAATATATTTTAAATAAATATAGCACTTTTGCGCATAATATTATAAAAATGGAACGAACCAATATCCCGAGTTATAAAATATTCTTTAAAAACCTGGGCTAGAATAACAATATTTTATGAAATGATGAATCTATTAAGCTTTATTGATATTATGTTCCCACTCCGTCCCGTTTTCCGCGCTGGCAGTCAAAGCCAACTATTATGGGTAAATAATCTTCCATCGTTTCCACTCAATTGTTCCTTTGGAGTAGTTGAGCTTTAAAATTATTACTACTCTGGCATCTAGAGAACAATGGTTTGGATTCACTGCTGTTAAATTTGTAATTCCTGTAATATTTACTGAGCGGAATTAAAGGCGGTTTGGAATAATTCCCCATCCCGAGTATTCTAATGATTAAAATTGTTGGCATGTATTTGTATTTCGATTATAAAACGAGTGGTCGTTTAATTTGCAATGATAACGGCAAAATACAAACGAAATCGTTTTATAATTGTTCGTCCAGGTTTTTGGTACCGATTTTATATTTAACGCAATATTTTCATTTAAATTCATTCGGTGGTATGCGAGTGAGTGTTGATAAAAGTCGAGACGAATAGGTGGTACTAGTAGGGAGAGCCCGTCAGTTGCAATTACTTTATGCCCTACAAAGTAAGAGCCCGTGCAACTGGATATGCATACGTCAATATAACCATACGTCTATCCCTGAAAGGTTAGGCAGGGTTACAACAACCGCACAAAGTTTTTCCTTCCAGTGTGATTGAATATGTTGATGTGAGGCCAGGATAATGCATATGTCTGATAGATTATTTATTAATGAAATTCGACGACATTATTTTTCACGAAAAACGTAAAAATAATGTCGTCTGATTTGTATCAACATTAACAATAAAATAACTTCATCTCAGCTTACATATCAGTTTCAAGAAACACAATCTTATACAAGAAAGACCCTTCATTGAGTTGTTAACGCACCCGGCCGTAATAGTTTTTCTCATGGTCGTCCATTTCACGGCTCTTGGGAATTTTATGGTGATTCTTTTTAAAAGTAGGTACCTACGCTACACAGAGATAATGGCTGAAATATATACAAACAACTCAGAGATAAAATGTGTAAAAATCAAAAACTAAATAATTTATAAATACATAGTAAAGTTGTCTTAAATCCAGCTTGTAAACTTTGTATGCACACAAACAATCGCACTCAGATATCCAAAATTACTGTACAAGTATTGAAATAAATCTTTCGACTTTATCCGTTAGTCTACTTTTACGACGCCCGAGCAGGGATATGGGCGGATTTTATTCTTAAACCGGTAACTGGAATTGCAAATGTTTCCTTCGCAGAATATTTTACGCAATCAATCAAATATTTTCGTATGCAAACTTTGTTACTTGTGATACTTCTTCAAAACTTTGATAATTCCATAAAACTGTGCTACATCTATAAAAAAAAAATGTCTAACTTAACAAAATACACACAGTGAAGCAACTGAAACGGAAGGCTTACGAATGATTTTAATAATCCAATTCTGCACGCGAGTCGTAATTTGGTTAGGAAATATGCTGAAGAACAAGGAGCGAAAAATAGTCTACGAAGATCGACGACAGGCGAGAATTTATTGCTTGCGAGCCGTGTTTGGAAAATATCATGTATCCGCTGCCTGGGTAATTGAATGCGGTCCACCTTAAGAAATACACGTGAGTGAACGCCGAAACCCTTGTCAAGGTTGTCAGACACTAGATGAGGGCTTACAATTAATAGGCACGTGTCGCCGGCACCGCATATACTTCATAATTATTGTCCCGGTACAAGATTAATTAAAATTCTGTAGGCCGGTCACGTCTGCGGACGGTTGGCGTTGTCCCAAGTGCGAGAGTTCTGAAAAAAAAAAGAACTTGAACAATAACTACGCCAAATACTTTAATATTAAAAACGTTAAGTACATATCTTATTTTACTTTATACTGCGGCGGCATATTTAATGAGATTTCTTGAAGCGTAAGCCCTATGTAATACATAAATGTTTTAAGTCTGTGTTTTGATACTTACATCTATTATAAATATATTCTTAGTTAATTACATAAATTATTCATAACTTCAAGTTGGAAACATGTTCATTGAAAGAAAATGTATTTCAAGTATTCACTGACAAGTACATTCAATATGGTTTAGCAAAACACTAAACTCGGTTTCATTATACATTTTAATAAAATATAATTATGTGTATCCCCAATATTATGCAACATTATCGCGCTATCCTCAAATGGCGTAGGTAGGTATTTATGGGCGGCGGGGATTACTCTCCATCGGATTATTCGCTTTTACATATGTTAATACAAAAAAATATAATAAAAGTGAAATTGCGAACAATACGCCTTTGGGATGATAATTCAAGACATTCAGAGATATTTCAAAAACATTATTGAAATGCGAAAACATGAAAGTTTACATTGGGTCAATCTTTACATTTATTCAGGTATAAAATTGAATCATTTGCATTTATTAGAAAGGGGTTGTAATAACAATTTCAAAGGAGCAAATCTCTACAATAACGAGCTTGTAGTGGCTTGCCAGGCGAACGCCGCGCCGCGCCGTCTCAAGCCTAATAGATATATTAATCAAGCAACTTGAACCAAATAGAATGGATAAGCCGTCTAACGTGGGGAGATTTTGGTACTTTATTGACCTTTGTATGTCTGTAGGGCAAATCTTAGCTTGCAATACAAGGGTCGAGACTGTAGTGGAGGGATTTAGACAAGAGCCACGTTCAGCGGCGGAATTTTAAAGCCTCGGTTTACTGAGTGTTGCAAATTCAAAACAACCAATGCATTTTCAGCGAGCTCTTACTATGAAAAATGGATAAAACACTCCATCTATTTATCGATATCGGCTATTGTCGTTTGTACATTGTCAAAGCGTTGTTATTCTGCTTGGTGAAGCAGGGCTCTTATAATAGATACAAGGAAGTAAACGTATTTCGAAGTGAATTTCTCTCTGAACAAATACTTCAGATATAATTTAAATTTAATTTAGTTTTATATGCTTGTCATTGAAGCTCCTCGCTATTACTGGATTGTAAGTAAGGATATATTCGTAACTATTTTGTATGTACATATAATTCCATAGTGTAATTTATCTCAGAAAATATAAAAACATATACATGTACATACAAAATAGTTACGAATACTAGTATATCCTTAGATTCGGATACCTACATACGGCAGTCCGCCATGAAAATATTCCCTATGGATGTTGCTGATATTTAAAGTAACATTGTACTATATTTCGGTTGCTATCTTAATAAAATATGAGCTGTAACGTTTTCCACACTTTTCATTCCACGTAGAAAGATTTCCTATCATAATATTTGTTTATTTATACAGAGCTCCAAACTTCGAAAATATAATAGAATTAGTTACGATTATTGAATAATCGCATGACAAAATCACAATAAAATTCTAAAAGCGGGGCAACGTGGTCGTTGCATTGATTTTATTGCTTAAACTATACATTTCTAATAATATTCGATAACAAAAATAGTTGATAGGTGTAGCTTTTGGAATGCCATTATTATAAATTAATACGTTTTGGTAATCTATCGCAATTCTAATTAGTGTCTGAATGCATCCCACGCAGATTATATACCTTTGTGACACGAATTTTAAATTAAAACCATCTGTTTATGATCAACTTAATATTTTAATCGAATTTCGATACAAATTTGTTTCTAATGTAAATGGATACTTAAAAAATAATTGATTTACTGTTGACCGATAATTCGTTGCCCATCTCTTTTTATTTCGAACTAGCGGTTGGACCCGGCTTCGCCCGGGTGCAGATAGCTTTTGAGTCCAGTATTGATTTGGCAACAACATATTATTTCGCGTACTAACTATATTTTTCCCGCGCGCCGTCGACTATATTTCCCGTCCCGTTATATTTATTTATATTATCATTTATTGTTAAATTTCTTTATATACAATATTTTATAATTGTGATATTGATTCGTTGGTGGGAGAAGTGGAGGGAGGCGCCCGACGTGACGGCCGAATGGTAGCATGCGCGTGAGCTGCGCGCGGTACTGGACACTTGGACTTTATTTTTCTAAAATAAATGTAGCCTAAGTTACTCCTTATATATCAGCTACCTGACAAAAAAAGTCCCGTCAAAATCGGTCCAGTAATTTCAGAGATTAGCCGGAACAAACAGACAGACAGACAAAAAATTTTTAAATATCATTTTCGGCACAGGTATCGTGTATATAACGATATGTAGTTGGTCATTTTTTTTTATTTTCACTTTTAAAACAGACATTTCAATTTTATTTATATGTATAGATAAACGGCACTAAGTGATTATAAGGTACTAATTTAAGAGTAAGTGTTCATTCTAAATACTCTTTGTTATGTTCAGGTGTTTAGGTTTTGATAGTTTCAATTAAACACAGTGGTAGATTTCCACTGTCTGAAACCCGTCTGACTGACGTCTGTCAGAGCAATAGTGGCGAGGGTGATTTGCACTCTTATTTAATTTAATTAACATATTTGATCGACCTTCAGACTAATAGTCTGTATATCACACTCTTTATGAGGACATGAGTCGTAGTATGTAGGTTCTAGATTAGATGTATAGTATTTATTTGTGATAAAACATATATTATTTAATGCAATTAGAGACATTGTGAGTACGTCGAGTATATAAGCAACCCTATTAAATTAAGGTAAAACAAAATACATCAATATTATGTTTAAAGAAATGGTGCACAATGCAAAAAAAATGAATTTTCATTGTTATAATATGTAGTTGGGTTGGCAAAGTCAACCACAATAATCCTGTGTCCAACCTAAAAGAAACAAATAAAAATATTTTATTATCGCGCTTCTTTGCATTGCTTTCTGCGAGGGTTGACAGCTAGCACCTAATAAAATATATGGAAATATGAAACAAAGGATGATACAAAAAAAAACAACCACAATTGAACGAGCAAAAAATATATTTTGGATTTTTAAATATTGAGATCAAAGTTGTTTTATTTATTTTGTGCGAGAATTTTTTTGTCTTTATTTTCCGCTAAAGCATTGAGATAAAAATCTTGCCTATTTTTATAATTATGTTATTATTTTGAAACTAAATATATATTTTATAGGTATAATAAGAATGCTTAGTTCTAGTAGGTAGATGTGAAATTTTACTTCATTGTTGACGCCAATCCTTCTTATAACGAATTGGGGTTCATCAAGAAAATTCCTATTTCACCTTTCACCTTTAAAGATCTGATATTTGATACGAAGTCCTTATTTTGTTGCCTAGCTATATATTTTGAAAGCTTGGGAGTGGGAAGGTGAGTTTGTCGACATATTCTATAATAACATGCCACACTCCGTCAAACTGTCGATGCTTTTATGTTCCAATGACTTGTTTAAAATATTTCACAGATAAGTACGTAACAAGCGTAAATCTTCGCTTCAGTTTAAGGATTGAATCCTGTGAGCCTTTCGATTTGGCATCAGGCCAAGCCATAAATCTAACATAAAATTAGGTTTTTATTACTTTTACCCGGTCTTCGCTCCCAGCAATTTATTCATCGGCCTTAACCATGGCGTAAACAGATACAATGACCGTTAACTTAATTTTATGCTTGAAAAATTTAATTCGAAGCTTTTGAAATTTTGACTTTGTCCACAGATTTGAAACACAATTAAAAATGTAAAATTTCTCAAAGTATGTCCTTTCTTTAATTGATTTTTTTAATTTAAAGGATAAAGACGCGTAAGAATTCACAGCGAAATGGAAAGTAATTTCTCATTGCGAGGATGGTAATTCAATAGAGTGATTCTCGGCATAGCTCCAATTCCGTTCCCGATGGAATCGCTCAACAGCCAAGGACGGTCAACTAAAATTCCACAACGGGTTACAGACATTTAGAGACAATTTAGAACCGAACCCTCATACTACTGACTACTGAGCACACATGCACAAGGTCTCTTTTTGTGCTGCAAAAATGCATTGTGGAAAACGGCCTACTCTAAAATATTTGAATAGTGGTCATATATTTATATATTTTATTTCATATGTATTTGGGAAACATACAGAACAATAAAAGATATGAGCAAGATACATTTAGTAATAAATAATCCAAAAAATATAAAATTTCTTGTAAAACTTGCTCGTTTTCTATGAGGTCATTTACAGATATTTGGCGTAGTTTTATGTGCTTTTTATTAATGAACTTTTATAACCCTTGTCAAGATTTTTCCTCATAATAAAAATTCAAGGCGCTGAGCTAAATATTGACTTGTAAGTCAATAATGCAATTTATATGAAAGAGAAGAATCTCATAGTAAAATCTAAGAATCTTAAGACCTTTTGCTTTACATATGAAGTAGAACTAATGTCTGTCAGTATTGTTACTTTATTTGTTAATAAGGTTCCCCTTCGTCCAGCCTAAACTTACATAATTATCTGATAAGGCTAAATAAAGCCGTGAGATTTTAATTCAAGTGGCGTGTGGCGACGAGTGTCGTCACGGCGGCAGTCTGATAAAACTTTCATGAAGTGGTCAGAGCAAACTAGATTGTCGCCTGTCACAGCTAGAACTCAGTCGCAATTTGTTTTGCTACTTTTATCTGACCGTAGGGATTTTATCTGTTTGCATTATGGGCCGCGTGATGTACTGCGGTTTCCCACCTTTGCATAACGTAGAGTCGTAATGGCCGATAGGATGTTCCTTGTAATTTATAACATTGAAGTAATGTTTCTGAAAAATGGCCAGTCGAGATTAATGTCTAATAAGAATATTTTTGATTACTTTGTGTAGGTATTGTTAACACGCTAGCTGTGGTATTGGGTTGAGTACACTTTACGTGCTGACCTTAGAAAGCTAACGTAGGAATATTTTGGATAAAATATGCACAAAACAAAATAGTTCTAAGGATTTCTTCTATTTATGGAGATGCGTGTGATTAACCGTCAGACGAGCGACTTATTCATTTTATTGTTTTATCACTTCAAACATCACTTCCAACTTCAGCCCTCGCCGTAGACGTAAGTTATAGACTTCCACCACGTTGGGATCTCTCACTGAAATCTGCGACAGGACCTTAGTGTACTTGAATGTTGTAAACTATATAAGTTGAGAAGTCAAATAAAGTCAGTTGTTAGTTTGTCTGCATTCTTATTCATTACTCTTGGCGCCACCACGGCCCGGTTCCCACTACACTGTTTTTTTACTAGTAAAAAAAACAACAGAAAAAACTATATCCAAAAATGATATTTTTACTACTAATAGTCATGCATTCGTTTATTTCTTTGGGTAGGTAAAACAAAGCATGTAGTAGTAATGTTCGGCATTATTGATTTTACGAGCTCGTTGCTGGTCAAATCTCTTTGGGAATACATGTAGGTAGCCGTCATCCGACGGCCGACAGACGCGTGGAATTGAGTTCGCACTGGTTGCATCCTCACTTATTCATAGCTTGCTCTTCACTAGAATTGTCAACATCACTCGGACATGCATTTTGTTCATTTTGTTCAAAATGGGACCACCCATTTTGAACAAAATTAGCAGTAAAGATGCGGCAACCTCACTATTAAAATAATAACATTATTAAAATTTCTACTGAAATTTCAACTGTGCGGGTTGTACTGTAATATAATCCATATTTCTATTACATATCAAGGTCTCACTTTGAGACTGTCCCGCCTTCACACCCGCCACTGCAACTCTTGTAAGCCAGGGTCAGCAGTGGCACGCATTTTGATGACCTCAAGCATTAAACCTCAGCGAGTGTCCGGGAAATCTAAATTGTCTTTAGCGAAATCAATCACTAAGTTAAATTAGTATTTTAGTCTATAAAGAGCATAGTAAAAGGATGTCAAGACTAAAACTGGTACGCACGTCTAGAATATAGCACGAAACCGACTGAACGCATTGCTCGGACGTGAGAACTTGTCACATTGAAAATAGATGTGAAGAGACACTTTTCTTGTCACTACTGTTTGTAATAGTCAAAAGCGCAATAATTCCTACCCTCTTCGACTCGCTGACTCCGTTCTCATTTCCAAGTAATGAATCTTTGATGTGTAAGTTTTTGTAGATGTTTGCCGGACTTATGCTTCTTATCTCTGAATATCTACTATTATAGTCTTTATAATATTCTCTTGAAAACTTTCATCTCTATGTGCGGATGATTAGCAATGAAAATACATTGAATTAATATATTTTTTTTATCCCCTGACGTTATTGTGGCTTCGTTCCCATTTCGCATTCAATAATCCCCTCAACCAAAATTTATTTGCTCAATATGCGAGAGTGGCCGCACTCACTAGGTAATGCACTTTGTGGCCCCCAACAACAACAAACTTCATATAACTTTTACATCAGCTATAAATGAAGTGTAAGGATTAATCATGTTACTAGTAAAAGGGTTTCTTCCTAAACTTTCAACTAAACAGTCTTACGGTATTATTAGCTAATATAAAGCACTGGGTTTCATAAATTTCTCAAATAAACCCTTTATACTGAGGTTAAGGCTGTCCTTGATCCAATGGATGCCGGCCAGGGAGCCGACTCAGCGCAATAAAGCCTTTACGCTGGCTCACTTGAATAGTAACTAGGGATTTGTTATGTACCATGAACAAAGAAAGTGCAAACCTCTCTCCTACGCAATCTCCTTTATTGGAACAATCTCGAGTTTCTTTAAAGAAAAGTAAACGCATATGGTTTCATTATTACCTTACTCAGAGTAGAATGGGTGGTAAGAAGGATTTTCAGAGAAAGAAACTGTATTACGGAACAAATATTCAGAGTTCCACGAATCTCGGAGGAAGCTGTTTAAAACTCCCTCGTTGCAAGTGCACAAGAGCAACTTTTGCTCCCAAGCGCCATACATTTTCCGCATTGTTTGCTGAGATTTAAAAATCTTAAACCTACCTTGGCCACTCATGTTGGAATTAAAGAGTCAAGTAAGATTGTACATTCATGGGAATTTAATCCTTTCAACGTTGTTTTAAAACGTAAGTTTACATATTTCTTGAGTTTGTCGCTTCTGCAAACAATTTTGTACACCAAATCACATGATAAAGATAAAACAGCTTGAATTACAACGACGCAATATTTTATTCAGACTTAATCTTCTTTGAAGTAAACATTTGTATCGCTCCCAAAAAAGCTACATTGTTCGTTTTCTCAATGTGGAAATTTGTAGCTATTGTCTTGAAAATATTCCGCGTTGTAGTTCATTTAATTTATTTTCCTCTTTTATATATGTTTTATGAATGAAAGATTCCATTGATAGGTATTATTTATTTATATACGAAATTTAACGGCTAGGTTTATGTGAAAATGTCATCTAATTTTTCCCTTTAGTCAATATTATGGCGATAACATATAAGGTGACATTAACAACGATATAACATGTAAGACGTATTTTAGCCACCGAATTTCCTTGTGTTTTTATTTGCTTTGAGCATTTTATTCATAAATTGTACACAGCGTTAATGTAAGACATTTTCTTAACAGCCGCAGTAGAACATAAAGAGCTACATATAATATTGCCATGTACCTTTTTTACAATAGCTCTACAAATATCTATGAAAAGACACTAAAAGGTACTTCAAAGCTTGAGTTCAAGTTGCACTATGGTATAAACGATTCAGAATGAAATGATGCACGGGACAAAAGCCCCCGCTGTTTTCATTATGTTTTCTAGTCCGCGTTCAAACTCATTGATAACTTCAAATAATACACTATTTTGTATACATGATAGACGCTATACAAAGAAATTGATTTAAGTAGAAAATAAGTAATGAAAATAAAGATATGTACAATACAACGCATTTTAAGCGAAATGGTGAAATATTGCTAAGAAGCTCGTTAAATAGGTATTTAAAATAATTATAATTACCAACTTGGTTCAAAACAAGCGTTACAAAATTAGGCATTCAATTTTTCAATGACTAAGCAGATTCATTATTATTAGCAATCAAGTCAATAGAGCACGGAACATTGCTTTCCTTCTAAAAGTGCCGCGCTACGGTCATTAAATGTTAAAGTTACAAGGGTGAAAACATGAGAGTATCTGAATCCGGCTTGCGTGGGGCGAGGCGGGGCAGTGTCGGGAGCAGCCGGGAGTCGCCGGGAGAGCAGTGCGCTCCCGGACCGCGGCTCGCCTGGACGCCCACCGCCGGCTCCGCGCGCGCTCGCCTCGCGATCTAACTTCAACAATCGCACAATGAGAACAAACCAGATCGCTGCGTTTCACGCCGAATCGAATATGTGAAGTGTTCCATTTGTGTCCGCTGTGCAGAGTGTTTCGATTGTTTACATGTTTGCGATGACCGCTGACGATTAACATTACTTTGGCTTGCATTTTCCGGTTTTAATTATGCAGGTAATTTGTATTAAAATTTAGAAAATCATAATTTAAATTAAATTCCGACCTGCTTGCTAGATCCAACAAATAAAACATATAGGGAATGCTATAAAAATAAATTTAAGTTCCAATTTAATAAGCTCCTTAAGGTCATATATTTTGTAATAATTCGATTCTATAGATATTTAGATAGGTAGATGATTTATAAATCAAATTGAGTCAGATACGTTACAATAGGTTTTAATTATTTAGATAAAGTCACCCCGGATATTCGGTAACATATGGGAGCAAAAAAAAACAGAATCCACTGATTGATTCCTTCCCGGCCACGAATAATTCACGGTCAACGGTAAAACGTTGAGACGATGAATCATACAAAATGGAGTGAAATTATTCGACAACTTTATTAGCATTTTAATAATGCCACTCAATTAATTGTATGCAGAATACTTTAGGAAAACGATATATTATGTATGCTACCGATTATTACATATACATTTACACTATATTGTCTAGATAATTTATGAAAAGCAAATGTCTATAACCTATTAGCAAACCCGCACTAGACCAGGGTGGTGTACTAAACGGCCTAACACTCTCAATCGTACTCTTGATTGTAGAGGAACCTGTACCCTGTGGTAGGACTTACGTATATGGGGTGGAACAGATACAGACGGTATATGACCTGGAATCGACCTTATATATTGCGTCCCTAAATAAATTGTCACTAACGTTATATATCTTACTGCACTATATTATATTACATTTAAAATTTATTTTGAGTCCATGATTTTCAGCCCGTTTTCGGCATAGTCTTCTGTCATGTATGTTCACTTCTTTCTTTGTTAGCGTCTCAAGACCTTATATTTAATCAGGAGAAAATGTTATTATAATTATTTAACTTTTTACACTATTTATAAAACTACTGCATCATGATTTTACAAAAAAACTGTTCTGTACTATATCAGCCCGTATACGTCCCACTGCAGGGCACGGGCCTGCTCTACAATCGAGAGTACGATTGAGAGTAGTTACTCCCAATGTTGTCTTTCACAGTTAAAAAATATCTAAAATAGAAATATAGCGTGAAATGCTACATATTATAGAAATATATCTAAACACCAATCAATTATGGCCTCTTATGTTGTGCAATGAAGTGATGCTCTATTCCAGCGTTCTACATATATCGCACGTCATCATTAGTACTACTTTAGTCAAATGCTAGACAGAAGCGTCTTCAAGAGGCACAAGCGTCTACAAGTCCGACCTTCATCTTAAAGAGCAGCGCTACTTAGTATATACTTATATATGTTGCCCTCTCTGACCATTTAGCGAACCATTGTGTCTGTTTTTCCTGTTACTTTTCCCATATTACACATATTTGCATATAACTAGATCGGAGTAAAGAGGAATGTCCAATTTCCCTACATCGTTTGACGGCCGGTTATTGTAAATAGGAATTGAGTGTGGTTTTGTTTAGAATTACAATTCGACGATTGCTTTTGCGAGATATATAGACTTTGAATAGAGCTGACTTACTGAACTTGCATTTTTTCCACTTTCAATGGAAAGAATTTGTGTCTACTTATATCACTCCCAATTAAATGGGAAAAAAATTAAATTCCTAATTTCTTTTGTACTGATTCTCTTTAAAACTGAGTTTGCGTAAAAATTAAAGTTTGTTCTATACTGGAGCGAATTGACTTTGCATATCATTCAAAAAAAAATCAAGATTGACTGTATAAACTTTAATCAAAACTATAAAATTCCTATTTCTACGCGTCGTATTTTACTAGCTCTATAGTATATAAGGTTTGTGTACCAGTTTTTATGATCCAATATATGGTCGCTTTGTCTAGACTGAGATCTGTATTTATTTCCTATGTTCCTTCGTCTAATTCTGATCCAAAGTGCCTAAATCCAGGGTCCGACGTTCCACGTAACATCCTACTGTATCATTCTTATTATTACAAATGAACATCCATTTTCACGAACTCTATAAACAGAAATTACATTAAAACACGTCCCCATATTTACTTGTAAAACAACATCCGCGCCGAACAAATATCTCATCGCAATATTATTCCAGAAACAGTAAATTTTAATGGTATTGTAAAAGGACGGGCAATACAAACATAAAACAGTTTCTCTCTTCTTTCTACCTTAAATATTTACGTTGTCGTCAAACACAATCACAAATAATACGGTTCAATAGGAGCTTTGTCAGCGATCAAAAATCAACCGGGGAGTTTTATGATACGAAGATATTGCGCCTGTCTATCGAACATTTTTCTTCAATATCGAGGTTTCTGAATATCTTGTTAGTTCCTTCACTCGCTTCTTTAATACTTGATATAAAATGGCGTTTCCAAATGGTTAAATATCAGCCCTCGACTGTAATGCTTACGGCTGTCAGGAGTTTTCCTGCTACATCCGCCGGTGATATATCTTTTACTTTGATAATTTCTATTTATGTTTTCCCGGTATATTTTAGAGATATCCATAAATATTTAATGGAGGAAACATTCGTCATACTTTTTCTCGTAATGTCGTATAGTTTCTCGTAGTATTCTTATCTTATACCGTTGCAAAATTACTGCTTACGATTTTAGTTTCAAAAATTCAGACTACATTTTTGCCCTTTTAAGTCTGGAAATGACTACCGTGTTGAAGCGCGTCCAATCTCTTCGGCTAACTAGCTACACTTTGACAAGCTGCGAACAAAGCGGCGCCTGAACTGCGAACGTTTTAGTAGGAAGTGTTTACGACGATTTGAAATGCCGTCAACAGCTCGCCCAATTACTTCATTCCTCACTGAATGCCTTTGGATTGATACTCGTACCTCTGCGGGTACCGTGCACATTGACAATCAATCAGAAAACAATAGCACGTAGATTGATTTACCCGATTTTAATGGGATTCGCTGATTGATCGATCAACCCGTTCCAATTTAAAGCGCTTCTTTTTTATACCAGACACATGATCGTATAGGATGTTGATGAGCGCATATAATAACCACAATATTGGGGGTATATTGTCACCATAGAAATATACTGATACCTATAAACCAAATCGCAGGGAGGTCAATTCACCTAGGCGTTGAAGTATGTATATTGTATATAGAGCAAATTACTTAAGTGATAATAAATCACTTAATGTAACTTATACACAATAACAGATATTTCTCACGGATAAAAGCGAGAGATATCCTGTTCCAAACAAAAATATTCTGATTTGATGTAAATTACAATAATATTATAATATAATAATACACCCAATAGTCACATACATTGTCCTGACCCCTCACTGAGATTGAGCCTTGTGTAGTGGATATCAGAAACTACGAGAGTCTTTTCGGTCTCACAAACACCCAGAGCAAATACCTGTGGATCACACAAATATTTGTGTCGATGCGGGGATCGAACCCGCGGCTTCACGTTTCACAGCCGGCGTCTAACTATCTGCACCACGGAGATTGTCCAATTGAATATATTATAACATAAATTGAAAACTGGATAAATATTAAATCAATTTACTGTAACATAATAATCCTTATATTTCTATGCAATTTTAAGTGTCCGGATAATTTAAAAATACGTATTTTATCATAGATACTAGATGTATTATGAGCAAATGTTTTTTTTATGACTTGATTAAACAAAGTAAGTTGATTAAACGAAAGCGATACGTAATCTACTTCGTGCAAAGTGGCATAATTATCACGTTCCCAACAGATAAGAGCTCTTATGATTAGAAGCGAACTTAATTATTCTACAGGTACGAGGAATTCATTGAATTAATGATAATTCAGTTAGACTTGTACTCCTTCAACATCTTATGACTTGATTTAAGTTTTAGCCGAGAGAATATTAATTTAGGACTTGGAAGAGTCTTACAGATTTCACTGCGGGTAATTAAACAACAGAAAAAAAGAGAATACAGGCTTATAATGCCATTATTTCAAGGTTATGAAAGAACAACATGTAATGTGGAGTATAATAAAACAAGCTAGATTTAGATGTAAGCGCGGTTCCGGTATAATGAATCATTTCGGATGAAAGCGTACGCCTGATAACTGCACATCATGCTATATTTCTCACAATAATCATCATAACTCAGTTTGTAGCACGAAATTCATGGCACCTCTGAGCAATAAAGGAAAACAAAACATACGCTTTAATCACGTTTCGTATGTAGACTCGGAGATCTAAGCGGTGAGAACGTTAAAACATCATATATATGCTGTTAAAGGAATATTCAAAATTTTTGAAACCCTGGTGTGCCTACAATATATTTATGGTATTTATTTAGATAAGTTAGCATTTCCTGCCGAATTTCTCATGACCATAAATTATTATTCTACGAGTATGTGTTACTCGTATCAGTTCAATAAACACTTAAGACATTATTAAAGTACTTATCTATTTACTACATTCACTTTTCGCTTTTAGATGACCTAATAGACTATACTACTACTGTACTACTGTCAATAATTGATAACATTTAATTTCAACCACAAATTTGATAGTCATTGGTCTACCGATTCATAGTATCAATTTGGCAAATTAAGACTCCAACCCTTTCTACAAAACGTTGAGTAATACGATCCCGAACTCAATAGTCTGTAAGAAATATACTGGCTGTTACGTCATCATGTAGAGCCCCGGCCGATTTGACTCAGTAGTGATTAATATATAGGCACATTCAACTCTGTTGCCTAATGTTACTAGGAAAGGTATTCATAAGAGCCTTTTCTCAGGTAATATACCTTTACCTTTCTTCAGTTAAGGTCCTTTTATTCCGTCAAATGTTGCCTGGGGTAACAAATTAACATGTTTGACATTAAATCCTTTCCTTTAAAGAATTTCGTCTTAAATAACACAATGATTCGAAGAAATGTTTTCCCTTTTAGCTCAATTAAAGGCTAAGTAACTTTTCTTAAGGAGCCAATGGAAAATTCTGAATGTATTTAAGTAGTATTTCAATTAGTTGAGCCGTTCCTTCGTGACTCAAGTTAGAATTGATTATAAATCAGAAATTAATGTAAAGTCCATTGAATAATTAATTTGTTTGTTTGAGTTGTGAGACTTTGCTGGGAGTTAATATCTCATGCAACGCTTGCTTATTTGCAAACTGCTTTTATTTATATTTTCTGAAACGTAATGTTCTTTGTATAAACAGAGCTCAGTTAGTTTTTATTTTCCTTTAATTCAACGTGTTATTACAAAATTATACGATACGTAGTTTATGACGTAAAGCGATTTTACAAAAAGCCCAGACCGGGCTCTGTGGCGTACCTTAGGAAAAGCCTATGTCCAGCAGTGGACTACAACAGGCTGATGATGATGATAGTTTATGCATACATACATAAACTCACGCCTTTTTCCTAGAAGGGGTAGGCAGAGGTGCCAGGGCACCCACATTTCGCCTTGTATGTTCCGTCCCACAATGTGATAGGTGGCGAGCCTATCGCCATATCGGGCACAAATTCCTGACTCTGGGCTGATAATGAATTGAAAAATCCAATATCACTTTGCCCAACCCGGGATTCGAACCCGAGACCTCAGCTTTGTAAGCGTACCGTAGTACAACTACGCCACCGAGGCAGTCAGATGATAGTTTATGATGATATCTTATTTATAAACGGATAACATCTAATGAACATAACTTGGTCTTATCGCTTCTCTTTTTTTACTGCAATGAATGGCGAGACGAGCATGCCGTTCGCCTGATGATAAGCGATACGACCGCTCATGAATAGTAGCAAAACCAAACAACACCTTCAATTACAAAGCAATGCTTGGCATTCCACTGCGCTCGCCATCCTGAGACATAAGATGTTAAGTCTCAATATATCCAGCAGTTACTCTGGCTACAATGTCCTTCAATGCGTAACACAATAGCGCATTTACACTGCTGTTTGGTGGGAGAAATAGACATTGCGGTGGTACCTATCCAGCTGACCTCTCATATATGAGAGAGCTACCAGTAATTCTTGTCTTCTAAAAAAATCAGAACAGTTTTAAGAACATATCACATGACTTAAATCTTTAATTATAATGTTTTATTTAAATAACGCTTAAAGAAACTTGAATCTATTAAAATATCACTGACATATTTCATATCCTAAGATAACAAATCGGCATAGTATTTTCTTCTAAACTAACACAGCCAAATAAGTTTACGCCGACTGCAATTTTTATCCCGAATCCGTAGTGAAAGTTCCATTGTTTTTATGGTATGCCTCCATTCGTTACGTCCGTATCACCTAGCCCGCAGCCTGTCACCGTTCGCATACATTTGTCACGTTTTTGCCTCTCACAAATAAAATCCGCTTTTAAAAGAACTGGGTCTGGAAAAAAAACATGGCCGTATTAATATCACAACCTATTCGCACATTCCTTTGTGGATTAGTCCTTTGTCTGAACCCTGAGCCATTAATCCTCCACATTAATTTAATATCAGTGTAATTAATAATGCACAAACAATGTGATTTACGTATTTGAATAGGAAGAGGCCTAAATGTTGGCGGCAAGATATATTTATCGGCCCGAGCAGCGACCACCGCGTAAAATCGCTTATAGATGGTGACACCTGCAGATATTTCGTTCAATATCGATCAGGGGCTACTACAACTAGCGTAGTATATTCATAATATTGTACGATTAAGACCTACTTTCGACGTGTTAAAATCTACTTCTAGTGCCTTCGTTTTCACTCATATCGACTGTTGAAAGATTCAACAGCATTGAAAAGTGGTCTGTGGTAACAAGTGTCGCATGGAGTCACTAGGAATATTGCGATATGAAAAAGCGCACGGTATATAAAATATCGTATTACATAGTAGCCATGCCCGCATAATTATTTCGACCACCAGCGACCTCTCTCCGCCAGATACACTATTTCGAATGATATATTGCACTCACTCTGTCATGGCAGCATAAAAAATACATTTTCAATAGAGAAAAGTGCTCGTCAAATATCGCAGCAACTAAAATTCGATTGGGAATAAATTGCTCCACTTTATATTATGATACGTTATCAAAAATAGGTGTAATTTGCGAAAGAGCTAAAAAGCTTTGTTGTACGTCAGCCAATAGCACCTGTGGCCCGAATAATTTGTAAACAATACCGACGTCAATGGACGACTACTATACATTTTTAATATATTATTCAGTGTGGATAACGCAGAAGCGAATTAATGTCAAAAGTAACCGGTTGAATTGTTACTTTTTAATTAAAATACCACGTGTGTTAATTCCAACACAATTTCCACAGGCAATTGAATAAAATACCAATATACCTTCGAATACACAGGAATACCCAGAACCCACCTCTGACTTTTCGGAATCATGTGTGTATTGTTAGTCAATCACCAGGCACTATAACGGTGAAGGAAAACATTGTGAGGAAACCTACAGAACATTAAAAATAATTTAAAAGAATTTTTGTGGAATCTAAAGTCTGCCAACCCGCATTAGGCCAGCGTGGTGGACTGTATGGCCTAACCACTCTCAATAGTACTCTCGATTAAAGAGAAGGTCCGTGCCCTGCAGTGGGACGTATATTGGCTGATACAGAGTACCTTTGAATTCACAAATATGTCATATTTAATACACACTTGAAAAGTTTTATCGCGACTCACCCTTGTGTCCTATTTATAGTTGTGCCCCTATTCAACTTATTCAACTATACTGTGTGGATAATATTAAACTTTATAAAGCTTATGCTATAACATAACTGATAATCATAAGTGACATTTATTGTGAGACGTAATTTGATTAGAGTTGGTACAAAGTAATTGAAAACCTGAGTTTAAACATTATATGAAGTTGTGTGCAGACTTATGGCAGGTTTCTATAATATATCTGTCTTTAACTAGAGATTTCATTGGATATTTCGATGCATTTTATGATTTTGTTAACAAAGAGAGATACAGATATGGTACATATATTTATAGATGACTAGGCAACATAAATGTTTGTGTGCCTTTGTTTATTGAAACACATAATTGTATCGACATAGTAATGGTAGCTGTTATTTCTGCTAGTTTAAGATAGGTAAAATATAAATACCTTCCGTTAGTGTGATGACCTATCTTAACACAATTATGAAGCTCCAAACCTCCAAACCATGTACTCCAAAACCATGTACTCTGGTTGATCTCAGATTATGACACACTGGTTTATGTGCATGAGTAGTTTAGCTTAAGCCTTGATGCGAGTATCTTTAGAGAACGGACCTCCCCTTTCGATTATATAGTTTAGGTCATAGCCTTCGCATAACAAAGAAATAAAAGATAAATAAATAGAAATATGTAATAATCTCCATAATTTGTAGATTTTCGCACGATATTTTCCTTCACCGTATTTTCTTTACGCCTCATAAAAACATATACGGGACACGAAACATATCTGATACCGTGTGTTATTTACTTGTATAGGAATGGTAAAGGTAAAACAGAACTGTGACAATACCCGCTCAATGCGAAGGAATGGCTATTGTTACTTTATCAGATGACAAGATAAGCCGCGCCTCGTCAGCTCGTCAGTACAATGCTATCTGCGCTGATGCCATTCTATTACTTCTAAATGAATTTCCTCGCGAATTACTTTCTTCGCCGAGTAATTTAAAACAAGCGCTTTTTGCGTAAAACATCCCACCCTGACATTATCCTGAGCTTAATTTTAAATTTCGAAATACTTTTTATCTTATAGTAATTCTTGGAAATCTTGTGCTCGATTGTCTATTTCGATAGAGCTATTTATACAGGGTATATGACGGTCTACTGACTTTGGAATTACCATGTATTTGTGAAGTGCTAATAGATCTTATAAAGTACATTTTACTGTCGTATTGTTTCTGTTGTAAACTCTTGTTAGCTCTAGTATAAACCTCTGTGGTTTGATAGTAGCTATATTGTAAATTATGTATTTCTGTTTAAAATAATAAATTAAAAAAAAAAAACTAAAAATTTTGCAAACAAAAAAAAGCGATGATATTTTTTAAAAATAATAGTTTTTGAATTTATTAGTTGCATTTTGTTAGTAGTAACTAAAGTTCTTGTCTTCTTGTCTTGTGTAGGAAATGTTGTTTTTACCATACATATTTTAATTGACGACTATATTTTGTTAAAATACCGTAGCGATTTATAAGAATGTCTTTGGTATGTATAGTCCGTCAACACGCACTACCAGCGTGGTGGACTAAATGGCCTAACCACTATCAATCGCACTCTCGATTGTAGAGGACGCCCGTGCACTGGTGTGGGACGTATATAGGCTGATATCGTACAGTACTATATGTCGCCGAAAAACAAATAAACATTATCATTAGGCAACTGTATGTGCCTACAGTTATAATCTAAAATCTTAGTCTCTTCCATTTGTATCGTGCCTAAGTACGCTTTCATAATATCAAACAAATACACCGAGATTCAATGTAAAATGTTGGTTTAGTTCTTTTTTGTGATGTGAAAATAGTATTAGCATAGCCATTGATAACATGCACGACCGCTAACCCAGATATTTGAATAGCACACATCAAAGGCTTACACGGAACGTATAAATGCTATAAATTCGTGGATAAAACAGGCCACATTTCGATACGGCATCGGTGTACTGGCGTTTCATCCCTTACAAATAAGCAGATTTGAATAGTGTTATAATATCGTGTGACAGTCTCCATACACGACACAATTTTCACGCTGTTTACAAAAGAGCAACTGTTGTTTCTTGTTTCAATTTCACTCTCTATGCAAATAAAGTTTCAGAGCGTGTCACCCGACGCGAACCCACATACATTAAACATTTAAACTGTGGCAACATTAGACACGCCCATCAACTATACGGAACCTTAGTCTTGGCTATTCCGTAAGTTCCAAAAACATTGACTTGCGCGATGCGAGTTGCTGAAGTGGAGCGGAGACTACAAACTTTTGGCTCGGTAAACTGAGTACCTGCTAAGTAATTGCCTACGTCCTATATATACAAAGTAGTTTATTTAGGAAGAAGCTACCGTCTTAATTCACGTTCTCAAGTTAAATTTGATTATAGAGTATTTATGCCCTGTGGCTGTAGAAAACTAGAGTCATTACTAAAGGCTAAATTTTCTTTATTTAAATTTAAATTTGAATAATTTTACTATAGTAACTAGTTTGTAATATTAACGTCAACATTCTTATTATTTATACTAACCTTGACACTAAAACGCAAAACAAAGCCAGTCCTAAAAATATATCAGCGAAGTATATTCATAAATACCAAGATGAAGATTAAAAGATATAAAACTGCAAAGCTTCGTCATTGTACAAGGTGCCAGACTAAATTTGGGACACAACAGAGCGAAAATAACCCTAATACTCGTCGGATACGTTGGATAAGCACTCGTATAAACTGTGCCGTGTATGAGCAGTGTACGAAAAGTTATCCCGCTATTTGAGTGCACATCCATAATTTTTGTCCGAATGAGAGCTCATCGCAGCAACGTTCGCATTCTAGAACACTGGCAGAAAAGCCGCAGATTATTTCCTGTACATTCAAGATAAGGGTAAAGTGCAAGTCTCACTTTAAAAAAAACGCAGTGAATATTTTCTTCATGGTCGTAAACGAAACTATGGTAATAGCTTTTGTACCGTGCTCCGCCATATAAAAACAGTGGAATATATAATAATTACTGCAAATGATAAATAAATAGAGCTGCGAGATGACAATTATATGTAGTAATTACGTTTCGTGTACATATTTTGCAAAATATTTTCAAATCACAAGTTTTCAGTGCAAGCTTTCATCGTAAGTTTGTAAGATGGTTAAAAGGAATTTGATACATTTATTAACTAGTTTCGTTATGTTCAGAATATTCATACTAAATTATCGCCCTGTATCTTGCATCATTTTGATTCAAGAACACATTGGGAAGAAACATACAAAAATATTGATGATATTTGCAGTATCTATTTATATTATATTATAACCTGTTCTTGGCTATAGCGTTGACCTATAATTTGACCCCAATCATACAGAGAACACGTATTACAAGTACTAAGTCAATTTAGTTACAAGTTACTATTATGTTGCACTACATTATCGCAGAACTTATCTCAGTTTTAAATAATAAGAAGTAAAGTAATAGGTACATTAGGGAATTGTTTATCAGCAATTCGTACCACCTGCTGCTCGCCCGAAGCCGTCTGTCGGCCTGTCTCACTAACTTATATTAAAACCGATGCCATAATTCTCATCTATCCAATTTCCCAGGGTATGACTTTAGGGAGCTGAATAACTGGTCGACTAACTGAGATTTGGCTTTATTTGATACTAACATGACTAGTTGCCTACATACTGCATAGCACCACCAGAAATGTTTTCTAGAATTTCTGTAGTATGTGAAGTCTGGCAACCCGCACTTGGTCAGCATGTTGGACTATGGCCTAACCACTCTCAATCTAACTCTCGATTGGAGAGGAAGCTCGTGTCTTGCAGTCAAAGATATACAAAGAGGCTCAGGCTGGATTATTATTATGATTACGTAGCTACGTGAAGTGAATTTATTATACCTTGTAATAGCAGTACATTCGAAGTAGTATGCGTCAGAGAGAGGTTTTTCTTCGGTCGACACAATTATGCTCAATAAGAATATGATCACGATATTTACGCGAGTCATTAATACGGGTTTTCCATTTTTGTGTACATAGAAGAATTAAGTTAGATATATTGACGTCAAGAATTTCAAGCCAATTATGGATTTTTCCGAACAATCGTTACGTTTTTTGTATTTTTCAATCCCGATTCACAATATCTCTCATTGTCAGCACAACACAATCTTTCCAAGCCGCGTCGCATATCGCTACGTATTTTTTTATATTTAGAAAGAATAAAAGATTTATTAGAACTAGCTTCAAATACTCAACCGAAAGGAATATATTTTATACAAAAATATTTTGAAACATTTTATAATTTGTTTAATATTCATTCAAAATAAGTCTAAGCAATTAAGTAATGATATACTTTAAAAATGCTACCAGGTTCAATTAAGTTATCGCGGAACACCTACCTTAAAGACGAAGTTAAGACAAGTAGGAAGCTCATTTCCTTCTTGGCCATTAAGTCTCTGGCATACTTGTTATAAATAGAAAATCTGTCAAGGAAGTTGCGGAACCACTTAATATTTCCTATTATCTGTCTATGTTTATGTTTAAGATGGTGTAGCAAAACTTAAGTTGTAAACACATAAATATACCTATATCTACATCAAACTCTATGATTATTTTATTTAATACATTAAATAAAGTTATACTATTCCGACAAAGATTTAGGACATAAAAGATTAAAAAAATTAGTAATAGGTTTTAATTGTGCTCTATAACATGTAAAAATCTTTTGTTACCTGATTGTGACCATTTGCAGTGGTCACTGCCGCTTATGAACATCCAGAACGCTCGATCATTGATGTGGCCCTATCAAATGGGGAAGAGAGCGGGAAGGAAAAAGGATGGGAAGAGGAAAGGGGTATTGGGTAACCGGCAATCTCGCATTGAAGTTGATGCTTCACGTGGATCTCCTGTGAGACAGTAGTACCGTCCCAGATGAGTCTATCCATTCATGCTGAGTTATGACTGACAACTGTTTGGCTCTACCAATTCCAATCAAATTTAATTTCTCACTTGCACTACGTTAAGCGCACTCCACACTAAAGCCGTCGGCATGACATGAGGAGATTTTTTATGACTTTGTTGAGTGTCGGTGGGCAACTGAGCTGAGCTCTTGCATCACCGATGTTTGTCATGCCGCCAACACGCCGGCGGGCAACACTTGCGTGAGTTTGTTGCCGACATGATACTTTCCTTATAGGCCGGCTAGTTGTGTCGGCGGGCCGGCGACTTTGTTATGTAGTGCGCTTTATATATTTCTAATACTAAACGAAACTATAAAATGTAAGTTTATATAATAGTAGATAAGAAAACTTTATTGCTCTGTTTACTAAACTTGAATGTGATTTCGATATACTTACATTCAACAATAATGGCATATATAAATTGTGTATTACCATGTTTGCCCCAAATAGAACTGAATAACAAAGTTTTTGCTTATCCAAGCCGACTTTCTAGATGTCCCACAGTCAAGTTCACCACGTAAAGGTCAAAGGAGTGACAAAAGGTCAAAGGAGATTTGTAACAACGACCTGACAACTAAATTAAATTAATTGTCACAGGCAACTAAACTCATTAATGACATCAAATTGGGTATAAGAAGGCGTGTTCTAATCTCTTTAGTACTTTCCCACGGTAACGAGAGTTTGGAACTTTGTGATTAATTGGGGAAGGGATTTGTTCTTGACACATTTTAATATAAAAGGATTTGTAACTACTAATTTTCATGATACTATTATATGTGTTACGTGGGAACCAATCCAGAACGGAGAGCAGCCAATTTAGGTGGCTAAATTATAGGTCTCTGCTCGGTCGCGGAAGGCAAATTAAAATATCGTTTTCATTTGTCGCTTTTAAGCCATAAAATATTTGTAATTTTATGCTATTCTCTCTGTGGGTGGCTTTAACATTCTGATGTACGAAAATTATTTTATAAACAATATCCATACACACTTTGGTAAATATTGGTATTAAAATACACTGGAATAAAAAATTGCAAATAAAGTAACTGGTAGGTCTCTCATATGTGAACCATATAACCTTAACATATACCAAGCATTGCTTTGTAATTAATGTTTTTTTTTTGTTTTGCTAATATTTATGAACTGTCCACGTGTATCGCTTACCATCAGGCGAATGGCATGCTCGTCTTGTCGTCTTGAAATAATAAAACTATCCGTCTATCAAAATATTGAATCAAAAAGGAATACCTATGCATCCAGTGTAGGAATAATTTTGTTCAATCCATTTATTATCCAAACTGACTTTGTTAATAATGCCATATCAAAAATAGTTTTGCATATTTCCAGTTTATGGAAAAGAAATGTATCCACATTTTGATGTTAATAAGAAACATGTTAATGTTGATAAAAACGAGCATAGGTGGTTTTTTAATAACAAATATCTTTAAATCGTAATATTTTATCTATTATACAACTCTTAGCTGCAATACAAATAGTGTTAATTAACGAAACGGTTTTATTTGCAATACAATAGCACCAGAATATATATTTGCGAGAGAATAACATCGAGCATCGCGTGTTTATGTCTCCGCTGGGGTTTTCCTAAGCTCTGCAGAACACTCGTAGGCACTTGATTTTCTTTTATTTTCCTCTTCCTGTCCACAATGTAAAGTTTTGCTGCTGTATGCAGAGAAATGTCTTCTATATATGTAACTACAAACGCAGTGGCGCATTTTCTTTTATTTTTTTTTTATTTTAGCAGTAACAATATTTATACTACTAAAGATGTTTTAAAATAGTTTTACTATTTAACAAGAATAATGCATACAAAGTAGACACAACGTTTAAATTCCACTAGGAACGGTTTTGTATATCAATTACTTTTACTGTTTACATGATTACTCCGCATCATCCCTTGTAAATTCTTCGATTACGTCTTCATCATATACTAATTCACAAACTTAATTATATACTAATTCTACCAAATCCTTACTATATAAATAATCTAGGTGGTTGAATGTAGGATGGGGCACCACATAAAATCCAACTTCGTTTGGAATTTTACTACGCAGTATATTGACATCGGTAATGTGGGAGAGCCAATCATTATAGGTGCAAAACATGTATATAGGTGCTGTGATATTTTCTACAGGATATGAAGGTGGTGTTTTAGTACCATTTATTTCGATATTCTTATTGTTGCCGTGATCGTATGTATGATAACAAGTCTTTTATATTTCTAAACAATGATCTTTTTTAATAGCTTGCGGGCGTTCGCAATATATATCTGAGACACGAAAATTGTAATAATAAACAAAAAAAAATTCTTTATATAATATTTCCATCTTTGCAACAAATATGTGAACTTACAGTTGGTAGAAGATGGACACAGCATCTGTTTAAAATTAATTGCTCGTTTTTTATCATCTGTTTGAGCGTTGTTTAAACAGTAATGAAAAAATACTTATTATTATACTAGGGGCCGGGCCCAGCTTCAGCTTCAGCTTGCAGATACTTTTGAATCTAGTCCACATTAGCAACATATTATTTCACATACTGCTTTATTTATTTTTAAATGCATGTAACTCGCGGCCTCTGCACTGCTTCTCCTTATCCGTTATATCCCGCCCTGCCCGTCTAATTCTGACGTATGACTCCACGCATGTAATCCTGTCCTCTCCAATCCCGTAGAAACACAGTTAGGTAAAAATTCTAACAATCAATTATTGTGTTCTATTACGTTCATGTACATATCCTCCCATAAAAGTTTTACTCAAATATCTTCTAATTTAGTGTGTTACGTAATTATTCTGAGCTAGTTTACGTATTCATAACATTTGACATTATGTTAATCGCATTACACACTTAGTACCCGATTATCACGACTAAATGGCTTATTTCTGCGAAATTGCTGTCGTAATTTAAAGGAGCACAACTTAAGCTAAATTCTTCGAATTTAAATTGTTCACTCTCTGAGTACGGCTTTTATGCTGTGTGAATTAATTCTTCTTATGTGTAAAGTCATCGCAACTAGAGCTGAGTTTCGCTTAACTGCTTAATTTTTTGTAACTGCCAGTTTCCCCGCAATTCTCGAGAGTTGAAATTAATGACATCTTGTAGAAACTCGAATTTATTACAGTATATTTGTCTCGTGTTGGAATTTTACATGATAAGATGCGTATGTGAAAAAGCAATTACCATAATTGCTCGAGATGTCATTAAGTTATATAGACGTAAGATTTCAGTATATTATATTAACATTTTTATAAAGCAGAACATTTCCTGTGAGACAGTGGTACCACCTCTGACAAGCCTGTCCATTCATGCTGAGTAATGATTGACAACAGCGTGGCGGTATCACTTTTACAAATTATATATTTAGTACCCTTGTAAACTTTTCGTAAACATCAATTACTAACTAATCAGTAAAGTACACACTTCCGGAATTAATTATAAATAAAACGAAGGTTGGAAGCTCTTCATTTATTACTCATCAGTAATATTGCAGACTGCCGTAGATAGTGTAGATAAAGGTGCATCTTAACCTACCGAGCCGGAATATTTGCTTTCTGATCTGATTGGCAAGTTTCATTTCGGGGCCGCGTTTGTGCGGGGTCTCCAAAATCCTCTTTTAAACTTCACCGAAGATAACAGTTCTAATTTTTGAAAACTTGTATATTATGTTTTCAAATTTGGAGACAGAAACCATGATAACCACCAGTACCAGCCCTTATACGTCCTACTGTAGGGAGAGGCCTTCTCTGCTATCGAAATTACGATTCAATGAATAGATTACGTCAACCACGCTAGTAGCATAGTGCGGGTTGGCGGACTTTAAATACCATAGAAATTTACCACAGAAATCGCTATAGTATGCAGATTTTCTCGCGATGTTTTCCTTCGCCACTATAGTGCATAGTGATTAACTGTGAATACACACATGATTCCGAATAGTCAGAGGTGTGCTCTGGTATTCGAAACCGCGACCGCCGCGCCGTGAACATATTCGCAGCCGCATCTGGTCCGTTTACCAACGAGCCAAGACGTACTTTTAACCAACACAATAATATAAAAATAACTGTTTTTGGAATATCTTTATTGAACAGGAAAATATTTTTCGAGCAATTCTCACTCCCCGAGTATTGTATAAGTATTGCTATACTCACTCGCAAATATTGTATACTGTCTATACAGGTTTCCAAGCACGGTCGTTTATTAAGCGGCTACGCTATGAACAGATGAGTTTCACTTCGCGCTAGTTGTGTTTACCGTGAACCGAGGGATATTATATTACCTACATATATGTACTCGACGTCCACTACAAATACCATACCTTCATACTTTAAGTATGTTGATGGAATGTTGGCTGAGTGATATTAAAAGCTTCAGAGACAATCTTTACTTCTATTAAAATTGCGATTGTTTGTTGTAGCTGGGAAGATTTCCATGATATTTGGTATGGGGTAAACTGACACACGGGATTAACGCATAGGCTACTCTTTACCCTGAAAAAATGAAGTGGTTCCTTGGGATGAGTAAGGAATTCAAATATGGACAGGAGAGATGGGGCAGAATAACTCGGGACAGAACGGGATAAAACGGTTAAGTAATACGCGAAACAATTGGCTGTTCATATACATTCTCTGTCAGATAACCTCATTTCTGATTCTATTCTTCATAGAAACACCGAACATAGCTTGCTCCATAGCTCGTTGGACGACTTTGAATTGGTATAAGTTTATATGTATATAAAAACTATCTGACCCCGGGCAAATCCGGGCCCGACCGCTTGTAAGTAATAAATTGTTTCCACGTAACTAATGTTGGAAACCCATTATACTGATACGCGGAAGTGTATGGCCTCTTGAGTTGAGCTTCATATATCTGTGAGAGTTGAGAGATAACAAACTCGTAGGTGAATACAATTTCTAGATTGCATTGCACATCATCTGCATTGTTAGCTTTAATCATTTTGTCGTGTCTTGCGAGTATATATGTTATCTGCGTTATTAATGATCATCTACGTTCTATTGGCATCCGAATGCGTTGTTGTCATGCTGTTGTCAAAATATTAGAAACAGTTTTTGTCTCTTCATTCTCTAAATGTATTATTTTGGTCATGATGATACGATTGGATTACGAGTTTATACTCGTAATCCAATCCATAATATAAAAACAAGCATTTATATGCTTGTTTTTATATTATGAAAAGATATTTCAAATAATGACTTATATAGATTTTTAGAATTCTTATTTGTAGTTCCATTAATTAATTTAATTCGTTACACACCCATAGATAATGAAGTTTACACTTACAAACATTAATCTCTCTGTATCAGCCCGTATACTCCCACTGCAGGGCACGGGCCTCCTCCAAAATCAGGGGTACGATGGAGAGTTATTAAAAGAATAAAAAACATTCATCACATTATTATAAAGTTGATTTTGTTCAAAGCTTTGTATAGAAGTCAAGATGTAATTTTATATGTTTCTTTGATAAATTGTTGAGTGTATAGGTTAGTATTCCGTGGTATAGATGTACAATTTATAACAAAGTAATGAAGCAAGCGAGGATGTTTTATTGTAGGTTCCCGTAGTGATTTATACTAATTGCTGTACCGCTACAAACTAGCACCGCGTATAATTTACTTTACGTTCATTACCTACATATGTGTAGGCATACCATGCATCTTTTGATTTGCTTGATCATGATATATAACTTTCGATACATGTTGCTTACGGATTACGAATGTATTATTTACACGTTTGGTATAAGCCATTAAGGCAACTTATATGAGCCGTTTTAATTGAATATTAAAAATAAATTGTATGCAAAATATAATTCGATGCCAGGACCTCACGGTTCGCAGCCCATTCCTATTGCCACTGAACCATTGAAGCGTCTCGAGATCAGACATTTATCCATACATTTATCTAAGCATTAATCTTACTTAAATGACGGATCGCTATGTCAAACCACCCTATGAATTTAAAAAACTTATTTTTGTTATTTTCAGACGTAAATAGGTTGGTACAAATTCCAGCCATGTCATGCAACCGCGCCGCCTTCAAATAACTGGAATTCATCACAAGTGCAGTGTTCCCACATACCTCGGTCCTTCAACTGCCCTTTGCTTCAACAAATACTTGCTTTTTATTGTACCTATGTACCCAACGTATATAGATATAAACATTATATGGGATGCAATTAAAGTAAATATTTAAATAATATCTATGTATTAATTAATACTTACGTATTAATAAACCTTAATGTATGTATATACATACACTAGCGGCCCGACCCAGCTTCGCCTGGGTGCATATATTTTTTGATTCCACTACACACCAAATACATGTTGTTTTTCGTATAAACTCTTGTATGCCTAAACTTGACGTAGCTATCCTACTGTCCGGCTCAATCCCGTCTCATCCGCCTGTTCAGTCTCTTCCCAATCCGTCCCGTCCCTTCTCTTTATTATCCATCCCGTTTTATAACGTGCATTTAAATTTCATCCTAACAAATCTGTGATCTATCCCAGCCCTCTCCCGTACCTTCGATTCTATTGTACCTTCTCTCCACAAACATCCATATATATCTTATACAACGGGCCGTGCAGCAGAAATCGTAATATTTTAATTTCACCACAACTTCAAAACCAAATGTCCAATTTTAATCATTCAAAGACCAAATATTATCAACATAAACTGTACTTATTGATGAAATAATTTATTTTGATAAGGATTAATAGCATGAGTAAAATAAACGCGTTTAAATGTAGTCCCAAAAAAAATTCAAGATTTTTAAATAAAAATGTGGTTGTTGTGCCTCACTCGACATAGATAGGTATAGTGTGTCGCGGACTTTTTTGTAGATATTTATAAGATCTACAATTAATTATAACATTTTATGGTTCTATATTTTGTAGTTTAGGCAGCGTACGCAAAATAAGTAACTTCTTTGGTTGATTTTTTTCAGTTTGTGTCCGAAAAATCCAAATATCTTACGGAACCCTATTTTTTTCCAAAATAAAATATAGTCTATGTTACTCGTGGATAATGTAGCTTTCGAATGGTGAAAGAATTTTTAAAATCGGTCCAGTAGTTTTTGAGCCTATTCATTACAACCAAACAAACAAACAAAGTTTTCCTCTTTATAATATTAGTGTAGATTAACTCACGCTTTTTTTCCCAGATTGGCTATGTAGAGGTGCTACCAGCAAACTCATGTTTCGCTTTGCATGTTCCGTCCCACGATATGATAGGGGGCGAGCCTATCTCCATATCCGGTATATCTTACTCTGGGCTGATAATGAACATAAAAATCTAATACCCTTTTTGACTGACTCGGGATTCGAACCCCAGATTTCAGCGTTACGATTCGTAGTACAACTGCGACACCAAGGCAGTCTTCACATAATCTAATAAATTAATCACGCTCGAGTTATTAGAAATTATTGCCTTAACGACACTTTAATAATAAATCAGTATAATCTCATTATAAAACAGTCACAGATTCATTTATAGGACATAAATGTTTGCACGATAAATCTAACGATAATGAATACACTCGACCCGACTTGGTGCAGTATCTACAAGAAAATAAACATCAAAAACTGTAACGACGGTCGACATCACAATTTCTGCACATTTTCCCGCAATATCGCGAGTTTCTTTGATAATATTTTTATTTTATTTTGCAATGTACAGTGTAGAATCATCCCACATTCAGTAATTCCGTAAAGCTCGAGCGACCAACTTAATCCGAAGTAAGTAAAGTTTATCAAAGTTAGTTAATCACTTGGACTTTCCGCTAAAACAATGCCCCCGAAAGTTGTGTCGCCGTATAAAAAGGACGTTAAAGTTTTAGGCTTAGGTACCTTTCCGGCTCTTGTTAGCTACATAACACCTTTTACTTTGCAGAAATGTCGCCCTTGATAACCGCCCTGTCTTAAATTGTGCCCTTATACAATTCAGTTGAATAGGTATTTGATTTCTTTGTACCTTACCTGTACCTAAATCCGTCCAAATTAATATGACCTACGTTAAAATCTGTAATAATTTTAGTAGTATAATTGCTTTCATGTTGAAGTTAGAGGCCGATTTAGACAATCCACTTAGTTGGGATTTTGTGACAAAAAACGTTATAGTTTTGACTTAACGAAATAATTGTTTATTTTGTATTTTTTCTGCAAGATACTCAACAACACGTGTAGCTTGTCACATGCAATTAATTAGATAAACTTAATTAAATACCTCCAAAGTCACCTACATAGTCCTGACCCCACATTAAGATCAATTAAGTCTTGTGCCGTGGGTATCAGAAACTAGGAGAGACTTTGCGGTCTCACAAACACCCAGACCCGAGATAAATATTTGTGGGCCACACAAACATTTGTGTTAGTGCGGGGATCGAAACTGCGACCTCTTGTTTCACAGTTAGCATCTAATCAACTGCGCCACGGAGGCTGTCAAATCTGGCAATTGAGGAATTAGAATGATATTATATAAATTATCTCTCTCTCTCTCTCTCCTCTAATCGTTCCCTCGATGCTGAGGATCGTGACCCCTGTCACTTGGGCGAGTCTTGGATATCTGAAATATAAATTATACCTGCCATAAATGGTCGCTTACAAACCTTATTTAAATTATTACTACTACTATCCGCATGTATGAATTTGCCTCCATTTAATATTTAACGTTAAATTTGTTACACCTGAGTAAAAACTTACCAAAAAATTTCAAGATGTTTATGAATATGATACTTGTTATTGTACGAACTTTATTTGAACTTAACATACTTTCGCTAAAAGAGATATAATAATGAGTACATTTAAATCAATGAACACTTATGTCCCTTGTAATAAACTGCCAAACAATATGCTCCAAAATGCTCACTATCCACGATTACTTACATACATAAAACAAAATTTTAATTAATTAATGTATAAAGAATATTTGCAGGCATTAAGGGCAGATGATAAATTAACAATAAATAGTACCCTAATTTATTGGAACTCGTTTGAAGAGCTCTGTCGAACTTGGCCGCCACAGAAAAACAAGTGAACGTCGCCCATCAATCATCCCCTAGTTAGGGCCAAGTGCCAAATGAGACAGACTTGTTTTTTCTATACCAACTATTAATAAATTCAGTAGATATTTTCCCATCCATGTTCACATTCAATATCATGTGATCTGTATAAATGTCGGCCGCGACGCTTCATTTGAGCTGGTAGTGATATTAATATATTTTATCAGTCTTCTTCATATACACATACTTACGTCATTTTATTTCTAAAATATACCGGGATTATGTAATTTTATACATTATACTTTGTTATTTTGTATATTGACAAAATTAAAACTTTTCCTTTCTAAGCAAGTTCTATCCTTTACACTTTAGACTGCCCTCTATTTATCCTATTTTTAAATCCATCCCATGGTTGTCTGTAAGACATTGCCTTTCGGCGATAAGACCGCCAATTGTACTTTTTATATTTGTGATTTATGTTTGTATTTGTTTTCCTTTTGTGTGCAATAAAGTGTAAATAAATAAATAAAATAAATAAATAAATGACTTTACTACACTGCACCGTATGGGAAATGCAATGCCGTCCAAATATTTACGGCGGTTGCCACTTGTTGGTCGACACAATTACATATTCATAATATGCTCAGGATGACATCAGAATTCGTGACAATTATATAAATTATTAATTTTGTTTTACATTTTCTGTCACGTGTTTGCCATAAGGACTAAAACGGTAAACCAATTACAGAGTGTATTGTCATCATTACTATCTTGAGCCTCAAGAAGTCTGCTGGGTCACTATCATATAGACCTCCATAATCCTCTTCAATAATTTCACAGTACCTGTAATACATAGTTGAACGAATAAAGGAAGTTGATGCAGGCTGTTTTCGACACGTCTCCGCGGACATACTCAGAATTTTAAGTTAAATATAAGGTGAAATAAAATATATTTGGAGACTGTCCCGCCCTCATACCCACCACTGTAACTCCTGTAAGGAAGGATCAACAGTGGCACGCAATGTAATGACACCGAGCATTGAAGCTCAGCGAGTCACCGGGAATGTCTAACTAGTCTTTAACCCGCAATGAAATTAATCAGAAAGTTAAATTAATAGGAGGAGTTGGAAATAAATTATTGTCCCTCTGTGCAAAATGGGTGACAAAATAATGAACTAAAGAGGTAAAAAACCTCCTAAAAAGAATAAAGTATAGTCTACCGTAGACGACTAACCAATATTAGATCAACTTAAAACATCTTAAGACGCAAGTCGTGCATAGTAGAAAGTCATAAATTTTAACCAGTATTTTATATCGAAGTATGATGATTGGCTTGGAAACTGCATCCCTTTCCATCAAACGGTATTGATCTAGTCATTGTGTGAGAAACAATCGCTCTAACCACTCCAATGCAGCGTGGAGTGCGCTCTTCAATGTAATTCACAGCCAATAACTAGTGTTGCCAATCTTCCATCAACTCTCGTATACTATTTATGGGTTTTTATACAATTATACTTTATCACAACTGTATCTGTAAGTAGCTAATGTTGCCAATCTTATCATCCAGTCTGGAATATTGTTGGTAAAAAAACCTTGTGTCATCATAAAGGTTGATAACATTTTGAAACTAATTGTTTTATCCCATTATATAATGAGATTTTTATGTTACATTAGAAGAAATATGATTAAGGTTGGAATATAAACTGACGAGATATAGTTTCGTCTCACCTGTCAACAAAAATTATGTTGACTTACTTAACCTTCCTATACCCGCGTATTGGTCTGTCAGACCGACACCGTTTCGGTTTGCGTCTTTTTCCTATGAACGGAAAATGTTAGCACATTGGGCTTTTAATCGTAAATTAAATTTTAATGTAGTTATAATGATAGATATTTATTTAGTAAACGTTAGAACTATCGGGTCCGAGAGACCGACGCGGGTATATGTGTTATTGTATTTGACGCGGGTATAGGAAGGTTAAAGCTGTATTTTGCGCCTATTTTGGTAACAACACCTTTGAGAAAATCCAGTTTGTGGTGTTCAACTTTATCAAAACCCTATTTCACATATTATATTGCTACACATTTATTTCCTGTATTTTTCTCCAGTAAGTCGGCAACTCTTATTATTATGTTAGTCCTTGTTACTCGTGTATTGTTGCTTTAAACTGCATTTGATTGCGTATTGTCAACAAATACTCCAAGATTCGTTGTTGATAGATCAGAGTTTAATTTAATAGAATACAATATAGAAAAGTTATTGGTCTCTTTTTATATTTGGAACTAAAATTGTTCTTTAAAAATACATTTTGATCTAATATGTCTGCACATTGGCTTATCACCGTTTTTCATAGCAATAATTTTGTCAGTGGATTGACACAGAATTGAAATAAATACAGTATTCATTTTATAACATGTACTGAGCTACGTCTACTTGCTAGTATGTAGGGGAAGAGCAGGCAAGATCGAATACTTCACTTAATTATGCAAAAAACACATAATATACAACGCAGTAAACATATTTTAGTTTTATTTACTAAATATACAATCTGTAAGGAATTACTTAGCAAAAATGAAAAAATAAACAATTTTACCCCCACCCTGTGGGCAAGATGGGATAATTATATAGGATATCCGTATATTTTACAATGGGCGCAACATAAATGACCATCTTCTGGGCCTTTAATAATTCACGTACTCAACTTAACACGTTTAACACTGAAACAAATCTACAGTGATCAAACTGCTTGATACATAGGTAGGTTTCTGAATTTCGATTTAAAGTTCAGATACGAATTTCACATTTAGTTGAGGCCTAGCTTAATCATTTAATTTTAGCTTAAAATGTGGCAATCTGAATCTTTTCTTTAGTCCATGAATTTACATTATACATATTATTACACTATTGTAATAATAATATGACGTTATTATGTACATAATGCAGTACTTATTAAGTATATCAATAAAACCTTTAATAACTTATTGCAATAAAAATGCTGTATTTCTCAAATTTCGATAACACAATTCAACATAATTTATATGAGAAATGCAGATAAAAGTAACATTAATAACATAAACTGAGCCTCTAAATAAAATCCTTTTGAACGGAAACAAAGAGCATAAAACAGCCGTTTATTAAAAAGTTCATGTGAAAATATTTGGTTTATGAAGCGGCGAAAAGTTAAGTGTTATCACAGAATACTGAGGTCGCCCCTTATAAATACAAACGCTTTCAGATATTTTCGTTCTTTTAATAAGAGTATATTTTTTCATGTTCGATATTACTGCCGAGGGATACGTTTCATATTCGACGTGGATTATTTATATATGGATTTTTGCTAGCCTGTAATATATGATTTCGCAAATTCACGCTACATTTTGAACTGTGATGGCTCAGCGGGGAGTAAATCCAATTTTAACCCTGGAGAGCACAATTCAGACATGTTAGGACGTTGCAAATCAACTTTATTCTATTTTCAAACATTACTTTGTATTCGACTATTTTAATAATTATTAACTAGATAGACGTATGTAGGTCGCAAACACATCGATGTATGTGTATAATCTACACGCGATAATTAAGTTAATATCCGATGGGGAGTTGAGATATTAAAATTGAAAATTAGCGTGGTGGCTTACACAATTTATGGTAACCTACTTATGTAAAAATAGACTCGACATCTTTAATTGAAAATCCTTGTTTTTATTTAGTATACTAAATAAACACAACTAACAAAGCAAAGTATTAGCCATCTGCTGTATACATAATACAATTTTTGAACCTATTTTTGTATTTGTATTAGATATTCCCATAGTAGACGCAAAGGCAACACCCTCAATTGTATCATATGTTTCCGCCGCATTGTACTCGTAATACCGTTCAAAAGATGATTGTGAATCAAGTGCTAAAACACCAAGCCTACAAGGTTCCCGGCGTGGCTTTACAGTTACAAGAGGAGCCACAGCTCAACATGTTGACTTCACACGAGGGCACTCGAGATTTTAGCCGCTCCCAATCGCAGATTTACAACCGCGATACAAAGTGAAGTGTAAGTACGTACTTATGGAGTAATAATGTGTTAAAAGTGCTCTATTATGTCACTTTTCACAATACGTTTATGCAAAAACACACGCACTTTGTACGTGGGTAAAAGTCGGGAACCAGTTTTAAAAAATCTTAGTACTTAAGTGCCTGGTGGCCTGTTGGTATACGGACCAGACGCGGCTGCCAACATGTTCACGGTGGTCGCAGGTTCGAATGACATGACACACCTCTGTCATTTCGGATTCCTGTGTGTATTGATAGTCAATCACTACGCACTAAAACGGTGACGGAAAACATCGTGAGGAAACCTGCATACCATAGCGATTTAGAAAAATTTATATGGTATGTAAAGTTCGCCAACCTGCATTAGGCCAGCGTGGTGGACTGTATGGCCTAACCACTCTCAATTGTACTATCGATTGTAGAGGAGGGCCGTGCCCTGCAGTGGGACGTAAATGGTAAATACGATACAGTATTTATATCGGAAAATCGCATTTAATATACGTTTGTTTAGTCACAAATCTGTCTGTTTACGATGTGCGAGGCATATAAGGAAATTCTGTATTTCAATATCTCTCCGGCAGAAATTGAAATTCAAATCGACTCCTGGTTGCTGAACTGAACTTTATTTCTACAAAATGTGCCTTATGTGTTACGTCCGGGAAAAAACCCATCTTCATGTCAAAATTAATTGAAAACGGTTTCGCATTTTCAGCGCCTGAGTAACAAATAAATATGCAAAAAGGTTTAACGATTCCTTGCCTAGATTTTGCAAAGGTCAATCAGTTTGACTGTGTATTTGTAAAACTTACACTAAATGTTAAGGAATAGATAAAAATACTCATTATCTTAGTCACATTAAGGTTTTCTTGAAATAAAAAACGAATTGAAAAAAGCTAACTTTAAATGAGAACAAACCAGTTCCTTGGACAAAAGACTGGACAAAGGGCACGTTTTACGAGGAAAATTTTCCAAATTGACATCATTAATTTTCAGGAGGCAAGAGACAGTAGGCGCAACCTCATAGAGAACAAGAATGAAAGAACCCCTTCGCCCTTAAAATTTACTCAATTTTCATTCTGAAGTTTGTAAAATAAACGCAAAGTTTGATCATTAATGTCAATGCATATTCAGAACGTCGACGCATACAATATTAATTGTCGTTTGAATGTGTGCTGTGTACACACATCAACTGAAGTATGTTGATTTTATTTTAACATCAAAAATTTTAGCTCGTAATGGAATATTTCTCATGTAAAATATATTTTACGTAAACTTATATCGCTTTCCGTGAAGTGTTGTATGCGGGTGAATCCCGGATGCATTATGAGCACACTTACCGTCATTATCCGTTCTACAACGTGACAAATGTGTTATGTGAACATACCTGCTGCTGGCAGACACATGATTTATTTATGTTACGTACGTACAAGATAAAACGCCTCCATGTTAAAGTGATCTACGAGTAGTTCTAGCACTTATTTCCAGATTTTTTATCCATTTATCATTTATCTGTGGATTATATCTGTATCTGTATCTGTATCAGCCCATCTACGTCCCACTGCAGGGCACGGGCCTATTCTTCAATCGAGAGTACGATTGAGAGTGGTAAGGCCATATAGTCCACCACGCTGGCCTAGTGCGGGTTGGCGGACTTACACACTATAGAAATTCTTATAAATCGCTATGGTATGCAGGTTTCCTCACGATATTTTCCTTCACCGTTTTAGTGCGTGGTGATTGACTATCAATACACACATGACTCCGAAAAGTCAGAGGTGTGCCCTGGGATTTGAACCCGCGACCACCGTGAACATGTTGGCAGCCGCGTCTGGTCCGTTTACCAACAGGCCACCACGCACTTCACACTTGTGGATTATAATCTATATCTAATTATATAAAAACAGATCATACAATAAAAACAAAGGCGTCACTTTCTTGTGTCTACTTACACTTTTAAGTCATACAACGAAAAGCTTATTTTACGCTACTAGCATTGTAGAATCATACACGCAATTGTCAAAGATGGAGCGTACACCAATATCTACGATTTAATGGCATTGTTACGACAATCAAGCTTTCACAATGGTATTACTGAAACTATTTTAGTTACGTATTCCACTGTGCACGTTCTTACGAGGTAATGACATGGCTCAGCTACAAACCGAGACACGTATATTGCCGACGCCTTTGGATCGCGCCCGCTGCGTGATCCGCTTTGCTAATTAACAAGCAAGTTTTCCGGTTACCGCTCTCTGGAAGATACAGCATACTTGAACAACAAATAGTTACTTGTATTTCTATGTAAGATGTAATAAATTGCAAGATAAAGGATTATCCGGATAAACATTTGTCATTTTGCCAAGATGGAGATATCGTCTAAAAAAATACGGAAGATAAGTGGGAGGATCCATAAGTTTTTCTGTCGTAATTCGTTTTCTGTCATGATAAGTGGTGGACGGCTGGGCGCAAACATTTGATTTGTTTTTATAAGATTTACATTGGCATCTCTCTGATGTTGTTTCACGGTGATCTTAGTTGTCATTTATGTCGATACTTTCCCAAGTGTATAATTCTATAGCTGCTGAAATAATCCTCTTCGTTTTGTTTTTGTTTCATAATATTTACTTAAGTTTTGTTTATCTTCGTCAACTTTACCGCAAATGAATCAACTAATTGGCAAAGTAATTTGCACAAACCGACAGTAAAATAACGGAGCACAATTTGCACTTTCACAGATCTAGCTGGAATATGGCGCTCGCGAGGACAATTAGTGTCGCCAGAGGTTGACATTTCAAGTTATTTATACTCGTATAACTACAAGTAGTAGCACAATTGTTTATCTTCTCTCTACTATTGCAAAATATAAAATAAATTGCTTTAGGCACAGGAAGAATCTCCATGTTGGAAACGACCTGCATCCAGTGTTTGCCCACAACCTCTATCGAAATATTAGGTGAATATTTGTTGGAATAATAAGAAATTATGCTTTGATCCTAGATGTATATTTGAATTAAAATGAAATTTTAACCTAAATCACTACTGCGAGTTCAGATGCATAACCTAACTAAAAAAAGCTGGTAGGTTAACATTACACAAATGTCGAGGTTTATTTGCGTGAATATAAAGAACAGAAAAAGCAAACTATGTTGACCGCATCAAGAAAATTCTCGTAATTTGTTATAGAAAATAGTTTTAGAGCAATATAAATAGCTATTCCATTGAGCAATCCGATCAATAAACCAATTTAACGCTCGCAGACGCTTAGCGAGAACAAAAACAACTTTTCTTTGATGCTAATTTGTAGCGATTTGCTTATTTTGCGCATTGTTAAACTTCAAAGCGGGATTCACACTTATTGATTGGTTCTCTATTACGCCCCGATGGGGAACTAACTTGATATTTTTGCTTTCAGGTGCGGGAACGTCGATAAAGAAGAAATAGTGCCGTCGATGTAACTTAAAAGAGCTCCAAATTGGCATTTCGGATCTTACAACCGGACCAATGATGGCGATACCGAGTAAGTCTATTTGAAATATATTAATTAGCTTTTCAAACATCTGAAATAATAATAATAATAATAATAAAAGCATTTGACTCCGTACCACATAGTAAGCATTTGACTCCGTACCACATAGTTGGTTAATTCATATCCTACACATATATAAAATTCACCCCACATTAATAGAGTACTTACGTTATACAATGCAGAATTGGCGAACTAAATTAAAAGCAGGAAACGGGTCTCATTTTACTGAAACCGACAACATACCCATTAGACGAGGTATATTTCAAGGAGACGCCCTCAGCCCTCTTTGGTTTTGCCTTGCTTTAAATCCGCTCTCAAATCTTCTAAATCGCACCAATCTAGGAATTTCCACTTCTAATAGCCATTTAATATCTACATTCAAGCTTAGTCATCTCATGTACATGGATGACATTAAATTATATAGTAACAATATTATCTCTCTTCACCAACTTGCCGATCTTACCCAACAGTTCTCTAAGGATATTTTTATGACATTTGGCATAGATAAATGTAAAACATATACTTTTAAACAAGGTAAATTACAATTAAAAGATTACACAATAAATACAGGAGAACAGATGGAAGCCCTAAACTCTGGTGAAACTTATAAATACCTCGGTTTCCAACAAGATAGACAGATCCGCGAAAAATATACGAAAACTGAACTCACCCGCAAATTTAAACACAGACTTGGATCTGTGCTTAAAACCCAGCTTAACTCAATAAATACAGTAAAAGCTATTAATTCCTACGCAATCCCCATATTAACCTACTCTTTCGGTGTCGTGAAATGGTCTAAAACGGAACTAAAAAACTTGCAGCGTGTCATAAACACCTCAATGACAAAACACCGAAAGCACCATCCGCGGTCCTGCACCCAACGTCTAACCCTCCCCCGAGAAGAGGGAGGCAGGGGAATTATAGACGTAGCTAATTTACACAATAGGCAAATAATCAGACTCCGAAATTTTTTCTACGACCGTGCAATAGACTCAACTTTACATAAACACATAGTAGAAGCCGACAAACAGCTCACACCTTTAAATCTATACAATAGAAGTTGTCAAAATAATGAACGCCTTACAGACAACAAAGAAAAAATAGCAACTTGGACTCAGAAGTCTCTACACGGGAGACATCGACACGACCTCCAGCAACCACATGTCGACTTGGTAGCGTCGAACGCGTGGCTGAGGCGAGGCGATCTCTTCCCAGAGACAGTGGGTTTCATGCTTGCTATTCAGGACCAGGTTATTGATACAAAAAACTACCAAAAGCATATTATTCATAGACCTAATATAATAGATACATGCCGACACTGTCATAACTCCCCCGAAACTATACAGCACATTACCGGAGCATGCAAATCCATAGCCCAGAGTGACTACAAACACCGCCATGATCAAGTTGCAGCGATAGTCCATCAAAACCTTGCTTATCAATATAAATTAGTGCCTGAAAAGTTGCCGTACTATAAATACAAACCAGAATCAGTATTAGAAAATAATAAATGCCGAATTTACTGGGACAGAACAATAGTAACAGATAAAACTATCCATAATAACAGACCAGATATAACAGTTTTAGACAAAGAAGCCATGACCGTGTACATAATAGATATTGCAATATGTAACACACACAATTTAAATAATACTCATACTGAAAAGATCTCTAAGTACACTGACCTTGCCATTGAAATAAAAACTCAATGGAAAATTAACAAAACCAAAACTGTCCCAATAATACTTTCGTCTACTGGAGTCATACCACATACCCTTCACAATAGCCTTAAGATACTTAATATGCACGAATCCACCTACATGCTCCTGCAGAAAGCAGTTATCCTAAATACATGCCGTTTAGTTAGAAAATTCCTATCCAACAATAATTAATTAGTTTAAAATTAAACCCACACAACTAAGCCTTTGGCTTCGGCCTGGCTATAGTTGATTTGCCTTCCAAATATGGAAGAGAATTAAAATTTAAAACAAGTATAATAATAATAATAATAGCCCTCTTAAAAACCAACCACACGTCCGGATCGACCACCTGATCACGTGGGGGGCGGACACACGATAATAAAAGCACTGGCGTGGCTAACGTGGCTCTGGTAACCCATTAAATAATATGGAGACTAGATTAAAGAAGAAAATGAGAGGGCCGCTTCCCGGGGGCGATCGCCGGGGCACACCTGGAGCTGACGCTGGGTGTTCCAGCATACGAACCGTCAGCGGTGAGGAGTTGAATAGGCGGGCTCCCACCGGGTCACCCGAAAATACTACAGCCAACGTACAGAACCAACTGACTGACAACCCACCGCAAAGTCCAACATCATCAGTAACAGAACCTTATAGCCCTAGTACGACATCTTATGCACCAAGTGCATCTGATGAAGAATATCAAATCGATATTACCCCCCTGATACCAGCTGCCAGTGATACGCGGGAGGCAATTAATTCCTTTCTACCCGCGTCCACCAAAGCTGGAAAAGTAAGAATGCGTATAAAATGGACGATGGATGTCAATATATTTATAATGCGTTCTTACTATCTCATAACTAAACTAGAGACAGACTTGACGACTTATAGGAAGACATTGCATAAACTTTTTGTAGATAAGTACCCTGGTGTAAATGTAACGGAACAAAGAATATCTGACCAAAGACGTGTAATAATTAAAAACAAATATTTATCTGAAGACATATTGAATAGAATTAAAGAAGAAGTTAGACTAGAATTAGAACAGGACAATCTTTCAACATCTCCCTCTCATACACCAGCCCTTTCTTATACAAATATACAGAGAACGCGTGATATACTAACATCACCTAATAACTTAATGGAATCAATAGACTCGTACATGCCAAATAACCCACCTGAGTACTCGATACCGTCTCTCACTCAAACACTTACAACAGACACTCGTGATAATGCCTCAATCGTTAATGCATTTTTGCCTGATGGTACTACGCAAAGGCTCAATGACGAATTACAGTCTACCCTCATAAAATATACTGGTACGGATCCTACACTAAGACCTAAACTTGCAAAATTAAAATATTGTAGAAAACTAACAAAACTTTTATACATATTCAATAATAACATACTCAACCGATTCCTAACACCAGAATTGGACTTGTTAGGTATACACACTCTTGTTTACTGTACTGCCATGGTTATCACTAAAGAACTAGGCTATAATATTTCCGATAACTCAGAACACCGGTCTCAAAGTACGAGAATTAAGCCAGAATGGCAGAGGCGTCTCGAGAATAACATTTCACAGCTGAGAGCTGATATAGGAAGATTGACCCAATACACCCGGGGCATCAGATCGAGGAAAGTAGTAAAAAGAGTAGAAGACATATTTAGAAATAACAGAATACACACTAGGCATGAAAATGATAACAGTTCCCTAGAAGAAGTTTTAGATACACTGAAACAAAAATTAGCTCTTAAAGCTCACAGACTAGCAAGATATACTAAAGGGTTAAAAAGACAGCAACAGAATAACTTATTTGAAACGAACGAAAAAATATTCTATAGACAGCTCAGATCAAAAAATAATAATAGTAGCGATAATATCTCTGAAATACCAGCAAAAGAACAGTTAGAAGAATTTTGGTCAGATATCTGGGAGAAAACAGCCTTACACAATGCTGAAGCGCCATGGATAAAACAAGAAGAAGATGAATGGAACTGTGTCGATGAAATGGAGTTCAGTGAAATAACAGCGGAAGAAATATCAGTTATTACATCAAAGCTACATAATTGGAAAAGTGCAGGAATAGATAATGTACACAATTTTTGGTTTAAAAAATTAAATATTTTACATAGTTGTTTAGCGAAAAACTTTTCAGATATTTTATTGGGTAAACAACCCATACCCTGTTTTATTTCTAAAGGTATTACGTATATGATTCCGAAAAGCAAAAATACTCAGAATCCGTCACAATACAGACCGATAACTTGCTTACCTACAATTTATAAAATCCTGACATCAACAATTACTAAAAGAATTAATACACATCTTGAAACAAATAAAATATTAGCAGAAGAACAAAAGGGATGCAGACGGAACCATATGGGGTGCAAAGAACAATTAATTATTGATTCTACTATCCTAAAACAGGCTAACTCTAAAAAACACAACCTACATTGCACATATATTGATTACAAGAAAGCTTTTGATAGTATTCCACATTCATGGTTGCTTAAAGTGTTACAGATATACAAAATTAATCCGGTTATAATAAAGTTTCTAAAAGAAGTTATGGAGCAGTGGAAGACTACACTATATCTTAAAAATAACAACCAATTAATAACCACTAGGGAAATTGCTATAAGAAAAGGAATTTACCAGGGAGATTCTTTGAGCCCCATATGGTTCTGTATTGCTATGAACCCTTTATCAAATTTGTTAAAAAGAACACAAAAAGGTATCACGCTTAAATGCTCTACACAAAATACAATTCTATCACATTTAATTTATATGGACGATATAAAATTATACGCAAAAAACTCAAAGGACATGAAAGATTTAATAGACATCACAGCTAAATTTAGTAACGATATTAATATGCAATTTGGGTATGAGAAATGCAAGACAATACATATTAAAAAAGGTAAGGTAGAGCCCGGAGATTATATTATGCATGTAGATCAAATTATATCGTCTATGGAATCCGATGAACAATATAAATACTTAGGATATTATCAGGCACAGCAGTTGGATCATATTAAGTTAAAAGAAAAACTATCTATAGAATATAAAAGCCGAGTAAACAGTATTTGTAAAAGTCAACTAACAGGTAAACGTCTCATTAAAGCTATTAATACATTCGCCATCCCCGTGTTAACTTATTCTTTCGGTATAATAAAATGGACAAAAACAGATATTAATAACCTTGAAATTAAAATCCGGACTACTCTTACTAAACACAATCATTTGCACCCGAAATCTGCAATAGAAAGGCTGACTTTAAAAAGGAAATATGGCGGCAGAGGGCTTATCGACTTGCAAACATTGTGGAAGAATCAGATCGATAATCTGAGATCTTACTTTTACCGAAAAGCAAATGACAGTCTATTACACAAATCTATAGTCGAAAATGATACCAAATATACGCCTCTAAATTTATCAGAAACGCAAACAAGTAATAGAGTTACATCGTCAGATAAAGAAAAGATAGATCGCTGGAAAGCTAAAACACTGCATGGTCGACACCCCCATGATCTTGAGCAAGCTCATATTGACGCAGAAGCTTCGAACAAGTGGCTAAGTAACGCTAATCTTTTCCCTGAAACCGAAGGTTTTATAATAGCTATTCAAGATCAGATTATTAATACCCGAAACTATAAGAAATATATTATTAAAGACCCCAATACTACTGACGATAAATGCCGCAAATGCCATAGAGACTCAGAAACCATTCAGCATATCACAGGAGCTTGCCCTACACTCACTCAAACCGATTACACTCACAGACATAATCAAGTTGTTAATATAATACATCAGAAGTTAGCCACAAAATATAATTTAATCCAAGATAATAACACGTATACGCCATATTATAAATACACACCAAATCCCGTGTTAGAGAATAACAATTATAAAATGTACTATGACCGCGCAATACTTACCGATAAAACTATCCATTACAATAGACCGGACATAACACTGCAAGATAAACTTAATAAAATCACATATATTGTAGACATAGCGATCCCAAATACCCATAATCTTTTGAAAACTATAACCGAAAAAATTAGTAAATACACTGAACTTAAGGAGGAAATAGCTAGGATATGGCGAATGGAAAAGGTATACATAGTGCCAATAGTAATATCTTCCACAGGAGTCATCCCTAATTACTTACACCATAGCCTAAAGTTACTTAGCCTATCCCCACACACCTATAATTTGCTACAAAAGGCGGCAATTTTGAATACTTGCCGAATAGTCAGGAAGTTTATGCAATGTGACAACCCGGAACCTGACGTCACATTACAAGCCCAGTCTTAAGTAATGGTTACTTGGCTCTGGCCCGTAACCATTATAAACAACCAGGTAAAACTGAGTTATCCTTAGGCTACAAAAAAATAATAATAATAATAATAACGTTGGCGCCTTAGCAATAAGCACCGAATTTTTGTATAATGATCACTTCCAAAGTTCCGTTATGTCACGTTGTATGAACAGCTTTGTCTTATTTCTTATTTGAAAGACCAGCCAACAATTATTTACACTGAAACATGTCTTATAATATAACTAGGCGATTAACAACTATTTAAGCGTAACAATCTCTTATAGTAGATAGGTCACTCACATATGTAAATTATATTAATAACAGAATAAATATTTAGTAAAACCCAACAAACTAAAATAACAATTTTATTTAAATTCAATAGTAGGCAAAAATAAAGATTAAAACCATTTCATCCAAAAAGTTCAAATGAATGTACAAATAAAACTCTTCTATAATAATTATTTTATAAAATATTTGTAGAGTGTTATGTGTACAATATTCATCAAAATATATTTTTACACATGGCTTTATAGCTCCAAATTTACGGCAAATGGGAAATCCAAAAGATAAGACTTGCTGACCTTCCCTTACATCTCATTTAAATATTATTTTTGCAAACGTTTCCATTTCACTGACTGGAAAGTTGATAATAAATGTTGCTGTTTTTTATTCAATTATGAAAACTGTTTTTCAAAAGTCATACTGATTTAAGCTGCAAATTATATATTCCACACTGATTTGCAAATGTTTCTTTAATTCCCACATTTAAACACGCCGGGTATAGATTGTCTTACTCCAGAACTCCCTACAAGTCATACATAGTCATATATAATATAATATGTGAAGATATATGTAATTGTTTGTGTGCAGGACGAATATGGCTGCGCTCCGGTGCAGTAGTGCTTGTGGTGCCGGGGGTCACTTACGCCCGGGTGGCTGGCAAGATGGGCGGCTACTCCAACAAGATGGGAGGTTGTTCCACTTTATATACTCTACTAACTACATTACAGCGTAACTGGTAACTACTAAAAGCCTGCGATCTCAAGTGAGGGGGCATTTAACAACTTCTAACCCTTCCTCAAAGTTTAGGTGAAAAATAACCAAATAGCAAAGGAAATATTACTCGAACGCTCGCGAACTTCGGTTTTCAATTTCCAAATTTGAATAACAAAGTGAATAATATTTGAAACCGGTACATTGTACAATGGAAGTTGTTCAAGGCGCTCTTATGTAAATAATTTCTTTGCGAAAAATGCTACCGCCTCTGTGCACACGAAATAATTGAATTGTGTGTGCGGGGTGTGTGTTTACCTTCCCGTCTGTAATTCAATTTATTACAGCGCCCTATAAGCGAGCGTTTCGTAGCTAAACACGTGGATTACCTTCATTGTATATGGCGTCTCAGTCATCTAATTACTTATAATCTGGAAACAATATATCCGCATACATAATGTGATTTAGTATCTATGCAAGTATCCTCAAACTAAGCAAATTAATAAACGTAAGGGACGTAATGTACCTGAATATATGTATTTAATACTAAAACCTCAACGAGATAAAAAGAAAGGTGGATCACGTTTAAAAAAATTCTAAGTTTTCTTTAATATTTATAATTAAAATATATTTTAATGAGAATATAGTATAAGTATGATGATGATGCTATTTTATCTTCAGCTATAAGTATTTTGTCCTCACCAAAAGCAATGCAAAAAATACGTTAAGTATTTAAACAAGTCATGACAATGAGAAAATGAGCCTTTTGAGTTTCGCATTCTTTATTGCTACATTATACAACAGAAAACAAAAGACTAAAATACATTTTACGTCGAAATCTACATTAATGCCGGAGAAAGATTGAATTACTAAGCGAAATACAATTGCCAGCATTTCTCTAACGAGTATCTTTAAACGCCTGGATATAAAGGGAATTTTATTTCAAATGTTTTTGAATATTTAGAAAACCTATTACATTACAGATAAAATTGTTACAATATTACTGTAGATTATTTTAATTAAACATAAAAACTCTGCTTTAATATACGTGAATGAATGATAATCCTGTTTGATATACGGAAACAATATTCACCCTCAGGGTTTCGCTCTAAAAAAGGATCCATTAATGGAATTTATGCTCAATTTTCAGATCCTTTTAGCGCTGCCTACATTTCAATAATCCGAAGTGTGAATTTGAAATGGAATCTTACTGTGAGCGTGTACATCAGTACAATGGTTAGTTGGCTAATCAAGATCGTCGATCTTAACCCAAATCTATTGAGGCGTGACGACGAGATTGATTAACAAACTGCCGATTCAAAGTAAAGTAGCATTTCCGCATTTCAATGTTTAGCCAGCGCAATCGGATTTCTCTGACTAAGAAAACAAGAACGCTCGTCTCAATGGAGCCTCTTTATTGGTTGGTAAATTCTGTTATGAACTATGATATAATAAATGGTTTAGCAAAATCAATTTTAACATTATTATGTTTTATTGTATAATTAAGTATATTAACATCATTTAAACATTTATCATGTTTGTAACAAAACTAACTTTTGCCTTTATTCTTCGTGTGCGTGATTAACTTTATTGACAATGAATACTCCCATATAAATACCGCCCAGTTCGAGACATGAATTGTACCATCAAGCTCCATTTTTAAGTGATCTTTGTGCCAACGGAACCCAAAATATTTTATACATAAAAAATCTAATAAGCTCAACTACCCACATTTTAAAAAAATAACTTAATATGTTATGGGTTTTATTTTTTTGTGCGGGACCCTAATTTGTTTTCTGAAATAAAAGTAGTCTAAGTTACTCCCGGAAAAATTTGCTATCTATCCCGTCAAAATCGGTCCATCTGTTCTTGAGATTTGCGTTTACTAACAGAAAACAGACTGACAAAAAATATTTAAGTTTATTTTCGGCATTGGTGTCATGTAAATAACGATATGTAGCTTTAATTGAAATGTTATTTTCACTTTACAAACAGACACTACAATTTTATTTATACGTATAGATGTAGACAGAATAGATTAATTATAGTTAATTAAAAGTACTTGATAGCTTACGTATTCGTAATTAAAACCAGCAAATTGATAGTGCGCTGACTTTACCACATTAACGTACATGTGACGTTAGCCGCTTGTTTTAAACAAGATAAAGCTAAGTACATATTATGTATAAATGTTTTAATTCTCTCTAATTTTTATTAATATCGCATTTAATATGTATTTAAACTATATTTTATTAAGTTAATCAAGTATTTTCCCTATAACTTTAAATTAATATGATAAGAATAACAAATAACATTAAAACTTAGAAACAATGGCATATTCCGAACAATTGAGACTCTACGAACCAAGCACGGTAAATAATTTTATTGCTGAAAAATTCGTGCATTTTCCGTAACCTTCTGAACTTTGAACACATTTTTCCATATACGGTACTAATGGGATCAGATTTCACAATAAAATGGTATCCCGAACATTCCTACCTATTTTTAAATCTATAGAAATTTTTGTAGCTTCACTACTTTTTTGGTATTTATTTGGTATACATTAGAGGAAGCCAAAATTAAGCACAAGGCGAAGCGCTCTTCCCACGGTGTCAAGTGTCGTAAGTCGGCCCATACTACTAGAGACTGTGCCGCCCTCACACCCGCCACTGCAACTCCTGTAAGCCAGGATCAACAGTGGCACGCATTTTAATGAAACCGAGAGTTGAAACTCGGCGAGTCTCCACACTACACCAATTTATGCTCGGTTCGTGCTCGCGTCCTCTAGCGTAGACCCTTTTTTTTTTCTCGCGAGGTAAATCCCTTTACGGACCATCCCGCCCCCGAAGGGGCGAGGGTGTGTCGGACTCACCGGTGCGCCTTCCGGCCCAGCGAGACGTGATGCTGGGTCGGGTCCCTATTGTAGTCTGCGCACCGAAATACCAACTAAAAACCCCGCGTTGGCCACCATCGGTGCACTTTGGAGACGGCCCCGGGATACCGCTCAACAGACGCGCCAGGACCGCCTCCACGTACACTGCCGCTTACAGCGACGCGGCTTTTTGACACTTGTAGCGCTACGTCTCGGGGGCCGCCAGGATAGGGAAGGCGGCCCCGTGTGGCCTCTGCGGCGCCGGGTTAGTTGGCGTCGGGAGCGGGATCGTTCCGCTCACGATCCCGCTCGGCGCTCTCCTTCTGCAACATGATCCTCTAGCGTAGACCCAGCTTAATGTTACTTGTTTCGAGACTACGTCAGTTTGACGTCACCATCGTGTCCGCTAGGTGCATTAGCAGTTTGCGAAGCAAATAACAAAAACATAAAAAAAACACGTGAATTATCGAAAAGAGAAACCTGTTAAATTCACGTCGATTTTAAATATTCTACAATTTATTCAGTATTCATTAACTAACTATAGATAATTAATGTAATTAAATATACTGAATTGTGAGTAAAGGTTACATAGGGTATTATATAGGCCTACCATAACGTCTTTAAAAATTAAAGGGTTTACATTATTATTCTAGGAAAAACAATGAATTTAGGATCCAAATACGATAGGAAAAAAATACGTCACTTTTACTGTCGCAAAATTTTTAGTTGCATTTTGACTTAAGTCACTATAACTACCACCCGGCTTCGTTTTCGGTAGCAGTCTTGATATACCCTGTATAGCTACGCCTAATTTAGTGGAACAGCGCAACTGTTAACTTTAGGAATGTCTTACGCTTACAAAAATAGATATACGGCGACATATTTGAAGCGCGAAAATTTATTTGACTTCCCGAGGACTGGAGTACCGAGCGGAATTGACGGTTCAAGTACACATTGCTCTTCAAACAATCCATTAAATGCAAACAACGAGGACAACACAGCAAGACTTTGTTTTACTATTTATTGCACTGAAAAAAATTTTTGTGATTCCGAACTACATTGATCTGGGGCGAATAGGGAATACGGAAGCGGAAGTAATTACTTATTAAGGAACAGTTATAGATATTCATTAAACGTAATTATATGATTTGAGATATTGTTAGTCAAATACAAACACGTTATAAAATAATGAAACAGGTGCCCAAATAATAAAAATAAAATCAAAATGATGTCAATATTATTATGTTATGTATTAAGTAATACCTAAAAAAATAAATGATATTAGAAACCAAAAGAAAAAAAGGTAACGTAAGATATGCTATTTTAGATATTATTTACTATTTATAATACGTAAATAGTAACACAAACCAGCGACCCAAAAAACTTCGTCTTTGAATTCATTTTTCGATTAATTTACTACTTCACCTATTTGAATTTCCTAAAATATTTTATTTAGAACAACTGGTCGGTCCTCAAAACATTGTTATAAATTCTACAGTCTCCAAGCGCAGTTGGTTAGACGCAATTTGCAAAACGAGAAGCCGCGGGATAGATCCTCGCACCGAAACAAATATTTGTGTAAACCACAGATATTTCTTCGGGTCTGGGTGTTTGTGAAACCGAAATTGTCTCTTAGTTTCTGATACCCACTATACAAGACTCGATCTTAGTGTGAGGTCAGGACTATGGATGAGACTGTTGGGTGTATTTATAACATTTAAACAATTAAAGAAATAGAAGGGCAAGAGTAGTTAATTAATAATTGGGAGTATAGAAAATAACTTGTGTTTCATATGTGAAGAAACGCTTAATACTGAATCATCCTAAAGTTGGAGCGCTTTTCTTGCTCAATTTTCAATCACCGTTAGAAGGTAAAAGGGTTTTTATGTTTGTATAAAGGCTTTCTTGCTCCCAATAACTTAGTTTTATTTTACAAACTTTGTGACCGAAGTTTATAAAGTAGTAAATTGAAACCGACACCGGTCCATACTTTTTATTTTAAGCGACTTATGAAATGCTTGTATCACCCAACTTCTCTCTTATTAAAATAATTAATTAATTTGGACAAACATTTTTATATTGCATACAAAGAAAATTGCACAATGATGGCTGATATTAAAAATAGTAATTCTCATAATTAAAATTCTCCATGGTGGTTCATCATATGGATTATGAATGGGATGGATAAAAAACGGCTTGCATAAGAATTACCCATCGAATGAGGACAGAAGGGGACTCTCAAAGATTACTTATCTAGATCAAAGAGATTAGCTTTTCCGAAAAAGATAAGTCGGGAATCAGGAGTGCCCTTAACGGAAGAGCATACGTAAAAAGGCTGTTCGGTAGTCTCTGCTACTGTGGGATGAATGTGACCCGTATATGTACATATACCGGATATATCCAGACTGCGACGGAAATCGAAGTCAAGTGGTTTTATTAGCGACTGTAGACACAATGCAACTATATCGCAAATAAAAGCGAAGAATTGTTTCGTAATTTTTTTATCTATCGTCATGTTAGCCTCGATATGATTGTCTTAATATACTTTACCTAACATAAATAATTTCAATATTATGTCCTAAAAATAATATTTCTCTTGTAAATTATAAGTTTAAACGCAGAACAGTGAATTGATATATAACAACAAACAACGTCTAACAAGCCATTAGAGAGCTATCTCATTATCAGTAGATTAATGCGAGGCTGTAACATTTATGATAATTAATATAGCCCACAGGGATAGCAATTAAGCAGACGCTTGTGCTGTTAGAAATTATTTAATTACGCATTTTATGTAGTTAATAGTGTCGAATGACGTTATTAAATTATTTTTATGGACTATTGTCTGGCAAGGCATAATTATGAGACTACGATGAGTAACTTGGTCTAAATAAAGTATTCTTGTTGAAAAAAATGTCTAGACACTCGGACCTCGGTACTCTGGAGAGCACGTTAAATGTAGACTGTAAATCCTGAATGTTGTTATTTGAATAAAATAGCTGTCGTTTTATCATTATACTCGTAGTTGTATGACACATTGCTGATTTTTTATACGAATTAATGTGAGAATTAAAGTTTAAATGAAATTAAACTATGTATCTACTAGTTTTCTAACAAGCATAATAGAAAAAATAAGACTGGAAATATTTAATACATGTTGTATTTTTTAAATTTAAGTAGGTTGCGAGGCGTTCATGCCGCTCGGTCATATGTTCTTATATCCGTTGAGAAAGAATTTCTGGTATGCACGCTATTGGCAGTATTTCTTATTACACGGAATAAAATGCTGCGATCCACTTTATTAAAAATTTGCATTGCATGTAGTGGAGGCTGTGTTATCTGTCATCATTATCAGGCACAGGAAATCCAATACTGAACATAGGTCTTATAATAAGGTTTGGTCAATATTCGCAACGCTTCACTGGTGAATTGGCGAAGATACCACAATATTTACCGCGCTAATGATGCTCTTAAATCAAAGTGATACGCATTATTAAATTAAAAACGCAATTAAATAGAAAGCCATTCAGAGTGCTCTTAAAATATTAACTCTGCTTAATCATTAAAATTTAATACCCGCGTAGAAGTCGTAGTTGCAACAATCGTATCTACTTCAAACTTTCTTTTAAAGTTTAACACCAACCCCACTTTGTTTTATTAGTTTTCTTACTTCTAAGTCTCGGAATGTAGTCATATATAGAGATCATAAAAGTGGATGGAAACAATAAAACGCTGCATATGTATGCAATATATCATTTCTGGCTACGGATGGACGATGTTTGTCGTCACTTTTTACAGTTTTCCACCGACACATTTCGGAGTGATGGCACATAAAAGTTCTGATATGCATGTATGTACTGCGCCTTAAGGGGTGTTATTAAAAGCGACCTTTTAAGCAAACCTCCTACGGTCCTACTCTTTCTTTATTTTCCATTAAGACGTGCAAACATCATGTGTTTTCCTTATGTAACAAAACTCGTGCAATAAAGCTAGAAAGATAAACAGCCGTACTATACATCAAGATATAATTAAAATAACATGTTAAATAAACGGATATTATTATATTTTATTACATCGAGTATGAGGCTAAACCATTTACAACGCAACATTGTTAAAATGTTCATGTACATTATTTTGAGAAAGTAATAATAGACAAGGTAATTAACGCAACTACGCTTAACGTTTTAACGTTCGTATTTGTATGTACATACATATTTTCAACTAGTACTTGCGCTGTATTTATTTCGGAACATTCTGCTAAATATACATTTTCTATAAAGGTTTCTGGAGCAAACTACTAAAACCGGCATCCTGCTTACATATGCTGCCTACAGAACCTACTTCCATATATTTTTCCATAAAGATAGTATTTTTATTAAGTAAAATAAAATAGATAATGGATTATACAGAACAATAAAAAGGGTGTTTCAGCCGATGTGTCCCAAATAGGATCGTGTAGGATATAAATTGTCAGTAATATATCTGCTTAATGATTTGGGCCGTTACTTCTCATGGGAGGTGACACACTTACGAAATTTCGAACGCATATGTTGTACCTATATGGAAATAACTACTCAAAACTAAAGCTTAATTCACATATATATTACCGACTATTGTTCTATTACATATTTGTAAGAGTTTATATTATATTACTTCAATCATGAAATTCATGAGAAATTAATTAGATGCGCTTCACATGAACAATAAACTAGAAAACTGTTATTGTTTTAACAAACTTAACAGTTAGTTAGTTTTCTATTACTGAATTCCTAACAGTTATATTTGAAACATTTAATACTGTTTTATTATTAAAGAAAAATAAAGCTATAAAAATATACAGTTAGCTCTGGAATATAAATAATAGGTTTCGCTGGGCACTCCCAAACTCTATCACAACTTTGCAACTTTCCACAGTAAGTTGGAGCACCGCAATCTACACCTTCTAATAGTACGGGAGAGCCAGCTGAATTGTCAATTGAGTTTGATAAGTTCCTGCGGTATTTAGCCAGTTCAATTCTCCTCTCTTCCCAGCTATAATTAGTTTGTAAGACACGCTGTTCAAAGGAACAAAGGTTAAAGCTGAACTCGATCCGAGAAGTAGAATCCTAGTGGTTTTATTTTAACATTGCTTTTCAATTCAATATAATCGTAAAGTAAACAAATACGTTTTATCAATAGTTTAAGCTATTTAGTCGGACGATACCATAAGGTCGCAAGAATACGATTGATACAGACCGCATAAGACCGGTCGCCCCGGAAACGAATGGTGGAAGTCGATAATCGGCAATGCATGTCCAATGATTCAATACAAACGTTTGATTTGCAATATATTAATAATCATATTATTCGAGTATTAACTCGTGATATCGCACTCGTGGATGACAAAGTTGTCCCTCAGGTACTATTCCATATTCAGAGTAAGAGTGACTCTATATGTTAATTCGGGGCACAAACTATGGCAACATAAACTTCCCTGTTAATGTTATGATAGTCGTGATACAAGATCAAGAAGCCAACTGCGAAACATTAAAACTCTATTTATTTTACCAATATTAAAATTTGTATACAAAATTGTAAAATATATTGTCTACTCGCACGTACATATCGGGTACTTGCTTTTTGTACATTTGTAGGTAAATTGGAACTGTGTTATTTTAACAATATGTGAAATATATAGGTATTTGGTATGGAAACTGAATATAAATATTCTAAAATTTGAAATGCTTCTCTACTATTTAATGATATTCTTTAAAATTAGTAAAAGTCTTATAAATATAAAAATAATGTAGGTATACATGAACTACAAAAATGCAAAACAGCGCTCATTACAGACTTTATCAGAAAACTGGGTTTTAAACGTTGCGAATTTCGGCAACCGCACCAACATTGGCAGATGGATTAATTACTGGCATTAACATAAACTGTATTCCACAGGGAAATCCACAAGCGGCATCAATGAAGAGATCATATGGATCAGCATAAGCATGGCGATCGCTATCGCTGTGCTCATCGCTATCGCACTCTGCTACATCTTGAAGGAGAAGTGTACCAAACGACAGTCGTATCGACAACAGTCATGACGATACAAGGAGGAGTTTGCGAGACATGCGCTCTCAGACTCCCTAGCCGACTTAGACTTCGCATTACCCGCATACACGCTCTATCCACAGTATTCCCCCGACGGCAAGGAATACTATTATAACTTCCATCGCTTTACCTACATAAAGGACCAATGCAAGCTACCGCCAAGAGACTACCCCGTTAAAGGCAAAGAAGACATTTACATCAACGCGTAAAAACATCACTCATCAATTTGCTTTTTTATGAGTGTCTAAATCTACATGTTTAACATTATTAATATTATAGAACTAATGAAATAATTGTAATGAAATCATTGATGTGAAGATCAACAAATATGAGATAAGTAGGTATAATTAAATATAAAATCATCCATTACTAGAATACTTTCAAATTAATGTAGTTTTAAACGAAAAGATTTTAATCATCAAAGACGATGGAATTGAAATCCACTTGACTGTGATAGAAAGTTTTGGCGTGTCGTAGTTAGCTTATTCGTCGTAAACGAACTTAGCCGCCATCCAGAGAAGCTACGCAAACCGAGCTACTAAAGATATTAGCTGCCGATCCACTGGGCTCGCTAGAAACAACGTTAATTGCCAATATCCATCTAACACGAACGCGACCGCCACTTATCACCGAAGAGATTACACACAACACTGTACTCATTTAGAACATGGCCCCTAGACAAATGTCACTTTTATGTTGGCGTGAACGCCTGCGGAAAGATAAAATGTATTGAAATAACAGAAGTCACGTGACTGCCCCAGATATATCAAAGCCACGTATCCCGTATGAGATATGCGCTGTGATAAAATACCATCGCCGTGTACATTGCGAGTTGTGGTTGAGCGCCATAGTTGCGTCACAACAAGAAATAACTACTGACTAGTGCCACCACGTCCTCGCTTCAAGGCTTATTTCATTTTCCACTGCAGACACACACACCTTTGTAAACCTTCTCTTCCAAATCCTTTCAAAGCCGTTCTTTGTTATCAAACATTTCATTTTGCTTCAAAATTCGCATTTTAAAATATCATGTTTTATTGTATAAATAATTCAGCGTTGTATTATTACTTGTACTCGTGATGTTAAGTCGTATGAATTATTCGCTTACCATTGTAATTATTGTAATTAAATTGTATACATACCAATTGTATTCTTAGGGAATACAGGAATTTTATATAAAAACGTGTAAATAAATAAATGTAAATTAAACTTAAATAATAAATACATACGTGCTATATGTACAAAATGTGGTCTCGTAGGAAACATCTTTAAACGTATGTGTCATTAAAATTAAATATTATATAAACGAATATTACACGGTAATAATGTAATTAAACGAGTAAAGACCAAAGAGATCTAATTGATCTAACATTTTATGTGATTAACCATTTTTTTAGACAGAAATAAAGTTACGGGCAAAAATTGTATTTTAATTTTGCATAACAATGAAGGTAAGTAAGTTTCGTCAATGATGATTTTCACTTTACGGTTACTTATAATACAATTTGTGATAAGAAGTGTAATTTGTTGTAAAGCCCTTTTAAAATGAAAAAAATATAACTGGATGAAGTATAATTATATCCAACATCTTTGGGCTAAAAATGTTTCATCATATTTTCCGTAACCTTGTTTTAATTTAATGAAACGACCACAAATTCACCACAGAGCAGCGTACAACAACATTCATTTACATATTTCACGTAAAATTGACGCAGTACGCGCTGAAAACACAAACCAACATTTTTAGGACGCTTTTTAAATACTTAATATTAATTAAGACTTCCATTTCTATACAGGTTTTATATTACATACTGTGGATACGGAAAACGACACTTAGAGGTAATTTTAGTGACTACAGACACAATGCATCTACAAATTTTGCAAAAAAAATCGCGATAAATTATTTTTTGAAGTGATTTAAATATCGTTTTGTTTGGGTGGCTATTTCATAGTTTTAGTTAAATAATAATTTGCGTTGCGTCTTCAAAATAAAACGTTGTGTTATTTTCGGTAAAACTATGTATTTACCACCCAAATACGCCGATGGGAACATTTTTTTTTTATGCGTATTTGCTTTATATCTGAAGTCACTAAAACTACCACCTGCCTTCGTTTTCGGTTGTAGTCTGGATACACCCTTTATATCATTCATGTAGTCAACATATTATGACCCCTGTGATCTTTTACATGATTTATCATGTTAACATATAGGTGTAGTTACTACAGCTTCAACATTTTTCATAGCTGTTAAGAAGGATGGCACACAAATTTTAATCGTCTTAGTCAACTGTCGGAGGCTTTCTTGGTGAAAGAAAATGCTGTGAAAAAACTTGCTCAAATTTCTCCACACGAATTTCCAAGGTAAATTTAATCCGACCACATTAGGCCAGTGCCGTAAATTAAGACCAACTTCCGAAAAAAATATTATCAGGTGGCATTCACGGTACGGTAGGAAACGAAATCACTATCCAACAAGGCTGTAATGTTATCAATAATGATGTCTTTAAACTTGGCAATTCATTTGACTGTGTTTTAATATAACTACTGATTCCACAGTAAATGCATGTACAATAAAATGTTTCTTCTTTGTATTTGCTACCTATATAGTGTATTATCTATGGTACTTGCGTTGTAACCTGCACAGCATTGTTCATTAAGCTGTGTTGTACTGTTTACGCGGCGCGGCGATCCGAACACTGCCCACGGGCCACTGGCGACAGGTGACAACGTCGGTCAATTACTGAGTAAACATGTTCACAGATTGCAACATTTATAACTATTGTTAAATAACCTAACTTAAATGTTACAAATAAAATAGTGTAATGGCTTAGGTAGTGCTAATGTAATTCCGTCATAATATATTATTATAAATCAAATAAGATGGAATGCTAAAAATACCCAATTGCTGTTTTAAATAACTTTTCCATTACATAATTTTTTTTTCATGAATGAAAATTAAATAGCTAACTTAATTTGTTTGGCACTTTAACTTCTTTGTACCATAAATTGATTTTACTTGATGTCTGTACAAAATAATCTTCATAATGTAATATTTTTCCGTTAGAAGGTAACGTCAGCTTACAGACTCAAATGGGCTCCCTTTGGTGCTTTACGTCACCGTATAGGTGGGCGATGTTTTAAGACGGCGAAAAAGCAATATAACAGACTCTTTACTAAAAAGATAAATAAAACATTTTTGTGCTAATTTTATGACAAACAAACGTTATTTTAATGGACATGAGAGTTTTATCATTTTTGTCTCTACGGAGGAACACTGACTGCTTGATTTTTTTTTATTGCCATGAATAGCGAGACGAGCATGCCGTTCGCCTGATGGTAAGCAATACGACCGCTCATAAACAGTAGCAAAACCAAACAACACCTTGAATTACAAAGCAATGCTTGGCATTCCACTGCGCTCGCCATCTTGAGACATAAGATGTTAAGTCTCAATATGTCCAGTAGTTACTCTGGCTACAATGCTCTTCAATTCGAAACACAACAGTGCATTTACTCTGCTCTGCACTGCAAATATTCACAGTTTTAAATTACTAACCTGAAACATAAAAATACCGGCCAAGTGCGAGTCAAACTCACGCACGATGGGCTCCGTACCATCATCTACAAAAGGAACAGTAAAAATCACGTTTGTTCGTGTTTATAAATATCGAGTTAAAATTACTTAAAAAATTACGTTTGTTGTATGGGAGCCCCCCTTTAATATTTACTTTATTTTTATATAATTACTTATTTTGAAAGGTAATATAGATATTAATATTCCGTGAAATTTGAAGCGTCTACCTGTTATCGTTATTAATATTAAGCAAAAAAATACGAAAAGAACTCGTTTATTGTATGGGGATTGGGGACCCCTTTTATATTTTCATTTATTTTTATTTTTGTTTTTATAGCGGCAACGGAAATACATAATTTGTGAAAATTTCTGCTTTCTAGCTATCACGGTTTATTAGATATTGCCTGGTGACAGACAGACAGACAGACAGACAGCGGAGGCTTAGTAATAGTGTCCCGATTTACCTTTTATGTACGGAACCCTAAAAACAAGAGCTTAATTATATGAAATAAAGGATCCAACCGCTACAGCTGATTTTCTCGATATTTTATTGATACTTCGACACAAGAAAATAAATATTAAACAACAACTTTACGAAACTCAGTAATAAAAAACCAAATGTCTCATTGTGTTATAAAGAATACTATTGTTATTCCGTTATTACTTCCTTCCAGTTTGAATTCAAATTATACCTTTTGAAAGGCGAGTTCATTTCCAATAGAGTTTGAAATCGAAAATAAGGACGAAAATTAAAATATCACGGTAGAATTACTCAAGTCAGTTTCCTAATTTCAGTCTCTTGACAAGAGAGAATGAGATATTGAAGGATAAAAAGATTTTTTTAAATTAACGCTACAACGGTTTTCCTTTTTTATTTACTCTTAAAACAGAACATCGTAGCCCAAGTTAATTTTTATTAAAGAATACTTTTTCGTGTCGAGATAATAATATATTTTTATTTTAGCAGGCAGGCCTAAAGTAAAAATGCCTATTTTTACTTTAGGTCATATTAGTTGAAAATTGAAGAGATACATCCTATGAAGTTTTTGTGGTATGTTTTATACAGTGTGTCCGGGGTGATTACTAGTCATCATGATACGAACATCATACCATGAGGAAATACATATTATTTGTGTATTTTTAACAAAACTTTGAAGCATATTACCGAGTGCATTAACAAGTTGTATAACAAAAAAATACATGTGAACTGAGATTGTGGAGGAAAAGTGGGACGTAATTTCCTTCTACATGATACGCTCGGTAAAACTGGTATGCATACTCGCGGACAAAAGATTATTTTTATAATGTTGAGATATGAAACTCGATGCGTTCGCGGACGTGGACAGGAAACGAAGCATCGTTTTATTTCAAAGTTTTATACATAGGTATAAATGTTTCAAACGATAGTTAAATTGATTTCTCGTTGTATTCCATGAGTAGTAACAAATGTCTGATAAACTCTTTTTTGATAAACGTTTTATTGATAAGCATACGGAAAAATACACTCGAATTGCTGGTGTATTTAGTAAAAGAAGACATTATTATGCAAGGAAGTTAACGGCCAATAATATTTAATGGTCTTTCTACAATTTCCACTATGCAAATTAGTATTTTTAGCAGAAGTCAAGGAATAACGTAAACTCAAATAACGCTCTAACAGCGTAATTACCTCAGTAGTTACATTAACAGTACATTTAAAACACACGTACATATTTGAAATATATTAAATTTTTATTATGCAATTACTATTAATACGTGTGCCAATAACCAGCGATATGTCTGATGAAGAAAATAAACAGTAACAAGAGAAGCGCTTCTTTTCACAAGTCGATATTTAAGATATCATTAAAAATCTTACCCCCCAGCAATTAAGCCTTGAACATAAGCCAATTGCCCGTCACTCAGCACAATTATTTACTTCTCTTATAAATAAATGCACTCAACAGTTACATACATATGATTAAGGTAATACATCTTTACGATACGATACGTTGCAACATTATATGTACTTAGTTATAAAACGCCACAAGAATAAATTAAAAATATGTAGGTCAAGAAATTGTTGTGCATATGCAATGTTCACAAGGAACGGAATGTTAGCATGTAGCCTGCAGCGTTTTCGTGCCACAACAACACAATTCTATGAAGAGCTGATGTATTGTATTCGAGTTGAACGGGAAGTCAATGAGGGTAAGCACGGAAGTGGGTCAGTCAGTCTTGCCAAGATATATGTTTTGTTTCCGTTTCACACATAAGGATTCTGACCGCCTGTTACATTTTGCATCGGGGGATTTCAGACGAGGGTTCCGAATCCCGAGGTGTGTTAATCACAGGATTTATAGCCTTTAAAGAAATCTAAGTATATATATTTATTTTCAATGTATTTTTTATTTCTTAGAAGTGTTTGTGTTAAATTACCCGATGGATTCTAAAATATTCAGATCGTACGCAATTTAAAATTGCTTAAACATTCATAAATACATATTTACTATTTGTAGACGAGTTAGCCTAGCAACTTAAGATATATTTTTTATTGTTAAGGGGTGTGGTTCCTGCACGAATTTCTACAGATCGAAAATATCTGTAATTTGTCCGTCGGTTAGCAGTTTGTATATTTTGTACACCCCTTAACGGTTTTTGTTTTTTAATAAGTAATTTTAACAATTGGTAATGTTATATTTATTTTATACACGTAAATCCATCGAACTATTCTTTTTACACTAGCTCGGCGTAATTACTGCACTGCACCTGAAAATAAGGTAAGCGCAAATGCCGTCCAGGCAAAGTATCAGACGGCAGTTCTATGCCAATTATTATAAACTTTTGACAAGAATATACGTTAACACAATATACATGTAAATATTCATTAAAATCATTCTCAAGTAACGTACTTAATTTCTATAATACTGTTTTCAATGAGTTAAGAAATCATAATTTTAATCCAGTTTTCCTTTATTATTAAAATCTTCTTTCTAACAATTTACATTGACTACACAGATGAAGTAATGATATCCGTTCAATAGCAGCCTGAAGTAGGGCAATATTTCTTAACGCAAAATACGCAGGAACAAAGCAAATCCCAGCGTTTGTGTTGGGACGCTGACTGATTCTAAAAAGTATTGGAAGTATTAAATAAACATAAAAAGTACAATATTTCTTGGAGAAAAGAATTTGACACATAGTTGGGCATGATTAAAAGTGAATGATCATTGATGCCGAATTTCAGTGGTAATGTTGTAGGAATTTTACCCACATTGCCAGTATAAGATATGGATTCCATGAAAAGTGATAAGCATAGCAATAACTTCGAAAACTATCTAGCTATCAAAGTTATTTAGTAAAGTAAATGCGACTGTTTGTGGCTACAAATGCTACTAAAAATCCTAGACAATCTTTTGAATGTATAACGTCGTCAAAATTCGCTACAGCGTGGCTGGATACCAACCAAAGCTGTTAGTAACATTTATATCTGATATTAGGATTATTAGTTTTGGCATGCGATTGCGTACCCTGTCTTGCAATATACAAGATATATCAAGATTGCTACCGAAAACGAAGCCGGGTGGTAGTTTTAGTGACTACAAACACAATGCAACTAAAATCTTCGCAAAGCAACGCGTCAATTTTCTTTGTGTTTTTTTTTTAACATTATTGGGGATTAGGTTTTATACCTACAGTTTTTGTTAAATTAATAATTTACTATTAGTTTATTATAAATAACTATTTATTTACCACCCAAATACGACGATAGGAAAAAATAAAAAAATCGTCGATTTTTTGCAACATTTTAGTTACTTGTTTCTGAAGTCACCAAAACTACCACTTGGCTTCGTATTCGTTAGCAGTCTTGATATATAACCTGTATGTAATTTCATAATATACTAAGATTGCCGACTAACAATGTGTTGTTTAATATTATAGCGGGCTTATTATTTTTAGGGTCTTAAATAGGAAATTTCTACGATGTCTTCTACTTTATTTTAGAAGACATTTTAGAAATATCGAATTAACATATATATCTGAAAAATAAAGTTATATTTGATACCTAACAGTCATAAGTTTGTATTGTTCAAACATGTCGCATCATTCTCGCAACGTCCATTTTACATTGTTTGTCGATTTCACTATGTTGCCTTTGGCATGGTATAAAAACAAAAATCAAGGGATATCCCGGTTCAGCGGTACGTACGTGGTGAGTGCCCGTCCGGCCCTTCCAGATGACTGCGCTTTGAGTGTTATTGTGAAAACTACGAATAAAATGTCAGCTAGAATTCAAAGATCGGATCAAACGCCTATCAAAACGAGCGCAAAAATTCAAGTTATGTTTCCTACATAGCGGAATATTATGCTTTCGTCACTGATAGTTTTATTTTTTATTCTTTTGCCTCCAGTGTAGAATGCTTGAGCTACTATAGTAGTCCATTTGATCCTTTCTATTTTGATTCTCCAGTTGTAACAGCTGGCAGACTGTAACTATTAGATAACTTTGACGTCAAAAATACATAATTCCATCTTTATCTTCAGCTTTGTGGACCAACTTATATTTGTATCGAAAAATAGAATGCTAACATGTGAAGACATTTCTGTTAACTTTTTAAACAATTGTATACGTGAGATTAGTTGAAGCTTTGCAATACACATGGCAATGGACATGCTCACAATACAGCCTCTCATCAGGACAGTGACAAATAGGCGGCTTATAGCATTTGAGTTCGGTGTACAAGTAAATCTCAAAATACGATCTGTCTTCATCACAGAGGAGAAATAAATGGATGAAAATATTTTCACAATACTTCCCTGAAGAAGCTGTATTTTGCCGAGAATCAGCGCTTGATTCTACAGTGATCCATATGAATGGATGTTGCAGCTTTACGGTAAAACTTTGATCAGAAAGAGTTTAATATAGAAGCAGTCTATTGTCAATTTTTGAGCACTTCATTTAGCAAAACTTTTGAAACTTGGCAATACATAACAGTCAATATTTACGTTGTTACATATTTAGCATAGGCTCTAATATTTTATAGAATACGGACATTGCTTTAAACTAGCGCAATCAGTTTCTTCTCGTCTTTTTTCATCGTAACGCCATCCCGGCCGAAGCCAAGATCCGTTTTCCTGCTCATCTTTTTCCATTTCATTGAATCTTTAGCATCCTGAATTTTAAACCCATTGCCCCACATATATTTGTCAAGTAGACAAGCTAGCAGTTTGTTGCTTAACTTCGGAATTTTAGCCGATTAAATTTGCCTAGGCATTCAATGGCAATGCACTGTATACATAAATACTGCGTAATTGCTATCGGTTCATGGCGTCCATTATTGCTGTCCTTGATTCTCCACTGGCAACCGTACTTTAATTTTATAACCGTACTAACTGTACTACGTGCGAACCTTTCGTTACAAACCAATACAATATGTAATTGGTCGCAATTCAAATATTACAAATAGTTTAGAAATAATGGAAAAAATGTGAAAGAAAATTACAACCGCTAGGGAGATATCGCCTTTATTCAGTCCCCTTATGCTTGTCAAACTTCGTATCATTGAGAGGCTAGTAAATATGCAAGCATTATTTCCGTCGCTACCGCCGCCCAATTTACGAAACTCGATACTTTCCTTACTCGAATAACCTGAACCAATGATTTTCATGACGTAACACAATTTCCTAGAATATTAAATAGAGCTAGATATTTTTCTGCCTTTCTTAACGAATATTAATCTCGGACAAATCCGTTTTCTCGGATTAACTAGCGTTAAATCAATTAGCGTTGTAGCGGTTAGATAAATGCCCTGACTGTTATTGTTACTGTTACTCAGAAAAACCAGGTCAATGTTTATTGCACCGGTGCCTCAGTACAATTAATCGTGGACTCAGCTAATAAACATTCAACAAATGATTTTGTAGCGCGAATCAAGTTCATAAGTATCGTTAAAGGTAGGACAGTTTTTCTATTGAATTTTAAGAAGTTGTATTCGATTTCTTCTTTATTAATAAAAATTCCATGCCGCAATGTCGTTGTAAATATACACCCTTTCTTGTTTGTTAAGAATTACTAACTCTCTTGGCAATAAAAATGGTGAAAGACGCGTGCGATTTGTTAAATTATTGGAAAAACCTTTTGTCTATTACCAGAAAAAAAATTATATTTTGTAAGTTATTTATAAAGAGCGAATTTTCCAAGCAAGCATGGATGGCCAAATCCGACACTATGAAGAATATATTTTGATGAAAATTAAAACTGCATACTTCTATTCTCGATAGTCTCATGATAGACATAGGCATCATAGTGTGCGCATCATAGATGTTCCTATTATCATTATGTAATTTAAAAGTGGTAGAGCCACGCTGTTGTCTCTGCATGCATCAGCACTGGATGCACATGCACTCAGCATGAATATGCAGGCTCGTCCGGTGGTGGTACCACTGTCTCACAAGAAATTACGCGAAGCGACAGTTTTGCTGTCGCGTTTCGTTCCGTGAGTGAGATAGCCGGATGCCCAATACCTCTTCTTACCATCCTTTATCCTTCCCGCTCCCCTCCCGAATTCGCGTTATGGATGTTCATAGGCGGCAGTGATCGCTTGCCATCAGGTGACCTGTTTGCTCGTTTGCCGGACCACTGGTATAAAAAAGTAAGATAGTACTTTAAGTTTTTTTTTCATTGCTTTCGGAAATAGCTATACTAATCCGATGAGACAAACGTTCTCTAGATACGATTAAATAATCCTTTGAGTTTGAACGCCAACGTGATAATAATTGCACACAACTTCAATAAACTTGAGTTGCCAGGGTCTATGAGGTTTTTAATAATGAACAATTGTTAATGCATAATTAGTAAAACATTGTAATAAAATACGAATACAATAACTATTTATTTTAGGGGATACCAGGGACGAAAAAAACGCGGGATGAAAGTAGCAAATGAATTTGGGAAAAAGTATGTTATCTATAGGGGAAGGCCGGGCAAAGTGGATACCTTAAGGTTTTTTAGGTTATAGCAGAAAAGGTATATAATACAAAATCAAAATAATTATCAGAAACCAGTCTTTATTTATTGCTCGTACAAATACGGACATCAGTTACCATTAATATTTAAGCAATAATCAACTACAATTAAAATTTAAAAAAGTACGAAAGTATTCGCTTTGCCCGGTACCCCGGGTATAGCGGATATAGTACTTGGGCAAAGTGAATACCCATATTCAATCTCTGATAACATAAAAATAACTTTGATAAACTGAAAAAAAAGTTTACTTATACAAGGTTTGCCTATACAAGGTCGCATAAGCCAAACCATACTTTTTAGCTGTGTTTTTTATTGATTCTCCAACTCTGCACAAATCAATAGCCGTTTGCATAGTATTTTTATCCCACGTCCCTTGCTTAGATTTTTTTATATTTATTCACCCCCTGAAACAAATAAAATACATGTTTAGATAATAAGTCACCAATGAGAAATGGCAGTCAAAATAAGTAGAGCAAAGTGGACCATATCCACTTTGCCCTATTCACTTTGCCCGACTAGGTAAGTTTTGAGGTTAACACTATTTATACAGAAACTAATAATTCTGCCTTTCTGTTAAATATACCATAAAAAAACTGCTTTGATATGCTACCAAATTAAGACATTCCTATAAATCAAAAACTAGTAATACAGAAGAATTGATCAATGTACTTACCGCGTAAAATCAATCTTTTATTTACGAAAACACAAATCTCCACTTCGCGGATGGGACGCGACGCGGACCCTCGCTTCTATGTTTGCCGCGTATTAAACCAAGATGGCCAAACGTAACAGTGGTGGCGTGTTGAATGAAAAAATAATAATTTAGGAATAGTGGGGATTATTCGCTTTGCCCGGGGTATTCACTTTACCTGGCCTTCCCCTACAGATATGGAACATGATAATGCTTACAAGGTACAATGGACGCTACAACAGGCCCCACTACTCGCCCGCGACCTCCACTTCCCCTTTAGTCGCCTCTGACGACAAGCATTAACAAAATATGGATGAAAAAGTCCCTGGACATTACCAATATACTTATTTTTCTTATAAATCTTATTCCTTTTCCCGCTACAAACATATCCTGATAGCACAGAGCTATGACCGCATCGTGGGTAAAGGGGGGTTCGAAATGAACATACAGCATATCAGTGTAGATTAGGTATTTTGTTGCACAAATATATTTGTTACGTTCGTCCCGTGTTGTTTCCGTCCCTGGTCTACACTATCTGCGGAATATGCAGCTCCTCTTCAGTTGAGAAACTGATTGATTGAGGGCCATGATCTATTTGTTATACGATTTTTTCTACCAATATCTAAGGTGGTGTTAAAAAAATCAATATGAACATGACTATGAAAAGTCAGAGGTGTATCCTGTGATATGTCGTCTCGATGTATCTTCCAAAAGTACAAAAATTCTTATTTATTTTATTTTTATTTATTTGTTTATTTTAAATAATTAAATAAATAAAATAAATAATCTTTAATTAATGTTTCCCAAAAAATAAGATATTTTAGTTAGGTCTCTATAATTCTAAAGGTGCATTATGGGTAAGTAGTAAATTAGGCGATGTTTTCGGTTATAATTATTGTAATTTAATTTTACAATAGCGGTGTACAAAAACAAGCCTATTTTTAATTGATTTGTATGCTAATTATATACCGGGTGTATCAAGACTATTACCGAAAATGAAGCCGGATGGTAGATTTAGTGACTACAAACACATTGCAACTGAAAAATTCGGAAAAAGAAATATTTTTTATCATTTTTTAAATATCGTCATTTTTGGGTGGTAAATCCATAATTTTGTTAAAATAATAATTTAACTTATTTTATATATTAGAATCTTTATAACTAAAAGGGTATACACTATTATTTTAGTAAAAAAATGCATCACCACCCAAATACGACCACATGAAAAAAATAACCAAAACAAATCGTCGCTTTTTTTGCATCATTTTCTGTTGCATTGTGTCTGAAGTCGCTTAAACTACCATCCGGCTTCGCTTTCGGTATCAGTCTTGATATACTCTGTGTGTGTATGTATAATTGCATAAGAATTTATTTACAACGTGTATTTATTACAGCTAAATAATTATTAAGTTAATTTATTGTCAAAAACTTGTTTCACAAAATAGAATTTTAAAATTATCGTGTTGTCCTCATTAATTTAAAAGCTATTATTCATTATTGACGTCAATAGTTGTCCTCAATTTAAAACGATAAATTTAAATTTCTTTCTACATCCTTATTTCCTTTAATTGCTTACGAAAACAATTGTATTTTTATAGCTTAAATAAACAATATATCGCACCTCTATAACCTAACCTATCCTAACCTAATCCAAAAAAATACATTTTGGCTTTTAATCATATATTGGCTCAAAATAACTATCTCCATCCACTCTTAAAGAAGACCTATTGACACGTGAAAGATAGAAAGATGTATACTTCGGTCTTCTCGATATATCTTTCATAAGTACATATAAATCTTTAATGAAAAATTCCCAAAAAATACGAATTTTTAGTTAGGTCTCTTTAATTCTAAGGGTGCGATATGTTTCCCTTCTTTTAAATTATTTACAGGGTGTATCCAGACTGCAACTGTAAATGAAGACAGGTGGTAGTTGTAGTGACTTCTAAAACGAAATTGTAATACGTCATTTGGTATGCAAAATATATTTTACTGGTGGTAGGTCTCTCATATGTGAGAGGTCGCCTGGTTAAGTACCACCGCAATGTCTATTTCTCGCGTCAAACAGCAGTGTAAATGCAGAGTAACTACTGGAAATATTGAGACTTGACATCTTATATCTCATGGTGGCACTTCACATGGCATTGTTTGCCAAATATGCCAAATACAAATAGCCATGTGAAGTGCCAGCATGACAATCAAGGCCAATAACAAATACGTTATGCTGGCACTTCACATGGCTGTTTGTATTGGCTATTGGTTGTTTGTTGTATATGGCAAAAATAAATGACGTTAAAAGCAAACATGCAAATAGAGGCAAATATGATAATTTATACTCACGTATTTGTTATTGGCCTTGATTGTCATGCTGGCACTTCACATGGCTATTTGTATTTGTGTATTTGGCATATTTGGCAAACAATGCCATGTGAAGTGCCACCATTAGTATAAATTGTCATATTTGCCTCTATTTGCATGTTTGCTTTTAACGTCATTTATTTTGCCATATACAACAAATAACCAATAGCCAATACGAACAGCCATGTGAAGTGCCAGCATCAGCAGTGGAATGCGAAGCATTGCTTTGTCATTCAGTGTTATTTGGTTTTGCTACTGTTTATGTGCGGTCGTATCGCTTACCATCAAGCGAACGGCAGGCTCATCTCGCTATTCATTGCAATAAAAAAAAGTTAAAAAAACAGTATTTGCACAATTTCGACACATAATCAGTATTTGATAGTTTGTTAATTATTTATTTGGGCGTACTTAATAATCTACCTATTTATATTGTCATTTATCGTCAAAATATTTATAAAGAGAAAATTCCGATAAAATTAGTAATTTTATGTCTGTAATAATCAAATAATTTTACAATGATAAATCGATTTCGAAACAGAAATAAAAAAAATCTTATAATAACACATAAATACCTAAATACGACAATTATTTTCTTGGGTTCGGTGCCAACCACAGGGTACACAGGGTACCTTAATATTCGGGACTAGCTGCGCCCCACGAATGTTGTCTGCATTAAGGGCCGTCCATTAATCAATTGATCGTTTATTTAGCGTTTTTTAACCCCCCTCCCATTTACTGTCATCATCATCACGTGTATTTTTAGCACCTAAGAAGTCTTAAATTTTTTCGAATATTATCTTGAAATACGTGTATAAAGTATAATCTTATTTTATTCTGAAATTAAGGACCATGATAACATTGACTAGACTAGAAAGGGTGCAGTTGTTTTTGATTGGCATATAAATAATAATAATAAACGAATCGTGTTATCATAATATGAAAAACATATATTGTTACATGAACATATTTATTTTAAATTGTCCTCGGACCGTAGTCCGACGGATTAGCAAGATATTCTTCAACACTAATAACAGGATAAGCATCGCAGGCAACGGCAAGTCACACTACACGCCCCTTTTGCTTTTGAAATCACGTATCATTTATTGATTAATATTGTTACCTATATGTATATGAAGAATTTTAAATCAAAATTATAAGATCGAGTCTATTTTTGGTAATAAATCGGGACTTTAGTTTACAAGGATCAACCCGTGTAGGTACAGAATAATGATATCACATGAATTAATGTGACAGGTTTTATTTATTAAATATATCTTCTACGCCTTAATTATTCATGTTATAATTTTCAGCCAAAGGAAGCCCACTGGTGAAAAGAGGCCTGCTTCAAAGTAAATTTACTCGTATTATGTGTTAAATATAACCGTAATTTTTAAGATGAAATTATTTTATTGTAATAACTGAATTCAACAAAATGTAAACATCTACATTTTCAAATGTATATTGTATGTTATGTACTACTTATAACGATTCGTAATAAATCATTATAAAAGGTGTTACAAACCTACCCGTAAAGCCGAAAGGAGATTAAATTGGGCCTTATAACTGATCGAAGCTTATAACGAGTCCATTCACAATATGTAAGAACCGTAGTAACGCTTTATATCATACCCAAAACAAAACACAGATGTGCATACGTTATTTCAGTAAAATTGAAGAGTAAACTATGTAGAATGTACCTAAATTTCTACCTAATTCGCGAAACGACAAAAAATTTAATAAAAGACCTAACCCAACGAAACAACCTTAACTAACACTTACTTTTTCATAATAAACGTCAAATTTACAGAAACGGCTCAAAGTGTGCTCCGCCTTGTTCAATATACAACTTCGCTCGATATGATATGATATGATATATGGATATGGTTTGTGTGGCATTTCGAACCATCGTCGGTGTTATTGAAGCGAAAACCGATCTAACACTCTGTTCCATGTGGGCAACCATTGGGCAATCGGAGAAATATACTCTGTCCTTCACATAACTCCACAAAAAGAAGTCCAAGGGTGTGAGGTCCGGAGAACGAGCAGGCTATAGCACCGGTCCTTCGCGGCTGATCCATCCTTGCGGAAAGCGAAAATTAAGACATTCTCGGATGTTGCGAGAAATAAGTGCCGGAGCTCCATCATGCTGAAACACCAAGTTTCTTTGGTCAGCCACAAGAAAGTCGTCAATCGTCTTTTCGAATTCCGTTTGTGAAAACGTGAGGCAGTTGCTACCGTTCAGACGTGATGGCATATTGACGGGACCGATGACATGCCCGTTGGCCAGCCCACACATTCAGCCGCCACTGGTATTGGAATTTGCCCTGCCGTGAAACATGTGAATTCTCGCGAGCCCAAACTTGATCTTTATGCATATTTGATAGTCCTGAATAGGGAGTCCTCGTGAGTCGTGAGTGTTGCCTCGTCGATCCAAAGAACATAGTTTACGTAATTAGGGTTTTCATCAAACTCAACATTTTTGGCTCAGATAATCTATATATATAAAAGAGGAACCTGACTGACTGACTGACTGACGTATCAACGCACAGCCGAAACTACTGGAACTAAGAACGTGAAATTTTCCACAGGGGTTCCTATTGTGACGTAGGTGAGCACTAAGAAGGGATTTTTGGAAATTCAACCCCTAACGGGGTGAAAAGGGCAAAAAACTGTTGTATGGAAAATCGAAACCGTTAAAGCCACAGTTGTCAAACTTTGCACTTTCGTTAATCAATCAAAAACCAAAATAACTGCATACTTTATTTTTATAAAATTAACCCTACAGTGGGTAAAATAAGGGTTGAAATTTTGTAGAATCGAACTGTCTAATCAACGCACAGCCGAAACTGATGGAGCTAGAAACGTGAAATTTTACACAGGGATTCCTATTGTGGCATAGGGTAGCACTGAGGAAGGATTTATGGATATTCAACCCCTAAGGAGGTGAAAATGGTAAAAAACGGTTGTATAAAAAATCGAGACCGTTGAAGCCATAGTTGTCAAACTGCCCTTTCGTAAATCGATCAAAAACAAACATAGCTACATATTGAATTTTTCTAAAATTAACCCTGAGGTGGTTAAAATAAGGGTTGAACTTTTGTAGAACCGAACTGTCGGATCAACGCACAGCCGAAACTGCTGGAGCTAGAAACGTGAAATTTTACATAGAGATTCCTATTGTGACGTGGGTAGCACTAAGAAGGAATTTTAAGATATTCCTCCCCCAAGGGGGTGAAAAGGGTAAAAAACGGTTTTATTGAAAATTGAAACCGTTAAAGCTACAATTGTCAAATTTAGCACTTTAGTTAATCAATCAAATACAAAAATAACTGCATACTTTATTTTTCTGAAAATGACCCTAAAAGGGTTAAAATAAGGGTTGAAATTTTGTAGAACTGAACTGTCTAATCAACGGACAGCCGAAACTACTGAAGCTAGAAACGTGAAACTTTACACAAGGATTTCTATTGTGACGTAGTGTAGCACTAAGAAGGGATTTTAGGATATTTCTCCCCCAAGGAGGTGAAAAGGGTAAAAAACGGTTGTATGGAAAATCGAAACCGTTAAAGCTTCAGTTGTCAAACTTTGCACTTTCGTAAATCAATCAACAACAAACATAGCTGCATACTTTATTTTTCTAAAATTAACCCTAAAGTGGTAAGAGTTGAAATTTTTTAGAACCGAACTGTCACATCAACGTACAGCTAAAACTACTGAAGTTAGGAACTTGAAATTGTACACGGGCCTTCCTATCATAATGTAGAGCAGCACTAATGAAGGATTTACCGAAATTCAATCCCTAAAGGAGTGAAAAGGGTGAAATTGTGTTGTATGGAAAAATTAACCGAGAAAGTTATATATTTCAAACTTAGAAGTTTAGGTATTCAATTAAAAACTAAAACAACTTCTTACTTTTTGTCTTAAATTAGCCTCAAAGGGCTTAAAATAAGGGTTGTAATTTTGTATGCAAATTCTAAACTGCTGTTATTGGTACGAAAATTCGTAGTTTAGCTACCTATTATAAACACAAGAAATTGGCGTGCACTAATTTTGGTAAAATGGCACGAAGGGGATGAAATTTTATAAAAAGTATTTAGGGTTCCGTGGATACAAAATAACCAAAAAAATTGAGCTTGATGGTATAATTCAAGAACTGGATAGGGAAAGCATTATATTAATATTTACTAATTTTGTACGTTGTTCATGAGTGTAAGAGTTTTTCATTTACGGGAGGGTCAGGGAAAAAGAGGGAAAGGACGGAAGGACGGATAAGTAAAATTGTGCGTAACTCTGGGATTATAAATTTTATTGGGAGGAATTTATTATGTTGAATAGTATTTACTTATTATAGTTAAATAATGACCAATTGTAAGGATTTGGATTTTTATGTTTTAAATGGAGTTATAGCGGGAAATCGTTGTTGATAAAGTAAGTAATATATATTGCCACATAATTTGCCCAACAGGATGCTCACTAATACATAGTGACGTATTTCGGAGTTTTAGAATTTTCTCAGTTTTAGGAGAGAAATGAGGACGTAATATAAAACATATTGTAAATAAAGTTAATAACGCAGACGAAGTTGCGGGCAAAAGCTAGTCTATATATATAAAAGAAAGTCGTGTTAGTTACTCCACTTATAACTCAAGAACAGCTGAACTGACTTGGCTGAAAATTGGTGGGGAGGTAGCTTAGAACCAGGAGAAGGACATAGGATACTTTTTATCACGTTCCCGGTTTCCCGAGTTTCTATTAGCTTATTAAAATTTTCTCATACAAAATTTTCATGAGTTCGTAACTGTCAAACAGTAATGTTCATCCCGTCGATACGGTAAACTCTTCCCTCAAATGAAATAACGTATTTATTATATAATAATTAAGCCATAGCGAAGCGTGGCCGGGTCAGCTATCATATCTATTAATTGATTTCAATGAATTTCGTCGGAGTAGTAACAGTGTTATAATATCTCCGTAGCAAAATAATGATATAAATCTGGCGAGAGGGGATAGAATAGAATATACGGTGTATAAAATATGAAAAAAAAAATATGGACTGGAATCTGTATTTGCACCAGGCGAAGCTGGGCCGGGCCGCCAGTTAATTATATTTTTACGGGGTATTTTGTAACACGTTGTATATAAATCATACATATTTTAGAGACCTATGTAAATTATATGTTATATTTATAAATATACAACAATAAGTATTTGTTCATTACTGTTCAAATAATGCTCAAGGAGAATATAAAAGTAAAAAATTAAAAACAGATGCTGATATAATCTTCGACCGAAAGTAAGCCTACAAATTGGCAAAGATGGAAATATTTTTTAAAGAAAACATATATATTTTTATCGTTGTAATATCCGTGTTTCAAATATATTTCGGAAACGCCCACAAGCTATCAAAAAGATGTTTGGTTAGTATTATAAAAGATTCGTTATCAAGTGCAAAGAGTTATGAGTCAAGTGAAATTGTAGATAATTTAACTGATATCAATAGTACTATAACTAATGCGGATGCTATTATAAATACACTACCAGATATAATTGAATCTTTGCAAGATGCACCAAATTTATCAGAAAATCTTACTATTGGGGATATTTCAACCTACACTATTTCTTACCTTACAAATGATGAGGCAGACACGCCAGTATTAAAACTGATAGATAAGTACGGCTATAAATATGAAAATCACACGGTGGAAACCGATGACGGGTATCTGCTTTCGCTTGTAAGAATTCCTGGCGCCGGTAAACCAGTGTTCGTCATGCATGGCTTTTTAAACAGTTGTGACGACTTTGTCACAGCTGGAAATGATACAAGTCTCGCTTTCATTCTTGCCGCTAAAGGTTACGACGTTTGGATGGGAAATGCCAGAGGTACTAAACATTCAAGAAGTCATAAAAACTTATCTATTGATTCCAAAGAATTCTGGGACTTTAGTTGGCATGAAATCGGTGTGTACGATCTACCTGCAATGATTGACTACACATTGAAAGCTACAAGGCAGAGTGAATTGGTATATATTGGTCATTCCCAAGGGGCTACTTCATTTTTTGTGATGACATCGGAACGGCCCGAATACAATGAAAAGATTTCTATAATGATATCCCTCGCAACAGTTGCATGGATGAGTCATGTAAAAAGCGTAGTTTTTAGAGCAATGGTGCCGTTTTATGGTTATGCAGAACTAGCACATCTACTTGGCCAACATGAATTTTTACCAAGTAATAAATTTCGTAAGATATTTGCACGTGCAATGTGTTCTATTCCATTGGTGTTATGCAATAACATATTATTTCTCATCGTTGGATTTAGTTATGATCAAATTGACATGGAAACACTTCCTGTAGTTTTTGGGCATATCCCAAGTAGTGCATCAATAAAGCAATTTGTACACTACGCACAAGAAGTTAACTCAGGTGAATTCCAAAGATACGATCACGGCGACGACATGAATATGGAAATTTATTATTATTTATTATTATTATTATTTATCTTATATACTTCTAGTTCTTCTCACAGTATTCGATAGTCGACCCTCGACACACGCTGACAAACACAGTCTCAGGATGGCGAGTGCAGTGGAATGCCAAGCATTGCTTTGTAATTCAAGGTGTTCTTTGGTTTTGCTTCTGTTCATGAGCGGTTGTATCATATTATGTGCATTGCAATAGAAAAAAAATAAGCCTGCCTTATAACGGAGGGAAGACTATGATATTTAGTATCATAATCATCAACCATCAAAATAAAAAGGGGGACGGGGGGGAGGGATAACGCCCCGACTAAAACCTGATTTAATAATTTCCTATTAATTTTATGAGGCCAACCTTTGGAGGCTTTTTTGTTATTGATATATTGGGACCATTTGTATTACATAAGTACTACAGTGTCTCAACCCATCATAAGTCTCACTGCAGGGCACGGGCCTCCTCTACAATTGCGATTCCGATTAAGGGTGGTAAGGCTATATAGTCCACAACGCTGCCCTCGCGCGGGTTGGCGGACTTGAGAGTTTAGATACCATATATTTTTTTAGTAATCCCTATGTCATATGTGGATGATATTTTGCAATACACAGAGGAAAAGCATAAATTAAGATCTCATATTTATAACTAACATTCATTTATTTATTTATTTAATCTTTATTGTACACATACAAAAGAACATAACAATATAAAGAAATAACATCTATAAAAAGTACAAAAGGCGGCCTTATCGCTAATAAGCGATCTCTACCAGACAACCTTTGGATGGATATAAAAGAAGGGAAAAGAAAGGGCAGTGTAAAACAAAGATAAGTTAAGCTCCAATAGATATAAATTATAAAATAGATAATCATAAAAAAAAATATATACATATAAATGACATAATAAATACACATACGTCATATAATATATACATATATACATACATACAATTTTAAATAATTACATAAACATCTATAATAATTTATAATTATACTTCAAATTAAAAATATATCCGAAAAGAGGAAATAATACCATGCTTTATCTGTTTAGTGAGAAAGGTAGTGTGCTTTCACCAGCTTTTTGAAAGATGACAAGGTTTGTGCCCGTCGAACCACAACAGGAAGCGCGTTCCATAATCGGACAGCTTCAACAGCAAACGATTTATCAGTAAATGTCGTTGTGTGTACAGGCATTCTCAGCTTAAGGTTCTCTGACGACCTCAGGGACCTCGAATGTGAGTCATGGAGAAAAATGAAACGTTCTTTAAGATAAGATGGGGTGAGAGGATTAAACAAAATATTATAAAGGAGTGAGAGAACGTGAGTTTTCCGACGAAGGCGTATAGGTAACCACTTGAGCTTAGCACGGAACTCAGAGACATGATCATATTTGCGTAGTCCAGATATGAATCTAATACAGAAATTTTGAAGTCGCTCAAGTTTATTAAGTTGGTCTTCGGTGAGATCAAGATAGCTGACATCCGCATAATCAAGGATGGGAAGAAGGAGAGTTTGCGCAAGTGAAATTTTCGTCGCAATGGATAAAACATTGTGTAACCGTCGCAAGGACCTTGCCGAGGCAAACAGCTTGCGACTTAACTATCGAAGCTGAGGACCCCAGGTGAACGACTGATCGAAGTGTAGACCAAGATTTCTTACAGTGTTACTGTATGGAACAGTTATTCCATCGCAAGAAACACTTGGTAATTGGGTAATTCATTATTGATAACTAGAAGTTATTTATTTAATTCTTTATTGTACACAATAAAAAGGAATACAGTTTAGAGATAATACAAAACAACAAAGTACGAATGGCTGTCTTATCGCTCTAAGGCATTTTCTACCAGACAACCATGGGATGGATATATAAGCAGGAAATAAGATAGGGCAGTGTAAAATGAAGATAAAATAATATCATAAATACAATATATATATATAAGTTACTATTTGAAATAAAATATGTATTACTCAGTATTGTGTGATATAAATTTATTTAACATCTATAAAATATGACAAATACAAGGTTACATAAATACATTAACTAAACATATTGAAGACCTCTTTAACATTAATTACTTCTTTTGTCTTAATAATTATAAACATCATTATGTTTAGTTACACACACGAACCAGGTTGTATATTGAGTTCTTTAATTTTAAATATACTTGTTGCATATACTTGTTCCTTCGATATTTATTTATATATACGTTGGAATTATGAGAACAACATTAAATATAGTGTAGCACGCTAAAATGGCAACAATAATTTTGATTATACTCGTAATTGATTTAGATGCCACTGCAAATAATATGGAGAATGAGAAAAGTATGAATTGTAGATAAAGTCAAGAGTGTGGTCAAGAGCACATGCAGCTTTTCACTTGTAGTACGAGCCTTACATCTACGGCGATATGCAAAAAAAATACCGTATAGTAGGCAAGTCAAGTCAAAGATTTTGGTTGCTTTACATTTGGCAATTTTTTTAATCTCTAGTGGGGGCAGCTGCCCCTACCTGCCCCCCCTTGGCGACGCCCTTGTACTTGTCTCATATATAATTTTACAATTACACCATACACGTAGTGACGACACTACATAAATATCTTGTAAATATTACAACAACCATGATTTGAAAGCTGTGGACTTTAAAAAATAATATATTAGTCTCGGTGCGGGAATTGATTCCTAGAGCACCAACTCCAATCAAATATCAAATATTGTATTGATATTCATTTTTAGTTCCATCTCATTTTTGTCTCTAACTTTTCATTTATTCATCATAATTGAAAAATAAATATCCATATTCAGTAGATTATATTTTAGCATTTATAAACTACAAAGTTTAGCCCATAATGTTATTTGTCTCCAATAAATAGACGGTACTTATCACGACAAACTGAATCGGTAAAATAATATTGGTTCTTTAACCAGAACGAATTGGAACTGTTTTGCTGTGAGTGGAATTGCTCGAAAAAGTTGACTATTGGAACCAATTGGAACTGTCTTCACAAATAAATGTTCGTCATTTTCATAAAGAGATCCACTTGATGGTAAGAATGCTAAAAAACTGTCAATGTTTAAATTAAGAAAGTGACATAGTAGTTATTAGATAAACGATCGATATTAAAATATGGGTCAACTTGCATACTGTATACCTATCTACATAATATTTAACATGTCCCCTTCATTGTAATCATCTTCAATCATGGAAAATTGATAGACATAGTTCTCAACCAAGTATTTCAATAGAGACCTATTAGAAGTACCACCTTCATCTCCTCGCATTGTTTTCATCATTGCTGAGGGTCGCAATCCCCTGAACATTGAGCAATCTTTGTCCTGACTTCCTCTCCTTGGCATAGTGGAGCGCAGCGTGAAGTTTGATAGTAAGAGTCGAGCTGATTTAGCAACATCGGCCTGTCGGACGTTTGCCCTCGACTTTGACAGTAACCATCAGTTGTTCTAATCTATCTACGTCCTTTCTCCGTGCAAGCAGAGGGTAGAAAGTCTGGTTTTAATTATGTGTTCGTGTAGAATGGACACGTTGGTGTGGAATGCAGTCCACGGCAGCATTTTTATATTATAGCATCTATACAATCTCGATCGGCTTTCATCAAGGTCCATGTTTCCTATCCATAGTTAGTTACCTTATTACCAAGTTACTTAACTTTCGGTCCGAGTACAGGATCAGAGTACGAAGGCTATTCCACTACAGAGAGACGTGAGACAGGGAGATGTCATATCTCCGAAACTGTTCACTGCCGCGCTGGAAAATGCCTTCAAGCTCTTGCAATGGAAAGGAAATTTTTGGGGGTTAACGTCACTCGCGTCCGTAGGCTTTGACTCTAGATTCCCTACACGTGACCCCTGGGTAGTGCCAAATGAGTGACACAGTTAGTGGTGGTAGGACTTATGTGTCCGTCCGGGTAGCGACCACCGTCCACGAGGCGTAAAGACCGCCATAGTGATCTCCGTACGGGGATCGCGTTCCGGGATCAGCCTATGGTTTTCCGGTTTCTTCGAGGATCTTGAGTCCGGGCATGAGGTTGTACCGTGTGGGTATTTTCGGTCGTTTGTCGAAGGGAAGAATGTTGATCCGCCGGCCAGGGAGACCCGTAGAAACGGTTGTCCGCTGGCCGCCCGCGGTATAGTACAGGGGCCCAATCGGGGCTAACCACCTCGAGAGGCTGCCTCACCATGCCGCGCATAATCTTGGGCGGGTCCGTCGTGCCGGTTGGTGACCGGAAGTGGGGTCCCGGCGGCCCATCCCGGGAGGGTACGGGGGCCCTTCCGTCCGGCGGATCAGCTCTCTTCCTGCCGACCCTTTCGTGCCGGTGCCCATTCGGCCTTCTTAGTGCCCGAACTTAAGCTCCTCGTTGCCTCTTCACCAATCCCATCCTTTCTACCATGACAGTGCAACCAAACAGAGCAGGTCCTTCAGCGGTGCTTAACCCCACCACCGCCTTCACTATGGAGTTCACTAACATCCGTGGACTCCATACGAACCTCAATGCCGTCCACCACCATCTCGAGACGGCCCGGCCTGCTTTGCTCTTCCTAACGGAGACGCAGATACGTTGTCCGGCCGATAATTCTTACCTGTTGTATCCCGGTTATTCGCTTGAAGCAAACTTCAAACCTAAAGCCGGGGTATGCTTGTATGTTCGGTCGGACATCTGCTGTCGCCGTTTGCACTGCATGGAGGACCCCTCCTTCTCCGCTCTGTGGGTGCACGTGGATCTAGGTTCCCTGAGCCGCATCTACGTGTGCCTTTACAGGTCTCACAACGGGGATGATGAGACGACTCGGCTGTTCAGGTATCTTAGCCAGGCGGCTGATGACGCGCAGGCGCAGTTCCCGTCGGCCGATATAGTGGTCTTGGGGGATTTCAATGCTCATCACGAACTGTGGCTGGGCTCCTCCAAGACTGATCATGCTGGCAGAGCTGCCCATGCATTCGCTCTGACTCATGACTTGACACAACTGGTGAACCAGCCCACCAGGATCCCAGATTTGGCGAGTCATGCGCCTTCTCTGCTGGACCTTCTGCTGGCGAGTCACCCAGCCGGGTATCATGTGACCGTTAGTGCGCCTCTGGGCACTTCCGATCACTGCCTGGTTGGGTCGTCAGTACCGTTCGCATCTCCTCCACGTCCCGTGCAGGTTAGGCGGAAGGTCTGGCATTACTCGTCGGCAGATTGGGATGGTATGCGGGAATATTTCGCATCCATCTCTTGGGGGCAGCGCTGCTTTGAGGGTAAAGATCCCTCAGCGAGTGCCAACGCTATTGCTGACGAGATCAGACTTGGAATGGAATATTACATTCCATCCTCTGAGATCGCCAGTAAGGGCCGTGGACGCTCCTGGTTCAATCGTGCTTGCGCCGATGCTGTCGGTGACAAACAGGCGGCGTATCGCGCTTGGATCAGGGGTCGCGCCATGAAGGATCCGAATGTCAGTTCCCTCAAAAAAGCCTACAACCGTGCCACCAAGGCCTGCAAGAAGGCGTACGTTAGGGCGGATGCCCAGCGCGTTAGCAGAATTGGGCGTGCGTTGGCCGATCACCCAACTAGCAGCAGTGCTTATTGTAGGATGGCCAGGGCCGTCCAATCTAACTTCTGCCGCCCAGCGTTGCCACCGCTGAGGTACCCAGAAGGGTCGCTGGCCCACAAGCCGCAGGAGAAGGCTGCCTTACTGGCAAATCTCTTTGCGGCTAATTCCCGCCTCGAAGACCGTGGTTCCCAGACGCTGCCCACACTGCCTGATTGCGGTTTTTCAATGGCGGATATTCGCATCAGGCAGTGTGATGTGCGGCGTGAGTTACGGTCTCTCGATGTGCGGAAAGCCAGTGGCCCGGATGGGATACCAGCGGTGGTTTTAAGGGCTTGTGCAGCCGAGTTGTCTCCTGTACTGACTCGCCTCTACCGAGCGTCCTACCGCACAGGTGCTGTGCCGGAATCTTGGAGGGAGGCCAATGTGCAACCAATCCCTAAAAAGGGTGATCGGTCGGACCCTACCAATTACCGCCCTATCGCTATCACCTCAGTGATGTGTAAGGTCATGGAGCGGATCATAAACGCTCAATTGGTCCGCTACCTGGAGGATCACTCGTTGATCAGTGACCGACAATACGGATTCCGTCAAAATCGATCAACGGGTGATCTTCTAGCGTTTGTCCTGCATCGCTGGGGTGAGGCGATTGACCGGCGTGGCGAGGCTCTTGCTGTGAGCCTCGACATTGCCAAGGCGTTTGATAGGGTCTGGCACTGAGGTCTTCTGTCCAAGCTTCCGGCATACGGTCTGCCCGGCAACCTGTGTTCGTGGATTTCCGGCTTTCTGCATGGGCGTAGAATGCGTGTAGTCGTTGACGGACACGCTTCGGCGCTCATGTCGGTAAATGCCGGAGTTCCTCAGGGCTCGGTGCTGTCGCCCACTTTGTTTATTCTGCATATCAATGACATGTTGTCGCTTGGCAACATTCATTGCTATGCAGATGACAGCACGGTTCATGGGCGATACCACTGCGGGCCTCCAGGTTGCCGAGTCGAAACTGTGAAGGGACGCGAAGATCTTGTCATTGAGCTCAACCGGACCTTGGATCTCATTTCTACATGGGGTTCTAGGAATATGGTTGAGTTCAATGCCAAGAAAACCCAGGTGTGTGCGTTCACGTGCAAAAAATCCCCGTTCTCTCCCCTCCCCATTCTTCAGGGTGCTCCCCTCTCAATGCGGAATGACCTAAGTATCCTTGGTGTGGATATCCGCTGTGATCTCAATCCAAGGGACCACATCGAGGGCGTAATAACTGCCACATCACGCAGGGTTGGAGTCCTGAACAGGGTGCGTCGGTTTTTCACGCCCGGTCAACTTTGTCGCTTATATAAAGCGCAGGTCCGGCCGGGTATGGAGTACTGCTCGCACCTCTGGGATGGATCCGCCCAGTACCTGCTCGATGCCTTGAATGGATTGCAGCGGCGGGCCATCCGCATTGTCAATGATGCAGACGTTACGAGCAACTTAGAGTCGCTACAACTCCGGAGGGATGTCGCCTCTCTAAGCGTGTTCTACCGCCTGTATCACGGGGAATGCTCTGAGGAATTGTATAACTTGATCCCCTCCTCTCCATTCCTTACCAGAACCACGCGGGCTGGCTTGCGAAGCCATAGCTTGTCGGTCCAAACCATCCCGGCGTGAACCAAAGGGTTCTATAATTCTTTTTTGTGCCGCACCGTCAGGCTGTGGAATTGTTTGCCATCTCACGTGTTCCCTCCTTCCTACAATCCTGGGTCCTTCCGCCGTGGTGTGAAGAGGCAACTTAGCAGGCCGGCATAATTGTTTCCATTGGCATGGGACTGCCGTCCGATGCCAATGGATACTCTGCCTGGGCGGCATTTGCGCTTACCATCAGGTGCAATGCCGCCACTATGCAGGGCCATTATAAAAAAAAAAAAAAAAAAAAAAAAAAGGATTCGGCATCAACATCAACGGCGAGTATATCACTCACCTTCGGTTTGCCGACGATATTGTAGTCTTGGCAGAATCGCTGGAAGACCTTAGCACTATGCTCGAAGACCTCAATCGAGTCTCCCAACAGGTGGGTCTTGAAATGAACATGGACAAAACGAAGATCATGTCGAATGTCCATGTTGTGCCCACCCCCATCGGTGTTGGGGTCTCGACTCTTGAAGTTATTGACGAATATGTCTATTTAGGATAAGTGGTCCGGTTAGGCAGGTCCAACTTCGAGAGAGAGGTCAATCGTCGAATCCAACTCGGTTGGGCAGCGTTCGGGAAACTACGCGACATCTTCTCGTCCAAAATATCTCAGTGCCTTAAATCGAAAGTCTTCGATAGTTGTGTGTTGCCAGTGATGACTTACGGCACCGAGACGTGGCCTCTCACTATGGGCCTTATTAGGAAGCTCAAAGTCACTCAACGAGCTATGCTCAGGGTTTCCCTACGAGATCGAATCAGAAATGAGGAGATCCGTAGGAGAACTAAAATAACTGACATAGCAAGTTGAAGTGGCAATGGGCAGGGCACATAGCGCGGAGATCTGATGACCGATGGGGTCGGAAAGTGCTCGAATGGAGGCGGCGTAGCGGAAAGCGCAGCGTAGGACGTCCACCCACAAGATGGTCCGACGACCTGGTAAAGGTCGCGGGACGTCGCTGGATGCAGGCTGCCTCCAACAGGTCTCTGTGGAAATCATTGGGGGAGGCCTATGTTCAGCAGTGGACTTCCTTTGGCTAATGGATGGATGGATGGATACTTAACTTTACTTAAGAGTATCACCATTTATCTACAAATAACTTAGGGTAGGAAATTACTATCTAAAAATCCGCGATAATATTAAAATTTTACCTTCCAATAAAATTTGTATTATGTTTCCTGAGACGTCCGAAGTCCAATATGAGAGTACATCGATTTCCCGTCACGATTCGCCGCTAGATGTCGTTGTTTCATGGTTTCCTTTCAGTAAATTTCACTTCCACGCGGTATAGGGGGCGCTATTTCTCGGCAATGTAAAATGCAAGGCGCCATTTTGAGCTCATTGTTGGGCTCATATTATGAAATAGGCCAGGAAGACCTGACCTGGACTTCGGACGTCTCAGGAAACATAATACAAATTTTATTGGAAGGTAAAATTTTAATATTATGTGTTCCGTTCGACGTCCGAAGTCCAATATGAGAGAAGTGTTTGTTATCTCCTGGCGACTTGCAATATAAGTAATTAAATAAAGCAACAATGTGATTATAGTCTTATAATTTATTGATTATAATTAATTAGTGTGCCTATAATCAATGTCAGCATATAATCAGCTAGTGTTAGCTCACTAAAACCAATCAAGAAATTAATTTGATATTGAAAAATATTGAGATAATGATTGCTCCTCGACATTGCTTACCGACGTTTTAATTTGCCTTTGATAAAACTTTCTAAAAGTACTTTCGTGTTGCCAGTTGGCCTTGGCAAGAATATCATTAATAGGATAGTTTTCTAACCAGTTTAAGGATGCAACAGCTGATCTAAAACTTCCCGGAGTCGCCTGCAAGCCTGAATCTAATAACACCTTCTTGACCCAACCCCCAATGATTGTAGGAGAGGCTGGTTTAACGGGGGTTCTAGTAGTGATAAAAAGGTTTGTAATCGGACCCCTTATGTCCTTTGTTAGCTCGATTAAAGTTCTAAGCCAATAAACTGGATTTATATTTCTGTCCGGGGAAGCTAATAAAGTCCAGCTACTCTGTTGATACGAAGAGGTGTCAGTCTTAGAACCAAATTTTGGATACAAGATAATTGATTCACCCTTATCTATAAAATGATCTGGATCACAATGTAAAAGGGATAAGTCATGCACCCTTCGTCCAGAGGCCAAAAGCAGGATGGTAGCAGTGCGCCTAGCGATGTCATATAAGGTATTGTTTGGAACATTACTTTTCAAATAATTAATGACAACTCTTGCATCCCATATGGGTAACTTCTGAGGAACAGGCCTGGCTAAGGAAATTGCTTTTAGAATATGTTTTATAATAGGACTGCTAGAGATTTTACATTCAGATAGTGTTTCGCATACAGATGCTATTGCAGACTTATGAACCAAGATTGTACGATATGCTAGAATATCTGAGGCGTTATCCCATATTGCCGACACCACATCGACCATTTGGACCATATCGGGGCGTATGTTTTTAATGTTGAGGATCTCCAGCACGTCGTTAGAAGTTGTCTTTCTTCCAAGGACCATGTCTTCGTAAGTGTGTCCCACCCGAAATGAGCCAAGCTTCCAACTGTAGATTCTTGACATGTGCTGGGGGTCGGCCAGTCACTGTGTCTATTAGGTTGGTCTGGAGGTTTCGGATCTTCCTCGGCCGGACTCGTGAACGACACTTGACATCCGGACGCCAAAATGGCTTCTTCCATTTGGGAGTTATCATTATGAAGTCGCCTGTAGCTGTGTTCAGGTGTTGAAGTACCCGTGGGATTAGACCCGGCGGGGGAAACAACCAAGCGAGGTCGTATCGCCTACATCTGCTGAAAGCGTCGTGAAAGCAAGCGTTCGAGTCTGATAAGTCGAGCGTAGCATAGCTTGGAACGACAAACGCTGTCTTCGAGGCGAACAGGTCTACGGACGGTGTTCCCCATACCTCGAATATGCTTGACGTGGCTTCGCTTAGTAAATGCCATTCGGAGCCGGCGCGGTTGCGCGACAGTTGATCGGCTTCCGTGTTGTACACACCCGGGAGGTGATGTGCGATGAGTACAACATTGAGGCTGTCCACCAGAGCCAGTAGATCCTTTGTCAAATCTAACAGTAGTTGAGACTTCGTTCCGCCTTCGTTCTTGATATACGATACCACTGTCTTGTTGTCGCTCTGAAGCACCACTGTCGAGTTCTCGAGGGTAGATGCTTCCTGTCTCAAGGCGGCAGTCACTGCGAACATCTCCTTTGCATTGCAATGCCACCTCTCTTGAGTCCTGCTCCAGCATCCTTGTATCTTCTTGTTGTTTACAAGTGCCCCCCATTGAATGTCGGAGGCGTCGGTGACAATGAAATTTGTTCGCAGTCTTCTTTGGTGGATAGGAGAAGTCTGGTTGATGTTCTGTTGCCACCATTCGAGATCTTTTCTCACCTCTTCTGGATAGGGAGCAGGTTTTCGAGGAGCATTGCGAAGTAGTCTGGTCTGACGCTGCATAGAACGGCAATGCAACCTTCCCCGTGGGGTGATGAAGGTCGCGAAGTTGAAAAACCCTAAGAGGCGTTGCGCCTGCTTGAGGGTCCAACTGCCGGCAGCTAGTCGAGATGATAGGCTCTGGCGGATCTTGACGACTTTGTTCTGTGGTAGGGACTTCGTGTTGTAATGCGTGTCCCACTTGATGCCCAGATATTCCAAAGACCTGGTTGGCTTGATGATTGATTTGTCGAAATTGATGCACCAGCCGAGAGTGGTCAAGAAACTTACAGCATAATTTGTTTGTACTTCGAGACTCTTCTGATCGTGGTGGGAGATACAAAAGTCGTCCAGATAAACGACTAATCTGAGCCCTGAAGCACGTAGAACCTGAGCCGTCCAATTTGTGATCGAAGCAAACATCTTGGGTGCTGTGGCCAAGCCGAACGGTAAGCAGGTCATCTGAAGGAGGCGGCCCTGGTAACTGATACGGAGAAATCGACGATGCCGCCTCCTTATGGGTACATGATAATAGGCCTGGCTGATGTCCAATTTTACCATCCAGTCTTGTGGCTGAAGGAAACTAGGCATGAGGCGATGATGAAAAAGATGGAAGTTTGACGTTTCCATGAATTGGTTCAGACTTTTCAAGTTTAGAATTACCCGATTTTTGCCATCGTTCTTGGTTATCAGAAAAAGCGGGGAAATGAAAGATGGAGTTAGCGGTGCCTCTTCTAAAACTTGACACTGGATCATTTTTTGTATTTCGGATGTCATCTCTGAAGAGATCGGCGTTTGAAACCGAGTCATGACGTCTGGAGTTGGTAAAATTAAGGGCGGCGTGCGAGTAAATGGAATTCGAGCTCCTGCTATCATTTTTGCAATTGTTTTGGGAGGATTGAAGCGAGCCCAAACAGCTTGATAATGCTGTAAACAACCTCCCGAAAACTTTATCGAGTCACCTATACTTCTTTGTATTTTTGCGCAAGCCTTTGACTCGTTGTCCTCCCCCCTTTTTGTTTCCAAAATTGTTCTTAGGTTGGGAATTGCTGTTATCCGATTGTCTCGGTCTGTTTGGCTGTGTCCGAAATGTTGGCTCTTGCCGAGATGTTGACGGTTGTGGGGACTTTGGACGAGCTTGGCGTAAAAATATTTTCGGCTTCTCCAATTTCTCTAATCCTCCTATCTTTTGGATAAAATCCGACAGTGTATTTGGATTAAACATATACTCTGCAGATGGAGGAATTTTCTCTAGACCCTCACGCAGATATCTGTCCTTCAAAGGTTTCAAGAGAGCCCGCCGCCGGAGTTCTAGGACTTCGGCTCTCTTGCCGCATATTATTTGAAGTATGTCATGCGATACACTTTTATAATCCGAATCTTTACCAAACAGTTCACAAAGTTTTTCATATAGAGCCATTGGATTTAACTGTGCATCCGATTTAGCTGACCAATCAATGATACTCTGTAGCGCCGCATTTACCGCCTCGTTTTGTGATAAGAACGCGTTCGATAATGCAGCAAAACTACGCTCTATCTGAGAGAGTCGGAAGGACTCCGAGTGACCTTCGAACCGCCGTAGTTCTTCGTTGACTTTTAGATCAGAGAAGGCAGGAAAAGCAACATATTTCTTTTGACTATCTGTATAACGAACCGTATTCCAGTCGGGAGAATCAAATCTGTGCAATTCCGAAATCTTAACGACACGCTCAGGGATAGCTCTATTCACAGTAGGTTCTTTAATTGCAACGCTTAGATCGGCAATCTTGTCAATCTTAGACAAAGGAGGTTGTAAAAATGGGCTATCTACAGTGGGTGTGTGGGTAGGTACATCCGAAGATGATCTCGGTAATAAATAAATCGCTTGAGAAGTTGCGGGAGCAGCGAAATTATTACACAAAAAATTGTTGAGCTGATTTACCAGTTGCTGGGACAAGAAATCAAACCTTGTTTCTAAGTCAGTGCCCCTGCGTTGCCGCTTACGTGACGGAGACGACGAAGCACCGTCACTGTCGCTACTGCCGCTGCTTTCAACCGAAATCGACCGTGTGCGCGATCTTTTTCTTGAGTTTTCCTGTTCGTTTGGTGCACTAATTTCTTCCATATTTGAATTTACTAACTTAACGGAAACCAATTTTAAATTAAATTTAATATCACTAGAAACTTTTCTAGGAGCTATTTTCTACTTTATTCTCAAAAATAATAAATTAAGCAACGACTTGACTTATAAGGGCGATGTGCTCGGTATGAAAATCGACGCAACAATGAGCTCAAAATGGCGCCTTGCATTTTACATTGCCGAGAAATAGCGCCCCCTATACCGCGTGGAAGTGAAATTTACTGAAAGGAAACCATGAAACAACGACATCTAGCGGCGAATCGTGACGGGAAATCGATGTACTCTCATATTGGACTTCGGACGTCGAACGGAACACATAATAATCCTTAAATAATAGTTCTATTTCAACGAAATGGTTGCCGATATCTATAGTGGACAAATACCCAAATACCAAGTATTTCTTCTTCTCCGTTCAAATAGGCACTAGGTATTTATAACGCACAGTAAGCTTTACAAGGCAAACTTACAAGAGTTTACTTGGTTATTAATCATTCAGGTTTTCATTCACCTACATTTTTAATTATCATTGTAAGGGGAAACAATCAACTGATAAAAGATGTAATAAAATACTTTGTAACTGTCGCGTCGTTGATTATATTATTACTATCGGCCTAGCGGGCCGGTTACGCCCGGTTGCACATACTTTTTCACTCAATTCCACAGAAATTTGAAATATATATTTATACTTATACAGAAGTGACTGTCTCGGTAGCGTAGTTGTGCTACGGTGCGCTTGCAAAGCTGGGGTCTCGGGTTCGAGTCTCGGGTTGGGCAGTGATATTGGATTTTTCTATTCATTATCAACCCAGAGTCAGGAATTTCTGCCCAATATGGCGATAGGCTCGCCACCTATCACACTGTGGGGCGGAACATACAAGGCGAAATATGGGTGCCCTGACACCTCTGCCTACCCCATCTGAGAGAAAGGCGTGAGTTTATGTATGTATGTTATACAGAAATATATATTTCTGTGCTCCAGGGCATATCAGAAACCAATTATTTCACGTACCTACTAACTGGTTTATATTAAAACTCAACGTGACTTCTTTCTTCTATGCTGCTTTTCCCATCCCATACTGTTAAATTCTGTTCCGTCTACTTCATTCTTCAAAATAAAAATGCGCACACGGCACTTGAGCATCATTTTACTGCATTCTTTTTGTTACACATGTCCGGCAAAGACGCAAACTGCTCATCTTGTGGTCAGTGATTACCGTCTTATATGAACATCTACGACACCTGGATTGTAAATGCGTTGCGGCCTTTTAAAACAGTAGATGAAAACAGAGGAAAAAAGACGGGGATGAGTAGGGATATTGGAGCTCTAGCAAACTTGCTCACCGAACAGAAAACAACTGCAATCCCATTAATTTGCTGTGAAATAATTCGAGCCCGACCGAGTTGTGGTTCAAACAACAAAGCAGTTTTACAATTTTTAAGAACCAAAAAAAACAAAATTTAATGTCATCGGAAAGCGTCAATTATAATATATTATAAATAAAAGCTCATCGTTTGCGTTGGCTTGGCCATCTCGAGCGGATGGGAGGAAAGTGTAAAGGAAGCATACGTGGATCGACCAGCCGATTGGCAGCCGGTCAGTCGGCCCAGGTATCGCTGGAGCGATATTGTGGAAGGTGACCTGCGCCAACTTCGAGTTAGTAATTGGCGAGAGGTTGCGGAGAATAAAGATAGCTGGAGAACTCTCGTTTCGGAGGCTAAGACCTCCTTTGGGTTGCTGAGCCAGCGGAGTTAGTTGGTTTAATTAGATAAATACCTACATCTAACAGTCACGTATATGGTCCTGACCCCACATTAAGATCAATAAAGTCATGTGTCGTGGGTATCAGAAACTAGAAGAGATTTTTCGGTCTCACAAAGAAATAATTGTGGATCTTACAAAATATATTAGTCTCGTTGCTGGATTCCTATATAACAAATTACTCTGTGTTGCTAGGGTCGGACCTGCGGCGTCACTTTTTACAGTTTATTTATTTATTCAATTATATTTCTAAACTTAGATATAAACTGTGTAAAAGTAATTGAAAACAGATAATGTAACATAAAGCAATGAATGTTTAATTATTTAACCCTCCGTAATACACCGTACAAGTTATCTATTTTGCAGTATACGTAATATGTATCGTAGAATATAATTAATTTGTGTCTTCATTTTTTTGCAGTATATGTAGTATGTATCGTAGAATATAATTAATTTGAGTCCTCATTTTTTTGCAGTATATGTAGTATGTATCGTAGAATATAATTAATTTGTGTCCTCATTTTTTTTCCTATAAACGCACGTCAAGTAAATATTAACAATTCAAAACGAATATCTGGCCGGTTTTAGTGAATTTAAAAAGGTAACATTTAAAACATAAACAAATTAGTAAAATACCTATTGTTTTTCTTTCTGTCAAAATAAGTAAATCTGATGAAGAAAAAAGGAGATTATTTATTCAATGTGTATACATACGTAACGCGCAACAAAAGTTAGACGATGGCAAAACTTGGGTTAACTCACAAAAAGGCGATACTTCAGGATGTTCATTATGAGTTTTTACCGCCGGGTAGAACCATCGACTTGGATCTCTACTGCAAATAAATATTGGCCTTGGAGCAAGAAGTTGCGAGAATGGAAGCAACAGAAAGCTTGTGGTCTTTTATCACGATTACGCTAGACCACACACATCCTTACGCAATACGCAAAAATAACAGATTTTGAATTATTGAAGTTGTTAATACATCGACCATATAGCACTCACGTTACAACTTCAGATGACCACCAGTTTTGTTTGTTTAGAATTACTTAGACAGCTGAACATCAAGAGAGGACTGTCATTTGTTTTAATCACGGCATAAAGTCATCGAACAAAACGGCACATATATTAGTACTGTAAAATAAAAAAAATATCTTGAATTTTTATATAAAATGGAAAGTTTTTTTTTTTCAAACCCTAATATTTTAATTCATAAAATCTTCTTATTCTTTAACTGTAGATAAAGAATTAAACACATCAATGTCAACATAATTGGGTTGTGAAAAAATATAACATTACATTAATAATGTTTAATATAACATTACGAAATATTAAGATTAGAGCCATCAATATCAATGTTACACTAGATAAGACGTTCTAACAAACTGTGCTAACAAACGTGTCCCACCCAAGTGCGGTGCATGCACCGCACACGAATGCCGAATCAGTCTTAGTGCTACTTGGTCTGTGAATCAGTCTCACAGAGTACATTACTATATATGAAAATCAGTCTGCAGCATGACGGCTACGCAGCAGCACGCCTATGCTTATATTTATAAGTAATTTATTTTGACTTTTCACGGTTAAACCGACAGCGAAATTTTCTGAAGTTACAATATAATTAAAGCATACAACTTAAGTGATAAAATATTGCAGTATAATGCCGATAAAACAGATATTTTATTTATTATTGGATTAAATATTTGTATAGCTCATTAGAAATACAGGGTGAGCTTCTTAATCGTATGTCTCATTCCCGCGCACAAAAATTGCCCGTCGAGTGAGAGAGACGAACTATATTAGATATAGACTATTCATGGGACATTCATATTAGTCGACCAAATAGGCATAAACTACACACCGTTCCTACCAACGAATCAATAATAAAAATAAAAATGCAAAAACCAAAAAAAACTAAATAAACTAATTAACTTTTTTGTTGAATTCCACGCGGACGAAGTCGCGGGCACAGCTAGTTTGTAATATTCAAGTAAACGTACTAGATGTAGCTACTGAGATTTGACAAATATGTGACAAATAGTTTTTATGACGCGTCGCATCTATCGGTAGAATATAAGTCAATGATTAGAGCAATGTGTAACCTTCAACATTCAAAACTACGAGATATCAATGTAATACAAAGAGCCTTCAAGGCTATCTCTCTGATCTCTCCATAGATGCTCTTAAATAAACAACCGGAAAAAATGTTTATTTACAAACGTTTCTGCTGTTGGTGGGTTAACATTAATTCAAACGAGAACGTATAAATAACGACGCGTAAAAGTACTCAATGAGTACATAAAGTTAAACCTTTACACTATGGAGGTGCATAAAAGAAAATTAATGCTGTCGTTTTTTATATTTGCAAATGTGATAGACGGCAGCATACCATTTCGAAGAAACGATGGCAATGATATAACTAGATTGACAAATATAGTCAAATCCATTGGCTCTGTCAATTTAATCGAGAACGCCATACAGGTCAAGCCCTCTGACTATTTGAAGTACTTTTCCGGATTGAAGAACGAAGATCTTTACTTAAACGCATCGCAATTGATAAGAAAATATGGTTACCCAGTGGAAACGCATTACGTCACGACGTCCGATGGATACATATTAACATTATTTAGGATTCCATGTGGCGGCCCGCCGGCATTTTTATTCCATGGCCTGCTGTTAAGTGCGGATGATTTTTTGATAGCGGGGCCGGATAGTGCATTAGCTTATCAGCTAGCAAAGGATGGCTACGACGTATGGTTGGGAAACGCACGTGGCAACAAATATTCAAGATCGCATCAAAACCTTAACCCCGATAAAGACAGCAAATATTGGAACTTTACCTACAGTGAAATCGGAGAAATTGATCTTCCAACGATGATAGACTATGTGCTGGAAGAAACTGGATATCCAAAATTAATTTACATCGGTCATTCACAAGGTACACTTACATTTCTTGTAATGTGCTCCGTGAAACCAGAATACAATGATAAAATTTCTATAATGTTTGCTTTGACCATTGTAGCTTACATATCTAATATGAAAAGTCCTGCCTTCAGGGGTCTTGCTTATTTCGATGATGCAGAATACTCTTTGTATAAACTTTTGGGTTTTCCAAACGAAATATTACCTAACAACCAATTAACACGGGCACTTGCAGCTGTCGTTTGTGGTCAAGCAGGACTTGCAACAATAATTTGCTCTAATGTATGTTTTCTCTTTTTTGGATTCGATTATGCTCAATTAAATATAACGAACCAACCAAATATTGCCCAACATGCACCGGCTGGTGCATCTACTAAACAACTTATTCATTATTTTCAAGAAGTAAATTCTGGCAATTATCAAAAATTTGATTACGGCGAAACAAAGAATCTTGAAATATACGGTAACAAAACTGCGCCATTCTATTACCTCGAGGGAGTAACTGCACCAATTTTTATATTCTATAGTGATAATGACTGGCTTGTCGATGTCAAAGACGCGCGTAAAACACGGAGCCAGTTACCTAATGTTATTGAATTTTATAGAATTCCTTACGCAAAATTCAATCATCTGGATTATTTATGGGGCTTAAATACCAAAACTCTAGTTTATAACAAAATAAGAGACGTATTACGACGGCGCAACCTTACGAGCAATTCAACAGTATGCAGATAAAAACATAAAATATTCCAGATTTGAAGACAAAAAGATAAAAATTCTGTGAAAATAAGGTACTTTCATTTTAGTCCATTGATATAGACGTTTACAAGGATTTCCATTATTAACCGACTTCAAAAAAAGGATACTGTATTTTTTTATGTTTGTTATCTCATAACTCTATACTGGAGTAACCGATTATCTATGACATGTTTAGTCCGACGACGCCTACTAGGCCAGTGTGGTGGAAGGCTACGCTAAGAAGAATATGGGCTTCATTATTATTACTATACAAGCAAATTAATTGGCAGATCGCAGAGAATCGCCTGCGCATAACTGTATACTTCCTATGGCTGAATACATCAAAAATCACATAATATCATTTACCGTTTAACTTACTTATGGTACTTTCTTTTTTATATTCAAATCACAAATCGAATGTTTTCAAAATATAACTTTTTTTGTATTGAAATAAATGTTATAAATACAGTTTTGCGGCTATTTTATTAACGACTGGTTGCTTAGCCCGGTTGCAATTATTTTTTCAGTAATTTGCCTTCATGGATAAACGTAATTAATCCTTTTCTCCATTCTTTTTCATAAAAACTCTCCTAATAGATACTTAGTCCACATTCCTTTCCATTTACCTTATTTTTTTCCCCTTTGAGTCCAATAAGCCTGTCAATATCGCTATACTCGACATTGGCTAAATTTACAAGAAATGCGATTCCAAACACAGAAGAAAAAAAAACCTAATTAAGTTGAAATATCTACGTTTTCTACATTGGCTCGACAAAGTGAGTTATCTTTGCCAGCTTGCTCAAAAGTGCACTGGCTACATAAAAGTGACACAATTTCGCTTCGCAATTCGGGTATTCTATCAAATACACAACACTTGTTATTTTGGTAAAAAAAAAATGTCGATACTGCAAATATTTGATTTTATATTTTTAATTGTATATTTAAAAATCCCATACAATAAGACACCGAAACAACACACAGATACAGAATTTTCTAAACCAACTATTCTGCTACTAATAGAATCCATAAAATATATAATATTAAATGTGTGTAGTGTGTACTGATTACGTGATGTGATTATATCACAACATTCATCCTATCGGTTAAGATACATTATTTGATAACTATATTGTCACAAGTTATGCATAGTATTTATATAATTACTATTATACTATTAGATTACTAATTGTATTTAATACTATACTCTATACTGAAAGCGAAATTATATTCCACAAATATTCTTATGCTCATGAGTAGAGATACATAGGTACTACTAGTGTCAACCAAAATTCTGTAAGTTGTACTTTTAGTACCTGTATCAGCCCATAAACGTGCTACAACAGAAAATGGGCTACCTCAACAATCGAGAGTACGATTGAGACGCGTTAGGCCTATCAACAATTCGCCACGCTGATTTCCATCAAAAGACGTGATAGATATAAAGCAATTATATTGTCCCGCCACGCCGGGCCAATTTCTAGTCCTAAATCACTTCTAAAGATTTTATAACAAAACACTCGCACAAAATGGAATGTCCTATCTGGGGATTGAACCCAAAACTTTATGGTTCAGAACTAAAGTCAGCAAGAGAGAGGAATTCAATTTGTCAATGGTTAGTTTAATCTCGTCGATATTAGAAAAAAATACGAATTTCTATTATCTTGAGCGCTCAAGGTATTATTATACCTAAAGTAGGTAATCATCAGACGTTTCCGTGCTAATTTGCATTAAACTGAATAAATAACATAAAACAAGTGACACTGCAATTACAGTGATATTTACCTTATTAATTTAAGTGAAGTTAAATTTTCAAATGACAAGATAAATATAAATATTGGCTTAATGTCGTCATCGCTTTTTAATCAAATGCATTAAATAGTAAAGATTCTTGTAGTATTGGTAAGAAAGTGCACTATCAGGGTCATGAGTTTCAATGACCCAACTTAACTCGACAAACAGTGTCCTATTTATCAAAAGTTGCAAATATATAACTTATATGTTACATAAAGTGCTTTACATGTTCTTGTAAATTACGATTATTAAATAACTAGCGGCCCGGCCCGGCTTCGCCCGGATACAGATACATATTCCAGTCCATATTTTATTTACACTCAATATGACCGTATCCCTACGAATATACCCGTTCTCTATACTGCTTATCCAAATCCCGTACTGTATTTTTCTGTCCCATTTTATCCACCTTATATTATATTCCATCACATCTCTCCAGATTAAAATCATTATTTTGCTACGGAGATATTATTAAACTGTTACTACTCCGACGACATTCATTAAAACAGATGTAAGGACAACATACACATCGAATTATATAAATGCGCTGTTATGTTTCGGATAGGACATTGTAGCCAAAGTAACTACTCGACATATTGAGACTGAACATCATATATCCCGGGATGGCAAGCGCAGTGTAATGCCAAGCATTGCTTTGTAATTCAAGGTGTTGTTTCGTTTTACTACTGATTACGAGCGGACGTATCGCTTACCATAAGGCAAACGGCATGCTCGTCTCGCCATTTACAGCAATGAAAAAGTGTATAAAATAATAAAATATAACTGTTTTTTGCGATTACCTTCGCATCGAATTGGTTTTTTACACTTATTTTGCAAATAATACATAAAGAAATCATTGTGTTTTACTAAAAATAGTTTAATATGAATTATAAAAGTCCAACGCGCGGTAGCGCAGCGAATGATCAGGGGCTATCCCAAGAGGTAGCTTGTGTATTGGCCGGTATCATTCACTGGGATATTTACGCTAGAGCCCTCTCGTCAGCCTACCACTAGCGGGAGGCGTCCCGTTGCGGGACACTACCGACCCGTAGAGAGGTTGAGGCCGTACGGGCCTCCCTCGGCACTGGCGCCATGGAGGAGTGGCGCACCAAGCTGGATAATCCCACTGCTGGTGCTTGGACCACCGCGGCAGTGCATCGTGTCGTATACCAGTGGCTGAGCAGGTGCCTCGGTGTAATGACGTTCCACTTGACACAGGGACTGTTGGGCATGGCTGTTTTGTTAGATACCTGTGGCGCATGGTGCAAAGGGAGGAATCCGCTATGTGACAACATCAGTGTCACATCCATTGTGACAATTATCCGGAAGACACAGCCCCAGACAAAAAGTTCCAACCGAAATGTGAACTTCAGTCTAGCAGATTTTGTATGTAGATTCAGGGAATTTAAATAAGTAAGAATTGCCCAACGAACAAGTCAAAATAAAGCCAAATTTTCAAGCCAAAATTTGTCTGGCGCCCTGGGCGGTCGCCCAACCACACCCTACCCTAACGCCGGTACTGGCTCTAGGACTGCTCTAGTGGAGCGTTACTGAAATTAGTCGTCACTCGCATCGATTTTCAAAATTCTTGCTTGTATTAAGACAAAAAGTTCAATAAGAATAAAGATAATAAGGAATTATTTTTTTTATTGCCATGTAGGCAGGCGAGCTAGCGGCCCGCCTGATGGTAAGCGGCTACCGCTGCTCATGGACCTCCGTAGTGCCAGGGGACCAGCACAACAAAGTCGCTGCCTACCTCGAGGAAAGTACACTCTTTATACCTCGTTTGAAGAAGGACAGGTCATAGCGCTTGCACGTACGTGGTAGAAAAGAACGCTGGAAACGTACCGTTCGGGAGCGGTACGCCTCGTCGCTGCAAGGAGTCAAGTGGGTCCAGCTGGTATTTTGGGGCACCTGCCCAGAGGCGAGAGCAGTACTCCACGTGGGGCCGGATTTGCGCTTTGTAAAGCGTCAATCTATGACCCGACATAAAGTACCTACCGCTTGGCTCTGTTCAAAATTCCCAACTTTTTGCTCGCCAGTTTGGCTTTGTCCTCCAAATGACTCCTAAACTCGACTTTGCTTGATATTTCGATGCCAAGGATTCCAATACTCTCGGATCCTTGGAGAGTAACTCCTTGGAATTGCGGCGCCATGACAAAGGGGTCCTTCTTCGCAGTGAACGCGCAAACTTGCGTCAAATATTATTAATTAATATTATTATTATAAATAAAATAGGTATTCAATAAAATGAGGAAGGATATGGCTTAACCACTCTCAATGGTACTGTCGATTGTAGAGTAGGCCCGTGCCCTGCAGTGGGACGTATATGGGCTGATACAGAAAATAAGGATGTCGATAAAATAATTATTGTCCCGATTGTCGTTTCTGCTCATGGCTTGATACCAAAGAGCCTCGACCAACACCTACAGAGGCTCTCAATTGGCTGTTGGGTCAAAAGTCAAATACCGAAGGCATTATTACTTGACACGGCACGCATTGTGAGGCGGTTCCTCACTTTGTCTCCCTAACCGCCGGTGGCTTGGGTCTTGAGCTTCACCACCGGAGGGTAAATAAATTATAATTTATATTTTTATATGTATATTTTTTATAATTTATATATGCAAAAATAAAAAAAAACAAATTATAAATAAAATAAAAAAAATAAGTAAATAATTATTATCACCATTTATATCAAAACTATTAAATTTTATATTAATTTTAGCGCGATTTGCACTGTCATCTTTTTTAAACTCTATCTCTACTACTACTCTACTCTCTCTATGTACTGAAGGGCCTATTTTTTGTTTTTTAATCAATGTACTAGATGTACTTTGTTCTACATTTTGATATTTTATTGCAAAAAATGTTTATAAAAATAAAATGATAGATTAACTATTAATAATTCTTAATAAATAGGATTTGTTATTGTCAGAATCATGTAAACACACTGACTGCTTCCTACTTTTCCACTGAGGAAATGTACATGTATTACACATTCAATGTGAATTTGAGCGTGAGGCAGTTGTGCCAAAGCTGCCAGTGCCAATAGTTTAAAAAATAGCGTGACTCGAAACGTCAAGTTAAGCGGCCATAGAGTTCATATTGGGTTATCATGATTGATAAATTTAACTATGTTTGCGCAAATAAAAACATATTCATTATTTATTCGTGAAGACCGTCAGTAATAATGCGCGACAAAATGTTTAAGACGCTAGTTAAAACTGGTATTTACGCATCGACACGAAATTATATAACAATTTCGTCACAGTTTTTTGGAGAATCCATAAAGCCAGTGCACGGAAAACTCCGCTTTAAGGTAAGGCAAAAACTTGTGATGGAAACGTTTTTTATTTGGTTCTCGTGGCAGTGTTATTGGTTCTAAAGTGGCGTAATTTATACCATGCTTTCGAAAGTTTAGGTTAAAATTTATTCATTACTATAGCAGAGTTCATTCTACTTCAAACAATTCCCAATGTAAGTGCTATAACGCTATACTTATTACAGAAAAAGTTATTTTCAAATGTTTTAAACAAAATGCACGTTTAATACGAAATATTAATGTGGCAATTGCGTGATAAAGTTTTATAATCAACTTTTGTTTTTGATTGCGTTGCCCGCTTATCACCGTAAGGTCAGCGATTCTCTATTATATTATTGAACGTTTGGCATTGGCCAGTTCAGTCAATATTTTTGCACAAGCTACTTTGGAAGGCAATTATCCAAAATTATATTTAAATTTTAGCCAATACATTTAGTGCAACACTTGAGTTCCACACCAACCATGAGTAGCCAACTGATGACTGGAAACCTTTGGGACACTGATCCTGAATTATTTGAGATTATCAAAAAAGAGAAAGCCCGGCAACAAGCAGGCCTGGAGATGATTGCTTCTGAAAACTTCACATCTGTGCCCGTATTACAATGTCTCAGCACATGCCTTCACAACAAATATTCTGAGGGCATGCCAAACCAGAGGTGAGGTGGATACTATTTTAAAGTCTATATTATGTCTTTTTTTAAAAAGTTTAGCAAAAGAATTGTCTTAGAAATAGTTGCTATGTTTATGTAAAATGAAACTATAGTCAATATATTTTAGTGCCCATTGACAAAAAAATAATTCTTATATCCTTTGTAAATATTTTCATATTTTCTTTGCCTTTAATTGAACCTACTAATCAACATTAAATCAAAATATGAGTTGAATAACAATTAATTTGAAATGCAACAATGTTTTTAACAAGCTCCATATGAATGATCATTGTACATACATTTTTCCTTTAAAAATTGGTAAATATCTCCAGTACTAAGATCTATTCAAAACTTGAACCATGTTGCAGATACTATGGAGGCAATGAATATATTGATGAAATCGAGCTGCTGGCACAGAAAAGGTCATTGGAAGCATACAGATTAAATCCTGAAGAATGGGGTGTTAATGTTCAACCTTATTCAGGTATACTTTAATGTAACTATTGTTATAGTCAAACTACTGCTCTAAAAGTATAACACAGGGATATGGTAACCTTGACGTCATCTTAATTCTTTGTAGATGAGCAATATGCCTTGAGGCTACATCTGTCAGTTTGTTTTGTGCTGTGCCTATTTGTTAACAGCTTAAAATCTGACAACTGTCTCAATGTTATAAAGATTGTATTTATTAATTATTGTAATAGTATGTTTCTGAGATGCACTGGAGTAAAACTTAGCAGCACCCAGGTGGGGCCTGGCCGGGAGGATACTTATAAATAAGAATCTGTAGAAAAACCATTCAAAAAATTGATACTTATTCCACAAACCCTACATACTCTATTTGAAACTAATAAATTCCATTATTGTTTGAAGGTTCGCCTGCAAACTTTGCCGTCTACACTGCCATAGTTGAACCTCATGGCAGGATTATGGGTTTAGACTTGCCCGATGGAGGACACTTGACCCATGGATTCTTCACAGCAACCAAAAAAATTTCTGCCACATCAATATTCTTCGAAAGCATGCCATATAAAGTAAGTAACCATTTGTAATCTGCATATTATTTTTAATGCCCTCCTTTCATAAGATCAGTGTAATATTTTAGAAGTATTCAATACTTGTTTGGCATACTGTGTACACTAAATTAATTAACGTAAAAGCCTGTCAACCTCACAACGCATTCATTACTTTCAATGGGCAAAAATCACATTTATGTTAATAATGCATACGGCAATGTTTCGACATTGTCTCTCCAATTTTCAATTTTATTATCACCCATTCACATTTCGTAACATCTGATATAGAGTATGAGCAATCGCGCGCTTATTGCCAATGCATTTCGAACCTTATTGTCGTGCCTTAAAGTTTATAAAGAAACATTGATTATTGAAATATGTAACGCCGCCGTAGAGTGATGACAAGGTTCCGGTTTAAGAATAACCTTTAACAAGATAGATATTAAGAATCTTCAAGATTCTATTTCAACTACGTATTTGAAATTCCTTTGTTAAATTACTAAACAAAAAGATCTAGTTCTTAAGGTAATCTTTAGAAGATCGTAAACAAGTAAATTTTGTGGATCTTAACAATACAGATCCTAGAATTACATGAGAAGTAAACTCCACTTTTTCACCAAAACTAAATTCAATCATTTATAAACTAAACCTTTTTCTCCTTTGTACCACTGATGGTATATGAAATGTATGTGGGTTAAAGTTTCCTCAAAAGGATTCGTATAATATGTCAACAACATCACACACATCGATTTTAAATCTTGATGACACCTACTCCATGTCGTGACGGCGGGTTCGATCCCCACAACAAGAAAAGTTTCTTTCATCCACAGACATTTGTTTTAGCTGTGGATGTTTTGAAGTGCGTAGTGGCCCGTTGGTAAGGAACCAGACGCGGCTGCCAACATGTTCACGGTGGTCGCAAGTTCGAATCCCAGGGCACGCCTCTGACTTTTCGTACTAATGTTTGTATTTGATAGTCAATCACAGTCGCACTATAGTAGTGCGTGGTGAAGGAAAACATCCTGACAAAACCTGCATATCACAGAGATTTGTAAGGATTTTTATGGTATGTAAAATCCGCCAATCCGCACCATTCCAGCGTGGTGGACTATATGGCCAAATACCTCTCAATCGTTTTCGCGATTGTATGAGAAGCTCGTGTCCTGCAGTGGGACGAATATGAGCTGATACAGAATGTTTGGAGAACGGCAATATCCATAACACAAGGCATTATTTATTTATTGTACACAGTAAAAAACATAACAGTTTTTAGAGACAATACAAAACAACAAAGTACAAATGGCGATCTTATATGGCATATGAGAGGCCAGTACTATGTGTGTGACTATTTCTAAATATGTACTAAATCAGCTATATTATTTTATTTAAGTTGTAGAAGTGTGGATTGTTTTGTTTGTTTGCTGGAAATCGAAATTCAAAGTTTAACATCCCATACTCAATGTTAAGTACAGTCAAACTATAATTATGATTTCCACCACCAGATGATTATAGCAGCAGTATTTACATAAGTAGATAAAATAAACATTCATTAGAAGGCGATTATATATAAATAACTTTATATCGGATGGTATGTTGACCTAACTTGTGTAAACATTTTCACTAATTTCCATATTTAAGAAAGAAGATGACATAATTTATAGCCCCTTGTTTAACTTTGTCACATATTTAGTAAATTCGATGTACCCATTGCCTGCAATCCTTATAATGAGTAAAAATTTGAATTCCTTACGATTCGTGTGTTTAATTTATGAATATAACAAAATAAAAGTATGCAATTCGTATATACATATATTTACAAGTTGATTAAACAATACTTTGTAATCATAGTTGAAAAATTAAAAGCGTTTTGTACATACACTAATATGTAAATGTATATTATAGGCATCGTTTGTGCAGACCTAAACGTAATTTATAACATAAATGGCTATTACATGTTTTACACTAACGCATTATCCAATTTGCAATCTTTTTAATAGGCATCAACTATCAGGGCAACGACAATATTATTCTTTACAATGGCTATTGTTGTCGTATTGTTGTGGCTAATGTGGAGTGTTATGCCAATCAATTTCCTTTGTGTAATATAAGCAATGACGTTTTCCACAGCCGTCAATAATTTACACATCAACTGAATACATATTTTTGTAAAAAATAAGCAGAAGTGGCACAAAACCAAATTGAAAATGGTATGGAAAATCTCGACAGTTTCTCATGCCAGACCCACAGGCTAGGCCCTTTATTTTGATCGCCTATAGTCGCCAATATGTTGTACGCGTCTTACATTAAGCATATCTGATTGATTTCTCTAGGTGGACCCCACAACAGGCCTGATAGACTACGACAAATTGGCTGAAACCGCGAAACTCTTCAAACCTCGTCTGATCATTGCGGGCATAAGCTGTTACTCACGTTGTCTCGACTACAAGAGGTTCCGTGAAATCGCTGATGCGAATGGAGCTTATCTTATGGCTGACATGGCTCACATTTCTGGACTTGTTGCTGCAGGTAAATTTTAAGATGTGTTTATATTGAGTCAAATATCGTGTATGGCGAAGAAAATTTAACATTTAAACATCTTGAAATACGTTTACACTTTATGAATTGATTTAAAAATATTTACCCATGCAATTATTTGATGTAACATTCAATTATCACTTGATCATCGTGTATCACTATTATTATATTAAACATAATACGTATATATCACTGAACAAATATGTTTACTATTGGGTATCAATCTTGCAAGCAAACAAGATAAATGACGATTTAGGTCAAGATTCCACAAACGTAATACTTATTTGTTACACCAATTTACATCATTTTAAATTGTTTTGAATATGAATGCGTAATAAATCACAAAAGAGAAATAATTATAAATTAATAATATCTTTAATTTAAGTACTTCAAATATTGTAGTTGAATAAATTATCGAATCCCGACTCCCAATGAGCAGTATGCGCAACCATTTTAAAGCGTGCAAGTTTATCTCTCTACTTTTGTTATGAATTTACTTGCGCATAAATGAGACAGTACTAATAAATCAGATAACTCGTACAACAACAAGCCGCAGATTTGGGGAACGTAATCGAATTTATTGACTACAAGCAATGTCGGAGGATTTGTACAGGATGTTATAGAATTGACAATGTTTTTTATTACATTTTGATGTGAAACCTAAAGATCATGTTGAAGCGCCTTAATGAATACATTTGTTTATTGAGACAATATATCGTACCTTTAGAATTAAAGTGACCTAATCGAAAAAATATATATATTTTGGCTTTTAATCATATATTGGCTAAAATTACTATTTACATTATCTATGATTTACATCGACCCGTTATTAAAGAAGAACCTATTGACGCGTGAAAAACAGAAAGATGTATACTCGGTCATCTCGATGTATCCATAAGTACCAAAATTTCTTATGTTACAAATCGTGAACGTCTCCCAAAATGAAGAGATTTTAGTAAGGTCTCTATAATTCTAAAGGTGCGATATCTCATTACTTTATCATAAGTACCTGGACGACCGAGCATTGCTCGGTATTTTTTTTTTTCGTAAATGTATTTTTAGAAATGATATTTAAATACTAATTACAAACTGATGAAAAAACGGACCATAAGGGGCATCACTTAATAGAAAGATCTAATAGCTCAGTTTTATTCGTACGAGGCTGTACAGCCAGACATTTGCGACAATCTTCTATTAGTACTATTCCAACATTAAATTGGACCGAGACACACAAAAATACCAATAACCAGCTTTCGGTCCGTCTGTCACGGTGTCAGAATACGATTAACATTCTTTCTGCAAGTAAAATTATTAAATAAAATACACGTACATACGAATAAAAAGGAAGTCCTTTAATCTTTGGCTCCCTGGCCTTGTTACAGCCAACAACCACGCTTAATATTGTTGCATGAACAATTAGTTATCGACATTATACACTTCACTTTATCTTAACATACTTTTAAATACTTTAAACATGCTAAAATATAATTGGGTTATTACGTGCTTAATGCTTATGTCCAAATGTCAGATTTGTTTACTTATTGTTTGCAATGACATCGCACTGACATCACATGAACACGAAGGATGGATATAGATATATTTATAACATACAGAGATGCTCCATCTTTTTCGACTACGTTGATTTATATAATATTTGTTCGTGAAAACAAAACATTCACCGGGCAGCGGGCTATTCACAATTCCCAAACACGCTGCACACCTGAAATAAGGCTCTCTAGATCGTTGGAGGGCTATAACTGGTTTAACGATACACTAAAAATAGTATTATTATTCGCCAATAGATGTCATGAAGAGTCATTTTTCCGTTAATGTATTTATAACATTTTCTAAATATGAATCCTAGCTAGATCGATTTATCGCCCCCGAAACCCCCTGTATTCAAAATTTCATGAAAATCGTTGGATCGTATAAAAGATTTTCTCGTTTAAAGATAAAAGATATAGCAAGTATTATGAAATAACAATAACATTGCAGGCGTGATCCCAAGTCCATTCGAGTACTGCGACATAGTGACAACAACAACGCACAAGACGCTTCGTGGTCCACGCGCCGGTGTGATATTCTTCCGCAAAGGCGTGCGCTCTGTCAAAGCAAACGGCACCAAGGTCCTATACGATCTAGAGGCCAAGATCAACCAGGCAGTGTTCCCAGGCCTTCAGGGAGGACCCCACAACCACGCCATAGCGGCCATAGCCACCGCCATGAAGCAGGCCACCTCGCCTGAGTTCGTTGAATACCAGAAACAGGTATGTATTTTTATGTAATTAAATCTGATTTACTGGTGGCAGGTCTCTCATATTTAGAGGCCGTCTGGGTAGATACCACTGCAGTGCTTATTTCTACTGTCTAACAGCAGTTTAAATGGATGTTTGTTTTCCGGTTTGAACGACATTGTAGTCGCAGTAAATGCTGGACATAATGAGGCTTAACATATTATGTCTCAGGATGGCGAGCGCAGTGAAATGCCGAGCATTGCTTTGTAATTCATGGAATTGTTTGGTTTTGCTACCGTCCATTAGCAGTCGTATCGCTTAATATCAGGCAAATGGCATGCTAGGATGAAATGCCAGAGATGGCAATTTAAAAAATAGTTTGTTTTTAAGTATTTAAATACCATTATGTCGGCGGTATCCCACCATCCATAATAACCATCTGGCGACGGTAGATACTGGGGCCCTACTTTGAAAATCCGAAACGAAGTTCGAATCTTTTTTACTGGTGGTAGGTCTCTCATATGTGAGAGGCCATCTGGGTGAGTACCACCGCAGTGTCTATTTCTCCCGACAAACAGCAGTGTAAATGCACTGTTGTGTTTCGGATTGAAGGGCATTGTAGCCAGACTACTGTGTACTGGACATATTGAGACTTAACATCTTATGTCTCAGGATGGCGAGCGCAGTGGAATGCCAAGCATTGCTTTGTAATTCAAGGTGTTTGGTTTTGCTACTGTTTATGAGCGGTCGTATCGCTTACCATCAAGCGAACGGCATGCTCGTCTTGCTATTCATGGCAATAAAAAAAAATAACAAAAAATCTTCGGACGATCGAAGTGTATGACGTAAGAATGTGCCTACATAGACTTATGGTCGTTACCATAGACTTATGATTACGATGTACGTTATACGCATCCGAACATTTACAGAGTAGGTACATTCGTATCGTATCGGGCCCCTGTACTTCCCATCAATGATCACGTACATATTATATTATAGTCACGTCGCTTCGTGTCAGTAGAGAGCGAATGGAAAATTTAACTTTTAAACTTAGTTATGAATTTAGTTAAAATTATTAAAACTCCATAAGTAATATGAGAAAGGCCGAACGTACAGACTTCACTGTAGATGATGGATGATGAAGTAATACATAGATTACCTTATTTAATAATAATAAATTAACAATTGTTATTCCATTGCCATCAAACTGGCAATGTTCTTGTAATTACTGATAAGTTTTAGTTAAGGTTACGGCCACGCGTGACCTGTATGCACCAACCTTAAATTATTATCTATTTTAATAATTGATATAACCAGATTCAACTACTAGTTACAGCAATCACTACTATGATGTGTAATATTGAGATTGATAAAAAGGTAGCGTATGTTTTTTTCAATTATATATCATGATTACACAAAATAAAGATACAGATTCAGTAAGTATTTTAGCATTTATAAACCATAAAGTTTTGTCCATAATGCTATCTGTCTATAACAAGTCGACGCAAGGCGTTTATACAAGTACCTAATTATACGATATCACCAAAATGTTGATATTTCGTACGTTTCGTAAGTTATGTTTTAATAACGAAATTATAAGATTTTCAAATGTCATAGAAACAATAAGTTTGGCTTTGAACTCTTTGTACCATACTCAAGGTTGCTCGTTATCCATAAGGCCAACACAATATTCTTAAATACCTCGTGATAACGTAAATATAGTTTTAAACATATAAACAATGTTTTAACTGATACTTGCGTGTTTTAGTTATCTAAAAAAAATATTTAAATATAATACGTGTATTTAGTGTATGGTTAGTAAGTATAAATTAAGATAATTGCGCGATACTAATGTATTTAACAACGCTGTAGTATTGATAAGAACACATTGTGTTCCATATGCCTGATCAATTGTTACGGTGATTTTTAAGATAGTTTTCGAAAGAACTACCTTAATACTTTTTTTTCAATACATAAACTATTTATAGATTTTTCTTAGTTTTCAGTGATAGTAAAACACCGTATCAATTCGCAGGTGATAAAGAACGCGAAGCGGCTGTGCGCGGGGCTGATGTCGTGCGGGTACGCGGTGGCGACGGGCGGCACGGACGTGCACCTGGTGCTGGTGGACGTGCGCGGCGCGGGGCTGGCGGGCGCGCCGGCCGAGCGCGTGCTGGAGCTGTGCAGCATCGCCTGCAACAAGAACACCGTGCCCGGGGACAAGAGCGCGCTCATGCCCAGCGGGATTCGACTCGGTATATTTTTTTTTATAACAGCCACATTTTTTGACAGCCTCCGTGGCGCAGTCGGTTACTGTTTGTGAAACGAGAGGCCACGGGTTCGATCCCCGCACCGAGAGGATTTTCTTTGGTCAAAGCTTGAAAAACGCTTTAATACTCAAAAAGTCTATTAGCGACCCCCAGTTACCCACAACACCCTGCAAATTGTGTGTGCCTTAGTGAACCACAATAATGTGTCAATAATATGTAGCAAGATGAAAGAGTATATGGTGATTATCATTTAAAAAGTAATGCTGGTGTGATATAGGCATGTGGATGGAGAAAAGCCTGATTATATATAGGTATAGAACGACCTAGAATGATCGTGTCGATCAAAAACCTCTAAATTAATAAATAAAGAGAAAAAAAAGGCCAAGAATGAGACGCCCAAGGAAAATATGGTCAGATTCAATAGTAATGTTTTTCAAAAATAACAAGTAGTACGTTTAACTGGCAGTAGTGCATAAATATTTTTATGACTATGACAGAAACAACAGGGTTGTATTCGAATCCTAGCTTGCGGCTTTCAATTATATCTGTCTAGTTCATGGCCAAGCGATAAAGTGTAGGTCTCCTATCTTGTGCCGCGTTTAATAAACAGACTACCCCCAGATTTACGTGATAGTTTAACGTCAAAGAACATCAAATATAAACTCAAGAAATAGTTTTTAAATAATTTAAATGTGAATGCATTAATCTCAAACTCCTAACAACACCACAGTACAAATGTCTTGTTATATGAATAACCCCATCGTCAACTCTGATAGCATAAGTATAAACCTAAGTGGTTTTTCAATGTTATCTACTAACAAATATTGTATTTATTCTTAAGCATGTTAAATAAATGAAAAAAAAGAGCACATAATATGTATGTATTATATGTATGTGCCAAGACTTGTAATAAACAATTTATTTTACAGTAATTACCAACAAATATGTTGATAATAAATGTTTTTAAATTCTGATAATGCCCAATTAAATTAATACGTAAATATTTTGTTATCAGGTACTCCCGCACTCACAACTCGGGGGCTGAAAGAAGACGACATGGACAAAGTAGTGAACTACATTGATAGAGCCCTTAAAATTGCCCAAGAAGTTACAAAAGAATCAGGCCTGAAACTGGCAGACTTCAACAAAACAATTGAATCAAGCCCGAAGTTCCAAGCCAAGATAGCAGAATTGAAGGAAGAAGTTGAGAACTACAGTAGATCATTCCCCTTGCCTGGTTTCGAGAAATACTAGTTTTAAGAACTAAAACTATTTTATAGCTACAATGCATTTCTATTTTTATATTGTTGCATCTAACAAGTTACGGCTATGTCTCGAAATAATCAAGACTTGACTTTATATTCCTAATTAGTAATTACGAATTAAATGTAAGAATCTCTTGTTAAAAATATACTATTTAAAAAAAAACAGTTTTTGTCTAATATCCATATTCAAAATGCGAAAAAGCTCCATGTTCACTAGAGTGATAGTTTACACTGGATTGACAGACTAACAAGAAAACTTGGTCTGTGCTTTACACTAAAAATACTCGTAGTCCAATTTTTGTATTAACATGTCCAATATAATAAAATGTGAAGAAAGAAAAACCGTTCCTAATATTTTGTAAACAGCATGACAACAACGCAATCGGATGCCAATAGATCGTAGACGATGCGACGTTGAATAGGCCACCTCTGTATTCAACGGCGCTGTGCCCAACTGGAAATTGAAATGCACACGGTTGACACGGCTACGACACAATAATACACATCGTAAAATATACTTTAACCCATTCAATGCGGCAACAAATTTTGCTCACGCTACCCAGATGCGGCATACTTCTTAACGTAAACGCCGATCGGCGTGTGCCGCCCCTGACGGATCAAAAATAAAACGCCAATCGGCGTTTTCAGCACTTCGTTAAGAATTTCAATTTATTCATTTCGAATTCATGGGATTTCTCGAGTAGTACGCTATAGTTATTGCAATAAGGACTGTTTTTAGTAAGTAGCAGAATTAATTTAATTATTTTAGCCAATTTTATATGAGGTTCGTGAAGATTTGTTCATAGAAATTTAAGAAAAGGAATATCTGCAGTTTTTTTAATAGATTATGGATTTAAATGATGAGTAAATCTCTATTTGATAAATATTTCTATTGTGCTCTCCCGTCGTACAAACATCCTTGTTTAAAGCATAAAAAATGATATTATTGATAACTTCGAATATTATCAGGGGTTGCAAACCATTTTTTTAAAATTTCATAATAATTAAATCTCAATACAAAGTTAGTGTATAGGTACTTATTATTATTAAAATTATCAAACGAATTTAATTATAAATAAAATATATAAAAATAATTTAATAATATATAAGTAAACATTTTCTTTCAATCTTCTTGATTGAAAACGTATACATAACTGGGTCTCGTTAAATAGACAGAATTGATTTCAGTGTAATAGATAAAATTTGATGGTTTGAAATTTACTATTTTTCGCACTTACGTGGGAATATAAATCATATTAAAATACCGCGACAATATCCGTAAAATAAAGTTTTATTACGTTGATTTTTTATGCAGTTCTTCTTTTTCAGAGAGAAAACATTCCTAGTCGCCTAATATATTAATTGATATATTGTTTGGGATGACATTTACTTATCTCAGTCGTTATTGGCACCACAAAAGAAACGGAAAAGTGAAAATTCAAATAAAGAGATTAAAAAATAATTAAAATATCAGGATGTGATAATTGCCAGATTATCAATAAAATATTGACAAAAAAGATAGACGAAATATAATATTTGTTAATTTCGCATTTTGCTCACTGTTTTTAAGCAGCAAAACCTACTTGTTTAAGACACTTTGCAGGACCAAGGAAAATAGGGATTCATGTATAATGTAATTAGAACTAGCGGTCCCATATTCGTCCGATTGTAGATAGTTTTTAAACCAGTCCACATCAAAAACATATTATTTCGCCTAATAACTACCTATATGAATTAAATAATAACACCCAACAGTCACATACATAGTCCTGACCCCACACTAAGATCGAGTCTTGTGTCGGGATATCAGGAACTACGAGAGACTTTTTGGTCTCACAAACACGCAGACCCGAATGAAATATTTGTGGGCCGAACAAATATTTCTCTCGGTGCGGGGATCGAACCCGCGGCCTCTCATTTCACAGGCGGCGTCCAACCAACTGCGCCACGGAGGCTGTCAATGAATTCCCCGAATGTGAATTTCCCAAACACTGTCGATTATATTTCCCGTCCAGTTATGTCCCGTTCTGTTCCGTCTCTCAGTCCCATGACGAAAAACTTGCAATCCTGTCCTGTCAAATTGGGAGCCACCCATTCTAATTTTAAAAGTAGCAAATATTTCTATTTCAATTCCTGACTGCTGTAATATTCCCGTAGGATGACCCCGGGAATAATATTTTTTTTCGGACTAAAAGCTAGCCTATGTGTCAAACCAGGGTGACAGCTATCCCTATAACTAATTTCATCAAAATCAGTCGAGACGTTTTTGTGTGAAAGAATAACAAACATCCATACATCCACACATCCATCCACACTCACAAACTTTCACATTTAAGTTCCTGTTTAATAGAATAAATAAATATGCTATTCATGTTTTTATAACCAATAGTTGTGAATCCCTGGAAAACGCCGATTGGCGTTTGCCGCACCTGAGTAAGAAAACTCAACTTTTCTAGAACTGAAATATCCAGAAACTATTTGTACCAGGCTTTTCACTGATAAATTATAAACACATTGGTCTATATTTTATAATTAAAACTTCAAATTTGGGTAAAATATAAAACAACTCTACATTACGCCGATCGGCGTTTTCAGCATCTGAGTAAGAAAAAATAATACGCCGATCGGCGTGCGCCGCATTGAATGGGTTAATACAAAACCAATTAGGTTATATTATAAGATCAATGAGAGATATATATAAAATAAATACACACACACAGTGTCCGTAGATGCGGGTCTTTAGATAAACTAACGAGACTTACACATGCGCGCCTTGGGTTCAAATGCGAGATCTGTGACTTCGCAATCCATCAGTATTCCCCACAGACCAATAAGAAAGTCTTCCCATTGATTTTTTGAAAGCCTTTAATGGAAATGTCCCATTGTATACATTTGCATGGACACACCAATAGAAAGAAACACCATCCTTTTTGAAGCTATACTTTTCGCAACGCTTTAAAAGTGCTTGTGAGCACTTCTTAGTCTGTGTTGTGAGCATTGCAGTTAGATTTTTTATTCTTTGGCTCTAACATAGCAATATTGAGTTGCTTATTTTATTCTACATAAAACATTGCCGTCTCTTATTAAACATCTTGAATATCGAGCTGGAAGACTTTAAAACATATATGAAGAAAACGTAAGTTTTTACGATGTTTATTGCAAAGATTTAAAAACTAAGGATAGGCCCAGGTAGTAAAGATGACCGTGAAAATCACACCAAGATAAATATTAAATTAATTTATATAATAGATTTCGTCTAAACGGTGATAAAAAATATTATCTTCATTTGCTCAATATTAATAACGGTAACAGGTAACGCTGAATATTTTATTATTTATTGTGCTTATAAATTTATATTTATAAGCACAATTAATTATTTGTATATCGCTAAATAAAGTAAAAAAGTGTGTGTGTTCACAAATAACGGCTGCAACAAACTTTAAAAAAATCGAGTATTGAAATCATACCTAGAGTTCTGACAAGAACTATATGACCCCCACAGACCAACAAGAAAATGACCCCCCTGGCTTGGAAGCTGAATCCGCCCTTGTCCATATATAATAATAATAAATAATAATAAAATCTTTATTCAAATAACATGACAAAACAATTAGTTTTACCAGAGGTATCCAAACTAGGCAAAGCCTGTAACTTGGAATACCAAAAACATATACAAAATGAGAATTATCATATAAGGTGGCCCATTTAAATGACTATCTCTTAAACAATATAAAAATAAAAAAGGCTAAGTTAAAAAGTATGTAACATATTTTACGTTTAGACCATTTACAGGATTTGTTAAATAAGTAACTAGTACGAGTATTTAAAATGCTAAGCTTAAAAACTAAAAAAAAATTATATTAAAACATAAATAAAGAAGAGTAGTGTAAAATATAGAGAAAATGAATATAATATATGCATATATATAACAGATTTTATCATAAAAATAAAATTTAATAAGGTATCAGAATAGTGTGTGTTACCAATTGCTCTGTTTCCTCATAATCAAGAGTTACTAGCCAACTTATAATATTTAAGTCAATGGTTTATTGTTTAAAATTGGCGTATGCTGTAGCCGAAAGTGATAGTAAAACAGACACTAATTGAAATTCAAATATATTTATTGGAACAAAAACATCGAATATCGTAATTAGTACAACAAAAAAAGATGTAAGCATGTATAAATGTATTAGAAGTCTATAGCAATGATGTGTAATTTTACGCAAAATTCTATTTTTCCGAAAAAGAAACCAAATGGAAAAATAATGGAAATATTCAATTTCTGAGGTTTATTGAAAAGCTTTAATTGTACAATTGATTTTATACTTTAATATGTTTGACCAATTGGCTAATTAAATAAACATTCGCACTGTAGAGTCCAAATTCACGGCGGGGATTAAATCCGATAGCTGCTTTTGAAAAAGAGTATTTATCCTGAATTATAATACAAGTGCCAATCCGCACTAGGCCAGCGTGGTGGACTATATGGCCTAATGCTAACAACTCTCAATCGTATTCTAGATTGTAGAGGAGGCCCGTGCCGTGCAGTGGGACATATATGGGCTGATACAGAATAATAAAAGTTAATCAAATTCATATTTAAACAAGAAACCCAGTGTATATCTATTTTCCTTGAGTTTCGATTCACCCCGTATCAGAATTTCTAGTGCATAAATATCGGAAAATATCTGGATTTTTTTTATGACCCAACGGTAGTGCATGGATTCTAGCCACAATCACCGCTAAAAGCGAAAATCACGGTAATAACACCATGGACACAATGAATAAAACTGAATAAAACCCACGACGGATAATATTTATTTGGTCTGTGAATTTCATTCAATCTCATGCACAAATGACAACTTTTTTTCTTGTTAGTCTGTGGACAAATTCATTCATTATTTTCATGCGAATTGGGTTGTTTTTGTGTCCTTAGTGCAATTAAAACGTAATTGATATTGCAATTAATACCGAAATAGAACTTTATTTAAGTATTTTGAATTACATCCTGGCGGATAAATTAATTATTGTTATGTGAAAACATTAAAAACCGACCGACCTTGCGTGCGCAAACGTATGTTATTTTGGTTGGCAGATTGAAGAAAAAGTGGATTATTTCTTGTTGTGATAGACTATCAAGTAAGATTTTTATTCGTGGGATGTTAAGGAGTCAAGAAACAGTGAATTGATGGATTACTCTGGAGACTGACAATCGGCAGTAGTATGTTCGCTTTTGCGTGTGGTAAATACCACCTGGAGATCAGGCGAGAGTTCCCGTGTTCATCATGACTATGTTCCCTTCGTCTGGAACAGGGGCAGCGCCACAACAAGCGACAGGACAGGTCGCACAAAATGGGAGCACCACATTACCAAGATCCCACCATCATAGGACAGGTAAACTTTCACGGAAATGCATTTACGCACCTTAATTTCGAGCGAAAGTATATGTCTCATCCTGCATACACTGTTCTATTAAAATTTAAACTAACTATGCAAAAATATGTTTTATACGTCAATTAACTATTCTTTTATTAAAACTTTAATTGATTATGCATGAAATGCCATGGAATTTGAATACAATAGCTGAAGTTATAATCTAAAAATTGTATAGCAAATTCTTTGAATAACAACATGGTTTACCTTTGTTTGCTTACTTGTGGATCATGCCAATTGTTTTGCAACAGCATAAATATTAAACTATATAATTGCTTTATTTATATATTGAGACAACTACATAACATTTAAGAAATACTGAAAAACCTCAATTACTTCTGTGTTTATACAGCACCTATAATATAATTAGTCTATAATATTTTTACTACAATGTTTATTAGTCTAGTATTTATGGAAATATTTGCATGTGATTAATAAATAGCATTATCTGAATAAAACAATTGTCATGACATAATCTGTGTCTTACTGTATTGAGAAATGATATTATGTTTTAGTTGTTAAATTGACTCAATTTCTGGTTGTGTGTATTATACACATAATAGATTTACAAATTCTTATGATGACAACTCAACAAACTTATAAATATTTTTTATGATGATTTTATTCCCAGTGTGGCATAAACATAAGTCATTATACTTTACAGGATATTTTACTATTACAAAACAAAATCATTCAAGTTACAATATCAAAGAATTCATGTTAACATTTCTTTCAAATAATTTTTTTTCTTATCTACAAATATTTGGAATGTAATCACTTGAAACAGGGTGACTAGCATTTACTTACATTTATGTGCCAAAGTTTAAAATACTAATTTAATATCAATGGGATGTCCTGATCGGATAAAATTTCTTTTTTTACCACCTCAGTAACAAATTAAGATAAATTTAAAAAATGATTGGAATAGGGTATGAAGTAAAAATATTGTGTTCCACTACTGTAGTCATTTGAAAACAAAATCTCACTAAATATTTCACTTGAACATTACATTTTATCTAATATACATTATCCTAATTTTGACATGTGCTGTCTGGGATGATAGATTTTAGTGTTATCTTATTATTTTATGATAATACAGGCTATTCTAGATATTCCCAACTCCTCAAGATGTTATGAAAAATCTTGAAAAAATGTGCACACATTTTCCATAATCTTCAGCCACTGGTATGAGTTAAACATAGGCCTGCCATATATACATACTGCAGGGCATGGGTCTCCACTACAATCTAGAGCATGATTGAGAGGTGATAAGCTGAAAAGACTACCATGCTGGTCTAGTGCGGTATGGTGGATTTTACATACCATAAAAATTCTTTAAATGGTATGCAGGTTTCGTCACTATGTTTTCTTTCACTGTTAGAATGCCTGTGTGATTGAATATCAATACAAACATAACTGTGAATATTCAGAGACACACATTACATTGAACTAAGAATTTCAACAATTGCATTAAAATTCACTACTACATGTCATTTTCCTCATAAGAAAAAACCAATGACTCCTCTAGCTATGTTATTTTGAATTGTCATTGAAAGTGCAAGTTATACAAATTACTTGATTTTTTTAAATATGGTACAATATTATAATTCGTGGCTAGACAGATTGTCCTGAGAAAATTAAGGTATTAACCCAATCTGTATTTCACATTCCTTGAGTGTTTAATGTATACAGCCTTATTCATAGACAGTTCATATACATATTTTAGTTATCAAATGTTTTGTCCCTTTTGCATTCAGTTTTGGTAAAGAAGACAAATACATTTGATATCTAACATTTATAAACTATCTATGAGTTAACATCTATGAATCAACATTTACAGTTGTTAATGTTTAATGAGTAATATATTTTATTTAGTGAACAGTTGATTAATAAAATATATTTTTTTCACCAGGACGACCCCCTACTGCTCCCAAATCATATGACTACCTGTTAAAAGTGCTCCTTGTTGGCGACTCTGATGTTGGCAAACAGGAGATCCTGCAAGATTTAGAGGACGGCTCTGCCGATTCGCCATTTTGTAGTGGCAGTGGTAAGTGTATTTTTCGTTTTGAAAGAAATTGTTATGATGTATTGGTACAGTTTTATATTTGTTGTGTACTAGTTTGAAATTTAGAACACAGATTTTTTTGCTTTGCAGCTTACAAAACGACAACAATTTTGTTGGACGGCAAAAGAGTGAAACTCCAATTGTGGGACACCTCTGGACAAGGGAGATTTTGCACCATCATCCGATCCTATTCAAGGGGTGCACAAGGCATCCTACTTGTATACGATATCACTAACAAGTGGTCTTTTGACAGTATTGACAGGTGGCTTGAGGAAGTTGAAAAGGTGAAGCATCCTTTATCTTTCTAAGTTATATTACAAAATAAACATTTGCGTAAAATAATGTTAAAGTCGTTGGCATTTCAGACAGTCAATTCATTCAATTTAGGATTTTAAAAATCAAATATTGAATGGTTGTTTCAGCATGCTCCAGGAGTACCTAAAGTATTAGTCGGAAATCGCTTACACCTAGCCTTCAAACGGCAAGTTCTAGAGCGTGATGCGGAATTGTATGCGGCGAAAAATCACATGGCGTTCTTCGAAGTTAGTCCATTGTGCGACTTCAATATACGAGAAAGTTTCTGCGAGCTGTCCCGCATGGCGCTGCACAGGAACGGCATGGAAAGGCTTTGGCGAAGCAACAAAGGTAATTCTTAGTATTGAAAGTAACGATATAGTATCCGCTCGTCTGTATGCATGTAAAGATAGGCAAAGATGTCAACTAGATAAGCTCATATAATGAAAATATATTCTATTAAACATTTCTTATTTATAGGGATTTATAAAATTATTTATTTATCTGATAAACGCGAGAACTATTCCACACTTATTTTGCTTGATTGACTGCATTTTTTATTGTATTTATGAAATGACATCCATACCCAAAATGTAACAAATAGAATTTGGTAAATCCATTTCGAATTCAACAAGTTAGAAACGTTTTAAATCTGGTAGTTGGAATATAAGAAAAGGAATACAAAACTGCATTATAGTGTGTGTGTGTGTGTGAAAGACTCACCAAGATATGCCCACTACACTTACAAGACAGAAATATTGACGCAAAACAATGCAATAAAACTCGATGATAGTGATTGCTATTGCTATTTATTCCAACACGATGGGTTAATAGCAATCACAAATGGCAAGTGAACTTGATAATAACATTTCACAATTTATATAAATAAGCTAAATTATTAAACTGAACTGAACAATTAATTTTATGTGTGGAATATTAGATGTGAAAAATAATATATGTTCAGTTTTTTGTTTACAAATTCTGGTGGTTAGCAATTAGCAATAGCAGAAATATAGAGCATGCTGAGGCTTCAAAAATAACAAGGTGGTGATGTTAATTTGAAATAGCAATAATTCCCATTACTAAATTGTCTAATATACGGTGTTGTGTGTGCAGTGCTGAGCCTGCAGGAGCTGTGTTGCCGCGCGATAGTGGCGCGCACGTCCGTGTACGGGCTGGAGCGGCTGCCGCTGCCCGCGCCGCTCAAGTCGCACCTCAAGTCCTACGCCATCTCCGCCGCGCCCGCCCGCGCCCGCGCCCGCGCCGCGCGCCACCCGCACCACGCGCGCCTCAACTGCACCGGCCGCAACTCCTGCGCCATCGCCTGAACTACAACTACAACACTGCCATATCCTTTAGAAATAAAGTGACCTAACTAGAAAAACAACTCATGCGCCATCGCCTGAACAACAACGCTACTATATCGCACCTTAAGGATTAAAGATACCTAATTAAAAGCTTATTTTATGGGAAACGTTCATTAAAGATTTGTAACATAAGAAATTTTGTACATATGGAATACATCGAGAAGGTCGAAGAAGAAACATCTTGTCTTTCCCGCGTCAATAGATCCTTTAAGGGTTGATGGAGATAGTCATTTTGAGTCAATATGTGATTAAAAGCCAAAATCTATTTTTTTTTTGGATTAGGTCACTTTAATTCTAAAGGTGCGATATGCTGTATTCTACACTATACTATAATAAATCTACCCCTTTTACGTCCCTTCCACTACAACCGACAGTACGATTGGGAAGGGATACGATAATACCCCCTCCCCCTGACTAAACTATACTCCCGATAATACGCTACATTATTTTTTTTATTACTTTATCGAAAGGTATATCTACAATCGAACATGAAACGAATTTTGTAAATCCATTCAGTATTAAGATATAATGTTTCCTAATCTGGGAGGTAATGGAAAAGAATGTACACAAAATTGGTAGAGACAATAAAATGTTTGTGTATTACATGCGGGCGTGCGAAATAGATATTTATATACTTCCATTGCCATTTTTTATTACTAATAGTTGCCTCTTGTACATTCTGTTTCATTTTTGTTTTATTTGACAGAAATATTTATTTCTGTGTATTCGCTTTTATGTAAACTAATGTATGAAATCAAATAGGTAATCACCTCATTGCTTTTCTTCCTTATCTGAAGTATTAATAATCATTTAAAAGTCTAGATAGTTTTCCCGAATTTGACTAATTTGACAAAACTACATAGGTTTTCATGTAGTATATAAATGTGTTTACATATAGTGTGACTAAACGGACGGCGCGCGACTAATGTGCCGGAGTATACGGCACTGCACTGACTCGAAATGAATTGGAAATTTGTAAATTGTAAAATAAAATATAAATATTGTAATGCTATTTTTAAATACTAATAGTTCTTCGTAACGTTTTAGAGATGTAAAACAAGTAATCAGTTCAAATGTGTTTATAAATTATATTCTCCATTATATTGCTTGCTTAAAAACATGATTGTAAACGAAAGACACCAACAAATAATTCCTACAGTACCGACAAATGTTAAAACTGCCATTATAATATTATTCCGTATGTTGCAGACAGTACGACGTTCCTCGATATTAATTAGCATTGTAAGGATTGATTTGAGCATAGCTATTCACTAGCTGCATAACTGCCCAAGTACTGAATTATCCTAACACAAAATACAGGCTGTAACTGACAACGGATTTGTGACTAGCTATTAGAATAGATTAAGGTATTGTTACTTAACTGATATGATGTGAATTAAGTGTTATTTAATTATAATATTATGATTGTCAATATTTCGTGGCGTTGCGACTGGCGTCTCAGTCGTCTTTTTGAATTGTACGAACTTTGACTTACTAACAAACATTATTATATTGTGCCTAGTGTCATCGTTAGTAACCTGATTATACAAGGAGAGTGCCATGAAAACACTTCTGGCATCTTAAAACAGATCCCTTTTCTCTGCATGTATTGTTCCAAATTTTCCTACGGTTTAAGTGTAATTAATCGATTATTTATTTTTTGCATGTACTCATTCTAAGAAAATTTACAAAATATATTCTTTACTCCACCCTTGCATATTTAAGAGTAATTTTATTTTGCACCCGTAGATATGCATCGGTCTTGATATGTAGCTTTGAAATTGTACAATCACTTATTGTCCACTAACATAAGGTGAAATTTAGTTGGTAAGTTCTTGTAACGTGTAAATACTTTGGCTATATTTGTAATTATTCAATGAGCTCATTGCATACCAAAAGTTCAGTCTAAATTGTCTTAAAGTATTGGCTATTTTCAGATATATATTATTTACAATAAGTTATCGTTTAGGGTATTAGTGAAAGTAGCTCGCACATCTGATATAATGTATATTTTCTATATGGTTGTGTATGTTTTAGCATGTGATGGAATATACATAGTGTACGCTGCATTTAATTTTTCTGTTGGATACCGTCATCGCATTGACACAATGTTTATCAGCACTCAACGATGTGACTTACTGAAATCGTGTCAATAGCATTAATTTGGTTCATTCCGTCCCTAGAAAATAACTGAACTGACGTTTATTATTCATGGTAATGAAAACCATCAATCATCATCATTTGTCTCGCTCACTATCTCACTTCTCATGTACGACTCTCGACAGTATATTAATTACGTATCATTATGTTATCCGTATTAACCAATGATTATTTACATTTTGGCGTCTTTGTATGAATTTAACATATATATTTATTATCAATAGTTAATATATTTGTAAATATTGTGTTACGCGTTAATTTCCATATTATGTATTGTGATAAATTTTTAGTTTACAGTTAGCGCATAATCCAAATACAACTAATGCCAGCTAAAAGTTTGGGTTAGGTCGATACAGTCATAACTTTATTACTACACATTATAGTAAGTTGTGAAATTAAACTAATTTATAATTATTACAATATTTTTATTCATAATGCCTGTCCTTGCGTCTCCTATACTACGAAATGGTAACATCGGAAACGAAGCTTTACCAAAACAAACCAAATAGAACCATGCGCCTTACGCAGGGCTAGTAAAAATAAATCAATAGAGAAAAACATGCGCGCTGTTACGTACCGCGTTCCATTCTGGCCTGTGTTCAAACAATGTGTGCAATTCATACTGGTCATACTTTAGCAGTATAGTGATTCAAATGTTTGATAGAACCAAGCAATGTAATCTATCACACAAAATGATCATTCGCCTAAATAATTTTTTGTACGTTTTCAATTTAAGACAAGGCACAATTCTCATTGCCGTCCATCAAATCGTAAGTACCGCCGATGATACGCAATATCTGCCACTAAAATATGCAAGTGAGCTGATTAAAGGAAAATTATCCGCAGGCATTATCTTCATTTATTTTGATAATATTACTGGTGGGAGTTTCACATGTGGATGACATGCTGACTATGCTGCGCAATGATATGGAAGACGATGCCGAGAGACGAGGACTCTACGAAGTGGTTTATGGACAACAAGTTGCGTTTCACGTAGGGGAAGTGAGCACTAACAATCAACGTAATTTCGCTAAAGCCCAACATCTCGCTACAGGTATATGTCTATTCCAGCAACATAACCCATTAAAGTTTTGTTTCCGCAGATTTGTTAAGTGGCCTTAAAAGTGTCAATAATTGGATACACAGTGAGTGGTTTTCTTAATATCAGATAAAATTTGCATGAGGCCCAACATTAGCACTTCAAAGAAATTAATGGCCCTTGGTTTGTCGGTTCTTAAATTTAACGTGCAAAAAATAAAGACGTTAAGAACATACAAAGTAGGTACATAATGTTTGGAATAATAATTTCATCCATCCGCTTCATTTGCTTTTCCGAGGAAATTCTTTCCCCCTCAGTTCACACTTGCGAGGTTTAGGATGTAGATTATAGCAAACTGCATGTGTACTGCATTACCAAATAACCCAACGCAGCCAAGACCTCTATATCTAACAAAGCTCTATGTCTGTAAAACACCCAGTTTAAATATTAAAATTTGGGTATCGACATAAATATATGGACAAGGCGGAAAGCGCGTAAATTGTGCCGACATAAGTATTGCGCGCGCTCCAGTACATGTCTACTGGAGCGTTACTGAAATTAGTCCTGGTTTGCAACGATTTTGAAAATCCTTGCTTGTATTATGACAGAAGTTTCATACAAATGAAGAAAATATTTTTATCCATGTTTAGACGAAATCTATTAATTTAATATGTATTGTAGCGTGATTTTCGAGGCCGTCTTTTGAAACTCCAAATGTACCCATGTAATGTATGTAATGTAATGTGTAACCTACTGGAGGGCCTATTTTAACTTTTAAATTAATGTATTTGTGTTGAATTTTCCAGTGACAGTAGTGTTTCTGTATTCGAGCACGATGCTGACGGCCATGTACCTGTTGTGCTGCATCTCGCTGCTGCACGGCGCAGTGAAGTACAAGCGCGAGTACATGCTGCCGTGGATAATGGCGGCCTGCATCGGGGTCGTGCTGCTCATCATTGCGATCGTCATCGGCGACGGATACCCCTGCGTCGTCAATCTCTTCGGCGGACACAATCTTTACCGTCAGTATTTGAAACATTTATAAGAGTTACTCCATCATTTCGTCATCTATGTTTCTGGTTCTTTCATTTCTTGTATTGTTATTAGTAGATAAGGGTGGAATAATTTTCTTGCAGAAACTCTACGTAAGGTAGTTTTGACCTTTGGTACGACAGTGAGATCAACTATCCTGGATTGTTCTCTTTTTCTTCAGGCCACAATCCCTGATTATGCACATAGAACATAGAAATCATTTACACTTACTATAAATTTCCATTAGCGGCAATAATTACTTACAATCATGTGAGGCATTTAGTTCGTAGTCCTATTCTACGTTTCTCAGTTCTGAATTACATAACTTTTCTAACATTGATTAACGCATACTTAAATAAATATATTTACGTTAAGGTAAATCAATATTGACTATCTCTTATATGCCTTGCACGTTACTTATCTGCTAGTGGACCTAGCTTCGGATTTCCGCCTACAATCTGGACTGGACTACCTAAAATGGGCATTCTCCATTAAAATGTTTCAGATTTCGGTTGTGGTCTATTCGTGCTGACATTCATTTACGCGATCTGCGCGGTGAGTAGTTTCGCGCTGGAGACGGGCAGCGGGCGGTGCGCGCGCGGCAGCCGCTCGGGCGACGAGCGCGGCGAGCGGCTGCTACTGCTGGACCACGCCGCGCACTCCAGCCTGCTCTCCGCCGCGCAACTCAACAAGCTGTCGCACGGCACGCGCACGCAGTTCGTCTGAACCACGCTTTACGGATACACTCTACACTAGTGTTGAGTAGGACATACAAGATGCAATGCATTTGTCCCGTACATGACGGCAAAATGTAAGAGCGGCTCAACTTTCTAAAGTGCACTACTTCATATTTAGTGTCCCGGCACTCGTTACTCTACGTAATTAACTATAGGACGATAGCGAGAGGGAGTGACGCACATGCTAACAATACTATCTTACGTATTGCCAAGCTTCAGTACGCCTCACTTTAGTTGAAGTGGGATATTGTGCCAGTACAATGTAGTACAATAATGAGGCTACTCTTACAAACTCTTTTTCAAGTCATGTCCTACTCAACACTACTTTACACCTTCAACTGATCCTACTGTCCCACCAGCGCTAACGCTAATGTTACCTAGGGTCAAAATACGCTCTAATCAATTCCTTAGGAATAATCATGTCACAATACAAGCAAGTATTTTCAAAATCGTTGCGAGTGATGACTAATTTCAGCAACACTCCACTAGAGATGGACTGGAGCGCGCGCACCACTTACGTTGGAACACTACGTACATGCTTTCCGCCATATCCATATATTTATGCCAATGCTACATTGAATTTTTCTTACCAAAAACCCTTCGATAGGTCGAAAAAATGGTACACAAGTTATCGCGTAAAGTCTAACGCCATTAACACTGCCACATCTGAAATAGTGATTAATATCGGCCAGATCTCTTTTAGAGAGCATAAATAAACGTTTAATTAATTTGCGTTAGGAAGCTGGTGGAGTAGTAGTTTATGCCACTGTGACTTGTTTTCGATTTACAGCCACTACCGCCTTAAATGCTAGTTGTGTGTTATGCTCTTAAGTTTTTGTGTCAAATATTTTTTTAATACTCGTAGTACTGTAGAATATAGTTCATAGACGCAAAACCATTGGAAGAATGGGAAGGACAGGAAAACAATGGTATTCATAGCAAGTAATTATTATCTACCAATTGCAAATGTATTATAATGTTTAATGGTAATGCACAAATTATTTGTTCATTAAATTACTTAGGTTCTCTAGGTTGTAATTTTTGCACAAAAATGTGTTTATATAATACATAGTTTAAGAATTAGAGTAGCAAGAAACTGGGCGTAAATGGTACCTACTACATATTTACCACATCAAATGGACTGCTTGCTAATGTTCAATTATGCTTTCACAAAGAAATTGCCTAACAAGAAGTTTGTTATTATTTTACGTCCATTTAGCATATTAGGCAATGTTTTGATTAGATCACTGGTGCATAATAAATTATTATTGTGATATATTTTTATAATATTTATGTTTAAAACAGAATTTCTATATGTACAAAGAATAATTTTTAAGACAGTAAATATGTAATAATTCTGCTTTGGAATGATGAAATTAAAATAAATTATTTAAAAATGTCAGAATACAAGGGCATTTTACTTGAGGATTGTTGAATAGCTATATTAAGCAACAAATATTACATGCTGATGCAAAAATAAAATCTTTTATTAAAACAAGTCTTTCAAATTATTTCTAGGATATATACATTGTTTTTACCTTATCCTACTATATAAACACAATATAATTATCTAACATTGATAAAAATACTTCCAATTGACTAATTGTTTAACTTATCTGCTTATGAGAATATTCTTAGAAACTAATGCATATTTAATTATTAACCCCATCTTCCATTTTCTAATGGTCTTTGAATACCTTTAAAACCCCTTGCTAAAAGAAACTTTTCTGATGAATCAGATCGACTAGCATTTGGTTTTAAAATCTTTATATTTTTGTAAAATCTGGCCAAATCCATTTCTAAAATTGGCACCTCCTTGCCGTCCCATACTTTGAAGAGTAGACTACCATCCATTTTTGTCACTAGTGCAGCAAATCTAAGTGCCATATAACAGAGGCCTATGATTCTGTCTTTGTCAAGTTCTTTAACACCAGTTGCACTGGGTGCCATATCTGACAACACTAAGTCCACCTTTTTTCCATCCAGGGATGCTACAACTTTATCATGTGCTTCAATTGTGGAAAAATCAACATTGCTCATTATCGTTGCTCCCTGCAAAATAAAATCAAATATGTATAAAATAACACTAAAATAATTTATTTTTAAATAACATACAATTAGAATATATTATAATGTTATGACTGTTCCACAGAAAAAAATCTTTTACACATCTACTGTGGTGGTTTTATAGATATTTTGAGCACATGCCAGGTAAACAATTAAGGTGCATGTGCCAATTCTTTGTATTGGCACAGGAATCAATGTGTTAAACAATAAAACTGAGAAATAAATGTTTCTTTACCAACAATAAAGAAAGTAAGTATACAATTTTGCACAAACAAGTTCTAAAGTACACTCATACAAGTATTATCTACACAAGTGTGTCCATTAATTAGTCATTAAATATATTACTCTATTGTCTCTTTAGTAAGATAATGAGCACTATCTATTAACTTATTGAATGATCATTAAACATCTAAAGAGTTTGTAATTATAAATATCATAACTGAAAATAAATATTCTAAAATTAAAATAAACAACTAATATACCTAAATTGATTATATATCTTAATGTTGAATGATGTGCATCTGTAATTCTATATGATATCCAAAACTCTTCCACCTTCTTTAAAATAACATTATTTGTAAGTCTGTCCAATACCAATTTAACAAAAATGAAGCATTAATTCCAGTGGCGATTAATCATGTAGTTACCTCAATTGGGAATATTTGTAATTTGTCAATAGACAATACTGTTCCTTTAGGTTTAGTAGGATCTGCACCATCAGCGTTCGTTTTCTGCACTGCCACTTGAGTCCATGAGCCAGGTGATGCCCCTAGGTCGATTACTGTTAAACCAGGTCTGAGTATGTTAGTTTTCTCATTCATCTCTATTAATTTAAATGCACTGCGACATCTGAAATAATAGATTAAGTAGTATTCATTCATTTCTACTTTTATATTCATGTAAAATTAATTCAATATGACCACATCAGAAAAAAATCATTGATATATCAATGCAAACATATGATTTTTTCTTAATTCTATAATTATAACAGAACAATAGAAAACACACCTGTAGTTATATATCTTCGCCTTTTCAACATAAGGGTCTACTCTCTGGCGGCTCAACCATTGCTGGGAACTTTTAAGCCTTTTAAGACAATTTACCACAAAACACATTCTTGAAAAATTTAATTGGTTGTACGCGACCGTGCGCGACTGTAGCATTGTCTTAATACTCATATGGTTAAAGATTATTAGAGTTATCCTTAATAATGACGAAGCGAATTAACACAACAAAGAAATAGTAAATATGGGAAATGCACAGAATAACGAAAGGAGGGAAACACAGCGAGTAAACAAGAGAGGAGAGAGGGAAATGTCAGCTTTCAATTGTCAAAGTTTGACATTTTCGACAAGTTCAATCGATAATCGCTAGTTAGCTAATCGTAGTAATTATAATCAATTATAGCTGGTGAAATCGAATATAGCATTTTGCAAATTATGTTCAATACCTAAGTAATGGTGGTACCCGTCTGTGGTGGTCATGGGTGGTGGTACCTACCATATGGTGATATATTCGATTTCACCTGCTAATATTTAATTATATGATGTGCTAAGAAGTTTACAATATTTTTATGCGGTCTCATGGGACAGTGAAGCAGTAAGTGTTATGGTGCATTTACATGCTTGGTAACCTCCGCCAGCCTATACCAACGCCAGCGTATAAACGGAGTGTTTAGCTCGGCTAGCCTTGGCTTTTGACTTTTCATTGTTGATAGCTTGGAGTTGGTAGGCGTTGGTCCAGCCTCAGCCATCGTTTAAATGCACTATTAGAAGTGTCAACCTGTGTGAAGACGTGGCTTAGGCTCAAATAAAACCTAATAGAGATTTGGCTTAGATCTATAAAAATAATACACAATGAAGACGTGGCTTAGGACTGTAAAAATAAAATGAAGATGTGGCTTATGCCTTATTGAAGTACCCACTACAAATGATGAGGCTGTATAGGCAAGAACCCTTAGCATTCCCACAAATATAGGAAAAAAATATTGACATATGTCAATGTCAACTGCTTATCTGCTTTTGGCAGAAAATATTGTTTTGGCGGTTATTAAATGTTTTTAGAAATAGTTGATAATGCACTAATAGTAAGTTTATTATTATTCTGAATATTATATTTAAAATATCCATAAAACTTGTTTATTCTGATTGTTGCGAATGTGTGGGGATTATTCATTTTATATGGAATTTCCACTGTTGAAAACCGGACTTCAGCGAAGGTTCCCAGTTCACCATAACGAAAGGATTTGTTGGAAGAAATCTGCAATTCTACATCAGCCATCTAACGCTTCCCTTGGATCCTAACCAAGTCGTCGTTTAAAAGTGGACTTCCACTGCCTCAGGATGATGATAAGGAATTATATAAAATGAATTTAATATTGCGAGATGCTTACAATCTTAACCGTAGATGTGTTTACACATTTATCAAGAATAAATATTACATTTTAACCTCAGAACGATATAAATCTGATACGATGAAGTTTTTAAATGTTGCCGAGAAAAATGATGCCGCGAAAAATATCGCTTTACATTTATCAAGAGGCACTTCAAGGCGGGTGAGTAGTTCGCTTTATCGCTTGGTACTTCAGAAATGTAACATAATATGTAGGCTATATACCCTCTCATATATAATATTATCTATGATATACCCTTTCAAACACAAATTACCAGAATAGAATAAAAATTACCAACAATAAAAAACTTTAATGTTAGACCGAATAAAAATAATAAATAATAATAACACCCAACAGTCACATACATAGTCCTGACCCCACACTAAGATCGAGTCTTGTGTTGTGGGTATCATGAACTACGAGAGACTTTTCAGTCTCACAAACACCCAGACCCGGAAGAAATATTTGTGGGCCGCACAAACATTTCTCTCGGTGCGGGGATCGAACCCGCGGCCTCTCGTTTCACAGGCGGCATCATAATGAATGAACTATTATATTTCTATTCATACAATATCTCGAATCAAGTAAATATCATTTGCCATAGGTATATCTTAAGGTAATTGAACACACAATGTAAAATCATAATTATAATATGTAGCAGTGTAAATGCATTGTTGTGTTTCGGATTGAAGGACATTGTAACTAGAGTAACTACTAGACATATTGAGACTTAATATCTTATGTCTCAGGATGGCGAGCGCAGTGGAATTTCAAGCATTGCTTTGTAATTCAAGGTGTTGTTTGGTTTTGCTACTGCTTATGAGTAATGAGTAAATGAGCAAAAGGCTTGCTCGTCTCGCCATTCATTGCAATAAAATAAAAAAGTATAGCCAATTCTAAATTTAAATTTTGCTATGGTAGAACTTAACTATGTTCTGTTATATGTATGTATAATATAGGATTAATTTGGTGTTTATTTCATTCCAATAAAAAAATAATTAGTCCTAACATTAGTCAACAATCAATCTCAACCATTTACAGCGTGAAGGGCTATCAAAGTTCAATAAGATATATGAGTTTGATGCAGAAGTGATGGGTCGTCAAGCCCAGATGGTAATGACTTCTGTGTCAGGTCATCTCCTGGCCTTGGATTTTGCCCACTCACACAAAAGTTGGAAAGCTTGTGACCCTGTGGCTTTGTTCAGTGCAGAAGTCATCAAATACTGCCCACAGGACTTTCAAAAGATAAAAGTGAGTTGGTTAATTAATTTTTTTTGAATACTTACATTAGGTAAGGTTAGGAGTTAAGATACCTTTGTGGGATAGTCTAGGCTAGGAATAAAGACATTAGTTTCTGAAGTAAATTTATTGGTAATTAATAACTTGTCTCATTTAAGTAATATTATTGCTATCTATTAACTTCCTACATTACTGTAAAAGTATTATTTTATTTGCTTTATTTTATAAGTATATCATTTGACACTGGGGTACTAAGGGTTTGTTATTTCATTACAAGTTGGTTTAAATTTGAAAAATGGAAGTTCTAGGTCTTCTTTCGATGGTGATGAAACAAAATGACGAAATGGAATGTAATGTTATGGTCTTAATACAGCACACGTGTAATATAAATTCATGTTGCTCTTTCTTTAGGCTACCTTGGAAAGGGAAGTCCGAAATTGCAATGGCCTTATAATTTGGACAGATTGTGATAGAGAAGGAGAAAACATTGGATTTGAAATCATAGAAGTGTGCACTGCTGTCAAGAGAAACCTTGAGATTTACCGTGCTAAGTTCTCGGAGATTACGTCTATATCTGTAAGAAGAGCACTGCAAAACTTGGAGAGGCCTAACAAGAATATCAGTGATGCGGTAGATGTGAGACAAGAACTTGATTTACGAATAGGTAGGTTAAAAAAATATCTTTATCTAATTATCATGCTATATGCCGCTACAGTTTTCTAAAATTTATCAAATACATTTGGTGGGCATTATAGAACCCTTTTCATGATATTGAACTCATATTGAAGAACCTTAAGAAAAAAAAAAATCCTTGAATTATACATAATTATACAATTTGTGTTATATTTTATAACATAATACCCTAGCATGTGTTGTTCTTTTCCATAGGAGCTGCATTTACCCGATTTCAAACTCTGAGACTGCAAAGAGTATTTCCAAGCAAATTAGCCGATAGTTTAATAAGTTATGGATCCTGTCAGTTTCCTACATTAGGTTTTGTAGTTGAAAGGTACAGAGCTGTAGAGAATTTTGTTTCAGAAACATTTTGGAAGCTGAAAGGTTTGTTAATTTTTATATGATAAGTAAGAAAACATCTGATTTTATTTAACTAATATTTTAATCATAAACCAATACCAATATAAAAAGATTTTATATATTATCAGTAAACTTTTTTTATGAAATTCATCACACAACTCGTCACGTATTAATTCAAATTGTAAACTGCTGAAACATAATTATAGTAGCATTTATGTAATTTATTTTCAGTCAATCACACGTTGAATGACTTGAGTGTTGAGTTCGCATGGGAGCGAGTGCGACTTTTCGACGAAGAAGCGTGTCAGGTTTTACACGACATCTGTTTAGAAAGCCCTCGAGCGACGGTACGTGACGTTAAAACTAAGCCGAAATCCAAATGGAGGCCCTTGCCCTTGGATACAGTGGTAAGTTAATTTCTCCAATGGTGTTAAACTTTGAAGAGCTGTGCTTAACCTTAATTTTAATTAAAATCTATTATATTTTAAATACTGAAAATTTATTTTCCACTTTTCGTTGTTATCTATAGCTTTACATTGCGTAATTAAAAAATGGTATCAAATTGTTTCGACATTATACTCAACGAAAGTAAAATCGCGCTCTCAAGGCCTTAGTCACAAAGAGTACCACATGACTTACATATTGATAACTTAACAGTACGTGCTGACAATTTTATTTTTCCAGGAATTAGAAAAGTTAGCATCAAGGAAACTGAAAATAAACGCAAAAGAGACAATGCGAGTAGCTGAGAAACTGTACACGCAGGGTTTGATCAGTTACCCGCGTACTGAAACCAACGAGTTTCCCAAAGAAATGAACTTGGCGACCCTCGTGGGACACCACACCGGAGACCCCAACTGGGGCGGCTTCGCTCAGAACATTCTGGATAGCGGAGGGCCCACGCCACGACAAGGAAACAAGAGCGACAAAGCCCATCCTCCTATTCACCCTACCAAGTACACTAATGGTATTATATTATTACAACTTTCTACTTCAAACTTGGACAGTGCTGCCCATAACTCATTCCTCATCACTCTATCATAGGCCTTTTCTAAATCTACGAAGGCGCAGAAGACTTTTCGACCTTTAGCTAAGGTCTTCTCAACAACACATCGTAGAGAAAATACCTGATCCGTGCATCCCATACCCTTCCTAAATCCTGCTTGCACGTCCCATATCTTGTCATTCGTCTCTTTTACAACTCGCTCAATCAATATCTTAGCATACCATTTGCCGACAACACTTAGAAGGCTGATACCACGGTAATTCTGACATTCCTGCTTCGATCCCTTGCCTTTGTATAGTGGAACAATAACGGCGTTACACCAATCTGTTGGCACAACACCACTAGTCCAGCACAAATTCAAGAGATGACAAAGCAGGCGTCTGTCACACCCTGTCCAGCCTTCAGCATTTCGACCGTTATTCTGTCATACCCAGCTGCTTTACCCATTTTCATACTTTTTAACGCTTTCACCACTTCCATAACATCAATCTTATCTTCATTTTGTTCACTTTCATTCATCACTGCACACTGCTGTGTTTCCTCTTTTTCAAACAACCCTTCAAAGTATTCCTTCCATCTTTTCAGCACACATTCTTCTCCATTCACTAGTAGTCCATGCTTATCCCTCACAGTACTAAGCTCCGAGGTACTTAATTTACCCCGGACACTTTTGATTGCTTTCCAGAAAAACTTGATGTTTTTCTGAAAATTCTCGTTCAATCTTTCGTCAAACATATCTTTTTCTTCATGCTTCTTCTTTTTACTACTATTTTCACTTCATCTTTTATCTTCTTATATTCCAATTTTGCCTTGTATACATCTTCTTCACTTGCCTTTAGCATTCTTTGATCTAATAGCTAACCAATCTCTCCACGCTTTCTTCTTTTCACTAACTACTTTTTGCACATCCTTGTCCCACCAAGCATTCTTCATCTCTTTATACTTTTTCCTTTTACTCACTCCACATGTTTCAATTGCTCCATTAACAACTACCTTTTTAAACTTATTCCATACTTCTCCTACCTCATAAACCTCATCCAAACCTTCAAAATTTTCACTCAGTATCCTTTCGTACTTCTCTCTTACATCTCCTTGCAAATTTTCCACTTTTATCCTTTCTAACACACTAGACTGTTCGGGGATGCGGCTACGCCACTTTTTAAACAGGTCTTTTATTCGACACACGACCAAAAAGTGGTCATTATCAAGACCCGTTCCACGGAACGATCTAGTATCCATTACATTCTTCTTTAATCTTTCGTCTACAATTACAAAATCAATCATACTCTTCATCGCAGCATTTTCCCAAGTATATGTGTGGATCATCTTGTGTGCAAACATCGTGTTTGTCACACATAAACCCATTTCCACACATATTTCAAGCAAACTTCTTCCATTAGCATTTACTCTCTTATCACCGAACGAACCTAGTACCCTTTCGTATCCGTTACGCTTCAATCCTACCCAACCATTAAAATCCCCTAACATAACTAATCTTTCGTTTTGATTACGAATTTGCAGCACATCTCTCACTTTCTCCCAGAATTCTTCTCGTTCTTTTAACGCACTCTTAGATGAACTCGCACCCATATCCGTTGGAGCATATACCCCTAGGATAAAGATACGAGTTAATCCCACTTTCAATCTCACCCAGACAAGCCTTGAATTAACACATTCAAATTCATTCACACATTTTGCCATTCTTTCAGATAATATGAGACCTACACCTTGACTGCATCTGGCCTTGCTAGGCACTCCAGCCCAGTATGCTGTGTAGGCACCATATCTTATGGTCTCACATTCCTTCCGTTTCGTCTCATTCACACACAGAACATCGATTTGTCTTTCATTCATCATCTGACACACTTCATTAATTTTTGCATCCATCCCTCCTCTAACATTTAAAGTAGCAAAGCGGCTTTCTTCAGTCCGCTTTTCGCCAGCATGGGATACGAGACGTGACGGGTGGCGAACCGCGTCGCCGCCATTTTGACAAATTTTGTTACAATTATTAATCATCATTGCGTTCCCACGAGTAGCAAGGGAAAAATAACTGTCGAGCCTGGCAGAGCCCCGCATGCCAGGCCAAGGCTAGTCGTTATCTGGGGGCGCCCAACCCCAGGACAAAACGGCTCGCTAAAGACTAAGCTCGCCCCTAGCCATGCATCTATCGGCGCGGCAGACCTTAGATTGGCAGTTAGGAATAGGATAAGGACTAAGGGCATGGATTGTGTGATCGGGGAATGAAAATTATGAACTTGGGCAAGGAAATGGTTTAGTGGGACACTACTAACACGGAAGGTGCAAGGCGAGAGTTAGTAGTGGCTCGGGGAGCCGGGGTCGCGTACCCGTATGTTATGAAATTATTACCGGACAGGTAGTTTCTCATAGTCACCCCTTGACTGATTGCAGCAACCTAATTCGAGCACTACAATCTCTGTATAAGAATTCTAGTGCTTGTGTTAGGATAAACGGAGCATACACTGATTGGTTTCGCATCGATAAGGGTGTGAGACAGGGATGTGTAGCGTCCCCGTGGTTGTTCAACCTTTTCATGGACGGTTGCCAAAAGATCTGAAAGATAGTGAATATGGGATAAGAATGAATGAGTTGTCACTAAAATGTCTCCTCTATGCTGATGATCAGGTTATTCTTGCATCATCAGAGGAGGAGCTACAAAATATGGTGACAATTATGCATGAAGCGTTTGAGAGAAAAGGAATGAAAATAAATGTGAGTAAGACGAAAGTTATGGTATTTGAAAGGGAAGAGAATATGACAAAGTGCGATATTATGATAGGTAATGAGCAAGTAGAACAAGTGAATGAATTTGTATATTTGGGCTGTGTTTTCACAAGTGATGGAAAGCATGATGGCGATATTGAAAGAAGAGTGAATGCAGGAAATCGAGTGAATGGTGCGCTACACTCCTTTATGGGTAGTCGGAAGGTCTCCAAAAAGGCACGACTGGCTGTCCATGGAGGAGTGTTAATTCCAACGCTTATGTATGGTAGTGAGAGTTGGGTATGGCAGAAGAAGCATGAAAGTAAAATTAGGGCAGTAGAGATGAGATCGTTAAGGGGAATGTGTGGTGTGAAGCTTGTGTGACAGAGTGCGAAATAGCGTGGTGATGAAAACTTGTGGAGTGAAAGAGGATGTAGTGACGAGAATTGAGAAAGGAATGTTACGATGGTTTAGTCATGTAGAAAGGATGGATGAAAGGAAAATTACGAAACAAGTACATAATGCGAGTGTGGATGGAAGAGTCGGTAGGGGTCGACCTCACCGAACATACACCATCCAAATCGGTGATACCCTCAACAATGGTCAGGTCAAAAGTACCCTGAACCGACGAGAATGCATGAAGACGTTGATGAAAGTGGATGAAGCGAAAGTAGTATGTCAGGATCGAGCAAAGTGGCGGTCTATAGTCTCTGCCTACCCCTATGGGATACAAGCGTGATGATTATGTATGTATGTAACTTTCTAGTTTTTATTACTTTTATGATGGACTCAAAAGAGCCTGTGCTATTTTTTTTCGGCCGGTCTCTATATGTTGTCTATCTTTAACAAGCTATTAAGCGATAAGTAACGTAGTCTAATACTTTGCAAAGTGCCTGTTTCCGAGGTGCCAAATCAATTCCCTGGCACGGGACATGAACTATTCAATGATGTTCTCCAGGTTTATCAGGCAACGAGCAGCGTCTATACGAGTTCATAGTGCGTTCGTTCCTGGCGTGTTGCTCCAAGGACGCCCAGGGTCAGGAGACCACGGTGGCCATCGACGTGGCCGGGGAGACCTTCACAGCCAGCGGCCTCATGATCACCGCCAGGAACTATCTCGAAGTCTATCCTTATGACAAGTGGTCGTCCAAGGAGATACATGTGTATGAGGTGCGGAAATAATTCTTTGTGATTCATTAATTGCTAGTGGTTCTAGAATCTAGATATATTGCGTTCATATTATATTTGAAGTTGTACTACGGTACGATTATAAAGCTGAGGTCTCGGGTTCGAATCCCAGGTTGGGCAAAGTGATATTGGATTTCTTTTTATGTATGGTTTTAATATGACAAACTAACAAAAATGATGAAAAAAAATAACAAGAAGCGGTTCTTTTATTAGCAGAAATTTTACGAATACCACAAAAGAAATACCACTACGAAAAATATTTATACAATACGAACATTTTGCTTTATTCAGATGGTTAAACAATAAACCTCTTAAACAACCACTATTTATTTGTTGCAGAGAGGACAAGTGTTCGATCCTACCAGCATTGACATGGTCACTGGCGCGACGTCGCCTCCGAACCTGTTGACTGAAGCCGATCTCATAACATTGATGGAAAAACATGGCATCGGTAAGCATCGGCGGTCAAATGCGAAACTAACGGAATGGGGGATGTTAAGAGCGGGGTGGGGATAACACATTGCAATTTATGGCAATAACAAAAGATGCAATGCTGTTTTCTATTTCCATATCATCACAATTGTAAAGAAACCGACGGTTAATCCTTGTATAAATAAAATATTTGTTCAAGTCTGGCTCAGAACTATATGGTCTGAGTGCTGGAACACCTAAAGTCCATCTTATGTCACAGGATGGCGAGCGCAGTGGAATGCCAAGCATTGCTTTGTAATCCCCAAGGTGTTGTTTTGTTTTTCTACTGTTCATGAGTGGTCGTATCGCTTACCATCAGGCGAACGGCATGCTCGTCTCGCCATTCAATGAAACCATCCAATCCATTCCTTACAAAAGAGATCCGATACTGAATATCTACATTTATGATGTATTTATTGAATTTTTATATTGCAGGGACTGATGCAACGCACGCTGAACACATAGAAACTATAAAAAGTCGTTCATACGTCGCGTTGGCTGATGCCATACATTTCGTGCCCGGTCTATTAGGAATGGGTTTAGTGGAGGGATATGACGCGATGGGACTTAATATATCCAAACCACACTTGAGAGCACAGTTAGAAGCTGATTTAAAAGCTATTTCTGAAGGTAGAAAACAACCTAGCGTGGTCTTAGCTGAACAGGTATGTAAAATGTGTTATGTAGTACATCTACGTAAAGTTAGAATGCATGTCAAAAGTTCTTTTCATTTCTTTAATAAGCATTTGTGGTAATTACAGCAAAGTTTCATTTGATCAAATCAATTTGCGAATAGGTCTTTCAGATGACTATACTATCATACTGTGGATTTTAAGATTTCGCTTAACAATTATCTTCTTACATGTCTTTGCTTTAAAATAATGTGGTATGACGTAATAATTAATTCTTCAAATTACTTGTTCATGAGAAACATATTTTATATGATTGGTTATTAAATGTGTAGATAGCAAAATATAAAGAAGTGTACCTAACAGCGACGGCAGAGGCGAACAAAATCGACGCGGCACTCGCAGAACGATTCAACGAACCTCCCGCACCCGCGCCTCACACTACCGACACGTTCGCTGCTAGCGCGCCACCAGGTCAATGTCCAATGTCATACACATGCTAATTATTCATATTCTTTTATAAAAAACAAAACTTTTCTTAGTATTTTAGTGCCATGAGTATGATGCTAAATTGATCTATTTTAGATTTATACATATAAATACGTAAGGCCTTATTCATAGATAGTTTTAAAAACTATTTTAGCTATCGAATGTATCGTTAACAACTTCGCCCAAACTGAACTTAAAAATCGTTCGGAAAGTCCAAAACTTCTATAATACGTTTTAGAATGTCTATGAATAGGGCTGAGAGTGTAAAGCCAAATTTAAAATGATTCATTCTTAATACCCGTAATGTGAAAAGATAGCTGATGTGAGCCACTAGTAAAATGGTGTCCACACGTTGTGAATATTACACAAAAATATTTGTAACTTATCCTTCAGTAATTTCATAAAATAATAGTATGCATATTTTTATTACATGCAAATATTGACTACCGAGTTTTTACAAAAACCTTTGTTGAACATTACACCTTATAGATTGTACAGACTAGTTTGATGTAGGCTAAATACATGTTTATATTCCAGCGTTCAAGTGTCCTAAATGCGGGTATCAAATGACAGTGAGGCAGAAGAAAAATAATCCGGAAGAATATTACATAGGTTGTAGTGCGTACCCGAATTGCAAAAACGCTGTGTGGCTTCCAAGCCTTGTTAAAAATGTGCAAGTACTACCGGATACGTGTGTTGAGGTAACTTACATGTCCCATATTTAAAGGCAATTTTTTTTTCTTAATTTCAACTTGGTCTTAATAATATCATAATATATTGTATTTTTTTATTTAATTTGTTGGTAATTATTTCAGTGCGGTTCCGACTACAAACAACTGAAATTAGAATGGCGCAATAATTCAATAATTCATCTATACCCCTCTCCACACACGGCGTGTCTGGGAGGATGCGACAAAACTCTTCTAGACTTGCTTAAAATACCCATATCCAGCGTAAGAACAACATCCACGACACAACAGAATCAAACACCTACAATACAGCAAAACAACAGACCTCAGGTGGACAATCCTAGTAATACAACAAACCAAAGTCGACCAAGGGTAAATCAAGTATTTTCAACATCAAACCAAGTACCTAATAGAAACCAAGGAGTTGCCGGTACAAACCAAGTATCTAATAGTAGAAACCAAGGATTTGCCAATACAAACCAAGTAACTGCAAGAGGGAATCAAGTCAGTGCAAGAGTAAATAATGTACCAAATGTGAATCCAAATTCTAATGTTAATCAGCCCGGATCCATGCCTCCACCTAATAGACCTGCTACGAATGTCAGAATGCCAACACCATCCATTAGTGATGATGCGGATAATAATGTGTATTGTAATTGCAACCAACCAGCGATTCTGTTGACTGTCCGGAAACAGACTCCTAATTATGGTAAGTGAAGTATTTTTTAAATTCTAAGTGGCCTAGCCGTTTTTAATAGTAAGTGCAATGCAGTGTAGAAAAGCAATGACTGGTAACAGACAAGTGCCTCCGGTTAATTGTAAGCCGCAGTGAGGCGCAGTTGGTTAGACGCCTGCTGTTGAATGAAAGGCCGCGGGTTCAATCTCCGCATCTAGCCAAAAAATATCTGATCCACAAATATTTGTTTCGGATCTGTTTCTAAATGCTTATGTCACTGGGAAGTCTGGTAATTTTAGCTACCCTGACACATTACTTGTTGGTGTAGTATCGAGATTTTCTATGGTTACTGTTGTGTGTATTTTTTATTATGCTAATACACACCAGCATCAAGTTCACAGACAATTTTACCTTATCCTTACCAAGCAATCACATATCCGGATATTGTTTTCAGGTAAAAAATTCTACAAATGTCATCAAGATAAAAACAGTGGTGGTTGTGATTTCTTCCTTTGGGCGCCCGAGTCTACCGATGTACAAAACAATATCGACACTCCACCGCCTTCCACGTCAACATGGGGTGTCAGTCCGCAAGATAATTATAATGCAGACAGAACGATGAATACAACGTCTGATGGTTCTGATGAAGTTCAATGTAACTGCGGCCTGTCTTGCAAAAAGTAACTATAACAACTTTTTGATTATGAGAGCTTTTTGGATCTTTTTAATAAGATGCATGCATACATGATTGTCATCATACTTGATGTGTGTAGTAGCGTGTGTAGGACAGTTTTTTTTTTTGTATATTTCTGTGAAAATGAAGTGAAGGCTCTTACTTTTCCTTATGTTAAATTTGTATTAGTATCTTGAATGCAATTTTTATTTCAGGTTTACTGTTCATAAAGAAGGGCCAAATAAAGGAAGAATGTTCTATAAATGCCCCAAAGAGTTCAACGCCAAATGTAGTTTCTTTTTATGGGCCGATGAAAATACTTCAGGGTCAGGTATGTAATATTTTCTTTAGAGTACAAAAAAAGTATTGAAATTAATTTAGGCTGAGCTGACGAACTAAATACTATGAGCCTTAGCATAGGTGCACGGAATTTTGGAAAAAGACATGCTTATAATTGCGGATGATTTGTGTTTGTCATATCAATGACATGAATACAATAACTCAAAACCTTAATTAATATTTAAAATATAGAAGGAGCGCCGTCATAAATTAGCGTCTTCAAAAACGTAGATATTTTCTTGATCGTAATGTTGGTACCGCTCTTTTAATAGTGAAAATTTAACTAATTATTCAACAACAAATTGTTACATATTCCTTTTATAATCGAAAATATATTTAGCTATTATCCTTTATACCGAGTTTGAGTGGTATTAAATAGTTCCAAACAATTTATTTTTATTTTTCTTTAATATTTTTTTAATAGGAGAGCAGAAAAACTTGGCTCAGCACCACCATTTTTATCTACGTTTTTGAAATACCAACATTCACTCTGTATTATAAATTAGAGATGAAACGGATATCCGGTAACTATCCGGTATCCGGCCTATTTTCACTATCCGGCCGGATACCGGATAATTAAATTAATAAATATAAATATCACTAGATGTTGAATTCGTTACGTTCTAAACTCATCTATATCGCGCTTTTCCGTGGGAATACAATGTTTTCTTTATGCCTATATCATGTCTCGTTGTCTAATTTATCTCTGTATCAAATTTTATCAAAATCGGTTGAGTAGTTTAGGCGTGAAAGCGTAGCAGACTGACAGACAGATAGAGTTATTTTCGAATTTATAATATTGTTATAATAATGGATTATTTTACACAAAGCAAATATGGAAAATATTTCCGATCTTAATCGCGCGTGCATATTCAAATAAAATTGTAACGCTATAAGCGGCCGAATATCCGATAGCCGGATATCCGGCGCTCCGGCCTCGTAGCTAGCCGAATATCCGGTATCCGGCCAAATCACTATCCGTTTCATCCCTATTATAAATACTCTAAGCCCAAAATAAAAGGATGGACAATCTTGTCAGTTTATAATACTATCTATTGGTGGTAGCTCTTTCATATGTGAGAGGCCGCCTGGGTGGGTACCACCGCAATGTCTATTTCTCCCGCTAAACAGCAGTTTAAATGCACTGTTTGGTTTCGGATTGAAGGATATTGTAGCCAGAGTAACTACTGGAAATATCGAGGCTTTACATCTTATGTCTCAGGATGGCGAGCGCAGTGGAATGCCAAGCATTGCTTTGTAATCCAAGGTGTTGTTTTGTTTTGCTACTGTTCACGAGCGGTCGTATCGCTTACCATCAGGCGAACGGCATGCTCGTCTCGCATTCATTGCTATTGTTGTATTGGTCAGGTGGCGTGTCGCGGCAGGCGGGCGGCGCGGCGCGGGGCGGTGCGGGGCGGGGCGGCGGCGCGGGGGAGGCGCAGCGGCGCGGGGTGTTCGCCAACCCGCCGCGCACCAGGAAGTGTGGCGTGTGCCACCAGCAAGGACACACCCGAACGCGATGTCCACAATTGAATGATTAAAGCTACTCAAGCTGAAAAAACTACTGTACGTACGTCTTCTTTACTCTATGAGTAAGACGTAATACGATAGTTTGTTTTCAGCTTTATTCTATATTGTTAATAGTGTGTAATCTTTGAGTGCGGCGCTAAAACAATGCCTTCTGCCGGGTTTAGACATAATTTTAATTTGTAATTAAACATTTCCAGACGAATAAACAAGTGTGTATGCCGCAGTCAAATTATTAATATTTATCTAAAACATACGATCCATGCGACAATTTCTAAGTCAAATTATCCAATAGAAAGTTCATAATTAAGCAATTTTTGTTTTAAATTGCATTTTTATGCTTTGTCATTAGGCGAGGCTACCGCATGAGTTCGAAATGAATCGTATGTATGTGCCTTTACATAGAGATTAATGTATGAGTGTATATATGTATGTATATCGATGTTGTACATTATTGTAAATTGAACCACTTACTGTGATTGTAATTTTAATTTGATTATATAAGTACACGCATTTAAGAAAGTGATGTTTTATTATTATAAATTAACACAAAAACAATTCCATAATAATTTATTATGAATTAGACCACTGTTATAAAAACAATCTTGTTTGTTTGGTTAACACTTAGACACCTAAGTACATTGTACTGCAATGTCGTCGAATCACAATATACGTACTTGTATAAAAATACATATTATAGGTGACTCCTATTTAAAAAGTCAACAGATTTTTTAATCGTTTAATCATCTCGTGACTTTTTGCTCACTGTAAAAATATTCAAACTACATTACCATTTTTGTTTCTTGCTTTTTTGTTTTATATTTCCTAAACTTTGTGCCCTCTGCATTTCTGCTTGTTGTTCCGCCTCCACAGTTTTATCGGTCATCATGTCTAGCAATATTTCGAATTTTAGTCTCAACATGTTGTTTTCTTCTTCAAGTTTTTCCAACTCATTTTTTAAACGAATGTTCTCTTTGTGAGCTACGCCCGCTTTACCTGAAGCTGCAAATAGTGGATAAAAGATGTAAGAAAATCTAGCTCGCTTACTCGATTAAATTATCACAAAAACTATCAGATTAGTCATATTATTAAACTAAGTTTCAGTCTTGTTAAACTATATCAGACCTGGGATGAATTATTCAGGGTGTGTAGTGTGGTTTTAAGAATACTACCAACTTTTGTTTGAACTTAACTGTGATAGGTCACGACCGTGACAGCTCGTCTCGATTGTAGAGGAGGCTCTCGTGCCCAGCAGTGGAACTTATGAACCAAAAACTCTACCGCCTACAACTCATGCCAACCCTAATGCCTACTCCAAAATCTGACTATTAAAATGTTTTAATATTAGGTACCTGGTATCCACTGTCCGTCTTCAAATGAAACTTCAAAATCCCCTAACTTGATTTTTAACGGTGCCAGGTCCAAAGATAATTCTTTCGAGGCGTACTCGCTCCCGAGCTCATTTTTCAAAACAGAAGTATCTTGTTTCCTTACAGGAATAGTTTTTGGCGTAAACTTACTACTAAACAAAGGCATTTTGCGCTGTTCAATTACAATTGGGGTGACGCCACTGTCATTACTACTCGTTGCTATGGCAACGGTATGCACACAAAAATCTATATTTTATCAGAGAACATAATAATATGCAAAAATGCCAAGTGAAGCAAAATAACCAACATTTATAAATATTATTGAAATCGAAACGAAGAATGGGTACTTCTATCAATATCCATAATTTAATTCTATCACCGCGTCTTTATTATGAAAATAAAACTGGCACGTATATAATATCAACATTTTTATTATTTTAATACTGGTATTCGAGATAAATTTTCGAAACGATAAAATAAAATTGTATAAAACAATATAAAAATCACCAAAATATAGTTATAAATAAAAAATAATGGAATTGTTGTATAAATTAATATTATGATTGCTTGCAAATACAGACTGTACAAAATGAACATTAAAGTATGACTTTATGTTTTCAGTCTAAATAACATCACAGTTGGAATTATTACTATTAGTGATCCTAACGTGTAAGTGATGACTGCGCCAAAGCACCAGTAAACTGCAACGAGAAAAACATTATTAATATCATATCAAATATGATTGTACTGTATATTTAAAAGTGTCATAAGTGAATTTAAAAAATAGAGAGATAGTTTAAAATCAAAATTAAAATATTCTTTATTCAAATAGTCTTTCACAAGATCTTTTGAATCGTTCATTTCTGCTACCACCGCTTCGGAACGTGTTGTAGCTGTGAAGAAGAACCGGCGCAACAAACTCCCTCAGCAACACGAACTGTCTTCTTTTTTTTCTTTCTTTTTCTTTTTTTGTTTGATTTAAATACCTACTTATTTGGAATAGGATAATATCTTAGAATATTTATATTATTGAGGGAGCGTTGTCATACATTAGCGTCTTCAAAAACGTAAAAATGGACCTAATTATTTATCAATTTTTATTTTATTTTTATTTATTATTATCTTTGAGAACCGAAAGTATATTTAGTTATAAAATGAATTTCGATTTGAAAAAAGAATTAAATATTCTAAGGATAATACTTAAATAGCATATGCACCTAAATGTAGCTATCTATCTATGTGTCATTTGAAAACCTAAGGATTCACCTGATTTGTTATCGTACGTTTTCTATATCGCTAAGGAATTAACATTACCCTTGATAAATGACATGTTATTCTTTAAATCACAATTTAGATTGCTAATAAATACTGTTGAACATTGTAAGTCATAAAATATCTTTGTCTACAATTCTTACTAAAAGTTGTCACCCCATAATAAAAGCACTCACACATAATACAAAATAACAATTTGTATTCTGCAAAGAGATTCGCGCGAGAACGCGCGCAGACTGCCAGCGCTGACAGTTAAAATGTATGAGCTTGTAAGGAGCGTTTTAGAATAACGCGTAGTTGTCAGCGCTGACCCCCATCCCTAAGCTACGCGCTGAGCTGTCAGCGCCGACAGTCAGTGCGCATTCAGCGTGACTCTAAAATCAGCCTTATAGTTTGATTTGAGCTTAAGTGTGCTCGAGTGTATACCGGAGGAGGCGAGCAGCGGGCCGGCGGCGCGCGCCAGTGCCCCGAGCGAGCGCAGCGTGCCCAGCACCGCGCCGCGCGCGCCGCCCGGCGCCTGCCCCGCCGCCATCGACGTCATGCACGACACCGCGAACGCCGTCGCTGCAATAAGTATAAACCTGAAGAGTTTGTTCAGATCTCAGGAATTACTGGTTTCAACTGAAAAAAAAAAGATCTTTTGTGTTAGATAGGAATATTATAGGCTATATATCATCACGCTATGACATATAAGGGCGAAGTAGTTCAAATGTTATTCCTTTTTCGTGATCCCATTGGTCGATATTCTAAGTTGATAGTCGGAATTGAACATTTTGACAGCCATTTTGAAAAGTGCTAGTTACCTATATTGAGGATACATACTGCCTACACTATAGCAAGTCTATTTGTTCATAATATTCGCGATTATTGAGTCGGGATTATGTGTCTAAAGTTAAGCAATAAATACACCAAACAGTCAAAAGCATAGTCATGCCCCACACTAAGATCGACTCTTGTGTCCTGGCGATCAAAAACAACGAGAGACTTATTGGTCTCACAAACACTCCGACCGCAAACAAATACTTGTGGTTCACAAAAACACTTGTTTGGTGCAGAAGCCGTTGCTTCACGTTTCAGAGCCGGCGTCTAACTACCTACGCCAAAGAGGCTATCACAACATATCACACTTCACATTGGTTATTAAAATCTCCCTGATAACCATGATCTAACTGCTCGTCATCTTCTCGTATGAAATTGGAATATTGATCGTAGTGATACATGCACGATTTCAAGAACCAGATTGTGCAGTACGTCGCCTTCGATGAGTTCGGGGAAGAATAATGACACTAGTACTGCTTTCCAAATGACTGTATTTTCTGGTTCTTGATTTACAGGAGTATACATCGGCGAGTGCGTGCCTTCAGACAATTTGGCACGATCTATATTCCTTCACGGCGCTCACAGCTCAGTGTCGGGTGCGCGCGCCGGGCGGCACTAATTCCAGCAATCCCCGCCCGCCTTTACCAATTCCGCAGTTCGTGCGGGGCGGGCGGGGGGCCGCCGAGGCGCCGACATGTCTGAGCTGCGGGCGCCGTGACGTCACAATGTCGGTCCACCCTTAATAAATTCTTAACAACTATGTACAATTATTTTTTCCTATGTAATACTGTAGCTGCTTACTATATACAATATGAACTTATAATCTATTACGCGAGAGCGTTGGGCTCGTCGTCCGCAACAGCCTCCCCCCGGCGCTGATCCTCGGCGCCACCACACATTATCGGGAGGACGATGAGCCGACGTACGGGTCTACGAAAAACTCCCCCTCGCGTCTCCACGTCCGCACTTCGCGTCACTCCGTCGGGACCGACGTACACGCGAGCGACACGACCCTTCGGCCACACATTCCTTGGCAGAAGGCCGTCCGCGATGACTACGACGTCGCCCGCTTTCACTTCCTCGCGCGCTGCCCTATGATCGCCCCGGGGCGTCAACGTTGGTAAGTATTCTCGCATCCAACGTCCCCAGAACGCATCCGCTAGCGCCTGCGCGGCTCGCCATGCGCGCTTGTCGGTTATTTCGCTCGTTCCCTGATAAGGCAAACCGACCGCGGATCCTAACAGGAAGTGGTTTGGTGTTAAAGCCTCGATGTCGTCGGGGTCCACCGACACGTGAGTTAATGGACGCGAATTTATCGTATGTTCGATTTCGGTAAGTACAGTGTATAGAACCTCTCCGCGCGGCGCTCTCTCATTCAACGCGACGGCTAACGACCGTTTGACGCTGCGTATAAGGCGCTCCCAGGCTCCCCCCTGATTTGGCGCCCCCGGATCGGTGAAACGCCACTCGGTCCGGTGCGCCAACGCGACGTCCTGTAGAGCCGGGAGCCACTCTTTATACGCGAGCGCCAACTCCGCCTCCGCGCCTCGAAAATTGGTCCCGTTGTCCGAGTATATAACCTGCGGCCAACCTCTACGAGCCGCCATACGCCGAAACGCCATAAGGGCCGAGTCTGTGCTCAAACTATCGACTAACTCTATATGCACTGCCCTTATCACTAAACACGTAAACAACATACCCCATCTCTTTTCTCGCCGCCGCCCGACCGTCACCCACATCGGCCCGAAGCAGTCTACTCCGCATGTCGTGAACGGCCTCACGTAGGCTCTCAGGCGCGCCTCTGGCAAGTCCCCTTTGACGGGCACCGCGGGCGCCGCTCGTCGAATACGGCAAGTGACGCACGCGCGTACCACGCCCTTTGCCACAGGGCGCAATCGCAAAATCCAATACCTTTGCCTGAGATTGTTCACTATATGTTCCGTGCCGATATGAGACGCGGCGTGTTCGCGTTGTATTAATAACTTAGCTATGGGATGCGACCCATCGATCACAGGCGGTCGTTTAAGCGATTCGTGAACCGCGGCGGCGTTGATACGTCCCCGAAGCCGTATCAACCCGTCGGGTCCGTACTCGGGGTCTAGTCGGTATAGCCGGCTAGACCGTCCTACCGATTTTCCGTTCTTTAGACACGCCAATTCCGCGCTAAAACTATCCTCTTGCGCCTGTTTTAATAACATCAACTCCGCGCGTTCTATGTACTCAGTCCGCGACCTACTTTCGCGGTGCCGCCATATGTCCACCGCGGCTAACACGCGCGCGAGTGTCCTACATATTTTTTCCCATGACGAGAACCTACTTATATTAATCACGGGGTGTTCCTCCCGCACCCGCGTGACCAACACCTCTTCGGAGGTTTCGACTTCCGTTGTTTCGCGGGGCCATTCTTCCTGCGGTTCGCGCAGGAAGTCCGGCCCTGTGAACCACCTATCACTAGGACTAAGATGCGTGTATCCCGCGCGCGTCGCATCGTCCGCTACATTGTGCCCCGTCGGACACTCCCCCCAGTATGCGCGCCCGGTTGCTACTCCACCTCGCGAGTTCGAAACCGGCGCGGCCGTGTACTTCCTAAACTCACGCGACTTATTCGTTTTCCTTTCAATACCGCGTAGCCTTCGATACGTCATGTCGTAACTCGGAGGTAGCGCGACGTTGTCCGAGGCCCACGGCAAACCCACCTCGAACCGACCGTTAACAAGTTTCGCCGACCGTTCAACTATAGCGACCGCGCGCTCCTCCGCCGCTATCGGCTTTCGCGTTTTGCTTATTCCCAACGCGTCGACACTGAAGTGTTCTTTAACCATTTCGTGCAAGTCGTCCGAGATATCGCGCCGCGCTTCTTGCCATGTGCGCGCGTATAGAACCGACTCAGCGGTTGCTCGGAGGATTCTGCCAGGCGCTACATTAGTTCCGTGCAGAACCCATCCGAGCCGCGTAAGCGACGCCGCAGGCCGGCCTTTGGCTCCAGATAACAGTTTCCGCGAGACAATAAGCTCCCAGTTATCCGTCCCTATCAGTACGCGCGGCCTTGCATCCCTAAAACAAACGTCTTTCGCTTTTAATCTACGCAAATGGGACGCGTTTAATACCTCGGCACTCACTGTTTGCCGCCCGAGCGAAAGATCGCGCATCGTACGCGCCTTGATGGTGTATCGTTGTCGGCCGTTTCTACCGGAGACCGACAGGTCGACAGTCTCGCTTTCCAAACCCGCCTGACTTGAAGCGACACCGCGAATTGTGAGCTTTCCCGGCGTACCGTTCGCGCCCACCGCCCGCGCTATCTCTTCGTCGACTAACGTTACTGTCGACCCCTCGTCGAACAACGCGTACGTCCTGACGGCTCCGCTCGGGCCCCGTACCGTAATCGGGCAAACCTTGAGTAACACGTGGTCCCGGGTGTGTGTCTTTGCGGCGGTGGCGGCGACACGTTCCTCCGCAACGTTCTCGGCGGGTTGTCCACGCGGCGAATGTAACAACGCGTGATGTGTCCGCTTACACTCGTCGACGCCACACCGTTTACCCGGGCAGTGGAAACGCCTGTGCTTACAGCTGAGACACTGAAAGCACACGCGCGCCTCCTTGGCCCACTCCCACCGCTGGGCAACCGGCATAGCGATAAGCTTCTTACACAGAACGGTCTTGTGCTCGGCCCCGCAACACAGACACACACTTTTCTCTACACTGTCCGTAGTCGTGTAAACGTTCGCGCCGCGATTTCTCTCGTACACCCGACGCGGTCGAGTCTCGGGCTTCGGTCCCGCCGTGACTCGAACCGCGCTCGCGGGCGCAACCTGCGGCGCGGTAGGCGCATACGCGTGCCTAACCGCGCGGTCCGCTTCGCGCATTAAAAACTGCGAGAGGGCGACTATCTCCGGTTCCCTCCCGCACCCGTATTCTTCCGCGTAATCACACCACTTAGACTTCACGTGTGGACTAAGTTTCTCCGTTACTATACGCGCGAGCATGGGGTTGGCTAGATAACCGCGTTCGTCTAGCCCCGTTATTATAGTGACAATGTTTTGCAACTTTATCGCGAAACTGTTCAATTCCGCCGCGGACGCTCCTAGCCGCGGTAACCGCGATAAATCATTAATTGCCCTATCTATAATAATTTCCGGCCGCCCGAAACACTGTTCGAGTGTTTTCATAATCGCGGACGGCTCGGTCGCGGTGTATAGTAGCGCGGACACCGCCTGCCGCGCTTCGCCCTTCAACGAGGCCCTAAGTCGAGCAAGGTTCTCCGCGGGTGAGAAACCGTGCATACTCGTTGATTCCCGCATCGCGGCCTTAAATGGCAACCACTCCTCTGTTGCCCCACTGAAACTAGGCAGGTCTTGAGTCTGCCTAGGCGGCGCGCGTCGCCGCATCATTTGATCTAGTGTGTCGGCCAACTTTTCAATTCCGCGCTCCCGTGAGCGCTCCGGCGTTAATTCCCTACGCCTACCTTTCGGTTCCGGGTTCGGTACGCGTCTTTCGTTTACTTCTGTTCTCGGCGCGCACTCCCGCGTAGCGGCTGGGTCCCCCTCCCCCCGTATAAGGGATTGGTTGAGCCAGTCGCTCACCCGCCTGTCTGCGTTGGCGGCTTCGTCTCCGCCGACACTCTCGCGATCCGTCTCCTCACGTATCGTGGCGACATCCGCGGCTAACCTCTTCCGAATGAGACTAGCCTGTAACTGCAATTCCTGTCTCCGTATTTCCGCAAGTTGCTCTTCCGCGTCGAGCTCGGCCTGCCTTATCCGGGCTATCGCGCTGGCAGTCGACCGATGCGAACGTACCGACGGCGGTCGCGACCTACGTTCCGGGTTCGCGGCTGCGGGTTCACGCGGCATCGTGAACTCGGGCGTCGTCGGCTCCACCGCGGTGTCTCTCGCGGCGGTACGCACGTTCCTAGACGCGGACGCTTGTACTGACGGTGACGCGGGGTAATCTTCGTACACCCGTAACGTGTCTGCGGTTTGGCTGCGCGTCGTCGGCATATTGACCCAACGCCCTAACGACCTAAACCTAAACCTATACCTAAACCTAAACCTAAACCTACGGTGCCTAGATTCAACCCGCGCTCTCAAGCGCTCTTCTTTGGGTTGGTGGTGACGCACAACTTCACCACTCGCTGACCTGTCGCGCCGTCGTGAAAACGACGTTTAACACAGCCGTCTCTGCCCTTTGACACCGTTAGGTGGCAGGACGAACTGTGCCGCCGTGAAAACGGCGTTTAAACGCTTATCAGCACCGCTATTTCACGCACACGTTCCGCGCGGACACGCCCGTCGCGTGTATTTCGACGCGCACTTTCACTTGATACGCCCGTCGCGTATCTTTCCGTACTCACTTTGTAGCGCAGCGCCGCTGCAGCCCGACGCTCGTCGCACACGACGCTCGTAACGCAGTCCGACGCTCGTCGCACACGACGCTCCGGCTTCACCCCGACGCTCACGGGGTAGCTCGTCGCACACGACGCTTCGGCTTCACCCCGACGCTCACGGGGCAGCTCGTCGCACACGACGCTTCGGCTTCACCCCGACGCTCACGGGGTAGCTCGTCGCGGCCCGACGCGCCGCAGACAATGATACTGCGGCCGCACGCTTCTGTGCAGAGAGGGAACGGCGTTCCCGTTTCACTCGGCGCCCTGTTTTCGCCGAGATCTTCTTGATGACACACTCGCCGGCGTGCAGTTCTTCTTGTTGCAATTTTCAGGTTTTTCTCAGCAATCCGGCGAACGAAGGACCAAAGAACTGTGCAGTACGTCGCCTTCGATGAGTTCGGGGAAGAATAATGACACTAGTACTGCTTTCCAAATGACTGTATTTCTGGTTCTTGATTTACAGGAGTATACATCGGCGAGTGCGTGCCTTCAGACAATTTGGCACGATCTATATTCCTTCACGGCGCTCACAGCTCAGTGTCGGGTGCGCGCGCCGGGCGGCACTAATTCCAGCAATCCCCGCCCGCCTTTACCAATTCCGCAGTTCGTGCGGGGCGGGCGGGGGGCCGCCGAGGCGCCGACATGTCTGAGCTGCGGGCGCCGTGACGTCACAATGTCGGTCCACCCTTAATAAATTCTTAACAACTATGTACAATTATTTTTTCCTATGTAATACTGTAGCTGCTTACTATATACAATATGAACTTATAATCTATTACGCGAGAGCGTTGGGCTCGTCGTCCGCAACACAGATTGAGTCATGCTTGACGAGCGCAACTGCTTATAAATGACGAGATTATACAGAATACTGATATTTGTATTTGTCTGCTTGCAATCCTGCCCAAAACCAAAGGGTTATAAAAAACGGTCATATAATTCATGTCGAAAAGCACGTGTATTAAAATCAAGGACCAGATATAATTTTGAAACATGTTTAGCAGGATACATCTGAGCATGTAGGCATGGCTCAACAAAATCTCTCATAATAATATAGCCGAATTGTCATTTGTTTTAAGTATTTCTTTCGTAGATTTCTTTGCACTTTGATTGTGACATCAAAAAATGAACTATCTCCTCGCGTAGATGTATATATGTATATGTAGATGTATTATATGGCCAGCAGCGTACCGTATACCTATCTGAATGGATTACTATAGGTTTCTTATTTAAAACTCAATTAAATGAAATATTGTTGGTAGCCAGAACACAAAAAGTTGTCTTAAATGGATTAATCTAAGTTCTAACCTTATTCATAGACAGTTTTAAAACTTATTTCCTTCGATCAAATATACACTAGATACACAGTTCCCTATAAAAGTTCTGTTAAAAAGTGGCACCGATGCATGACATTAAAAAAAGTAAACAAAAAGATCACATATTCCAAATATATTAACACAAATTCTATCTTATTCCTGGAGCTTAAAGTAGCTTTTCACATAATATTGTCTAAACTTATGCGACGTTTTGGAAGCAACGGTCGGTGCGTGACTGAATGCAAAAGAGTGCTTAAAGCACTCTTTTTTGGTGCCATTTTCTAAGCGCTCATGTTGTATCTAGTGTATATTTGATCGAAGGTATTAACCGACAAAGTATTAAGGTCTCGCTTTTTGATAAGGCATAATGTATTGGTGTCTGGTGTAATGAAGTTGTACTGTGTCGGTTCATAATCGAAAGAAAAGTAAGAAAACCGATTTAATCGCCTACTGATTCATACAAGACTCCTCTACAAGCGGGGCTCCATTGAGAGGGCTAAAGCTATAGTCCACCACGCTCAACTAGTGCGGGTAAGTGGATTAGACATACAGGGTGTCCAAAGAAATGGCGCACCTGCTAGTATATATTTTTTGTTATTATTGTTTACCCATTCCAATTGGTTTTATGCAAAAAAGTGGTGATAATATTTAAAACTTTAAATGGTCATAATTCCAAAAAGGATAGGTATTTTCCAAATATTATTTTTATGAAATGAGGGTTCAAGCAAAGTTAATACTGGTACTCACAGAGCGCGTAGAGCACGAGTCCCGTCCAGAGCCAGGCCCAGGGCGTGAGCAGTGGGGGGTGTGTCATGGCGGCGGCCGCGATGCACAGGAAGGCGAGCGGCGTGAGCGCCAGCGAGCCGCGCGCCGCCACCTCCGCGCCGCGCGCGCCCAGCCGCCGCGCCGCCCCGCCTTGCAGCACCGCCATTATCACGCCTGCACAACACACAACACTCTTAGGACTCTTTCAATTTAGACGATTTGTGTAGGCCTGCAGCTGCATATACTATACCGCTCGCTGTTTTGGCAGCAGGGTTTCTGCAGGACGGCAGCGGTCCGACGTCAAACGTCATTGCAACCGTATCAGACGTTGCCGGTTTGCAATCGTGTGTGTGCGGCACTGGTGCTGCGCCGTTGCCATATCGCAAGTTTTGTATGAAATAAAACGATCGTCCGGGTGCTAGACAACTACCGCACCGGGCCGGCACCGCAGCAGGCCGATAACAAACGTCTAAATTGAAAGAGCCCTTACCACACCCGACCCAGCACTCACAGTCGGTGTTAGGCTCAGCGCAGACAGAACGGAGCGCAGCGCAGAGGATTTTATTAACGCACTTGAAAATAAACTTTAAAGTTATTTTAATAAACTGCATAAATGCTTGAACCTGACAAAAAATGCTCGCGCGTCCTCGAAGATACGCGGGGATCCTCGCGCGGCGTCGAGTCAGCGCCCGCGTCCTACGTTTACTTTCAGTGTTGTCACTGAAAGTAAACGTAGGACGCGTATTTTTTTTAGATTTTTAATCCGAAGTACCTACATAACGAACAGTAAAATGGACGAAGAAAAATTAATATGTTTAATATCATCTCATGAATGTTAATTTAATGTGTCAATTTTTCATAATCCATTGTATAGTAACCGTAAAACAAAAGTCCTTTCGATGGTAAAGTCGTACACAGGGTATTAAATTCACCAAAACTACACCTTTCTTGCCAACATTCCTCGACCCATATTCTTCGTCTGACTTTGTGACGCCTTATTTTATTTACATATTCTTCCATTTCTTCTTCTTCCGCCAAAAGCACAATTATAATCATATCCCAGTTCACCATCGTTGACGAACTTTCGCGACAAACTGGCATGTTTACGGTAGAGTGGTAACCCAGAGCGGTTAACTCGCACAGGCTCGCGAGGTCGCGCGCAATCTCGAGTATACGCGATCCACAATGAAAATGCCCGAGACCGCGCGGAGATTAATTCGAACCCGCAACCTCCTGTTTCAAAACCGGCATTTAAACTACTGTGCTACGGAGGCTGAGTTAATTTTTTATTTGTTTCATATGTAAAACTAAAAATAAAAAAGTTACAAATGAGTAAATTCAATTGCAACCGTATAAAACACTTGACTAAACAAAATGTATGTTAATTCTCAATATGTTTAACACCAATCTTATATCTTAACGTGTACCAATGTATTAAACACGTCATACATGCAATTTACAAGAAATATCATCATATATTTTGTAACCATCAGTCATCACTCACCTATGACCAGGAACATTTTCCCCTGCTGCATGGCGGTGTATTCGAACGTATGATGCGTTAAGAACGTTATAGTGAACTCCAAGCCGGAGTATATGAACAGATACAAGAAGTACGTCAGTCCGAGCTTTGACAAAACTCGGCTCTGTCGTGGGGACAGATTCTCAACGGCTGTAAACTTCAGTAGATGCCATGGCGACACGAAGTCCACTGTTTTCATCAAGCTGAATGAAAGTGGCGCCCTTTTATCCTAAAAACAAAGTAATGTAATAAAAACCAATCGGTAAATATCATACATATTTAATAATAGCCTAAGAAGGACTCGTGGTCAAACGGCTGAAAATCGGGAAGACCTGTGTTTAATACCCACGCCTGTATCAATGTTTGTAAGATCCACAGTTATATAGTCATAAACGCTAGCAGTGAAAGGACCACACACCATCGATATTAGACCTGTGTCGATCGTGATTGACCGAATCTTTATGATTCGATCGCAACTTAAACACGAGTAATCGAATCATGGTTCTAGAAAAGATTCGATCTTATTTCATCCGATTATCAAGTGACAAACTAAACCAATTCGGACTCTATTTCAATGTGCGTACCGTAACTAATTGCTTGCTCAAATAAACAATCGAGTTTTGCATTCGATCACACAACGACGTATTAAACAAAACATATTCTATCTCTTTCGTTTATATACAACATTCACCTCATCTCACTCTTTCTCTCGTTGTTTTGATTCTTAATCGGAAAGAAAACGAATTGCGCGGGATCGCTTGCGCGGCGGCGTCTATCGTATCAATTTATATTATAAATACGAATCGACGCGTGATTGAATGTTATTTGAAAGAAAGTAAAAAGTTAATAATATTTATTATCATGCTTACATGAAATAAAAAAAATAGGTAAGTTTTAAGTAAAGCAATAAGAAAATGAATATTATATGAATAATAGTATTGTTATCAATATCGTTAATCTAGCCATCAACTGTTCAGTAGGTACCCGTTCTTCGGGCATACAAACAAATTGCGAGTTGCGACACATATGATTGAAATGATCGAATCATTTTAACTCGATCACCATACGAGTGGGTCATGATCGACCCGGGTCACGACGAATGATCGATCGACTCAGGTCTAATCGATATTTCATATTATGACAACGCTGGTCACTTACCTTTATTGTGGGATAAGAATTGTGTGATCACAGGGTCCATTTATTTATATGCCTTCGTGTATGATATATATATATATATATATATATATATATATATATATATATATATATATCATACACGAAATTTGCTATAGTGAAAAAAAGAAAATTGCTATAGTGGACGTACAATAGGTTGCAGGACGTATATATATATATATATATATATATAAATGAATACACCCAACAATCACATTCATAGTCCTGACCCCACACTAAGATCGAATCTGGTGTCGCGGGTATCAGAAACCACGAGTAACTTTTCGGTCTCACAAACACACATACCCAAAGAAATATCTGTGGATCACACTAACATTAATTTTCGGTGCGAGCATCGAACCCGCGGCCTTTCGTGTCACAAGCGGAGTCTAACCAAAGCAACTGCGCCACGGAGGCTGTTTATGGATTTTTAAGTAGACATGGCGTTTTCCTGAGCATTAAATAGCTAAGTGTTACGAACTTTCTATAAATAGTTGTTTTATGTATAGATTTATAAACCATTTGATTTATCTTGTACTACTATGGTTCTTAATGTAAATTACATATTAATGTAATCAATTACAGCTATTGCTCACAATAGACAGGTCAAATTAAATATCAAGTGTTATGTGCCTATACTGGTTATTAATAAACTCAAACATGTTTTAGGTGCTACCATAGCTCTTCGAATTAATTCAAAAAATCATATGTACAACCTCTTAATATTATTTCATGTTATTGCGCAAGCATAATCAATGTTGAAGGATGTTTATATTTGGATACAAATAAATGCATTTTAATTAAGCATTAGCAACTGTTTTTTGCACGTCATTTAGAATCTAAACTAGACGAAAAACCAAACACATAAGTTAATATATTTTATTAATGCGTAAAAAATACTTTAATTTTAATCGTTTAATAATAACAAGATGACATCGTTACAAATTTAGCATGTGTTTTCAGTTGTTTGCTTACTACGCAATTTGCAATGAGCGACTTCCATCCGAAACGTGGCTGTCTGTTTATGGAATTATTTATTACGCGTGTTCGGCTCAACTTTTAGTAATGTTTTAATAAGTTGTTAATTTATACATAATATATCATTTTTTATGTGTCTCGATATTTCTGACAGGTTTTAGTCCGTAATTAGAATTTAACTTTTTGCACCTACGTTGTTTCTAGTTAAGAACTCAGAGATATAATATACCTAAACTTACTATGCAGTTTAATATAATGTGCGTAATCACGAGATCACATTATTATGGAATATTTCAAAATAAAAGACACAGAAATATGTTTTAATGTTAAATGAATGTATTATCCATTCACAGATTGTCTTCATTCACGAGGCATTAAACAGATTAGTGGCGCGAACTTACGTCCTTAGGGAAAGCTAGTTGAAACTCTGTTAAAGACGACATTACAATGATTCACTACTCACGGGTTAGTCATCTGTATTAGTAACATTACGATGGCATACTTACGTCGAAAAATTACCAATAAATAAAGAAAAAACAAGTCAATCACTTACCTTAGGAAGCGTTTCTGGTATGAAAAATAATACTAGGAGTATGTTGGCAAGAGACAGGAACACGGCGTAGTGTGCGGGCCTTTCCCCCCAGGGACCCGTCGAGAGATCACTGGTTTTGGCGAACCACGCGCCAGCCAATGGTCCTATTATAAATGCTATCGAAAACGCCAGCCCTATAAGAGCCTGAAAGAGAAATTCAATTTAATTATAGTTTACAAGCGGTTTGCGAGAAAAGTTTCATTGTATTGAAGCCATAGGCAAGGCTGAATACTAGCTCACCACTAAAGGAAAATAATAAGTCGCTAAGCTCTCTGAGTAATGGTAAATTATGTTACAGTGTTTTATGAACTTGAAAATTAATTATGCTGTATTAGCTGTACCTAAGCCAATTTATGTAACAATTATAAAGTGAAAAACATTTAATTTACGATTATAGTAAAGTTAAAAGAAATAGTCTTTAATATTAAATTTAAGTATTTAATTAATTATTATTAGCTTATCATCATGAATATTAAAAAAAACTTAGGACATTAATATGCCTAAAATTAAGTCAACAAAGTTTATATTTTCTTACCATTCCTTTGGCTCTGGACTTTTCATCAGACGCATCTGTGACAACTGCCATACTAAGGCTCACATTAGCCTTGCTCAGACCACCAATGAACCGAGCCATCACAAACAAACTGAAGGTACTGGCACTGCTCCATAGCCCATGTGATATTGTTATTCCACTCTGTTAAAGCAATTGTAAGATTTAGCCCCCATTAAAGCAACATTTAAAATCTAAGTCAGTTAATTGTGTTACTTCTTTAATCAATTTATTGAAAAGATGGCTTGTTCCTTTTCTACAGAATCTTATAAAAGCAGTTACATATTTAAGTTTTTTGCATACTTATAAATAATACATTTCCAATTATTAAATGCAAAATAAACAAACTTTTGAATAATTGATGAATGATAATATAAATGTTGAATGCCAAGGCTGTTATTGTATATTTTAGAATATTCAATTAAGGTATCTTTGAAGTTTGTCTTAAAGCAAATTTAAATAGACTAATAGTTTTTTCAGTTTAATCTACTAGGTTCATGAGAAATTCATACAGTGGGTTTCTTTAATATTGAATGTTTCTTTGAATATAATAAAACTAGACTGATATATGAATAATATTACAAAACAATTAAAATTTGGGCCAAATTGATATTTGAAACACAATTAGTGAATGTTAATTCACAATAAATTAAACCATAATATTCAATTTCGATATAAATAAGTAAAGTATTTTTTCATATATTGATGGTAAAACATTGGGTTTTGGCCTGTTATCACCACATTAGTTAATTAATTTATTCACAAACATGATAAAACAATTAACATTTTAACTGAAACACATTTTCAATACAGGATGGTTTAATTTCTACTGAGAACCTTGAGAACACTTAAACAAACACAGGTTTCAGTATTTATGGCCAATACTGCATTTAATTTGTAGCTTGTAGGAAGTATTGTAGTTATTTTAATGTTACATAATTTTTTTTACCAGAATTTATCATTTTGAAATAACAATATAAGTATTTCAAGATTCATAAATTAATTAAGTAAAGAAGATTTTTATTTACTGCTTTTTAAAATGATTATTTTTGAGTGAATAATTTATTTTAAAATAAAAAATAATATCAAAGTAAATTTTAAATAGTTTAAAATATCTTTCAGTATCAATTCTTAAGATATAGTTCAATCCTTTATCAGACATATTGAGACACAATACTCCTATGGGATTTATCATGATCTAGTTTTGATAAGATTTAGATAGTCTGATAAAAAAGACAATTTAATCTTACACCATTCAATATTTCAATAAAAAAACTATTTTTTAGAATATTGGTAACTGGAAATTTGTTAATAAATTAATATATTGAATGAATGAATGTGATTGAATGAGTTAATATTTAAAATAAGTCTTTTCCTTTGTGGGTATATTAATAACCCATGAGAAACGAAAGTAAAAATTGAAGAGAAGCAATTAAAGAAACTTACCAAACATAAAAGTAGCATGGGTTTTCTTCCATACGCATCAGAAAGGCTGCCAACTATAGGACTTGTTAAAAATTGTAAAAAACTGTACATGGAGCCGAGGGCCCCTCCAAACAACACCGACGCAAAACGATCAGGTACACCAGTTAGCTTCTGAAACCCTTGAACTGCTTTCAATAATGACGCGTACAAACTGTTTCCATGACCCTCTTCTCTATTATAATAGTCGAGCAATGATGGTAGTAGCGGCAAAATCATCGTAAACGCAAGAAGATCCAATAATAACGACACAAAAATAAGTGCGATGATTTTTGAATTCGACTTGCCCAAACTTTTCATTTCGATTTTTTTTTCAACTTCTTCTTCGGTAATTTCTTTAACAGATTTACCTAGCCTTTGCTTAATAGCCCCATTTAATTCTTCGTGATCCTAAAACAAGAATAATTGTTTATCAAAATCACAAAAAATATTTAAAAGCATAAGCTGTACACCAACAAAATATTTATTTATGAATGAGGAACGTTGAGATACTTACCATTATATAAAGTTTAGTAACTATTTTATTATTAACCACGGAATATGACGAGCCATCAAGTTCAGTAACAATTATAAACTGAATTGAAAATAAAATAAATAAACTTTCACTTTCGTGTTTCGTCTCGTCTGCGCAGCACGACCATTGTTGCCAGAATAAAAAATATATGATAAATCATAAAATAAACCTACTATTTTAGTCGACTATGAAATTGTATAGATTAAAAACTTAACCAACAGTCATTAGCACCAAAATAAGGTCACGATCGCATACCAAATAACGTATTGTATTAAAAGTTGATTTAATTATTCTATTCGTGTAGAACTACTTAATATTTTAACAATTAAAAAAAATGTTCGAGTCGCGACTTGATGTCTATTTAACTATGGTTCGTGACGCCATTTTGATTTGCGTCTGATGTTTTGTCTTTTCTATATTTTAGTGTGTGAATAATAACGCTTTCTTAAATTATTAAAGAGGAAAATGGGAGAAGATAAAGGTAATTCCTCACAAACATTTCTTGTACCCCCCTTTTTCTCATACAATTCGGTTTAACTTTACAACTCATCTTCCAGTGGAGCGTCGTCGTCGATCACGCTCGAGAGAAAGACGTCGCTCTAGGTCCCGTTCAAGAGATCGTCGAGAAAAGAGAAAAAGCAGATCGAGGTCTCCAAACAAACGTTCCCGTAGGAGAAAACCCTCATTGTACTGGGATGTGCCACCGCCAGGTTTTGAGCATATCACGCCGCTTCAATATAAAGCGATGCAAGCTGCCGGGCAGATACCGGCCAACATCGTTGCAGATACTCCGCAGGCAGCCGTGCCGGTTGTCGGCTCCACCATAACACGTCAAGCGCGTCGCTTGTATGTCGGAAATATACCTTTTGGTGTGACGGAAGAAGAAACCATGGAATTCTTCAACCAACAGATGCACCTCTCCGGTTTGGCGCAAGCCGCCGGCAATCCAGTACTCGCGTGTCAAATTAATTTGGACAAAAACTTTGCATTCCTTGAGTTTAGGTCAATAGATGAAACCACACAAGCTATGGCGTTTGATGGTATTAACTTTAAGGGCCAAAGTTTGAAAATTCGTCGGCCTCATGATTATCAGCCTATGCCGGGAACTGAAAATCCCGCTATAAATGTGCCAGGCAAGTTGGAATTATTTATATTTTCATATACCTATTTGATTTTGGATTGTTCGCCCCAAAGATTAAATTAATGATTACATATAAAAATTTAAGGCAATGCAACCAATAAGCTGATTACGTGTTATTTACTGAGTCTATAGCCAACCTCTGCTGGATGTAGTAAACATCAACCAAGGTTGTGAATAAATTACCATCTTTCTTAAATTATGCAGTGCCATATGGTATGCGAATTAAATGGTGTTATTTTATAAACAGGCACAAAACTTCTATCAAAATTCTAACATTGTTGTATTTGGTAATACAACAAACAATGAAAATGATGAAGATACTCCTTCAAATTAATTTAGAATTATAGTCTTTCAGTTTGTGATTACATTGTTGTCATGCTGTTTTCAAAATATTAGTTTAAGTTTTTCTCTCTTCACATTTTATTATAATGGACATGTTAAATGATAATAACATTATATGGCAAAAACATGTCTCAACCAATGAATGAATTATATTTCTAAATTTAACTAAGTATCAATAGAATTTAGACACATATTTGACATTAGTATATGCCAAATGGATATGTTTTCGCAAGAAATGTTTTACTTTCTTAAAGCACTATGATTTTGACTCCTTACCTATCCCAATATAAAGCAAATGGTATGGTACAGAGTTGTTGGGATATTAAGTGATAGAAACATAATATCAGTCTATATGTTTATTGCTTGTAGCAGAACTACTGGTCAATTGAAAAAGTATTAAAATATATATATTCCACAATATTGACTTATTGTGAATTTTGGTGGACTCTACCACAAGAAATTCTTGTAAATACAGCAATTGGTTATTGTTCTCTGGATAATTGGTGAGACAAGTCATGAATAAATATTCCATGTAGGCTAGGCATCTATGACAATAATGAAAATCATATTTTATTAACAGTTATATCCTACTTAATACTTTTCTTAGTTTCATAATGTTGATTTTTTTTTTAAGAATTTAGGTTGCTCAACATTTTTGTTGAAGTTGTATACTGTTATGTCTCACCTCTATAAAATATTATTGCCATTATTAACTGTTTTTTATTTCCACAGCTGGTGTCATCAGCACTGTTGTTCCAGATTCACCACACAAGATATTTATTGGTGGATTACCTAACTATTTGAATGAGGATCAAGTAAGTCCTTACATTAGCATCAATATTATATATTTTTTCCTCAATGAAACCCTAGATTAACAATTTCAATGAAAAAAAAAATTAACATAAACATTTGTTTTCTACCGAATTGTTTTTCAATATAATATTATAATATAGTAATAGATTATGTTAAACTAGTGTTTCACAGAGTTAATTATTATATTTTGTTGAGTATAAACTACACAAATTCAATTTTTCACGTGAATTCTTGACTTATGTGATGAAATTAGATAAATGCAACACATGTTATTTACTATTGAGATCAGCAATTTAAAAAAACCTGGTGAAAAGTTTGTGTTTTGAGCACACATGGTTTTGTTCAGGAAATCCCAACAATTCTTCATGATGATTCAATTACTCCTTATTTGAAAATCTTATGAAATTCTTTTACACATGTGTGGGCCACATGTTATGAAATTCATATTGATTTTAAAATTGTATTTTGCAGGTTGTACCCAAACAGTCTGATGAATACATCATAACCCTTCTTCACCTATATATTCCTAGGCTAATAACAACACGGTCCCAATACATTTCAAAATAAATTTTAGGAACAAAAGACAACACAAACTTCCGGATAAACTTAGAAGCAATTAAATAATAAGCATATCACATCAACATGAGACTTTATTCTGACTAGCACATGGAGTTGAAGACATTATTAGTTCCCATTAGGTAGGATAGTTGCCGCAGCTATTTCAGGGCGAGATTCAACAGTTGACAGGGCTCAGGGCTTCGGTGGCGCCAGCACAAGGCCGCGATATATTTTTGGTCAGTTTCAGGTATTTTCAGGTACCCATAGCGGGGACGAGCGTGCAATCAACACGCTCGAAACTTTCTGAAACAACTCACTGATATAGTTTGCTTTTTGCCCCTCCCTAGCATAGATTTGGCACATTCGCGGCCCGCGTGTCACTGTTGTCTCTCATTCTCACCTATACGTCTTGTACTTGAACGAGACGTCGGCACTTCAAGGCAAGTCTCCTCCATTCACATCTGATTCTATCATGCGGCTAGACACAGGTCAGATAACATTCATTTATGTATTTGCTGCATTTTGCTGAGCAAATTTTATGGGAACAATAGAACTTGTGTGCAATAGACAACTGCATTATACTATATCTATAATGATGTTTATTCAACTTTTAGTAGGTCTTAATTATTTTGTGCTAATAAATTTATGATGTATAGGTAAAAGAACTGCTGATGTCATTTGGACAGCTGCGAGCTTTCAATTTGGTGAAAGACTCGTCTACAGGCTTAAGTAAAGGATATGCCTTTGCTGAATATGTGGACATTTCAATGACTGATCAGGTAAGTTGATGATACCAAAATTGGAGTATTATGAATTCTAAAAGATGACATTATATGATAAACAATATTTTTACTTGCAATAGGCAATAGCCGGACTGAATGGAATGCAGTTGGGTGACAAGAAGCTGATTGTTCAACGAGCCAGTATTGGTGCTAAGAATTCTACCTTAGGTAAATACATTAATATTATAGTGGAATGTTTCTGATGTAAGTGTGTTTGTAATTGATGAATAATATTTGGTAGCGATGACTGGAGCGGCGCCGGTGCAGCTGCAGGTGGCGGGGCTGACGCTGGCGGGCGCCGGGCCGCCCACCGAGGTGTTGTGTCTGTTGAACATGGTCACACCCGAAGAGCTGCGTGACGAAGAGGAGTATGAAGACATCTTAGAAGATATCAAGTAGGATTTTGTTACTTATGATTCTGTGAGGAAAAAACTATGATAGAACATGATATTGATAACAGTGTATATTGTTTTACAGAGAGGAATGTAACAAATATGGTTGTGTGCGGAGTATAGAAATCCCAAGACCCATAGAAGGTGTTGAAGTACCTGGTTGTGGAAAGGTGATGACATTTTTTTTATGAAAAATATGGTATATTTTTACACAATTTATTAATTTTCTTTACTAACAAATTAATTTTCGGTCCTGCAGGTATTCGTCGAGTTCAACAGTATTGCTGATTGCCAGAAGGCACAGCAAACACTTACGGGACGCAAATTCAGCAATAGGGTGGTGGTCACCTCCTATTTCGATCCGGACAAGTATCATCGCAGAGAATTCTAAATCAACGCTAATTTCTATCGCGCACTTAATTAATTTTTCGTTCGTAAAAACAATCTAATAACATATAAATGACATGTTCTTTTATAGTGGATGAATTCGAAAAATATGCCCTATTGTCTTAATTATATTATTATAACAGCTGAAAATAAAACAGAATGTATTTAAAAATGTCTTTAATTAACTTGTCTGCATTACATAATGAAAAAATAATGCCTTGACGTACCTAAAACTTCGTTTAAAAGTATATTTTTGAAATACTTTTTAATAATTACAATCATAAATGGTTACACTATTGCTACGGCTCTATCTGCGTGGCGATTAATGAAAGAGGAATGTTAAATGCATCGCAATAACATTATTATTATATTTTTCCTTACGTTAATACTCTGAAGCGTCGGAAAATCCGCCACCCGAGGTTTTATCGCCTTTCGTGAAAAGGCATTTCGCGTATAGTGTTGGTCACATTTGCGTGGAGATATAGCATTTTCGGCGCAGGTAAAACATTAGCATAAGTGCAACATAAAGTATAATAACTTAACCTTATAACACTTAATTTCTAGACGTCTTGCTGCATTGCTGGTCGATAAGTGTTGAGTGTGCCCGATTCCGACGACAGTACAATCTTTCTCATCACCACATAGAGTACACCACCGATTATCAACATTCCTATACCAGCCATCAAACTTATTGCCCAAGCAGGTACCGCATTGCCACCTGTAATTGAAAAAAGGTTATTAGCGAATTTAAAAATATATTTTATATACTGGAATGGACTACAAGGGGGATGAGGCCAGGTGCCGGTTTCAGCATTACCAACCCTTGAGATATTACAACACTTGGGTTATAATTTCCTTAGTGCTTAACGATCTTCAACCACAAGAAGTCCACTGCTGAATATAGACCTCCAATGATTATTATTGCTGCCCATACTTTTGACTGACGGTATGGCGAAAACAGGACATAATCTTTGCATTAATGAGGGTCCTGCTCAACGTAAGCCTGTCGTTACGCATAGTAAATTTTAAGTGGTAGGCTACCTCATTACTGATACGTTTATTACACCATCGGTCGTTCGCCAGAACTTCGTCAGCAAGACCGAATATGTAAAATGTTAATGTGTTGACTTATTAAAACTAGAAAAGTATTAATTACTCTCAATCGTACTGTCGATTGTAAAGTAGGCCCGTGCCCTGCAGTAGGACGTATATGGGCTGATACAGATTAATTACAGTCCCTTACAGCTATTGTTAACAATAGAAACCCTCGCCCTCGTTAGATCTTATTAAACTGATACAAATGAATGATACCGCGCCAGGGATCTGTAGTGCGGTTGGTTTATAAATTGCGGAGTAGAATTCTTATACTTACGGTAGTAAGTGCGTGTCATAACCCGTCTTCCTCTCAGAATCTTTCGCCTGGCTTCAGTTTCTTGTGTAAGTGTGCTCAATATTACTGAAAAATAGTGGCAAAATTGTTGAAATTTAAATTCATTACACTCCGCTCGCCCGCATCTCAACTATATTAAGCTCACCTATACACAATAGTTTGTAAAAAGGGTTGAAAATAAAATAAATAATTAATAAATCACAACACAATACTGCTATCTTAGTGTGGGGTCTGTACTATGTGTGTCCTTGTTCGGTGTATTTATTTATGTGTGGGCGTTAACATTTAAATAGTATCATTCGCATGATTTTCCAACAAAAAAAAAATCACGAACCTCGAACCCTTATTATTGTAAATGCCAATTAGTAGCGACAGTTTTAACTAAGCACAACTTAGCACGCCATACTGTGCTTTTTAATCAGCAATGAATTTAGTGTTGGAAACACAAATGTATACTACATCATCCTTACATCCATGAGGATGTAATTGAAAGGACACCATTCTTTCTTTTGTTTTAATATAAGTAGTATCTAACTATAGAAGATTTAATATAATTTCACGCATGTACCTACCTAAGGTTAAAACAACTTATCTGTATTTCGACATATTATTTCTTTCATGCATAGGTACAATTGTATGTTAAAAAGTATAATAAGGACTTACCAAGAATAACAGCAAAATAAAATAAGAGGGGCTTATTTTGTGCCATTTTAATATTTTCACTCACTTTTAATCAAAAACAAATTAAAAACACAAAAGAATGCTATCCGATGACACACTAAATCCAATAGCATAGGTGTGTTCCTTTGCGCGGGGCTCTTATCTGGTTTAGATAAGATAAATTGATTACTAATGCGTAGATATGAGCCCATAGTGTAATATAACACGATGTCCTGAATAAGAATAACAATGAGTAGTAGACGGCGGAATCTTAACTTAGTAGAAAACAGGATGTGGATTCGAATAAACTTCCTAACTGAATAGTTCGAGGAAACACATATCTGTAATATTGATAAGGCTGCCTTCATATCAGACTCGGCGGATTATTTTCCTAGCAGTATAACAATATTCACAGGCAGCATGTATGGGCCGAAAACCGTGTGGATATAGGTTCAATTCCCATCTGCGTCACACAATTTACTTTTTGTACTGAGTTTTTAAAATGTCATATATCTACTACTCAAGGCAAGCATTAATTGTGCTCGGTATGATCATAGATATTTACTATATGGATGTCTATTATCACATCTTGCGACAGAAATAAGCTCGGCGAACTATGGGCGGGATTAGAGGCACTTGACTGCATCTTCTGGGATACAGATTTGAGCTTACTTGTATGTACGTTAGTGATTGAAGAGTGAATGCGCAAAAAGCCAGATTTGTAAGACAAAGGCTAAGTGTAGTATAGTTCATTAAGTAATATTATTATATACTCAGGCAAACCTGGGCTCAGGATCTCCACTCTTAATATTTTTTTCACAGCTTTCCGTGGCGCAGTTGGTTAGACGCCGGCTGTGAAATGAGAGGCCGCGGGTTCGAGCCCCGCACCGAAACAAATATTTGTGAGAAACACAGGTATTTGTTTCGGTACTGGTTGTTTGTGAAACCGAAAAGTCCCTCCTAGTTCCTGATATACACGACACAAGACTCGATCTTACTGTGGTGTCAGGACTATGTGTGTGATTATTGCACAGACTAAGAAGTTGTTGTACAGACTGTTGGGTGTATTTTATTTTATTAATATTACGTATGTACATGTTGTGTACATGTCACTGTTGTAAAAGTCCGCCACCATTCGATTATTTATATCAATTGTGGTATTTAATAAAAGCAGTTCCTAATATTATTTCAGTCGTGTAAGTCTCGTAGGGCATACAGTGTATGCCGTTACTGCAATAAAAACTTGCACTTTGAATAATACTCACAGGTCTTTAGTGTTTAAGTAAAAAAAGTTAATTACCTTCTAAATAATTTATTTAATTCTACTAAAACTAACAACGAGAAATGTTTCGGTATTGTTTAATAACCAGTTAAATCTAGTCACGGCTATTACTAATCTTTAAAAATGTCTTTTATGTTTGCGTCCGTTAACACTTGTGATGTTACTGAATCAGGGTTCTTTGCAATCAGTTTCGGTGCTTCAACCTGACGTTCGCTAGCTACAGTTGCTACAGACTTTTCTATTAGCTCACTTTCCGGTAGACCTTCCGATTGTAACTTTTGATATTGTTGTATAAGTCGCTTGGTTTGTGTTTCAGTAGTCTGGCTAAGAAGACTCACTGCACCCAATCCATGACCGTTCGAATGAAATTTTCTGGAAAAATACATTATGTTATAAATACATCATACTCCATGACTGGGTTAATATGATAGTCGTACATTCACTTACGCTCTGATAGCATCTTCTTTGTAAAGTATTGGTCTAATAGGTTTGATTTCTGGTTTAGGTCTTGCAAACTTTGGTTCTGCATAGGGTGGAAAAGCTCTGTACACGTCAAACCATAGAGGCCTATCATCAGGCCTCATAGCGCCTCTAGTAAGAAGACCTTCTACCCTGTAAATATATAATATGAATATGAAGAAACTTCTCTAAAACGCACAATGATTTAGGTTTAATACATCTTTGGTTTCTCAAATATAGGAAATGCCCCCCGTCTAGCACCAGGAAAAGGCCACAAAAGAAGTCTGCCTATGTTAATGGCCTGCTTACCAGCCACGACTGTGAATATTGGGGTCTGGCGACTTTGTGAATTCCTCACTAATTATTCAAGCACTCATGAGTAATACTCAAAGATGGTGATTACGAGCATAATGGACGGTGTCGGACATTTACCCTGCGCTGAACTATTGCTTTCTGGGTGAATGAGGGCGAGGGCCACGAATTTCTCACACTAAAAGCTGTGTTTGGACGCCGTTTTTAGGTGTTATGGACATCTGTGACACGTTCGAGGCCACTATCACTATCCCCAATCGCAAATTCGCAATAACTGAGGACGCGACGTTCTCCAGATCTGATCAGTGACTCCCTTCGATCAAATATACACTAGATACACAGTTCCCTGTAAAAGTTCTGTTAAAAAATGGCACCGATGCATGACATGAAAAAAAGGAAACCAAAAAGATCACATATTCCAAGTATATTAACACAAATTCCACCTTATTCCTGGAGCTTAAAGTAGTTTTTCACATAATATTGTCTAAAGTTATGCGACGTTTTAGAAGCAACGGACGGTGCGTGACTGAAGGCGAAAGAGTGCTTCAAGCACTCTTTATATTAACATCATATATTTATTAAAAAAGTAATTATATCACTAAACAACAAGTACCTATCAAAATTCAAGTACATACTGCCATTATCATTGTATAAATAAAATACTGTACCATAAATTATGACAGTCTGGATTGTTTGAAAAAGGTACATAAATCATAAAAGATGTGAGTTCCCACATCACTTTAAACTTTAACATATTATACCAATAACCAACAATTAATACATGCTACCAGTAATTATTTTGAAAATAACCATAAGAAAGAATATAATAAACTGAGTGAATAATCATATTATCATGTCCACATTTATTTTTTTAATAAATGGTTTGAAAATATTTAATTCTGCAAATTAACATCAATAGTTACAAATCAAAAGTCATTTTGCATTGCATGAAAAATTGTTCGTTTCATTGCTTCCCATCCACTGCGTTTTGTCTCCATCACCAGTTTTTGCTGTAAAGTTTTGATATCATCTTCTAATTCATTAGCTAATTGATCAGTTTCAGCTTTTTGTTCAGCCTGCATATTTTCACACCTGCAAATAAATCATATTTCAATTTATACACATCCCACTCTCAATCATACTCTCGATTGTAGAGGACTGCGGTGGGACATATATGGGCTGATAATGATACATCCCAAAGCATTCACAATGAACTTTAAAAAAATGTAATGTATTTATGTAAATGAATTTACTGTTTCTTAAAATTGTCATGAATTTCCTTCAATGCCTTCAGTTTTTGTTTGTGTGCTATTGTTGCCTGTTGGTAACATTTCATAAGAGCACCCGTTAATTGCTCTAGTTTCTGTTCATTTTCTTTCATAACACTGTGATCAGCTTCTAGTTGTGAGGTAAGTTCTGATAAACACTTGAGCAGAGTTTCATTGCTTTGACTCCTAAAAACATGAACAGTTTCTTGTATCAATTATAATATAATTTTATACAATTTCCAAATAAATTATTCTTTAATCACATCAAACATACCTGGCAATCAGCTGTTGATCCATTACTTCTATTACTTTCCGACGAGATTGTTTTCCAACCTCAATATTGGCTTCTATTTTCTTCTTTTTGCCACTGACTTGAATCAAATTAGAAACATCTTCATCTTCAGTTGTATCAACTTTAGATCGTTTTTGAAGCTTCTTAGGTACAGGAGAATTTTTAAGAAATTGCGAACCATTCATCAGTTCGTTAATATCTTCAGATATGAATTTGGATTTTGTGCATTTTTTTAATGAAGCCATGGCACAAGATTTACTATAATATTTTTTTAATTAAACGCTGAGTCGTTATTTTCCGTGTTACTTTCCCGCCTAAAGTTATGTACTTTATGCATTTATGATGCACCGAACACGATTTTAATTCTTATTTTAAATTTAATTAAAAATACCATAAACTTAGTATTTTTTGCCTTAATGTAAAAGGAAATATACAATAATGCAATAACATACTGACCTTGTGTAAATAGTTCCAATCCTTTCTAACCTACTGCTCGCCATAATATAATTTTTAAAGCCTTAATACAAATAAATTATCTGACTACTCTCTTTTGTAACACAAAAATAGTTTTTGAGTGAGGTTATTTTTGGGCCAAGTTATTTTCCATTTTGACATTTCATTAAGTGTTGCCGTGTATTATAAAAATATGGTTATAACATAGACATAAATATATGGATAGGGCGGAAACCACGTAATAATGTTCCGAGTTCCGATGCGACGTAAGTGGTGCGCGCGCTCCAGTGCACCTCTAGTGGAGCGATACTAAAATTAGTCGTCGCTTGCAACGGTTTTGAAAATGCTTGATTGTATTATGACAGACAATTTAAAAAAACGAAGAAAAATTTTTTTTTATCATCGTTTAGACTATATCTATTATATTAAGTTAATTATTTTAGCGCGATTTTCACGGTCATATTTTTGAAACTCCGAATGTACTGAAGGGCCTATCCTTAGTTTTTATCAATCAATGAGTAATTAGTAAATCGTTAGTACTCTCCAAAGAATTACATCTAATCACGCTTTGTCCCCGTGGTTGACGCAGAAAGCCTCTGGATGCATATGTAAAGGTAAATGTAATATTTATGGTGCATTTACATGTTGGCTTAGGCTGGGCCAACGTCTACCAATGCCAAGCTATCAACAAGGAAAAGTCAAGGGCCAGCCAACACTGATGGTCCTGGCATCCCTTGCCTAAACCTTTATGCTGGAGTCGTGCGGTCCATGGCCCTCTACGGGAGTCCCGTTTGGGCCGAGTCCCTGAGCGCTCGCTGCGTCCGCCTGCTGCAACGTCCGCAGCGCATGGTGGCGCAGCGAATAATCAGGGGGTACCGCACGGTCTCGCACGAGGCGGCCTGGATATTGGCGGGAACTCTGCCCTGGGTGCTGGACGCTAAAACCCTCTCGTCGGCTTTCTTCCGGCGAGAGGAGGCATCCGGGCGTGGGCAGAGGCTGGTCCCCCGTGAGGTCGAGGCCATGTTGGCCTCCCTCCGCAGGACCGCCGTGGAGGAGTGGCGTTCCAGGCTGGAGAACCCTAGTGCTGGTACGAGGACCGTCGCGGCAGTGCAACCTGTCCTCGAACAGTGACTGGACAGGCGCCACGGTGCGCCGAAATATCGTCTGACGCAGGTGCTCACCGGGCACGGCTGCTTCGGTGCGAACCTGTGTCGTATAGCCGGAGCGAGGAGTCCGCCGTGTGCCATCATTGTGGCAACTGCCGTGAGGACACGGCCCAGCACACGCTGGAGGAGTGCCCAGCCTGGGACGAGGAGCGCAGCGCTCTCATCGCGGTCCTAGGTAGCGACCTTTCGCTGCCGGCCGTGGTCGCCAGCCGGAGTTCGTGGCGAGCCATGCTCTCCTTCTGCGAACGTGTCATGTCGCAGAAGGAGAGCGCCGGGACAACATCTAACCTGGCGCCGCAGAGGCCACATGGGGTCGCCGTCCCTATCTTGGCAGCCCCCGAGACGTGACGCAACACGCGTCCAAAGCCGCGTCGCTAAGCGGCAGTGCACGGAGAGGCGGTCCTGGCGCGTCTGTCGCACGGAATCCCAGGACCGTCTCTGAAGTGCACCGATGGTGGCCGACGCGGGGTTTTTAGTCGGTATTTCGGTGCGCATACTATGATAGGGACCTAGCATCCACTCGCTGGGCTCGGAAGGCGCACCGGTGAGTCCGACACACCCTCGCCCCCTTCGGGGGCGGGATGGTCCGTAAAAGGATTTTCCCCGCGACAAAAAAAAAGCGTGTAAATGCAGCATTAAATCATTAATGTCACAAAAATGGCTGCAAAGTCTGCAAAGAGGACAATTCACTTCCTGACCTATTTTAACATTTTTGAAAACATAACTTTGTTTGTTTTACAACAAACAAAGTAACATCTATTGTTTACCTTACCGCTTTCAACCATGGTCCTATGCCGTAGAGTCCATGCTTCAAACAAGCCAACATGGAAAATCTTGGAGGAGGCCTATGTTTAGCAGTGGACATCTTGTGATTGACGATAAGTTACAACCATGGACGTAGTTTATTTACACGTCCACGTCACGTTACGTCCACGGTTAGAAAGGACATGGGGTAGACTATTACGCCTACAATAGGGGTAGTTTTGTTGCTCTTACCTGGCAGGTTTGCCTGATTGTTACAGATCAAAGAATAGACCACTAGTTACAGATGAGCGGAGCGTGTATTCTAATAAAACTATTTATTACGGAATTGGTTTAATTTTTCTATTTTTTGTCTTCCCGACATTTCAATTACTTTCACACTTTATAGCCCTCGTGGTCACGAGACGGACGGAGTGTGTTATTTCAAAACTGTGCAGTTATCCACATGCTTTTAACCGACAAAATATGAATTATGATATATTCTTCCTGTAAGTATACCTGTGCAGTTTCAGGCGCCAGTTATGCGCCGATTGCGATAGAAAAAGACATTGCCGAGAGTTCGGGTAAATATTGTGGTAGAATGTTTTGAGAAATTCTTAAGTTCTCTCTGTTTCATGGTAAGCCGATATAAGTTTACTCCTTACTGTATCATGCTTTCAAATTAAAGGTGTCACCGCTAATAACAGTTACATCCAGTCACAGATCATTGCGGTAGTCTTTCGGCTTAAATTTTCATTCTTTCATGTGGCCTGGCTTCAACTAAGCGTTTGTATAGGTTTACTTCTATGTGTATGTCCTCTACTCAGCTCAAGCATACCTGACGGGTGAGACTGTACAGGCGAATCTGGCCACCACCACAAAAAAAAAAAACTCGTATTTGCTAGATTTTTCACTACTGCTCTCTTCTATAGGACATACACATGATGATATAGCCTATAGCATTGCTCGATAAATGACCTATCCCACATAAAAAATATTTTTCAATACGAATCTGTAGTTCCTGAGATAAGAGGTAACAAACAAAGTCTTCACCTTAATATTATAATATATATTTCTTTAGATAGTTGGGGTTGGGAAACCCGAACATCATAACAGGGCATGAGCCTTCCCGGACTTTACACTTTTCGATAGCCATTATACCAGTGTTGTGGAGTAAATAAATAAACATTTGTAAGAAATCCTTTATTCTCTAAATAAAAGTGGTCAAAAATAAACTCATTCAAGGCTTTCTTCTTCCAACTTAAATATGTATACTCTTAACATTGCATAATATACACTAATTATTATGTACAACTTATTTTAATAGAACCTCCAATTTCATATACATGAAACGCTTATTTACGACAAACACATTGTCTATCTCTCCAAATGCAAAGAAACCCTTTTGACGGGTTTAGTCTTTTTCATTTAGAATTAAAAAAATCAATGTGGCAGGATTGGAATAAATATTTTATCCTTTTCATCTACTCATCTTAATACTTCTGAAGATATTTTTTGAGATTCGATTGTGGGCGTGTGCTATGACTGTGAGCGATGCTTTCTGAAACACCTCTTGTCAGCTTGTCGAGTCAAAATGTCCGAGACGAATTTTCTGTGTGTGAATACACGAAGAATATCTTCACGGGCCTCCTGGACGCCTTCACACACGATTTTACTTCTCTGGATGTTACCCTGTTATAAAAAATATACATTACTAGCTGTCGGGCCCGGCTTCGCCCGGGTGCAGATAGTTTTTGAGTCCAATCCACATCAAGTTCCTGACTCATCCCACGGGAACACTACATTTTTCGGGATAAAAAGTAGCCTATGTGTTAATCCAGGGTGTCAGCTATCACTATACCAAATTTCATCAAAATCTGATGAGCCGTTTTTTCATGAAAGAGTAATAAACATCCATACATCCATACTTACAAACTTTCACCTTTATAATATAGTAAGGATTAATTTAAAATGACTGTAAAATCACAAGCATTTATACTATATTTTAGTCATCATGGATACAAAATATGGTAATGGGATCAGGTATAAGAACCTTGACACTGTTCTTCTGTTTGTATCATTTTACAAATTGAAACTCTCTATACATATAAAAAATATTAATACATATACCTACGTAAATCTGAAATAAGCAAGTTACTAGAACTTAGTAAGTATACAACGTGTTATGACTTTACGGGGTATTTTGTTTGTTGTATAGCCCAAGTCGTTAACTTTGGCAATTTTTTCTTTTTTTTTAATAAATAACACACGATAGTTACATACATAGTCTTGACCCCACACTAAGATCGAGTCTTGTGTCATGGGTATCAAAACTACGAGAGACTTTTCGGTCTCACAAACACCCAGACCCGGAAGAAATATTTGTGCGCCGCACAAACATTTCTCTCGGTGCGGGGATCGAACCCGCGGCCTCTCGTTTCACAGGCGGCGTCCAACCGCCTGCGTCACGGAGGCTGATAATAATAATATCTCTTTATTATAACACCATGTAACAAAGTATAAACAAAAGACAAAAAAAGAAGAAAATACAGAAGTCACAGAAACACATAAAGTTGGTGATATAACTGGCGGTCTTATCGCTTCAAGCGATCTCTTCCAGACAATCGGTTGGTAAAGGAAAGATGGTTGGTGGTTGGTTATGGATGGTGCTTATTATTAACAATAAACTTACGTGCAATATAAATATATAAATACCGATATAAAAACTGCTAAAAGCTGATTTTGTTTATAATACTAGTAGAGCGTGTGTAGTGTGTAGTGTGTAGTGTGACCTTGAGCAGTTCGAGTATGGCGTGCTCGTGCGGCTGCAGCGCGGCGAGCGCGCGCGGCGGCGCGGCGTCCAGCGCGCGCAGCAGCGCCGCCAGCTGCGACCCCACGTCCGACTCCAGCGACACCTGCACACACAACGGGTACTTACATTAACACACGCATTCATTTCATATTATTACTGTTTTCATATAAAGTACTTTTTAACGAAGTGCCTGGTGACCTGTTGTTAACGGACCATACACTACTGCCAAAATATTTACGGTGGTCGCGGGTTAGGGCACACCTCGGACTTTCCGAAGTCATGTGTGTTTTGGTATTCAGTCACCGCGCACTAAAACGGTAAAGGAAAAAAATCGTGAGGAAACCTGAATCCCATAGCGATTTGTATGAATTTCTATGGTATGTAAAAGTTCGTCAACCCGCACTAGGCCAGCGTGATGGACTATATGGCCTAACCACTCTCACTCATATTCTTGATTGTAGAGTAGGCCTGTGCCCTACAGTGGGATGTATATGGTTTGATATAACAACTTTTTAACTAGTTGATTGTAGAGTTTTTGTGGACCTAACGCACACGCAGCTAAGATAACTAAGCATAACTGCATATTTTGTTTCAATACATAGTACGCTTGAGCCATACTTATATTTCCTTGTTTTAGCGCCCCATTGTTGTAATAATCCTACCCCGCTAGAAGCTGACTGGTTGTTGAATTATATAAGCAGAACATCATATAAAACACTTTTATCGAACTTGGTATACAACGTAGTTTTTCTTCGTCGTAAAAAAATATTTTAAAACATATGAATGGTAAAGGTGAGGTGATGTTTACCAAGTCGTCCATCTGCGCGGTGAGATGGTGCACCTTCCATCCGTCGGCGCTGGTGAGCACGTGCTTCTGGCTGGCGATGGCGACGATGTCCCTGGCGCGCGGCTCGCGGCGCCGCACGTCGGCGGGCCGCACGAAGTGCATCGCCGTGCTGCGCCAGTCGCACACGTAGCTCGAACTCAGCAGCGGACCTGGTGGACACACGTCACAGTATTTATTTTAACAGCCTTATTTATAAACAGTTTTAAAAAATATTTTGGAGCCTTGTAGCAGGAATTTTGCAAACTATTTTTGTTTACGTATTTTTAAATATACCTATCGTATTTTTTCGTAAAATTATTATTTTCGTGGTTATATAGGGTCTATATTAAAAATTAAAGTGATTCCAAAAATGTATCAGCTTCCCTATTTGAGCGAAGAGGACAAAACCTTCTATAACTAAAATAAGTTTTAAAACTCTTTATGAATAAAACCGTAAGTGTCGAACACACGGACACAAAATAGGTCTTACAATATGTATAGGAAACATTTATAATAATATGGGTTAACAGATTCACAGCTCACTCAGTGAAGAATTAAATATTGATATTTAAAAAAATATATGCAATCAACTTTACAGTTAAATAATTTAATATTTTTCAGTTATTTAGTTTCTTAAAGGCGAAATGTGAGTGTATAGGTTGCAAGTCTGCGTACCCCGTCTGGAAAAAGGCGTGATGTTTAGTTAAATATATTGTCATGTTTTAAGATAAAATATACTCACGTTTTGGGGCTTTAATAGTAACGGATTGCGGCGACGGTGGTGAATCTTCGGGTTGATAATCACATTGTCTCACTTCGTTGATAAGACTGCAAACATATGTACATCATATAATTTAGAGCTGTAATAAAAAGTGGAAGTTATGACAATAGAGATAATTCATGGTAGTTGCATTCAATTCATTGATTGCGACTTACATACACTTGTGTATTGGAATGCCACATGTGTGCGAATATCTGTGGCCTGGGGTGCTATTTGCTTACATTATCCTCCTTAGACACATTGGTGAATAATTCACCCATCCGAAGATCATGTCTGCAGATGCATTTGTTGACGTGTAGAGGAGGCATAAGGTGAATGGCACGCTCGTCTCATTAAATGCAATAAAAATAAAATCCCTCACGTTTGTTTCCTAGGTTTCTTCCTGGGCGAGAGTTCGGTGTCGAGCGGCGGCGGCGGGTCGGGCGTGTCGGGCGCGGGCGACGACGACGCGGAGATGGTGGTGGAGCCCGAGCCGCCCGAGCCCGCCGGCACGTCCTCCCAGCCCGTGCTGCCCACGCGCACCAGCTGCACGCCCGGGCTCTTTGTCGGAGATCTGTCGTGGTCGTACAAGCATTGTTGTTTACTTCGAACAAATACACACAGGATACAATATCATTCCAAAAGTGGCCGAGGTTGCCAATACCGTCAAACAGCAGTGAAAATGCATTGAAGGATATTGTAGCCAGAGTAACTACTAGACATATTGAGACTTAACATCTTATGTCTCAGGATGGCGAGCGCAGTGAAATGCCAAGCATTGCTTTGTAATTCAAGGTGTTGTTTGGTTCTGCTACTGTTTATAAGCGGTATAGATTTAGCTGTTGTTATTCAAGAGTGTTGAAACTAATGACAAAATAATTACCCATCTACATCTCGTTTTCTTAATATGGACGGTCTGGGGAGTACTGGTGTAGAGGATATCGATACTGATGACGCACGAGACTCTTGTAATGGAAGTCCGGTGTTTACTATACTCACTGCAGATAAAACACAAATAATTTAAAATGGTTAGATATAGCAGTTTTAACATTAGATCAGCAGAGACGCATTGGTGTGGATAACATTATGATTTAAAAAAAGATTACGACGAATTCGAGAACCTCGTCTTTTACTAGTATTAATAACTACGAGGCGATTATTACTAAATGCCTTTCAGCTCAAAGGTGTTATGTATATGTATATGAACATAATAAAATATAGAATTGCCACTTCAAATGTTATTGGTGTAAAGTATTTGAGATAGCAATATAGCGGCAATGCTCACGTTGTGCGGAGGCGTGTTGGTGTTGGTGCGCATGCGCGTACGGACGGTGCGCTTGCGGCGCGAGCGCGTGCGCCAGCGCCATTGCGGTGGAGGCGTGCGGCGCGGAGGGCGCAGGCGGCGCGGGTGGTGCGGGTGGCGCGGGGGGCGCGGCGGGCGCGAGCGCGTGCGCCAGGGCCAGCGCGGTGGTGGCGTGCGGGGGCGCGGGGGGCGCGGCGGGCGCGGGCAGCGTGGTGAGCGGCGCGCGCGGCACCTCGTAGTACAGCTGCGCGGGGGCGCTGTTGCCCACCGCGCCGCGCACGCCCACGCTCGCCAAGCTTACGATCTGGGTGATGGAATGGACTCTTGTTAGAAAAAGACTTTTTTTTAAAGAAATCTGTTTACAATGAAGTATTGGCAACAATTTAATATTGATTAATTATTATCAAAAACAAACTTAGAAAGCACAACATGTAAAATGTAAATATTGTTGTAACATTTTACAAATGATTGTATATTGAGTTCTTGAGTTGGTGCTATCGGAGTCGGACGTGTGTTGTGTTGTGAACTGATTTCTTTATTTAAATTCAATTCCAAAATTCCCATTGGATAATTCCTAATTTTACAAATCTCGTTTACTCTTGCGGACTTTTTATGACTTAGCTCCTCCCCGTGACAAGGACAAATAGTGATTAGTGAGTGCCTTGTAAGTTGCTGCTCTGCTGGTGTCATCGTCACTGTTTGGGTGGGGATCGAACCCGCGCACATTTTGTCGACCCGTGCGCCGCCGCCGCTCTAACCGCTCTGTGAGACAACTTCGCCGTCGCTGCGTTCGCGCACCTTACCGAATTAGTGGATGTCAAGCGTTGAGCGACGACTACAGTGACGTCAAGAACTATCTGTACCGGGGATAAGTCGCAACTCACTTCGCACGAATTCAACTACAAAACCTGCGTGCTATTGCATGATCTTGCAAGCCAATTTTTCACATTACCTGGTGCTAATAACTATCTGTATAGCATGCCGCGTATGCAAAGATCCCCTCCATCAACTGCTTCAGGTGAGTTGCAGCGTGTTCACTCATCTCCCGATTTTTCGGGTAACCAAAATGAGCCACATACTGGAATTTCTAACTCTCAAAATATTACATCAAGATCCAAACGCTCAAGACCTGATATATCACCTGAAAAGAACTTACAAACGTTCGAAAACAGGATTATGGATATGTTGACTACATGGAAAAAAGAACAGGACATTATGCTCAATCGCTTATCTGCGGATATGTCAGAAATGAAACAACAATTTAAAGAAATTAAGAAGAACTATACCGAAACTATAAAGTGGAGAGATTTTATAGATAAAGAATACGAGGGCATTAAATTAAAATTAGAAAAAATGGAAACAGTACAGTCTCAACAAAGTAAGTATATTCTGGAATTAGAAAATAAAGTAGAAGATCTGCAGAGCAACTCCCGTTCATCATCTCTTGAATTTAGAAATATCCCATGCATTGAAAACGAATCTATTACTGACCTAACAAAATTGTTCTCAAAATCTGCAGCACTGTCCAGGCACAAATACCTCGCGAACAAATACGGGACATATATCGCCTTCCAGGAAAGAAAGAGATGAATAGACCAATAGTAGTGGAATTTTTGACTGTACAAGACAAAATAAGTATTTTAGATGCCACTCGAACCTTCAACAAAAATCGAGTAAAGTCGGAAAAATTGAATACGAGCCTTGTTGGACTAGGAGGAAGTCAAATAAAACCAATATATATAGCCGAACATTTGCCCCCAAGCATAAGAAAATTATTCTTTGAAGCTCGAAAATTCGCAAAAATGAACAATTACAACTTCTGCTGGTTTCAAAATGGAAAAATTTTTCTACGCGAGAAAGAAGGTCTTAAACCAACTATTATTTCATCTACTTCTTGTTTTAAACAACTACAAAAAACATCGGAATGATTTTTGCTTTATTAAGTTGTTATATGTTTTATTAGCTTATAAGTTGTATGCAGAGTTTTTGCTTATATATCTAGAGATTGTAATTTTTAACCTAAATAATAATGATAGTCATAGAGCATTCAATGAATGTGAGCAACATTATACACACCTGCTTATGCAACTTTTCACACTGAATATAGATAACTACATAGTTTTTAATAATATATTACACTCATACATAAATGTACATGACACGATTTTATGTCTTACTACACAAAACATACACTACATAACTTTTAAATTAAAATTTACTGGTTTTCTATTTATAGTTCTGACTCAGCGCTTTTCACGACACCTTCATCTAACTGGGAGTAACAACCTGACAACAGACATGCAGATACTCAATACAATCATTGTCCGCATATTATCCCTGGGATACATCTCCACTTTTGCTTATAATTTAATCATTACAAATGTTTAACGCTAATAACAATATTTCAGATGAAATAGACTCTTACGGTCGATCTCAGTCGATTCTTTCAGAACCAGAGCAGTGTATGAATTATCTAACAAATGGAACGAATTCTATAAATATATTGCAACTGAATATTCGTAGCGTAAATTGCAATTTTGACAGTTTTAGAGTCCTCCTTATCAATATTAAAATCACCTGCGACATTATAATTCTCTCAGAATGCTGGCTAAACGTAACAGACATGATCCCTAAACTTGAAGGTTATACATCCTACCACACTAGCACTCCTAGAAACAAAAATGATGGTATAGTAGTTTTCATCAGATCAGAACTTTCTCATTCAATAACAGAGTCACACAGCATGGATGCAAGTTGTATGATTTGCCAAATTAAACATATAAATTTAACTGTAATAGCTCTATACAGATCACCCTCTATACGAAACTTAAATGATTTTCTTAATGGTCTAAATAAAGTACTTAGTAATTCATCTAGTTGCAAAAATATGGTCATTATGGGTGACATTAATATTAATATCACACCGTATAATTTATCTCCTCAGGCAAATGATTATCTTGATTTAATTGCCACTCATGGGCTTCTCCCTACACATACATATCCTACTCGTGAAAATAGCTGTCTCGATCATGTGATGGTTAAAACTGATCTAAAAACAACTACGCTAGTTCTGGACACATACATTACTGACCACAAACCTACTCTTCTAAATGTTGAAACTACCTTAACATCAGTCAAACCTAAATCCTGGCGAACAAGAATTAATTATCCCGCTTTGATAACCGAAATAACAAACACTGATTTTAGCCATATTCTAAATACTGAAAACGCAAACACTGCTGCTCAATTATTTGTTACCAAACTGAGCTCAGCCGTAGAAAAACACTGTAAACAAGAGCATATACCTTCTAGGCAAAGAATTATTAAGCCTTGGATAACGAAAGGCCTACTTCGCTGTATACGAAATAGAGATAATATGATGCGCCAGTTAAAAAAGAATCCTACCAATACTCTCAAACTTACCTTTACTAGATACAGAAATTTCTGCAACAAACTACTTAAGAATTTAAAAATTGCTTATGAAAAATCAGAATTTGAAAAAGCCAGAAATAATATAAAGAGTACCTGGAATATAATTAAGAAAATTTCCAACACACAAAGAAGTAACGTTACTCCAATAGAATTGCTCGATCTATCTCCGGACAAAAAGTCATCTATCAACGTAGTTAATACGTTCTTCGCTAATATTGGTAAAAATTTGGCTGACAATATTTCCCCTGGACCACCTCTCACCTACTGCAAATATAATGCACCAGTTAATTCCTTAGTTCTTTTACCAACGGACGAAGCCGAGGTCAAGGCACTTATCGTTGGATTACGGTCAGATGCTGCTATGGGATGGGACAAAATTCCGGCTCGCGTCATCAAATCCTGCTCTGATATACTTGCCCCTATTATTACGCACATATGTAACTGTAGTATCAGCTCTGGTTGCTTTCCTGGGGTTTTCAAAAGAGCAATTGTACATCCGATTTTCAAGAATGGAGATAGACACAGTGTCAATAATTATAGGCCTATATCTGTTTTGCCAACATTGTCAAAAATTCTGGAAAAAATACTAAATAACCGATTAACAAAATACTTGGAATCAAATAATCTGCTGGCTAGTAATCAGTATGGTTTCAGACGATGCAAATCGACTCAAGACGCTGTTAGCTCACTTGTAGACAATATAATTTCCAAGCTTGACTCCAAGAAAAAGTGTGTTGGTATTTTTCTAGACCTATCTAAGGCGTTTGACACTGTGTATGTCCCTCACCTCTTATCTAAAATGGAGACTTTAGGCATTCGCGGTATTACCCTTCAAATCTTTCAAGATTATCTGTCGGACCGTACTCAATGTGTAAAGATTAATGATTGGATTAGTGATAATAAACCTATTACTTTTGGTGTGCCTCAGGGCTCAGTATTAGGACCTACCCTGTTTCTTATATACATCAATGACTTGTGTCAGATGTCTTTGACTAATTGCTCTATATTTACTTATGCTGATGACACTGCACTACTCATTCATGGAGATAACTGGTCCCAAACTTTTACATTAGCTGAAAAGGCACTCGCTTCTGTAATGAACTGGCTATCTAATAACCTCCTCACACTAAATCTTGACAAAACCGTCTACTTACCGTTCACCACCCAAAATGCCTCTTTACCTAACGTAGACAGCCTAGTTCTAAAGGCCCACTCATGTAATATGTATTACAATATAAACTCTCAATGCTCATGCCTACAACTAACTAGAGCTTCTACTATAAAATATCTAGGAGTAATAATTGATAATTTATTAAACTGGAAATCACACCTGACAAATCTGACATCCCGGGTTCGAAAACTCATATACATTTTTAAAAGACTACGAAATTCTATTGACTATTGTACCTTAAAGACGGTTTATGTAGCATTGTGTCAGTCAGTTATTACTTATTGCATCACTGTATGGGGTGGTGCTGTTAAGACTCAACTTTTACATCTAGAACGTGCTCAAAGAGCTGTTCTAAAGGTGATAACTTTCAAGCCTTATAAGTATCCAACAGCTTCTTTATATAAAGATTGTCAAGTTTTAACTGTAAGACAGCTGTTTGTACTTTATACTGTTCTTAAAAAGCACGCTACTATAAAACCTGATACTGCCCCAGCACTACGACGACGTGCTTACAAAATATGTCCAACGCCTAATTGTAGAACACAACTTGCACAACGGCATTACCAAGTCATAGGTAACTATCTTTATAACAAAATAAATAAACACTGTAATATTCACTGTCTCAGTACACGACATTGCAAAGTAAAAGTTACTGAGTGGCTCCTTAATCATAATTATGACGAAACAGAAAATCTACTAAAAGTATCTTTTTTATAAATTATTTTTGTTTAATAATTTACACACACACATATCACTCTGTACTTACATTTAATACACATAATTCTTCACACACAACACTACACTCCACAAAATCAGTCATCACGCATACATACTATTTCTATGCTCACAATAGGCACCTATACCTGTAACAGCTACACAGTTCCCTTTGTGGCACCATAATGTCTAAATAATAATATTGTAAGAATGCTGATACTCATAACACAAGTTGAATCTTTTCTTGGGTATCAGAGTTCAATCAAATACTACGACGGTAATTAGTGCTAAGAACTTTTTACTTATAAAATGTAGTTGTTTGTGTACTCTTTTTTGGTATCAATAAATTATTTTATTATTATTCTTCTTTAGGTTACATTTTCTCAGCACTCGGCTGGTATTAATTGCACCTACGAGCCGAAGCCAAGCAAGTGCAATTTACGATAAGGTTAGGGTAATGGTATAGTGGTAGAGTTGCCATGTTGCGTTATTTCATTTTCGTCTATTTGCATAAACTTTCTGACTATTCTACAGGTATTTAATATGGATGCTTTCTGAAGAGTAATATAAATCGATTTATTTAAGCTTAAGAGTTTTATACTGTGATGTAGGTGCTTTGGTATAACTCCGGTAGTGGAGAGGACTATGGGTACAATATAAACTTTTTCTTGTTTCCAAATTCTTGTAACTTCATCTTTTAATTCTGCGTATTTATTATTTTTTTCAGCTATTGTCTTTTGGATGTTGTGGGTATTAGGAACAGCGATGTCAATGAGGTAGGTGGTTTTATTTATCTTATCCTGCAAAGTGATATCGGGCCTATTGTAATGAATCGTTCTATCAGTGAGAATAGCGCGGTCGAAATAAAGTTTATATGAGGAATTTTCAAGAATAGTTTCAGGTTTATATTTATAATAGGGTGTGTTACTGTCTTGTATAAGCGAATATTTACGGGCAAGTGACTGGTGAATGATATTAGCTATTTGATTATGTCTATGTGTATAATCTGTTTGTGTTAGACTTACACATGCTCCGGTAATATGTTGAATAGTTTCGGGCTGAGCGTGACATCTCCGGCATTTATCTATTGTTATGGTAGGGTCTTTAATAATAAACTTTCTGTAATTCTTAGTATTTATAATCTGGTCCTGTATTGCCATCATAAAGCCTTCGGTTTCAGGAAATATATTGCCTATTTTGAGCCATTTATTAGAAGCTATTTTATCAATATGAGTTTGTTCTAGGTCGTGTGGGTGTCGGCCGTGTAATACCTTCTTTTTCCAATCTTCTATTTTCTTTTGCTGTCGGTCTATTTCATTAGGGTTTTGTAAATTAGTCTTATCTTGTAGATTTAGTGGGGTGAAGTTATTATCATTATGGATTATTGCATTATGTATATTACTAGAATGAGATTTGGCGATGAAAAATGTTTTAAGATTGAACAGTTGTTTAAGCCAAAGATGATAAATATCTATGAGGCCTCTGCCTCCTTTTTCTCTTTTTATAGTCAGTCTTTCGACCGCTGCTTTAGGGTGAAGGTGGTTGTGTTTTGTGAGTGTGGTTCTTGTAATTCGTTCTATTTTTTCTATATCTGTTTTTGTCCATTTTATTACACCAAAAGAGTATGTCAAGATAGGGATTGCGTAACTATTAATTGCTTTAATAAGGTGTTTTCCAGAGAGTTGGGTTTTGCATATTGTATTAATTCTTTTTTGATACTCAGCAGATAAACTATTTTTGATATTTGTGTGATCTATTCCTTTAAGCTGCTTATAACCTAGATACTTATATAAGTCAGTGGGTTCCAACGCTGTTATAATTTCTGAATGATTAACTATGTAGTCGCCAGGTCGTATTTTACCCCTTACTATGTGTACTGTTTTACATTTATCGAGGCCAAAATGCATGTTAATATCTTTACTAAAGGCGGAAGTAGCTTCTATTAAAGTTTTCATATCTTTTTCAGTTTTCGCGTAAAGTTTTATATCATCCATATAGATGAGGTGGGAGATAGTTATATTTTCTGAAGCATGCTTAAGGTGGTATCCGATTCGGTAATTGTTTAATACTTGTGATAATGGATTTAATGCGAGGCAGAACCACAGAGGACTCAAGGAATCACCCTGATAAATTCCTTTCCTAATGCTTATTTCTCGTGTTGTAACTGAACTGTTTCGGCTAGTCAAATGTAAAGTGGTTTTCCAGTATTTCATTATATTTTGTAGGAAGTCTATTATATTCTTATTTATTTTATATATTTTAAGTATTTGGATCAGCCAAGAATGAGGTACACTATCACTAAATTATAATCTATGTAAGTACAGTGTAGGTTTCTATTTCTAGTGGTAGCATGTTTATGTATTACAGAGTCAATCACAAGCTGTTCCTTGCATCCCATGTGGCCCTGCCTGCAACCTTTCTGTTCTTCTGCTATTATGTTGTGATTTTGGATGTGCGTGTTAATTTTAGTTGAAATAACAGCTGTTAGTATTTTGTATATTGTAGGAAGACATGTAATTGGACGATATTGGGAAGCTTGGACTGTTATTCTGTCTTTAGGGAGCATGTACGTTACACCAGTAGCGATAAATTCTGGTATATTTTGTTGATGTAAAATTATTTCTGTGAAGTTCTTTGCTATTGCTTTATGTAATGAAGTTAGCTTTTTAAACCAAAAGTTATGAATTTTATCAATACCCGGTGATTTCCAATTGTGTAATCTAGTTGTTATAAGGTTTATATCTTCTTCTGTTACTTCATCAAATTCCATTTCTTCTATTGCATTCCATCTGTTTGTTTCTTCTTTTATCCAATTTGCTTCGTCATTATGCTGTTTTTGTTCTTCCCACAGACTTGACCAGTAACTCTCTAGCTCTTCTTTTGTTGGTATGCTTTCAGTATGTTGGGAACTTGTATCAGATTGTGGAGATCTTAATTGTCGATAAAACATTTTTTCATTCGTAGTAAATAAAATATTGTCTATTTTCCGCTGTTGTGTTTTTTTATACCGTTTTAACCTTTGCGCTTTAAGTGCCAGTTTTTGTTTTAACGTATCTAAATATTCTTCGGGTTTTCTATTGTTGTTTTCGTGTTTTGTATGGACCTTATTGTTTTTAAATATTTCTTCTACTCTCTTAACAACTTTCTTTGATCTATTGTTATTTATATATTGAGTAAGTCTTCCGCAGTCTGCTCTAAGCTTATCTATATCTTTTTCTAGGCGGTATTGCCATGGTGGTTTGTTTTTTTTTGGTCTAATGTCTTTCCTTGTGTATTCTGTTATTTTATAATTAAGTTCTTCTGATATTACTAACGCTGTACAATAAATAAGTGTATGTAAATCTACTAACTTAGTGCTCTCAGATAAGAAATTATTTAGTATATTTTGATTAAATATTTGAATTAATGAATTAAGTTTTGGGCTATATTTTACTTTAGGTAATCGTGGTCGAGAGGCTGGGTCTAATCCAGAGTATAGTGTTAAGACTGTTATGAATTTATTTTGTATGTCTTGGATATGTGTATCGGTAATTGTGTTAGGCTCCACTAAGGTATCTACTTCATTTTCCAATGTAAAACTAATTGTTTCTGTTTGTGTAGATCTATCTGATATCTGTGTCATTACATTAAATGTTAATGGTTCCGAGTTATTTTGCTGTAAGGGCAGTGTCGAGCTGCAATAAGGTAGGTCGCATCGTCCACTATTCGTTAGCGTTACAGAGTTTAATGGTTCTTTACTGTTTTCTTCTTCATTTAATTGTTTCCTAACCTCCTCTTTAAGCTGATCTAAGATATCTTGGGAAAGTAGTTTATTTCGTTCTATTGCTCTTTTTTGATCTGATAATCGCTGCTCCGTTACTTTGATATCTGGGTACTGTCGTGAAAAATGTTCATGCAACTGTTTCCTATATATTGTCATGTCTGTTTCTATTTTCGTTACATAGTAGTAAGTGCGCATGATAAATAGGTTTACTTCTTTACTCCATGACATGCGCACTCTGGGTTTCCCAGCTTTAGTGGTCACGGGTAAAAAGGTATTAACCTCCCGTGCAGCATCTAAAGCTAGTATGGGTGGATCTCTTATAGTTGGTGGGGAACTAGGTAATGAAGGTGTATCAGGTGTAGACGGCGTATACGATATTGTACTTGGGCTATATGGTTCTATGGGGCTATTTGATCTGCTGTCAGTCAGTCTGTCATTGTCGGCTGTAATATTTTCGGGTGACCCGGTGGGAGCCCGCCTGCTCAACTCCTCACCGCTGACGGTTCGTATGCTGGAACACCCAGCGTCAGCTCCAGGTGTGCCCCGGCGATCGCCCTCGGGAAGCGGCCCTCTCAGTTTCTTTTTCGAACGAGTCTCCATGTTAAATGGGTTACCATTGCCACGTTAGCCACATCAGTAAATGAAACATTGTGTTGCCCGCCCCCCACGTGATCAGGTGTTCGATCAGGACGTGTGGTTGGATTTTAGGGGGCTTATTATTATTATTATTATTATTACAATAATGTTTATATGTAAAATTATTTCGTTCATCATCATCATCACTTCATTGCAGTCCACTGCTGGACATAAGCCTCTCCCAAGGTATGCCTCAGAGCCCGGTCTGCTGCTTTATGCATCCAGGCGCTGCCTGCTAGTGTAAGAAGTTCCCGCCCATCTGGCCAGAGGAGTCCCACGCTACGTTTTCTAAGACGCTAAGATAAACATTTTTTGGTGTTTAATTTAAGTGAAGTTTACCTTTGCAGGCTGATAATTTCTTTGCAAGAGCGGAAGAGGTCGTGGCGTGGAGGTGGCCGGCGCCGGTGTGGGCGTCGGAGTCCGCGGCGCTACTCCACGTACTGTGCCAGATATCACACCACTCGCTGCAAAAAATAATATTTACATTTATTCAAATTTAAAAATAAGAAATAACGAGGCAATATTAATGACTCATAATCACCGTGCCATTGTTGTTACAACAATCGGATATCGGTATATAATATTTTCCAATGTTAATAAATTAGATATATTAAAAAAACAAGTTAGCATTATCAAATAACTAATCCAAAACTATAATAAAACATAAATAATTCGTTTCTTTGACACATGTAGTAAAAATGTTCAGATATGTTAGTTTTAGTGAGGTGTAAATAGTTACAGTAGTTAAGAATAGTTAAGAATGGTCGAGAGGAGGCCTATACCCAACAGTGGGTTGATACGGGCTGAATAAGAATAGTAATAGTTACAGGTGAGCACGGAGGTGGTGGGCAGCGTGAGTATGGTGGAGTGCGGCGCGGCTGGCGCGGCGGGCGCGTGCGTGGCGGGCGGCGAGGCGCGCGGGGGGGCGCCGCGTGCGCCGTACACCAGCGCGCCGCGGGCCGCGCGCGCGCTGTTCGACCACGCGCCGCCTGCACACACACACACTACTCTTACAACGTGGTCACACAACATGCGCTCAAATAGTTGAACCCATATTGCGTCATATGTTAAATCTCTACAAGAAATACATAAATTAAGTCTTAAGCTAAATTTTAAATAAAGCTCGGACACCATGGGGTTGTCAGCCTACTTGAAGACAAAAAAATGCATTTTTTATTTTTTTTTTATTGCAATCAATGGCGAGACTAGCATGCCGTTCGCCTGATGGTAAGCAATACGGTCGTATGAACAGTAGCAAAACCGAACAACACCTTGAATTATAAAGCAAAGCTTGGCATTCCACTGCGCTCGCCATCCTAAGACATAAGATGTAAAGTCTCAATATATCCAGTAGTTACTCTAACTACAATGAGTCAATTCCTTCAATCAGAAACACAACAATACATTGAAACTGCTGTTTGGTGGGAGAAATAGACATTGCGGACCCACCAGACCAGACCCACCCAAGCGGCCTCTCACATATTAGAGACCTACCACCAGTAAAGTACTTTTAAATATAGCTCCGATACCATGGGGTACTCAGCATGCTTGAAGACAAAAAATCTGGGCGGAATATGCTATAAAGAATCATACCTTGAGCGCCTCCACCTGGCTGTGGAGCAGGTGGAGCCACTGGTCTCACAGCGAGAGATGCGCCGGCAGCGAGTCCCCGCGGCACATGGCTTGTCACACCAACACCCACACTCTTACTCACAAGCACACCGCCTGCTGTGCTCACATTCACACTCGACAGCTGCACAGCTGCTTAAATACACAAACCAGTATATTATACAAATCTATTATATTAATTAAAAAAATATATATAAATAACTTTAAAATAAATACAATATAAGATATAAAAAAATATAGTGCAAGTCAATGGTCCCTACGTAAACTATGGAAACTGTAAATGCACTACTTTACACTAATAACATTTGAAGTGGCAATTTCTATATTTTATTATATTCATTTAATGGACTTCCTATTTTATTTGATTGAATACCTAACAATTGAAGAAGTAAAACAGCTATATATTTTAATATATTTATCTCAACTTTCAATTGCAAAAATGCAATTTTTTCAGTTTTGATAGTATAAATAGGGACCATCGAAATATACATAATCTCAACTGATTGTGGAAAGAATAAGATGTCTCTACTACACTCTCACTCTTTAAAATATTTGCTTTATTATACTAGCTACTTGAATAATGTTTTGACAGAAATGTTTTACTTGAATGGTATTTGTCTATATGCAAAATAATACAAAAAATCTACCATAGTCTCCTATTGTTAATTCTGTAAAAATAAACTTTGGTTTGTATTCTGAGATTTACTAGCAATAAGAGTGTGTAGAAAGTTTTTCCTTTTGAACGCATAGTTTGTAAATCAATTCGATAGAATATTACAAAATAAATTCGAAATCTTAAATTACATATGCAACTGCGGACAAAGTTTATTTAATATTTATATCTGTAAACACGCAATCTATTATATATTTTAGATAAAAAAAGAAGAAGATAAAGAGAAGAGAAGAGATTATAAGAGTGTACAACTTATCAACATGGAATCTCTGAATGAAATATCTGTATTTTTTAATGTGAGTAAATGTTGCAATTATGAATTAAAAATGATTGTAATAGAATATAAGTTTTGTAAATTGAAGTAGATTATAATTAGAAAAAATATCACTATATATTTTTTTAAATAAAAGCATATGTTTCTTGCTTACCTGGCCTGTTGTTATGATGCTGTAAGGGTGGCAGAACTCGGACAGTTTGAGGCAATGTTCTCATTGATGAATTAACCATTAAGTTCCCACCACCACTGACCAACTGTCCAGCAACATTTAGCACCTGAGTGCCACTCACAGAAGAAGCAACACTTGTTTGGCAGTTAATGGTATTACTTGAGCTTGATACAGGAGCTGACAGCTGGGTCCCCTGGCTTATTATTTGAGTGGCAGGGCTTATTATTTGCCCGCTGGGTGTGATGAGTTGTGACTGAGATATAATTTGAGAACTTTGCCCAATTATCTGTGGACCTTGACTGACAATTTGAGTTCCCTGCAATATTGGTGATCCGCTTACAATCATTTGAGGCTGAAAGTTTTCATACAAACATATCTTTGAATAGTTATAAATTGTCTTTTATAAATACTTTAAATGCTTCTGGTATATAATTGAATGTATAACAATGTCAAAGATGGAAGACAAGTTGTGTATTTTATTTTAATTTAATTGTTTATTTATTTTATTTGTTATTATTAAATCTAAGAATCTTCATTTTGAAAATATATTTTTTGTCAACACTCAAAGTATAATAATATGTGTAACATTTATATAATGATACAAATATGAAATGTATATGATACAACCTAAACAACAGTCAGTTTTGTACTGGTCAATATATATTGATTGAGTAGGCAATGGCATTATCTCACTTTTCCCTGTAACCTTTTTGTTTTACAATTAGATATGTACATATGTAATAAAAATGCAGAAGCTTATATAGAATATGCTTGTTAGAAAATGACACGAGAATAATCAGTTAAAGTAATAGCTTGGTGGCTCACCTGTGACGCGACGCTTGGAGAAATGATCTGAGCGAGGCCTGGACGCATCAACCCGGAGCCGGGAGTTGCATGCCCTAACAACTGATTGCTACTAGAATTCTTAGACTGGCCCGGAATTAGAGCCATTTTCACTTCAGTGTTGGATACACTTTTAACGATAGTTATTTTTTGAGGCGCTAAATCTATAGGATACATTTTGCCAGTCGTGACCGACCTATCACCGTCTAAATTATTACTCATTCTGACTGTATGTCTTTTTCAAACAATCATCATGTAGAGTATCCACACTTATCACTATTATAAATTATTTTTCAGAAGAAAAACAGCAATATGTTGCAAGCAATAAATGTTCCCGTAAAAATAGTTTACGAACAAATTGACAGTAGACATGACAGTTGCTGTTGTTTTTTCTATTTATCCTGACGGAAAGGCAAAGGTCTAAGCAATACAGCCTAACATGACAGTTGCATTGAAACTGGAATGATAAATGTCACTTAAACTTTATTTTGTTGTTGTTGGCAGTTTTGAAATAAATTATTAATAATTATTATTTATCTCATAATAGCACTCATTCAACTAAACTGATAGACATTTTTTTAATACTCAGTCTGTGGAACAATAATGATTTTGTTTTAAAAAGAAAATAAACTTGCCACAAAGAGAAAAAAAAAAGAAAATAAAGGAATAGCGATAATTGTACCTACTAGGAATTTCATATTCTAACAACTGGCAACACTGAAGTTTGTCCATTTGAAAAGGACTTTTTGGCGGGAAGTCAAACAAGGCGGACTATTTAAAATTTTTAATTTTATAATATATTTTATATACTTGAATTATCCGGAGTAATGGGGACCCATAGCGATGGGGACCCAATAAAAGATAATAAGAAGAGAAAGTATGATCGGATTGCTAGTACTTCTACTAGTAATCCAGCAGAAGAGATTTTGGCGCCAAAAACATTCTACAAACCTGGCTACAAGAGGCAATATACCGATAACTGTAACAATAACAACTTCCCAGTATTTATTGAAAGTACTGAAAATGAATTTATTGGAAACAAAGATCCGATATTCATATTAAATATTTTAGGAGAATTCATTAAAGGACAGTATGAAATTAGTAGAGTAAATGCTCATAAAATTCAAATTGTTTTTAAGCAAGCCAGTTCAGCCAATGATTTTCTGAACAACAATTCCAAATTAGAAGCTCATAATATAAAAGCATACATTCCAGCATCTTCAGTGGAAGTCATCGGTGTAATCCAGTTTGTTCCCTTCGACATCTCCAATGAAGAACTCTACAGAAAACTCACATGTGAATATGAAATGGTGGCGGTAAGAAGGTTCACCAAAAAGGACAGTAATGGAGTAAGACAAGCCTTGAAGACGGTAGCTATAACATTTGTTAGTAACACCTTGCCTGAATTTGTTTTCTTGGATCACTGGCGCTTCAAAGTTAAACCATATATTAAACCTTTATTACAATGTTTTAAATGTTTAAAATTCAATCACTCAGCCAGAATATGTAAAAATAAACAAGTATGCTCGATCTGTGCTGGTGAGCATTCCTACAAAGAATGCATTAATGAGGAGGAAATTAAATGTGTTAACTGTGGGGGTCCTCATCTGGCTATTGCCAGAACATGCCCAATGAAGGAAGCCAAATTGAAACAGAAAAAACTTTCCTATGCTGCTACAACGGCCACTTCTGTTAATAATGCAAGTAGTAATAGGAATTTCCCTCCACTTCCCTTACCTAAACATGATACATTAAAATTCCAAAATTCAGGACTGAACAAATTTAAACATATTTCTTCCATTAAAGAAACCAGTGACATAATTAATAATGATAGGATAATAAATGCATTAGTGAAAACTCTAATTTCATTAGGAAACAATAAAGACGCTCCTAAGACTACAATTAAAATTAAAGAGATTTTATTGAAACACTTACATAATGGATAGATTTATAAGAATAGTACATCATAATATTCAGAGTATTAATAACAAACGGCCACTTGTAATGTCTTTATTAACAGAATTTAACATTGATATTTTGCTGCTTAATGAAACTTGGTTAAAAACTAACAATTGTCATAATCTGAAATTTCCAGGGTATAATTTTATCTATAAAAATGCTAAAAATGATCATGGTGGTGTTGGTATTTTGATTAGAAATAATATTAAATATGAAAACATACAGCTCCCATTCTACCAGGATATTCAATCAGTTGCAATTTCAGTTCAAACTCACACTGGTCCTTTATCCATTTTGACTGTGTATTGTCCACCTAAAAGTAGTAGATTTAAAATAAATAAATTAAGAAATATATTTAATTCCTTACCTAGACCCTGTTTAATATCAGGAGATTTTAATGCGCACCACATAGCTTTTGGGTGTGCAACAACAAAGTCAAGGGGTACTCAACTATTTAACCTACTGGATGAAACTGATCTGTGCTTGTTAAATGATGGCAAGGCCACAACAGTCCAGGCCCCAAACAGAAATCCATCAGCAATAGATCTCACCTGTGTTAGCCCAGACATAGCTCCACTATGTGAATGGAGTGTTGGTGAAGATCCATTAGGAAGTTACCACCTCCCGATCTTTACTGACATCCTGATCTCCCCCTGTAAATACCAAATAAATTATAACATACAAAAATATCTATTTCATAAAACTGATTGGATTAAATTTGAGATTGAGGCTGAGAAATTATTTGGTGAATTTATTCCTTCAGACTCTGACCCTCTTTCACAATATAATAAATTTTGTGAATTATTATACAATTTAAGGGACCAATGTACACCTATCTTCAAATGTAATATATCATCAAACCATAGGAAAATCCCAGCACCATGGTGGAACGATGAATGTGCAGAAGCTGTACTAAAATCAAAAATGGCTTTGTTAGCATATAGATCATCAATGACAATGGAACTGTTTATTGAATATAAAAAACTGGATGCAAAAAAGAAAAAAATTATCAGTGAGCAAAAACGTAATAGTTGGAAAACCCTATGTTCATCCTTAGATAGATACACTCCTGTTTCAAAAATTTGGAATTACATCCGTAGATTTAAAAGGATTAATGTTATGACTAAACCTAAACAAGACGAATGGTTACCTGATTTTATTAATAAAATTAGGAATGGATCAAACAGTAGTTTAGTGGGTAATGATATATTTTTCGATAAAAATAATGACAATGAAGTTAATACTTTTTTGTTAAGAGAATTTACATATAAGGAACTTTGTATAGCTTTAGATTCAAGAAAGGATTCGGCTCCTGGACTAGACAATATTCCTTATATCCTTTTACGAAAACTTCCTATCAACTGTAAAAAGAAATTATTAATAGTCTTAAATTCACTATGGCTTAATCAAATTATTCCTGAATCTTGGAAAACTCAGTGCATTATTCCAATTCTGAAACCTGAGAAACCTCCTAAAGATTACAATTCATATAGACCCATATCACTAACCTCTTGCATAGGTAAAGTAACAGAACAAATTATCAAATTAAGACTTGATTATTATGTAGAGCATTACAATATTTTACCAGATATCCAATTTGGTTTCAGAAAAGGTAAAAGTGCTCCAGAAAGCTTTGTCACTTTTATCACAGACATGAAAAAATGTCTACTTTCAAAATCTGTTGCAGTTTGTGCCTTCCTTGATGTTCAGGGTGCATATGATAATGTAGATATTAATCAACTGATACTGGTATTATATGAATTAGGTTTACCCGGAAAATTGTTAAAATGGATACATAATTTCCTGAACGATCGGTCGTTTCATGTTAAATTTAATGGGATATTACACGGCCCACATTCTGTTTGTAAAGGTCTAATGCAAGGAGCATCTCTGTCACCTATCTTGTACAACCTGTATACTTCTCAGATTTCACAATATCTTACAAAAAACGTTAAAGTGTTACAATTCGCAGATGACATTGTTGTTTACTCAATTGACAGAAATATTTCGGTTGCTCAACAAAATTTAAATCTAGCTTTATGTCAGTTAAATTCATATTACAGTAATAAGTTAAAATTAAATATTAATACGGAAAAAAGTTCTCTTGTTGTATTTGGTACTGATGATTTGATCAATATACAATATAATAATTTATCCATTCCTCAAGTGAAAGAAAAGAAATTTTTAGGAGTAATAATAGATAATAAGCTTAAATTTCAAAGTCATATAAATTACATATGTAAAAATGCAACAAGAAATTTAAATATCTTGAGAAGTTTGGCAGGAACATTCTGGGGTTCAGACCCTAAAACCTTATTAATGCTCTATAAAAGTATCATTAGAAGTCATTTTGATTATAGTTATTTAGCTTATATGTATGCCGGCTCTTCATTGTTAAAAAAATTAGATGTTATTCAAAATATTGCATTGAGAATAATAAGTGGTGCAATGAGAACTACGCCTATACATGCACTTGAGGCTGAGGTCTGCGTACCTCCTCTGGCTATTAGAAGGTTACACTTTGCGGAAAAGTTTTGTTTAAAAGCTTTATGCAAAACCAGCTCAATATTATTAGATACTGTTAAATTGCCTGAAAATTTATGCGATGCCTCATTAGACGATTACATTCGTCCTTCTGATATAATGTATAACAAAATTCCTGAATTGTGTACTATAATGGCTCATATGAATGAGCTTAGTGTAAATATGAATAAATTTAGTATTTACCCTGTATATAATTGTAAATACGATGCTCTGTTAGATTCAACTCAAGGAAGGGATAGCGTAGATGACATACATAATGTGCTCTGGTATAAAATATACACTGATGGCTCAAAGACCCTAGATCGTGTATGTGCTGCTTTCTATGACTCGTATAAGAAAATAAGTAAAAATTATAGAATTAATAACGAGAGTAGTATTTTCACAGCAGAAGCATACGCAATTTATAGAGCCTTAATGTACACGAAAGATTTAGGTAACGTTGACAGAATACTTATTCTATCAGACGCTCAAAGTGTTATTAAAACAATATATGGTTCAACTTTGGCTTATAAAACCAACTATATAATTTATAATATAAAAGAATTGTTGTATAATTTGAACAAGAGCAAGGTGGTTAGGATTGAATGGGTACCCGGACATTCGGGAATCCTGGGTAATGAATTAGCTGATAAAGCAGCTAATTCTCATTGGGATGAAGACCATAATGATGCACTGAAAATACCCTACACAGATTATTTTCTGACATTAAAAGAAAAAACTAGATTAAGATGGGAGTGCTACTGGAAGGAAAAAAATAAAAGTAAAGGAAAATGGTATGCATCAATACAAGAGAACCTACCCGCCCGCCCATGGTTTAATAATAATAAAATGCAATTTGAAGAAAGGAAATGTATAACTATAATAAATAGATTAAGATTTGGACATTGTCAGACTCCAGCACATCTGTTTAGGATGAAAATATTAGCATCTGATCATTGCCAATATTGTGGCGTACAAACAGCAGACTTAGATCATATTGTTTTATCTTGCCCTAAATTTTATTTATTACGTTTAATTTTAATTTCGGATTTATTAGAAATATCAACATATAAGCCTTCGTCAGTTAAAGAAATGTTAAAGAATCCATTAATGTATAAACCGTTATATAAATATATATGTAGTACAGTAGAAAAATTGTAAAGGTTGTTGATGTTGTAAATGTATATAGATTTATGAGTGTATATAATTCGAACAGACGATTTGTAATAGTTAAGAATTGGCTAAAAGGACTTGTTTCCAAGGCCGTAAAATTTTAAATAAAAAAAAAAATCCATTTGAAAAAAAAACATAGATAATATAGACAATGTAATAGACAACTGTAGACAAATATCAATCATGGATAATTTGGAATATGCATTATATTTCTTCAGCTTACCTTCTTGAGCTCATAAAATGGTATTCTTCTTAGTCTAGAAAGAATTGGTATAATATTTAATACTCACAAGTAGCCAAAGCTTCCTATAAAATATATATTATGTGAAAAACCGAACAAATACGATAAATAAAAAATTGTTTGCATTGTTTATGGTGAACCATGGCGGAGCGAATTGGTGACTGTGATTTTTTGGAAGAAGATATACAAAAATTTAATAATGAAAGGCGGAGCAGTAAGCAGTGGGTGAAGCTTAACGTTGGCGGGACATATTTTCTGACAACCAAGACAACTTTATCAAGGGACCCTAATTCATTTTTATATCGATTAGTACAAGAAGACAGTGATTTGATTTCGGACAGGGTTGGTGTGATTTTTCATTGTCTTTTTGTATGCTAATGAGTATCGCCTTTTATGTGGAATTAACGAATTGATCAATATTGTTTTAGGACGAAACAGGCGCTTACTTAATAGACAGAGACCCGACGTACTTCTCACCAGTACTCAACTACCTTCGTCACGGCAAATTGGTCATCAACAATGACATCGCCGAGGAAGGAGTATTGGAAGAGGCGGAGTTTTATAATATAACTGAACTCATAAGATTAGTTAAGGAAAGAATATGCCTTAGAGAGCGACGGCCGCTGAAGGACTCGAAGAAACATGTATACAGAGTTCTCCAATTCCATGAAGAAGAGTTAACACAGATGGTGTCAACCATGTCGGATGGTTGGAAGTTTGAACAGTTGATTAACATTGGGTCACAGTATAACTATGGCAATGATGAGCATGCGGAATTCCTTTGTGTAGTGAGCCGAGAGTGTGGCAGTTCCCTAAACAGTAATGACATAGAGCCCACGGACCGTGCAAAAGTGCTTCAACAAAAAGGCTCACGGATGTGAGTTTAGTATACAACATGTATTTACATATGATTTTTGAGACTGTTAGCTCTGTGTGTGAAATGTGTACATATTTTGTAGAGTGTAAACAGTCTGGCAATCTTCATTTCAACGTTATGTATTTAAAGTTCTCTTAGGTCAGCTTATGCAATATTGTTTGAGAGAAGTCAATTGAGCAGTAACTGGTATCTTGAGTCTTCTATATTGGAAAGTGTGAAATTTTGGACTAATACTCAGTATGATATACCTAGTTAGGAGAAAGTAATGGAACTTTTGTATAATTTTGTTATTGTAATTTTGAGCCTTTAGTGAAATGTTTGATTATAGCTGACAGTGCAGACAGGCATGAAAACAGAACAAGTCCTAAGGACAGTGTGCTATTCTTTCTTGTTGTGTGATATGGACGCTACAAATTTAAGTCAAAATAAATGCTGGGCTGATTGTGATTTCCAGTTGTGTATGCAAGTTTTCCACACAAGTACTTCATAATATAGATTCCTTATAAATGAAATATTTTGTAAATATAAAATGTAATAATTCCTTGGATCAGTAATAATCAATTCCAGATATTATGCTCATGAAATGTAATAATAGAAACTTATGATTCCAAAATTTTGTTTTATTTCCCTCTTAGGTTATCAGATATATTCCACTACCAACTACAGAGCTGAGTTTAGATGGAATTGGTAAAGTTTGCTTAACAGTCAAGCCAAGTCACATTACTTTTATTACATAAAATTATTATGGTTTTCTTAGTTTGCTCTATCAGTGAAGGGAAATATGGTGAGGCAATCTGTATTATTTACTGATTTTATCACAAGAATTTCAATGGTATGTGAAGTGGAATATCCCATACTAGGTCAGCACAATGACTAAGGGCTATTTACATAAAATTGTTTGGCAGTGGGACAGTTTAATTTGTATTCAGTTAATATTATATGAATAAGTGAAGTAATACATAATCAATATTGTTGATACCTTTATTTCTTGAATAAGTAAACAATTGACTGAAAACATAATTTATGATTTGACACGCCTTTGCTTAACATTATTAGTTTTCAAGTTAATTTCATAACTACACAATATATAAATCTATAACACGACGGTTTTTATTAAAAAAATAAACATTAGCACTATTTAAAACTTAATTAATTACACAATTTTTATTATAAAATATTGCATTTAACTGCATTAAATACAAGTTAACAAGACGACCTGTTTGATAGTCTTTATAGATAACATTGTTATTATCAAAATACAGAACATTTTCACACATTTTTAAGGCAATAGGGGGTTTATTGTTGTGTAAAATTAAAATCTAATTGCATTATTATCAATAGTGTCATATTTCACGCCTAGCACCAATCTGCCATGTATGTGAAGTCTTGGAATAGCTTATGGTCTGTGGCACTGAGTGGTCGCGGCTCTTTCGGTGGTGTGAGTACAGCAGCTTCAGAGGTGAACTCACTGTCAAAGTTACTCACATCCTCCAAGTTCTTTATTGTGGGCACAAATGGCGGTTTCACTTTCCGAAGCAATAACTGCTCCCAGTCTACATTACGGAAGAATGCCTGCTTCTTCACGTCCTCTGCGTCTCTTTCTGATGAGCCCAAACGTCTCTCAGGGTTCTTTCTAAGTAAACGGCGCATTAGGGCTATGGCTTCCAATGACAATGTTCTAGGGTAACGCACCTCATCATTGACAATCGAGTCGAAAACTTCTCCTTCATCTTCGCCAGGGAATGGTGATTCGCCAACTAGCATTTCAAATATTAGGACACCCAGGCCCCACCAGTCAACAGCTCGAGTGTAAGATGTTTCCGTTAAAACTTCAGGGGCGAGAAATTCGGGAGTACCACAAAATGTACCTGTACGGTCACCCCACCCCATACCTTCCTTACAAAGCCCAAAATCTGCTATTTTAACATAACCCTCAGTATCTAAAAGTAAGTTGTCTAATTTTAAGTCTCTATAAATAATATTATTTTCATGTAAATACTGTAGGCCTAATACTACACAAGCTGCATAAAATACTGCCCGTGGTTCAGTGAACACGTCGGCGTGTATATGCATCATAAGATCGCCACCAGCCGCATACTCCATGACAAAGCAAACATGTTGATCTGTCTGGAAACAAGCAAATAGATTCACCAAAAACGGATGTCTGATTGCATTTGCAACTTCAAATATTCTTTTTTCAGATAGCAATGAGTCTACTTCATCTCTTGCAATTATATCACCTTTTTTTAAAGCTTTAATTGCGAAATATTCATTTGTCGGTCTATATTGGGCAAGTATTACTTTTCCAAAATGGCCTCTGCCAAGGACACTCAACAATCTGAAACTTTCCATAGACATTTCTCCCGATTGCCTTCTAGAATCTTGTTCTTTTCCAATGGTCTCTATAACTGAGGAGGAGCGGGATGACGATAATCGCATATTACTTGTAATTTCAACAATTTGATCTTCATTGCTTGGATACTCAAGGAGTAACTTTGGTGATGGCGATGGAGGATATTCCACCAAAGGAGTGTCACAAGATGGTGTTTGTGGTTCTTTTGTGACATAATTATCTTTTGTATAAGAGTCTTCCAAAAATGCAAAGGCTTCTTGGAGTTCTTTTTCCATTCTGAGTGTGGAAACATTGGGAGGGGGTTGTAGAGGTAAAGTCGGCTTAGGTGGAGGGGTACTAGGAATTTGTGGCGTTGTTGGTGTGGAAGGAAGGCCCAGGGGTCGCACTCCTGCCATGCCTCCAAGTGTGACATTTGGATTTTCTATTTCTCTGTTATCAACAGATGCTGATTCAAAACTGTGTTGTTGAGGGGGAGTTATATGAGCAGTTTGAATGTTTTGTATAGAGGGTGAAGAGCGTTTCAACAGTCTACCCAACACAACAGCAGGAATATGCATATCTCCATAAGATGGTCTTGGTATATTCTTTCCTTGTTGTTTGAAAATCTTTCTCTGACGTTGAAGTTTTGGTTTCCTGGATATAATTGGATTCAAAAACTTAATTTCTGCAAACAGAAGCCCTTGTGGTTCAAGTTCCAAAGCCATGCCATGGCGAATATCATCAATGAATTCTTCCAATCTTAAGAATTTTACAGCACATAACCCTCGCCAATCTTTCCAATGGATTCCAATTTCTAGTTCTCTTGATTTATCCAATTTGATAGTAAATCTGAAATGCAGTATAAAAAATATTTTATATTTTAAGGCTGGAATTTTTACATCCATAATAATTATTAAGCATAACTATATTTTATTTTTTGTGCGTGGTGGCCTGTTGGTAAATGACTAGATGCGGCAACATGTTCACGGTGGATGCGGGTTCAAATCCCAGAGTACACCTCTGACTTTTGAGAGTCATGTGTGTATTGATAGTCAATCACCACACACTAAAAACTGTGAAGGAAAACATTGAGAGGAAACCTGCATACCATAGCGATTTATAAGAATTTATATTGTATGCAAGTCCGCCAACCCGCACTAGGCCAGCATGGTGGACTATATGGTGTAACCACTCTCAATTGTAGAGTAGGCCCGTGCCCTGCAGTGGGAGATATATGGGCTGATACTGATATTTTATTTCTTAAAACATCCTTATACCACATATTATTTTTTTTTTATTATCTGTATCTGTATCAGACCTTTATTTTTTATTATATTTATGTTTTAATTATTTATTTTGAAAAACAACTAGATTATTACACTGTAACATTAGGTTTTTCATTCATTTTTGTTCTTTTATAGATTTCCTACATTGACTGGCTTGAATTATTAAACTAAAATATTTTTGGTTTCCAAAGACTATGATCAGCTATTTTATTTTGACACTAAGATACCTTTATATGTTTTAATATTTTAATAGAAAGTGGATATAGTAGGTGAATGGTATTATTTGGAGAGGTTAGTTTTGTAGTATAATGGAATCATTAGAACAAATAAATGCATGGTTTATTTATTTGACATCTTTGATAATGTAAAAGCAAGCATTTTACTAAATGTATATTATATTATAGTTTAAATGCATGACAACACTCCTGGCTGGTTACAATTTTAGTCACAAAGTAAATATGTGCCTATTAAGATAGATAAGATAATGAGTAATGGTATAGGAATCATAAAGATTATTATTCAAGGAAGCAGATACATTGGATAAGAGCAATTAAGTTTTTGATTATTATATAATCCTCTTCATTGATTTTCTCTATCAAGTGTGTCAAAGTAGGTGTGTAATGCTCTATATAAAAATACATAAATATAAAGCTAAATATATAAATAGATGTATTAAAAAGGCTACAATTTTTTATTTAATATCTCACCTTTGATCCCATGCTTGTTGTGAGCATGGCCTCCAGCTTGTCTGGGCCACTGTGTGGTTGTCAAGCTTTAATACTGCCATTATTTCATTGCTAGTGTCTTCCTTGATGCTGTATGTATATTTCATAGAATTGCGTATAGTCACTCCTTTAACAAAAGACTTCAAGTCTGAAGGGCTGGCTAATGGATCCCTACGACTGCGGCCTGGTACATCTTCCAGGAGATCTTGACACCCCATTAATCGGACTTCCAGTGTACCAGTCACCTGTACACATGGACTAATCAAAGGAGCAGGTGATAAAAACTGAGCTCTTGACCCACTACCACTTGTTAAACTCACATAGCCAGGACTGGATCCAGTGCTGCGTAATTCATGGCCAAGTTCTACAAATGCAGCACTTTCTGTGGGCAGCTCCTGTCTGCGCATGTCTAGTGATCTACGCAGTAAATCCAACTTCTGTGTGGATTCTAATAGACTTGTCTGGGCTTCTTGCAAAGCCTTTTTATCAGTCACTTTTTTATCACTCTGCAAAAGTCTTATGGCATTTTTAGAACCTTCTACCACAGCTGCCTCAATACGAAGACGGTTCCTCAGTTCTGCTATTCTTTCATCTAACAATGCATCAACACCTGTTGCGTCTGTGCCTCTGCCATCACCATTTGATCCAGCATTGTCACCTTTCTGTTGCTTTGTCAGTTTGGATATACGCAACTTGAGATACTCAATTTTGTCTTTTGAGTCTGCAAGCATCTGATGAGCTTCAGCTAAGAGCTTTTTGTCCCTTGACTGGTTGCTGCTGCTAATACTCTGTATCATGTTCTCAGCACCTTGCTTCACTTTCAGTTCAATATTCAGCTGCTTTTCGAGAGATGCGAGTTTTCTATCAGTAGTGGCTTCACCCAGTTGCCGCTGCTGTTGGGCCGCCTCCGACGCCAAGATAATTTCTTCATCGTAGGACAAGTCTTCTGGCGACGTGGGTGTAGACTGACCACGAGAAAGAAGGAGCTGGGATTCCAGCTCTTGTAAATCTGATTTCAACTCATTGAGTTTTATATTTGCTTTCTTAACGATATTGGCAACGTCGGAAAGTGACCGCCTGTCTGTGGCCACCTCGCGCAATTTCTCAGCACCTTCTTTTATTTTGAGTTCTTTACGTATCTCTCTACGTATGACATCCTTGAGCTCCTCTAACTTAGTCGGCAAAGCTATTTCTGGAATACACTCCGTCTTAATTCCGTACTTGACACCAAGCTCGTGCAGAACAGGGTGTCGAATATAATCACTGTGATAATAACCTGGGTCTGCCATAATTGAGGATGCACAGTCTAACGTCAGTTAACCATAATTATGTGGGAAAATATCACTGCTATTGCTTCTAGATCACAAAAGGTTGGCCCAGATGCAATATTTGTTAGTACTAAGAGTTTTTGAGATTATAAAGGGAAACATTATGTTAAAACCTCAACTTCAAAGCAAAAATTGAATGAATCACAAAACAAAACAATTTACACAAGTCGGTCGTTCAACGAAACCAACGAAACGACGAAACCCTACCATTAAACCATAGATTATAGTCTCCATATATAGAATGTACTCTGTGGAATAAAGAAAGATATGATGGCCATGGATTATGGACTAAAATAAAAAAATATATTTATTGGACAATTATAAGGAATACCTCCGATTTATATACAATTCAATTTACCTCTGATATGTAATTTGTACAGGAAGCTGTATGTTTTGTGGAAACAATATTGTTTAAATGATAAAAAATGGTCGAATGTTTTTTTGGCTATTACTGTTAGTGTTAAGTTATAAACTTAAAACTTATGATGTACTATATGAATGGTATCATTTCATTATAATTTTCGAAATAATTCTTTGATATATACACCTTAACAACATCCAATTAATATGCAACGTAATACCATAGTAAAATATTATTATTAATCAAGTTGATTTATAAGTTATAACCGTGTAGTGCTTATAAGGCTGTACGAACCATACTACTTTTGCCTATCTTTTAAATGTAGATAGACGATAAATTGGTTTGTTACCTATTGTCGAAGTTTACAAAATTACAACTTTCACTTCGTATTGTAAAAGGAAATTATTGGCAATAGTGGTCCAAATAATTTCACCATATCTCTTGATTCTATTAAATACTAACAATCAACTAGTATCTAAGTTTTTAATTCATAGAATTTACTGGAAAGTAGACTATCTGTCAAAGGCGCTTGTCGCCGAAGAAATACTTATCATCCACCTGTCATATTTGTAAGATCTGGGACAATAATTTAATGGAAGAATAATGCCAGTTAAAGTAGACATTACACCGCCTCCTCCAGCAAATTCAAAACAGCCTGGGGTAACAAAATCTCTATTGTACAACGGGTCGAAATTTCAAGGGCACCAAAAAAGCAAAGGAAATTCATATGAGGTCGAAGTGGTTTTACAGGTTAGTAGCAAAAACAAAGTACGCAATACGATCATTTTTAAAATTTTCCTTACCTAGTTCGTTTGTGTCTACTAAAAAGTAATTCGAAAAACTTTTCTGTATCTACTCATTTTCAAAACATTTTGATGCATTTTTCCATTTACATACGTTTCTCTAAAATGTAGAATATATTTATTACTTGATATTTTTATTTTATAGCATGTCGACGAGGAGAATTCATACCTTTGTGGGTATTTAAAGATAAAAGGTTTAACTGAAGAATTTCCAACATTGACAACATTTTTTGATGGAGAAATTATATCAGCAAAATATCCCTTCCTCACAAGAAAATGGGACGCTGATGAAGATGTTGATAGGAAACATTGGGTGCGTAAATTGATATACTGCAAATATCTTATGTTTCAAATTGACAGTGTTTTGGAAAACATTTGTTTTTTTTTTTTCAGAGTAAATTTGATTTGTTTGTACCATATTTAAAGACTTTCAATTCAGACTCTTTTGATTATGAGTCTCTCGCAAAGGCTGATTATGTATTTATGAGGTGGAAAGAGCACTTTTTAGTGCCAGACCATACAATAAAGGATATAAATGGTGCATCTTTTGCTGGTTTCTATTACATATGCTTTCACAAGTCTGCCGCCACAATAGAAGGGTATTATTACCATCGGAGCTCTGAATGGTGAGTTTAAAAAACAATTATTTTTGTAAATAGATATATGGCTAAATCCCAAAAAATAATGCTACACTCAAGTCTAGAAAATATAGGACCCTAGATATTAGATCTGTGATATTATGGCAAATAGACTATTATAGGTTAATAACAAAATATATTTCTTAAAACTGCTATTCACCAATTTTTCAATATTGAGCTGTACTGTTGTATATACTGTTTAAATTATTTGTGCCATTATTTCTTGGGAGCAGTTGTTATTTTAAGAAAAATATTTTTATGACATTTGATGTTTCTTTTGTTTGCTTTTTATTAATAGACGAGTTTTGATTACTCATAAGTCAAGTTGTTTTTTGGTGTGGAGTGTGGAACAAGATTCTCATATATTACATTTAATACTTGTTTTTTAGAACTAAAATAAAAAAAATGCTTTAATGATTTTTTGTCCCAAAATTGTAGTATGTTCATTTTTTTGTTTTGCTCAAAAGTATGTTTTTCTTTTGTGTTTAAAAGAATAGGTAAATATTTCTGCATTTATAATTGACCACTGGGAATAAATTCAGTAGTAAATGGGATGGCTAAATGTAAAGGGGGTATTAAAATATTATTATAAACTGCATACATTTGCAACATATAAAACATGCACATACAATATAATACCTATGTTTGTGGAAATTATTCACTAAATACATAGTTTCATTATGTGAATATTTTTAAATCATAATATTTGGATTACTTATCATGTAAAATGTTTCATTTCTTATTTTTAAAAATAATTTTCTTCATGTTTTTAATGTAATAAATGCACTATTTTTTATGGACATGTATTTCTTAATTAGTGAAATAAGAATATTTTAATATTTTTGGTTCATAGCAACAGTAACAGTATTGTTTGCAAATTGTTCTAAATTTTATAAGCATTAAATCATCATTTACCTTAAAAAAAACTTCATAAATCTAATGTTAAAAGTATGAATATTTAATCATTGTTTATAGCACACAGAATGTTTATTTAAGAAAGAATTAATTAATGTGGTTGTGGAAATGTATTTAACATGTTTTTGTTGTTGTATTTCTGGCACAAATGAATTAGATCTAATTTAAAGACAAAATATATTTTATTTGTGTAGTTGGCAGTTAAAGCGAGTAGAACAACTTTGTAATACATTACTGAAGTTTGCTTGGGGCTTGTAACACACTTTCCCTTGCTCATGGTTGTTTAATATCTAATGTAAAGCTTTGTGACTTCTTTCAATGTTACTGTACCTAAGTCCCTGTATGTTGTGGTTCTATGATACAGAACATTGTTTAGTAAATTTGAATCATATTAATTTTCAGGTATCAATCTCTGACTTTAAGCCATGTTCCCGAACACAGCATTCAAATTTATGAATTCAGATGAAATAACTGAGTGGAAACTTTTAAACATGGATTGATAATTGTGTCCGCTAGTACTTACTTGTTCGAAACGTCGTATCTTCAGTTGATGTAAAATATTGCCAATGTTAAGTTTCTTCAGTAATTTAAGACAAAGATGTCATGGTTAAAATTATTAATTTTCTCTTGAATGGAGCAAACCCAGAGATATGATTTAATTTGCTGTTTGTGAACTATATATTGTCATGATCTGTTCTTGCATATACTTTATTCAGTATTGCTGTTTAATACCTAACAAAAATATTGCTAAATTTATGTGCATGTAATTTAGTATTACCTTTCCTTTGGGACAGGTTTAAAGCGTGCATTATTAGCAATTGTGTATAAGGTTTCCCTATAATATAACATAAAATATTGTGATAGTTTGTACAAATTTCTTGTGTGTACATATTGTTTAACTGGTATCATGACAATTCATATTTTCTTTTAGAAAATTATAAAAATGTTATTTTTTATCTGCTGTATATGTTAAATTGAAGTATGTGCAAGTACAGGGAATCTCAATTTTGACACCATAGATTTGGTTCTATACCATATAACTTGTAGGAGTTATTAATTCAAATAATGTTATTATTGATAAATTTAAAATTGATTTTTTTTCAATAAAATGTCTTGCATCAACAACATGAGTTTTAATTTATGCTGTGAGAAATAAAACGAGTTTTGTTTACATTTCATTTTTAATGTAACACATTCATTTATTTACAATAAAATACTGGCATTGATAATTTAATAATCTTGTGTTTCTTTAGATTTCAGTTAAGCGAAGATTTAGCAATACTTCACAGGTAGTTCGAATATTAATATTATTTTTTATGACATATTTTATGTGACTAAATTCTTAAAATATTTGTACAATAGTTTTCTTGATATATTTTCATTACTATATAGAAATTATCCTTACAGAGACATACATTTATAAAAAGCATGTTAAACAGTACAAAAGCGGCATATATTTTTAACGCATTTTTTTAATGAGAATGAGATTTCGTCCACAATCACGCCGTTTTGTACTTTTAGTAATTATTAGAAATACAACACATGGTTAGTGGACAAATTTTAAATTTCTTATCGGTATAATTATACTAACCATTTAGTTTAAAATACACTGGTTTTAATTCATTCATGTTAAAGTCACGTGAAAACGTCGCTTATCACCCTTAAAATTGGGTAAATTTTAATAATTTCCTTATAGACAAAGAAGATATACAATTTATTACATTCACTAAAGCTTTAATTATAAGCGGTATTTTCCTTTATGATCTAAGCATATCCAAAGAGGCAACATAAGTACTTTCGAATATATTATGGTGATAAACGTTTGATTCAAACTTTTACCTTTTAAATAAATCAATTGAAAATACTAGTAGCTATTTATTGATTAGAAAAATATATTTAACGCGTCTATCATCTACATAGTTCCGAAAGTTTATTATGAATACAACTAATAACTTAAACTAAACTTTGGTGGGATCGTTAATGTGTAATAGTTCGGTAATGCAGGTATCCAGCCCTTACAAAAGCATAACAATGCATTCACCAAGTCTTTATGCACTCGACAGCTCAATCCTCTTGAATAGTGAGATTTAGTAAACAATATTCCATTCCTCTTAAATTAATAACAAGGCAAGTTTAAACCGGCTCTACAAGCCAATTGCGAAATATATACGAGGATTTAACAACAAGTTTTAAGGTGGGTTTTGAGTGTCCGATGTTGCATTTGGTTATTTCTTCAACTAATAATACATATTTCTACTAACTATATCTACACACATCATAAACAAATAATAAGTTGAATTCACAGAGTATTCAATAATCATAATATATGATATTATGAAGAGTCCACGGCAATCCAGTGCCAATTTACTGCAATACCTAAACAAATAATTATTTTAAAGGACTAACATGGGTGTTACTACATTGAAAAACCATAAATTTATATAAAAATATACATCGAATAAATATAAATCAGTGATTATTTAAAACAATTTTACATTAACATAATATAAAACAATGATAATACTATGTGAACAATTTTAGCTGCAATAATAAAACACTTAAATTAAAAGATATTTACAGAACTTAAAACATCTAGCAAAAAATTAACTATGACTGTATTATTTGGCTTTGAAATAAATAACCTAGTATTTTGAAAGCTATGGATATAAATGTTTTTGTTTCACGTCTATTAAATGTAGAGCAAGTAAATGGAAATTAGATTTTGAAAACATTTTTATCGCATATTAACTATAATTACAAATATATATTTCTTGTCATGTAGAGATAAAGGGCATTAGAGTTGAGATTATTGTTTTCTTTTCTCTATTCTAAAATTATTTTAAGTTGATTTATATTTATTCTCATTTTTCCCATAGCTTCCAGTATACGTCGTCGGGTAACATCGAATTGTCTAATACATCAGAAACAAGCTATCTCTTGGCTGTGCCTTCACTGCTAAACCAGTGCCTCAATCCGAGAAGGCTGTAGAGGTCTTGGTTGTTTGTGTGAGATCGCAAGGGACTGGCGTGATGCTGAGCTACTCTGTGAATATACCTCTTGAGTTGTTCAGGATATGCATTTTGCGCTCCAGGATAAACGCCGTAGTAAGGATAGCTGTGGGGTCGGAAATTGTGTGGGTATGAATGATGGTGACGTCGAGGGTTCTCATGAGTATTATAAACTCCACCGATTTTATTTTGTCCGGGCCAGTAGTCTTGTAAGTGGCGGAATGGATATCCGGGCGGAGGAGATTGCGTGTGTTGGCTTTGCCAAGGGTACCTGTATATAATTCCATTGTTGTCCAAATCGCCATACAGTGGTAATTTAGTTTTAAGACTGGAATCTTGTGGGACGTTAGGTGACACCAAATCCATTGTCTCTGGTGGTTTCGGCTTATTTCGACGATGTTGAAGTTTAGTCCGAGTTCCCAATATGTTGTCGTCTTTTAAAGCCGCTTTCTTTTGATCTTTGGCAAAGTTATCATCAGTAGTAACTTCCGCGTAACGACTTATCAGTTTTATAGCTTCACCAATGTCTGAATAATCGTTTTCTGGGTTGAGTTTAGATTGATCTCCATCTTTTTTAAGTACATGAGATGATATGTTAATTGTAGCGTCTGTTGAATTTTTGTTTCCTGTATTATTCAATGATGGTGTATTGCTCTGTTCTGGTAGTGGTGCGATGGGTTGCTTCTTTACGAATTGTTCGGATTCTTGATTTTGATTTTCGGTGTTATAGACGACTGGGTCAACATTAACATGTCCGTATACAAATTCTTTTTGACCTTCATCTGTTGTTGAATTTAGAGATTCAATATCTGTTATATTTATCGGACTGTCACGTTTAGGTTTTTCTGGGTAGTGTATGTTAGTTAGTACATTATGATTCAACACACCTGCTCCTTCTGACAAAGCCGTGTCGTTACGAGAATTTTGGAGTTTTAGTATTTCTAATTCAGCTTCTACACTGGCGTCACCATTTGGCTTATTTGTATCTTTCTTGTCAATATTAGCGTAGTTTCCTTGTAAATCTTGAGCCTGGAATAGATAAATGTTTCTTTATTACGTGTATCTCAAATAATACAAAAGTAAAGCTGCAGTATAATTAAATACATATATTACTGTATCTTTATAAGACCGTTTAGAATAAAACACATTATTTCGTAAGGAGAGTATCACTTGGCGTTATGTAGTTTCTGCTTATTCTAATGGAATATATGGATGATTTAATGTGCGTATGACAATAGATAACAAAAAGTGACTCTTACCTGTCCAGATGGCTCCTGGCCTTGGAACGGCGCCGCTTGAGGATCTAAGCCGATGGGTATAGATAGTTGCAATGGGCCGGGTTCGTCGTCGCCGTAGTCGTACAACACGTTGTCGCCGCTAGGAGCCGAGGTGAACAGTGCATTCAATTGCTCCAGCAGAATGCGCTCGTGTTCGTCTTTATTGACTGTCACCACCTATAAAACAACACAAATCCTTTATGAGTAATAGATTTAGAAACAAACTTTTAGTTTAGATAAATATGTCATCGTATTTTTAAATTACCTGAACGCAACCATTTCTATCGAGGCGTTGTCCTTTTGGGCAGACAAAGGGCGTTATAAACAGTGACTTCGTAGTGATTCTTCTGGGTGGAGCATTTTGGTTGCCGCTCTCAGGACTTTGCAGCCAGGATTTCCAGGCGAGTTCGGCGGCTTGCCGGTCGAGGGTGCGAGGCGGCGCGCGAGTGGTGGCCACCGGTATCGCCGTCTCCGTAGTTGTCACCTCGACCTCTGCCGCCTTCACTAGTGTGCACGACACCAGCAGTAAAATCGTCCACGTGTGCCACATCGCAAACACCTGCCGGCGAATAAAAAAAATACATTTAATCTAATTGATTGTCTTCAAGTTTGATCTGAAAACTTTTATAAAACTATTCATAATTGATATTTTCATACGTGATATCGAATTTTGTACTGAAGAATGGAACATCATTCGCAAATGAATCCAAAAACACTGATGTAAAGTGGATCAAGGTTTGGCCTCATCCATTAGTTCAATAGCTGTAGCGCGCATTAACCGTTTGTTCATCGGAAGACTACATCCATTCATGCCGGTCGTATCTTTAACAGACAGGATTATTTTCGAAGACGAGAAAACCGGCTTATAAATATGATTATAATTCTTTGACTAGTTTAGCAGGAATTAAATTATGAATAAAATTGTGGTCGAAATTCATATATGTCTGACCCTTGAAGCCCTTTATCATTTGAGAAAGTGAAAGCGAGTTAATCATAGGCTTTGTATGTATACGCCGTATTCGCTTATTACTCGCTTTTGAATTACATTCTTTACTATTGTATAGTTAAATAATAGTTGTCGCATCAATTATGTAGACATTATTTAGTTTCTTGTCAAAGTAATATTGCAGAGAAAGGTGTAGGTATATAATATATGAAGCTAATGTAACATTTATACAAGATATATATTTCGAACAAGTGGCAAGCAGTATTTTAAATTTCGTTTTTGTAGCAGTTAAATAACGAAAGAGAGAAAGAAATTACCTGGTACATTTCTTAACATGCAAAATTGTTTGTTTCTATTATCTACACTCCGTAACGTATGCTTTTTGAATTTCTAAACAAACAATGTTGTACGATGATCGTTGAAAAACGCGCAATGGGGAAACTTATTAAAATCAAAGTGGTGCGAAGTTTCATACTGTGTATTATGTTAGAGCTATGCTGCTTACCTTCTGACTAATTATAAGTATGTTTTTAATTATTTATCAAACAAATATCAAGTAGGAAATTAAAAGAAACACACAAATATTGCTATATCTAATTGCCTAACGGTAATTAAATTGCAATGTTCATATTTTGCAAATCAAAATAAAAAATATTCTACCTACTGTTTTGACCCGCAAATAATCTATCAATTCTAATCGGTGTTTTTTTATTAGACTAATAGAGACCTATTAAATCAAGTTGTATAAGTACAGGTAAAATAAGTATGTTTATGGTGACATCAAGAACTGATAAATGTTATAATTTGACTGATTAGCTTCAACACGATGTGGTGCGCACCGAAATTCCCTTGACCCTAGTTACGGATGAGACAGCTATGGTGGCAGTGTGTACATTCGAGTAAATACTTTTGTGCGCAAAACAAGGGCAATGGCTGTTGACCCCGTCGCGATCTATCGGTAGCATCTGGCAATGATCTCGCTTCAGGCGCCGCACGCGCACGCGGAAGCACCTCGCGGGAATTGACCGTGTTTCAATGGGTGCTTGATTGAAGCTTATTACACCGCACTCACTTGCGTGAAAAGGATTAGAAAGTGGCGTCGAGTCCGGTGAATGTTGTCCAGTCGGGATTTTCACCCTTGCGCCCTGCGGTGTGAAGAAACGACGCGAATCGTTCTCATGGGCTTATGATGCCTTAATATTCTTGAGACCGCGTCTGACCCAATGAAATCATTCTGTTTACATAAAACAGACACGTCGGGTATTCCGTTCCGATGTATTATTATCTGCGCGTACCAAATCCTCGAATGTTGAACCCTACCTTGACATGTATGCGAGAACGAGACGAGAGTGTCGCGGAACAGAGGTGTGCCGGCGCAGGGTTGTACACAAATAGCTTTCCAGTCAATTCAACTCGAGTGCTTCACAGAATATTCGATGCGTCCGAGACTCCGATGCAGCCGATGCAGCTGACGCGAGCGCCGACGATTCAAACCTTTATAAATGCATTCAGCATCTTTGCAACGCTAATTACCTACATATGGAGCTTATTATAGAACCATTACGTGTGGCCAAAAATGTCTGCGTTGTATTGAGAAATTAAAATTCTACATATAAATTTCTCCCTTTAAGTGCTGTTTCGTTTATATTTATACTAAGACCTATATCTAGCAACTCGCATTTCTTACTTTTTATGGTAAGCATGATTGGCTCTTTTCTCCACCGACCATTAAGGACTAATATGTCTTACAATTATATACCTAGATATTATCACAAAGTGTAATTTTGTACAGATTGTATTCCTATGATCTATCCATTATAGGAACCAAAATATATCGATAATAATCAATCATAGAACTGAGATATCGTTGTAGCATATCACAATTTTTACATAGATACCTACAAGCTTATCTATTCTAGTATTTTATTCGTAAATAATTTATGTATTTATTTATGATCAGCCCAGAGTCAGGAATTTGTGCCCGATATGGCGATAGGCTCGCCACCTATCACATAGTGGGACGGAACATACTGGCGAAATGTGGGTGCCCTGGCACCTCTGCCTACCCCTTCTGGGAAAAAGGCGTGAGTTTATGTATGTATGTATAATTTATGTAATCGAGTGCAACTGTGTTGGTGTTTTGCGGAAATGCGTGACTTATTGTATCTAGAGCCACGTGTACGGCTCGGTGTGATGACCATTACAGTCTATTGTGTGGTAATGGCATCGGCTGCGGCGTCGAGAAAGTGTTGTCGCTAAATACGCGGCCACGATGTCGCTCTTATTTGCATATTAGGTAACTGCTGATCCACGCGTCGTGAACAGGATTCAGAGTTCCGACTCGCGAGAGAAAGACCTAGGTTTGTACGGCAATTAACGCACAGTTGCTACGAACAAATTCTACATACATCTAGATATGGAAAAGTACACATAGGCGATTGTTTTCCCGATAATATTGGTAATACTTCGACTCGTCGATTGTAATCTTATTCGATATTTACTTAGATATTTACCTACTTTATGGCACGTGCTAATTATAATAGATAGTCTATGATACCAGTATCTCCACATAAAATAATAATTAATGCAAAGCAATTAACATTTGAAATATGTAATGCAAATAATTTATGTTAATTAGTATGCATCACTCGGAGAAAGTTTAAGGAATTATGAAACTACTTACACTGTGAACTCATTATTTGAACCTTTTATCCGTAAACATTGTCAGTCTGATGTATTTCAAGTTAACTCATTTCTATTGTCTTGTGTCCTTTAAAGGAAGCAATATATTGGTCACTAAAATGACCGTTATAATTACCTCAGTGTCAACTTTTACTAGGTTCCTTGTCACGATTTTAGTCGTCTTACTTACGACAATTAGGTTATACGTTAACGTCCGTGTAGCATTAACGGCAATAAGCTATTGAGATAAATTCGATAGAATAAATTGTAACGTGCATTTAAACATTGGTTTTAAACCAATTTTTAGAAATCTCGTTAGTTACTAAGGTACTATATTTTCTCCTGAGAGATCAAGTTAACAAAAAATTACTGAACTACAACTTTATAAAATCGTCCTTAATCTTATTTAGACACTATTACCATCATTTCGACGATCTATACTCTTAAGTAGGTTTTTCAATAGGATGTATGCCTACCATAAGTTAGGTAGTAAAATGTGCGAGTTAGCACTGACTAAATGCGAATTATGAGCCGTGAACTTGTTCATACGTTATTCCACTTCGATGCATGTAACTAATTGCGATTCGGTTTTACAAGCATTTCTGTCAAGTCGTGGGCAAGTGTGTCGCTGAGAGCAGTGGCTGACCTACTGACTCCAGTGATTAACATGTCGCACGACATTTCACTATCATTCCTATATCTTGAATGCTTTTCGAATGCCACAAGGTTAGCTAGTACGTCTATGATATCTTGACTATCTCACGGCGTTCCATTGCACATGCAAATAGCCACAATAAGCATACCTGTCCTAATTTCTCGTTTTAATTATGTATATGAATGTGTCTGTGATTAGTGTCGACTTAGCCTATTTTCCTGTTAAATTATTTACAATATAAAATGCCTCGAGTCTAGTGTATGAACTGTGATAGAAAACAGGGAGATTTATATATTTGCATACAGATTAAAAGAATATTTAACAATAACAGGTACCCGTGCAGACAGAGTATGCATTTTTGTAGTGAGTCCTGTGGTAGATTTTAAACAACGTTTAAAATGTATCTAAACAATTGATTAGTTTGAATAATTTGTTCGATTATACTCAATACAAATGAATTTCATCTACAAGCACTCTAGTTTTAATGCATCCTCTTGATTGTTCCATTTTAGTGAAACAGTATAGTGCAATTAAATGTTTATTGGTGGCACTAACCGTATACAGGGCTATTCGTGGTTACCTTTATGTTGTCATTAATCAACCGTTTTATGTTATTATGTCGCAAATACTTGAGACAAATATAACACCACAAAATTATTAATTATTTATGTATCACGATGTAGTTTTAATTAGAATAGGTTATGGACTTGGGAATTTATACAAACAACAGTACACGTAGGCATATTATAGACTATGCTGTACCTGTGTATATAGATGTTTTCATCCTGGACATCGTGTAAAGCTTTAGTTTTTTTTTCATAGAAGTCCAGTGAGTCATCGAGTTTTGTTTAAGCAACCTTTGATTTAAGTTATACTGTTGGTTGTCCACATGAATGTTCTATATTTGGGCTAAAACAGATTTGGTTAACCCTCCAAGTGCAGACGCGCATGTGGGACATCCGGTAAATTGTGTTTATTTATAAAGACGTCCTAATTACCTTTTATTTTGTTTGTGTGCTTTACGAAAGCGGCGATTTGAGGATAAGTGCGTATTTTTAAATCATAAGGTACCTATATCGGCTAGGTACGTGTCAATTACTATAATCCAACTTAAATTAATTTTAAATATTTTCTTAGACCCTACTTAAAAAACCTAATAAGGGTAAAATGTAGAGTTTGGCCCATATCTTGAGTTTATGTTGTGTTAATTCAGTCTGAAGAAGTTAATATAATACGGCCAAAGAATAATTAGTGTAATTTAATATAGCCCTGTATGTTATCATGCAGACGTCACCCTCACGGCAGAGGAGTCCTATAAAAACAAGTTCCAGAAAAAACGTGTGATTTATCTTGTCGACGCGCAAGTCAAACAGGAAATCGGTATCGCATTTCTAAGGGCCCGTTTTTCGCTCTAATTAGATAAATATTCTAAAACCATTGGTGGTTGGTGGCGAGCGTGCGAAATGTATTCAGCGTACCGACACGGATGCGTTTGGAATATAATCTGTGTATTTTTGGAAGGGAAACAGACTGCTTTGACGGAAGCCGGCGACATCTTGCTCGTGAATAACAATATATTACGCGCGGATTCACGGCCGCGACGCGCCGATGTTCGTCGCGCCGAACTCATTTTGGCTTTTACTTAATTTGTTCAGTATGTTTTATTTAAATGTACATGACTCATGATGCTATAATTATCTGTAATTTTTTATCTTACTTATTGAGTCGTAAATTTTTGCGACTATCTTCACTTTGGAAATGTGTTATCCTTACGCATTGTTATCTTTGTTAAGAAAAGTCATTTTTCCGATTGTATTTTCCTAATAACACTTTTTTCACAGATAACTTTAGCACATCGATAGCTAAAAGGCATAAAAAAATTGTAAGTAGCAATTTTTGCCACATTTAAGATAATTTTAAAAACATGCCATTTGCAATTCTAGTTGTTGTTTCTATGTGGTCGATAAGTGCAAGGATTGTAAACTTGAATGGAAGTTTAAAAGTAAACAAGATCAGAGCTGCATGTAGCGTTCGACATATTTTATCTCAGCGGGTGTTAAACTGCTTTATCCCGCCATATTTGGAATCATCTCTTTTTGGAATCAGCGACTGTGTTGTTCACGTATCGACAATGTTCTGTATAATTATTTTAATTGTAGCACCTTTTGTGTCAATTCAATGAACGGATAAATATAGTTTAGTAATATATTTTTTTAGTAGGTAGGTGCTATTTGCCTGAGGCTGACTTTATTGTATGTACATTTATTTTCGACAATATTCGATGTGCTTCTAGGGAACTTTTTATGTAGGCACTAAAATAACGTCAAGCATATTGTCATTATGAACTTAACTAGTCAAGAAGTTTATGCAACGTATGTATATAATACAATAGAAGTTAGCTTAAGCTCGTTAGAACTGTTATCAACATTCCGTTAAGTTGTAAATACTCATTATTTATTACTAAGCCATCATGAGAGAAAAGCGGATTTTATCCTCTTTATAACTTGTAGATATATTGCCTTAAATGCATTCACAGTTTACTTATATCTTTCATGCTCAGCTTTCATGGCTACATTATACATATGACAGATTTGACGTAACATTTGTTTCACATGCACATTAGCCTCGGAGACACGGCCTTTTCATTCACAATCATCTTAACGATCGCTAAGCTAAAAATAACCACGATGAAAGTGCATAAAAAGGAAGCTATTCTTTAAAGTGCAATCCAATGTTTCGGAAATAGGTTGAGGTCAATAAGTGCAACGTTTATCCACATTGAAGAAATGCATTGGTCGAATGGAGAGAGGATGCTCACCTTGAAGGCAGGCGGGCGTCGACGTGCGTCGGTTACATTATCACGCGCCGCCGCTCTCGCCTCGCGTCGCCCTGCAACCAGGAAACCAACCTTCATTCACACTATCTCAACACACTACGCACTAATTCATATCTTCACATTAAAACGAAGTGCGGCCCGAATTTTCCAATTTCTCATATAAGTTTACCACTACATAAGTAATTACTACTAAATAAGTTAGTTAATGCAATGATCATATAAAAATATATATGTGATAAAAATCAATTTAATAGATAAATTGTAGTTGATAATTAAAAAATCGGGCCTTAAACATATATAAAATCAGTTAATAACCGTGTCATTTCAGCGACTTTCAGCGCCAACGTTATTTATGAAGCATATTTCAATTAGCATAATTTTAACTAATTAAACAGTGGTACATCCAGCATTAAATATTAATTATTATAAATCATTTATTACGTTGTACATTTCAAATACAATTTAACTCTTATTTGGCACACAAAGCACTTCCATGTTGAAAATTAATAAACGTTCAAAAAGCTTAATGGTGAAATATCGTGTGGCGGACGATATTTAGGAAAACGGAGCAATGATTTTCTGCTACGAGTATAACCAGTACAGTGTTAAATTTAAATATTACATTTAAAATATGGTTACCGGGAACTTGGGTATTCTAAGACATTTTGACACTAATATATTCCTAGCTTACTTAATTAATCTGATGTACGACACGTCGCAACAATGACAATAATTGTTTTGGGAAATTGTTGTTAATTTATGGGCCTGACGCGTGCTTCCATTTGTGGGTGGCTAATTGGAAATTCGAGTAAATTAATACATTAAATAAGTTAATAATTAAACGTTTAACAAATATATGTACGTAGTTTGCAATGTAAACAAACAAATGTGTTATCTGAAAAAAGAATATTGTTATTGTAATGGCGGATGGATCAATTGGGGTTAGTTTTAGTGAAATAAATAAAATTGTAATATGTAAAATTCTGAATGACTATCGGTGTTAATAAAAGTTTATTTTAAGCTTATTCCGTGTGAGTAAAGCATGTAAACATTGAGCGTTGGAGAAAAAAATTGCTATGATAAAATAGGTAGAGTCGTTAAGCTCGGGCTTTGCAATTTGTTACTTTCTTTATTATTTACTGAGACCGCAACCAACACAGTTCCTGTCTGCGTCCCAGAGACATGGTTCGTCTGAGACGCGCTTTCTATCAATGTGTCTGATGTATGGAGCCTCGGCAGTCGGTGCGTGCGCAGGCGCCGGTACAGACCCAATGAAAGTGGACCGACGACCCACGCGATTTATAAGTAGGTGTAGGAAACTAGCAGGCCCTTCTTAATTTTGACTTATTGCACTCTATTACGATGCAATTTATACTTCGTTAAAGTCCCTAGTTTTGTGCACCCAGTTTCTCTACGATTATGAATTGGTAGAGCTACCTATGAATATTGATAGAGATTTTGTTTCATGATATTTCGTCGAAAAGGGAAAATTTTCAAGGTTTTTGGAATCGGTATTTAGATTTAGAGTACATTTTTTGCTTACATGGATGTATTTATAAAACTAAGAAAGATACTACTCATCTAGGTATATCTTATTTTTTAGATGCTGTCGTATAATGATCGTAATTATTTTCAGCAGCAGGAAGTCAACTGGGGAATAGAGGCTTCTTCAAAGATGTTTACAGCGGCCTGTTGGAAACGGCCTGCTTCCGACCATATCCTGAAACTTTTCTCATGCCATTTTCTACGTTTTTGTAGAATAAATGGTTATTATATCTCAACATAAAACTTTAGACTGTTTTTTTCAACAGGATATTAATATATAAATCACATTGAATATAAATGTTGAAGTTAAAATTACGTTATTCGATTATTTGCGGTTAACAAAGTGAAGGTTGTTGGTTTGTAAATGTTAGCATGCAAATTTAATAATTGCAGGCATTTTTTACATTCTTCGAGAATTGTAGATTTATTAAAAAATAATTGAATATTTACTTTTATTTAAGGTTGTATTTAGCTTTTGTGTTGAAGTAAAAATATTCTTAATTTAATTTAAATACACGAGATCGTTGTGATTTTCTTTGTTCGTAATACCATATCGGACTATTCAATGAGAGCTTTTGAATGTAATTGTGCAATATCAAAAAGATGCTCAAAGGCACACGTCTATATTACAAAACACAAAAGAATATCGGCGTACAAAGAGATTAGCCGTCAGGTAGCAGACAATGAGAATGTCAATATTGGTCCGCGTGGCCGGCAAACAGTGGACGACTCGAGCGACTCCCGAGAATCCGACCGCGATCCATTCTTTAACCGCTTGTTATACCGGCCCGATTGTTTCAGGAACAAAGACCGCTTTTCTTAAAGCTTTCATAGAACTGGTTTCATATGTTACCTGTCCCCAACTATACCTTACAAGTTAACTATATTAAATTGGTTTATTAAAAAACATGTCTGCGGCTCGAGACTGGCAAGTAGGTCAGTTAAAACGACTCCGGAGTTTTACCGCGGCCTTGTTTATATATGAAATTAATTGTTGGGTAATGCAAGTATCAATATTTTATTATGCAATATGTAAAAATGATTGGAGCATTTAAGTATTTAATTTTAAGGTGAAAGTTAATAGGATAGGATAGAATCTTTAATCTGAGGTTATGCTCATCCGCATGACAGATGCAATTAGCCTTAATGATTTGTAAAATGGTATACTGACGCATAATGCAATACCGCGCATAAAAAATCCCTTGAATAATTCACCTGTGTAATAACAGTACAATCATTCTCAGTCATGGAGCGTGAAAGCAAAACGTTGATGCGGTTTGTTTCTAAACATTGTGTGCAAATTTGTGTCGATAAAACCAAATACGACTACTCGTACACCGCTTGTTTATGCGTTTTGTGGCAATATTATTTATTGTTGTTGTAGCATTCAATGCATCGGTTGTAATAAAGTTGTGCCCATCTCTTCGGTGTTCTCAGAGCGGCGTCGTGACTGGATGAAGGCGATTGCCGACCGCGCACTGCTCTTGGCATTGAAAATATCCACACAGTTGCACAACAACCATAAAAGTGAAGAAAACTCAGCGACTGGATCGAAGCGCCTCATGCAGCGCGGGAATTCTAATACTGTTAATATACCACCGAGAAAGGTATTGCACTCATATAAAGAAACATGATGCTGACAAATATCTGGCAAGTTAATCACGTTTGTTTACAGTATGGCAACATTTTGCAACACGTTCTCCTGTATGTAATCAAAACACGCGCTATGCCAAGGAAACATTGAAAACCTAGCGGTGTGGTCAAGTTTGTGCCCCTCAACTGGTTAAAATTTTTGATTCTAGAACATTGAAATCAGGCTGGTTTTGAAATAATTACTCCTTATTTGTTACTATCATTGACATACCTGAGATTATTCCAAGATTCATCACTGCTATTAGTCTTTGGTATAACTGATATCTACTTATAACTTATATTTATATAGAGTAAAAATACGAATATTTGTCGTATTATTCGTCGTCATCAATCATAATACATTTGGAAAATTTAATGATGATAACATAGATTTTACCAATTAATAAACTTGTTTATTTAATAATTCAATACTAGTACAACGTGATGCTTTAAAACCGCGTCGACGAGAGGAACTGTATGGGTGGCGCGTAGATACGAAATTAGTTATATACAACAAACTTAATTGAATGATAAGATGGGACAAAAGGTTAATTGATAATGTAAGCATCGAATAAATCAAGAAAAATATATGTGCCACGTGATGAAATAAGGTATTTATTGAAGCAAGAACGCCGCAGCGATGGGCGAGGAAACTTCAATCTTCGAGTAATTAGTGATTAAGATAACGTCAACTCTTGAATATAGAAATAAATATCGCATTCCGATGGTTAACAGTGTTTACGATACAGTATACGAGTAGTTAATGATATAAAAGCTTCAGCGGTAAGAATCGTGCTCTGCGTATTAGATGAGCTAGACGTAGTGGTACGAAGTCTAATCGCCGTGCCCTGAGAATTCCGCATGACCCGTGTATTATTGTTGTGATATCACTTGTACATCCTTGGTCATTGTATTTGTAATTATCTCTTTATTTTTCCACTCGATAAGAAACGTACTCGTAGTATTCACTGCAGCGCTAATATGTATAATGGAATAACATATTTGTGTAAAATTCTTACCAAAAGTCAATAGTGTAAGTAATTTTATGATATTGTACATAAAAAAGTTTTCATAAAGTTTTATTTTATGGTTCGAAATGGTAAGAGCGATGTTAAATATTTTATTGAGTGGTATAACGTATCGTTAAAACTTCACGGTTGATTGTTATGGTACTGTTATTTTCGCAATGTCGGATTTAATTTTTATTGCCTTAGTTTGGATACACGTTTTAGTGTATGTGAGGTTTAGGACCTTAACATTTTAGTTTCCTTTCAAAAGTGAAGTAAATCTTTGAAACGGGGTCATCGTTGCACATAAAAGCGTGAATCCTGCTTGAGCTCTCTTAAGGACACCTCATAAAGACTGGATGTAGGGCTGCAAATGATGTGTTGCTGTTAACATGTTTACATTTACAATCCGCGTAATGTTGGAGTTTGTGAACTTTGCAAAAAGGTTAACATAACGCGCCGTACTTTAATCTAACATTCTCTAATCAAGGTGAGGCATATCTCGATATAACTACATAATCATGTAGGCGAAGTGTGCAATTTATTGTCGTCCCTGCGACATTAATTGCAGTTGCAACTGTGCATCGTTTGTAAAACATATTGCGTAGGTTTTTCATGATTACATACATACGTTACTTAACTAATTTACATAAAGGTACTTCGCATAACGCTTTGTGTTTGCCGTTGTTATGGCAGAAAATTATCTATTTGCAAGCAATGTATTTTGTCAAATATGTAAAACTGTTGAGAGTACTCAAATGAAATAAATATTTTCATTTTTATTTCATTTCAGTGAATGGGAATTTCCTTCTTAATAATTTTACCCAAATATATGATAATTTCAAAGATTGTTTGGTTTTTCATTCAAAAAATTATTGTACATGTCCTACTTGCTTGATTGTAGTGAGTTTTTATTAGGTAAATTAATTATTCACCTAGGAGTTGAAACGATATCCTAAGAATAGAATTGTAACCGTGTTAATTAATTTCTTTATCAGCGCATACTTGGAGTGTATGTGCACGTCGGTGTAAGAGCTAAATTATTCATAAGGTTGAGAAAAGCGGCGTCTAATTACTTTCAAGTCTGATATTTATGTGGGAAAGCTCACACAGAATTGAGTGTCGTACTTAGTCAAGTAGGTGAATGTAGTTAAGAGGCGGATAGTTTTGAAACATTTTAAATCGTGTCAATATTTTATAAAAGCAGTGTTTTTTTTAAAGCTGTCCCAGCGTTGCCACAAAGCTATTGCTCATGAATTAAACATTATTTTTCTACATAATTCTAAAAAGATACGACTAAGAAGGCATTCCGCCGTGTATTCGAATCGCATTCGATCGAGCCCTGTGTTTACATTGCAAAGTGTAGTACTAGAGCTAAAACTAGTCAGTTAACTATTCATGAAAGTTGCTCCCGGCTGAGACAAGAATGCCAGTTGGCGCCACTTCGGTGCCGCTAAGTAGGTGTATACTCAAATACAACCGCTAATGTTTACTTTTTAGAATAACGTATAAAGAAAACTCGAAACGCAACGGCAACCGACTCCGCATGCGTTCAATTAATGCTTGTTGTTAAAACTATTTGTAATTAAAGCTTTCACGTGCCCTTATTACTTTTGTTTGTTTTTTAAACTAAGTACACATGTAACACTCTTGCTGTGAAGGAAAACATGATGCGTAGAGCGTACTGTGTGCAATTGAAAAAGGATTTATGTATGTATTTTAAGAGCTATCACCACTATGGCTCAGTTAGGGATGAAAAAGACTATTGAGTTTAAGGTTCCAGGTTTGAGGCCGGCGAAGAAAGTTATTATTTTAATGAAGTTATATTTGCTCGGTCTTTATATTTGGAGTACCTACCTATCAGGACATTGAATTCATTTTAATTTCCTCCATTCTTGCTGATGTTACTATCGTCAGTTGACTATTAATTAGGAAATAACGCGCGTATTATATTAACTTTTCCCTCGCTTTTACGCCGGGGGAAATCTTCAGCAAGCATGCATACTTGATCACGAGAACCGAAAAGTGAGAATTAAAATCAATTAATCCGTCTATTTCATCTCGTACTTCCTGTAAGGAAATATAAACATTTATAACGAAATGTTTTACTAAGGAAATTGTCGCCATAACCGTAAAAACACGAGATTAAGTAGGTAAAACCTGTAAAGTTCATTTACTACAGATGTCACCTATCACGTGCGACAGTTAAGCCTTTGTTTTGGTCTTCAGACCCGTTGTTTTTTTGTTTACAACCGCGTTTGTAACATAAAATTGACTAATTAGAGCCGTGCGCGCATGTTAATGGGATAAGGGCTGGATTAAAATGAACATATAAGTGTAATAAATTCTTTATGAATGTAATTTCTTGCGAAATTTTATGTTCCGTTAGTTACCTAACACTACGAAATTAACTATATTTTTGGGAAAGAAAGAATACAGTTACCATTTAGAAGGATAGGGAAACGTGAACAAAGCTTAGTGAACTGAGGTCCAAACCCTTAAGAATAAATCTCAACCCAGAAGAATAGACCAGAAAAATATATAAAGTGTGTAAAGATTATTTATTATCTATCGAAGTGTTAAGATTTACTAGTATTTAAAACGTAACCTGCTTAATGATCTTGAATTTTTGGCAACCTCCAACAAACGATTAAAATGAAATATAATGTTATTCGTTGATAAATGGCTGTAACACAATCAACGTTTTGAAAGAAGATAATCTATTGATATGTAAGCAAACGAGTAGATATGTGTCAATACACTGGAGTGTTTCACAGAATGAAAGATCAAACAAAAAACACATACCGACTTGTGAATGATATTATGCAGGCGGCACAATGTTAAAATAACTGTTTATGTGCTTCGTTTGTTTGTAATCGTTTTGATAAAAATCATCGTGCAATTATATTGTAATTTTCGGGTTGTGTATTTTAAATTGTTCTATGCATTTTAAATTGGTGTGATACATTGTTCTATTACAGATGTATGATTATATCTGTCTTAGAAGATTATTACAAACTCCATTATCAAATATGAAAATAATTTGGTTTTGTGTTAATAATTGGCTTCTAAATTTTAATCCTCAAAAAATAATAATTGATGAATAACATTTCCTTTGTACAAAGCTACAGCGTGATACAGGAACGGCTTTCGCCAAGAACGGAAGGTGTCAAAAAATAAAATATATTTTTTGCGAGGCATAATTTTCCATAGCGTGTTAACTGTTAGGACATAGATCACGTCGGCCACGCCGGCACGCCATAAGAGGCGTGGCGGGCCTCCGAGCGGTTCACTTTTACTCGCAGACAATGCGTTATGTCACCCGGTTATTGTCGCCTATAGCTCGTTGCGAAATATTATCGAGAGCTATGAATAAATTAGGCTGTTTAACAACATAGATCTTGGCACGCCAATCATCTTTTTGAATGTTGAGTGTTTGGGTCGTTAACGGGGCTTTTTCAATGATAAAAATGTTGCAGAACAAAATTAAGTTTGTGTAGACTGTCATACTGCAATATAGTACAATAATGATTGCTACTAATTAAGAGTTATTTGGAAAGTACCTATTTTATTATTGAAAGTGACTTCAGTAAATGTCATATCAAATACGATTTATATTAGTATTAAACATAAAACAACAAAGTCACTAAAGCACATTGAACAGTTAACGATTAACAGGGCATTCACCTGCACTCTCTACATAAATGTAATTTTGATTTTCATTACACCTGGACATTACCAAAAAGTATAAATTAATTTCATTAATAGCGCGTATTGAGAGTGTAAAAGCGTGACTAAATAATAAAGGTGAATATACAATTGTTAAACAGTAGCCAGTCTTCACTTTCGTCTGCAATGATAAATGAGGCGATTAACAATTCCGGCCGCGGGCAGGAGTCACGTCGCAGCTTCCGCATTACTCCGGCCGTCCCTTGACGAATGCGCGCGGTACAAGTGTGCACGCCGCTTTACTTTCTATTCTTTGCAACATATAATGAGTGCACTGTAACGTAATTATATTTGTAGCTGATTTTAATTTTAAATTTCTCAAATTGTACTTATTACGCGTGGGCGCTTGATGTCCACTTTCACTCGTGCGGTTTTTATAGCGTTTTGTTTTATGGTTTGCGAAACGGCTGTGTGTTTACAAAAAGATAATGATAACGTGTTAAATACGGTAGGAAGAGTCTTAATGTCGTTCGATTAGCAGACACCGTGTACACATATATTATTTGCCACTCAGTATTCATCGGTGTGACTGGACTTCCTTCCGTGTTTTGCTTCGTTTCTATATCGTATACGTGGTCATTATTATGATGTACGATATGTGTTTTCGTAGAATCCTACGCAGTTAATTTTGAATTTGTAAATTTTTTAATCAATGTTATTATCAAAGGTAATCGATATTATACATTATTGATTGGGAAATGTTTTTGTCCATTTAATTTAATAATCAAATATGAAACAGGTTATTAGGTGACGAAAACATTATATTTAATGAACAGTTATGAAATATGCTCTATGTTTATTAACATAGCATTTTATTTGTAGTAACGTTACCTACATATTTGGTATTCACAACGGTTACTTGGAAGTGTCAAGTAAATTGTATGAATGGAATTATAAATTGTAGTGTAAGTTGTAAACCTTGGTATTACATATGCATGATGTTCTACTGAATTATAACTCATGTGAGAAAATTTATTTATATCGTTATATTTATATATAACGATATAATTTATTTTTGATATAACGTATTATTAATTAAAACAACCACAATATCTCAGTTTGAGTAAGCGAGTAATGTATTTCGGTTTAAAAAACAAAAAAAATAACATGCCTCCAAAAAAAAAGTTATGAATGGTTTCTATTTGAGCTGTTACATTTGACGTCACAGTGCTATAGGCTCACGAGAGCTTTACGAGATCATTCACGTTCAAATAAAAACTTTAACGTTTGAAATGTTGATGTTGTTTGCGTGAGAACAGGAAACATGCGTGCCCGCGCAAATAAACGGTGTCAAAAACGCAATGTTGTTTTAGCGGTATTAAACGTACAGCCTCGCATTAGCCACCAGGTGCGAAGTGATGATGGCAACTAAATAGCTAATTATACTAATATAAATGCTGAGGTGTGTTTGTTTGTCCTTCTTTCACACGGTAATTTCTGTACGGAGATAGACGTGGACGCAGAGTTAAAAGGCTGCTTTAACTCTGGGTGCCATTTTGATATTATCTGTTTACTATAGCGATTAAATGCGGCTATATCGTTGCTAAGCCGAAATATTACTGCAAATTGAGTTGGTATGATCTTCTCTATATACAACGGAAACGGATTTAACCTATCTAATCTCTTAGCAAAACCAATATGAATAATATACAAATATACACAGCGGAATGATGCAGCTCATTTCTAATTTACTGAAAATTAACATAGTGCTAAGTTAAATCATATACACAGTGGAATGAAGATGAAATTGATTCCTAATTTACTAAAATAAACATAGTGCTAACAGTTAAAAATTGGTGTGATCATCTCTATAGAGATAGCAACCGGATAAGGCGATACAATCTGCGGCGCTGTCAATCAACACGGCGAGTGCCGCTGAGACGCGCAGCTGCACGGCACGCGAGCCGCGGCTAAACGCCCGCCATTACACCACACATTGTTATTATAGTTTCATAACATCGTGTGTGTTTAGAATGTTGTGATTGGTTTACACAAGATCATTTTAGTACCGTCAATGTTGAGTGTTGACTGCTATTTGTTTTATTTGATTGTTTTTTTTAAATAATTGAGTATGCTTTTTATTTTATTTTATGATAGGTGAAATTGAAATGTTATTGCAATGTTCTTTGATTAGTTTGAGTGCCGGTGAACTTCGGAAGCCATGTAATTAAATTTTCGCTTAATTGTGCATAGAGTACTAACTTACGAAATTTGGGAACTTGGTAGAACTTACCCTTGCTGTTGCAATAAACACAACATTTTTGTGACAAATTATGATGAAAACAATTTATATTAGGTAATGGAGACATTAAAATTGTACACGATCTTCTAGAGTTATTTAAAAAGTACAATAAATATTTAATGTACAGCTAAGGATTTAAGTACCTAAGGAAATGTATTTCATTATTTAATTTGTTACTAATTTAAAAGTAGGTACGAAAGAAATTCAATGCGTAAAACGATGATTAATGATGATTAGTCAATGAAGACCACACAAATCAATAACAGCACTAGTAATAGTTGGGAAAACGCAATATTGCTCCACGTATAATAGTCATAAGTGAAATTATTTCTTAGAAAGTCAAATGACATGTGATAGGAACTGTCACTTGGACGTATCACATGACAAACTGGTTTGTTGTACATTACGATAGAGTTTATCTGTATTGAGTAACAATAGGTAATCGGTCAGGCAGTATCGGGCAATATTTCGCATTACTGACTTGATTGTTTGCACCAACTTGCAATGCAACTTTATTGCACATTGCAGTTAAATATTTATCTGATACCCATTTTTACAAATAATAAAGCCGTGTTCTTATTCATCCAATATTATTGTTTTGTTAACTGTCGTCCTTACGATACTCTACATAGGTATTTATGATCGTATTTAACCTTTTTTCTTATTAGTTAAGTAATTGTTTATATATTTTTTTTTTGATCGGTCTAAAACTTTCCTAATAACAAGTTGTAAAAATAGAAAATTTTGACTACAAATGAAAAGTAATCAAAAGACTTAATAATAACTTACTGCGTAAGTTTTGAGTCTTATTATGTCTCTACTTATGAAAAAAGCGGACAATTTCGAACTAAAACTTCATACTATGCATAATATTACTTATGGACGCAATTGTAGTACGGTTCTTAGATTGCGTTACGTATACGCAACAAGAGCTTAATTGTTAAAGTACTGACACAGTTTCCTTAATAATATTTGTAAATGTTATCATTAATTAAGGCGCACCTAATGAAAATTTTACAGCTGCAGCGCTTGATACTTCAAGCGCTGCGTTGGAATATATTATCATTGGTTTTCTTTTTCCTTTTTTCAAATAGATTTGGAAACAATATATTAATATTTCGTCTAAATCCACAATTAAATGTTTTTATGACTAGCATTAAATATTGTTGTAACAAAATACTAAGCAATTAACTCATAAGATAAAGACTATAAAATGTTTGGAAAGGGTAAATCACTTTGCACTTTGCTTTCATTTACGATATATTAATTGTAGTATAATTGTCGCTACTAGCACGGGTCATCAAGATTTAATGTATGAACAGTTATCAAAAACAATTATTTATGTTATTATTTTATCTCGTACACAAATACAAATACAACAGGAAAATGGTTTAGTAGTGTACTACGTGACTATAGAGCGAACAGATTTAGGGCGCAGGTGATTAAGCCAATGTGTACCTACTACCTGTATTTCGTAAACCAGCAAAGGCACAGATTAAAATAATTATGATTATACAAACAATTACCTGCTCCAGACATGATAGCTTACAACATAGAGAGAAGAAATACAGTATGCTGGGTGTAACATTCCTTTAGTTCATTGTGAAGCATGGTTTCTAAATAAGATGATTGTATGTAATGTTATAATAAGATGAGCTGATGATGTCTGAGCATTTTGATGTTCGAGGAGACGTATTATTATTATTTTTCTTTCTGAAAACACCTAAATTTATAGGGTTTTCTAAACACGACTATTTTCTTTGATTTTTAGAGAAATATATATTCAATCTTGTTCCCAAATGAAATTGAATTATAAGAAATAATTATGTACACAAATGACTGCTTACTTAAGTAAGTAAGTACTAGTCGAGTAAGTACTCGACTCCTTTGCTAATTTAATTTTTCCGATTTCTTAAAATCGTGATCTGTCATACTGGTCATATTATGGTCATAATTTTAAACTATTATCAAAGCCATATTATATCACCGTGTTAAAACATACCTTGTAAGTTTGTACACCGGGACTTCTGATGGCATGTCTTGTGAGCTGTGGTCTGCGTAAGTATATCTTACTGTTACGTTATAACACGGTTGCCATGTCCACGGTGCCAGAACAAAATTGGATAAGCACTTAAGATAGCAGTAGGCGTCACGTCTCGAGATATGTTAATGAATGTGCTTGATAAAAATATTACTTGTGGCTTAATGTTAGTGGACATAAACGTGTCAAGGGCTAGTATCCGTGTTTGGTTGCATTTTATTATAAAATGCATTTAAATGAGAGGAAAATTTGGAATTTAGTTGCTCTACCATTATGTTATCTTTACTGCGATATAATGTTCCAATGCGCAGTAGGTTGTCATTGATATTTATTTACTGCGGTATTTATGCTACATACCAAAAGCATAATTAAAATTGACGACGCGAGACAAGCAGCTGCTCAACTGAAATGGATTTGGGCTGGTCATAATTACCGCTTATTTGACGACCGATTTGTGAAAACCACCACACAGTGAGTATCCAGTAGAAATTAATGAAATGGATCTGCGATATATTGGTGACAAAACATTAAAAAAGAAAAGTAATGACAGAAGATCTTTGTACAGAAGTGGGACATACGCTATTAAAAATGGATATTACCATCATAAACCTACTACTGTTGAAATTACGTTATAAAAACTCTTGAGCCATGGGGAGTTACTTAAGTACCGTGGGTCCACGATAACAATCAGAATAAAGTATTTCGGATGGCGCTCGGTACTAAGCAAAGAGACGTAGATTCTATAAGATACCATCATTTTGAAGCATTTGTATTTTATAAAATAGGATGCCTTTGACGCAAATCCTACTAAGATTTGTGTTTTTGGCAGGAGTCCATTGTAATAAGACTGTCATTTAGACTTATAACTGCGGAATAACGTTGTAATTTGAGAGATTTATTGTTGTCCATTGATTTATGTGTTACTGATAACGTCAACTGGATTTATAACACACGTGGCGCCCATATTTCTAGTTTACCGCGATAATATCGTACATTACGACGTGGAATTAATAAAATATTTATTTTACGAGTTTTTAATTAATTAATTGCTGGAGGACTTTAGAGGAGGCGTCCGTTTACCGAAGAATACTTCATGACTGAATTATTTATTCATAATTATGAGAAGGTTTGATTTTTTTTTTATTTTAAGGGGTTTTTTATTAAACTTCCTGGAAGAAATAAATAAATTTTAAATTACGGCGCATTATGGTATTTTGGGTAGGTATAACATTTAGTACCTAAACCTTTTCCCAACAAACGTAGTCTTATAGTTATTAACCCGTGGCTCAACCGACTATTCCAACAACCGCTTTATGATTTATTATTGAGCAGGTATAATTATATTTCTGCTATATTAATAGGATTGGTGGTATTCAATTTAAATACGCGTTTGTTAATATTGTTCCAAGATTGCACACTTAATTTTCATCGAGAAGTCAATATTGAGAGGTGATTGCTTGCTAAAACGAAGGAAATATTGCATAAAACGAAGAGATTATAATAGAAAAGCAAGTCTATAATTGGACTAATAAACTGGAAAACAGTTCAAATGCTATATTCAACTTGCAAGAAATTATAGTGTATCTTTTTTTGTTGGATGTATAGATAATCATGACAATATCAACCTTTTACGCCCACGAGACTCACGTCAGGTTGTATCTGATTAAGGTCAATACAAATGAAATATGTAAATCTGATTTTTCAAAAAATATTATTTCTTTACCTTATTAAAATAGATTTAAGATATTTCTATATTTCCTATTGCTCACCCAACCGCACGCTTATCCAATGTATAATTTAAAATATATAGCTTTCGACTGCCAAGTAACCTTAAATTTTTCCGCTGTCTGTGGTTGGATTTTTCCAAGGCGAGGATGACGAATATCTAGTAATTTTTAACGTAAATATAGTATTAGAAAATGTTTAGCAACCGATGTAAAATAATTATTTCTAAAAGGAAAGGAACGTTACGTCCAAGGATATGCTCTACTTAAGGTTCAGTTGCACTAGGATTACAAAATAAAATACTTTACGTATTAGTACGTCAGTTTTGAAGAGAAACGTCATATTAACTGATAAGTTATATACTCCGCTCTTATCGCAATATTTGTTTACGCTTCCGTACAGTTCCACCGCAACGATCTAAACATTTCAAATAGTTCCGTGATTGTACTTAAAAGGGTGTTGTACAAACGTATGGATAACTGACATTTTCCTGTGACTTTGCTCGTTACTCGCCCTCGTCCTCACTACTCTATGAAGGGTCCAAATTGCATACAACAGATTTGAATACATTAAATCTATGTGTCATTAGATTTTGTCGTCCGTTCTATATTTTTAATTAAAATATGTTTCCCTTGTTTTTCTTTCGTTATTAAAATATAAAAAAAAATAAGATTCTAACTTTTTAAACGATCTAACAACAACAATCGTTCCAAAAACTAAATGTAAGCAATAGGTATTTCTCACACTTTCTGTATGTTCTAAATTCATATGCATAAAAAACATTCGTCAAAATTGTTCGTTTTCTCCGCGAGGCATTATCAATAGTGTCGGACGGAACAGTGTTATTACGAAAATTCGCTCGAGCATATTTGACAAAAGGGAAAGCACGGAATCGAATAGGCATCTGTGCCATTGTTTGTTAGCACTTTTACCTCCGTGAAACACGTTGGCCATTGTCGTTCGATTCCTTGCTCTTTTCTGCCCATTCAAACAATAGTGCTGATTGTTTACCACCACAATTTGATGGACAATTAGTAAGCAGGCGATCGTGAGGCACATTATTTGATGCGGCTTCTTCGTGCCATTCTCGGCATAACGGACTCCTCGACAAAATGGCGCCATTCATAACAATTTATATTCAAAAAGTATTTATTCCTCGAGCATGGTTATGTTAAACAAAATGCTGGTTAGCGGGCAATTTAAAAGCCAAATATTGATGTTTAGAACGATAGTCATGTTTATTTGTTATTCAATTATGCCCATTATTGTAGAACTTTTGAAAAAAGGTTGTTAATAGACCTAATCTGTACAGTGAAATAGGTTTAACTTGAATGATTATCCATGGTTAGAATCCAAAATAGAATGGCGTCCGAGATATTTGTCACAATCTTCTATTTTGCAAGTGGTTTGTGTGTTAATATTGGCATTTCGCCCATAACGGTAAACGATGCAACTGTGCGTTTCAAACACTAAGTAAATTATATTACTCACGACAAAAACAATATTTGTAACAATAAATATGGATTGGTATTCCGTAGGCAAATAATTAGGCATGTAATTACAGTCTGACACAGCGGTTAATTGCTAACTCAACCAAGAACAGCCTTCGTGCGAAGCTATAACAATTGAGGAGTGGGTGACCACTTTTGTGTAGCTGTTCTCATGCGTTTAAAATAGAAACGACCTATCAATATTCTGTACGCCAATTCAATTCATTTTATGATAAAAAAACTGGACGAGAAATACAACTTTGATTTTGCTAATAAACACATTTTGGTAAAACATTACAGAAAATAATTTAAGGAATACGTATTATCAACTACAAATGAATATCAGAAGTAAATATAAATCATGAGTTGTAGCATCCCTACGCCGACCGCGGCTAACGATATAATTGTTTTTAGTGGTTGTTTACAATCCAAATGTTACGAGCTCTGCATTCCAACACGGTACAAATTAGCTTCCATATTTATTCTGACATCTGTATTTGACATTTCAGTAAGCCTGCTGCTGGCAGTGATTTATAAGCCATAGGGCTTGGCCACTTTTCACGTTTCCTTAAACGGCCAACTAGACAGAGATATATCAAATATGTCACATTCGATCCCTGCACCTTTATCATCGGAGTTCTTTGTATTGTTAATGTTGGGGACGGTCGTGCGTAAAAGACTTTCAAGGCGAATCGTCCTCCGCTAGTCATACTTATTGACAATTGACAAATCCGTGTGCGGAAAAGCGGACTGGCATACTACCTATAGAATATTCATTTGATTGATGGACGTGACTTGACGAGGGTGCTTGTCAATGAGTCTGATGCTAAGCGGACAACGCCAATGATTGATTTCTGTTATTGTTGGAGGCCGGTTCTGGTAGCGACATGGAGAGACAAGTTGTTTTTACATGTCGACGACCTTAAAGGCACAGAAATAGAAAAAAGAGGATAGCGCTATTGCTAGTACTTGGGGCGTGAAGAGTGTATAAGACAATGCGAAAATGTATTATTATCTTTTACCCATGGCGGTATCTGGCTTTTGTTATGGCGTTAAGTTTTAGAAGTGAAGTAGTAACTTAGATACATTGATTCAGTATTCATTAATGTTTTAACATCTTTTAAACACGCATGTTTTTATTTATCAACTGTGCTTTTACTTTTGCATTAGTAAATCAGTTAAATTAATTTTATTTTCCGAACATTGTGTTACTCATCTTATTGGCAGATATTAATTGCTTATACCATGCTGAACGACGTTCTTAAAGTTTATCTGCGTAATGATTCGTTTTGTTCTAGTGGGGATACACGATATGCCGTAAATTATTTATAAGTCGATCTGTTTGGTCGGAAATTTCGTGAGTGGCTTCCTGCAGAGTAATGACATAACATTACCCGTTTTTGTATCACTTGCGTGTTTGAATATGGCAGAAATTGTATAATATTGTCTTCCGTAAACACATCGCGCGGAAAATCCGGAACTGGGTCAGTATTATTAATTGGGCCGACAGTTTAACGCGATCAGGTACCTCCTGAATACCATGAAATGAATATATTCAGTTCTAATGAAAACGTGCGCTCTATTACATATTGCGAGAAGCGAAATGCGATGCCATTGTTAACACAGTCGACCACCGGCCGGATATTTGCAATTGCAAATTGAACTATCGATTAATTTCAATACACAAGTTCCGACGTTTTCGATTACTCAGGGCTATATGTCACGAACTTTTTACGGTTAATAGCTTAGGAAATTGAATTATTTGTCACTATGGTATGGAATGAACGTGGGTGGGTGTTTTTTAACATGTAAGCTCCATTTGAATGTGGATTGTACTTGTGCGAATTGGCATTTTAAATATTATACACGTGATTAATCTTCGAAGAAACTGAAATTGAGATACGAGAATGCTTCCTAATCAGTAATAAAAGTATCGCAAATTATAATAAATGTCAGGACAGGCTATAAAATATCTTTAGAGGATGCCAATGTGGGGATACAGTAATGAAAGTAATAAAAAATGATATTACATTATTGCCAAAACATAAGCAACAAAGTCAATCTAAAGGATAATTCAAAGGGCTCTTACGAAGCAATAACAAGGTAGGTTAGTTTTATCATCTCAGGTGCCAATTAAGGTGTATTCACCCCAGTTGAGACGCTTTCCTGTCTCGCAGGCAACCATTAACTGCAGGGGAAGAGTACGAGATGGGGGAAACTAAGAAATTTCCCCCGAGGGAGCCTGCACACTCGTCTGTAACGGATTGCAATTTGTTTTGTTAACCTATGTTGTTCATTGGTAAACTACCGGATTCTGTGACACGCGTATTGCTTAGAATGTACAAGCTCGATTTTTTTTGTTTCGTAAAGTTATAGTAATAAGGATCTATTTTTAACTTTTTTGTTTCTGATATAAGCGGCTTTCATGTAAGAAAACCTGTAAATGTAAGTGAATATAAATATGATTCTATATCTTAGTAGCTACGACGTTAATTAATAATTATAATCAAATAATAATCATAAATGTATTATGCACCAAAAGTAATTGCCAATTTGCATCACTTCACTAGCTTCGAATATAATTATAGAATTTTCCATTTCAGTAAACAATTTCAACTTTAATGAAATTAAGCTACTTGTGTGTATTATATTAAATTATTTATATTATATTTGTTTATAAAATGGATTAAATGGTGTAGGATTGTTCGTGAGATGTTCACATAAAAAAATCGTTGTAGTGGAAGTAACTTTGTAGTTGTACGTATAGGTGTGTAAGACTGTCTAGGAGGGTTCGTTCCGGGAAAGGGAATGGGCGGTTGAACTGAACACGTCAATGAATATTTGATAACACTCGCCGACACACGCTGTTCATAGCTTTGTTGAAAACTGTAATATCACTGATTGACGTGGTAATGTTTACATCTTTGCCACAATTACGAAGAAAAATAATAAAAGTAAGTAAAAGTTTTCCAATTTCTCAATATTATCTATTAATCACAGTTGTTAATTTATATATGTCTAAAATTGATGTAATAATTAAATTTTGCGATTATTTTTTAAACATTTAACTCTTTATTTAGTCCATGGAATAGGTATGTCTTTGATTTTGAGTCCACTTTTCTAGAAATAAAAACAGTACCATTAAACAATGCCGTTACAGTTTGTTAGACTACGACTTTTAATTGGATTTTTACGTAACGGCTTTTAGAATGAGTTTTGCATTTTAAATGTACGAGGCACAGACAACCTACAAAAATCAAGCAACGGATAAATTAAAAATTGTTCACTTAAAAATGAACTCTCCAGTTACTCAATGCAACAGAAATATTTTAAAACCTTCCAATGAATAATGTTCTCTGTGCCGCCGTAAAATTAAATTAGATACGTTTAAAATCAATTTTACTGCCGCCGAGCTTGTGTGTGAATGAGAAGATATTTTGCATTCAAATCCATTCTCCGAGAGAATTGAGCCAACAACATAAAAGCGAAGACAGCATGAAATGAGGCTTAAACCGGGTATTTACGTACTTGATTACCTTTTAAACGAACCGGGTGATATATTAATCATACATGTATTCGTATATCTATGGAATAAATTATTGCCGAATATAATTCCGTATACAATTTAAATGCTCGTTAATTATACTTTTTGCAGACGTAAAGTGCCCGTGGGCTGGCGAAATTAAGCGCTTCATTTTAGTTAAGAGACTGCCATTATGATTTAAAACATTTTTGTGGTAACGCGGAGTTTACAGTGAATGTATAGGTAAATAGAGTAGCGACTAGACAATTGCGTTTGCAACAGTATTATCGGTGGATCGAGAGGCTTCTTCCTATTTGTAGTTCGTAGTAAGAGTAACTATGTTATACAATACCATTAAGTTAGAAGTGAACCCACGCAGGTAAAATTAGAGAGTATATTTTGCTCGCATTTGTTTTAAAAAGCTGCATGCACACGGCCTTTTAACTTTATAGAAAATGTTTTAATATATTATGTTCGTAGTTAGCAATGCACTCGCCAGTTTTATGACACATAAAAGGCTTCTCTGGACATTATCATTACGTTACATCAATATATTACAAGGTCGTTGCACGGCGTTTAAGAGATTTACACAATTATCAGGCAAGATGTGTGTGACTTTTAACACGTGTCGTACGTTTTTTTATTAACGACTGGGCTATTAAGTATTTTATGAATCGATATTAATCCGACAATTACTTGCGCACATGAAAATAAAGCTATTTGTACAAAGAATCACACTTTGATATGTCATATAAAAATCGTAACACTAATTGGGCTCAAAAGTGTTTATTGAGATAAGTGTTTCAAGTTACTGAACAGGTTTCCTGGCGAATTAGAGTTGGTTGTTATACCGCCTGGTGCCCACCTATCGACTGATCTTACTTTCTATAAAAGGAAATCGAAATTATCTTACTACATGAAGCATTCCGTTTCTCTCAGTAGTTGAGATTATTATTGAATCCTCGCTGACTCAGTTACTTTTATTACGTTTTGGTTTACAAATCCGTAGGACGGTAATGTATCGGGTTGAGTTCAATATCCTGCGAGCTTTTGTATTTAATCATATACCTATATTCGAGGTCACTTGAAAATATATTATCTTTATTTATATTAATTTGATATACCTTATATTTATAGTGGCACATGCAGTTAATGACTTTACCGAGCGTGCAGTACATACCCGTTCTCTTCTGGCGAATGAAATCAGTTTTAAGAGTTTTTGGTGTGATGGGAGTGCGTCCCTTCCATCACGTTGAGTGCTACATCCGATTATATTAGGATCATGCTCAATTGGCCGCTCTCACCCGTCACCGAGTCAATCATCCAAACGAGTACCAACTGCTCCATTTACGGGCTCATTGTTTTGAACACGACCTGACGGACCGAAATATCCATGTTTATTGAGTTGTCTCCGTGGCAGGTCACAGCCACAAAATTCGATTTCCTGTTTCTATTAGCGAGCCAGTGGCCACGATGCGTCTAGTTTTATCAAATCGATGCACATAAAGGAGGGACGACGAAATTGTTTCAGTAAACTTTGACCGCAAACACTCTCAAATCTCACTTTGTTTGCCGACAAAGGTTCTTAAAAGGTTCGACGACCCCGCGTAAAATGTGGTACGTGAAAAAACTGCCGGTGACGAGTAATGGTGGACGGTAATTCATTCGGAACAAAGGAAGGGAGCGAACGTTTCAATGGACACAAAGCACGGTTAATTGCCAAGTGGCAATGTATCTAGTTTGCCTTAGATGGAGTCAGTTCTTCGCCTGCAACGATATAAATAGCGAGGCGGACCGGGCCACAGATATAAAGTGGACACCAGTTTTAGAAGTGTTTGCTTCTATTCCGAACAAGTGTAAATAAATCTAGCGAGTGACTTTCCTTTCTGTCGGCCATGTCGCCTTGTCCTGTCGATTGATGTCCCGAGTACGAGCATACGAGCATGTAAACATACGAGCAAACGAGCACAGCGCACCGAACATCGAGCATTCGCGTTAATCACGTGGCTATCATTCATAATTAAATTAGCTGCTTACACGTCGACAAGCGGAAATAAAATGTATACACGCCGCTCTATGATAATTATTTCATGTGTATATTATCCATATTTAATTTTCTATTACGACAACAAAGCTCCACAATACTTTTTTGATTGAATGCAATAAATGTGTTTCAATTATTAAAATGTATTTTTCTTCTCATTTATCATGTTTCTTTCAAACTCAAAACGGGTCATGTTTATCACTGTTGGCAACATGTATTTACACTGATTATAATTAATTAAAAAATGACACGTGGGTTATATATCAATTGTTTATGTAACAAAACAGAAATTAATATAAGTATTTACGCGTTTTAATAAAATAAAAGTAATTTAAGGATGCGACAATGAAAGTTGTCTGACTCGCAGTGCATCAAATGTATGCGTAATTCAATAACTGTTCAGTCACAACTAAACATATGAGATCACTCATTAATGTCATCGTCATTAAGTGATAACCTTTGGTAATATTAATTTTGTTTAAAATTCGGTTTGTTCGGCGACAAACATTTGTACATTAATTACAATTGTGTCAATGTGTGCTTGGTGTAATGATGGTTTGGGAAAAAGTTATTGTTGCAATAGTTGTCTACTCGAAATAAGCATAAATCACTGAATAAGAACAAGTTCATTTCTATATATATGAACATATAAAATTTAATAGTGCCGTGTGTATTTTTATAGTTTGTGAACCGTGTAGTCTCGATTCGATTATAAGGTCAAGTAATCGATTTTATGTGAGTTTTCTGGTTTAGCAATATTCTTGTGTTTAATCCCTGTCACGTATTGGGACACAAATAAGTTCGGAGAAGTAGCACTAAAATCATATTTACTCTCTCAGGTATACCTACAAGTAGGTATGCACTTAGTTTAGCAAGAAGTTAAGAAAGTGTAAATATATCCTACTTTTCACGATAACACGCGGCAAGATATCAGCATTTGTGAACAATAACATTGTGACTTGTGATTCATTGTGAATTCAAGTGTGTGAATTGCTTAACGTTGTAAAGCAACCGTCAACTGTTGTAAGGTAACCGTCTATAAATCTCCGGGGGAAATCTATTTAAGTAAATCAAAGGAAACAATCCGAAACTAAGAATAGACATTATCCTCCCATCTGGTGGATAACCACGAGTGCCGCGACGAGAGTACGCGGTGCGACGCAGTGGAATTCTGCGGGCCCTGTCGCCCACCCAAGCGTAACCCAAGAGTTAAGTTTCAAGTAATATTCAATTGCACCGAGCCATGAGACACAATGCGTAAAGGGTAGGCAGGTAGCCACGTGTCCTCGCTCTGTGGTCACGTTTCTATGTGTCGGTGAATTCCTTACGCATCGGGACAATTTTTTCCCACGGCCTTACGTTCTACCGAGTGCTAACCAACGCGAACAACTAGCCTAAATATCATGTTCTCTTGCTCTCAATAAGCATGCTAGAAAGAGATAAATGCTATATCTCCCCACAATGCCTAATTTAACATGTGAAGTTAATGCAATAGATATTGTGTTGGGCCATATGACCGCTGTTGAAGCAATTGTATTGTGAGTAATGGTTTTCTTAATGTCATTAATTCTATGCGCACGGAATGATATAACACACTCGGGTGCGCGCATACACAATTTGATGCAATGTAATAAGCATGGCGCAAGCCGGTGGCGATGGCGAACCAAAACAAATGGACGCGACACCGTTACACCACTTCGCAGAATTAAATAAAGTAAAAAAGACAGTAAGCAACGGTAATCTTTGTTCGCAGCCTAAGGTCGAAACCCCGACACCGCGGACAAGCAGCAACACGGTAAGCCACCGCGGACACGCCAGATGTAACACTCAGATTGTTCGGTAGTAATTAAAACTATGCCGCGACTGAACGCTAGGCAAAGTCAACGGCCGAATGCATAACGCAATAACGCAACAGATTTTATCTCGGCCAAAACAAGTGCTAAATGCGATGCGTGTAAAAAATAAGTGGCAAAAAGTCTCCAGAGTGGTGCCGTGTGTGCTTTAAAAGGATAATAAATTACCGAAGTCGGTCGAGCGTCACCTTTAATGCACCCACATGGCACAGTTCTCTTCGGCGAAACCGTTCGCCTGCTTCTAAACAATATTATAAATGTGAGTGCGGTGTGCGGTGTGCGGCGGCATTAATAACGCGTTTACTGCACACAGCGGCACAAACAATTACAATTAGACCATGGGTTCACTTAAGACGTACAGTAATTAGTCACAGCAATTTAAAACTAGGGCGGACGAAAGGACTTCCCGATGATTCGTCAGCTCCACGTACGCGCTCGGCTTGGACGCGTGAGTATATCGAGCGACGCGTTCCACATCAGAATTGGATCAGGTCGGCGCCAGTCCCAAAGGACTGGTATTGACGCCGTCAATGGCAAAAACTCGATACGCGGAAGCCATCTCGATTCTATAAAACATAAGAAAAGGCAAGTTTCTCTTCCAGGAATTCTTGAAGCACATGTAACCATTAACGTAAACAACAAAGCTGGAAAAAATAAGCGGTAACGTAGCTATTGTGCGTCCGCGCGGCGAAGACGGAAGGCGGGAGTCGTGGGAGTGAGCGCGGGAGCGACCTGCTCCGCCGCGGGAAACTTCGCTCCGTGGCCTGTTCACATCGCCGGCAAAAACTAATCGGTACCGATTCAAACGCGCTGCACAATATTCACATACATTCATTAATAATGCTATACATGATCCAATGATATGTCAGTCGACACTCAAATTTAATCGTTGATTAAATTTGATTTGCGTTTTGTAGACAGACGCATCGGCTGAATTAAATATGTATTCACTTTATGCGTACATACATAAAATCTCCGGTACTTTGATGTTGAGGCGACTTACGAGGTCTTTGCGAACATATTGACAAAACGATCAAAATATTTATTACACTTATAACGAAGTGCAAATCATAAGATGCAACACGCATTCAGCTAAGTGTAATATTGCATAAACAACACGATTTCATTTCGCGTGTAATAATCATGCTCACCCGTTGTCGACATCAAAGACGTCGGCTACAATAAAGTAGTGGTATGATGGCTTCAAGAATGAGAGAAATCAAACTTAAACTATTTACTTATAATGTGAATGATCCTAAATTGGATTTCACCTCGTATAGTTGTTAAATGTTGTTGATAATTGATGAGGTGTGTTTGTGTGTCGGGCAGGTGCGTGATTTCGGCCGTGCGGCGGCGCCTGCGGCTGTGCTACTCGCGGCAATGTCAATGTGAACATCACTATTACACGGCCTTGCTGGCTTCATACCATCGTTTACATCATTGTGCCACTCTATACTAAATGTTCATATTTTTTGTCATGATGCAAAATTTATTTGTATTTCCATTTATTTACTTTTAATTATACGCGCAGCTGTATTTAAAAACGCTTCAACAAAGTCAATACGTTCCGGGTATTGTTTTATTATAATAAGTTTTTATTTTTGCTGCGTCATTGCTTTTTTTATTCCTGCATTTATCTTTCACTTATATTGCAACGTCATATTCATGTTCTGGGTTTATCGACTGGTTTCAATAATTTCGAATTCAATATGTTAATTAACAATTATCCGTTATCGTGGCTGTTTCAGTGTTGGGAGGCTTTTTAGCTACTAAATTATTACAACAATATTGAAGTAGCCAAATGTTCCCTAGAATAATGACTTGTGTAGGTTACACCAGCCTTTATAAGAGATAGTTTAAATAAAAATAAGCTACTGTAAAATTACAATCTAGAGAAATTACATGCAAATGATAACATATTTCTAAAATACAATTCAAATAAAAGTTTTAAAACATTATATGCAACATAAAAAACAAAAACAACTTATAAACACAAATTCAAGTTTATAAACTGATGTTTAAAAGAGAATGCTCATTCATAGTATCGGGAAAAATATCGTTGATCCCGATACCGATACTGGTTAAAATTAATTATAGCATTTTCTATGGTTTGTCCTTAAACGTTTTCCTGTTTTATCCCGGGAGATAGGTTTTTATAAAATAAAGTTATTATCATTTTATATCTTATTTACAGAGCCGAAGACAAAAAAACATTATTGCACTTTAAGTTCATTTCCCCAAGAAATCCTTACACAAAAAAGTAGGTTTCATCGAGGCACAAAAATCTTCGCACCGATACAAAATTTCATAGTAAAATGGGTATTCTCCTTTAGAAGCTATATTGCCAAAATAATATTGGTATTGGAAGATTATTGAATGTTACGAGACTGAAATATCATCCGCAAGAATGTGTGGAACGCATGCAAAGTTTACATTACTGTCTGCATTGTGTCCACAAGAAATGAGCTGAGCGACGACTAAACATACGTATTTAGGAGCCGTATATACAACATCTAAAGGTTGCATGTACGTTTGTACACATCAAAGGAAAACGAGATCAAAGCATGTGCATTTATTAAATCCAAACCACTTTAGTGACAGATCCTAATAGAGTCAGTCATAATTTTACATTAACCTTTAGACTCAAGTTGTTTATAATAACTGCTGATTACACTTTAAAGTTAAGAGTCCGTTCTCGGCTCATTTATTTTGACTTCAGTATCAAAATGCTCAATAATTTAATTCAAAATGTAATAAGAAGTCAACACGTTAAGTATACCACTTAGGTTAATGTAGCAGGAAACATAAATTCATAGAATTATTTCGTTTACATTATGCTTTTCTCCTATCATGTCTTTTATATGTTTTATTATGCCCAATATATTATTATCTAAATGAATATTATCAGAATATCTATGGCAAGATATGACATCCACTAGCATAATCATTCAGTCTGGTTTCTAAAGACTGGATCTTATAGAAAAGCTTTATTGAATGGAGATGAATAGAGGAAGCCTCAACGTAACGATGTGATGAGCTACATTATACTAAGCCTGTGAAATAAGTTACTGAGCATTTAATATTAGTTTTAAACATAAAATGGTCTTTGGTTGTTGAGTAATGAGCCACAACAATTCAACAATCGCTCCTTGAATGTTCATTTGCATAAAACTATAGAAATGTCATTAACACAGCTGGTTGCGTTATGATCCACTGCACAAAGAACTTAAAGGATTTGCGTAAACCGGTAGAATAAAGTACACAAAGATACAGCACAAATAATTTATGTTAATGTTGCTTGTTCGTACATAGAGTAAAATGGGTTTAATGTTAGTTTGAAATGAAAACATGTTGCTTTCGAGAAATGTTCCTCTGAAAAAGTTTCTTCATAAACTACGGTAGAGACAAAGACAATCAAGTTGCAATTTTCTACGCTGTGCGTGCGACCAAAGAGTTTTTTAAAGCATGTAAAAAAAAAAATTGCATTTTTTAATGTTAATTGGCAAAAATTATGACATTTTCTAGACAGGGGTATGCAGTAACGGGGACGTGTGCTCCAGTTAGTCTACTTCGCGGTAGACGTGTCTGGTCACCGTCAAATAAATTTGCCGGACAGTGTGAAAGAGGTCAAAAAAAGTATTAACTAGATTTGTGTGCGCTATTGCTATTTTTACACGAGCTACTTTCGACAATGCGTAACGCCGATTGTCATCGTATTTAACCGCCGATTGTTTTCTATTTGATAAAAATCTCACTCGATTGTTAATATCAATAAACAAACTATAGCGTTTGCGCCTGGGATACACGCGCACGCGATCAATTGTACTCGAAGCAATGATTTCATTTATCCCATTAATATAATAAATCGGAATGCGTGTTCTGTTTATTTGTTGCTCAATCTCGCCGTCACGATGTAAATGATTGAGATGAAACTTTGCATATGGATACCATTCCACCATATATCATATGTGATTCATAACTCCGCAATATGGGGGATATTCCAAGGCGTAATATAAATCAATTTCGATTTTAGCCGATACATTTTCCTATGCTGAATGGGGAATGTAGGTTCGCTTATCGAATTTGGAAAAGGTCATGAGTGCTTAGAACGGGCGCACTAGTCGCGATTCTGACTTGTAAAATACTGTAAAGGTCAGTAACGGGACTGCTGGCGGGTGTTACTATTATGACAGCTGAGAGATTTGTGCCAATCAGGAGATATGGACCAAAGAGGTCAGAGATATATAAAGCAATATACATCATTTCTGAATATAAGACACGACAGAAATAATTTTGTATTTGGTAAGTAAATGTTAAGAAAATTACCAAACAATACAACGAAATATGTTGTAATTTATAAAATCTTTAACGTTGCAATAGCACTAAATTGGAAATCGAGGATCTTTAAGAGCACAGAGCTGAACTCGACGATAAGTTCATGAACCTTTATTCGATAACCAGATTGCATAAATAACGTGTTAATGTGTAAAAACGTGATAAATACAAAAACATGAGCATGTGCGCGCCAAAAGGTCCTGCACAATGAGCGAAGGGACAACAGGCGACGATAACTCCGCTCATAATATTTACACAAATCGTAATCTCGGCCACTAATGTTGACTCGTCCGTCTAATATCAGTGGAAATATAAAGTGTCTATCCTCCATAGCAATTGCTTAATTACTAAACATTGTAGGCTCGCAGACGGTTCTAAGGTTTTAGACGTTTGTGCCTATTTTTCGTCGCTTGTAAAAGATTTCAACGCAAGTTATGGAACGATTTAGTTTGTGACGCCGTAAATCTGTTGATTCTCATAGTTTTTCATAACATATTGCGAGTTTGTTTTCACAGTATGTGTTTGTTTTGATAGTTTTATACATACATATTGTATATGCGAGATTATTGTATTGAGATATCGCAATCTGTTTGAAGTAGGTAGATTGATTTTTGTATGTGAACTAAGGAAAAATTGCATACATTTATAACGTTGTTGATATTTCTTTAACTAATGTAATTAAATTATAGTGGTTATTAAGTCAAATGAATTAGGTGATTGTAAATATTATAGATAGCCTTATCGGAACGTATTTAACAAATGTAGATCGGACAAAGCCATCTAGGATGCTAAATTACAGTATTGATGCAAACGATTAAAGCAGAAAATCAATTAGCGACGAGTGACCACTAATTAATGAATGTGAGTAAATAATAACCGATAAAGTAGCCTCTTTGACCCAATACAAACAGTGACATAGAAACCGTTTCGAATGCAGCAAGCCGCGCGACCTTCGTTCAGTAAAATGCGGTTCGCGATCTCCTCTCGCGGTATAAATCAGCTGGACGAGGTTCCTACATAAATAAATTAAAATTCAACGCGTACTCACCGTAAACAGACGGCCGTATTGAAAATAAACCGATCACCTCCAATGTGCTGGTCACAAAACAATATAAACAACACAAAAACCAAAACTGTCAAGCGTGAAATGAAAGTGTACGCGACAAACGAACGTACGATATGTCAAAAACACCACTTTGTAACACGTCGTTGGAACTGTGTCGGACGAGAGAAGTTTCGCTGCGGGGAGCGAACGCGGGTGCGTGCTATGCGCTCGGCGGTCTCGAGTCGAATGCTAACTGGCGGCTCGGTGCAGCGATCCGTGCTCCGCGAGCTAGCCCGTGTCGCGCGACTTCGCCCGCGTCGACTGTCGACTCGCAGCTCCCGTGCCGCGATATATTAAAAGAAAATTGCATCTTAATATGCATATAATCGGGGATCTGGCGGCATCCGGTGAGCAGAATCACCAACGCTACCATTGTCTGAGATATTTACATTTATTGACATGCTAATAGTCATGCTTTGGACTTGTATACGCGAATTTACTAATGTTTCAAAAATTGTTTGAATGCTCAAGTTGGATTGTCATATTTGACTCGAGAATGCTTGGTATGCCTTTTGTATGTTTTCAAACAAAACTATTTAATGATGGTCGATGGTAATCATACATCATAATATTTATTAAACCTATCATATAAGGAAAAATAATTGTATATTATTTTGTTGTAAGTTATTATCCATGTCATAAGTTAGTTTACGCTGGGGATTTAGGGTTATAACATTTGTTTATCTGGGTCAATTTTTTTAAACAATCAATATTGTTATTGGTAATTATCAATAGAAGCGAAACAGTTGCTAGGCTGATTCATGCGATCGGTTATATACATACATATATGTACGTATATACACATTGTGTAATTGAAAGGAGAACTCTGATTTTTTATGGTAGTTGGGGATCTCCTTTAAGAGGCAAGAGATGAGAGGAGTATGGCGACGATTCAGTGGAATATGCTTTTTTTATTTCTAGAACTCACATATCTGGCATTCTAAAGGAGTCTCTAAGTTAAACATTTTAATGCTGAAAATAATATGTCATATTAGACTGAAGGAATAACCGCGGTCTGTAATTTTTGTGGCCGCATCTATTTCTAATACCTCGACACATGATCAAAACACCTATGCTTATGACTGTCTAACTTACGGGCTATCATTAAAAATACATGCGTTCTGCATTATATATTCAAAGATAATAAATTGAATAATTCATTGCAATTTTGTTGTATACACCTGCATACTATTAAGCAAATTCGATAAGCATGGTAATGATATAAATACGATATATTTATTCCGAACATGAATTCTTAAAGTTAATAATCAAATTTTTATTTTTATAATTGTTTCGGAATGCAATTTTGCGAGGCAAGTAGCAGATATCGTGTGATGGGAGAAAGTTTGGAATGTTTAAATTATTTGTTTTGCATAAGGAGAAAGATTAACCCCTCGGGGTGTACTATGCACCTTATACAGGCTGTGGATTATACTTATAATATTTTTCATAAATAAAATAGCGCGATCATGTCTGAATACCATTGAGGCCTTTAATTTTTTTCATGGTATACGCAAAATCTCCCGACCGACAAGCCAGCGTTGACTATGGGCTAAGCTCCCAATCGTACTTTTGATCGAACAGAAGTCCTATACTGTACAGTGGGCGTATAAGGCTTGATATACTTTTTTAAATTTATATAAAATTACACAATTGCAAATGGTTCCTTTGGGATCTCTCGCGGTGAGACATAATGTTGAAGTCATTGCTCTACTTTGTCAGGAAAGCTTTAAAAACCGTCCCTTGTGATCCAGAGGCTTATCTCAAAGGGAATACATTCAGGAAGCGACATCAACGTTGTTTACGTTTATTGAGAATTGAGATATTCCATATGTGTATGGAATATCTCAATTCTTCATCAAATTTTGCATATTCTGGATTTAACAGTGACATTTTTGAAATAAAAAATATATAATTGGCAGTTTTGTTTAAATGAAATGTGGTTATAAATATATTTCAATATTTTTTGGTAGATATGATATTCCAAAACACGCACAGCGGAAGACTGTTTGATGATGGGGTCGAAAAGTTCTTGATTGGAGGCCAGGTCACGTACCGTAAGTGCAGCGTCGGACGTACACCCACTCAGATAACATAATACAGGGTATGCAAATAATGCTAAAAACGACGCTTTTTACGAATTTGTTAGTCGCATTGAGGCTGTATTTACTAAAACTACCACCTGGCTTCGTTTTCGGTCGAAGCCTGGATATACCTGGTATAACCTACGAAAGCCGCATGGTGCATGCCATTTACACATTACTTTCCACTTCCCAAATCGGTGTGGAAACGCATAGGCCCATGTTCAGTCCTGGTTGAATATAACAAGGTTTAAAGATGTCTAAATATGCTAAACTAAGTAGTCTAAAAGTAGCAATATTGTGTCGTTGATTCGAAGAAAGTGATTTTTATGTAAATGGTTTTATTTTCAAAGATCATGCTTATCTATATTGATGAGGGCACAGTCGAGTCCCTGCATTAAAAAATGTATATCTTAATCATCTAAAAATATTTTGTATATAAATTATTTTTATGGTGTAATTAACTACTGAAAATTGACGAAAATTGTCAACAAGCTGTTGACTTTTTTTTTTACTTTTCAGGGGAAATATAAACGCCATTTGTATATTATAAAACGTTTTAATTCCGATAAGATGTAACCTTGTGCCTTATTGCGATAATTCGCAATGTGATAACGTTCTTTATGCCAGGATTTTCCCACATAAGGAAAATGAATTAACTTTTGTGTTATCTTTAACTATTTACAGCATGTAAAAGTTGCATAATTTGTTGAGTGATGTTGAATGTCAACCGTATGCTCCTGAGGTCAAATCCTAGGTCCTATTGTAAGAATTTTTCGTTGCGAAGTATAATTTTTATCATAGTTTTAAGTACTTAGTAATTTTGGTCGGAAAATAGTGAGCATAATTCTTCCGAAACACGTGTAAAAGTCCTGGTTCACAAGTGGCAGAGCCTTGTGGTGGCTCATTAAAACTACGGTACAAATGGGTCGGCTCAACCGTGTAGTACTGCTGTCTCGAAAAAATGTCGCAAAATAACAGCTTTCTTGTTGCATTTAGTTGAGCGAGTGAGATTGTTGAAGACTAGAAGTTCCGTGCAGATTATAGAATTTTAGGTTTCTTGTGATATGGTAGTACAGCAAGACTCTACCACTTACAATGAGCATAAATATTATGTTTGTCAGTAAAAGTAACAATATGATTTCAATATAATCTAAGCCAGACTAAGTTTTGCTGCCAGAAGGCACGTGTAAAGTGTCTATCCATCATTGGAATTGTTAGCTTGTAGTAGTATAAGATTGTTAACACGTAAATGCCATTTACAGAGCTTTACTTCACATTAAGGGAATTACCTCGAGTACATAATTCCCGATGCAATTAACTTACATTATCGATAGTGATTTGATTGATAATGAGAATATATTTTAGTGCGTAAGGCTACTCATTTTCAAGTATTATTCTAAATTATTATGACTACTACTATATCTACTACTGGTAATGAAGACTAATTTACTAAATAGGTATATATTTTTGGCAAGCCTTTGACCAACTATTAGCTATTATAGATTTAGTCCGTAAGTTGTACCTATATAGTTTTAACGCGAGATGTTTTACCTAGCGCTTCTCTTAACATGAATTCTAATTGTTAAACTTAGTACTCATACCTTTGTATATGTCCTGTTCCAAAACTGTAATTGTAACGTCTTGTAGTTGTATAAAGTTGTTGTTAAACTTGGTCACCGTTTTAATAGTGCTCAGATGCCTGGGAGCCTTTTCTTCAGTGTGAACTCCACAGACTAACCCGTGCACTCGTCAGCGGAACGCGAGATATTTATATGTACCCACATCTGGGCTAATATTGCTATAATTTTGTTTTGTTTAATTTTTAAATATTTCTTATACGTTTTATGTTTTTGGCGTTTGTGACATCATTTACCGGCCTTGCGGAAGATCAGCGTTGGTTTATACCAGCATATGCTGAGCCTGAGCCGTTTCGTTAACAAGCACTGTTATATGTATATTGTATGTAGAATTTAAAGCTGTATTTCTTGGCTTGTAACGAATAAATGTTTCTTTCTTTCTTTCTTTCTTTCTATTAAATATTTTCATGTTTTGGAAAGTTATTCAATATTGAGCTTTACAATATCGTCTTTTGATGTGTAGGCTGTAGCCGTATGAACAAATAACCTTTATAAATTATTTTCTCTTATTTCATTCGTTTTCCCAATAACTGTCATTGTCACATACTGTGCGATATTTTTATGTGTGTTACTGTATTGGTTACTGGTACAATATTTTAAGACTCAACCGACAGTCAAACGCCTGGCATCAATTTTTACAAAATTAAATAAATCTTTATATGCCTACCTATGTGTTATCCTTGACCAGGAGGTATGCGACGAACGTAACGTCATGAAATAATTTCATCACATGTTGTAATTTTCTTTTCACAAAGAGTAATAATAGATGCGGTAACAAAATGATTGTTATGTTCAGTTGCGTGAAAGTGACAATATCGCGTTAGCAATTTTTTTCTTTACGATCGCACATAAAAATACATTCTTTGGTAATGAAAGTTAAGGTCATTTGTTTTACGTTATTACACATCAGAACGTTATTTGGCCCATAAAATTGACCGCGACATGACTTATATTTGTGGTGTACGAAGATATAAAAGAGAAAGGTGACGGTGTATTTCATCAAGTATGTTAACTTGATGCTAGGTTTTTCTTTCCTCAGTTACTGGTAAAATAAATTTAATTAATTTTAGTTTGAGATTTTTACCCTTATAATATTTTTGTAGCCTATACAAATATTTGTCCTGGTAATCAAATTTAATTGACGCAGAAGTCGAGCTCTTAATCGTTGCACCAATCGTTTCATAAGTGGTGCTCGCATTCATGGAACGTTTAGGCACATCTTTTGGTCTGGTTGCTTTGACGTGTGGGTTAGAATAAAAAAAATGCTGTTTTATTTCAAGAAGGAAGCTCACACTCAGTCATATTCAAAGAGGCAGCAGTTTGCAAAGGGCGATGAACCACACTTTGGGCTACGTGTAAAAGGGCGCAATTAAGCGCTGTTAAGGGCGAACGATTGAAACAGATTTGTAAGCAGAAATGTAGAGTTGAAAAAGTTTTAATTAGTGCAGATGTGAAAAAGTGTGTAAAAAATTACGCGTACGCGTAACGTAACAGACTTGCGTCTGTAACAAAATTGAATAATTGAAAAAATGTGTTCATCGTTATTTAATTCAGTATTTTAAACAGAGTGTGACGTAGAAGCTAACTTTACATACAAAGTTTTTACGGTGCATTCATAGAGTATAAGCAATAAATACACCTATCAATCACACAGTACTTTCCTAGTGGTAGGTCTCTCAATGTGGGAGGCTGTCTGGGTAGGTACCACTGCAATGTCTATATCTACCGCCTAATAGCAGTGTAAATGCATTAGTGTGTTTCAGATTGAAGAACATTGTAGCCAGGGTGAATAGTTATATATATTGAGAGTTAACATCTTATGTCCTAGAATGGCGAGCGCAGTGGAATGCCAAGCATTGCTTTGTAATTCATGGTGTTGTTTGGTTTTGCCACTGTTCATGAGTGGTCGAATCGCTTACCATTAGGTGAACGGTATGCATGTCTCGCCATTCATTGCAATTTAAAAAAGTTATTATAATAATAGCCTCTTGTTTTATTGATAGAACAAGAAATTCTTTTATCGGTATCTACAAATTACTATGCGGGGTGAAAAATTTGCATCTTTTCTAAGATTATTACGCCCATGACGAAGTTTGACATGGTATAAAGGTATCGGAAAGAATACAGATAGCTACACATATTAAGGACCAATTGTGTAAACTAATTCTAAAGTTAACTGGGGCGTTAAAAATCTCAATCTCATACATTTGCAATTTCAAATGTATGGCCAACGTTTTTGTCAAAAAAGTTAGTGTCAAAGTTGGTTTATGTACGAGTAAGAGGACTATAATTTAATAAAACGAGTTAAATTGTTTACGTGCGTACTGCCAATGTCGAGCACGGACGGGTGAATCGGCAGGTTGTGTAATAAAACAAAGTTTGAAAAATCTATATAGTAATGATTAAAGAGGACACAAAAACTTAAATAACGATCTTTCGAACCTAATAAGTGGCAATCGAATTTTGGCCGAAATTGGGTTACTATTTGAGAATGAATCGTGTAATATTGTAGTCAAACTTATTCCCAATGCAAAATCAAAATATTGTTGAATTGATGAACTAAAATAATTTAGTACGTATACAAAAAAAACTGTAAATAAAGTTTAACTTTTAAATGTATTTCGTTAATGCGTCTAACCCACGCCGCAAAACATTAGAAAAACGTTCCTTATGTAACGGGTAACTCCTAAGTACCGTAAATACATTAGCCGACAAACAAGTGCATAATTAAATAAATTACGTGCTTCTAATTTATTGTTTACTCTGTACTCTACTATAAAGAAGTCCATTTTGCAAACCATTTTAAAGTTGTGCTATACTGTCCCAACTTCCTGCACCGAGAAAACTTTTTAATGAACATCTTTCGTACATCTGCACTCATGAATAATAAGTACATTTTAACAAACAATACAATGTTCCTTGTGTATTTAAAGCGTAGTTTCTAAAAGCTAGGGTGGTAAGGAAGTAGTTTCAACAATGTTATCGTGTTTTCGTTTTTATTTATTTTTAGCACTATCTCTTTATTAATTGTATTTTCGTAACAATATGAGCACGTGTGTAAAGGTGTAGTTACTCTGGCTACTATGTCCTTTAAACCGGAATACAAAAGGGCATTTAAACTAGTGTTAGGCGGGTGAAATAGACATAGCGGCGGCACCTATTCAGGTATACACATATGAAAAATCACATATGAGAATCTGGTTCCGAAATAAGCCATCTGGTTGCTCTGTTTGTATCATTGAACAATATTTGACTCTTTGATGTAAAGATATCGTTTGTGAATTAACAGTGAGTTTCTGTGTGCGATTCCAATAAATATAGGTAAGTATTTTAGTTCTGGGATTTAAGCAAGCAAGCTCTAATATTTTTCTAGTTTCGTTCTAGTAACAGGTTCGAACAATTTTGAGTTATCTTCCGTCGTTTCCACTCTTAACGCACGGAGACTGTTAGCCTCTGTCTGTTAAGGTAATGGGAAAAAACAGTTTTTGCCTATAATTACCTTTTCCCTTTCGTTTATCGTATGTCATTACTTCCTAGAGTTCGACCCTTATTGACAAAATTATCGAATAGTGTGTGTACAGGATGTGTATTTCTTCAAAATTGATTTTGATTGGTTCATTGCCTCGCTAGGCATATTGATTTATCAAATTCTAAATATGCAGTTTTAGTTTTGATCAAAATAGGGCTCGTGACTCTCTTTAGCATTTTTCGATATATCTCATAGTTTCGATTTTGGCCACCCACGCTCACTTTAAAAATTCATTATATATACTATTTGTTGGTTTTTAAATGTTGAAAGAGTGGGAAGGGTTAATCGACATGATACAACGGAAATCTACACTGTTGATTTTCCATTGGAGTTCATTACCTTAATAGGTGATTGTTCTCCGTGTAATGATGATTATTCCCGAGGCACCGTCATTATCCCGGAATAAAACCTCTTATGTTAGTCCGTTAAGCAAAATGTATGCAACAGATGTTTACGTTCTTTGCAATATAAAAGATACACGAGTTTTGGAATTTATAATACATATATAATATATAATGTACTTTTACCTCTGCAATACTCGTATTACTATTATATAAAGCACTCTACAATATCATAAAAACTCAGCAGAGCTAACTTATGAAAAGCTTTTTAAATGCCTCCAATATAAGTATATTTAGTATTATTTAAAAACGTGCAACACAGTTTTGAATGGCTAGGAAAGTAATCTTCTAAGTCGCAAATATTAACTAAAGAAGCCTAAGTTTTACTTATGTTTAATTCAGATTCATTCATTCATAGATGTTGGTTTCACCCTCTGCTGTTTAGGCCTCTTCATGTTTATGAAAAAGTAAAATAAAAAGGTTTGTGTGAGGGTTGTCAGTTTATGATATTTGACATACGTATTTTCGTCGAGGGAGAGGGAAACTTACAGGTACTCAATAGCCGACAAACGAGACGTGAGTGACGTGAGGGAGGGATCCTCTTTATTTTTATTTTATGTGCTATTATTAGCTTTGATATTAAATGTATAGGTGTACGGATTATACATTTATTTGTTCTAAAATTAATTGAGGAATAAATAGTACAGACAACCTTAACTAGCGACCAATTGGCGATTTCCTTAGTTTTAAACACTCATAAATTGCAATCGATATTATTATTATGCAGTATTTATCATATTTGATATATTGGCTATTTCTTATGTTACGTAAATTCATAGCAGATTAAAAACTATCAAATTTTTCTAAGATAGCCTTTGAGCTTTGTCATTTGTTTTGAATGCTTTCTGTGCCGATGTTAACGCTGGCTAACAGGAGTCGTAATTGTGTTATACTGGGCGGGATAAATAAATAAATATAAATAACACCCAACAGTCACATACACAGTCCTGACCCCACACTAAGATTGAGTCTTGTGTCGTGGGTATCAGGAGCTAGGAGAGACTTTTCGGTCTCACAAACACCCAGACCCGGAAGAAATATTTGTGGGCCGCACAAACGTTTCTCTCGGTGCGGGGATTGAACCCGCGACCTCTCGTTTTACAGGCGGCGTCTAACCAACTGCGCCACGGAGGCTGTCATCCGGCTGTCGTCTGGATAGAGCCTTTCACGATAAAAATATATACAAAATATCTTTTATTAGTCGTCATTGTCTTTTTATTCATTCATTGAATATATAGTATACAGATGGAGGGTAATTTAGTTGATAACCATAACATGCTAGATCCTGCTTATGTTAGATTAGGATCTTCAGGACGACTCTTCAAAATTGCGAGAAACAATCTAAATTCATTCAATGTCTAGGCAAGCACAACAATCGCCATTGCTGGTTTAACAACGTTTGTAATCATTAATCTACATTGGAAAACTTATGTGTGGATTGAAAATTTGACATCGGACTAGCGAACAGACTAATAAATTGTATACGACCGCAAAACCGCAGTCGCTACTGTGGTGTACTAACATCAAAGTTTCTCATACAATTTGAGAGTTGATTGTGTCTAGCATTAGCAAATTGGCCGATATTGACAATTAATACATACGATTTGTCAATTTCCATTTGAGTAATAGATTTTGGGAAGTAGGTAGATGTTTCGTTTTATTTAATGTCTATTGGCTTTCGGGATTATGGCTTACTGACTTATTTGTAATTTATAAATCTCAATAACATATAAAAATAAAGCAAACTGTGTCAAGACAAGAATTTGATAAGTTCGGGATTCAAGTGATTTAAATCTAGCTATTTTTATATTGTGTTCACCACACTATATATATTTTTGAATTTTGAAATTCTGCTGCGGAAAAATGTTGCTTACGCAACCCGCTTACTTAACCTGGGCATCAAAATTACCTATTATTTACAGTCAATGAATGCGTCCATGCAATAACGAGGTTATCCAGTGAATTAATATGTTTTAAAAATGATAAATAATAAGTAAATACGGTAACACACATTGCCCGGGCCCCATTATTTATATTAAGATGCAAGTCTTGTGTCGTGGGGACCAGAAACTACGAGAATATGTTTACAACATGCATTGATTGGCATGGTGTTTATGACATAAATCATTTATTTGGATTGTTTTTATTTTGATCAAAGCAAGTACTCTGCTTTGATCTCAATTATTTTTATAAATTCGCATTAATGTTGGTCGTAAAGAGCATGCATTATCGTGTGTATTTTTTATCTGATTGTTGTTTGTCAACGTCGAGCTTTCTGGCCGTGCAATTCATATAAATAACATTTTATAAAAATTTTAATTGATGTGCAAAGGTCCAATGAAATCCCAATATTTAAATACTTCTCAATAAGAATTTTCTGTTGTAAAACGCCTTTTATAAATCAGATGGTTTGGCTGTGTCGCTGCTATCATCGATGTAATGTCAAGTTACAGTTATCGATGTATATTTACTTGATTGCCAAATTCATATACGAGTAATACATATTTAATGCATGAGTATTACTTTGGTGCCCTTATTGCCTGTTGTTCTTGAGGAAAATACAACCGAACTAGGATAAGTTCGGTTGTATTTTTCGGAGTTCGTAAAACAACAAGCGGCTTTCCTGATAATGATTAATTATCACAGCATTTACATAGCTATATACTCTGGAGGCGTAGATGCGTGTTCGACCTTTGAAAATGGACGTGAAAAAGGGGCGCAAAAATGTATGGATTATTGGGCCATCCGAAATTAGGTAATTTGGAATATTGGGATTCCGGTATGGCCGTATTCTAGTAAGAAAAAATAAGAAATATGTTTTTAAATATTATGCAACAATAAAATCTTATACCTATACATATATAATTTATATTGTAAATTTAAGATGTAATCGACAGAGGAACTATTTTGTAAGAAAACCGATAGTACCATAAACCACAATATCTCCTTCACGGAGCCGGTGGTAAATATCGTAGAAACTTGCAGACGAAGGGCTATGTAAATTTAAAATGATATGTGGGTTTCAGCGGCAATAATTTGAGTTGGGTAGAAAGTGAGTGTTTCGCCTTGTAATGCGACGGTGCTGCTTTGGCCAGATGTCACGATTCCACTTTCATCCATCATGGCCGATTCAGCCTTTTGTAAATACATAAATGCTATAGTTTCTCTAATTTTGTCGCTGCCATAGCATTTGTTATTAACATACATGCGTGTAAGTGAATGGAACTTTCATACGAGCAAAATTGGAATATTTCAGTCTCGTGCTTTTGAACAGCCTGCGTAATGCAGTTGGTTTTACTTCGACTGTAATACAGCTAAGGATTCGATCAACGCTACGGGATAAATGTATGTGTGATCCACAGAGAGAAATTCGTTTCATAATATAGGATGAAAATTTGTTAACATTTTTCTATATATTTAAAAGTTCGTCGCTTCTTTAGATGGTGAGTCAGAAATAAACATATGTACATACATATTGAGTATATGACAACAGCATAGTTGATTTTTATGGTTGCAAAAGTTACTTAACATTTCATGACTCCAAATTCGACATCCACACTATCACCACAAGTGTCCCAAAACAGGTTTAAAGTATTCCCTTTATGGAAAGGGCTGTGGACTATGCTATAAGAATTTTACGATAGCATATATAAGCAAGCTTGCATGCCTCCTGGGATTTGAACCTTCAAACGAGAAAGCTTAGATTAGCCGGTTCACACGCGGCCGACATAAATACGCAATCTAATAAATGGTGTTCGGATGTCCCTTTGACGTGGAGTTGTGGTTATTATAGTAACAGCTCGCTTTGCAATTAGACTGAGTAAGCAAATGTCAGACTACGGTGCTTGGCTAATATTATGCAATATGATGATTTGGAAAATTTCGCGCCTAGAAAACATGAAATTATTGTTGCTTGACCACTTTTTTGTGTAATTTTAATGTGATATTGGTATTTTTTTAGAAATTTTATGACTGAGTGGTGTAACGGGTAGTAACTGGCTTTCTATGTTAAAATTCCGTAGGTTTATAGATAATAATTTTAGATTTAGGTATTTATATTTTTAAATATAGATGACACATACTTTTTTGATAATGATGGTGTTTTATGTATAAATCAAAATACGGCTAATATCATCGTATTAATGCTGGTAATTTCGTATGTTAACATAGGACAGCTGTCAAATAATTTCAATGATTTTGTGGTATAACAAAATTTTATTATATTGCACACCATGAAATCACTGAACACGTAATACTTACGAAAACCTATTATAGTAATTAAAGCAATTTTCGACAGCTTATTTATATTTAAATTGATTTACAAACTTAAATATAACCATGACTGTAGAATTTCTAACATTTTATTATGAATATTGACTGCATTTAGGTTTAGGTTAAATGAAATGTATGATCACAGAAATTCGTCGTAGTTAGGTATTTATCTTTTTTTACTGCTATATGTGGCGAGATGAGCATGCCATTCGCCTAATGGTAAGCGATACGACCGCTCATAGGCAGTAACAAAACCAAGTAACACCATGAATTACGAGTACAAAGCAATGCTAGGCATTCGACTGCCCTTGCCATCCAAAGAGAGCCAAAGATGTTAAGTCACAATATAAAACCTATAGTTACTCTGGTTAGAATGTCCTTCAAACCCGATCACAATAGTGTATTTATACGGCTGTTTGGCGGGAGAAATAGACACTGTGGTCGTATGTCTTTTTATCCCGCTAAACAGCCGGCCTCTTACATATGAGAGATTTACCACCTGTTAAAGTTTAACCACAGAAAAGCAAAATTAATAGAAAATGCGGGTTCTTTCTTTATACCACCGATGTTCAGAAAATAAGACAAAATCTCAATAAAGTGTTTAAAGAGTGAATGATGCTAATGCACAGACATGTAGACAATATTCGCACATCCGCTATCAACTACTCGCTTTACATATATGACACTAAGACGCTTGCAACAACTTTATCATGTGCATAAAGTACAATTTTTGCTAAAGCGCTCCTCAATCTTATCTTTAAGCTTTTAAAAACGGACCTGCTTTTAATTCACACCGTTGCCGTATGGATTGTGATTAAATTCTGCTATAGAAACAGTTTCCCATAACTTGTTCTACAGCAAATAACATCTGTAATCTGTATCAGCACATATACGTCCCACTGTAGGGCACGGGCCTACTCTACTATCGACAGTACGATTGAGAGTGCTTAAGCCATATAGTCCACCACGCTGGCCTAGTGCGGGTTGGCGGACTTACATACCATATAAATTCTTATAAATCGCTATGGTATGCAGGTTTCCTCTCGATGTTTTCCATCACCGTTTTAGTGCGTGGTGATTGACTATGAATACACAATATGTTAGTTAAATGGAACCTCATCTATATAAATAAATGTGAACCATTTCTCAAATATTTTTACGTAAATTTTCTTTATCATCATTATGATCAAGAACTCTCAGAAATCTACTACTGGGTCACGGTAAGCCATCACCTAGAAGCGCCACTGAAAAATAATCTCGCTTTTTCTTGTCATCATCCGCTCAATATAAAATACAAAATTAAATAATAAATACAAAAAAAAAAAAGAATTTGAATCAAATATTTCTGTTTTCTTTCAAATCGCTTGACCATAAGCAAGTGATTTCGAAAAAACGCTTTTGTGTACAATCCAAAGAAACTGATTATAATAGCTTATAAATTGTGTGCAACACCAAGACAGTTATATAAGCTGAATGAAACGGAATATATCATGCTTGATGAATTTTATTAAATTACACCATGGTGTGAAACGTGCCAGTATAATGCACAGTCTCAATTACCAAGGGCGAACTCGTAAACCTGTCAATTTGTCAGCGTCACCCTTCACACATGTTTGTACAAGGACTGTGATAAAAGAGCTTAGGGAGAATATAACGAACATTATCGTCCTGTAATGTCAAGGACTTGTGTACCTAATGGATTTTAAGAAATCCTTGCCGATTATCAAGACGATTGATTAACCTAACAATACAACGTTGATCTGAGTTACATGTTTGGAATAGAATTTTCTAGATTATAACCATCATAAGGCGTTTAGGTTATTATGAGTACAAATAAAAAAATATTCATCTACTCGTAGAAGCAATAAATACAAAAAACTGGCAAGTCCGAGTTGGACTCGCTCACAAAGGGTTCCGTACCATCATCTATAAAATAAATCCTAAAAATTACGTTTGTTCCTGTTTATTAAGATCAAGTTGAAAATTGCTTAAATATTACGTTTGTTGTATGGTTTTATTTTACTATATTTATATTTCATCATTTATTTTGAAAGTTAATATACAAGTAAGTAATTATTCTATGATTTTAAGCATAACGTGTTCATAATGGTAACACATTATGAACACGTTTATTGTATGAGGACCCCCTTAATATTTCCTTTTTTTATTTTCAGTTTTTGTTGTTATAGCGGCAACGGAAATACATAATTTGTGAAAATTTCAGTTTTCTAGCTATTACGGTTTATGAGTTATAGCCTAGTGACAGACAGACAGACAGCAGAGGCTTAGTAATAGGGTCCCGTTTTTAACTTTTTGGTACGGAACCCTAAAAACGATTACCACGTCGAACAGCTAACATAAATCACAAAATTGTTTGACCTGGAAAAGCAACATAAAATCTTATCGTTTACATAGGCATTATGTGTCGAACCATGAACCGATTAAAACTAAATTTCTATATTAATATACAGTGTCTATTTGCACTATACACACTTAATTGACTTGTAATTTCCATGTTGTGTACAGTCGCCGAGCTAGTAATACGAAAAGACAAGGTCAATAAACATTGAGTGAAATGACACATTCATTTCCATAAAAGCTTTCATTTAACAAGCAGTAGGTAATGTTAGGGGATTTTATTAAAATGTTACTAGAGATTATCATGAAATGCTTTTGAATATGTGACAATAACAATGTTTGCTATCTTTAAAATAATTTCTATGTTTATTGCTACGTGGCGATTTGATTGATTAATAGCGAAAAACTATGAAACAATTGAAGTCTAGTGTACTTACTTACAATATGGATGTGTACATATTGGCATTAATTTAGATATTACAGCTACCGTTAAGAAAATTATAAAACTTAAACTTAGCGTATAGATACACAATGTTAAGTTCGTGTAGGCGAAAACCATGTGCAAGTGGGAATAACTGAAGAAGAAAATATTCTTGGATCGTGTTTCTTAGAAAAACTACGAAGAAAACTTTTATACTTTGTGGCAAAAGTTGAATAAGGTGGTGAATGAGTAGAATTTTTAAGTTGGTTATTAGATACTTTTCGTTTGATATCCATCTTATATCTATATCCATCTTCGAGCAGCTGGTTCAGAATCAGCCTTAATGAATTCATCTTCATTCAATTCAGAATCAGAATTCAGTATCAGCCGTGATACAAGAGTCCGCAGGTCCACATTGACCACCCATGCAAATCCTAAGTATGAGATCCACAAATATTTATTTCGATTCCTGGTATATTAAACCGAATAAAAAATCAAGTGTAGTTTCTTACACTCTACAAAGCTTATATAAATTATAAATATGGGGTCAGAACTATGCGTGTCATTGTTACATGTGTTTATGTGACTGGCTCATGACCTTAATGAAACTGCTTGTAGTATTTTTATGACTCTTCAATTCCTAGAACGCAAGATCAGTAGAGTTACACAATATCTAAGTATGAGGTAAAATTTCGGGTGGTAATTTCTCGATTTATTGTTTTCCCATCGAATGATTAAACTTAGACTAGTTACTGGCACTTAAAGTGAAAGAAATGGTGCGTCAAGTCATACAAATAATTCATACATACGCTCAGGCTTTTTTCCTAGAAGTGGTAGGCAGATGTGCAACCAGGATACCCACATTCCCTTGTATTTTCCGTCTTATGATGTGAAAGGCGTGTGCGAGCCTATCGCCATATCAGGCAAATTTCCTAACTCCTAGCTGATAATAGAAAAATTAAATATCTATTTGCCCAACCTGGTATTCGAACCCGAAACCTCAGCGTTGTAATCGTACCGTCGTAAAACTGCGCCACCGAGGCAGAGATATACATAATAATCCTAATATATATTTTTTATATATCTATATGGCTAGACACTGATCTATTAAAATCTACAATAAGTCGGTCCAGTGAACTATCGTTTAAATAGTCTAGTCAACAAGTTCAAAAACGTGTTAAATAGACATAAAGCTCCTAAAAATATGTGCTATAGCTCATTCGATTCGGAATGACGTCTAGAAAAATGATTTTTAAGGGTTTATTAGCACATAAAAAATTGCGATTGTTATTAACAAAATAAGATTTAAAAAAAAGGTATTTAGTTTTTCGTTAATAACTTTTAAAATAATGATATTTAAGGAATTTTGAAAAAAGAACCTGAAAGAGGAGAAAATTTCCAATAAAAAAGTCATAACTCCCGGAACTCTATCTATATTATTTATAATTTTTTTTAACGCTGAAAATAGGGCTCCGCGAGAACGTTACGGCATAAGCTCGCCGCGTAAAAAGCCGGTATATCACCTAAAATAATTTATTTTTAATATTAAATAACAATTTAAAAATTTGAATAAATTATAATGTAATCTAGACACTTGAACGAAAAAAACCTCGGTGAAAAATAATTTTTTTGTCGATTTTTCAAAAAGTTACACCATTGTTAATGAACTAATTTTTTTCCAATCTCTGTTTTTATAAATTACGGTATAAAAGTTTAAATCATCATCATCATCATCACATCAGCCACAGGAAGTCCACTGCTGAACATAGGCCTCCCCCAATGATCTCCACAATGACCTGTTGGAAGCGGCCTGCATCCAGCGACTTCCTGCGACCTTAGTCAGATCGTCCGTCCACCTTGTAGGCGGGCGTCCGACACTTCGCTTACCTGTACGTGGCCTCCACTCGAGAACCTTTCGGCCCCAACGGCCATCGGTTTAAATAATTGGTCTATAAATTTTTCGCTTCGTGGAGCTCTTTTTGTTTAGGTACTTAATAAAGTTATGCAAAAAAAATGTATTAAAGTTAATTATTTTGTTAATTATAATTTTTTTAAACTAACTAAAAATGAAATTTCTAAAAAATGTTATCAAAAAAATTGTTTTTTGGTAATATATTATTATTGCTGTTTTTGCACCTAATATAGGTATTAATTAACATTGGAAAAAAAATTTTTACGTCATTTGTTAAGAAATTGTTTATAAACAAATAGACTATTTTGGGATTTTTTAAAATTTTTTTTTTACTATCTTATAGCATAGGTGAAATGATGATTTTTAAAAAAAAATTTTTTTCTTAAATATTTTTTTTTATTGTGTATAATCGTTTTTTTATATTTCAATTGTTTAAATAATTAGTTAAGAAATTATTTTATCCTTAAAAATCATCATTTACCCTTTTCAATGGAATAACAAAGAAATATTTTTTTTTATAAATAATTTAATTGTTTATTAACTTAACAATTTGTTATAAACAAATAATATTAACCGTTATATTTATTTTCGAAAACTTCAAAAAATTACAAAAACAACCATATATAACAAAGTTAAGAAAAACATTTTTTTTGTATTTTTTACAATACTTTTAAATATTATACAATAATTAAATTACAGCCGTTACATAATTTGTCAAGTTAAAAATTGTTATAACTTTTAAACTATTAGAGATAGGGTAAAGAACATTTAAGTCATTTTTGTAAAGGATTTATTTATCTGTAAAATGAATTCAAAATCGATTCTGTAACTATTATTTATCACTTGTTATAAGCATTTATTTATAAAAATTTTAGATTTTTTTTACATCTTTTGAAATTCCATAGCTTATAAATTGTTAAATAATATAGATACAGTTATGGACCCAAGAACTTTTTTATTCTGTGATAAAATATCTTTCTAATTACGCATAAATTAAAACAATATCCATTTTTGTTTAAATAATATATTAAGTCAAATTTATACTTACCCAATTTATATTCTAAAAAAATATGTCTCTGTTATTCCATTGAAAAGGGTAAATGATGATTTTTAAGGATAAAATATTTTCTTAACTAATTATTTAAACAATTGAAATATAAAAAAAAACGATTATAAACAATAAAAAAAAATATTTAAAAAATTTTTTTTTTAAAATCATCATTTCACCTATGCTATAAGATAATAAAAAAAAATTAAAAAAATCCCAAAATTGTCTATTTGTTTATAAACAATTTCTTAACAAATGACGTAAAAAAATTTTTCCAATGTTAATTAATACCTATATCAGGTGCGAAAACAGCAATAATAATATATTACCAAAAAACAATTTTTTTGATAACATTTTTTAGAAATTTCATTTTTAGTTAGTTTAAAAAAATTATAATTAACAAAATAATTAACTTTAATACATTTTTTTTGCATAACTTTATTAAGTACCTAAACAAAAAGAGCTCCACGAAGCGAAAAATTTATAGACCAATTATTTAAACTTTTATACCGTAATTTATAAAAACAGAGATTGGAAAAAAATTAGTTCATTAACAATGGTGTAACTTTTTGAAAAATCGACAAAAAAATTATTTTTCACCGAGGTTTTTTCGTTCAAGTGTCTAGATTACACTATAATTTATTCAAATTTTTAAATTGTTATTTAATATTAAAAATAAATTATTTTAGGTGATATACCGGCTTTTTACGCGGCGAGCCTATGCCGTAACGCCCTCGCGGAGCCCTATTTTCAGCGTTAAAAAAAATTTATAAATAATATAGATAGAGTTCTGGGAGTTAGGACTTTTTTATTGGAAATTTTCTTCTCTTTCAGGTCCTTTTTTCAAAATTCCTTATATATTATTATTTTAAAAGTTATTAACGAAAAACTAAATACTTTTTTTTTATCTTATTTTGTTAATAACAATCGCTATTTTTTATGTGCTAATAAACCCTTAAAAAACATTTTTCTAGACGTCATTCCGAATCGAATGAGCTATGGCACATATTTTTAGGAGCTTTATGTCTATTTAACACGTTTTTGAACTTGTTGACTAGACTAACTGTATCTATATTATTTAACAATTTATAAGCTATGGAATTTCAAAAGATGTAAAAAAAATCTAAAATTTTTATAAATAAATGCTTATAACAAGTGATAAATAATAGTTACAGAATCGATTTTGAATTCATTTTACAGATAAATAAATCCTTTACAAAAATGACTTAAATGTTCTTTACCCTATCTCTAATAGTTTAAAAGTTATAACAATTTTTAACTTGACAAATTATGTAACGGCTGTAATTTCATTATTGTATAATATTTAAAAGTATTGTAAAAAATACAAAAAAATGTTTTTCTTAACTTTGTTATATATGGTTGTTTTTGTAATTTTTTGAAGTTTTCGAAAAAAAATATAACGGTTAATATTATTTGTTTATAACAAATTGTTAAGTTAATAAACAATTAAATTATTTATAAAAAAAAATATTTCTTTGTTATTCCATTGAAAAGGGTAAATGATGATTTTTAAGGATAAAATAATTTCTTAACTAATTATTTAAACAATTGAAATATAAAAAAACGATTATAAACAATAAAAAAAATTATTTAAGAAAAAATTTTTTTTTAAAAAATCATCGTTTCACCTATGCTATAAGATAATAAAAAAATTTTTTAAAAAATCCCAAAATAGTCTATTTGTTTATAAACAATTTCTTAACAAATGACGTAAAAATTTTTTTTTTCCAATGTTAATTAATACCTATATCAGGTGCGAAAACAGCAATAATAATATATTACCAAAAAACAATTTTTTTGATAACATTTTTTAGAAATTTCATTTTTAGTTAGTTTAAAAAAATTATAATTAACAAAATAATTAACTTTAATACATTTTTTTTGCATAACTTTATTAAGTACCTAAACAAAAAGAGCTCCACGAAGCGAAAAATTTATAGACCAATTATTTAAACTTTTATACCGTAATTTATAAAAACAGAGATTGGAAAAAAATTAGTTCATTAACAATGGTGTAACTTTTTGAAAAATCGACAAAAAAATTATTTTTCACCGAGGTTTTTTCGTTCAAGTGTCTAGATTACACTATAATTTATTCAAATTTTTAAATTGTTATTTAATATTAAAAATAAATTATTTTAGGTGATATACCGGCTTTTTACGCGGCGAGCCTATGCCGTAACGCCCTCGCGGAGCCCTATTTTCAGCGTTAAAAAAAATTTATAAATAATATAGATAGAGTTCTGGGAGTTAGGACTTTTTTATTGGAAATTTTCTTCTCTTTCAGGTCCTTTTTTCAAAATTCCTTATATATTATTATTTTAAAAGTTATTAACGAAAAACTAAATACTTTTTTTTTATCTTATTTTGTTAATAACAATCGCTATTTTTTATGTGCTAATAAACCCTTAAAAAACATTTTTCTAGACGTCATTCCGAATCGAATGAGCTATGGCACATATTTTTAGGAGCTTTATGTCTATTTAACACGTTTTTGAACTTGTTGACTAGACTAAAAGTATCGTATTGCCGTTCTAGATTCTGGAGGCTGAGCTCGCGGGCGTGAATCACTAACGAACATACACATTTGTGACAGACCAATTTATCAATTGAGGAAGTCCCAATAAGCAATGGCTTAGTTTCATATTTATATGAGTATTTGTTTGTATATTTGGGTACTCGTTGTGCACAGTGAAACAATGGGTGGTATAAAAATATTTGCAGGCACAGGAAAGGTTTGAAAGTATTTGTGCAAATAAGTGAATTCCCATACCATAGACATACCTATAATCTTGCTTGGGTGTGTTATACTACACCGAGTATTTCGATATAGTATTTCCGCGTACAATAACGTACGACACTTTCGCTTTCCGAACTTTCATCAATACTTGTCTACGTCCCTGGCGGTTGCGGTTGTTTTTTATCCACTTTATTTTATCATTGAACATTACTTGGCTTAGAAAACACGGAAGTAGTTTTTCTGATTACCTCTTTCAATTTCACTATTTTTTATGCTGGGGAAACTTCTGGGTGTTTTATGTTATGTGCAGTTCGTGATGAGTATTAACTAGCGATAGGTGATTTATTAATACGACTCAATGATACCCGTCTGTTAAACTCCTTATCCTTTACAAGCACAAACGTAAATTTGTAATCCGCAAAATTTTGTGTAGGCTTCGACACATAAACTGTTTCCCCGCTCATCAATCTTAACAACGCTTTAAATTAAGCTGTAAATATTTGTTTTCCTATTTGTTCTTCATTAGTAGTGTTAAACGAATGAAAGCAGAATGTTACTGTACGGATTGTAATCATTAAAAGTTGTCGTTGGTTTACGATTTTTTCCCGCCCACGTCGCGCGTGTTAGTCGCACTGACATCGCAAAGGGACCTTTTCTACTTTTTCTATTCAGTCTGCCGCATTTTTACTTCATTTTAACGAAGTGTACACTCTTGCATTCATATTTAAGCATTTTAATTTTTTGTGCATTTTGAGATCTCGCGTTTATAAAAGCCGGCACGTGGGTGGGCGTGGCGCATATATTAGTATTTGTTTAGTACTTTAAAAGTTCGGACCACTGCCATGTTATTTTCCTTCTAAAAGGCTGCGAGTGCTTTATGCAAATTGCCTGGATGTGTAAATATGTGTAGTTATTAAATGGTTCTCGTTATATTTTTTCTTTTACGACTGCTCAATGTTACTCGGCGACTACGAACGTTTACGCAATAAATACATGCCGTATCTTTAAAGACGAGACGTCTTCTAACTGGCGCCTAGTAACGATCTTTCATTAAAACTCTTGCTTTATCTTAAATTTGCTTAACATATTTTTAATTGCACTTTCTTCATTTTTTCACCGACTTGTCTGTGGCGTATTAAACAAACCAATACGTTACCGCACTAGCCATAAGGTTGACATTGCGCACGTTCGGACACCGTGACTCATCAGTTCTGAATGTGTTAATATCATGCCAGTCAACTATAAGAAGTATTAAATTTCTATTATTCGACGGTGCACGTCTATGCTTTATAGTTTATACGACAGTAATATAAATACGTACTTATTCGGAATTTTATATGGCGCCAACATTACGATGGGCATTATTGGTCAGTATCGTATATCTCAATTAGTTTTATAGGATATAAACTGAAGTGAGAGTGTCTCCGATATTGTCATACCATAAATATGCACGTACACAAGTGATTATAGGCTGCACGGTGGCGAGTCAGTACTCTGTAGTCACAATAAAATGTTATTGCAATAAGATACAATGTGAGCTGAATGATTCAGGTTCAGCGCGTGAATTCAATCCGGTTGGACGATTTTAATTCGTCGTCGACGCTCTTGTCTACATGATAATAATTAACAATGCCATCACGTAAATACCGTTTCATTTGGTTTTATTTATTTAATCGTTGGGTTTTACTTACAAATTAATTTCAACGTTCAATAAATTACTATAAGATTGATTTAGTAATTATTTAACACTTAATAATTTATTTCATTTCCGTAGATATAGGTGGAAGCCAGCTGTAGTGACCATTGATCCATGCAAGCTTGTTGGGTTCAGGGTTTAGTTTTTACGAGTATGCCGGCGTAATTGTGTCGACCAGTGAGTCTCCATTGCTACTGTGGGTACTCTATGGGTATTGCACCGTACTTTCCTTCATGTGCATTGTAGTCACTATTGTACCTATATCGTACAGTAAGAAATATTTCTTGTATGAAATAGCCAGAACTATGTTGATATAAATAATCGCATATTGCCCAGTCTTATTTACTTACAATAAACTTGTTTACTAAAAGGGAAATTTATGTGTTGTTTATACACATACATTGCTATAAATTACTTCATAATTATTTTTTAAGATAATATAATACGAACATATTCGTATCATAAAACATATTTAATATTAATACCATAACTGATGCAACTATACATATTGGTACCTATTTAAGATTATGTACATATAATACTTGCAATATTTCTTCGCAGTGAAAGATGCTTATTAATTAAGTTATAAATACTAAGATATAATATTGTTCAAGCGGAAGCATGTTTGTCAGTTTATCTTTAAGTGTACGCCTCTCAATATAATTTCGGCATGGGTTTTAAAGGATCTAAAAGTCAAATCATATATTTAATATAATTGCTACATATTATCAATTAAAACACATTTAAGTTATATTTGTAGTCAAATCTTACATAGACAAAACCACAGGTAAAAGCTAGCGAATATATTAAAAAAATCAGCTCTAACAGCTTATAAAAAGATAAAAAATATTATTAAACAAGAACGCGCCAGTTGGTAAAATCAGTTCGCGTTAAAGTTTTAATGGGGAGCACTCATTCCGGATGTTCCACTTACAAGAGCACTCGATTTTTATTGCGTTTCGTTCAGTGTCGCACTATTTTGTTTTACCTTTTACTCATTCCCCATGTTCATGTTTGCAGTTTAAAGCATTTACTATGAATTGGGAAATAAAGTTCTATTAACATTTATTGCATTGATAAATTTCCTTTTTGTACCGTACTAATAAATGAATTACTAATTATACATTTCAATCGTTTCTTAGGCCTTATCCGCATTAATTTAATATTTCCTATATTATGTTAATAGGAAAAATGCTTACACTGTCTGTTTGTTTTGATGGAAGAATGAGAAAATATTTCGTGAGAATATATAGGTATTATGACATAATGCTCGTAGTGTGAGTTTGATCAATAAATTAATAGGAATTGTGTACTACGATGATATTTTTTTTAGATTTTTCCTAGTAAGTTCGTGCATGATTTAGACTTTATTTGTGTTTATTTATGAGGCAATTATTTTTTTTATAGTAAATAAAGTTTGCAGTATGGTTTCAATCAGAGATTTAAACCAAATTATAGGATTGTATTGTATCAGCCCATATACGTCCCACTGTAGGGCACGGGCCTACTCTACAATCGACAGTACGATTGAGAGTGGTTAGGCCATATAGTCCACCACGCTGGCCTAGTGCGGGTTGGCGGACTTACATACCATAGAAATTCTTATAAACCGCTATGGTATGCAGGTTTCCTCACGATGTTTTCCTTCACCGTTTTAGTGCGTGGTGATTGACTATCAATACACACATGACTCCGAAAAGTCAGAGGTGTGCCCTGGGATTTGAACCCGCGACCACCGTGAACATGTTGGCAGCCGCGTCTGGTCCGTTTACCAACAGGCCACCACGCACTTATAATTATAGGATTAACAACATAAAAAAGTCTCAACTCACTGCTGTATTTTTTTTCCGCCCTATAAATTACATTGAGATTATATAATGTTGTAAGCACATGGGTATCCTGTTTGCGCGATCTGTACCACAATATTGGTCTTCGTTCAACTTCTTGGAAACAATAATTGCAAGGAAGTTTACTTTGTAATAAATGTTTTGCATGGTTATGTAAGGAGCGCGTGTTACACTGACTTATATTCGACGACTCGTTTCTGTGCTTCAGTTCACTAAAAAGACTTTTTTTTAAATAGTATTTATCTAAGATTTATGTGTTACCTGTGTCCATATTACGAGTAGTCCGACTTGAATGATAACTACTTTGCCTAGGCTGCTACCACAATTTGCTTAAACATTTTGCACATATATATTAATTTCACTTCTTGTCCGCACTCATACGAGTACTTAATCTGACATTGACCTTTTCTCAACCGATACTTTCGAATGCTACTGTAACTTTGTAAAGTGGGAATTTCAATGTTTCCGTTAGGAAAATCGAATTGTCACACAATGAAAAAAAACACTTTTTGAATCATTAGTATTCTTTTTTCAAACCTATGGTCCCGTATGTGCCAGTATTTTCGAAGTCATAGCCCTAAATAGGTACGAAACATTAAAACCTCCTTACACAAGTTTATGTTTGAAAAAAGTATGTAATTGAGCAAGTATGGAATAACTTCCTCGTGGTCACGTGTTTGCGCTCCACCGGCGCGGCACGCGTGATAACGCACCGTGCCCGCACCATGCGCCTGCACAGCCTACTCGCACATCGCTTGCCTTAGTGATTCATTAATCGATAGTATCGAATATCGATAAATATTTGATTATAGGGAAGTGGTTGTCCGAATTTTCTGAGTCACGAGTGTCTGTGGTAAAGGTATTTTTATAACAGGTTCGACAAAACGTAACTATTGTTGATGACAAATGTAGTCCAGAAGGTACATAATGATTATGCTCATTTGCTCCCTAACGCTGAGATGAAAATAACCTAAGATTAAAAACTTGTAATGTTAAAATAAAAATACTGTATAGTGTTATTAATGGACTAAGCCATTTACATTCAAATAAATCATATTACATCTGGAGTCTTGATGCAAATAGAATATTATGCGAGAAGAATAGACTACAATACAATACATCCGGCAAATTGTATTTTCGAAGTAGTTTCGTAGATGAATAAGAAGCTTTTATTCCTCTCAAGAATGTACAACAAATTTTCTCGCATCTTTATAGACGTAGGTCTAGAGTTATAATGTAATATCCATGATTTCTCAAACTTTGTTTTTGTTACGATTGGAACTATAAATATCATATATTCTTACGTGAAGTCATAATATTCGTGGCGGTTGTAACTGTAAAGGCACCGGTAGTGACGTCATAACTAGGCTGTATGTCGGTGGAGACAGGCTCGGTGCCTCCGCAGTGTAAATGACTCCGTCACTTCCCTCGAGAGCCTTGAGGGTGACGTACTCAAGAAGGCGGCGCTGTTTGTACACAAAGCCATTAGCTTTTAAATATTAAAAACTTTTAATTTTTTTAATTTTTTTATTTTTATTTTAGAGCATCGGTATTGTCGTTTATTTCATGGCAAATGTGGGGAATTACCCTGTCATTACATATATAACCTCTGTGCCCTATGTTTAATAAAATTAAGAATTAAAGAAGAAGAGTTGTGGGTGTCATTAAAAAAGGTTACCTTGCTATATTAGACAATAAATGAAATAAAGTAATACTTGTTTGGGTAACATGTCATTCTTAAATCATTAATATGTAAGTAGATGCTGTTTCGTAAAATATCTCAAACAATTTAATACATATAACCCGTAACATAAACACATTTATTTAACGCATTAGTTAAGACGTGAATCCACTGAACAATGTAAAAAATGTTAGAAGCTTTTTTTATATTTAATAGATATATCGAATCGATTGACATTTGATATTATGAGTCCCATCGCTAAGCCGACTCATTGTGAAGGCGTGGAGATCAGTATCTATGAGTCACATTCGGCGAGAGAATCCGGATGACTTGACTCATCGGGCGGGGCAACTAATTAACATGCTTTTACTTGTTTATAAACACATGAAAGTTATTCTAAACAAAAGATCACACGCGATAATAAATCTGTCGGGGAAATTTATTTCTTATTTATATTTTAAACTTCTGCCATTGTAGCTTTTAACGTCGTTAGTCCGTTTACTTCTTTACTGCAAATTATTATTTAAATTATTAAATAAATAATTATTATGAACGCTGATTTATTCATTGATAATACTGAACAATTAACTCAGGAACAAAGAACAATTAAAGCGACATGTACGTATTTTGGTAGCACCTCTTCCTACGTCTTCTGGGAAAAAGGCTTATGTATGTATGTATGTACAAATAACTTCTATTTCTATGATTCCATACTGGTATGTTAATAGGCGCGCTTTGTGTCACATTTCGGAGATTTCCTCATCTAGCTCCAAAGTTCGGCAAAGGACATTATACGATCTCTTAACAGCCGTTGCCAATAAACAATCCCAATCCAAAATTTGCCGTTTGAGATTGACAGCTCAACCTTTTTTTAATACTATATAGCCAATAATCAATCCCAGTAGCGAAAAAACTATGGTAATATGGTAAGAGACCAACTGAAAAGTAAGAAACAATCCAGATTGACTTCAATCTAATTTTTTCGATTGATTATTGGCATCGGCCGTAAATGTATGTGAGTTGTAAGACTGACGTAGGCCATTACCCTCAGTCAAAAATAACAGTAAAATAAATGAATGAGAAAAAAATACATTGTGTTGCTGCAGTATATTTTTGCCATGTTTACTATAAATTATTACAATAATGTTGAATCAACAGCAATGCACTAACAGTTCATGAATGTCTCGGCGCTCGCTTCTTATTAAGGTCTTGCAGAATGTTATAAGTTCCCTATAAAGGTGCACTGGTTGATATTTAAACAAACATTATTTCACGTTCGTATTTAGAACAATATCGATATGAAACTCTAAGTAGCTAGTCACGTGCAAAGCTTGACCTAAAACTAGAATTTTGTGATATAGGACGCGGCTCTAATCAGGTTTACGGTTCAATTTTGACATTTTGATTAAATACTATAACTCATGAATATTTAAAAATGACTATGTAGCTAGTAGATATTTGGACAAGAAGGTGGTCATTTCTTTCGTTAATCATTACAACCTGACCCAATCTTTAACTTGAATGGGCTCAGTTCAAAATATTTTCTGTGTATTTATTCATTTTTACTATACACGGTTTTGCTACAAACGTTTTGTCTGACGTAAATTTTTCTAAGATTCTTTTAAGTCTTAGAAGAATCGTCTTAGAATCTAAGATCTTTCTAAGATGGACGTTCTAAAGGAAGATTCTATAAATAATGAAATCAAATTAAATAAAAAATATTTAGATAGTTTGTCATTATTTTATAGCTATACTTAACGTGACCATTTATTTTTTGTGCCAGAGCGGGACATCTATGGAGCGAAATAATAATAAAGTTTTTACAAGTTTTATATAGATAAGTGTGAAACTCTGAATTTTCTGAAAATCTCAATTTTCGTAATCAAAATAGCTTTAATTACTGCGGCACTCAACTGTGTTTTATCACTTGTCCATATTTTGTTAATGTGAGAACACTCTTTCGATAGGTACGCTACTTCCAGGCAGACACATAACGTACTCAATAAATGTGGAAAAGTTTTTTATAAGTTTTATAAATCAAGATTGTATTTACGAAAGTGCTGGAATAATTCGACCTTATGGTTTTTAGCCTTAGTTCGGTAAAGCATTCGAGCGGGAAATACATTTTAAATTATCGTTTGATCTGTTTTCAAAAGCGGGACTACGTCGGCCTTGCTGGGGACACCGGGACAGACTTCCTGAAAGCGGGACTGTCCCGCCCAAAGCGGGACGTATGGTCACGTTAGCTATACTACTCACTCAATAATAGTTTGACATATTATAATGCGTCGAACAAAATTAAATTACATATAATAATTATAATGCTGCAATAGGAACTAAATGACCAAATAAGAACTAATGAGCGAAATGTGCACGCAATATAGTTAAAGCATACAATTGGGACAGTTTAATCTCACTAATTTGCTGTTTCACTAGAAATTTGGAATTGGAACTAATATGTAGCCACAATTATTACAATTTAATTTATTACACATTTTAATTCGGTTGTACAATTCAGACATACATAAACTGACGCCTTTTTCCCAGAAGGGGTAGGCGGAGGTACTAGGACTTCCACATTACGCCTTATTTGTTCTGTTCCACGAAGATAGGGGGCGAGCCTATCGCCACATGGGGCACAAATTCCTGTCACCGGGCTGCTAATTAATCGAAAAATTCAATATCATTTTGCCCGACCGGGATTCGAACCCGAAGCCTCAGCCTTGTAATCTCGTAACGGAGTACAACTACGCCACCGAGGTAGTCAGTTGTTATATTAATAAATATATTTTACCTACCGAAATTAATTTATAAATCACAATTGTATAAAAACAAGAAAGATAATTATTTCTCTAGTTAGAACTTAAAGTATCTACTCGTATTTCGTGGTTAGAACTAAAAACATATCACAAACGATATCACTTCGTTGCAAATGACTCCTTCAAGAAGCAGAGTAAAGTAACTAATGTTTATGGGCTATAATTGTAAACATTCTCGGTTCACAGAATTAACATAAGTCATTTTGTTCTTTTTAAAGGTGAAATAGTGGAATGTATCAATAATTAATGTACATATATATGTGTACATTGTTGAATATTCATAGTACTGTTACACATGTTACCGTAATGTTATGTAGTTTCAAGTTTATGGCCAGCATCGTGGCAATTACCTTCACCTCGGGGTCAGAACTATCTAACACGTTCATTAGCGGCTCATTCTCTCATTTCTGTGCCTCATACCTTCAAAGCAGGCACTTATTTAGGATTTTCGGATCCTTTTTTATAACATTTATCTAAAAATTATTTGTTAAACGTGAGACGGCATTCGAGAATCTCGTATTGACTTCATTGGGGCGTAGGATATACGAGTCAGCATGTTTTGTTATTGTTTTGTGAACAAAAGATTTTGTATGTGTATGATAGTGTTTTAATAGACATAATACATTACATAGACTATGGAAAATGTTTTATTCCACAGTGAAAGTAATAGGAGAGGAAAGGCTATGCCAGTCACCAGAAGGATAGGGGGCAAAACGGTCGCTTTATATTATTTTAAAATAACTCACATATAATAGGTTGCCTGACTAGGTAATCGAACCCAGCAACCCAGGATATCACAGATTGCAGCCTATACGTCTATAATTAGAAAACGGGTCATAATTTCGTTACTGCAATTAATTAATAGGAGTCAAATTCCTCGCTACATATCTGTAGGAGCGCAATACTAATAACAGTGGAATGCACGTAACATATTAACATGTTGGCAACTAGGCGCACGAGCCACGAGCTAAGCCTTATAGTAGTCACGTGACCTAATGTTTGCTAAACATTTTTAAACGTGACAACGTGGGGCCGGTACTTCTCCATCCTTTCATGAGCGCATTTCATCAACTGTTTTGGTTTCTCAATTCATCTTTTTGTAAATTGTTTATTATGTGGTACTAATTACCAATCCGGCTCCGCACTCTACCAGCGTGGTGGACTATGATATGAAATCAAATGAAATTGGTTTATTAAATAGATCTTGTGACAAGTCGATACATACTATGTATCTATATTTACAAAATAATTGATTATATTAATTTAATTTTTAATAGTCTTCTTACGAGTATTTATAACTATTTGTACCAAATAAAATGTTATTCAAGGAAATACATATTATCAATATTACAGTGGATCATGAGTATAACTAAATATACTGTATGGCCTACCCCTCTCAATCGTACTCTCGATTGTAGAGGAGGCTCGTGTCCTGCTGTGGGACGGATATGGGCTGATGCAGATACAGAATTATCGGTGGAACAGTTATTAGTGCCATTCTTATACGCAGATAGTGAATATATAAGATAGTGGAAACCCGTCATAGCGGACAACATTAGTTGCGTTACGGGTTTATCCTGTATATGTGCAATCGAGCAGAGTAGCTTTATTGTATTGAACAGTTAAAGATTGTATATTTGTTTTTCTATTAGCTATCGGGACAAAAGGTCTATTAATATTTAGTTTTTTTAAATATATTAACTTAAAGGTAGGTCGTAGTTTTAAAGCTGCAGGTCCTGGCAAAGTATGTAAGCTCAGGAGTTGCTACATGCTAAACAAAAGTATCGCAAAGACCATTCAATGACTCAAAAATGTGTGAAATTAGGTCTTGAAACTATGCTCAGTAATATATATATATATATATATATTTATATGTAGGTATATTATATTCGAGTGTGTTTGACTTCACGTCGTCGCGTCCTTACCATTTAGGACTTTCTCTTTTAAGCTACTTGTCAAACTCATAATAAGCACCTACTCGTACTGTAGACAACTAATTAAGCGTTAAATAGAAGCGTCTGACTTATTAGTTATTGGCAATATATGCTGCGTTGTAAAATACATCAATAACTATAGAGACAAATAAAATAGCACATCAAATTATGTGATACTGTTATTGATCTATAAATATTCAATGCTTTTTACATAGTAATACAAAACAACTATTTTGTTTGATAGGATGTTCATTCATCTATTGGTAACCTATTTTTAATGACAATTACAGCCTTCGTGGCGCGGTTGGTTAAACGCCGGCTGTGAAATGAGAGGCTGCGGGTTCGATCCCCACAACGAAACAAATATTTGTGTGAAGCACAGGTATTTGTTTTGGGTCTGGGTTTTTGTGAGACCGCGTAGTTCTTGATACCCACGACACAAGACTCGATATTGGTGTGGGGTCAGGACTATGTATGTGAGTGTTGGGTATATTTACTATTTATTTATTTATGTAAGTACTGACATAGTGATCCAAAGGTATGTCCAGTGGCGTAACACTAGGGTGGCAGAGTGCGCAAAATGCCACGGGCCCCCGATCTAAGGGGGCCCCGCCCGGCCCGGCAGGGGCTTATAATTTAATGAATATTAAGTTAATATTTTCCAAATAAATATTTAAGACCTTCCCGTCCCCTTCCGTCCCCACCCGTTCCCCATCAGTCCCTTCCCGTTCCTCCATATCAAGTCCGGGGTTGAGTAGCTCTGGGATCATCGCCTTCAAATATAAAACTATATTTGCAAAGTAATAATGGAAAATCTTTGATTCTTGTAGTTTTACACTTATTCTGTACTGTTAGTTAAAAGATTCACGGGGATCCCACAGGCAAATTGCAGCAGCAGTTTTGTGGGACAATGTATTAATTGTACTGTTTTTGTTTTGTAAATGTTTGTAATAAATAAAATAATAATAATAATAAAAAGAGGTAGCGAAAAACGAAAGAGTAAGAGGGAGCCTGAAGCGATAAATAAAAAGTTATTTGAAATAAGTAAGTACTTTCAGAACGAGCAATTTATTGATGAGTCTCGGAAATTATCAAATGGACCAAACTAAAAATTCCATAAAAGGAAATCCCGACGATAGAGAATATTTAGACCTAAAACAAACAACATGTACGACCAAGAATGAAATTGAACCATATTTAGGGGCAGAAAATATTAAAACTCCATATATTACAGATAAGTGTTATAAAAAAAATGAAGTAAAACTATCGTGATTGAGAAAGGTACACTGTAAACCCAATAGTCCCTTCTTAAGAGACAGTAGAGTAGACAATAAAATAAATAAATGAAATAATAAACAAACGCCCCTACTACGTTTCGCTGACGATATCGTCTTCGAGCTGCAACAGATGCTGGACGGTCTGGATTCAGCCTCACAGCGAATAGGTCTTAAAATTAACTTCGACAAAACCATAGTAATGATCCACTACCACCTTGATCCAAGACCTGTCGCTGTATGTGGCCACCAACTCGAAGCTGTTTTGGAATAATAGGGGCAGACCCTGAGAAACAACTTTGAGAAAGAGGCTACGAGTCTTCTCGTCACCTTTGCCAAAAAGCTTGAAAACCATAGTTCACTGACATAGTGCTTGGCGATTGACTATCAATATACACATGACTCCGAAAAGTCAGAGGTGTGCCCTGGGATTCAAACCCGCGACCACCATGAATATGTTGGCGGCCGCGTCTGGTCCGTTTCCCAACAGGCCAAAAAGCACCTTAAAAAATATTCACAATGATATTTTTTTACATTTACGAAGGGCCCCATTTGATGATTTTTGCCACGGGCCCCCGATGGGGTAGTTACGCCACTGGGTATGTCGCCTACAGAGATCACCCAATGTTTAAGAAGACCACACCGGATAGTATGTCGACTGGCGAGAGCATAGTCTTGACAGCCGATCTTACAATAGAACGGCAATGCATTTGCCATAAGGTGTTATGGTACTTGTTGGCAACAGTTGTCCACAAAATATTATATTCATTATTTTGTATATTTCTATCACTGCTACACCTTTGAAAGTCAGGTTTTTGTTTGTTTTACAATGCATGTTGCAGGGTCATACTGGTTGGAGTCAGTTACTTTTAGTGTATGAATACTGTAGAATACTGTGTATAAAGACCTTTGAAGTTACCTACGTAGTTACTACTCAACAAGTTTTAATAGGTCCTAAGAAAACTTGTGCATTTCAAACTTTATGCCTAACTTTACTGTATATTATACTACATAATAACCAGCATCGAAGACCGAGAACATTGTCTATGCACGTGACAGCCTTACTGGGAAACTTACGTAAACTAATAAGTGTGTAAATGTTCAAGTACTACAAACCTTTAACTTTTATTAATAACTATATCTGAGCATCTTCATAACAGCCGAAATTCGCAAACTTTCCAATTGTTTCGTTGGAATGTTGGAAACTAATAAAGCGATGAGAGCGTCTCAAGCAGGCACTAGTCTGAGCCACGACTGGCTGCGAAACGTGACGTGACCACGTGACCAAATCAGTCGCAGGCTTCAGGACGGATTAACTCCAGTACCCTGGATAGTATTTCTTTATTAATTATCAATATAGGCCAACATATTTAATTTGATTTATTGTTAGTGACGATGGGTTATGTTGTACGCGTAATAGGTAGATTTTACGGTCAACTTAATAAATTGCCTTTCTCAAGCGAAAGATTTATAGCCACAGAATATGCTTTGAATTTAATTAATATGTTAACAATAATGTATTACGGTCGATATGGTCTCATTCATAGACATTTTCAAAACGTAAATTAATTAAGGAGTGTTTTTCTACTTCGCTCAAACTGAATTTAAAACTCGTTCGAAAGGGACTAAACAATCAATAACTAAAATAGGTTTAAAACTGTCTGTGAATAAGGCTGTAAATTATAGTAATAATGCGAATAAAGCTGGATACTAGCGTGTATAAATATACAAAAAGTACCAACAGTATAGAAATAACTACACGCTACTTGTTTAAATAAATTGTTTCAAATATGAAATATGATTTATATTACAATGATATGTTATACTAGATGTGCTCCATAAATCGAATGCTATCTTAACAAATACTATTGTAATTATTCAAATAAATGTACGAACTTCTTTCGAAAGTTTTTGGTGGTGAGTGAAAGTTATTCCTTGTAATGTTCTGGCTTCACTCCAATTGATTAAATCTTTGCGATTTTTCCATGTCGACACAACCAATTAAACAAAAATGTTTACCTATTTAATTCCAAGTGCGTTGCGGATTGATTGTTTCCTATGTAGTTTTTAAATTTGATAGTTGATGTTAAAATGGCGTCAAAGATTTTTAATCTTGACTTAATTCCAATAAACTTATTATATTGCTAGGAGAATTATGTGTTAAAACATCCGCTGCCTAATTACCTACGTAATATTTTCTCAAACTAAATACAAGCTATCTGCGAAAATACAAGCTTCTCTTCTAGAAAATTAGAGCGCAAATATCAACTCTGCACATACAAAACCGTGGGTAAAAGCTACCGTTGCAAAGGCAAAATTATAACGTGGTATTAAACTATTAACATAATTTAAACATATAATATAATTAAAACATCACAAATATTATTATTTCATATAATTTTGTTGTTTTTTTTTTAGCGTTCAACAAATATTAAATTTCATCGTGTAAATCCATGTATCAGGGGATTATAAAGCCGGCGCACCCTTCTGAATTTATTAATCGGATTACGTGCTTATTAAGCCGAGATCGTAATAAATCAACACGTGGAACAAATCCTGTCGCGAGGACACTTGTTGCTTAGAACACTTGAAGCTTAGTTGTTCGCGGGAGCGGACGATACAGATTTGTAAGTCAAGTGGCAACTTGTATGGGATGCTCGTTGAATGTCAGAATATCGCGCTTTTAATATTAAACTGACCGAATCCAAAAAAAATAGACAAGATAGAATAGATCTTATGTTACAAATCTTTAAAGAACGTTTCCCAAAAAATGTTTTTTTTAGTTAGGTCTCTTTAATACTAAGGGTGCGATATGTTTACTCTATTATTTTCAATATGTTAACTAATACATTCTATGAAAATTATTTTGTTATGTTTCAGATCAGAATCTCTTGCATTGATTAGTTATGCAAAATATGAATTGTATGGTGAAACTGTAAGGAAATATATAATAACTTTTTAAGTTACAAAAATGAAAACAGTGAAACTGTATTTATAAAAGTTCTTAAATAAAAAATACTGCAGACTGAAATGTACGATAACATTTCTTATTTTACATTTTTATTTGTATTTAATCTGTTGCTACAGTGACAAGGATTAAATCATTTTGAGACTTTTGCACTCGTTGCCATCAAATAACAATCTTTGAAATGTTATCTCTCATCTAATGTTGTTTATTTGTTGTGGAATTTAGCGAGAAAAATGATCGACCTTTGTATGCAAATGAAGAGAATCAAAGACTTTGTTACAAAAGCGAAAGAGTAGGTGAAAGACATTTTATATCTTTCCTTTGTGTTCATAATTGCGCGAGATCAAGATATTTTTATTTGTTTTCGGATAGCAGTTGTATTTGAAACACGATCAGTTTAAATCCTGCTCGTCTTTTTATGAATTTGGTAAAAACAAAAATATTTTTAATTACACTTTGTGTTGAGTGTACCCTGAAATTAAAGAAAATTAATTCTGTAGTAACCAAATCATAGATTCGGATTTTTAAAAGTACATGCACGGTATACATGTATAGCATAGACTCATTGAGAATACGCTCTGATGTGATTTATATTGATTTGTTTTAATATCGAAAGTGTCCCCTACAATTAGGAGCCAACTATGTTTCTAGGTGTTGCATAAATTCATAGTATTAAAAATAAAAATAAAAATAAATACACCCAACAGTCACATACATAGTTAGAACCCCACACTAACATCGAGTTTGTCTTGTAGGTATCAGAAACCATGAGAGGCTTTTCGGTCTCACAAACACCAAGACCCGATTAATTTGTTTCGGGGCGGGGATCGAACCCGCGGCCTCTCGTTTCACAGCTGGCGTCTAACCAACTGCGCCACGGAGGCTGTCAAAAGCAAATATTTTGAAAATTATACAGAAGCAAATATTATTTTGAATCAATCATCTTAATTAGCTTATGAAAGCGGTCAACAGGAGGTCGCTGAAGAAATCTTTGAAGAAGGTCAGTGCCATGCTGTGGTTAATACTGATGATGAAACTCAGGAATATCCAAATTACACATCTTAACACTTAGTACAAATTTTTTGGGTTTTCCTAAAACGATTTGGTATCTAATTCACTGTTGGCGAGTCAGCATAACCCTTTATTTCATCTATATATTGTATTTATATAGAAACGTAGTTATTTTCGTCTTTATACATTCAATATATTAAATTATTGATCTATAAAAACTGATATAGAAAGTAAATCGCGAAAACGCCTTTGTGCCTGCATTACGACACAATGACGTGTCTCGGTAATGACAGGTGGTCCTGCGTCCTGCCGCATGACGCATGACGCATGTCGAGATACTTCGCTCCGTACACGGCGAGCAATACCGATCCTAACAACTTCTGATTAAAATGGCAACTAATCGTTAAATAATTAGAAAATCGTCATTTTTGCTATATATCCTTGAATAGAGATAATCAGTGTATTAGATATAATGTGATTTATTGTCGTTCAAGAATAAAAATGCGGTTAATAGTGACTTTAATTGGGCAAACAATATTTTGAATTTTTGTATTTTATAGATGCAAAACGTATGTTTACCAGTTTCCACTTTCCATTAGTTTTCTATATGTTTATAATATTAGATTGACAATAAATAGCGAGACTGGTCATAAATCAGTAAAGAAAATAATTAATGTAAGATTGTTCCAGCAAAGTTCGCGAAATTCAATATATTAATATGGCAGTGAGAAGAAACACTGCCGTTTTGTACTTGTGGGAAACTGGCAAAAAACTGTAAACATTGTGAGCCAGACGGTTCGGGGCCATTTGTTGGGGCCGATTGCCAATAAAAACAATCGTCGTGTGTTGATTACTATGTATCAGTATGTATCCGACCGTATCACTTCGCACAACAACATTAAGAACTATCCGAGCGGTTAGTCTTTCAGCGATCGCGGTAATGTTTTATTATGATTCGAAAAAATAAATTATTCTTATGTAAATACTTTCTTATTGCGAGTAATTTGATCTTGGAGATGTTTTCTTTGAAGATTAAAAGCGAGGTTTTTTATTTTCTTTTTTACAGGAAATAGGTAATGTGAGGTGAAAAGAGGGTTAGCAACTGCGCATTATTGGTGTAAATATGTAGTTAGTGAACTCCCAGACCTACCTTCTATTGAGACTCAAGGAACAGGGTTAAACTATATTGAGACGGCTTTTCAGTGTTTAGGTATTCGAAAAAGTTTAGCATCTTCGAAGCTCAAGTCTATAGCGAACGGAATACCAAATATAAGGTTTTTGATATGGCAGTGAATGCACGGCTTATGATGGTAACTTTTAATAATAAATTAAGTATATTTATTTAGTCACTGGAAAATATGTATTATAAGTTTCGGTCCTTAGAAAAATATTAAAGAGAAACCAACCGACCAAAATGAAAAGACAAAAAGCTAATACACAAATTGCTAAATTACCATTCGTTTGGCAATCGATCTATTTCATTGCCAGTACGAATGTTTCTAAACAATCTATTAATGCGTAGATTTTCCAGATAATCTGACTCACGCGTTGAGGCGATACAGGTATATTTCCCATTCGTTTGCGTCTCTTTTTCGCTCGCCTAATGATACAAAGCCGACAAAAAAAGGATTTTAGAGTTCTGTCCGAAAGAAAATCCCTAAGTGTTCGCCTTTGTGCTTCGAAAATTCTCTTTGGGAGTAATTTTTCTTATAAAGCGAATTTGTGTTTCCTTGACTGGCGTTGATTTGTTGCGATGTAACCGTTTTGAAAATGTTGATTAAGATACTGGCTATAAATAACATAAATTGGGTTTCGTGGGAAAGACTACGAATTAGAAAACAGCAATTATAAAATTATTTATCGCCCATATAAGAGGGATAAGATTTTCATCAAAAATATTTAAGAGTGAACTGATGTTGTTTAAAAATATAACAAAACTGTTTACGTCATGAACTTTAAAGCAACGTATACTAACAAAAAAATTAACATAATTGTAGCGACAGTAGCGTAAAATTATAAGGCAACTGATTTGAAAACACAAATAAAGAAGTATAATTTGGGATAAAAGCCAGCGGAAAAAAAAGGTAGAAAAAATATAAGCATGATTTTTGCCTAAGAGTTTCTTATACATCACGGGATAATTTTTTATATAGAAATTATACATCGTAGGATTCGTAGGTGATAATAAAGTACTATGAAAGGCCTCTTGGGACCAAGGGATTTGAATAGAAAATGGAAGTTTTTACGATAGTTGAAATTATTAACATGGAAATCGGTGTTCAAGTTAAGGGTTTCCGAGGTATTGCCCATGGGAGATAATATTCTACAGTCTACACACAATTATAAATACTCGTAGTATGTAACATAAAAAGCTTCACAAAAGAACTGCGCATACTAGCCTGCGCTCGTTTCTATTTAGCCGGATAATGATACTGTGTATAAGCTGACAATCACTTGATGTTAGGTTTTAAGTTTTTAATAGTTCGTATTCCGTACATGCCATATTTTTTTAAATTTTTCATTACGAACGATCCTATTATTATTACAATAATTGTATACTGAACTCTAGTTAAAATGATAGAGTTTATTAACATTTTGGTTTCATTTACTGTGAGTCACGACGCAGGAGCTGACCGCAAAGTGTTTTAAACTTGTTTTATCTGGGAGCAAGTTATTGTAAACGCCATTATAACGCCATAATACTCTGACTCATACTAGACACAGAGATTTACTTCGAATTGTTTCAAATTTCGGACAAACTCAATTTTCAAATATCATCGTCATCTGCCTAATAAAATTATCGCTTAATATAAATCTATATCTTCCTCAAATATTTTCAGGAAAACCTTTTCGAAAAGACTTGCACAAAAATAATGATTAAATTAAATTATTTGTTATATAACATGTTGATTAGTATATTGGTAAATTTATGGTCCAAAAATATTTGAATATATTGTGATTTCTAATTATAATTATGTTTAGGGGCCTTTAATGTATTTCGTGACTGGTTCTAGTGAAAGAAAAAATTTGCTTGTAGTTTCAGATATCTACGTTACAAGATTTGGTATCTTACTATGATATCAAGCCCACATATTATGTGCGTGGTGATGTGTGTGTGTAATATATACACCCATATTATAGGATAGTTAATGTAGGATAGTATAGGATAGTTGATAAAAGCTAGCCTTTTATTAACTATCCGTCAAGGCTGGCGATAGAAATTCTCAGACGTTGCAAATGTCCAAAAGGATTTTATAATGTATCGTCTGAATTCATCGTCATAAAGTTCACAGCCTTAACAATTAATTGTCACTAAGTTATAATGCCAATTTAAATAGTATGTAATAAAAATCATAAAAAAATATATTTACGATTTTTAGTATGTCTCAATAACGTTGTACCTCGTTACTGTATCGGTACAGAAATGGCCGAAATCTACGCTAACTGCCGTGAGTCATAAATCGTGGATTTCCAACATAAGTCATTAGTTAATTGGCCGCATTGTACCTGTACCTGATAACAGCGATCATTAATCTGCCCTGTAAAACTTCTGATTAATACATTTACAGATAGCGTAATTGCCTTTAATGTTGTACGATTTATGAGAGATATTTTAGACGTTTAGAAGTTTACGATAAATTGTATATTTTTTGCAATTTGTGATTTTTGTTTTGACTATTTCAATGCTATGCGATTGCGGTGACTCGATGTGTCGCAGAGAAAACTTTAAGCAAAAAAATTTAATAAGCTTAGCATATTGATAAAAAAGCTTGAGAGTTTTAGGATTATCATTATTAACGATAAGATTTTCTGTGTCTGATTTCTTTAATAGTTATGAAGCGATAGGCTTGCGGTCGGATTGCTGTATTTTGTTCAATCACACCACCATCAACATTATATAAGAGGCTATAAAACATCCATACATTCATATTACCATGCTGAAATATAACACCATCCCTTCTATTTTTTCCCTATTAACATAATTTCTCATAACAATATATCCGTTCTTTATGAAAATGCCAAGTATAAATGTTATTAAAGGTTCTCGTATAAGTGATGCTATCAACCCGTATAAATACTTATTTGCCGTGCTTCCGGTGTTGGCTCCATTTGCAAGCCTGATCCGGGCTTTCACTAAATTATCTCTCATCGGCTTCAACCTAGCCGTAATATGAGCTTATCCACGAATTAGGTCACCGTGAAATGCTTTTCCCCGGTTATTTGTGTTTATTTATGCTGTGTATAAGAATATTATTATAGAAGTATGTAGAAAGTTCCCGGAGGTATAAGATGTTTTAGAGAGAGAGCCTGTCGCCATATTGGGTTTAGATTCTCGTCGCGAGCACATCGAATGAGTTTTACCAAAAAGAATAACTCGAGTGTACAGTATTGCTGAGCCTTGCAATTGAAATCTGGCGACAATGTAAGAAACCATACGTGCTTCTCCCAAGCCAAAGAGCCTCTCGAAAGCCCGCTTCGACGACATGAAAGCTTACCCGTAATTCCTCGTCTATTTTCTATGACCCTGTAGTTCCGAACCAATAACAAATGTTGGTCAAATACACCAGGGTTTATCGTATCCATATCATCATCATCTTCAGAAACAGGAAGGCCTCTGGTGAACCAAGTTAACTTAAAATAATTCCCACCACAAACTGTTGAAAGTTATTCCAGTCAAATACAATATGTATAATTAAGTCATTTATTTATTAGTCATTGACTTGACCTTTGCACAAGGATTAGATGAAAACAGTTGGCAACTAGAGTTCTCTAATTTCCTGAGGTTTTTTGTTTGAACTTGGATAGTGACTTTTTCAAGACTCAGTTACGCTGTTTCTTAGGAAAAGTACGGTACAAGATTATAAATAGGTTGGCATTAACTCACTGAAACGACTGTCTTTGATTATATCATTATTTTAATGAATAGTGTGAAACGAGAGGACTCAGAATATTCGATAATCCTCAATAATTATTATGATTTAAGGCTAGTGGGTGGAATCACAAAATAATGATCTATTTTAGATGATAATTACAGGTTTTCGACATCTGTTTTGTGCAAAAACTTCAGGTTAGGTATATTTGAAAATAGTGTCTTATTTTGGGTACTTTTCTCAAAATATCATAATCGAGTATTTTAGACTTCGTCTATATCATGCGAAATTATCAAACACTCACATCATGTGTTTTGTTTACGTCTAACTTTAATAGACCGCTTAAAGAACAATAAAACAAATATTCACAAATCGTTTGTACAATAAAACCTACGCATACGACCGATCGTCACGTAGATATCCTAATTTTTAAAACACATTATAGATTTTACGGCGTTCCAAAATTCCTTCGTAACATTCCTGCAAAACAACGTGGTCGATTTCATTATACCGTGCAGTATGTCAGGAATGCACAATAGAATCTTACACGGGAATGGCTTGTTCAGGATTGCGTGGAGCAATTTATTACTCGACAATTACTGTCCTTACTTGAGGATTTATATGAGTGGAGTTCCGACTTCGATGTTGGAGTATCGTTTTTGTGAGATTTTCAGCAGTTTGCTGTGGAAATTCTCTTAAATGTTCAGTAATAGACTTGCTGTGGCTACCAATGACAATAATAATGGTGAGCACACGTATTAATATTCACAGTATTTAGTTAAAGATCTCAACTGCATTGCCGGCCTTTGATTGAATTGGAAAAAGTAGACAGAAATTCGGTAGAATTATAAAAGCTATTAGTCCGACAGCAATTTCATTAATTATTTCAACTACGGCAGCAATACTTAAAAAATATAAATTGACCAAAGATTTGTAGATATTTTAGTTCTATTATTAGCCATTCCAGTGTCTTTCATAAAACTGTACATTACTTTAAAAGACTCAAAGAGATAACAAGTAAAAGAATTGTGGCAATTAGTTAATATAAAATGTTTTAATTTAATATTTCTGTCGGTATTAATATTGTTTGTTCTAAAATTAGCTCGCTTTTTGACGTTTCCCTCGTGTATAATTTCATGAAAGCGTAAGCTATTATGCACACCGATTATGCCATGTTATATAATACAAAACAAACTTGTATACATATTTTTGGGATGCATATTTATCGCTAAATTGTAACCTTGGGCCGTATAAAGACACGCAAACTCGTTTGAATTTAAAAATTATGCGGATAATGGCAAAGACCGTGCATAATTCATAATGTAGGGTTCAATATGATTTTTTTAACAATATACCGAGCTACAATAGTGTCTTAATGGTATGTTTAAGTTAAACCGTGTTTTTGGAGATTTTTTTACTATCGTATCACCAAGATATTCTACTTTGCTTTGGATATAGTATAATACGAATCCCATTGGAAACATAAAGTCAAATTCTTTTGAATGCATTTTTATTAACTCTAAATTAATTGTAAGCAAAGGAGATTGACCATTCATAGCATCGGTAAAAATATAGTTAATTCCGATACTGATACTGCTTAAAATTCATTATAGCATTTTTATGGTTTGTCCTCAAAAGTTTTCCTGTTTTATCCCGGGCGACAGATTTTTGCAAAATAAAGCAATTATCATCTCATTTTACATTTTGTTCAAAGAGCCGAAGACAAAAAAGTAATTTTCTCCAAGAACTCCGGACCTGGGTCGCAATTATGTTTATATTTATTGGAAAAATATATATTTCTCTACACAAAAAAGTAGGTTTCATCAATTCCCTTAGAGTATTTGTAATATAGAGGGAGCGCTGGTACTTCATAAATGGTGGTGCCGGGCCACATTTTTCTGCCCTCATATTGGCTGATATTTGACAGCTTTTCCAACATTACTTGGAAAATAATTGTAAAAGTATATAGTTTAGGGCTATTTAATTCTACTCAAACTCGTTTTAAAAGCGCAATTGATAAATATACTTTCGCTTATCAAAGGAACTTATACCAGTTTATTCCTAAATAATAAATTCAACTTTCACTAAAATAATAGCGATACCAACATTACGAACAAGAAAATATCTACGTTTTTCACGACGTAAATGTATGACAGCGATTTAGATTACAATATAATTATTATCATGAATAATTTATGAACTGCTCTGAATTTCAACTCTTGTATGATCGCTGTATTGTAAACTTATTTTGAAAAGAGCAACGCTAGAGATTCTTGCCCGTTCTTCTCTGGCGAAAACAGCCTTGTGAACTGGGTGGTAGTGGAAAAAAAATATGACTGAATCTAAATAGTGTATGACATTTTATGGATTCAATAAATATTTTCATTTCATTTCATTTCATTTAGAGGAAGCGCATCTTTTATTTTATTATAAATACTCTAAGTAAATTCAATAGTAAAATGGGCATTCTCCTTTCGTAGTATTAAACAATTCTTCTGCATCTATTTGGAGTAGGTATATATAGTTTTTATTTTGTGTTTCAGGCATAGAACCTTAAAGTCCATTGTTTTTGTTTATGGAATTTACGGTAGCGTATCAATAATATGTGATTTCCGATCGCGTGCCGCTCTTAGGAACTGTTTTGAATACGAAATGGCCTTATTCCGGTGCGCTGTCTTGCAGGAAACGCTTTTCGTGCCCGATGTGTGTCAAATTATGTTGATCAACAGCTCCAAGTGACAGCAGCGGTCGAATTTCCGCCGATTATCTGTTAATCTGGCTGATTGATTGATTGACTGGTTGAATGAATGATTAGTGTTTGATTTTTAAATTTCGAATCTGTGGCTAGCTAGCTATTTAAATTAAGGATTTTCCTTGCATGTGCTACGGTACTGTGTTTTTTAATAGAATTTTTGCAATATACGCGTATAAAATACATGGATATTTTGTGGTCATTTTGAATTTGGTACACTATTTTATAATAGATCTAAGTTTAATGTGTCTATTTTGCTGTAAAAGATATAATCGGCATTTGCTAGATGTTGACAATTTGCGTAAGAGTTTTGTTAACGGATTTGAGTAGATTCAAGAATTAAAAAAGTCGGTCCCATTTGACGGGCTCTTTATTATTCTGACCACGTTACTGAAATCCATTTTACAAAGCACGTGCAAACTGTGCAATGAATTGCTTCGGTGTCTTTGAGCGCTATGACTTGTTCTGCTTTAAGCGAGGTTTAAGAGAGTACTCTCCTTACGGTAGGTAGTGACCTGGTTCTGCTTGACCCTTGGGACTGCGAAGGTCCATGAGCGGTGGTAAATGCTTACCATCAGGGGAACCGCATGGTCATTGACTTGCTAAATCAAATTAAATAAATGTAGATGAATTCGCATGCAGATTGCAGCCTCTACTAAACGCCTCCATTCAGAGACCTTTGACCTTTGCAGCGAGCTTCACGATACGCTTTACCGTAGTAATTTGCTTCATGGAAATATTTTTAAATATATTCATTAATAAATCTTATGACTGCCTCGGTAGCGTAGTTGTACTACGGTACGCTCACAAAGCTGAGGTCTCGAGTTCAAATCCCGGGTTGGGCAAAGTGATATTGGATTTTTGTATTCATTATCAGCCCAGAGTCAAGAATTTGTGCCTGATATGGCGATAGGCTCGCCACCTATCACATCGTGGGACGGAATATACAAGGCGAAATGTGGGTATCCTGGCACCTCTGCCTACTCCCTCCTGGGAAAAAGGCGTGAGTTTATGTATGAATGTATGTGATCTCATCATCTTACGAATATGATTAAATAAAATCATTAAGTTGACAAGTCGGTAGTTTACAGCTCAGTTATTTGTTTAAAACTTTTCTTTTTATGATTGACATATATTTTCCAAACCTTTGTGAATACACTGGGTGTATTACTTTCAAATCCAAACATTGCGATGCGATCATCAGCAAAAGGCTGTGCAGTGTGACATCACCACACAAAATATGTATGTGACTGTTGGGTGTTATTATTATTATTAAAATCAAAACACTGTGTACAAAATCCGAACAAGATATTTACATTTATATTAGTAATAATCAGATGATCCTGTACGTAAGGACACTCGATACTTGGCATGTATTCACTGCGTTAAACCCTACGCATTATCGAGCAGGAAGTACCGCAAGTAATCGCATTAGGATCTGGAGCGAATGAGATGGGTCGTGTAAGCAACCCACTAGACGCCTTCCTGGCGAGCTTATACCGCCGTGAGATAATTTTATTTGTATACAGCTTCGTTTTATTGAGTTACGCGGTAATCTGCATTCGTATGATAGTGTGTATTTTAATTAGACACGGAATATTTTTTAAACCAACTATATGAATAGATTGCAACTATTTATAGGTCCAAATAGAATATCGATGAATAAGAGAAACTGTATCGTGTGATCAGTATCAGCCCATTTACGTCCCACTGCAGGGCATGGGCCTACTCTACAATCGACAGTATGATTGAGAGTGGTTACGCCATATAGTCCACCACGCTGGCCTAATGCGGGTTGGCGGACTTACATGCCATAGAAATTGTGATAAACCGCTATGGTATGCAGGTTTCCTCACGATGTTTTCCTTCATGGTTTTAGTGCGTGGTGATTGACTATCAATACACACATTGTCACATGTATCGTGTGAACTATGCTTTAACTAAAAATATTCCGATCCGCCTATACCCATGTCACTAATAATTACACTAATAAAATAACGATTAAGTTACTAGGGACTTTAAGGGTGGTGCAAAACATTTAGAGAAGGCTTATTCATTTGAGAATTTCAAGAATATATATAATACGGGCCTAATATGGTAGAGTAACGTCTTATTCTTATGTGTAGTTGAAAACAATCCTTAATTTGTAACAGCAAAAACTTCGGTTATAGTAGATCGCTGCTTATAATTCGGACAGTTTATTCTTTAAAAGACTATGATTTCTCAGATAGGTGATTGATACCAATTAGTTGGTAACCTGCCGTCTGTCTGTCGTTATTATGGTTTAATAAACATGCTAATGAATAACGACGCATGTCGACTTTTTATATAAACAACTAATTCGTGTTTAGGCTAAAAAGTAAAATTTTGCAGAAGGTGAATGCCTAATTGTGTATTATTTATATCAATCAATTCCTGTTTCTCCAAAATGCAATTGATTGATTTCAAATAATGTCTGTAAGTTTACGTAATTCCTAATAACATTTTCCAGTATCATCGATATAAAACGCTGAGATCATTCTACAGCGATGCGTTTACTGCGGGACATAAACGTATCGCTTTTTCTACAACGTACTAAACGGGAAATGGATTTCGATTTTTATTATATCATCTTCCCGTTTGTCATTGAAAACCGTTATTAAGTCACACCTATTAGAGACTATTCCGCCCACACTCCCATCACTTCAATTCCTGTTATTCAGGAGCGACGGTGGCAAAGAAAAGACACTGAACATTAAAGCTTGATAGGTCCTTTAGATTTGTGTTTAATCTGCAAACAAAAAGAAAATTTATAGGAGTTAAAAAAACCTTTTTTTTCACACAATATCAGGAGATCATATTAAGAGATATCTTCCATTATAAAGATATCCAACTGAATCCAGATGTAAATTACAGACAAATATGAAGCCATACTAATTGTATTGGTTTGGTAATTTGGAGCTAATTCAGTGCGCACGTCATGTGGAGGATTGAGGTGATATTCATCAACGCGTCTGATCGGAGTGATAATTATAATTAATAGCCAGATGTGATGGATTGCGGAATCTGTCGCCGCGACGAGAGCAATGCTCCCATCTAATAGATCTGCTGTTGGGAATAGATATTTGAAATAGCAATTTTTGAAATAAACTGCTATTTATGATTGTCACAATATAAATATATAACTGACTTTAATAAGTTTTGTTTACTGTCAATGTAGTATAATATAGTTAAATGAACTAGTTCCGTTCCATAAGCTATGTATTTACACTCAGAAAATGAGATATTAATAACAATAGAATGTTAATGTGGGTACATGCTTCCTACTTGCTCTCCATCGCACTTCAGTTACGCCAATAAAGTTTACTTACTATATGAAGTAGATGTTTAAGTAATAGTCAAGTCCAATAATACCAGAAATTCCTTGCAACGCTTCAATATCCGTAATTTGGCAAGTTGTCCAATAAACTCTGTTCATCTAGAATCTAGTTGCTGATACTAGCCCGCATTGGGTCAGAATTGCAAACTAAAGCCCAACTTTAGGAGAGAACGTTACGAGAACGTTAGGAGAGCCTCTCAGAAGTTCGGGTACATATAGAGTAATATGAATAGATAGATCATACGATTGCCTGTATATTATGCAGTATTTATCAGCAAATAATGACCATTATTAATCTATGATATTTTGTATTTTATTTTATAATTTATCGCCTTCAATTTGTATTCATTGAATGTAATAAATCACTGAAGGATGTTTGTTCATCAATGTACTGTATTTGCCAGTATAGACGATCTATTAGGTATATTAAAAATAATTGGCTTTTTTGTTTCATCCTCCGCTTAAAAAAGGTCAGTACATTTAATTAATCACTGTCTAGAAATAGGTTCTTAAATTTCGTCAACAAAATATAAAGCCATCTAAAAACATGAGATTGTGATCAAATTTTCATATTACCCTACCTACGCAGTTTCTTACGAGGTTCCAACAGCGCAGATATGTACAAAATTTTCACAAAATATGGACTATAAGCTGTTTTCCTCGCATATTGGTTTTTAATAACGAAGAATTTTTAATTTTTATCGGAACAAATATTGTATTGTTAAAACTGCATGGGATAAAATTTTATAGCCTGGAAATAAATTGATATAAAATTAAAAGAAAAATGTTAATTTTTGAATCCTTTTTTATTCTGCGTAGAATTACGAAATGAAAATGCAAACAACAAAAATATATTTGTGACCACATCTCAATTCTACTGATAATTGTATTAATGGTACACGCGTTGTCATCGTTTATTGACCGTTGATGTCCCCACATTTCATAATAATTTATGTCCATTGATATACAAAATGTTTATGTCATACTTTTTTAGGTAGTATTTAAGATCAAATTAAATAATGTCTCTTTCTGACCTGAACCAATCATTTTAGAAGCATAAATCTATGATTAAAATAATTTATTTTAACGTGGAAGTCTATCATAGTTAAAGCTAATAGATTATATCTAATGAGCCACTGTTTTATATTAATCTCGAGGACGGATCTAAAGTATTTTATGTAGTTTTACTTAAATTCCCGATTCAAAACAACAAATTGTTAGTATAAAACATTTCACCAAACATACATGAAATTCATTTATCATCGTCCGCAATTCAAAACAATATACATGTACAATGTTTGTAATTCAATACAAAAATGCCAAACGTATAATTTGATAAGCAGACCATGACTGACGAAGATATATACAGTCTGTTTAATTTTATTAACGGTACTGTGACAGTCGACGGTGTTAGATCTTACACAAATATACAGGGTATATCAAGACTGCTACAGAAAACGAAGCCGGGTGGTAGTTTTAGTGACTACAAACACAGTGTATCTAAAAATTTCGCAAAGAAACACGATAATTATTTGTGTGACTTTTTAAATCGTGTTTGGTTGGTAAATGCATGGTTTTTGCTAAAATAATAATTAAAACCCTTGCGTATTTTAGTATGTTTCAAAAAAAAAGGGAATTGTACAATACTATTTTAGTATAAACCTTGGATTTACCAATAAATACGACGATAGGAAAAAATACGTCGTTTTTTGTCCAAATTTTTTGTTGTATTGTGTCTGAAGGCGCTAAAACTACCACTCGGCTTCGTTTTCGGTAGCAGTCTTGATATACCCTGTATAGATAATGCTAAACAATGTACAAGACATAGAAATCTGAACAATCAAGATAAGATCATTTTATTTCAGATTTAAAGTAGACGCAATTGATGTAAAGTTAAAACTGTAAATAGGAAACTATTTCAATTATTTCAGGTGTCAAATTGGTGTTTCGACTTAGAATCGAAAACATCCTTGCCGTTCAGAAGCGAATAACTTTTATTATGGACAAGGAAATAAAAATAAATATTTCTTACAATGTTTGATAATATTTATGTGTAGTCGTCAGTTTGTTTTGACAGAAATTGTCGGGGTAAGCACGTAACACCTGAGTGTGTCGAGTCACCGGTGTTAATAGCTGCCAAATGCTGAAAGAGGATAGCTTATTGCATTTTTTGTTGAACTCACTGGTCAACGGAACTTTCGGCTACATACCTACATAATGTGAGCCCGATCTATCCCGTTATGTATTCTAAATGGTATTGTTTAGCATTTTATTAATAAGTAGGTAACACGAACATCGCGGTCGTTGGGTCACATCTTGTAACATTGATCGTTTTATTAGCTGCAAGGAGTTGTACCAAATTATTAGCTGTTCTAGCGTGTATTTAGATGTACTATTGAATGGCAGTTGAATAACAACGATTTGAATACTCGTCTGTAATAATATTTCATTCACCGACTTTTTGCTTTCATTGCTGATTATGTGATAAGTAGCAAGTGTTGGGCGAAATTATTGATCAACTGTAAGTCTGGATTCGTCTTGTTTGGCGTACTATGTAGAACTATTTTCGGTTTAGAATTATTTCATTCCTCTTTTTATGTAGTTACGGTTAATGAAAAAAATTGGTAATCTCAATGAAGATTGTGATAGTTTATCTAGTGATTACGATTTTAAATGTAATAATTGTACATCGGACGCTATCTACAAGCCCATAAAATCTTTTACTACTTCATTCAGAAAATAATTCCGGCAGTAAATGAAATACAAACATACAAGTCACGTTTACTACGATTGAATTTTTGCGACTTGTTTGGTCTGACCACATCTCTCGGTCAACAGCTACGTAATCTATTAGCTGCCCGCGTACGTGATGACGTATCATTAACTTGACGTAGTGGCTCCGTAATGCCGGTAAGTGTCGATCATATTGGCTGTAATAAGGCATTGTGCACAGTGATAATTGTTTTGATTATTTTGGGATGTGAAATTGGTGTTTGGTACTTTTTTTTGCACTTAATGGCAAGACGACAAAATCAAAACAACACCTTGAATCACAAAGCAATGCTGGGTATTCTACTGCGCTCGCCATTCTGAGACATAAGATATTACGTCTCAATACGTCCAGTAGTTATTCTGGCTACAATTTCCGTCAATCCGAAACACAACAGTGCATTTAATCTGCTGTTTGGCTTGAGAAATAGATATTGCGGTGGTACCTACTGTCCTATATAGTGTATTATCTATAGTACCTACCACCAGTAAAAAATACTGAAGTGTTTTTAACGATAATAGAATGTGGTCTGCTTTCAAGGACTTTTAATCATGAATATTTAAATAATATTTAGTCTCTCTGTACTAAATACCCACGTGGTGGACTAGGGATAAAACTTATTTCATTACCAATAAAACAAAGATAGACATTATTGTCGTATATCTCTGCGTTTCTGAATTAAAACATGTGATGAGAACAAAGCTTTTCGTGACCCTACTCCGGCTTGGAACCCAAACTGTCTATGCGGTCGTGCATTATTGTAATCATGATTATAAGATCAAATTAACACAACGTATTTTTAATGGGAGAAAAAAAGAAAAAAAAATAACTAAAATTATTTGATCGCTTTTAGGTGTTTACACATATTTTGCATTCAGCATTTCTAAAATAATGTTGTTATCGTAAGGCAAGACAAGTATAAATATACAATAGAAAACGTATTTTGGTTTCATTTATTAGAAACCATTTTGTGATTTAATTATTTTCATAGTTTAATAATATCAACCTGTTGAAACTTAAGGCACACATTCGTTTAAGAAGGCTCTATCATAAAAATAAATAGACAACATAGTTTCATTATAGAATTGCCTTAACATCCAGTACGATATTGCCGACCTTACCGCATCCAATATAGAAATAGTAACTAGGAAGGTTATTACGATAGTGGGACTTATATGCACGCACGCTACTTCCGAATGTTGGACGCCTCAGTATAAAGCAAATAAATAAATAACATCCAACAGTCACATACATAGTCCTGATCCCTGTATCAGGAACTACGAGAGACTTTTCGGTCTCACAAACACCCAGACCGGAAAGAAATATTTGTGTGCCACACAAATATTTCTCTCGGTGCGAGGATCGAAACTCGTGGCCTCTCGTTTCAGAGGCGGCGTTGAACCAACTGCGCCACGGAGGCCGTCAAAAGTTAAAAGTAAAACTTTACTCAATATAAACACATCATCTATTTACCTAAGATATTGAATGTTATACGAAAGCTTAGAAACTATCTGAAGTGTTGAATTGCTTAACCCGGCATTGGGACGTAGGGTAAAATTACAGGGAATTTCCGCATATATTCGGCAAGCCATTAAAATTGGCAATTGACACATACTCGGGTTAAACCGAGGTCAATAAGGTAAACGTGTGTCATTGCATATTTGAAGTATCCGTTCCTTATAATTTTGTGCGTGTTTTAGCATATTAAGAAATGCACCGTTCATGCATGTTCTTTCCCTGATCCAAATGAATATTCTTGACCGTAGGTTTTTCCTATGATAACTTAATTCATAACTATCTTAAAGTAGTGTTAAGATACTTTTAATATCGAAGTTTCCTAGACTGTAAAGATCCTTGGTTAAATCTTTCTCAACGGTGGACTTTCTGTGACTGCAGCTGACGATCAAATCAAATTAGAAAAGTTCCTTTGTAGCTTCCAACAGATCGCCTTTGAAGTCCTTAGAAGCAATTAATCAGTAGTGGGCTTTTTACCTAAAGAAGAAGTAAATGCAATTTAATTAGTACGTAGGCTGTATACACACGACCTTCAAACAGCAAATGGGTTCTGTGATGAAGCAACCCGCGTCAAATCGGCGGCATTCCGGATTGTGCGCGCACCGTTACGGCACCCGGACACGGGTTGCGCAATGCAACTCACTCGTCGCTTATGTAATGGCTGTTGCATCGCCTTACACCATGCCCGATATTTGGGGACAACATTTAGCAAATTTTTAATATCCGCGAAGCATCCGGTGATGGTAATCAAGTTAGATAACGAGCTTGCAGAAACGGAACCATAAAATTAGAGCTGAATCTGCAATTACTTTAAATTGTGATTCTAAGAAATTTTTGGACCTCCACTGCTAATATGCTTACAAAAAACATTTATTATTATGTTTATTATTTTTATAGAACTTGTTAATATTATCTAGATAGATATATATATATATATATGATTCTGTGTAGCTCCTGCTTGGAAAAGACGTTTCTTGAAATATCCGTAATACGCTTTTCGTGTAAACTATAACAGGTGTTGCAACGAGATTGAATGCGATAAAAACGATCGAGAAACTGGAACATATTATACAGGACCCAATCTAACTTAGATTACGAAACCTGGCGACAATAGCTAAGGTTAGTCCATAAATCTCCGCGTGTAGCAAGTTTACTTTAAAAGGAACTAAGAAATACTAGTAAAAGGAAGAAAATAAATAATACTTTCTAAGAAATGAGCCCTGTGATGCGATCGCGTGCGGTGATAGTGCGCACGCGCAATGGCGCCGTCGCGCGCGGCCTTGACAATGTCGCCAGGCCGCAAACCGCTTCAAACGGTGTTGCTAGCTCTAACGTGCCTAATTTCGAGGAAAACAAATTTTTTGGTGATATTTTTGAGATGTACCTTTACAGGTTCTATAACCTCGCTCTTATAGTACCAATAGCGAGGCTATTCGCCTTCCCAAAAACCGGTAAATCACTATGCAGAAGTAAAAACTTAGTGGCAACAAGAAATTCAAATGTTCTTATTGTGTATATTTCTTATTGTTAAGTACTGTATTTCAGACTTTGAATCAAATCAATCCGTGTTGATAATCACATGATCCTCAACTTTCCTCATCCAGTACTTTCTAAGTATTTAACCGATAAAATTGTTCAGTTAACATAAGGACTTCCTGTATTACTTTTGTCGAGTCGTCTTACGTTTGCTCCACTCTAGAACACTAATTGGCTTATGAATTTTTATAGCAAATTGATTTTTGTAATTGGTTAACTGAGCCACGAAACTATACGGTGTGGGAAATTTGGGACACCTGGCAATGCCAACTCTGTATCTTATGTGGACCTTTCATTTCTTGTAACACTTCAAAATGTTCTATAATGACCCTTTTAATGAACATTCCGATGCTGACATTGGCGTTAAAGTGAGTACGATTGTGAAATTATACATCGCTTTACATTTGGAATTTTTATTTGCCTAGAATGCTTTGATAGAATGTTATATAAACGGCATTTTTGTATTCGTTTGAGCAAGTTGTTTTACTTACGAGTATCTTATTGCGTTCTAATTTCATGTTGTGAATAAATATTTCTGTTTGCCATTTGCTATAATTTATGTTTGTAGATAGTAACAATGTTGACGGCTTTTGTCGTGCTAACGTAATTGCGTTAATACAATATTTAATCTTTACGGTGGCTTATGTATTATTACATTTGCTCAATATTGTTGACAGTGATAATTATATGTTTTGTTCCAAATTCAACTGTAAATGTTGCCAGCCTGCTATTAGCTGTCTACCGAAATAAGCCGCGTGTTGATAGCAACTTGTAGATTTATCAGAGTTGTCTTACAAGATCTTGTGTGTTCGCGACATACAGGCGTCTTTGTCATGTCCGGCTTATCTGTGGAACAGATTCAAGCGCGAATTGTTCGCACCTTGGCTACATGGCTTGCCTAGTTTTCTGTCAGCACTACACACACAGCGTGCTTTAAACTTCGGGCTTTAATATCCTTTCAATGAATTAAAGTTTTTTGCGGCTAAAATAAATTGTGTTAAATTCCTTATATCATAAGAAATAAACTTGAAAAGTGATTAATTTTAAGTAACTTAAAAATGAAATATAATAAATTATAATCTTACACCTACAAATACCTAGCAACCCCAGTTTCTTAAGTAGTAATGTCAAGAACAATTTTATGCCAATTTATTTCCTGAAATAAACCGTACCTTACTACATTACTCATCATATTATGTAAGTATATATAATATAAATTAAATAAGACTAAAGCCTAAGTGAACCTAAAATTTTGTAGCTTCTATTAAGTAAGCTGTGTCAAATCTATAAACTTAGTACTTAAGACCCTTCTCAGAAGCTTGTTAAAAATTCATGTACGAAGTCAACTTATAACACTTAACCTACTTATTCAAGACGGAGCATTAATCCGTAACAATATGTCATAAGAAAGTAATGCGTCAATGAATCAAGGATTTGGTTATATCACTATAGGATTCCGAAATGGCATGTCAAGGTGATGCGTCGATTGACGCTGAATATTGTAAACGTTTAACAAGTAAATTGGCTATTGTTAAAGTGGCATTTAGCTTTAGGAATTTATTTGATTCGTTTATAAGGTATTTATATTGGTATTTGCTGGTTTTGGCAGACGATTGTATCGGTCAATGTAGGAATTAATAGAACGATTTATATTAGGATTTTTAATATTATAGTTGGATAATGTACATATGTACATTTTCATTGCATTTTTCTATCGAGCCTTTAGCCACAAATTCTCTCCTGAGCTGCGGTAGAAATATTATATGTATTACCAAATTTAATACATGGACACCATTTAGTTTACTGGAATACAAAACTACAATATTTGAACCATAATTATCTCTTTCAAAAAAGTATTAACCTCTATTGACCTGTTGCCCATTATTAGTTATATGCACGGAATATAACTTTTTCTGTCTTTCGTGGTTATATGACATTGAGCGCACTGTATCATTACATTAAACTCAGTAGCTTAATGACTAATGTTTAAGCAAATGAAGTACATTGATGGCAAATTCGTGATTGATATTCGAGATATACGGACAGGTTACACGTTAACGCTGTATACATGAGTATATACGTGTATATATTATGAAGATTTAAGTTTAGTATTATTGAGGAATTAGTTATCGAGTATTTACGAGTCATCTTGACCTATTCCGTATTGATCACGCTTTTTAAAACCTTTTTAAAATATGCAAATATCTGTGAAATATTAAGAACCGTGAAAATACAATATGTTTTTGTATTAAGGATTAGGTTTCTCAGGTTTAATAAAACAATAGAATTTACTTAACTAACACGTAAAGAGTATATCCGTGACAAGCTCAGTATGCGTGGTGTCGAAACTCCAGAAATGTCGTTTAAGGTGGCTTTGTCACGTTTAGAAAATACCATTTAGTTAGGTTGGTAACAAAATTTGGTCAGAAATTTAAGAAGCTATTTTTATTATAATAAACAGGGTATTTAGAGAATATTTTTTTATTTAGATATTTTGATTGATAGCCTAGTTGATGGTTGGCAACGTTTTATAATCTAGATCGTAAAGAGACATTTAACTAGTAAAAGTCATTGTTAAGATTTTATGCCATAGCTTTGTTTTGTTACTCATTAAATTAAGAAAAGCCATTAACATTTTAGTGTGCTGATATTTCTTAATTTATAAATATTTTAATAATAATAAATTCTCACAGATTATGTAGTCTACCTAGAAGATTATTATTTATGTTTAGACTTTTTAGCATGTCTCTTCTTGTACATTAAGCTGGTAAGTTCTATATTCATTTCGTAGGCTACCTTGAATTACGTATTCAAGTGCATCCTAATCCTACCCTGGGTGTTTTCTAATAATGCAATTCGGAAAATTATATCATACATTATAATACTCAACGGAGTACGGACCCCCAAAGCATCGTGATAGGGAACGAACTTGCCGTGAAGACGGACAAGTTCAAGTACCTTGGGTCCGTACTGCATGAGTCCGGTGACATCGACCTTGACGTCAAAGCCCGTATAAGCGCTGCTTGGGCTAAGTGGAGAGAGGTCTCAGGCATACTCTGCGACCGCAGGATGCCGATGAGGCTCAAGGGTCTCATCTATAAAAGCATCGTGCGGCCGGTGCTCCTGTATGGTTCGGAGACGTGGCCTGCCCTCAAGCGGCACGTCCAGGAGGTTCACGTCGCGGAGATGAAGATGCTGCGATGGATGTGCAACGTTACGCGTTTGGACAAAATCCGTAACGAGTACATCCGTGGCAGTCTTGGTGTCCGCGATGTGGCTGATAAACTCCAGGAATCCCGCTTGAGATGGTATGGTCACGTCCTAAGGAAACCGCAGGAGTACGTCGGTAATGTGTGCCTGAGACTCAATATTCCCGGACCTCGACCGCGGGGTAGACCCAAGAAGCGCTGGCTCGATGTCGTCAAGGAAGATATGAGGGTCAATGGCCTTACTATTGAGGATGCCGAAGATCGGGCGAAATGGAGGAGAATTTGCCGGAAGGCGGACCCTGGCACCGGCCGGGATAACGCCAGGTAGAAGAAGAAGAAGAAGAAGACATTATAATACTCAAGTGCGTGGTGGCCTCTTGGTAACGGACTAGACGCGGCTGCCAGCATGTTCACGGTGGTCGCGGGTTCGAATCCCAGGGCACACCGCTGACTTTTTGGAGTCTTGTGTGTATTGGTTGTCAATTACCACGCTATAACGGTAAAGGGGGAAACCTGTATACCATAGTGATTTGTATAAATTTCTATTGTACAAAAAGTTCGGCAACCCGCATTAGGCCAGCATGGACTATACTCGTACTCTTGATTGTTAAGGAAGCCCGTGCCTCAGGACGTATATGGGTTGCTACAGATATCGATATATAGTTTATCATTAAGACGATCTGGTTAAGGAAGGAACGTAGACAGGAATTCGCTGGATGCAGGCCACCCGAATATATCAATTTGGACATCCTTGGGGATGTCTATGTTCAAATGTGGACTTCCTGTGGCTGAAGAAAGAGAGAGAAAGAGTTTATTATTCAAAACACACGTGGCATTGAATTTTTACACTCTTAATAATGTTAGATAGACTCGTACAATCTTTACAAAGCCTTACGGGAGTAATGTTTTGAACTTAACGACTCTCATTTCAACGGATTAAGAGAAATCTTGAAACAATTCTATATTTTTTTTATTATTAAATTATACATATTTTATTTTAACTTGCACGGGAATGTGTAATGAACCTTTCAATTCTGTGTACATTGTCCATGAATTAATTTACTTAGAATCGGAGCAAAAATTGTGAAACAATAATTTCTACCTGTACCCGTATAACCAAATTATTTGAATATAATTTGTTAATTATTATTATTGTTGGTATGGATATCATACAAGGATTTTGTTACCATTAATTTTTTTTTACATGGAATATTGTATGTCACGTAACTGAGGTTCAGTGGCACGCGGCACTCGCGTGATAGCTCCAGCTAGAGTGAAATTAAAATGTTAATTCCATTAACAACATGTTTGACAGCATTTGAAATAGACATTAACAGTACCACTTGCAATGAGATAAACGACATGTTTTGAACCATTCGCCAGGTGCAATAAACACTGGTCTACACGCCGGCAACTACGGCAGATCAAACAAACCAAAGAAACAGTATACATTAAATGAAATAAGAGATGTATGTAAAAACCGCGTCTGGATGGGGCACAATAAATTTAACTTTGTATTTGTATACTTTAATTCGTTACGCCTGATTGCTTTATTGGAGCTCCGCCAAACCGCTTCATATCACTACTACGCTATAATGTTTTCCATATACTCGATCGGTTGGGACTCTGTAGTTCTGCTTTGAACCTAAAGCGCCATTTACATAGGGAGAGGTTCTCGCGGCGAGAATCGTATGCCATAATCCTATAACATAACTGCCATACGATGCGTCTTTTTTATATCCGTACGCTAATTGTGCTTTTGAGGCGATAAAATCTCCCCGTGTAAATTAGGCTTTAGTGTAGTTCCTTGTAACTTTTTCCATGTAGTAAAATCTGTCATATTAGTATCTATCACAAGGAAGATTATATATGTTCTTATTGAAAATACTCAGGTATACCAAAAAAGGCTGAATGGGTTAAGCCGGCATCACCAGCCCTCTACCCCCACATGGTTGCTATTTTTGTAGCCGAACATATCCTACGCTCGGCATAGAGACTGCCAACACTTTCATCATTTAAAAGGCTGGTTAAAGAACACTACTTTTCTCTTTAACGGATATTAGTGATATTTCCTCTATCTGAATCAATTGGTAACTTGCAACATGAGTATTTATATATGTTATTTTATATTTATTTATTTATAATTTTATTAATGTGAATTTATATTACGTCTAATTTTGTTTTTTATTCATTTTATTCTTTATTTTCTACATTGCTTTCTCTTTCTCCTTCTCTTAAATCCATTCCATGGTAGTCTGTAAGACATTGCCTAGAGTAATAAGACCGCGCGTACTTTTTTCATTCCTGTATATTATGTTGTATCGTGTACAATAAAGAATAAATAAATAAATAGACTTAAATTCCTCGGTGGCCGTAAAATGCAAGGTGGTTCTAATTGTTGGAAGGCGATAGGCGGCCCGATTTTATTCCACATGACCATACGGCACAGGATAACTCTACCTCGAGCTAGGGATAACAAATGTGCTCACTTGCTAGTTGCTACTTTGGCTGAATGCCTGTTTAAGATGTTATACAGTGGCTGATTTATTACGATCCCTAAACAAAGTAATAAAAATAACACCTAACAGTCACATACATAGTCCTGACCCCACACTAAGATCGAGTTCTGTATCGTGGGTATCAGGAACTTCGAGAGAATTCCCGTCTCACAAACACCCAGACCTGAAAGATATATTTGTGGGCCGCACTACCACTCTCGGTGCGAGGTTCGAACCCGCGGCGTTTCGTTTCACAGGCGGCGTCTAACCGCCTATGCCACGGGGGCTTTCAAAGGCCTGTTAAAAAGGTTTTTCAATATCCGAGTAGAGTACAGTTGTACAGTGACAGCTTTCGTGGGGCAGTTAATATTATGAAAATGGCCGACTGTTAATATTATGAAAATTGGGTCAATCCTGTGGATATTATTAAGTAATTATGATCGTAATTTAGCAGTATTCAATGTACGAAATTATAGTTGCTTTGTGTTTGTAGTCAAAAAACTACCTCCTAGCGTCTTTTTCGGTAGTAGTCTTGATAAACCAGGTGTAAAAATTGCCGTCTTTTTAAAAATGCAATATTCTTTCATATTTTGTTGCAATTTTTAACTTATAAGTGCGCTTTTCATAAAATTGAGTTCTTAAGCGATGGTTCCCCAGCGATCTGACCTTTCTTGTACTTTTTACTTTTACGTCATGATCGAGAATGGGGATTATAGAGTAAAAACTTCAAGGAAGCCGCAATTTCCTAAGCTCTTAGATGAAGTAAAACTTCCACAGGGAAGCTGGCTTGCATATTATCTAAGTAGGTATAGAATATAAAACTATTTCAGGAGTATCATGCTACATATTTGGTGCAACATATCTAATCAAATTCAATCAGGCTATATTAAACATTAAACTGGTTTATGAATATTCCACCGTTGTATTTCCCACAAATTAATTAATTGATTTTAAATGGATAAATTAAGAATGAGGGATCCGTAGGTAAACACAAGAAGGGATACAAATACAAAGACTTGATGGTGATGGCTATTGGAAAGTTATCAGATTGGAAAGTTTTTGTAGAGGAGGCCACGTAATTACTAGTGTAGTGAGGACGTTGTAAATATTTTGACAGTTGTTGCACCAAAACCGCTTCCCAGAGGTCGCCGTAGACATTATTGGTGAAGGCGGTTTAACATTGAAACTCCTGTTGCTGACAATGACGTTGGTGACAATGAAGCATCACAAACCACCCGAGAGAGCTGAAAAAATCACGACGACGTAAAATACTGAAGTCACTTAGTTGAATTATTTAGCTATAGAGATGAGATATTTTAATTTTTTTTACCTTTCCCTTAAGACAGATTTTCTTTAGAGTTAGAACAACAAATTTTTCATCAGGCGTGGTATTCTCCATCTTGCTCATGAAAGGGCTAATCAAAGGGGTAATAATAGTTGAATCAAATTGAGCACACGTGTTCTCGTGGGGATCGTAGCCAATAGTTGACGCATAAGCCGCAGACATGCTGTCCAGTACTTATCGACGATTGCCGACCTTCGTCCCGCATGCATCATTTCATCGACCCAAATGGGTTCCTGGAATTAACATCACTTCACAACCGCTACGCAATGTAAATAAGGCGCAAATTCGTGTGGCGCCGAGTTCTGTAAATCAATCCGCTGTGCTCCACAGTAATGTATTGTTGTTTGGGAAATTCACTGATTGGAGGTGTTTTAGTTTAGTGTTATTAGACGTGACGTATTAGAAGGTTTATATTAACTGTCGGTTTCTGATTTCGCTTTACATTTACTGCCACCTGTTGTAAATTTAAAATTAATCAAATTAATGTGTCTGGAGTCATTTTTTCATCGAGAACGAATATTTTCTTTCTCCATACTCTTGGTATTGCAGGTAAATTATTTGAAATTCTTTTTACACCGCATAATGAGGGTATATAATTCACACATTTTACCAAGTTCTTGAATTTGCTCATAATCGCTTAGAGTATGGATTTGTTTATCTACTGTTTCAAGATCAGTTTACAATCTTAATTACACTTTAGATAGGGGTGCGATCATATTTCAAAGTTATATTGTTTCAAGACAGTATTCTATAGAAGCGGTAATACAAAAGATGGGTATACCAGGGTACGGTGGATTCACTACATAGTTCATTGCTAATTTTATCCAAAACTGTTGCACATATAGGTAGTTAAAAAGTTTATGCCATGGATTGTATTCTGCGGCGTAAGAACTAATTTCTGCAGAACTCAGTGATTCCTAGTATTAAGCACGTAAAAAGAGCATAGGCTTTATTTTACGTTGAAATTAAAACATCTCCCACGGGAGTGACATTGTGTTCCGAGACAAAGAGTAACACAAAGCAACAACAGATGAAAGGAAAAACAAATATTATAGTGAGTGCATGTACTGTTGCATGTTTTCATTTGTTAACGCGTAACATCGGCGACATTCCTTATCATGCATTAGCATTTTGCACTTGCAATTTGCTATTAGCACTTAATCTGAAAAAAAAAAACAATTGTATCACTTAAATGTTGTATAATATTACTTCAGAGCTCAGACTACTACTGTACAGTACTGTACTTATTTATTTCGTTTAATTTCAAGTTGAGCATACCACTAACCTGATTGTAAGCGGTACAGCCGCACATGGACAGTAGCAAAAGCGAACAACACCATAAATAACAAAGCAATGCTTGGCATACTACTGCACTCGTCATCCTGAGACATAAGATGTTAAGTTTTCTTATGTCCAGTAGTTACTCTGGCTACAATATCCTTCAAACCGGAAGACAAACAGTACATTAAACTGTTGTTTGGCGCTAGAAATAGACATTGAATTGGTACCCACCCAGGTGGCCTCTCAGATATAAGAGACCTACCACCAGTTAGTTCATTGTACTGTGAGACCGCTTTGCTTTCTTGTGAAGTAAGATTACTCTACCCAATACCCCTTTCCTTCACGTACTCTTTTCTTTTCTTTCCTGTTCCGTTTGTGGAAGTCGGTCCTGTATCTACGACTCGTGTGTTCGAGTTATGGGTGGAGTTCATTACTCATAATTGAGTAGTATAATCGATTGCAGAAGCCATGAAATAACAAAATATCTTTTTTTTCCTTTAAATCATAAATTAATAACACCCGACAGTCACATACATAGTCCTGACCCCACACTAAGATCAAGTCTTGTGTCATGGGTATCAGGAACTACAAGAGAGTTTCCGGTCTCATAAACATTCCTCTCAGTGCGGGGATCGAACCCACGGCGTCTCGTGTCACAGGCGGCGTCTAACCACCTGCGCCACGCAGGCTGTCAAATCATATATTATAGACTAACGGACGCACTCAGAGACGTTTGATATAAAAAAAAAAACCGTTAGTATAGATTTTTGAGAAATCTACCTTAAGTACTTTTAGTTGACATCAAATGTATGGCAGTAAAAAAAAGCCGAAGTATTTAAATAATGAAAATAGGTATCATATCTATCTAATATAATGTTTTTTGTACACCAATATGGATTAGTGCGAGACGAATGAATGATGACCGTTCCGAGCTCGTACTAAAATAAATCGTGAGAACATTCATAAATAATTCCAAAACAAACATTTACACCAAACGTTGCGTTGCCAATTACATGACACAATGTTTGTAAACAAAGCTTTTGTTTATGTAGTATATTTTGATTCTGTACTTCTGTTTGTCTAAATATTTCATATTTTATTTAGGATTTAAGTTTATTGGTTTAGTGGCGTCGCGCCATGTCGTCCAAGGTTCCACTTCCGAATACAGTTATTATTTTTATGCATTTTATTTCGTATATTTGTGTCATATGTAATAAAAACAGATGTTGCAATAAAATAAAGATTGCTCACGTAAAGTAAAGATTGCCATCGTATTTTTTTAAATTGCTATTTATTGTGAGAAGAGCATGCCATTTGCCTGGTGGCAAGCGATACCACCGGTCATGAGACATAAGATGTTAAGTCTCAATATGTGCAGTAGTTACTCTCTTCTTAGTAGTTAGTCTATTGTATCTTTGGCTCTGGTAGCATTAATGACACCTCTGCTAGGTACCATTGAGTGAGCTTTATGTAAATCTATAAAACACCGGGAAACGTAAACCTTACTTTTAACTATTTTTATTAAATTAACTATGCAGTTATGCATCGTTAATGATATTTATGCTTCCTGCTATTGAATTCAAAGTATTACCCTTCGAGAAGATAATCGGAAGAGGAAATATCGATTTTGTTCGTGACGAAGTCTACGTATTGCCTGATTTTAACCACATCAAGTTTGGTCATGCATGCGCTAAATTATGATTGTCATTTCGAAATATTTTAATGAGCCATTTCCTCATACTGATATGTTGTGTTTGAACCTCAGAACAATGACTGAGGTTTGAACAGTCATTCTGTAATCTTCTGTTTTGGTAGAGATGTGCTTTTTTGTGAGAATATTATTACTTTCATTTTTAGTTTAGGAAATTGTACCAATTTGGCGAAATAAATGCGTTCCAAGTTTATTTTATATAGAAACTAGATTCCTAGTTGTAAACCATATTCAGGTTAAAAAACTTTTTCCAAATAATATCATGTTATAAACTGCGTTCTTTTAACACTCCTTTCTTGGGATTTCTTTTATAAAACTTTTAATGGCTGCAGCTCCTTTTCGGATCTATTATGTGGCGCACCTAGCAGTATGAAACGAGATCCTCAAAGAATAACCTGATAAAAATACTTTGCAAATAAGAAGACTTGCCTTTCAAGTACCCGTAGACTCAGATCGAACCGAAATCGATCAAACATGGGGTCGAAACCTTTCTTGCATCTAAAAGTAAAGCATGAATAAGATAGAAAGAAGCTTTATATGATTACGATCGTTTATTGTTCATACTACGTGTTTTGTTTACATCCCCACTGACAGTGTGCGCGTAACCGCAAGTTACTGGTAGTAACCACCTACATAAAACATCGTTGTTTTTTCACCAACAACAACTCGGCAATATTGCGCGTGCGTCACGCCTTAATCCCATTGACCGATCAAAAACTTCCACGCATCGAGGTATTTCGATTAGATGTTGCTTTACTGCATACTTGTTTAGCTTTGGCAGGATGCCTGGCGAATCACATTGCAGGAACAACAGGGAATGTGCCTGCAACAATTAGTGTTACAATTACTGTTGTGTTAAGTAGGAAATTGATGGGAGAGTTGGCGTGAAAATATTCGGCTACGTCATAATGTTTTGTGAATCACGAAATGGATTTATTGCTCGAAAGTATCTTAAACGTTTACATTTACGTTTTTGTAGGCAATACGTTTTAGAATTTACTATTAGGGATTGTTTGCGTAGTTGAATAATAATATTGTTATTTGAAAAAAATAATATTAAAAGCGTTTTCAAAGTTTTACTGAAAGTGTAATAAGAAAAATAATAAGTAAAAGTATTTTACTTTTATTAACTCTTATTTATCTGACTCAGTCAGTTAGTGAAACACTGGAAATGCGTTGTGGAAAGATACAAGGGTTTTATATTTCATCTCTTCTCACTTTGTCATAAGAAGGCAATATAGCACCGGTGAATGAACTTAGTTATCATCGCCATTGTCGAAAAAAATGGAACTAGCATAAAAAATGCCAAAATAGTGTAAACATATTCTCTGCGAATCATGTGTAAATGCGACTGATGTTTTCTGAGAGAAGGCGAGTATTGTCCTTAATGGAGTGTATTGAGATGCCTATGATATGTGGTATTACAGGCAAATGTGGGATGATGATGATGATGTTTTACAATACAATACTCGCAAATTCAAATGTCTTACTATACAGTTCATTTGCAAGGATTGCATTGCCGGCGTATTTGTAGGCGGTCGTGAACAAAAAGGTCTCTGTTGAATTATACAAGATACAAATCGATGTTGGCACGGATGGGGCATTTATACCACGATTTGAATTCCGCGACCGATTTGTGACCTCGTCAAACAACTATGCACTCACAGCATACTTCTAAGCAATTGTTAACTTAAATGGGAACGATTTGCTGTTATTATACGGATGTCTTCATTTTGTGAATTGATTTAATGCACTAGCGCTTGTTTAAAGTTGTATGTTTTGCAAAATATTATTTAAAGAAAAATCTTAATTATAATTGAATTACAGTTTCTGTTATATGTTGCTTCATTTTGGTAATCGATCAATCATCGGTCCCAAATTGATAGTTATTTAAAAAACTTGGCCATTAATTTTGCTCTTTTTAACCGCTTGTTTTAAAAAAGTGTGTGGTGGCCTGTTGGTAAACGGACCAGACGCGGCTGCCAACATGTTCACGGTGGTTGCGGGTTCAAATCCCAGGGCACCCCTCTGACTTTTCGGAGTCATGTGTGTATTGATAGTCAATCACCACGCACTAAAACGGTGAAGGAAAACATCGTGAGGAAACCTGCATACCATAGCGGTAATTTCTATGGTATGTAAGTCCGCCAACCCGCCCTAGGCCAGCGTGGTGGACTATATGGCCTGACCACTCTCAATTGTACTGTCGATTGTAGAGTAGGCCCGTGCCCTGCAGTGGGACGTATATGGGCTGATACATGTATACATGTACATGTAACCGCTTGTTATGACTGAAATTTTATATTTACGCGTAAAAACACATGTAAACGAGTTAATATTAAATCGTGACAAAATTTCGGATGCCCCGCGGTTTTCCTACAATTGTTTATATATTTCAAATGTTATGCCAGTTGGAGACCTGCCTGTTGAACTCTTAGGCTTGAATGATAATGTTTAATATCGTTTGATATGGTTTATATCGGCAGTGTAGTGAGGATTGGCATGTAGCAGGGCGGAGCTCTCGGGCCATCAATACCGTGTTCGCAAATATTTTGATATTCAATTTATAAGCGATAGCGAGTAATTTGAATGCATCTTATTCTTACTTTTTCTAAGGAAGCGTAATAAGTATGTACTACTCGTATTAGGAAAAGGAAGGAAAAGAAAAATACTTAAATAATGAGTCGGTTGCATAGATATTCCTAAATAGACAATCAACACAGAGAGATTGACAATACTAAAAATTGTCAGGGGAGAGGGTTTTTCCACTCGACGGCGGCGGAGGCAAAAGCACGGAAAACCATTTCGGGAAAATTCGCTTCTACGCCTCTGTGCTCCTGTAAAGGCAAAGCTTCCTAGGATAATTTCCCAAAAGGGCTGACCTCTTGCTGGTAGTGGGTCAGTAATTATGTCAAAATTCAGGAAATATGTAGACAATATAAAATTATAATAAGTACCGATGATATTTTTGATGGAAGCTGTAAGGTTTACAAAAGGTTGCAAATTAAAATAGTACCCAAAGTAATATAATTTAATTGAATTTCGATAGCGATACATAATTTACATTAACCGTACAATAAGGGAAGTCTATTTTGGATTAATTCCTACGTATCAATCTAGGTGGGTCGTTAGTGAGTCACTGACCTTAGGTCGCCTTTAGGTTTTGTTGGCATTTTCATTCAAAGAGCGTACCATTGTGAGATTCTTGATATCGTTAATTTCTCATGTTATTTTATACTAGATTCGTTTGGACTATAACTACTCAGTAGCACTGTTTTATACAAGCATGAAAAGTGACCTTATGATATGCAACGTATTTATGTAATCATTATGATATTCAGCTACAGGACGCCAACTGAACAACATAGGAGAATCTTAATATGACTTACTGAAAGCAGCTTTATAAGATAATCCAGCTACGTTGTACCGTGTATCAAGTAACACATTTACTATGTCATGCATAGATGGCATGTGTATATATTATTCAAATACCATTCACCTAATCAGTGAAGAATAATATCGTGAAAAAACCTGAGTAGTAAAGTGATCTTTAAAATTTAAAAGCGCGTGGTGGCTAGTTGGTAAACGGACTAGACGTGACTGCCAACATATTCACGGTGGTTGTGGGTTCGAGAGCTATGGCAAACCTCTGACTTTTCGAAGTCTTGTCGACGGTGAAGGAAAACATCGTGAGGAAATCTGCATAGCAATTTCTATGGTATGTAAAATCCGCCAACCAGCTCTAGGCCAGCGTGGTGGACTATATGGTCTAACCACTCTCAATCGTACCTCGATTGTAGAGGAGGCCCGTGTGCTGTAGTGGGACGTATATGGGCTGATACAAAAAGTGATCTTTACTAGAATATTTATATTATCTGAAGTCTGCCAACCTATAATATGCCATGGTGGAACAGGTTCCACCATACCCATACCTACCTATATCTATACCATCTCAATCGTAGAGTATGCTCGTGACCTGTAGTAGGACGTATATGGGATAATTTATTTCTTTATGCAAATTCAAATGTAATTTTCTTAAGGTTCTGCAATTAAACCACGTATATTTTGCTACTCACAGTGGCAAATATTGTAGAAAAAAAGCGAATGGTTTAGCCAGCAGGAATTTCCACGATTAAATGTTATAGTACAGCGCAATATGATGCCAGAAGTGTTTTATATAACCTTAATATCCATTGGTCATCCATTCTTAATATTTTTTGTTACATTTTTAACTGTTTACGGAAAATAAGTAGCAACAGTATATTTATTGAAATGAGTTGTTAGGTTTAGCAACAATCAGCCGCACCATTAAGCTGTGAAATAGCTTGCCGGCTCATGTGTTCTCGTCTTCAAACAATATTGGATACTTTAAGCGGACCATAACGCGCAATAAACAAGCCTGCATTATTATAATGAGTTTTCACATATGGTCACCACCCTTGGCTAATCAAAGGTTTAATTGAAATTTTATATAGAATGGGCGTATGTAAACAAACAATATATGAAAGGGTAATCTAGCAAAGATTACCCCCCCCAATGAATTTTAGAACTTCTAGAAGTTTAAGTTAGTTTAGTTGTAATTATCTGAACATATTTCAACCATTAGCCATTCAATCGCGAAAACGTAACTGCAAAGCTGTTTTTTCATGGCAGTAATTTGAAAACCATTCTTGTCGTGGACCCATTGGGTAAGCATATGGTTTCTTCTCCTCGCAAGTAATCCATCAACAGAAGAAATCTACTTTAATTGAATTCAAATAAATATTGATCCTCTCATGTTTTGCACCACAATAACCTAAGCACCGACAATACGGGCAAGGTGAGGTAACCCGCCGAAAGGGCAACCTATTCGGATATAAAACGTGAACATCCCTGCATTCTGTACTCGGTCTTCGGCACGGCTCGCAATCGACACGCTCCATCTGCGGACCCTACGACTCTAGAATATGTCGAAACTGGTAAGGAATTGCTTCATAAAAACACAATACCAGCGCTTTGTTAAATCATATGAGAAAACGTTTATGCAATTTTCTCATAGTGCGAATTGTTCGTTGTCGGCTTAGTACTTAATTGTTACATTTCTTGGATATGTAAGACTTGGAGTTTTTGATCTGCATTATTTGTCGGTAGTTTTAGATCAAGATTAGTATTTTCAAAATCTAGACAACAAAAATCGATTACATTTTGTAGTATTTTTCTCAGTTAAGTATCAATATTTTATCATAATTTTTTTCATCAAATAAAATAATATCTTCTGACGAGGAAATTCAGAAACGTATATCTTTAGTATAAATCTACGGTTGCAGTAGCTGGCACATAATAAATAATTCCAAGTGATTTATCTGAAACGGTAGACCCACCTCATAATTCCAATCATAGACAAAGAGTCCTTGAATATATCCTCATCATCTCATAAATATCTTTCACACACCATAGATCACAATTCATACACAAGCACTTTAACCCAAGCTGAAATCTACTGTTGCTCAAAATTCTCATCAGGCGCCTGTCCCAAACAGTTTTCTTTTTCACCAAAGACAGACTTCGTGGCGCATTTCATAATTATTTAAATTCATTTCATAACACGTCGACTGTGAAACAAGAGGCTGTGGGTTAGATCTCTGCACCGAGACAAATGTTTGTGAGGCCCACAAGTATTTGTCTCGGGTTGCGTGTTTGTGACCGAAAAGTTTCTCATAGTTCCTGATACCTACGACACAAGACTCAATCTTAGTGTGGGGTCAGGACTATGCATGTGACTGTTGGGTATTATTTATTCATTAAATGAGTTCGTTTAATTCCAGACTTTATCAATGGTGGTGGCCTTCTTGGTGGCGGTGAGCGGGGAGCGGCTGGACCACCTGGTGCCGCAGGGCTACGCCCCCGCCAGCGCGAGTGCCTACAAAGGTCCCGCCGGCCCCAACTCGCAGCCTTTCAACTTCGAAAATGTCAACAACGGCGATGGAACGTATCGATTCAGGTGAGTGTGTTTATGTTACTGTGTGTGACCCGACCGATTAGTCAATAGAAACGATTTAATGTAATTTATGCAGGTAGAGTTTATTTCCATTGCTGCGTTTATGTGTATGCTTCACTTGGTAATTTGCAGTGTTTCTTGTCTATTTTTATGTCGATGTTGGTAGTTTTATTTCAAATTTCATGAGGAAAGTTAATCTTTGTAAAAAATTATAAATAGTCCTATTCGACAAAGAGAACTAGAACCTCGAAACCTTTGGAAAGAAATGGGCAGATACAGAAACTCTTTTTTTAATATAGAATTGTTAGCAAATATATTTCATGTTTCAAAATCTATTTATATCTATTGCTGAAAACATCGGGAACATCATATCAATTTATAATTTGGATTCGATTTGTTTGCGACGTAATTAAATAACATCGCATATTAAAACAAAAGAAGTAATTACGTAACAAAAGAACATTGAATCGCCCTTTAATATGAATGTAATTAACCATGACATTTACGATAGTAATACAGTTTTCATTGTTTACGAGTATGTCTTGATTACTATTACTCGTAAATACTAGTTAGATTTACATCGCAATGTTAATGAGGTCATCGCAAATTAGTCTGTTTCGTACACACTAACTACATTTGAACTATAATTAAGTTTTATGCGAAGTGCATTTGTACAGAAGTTACAAAACTAACAAAAAATAGAACAATAAAGAAATATTTTTTGTGCCTGTTTATTAAGACCTCACATAAGTTATACAAATTAACAATAGTTAAACTTTTCAAGAAACCAGATTGAATTGTCTTTATTATTTTGTAAATAAAAATACTTTTTACGGATTTTAACGCGGATTTGGTTTAATTTTCCAGTCCGCTCCGTGACCACGAAAGCTAAAAAGTTATTGAAACGTCGGGAAGTTAAAAAATGTAAAAATTAAATTTAATCCGCGATAAAATACGTAAATAATAGTTTTATTTCAATTAACAAAAGATTCAACTAAAATAATCCACCTTGTATTTTCCAGCTACGACACTCCAAACGGCATCTCAGCGCACGAAAGCGGAGCTCCGCGCGCGCCTGGCCCTGAAGGTCCCGCCGTGACGGCTGAGGGAGGGTTCTCCTACCGCACTCCTGATGGCCAGCAGATCTCCCTCACCTACACTGCCGATGAGAACGGCTTCCATCCCGTCGGCGCACACCTGCCCACGCCCCCGCCTATCCCCGAAGCCATCCAGAGAGCCATCGAGTACAACAAACAACATCCTTCCTCGTAAGTGATCTGTTTAGACTTTTCAGCTGTTGAAATACCAGATATATTTACTCCTGTCACTCTAAGCAACCATCTGAGAATGCTACTACTTAGTGCAGTTATAGATCAGAAAATTACTCTGATTTGTAAACGTTTCAGCTGTCGTTGCTGTTAAAATCCTTGATGGAGGCTTGGGTTCCGTAATGGACAGCTATTAGCACAAACACAACACAATTGAACAAATAAATAAATACACCCAACAGTCACCTATATTGTCCTGATTCCCAAGATCAAGTCTGGTGACTTTACAATCTTAATAGAGAAAAATCTAGACCCGAAACAAAACTATTCACAAATCACACAGACATTTGTCTCGGTGCAATGATCGAACCCTTAGCCGCTCCATTCACAGACAGGCGTCTAACCAACTGCGCCACGGTGGCTCAATATCATGATTATTGTTTATTATTATTGTAACTGACCTAGGAATTTATATCGATTAACCATTTATTAAAAGACCATAAAAGGTAGAGCAACAACGCCATATGTTATAAAATTACACACTATTTTATTAAACGTGCAGTGAATCTTAGAGGGTCAGGCTTTACTAAAATGGAAACTGTGAATTTCATACTGTCGTGTATTTATCATAGACTATGCCATTTTTATTTTGAAACTAGTTTTTTTTTTGGAAGTAAACGTAGTGTGATATGCAAAGGATTCTAGGTAATAAATGGAATAAATTAAATATACTTAAAATGGTATTAGAATCAGACAGAATAAGAAGTCTGTGACATCCATCCCTCACTGCTGAGGATCGCGACTACATGTGATGTTCCTCCATCGTGTTCAGTCCTAGGTGGCATAGACGTCGTGGTATACCAACCAACGGCTACTAACCGCCTTTTTCACGATGTCTGATTATTTAGCTGGTATTTGCTTCTAACGCACTTGCCTTCTATGCGTCCCAAGAATTAAAAGTTATCGGTTAAATTGCGAATATTCCCTTAAAGTTAATGTGTGTTTGTGCTACAATAATTTTAAAATAAATCTGATTATAAGAAATCTTGCTTTTCTAATTTGCTTTTTTTATTTTTCAGTGACAACGGCAACTACGGAAACGGAAATGGTAGAGGCAACGGTTACCATTACTAAAATGTACCATGTTGTTTTCGGATTATGGATATGTATGCCGTACCTCATAATATACGCAAGGACTGTGATATCGAATTAATAATGAAAATATGTAGCCAACCATGATGTGAACCTGTAACATATAATTAAAAGTACAGCTACATACAAAAAGATGATTTGTTATTTTTAAACCCCATTTTCTTATAACAGTTAAATGCTATAAAAGAATTTGCGATTTGGTAAAAATTACCGTAGGAGTTTTTCTATTCGTTCTTCACAAAAAACAACATATTATAGATAATTAAAGAACTAAATCGTAGTCCTATAGAAGTTTGTTATTTAAGCACAATTTATTTGGAACATTTACGTGGAGATTTTGCGTATTATGTATTATTTTTGAAACTTTAAATCAGTGATAATCACCAACTGAAAAGAAATGACTCAGGCATTGTATGATCCATTAACAATACCTACGAATTATGGAGATCATTTTGATCCCAGGCTACTTACTATGTGTCTGCTTTTCCCCTAGAAAATAGAGACAGTTTATTGTTTTCAACAAAAAAGTTTCATATTACTATCCAACTAAACTAACAGGTACCGTTTGACGTTTCATATTTTTCAATTTTAAACATATTTAGACAAGCGTAACTCACACAATTTTAATTTCGCTTGCTGTAAAGCCACAATTCCATGGTTTTGGGCGAAATGTTATTGAAATTGTGTAAGTTACGCCTGTACAAAGTTGAAAAGTATGAAACGTCAAACGGTACCTGTTAGTTTAGTTGGATAGTAATGAAATCTGAATGCAGATAACCAAAATTTCATAATATGGAAGCCAAGAAACATAAACCCGTTTTATATTGTAACAATTTTTTTAGTGTTTTCACTCGACTAAATCGTTGTAGAGTATGTATAATACTTAGAGGACATGTTGAAAATATTACAAACGGTTATAGTTGGACAAGATAATACACATTTAACACATCGTATTATTTATTTTGTATTCAACCCATGGATACAATTATTATGTGATATTAAAGGCTGGTTCATGGATAACTTTATTATTTAAATATACTAATGTTGTGTGCATTTTGCTGAAGCTACATGGGAGCTATAAAAATGTAAAATATTTGTTTATTTGATTATCATTTCGTTAAAGTTCGATTATTGTAATGGATATACAGCAATGATCAATCTATATGCAGGAATCACGGACCTGTTCTATGATCGTGATGGCATATAGGTCAGAGCTAGAGTCTAGAGATATTCTACGACGCTGGTACAGTGCGGGTTGATAGCCTTCAAAACATTGCTGATAATCTCAGGTATGCAGACTTCCTCACGGTGATTTTTTTCAACATTATAATTATTAGAAAACAAAATATATATTTAGTAGGATGAAGTATTGAACAAAGAGCCCTGTAATATTTAGTCCGCCATATCTTTGTTTCTACTCACACGATTCATATTTAATTATTCTGAGTAAAATTTAGTAAATTAAATAGATTTTTAACCCAAACATTTCCCACAGTATTATTTCGACTGCGAGCAATAAATGAATTAAATCTATTTCTTTACACCATGCTCTTGGTTACCAATTGAATATGGTTAACAATATAGCTACATCTAAAAGGATTCAAAGAAGATGTAGATTATTGTTTGCTATGAACCACCTACAAAATATGAGTAGTACGTGTAAGCAATTTTTAGATTTAAAGAGAGTACTCTCCTAAGTTAGGCAGCGACTTTGTTATGGGCCCCTGGTACTGCAGAGGTCCATGAGCAGCGGTAGCCGCTTACCATCAGGCGGGCCGCTAGCTCATCGGCTTATAAAGGCATAAAAAAATCATGATATCAATTTGTAGTTGATATTTTCTATAAGAGTCAACACATGAGACGAAGAAGTCGTAAAGTTTTAATGTATTTGTAAAAGTTAAGACGTATTATTAATTATATATTATGTATTATTAAACGGGACCGAAACGGGGACATGGTTGCTTACAGTTGCTTAAAAAGAAATTTAAAAAATGGCATAGCGAAAATTGTAACTATATAGAAGTAGGATTTTTTTAATATTGAAAATCTCGAATATAGCAGTTTAAATCACGTCACTATTACAAGTATTCACTTGTTATAAACGTACTTGTAGTAATTGGTGCCTTATGGATGTAGAATAGAGTCCATGTAGCGGCAAAGGCAGCGTTAGACGTCCATAGAGTTAGACTACCTAACAAGGTCCCTGGAGGTCACATAACATAATCCGCTTGACACAGGTCACTAAGAAACTCCTTGGGGGAGGCGTTTGTTCGGTAGTTCACTTCCTGTGGCTAAACATGGTAATTGTAATAACAAATAAACACACCCCACAATCACTTACATAGTTCTGACCCCACACTAAGATCGAGTCTTGTGTCGTGGGTATCAGGAACTACGAGAGACTTTTCGGCCTCACAAACACTCAGACCCGAAACGAATACCTGTGGTTCACACAAAATATGTCAAGGTGCGGGGATCGCACCCGTGGCCTCATGTTTCACAGCCGGCGTCGAACCAATTGCGCCACGGAGACTGTCAATTGTGGTGGAAGTAAAGTTAAATAAGCATTTTTTCTATTATAGCTTGAAGTGCGTGGGGGACCAGACGCGGCTGCTAACATGTTCACAGTTCTAGCACGAGAGTTCAAATACCAGGGCACACTACTGACTATTCGGAGTCATGTCATGTCATTGATGATCAATCACCACGCACTGTGAGGGTGAAGGAAAACAGCACGACCTACATACCACAGCGATTTGTATGAATTTCTACGGTACCTATATGAAATTCGCTAACGCGCACTAGGCCAGGGTGGTGGACTATAAGTATAGCTTAAACCCCCCCTCTTACTCTTGATTGTTGAAAACCAGTGGGAGGTACATGGGCTCATGCAGATATAGCTTGATAAATTGATTTTTTCTTTGAATCATAGAGCGCCTCGAAATAAATTTAAATAAATTGTGTAACGTATATAATTTATGAATAGCAACTTTGGTTGGTATGTTTTGTTTATAAGTATAACGTAAGCGAAACTGAAAAGCTAACACCTAAAAGCTCTGGGGTTTCGGTATAAATAGACCACAAAAATGTATAAAGGTGTGTTATGAAAGTATCTCTTCTGTGTTGCCTCCACGATGTTTACACTAAGTATGACAAAACACCGCGTTATTCCGGACCTCTTTTTTATGTTAATAATTCAGAGGAGAATTTTGTCCCTTTTAAACTTTGTAAGTTGACTCCATTTGGAGCTAAGAGGGGAAGAATGTTAAACAAGTAAACGATTTATAGGAGAATTTGGTATTCCCTAGTACATTTTGATACATTTGACAATTATTCTTATTTTATTAGAGAGAATGACGAGACGAGCATATCACTTGCGTGCATTTAAACAACATTCAACATGATTATTTTAAGGAGGCAGTTCTCACCCGAAAATATTTGAAGTCAATTCTCATATTTTGATGTGTTGTACTACACTCAAATGGTTCGGGTTGTTTTTTTTTTATTTCAATGAATAGCGAGACAAGCATGTCATTTGTATAGTAAGTTGGTTTATCTCATTATGAAAAGTAAGAAAACAATGACTGAATAAAAATAATTGACATATTTTTTTTTTGTGCTGCAATTTGGTGTGGTAACAACGTACATGTAAAGAAAAAATATTAGTTCTATAGAATCTACTGACTACAATCTTGTGTTTTCATTCTTGTAAAGAGTAGCAAAATAAGAATAATAAGGTCTTTAAGAGAACATTTTTGTGTATTTCTTTAATAGGTTTCAATAAAATATATTGTGTTCCTTTTAAGGCTTTTATTTCATAAAGCTTGGAATAAAAATATTATTAACAATTTGAAACAAAACTGTAATAAATAGATGGCAACTCAAGAAACCATTAACACGCCATGCAAGTTCCGTGACACCGAGCAGTTGTTTTTCTTAGTAGTGGTAAGCATGGTGGCTATGTCTACCGCCGTGGTAGTAACCATCTCCGCTGAAAAAGAAAAAGTGATGAAAAGATGATACATTTTATATAACCATAGTTTATGAAAGTTATATTATTATGAAATTACCAAAGTTACAAAGGTTTGCGATTAGTATTTTAGAAATTTTAAGGAAAAACCGATACTCATCAGTTGTCATCACAGAGCTGATGATGAAAAATATATAATTTTTATGCGTAGCGTCGATTATATATTATGAATCATTGTATTTTTTACTATGAAAGTGTGGAGATATAAAATAAAATTCTTAATTGAGAGGACGTCAACAATAAATGATGTTCGAAGCATTGAACCAAATTTACATATATTTATCGTGAAAATGGAGTCACTAAACAATTTAACCGCTAAATGTCAATTTACCAACCAAAAGTACAAAAATAAAAATTAACTCACGAAGAAGGATTCTGCCTGTTGAACTCGATGGAGCGCAGGATGGCTTCAGGGATGGGGGGAGGGGTAGGGAGATGAGATCCTGTGGGATGGAAGCCGTTCTCATCGGCGGTGTAGGTGAGGTCGACTTGCTGGCCGTCGGGGGCGCGGTACGAGAACCCTCCTTCAGCAGTCACCGCGGGACCTTCGGGACCTGGAGCGCGCGGTGCTCCACTCTCGTGGGCGGCGATGCCGTTACCAGTTTCATAGCTGTAAAGTGTATGAAATATAAGTAGGCTATGGCATTTATTACAAATGTAGATATGTATGTTGGTTTTCAGGAAGACATTGCTACAGAGAGCTAAGACCGCCATTTGTACTTTTTTTATTGTTTCTGTTTAGAAGTTAAAGTTTGTGTACAATAAGGATTTAAAATAAAATAAATAAATAAATATGTAGTTTCTGGAAGGGTGTTGAGGAAACCCTTGCTCAGTTTCGGGATAGGACAGACAAATTATGTAGACTAGTAGAGGTATACAAGAATAAAATAAACAAGAATTGTTTTGGATCGAAAAATCAGATAACTAAATAAATACACCCAATAGTCAAATGCATAGTCCTGACCCCACTTTAAGATCGAATCTTGTGTTGTGGGTATCAGAAACTACGAAAGACTCCTCGGTCTCACAAATATCCAGTCTCGAAATGAATTAATTGGCGGGAACTAGTAATTTGTCAAGAACTTAATTGTCTCTGTATTAATTGAAACGTTTCACTTGTATTTAATCTATATATAAAAGAGGAAGGTGACTGACTGACTGACGTATCAACGCAAAGCCGAAATTACTGGAGCTAAGAACGTGACATTTTCCACAGGGGTTTCTATTGTGACGTAGGTGAGCACTAAGAAGGGATTTTTGGAAATTCAACCCCTAAGGGGGTGAAAAGGGCAAAAAACTGTTGTATGGAAAATCGAAACCGTTAAAGCTACAATTGTCAACCTTGGCACTTTGGTTAGCCATTTAAAAAGGAAACTAATTGCATACTTTGTATGTCTAAAATTTGCCATAAAAGGGTTAAAATAGGGGTTGAAGTGTAGCGAGTCTAGGGTGATTTAATGACTGTCTAATCAACGCACAGCCGATACTACTGAAGCTAGAAACGCGAAACTTTACGCAAGGAATTCTATTATGGCGTAGGTTAGCACTAAGGAAGGATTTTTGGAAATTCAACCCCTAAGAGGGTGAAAAGGGTAAATAACGGTTGTATGGAAAATCGAAACGGTTAAAGCTACAATTGTGAAACTTGGCACTTTAGTTACTCATCTACAAACAAGAGTAACTGCATACTATGTTTTTTATAATCAACCCTAAAGCGGTGAAAATAAGGGTTGATATGTTATAGAACCGAATTGTTGGATCAACGTGCAGCCGAAACTACTGAAGCGTCGAACTTGAAATGTAACACAGGGGTTTTTACTATGACATAGAGTAGCACTAAGAAAGGATTTTTGGAAATTCAACCCCTAAAGGACTGAAAAGGGTGAAATTGTGTTGTATGGAAAACCGAAACCATGAAAGTTGCAGATTTCAAACTTAGTACTTTAGGTAGTTTTTTGTCTTAAATTAGCCCTAAAGGGCTTAAATAAGGGTTGTAATTTTGATGCAAAATCGAAACCGCTTTTATTGGTACGAAAATTCGTATTTTAGCTACCTTTTATAAACACAAGAAATTGGCATGCACTAATTTTGGAAAAATGGCATGAAGGGGATGAAATTTTATAAAAAGTATTTAGGGTTCCGTGGGTACAAAATAACCCTTAAAAATTGAGATTGATGGTATAATTCAAGAACTGGATAGGGAAAGCAATATTTTAATTTTTACTAATGTTGTACGTTGTTCATGAGTGTAAGAGTTTCACATTTACGGGAGGGGTCAGGGAAAAGGAAGGAATGGACGGAAGGTTGTGTTGGAATATCGGGCATAAGCAACTTTCATTTTAAATATCCATAAATGGCTTTCGCGCAAATAATACTCTTAAGTAAAATTGTGCGTAGCTCTGGGAATATAAATTTTAGAGGGAGGAATTTATTACGGTTAGTAGTATTTACTTATTATAGATAAATATATAGATAAAAGTCTGTTATATTTATTTAATATGTAACTTAAGATGTACAAAAAAGAGTAAAAATAAATAAATAAAATAAATAAATAATGACCAATTGTAAGGTTTTGGATTTTTATGTTTTAAGTGGAGTTAAAGCGGGAAATCGTAGTTGATAAAGTAAGTAATATATATAGCCACATGATTTGCCCAACAGGATGCTCACTAATACATAGTGACGTAATTCGGAGTTTAAGAATTTTCTCAGTTTTAGGGGAGAAATGAGGACGTAATATAAAACATATTGTAAATAAAGTTAATAACGCAGACGAAGTTGCGGGCAAAAGCTAGTATTATATAAATCTAATAAGGTGTGCATTGGACGTAAATTCTGTTATTTTTAATGATCGGCAAAGACAATATAGCAAAACCCAAAAGTTTTTGACAATCTATTGTAGTTCGAGTATAATGTTTTTTAGATTATTCGTTTTTGTTTTTATTATTAACAAATGATTACTATCAATTACTCTATTATTAAATGAGGTCGTGACTTTTATACTGTGAGAAACTTTATGGAATGCGTTAAAAGCGGAACTGCAAACTGAGTTACAAAAACTTAAAGATCACATATTTGTAAACCAGTTTGGATGTTAAAACAACATAATGTACATTAATGAAAATATACAACAGTGTGTAAACCTGGTCTCAAATCACGCTCTTTTGTACGAAGGAATATTGGTAAAAGAGCCCTTAGATCTATTTAACACAAAGACGTTTGATAGAAACCATTTTTCCATCGAATTAATAAAACGGATAGTCTAAAATTATTTTTTGTTACCACGATCTTTACATGTTTTAGAAACATGAACTATTTTGTAATCACATATTTCTGAATCAGCCCATATACGTCCCACTGCAGGGCACGAGCCTCCTCTAAAATCAAGACTACGATTGGGAGTGGTTAGGCCATATCAGATTAATAATGTTGGGAAATATGGACGCATAGTTATATGCGTTTGATTCCAAAACAAACGCATTTTGTACCCTTCAATTATTAACATAAATGAAGATGTCCAAGATGTACCTGTATCTGTAAGTTCCATCGCCGTTGTTGACATTGTCGTATCGCAGGATGGGTATATGGGCGCCTCCATATGACCCACTGTAGTCCGACGCGCTGGTGTACGCCGCGGCATTGCTATAACTCCCAGCTTGGGAAGAGAAGAACTGGTGGCCCAAGTGACCGGCCTGGGCCAGTGACACTACTGCGAAGGCGACTGCGATCTGAAAACAAAAGAATTAGCTGAAATGTTTCTCCTAGGAGGACGGAAGATAATATCACGATCTAAGATAAAAACAATTTTGACAGCGTCCATGGCGCAGTTGGGCATAAGCTGACTGTGAAACTGAGGGCGCGGATTCGAACCACGCATCGAGATAAATATTTGTATGAACAACAAGTATTTGTTTCAGGTTTTTGTGAGACAGAAAAGTCTCTCGTAGTTTTGGATACCTACGATATAAGACTTAACTTAGTGTAGTAGAGTCAGAACTATGTATGACTGTTGGATGTATTTATGTATTTGAAAGTTGAAATAGGTATAGGATCCATCTCGATCGGACGGAGATAATGTCAAAGGTGTTGTAATAGTTTACTGGTGTTCTGTTTTTTTTTGTAAATTGAGAGCTTTGTGTAGGTGCTACAATTTGTTTTCCAATGAAATAAGTATGATTTTTATTTCAAAGAAAATATCTTATTGAGCAAGGTCTGTATAGTTGTCGTCACAAAATAATGATTGTTAGATGATGATACCTACTACATAAAAAAATATTGTTAATGTCCTACTCAAAGAAAGAAATGTATCGGCATTGTATTTGATGTAATTGCTAGAGCAGAACAAAAGTTTTAGTTGAAATTAAGGATGTTTTTTGTGTTTGAGCTATGTTATAGATACCAATTATAAGGTACTGCTCATGTAGACTAGAATCATATCCAATAAGACCTAATAATGTTTTCAAAGCCGCTGTAATAAACTAGACCACAAATATTTTGTAAACATACCTTCAAAGCTGACATGTTGTGTTGTTGAATACAAAGCTGTTGGCTGAATGATGCCTAATACATCATAAACTGTGTTTTTATATGGATTCAACCCACCATTCCGTCACCTTGCACCGATATTACAGGGCGTGTCCGAAGAGCATTGCATACCAAAGAGATCACCCCCCGAGGCGCAGACGATTGTTAGCAACCATACGAATTTGGCAAGTACACTTTGCACCTTCAAAAAACGTAGACGCGCGGCAGACGGCCATTGTTGAAACTAATAAGCATCTGGGTACGTGCTGCAATTATAGGTAATCCTATAATTGCTCATGCTAATTGTTAGTTCAATGTACTTGTAAGTTTAATATATGGATTAGTGATTTTTGAGTACTGGTTTGATTTAAGCATAATTTTGTAGTTAATTTGCGTAATTTAAATTTTGGTGAGCTTTAGTGATGACAAAGAAATATTGGCCTAATAGCAAATGTTGTGAAAGAGAAGAATGAATTCGGATTCAAAGAAAAATATAACTAGTGGTTTAGTAATAACTCATAATTATAATTGCAAACATTTTTGCTTGGATATATCATTGACTTCATCATAGCATCGCTTTGATGTATGTGGGTGGTTCTCCGCACGTAGATAATATGATGGATTGTTCATAAGTTTATGCAAATGTGATGCAAAGGTCGTTGGGCATAGTTCCAATTAAATTTTAAGATATTTCATTATTTCGAGCAGGCAATTCCAATATGTAATAATGAAATTCCTGGTACACAATAGTAAATCCTCTTACTACAATGTTCGATTTACAAACGAGCCAAAGTGAAATTTATTCTCAGCATTTAATACTCAGTAAATATCGGTAAAAACAATAATTTAAATTTACAGTTCCACATTACGCAGTTACCACAGATATTCACGACCAATTACCAGCTCTCGTTCGCATTTCATACGTTATTGCGATAGTGTGTTATTTGCTGAAATTACATACAACGAGCTGTGTCCAAAGTGTGTGCAAATGCCCTGGTCGAGAAGGGTTTAGTCTTTCCCAAGCAATTGGCTAAGGTGTAAAGCATTTACTTACGGTGATACCCTTCGAGGCTGCGACGCTCTAGGGCAAAGTATTGCGATTGCTTTACACCAGTGCTATAATTTAACCATGCGGTTTGTTCCTGTCATTTATTAAGTATGTGATTTGTGTGGGAACTTTAGTAAGGTTGATTGATCTAAGAGGCCTTGGGCCAAGAATGCAAGTAATAATCATGCATCCCAAGCAAGAAAGTTAGAATATTTTTTATTTGACATTTTATCAAGAGTCTATATTATGAAATAGGAACTGACGTTTAAGGGGAGGTAATATGTCGTCTTGAAAGTTGAATGATACTGCTAGATAAAGGCATCTTATTGCCTATTGATTCTAACTCCGTCGTGCTAGAGTGTGATTACATTTTTACTGTCACTTTGACTTCAGCAGGAAGGGAGGAAGTCTACTGCTGACCATAGGCCTCCCAAAAAGACCGTCACATTAACCTGTTGGAAGCGGCCTGCATCCGACTTCCTGCAATCTTAACTAGGTATTCCATCCACCTTATAGGATTATGATTTTTGATACTAATACAATCAACATAATACACTGTGCCTATTGGTAGAAGCAGTGCAGTTACCGCGTCCTTTGGCGGTAAACTACCACGTCTCACCAGTTGACGTGAAACCAGATAAAAACTGGCTGAACCTAAATTCCACGCACTTAAGTGCGTGGTGGCCTGTTGGTAAACGGACCAGATGCGGCTGCCAACATGTTCACGGTGGTCGCGGGTTCAAATCCCAGTGTACACCTCTGACTTTTCGTAGTCATGTGTGTATTGATAGTCAATCACCACGCACTACAAATGGTGAAGGAAAACATCGTGAGGAAACCTGCATACCATAGCGATTTTAAAGAATTTCTATGGTATGTAAATCCGCCAACCCGCACTAGGCCAGCGTGGTGGACTATATGGCCTATCCACTCTCAATCGTACTCTCGATTGTAGAGTAGGCCTGCGCCCTGCAGTGGGACGTATATGGGCTGATACAGTACAGAACCCTAATTCTGGGTATCCATGTAAGACAATAATTTCCGTCGTTAGGTCAACTCATATACTCTTTAGATAGTTAAGAATTGTATATGGCAATTTCCTGTAACTTTTATCCGGAGGTCCATACCTTAAAAACTTCATACTCTTCAAATAAAAGGCAAGAGGCCCAAACCCAAAAGTGGGATCTTTCAATCTGATCAACACACTTTTGAGCAAAGCCAAATCTTTTGCTCTTTTGCTCGCCGTAAATCTATCCTCATGTTCCATCTTACAAATGATCTGAAAGCTGTATTTGTTTATGATTGGTTGCTCCATTGTGGCGTTAAAAGGTTACAATCACACCGAGATCACGACTTGTATTATTCGTATTAATTAATACAGTAATACCTCACCTGAGCCTTTAACAGGCAAAGGCGACTGAACTTTCCTAAAAGTGAGAAAAATAATAATCAAATATCGATAGTTGTTACTTCTATTACTTTGACGTTCTAAATCTTTATAGTATTTCTAAGCGGATTTTACAGTCTCATAATTCAATAAATTGCACCATGCATCGTAAATTTGACTGGTTATTATCGGATCATCAAATAGGTCATAATATTAGAGCAATAATTGCAAAATAGTTCAAAGGTGAACGTCATTCAACAGTTCGTGATATGTTTGGTTTGAAGGCGTATTAACGAAGAACAATGCTTCCCACTATTATATCAAACTGAATATATTACTTAAAACTATGTAACCCTTAAGCGTTACTGGGTGGGTGAATGTAAGGTTTTTGAAAATCATTCATATAAAGTACGTATTCAAATGCCGGTGATATTCTTATGGTATTTCTATAAGAATATCACCGGCATTTGACGAAAGAGCAAATTGGAACTAGATCTTATTGCGCTAAAATAATTTTTTTTTCATACAAGTGTAATATTTCTTTGTTTCCGATTCAGAGCCTAGTTATATTAGCTAATAAAAACAAAATGTCATCTAAGACCAAACAGATTATCTAGCAGTACAAATTCAGTATTATTATTCGTGGCGCAGTTGGTTAGACGCCGCCTGTGAAACGAGAGGTCGCGGTTTCGATCCCCGCACCGAGAGAAATTTTTGTGCGGCCCACAAATATTTCTTCCGGGTCTGGGTGTTTGTGAGACCTAAAAGTCTCTTGTAGTCCCTGATACCCACGACACAAGACTCGATCTTAATGTGGGGTCAGGACTTTGTATGTGACTGTTGGGTGAAATTTATTTATTTATAGGTCACTGCTAAAATGCAGGAGGTTCTTAGAAGAGGGAATTAGAATAGTTTATTCCTTTTTGCTCAGTACGTTTATTCAAGTCGAATAAATAATGAACCGTTGGACGTATATTCTTGTCATGGAGTTTTTAATTGCGAATAGTATTTTCAAGCTTCTTTTTAAACAGACGTCATAAATATTATTTGGATAAAAATGTATGCAATTTTAGGAATGTTTGTGGCGTGTGAAATTTCATTAGCGGTTTAACCTCTTTGTGCATAGAATTTAACTAAGTATTCATTGCAGCGTCTAAGAATATACTTAGTTATTCATACACAATGTACAACTGCTTGTTTTCCTCGATAAAATAAGAAAAATATTCAAACGTTACCAACTGGTAACGTGTAACTACACTTTACTGTGATTTCTGGATGATCAATCAATTCTAAGCGACGGAAATAAATAAGTTAAAATATTGCTGAAAGTGATAAGTGTAGTTAGTTATTGATGAAAGGAATTGATATTCAAATTACATGTGTCATGATGTCAGAGGTAAAAGTAATATTCCCGTACTCCAGATATTGTTCGGTCAACTGTTGTGATCACTGAGCCTCACTTCCCTCAGATAGTCAGCGGTGCACACGAAAATATGTACGTTCGGTTTTATAACCTAGCAAGAAGCTTTAAAATTTCTCTACTTTAAAAGCTCATAGGTCCAATTTCAGACGCAAGTTTAGGAAATGCACGATAGCAAATATTTTTCTCTTTAGTTTGGCTATTTTTATGTTTTTTCCTCATACATTCTTACTATAAGCTACGTGGCTTAGTTAATTACACGGTATTTTCAAAACGGAACGCCCCGGGTTCCCGGGGATCCCACGCCGAGATAAATGTCTATATTATCCACAAGTATTGGTTTAGGGTCTGGGTGTTAGTGAGATCGAAAAATCATCTTTAGTTTTTGATATCCACGGCCAAAAGCCTGTATCTTAGTGTGGGATCAGAACTATGTATGTGATTGTTGGGTGTAATTTTTATTACAATACAATTATGTTCTTCTTTATTAGTATAGTACTAAAATATTCTCACTCAATTTCTTTCTAAGAGCACTTAATTTTTCCGTAAATAACCGGTGTATAATTTTGTTATTCATAAAGAAACTTTGTAAAGTCTGGATAAGAGGTTGTTATCTGTGTTTTAAATTTATGGATATTGAAATGCAAATTTAAGACAACAATATTTTCACTTTATCATCATTTACGCCTCTATCTTAGAAGAGATAATTCTTATAACAAGTAATTATAGCTTCAGATAGTAATTTGATAGAAAATTTGAAATTGTCTTAGTGGGATATTACCTTATTATGGACATTAAATGAAACCTTTTTTATCAGACGAGTACTATGAAGTTTGGAATAGTATTTGTTTCTGAGTATTTGTTCATGCATAGTTGTAATGGTTTTTTCTGTCTTATTTCAACAGCACTGACTAATTGTTTTGGTGCACTCAGCAGTAATAAATATAAAACATTATTTTACAATAATAGTTTCGGTGTGTATACTATATGTGCCAAAATGTGGTAGAGGACAAACCTATTACCATGCCGGGCTGGGCATGCACAATAATACAGGCGTTAATTAGTGTAATAAATAGGTGAAATGGTCTGTATACAGTATATGACGTGTAATCGTGGGATGCAAATAATAAAATGGGAAACATAAAACAAATAACCAAAAGTAATGATAAACGCTCGTTTATATTTATAACTCATGCCTATTTACATTGTTAAATTACATTTAATTATAAATTAAGCTAAATAGTGCACGTTGCGTCGTGGTATCACAGTCCCAGTTTTCGTGAGGTCGTACAGTCATTATCGGCGATAAGACGGCATCCTAATTCTGCTTAAATCGTTGCCTAGTCGCATATAAAACCCGACGGTTGAGTACACAGTTCAAATAATCCCGACCCTATCTTTATTCAAACCTATAGACTTTATGAACCAAGTTTGAATGTCTTCGAATCTAAAGTCGTCGTTTCCTTTCACGTTTATACGCTATAGTTATTATTTCTTAGTAATAAAGACGTCGGGTGGGCCAAGTCCGTATCTTAGGTCTAAGTTTTGAGGACTTTATTTGCGATTTTGCTAGGACTTAGCAAAATTAGGTTTTTGGAGTGAGATCAGTAGTGGTAGCCGTTGGAACCGCCGCTGCCGCCATTTCCACCGTTGTAGGCACCCTCGCTGTAGAACAAAAGTAATATTTAAAATATTTATCAACGGCTTAGTTACTTAGTAATTAGTCGGTATATTAACCAGGTTTAAACAGATCAGGAGGAGCAAGATAGAAAAATTAGAGATGGCTCAAGATTTTAGTAATTTGAATTGATTGTCGGGTCTGGGCATAAATTGGGATTTTTTATCCGCTCCAATGTCGAATCCAATGTGGTTCGATCTCACATAGGATCGCGCATTTTCCCAATCTCTTTGGGATTATGTCTCTAAATGATATAGGTGTAAGTTCACTATACCTATTTCAAATGAAATGTTACCTAATGTTCTCTGACAATCGTCGGTGTAATGTGCCGTTAGTTTAATTTAGTGTCGCCGTGAGAGGATCGCAGTTCAAGAAGTTTAACAGTTATAAAAGATCACTTCAGCTCCATCATAATTAAGACGATTATGAGAATGACGCAAACGTTTAAGTGTACTTGCGTTTGTAGTTTTTATAAATTAAATATTTTATTCCGTTTACAACGAAAGCTGACTGTTAGAATTTAGAAAATCTTTGTAAATATTTTTAGAATGTTTTTATCTGGTTATGGAGCATCAGTAACAGAGTAAAATCTTGCAGAGCTGCAATGCGGGGCGAGCCTGCCGTTCGCCTGATAGTAAGCGATACGACCGCTCATGAACAGTAAGTAGCAAAACTAAACAACGCCTTGAATTACAAAGCAATGCTTGGGATTCCATTGCGCTCGCCATCCTGACACAAATCCAGTATAAGTCCAGTAGTAATGATGATGTCAAATAATGCCTAGATTTAAAATATTAAGTCTCAATATGTCCACTAGTTGCATTGGCTACAATTTGCTTCAAAACGAAACACAACAGTGCATTTGCACTACAGTTTAGTGGGATGAATAGACATTTTAGTGGCACCTACCATGAGACCTACCACCAGTAAATAATATTAATTAGAATAAACAATACTCACGAAGAAGGATTCTGTCTGTTGAACTCAATGGAGCGCAGGATCTCTTCAGGGATTGGGGGAGGGGTGGGGAGATGAGGGCCGGAGGGATGGAAGCCGTTCTCGTCGGCGGTGTAGGTGAGGGCGATCTGCTGGCCGTCGGGAGTGCGGTAGGAGAAGGAGCCCTCGGCAGTCACGGCGGGACCTTCAGGCCCTTGAGCGCGAGGAGCACCGCTTTCCTGGGCTGAGATGCCGTTGCCGGTTTCGTAACTGAAAATTGATTTTTTTTAGTGTTTTTGTCATGAAGGTACAGCATGGTAAGCGGAAATTTTGTTTTATTACAGGAAATTGAATTGTTGAACGAATATGTTTGATTATACCTATGTGTGTCATAGATCGAATATTATTTAAGAAAAAATAAGTGTATCGCAGGCAGGTCAACGTAACGTGAATAGACATGAATTCATATTTTTAATAAGTGAAGCACTGGGGGCTCCAATTTTTATTTGGTCATAAATTTGGATATTTTTTTGAGGTAAAACGTGAACTCTTTGACTATTACTATGCCTATATGAATGCTATAAATCACAGGTAAGATACTTAATCCTAATTTTATTTTATATTCCAAGTATACAATGCAGATTTTAAATAATTTACAGCTCACCTGAAATGGTAAGAACCATCACCGTTGTTTACGTTCTCGAAATGCGTGATGGGAATTTGGGCGCCGTTTCCACCATTAAAAGATCCGCCGGATCCGCCGTATCCTCCGGCTCCAGGGCCGCCGGCGCCAGGTCCTCCGAACCCTGGACCCCCGGCACCTCCAGCACCGCTACCGCCTCCTGCTCCACCCCCAAATCCATTCCCTGGACGAGGGGGGAGGTACTGAGGCTCTAGACGACCGCACGATACCACGGCGATCAGGACAGCGGTGAATACCAACTGGACATGATAAATATGATATTAAATAATTATTACCCTAAGCTAAAAATATATTTTTCAAACTGTGTTTAACAACGTTTAATGCAAATCCATATTAATCCATTTACGGCTAGTGAATCATGGTCCGACAATTTTAGAATTGCCTGATGCTCCAAATAACTTATAATTTGTGCGAATATTGCGGTCGCATCTAAATGATCTGATTTATTACAAATATTTAGGTAAATAGAGCTTAGAAATAAATAGGCAAAAGTTATGTAATTAGTTTAAACACTGAATGACAAAAACTAGATCTAAAATAATTACTGAAAGCCTACTCTAATTTAAAAAATATGTTAAACTCACCAGAGTGGTTGCCATATTGATATTAGTTTTGTACTAATGGGACAGGCGCTCCTTGTTCAGCTGTCTGCTGAATACAGTTAGCGAAGATGTGCCTCGTTTTATATTGCTCCGATTTGCCCTTTCTCGCTTGCTTCACCTTGTGCGTGCTGCGGCATCGAGATCCGTGCTCCGTGCCTCCACGCCTCGGGTGAGGAACTTTCAACCTGTACTTCATCGAGCATAAGGGACGTTTCAACATCCCTATGAAACCCTACCAGTATTCCTTACTCCAGCGAACAATGCACAAATTAATCCTGATTGCTCATTTCCCCCGCAAAGCCTTAAAACACTTTCGATTAATGCTGTAATAGAACTTGACATTTAATAGTACTACTTAGTAGGGAAATTGATGAATGAAAATAGCTTGTATAACTTTCGCAATAAAGGCTGCAAACGACACTAACTTGCGCTTTGTGTGAATTGTGCAGTCTCAAATGAGGTTAGCGGCTATCTCGAGTCCAAGTTTATTGCGATTTCTTTTATCACCGCTCCTTTTCTTAATTAGTTCCTCTAATGTTACAGTGCCTTAATGGTCTTAATTTTAAACTAATCTACAGTGAATGTAATGTGTATAGATTTTTTGCCCAATTTCATAAGAGTGTGAACTCATTAATGTGATAGATGATGGGTTTCGTCATTGTGAACGTGGTTTGCGCCTATTTATAAAATTACCTATCCCGCTCATGTAATATGCTCACTACTAAATCTTGTCATTAAAATTGCAAGCTCAAGTGTTTTAGAGGTTATATAACGCTAGAAAAATTGAATGTAATCAATTACGTTGATTGATTCTGGTTAGAGTGTCAATCTCCGAAGAAGATACTAATCTTTGTTCTGATATCGTGCTGTACGAGCACCTTTTTTTCTTATTTGACAGCATTCGTGGCGCAGTGGGTTAAAAGGTGAAACCGCCTGCTACAGGTTCGATACCCGCACCGAAGAAACTTTTTTTTTCCTCACAAATATCTATGATACACAGATACGATGGGCTTAGTATGTTACTGTTTCAAATACACAAACTTACTGAAAAGACGTTAATATTCAACACAATCAATTTTGTAAGACATTTATTCAAATGACAACCATTAACATATTTTATTTGCAATTGTATTGACTTGAACCAATATGTATATTGTTTTAGCATTTTCTACGCTAAAATTGTTCCCCATTGCCATCAAAATCACATCAGCAGTTTTCGAGATTACTTCAATTTCCCAGAAAAACAGCAGTATGCGGTAAGTACGTTACACAGCGCTAGCTAAAATTCCTCTTACATATTTAAGGCATCATGTATCTGTAAGCTTTATTTAATCTCGCCATCTTTACCCACATGGGCGTTTCATAAATATTTCCAATCATCTTGTTTTCTCCAAATGAATAACTTAAGGCCTAGCAAATCATAATTATGTTACTTTTATAGGTGGTGACACGAGCATACAGGAAGAATGTCGTAATATGTTATTTGTTTTTACTACTCGTTGATTTCATTAGATTTTGCAAGTTTTGAAGTTTGGAAGTGGTGGACCCACGCTTTTATCGGTCATGACTTAGCATGAATGGGCAGGCTTGTCCGGGGCAGTATCACTGAATATCGAAGTAAAGCGACAGCTTTGCTGTCGCGTTTAGTTTGGTGTCTGAGCCCCATCCCGCTTTCCTCTTCCCATCCTTTTTTCTTCCCGTTCTCTTCCCAATTTGATGGACCGGCCACATATCCATGATCCAAGTTTTGTAGATTTTCATGGGCAGCATTGATCACTTACCATCAGATGACCAATTAGCTCGTTAAATAAATAAAGAAAAGTTTATGTTAAATTGATTTCGGTAATTATAATTCTGATGACCACACTAAAATATTTTTTTTATACAGACAGATCCTGCCAATCAATATTAAGTATTTTTTTGCTAAAGTAAACTATTATGCATCGCATGAATTTAGACGATCGAACAGTGATACTAAAACATGACTACGATACTGTGCTATTATTATTATATAAGACGCAATATAAAAGGATATCATTGTACATTATTTTCGTAATTAACTGAAACTTTCAAAACAGGTGGCAGGATGTTGGCTCGTGCAAATGTCACATTGCTATTGAAGTTCGCGTCCGTGACCATTCGAACGGCGCTCCTCGTGTCATCGACTGTTACTTGGAAATGATCTCGTTCTGATCGCAACTCGCTGCGTTCCACGAGTGTGCTTACGAAATTATCATATTTGCTAAAGGACGTATTTGATGGGCTTTAACGTTCTCCGTTTAGCGGGTCAGTGATGTCCTCAAGGTTTGGTGTAATAATCGTCAGACACGTTGTCCCAATGTCACTTAAACCTAAATGTGCTAAAATTTAGTCCACCGCACACGATGTGGAATAATATGTCATAGCGAGCCAGGCACACGCGTTGTGTTTCGGGTTTAGTCTATCTATATCCCGTTTTGAACAGGCCCACGTAGTTCCGGCAGACAAACATTTATCACAGATGGATCTTCTTAATACACTGCAATTACCATTACAAGTGTTGCAGGCACTTAGTCGAGCAACTTATAAAAAAGTTTACATTTTAAACTACTGGCCAATTCACTAACCACAATCAAGCAATTTACACTTGAAATAGTTGCACATACTTGAGCAAATAGAATCTCTTAATGACGATCTAAAATAAAAAAGGTCACAAATGTTCAGTCGTGACAGCTTTGCATGAAAATTGGTATTTGGTCTATCATACATACGAAGTGTTCACGAATTGATGACGCTGCGGGCAACAATAGCAGTTGCGACCTCGATTGCAACCAATAGCTAGTTTTCGATCCGTGTTTAACGAACATCACGAACGAGTGCTGTCACGATGAGACACATTCCGATACCACCTGTACTCTATAATTTTCTTAATCATACAAACTGGCGAACTGTGCGTAAATACCGTAATGTATACGCTTGATAATCTTATGGGTGGTTCAGTCGTTGAATACGAAGACAGGTGCTTGAAAACAATAGGCATACATAGAATCTGAATCATCATCTTCAGTCAGAGTAGGTCTGCTGCTCGACATATGCTTTACCGAAGGATCGTCACAGTGATCTCTCTGAAGCGACCTCCTGCAACCTTCATTAGTTAGTCGGATGAGATTGGGACTCATGTACCGCCCACCGCTTATGAACAGCCCGTCTTATGACCGACTTTGGTAAATATGAAAATGATGCAATATTCACTGATTTTAACAACACTGAAGATGAGCGATTATAGGTTTAGAAGACATTATAAGCAGGAAATTTTCAAAATATCAAAGTTTGCATAAGATTATATCTTTACATAAATAAACATAAATGTTTGAAAATGAAATCCCAAACAGGAATCAAAGACAATAGCGTAATTACGAAATCACTCGCGAGTTTATGTGTAAAGTGAATTGATTGCACAATGCTGTCCACAACCCTGCATCTATTGTATAATGAAATTTCCATCAAGTCGACAACGGACAACAATAAAAAATACAATCAAATGATAAACCCGAGACCCGCGGCGGACTCCGTGGAGCTTTATTCTAAGAATGCAATCAACACTGCGGTTGTGAGATAGAATTGGATTTCAATAATATTTATTGAAGGTTACGACGAGTTTAATCCAGATATAGCTTTGAACAGTTGACGGCGAAACCAGCAATTTTCCATCCATCAAAGAAATAACTTACAATTAAGAACCGAAGGCATTTATTCCATGTACATTAGTTCTCGAGAGTTCGAGAGAGAGAGAGAGAGAGAGTTCGAGATTATGAAATAATACACTAGTGAATCTTTGGTTTGATATGTTGCGTTACATGAAATAATAAGTAATAATACTTTTTGAGTTCATCTATAATGTTACCTATCACTATATATTTGAAACATAGCGGCTAATCAATAAAAAAAGTATTGGCCACTAGCTAATTCAGTATTACAGAAGACTTACGTGAAGTAATAGCTTCATTGTAACATTTCAAGTGGTGAGTGAGATTGCCGGAGGCTTAATACCTTAAAAGCATACCAATACATTTACTATCGGTTTGAAATTGTACAATCCTAAAGAGATGATCATTTATCATCAAGTGTTCCACTTGATAACTAGTCCGAAAGTTAATAAAGGAAGGTATTGCTATGGTATTGCAGGTTAGAATTATTTTCTGATGCAAAGATTTGTTTGAATGGTTTGAAAATTGCGTCTCATGTAATATATTATGCTTTGTGCTGACATTTCCTTCCAATTTGGTAGGTATTGGAACAGAATAAAACACTATATTCACGTAAATATTATTTTCGTTTCAGTATCGATTTGCGATAGATTTAAATTACCTTCGCCGAAACCATAGATTTAATATATTGCGAGTTATTGGTTGTTTGAATCCTTTGCACAACGTTTTGGTGTTATGAGGACTGACTCACATATACGCTGAGTCGCGCGTTGTTCTGCATCGGTATTTTAAAGCATTGGCAGATTTGAAATTTTATTGAATCTAATATTGACCACTCGCTTGCCATAGATCCCAACACGATTACATGATACTCTGCACTATGTTTTTCTATCGTCTAAAAATCATATTTAGGTATTAAAGTATTGTTATATTATCACATTTCTACCGTCAATTATATAACCAAAATATGTAAAAATGGCAAAAAATAAGGTTCATATTTTGACTTCCCTGCGGTTTCGACGCATAAAACAAGAATTCAATCTCTGAGCGATATTTAAATAATTCTATTTATCCTTTTGCAGATAGTATTTGGAACAAATCTGATTGTTTTGAGATGTCTTCGCAAAGAGCTCAGTCGAACAAAAAATTGATTCACGTTCGAAAATTTACGTCTAAACTTGTTTGATTACATGACTTCCAAGAACTGCTGAACTGATGAAAAGTTTGCGAAAGCTAAAAAAAAAATCAGTGTGTATTTATTGTTTTATTCTTTTTATAATTTTATTGTATTTATTTACATTTCAATTATTACCGATTATATTTGATGCTCGATTTTTATAAGTACTACGTCTAATAAAAATGCTAATATAATGGTTGCAAACTTTTTGTGTAGACACTATTATGTAAAGTAAATCTTTGTAAGTTGTAGGCACGGCGTTTGGTGAATATAGAACTGTTTTTTATACTACATATTGCAATTTAATTTAATTAAATAGATTTTGTTCCTAATTCAAAATAGTATTTTTTTACAAATATGGTATTGAACTGGTTCGAAAAGTGACTTCTAAGTATTATCTGATGGTAAATGCTGTGCAAACCTCATGAGTATGCTTCGGTTAAATTTACTGACCAATGCATATTCTAGAACTCTCGTAGCTAAATATATTATTATAATTATGCTTATGGTAATTATGCAGGCCGCTATCAAGAGGTCGAGGTAGACATCTTTGGAGGAGTTCTATGTTGAGCAGTGGACTTCCTGTGGCTGTAGAGAGAGAGAGAGAGAGAGAGAGAGAGAGAGAGAGAGAGAGAGAAAGTCCAAACCATACTCACAAATTAAACCTGAAACAAGACATTATTGTTAGGGTACTATGACGGGTACTTTGCTCATAATCTAGGCAACTACAAATAATCTGCCATCAGCAAAACATTTTCCATTTAAGATGAAACAAAAAGTTGAATGTAATACTCCGATGGGCGGTGTCTTTTTTATGCAAATTTCATCGTTACTGAGCTCTCGTGGCGGCTTTTGGCGGCAAATTTAATCAAGCGGCCAAATGAAAAATTAAAAATGTAATTCCTCATTTTATTGCGAATCTCTGCACAAGGCTGAAGCACAAAAATAATAAGTGAGCAAATTGAACTGTTTATTTATATTATACGCAGTTGTAATGTAATTATGTCGGTACATTAACTTAATTTGCGTATAATCATTGTATTGTAACTCAAAGGTTGTGCTGCTTTGAATTCACACAAATGACTGAATTCACAAGGAGTCTACTGTTCAACGTAGGTCTTCCCGATGATTTTAACACCATATTAGCGTCAGAGGCGGAATTGTTATTGTGTCATTAGCAATTGACGTTTGCGAAAGTGGGGGATGACTATAGTGTCTGTCATCCGAATGCCATTTTACAGTTATTCAGGCTTTTGAAGATCTTCAGAGCTCATCCATTAAGTAGATGTAGTATTAGCCTAACACTTGATGGATCTTCGGTTTTCTTATTTATTGTCATCATTATAAACTACAGCTTATCAATTAAAGAACTCATAGAATTCAGCGCAAAATATTTGTTACATATTAAGTGGCAAATGTGTTTGTGTGAGCACTTCATTAACAGTTTGTTTGAAAGTAACCATGACAAAAAGGACATTATTTAGTTAATTAAATTATTGTTTTACAATCCTGAGAGGATGTTTACGGTTAGCGTTGGCCAATAATACTTTAATGGAAACGAAATAAAAGCAATATTTACCGCAGAAACTCCTTGAACTTTCGACAGTCACGGAATGGGCAGTTGCTTCGTTCAAATTAACATTTAATTCTTTTGTTAATACCTTAAATTTTCCTTGGAGATATAGACCTGTTTTAGTATACATAACACAATGTACATCTTTTTTGTGTTCTAAAAGGAATTTGGTCTCTCACCATAATGTTCAAAGTCTCTCGCAGCTTCTGATACCCACGACTCAAGAAACTATCTTAGTGTGGTGTCAGGACTGTGTTTGTGACTGGTGTATTTATTTATTGATTATTATTTAATGACATATTATGTCGACGTTATTGATACATTTTGTATGAGTTTAGATATCTTGGATTGTTGAAAATGAATTAGAGCAGCAATAAATGTAGTAATAAACAGTAAAGATATGAACTGTGGGTGTAGGCTTTTTCTTACTATGATTCCTAGAACTTTAAACATAAATATTCGGCCGGAATTTTTAAAAGAACTAGTGTTTTTAGAAATCATACGTACTCTTTGATTGAATTGAGATATCATGAACTGGAAAAACTGTGCATTGTCAAATTTAGCTGTCATGTCATTATTTACTGTCTGTCTTATTATTAATTATACGTTTTACATTATTTTAATTTAGTCTATCAATATGATGATACCAACGTGCATAATCAAATTCTTTGAACTAGTAAGTCTAATAAATTAATAATAAATGACACCCAACAGTCACATACATAGATCTAACCCCACACTACATATTTTGTATACATGTTTTATATTACCTGTTACATTGTATTTAATTTATTTTCTTTTGTGTAGAAGATTGGTTGGGAATAAAATATTATAATGAATAGTCCGGGGTATACCATATATATCATATTAATATATTATTTATCAATGTCTGTTGGGGTCAAATCATTCGTTGGTTAATTCAAGCTGTATTAAACAACCTATAAGAGCAATATATATCTATTTAATTTAGATTTATTGAATGTATTTTAGCAATAGTTTACCCAATTCATAAAACCTGTGTGTGGTCTATTTTGCTCATTCCCCATTAATTTAAGTATCTGCCATACATTAAAATATCCTGAGCCATATTTCTAGTATTAATTATGTGTGCTGTTTCAGATACTAACAATATCCTGCTTAGTTCTTCACCACTACAGCTACGACTTAACAGACGTCCCGACCTTGATGTTATGTTCAGGCACTTACATAGGCTACGTAGTGGTCCTATCAGGGGAGATTGTAGGTCAGTTTTACATTCCATAGCTAAATATAACATCGTCATAAAATTATGTACTGTGTATGGTTAGAGTACGCGCGGTTTTGATTAGTTTATTGATTAAAGTAGGCTCTAAAGTAGTAAATTCAATTTATATGTTGTTGTAGTGCATATTATTTGTATAGTATTTATCGCATAGATAAATTATAGGCGGGTGCCTCAGGAATTATGGTTACATAATTTAATTACATACTTATTTACTTATTTTTTGCATATATTCTTATTTTTTGCTATACAAAGCAATGAATAATATAAAACTATGGTGAATTTATCGTGTTGGAATATTTAGAAAATAGTTTGATAAATCGTTTATAGTAATTGTCGAGATAATTGAAACGTAATTTTTACTAAAATATTTTGTAGAAAATTATGCATATTATGTTGGTGCTTATCATTATTTAGGTACTGAGGATTTTTAAGGAATTTGAAAATCACTTAAAGCATAAATTAAATGCTACAAGGTCCATATAGTTTAACTGCACATCATTAGTTTGATGGTCTAACTATGCGTCTCTAGCTTGTAGCTTGCAGCAAGCCGTTCACTTATTAATTATCCAATATTAGTAAACTGTGTTATGTCAGTGCGGTTTATCTATCTTGATTCAGGACCTCTTATGTGTTTAACTTGATTTAAATTCTAAGTAATGTTACATGCTTTTAAGATATTAGTTTAGTTCAAAGCCTTGGGCTGTGACTGTAACCTGTCGCTGTTGTACTCGTACATCACGTGTGTTTAGTTTTGATATTGGCATTTTAAGGTTAAAACCGCATTTATACAAATCGAAAGGGCAATAAACACTTAACCAGGTTTAAGATTGAAATATTTGCTCATCACCGATACTTAGAGTCTATCTATGTATACAGCCCGTGTCCGTAGAATTAATGGCTCTTTAGTTTGTAACCAAGTTGAGAAGGCATAATTGTGCCAGATTGCCAGGTCTTGTGATATATGTACCGTACTAAATGAATCTAAATTAATATTAGCTATTACATGTTTGACAACATGCAAACACGACTAACTTCATAACTAATAAATACGCAAACGCTAAATTTTCATGTAGCATGTTGTTGGCACAATACCATAAGATTTATCCGTACCAAAATAATTTCTTCAAAAAATGGTTGCCTGATGCCCAATACCCCTTTCCGCTTCCCAACATTTTTCCTCCCCATTTCCCTCCTGATTTGAAGGGGCCGGCTATACATCAATGATCCAAGCATTGTGGATGTTCCTGGGCGGCGATGATCACTTACCATTAGGCCATGCTCGTTTGCCGCACTAATTGAATAAAAAAAGCTTCTGGTACACAAAAAATAATCTTAATAACAAATAACCATTGTAGGTGAAATGATATTCGCGCCTCTAGACCTGGTCCAAGACATATACTTCGACTTGCTCGGAGTTGCCCTGTTCTCTGTGAGCGGTGGTCTGGTGCTCTCAGCCAGAGTACGGGACAGCGTGTACCCCAGGACAGGAGACTATAATGCAGCTCTGCTGGCAGGCTCCTTGGCCATCCTTAACGCCTTCCTCATGCTCTTCGACCTGAGCCTCGCGTATTTGGACTCGGAGGAATTCGATGATGAGGCTAGCGTGTGATCGAGGTGATATATTTCACTTTCTAAATGCGGTGTTAACTGGTTGATATGTTTAGTTGTTGAGTTATTAGTTCATTTATGCTTGGTTATCTCATTAAATTTTATGACGTATTTAGTTTGCCGTGCAAAGGTAATATTTATATCTATTTACTATTATACATGAGAGTTATCATTAATAAATTCAGTATTGATAGTGTTTTATTTAAAACATAATTTCTCATTTACATCGATATTTCAGTAGTACGTGGCTTGTGGACAGCGTGCATTTATCTGGGTTGCCTGCAGTCTAACTTGGGTATCGGTCTTAGATTTAAAATCCACACTACAATATAGAGCCTCACGACGACTATTCAAATTATATTCTACTGTACCTTGATTGCATTTTGACGTATTTGTTATCAAAGTGGTATTAGACTCTTCCATTCATTATCACCCCGAAGCCAGGGATTTGTGCTCGATATTGCGATAGGCTCGCATCCTTTCACATCCTGGGATGGAACATACACAACCAAAATTCGGGTGTCCTGGTAGCACCTTTGTCTACCCCTTCTGAAAGAAGACATGAGTTGATGTGTGTATATTTGTTATCAGGTGAGGTAGTATCGGCGGCGGCGGACGCGTACGTGGATGGCTGGTGGTCGGCATTCGGTGGCCTATTGTTCGGTGCATGCGGAGCTCTCACACTTCGTTCCTGGCGAGACATTCCCGCCTGCCAGCGCAAGTCCCACGCGCAAGCGGCGGCAGTTTGCTCGCTCGCCGCCGCCGCGCTGCTCAGCATCGACGCCTTGTTAGCAGTCTGCTCAGCGCACAGAGATGACGTCAGCACCCGTACTAAACGCAAGACTAATACGTGTTCATAAATCGTGTATGATTTTTATGGTTCTTTGTTTCATTGTGCATCGAAATAAGCTTTCTCAAGTATATGCCGTAATGCGTTTATAAAAGGAATTATTTAATGCACAGTTCGCACTGAAATTGGAAACAAAACATAATTTTTCACCATATGAATATTTATCGCGATCGAAAGAATGATGAAGAACATTTGAAATGATGTTAATATACAATCGAGCTCTCCAATAAAGAAAAGGCTCGTGCCCTCAGTATGTGAAATGAATTCTGGCTTGTGCTCCGTGTGGGTCGTATACGACTTGGTGTTATACAGTTATTTTTCTTATACAGTGCCATCTATTAGATATACTCAGAACTAATACGTCTGATAGCTGTTGTAAGCGGTACGATAGCGAGTACGATTGTAGTTTCTCACTAGGGATACTAGATGTCACTAATACACAATAATATTGCCACCAATTTACAGAGTTGCACATTTGCCGGATGTGTATAAGCATTATAGATTATAAATTATTTACGTACGGGTTTTGCAGTTGAAATAGCATGAATAATGACACTTTGGCTATGACTAATATAAACGGCACCCTGACTGTTGATAATGAGCAGAACATACACACAAATTATATCTTTGAATAGGTACTTACGCATTTGGAGATTAATGGGTCGGCTCAACAGGGTGGTCCTGTCAAACAGAAACCCGTGGTTAAGCAATGTTTTGCTTTTCTTTTGATGAGTGAGATTGCGGGTGACAATTTTCCGGTGATAAGATTCGCGTCCACTCAGAAGGTTATCAACGTAAACCGGTGTAAGTCCTGCATTCCACGATTTCATTATGTATCTCTATCTGTATCTGTATCAGCCCATATACGTCCCACTGCAGGGCACGGGCCTACTCTACAATCGACAGTACGATTGAGAGTGGTTAGGCCATATAGTCTATGTATAGGTATAGGTATCATTTTTTGAATATACAGACATAATCGTGTTAATGCAAGAATGAGTGAAGCAAATAACAGAGACATCAGTTTGTTGCTAATTCCTCTACAAACATTGTACTACATTCCGAGAACTTTTAACTATGAAGGATGAACTGTTTAGCGCTATACGCAAGTTCAATGAGATGATTCTGAAGTTGAGCCCAATTATAAAGTATTACGTGAGTTGTCTCTTGGGAAATGATTTCCGTGTGAGACTTAGATTACTCACTGTTTATTGGAGTTAACAATAGACTAAGTTTATATGATCTGTTATTGTTGTTCGTCTGTTTTTATAAGAGCACATACGAATATTTTTTTTGCCCTGTATTGTACAAACGTTTCCAGCACAATAAAAAAACTAGGGAGGATCGAGAAACCTTTAATGAATTAGTACGTGATATCAAAACAGCTTGAAACTTTTGATGCCATATTTCAAATCTAAATACATATTAATCTATATTTCGTAGGCTTTACAATTATTACAAATCGGAGGTAGGTTATTCAATTCCACATACGAAGATTGTATAAAAAATAAGTACAACGAGAACCCTTTTGACGCTGTGTGCCTGTGATGACTGATGTGAGCCTGGTACACGCACAAATACTTTGTCCCAGATTTCCGCTCTAGGATCAATACCTCAATGTGTCCAGCTGATGCGATAAATGGTCAATTCGTGAGCGATTTAAATTACTATAACGTCAACACCCTTCAAAAGGCGGCTATTTATAAACCATTGTTGTGAACTTTAACCTTGTGGATGTTTATTGGACGCGATGATCACCTATTATATTAGAAAATTCATTTGTGTATACCGAATCTACCATATAGTGGCATGTAGCGAAATTAGAAGCTACAAATAACAGAAAAAATATCTGTTCAAGCCATTATTTGACATCATCATGACTACTGGACATATTAAGACTTAACATCTTATGTATCAGGATGGCGAGCGCAGTGGAATGTCTGGTTTTGCTACTGTTCATGAGCTCTTGTTTCGCTTAACATCAGACGAACGGCATGCTCGTCTCGCCATTCATTGCAATAATAAAAAACATAGTAAGTATCTATACTCGTAATCTAGTAGTAATAATACATCCAATGGAATATAAGTGAAAAGTGGAAAACTATTTTCAATATTTTGCACAACAGCGCTTCCGAGCGACAAAAGGTCGTAAACGATATACGAGTACTCGTATTGTCAATATTCTATTAAGTTAAGGAACTGTATAGAGAGTACATTGGACATGATAATACTATTGGACTACAATTTACAATTTTAATTTAAGAAAGTCAAGTAAATCTAGCCATTCGGTGCTTTTTCGGCACTGCCGCCCTAGGGCCATCACCCAACCGCGCCCCACCTAACTATCTCAAACAATGCGTTATAAGGTTTTTACACGCTTGGCCAACCTCGGCCAGCCTCCACCAACACAAGCGTGTGAACGGGGTGTTTGGCTCGGCTGGTCTTGGCATTTGTTCGTTGATAACTTGGAGTTGGTAGATATTGGCCCAGCCTCAGCCAACGTGTAAATGCACCATTAAATAGACATTTGTCTTCAAATGCCAATAGATGAAAGATGACATATAATTATGTTAAATTCTGACAATTAAATATTACTCATTGACCTCAGACTAAATACCTCTAGTCTAGAGTGTATTTAGTCTGAGTCATTGACCTTTACACACTTACGCAGTGTTTATGCTAAAACGTGACAAATTGCGGCAATTAGTCGACATATCGAACCACAGGCATTGTTTACTCATAGCCTATTATATTTAGAAATTATGTCAATTAGAACTATGAGATAAAAGAGCAAATTGAAAAGAATTTAAATGTAATCCTTTATTTTCTATCTCCTCATAACTTCTCGAGGTGAGCAATAGCATAATGCTCTAACTTTTTTTTATTACCTATAGAAAAGCTTTCGTGCTGAAAGTGCTTAAGTTGGACAATGAAATGAGACTCGAGAAGCAGCGGGTTTTCATCCCTGCACCGATACAAATGTTTCTGTAACACAGAAATATTTGTTTAGGGTCTGAGTGCTGTCATTGGAAGACCAAAAATGTTCTTTATATATTTAAGTGGAATCAGGACTAAGTTGACTGTTGGGTGTAATAAGCTAAGTAGGTTAGTATAGTAGGTAGGTAGTAGGTACTTTAGGTATGTTATTTCTTAAGTTTCTTTTCTTTTTTTATGCGATTAATTTCTAAGAGCTATTTAGATAAGCATGTAACAGTTAAGTGGTGTAAACATTAGAACATCGTTTAGTATGTACAAAGTTGTACAAAGTTGGGAAACCTTATATAATAAATACGAAATATTTTAAAACACACGAAGTGTGACCAAGTCAGATAATTATTAAATTCATACGGCGAGAATAAACATACATACATTAACGTCACGCCTGAATCACACTGGGGTAAGCAGAGACTATGGATCTCTATTTTGGTTGATTCTACATTCTTCTTTCGCTTTGTCCACTATCATTAATCCCTTCATGCATTGCGTACTTTTAACCTGATACTTTATCTTCAATCCTTTCCTTTCAAGAGCTTCATGCATAATTGTCACCATGTTCTCTTACACCTCCTCTAATGATTCAAGAATGACTTGATCATCAACGTAGAGGAGACATTTGAATGAAAATTCATTCATTCTAATCCCATACTCACTATCATTCACGTTTTTTAGTACTATGACGAGAACATGGTGTATAATAAACACAGGTTAGCAGATATTTTCATAAAAATAAACCAGTGCGAATACAAACATAACACGAACTAGCTCAGTTTATAGTCGGGTTTATTTAAGACGATCTTTGTTTATTTACCAAACTCCACATTGAAGTGCGTGGTGGTCTATTGGTAAAGAGACCAGACGCGGCTTCCAACATGCTCACGGAAGTCGCGGGTTAAAATACCAGGGCCCACCTCTGACTTTTCGAAGTCATGTGCGTATTGATAGTCAAACACCACGCACTTTAACGGTGAAAAAAAAAACATCGTGAGGAAATCTGCATTCTATAGCGAATTTTGAAAAAAATCAATGGTATGTAAAGTCCGCCAACCTGCACTAGGCCAGCGTGGTGGACTATATGGCCTAACCACTCTCAATCTCTATTGTGGAGGAGGCCCGTGTCCTGCAGTGGGACGTATAAGGGCTGATACAGTGCAACACTCACTAATTAGTTAATTTTCCCGCCATTGCCAGTTTTAGCTATTCCAGTGATGAGGGCGAGATTGGTGGGCCGCCCTGGGTAAAATAGGATGTGAGTCCTGGGTGAGATTGCCGCAAAAAACAACAAAAAATGTAGCTACTCCTATTTTTCTACACTCTCGGCGGTCGCCCAACCGCGCCCTACGCTTACGTCAGAATTGATTCTCGCCTTATTGTTTTACTAGAGAGTCTAGATCGGCCGTCCATCTATGAGGTGGTCAGACGGAGTAATAAAGATTGTAGTTTGCAGGCAGTCGCTAGACGCACCCCGTTCCCTGCAGGTCGATGTGGAAATACTCGGGGGTATTTTAAGGATTTTTCTGATTACTTGTGATCTCAAGTGAACTGAGGCTGAGGAAGAAGAAGAAAAATAATAAGAAGGTACATTATAGACATAAGCTGAATATGTTTTAGAGATGCTAATTATAATAATTTATATTAGTTAGATACAGAGAAAAAGAATACAACTGTATTTTTATTAAATATTTGTGCCAACAATAACATTTGAGGTAAGAGATTTTTAATCCGTCCTCCCTTGCCTTAGTACTGCTTATACGTGGGCGGAGACTTACTCATGTTCAAGGTAAAACTATGGTACTATACAAAATTTACTACGGCTTTAATACTATTTGTGGCACGTTATGATGTCATCAACACTGCTCACTTCCTATAATTTGCCAGTTGGCTAAATTGAGATACTTATATTGTGTAACAGCCTCAAATACCAAGGAACATTACATCTGAGAACTATTTTTAACTATTCTGGACTTAAAAACACTTGGTTTGTTCAATTGTTTTCATTAAATTTTAGTATAGGCATATAAGTATGACAACTGACTGAGTGGGTCGCCTAATGATAAATGATTACCACCACCTATGAACATCTAAAAAAGATGAATCGTAGGTACGTAGTGAACTTTTTGAACAGGAAAAGAGAAAAAGAACGAAAGAGGTGGAACGGGGTATCGGACTTTTGACGATCACACTCGCTGAACAAATCACGGAATTGAAGCCATTGATTCCCGTCGGCTTAGATTGGAACGGTATGGACTAATAGGATTGTTGCAATTTGAGTCCCATGAACCCAGTTTCGGTTTTTGAAATCACACAGTGACCTTAAACTAACTGTTGAGTGGTGTTATATATATCATATGTTATATGTTATATATGTTATATATATTAGTGTGTTTCATGTAATTTTTAAGAATATATAAAGCTTAGCAATTCCCATTAGACCAGCCTTGTGATTTCAGGTCTAAACCTATCCCTAAATTCCTTAGACGTCCGTATCCAACGTGAGCCTAAATGTGTTTCCACTTGCCAACAACGATGATGATAATGAAATAAATTAAACGATTTCTCAGTAAATTGTCTGATTTGGATCGAAAAAGCGTGCGATTCTCCGGAATTCTCTCCTATCGATTTTACTACACGGTGACGTCATTTTAGTAGGAGCAGCAGATAACTGTACGGTGGCCACGATTCGACGAACTCACCTAGTATAATCTTAATGACAGATTATTTCTAGTTTATCTTTCATGTAACAGAGTAAATGATGCTTTTATGATACCTAAATTTTATTAGTTCTAGGAGAAATAATTTTAATTAGTATTTTATACAAACAGGAAGAAACAAAATAATTAATGAATTTTATTTATGTTTATTTCCTTCTATGATTAAATACTTATAGTTAGCAGTCGTAGTTGAATTCCTTTGTTAACAAAATAGTTACAAACCATATTCGTTAATATTATTCGTCCATGATTCTATTAAAAATATTTTACAGTTAAAGGAGAATGCCCATCTTATTATGAAACTTAGTATCGGTGCGAAGATTTTTGTGCCTCGATGCAACCTACTTTTATGTGTAGGGAAAAATATATATTTTTAATGAATATAAACATAATTGCGACCTAGGCCAGGAATTCTTAGAGAAATGAACTTGAAGTTCAATAAAAAAAAAAATTGTTTAAAATGTGATGATAATAACTTTATTCTATTAAAATCAGTCGCCCGGGATAAAACATGCAATCGGATAAAGACAAACTATAAAAATGCTGTAATTGTAGGCAGTATTGGTATCAGAATCAACGATATTTTTAGCGATAGGCACTATGAATGGGCATTCATTCTCCTTTGGTCTTATTACGATGTTGGTATCCACCTGAATACTTTTTACTTTTACCTGAACATATTTTTTTACGAAAACCTGCTATAGTGATCCACGCAAGAGTCTCGCATTTTAAATCCAGCATGTAATGATATAACATCCTTTTCATTCTAGATTAATAAAACTACACAGGTAAATTTAAAGTGCATATATGAAACAGCTCTTTTAGCAAAGTTGCTTATTTGACCTTAAGCCTCAGATCTTGCAAGACATTTTTAACTTTTTGATAAATATAAATTCCTAAAAGCGAAAAACGATAAATAGATAATCCGATAGTAAAATAGAACTTAAGTCCTAACGGTTTACCATTTCTGCTAGTTACTACTAGGCTATTGAGTCGATATTTTTTATATTACCTTTAGGTACAATTGCAGGCAACGTGATACCGTTTTTGCCATATCAAAGAAATACTTTACTAAACACGTAGTCACATCCGATTTGAGCAAGGCTATGAGTCTAGTTTTATTTTTATTTGTTGATATCCTACGGCGATAAACACTATGGCCACACCAAGATATGATGTCATGGTTCGTTTGTCCGTCATTCAGTAACCCCGCTACGATACGCGCAGTCTCAGTGGAGCCGGCACGTTGCACGCTCGTGTGTAAACAAAACTTTATTAAATCGAATATTATTTCGAATTTAGAATTGAATCACGATGGCCGTGAGCAGATTGTCTATTGTGAAGTTTTTGGAGCTGGTGAGTTGATTTCATAGACAATTGTCAATATTTAAAATTGGAATTTTGGCTAATGCGCATCCATGCCAAGAAGAGAAAAAAAAATGCGCATCCACAAGGACTCCCGACTGGTTGGACAACTGGGAACTGCAAATTCAACTTTTTTATAATGAGCTACACTTTCGATTTTTTTTTTGACTATTAACAATGAAATTAATTGTGATTAGCCTTTGTAATAAAATACTGTGTGCATGATATCTATTAAGCCACACAAGTGAGTTCACGATAGATATATGTTTATAAACAGTTTAGCTTCATGAATCATTGTTTTTCCGTAACTCCAAGGTACATGTACTTTTTATGAGGCATGCTATCAAAGCAACTAAAGGAACAATTGTTTGGTAGATGACCTCATCGCTTTCGTAAGATATGTTTTTGTATAAACACGACGTAATTGTTCTTATATTTTAATTAAACACCTGTTGCTGTTAATAAGCATCTCAAACAGGTGGCATGATTTTGAAATTTGTGTTCATTTATGCAAAATACCTTTTTGTAGCATTTCTCATGAGTGTGTTTAATGAGCAAAACATGCAAATTTACCGTTCAAATGTGGGGTGTCTATATTATGCACAAGGGTCATTTCGTAAGGTCGCATGATAATCTTATTATTTATACTCCCAGTAACATTTGATAAACGTGAAATTTGTTTACTTTATGACAGAAAACTCAGTTTACTTTTGTTTTCCGAAAAAGGCAATGGGGCAAAAAACAGGGAGTATAATCGCTTTTCTTTGCTTATTGATCTTTCTTTGAATATTCATTTCTCTTGCAATAATAACGTATTTAATCCTGTGCAATCATTGAATTGTTATAATTAAATGATTGCAATATTTACACAAATTGTATCGGTTTTTAGTCGCTCGAAATGAAAAATAAAGGCAACTGTGAATTTAATTTGAATACTTGAATTAAATATAACAAGTAACAAAATTGATTATAGAAAGATTATAAGCACTCAGTAAGAATGGTGTGGACTGTCCTGGTTGTTCAATTGGTGACATGTGTGGCCTAGTCCGCGTTGCGTGTTCGAGTCATGGTGTGAAGTGGCCAGCATTCCTCGCGCGGCCCACATACTATATCCAATGGCGCATTAGCCATATACCACAAGTCGTACAATATGACAGAGGCCTCTTGCATAAAAGGCGACTCACTCATACAAAATCAGCCCTGATTGAGGATATTTTATGAATGAATCTTCGCTTTTCGTTGCTGTTTAGCACAGGCTTTAGAGTCCACGCGTAAATAAAGACCCCGCGTGTATAACTCAAATTTAGGCGCAGTTGTTTGTCCTTGAGAACTTGTAGCAAACCAAGGACCCCTTGTAAAAAGGGCCCTGCGCCGATTTAATCTGGTGCCGTCTTAATATTCGCATGTAAAAAGCAGCCATAGTAGCGCGTTTTGTTAACGAAATGACAAAATTAGTAATCTACTTTTGCTACCTATTAAGAAAAACAAATTAATCAGGCATCTATAATGCTGTCAATGAACAAAAAATAGCTTGTTTTTGAAGACGCCATGGTATGACGTAGCTTTAATTAGACTTCATATAATAAAAAATATGATTTAATACATTTTTCATGGCATAAATTGAAAATATCTTGTTAATTTATTGACAGATAAGGTAAGCTGCGCACATAAAGTAAAATTTTCTTCACAACAATCGCATGGTGTATACAAATACTACAAATATTTACTTTCTAAACAGTGAAAACGCAATTAATTCTCGTCGGTGCTTGCGCCAATAAACAACTGACGAATAACATAAACAGTAGTCGAACATGACGTGGGTTCGTTGACCGCTTTTCCTTTTATTTCACCACGAAGGATTGTATACTGAGTTTCTTTTGTTAGTGGTAAATATTTACTCGAACAAAGTAAACTAACATTTGAGAAGAAAAGCTTTACATCCAAACTCTTTCAGTAACATTTATTACAGCTTCTACGGAATTTAAATCACAAAATATGTGCGATTCATGAAACGAAATAAAATGTTATTTTATGTTCCATAGAAAGCATAAATGTGAGTTTATAAGCTCTTTCTGTCGTTTGCGTGCGATAATATGTTAGTTCGATGTAGAAATTCCCTTGGGATAGTGCCGAGCCTCTTCAGAGCATCACGAACTCACAAGTCACAATATAGTTTGCAACTTCTCGGTTAATTATATATGTACTATATATAATCAAATGATTATGTACCCTATTATGTATACCAAGTACATTTTTCATAGTTTTGCACCAACGATGCCCTTGTTCGCCTTACAACGCCCTTTCATTCAATCATATACTATGTCATCTGATTAAGTATCTATAAATAAACAATTCTACGAAATAGATTGGTATTATCAGTTATACTGAATATATCAGTTTACGTCGGAGATAAAATGAAGAAGTAGTAAATTTAAGGTAACTTGTTTTGTTATCATTTTCCTGGAAGCTATCGATTTTTTTATTGCAATGAATAACGAGACAACTATTAAGCGATAAACTAATAACACCTTGGATTACAAAGCAATGCTTGGCATTCCACTGCTCTCGCCATCCTGAGACATAAGATGTTAAGTCTCAATATGTCCAGTAGTTACTCCGGCTACTATGTCCTGCAGTCCGAAACACAACAGTCCATTTCTACCACCAGTAGACTTAGTTACTTCGTGGTTTATATCATACTATTTTGAACCAGCGATATCGTCCGTGTTTTCATATTGGCAAGACAAAACTAGCACAATGCACCTGAACGTGCAGTTTAGATAGAATAATAGCCTTACCTCGGAGATAACCGTTTCTGGCCAATTGACACATTCATGCCGGTATGCCTGGAAATAGCCCACGAGGTTTTAACACAAAAGCTATAAAAAATTGTACTTCCTTCTATATGAGTTACAAATCCTGGAAATAACTGTCATCCAAATGTCTCATTTATGAGTAATGTTTACTCGAAGGAAAAGGATTGCTTACAAAGATATGCCAGTTAATCGTTTTACTGACGAAATAAGATCATAATGATAAGTAAATGTCAAGTCGGTGACGATTCGGAGATAAGCTTGCAATTACAACTCAAAAAGATAATGCATTTCGTATTAATTATTTTATTTGCCGTAAAAGGTGACGTCATTTAAATGAAGTCATTCAATTAAGTAGTTTACGCGGTAAAATGTCGAAAATGTAAAATGATATTTGAATAATATACTACATTTTATGATCATAAATGTTAATAAGTACATTTTTATTCATAACTATTAAAAAGATGCTAATATTTTTACGATACAAATTAATATTAACGACTGATCTGATTATAAACGTGCAACTTCCCTGTAGACAAACAACTGACTTAAAACTAAAAAATAGAATCTCAATTGGATCTCCAACATTCTTCACATTAAAGCAGTCTTTTGTGAGCCATTCTGCATGACGCCAGTACCTTATATCTGTTGGTAGTCTTTTTGCAAACCATTTTAATGTAAGGAGTACAGACACCGCAAAAATGTTCTGAATAAATATTGCGTGTTAACCATTCCGTTGATACACTAATTTACTAACTAGTTGTATAAATTGCTTATATCACGCTTACATCAGTTCGTAACTTCTATTCTTAGTTTTACTGCTTGAGTAATACCTACGTACAATGTAGTGGGTACACTGACAAGCTAAATAATGACTCACTCTTATTTTAATAATTAATTGCGCTAATTGGTTTTACATAAATCAGAAATGATGTTATTGAGCAATGAAATATAATTATGTCAATGTTGCTGAACTCGTTTCCATGTAGTAACAAATAGTACTTTATCGAAATCTTATCACGTTATAATCTCTTTTAAGTACATAGTTTCAGATAATCGACTATTGGTATTTTTTATTCCTAATTTTAAAGTTAATCAAGATATGATTATGTATTGAACACCAAGCTTTGAGAACTTGTTTAGGATTTAGATGTAATTAATATATAAGCGATATCCTAGATTAAGACATCGCTGTTAAACCTTACTCATATACAAATATGTATATATTTTAACATAACGCAATATTTTAGCTTATAAATAAAAAACATAGTTAAATATTAACTATGTAGTTTACTCTGCGAAAAATTATCGATGTATTTAAAGTTTTATATTGTTTATGTTTGAGACGCGTGCAACCTTTTCATGGTCAGCAGTATAGAACTCAAATATAACTGGCCACCGCCTACTAACTTCTCAAGTGTATAAGCGTACAAAGGAAGTGGTCTGAAGATCGTATTACATTCGCATTACATGTATTAAGATTGACTACCTAAGATAGGTGGTAAATAGTCGGTAGTCTAATGGACTATTCCAAACGATATGAAAGATACAAAGTATGTTGCAGTATTTTTAGATATCGGATTGCGCAATTTAATCAGCCTGTGATTATTGATATGTCAAAATATCTAGAATATAGGATATGATTGACTGATTATGTTTTTAACATGAAGAGACAAATGTTATCTACCATTCCGTTCAAATCTTCTGAAAATTAGATAATCGAGTGAATATCTATAATTATAACATTATTTAGTAATGTCTGATATTTTTTGTAATGCCTGATCTGGGTCTTGATTAAGCTGTACTACTAACTAATCTAATCTTATTTGAAACTACAATCATTTTTCATCAATATGTGCCGCCTAATGGTTGCGCGTAACAAGTAAACACCGTAATATTTCTGTTCATTTGTTTAATTAAATTAATGAGAACTTTGACTTTTTATACACTAATTAGCCTAAAATATATTAATAGACGTTGCGTGAACAAATTAATGACATCGTCGGCTATATTGTTTTTTAATTGAACATAGAACATTGACCTTTTTTATGTGAAGACATTGGGTATGATTTTGCACTTAATACCGCACTGACTATTTTATTTAATTTTATTTCCTTTACGCAAAGATGTGGAGATTCTTGCGGAAGGCCTATTTTCAGAAGTTGACTTCCTGTGGCTGAGAGAAAAGAGCTTAAACATTCAGTTTATGTAGTGACTGGGTATATCTTCCTAACGCACTTCTGTACGAAATCGATAGAACAACTAGTAACATATTACTCGTAATTATTATAACAATATTAATTTATACGCTTATTAAAAGCAGGCTCTTCACGAATCCCTTTGAAATCATTTTAGTATTTCTAGTCAACAATGTATAATCTCACGTTCAAGGTAACACCAGTTGACCTTCAAGAGTGACGTAGTCCCCTCTTTTGTTGTGCTAACTTGACTTACTTAATATCAAAACCTGTCATGTACTGATATACTCGTTAGTATAGAAAGCTAATTCTAAGTGAGAGATAATAAAAAAAACACGGCAAAAGATTATTAGGATATGAAAATTCATTTGCCTGTATAATTTCCTCGAAATCGATGCTAAAGTTTGTTGTTATTCAACATAAGATGACACAATTTCCGAAAATAATGTCTAGAAGATTTTTAATAGTCATATGTCGTTATTTAACATACGACTATATGACTATTAAAAATATGCTATATTAACATTATGTAAATTTTCAGAGTATGAAAAAGGAGTCAAGCTAATCTTAGAAATACCATAAAGCATGAACTCAACAAGATAGACCTAATGAAGAAATATATTGCACTTTTCCCACGATACGTTTTATTTTTATCATTGAGATGCTGTTTTTTTTTTTATTTTTAATGTATCTCCGAGCTGAGCTTACTCTATTGTAGTGTGATCACAGAGGCCGCGACCTCGACCTCCGAATTAATGTGTTTACGCGCTTTTATCACTCGTGTGTCATTTTTAATTTTAGCAAATCGGATGAGTAAGCTTTGCGGAACAATTTCAATTACACAATCGCTAAATCAATTGACAAAAAAGAAGAATTGTGATGGTTACCTTCAAATTTTTGTTTACGGACACCTGTTAATGGTTTAAAAATTAGATTTTCCTCTTTTGTTCCTTTTAATGGGTGGCGCAGTTAGTAAACTGTACTACAGATTTGTATTAATGGAACGAGTATTCACGGAGGAAATAAATGCAAAGAAATACTGACTAAATAAAAAAAGTATGCTCGGCACTCGGCAGCATTCAAGGAACTTCGTTCAAAAACAGATGTTTGTTTAAGACTTTTCCTCAATGTGATAATGAATTGGCGGAAATCAAATTCGATTATTTGTAAATCTTGATCTCTCGAGACGTAAGTCTAAGCCTTTACACAGGTTCTGTTTAAAGCCTTTACACAGGAGCAACACGACAAAGCTATTACTGAGCATCGAGCACTTTATAGAAATTGCATTACATTGCGCTCGTCCCCCTGATACATTACGCGTAAGTCTCTCAGTGTCCAGTAATTACTAATTACAACGTCCTTCAAACGGGAATATAGCAATGTTTACACACTGTTGCTAAGCGGCAGGAATAGATATGGCGGTGATCTACCCAGATGGCCTCTCGTATATTAGGGATTACCTTAAAATTAGATTTATCCTTGAGACGTTTTCCTGATGCCAGGATAAACCTTATTTAATTCCTCTACTTCGCCGTTCTCACTTGTAAAATGTTCATAGGAAGTGTAACTTTAAATACCCATGACTACTAATCCCCAGAGTGAATGTTAACAATAAACATTTATAACAATAGTTTGTATTTATATAAAAGAGTACATGCCCGCGCATATAGTATAAGTACATAAAATGCCATTGTTATTACGTCCCTACTCAACAGCTGCGTAATAAAAGCTATGCTAATGTGGACTAATTGCTGTAGAAGTGTGTTAATTGGAGTGAGATGTTATGACTGATAGTGATTATTATCCAATAGGAATATTTTCGACATGCTTGCATCTGTTACTGTGTATTTTTGACAACATATCAATAAATAGACACGTTTTTTATACAGCTGGTATTTAAGAAGACACATTGAATGACTATGACAAATATCTTTATTGTAGTACCTACAACATGTAGTCACAACTAGGTACTTCATTGGGGCCCAACTGCACAAACTAACTTTGAACATACTTTTGACTTTGTAAACATCAATCTCATACATTTGCAATCAGAAATCGCATGTATGGTCATGATATCGTCAAAATTAAAGTTACGTCAAAGTTAGTTTATGCGACTGGGCCTAAGTCAATGTTAAAATGAATTCCATATTGATGCAGTCCAAAGATATAGTCATATGCAATGTCAACTCATCACGGGTGTTTAATACAATTTAAATCTAAATACACGTGCGAAATACACACAAAATTCTTGACCCTATTTATAATGAACCCATGCGCAAGGTCCTGACTCGATGGCCTCGTAAGTTGAGACCGCGATTAATATGGAGGCAGCGGCAGTATGACATCATCTTACCTAACGTGGAATGATATGTTCCGGTGGATAATGACGTCTTCTTGTGGAGAAACGAGAGGTGACGTCATAAGTCATTGTGTGAACAAAATGTTGGTTACGAATTTTGTTATTGAATAATTTGTGCAGTTTTTTGCGTGTGGGTGTAATAATAAAACACGAATGAGATTAAGTCATGCTTTAATTTGCTTACTGCCTTACTCAGAGATATTTTATTTCAATTAAGTAATTACTTGGTGTAGATTTTAGGAAGATTTTAGGAAGATAAGGAACAATTTAATTGACAATAAACGTCTCTGAGTCCGGACCTTAGACTGTGTATTTACGTGTATATGGCGGTCCATATGTAAGTGTAACAGTGTAACAAAATATAAAAAACATACGAGTACAATGGCTTTTAATTATTTTAACCTCAAATAAGTAGAATTACTGGTGGTAGGTCTCTCATATGTGAGAGGCCATCTGGGTGGGTACCACCGCAGTGTCTATTTCTCCCGTCAAACAGCAGTGTAAACGCACTGTTGTGTTTCGGGTTGAAGGGCATTGTAGCCAGAGTAACTACTGGACATATTGACACTTAACATCTTGGCGAGCGCAGTGGAATGCCAAGCATTGCTTTGTAATTCAAGGTGTTGTTTGGTTTTGCTACTGTTCATGAGCGGTCGTATCGTTTACCATCAGGCGAACGGCATGCTCGTCTCGCCATTCATAGCAATAAAAAAAAATAAAAAATTAACTAAGTTATATGAGATCAATAACGTTTTTGCATATTCTATTTCTATATAATATGTACATTGGTATTTTTGAAGGTTTAAAAAATACGATACAAAATATATTTTGCTCTATCGTTTCCACATACTGATGTATTTTATTCACTGATGTGTTATCGACAACAAACTGGTTGACCCACCTGATAGTGCTTATCGACTTAAGGACTTGCCACACGCCAGCTCTTCAGAGCTCATTGGCTTTTGTAAATCCATGTTAAGAAAGATAAAGGCATGCCTTAACCATAACCGTATTGAATCAATTGTGATTATCGTCTCGATATCACTTTGTTGGAACGTGTTCTGATTATTGTCTATGTCGACCCCTATAGGATACCGGCGTGCCGATTATGTATATACCTATGTATGTATGGGTCTGTATGTAAATTCGCTTTAAGCGTACCTTGAAAAGTCTCTGTAATAATCGGAACAACGCCTGTATCAGAATGGTTGTGGTAGGATATTCATATCGTTTCTGAATGTCACCACCGTGCAAATGATGTAATCCCCGCTATAGCGACCCACGCTTACTTGTGCTCCGAGATTAAATAGATTATTTCGACTACCGACAGGATTAATCTAACTGGACAGTATTACGCAGTAATCACTAACCGTGTCGGGCATGTAAAAAGTTTCGATTAACGATAGATATCACTTATCAACAAAGCAAATAGTGGGACCCTGTTGATAAGAAAATATCAGAACTAATACCCGACCGGTTGCTTATAGTGTTGCTATTTTGCTTTAGAATTTACGAGTAGACTGTCAAAATCAAAATCAGACCGAAACATTCTTTATTCAATTAGTCTTTGACAAGATTTTTGAATAGTTAATTACTGCTACCACCGCTCCGGAATGTGTTGTAGCCACAGTTGAAGCTGTGAAGAAGAAATAGCACAATACACTTTCTCAACAACACGAACTGTCCTCTTTAGTAAAGTTGGAACTAAATCTGTTGTTTATTTTCCCAAAACTATATTTTATGATTAATAACACAATAAATTCTTATGACCATCCAACTCTCGATTTTACAGAAGTCGTGTTCACAGCAGTGCGTGTACATAGGTCAACATGATGATGAGGAATTAATTATTTCTATGGTTCTTTCCAACCATTTCAACACCACACGGTGCAGTTGATTCACCTAATTTAATATGCGATCTTTTGCTCGGTACCTTTCGAGAATAAGCCTCGTATTGTTCATATTATTATGTAAGGTTACGAATATTCTGAAAGAAGAAAGAAATAAATATTTATTGCTAGTACAATAACAAAATAAATTACAAAAAAATAAAAACTAAAATAATACAACACAAAAAACGAATTACACTAAGAACAGATAAGTATTATAAAATTATAAATATTGCGCCAGCAATGGAACCTCTCATTCAGCTTTCTGCTGCAGTACTGCATATGCAATACTACAACGCTGATTTTCAATGGGAGGCCCAAGAGACGTGTGGACGATCAGTCGGAGTTACTTATTTATTAGACAGTAATTTTAAAAATACAATAAACAAACAACATGACAATTCAAAATCTAAATACAAGCAAAAAGTATATTAAAAAACAAAAAAAAAAAGCTATTCTATTTCATCACAACTTCATTGTATGTGTGTGTGCGTGGGTATGTGGTTGTATACCTATGTAAATATGGCTCGCCATATAGAGCAAAACAGGAAGAAAATGATAATATACATATATTTAAATTCCATGTTGCATTGTACAGTATCTCGGTCAGAGGCGCTCTATCTCTTCAGTCAGCCATAGGTCCAAACGCAGTGACTTTGTTTCTCCTTGGTTTTCTGTGAGACACTTGTATAGCTCGGTCCAGCCGGCCCATTCGTACTACAGTCCTGTTTCTTCTACCACCAGATGGGTTGTGTGTATTCATTTCTTAATGTGAAAATGTCATGTTCCAGGCGCTGACATGCTCATGCGTGGCTCTCCACTACCACAGCTACAATGTAGATCCTGAAGTCGGGATGCTGGTCACCGGTACGTTTGTGGGATACCTCATCATCTTCGCGGGCGCGGCTGCCGGTAAGAACATTTTAAAACTACCACGATAAATTCATCGACACCTGATGGTCAACGCAGTGATGTCCAAATAATGTTCCATATATTATCTGGATCCGATGCGAGCTGAGAGAAATAAAAAAAAGAAAAAATAACGATTCATTATGACTAGATGACAGATCTTTCGCCGATTGACACAATAATGCCGGCGCAATTGTATCCGGATATATACAGAATAAACCCGAATGCGAGACACTTATGTGGGTTGCTATGACGCGTCATACCCGGGAACTATGCAATAAACCAATATATTTATACATAGTCTTTCGATGTACACCAGAAAATATACCAAAATAAGAATATAGGCACCTAATCAATCTGGTTATGTTTTCCAGGCTACCTGATGCAGACTCCGTCCCACAAACGCATCGACATTTTCTACTCGCTGATCGGTGTGGCTCTCTTCACTGCTAGCGGCGCCATCGTCATTGACAGGTTCGTTTATAAACCATATGGAACTAACTTGGAGCAAAACTAAATCAAACATAAAATAATCATAAAAACCTATCCAGAAATGACGGGGAAATCGGTGAACTTGCACAAAAAATATCTTGGTCCTTTTTTGTAGGTAGTTTAACAGCAGTTATGTAAAAACAAAAATACATCATGAAAATAGTTTTCTTTGTATATATTGCCAATTTAAATACTAGCAGTCTTTTTCATATATAGTTTTAAAACTTAATTAAGACTTCATCGCTCAAACTGAATTTAAAAGTCGTTCGCTAGGGAGAAAACATTCGATTACTAAAATAGGTTATAAAACTGTTTATTGATAAGGCCATAGCTAGTAGACCAGTGTCTAACCAACATGATGGCGCTAACGATTATGAAATTATTAGCGGTCCGGTGCGGCTCCGCCCGGGTGCAGATACACTTTTCAAAATGGCGGTTTAAATGTTCCATACCGACATTTTTTTTTACCTTTCGTAAAAATATTAGTTTTTCATAAAAAGTAACATAAGATATGTTACTTCTAATACCTCCAAGAATATGCGTACATAGTTTCATGATGATCTGTTAAGTAGTTTTTGCATGAAAGCGTAAACAAATTTACATTTTTTTTTCATTACAAGTACACGTAACGACAAAGCTGTTCAAAATCTCTTCGTTTCTGTGTCTTGTTTAATGTTAAATAAATGTTTAATATTCGAGGGGCAGCACTGAATGCCTTTAGAGTTTGTTGGTTCCCGGATACCTCACTTTTCTTGAACCAATACGATGCCAGAGATACATCGACAGCTATTAGAAGCCCTATTATATTAATCTAAAACGAAGTTGGATGACTTTGGATGATCGAAGTTTATATACGATACGAATGTACCTACATATACCTACTTAAGGTCGTTATTGACTTATGGTCGTAAACATAGACTTATGGTTACGATGTACGTTATACAAATTCTAACTTTTACAGAGTAGATACATTCGTATCATATAAAAAACTTCGATCGTCCGAAGTTTCGAACTTCGTTTCGGATGAATATAGTGGGGCCCTAGCAAGGCTGCATTCTTTGATTGATAGAAGTAAAACATAGTAAAAAACAGAGACAATGTTATCGCCCTGCCATCCCAGTATAAAAATATTTCAGTGAAGCAACTAACGACTTTGTTGCCGCTTCTCATTAGACGTGATATTTTATAACATCCTGCATGTACTAACCCATATTAAAAGGCTGATGGTGTAATAATTTATTTTAAAACTACGTTGAGTAATAGGCAAATGATTTTTAAATCGATTTGTCATCATCAAAGTCATTACCAATTTATCATACCGCTATTAGTATTACGCTTATAACAGATGTATAGTTTGATCTATCTTCCCTTGCCGTAATATCGTCAAGTTTTTGGACACCTGTATACATCGCAGTATTAAGATTAAGATCTTTAGTTCTGACAAATGGGCATGCTGCTCTGAATTAGCAACTGATTAACTGAAGTATGATAAATTTATTAGGAAACGTTTTAGCAAAACTGTTACTTTCTATCGGTTTTCTGAAAGACCACGGTGTATCTGGATTATAAAATAATAAGTTAAAGTTTTAAAAACCTAGCGACCCATTTAAATGTTCCGCGTTGTGGGTTCACATGTATATCTGACATCCTCGGTGAGGCAGTTGTAGAGTGGTTGTACTATTACAACGCCAAGGTCTCGGGTTTGAATCCTAGGTCGAGTGAAGTGGTGCTAGTATTCTATATTCATGAAATATTAGCCTGGAGTCAGGAATGTGTGTTTGATATGGCGATAGAGTTGTCCTTTATAACATCTCGGAATAGAATACACAAGGCGAAACGTGTTCATCTTTGCCTTCCCTTCTGGAAATAAGCGCGATTTTATGAAAGTATGTACTGATTTATCTGAATACAATCAGGGCAGCGTAATAGTGTCGATCGGCAAGAGGTAACCAATCCATTAATATATAGATACTCTATGAGGACAGCACTGCGCTTACAATAAAGTGCACGGCAGTTACTTTCTCGCGAAAGTAAAAGGAAAATGGTCGTATTTATAACTGAATAAGTCAGTAATTAATAAATTAATTAAATTATCACACACAACAATTACAATAAAGTAGTTCTGACCCCACACTATTTTGTTGTGGGTATCAGGAACTACGAGACACTTTTCGGTCACAAACACCTACTATCCAACCAAACTAACAGGTACCGTTTGACGTTTCATATTTTTTAATTTTAAACATATTTAGACAAGCGTAACTCACACAATTTTAATTTCGCTTGCCGTAAAGCCACAACTCCATGGTTTTAGGCGAAATGTTATTGAAATTGTGTAAGTTACGCCTGTACAAAGTTGAAAAGTATGAAACGTCAAACGGTACCTGTTAGTTTAGTTGGATAGTAGACCCGACACAAATATTTGTGGGTCTTACAAAAATTTGCCTCGCTGCAGGGATCAAATTCGCAGCCTCTCGTGTCACAGCATGCAACTATATTCTGAATTATATTTTGTAATATTCTGAATTCGCACCTCTGTCATTCCAATTTTATTAAGTTATTACCACATATTGTGCGACTTGTGTACCAAATAGTCCATAATTTATAACTCAAATAAATCACGTCACACAAATACACAGACGGTTAGCATAAAGTTCATTGTTACGTACAAGTACGCGTAGTTTGGTCAATCAGTTAAAGAATTATTACTAAAGCAGAAGTTGAGCCAAGAGACAAAGAACTTTTTTCACATGAACTTACATAAAAATACATACACATGTATGTATATGTATGGAACATAAAGTCATAAAAATTAAAAAGTTTTTGCCAGAAGGGGTAGGCAGACGTGCTGCCAGGATACCCACGTTTCGCTTTGCGTGTTCCGTCCCACGATGTGATAGAGAGCGAGCCTGTTCGCCATATCGGGCACAAATCCCTGGCTTTGGGCTTCTAACGACTAAAAAATCCATTATCACTTTGTCCAACCCGTTATTTGCACCCACAGTTTGCACCTTAGACCTCTGCGTTGTAATCGTTCCATAGCACAACCGAAGCAGTTTTCTTACGTTCATTATTATATTTCTTTTTGCATTGTAAAATGATGATGAGAGTAGTGCCGGCCCATAGCGGAGTTACTAACTTGCGATAATTATTTATGGCTGATCGACACGATAATGTCAAGCTGATAATATCTTGAAATACACAGATGAAGCCGAAAAGCGAAATTGATACGTGAGGCCGTATCACCCCCATCAAAGGGTCATAATTTTTCAGACGATACGTAAATATATTCTCTCACTATTTTGTTTTATGTTTTTACAGGTACCGCAATGCATACAAAAGCGACTTGAAGGACAAGAATATGGCCAAGGGATCGCTGGCTATCATCAACGCAGCTATCCTATTGGTCGACGCCGTACTCACGCAACGTGGAGGCTAAAACCCATGGAACTGCACCATGGTGTTAAAGGAGCCTTATCGATAAGCCATCAACACTATTTATTAAAGTCTCCTGCTAAAATTCGGGCAAATTTGCTTAAACTGACAATGCCATTTCATATTTTTCTGCTCGGCCCTATAAAGAATCTCTGAAGGCCCACATTAAATGCCATATTAAGTAAAATGTATGCTTATAAAAGGCATATTAAACTGCATTTTATTTTGAAATGTTTTTTATCAGTTAATTCCGCCCAAAACAGACCAGAGATTTTTTAATTTTTAACTTTATGTGTAAGTACCTCACCTTCATTTAAAGTACAATTTATTTGTTAGTTTTCACAATTGAATAAAATTATTACATATTATATAGGAATAAGGAACAAAATATTTTTTCTACGCAAGGACAGAAAATACAGATTATTTTAATTCATTTTTAAAAATGTTTATACAAAATAATGAAATAATATATTTTGTACGATGAAATAATTGTTATAATATTCAATAGATATTAAGACCAACATGAAACAGAGAAAGTTGTTAAGTTTAGAGATTAAGGCCAAATATAAATATAGTTTACTCAGACTCAAATTACTTTATAATTTGTTGATACATACACACAGAATAAACTGCCTGAATTGTTATTTTATATAACTTTGTTTAGATTTAAGATGAAGCTTACATGTAGCGATATTAAACATATTTTTGATGTATTTTAATCTTCCAAAATACACGTATATTTGAATTTTTGTACGCACATTTGTAAGTGTATTTGAATAAAGAAATAATTCAAACAACCGTCTGTTTATTAGTGAAAGCCTCTCCAAATATTGCGAACATACAAAATACAACATTCTAGTTAATTCTTATATGTTTTTGAGAATGCCATTTCTGGTTGAAAATTAATTTCATAGAATTACTTTTAAACATTCATCAACTTATTCTTAAAAATATAGACAAAGGTGTTCTTTGTGACACCGTAGTTTGCCAAGATTATTATCATCCCAGGATATAAAAGGAATTTTAGTGCGATGCTTTTAGTTTTTGTTTTAATACCGTAAATCTAACACAAATCGGATTGCTAGACCTGGGACTCGAATCCATGACTTTACGGTTTACAAGGTTATTTACCTGCCTATCACTAGATCAATGATGCGATTAATTTTGCATTATTCGTCAACAAATAATTAAAAAGCAGATTACTCATTATCAGCCAAACACACTCTTTTGGAGTGTCCAGCTTGGTGAGATAAGAGCACAGAACTCTGGACAGCCGTCGGAGATGTCCTGACCTCTCACTCTCAGCCGGATTTCTTTTAATGTCGAGAGTCGGAGGTCGTGGCAAGCAATGCTCTCGTCAGCGAGGTCGCAATCTCGCGGAAACAGAGCGCGGACCTTGATCCTGAGCAAAACGATCCCGCTCGCCGCTGCCTGCAAAGAAGAAGGCTCCGTGTTCAAGCTCCTAATCATATTTTTAATAGCAAACGCGTAGGTATATGTCATCATCATATCAGCCACAGGAAGTCCACTGCTGAACATAGGCCTCCCCCAATGATCTCCACAATGACCTGTTGGAAGCGGCCTGCATCCAGCGACTTCCTGCGACCTTAGTCAGATCGTCCGTCCACCTTGTAGGCGGGCGTCCGACACTTCGCTTGCCTGTACGTGGCCTCCACTCGAGAACCGTTCGGCCCCAACGGCCATCGGTTCTACGAGCTATGTGCCCGGCCCACTGCCACTTCAACTTGCCAATCCTATGGGCTATGTCGGTAATCTTGGTTCTCCTACGGATCTCCTCATTTCTGATTCGATCTCGTAGGGAAACACCGAGCATAGCCCGCTCCATGGCTCGTTGAGTGACTTTGAGCCTTTTAATGAGGCCCACAGTGAGAGGCCACGTCTCGGTGCCGTATGTCATCACTGGTAACACACAACTATCGAAGACTTTCGATTTTAGGCGCTGAGGTATTTTGGACGAGAAGACGTCGCGAAGTTTCCCGAACGCTGCCCAACCGAGTTGGATTCGCCGATTGACCTCTCTCTCGAAGTTTACCTGCCTAACCGGACCACTTGTCCTAAATAGACATATTCGTCTACAACTTCGAGAGTCGAGCCCCCAACTCCAATGGGGGTGGGCACAACATGGATATTCGACATGATCTTCGTTTTATCCATGTTAATTTTAAGACCCACCTGTTGGGAAACTCGATTAAGGTCTTCGAGCATAGTGCTAAGGTCTTCCAGCGATTCTGCCAAGACTACAATATCGTCGGCAAATCGAAGGTGACTAATATACTCGCCGTTGATGTTGATGCCGAATCCTTTCCACTGCAAGAGCTTGAAGGCATTTTCCAGCGTGGCAGGCACATGTGTCATCACGATTATTAAATTCATTACCAGTTCGATAAATATTGTAAAACCATTCACTCTCATCCTGGCAACACTGATCTGTGTCAGCCATTATTAAAAGGTTATTAACTCAAACCACAAGAATTTTATTTAAAATTTAATACCTGACATCACACTTGTACACTCCGGGTGTTAAACGGCTGAATCGGTGTCTCTACCCTGTGGTTAGAAGATTTAAGAATTCCGCCACGGGAAATATGATTCCAAGATGGACAATAGAGCGCGTGGCCTCGCATCTGTCACGGACGTCCATAATAACATCTTAAAGGGGCGTCCATATGTAAACGTTGCGAGCAATTTTGGGCCCAATGAGAGAGACCAGTCTGCGTCATGGTTCTGCGATAGGGAAGGAATAGAGGCGTTTCTCACAATGAGATATTCAGAGCCGCCCGAAATGCGCGCGACAGCCACCGAAGGATTTTAGTCAGTATGCTAGCGTAGGTTTTTGTTAGGAATCCGACTCGGCCTCTACATCCGCAGCATGCCGGGTTGGTAGGCCAGTGACACTGACATACTTCTTTTAGCCTCCTCCAGGGTATCTAAAGGAGAGTTTAACAGTTTTTCCACTTGACGGATAAAAAATTACTCACTATAATAAAAAACGTGATTTAAATAATTATTTGGTAGAAAGTAAATATATATCCATCGAGCACATTGTTTTTGTTAGACACACCTAATTTTCGGCCATCAATAACAGAACTGTACATATAATCTACAACTATGACACAAATAGTTTTGTAAACAAGTAAATCCTAATACAACCTGTAATATAATTATATGTATATACGCCCCGACAGTAGCACGTTCAGATTAAGCTACTTAATCGATCGCAAATTATTTTAAAGGATTATTATTACAAAAAATATTACTGGTCGCTATATTATAGTTACTCTTCAAACTAAACATCAAAATGGAACGAAATTCAAACTTAAGTCTAAGCGAAAAGGCCTTTTAATCCAGAAAACAGTAAATAAATAAAAAATATTATGATATTTTATTAATTAGTGATTGCATGATGTAAAGAAAATTACAATTCTCAAGCAACCTCGCATGGTAAAAAAATTTAGTTCGATTTAGTAGCTTATTTTGAACGGACTGTACCGAAGTGTACATATAATTGTGTATCAGGTTATATATTTCAGCAGCATATTCAACATAGCTCAGTATGAAAACAATAAACTAAAAGACAACACCTAACAAAAATATGGAATTTAACATTATTTTACTTCTAAAATTAATGGAAAGCATTAACGCGTATTCGTCGATAAGCGATGTGGCAGCATGGCTTGCAAATTCCGCTTACAGAGCTCAATACGTGACTTCAGTTGTTTGGTCTCGCAGTCAACACGAAGATGTAACAGATTTCTTGAAACGTTTCCACGGCTGTGTTGTAACAGTTAAAATGCAAAACAATAATAACCACATAACGCGGGAGTTAAACAAGGCCGTCGGGTATAAACAAACAGTTCTATTCGCTGATTCCGCGGAAGAATTTGCTTATTTCATAACGTTAGTTAATCTGGATTTAGTAGTACCCATACGACTTGTGTTGGTGTTGACAGCTTTCGTCGAAGACCTCTCCGTGATCACTCGGACAGCCTGGGAGAATGATTTGGTTGATATTATCGTTGTAAGTCAAGATCAACGAGGGAACCTTTCAGTTATTACATACTTCCCATACGGAAAAGGAATCTGTGGTGACTATACACCAGTTGAAATCAAAATTAATGATATGAAGATATTTCCAAAAAAGTTCGTTAATTTCTACGGATGCCCAATAAAAACAGCATTAGTTAATTTTATACCTTATTTGAAAATGGAAAAGACGAATCAGACTATTACAGGAATCAATGGAATTGATGGTAACATTTTAACGCTCATCATAGAAAAACTCAATGCAACGATTGATGTTGTATCGACAGAGGACCGTGATGGAATGGGTTCTTTTATAAACGGAACTCCTACTGGTTGTTTTGGAGATTTAGTAAATAAAATAGCCGACATAATTGCACCCGCTGCTATAATGAGTTATAAGAGGTACAAGATAGCACAAATATCACATGTTTATTACACTATAAATGTACGTTGGTGTGCACCAAGCAGACGCACAATATACCGGTGGGCTAAAGTTCTCCTTCCTCTATTTGATTTCATTACAATTTACATGTTTTTGACTCTTATAGCCTTCGTCGTATTTACTACAGTGACGAAAAAAATTGTTTTGCCTAGAAGGGAACCAAAAAAGAACGTATTTTTCCAATCATTCGTTATTTTGTTGGGTCAAATAGAAAGATTCGAAACAAAATCATCTCTGGTGAATAGTCTTTTTGTTTTATGGATTTGGTTTTGCTTTATATTTCGTATAGCTTATCAATGCGATTTGATCGAAGGATTACACCGAATAACTCAAGAGCCACCGCTAAAACCATTCAATAATGCTCTAAAGGCTGTTGATGCATATGGAGGGGTTGAAGTATTTTATGACTTGTACAAAGATTCGCCTATAGGAGACGATTTCAAAGTATTGCAGCTGTACGAGCTAGTTCCTTACATTAAAGCTATATCGGAGGGGAAGAGGTTCCTGATATTCACAGACGTATTATTAATTAGCGAGTTTGATGCTAAAGTTCAAATTTTGGACGAGCCTTCGTTAAACGTTGCTGGTTGTCTTTTTATGCGCCCAGGTTGGCCAGCTGCTAAAGAAGTAGATTTAATATTATTGCAAATAATGGAAATGGGACTTACAATGAAAGTCATAAAGGAACATCAATACGAATGGGAGAAAAAACATCAAATACAAAAAGAAGAAAAGGGACATCTGCCCATAGATTTTTTAACTCTAAGTGCTTGTTTCTATGGTGTCATCTTCATGTGGATAATAACTTCAATCATTTTTATTGTTGAAATAACCCGTACAAATACACAAAAGAATATCAAATAAATTAATGGATTGAAATAGAACTGAATAACGGAAATTCATATTGTACAAGATTAATGGATTAATGTAATATCGGTAATGACAAATGACATGTTATATTAGTGAGGCTTCATTTAGAAATTTCTGCGAGACTATTTGGAAATGTATTATTTACGTGTGTGGGTTTATTGCTAATAGCAACCGAAATAGTTCGGGCTAGGATTGGTAGACAGATTGACCGACACGACCAATTAGGTGTATGTTAGCTACTTTTGTATCGATTACGTTGAATGTTTTATTTGACGGTTGCGTACTCCGTTTCTTTATTGGATAATGTAATTGTACTTATTTTACCAGCACGTGTTTCAAAAACAAGTATAAACATATAAGTTGGTGGAGGCAGAAAGAGTTCATTCCAAATGTTTTGCGAGTGGAGCGTTTCAACGTATTCAAATATTCAAAGGACGTCGCATGTGGCGAACGACAAGTCGGTCAGATGCTTAGCTCGTCTCTCTATTTCGGCTTTTTGCCTTTAAATTAATTAATTTATAGCCCTGACTGTATTCACGTATTATGTTTTAGTAACTGCAAGTTTTTCGACTAACAATATATAAAAATATTAGCGTTGACTTTAGTGATTTAACATAGTAAATGTTCTGTACTTTTAAGTCAAATGGAAATAAAAGCTTTTGGTTTGTGTGTATCTCAATCTTATTCTCTGTTACTCTCTTCTCAACAAGTTAGTACTTATTTCTTGAGAATTGAAGATATATTCAATTTCCAGTGAAATTATTTATGCAAAGGCAATATTAATAGACCGCAATCACACAAATTGTATTAGAAGCTCAGGTGGAAAGCGGCAAACACAAAGTACAAGAAGAGCCAACTCCATTTGCCAATGAAAAGCAAACATTGGTAAACCACATTTGATCAAACCAATCTGAACTTACCTTGCGGAGCTTGCATAATTTAATTGAATGATGAACATCTTGGCTATATAAAGCTAGTTGCTCCCGACTCCTCTTGTAATGCGACCTAAATGCTCTGAAATGTCGGAATTAAATCATTGCAGTATACACTACTGGGAAACATACGCGATTATTTTTTTGTTTTTTCACAAAAACATATCTATAGAATCGGGTTAGTGGAAAAAACACCTAATAATATATTTATTTATTAACATACTAGCTGTCGGGCCCGGCTTCGCCCGGGTGCAGATAGTTTTTGAGTCCAATCCACATCAAGAACATATTATTTCGCGTGTCTACTAACTATATTTCCCGCGTGCCGTCGACTATATTTCCCTTCCGTAGGAGAGGACATCCCGTGCCAACAATTTGAATTTGAAAGAGTAGAAAATATGTATATTTGGTTTCCTGACTCATCCCACGGGAACACTGCATTTTTCGGGATAAAAAGTAGCCTATGTGTTAATCCAGGGTGTCAGCTATCACTATACCAAATTTCATCAAAATCTGATGAGCCGTTTTTTCATGAAAGAGTAACAAACATCCATACATCCATACTTACAAACTTTCACCTTTATAATATTAGTAAGGATTGAAAATGGAAAAGACGAATCAGACTATTACAGGAATCAATGGAATTGATGGTAACATTTTAACGCTCATCATAGAAAAACTCAATGCAACGATTGATGTTGTATCGACAGAGGACCGTGATGGAATGGGTTCTTTTATAAACGGAACTCCTACTGGTTGTTTTGGAGATTTAGTAAATAAAATAGCCGACATAATTGCACCCGCTGCTATAATGAGTTATAAGAGGTACAAGATAGCACAAATATCACATGTTTATTACACTATAAATGTACGTTGGTGTGCACCAAGCAGACGCACAATATACCGGTGGGCTAAAGTTCTCCTTCCTCTATTTGATTTCATTACAATTTACATGTTTTTGACTCTTATAGCCTTCGTCGTATTTACTACAGTGACGAAAAAAATTGTTTTGCCTAGAAGGGAACCAAAAAAGAACGTATTTTTCCAATCATTCGTTATTTTGTTGGGTCAAATAGAAAGATTCGAAACAAAATCATCTCTGGTGAATAGTCTTTTTGTTTTATGGATTTGGTTTTGCTTTATATTTCGTATAGCTTATCAATGCGATTTGATCGAAGGATTACACCGAATAACTCAAGAGCCACCGCTAAAACCATTCAATAATGCTCTAAAGGCTGTTGATGCATATGGAGGGGTTGAAGTATTTTATGACTTGTACAAAGATTCGCCTATAGGAGACGATTTCAAAGTATTGCAGCTGTACGAGCTAGTTCCTTACATTAAAGCTATATCGGAGGGGAAGAGGTTCCTGATATTCACAGACGTATTATTAATTAGCGAGTTTGATGCTAAAGTTCAAATTTTGGACGAGCCTTCGTTAAACGTTGCTGGTTGTCTTTTTATGCGCCCAGGTTGGCCAGCTGCTAAAGAAGTAGATTTAATATTATTGCAAATAATGGAAATGGGACTTACAATGAAAGTCATAAAGGAACATCAATACGAATGGGAGAAAAAACATCAAATACAAAAAGAAGAAAAGGGACATCTGCCCATAGATTTTTTAACTCTAAGTGCTTGTTTCTATGGTGTCATCTTCATGTGGATAATAACTTCAATCATTTTTATTGTTGAAATAACCCGTACAAATACACAAAAGAATATCAAATAAATTAATGGATTGAAATAGAACTGAATAACGGAAATTCATATTGTACAAGATTAATGGATTAATGTAATATCGGTAATGACAAATGACATGTTATATTAGTGAGGCTTCATTTAGAAATTTCTGCGAGACTATTTGGAAATGTATTATTTACGTGTGTGGGTTTATTGCTAATAGCAACCGAAATAGTTCGGGCTAGGATTGGTAGACAGATTGACCGACACGACCAATTAGGTGTATGTTAGCTACTTTTGTATCGATTACGTTGAATGTTTTATTTGACGGTTGCGTACTCCGTTTCTTTATTGGATAATGTAATTGTACTTATTTTACCAGCACGTGTTTCAAAAACAAGTATAAACATATAAGTTGGTGGAGGCAGAAAGAGTTCATTCCAAATGTTTTGCGAGTGGAGCGTTTCAACGTATTCAAATATTCAAAGGACGTCGCATGTGGCGAACGACAAGTCGGTCAGATGCTTAGCTCGTCTCTCTATTTCGGCTTTTTGCCTTTAAATTAATTAATTTATAGCCCTGACTGTATTCACGTATTATGTTTTAGTAACTGCAAGTTTTTCGACTAACAATATATAAAAATATTAGCGTTGACTTTAGTGATTTAACATAGTAAATGTTCTGTACTTTTAAGTCAAATGGAAATAAAAGCTTTTGGTTTGTGTGTATCTCAATCTTATTCTCTGTTACTCTCTTCTCAACAAGTTAGTACTTATTTCTTGAGAATTGAAGATATATTCAATTTCCAGTGAAATTATTTATGCAAAGGCAATATTAATAGACCGCAATCACACAAATTGTATTAGAAGCTCAGGTGGAAAGCGGCAAACACAAAGTACAAGAAGAGCCAACTCCATTTGCCAATGAAAAGCAAACATTGGTTTACCACATTTGATCAAACCAATCTGAACTTACCTTGCGGAGCTTGCATAATTTAATTGAATGATGAACATCTTGGCTATATAAAGCTAGTTGCTCCCGACTCCTCTTGTAATGCGACCTAAATGCTCTGAAATGTCGGAATTAAATCATTACTGGGAAACATACGCGATAATTTTTTTGTTATTTACAAAAACATATCAACAGAATAGGGTTAGTGGAGAAAACACCTAATAAGATGTTTATTTATTAATAGATTTAAAAAAAATAATCTTAATACTAACTATTGATGGTAGGTGGGTAGGTATAACTACAATGTAACTTTTCCCACCAAACAGCAGTGTAAATGCGCAGTGGAATGCCAAGCTTGCTTTGTAGTTTATGGTGTTTGGTTTTGTTACTGTCCATGACCTGTCCTATCGCTTACCATCAGGCGAATTGTATACTTGTCTCGCCATTAATTGTAATAAAAAGGTAAGAAAACATTGTTTATTTTGATTTAATAATATACGAGTTTTTATTTTTTTTAATAACGAATATGCATTATTTTAGTTCAATATCTTTGGCACATACAGGCGTAACAGTGAGGGATTTCATATTTTAGTTTAAATAATATAATGTCATGGATTTATTTTGTCTATCCGTACAAATAATATGAAAATTTCTTGGGTTCAGCAGAAAATATCAAGTTTACAGTTTGACCAAGGAGAATGTATGTAAATGATGCTCCACATTGTTCACGATTTATATTCGACGACGGTATAATATAATCTCAATATTCAGAATTCTGATACAATAGTATTTGTATATAAAGTTCTTGTTTTATTTATACATTTCAGTAGGCGTAAAAATATGAATAAAACAATTGTGATGTTGTATATATGCGGTTTCGTCGATTCCTGTTTATATCCAAATACAACTTGTATATGAAAATAGGAAAACGAATCTCAGAGGTTTTTGGTTTTTTTAATCTTGATCTTAATTTTAGAAAAAACTTAAATTTTTTCCCATTATATCTTTGCTTTTCTGACTTGTGACCAGAAATTAGGTTGTATGGGATTTGTTTTGTTGTTAGATAACCAAATGCACGAATTAACTCGACTTTATCAATATTATGAGCCTGACAGTCATGCTTAACGGATAAAACTGATAATGGAACACCGAGAATAGTATAATAACATATTATATACCTGCCGGATACATGCCTCCTGCCCGTACTCACAAACAACAAATTGTAATAAATTCAAGATTCCAATTAATGTCCAATCTCCATGTGTTGAGAAATACAGTAGTCGGGATAGACTGGCAAGAAATTGGTATGAAATTATTTCTCACCGGTCGACACAATTATGTCGGCTTGCTTAGATTTCAGTGCACTGCGATTACATACTAATTGCGTATCACATACTTTTTTAGGCCACTATTATGTATTCTGTATCAGCCCATATGCGTCCCACTGCAGGGCACGGCCATCTTCCTCTCTCGAGTGTAGACTCGAGAGTACAATTGACAGTGATTAAGTCATATAGTCCACCACGCTGGCCTAATGCGGATTGGTGGATTTACATACCATAGAAATTCTTACCAATCATTATGCTATGCGGGTTTCCTCTCAGGTTTATATACATGTTGCCTATTGTAGTTACATTCCACGGTAGCTTAAAATATCCCCCAACATAAATATCCCGGACAATTTGCCATTCTATCTTAAGTGCGGAACATTTTTAATCCGAAAAGAGTTATAATACGCTATCTAATTTTGAATAGTTTCACATAAGAATAATGTATGCGATCGTTTGCTCCGAGCTCATCCGTTAGCCGAGTTATCTGCAGCGAGTTCGATAACCATAAATTGCAAAGTCCGAGGACGTCTCGCTCGGATATTCGTGGCTCTAAGATTTTTGCTACTAATCATATATCTTTTTAATTTTAATGGTATTTTTAATTGTGTTCTCGTATATGACCTCTTTTTGTTGGAATGGGAGTTCTCAAAATATCAATATGTCCGTAAATTAATTTTAGAATTATGGGGAAAAGTATAAAGAAATCATAGTAATTTATATGACAAATATTATAATAATAATACATAGACATAAGCAATGCCTAACTATGTATTCCGAGACTAGGTTTTGTGTTTTTCAGGAAGTTTTATTTTCTTCACAAAAATAAAACAAATTATACCTACAAATGACGTCATCGTATTTAAAAGTAAGTCAACAACTGCCCGCACGCCTACAGAATAACAAATATTGACATAAGTGTCGATGCGGTTCATTCAACTATTTCTATACGTTACAGCGATATTTCACAATAGGTCTAATAATAATTTCGTGAAACGAGGGGGCACATTTCCATGCAAATGAATTTTGAAACGGATCGCTATCGCGGGTACGTATCTTTAATAACCATAAATCAGCAAATCGGGCCGAACAATTATTTATTGCGTAGAAAAAACGTGGGATATCATTTCAATTTTCCAGCTACGAATTATCGTCGCATTTTACGTTGGTTTGCGAATAGATGTCAGAATTGTTAATTTCATCAGATGCATCGAAGTCTTAATACTACTGTAAGCATATTTATGATTCAAACTACATGACTATCAATGTAAGTCTAAACATTTCGTTCAAGTAAAGGAGAATAATCAAAGCGTACAAATGTAAGTATAAATAGTTTTCTGGTATGGTTTTATTGAGTTTGGTGAACGAGGGACTAAGTCATCTACATTAATTTCGAACACTAGTAACACCAAAATGTCCTTTTAAAGATATGTAATTCAGATCTAAGCGTTTCAGTTTATGAGTATTTTTAAAGTTTAATTTGACGCTACTTTTGTCTATAACATGCAATTCTAAGGCTAAAAGAACAAGTAAAAATATGGCAATAGTAATTGATAATACAAATAAATTAATAATAGGAACAGTACATTCTGACTAATGAACCTACATATTATGTTATACTGCATCATGACAATCCGATTTTTTTTACCCAATTAAACTCCATTATAACGGAAGATGTTTTCATTTTATAGTAGGTCACTTGGATGTAAGGGGTCTTCTGCGTAGGGAGCATCGCTCTATCAAATTCTGACGACTAGCAGCATCATGGAAACACTGTTCTTTTGTGATTCCCAGTCAATTAAAGGAAATTTTGTGGCTAAAGATTGCGCACTAAGAGACGTAACACCTAATATCTCGGACGAGAGAGACCAGAGGAATGCAGTGTCACCAAGTGCTTATTAATTATTACTAAGCGATATTGCTCTAATTTATAAAAAGGCGTTAAGTTTGCCATCAACCGAAAGAATTGCTCAGGTTATAATAGTTATCGCTCTTCTTCTTCTTCTACCTGGCGTTATCCCGGCTGGTGCCAGGGTCCGCTTTTCGGCAAATTCTTCTGCTCTTTTGCCCAATCTTCGGCATCCCACTAATAAGGGATGTAGACTCTCATATCTTTCTTGACGACATCTAGCCAGTGTTTCTTTGGTCTACCCGTCGCGTCAGTCGAGGCCCGGGAATATTGTTATAATTTTTTTTTAATTTATTTATAAATTCCCGTGCATATTTTATAACCCTATAACATGACATCGATTATTAAGGTAATTTTCACTAGAATAACCAAACGTAAATTTATCTCTTCACACGTTACTGGTGGTAGGTCTCTCATATGTAGGAGGCCATCTGGGTGGGTACCACCGCAGAGTCTATTTCTCCCGTAAAACGGCAGTGTAAACGCACTGTTGTGTTTCGGGTTGAAGGGCATTGTAGCCAGAGTGACTACTGCACATATTGAGACTTAACATCTTATGTCTCAGGATGGCGAGCGCAGTGGAATGCCAAGCATTGCTTTGTAATTCAAGGTGTTGTTTGGCTTTGCTACTGTTCATGAGCGGTCGTATCGCTTACCATCAGGCGAACGGCATGCTCGTCTCGCCATTCATAGATATAAAAAAAAAAAAAACGTTAATTCTTCGTCGGACAATTGCAAGGCGATTGTCTGGATGGCCGGCTAGTTCCTCCGGGAATCGTTCAGCCCCTCCCGACAACGAGACAATTAAATAGGTTCGAAGACTCCCCAGGGCGCTGGATCTTCCGCCCCGTTTCCGATATCAACGTATTTATCTCTTAATTGAGCACAATACGTAGTAATTACTGTGTTGCAACTGTGCAAAGATTAAACAAAAGGGGTATTCGATTTTTGAAAAATGTTTATTTACGAATGCAAATATGGTTTTTTGTTATCGTAAAAATACAGGTATTGAAATTTTTTTATTGTTTAAATAATATGTTCTTTTGAGTGCAGCTAGAAAATTAGGGCAATACAATTATGAATTCTTCTTTTTCTACGTATATGCAATAATGAAATAAATAATTCGAGAAAATATATTTTACGAATATTATGACAATATCCGGTTAGTAGTATAATTTTGAGGCCATCGAAATTTCGCAAATCCAAAAGTGAGTTCTGCGAATCATCTGTTTGTTGGAGAATATATTCTTGACGAAGAAATAATGACTACACACAATTTTAACGTTAATATAAAATCCGTATAATTTGTCATAAGGAAGCTTAAATATAAATAGATGAGATGTTTCGAAAAAGAGAGCGTGGCTCTACCACTAGAAATAAGTTAAATATTTATGTTAATTGCAGTTAAATGTATATTAAGTATGAGAGTGAGAAGAAATCTAAACAATAGTTTCTGGTATCCAAGATATTGTGACCTAAAACCCATCTGCCAAGCGTGGCGAGTATTAACAGAAAATGGACTTTCTGTGCCTGAAAATCTACGCTAATATATAATGTTTTAAGCGTTTGTACGCGGTAACCTCGTATGTTAGTTAGCCTTTTTATCGAAAAAGGCTATATAGTATTAAGCTATGTCTAATAAGACCGGGGCAGAAATAAAAAATGTTGAAAAAAAAATTCTTTTGAGCTTCCTTTGTATGCATTGTGTGAGGTTAGCCCCGGCACCCAAGCGGAACTGGGCAGCTAGTGATAATATACATAAATATCGAGTGCTTATTTTGTAGTACAATTCCAACAATTACTCAAACGCATATTCCAAAGCCATGATTAATATGCCATCGATACAGTGATATACGATCAAGGCCAGTCATTTTCAGCGGGGTCTAATTTGTAATAGCTTTACACCACAATGAGTGGACAATGCCGTCGTGCCATCACTGGACACGTTGTTCTCCAAGTGAATTGTTATGCCTCCTATACACCATCGGCTATAAATCTCCTACAAACAATAGCATAGTAGGCGCGCGCCTAAAAGATAGGACATATTGGTTGTACGTAACGTGGGGCGACGCTTTATGTTTTTTTTGTTGATGAAACAGATGAATCATCAGGTTTCAGTAATATACAACTACATTTTATTTTGCATGATGGATATTAACACATATTTTTACATGGATTTGATTTTTTTAGGTGTTAAAATCAGGTCATTTTTTTTAGTTTCCGTACATATAGTTTCGATAAGAGAATAGGCGCAGGCCAATAATTTACAAAATACGCGATTGGTTTTTCAATAATCTATTCTGATAAGAAATAAGTTAATAAAAGTGTTGTAAAAAGAATGTAACTATGGACACAAGAGCAATGACTTCAAAGACAAAAATTACACATAATTTTAAGTTCCAATAGAAATTACAAAAATAAAATGGTTCTCAGAAAATAATCATATCCAAGTTATTCAATTACACTCGTGTCCAATTTAACTAGTCCCATAAAAGCGACGAATGTGTCGTGTAGTGGTGTGGTAGTAGTTTGTCCCGGCTCTACATCGAACCATCGGACATGCATAAATCAGTCAGTTTACTAACGCGAACCATGCCGTATGGACAAGCCCGTGCTGTGCTAAAATAATGCTCCACACACGGCGAAAGAAAAGCTTTGTTTCACTTTGTAATGTTTCTGTGTATTTTGTTATGAATTATAGTTACATGTGTCGTAGTTTAATGTATACTTAGTACTCAAGGATTTACACTAACACAATTCATAAGAAACCGATAATCAATTTGTTAATCATGTTATAAGAAGATAAAACGTTATTTAAGTTTTGCTATTCATAATGGTTTTTTCTACATATTTTAACTAATATTGCCATTTTACAGAAAAAAAGATTTCACTCAGCTGACAGTAATATCGATCACGTCTATGAATAACGTATTGAGTCAGCTCATATTAACGGCATTTGAAAAATTGCATAAAGTCTTAATGCTATCTTTACAGATTAATTAATATTTAATATTACATACATAGGGTAGGCAGAGGTGCTACCAGGACACCCACGTTTAGCCTTGTGTATTGCGTCCCACGATATGATTTGATATTACTATTTTTGACGTGACAACGTCTTAAATTAGGTTGCGGCTGGGAGTCACTTATGAAAAAGTGTAACGCCCGGTAACGTTACGATGAGTCACCGAACGAGAGAGAGGCCCGCCGAATGCCTTGCGTCTCTCTCCCACTCAACTATGATCTAATTATAGTTGAGTGATTAATTTAATTATATTCATATCAATAAATATTCTACCGAGAAAAAGACGTTGTCACGTAAAATCTTCGCCCGTAAAACCGACTTTACAGGCAACCATTTTTTTTTATTTACGTTTATTATCTTAATATTCGAAAGTACTCCGACTTAGAAACCATTAAGGCTTTTGACATGTCTTTTTATTTATTAATTGACCGATTTAAATGAAATTAAGACCAGTAAAATAGTTGTGCAGTTAGGATCTTGCAGTTCGCGTCTGTTTCGAAACTAGGAGCGTCGGATGAGCGCCGCGCCGGTTGAACTTTCGACGGCAAGCAGTCCTACGTGTTATCGTGCAAGTGATGGCTACACAACTTCATACGTCCACCGAACATATTACACCAAACGGTTTTTGAGTCTTAATACTTAATTTTAATATTTGTTATATCACAATTTCTAAATATTCGAATGTATGGTCTAAAAGGTATTAAAATTCTAGCGAGGGAGATAGAAGTGTACCAACATAGATTCTTTAAATCATCATATACGAAAAAAGGCAAATAAACTGTTACGATTTACTGGTGGTAGGTGTCTAATATCTGCCAAACAGCGGTGTAAATGCACCTTTGTGTTCCGATTTGAAGGACATTGTAGCCAGAGGAACTACTGGACATATTGAGACTTAACATCTTGTCTGAGGAAGGTGAGCGCAGTGAAATGCCAAGCATTGATTTGTAATTCATGGTGTTGTTTGGTTTTGCAACTGTCCATGAGTGGTCGTATCGTTTACCATCCAATGAACGGCATGCTAGTCTCGTCATTCACTGCAATACAAAAATAATGAAAATAGGAAAATAATTATCTTTCATTGTTTTTAATATAATTTATATCGTAAAATGTTTAATTTTTAAACATTAGACGGGGATAATATAATTTGAAAATTAATTAAAGGAGACGTTAACAATGACTCCATCGGCGACTTAATTCAATGTTCTCCAAGTAATTCCCGAGTTCATTACGTTAATGGTTATTTGTCAAAAATGTTACGCTAAAATATTGATAAAAGGAATTATTTGTAGATTCTCTTGTGATTATTTAGTTATTATGTAAAGTATTTCATAGTTTGTATGTATAGAACAAATTAAGTTATCAAAGTGTATTTGGAATCAAATTTTCAGGGCTAGTAGTCGCTCTCCAGCTGGAGACTGCCCCGCTCTCATACCCGCCAACTCCTGTAATGTCGACACAATGGCGGGTTTTCTACAACGCCAAACGCTAACTCCCATACAAATGCTATCCAAGTTGCAATTTGATTAGCGCGAATGAAACGTTATCGATTACCCCAGGGTAATCTTAAATCCAAGGTAAGGGTAACGATTGCAGAAAGAGAATAGATTGGAAGCGCTTGTAATTTGGCTAAGGGGGAAGAAGTAACCGTGAACGTATCCAGGAATTCTAACGCATACAAATGACCTGCCCACTCACATGATGTATCTGTATTAGCCCATCTACGTCCCACTGCAGGGCATGGGCCTCCTCTACAATCGAGAATACGATTGAGAGTTTTTAGGCCATATAGTCCACCACGCTGGCCTCGTGCGGGTTGGCGGACTTGACATACCATAGAAAATGCTATGGTATGCAGGTTTTCTCACGATGTTTTCCTTCACCGTTATAGTGCGTGGTGATTGACTATCAATACACACGCTTACACGAGCATACTACGACTTTATTTACTGGATGTTTTAGTACGTAGTGTAGGTGGTCCTGCTGCACGATGGACTAACGACTTGAAAAGGGCAGCGGGTAGCGGATGAATGGGAACTGCTCAAGACCGGGATGGTTGGCGTTTACTTGGGGAGTCCTACGTCCAGCAGTGGACGCTGATAGGTTTAATATATATTATACTTACACAAAGCAAGCTGCCGTAATCTTCATTTATACTGGTTTTCGTGCTTTTGCATAAGTCCAAACTGATGGCAACAATATGATTAATTTAAAAAAATAGTCATTTATTTTTCTAAGCAATATATGTACTTTAGCTAGAGTGCAGCGGTTATTTTACAAGATTATGCTTTTAGCTTATATTTATAAGAAATAAAAATTAAGAGCTAATTTATCGCCGGATAAAAAAATACAATGAATTAATTTATAAGCAGACTGAATGTAAAAGTAAGACGATCGGACATTCTACTATCAATAATAATTTGTTCGAGTAGTGTTTTATTGTTTCAATATTTCTATTTCACCATAATAAATGGCCATCAAGATATTGTTAATAAAACTAAAAAATATATTAAAAAATACATATACCTACTAGGCATAAATTACAAAAACAAAAAAGAAAATCATAAAAAAGCAACCGCACGTAATATCTTGCACTGGAACTAATTCCACTCGCAATCTGCTGGAGCCTTAACAAAAATAATTTCGGAGCAACTGTCGACAACTGTCGTCGAATTTCACGATAATTCCATTCGCCTAACTCTTGATGGCCGGCCGTCTTTTAATTATTAATACAACTGCCTCTTCTACATAAATATTCGGCACGATAATGTTTGTGTTTTAATAAGAAAATCCGATTTGTGAACAAAAAGGGGTTTATTAAAATAATTTGACAATGAAAACTTCCGTGTTTCGCAGTACTACGGACTTATTTAAATTCAGTCAATAAAAAAGGTGAAATTTTTAAAAATAGAACAATTACACTGGTTCTAATAATGTAGAGTCGATATTAGCTCTGTTAAAATTATTTTGAAACTGATATTTTTTATCTAGAATTGAATTTAAAACAGCGAGAGAGACAGACTTGTTTAATAATATGTTCGTTTTATTTACCGTTAATTTTCATTCTCAGCATTTTAAGTCTGGTTACAGATAAGTAGGATTTATTGATGATCACGTATCATTAGGCTTTCCTTCTCTTTTTTTGTTATTGCAATGAATGGCGAGACGAGCATAACATTCATCTGATGGTAAGTGATACGACCGCTTATGGAGAGTAGCAAAACCAAACAACACCATGAGTTGGCATTCTACTTCGCTCGCCATTCTGAGACATAAGATGTTAAGTGTGGATATGTCCAGTAGTTACTCTGGCTACAACGTCAATTCAATCTTCAATCGTCTCCACGCATGTCAATCATAGATCCAAATTAAGATCAGGATCTTACATGATCATTTTAAGAATAAATTTAATTATACAATAACAATGCTCAATCATGTACTGAGATATATTAGTTTACCTTTACAACCTCCGTGGCGCAGTAGGATGAACGCTGCCTGTAAAACGAGAGGTCGCGGGTTCGATCCCCGCACCGAGAGAAATGTTTGTGCGGCCTACAAATAGTTCTTTTAGGCCTGGGTTGTTGTGAGAACGAAAAGTCTCTCTTAGTTCTTGATACCCACGACACAAAACTCGATCTTATTGTGGGGTCAGAATTATGTATGTGACTGTTGGGTGTTATTTATTTTAACATTTGCTAATCCTTTAATATGGCTATATGCAAAACCAGTAAAGTTGTGCACGACTAGTTGTGTCAGTAAACCGGTAGATTTGAAGAATAGAGGACTTACATAACGAAGACACTTAACCTTTCAGCATTATGCAATAAGTTTGTGGACTTTAGATCTTTGCACATCATCTTAAGTGTATTTTTCAAAACGCAGTGTGTTATTTCGACTGATATTTTATGAGATTTATAGACAAAGAATAGGCTTCAATGATGATAGGGTAGACACAAAAGGCGAAAGGTGAGTTTCCTGGTAGCTCCTCTGTCAACCCCGTTAGGGAGAAAAGCGTGAATTTATGTATGACTGTATGTATCATTACATATATAACAGGTTATGTCAAGGTTGCTTGCGAAAACGAAGCCGGTAATAGTGACTTCAGACACAAAGCAACTAAAAATTTTGCAAAAAAACAACGATTTTTTTGTTATTTTATTACCTATCGTCATATTTGGATGGTAAAAATATAGTTTTTTTCTAAAATAACAGTGTTCAAATAACCCTTTTATTTTTAAAACGCTATGCTACGCAAGGGTTAAAATATTATTTTATCACAATAAAATATTGTCGCGATTCATTGCGAAATTATTAGTTGCGTTGTGATTATTAAAACTACCACCCGTCTTCGCATTCGGTAGCAGTCTTGATATACCCTGTATGTTAATAGTATCATCTACATTACATATGTGTATGTAAACACCATCTGTGTTTTACAAATATAATTCATCAGACTTCGAAAACTGAATTAATTTTCTCGACACGTGTTACTGGACATTTAAATCGATTCGAAATGTTCAGGAACTGGCTGGCATCATAACTCTTTACGAAAAGATTTATGTTTAGTAAAATGTGGAACATCTTCAGCCGTTTGTTATTCAGCATATGAAATGCTAGGTCAGGGGTGCTCCTATCTAGTGGTCATGGCCTGTCCTAGAATAGGTGCTACGAGTACGCGACCTCGGCCCCCCCGAGCTACTGCAGTCACTACAAACATTCCCTTCCATGACTGCAGTATTCACTCCTACAGGCCATACTCTCCTTTCCCATTATATCCTCTACTCACAAACCCTATTTCCTTTCCCCCGCTGATGATGGGCAGCAGCGTCGTCAGCGCGAGTCCCCTCCTGCGCTCGCCAACCCGCCTGCCAAGCGTGGCGAGTATTGGCAAATACCCCTCAAATGGCAACACAAAAATTGACCAGGCCCCCAGTCCCCGGCAGCCCCACTATCCCTGGCGATGGCAGCAGCCATGGTTACGGTGGGGCAGGGGGTGCTAAGAATCCCCGGGTTGGCCCCGGCTACCACCCCCGACGACGACTGGCCCTGGTAACACACAACATACGCACTTTGAGGACAGACGAGAAGATTGTCGAACTGGAAGAAGAATTGAGCGGGTTACACTGGGATATTCTGGGGTTATCGGAAGTCCGAAGAATCGGGGAGGATACGATAACCCTGAAGTCTGGTAACCTGCTCTTCTACCGGGGGGACGACCAACAGTCCCGAGGAGGTGTCGGATTTCTCGTCCATAGGTCTCTCATCAACAACATCGTATCCATCGAAAGTGTGTCGAGCAGGGTAGTATACCTTATACTCAGAATATCTAAAAGATATTCGTTGAAGGTCATACAGGTATACGCGCCGACCTCGACACACCCAGATGAAGAAGTAGAGGAGATGTATGAGGACATAAGTCGGGCCATACATACTTCCAAAACCTACTTCAATGTTGTTATGGGGGACTTCAACGCAAAGTTGGGCAAGAGAAGCGATGCAGAGTTGAAAGTGGGGCAATTTGGACATGGGCAACGGAACCTCAGGGGTCAGAGGCTGGCCGACTTTCTGGAAAAAGAGGGACTCTTCGCGATGAACTCTTTTTTCCAGAAGCCGCCTCACAGGAAATGGACCTGGTTGAGTCCTGACGGTTCTACGAGAAATGAGATAGACTTCATCTTGACGACGAATAGACGGATGTTCAGTGATGTCTCTGTGATCAACAGGGTGAAAACCGGTAGTGATCACCGAATGGTTAGGGGCACATTGAATATCAACGTCCAATTAGAAAGGCGCCGCTTGATGAAGTCTACGCTCCGACCTACTCGCACCCATATCCAAAACCCCGAGAGCTTTCAACTCGAGTTGACAAATCGCTTTGATTGTCTAAAAGAAAACCTTGCAGTGGACGAGTTAAACAGCGGTTTGGTAGAAGCTGTCCATACGGTGGGATCTCAGTATTTTAGACCTCGCCGTAGAGATAGACCACAAAAACTCTCGATCCAGACTCTTGACCTCATGGCCGAACGTCGATCTTTGACGCTGCAGTCATCCGTTGACGCCGAAGCATATCGGCGGCTCAATAGACGGATCTGGAAGTCCTTGCGACACGATGTCCGTGCTCACAATATTGTGAGCATTAAGGAGACAATTGAGCGGAACGGAGGCTCCAAAGTGTTTGCAAGAGACTTGTCTATTGGGCAAAGCCAGTTGTCTAGGCTGAAAACGGATGATGGCCGCGTGGTATCGACTGGGGCAGAGGTATTAAGAGAGATCGAGAGGTTCTACGGACAGCTTTACACCTCGGTTGCCGAACCTACTGTTAGCTCGGCCGAAGACCCGAGAGCCGAGTTAATCCGACACTTTAGCGATGATATCCCGGACATCAGCCTGTTTGAGATTGAGATGGCCCTCAAACAACTTAAAAACAACAAGGCGCCGGGTGAAGACGGAATCACTTCAGAGCTTCTGAAAGCGGGCGGAACGCCGGTACTGAAAGTCCTTCAGAGGCTCTTCAATTCCGTTCTCCTCGAGGGCTCAACGCCGGAGGCATGGAGCAGGAGCGTGGTGGTACTGTTCTTCAAAAAAGGTGATAACACTTTGCTGAAGAACTACAGGCCCATCTCGCTCCTGAGCCATGTCTATAAGTTGTTTTCAAGGGTCATCACAAATCGTCTCGAACGCAGGTTTGATGACTTCCAGCCTCCCGAACAAGCCGGTTTCCGAAAAGGCTTTAGTACCATAGACTACATCCATACGCTTCGGCAAGTTATACAAAAAACCGAGGAGTATAACTTGCCGCTTTGTTTAGCGTTTGTGGACTATGAGAAAGCCTTTGATTCGATCGAGACCTGGGCTGTGCTACAGTCTCTTCACCGGTGCCACATAGACTATCGGTACATCGAAGTGTTGAGGTGTATATACAACAACGCCACCATGTCGGTCCGAGTACAAGATCAGAGTACGAAGGCTATTCCACTACGGAGAGGCGTGAGACAGGGAGATGTCATATCTTCGAAACTGTTCACTGCCGCGCTGGAAAATGCCTTCAAGCTCTTGCAGTGGAAAAGATTCGGCATCAACATCAACGGCGAGTATATTACTCACCTTCGATTTGCCGACGATATTGTAGTCTTGGCAGAATCGCTGGAAGACCTTAGCACTATGCTCGAAGACCTTAATCGAGTTTCCCAACAGGTGGGTCTTAAAATGAACATGGATAAAACGAAGATCATGTCGAATATCCATGTTGTGCCCACCCCCATTGGAGTTGGGGGCTCGACTCTCGAAGTTGTAGACGAATATGTCTATTTAGGACAAGTGGTCCGGTTAGGCAGGTCCAACTTCGAGAGAGAGGTCAATCGGCGAATCCAACTCGGTTGGGCAGCGTTCGGGAAACTTCGCGACGTCTTCTCGTCCAAAATACCTCAGTGCTTAAAATCGAAAGTCTTCGATAGTTGTGTGTTACCAGTGATGACATACGGCACCGAGACGTGGCCTCTCACTGTGGGCCTCATTAAAAGGCTCAAAGTCACTCAACGAGCCATGGAGCGGGCTATGCTCGGTGTTTCCCTACGAGATCGAATCAGAAATGAGGAGATCCGTAGGAGAACCAAGGTTACCGACATAGCCCATAGGATTGGCAAGTTGAAGTGGCAGTGGGCCGGGCACATAGCTCGTAGAACCGATGGCCGTTGGGGCCGAAAGGTTCTCGAGTGGAGGCCACGTACAGGCAAGCGAAGTGTCGGACGCCCGCCTACAAGGTGGACGGACGATCTGACTAAGGTCGCAGGAAGTCGCTGGATGCAGGCCGCTTCCAACAGGTCATTGTGGAGATCATTGGGGGAGGCCTATGTTCAGCAGTGGACTTCCTGTGGCTGATATGACTATGACTATGATATGAAATGCTCATTGCCGGGGATCGCTATACCATGCGGATGTATTATGTATGGTGCCACGACGGAATATCAATATCGTAACTAAAACACCGACGAACTAATAATCCTTTTATCACATCAAACTGTTAGATTAAGCAATAACAAATATGTGTGTTGTACGAATATACATGCGTTCATGCAGATTGAGGCGAGGATATACATAATAAGTTTCGTTCATAAACACATCAGTAGAAAATTGAAGTGTGAAATTTAATATAAATATGAATGTATAACACATATAAATCTTTCTTTTTAATCACCCTATCTATTAAAAAAAAACTCCATCAAAATCCGTCGCGTAGTTTCAAAGGTCTAAGCATATATAGGAACAGACAGCAGGAAGCGACTTTGTTTTATGCTATGAAGTGATATGCGACTATAAGTAAAGAATCACATTAAAGCCTTGATGATTGAATGACCTGGACCTTTTGGATGACGAAGACCATGTGAAATGGAGGAGAATCAGCCGGAAGGCGAACCCTGGCACCGGCCGACATAACGCCTAAGCAGAATGAATGAATGACTACTATAGGCGACTATGTTTCTTCATGTTCTTATTGTAGGCATAAAAAGTTCATATACACGTGTCACAAACATGTGAATCAGAAATAAAACTGCCTCTTGAGTTGAACAATCCCACAGCAGAATAATTTTATCAAAATAGTTTTTTGCTACTACGATTGGTCAACGAATAAATATTCCCATTGGTCGTTTGATGGGCTAGGTTTAAACATTTTTCATGTACAATAAAATAGCTCAGCGTAGGCATCACATCCTGTACAAAATCGGATCGTAAAAATCCAGTAAATTTTATAGCTGGAATATTAATATATCGGAACAAATAGCCTATATAGTGTTACGATTTCGGCTCAGAAATACTATGGTATAAAATTTTTGTAACTAGTTGTTTTATAATAATTTTATTTATCGATATTTTTAAATATTTTTGACCAAAGATCCCGAGGAATATGTTTACGTTTGAGACATCACGCATACCATGTTAAAAACGCGGGATAAATAAAAAAATCTTGAATGTGTCAAATTACTCGATTTGTATACTGTATACAAATTATTTAGCTAAATATATTTCATGCAATTGATTAAGTTAATTTTACAAATTAACAATATTTAGAACAGTATGTATTAGTAGCAACCACCATTTCATAATATTATATTGACGCTTAATATATTATTTAGATTTTTTGTAACTTAAATATTTTATACTTAATACTTCTCCATGCAATACACAAGAGTATTCCTGAAAACAACATTCAGTCAAAATATATTCTTATCAACTTTTTTGCTGTTATGTAAACTCCAATTAAAGTAAGAAAAAATAAACACGCGTTGAAGACGCGATACGTATTTACTATTTAGTGAACTGTTTAATAAACAACAAAAGTGGCGTAAAGCTATAAAATGTTATATCAAATACCCGCACTATTCATATTCCGTTTTTATGGCGGCGGACGTATCTTGTTTTGTAGGGTTTTATGTGACATCACAGGAACTGACCCGACAAATTTGTTCATATTTTTACGTCCATATAATTTGGATTGTTTTTTTAAATTGCTCCGGATACATTGCGCTGATGAAAGTTGAATGCGAAGCTGTTAATTCGGGTACGTGTTTTGTTGGCACTATATTTTGCAGTTTACTCCGTCTTTGTATAGCTTGCAAGGACGGGTAATTATCAATTCTTGAAGTTAACAGAATACTACTCGCACCCCGTATTAGCGTAAATGAGCTACAATGGAATAAAAGATAATAAAAGCAAGGAATGAAACACCAATCCATGATAATGATTTAATTTTTATAAACAGTCAACAGAAACACGCAAACTATCATCACACATTCTCTATACAACATTTTATACATTATATTAATTTTTAGGTAGGTACGTCTTTGGCAAGTCGACTCTAGTTGCAGTGTTTTAGATCCCACGGTTAGTTGCTATACTAAAAGATCATAATTTAATGCCGAATCACTAAAGGCTTTAACAATATACACGATTAATTAAAACATTTAAAATGTTTTTACTCGCTCATCATTAAATTGAACACTAAACATCAAAAATATTAATCTAAAATAAATATAAGTAAACTAACAGACTGCCAGTTTTATAATTATTAGATTCAAAATAACTAAGACATTTAATCAAGTTAAAAGCGAAGCCGCGAGTAAAAGCGAAAATTCATTTCATAATTTCATGAAAGTGACTGCTCACTTCAACGCAACAGTAACGATTCAGTTAAATGACAAGTGAAGACTGAAACTCGAAAATATTTTACTGACATCAGCCGCTTATGATAATGGTGGAGCTAATCTGTGTCCTAAATCATACCTTATATTTAAGTAGTTACACTAAAAATGCTAAGCGAGAGAATTGCATTGAAATGCTAGCCTCAAGACCCTAGTAATTTTAATTACAATACGGGTACACGATGTCAAAAATTATCACACGATGCAGAGCTTATTAATGATATGTTTTTTCTTGAGCTCCTAGCCATGGTAACGAATTTCACAACAAACGAGATAGTAAATACAGAGGATTATCTTAAGTTTAAACTTACGCTTAAAACTAAAGCGAACTGCAATTAATATGTACAGTATCATTGCACTTTCTCTTATTATATAAGTCTCATCAAATTCAAACACTATGAAGATAAATGTTTATAACAATCAAAATATACAGAAAGTAAATAAAACTATAAAAATATTCAATTCATCAATACTGTTAAAATTTATAATTCCAAACGAATCCATTTCAATTTAACCAAGCGAATTGGGATAGCTACTATCATATTTGGCATATACTATAGAGTTGGAATGCTTCTACGTCCGAAGTGTACCCCACGATCATTTGGATATTCTTTGGCACGAAAACCTTACGTCTAATAGTCTTGAACGGAACCAAAGACAGGATTTGCATTGATTATACTCACTTAAACTAGATACATATCTTAAGTCACGGATTCTGAGAGAGTTCGACTAGCAAGTCAAAATTCACTGATTGCACCGTCCCCTATGCGTTCCGTACAATCGCGTATCACATTTAGATCACCAGCTCTTGTACCGTTTTCTGTAAGTCCCATCACATATTCTTCCGAAACGTCATACAAAATCATTCACTTCGTTTTGGAGTGGATTGTTGGCTTTTTCAATGCATTTTCGTATTGCGTCCAAGATGGTCACAATTCGCCTGTCAATAGCTGCTAGATGAGGTTCCCAAAGAATTGGAGAGACGGGGTCCACTTTCATTGCATCACGTAGGGTTTTCGATAGGGGTACACTGTTGTGGAATCTGCGAAAATAACAATAGATTTAGTATCAAGTAACAGAAGACAGAGGAACATTGCATATGGACAGATGTTGTCTGTGTTATTACTAACTGCAATGCAGTCCCAATTAAAGTTTAATTTATTAATTAGGTTTTGCAATCTGTTTCACTGAGTACGCTGATAAAAGGATTGCTCGCGCCATTTAAATTTGCAATTTGAAACCAAAATTTCTTCATATGTCGGTTGAATTAATTAATTCTTGATAAGAAGTGAACATATAACGATATAAACAGGTTCCACATTAATTTAGCAGCTCAAATACATCTTTTCGAGTCAAATTCAAATTACAAAATATATACTTGTGTATAAACAATAGTAGTTACATAAAGCCAGGCTGATCTTTGGTTTTGACCTGCTGTCATAATGTAAGAGAAAGCCTGTTGCAAAGCGATTGTCATCGAGTGACTTGTTATTTGTTTTCAATTATACTGGACAATCGTAAATCCACTAATTCTAAGCAACATTGTTTCACAGAAAAGAAAATATCTTGTTTTCAAGTTATTGGACAATATGTGCTTCGTCATACTTTAAAGATGGCAATAACATTAGTATCCGCAACGTATCAGCCAATAATCTTACGCTTCAGACTCGCTTCAGACAACCTAGAGTTCGTTGACATTATTTACGATACATCAAAGAAAATCATAGTCGAAATGTATCTAGACTTACTTGAGCAAAGTAGCGAGAGTAGTGTGCCTAACGAGACAGCACTGCAGCAGCGGTGCTAAGATGCTCAGCTCATCATGAAATGCTTTGCCGAAAGCGCGTCCTTGGTCCAGATGCAGCGTAAAGGTCTCGTTGCCGAACATTCTAAAAGAAGCAAAGGCTTTACTTAGACTTGAAATCCGAGCCGCGAAAATCTAGCTTGATAGGTCTGAGTCCTAAAAGTCCTCACAAAGTGTCCAGCGACGTCCGAACTACATAGTAATGGGACATAATTTATTAACGAAACGATTGAATTTGGTTTTACTTCTATTCCGGTGTACCAATTAATTACATCATGAATGTTTAAGTTTAGAATACTGTTACAGAAAATATTAGTTTATAGTGTTTACTATTATTAATATTATGTCAACACAAAACCAAGATCAAGAACACTTTAATGTGAAGTAACACACTTAACGTGTGGTAATAAATTGATGTAATTGCTCCAATTTAAATGTGAATTACTTAATTGTCTCGTAGTGATGGCGGTCCATGTTTCCGGTGAGGAAGTCAAATATGGACATGTCCATCAGGTCGAGCAGCCGCCGGCCCGAGTCGTACGGCGGCGTCGTCCGCACCTAAAACATATCAACTAATTAGGTTATATTAACACTTTGTATTATACCAGAAGGGACATCGCGGCGGTACGTGTTTTTGTCTTTCTCACTCCCACGTAATTCCTGCTTCTGAGTATTATTATACCAGAGGACATACCGCGAAAAAACTGATTAGAACAATAAGTGTGGTACCTTCACACGTGTTTCTGTCTTTGTCACTCCTATTTAATTACGCTATTTCCCCTCTCGCTCTATTGATATTCTACGCGTATGTCACGCGCATACAGATTTTGTTCGCAATATCAGCTCTAATATAATAGCTCAACTGTGAAAGCATATTTCCAAGGTTGAGGTTAATAGACGACAATTCAAGAGTGGGAATTCTTTACAGTGGGATTGATACAATATAATGCAAGTCTCTACCAAAGTCAGAAGTGTACAAGATCCGATTGAGTATACTGCATCATCTTTTGTAATGTATGGAAATATTGAACTAAAGTCATTAATACTCTGGGTATGTCTAACTTTACTGACTTCAAGCATATAATACTTTTGTTGTAATAATAAAACAGGATAATGATTTTAAGTTTAAATAAAACATTCTAGTGCAAGTAAACTGTCATAGATTGAAAGAAAATATGTACCACTAATCAACACTTGTTTATCCAAGGAATGTGAACAGTATCAAATCGCAGTCAAGGCGTTAAAATGCACATAAAAAAGAAGCAACAGCAAAAGTATCATATGTCAAAGCATAAATCTAATTGCAATTAAAGCCATGCACGAAGTACGCGCGTGGATTCACTGAGTTTGTGTGTCAAGTGCAAAATGATTACCGTATCACAATAATCGGACTGTATCTCCCATTGTGCTTTTCGCCTTTTATGGTACGATCTTCTCCAAGGATGTCGCCACACCTACAAAGGTTAAGAACAGTTAGACAATACACAGATTTCAGCTTATATAGTTTTTTTTTACATTTGAATGCTAAGGAAATTACAATTCATCTTTTGGTTCTATAGAGCAATATGATCAGATAATCTGCCAGTATCCAATCTGATAGATGACTTTATCATTTACTGGTTAATATAGTAATTTCAGACTAGTCGTAATGGGAAGTGCGCAAAATCCAAAGAGCGAAATATTTGTACCATCGTATACTTTAGTCGCTATTCAGAAAAATACGAAAGACTTTAATTAAATTATTGGGTACTGTAAATGTTGCAATCGACTGTTTAAGCCTGAATAGTTTACCATATGCTTCAGAAATAATTGAACGATGGTTCAGATTATCCTCGAACAATTCAAGATTCTGACTTACATCATTTAGTTCTACCGTAATGGATACACGTCCTCATGTAACAATCTGAACAAGGATTCTACCCACTTTTGTTACTCGTATAAATGGAACAGTTTAATTATTTCGACCACACCTAATCTATTTCCTGCAGAAATAAGCAACGTTTGCTTGTTATTTGTCACTATCGGTTATAGTACTAATTAAATTTTGCGTGTTTGCGACATTTGATCTATTATAATCAAGGTCATTGTTCACACAAATAGTATCATGCCAGCTTATCTTAGGGTTACGCAGATATTATGGTTCTCTGCATCATTTTGATATATTCCTTACACTTATTACATTTTCATCAATTAATACATTCTCTTTAGTTTAAATACCTTCTTAATTAACTCGCTACATTTGTGTATTATTTAAAATAATATCTATAAAATTATTGATTACCTTCCTCTCAGCAATATCCGAAGACGGCAGGAAGGCAGCAAAACTGCCTTCAAGCATGTCAGGGTTGCCGCATATCGCGTGGCCAGTGTCGCAGTAGTACGAACACTTGCCGTGGAAACAGAAGTTGTTGGCGGGAGACACGAAGAAGGTCTTGAGAATATCGCCTTCTGTGACGTCGTAGATCTCCGTCGTCATGTTGAGTACGCGGCCCACGACCGGCATGGCCCGGCGGAAACCCAGTATCCTGGATTGAAGTCGTTTAGTTAATAATCTCCTTCCCGTCTATTGTTCACAGTTTTCTTAGCATCTAATTCATGCGTAAACAACTATTGAATGTTATTTTGTGTTTTCTTTTTTAAAACAATTAATCTTTTTACGTTTCTAATTTACAAATAATATTTTTTTTATAATAATAGTTCGATAAAATATCGTTTAATCTGTTTCATCGAAAAAAAAATTAAATTACGCATCGAATGGTAATATTTTCTGATGGTTAAAGATAATCATATTATAAGTCGAATACAATATTTCATTATTTGTATTTTTAAAATAGACGTATTATTAATTACAACGAAACCGTTGGAATTTAACCATGTTTCTGAACAGGCGTCTACATTTCGACCGGCAGGTGAGACATCTATTCAAATTAAAATTTCTTTCGCTTGACTCATTCAAGTGAGTCAATATATTAGTATTTAGCACGCATCCTTTATAAGTTAGCAATAAAAATCATCTACTTTGTCATAAGAGAGAAATTAAATACACACTTCCCGAAATTTATCTTATCTTTTGTATACAAACGTACGTTTTTCCTTATCTTAGTGTAAATAGTAATGTATGTAGGTGTTTTACATTCGCTTTATTGTGAAATATTTGTAAAACGTGTGTGTACATGTTTTCATTCGTGCCAGTATGCACGGCAAAATGACCGCACTGACCCCTGTTGGTAAATGTAGCAGGGTCTAAAATACCAGCTTCTTTAAAATCGGAGACACTGGTTAATCCCGGACCGTAAAACACTTTATTTTTATTTATTTTATGCATTGCATATTATGGTGGACTTTTAACCCTGTGAACGGTGGTCTTTTGACAGGCTTATGTAAATACCCCGTCAGTAGCAAATCCAGCCTCTGGCAATATCACTCGTCAAAGGAAACAAAGTTATCAGCATTACATAACATTGGCTTTCTGTAAGGCAGTGGCACCACCTCGGCTAAGCAGACTTATGCATACAGCAGTCCTAGCTGCAGGGTGGCTCTATCACAAATAAATATAAAATCGAATGTATTCACGCGATGCCTCCGTTGTATTTATCAATTTAACACTTTTCTTTCAGGCCTCTTGTAATCTTAGGTATTCAAGAAAAAATAATGACCGCTAGAATGTTCGGATGTTATTTAATGTCCTTTCCGGAACTAAACGCATTTTTAGGCAGATTTCTGATTTTTTGTAACCTAACCAAAATTATGTGGAGACTGTTCCTACGTAGTAGGGAGTTATGAGTAATATGTTATATTTACAAGGAGCTTATCTAAGGAATTAACAATCGGAAATAAATAGAGCAACAAAAGCAGTAGATCTAAACTATAGTTATTCTACATACAAATGAAACAAAATATTTCTGTAAATCACAGGTATTTGTTTCGGGTCTGCGTATTTATGAGGCAGAAAAGTCTCTCGTAGTTCCTGATACCCACGACACAAGACTCGATCTTAGTGCCCAGTCAGTACTATGTATGGGTGGTGACTGTTGGGTTTATTTGTGTATTTACATTAGCCTCACTTGACCGGTGTGGTACTTCTGTCTTATAGAAATCAAACTTATCGTGAGGTAAATGGTTTTTTTGCTACCCCTATCCAATAAAAAATACTCACCTATCCAAATGAAAAGCAGCTATTTCAGCATTATGCCGTTCGTAGTCGGAGAAGTAGAAATGGTTCGGCAATGTCTGGACATCTCGAGCGAACCTGTGAAGTAAGACATTTGTTACATATTTAGATAACACAAATATTTTAATACAACGAGATAATTTTGCGAATTTAAGTCAGGGTGCAAATATTTGGAGTGTAATTTATTTTATTGCACAAGAAAAAGGAGGATTTATGATAAGACTTGAGACAATACGGATTATTTGGGCAATAGGTGGAGATAGTTCTAAATTAATAAAGATTAGAATATTATGTATGGCAATATAAACTTATAAATTAGAATTTATGTATATAAATCCTAGAAATATGCTATTCTTTTATCTTAAATGAATACTTGAGACTTCGAATAATTATATAAAATGGAGTATATTACGTACAAAGCTCACATCTACATATTTCCAAAAAGGAAAAGCGAATTTCTTTCTTTTCTTAAATGTAAGACGATTATTTTAATTGCATCAACTAATAAAATAATTGTTTTGGATATCACGATAACATCTTAACCTTTCATTAAATCACAAAAGCAACACTTCAAAGCGTCCCTTCAAAGTAAATCAGTTAACCGCTTGTCGACGGGTTCTTTTTGATGAAAATTTTAGCATTTAAAGATAAAGCACGTACTGGCTCGAGACCGCGTCATCAGTAATCTTTGATCAGTAATCGATATACCAACACCGTAGATAGCAGATAATAGTTACAAAATCATTCCGGACACCGCACAAATGGTATTGATATATTGATGATTAGATACACGACACTTCTACTCAACGCTTCTGAATTTTATGTTATCTTTAGCAAAACATTATTAGCCATGTTTCCATCTGAGACAAAAAAGAACACAATCTACAAATACTTTACTGGTGGTAGGTCTCTCGCATGTGATTGGCCGCCTGAGTAGGTGACAACGCAATATCTATTTCCTCTTGTGTTCCGGTTTTAGGGACATTGTAATCAGAGTAACTACTGGACTTGTTGAGAATTACATCTTATGTCTCAGGATAGCGAGTGCAGTGGACTGAAAGCATTACGTTCTAATTCATAGTGTTATATTTTAGTTTTGCTACTGTCCATGAGCGGTCGTATCGCTTACTATCAGCCTAATGGCATGCTCGTATCACCATTCATTGCAATAATATGTATAAATACATCAAAACAATTAAATCAGAGTATTCAAAGGACGGATAGTAATGATAAATCATATTTCTAAATCAAATGGGGACCTTAATGATATATTCCGTACAGTTTCATTAAATATGTGTTGCGAGAGAATTGAAACCGAGTAATATAATTCTATTAAAGAGGTCAAATACATCTGATAAGAGACCCTCATCTCGGAAAATTTATATCTCTCGAAATGCCCAATAGATGGTTATTAATTATTTTGTACGAATGAGTGAAATAATACAGGTATAAGACGAGCATTTTCATAAAACTGGTGTAGAGGACAGGACAAATATTAAAAATATAGTTTGGACTATATGGCTTAACTCGATTGTACTCTCGATTGTGGAGGAGGCCCGTGCTCTGCAGTGAGGCGTATATGCGATATAGCTACCTATAGTATTTCACTATTGGAAAATTGAGAAATAATAAAAATTGCTAGTTTGAATTGAAGTTCTTAATTTTAATAATCTTTCGTGATAAACTATAATAGTGTTTTGTATTTAATCATTATCTAGTATGTAAACATTACACCAAGTATTTCATATATATTGATTTCCGTATTTGCTGCATACTTTATTAACTGCGAACTGGGGGCGAAAACAATAATAGCATGGAAACCATCTAAGACACTGAAACGTCGCGGCAGGCCCAGAAAAAAATGGCGAGATGAGTTGAATAGGGGGTCTAGACAAATGTCACTTTTCTGTCGGCGTAAACGCCTGCAAGATCAAATGTATTGTAATAACAGAAGTCACGTGACTACTAATTGTCATTTCTATGCATTTGATCTTTCCGCAGGGGTCCACCCCAACCGAAAAGTGACATTTGTCTAGTGGTCCAGGTGGGACAGAGACAGGCAGGTTCAAGCCCTGAACCAGGACGAATGGAAGGTAGAGAGGCCTTTGCCCTGCAGTGGGATAGCGGAGGCTGATATGGATGTATGTACAATGCTGTGTAATAAACATTTTAAAAAATACAATAAGACTGGCTATTATTATTCTCCCTATGCGAGCTAAAGAGCTAATAAAGTTTCTATTCATAATTGGCCGCAATAAAAACCATAAAAATAATATAAAAGTAGTAATTGTAAGAATGCACCCAGTACCATTGATTTCTAATTATTGTTTGACCGTCTTAGCTAGGACTACATAGAGTCGTTGATGTTAGATCTCTCTATAATACCATTAAATTAGCGGCCCCAGCCCAGAATTGCCCGGGTGCAAATAGATTTCTCTACAATAATATGTCTGTATTATAAATATATACCTTCCTCTTGAATTACTTTATCCATTAAAAAACCACATTAAAATCTGTTGCGTAGCTTTAAAGATCTAAGCATACATTGGGACAGACATAGATATAGCGGGAAGCGACTTTGTTTTATACTATGTATAATAAATAAACAGAAAAAACTGTGGTTCCAACATCAAAGAATTTATTTTTAGACTATAATGCACCTGATTACAAGCTAAGTCTAAAAACGATTCGGATTCGAAATTTCTCGAATCATAGTCTCGAAATAGTCATAAAAATGCATTACACGAGTGACTTGACGTGTTAGGCTAATGAGTTAGATGCAGGTTCTTTATCAATTTGTCAGAAAGTAAACGATTAAAGTGGCTCTTAAATCGTGAATCTGGTTAGATAGGCGCTATTCCGGTAATATAGTGGGGCGAGTCGCTTCCACGTATTTAAACGTTACGTGAGAAAAACTATTTTATAAGTGCTGTTTTTAGTGTTCTAACTTCATTTCAAGAATTAATTTTGATACTAAAAAAATAGTTGTGTAATCAAGGAATTTGTAGAGATGTGATAAACTGTGAATGTTTCGAGAGTAGGTTTTATTGTTTGCTTAATATTGCTGTGTAAGTATTGATTTGAACTATTACATTATGTATTAACTTAACATTTAACTTTACATTAAATTACCTAGCCTAAGCACATATGATTAAGTCAATTTCTGTTTATTAATTTAGGTTTAGATAGGAATTGAATTAATGTTTTATAATTATTATTTTATTTATAATTTATGCAAACCATCCCATAGTTACTTATTACTGTATCAACTTCATAAGAAAATGAAATCGCAAATATTGGATCAAACAAAGCATTTACAAAAGTCAGCGGCGACAGAAGGACAAATTGTATATTCCGAACCAATAACCTTAACTTGAATGTACAAGGTGATAAAACTCGCGCGGAGAAGGGTGACTATCGACTGCTGCTAATTTATAGTTCCCGGGCGACACAGGATCCGCAAGGCCCCTTGATATGTCGCCGGGATAACCCCTTGAGTCTATAATTCTACAGGATTCCACTCCGGTTGCTTTCTTGAGATTTTATAATTTTAAACTAGCGTTGAGTTGCAAGCCTTTGCTGATATTTGACAAATCAAGATCATTTTGAGGTTATAAAAAACACCGTATAATTGTAACTTTAAGCATAGGCAAAGATAAAGGCCTGGTTTGATTTTTAAATCGAATAATCACCTTATCTATTCTGTTAGCTGGATAGACTATTGGATCTTTTCGAAATAAATTTTGGGTGAATATCTTCAATGTGCATACAGTTCTTTGTTGCGCCGACTCCACGTAAGTCTAGGACAAGGGCGAGCAGGTTATAGAAGAACTCGCGCCCAGAATGGCGATTGGTTTGCTCTCAATTACATCATGTATTTACGCTATCTAGACTTGAACTGGTCTATCTTAACCTTATTTTCTCAAGACTAACAAGTAAACTTGAAAACAAACCATGAAAAGTGAAGTTAAGTAGCAGTGCAATAGATCATACATTTATTCCTATTGTCGAGCAAATTCAGATATGCTTCATATTCTCCGTGAATATAATACTGTTAAAATGAGATCAAAGTGCTAAGACGCTTGACACTCAATATACAACTCCGAAGGGAGTATCACGCTACTCCCGCGAGTGAATTTCGGCAGCGCCGCGCCGTCACAATTCTTTGCCATAACAGAAATTGTACCCGAAAGCGTTTTAGAATATTATAGACGGTGGGCGTTACCATTGTAACATAAGTATTTTATTTATTTAATGGAACAATTCCATGCGACAATATTTCACCGAAGCAAAACACGTAAGAACTTAGGAGAACGGGTACTTCGTCGTATTGAATGGAAAACACAATCAAGTTTCAACAATAGTACGAAAGTAACAGAACTTAAGAAAACTACTCGTGTAGTACTTGTTGGGAACAGTGTGGGCAAGCCGCTAAGCCGATCGTGCGAAAGAACATTCTCGAAGTTTTGTGAATAGAATAGACGCACAACACTCGCGACGAGGTGACAGCGAGTTGGGGCAACTCCTTCAGTACCGTGCATGGTCACTCCAACTACACTCCAACACAAACTTATTAATGTGGAATAAAAGTTGTGATACTGCGGAGACAGCGGATCACAAACGAGCGACGTTTAGGGTGTGATCCTCGAACTTGTTTGGACTTTATTATAAATAACATGTCAAGTGAGCGACCAAATTTACTGTAGAGTTCTCTTGTGACGGAAAAAAGGGGTTCTTAGACATGTGTGTTGCCGTTTAGTAATAGCAGACTTTGTTAAATTAGAAACCCTATGAATGGATTCGCCAAAGCACCAGTTTGCACAGCAAACTTAAAAACATTTTAAAATAAATATAAATTACTCTTTATTCTTACCTCATAGGTTTGAAGAGAGCTTGTACTCCATTAGGATAGTCGATGATAAGTTTCAGCTGCGTGCCTCCCTCTTTTTGCTCTGTCAAAACCAATATAACCGATTAGACTTTGAAATTATCTACATCAAAATTTAAATACATTAACACAGCCTTCAGATCGGCAATTTAGTTGACATTAGAATGTTGTCTAACGCTGTAATCAACCTGTATCTGAGCTAATACAAGTAAATGTATATTAGTATACGATAAAGTCGGATCAACAATGAAATCCATTTAAGTGGTTTAAATATTTAAGTCCAATTTGAAGGAAAGGGCGAGATTGTTGTGGCACAATTGTCCGTCGGACCGCTAACCCCGCAACTGATTGCAGACCCGACTTCATCTAATATACATACAGCTACCTGCTTAACGCGTCTACGTATATAAAATACAGCCTCATTACGATAAAAAGTAACAGCTTATTTTAAATTTGCTTTCTGATTATGTTGGTATCAGTCTGTGTTGATAAGGCAATGAGAGCTTAGATTGTCGTTCAGAGTAACATGGGCTTAACGAAGACTAATTTATAAGTTATATACAAAAATAATTTAAGCATACAAATCTGTTATATATCTTTTTGGAATAAAAAGAAAAAAATTCAAAGGTGTTAGTCCTTTGCCAATAAACCACAATAATATCGTAAATTATAAAAAATATATGTAAAATACAACAGCTAAAATATGTTGTTCTATTGAGGTGACTAAATATTATCCAGTCTAAATATTATGCATCTAATTCGAATATCGCTGGTATTAGAATAGTTGTCTCGACATTTTCAAATTGGAATAAGCAATGAACGTTCAACCAAATGGAGTGGGCAGCCTAAAGGTTGTCTAATAGTAATTGCTTTTGTTAGCCCGATCAACGGTACTGCTTTGAATATTTTATAGTTCCACACACTTAAATTGAGATCGGTGGATTTAAATAGACCTGTGGTCATTGAAATTGATTTAATGTATACGTATTTTATGTTCTAATTTCACGCAAGGTCGTTTGGTATTTTTTGTTTTTGTATATTACTAGAGTTTGTCTGAAGCTTAAATTAACTGAATTTACTTGTGTAAAAAAAATACATTTCAAGTGGTAAATATGATAAGTTTTATTTAATGGCACAATTTACCAATTTAACATGATTGACACTTTAAAATAATTTACTTATGGTGATAATTCCGCACTTTATACGCCTTTTATCCTACTAATATAATAAAGGCAAAAGTTTGTGTGTTTGTTAGTTGACCAATTTCCATGAAATTTGGTATGAAGGTTGCGGATACCCTGGAGGAACACAGAGTAGACTATATGTTTTCATGCCGAAAGAATGTAGTGTTCCCGTGTGATGAGCAAGGAATTCATATACATATGTATATTTTCTACTTTGTCAAAGTCATATATATAGATGGATTGGGATATAATATAGAGCGATTGAAATGGGGTCTAAGAGGACAAGATTGCATGCCTTGAGCCATGTAATAGATTGAGACGGGATAAGACGGGAGGTAACGGGACTGGGGTCAAAAAGTGTCTGCACCCGGGCGAAGCCGGGCTGGACTGCTAGTTTTACATAATTCGAAAACTAGTTCTATAAATTATTAAATGATATTTTTGTTAATAAAATTCCATGAATAAATCGATTGACAATTTTTTTCACAGCGTGTTGTCGAAAGAACACATAATATCACAAAAAGCTTCATCACGTTGCGTTAGTAGTAGTAAGAATAATAGAAATAGAAACCTACCGGCATGAAGAACGGGAAGTGTAGCCATATCCTTAAGGACCGCGTCAACTAGTGGTTCTCCGTCTTCGTACAGTTCATGTTGAGCAATCTTCAATTGGAACTTCTCCAAATTCGATGCGTTGACGCTACAAAAGAAAAATTGGTATATGAGAAAATATATTACAGCTTATTGAAATAAACGTTACGAAGTAGATTATGGTTGCTTTTTAATATTATTGTGTAAGGATAAAGTGACTATAATAGACCCGATGTCATGTAAGAATATCTTAAAGGCTCGTAGACAAATGTACGATGCGACGTCGCATCGTAAAAGTCTATAAGCTCGAACGACGCATCGTGAGAATTTGTGAATTGATTCGCATCATGCATTCCTGCTTCTTTGTTTTTCTTGTATTTCCTTAGCAATAAGCTGTACTGGATTTGTGCACAGGATACGCCTTGCCGCTCGAAATCATATCACTGCATTTTGTATCGCAGTTTTCTGCGATGCCAATTCGCATCGGGCCAATTCGCGGTTTTATGTATGAGCCCAAATGTGTACGCTGATTTGTTCAAAACCGTATATATGCACAGATTGTAACAAATTACCATAAAAAATAATATAAATAATACTAAGTATAGAAAATATTTTTTAGAAACTAATTGCTATGTGTATTGACTTGTCATAAGACCTCGTAAATTGCCTACATGACCAATAAATACATTTCATTTCCTATCATTTCAAAAATTTAGGCTAAATGTGAAATACAGTCTCCAAAATACCAAGGCGCGATGCTTAGGTGTCGATTCTTAGAATTGTTTTTCGCATAAAGTAGTACCTAAATAAACTATACATCATTATTGATATTTTCAAGATATAATATGTTAATTTTTGTTTAGAATTCAAAATCTTATAGAGAGTTCAGAATTGATCTATACTCAAAAGGTTAATTCGTTTAGATGCGATTTTTAAGTAACTTGTATTCAATATTGACACAATAAAATCGCCGGTTTATTTCCGATAGCCAAATCAATTTAGTTCAAAATGAGGTGTATGTCTATCATTATAAAAATAACAACGATACAAGATCTATAATACTAATATTTTCCCAAAGATAAGATGATGATATGTTCTGTTCTGAGAAGGGTATTATATCTTTTAAGTACCCAGTTTATGTTAAATTAAATGCTCTATGCAGATTTTACGTGATAATTATGAAGTTATTTTAATATTTCTTCGTTATTTATTTAAAAACTGGAAATTCCAACTGCAGGAAATTTGTTGCGCCGTTTCTTCCTCACAGCTTTAACGCATTCCGACGTGTTTGTAATTGTTTCATACAATTCAAAATGCCTTTTGAAAACAACTGAAATATATGCTATTTACTATTAATGTCATTTAATAATTCATAATGAATATCATTCGGTACAAGCTGTGGGTACAAGATTATTAATAACATTTTTTTTTTGTGGCATTGGTCATAACTTAGAGACATGGAGATCCATGGGAGAAGTAGCTGTAGACTTTCTGTGGCTGAAGAGAGAGAGAATGGTTAGAGATTTACTCTCTCTTTCTCTCTCTCTCTGATACCAAAAGTCTATCACGTTGTCAGTCGTTGTCAGACCGCCGCCTCTACCTACAACTCCCGTAAGCCAGAATTAACAGTAGCTCGCATTCGCATTTAAAGAAATAAGCTCAACAGGCTTCTGCGACTATGTAATTTGTCTTTATCGATCTATGAAATTAATCATATATTAAAATTACTCTGAAACGGAAACTATAACTAAAATGGGAACTATAACTGAAAAGGGAGACAATATCAGATAGACATACATTTCATGACAAGAGCAGTGTCTACCAGATAGAAAATCGACTTGCGAAAAACATAATTGATCATACACTTTTATGAAATTATTTTATCGCTATGTTCATCAGGGATAATGTAAGTTTCTATTGGTGATAGTTTTTTTTGAAGTGATCAATTACTCTTAGAGCCTATTCAATGCACACGGACAATCAAATCGTTCCTCTAGATAATAAAGAGCTAATTAAACGTGATATCTGTTCTGTGCAGTATATCAATAATTTATGGTCATGTCTAGGTAATTAGATTCAAGGTCGGTGTTCGATTTTAAATGCCAATAAGTGGAGTGAATTGGTAAGTGACTTTTAATGTCGGTTGATTACTTAATGACCAGTCACAAAAGTTACATTTGATTATTTTAATGTAAAAACATTTTTAAGGCGATCGTAGAACCAAAGGCGATTTTACTGTTAGCCTTAATAGTAATATTTTTAATGGATACGATATCATAACTTCTAATTATATGAAAGCATTGTGTGGTTCATGTTATTCAAGTTTTACTTTAAATTATATTCCCGTCAATACTACTAATGGTCAATAAAAGTTATTAGATTTATGCATACGTGCGGCATAAACTTTTATTAATAGCCAACGGAACAAGGGTGGCATAAATTTGGACCAATGATTACGCCGGATCGATTAACAACTTCATAAATCTACCCGAGTTCAAGGAAGTGCATAAAACTGTACGTTTTATAGTTTTAACGAGCGATTAAAATAATAAATTCTATCTTAATTACAATTAACGGTATACTTCTGTAGAAACCGAAGCTCTTAAAAAATGATTAGAAAAAATATGCGATATACAATATCACGAATGAATAAATCACGTGTTATAAAATCAGGGAATTTATGTATAATTGTATTAATAAGTTTATTAACATAATTTCCGCTTGGGTACTATGATAACCTCTTTGGTCTTTTTATATGATCGTTTTAGATCCTGTCTTTAAAAGACACACAAGCATTGTACTATCCCTAGCTAGATAAGCAACCTTAAATTCATATCTGAATACTTGAGAATATTTTATTTTAAAACTATAAAAAATATATCTCCAGCTGTATTCAATCGATATGAAACAGCGAGCAAGCCGATCACGGCGTACAAAAATAACATAAGTTATTGGTTGCTTTAAATTTTTCGCACACGCTCCTAAACCTAGTCGTTAGCGTCAAGATTTACATGGTAGATTTTCCAATAGCCGTGTTGGTTTTGGCTGCGTGGTACACACACGTGATTTGGTTGCCGTAGGTGCCACACTCGAGGCGACACCGCGACAAACCATCTGAATACTAAAAAGCCTACGTGTCGCGTCGCCTATATGCCGTGCTCCGATAACCTGCATTTAGAAATCAGCTCGCAAGTTTAAAAATTTATTCACTCTCTTTTGTGTCCGTCCTTGTTGTTGCGCGTTCGAGGTTTAAAAGAACGTTGAGGTTCGTTGACAATTTAAAATTCGAATTATTTTTTGAACGTAATTTTTATGTTTACTTTATTGCGTTTTATTTATGTGATGCCCAAATTATGGACAAAATAAAAACACCACGAATTGTTGTCTTCTTTGAATGAATAATTAATACTCCTGTGTGATACTCTCATAGACACAACACAAAAACGAAGAAAAAAGAAGTTTAATTTAAAAATCCCATACCGTTGTCATTGTTCATTTCTTTTTACATTCACGTAAAATTACAGCAATTCCGAAGAATGTAGCAAAATTTTTCATGTCCCAACCCTTCTATATAAGAATACAGTTATGAAAGGTCCTGTCATATCGCGAGCGCCGTTTTAAGGAAACCATCATGCATTCATTCCATTTAGTTTTATTGTCAAAGGCCCGCGCCTATCTCGCCGAGGCCCGTAACTGGATTTTAAATAAGATTCCTTGTAGGTCTCGTGAAATTTGCCTTCATGCGAGATAAAGAAAGGTCTTGTTTCGTATTATAGAATCAGCCCGTTCAGTGAGTATGAAGTGATCCCTTTTTACAATGTATCAGAAATCTGCCGTACGTAGGTGCACGGTAGGAAATGTCATATTATTTTCATTAGCTGGGCCACGTTCCTGTGAGATTTGGCCTAACATTTGCTTTGGTGAAATTACGTCAACCACCCGAGGCCGACCGCGACCTACGTGTTTGATTTTGATGCATACTTCAGTACGCTGCGGTAGCACTCGTGCTGGATGAAAAGGTATAGCTTTCACGTCGTGAACTAACTCGCTACACGGAACATATTGTCCACGAAATTCAGAGCAAAGTTTACGGCGACGGTTCGAAATAACTGAACATTTGTGCGGCGCGATGTCCCTCTTATCAAACTTTAATTGCAGTAATAACCGACTAACTAACAATTTAATTTGGCGACTCGCTGCTTGCTACATAAATCGTACTTGTGGATGTCAGCTGTCGGCAACTTAGAGAATTTTCCTTGTAATGTCCTTTTCGCCTCGTTTTTCGCGGAACATTTTAATTAATATTTCTTAACCGGCTGTATATTCTTGTTATTTTGTTTGTACAGTGCGCGCATTATTCGTAATGCTGCTTAAGAATGAAAATATTAATTACTCTTTTCTGAGAAGTGATTTAATCCTCTTTATAATATTGCTATTGTTTTTTTTTAATTTCGAACCTTTTTTATATTACATACCTTGGTTCTAAATCTTCCATTTCGCCTATAGTGGGGTTCTCTGGTCTCAGTACATTGAGATCCCTATGTGGGGGTATAACGACGGGGTTGTCTTCAGCAGTGCCTTGGAGCTGCGCGAAGATGATCTGCTGCAGGTCGTCGTAGCGGTCGGCGGGCGGCGCCGGGGTCTTGGGCTCCACGTCGATGCCCACGCCGCTCGTCTCGGACTGCGCCGATTGCTCGTACTCCCGAGAACCGTTGCTGCCATTGCTGTTGAAGAAAAATAAAAGTTTAGGATGCAGTCATAAGTATATAAATGGGGCGAAGATTACCGTATGCGCTCATTCCTTATCAGTCCATAGTAATTCACTGCTGGACTAAGAACTCAAAATGCGGGACATTCCACCGTAGAATTCGATTCTCGGCTTCTACCCTCCATAAAAAAATGTTCGAAATGTAGCTATTAGTGATTTTTAACCATTTTCAAGATTCCCTCTTACTCCCGATATACTTTATTTGAGCTTTGGTCTATTAAGGTATTTTAAGTTCTTATGTATGCACATCTATACTATGTTTTGTATGTATTTATATTACACGAATTAATAAATACACCGTCACATACAGTCACATATATACTTCTGAACCCACACTTATATTAAGTGTTGTGCCGTAGGTAAATACGAGAGACTTTTCGGTCTAACAAACATCCAGAGCAGAAGAAACAAATACCCATGGATCACACAACTATTTAATTCAGTGCGGGGATCGAACCCGCGGCTTCACGTTTCACAGCCAGGGTCTAACCAACTGTACCACGGAGACTTACGTCAAGCTTACTGTGCCATATCGGTATATCCAGTTCTCTATAACTTTCCTATATATTTGAAACGCCAAGATTTTTCCGGAATGAATTTGTTCGTGATATATCGAAGGTTTCACCGCCTACTACTTACGACTTGTGACGAAAATAACTAACGAAGTGTGGGTGCATTTGACATAAGACTGCCTACGCTCTTTAAATACACCTGTGGGCATGTCTATATAATATAAGGTAGTAATTAACAATCGCCTTACGAGCTTATTTCGTCAAGCGGTATAGTTGTGCGCATTCGAATCCTGTAAGAATACTGACGACTGATACAAAATACTCTGTACTTAATTCAAACTATATATGTTGATCATTCATAAATTAAAGTGGGATAAGTGTGGAATAAAAGCAGGTGGTAGAGTGATTTTATCGTATTTATTTGTATCCTCTTGGATGTCACAGAATTCGATGGTAGGAAACCCGTATTAGGGGTCTATGGAAGTGCGTTATATATGGGATTCGGCCTGTGTGTTATTTAGTATCAAGTAGGGCGGAATAATTGTGTTGACTGGACACTGCACTTGTCATAGCTTTATTGTAGATACTTTGTCGTGGCAGTATAAAAATACAACTTGTAGAAGCCGTTTATTAACTACAAATTCCTAATAAATATTCAAACATGCTATGTTTATGTTCGCTTCATCGGGCAATATCAACTGTCTCGTCGGATTAAAAGTACATAATTTACATCGTTCTCCAATAATATTATGTAATACAATGTAATACTTGGAATTCGCTTATAATAAGAGCGAACCAATTAAAATAATGAAAAAGATCCTTTCTCTGTAAGCTCTTAACCACTTATTTATTAAGAAAGCCTTTTGATAAAACACAATTATATTGTGAACACAAAAACGAGTATTGTTGAAAATAATGATTTGTTTGAATGTCGATGGTTACGAGACGGAGTCTATCAATTATAATATTTCGAAATCAACAAATAACCCTTTGTAAAGGATTCGATTTAAAATAAGGGACTACAATAAACAAAAGTTTGAAGGCTGTACGTGTAAATATCAACATAACAAAATGGCTGATAAAAATGGATTGTTTAACATAATAATTGCTTTACGAGCAAACCTACAGTTTAAACGTATAATTAAAAAAAAACCGACATTCTAAATTGAATACTGAAAGATCATACGATCATCATCGGCTCGCAAAAAGAAATACAAAGACAAAGAACAGATAAAATTGCTAAAACAAAATAATAAAATGCAGAAATTTGAGTTCCCAAACACTAGACTCGTTAACAATCGCTCGTCAGTTATAAATAGCAATATTGATTTGAGATACAAAATTTAATAAAATCATTCATTTAATAGGAAATTTAATAAACTTATTTGCCTTTGTTCTCATTAGGTGTCGTGGTAGCAATCCACTTTCCTGCTAAACCTCCGGCAAATAGCCTGCTTTTTAAGGAACTACAAATAATATATTTAAGAAAACACTTCTGTTTAGCCGCGTAATAACAGGGACTTTTGTCAAAGTAGTAAAGGTCAATCTCTGACCTGTAGACACTATGCTCAAACACAAAGCGATAAGATAAGACACGCGTAAAATAACTAAGTTGAAATGACATTGATGTTAAGTATCTAATGATGACAAAAACAATTCATATTGATTCATTTGTTTCGCATGAAGCTTCTGTGAGATTCTAATTTTGATTCAGAGTTAATTATTCGTTTACAAGAAGTATACGGTATTTATGTGAATTGCATCTATTGTGCGTTTTTAACAGACGTTTTGACATATTGTGTTCAATATATATTTTTATAGCTTAGCTCCGGCAAACGAGTAAACAATTCGCCTGATGATAAGTGATCACTACCGCCCATGAACATGCACAGCGCTTGGATCACAGATGTTTTGACGGTCTATCAAATCGGGAGAGGCGCGGGACGGAAAATGGATGGGAAAAGGAAAGGGATAATTGGGACAATCTCAATCTACGAATGAAACGTGACAACAAAGCTGTCGTTTCTTGTCAATCTCATGTGAGACAACGGTACCACCCCGAACGACATTGTCCATTTATGCGGTGTCATGACTGATAGAAGCGTGGCTCTACCGTCTAAAAACACACTAAACGTAATTTTTACACTGGCACTACAAAGTGAAGTTAAGATGGCAAGTGCTTTACAGTCTAGATAAAGAATCTATCCGCAAAAACATACTGGGAACTGAACTCTCTCTGCAGTCGGTAGCTCATGACTGAGGATCGTGGTCATCGTTGGAAACCGAAGAAACACACGCTATATCCGAAACACAACAATAGCTGCATATATTTAGAAGTAAAACTTTATATATTTTTTGTAAAAATATAATAAAAATATATGTATAAGTTATAATAAAATGGTGAATAGTAATAGACCTAGTTCCACTTTAGTTACTGCCTCGGTAGCTAGGTATGTTACAAAAACTTAGTACATACTTATTAAACGCAGAAAATCAATTTGTCATGTGTAAATTTTAAAATCCGTGACATTATAAACACGACGCGACGTTCTGAACTTAGTTTTGCAAAAAATTACCGCACATTTACATTTGTCTGCACATTTATTTCTTAAAATATATTTATTGAAGCATGTCGAAAATCATGTTTATTAATATTTATGAAAGACTAGCGGCCCGTCCGACTTCACGTGGGTGCAGTTTTTGAGTCTCACGTTTGAGACTTTTTGAGTCTTATATTCTATCCCTATGACTTTTAAAGAGTAGCAAATATACGTATTTGAATTCCGTGCTCATCCCACGCGAGCCCTACATTTTTCGGGATAATAAGTAGCCTATTTGTTAATCCAGGGTATCAACTATCCTCATACTAAATTTCATCGAAATTGGTCCAGCCGTTTGCGCGTGAAGAAGTAACAAACACACAAACTTTCGCTTTTTTAATATTAATAGGACTAGGGGCGGGCCTAGATTTTTCAATCCTTATAACATTACAAATGTCATAAAAAATAAGACACAAGGTGTATAAAATACTGATTTAATATGAAAGGTCATATTAGTTAAGCAATCAGGTGTAACATTTACCTAGGACACTCGCAGAAATTAAGACAAATTGACACTGCTATTAGGTGTGGGCAGATCAACTCATTCAATGTATTTTTGTACAACAGTAAATGAATCATGTGACTTGTTATAACTTATCTTGCAATACCACACTGTGGTTTTTAGATGTAAAAATCATTTTGAAACATTAATAATTCTGAGAATAATATTATTCATGATAAATATAGGTTAGGTACTAATGGCATATTCGTATCAGCTCGGCATGCGCAACCAATGTTTAAAACCTGCTTTATTGTGACACAAAGCGTCAAAAATCAGTGTATATCTGGTTTCGGACATAATTATGTCGACAGGTGAGAGACAATAATCTAAAAAGTATGTATATTTTGTTATTTTATTCTCAAAATAATTTGTACAAAAACAAAGGTTTTAGACCCCTGGCACCCAAACTAGGCTTAGTATTTTAGGCGACTTTAAATAAATAATAAATAACACCCAACAGTCACATACACAGTCCTAACCCCACACTAAGATCGAGTCTTATATCGGGGGTATCATGAACTACGAGAGACTTTTCGGGCTCATAAACACCCAAATCCGATACAAATACCTATGGTTCACACAAATATATGTTTCGGTGCGGGAATCGAACCCGCGGCCTCTCGGTTCACAGCTGGCGTCGAACCAACTACGGCACGGAGGCTGCCAACAAACAAAATAATCGAGAAGATTTATAAATCCTTGGGCTAAACGTAAACCCAAACTTTTTATTTTTTTACTCTTTTTCTTTATTTTCTATTTGTTAGAATCTCCAACGAAGATAACACATAATATTTATATTTAACTACATAAGTATCCTTCTGCGTGCATCTTCAATAACAGGAGAGTACTGCCTGCTTATCAAAGTTTATTAATCAGGCCCAAAGAGTCCAACTCTAAAGTGTAACTCTAACATGATAACCAATCAGCATTCAACCAATGCAGCGGACTAAGGTCCTGGGGAAAATAACGTGAGAAAATGTCCGTGACCTTTAAACGCAGGCTACCTGATATAGATATGGAACACTTATTACTGTCAATCGAAGTTTATATTTATAACTTAATACATTTAAGGAAATACCGTTTTTTGCAGAATTGAGTTTATGATCAATCCGCGTGCCAATGTATTGATATTTAATTTATGCATACTTTAACAACACAATAGCTTTGGAATTTCAAATGTTGATCTTCTTTGGCCAGTGTTCACTTGTTTTCGAGATAAAACGGTCCATATCCTTTTCTTTTATCAAACAATCATATTTTATCAACATACTTCATCACGCATATCAACACGGAGATAATGCATTAGATTTTTCTGTCTAATGTCTATCGCCATTCGTATTACAATTTTATATGAAATTATTACATTTTCTAAACAAGTTTTCGGCAAAAATTATCAAATTGGATTTTCCCTAGGAATTATTAATGGAACCTCAACGGTTATATGAGTAGGTGTTTACGTCTGCAGCCACTTATATACGAGAAAACTATTTTAAAAAATCTTGATAGTAAATTATTCATATCCGCCGAATAACGACTACCATACTCAAATATGAAAAACTATACATAATGAGCCATGGCCGTCGGGTTCCGGATCGGGTGTACATATCTGATTTCGAATTAACAGGCATCATTGTGTCGAAGAGTATAAGGTCTATTATGAGCATTCGGAAACTTAGCCAGTATTGACGATTTTTTATTCCATAGGACCGGCAATAGAGCGAACAGGTCACTTGATGGTAAATGATCACTGAATCATGAACATTTACACAGTTTGGGTCATGGAGGTGTCGCCGGTCCATCAAATAGGGAGAGGAGTGGGAAGGAAAAAGGATAGGAGGAAGAAAGAGGTATTGGGAATCCAGCAATCTTGTTCACCGAACGAAACGCGATAGCAAAGCTGTCGCTTCAATTTCCTGTGAGACAGTGTTACCGGCCCGGACGAGTCAGCCCATTCATACTGAGTCATGGCTGACCACCGCATGGCTCTACCAACTCAATCAGGATTACACCGGACTCACCGTATTTAGATGTAATAAAGTCAGTTTGACATGCCCCTATAAGCAACAAAAAATACGCAGAGACAATATCTATGTAAATTCCCAAAACCAAATATAATATATTACGCGTATTTACAAGAAGCCTATAACAAAACCTTACCAAATAAGTGTCAGTACTAACAAGACGAAACTACATGACACCAAATAAAATGTTGATAAAAATTACGAAATTCTGCGAAGGCTACGCCGAATGCTATTCTCTTAGCATTTAGAGGACAATGTCATAATCGTCGCACATCTAAGGCGTGGCGCACACTGACTACTTTGCAGTCGGTATGTCTCACGCAAAAAATTATCAATCGCTGTACGATTTGTTCTTAACGTTTTTATTTTGCTTACTTATTTAAAACTAAATATAGTCAGAAAAATCTTAGTTGTGTTAATGTCAAAATGTTGGAGAACCTTAATTTAATAAAATAAAAAAATAAGAATAGTTAGGCGCGTCAAAGATTTTACGTCAACATAGATTTTAACCAAAAAACACCTGTTTTTTTAAATTATACTCAGAGCCGATGTATAAGCCGAATACCACCATTTGGGTCCGAAAACACATATGTTGTAAATCAATTCTAGCTATACCCACATATCAAAATACAAGCGTTCGGACACGCAACCAACAGTTAGTAACATAATAAACAATAAAAAAAAAACAAATAGTCCTAGTAATCCAAGTATACATATGTAATACTTATTTGCACAACTAAAAGTTGCTAATAGGCGGCGGGCCTTATTTATTATACGATTTTTTACAAGGCGCGTATTGTTTATTTGTGACATAATGTGTGAAACTAACGTAATATGTAAGTAGGCAGTGCTCTCAACCGTTCCGCAGTTTTTGGGCCACTTAGTGCTTTACTGGACTGATGTACTGGGCTGAATGAGTATACGACCCACTGCAGGGCACGGGCCTCCTCTACAATCTAGAGAACAATTTAAAGGGCTTTTGCTCTATATTCCACCACGCTGGCCTAGTGCGGATTGGCTTTAATTACTGTAGAAACTTTTGCAAATCGCTACGGTATGCAAGTATCCTTAGGATTTTTTCTTCTACCATTTTAGTGCGTAATTTATTGGTAAAAAAATGTGTTTTTTTTAGTTCAGATCACTTTATGAGAAGTTGTATGTGACCCTCATAATGACTAGGTATTTTTAAGTTATTACATCCCTTATTTTTTAAGTCCCTTTATAGGGTGGAGAATAGATGGGCTCAGATAAATTTAATATTTTTTTGGAGAGAACAAAACCGTTAAGTAATTTCATAACGCTGCATTTTATGGAAGAAGCTAATATTTTGTTGATAGAAACGATCACTGGGCAATCGATGGTATTTTCATAGAACGTATCTGCTCTGTTCCAATAAATAACATCTGTTGCATGTATGCCAGTCATTCAACTGTTTTACCTGTCATTATTACGTCAACAATCATTGAGCTAAACAATCGCGACCAACTCGATTTTCCCACCGTCATTTGGCGCGATTTATCTTTTCTATTCATAAGATTTTTTCGTGGCCTATTCGACTACTACCGCCCATTGTAAACACGATTATGTTTACTTGTAAAGATTTTTGGTAAATATTTGTGAATTGTTTTAATTTTATTATGTAAATTGACACCGTTGCCTTTACTTAAAGTATGTAGAATTCATAAGATACAGATTTTAAACTCAATAATAATTTAATTTCAAACAAATTTGGTAGAGACGATTCCAAATTCAAATGACTTCTAAGAAGGTTCTATTCTTTTTTTTTTTGTATTACTAATATTCCACGCATTTTAAAAAGGTTACATTATGCCTTAGTCTCTCTTTAATAATTTTCTCAATATTACTCATATTTTATACATGCTAATCATTGCATTTCCAATTAAAAAAATGTCGTATTTATACAGAAAATATATTGTATGGTGTTTTATAGTGTATCGTAAACTCACTAACAGTATTTCCGTAGTCTCCGTCCGCGCACGCAGCGCGTCTATCAAACGTATCGTGAACCCATCATTTTAATACAAAATGATTTATTTACAGCAAATGACATTACATGCTAAGATAGCAAAGTCCATGTTCTGATTAAAGAAGTCCTTAAATGCTAAGCCGTTATGTCACTGAATCGAAGATCGCTTCTAATAACATCAACCAAATATGTCTTACGCGTCATAACATAACCGGTAAATGATAATACGGCCTAATTAAATTAACGCGTGCTTAACAAGTGACAAGTCCACGTGCAGACTCCTAATCAAATTATTAATTATTAATTCATTAATATAAGTAGGCGTTGAGATGTATAATGAAGAAAGAGTGTTTACGACCGTGCGTCCTTTTTTTGTTTGCACTGGCGCAGAACAATACCATTTAATTGTACACGCATTGTTCACAGCCAAAGTAGCGGACTAAGATTTCGTCTATTTAACATTCATATTTGCCCAGCCGACGCGATGACAAATTAATTAATGTATTGTTCTACAACAAAGGTACTTCTATTTTGAATGAAAGACGCTGTTGGCGTCTGGTCTTTGTAAATAAATGCATGCATTGACGCAAAAGTAGTGAAATGGGGGTGAGTTTACTTAACGGTCTCTATGGAGGGCGCTCACATGTCATACTGCTGAAATGAGCCTCGCCATGTTTTATAGACTTCTGGGAATGAAACTCGACCGATGGCCTTAGCAGAGTTCACGGCTATTTGTAGTATGCACTCCGAAATATGTTAACAGTTATCAAGGCAACTTTAAGACATATTGGTATTGTCAATACATTAGACGTGCCGTGGTAACTAGTTTGACGAACGACGAAGTTGACTCAGACACATTCATAGTTCTGACCCCACATTGAGACAAATTTAGGCGTGTCGAAAACTACGAGAGACTTTTTGGTCTCGCATGGGTATTTGTACCCGAAACAAATATTTGTGAGTCGCACAAACAACAGAGATCGAACCCGCGGCCTGTCGTTTTCACAGCCGTTTCATACATGCAAACTATACGTTTGCGTGCAAAATATAACATTGAAAAGAAAACAAATTACGTTACCTCGCGCAAATGTTTATTGTACAACTTGACAAGACAAACACTTAAACAAATGTTAGGATTCGTACGGGTTCGATTCTATTTATGTTCCGACTCACGCCTTGCAAATGAAAGGTGAAGCACATTAATGATTATTTTCTCGGAGTAAATCATTTCGCTCCACACGTGTCTCTTTGTATAGGATAAAATGACATCTGTCTGATGTTTGCGGATTATTATGAAAATGAGAGATGTCACATTGCGTCTGTTATTATACGATGATGTTAATATCAGCGTGTTTTTAATCTAAATTATTCCAACTGTGATTTAACATTTGTTGAGAAATTGTCATTGATGTTTAGGAAGCAGATGAACCAGAATATTTCGTCCCTGAGAGGTAAATTGAATTTTTCCATTGCTGTTTAAATTGTAATAACGTCATATTGAGATAACTTTGGTCCATGTTTAATTTCAATCTGTTAGTCATTAGTTTTTCATTAAGAAAAACATAAAATTAGCAGAATTTCACGTCTTTGCGTCATTAGCATATAAATACACACATATTATGTATATGTTAGGTATATGAAAACTGATGTTCAGCCAAATAATCACAGATAAGTATATCGATTATGATAGTATGGACAAGTGAGATAGCGCCGAAATTAGTTATTTTATCTACGTATGTAAAATGCTATGTTAACAGATAATTGTGTATACAAATTTGACGTTTGTTTATTTTGCGATAATCAGTAAGAGAGTTAGTTTTGTAATGAACGCTCATCTACTTCTTAAATGAATAGCGTTAAGATAATTAATCTATGCTTTTGGACTAATAAACTACAGTTAACCATATATTGCACAAATATATCCCTATATTTGTTCGGGAATGGAACCTGTGCTTTCTTGTTTCCCACTTACTACTTTGTACTAGAGGCTGCATTAGGACTTTAAGATTGTATACAGCACAGTTGATTTATCAAATAATACTATGTGAACTAATATTATGTATGTCTACGTTGAACAGTAGACTTCCTGTAGCTAACAATTGCAACGTCAGAATAAAGTTATATTAAATATTTGTGACCCATGTGTCTCACCTAGTTTTCTTTGGGATAAAAATGTCATGATAGCAGTATTTGCTCGAAGTCATCTACACACGATGTGTAATTATTACACATATTACTCACAGTTATCAGTCTCTTGTCATCAATCCATTATGCTGGTGGAAACTTTCGTCATCTTTATACTATTACTAGTGGTCGGGCCCGGCTTTGCCCGTGACCGCCGTCAATATTGTATTTCCGGTCCCATCCCATTATATCTTGTTGAGAATACTATCCTGGGAAGAAAGAGATGGGATATCTATCTCTAACTTCCCTATTACGAAAAGCATGCAGTTCTGTATTCTTCTGTCCCGTACTATTTATTCGAATTTGACAGAGTAGCAAATATGTATATTTTTGTATAATATGTATATTTTCCTTACTCATCCCACAGGAACACTAAATTTTTCAGAATAAAAATTTTCCTATTTCCGTCTCCATAGTCCAATATGTCTCTATGTTAAATTTCATCAAAATCGGTTCAGTCATTTTAACGGGGAAACGGAACATACCTACATACACACTTGCGCACAATGCATGAATTATAGATTGTTACGCTAAAAATAATACCTATGTTGCCAGTTTTACTTAAATTATTTAATACATTTAAAAGGCTTACGGCGTGAAATAGGTATATTTCGATTTGTTTACATCGGCACAGTAGTTGCCACACGATACAAACTTAGTAACCAATTTATTACGAAATCTCCGAAATAATAAAAGTCATTAAACATTACAGTATTAAATATAGCCTCATTAAAGTGTGAATACTAATTATCGACTGCCTTGGTGGCGTAGTTGTACTAGGGCACGGTTACAAAGCCGAGGTCTCGGGTTCGAATTCCGGGTTGGGCGAAGTGATATTGGATGTTTCTATTCATTATCAGCCCAGAGTCAGGTATTTGTGTCCGATATGGTGATAGGCTCACCACCTATCACATCGTGGAACGCACCATACAAGGCGAAATGTGGGTGTCCTGGCACCTCTGCCTACCCCTTCTGGGAAAAAGGCGTGAGTTTATGTATGTACGAATTACTAGATAAATATTTAGTGAAAATATGGAGCTTATAGGGTGGTATTCTTTTATTGCTTATGTCCAGCAAAATAGTATACGAATCACGTTATAGTGATTACAGCAGCCGCTAATTATCTTCTACACTTGGACCACAGGGACGCTGCCGGTCTCCCAAAATGGAAGGAGGAGAAGTAAATATATAGCAGGAAGAATAGAATATATCGATCATCATGTTGCCTACAGAAGAGCGAAAACAAGTTAACCTTGCTTCTATTGTTATAAACTAACATAAATCCACCATTTAAGTGCTAAATTCTTATAGCAGTAGTCATCATTGTAGAATAAATTCCATGACTAATTCATAGTTACGTATTATTACACTTTAGATCAAAGTCTCACGTAAAATGCACTGTGAATCGAGACCTCTAATATGTAATTGTTTTTTTTTTAATTCTAAGCTCAAGCTAGAATCGAAATGAAGAGTCGAAAATTCAAAGTCACCTTAAGGCCCCTATCCCTCTATCGATACGAGTACGTGGCGTTTTCCCACGTCGACACAGCTTAACGCTGTAGGGGTGTTGGGTAAAATCCAGTGGGACAGGATCCTAAAGATAGGATAGGAGCCATTTAAATAACACTGATACAGACATTGAAATAAAACTATTATTCATGGATTTTTTTTAACCGATACAGACACTAGCGGATACATTTAATGGGCTTCCATTGACAGAGAATCATTCAGAAGGATTTTACTCTCTTTTAAATGGCTTACAGATTTGAAAGTTTACAGAGTTCAGGTGCAACAGGCGTTCTTTGCTCAAACTAAGGGCCCCTTGACAGAATGTGAATACTGCTTGCTATGAGTGCGCAATTTTAATCCGTCAAGAACAAAAATATAGGCATAAATCGCTTAACCGGTAAATCAGGACCCCTAGAACCATCGTTGAGAGACATCATAATGGCATGCGGCTATTGTGTGAAAATAACAAAGTCACATACGTCCAGTACTTGTCAAGCAATATTGACAGTAGGCATGGCATAACGAAGACTATCGGATATCCGAAATAAAGTTATCCGAATCATGACTGATTCTGTTGTAAAAAATTCAAATCATTTCGCATAGAAAAGGAATATAATAGAGACATGTGACAGATTTTCGTATTCTGTTTTACTTTTAAAATCCAAAAATACTTGATATCTGTCACTAAAATACCCGAGGATATCCCGAGGGATGATGCGAAGTGACTTTACATCTGTTAATGAAATTGGTAGGCATTATATTTTTAAATATCCCTTTCCCTTATTGACAGCACAATTTATTAATCCGTTTACAGAGTGGTCCATTTTGTAAGATTATTTCGCAGGACGTGCTCAACAAGTGAACAAAAACATTCACGAAATGAATGAATCTGTTTTCCACGATAATACGTCAATGAAAAATTAATTAAAATCCACTTTGTAAAGGTGACAAAAGAATATGACCCTTTCACTCCGCGTTGATTTCATTGCCTGCGTGAAGCAAAAATAATTCTCAGCAATTTCATTCATATAAGTCGTAATTCAACTTCATAATATTACGAACCAAAAATAATCTAATTTTATTGCAAAGCGTGGCCATTGGAATAATACACACTGATAAAGACAAAGTTTATCGCGAAATTTTATTACTTTTTTGACATATTGATTTTTTATAGTTGTTGTACTCGACAGAATAAATCGTATTTTTTTTCTTTCGAGTTAGCTCATGGTTATTACATCTTAGATTTGCTTAATATAACTGCAAACTATACTATGTATATGATAAAGTTAGCATCATTATAATTTTTTCTTTGATTTAAAAAAGTAAATTCAACTGGAAAATTAATATAATTTTATCATTTATTAAAATAATATTTAAGCGCATCACGAAATACATAGTTCATATAGATAAAGCCATATAAAATCTGCACTGGAAAACATATGTTTACATTTTCGGCCCTGTAATAGCAGTCAATTGTTTCAAATTATTTTCACCTCGGGTTCAACGAGTTGCGACCCGTCGCCATTACTCTATCAGTGATAAATCACAAGTTTGCACACGTCAAGCACTTTGGAACAATTAGGTTCCATCAAAACTATTGACAGACGATTTATCTAAGATTTAAAAACAATACAAAAGAACAACGAAACAAATACATATAAACAAACTACAAAATTAAAGTTTTTGCAAAGCGAAATAAATGCGTTGTTTAAGTGTAAGAATAAGAATAAAATAAGAATTAAATTTGACTGATTTGTATAAGGATAGTATTAACACGTTTTAGAATTAAAAGCTAATTGAATTCTTAATGAAGAACATGCTTTAAAGTTTGGTTAAAGTTTTGGTCACCATCAAGTTATAATTTTATAGATCCTGGCATTTATTATTTATAAGGTGTAGTTATTGGAAAAAATCGGTAAGTAACAATAACGATATTTGCAAACTGAAAAAATCTATCATTAATTGCCAACTAATAACACAACCTAAAATTAAATAAATTAAAATGTATGTAGTTTTTGACAATCTATTAAATAAATAGGCAACAACATGGATGGTGTGGTGAACCGAATTTCCGAGGCTGTAGTGGCAAACACAAATCCAGAACCCAAAAATTCTGCGTAACAAAGTTATTTCATGTTGCTAGATTCGGGAGCACTTTATAAGCGTATTTTAGTGTATCTTATAATATAAGAAGCCTCTACTGTCCAGAGTTGAATGAGCGAACTTTGAATAAGATGGTATTAATCGTAAAGATATTTCACTTAATATTTTTTATGTGAAGAAAAATATATATCAAGTATTTAACATCAAAGTCGATTGACTAAAACCTCGTGTTAGTGGTCTTATAGGCTGAAAACCGAGGAATAATGGGTTTGATAACCAGATTTAACAAATAAGCTAATATCACTTTCGCCTACCCTTTCGCTTGCAAGTACATAAGTTAAGGTATGTTTGTATCAAAAACACTTTTAGTTAGTAAATTCACGTAATTTTTATGCCAAACATCTTCAGTACCTATATGAAATATACATTATTAAATTAGTATCTTTTTCTTTACAAATTATGCCGAACCAAATTTTTTGGGATAATATGTGTTCTCGTTATGTAATAAAATAGCGAGTAACACTGTCAATAAATAATAGGTAGCAAATCTTAATGTATTTGTGTTCTGAGAACTGTCCGGCGTGCTATCATCAAAGACGCTGACAAACAGTAAACAGCGCGATAACGGTCCCAGATAACAATAAAACTAATAACACATATACACACGAAAAAAGAAGAAAGAATTATAGAATCCGAATTGTATTTCATAATAATAGCTATGCAATAAAGAATGAGATCCAGTTTTATATTAACACTGTTACGTAGATTCTTGAATACCGGTTCGGTGATTAAACGAGTTCAATTTTATTGTTGCTAAATGGCTATAGTTATGTATTTATTTATGCAACACCGATCCCTAGGGTCATTGTGATAAGATAATACTCACGCCACGGAAAATCCCTATTGCTTTACATGATATAAAAAAGAAAAAGATTTCGCGCCGATAACGCACTTTTCTACCGAGATACCATACTTTTAGATGAATAAAAAAAAAAAAAAAAAACGTACCATACTGTCAATCACTAAACACAATTAAATCACAAACACAACACCGACCTTTTCTGTAGGAATCGTTTTCTGAACTCGATGTATGCTGAGCGTCCCTTGTCCTCATCATCTCCGATCTTGACTCTTCCGTGTAGGGGTATCTTGTGTCCGGAGATGCCATAGTCCATTTGAAGGTCGACCACCAGCATGAGAGTGAAGAGTACGAGGAAGGCGCTGATGGCGAGCGCCAGTCGCTCCTTGAGTTTCATGTTGAGCATGGTGCGCGCGGTCGGACGGCGCGGCGCGGTGTCTCTGCGCGCATGGCCGCCGGGCGTCGGCGTCGGCGAACGTTTGCAGTCGCGCGCGCATTCACCGCGCCGCCACCGTGCGCTTACGCTGAAACAAACTTGCGATAAGTGGGGTTTGCTACACAGGACAGGGTGGTACTACGCTTGCGCTGAAACAAACTTGCGCTTAGTGGGGTATGCTACGACATGAGAGGGTGAATTACTACGGTAGGCTTTACGCTACGTATACCTGGTGAAGATCTTATAATTATTTGTGAATGTGAATATTGAGCTACGTACAATGTATTTAGCTCTACCCAAAAATATATTCCATGTAACTAATTAGGCTGCTTTCATGTTTTTTCATCGGTATTAAAATAAGCCTGGAAAAAGGCGCTTAGTTAATTACAAAGGTCAATTAATTCAGGTTTGTCCAGATTATATTTATTTGTATTAGATTAAAATTTCGAGGTGGTGTTTAAAGATATTTCAAATAATCATAAATTTATAAATAAAGACACATATTCAAATGTGTTAACAATCAGTTTCCTCTCAATAATTGTGACTATAGATATAAAGATAGATATATAGATTGGATTATAGAATTATATAAAGCGCACATCTTCTTGCATATTTAACATATGTATAAGTGAAAAGGAGTCAAATTGTTCACCGATTTCCTAGATCCCTGCTAACATTGTACGCATACTTAAGTTAACGACGGACGTATGTAGATCATAATAAAACTGTAATAACAAAGAATTTCAAACAGCAAATACTTTGAAATAACCTATTTACATAACGTCATACGTTCAAATCGACGAACGTCATATAAAATGTTTTACTACCTATAAAAGTCATATTTCGTAACCCACAGTTGAAGAAAATCACAACTAAGTAAACATTTAGGTTGCTATTTTAAATGCTGACACTATGAATTGATGTTATTTGTTTATCTACTTGCGCGAAGCTAAGTCTGACCGTAAAATTCAAATAAAATCATATCTCCCTCTCTTTTCTTATATCCATAGTTATCTGCAAGAAATTGCCCGATCAAGCGGCCATTTTTATTTTTAAATGTATTTTCGCTTTCATTGTATCCTTGACGAACGAAAAGCACAAATAAATAATTGTGACTTAAACTAAAATATATACACAACACGTGATTCTAGCTGAGATGCAAACTTTTTCAAAACTTCAATCTGCATACAGGCATGTCTGCTCGTTTGGCGGCCGTCATAAAAAATATTTCCCAAAACCTGTCCAGAATAGTAAACAGTTACAAAAGGATTGTCCGTTTTGAATTGGCATGCGATATTTGCGAAGGCAGATGACACACCTGATGGTAAACGGACACTGAAGACTGACGCTTCATATCAGATTATATTTTATACTAGCACGGTATAGTGACTCCAATGCATCTGGTGATAAGCCCAATGTGATTTCAACAGAATATACCAATGATAAATGATTATCTTACGCAAGTAGGGTATTATGTCGGCTTGCTTAAATCATAATAATGTAGTATGTAGTTTTTAAGACGCTTAGTTTAAAAATATTGTCCGTTCAATGGGGATAAAAATATATATGTCAATGAATTTTAAATCTCTGTATGAGAAACTTGATGGCTCTACCAACATTCTTTAGTGTTGTGTATGTTTAAGAGATTCTGATTCAAGGTTAAATAATAAGAGAGACAGGAAGTATGTTATAAATATAGTTATTTATAAATTACCCCACTTCTAGTTCTAGACTTTATGTAACACACAAGTTATAAAAACTCCTAATTACTTTAGCATCGAAAAGCTAAATAGGTGACAAAATATTTACATATGTACCATAAATAAGATTTATTCTGCCGGAATGATAAAATTTAAATTAAATAAAAAATAGATAAAAAAACAATAATAATATTTGACCAAAAGCAAATCTGAACTCTGAACATTTAAATTTAGAATTTATATCGTTGAACTCGCATTTTGAAATTCTAAAACGCTATTTAGAATAAAATTATGCACACATGCAACAGAATGTATTCAAATAAATTTCATAGAATTGCAAAACAAGCGTGGTATAATGCTAATGTCCAATAATATTGCAGTCAACAAAAATTCTATCATTGCTCAACCGCAAGATCTGCGGTGTCATGTGGACACCGGGTAAAACGGAACATTTTAGAAATACGACGCCTGTGAACAAAGGTCGACATAGACTCGACATATCAGCATTTTTTTAAACATACCTGATACAATTATTGTTAACAGAATGGATTTCTTATAGCCTATATTACAGAGAATGTACTTACTAAAAAACTACAAATTGACTTGCCATATGACTTCGATAATCCCTGCCTAATGTCTCGAAGGGAATTTATCTCATTCGCTAAACTATTGGTGTGACGCTGAATAGCTGTATGTTATTCATATATTATAATATTCCTAATTTTAAAGAATTTATAGAGGTTCTAAAATGACAATATGGAGGCGTTTTAATGATGGAGACTATTCTGACCTCGAACCCTTCTCTACGATCCTGGCTAGTCTAATTCTAAAGTTACATGCACATAATGTTTCTATACCAAAGGGTAAAGTAAGTGAAGTAGTGAAGAACAAAATTAAACATAGTAAAATGTATAAAAGCAAGCGTGTGATGGCCTTTTGGTAAACAGACCAAACGCAACTGCCAACATGTTCACGGTGGTCGCGTGTTCAAATTCTAGGGCACACCTCTGACTTTTCGCAGTCATGTATGTATTGATAGTCAATCACCACCCACGATAACGGTAAAGAAAAACATCGTGAGGAAAAGTAGAGATTATCGCATTACGCATACCATAGAGATTTGTAATAATTTCTATGCAAAGTCCACCAATCCGCACTAGGCCAGCGTGGTGGTCTATATGGCCTAACCACTCTCAATCGAACTCTCGATTGTAGAGGAGGCCCGTGTCCTGCTGTGGGATGTAAACTGGCTGACACAAAACATGAATAAGATGGTTTGAAAATTAAATAATGTTGACGTCCTTCCAAACCTAAGCGCGAGGCACAATAATTATGAATCAGCGAAGTAAAAGCCTTCAATAATACGCCTGTCACAGCTTATATGTTAACTGTATAGTGGCAGTTGTTATAATTGATTCCAATTGTGTGTATGGCAAAAACACCGGAAAGCAAGGAAATTCCGTCTAGTCTAGTGGTTGGGTTAATACATGATCGAAGACTTATTATTTCGCTCACAACACATCTGTGTGCGTCAGTCGAATTGGGTGAATTTAAACTAGTACTAAGTGGCACATGCATGTACTTGCCTCGTTTGCCAAAGAAAGTGTCTATTTATTAACCGGACCTCGCGCAAGATGGTACAAGATCAACAATGCATACATGACCGCCATACGAATAAATACAAATGAAAGTTATCTGAGTAATACTATTTTCACTAAGACTATTACCATTTTCTAGCTGATTGATTGTCACCTTCGTCTTAAAGGTATGTGCTCTCTAACGTAGCATACGATGCAAATAAAAAACTAAATTAACTTAGCGCACTATGAATACAGTATTAAGGTATCTGATAAAAAAATATTCTGTGTTTGAATTACTAAGAACAGCACTGTCTGGTGATGGAACGATCCAATAAATAAATATATACACTCAACAGTCGTATAAATGGTCCTAACCCCACACTAAGGTCGAGTCTTGTGTCGTGGGTATCAGAAACTACAAGAGACTTTTCGGTCTTACAAACACCCAGATCCTTAACAAATATCTGTGGATCAGTCGGATATGGCAATCATTATGTATTTATAAATATTATACACATCATATTTTTTTGCCTCATACTTTCACACCATGGTTTTGGTTATAAAACGTTGATGTCGACAGGACCTGGATATAAAAGAGAGAGGCGATCCTAGATGTATCACCGATTTCTAAAAGTTTACTTCGTTGTTTATATAGAAACTACAAGAAATACGTTTTTTATGCTAATGTGATGATCTTTACGACAATCACGTAGAGGAAAACAATAGTAGGAAAGATTAACTGGTCAAATGACCTGGTGCATTGCAGGAAACAGGAAACAATAGACAGCAACTTGTAGAATGATATTGCTTATAACATAAAACTAAGTGCACATTAAAACGTATGTCCTTCTTATATTCACGATGAATTTTTTGATTGTCATATTATGTCATTTTTCCAAAATACACCATGCTCTGTAGGTATTTGTATTACACGAATTAATAAACAAACAATAAATAAACCCAATAGTCACATACATAGTCCTAACCCAACATTAAAATCCAGTCTTGTATTGTGGGTCAGATACTAGGAGAAACTTTTCAGTCTCACAAACATTCAGACCTGAAACAAATACCAGTGGTTTACACAAATATTTGTCTCAGTGTGGGGATCGAACCCGCCGCCTCTCGTTTCACAGTCAGCCTTTCACCAAATGGGCCATGGAGGCTCTCATGTTAGAAGTCTTGCATAAAGCATTTACTGGATAGTTTAAGAGATGCAGTATGACATTGTCTTACAGAAACCGACTTAAAATCGCGACTATGAATACACCATTATATTATGGAAAAAAAAACTTAAGCCTCTGGAGAATCCGTAGTCCGATATGTCAGAAGCCTAGGCAAAGTAAATTTTAAGACCAAAAATCGTAAGATTTACCATAGTAAACCATAGTAATCGTAAGATTTACCTATGGGTGTTGATGACAAGTGGTAATCAACAAGTGTGTTGCTGCCTGGATTTCTGATTTCTTCGCCTGATTGCTCACTATGAGATGCCGTCTAAGCATTTGACAACACTTCATATAGATTATTTGATGGAAATATATGGCCACATAATGTATTAACATTATTTCTTTGATTTTGGCATACGCCATTATGATTAACAACCACCAAAATTAGGTTTCAATCAAAGAATACAGTAAGTATACAGTAAAAGCATTACTGAAAAAAGAATCGCAGTACAAGATACTAATGTTTTGGCGTAGCAAATGAATGTAACTGCATAATAATATTGCTAATGATTTCCACAAGTTATCGTATGTGACATCTTTATAACAAAGATTAACTATTCGACATGCTATGTACTAGAATCATTAAGGATAATTACAATTTCCACTAGAATAACTCGAATATTGTAGGTTTGCTATCAAGGATTTTTATCTTAATCGTGGTTTCACATTTTTTCAAAAATCATTAATATCATTAAGATTACTCAATAACAACATCCGTCATAATTTGAGAGCAAACTCCTCTATGCTTTCAAACATAAATACCTATAGGAGTTTGGTTTCGTATTAAATTGTACGTAAATTAAATGTTGCTTATTTCGGAATCATAATAATAATAATGTAATCATCACCCTTCTATTTTTAAAACGTGACTGGTAAGTAAAAAATGGAATGAAAAAAAAAATATCATCGCTAACTTCCCGTATAATATACAAGTATTATAGTTATTGCGTTCTTTTCGACCGCCTAAGAATGTCTTAATAATTTTGTCATGGTTTCAAAACACGTTACAAAAACAATGAAATCTTCATTTACTAATTTCCATTAAACCTATGTCTGGGATAAATACGATTAATTTCTTACCTATCCCCAGTGAATACGTCATTCAAATCAACATTCATTGGTACAAGTAGGTAAAGCAATTACTACCAACTAGTTTAGTTCTTAGAAATGATGTATCAGACGCTCTGACGTCACAGTACACGAAGCACACGCGCTGCAAGTAATATCAAGAGGGTCGCGAACTTTAACTAGAATGAGATACGCTCCTACATGTACAGTCTTAAACACAATATTATCCATGTTTAGATAATATTATTCCGTCATGTTATAAAAATGTCTGTTCGAAATTCAAAAATGCTAAAAAATACGTAACAATAATAATTGTATTCCCAGTACGATTGCATGTTTTCTGAATTTAAATTATCTCCACTGCTAAGAGTAAAGCTAAGGTATCAATATCAAGTAGGTGGTGAAAGAGAAAGAGAGACGCACCTACACATGTAGTCTCAAAGACAATAATATAAATGTTTCCATTATTACGTCATAACATACCGTTATATGCTTTAAAATGTCTGTTCGAAATTAAAATAAATGAAAAATAATACTTTTTATCTGATATGCAGAAGTTGCATTATTTGTTTGAAATTTAATTTACCTGTTCAGAGGTATGCTATCATTAAAGAGCCTAGACTTGATGGACGTCATAAAGAATAATTACTTGGTTTAACTAATTACACTCAAAGATTCCAAAGTCCGTGTGAACTTGAATACATTAACAAAAACATTGTTAGAAGGCAAATTAAGAGAGTGTTGGAAAAAGTAGATAATATAATTACTATAAAAAACAAATATTGAAAAAGAGATCTAATTACCCGCAGTCCGCAAACTTAAGAGGTAACAACATTAAATCATGAACAACTCCTGTAATATATTAAACTGTGGAACATAATTACGTTACTCTCGAGAGGATCGATTTTCCCATCGAAGCCAATATGTTCAAATAAATAGACTCTGCGTGTAAGTGTACGGAATACATTTTATTTGCACGTGTCACACAACCGGCAGTTTTCCGCCTTATTTATGTTACTATCTTGTTTGTTCATTACATTTTATGTCTATCTTCAAAACGTGCGATTTCAAATCTATAACAAGGTCAGTGCGTTCGTGGTTCGCGTAGATGCTAATAAGATGTCGCACTTTATAGTAACTTCCATATATATTTTTAATAGCCTATAGTATGTCCCACTGCTCGGCAAAGGCCTCCCCGTTGTTATTCAACTTGACCCTGTCCTCGGCGAGCTCTTGCCATTTTGGCTCGAATGCATCCAATTCGTCTTTCCACCGCATCTCCGGCCTTCTGCGTTTTCTCCGACCATTCGCAGGAATCCAGCTTGTAGCCAGCCTGGCCCAACGGTTTGGATGCATTCGAATCATATTGTTCATATGGTTTGAAAATTTATATATTTGTTTCACAAAACTGAATATAAATAAAAAGCCATATCAAATGAAATATTGTTTCAAATAAATAAATGTGTACATTACACGACACGACTTCATCAATGATGTTGGTGAATATGATAAAACCGGTTTATTACTGAGTATCATTTTCCTATAAGGTTTATCGCAGTTGATCCTTAAACTTTCGCCATGTTGCATCTAGGCTTTATATTTTGTAGTCTTAACATTTCTAGTGTGAAATTACAAAATCTTTCAAAAGTCAGAAGAAAGAAAACATTACTTAATACAAATGCAATTATAACAAACTCTTTTAGAATATTGTAAAATATTGCTCGCATTGACGCTAATAGGCGACGATTAAAAGTTGTCTCGTTGGGCGACAGCCAGTACCCGAATTTACATATCATAGTACAAGTTGTAATTAAGTTTTGGACAGGAAACTTATTGTCTTTTAGGCTAGCTCTTCGGCACATTACTTTACTAGTTTCTACTCGTGGTTTCATTTGACTAAAATGGGATTCTTTTTCCCGCAAAATATACTAGCCTAAACTAAAAATATTGAAATATTATTTACGGATTTTATCACGGATTTGGTTTAATTCAAAAATATTGGTCAAACAGTATCTATTCACGACAATTAATTTTAATCTGTACTTATTAACTGAATAATAAATATACAGCTCATTGTATTACTGGTACTGGTAGGTCTCTCATATGTGAGAGGCGGCCTGAGTCTGTTTCACCTACCAAACAGCAGTATAAATGCACTGTTTTGTTTCGGTTTGAAGGACATTGTAGCCAGAGTGCCTACTAGACATATTGAGATTTAACATCTTATGTCTTAGGATGGCGAGCGCAGTGGTATGCCAAAGCATTGCCTTGTAATCCATGGTGTGGTTTGGCTTTGCTATTGAATTTTAACGGTTGTTTCGCTTAGGCGCACATCTCGCTATTCATCTGTATCTGTATCAGCCCATATACGTCCCACTGTAGTTCACGGGCCTACTCTACAATCGAAAGTACGATTGAGAGTGGTTAGGCCATATAGTCCACCACGCTGGCCTAGTGCTCGCTATTCATAGTAATAACAAAATCTAACGTAAAGCGTAACCTGCAATTGTAAAGCGTAAATTTTCTTAAATAAATAACTTAAAATAATCAATTTAGATTCTCACAAAATCTAATAAATGAATTAAATACTGTACAAGAATCCTAGTTATCGTATATAGGTATTTCTAGAATTCACTGTTCTATAAGATATTGTTACAAATCCCCGTATTGCTAATTGCTATTAAGGTTTAAGTAATAGTATTTATTTCTACCAAAATAACGTTCGTCAACTCATTCTGCCCCAATTTATGAAAGACATCGTTAAAGGAACAAGTTTTGAATACAGAAATGTAATTAACACTGTTAATGGATCTTAAACTTTAAACAGACAATTAGTCGATGACGTTCGAAATTTTACTCATACCAATTACCGAGCAAACATTCAAATGTATTTTGGGATTGATTAATTATGTTATAGCCTTGACAATGCCTACTGTATCGTATTATCTTTGAGAATTAGATTGTTAAATATAGTAATATTCGTATTTAATTGTGATAATTTCGGTACGAATATAAATGTAAAGGTCTCATTAAACAGTATATTTTATATTCTACTTTAAATTGGAATAAATTTATTTCACAGGAACCAATATTTAATAATGACTAATAAATATATTTTGATTTGAGATTGTATTTTTCTATTTACCTATATGTTAGTATATTAACGCATACAATAATTTTGAAGGCGGTACCTACGTTTTTCTACCTCTTAAAAATAAAGGCAAAGGAAACCTATGTAAGAGCTATGTTGGGGTATAAGTGTTTATGAACTGCTCCTTGCGGTTTCATTGCATGTTGCAATTAATCGATTATCCACAGCGAACTATTTAATCACACGGCAATCTATTTCAAGTTGTAGACCCACGCAGTAGGATATTTTGTACACAGATTTTAGATATAGCTCGATTTAGGAAGAGTACCATGGTCTCAAAATATTAATAATTGGTATTGCACCGTTTATAGTTAGTTTTTAGAGATTCTTACATTTATAATGGATCGCATACTATCAACAATACATCAGATTATGTGAAGGTAGTCTGAACGTACGGTATTGCAGACTTATACCAAACCCAAGTCCCACTTCAACCAACCTACCTACCTATCCACTTAAAAGTCATCCGTGGAAACATTACAAATGAGTAAAATGGGTAAGGCCTTTCATTTATCATTTGTATAAACAAGACCTCACAAATTAATCATAATTTAAAATATAGTTACAAAGAAGTTGCTGCAATGTCTACATTAAAAAACCTTCAGAGTACAAGTAACTTGTCTTTAGTAGAATAATATTACAAGCGCAACGCCGCGGTAAGTGCAATTTTTACGAGCTCCAACTGTATGTCTCTCGAGATTCGTTTTTATAACATTTGCTAAAGTAAATAAAATCACTATTTCAGCACTATTGAAAGTTTCATGCGACTGGGAACAGATGTGAAGTTATTTCGGAAAATCTCGTACACTTTTAACATAAGCGAATGCGTTGTTTTATGAAAATTGTTTGCTATTTACTAGATGCGTATCGAATTTATGTTGATAATTTTGAAATGAGGTATTTTTGTTAAAAATATTGCGAAGCCACGAAGAAAGCTCATTATGTTATAAATATTTTGTATTATCATTAATTTGGCGCAATCCAAAACAATATCTAATTGTCATGCCAAAAAAATATCATATTTATTGTAATGCTATTATAAACACTATCATTCTAATAAATCAGCCTTTACTCCCCACCGACAATATGAATATTATTTACGTGACCACCAGTGTGTTTTTTTCCCTGCATTATTCATATTCATTAGTCGTCCATTAGCAGGTGGATGGTCCTCAAATTATACAAGCTGAGCTGGCGATAGTGAAACTGCATGAGTTAGCGATACCGGGCCTGTTTAAAAGGGGCGTAATCTACCCAGTCATTTCACCTTTATCGAGATGTTTTTATCTATTCTCTTGGAAATGTGTTTTTATCAAGTTCTCAGGAAAACATATTTTGCTAACGTTATATCTGTGCCTATTTGCGTATTATGGGGTATTAGAGGTGCGTTAATGATTACGTGAAATTATACCGTAACATAATGATAATATATTTTTAGAATCGTTATGATTTTTTCTATATTTCCCCTGCTCTCCTTTTGATTTGAGATTCATGCATGCTTGCGAAGCCACAACTTTGTAATCACTACTATTTTAGTTAATCCAAGACGCACGCCAATTCTCATTTCGATCGCATAAAAAGCAGTAGGACATTTAGTTGGCTCTCGTGTTCCATACTTTGTATAATCATATGTCCTATGCGAAAGGAATCAATTGAGTGGTCTGGCTTAACAGCTTCGAGTGGCGAGATATAATCGTCTATCGCTACTTGGTAAACAATCAGCATGTCATTGCACTCACAAACAGGTAAAGTAACTTTCCCGTGCCCGTATAAAATAATCAGTATAATTTCAGCCACCATTTATCTACTGTCGGGTGTCGACATAGGCCCTTTCTCTATCACATTATTTTATCACGGTACAGCGCCGATCTCATACATAATTTTCCTTGAAATTTAATAGTGTTATCCATCCATTTAGCAGGTGTTATCTTGGTCTCTTTGGGCTACTATTTTGTTACCATTTTGCTCAAACAACAGACTTTTCATATGGTCAAGTATCCATATAATTGTCGTTGAAATAACTCCCTTATAGCAATTGTATGCCTATTTGTCACAAAACTATATAAGTATGTACATACAGTACGTGTTAAAGTGATTTGAACTTGAGTTTAGTGATACGTCCAAGTGAATGTCTGGCTATGAGCCATAAGGACCTAGGTTGGATTCTCAAGGCAGAATATAAATTATTATTCATCCCGTTTATGTTTTCCTAGACCATAACTATGAAAAAGTATTTGCTATATGAAACACATCTCATATTACGTAAGGGTTTGTAACTATGAGAAAAAATATTTGCTATATCAAATACATCTCAAATTGCGTGAAGGTTTCGCAAAACCTGAAAAATGAGGTTAAAATCATACAATTATCAATCACAAATATTCCAAGCCTATCAACGGAATTGGAAACAACGGAAGTTGGCTAATTAAAGCACAATTCCGATATTGACACATCACGAGTGGCAATCGCGGATTAACGAACATTCTCCAATTATACCTGTACACAACCCGCCATGTACCCAGTTATTCACACAAGTTGACGACTTTAATTGTTAATTAACGCCATTGAGTCAAAGGGGAGTCAATAGTAGGTACTTAAATATGCCTGCAACAGCCTCCGTGGCGCAATTGGTTTGGCGGTTGTCAAACGAGAAGCCACGGATTCGATGAATTCCAAGACAAATATATGTATGCGCTACGTGTATTAGCTGCGGGTCTGGGTGTTTGTAGACCGTAAAGCCTCTCGTAGTTTCTAATACCGACAACATAAGACTCGTATCTAAATGTAGAGTCAGGACTCAAAAGTATGCATGTATGATTGTTGGGTGTATTTATTTATTTATAAACTACGAAACTCACGTCCGTATCTCTTAATCGGTAGGATGGTCGGAGGTCGGTAGTGATGCAAGTAGTGACAAAGTATATCCGGATTCAATTAGACTAGCAAGAGGTAAACTTGATATCTTGATGTTGGATATTCTATATGTACAGCTTTATTTGTATGTGATTGTATGGTATGATATTCTAGCCATAATTAATGTAATATTATAATAAGTTTTACCTTCAGTCCCGCCACAAAATGCGTCATAAATCATTATAAAATGTAATAACAAAATGTTCAATTTAAACAAAACTCTAGCCCCGCAAATCCGAACAAAATCATAAAATATTAAAATGATTAACACAATGGAAATTGCGTTTCGTTTAGCTGTAACTACTTTAAATGGATTTGTTCGTTTACATTTAATCCAATATCAATGATAATCGATTAAATATAATAAAAAAAATGAAAAACAATGTAAGTATACGTATTTCGGCATTATTAAAACAGGAATTATTGTTGAGATCATTATCACCCAGATAACCCTACTACTAATAAGTATATTAAGTTAGATATCTCTAGCAAATATTTTATAATACGTTTTTGTTTCACAAGAAACCTTTCAGGTACAATACAGGTCTTCAAAAATTCGATGATTCCCACTTTTGTGCATTTTCCAACATAAAAACGATCCTTTATTTTTACGTAGAAATATGCATTATTCAGTTTTATTAAGAAAAATGTATAACATGTCAGAATTGTCCGTCTACGTAAAAAAGTTAAGAAATATACATTCAATAATATATTAGAAGTGGTCCTAACAGGAGATCATAAAATAAGAAATATCAAGATTTAATGAGGTAAATAATTCACACCTTGTTAAGGAAAATTGTGTTAAGAAAATCTTTATCTACATTATGATCGTCGTGGTTGGAGTAATAAGGAATACCACACCATTGCGACTTGTTTAATAAAATAACATAAGTATATTTTTACTCGGAAATATTGGTTATATGAAACAAGTATTTTTAATAACACAGTGTATGTGTTACTTATAAAATATATATAAAAACACAAATGTAGTAAAAATACTCATACTTATAATCCGGTATTAATTAAAATACCGCACAATTTCTGATATAAATACTAAATCAAATATTTCCGCATAAAACAGTTAAAAACTAAGGCAAGGTTATACGGTCGATGCCACGGTCACTGCATCGCATACCTACTCGTACTACAAACTTACTAAATCCGACGCTTCCTACAATTCTCGAATACTTAACAATTACAGCAGCGAAAAAAATACAACTGCTATGTGAAGGTGCTACAGGCTAACAAGCCAATTACAAAACTTTCACTTCTGCGACCAAATAAACGCAAAATCGCACCATCACTCATTCAAATTATTTTATTATGGTACAAAGGTGCAAAATCGTGTTAAATAGATTTTTGTTCTGTACAGCCATGTCCCATGAAATGCATACAATAATTTATGATCTTTGTTTACGACAACATTTGTAAATGGTAACTTATGCACTCATAAATTGCGTTTGTGGTAGAAATACACAAAATCTACAATCAGCTAGGAAGAGAGCTAGGAAGGGAGGAGAGAGGGACTAGAAAGAATGTTACGGTTTTAATAAATATTGGAGTATCTAATATAAAATTCTAGATGAATGTCAGGTCAAAATGTCGGGAGCAAGCAAAGTAGAGAACTATAATATCTGCCTACCCACGACATGTGGACTGTACTGACTGTATCAACCCATATATGTCCCACTGCAGGGCACAGGCCTACTCTACAATCGACAGTACGATTGAGAGTGGTTAGGCCATATAGTCCATCACGCTGGCCTAGTGCGGGTTAGCGGACTTACATACCATAGATATTCTTATAAATCGCTACGATATGTGGTCATGACAGTGATTGCTGTATGAAAATCTCATTTAAACTTGTAGGATTAACTTTTACTGCATGACATGGCAAAGATACACAAAAATTTGGCTACCAAAATATTAATTCAACGTTTTAAATAACAAATTCGTCATGAATAACCTAATGTTCTGTCAGAGGCTGCGTCATCACTTGTTGCTCAAAATGTTTACTCCCAAATAGCATCAGCCACGTGTGTTTGACGTCATGCAAGCGGCCGGTATAAAATTATTACCAAGTTGACGTGTATTTGAATTGGTCTGGCGTAGTAGCTAATCAATAAATATCTACGATACTTTGATCTAAGGTGTGTTGCCGGTCTCTCAAAATGCATAGGAATGAGAAACATAAGATAGAATGAGGGAAGATTTATTGGGTCTCCAAGCATCGCACATCAATGAAACACAACAAAATATTACTTAATATCGGTCTATGCCTAGTATAGTCCAAGACACATATAGTGCAGCTGCTCTACTTTTTTTATTTTCAAAAGTATTTTCAGAAGATTCCCAAACGGCTCTAAAACCAATACTCAGCATACGTACATCGCGTCAAATCGCAATCACATAATCGCGCACGCTCGCGCCGCCTTCCCTCTAACGAAAGCCTATGGGAAACGATTTGCACAATGGCGGTGCATGCGTTTATTACGCGGCATGTGCATTACTGCTCATTACTCGGTTGCATGGGTGCACACCCGCGCATTATCTATTGTCCCAGTAACGTCGGCTGTTTCGACACCGAACCCTTCCGGAATCCAATCAGATATTACTTTATGTGTTTGTAAATGTTTTGGAATATTGTTTTTCAGCTACCAACCTACTAGCGCAGCATAGAATGGCTACCTGCGAGGTGGGAAAACTAGAGGCAAGTTTCTGGAATCAAACCTTTCCCGACTTAATTTTTCCGCTAACTTGAAAACCGGCATAATTTCAATTATTTCCTTTAGTATAAGCGAATGGGCATTAAGAACTGAGATTTGTATCTATCTCCAAGGGTAATCATTGACCAAAACTTTAAACTTTCCATTTATAAGAAATTCTGAAAGCTACACTAAATGCTTGATTGAGCTCTGTCTCTCCATCCTACAACTTTACTATTACAAAAATCCACAACATCAAATATATGTGTAAACATTTTTACCCCATTAATGTTCGCAAAAAAGCAAAATCCTGCATTAGCAGAGATTCGTACGGAGCCCACATAAGAATGAGGAACACGCGATGATCTCTTTAGGCATTCAGCGAAACAATGGATGAGCACTCGTTCGGAAGATAACATCTTGATCGCTCTGTCATTAGTTGAAGCGTATATTTTTCTCTTGCCACGAAAATGTACCATTACAAATGTTTATCTTGTAGTGCTTGTTACATCAGAATTAATCTCTTAAAGATATTAACGAAGATAAGAAGAATGTTTTGATACGGTACAAAAAACTATAAAAAATATAGTAATATTCTATTTGCCTTTGATATTAATAGTTTATAATTGTTGAAATTATATTATATACGAGTATATATGTATTAATTTTGAATTACAACAGTACCACCCACAGGGCCTTCATTCTCTAGAAATCACTAAATTGTATTAGTCTTGTTATTTGTTTAGTCCATGGTTCACGAAAGTAATAAAAACCAACATGAACAGGAGGTTTTGCAAGCAAATAGCACAACGGTAGGTAACATATTGCGTAAGAAATATTGGGAATCTTAACATACTAATACAAAGATACCACAAAATCTTCGTCATCAACAATAAATGCCATTTATCATCTACCTATACATATTATAAAATGCCGTTTATACAACAGTAGTAGTTTTATAATGTACTTCGTTTTAAATCTCATCTATGTCAAGCAAAACAAACATTAAAAGTTGGAGGGAGCAGGATACTCATACTTTAAAAAGAAACCTCGAACTCCTTTTAGAAAAACGAGCATATTACAGTATCGAAGATTTTTTAAATGATAAATTTTAGCAAACAATTGTAATTAATATTGAAATAAGTATAATTTTGATTTTTTTTTAATAGTTTAAGCATAATAAGAAGGTAAATTTGATGATAGTATTATGATATATTATTTGTTTATTAAGTCTTAAATAAGATATTTTTTTTTATTTTAAGTAATATAGTTATAAGTTTTAAATATTTGTACGCCATTAAGGCCAAACATGATAGATCTGCTTTTTTATATTTGAACACCTTGCATGCTCTGTATGTATACTCATGTTTGACAAATAAAGATTTTGATTTGATTTGATTTGATTAAGTATTCAATATTCGCAATTACGTACACAAAGCGTATCTCCAGCATCTTAACAAGAACTGACTTAAGCAAATGCTCACGTTCTTGGATCCCTTATTAAAAAGGCAATTAACATAGGAAGAAGGAAATTCTAGGTATGTACATAAATACTTTACTGGAAACAGTTTCTTGTATCGTCATTTTCACCGTACTTAACTTGTTAGAATATGTATCACTACTTATTTATTTGCATAAAGCCTACTACACACAAAACCCTCCCACCTATATATTATTTACCTATGTCGGTAACTTTTTGTCGGCGGGCAGTTGGGAAAATTTGTCGGTGAAATGGCAGAGGCTCGGCAAGAAAAAAAAATTGATTTTGTTGTGTCACTGGGCAACTTAGCTGAGCATTTTCATCGCTGAGATGGCACCAGCTGTCGCCGGACAACACGGGCAATGCGGGCGCTTGTTGCCGACATGATTCTTTTATTATACACATGAAAAGTGATAGAGCCACGCTGTTGTCTGCCCATTTATGCTAAATGACTTTGCATATAGGGGCTGGTTCCTCCGGGGCTAATTGAAGCGATAAATTTTGCTTGTTTGACGGGCATATGCAAAAAAATACCACATGATTGTCAGCGGGTTGGCGGCTTTAGTGTGTAGTGCGCTTTAAATGTGACTTGCGACAAGTGACAACAATATCATTGGCGATGCGAGATAGCAATATCATATCGGTTGACAGTTTTATGTCGGCATGATCTGTCTGTGCACGGGAGGAAACCAAAAGCTACCGAAGCAAGTTGATTATGGATATACAAGTATATTGTTTTAAATACCACATAAATTATTAGAAATAGCTCTACTTTGCAGATTGCCTCATGACATCTTCCTTTACCGTTTAAGTGCCTAAGTCATATAACTCCGTAAAGAATCTGATGAGTTCGGACGTTCGAATTCACGACTACCATTTCGTCAGTCCGGCTCGTTACAACAGATACTCTGAATGTAGGCAGAAGTGACATTTCCTAAAGTACTTCGCAAGTGCCCAAATAACTTTCGATTACACGTGTTTATGTAAGTTATTCACATAACGTACTCGAAGTAATGATTACATGTGCGTAAACAATAAGGAGGAAAATCTCTGATGAGAAATGGGACAGTTTTTCATCGGCCGTCTTATTATATGGAGAATACGTGAGTAGTAATTGTATTTTCTTTTTGTTTTGATCGTTTTCTGTCTTTGTTAGGTGTTGTACGTGCTTTTAACTTTGCTACATGGAACATTTTATATTACTCTATACATTTTTATATGCTTTCAAGAAAAAATAACCGCAATGTTTTTTATTTATTTTTAGGAAGACTTACAGAATACTAAAAATATTTAAAGAACTTAAATATAAAGTAACCATATTGCTAATTACAAGGCAACACAAATAATTAACAACTTAGAACACCATTTAACAATGGAATAATAAAAATAAAATAGAATAAGCATATCATGACAATAACAAAAATAACGTCCTGTAAAAGTGCCCCTGATAGCTTATTTGCAAAAACTGAACAAAAATAATAATCAATTATAAAGAAGGGCTAAACGGAATGAAGAAAAATAACACAAAAACAACAAGATTTAACAAATAATTTTGTTGGTCATCAATGAAAACTACGAGTAAATAGTATATTTCCCGGTGAGGGGTGGTTATCTCTTAGCCGTCGACATAATTTTGTCGGCGTACATTAAACGGATACACACAAACAGAAACACATATTATACACATATACATGGAAACGTGACGCACTTGCGTTGATCGCTATGACGTATTTTCCACTATTGTATACAGTTGCCGCCCAGTATGAGAAAATAATGACTTATTACATAATTAGCGTGTCTAAACAATCAACAATGTTGTATATTGCATGAATATGATAACCTCAGTGGCGCAGTTGGTTGGACGCCAGCTAGAAAACATTATGCCGCAGGTTCGATTCTAGACAAATATTTATGAAATCCACAGGTATTTGTATCTAAATATTTCTGACTTATGAGACCGAAAAGTCTCTCGTAGTTTCTGATACCCACGACACAAGAATCGGTCTTAGCGTAGAGTCAGGTATATGTATGTGACAAATGAGTTTATTTAATAAAGATGAGTTTAAATGTTCGTTTGATCAACATAGTCTGTGAAACATTGGTCGTTAATGAGTTTTACCAAAATAGGTATTAATTTGGAAAAATATGATAAAGTTCTCACTATCAGTACTCACAATGACTAACCTTATGCAAATAAAAAATGCAAAATGTTCTACCACGTCAATCCGGAACATGAATATAAATATACTATAATATTCGAAGCACTGATATCGGTAAATAGTAATATAATGATACAAGACTCGAATGGTCAATGTAAATGACCAATGCAATTTAAACAACCCATATATTTGCAGCAATTATTGTCCTTGTAAAATTACAAGTTAAACCGGTAGTTAGCATTTGTCTCAAAGCACTAAATACCTGTAGTTTCAAGTTTGAGCTAAATTGTTATATAGATATAACCCATACTTATATCGACAAAACTGAATGGCGAGACGAGTATGCCGTCGCTTCAGGGTATAACAAAACCAAACTACATCTTGAAATACAAAGCAATGCTTGGCATTTAAATGCGCTCGCCATCTTGAGATACAAGAGGTTAACTCTCAATATGCCCAGTAGTTACACTGGCTACCATGTCCTTCAATCCGATACACAAGAGTTAGTACCAATATTGCCTTTCTGATCATTTAACACAAGTCTATTGCTGAGACGGCAAACAATCGTTACCATAATTTGGCACAAATTCTACAACACGTTTTAGATATAAATAGTATTACACATCTCGGACACGTAAATCTGCGATAATTATCGTGAAGGGCGAGTGAGTCGCCATATCTATATTATTATATATATTATGTATCTTATTATAAAGAGGAAAGATTTCATTGTTGGTTGCATTGAACAGGTTCTGAACCTACTTGACAGATTTGAAAAAATCGCATTTTACATTATCCCTGATGAACACAGGCGACAGAACATTTTCAAATAAGTATTGGAATGTATTTTTTTTTTCTTTATAAATACACTCAACAGTCACATACATAGTCCTCACCCCACACTAAGATCGAGTCTTGTGTCGTGGGTATCAAGAACTCCGAGAGACTTTTCGGTCTTACAAACACCCAGACCTGAAACAAATACCTGTGGATCACACAAATATTTGTTTTGGTGCGGGGATCGAACTCGCGGCCTCTCGTTTCACAGCCGGTGTCTAACCAACTGCGCCACGGAGGCTGTCCAAAGAATTCAAGGTATTGTTTGGTTTTGCTACTGTTCACGATGCTCGTCTCGCCATGTATGTGTAATGTACTTGTACTTGGGCGGATCCGAGCTGGACCGCTAGTTTAGAATAAATCAAAACCCATTCAAATCTGAACTAATAGTTTAAAAAAGCCATGCAGCAAAAAAATATACCACACTCATTTTACTGACCTAATCATGAGAGTGGTCATTAAAGCAATTGGATGACTATTAACCAATCAGAAAACTTAATATTAGTCCATATAAGTCACAAGAGAAAAGTAGACGTATAATTTACAAATAGTGTCAAGTTATTTGCGAAAGGATAATAGCAGCAAATTCTAAGAATGTGGCACAACCACCGCCCATAGTGGTTATTGTATAACAACAATTTGATTAGGAAACATTCCGTTCGATATCTGTTTACTAAAACTCTGATTAAGTTCATATTTTTTTATATTATAGGGGGTAAACGACCATAGGGTCCCCTGATGGTAAGTGATAAGGCTCATGGACAGTAGCAAAACCAAGCAACACCATGAATTATAAAGTAATGTTTGGTATTCTACAGCACTCCCAATCCTGAGACATAAGATATTAAGTTTTAATATGTCCATGCTCTTCAAACCGGAAAACAAAACAGGGAAATAAATACAAATTGTTGATCCAAATTCAACATGAATTTACAAGCATAAAATTATTTTTTGGAGTTTTAATAGGTTTTGATAAAATCCGATACACTAATACTTAATGATGGGAGGCAATTATGGTTAAAACATCGTAAAGTAACTTAACCCTTCCTAACTTTAATTGGTATCATCAAATTAAACTATCAAGGACGTAAATTAACCTCAATAACCTAAATAGATAATGACTAAATTGACGTTGTTCCACTACGTTGAAAGATTGCTCCAATAAGGAATGCAGAATTGTCGATGGTATGTTGTTATGGGAACGAAAAAACACGATTTTGTTTATGCCACCTGATATAAACAAAAGTAGGAAAGTTATACGGCATCTCAACGGGCTTAATTAATTTATAAAAATATTTTGCATCTATTCTACCTGTATGATCGTCAAATCTTTTTGAAATGCATATCAACTATCTTATTCAAGATAATTTATTGTGTCTAAATCAAATATGCTTTCACAGATAAAGAAAACATTATCATTAGAAACACAAGCCAAGTAGAAATCAGTTAGTCACACATTGGAAGAAGCAACCTCGATGGCAAAAAGCGTTTTCTTGTCGTCACCTCGTATGAGATAGCAACGTGCGAAATTAAAACCCCTCACTCAGCATTTAGACGGCTCTAGAAAAGTATTTAAATGAAAATGTATAGAGAAAGTCTCTGGCGGAAATGAGGTTCTTTCAGCCGAAGCTCATTCCACTTCTGAGTGTTTCAGAAGTCCAAGCTTTACTTTTTTAAGTTTCATTCGCGGCTTTAGTTTTGTGTGCATAAAATTAAAATCTAGTAAATGGCCAATGTAAATCGGTCTCGCGACGTTTCTACCGCCTCTGGCCTTTGCGTGAAATAATTTCGTGCAATAAATTACTTTTCTCCATTGAGTCCGCGTCACGTTATTTAATTTGCGGTTCTATTCTTAGCTTTATTATTTAATTGTGACCTCCGTTTTGCTGTTGTTTATTAATAATGTGGGTCCTTGTGGCCTTTATTCTACGCATTCGACTTAATACCGTCCCAGTTCATTCATTTTTTTCAATTAATGTATTGATTCCGAATTTCAAAAGTTAAAGTATTTCTTTAAATTATCTACGGGAATTTAAAATAAAAAAGGTGCGTAATATGTAAGCGATATTATTAAAGAATAGCCAATACTCGGTTAGTTGTTGCCGTACTCGGGGTACAGTACCACAATAATTTTAATAATGCAGATACGAAACACTCTCAGATTCACAATTTAACTACACTATTAACGGTTACGTATTAACTGCATGTCAAAATAAAAACTAGTGTATTTTATCTTGATACACATCAAAGTACTTATTTGAAGCATAAAATACAACAATTATGATGCATGTCAAGTAGAAAATAGCATGAAATGTCCGTCATATTTTTATTAGACTTTGTTATTTTTCCCTCGGTACCTTGTAATGCTGAAATGAATTAGACCGTCAACTCATTGGTCACCTACAAAATATTTGACATTGACTGGACGAAGCACAATGGAGCGGGTACGACAATACTAAATATGACAGTACGCATCAAAATATGTTGACTTTACTTTTCGTTCGAGTGTGTTTGGATGAACAAATATGTCGAAAAAATGTTTCCTTGTAAGTTTTATCGACAGTTGGTGTCAAAATAGACATACAGAGAATATAATATGTATTAAGGTAGTTTCTAAACCAGTATGGTGAATGGTCACATGCAATGGCTAAAATTCGGTGCCCCCCCGTGATTTGGAACTCGTTAACCTGTCCATCATGGTTGTTTCCGAATTGCAGTTACTATGTTAGACATCCTTTGGGTCCTTTGAACTGGATATACGCTGACTTAATAATCAATATTTATTTTCTTTTAATAGTAGAGTAGATTTAAGGTTGGTGTTGGTACCTGTTATAGTTTACGATAAGAATAATTACTTCTCAATAGTTCAAACATTTTCGAAGATCCTTTAAAACTCGCTAACGCTTCAATTCTAGACTTCCTTGCTCCATATCTGATAATCATTACTTATTCCTAGGAGTATTGTATATGAAAAGATAAAATATGTCAATAAAGGGCCTAAAATGGGTACCTCGTTCAATATTACGTCTACCACATCACCGCTAACAATTTAGCAGTTAACTGTTAACTGGTCTTACGTGTCGAATGTCAAGTACATGAATATGTTATAACTGAAATATTAACTAATAGCGTGTGGGATACTAAATCAAAGTCAAATTTGTTAGCGTCAGAAATCCTTCACAATTACTTGCAAGTTTTTGATTCATTGAAAATTGGGACATAACTCCTTATGTGTAGTATTTTGGTTAGGCCATTTAGTCGTGATTCATAAAGTTGTGCTGGGTAACAAAAAAAGATATAAATTGTTATTTAACAGCTTAGTTGTTCTTGTCTAACGCACATATACTATGTATTTTGAACCGCTAAGTCCGTGGTTTAATTCGGAAGTCTAACCATCTGATTTTTTGATAATTTAGGCGTTAATATATTTTTATCGTAAGAACTATTTGACGACAAGGAATGATAATCCAGGCGAAATGTAATTACATATTATTTAACTCTTCGAAACGCATAATTGAAATAAAAGTTACGTAAATACTAATACGAAATTTTAGCTATATAGTAAGAAATAATGGAACGCAGAGCTAGATTTCTTATAAGTTTCTTAGCTCTACTTCATATTCTACCGACCAGGAATAAAACCCATCATTCCACAGTTCCTAGCCTAAAGCCACTAGCAATGAGAAGACTAACTGAGCAAGATATACCACCGCATGAAATTCCTATAGCGTGTTCGATTGCGGTTGACTTACTGTCTGGAATCGTATTGCGACATCGTGGCTTTCATACCAGCTGTGGCGTCTTCCGGAATCCACATCGGTTCATTCTTTATACCATATGGTAAGGGTATCGAATTATTTTTCATAATACTGAACTTATGTATGAATTAAGTATAATTTGCCATAGATCTGACAAAGGAGCAGGCAGCTCTCCTGATGGTAAATCACCACGGCTCTTAAATATTGCATGATGCTACCATCAGCTACAAAATGTGAGGATCACATGTGCGTACCTCATCTCCGGACGTTCCCTAGTAAAGGAGACGATTGATAGTTCGTTGACAATGTTTATCCACTATAACTCGACAGTTTCAGCTGTTCCAATTTGGCATGACATAATTTTCCAAGAAACTTCTTAAATGTCATTTATAATAAGCGTATTCTGACAATAAAATGAATAAATAAGCATTTTATTACTTCTTGTTTTTCAAGCATTTTACGTCAATAATAATTAATTACATACAGCAAAAATAATAATATGATTTTATTTACTGACAGGGAAATATTAGGCACATATTAAATTATGAACTAATAAGTCGAAATCTTTCATAAATTATGGTGCCTACTGCATATCACTAGAATAGAAGTTACTATAATATGAAGTGCGTAGCGGCCTGTTGGTAAAGGACCAGACGCGGCTGCCAACATTTTCAGGGTAGTCGTGGGTTTAAATCCTACCGCACACCTCTGACTTTTCGGGTTCATGTCTGTATTCTTTGTCAATCACCATGCGCTATAACGGTGAAGGAAAACATCGTGGAAAAACCTGCATACGATAGGGATTTTTAAGAATATTTATGGTATGTAATGTCCGCCAATCCGTATTAGCCTAGCTAATACTCTCGATTGTAGACGAGGTCTGTGCCCTGCAGTGGCATATGGATTCAAAAAACACGTGCCAACTTTCCACCCTTATCAGTCATCTAAAATTGGTTTTAATACCAATACACCAATTCTATGACTAATCGACGTAGCCACTTATGCTTTTAATTAAAACCTTTACGCAATAATTTGTAGTTTTAATTACGAGTTGTCGACGAGTCACAGTCAATTATTTACAGGTGAAAATTAGGTTCATGGGGTAATTTCTTCGAAAAATTCTTTTTTGTATTTTAGAAGAGATTGTAGTCAACTATATTATTTATTGATTTTATTACAATTAGTCTGAGATAGCATACGTTTAGATATATTTTCTAGTAGAAAATTATGGTGGCAAGTTTACTTTTTATACAGTCTAAATTTTTTGTCGTAGTTTCAAAATTTTTACTCTTATCATTGCACATACCTAAAGTAAATACATTATGTATCTATCCATTCATAATAACACTGTCCACTATACTATGAATAAAACAAAAACAGATAAATCTACATATCTCTTAAATTTTGAAATTAATACATGTCTATAACCAGGAGCCCCTAGCATTACCTAAACGACACACGATCCAGCGGAGAGCTTTCTTTTAAGGCGTTTTCACCGAATTTCCTCGCCGTGACATCGATAAAGATCATACACAAGCACATCCGTGCCGGCGACACTTGAGCGCAGGGCTGTCTCGTCTGAGATAATTTCAAAACTAGAGTACGGAAACTATCACAATATTGGTTAACGGTGTAGACTAAATGAGCAAAACTAGAATACGGAAAATATCACAATATAAGAACGGGGTAGCCTAAATAAGTTGTGAAGCCCGTGGTTGTTGGTATTAGGTTTGATTTCTGTTTTGGGTATACAGCTTTCGTGTTTTTTACGTGAAAAACCTTTTGGTATGTGATTGAATAATTTTGAGAAGAGTATGTAAAAAAAATCGCCAAGTGATAAATTCGTAGACTATTTTAATTTTTGAAATATATTTTTTGAAAGGTGTCTTCTAATTAATATGATTATTACACAAAATAATACTTACAAAGATTTATGACAATCATAAACGCAACCATCTCCGGTAATAAAAATAAAACTCTTAATATCCATACGCAGCGGTAGAAGTTGTTATTTTCCTTATCAAGTCTTACAACTATTTTAAGAACCAACTAAGTAGGTTAAATTCCGAAATCTGAAACACTAGCAACCCTGATTGAACACTTGCGCCAAAAACCTACAGCAATTTTCAACCTTGATACTTCGCTACTGAGTTCTATTTTGTTAAACAGAAATGATGTCTCAAAATTTGCATGCACTGCATGCTCGGGCAAGCAACTCGCCGCTTTATTAACCTGACACACTTGAGGACAAACAAACAGACGAATTTAATTGCGATGCGACTCACGCCGTGCAACGGATGTACTATTATGCTTTTCTGATAGCCTGGTACCTACATCAAGGTTAAACGGTGCTCCATTGTTTGTTTTATGGCATAATTGCGCTGTTTATTGTTATTGATAGTGTTTTGTTTATTACTTAGAGAAAGGCTTGTGATTTCGTGTATTGGGAAATCGGGTTTGTGTAATGCCTGTCTGGCCTGGGGAATGAACTAAGGACCTCACGATTAATAGTTCAGAAACGCTACCACTAAACCTGTAAAATTTAATTTAACATCAAAATAATCTAAAAGTCTAGATTGCCTCGGTGGCGTAGTTGAACTGCGGTATGAAAATAAAACTGAGGTCTCGGGTTCGGATCCCAAGTCGGGCGAAGTGATGGAAATTTTTTCAATTCATCATCAGCTCGGAGCCAGGAATTTGTGCCTGATATGGCGATAGGCTCGATAGAGGGAACATCGTGAGAGTGAACATTCAAAGCGAAACGTGTGGCAAGTATTGGTTGCTACCAGCACGTCTGCTTACCCCATTTGGGAAAAAGGCGTGAGTTTATGTATGTCTATATGCAGGTATATACGATATTAAGTTCATAAACTATTTTTTGCAGAAGCTTTTCGCTATTAGCTCGTTAAACGTGTCTATAAAAATCTACGTAATAGTTTACGCTAAAAATATACTCTCATGAATCACGTATTGATTTATTCATTGTTATTTATGCGTGTGCGAACTCTTTGATTTGGCGTTTATTGCGTAAGCACTAAATTATAATGAAACCGAAATTCTCCTTTGAGATGTTTCTCTAAAGGATAAACAATTTTGTTTAGAACCTTTTATTAGTATTGATCCTGTTGCTGTAACATCTAACTTAGAGATAATGTAGGAGGTTTTGATCAAATCGGACATAATAATTTTTATCTATTATATTTTTTTACAATTTAATCTACTATTAAAATAATATCATGACCCCCTCCCCCCCCTGGGCTGGCTCCAGATTGACATATCAATAAATAAAGTAAAAAAGTGTTTGTGTGTTCACAAATAACGGCTGTACATATTAAAAATACAAACATTAAAAAAATCATTATTACGAATTCGAGTATTGAAATCGTACTATATGACCCCCTGGCGTAAAAGCTGGATCCGTCCTTAATACGACAGCCTTCCAAATCATCATCTAACAATAGCTAATATAGGTCAACAGAAATTACTTATAAGCAATTACTTAACGTTATCAAAGAAAACGCATTTGTTAATAAAAGCCGTGCCTTTAGGCATGTAACAGCGTTAGCCACGGTTTTGTTGACGGATCGCTTTCATTAGCTAAGTCTACGTCTTGGCACGTACATTTTGAAATATCGACCGGGAAGTAAATATTTATGAGACCGGTTTCATTATAGTAATTCTTTTACAATAAACAAAAGAAAGCACTTAGTTTAATTTTTTTTTTTAAATTGAGTTTCATCCAATAAATATTTGGTTGAAATTATAGTGTCCCGGCGAATAAGGAGTTCTTCATTGCCGAAAGTGATTTTTCAAAAATGTACACCTATATCGATTCTTTACTAAAGCAGGCAATGTTCAAATCAAAAATATTAAATACTAAAACCTATGTTTATTAATTTATAATAAACCAACTGTGCACCATAAGTACAGCTCTATTAGAATTGAAATAGAACTTTAAACACAACAAAGCAATACTAAAACAAAAACATAAATAAGATCGTTTTAAGGCAGGCGTCCACAGGTCCGCATCGTACGAATCGGACGTATCGCATGAAACGGATTTTAGTATTATTTGTATACAAAGCCATACAAATGCGTCCACTAGTCCGCACTGTACGGATCGCACTTGGATCGCACATCGGCAATGCCGACATCGATGCTCCGAGAGGCAACTTTTGCGTTGCGTGCCGATGACGTCATACGGAATGCCAAACAGTGGATGCACACGACGCGCTCGTACCGCATTTAGGTTTCCTTTCTTTAGATTTTTTTGCATTTTCTTCCTCTTCTGCTGACAAACAAGCAATAAAAACTATTTCTTCTTCGCATTCCTCCATTCTCACAAGCACTATCCGCACGTACGATCACTACGAAAATCCTAATGAAATGACATCGGCATCCGATTGCTGATACTTGCGTCGGCAAATCCGATCGCTACCGATGCAGTGGACGCACTGTGAAAAATTAATCCGTTTCATGCGATACGTCCGATGCGTACGATGCGGACCTGTGGACGCTTACCTTAAATCAAATGAATATCAGGTTTATTAAAGTAAATAAAAAGCACAAGGTTCCTCTTTTATCAATGGATATTTTTTTATTCAAACAAAATTTCTTTCAGGCGTTATAAAAACAACATAAATGTTAACATGAATATTTAATTCAATGTATTACACGCTAATGCATTATAAACCTATTTAAAACATAATAAACCTGATCAAAAATAATAAAACCGCAGTTTAGTAATATTTATGAGCAATTAAATTGTTTGATAATAATTCTTCATTGCAATAGCAACCAGGGTGGACAAGTGCCCTTTTCTAATCTGCCGTATTGTTAACAAACATGCGTCTAAGGCTCAATTGCACAAACTAACTTTGCCAATACCTTTGCTCTTGAAACTGTCAATTCCATACATTCGCAAGGTCAAATACATTACAAATGTATGGCGATGACATTTTCATAGGCAAAGGTATTGGCAAAGTTACTTGGTGCAACTGAGCCTTAAACAACTATTACTACACTTATTATTGTTTTTCTTTCATTGGTTTGATAATGAAATTAAATGCATCTAAAGGTAAGCGCATTGCAGAACAAATATAGTTCCCGCCTGTGAAATGAATAGCCTTTGTAGCATTTATAACTAAAATAATTAATGATTAAATGCAAATTTAATATATGACGACCGAACGAGTAAAAACTATACACATATGGAAAACTATGTATGACAAGTCAAAAATATTCATCTCAGTAAATTAACCATAACAAACCCACAGACTCTTATTCGTTGGATATACTCAGAACTGGGTTACGCCGCCAACGTAGTTCCCTTGATAATGTAAGCCCACTGAGTTTGTTTCACCGGATCGTCTCAGACAAGGCCGCGTTGGATCCGGTGATAACATTAGATCGCTGTGTGTCGCCGTCGTTTCAATTATATTCACGGCCTACTGAGACACTCATTAATCTAAATGCATTTTCGTGAAAAATAATCTCTCAATAAAATAGTAATAAATAATATAAAATAAGATTATGAAAAAATGGATAAACTAAAAGACGTAATGTTACATAAAATGCTTTATAAAAAGAGATTCTGTACTATTTGTATTGGCATGTCATAAGTGCTATTTAATTGCCTACATGACGAACAATGCAATTTCATTTCATTTGATATTTATGATAGAACTTAACAATTGCACATCTGTAAATTCGAACCTCGTTTCATTCATCTCCGCCCATAAATTAAACAGACTACTAATTATATATTCTTAATTTTAAAATAAATTTGTTTGTAATAAACTTACATTTTTTAAACCTTTCAGCTTCAATGTGTATACCCCAATTACACCTTCCAATAAAAACGAAACAATCAAGCATAAATTGTATTTATAACATTAAGAACTTCATGCAATCAACTTTCGACATCTCACAAAATCGGCCCATAATTTGTGTTGCGCTTATGTTAAGCTGCAATATGGACATTAACACCGATTATTTATGTAGATGACTATACTTGAATCTTTTTTTAGTCCTTGCTTAAATCTTCTCGATAATTAGGATCCAAAATTCATTTTCTTGCTTCGTTGACGAAATTTGTATTCACCGGGGAAAGATTTTGCAAGTGACACGAAAGATATCTAATATTTGTGGGAAATCGAGAAGATCGAACAGAAAGGTGAACCTGGGCATATTTTTAATATATTCAGTTAGGAAAATGATTGTGAGTATTAATATGTGTCAGTCACATAAAACTGGGTTTTCAGAAATGATTGCAAATTAAATGCTTTGTTTTGTCATCCAGTATATGTTACCAGAGTTCCAGCGAAAAATCCTAAAATACTCCAAGCAGATTATTTGACTAACATCAAATGAAATTTTGAAGTAATTCGCCGGTAATGAACCTCATCATATGGCATGGCAAAACATACGTATGATTAATTAATTATCAGATGCAGTAAAAGGGGAATTATTATATTTACTATCTTCGACGCCAGATGATCCCAGTGTCACTATGACACCACTTGAGGGTAATTACTGTTGTAATATTGTTTACGATTGGCAATGCCATGGGTATTCCCACTGTTATCATAGAGTACTTTTATTTCAACTTGTCCCAAGATTGGACAGTACGTATTGAGACTAGTAAACAACCTAATTCTTAGTCAATTGATCAAACCGATTCGAAAATACCCATTCCCCATTTCCCAGAAAAAAAATTAAAACTATGTATAATGCCTTAAAACTATTTATATGCCTATATATACAGTATATATGCCTGGAGTTATCTGATTTGCGACAGTATCCATTACCTAAAATTTTCTTGCAATTTAACCCGATCTTTATTATGCTCTATCTTTCGTTTACACCAACTAATGATAAAATCAAACACTATCGTACAAATTAAGCGTCCACGATAGTACCTTCGAGAGGTTTAGTTGTTTCCCAAACACTTTGTCAACGTGCTAATAGGTTACGAAACTATGACCGGCCGCCGCCGACCGCAGGGCTTAAGTGTCTCACGACGTTGGATATGAATTTGAATTGGTATTTCAAATTCATGTCCAGTCTCTTGATATATGAATATACTATTAATATAATAAGGCCCTTATTATATTAATATTATATTCACCAGTTCCTGATAGAATCCTTGATAGTTATCTGGCACCCATTTGTCAGATAAAATACGAAATTCGGATGCAAAAGTACTGAATTTACTATTAAAATTAACTATTAATATAATAAGGCCCTTATTATATTAATAGTCTACTCACCAGTTCCTGATAGAGTCCCTGATAGTTATCTGGCACTCATTGGTCAGATAAAATACGAAATTCAAAAGTACTGATTTTTTTTAAAATTAATATCTTATCATATGATTACGTTATTTAATATTCGTTGTCGAAATGTCAATTATTTTAAATGAAAATTATGAGTAAGCACGTAGTTGAATGTAATAAAACAGTTGGTAACAATTTTTTAAAATATTTTTATAGGTAATCCAGAATTGTGTTCATCGTATATTAACTCTTAATTTCACTGTAAATATATTACAAATTAATTAGATTATGATCGCATTTGTCTAGATATGTCTATTGTCTTTTCTTACGGTTCATATAGAAACCACGAAAGTGTTTCGTTATATTTGAAAACATCTACAAATTAGTCTATGAAAGTGAACGTATCTCCTTGTTTGACAACATAAATTCTAATTAGATATGGATGTGATGTGTGAACCCAAAACGAAAAACAATAACATGAGTTATTTTTAGGTATGAAAGAGATTCCCAACGCCGACCGACTTTTACCAAGTTTATAACAAATAGACAAATTAATGCTTAAAAGATTAGATGGCTTGTTGGTTCACTATTAAATATAATTCAGTATTTCTACGATTATTAAGATCATCATCTTATTTTTTATTGTTGTCAAAGCAACATGATTTCGAAGTCATTATAGAGAATTTATAGAATTATGTGTTCGAGCTAAAAGTTAACGCTCTGATGTCATACTTATATATACTAAAATTGTAATAAATTATATATTATGATCCATTAGAAACACTACAAAGCATTCTTCTAAGGCGATAAAATTATACTAACTGGGCAGGTTTTATCGATTACGTTGTGTGTAATCGATAAAACCTGCCCATTTGCATTATAATTTACGATTATATTACATCAGCATTTTATTAATATATTTTTATATATTTTCAGAAATCACTAAAAAATTATCTCATTTTTTTAATTTAACCGCAGAAAAATATTTATGTCAGCATAAGACTTCCTACAAGAAGCTAAGAAAAGAATGAATGCGCTTTTGCTGACCCAGGATCATGCAATGCAATATGAAAAATATCTATCAAATTATATTGTTTAAAATTAGTGAACATGGCTTGATTTTTTGTAAATAATCCTTATAAAAAGTGAAATGAACATCCGGCATGCTCGCTGTGGCGTGGTGACCCGACAGACCTACAGATTATTTACATTTCACGCACAAATATGGCAGAGCCACTGTTTTGTCAACCTTTATTAGTCTGTTCAATTGTCGGATATTTACCCTTACTAGGTAGAAAAACAATTTTTCTTAAAATCGAAATTTATACCGGGAACTTCAAAGATCAAAAGGAAAGACGCATTATTTGGAACAAAACAAAGTGATTTAGTTATTTCCATATAATTTATATAAACATTGGTAACTACTGTGAAAAAAATCACTAAATCGAAGTCATATTAAATCGATTTTTTCTTTGAATTGAATGGATCGAAAATACCGTGTTAGAAGTCAAATAGATATAGTTAAAAATATTTCCGTTAACTTGTAAGATTCACAAATCATATTAAATTACTATTAATCAGTCGGTCTGTCTGCTAATATTCATGATCATCATAATAAAATTATCTACTTGTTATTTTACTGCAAAATATTACATACTATCTGTTTTAACAACGTTAACGACAGATCTGAAAATCTGTTATTACAAAATAACTCGGGATGACGCTAGTCGTTAATGAGTTACAAAACATGTGTTGTCTCTTTCCTATCAATACATTTAAAACGAAAGGTGAGATGAAAGCACGCACGGTTTGGGAGCAATGCCAAACTTCTTTATCTCGAGCTCTTGACCTAGCAATACTAATAAACAACATTTTTTCACAATATGGAATGTGAGAAAATGGAAACATAGGGTCACACTATTTTCTTTGTTATATTTTCCGGGATAGTGTTATTTCGGAACAATAAACCCCATGAATATCTTGACGTAATACGATTTGATAAACATCTCCTGAATCTTGTAAGTTGGCGTTTGGAAAATGTTAGAAAGTTTATTAGTTTACTATCAATTAATTGAATTATAAATTTTGATGGAGTAAAATACATAATAATCTCGGACACATAATTATTTATTTTATTTACCAATCGGTTGTGTTCAGAAACTAAAAGTTAGTAGCAACCACTATCCCTGAATATTTCCGGTATCTCTATATCTCTAACTCTCCCATAAATAACTCTTAGTGTTCAAAATCAAGAACTTTAATACAATTAAGGGTCTTTAACCCTTAATTTGACAATGTATGCCCTGACATACAAGAAATTTGAAAAAATATTTTGTTAAAAAAATTGCAAAAATAACACGTTTAAATTGGCAATGTATGTTGTGGCATACATAAGTTTTCCGGAAAACTAAGCTTTCCAGATTTTTTTAATTATTTTTTTATTATAGTTTTATGTGTGTCAATTACAATTACAACAAAAAAAACCGGTTTGTATTGCATTTTTTACTTTGCCAAATTAAGAGTTAACTGTACGATTCACTAACAATATAAGTACTACACTACAATTTTATGCCTAGTCCCTTTCGTATAACACATATTTCAGGTATTACTGCTATGTACCTAATTGTTATGCAATAAATCACTTTAATTAAACAGGTTTGAAAATAATAAGCAGGCAGTGCGAACAAATACTTAAATTACACAATGAACAATAAAAATGTTAAACATTTAAAATATTCAGAAACACGTGTATGCATAAAAATAAAATGAACCTATAATACCGTGTCTAACATGACTATTAAGTTCCTACAATTTTGCTAAACACATTTCCACAATAGAGATAATATAACAAGTTTTTCGTTATGCTTTGCTTGAAATTATTATTTACGCTTCACGCTGTACTCTCTCGCTGGGCGCATATAATTGTTATTTCTTTGTTTCTTATTGTAATGCGGGTTTAAAATGGTATCGTTTTCTTGTATTTATGAAATAAAAAAATGTAACACTTATTTTATTATAGTTCTTTGTTAAATTATTGCGAAACTAAATATTTTCAATTCAATTTTGTCTGCCGAGACCCAACATGTTATTCTATGTTATATATTTAAAAGATATTAAGAATTAATAATAAGTGTATTTAGTACTGAACATGAGCTTGTAAGCTTGAGAAGAACATGTATAATGATTATTAAGGCCATAATTCATTTACCGCCTTAGAAATTTCTCTTGGATGCGGCATAGATGCATAGATACAAATGTATAAATAAAAAGTTAAAATTACACATATATTTACTACACGTGTATAAATGAAACATTTTCTACGTTTATTTTTATAACCAAATATCGATAATCTATTCATTTAGTAATAAATAAACGTTTACACACAGTGCATTGTCCCCAAGAATTAGTTCACAAGCGATCGTGATTCATCACACAAACTGTATATGATTACTGACAATATATTAAGGGGACTGGTATATTTGCTCTACTTACGCACGTTTTTGAACTAAAAGTTTTAAAATCAGATTTACTTTTATGTACCTATTACGTATAAGTATGAACATTATGTACATGGAATGAAAATAAAAATTATAGCTCATCAATGTAACATTTGTGCGACTTTATAAATCGATTGTATGCAAGACAATATAGAGTAGCTACAATAATCTCGAATATTTTAGAAAAATAACTACTCAGAATACTCACTCATAGATATAGTCTTAATCTCGCAGCCTAAATGGATCTTGAGTTGTGCCTTTCAGACACATAACATAATAGAAGACTAAATTAAGCATTTAATAATCTGGGTCTCTCATTTCACATTGAAATTTTCATCCACTGCTAGTAAGCCGCTGCATGGTTCTTGTAAATTTCAAGCCGACAGCTACGGAACAAAAATGCAACTATAATGTTATTCAAATATCAAATATATATAAAGTTACAATACAATTTATCGTGGAATGAAAATAGTTCCGGACGTCGAATCGCCGCGCCCTGCCGCCCACAGTATGAAAGCGACTCAATCCCGTATTGGTTTGGCAAGCGAAGCTACAGGTGTTGTCGCCCTGTCGAGATAATTCCTTTCGACGTAGTAAACGCTAAGGAGACAATATTATTCACTATTATATAAGTAATACAAATATATTTTGCGAAGTAATCGCGTTTATTGGAGCGCGATATTGTTTCATAACACTTCATTCAGCTACCTGAGATTAGATTTTATCGCTCATTAACCACTAAGGCTTTATCTGAACATCGATGTTGATGCAGTAGTTAGAACTCTCAATTACTATTTATTTTATAATTATTTGATAAGCTCCTTGTTGTTAATAAAGTTTCTTTGATAGCTCTTTGCGTACTTACGTTCAAATTATTTTTATATTGAAGAAGAATTAGCATTTGAATTTAGAACCACCTAAAAGTTATAAAGTATTGGCTGGTAATTTAAGATCAAGGTTGGTGGAAAAAATAAATACGCGCATTAATATCAATGAAAATAGTCAGAGATTTACTTTCACCTTTAACTATTGGCTCGCTATTTTCATCCTCTACATACATCAGCGTCTTCTTGCACCGAGGCCAATCTTCGACACGTTCCAACCATTTATTGCCAGCAGTTCATCGTTGAAACAAAATACTTTCTAATCTAAATTTTAAGCTTGCAAATGGGCTCTCTGCTTTAGATTTGTTTCTCTTATATTTTTTGCGACCACAAAAATAATTTTAAATTTATATTACACTCACATGACATTAATACTCCATCAATTTATGACCAACAGTTCATCGCTCGAATAAATTCCAAGCGATAATTATTTATTAAATGTCAATAATAATTTTTAACGCCTGTACAAGTATGAATTTGATATCAGGTCAGCACGTCATAGTGACAGCCGTGCAGTATGATTTACAGGCGCGTTTGACGTGTTCATATTCATACAAATCAATTGTTTACACTAAAGCCGGCTTGTTACGTATGTGTTACGTTCGGAAGCGGAACGATGCGCGCACGCCACAATTTATTATCTATTACATCTATGCGTAACGAGGAAACTATTTATAGACGTGTTTTTCAGTATTTCATTGGTTTAAAACATTTAAAATTAAAATATATTTTGTATAGTATTCAACAGACAAAGAACAAGTGATTGCCAAAATGATGACCCCAAATGTAATATAAATTATAATCAATTGATAAAAAAAATACTAAGAGTTTACGAATAGACTTTGGAAATGAATATGTTGAATCAAATATTTCTCAAACAAAGTATTGTTTCCGATTGAAGTCTGCCTCGTGTTTACTTCACGTTTATTTAATCTTCGTTGGCAATATATTGGAACGTTTTATAGATGTTGCCATGGCTTAACTGTTCCTAGATTTAATGCACCTAAATTTCGAGAACCTCGTAAAATTACATCAAGTGTTAAATTTAGATTTTGTCGTGCTGTAAATGCTTTTGTTGATTTAACCAGTTGGATTATTATGATGTTGTGTAAGTACGTTATTTTGACAGATTTCGTACTAAACTTTAGTTGATACGAAATCGGATTTAGTTAATCAAGTCTATGAACAATGCTATTATATTTATATTGCACCTGATAATAAGAATATGATCTGCCAGCAGGCGGGAAATGATTATGAAAAAGTTATTTATATTTAAATAGTTTTTAAATCAATGCTAGAAGGTCAACAAAATTATGTGACTCTCTGGTGTAAAATTCGGAATGGTAAAAAAATAAAATATGAAACCAATTCCGCGAAAAAATCCATAAAAAATAGTTTCATTTCGATTATAATGGGTTCTAAGATGAAAATTGTGTGATTTGGGTATCAGAAACCACGGCCCTAAAGATACACAAATAAATCACACACTAATCTTTGTGTAGCGATTCGAACAACACACACACTGTTTCACAGCCTGCGTAAACCAATTGCACAACAGAAATAAACGTTATATTAAAGGACTATAGTTTCAATTCGTGGAATTAATTTTCCTTTAAGACTCCGTAGTCGAGTGTTCGAACTCTTGGAAAAGCATATTTTCACATGCATTCATACGTGTAATAGAAGACTTTCCATACAGTAATACCCGTTGCGTTGTAATCCTCAACCGCAACTTCATTTCACTCGTGCAAACGGCTTAATAGACGCTAATACTATGTAACTCTTGTAGAATGCTGTTTATGTAATTGCACGTATTAATGCTTTGAACATACTTAATTGTTTTATTGATTTAATAGCGATAATGTTTTAGTACCTTTGGTAACTCTCGCCGCTGACTATTGTTAATATAATGTAATATTTTATGCAAGCCAGTCATCATTTTCAGGCTACAATTGAACAAGCATTTTCCTTTTTAGATTAGAGATCGATAACTTTTTATTGGAAGCGACCTCCGTCCAGGTAATAAAAACGTTTAAATAGGCCCAATAGTACCTTAAACACTCTCAATTTCACAGTAAGATAGAGATCTTATCTGTATGTCTGTATCAGCCCATATACGTCCCACTGCAGGGCACGTGCCTACTCTACAATCGACAGTACGATTGAGAGTGGTTAGGCCATATAGTCCACCACGCTGGCCTAGTGCGGGTTGGCGGACTTACATACCATAGAAATTCTCATAAATCGCTATGGTATGCAGGTTTCCTCACGATGTTTTCCTTCACCGTTTTAGTGCGTGGTGATTGACTATCAATACACACATAACTCCGAAAAGTCAGAGGTGTGCCCTGGAATTTGAACCCGCAACCATCGTGAACATGTTGGCAGCCGCGTCTGGTCCGTTTACCAACAGGACACCACGCACTTATAGTATAGTATAAATACAAAATACACAATGGTACCGGACTAAACGCCAACAACATGTTTACGGCCGCGGGTTCAAAAATGAAATCCCAGGGCACCTCAGAATTTTCGGAGTCATGTGTGTATTGATGGTCGCACGATCATACCACGCAGTAAAATTGTGAAAGAAAGCATCGTGGGAAATGGCCATACCATAGCAATTCGGAAGAATTTTTATGGTATGTAAAATCCCGCCAACCCGCACTAGGCCAGCGTGATGGACTTTATGTCCTATCTCCTCTCAATCGTACTCTCGCTTTAAAAGAGCCCCGTGTCTTGCAGTGGGACGTATATTGGCTGATGCAGATATTGATACAGAAAAATAAATAACAATATATACCAATATCTCACATTTACAAATGGATCAAAAACTACCTCCAATTTGGAGATAATTGAATCGCGAGACGTCATGAATCAATTGAACGTGTGCGTCGCTTGGTCGACCGTGTGAACAGTTATTGTTCTACAGGGTGCTGTTACCGACCTCATAACCTGACCGAATCACCCGCATACACATAGCGATGTGTCAAATCATAATCCTTGACACCAATGATGGATGACACTGGTGCTTAATCTTCAGTGATAAGAAACATCATTTTCTCGATTTGTTACCTGGTATGTATGTGTTACTACGTGTACTGTTATATTGGTCGATGTGTATAGATTGTAGCTACGAGGTAGGTATTGGTATATATATATATATATATATATATATGGTAGTCTACGACTTTTTGTGAATATAAAGCACTTACCTACAGCAATAAAGTAAAGCTGCACCCAAATTTCTGCGGACAAAGAAACATTATTAAATTAGTAATTAATGGTAAACATTACTGAGTTCAATAATATAAAGAATAAATAAATTATCATATGTATAATGAAAGAGTACAATAATCATTTTTTAAAGCAACGAACAAAAATGACGTGTGTCCTAACTGAACTAAACAATATAAATTAGACTATTAAACGCTTCACAAACCCAAAACAATTTATATGTACATTATTTGAAATCCATCAATTAAAAACTAGGCTAGAGAAAATATATAGACTCATCCAAGACGGATTAATTTACTACTGACTGAAATAAAATAAACAACCTTGTGCGTAACCGATTTCAGTGAACTATAAATAGGTACCTATGGATCTAAAGACGTTACTTAAAAAACTTCGTGTATCTCCGTGTCTTTAATAAAAAGGTAAAGTGATTGCTCGCCTTATGCCGAAGCAATTTACGATATGTAGAATAAAGGAGAAGGGGCAAACATGTATGGACTCCAGCCTATCGACCAATAACGACAAGCGATATGTCAATGGAAAGGTCTTTTCAGATGCTACAACTTCTTCTATGGCAACAAAACCCAAATCGCTGTATTTTAAGAAATACAGGTACTTGAAGACTGTACGAAAATCAGGTAATAGGGCCTTGGCATGGTGAGCAGTAACAACAAGCCATACGTCATTGGAAAGGTCTTCTGAAATGCTAAAACTTCTTCTAAGGCGGCAAGAATGAAATCTGTGCGTGGAAAAAATATCGCTGCGTAAAGGTAGCGCAAGGATGAAAATATGTATATGGACTCATAGCCTGTTGACCAATAACGACGAGCGATATATCATTCGAAAGCTCTCTTCATTTTCTACAACTTCTTCTTTGCTAAGAAATCCCGATTCGCTGTATGAAAAGAAGTATATCGACATAAAGATATCGTGAGGCTCATATGTATGGACTCAAGCCTATCGACCAATAACGACGAGCGATATGTCATTGAAGAGGTCTTTTTTGGGCTACAATTTCTTCTATGGCAGCAAAACTCAAATCGCTGTATTTTAAGAAATACAGCTACTTAAAGACTGCACGAAAATCAGGCGATAGGGCCTCACCATAGTGAGCAATAACAACAAGCGATGCGTCATTGGAAAGGTCTTCTAAAATGCTAAAACTTCTTCTAAGGCGGCAAGTATCAAATCTGTGCGTGGAAAAAAATATCGCTGCGTAAAGGTAGCGCAAGGATGAAAATATGTATATGGACTCATAGCCTGTTGACCAATAACGACGAGTGATATATCATTCGAAAGCTCTCTTCATTTTCTACAACTTCTTCTTTGCTAAGAAATCCCGATTCGCTGTATGAAAAGAAGTATATTGACATAAAGATATCGCGAGGCTCATATGTATGGACTCAAGCCTATCGACCAATAACGACGAGCGATATGTCATTGAAAAGGTCTTTTCTGGTGCTACAACTTCTTCTATGGCAATAAAACCCAAATCGCTGTATTTTAAGAAATACAGCAACTTAAAGACTGCACGAAAATAATGCGAAAGGCTTCGGTATAGTGAGCAATAACAACAAGCGATGCGTTATTGGAAAGATCTTCTACGGTATGATTGCAAAGTTGACGTCTCTGGGTCAAATCCCGAGTGGAGTCCAAGTGATATTAGATTTTTCTATTCGTTATCAGTCCGGAGTAAGGAATTTGTGCCCGATATGGTGTTAGACTCGCCCCCCTCAGTCACATTGTGGGACGGAACACAAGGCGAAACTTGGGTGTTCTGGTAGCACCTCGGCTGAACCCTTGTGAGAAAAAGAACGTGAAGTTATGTATTTATGAACACTGGTATGTTATAGGTTTCATTATTTCTAAGCTAATATTGTAAAAAATATTTATGTTCCTAGTTTGAGTAAGTACCATGTTAATGTATTTTATTTTGTAAAGAATATACTTTAAATGCAATATATTTAATACACAATTTAAAAGCATTAATTTTTTATCTATATTCTTTTTCCACCGCAGTAATTTTAGATGTCTTGCTAAAGGAGAAGTTGTAGCTTTTCAAGACCTTTTCAATGACATATCGCTCATTGTTATTGGTCAATAGGGTTGAGTCGCATTATTTTCGTGCAGTCTTTAAGTTGCTGTATTTCTTAAAATACAGCGATTTGGGTTTTATTGCCATAGAAGAAGTTGTAGCACCAGAAAAGACCTTTTCAATGACATATCGCTCGTCGTTATTGGTCGATAGGCTTGAGTCCATACATATGAGCCTCGCGATATCTTTATGTCAATATACTTCTTTTCATACAGCGAATCGAGATTTCTTAGCAAAGAAGAAGTTGTGGAAAATGAAGAGAGCTTTTGAATGACATATCACTCGTCGTTATTGGTCAACAGGCTATGAGTCCATATACATATGTTCATCCTTGCACTACCTTTACGCAGCGATATTTTTTTCCGCGCACAGATTTGATACTTGCCGCCTTAGAAGAAGTTGTAGCATTTCAGAAGACCTTTCCAATGACGTATCGCTTGTTGTTATTGCTAACTATGGCGAGGCCCTATCGCCTGATTTTCGTGCAGTCTTTAAGTAGCTGTATTTCTTAAAATACAGCGATTTGAGTTTTGCTGCCATAGAAGAAATTGTAGCCCAAAAAAGACCTCTTCAATGACATATCGCTCGTCGTTATTGGTCGATAGGCTTGAGTCCATACATATGAGCCTCGCGATATCTTTATGTCGATATACTTCTTTTCATACAGCGAATCGGGATTTCTTAGCAAAGAAGAAGTTGTAGAAAATGAAGAGAGCTTTCGAATGATATATCGCTCGTCGTTATTGGTCAACAGGCTATGAGTCCATATACATATTTTCATCCTTGCGCTACCTTTACGCAGCGAAATTTTTTTCCACGCACAGATTTGATACTTGCCGCCTTAGAAGAAGTTTTAGCATTTCAGAAGACCTTTCCAATGACGTATCGCTTGTTGTTATTGCTCACCATGCCGAGGCCCTATTACCTGATTTTCGTACAGTCTTCAAGTACCTGTATTTCTTAAAATACAGCGATTTGGGTTTTGTTGCCATAGAAGAAGTTGTAGCATCTGAAAAGACCTTTTCATTGATATATCGCTCGTTGTTATTGGCCGGTAGGCTGGGATGCCCCTTCTCCTTTGTGATCTTTTATAGAAATCATTAATGTATTATGTAAATTAATTTGTATTGTCAGTGTCTTTTTATTTTAAGGTTTACGTTGCTTAAGACAAAATTCTATAAATTATTTTAACAATGGAACTATTAAATGGTTAAAGAATGATAAAAACAATAAACATAATAACAACATGATAGATAAAGCGGATTTTATTTAACTAAGTCACTATTGAGCTTTGAACTATGGGCATATTTTTGGGCACATAATTAAATGTCCCTAATGCGAATAGATTTCCTTTGTAATAATGCAATATTTTCTAAAGCTACTGGGCTATTTTTATATACCTATATCAAAGAATTCCTTTGCGTCATCATGGACCAATTACATTATTAGTTTCTGTACCAACCCATATACGTCCCACTGCAGGACACGGGCCTACTCTACAATCGACAGTACGATTGAGAGTGGTTAGGCCATATAGTCCAGTACGCTGGCCTAGTGCGGGTTAACGGACTTACATACCATAGAAATTCTTATAAACCGCTATGGTATGCAGGTTTCCTCACGATGTTTTCCTTCACCGTTTTAGTGCGTGGTGATTGACTATCATTATTATAAGTTTGCTTGAAAAAATTGTGTTAAAAACTTTTTAAATTATAGTAACTTATTTATTAAATAAACACGCTGACACAAGTAAAATAATAAACTTAAAATCGATATAATTGGAAGAAGAAGTATATTATACCGTGCCCTTCATTATACCGAAAAAATGCAACATAATATGTGTTAATTGCAAATAACTTGTACTCGACTTTCCATAAAGACGAAATTGCTTAATATACGGCATTGTAACACACCTTGCTGACATTTTCGCATTTTTTTCCATTCGAAATTACCACGTTTTATCCATCATAATTATAAAGTGTAGTGGCCTGTTAGTAATGGACCACGACTGCTAACATGTTCATGGTGTTCGCGGGTTCAAATACCAGTTCACACCTCTGACTTTTCCGAGTCATGTGTGTTTTGATAGGGATTTGTAAGAATTTCTATGTTGTGTAAAGTCCGCCAACTCCTATTAAGCCAGTGTGGTAGGTTGTATGACCCAACCTCTCTTAATCTTACCATCGATAGTAAAGGAGGCCCGTGCCCTACAGTGGGACGCATATGGGCTGATACAGTACAGTATTAAGACCACCAATTAATGTTTAAAACTAGTAGTGCAATTGATTGTTAATTTGAATGTTGTCCATACAACTATTTTTATTGTTCAGAGGTAGTCATTATGGATACTTGAAGAACAGGTTTTTTTATATAATACTAGAACAATATCTTAATTTGCATGTTCTCACATTTTTAACGCAAAACCTATCTGCGCGAAGAATAGCGATATCCGTATGATATATCCGTATCGTAGAAAAAAATAATAGTCCTTAAATATTTCGTTGGATTCTATTTGTATGTATCAACTGTATTTTTATATATTTATTCATATTCATATTGAATGTATCAGCCCATATACGTCCCACTGCAGGGCACAGGTCTACTCTACAATCGAGAGTACGATTGAGAGTGGTTAGGCCATATAGACCACCACGCTGGCCTAGTGCGGGTTGGCGGACTTAAATACCATAGAAATTCTTATAAATCTCTATGGTATGCAGGTTTACTCACGATGTTTTCCTTCACCGTTTTAGTGCGTGGTGATAGACTATCAATACACACATGACTCCGAAAAGTCGGAGGTGTGCCCTGAGATTTGAACCCGCGACCACCGTGAACATGTTGGCAGCCGCGTCTGGTCCGTTTACCAACAGGTCCCCACACACTTATATTATAGAATGTGGCACAGAGAAATAAATAATTCATTAAAAGATGATTCAATATCTCGACGTATAAGTCTGTGAGTGTCTTGAAGCAATTATGAACCGTTCCTTGAGTATTTTTATACCTATTTGATGCCTTTTCACTTCTATTAACACTAAAAAAGTATCAATAATAAACGAAAGCAAATAACGTATCGAGTTAAGCGCCGCTGTATAAGTTAAATATAAAAAAAACATCAAAATGTCCGCGGCAATAAATATTAATAACCACAAAATGGCAATAAGCACCAAAACGCCTAACATTAAAGAACGAACCGCCAGAATCGGTCATTAGTGGGGAAAACATTTAGAAAATCAAACGGGAACTTGTGCAAAGTGTCAGTTCTGAAAAGTTCCTAATTGCCTAAGTGTATTCCTTTGAACTACATAAATACTGCGGAGAAATTAAATACGCAACAAATTGTATGTTTGCGGAGAACACAAATTAATATCTTTTGCTGGGAAGAGGGAAAGGACGGCAAACAAAAGTGGCGCTACTTCAAATAGTGGCAGAATATTATTTCTAATTGACTTGGTTCTGTTTACGGAAATATTTCCGTGTTTTAGTTTGAAAAAGATCAACTAATTAATGATTGTAGATTGGCAACTGATAATTTCACAAGGTTTAAGTGGAAGAAGTTCCTTCCTTCCTTTAAATACCGTGATTATAGTTTAGATAATTATAGTGCAAATTAATTAAAAGCTAATTTGGACAGCATTCGTTTTTATTCCAAAAATCGAAAAAATAATTATTTATGATGCATTTTAATGTAAAAGGTAAATATTAAAAGTATTTCATATATTTTTAACTCCAATTAAAGTAATAAACTTTTCTTAATAGACAATTGGCATAAACATTAATGTTTAAAACATTAATTATAAATATTTGCGCAACTAAACGAAATCACAATTATCAAGCTTAACATAATGAATGTTCGCATAATTAAAAGCGAATAAAAATAAAATGTAACCGAATGTAATTATCATAACAGTATTAAAATATAAGTTGTGAGCAACAACGAAAGTAAAATTGAATTTTATCGTGCACCATAATTATTTATAGACATTGGCCTACATTTGAGTCTTATGAATGGACGAAAGTCACTGAATCAAATTATACCCGCATTTTTGTGGCCATTTGTATATAAGGTTAAAATAATTACCGAACTTCCTCGAACTAGTTGCAGCCGCTTAAAATATAATTATCTTAGTTATTCCTAGCAGACAGTCGTCTAAAGAGAATTATAAATTATTACTATATTACAACGTTTTATATTTTATTTTATAAGTGCGGCTAACGAGCAATCGTTCCATCTGATAGAAAATAACCACCGGCACACATGAATGTCTACATGTAGAGAATAAGCTAATAGCTGCCGATTTTATTTTCAAATGCAGGATACAGAAGGACGGAACGGAATTGTTTACTAGTCTGTGGTCAATATATCACCGCCATAGCACTAACAAAACGAAATATTACAGTATGTTATTTCCTTAAGAATTTTTCACCACACAATATACAAAAACCTAGAAATACCAGAAGGAGAGTAAGGAGACATTAAGCCTGCAATTAATATCACAAAGGAAGCAATATGTACTATAAAATAATTTGCAGTAAACATATTTATTGACCTTTACTAATGTAGCTTTATCAAACGTTTAAAAAAGCATTGGCATTATACGAGTAATATTAAATAACACAACTTGCATGCCCCTAGTGGCATTTTAAAATGTTAAGTTATTTCGTTTTTACCACAACAGGTGTCGCTATATGTAGAGCCTGTAATTGAAACCACAATGAGGGTCATAATTTATATACCACCATGTGACCGACAAAGACACTTACACCTTGCAAAGATATTATCATAATGACGTACTTGTTCAATCAATGATAGTCCCATAAAAAGCTTGATCATTTCTATACGGCTATGTTTCCGAGAGCATTTTAATTCATACAATTAGCCTTATAACACACACTTGATAGTCACACAGTCTCCGTGGCTCAGTCGGTTAGACGCCGCCTGTGAAACGAGAGGCCGCGGGTTCGATCCCCGCACCGAGATAAATGTTTGTGCGGCCCACAAATATTTCTTACGGGTCTGGGTGTTTTTGAGACCGAAATGTCTCTCGTAGTTCCTGATACCTACGACAGAAGACTCGATCTTACTGTGTGGTCAGGGCTATGTATGTGACTGTTTGGTGTTATTTATTTATTTGATAGAATTACAGCCTTTTAATTACCGATTATTTTCTTCAAAAGGTTTAAAAAGGGACATTCGATAGCTAAAATGGGTTTTAAAACTTTATACATATGAATAAGGCTATTAGTATGCTCTTTGTTCGGAAATATGCATCATGATATAGTATTTCACATATTAGATATCATTCAAACGTCTTTTGACATGTATTTAAATAGCGGTTAGATATCCGTGTGGGTCTTTGTATTTCCATGTTGCATTTGTATTCTGTATCAGCCCATATACGTCCCACTGCAGGGCACGGGCCTACTCTACAATCGACAGTACGAATGAGAATGGTTAGGCCATATAGTCCACCACGCTGGCCTAGTGCGGGTTGGCGGACTTACATACCACAGAAATTCTTTTAAATCGCTACGGTATGCAGGTTTCCTCACGATGTTTTCCTTCACCGTTGCATTTGTGTGTGTTGAAATATATCAAGCAAGGGATAATCTTTGATAAAAACAAATATGCTAAAATATTACAATTACATATTTTTTATCAACAAAATATTAGAGAAAATATCGATATTATGTACTGTAGTATTCCTAAAATCGTTCATAGTAAGCGCTGTCAATAGAATTGCGGGATTCTGTATTTAGACCTTTGAATCACAACTAAATGTGAACATCGGCTGATGTTAGTGGACTAATAATATTATTACGATGTGTCTACTCGTTTGATATTTGGAAAAGCCAACAAAGAGATATTGTCGCTATTATGTAATTTTTAAATGTATTCTGAAAATATGAATGGCGAAGACTGTGCGTTGTTTTCTAGATTGAAATGGGTAATAGTTGAGAGTCAGTCGATTACCAAACATTTTTTATTAAAAACGGAAGAAAAAATAATGTTTTAATGATTTTTAGATTCATTAGTCTAAATGCTACTTTTCTTATATTTACTTAACACTATTACAATATAATACTATTATCCTATTCTGAATTGGAAAGTTTTTTAGAGGTTCACAGCAGCCAAACAAGAGATCTCCAGTGTAGTTTAAAAAAAATAACATGCGGTTTGGAAGGCTTCAGTACACTGATGCTCCAGTGACCAGTGTCGGAATATTACTGAAGTATTTTACACTTATGGAAACTGTCCCGCACTCGCACCCGCCACTGTAACTCCTGTAAACCAAAATCAACAGTGGCACTCAATGTAATGACTCCGAGCATTGAAGCTCGGCGAGTTTCCGGGAATGCCTAACTTGTCTTCAATCCACAACTAAATTAATCAGAAAGTGAAATTAAGAGGAGTTGGAAATAAATTATTGTCTACTTCCCTCCATACAAATCGGGTGACAAAATGAACTAAAGAGGTAACCTCGTTAATAATATTACTGAAGTATTTTGAATAAGGAACCCCATGTTTAATTAATCTGTCCATACGATCATTGTCGCCAGTTGAGAGTGGTCTAGTTATTCCGTGAGAGTACCGGTTTACCTGTTAGCTTACAGCCAAGGTCGTAGACGGGTTTCAAACAGATAAAAACAGGTTCTTAATATTGCAAATATATGTAACTTTATTTATAACGTGTACTGTTACGACACAGAGGTCACTTGCATTCCTACTTTCGATTGGGATTTATCGAATACAACTGTGAATCACTAATTCGTAATAGTGACGTGACCAATGATTTATTAACGCGATCGTGAATGGCAAGAGTGTGCGAAATACGTATATATTAAATTATTTCCATCAATATATAATGTTTTGTTTACTCTGTTATAAAATTATATTCTATATTGCCTAACCCCTCTCAATCATACTTTCGGTTGTAGAGGACGCCCATGCCCTATAGTGGCAGTTACATTTGCCGATACAGATACAAGTATAGAAAATTATATTATTTTTAATCTTTTATAACGTAAGAATCACACTGAAATAAATAAAATGTATGAATTTGCTGACTCCTAAACCATATAGAAAATAATATTTATCAAATAAGAGTTTAAGCTCGGCCATTCTATCGTAAACGTGTCCGTGAGGTCACTATCAAAATGTCAACTGCTTACACGAAAAGTGTGAAGTTTCCACACGATTAATAGAGGCTGATCATAATATGAGTAATGTCAATGCAACGCTGTACAATAAAACTATATAACAACACAGTTAATAATGTATGAATTATATATTCCAATGTTATAACACAGGTTAAATAAAATCAAAGAAATTATTGAATAAATAAGTTTTAATAATGTTCATTTATATATGGCCTAACCACTCTCAATCGTACTGTGGATTGTAGAGTAGGCCCGTGCCCTGCAGTGGGAAGTATATGGGCTGATATAGATACAGAATGTTCATTTGCATCAAAATGCAAAATAAATCGCATAGTTTCCGCTATAGACAGTAACCAATTCATATATTGCGGAAATCAGATAAACAATAAAAAAGTAAAAATAAAACCCACCATATCAAAGTATATATAAACGCACTATAAAATACATTTAACAGACGTGGCTGCTGACAAATTCACGTTAGTCGTAGGGTGAAATCCCAGGGCACACCTCTGACTTTTCAGAGTTATTTATCAATCAACACGCACTATAACGGTGAATGAAAACACCTTGAGGAAACTTGCATACCATGGCAATATGTGAAAATTTATATGGTACGTAAAGTCTGCCGTCCAACACTGCGTTAGCGTGGTGGACTATATGGCCTAATCCGTCCCAATCGAACTTTCAATTGAAGAGGAGGCTCCTGCCCTGCAATGGGACGTATATGGGCTGATACAATACAATACAAATTAATTTATTGTTTATAACATTATTTTAGAATAATCTACAACACTAAACACAAAATATTCGCACTGAACTTTATACGGAGAAGCCTACATATTATCGGATGTGCAAAGCCTACTTGCCTTACTTAACTCAAATAGCTTACGACCGCAAATGGCGCTTAGTCATTCGAGGTATAAAGTTCAAAGGTCTTATGAGAAAGCTAAACACTACATTAGAATACATCGTATGTTCTCAAAATTCCTTCTTAGTTCATAGTAAAGTGCTTTTAATTACTGCGCAGTTTATTAATTTCATTTTATTTTTGTTACTAAGACATACCAGCATATACAAGAATACATTCAACGGTCGAGTTATTGGTAATTAAAAACGAATGCATATGCCTTTATTGCAAGAAATTGTGTTTTATCCACCTGCAATTTTTTATCAGCCCCTTTTTGGTACTATTACAATTGATATTCAACCGATGGTAAATGTAGTACAATCTTAAAAAAAAAACATTTACTAGACAGATGATTATCACTCAGCAGTCGACACAATGGCCGCATAGTTTCAAACCGGATATACACAAGTTACTATGACGTAGTGGTGAACCATAGATATGCATCGGATCCGGGCGCATACGAAAATGTAGTAGGATTTGGCAGGATTTTAGGATCCAGTAGAACTGGTAGTAATCTGAAAATATGCATGCGCTTAATATGTGTTGAGTATTTATAGTTATTCGGAATTATTTCGATATAATTAGAAAATATGTGATCCATCCAGCCCAGTCATGAATATCATCCAGCCTGAAGAACGGTAGTAGCGTATAATAAAACTCCGTAGTCTCTAAAAATTCCCTTTCAGTTCTCTCTATGAATATTGATTGCCAATCTATTTGCAATCCGATAAAAAGTATGTCTACCAATTTGCAATGCAATATTAACTTCCAAATCATCTACCTATCAACTGCTCATATTTAATTAGCATACAAAAAATATAAATCTATTGGAATAGGTCCTTCATTTATAAAAATAAAAACTGCATTTATTTACAAGTACATCAGTATTAATATTTCATGTTCAACTCTTGTGAAATACACGTAGCATCGCAAAGTTCATTGCATAAGTTTTAAGTCGCCACTATTTCTTAGAAATTATGAACACATTCGAAGTCACGCAAATAGTCCTGGCACAGTAAGATACGTGAGTTGTATCGTGCTGTTTAAAACTATAAGAGGCTTTTCTATCTAACATTCAGATTCAAAACAAATAGCTACTTTTTGATTGTACAGACATTTTTATCTCGTCAACTTGATAATCAGCTTCCGAAGCACTAAGGTAGAAGAAATATTGTTTTTACTTTTACGACAACATGATTGCACTGATAAATGATGGTAAGTGCAATACGGTCCACCTACACACAATAAATAGCCCAGCATAAGTATTCAAATTAGTCCACTACAATAAAAAGATTTTTAAAAATCTACATGTTATATTTTAAAATCACATGCTAAACAAAGGTGTTAATACATTTTCTCGTGTAGTGATGAAAGAAAATCGCGAACTTTCCGATCTTAATAAAAACGCGAGTGCATATTGCTATATACCACAGACACGCAAAAGATTTCCGCAGTGGCACTATTGTGTGAATTAGAAAAAGCCATATTCGTTAGATATCTGAGAAAACACATACGTCAAGTCACGGCACCGCATGTTCCCATTGATTCTTTTCTCACGTTTTTAAGACCGTCATTTCACTTATTCTGTGCTAAGGAACCGACAATACGAATATTAAAGGCTATCAAAATGGCAAATATACATGTTGTAACTAATTCATGAATAAACTGGTGTTTATAAAGGTTTATTATTGGCCAAAAACTGCAATCAATCTTCTATCAGTGCATATTTGATCGAAGCAATCAATAGTAAATGTATGGCTGTCAAGACAGCCTACATAGGCGAAATGATTCTACAATTATATGATTGGATTATACAATGGGAAACTATATACAATTCACAAACGTTACATCTTACTTTTTTGTATTCAAATTATTTTGATATAGGTACTACCAGCATAAATAAAAAAACAAGCGGTTTGGGTAGGTACATATATGATCATGAGGTACATGTAAACAATACGAAAAAAATGCTATTGTTACTTTATCATTCCAAATGTAGAGTATTTAAGTAAACAATAAGAATACAATTTTCACGGAACTTCTAATGCGATAACATTATGAAATAGCTTCCATTTACTGTACATAATTTCCATAAAATGTATAAATATCATAATATTGTACTTATAATACAAATATAAAATACAAAGTATTTCCGCAAAGTATTCGCAATACATGAACCATTTTGTAGTGGAATAGAACTAGTTCACTGTACTATTAAATTATGACAAAGTTATATTGCAAAATATATTAAAATAAGAGTTGGATTTAATTAATATAAGTAGTAAATCATTAATTTCAGAAAATAATATTTGGAAAGATCCAATGAATATATAAGTATTTGATTTCGAGTAATATTTTATTGCCAGAGCTTTACTCTTCGATTTGAAAGTAATATATCAGTTTTACTGACGGTAAGCGAACCCCGTGTATATCGATTGTGTTCGCCGCAACTAATCAGAGTCTAGACAACAACACGCATTATCTCGTACTTCGACACACGTGAAATAGACAAACCAATCCAATTAGTATTTAAATATTTCACTTATATTTAAACTATTGACATTTGTATTAGCAACTGTTTACAGTAGTACATTTCAAAGGCTAATTAGCAGATATTAGTGACAACAAAAGTAAATAAAAGCGAACAAGAGTTTACCGATAGAGCAACACCAAACAGAACTGAAAATATCTCATCACAGATCACAAATAGTCCAACACTATTTCAAACTGTACACAATGGTTCAAATTACTGGCCACAGACGACTGAAATCGCGATTTATGAAAAATACCGAGTGTAAAACGATACGCTAGTGCAGGCGAGTGTAGTGTTTTGAGCAAATCGCGTATAGCGTAGAGAAAGATCTTGCGCCCACGCGTAGTGCGCGGCTATAACGAGATGCCGATTGTCGCCGGCCCTGGGGCAAGGTTGCCTGGAATACCGGGTGTCACGCCGTCTATACTCGATAGTGAATAGTCGATATTATCAATCAAATATCGATAAATTCCCCAATCATCGCGCTCTAGACGAGGTCATTAGAAAGGATACTATAATAAGGAACGTTTGTCGCAAAAAATATAGTATATTATACGTGTCCTTCAAATTGTAACGTTATATAATTGAGCTGTAACTAGAGTAACAACTGGCTTTTATATATACAATTAATAAAATAATTAATTAATTGTTATTAATAATGTAAATATAAAACACATGTGTCATATGGCAAAATCGAATATAAATAGTTGATACGGATCGCAAAACATTGTTCTCATTTAAGTGCTTGCAAGAATGGCACTTGTATAGGTCTAGAATGCTAACAGATTAGGCTAGACGGCTTGCGTGTGAAAAATATGTGCCTGACATTGCATTGAACGTACTGCAAATTGTTTATTAAATTACTCATTCACATAAATGAAACGATTTAAGTCAATTCAAAAGATATTTTAATCGCCATCTGAAACAATACTTTATTAATACTAACTCAAAATACTTCAATGCACTGTTTTAGAACGATGAAAGATAAAAGCGATGAAATAATATTTTTGGATACGTACTAAAAAATTAACGATTATAATTTTCTCACAGTTACTTCACACGGTTGGTCAAAACTAAAAAATCACGAAGAATTTATCGCTCGGTGGTTGTAAAATTTTGCAACCGACGACGAGCGTAAAGTTCGAATCGTAAACAAACTATTTTAGATTAGGTCGCCAAACGTTCACTTACTTCATAAAATGCAATAATAGAAAAATGTATGTAAAGCTTCAAGGCTTTGGCAATGATCGTGCATTTAATTTTACCGTTTAATTTTATTCAAACAAAAAATATTCGCAACGCGGTTTCCGTCTGTAGTGTTTGGCATTTTCGCATTGTTTCATCAAATTGAAATGCACCGATACGGTTTTAAGGTGAACCACATTCTTTTTTTATATGCTTGTAGTAATTAACATATGAATGTAATTTATTGACAAAAATAAATTCTGAAGACCCATCTTGTATAATATCAGAAATGAACCGACACACGATTACACAACCTTCAATATGACGGACCGATTAACATTACAATGATACAATAAATACTGTACTGAATTAATGTAATATTTATGTAACAGACGATTTAGTTGTTCAATGATGTAAAAACAATTTAAGATTTGATACGGCCTTCTGCCAAAACTACTTTCGAACTTTATTCTTCTAATGGCAGTATTAAAATTGATAACATGATAGACATACTAAGTTCGATAGTGTGCAATTGAAGAGGTCTATGTCCAGCAGTGTGCTACTAAGGGCTAATGATTATGTATCCTAGATATTAGTAAAATTGATCCTCGCACGCAACTCTATATTCAGTTTCTCAATCTAAGAAATTGCACATATTTTTAGCTCTCATTTGGAAATATATAACTTGATTCTCGGCAAACATAGTGACCATTTGAGCTGTTTATAAATAAAACAAATTTACTTTCATTCAAAATCAATGACCTTGACGCTACGGTTTATAGCTGTATCATGTAGACAGTTTAGCCGACAATTTATAGATGCGTCTTTGATTTTGAATACTCAATAGACAAAATCAATTACACATTTATGAACTAAAAGTTAAATGTACATACATACATTCACGCTTTTTTCCCAGAAGGGGTAGGCAGAGGTGCCAGGACATCCATATTTCGCCTTGTATCTTCCGTCTCATGATGTGATAGGGGGCAACTCTATCTCCATACCAGGCACATATTCCTGACTGCGGGTTAATAATAATTATAAAAATCCAATATTACTAATGTAAAACAATATGCTATAATACAAAATTAGTCAACGGATTGGTCAATGTCAACGAACTCTTGCTAATGGTATTGCATTGTTACCTTTTCACTTGCGTACGAGTAAGTGACAGCAAGAAGATGGTGTGATGTAACTGTTACCAGCATTATTGGGACGAGTCGCGAAAGTTGTCCGGCCGGTTAGCATTGGACGACCCGTCTGTACTAGGGCTGTCACTAGCCATTAGAATATTGTTTTTAATGCTACTAATTTCGCGGCAGATATTTTTAAGATAAATTAATTTTATATTCATATGCAATACGTTTTGTGGAATACCAGCGGTTGTGTGGTAAAAACGTGAAGTTTTTGGTTTATATGGTTTTCATTATTATGGCTTAAATAATACGTGTATTTAGGACCTAAATAACACCGTCATAAAGAAAATATTATGTGAATTATAATTGAGAGTGACCACTCTCAATCGTACTCTCGATTGTAGAGTAGGCCCGTGCTCTAAAGTAGGACGTATATGGGCTGATACAGATATAGAGAATTATAATTGGTCAATAATTTAAGAAATTTTAAATACTAATAAGTAATAATAATGGTTATTTTGATATACAAGCTTTACAATAAACATGAAGTACTCTCACAGTTTTTAATTAAAACTCGAAAGTTAGTTTAAATATATCGTTGGAAAGCAGCTGCATTGTCATCAAAACCTAATTTGTAAACTGACACTAGGTGCACTTGAAATCTGGCCAATAGGACAAATCTGATACATCATAAATGTATCACTAATATCGTCCATAAATATCACTTACGAAGAACATTTAGTAATCAAACCAATAATAAACTTTGCCTAAATTGTACTCCGCATAATACCTGATTATTTTTATGGGTACAAAGGATTGATAGATGTGGGTGTCCTGGCACCTCTGCCTACCCCTTCTAGGGATCGTGAGTTTATGTATGTATTTATGTACAAAGGATTAAAATAGACTATCATTTAGATGGACTTTTATTTCCTGGATATATTCAGTATAAAATTACAAGAAAATGAAAAACAAACAAGCGTGGTATTGCACGCGTAATTATTTTGACTCTATCATAGCGCTTTTTTATAATTTATTTTATAGTTCGATGATAACGTTTCGTCTCTATGAATCTAATTCTCACTGGTGGTAGGTCTCGCATATGTGAGAAGCCGCCTGGGTAGGCACCACCGCATTGTCAATTTCTCCCGCCAAACAGAGATAAACTATGTTAATAAATGAACTATGTTAATGCACTGTTGTGTTTCGGTTGGAAGGACATTGCAGCCAGAGTAACTATTGATACTTAGTGGAATGCCAAGCATTGCTTTGTAATTCAAGATGTTGTTTGGTTTTGCTACTATTCATGAGCGATCGATTTCTTGCCATTAGGCGAACGACATGCTCGTCTCGTCATTCATAGCAATAAAAAAATTAAAGCTAGCCTACAGTTAATATAGTATAGTTTTTCATTTTATGACGTCATGCAATAGGAGAGCTAGGCAACCCTACCTCACCTGTGGCGATCGAGTTGATTGGCCACTGTGTCATCGGAGCAAGGCGAGCGGTTCGCGTAAAGCCCCTAATTACCATCACTATTACAAAGAAATTCACTTTAGTTTCATTTTTGTTGCTGTATGTACGTTTCTTCGCTTTTTATTTTGGTTAAAAGTTTGAAATCTCTCTTCGTCTTTTTTACTTCTTATAGGTCGTTGGGTTTACTTTTCCCGAAACTGTTGTTTATTTTTAAATGTTTTCTAATCGTTACTAATGTTCCAATATAGTATTGATTAACAGAGTTTTTGTAAAAATTGTTGTTTAAGTATATGACCTTAAACAGTGTTGTGTTTTTAAATTGTCTTCAAAACCAACAGCAATAGTTAACTTTCACCGTCTTTTATAAACGTAGCATTAAATAACAAACCAAAACATTTACCAGAGTGAATGAGAGCACTTTTAACATGTCTTAAATCCAATAATGGTTTTCTATACAAACTCGGTAACTTTCCATTTTCTATTTGGTGTCGTTGGTTAAGTAAACATTGTTACACGTTCGAACAAACTTTGGCATTAACGAACCTAATAATATCAAATCTGTCTCACAAAAGTTCAAGGTAAATAAAAATGAATTAATAAAATAACAATTATGACATTCCGTAGTATTTTAAAAGTTAATACCTATTCACCAAAAAAATATAGTTTTAATTTATTGTTTTTTCTATATTCTATTTGATCTTCCGATATAAATAGATCTGAATAGTTAATATTATGATTGGCTTAATATTCAATATTTGAGTTCTGCTGACACAATATCCGTTTCTCCTAAATTCACGTTTATCCAAACCGATATTAACTCACATAAATATGCAGAATAAATATTAACATTTACAAATATGATTTTTAAGTAAATCACATTACTTGTTTACAACAAACGGGCCACTAGTTTTACGAAATAATTAAATAGAACAGTTATGATCTATGGCCATTATATGATAGTTTGTCACTTTCATATCACATTTGTCCGCCAACTCACAATAGGCCAGTGTAGTAAAATATATGACTTAACCCCTCCCAATAGTACTTTCGGTGGTAGAGGAGGCACGTGCCGTGCAGTGGGACGTATATTAGCTGATAAAGATATCACATCACGTTTTAACTATTCAAAAATATTTTTCTGTATATCTGATTACAATTTACGATTTATTACTATAACCGCTGCAGTTACATAATCGCCTATTCCAAGTTCCGACTAACCAATATAGGACAGATAGAAATTGTGGAATATTACAGCATAACATCGTCGCAACCTTTTGGCATTCTCAACAGTTGCACCTTTAGAAATGTCGTGAGAATGCAGCTAATATACTCCGTATAAGTTACTTCTAACTACTTACGTACTTTCGTGAATTCTCCCCCTTATGACGAAAGGTGCTTTGAGGATATGTGCTTTGAGAAAATATATACAAATGTATGACTATATAAAAAAATAGTTTAAATAACAAAAAACAACTCTTTAGGAAAAGACCGAACTGACTAAATTATAATATTTATAATGAGTTTAAGATCAGAGAATGGAGTGAAAAACATTCATTTTATGTGTAAAAATCTAGGGTGCTTGAGGGTAAGCAATTGTTGTAACTTGTAAGCACCACAGGCTTATTAACAATAAAATGAAAATCGACTTCAAAGAATCCATTACATACATACATACAGGCAAGGCTAATAAAGCGTGTTAAAAATGGAAATTACACAAAAATATGTTTATAATAAATGTTGTGCCGCATTGTTCTAGTGGTGTCATATTAGAACTATGGACTCATGGGGACCTAGGTTTATAATCTAAATTAGGCATACAATTAGCACAACGACATTAATCAGTACCTCACTATTCTCAATATGCATATATATACAGTTTCATAAACAGCCAAGACCAAAAAACTAGCACCCAGAATAATCCACCAAAAACGCTAAATTTCAACAACGAAAAGTGTCACAAGTGCAAAAAAGCTCCATTAATCTACTTTCATGTTTATTTCACGGTACACATTAGTTTCACACTCGTACAAAAACATCAATCATCGGAATCAAGTGGATGCGACCTAATAAAACATGCTAACTTGCGGACCAGTTAAAATCTCATTAACAACACTCGCCCGTACCTACCTACTACGGTTTCGTTTGTGGAGGCCTTTTCACTTCCCGGCCTCCAGATGACAAATTAATTAGCTCACTACAGTTTGTGTGCTAAGTTGCTTCGGTAGAGTTAAAAGCGTGTGATATCATTAAAGAATAAAATGCAGGTCATTTTTTGATAGCCACACAATTCTCATGATTGGTGTGATGTGATGAAATATATTTGCAGTTTATTTGTTTTTTTTTTTTATTTTCAGGCAATCGAAATGTTGGACGCCCGGCTACAAGGTGGACAGACGAACTGGCTAAGGCTCAGGAAGTCGCTCGATGCAAGCCGCTTCCAACAGATCGATGTGGAGATCCTTGGGAGTGGCCTATGATCAGCAGAGGACCTCCTGTGGCTGAGATAATGGTGATAAATAGCGGAATAATTTCTGATGGAATCTTGATGATAACTTTTCGACAAATCTAATGTATCGTAAGTAAGTGTTAAGATGGACGTGTTCAGGCTTTTAATAATAGCCGCCGTGGCTAACACAGTCGAATTTGAAAAAGAAGTCAATGAAACTAAAAATGACCTTTGGATACATCCATATACTGATCTGGTATATTACTGAGGACCCGGGACTATGTATATAACTATTATTATGAATCCAAACAGAGCGATTTGTTATAAACAGTCTCAGTAAGCTTTCATAATTGATTAATTTTACTCCTTCGTATTTATAGTACAAACTTTGAAATAATATTATACATGTTGTATCGAACTTTCTGTTTATACCATTAATACTTTGAATGCTTACTGAGGTGTCATTCTTACGTTGCGACAACTCTCAAAAGAAACCGTAGAATAGAGACATTTAAACGAAGTTTAGTAATATGCTTACCTAAGTTATTACTTCATTTGATAGCAACAATACTATGGTGACAATAATAGTAAGCAATACCCGTAGTGACATTTTCTTATTTATCAATACAATTTGTTTATCCATCGATGCAAATGGCTAGCGTGATGTGTTAAGGCACAAATACTTATTTCAATCGTAGAGTTAACTTAGCTGCGTCTTTACGGAATTATAGTGCAAAGATTTATTGAGAAAATGAGAACTTTGATGCTGATATCAGAATAACTAAAAAGAAACTTTTTTTTTTATTGCTATGAATGGCGCGACGAGCATGCCGTTCGCCTGATGGTAAGCGATACGACCGCTCATGAACAGTAGCAAAACCAAAAAACACCTTGAATTACAAAGCAATGCTTGGCATTCCACTGCGCTCGCCATCCCGAGACATAAGATGTTAAGTCTCAATATGTCCAGTAGTTACTCTGGCTACAATGCTCTTCAACCCGAAACACAACAGTGCGTTTACACTGCTATTTTACGGGAGAAATAGACACTGCGGTGGTACCCACCCAGATGGCCTCTCACATATGAGAGACCTACCACCAGTAAAACTGCATTAATAATAGATAGTACAAATAAAACACGTTTTAAAATACCTTTCGAATACGTAATCTCTGGTTTTCATTCACCAAGTTTAATTTAAATAGCTCAATCAAGAATAGAAATTAATTTAAACTCCTATAAAGCTTACAAAAGATCTTGAGTAGTTTATAATCAATTTCTTTATTACTTTTATTCAACAACTCTTTGAAATAACTGTACGGATAAGTCCAATACTTAACATGCATTTAATTTATATAAGGCATTTATTAGATAACTTAAAAATTGTTTTCAGATATATTATATACCATACTATTGAATACAATTTAATTTTCGTTAAAATAAATTTATATATTTTTACAATCGGTAGTATTATTCCTTAACTTTGCCACCATTAATTACAAACCAACTTTTGTGTGTCATATTCTTAGAAATCCGAACAACATAATCAAAACAAATAAATGCCATAATTCGCCACACATGACCCCCTGACTGTACAATACGAGTATAAACGAGATCACGTACTACGTCGACCTGTTGAATCGATGGTGGCCTTTATGACTGACATTCATGCGTTTCTAGTTGAAACTGTCTGTTTTTGTAATTATGATTATAGAACAGCTTTATTAGCTAGATCAAAAAGATACATATATATTTACATCTCTTTATATGTGTCCAATTTTAACACCTTATATTCTCAATTGATTGATTAATGATGTGATAATTCTCCTGCCCTCTTTCTTTCTATACTCATAGGCCCAAAGTTCATCTTGAATTTCTTAAACAAGTACTTATTTATTGTGATTATGCGCGATAATCGTAATTTATTGTCTAGTTGACCGCTTCTGCTTTAGCCGACCTTAGATAATAATAAAATCCATATGTTAAGAGTAAATTTATATAAAATTTAATTTATTGAAAATGCTGTAATCTGAAATTCAACCTATTATTTTCGCAACAAGCGTTGTCATAAATTAGGGTCATTATAAAATAGCATTTCATATAATCGCGTGATGGAATGATTAAAAATAACAGCAAAAAACTATTATTTTTTATCTCAACAGAATATCAAATATAAAACTAGGATACATTTTATTCATATAACATATTATCTCATTTATTAGTTAAATAAGACTTATATACGGTCAACTCTAAACAGTTTCCGGGTGCCCCTTAAGAAACCAGTTATACACTCGGAGGAAAATAATATTATATGCGAAACTAGTTTTATATGCATATTAAACGCATTCATTAAGTATTTTATTCGCGTATTATTAACTTATAAACAAATTACCGTAAAATAACTACGCTGAACCATCGGGTTAATTAATTATCTTATGGCATTTTCAAAGTGAACTCTGAAGGACCACAAGTGTGTCTTGGTTCGTATGAAATTTGCAAAAACTTAAAAACAATGCATTAAACACACATTTATTGATTTTATTTGTACAGTGTACTTCCTTCCACACACCAACTTAAACATGATGACATACATATACAGTACAAATCCAGAGAAGGCAAAAAACTTATTTTCAACATAATAAAAAGCTTTTGTATCAGAGGTTTTTTTTAAAAAATAACAATAATATATTACTGTAATAACAATACAACAAATGTATGACTGGTTCGATTGTAATTTAATTTACCATCTGTCGCAACTACCTATAATATATTTTTGTTGGAATTAAATTTGCATATGAATATGTCAGTTAAATAATTAGCGTGATATTTATTGAATAAACATGTTGATTGAATCAAGCTCCGAAATAGTCAATTTGCTTAAAAAATCTTGACGAAAAAAGTTGAATTAAAAACATAGGATATGTTTAAATACGTCAACTCCTAACATTATTGAAAAAACGAACGACATTTTTCCAATCATGTGACTCGAATTTACTCTGACAACAACTGAAAAAATATTTCACGTTTAACAAACTATTTAAAACTCTACATCTATTTCTGAGTGATGACTGACGTCGGAACACGCCCTGAGTGACGACAAATGAATATTTTTATTCACAGGCCGGCAACAGACATGTCAGCCAACAGACAGAGTAGACGCTCACGTTTCCTCACTGTAGTATACGATAATCGATTAACACCATCGAGCATCGTTAATTATTCTATTACGCTTCATTGGTGATAAACCAGTTTCGCGCACTGCGTTTGTGTAGATGTTCCTACTTACTACTGAGTGCTCCTTTAGTCTACGTCAGAACAAATTGCTTTGGTATAATAATGCTTTAATAAGTATTGTATTTGGAATCAGATTTTAACAATATTATAAAATTAAAGGCAATGATTTATAACCCATTCGATTTTAAATAATATGCTAAAATATATTTATTGATTTTTTTAATATTCTGTAATAAATATAATATGATACGTCTACTGAAATACAAAATTAAAAATTAACGAAATTATTAGTGATAATATTACCAACCAACCCCCACTAGGCCAGCGTGATGGACTACTTATACTTCCCCCTCACCCTCCCTCTCTTTCTCAATCGCTCTCTGGATTGTAGAGGAAGCTTGTGTCCTGCAGTGGGACGTATATCAGCTAATACACAAATGTAATGTATGTAAGTAAGAACGTTAATCATTTACCAACCAGGAAACTCACAAACAAAGTATATTCCAATTCCTGTCGCAATGTTCACTTAAAAAAACAATATAGTCAATGCCATTTGTCAATATAAATACAAAGATAAATCATGGCGTACGCATGTTCACGTCTACTTTAACACTGCGAAGGAAATTGTCGGTCGTTTTGAATGGGACATTTAGCGAGCGTACAGAATAACTTAATGCGATTTATTTATTGTGTTAGCACGCACGATGCACGCCTCTGCTTGCATAATGCGATCGTCTTATTGATCCGCTGTACTACTCACCTTCACACAATGATTCATTGATGGATAAGACTTAGAAACCGCTGAGTCACATTTTTTGTATTTATTTTTTTGCAGCGTGAGAGTGACTGCCTATACACCTGGCAGTTTTTGTTGTATAGGTCAGACAAACAAGTATACCAACAAATACTATACCAACAAATACATATATTATAGCAAAAAATGTAAGTGTAGCAATAAACTCTTTAAATTTTAAATACAAAAGCAACCACATTACGCTTAAAATATCTACATACATCAAAAACCAGTCAATAAACATAAAAATAAAAAGCAAGCATTTATACAATAAATCATCCGCGATGACGCGCCCAGTATGCATAGAAAACAATGAGCGGGTCATTAGCGGTGTCTCGGTGAATCAATTGGCTCGCAGTGACCCCGCGAGACTGACAAATAGCTCACACGGCCCGCGATTGGTCACTTCTGAGTATTGCTTCAACATGTTTTCCGGTGCTGTTTTGTATATAGTTGTTAGATATTATTTAATATTTTTACGAATTATATTGTGCTAGTATATCTCCGAAACAAGTTCTAGATGTGACACTAAGTAACTGAAATATCGTTGAGATTTATAATATCCTCAGGATGTGGTAGTGGGCGAGCCCACAGAAAGGGCAGAAATTCAAATCCCAGGCAGGTTGTATGTATTTTTTTTAAAACAAGTACCTACACAAGCTGTGAATATCACATCTTACTAGTGGAATAAGGCTTTCTTTATTTAACATAAACTAATTACAACATTTATGTAGAACGTTGCGTTTACCAATATATTAGATATATTTATATTTTATGCGTATAATTTTGCGTCGGAAAATTAATATCTAGAAGCATACAAAAACGTGTTTATATCATAATAGTTGTACCTACAAGCCTCAGCATTGAAAGTCAACTTCCTAGTCACACATTTCCTAAGTAAAGTTTTACTCTGCAAAATGAAATACATAATATGACATTTCTAGTCAGCAATGGTGCTAATTTTCACTCTAATAACGTTCAATTAGCCTACATACCCGTCTATTAGGCAAAATAGTATTTGCACATCGCATACCTAGGTGTGCACTGATGCATAATTTGTCTCATAACCGTCTCTGGTATATGACTCTATTGGTGATATAAGTCCAGATCTTTAAGGCTATGTAACTTAACTTTATTGATATTGGGGAAACGCTATAAAGATCGTCTAGTAGATAGTGTATTCCTGCGCCCTGTCCTAAGAAATAGATCTATTTTTTGCCTTTACGCTCTAATACTGTTTCGATTTATCAGTGAATTTTAATTCAAAGTAATTTTTAAATGATTAACTTTACTACACAATGTATACAAAGACTGTATTTTTGTTAGGGAATGGCGTCACTAAAGATTTATTTTTCTTTCCATAAGATATGCGCACATCCTATGCGCTAAATATAAATATTGTACGCCATAAAAGCCGCAAATCACTTAGCTACTTTCTTAAACTTAAGATCTTGTATAAATTTATTGTCACTCATGTTGTACTAAATAAATTTCTTTATCTTTAATATAAACTGAGGAATCACTCAAAGCGTGCAAAAAGGAATAGTATAACTTTAAAAGTATAACGTATGAAAAAACACTCCAGTATTACAAAAAGCATTATAAAATCATTTCTAACATGCCATAAACCACGCCGCCTTTAAAAAATAGATTCATAACCTCTCAGAGGCCATTAAAAAGGCTTGATGCAATAAGATTAATTCAGCATCATTTGCTGAGTTGAAAAAGTGGGGTAATAAAAAGTTTAGCATCTCGTTCAGTGATCGCTATCTTCATTTCGTCGCGGTTGTCGTGGGAACTGCGCTTCCATTTCTATTGTCTGACTCCGTTTGTGTTATGACTTTTATTGGAGTTTTATTGTTTTAGGCTTAGACAAATGATACATATTGTTCATAGTAAAGAGTTTAAGTTGTATGTTGATATATCTACACCGTTTATGCTCTTTACACGGTCAAAGGAGATTTGAGATTCTAAAGTATTATTACTGAGATCGCAGAAAGTTGTGTGAAGTGAATGAAAATAAAGTTAATAAAAAAACAAGCTTTTAAAAATATACATGAATTTCGGAAGTAGGTGCATAAATAGCTTGTTTAATATGCAGTGGAACTTTTATGTGGGTATGCCATTCACTAATAGTCCTTTAGCCATGTTTTTAATTTTTTTATTATTACAGAATCTCGAGAAAGTCCTTTAAATTTAATCTTTTTTATATGTGTGTTTATAGTTTTTATTACGATACAATTGCTTTACGCAATAGTATTGATTCCGGAAAGTAGCGACTGCCTTACAAAAGATCTTTTTTCATTCATTTCATAATTTTATACAACTTTTTAACCTTTTATTAAATATTAATTAACGTCAATATTGATCTTAAACTGATTTGTATAACTAAAATAATTATAATATAGACAAAAGAACAATGTTCATTATTCTCAAACGTAGTTACTGTTAAACAAATTAAGCTGAAATCATACACAGACAAATCCTCGCAAAACCTCGAGTAATTAACCTCAATACAAAAGATCAATCACAGTACACATTGGACTGCAAACATATTCTTATTGACATTTGATCATTTACAACTAAGTAAAGCCAGTTAAGTGTTTGATGTGTAATGTATTTTAAATAAGCCTCTCTAAATGTGTCCTTTACAAGCAAATTCTCATGTATGTATGTACGTCCCACTGCAAAAAACGGGCCTCCCGTATAATCGAGAGTACGGTTGAGAGGACTTAGGAGTTAGGCTTTATTGTCCACCACGCTGGCCTAATGCGAGTGGGCGGACTTTACATACCACAGAAATTCTTCCGAATCGTTGCAGTATGCAGATTTCCTCACGATGTTTTCTTCATCGTTATAGTGCATGGTGACTGACCGTCAATACACACATGACTGATCCGAAAAGTCAGAGGTGTGCCTTGGGGTTTGGACCCGTGACCACCGTTAACATATTGGTGCCGGCATCTGTCACCAACAGGCCACCACACACTTAAAAAAATATATCAGATTTAAAGAAACTTTTCATAAATGACATGGTAATTTATTTGTTCAGCAAGATAAACATATCCACATAATTGATAAACAGTAAAATTATTAATATTTGAACCGTTCATATTCACTCAATTGGAAAATAAATAAACTATTGCTATAACCAACATCGGGCTCTTCTGTTTATGCATCGATTATTACTGCTCAACCAAAATATTCATTTTCACCCAAATGTAACACGCAAAACAAAAACAATAAAACATTTGATAAACGTAGGTACAATGCTCAAACAATACAATGACGTATTGTCATTGACCGTGACTGTCGCTTTGTGATGCCGAGTGCAACCTCCGTTTTGCATGACAAACATTCTTTATTTGTGAATTGACACCACAACCAATGAAATCCCATCTCATATAAAGGTTCCACGAGCATATTAACTAATGTGTATAGTTTAATTACCGAAAATTGGTTTGACATCCCTCTAAATCTTCATCATTGCAGTCTTTAGCATCCTCGGCTGTTAGACCAATGATTTTCTTATCTTCTAAATCGACATCAAGCCAGAGAACAAAGGTTATTATAGGCTCTATATGATTTCCTAATTAATTGTGAATATATCTTCACTACTACCAGAGCCTTTTCATCAAGATATGTGAGGAAGCTTAAACTGGTTTAGTAAGATGGCCAAATACGGTTGGATGGATGAATTTTATTAGATTAGCCATGCTAGGCGAGTTATACTTTTTCACGCCACCCGTAGGGTTTCCATGGGCTAATGATTGCTGCAATCGCCAATCTCCAACAACCGGGACTGATGAGGCAAGTAAGGGGCGCAGTACGAGATAAACGACAAAAAATTCCGTTGGACACAATAATTTTATAATAATCCATCTGTGCGACGCGACGGCAAAGTGCACTTACTCGGGTGGTAAGTAATTGTCACATTGGTAATGGATGTTGTTGAATAAAAACACGTTACATAAGCAGAAAATACTGTGCCTTTGTATCATACAATTTGAACGGATAATTTTATATGACATCCTTAAATATACGCTCAAAAATTGAAAATTAACATGCGCGTTTCAAACGTAATATAGCAAAAATAAAAAGCGAATTTGTAAAACTGAAATCAAACGATACAATCAACTCCGGTTAAAAACGAAAATATTTTAATTAACATTTTTATCCAGTTTTAAATTACTTAATCTAGTAACCATTCAGCTGTACATAGTTCGTTTCCCACAGTTTATTTGTTCGCGTTGGCTATAGACAATCCATTCGAGACGGTTGTAGAATGTAGTGGAGGTTTTTAAAAAGGCGATTGCATCTGATTCTTTAACGAACTCCTTGGTTAGCTGATTTGTTGCGCCTCCACTGATTACATTGTTCAAGTGGCTTAGAAAACAATCTATGCGCTTGTTCGACTGTGACATTCTAAATACGACTCATAAAAAGTATCGGGCTATTTTGAATTGATATTTAATTTAAACAAATGCTTCTGGTGTTAAACCTTTGGCATTTGTTATCTGCTTATAAATATCAGAAAGAATCTTACTCTTACGTAAGAATTAATCCTGCTGCCCTATATAAAACTACCTATAGTAGTTTTTTTAATACTAAAATAACACGGAAGGATTGCGTCATACAACTATTTTTATTTTAATATTGATATTATAGCTATTAAAAGCTTTAATTTGTTGTTACTTAATTAAACAACAAAGATTAATAACGTTGTCTCGTGATACTCTTACGTTCTTACTCTAAAAAACATTCGAGTTATCACTTTTTCATCTTTCTCACGTCGAGAACCAATAAGGTTTATTATATAATGCTCATTGTAATACCGTTGACATTTGAAGCACTTAGCCTAATCATTGTGCTCACCGTATCGTATGATTTACTAACGCGGAAGCTGCAGTGTTCGGCCGTAACCCAATACAGCGTTCATAACATGTCCATTGCGCACGCGATGTTCACTGCTATACAAATAATAACAGAATGGGTGAATAACTAAGTTTTATACAGCTAGTATTAATTAATCAACGCTAATTAATAACTGTTAGCTTACTTGGAGATTAGATCACAATTAAGTATTTTTAATCGGAGAAACGGTGCGGTAGTTTAGCGTTAGATTCGATTATGAATGGTCTGGCTGGAACGAAGTGACACTTTTCAGTAGTTTTCGAATTGCGTTTTATTTGTGTTCAGTTTCGTCTATAGGACTTTATCCACTTCCATCCTGTACACTAACATTACAAATACCTGCATTTATAAATCCAAATACTCGTAGTTTAGATGCTGCGTAATTATTAACAACTAGATTCGTCACTTGTTAATCAGTAAGTCACGTCATTTATAAACTTGAAGATTATAATGCGATGCTAGATCTTGACTTCAATTTTGTATTATTGGATTTAATATTTGCACTACTAATGTTATTGAAAGACCTAAGAAATGTTATCACTTCTATTGAGACCACATGTGTAATGTGCATTCACTTTCCCTATCAAGATTCTAGTGGCGTACTTAACACGCTCTCCCCAGAAGGTCTGACGTCAGCCGAGTGGCCGACCTTAACCAACAAACCAAGACTGCTACATCATTGAAACATGTTGTAATGAAATGATGGTAAAGACATAGGTCTCGTGTAATTAACTTTGTAAATAAACTTAAGTATTACAAAAACGGCAAAGTTATGACATGACACACATGAAGTAGAAACTATTGTTTTAGATACCGGTATCTTGAACTTATGTATGTAGTGATCATTTTATTTTCAGATATAAAACAAAAAGATTATGATTATGATTTTACGTGTAATCAAAAACTTGGCAGTACGGGAACAATACAAAATGTACTAGACTTTTTAAATAATACATTTTTCAAAATCGATATTTACCAATATAGAACCTCCTAACCTATAGAATAAAAAAATTTAAAGTAATATTTGAATTTAAATCGAAGAACATTACTAAATAGATAATAATGTAACGGAGATATTTTATAATTGGAAAACGACCGCTTGAAAATAAAGAGATGCAATAAAGAAGACAAAAATAATTCCACGTTGTTTTCAAAACAGTAAAAGTAAGGGCAGGACAAAATAATTAATTACATATTCACATTTCCGCATTTATAATAATGCGCTTCCCTTTTGATGGATAATAATAAATAATCATTTACTTTCATACATTTTTGCGAATTAATGTTAATTCGTACTTGCGGTACACTGACGATGATTGATTACTTACGTGTTACTATTTTAATGATTATTATTTGCATATACTTATAAAAAATTAAATTATACTAATTCCAATGACTTCTACTTACTTATGTATGTATATATAATAGCGAGACGAGCATGCCATTCGCCTGATGGTAAGCGATACGACCGCTCATGGACAGTAACACAAATAAACAACATGAATTAAAAAGCTTCTATTCAATGCTTTTCAATGCTTGGTATTCCACTGCGCTCGCCATCCTGAGACAAAAAATATTAAGACTCACTATGTCCAGTAGTTACTCTGGCTTCAATATCCTTCAAACCGGAACACAACAGTGCATTTGCACTGCTGTTTAGCGGGAGAAATAGATATTGCGGCCTAATCAGGCGGCCTCTCATATAATATGAGACCTATCACCAGTAAAATAAATCATTGGTTCGACATCTTGACTAATAAGTGCACTAAGTTTATGGTATTGCCCACTTTAATTTTCTATCGAGATATTAGCGATATTGAAGTACGCTTTTGTCCTATTTGTGGTTTATTGTGTAGTTTCTCTACAATTTTTAATTTGCACCAGAAAAATATTACAATGAACGTGGCGTAATGACAAAAGTATGAGTTAGGTAAATGTTTTCATACAAAATTATTTATTTTACAGTTTACAGTGAGTTTAAGTTTTCGTGTCTTTATTATAAAGTTAAATATATTTTTTCAGTTTGACAAATATAAATTGTGATATAACTACGGTTTATTAACTTGAAATGGGATTTGAGACCGATAACGTTAGTGTCAAAAATGTTGATTCCCTCCTTATATCAAGAACACAGCCATCTCTCACGTTTGTTTCTCTCTATATAGGCGTATAGTAGTATCAGCCCATATACGTCTCACTGCAGGGCACGGGCCTTCTCTACAATCGAGAGTACGACTGAGAGTGGTTATAGTAGAGTGGTATATATAGGCGTATAATGGCATAAAAATTTTTAAATAGCGTGAAATATTGATATCAGACTGGTAATTCTAGTCACACAATCAGACTAGTAACTACTAGTCTTATGGAATCCTGCCCACTACACAATATTAGGTAGATACCTATGATGATTTATGAGCTAAGAAATCTGATCATACAAGGACAATGAAAAATTGATTAATAATATGGGTGACTTATTATTTGAATGGGTTTTATTTGTGCCAGACCTTAAATTCTCTCACAGTTTTTAATACCCATACACGATCTACTGGTGGTGGGTCTCTCATATGGGTGAGGCCACCCAGATAGGTACCACCACAATACAATTTCTCCCGCTAAACAGCAGTGTAAAAGATATGTTGTGTTCCGGTTTGAAGGACATTGTAGCCAGGATAACTGTGACGAGCGCAGTAGAATGCCAAGAATTCATAGTGTTGTTTGGTTTTACTGCTATCCATGAGTGGTCGTATCGCTTACCATCAGACGAATGACATGCCCGTGTGCCCTTACATAGCAATAAAAAAAAAAGAAAAACCAGACTGGTATCTTAGTGTGGAGTCAGGACAATGTATAAAAGTGTTCGGTGTATTTATTTATTCACTTTCCTAGTACTATTTTCTTCTACTTTTATGCCTTTAATATGACTATTTGTTTACTTAATAAATAAATAAAAACTACATAAACACTTATAGCATAATCAAAGTTAGCTATAGATAGGACAAACACTTATGTATTCTAAGAGTAATTGACTGTGTGAAGTAGATATCAGCTAGCTCAACCGCGTTGAGTGCTTCTTCATAACCGCAAAATTAATACAACATGGTTTTTATAACATATACATAAGACTTTTGTAGACTATTATAGAGTATATTAAATATGTTACTCTTCCAGTATGGATTTTGAAATTAAGAATACAATTGATACTCAGATGAACTTAAAACGAACATATTTTCTACACATTTTCTATTTACAGGAGGTTGTACGGCTGAGTATTCGACATGGCCTGCCCTGCATTAGTAAACAGAAGTGATATTGGGCAAGCAATTTATTTTAGAAACCATAGCACAAATTAACGCTGGAGTGAAAGTTTTCTGGAGAAGAGACCTGATGTCGGTAAACGAAGTTAAAGACACCATTAGACCAGGGGATTTAAGTACCATATAACCCGGAAGATGCAGGCTATATTACGACAGTAAGCGAATCGTTCTTCCTAATATGTACTGTGTATTTAATAACAATAAATACACCCAACAGTCACATACATTGTCCTAACCCCACACTAAGATCGGGTCTTGTGTTGTAGAACAACGATAGACTAGTCGGTCTCACAAACACCCAGACCATTTGTTTCAGAGCGGGGTTTGAACCAGCGGCCTCACGTTTCACAACCAGCATCGTACCAACTGTGCCAAGTTCAAACTGTTCAAAAGTAAGGTGCTATATATCCTCAGACTATAATAAAGATGATGATGGCATCATGTGGAATCTTTGACCCGCAAGCCAACGTTGTTTCCTTACTCCACCATTCAAGATTAGAAATAATAGTAACAATAATTATTAGAGTGAACCAGTTGACCGTGACCACAAGATTCGTGCCGATTGTGACCGAACGCAACGCGCTTTTCTCTTTTAATCATTTAACGGTATTGTTGCATAAAATGAAATAACTGATGCCTATTGCGAATTGTTGTTGAATAATAGGAAATATTATTTGTAACCTTGGTTAATTGATTAAATATTTTAAAGCGTTGGTATGATTAATATGATAAAAAAGTGGTCTAATCGCGTTAAATGCTTAGATTTTCAGGCTCGTCGGGACGGTAACACTATTTCAAAGGAGATCGACGTTAAGCAACAGCTTTGCTCTCGGCTTTAGTTCGGTGAGTGAAATTGCTGGATGGCCAATACCCTTTCCCTCGTCCCATTCTTTTTCCTTCCCACTCCCCTGGGCCGCAACACATCCATGGTCCAAGCGGTAGAGATGTTCAAGAGCGACAATTATCAATCATTTGTCATCAAGTGAGCTGATTGCTCGTTTGCCGTACCTATGCAATAAAAATATACCATTAAAGTATCCCTCAGTTACATAATATAGACTTTACACAGACTTTATCTAAAGATTCATCTACATGATGATGAGTTGCAAGCACACGTGTGAATTGACTAAGAAAATCAATGTGTAAACGGACATTTTACATCGATTCCATTAAGCACTTAACACCTGCACGTGTAACAGCAAAATGCAATGTTTATTAATGTCGGTGGCATAATCCGAGTCTCAAATAAATATTACAAACTATTAAAAGGCTTTAAAATAACATCGTACCAAAAGCGCATAAGAATTATGCATGCATTTATTGTATTAAGTATTTAAGGGATTTTATGTTAGGTATGCTAGTAGAGACCATGGAATTATTGTTTTAAATATAAGAGTACCTAATATAACAGGTAACAGACCAGACGCGGCTACCAATAGGTGGTCGCGGGTTCAAATCCCAGCGCACACCTCTAACTTTTCGATGTCATGTGTGCATTGATAGTCAATAGTCATCCACCACGGACTACAACGGTCAAGGTAAACATCGTAGGGAAACCTGCATACATGGGGATTTCAAGAAATTTCTATGGTACGTAAAAATTCGCCAATCCGCACAAGGACTATATGGCCTAACCTGTCTTAATCGCACTCTGGAAGCCCTGGCTCTACATTCGACGTATTTTGGCTGATTGTTGATAAGGCGTAAGTGTCACAACGGTTTTTTTGTATTTCAACGTGTCAATGTTAAAGCAAACATAATATATGCCATTATAGTAATTTTTATTGTTTCTAATAAACACTTTAGGCAAAATTGCTTGTGACATAATCTTACCCTAAAATATCCCGAACTCTAATCTAATCTAACTTGGAAGTATTTGATCTAATGAACAATTTTGTTATGTATAATATTCACTATTAATTTATGAGTTGATATATCTACTTACTTAATATCTTTTTACAACTGGGGGGTTAGTCTATACCTCGACACGAAGTTCGAATATTCGGAAGTTAAACGTTAACATACAAGATAAAAGTTTTCTACATCTAAAAATCAATACTATTCTCAATCAAACTTATCATTCACTTCGAACTTAGTCTAAGATTACGACGTACGATACAGGAATCGATCATTTTGTAAAGTATTTAGGCATATTCGTATACAGGTACCGAAAGTAAGTACATGGTCATATAGGTCATAGGGAAGTATATGTAAAATACAATATACATTATATATGAGGTCCTCTCTTTTAAATTAATATTCGTATATGACCTTTACACGTATGAAAACAACATTTGAAATGTCAATATTGATAACATTTCAAAGGCTGTTGCTATAATTAATTCAATGATTGCAAAACATTGAAACTAGTGTTATTAGCCAGCAAGTTTAAAAAAACTGACACAATGGTTATTTTACAAACATACATTAGAGCAGATTGGTCGTTAAATTTGGATAAATAGATATACTCGTAATTATACCGTTCCCTGAAGTTCTAATATTAAGACAATTTTTTAAAATTATATTTTATTATTAAATCAACATTTTTATAATATTTTTGCTTATCTGTCATATCTATAGTATTTTGTTGACTAATGTGTTTTAATCTAATAAATATTAGAATTGAGTGTTTAAAAACGGAATACGGTATTATTAACTCTTCGCATTGTATCATAAACTTGTGGTATTAAATGGAGCGTGTCACGTCTATCATATATTATGTACTCGTACATACGCTAATGATTTATTATTATTTAAAACTCACATAACAGCCTATCAATTAAGTGATTAATAACATGCTAGTACAAACAGTTACAAAACTATTTTTTATGATCTGATTTAAATAAAGTAACAAGTCGAATTAAAAGACATGTCTAAGTACATTATACATAATATTTCATTGATTAATTTAATACAATTAGGCAAAACAATTAATAAATTATTTAAATACCATTGATTGTAGCAGTGTCTGGTCATGATTAATATTGCATGATGTTTTGATAATAATTTGAAATGAAAAAGATAAACATGTCTTCTCGAGCTCACAATTTAGCCGTCCTTAGATTTGCCTCCTTTGAGACACCAAAAAAATAAAACAAACACGAATTTCAATTCAAGAAAACAAACGAGTTCTATTTAAGGCCTAAATAGATATTAATCCAATTTCCATTTATGATTTAAAAATAGCAATTTGTTAGCATTTGGTGGGTTTCTTTTTCATTTATTGGAACAATAACAGTTTATTCAGGTCAAACAAAGTTGGAGTAAGTTATTATAATATAAAGGTACAACTAACAGCTACGTCACCAGGAGAGTTAGACTTAAATTTTATTTTATAAACTTAACTTAAAATACTCAATGGTACTTTCGATTATAGAAGATGCCCGTGCCCTGCAGTGGGACATATATGGGCTAATACAATAATTTAAATAGATACATCTATCGCAAAGATGTTCATATTGTACAACAAACACACCCGACATAAGACTACACATCCACCAAACGCATACAAAAATAAAACTCAATGTTTACATAATAAAGATATTTCTCAGAAAAACGTTGAAGATTTCTACGATAACCACCTAATTCGTGGCCTTAGCTTGCGTCGTAATAATGCGAAGCTTACCTTGGCGGCACATATTATAAGAACTGGTAATGCCAAGTGGGTAAACTTGCAAAACATTGTATGTAACCACTGCTTTAATCTAGATCAGTCTACCACATCATTGTCATAACGGCCACTTAGATCGATAGACCCAATCCTCTTTATGTTTTGAAATTGTTTTTTGCAATACTTCCATATTAATACTTGTTAATTGGTACTTAATTATGAAATTGCAACTATTAGAATGTATATTTAAATGAGTACATGTTTTGCTTAATGTTTTGTAAAGTTTTTTTGTGTTGGTATTTTAGGAGTTTTGAAAGGCGAATGGTATTTATGGATGCTTTAAATTGAAACACGGTTCAATACTTTTGATTTATTGGTCTAGTTACATGAGAATATTTCATGAAATCTAATTTTTTTATTTATAAACATTGCAGTGTTGTGGAGTAATTTAAATAATTACGTATATTGTAACCGTTTTAGTTTATTTCAAATATTCCCCCAATTTCTAGGATAAAATGATTTTATAGTTCCGTAATATAAATGGTAATTAATTAATTCGCCAGCGTATTGATTACATGTTTCATTTTGTTTAACTCCGGATAGTGAAGGGTCCAATTCAGAATATATATTACACTGCTATAAATGTCATTGAATACCATGCATTATGGATAATATATCACGTATTTACGAGCATTTAGTGAGGATCCGGGTAAAAGATAGACGCCCTCACTGTAGATTTTTATGGTTAAATTTTTATACCAAAACACCAAACACAAACATTTTCTTGGCAATCATACCCGACAGCTTTCACTCTCTCTCTTCTACCTTACGAATTCTATAGAACATAAGCCTCTTTCAAGGATTTCGACAGACTACAGATGAAGGCGGTAATGCAACAGTTCGATAACTAGAATTTTAAATTAATTCTCGAGACAATATACAAGGTCCGGCAATTCGCATTGTTGTAAGGAATACCTGCTGTGTGGGCCTACTTTTACGAAATAATACAGTAATACCGATTTATTTGAAATCAATGAATCGGCTCGAATTGCTTCATCAACTGCTGCACTTTCCTTCCCTTCTTTCCCCTATTTCACGCCTCAAACGCCATAACCACCAGCTTAGGATCACTCCACCGTGTCCGATACTAAGTACTAAGTATGCCCAAAGGCTTAATTACAAATACAGTACAATTGTCTCGTAGGAAGTGGAACATGAAAAAATACTCGCTTTGATACGCAACCTCGTTATTAACCGTGGTTTGTCATTAAACAAGACCGTAATGATGCCAGGTCTAAGGCGATTTCGTAAAATTATTGTTTTTTCTTGCGCTGTGACGACGCAAATATAGCTCGTCTTGTGACTGATCGTTTCATATAACAAGGCAGCTTAATACACTACAATTTAGTCGTTTGTGAAACAATACTCATTTTAAAAGTTATTCTTTGATATATAACTCGCGACTATACATCCTGTTTCTACTCTATACACATAATATCAATAAATTAGAATAGGCTCATATCATGAAGTGCCAAAGACTAAAAAGTAGTTGTGGAAACTACAAAAATAAATATAGAACATTAAAACTAATGTTAATTAATAATATCCTTTTTTGTGGGCAAGCTTAATGAAACTAAACGATTGCCAGTGCATTTCCCGCGCTCTATCTCGGACAACAGGAAGGACATAAAACTATTAAATTAAACGTCAATTTAGATCACGGCCCCCTCTTTCTGACATCATTATAGTCTCACGTACGTTTTTATTTGATGGCTTTATCCATGATGTTGTCAACTTGGATGATAATAAGAGTAGTACCAACTGTCTCTATTTATTATAGTATCATTATCTCCATATACGTCTCCTAATATTAACTCTAAGGGACTGCATAATGGTTTCTTAGATATGCACGAGTGTTACTCACACCGTGACCACGAAAGCTGTAAAGTAATCGAAACATCGGGACGTAAAAAATAAATAAATAAACCAAATCCGCGATAAAATCCGAAAATAATAGTTTAATTTTAATCTGAATAACACTGCGCGAGGTTTTGGATAGAAGAATTTCATTAGTCTAAACTCATGTCCAGTCTAGAGTCTAACGGCCTTAATCATCTGTATCTGTATCAGCCCATATACGTCCCACTGCAGGGCACGGGCCCACTCTACTATCGAGAGTACGATTGAGAGTGGTTAGGCCATATAGTCCATAGGCCATATTGGCGGACTTACATACCATAAGAAATTCTTATAAATCGCTATAATATGCAGGTTTTCTCACGATGTTTTCTTTCACCGTTTTTAGTGCGTGGTGATTGACTATCAATACACACATGACTCCTAAAAGTCAGAGATGTGCCCTGGGATTTGAACTTGCGACCACCGTGAACATGTTGGCAGCCGCATCTGGTCCGTTTACCAACAGGCCACCACGCACTTATATCATAAAGAATTTTAAAACCTATTTTAGTTATCGACAAATGTTTTGTCCATTTCGAACGACATTTGAAATTAGCTTTACTGAAGAAGACAAAACATTCTATAACTAAAATAGATTTAAAAACTGTTTATGAATATGGTTGTCAAAAACTTAATTTTACCTTATGAAAATAATTCGTCAATGATTATTTTAGCGTGGTGGACTATATGGTGGCCTAATCACTCTCAATCGTACTCTCTATTGTAGAGGAGGCCCGTGCCCTGCAGTGGGAGGTATGTGGGCTGATACAGACTGATGATTATTTTAAACAATTTTATTTTAATATTTTAATGTCTTCGGTTACACAGGAACTGTGTGTAAATCAAGTGATCTTATAAACGGCAAGTGAAATATAATTAACGCGATACAATCAAAGGTCAGTGTGCGTGACAGCAGTATTTTGATCGATAGTTTAACTTTTATGGGATCATTTTATTAAGCGATGTTTATCAATAATAACGTTGACCTCCAATAAAGAGTAATCGTGTTGAAAAATTGGTACCCGGCGGCATTTTTCTCCATTGATACATATTTTCCCCTTCACTATCAAATATCATACAACAATGATTCTTGTACCTTTTGTTCGCAAGAGAAGGACTAGAATTAATATTAAAAAAACATTGTTATATTAATCCTTATAATGTTGTAAATTAGTGTATTAATTTGTATGACCGTACTAATTTAATTAAATAATAAATAAGACATAAATAATTAATTAAATGACTCAATATTATTACACAGGCGTCTTCATTCACATATTTAAATAATAATTACAATTTACTAAAAAATGTTCAGTAGTATGACGAACATTGTTTACATAATATTTTTGTATCTTATATCAGCTATTACTCTGCCGTTCAAAATGAACGACGATACGTTGATTCAACGCAGCGTGAAATACAGTCAAACAAACGTAATTGTCTTCTTATAATATTGAGATGGTTTTACTGGTGGTATGTTACTCATATGTAAGAGGAGCCTGAGTAGACTACCGCAATGTCTATTTCTCCCGCCAATCAGCATTGTACTATGCAATGCTGTGTTCCGGTTTGAAGGACATTATAGCCAGAGTAACTACTGGACATATTGAGACTTAACATCTCATGTTTCAGGATGGCGAGCACAGTGGAATGCCAAACATTGCTTTGTAATTCAAGGTTGTATGGTCTTGCTACTGTTTAAAAGCGATCGTATTGCTTACCATTAGGCGAAAGGCATGTTCGTCTCGCCATTCATAGCAACAAAAAAAAGACGGAAATTATTCTGTACGGTGCAGTGTTTCAATAACGACCAACTTAAGTATCTAATGCAAGGTTGGCTTTTATTTATCACTAGCGGTGGGTTCCACCTTTAGATAAACCTTTTGGAAAATATTCTATCGCCTAATGTTCATCAGGGATAATGTAGGATTATAATGGCGCAAGATTTTATTAAATCGGTCCAGTAGTTTCAGAGCCTATTCAATGCAAACAAACAATAAAATCTTTCCTCGTAATATTAGTTTAGACAATAATGTAATGCTCCTTGACAATTCCATTATGCACTTTGCAAAGGCGGAAAAGGGAAACTTGTACCGGTCTACTTAAATCATATTTCTACATTTTATGTATCATTCAATGACATTGTTGACTCATTTACAACGGTTGGTACATGCATGCGGGGTAACTACTAATGAAAGTAGCGTGATTGACGAGTCCTTTGATATACAGCAAGCGAGGTGCAGGAACTAAGTGCGTGGTGGCCTGTTGGTAAACGGACCAGACGCGGCTGCCAAGATGTTCACGGTGGTCGCGGGTTCAAATCCCAGGGCACACCTCTGACTTTTCGGAGTCATGTGTGTATTGATAGTCAATCACCACGCACTAAAACGGTGAAGGAAAACATCGTGAGGAAACCTGCATACCATAGCGGTTTATAAGAATTTCTATGGTATGTAAGTCCGCCAACCCTCACTAGGCCAGCGTGGTGGACTATATGACCTAACCACTCTCAATCATATTCTCGATTGTAGAGTAGGCCCGTGCCCTGCAGTGGGACGTATATGGGCTGATACAGAGGTGCAGGAACTAAAACTACTTCATAGAAACATAACATTTGCGGCACCTGCATGCGGGCCACATAGGCTATAGCCCCCGCATGCGGGCTGTACATCATGAGTAAACGGAAATTATCGATCATTGTAAATGTGTCATTATTTAAAGTGTCATAATCTCTTTTTTATTGGTATTAGTAAATTAGTCAGTTCACGCGACATCCGATATGGTCTAGTGGCTAGGATACCTGGCTCTCACCCAGGAGGCTCGGGTTCGATTCCCGGTATCGGAATTAGCTTTTTGCCCCTAATAAATAGTCTTCATGCTTGTTTGAAACAATGAATTGACCTAAATATTCACATAACAGAAATATTTTTGTACTATATAAAAACGCTTAATATTTAGAGGAGTCTTTTAGGTGACGCAATAAGTATCAATAAGTGCAGAATAAGTAACACACAAGAGAACAACTTGTTGGAACTAAGAGAAATCTTGTTTCAGACAACACAGCGGCAAAAAATACTTTCCTACCAATCATATTTCTCGACAAGAACACAAAAAAATAGTAAGAGCAAAAACGATGGAAAAATTCAATTGTAAAGTCGCCAGCAATGTAACAATTTGTAAACATTGGGGAGATGTTGTGTTTAACCGGCTCTTAAGGCCCATTGTAACCAACATAATTTTGATTGTGTAATGGCATGCGCGCAAACAAACTTACGCCTTATCGATTCATTTAAAACTTCTGATTTCCTCGCCAAGTTGATTTTCACTCATCCATCGGATTTTTTAATCAATGCTCGCGACGATAAACCCAATCTACTTTCCACTTTTGCTTTTAGTAGCTAGATATTTTTTAAACAACACATTCATTTTCTGAATTTTTATGTTAATAATTTCTAGTGTTTTACCTTTGGCCACAAATTACAATGCTGTTCCAATACTGAATGTTGATAGAGTTTTCATACCTTTGTAAATTTAGAACTTTTACAGAAATGACTCTCTTTTTTAAGTGTTCATCAAATAAGCTTAAATAAATACCTAATTTAAAAAGCTTATGATGGCCGAACTTCCGTCTATTGCGCAGGTAGTTCATTCCGATCTCAATCAGGTCATCGCCTACAGATTTAGAAAAATGAATAAACGACTACGTACATACTTTCTCATTTAATTTAATTATTGAATTCAATAATTTATTTTAAACTATTTGTATGTGAGTACGTTAACGTTTGGATTCCTAAATTTTAAGTATATGATATATTATTTTCCTGTTACAGATATACTAGGTTTATCGAACATTGTTACAAAAATATACACATAAAAATCTAATATAAAATTTCAATATTTTACTAAAATTGAGCATGAATAAAATTAGTATTGCAATACTGCTAGCTATTATTATCTCATCAATTTAATTTTAATATAACTATTCTACCTCATAACGTCTATGCATTAATAATACGCCAAAGTGTCAGACGTTCTTAATTATAATTTTATTCTAAGTTATGCAGCATCAGTTACGTATTAGCTATAAGAATTCGGTAACCTCTATAAACTCATACTTATGAATCCAAATAAATGGGTCTTTCCGAGTAAATGATTGAAGGAAAAGATTTCGATTTCTTCTTTCAAACAGATGATTTTAAGACAGGACTTAAAAATATATATACTATTATTATTTTATTATTATGAGCCTGTGGCGTCCCACTAAAGGGCAAAGGCCTCTCTTTCCCCCTTCCATGCATCATAACCAACCAATCATTTAAATATGCATCCAATTCGTCTTGCCACCTGCGTCTAGGTCTTCCACATGGTCGTCGGCCGTTCGGGACCCATTCCGTGGTGATCTTCACGCACATTTCCCAAAAATATTGTTATTTAAAAAAATGCCAATATTGTGATAATTAAAATTTTAATTGTTTATTAAATAATTATATTCACATTTGATTAAACCTTTGAAATTATATTGAAGGATTAAAATTGTTTTTATTTTTGTTATTTCCCATTTACCTCCTTCAATCGATAGATCTTCTATATTCTAGGAAATAGGATTCAATACATACAGAAAAGTTTTAACGGCCTTCTAGAATGATCTGGTAAGACAAACTGTATAGGATGCCTATAACATATACAGTATCAGCCTATATACCTCAACTGCAGAGCACTGGCCTCCTCTACAATCGAGAGTACAATTGGTGGTGGTAAAGCCATATAGTCTACCACGCCGCGCTGGCCTAGTGCAGGTTGGCGGACTTTACATTACATACAAATTCTTACAAATTGCTTTGGTATGCAGGTTTCCTCCCGATGTTTTCCTTCCACGTCATCGTATGTGGTGACTGTCTATCAATACACACATGACTCCGAATAGTCAGAGGCGTGCTTTGGGATTCGAACCCGCGACCACCTTGACCACTTTTACTATAGTATGATATGAATGCAGAATAGTTTTTAGAGAAGACTGTATTATTTTTATGCGCCACTCATCACGTAGGTCATCTATACTGGGGGTAAAAACTTTATGTAATACAAAAACTAGAATTCTAGAACTTTTACTCAAGAAACCTTAGCCTGGAAGATGTCCTACTAATTTTTTGAGTGTGTGTATCAGCTATTAATAATAGTGGAATAAGGACATAGTCATAATATAATCAATTTATCTGTGTTGAAAAGGGACAGCGATACAACATTTAGTTCAGGATCAGAGTTCAAAGCCAGCGATAGGTAAATAACGCTAATTGTACGCAATAAACAGATAAAGTAATAATGTGTGAATGGAATTTGTATAGCCATTGTAAAATTTTGTATAATTAATGCGTTAAACTTTGCCATACAGGTATATTTTTATAATTCGAGGAATGTTGGTTCATAGGTCTCGTAATTTTGAATATTATTTGCACATGTACTCCAAGAAAACCGAATACGTTGTTTTAAAAATCGGAATGGAAAAGTTAAGTATTGCTTTTGTGGCCCAAAAGTATTTGCTGTCGGGTCTGGGTGTTTGCGAGACCGAAAAATCTCTCGTAGTTTCTGGTACCCTCGACACAAGACTTAATTGATATTAATGTGGGGTCAGAATTATGTATGTGACTGTTGGGTTTATTTATTTATTTATTATTTATTATCAATGGCAGACTAGTAGGTACCATAATACTGAATACATACCGCTTTATTCATAGACACTTTTAAAACTTTTCGCTTAAACTAAATAAAAAGACGTTCGTACGCAACAAAACATTCGATAACTAAAATAGGTTTTATTAATAAGGCCGATATTGTGTTATTAAAGTAAAAATCTCATAATTACCACGTGTATTAAGACATTAATGTGAACAAGCCTGTAGTGTTTCTTTACTTTACGCGTCACCTACTCTAACATTATCACCGAGATTCTACTTACAAATGCATAAGTAAATACTTTTAACACCTACACCCACAGATTACAATGTTGCCTGAAACAATGTAAACATTTCTAAACTATAGAAAATGTGGGTCTACTTAAGAAGTTAAAGTACTAGAACCTCTGAAGCTGGAACTGCGGTGTTAATGGATCAGAATAAGCAGAATTATTTGGTAACAATTCTGTGAGACAGTGGTCTGTCTCACAGAAGAAAGACATCAATCAATAAGATGCCATATCTTTTGGCTATTCCTTTAAGCCTAGTATGCTGACGGTAGAATATTGCTAACAGCTCGAAGTACTGAAATCAGAACGCGGCGTGTATTGTGTACTATGCCGGCCCATGCAATTCTGGGATCAACCTTTAATATATCCTTTTTGAACAGCCTGACATGTGAACGACATTCATAATTGTTTGTCGTCCCTCAATAGTCTACTAAATGACCACTACACTCTACCATCAATTTGCCGTAACAGTAACATAAGTACACACTTAGGAAACATAATAATGTGTTTTTTTTGTTTTTTATTGCATATTTTTGGCCAGTTATGGTTACACTGCGTAAACGCAAAATAGAAAGGATTTTGAAGGTTACATTTATATAACCTTTAAAAACAGTTTGAAAAAGAGGGAATAGAAATGGGGAACGAATATTTCTGCCAGAGATTATGAAACTTCTGTGATGAGAACATTAATTTAGTTCAACCACATAAATACATCCAACCGAAGTATCTAATCCCAAAAATGTTAGGAACAGTCCATCCAAGTAAAAACGTATATTTACGTAACAAACGAATAAATTAAAGATAAAAAAGAAATGAAAGATAAACAATTAATTTAATAAAATTACTAGATACGTACATTACAATTTCACAAATGAAAGTTTATTACACGAAGATAGCACAAAAATAATTATTTTTAACGATGTAATCCATACTTCGAATACTACGAAGAAGCTATACAGTTTTATCGTATCTGAAATCAAAAGTCCACCGCAACGAAATGTCTAAGAAATGGTTACGACATTAGCTGTTTTACGTACAGTTGGTATAATCTTGTTCGATAATTACGCAATAATTGCGTAAGCCTTTATCGCATGCATATTTGTACTAAAGTATAATGTTCCTATTATTCTGAGTGCAAAAAATCCTCGCACTTTAGCTCTTAAACGGAAAGCCTAAGTTCACACTACACTGCGTAATTATGTAACATGTTCTGAGTACACAATTTTTTTACCATTTTAGTGTCGGAAGTCCGAAGCCGTTTACTCAATGAGCATCAAGACTAAAGATAATTTGACAAATGAGTACCTATTAAATGTATATTACAGCCAATTTTTCCCAGGATCTTTTGCCAAAATGTTTGAGTCCCTCTTCCCCGCTTATACGTAAATTTAACTCTACTACAGACGGATGGCGTATGACATAGATGAAGACGTATATAATAATAAATAAAACAAATATCAATGACACCTACATTGTTAACATATTTTTAAAGATCATTTAAGCTACTAGAGTTATCACAAGTCTATACTTATCGGAAAGATGTGCGTAAATTGTTAGTAAAAAGATTCCTGTGAAAATCTTTAAATCGTACCCACTAAATAAAATGGTAAATATTATGTTTAATGTAAAAGGTTTGTCGATATTATTATACATATTTTATAAATAGTTGACCGAGCTTCAAGTAGCTACTGTATCTTCCACAAGCATCCATTTGCAATATTCCTGGCCTTCGGCATGATAGGAAACCAGGCTACTAAAAATAGACCATTAATAACCATTTGGTACATATTTATCAACAGTAGTCTATGTAGACTTCCGCGAAACAACCAGCGCTTGTCATTCCAAGCTCTTGATGTTTCTAATCAATCGCATACCACTCACACCGGGCGTTGACCTTTCTATTACAAACAAAATTATGCTCATAGTATTTCGATTGCCAAATTTCAATACGGACAACCAATAGCGTTGCTAGCATCTTAAGTTACAAACCAGATAGAATTACTAGTATAACGCTTGGGTGATTAAACTATTTCATGTTTAATATGCATCTATATGTTTGCACAATCGCAAACGTGTATGCCAATTTGCATATGTGGAGGTCTTAAGTTAATATTATTAATCTGATTCGCAAATATTATGAATCATTTTTTACACCATAGTTTACTGACGCAGCAATGATCATTATATTTTGTAATACATTTTTATTGAAATAAGACTATATAACGGATTTTATCGCGAATTTGATTGATTTTTTAGATTGTTTAACTTCTCGGCGTTGAAATTACTATACAGCTTTCCTGGTCACATGACGGACAAGTCGGTCGTCGCCACGAAATTCACGATAAAATACGTGTAACATTCGCGTAAATCTATGTAACCATTATAATCTATTATTATCATTTCATTTAATGAAAAATCCATAGAATTAGGAGGTTTCATGTTCCTTCTTTACTTTTCCATTATGGACTATTAGGGAATGAGAACGTAATAGTCCGTAAGTCGTATTTAATTTTTTATACAAACTTATATACGACTTCATAATAAGATCGGTATGATCATTTTACATTCCACGATGAGTATTTTTTGTTTTCGGTCTGAATAGGTTCTTTGAAGTTAATTATTTATCGATTTTTCCTTTAGCCATTCTAGTCACTTGTAGCCAAAACAATAATCCAAAGAAAAATTGTTGTGCGAACATTTTCCAGAAACTTCTTTTATCATAAGCAGATTTTTTCCATCAGGTGAATCTCTTGGTCTTTACTTTATAAAAAACTGAAACAGCTTCGTTTCGTGCATGTCAACTTATGCAGAATAACAGTACGAAGAAAGCAAATATTAAATGCCAAATATTTATATAAATGTTTCAGAAACTGCACATACCCGTAGAATTTACTTTGCATATTTGTCACGTTTCTTTTCCTTTGCAAATAGTGTCGTGTGTTTAACGTTTTCAAATACTTACTCAGCCATAAATGAGATGTTGTGGCGTCTATTAAAACAAACTAATTATTCATAATTATACTATATTAAATTGTGTTTCTTTAAAAACAAAACAAATGGAACATGTGTTTCAATATTGCAAATAATTTATTTATACTAAGTACGAAATCTATAGAAGCAAAAGTATTAGTTATACATATTTAGTTATTACGAATTGAAATACAAATAATCCATCATTTATAGTGTTTGTTATAGTTTTAATAAGTTTATTCAGCCGTGTATTTGATGGCTCACTGATAACATTTTAAAAGTTTATTACTAGATGTTGATGTTTCATATACCAACCCGCAGAGATTAAAAGCCTTATTAACAGTTTTTAAATCTACTTAAGCCATCGAATATTTTGTATTCTTCGGTCAAACTGAATTCAAAGATCGTTCGATAGGGACAAAACATTCTTTAACTAAAATATGTTTTAAAACTGTTTATGAATAAGGTCGTTAAACTCCTTTATTACGAATCACATACATTATAGATATTAAGGACTTCTATGCGAAATCTTTAGACTGTTTAGTGCATTTTCCGTAACACTATGTATTATTTTTATCTAATTTATTTCCAACTCGTTCTATTAATTTAACTTTCTGATTGATTTCGTTGTGGGTTAAAGACAAGTTAGACATTTCCGGAGACTCGCCGAGTGTCAATGCTTAGTGTCATTACAATACGTGCCACTGTTGATCCTGGCTTACAGGAGTTACAGTGGTGGGTGTGAGAGCGAGACAATCTATGACACTTTATCTATATTTGAAAGAGGAAAGATTTGATTGTCTGCATCGAATAGGCTCTGAAACTACCGGATCTATTTGAACATTTGTTCATCATTGGAACCCTACATTATCCCTGATGAATACAAGCCATAAAATATTTTCAAAAATGTGTATGCACCCAGGCGGAGCCGAGCCGGGCCGCTAGTATTTTATACACAAGTTACATTACTCAAATCATTAACAATTTGACATATAGGCATACACTATGACATTCAACTTGAACGAGTGTCATTAACTTTCGGATACGTAAGCGTGTACAGAGAAACTTAATCAACCTTTCTCATGCGCTTTAAACTAATAAATGTTTTGAAAGTCGCGTTCGGATGGCGATATCAACCTAGACCACCCAATGCACTCGCTAATGTCGAGATTATTAATGAAATATGTTGTATGTACGCATATGTGCAATGAACCCTCGCAATACGAAAGGTCTGCCCGCTGTGCTGTAAATAGATGACCGATAGAGTTGCATACACTAATATTGCTATCATAGCAAATTATGATAATTTGTTAGTATTGCGCACGTGATAGGTTTTTGTATGTTAGCTAAGAGTTTCGAATTTTGGGTTCCGCAAGTTGAATTAAGTTTGTCTATAGTTTTATCCGTAGTTTATTAAAAAAAAATATATCTTTAAATTCAACATTGAAATGATTTGTTTTTTTACATACTTTGAAACTGTTGCATTATTGCTTAAATTTTGAAAGTGTTTTAATAAAATACAAATCGCGTCCAACAAAAATTAATACTATAAAGATTTTTATATGGTATCAGAAGAATAATACAGTTTCATTAAAATGTAATGTTTGTTGTTACATTAAAAAGATATTGTTTGTTTTAGTACTTACGAATTGTTTCGGTAATCTCTCGCAATGTTTTGCGTGAACACAAAAAAATGTTTTCACCTTTACATAACTTTATTTGTTTTAACTTGTTTTTATTTATAGTAAATATTTAGCTATAGTTAAAAAAGTTTACACGTACTTATTATACTCAATCTAGTATATTTATTTTTGTTATCATAAGTTCCTACCGAAATGTGTGTACAAGTGTCCTAAATGTATTATTGACTCCACAAATATTAATAAACGCCATATGGAAATCGACAGTGCTATAAGATGGTAATAATAATACCAAAGTACTATTTGCACAATCATAGCGAATTCTTATCAATGCATTTATAATTTCCTACTTATTTCTCAGATATCACAGTTATATGAACAAACGTGTTACAATGTTCACAATTTACGTATTGCACAGTTGCGTGGTACAACTTTGTTCATATAAGTATTCATTAAACAAATTGAATTTCTTCAACGTTACAGCTTGTGGTGGTAGACCACAACAGTTTCCTAGTCTCTAATATAAATGTCCCACTAACTAATAAAAAATATGAGCGTCATAGAAACTGGCAATGCACCAGACCTGTGTCTCCGACATTTTAATATAATACATTTTAACACTAACATACCTGTAATAGATGGCCGGACAGCGGCAAAACGAACGCTACTGACTCGTTTCCTAATCAAAACAAATGACAGCTGACTCTATCGTCGCCTCTACTGACAAAAAAGTTCAAATAAACGGACAGTCACTGATTAAACAACAAAACTCATACAGTTCCATAATTTCCATAGAGTAATACAGAAAGATTCGATTTTTAAAAAGTTTTAAAAGTTGACGTAAAGGTTTACGCGGGCGAAGAGTAGAAAGGCGCGCGGTCCGTATAGCCTCGCAGTTATTACTGAGTGGAAACGTATTTTGCTTCGAGTTCCGTCGGATCCGCTACGTACAACGTAGACGTATATTGCGTACCTATCTACGCTTCATACGATCCTTGCTCCAGGAATTGCAACGTAATGTCCTATATTACAAGAACTAGAACATCCGCCGTAGGTACAGAACGAATAATAGCCATTCGATATGAATTGATAAATATCGAGACGAGTTTACTACACACTCGCACTCAATGAATGTGACTGACGATTGAAGAATAAATAATGTATAATATAATTTGTTTTTTATACGTCATATAATTAGCATACATTTTTTACCGGTATGTAAGGAAGCTATGAAGTTGTTCACGTATAAAGCGTATAATTAAAGTAATTAGTAACACGAGATTTTATCATTATTTTTACTGTTAGCAATAAGTGTTGTGCGTGAATAAAATCTGAGTTTGTATCTTGGTGACTATACCGACGACCGTGACACAATGGTAATGTACTTTACATAGATGTATGTGGAACAAAACACGTAGGCAACTGAATATTTGGCGTAAACATAAACCGCAAAAAATAAAGATATACATTTCATTGTCTTTAAATTATGGAACATACGGAAACTTGATATTATCATATTTATTTCATGAATTTTCCCGTATTATTTATTTTAAGCGGCGCAACCATCGATATCAATGTTACACAATATAAGTCAATGGGCGCAACAATATAAAAACAAATAAATAAATTAAATTAACTTATTCTTACTTTTTGTATAGTTTTGGTGATGCCAAAAAATGTTTTATGAAAGTTATTACGGAAAACGTGGCAAAATATTCTATTGTCAAAATCATTGATTTAAAAACTAAGGATAGGCCCTTTACTACTCGAGTTGCAAAAAGATGACCATGAAAATTGCGCTAAAACAAATATTAAATGAATTTAATAGATCTAAACGGTGAGAGAGAGTCTAAACGGTGATAAAAATTACTATCTTCACTTTATTAAACTTTCTGTCATAATACAAGCAAGCATTTTCAAAATCATTGCGAGTGACGACTAATTTAAGTAACGCTACATAATTAGAGGTGTACTGGAGCGTGCGCACCACTTTCGTCTGAACACTTAACGTACTTTCTGCCCTGTCCATAATTCCATATATTTATGTAAATGGTCAGAATTGAATATTTTGACACTCAAGACAAATTTGACAAGTGACTCAACCAATATAGCTGTACACCTACGCAAAAAATAGATTAACATTTTTATCGATAATTCTTATTTATCCTGTCAAAAGACTAAGGTTAAATATAACTTTATACGACCGTAATAATATAATATACTACATACCGTAAATAAGGTTGCATTTGAGTAAATATTAAACGGGACTTTAAAAAAAATTTAAAGCCATAAGGCAAACAGAAGATTTTAAAATACGTAGCAATTAATCACCGTCGACCATGGTCGTTGACACATAGAACACAATACATTTTTGTGTTAGCTTTAACTATTATTTATGATCGGAACGAATATTCTAAGGAAATAATCCAAAGCCGTGTCTCTTAGCAAATATTTTTCTTTTTTGTCTTATAAGTCGAATTGATCACACAATACTTTACTAAATAAATTGTTACATCAATTATGCCAAGAGTAATATATGCACAGTTTATCTACGAATCGAAAAGGCCGCAGGTTCGATCCTCGCATCGAAACAAAATATGTTCCAAGTGAACTACCATTTGTTTAGGGTGTGGGTGCTATGACACCAAAATGTCTGTTGGGTTTGCTTGATATCCACCACATAAGTAGGAACCGTGATTTTGAGTAACGTATGTCACTTGGCCTTAAGTATTTAATATCAGTATTTTCTCATCCTTACTATAGATAATACCAACATCAAACCAAGGGCAGATTCAGGGGGGAAGTCATGGGGGTCATGACCCTCCTGGGCTGACTCCAGATTGACATAATGTATTTATAATATTGTCGATAAAATTTATAATCACAATTAATTCTTTGTATGTCGATAAATAAAGTAAAAAAGTGTGTGTGTGTTTACAAATAACAGCTGTAACAAACTTAAAAAATCATTATTATGAATTCGAGTATGAAAATCGTACTATATGACCTGACCCTGGCGTAAAATAACTATATGACACCCCCCCCCCCCCCCCCCCTGGCGTAAAAGCTGGATCCACCATCAAACTAACAGCTATTTCCTCGAAAGTTTATTGATGACTTTTTTTTTTCATGAAACACTTTATTCGATTTTCTAAAACGGAACGTCCGTTCTAGAAAGTATAAACTTATATCTTTAGTAATAAATCTATTTTTAACCTTAAATCGTGATTGCACATCGAGATACAGAAACAACAGGTACTGGGAAAGATTATACTAAAACACATCCTAATTTAGGTCATGAATCCCAAATTAAATGAATTAAGTTAATATTTGCGAAATATTTGAATAGCTTAAGCACGTAAATAATGCGTATAAAATGGCGCCAAACTACATTAAGACAATATGTATAGATAAAGTTGACCTGACAAAGAACTCTGGATGCCGTTGTTCAGTTGTGCAGGCGACAATCACGGCGCCGGTTGTGGACATTGTTTTAGCAGGGTCGTAGCAAGGACGCTACTGGAAGGTTAACCGCCCTCAGTATAGAATTAATATTTTCCACTGTGACACTAACAAAAAAAAGTAGTTATATCTGAAAGATATAATATATTTATTCTTAGTAGGTACCTAGATACCATAAAAAGTGATATGTGCTTAGTACCAAAGCCTTTGTATATAGCGTCGATTCAAATAATCATAAACATAAATAAGACAGAAGGTAACAACTGTGGACGGATGACCTGGTTAAGATTTCAGAGTCGCTTTCAACAGGTCGATCTGGAGATCATTGGGGAGGCCTATGTTCAGCAGTGGACTTTCTGTAGCTGAAGAAAGACAGAACGATAACAACTCCCTCACTTGCAGAAACACAAAAGCACGTCTTACCTTAGTCTCAAAAATTATCATGCTAACTACAACATTTGCCGATGTTTGATACAGCTACGAATATTTACTTACAATTTAGCAAAGTAATCATTTTTAAAGCTATGGATGATCGATTAAGACTCAATAATCCTAATCCGTCCACTTCGGGAGTAACTTTTAAGTTTCCACTACAGTATTCAATATCGAGGGAGGCAACTAATGGGGACATTTGTGATAGAACTGTAGAATTGGCATGCACCGGGGTGCTGTGTATCCATAATCCCTTGCTGCCGTGCCCATAGCACTGAGGATGTTCGTAAAAGAGTGGTGTCTACGAGCCTCTCTTTATTTATTGCATAGCCTATGCAATAAGACTCGGCAAACATATCACCTTATGGTAAGTGATCACTGTCGCCCAAGAACATCCATAACGCTTGGATAATGGATTTGTTGTCGGACCATAAAATCAGAACGGGAGTGTGAAGGATAAAGGATGGAAAAAGGTAAAGGGCATCCAATAATCTCAATCACCTAACGCAACGTGACTGCAAAGCTGTCGCAGGTCGCTTCACATCGGTCTCCTGTGGGACCGTGGGACTACCCCTAACGAGCCGGCCCACAGCCCAGTGGCTCTACCACTAATAAAAAACTCTCGTTCAGAATAGAGCTGCAGCGAATCACACACGATTTTACTTACAGCGTACTTAATTGCGTTTACAATTAATATGACAAACATTAATTATAATTGTAAACGGACAGCCTCCCTTGCACAGTTGGTTGGACGCCGGCTGTGAAACAAGAGGCCGCGGGTTCGATCCCTACACCAAAACAAATATTTGTGCAAACCACAGGTATTTGTTTCGGGTCTGGATGTTTGTGAGACCGAAAAGTCTCTCGTAGTTTCTGATACCCACGACACAGGACTCGATTTTAGTGTGGGATCTGAACTATGTAGGTGACTTGGGTGCATTATTTAAAAAAATAGAGTTTTATTTAAGTTTCTTATAGCAAAGTAATGTCTGGATCGGTACTTAATTAATTTATTCATTATTTACATGGAGTTATCTTAATTTCAAAAAATATATTTAATGTGGAGAACAAAAGTAATAAAAAAAACTTTATATCTTGCTGTTTATCGCATAATATGATTATGAAATTATATCCTCAGAATTTCCTACCATACACAGACTAAGAAGTAATCTATCATACATGGGCAAAAACCCAATATGCTATGTATAAGTATACTTGACAGTTGACAGCCTCTGTGGCGTAGTTAGTGGATAGCCATGTTTCGACCCCCGCTGTCCGAAACATTTTTTGTGGATGTGGATTCACGCATTTTTTGGAGTTTGCTATTAATATAGACCAAGAGTCTGTGGATGCCAGAGATGTGGCATTTTATTAAAGCTGAGTGCTTACTTACTAAGCTTACTGGTGGTAGGTCTCTCATATGTGAGAGGCCATCTGGGTGGGTACCACCGCAATCTATATTTGTCCCGCCAAAGAGCAGTGTAAATGCACTGTTGTGTTTCGGATTGAAGGGCTTAGCCAGAGTACCTACTGGACATATTGAGACTTAACATCTTATGTCTCGGGATAGCGAGCTCAGTGGAATGCCAAGCATTGCTTTGTAATTCAAGGTGTTGTTTGGTTTTGCTCCTGTATATGAGCGGTCGTATCGCTTACCATCAGGCGAACGGCATGCTCGTCTCGCTATTCATTGCAATACATTTTTTTTTTAAAAAGCTGATAGTTTATCTGCGCATGTGATTTACATCAAGCTTTGGAAGTTATCAGCTTCAATGTTTTTCATAAGTTGAAAGAGCCGTCAAAAGTGTCTGGCTGTCAAGGAAACACCCTTAATAGTTTCCTGAGAAATAATTCAGCTTTTATACATTAACGCTGGTAAAATTTCATATGGTTATAGTTCGAAGGTATTATTATTTTACAAATTTTTAATTCTCGATCCTGTATGCTTACTTTTGGGTAATGAACATTTTCTGAAATATTGAAATTTTCTTTTGGAAATCTTTCGGAAAAATGGAATAATTTCCGTATAACTTATCACTATAATACCATGTCACTATAGTATACAATTCCACATGAATATAAAAATATCTACTTACCGGAAAACAATCAGGAAATCATTCAAAATGTAAAAACCTATTTTTGAGCTTTATTGGAACTTGTGATTTTATCCTTATATTATATTCTTGATTATTAATAATATAAAATTCGGAAAAAAAATCTTTTGAGAAAGGAGAATACACATTTTACTATGAAACTTAATACCGGTGCGAAGATTTCTTTCCCTCGATTAAACTTACTTTTATATGTAGCGGAAAATAAATATTTTCATTAAATATGGACATAATTACGACCCAAGCCCGGATTTCTTGAAGAAATTAACTTGAGGTCCAATCAAAATATATTTTTTGGCTTCGGCTCTGTGAACAATAAGTAAAATGTGATCATAATTTCTTTATTTTATAAAAATCTGTCACTCGGGATAAAACAGGAAAACTATGAGGACAAACCATAAAAATTCTTTAATAAATCCACAATATTTTTTACCGATACTTTGAATGGGCATTTCTTATATTCTTCTTTCAATTTTTCGGAAAATTTTCATAACAGTAAGTATGGCTATGTATATCAATGCAAAAACTTTCAGCTTTTTTATAATGACGAAGTTATGGCGGCCCCGGACTCTAGGTCTAGTATGTAATATATATCTTAGTGAGGTTTTATAGTTTAGGTGACTGTTTTTATTTATTGAATTTACTCGTAATAGGTATATGAATTATAAAATATGTAACTACCCCAATAATTTATAAAGTCCTAGGTAGGTAGGTAACCTATAAGTTCTAAACCTAGGTGTTTATGCCGAAAAAATACGTTTACGTTATGTTTATTTAGCCTTTGCGTTTACGTCACAAAATATTATCATGCCGTTATGTTGTCAGTATCATTAATTATGTGAATGTGCAAATAGTGACATCTAGCGCATATATGAGTTACTAAGTGAAAATTCATGTGATATTTACTTGTATATTTTTTTTATTAATCCTTTAATTATTAGTAATAAAGCTTTCAATCAGCAATAACGATTTTTCAATCATATTTTATATATTAAACGATTTAAACAAGATTTACGCGGTCGTTTAATTACGCCGACTTCGTTGCTGCAGTTGGCAGCATTGTGACCGTGACAAAACTTTCGTTCGTTCGTTGATGTGTGCGATGGAAATGTGTTTTATCGAAACTTGATTCAAATAATTACAAAAGTAATATTTATGCAAATAAGTGTATAACATTGTTTAATTAATATTTACGCTAAATGTATATGAAATCGTGATAAATGTAACAAATCTACAACGATATTTGTTAAAAATGTTATTGTGCTCCAAGTTTCATAATGGCGGCCCGTCGCGTCCCCCGCGCCTCCATTTCGATGACAGTCGAATTATGACAATGCCGATACGTAAAGTTTAGGAAATGTTGTGTATTTGTAAATAATTACGCGAAAGTTAGTTGTTTACGGTTTTATAAGGACTAAAAATGAATCCGGAACACCATAATATAAATACGGGTGGTGGCCAGCCTCCTGGATCCACAGAGGTTTGAACGATTTGTTAGTTTTGGGGAAGAGTTTTTTTTTCTTGTTGGGTTTCTGATTTAATGATGATTTCAGTCTCAGAATCAGAGAGTGCAATCTGCACAACAACAGCAACAGAGTAATTTGACGCCCACCACGTCTGCAACCGACCTGCGAGTGAACTCTGCTGCAGTAAACGTTGCTTTGTCTAGCGTCGCAAAATATTGGGTGTTTACAAATTTATTTCCCGGCCCCATCCCGCAAGTCTCCGTTTATGGGCTACCCACTGGCACCAGGATTGAAAATGGAAAACCAGTTCAGGTAATTTATTATTAACCCAATTCATTTAATATTTTTTATATGTACTTACTCAATTTTTATGTCTTTTTATGTACTGTCATGAAAAACTGTTCTTACATCAATCATTGTTTAAAAAATACCTTACAATTATTTTTTATTAAACCTTCCTTTAAATGTGGTACTATGCATGCCAATGACACAGATGTTAAATGCAAAATAAGTGATTTAACACTAATAACAGTGGTTAATATTGTGCAACAAGTATACTGTGAAATGAAAAAATTACCTACAATCATGCCGTCAGAAAACCTGAGCACACAGTCAAATCTAATTTATGCAAATTAGTCATGAGCCACTACATTTTTTACGCATGTATGTGTTACAACAAATGCTTAAAATGTTCATACAAGTATAATCTATACCATCAACTTCAGTCATGGAAATTCCACTGCTAATCATGGCCTTAGTATACATTATTTCGTAAATCAAAATTAATTATTATATTTAGTTCTGTGATGTATTCAAATTGGGCAATTAGATTTAGATATTTTTTTTTTTTTTACATAACGTTTTTAAAGCAATTTTACTTTGTATGCGAATATAATTGTAGTCTTGTGTACAACAATTTCTTTTCCATTCATTAGCAAAAGACACTCATTAATTAATTAATAAGTACAATTAAACATACAAGTGTTAAAAATGTAGTTTTATTACAATTGCAATTAAAGTTTTGTTCTTTATTACAATTATACAATTTGTGTCATACTTTCATGAAGGTCATTCAAACACAATATATCTTATCATTGATCAGTCCTTGTTACTCCTTTAAAATAAAAAAATAAGCTTTTGTTACAATGTTTGGATAATTTATTGAATATATGAATTAAGAATAAAATAATATGGGAGACATATCTGTTCTATATCGCAAAAATCTAAGTTATTTTTGAACCTTAATATATCTGTCAAGTCTGTTCTTAAATATGTTTAAATTAGGTACGGCAACTATTTTAGCAATTTATTCTATGCTTTGACCAGTCTGTTGTCCAAAAGGTGTCTGTTCAAAAATTTAACTCTATTTGTGACAAATTTACTGAGAGTTGACACTCAAGAGGATTCATTGCTGTGTCTGAATTGTTTTGGTAATTAATTGAGGAGGCCTGTATTCAACAACAGACAACCTACAGTTAAAATAATGTTGATGATGTCATTCAACAAGTATTGATTTTGCATACTTTATTATATGCCTGCATGTAGAATCCATGTTAAATACATTTACTACAATGACAAATGGTTACCACAATCATAATTAATTGGCCCAATTAAATTATATTCCTCATCATTTTGTAACAGCTACAGCTAATTATGCTGATGTTGATGCTGAACATTATTATCTACCAGTGAATGCAACTGGAAAATCTTACTTGAAAGCAAGCTATATATAGAAATATATGTCTATAGTTATAATAAAACTTTAAAAAATCTGTTGTGTCTTAGAATCAATCCTGCAGCCTCCTATCTTAATAAACACACATCAAGATGAGCACTAATGATCAATCATTTCAGGATCTCGGACAAGCACATGCAAGTATACTCAATGGTGACCCAAACATACTGCTTGGACATCATGGAGCACAGCCGCAGGTTACTGTGTCTGCATCAGGAGCCCAGCAGATACCTGTCTCACAAATCATAGCTACACAGTCTGGACAATCACATGGTAAGTAAAAATTTTGTATATGAAGAATGTTTTGTATTAACAAGTAAATCTGTCCACTAGATGTAAAGAAGGAGTTTAGTAGGTCATCTGGACTGGAGACCACTGCCTTGTCAATTAATATTCTTTTAATTTTAATATTCTTATAATTTTAAATACAATCTTGAAATTTGAACAATGATTTAATTACAGCTATTGTTTGCTCACTTGACGCACCTATGCTATAAAAAAGCCCACTAATTAAGTGATAATACCTGAGGGCTAATTATATCCACATAAATAAAGTTCAATTCAATGAAACTTACACGCCTATGACCTCCAGTTGAGGACAGGTATGTTGCTACCCAAAGTTTGCTCAACTTATTTCTAGCCCAAGATTTTATCCATCATAGGCTGTTATTTTAACACCTAGGATAATTTTGCAACCATACTTCACTTACATGGATGAATGTATGAATGGGCCAGCTAAGCCTGTCTCAGAAAAGACAGGTACCGAAAGTTTAGCATTTGAGATTCGTTCAGAATATTAGATGGGTGATAGCTCAGAAACTAATGGTAAAATATTTGTATTCATTCACATAGCATACAACATACTTAATGATTGAAAATGAGTATGTACCAGGCATAGTTTCATTAAGTGCAGAAAGTAACTATCTCTCGTCGGGGGTTTTTATGTTATAGGTTTGGCAAACATGCAAACATGTCACTTGGTGGTAAATGATCACTGCCGCCCATGAATATCTACAATGATTTTATTATAAATGTGTGGATATAGGATGGAAAGAGAAAAGGGGTATTCCAATTGAGTTGAGCAGCACTGACCATTGGATGTATTGTACAAACTTTGTCCAATAAGTGCAACAAAAATAGAATGAATGGATGCAAATATCCTACCATCAGTTTCTGAGAGATTACCAATCTAACTTACTTTACAAATCATATCAAAAATATCAACAGCCACATATATCAACAGCAACATAATATAAAATATTGTCACCCTCCGTGGCGCAGTTGATTAGATGCCGGCTGTGAAACGAGAGGCTGCGGGTTCGTGTGAACCACAGGTATTTGTTTCGGCTCTGGGTGTTATTGGGACCGAAAAGTCTCTCGTAGTTCCTGATACCCACGACACAAGACTTGATCTTAGTGTGGAGTCAGGCCTATCTATGTGACTGTTGAGTGTATTTATTTTATCAAGTAGGTAGAGTAGAAATGGTAGAAAAGATGTAATGAGATGTGAATGTATGTAATGTATGTGTAATGTATTGCAGAAGCGCTGGTGGGGCACGGCGCGGGCGAGCTGGGCGGCGCGGCGGGCGGCGGCGCGGGCGCGGCGGCCGTGAGCGCGGCGCCGCCCTCCCACCACCAGGTACCCAATAACCGGGTCGAGTTTGTACAACACCATAACATTGATATGGTAAATCACGTGATAACACTCCGTTTATTAGCGGGAATGCCATAGACATGCTGCGTAGACCCCGTCTCGTTGGTAGTTCAGTTCGACGTGTAAAGATGGTTCACCTTACAGCTTATAGTTATAGTCTCTTCGTGTCTAGTTTATATAATTTTATGTCAGTTCAGTTGAATTCATTGCTGCTACTCTGTACAGGGTAATCTGTGTTGCTTACTGTAGCTTTTGTAGTACTTATCCACTCCATTTGACGTATTAGGTATTTTTAATGTAAATTGAAAATATTAAATCCTTCTGATAAATTGAAGTATAGATTCTAGACCTCAAATGTGTTACAATTAGTGATTATATTTGAGAGAAGCCTAACAAGCGGAAACAATGCTTCTTTCATATCCTCGTTAAACTCTTTTTGCTTTGTACTAGATTTTCGTTTTTATTATTCATATAACAGTGAACCTTCTTTTCTTATCTTGTAGCTAATTGCATGATGTTTCTGAACAGGTATGAATACTGTCACCTGGCCCTGTTACTTTCAAAGTTTCCTATTAATTTTATAAATGTTTAGTATAGATCATTCTCAAAAATATCACCTTTTCTCAACTTATTACTGATCCTTATTTGTCATGATTTCAAAAATGCATGATTTTTTACTTTTTTAATATTATTGTTTTTAAAGGTTATTTACTTTTAAAACATCACTGGATGTCCTATATCATATTTACGACTATACAATGTCGTTAAGTGTTATTAATAGTAGATTGGATTTTTCAAAATATACCCTTAATATATTTGGAGCAATGAAGGGAGTAATTACTAATTAATTATTTTTAATTTAGGGACACCATTCACAACAACATTTGATGCAGCAACAATTAATGGCGACGACGCGACAAGATCATCCCAACCAACAAGTTAGTAACATGAACAAACATTATATTGAAGGCTAAGACTCGCTTTGATAATATTGCTTATATAAAGCGCACTTGTAAACATATATTGGTGTAATTCACGCTGCTTTTTAACATCATTCAGCAGGTTAGCGAGGTAAGATCTTTGTGATATTTATAGCATTATTACTTAATACATTGTTTCTCAATGTGGGGATTGTGATCAGAATTAAAAAATATGTGCATAAACAGTTGTATGCAACATACATATTCTTGTAGGTATTTTTTAAATACAAAATGTAATAATAGAAAAATATTGAATATTAAAAGTAAATGGTAGGTACTAAAAAAAACATTGTCATTGCGTTTCGCTTGTTGCTGTAGTGAGAGAATCATTACATTTTTGTTTTCTTCCCTATTTGGTGATTTAAATAAATACACTCAACAGTCATATACATGGTTTTGACCCCACATTAAGATTTTTTTATCATTTGTAAATCGTATTAATTAATGAAATGATAGTAGCCATAAGCTTAATTCGCATTTCGCTAGAACTGCTAACTGCTGGGAACATAATTATATTTAATTTAATATGTTGTAAATATAACAATAACCTTTTATGTTAAGGTATTATCCACAATCTTAAATTTTCAATTAGTTCTTTCTAAACGGGTCTAGCATTATGTAGTATTTCTTTGCTATTAAATAACGACTTAATAAGTTAATTAATTCAACAGATTCAATTAACGGTCAGTGAAGATGGCATAGTGACAGTAGTGGAGCCAGGCGGCGGCAAAATGGTTGATAAAGAAGAACTGCATGAAGCCATCAAATTGCCCAACGATCACACGCTCACTGTCCATCAGCTGCAACAAATTGTGGGGCAGCAGGTAACTAATAATGTAGTGTATTCAATTATTTTATGTTTCTAAATATAGTACCACAAATCATTTCACATAGACGCTGCACTACGCAATAGAAAAAAGTAATTAGAATATTTAGTAATAAATGTCCAAGAAAATATGTGTTTAGCACAGGCAGTAAAAGCAAAAATGCGTCGCGTGTGACATGTGACTATACGTGATGTTAATTGCAATCGTGGAATGACCACTAATTAGTATTTGTCACACTTATTTAGGCACATATCTATTTAAATCTACAAAAAATCCATTCTTCAATAATGTATATTTAAGATACATTGTATTGTAATTAGAGATTTAGGACAAAAAATCACTTATGTTACAGATTTGTTAATTACTATTTAGTCATACACCACTTTATGTTCTCTAATCTAGGATTAACAGGCAAAGAGAAATAATAAGACCAAATGTCAATTCTTGGCCAGGTGCTAATGGACCTTGTCAATGACTCGTAGTTGTAGACCAAATGAAAAGATAATTGAATAAAATAATGGTCCATTTTTCTTCACAATAAAACAAAGACAGTATATATTTTTTATACCATAGGTCTGACGAATAAGTTACAGTACAGTACAGTTACATACAGTTTACCTGATTGTAAGTTATCACTGCCGCCCATGAACATATATAATGCTTGAATCATGGATGTGCTGCTAGCTCATCAAATCGTGGGGAGTGGAAATGATAAGAGATGGAAAGAGCAAAGTGGTATTCCAATTGGATTCTGGCTGACCATTGGATGCATTGTACAATCAGCATAAAAAAATGGCAAGTAGGTGGGTATTAGGCATCTGACGATCTCACTCTCCGAACGAAATGTGACAGTAAATCTGTCGCTTCACGTCGATCTCCTTCAAGAGAGCGGTACCGTCCTGGACGAAGCTGCCCATTCATGCTGAGTCATGACAACAGCGAAGCTCTACCACTATCTAAAGTATATTTGTGTCTGCAGGTGATAGACAGCGTGGTGCGCATCGAGCAGGCGACAGGCGAGCCCGCCAACATCCTCGTCACACACAACGCCGACGGCACCACCTCCATCGAGGCCAGCGCCGCCGACCACGCCGACCACGCGCATGCGCCGCACGCACCGCACGCGCCGCACGCACCCCACACCGACCACGCGCCACTAGTCAAGGACGAGAAGGCGCAGCCCAAGATCGACGCGCAGTTCGCCATACCTGCCGAGATCAAGGACATCAAGGGCATTGACCTTAAGGTACTACGCACATGTCACAAGGGGTGGCGTTGAGTGCAGCTGCTGTCAAATTATTTTTATACGGGATAAGGTTGAGTTTATGATGTTGAAGGTCGATTGTTAACTTCAAACTTTTGTAGTATTATGCAATTATAAAAATAATAAGAAAAATATAAACTGCAATACCTACTATAATGATGTATGTAATTAGCAAATTCACATACTACTACTACTGGGCAGAAGCCTACTTCACGATTGCGAATGTTATAAGCATTAGCCTACTACTCGCACTTACCCCATAGTAAGAGCCAGTTCATGGAGCGATCACCATGAACTCCTAAATTTAATTTAAAACTCTTGTTGTAAACTCATTGATTCACATCATACAACGTTATATTAATAACTTATGAACTATTGTCCATATTTAATAACAGACTGTGGGAGCAATGGGTATGGAAGGAGCTGTCGTGAAAATATCTGCCGGTGCGTCGGAGCATGACATGCACGCCATGTACAAAGTTAATGTCGAAGATCTGTCACAATTATTAGCATATCATGAAGTATTCGGAAAGTTAAATTCTGAAGGACAGCCACAGCAACAAGCAAAGGTAATTATTATATTTCCTACATACATTATGTATCTGAAACAATGACACGAGTGACAAACTGCGCCATGAGAGATTTTTAGAGATCTGGGAAGTTTGTCTGTATATCATTTTATTGGTTTTTAAATTAATTCTTATGTAGGGCAAGCTTACATATGGAGATGGACATTGACAGTTATTTTGCAAAGTAAAAACTATAAATTAAGTTAATTGCTCTGAATGAGAGATCTTGATGTGTTACAAAAGTAAATATTCGAAATTAGTTTTTAAGATGACCGTACCATAACTATATCAAATAATAAACATTTTTTATTAATTTATTTTTGTAGGTAATAAGTGAAGTGGAAGTCGAAGCCGGAACAAGCGCAGCCATGTCAGAAACAGAATCTTCGCCAGGACATCACTCGTGTGACATTTGCGGCAAAATATTTCAATTCCGATATCAACTGATCGTTCACAGGTATGTGACAGTTTATATTAGGTTTAACGTTTGTAAACTGAAGAATGCACTTAAGTCTTGTCACTTGCGGAGATTCGGTCACACCCTGCATCACCAATGACTAACCTAACACCAAGTTATGTGTAACGGTGAGTGTGTTCCAGATAAGGTTAAACTGATAGTAGAATTGTGTGGTTCGGCTTGTAATTGCCTAGAGTTAATATTTTTACCAAGTAATTTAAAATCGATAGTATTTGACCATGGCGACACTTATGCTCCATGCATGAATTTGAAAATGCCAACACTACTGGAAATCTTTAAAAAATGGTAATCTGTAAATGTTGATTACTCTTTTACGGAACAACGCCTCAACTAATATTGATAAAAGTTAATGATATTCTAGGGTAAATCTGATCATGTAAGCGAAACTGCGGGCTAAAACCAGTACCCGGATAAAACCCGTGAAATAAAGTAGAAATCGCAATGGGTTTCGCTAAAGCCTCTATGTGGTACCTTTCAATAATGGAACACAGTATGCGAATTGATAAGATGTGCTTGTCCTAACAGACGATACCACGGTGAAAGCAAGCCTTTTACGTGCCAAGTATGTGGCTCAGCTTTCGCCAACCCTGTGGAATTATCAAGACACGGAAAATGCCATCTTGGTAAGTACTCTATAGATATTTTGACTCACAAATGATACATGCATAATTAAATATGTGAATATTTCGTTATTACTTTGTTTTGATAGTAAATTCGGAAATATATTTATATGAGTAATTATTAAATGTAAAACCAATTCATGGATAAACCTGTAATACTAGATTGTCACAATTCTCCAAAATTTGGTACTATATGCAATTGATGTTCTCTTTGTTTCAGCCGGTGATCCCTCAGAACGACACGCCAAGAGATTGACGCAAGATAAGCCATATGCATGTACCGCATGCCATAAAACTTTTTCAAGAAAGGAGCATCTTGATAATCATGTGAGAAGTCACACAGGAGAGACTCCATACAGGTACTATAATATTATTATACATATTATATTTATTACTGACTTAATTTTGGACTACTGTAATATAGTACTTGTTTACAAGGAACAAATAAATCATGTCCTCTTCCCTGTCTCGCAAGCTCTCAGAAAGAGAGCAGGAAGGGTATGTCGTGGTCACAGGCCTTCAAGTATGGCCCACGAATGTTAATGCCGAGCTGGGACCCTCACATAAACGTCACGCCAGCATCCTGACCAAAACCCCCTCAATGGCTCTCTTTGCGCATATTGCTAGCAACATTAGCTTGATACTTTTCCGCAGTCACTTTATGTGGTTCCAAGACCCTATGGTCTATTGACCGTCTTAATATAAAGAAGCGCTTAAGCGCCCTTATTAGAGCTGTTCATTCATTCAACCTCGGGATCACTTGTGATATGAGCACCCCCAAGTGATCCCAAAGGCCTCGTATAGTCGCCTTCTAAGACTCCGGAAAGGGATACCGTGTCGTAATTCTAAATGCCCCTTTACCAAAGGTACCGACTTTAGGCCAGAAAAGGGAATAAAATTGTTGCAATATCATTTTGTTAATGAAATGATCATCAGAATTAAAGAATCTTATACATCCTTACTACTACTACATAAAAGTCAAGTAATATAACTTCAATAAGTCAAGTATTAATCCACCACAGTAGTAAAAAGTATTATTAATGAAATTCTAATTTGTGTAGATGTGAGTTCTGCGCGAAGACGTTCACTCGCAAGGAGCACATGGTGAACCACGTGCGGAAACACACTGGAGAGACGCCGCACCGATGCGACATCTGCAAGAAGAGCTTCACCAGAAAGGAACACTTCATGAACCACGTCATGTGGCATACGGGTCAGTACTCATCATATATTATACTAATAATAAGGGCCAGTTTCACCAGTTCTTGATAAAGTCCTAGATAGCTATCTGGTACTCATCTATCAGATAATGTATAAATCTCGGCTGCAATATGGTTGAATTTAGTATTTTATCTGACAGATGAGTGCCAGATAGCTATCTAGGACTTTATCAAGAACTGGTGAAACTGGCCCTAAATAATTACAATAGATAAAGCAGATGTATTCAGGAAAAATAGGTGGTTATTAAAAGTGTTATGTTGCCATGTGTATAGTTACCTAAAGATATAAAATAGTCTTAAATATCAATCAAGTATGAATTCAATAATAGAAACAATATACAATTATATTTTGATGAGTAAAACCTTGCGGTTGGTAAAACTAAATAATAATTTTGTATGCAGGTAATGTAGATAATGTTGACTGAATACAAAATAACTTTGTTATCACTGTACCATATTATATGCTATAGTGCATAATACAGTTTTTGTAGAACTATTATGGTATCCAACTTCAATATCAACCACACCAAAATGTTTATTTTTTACTAGCAAGACACATTAATTCATATATGCCTGGTGGTAAGTGTAATTCTTATGAAGTTTCGACACAATTATGCCGACATGACAAATATACACAAGTTGAAACACTTGACACTCAAATCGTGGATTTTGGACAATACAATCGTGGATCTTCCGCTGCCGTTTACGGTAGTCGCTTGACACACAATAAACTCACGAAACGAAACACAAAGAAGTTTACTTCACGAAGGTTTTATATAGACAGTGGTACCACCCTGGTAAGTCGAATCGATAGTTCTGTAGCTTTAACAAGCTACAGCGTGGTTCAAACAATTCGCTACTGAGTCGCTGTCGTGCCTGTATAAAAATCTGCTGGAAATTAAAATGTTAACAATGTACTATTGTATAAAATGAATATAATGTCTATAACGCATTTAATAAATGTAGCAGCTATTTAACATGTGTAATTTATTTCGAAATCTTTAGTTTGTAACACGTTTCCTTTCCGTATAAGTTTACATGGAATACCCAAGCCTGCACCAGTACCATTAGTGTAATCCAGTGGTGCAGAAAGTAGAAATAACACTTAAATGATTCAACTATTTACACATCAATTTGTTAATAATTTTGTACATGAACCCAAATAACTTGCATCTCCCGAAATGTAATATTTTTCTAACAATAACCGGGAGGTTCGCCATTCAAACAAAAGACAAACTAAACGTTTCGAGTAATATAGTTGCATCATTGAATGTTAACGTTTTATTTTCTGCCCCACTCAAATAGGTGAAACGCCGCACCATTGTCAAATATGCGGGAAGAAGTATACTAGGAAGGAGCATTTAATGAACCATATGAGATCTCACACGAACGATACACCGTTCAGGTGTGAACTGTGCGGCAAGTCGTTTACGAGGAAGGAACACTTCACCAATCACATATTGTGGCATACGGGTTAGTACTGCTTTCATTATACCGCGTAGTGCGTACCGACTACCGACGGACGGCTAATGGTCGGCTGCAAGATGTGTGGATTGCATTGTGTGGTCAGGCTTGGATTGTTCCATTGTTCTCATTTCATTGATGATCCATAATATTACGTTTTTATCCATAGCTCATTGAACTAATGTTCCATCACAATTTACTGATATTTAGGTTTATTGATTTATTAACAACTGGTTTAAATCTTTTCAGGTATTATACTAACAATAATTCATATACAGGGTAGTGAACACGAAATAAAATTGAATCCACATCAGCACTACATGCATTAACCAATATTTAATTATATTCAGCGAATATTTTTTTCCCAGTTGAATCTATTATTTTCTTACCAAATCCAACATGTTAATTCAATTTTATTAATTAGATTGTGTTGTGGTTCAATAACGTAGAGATTTCACCGCCCTGATTTAATTTCTTCTTCACCATACCCCAAATCAAAACATATAATGATTAAACATTTTTGATTTGCTATGAATGGCGAGAGAGGCATGCCATTCGCCAGATGGTAAGCGATACGACTGCTCATGGACAGTAGCAAAACCACCTTCAATTACAAAGCAATGCTTGTCATTCCACTGCGCTCGCCATCCTGAGACATAAGATGTAAAATCTCAATATGTCCAGTAGTTACTCTGACTACAATTTCCTTCAATCCGAAACACAACAATGCATTTAAACTGCTGTCTTAAGAAATAGTCATTGCGATGGTACCCACCCAGGCGGCCTCTTACATATTTACCCCTACCACCAGTAAAAATATAAGTATTAAACATATTTCCAGGTGAAACACCGCACCGATGCGACTTCTGTTCGAAGACGTTCACTCGCAAGGAGCACTTGTTGAACCACGTGCGCCAGCACACGGGCGAGTCGCCGCACCGCTGCAACTTCTGCTCCAAGTCCTTCACGCGCCGCGAACACCTCGTCAACCACGTGCGACAACACACCGGCGAGACGCCCTTCCAGTGCGGATACTGCCCCAAGGCGTTCACACGGAAGGACCATCTAGGTAATCATCATTTTTTAACCAACTTCAAAACTAGGAGGAGGTTCTCAATTCGTGTTTTTTTTTTTTTTTCTTTTCTCATATCTCTGTACTGGGTGAACCGATTTTGATCATTCTTTCTTCGACCGAAAGCTGGTGCTTGTCATTTTTCTTAAACCTAAGTTATATAACAAAACATATTTTAATTATTCAAATAGCTTCTATGGCTGAAAATGATCTTGAGTGCAGACCGCGTACCGCAAATACAGTGTTGGACGTCCACTGTATGGTGGACTGAAGTCGATCGTCGATGATAAAGGTTGCAATCACTAAAAATACGTGGTTTAACTGTAGTCATTGGTATTACTGTGTTATTGGTAACCATTCAATGTGGTGTTCATCGATGAATTGGCAGGCGCATTATTTACCATTCTATGAATGTTATTCCTAGAGCCATGTAGGCCTCAAAAAGGAAAAAAATGTTTAAAGATTTTAATTGATTTAATTATGACTTCTACGGCTATTCCTATTCTGTTTAAATTAAATGTTAGAAGAGAAATGTATAATATTGTGTTGTACAGTGAACCACGTGAGGCAGCATACCGGCGAGTCGCCGCACAAGTGTTCGTTCTGCACGAAGTCGTTCACTCGCAAGGAGCACCTCACGAATCACGTGCGACAGCACACGGGCGAGTCCCCGCACCGTTGCACGTACTGCGCCAAGTCCTTCACGCGCAAGGAACACCTTACCAACCATATCAGGTGCGTTACGTTCCGTCACCGGTTGTGGTATTTTATGTTGACATGTCTAGATTATCAATTGCAAGAACAATTAGGATATACAAATGATGTAGTATATTGATATCTGATGCATATCTAACCTTTGCTGGTGGTTTCGATATTGATAGCGTGATTCACGACCACTATAAATATTAAAAGAGCCGCCGTAATGCCCTATGCAAGTATTTCGGGTTCAGCCCGTGTACATCTGATGTCCAACAGGCCGGTAAAATAGAATTTGGCTCTGTTTGAATTTAAATAATCATAGTCATCTCAACATAAAATACCATCAATCAAGTAACATAGTTTTCTTAATTATTCCTAGCTGTAGAATAACAATGCTGTGCTACATGGTTCATTGCCAGTATATTTAGATTGGTCCTATATTTCTTAAGCATGTAACAGATTAGTTTGCATGAAATTAGCATGCCTCCAAATTTGTAAGGTAAGATGTTTCTTGTTATGAATTTATCGATAAGTATTGATCCTACTCCTCCCTGATAAATCCTAGACGGCATTTGTGTGAGGTTTCCCCATTAAATGTAGCACAGCATTGTGCATTCCGATTTGGGTTTTTTACCGGAGTGTAGACGTTCCTGAGTTCCAACACTTGCCGTATAGAACATATGCAACGACATTCCAATTACAGCGGGTTTTCTATCGTCGTACGGAGCTATGAAATTCTGGCAAACCATAGAATATTGAAGTAATAATTGATGTAAGGTTGGTTGGGTGCAATTAAGCGTATAATAGAGGCTGCATACGAGCTATATGCCTCGAAATGCGTACGTTGAAGTTGAGAATCGTAGGTGTATGTGATGTTGAAATCGGAATGTACTCTGTTGGGCAGACAGCACACGGGCGAAACACCACACAAGTGCACCTACTGCCCGCGCGCCTTCACGCGCAAGGAACATCTCAACAACCACATCCGACAGCACACCGGCGTCACGCCGCACGCCTGCACCTACTGCAACAAGACATTCACCAGGAAGGAGCATCTAGTTAACCACGTCAGGTAAACGCACGTCCAACATTACAACTTCATACTTGTTTCTTTTCCTTTATAGATTTACCATATAAATTAGTTGCATTGAAATATTCGCGCGAACAAAAAGAGAAACCTACTAAAAAAGAAAATCAGATAAATAACCCTAAATGATTTTACGATTAATAGAAATGTACCGAAAATAGATCTATACTAATCCGATAGTATGTATTTCTGTGACGTTGTGTTATACGTAAAATCGACAACCAATAGTTGACTGAAGTCTATCACGCGTAAACAACGTTTTAACTTATTTAAACGGCATAACAATATCTAGATATGTTTGCTAACTCCGCGACATTTGTCCTCGCATAATAAATTTTATTTCCGAATGGTACATTTATAAAACAAAGTCCATAAATAAAAAAACAGCCTTTGTGTTTTGGCTTCATCTTATCATATTTTTGTTGCAGACAACACACGGGCGAGACTCCGTTCAAATGCACGTACTGCTCAAAGTCATTCTCACGTAAAGAACACCTGACCAATCACATACACATCCACACCGGGGAGACCCCACACAAATGTCCCTTCTGTACTAAGACATTCTCGAGAAAGGAGCATCTTACCAACCACGTTAGGTATGTTTTTTCCATTTCTTTTTAATTTGGTGAATATTATTATTATCTATTGTTGATTCTGGAATGTTCATCTGTACTTAGTTTAGCTACTTTTCTCATTGTTGTGCTTTATGTAATCTAAATTACCCTTTTCCTTATGCTAATGCTGTAGAATATTTTTTAAATATTTTATGTATGATGTAATTATCAATAACTATGTTATATTTAAATTAATTCTAGACAAAACACAATCTGTAACAAAATTTTGAAATTCTTGAAAAGAGTCGTATGTTCACTTTATCTGGCCTTTCGCCGAGCGACTAATATCGTAAAAATGCTGTAATGCTTTGTCAAAAATGCTTTATTGTTGATCAAAGCAGATAACTACCTAAGTTGTATATTTTTGACTGTAGGAATAATAATACTGTATATTTCAGAATTCACACGGGAGAGTCGCCGCATCGGTGTGATTTCTGCCAGAAAACGTTTACGAGAAAAGAACATTTGACGAACCACATGAAGCAGCACACGGGCGATACGGCGCACGCGTGCAAGATCTGCTCCAAGCCTTTCGCGAGGAAAGAACACCTTGTTACGCATATGAGGTCAGTTACTGAATAATGTTAATATTTTGTTACCTTATTAAAAACATGTATGAAATATTTTAAACTAGCAACATGTTCGAGTCTTGGATTGCGCAGTGTAAAAAAGAGATTTAGCCTACAGAGGCAAAATATTTTTTACACATTGCAATGTTAAAACAACTAAGTATCCTGATGGATACCTACTGATGTAGGGCTTGGCTTATTATGTATGGAAATAAGATGATTATGTTATGTACCCGATGGTTATGTTATAAAAAAATGTGACCTGCAATCAATGTGTTGAGTTGTGAACAAACTAACGTAAGATGACTATATCTCACAAACCCAAATAGAACATAGATAAGTCACATATTATATCCTCTATATTTGTGTACTTCTGATTAAAAACTTACTTATGTTGTTTCAGATCACACAGTTGTGGAGAAAGGCCGTTTAGCTGTGATGAATGTGGGAAATCTTTCCCGCTGAAAGGAAACTTATTATTCCATGAACGATCGCACAATAAAGGCGCGCGGCCATATCGCTGCGATATTTGTTCCAAGAATTTCTTATGTAAAGGTTCGTAATCAAAAAATATCAATCATTTTACGCGAGTTTTAAAAGTTTTCTCTGTAATACTATTGTATTACCAACAGGCCACCACGCACTTTATTATATTATTATATAATTATATTATTATATAATAAAGTGTGTGGTGGCCTGTTGGTAAACGGATCAAATACTGCTGCCAACATGATCACGGTGGTCCTGAGTTCGAATCCCAGGGCACACCTCTAACTTATCGCAGTCATGTGTGTATTGATAATCAATCATCGCGCACTAAAACGGTGAAAGAAAACATCGTAAGGAAACCTGCATACCATAGCGATTTATAAGAATTTCTATGGTATTGAAGTCTGCCAGCCCGCAATAGGCCAGCTGTGTACTCTCGATTATAGATGAGGCCCATGCCCTGCAGTAGGACGTATATGGGCTGACAGACAGACAATAATATAAATAATGCCAGGAATAATGGATCATTTTTTGTGGTAGCCATTGAGTTAATATCCTTAATTTTAAATCTTCTCTATCGTTTATTTTGTGTGCATAAACTTAAGACTATAAAAATAAGTTGTTAGCTGTTTGAATTAATAGGGCGCCGATTCCTAGGCAATGATTAAGAATGGTTTATAATGAAATATGACTCAACAGGGCATTTAGTGTCGCACCGGCGCACGCACGCGGAGGCGGGAGAGACGCCGCCCAGCGGAGACACGCCGGCCGGCACCGACGACTGTACCGATTGCAACAAATGCGTCAAGATTGAAGCCGACGCGCCAGAGAGGAAACACGATATCAGGTAATCATCTAGATTCTAGTCTATATACTCTACCACAGTCGGACACGGCGGTCCTATTGAGATGACATTGGTGATAGTCTACCATACTGGCCTGGTTTTGCAGGCTTCACATATCACAGAAATTCTTGATAACTCTATTGTAACACCAATGTCTTTGTAATGTTTGCCTTCAAAATCAATCTCGAAATCAGATTATTTCATTATTCTTCATAATTATTTTTGAGGTTTATATTTAATAGTGATTAGATGAATTATTTGGAAACCATAACTTTAAAATGAAACTTATTTTATAGAGCCGCAGTTGAAAATCGACCTGCTGAAAACAGTGTACCGGCACCGCAACAAAACAATGCAGCTGTTATGCAAATAAATAATCAAGTAAATCAGGTGAGAAAATATTAATTTATCTTCGAATGCTTAAATATCCATTTTTTTATCTTGTTCCAAAATATTGATGAACAATACCAACTAACAAAGCCGGCAGAATGAACTGCGGACAACAGTTTACAATCTAAATTATAAACATTTGCAATATTTGTTCCAGTACAATATCTTGATTTAAATTTTGTGTGTTGATTAAAGAAATTTTTGGTTTGTAGCAACAAGTCCGGTCAGTGACGGTGACGAGTGCGCAAGGGGTGACCACCGGCACATTCACACACACGCCCAGCACCCAGCACCACGCCGGGACTGCCATCGGCCACCATCCCGTCACTGTTAATTACTAGCATCCGCCCGAAGCTGCCATCGTCGCCTAGTAACAGGAACGGCCATATTCGCAAAGGCACTTTGGCAGAGCATTATATCATTGAAGAGTGTAAATATGGCATTTGTACTATATTCAATAATGACTAGCCCATGTTGCAACAGATCTAAATCATGAATGGAACCTTGTAAATGAAATGATCACACTCCTAATCAAACATTTTCATTGTATATGATAAGTATTTTTTAATACAAAGACTAAGATTTTGATTAGAGGTTTTTTTGTTTAGATCTAGTGAAATATTTAGGTTTAATTAAAATTAATATTAAAGTGTTGTATCATTAGATCAAAGAATACAATTAGGGGTAGATGAAAATATAAATTGACTATTGTTTAATGTCAAGGTAAGTTGGTTATGAGTTTTATTATTTTGGAGTGTGAAATAATATTGTGATACACAACAGGTTCCATAAAGGCCCTTATGACTTTATCAGTGTTACAGAAATATTACAATGAACATTTCTTCTTTAAATCCCTTCAAAGAGGGAAACTCTGAATATTCAAGGCTGTTTTTTAGAAATAGATTTCAGTCCTGAACACACAGATACTATCAATGTGTAATTCGCCTGTTGTGATATTGAATTCTGATACTATTTGTGTGTCCTACGGCTGCTTAATGCAATAATCTTTCATAGCTTTTGAAGTAGTGGCAGTCATTTTATATTGTAACATAATAAAAAGTGTAAATAAATAAGATCTATTGTATAAAATAAGAGAATATTGCTTTTATGCCTTTTTTTATGTATTGTAGTAAAGAGGGTATATACGTTTTGTTTTAGGTGGTAATTATTTTTTTTAACTTGGGTTGAATTTCTTTTAGTGCACATATTCATTACTTAAAACAGCAAACGCACTTATACAGTTATCTTAGTTTTAAACGGTTACCAGATGGTTACTGATTATCAATATATGAAGTCACTGTACTGTTAAGGATTGCTAAATTTTGAGTTAATACTTCTAACAAATCTGTAAAATGTTACTAAAATTGCACTGTAGTTACATTCCTTTTTGACTTTAGTTACTTGACAAAAGTTGATTTGCGTACGCATTCATTGTACACATTTGCGTATGATAAGTTAAATGTACATTTTAATGTTAAAGAGTTCCTTGTAATTATATTTTACGAAAGGAAATACATATTTATGTTGTCATAGCTATTTTTTATAAGAGTATATAATATTTTATTTACTTATTAAAGCAGGGACCATGTCAATATGAGGGTGAAAATAATGAAACCTCTCGCTGCTCCCCATAAAATGTTGAAATGTGGAATTAAAAATTTTGTTTCATATGGTTGTTGAATTTCATTCGTTTTCGTGTGAAACAAGTGACAGTATCTGGTTCAGAAACACGGTCCAGCTTAGATAAAATTATTCTTTGCCATGTATGTACGGTACAAGTGTGATAAAGCGTTTGTTTACTATGTATAGGCTGATGGTTATAATTCTTGGCTTAGCACGAACCCATCAGCACACAGAGTGATGTTATAATCACTCGTGTCGGCTTGTTAAACGACGTAGCTTTGTATTTTATTGTAAATATATATAGTTTTAACAATTCTGATCGTATTTTAGAGTAAAAATCTGTATTAAATTACGTCATAGGGTGTACCTGCTGGGTAGACGATGCTGTTGATGAAATGGGATTAACGATTCAGAATCGCCAGTAGTAAGATTTATATTGTAAGGTGCGATGAATCATTGAGATAATTTATTATCACAGCCATTTGGTAACTTATCTACAATGGTGCCACGCTAACTTATATTTTATAGTGTATCTAAATTTTTAGATGAATAGGTACTAAAAAGTAAATTATGTTCAGTAATTTGATATGAATGAGATTAAAAAGTGAAAGAAATTGAGTGGTTTTATTCTTAAAAAAATAATATGTAGTACCTGTAAAAGTTTCAAGTTTACAAATGTTGATAAATATGTCAATGCCGACCACTGTTAACAGGTAACTGTGGACTACATTGGGGTTTACGGAGGTAAGGTCAGGGTGGCATATTCCGTCTATGGGGCATTACCCACGGACTTCCAATTAAATACAGTACATTCAAATTATAGCTTTGAGAGTTGGCATGTTAGAAAGCTTATGATATGCTTTTCTAACATAAAGAAGTAGGAAATAGACGGTTAATGCCACCCTGACCTTATATGGCAGGCAGCAGTGGAGTTCTGGATATTGTGGTACAATTTGCAAATGCAGCCATCACATTACACATACCAAATTAAGCATAACAAAGTCATGAATTCTTTCGAGCTGAATGCAAAAGTCTGAAAGATTTACTTATAGGCTTTCTATGGATATTTGTTTAAGGAGTGATAATGATAAGATAATGGTATCATACAATGAGATAATAATCATTGTTATTTCTTCATATACCTTCACAACACTGTATTAGACTTTCGCGTAGGTTTTTATTTAATTGGAAGTAGACGGTTAATGCCCCATAGACAGAATATGCCACCCTGACCTTACCTACGTTGGTTTTCTAGGAGACAATAGCATCACTTCAATTGAGTCCACTACATTAGGTCTTAGACATTAGGTAACTAAGCTGACTATAGCGGTTTCTAACGTCACCACCTATGCTGTTAAGTCGAAACTGATGACAAATTTATTTCTTTGATTGGTAAGATACCAGTTCCGCGTCACTTCTAAGTTCTATATGGTCTTATTCCACACAAAACAAATGTACACTCTATGTTTTAACACACTGTCTTCGTAATATAGCTCACGCCTCGCCGCGTCGCGATATGATTGTGTGATCAATATTTTTCGCCTTGGTTTTGTGACAGTAGGACGGGTTACTTAGTTTTTAAATACATTTTAAACGATACATAATTTATATGCGTTACTAATATGTACTGGATATTCTTTCACCCTTTCACCTATGTAGGTTTATACTGTTCTGGCACTAGGGTCTGTTTTGCATACATTTGCATATTTAAATTATTTTCAGCTATTATCGCATATTTTGCTGAAAATGGAGTGAGTGCATATTTTTGGCTCTTCAGTACATTTTCCTATGTACAAGGATTTTCTTTTATCCACCAGATAACGCCAAAATGAATGCAATGCACGTAAGAGGCACTATTGCTGAGTTACAACATGTATAAGCTGTGAACTATGAGTTCCTGGGTTTGATTCTCAGGTTGTGAAGTCCATTTGACTAAATGAATCTAGAATTTAAAAAAGGAAGAAGACAAATTGTATAACAAACTTATTATGATCCAGATCATTACATAGAATTCCCAAAATTACATATTAACGACTTGAAAAAAAAAAACATATGGTAGTAGAATATAAATTATATTAACAAACAAATAAACTTTGAAAAATTTGCTTAAAATACATTATATACAATCACATTTTCCATCTGTTTAAGCTTCTATTGCAATTTTCTCAGCCCTCTTTTTCGTTTTTTGACGTTTCTCTGCAACTTTCTCTTCTTCTTCAGCTTCGACCTCCTCTTCATCTCTACTGACCAATGTATCAGCAGGTACTTCTGGCAGGTCAGCCTTGACATCCAAAAGTTCCTCCAGTTCGTCTTCCACAGCTTGTTCATCTTCTTCAGTGAGTTGTCCAGATATTATTTCATCAATCTCTCTTTGTTTATCTATACCTTCTCTTGTCTCATCCATTATTTTTTCTATTTCATCTATATTTAGAATTTCATGTACTTTCTTGAGGGCAGCATTTCCAGTCTTCAAACCATCAAGCACCTAAAGAAAAATTGTGTATAATATTATATCAAATAAATGTTAAAATAAGGTACTATAAAATGTAGTGCCATGAATATTTAAATCTCCAGATTAGTTTTAAAAATTAGTCCATTTTTATCAATAACAAAAATAAAAATATATATCAACAGTTACACAAACTAAAGTTCAAAGTAAGGTATAGATGTTTCAACTAATCTTGGCTTACATCTATGACCTATGTGTATGTGTGCTTGTAAATATACCGTTTTGATTGTGGTGTTAGCGACACAACAAAACAGCCAAGCAACATAGTTAAAAGTACTAATCTGTGACAATAAGAATAACACTTTGTTTTTCATAAAGTATTATTATTTTATTTTATTAAATTCAGAATGTAATACTATGAGGGGGCATTTCTGTACATGCAACCTTATATTTATAATAAATGCTATACTTGCATGTTTATTTTAAATTAGGAAACTTAACATAACCTTTTATGACAGGTGTTTTATTAATTAAACATTCTGATTCATGACACACACATGTAGCTGCTGTATATAAACAAGCTTGATGCACGCATAGAGCCATATACTAACATGAGTAAAATACCTGTCTTGTATTATAGATATTAGAAATAAGACTCAAAACCAGACCCATAACCTGTTTTATTTACCTTTCAATAATTAAAGGTGGCTCCTTACCCAACTATACCACTGAGGGTGTCATAATATCATGTTACTGAATATTATGTTCTTGTTTGTATAGATTCAAGACTAATTATTTCATAAACAAGCATAGTGATATAACCGATTGGCTATGAAATTTTGACAAATCTTTTAGAATATCACAATAGACGAATAATTTATTTTTGTAGTACCCTAAATAATATATATAACATATATTGACGTACCTGAATTTCGATCTGTGCAAACTCTAGATCGTGGGTGAGTTGTTCCAACTTGTCCAACTGAGCATCTGTGTTTCGCAGTAAATTCTCTTGATATTTATTCTTTTTCAACAGAAGTTTCGCTCTATCGCGTTTGCCTTCCTTTAGTAACTTCTTTGCTAGCTGAATATCTCTATCAATATTTATTACTATCTTCTTCTGATACAGTTTTAACTTATCTCTTTGTTGTTTTAATTGTAGTACTGCTTTGTCTTGCTCCGTCACCCTGCTCACGGTTTTTTTCTGTTTGCCGAATAGTGCACCCATGTTAGATTAATATAATGTAAGCATATAAATCTATTTAACTACAACTTAGGGCTAAATAAAAAAAACAATTAGGCACCTCAATACAAATTACAAATATCACCACTTTCACCAGCTATCAGTTGAAGTAAACGTCAATGTCATAGACTGTCAATCACAATTCACAGATTATAGAGAAATGTCAAGTGTGGTCAAGTATCAATATCGACAACATTTCCGTTCCATGTTCCGTTCAAATAATTTTATCGTGCTTGTCCCGTTCTGGGGGGGGTTACACAAAGTTCGAATGTTCGAACGTTAGTCATCCGAAGTAAGTAATGTTTTTATTTCTAATAATCAATACTATTCTCTATGATACGTATCCAAACTAATTCTAGGGATTTTCTGTGGCTACGACTTACAATAGAGAATTCGAAAATATCTTGGCGTACCTAGCACATTCGTACAGGTTTACGTACGAAGTTCGAATATTCGAACTTCGTTTCGGTTCATAGAGTAACCTCTGGCTGGTGTTGTTGCAAGCCTTATTCACAATGAATACTACCATTGCGTTGTAATTCGTTACAAATAATGTATGGGAAACGGCAATTTCTATAACTCATTGTTGATTGGAGTCCATAGTCCCTTTTAGTCCTCCAATAAGTAATTGAAGTTAACAAATGTAAAAAATTAAACCAAATCCGTTACAAAATCTGTAATTAAGTTTTATTTCAATGTGTAACATTCGCGTAAATATATGAAACCTTAGTGGATTACTTATTTTATAATGATTGAATCAAATCATGCGATTGTCACACTCTATGAACTATACTTAGAGATGGGATAGGTTTCCGATACACTATCGATATTTTAAAATATCACTGAAAAGCGGGAAGTAAGTTGAAAGTTTTGTGTCTAATGTTCAGGTGTGAGGCAAAAACTCTAATATAACATTTAAGTAGAGGTGGTCTCGGCAGCTTCTATTTATGTTGACGCTGAGCTCCTGATCAAGGTTTCAAAAGGTCGCTAGATGCAGATCGCTTCCAAGAGGTCGATGTAGCAATCCTTTCGAGAAAGCCTATGGTTAGCAGTGGATTTCTTGTGGCTGAGATAGAGAAAGAGAGACTTATCGCTCATCAGAATGACTAAAGTCTACACTAACATATTCAAAACTGATTGAAACCATATAATTCAATTGATAATTTCACATAAAAAATAGTTACATGCAATATATCGATAATTTTCACATTCCGGGCATCACTGGCAAGTTGGCGATCGCGATAGCCAGCGATAGCATTCCAAATTGCATTCGCTCAAAGATTACTAGATTTGTGTAGGTAAACTGTAAGGTCTTTTGGTTGTTTCATTCGCTGTGTGTTGTTTTGTGTCATGTAAAAGTATTAAATAAAAGCGTGTTCCGATAAAGAATTCCTAATAATAGAAAAACAACAAGTTTATTTTGAATTGCGACAGCAGACAAATAGCGATATCACCTAAAAGCTAAAAGCCGCGATGGCGGTGCTAGCGGCTGCTCAGTTGCTCGATGAGTTGATGGGAAGGCATCGTAACACTAATCCCAACGAAAAGATAAAGAAACCCAACTGGGAAGACCCTGAGGTGAGATCCATCATTGTTCTTTGCATTTTCCCGAGTACTGTTTGTCAATATTGATTTCCGATTTCCTAACCTCTTTGGAGACGCTAGTTTCTTTTGTATCGTTAACGTGTCAAGGCTAAGAATTCAAGAGTAAAATATAGTCTATCTGTTTTGGAATATCAAATAGGAATAACTGCTGACGCCAACGCCACAGATAAATTCACCTCATTTCGTCGCCGTGAATAGAATGTATAACGGTGGTCGAAATGGATCATAATGAATACATTAAATTTTACAGATTCATAAATTGATTCTCAAATGTTTGAACATCTGCCAGTACACACATCTATTATTATGTTATTATCTTTTTTTACATTGGAATACATTAGAAATACCATGTGTTTTATTTATTATTTATCATTAATTTCATTATTTTTCCACAGTACTGCAAATATTACATGGTGAAATTTTGTCCTCATGACTTATTTGTCAATACAAGAGCTGATCTTGGGGCGTGCCCTAAGGTCCATGATGAAGAGGTCAAAGACCTCTTTGAAAAAGCAGAATCATCGTACAAGAAATCTCAATATGTTGAAGAATTTCTACGGTTTTGCAAGCACATGATCAACGATGTAGAAAGTGAGAAATATGTTTTTGTTGCATTTTAAATAGTTATTAAAAAACAAAATGTTAGATATAAATTGAACATGCATTAAAAATTGAAATGTTTGGAATTAAACATTCCAAATCATATTATGTATGTTTATACATTCAATGTAATTTTAAACCAATGTAAAATTATGAACATTATGGTTTTTTACTGCACCTACATACATAATAAAGGCAAGCAGTGGTTAACAGCTCTCTATTGTATTATTTACTTAATGAAACTTAAATTTAAGAATCTATAATTATATTCTCAAGTTTATTGATAATAGTATTTATTATTACTCTGCCCTTACAAATTTTCCACAGAACTTATTCTTCTATATAGAATAAATTTTATTATTTGCAGGAAAAATTCAGAAAGGTAAACAAAGGTTAGAACTTATGAACTCTAAGCCTGAAGGTCCACCCATGACCCAAGCTCAAACTGAAAAGAATCAAGAACAGGTAATAAGATTGTTCTTATTAGATTTTATAGTAATTATGCCAATAGCTTCTCGACAATCATAATTTCTTTAAAAGGCAGTACATCCAAAATGTTTTATGGTTATACCTCAACATTCAAACAGCTTGAAGATAAAATTTGCAAAAAGCTCAATTTATGCTACAAGTATGCATTCTATGACAACTGTACTAGGTACTGACACCCATATACACATCGTGAATATGCTGCACTGTTGTTAAAATATATTTACAAAATATATAGTATAATTATTTTAATTATTTAGGTTCAATTGCTATCTGAGAAGATAACATCACTAGTACAAGAAGCAGAGGAGGCCGGCATTCGGGGGGATGTAGAGCAAGCACAGGGCCTGATGAAGCTCTGTGATAGATTAAAAGAAGAGAAGGAACAGTTACTTAAACAACAAGAGAACAGGTGAGTTTTATTATACCTGTATTATAGCACTGTAATTCAAGGATGGAAGGATCCTTTATTTTATGAGTTTACATTATTACCCCTTAAATACTACTATTACAGTGTAACCCCAACACACCTTATATAAAGTATTGTTCAAGCGCGTTCACGCCATCTTGCACAATTTTTATTGGAAAATATCAAAATATAGGATAAAATGTGTAGTGGCCGACAAAAATCTATGTCGATGTCGAAAAATCGATGATCCACACGGGTGACTTGTTGTATATCAGCAATATAATGTAGCTATTAGAGCACCTGATATTTTGCGTTTTTCGACACCCGGCAACGGAGCATACGGCCTTAGGCTTACGAAATTTAGAATCAGTTCGGTGATTGATCTTTAAAAATAGTATATCAATTGAATTTTGCAACATCAAAGTGAAGTATAGTCAAATCAATTAAGGTTTATTTTCGTAGCCACTGGTCGATGACTGCAGAGTTGGCTGCTGCCCAAGAGAAGCAGATGGAAGTGTGTCCTGTGTGTGGAGCGTTCTTGATCGTTGGTGACGCGCAGCAGCGTATTGATGATCATCTCTCTGGAAAACAACATGTCGGGTGAGATATATATTCGTTGTCAGTAGTTAATGAAACTTAAAAATTAAAGATTTTTTTAATTCTTTATTATGACTTATTACAATGACTTATTTTTCTGTTGATAATTATTGTAATGCTTTATGCATGTGTTAATCCTCTTATTGCATATAGTACACAGTGCACACAAAGCAATACATTTTAGAAGTCGTAAACGTTGTTAACATATCAGTTTAATTTCAGCTATTTCAAACTGCGTCAAGCTTACGAGGAGATGAACGAATCGCGTGAGAAGGAACAGCAAGAGAAAGAGAGACGGCGACGAGAGGAGAGAGAGAAGGACCGCAACAGTCGGAGTGGAGGCGGCGGGGGCGGCGGCGGGGGGCTCGGCTCCGACCGCCGCGACCGCGAGCGCATGGAGCGCGACCGCGAACGTGATCGCGAACGTGGCGACAGAGACAGGGAACGAGATAGGGATAGCGACAAACAGAGAGAACGACAACGGTGCGTATGTTTCTAATACTTGGAAATAAATGCAACATTGAGGCAACGTGTTTGTGTTCATGTTGCAGGAAGATTTTGTTTGATTTGCTGTATGTTAAGTGTTCCAATTTCCTGAAAGACTTGTATACATTTAATATTCTACACTGATGTTGCTATAATCCCTTTTCAAAAAATTGGTTGGGATCTCAAATTATTGTGGCAATCGCAATATTATGTAGCAGGGACGGCCTATATATAAATGTTATATTATTTTTAGGTTGGTTCGGGAGGACAGGATCCCGCGCTACGACGAGAGGGAGCGCGACCGCGACAGGGAACGCGAACGGGAGCGGGAACGCGAGCGCGAACGCAGGCACCGCAAGGATAGAAGTAAGCTTATATGTATTTTAAACGATTACTATTAGAAATTCCTATTCCGGGCTGATACTGAATAGAAAAATCCAATATCAATTTGCCCGACCCGAGTTTCGAACCAGAGAGCTTTGTAACCGTACCGTAGTACAACTAAGCCACCGAGGCAGTGTCATTTTTAAAAAATATGGTAAAGAAATATGATTTAGTTGAATTCAAATCAAATTAATTTTATTAAAACAAAACCCGAGTTGACACTACAGCAAAAATTACATGCTCTGTCTAATATCTATATGTCAACATAATCTTACTTATAATTAACAATCATTCTAACAAAAAGGTAAAACAGACAGAGCAAATAATCAAGCCTCGTTAATACTACACCCTGTTTAAATAAAAGCATTACTATATTCTAATATAAGGTACCTACGATACATTTATGGAAGATCATTGTCACTAGTGATAACTTATCTAGTGGTGTATGCTAGTTTACCGCAACTGTGTACAAAAATAAACATATAAATTGTGCATAATTCACAGAATCGCCATACGAGCGGGGAGCCACAAGGCGGCGCTCGCGAGAACGCCATTAGCATGACTGAGGTATCACAAAAGCGCCTGAAACCGGTAAGTATTCACTATCTTAATGCAGTCCCTATGCGAGACCGAGTCACTACACATATCCACTGAACCCTTACCACACAATCCCTTTCACATTTTGTTTACTCGCAGTATATTTTTTTAAACCATCTGTATCCTCGATCCTAAGAATCCTGAAAATATTGATACAAGTAATAAAGTGAACACTGTTGTTTTACAGCTTAATGTAGCATACCAAAATATAACTTCGGTATATGGCAAACATAATGGGGAGTAATGTTGATCCCCATTTGCACTCTCAATTCGATAGTTGTCGTCACACCGACGGACTTGGCAGGTATTTAATTGGTATTTTGAATAGTTGCCGAGAGCTGGCAGTTGGAGGACTTATTGGCCAATCGCCTGTCGGCACCATCGTTACCAATTCTATCATGAATAATGATGTTTGCGGCGGCGATTATCTAATAAGATCTTGTCCGATGAGCAGTTCGACTCTTCGTCGTTTTTTCGAGGTATTTTCCACAAGCTATGTTTCGTCGTCGTGAGTTGACGAGTGATGCCGATCGCGGATGCGATGACAGGTATTTGTTAGGAAACACGTTCTGTCAATAATTTGACTCGAGTGGGTAGAGCTACGGTACAATTAAACACGCAACATTTGATGTCAGTTACTATCGAGGAATACTGCAGAGGCTGAACACCAGGGGCAGTCATAAAGTTATACTTTCGCGATATTTATACACGTACACGGATATTCATTACATTGCTATTGCATTAATTTTAATATCATGATTTGAAGATGTGAAGGGGCTTCAGATTGTGCCCTTTACTTCACAATATTGGATGCTGTTATCACATCACCTGTATGTTTCCAGGTACCCAAATTCACGGGGTATTAAGCTTAGCTATAGAATTAACAAAAACCTCTTATAAATAATTGGATTGATGAGAGATACTAAGCATAATGCCCTATTATTGTATTAACTTACCCTTAAACCCCCATTGGATATGAACCGTCAACGATGAAAGCTTTTGAATCATTGTCGGGTCATTTCCAAGTTTATTCTAACCAAGGGCGCATTACTAGCTTGCTTCATGGACTTTTCAGTTGGGATTCTATAAAGGATGGAATCGAAGATCGACGTCTACCGGAGCCACAGTTAAAGAGGTACTTTTGCAATTAAGATCTACATGAAGAGAACGGTGCGTCAGGACAATAGTCTACAAGCCATCGGTTTCGAGGTGACATAGCATAGCCACGTGTATTTAAGAAAATTTCGATGTTAGCGGTTGTTTCTGATATAGTTAGATGAGAAGCATGTGGTCCTCCATTTAAGGACTTGTTATTTGGACTCCTGCTCACTTTGCTACATGTATTTTTTAAAATAATGTTAAATAATTATAAAGATTGCTGTAGATGTGCACCAAGTATAATGATGTAGACGAGCACAGCAGTAATCTGTTTAGTTTTCTACATGTTATATATTTGTTGTGTAACAAGGCTTAAAGTATACGCTTTAGAGGGCTTAATTTTAAAATATTAACATCACAATTTCTCGCTCTTTAATATATAAATTTTGTATTGACCAAACGCGACTCAACTGTGCCAAAACGGCTTGTTGCAATGAATACATGTGCTTGGCAATCGTACACAAAATATTGTAAATGATTGTAAAATATTCAATAGCTTTGTGAGCATAAGTCCTTAAGTTTACGTTTATAAATATTATATCTAACATGTAGCTACCTCTGCATTATATTTGATCCCTAAGGACTTCATTCTTTATACTGTAAACGAGTTTCCACTGAGGAGTGATTCAGGTATTTATAAAATTACTTTTTATTTCAAAATAATTTTGTCATTGTGTTCTTGTCGAAATTCATTATGGAAGTGTGAACTATTAGGGACAATTTGAAATAATAAACTTGGAAAGAAATATGTTGTTTTATTTATTATAATTTACTTTCCTCTTTATTTCATTTATCCATAATACTAATTGCTTGAAAATCATTAGAAAGAAGTCTGATTTTAGTGTATTGACGATATTTTTACAGAACTTTGTAATTAAATCGTTACATACAAAATACCTATCCGAGATACAAAAAGATAAATAATCTAACTCGACTCTTGGACGTAAGTCTCTCCCTAAGACTTTTGCAACGACGAATGAAGTTGAATGAACCAATGATGTACAAAACTCAGATGCCTTGATTCTATTTTTGTACTACCCAAGGATGTAACATACCACGTGTTTTGGTTTAATATGCTTATCCTATAGTAACTAAAGAAATGTCTACAGCATTAACGTAAATAAAAGTGAATGAAGAAGTGGCGAATTAAACTTCATACAATAATCATCACATAACACATTTGTGGTCATGCGTACTCATTTGAAGTGTTAGTAGTTTTAGTAGTTATCGGTCACGAATCGTAAGTGGCTGTCGAGACGATAGTCGTGGGTTGAAATCACAGGGCAAATCTCTGACTGAAGTCATGTGTGTATTGTCTTTGTAAGGCAATGAGCACGCACTATATCGAAAGAAACATAGTGAAGAAACCTGCATAGCCACAGATATAATGAGATTTTATATGGTACGAGAAGTATGCTACCCCGCAATATGCAAGTTTTTTTTAAATTGCCGTTATAGGCAGACGAACTAGCGACCCACCTGATGGAAAGCTGGATGCGACCGCAGTTCATAGAACTTCTCCGTGTTAGGGGTCCAGCACAACACAGTCGCTGCCTATCTTAAGGAGAGTATTCTTAAATCTCGCTTGAAGGACAGGCCAAACTCTTAAGGGGGTTACTCTATTTTTCGACACTAAGTTCGAAAGTTCGTCATCCACATATAAGATAAAAGTTTTCCACTTCTAAAAATCGATCCTATTCTCTATAAAAACTTCACCCCGAAGTTCAGATAGAGGATTCGAACATTTTGTGAATAATTTAGGTGTATTTTTACAGTTTTATGTACGACGTTCGACCATTCGTTGTCGTGTCGAAGTTTAGAGTAAGAAAGAACGCTGGAATAATACCGTTCCGGAACGGTACGCTTTCAGGTGGTAGGAAATAACTCTGCTGCGATGAGAGGTTGTGCGATGGCACAAAGGCGTTGATACCATCTCAAACAGTTCCCCATGGAACAGACGATAGAACACACAGAGAGACCCGAAGTCTCCGCAGTCCTAATCCTCAAATATGTCCGTGAGATTGGGAGCATCGACTATTGGACAAACTGGCTGTAAGGAGTCGAGTGGGTTGAGCTGGTATTTCGGTGCACTTGCACAGAGTTGAGAGCAGTCGGTTCTCCACGTGGGGCCGGATTTGTGCTTTGTAGAGCGTCAATCTATGACCCGACGTAAAATCGTACTCGCCAATTTGTCTTTGACTTCCAAACTCCTAAATTCGACTTTGCTTGATAATTCGACGCCGAGGATATCAATACTTTCGGATCTTTGGAGAGTGACTCCTTGGAGGTTAATATCGAATTATTCAGAACTGTACATTTAAAAATACATGTATTGGCTTAACTGTTTTTTCTTCAAGGTTATCTTGATTGAGATGGCCTTTCAAAGAGATTTCAGCATAGGTCGGAGCATAGAATAAATTGAATATGGTTTGATGCCAATGGCAATCCAACTGTACGACAGTTGGATTTGTTGGAACCTAACAATGAAGTCATGCAGGATAGGATTATATTGGAGTAGTAATAATAAAATTAAGAACATACAATAACATTATTTGGTAATGGCTGAAAACACAAGATTCCAGCCTGTAAATATGGATCTCAAATAATAAAAAAAACCTAGATTGATTAAGCTTCTGTTATGACAACCGGCGCTGTTTATAAACAAATTTTAGATTTTCGGTGTTTCGATAAATAAGTTTTTTAAAGATATAAATATGATAGACACAACACCCAAAATCGACACTTCAACTCCGGAACAAGAAGCAAGAGCTAAACTTCGGAAATCATTTTTAGAGGCTATGAAAGAATTGAATGGTAAGAACTAAAATGTGAATGATTCACCTAAATTATGGTTATTTTAATTTACTTTGTGTACCCGTGTATTTGAAACACAAAGTTAACATTAGTAAAAACTGGAACTAAACATAACCTGCAATAACTTTTCTAGCCATATGAAAATAATTGATATAATATGTTTAATATACTATTACATTAAATTAGATTGTGTCACATTTCATATCTTAATTATGCTGCCATTGGTGCTATAGTGTTGACAGCCAAGGCAGAAATGAAGGGATTGACTGTATCTGTATCTGTATGAGCCATACGTCCCACTGCAGGGCACGGGCCTACTCTACAATCGAGAATATGATTGAGAGTGGTTAGGCCATATAGTCCACCACGCTGGCCTAATGCGGGTTGGCGGACTTTACATACCATAGACATCGCTATGGTATGCAGGTTTCCTCATGATGTTTTCCTTCACCGTTATAGTGCGTGGTGATTGACTATCAATACATACATGACTCCGAAAAGTCAGAGGTGTGCCCTGGGATTCGAACCCGCAACCACCGTGAACATATTGGCAGCCGCGTCTGGTCCGTTTACCAACAGGCCACCACGCACTTTGGTTTATTGACAAAGTTATAATGTTTTTAGGATGGTAAATTCAGGGCTCTACTTTCAGTAATGGATTCTGTAGCTGAGGAATAAAAAAATACAAAAAGTAATATAACCAACATAAAACTTATACATCAAAATATTTATCACCCCAAATATTTCTCTTTTTTGTCCAGGTGAATCTTGTAGCATCTTAACATACGAGAGCACAACACTAAATGCAAAATTGAAGGCATGGAACCCAAATGGCCAGGAAATTTTAGTTCATGATCTAATGACACCAGCCGGAGTTGAGATGAAATCTGCTTTATTGAGAACTCCAGATATATTAGCAATACATTTTGATAAGTCATTATGATGTATGAATAAATATTATTGGTAAGGAATATTTTTGTTTAATTTATATAAAATCCAGTAATCTAAGCCCCATTTACATACAGAGTTCTTTCCTCAAAGATATGATCGTCATAAGGATATATAACATTTTATTGTATAAACATTTGTCAGAACACAATAATCTTGTGGATGATGATGTCATGCAATAATGGCGTATTATTCTCGTTGTGAGAAACTCCATGTAATAGGGCTATTAAGGTGAAAGTAAATTTATGTAAGACTACTGGTGAAGTGACATGTTAACGCAATAGTGTTATAAATTAAATACAATAGTTGTGCCACTGGATCTCTATTACTTGATAATAGTGAGATATATTATCTTCTATCTTCTACAAGTCTTTTTTTTCAATGCAATGAATGGCGAGATGAGTATGTCATCCATCTGATGGTAAGCAATACCACAACAATATGCTCATGGACAGTAGCAAAACCAAACTATACTATGTTTATGTGTATTACAAAGCAATGCTTGGCATTTCACTACAATTGCTATCCTGAGGCATAAGATGCTAGGTCTGGACATAAGTCCAGCAAATTATCATAAGTGACAGTAGTTCAAAAAAAATTTTTTTCAAGTCTCTTCTAGTCTTCATAAATATAGCCAAGATCTAGAATTAAATATGCAAAACCAAGTCGTCTATTTAATTAGTAATTTTGTTAGCATAGTCATCATTTCGTTCCTCTTATCCCCTCTTTGTTAATAATTTTTTTAAGCCATAGTACTCCTAAGCAGGGAGAAGCTTTGGCGGCATTGATTATTTTTAATGTTACCTAACATTGACATTATGGACAGGGCGGAAAGCGCGTAAAGTGTTCCGACATATGTGGTGCGCGCGCTCCATCTTCTAGTGGAACGTAACTGAAATTAGTCGTCGTTCACAACGATTTCGAAAATTCTCGCTTGTATTGTGGTAGAACGTTTAATAAAAATGAAAATAATAGTTTATATCGCCGTTTAGACGAAATTGATTAAATTAAGTTAATTTAATTATTTTTGCGCGATTTTTATGGCCCTGCAGTGGGACGTATATGGGCTGATACATCATCATCATCATGGTCATATTTTTGAAACTCCCAATATAGGTAGGTACTGAAGGGCCTATCTTTAATTTTTAAATCAATGTTACCTAACTAAGAATATAGCTGAAAATAGAAATCCCCCAAAGATTTCCATTTAAAACTGTTGAGAATATATTTTGTGAGTCGTGACTTGTTGGGGAAATAGATAAAAATAGCGCTAAATGCCTACACATCCCGGTATTGAGTTACATACCTTTTCCGGTTCTTTAATCGTCATTAATCTTCTCGTTATAAGTCAATATAAACCGACGATAAAAAGGCGCTATCCAATTTTCCTCAAGGATCGACAGGTAATCCTGACATATCTATTATTATCACAATCTATTTAGGTGGGAAACTAATTGGATTTCTTCCGCTCAATCAATCGCGCGAAATAAGAAAGAATAAGGTTTACGCGAAAAAAGCGGAAACGTACGGTCCAGCGCCTTGGGGATAAATGAACAAGCTTGAGGATTGATGTTGGGCTTTATGTGTTACGTGGATAATTCGAGTTTTTCTTACGCTACGATTTTTTGTTGTTCCCTATTAGGTATAATATATGTTTCTGCCGAGCCCATTTGCCGGAATAACTTCGGGTGTTAAAAGGTCAGGTGGGTAAGCCCATTTAGCAGCATATAATAAATGTCAGGTATATGGTCGCTAAAATTGGATAGCTCTTAGTTATATTATATTCAATGGATTTAGTAGGAAAAAGTTTAGTTTTGTTAGTATCTAGTTATTTATTTTTGTATTTATTTATTTAAATAAGCCAACTGTGGATGAATCACAAGTGGTCTACTGCACTGAATTTATAGTTTGAACAACACACTACGAGTACGGGTAGCCGGTAGAGACAAAATAGTTGCTGGAAAATATTATGGATATTTATTTTGCTCAATCCTAACATACTTTAATCTATTCATTTTCTATTCATTTTCAAGAAGCTTTACTCCTTACTAAACTGAATATGTCAGGATCGAGTACAGTGAGTATCCATTCTCTACCGGCAGCGGTTTTATCACTAACGGCGTAAGATTTCTACAGCACCCTCTATCAGCCATTCAATTGCAGCTGCATTGGAACATTATCGCCCACTACTAGGCACAGTCCTATACAACCGAGAATTTGATTGAGAGTGTGACTTGACAGTCACGTTAACGGCTAGGATGATTCCTAGCCGATGCAAAAATTAGTAAACCTAGGTCTGCTACGCCCCTGTAGCGACTTGGATGTAGGTTAACCGCCATACCCTAACTTCAAATCTTCTTAGGTCTCTACATTTTCCTGTTCTAATGACATTCAAATTTTATATCGTGAATTTCTGTTGCAAGACACATAATTCATGTTTTTTCCGTTGTAATCATTGCTTACACGAATCGATTAGGCGTATAATAAACTTGTAGGTATGTTATTAAAATAGACCGTTTTTATTTATGAAAATATTATTGCTAATTTTGTGTCATTCTTAATAAATTACGATGAAAAAAATATGAAAATTGATATTATCTTCTAATTTGTAAAGATAATACTCGTATCTATTTCGTTTATAATTCCCATTTATTTGTGATACAATGATAATACTTGTTGAGGTCAGTAAGTAGGTCAACCCACCGACCTTGACATAAATACGAGAAACACTCATAAAGAATCAATTCCCGATAATTAATCTACAGACATTTATTTTTTTGATATGCTTATTTAAAAGTATAAGTGAACATATTGTGGTCATAAAAGTCCTCCTAGCGCCCAAGCGCCTTTGAAAAACCCAAAATCGAGTTCATAATAAACGCCCGAACGTTTTCGGGACACGACTTTGATTACAGCCCAAGGACCTTTGGAAAAGACATATTCAAAAAGTATTTGATATTTGGGCCGTAATGACTATTTTTATTACGAATTTAATAATTTTGATTGTAAAAGCGTCAATGGACTCAGCACTGAAAATCTCACATCAAATAGATAATCCTAACGTGAAAAAAAAACAACTTGAACTATAACGGGTTTTACAATTATGTTCTACGAAAAGGACCTTTGGCCCATAATATTTACGAGCTCTGACACCTCTGGGCGCTAGGACGCTATAGTCTACGGTAGCTGCTTACCATCCAGGGGGACCGTTTGCGTCCTTACTTGTACACAAAAACCTTCCACATAATAAAATGACAAAATAACTATAGTTTTTATGGATACTGTGAATACATAGAAATAAGATTGTTTTTTAAGCTGATACACATATTATACATATTTTTATTGAACATGTTGATAGTCAATGTGATTTATGCAAAAACTGTTTTAGTGCTGCTCTGCTCTGTTGCTACATAGTTGATAGCAAGTGTCGAAATTCATTATCCATATACCATTGGCCTTTAGGCCAGGCCAGCACATTGCTAAAATCCGAATGCGTCCATAGCTCAGGGAGCTGAATAAGCCTATTAGTGTCACAATTCATTTAACGCCTCACCATGCCTGAAACCGTGTGGATGGATTGATAATTCTATTACTAGGTAGTCCATTAGATTTATCTAGTTAATATGTGCATTGAGTTGAATTTGGTTATTACAATGGACTTTTTTCTACCTGTTCCGAATTTACATATTGTTAATCGGGATCTCGGTAGTTCTGTGCTTAGCAGCGAGAAATTATCGGCTGACACAGACCTAAGACTGACCATATCCGTATAACATGTTAAAGAATAGGCGTGACGACAGTATAATAATATTAAATACTTTATGATGTTAGGGGGAAATACATATAAAAAGGGTTTGAAACGATGTTTAAATAATTATAAGTTTTAATCCAGAATTGGAGATTCACAAGATTTTCAATAAAATAAAAGTACAAAATATAGCAATCGGCCATTTTGACAAAAACGCTAGTCACGATGCATGACGTCACGCCTATGTAAACATGCCGTAAACATTACCAATTTCTTTAGAAAAGTGGAGTGTGAACTTTACCGGAACCACTTATAGACTTTAGAATTCATTTTTATCAAACGAAATATGTTTTGTTTCGTTAACTTTCTTCGCTGCGCATAGACACAATGACATGTTTACCTAGTGGTGACGTTATATCGGACGCCATGACACCTACTAGCTTTTTCTGTGCACTATTGAAAGATTATTAGAAAAATGGCTTAAAACTGAGTTAAACCTTTGTTAATTCTTGAAATATAGATTATTTCGTATACAATAAATGTGTATCCATATTATAGAACATGATTTTAAAATAATTCGTCATGCTTATTATTTAGCGTATAACTATATGTATAAATCATATCAAACTTTTCAGGAATAAGCTATTTGGTCCACCCCGCTGTCCCAATGCAAGTTGGTAGAGTTCACAACTCTTTTGAATATATAATTGTGGATATCTCTACGCAAGTCTCAAACAATATGCAAGTTTCCCACAACGGTTTTTACTGGCAGGTCTCTCATTTGTGAGAGGCCGCCTGCGTAGTTACCACCGTAATGTCTATTTCTCCCGCCAAACAGCAATGTAAATACACTGCTGTGTTCCGGTGTGAAGGATGTTGTAGCCAGAGAAACTACTGAACATAATGAGATTTATGGCTCAGGTAGGCGAACGCAGTGGAATGCCAAGCATTACTTTGCAAATCATGGAGCTGTTCGTTGTTGCTACCATCCTTGAGCGGTCGTATCGATTACCATCAGGCGAAGGGCACGTCTTTCTCACCATTCATTAGAATAAAAAAATATTTCAATAGACAAAACGCTACAAAATCCTAACATAGCGCTGTGTACGACTTGTATACAACAATTCGACATTCAGATATATTAAAATAAAAATTAGTAACCGGTTTAGCTAAAAGGAAATAAATGTACGTGTAAAATGTAGAACATATTTCTATGAAATCCAGGAAATGGCGAAACATTCATGTAAAATTGTAGTTGGATTACAGTGTGGAAAGCCCTGGCACATACCTGTTGCTGAATCGATTCGCGGCCGCTTTGTGTATGGCGCATACTCAACCGAACGGTTTTTTAAACATGCCGTCTTTATTCTCACCATCAGCTTACTATGTTGACGAATTGCCTTTAGACATTGCGACTAAGTAAGGCTAAAAGCAAACGTTGTATAAGAAAAGTAATGGAGACTAAATGTAGTTTTTATGGGCTAGTGCCCCACATTTACTCACTGTGTGAACATGCTTTTGTTGGCTTTGTTTCTGCTATAGTGGGTCCCCTTTATAACATGCTGTTATAAATCGTTGAAGTTTTTAGTGCTTCGGGATTTTATTATTTCTTGTGCGGAAAATTATGGTTTGCGGTTTGGCCTACTTATTGCCATAGGTATTCACAGGAAATTATTTTATAATACGCAGTCACTTTTTTATAGGTGGTAGCAAAATTGTACCCATGATTATTTGTTGTAAGGGAATGTTGTAACATTGCATAAGAAAGATAATTTATTACGTAGATACTGTGTTATCTTTTGAGTAGAAAACTTTACTTAGATTAGCATCAAGGCGTCTCTGTTAAAGTGAATAGGTCGGCGAAGGTAATCTAATACTAAAAGGGACGAGACGAGCAAGAAATCAGATTGAAGTCAACAAACTGATCATTGATTAAATTTAGCCAGATTTAAAGAGAAAGTTTCTGAGTAAACATTTCGTCTAATACATTAGTGAAATGAAATCAGAGACATATGAAGACATATTAAATGCAGGTGATTGTGATTGTAATCGTTAGCTCAAACTTTCCAATATATGAGTATATAAATAATATAATATACATAAATATTAAATAAATAAATACACCCAACAGTCACATACAAAGTCCTGACTACACTAAGATAGAGTATTGTGTCGTGGGTATCAGGAACTACGAGAGACTTTTCGGTCTCACAAAAACCCACACCCGAAGCAAATGGTTTTGGTTCACAAAAGACGGCGTCTAACCAACTGCGCCACGGAGGCTGTCATGCACATGAAACAAGCCATGTAGCGACTCATTGTCAATGGGTGATAAAAGAACGTGGAAGAAGTTTAATTTAGGTCAAGAAGATATTATACCGCTGTCAAGTGCTTAGAAGAGAAGAAGAAGAGTTTTATTTAACCCATACATAGATAAACTTACGCATTTATTTCAGAAGGGGTAGAGGTGCTATCAGAATAATTACGTTTCGCCTTGTGTGTTCCATCCCACAATGTGATAGGAGTCCCATCCTATCGCCTAATGAATAGAACAATTCGAACGCGGGACCTCGGCTTTGTAATCGTACCGTGCACAACTGCGACACCAACGTTATATAACCCATAAAAGTTATATTATGATGATTGTGTTTCATAATGATGAATCCCGCATAATGATACGGGATTTTAACATTTAGTGCACCTATTTTTACGTATTGGATACGATAGCAATATCATTTCCTACTGGCGGCATAATTGCAGTAAATTTTCAGTAATTCTATTAAAATGGTAGGCGGGAAAATCGATATCACCCGCAGATTATGTTAATGCATTCAACCCAGTCAAGCTTAGACGATCACATTTGCCGCCTTCATTCTCGATAACTTTTGAATTTCCTAGTCTGTATCAGCATAAATTTATGCAATGCGATCAGTATGGATTTGAGTGGAAATTTGATTTTTTAGAAACGTTTTATAATCTGTTTTTGAGGTAGATATAGATTATATACACAATTATGCCTCTTTGGATGTTTCTGTGATACATTTAACACATTTTGTGGCCTAAATTATTTAAATTTTAACTCTAGGCAAAAAAGCCGCTAGTGAAAAGTGTACGCAACAATGATTTCAAACAGGCTAGAAAAAATAATTTTGAATTTTAATTAAATTAGATATCAAGTTTTATTTAACTTATAAATAATATTTAGAAAGATAACATCTGTCTCCTAGTTTCAACCTTGTGACCTTAAGAGCCGAGGCAATATATTTTCTTTATGCGCTTTGTACAACTTTGGCCATAACTGAGATGTAAGTGTCCCATTTACAAACTTTCGTGTGTTCTGTCCAAGATTGTGAAATTAAGTATACCTGACCTAATTTTAGATGCAAAATATACCTTCAAATGAAATATTCACAGACGTACGAAATACTCTATGTCTTTTTAAATATAGCATTTATTATTATCTGCACCCATATTAATTTAAAGTCCACTGATGCACATAGTTCTTTTACATTATAGGATAGGATTGTTCCATATTTCAGCACGTAAGATATTATTTTTATGTTTATTCAATATTTTCATAACTGTAAATTCTTAAACACTGATTAATTATAAATACTATTAACAAATATATAGCTTAAGATTGTTTATGGCAAATCCCAATTCAAATAATTCAATTACAGCGATGTTACTCAATCATGCCAGATTATTTCATGAGTAATTTACTTTCCTCAACTGTAATCTAATGCTCGCAATAAGACCATTGAAATGTAATGTCCTTTTCCAAGATATATTTGATTACCGTAAATCTATGTAAATATTTTGTCGTGTACAACTTATATAATTAAAGAAGAAAGAAAGAAACATTTATTTGTTACAAGCAATAGTTTACAGCTTTAAGTAATTATTACTCATATAATAGTGTTTGTCAACAAAACGGCTCATGCTCAGCATGTGCTGGTAATAAAACCAACACTGGTTTTCTGCAAGGTCAGTAAAGGAAATATAAGTAAAATTTACTTAGGTACATAACTACTTAATCAAATTAAGAAATAAGCTAGAGCTCAAAATGGTTTTATTTACCGTTAAAAATATCATATGGCATTGTGATTTGTACCTACTTTCAAACGAATGAAGACTGAAAAGGTTCTCTAGGACGTAAACTATTTAAGTTTTAGAAATTATATAAAAGTGGTTTACGCATTGCCAAATATAAAAATACATTATACAAATATTTTTGAGAAGTGAGATCAAACCTGTTAGGCCCGCTATCTGTCTAGACTCTAGATATAAAATTGGATCATATATTTCTATAAAAGACAGCTATCAAACATTAACATCGTTTTACAAGTCATAACTTATCCTTGCTTACACGCATTATGGTAGCTAATGGTAGCTATTCAATACAAAGTTTTAGCACCATTGGAACGTATCGGCTATTACCAAACACTTAGGTATTGATCGTAGCTCACAAAATGTAATGGCAATATATCTTAAGTTTCGATCCAAAATTTCCTTCGAAACTCGTTCGTGTTCGTGTGTACGTGAGGAAATCTGCACGTCCCGGGATTAAAGACAAATTCACAGTTTGATGGTGCTCTATGATCGTAATACGGTCACAACTATCTATTTGGACCATATCGGGCAGTTTGGACGTTTTCAGGCTTTCAACTAGACAATTAGACACGGTTGGGGATTTGGCCGATACACCAAAATCGATAATTGTGCTATCTGGGATTCCAGTACCCAGATTGGAGTGTAATCGAAACGATATTTTAAGGCAATTCGTCGAGAAGCCAATTTGTGTGAACTTGGCAACCACTCAAAGATATCTTAAAGTGTAGAAGCATTTTCCAATTCAACTGAAGAAAATAATAAAATAGGGTACTTATGTATGTAATTTGGAGTCATAGCTATATCTTTTTTTTATACATATGGAAATACAGATTCATTTGCGACGGAAATGAAATGGTTTCCAATTAGGCTATCTTTGGAATTATATTATGGTGAACAATAACGCAGCTTTTGAGTTCCCATTTAAAATAATTTATGGTTTAAAATATCATACCTATGTTGGTAATATCGATAAGTCACTCTGCAGGGCATGCACCTCCTATAGGGACGAGAGGAAGTCTGACCTTATTCATTCAAGCACAATGCAGGTTTGCAAAGTAAAACAGATTTCAGTACTTGAGTAAAATCAGAATTTAAGATAGGGATTAGTGTTTGTTCAATGTTCTTTTAATTTTTGGTGCTCTTATGACAGGAGATAACAGCCGACTTTATATGGAATTGTGGTAAATAATTTGTTTCAATATGGCCGATGAATTATTCACGCAATTGCGTTCGCATACTTGTTATCTAATAGTGCGGTGTGAATCGAATGATGGCAATGGATGTGTACATTTTTACAACCGGCAGTTTTTTATATAATGTAATGTGCCCAGCGAAATGGAAATCTTAGTTTAGCGTTAAAAAAAATATAAATTCGAAGACCTATTTGTTAAAAGATATTCTATTTTTTATGCTAAATTAAGATATTTTAGTAGTCTTGACCAATAACATTATCTAGATGTTGCATTTTCATATTTTTTTATCTAAGTGAGACATCGGGGCTATGTGTAATGTGTATTACATTTGTGTGATTACTATGTGCACAGTACAATTACAACGCTGAGGCCTCGGGTTCGAATTCCGGGTCGGGCACAATGATATTGTTTTTTTTTTCATTATGATTCTATAATCAGGTCTTATGATAGCATCTCTGTCTATCCCGTGTGAAAAAAAAATGCGTGAGTTTATGTATGTATGTACATTTTACATCTTCGTATCAATTTTGTCATCAACAAAGTATATTTAACCGTAAAATCTTGCCATTTCCCCTCGAAGCTACTGGTTTACGGCAGTTTTAGTGCAGCTAAGAGAGGACGATAAATTTTTCCGTCAGCGCACGGCACGTATACGCCATGACAGTTTTGTTATAAACTTTATAATGCGTGAAAAAATAAATAACCTTCCGGGTACAAGTAGTAAGGATAAATAATTTCTCTTTTCTGTTGGATTTCGAAGTGTTAAGAGTAGATGTTCTGTATCAGCCGATATACATCCCCCTTCATCTACAATCAAGGGTACGATTTAGAGGATTTAGGAATCAGAATAAGAAATCTTTTCTTTGCATAAAATGTAGGTAAAAATCATGAGGTGTTAAAAATATTATATAAAATAGTTCCTGTATATTTTACCATGTGGTGTGCAAAAGTTTTAATTATTTTGTGAACTTATATTAATAGTAAAATAAAGTAATATTGTTACATAAAATAAAAGCTGATATTTTAGATAAAATATTAATATATTATTATATTAATATCCCTTGCGTGTAACGACTCCGAGACGTGCGATAGAGCTTCGTCCCTGTCACGGAGGCTCATAACAACTTTAAAGGGGCGTCCAAAAATAGGCGTAAGTGGGTGTCATCTCGGTCCTCCATAATAATGGTAGGACCAGCAATGGTTTTGCGCGGGGCGATTACGCGAACGTAAATCGGAGCATTCTTCGCCCTGGGATATCCGGTGCCGCCCACAATGCGTGTGACGTTCACCGAGGGGTTTTTAATCAGTATACTTCCGTAAGTATTGCTAGCTTGGCCACAATATCCGCGTTTGAACAGGTCTAGAAGGCCAAAGACACTGACATACCTTTTTTGGCCTCCCCCGGGGTATTGAAAGCGGAGCTTAATAGCTTTTCCTCTTGAACAAAAAAAATGTATTGTCACTGGCGCAAGATACACCGCAGTGTACCTTCACGTAAAAATCCCGTGTCACAATACGGGATGTTTTTATCATGATAAATGCAAACTAAATTAGAATTCAGGGATATATAATCTAGGATCGAAAGCAAAAGTATTGGCTTTGCAGGTCCTACCGCTCTTTAGTAAGCCATCGTTCCCTGTAAGGCCTAATGTTTGTTCCCAGGCCAGTGCAGCGTTACGATGCTATTCAATTAGTACGAATGGTTTGTGTTGCTTCCTCGCATGTAGGTCACACATATTGCTGCATATACCACTAAATATGGTGTTGTTCTGAGTAATTAATGCTTTGGAAATAATAATGTATTTATTTATTTATTTACTTTTACTAAAAGAATATAACAAATATTAAAATAAATGTAACACGTATTACCAAAGACTATTATAATATCCTATTCATTCCAATCCATTCAAAGGTTGTCTGGAAGAGATCGCCGTTAGCGATAAGGCCGCCGTTTGTACGTTCTTATGTTATAAGTTTCTTAGTTGTAAAATTATTTTATTAATTTTTGTGTACAATAAAGAATTATAAATAAATAAATATAATATACAATAATAACAATTGAAAAACGTAATAGAAATATACAATAATAAGTAAGCTAACTGCTGGTATTAGTGACGTAATAATTATTAGAATTATGTTCGTGAAAAATAATATTGTTTTTGTTCAGTTCGACCAAATGTCGATCAGAATTGAAGGCACAGGCAACATTTATTTTTGGTAACCTACTTAATATGTAGCAGAGCCGTCATGATCAAGCCCTTTTTATAATATTAATAGAATTATATTGTCTAATCGCTTAACCAGATTTAACACTTGCTAAAATATGAGTTAGTACTTATTTATATAATAGCAAGATACAAATGGATAACACAATTTTAAATGCTGCACCATTCATCAAATCGAATTTTAAATATTCAAAATCTCACCTGACGAAAAACTGTTTCCATGATTAAATTACCGTTTTGCGCAAAACATAAAATGCGCATAAGTGATTCAATCATTTTAGCAAGCATGGCGCGGAATACATAAAACCCGCATAAAAATTTCAGCAGTGCAGCAACACACGTAGCCGCAGACGGTATGCAATTCCGTTTATTGTAGTCATTCCCGTTTGAGTCCAGTTCCATTGAGCCAGTCATTCCGGCGAGTCATTCCCGAGCGCTCATTACCGAGAATGGTCAGTGCGCCTCTACCTACCTGTTACGTGCTTCAAATGTAAAAGAAAGCGCTTTTGAGCCACCAAGTTGCGCTGAAGTTTTACATTCCTTAGAATCACTTTTAGAAAGTGCATTTTAAGTTTGTTTTTTAGTTGCCAGACTGTAATTAGGTGTTTTGGCAGCGTCCGAAATGTAACGATTTAAATAACACAAGTAATGCAACACAACAAACAAAATATAAATCATGCTTATCTAATATCCTCCCTACCGGTACATAATTTGTAGTTTGTTTGTGTTTGTAGTTTTTGTTTAATATATAGTAAGTAGTTATTGTATACTTACTTACTGAAGTAGTAAGTGTATACTTCTGAGGTATTTTGTTATCACTCGCTTTTTCTCCATAGTCAACATAATTATGAAAGTCAGCACGAAATTACATGCGAGTAAATAATAAACATGTTAACGTGACATACTTGCATAGGTCACTATGATAGATATTCTGCTATTCGTATATTATTTTTAGGTTTTAGTGATGGCAGGTCCATATGTGAGATGCCGGCTAGATAAGTACCACCGCAATATTTACTTCTCCCATCAAGCAACAGTGTAAATGTACTGTTGTGTTTCGGTTTGAAGAACATTATAGCCAGAGCAACTATTGGACATATTGAGACTTAACACTTATGTCTCAGGATGGCGAGCGTAGTGGAATCCCATTTTTTTTCAAAGAATATGATGGAAGCAATTCTAGCAGATACGAATACCTTATCGATAACAATGGACCAAAATGAATGACAACAATGCCGACTTCATTAGTAAGGTGACTACTGATCATAAGATGCTGATCAAAATCACTTATTAACATTAGGTGATAATTGTTTTACTGGTCATAATGAGGGTCGTAAACGGTAGCCATAGGCATTCCCATAATCTCACTTAACTTATCTTTATAATGGCGGTCGTTAGAAGGCCTCAATTTAATTTCGTTTCATTTTATTTCATCCAGATTTTGGAGATCACAATGATTGGCGTTGTAAAAGAGGATAATGGATCATTAGGAATCTGATTACATTCAATTGTGCTCAGTAGTTGTAATTTAAATGTTCTTAATTTATATGTAACCTTTGTGTATTGTTTCACTTCAAATATTTAAAGCTGTCCAAAATATAAAATTTGATTTTCAGTGCGAAACAATGATGTTTTAATATTGTATAATATATCATTGGTGCGAAATGATTTTGAACTGAGTATTCATAATTCGGCATAAAATACCAAGTTTTCATTTCAAGTCCAAATTTATTTTTGGTGGCGTAGCTTTTTGTAAAAAAGTAATATTGAGCTTCGGTAAGGAGCATCATCAAAACTTTCTTTCAATGTTGATATATTCATTTATACTAGGTAAAAGGTTACGGAAAGACTCATTGTGAATTTTCATAAAAGTTTAGTAGTAATTGGTCCATCAGGTCTTGAAAGATATTGGCTCCACTATCAACGAAACGTCGAGATGAGCCTACTTATTCAATTTCCCCCCACTTCACAATCGAGCGAGGTGGTTGGTAATGTTGCTGTACCTACATTAAGGTATGAACAGACATAAAAAATTACGCTAAATAAACTAACATCTGACGTTAACGTGAGACTTCCATTCGTCATTTCTTTCACATAAATTACGCTCCATATCAGTCATTCAACTAATGTTTCTACACATCTTTCATTTTAACATTCAAATCCTACATACATTTGAAAAATATACATTAGTTTTCCTTGCGACATGACAAAGTAACTACAATGCTCCTGACAACAGTCTAAACAAAGTAGCCCCTGGCAATGGCTGTTTCTGACCGAATGACACTGATATTTACGAGTACTGAATATACATAGACTGACTGAAATTGAAACGCAATATATTTGGATCACTGTGAAGATATTACAACGTCGTGTATGGTATGCCTCGGTAGCGCAGTTGTACCACGGAACGATGAAATCGCTGTGTTCTCGAGTTTGAATCCCGGGGTAAGCAAAGTGATAATGAATTCTTGTATCCATTATCAGTCCGGAGTCAGGAATTTGTACCCGATATTATGGTAGGCTCAACCCCTATCACATCGTGGGATGAAACACACTATGCGAACCGTGGATGTCTTGGTAGCACCTCTGTCTACCTCTTCTGGTAAAAAGGCATGAGTTTATGTATGTATTTTACAGAGGTTCATACCCCAGGAAAATACGAAAATCCTATCACCAATCATAGGTCTTTAGGAAACTTTACCTTTTAAAAACATTAGAAAATCCATGAAGTGTGTTCCACCCTTTAGTCGATTTGATCTCTTGAAATACAAAGAGGTTGGATTTCAGTAGATTACCTTCTTTGTCTGGGCGTGAGTAGTGCGTGGCGTAATTATTGGAATCGATGCCGGCTATTGTTCGAACTCAAGAAGGTTGGAGGCAGTTCATTCAAGATTTTAATTATAAATCATGGTTGGTGGGTTTGAAAATATTATCCCTATTTTTCAGGAACAATGGAAGGATATTGAACGATATAAGCTATCTGTTTAATACTGGCCAGCATTGTGATGATGTTACTTAATTACTTTAACAACTGGTATATATAAGAAGAATATTGATATCTTCTGATATTTTGAATAATTAATTTGTGCTGTGAAATTGTCGGATGTGTTTAAATTTAGGAAGCAGGACAAAATGGTACCGGTTTTAGTATGCACCAGCTTGCGTTGACGACAGTGGTGAAATTACATTCCAGTTTGTGTAAATAGGTGTACTTTTAGCTAAGTGTACCATGAAACATTGTATGTAAAAAATCAAATAGATATTTTAAATCCATGATCTTATTTTCGGAAGTCAGTTTATACTTTAGTGTACGGTATATTGCAACTTAATGCATAGATCGACTACGATCCTTTGGCGTCCGAATGCGTTGTTGTCATGCTGTTGTCAATATATTAGAAACAGTTTTTTCTCTTCACGTTATTATATTGGTCAAGTTAATACTATTAGTATATAAGTATTAGTGCTTGTTGCTTGTAATATAAAAACATATCTGAAACAAAATGTTTAATATATATTTTTTAAATTGTATTTGTAGTACCAAATTGCGCCACACGCAAATAGAAAATACATGAATTATAAGTTACAATAAAGAATGAATTAAATTATAGCAAAAGTTCACCGCAATGTATATTTCTCTCGCTAAACAGTAGTGTAAAAGCGCTGTTGTGTTCCGGTTTGAAGAACATTGTAGCCAGAGTACCTAACTACTACATTGGGAGTTGAGACTTAACATCTCATGTCTCTGGATGGCGAGCGCAGTGGAATGCTAAGCATTACTTTGTAATTCATGGCGTTGTTTGGTTTTGCTATTGTCCATGAGCGGCCGTATCGCTTAGCATCATGCGAACGGCATGCTCGTCTCGCCATTCTACCAATAAAGAAAATAGTCCTCATATATATTATAGTAAAAAAAATCTTTATAGGAACATAACAATGGATAAGCCTTTCATAACTAGGCCAACCATTTCTTTTTCATGCATGCTATTTGGATTGCGTTTCACTTGCAATTGTCATAAGTTGTAATGTAGTCAGTTTGTCGTTGAATAAAAAAGAGTCGAAATTATATTATACTTAAATCTTAGAGATTTTTACGTAGTTTCAGAATAAGTATTCATTTGCAGATAGTACATTATTACCTAACATCTTCTAGTAAATTTACGAAACAAAGCAAAGACCGAGCTTAGGGTAATTCAGACAACAACTTGTGAACTAAGGTACGAGTTAATTTAAATACGTTTTCGACGGGGCGCTTAAATGAGAGACTAAAGTTAGGGCAGGGATGGCTTTTTTGTTTTCTTTAATTTGGGATAGTATTGTGTCTCAAGTAGACAATGTCTTGAGGAACATACTCGAAGTAAAGTCAATTTTAAGGCGGTTTAATTGAAATTTTTATTTAGGTATACAGTTATTTTACTGTGTAATATAATGCAAGGGTTTAATCGCATCTATAATTCATTTTGTATCTATTAAACATAGTAAAAGTAAGGTTTTATAAGGACTTTTGTTTTTTAATAAGTTGGGAATCACTGTATTTTTTATATCTCCAATAACAACTCTTTTTACAAATATTTTCCATTTTAAAAATATTGTTGGTCAGGACACGGTTTTAATTAATTCGATAAATTTACATCTCATTAAAAATTCTTTTAATTAAAATATATCAGAGCTTGGTAAGTGAGTAGTTAAACAAAATCCCGACTCCCATCGGGATCACGAGCGGCAAAAAACTAGATTGGAGAATATAAATTGCTTAAACTGTTTAAGGGGCTCGTTAACGAGTCTCCAGCCGACTCTGTAGTTGGGAATCACATTTCTTATTTTCCTTTGTTGACTTGCTAACAGGAATATAGGGTTGCTAATTCGATAGTGCATGTGCATTAGTTTATGTGCTGCCAGACATGGCACAAAGTACAAAGATTCTTGCTGTAAGTGCACAGAAGCTGTAGGTAATTACCGATGATAAAGTCCTCTTGCACTATGTCTCAATTAACCATTTGTATATTTAAACGACATGTTATTGAATTTTATATGCGGCTATCTCATACAAAATAACTAATCGGTTCAAAAGCGTCTATGAATGCCTTACAGCTGATCTTTTTCGTTATCTAATCTATCATTATCAGTGGATTATCTTCACTTTCTTTCGCAATCCGAAGGACTCATACGCACCACTGAGTCTAAACTCGTTAGCAAGAATTTAGTTTAATTAACGTCAAAACACATGCCCTAATTTGTAATGTAAATATGCCTTCGCAGAAGATTATGGAAATCATAATTTAAAAATGAAACGTGTAAATTAATAAATCTGTAGCCGGGTTTTATGCAGAGAGCAAGTTGGTAGCCGTGGTAAGCGGTGACCCGGAAACTTTAAATGAGTATTGTACGCGGTACCTTAATTAATTTTCACGTTCAACAGTCCTACGTAGTGAAATTAGCCCGCGCTCACTGATTGCGTTTAATGTCGGGTGAAATGATTTTTGCCATTTGGTAATTGGGTTTCTTTGTGTTTCGTTGTTATGTAAATTAAATGATCTAAGGGATAAAGGTTGGATGGCTTAGACTTAACTAGGGTGATAATTGTTCCTCAATTAGGTTACACAAGACGTAGACAGTTGTAAAATGAATAGGCCAAATCTTTCTGTAATATAAAAATAATATATTGTCAATCGGAATTTAGAAAGAAAAGGATAATGCATGTCGAGGAAATAATGATATGTTGAAACCGTGAGAGATATTATATTATTACAGACAGACTGTTGACAGGAACCCGAAATTGCACTTTCTCGCTAAGTCTTGGGCGCTATAATAGTATAAAAGTAACTGGTAATAGCACCAACTATGAAAAATATAAATAAAATTCAAATTATTTACCTCCTTGTCCTCAAATGAGGTTATTTGCATATAAAAAGTATTACATTATAAAAAAACTTTAGATTCTGTGTCGTTGTCCATTTGCGGGTTGTACTCAGAAGTTTGTATAAAATGTTTTGTTGTATAAGTTTGCTGAATACATTTCTTGGCACCGAAGTTACTTTGTTATAGATATACTGTATAGAACAAGTAGTGCAATATTCGATTGAATAACTTTTAACAGGGTCATGTTTGCACTGCGAACAGACAACTAGGAATATTGTAATGCATTTCGTTCAGTATGTATTAGGTAAGTGAAAAGGTGTTACAAAACTATCTACATTAGATGACTTCTGTAGAAGAAACCATTGAGCTGTATTCTATATGTACATACATACATACATAAACTCACGCCTTTTTTCCCAGAAGGAGTAGATGGAGGTGTCAGGATATCCAAATTTCGCTTTATATGTTTTGTCCCACGATTTGATAGGGGGCAAGCCTATCGCCATATCGGGCATAAATTCCTGACTCCAGGCCGATAATAAATAGAAAAATCGAAAATCACTTTGCCCGACCCGGGAAGCGAACCCGAGACCTCAGCTTTGTAACCGTACCGTCGTAGTAGCCACCGAGGCAATTTCTATATAATCATTTCATTCTATGTAATCATTTCATCTTCTTTTTAACATCACATAACATACTACATAACTACCCGCCTTATTCATATATATTTTAAAAACCTATTTTAGCTATCGAATATTTTGCTTCTTTCGAACGACTTTTGAATTGAGTTTGAGTGAAGAAGACAAAAGGTAAGGTCAGGGATGCTCCTATCTAGTGGTCATAGCCTGCCCTAGTATAGGTGCTACGAGTACGCGACCTCGGCCCCCGAGCTACTACAGTCATCTTAACTTCCCGTCCGTGACTACAGTATCCACTCCCTCAGGCCATACTCTCCTTTCCTATAACATCCTCTACCCACAAATCCTATTTCCTTTCCCCGGTTAATGGCGGGCAGCAGCGTCATTAACGCCGGTCCCCTACTGCGCTCGCCAACCCGCCTGCCAAGCGTGGCGAGTATTGGCAAATACCCCCTTAATGGCGACACAAATACAGACCAGGCCCCCAGTCCCCGGCAGCCCCACTACTCCTGGCTATGGTAGCGGTCAAGGTTACGGTGGGGCAGGGGGTGCTAAGAATCCCCGGGTTGGCCCCGGCTACCACCCCCGACGACGACTGGCCCTGGTAACACACAACATACGCACATTGAGGACAGACGAGAAGATTGTCGAACTGGAAGAAGAATTGAGCAGGCTACACTGGGACATTCTGGGGTTATCGGAAGTCCGAAGAATCGGGGAGGATACGATAACCCTGAAGTCTGGTAACCTGCTTTTCTACCGGGGGGACGACCAACAGTCCCGAGGAGGTGTCGGATTTCTCGTCCACAAGTCTCTCATCAACAACATCGTATCCATCGAAAGTGTGTCGAGCAGGGTAGTATACCTTATACTCAGAATATCTAAAAGATATTCGTTGAAGGTCATACAGGTATACGCGCCGACCTCGACACACCCAGATGAAGAAGTGGAGGAAATGTATGAGGACATAAGTCGGGCCATACATACTTCCAAAACCTACTTCAATGTTGTTATGGGAGACTTCAACGCAAAGTTGGGCAAGGGAAGCGATGCAGAGTTGAAAGTGGGGCAATTTGGACATGGGCAACGGAACCTCAGGGGTCAGAGGCTGGCCGACTTTCTGGAGAAAGAGGGACTCTTTGCGATGAACTCTTTTTTCCAGAAGCCGCCTCACAGGAAATGGACCTGGCTGAGTCCTGACGGTTCTACGAGAAACGAGATAGATTTCATCTTGACGACGAATAGACGGATATTCAGAGATGTCTCTGTGATCAACAGAGTGAAAACCGGCAGTGATCACCGAATGGTTAGGGGCACACTGAATATCAATGTCCAATCGGAAAGGCGTCGCTTGATGAAATCTACGCTCCGACCTACTCGCGCCCATATCCAAAACCCCGAGAGCTTTCAACTCGAGCTGACAAATCGCTTTGATTGTCTAGGAGAAAACCTTGCAGTGGACGAGCTAAACAGCGATTTGGTAGAAGTTGTCCATACGGTGGGATCTAAGTATTTGAGACCTCGCCGTAGAGATAGACCACAAAAACTCTCGATCCAGACTCTTGACCTCATGGCCGAACGTCGATCTTTGACGCTGCAGTCTTCCGTTGACGCCGAAACATATCGGCGGCTCAATAGACGGATCTGGAAGTCCTTGCGACACGATGTCCGTGCTCACAATACTGTGAGCATTAAGGAGACAATTGAGCGGAACGGAGGCTCCAAAGTGTTTGCAAGAGACTTGTCTATTGGGCAAAGCCAGTTGTCTAGGCTGAAAACGGACGATGGCCGCGTGGTATCGACGAGGGCAGAGGTATTAAGGGAGATCGAGAGGTTCTACGGACAGCTTTACACCTCGGTTGCCAAACCTGCTGTTAGCTCGGCCGAAGACCCGAGAGCCGAGTTGATCCGACACTTTAGCGATGATATCCCGGACATCAGCCTGTGTGAGATTGAGATGGCCCTGAAACAACTTAAAAACAACAAGGCGCCGGGCGAGGACGGAATAACTTCAGAGCTTCTGAAAGCGGGCGGAACGCCGATACTGAAAGTCCTTCAGAGGCTCTTCAATTCCGTTCTCCTCGAGGGCTCAACGCCAGAGGCATGGAGCAGAAGCGTGGTGGTACTGTTCTTCAAAAAAGGTGATAACACTTTGCTGAAGAATTACAGGCCCATCTCGCTCCTGAGCCATGTCTATAAGTTGTTTTCGAGTGTCATCACAAATCGTCTCGAACGCAGGTTTGATGACTTCCAGCCTCCCGAACAAGCCGGTTTCCGAAAAGGCTTTAGTACCATAGACCACATCCATACGCTTCGGCAAGTTATACAAAAAACCGAGGAATATAACTTGCCGCTTTGTTTAGCGTTTGTGGACTATGAGAAAGCCTTTGATTCGATCGAGACTTGGGCTGTGCTACAGTCTCTCCAGCGGTGCCATATCGACTATCGGTACATCGAAGTGTTGAAGTGTATATACAACAACGCCACCATGTCGGTCCGAGTACAAGATCAGAGTACGAAGGCTATTCCACTACAGAGAGGCGTGAGACAGGGAGATGTCATATCTCCGAAACTGTTCACTGCCGCGCTGGAAAATGCCTTCAAGCTCTTGCAATGGAAAGGATTCGGCATCAACATCAACGGCGAGTATATCACTCACCTTCGGTTTGCCGACGATATTGTAGTCTTGGCAGAATCGCTGGAAGACCTTAGCACTATGCTCGAAGACCTCAATCGAGTCTCCCAACAGGTGGGTCTTAAAATGAACATGGACAAAACGAAGATCATGTCGAATGTCCATGTTGTGCCCACCCCCATCGGTGTTGGGGGCTCGACTCTTGAAGTTGTTGACGAATATGTCTATTTAGGACAAGTGGTCCGGTTAGGCAGGTCCAACTTCGAGAGAGAGGTCAATCGTCGAATCCAACTCGGTTGGGCAGCGTTTGGGAAACTACGCGACGTCTTCTCGTCCAAAATACCTCAGTGCCTTAAATCGAAAGTCTTCGATAGTTGTGTGTTGCCAGTGATGACTTACGGCACCGAGACGTGGCCTCACTATGGGCCTTATTAGGAAGCTCAAAGTCACTCAACGAGCTATGGAGAGGGCTATGCTCGGGGTTTCCCTGCGAGATCGAATCAGAAATGAGGAGATCCGTAGGAGAACTAAAATAACCGACATAGCCCACCGGATTAGCGAGTTGAAGTGGCAATGGGCAGGGCACATAGCGCGGAGATCTGATGACCGATGGGGTCGGAAAGTGCTCGAATGGAGGCCGCGTAGCGGAAAGCGCAGCGTTAGACGTCCATCCACAAGATGGTCCGACGACCTGGTAAAGGTCGCGGGACGTCGCTGGATGCAGGCTGCCTCCAACAGGTCTCTGTGGAAATCATTGGGGGAGGCCTATGTTCAGCAGTGGACTTCCTTTGGCTGATGGATGGATGGGATGGATGGAAGAAGACAAAACATTACTTTATAAACATTATTACATTATAAATACACCCAACAGACACATACATAGGCCTGACTCCACACTAGGATCGAATCTTGTGGCGTGGGTATCCGGAACTACGAGAGACTTTTCGGTCTCACAAACACCCAGACCCGAAACAAATACCAAATACCATTCGATAACTAAAATGGGTTTTATAAATGTTTACGAACATCGTACATTTACGCATAAAATAATTACCTTCTTATGAAAATTATTAAGTAATAATAGAAGACTGATTTCGAAGAAGTTAAGTCTAGGTAGCGTACTTGCTCGATTACGCTTCGATTGAAAACGAAGTTAAGTCTATTATATTCGATTACGCTTCGATTGAACCAGTAAGACTGAGCCCTACTTATGACCTAGGCAAGAGTATTAAGGCATTATAAGGGTGACTGCTAAGCTACTTTAGAAGATTTTGGAGCGCTCTAAGCTCTAAGACTGCTAGGCATCCCGAATATCCTTTCGGCCATCAAAACCCTTGTAGAAAATAGATACATAAATATACGGCGCCCATACCGGTGGTGTACTCAAGACCTTTTTATATACAGGGTATATCAAGACTGCTACCGAAAATAAAGCTGGGTCGTAGTTTTAGTGACTTTAGACACAATGCAATTAAATTTTTTGCAAAAAAGCGAAGATTTTTTCCTTAGTTTTTTTCAATCGTCGTATTTGGGTGGTAAATTCTGTTTTATTTTCTAAAAAATAGTGTGCACCGTTTTATTTTTACGGATGCTACGGTACGCAAGGGTTAAAATTATTATTTTAGCAAAAACTATGGTTTTACCACCCAAAATCGAGGATATTTAAAAAATCTCAAAAAAAATGTCGCGTTTCTTTTCGAAATTTTTCGTTGAATTGTGTTTGTAGTCACCAAAACTACCACCCGGCTTCGTTTTTGGTAGCTGTCTTGATATACCCTGTATGTTATTAAGCGGCAATGATTCAATTGACTTTTTCAGTAAAGTAATCATTGTTCTTTATTTTTGACGCGGGGAAATCGAGTTACTGGCAAACCTCGAGGGAAATTAGAGCGATTATGTTGGGTTCACCAGTCTACGGCATACGAATCAAAACCCCGTGTGGCCCTCTTTAGCGCAATTGGCCCGGCTCTGGGAACCTCAAGCGAAGGCGCCCCAGCTTCTACCGGAACGATTCCTGCACACTGCCGCTTTATTTGAGACCCTAATATCCTTTGTCGGGATATGAAGCCTCTTTATTCACAATGATGCCCTAGGTGTCCACGGCAACACGCAGTTGCTTCGGCCTCTGATGCTGAAAATCTCAGTCTCGACTTATGACCAAGTACAAAGGGCGCTACAATAGTCTTCCACTGCGTACCCGTGACCTTCAGTTGCCTGATTATTCGCCTATAGGCGATACCGTGGTGGGATACTCAAAACGCCCCTATACATTGGGAAGTAAACTAATCCTGCGCTATGAAAAAGATTCAAACTGCCTACAAAATTAATTCCGCTAGAACTGGTTTTTGTGCAAAAACGCAGTGACGATTCTAAAGTAAACGTTCATTTTTGCGAGCCTCAATCGATTAAAATGAAATTGCCAGCACAGTCGGTACGGATTAACACGAGATTCTTTTTGTAGCAATATGAAGCAACCATGTGCATGACGGAGTGTTTGCATATTGGATTTCGAAAAATGTACTTCTATTTGTGTATGTAAAATAGGTACCGACAAAAAATATTTGAAGTTTTAAATTTTGTTCGAAAATAATTTACCAGTTTTTATTTTATTGTAAATAATAATTTTCTAGAAGGCACTGTATGGCAGCTGTTTTCAGCAGGTTTTTTGTTGTGGAAATCTTTGATCGAAGTAATATGTTTAACTTTGGAGTTCCTTTGGTTCCTGTAGCTAAGGTTAAGGAAAACCTTGACGAAATGTGATATAATTATTACTGAATGCAATTACTACAATAAAGAAGCACATAACTTTATATATTTCGAAGTCCGACATCCCATTTTGATTTTATTTAATACTAGTAAATTTTTAGATACTTTACATTGAAATTCCATAAAAAATAACACTCCAAAAAAGAGTCGCAACTTTTTCATTCGGATTAACATTAAGAAATGCTTGTGTTGTATAATTAAATTAAAAAGGTGAGCTGTCACTGTCAGTTTATCTCTGCGGCGCAGTAACCCCACAGAAATTGTTTCGTCTCGAGCCAAATTAAATTAGAAAGTACTTAAACATAATGGAAATTATAAGATCCGCGCGACACACGAAGACTTTAATCGATCACTTGTACAACAACTTGATATTTATATTATGAACCAAATATATCAAGTGATTTTTCAAGAGTTTCTGCATCATTATTTCAAGTTAAAGTACACGCCAATTAAATGTGTAATAAAATTAAAAGAAGCTCAAAATATACAATAATAGTGCAGTGCAAAATAACTTGAAAACATTATTTTTAATAATGTACAATATACCAATTAAGAGAGTGATAACAATTTGTACATTTGATTATTGATTTGAGAATAAATAATTATATTTTCGGCCACCATTTCCTTATGTTTGAATAGATTAAAATATCAAAGAAAATATTATCATACACTTGCACTAGACTTCCCTGCAGCGCCGGATCTAGGTTTTTTTCGAGGCGGGGCAAAAACTGAAAAATGCCGCCCCCCCTTGCCTATATTTTTATCTTAATCATCATCATCATTTCTAGCAACCAGACGCCCACTCAACACAGGACATCGGGAAAGAACGTCATTTTACCACCATGTTAAGCCTTTTTACACGCTTTATATTAGCGTCGCTTTTGAGGGTTAACGTCACACACGTCTGTAAGCTTTGACTCTAGTTTTCCTACACGTAAACCCTGGGTAGTGCCAAATGAGTGACACAGTTTGTGGTGGTAGGACTTAAGTGTCCGTCTTGATGGCGATCACCGTCCACGGGGCGTAAAGACCGTAATAGTGATCTGATAGTGATTTTGTACGTATTTTTGATCGCTCTCGAAGGGAGGAGTGTTGACCCGCCGGCCAAAGAGACAGTACAGTACAAGAGCCCAAACGTGGCTAACCTTCACGAGGGGCTGCCTTACCATGTCGCACATAATCTTGGGCGGGTACGTCGTGCCGGTTGGTGACCGGATGTGGCCGACATTTAGCGACATGCCGACCCTTTCATGGCGGTGCCCATTCGGCCTACTTAATGCCCGGACTTTGGCTTCTCGATGCCTCTTCATCAAACCCATCCCTTCAACTTCATGACAGCGCAATTAAACAAAGCAGGTCTTTCAGCGGTGCATAACCCCACCCTCGCGTTCACTATGGAGTTCACCAACATCCGCGAACTCCGAACAGGTTGTAACCTGTTAAGGTTGGATGTATTACGGACAATAGGCGATGCGGATGTGCGAGTAACACCTAGTTGACTCGCCGTGCCACCCGGCGCACTTCCTAATATGGCTCCTTACAACTTAGGTAGGCATAGATTTTCTCTGCAACGGACGCCCTAACCGTGGGCGTCCGCTATGAAGCCACGAGTTCTGCCGCACATCTTAGAGTTTGCCAGCGACCCCAATGACCCCTATTAATCACCTCTTACGCCAGGCAAAGGAAACCGTGAAGGAATTTTGCCGCCCCTTGACCACGGGGTGCGTGAAAACAATAAATAACCAATTTGAAAAAAAAAAACTATATTTTTAGCAAGGAACTCTAAAGACTATAATCAATGTTAATAGGTGTTTTTTTCACATTTAAGCATGATTTTTTTATAATGTATCACTATTGGAATATTTTATAATATCCAAGTATAGATATAGTATATTTACTTGGGAGTGTCCTACCCCGAATTGCCCCCGAACCAAGGTCTTGTTGCACCTGTTGCACCTGAAAAAGTTCTCTATAGTCTTCGTCGCATGAAGAACCGGAAAGCGGTAGGGCCTGACTATATTCCGATAGAGGCGTGGAAGTCGTTGGGACTTCATAGTGTGGAGCTTCTTGCTGCGTTATTTAACCGCATCCTAAATACCAAAAATATGCCTGACTCATGGTGGTTGAGTGTGATAACTTCCGTGTAAAAGGGTAAAGGCTGTGTTCAGGAATGCGGAAATTATCATAAGCATTAAGGTCATGAGTCATACCATGAAGCTTTTCGAACGCGTCATCGAGTCCAGGCTCCGCCAAGAGTGTACTATCTCTTTTTTTTTTTTTTTTTTTTTTTTTTTTTTTATTGTGGCCCGACATAGTGGCGGCATTGCACCTGCTGGTAAGCGCAAATGCCGCCCAGGCAGAGTATCCATTGGCATCGGATGGCAGTCCCATGCCAATGGAAACAATTATGCCGGCCTGCTAAGGTGCCTCTTCACACCACGGCGGAAGGACCCAGGATTGTAGGAAGGAGGGAACACGTGAGATGGCAAACAATTCCACAGCCTGACGGTGCGGCACAAAAAAGAATTAGAGAACCGTTTGGTTCGCGCCGGGATGGTTTGGACCGACAAGCTGTGGCTTCGCAAGCCAGCCCGCGTGGTTCTGGTAAGGAATGGAGAGGAGGGGATCAAGTTGAACAATTCCTCAGAGCACTCCCCGTGATACAGGCGGTAGAACACGCTTAGAGAGGCGACATCCCTCCGGAGTTGTAGCGACTCTAAGTTGCTCGTAACGTCTGCATCATTCACAATGCGGATGGCCCGCCGCTGCAATCCATCCAAGGCATCGAGCAGGTACTGGGCGGATCCATCCCAGAGGTGCGAACAGTACTCCATACCCGGCCGGACCTGCGCTTTATACAAACGATAAAGCTGTCCGGGCGTGAAGAACCGACGCACCCTGTTCAGAACACCAATCCTGCGTGACGTGGCAGATATTACGCCCTCGATGTGATTCCTTGGATTGAGATCACAGCGGATATCCACACCAAGGATACTCAGGTCATTCCGCATTGACAGGGGAGTACTCTGAAGAATGGGGAGGGGAGAGAACGGGGATTTTTTGCACGTGAACGCACACACCTGAGTTTTCTTGGCATTGAACTCAACCATATTCCTGGAACCCCATGTAGAAATGAGATCCAAGGTCCGGTTGAGCTCAATGACAAGATCTTCACGTCCCCTCACAGTTTCGACTCGGCAACCCGGAGGCCCGCAGTGGTATCGCCCATGAACCGTGCTGTCATCTGCATAGCAATGAATGTTGCCAAGCGACAACATGTCATTGATATGCAGAATAAACAAGGTGGGCGACAGCACCGAGCCCTGAGGAACTCCGGCATTTACCGACAAGAGCGCCGAAGCCGAAGAATCTCTGAGTGTCAATACGGCTTCCGTCCTGGCAGTGGCACTACCGACCCGATATTTGCACTCAAGATGCTTGGCGAGGCATACAGAGCGAAGAAGACGCCACTGCACATGGCTTTCTTAGACCTGCTGAAGGCCTTCAACTGTGTGCCACGACAGGCAATCTGGTGGGCGATGAGAGTGAAAGGGATACCGGAAGCCTATGTGGACATTATCAGAGACATGTACCTCCGATCCGAATCCTTCGTTCGGACTGCCATTGGCGATACGAATCCTTTCCCTATTGATGTCGGTGTGCACCAAGGCTCGGCGCTGAGTCCATTCCTCTTCAGTGTTGTGCTCGACGTCATTACGTCTCACATCCAGGACCCTGCGCCCTGGTTGTTGGATGTATGCCAATGACATTGCACTGGTGGAGGAGGACCGGCGACTTTTTGAGCGCAAGGTCAACCGGTGGAAGGAACGCTTGAGAGCGGTGGTCTGAAGTTAAATGTGGCGAAGACCGAGTACATTTTTACTGGTGGTAGGTCTCTCATATGTGAGAGGCAATCTGGGTAGGTACCACCGCAATGTCTATTTCTCCCGTGAAACAACACTGCTTAAATGCACAGTGCATGCACAGTGTGTTTTGGATTGAAGGACGTTGTAGCCAGAGCAACTACTGGACATATTGAGACTTAACATCTTATGTCTCAGGATGGCGAGCGCAGTGGAATGTTGCTACTGTTATGAGCGGTCGTATCGCTTACCATCAGGCGAACGGCTTGCTCGTCTCGCCATTCAATGCAATAAAAAAAAAAAAACATGGCTTGCGGGAGTACGGACCCCCAAAGCATCGTGATAGGGAACGAACTTGCCGTGGAGACGGACAAGTTCAAGTACCTTGGGTCCGTACTGCATGAGTCCGGTGACAGCGCCCTTGACGTCAAAGCCCGTATAAGTGCTGCTTGAGCTAAGTGGAGGGAGATCTCGGGCATACTCTGCGACCGCAGGATGCCTACCTATAAAAGCCTCGTGCGGCCGGTTCTCCTGTATGGGTCTGAGACGTGGCCTGCCCTCAAGCGGCACGTCCAGGAGGTCCACGTCGCGGAGATGAAGATGCTGCGGTGGATGTGCAACGTTACGCGTTTGGACAAAATCCGTAACGAGCACATCCGTGGCAATCTTGGTGTCCGCGATGTGGCTGATAAACTCCAGGAATCCCGCTTGAGATGGTATGGTCACATCCTAAGGAAACCGCAGGAGTGCGTCGGTAATGTGTGCCTGAGCCTCAATATTCCCGGACCTCGACCGCGGGGTAGACCAAAGAAGCGCTGGCTCGATGTCGTTAAGGAAGATATGAGGGTCAATGGCCTTACTATTGAGGATGCCGAAGATCGGGCGAAATGGAGGAGAATTTGCCGGAAGGCGAACCCTGCAACGGCTGGGATAACGCCAGGTAGAAGAAGAAGAAGAAGATCCAAGTATAGATATTTAATACAGTGTTTATTATTAAATTGTCAACGTGGAAACGTGGGAACATATCACTGAAATATTTTAACTATTCTTAATTTTCAAACCCCATTTTTTCAGTGTGTAAAATATTGCCTTTTATTATTTCAGTAAATCAAAACAAAAAAAATTGGCCCAGATTTGCCGCCCCTTCAAATTTGCCGCCCTAGGGTCTAGCCTACTCAGTTTACTAGTAAATTCGCCACTGCCTGTACCACAAAAAGGATGTTCGATGGTTAATCAACTAAAACTAACTACTAAATACAAATTGGATATTTGAAACTAAACGTAATTGTTGAGATGGATAAATTATTATACATTCCAAATATTAAGTTTTCATCTCTTTTTCACGCGCCTCTATCGCATAATCACTAATTCGCGCACGGCGAAAAAAAAAGTATAAGTGGTGTTACGTTATTGATGAGTTTTGTAGTTGTCTCCCAAGATTCAATATGCCGCCCCCTGAACGTGCCGCCCGGGGCACGCACCCCGACTTGCCCCCCCCTAGATCCGGGCCTGCTTCCCTGTTCAGCTCCGTGCTATAAACGCCATGAGGCATGCAATAAAATGTGTAATTCCGTTGATAAAAACAATTTATCATTATATTTTAGATATTTGCCTTAAAAGTACGTTACCAACATATGCCTGAGCCTCAAAATAGATGCGCTAATTCTCTGAAGTTGGATAGCCTGGCTTGAAATTGTTGAGAGAACCAACGTTCTCACAGTCAAAGATGCCAATGACTATTTGGGATATTAAAATTATGTAGAAAAGTGGACTCTGGCAATGGCATGATCAGGTCTGAGCCTGGAATTTGTGTCCGATATGGCGATAGGCTCCTATATCTATCCATACAACGCAAAATGTGGTTGTCCTGGTAGCACCTCTCACCTATCCCTTCTGGGAATAAAGCGTGCATTTATATATAAATAATAAATAAATAACACCCAACAGTCACATACATAGTCCTGACCCCACATTAAGATCGAGTCTTGTGTCGTGGGTATCAGGAACTACGAGAGACTTTTCGGTCTCACAAACACCCAGACCCGGAAGAAATATTTGTGTGCCGCACAAACATTTCTCTCGGTGCGGGGATCGAACCCGCGGCCTCTCGTTTCACAGGCGGTGTCTAACCAACTGCGCCACGGAGGCTGTCATATATTTAAGTAGATTTAAAAAAATATAAACCAAAATAGGTTTATTGGAATATTTAACTGATGTATTCAGTGAACAAAATATAATACCGTCGAGTCCACAATTACTATTAAATGTAGCCCTTTATTCCAATAAATAACTTCGCCTATAAAGCTCCACACCCTCACTAATATAACCTAATAATGTTGATTTTGGGTACTTCTCCTTAGGTTTATACTGGCTTCATTAAACAGATGTGGTTATACCGTCTAGATTGTTTTAAACTACGAAGCAGGGTATATTATCCTAATAAAGTAAAATTAAATACGAAATCTTCATGTTTACTTTGTAGTTGAGTGTGAAATGTAGCAATGAATCTTTACAAATTGTTTTTGCTAATTCATATTAAATGGTTTTACCATTACGTAACTACATCACTAATCAATTATATTTGCGATATCAAGATGATATACACTATACAGTCTATCAAATATTTTGATAGCGTATATATGTAAATATATTATATTTATACATAGTAAATAGTAATGTAGTATGATCTTTTTTTGGTATCTAGGTTCGTCTGCCTCAGGCATTAAATCCACATATTCACAATTTGTATTAAAGTGTTGAAAATATATTAATATCAATCGAAAATTAAAAGTGCGGCTCATATTAAAAATATCGATACACAACAAAACGGATTCTACTCGTAGGTATTACAAGGAATAAAATATCTAATTGTAACAATGCAATGGTATAATTAAAATGAGACCAAACTGAAGTTATAAGAATTCGTTAGGTTATATCAAGGTCGCTGGAATCATTAGTTAAAACTCGAAAATAATTAAGAACGCTAATATCATTTTCATTTTAATAAACGTAGCATTTATTCAGTTTGCCTATAAATTCATTGTTATTTAGTTTTATGTATCTTTGAGCACCGTTTTCGCTCAGAAAGTAATAATCATAAAATATGCAAACGGTTTATTCTCGAGCACACAATGCAAAGCATTGCGAGATTAGTGCAATGACTTACTAATGACAAAGAAAAGCAAAGGCACTAAAGATTTTATCTCAGATATTTGTGCTTTTTGAAATATATTTTCTATAGTAAAGAATTGAACTTAACTTCCATTGAATTGTGTAGCGTTTTAAATCCAATCCATTTTGTAAACGTGTTTTTACGGACGCTGTATACGGACTATTGTAAGAACAATTTTGGTAAACAAGGCACGTCGCAATCACACCTTTATTTATATACATTGAAACTAGCTGTACGTACTAGGTATATGTGATTTTACTTGCTTGGGAAAATTAATTCTTAATGCTTTTGAATACTTAATGGTATAGAGATATTTTAAGTGTTCTTGTTGGTTCTTGTTCGTTAATGAGGAAACATGTCGTTATTTTCCGCTGTGTTTACATAACAATCATTATTATCTTTAGCCATGGCAAGTTACTGCTTAGTAGCATAAATATTATAATTAGCCCTAAATGATCACTTACCATCAGATGACTTGTCAGCTCGTTTGCCGGTCCTTTTCAATATAAATACTAGTAGTCAAAGTTAAAATAGTTTTTAAGTCTAAACCAAATCACAAAATGAACTAGAAATCCATGTGAGTGCTGAGGACATTGATATCGAAAAAGGAGAATGAACATTCATAGTATCCGATACCGATACTGCTTGAAATTCATTAAAGCATTTTTGTAGTTTGTCCTTAAGCGTTTTCCTGTTCTATCTCGGGTGACAGATTTTTATAAAATAAAGTATTTATCATCACATTTTAAATTTGGTTCACAGAGTCGAAGACAATTTTTTTTTTTATTTTATTGAACTCTTGGCCTGGATCGCAATTGTGTTTATATTTATTGAAAAAATATATTTTTCCCGACACAAAAAAGTAGGTTTCATCGAGGCATAAAAATCTTACCGACACTAAGTTTCATAGTAAAATAGACATTCTCCATTTCTAGTAAATCAGTTCGTATATTGTTGGCATTTGGAACCGTCGGAGAGCGTTTCAATAGAATTTATTTGTATTGGCAGAAAATGTTTGGAGTACAACATTTAAGGTTTGTTTGTGAAGCGTCGATGTGGACGCTATCGGCCGTCCGTATGCAACGTTTCAATTAAACTGCTGTCAATTCACAGTGCTGAATACTAAATATTTGTTATAAATGGCTATTCATTTGCGAAGGGTTTGTTGAATTTGATAATTGTTTGAATTAAGGTTGTAGCGAGTGATTAGCTGCACTGTTGAATTGGGCTAAAATTGCTGATAATTTCGCTATGTGAATAGAATCGGTTAGACATAGTCTTAATATTCTGTTGTACTTATATGAGTTTATGGACAGTTGCATTAATTTTGTTTTGTATTCCATACGTTTATTTACGATCACAAAGCTGAGGCTCGGAGTCTTATGCTTACCCCCCATCACATCGTGAGACCGGAAATACAAGGCGATATGGGTCCTGGCAGCACCTATGCCTACCCTCTCGAAGAAATAGGCTTGAGTTAATATATGTAATATAGATATTACTGTTGCATATAATAAGTTCCTTTGTTCTCTATCCTGGAATAAGCACAAAATCACGTTTAATCCAACCATATAACGATACAAACTGAATTTAGATTTTAAACTAGTGAACTTGCAAATTGGAAGCTTCCACAGAAAAAGCGTACTAACTTGTTAACTAAGTGAAGTAAAAAGAACTCCCCGGTTCATCTTCCTAATGGACAAGTTTCAATTTTCATTAAGACATTTCTCTTAAAAACACGAAATAAGAAAACTACGGTTGTAATGAATATTCAGACTGCTTTCTGCGACGGTTTAACGAACGGCAGGGATTAATTTTAATTTGCTTTAATGCTATTTTCAATTGTAGAGATGATATTTATTTGGTTTTTATTTAGTTGGTGGACTGTCGGTAACGATCTAGACGCGGTAGTGAACATGTTCACGGTAATGGTGGGTTAAAATCTCAGGGCACGTCTCTGACTTTTCGGAGTAATGTGTGTATTTAGTTAACCATCACACACTATGAAGGTGAAGGAAAAAATCTCTAGGAAACCTGCATATATAGCATTTGTAAGAATTTCTATGGTATGTAAAGTCCGCCAAACCTCACTAGGCCAGTAAGGTGGACTATATGGTTTATCCTCTCTCAATCATCCTCGATTGTAGAGGAGTCACATGCCTTGCAGTGGGATGTATATGGACTGATATTTAAAAGTAGTAAATAATACTACAAGTAGAAGTTCGATTGTGGTTTTCAGCTTTGTATCATAAATAGAATGAATTGTACACTCGCAGATTGGTATATTTAATGTTTAACCGAAACAATTAATAAAGCTATTGGGTGCGATGGTGATTAGAAATTGTGGGTCTGTTTTCTGAATAGCTTTATGTGACTTTCCATATTCCATTAAAATGTATGTTGAATCAAAATATTATTTTAAGTCAACTTTTACAGTAGGAAATTGAATATTTCATAATTTGTAGTTTTCATTTTTTATTATAATTTCCGAATAACTTTTACAAATATAACACCGTATTGGTAGCTCTCATGTGTGAGAGGCCGCTTGTATAGGTACCACCACAAAATCATTTTTTTCCGCCAAACAGCAGTGTAAATGCACTGTTGTGTTTCGGTTTCAAGGCCACTGTAGCCAGAGTAACTACTGGACATATGGAGACTTAACGTCTTATGTCTTAGGATGGCGAGTAAAGTATTATGCTATTTGTTTGCTTTTGCTTATGTTCATGAGAATTAAAATTGCTTACCTGCCATCAGCCAAATGGCATGCTCGTTTCGCCATTAATTTTAATTTAAAAAAATCTTCATTATATCAGTGGTATATGCTTAAGACTCGTATTTCAATCAAAAAACTATTATTATCTAATTTAGATTAACTTCAAGATGAATTAGTTTAATTAGCTCTATTTTCAGTTAAATGTAATTAAGCACGCTCGGCCGACAATATTCACAGCAAATACTAGCTTACTGAATGTGATATTTTACGCAAACTTACTGTTTCGATCTGGTCGTAACCCTAAGTTTTGTTTGCAAGGGTCCCCGAGCCAAGGCTTGGATCAATATTTGTATGTGCCCCTGTCGCCTTCCAAATCCAACCCTTTGTAAAGTTTTAGCGACCTCGTTATGTGTTACTGATGTTGTATTCTTGTTAAATGCGAAATGAGTATTGTATTATGAAAATTATTTGGTTTGCTGGTTGTTTTATTAACGGTTCAGTGTAATTTGTTATTTTAAAATCGAAATATAAGGGTGAAAGCGACTAGTAATTGGAATTGAAAGGTTCTCATATGGTAACCATTATACTGGAAAACGCATAGATGGACTTCCGTCCTTAAGGAACCACAAACCGTAAAGGTCCTTGATAGACTAAATGCAGAACTGGACTCTCTGTGGCATAAAGTAATGAAGGGGAAAACAAATGACTGATATTATTGTTATAACATAGTCACATATAAATAATTAATCTTACAAGCAAGCGAAGTGTCGAACGCTCACCCACAAGGTGGACGGACGACCTACGTTAAGGTTGCAACTTGCAAGAAGTCGCTGGCCGCTTCCAACAGGTCCATGTGGAGAGAGATAGAGAGAGAAGAGAATTTTATTTTAGTATGTTATTCCAGATACAATTATACCACTTCTCATCATCCGCAGAAAAATATTCCAACACTGAATATAAACACGCTTTACATATTTTCATCCCACTAACTTCAAACTTCACAGCTCTGCCTCTTCCACTAATAAGCTTTCAAAACAAGGTTAAACATTTCTCTGATTGAAAAAAGTCCTAGGATAGAAATCGAATGGCGTGTGTGCCGTACAATACAGGTAAAATGCTCTAGATAAACAGTCTGGGAACGAGGAGAGGGAAACGGTCGGAGTTTTTATTTACCTGTTGAGCGGCCTCTGCGTGTACTGTACAGCGGAAACTGTTTGTACATTATATAATATCGGTATATAGGACATCATTAACTTAACGATACGGTGCGATGTGTTTGTATAAAATATTTTGTAATAAACAGACATTCCATAGATCCATAGACATTATAGAATGTCAATGTGTGGCTTAAATATTTAAATAAATAAATCTATACTAATATTATAAAGCTGCAGAGTTTGTTTGTTTGTTTGTTTGAACGCACTAATCACTGGAACTACTGGTCCGATTTAAATTATTCTTTCAGTGTTGGGTAGTCCATTTATCGAGGAAGGCTATAGGCTATATATTATCAGGCTATGACCTATAGGAGGAAAGCAGTAGTGATATTTCTAGCAAATACGAGGAAATTTTGTTCGTTTTTCGTGGTCCGATTGGTCGATATTCTAAACTGATAGTCAGAATTAAACATTTTGACCGCCATTTTTAAACGTGTATGCACCCGGGCGGTGCCGGGCCCGACCGCTAGTAAATGATAAATACACCTAACATTCACATATATAGTCCTGACTCCATATTAACATCAGTTTAGTATTTTGTCGTGGATATGGTAATAACTACGAGAGATATTTCAGCCTCAGAAACACCCAGATCCGAGACAAATACTTACTTGCGGTTCACACAAACATTTACCTCGGTGGGGATTTAATCTCAGGCCTCTATTTTCACAGTCGGCGTCTAACTAATTGCGGCACGGATGTCCGTGTCACAAATAAATAATTAATAAATACACCCAACAGTCATATACATAGTCCTGTCCCCACACTAAGATCGAGTCTTGTGTCGTGGGAGAGACTTTTCGATCTCACAAACACCCAGATCCAATAGCAGTGATAAATTGCAAAATTAATTAATAAATGGATCTTCTCTAAGCAAATGCATCGTGACTTTACCAATGGACGGTATTAAAGGAATCTCCCACGTTCCCAGAACATACAATTCATCGTCGGTGTTTCAACGAAAATAATATTGGCGCGCTCAAATTCACAACACAGATTGTAGAAATAATTAACAAAGGAAATTTTAATTAACATTATATTGCTTATTCGGAATTGTTTTGAACATAGTATTTTACTTTGTATTAAATATCATATTTATTGGCATATATTTTGTTAACGGAGAAATATGTATACAAATTCATTGGGTAATCTGTTTGGCTGCATTATATATAGATCAATTATAAATGAAGAATGTAGGTACATACGTGGCAGTACTATATAAGGATAAAATCTTAGAACTATTATTAAGGCGAAAGTTAGTGTTTGTTACTTCTTCGCGCCCAAACGGCTATACAATTGTGATGAAATTTATGGAGATAGCTTATAACTTGGATTATTGCATAGGCTATATATCCGAAAAAAAAATGTGATAAATAGAATATGTATCTGATGTGGACTCAAAAAGTATATGCACCCGGGTAAAGCCGGGTCGAGCCGCTAGTTGCCTTATAATTCGAAATGTAACAATGACAAGTTGATACTCATTTTCATTTTTCATAATTGTCTACATTTGTAACAGTATTTTGCAACGGTTTCAATATCAATATTCCTCATTACTGGAAACCCGTTCGGTCGAGGCCGCTAATTAATCTTTTGCGGTCAACCGTAACTTTCCGCCTATCTATAACATCTGTTGCCGCACACCTTATTTTAATATTGTTATTGCCAGTTATTACTTTAAATTGGCACTCAGAAACAGCCGTGGCTGGTGATTTATAAGGAGAGGCCAGCCGTCTTGGAATAAACTTACTGCTGCTCACCCCAAAAATATATTGCTTAAAGTTTTTTACGCTCTGTTTACTTTCTGCGGATATATTTTTGACTTTTTGTTTATGTTAAGGAAGAACAATTGTTCACATTAAGTTCTTTATTTAGCCGAATCTTCTCCACCAATAACGCAATATTTAAAATCAAAATTATTAGTTCAAATTATTCTTTTAATGTAAATTATTACGTACATCCGTATTTAAATAATCGATTTTGTTTGTTTAGGATTCGGATCGAAAGTTTGTTATTTAGTGTTTTTTAAAATTAGTTAAGTCTACTTTATTTTATTGTGGAGGTATTTACTGGAATTAAATGAAATTGAGTATTAAAAAAAGGTCTATTGAATCGTTTATGTTCACGCAATGATCACTATTAATGAAAACATTTGAAGATGGCTCAAGATTATTATAGTTAACCCTAAATAATACGCCGGTTGTGTAGTCATATTTCCGCTGTGCTTTTCCAACATCTTGTAATTTCTACAACATACAACCCACATATTTAAATGCCTACAACAACTACTATTGAACAATCACAGCGGAATACTATCGACTCGGCCATCCTTCACATCAACCATTGACAACCCCATTCTATATTCAAATACTTACTCTATTCTTCTTGATACAACTGCCAGCATCATCTTCATACTAGAAAAGATTACGTTACTCATCCCTCATAAAAATCACTCGTTATATTCTCTGTCTACGCTCTAGGGAGTATCCTAATGCGCCGTGAAAGCTGTATATTGTGGTGAGAAAATTTAAACGCTTATAAAATGAACATTACTCACCACTTAACAATACTTCTTTACCTTGATTAATTATTATAAAAAGCTACATATATTGCTAAACATAGGCCTCAGCCAACCTTTAATTTATTTACATTTACTTATTTTCATACAATAATTCACGCTTTTTTTCAGAAGGGGTAGGCAGAGGTGTTACCAGGGCACCCACGTTTTGCCTTGTGTGTTCAGTTCTACGATGTGATAGGGGCCAGCGCATCGCCAAATCGGGGACAAATAACTGTCTCACTTTCATGACCCGGGATTTGAACCTGAGACCTCAATATTGTAATCGTACCGGAGTTAAACTGTGTTCAATATTTAGTTTTATCCAATAGAGGTAAATAGGCCCGTTATATTTTATGGACGGAATTTAATATTTCAATCAACACTGAAGCATTAATTACGTCCTTAAATGTATTTTCATTAGTCTCTCGTAATCATAATATATTTTAATTAGCTGTTCAATAAATAGTTGATGCCTATAATCGTTTGCTTATTTATTAGCAGTTTCATATACATCGCCAGATTTATATATTATATATTTTTATGTAAAGCATTTGTAGGTGGATTAATTGGAAGGTATACTAGCGAATTTTGAAAATAATATTATCTGAATTTCCCTTATTTTTTCTCAATTTCAGTTTAATCTTTATTTTTCACGAGGAAAATTTTTACTTTGTTTATTTTCTCTTTTAGAAAGAGTAATGCTGTCCTGAGTTTTAAAACGTAAGGAAGTAATTTTTAAATTTCTTTATATATATATTACACTTTACAATAACAATCGTAAATTGTATCTCTTAATTCTGCACTTCAATGCCGACTAAACAGTTATATCTGCTATCAAATAAATTCCCGGCATTGAAACTATCTAGGCGTCCCATGTCGTAGTATTAAGCTGGAAGCTTACATTTTAATGGGGCTTATGCTGTGGGATGACTGTTAAAAGGAGGCGATTATCCGGCTTTTGTACCGCTGCATCGGATTCGGTCTTGACAAGCTAGCACTTTCGTTCTCCAAGCCAAGATGTCTGCTTCAAAATGGCGCGGAATTTATGAAATGATTTTTTAAATTTTAAATGTGGAATGTGTTCTAAATATAAAATGGTATGAGACATAACATATATTTCATACAAAATAGATGTCATATTTGGAATATGACATCGTATACGCATATCATATCATATATTTCATTATTTTATTACTTTTCTATTTTTGGAGCAAGTTCCAATATGAAATATAAAATGTATCAAACACATCTGACATACAGGTATGAGTTTACGTATGCTAAAAGCTTAAAAACGATGTAGGTAATCAAAATATCTTTGTCAATATACATTATTACATTTAGGACATTACATCTTGAACTATTAGTAACGCATGTCTTAGTCCACATCGGTTGAATAAGTTTACCTCATCTAGATCTCGTTGTCATTAGGCGGTAACGCGTGTTAATGGGATTCGAGTACACGGAGCGGAAACAAAACCTTATTTACCAAACAATAGTCTTTATTTGTGGACCCTTTTTCGCCTTGTCTTAGCGTTGGACACTGATAGAAAACTTGAGTGTCTTTTTTACAGTTCAGCTTACGAGTATTTGGGTTCTGAAAGAATAAATTGGGTATGGAATATTTTCCTATTAGTCTTATAGCAAGGTATTTGGAATGCTATTAGAAAGATAATGGGTTTGATTTTCATGACAGGCAATTTTTTATCAGAAAACACATACGTACTTGTTAGGGTTTACATATTAATAATACATATTATATTATATCGGCCTCATATTATAATGGAACTTGGGCACTTAAAATATTTAAAAACTATAAAATTATTCGAATTAGACCGATTTAATGAAAAGAAAGCTTCTCGGATTTTCTGTTCATGAAACCCAAGTCGTTTATCTTGGAGAAAATGTATAAAATAGCAAGGGGCAGCGGCTTGCGCGGTGCCTGATATTTATTTCCAGCCAGCTTTTCATCTTCCGCGGATAAAACTCCTGAATTATTTCATTGCAATTAGTAAAATTGGATAACAAACGATATTTTTCCTAGTTTTTTTTCTTCGCGGCATTTTTCAACATTTTTCCTAGTTATCCTTCTTTATAGACATAAAACCTTTTTAGACTAATGATTTGAATAAAGAAGTATGAAAAAAGTACGTAGACATTTGAAATAAGAACTACGACTTACGCACTGAGTAAGAAGGTATGATGACAACTAGGGAAATTATAAAAATAACAACAGTACTTAATTTAATAATGATATTCACATTATCTCACCTATAATTACCTATACCTTCCTAATATAACTTCCTGTCAAACCCCTGAAGTAACGCAAGTACATGCCCTATTTTTCGTATCATAAAATATACATACAAGACCTTGAGTGTCTTATCTGTACTTAGCCTCATTAAATATCTACCTACCTTAAGGGTCGACTTAGTATGTATAAATAGTCCACAAACTCATGAACCCTCGTCCTTTCAGTGTAAATTTTACTTAGAAACTTTCTTAACGTCTATCTTGATCCAACCCTTTGACCTTGTACCTGACCCGGATTATTCAGCCGGTACGGGGTCCGTATTTTATCAAGCGCTAGTTGGTAATGATTATTTGAGATATTGTGTTTAGTTTTATCTACAGCTAGTTTCTGATGATTATAATTTAAGGTTTGTATGATGTATTAGTGTGTAAGTTGTTTCGTCCTATGATCCCGGGTCCTTCCGCCGTAGTGTGAAGAGGCAACTCAGCAGGCCGGCATAATTGTATCGGATGTCTTAGGACTGTCATCAGGACATTTAAAAAAAAGTCTGATATTGTGTCAAATCAATTATCAGTAATGAAAAGACATAAAATAATATGATTTTGGTTTAAGGCAAGTAAAATTTTTGATTCACACTCCTTAGGTGATTTTTTTTACTAGGTTTGAAACCCATTTTTTGTTGTTTTATTGCAATGAATGGCGAGACGAGCATGCCATTCGCCTGATGCTAAGCGAGACGACCGATTGTGGACATAGCAAAACCAAGTAGCATCATGAATTATAAAGCAATGATTGGCATTCTACTGCGCTCTCAATCCTGAGACATAAAATGTTAAGTCTCAATATGTCCAATAGCATAGTTAACCCGGCTACACTTTCCTCCAAACCGAATCAAAACAGTGCATTTACACTGTTGTTTGGCGTTGTATACATTGCGGTGGTAACTACCCAGGTGGCTTCTCACATTTGAGAGGCTTACCACCAGTACCCACTTCAGATACTTGCCCTGTAATGTATATATACATAATATAATTATATATGTAGCTATGGAGCTAGCTATGGAGATGAAAGCTTTGGATGTCTAAATATCATTGTGATTTTTATCATGATCCAAATCGGTAGACAAACGATATTAGTATAGCGGTTATACTTATATTTAAGTAGGTACCTAATGAAATATCAAGAATCATAAATTACTCGTAATAAATATTTTTTAATCTTTAAATAGCATTTAGAAGAAAGAAATAAAAAGTAAGATACTTAACTAAAAGCGTATTTTTACTTCGTGTAAAATGACAATTTCAATGTTATTTAATATTTTATGCTCCGAAGACGGAAGTTACGCGCGTGTCTTAAATATTCCCAGGAAAAGTTGTCGCAATCTGTCAGGGAAAATGAAATATTGTGAAAAATAGAGGTAGAAATAGCCACTGGGGTTCCGAGGTTAATTCACTTCGATAAGTGAGAGTAATAACAACGTATAATGTATTATAAAGTGTGTTTCTGTGTCGATATTACTCCGTGAACTTTTAGTTGGATAATTTTCTTACGTTACTCACATACAGGTTTTTTAATTCTGTTTATGCGTTATAAATATTTACTATTCATTTGCATTGCAAGTGTAACAATATATGTATAGGTAATTGCTGCAATTATATTTTCATCTTTGATAAAATGGATCTGTAACTTTATAGACTTCAGAATAGTAATTCGTTATTTATATTTTAGATCCTCATATTATATTTATTGGTGGTGTAGTATTGACTACTGCAGCAATCTGCCTATTTAGTAAACTTATGATACATAGATATAAGATTTCAAGTTTATCTGCAGTTCATTTTAACTTTTATAGTTTCTTTCTCTTCAGTCACACAAAGACTACAGTTTCCATCTATCCTCGAAGGAATTCCACAGAAACCTGCTGTATGCGATCTGATTCTGTCAATTATTAATAATATAATGAATAACGATTATTAATTGAACCTGTATAATAATTGCTTTCAACTGTAAGAGTAGTGTTTTTTTCAATGAATGGCGAGATAAACAGGCCATTCCCGTGATAGTAAGCGATACTAAAGCTCATGGACAGTAGGAACATCAAACAACACCATGAATTACAAAGCAACGCTTAGCATTGCACTGCGCTAGCCATCCTGAGACATAAAATGTTAAGTCTCAATATGTCCAGTAGTTACTATGGCTACAATGGCCTTGTAACTGAAATACAACAGTACATTTACACTGCTGCTTAGCGGGAGAAATAGACATTGTGGTGGTACCTATCCTGACGGCCTCTCAGATATGATAGACCTACCATTAGTAAAGTGTTAAATCTAAAAAAAACTGCGCTATCCCGTCCCACTGCAGGCCACGAGCCTCTTTTACAAACGAGAATGATATTGAGAGGAATTAGGCCATATAGTCCACAATGCTGATCTAGTGCGGTTGGGAGACTTAACACCATATATATTCTTTGCATACATACAACGTAATATTTAAGTGATTTCAGATTTAGAAGACTTTTCCCAGCTACAGTGCCTCAATTTGGAGATGGTCCGGCGACCTTCCCAAATTACCCGCTCGTTAATCACACGGACGCTGTCGGTTTCTTTGTAAACACAACTACGCTAATAGATTTGGAGGGAAATTGTGCTTTTAGCAGTACTTTTGATTATAGGGGATGCTCATACCCTGCAGTGGGCTGTATATGGGCTGATACAGCACGTTTTAATTTTCGTTTTTAATGTAATCAAGTACCAGTTATTTTCACCATTATTACCATCAAATACGGCATCAATTGTTAATCTCAACCACATCTAATACAAAAACTAAACACAGCGCTCTATTTTGTGAAAATTAAAATATCAAAGCGCTTTAATATTGGAAGGAAAACTAGTATTGGTAAATAAATTGGATTCCATTTGAGCTCTGTATCCGCACATCATTGCACCGACGGAGTTCGCTAATGGATTACACGCACGCCGGCTGTTTAACATTCCGCTTATTAGTGCACATTTGAAGAGTGTAATTTACCTTTTATGCGTTAATTAAAATTGAAAATTGTTTATTGGTCATGTAGGTAATTAAAGAGATTTTATCACAAGTCTATGTGTATTGACTGTACTTAATCTAGAGATAAAGTACAAAAATAGAAGTATACAAAATATTTTGTATATACATATATATCGTATTTTTTATAGTATTATTAATTTCTTATTTTTATTAATTTATAATAAATAAACAAACTGTAGAATATAGGGAAGCATTGTATGAATTAGTTTTACAAGAATATTCTCAGCTGCTCATCATTCGGCTTTGGCGATAGACCTTACTTATTACTCTAGTTATTTTACATACATAAACTCACGCCTTTTTCCAGGAAGGGGTGGGCAGAGGTGAAACCATGAAATCCTCGTTTCGTCGTGAATTTTCCGTCCTACGCTGTGATAGGGGGTGAGCCTATCGGCATGGCGGGCACAATTTACTGTCTCCGGGCTGGTAATTAATATAATCTAATAATACTACCTGACCCGGGAATCGAACACGAGACCACAGCTTTGCAATAATTATAACGTAGTATAAGTGCGTGGTGGCCTGTTGGTAAACGGACCAGACGCGGCTGCCAACATGTTCACGGTGGTCGTGGGTTCAAATCCTAGGGCACACCTCTGACTTTTCGTAGTCATGTGTGTATTGATAGTCAATCACCACGCACTAAAAACGGTGAAGGAAAACATCGTGAGGAAACCTGCATACCATAGCGGTTTAGAAGAATTTCTATGGTATGTAAGTCCGCCAACCCGCACTAGGCCAGCGTGGTGGACTATATGGCCTAACCACTCTCAATCGTACTGTCGATTGTAAAGTAGGCCCGTGTCCTGCAGTGGGACGTATATGGGCTGATACAAATACAGACAGATAACTCCGCCACTGCGGCACTCTTGTACAAAATAGTGTAATATACCAGGAACTAGTAAAGTGCAGTCAAAATGGAGAATTAATAGGCGGGAAATAGCTATATCCTGCCGGTTGATACAATTATGCAAACCCGGTCGAAACTTGATATAGTTACTTACACGGTATGAATTTTAAAAGCAATACTGTTACGTTCGCGGTTCACTATAGTTGGTTTTACACCATTGAAATAAAATGAAAAGAAAATATTTTTTTTGTCTCCATTAAAATGTCATACATCATTTAGATTCAGTAATTTTTTATCCACCACCCGGTTTCGAAAGCGGTTTTCACAAGAGTGTTGCTCTTTTCAAAATCAGGTAACAATAAAGTGATTATTATTTATTACAAAAGTTACAATCAGATACGTGCAGTGGTCGCTTTCTATGCGTATACAAATTTGTAACCCCCGGACACGAATTTTCTGCCACCAGAAATTACTTGAACGTTCATTTAATTCAATATTAATTCACCCAAGCATGAGGTCTACACATTTCGTGTTTAAAACCCAGGTTGATTGCACGAGGTGCAAAGCTGTGGCTTGAACAGCTACAAACTCTGCCCTGCAGGCGCCATAACATTTCAGGCTTAATTAAAAAGTTACCTAGAAACAAAACATAATTAATTTACGTACGGCTAGAACTCGTCACAGGCGAGTGCTCCCAAAATAAGCAAATCTGTGTATGCAACGGACGAAAGACTCTCGCCTGTGATTTTAGTCGTCGTTTTCAGACCACTCCAAACTTACAATTTTTTATACAGCCGACGAATACAAAATGCTTTTACACTCGAAAAAAATTGCATCAACACAAATTTTAAATGGAATAACAGTGAATAGCTTAGCCATTCATGAGCCACTTGCGAACCAGGTCGGGTTTACAAATGAGGTAGCAGGCGAACTCAGTCACGAAACCATTTACTCAAATATTGCATAACCTAATTAGCATATTAACAGTGTACCCAGTTGTGGCAAATAGTTTCATTACATTTTATTTGAGAAACTGTAGCCTAATGAGGAATTATTCACGGTCGAGGGAGCGCGGCCGTCTCATTAAAACGAAAGGTGCCGTCAGCGAAAGATGCGGAAGATTATGCCCTTGTACTATAATGCGAGTGGCGTGGCTTGTCTATTATTTAGCGAGGTTTTCGTAGAACGTATTAAAGGAAAATTTTGTACTATTGTGGGATGGTGTGGGAAACCAAAGCTAATTTTAGTTTAGGGTAATTACTTTTTGTAGCTTTGCACGATCCTTTCATTGCAAAATTTGAGTAGGTTTAACATGTAATCAACAAGGTCTAATAAAGACGGTAAGAATTTATTAAGACAGCCCCCATGGTATCGATGGTTAAGAGCCGGCCGTGAAATTTGTAGTTCGATGCTTGTATCGAGATAAATGTTTGTGGCGCCCACAAATCTAGTGTTGTGAGCTGTGGTTGTGAGAATAAAAGGCTCCCAGATAAGATAATCCTAAGATACCCATTACACTTGGTATCCTACTGTGAGGTCAGGCCTATACGATCTAAGGCGTTTTAGTTCATTAAAAAAATACACCTTAATATCAGAAATGTCCAAGACATGACATCCCTTTCACAACGGTTCTCCCCGCAAAACACACCGGTCAATTCGTAAAATTGCGTTGTGCACAAATTTACGCAGTTGTGTTGCTCTGAGGCGAAGCTTTCCGTCTGCCGGACATATGGGAAATGGATTCAATTTCCATAGGCAAATATTCGTATGGAGTATCAATATTTGTCTCTAGTCTGAGTATTCACGTTGTTGGGGCACAGGTGATGCAATGAATTGAAATGCGGGATCTGTGCCTTCAATGCTATTTTAAGCTTTGTGTGCGAACCAATAAATGTCAAAAGGATTGGGAAAGCAACTAGTACAGTGCAAATTCGTGTATTGATGGTGACAAAATAAGGTATCCAATTTGAAGGGTTATGTGCTTCAAAATGAAAAATAAAAAAATCTTTGTAATTTTATACCCGCAAGTAAATAAAATATGGCTTAACCACTCACAATCGTACTCTCAATTCTAGAGGCTCTGCAGTGGAACGTATATGGACTGATACAGTACAGTAAGTAAATAAAAACTTAAATAGTATTTCCATTACTCTAATAATCTCGATTATGGTACGGTTCAATAAGCGAGTATGAATAGTTATATGCATGTATGTATAGTATATTTTGAATTAGATAATTAGTTATCGAATTGATAGTACGCAGACAACTGGTCTTAAAATCGATGCGTAATCTTTTGCATAAATTATAAATTCATTTATGCAAGTGGGATAATGTCTGGTACTATATGCTGTCTTCTATGGATGTAGGCAATCACCACACAGGCTAGTCCTTTTTTATTACGTCATACTATTACCCAACGCAATAAACTACATTTGTAGCAAATAAATGTTGAGGGATCCCATCTCGCAGCCAACATTGATGTTACATTTGATTTTATTTACAATCCTTCCCTTTGATGGCTAGCTTACCTCGTCCCCGTATTTTAAGGCTCAATCCGTATTGGAAAATTCCGTGGATTTACGAATAACGTTGACGTTGGGATGTCTCGATAAGCCCACCCCAAATTAGGGAAGCAAAGAAATATTATCGAGAAATTATATGCGAAGTTCAAAAGAAAGGGTGGAATTGGTAAAGGGTCCGATATTTCTGGCAGTCGCGGCCGCTCTGTTTTGCCTGAAGGGTCGCCATCTATAATGGTTTCACCTTTTCACCGTTTTTACAACAAATTGCGGCGGAATATTAAATAAACATCGATATAAATTTTGATGGCGGAGTGTGGCGGCGTCGATGGGATTATAATGTTTGTGTACGTTTTTATTTTTCTGTTTTGTTATCTGTTTCAGTCGTCGGTAAAGGTAAAAAATATATTCTAAGTAGATTTAGACGATTACATTCATATTGACTTCTTGTTAAGATTTGTTTTATATACATGAAGCGTAGTTTCTTCTTTGCATTTGTAAAGATCGAGATGAAAATCTTTATTCTTGATTGTGGATATAGAGGCTTATGGTGCATTTACACGTTGGCTGAGGCTGAGCCAACATCTACCAACTCCAAACTATCAATGAAGATAAGAAAAGGTCAGCCGAGCCAAACACCCCGTTTACATTTTACAAGCGTGTAAATGCACCATTAAAAATTGATGACGGACAGTTTTAAAACACATTTGTTTCGCCAAAAGTTGAGTTGCAATATACTGTTATCAACACTCTTCATCAAAATTAAGAGTGTTATTATTTCCCGAAAAAAAAGAAAAAGTTCTTCTTATTCATATATTTGTTAGTTACAAATTAAGCTGTGTACAAAAAGAGAGCAGGTAATAAACTAAGTGTGTAACACGAAGCAACGTGTAGCCACAAAGGATTTGCGGATAGGTAGCGGGTAAAAATTGTTTTTGCGTACCAAACTTGCTTGTGTGCTCTCCAACTAGTTACAATGGAAACTGTTGTATTTATTTTTTGCCTCTGTGCTTGTGTTTTGGTTGTTATTCCAATTGTTAGTTGGATTTTTCGGTTTGGAGTTTGCAAAAGCATTTTAGTTGATCGTGAAATTTTTGAGCAATTTGTATTTATTTTTTTATTTTCGGTATTATTTACATAACCGTATCGAAAGTTTAGGCTTTCTGAATAGGCATAATTTTGTGATTTTGTGAAAAAAAAAATGTTAGCTAATAACAAAAAAATGTGTCTATAGTCACTAAAATTACCACCCGGCTTCGTTTTCAGTTGCAGTCTTGGTATAAAAGTTATTGTATTTATATGTATATATTTATAACAGATAAGAATGTGAAAAACAAACCGAGATTGGCAAAGACAACTTTCTCACGCGTTATGAAACCGGCTTTGTATTTTTTATGAGCGCAACACAAAGGTATTTGTACAGCTATATAGAAAGGCCTTTACATACATATATAATAAGCTTGTTCCAGTGAAAACTGCTGAATAAATTATTATATGGTTACGTGCGTTGTTGATCAACACAGATTTTGGCTCTGAACTATCTCAGCTTTTAGTTTGCACCTAGGTTTTGTTATATCACGAAACTGCGAAACCAAGAAAAAAATTATTTTGGACTGATACATTAATCAAAAACATTAAAATAATTAATATATAAATACATATATACGTCCAGCTGCAGCGTACGGGCCTCCTTTGACAATACCAGCTTTGCAAGAATACCTCAGTACAACTACGCCACCGAGGCAGTCATATAGTAAATAAACTACACAATTTTAGACATAATGATCTATAAGACTGATTGAAAAGCGCCAAACATAGAGTATATATAGATTTACCCATGTCCGACATCGAACGTTGTCCCACGGGACTGGTATCTACGATAAGCCTCAGTAAGATAATACCGGTCAAAACTTTCACCGGAATTGCTCCTGTCATACCAGATGATTCAGAGTGCCTCAATCATGCGTATATGTATCGATGTGAATCTGTTAGCAGAGAGGGAGTCAAATGTCAATCTAATTTTAGAATTAGCTTCATTTCAATCGTTGAGGCTGATATAGTGCTGTGTATATATAGACTTTTAATTTCCACCCTAAAGTGCGTATAGTAATATCGGGCACATAATACTAATATAAAGTTACTCTTCCTACAATGTCTTTCTAACCGAAATGCAACAGTAATTTTACACTGCTGCTTGTCAGAAGAAATACACATTGTGGCGGTATCTACCCAGACGGACCCTATATATGAGAGACCACCATTAAAGGTCTGTATAAGCTTGGACATGTTTAATTTCAGGGTTGTTTTTGAACAACATATTTGTTGTGTTCTTAATCTATATGATACCTACATATTTTAGTTTTTAAAATAGCCATTCGGTGAATACCTTTTTTCAAAAAATTCAAAGCTATGTTTTACCTAACATTTTGTTAGTAACTCCAGTCTTGTTATTCCTACATGTTATACAATACAATAGGAGACGCAACAAAAGAAAATAATCACGTAATAGAATGTATGCAATCTGCAGCCGCCGGGAGACGTGACTCTGCGATGATTACTCCATGTAAACGCACATTATTGTGATAATGTAATGGCGGGATACGGTTGTATTGTAAGCGGTTTGTATAGGCCATTCGTGATTAGTTTAATTGAATAAGTACTCTAACGTCCCGACCCCTTTATAGGCTTCTATTAATGTAATGTCAACTTAATGTTAATTTTCATAAGGTATATTTAACTGTCAATGTCAATATAATGACAGTCTTAATGTTAAAAGTAATAGGGTATATTTAAAATAACAGATATTTGGATGGGCCTTCAAGTGGCTATAACGCAATGACGACTAAATGCGCCAGCCAACAAGTTCACCGTGGTCGCAGGTTCAAATCCTAGTTCACACCTCTAACTTTTCAAAGTCATGTGTGTATTGATTATGTCCATCATAAGTAAAGTCAGCCCGCACTAGGCCAGCCAGGTGGACTATATCACCTAACCCCTCTCAATCGTATTTTCAATTTTAGAGGAGGAACGTGCCCTGCATTGGGACGTATATGGGCTGATACAGAAGGTATATACACCTAATAGTCACACACATAGTCCTAAGCACTAGTAAGATACAAGTGTTAAGTTGTGAGTATCAGAAAATCCGAAATACTTTTTGGTTTCGTAGTAGGTAGTAGGCTGTCAAAAGACAAATGGTTCTCTAACTAATTTTAAATTAAAATTAATTAAATCTTTCTAGAGGCCAATAGTCTATCCGAAAAAAATCATTTCACTTACACCGTCGCATTTGCAGAACAATTTATTTTACTTAAAATTCCTCTTACATTATTTAAATTAAATTGATTTTATGAACCAATGTTAAAATATTGACGTAGTTTAATTAAAATATACTCTGTAAAGTGCCAAACATATTACAAGCCCAGGGTAGTCACAGTTTGGCCCGCTTTCCGCTGTCAACTGCGCCTACTCGGTTCACAGTTCGCGATATGGCAGCGGTGGCGCCGGTTCGATCCAGTTACGAGTTATAATTTCCGCTCGGAGGCGCGCAATCTGTGCTTAGCCGTGTAATAGATTCCGCCCTAACATCAGATACAACCTGCCGAATTTTCGCCGTACTTGGCTAATGAGATTTTGCGCTGTTCTGTTTAATACTGCACTTTGATGTTTGATCTTTGTGTTTTTGTTGACGCTACATTGTACACGTTTTAAAGTAAGGTTTTGGAAATATTGGAGGTTGGATTCGTTGGGCTCTAAATTATAAAACATGTTGGAAAAAAATGTTTAAATACTTTACTTTCTAAAACACTAAATCATGGGCAAATGAACGTTATCGTTTAAATGCAGAGGATATTTATTTATTTACAGCTTTATTCCACACCAGATATACAACAAAAAGGTAAACAATTAACTGAAGAAAAAAGTAGAACTAACGGTGTTATGACACAAGGCTATTTCTGACAGACAATCATTTGATGGATATAAGAGAAAAGGATGAAAGTTGGGGCAGCTTTAGATGAACGAATAATATCTTAATAATAACTTCATCGCTATAATATCCAAACATATTTGTATCTGTATTTGTATCAGCCCATATACGTCCCACTGCAGGGCACGGGCCTACTCTACAATCGAGAATATGATTGAGAGTGGTTAGGCCATATAGTCCACCACGCTGGCCTAGTGCGGGTTGGCGGACTTACATACTATAGAAATTCTTATAAATTGCTATGGTATGCAGGTTTCCTCACGATGTTTTCCTTCACGGTTTTTATTGCGTGGTGATTGGACCACCGTGAACATGTTGGCAGCCGCATCTGGTCCGTTTACCAACAGACCACCACGCACTTCAATTCAAACATATAATATACACATATACGCACATATTCCATATTAATGTACTAACACTAATTTGTTATGTACTACATTTCCATAAAGGCCAAAAAATAACCATAAAATTATATTTTATCGTACAAGGTTAATTTTTTAACTCAATTGCAAAGCACACGAGGCTCTAAAACGGATATAACGAGAATTATTTTGATCTTTCCGCAGCCTCTCGAGATAAACAAGAGAACCTCCGCCCTCATTCGAATTATGGAAACAGGCACATAATTGGAAAATTGAATTGGCGAAACAGGTAGAAAAATTGAAAACAATTTTCCGCGAATAAAGAGACTTTGTGGTGTCCCGAGAGTGACGCGGTACGTAGATAAGCGAGATGTAGGCAACGTGGGCTCTCATTGCACACTGGATTTCTCTTGTACGTCGATGTACGTGAACTGGAAATTTTATCGATAACAACCCCTACTATAGGTTATTAGGTCATGTGGGATTTATTGGAGCGAATTGCAAGCGAGTCGAAATATGATATAGTATGATAAGGTTTAAAGGTGGTTTGTGATATGAGGAGAAATATTTTGCGACGTTTTTAAAGTATCATCTTTATGTGGTATCTAGATTAATTTAATTTTAATGAAAATAAAGAAATAAATTAAAAAAATACACAAATACCAACTCCACACTAAGATCGAGTCTTGTGTCGTGGGTATCAGGAACTACGACAGACTACTACTTTTCGGTCTCACAAACACCCAGACCCGAAACAAATACGAGTACCTATGGTTCACACAAGTATTTGTTTCGGTGCAGGGATCGAACCTGCGGCCTCTCGTTTCACAGCCGGGGTCTAACCAACTGCGCCACGGAGGCAAATGAATATGAATTAAAGGGTGTTGAATAAGCGCCTCGATTAGGATTACTAAACTCCATAATTATCCCAGTAGCTTACAGAATGTCAAAACAAAAATCAACCACCTTCCATCATATATTTGTTTGCTAAATTGGTGACAGTTAAAACCTTTTCTTTTTGTACCTAATATACTCTGGTAACATACACGTAGACAGCGTAGCATCAGCTACGATACTAAGCAAGCTCGTAGCACATTGCTACGCCGTATTTTCGTAGCAAGTTTGTCTTATCTCGTAGTAGGGGAAAGCGTGTATATGGCAGCGGTTCATAAGAGCCTGGACAAAGTCTCAGGCATGAGTTGTAATTTCCGGCCTCCTTTAATGTTCAACGAGGTTTTGTTCCAGTATAACTTGACCTTGCCTTTACCTCCTAGGACGTAAAGGACCGGAAAGGATCTCCCCAGGTAACCATTATATTCTCCCGAACTTGTTATAGATGTAGGTTATTGGTTATTTGATTTGGCCTTATAATGTATTTTAGCAATGGATTGGCGAATATACCGCCTTTCGCAATTATATCAAAATGAAATATATTCGTAAATATTTCTAAAATTATTGATTGATGATTTTAAATACGTGGTAAAAGTAAAAGATAAGAATAATGGTTTTACGAATATGCATTATCAAATTATGATTGATGAAGTCTGGGCTCCTTGATGTATTATATTAAACAATCGATAGGTAATCGTAGAGAGGTAAACTGTGATGGATAAAATTGTTATTCCTAACCTAAACAGAAAACTGTTGAACGCGCTTCAACTTAAGTGATTGCATTTGGAATTCACTTTGGCCAGGCTAGATTAAGCCGAACTTCAGTAGACAAACGCGGAAGCAGCGTTACGTAATAAAATCAGGAATGCCATCTGGGTAGGTACCACCGCAATGTCGGTTTCTCCCGCCACATAGCAGTGTAAATGCACGGTTGTGTTTCGGATTGAAGGACATTGCAGCTAGAGTAACTACTGGACACATTGATACGTAACATCATGTCTCAAGATGGCGAGCGCAGTCGAATGCCAAGCACTGCTTTGTAATTCAAGGTGCTGTTTGGTTTTGCTACTGTTGATGAGCGGTCACACCGCTTACTATCAGGCGAACGGCATGCTCGTCTCACCATTCATTGCAATAAAAAAAATGAACTTGCAATGCGTCCGGTATCAGGGTCCCCTACCCGGTGTTCACATTTCACTCAATGATAAGATGTAGTCGAAACAAAACAAAAATATGTAGCCTATGTTAAAATGTAAATCTAAAATAAAACAATAAATATGCTTAGCTCTAACCTACGTTAAACAAATTGTTTAATGCCTAAATCAAAACAAAACATTAGTGAATAGTGTTTAATTGCAAACAAAAAGTTTAAACTTTTTCAACCAAACTAAGATTTCAAATTCGCATCGCCCAGATTTTTTTAACTAAAACCAATTTATATGAAAATGTACACTTGAAACTTGTATACGTTTATTATTTTATTTAACATTTTCTGAACAACATATCCAATTTGTTGAAAAGATTTTTTTACTTATTAAAATTTAAAGTAAGGAGTAATTATTTTATACTACATACATTTTTTCACACTACTAAGTCATTTAGTATATTAAAATCAAGGCTACTCGTACATTATTTGATAAACTAAATTCCATGGAGTACGATGTCAGGGTCCGCTACCCGACGTTGTTTACTAAATGCAATAGCGATGTAGGGAAACAAAAGTGCGCTAATACAATTTTCTCCCTGAATGGCTAACGTAATTTTTAAGCCGTATTTGAGCGAAAAAATTTAAATGAGGCAAACAGTGAACTAAGTTTATTATTTAGCAGCGCGTTGTTCAACAATTGTTTTAGTAGAAGTTTTAATAAAAAGTGTATAACTAGTTAATTAATTAATTCGCTTAAAGTATATACATTTCAGCAATATAAGCTTATTCAATTTTCAACCTTATTACAATGTTTAAATAAAAGTATTATTTACGGATTTTATCGCGGGATTGATTTAATTTTTACATTTTTATCTTCCCGACGTTTCGATCACTTTACAGTTTTCATGGTCACGGGGCGGACTGAGGTATTAGTCATCCGCTCAGTGACTGTTACAATTTAACTACCCGGTGTATCGGAAAAAGACCCATACAGATAAATATCTGAACGGTGATTCTCACCACCATCCAAAACAGTTAGCTACCGTGGGCAAATCTTTGTTTCAGAGAGCACAAGGAATCTGTGACGAGAAACACCTGGCGACTGAGTTGCAACACGTCAAACAAGTACTGCGAGACAACAAGCTCCAAATTCCACGCCGCCGTCACAGAAACCGAGTGAAACCAGCCACAGTTGAACGGGTCCCGGTTGTATTGCCATACATTAAAGGAGTCACAGACAAGATTGGCTATATCCTGAAGCGTGCTTCTATTAAAACCTACTTCAAGCCGCCCAAGAAGATAAGTCAATTTCTACCACCTGTCAAGTGTAATATACCTTTGCAAGAACCGGGAGTATATAAAATAGATTGCGACTGTGGCCTCTCCTACATAGGTCAAACCAAAAGAAGCATAGGGACCCGCGTAAAAGAACATATAGCTGACGTCAAACATCGACGCTCAACGAAGTCTGCAGTTGCTGAACACATTGAAGAAGGCTCCAAGCATTACCTTCGTTTTGACCAGCCCCAAGTCCTCGCAAAAGAACACCGTTTCCTGCCCAGGATGTTTCGCGAGGCTATTGAAATTAAAAAACATCCAAATTTCAATAGAGAAGATGGCTTGAAGCTTGCACCAGCATGGGATCCAAATCATTTCATCAATCAACATTTAATTAAATCGGAACCCAAAAGACCAACTGCCAGACCTCAAGACATAGTGAGCTCCTTCTGCGTAGATCGGAACACTAAAACCAATTAACTTTTTAAATTAACTTTTTAATTTAATATCTGAAAAATTAGGGTAGTTAAATTGTAACAGTCACTGAGCGGATGACTAATACCTCAGTCCGCCCCGTGACCATGAAAGCTGTAAAGTGATCGAAACGTCGGGAAGATAAAAATGTAAAAATTAAATCAATTCCGCGATAAAATCCGTAAATAATACTTTTATTTAAATGTGTAACATTCGCGTAAATCTAAGAAACCTTATTACAATGTATTAGGTGCGTGATAGAAATTGAATTTATTTTATTCATAGACAATTTTCAAACCCATTTTAGTTGTTGAATGTTGTGCCTCTTACGGAGGAATTTTGTATTGAGTTTGAGCGAAGAAGATTTGATACCTAAAAAGGCTTAAAACTATATAACAAAGGCCTAAAGTAATTAAAATGCTTTTTTGTACCAATGAATGGTGAGACGAGCATGCCATTTGCCTGAAGGCAAACTTTCATTCAACTCCTTAGTTATACCAGCCAATTTAACAACTTTTTGAAACGCCTTTGCATACTATTAACCACTGTTTATCAAAATTCAGCATGGTAAAAACTTTATGCACTCAACAGCAATTAAAGTGTTAACTAACTTATGCAAGTGTGTATCAAACTTCATATACTTAATCGAAGAAGCCAATCAGAAGCGTGCCTCAGGACCGCGCGTAAAGAGTTAATTCGCGCCGCGTCGCTATGCTAATTTCCGAAACTACCTCACTTACCCGGTTTAATGAATCTTCTGAAACGGCGGCGGTAATATATTGTGTTCTACACGCAAGATCATTCAATGTAAGTCATTAATTTAAAAACTGAGGATATGCCCTTCAGTACATTCGAAATTGCAAAAAGGTGATCGTCAAAGTCGCGCTAAAATGAATATTAAATTAATGTTATTAGATTTCTTCTAAACGGTGATAAAAATATTATCTTCATTTTTATTAAACTTTCTATACAAGCAAGCATTTTTAAGATCGTTGCGAGTGCAACTAATTACAGTAACGCACCACAAGAGATGTACTGGAGCGCGCGCACCACTTAAATCGGAACATTATACTCGCTTTCTGCCCTGTCCATATATTTATGTCAATGGGTTTAGTATTTCCGTTGGTTCTGTTGTGGTGAGATTAAATCGCTCCAATAATGGTTTATGTCTCGTATGTTAGATAATTACTTGTGTAGTTCAGTTTCATGGTAGGATAATTGGATATTGACTACCGTGCGCATTAAGCTATCTACTTTCATGTTAGCTAGTATAGTAGAATCAGATATCGAATAGTGCAGTGTATTGCTGATTGCACATACTATTAGACTAGAAACATAAACACACAATGAACACACCATGTTACGTAGCATCGCATGTTTATTGTATGCTTCTAGTCATACGAGTATAAAATAGTACGATTTGATTTGACTTAACACTTGGATCGGGTCGGGTCACGTGGCGTTCCAGTTGTCAGTTTCCGTCTTATGTTTCAGTACAAATACACAAGACACAAGACTAGATCTTTGTGTGGGGTCAGGACTATGTATGTCACTGGGTGTATTTATTGATTAAATAAAAAAATAATTTAAAGACAAAACGCAATCAGAATTATTGTCATACCGCTCTAAGAGATAGTTGTACCATCCTGGCCTAGCTATCCAAACCGACTGCATAACTGAGACTCTCTAACTGCCTCGGTAGTTGTACTACTGTACCGTTACAAAGCTGAGGTCTCAGGTTCAGGGCAAAGTGATATTGGACTTTTTTATTCATTATCAGTCCAGTCAGGAATTTGTGCCCGACATGGCGATATCACATCGTGGGACGGAACATACAAGGTGAAATGTGGGCGTCTTTGTTGCATTGCCTACCCCTTTTGGGAAAAAGGCGTGAGTTTATGCATGTAAGTATGAAAGGCTCATTCTGCTTATATAACATTGCAAGTATATATCAAGTTTACCCCAGTAACATGCATCAACTAACACAACTCAGTATCTCTGTTTAACTTGCAACATGTCTGATAAACTGAGCCGTTTGTTTGTAGGTGCGGAGTGCAGGACGACGCTGATAAACGTGCGATCTGATCTCGGAGGAGACAAGCTGTTTACACAATGGCAAGTTAATTTGAAGAACCAACACGGTGTAGGAAACATATCTTTGAATGGATTGAGGTGTCTCGCGATGTGGACTATATTGAAACATCATTTATTTAGAAAGAAAGAAATAGTATTTTAATGTTAGTGCGGGGTGTGTTGGTAACAGACCAGACGCGACTGCCAACATGTTCACGGTGGTCGCGGGTTCGAATCCTAGGGCACACCTCTGACTTATCGAAGTCATATGTATGTTGATAGTCAATCACCACGCACTAAAACTAATAAATATATATACGCCCACTTCATCTCATCTCTGCATCACCCAAAGGTAGACTGGTAGATAATGCCTCTGGCATTAATTCCGCCTTGTATACAATGTATATGAAGTATAATAAATAAAAATAAATAAAACGGTGAAGGAAAACATCGTAACGTAACCTGCATACATAAAATCTTTATCTACAAAACATTTTAACATTTTCTAATTGTTATTACAACTTTAGTATAACTAGGTACGCTTCCATTGGCGTGGCATAAAACAATGTGGTCGAGATGAGGCGAGCAAATTAAACAAGTTTCCTACAAGACACAGCACGGAGGTAATTTACCCAGTGTCACCTAGTCTGACTTGATTAGTAAGAACTGCGGTGGGCAACTTCATTTGCACAGACAATACAACTAGCAAGATAATTAATTTTTAAAATAAATTAACTGAAGGACTGGAAGCTTTTAATTGGACGTACAAAACGTCGACTATTTCAATTATGGTTGTTAACTCAATTGCTATTTGTAATCTGGTCTTAAAAAGTTGTTTTTATGTATCTTGGTTTTGAATTATTAGAAAAGAATCATTACGATTGGGCAGCCTGGTCGTAAAACCATACAACAGTGCTGTCTGCATTATAGATAGTATTTATTTGTTACAAAAAATAATCCTTTATGGTCGCCCATTTCAAATACTAAGAACTGACTATATTCCATAACAGTTCTTTAAGTATATACTTAAATAAGTAGATTTTTATCAAAAGAAGTACTTTTGAAATCAAATAGAATATTGTAATCTGGTCTTAAAAAGTTGTTTTTATGTATCTTGATTTTGAATTTTCAGAAAAGAATCATTACGATTGGGCAGCCTGGTCGTAAAACCATACAACAGTGCTGTCTGCATTATAGATAGTATTTATTTGTTCCAAAAAATAAGCCTTTATGGTCGCCCATTTCAAATACTAAGAACTGACTATATTCCATAACAGTTCTTTAAGTATATACTTAAATAAGTAGATTTTTATCAAAAGAAGTACTTTTGAAATCAAATAGAATATTGTAATCTGGTCTTAAAAAGTTGTTTTTATGTATCTTGATTTTGAATTTTCAGAAAAGAATCATTACGATTGGGCAGCCTGGTCGTAAAACCATACAACAGTGCTGTCTGCATTATAGATAGTATTTATTTGTTCCAAAAAATAAGCCTTTATGGTCGCCCATTTCAAATACTAAGAACTGACTATATTCCATAACAGTTCTTTAAGTATATACTTAAATAAGTAGATTTTTATCAAAAGAAGTACTTTTGAAATCAAATAGAATATTGTAATCTGGTCTTAAAAAGTTGTTTTTATGTATCTTGATTTTGAATTTTCAGAAAAGAATCATTACGATTGGGCAGCCTGGTCGTAAAACCATACAACAGTGCTGTCTGCATTATAGATAGTATTTATTTGTTCCAAAAAATAAGCCTTTATGGTCGCCCATTTCAAATACTAAGAACTGACTATATTCCATAACAGTTCTTTAAGTATATACTTAAATAAGTAGATTTTTATCAAAAGAAGTACTTTTGAAATCAAATAGAATATTGTAATCTGGTCTTAAAAAGTTGTTTTTATGTATCTTGATTTTGAATTTTCAGAAAAGAATCATTACGATTGGGCAGCCTGGTCGTAAAACCATACAACAGTGCTGTCTGCATTATAGATAGTATTTATTTGTTCCAAAAAATAAGCCTTTATGGTCGCCCATTTCAAATACTAAGAACTGACTATATTCCATAACAGTTCTTTAAGTATATACTTAAATAAGTAGATTTTTATCAAAAGAAGTACTTTTGAAATCAAATAGAATATTGTAATCTGGTCTTAAAAAGTTGTTTTTATGTATCTTGATTTTGAATTTTCAGAAAAGAATCATTACGATTGGGCAGCCTGGTCGTAAAACCATACAACAGTGCTGTCTGCATTATAGATAGTATTTATTTGTTACAAAAAATAGGCCTTTATGGTTGCCCATTCCAAATACTAAGAACTGACTATATTCTATAACAGTTCTTTAAGTATATATTTAAATAAGTATATTTTTATCAAAAGAAGTACTTTTGAAATCAAATAGAATTTCGTAATATTTTTTACGTTTATTCGGCCGAAATATTCACAAGGGGAATGAATGCTCGTATCACAAATATTGGAGCAAGTTATTAGGAACTCTCAAGTGTTATGTACAAACATGCCACTGGGAGTAGATCTTGTAACTTTGCATATTACATTCGTTTGATCACGAAAAGCTGAATTTATTGTTAATACAAAATCTAAGAATTCGACGTAGAAGGATAAAACGAGTGATGGATTGCTAGGAATGTTTTATTGAAACCAATAATGTGAATGTAAGTTCAATTCAGGATTTTATTGATTGACTTTTTTTTTTTTTATTGCTGGGAATGGCGAGACGAGCATGCCGTTCGCCTGATGGTAAGCGATACGACCGCTCATGAACAGTAGAAAAACCAAACAACACCTTGAATTACAAAGCAATGCTTGGCATTCCACTGTGCTCGCCATCCTGAGACATAAGATGTCAAGTCTCAATATGTCCAGTAGTTACTCTGGCTACAATGCCCTTCAACCCGAAACACAACAGTGCGTTTACACTGCTGTTTGACGGGAGAAATAAACACTGCGGTGGTACCCACCCAGATGGCCTCTCACATATGAGAGTACCTACCACCAGTAAAAACTTAGAATAAGACTTAAATGGCAGTTAAGATGCTGTGCTTATTAAAAACCTATGTGTGATATGCGTGCTTATATATCTGGATTTGGATATTTTTAAACGTTCTCTAGATGTTTCTGATCATTCGTATCTTATTATTGTTAAATTAGTATACACACATAAACTCACGCCTTTTCTTAAAAGGAGTCGGTAGGCAGAGGTGCTATATCACTTTGCCCGACGCGGGATTCGAACCGGAAACCTCAGGTTTGCAATCATACCGTTGCACAACTACACCACCGAGGCAGTCAGGCGAGGTAGCCAGTGTTAAATTAACAATATATTTTTAAAACATAATAAAAATGTGATCATCAATGTCTTTTAATAATAATGAATCCAATTATATAAATAAAGACTAATAACCCCAGCATCTCGGCTTGGCGTATAAATTATTCTCCAATAAATCGTTGCCGAGCGAACGCGCCCATTCTCCGTGTAGTTACAACGAAATGTACTTCCAATAGCAAAAAGTAATTGGAAAATATTTCCACAACCACGGATTACTTGAAACTACTAAGTATTTTATGGCCCCAGTTAGCGAGCATTGTACATCGAAGTGGAATAACTAAACTACTCGTGTTTAGCGCGGAAACTACTGCTATTTACAGATCGTTAAAAATAACAGAAAATTACTTTGCGGTTCTGAAACAGTATTGCTGCTGTTTAATTAGATGTAGTGCAAAAGATTAATGCTGTTTCTGTATACTGCTGAGTAAAGTGTTCTTTTTAAAGTTAGATGATAAATTAATATCTAAAAAACGTCTCACTGGTGGGCATGAACCTCCTCTTTACCTTGAGCGAGTTGTCGTGGGCTTCGCTATACATTGCTGTTACAATACGGTTTGACAGGCGATTAGACTTTAAGATATAAGACTTTAATAATATTATCTACTTATATATACCATACACATACCTGTGTTGAAAGACACATCCTACTACTTCCATACGGAATACATATGGAAAACTTTAGTGTTTACATTTAATTATATGTTTTTTTTCACACACAAAGTCCTAATGGTTTCTTAGATTTACGCGAATGTTACACACAAAGTCCTATTAAGCTAATGTTCACAAAATACGAGTATATGATAATATTATGTTTTATTTTACTCAGTCAACATCAAGCTGATCATATTGTTTATTTTTAAGACCAGTAGTTAATTTAATGGAAAGCGCAATCTTTATTTTCTTATTTAAGAAATACCTACAATATCTACCTTTTACGTTTGCTGATGAAGGAAGTAAGGGGTTGAAAAGGAGAATATTGGGCATGATTGGCCGAGTGTTAAGTTGTTAAGCGTCGTTAATAATTCACATTTTCTCAAGACCTTTACTTCATCCCCAAAACTGAGCCTTGGCTAGCTTATACATACAAACAGGACGGAACTTAGAATATTGCATGTTAAATTAATATAAATATTGGTTGTTATATTTTTTTGTTATAAATAAGGTTTTTTACATTGTTACGGCATAAAAGAATATGCTAAATGGATGTCGGAGTAAGATTTTACTATTGCATTTTTGAAATGATTAAATTGTACAATGTGCTTCATTGATAATAATCGGGCCTAGAATCTTCCAATTTCCACCTAAATTATATAAAACAAATGACACGATAAGAATTTAGAAACATAACTTATTTAATTACGATACTACAGTGTAATTTTGCTAGATAATGAAAATAACGTTGAATGTCAAAATTAATTTTGTTCCAGCCATTCTGAATTTCGTTATCTTCTACGATTTCGTTCGCAAACTTTTATCGTACTGCAAACAGTTAAAATAGTGTTCATTTTAGTATGTTAATTAAATTAGTTTCGTCATTAATTTTGACTGCTACTGTTTAAACTATTGTAAAATACTGGCTTCTGCTTCAGAGTTCGTTCGCTTAGAATTATGCTTTACTAGCGGCCCGACCCAGCTTCGCCCGTGTGCATATAGATTTCATTACAATAATATGTACGTATTATACATATACAACTTCCTCTTGAATCACTCAATCTATTCGAAAAATCTAGATCTCACCGAGGACCAACTTAATAAGCTTGAGCGTCTCCAAAATCTCTGTATCAGATTCATATTTGGGCTCCGCAAATATGACCATGTTTCTGAATTTCGTGCTAAGCTCAAGTGGTTACCCATCCGGTTTCGTCGGAATACTCATATTCTTTCACTTCTGTATAATATTCTGTTTAATCCTCTCACGCCCTCTTACCTTAAAGATCGTTTCATCTTTCTCCATGATTCACATTCAAGATCCTTGAGGTCGTCGGAGCACTTGAAACTGAGAATGCCCTTGCACTCCACTGTATTCATGGACAAATCGTTTACTGTCCAAGCTGTCCGACTGTGGAATTCACTTCCAGTTGAGTTGCGACGGGCTGAAACACTGTCGTCATTTAAAAGAAATGTCAAACTACATTTCCTTTCACAACAAGATTGTAGCTGAGATAATTTGTCCATTCTTATTTTGGTATATTTTTAGGATAGGTATATAGTATGTTTATGTATATGTATGTATAATAAGTATGTTGTATATTCTGTATGTATGTATATATATATAAAAATATGTATTATTAGTGTGATTATGTTATATTTTTATTTTTATTTATTAATTGTAGATTATTATTATTTCTTTACACCTTAGACTGCCCTTTCTATCTCCTGTTAATATATCCATCCCATGGTTGCCTGTAAGAAATTACCTAGTGTGATAAGGCCGCCACTTGTACTAATGTTTTTATTGTGTAATATCTTTTTTAAAATTTCTGTACAGTGCAAAAAAGGATTAAATAAATAAATAAATAAAAATCGCATCAAAATCCGTTGCGTAGTTTTAAAGATTTAAGCATACAAAGGGACATAGGGACAGAGAAAACGACTTTGTTTGATACTATGTAGTGATAATTAAGCTGAAGGTATCGTGTATTGTTTCAGGTTTAAATGTAGTGTGTTCTACTCTGTGCTATAAACTATGTTAAAAATAATATCAATATTAATAATATCATAATTGGTAACATTTCATCAATTCTTCCGTAAAAGAGGGAGCAATCAACAAAAAAACCTTTGAATTATAAATAAGTCAATAGTAAACGATAACTATTTAAAATATTGTGAAGTTACAATTTCTTTGTAAAAACTGTGACTTCTAGCGCTGGAAATGATAAAAAAGTTGGAAATAAAAACAACACTTCAACAATCAAGTCGTTTAAGAGAAGCGTGAGGATGTAATTGAGCAAAAAGGCTTAATTATGCTAAACATCCACTCATCGTCTTACGTCAATGGATATGTAAAAGGGAAGTGTATTTTAATATTTTGAGATAAGATGACTAAGATGCACGTCATAGTAAGTGCAATTTAATATATATAGAGTTTCTACCTATCTCTCTTCACTTAACGCTATTTTTAACGAAACTGAATGCACACAGTTTGAACTTGAAACTAGATAAACTAGCGTGGGTCACCATTATGTTTATTTTTTATTGCAACGAATGTTGAGACGAGCATGTCATTCGTCTGATAGTAAGCGACACGATCGCTCATGGATAGTAGCAAAAATAAACAAAACCATTAATTACAATGCAATGCTTGGCATTCCACTCCGCTCGTCATCCTGAGACATAAGATGTTAAGTCTCAATACGTTCAGCAGCTACTCTGGCTACAATATTGTGCACCAATTTGTAAATTGGTCGCTATCCAGCCAGACATGAAGATTCTTCCTCTAGCTATATTGCATGAATGTATTCATTGTCAGGTGCATTGTAGAAACCTGATAGTATGAGAACAAAAAATATGTTTCTAATACGTTGTACCACGGTCCTCTTACTTCCATCTCATTTCGCTCCTGATATCAAAGGATTAGGACCAAACTTAGCTCGAGAGTTAGTCTTGTTCCGAACAGGGAGTAGGTATTTTATTGATTGGCTGTCCCATTACCCTTTCACGGGCTTAATGTTTATGCTCAGGTTAATATTTTACGCCCTTTTAGTCCTCCTTTTTTCTAGCTTGAATTATTAATCGCGGCGTTGGATTCTATTTTTGGTGAGGTTTGTGAGCAAAATATTGCGGCGGAGTAATTAATTAGAAACAAATGGGACTGATTTACGTTCAGCTTTTGTGTTTATTTTAATGCTAGCCTTCGGTTTGGTTTATCTTCTATATTTCTGTGTTCAGTTCGTAATTACTAATCATTGATTTTAGATTGTTTCGCATTATTATCATTCATATATATAGGAGTAGGTATATATTATCTGCACTTTGATCTTAGCGATTAATAGGCTTTTCTATTGTCTTCTTACAATACCAAGATGAATAAGTATTACCAATCGGGTATTAAAGTCATTGATTTCATTTTATTTTTCATTACTTTATTTTAGACTAGCTTTTGCCCGCAACTTCGTCTGCGTTATTAACTTTATTTACAATATGTTTTATATTACGTCCTCATTTCTCCCCTAAAACTGAGAAAATTCTAAAACTCCGAATTACGTCACTATTTATTAGTGAGCATCCTGTTGCGCAAATCATGTGGCTACATATATTACTTACTTTATCAACTACGATTTCCCGCTTTAACTCCACTTAAAACATAAAAATCCAAAACCTTACAATTGGTCATTATTTATCTATAATAAGTAAATACTACTAAACATAATAAATTCCTCGCTCAAAAATTTATAATCCCAGAGTTACGCACAATTTTACTTATGAGTATTATTTGCGGGAAACCCATTTATGGATATTTAAAATGAAAGTTGCTTATGCCCGATATTCCAACACAACCTTCCGTCCATTCCTTCCTTTTCCCTGATCCCTCCCGTAAATGTGAAACTCTTACACTCATGAACAACGTACAACATTAGTAAAAAATATTATAAAATATTGCTTTCCCTATCCAGTTCTTGAATTATACCATCAAGCTCAATTTTTAAGGGTTATTTTGTACCCACGGAACACTAAATACTTTTTATAAAATTTCATCCCCTTCGTGCCATTTTTCCAAAATTAGTGCATTCCAATTTCTTGTGTTTATAATAGGTAGCTAAAATACGAATTTTCGTATCAATAACAGCGGTTTCGATTTTACATCAAAATTATAACCCTTATTTTAAGCCCTTTGGGGCTAATTTAAGAAAAAAAGGTATGAAGTTATTATTGTTTAATTGACTACATAAAGTGCCAAGTTTGAAATCTGTAAATTTCACGGTTTCGTTTTTCCATACAACACAATTCCACCCTTTTCACCCCTTTAAGGGTTGAATTTCGGTAAATCCTTCATTAGTGTTGCTCTACATTATGATAGGAAGCCTTGTGTAAAATTTCAAGTTCCTAGCTTCAGTAGTTTCAGCTGTGCGTTGATGCGTCAGTCCGGTTCTACAAAATTTCAACCCTTATTTTAACCCTTTTAGGGTTACATTTAGAAAAAAAAAGTATGCAGCTATGTATGGTTTTGATTGATTAACAAAAGTGCAAAGTTTGACAACTGTGGCTTTAACGGTTTCGATATTCCATACAACCGTTTTTTACCCTTTTCACCCCCTTAGGCGTTGAATTTCCAAAAATCCCTTCGGAGTGCTCACGTACGTCATAATAGGAACCTTTGTGAAAAATTTCACGTTTCTAGCTCCAGTAGTTTCGGCTGTGCGTTGATTAGACAGTCATTGAATCACCCGAAACTCGTAACACTTCAACCTTTATTTTAACCCCTTTATGGCTATTTTCAGACACACAAAGTATCCAATTAGTTTCCTTTTTAAATGACTAACTAAAGTGCCAAGTTTGGCAATTGTAACTTTAAAGGTTTCGATTTTCCATACAACAGTTTTTTACCCTTTTCACCCCCTTAGGGGTTGAATTTCCAAAAATCCCTTCTTAGTGCTCAACTACGCTACAATAGGAACCTTTGTGGAAAATTTCACTATTCTAGCTCCAGTAGTTTCGGCTGTGCGTTGATTAGACAGTCATTTAATCACCCAAAACTCGTAACACTTCAACCCTTATTTTAACCCCTTTTTGGCTACTTTCAGACACACAAAGTATCCAATTAGTTTCCTTTTTAAATGACTAACTAAAGTGCCAAGTTTGGCAATTGTGACTTTAAAGGTTTCGATTTTCGATACAACAGTTTTTTACCCTTTTCACCCCCTTAGGGGTTGAATTTCCAAAAATCCCTTCTTAGTGCTCAACTACGCTACAATAGGAACCTTTGTGGAAAATTTCCCTATTCTAGCTCCAGTAGTTTCGGCTGTGCGTTGATTAGACAGTCATTAAATCACCCGAAACTCGTAACACTTCAACCCTTATTTTAACCCCTTTAGGGTGATCTTTAGAAAAATAAAGTATGCAGTTATTTTTGTCTTTGATTGACTAACTAAAGTGCCAAGTTTGACAGTTGTAACTTTAACGGTTTCGATTTTCCATACAACGGTTTTTTACCCTTTTCACCCTCTTAGGGGTTGAATTTCCAAAAATCCCTTCTTAGTGCTCACTTACGTCATAATAGGAACCTCTGTGGAAAATTTCACGTTCCTAGCTCCAGTAGTTTCGGCTGTGCGTTGATACGTCAGTCAGTCAGTCACCTTCCTCTTTTATATATATAGATTAGGTATACAAATATACAAGTAGCTAAAATGAAAGAAAACAATAACAATATAAAAAGAGTATAATACACAAAATGAGGATTTAGTCAATATTCTATTTCCAATTTATTCTTTTAATTTTCCTTATTTTTTAACAGTTACGTTCCATTATTACTGGCACAAAGGCTCCATTCCAAATTCAAATCTGAAAAAACAATTTTAACACTCGATAACGCAATAAAATAGCGATAAACGGTAATTTGAAACGGCTGACGATATGAGAGGGGACGTAAAAGCCAACAATCTTACTACAATAGAGCAACATCAGTCTAAATGAAGGCTATTGAGATGGAAGGGGATACTTGTTCTATCTAGAACGAGGGTACGTTGAAAAGAAATATATTTTATTTTAGATGTGAGCTGTGGTTTCTTTGTTCTTGATGCTTTGGTTTGAGCTCCAGGGCGCGTATTACTGTACAAAATAACAATATTTCAAGCAGTTACACATAGCTCTAGCCCAATACAAGTATTGTGTTATGGCGTAGAATTTATGAGAAATTTTGGTGTCACAAGACATGAACTCGACAGAAGCACGCGAGTAATACAGACATTTAGCTCACACTAGGTATTCAAGACTTGGCTTCTCGGTATACTGTTAGTATGTTCGCTACTTACAGAGTCATTGCGATCATGAGGTGTTAGCTTTTTTAAAACCATTTAAAACACGCTATTCTCGGGGCTCCTTTGGTTTATGTTTTTAAAAAGGTCGGTTTCACTTAATCGGTCGGGTCGGAAAATTATAATTCATATCTTTCTGTAATATGCATAAAAACCGTGTGTATGTGTGTATTGGCTTAAGTGTCAGTAAAAGCTGCTTTGGAAAAAATACTCTTAACATTATTTATAGACTATTTTCAAACTAATTGTATTTATCCAATGTTTAGTTTTTTTCGCTCAAACTGTACTTAAAAGTCCTTTGAAAGGGACATTCAATAGCAAAAATTGGCTTTAAAACTTATGAATAAGGCCGTAAGTAATTACGTATTAGTTTATGCGTTCTATAACATGGACTTTTTTTGTCAAGAGAAGGTAAAATATAATTCTATAAATAGTGCACAATACGTATCGCCTCTTGAAATCTAAAGTACCTATATATCATTATTTTCATACTAAATTGTCCATTGATCAATAGGATCAGGAAAACAATAATCTATCACCAGTTTTCACTCTGTCATGACAGCATTGTACATTGTCATCAGGTGGTGTTACATTACATTGTCTTGCCTTGCTATTAAAAAAGTTAACATTATACCTGCCAAACATTATTGATGTTCAAAATACTAACAAAAGCTCGTAAAAGCAACGGAAACACTGTAATTGCAAAGACAAATGACAGTGATGAATCAACCATCATAGATCATTATCCAAAAGTATAACGGAACATCAGACGGGTAAAGGATAAATAATTCCGTCTCCAAAATGTCTCGTATGAAACAGTCGTGTTTAACTGAATATTTAATATGAACCTGGGACTGTACGAATGGAACAATGCTTGTGACATTGGAAACGGTGTGTTATTGTAGGCAGTCGCGTCCATACGCTGTTTAAATAACACTGATAGACTCGTAAATGATATTACATTTATATAGGGTAGGGTTAAGCTTTGAAGGACGTCGATAGAAGTACTTATGTTATAATAATAAAAATCTAGGTTGTAGATATGAACTAGTGGTAGTAGTACTCTATTTTTTTATAGCAATCAATGACGAGACGAGCTTACCATTCGCCTGATGGTAAGCGATACAACTGAATTAAACCATACATCATGAATTACAAAGCACTGCTTAGTAATTCACTGTGCTCGCCATCCTGAGACATAATATGTTAAGTCTCAATATCTGTATCTGTATCAACCCATATACGTTCCACTGCAGGGCACGGGCCTACTCTACAATCGACAGTACGATTGAGAGTGGTTAGGCCATATAGTCCACCGCGCTGGCCATGTACGGATTGGCGGACTTACATACCTTAGAAATTCTTATAAATCTCTAAGGTATGCAGGTTTCTTCACGATGTTTTCCTTCACCGTTTTAGTGCGTTTTAGTAGTAAAATTACTATTTTAAAGAGTTTTGGCCTTAAAATTCTGTTTTTCATCAATTAACTGGAATTTCCAGGCCTCTTCTTCTTATATTGCATGCAAAGTTTTCCGTAGTTGAATATACAAATTACACCGGACCTTCAACGTCCTTTAAAGCTGACCCGACTGTTGATTTAACTCGCAGTAATTGCTCCCGGGTTTACACCATATTCCTTGCGTAATACTTACTAGTTGAGTATGTATTCATATGCCTCTGAGCCGGACGAGAAATGTATTTGCTTCCATGTTATTAATTAAAACCCGGTACTACGCGATTTTAATAATGTTTAATATTAAAAGCTTCCGAGAATGTAATAAGGGAAATGATATTTGTTTGCCATGTTATGGATCGGAAGCGTATGTATGTCAGTGTCGCTTTTATGGTAGTATTTTTTTATGTACATCATAAGGGGCATACCACGTAGGTATATATTTGTATTTTCTCTTGTCCTGTATTACTAAAGCAGCATACTCATTTTAGAGTGGTATCACATTACATTAAACTTGATTGTAATAAGCAATACCAAAGTAAGAGCGAAGTCGGACGTTGAAGTGAGTCAATAATAAGACACTGAAGCGGCCGTGTCACCTGAGTGAAGCCCACTTTGGTACAGACGTGACGAGACAACGAAATCGGACTCCTTTTAATTCGCAAGCTACCAATAAAACAGCCATTTTTACAAATATAACGATCTTTAGGCAGTAATTCATCTCGTTTGAAGTAAGTTCAGAGCTCGAGAGGTCAAAGGGAATAATGAATTTTCTGTCAAGAACGCTGCGGACGGCGGCCCGAGGGTTTCTTTTAAGTTTAGTAATTTTATCAACCTTTTTTTGTCTTTGTTTAGTTTGCCATTGTGGCTGTCGAGCCTTCAGTTGTACGCTTTGATACATTTTTCTGGAAAGTTGAAAATTTTATGCGCCTCGTTATTTGTTTTGGGTTTGTTCATATTCATGTTTTGTTGTAACGAGATACTTAATAGTTCTTTATGTCCTGGATCTCATTTACGCTTGGGGTTATCTGGGTCCATACCGTCTATTTTTATGAATTTTATATGATGCAGTGTTTTTTAAACATGATTGTGTTCCGGTTTGAAGGTATTAGTGGTTAATGTATATAAATATTGAGTAGCTTAATGTGTTTTTATGCACAATACTCAATAACAGATTTAGCTATTCTTGGTGTCAAAATGTTTCTGTACCTGTATTAGCTTTTATACTTACCATTACAGGGCTCGAGCTTCCTTTACAATCGAGAGAACGATAGAAAGGGGCTAGGTCATATAGTCACCATACAGGCGTAGTGAAGGTTGGTGGAGTTTAAATACACTATACATTCATACAAATGGCTATGGTACCCAGGTTTCCTCATATTTGGCTCGAATAATAGTTTATAATAGTTCAAATTAAGTTATTAAAAAAGAAAAAAGTAAAGTAGAAAATAATAATGAAATTATTGTATGTATGAATTTCTCAATAGAGCTACGACGGTCAAGTTGATACTTCTGCTGTGAGTCATAACTACAAGATTGCAAACAAATTATAAAAGCGGTAGAATAGGATGGGACGGACTGGGACGGGACACGGAGGAAAGTAAAGTGGTATTTAGTTTGAGTTCAGGAATATAAAAGATTGAATAGGAATTAAGATGTCTGATGTTAAGTGAAATCAAAACATATCTGCATCTAGAAATATCGATAGAAAATTATTTAAATTAAATATTTTTTTTAAATACCGGGTAGGCAGCTCTATACAATTTGCTATTTAAAATGGTACACAGAGCAGCGGACACAGTAACAAACGATAATAATAATAATTAAGTACATCTATCACTTACCGGAATCTCGCTCCTGAAGCTGGCTGGGCGACGGATACGCCGACAAAAACAATTATTGTTATAGCACACCACATCACTTTCACAATATAGTCAACAAAACAATTTATATTAGTCAAGAACTTTAGCGCACTAACGGAGCAATCGTCCTGCTTGTGCAAGCTATCACGAGAAACTGAACTATCAGTTCAGCTATTTGACACAAGAAAATTTCAACTACCCTCCACCAGATTATATTTTTTTTTTTATAAAAAATGAAAGATTGTGAATATGACGGTTGAACAAAAGTGACTATTTTTAATAAATCTCTTGTTTATATTTGTATTTTCTTTTGTATATTAGACAGTTTAAACCATTATGTTACCGTGATAAAGCTTCTGCGATTCTTGGGTTATTAAACTATTTGACCAACAATTAAATTGAGTTTTTTTCTCAAAATTTTAATTCAAACTAGACATTCTGTATAGAAATTATAATTTTATAACAATACATTCCAAATTCGTATGCACACATACGAAGAAAAATATACTACATTTAAAAAATATTGTTATATACATAAACTCACGCCTTTTTCCCAGGAGGGGTAGGCAGAGGTGCCAGGACACCCACATTTCGCCAGTATGTTCCGTCCCACGATGTGATAGGTGGCGAGCCTATCGCCATATCGGGCACAAATTCCTGACTCCGGGCTGATAATGAATAGAAAAATCTAATATAACTTTGCCCGACTCGGGATTCGAACCCGAGACCTCAGCTTTGCAAGCGTACCTTGGTACAACTACGCCACCGAGGCAGTCAATATTCTTGCTTGTTCTAATAAATTAAAATAAGTATAAATACATGTGTTGCTAAGCGGATAAATCGAGAATGGCTAAAAAAGATTATCATATTATTGAAAGAAAAAAAATTATTTACAAAAATACAAGGTGACTGACAGGTTGGCAGTTTTGGTGTGATCCATACAAAATTGCAAAAATCAATTGAAAGTAATATTTTAGTTTGGTGTGCATACAATTACTATAACAAACACATGTAGTATATTGACTTCTCATTAATTTAGTGATATATATGATTACATAATTTCTCATATTCAGGTGTAGCAGGAGCTAAAATATTGATATTATAACAATAGTCAATATGCTTTAGTCGATGAGTCGTGTGATCCAATCAACTGATTGTCATTTAATCAATTAATGTGACTGAGTGGGTTCGGAATTTCCTGTCATTATTAAGTTGACTTTGACGTAACTTCCAAGTATAATAATTTGGGTCGTACATTTAAGAAACCTTGTATTGGTTTGACAAAGTTAACTGGCCAACTCATATGAGTATTTTAGAAGTATTTTAGTATTAGTATCTAATCTAATATATTAACGTTAATGTCATTACTGAGAATCAAAATCAAGGTCCTATGAGTTACAATTAATATCCAGGGCACATCTCTGATTTTTCGTGTTCTATATGTATTGATAGTTAATCACCACGCACTAAAACGGTGAAGGAAAACATCGGGAGGAAACCTACATACCATAGCGATTTACAAGAATTTATATGATATGTAAAGTCCGCTATCCCGCATTAGGCCAGCGTGGTGAACTATGTAGCCTAACCACTTTCAATCGTACTCTCGATTATAAAGGAAGCCCGTGCCCTGTAGTGCGGCGTATATGGGCTGATACAGAATACTCGTAGAATGTATACCGACGATTCCAGCAATTTCAAAGTAACAATTAATTCTACACCACAATAATTCTAGTCTACTTAAAGTTTAATTATGCAAATATCTACAAGTAAGTACCCGCAGTACTTCGCACACAATCAGATGCTTCCTCCAATTTAACTTGGCCCAACTTGGCCGAAAGTAGTTTAGATTCAGTGGAGCTGTTTTAACGCTTAGTAACTTACTCCTGTCCACTTGTTGATATGGGTCATCCATTTGTATTCTGCCTGTTCTCTCCGTACAAACGGTATGTATGAGACGGGGTTAAATGAACCAAATTGGTGGTCTTGTTTGAAGATTAAAATGGTTATGTTATTGTTTTTTATCCCGGAATTTACAAAAAAATACATTGTGACACAAGTGTACAAAAAGCTGGCAGCGTTGCTAAATGCGTTTCAATGGTGGTAGGTCTCTCATATGTGAGAGGCCGTTTGGGTAGGTACCTCAGAAATTTCTATTTCTCAAGTCAAACAGCAGTGTAAAAGCACTATTCCGTTTGAAGTACATTGTAGCCGGAATAACTATTACACATATTGAGACTTAACATCGTATGTCTCAGGATGACGAGCGCAATGGAATGCCTGGCGCATTGCTTTTGTAATTCATGGTGTTGTTTGGTTTTGCTACTGTCCATTAGTGGTCCTATCGGTTACCATCAGGCGAATGGCAGGTTCGTCTCGCCATTCACTGTAATAAAAAAGAGTGATTTTTGATATTCAGAACGCATAGAGCGTTGCCAAATGCGTTTTAAGTACTATTCGTTTCAATTTCTATGAAAATCAAGGTCCGCTTATAATTTGCGAATTACTTTTTAATATCATTCCTATCATTCTCAGCTTCCGAAAGTCCAGTACTGACCACAAGCCTCCTCAAAACATTCCACGTTAACACAATGTTATTTATTTACTCAGAGCCATGCCCACATTTCACCTGTATCTCGACATCCCGGCGTGTTATGTTTAATTTACTAATGTTTGCCCAACACTAAGAAACGGAGGTCTTGTACAAATACGGTATAATTGTATTAGTGTTATTGAAGCTCAATTAATTCACTCTATTGCGATAATTACGATCAATACGCAGATGCACTTGATAGTCGGTCGTGGGCTGAATCTCAATTACCTGCTGACAGTAGGCAAATTGCGTATGTTTGTATTAAATTGGATGTTACGGAGCAATATTTGGTATCTGATTTGTGCGGATAAACTGGCTTTCTATGCTATTAACGCTGCGGGCTGAATTCCCGTACTGATAATAATGCAAACACTTACAAACTTATTCATAGACATTTCTAAAACCTATTTTAGTTATCGAATCGGCTTAAGGATTTTTTGGTGTAGGAAGTATATTTTAGTTGTTGTTTTTTAGTTACGCCACATGCACAATATTCTTTTAATCTTATTCCCTAGATACTTATTGTTTTAGTTGATCCTATTATATTAAATTTTATTGTGATATTTTTATTTAATTTTAAATAGTAAGTGTACCTTTCTCTAAACCAAATAAACGTTTATTATTATTATTATAAATTGTTTGTCTTCTTCGCTCGAACTGAATTCAAAAGTCGTTTGAAAGGGAGGGAAAACATTCGATGACTAGAATAGGTTTTAAAACTATTTTAAAGTTACTGATTAAAAACTTGACTTCATAATATCAAAACTCTATGCCCTGTACCGTAATATGTCAATTCTTATATTATGTCAATTATTAAATATGTCAATTCTTATCTAGAGTTTGATGAAAAGGGCTCAAGTAACGGTCCAACTATCTGGCTTCTTACGGGTTGAATAACTTCACATACCTACTGGAAAATTTCTTGTGAAGGATATTACAGGGTTATCCACTATGTTGATTATCACCGTTGTAAATGTAAATTGAATATTAAGTGGCTCCAAAAAAATGTTATTTGTAAATTCTGTTATTAGACTTACCTCAAGTTTGATTAAACCCGTGTCCATTAATCCATATTCGGCAAGGGCGAATCCAGGGGTGAGGTCATGGGGGTCATGACCCCCCCCTGGGCTGGCTCCAGATTGACATAATGTATTTATTATACTGTTGACAAAATTTATAGTCACAATTAATTCTTTGTTCATCGATAAATAAATTAAAAAAGAGTGTGTGTGTGTTCACGAATAACGGCTGCAACAAACTTTAAAAAAATATTATTACGAATTTGAATATTGAAATCGTACTCTATGACTCCCCCTGGCGTAAAATACCTATATGACCCCCCCCCCCCCTTGGCGTAAAAGCTGGATCCGCCCTTGATATTCGGGCTTAGTCGAAGGAAACGTATGATATAAAATGTTTATTTGCATATTGTTGTGTCATGATGTAGTTTATGGCGATGCTGGCAAAAGGGTTGTGGTATTAACTTCATAAACGTTCTTGCTGTTATAAAGTGTATATGACTTGAGTGGGTCAATTTCATCTTTTATGTTCTAAAGTAGGGTTAATTCACGCCTGGAATACAGCAGTGAAACCGCCAATTTTTAAATAGTATTACTAGAAAATGGTCATTTAATACAGTGTGGTCGTGGTACTGTTTCATCCATGATCCCCAGTTTTAACAATATCCAACCACATGTTAATATAATTATACTGGTGGTAAGTCTCTCATATGTGAGAGGCCATCTGGGTGGGTACCACCGCAGTGTCTATTACTTCCGTCAAACAGCAGTGTAAACGCACTGTTGTGTTTTGGATTGAAGGGCATTGTAGCCAGAGTAACTACTGGACATATTGAGACTTAATATCTTATGTCTCAGAATGGCGAGCGCAGTGGAATGCCAAGCATTGCTCTGTAATTCAAGGTGTTGTTTGGTTTTGCTACTGTTCATGGGCGGTCGTATCGCTTACCATCGGACGGCATGCTCGTCTCGCCATTCATAGCAATAAAAATAAAATAAAATAATAAAAAAAAATATGATACCGTGTCCAAAACTGGATACATAGAGTCTGTATCTAAAACGTGACATACTTGCGTGGGTCACCATGTCGGTTTTTCTATATTTGTGTACAGCGTTCGCTTTTTAAAGGTTACGAATATCTTTTCATTCTGGTTGTTGTCAAGACTAGTTAAAACTACTAACTAGGTGGGTTGTGTACTGAATATTTATTTTATAAAGTTAAGAATACTTTGTTTATTAATAAAAAAAAACTCTCTCGCTGCAGATAATATCTTCTTTGCATATGTCTATTCCAAAAAAAATGTCTTGAGTCTAAAGACAGTAATACGTATTTTTTTATAGTTCCTTTTGTGTGCATATAAATAAATAATATATGTAAGTAGTATCATAAGCCAAAACTTTCACATTCGTATGCAAAACATGGGCCGTATACAAAATCACCTTTGTACACCTCCCCAAAGATACAAAAGTTACAAACAGGGTCTACAACGTATTGCAATATTTATGAGGTTGCCATAAACAGCCGAATTTTAGCAGGGATATCTAGATGTCGGCCTACATTCCATATTATGTATGCTCTACCTTCAAAATTACCCTAAATATACTTTATGGTACATGAGATAATGTTAGGCGAGTATGGAACTAAAGTTTATTACTGTATACATTATTTGGTATTATAGTCATTTGTTTTGTATTTTGTAATTAATATAAGCCGAATTGCAGCGCACGGACATCCTCTAAGATAGCGTTGTGTTTAGTTACAATTCGTAATAGATGGGTAGTACTGTTATACGATATTACTATACGAAATCGAAATAAACATTAAAAATATAATTTATTAGTTTTTTCGTACTGTGGATGGACTAATTTATTGTTGTACTGGTAATTTAAATAACACACTGTAGCAGTAATAAATGGTCTGCAAATTATATATTATTATTGTGCTTGTTTGACAGCCTCCGTGGCGCAGTTGGTTAGATGCCGCCTGTGAAACGAGAGGCCGCGGGTTCGATCCCCGCACCGAGAGAAATGTTTGTGTGGCCCACAAATATTTCTTCCGGGTCTGGGTGTTTGTGAGACCGAAAAGTCTCTCGTAGTTCCTGATACCCACGACACAAGACTCGATCTTAGTGTGGGGTCAGGACTATGTATGTGACTGTTGGGTGTTATTTATTTATTTATTTATTGTACACAAAAAGACGTGTATGAGTTGATAATTAGAATATACGGAATTTATTTACGGATGTTTTAATCTAACGTAATTCCACGCTAATTATACCAGCAGAACTTTAGTTTGAACAACACGTGACAGGTAGTAGAAATGCAATGATGTTTATTGTTTTTTGCATTGCGCAATTATCAAACATAGAACTATTAAAATGGCAAATATAAATGAAATGATTATTTTTCTAATTGAGCTTCGGAATGCTCTACATCCTGTATTTATTGAAATATATCTTCAAAATAAAAATATACGATTGAACGTTTACATTAGCGAGGTATTGGATTTAGTTGCCAATTCAAACTCAGCGATTCATGCCAACGTCTCAGGTAGCCATTTAACATATTAAATATTCTGGAGCACGTATTTAGTGGGTCCTTTCGTAATCACATTTGGAAACCTCACATGTCGTATTAAATCACAATGGATATGGATTTACGATGCGGGTATTGAAGGAATATCAAGAGGTCTGTCACAAAAGCCAGATCCCAAATCATCATTTTCAATTAATGTATATACTATAATACGAATTGTAAGTCATAGCCCAGATATGCAATAATGGTTAGACATTACACATGAATTCTTCGGTCATAAATTTGTATAGATATTTTGTAAAATATAATTTTGTACGTAGATATATGTTTATTTTATTTTACCAGAACGTAGATTATATTTTACAAGAACTAACATATTCATTTGTTATGCTCTTCATTATATTTTTTTAGTCAATCTAATATCTTCCAAAATACATTACAAATATACAAACATTTGTGATTTTTTGTTATAAAGTGCTTTAAAGAATATGCACGGCGAAAATATAACTCACGGATAAATGACATTTATAAAAAAACAAATAGGAATCCTTTTACGAAAATGCTTCTAGTAAGACGAATATACTATTTTCAATGAGAAAATATTCATAGACCGATGGCAATATCTAAATCCGTTTATACAGCAACGTACAATATTCTCTTTGACATAGTTACGAAGAATGACTATCGTTGGATTTTCTGCTGAAAATTCTTTTTTTTGTTTTATTCGCGAAACTAAAATAGAATTGAAATGTTTGCGTTATAATATTAAGATTTATTTGATCCCTGCATTTTGGAAAACAGATTGGTTGGTTTGAAGAAGAGTATGTTTCACATTTATAATGTTGAGATTTTAAGACTCTGGCAATTTATTTGTAAGATTTTTTATTTTCAATTTTACTATTATTGTTGTTGGTATTAAGCAGGTTTTTTCTTTATTATAAAAACATAAGCTATAGGAGACAAGTATTATGTTAGTTTTTATTTTGTAGGTGTTTATCAATACACACCCAAGAGACATACACATGCCGCAATGTCACATCTCATAATACTATTTCACCGTTCTTCTTTCACCTTAATAGTCAATATAATAAAATTAGTAAGTAGTAGCTGGATGCAGGCCGTTTACAACAGGTCCCTGTCACACACGTTCTCTTAAAGTTCTTGGAGGAAGCCTATGCTAGACGTGAAGTCCATTCTTATAGTTGAAGACGATGACAGTCATTTGTTTTTTTCGTACTATGTTTATAAAGAAAAAAAGTTGCTTGTTCTCTTTTATTCTTGCTTTAAAAAATCCTTATTAAAGTTTGCTTTGTGACTTTTAGTAAAAGATATTCCTGTGGTCATATAAACCCTTTGAACGCGTTGGTAACAATTAGTCAGTGTTTCATTGCGGGTTTTACGATAATGAGTGAAAGCTAGCCGTGTGGGGATTAATTTAAAGTATGGTCCATTATCGAATTTCTCTCAATTAATTTAATAAAGCACTCTCGATGTTATCGAGTGCTGACCTTCCAGCGACTGTGTTATTGATTTTGTTATAGCACTAGAATTATAATAATGAGTGTAGATTTATCTCGAGTAATGGGAATTTAATGGAAAGATAATGAATAGCGATAGGACGGTAGTAGTGCGCTTTTCCATGTAGTTAAAAAGATGTGCACAAATTAATATTTTATAAAAATTCTGAGTGTTTCTATAAATTAAAGATGGAGTTTAATGACTGTCTGATTGTGAAGTCCCTTTCGTAATATCATAATTGATCATTGAAAGAATCAAAGGTTGATAATAATTATGAATATTTTATTGTGTATAGAATATATCTTCGGAAGATTAAAATGCGACAGAGCAGTTTGGAATTATTAATTTAATCAATCAAAGTACCCTCTAAAGAAAGTACCCTAAAGAGAGTAGAGTACCCTCTAGACCACATTCCGCTTATTATCAGGTTTGGAAGTGACTATATGTTGCCAATAAAAAAAATATGTATTATTTTTATCGTGACAAAGTATTTGCTATTAGAGAGGATAGTCCATTCATTCTATCCAGGGTAATAATTAAGTCACAATTGCGTCTTGTCTTAGCATTAATCTAGGCCTAGACTAATTTGGCTGTTTGTCAAACACTGCTGACTGTTGTAAGTAGAGGCGATTAGGCGGCGATGGATCTATAGATACACTGCCGTTATCTGAAAGTAAATCAAATGGATTGGGATACGAATTTCTATAGAATATAGGTTAGGTAGGTTTTAAGAATGTGTAGTCTGTGATTGAATATTTATTATCTTCGATAGTCGGGAAATTATAGTTGTTTTTAATGTTTATACGTCAGAAAATATACATATTAAGCCACAAATATTTCTTTCGGGTCTGGGTGTTTGTGAGACCGAAAAGTCTCTCGTAGCTCGTGATATCCACGACACAAGACTCGATCATAGTGTCAGGTCAGGACTATGTATGTGACTGTCGGGTGTTATTTATTTATTTGTTGATAATGTGGTTGTCTTCGCCCACTTTTCATCTGGCATAGGACACGCGTGCCCACCCCATCTTTACTTAAGAGGTGTTATATTTAGATCATGGGAGCTAAATCTCTATTAACCTTCCCATTTCCTTGATCCTTCAGAGTTGGCAAAGCATGTGTTATTCTTTAGGTACTGTAGGAGATTATATGTATAGGCGATGACTTAAAGAAAAAATATATTTCCAAATAAAGAGATCTAATTACGTATGAGCATGAGTTTTTTTATATAAATTGGACTGTAGCTTCTGCGCAAGTTATGGATGAGTGTTCAAAGTTTCTTTAAAATTCATTTCAAAATGATTTACTGAAGCAGCTCATACAAATTCCAAACATACAGAATAAGCCGATAAATAAATAAGCACATTGGCTTCACAATACAATAATTTATTTCATTGTTGGATTGAATATAAGCTTCCTTTAGTGTGGAGTAAATCACGTTCCAAGACGGGTTTAGCAAAAAGAAACCATTACTGAAATGGAGGGACGAGTCATACAAACCAATGCTGTACGTTTTCCTCAGTTTATTAGTTATATCTGGGTAAGTGAACCCTTGGAATTGCGAGTAATATAGTGCTGAAGGCAAATGATTTCCGAATATATTCCATAAGAAAAGTATTTTGTGGGGATTTTACAGCTTTGGTTTGTTTCGGTCGGAATCTTTCGAAAGTAGGAGAGAATTTTGGTCGTGTTTTAAAAATTAAACTAATAACGAACTAAGTCAAAGAAAGTTATAAAAATTATTATAATTATCAAATGTTTTGTCTTTTTTGCTTAAACTGATTCACAAGTAAAAATATTAAGAAAGTCATCATGCATTTCCCGACTTAAGAATCAGACACGACAATTTATAGTGCAATACGCTACAACTTGACCAATGTGGTGACAATTACACAATTATAAAACAATAAAACCTACATATGTACATGCATAAACTCACGAATTTCTCCCCGAAGGTGCTGGCAGAGGTGCAACCAGGACACCCACATTTCGCCTTGTATGTTCCGTCCCACGATGTGATAGGAGACGAGCTTATCGCCATTCGGGATTCGAACCCGTGACCTCTATTTTGTATCCGTATTGTTGTACAACCAAGGCAGACAATAAAACCTATGACGGAGTAACTATTTTCAGGCTGTAAATGTACGTCCAAAATTAGTAAGCGTAGTCTAATCGACAAATTTTAGACTTTCATTTTCATTGATTGCTATTTAAGTGGTTAGGCGGACTTGTTAATGGTTATTGATCTAAAATGACTATGTGGACTTCCACATTATATTTTAGAGTTATTTTTATTATTTTTGTGAACTAAACATGATGTACTCAACGGCATTAGGTCAGTACAGTGGACATTAGTCTACAAGTTTTTTAATGACGTTAACTTCAGTTTGTTCGTAAAATCATAAGCTAGGAGACTGTCCCGCCCTCACACCCACCACTGTAACTCCTGTAAGCCAGGATCAACAGTGTCATGCAATGTAATGACACCGAGCATTGAAGCTCGGCGAGAAAATCATAAGCTAAATAGATACAAACATGACGCTCCATACATATATTTTTAGGTTCCCTAAAATTTATTTTCCCATCCACCTAGCTAAAATCCATCAAAACTTTATAAATATTACGTAGCTCTATGTAAAAGTTAGTCACTTCTGCTTTGAACTTTGTCAAACTTGATGTGCGATCCATTTGAGATCTTCTTTCTACACGAAAATCGTTTTAGGCTGTAATAAAAAGAATTTACCCGAAAATATGAGTAATGTTATGTGACAGTAATAGTGCAGGTGTATTCTTGTAGAATAATTTTGTTCCAAATAATATATTTTAAACATATTACTTAATACTTATAAATCGTATTTATTTTAGTAAAGTAAAGAAGATGTTTTTTTTTATTTCAGCACATGTTGTTAATTGGGACATGTCCTTTCTCTACTCTACATAATACTTACGGAGTTAGGTTACTATGAATCGGTTAGAATGCAAGCTTTTTGGAGTAGTCTTTAAACCTTTTTAAGTGTTTTTGAATTCAATTTATAATGATGAAATGACTTTACTGCCCGAGATTTTGGTTTGCTTCAAATCGAATAAGAGTAAAAATAGCGTATGAAAGCTGCAGCTATTTCTAAAATTTCTGCTCCAGCGGAACTGTAACGCATAAAATAAGCATTTTTTCATCGCCAAACTTTGCAATTTCAGTTTAGTTCGACAGTTTGTTGGCGTAGTTAGCGAGGGCGTTTTTCACCGGTTTTTGTTAGAAAACGCCTCGCACGCTTTTCATATGCATAGTCAATCGGTTCGTGGATATGAGTGCGACTTTTAATCGATCCCGATTTGCATGCCGTTTTAACGATTCCTGGTTTTATTTCTGAATATGTATCGCTTCGCTTTTATGTTTTTAAAACCATAAAAAATGATATGTTCAATATGTTATCGATATTTACAATGCTATTTGCAGTGTTTTGAGAAACGCCAGTAAATAGTAACAATATAATGATTATTGACTATTAAATTTCGTATTTATCTTGCAAAATATTAACTCGTGGTAGGTCGCTCATATGGTAGAGGCCGCCTGGGTGTGTAGCAGTTTAAATGCAGTGTTGTGTTTCGAATTAAAGGACATTGAAGCCAGAGTAACTACTGGACATATTGAGACTTAACATCTTATGTCTCAGGATGGCGAGCGCAGTGGAATGCGAATTATTCAAGGTGTTGTTTGGTTTTACTACTGTTCATGAGCAGTCGTATCGCTTACCATCAGGCGAACGGCATGCTCGTCCCGCCATTCATAGCAATAACAAAATATCCCCATTCCATGATACTTAACCAAATTACTATGAGTAATAACTCTTCTATTTGTCGATATTTGGAAATAGCTTAAAAATAAAATTAATGTACTTACGGTCGGGTTACTGGATGCGTCTTTGAAACTGGAACCATTAGTTTGTATTCTTTCATTTAATATATAGTTAGATAATCGTAAATACTATAAATATTTGTTTCAATGTTTTGTAAGATTGTAATGTCTCTCGTAGTTTTAAATTCTATTTTAGGTTCAAGCCACGACTTTTTGTGCGACTGTAGGATTTATTTATTTATTACAGCCAAATCCCAATTGATTCCTGTCACAATTTCACCAGCACACATTGAAACTTGTTTAGGAAAATTCAGTGAACAAGAAATCTCCTTTTTTATGTAAAATAACTTTTTATGTGGGTCAAGCCGGCTCCGTCCGGGCGAGTGACAAAAGTCTCAACAGAATTAGAGTTATACAAACAAGATCCGCCGATGTCATGGGCGGACGAAGTTACATTTGTATTTAAACTTGCAAGGTTACTAGGGTAGTATTTTAATGAGTTTGTGGATTTTCCAGTGTGAGTGGGCGTGGCTTTTGTTTTCAATACAGTTTTTGCAATTGCTTTACTATGCATAACTTGGACTTGGCAGAATGAAAAATTCTAAGATGTCAAGTAATGGAGAAATGGTTGTATTTGAAAGAATAATATTTGTAAAATAATTGGGATATTTGATTACTTGTCTAGCTATCTTATTTTCTAATATTGTAGGTATTAATTGGGTCAATGTAAAAATCAAAAGTAGAGTAAAAAAAAATATTATTCGAGCAGGTGAATATCATATAGGTATGCCTAAAGAACGTTTTAACACTCATCTGGTAAATTTAATAATAGTTATGTCTAGTAATGCCATATTTTCATTCGTCTGCTCGATATTTATAAAATGAAAACGTATTTTTCTCTTTAAAGTGAATTCCTACGTCATTATTATTTTACATGGTATGTTTTTTTTATTTTTTTTTGCCATCTCGTGTCCCAAAAAGGACATTATGTTGTTCAACACGATAAAGAACCCATTAAAATTCATTTCAAGGAATTATGCAAATGAGATTGTAAGCGCTCGCTAACAAGATAGGACGGTCTCAAAGATTGTTACTAAACTCAATTGAGCCCGCCTGTTGCTCTCCTTTGTACCTGCGAACGAAATATATGGGCGCTTCGAACACGACTGTGTATTGTAAAACAAAATACAACACTGTCGAGTCTAAACTTTTATATTTTAAAACTACGACTCAATTTTATTAGCTTGCATATTACATTATTATTACTTTTAATTCTGTATTAACACGTAACGTCCTACTGCAGGACACAAGTACAAGCATTCATTATCCCTTTATAAGGACAACTTTGGGCGTTTATCTAGGTGGCTAGATGATTTGATAAAGATCACTGGAGGTCGCTTTGAAATTAATGTGAGAGGCCTATGTTTATAAGTGATAATCCTGTGACTAATGATGATGATATGATTTACTGGTCACAAATAAAACTAGAAATTTGAATAGCGGTGTAATTGTTGATCTATCTGAACGAACATAAAAAGACACCCTTAGTTCTAGTAAAACTTAAAATCTATAATTTTCAAATAATACGTAGTCTTACAAATTTAATTTAAAATTGTTTTATCAAGCAACACTATTAGGAAACTCAATTCCATTGTTAGGACGTCCGGTTCGCCGATACATCTCGAGCTCCACGTATCTGTAAGCTCCAGAGATTGCAGCACTAATCATTTCTAGATTAACCACGTCTCCAACTGCTTTGTTGCGGGATTAGGAAAACGTATCGGTGTAATGCATTTCACGGTTTAATCAATCCGATCAGTATGAATTGAAACACAGATTATTATTTAGATTTATTTTTTCAACCTAACATCGTAGTAACTTTCGTAACTTGACAGATCACCAGCTAAGATAACAGGTGTACTCAACTATGAACATTGTTCATACCCCTTAAAAAATATCATACAATCAGTACCGACAAAACAATTATTCATCATTATCACGAAGTTTTACTCTTTATCACGAAAACACTAGGTATACTTAAAGTTACTAAATTCACTTTAGACAATCGAATGAAAACACAAAATACAAGAACTGACCCATGTCTATTACACAACGCTTCTATTGTTGCTACTGATTAAATCTTCAATCGATAGTATTTTAAGTTAATAGTATAGATTAGGTACAGTTGGAAGACATTTTAATCAAAAGATAGCATCTAATGGAAGGAAAAGCGTACACATAAAAAGAAAATTCGAAATGTCATAAATTTCAATAAAACACCAAATAGCTAAGTGTAAAAGAGATACCAAAGCAATAATAAATCGTGAAGTCCATAATGCAGTTTTTTATTGGATACAAAACAATACATTAACGTTTGTTTTCGGAATGATTAAGTTTATACTGTCCTGCGGGGCGACTGTCTTACGTTACAAACTTTTACACATGACCGTACAACGAAAACTTAATAAAGTCTCAACAAGAATAATTTATGTGTCTACCCTCAACTCCTACAGTATACATTTAATTTCAGAGTCTAACCACATTCAATTCGACAAGCTAACACGTTAGAAATAGGAAAGGCACAGTCGAAGTATAAAATTTATTGCTGACTCCCCTAACTAGGTGTGCTTTATCATCGCAACTGGAATTTCATAATCACGTTTGAGTTTAACAGTTATGTTTTTAACAATACTGCTTGCACAAAGGATGTTTTGGCCGAGTTCGCCGTGATTTTTGACGTCCTCAATGAATAAATGAAGAAACAGGAAACTTTCAAAGACAAGCGACTAGATGAACTCATTATTTTAAATATGCTTATAAAAGTTCGCTTAATTTAAAGGGTTTTGTAGATTTGGCACGGCTAGTGACAGATTGCAACACGTATAAATTAGACATTATTTATTCTAAAATATGTTCAAATCTCTAAAATAGACAGTAAAGTCTAGTAGCTGTTCGGTTATGCGATGTCGTAAGTCACACGTCTACATTAATATTCTACTGTTTCTAATCCTTATGTGCGTATTGCCTGTTTCACTTCTAAGTTACGTTATGACTCTGTAAGAAAATAGGATTTATTTATTTAGAAAATATTATATTTCATCTTAAGAGAGAACAATTCTCAATTCACGAACGATTGGTTCCGTTTAACTAACAATTAGATTGACAAAGTTCTAGCTAATAATAAATCGCTACGAGGCTACGGTAGTCGTTGACTAAAATTTCATCTGAATTTATAATAACTAAGTACACACATCGAAACATAACTCTAGGCTGCACATATCGTTGGATTACAAACTGTATACATAAATACTAAAATTCAATGATCCGAAACCCGTCCTTAATGTATAAATAAAATCTAACATTTAAATTGACACACAACTTTAAACAAGAGCACAACTGCACAACAAACATAAACTAGAACATTACTTAACGGCTATAAACCAATTCTTCGTTGAGGTTTTGGAAATTCTCTCAGTACGAGTAAACTATGTAATTACAAATAATCAATAATACAATACAATAACAGCAAGCACCATACTAATAATAAAATTACGAAGTGAACTTTAGCTTTCGTAGAAAACATCCCACCACAACAAATTGACTAGTTCTAACTCCTATCTACACAATTTTATACACCTTAGTTTAGATTAAATTTATTAAAGTCTCTTGATGAAGTTGTTGAACCGGCCGCAACTGTAGAGGGTTAGTTAGGATGCGCGAAGGTAAAAACTAGAAAACATTCCACTTAAAACTTCAAATGTCCACACACAATTGTCGGTTGAAACAAGAATGCATCACTGAAACGTAGAATATGCAAACAACACAGTAAATAGTTCAATAATATTACTGCGGCATTATTGTGCAACCGAGTTCAATCTTTCACTATTCCTTGAGCAGACAAGACCTTATAGCTTATAGAGATAGGATCGCAGAGAGACGGGGGCGAGGGTACATCCGGACGACACTCTGAGTGTCGTTTAGATGTAGACTTCGTGGTGTTGCTGCGGCCGGCTTCGCCTGGACTAGGAACCACGTTCCGACAATTCTACAGCATCCTCCGTTTCTGGTTTAGTAGAATCCATCTTTCGCCTCTCCGCTATCACTATTCTTATCTTTTCTTCCTCGCTGATTGGAAGATCTGATGATTCAGGAGTCAATTGATTCGGAGATCGCAGGGACAGATGGCTCGCATCGCTGGCACCCGCCGATTCTGTCGACAGTCTTCTTTTCGCACCGCTTAGTCTTAAGCTCGCTCTAGTGGAGGGCACGGCGAGTAGCGCAGGGCGGAGTAGCCTGGCTTCTTCGCCTCTCAAGGAGTTTCGTTTATCGACGCGCTGTCTCCTGTTTTGCGCGAAGGAGTCCCGCCGGGGCGGGCTGCCCGGTTCGAGTTCGTCGATGTCGTCAGCGTCGATGAACCGAGCGTCTTCTTCGTAGAGCGCGGCCGGCGCGTCCGAGGTGAAGTCCTGCCGACGCCGCCCGAAGGCGTGGGGTGATAAGGACGCTCTTCTCGGAGGTAGTGCGCTCGGTAACAAAGCGTGGTGCGAGTGCAGCGTGCGCCTGCGCCGTGCGGGGGATGGTATGGGCGGCTTTGGTTCGCTGTACGTGAAGTTAGCTGGGAGGGAGGGTACCTTGTTCAGCGGCCGCGGTGGACTCATACACTGTTCCAGCGCTCGGCACAGAGCTCTGTCCTCCTCGTCGTCTGCTTCTCTTTCTAACTCACGCTCTAATTCAACGTCCATGTCGATTTCGTCCTCCATTTGTTTGTGTGATTCTTCTAGGTGTTTCATTAGTACCTGTTGAATAATTATGATATTAAATTGTTTATTTAATTGTATGTGACCTAAATACACAATGTGTAATTAATATTAAACTTACCGCAACGACTACATTCACCAACACAAACTGGGCCATGAGAACAAAAACCACGAAGAATATCGGCGCAATAATAGTGGAGACGCAACAGTTGCGCACACAGTCGACTGAGCTGTCACAGTCCTCGCGGAGGGTATCCTTCATTATTCCGTTCCAGTTGTCGCCCGTCGCAACCCGGAACAAAGTTAGAAATGCCATTCCGAAGTTCGCAAAATGAGCGTGCTCTCCCAAGCCTAGTAAAAAGGAGAAGAAATTATAAAATTGCGACATTTTTACTTACAACCAATATACAATATCACTACATACATATTACATTTTAAAAAATATTACCTTGGCACGGTATGTCATCCGAGCATTCCAGTCTTCCGAATAATTCCACGCCTAATGCCGCAAATATGAAGAACAGTAGAAAGAATAACAGGCCTAGATTTCCCACTTGTGGTAGAGCTTGCATCACTGTATCCAACAACGCCCTTATTCCTTTTGCCATCTTCAATAATTTTAGTACTCGGGCAATCCTTAACACCCTCATTACTCGCATTATCGTCGGGTTTATCGGAATGATATTAGTTTCCAATTCTTCCAGTACTATTCCCACAATAGATAATATCACAATTATTACGTCCAACTGATTCCATTTGTCTTTTAAGTATATTTTGAAACCTAGTGCCACTAGTTTCATTGCTGCTTCTAGTATAAACACTGCAGTGAAGAAATAGTTAAATATTTTCAATGCATATTGCAGTGCTGGTGGCATTCTGTAATATTCTATAGCCATTGTGACTACGTTGAGACCGATCACTCCGGCAATGGCTAAGTCAAAGTACTTTGATGTTACCACATTGTGTACGAACAGTCGTGTTTGTGAATAATCAGAATAATATGGTCTTTGGTGCATTTCTGGAATAGAAACAAGGACAATAAATGTTTTCACTCTAATGTGGATTTTATGCAGCAATACCGTGAATCTTTGCTGTCTAGACGACGTTAAATCGAGTATCCGTTTTATGAATCCAATTTCCATTCATTTCGGTTTCATTAAGGTCGTGATGGGAAAGATAAATTATCGCGGCCTACATGCCAGATTGGTTTATCTGAATGAGTATTATTTATGTCCCTCGTAAAGTCAAAGGCAATATTTTTACAAATTTACTGTATCGAGTTAAGAGCCTTTTAGATGAAAATGCTATAACAATATTTCAATTTTAATGTGAAATTTAGTAACACACAATTTTTATTTCATATTGTATTGATATTAAATACATATACTATAACAATATTTCAATTTTAATGTGAGAGTAAATTGTCAGAGAATTGTAAATCCTGCAAACTAGAAATAACTATCTGTAGTGTTTAAAAATCCTCTTCGAGTCACGTATATTTTACTACTTACTTCGTCTCTTTTTTTCCATCTGCAGCGCCCTTTTAGCGGCTCTTCTAACTCTTTCTTCCTTCTCCTGTTCCTCCCGGCACCGATGGAAGTTCTCCACAACAACGCCCACAAACATGTTTAGCACGAAGAATCCCACCAGCAGTATAAACGCAATGAAGTATAGCAACCTCCACTCCGAGTAGTTCACGATTGGCTGGCAAGCATTAAATAACATCAATGTCAAGGCAAACTAATTAAAACTTCACAGATGAATAATTTTATACGAGTTAATAATTGTTAATTCACCAAGTTCACTTTGTGGATTCGTGGATTCGTAAAGCGAAACCTGCAAATTTCCAATTTTGATATTACCTGTTGATCGACGCCCACGGCATCGAGTCCCGTATACATAATGTTCACCCAACCGTCCCGTGAACTTAGTACGAACAGCGACATCAGAGCTTTGCCCAAATCGTCGAAGTTGTATTTCCTGTTCACCCATACATTGCCCTCTATAGCAAGGCAGTCTGATCTGTTCTTTACGTTTTTTATATTAGCTCCTTCGCAGTAAAAAAATGCTCCTTTGAATAGCTGAAACATAATTTACGTTGAAGATATTCTCTAATTGCATAATTGTGTGGTAGTATATAAATTAATGACATATGCAGTAGACTGTTGAAATATCAATTTATTATCAGAGTAATAAAAAGGCTACGAGGTTTTGGTTAATTAAATTCAAGCTAATGTGGCGAAAGAACGTTTCAAAATCGCTTATTAAAATAGGAGTTGAATTTATGAAAGATAAATATACTTTTGAATTGCGGTATGTTTTTAATGAAATCTAGAGTTTTAATAACTTCTATTATTTCCAAAGGTAACAGACGACCCACCAAATATCCTAAGAAACTTAAAAATGAGACTTAAGGTTGATAAAAGACTTGAGTCACAGAGGTAAAACTTGCGAAATATTTTCAACTGTAATAGAAACGTCAGGCGTACAAGTAACAAATGGTAGACTCGCATATTGCAATACATCTTGCAGAATTTGTTAATATTCGCTTGTCATATAAAATAGGTTTGCGTTAAATGTCACTATTGGGACAAACGACATTACATTACAGAACTTGTCAGGGAAATAATTAAGTTATTGTGCGGAATTTAATGTGACGCGCGGGAATTCCATTGTGTTTGATTGTTCCCTGTGTTATCTAACACGCCCGACAATCATCCCCAGCGTCTACATAATTGCAATATGTTGATTAATATTATAAATAGATACATAATATATTATGCATGTCAGAATTTAAGTTTGTGTGTTTACGTTATTATTGCATATTCATGATAGGTACCTAAATCTACCATATCAATGTTTTGTGTTGAGTTAATGCGATCAGAAGTTATAATATAGTTAGTCGTAAAATGTTTAATTAAAAAAGTCAATTACATTGGTCTACGAATTATAACAACTATCATAGCAAGGAGAATCTTACTTTTTGGTCAATATAAAAATATTAATATTGCTTTAGATGTTTAGTTTTAATTAAAATAAAATAAGCAATACCTAATGCTGCAGATGAAATTTAAAAATCAATAGAAATTCTTACCTGTACACCCAAAATGCCGAAGATAATGAAGAATGTGCAGCAAATGAGCACAATATTTCCGATGGGCCTCAGCGATGATAGTAATGTCTGAACGACTAACTTCAGTCCTGGAGCCCTGTTTATTACCCTTAGAGGTCGTAGTGATCGTAATAACCTGAACACCTGATGAAAACAAATGAAATCAAATATTGATAAAAGTATCGTGTATCTAGTAATAAGCAGTTCTGAGGGCTTCTTAATATATAAAATATTCAAGATTTACTATTTGGAAGTAATTCGGAGTTTTAGGGTTGCTTATTCTTTGTTTTCATAACAGTTACATATTCTATTACAATTTATTGGGACTTAAGTAAAAAAAAAGAACAAACATTTTTCGTAATTTAATGTATTGTTTAACACTGTAAAACCATCTCATGTCTATCAGTTATATAATGTTCTGTAAATATCTATAGATAATGTTCTGTAAATTGCAGGTAAATAGCACTAAAAGATAATCCATGATAAATCAAGAACTTACTCTGAGAATGCCGAAAATCCGTGGACTGGATTCTGATACTAAAGACATGAGTAAATCGATGATGGATATGATCACTAGAGAGCCATCCATGATGTTCCATCCTGAGGTGAAGTAGGCATCTTGACCGTAGAACATTCCAGATGCAACTACCTACAATATCAAGACAATACAATACGCGCCATGAATATGATCTATTGTATTTCGTAACTCTTTAAACTAGTGATCTAACAGTCAACACATTTTCAGAGTTAGAATTTTACCGTGAAAGTACTTTAAAATCTTAGGTACACGTATTAAAAGAATTTTCGCATAAATCTTTATTTTGGTAGGAGGAAAACTGTAGGATACTTAATATTTTCAGTACATACTACATTCATGAGCAAAACATTTTTTTTTGGAAATTTTTGAAAGCATTTAATATTATATTCTTGTATTTATTTTTAATTTTCGTTATTTTGAAATAAAACGAACGACTAACGTTGACGAAATCCAAACTTCACATCCAATCTTACCTTTATAAACATTTCTATAGCAAACACTCCGGTGAACACGTAGTTAGCAGTAGACAGAAAGGCTCTTTCCTTCGAGTCTGGAGGTATGTTAGGTCTTTCCATTGCAAGGGTGATACAGTTCAACGCGATGAATAGCAACACAATGTTGTCGAACCAGCTCCTAGTCACCACCCAGGTGCAGAACCTTCTCATACTGTTGTTGGAGATTGAAAAATAGCAAACATATTAGAAGTTAATGGTAATGATAAAAATGTAGCAGCAAAAAAAAAATAAGTGATGTAAATAAATAGAATTCTCGTATACAAAATTAAAACATCCAAATATTTTAGTCACTGTTGAATATCAGTAATAGAAAGGTCTTTTAGGCAATAATAAAATTAGGTCCACCAATTGAAGGACAATCATGACTCAGCTTGCTAATTCGCATTTACTCCAAAAATGAAAGCAAAAACATTATTAAATAGTCCTCAAGATGTATTTAACTCAGTGGGACAAAATAAATTTGACATTTAAACTGAGTTTCAGGTTTTCTTATTTCAGGTAATATTAAAATTAACGTGGCAGAAATCCTAGACGAGGTCCCGTGGTAATTCTGAGATATTCGCTCAAATCCCTCCGAATTTCATAGAATACGAATTAATTTAACGAGGCCCCGTCTGCTTGAGGTGACTTTCTACCCACGGATAATAAAAAATTTCATAACTGAAGGCATATTTACTTTGCATTATGGAATATAATATTAAAATGTTGTCTTACTAGTTATCTGGAGCGAAAATGTACAGCGAGTAGTGCTCTTTCTCCTTGAGACATCCTGTTGGCTCCATAAAGCGGAACAAGTCTTTGAACCTGAATGTTCGTCGGTCGAATCTTGATGATAGTATGCACACGTTGTTGCTTATGGCCACCTAAAATGGTTTTATCTTTAGTATATTATCGTATACCATTGTCGTTTTATCGTTTTTTAAATTAAATGATTCGATTCGAGCAATTCATTCGGGAAATATATATGTAGCATTGTTAGTATAAGTATAATACAGATTGATTAAAACTTGTAAATATTTTAACATCTGTATCCTTAGATATTGCAATTCCAGAAGATTTAGTTAGAAATAAACATTACACAATACATTTCTAATGCTTCGTCACTTTTACATGTAAATCTAATAGCGTCATCTCAATTCTTGCTGGAATCGAAAAACACTATCTCGTAAGTGTGGTACTTTCTGCTTTATAGCAGCGAATTCAATTTCGTTCACGCCGTAAGTCATTTCGTCTATGTACCTCATCTCGAAAGCATGAATAACGTCGAGTGGGCTGGTTAGGTTTTATTTTACAATACTATCTACATTTTAACATTATTATATGTGCATACAAAGCATTGTTTCTCGCGCTTTGTTTTGTAAAGGTAATACAGAAATCTTAGTACTTGGAGATGAAAAAGAAAGTAAATTGTATCAGATAGTTTTGTAATCCATTTGTCTAAATAGCAAGAGATCGGATCACGGTCAACCAATTCTGAATATTTTGCGGTTGATAGATCCATTGGTGACCTATGAGAAATTAGAATATAGGTAAGGGGAATGCTATCCCGACCGTGCTTGTGGTTTTCAGGTCACGTGACCAAACCACATCTAGCGACATTCCCAAAGTTTGTCGGTTACATTATTGCCTCTAAGGATATACTCATCACGAATGGGGTTCAGGTGCGTTCTATGTCCTCCGCAGCGTGTTCAAAGGTCCTAATTACTAAATAATAATCATATAATTCAGCCAACCTCCGTCTCATTGCATTGAACAGTCTTCCTCTACAATCAAGGTTACCTTTTGAAGAGGTCATATTTGGCGTAAGGCTATATTCCTCAGGTTGACGAACTTCATATCTCATAGAAATTGTAGCTATCGTGAGGAAACCTGCATACCATAGCGATTTTCCTATGGTATGGAAAGTCCGCAAACCCGCATTAGGCCAGCTTGGTGACCTTTATGGCCTCACTATCTCTATCGTACTCTCGATTGTAGAGCTCAAGCTGTGCAGTGTGACTTACATGGACTGATACAGATATAGATATGTTAAAAACAGGTTGACGTAAAAATGTAAAGACCGAGGGGTAGACTAAAAATACGCTGGCTAAATGTCGTCAAACAAGATATGAGGGTCAATGGCCTTAATATTGAGGATGCCAAAGACCGGACGACACAAAGGAAAATAAGCCGGAAGCCGGGATAATGCCAGGAGGCAGAAAAAGAGGTTTATGTAAAGACCCTTGGGGAAGGGTTCTGCAGTAGGCTTCTTGTGGCTAAAGAAAGAAAGAAAAGCAAATATGCTTGGATTTCCATCACTAACCTCCTCATTGATCTGTTTGATTAACGGCAGCGGTTGGTTATTAGGCCGGGTGGGCAGCGTGGCGACTTCGTTCCGGGCAGGGCGCGGCGTGCTCGTCGTGTTGGACAGTTGGGCTGGCGCCGGCAGGTTGCTTGCCTTCACTTCGGACACTGTTGTCACTGTTTGGAAACAGTGAATTTAATACTAACAAGCAATTTTTTGTTCTTAGATATATATATTAGTGTGTTCTGATTGGCTGAATTTTGAACATGCTGTTGTTTAATTTGCAATACATATTAAATTTTACTGTAAATTAATGAAAAAACAGACACAGTAAAGTCATTAATGTTCACAATATTGGTCATCATCTCCATGTATTTACGTGAATTCATAAAAGGTCTTCGCATAGGTTGTATCGATTACAAAATGACCCTTATACAAAATTATTCTATAGTAAACATAATATTACGGTTAGCGTCAGTGTTAGATTGCCGAATATTTTTATGAAAACCGTGTGTCATTCTTTGCATACGTTGGAGGACCAAACCGTGTAAAACGAAATTTTAATTAGTTTACAAAAGAACACGTAATCCTTGTCATACTTAGGACATAGCGTTTCAAAAAATGTTAATCAATTTCACTAAACACATAAATAGTAGATTTATATCAAAAAGCCTTTTCAGGAATTACAACAAAAGCCTTAGCATCTTCAATATAAAGACGTCAGTGCGAACAAAGTGCAAACACAAAAAAGAAATATCCCTTGAAGATGAAAGAAATCCAACACGAGATGGTAATAAAGGGTTACCCGTCAAGTAGTCGTTGGTGAGTGACAGCCTGTGAGGCGGCGGCTTCACGGTGTCGAGTCGCACCGTTGAATCTGATGAGAAGCCGGCCTCCGGCGCCTTCCACGACACCTGCTAACCATCAGCGAGATCTTCATATTCCAAATATAGTGTTATTTCGTTTTACTTGGAATTTGTATTGTAGTTTCTTCAGTTTGTGTGAAGTTATCGTGGTATTAGTTTATTTTTAAATTCCCATGTATCGAAGCCTTTACAATCTTTACGGACATGGACTGCGATGATAGTTATTCACAATACAATGATACGTTTATTTAATTATACAAAAACAAAACTAAAGCCGAACTATTTATTTCATTCACAAAGCTCTCACAATGTCTAGTAAAATTTTAATCAACATTAATGTATTCAGTTTTATTATTCAATTTAGATTTTTCAATAGTATTCAAACTAATAAATGAAATTATAGATGCAATTGCAAGTAATATAGACACCATAAAATAAAATAAAATAATGTTATAGACTTGAATTAATCCATTGGATTGCCTTAGTTCAACTTCATTCATATATAGTGGACTGGTAAACTTTCGTTCCAACTTGTAGGGGGATCTAAGCTTAGCAGTGTAACTCGTACTGCTGAGTTTAAAGCCAATTTTGACTTTGCCGACTGTTACTCTGATTTAGCTTTAGTCGAACATAGTCCATATTGATTTAGTCGTTGATAAAATATGTAAAATATGTGGTAGTACTAATAATTTCCTAGGTATACGAGAATGTTACACGTTTTTCTTTATTCGCAATAAAATCCATAAAAAGTAGTTTTATTGGAATGCGGTGCTGTTATTATAATGATGACTGCTTATATCAGTATTTGCTAATTTATTGCTGTGGTTAAAACTGCTTACGGCATACATTCGTATACTTATAGATTTGCAATGATATGACTTAATTTGAAATAATAATAACCTTGAGTTGGAATATGCTCTGTTGGGTTCTATATCATTACAGGTTTGCATACACATTATGTTTTGCTGAGCATTGTGTCACCAATGTGTCGGAGTTTTGTATGTAGATTTAGCTGATTATATCTGATCAATACACCAACTTTACTCCATTGTATTTAGAGCAGTTTGATTTGAAAACAGATTTGATTAGAAGTTGGTCTGCAAGCTACGAATTTGATGCTTCATTGCTGTTATATAATTATTCTGCTAAATATAAAGTAGTCCTGAAAATCAAGAGTACAATTCAAATACTTACATCTGGTAGCAGAGGAGCGTTATGAGCCGAAACCCTCCTTGCAGGAGCAGCCAACACTCTAGGCGCTGGTAATTGTGCCCGAGATCGGTTGTTAGGTAATTCGGATTGCGTGTCATTCTTAATGACCATTGAGGATGATAGAAGCAACTCATTTTTCCGAAGACCTGAACCTATGAACGGAACTTAGGAATTATTTACTATATTGGTGTGAATTAAGGAATTATAACCGTATTTGTGTATAGTTCAATGATTACAAAGGCAGGAAGGAAATCAAAACTCAAGATTATTTACAAAGGTTACATCAATTGAATGTTGCTGCATAACTATTGTTGGTTGTAGGAATGTGTAGGACAAATCTTTGTGCAACTATTCAAATCTCCAATTGATGCGCATAATGTTACTACTAAATTGATTTATAAAATAAATTGATCATAGCCATCAATTGTTATTAATACTAATACATTATTACACAGCGGTGTAATAAAAACGATACCCTCGTTGAAAATGAAATTGATCTTACCGTTGCATACGGCATGATCTCGTCCGTTATTCAATACGACTGCGTCTGAATCGGATCCTGTTCTCTGCTTCGGTTTCCTTCGCAAGCTAGGTCGAGATAGACGCCAGCTGTACCCCCTTTGTACTCTACATTTCTCATCTCCATTTACCGTACTACTTACTACGCTCACGTTTCTGCAAAACGTGTCTTATTTTATTATTCGCTTTCATTCTAAAGAGCTGCTACCTTACACTTTATTTGATGCAAAGGCGTACAAATAGTATTAGATTTGTTGCCACTTAACATAATTGAAAAAACGTTTAAAAAGCAGTCTGCAAATATAATTTTACGAACTGCAAAAAATACTTTAATAGTTAAATAGAAGCACTTTATTTCACACCACTTAATAAATGTAAGAATACAGTTAACTTTTCATTTGAAAGAGTGTAGCAACTGGTAGATACTTACTTTTGCGAACTCAAAAGGCTTGACTTGTCATTCGTATTTAAACAATTCTCATCTTTCGCTATAGTCACTTGCAGGTTTTTCTCAGGTAGAAGCGGTGACGGCATCGATTTCGGAGTAGTTGGTGACGTCGGTGACGGTGACGTAGATCGTATAGGCGGTGGAGCTAATGTCAAAGGTGGAGGAGCTAAAGATATTGGAGGGAGACGAGCCTTTTCAGCACCCAGAGTGGCTTGCACTGAGTGGAGTGTTAACGTGTAGCTGTTTGGTGGTTTCAATAGTCCTGGGATGCTTGCGCACTGAAATATTTTTTGTGAATTTTGTTTAGTAAATAGAAACACCTGTGCTTTCAAGATCACATCTATATAATTCAATATTTTTTGAACGATACTAATTTTGTCAACGTCTACAGCAAAATCAACATCATGATATTACCAATGGAAACTTATTTCTTGATTTTAAAAGTACTTACGGATGTCCTGTCAATCGAATCCAAACTGGATAACATAGAGGATCGCTCCAAACTCAAAGCCATGTTGAAGTCTCTAAACGATGCACCAGGTTCCAGGGTTGTTGATGGAGAGTCTTGCGGAGTAGCTGCTGTGTGAGTTATCATCGGTACAGCTGTCGTGTCTGGCAACCCTGCATTGCTTGCTAGCATCTTAGACTCCTAAGAATAAACATGAAGTATTTTTATAGCTTTGGTCATAAATTGCACGTATACAAATCTTATCCTTTAATACAAATGAAGTATTTTGAAATAAATAAATATTACGGCATGTAAAATTGAATGAAAGATAAAATATAGTACTGTACTTTTTTAACTAGCACGGCCAAATAAAGCTCAAGTCTGGTTGGGAAATATATCATCCAATTATAATAACGTACTCTGCGTTCAGTTATCCGTGTATTTGCGCATGAATAGCGAAAAACTGTAAATTAATGAGATATCTCGTATAATTAGCAAAATACATGGATAAATAAGCGCGCTTGTGTCACAAAGAACGGCAAATGAAAAATGTTAATTATAGTGAGGACGGCGTGAGTTCTATGATGCAGCTTGTTTTCAAGTGCTGTGAAATATGAAACGAGATATTAATTAAATTCAGCCCAATTTTTCGTTCAAAATTTGTTTTGGTGTGTTCTGTTTCTGTCGTTTTGTTGTCTCATAAAGTAAGCTCAATTTATTTTAATGGAAAACATTTTTTTTTTTTCTCTTTATTTAAGGAGTTTTTTCAATTATGAAAACGTCACCCCCGATATCAAATACAGCATATACATTACAATTATATTTAAATAGTTCATATATCACTAATATTATAGTTAAACAAACAAACCACAAAAAAATAAAGTAATCACCCACCCCGCAGTCTTAAACCTTTAATAATTACTTGATAAAGCATTTTAGCTTTGTCCGATAACGGAGATGCCAAAATGGGGATATAATAACCTAGTATATATTTATTTTCACCAAAAGCGGTAAGTCTTTGTGCCTCAGTTAGACTGCATTCGCATAAAATATGATGAGCGTCCTCTATTACACCGCATACGGAACAATTAGGTGTATTAACTTTTCGCATCATAAAAGCGAAGTTGTTAAGGGGAACATGACCTGAACCTGATCGGAGCCTCAGAGCAGTTACAACTTCTTGACGATTTATCCCACCCACATCGAACCAGAGAGAACGAGGTAGTGAGGGCTGAATAACTTTGTACCAGATACCTTTGGTTAATGACCTTTTGTCGAAATATTCAGACCACAATTCATAACATTTATTTCTAAGCATAGGCAAAAGTTCCGAATGCCAAGGTAAACCATTAAAAGGTATTCCTTCCGATGACGCTTCCTGTGCAAGTCTGTCAACCATCTCGTTTCCCTCGAGTCCAATATGGGATGGGATCCATTGCAACACAATAGTTTTGTTTTTCGCGACTATTTCATAAATGCTTCTTATGATAGTGTAAGCTATAGGAAGGCCTCTGAATGATTCAGTACATTTTAGAATATGGAGAAGAGCGCTTTTGGAGTCAGTAAAAATAACAATTTTATCACTTTTCAATGACTCAGTATATCCTAAAGCTTCAGCGATGGCAATTAACTCTACGTGCATGATGGACAATTAATGGAAAACATTGTTTGTTTTGTTTATCATCGTATTGTATTTTACTTTTGATATTTACCTTTTACCTTGATGTATATTGAATAATCGAAATGAACCTTCATTTTCAAAGAATCTGAAGTGAAAATAAGAACACAAATAGAAAAAGAAATTACTTACTTTTTGTAGATTGCATTTGTTGGACTGCGCACAATCCTTGCACAGCGTCGGGTGATGGGAAGATTTTGTCTTGCGTCGAGGTTTCGTTGATTTGTCTTTATGTCCATTCACATCATCTTTAGCCTTTCTAACGTCGTCCGCCGAGCGCCAATAGTTTTTTATTTCATTCTGCGTGGTAATTAAGAATAAAACATTTAAATGAAAAAGGAAACTGAATACATCTTTTAAAATGTAAATACCACTAAAGTCAAAATGATTAAAAGGCAAGTTGGAAGCAGTGCTTCGCCAGAACACTTTAATATTGCTTTGAATTTATCAAAGCGACACGGTAATCAATAAACACCCAAGCACATGCTCGAGTTTAATATTGCGACTCTTTTGTCCCGGTTTAAGAAGGATCGGCTGACAGTTACGAATGTTACCTGTGAGAAGCTGTCACTAGAATGAGATCCCGAATTCGACTCGTCATATTGCATTTCGTTATTGTCAGAGAAACATTCGCTAGACAATTTCGACTTCGCCAATTCGCGTTGTTCACGTTCCCTTCTCTCATTTCGCTAAAACATTTGAGTAACACATGAGAATTTTGTACATGAATTTTGCAAGTGGCAGCGTCGGAGATGAATGAACAAATCATACTCACCTCAGAGCTAAATCCTTCAACAAGTATAGCCACCAGCAAGTTAAACAGTACGTAATTCCCGAAAGTCATAAGGGCAACAAAATATAACGCGGCCCAATGACTCGTCTTTTCCATACCGTTAAACAAAACAACATTCCAATCTTCCTGAGTTAAAACCTGAAACGTTTACATCAAAGTGAGGATCAAACTCAAGCGGGTAAGCTGCTCTACCACATCAAATATGTTCGAAATATTTAATTTTCTTTAATAAATCAAAATAAGCAAGGTGTGCTGTCACATTGTATATAAGTCGTGCCTTTTGGTGTTTGTAAGTTACTTCAATGTTAATAAATAATAAAAAATAATATAAAACAAAAACCACATGTTAGTAATCAGCGTGTCGTGTTAGTTGTGTTATGTTGTTGTGTTAGTGTTTACTAATACATGGAAGGGAACATTCACAGACGGCGATCTGAGTACACAAGCGTAAGGGTCCAGCACTTCATACTAATACTAATCGCTACTAAAGCAAGATGCATCTAGCTACAGAGCGCTCGTTGTATGATGCAATACTTAAACATAACTAAACAAATAAAATACGGCGAATCTCTCGCTTGTGCCAAGTTTGACTATACACATTTTTGTGCATATAATTTTGATACAAATTTACACGTTTTGATGAGTCGAACACATATCTCAAATCGGTCAGACTATGCGAAATTCCAATCAGCTCAAGTTGGTAGTTACGAGAAACACGCGGCTTCTATCTTCTAACAACATATCAAACGGGATCGCAAATAAACCGACTATAATTCCTAATGTCTAACCTGCCAACACTTACCTGGAACACGGTGACCGTGGCCCACAGGATGTTATTAAAATGTTTCCTGTCGCATTCACATCGTGGATGATGCGAGATGATTTCGGGGCAGGTGCAATCTCGTTCGCTGCCGTTGTCTTCAACGTACTTGCAAAACTTACCCCCGAATAGATACATGCCCAGAATACTGCGCGTCGCGGGTTCGATGAAAAAATGAAAGAAAAAGAAAATGCTATGCGCACACGCCGCGACCGAGTCATCCTGACGACCTGTGATGCGTGAGCGACGGTAACACTGCAACCACACCTCACCACGCGCTGCCATCGCGAAATAACTCTAATGTTACGGACCACGCCGCACTACACTGTACAAGTCCACCAGAGCCTCTAAACCAACAAGCAGACAACCCGAGTCACGTTAATGTTGCTCCAGCTAGTCACTAGTCATATACACATTATTATACAATTGTTCATCTATACACCACAGTTATAAATGTGAATTAACAACAACAAACATTGAATATACGTGAGTGACAATAATTATTTAGAAATTATAAAACAACCGTAATATTAGTTTTATTTCGACTACATGGACTCAGTCGGTGATGTTGTATAAAATATAGATAAATATTAACAATTAAAAGCCTAAGTGGTTAAGCAGTGTTATCGCCGTTGGGACGCTACCACCAACGGTTATGTTAATAAATCTAAATTAAACAAGTACTCTCATTAACATAGTGTGTTATTTAGTGCATGTTCTTTGAAACATTTCATATTGATATTAATTAATTAACATTCTTTAAAACTGCCTCATGATTATATAATAAAAAGATAAATGCAATTAAAATAATCTGAAAGATAAAATAGGCGAAAGTAAAGTGCGGTAAAAGTATTCAAGAAAATAGTCATTCATAACTTTTCAATAATATTACTCGTGACAAATATCATTCAAATTAAAATGCATTAATTTCGTAAATAACTTCATCCTGAGATATGCAGGTGAAACAAGAATAAGGAAACTTAGAAGAATGGGCCAGATCATTAGTTATTAATAAGTGGAAGTTAAAATGTTTAAGAAACAGGAAAGTAATTGAAAATTAGATTGTTACTGAAGTTAAAACAAGGATGCTGGGTTGGATAACGAAACCAATGGAAATTGTGTTGGTTTAAGAAACAAATTAAATATTTGCTTCAAACAAATAACCATCAGCTTCGTATCTAAATAAATCCTAAATAATAGAAGCAGCATGCAAAGTGAAAGAGATACTGTTAAATTGAGTGCAGCTGTAGTAGTAGTATGGGAATAGAGGAACTGACGAACAGGTTAACCCGCGTCTCTGCTCCGAACGACCTCAAGCTAACCTACGTATCAACCAAGCTCTCTGCTAAGTAATGTGCTCTCGACAACTTCTCATACGTACTCAACAACATGACAACGTGAACGTGACACTAGATGATGTTGGATCAATTTGTTACGGATGGTACTAGATCGTCTACGCGGGTTCTATGGTAGCGGTTACGCGACTGAACGCTTGTCTGACAACGCACGATGCTGCAAGCGGGAACACGTCACGTGGTACACGGCCGCGTATCAAAAGTCATCTTGCAGCAAAGTGAACAGTTGTTTGTGTACTCGCGTGGTTAGTCGATTAGCCGTCACAAAGACAATCTTCTGTTAATGGGATTGTCATACTGTCATGAGTGTTGACTTCTGACGGACCCGTTTTGTAAGCGTTTAGTAAATGTTGCAAGTTCAGTCTGTTTCTGGATTGTCTGTTAGGAATTTTAATTTAAAATATTGAATACCTGAAACACCGTGACAAAGGCCCACAAGAGCGTATCAAAGTTTTTTCTGTCGCACACTTGTTCGCCATGCTCGTCTTTCTTGCAGAATTTGCACCCGAAGAGGTTCATACCGAGGATGCTGAACGTTATCACGCAATATACGATTAGATAATAATACGGTTACTGCATAATCCCTTCCACACACAACAGGAGGAGAATAGTACTATGAGGAGACATAAGAATGCGTTGGTACACACTAAATATATGGGTGGCAGTGCAAGTGTGATAAACTCAAGTGGACGAAAAGCACAAAAGCGTGAAAGTTACTATGATTAATAAAGATATTATAAATACATAGAAGAGAAAAAGTTGTAGATAGTGTGGATAGTGGCGGTGTGTAGTGGGTGGAATGTCCAAGACAGAAGTGGCTGACATACGGTAGGAAAAGATTGATAGAAATTAGGAGAGATCACTCACAGTTAGTGCACAGGTTAAAGGATGCGGGTGTGACAGTTAAGAAGAAATATTCAGAATTTCGTATTTAACGGAGAGTCGCGTGACTCTTCTTTTGCTACGGAAAAATGAAAGAACTGATTGAGCAATCAGTGAGCGATTGCTTTCACCGTGATGTCTCTACAGACAGCTAACTCTACAGTACATGTATGAAACACAGACATAACATGAGGAATATCAAGGAGTTATGAACAAAATAAATGTTTAGGAAACTCTGAAGGCAGAGTTTATAAATAAGTAAGTACATCATAATATTTCGCAAGATATTAGGATACAGATACCTTAAAGATTAACTAAAAATAAGAAAGTTTAATTACTTCTGACAAAACAAATAAGTTTGTTTTCTAAGTTCTAACCAGCAGGTAAAGTAAAATAAAATCAAGAAAGAAACATCTTCTGAGAGAAGACGATTTTAACACAAAAACCCTTTCATATATATTTTATTAAGAAACTCAAATAAAACTTAATCTTTTGTACTTTATAATGTTTTAATCCATGCAATTTTAATTTTTAATTTTACAATATTTTAGCTTATATCGATTTGTATTTAGGTGATATTCTTATAAGCTTAGTTTCGTTGGTGGATAATCCACTTATTCTAGTATATGGTGTATAGTTACCTGAATATGAAAATAAAGAGGACGAGTAGAGAGAAGAAGACGGCGACGTTGTCCATGGTGCGCAACATGACGAACAGTTGCCGGCGCAGGTTGGGCATGAAGCGAACCAACTTGAGTATGCGCAGGAGTCGGAATGTTCGGAGAACAGAGAGACCAGAGCTGCCGGCTAGGTCTCTATCGTTGCCTAGGCTTTGCGCCAGTTCGAATGCACTGGTACAATCGTTGAATTCATAATTAGGATTATATATTTTTTTCTGAATTAACATACAATTATTAGATATTTTAATAATTTTGTAATACTTTAAAATAATAACACAATTAAAATAAAGAATGGTATGATTAATTTCACCGAAAGTAGTTAAAAGTACGTTTCTGTAATATAATTCAGCTTGTAATTTATACTACAATTTCAATATGGCTTATTGCTACGTCAACGGAAATATTATTAGTTATACCTGAGAATGACAATAACTCCATCAAATACGTTGAATCCGTTTGATATGTATTTGAAAGGGCCTTCGGCGACGATTTTGAGGATCATCTCAATGGCGAATATAGCGGAGAACACAATGTTACTGATTTCAACTATAACTGTGAGCTCCTCCGGCTGATTGTGATACTCAATGCCCATTGAAAGTGTATTGATGAGAATCGCCAGCAAAATACCTGTTCAGATAGAAAAAAACTGCAATAGTGGTCATTGCATCTTTCAGTTTCCAGTTTTACAAATATCAATTTTATGGAATTTTATTTTACGAAATTATTTTTGCATTAAAATTAATATTTTATGGCTAAGTCGGCTAAGTATTTGATAAATGTCATTCTATCTAAAATACTTGGAAATGTAAATGTTATGATAATGAGACTTGATAACCCCATTTCACAAAATCATACTCTGCATTCCCACACCTCGCCGCGGCAAGTAAATTATGGACTTTAAATCACGCAGCTGTCAACATCATATTTTGTGATTATCGGGCTTTATTATCTTACCTTGCTGAAAATATTTATGATCGACAATGTTTCTGATATGTTTTCGTAATATTGAAAAGAATTTCGCTATCCTTTTCCAAAACGTTGAACAAGCGTTTCTGAATCGTCCTTTTCTTGTTTCTTTTGCGGCTGCTTCCGCTGCCAACAAATCCGCACAACACGAAAAATCCTCTATTTCTACCGTCTACAAAAGGGAAAAACAGTAAATTGTAGGATTTACGAATGTCAACTTGTAATTAGTACAAAATACAATTTTTACAGATATTCGAATAGTTTCCAATACAACCATCTAAAGGTTACTAAGAAACTAACTAACCTTTGAGTCAATCTTGTCCTCTCCAGCTCTTTTGCTAATTCCTTTAGTAAGCTCTTCGAAGAATGAATCCAAAGCGACTTGTCCAGTTGGTAAAGCTGCCGATAGTGCTCCAGACAACGCTAGGAGTTCTTGGCAAGACATGGTCCCTCCCGCAGCCGCCCTCTCTTCCGCCGTGTCTCCTGTCGGCAAGTCGAACTCTACGCCCCCGAAATAAGTATCACTAATCCGTTCACTAACATTCACTTTGTTTTGTACTTCGAAAGCATTTTTGATTCGATTCTTATACAAAGGACTAGAGTAAATGGCTTCTAAATTAACAGTGATTTTGTAGAAATACTATGATTTTTGTTTTATCTATTTTCGAGAGACTTATAGTCTGAAAATACTACTCGCTTTTGCGTATTTACATAAATGAGTATAAATTAGTAATCGTACTTTTGAGTAAAATTGATATTTACAACGGAGCGGGAATAAAAGCCATGAATATTTAATGTGTATACCAAATCTACTCCATTCTATAGAAATTAAAGCATAATGTAAAATCTTTACATTTAAATTATTATAATTACATGTTATTTTGGTTTCTATTCTAGAGACTGGTATGATGTGATATTTTATACATCGAAATAACGTGAGGATTATAATTATTATACATTAAGTACTCGCACTGATTTTGTTCCTATACAACTTTACTTGAAAACTATTTTCAAATAAAATAACACCTCAAACAATTATTATTCGTAAATAAATGCTTTCGAAATACAAGGGGTATAAATTGAAAAATGTAGAGTCACACACACAAGATCAAAAAATCTATCCTATGCTGGAAAGGGGATAAGCGTAAATCGAGAAATAAATTCACCTTGAAAATGATTTCCTAATCCTATTCAGCTGAATTGCTATAAAGGAAGTGAAAGGGAAGCAAGAAGTTGAGACCAGATTGAACATGCCCGTCTAATAGCATCGTCTAGATCTACCGCCTCTAGACTCACCACTTTGGCTCTTTAGCCAGTCACGTTGACACAATGAATCTATAAATTTATTGAAATTGTTAACACGTTCTTAGTCATTTCCGTAAGACTAAACTGAGCGACGTCAGACGTAGAAAAAGTTATTAAACGTACGCCAAGTAGATTAAGCAGCATGATGTTTAGAATGAGAGTATTTTAGAAGCATTTGTTTATATATTTGCTGATGGTGTAAAGCAGCTAACACATAAGCGTTTATCACGTATTTGAAACCATTTTATATATTTGAAATATGTTACAATTGAATCTGTAAATCCACATCAATGCTGGTCTTAAAATAGCGTTTTGATTATTTTAATTTCACCAATTTCTATGTTTGTTATTTTATCGATGAGATCTAAAATGTAAATGTATTTTAAATTGCAAATACATCACCTGTTTGAGTCATTTTCTCTGAAGAGCAGACATTGTGCGGATGAGCGACGTGAGGTGCATTTGGTGCGTGAAGTAGTACCGTGTCACTGAACATTACTGAAGATCGTCTTCTCGCCAATGATGGAGGCGATAGTAGTGACAAATTAGATGCGTTCTGTTGGAAATATATCGATGTTACCGTTAACTGCTTTGAATTTCTTTGTTTTATTTTAATAAATTTAAATTGATACTTTCTTATAGATCTGTTACTGGTGAATCAATACAAACACTATTATGTACATTAAGGCTTATCTGAATAAAAAATAAATATAAGGCTAAATTCTCAATCATCAAAAACGAAGTTCGAAACTTTAAATAATGATATCCATACTCAATGCCAGTTAACAACAAAAGCATCTTAAACTTTCAAATCCACTCTAAAACGCGATAACATTGAAGGGTATTTTAAAAGCGAGTTACCTCGAGGTCGGCGGCGGAGAGCGAGGGCACGCGCAACAGGCTGGGTCGGCTGAGCGGCTCCTCGGCGCCTTCCTCCGCGCTCTTACCGCCGTTGCCCTTACACGACACAACCTATCAATACACTTCCACGCCGCATTTGGAGCTAATATTCTTTTGGTAAATTTGAATAGAGGGTTTCAGTTTCATGTGTTGTTTTGTGATTTGGAAATATATTTATTGTGTCAATAAAAAAATGGGATTTTATAGGAGCAAAACGCGTTGGTTTATCACAATATGGGAATGTCATGGACCGTTCTTAGATTTTCTTTGGGTAAGTCCTAAGGTTAGCAATAGGTTTCTTGTAACTAATGATGATAATGATACATAGGTCTAATTTTGTGTAGCAAAGGTTAACTTTTAATTATCATTACACAATACTTAATAGGGATAAAGTTCTTTACAGTATTTTGATAACTTTTTCACTGAAAAGCCTTCTTATAATATAAGAAATTTGTAAAAAAAAAGATATTGTCGCTATGTCATTAGCCACGATCAATACCAGAGTCCCCTTCAAGGAAGTGGCTCCATGAATGTTGGATTAATAATTTATATTGTTAGTTTATTGGCCTGGCGTTTCATAAACAGTCGAAAAGGAGCCTTTTATAATCACACAGGCAAATCTGTGTTTTGTGACAAATGGTTAATAAACTACAGTTATTTTAATTAAATGTTTATGATATATTTACTTATATATTTTAAGGTGCGTTGGGGTAACATGGAAATACAAGGATGGAATGGATCAGAACGTAAGCTCCTATATTTTATATGAGTTTACGTTCTTACCCTTTATGCACTACTATAACGGTGTTACCCCAACGTACCTTACTTCATATTTGCGAATTAGCTACGAGTGTATTTACCTGTGGATGGACTCGTGGACAGCAAGGGTGATGCTGTTTTGGTTTGTTTGCAGGTAGTTGCAGTGTTTCCCTGCTTGTCCTCCAACGAAGTTGAGCTCTTTGGTATTTATACACTCTGTGAAAATGGAGAAAGTATGAATGATGGCTTACATATACAGGATATATCAAGACTGCTACCGAAAACTAGTGTTTTTTCTGTCGTCGTATTTGGGTGGTAAATACATTTTTACCTAAAATAATAGTAAATAATAAATTATAAATTTATTTTTTAATAATAAATTATAAAAACTTTAAGTTATAAAAGAGTTTCAAATATTATTTTAGCAAAAACTATGAATTTACCACCCAAATATTATGATATTTATATTCGCGAAATTTTTAGTTGCATTGTGTTTGTAGTCACTTAAACTACCACACTGCTTCGTTTTCGCTAGCAGTCTTGATATACGCGGGTATATTCTGTTATTTAAATTACTGTATCAGCGTCGAGTGATGTCTCAGATTTAATAGGCACTATAAAGAAGTTAGCATAATACAAAATATCCCTATCTTAAAAAAATAATTTTAAAAACGATGATGATTTAACATTATTCTGCAATAACTGAATATACGAGTAGTATCGCTTCCTGAATTTTATATCCAAGTGTATCAAAACATTACGTATCTAATTTGGAACATAAACTTAAACTCGTTTAGTAACGAGTGTATCTACGAGTTAAAATCTAATAACACAAAATAGGTAGAGGAAATGAAAATCGGCTTAATTTAGTAGTTTGAGATAGCGAATACTAATATTAATTTGAATATGGGCTTTTGAAGCTACATCGGATAGCGTATACGAGAATTAGATTAACAAACTCAACAATGTTTATACGCTGAAATCATGCAAATGAGGATTTAGTGGATATCTACCGACTTACACATTCAGCCTCATATCTATTTATCTTTATTCATACATTTGCATTGGTTTAACAATGAGTATACATTATGATATGTCTTTTTGGCATAGCATAAAATATAAACTATATTTCAACATGTAAAATATAGTAATTAGTTTCACAATTAAATATGCGATATTAAACATGTCTTTGGTAGCCTTGAATATTACTCGATCTATAACTGAATATGTTGTAAGCATAAGGATTTCCTGTTAAAAATAAAATTCCTAATGGACAAAAATATACCAACTGCCACAAATTAGAATGAATTTTAAGTTAAATTACGTACCTAATCTTCTTAGCCATCCGTCTTTTGAATCGCCTCCACAAATGAGCAACGTATTTGACGATCTCTGCGTAACAAGTCGCTGGCTCGCTATTGTTGGTCGAGGACGCTAAAGTAGATGAAGATGTGAACCGAGCCCTCTCAGCCCTCATTCGTTCCATCTCACGTTTCTTTGTCTCACTGAACTGCGTTGCTATGACGACGAGGCATAGATTGATCATGAAGAATGACCCGATCTGTTAGCAGAAAAAATACACTAATATTTTCTTTACAATAAACCCAATTTATACCGATTAGTTAATTAACAATCAATTAATACCTAAGAACTGAAAGTCGCAAAAAAAACACTGCTCGTAGTAGCAGTATTCTTTATTTTATTTCATGGAAATACGGAACAGAGAAAAATATTACAATAATCACCCCGACGAAATAACATTAATCAAAAGAAACACATTACGGCACCACATGACATATTCTGAATTTCTGAGTAAACGACGCCAGGTTTCTTGCAAAGAAATAAAAGATGTGTAATGAACATTATGGTTAATGCCTTTGTCCTAGTCACGATACATTGTGAGATCCTTTTAAGTTTATGAGGGCTCAAACTCACCACAATCAGCAGTACGAAGTATATCCAGTCCCAAAAACTATGAGCGTCCTGCACGTAGTACATTATGTCCGTCCACCCTTCTAGAGATATCACCTACAAATAATTTTCCAAGTAAAATATTATAGATTTCATATAAAACATAAGCAAGACATTACATTAAACTACAATATTAATGGTAAGTATCAATATAAATATTTTACAATTATTAAATCCAGTGATATGACCAAATTACAATGCAACGAAATATTTGTAATAACTTACCAAAAATATGGCGACCCAAGCGAGTCCAATGTTGTCGAAGGAAATGGTTCCTTGAAACGGATTGGCCCCTCTCTGTGTGCAGTTAGTGTAGTACTGATTCCAATTCACACATGAAGTGTTAGTCGGTCTGTTATACGAGTAGGGTTTTGCTGATTCATTGCAAACCAGAGCCCCGTATCGGTAGGGAGGGAAGTCTCCGCATTGGTGCATCCCACTGTCTTCCGGTGTAGTGCAAATGTAGTCCAATTCTTTGGAGAACTCGTAGTGGAACGATATGCTACAAAACAAAAGCAGTCTTTATAAGGGAATAAAATATGGAAAAGTTATTCGTTACGGAAGACACTTTTCTGGCAATGATTAATGGGTTTGATTATGAGAAGCAACGGATGTTTTATTCATAAAGGCGCATTATGAAGTGTACTAATGCCTTCCGTGTGTTATATTCTGGTATTTGCACATTTTATTAATGAGTGTATTAATAATACCTAACATCGATACACAGTGGTACAATATCAAGAAATATAATGTGTGTGTCACTATATGTAGACTAAACATCGAGAAAAATGTAATTAAAATTCAAAGCCGACAATAATAGAAACGTCAATTATGTTCAGTCAGTATAGTCTTGATACGTCTACATTGAAAGAAGCAGTTAAAGTTCCAGTAATTGAAGGCGGTGCATGCAAACACAACATTTACAGACATGCAGCATGCTGAAATGAAGGCGAGAATTGATTTTAGTGGCAAGTCTATCAGCTATACGAATTAATGGTAATGGTAGCGTTAATAAAGGTGGCTTAGGAAAGCCGAGCATCGGTGGATCGAAGAGATTAACGCCGGTAGCTTTGGCCCGTTATCGTTTACGACGAGGTACACATGCGTCGGAACACGAGCGCTGGCCGTAATGCTCGTAACCTACATCATTTGGGGCTCCCGGTCATTTCGGGGCTTGTTCTCTTGATGACTGCCATAAGGGTTTTATTGTGGTCTCCAACTTTGGTCTAAAATGTCTCTCCGATGTGTTTAAGAGGTGGAAGACATTCTATGGAATTAAATGCAGCACAAATTTGTGTTGTGTTAATTCATTCTCCACAAGCGAGTAAAACGATGTTTAATTAGATGACGATGCAAACATCTGGACAATGTTCTGTGATATGTGGATTTGATGTGTTAGTAATATATTGTCATGGAGAATGGTACAGTTCACGGAAACATTATCATTGTTGAATTCGTATTTTTGAAATCATAAACAGTATAATCTTAGCAAAATCAAAATGAAGAACGCTATCTCAAAGAAAGTAATTAAGAAATAATATTTTATATATTTTAGAGGAAGTTGAAAGAACTACCCATGAATTCAGTAAAAACAAATTGGCAGTTCCTTATCATTTTACTCTTAAGTATTAAGTTTTGCACTCGGAATAAGATTGAAATAAACAATTTTATTCCTTAATGTCCTATAAAACTGCCAATTCGTGTAAGGGAAGCAAACACGATAGCACATCTGGACGGCAGATGTGTAAAGGTACACGTAACAACAGATCGCAATATTGGTAATATAAACACATTAATTTTGATCGCAAATCCTTACGAGTTCACTCTGACGCGCACTCTGTACCATTCGGAGAGGTCTCTGGAACACAAATTGAGGAAGCCGTGACGGGTGTTATGTACCTATCTAACTCCAAACGTTCATAAAACTAAGAATGCCGTTCCGTCGCAAGGATATTGCAGTTTTGCCCACCTTCGGTTTAACAACATTCTTAGTTCCGTTTATGGATGTAGCTATTATGTTCTAAGTATAAAACGTCTGGATGGTATCGATTGGGAGTGGCTATTGTTGGTTAACGTTCACTATGATGGTAATTGTCTACTTTGTACTATGTTTGGATACATATGTCTGAAACCTTAAATGTAGCAAAATGAACTGTTGGTAAAGATTCCACGGTCACACATGGTGTATATTTTGATACATAAATGGTTTTACATGCGTGTGTTAACGGTCTCAACATTTTGTAAAGTGTTGACGGAATGCAATATTTAAGTGTGTTGGTTGATTGATAAGCCGTATCATCCGTCATGCGGTTGATAAATGTTAGTAACAGTGCAAAAACAATATGCAACGATAGAATGTACAATGTTAAAATGATGTATAGAGCAGCTGTGGACGTGCTCGTCGAGGACGTAAGCGTTAAATATTGCATGCAGTCAACGTTAGCAATGGAACGTGCCTCTAAGACGAGCGCTCTCGAGCAAATGGAGCAAAATGGAAAGTCGTTTCATCCAAAACTTTAAAACATTTCCACTCAATCCGCTGTCATACTATTTCGGAGACATCAAATATTTAAGACTAATTACCGCTTAGTACTAACATTAGCCTGCATCATTACATGACGGTAGTATTCAAACAGTTTGACGATATCAGGTAAGTAATTGTAAAAACTTACTTGGGCTTAGGGACGTTTGGTGGTAGGACGAGTTCGCACCGCTGTCTGAGGATACCTTCCCATAGTTGAACGCCGACGATCCCAAATATGAAGAATACGAAGAAACATAGTAACAATACATTGCCTAACATGGGAAGTGTATCCAGTAGCAACATCACCAAGATACGCATACCTGAAAAGACATTCACATTTAACGACAATTGGCTTTGATTGGAAATATTGGAAATATTTTATACATAACTATTTATTTCATTCACTATTTATCTGTATCTGTATCAGCCCATATACGTCCCACTGCAGGGCACGGGCCTACTCCACAATCGAGAGTACGATTGAGAGTGGTTAGGCCATATAGTCCACCACGCTGGCCTAGTGCGGGTTGGCGAACTTACATACCATAGAAATTCTTATAAATCACTATGGTATGCAGGTTTCCTCACGATGTTTTCCTTCACCGTTTTTAGTGCGTGGTGATTGACTATCAATACACACATGACTCCGAAAAGTCAGAGGTGTGCCCTGAGATTTGAACCCGCGACCATCGTGAACATGATGGCAGCCGCGTCTGGTCCGTTTACCAACAGGCCACCACGCATTTATTTCATGTAACATCAGTAAAAACCAACTCAGGAAATATTTAAATGTTCGTGAAGTGTACTTATTATTTCATGAACTACCAGGGGATTTGTTTTTGCACTTAGTGTCAGCAAACGTGTAAAACTCAGTGCGTTGATAGCAATTCGCTAGACTTTGTGAATTTATTTACCGTTGAAGTGCTGTTTCACGTGAGCGAGCCTGATTGATTTCAATTAATTCATAGCCTATGTAGGTGCTCTAAAAGAGGTTACTGAATTCCAACGAAATTCTGAACTCCACACTAAAATTCACCATGTTTTTCTTTATACTAATTGCATTTTTAAACGATCAAATTATGTTTGTGTTGAAGCTAAATACGTAAATAAATAAAAACATTGTCGGATAACCAAAAGGAAATGAAGGACTAAACGGGAAGATAAAACATTTTTTCCCAGCAAGGCGTTATAAATCAAAATTTGCATTTCAATTTAACGGGATAAAAAGGCACGTGGGGGCAATAAATTGTGCGAAGAGCAAATTAGTGCCGATGTATGTCTAACCGCGGGCGATCGCGGCTCGATTTAATTTGCGGGCGGGTTGCATTGTCCCACTTGTTTGCGAGACCCAGATGGGGTTTTGTGCAAAACTTTAGCGCGCGTACCCGTCTTTTGTTTGAATGTTCAATGCTAACCGTTTGGAAGTCGCGACGGCTTTTCGCTTTGTTGCAGTGATTTATTGAATTTCAATGCTCTTGCCTCTGTTTGACTGAAGTTTATTTAGAATAAGTTGAGGAGTGCACTGTATTTGATGAATTCACTTGATTGCTCCGTGTAGATATTAAGATTCTTGATAAGTTTAGTGGATTATTAAAAAATGATTTTGATTTAATATGTGATCATTAATTGAAATCAGTAATTGAAAGGATCCCAAATATTCAGACCATTGTTAATTTGTACACCACCACCGTTTATTGCCCCGTCAATTCTAATGCTTACACGAATGAACGAAGTGGGCGGTAGATAGCTCTTTGGAAAGTTGAGTTAATTTCCGTCTTTGAGATAATTTAGCCATGATTAATGCCTCGTGGAAGTTAATCGCTTTATCACACGTAAACTTAGGCGATTGTAGTGCAAGATGAGTAAAATGACAGGAGTGGAGTAGACATGATGAATAGGAAGCTTTGTTCTCGTGGAGCTCATTATGGAATTAAATGAGGCAAGAATTGGTTTCATGAATGTGAAAGGATGAATGCTAGCACATAAAATAATAAATGCTTCCAAGAGATATTGTTAGTACGATGAATGATCCTGCTTTCAATGAACTAGAAATTATCCTGTGTGCTGTTTTTGTTCCATTATGTTTTTTAATGATAAGTGTAGGTTCTAATTAAGGGTTTTGTTTAGTAACTTTTTTATCTACCTTTATTCTAAAATTCTGGTACATTTTTATGAACGTTGAGAAGGATTTACTCTATGGTATTGTACAAAGAGCGATATGCAGAAATAAATATAGTAGCTACGCTACTATCTTCGGTAATTATCCATGTGTTTGTTTCGAAATCAGCGAATATATGATTTATAATTCAGATGTTCAATAATCATAGTTGCTATCTCGTATTAATTCAATTAAATGCGGTCAAAGTCCTTTTAGCGCCATTAGCACGATGTCATAGATTCCGTAATTAAATTTCATACTCCTTTATTACTCAAGATATCGAACAGCTCTTGGGTCCATCGTATAGGTTCACTAGTGTTTCTATAGCATACATGTGTCAAAATCGTATCATGTATCGATCCTTGATGTGAACCTTATGTGACGAATATTTTACATGACCTAAATGGCTCATATTTCTAATGTAAATAAATAAAGCTTCGGTAATGGTGGTAAATCCTTGACTTACAGACATCAAATTAAATTGTACAAAAATATACATATTTAGTAAACGCATCGTCTTATTATATTCTACCATAAGAACTAATTATTGGATCTTAAGTAAAAATTTTTTGATATAATCAGAACACGTTTACTCTGTAAAAATATTTATGACCAAATATTTGCTTTTATGTTTCTGATCCCAGTATTTTGATATACCATCCGCATTGACCCGTAAAACCGGTGTAAACAGTAGTTATCTGGCAGTAATGTAACTGTAGTCTCGTGGAAATGGCAGCACTCGTTAAGCCGACGTCAGAGGCCTTTGGTTCACTTGTTGCTGCGATCGATCGCTCGCTCTCGCTGCCGAAACGCGCAGTTAATTTTCGTATCTGCCACCAGCCGTATGGATTTCTTTGTACGTTCGGCTTCACTGGACTCGCTTACATTTTTATTTGTGAAAATCATCTGAATGGACGACATTGGCTTTTTGTTTTCTTTCCTTGTCTTTTAATGTCGGGTTTTTGAATAGAGTTTTTTTTGTCGTCAGAGAGGTTTGTTAAAAGCGGATTTATTATTGGACTTTTCGGTTTTGATATATTCTGATCGGCAAATATTTTTTGCAAGGCTTGATTTTATATGACTGGCAATGACTTCCTAGCACCTTATTATTTATTTTTCATTAGTTATTATTCTTTAAATGAATTTAAATTGCACATTTTGATATTATAAATTGTTCTATTGAGATCCATTTTATAATATTAAGCCTAAAGAAAATATTTTTAGCGCCACTTCAGCCAACAAAGTCGCTAGTGCAGAAAGGGCTGCCTAAAGTAAAGGGTTCTTATATAAAGAGCTCTTCTTTACCGGTTTTAATGTAGGGACGTTGTTGCTAATAGCTTTATAAGACTCTTCATTTCTTAGTTGCTTTCTAGGACAACATTACCAATCTTTTCACTACCTTGCGTGTGTATAATCGCGCTGTCGACGCCCAAGAGTTTGTAAATTGGTTTATTGTGAGAAAATGTACATGAATATTTCTATAATTATGTTGTGGATATGGTCATTTGGGTTTCCAATCATCTTTAGGTTGCGATACTATTGTATTGTTTTGCTTATTTATTCATCATAATCAGTCACAGGAAGTCCACTACTGAATATAAGCGTTCTTTAAATATTTTTACTGCGACTATTGAAAGGGATCAACATTCAACGACTTCCTACAATCCTTCTTAAATTAAATTCCTTATTTCATTTATTGCCTCGCATCAGTAGTTGTTGAAATCTTTAAAAGATATTTAGGTCACTGAAATCTAACCAACCATAAAGTTCGTAAGGTTATGGCTGCTGACATCTAAAAAAATATATTGTGAAATGGTGTTTCTTCTTACCTACGTAATTGTATCAATAGAAAAGGAACTTTAACAAAAGGTTTCATAACTATAAGTTGATCCACTTACTTGGTATCCTGTTAATGGCTCTTAGAGGTCGCAAAACTCGGATAGTTCTAATCGCCGATAAGTTGATGTTTTCCACATTGAGTGCGTACTCCAACGCCCTGCGAATTACAAAGAACATTTCACTTATTGTCATTTTGATTTTGTTTATTTTGTTTGTATAAAACTGGCCGGTTAACCTGAAAATAATACACTGAAAATTCACACGAACTTATTCAGTTTTAAAAGACACACTAGATAATATATGTGCATATGTATAAAAGGAAAGGGAAATAAAACCACTCTAGTAACTCACGCGACTATTTTGCGTTCCATTATTGTGTATAATTAATTATCAAGGTATTGTCAAACGGGCATCACTGGAAGGAAAAAGGATAGATAGAGGATAGGGGTATGGATATTAGGCATTTGGAAATCTCACTAATCCAACAAAACACGACAGCGAAACTGTCGCTTCTCGTGTGCTTCTTATGAGACTGTGGTACCATTCGTGCCCATTCGTGCTGATTTATGACCGACAACAGCGTTGCTTTATCATTTTAAAACCTAACACTTTTAGCAGTAATTTTATCGTAGTATATAAATAATAATCGAGCTTCTAGTAATACCGCTGCCGATGGAATTAGTTGTAGCTTTGTTTTTGTCGGTTCAGCCGAACTTTGTTACGAGTTTCCATTCACGATGATTGTTATTGTGATGTTTTTGTTTCTCCCTTTTTGTTCGTGTGTAATGACTGAGCGGTTGTTATGAATATTATATTTGTGTTTGCCAGCTTTGAAGTTTGTACGAGTTATACTATCGTTTTGTTGAAATCATGCTTTATTTATCAGAAATTGTATTTTGACCTATTTTGATGGAGTGTGAGATAAGGTACTTAGACGTTGTTATTAGTTATTTTATTTTTTATTTATTTAATACTTCATATACAGATTAGTATACAGGCAGGGCTTAATGCCAAATGCATTTCTAATAGCCAACCTTCAGGTGGTACAGAGATAAATTAAGAAGGTGCATAAAAATGGACTAAGAAGTAAACCTAGGAAATATATATTCAATACTTGTGCATACACAAATATAAAATATAATATACATAAATAAATAAAGAAGAAGTACATCTAAAATAAATAAAATGTAGGTACATATTGTAATATATTCCTGATCTACATTATACTATACGTTTTTGTTGTGATTATTTTAAATTACAGGAGAATTTTTGGTCTTACAGCACCCAGTGTTCGGACCCGATACAAATATTTGTGTCACTTTGTATTGTCATTAGTGTGTGTTTGACACGATGATTGAACCTGCGCCCTCTTGATTTGTAACCGGCGTATTAACTAACAGTGCCATATAGGCTGTCAAGTCTTTTATAGGTTTAATCATGTAAAGCACGAATAAGGGATATTGTTTTCAACTACAAAATAATTATTTTTAAAACTTGCACCGCTTACATGTTACAAACAATAATTTTCACCACTCCATTATTTAAGAGGGTCCAAAATGGCTAAATATAGAAAAGTATAGAAAGAAATGGAAAGTTTTAGCGGAGGCCTTTGTCGAAAGACCAGCTGTAAAGACGAGAGATCGACCAAATGCTGAGAATGTAGTTTAGCTTAAGGTAATTTAATTTCTTACCTCTATTTTGTTCAACTATTTTAAAATTTGTATTTCTCAAATAAGTAATAAATTTTTTTTTATTATTCATATATAGATTATACCTATAGATTTATAGAAATAACAATATTTTCACACCAACACCGAAATAAATTACTCGTTGCCAGTCAATGGGGCGTAAACTAATGACCTGAGTCAAATTTCCCAACTGAATAATCCGGTGATAAGGAATAAAAAATAATGTCTCATTTGATTGCAAAGATCAACGTTCTATAAAAGACTACGCTATTACTTGTAATAGACCTTTTGTCCCATGCTTGGTAATTTTTACCCTCAGACGACTTTTATGGCATCATTAGAACGGCGGCTTATGCTTAAGGAGATCCAGTTGTAAGGCATTATTCAAAAATAAATTGTTACAGTAATATATTCATCCGTATTTAAGAGTGTACGCTTGAAAAATAGTCAATCATAGAGTATTTGTAAGTTTATTCATGGCCGATTTGTAGATAATATTGAAATATCTTCAATCTATGTAACAAATTGTTTTGTTAATTTTATTCAAAGAAGGTCTATTAAAAATAAGAAAGATAGATAACTTTTTAATTTAAGGACTTGGTGTTTGTAATGTATAATATTAGCATCTGCTCATATTGCGATCATCGTGTTTCCTATTCTCTATTCTTATCAATCAAGAATTTAGATGTAAGTTCTGATTTAACCACTAAGAGCATTGAAGTACCATTGCTATCTCAATACAAATTTTGAAATTATGAATTTAAGAACTAAGCAATCACACATACTGTTTCTTCGGTTGAGGGATCGAACCTGCGACCTCACATTTTTCAGCAAATATTCAACGGAACTGACACAAAGGGCTATAATAAATTATTATAATTAATGTTACATACCCAGCCATGACAATGAAAAAGTCCAGTCTGTTCCATGAGTCGGCGAGATACGTGCCGTGACCGTACACACCCATCGCCACCATTTTAATTGTCATTTCCAGCGTGAAAAACGCAAAAATTATGTCGTCGAATACCTGAAATGAGTGATTAATTTTATACATCACAATTAAAACGTGAAATTAAAAAGGGTATTAAAATATTTCAAGAGCGAAAGGAATTCGTTTTTTAAATTTCCCGCTCTCTAATTTTAAAAAGAGTTCGATTGTTTGGATTTATTGGCTCTGGCTGAAAAAAATACAAAGTACATGCGGAATATTTAAAATTATATATTCTGTGAAAAACAATAGCAATTTGTTAACATAATAAAATAAATGTTATTTTTTGATAATATTATATTGCAATATCCGGTAAAACTACGAATAAACGGCCAGTACTTTAAAAAATAAATAATGTTGTTGTATACATACCTGTAATATTTTGCATCTGTTTGTGACACACTGGTCGTCGACGCAAGGCTGGTACATACCTAGTGTCACGCAGTTTAACAGAATTACCAGCATTGATATTCTCTCGAACCACGTATAAATGTGTAGTTAAGGAAATTATTAACATTTTGTGTCTTACTTAAAACCACAATTAACTGTATGTATACCTAATACTTTCAATGTGTATATGTTGCAGGTAGGTATAATAAAAATAGGTAAGATTTTTTTTTTATTCCACATTTTAAGATGAAATAGAATACATTAGTCATGTTTCAACCCGTAAAAAATAATTCAAGAAGTAATTTCAGTTCCGTGATGGACTGGCATAACCGGCAAATGCCAGCGCCGGATCTAGGTTTTTTTCGAGGCGGGGCAAAAACTGAAAAATGCCGCCCCCCTTGCCTATATTTTTATCTTAATCATCATCATCATTTCTAGCAACCAGACGCCCACTCAACACAGGACATCGGGAAAGAACGTCATTTTACCACCATGTTAAGCCTTTTTACACGCTTTATATTAGCGTCACTTTTGAGGGTTAACGTCACACACGTCTGTAAGCTTTGACTCTAGTTTTCCTACACGTAAACCCTGGGTAGTGCCAAATGAGTGACACAGTTTGTGGTAGTAGGAGTTAAGTGTCCGTCTTGGTGGCGATCACCGTCCACGGGACGTAAAGACCGTAATAGTGATCTGATAGTGATTTTGTACGTATTTTTGATCGCTCTCGAAGGGAGGAGTGTTGACCTGCCGGCCAAAGAGACAGTACAGTACAAGAGCCCAAACGTGGCTAACCTTCACGAGGGGCTGCCTCACCATGTCGCACATAATCTTGGGCGGGTACGTCGTGCCGGTTGGTGACCGGATGTGGCCGACATTTAGCGACATGCCGACCCTTTTATGCCGGTGCCCATTCGGCCTACTTAATGCCCGGACTTTGGCTTCTCGATGCCTCTTCATCAAACCCATCCCTTCAACTTCATGACAGCGCAATTAAACAAAGCAGGTCTTTCAGCGGTGCATAACCCCACCATCGCGTTCACTATGGAGTTCACCAACATCCGCGAACTCTGAACAGGTTGTAACAGGTTGGATGTATTACGGACAATAGGCGATGCGGATGAGCGAGTAACACCTAGTTGACTCGCCGTGCCACCCGGCGCACTTCCTAATATGGCTCCTCACAACTTAGGTAGGCATAGATTTTCTCTGCAACAGACGCCCTAACCGTGGGCGTCCGCTATGAAGCCACGAGTTCTGCCGCACATCTTAGAGTTTGCCAGCGACCCCAATGACCCTTATTAATCGCCTCTTACGCCAGGCAAAGGAAACCGTGAAGGAATTTTGCCGCCCCTTGACCACGGGGTGCGTGAAAACAATAAATAACCAATTTGAAAAAAAACTATATTTTTAGCAAGGAACTCTAAAGACTATAATCAATGTTAATAGGTGTTTTTTCACATTTAAGCATGATTTTTTTATAATGTATCACTATTGGAATATTTTATAATATCCAAGTATAGATATTTACTTGGGAGTGTCCTACCCCGAATTGCCCCCGAACCAAGGTCTTGTTGCACCTGTTGCACCTGAAAAAGTTCTCTATAGTCTTCGTCGCATGAAGAACCGGAAAGCGGTAGGGCCTGACCATATTCCGATAGAGGCGTGGAAGTCGTTGGGGCTTCATAATGTGGAGCTTCTTGCTGCGTTATTTAACCGCATCCTAAATACCAAAAATATGCCTGACTCATGGTGGTTGAGTGTGATAACTCCCGTGTAAAAGGGTAAAGGCTGTGTTCAGGAATGCGGAAATTATCATAAGCATTAAGGTCATGAGTCATACCATGAAGCTTTACGAACGCGTCATCGAGTCCAGGCTCCGCCAAGAGTGTACTGTCTCTGAGTGTCAATACGGCTTCCGTCCTGGCAGTGGCACTACCGACCCGATATTTGCACTCAGGATGCTTGGCGAGGCATACAGAGCGAAGAAGACGCCACTGCACATGGCTTTCTTAGACCTGCTGAAGGCCTTCAACTGTGTGCCGCGACAGGCAATCTGGTGGGCGATGAGAGTGAAAGGGATACCGGAAGCCTATGTGGACATTATCAGAGACATGTACCTCCGATCCGAATCCTTCGTTCGGACTGCCATTGGCGATACGAATCCTTTCCCGATTGATGTCGGTGTGCACCAAGGCTCGGCGCTAAGTCCATTCCTCTTCAGTGTTGTGCTCGACGTCATTACGTCTCACATCCAGGACCCTGCGCCCTGGTTGTTAGATGTATGCCAATGACATTGCACTGGTGGAGGAGGACCGGCGACTTTTGGAGCGCAAGGTCAACCGGTGGAAGGAACGCTTGAGAGCGGTGGTCTGAAGTTAAATGTGGCGAAGACCGAGTACATTTTTACTGGTGGTACGTCTCTCATATGTGAGAGGCCATCTGGGTAGGTACCACCGCAATGTCTATTTCTCCCGTGAAACAACACTGCTTAAATGCACAGTGCATGCACAGTGTGTTTCGGATTGAAGGACGTTGTAGCCAGAGCAACTACTGGACATATTGAGACTTAACATCTTATGTCTCAGGATGGCGAGCGCAGTAGAATGTTGCTACTGTTATGAGCGGTCGTATCGCTTACCATCAGGCGAACGGCTTGCTCGTCTCGCCATTCAATGCAATAAAAAAAAAAAACATGGCTTGCGGGAGTACGGACCCCCAAAGCATCGTGATAGGAAACGAACTTGCCGTGAAGACGGACAAGTTCAAGTACCTTGGGTCCGTACTGCATGAGTCCGGTGACAGCGCCCTTGACGTCAAAGCCCGTATAAGTGCTGCGGGGGTTAAGTGGAGGGAGATCTCGGGCATACTCTGCGACCGCAGGATGCCTACCTATAAAAGCCTCGTGCGGCCGGTTCTCCTGTATGGGTCTGAGACGTGGCCTACCCTCAAGCGGCACGTCCAGGAGGTCCACGTCGCGGAGATGAAGATGCTGCGGTGGATGTGCAACGTTACGCGTTTGGACAAAATCTGTAACGAGCACATCCGTGGCAATCTTGGTGTCCGCGATGTGGCTGATAAACTCCAGGAATCCCGCTTGAGATGGTATGGTCACATCCTAAGGAAACCGCAGGAGTGCGTCGGTAATGTGTGCCTGAGCCTCAATATTCCCGGACCTCGACCGCGGGGTAGACCAAAGAAGCGCTGGCTCGATGTCGTTAAGGAAGATATGAGGGTCAATGGCCTTACTATTGAGAATGCCGAAGATCGGGCGAAATGGAGGAGAATTTGCCGGAAGGCGGACCCTGACACCGGCTGGGATAACGCCAGGTAGAAGAAGAAGAAGAAGATCCAAGTATAGATATTTAATAAAGTGTTATAACACTCTTTCAAGCGTTATTTGGGTTCGATGTAAGATATAAAACCACACCATTGTAAATGCAATCACTTTAATGGCGTTAGGCTACAATAAACTAAAGTCTAGGATTATAATAACATGTTGCGTTGAGCGAGCGCGGCCGACTGCCCGGCTCGGTGCCCCGGCGCGTGTCTTCCCCGCCCCCGCAAGGGTGTCCCCGCATGGACACACCGCAATACCCATACAACACGGAAAAAAATGAAAAAGGAGCGCGTTACAGTGTTTATTATTAAATTGTCAACGTGGAAACGTGGGAACATATTACTGAAATATTTTAACTATTCTTAATTTTCAAACCCAATTTTTTCAGTGTCTAAAATATTGCCTTTTATTATTTCAGTAAATCAAAACAAAAAAAATTGGCCCAGATTTGCCGCCCCTTCAAATTTGCCGCCCTAGGCTCTAGCCTACTCAGTTTACTAGTAAATTCGCCACTGCCTGTACCACATAAAAGATATTCGATGGTTAATCAACTAAAACTAACTACTAAACACAAATTGGATATTTGAAACTAAACGTAATTGTTGAGATGGATAAATTATTATACATTCCAAATATTAAGTTTTCATCTCTTTTTCACGCGCCTCTATCGCATAATCACTAATTCGCGCACGGCGAAAAATAAAAGTGTAAGTGGTGTTACGTTATTGATGAGTTTTGTAGTTGTCTCCCAAGATTCAATATGCCGCCCCCTGAACGTGCCGCCCGGGGCACGCACCCCGACTTGCCCCCCCCTAGATCCGGGCCTGGCAAATGCGTCGAACTAGTATAAAAATTATACACTCCAGATCCTTAAGATAAGAATCGTGTCTTTGTGATATATAATCATATAACATAACTTAAAATTAATGCTGGCCTAAGGCAATTTTTATCAAAAAAGAAATTATTAAACTGCTGCGCTTAAAAAGGAACAACCTTATTTTTGCATTCTTATGCCAGTTAACCTAAAAGTGTGACAGACAAAGCCTTATCGTCCTTAGCCAGAAAGCTTTTTTAACTCCGAAATTGCAGGTACCTTAGAGTCTTAGAGTATTTATATATAGAGGGAGCGCTGTCATACATTTGCAACTTCAAAAACGTAGATATTTTCTTGTTCGTAATGTTGGTAGCACTGCTATATTAATGTTACCGATAAATGACTTTTCCACGAAAAATATATAAATAAATAAATAAACGGAAATTAACATATTCACGTTACATTGTTTTTAGCTATCATAATACAAAATATTAATAATAAATGAAAAATAAAACTCACCCTTGGATTATTATAATTTATTTCGCTCCAAATTCAAATATTTTATATTTTTTACCTAAAAATTATTCCGGAACTTTTTCGGAATTTCAACAATTTAATTACTTGCAACATTGAATAAAAAGGCGTTCGAAAATTCAAAAATATGAATGTTTTTCTGTAAAATTATTTAAATTATTTCTTGTTAATTAATAAGAAATTGGATTTATTGTCGATCATAAATGAATACACAGTTAATAATTAACCCCTAACGTAAATTTGGATGGTATTCGATAACGCTAAACAACATTTTTTGATTTTTCTTTTTCACGAAATCCATGCATATTCCACGCTGTCACAATTCATACTGGATGTAGGGAAGAAAAAGGTGGCCCCGGCACCACCATTTTTATCTACGTTTTTGAGGTACCAGCGCTCCCTCTATATATATATACTCTAAGCTTAGAGTATATATATATCTTAGAGTATTTATATATAGAGGGAGCGCTGTCATACATTTGCAACTTCAAAAACGTAGATATTTTCTTGTTCGTAATGTTGGTAGCACTGCTATATTAATGTTACCGATAAATGACTTTTCCACGAAAAATATATAAATAAATAAATAAACGGAAATTAACATATTCACGTTACATTGTTTTTAGCTATCATAATACAAAATATTAATAATAAATGAAAAATATAACTCACCCTTGGCTTATTATAATTTATTTCGCTCCAAATTCAAATATTTTATATTTTTTTCCTAAAAATTATTCCGGAACTTTTTCGGAATTTCAACAATTTAATTACTTGCAACATTGAATAAAAAGGCGTTCGAAAATTCAAAAATGTGAATGTTTTTCGGTAAAATTACTTAAATTATTTCTTGTTAATTAATAAGAAATTGGATTTATTGTCGATGATAAATGAATACACAGTTAATAATTAACCCCTAAAGTAAATTTGGATGGTATTCGATAACGCTAAACCACATTTTTTGATTTTTCTTTTTCACGAAATCCATGTATATTCCACGCTGTCACAATTCATACTGGATGTAGGGAAGAAAAAGGTGGCCCCGGCACCACCATTTTTATCTACGTTTTTGAGGTACCAGCGCTCCCTCTATATATATCTTAGAGTATGCATGGATTTCGTGAAAAAGAAAAATCAAAAAATGTGGTTTAGCATTATCGAATACCATTCAAATTTACTTTAGGGGTTAATTATTAACTGTGTATTCATTTATCATCGACAATATCGCCATTTTCTGTTGTGTTTTGGTCAAGTCTTAGTACAACGAATCTTTTAATTGGAATTTAATAACATTCTAATCACGGATTTTGCTGCTACAGTTTGCAATTAAAGGCGGTATTTTCCTTTTTATTAATTTTGTGTCCTTATGTTTTCGTAAAAGATAAAATAGCCTTGAGTGCCCTTAGTGTTTACCAGTGTTTACTGGCTCAAACGAGTAATAGTTTATATTATTGAATTTGTGTTAAATACTTGTTATTTTTGTAATAACTATGGTAAATAAGTGCATTGTTCCCGGGTGCAACACTCGAGGACCGAATAATAAATATTTTTGTGGGTTATTATCAAGGTAAGAAATGCGGTTAGGGGTTTGTTCAAAACATTCATTTTATTAAACGCAGCCGTATTCGTTTTTGTCATAAACATTTTCTTGCCGAACATATTATTGAAAAATTCCTATTGCATTTTATTTACATATGACATCTGCTACAAAATGGGCCCCAATCAATTATATTAAATCTATGATGTACCTCATTTGTTAAAATGTTCTCATAATAATTTTCAGAAAAAGCTTCTACTCATTGGTTATCAAAGAGCAAAGTGGGAATGTATAGAAAGTCTATACAAATGAGATGGATTTTGTGGCCGAGCAAGAAGCACCAAAGTTACAAAGAAACACATAAATCCAACTTCTTATGACAAAATAAAGGTAAATTAAACTATACAATTTCTATCAAGATTCTGTTTTGAAGTAGTCACTGATCAGCAAAAGTGTTTATTAGTATAGATTTTATATTGTTTATTGTTATACAATGACAATGCATATACATTACAGGTAAAACTTGCAGCCCAAGTTTTTAGCCGGCAAGTGGCTACATCACTCCATGTTTATACAAAGAATATCCAACATCTCCAAGAACATGATTATATGGTATTTTTATTTTCAGAATAACAAATAAATTGAATTCTCATTGTTTACAAATAAAGTTATTTATTTTTTGAGGTTTCTTTTATTTATATTTTTGATGACCAAAAATAAATAAATATATAACTACCAAAACTGGTAAGAAAACCGGTAAGTTTGAGGCATTGATGTCAACCGGTAATTAAAGCCATCCCTTATTATTTAAAGATCGGTATTTTCGAAAAAGTACCGATTGTCAGCACTGCTACCCATGTACATAACCACTGAAAGAAAAGGACAGAAGAACCCGATGTCAAAATGTGTACTGAATAGAAAGAGATGGACGATAAATTATGAATGAATTATATAACATAATATAGACATAAAATACATGTTTCGGCTTTCGATGTGTGAGTTTGCTTAACGTGTTTAAAAATTAGTATGGAGTCGGCGGTCTGTCTTGTTTAATAGTCTGTGATATCTACGTTTTTGAAGTTGCAAATGTATGACAGCGCTCCCTCTATATATAAATACTCTAAGGCAGGTACGTATGTTTATGAGTTGTTCAAAACAACTCACTGCTCAGTGGTTCACTGCGGTTAGGCCGGCACAGAGAGTGCGCAGTTACTGTTGTGGCTTGTCTGAGGTTAGGCCTGAATAGAGGCTTTATTTTGTGACCCCTTAGCTTAGCAGGTCAACCGTATTTACCTTTGTAATCGAATTAGTTACATAAAACGGAAAATTTGAGTTTCACGCTAAATTGACTTGTTTCGATATTATTATTTATTGATTGGTTTTACGTGTTTTAGGAAAGGCCAGGATTTTATAAAATCTACCAAGGTAAAGTTAGAAATTTATTCTACAAAAAAAAAAAAACAGTTTTTATTTTATCTAAGCACTCGCATAATAAATTATCAATTCCATTAACGTTAAAGGGAGACATAGGCTTACTATGGACCAGGATGAAAATTGTATATTTTATTAATCTATACTGATTAGATCAAGCAGAAGAGTTTGTTTGTATTTGTTACCTCTAATCTCAGGAACTACTGGTTCGAATTGAAAGAATTTTTTTTGTTGGATAGGTCATTTATCGAGGAATACTATAGATTATATTATATAATTACGCTATGACCTACAGCAGGGAAGTAGTAGTGCAAAGTGCAAATACGAGGAAATTTTATTCGTTTTTCGTGGTCCGATTGGTCGATATTCTAAATTGATTGTCGGAATCATTGAGATAATATACTAGAGGGGACACTGCAAACAAAATGTTTGTAACAAAATGAACGGTATATTCTATTTCTGTCTCTGTCACGCCTACGAAATAACATTATCTTCCCTCTCGCTTCACTGTATACCCGTGTGCACGCGCCATACGCAGAGATTTTGTTCCCGATGTCCGCTCTAGTATAATACCTCAATGGTCGGAATTGAACACTTTGGCCGCTATTTTGAAAAGTGTATCTGCACCCGAGTGAAACTGGTCCGGACAGCTAGTATATTATATTTACAAATGAGATCCAAATTTATCAAAGTGTTAGAGTATACACGAAATATATATTTTTTTAAAGCACACACATTAAAAAAATAGATGTATGTAGATAACAATTACATATTATAACAAAGTACAAATGGCGGTAAATGGCGGTCTTATCGCTCGAGGCGACAATAACGTACTCAGTTGCAAAGTTTTGTAACTAGATAATACATTATTATCCCGCCCAACTAACCAGAACCAACCAGTTTCCACGGGTTTATGCGAAAACAATTTCATAAGATAATCCAATTCATTTCACATTTCCAAGTATTAGCCGAGGTTCCGAATAAATATTGCATTTTATTTCATTTTATTCCAGCATTAGCATTGTCTGTATTTCGTTTGAAATAAAGCGGAAGACGCGATCCCACAATAAATCGACTTGTTTTATTGAGCAAATATTTGTGCAAACGCGGATATTGATTCCTCGCCTCTCACATCGTTTGTGTGTTCAGTGATAATAATAAAAATACAAAAATGTGACTCTGATCTCTATTTATTAAGTAGGAGTCTTTGCTGTACTTTATTTTTTTGTATTACCTTCGTTTTCTTAGAGTTACGCATTATCGTGTTATATGCACTGTGAAAGAAAACATCGTGAGGAAACCGGCATACCATAGCGATTTGTAATAATTTATATGGTATGTAAAGTCTGCCAAGCTGCACTAGGCCAGCGCGGTGGACTATATGGCCTAAGCACTCTCCATAGTACTCTCTATTGTCGTGCAGGCCTGTGCCCTCCAGTGGGTCGTATATGAGCTTATACAGATTCGTTATTGTTCAATGTTTATGATTGATTGATAGCAGCAGCTCTATGAATACAACGAAGAATCTTAATTAATGTGTAGCACAGGTAAGTATAAGGCTAGTTAATCTTAATTCTATGAATAAACATCATCATTTCATATACCTTTTTCTAGTCGTAGGCTTAATAATAATAATAATAAATGGAAATAATAATAAATGGAAATATTTTTTTTGCTGACTTGTTCAATTCATTTTGTTATTGTGTTTTTGTGAGCTAAAAGGAATGATAGTGGGCTTAGCTCAGCAGTGTGAGTCACAACTGGCCACAGTACCGAAATAAAACAACTAACCGGCTTTTGAATAAAATATAAACTAAAGACATAAAATACGTGTGGTAAAGTTAAGCGACAAAATAAAATCCGTGTGACGCTAGCAAAGCCTCATGTCCGTGCGGAGTAAAGTTGGCATTTTAATAATAATGAGGCTTTATTCGGCGGAGTTTCATTAATAAATTAATATTCAAGTAAATGTAGAGAGGAAAATGTTAGGTTATTAAATTGTCCTATGTTTTTAAACTCACTCATTTAGTTTCAGTCGGTTTACGAGGATTAAATTGTGATTATAATAAAAGGGACAAAAACTAATATTGGTATATTATGCTGTTAAGGATTTTAATGTTTACATTACAAGAGAAAATAATTTTTACTTTCTTTTGTATATATACGTAATGTATCCCGAATCGCTATAGTAGTGTAGTAAATTGGATAGTCAGCACTCAGCACCGTACAAGATGAAAAATAACCCTTCATGTTACCCATGCAAGTGTCTTAAGTTTTGTGTTGGGTTGTCGCATGCTTAGTTTTGAGTAGGATGGCATGACTGACTATTGACAGGAGTTCTCTTCTCTATTTGGATTGCACAGGATTTACCATTAGGTGTAATTTTTTTTACTATGAATGGCGAGACGAGCATATAATTCGCCATATGATATATATGCGCCCCTGCACGTGCCATCCTGAGACATAAGATTTCCAGTAGTTACACTGGTTACACTGTCCTTCAACCCTGCATATACACTGCTGTTTGGCGAGAGAAATAGACATTACAGTGGTACCTATCCAGATGGCCTCTCACATATGAAATAACTCCCACCAGTAATTATTACATTTTCTTGTGTCAATATAAAATATATATAAATTACAGGTTTTATTTCCAAAAGGTATTCTAGCATGAGGTGTCTATGAACAAGCAGAGCCTGAATACTGAACAAAGCAGACCCGTTGAAATGAAATGAAAATTTACTCGTATTCCCCACGCTTTACAATTCTAGCTGCAATATGGCTCATACCAATCCCTTACGAACCACGTGTATGTATTGGTCGATTCACAAAACAGATGAATATAGTGGTCGATTCATTCAGCTAGGACAATATGGAGTGCCGAACTAAATGTACACACACAATCTACGTCACATCTATTAATGTTTTAAGACACGAAATCATTCATTTGGATGTAGGGCCAAATTTATTGTTAATCAATGAAATTTTGAACTTAGACGTCTTGTAATTTTCCTTCTGGAAATTTTAGTTCTAGATTTGTCACTCATAAACTAACAACAGTTGTTGCTCAAAACAAATAAAAATAATAAATATAGTAATAAAAAATCTATAAATGATGCCCTACAATCAATTTATTATCAAGATATTGTAGCGAGAGAGGAGCGTTTCTTTTGTGTTTTAATTACTTATAGGGTTGGATTGTCATCACTACTAAATAAAAACAGCTTAAGCTAGAAAAACGTGTATTACTTATTTGAGCGTGCGGCGGAAGAGACCGAGTTACCATAATAATATAAAAACACAAACTTAATTTAGTGTTGCCAGTGCAACAGATATGAATGTGAGTATTCATAGTTCGGGCAATAATAAATGAAAGTAACAAATTACGCGTAATAAAGGGATACACTAAATTACGTACATAAAAGCGTGTCATACCTCATATTCATAAAAATATGAACATCCGAATATTAAGATAACATTCTAACAATGGTAGGGTAATCCTGCTCATACACCGCGCAAAATGCTACAGTAGATATAATCATAATATTGTTTATGCTATTATGAGATAGGGTTTCCCAACATTTTTCAACAGCAGACCCAAGGGATTTTAATAGGATCCCATGGAACCCTTATAATAAAACGGTCATCATATTATATTAAAAAATAAGTCTTCTTTATGCATAAACCCTTGGAGTTCGAATACCTAAGTGGGGATTCCATATAAGATTTTAAGAGCGGACTACTAGATTACCTCATTTTCATGTGTTTTATACGTTTTGGTTTAGGATTTTCCTTTTATTCGCATTTATAGGAACATAATTAAACTTATACTCTGATTCTCAATAAATTATTGTTTAAACCTTCTCGTAGAACTGTCTATAACAGCTTCTAAAGAATCTGTTTTATTAATAGAACGTAGACGAACGTTTTGATATATTTAAAACTTATTTCATAAATTGAGTTATTGCAAGCTTACCACCCGATCTATAAGGCAGAAGTACCTATTTGAACAAACATTAAACAACGCCAATTAAAATCAACGAAAATGACAGCCATGGCGATGCAATGGGGACGAATCGCAGTGTCATACAAAGTTTAAAGACAGACCATGTTGTACAAGTCCAAAGCGTTTATTAGTCCGGGTTGTGCGTGAATTAATTACAGATACGGAAGCTTGATTACGGTTTCCGATGTTGCACTACTGCGGTGTTTGTGGTTACAAATTCAAAACTAGTTAGATGTTTTCGCAGCTGAGATTTAGCCGAAATAATGTTTTAGTAATTATATTTGAAGGATGTCGATGGCTTTGCATGGGTTTTTGTTTTGTTTAGTTTGGGGATTGCGGTGATTTTTGCTGATGTATTTTCTGGTTCGTAAAGGCTCTGGGTGAATTTGTTTTCTCCTTAGGTGACATTTAGAACAAAATCAAATTTTAATGTCTAAAATTTCACCATAATAAAAAAGTCACATAATTTCTTGATTGAATAGGTAAAATTCCTAGTTATCATTTAACTGCGCAAATATTTTTTTTAAATACTACATATACATTTCTTTGTCTTTATGTTATAATGTCCTTTAACAACAAATAAACTACATAAAAACTTATCTGATGTCAAAACTCAACATACACAAAAGAACACACGTTTACAAAAAAGATTATCATAATAGACCACGCAGGAACATCGAAGAAAGCAGGAAAACCAACTCGGGATGACTTGCATTTTTCATTATACAACCCGTCTGCTGCTAAAAGGCCTCATAATATTCATACAAAGGCGAATGCCCCACTGTGCTTATTTCATTAATCAACACTAGGTAATTTTCTAACGTTCTATTTCGTACAACATAATAAAAATGGGAATTAAGGTTTTTTGGTATAAAATGATTTCACTGTTACTGAGTATTTTGGTGATAACATTTTATATTTTACTTATTAATTAACCCTATTATTAAATTTTATATTCCTAGACTTATTCCCTGAGGAAGGAAGAGGCTTAAGATTACGGATATTTTCTATTGACTAAACTGAAAGTGATGTCAAGATCTAACGACGTAGTTGCGTAGGTATATGGAAGTAAAAAAGTGTTAATTTGCAACTAATTTAGTTTACGAGCCAGCAGCTAATAGGGATTCATTATTTTATGACTATCCTTATAACAACAAGTATAATTTTGGCAATACCTAAAGAAAACAGACAGCCTTTGTAAACAAATAAAGCGAACACTCCATAAATTTGTTACGCAATATTCTTCAGTCCTTTAGTAATCCCTCAAAGAACACAACAAAAATTTACTTATAGATATTAATGTTTTCAACCCTACATTATGGTTTGTCGAGATTATGGACCTTAGAAACAGAATCCGTAATTATAAAGACCGCTACAAAGAGATTAGGGCGTTTGTTTCGCAGTGCCTAACATAATGTTGAGCTATGGAAATTAAACTAAATGCTCAGGGAACTTTATAACTAATCCTAGTTTAATCTACTTTTGTCGTTTCATATACCCTAGGGCTTTTATTTGGCAGATAATTAGCTTATGGCTCGCAATCAGCTTATGTTGGAGGACATACATATACATAGATGGATGGATGGATTAGTTCATAACAATGTTCTTATTTAATCGTCAAATTCAACTAGGATGGAGAGTGTTCAGGAAACTACATAACGTCTTATCGTCAAACATTCCTTACTGCCTAAAGACAAAAGTCTTTTATTGTTTTGCGACATGATGCCATACGACACTGATTCGTAGTCTATCACCAAGGGCCACATCCGAAGGTTCAAGGTCACTCAACGTGCTATGGAGGGGGCTATGCTCTGTATTTAGATACGAGATTGCATTAAGAACGAGGAGATCCGTAATAGAACAAAAGTTAAAGTCATAGCCCACAGGATTAGTAAATTGAAGTGGCACTGGGCCGGGCATATGGCGTGAAGAACTAATGGCCATTTGGGCCGAAAATTTCTGGAATGGAGGTCACGTCATGCTACAACTACATTATGTTTATTGTTTTTTACCAACGGATGAAGACAATCGCTACTTTAATAACTCATGCACTTCAAACATACATCGACCTTGGTCATTAAACATTTAAACATTGCTCACGACTTCTCATATTAATTTCTTTTGAAAGCTTTACATGCCCGATGCGCTTGTATTTTCCGAGGCGTGACACTTTAACGTCATAATAACTTATCCCCACTCATCGGGAAATTAGACACAGCAAATACATTAATTCCTAAGTCATGTACTATAATATATGTGATATTCAGTCCAATATAGTATTTTTCCGAGGATGTCATAAACATTGGACGAGAGCCGATACTGACATTGAGTCGGCGCGGCTCCAGTCGACTATAAAACTGTCGTTAAATGCGAGGAATCTCGTGTCTATGGCATGTAGGTATGTTCGCGACAGGGAGCAATAGGTACATTTGAGATTTTATTGCCTGCCTACGATTGCTTACGTTTGCAGTTTTCCGCATGTATAATAAATATGTTAGTAAAGAGCATCGAACAACATCACCAGAGGCTCTCAATGGGCCGTTGGGTCAAGAGCCAGATTCAGAAGGCAGTATTGCTGGACAGGGCACGCATAGTGAGGAGGTTTCTCACTTAGGGATCCTAACCACCGGTGGCTTCCGTCACGAGCCTTGCCACGGAAGGGTTAAGTTATTAATTTTAAAAAATGTATTTTGTTATTTATGTATAAAAATGAATAAAAATATATGAAATAAAGAAGAGTAATAATATTATTAGAATTTCTTTATTTCATATATTTTCTTTATTTTATATATATAGGCTGCAATCAATATATATATATATTGATTGCAGCCTTTCAGGCGTGTGGTTCGAGCATCGACCCAACAAATTATTTTGTGATAAAAAATAACGTATAGGGTGAAAAGCGATTTAGAGGGTTACTTGATTAATTAAATGTTGCTTGAATATATAGTGCCTATCCCATCGTTGAGGCTAATATATTCATATAGTGCCTGAATATATTAGCCTCAACGATGGGCAAATTAATTTTAGTGTCAAGTATTCCTTTCAAACAATAAGGCCATATCAATTTCAAACATTTTTATAACCAAAATAATAAAGTCATCCAATCACAAAGTCAATATTATGCGAGAGTACGAGTTTTATACTAATATCAATGTCGTTAATTTGCACGGTGTTAATGAAGTAGAAAGTAATATATATTACCAAACCGATAAAATGTTACACCATTTATAAAAGCTAATATATCAACTCATGTAATTCCAACGAAACATTTCTCGAATTACATGTGTCTTATAAATAGAAAACATAAAACTCGCATAACGTTCCGTCTTTAAACTTGACCCTTTTTTATTTTATGTGGCTGAAGGCGAGGTTAATTTCACATATAACGTTATTTTTCAGCACGCGACATTCTTCAGCGTTCACATGACCTAGACTCATTATAATGTCTGGTATGAAGGGAATTGAAGTAAAGCGTGCTGAATGACAGCGCAACTAATTTACGAACATAATAAGAGAGTACTGTCACTGGAGAATTTTATATATGCTCTGGAATTTTACGTCTTGTCGCGTTCCAACAGTATCGTTTAAAGGCAGCGTGAGTGTTCTGTGAACCGTAAGATCTTGGGTTGAAATCTTAGGCTGAGCATTGACTTTATGTGACGTTCTCGATTTTATAAATCTTACGATTTGAAACTGGGATTTAAGCGCGGAATGGCGCTGTTCTCGCCCCATGGCATTTCTTAAGACAAAATAAAGCACGGTGAAACGTGGGCGTATGCTAGTATAATTTGCCTATTCTCTCACATATAAAAAAGGTTTTGGATGTGTCACCATGACGTGTTTCCATTATTGTGTTAACTTTTGGTAATGGTTTTATTTTGTGGCTGTACCCCTTCCAAGCAGAGATGAAATCTTTTACATTATAACAGGTACAAACAGACACATTTGCCATTAAAAATAAATAAAACAAAACAATTTCTTCCTTTGCTACATTAGTCGGCCGAGTAAATACATCTGTTCTGTAAAGTACCGCACTTGTCCCTCTGTAAATTTCTTGTCGTCGACATTTTTTCTTTTTTGTCGTCAACAGTCCTTGGAGTGGCCTCGAAACCTTCCTTGTACCAGACTTATGTATTTTCCTTTTGTTTGCGGAATTTCCGGTGATTCCGCTTTGACATATTTGGATATTAAGGAGCGCAAAAAATAGATAATATAAGAAACTGAAATGTGCCATGGTCTCCGTTGACCTTCTGGGATAGACGTGGAATTTGTATTTTTATTGAGTGTTGTGTATTTTTAGCTTCGTTTGGTTTTGTTACCACAATAGAGGAAAATCAAATAGGAGACCTTTTACAGAAAGGAGAAATACGGAGTCCTCGAAACCGACGAGCGTGTATGAAGAGATTAATGACATTTGAAGAAGCGAAAGAGATATGTATGGACCGTAGCACTTGGCGCTCAATAGTCTCTGCTTACCCCAATGGGACATAGGCGTAAGTTTATGTATGTATGTATGTATGACTGCCTCGGTGGCATAGTTGTACTACGGTACGCCTACAAAGCGGGTTCAAATCCCGGGTTGGGCAAAGTGGTATTGGATTTTTTTTGTCAGGAATTTGTGCCCGATATGGCGTTAGGCTCGCCACCTATCACATTGTGGGACGGAACGTACAAGGCGAAATGTGGGTGCCCTGGCACCTCTGCCTACCCCTTCTGGGAAAAAGGCGTAAGCATATTATGTATGTATGTATGTATGTAATAGAGGAAAATTTTAGCAGAATATATATTTTACTTTTACGACACTCAGTAGGACTTCAATTTACATAATTTAGTACCATGTTGATAGGGATAACATAATATGAACAAATTCTAGCATTTATTTGATGTAATGGACATAGTCATATTTTAAATTTTAAAAACCATTAAGTAATCACAGCGTGTAAACAATCACAATACTTTACGTTCGTACTCGCTGGCGAATAAAATCTTTTGAATTTTTTATAGAAGTGAAAGAAAATTTAAATAAAGGCATTCTTTGTTAACATTTTATTTGTTTGTAGATAATGGTGTAGTTACATAAAGGCTCTACCACTTCAATTTATTATAGAACTAACAAGGAAGATAGACGTCTAAATTTAAAAGTTTATGAAACATTACCGAGTTGTTTTGAAAAACATTAGGCTCTCACAGTTATCGGAGGAAGTTTGCGTCGCGCACGGCTGCACATCCAAACAAACTTGGCGGGGGACGCTCTCATCGATTTTATATTTTTCCTTCTTACTTATGACTGCCTCAATGGCGTACTTGTAATACGGTACTATTACGGAGCTGAGGATTCAAATACCGGGTCGGGCAAAGTGATTTTGTTTTTTTTTTTATTGATTATACCAGTCCGGAATTAGTTATAGATAGGTATAGTTGTACCCGATATGGCGATTGCTTTACCCCCTAACAAATCATGATACAAATCACGCAAGATGATACGTGGGCGTCCTGGTAGCACTTTCGCTTACCCCTTCTAGGAAAAAGGCGTGAGTTTATGTATGTATGTAGTAATGAAAATCAGGTGAAGAATTACAAATATAGTCCATAATAGTATTAATCATTTTCAGCAACATCCGATCGGTGAAAGTAGGCCTCCCCAAGGATTTCCATGCGACCTGTTGGAATCCGCTTGTATCCAGCAATTTTCTTTACCTTTGTGTAGCCGTTCATTTATCTTGTTGGTAATCACACAATGTACTATTTTTACACATTAATTTGAAATAGCTTCTATTTTATTTGTTTAATTGTTTTTTTACTATTTCGGTAACACATTCTTTATTTCTTAGTAGCAATATGTTAGTAAACTTCACAAATCTTTAAATTTATTTGTAAATTATTGCCCTCAGATACAGCCCTTTGCTACATCTATTCTTTCACCGATTGCAGGCAAGCGTTATTTTACACATACAAATATGTAATTCTCGTACAAATGATATTTTGATGACACGTTTCGTCGTAAAATGTGTGTGCTTGAGGGACTTATATCTGCAATGTGATCTGCAATAAATATGTGATGATACAATATTTCAATATTTGATACTTTTTATTGAACAAGATATGGAAATATCCAAATATACATCATTTGGTGCGATTTTTTATGCGAATACGAGTATAACCAACACAATAATACAGATTTCATAATTAGCCACGATATTAACTTAAGCCATTAAGTATACGCATTATTTGAGATTTATAATTTTCCTATTATGGAACATAATTTAAATTATCTATATGAAAAGTAGTCTTTTTCCAACGTTTTTACTTGATATATTCAAAACTTTCATGAAGATAATATTTTGGTCTAATTCGCACAAGAACTTTTAAGACATGAATACTTGCTAAAACTTAATGAGATCTAAACAACTAAAAATTAAATAGGTTAGTTTTTGCTTCTCTCCAGCTCTTCCCTTTTTTCAAACCAGAACCTTTTTGCATTTCCTAAAAGGCTACGACTATATGCCATGTATAATTGTTTCATTTTATTTTGTTAATTGTTGTAATTAGGCAGTCGCTGTTTCAGGCTCTTTAACTGTCTAATTACCTTCTGAGGATTAGATAATTAGACCAGGGACTTACAACACAATATCATTGCCCTTATATACTTGGTTAACTGAGCCGAAATTAGTGTCTTAATGTTGGGTCCAACCTTTCCTCGCATTAAGAGAGGGATTTTGTCTACCTCATTGTCCTTATTGGTCCTTGGCCGATTTTGGAATACTGGCCATATTAGAAAAGTTTTAAGGTGTTCTGTAAACAAATACACCAATCCCGATCACATGGAGAAATAGCCGGTTGTAAAACAAAAGGAAACGGTTCGAATTCCCGTCGAGAGACAAATGTTTGTGTTGACCACAAATATTTGTTACAGATCAAGGGGTTTGGGGACTTAAAGACTTACGTAGTTTCTGATATCGACTAGAATTGTTTTTATCGGTCAGAATTACGAGTATCATTGTTGGGAGTGTTTTTTATGATTTTCATAACATGAGTCATTATTTTTTTCTACCCATATTGTTTATTATGAGCTCCTCCATAAAGACTTACCTCAAATCCTTTGGGTATATAAAGTGAAAAATTACTTTTCTTTATGGGATATGAAGCGTTAAAGCCGTCGTAACCGTAGATATTTATTTTACAGGTCATTAGAGAAAAAAAGAGTAAACAAAACCTCGACGACCTTTGTTCGTGCGAAAATGTTTTCACTCGAATCGTCGGAACGATACAAAGGGGGAAAATAATATTTTCTCTGTTTGTGATTAACTGTCATTTTTATACAAAATCGTAATGAGTGGAGAGTTTGGGTGTGCCACGGTTTTTTAAATTTGTTTCAAACTGGCAATGGAATGAGTTATAAAAATGTTTTTGACGCGATATTTCATGAATATTTTGGCTAGGTATCTTTAGGTTTTTAGCCTAAGCAAAATAAAAATATTGAAACAATTGACAAAATTGATTATTTTGAAAAAGTTTTAATTGCATTGTGTCTGAGATCACTAAAACTACCACCCGGCTTCGTTTTCGCTAGCAGTCGTGATATACCCTGAATATTTAAAAATACATTTCAATTTCATTACAGTTTCTAATGAACGATCATAGCCCTGGTGAATCACAAAAGGTTTGTATTACGAGAGGAAGCGCCATCGGCCTACCCATTGTCCCTACAAGCGGCAACGGGTGGCCGTTTGAATCGCACCATTAGAACCTATTAGACAGACGGCTTACTTGCCTAATCTACTGGCGTGACAGTGGAAACTATTCATTGGATTTTTTTTTTAAAGTATAGCTTCAACTGGTTGTGAACTATGAGGTCCTAGAATCGAGTCGTACGTCAGATAATTTATTTGTGTGTGTATTTCCCATAGACAAACAACGTGAAAAAATAGCTTTGCTGATGCAATTTATCCTGTTGGCGACATTGTATGTTTCAAACATAGAAGCGTTTATTTTCGTGTTTCTATTTTATTTTGTGTACCAGATCACATCACTACATAGTATAAAACAAAGTCGCTTTTTCTGTCCCTATGTCCCTTTGTATGCTTAAATCTTTAAAACTACGCAACGGATTTTGATGCGGTTTTTTTAAATTGACAGAATGATTCAAGAGGAAGGTTTATATGTATAATACGTACATATTATTGTACAGAAATCTATTTGTACCCGGGTGAAGCTGGGCCGGGCGGCTAGTAAGAAATAAAATATAATCGGTTTATTCAGCTGATTGGTTCTTCATGTTTTCCATGGCAACTAAATCCAGTTAAAATTAACGATATGCTTACGAAAATATAACGAGCGAATAATATTACTTGGCACACTCATTGTATGATTGTCATTGATTGTGCATGATTCGAGTTTTAGTGGCTATAAAGCGGTCGTAAATCCGCACGTTCCGTTTCGCCTTTGTTTACGTAATTGTTCAATAATTTATTTTAGCTAAAATAACACGTGATTCATATCCGCTTTTATATTGTACACATATCCGACCAGACTTTGCCTGGGCGGAAATATTTTTTATCTATACTCCACTGCTCACGAATTGACTTGACCTGTCTGATTTCTGACTTAAATAAAAGTATGGTTATTTATTTGGAGGGTAAATAAAGAGTGAAAAAAATAGTCACAATTGGCAGAGATATCGCGTATAATACATGCATTAAAGTCAGTAGACATGACACCGTCTTGCTTTTATAAAATCGCGTAAAAAGCAAAATGTAGTAATACCCTTCTCCGATCCCAAAATCCACACGATTGGTTTAGTTAGGTAACCGACAGACAGAGTCACATACACATTTGTAATATAGATATAGTATTGATACACCTTGAGGTGTATTAAAAGCTAGCGAAAAACATGTTTCGGATTTCGAATAAGAAAATATAATTTGGCATTTAATTTGAGAGGAGAAATCTTATAATGTATAGATGCTATCGGTTGTATCAGCTTTGTCTATAAACTGAGGTCGTTGACACTAGATTTTATTTTGATGACGCAGCAGTTGCTTGGTAATACAACTCTGCTAGTTTCTAGTAGAACTACGGCGATGAAAAAACTTGATGAGTTTGGCAAGGGGAACGCGCGTATTATATTGCGAGGTTCGGAGTTCAACAATATTTAATTTCCCGCAAGCATAATTAAATAGGGAAGTGGACAATAATTTATTTCCAACTCCTCCTATTAATTTAACTTTCTGATTGATTTCGTTGCGGGTTAAAGACAAATTAGACATTCCCGGAGACTCGCCGAGCTTCAATGCTCGGTGTCATTACATTGCGTGCCACTGTTGATCCTGGCTTACAGGAGTTGCAGTGGTGGGTGTGAGGGCGGGACAGTCTCCAAGCATAATTTAATTACGCTATCAATATAGACGGGAAAGATTAGGAACTAGTCATATTTCATCTAAAAAGAACATCTTCACTTTTAAAAATAAAGTACCAGTGACACTGATAACAAAACGTGTAATAACAATGACAAATAAATATGAATATCTAAACGAAGATTAATTTCTCAGATGGCGTAATAAAGTAAGTCGAAGAAATAAAAATAATATGAAATATCCAAGCACTTTTAAATATCAAGAGCCAGTAGACGTGAGGCGTTCAAACGAGGCCCTATCTTAAAGTGAGGAAGCTCACGATAGCGAGTTCTGATTTCAAATCATCGAGTCCCTGGCTTTAATATTTCATTCTTTACAAATGGACTGACATTTTCGAACGAAAGAAAAACGTAGAGGCAACACCATTATTTCCAATGATTTTATTCCGGTACATTAAATCGCGCAATTTCATTCATACTCTAGCAATATCGTAGATGCCGGCGTGTTGTTGACAGACAGACCTAGTTCTGTTTGGAATAAGGAACAATTAATTTTCAACAATAGAAAAGCAATCTTTGAACTATTCTGCAACTGAGCATTTGCACTTAGCGAGCACAATGAGAAACATTTAATATCCAGAATTGAACTTTATTATGTTGCCGTCGACGGCTTTGCTACTAAGGTGTTCATTGGAAACTATTGTGAGTTAACAATTAGAATTTTTCCATACAGTTTTGTTTAGATTTATATTTAAATTGAGATTTAGAATTATCATAACGTCATTATAGATAACATACCCCTCAAAGCTTACTAAAGTATCCGTAGATCCGCAATAAAAATGTTACTTTACTCCAACGGTTGTTGTTATTAGTCCGTATTAATTTATATGCAAAATATTTATTCAATACGGACGTACAAGATTTAATCAGGCACAGGTCCACAGTGGAGTGGATGTTAATTGAATGATATCCAGCCGAGTCGAAACACAGACATCTTAATTGGTGCTCATTAATCCGACGCGCGTGTTTGATGCATTAACATTTCTTTTATTATACGCGCAACTGATTTGCTTTGCTCATAATATTGATATGGTTTGAATTTGTTTGATTTTTCTTTTGGAGTTCATAAATAACTCAAGCTTGAAGTATAATACTTTTGTTTGTACGTTTTTATTCTTTGTATTCTGCCTTCTCTTATCTACTTTCATACATACATACATAGGTATACGTAACGCCTGTAAACTTTGTATACCAACAGGCCACCACGCACTCAATCAACACCTAAAAAAAAGTTAAATGTTGTGGGGTTTGAGAACGCTGACTAAAACGAAATCTTAGTCATTAGAATTATGAGTTTGCCGGAGACTTAGCAAACTTAAAATAACACCAATATATTTACAATTCTAAAGAAATCTAATCAGTCCAACAAACATTTAACATTGCGAATCACATCTGGAAACTGGTCACGACTGACGTACGACCGCTGAATTATAAAATCTCTGTACTGATTACTGACTAATGGCTGGTTACTATCTTATAAAATATATATAGAAGGCTGATTCACTAGACTTGAAATAAATCACAATATAAACTTGACAAAATTAATTTATCACTTGTCACAGAAGTAAACAATAAAGTTTTTAACCCTAGATTTTCCGCGCATTACAAAGAACAACTTTCATCGTTCGCAGACTACTTTTGTGGCACATATTTCGAAGCACAAGTAAAGCTTTGCACTTCAGATCTCATGGGTGAGCCGTGCAACAGTGAACTTTAAGACAAGTGTGTAAGGGCCAAAATTGTGTTTTGTTGTGATAGATGATGCACTCTCTTTGTTTTCTTTACGCTTTCTACTAAATGCCGAAAAGAAAATATAACAAGCCACGCGATTCACCGTGCTCTTTCATATCTCAGTGTTAAACTTCACGTTTGTATAAATTAATTTGAAGCATTTAAATTTTTACGCTAACATTGTTCAGATTTTTGGCAGTTTTTAAATAGAAATATTCAGTTGGAGAATTGAGGTAATATTCACGTTTAGTTTATTTGACTCTTTAGTATATAATTTATAAGCAATTACTGCATTAATTGCACAAAATATTATTCATTACTCAGCCATAGGAGGTATCGCTCAATCGACCTCAAACAAATATTTATACTGCGACCTTTTGAAAACAGTTTGCATTCACTGACTTTCTATCACCTTCATAGAAAGAAGAAAAGAAAAACGATGTATTGTCACAACATGGTATGCACAGAAAGGCTACATATACAGTAGTAGTATTGACTCAGGAATTGACAAATAAAAACTTATAAAATATTTAAACGTCAATAAAAAATAAAAATGAATAGCTTTTATATAATAGAAAAAATTATATACAAATAGCACGGTCACATTGTGGCAATTAATGTATCCACCACGTGTGTCAAGATTCATTTGCCAATCACCAAAATTGCGAACTTTTCGACCCCATCGTCATCAATATACCATTGTATATTTCAGTACATTTTAATGTACATTCATTTCAATCGCGTGTTTTCATTACGAGTGCTCACAACATAAAAAGCGGTTTTGTGAAAGCGAACTTTTTTAATTTTAGTTTTTCTGCGACTGCTGTTCGAGATAACGTAAGCATGATGGCTCTACAAGTACATAGCTATTTATATGTCTGCCGCAGACACGTGTAATGTTATTTTTATATGGCGCATCTGCACACTTTAAGCCTCCTGCAGGCGGACTACTGCATATTTATTTTCATACTTTTTATTTAATGGCATTGATCTGCAAATTGGCAATTAGATCATGTGATGGTAAGTGGTCACCACCACAATTACACTATATCCAATTTTTTATTGGTTTCATTGAGGTTTAAATACAAGCTAGTATTCCTAAAAGACGTTGGGTATCTGTAGGTAATCGATGCCAATTATTGATATAATGTATTTAATGGGTTGACAGGAGTTGCAGCGTTTGATGCAAAGGGAGATATTCTCCTATTAAGCGTTATATATAAACGGATTGAGGAAGAAAGAAAGGAGGTAAGTATAGTAAGGTATCCGAAAATCTTACTCATAAAATTCATTCTACCGCAAAACTATAATGTTTTATTCGGTTTCTGTGAGAGTGGTATTTCCCAAAGTCAATCCGACTCTTTCATAATAGACTAAATGGAGCAAGACTCCACCAATTTTAAAACATTATTTCAATCATAAATACTTTAGATTATAAATAAAAATCATGACAAAAATTCGATCTTGGGCTGCATTTGTATTGAAATAAGGTTAGAAATATACACTTTAGTGTGTTGTGTACATGTATTTTTGTTTACATCCACATAACCTGATTTGAGTTTCGGTATTGATGTTTTGGCACATATTTGTTGAAAGCATTTAGGTCGAAGGCAATCTGTGCGGGTAATCGAAGCATATGTGCATTCAATTAAAAAATAAATATACTGCATGCAAAATAGAGTAATGGTTAAGAGGATTACCACCATACTGATTTAATCCGTTCACGGATATTTGTTCAAGTGCATAGTGGCTTGTTGGTAAACGGACCAGACGCGGCTGCCAACATGTTCACGGTGGTCGCGGGTTGAAATCCCAGAGCACACCTCTGACTTTTCGGAGTCATGTGTGTATTGATAGTCAAACACCACGCACTAAAACGGTGAAGGAAAACATCGTGAGGAAACCTTCATACCATAGCGGTTTATAAAAATTTCTATGGTATATAAGTCCGCCAACCCGCACTAGGTCAGCGTGGTGGACTATATGGACTAACCACACTTAATCGTACTGTCGATTGTAGAGTAGGCCCGTGCCCTGCAGTGGGACGCATATGGGCTGATACAGACGGGTATTTGTTATAAAGCAATTAATGGCAAGACGAACATGCCCTTCGCCTGATAGTAAGCGATACGACCGCTCATGGATAGTAGCAAAACCAAACAACACTTGAATTACAAAGCAACGCTTGGAATTCCACTGCGCTCGCTAACCTGAGACATACGATGTTAAGTCTCAATATTTAAAGTAGTTACTCTGGCTAGAAAGTCCTTCAAACCGAAACACAAAGGTGCATGATCATTGCTGTTTAGCGGGAGAAATAGATATCACGGTGGTTCATACCCAGGCGGCCTCACACATATGCTGCCCTTCTCAAGCTAAAATGCCGTTAAGTACAAAAACCGCTTTTTTGAGTGATGCACAAAAAAACGATATTACAGTTCTAAATTGAAAGTTTCGCTATTTGAAAGATGACCATTTGTTATTAAGTAGCACATTTTAAAAAAAGCATCGCTTTTTTGTGTGTAAGTCAAAAAATGGTTTTAATACTTGACGGCATTTTAGCTTGATGACGGCAGTATGAGAGACCTACCATCAGCAATATTAGTGTAGCCTTGTAGATTATTCATATACCTATAGATTTGTGCATAATTATGGTGTTTATGGTTATAAGATATATCACTACTGGTTGTATCTTAATATAGGGTAAGAATAAATGACTTAATGAATTAATGAATTTACTGGTGGTAGGTCTCTCATATGTGAGAGGCCATCTGGGTGGGTACCACCGCAGTGTCTATTTCTCCCGTCAAATAGCAGTGTAAACGCACTGTTGTGTTTCGGGTTGAAGGGCATTGTAGCCAGAGTAACTACTGGACATATTGAGACTTAACATCTTATGTCTCAGGATGGCGAGCGCAGTGGAATGCCAAGCATTGCTTTGTAATTCAAAGTGTTGTTTGGTTTTGCTACTGTTCATGAGCGGTCGTATCGCTTACCACCAGGCGAACGGCATGCTCGTCTCGCCATTCACAGCAATAAAAAAAAAAAAATGAAAGGTGTTTTTTCAAAATAATGATTTAATGAAAAGCTATTTTGTTTCCCATATAATTTTATTTTATTATGATTTTTAAATGTGTTTTAGTTTATTTGATTTTGGTATAGACGTATTAGAATGCTATTAGATACCTAGTTTACCTTTTTAGTTTGCTTTCTTTTTTTTATTGTTTACTGCCATCTACCACTATACCCGATTTTATCTACCCCACGGTTGTCTGGTAGCAACCTCTATAAGCGATAACACAGCTTATTGTACTACCAAACCTAACCTATCTTCGTCGGAATACTGTAATTTTGTTTGCAATAAAGAATTATTGTATTGTAACAGACAGTCTCTATAGGTCCGTATTTTTGTTATTATGTTATATAAAACAAGCATTACACTTTTAATAGAACAGCGTCCATTTAATTGTTACAAGCAATTACCCGTACTTGTTGCCTCCTGCCAAGTCAATCTGGCTACACAGCGCGGCCAAATGTGCACATAATGCCGTGATTACAGCTTATGTAGTTAGGTACTAGTGACACGTTAGGTAAACTGATTTGTCACTTACATCTGGACACATAGTCAATACTGGCGAGATGACAATCATTTCATACTGTCTCTATATCATCATAATTATGAGCTATCAGTACATCAATATTGAGTAGACATTATACATACAGGGTATCTCAAGACTGCTACCGAAAACGAAGCCGGGTGGTAGTTTTAGTGACTACAAACACAATGCAAATAAAATTTTTGCAAAAAAACGCGACAGTTTTTTTTTATCATTTTTTAAATATCGTCAGTTTTGGATGGTAAATCCATAGATTTTGCTAAAATAATTATTCAAACTCTCTTATACCTTAGAGTCTTTATAAATAAAAGGGTGTACACTATGTTTTTTAGGAAAAAAAAAATATTTACCACCCAAATAGGGCCACATAAAAAAAAATAACAAAAAAAATTATCGCTTTTTTTTCCAACATTTTCTGTTGCATTATGTCTGAAGTCGCTTAAACTACCACCCGGCTTCGTTTTCGGTAGCAGTCTTGAGATACCCGGTATATACATACATAAACATACAATACATACATATATAAACTCACGCCTTTTTCACGAAGGGGTAGGCTGAGGTGTTACCAGAACAACCATAGTGTATTCCATTCCATCATGTGATAGGGGGCGAGCCTAAAGCCATATCGGCCACAAATTTCGAACTCGGGGGACCCTTATCTAATATCAAATTTCCCGAGATTCTAACCGAGACCTCAGATTTGCAATCATACCGTACTTTGTAGTGCAATCGAGGCAGTTTAGACAACATTATTTATTGCTGACTATTAGCTTCGTGGAAGTTATGAACCATGAGAGGTTTTTCTACCCTACGACCAAAGCCTTATCACTGTACTACTATTACTTGTCTGGTTCATAATTTGGTCTTTTAATTTGCCACGGAGGCTAAAGGCTATTTGAATATTCTCAGAGACTCATTGGGCTTTGGTGTTGGTGTTAATAATATGCCGACAATTGTTGTTTTTGACGCACAGAAGTAGCAATGGCAAGTGAAAAAGTGGGATATTTATTAAAACACACAGACACGCAATAATTAAAAAATACATAGAAATTGTGTTGTCGCGATACAACCAACAACCTATTTGCAAATATTCTAAGCAACTGTACTAAATACTTACATGATACTTACTTAATACCATGACACTTTTAATTTCGTAATTCCTGCTTTACTACTAATAAAAGTGGATTGTCCATTAAGTATTAGCCGGATACAGGCGTGCCCAAGGGTGTTTTTATAGTCAATTTATTAGTAACTGTAATTTTATCTTTATTCGCTTACAATAGCTTAAGCTTATGCTCACATTATGTGGATATTATCTGATATAAACATTATTATACATATTTATCTCGTCCTCTGTACTGCCCCATTAGTTCTTTACTATATTAATCCAGTCCATCCAAAGGTTGCCTGGAAGAGGCCGTAGCTAGCGATAAGGCCGCCAATTGTTACCATGTCTTTAGTTTTAAGTATTTAATCTGTTATTGTTCCTTTTTTATGGTGTAATAAAGTATATAAATAAATAAATATATCATATTATCTATTCAAGGCTGAAAGCTATAAGAAGTAGATCGTATGCGAATATATGGCAAGCACCTTTGATGTTAGCTTATTGAAAGCTAATTTTGATCATAAATTCTTTTCATGTCAGATTAAGAACCTACCATAATCTAGCATAGCCTAAAATATGCATACACAGAACAATTTTTCTATTGCAATGACTAGCGAGATGAGAATTCCATTAGCCTGATATTCAACGATATGACCGCTCATGGACAGTAGCAAAACAAACCCCATGCATATCTTATACAAAACAATGCTTGGCGTTCTATTGCGCTCATCATCCTGAGACTTAAGATATTAAGTCTCAATATGTCCAGTAGTTATTCTGGCTAAAATGTCCTTCAAACCGGTACCCAACTGTTCATTTACACTGTTGTTTGGCGGGAGAATTATACATCGCGATGGTACCTACTCAGACAGCCGAATCACATATGAGTGACCTACCAGTAATTGCACGAAAATTTGTTTGGAATTTATGTTATGAGTCATCATAACGTCAACCTCTGATGTAATCCCCATTTTAACAACTATTGTATAATACAGTTATTGATCGAATACATGTCGTTGTTAATAAACATGAACAGCGTCCTTTATTAACTTGATGTAATTTAACAAAAAACGGACACCGAATTCACAATATTCGTGGGATTACAACGGAATTTCATTTTACAACGTCAATGTTTGTTTTCTCAATAAAGGTCCTCTGAAAATAATTGGCAGAGATTTCTGGAACTGATTAAAATAAGCCTTTGTCAAAGGAATAATTTGTTTTGAATTAATGCGAATTTATTACCTACTAAGTATTTGAATCATTGCTGTAGAATGCAAAAATAATGTATTTAAAAGATAAAAATATTATCGAAGTTCTGCTGTAATACGACCATAAATGATTTACCGTGAGGAACTGTTATAATCCAATTAATTTGAATGGCAATGCCCGAAGGTTCTGACCGAAAATCTTAATATCCTATCGGTTTTTGCCGCATCACCTACTAACGGTTTTGTTCGGCTAATAGCTTTCATCTCGGCCATTTCGTGTATTAAACGGAGCCAAATCACCATGTTTATTCCCTATTTTGTATCTGCATGATTACTATTATGCATTATTTTGATTACTTTAACTTTATGTCTTGTTATATCTCGGAAGTATGCTTTTATGACTGTCTCGGTAGCGTAGTATTACGGCACGGTTACAAAGTTGAGGTCTCGGGTTCGAATCCCGGGTCAGGCAAAGTGATATTAGATTTTTCTATCCATTATCAGTTTGGAGTTAGGAATAAGTGCCCGATATGGCGATAGGCACAACCTCATCACGTCGTGGGACAGAAGATACAAGGCGAAATGTGCCTGTTCTGGTAGCACCTTTGCCTACCCCTTAAGGGAAAAAGGCGTGAGTTTATGTATGTAAATATGTATTTTTTATAACTTAAAATACATAATAATAGACCAGACTAAAACATCCCATTTGAAGTTGCAGCGGTTTTATCTAGTGAAATAAAAGTGCTTAATTTATAATTTCATTTTCGTGCAGTTTTTTTTATTTCTAAGAGTTTTATTAAAACCCCTACACTGTATATTGCTTTCCACAAGAATACAATTTTGGAATATTTCAAAACACTCCAATGAACAGTTGAAAAATCATTTTTACTCAAAGGAGTTCAGTCTCCTTTCATAATATTTGGTTTGGAGGTCTTTATAAATAAGCTTCAGCAGACAGAGCGTTACAATTAAGCTGATTGATTTTAATTTTAAGATTGTTGAGACTGTAGGCAAATTATTCTGTACTTTTGGTATTTTTGTTATCTTCTACTAGTGCACCGTTACTTTCAGCTATTAATAGATTATTAAACTACAGCTCAATTGAAATATCATATAACGACACAAGCAAGAGAGCAAGAGAATAGCACAAACTAAGCAGAAAACCAAACTTAATCGGTCCAATGGTGATATACAAATATATAATATATTGGAACGACAAATAATGAAGTCTAGAAGTAAGCAGCAGCGTCGATAGTGGGAGGACTCCGGTTATGCGACCAACAACCTGTTCTCCCAGTGTGGGAAGAACGGAAAAATCTTTCATAATAAACGCTCAATGGCCTAATTTGACAAAGACTTGTTTTCCTGGATAGGATCCGTAACGATCTTATCCGACGGAGAACTAGAGTCGCAGGCATAGCACATAGGATTAGCAAGCTAAAGTGGCAGTGGGCTGGCCACATCTGTCGAAGAACCGACAACCGCTGGGGAAAACGTATTCTTAAGTGGACACCGCGTCTTGGCAAGCGTAGTGCAGGACGCCCTCCAGCTAGGTGGAGTGACGATTTGTGAAAGGTTATTGACAGATGCTGGATGCGACAAGCCGAAGACAGACAGACAGCAATCAATTGACCGGCGCGGCTGTATAATAAAATAAAAGATTAAATAAGGGAAAATAGCAAACACTATGGAAAGTAAATCAATGTTTGCACGAGCGAGTCAGGTGGTCGTGTTCACATCAAATTACGCTGGATTTGCTCATGTCAACAGGTTGGGACGGGACGGTAAATAGATTTTTAGATAAAACATTTATTCATGCTTTTCTATTGAAATACATTTTGAAAAATCATTTTATTGTGTTAATAATGACGTAAGGAAAGGATAATTACTGTTGTGGTTCGTTCGGTGGATGGGGTTCTCTTTTAATTGGTAACAAGATATGCGTATTCACTAATATAGTAACCACCGTATAGGCTGATGTACAATCCAGTATAGCAACCATGACAAGCGTGTATGTATTTCTTATTTTTAAGTACTTTTAATCTTGTCGGTCGTCGAGAGGTGAGAGGTATAAATTTGTTTGCTTCAATATATGAAAATTTAAATCAAGCATGAAACAATTGAAAAAGGACGGATATACTGCCTCCTATCAAATTTTATAATTGATATTTATGAAATAATTCCATATCCTAATAATTTCCCAAAAAAATGGGCTTAGAATAATAAATATGACTATTTATCTTTAGTTTACCTGCTGTATCATATTTTATTATTATGCCATATCATCACAGTGTGCTACTTAGTCACTTACTCATAGTCGTGTCATTTTCACATATCCATCCATCTTTCCCTTAGTTTAACCCTCTTTCCATATCTATTTACATACTCATCGTTCGTGGTTTTATGCTTTTTCATGCTTACATGCCAAATACGTAGACAACAGTATTGAAAAAAAAATTGATATTTAGAAAGATAAATGAGTCAAAGGTTTGCTTATAAACTAAATTTATTTCAGTGTATATTTGTAAATATGTTTTGAATTCCTATCTTGACTAAGCGCGCTTTCTAAAATCTTATCGTTATTTTTCTTGTGAAAGCATCTATGGACTGTGAAACAGCAGGCCCTGAGTACAAACTCCATATGGGGATTTTTGTGAGTTTTTAGATGAAAGAATCCATTTATTTAATTATTTATTTATGACACTTTATTGTACTTAACAACAAAGAATAAATACATAACAAACAACTTAACCTATATTTATAGTATAGTAGGCGATCCAGCCGAAAATTGTAAAAGGAACCTATCATAGGAGTACTCGCCTTTATTTAGGACGAAAATGATATCGATATTTGTGGCACTCCGCACTAGTATTGTTTTTCCCTACCCCAGTTGTAGCTAATACTACACATCTGTTATAAGACTCATGCGTTCCAATTTTAAACATCATATAAAGCGCAAATTGCACATGTTTTAACTCGCGTCTGCCTTGCGTGATAGTGCATTGATAACAAATAAGTAGTGGCTGTTGCTGGCACATCTGCCCGTAACAATTGACGATCGAATGCGGGCGCGCTTCCAACTGTGTTCCAGGGCTGTCCAGGTACACGTCAATTTGCCCCAGATTATGTTACGTCATCAATGGATTTCCCGGACTATGATAAAGCCGCGATTTCGGATCGTGTGTAGGGTATTTTATTAAGGTTGATTAGGAGTGATGACGTCTGGTTTATTTGAGTTGTAATGTTGAGATTTTTATATATTTTAACTTTACATTGTACATTGGAAGGCAGAAATGCAACTCGTGGCCTTTATATTTTGTAGAGTTCATTATCAGTACACTATGTCTGGCGATGCTATTTCCATGTTGGGCACAAATAAGAACCTGGAATACTACACTTTCTTGAGTTTTTGTAGGTAATAAAATTGGGTTGAATTAATTATCGTTATTTTAATAATTCAAAAAGAGATTTTAGTTATTTATAACATTAGTGAAATTGAAAAATGTATTGTACGCTTCATCAACATACTTACAGAACCACAAACCTACCATTACACTATTTAAACACCTGAGTCACTTAAAACAAATAGAAGCAGCGTTTATCTAACCGTAGCCAATTTTAATAAGTGCGGATTCCACAGTTGTGTGACAACCCTAATAACAGCCCCTTATCGCGTACGTGGGTAAGGAAACGTAATAGAGGCAATCGTTACGCCCGCCCAAGAATATTAACCGACCAAATAATGAAGCCCTAGTTTTCCACTTGTAACCTTTGTTTTTACTGAGCATCCTAATTTATTCAATGTGCGCGATAACACTAGCCACTGGTAGACATCTGTTGTAAATGTTAATGGACTAATTTGTTCTATTGTAGTGGGGTGCTTACGCATTTTTTTGAGTCGAATTAGTTAGTTATGTTTATTATTGCAGTTTTGATTTATTTTGTTAAGTGACAAGAGATTGCAATTTTAAGTGTTGTCAGTTGTACATTAGTAATTATTATATAATTCTATTAAGAATCCAAGTTTAGATCGCAAATATTTGTTTCGGGTTTGGGAGTTTGTGACACCGAAAAGTCTCTCGTAGTTTCTAATACCCACACCGACCACAATACTGATACACAAGTCTTAATTGATTTTAATGACAGAACTATGTATGTGACTGCTGGGTGTATTTATTTATTTACTTTTCTCAGAAGTATTTTTTTATTTCAATGAATGGCGAGACGAGCATGCCGTTCACCTGATGGTAAGCGATACGACTGCTCATGAACAGTAGCAAAACCAAACCTTGGATTACAATGCAATACTTGGCATTCCATTGCGTTCGCCATCCTGTGACATAAGCTGTTAAGTCTCAATATGTCCAGTAGTTGCTCTGGCTATCCTTCAATCCGATAATGTCCTTCAATCCGAACCACGTGCATTTTCACTGCTGTTTGGCGGGAGAAATAGCCATTGCGGTGGTACTTAATCAGGTGGCCTCACACATATGAGAGACCAACCACCAGTAAACATATTACGCAAGGTTTAGTTTTGTTTTAAGTTCGGCAATAACAACGCAGTTTTGTAGCCTCAGGTGCTTTCACGGTTAATTCGGACAGGCGAAAGCTTCACTTACTTAGCTCAAGGCAATTCTAGAAAGCATAAGTTTAAGTTTGAGTGAAAGGACGGGGAGAAAATAAAGAAAAATAAAGAAATAGATAAAAGGTGGTTGAAAATTTAGTTCTGTAATGTTCACTAAAAGTGGTCTCCAGTGAATATATAAAATGCAGGTTTCCAACTATAAGGTTTTTTTTTTATTTCACCACACCATGAATTGGAAAGCTATGCTTGGCATTCCACTGCGCTTGCCATCCTGAGACAAAATATATATGATGTTAAGACTCATTGTGTCTAGTAGTTACTCTGGCTATAATGTCCTATTGTAAGTTACGATACAAATGAGAAATGCTTATGGAGGACTCTTAAATACTCGTATTTGGGTTTCTTTACGGTATGCTCTTCCGCCGATATGTAATGATATATACCTACAATGTACCCTTTACTACGAGGTAACACGTACCTTGAGCTCGAACTTGAAACCTGCGTCTCAAAAAATGAATAAAACAAACACTTAGCAGTATCTCAGTAACCTCGTTTTGGTCATTGTTAACATTACATCTTTAACCTGATACCATTTAAACACGTTACAATTTTTGTTCTTGGATGTTCGCCAATGGTTCGTTGTTTATTTGTTTTGGACAATTTTATAGTCCTAGCAGCAGAGCAAAAATAAAATTTTATATAAATCAGTTCCAGAATGCCCGGGTTTATTTCCATTCTCTGACGACTGCGGCCCTTTATTAATCCATTAGGTTTGCTTCTTAATTAAATTTTCATATTAAAATAACATTAAAAGATTAACGGGGACTCAAGAAATACGTCAAGTTTGGATTTGTAGGATTTTGCTTCATAATAATTTATTTGAATTGTTAAGATGTTTCAAATGAAAGACTACGTTTTATGCCTAAATGTGTTATATTATAGAACATTTTTAGCAATATTACTCCATCAAATTGTGTTGCAGATATCTATTATCTAGGGGCATTACAGTAGTTCATTAATCCATTTTTATAGCATGGGTACGGTAAACGACCAAATGTTGATCTGATGGTAAGTGATAGGCGCCACACTTGAAAATTTGCAACACGTGAATCATAGCGGTGTTTTAAAAGAACGAGAGGAAGATATATTAGATATCCAGCAAACTCGTCTATAGAAAGAAATATAAGAGTAAAGCCGTTGTTTCATGTGGATTTTCTTTAAAGAAATAGGACCGCGCTGGTCTCGTCACCTCATTCCTAGGCTACATTAGTCCAAGTAAAGTATGACTCTATCATTCTTAAAATAAAACCAGTAATTACATTCCCAGTAAAATGTTAAAGTGCAACGTAACACTGACCTAATTTGAAGGTCAGACCACTTCCGAACGCACCGCATTGTTAGGAAATAACGTCGGCGCCACAATGCATTTGCATCCAATATTTGACAAACATCTTGTCAATCACATTTTGTTTGTTTTATCCCATTCCAATGTTTGATAAACAACGGAAATACAACGCGTTCATACAGTAGTTAGACATCACGGGAAATGCCTATGCTATAAATAGCATTATTATAATTCATAATATTATTGATGTGCCTAAAGCAAATAGTAAGTGAAATATTGACGAAACAGAATAAAAAAAAACAACGTAATTAACATCGACTATAAACGGTATTATACATACTATGCTATCTTTTTCAAACAATTTAAGAATTGATTGTAATAAATTTAATGGAAAAACCAATGTACGATGATAATTTGGCCGAATCAATGGAGAGTTAAATAAATATTATCAGGTACGTTCAGAGAGAATTAGAAAATACGACATAAATAAGACCCGAAATAAAACGAATTCTCCAATGAATGAAATTTTTAGAAGCGAAATGTTATAGCCAATTTTTACTATAATGTGGCTGAAGTAAATATATTAACCTATATATGTCACGTTGTAGTATGCGTGCCTTGTTATAAACCTGGTATGTGGCCTGGGTCGGTGAAAATCACATACTCTGAAGAGGTGTCATATTAAAGTTTCTACGACTTAAATATATAAATTTTATTGATTGCATAGTTTTAATATCCAACAAATCCGGACCCTGGACAAGAGCTCATATAATATTGAAATTCCTGATAAGTTATGACACGTACACGAATTTAGCAACAATTAATTTCGCGCCGGTCCAGCATACCGTTGAAATTCCGGAGTTCCTGAATGGTGTTCGCGAAGTACTTGAATATTTGAGAATGTTGTAGTTTGATACTATATAAATGAGGTAGGGATAAAGATTTTATATTTAAAGTATATTCACATTTAATTGCTCTCTTTTGGATTATGGATATGCTTGTTAAATTTGTACTGCAAAGTTATTCTGCACTTGACTTCTCTTTCTGTTCTATACAATGCAGGGTAAGTACGTTCCGCTGTTAGATAAGAAGGAATGTCATTATCGATTCTAATATACGTAGTCTAGAGATACTCCTCAAATAGAAAACGTAGTGAATATCCAATTATTGCAACACATTATAATTACTACAAAAAAAAGTAGAATAAAGTATATTTTTCAATATAATATCCAATGAGTTCAAAGATGCTACATTTTTCATGATCAATTTACTAACAAAAAATCTGGCTTCAGACATTTCTTTTCGTTTTACGACCGTCTTCCTGACGTCAACCCTCAGCGATTAACCGCAAAAATTAAGCTATTAAATATTCAAATTTTAATTACTCGTAAACAAATGACGATCTTGTGAAAACAGGATACACCGGGATTAACGAGCTCAAGTTTATCTGATATATAATGAAGGAAGTTGTTACACTGGCCATACTGTAGTAATCAATTGCAAGGTGCCCTACTCCGAAAACCCGAAACGAAGTTCGAATCTTCGGACGATCGAAGTTTATGACGATACGAATGTACCTACATAGACTTGTGGTCGTTATTGACTTATGGTCGGAACCATAAACTTATGGTTACGATGTACGTTATACGAATCCGAACATTTACAGAGTAGGTACATTCGCATCTTTATAAACTTCGATCGTCCGAAGATTCGAACTTCGTTTCGGATTTTCAGAGTAGGGCCCAAGGTTTTATAAACGATGACTTGCGGTCCCGTATGTAAACATCCTAGTACATAAAAATGAGTAAACAATGATGAGAATTTCAATTTGGGACTTAGTTCAAGGCTATCTATACAGTTCACGTTCTGTATTTGCGACCGAGTTGCGTAAACAAATTCCTCAGTTCTCACATATGGCACTAACTGAAATATTTTATTATGTTTTGAATATATTAGAATATTTCTTGTGTAATACGGGTCAAACAGATGGTCTAAGAGCCCGTGAATCCCAGACCTTCGTTATTTTATAAAAGCTGAAAGTTTGTCAGCGCATACTCCCGACACAGGTAAGAACGATGTACCATTATGAAGTTTGGGTTGCCCTGGCTTTGGCAGGTGAACGGTACTAAAGGTGTGTAAAATACCGATTTACTTTCGTCAAATAATAAAGTGCGATTTTTTGGTATTATCTTCAGAATATTATTATAAATCACATTATTCATTGCCAGACACTTTACATCCTGGCAACCCCTTGCCAGACACCCTTACTGTTCATGAAATTATAATTTTACTTACGTTATAGTATAAAAGCTGATTTTTATATATAATACTTTATTAATAAGTAAATGATGTTTCCTCACTAGCCAGACATTTTTGATACTTCCAAACCCTTACCAGACAAGCATGTAGTAGGAGCGAGCGCGAGGCAGCATATACATGGGTGAGTGCGACTGAGATACGCTTGTGTTGTTTAGTATTTAATACATGCTTATATCAAATAAAACTATAATATATGTTATCCTCAAGTATTATTAATGAAATATTAATGATTAATTATAAGAATAATATTAATTATATTATTACGTGCGTGGTGGCATGTTGGTAAACGGACCAGACGCGGCTGCCAAAAAAATCACGGTGGTCGCGGGTTCGAATCCCAGGGCACATCTCTGACTGTTCGGAGTCATGTGTGTATTGATAGTTAATAACCACGCTCTATAACGGTGAAGGAAAACATTGTGAGGAAACCTGCATACCATAACATTTTCTATGGTATGTAAAGTCCGCTAACCCGCACTAGGCCAGCGTGGTGGACTATATGGCCTAACCACTCTCAATCGTATTCTCGATTGTAGAGGAGGCACCACAGGACTGCAGGGTTGCAGTGGGACGTAGATGGGCTGATACAGATAAAGATAATTATTACTTACGTAATAAACATAGGAAACATCATCTAATTATTACCCAAGAATTATATATATAAACCAGCTTTTACACTATTACTTAAGTAATAATATAATTAATATTATTCTTATCATTAATAATGAATATTAAATTAATAATTCTTATAGATAGCAGATATTATTGTTTTATTTGATGTAAGCATGTATTAAATAATAAACAACACAAGCGCATCTCACTCGCACCCACCTATGTATACCGGGTATATCAAGACTGCTACCGAAAACGAAGCCGGGTGGTAGTTTAAGCGACTTCGGACACAATGCAATAAAAAAGGTTGGAAAAAAGCGTTTTTTTTATATAGTCGTATTTGGTTGGTAAATATATTTTTTCGTAAAATAATAGTGTATACCCTTTTATTTATAAAGACTCTAAGGTATAAAAGAGTTTATATTATTATTTTAGCAAAAGCTATGGATTTACCACCCAAAAATAACGATATTAAAAAAATGATAAAAAAATTGTCGCGTTTCTTAGCAAAATTTTTAGTTGAATTGTGTTTGTAGTCACTAAAACTACCACCCGGCTTCGTTTTTGGTACCAGTCTTGAGATAACCAGTATACTGCCTCGCGCTCGCTCCTACTACATGCTTGTCTGTCAAGGGGTTGGAAGTATCAAAAATGTCTGGCTAATGAGGAAACATCATTTACTTATTACTCAAGTATTATATATAAAAATCAGCTTTTATACTATAACGTAAGTAAAATTATAATTTCATGAACAGTAAGGATGTCTGGCAAGGGGTTGCCAGGATGTAAAGTGTCTGGCAATGAATAATGTGATTTATAATAATATTCTGAATATAATACCAAAAAATCACACTTTATTATTTGACGAAAGTAGATCGGTATTTTACACACCTTTAGTACCGTTTACCTGCCAAAACCAGGGCAACCCAAACTTCATAATGGTACATGGTTCTTACCTGTGTCGGGAGTATGCGCTGACAAACTTTCAGCTTTTATAAAATAACGAAGGTCTGGGGTTCACGGGCTCATGCTCTAAGAGGTATAAGGGACATTTCGTTCTAATAAAAACTAAATCTGAAGCCTTCGTCTAATACAATTGTTTTTATAATACACCTGACAAGACATACTTGTGTCGGTCGCTAATACAGCTTACATAATTACAGGCATACATAAACTCACGTTTTTTTCCCCAAAGGGGTAGGCAGAGATGCTACCAGGACACCCACGTTTCGCCTTGTGTACGAGTATTCCGTCCCAAGAAGTGGTAGGATGCGAGACTGTTTCCGTATCGGGTACATATTCATGTCTTCCAAATAATGAATAGGAAAATTCAATAACATTTAATACAGGTTCATATCAATAATATTTGGTGGATAAATATTATTCTTTTATCTTTAGGTTTCGCGTGTATCGTCTTTTCAAGCACATTTTGATTTCTCATCACGTCATTTTGAAGGCACTAAGATCAGCGTCCGTCATAATATGACTTTCACAATAATAAAGAGTCAGATAGTAAGTGTCAGAATTTCCAAATGCCTTTAAACATATTGGATGTGGGATATCATATTAATGTACAATATAAAATCTGTGATGTTATTGATATGGAATTTCCGATCTGGAAACGGATCCAGATATTATAGGAATATAAATCATGGTTCACTGGTTTCAGTTGCGTTACAGATATAAAATTATTTGAGATAATTCCATAGTTTTTAAATTCAGTACCACAACGTTTCTCATTGAAACTTTGCCACCATCCGACATTATTCGAAACTTTCACATTTTAGTTTGAATGGTTCCTTATAAATTTTGAATATCCATTAGTTTCGGTTACGGACTTTGAGCACCGTACATATGGAGAGGATCAGAGGATTAACATATATACATACATAAACTCACGCCTTTTTCGCAGAAGGGAAGGAAGAGGTACTTCCAAAACCCACGATTTTCCTTCTGTATACCATCCCACAATATGATAGGGGAAAGCCTTATCAGCCTAGAGGATTAACACTGTTACGTTTTTGTATGGAATTTTACAAGATTACCCACGTACTTTATGCTTCAAGATGCTTTCTTTACGCACTCATTCACCGCTTTAACTACGCGTAAAACTGTTCCAGACAGAGCAGTGCGTGTACACCGAGCTTTAAACATTGTTTTGTTATGTTATAGCAGATTGCGGTAGGTACACCGGCGAGTTAATTTAGATTTTTATAAACAACGTTTGCGGTTCAAGCGAAAAACTTGGGCTGATTCGAATAAAACTGTTCAAACATAATTTGGAGTGTATATTTTTGTACAGGGCTGCGAGAGTTATACTGAAAAGAGTTACTACTAAAAGAGTTAGTATTTACATCATCCATAGACAGTTGTAAAACATACTTTAGTTATCGAATGTTTTTTCTTTTTCCCTAAATTGAATTCAAAAGTCGTTCGAAAGGGACAAAACAAACACATTCTAAACCTATCTATGAATAAGGTCTTAAGTGTATAATAAGGAATTATCAATTTTCCGCTAAATAAAATGCGAATCAAAATAGAACGATATTAAACACATTCTTTAATTTTCTGGTTAACTTTGGCATTTGCTCTTTTATACAAAAGAATCTATTACGTTAAAGGATCAGTTATTGGATTGAAATAAATTTCCCTTCCTCAATTCAATTTTGAAGATGAAAGAAATCCTTTATGTGGTAGGTAAACGTACAGACTGTACGTTTGTACCATGGCATAAAACAATTAAGATTCATTGCCAACGTGTCAGCCACATGATGTTGAACAGATTTGTTTTTCATAATTTATATGATAGTTAGCTCCGGGTGTAGTGCTGCCCCGGTATGTTTGGTATTGTTACTTTGAACTTTTTGTTTCAATTAACCATACATTAATTTTGGTTTTTTAAACTAGATTACGCGAGTCGTGTTTTGTGATTAGTTGATTTCATCAGATTCTTTTGGTATATACAATTATTATTTCACACTGCAAACTATGGTAACTTATGTATAGTATAATGACTAAATAGCTAACATTACATCATTCGTATATCAAAAAAAATATAAGGTCACCAAACGTACTCGTGAAATACATCAACCCAAACAAATCCAAATAAGGAATTATCTAATTTTATCCATGAGATGTCTCAATCTTAATATTTATTCTTAAGAAACATTCGTGCACTTCTCAAATAGTTGAAGAGTTAACTATATCCGGCTCTTAAGGAATCTTCCTAGAAGGTACTTTAGCTAAAGTGTTTGCAGTTGCTTGTCTTCATTCTGCTTAGAGTGTGGACATAGGTGAGCTCCAATTGGATTGTTTCTTGACGAGAAATCTCGTAGAGTTAAGTAGGAAATGTATTGTAATTCAAGTGTACACAACTGTTTTTTTTTGTTTAGTAAAAAGTAAAAAAAAAGAGTTGACTAGTTTTGATGACAATAAATTTTAGAAATATACCTACAGGCTTTTGACACACCAGGCCATTTTATAATTATACTACGTATTTTAATATGATTAAGGTCATTGTCTATTTCTCCCGTCAAACAGCGCTGTTGTGTTTCGGATTGAAGGAAATTGTAGCCAGAATAACTACTGGACATATTGAAACTTAACATCTTATGTCTCAAGATGGTGAGTGCAGTGGAATGTCAAGCATTGCTTTGTAATTCAAGCTATTGTTAGATTTTGCTACTGTTCATGAGCGTTCGTAATGCTTACTATCAGGCGAATGGCATGTCAGCCTCGACATGCTTCCATAAAAAAAAACCCATACACCAGTTTACATAATGATGTATCAAACAATTAAGATTAGTTGAAAAAAAATGGTGATAATTACAGTGAAAAATCATTAAGGAAGCCTATATCTAGATTAACAGTACATACAGTAATAATAGACTAAATGGCTGACAAAACTAAAAATTTAAGTGGGTGACATTTTGAAATAACTACCAAAATATTCAGTGACTATAGTTCTTGAGTTTACAGACTTTCTTCGTTTCTAGACCATTGATTTTCTGAAGATAAATAAGAGATCTAGAAGCTAATGTACACAGTGAACAACATTTTAATGAATAAACTTAACGGCCTAATTTCTGTGAGACCAGATTACATTTGTTTACTTGAGCTTTAGTTTCCAGCTTCGCTCCCTGCGGCGTTTTGCGTGTCATCAAATTGAGTTATAAAAATTCAATTCAGATATTTAAAAACTTGTGTAAGTATATCTTTATTGAATATTATAGTTCGTTTTTTTTGTATAGTTTTCTTTAATATTTCTGATATATTTTAATGCCGTTATACTGATTTCTAATACTTCAATGACATAAGTTCGAAGGGTACTTTGTGATTTATGGATAAGTGACAAATAGTGCATAGTGTCGATTATGGGGGGTTATTTTATGATCCAAAAGGAGTTCGAAGTTCGAATATTCAACGTCCGAAGCAAAGTATAAGTTTCAATTTTTAAATATAAATATTATTCTCCATGCTTCCATACTCATCATTCACTTCGAAATTACTAGTCCATGGTTAGGACGTACGATAGTCGATAGAGGATTCGATCATTTTGTGGAGTATCTTGACAAATTCGTACAGTTTTACCTAAGGCTTCCGAAACTTCGTTTCCATAATCTTTACTTCCGACCTCATTTAGCTTTCTTCAATAAGAATATACTTAAGGATCGATAGAACGTACTTTACAGTCCATCAGAATTCTTAAGGCTTAAGACTTAGTGAAGTTCTTAAGCGATCGCTGAATACAGCCTACTTTCATAAGAACGCTTTTAAAGACATAAGAAAGTATTTTTTTTTATTGCAATTTATGGCAAGATGAGCATGCCGTTCGTCTGATGGTAAGCGATACGACCGCTGAATTACAAAGCAATGCTTGACATTTTACTGCGTTCGCCATCCTGAGACATAAGACGTTAAGTCTCAATATGTCCAGTATTTACTCTGGCTACAAAGTCCTTCAATCCGAAACACGAAAGTGCATTTACACTGCTGTTTGGCGGGAGAAATAGATATTGCGGTGGTACATACCCAGGCGGCCTCTCACATATGAGAGACGTACCATCAGTCAAGAATCCAGTCAACATGTGTTTAGAAATAAAGTTTCTGTTTTCTGTTGACAATGGTAATGAAAAATGGAAAGTTATTTACATGTCCAATCTACTAATACTCGCCTATGAATTATATAACATAAAACAATATATTTAAAGACTAATTTTCGATAGAGCACAACTTTGACGTTCAACCCTTAATGCCGTGATGTCAGATATTCCCAAAGCGCGACCGTTATAAATTGAACCTAACTACTTGCTTAATATTATAAATCGGCACTCAAATGCTAATAGGATGCTAATAATTTTCATGTCAATGATATACAGAGGTACAGAGGAGGATTACGTATGTCATTTTTTTATTTATTTGTTATCTCTATTTAAAAAGCGGGCTATTTTCTTTGATCTGTCTTTTCCTGATATTTGGTAAATTAGATTTCAAAACATATTATTAAGTGTTACAAAATGTAGTGTCATATTTTTTGAAGTCGGTTTTAGTTTATTACAAGAATTTGCGTGCCAAATGTTACGTATTTTGTAATAAGAATGCACATTTACATAATATTTAAGAATTTATCCGCCAAATTGCTTTATCGTTGGGAAAACCTAATCAAATTATCATAATTTGTTTCCGAGATATATCTGAACAAATCTACGCTTCGAACTGAAAACATATTTACGAATGTAAATTCATACTTCATTACTATATCGCCGTATTGAATTTTTGTGGTGTTTTAGCTACTGCATATGCGGACTGGCCACTGAAAATATACATCAAAAATACGCCAAAATATTATGATTTCTAGCATTACATTGGGAAATTCACTAAAATGATGTAATTTACTGTTACAAAAATGTTACAGTGGTTTCCAAATGGAATATAAATAAACGATGGTTTAAGTTGTATTCATATATTATACTCTTAATACGTTGTAGAAATGCACAACGTAAATTCAAACTTCATTACCATATCGACCAAAGTAGATATTCCATTATGTATATTCCGTTTGACTAGACTAACAACACAGTCGGCTTATTATGCTCATATTAATAAATTTACATGCATTCGTACAAGCGGTCCGTTGAGTCTGATATAGCCGTCAAAGCTTTAGTACTCTCTACAACATATCTTACAAGAGTAATGTCTCTGGAGATCGTACCATGTTTGCTTTGCAGTCTCTTTGGAGTATCAAATTTTAGTGTTATATTCTCTATTAAATATGGAGGGTTGTGTATGTCTCCGAAGAGGTAGGCAGAGGTGACACTATCGCTATTCACAGTTCACTGAGCTTGTTTTTATCACAAATGCGATATGAGGCTTTGAGATGGTAAGTGATATACTAAGGATAAAAACACTTAAAATGTATTATTACTAAATACCTTCTGTACGAGACTATTTTAGTAAGGAAAACTTCGTGAGAAGACCTGCATGCCATAGCAATTTATAAGAAATTTTATGGTATGTAAAGTCCGCCAACCTGCACTAGGCCAGTGTGGTGGACTATAGGGTTTAACCCTAAGATGTTTATAAAGCATAGATGCGTTGTCCGAGCTTTATAATGGCAAGACGTTTGGAAGGTAATTGCCTCACCAGTGGCGCAGATACGCGTTTCTCTGACTATTTGTATTCTCAAAACCAATTGCGGAAAAATAGATTAGACTGATTTAAAATAACGTACAAATTATTCTGAAACTGTGAAACAAAATAAATATTTTATTTAGTGCGCAAGTACACACAAATTTATTTTTTTATGAAATAAAATTATTAAATTCGCTCTCATAGCGACGTTTGACAACTCTCGCCACGTCATCCCGTACTTGATGCTTGGTGGTACGTCACACGCGCTTTAGCCAATAACAGTGCGGCACTTATGTTACGTAACTAGTGTTAGGTTTTAATCAAAATATGTTTACAAAAGTACTGGCAATCGCTGAATCGATTGACATATGAAAAGGATTGTTTTTGGAATGACACTCTTGGTTACGGATTTGGAAAAATGGGTTGCATAATTGTAATTGAAGAGATTTAGTTCTCCACTTAAGATAATTTATATTATGGTATTAAGATTATATCTGAAGAAGTATGAATAAGTTCCACTCAATGTGATAAACTGGATTTTATAGTAAATATGTAAATAAATAGAAAAGTGTAAGTATCGAATGGGCTTTATTATTTGTAGTCGATAGAATAGGTCCCTCCCCAGGGTGTGTAGTCTTACATTTCAGAAGTGGATATAAAAGCTCACGTGCAAGTCGTATGATGCTACATTAGAATTTACCCACTGAAGGAATGATATTTATTGTTCAATATGACAGCATAATTTCAAATTTTTAGTGTCAAATTTTCATATTTTTATTTCTTTTTATTTTTATTTTAAATTTTGTCACCATAGGGTGAAGTAGTAAGTACAGGATAGAAATCAATCCTTTTGGATGGAGTTTCAGGAAATGCCGCTTGACTCGGATAAATATTTTCGACGCCCTTTGCTGACATCTGACAGAGGTGGAAGTAAGAATTGGAAAACGAGGCAGCCGTAGTCAAAACCACTACGATGGGAGTAGCAATCTTAATCCCCGCATCATAAGTGGCACTCACCCTGAACAAGATGATGATCGTCAAAATCGTGAATGTGAAAATCGTTACAGTCGAGAGTTACACAGTAGGGAAAAGAATCTATGGGAACATAAACTCAATAGGCAGCGGAGGTAACTTCACATCCTCGAGGAGGACATTAATAGGAAAAGTGATCAACATCTTCAACGAGGTGATAAGGACGATAGTGAAAACGATGTAATATGATGTCACTTAGCCCTTATTTTACGTTTAAAGATGTTTTAAAATCACTAGAATCTTAGAAATCCCAACCAGTTTCAGCAGGAACTAGAAACAATAGTTTTGTTAGTCATCAAAATATTTCGTCTGATTTTGACCCGTCATTTAAAATCAAAGAACCGACGTTTGCCGATTAAGGAGGTAAATAAGTGTGCCGCTGTCTATGGTTGGGACGAATGTACAATTGTGCATTATAGGTACTTTATAAAAACTTCAGGGATTGGCTAAAGTTTTGGTACAAGAGTCAAAATTCCATCTTGTTTACTTGGATGAATGGCAGGAAAATCTTTTCAATGTTTTTTCATGTAAACAGAATTATGGACAATCCCTGGAGGATATGCTCCATAGACGATGTAAATTGGATGAACCACTAGAGATATATTATTACGAAAACTTAGCCTTATTGTACCAATGCGACCTTAACGGTAAACGTGCTGTAGATTGTTTGATTCATGGTTTAAATGATAAAACTATGAAGTCTAGCGCTAATGCTCTTCGATGTACTGAGTCTGAAGAGCTGCTACAGTTCCTTATGAGTTGTAGCAATACTCTGAATAGAATAAACTTTAAAACGTAAAGAAGGCAGTTATAACAACATTCGCAGAAAGTATTCAAACCAAGTTTACACGGAGCAAAAATATATTCAAAATGTTTAAAGCACTTCTTGCGGTGTGCAAAGTGTGATCTTGTAGGACATAAGACTGAGAGTCGTATATTTAAAAATAATACTCAAAAGAGTTAGGTCACTAATCTGATTCTAATTTAAAGAATATATAAATATTGCGCTCTAGTTTGAATTCCAAATATATTAAAAGATGCTCAATAAATGGGATATCTATGAATTGTTTTGTTGGTTTTGGTAGTGATGTGACATTGATTACTTTAGCTGTTTCTAAAATGTTTGATTTACACCCTGAAGAAACATCGTTAGGTTTGAGGGGTTTCGGCAATGTAGTTGTGAAATCTTTGGGTATAGTTAATATTAATTTAAACATTGACGGTGTTGAAGCACGAGTTCTGTGTCAGGTCGTTGAGGTTGCGTTTTTAGATCTTCGACTCTTAGTTGGCCAGTCTTTTACAGAACAGTCAAATATATTGGTTTATAAAACTGCAAATGAAAAGTTTTATGACATAAATAAAAGCATTGTTTCAAACGGAGTTTGTCAAAGAGATGAGATTAACATACCTGTTACAATACTTGCTGATATAGAAATTGTTGGCCCTGTTACTGTCAAAATTTGGTTTAAACTCGCCTTTTAAATTAAAATTTTGTAATTGTTGGAGGAGTTTATTATGTTAAGGATAGTTTACTGTATGTAGATATTTATCCAATGGCGGACGTTGTTTTATTACGAAAAGGAATGACAGTAGTACAAGGTACTATAGTACGAATGGTCAATCGAGACGTAACGTCAATTGTTGATTTGTCTGTCGCAAATTATGCTAAGATTGATGAGAACCAGGTTCGTATAGGAAGAAAAACGTGAGTGCGTCTCAAAAACAATCTTTATTCAATGTATTACGAACTTATGAACATTATTTTGATGTAACTTTGAAAGGTCTGGGCCATACCCAAATTGCAGAAATGGATATAGAATTAAACAGTCATAAACCTGTTGTTTACCGACCATATAGATTGTCACACAAGGAAAGGGAACAGGTTAGGGATATGGTCACCGAAATGTTAGATGCAGGAATCATTAGAGAGTCTGTTTCGGAATATGCATGTCCAATAATATTAGTTCGCAAGAAAGACGTCTAAGAATGTGTGTTAATTATTGCATGCTTAATTCTATAACGGTCAAAGAGCGTTACCCTATGCTAATTATCGAAGATGAGATTGCACGTATGTCAGGCCAAGCCTATTTTTGTCTTTAGATTTAACATCCGGCTATTATCAAGTTCCGATTATTGAAAATTCAAAATCATTTACTTCTTTTGTCACTCCAGGTGTTCAATATGAATTTAATCTATGCCTTTTGGACTAGCAAACGCCCGGCCGTATTCCAACGGATAATTTACAAGGTTTTAGGCTTATCTCAGTTTACTGAAGCTACAGCTTATATTGATGTTATTTTTATTTACGGAAAAAAGTATCGACCAATGTTTAGAAAGACTTGAATTTTTTTTGAAATTAATAGACCAAGCGAATTTAACACTTAACTTATCCAAATGCTAATGCGTCATTGATTTTCCTCGCCCTTGTAACCAAAATTCAGTACAATAGTTTTGAGGGTTAGTTGGATATTCTACAAAATTCATAAAGGGCTTTGCAACTTTATCCTCTCCTTTAAATAAACTTAAAAAAAGAATGCCACTTGGAAATGGACAACATATCAGGAATAGTCGTTTTTAGATTTAAAGAATATGCTTGTAGATAGACCTATTTTAGGAATTTATAATCCGGATGCTCCAACCGAGTTATACACCGATGCTAGTAAGATTGGTGCTGGGGGAATATTATTTCAAAGGCTCCACGATAGTGATGCTTTTTGGCCGGTTGGTTATTAGAGTCGGCAAACGTTACCCGAGGAGAATATTTTTCACGCCTATGAGTTAGAGACACGCGCGTTGATATGTTCTTTAAAAAGGTTTAGAGTATACCTACTAGGCCGTGACTTTAAAATCGTTATCGATTGTAGTGCTTTGGAATCAACATTTGTCAAATGCGATCTTATTCCTCGCGTAGCAAGGTGGTGGCTGTTAATTCAAGAGTTTAATTGCACCGTAGAATTTCGAACAGGAACTAAAATGACTCACGTAGATGCTTTGTCTCGCAACCTAGTATGCGAAGTCAAAAGCTCTTTAGAATATTTTCCCTCAGTAATGCTTATAAATACTGAGAATTGGTTGACTACTTTGCAGCTTAGAGATTTTAAATTACGTGGAATTCGTGACATTTTAATCAGTAATCTCGATTCTGACGGTTTAAAGCACATAAAGGACAATTATTGTATTCAAAACGAAAATTACATACATACATACATAATCGTCACGCCTGTATCCCATAGGGGTAGGCAGAGACTATAGACCGAAATCGAAATCGAAAATTTGTATCGATATTTAAAAGGTGACAAAACTAAGTTACGTTGGGTGGTCCCAAAAGGGGCAAAGTGGCAAATATTACGTAAAAATCATGATGAAATAGGACATTTTGGTTTTGAAAAGACTTGATCGAATAAGAGGTGTTTATTGGTTTCCAAAAATGCGCCGTTTCGTTAAAAAAAAATATGTTGAGGCGTGTATAGAGTGTGCATATTCTAAAAAGAAAACGGTAAATGAAGGCGAATGGCCTTCATACATCCTATCACAAAATTAGGTGCTTTTTCACACTCTTCACATCAGTCCACAGGGTCTAAACGAGAAATTTTTGATTAAACATTTTGGTAGACGCTTTTACAAAATTTGTGTGGATCAAGTCAGTTCGGAATACGAAATCTCAAAATTCTGTAAAAGTTTCGGAAGATATATTTTATACTTTTCGTAATCCCGATCGTATTGTTTCTGATCGTGGTACGTCTTTTACGTCGTATGCTTTCAAGAAATTTTGTTTCGATAAAGGCATCAAGCACATTCTTAATGCTGTTGCTAGTCCTAGGGCAAATGGTCATGTCGAACGGTATAATCGCACTATTCTTAGTTCGTTGACAGCTCAGAATCTGAATGACAATGATAAAGAATGGGATAATAAAGTAGGAGTTATACAATGGGGTTTACATTATACAAATCAAAAAACAACAGATGAAACTCCCTCGAAAGTATTGTCTGGTCTTTCTATGAAATCTGAAATAGAACCCCAGCTGAATGAAATTGTAACGGAGACAAGAGATAAGACTGATCTTGCTAGAATTACAGAATCTGTTAAAGATAATATATTTAAAGATTATGAACAGAGTATACAGAAGGAACGCTACGATAAATGTAGACGTCTTTTCCAAATTCAATCCAAATAGTGAGGGAGATTTAGTAAAAATCACCAGAAGCCAATTCAACAATGACGGTAAAAGCAAGAAACTTTTATCGTCTTACGTAGGTCTGTATAAGGTAGTAAGAGTTATAGATAATGATCGCTATAAAATTTCGGCAATACGCCGAAATAAACACATATCAACAGTTGTGGCTGACGGAATGTCGCCTTGGATTTATGTGGCTTCTTTAGAACTAAATGTTGATGATAGCGATAGTGATAGAGATAATGATAGTAAGGAATCTAATGGAAATTAATTGCTAATTAAATTGGAATGGTATATTTATTATTAAATTGAAGTGAGAACTATGGAGTTACAGAGATTGGTATGTTAGATATGTCAGATCACACCATCAGTACAGTATTAATAACACTTAGTGAGAAGTTTACACGAGGTACGCAAGGCTTATTAATATAATTTATGTTGTCTCTGATGTTGGCGATCGCAGAGATATACAACTGATGTATTTATAAGTCTTAGTGAGAAGTGTGAATGAGGTACACAAGGTTATTTGCAAAGTTGATAGGAGTTGTAACTAATAACACTTAGTGAGAAGTTTACACGAGATACGCAAGGCTTATTAATATAATTGATGTTTTCTCTGATGTTGGCGATTGCAGAGATACAACACTGATGTATTTGTAAGTCTTAGTGAGAAGTGTGAATGAGGTACACAAGGCTATTAGTAAAGTTGATAGCAGTTGTACTGATAACCCTTAGTGAGAAGTTTGCACGAGGTACGCAAGGCTTATTAATATAATTGTTGTTGTCTGCGCTACTGGCGTTAGCAAAGATACACAAGTTATGTATTTGTAAGTTTTAGCGGGAAGTGTAAACGAGGTACACAAGGTTAATCAGCATTATTGATATGGAGCTAAATATGGATTATAAAAAATGATGATTATAGCTTGTAACAGATATTCTCAAATTATGTATTGATGAGTTTTATTGTAAATGTTATACGAGGTACACTAGGTTCATTAATATAATGGATGTTGTCTGCGCTATTAGCGTTAGCAAAGATAGAAAACTTATGTATTTGTTAGTCATAGTGAAAATTGAAATGAGGTACGCGAATGCATAAGGAATCACGTTACCATATTAAATAATTGTATATATTTGTATTGTCAAAGAAATAATATATGTAATTTTTCTTTTTCATGAATGTCAAAGCAAGAAGGCAGAGTTCAATTTTTTCTTTTGTTTATGTGCATAGGGACATGCACATGGTCAGGATGGACGAGTGTTAGGTTTGAATCTCAACATATTAGAGTGTATGTTTTTATTTTTTTTGTTTATGTGCATGGGGACATGCACATGGTCAGGATGGACGAGTGTTAGGTTTTAATCAAAATATGTTTACAAAAGTACTGGCAATCGCTGAATCGATTGACATATGAAAAGGATTGTTTTTGGAATGACACTCTTGGTTACGGATTTGGAAAAATGGGTTGCATAATTGTAATTGAAGAGATTTAGTTCTCCACTTAAGATAATTTATATTATGGTATTAAGATTATATCTGAAGAAGTATGAATAAGTTCCACTCAATGTGATAAACTGGATTTTATAGTAAATATGTAAATAAATAGAAAAGTGTAAGTATCGAATGGGCTTTATTATTTGTAGTCGATAGAATAGGTCCCTCCCCAGGGTGTGTAGTCTTACACTAGCGATGTCTATTCATCGCGTTTCATCGCATCGCGCCATTTTTTTTTGTGCCATTATGTTAGTGTATGACGTGTCTATTTGTAAAACGTCATTGGTTTAAACCCTCTGCATCCTTCTCTCGATTACAGAGGAGGCCCTGAAGTGGGACGTATAGGAATTGATAGAGATAAGACTGTACTGTAACCTTTACTCTGAGATATTAGTGATAAAATCCCCTCTCCTATTGTACCCAGTGCTACTTTACGTCTTTTAATTTTTGCAGAACACAACAGTTCTTTTCGGCTTAGTAATATTATATCGTCTTTCACGGTAAATTTAAAATTTTCTAATCATAAATCTCAATATTCATTTAATCAAAAAATGCGTAGGTATTTATAATACAATAAATTATAAGACTTTTAAAACCTTTTACGAAGAAACAGCACACGCTAATACAATCCCGTCCAACTCGCAGCTAAGTTGAAAGATGTCACTCACGAGTTCGTTCACTTAGCAAAGTTTCCGAGTAATAAAATTACAAGATGAAATATCAAAGGAAACTCCAGCCGTATATTTGCACATTTAGATGATAAAATTTAATTATATCGTGTTTGTTAAAGTTTTTATTATGCTCCCAATTGATTTACGATTGTGTTTGAAAATATATTGCAAATTCGAAACGCGGCGCTAAAATATTAAATTACATTTATTTATTGACAGTTTTATAAGATTGTTCTCTTTGATCTGTGGAAATAATAGGTTTCGCGTGTTTTGTATTTGGATCAGCATGTCAGCTATGTAATCTAAGGAGATCCATGACGCTTATGCATCTATTTCGCCGAGGAGATTTGTAAAAGATGATATATTATTATTATTGATTTACATGTTCTTTCCGTCCCAATATGTAACTGGGGCGAGTCCATAACTATGATGGCGAAAACTACTAGCTTCATTGGTTTAAAAATAGTAACATATCTCTCTTTAAAATTGTATCCGCCATATTTGACTGTTGCTGACTACACTAGACAACTAAAAGAGACGATAAAAGAAAATCTACTTCTTCATGTAAAATGGAGGTCACGTAGTCTTTGTGTGTTAGAATGCCTTCAAAGCCAAAACGATAATATACTATACCACAACATGGATGATACACAATATTATGTTTTTCCTTTTTACTTGTTATTTGAGTATTCGATATGCCATAAACCCGCAATGTACGACGTAGATATGAAATGTTTCTGGTACTGTAGGCATAGCATGTTTTGACCGCCTTCAGCCCCCTTAGCCAAGTTACAAGCGCTTCCAATCTATTCTCTTTCTACAATCGTCAACGCCTTGACGTAAGAATATATTGGAAGCGCTTGTAACTTGGATAAGGGAGCTGAAAATATACATGACAGCATACGCTAAAATACGCCAAAATGTCAATGGATCTATAGCTCCAGCTGATTTTTAGCATTACATTGCGTAATTCATAAATATGATGTAATACACTATTTCAAAATTTTATAGTGGTTTCCAAATTCAATGCAATATAAATATACAATGGTTTTAGTTGTTTTCAGTCTGTAATCACTGATATTAACCACGTATCGCTGGTGGTTGGTCTCTCATATGTGAGAGGCCATCTGGGTGGGTACCACCGCAGTGTCTATTTCTCCCATCAAACAGCAGTGTAAACGCACTGTTGTGTTTCGGGTTGAAGGGCATTGTAGCCAGAGTAACTACTGGACATATTGAGACTTAACATCTTATGTCTCAGGATGGCGAGCGCAGTGGAATGCCAAGCATTGCTTTGTAATTCAAAGTGTTGTTTGGTTTTACTACTGTTCATGAGCGGTCGTATCGCTTACCATCAGGCGAACGGCATGCTCGTCTCGCCATTCATAGCAATAAAAAAAAAAACGCATTCTGTTTTTCCTTAACGGTTCGCTTAAATCCATTTTATACTGTTGAACTACAAAGCAACTATTAGATTTTAAATGTAAAATGGAATTATTGAAGCTATAAAATGTACCCACACGTCCTATTTAAACCAGTTAACCATTGTTCTGAAATCTTTGCCATTTAATTTGTAACTAAGATTTTCATTCATGAACTCTAGCGCTCGCTTCAATGCAAACTCAGTGCAAGCGTGGTATTAATAGATAACAGAGTGACCCCTATTGTTGAATTGTACCGAGATTAAAACGGATATTCGGAGAAGTGCTTTGTGATTTCACAAAATATGCAGCGTTCAATGACCTTACAACAATTACTGAAAGTCATTCCAGCGTTTGATGAATGCCATTGAAAGATTTTCTTTGATGTAAATAAAAATAATGACCGAGAATGTAATGTTGATTTATTAAATTCTTAATCAGTTGTCTGGATGTTGTTTTGCTGGTTTTTATCACTTATAAAAGCATGATTTAAAAGGATTTTTATTCATGTGCAGAATGAGTTATGATTTTTCGAATGGACTTCATTCGACGACAGAAAGCTGCTATGATCTATTGTCGGTATCGTGGGACAGGCTGAAAAAGGGTTCGGCCTTCCAGCGCGGCATACTTCTAAATATTGCGGCCAGAGTGGGTGTCCACCAAATCTTACACCGACATACAAACTGAAATTTTTCGGCGACCGTCACTTGGAATTTGGGTGCGCCCGATATCCCAGTGAAAGTGTTTTAATTTGGTTTCAACATCTGACGCAAAACCATTACTAATTCCTCTATTTGGGGGATAAAGTTGTCTCCAACTAACAACTGTTTCAAACCCCGTTTAAGATGTCATGAGAGACTAAAACCACTATTTACCCGGATAGAGTTTCTCGCCTCGAAGTTGTGATAATCGTAAAGATATAAAAAATCCATTTATACGATGACATTTGTCGAAACACGATAATCTAAGCGATAAGACCGCCATTTGTACTTTTTATTTATTTTTAGTTTCTGTATATTGTATTTTTTGTGTTTTAAATTAACAATAATAATATTAACTTTCTCCGTGTAAATGAGGCTTAAGATAGATACGACGCCATGCGATCTTTGGGTACTCGAGCTCGGAATCATATTCAATGAAAATACACCGCCCCTACAGTTTATCGAGTAAGCCATATCTTCCTTCCTTGTTTTTAGAGTAATAATACGATTTCTGTACTGTATCGCCTCTAAAACCAAGAGTTCGACTGAGAGGAGTTAGGCCACATTCCCTCGTTGGGTTAGTGTGTTTACCTTACGAAATTATTTATATTGATCACAAAATATTGACAGCCTCCGTGGCGCAGTTGGTTAGACGCCGCCTGTGAAACGAGAGGTCGCGGGTTCGATCCCCGCACCGAGAGAAATGTTTGTGCGGCCCACAAATATTTCTTCCGGGTCTGGGTGTTTGTGAGACCGAAAAGTCTCTCGTAGTTCCTGATCCCACGACACAAGACTCGATCTTAGTGTGGGGTCAGGACTATGTATGTGACTGTTGGGTGTTATTTATTTATTTATTATTAATATATTACAGATTCCGAATATCCCAAGTCTTACATTGTGCAATGTTTTACCACCGGTAACAGCGTGGCTTCTAGATAAAATTTCCGTAGCTATGTGAAATATGTTTCATAGATATGAAGTGTACGTGTGTCTGTTTACTATCAAATTCCCAAGTCTGTACCTAAACGCGTGTATAATCCATAATTATTTTCCATAACATGATCTCATAGCGGTTTATATTTAGGGTTGTCTGAATTCTATCGAGCTGTATTTCCTAAGTATTTATTCCCCGACTTTTAATTAAGATATCCTTCTTTCCTTGTTACAATATGTCTTAAAAATATTTGTCATATTCTGTCCAAATAAAAGTATTGGCCAACAAAATATGAGGTGATAATTATTATGCAAGTGAAAACCCTATCCATAGTATGAATTTACACGTTCTTAAAATCGTACTTTGTTATAAGTCGGTGTGCGCACACCTATACTTTGTTTTTTTATTACTAACGAAGGTTTAATGTGAAAATGTAACACGTGGACTTTTAAAATAGCACGCAACATTAATATTTTAAATTTACGTTTCATACTTTCTGTAATACGCTTGAAAATATATTCTGTAGCATTTTGTTGGTTTCTTTGTGATTTTATACAGAATACTAGTCTACTTGTAAATCCAGTTTTGAAAATTATTTTAGCATATTCTGATAAATTTATTTTTTGTGTTGAAATTAACCGAACACAATACAAAATTCATATCGTCTGCTATATTTATTTCTAATGCAAAAATAATGTGATATGGATCTTAAAATATATTTTGTATATGTCCTTGTCAGCTTATGCTCTCCCAACATCTTTGTTATATTCAAACACAATTTAATAAGTACTTTGTTAAACTTCAAGCTTTAAAACGTTGTATTTTAATGCTCTTGAATAATACGTTAATACACAAAGAACATGACATAAATGTATTCTCAAAAATACCAATCGAATTGTTTCAAAAATTTTACAACCTTGCAGTCTTCTTTGATCCTTGTTCTTTAAATAATTATAAAAGCACTTACCAATACTCATGTGATATTAAAAAGGATATGGATTAGTGATGAGAGCGAGACACCAACTCCTTGGCCTCGTGTCTTGAGTCAGGTACCTCAAAGCCACAGGAGTAAAGCCAGGGTAGGGCAGTCCCTGGCCCACAGTGCTCTCCGTACTAAGTCCCTCCGAGTCCGACTCCCCCCCTTCGGACTCAGAACACCCCCCACTTGAGTCCGACTCAGGCCCCCTCTCCCTATACCCGTAGTATGGCATGTCGATCGACATACACTTAACTTATAAGCTCATTTTATCACTTGCACAGTATATTCACTAACACTACATTTTAAACGTTTGCTCAACTATATAAATAGGTGTCCGTTTGTACTGGTAGCGTGTGTTTTGACTGCTCCGTCGCTACGCTTGTGACAGCCATGATTGAGATGCACGAGTTTTATCTGGAACAAAAGAAATAAACTATTAAATCGACGGGTAAACTCAGGTTACTTGCGGAGTGAGGGGCTGATGGTTGGTGACAAACAAGGGAATTTTGGTGTTGGCAAAATTACAGTTTAATTTATGCTTTCATTATGCATAAATATAAATTTCATTAATTATGCATTGAATATTGATGACTCTATTAGATTTGCAGTAGTTACCTATCGGTTTTTGAAATATCAGCCGGTAAGATTAAAATGTTGCACTCAAAATACTTCATATGTTTTAGCCCTATGTTTTAGCCGTCTGTTCTCGTCAGTGAGCGCGTGATACTGCACTTGCCAGTCCGTGGCCATAAGGCAAATGTTGGGCACCATTGGCATTTTTTATGCGATATATCCTACCCATTGAAAAATTTGATATCATATTCTATTTTGGTTAATCGTTTTTGAATCGACCTATTGGAAGCGGCTAACAGTTCGATGTGGAAATCCTTGGGGGAGACCTATGTTCAGCAGTGGACTTTCTGTGACTGACATGATGATTTTTTAATCAACTGCTCTTTATATTACCCCCTGGCACTTCAACTTTCTAGTTCGACTATGTCAACTAACCACATTCATAATAAATCACAAAAACCGTGAGCACTTTATAATAATAATAACATAGAAGCTTAAATAAATAAATCATAAATTTCACAAAAGCATTTGAAGAAAGGTTAAATTGGCCGCTTAATAATGAATACGACAAAAATGACTAATGAGCTGTTCGTGCACAGAGGAAGCTATAAAATATTTATAGAATTCTCGCGTGCAGTAGAGGACAGACGCTTACAAGCTGTTTCCATTTCGCCTAATGACCTATCAAAGTCATGGGACATATTTTCTACAAATTAGTTAGTCTCTGGATCTATCTAAACTAATATTATAAAAAGAAAATATTTGATTGTTTGTTTGCGTTGAATAGGCCCTGAAATGAATAGACCGATTTGAAAAAAATATTCACTATTCAAATCCTACATTATCCCTGATGAATACAGGAGATAGTTATCTATATATATAAAAGAAAGTCGTGTTAGTTACTCGACTTATAACTCGAGAACGGCTGAACTGACTTGGCTGAAAATTGGTGGGGAGGTAGCTTAGAACCAGGAGAAGGACATAGGATACTTTTTATCACGTTCCCGGTTTCCCGAGTTTCTATTAGCTTATTAACCCATTCAATGCGGCGCACGCCGATCGGCGTATTATTTTTTCTTACTCAGATGCTGACAACGCCGATCGGCGTAATGTAGAGTTGTTTTATATTTTACCCAAATTTGATTTTTTAATTATAAAATATAGACCAATGTGTTTATAATTTATCAGTGAAAAGCCTGGTACAAATAGTTTCTGGATATTTCAGTTCTAGAAAAGTTGAGTTTTCTTACTCAGGTGCGGCAAACGCCAATCGGCGTTTTCCAGGGATTCACAACTATTGGTTATAAAAACATGAATAGCATATTTATTTATTCTATTAAACAAACTTATAATTAAGTTAAATATGAAAGTTTGTGAGTGTGGATGGATGTGTGGATGTATGGATGTTTGTTATTCTTTTACACAAAAACGTCTCGACCGATTTTGATGAAATTAGTTATAGGGATAGCTGTCACCCTGGTTTGACACATAGGCTAGCTTTCAGTCCGAAAAAAAATATTATTCCCGGGGTCATCCTACGGGAATATTACAGCAGTCAGGAATTGAAATAGAAATATTAGCTAATTTTTAAAATTAGAATGGGTGGCTCCCAATTTGACAGGACAGGATTGCAAGTTTTTCGTCATGGGACTGAGAGACGGAACAGAACGGGACATAACTGGACGGGAAATATAATCGACAGTGTTCGGGAAATTCACATTCGAGGAATTCATTGACAGCCTCCGTGGCGCAGGTGGCTAGACGCCGCCTGTGTAACGAGAGGCCGCGGATTCGATCTCCGCACCGAGAGAAATGTTTGTGTGGCCCACAAATATTTCTTTCGGATCTGGGTGTTTGTGAGACCGAAAAGTCTCTCGTAGTTCCTGATACCCACGACACAAGACTCGATCTTAGTGTGGGGTCAGGACCATATATGTGACTGTTGGGTGTTATTATTTAATTCATATAGGTAATTATTACGCGAAATAATATGTTTTTGATGTGGACTGGTATAAAAACTATCTACAACCGGACGAATGTGGGACCGCTCGCGCTAGTCCTATTTACATTATACATGAATCCCTATTTTCCTTGGTCCTGCAAAGTGTCTTAAACAAGTAGGTTTTGCTGCTTAAAAACAGTGAGCAAAATGCGAAATTAACAAATATTATATTTCGTTTATCTTTTTGGTCAATATTTTATTGATACTCTGGCAATTATCACATCCTGATATTTTAATTATTTTTTAATCTCTTTATTTGAACTTTCACTTTTCCGTTTCTTTTGTGGTACCAATAACGACTGAGATAAGTAAATGTCATCCCAAACAATATATCAATTAATATATTAGGCGACTAGGAAAGTTTTCTCTCTGAAAAAGAACTGCATAAAAAATCAACGTAATAAAACTATTTTACGGATATTGTCGCGGTATTTTAATATAATTTATATTCTATTTCTATTATAAAAATAGTAATTTCAAAATTTATAATATTTAATAGTAAATTACTGGTGGTAGGTACTCTCATATGTGAGAGGCCATCTGGGTGGGTACCACCGCAGTGTCTATTTCTCCCGTCAAACAGCAGTATAAACGCACTATTGTGTTTCGGGTTGAAGGGCATTGTAGCCAGAGTAACTACTGGACATATTGAGACTTAACATCTTATGTCTCAGGATGGCGAGCGCAGTGGAATGCCAAGCATTGCTTTGTAATTCAAGGTGTTGTTTGGTTTTTCTACTGTTCATGAGCGGTCGTATCGCTTACCATCAGGCGAACGGCATGCTCGTCTCGCCATTCACAGCAATAAAATAAAAAAAAAACCATCAAATTTTATCCATTACACTGAACCCAGTTATGTATACGTTTTCAGTCAAGAAGATTGAGAGAAAATATTTACTTATATATTATTAAATTATTTTTATGTATTTTATTTATAATTAAATTCCTTTGATAATTTTAATAATAATAAGTACCTATACACTAACTTTGTATTGAGATTTAATTATTACCAATAAAAAAAAATGGTTTGCAACCCCTGATAATATTCGAAGTTATCAATAATATCATTTTTTATGCTTTAAACAATGATGTTTGTACGACGGGGGAACACAATAGAAATATTTATCAAATAAAGAGATTTACTCACCATTTAAATCCATAATCTATAAAAAAACTGCAGATATTCCTTTTTTCAAATTTCTATCAACAAATCTTCACGAATCTCATACAAAATTGGCTAAAATAATTAAATTAATTCTGCTACTTGCTAAAAACATTCCTTATTGCAATAATTATAGCGTACTACTCGAGAAATCCCATAAATTCGAAATGAATAAAATGAAATTCTTAACGAAGTGCTGAAAACGCCGATTGGCGTTTTATTTTAGTTCCGTCAGGGGCGGCTCACGCCGATCGGCGTTTACGTTAAGGAGTATGCCGCATCTGGGTAGCGAGAGCAAAATTTGTTGCCGCATTGAATGGGTTAACGTTTTCTCATACAAAATATTCATGAGTTCGTAACTGTCAAACATTAATGTTCATCCCGTCGATACGGTAAACTCTTCCCTCAAATGAAATAACGTATTTAAATAAAGGTTTCGAATCGACAACATATATCCAAAATATTCGATTAATGGCGTATTTTAGGTTTTTAAAGATGTAAATTAATGACATTAATAAAAAGTGATTGACATTTAAAATGGTTGTCAAATATTCATGCATGCGTTCAGAAATTAATTCTGTGTAACCAAAAGAGAATATATTATGAAGCTAAATAAATATAGGACAATTATTATATAAATAACATTCACACCTAAGAAGATTTACTTCTTTTCAAGATAGAATATTGTTATATATAATATTAACTTGAAAATGAAAAATCTTTAATAAAATAACAATTTTACATAATATGGAGAATATTACAGGGATTCTCAAATTAGGCGTTGCCTGTGTTTTGAGGAACCAGTTAAATATAAATTTATTGTGGGTGTCAGTGTGAGAAAGTGCTAATAGTGTATGTATGTGTGTGTGTGTGTGTGTGTATGTGTTATTATGTTTCTTTTATTACGAATTTTTACAGTGGCTTTTCCTTCACTATAATTCACTGATAGAAATATTATACATTTTGAAATGCTATGTCGAAGAAGATCGAAACCACTAAAGTTATTTCTATGAAAATTAATTTATTACTAACAAAAAGTAATGGCGTAATATTTATGGACAAACAGCATAGTGGGGGTGAAATAAGGGATGGAATATTGCATGGATAATCAAATTCGCTAAAGTGTTTAATGTCAAAAATTTATAAGGAACACTATTTGGATATAGAGAATCGGGATATTTTTTTATTTATTTATTATATTTTATTTTATATAATAGAGATATATATAGATTATTGGGATATAATAGAGGGAGAGGTACGGGAGAGGACTGGGTTAGCTGACAGAGACGGGATGAGACGGAATTGAGCAGGATAGTAGGATAGCTACGTCATGTTTAGGTATACAAGAGCTCATACGAAAAATAACATGTATTTGGTGTGAAGTAACATAAAAAAATATCTGCATCCAGGCAAAGGTGGGTCGGGCTTTTTTGCTATGCTAAATAATTGAATATATTAATCATATAATAATTAAGCCATAGCGAAGCGTGGCTGGGTCAGCTATCATATCTATTAATTGATTTCAATGAATTTCGTCGGAGTAGTAACAGTGTTATAATATCTCCGTAGCAAAATAATGATTTAAATCTGGCGAGAGGGGATAGAATAGAATATAAGGTGTATAAATATGAAAAAAAATACATTTCATTTCATTTCAAGGTGTATAAAATATGAAAAAAAAAATATGGACTGGAATCTGTATTTGCACCAGGCGAAGCTGGGCCGGGCCGCTAGTTATATTATATTTGCAAAAAAAGTGAATCGGCACCTCGGGTGTACCTCGTTAGTTATTTAAAATGCGAGTCATATAATTTCTCCTGCTGAAGGGAAGCTCGCTATTTAAGATGCATTTGTTACAATTTTTTTTTATTTCAGGTAACAAAAGACCCCTAACAAATATTTATAATATATGAAATGGGTTATAAATGAGTATGTCGGTCAAATGATAATAAATTACGATTGGTACCCGTAAACGCCTTTAGTGCTTCAACATCGATGATTCATTGTTGGTATTTGGAAATTGATAAGGAAAAAGGCAAAATAATTATATGGGTGGATAAAATGTCATCTATATTAAACAAATTCAAATTCATTTAATAGCTACATATCTTTAAGAATTTGAGAACAAGTGTAAGTTCACTATTTGTGCTTTTATATAAATGAAATTCATTTGGTAATTTTATTATTTTCAATAAAACTGTCCTATTCATTTCATAGTCTGAACTGTTAATGCGATTCTACTTTTAAATTATAACTGAGCTTCAAATAATAGATATTTTATCTTGCCAGGATAACGACTTATCTAAACTTAGCCTTATGAGGTTTCCGAACTTATCTGATGCAGATGCTTTGAACTTCGACCTTAAGTAAATACCAATGATCCAGCTTTCACGATGATTAAACATAGGCTATGTACTACTTCAGATTACACGCTTGTACATAGAATTAGTTATTAGTTCATTACTTATTCAGTCCTAATGTGCTCTTGTTTGCCTACGTGAATTATAAATGTGTATTTGCTCTATAAATAGCATGTTTGTTATAGTAAAAATCAAAATTATTAAAAATAATTGTTTATGGGATGTTATTAAAAACTCTTTTGTTGATTTATTTTAATTAATTCTGTTATATCCAACCGGGCCGGTACTAATCACGTAATTCTTTTAAATGAATAAATTATTTTCTCCAGCCTCATTTCCTTGATATATAGACAAACGTAGAACAGTCTTCGAATAATTTATTTGATACAGGGAACATCCATTTCAGTGATAAATAGGTAAACATGTTAAGGCTTCAAAACGACTGGAACATTTTGCACACTAGAATTGCTTTCTTTATATTGTGTATAAGAATGTATGTCATAAAAATATGTAAATTGTACCCATATTTTTACGGACTTCAAAAAAAGGAAGAGGGTGTCAATCTAACTGTATTTTTTTTTTGTTTATTTTGATCAGTTGTAAAAACTTAATAAGAATATAAAATAATAATAACTAAAAATAAAAACTTAAAATAAAGTTAAAATAATGAAAAGAAAGCTATTTCAATAATTTTGTAATATGTTTGCACAATTCGAATCAAATTTTTTAAGACCTTGTTTATTTATTTGTTTGGAAGACAAAAGCGTTTACAATAAAATGTGTTAAACATAACGTAACATTTGCCGTTGAGTACAAAGAACGAAAATCTTAATTCGAAATTGTTATCAATGACTAAATGGGCAAGTATTTGTTACGGAACGCGAGGCCAACTCATTAAAACGACTTACTGCTCAGAGTTCAGACTAAATACCATTCCGTGAGACCAAACAAAACCTTTAAGGAAAATAAAATTGAAAATTTCGGCACCGGGCTGAATTGTAAAGAACGTTAGCGGCCTCCATTTACATTACGGAAGAGGATTTTGGACACAAATAATAATAATACAACCGACAATTTCGATCGTACTTTAGTATGTTTTTATACGTTGTACATACTCATATATTAAAAATATATGAGTATGTACAACGGGGAAGAAAAAGTATCCTCTGTATGCTTTCTCCTGGTACAACCAGGACACCCACGTTTCTCCGTGTATGTTCCGTCCCAGGATGTTATAGGGGGTGAGTCTATCGCCTATACACTGGGCATAAACTGACTCCGGGCTGATAATTATTAATAGAAAAATACAATATCACTTAACCCAATCCGGGATTCGAACCCAAGATCTCAACTCTGCAATCGTACAGTACAACTGTACCATCGAGGCAGTCATTAAAAATACGACATTCAAAAACAATTATTAGCAAAAACTTCGAAACTGTTTGCCGAATAGAGATCTAGGACAAGATTGCGATGGGAATCAGAACATGTTGCTGACATTCTCGCACTTCTACTGGTGGTAGGTCTCTCATATGTGAGAGGCCATCTGGGTGGGTACCACTGCAGTGTCTATTTCTCCCGTCAAACAGCAGTGTAAACGCACTGTTGTGTTTTGGGTTGAAGGGCATTGAAGCCAGAGTAACTACTGGACATATTGAGACTTAACATCTTATGTCTCAGGATGGCGAGCGCAGTGGAATGCCAAGCATTGCTTTGTAATTCAAGGTGTTGTTTGGTTTGGTACTATTCATGAGCGCTCGTATCCCTTACCATCAGGTGAACGGCATGCTCGTCTTGCCATTCATAGCAATAAAAAAAAAAAACTTGTGTCACAAAATTCGTTAATAAATAATAATACGGCTACAATTACTTATTTTTTCTGAACGTTTTTTTTTTCAAAGCATTTATAAACACTATTGTACATACAAAAGAGAACCAAATACAATAATTGGAAATTACATATATAAAAGTATAATTCTCAAAGGCAATGAATATTATTAAAATTGTGGATTTAAAATATGTTTCATTGACAATGTGATTCATGTATTTTTTACAATTGTTATTACACTTTAGCATTACTTCGATAGAATCCTTTCCAACTTCGTCTTCATTAAAACGAGATAGCTTATTAAACTAGCGTTCACACCACGATTTGTTCGAAGTACTCGTAGTGCCGTTTGCGGTGTTGCGGTTTCTATAATGGATCTTTAATCTTGTCTCATTAGTGTCGTCTCACTTTTCCTGAGGATCAAGATATTCCTCATTTATACTTGAGTTTGTAGCTGTTTTGTGTCATTGAAGCTCATAGGTTATTTCCGCTTTGGGGTTGAACTCTCAGTAACAGTGACGGATGAACGTTATTTAACTAAATAATATTATGAATCTTCGTTATTGTTATTTTAGTGTTTATAAATACAACGAATTCTTAGTTCTTAGATGGCACCCTGGCTGACTCCCACCGTTCTTCAATAAAAATGAGAAGAGCTTATTAAACCGGCGTTTACACCACGATCTGTTAGAAGTACTCGTAGTGCTGTTTGCGGTGTTGCGGTTTCTATAATGGATCTTTAATCTTGTCTCATTAGTGTCGTCTCACTTTTCCTGAGGATCAAGATATTCCTCATTTATACTTGAGTTTGTAGCTGTTTTGTGTCATTGAAGCTCATAGGTTATTTCCGCTTTGGGGTTGAACTCTCAGTAACAGTGACGGATGAACGTTATTTAACTAAATAATATTATGAATCTTCGTTATTGTTATTTTAGTGTTTATAAATACAACGAATTCTTAGTTCTTAGATGGCACCCTGGCCGACTCCCACCGTTCTTCAATAAAAATGAGAAGACCTTATTAAACCGGCGTTAACACCACGATCTGTTCGAAGTACTCGTAGTGCTGTTTGCGGTGTTGCGGTTTCTATAATGGATCTTTAATCTGGTCTCATTAGTGTCGTCTCACTTTCCCTGGGGATCAAGATATTCCTCATTTATACTTGAGTTTATCGCTGTTATCTGTCTTGGAAGTTCTTAGTTATTTTTGCTATCGGATTGATACCTCTGGAACGGTGATGGTGACATTTCAAAGAGCCCATGAAAGATATTTAAATTAACTAATACTCTTACTTTTCATCCTTGACACATTGATAATATTTTTTGTTACGTATTAGTGTATGACATGCATTATTTGAGAAGGGCAATGCCCTATCTTGCCTTTCACAATATCGTAATTTAGTTTGGTGAACTTGGTATAACACTAAAGTTATTTAATGACGACATACAATTTATCTCATGCAATATGTCATGAGCTTGCACATCGCTCAATTTTCATTTCTGTGGTTAAGTCCATAAGCAAGACGACTATCATTCGGGCAAATCTTGACATATATTTACATCTGTATATGTGTATTTACGACCGCAGTCAATAGAGCGGAAACATCTCAATTGACCCAAAAACGACATAACCCAAAACGGCGTTTCGAACATCGTAAAATTTTACGTATGCAATCTGTTTATCAAATTGGCTTAATATTTTTCGCTTTAATCCCAGGAAAACATAAAACAAGGGTACGTAATCGGCCACCCAATAAAACTTATTACGGCCATAACGCGTGAGACTGCGTGTTTTCTCGCATTTTACTTATCTTTTATGTACATCTCATTTCAGACTCGCGTCTACGATTGCCTTGATTTCTTTGTTTGTTTTCGAAATATAGAACTCATCAATAATGCTGTTACAGAAGTATGACAAAATGAAAGCGATTTATTGAATCCATAAAATCTCATCATTTAGTTTAAGATGTAGTATCTTTGCTTTGTATTTTTCTTTTAAAACCAGTTTATCTTTGGCTCAGAAGAGTTCATTTAAATAGAGGCAGTTCGTGCTTGGAAGTTGAAGCTGTCGAGAACCTCTGTTCTAGACAAATTCTGTTCTAATTCTCAGTTCTAGTTAGATCATATGGTATAAGTTTCTTTATAGTCTTTCGCGAATGGATTATATGGAAGTATAATTTGTCCCCGAACAGCGATGTGATTAATACTATAATTGGCATGAAATATGTTCTGAAATGTCAAAGCCATAACTTAATCTTTTTTTTGCAATAAATGGCAAGACAAGCATGCCGTTCGCATGATGGTAAGCGATACGATCGCTCATGGACAGTAGCAAAACCAAACAACACCATGAATTACAAAGCAATGCTTGGGATTCCATTGCGCTCGCCATCCTAAGACACAAGAAGTTAAGTCTCAATATGTCCAGTAGTTCCTCTGGCTACAATGTCCTTCAAATCAAAGCCCAACAGTGCATTTACAATGCTGTTTGGCTGTTGAATTTAATCTTTTCATTTAGGAATACAGATATGATCCTATGTTTTGATATGTAATAGCGCTTTTATAACTGAGTGTTAATACAGTTTTTCAATATCAAAGCATACACTCACAGATGATGAATATTATCTAAAACTATATGAAGTGCATTGCTAAATATATCTCTCCCTCAGAGACTATCACAAAGAGTTCCTTTGTTTCTCTCATCGAAATTGAGGACGAATATTTCAGTATTATATCACATCTAAATTTGAGTTACTTATTTGCGTGTCAACAAAATTATAGATGAAATATTGGTATCGAATGAAAGTATATTTTGTTAAAATATTTCCATTATATATTATATGACATCAAATGTGAAGAAAATTGTAAATCGTTCCCAATTTGCCACAAAGAAACATTTAGAGCAAGCCACGAAAAATTGTTAAGAATCAAATTGGAACTGTCAGAAAAATGTAAAGATACGAAACGGGACTCATTTCTCAACAACCAGCGGGCATTCCACGAGTAGTAGAAAGTCGCGAAATGGCCCGAAGTCTTAAAATGGTTCCGGAAATTGCCTGTTTTAATAACATTATATTAAATTGTATATTTAATTTTGTTAAACTTTTTGTATTGAAGAGAATACCGTTATGTTGATCTAGTATATACGCAATATAACCAAATTCAATATATATATTTAGAGATAGTCAAGATGTACGTTTAGAGTCTCGTAGGACGGGTTAAATACTCAATATTCAATATCTTTATTGCTCGCCACACGTTATAAAGATGTTACAATTATATAGATATTTGCAATGTGGACCCTGTTGGGCACAACAACAATTTAGGAGAGAGGAGGAAGAAGAGGAGATGAAGTTTTTTTTGGTGCAGTCTTGATCATAATACGCAGTATCATTTTCAGCGAAAAGAACTTAATCGCTGCGACCTAGCCACCTTCCAACGGCTTGCTACCTTTATTTTTACTAGTTTTAGATATTCCGGTTTTAATAAAATTAGAACCGATTGATTTTGTCCGTATCAGCTATAATCAATAGTACGATTTAGAGGGGCCATATAGTTCATCACGCTGGCCTAGTGCATGTTGGCGGACTTTACATACCGTAGAAATTCTTACAAATCGCTGTGGTATGCAAGTTGCCTCACGATGTTTTCCTTCACCGTTATAGTGCGATCCACATATACAATATGATATAGAAATCTAGCAGTTAACTAGTAAATGTTATTCTTACATAAAATCACATATTAATGTTATAAAATACTACATAATCTCAAGAACCTATAAGTGAATATTGTTATGACTGTATTTTCAAAGTTCTAGGTTGTAATCCCCAGCGCCTCGATTCTCCCTACGGTTTAAAAGTTTGTTACAGTTTTACAAAGAGTTAATATCCTTTTGAACATTCGGTAAACTTGGGGTTAAGAAAATGTTAATATGATGTAGATTTTTACAAGCCTTTTCAGGCACAAAGGCAGTATACTTATTTTGTGTGGTATAGAAAAATATTATTTTATATATTGTAGATTTTAATTCATTTATTAATTCTTATATTATAATAGACTAAATGACACTGCTTGGAATTCAAAATCAGAAAAGAAAACAGTATTTAAGCGCTTGGAAAATTTATGATAGCTGCTCCTTGCGTCAATTATATGAACAAAATATACTATAAATATATATCAGTAGTTGAAAGTATAATTTCCAAATTATAGTGATAGATTACTGATAGTAAAGACCAAATAAGTAAAAAAATCACATCACCTCATCTATTTTTAGCTCAACAATCAGTGAGTTTTTCTGTACCAACATCAAATGTTCGATCCCAACTCAAATAAAATCTATTGTAACTAGTTCAATATCAGCCATATTACCAGGAATAGTGCGATACGCTCTTACGTGTCTCGGATACAAAAATAAATAGTCCACGATCGCGAGCCGAAGGCAATGGTCTCACCATTTGTCCAGCAAATCGATTGTCACCGCAACTATTGCTCCATTACTATTTTCTACATTTCTAAAGGAAACGATTTTCTTTGTTCCGTATTTATTTATTGTCGAGTGGTCGTGTGTAATTTCTTGTCGATGCAAATATTTATGGGATGGTTAATCTTTTTTGTTTAGCTGTGACTGTTGATGAAGTTAAATCAGGCTTTATTTGATATTAATATTTTCTATCTGGTGTCAGAGTATTCCGATCGGATGTTTTGGTATTTTTATAAGTACAATAAATATGTTTAGTACATCTACATTTTTATAATAGATCACAATTTAGAACATTGATTGATTTCTTTGCAGGTTAAAGACAAATTAGAAATTCCCAGAGACTCACTCAGCTTCATTGCTCGGTGTCATTACAATGCGTGCCACTGTCGATCCTGGCTTATAGGAGTTTCAGTGTGTGAGGTCAGGAAAACAAAACAGAATATTAAGTCTTGTCTGTTGTATTGAATCAGATTTCTGCGCAGACGTGTATATATCTGATATATTTATAAACAATTACGTGCAATTACATAAAACGTTTTCGAAAATGACGTGTCACGACTATAAGAAGACTGTTGTTACAAATAAACATTCTTTGATATAACAAATCAAAAGAACAAATATACTTTAACGATCCGAATGACGTCTCAGTGTCGGCCAACATAAAACGAACTTCAAAAATTGTGAATTTTAACTGTCGTCTATATGATGGTCGATCCAGTTAAACCAAGTACTTTTGGCAAACTCCGCGAAGGTACGGTAATTAACGTGGCTGGCCCACTTCTCCGTTTTATGGGGGGGAAAGCGGCACATACGATGCTCGGAATTATCGTCATAAAGGTACGCACACTCACTCCAAACCAGCAATGAATGTAATATTAAGAATTTCCGTAATGAAATTCTGAAAATAGAATTTGGGCCGGATTGAAATTGCTTGAACAGTTTTTAAGTGCAGTTTTGATGTATGATGTGCATTGAATAGCCCTGATTCTTTCGACGCTTCAAAAGCTATTGGGATAGCAAAACTTGAAGGAGCGCCCCTTTATTCACATCAATATGAAGTTGATTATTTAAGTTATTGAAGTAGAATGTTGAAAGTTTTCAGTAAGTTCCCGCAAACTTCTTATATCTCGAAGCAATTTAATGAGCAATACAACTCCTTTTTAAAACTTTTAAATTTTATTCTATTAGCGTCATAGAATTCGTTCAATTTTTCAACATCAGTACCGAATACAATTTATCTTCATATATTTTGATAATTATAGTTGCAAATTTTTTTATATTTAATTCCTAGCTATTTTATTCATTGAATGGTTTGTTTGTAATGGTAAAATGACTATCTTCTGCAACTTTTGGTTACAATAATATAATAAAGCAGAATATCACTCCTACCGAATGCACATGTCGTTTCACGCCTCGAGACACAAGGCGAAGCATTAACAAAACTAATTGCCACATACCCATCCATAAAACTTTACATGTTCCGCTGTGAAACATCAAAGCCGACTGTCACTCATACAGTGTATGCTGTATTAATCATCACGAACCAACTTCATCTCAGCGTCAGACGACACCACGTCAAAGCCATAAATCAAGTAAAACATGTTTCCATAAACCGGGTCTAAGTGAAATTCTTATATTTTATTCAGTGTCGTGGCATATTGTTTCCTCGAATTTATTCCGAAGTTCCGTGCCTGTCTCGGAGTAGTTCCAACACGTATAGGTTTTATTGGATATATTGTTTCGGAGATAAAAAAGTTTCCATTTATTATTTTGACGGGTAAGTTGCGAATGTTTGGTAGGGAATTTATTGCTGAAATGTCATCGTTTAGCTAATTTAAGAAGTTTATGTCTCGATTGTGATGTGGTGCTTCGAAGTGTAGTCTTTGATATGAAACTTTTATGTACCGGTCGATGACCTTTGATATTTACTACATTATGAATTTAAACCACTTTGATGATTTTTATTGGGTAAATATATTTAAAATAACTATGCGAATCAAAGCAAAAACCTTACAAACAACTTTCACGTTTATAAACAGAATTTTCTAAATTATGATCGTAGAAGAAACTGACCACATCAAGCTTTTATCATCTCACTTATAATAAATAATAATAATAAATAACACCCAACAGTCACATACATAGTCCTGACCCCACACTAAGATCGAGTCTTGTGTCGCGGGTATCAGGAACTACGAGAGACTTTTCGGTCTCACAAACACCCAGACCCGGAAGAAATATTTGTGGGCCGCACAAACATTTCTCTCGGTGCGGGGATCGAACCCGCGGCCTCTCGTTTCACAGGCGGCGTCTAACCAACTGCGCTACGGAGGCTGTGTGAGGCTATAATAAATCCAAGAAATGATTAATTTTGTTATTTACGTAAACTTTTCCTTGGGTATTCAATCACTATAATAGTCATCTCCTAAATTCAAGATTAAATAAATTTAAATTACCAAATCATTTTCTTAAAATCGCAATGTTTTAGGCTTACCATCTCTATCTACATGACTACGTCTGGTGCATCAGCAGAATATTATAGAACAATATTTGAAATCAATTATTCAGGTAATATGCATGCACGTTTGCTATCTGCTGATATGCTCCACAACATCTACAGGCTCTCCCTGCTTAGTACACGTCTTTTTGAGCGATAAGACTCTCACTTACTCGAGTTTTGCAATTTCTATCAAATTTCCTTGACCAGGTATAATTTTCTATCTTGCATTGCCTCCTTAATATTCGTTTCAGTCTGAAACAATTAGCTAAACAGCTTGTGTAATTATATCTACAATTGTTAAACTGCTGATGTGTCTGTCAGGTTCTTAATACTCAGATAATTTTGGCTTCATTTAATTTGGCTGCAAGAAATCCAAAAGCATTTTCGGCAATGGATCTTTTTTTAAACAAAAACAAACCATCTCCTGATGGTAAGAAAAAGTGTGTACCGATGGAATCACAGTTTTCTTTGAGACAAATTGTTTTGTTTGAGTTCGTCCGGGTTGAACGCGAATCGGCATATCGTGAATGATCCGTACCTCTGTAGACATAAGTGCAAACAGATCAAAGCATCGTCTCAGGGTTACCAGCCTTGTGGATCATGTTTACATTTAGTTGTTATGTAGTTTTGTTTCATCTCATAGCTTATGGACCGATTCATTGTTACTATTTTTATTGACTTGCATATCAACACTAATTTTGACAGTTCTATTATGATGTGTTTATAAAATTTGGTGCTATTACGATCAACGCGTCTGATCAGATTTTAGATATTCTATAATGCCCTTAAGTTACGAAAACAGATTTGAGTTCACAGCGGAAGTACTAAAGACATATGTCTTCATGTATGAATGATATCATCCACTATAATTTGAGCTGTCTTGAAAATCAGGCGAACTTTCTTTTCTTTTTCAAATATTTGAGATACGGAACCCAATAACTTCTTAAACATTCTGGCAGCCTTGTTCTTATTGGAATACGTACATTAACCGATGCGTGATGTATGTATGGGCGGCACAATAGGTTAGCGTTATTTCTGTACGGACGTCTGCCGCGATTCCAGACACAGCGCTTGGCTAGTAACAACTGTATTTGATGTAACCGTGTCTTGATTCGTATTGATTGTATCGTCAGCGAAAAGGGAGATACTTGGGCGTTCAGACTCCTCCCTATCAGTTTCTGTTTTAATAATACCTATTATAAGCATATTTTATAGATTTTTATCAAAATTAATTCTTAAAAAAAATACTGAGTTCATTGGAATAAGTAACATCAAAAGGACGGATGATAATTAAATAAATTCAATAAATGGCTTCAATTTATTATCAAAATTAACCGAAATCAACTAAATGTTGACAAAAATATATTTGATGTTTAATTGATTCACAATTTTTCAAATACTTTTAAATGTTACTGAAATTGAGCACTCCTCACGAAACAGTATCTAAACCAACTAAATTCCGCTTGAAAACGTCCACTGACATTAATAAATCAACAATAGCAATCAATCTACTACACCTAAAAACAATTCACCTATTCCCTGAATGCGAGACCGTTCCGAATTCATTGTTTCGACCACATCATTTATTCTAAAGTACAGACGAGTTAGAACAGTCTGTGCGGTGGCATGTCGACCAAAATCCATTAGTGGTCACTCAGTTACCGGCATGTGCCACGGCGGACATAACGTGATGGATGAATTTACAATGTTGGTATACAGAGTTGTGTCCATTATGATTATCAAGTTATCTATTATACATATGAGTCTTTAGAGACGCTGCGACATTTTAATCAGCAGTTGTTTGAATTTTCTGAATGTTATAAGCTATATTCTCATAATTGTCGTCATTTTGTGAGAGGCCATCTGGGTGGGTACCACCGCAGTGTCTATTTCTCCCGTCAAACAGCAGTGTAAACGCACTGTTGCACTGTTGTGTTTCGGGTTGAAGGGCATTGTAGCCAGAGTAACTACTGGACATATTGAGACTTAACATCTTGTGTCTCAGGATGGCGAGCGCAATGGAATGCCAAGCATTGCTTTGTAATTCAAGGTGTTGTTTGGTTTTGCTACTGTTCATGAGCGGTCGTATCGCTTACCATCAGGCGAACGGCATGCTCGTCTCGCCATTCATAGCAATAAAAAAAAAAAAAAAAAATTACTGCATATATATTTACTTCATTCATTCTTCTTCGAAGCTTAAGTTTCTTGGTTGTTAGGTCAATCGTTTCCATCTCAAGGTCAGAGGTTACTTCTTTATTTTGAAATTGAGTTATAAAAATGCAATTGAATTCTTCGAATGTTATGTTTTCTTTAAGGCTTGTTTGTTTAATTTAATAATCCATTTACACTTAATAGGTTTGTTTAAAACAGGTTCATTATGGAGTATATAAAACTTTATGACAATGTACTTCAATTTCAAGTAATACTAGGAATAACATATGAGTTAATCGATAATTTTCAAATGAAGGCGTCGCGTTCAAGCCGGATACTAATAGAATCTAGGTCTTTTTTTCAATCTACAGCCGTACACCGTGTGGGAGTCTAGAAATGCGACTATTGTTCTTCTATATTTAGAACCGGCAGAGAGCTTGATTCAGTTCAGATCCAGTGGGTAACACAAAAATACCTGAGTGAAGGCAGAATAGTGGCGCAATAGTTTCATTAGCTAAGTGATATTGTTGAGGTGAAGTGAGCAAGCCGGGAGACAACAAGTGCGCCGATGCAGCACCGCTTAATTGCTTTATTGGACACCAATTTAGAACACTTCGTCTTAGATGTTAGCTTTAGAGAATGGCGGTATTATCTCTTTAAGGGTAATTGATTGGATTGAAAAAGATGTATTTTGTAGTTAGTTTACTATTTTATAATTATGTTTTAGCATTAATAAGTATCGACAAATTATAGATTAATCTATGATTTGTAGTTCTATACATAGTTAAATATATTCATGTATAATTAAATAGTTTGTTCAAGTTGTAGCTAGTTTGTCAGTATTACAACTTTCAAGTCAGATGATATATTGCAAAACTTGGACTGTTTCATAATCTTCATAATTGATCAAAGCCCTAAATATTTTATAATAATAAATGATCCTTTTTTCCTTGCTTAAGTAGAAATATATTGAATTCAATTTATAATAAAATGGAACACAAAAGATTAACTTTCGCATATATTTCTATTCCACTTTTATGTTTGTCGGTTTCAAACAAATATTTGCGCTAGAATCTTCTATTGTTTCGTATGTGCAGCAAAAGCCCGATTACACAAACACCACGGAAGGAAATCAGTCGGAAAACGCGGCGTAGTGAACAAATACGTCCGAATACAATAGTTAGCGTTGATTTCCGACTCCGAATTGGCTGGGTGTCACGCGGATGGTTTTAATTGCGCCCGTTTCAGCTCGCTGTAGTTATGTTCGGGGCTTAGTAAACACGCGGGCGGCTGTCAATACCAATCATGTGTGATGGTTAGGCATATACTAGTGTTGAGCTAATGATTCATTCTGTTTAGTACACTCTTCCTTTTTTGGTATTGTTCGAATGTGCTTAGTGTAGCAAAAGGTGTTATGACCTTGCTATCAAACGTTTTTGCAATGGTTAGAGACGATTGTGGAAGAATGAATAATTGAAAGATTTTGTCGTCCAGTTAAAATCATAGAACGATTTAAAGAAACAGGAAAAGTAAGATTTGTTAGACCTCCAGCAATCTAAATAATAGATCGAAATGTGACAGAAAAGTCGTTACTTTTTCTTTTCAGTTAGCACGGTTGAGCCGACCCATTCATACAAGATTCTTTACTGACTAGAACGAGGCAATAACTCTTGTAATAATCTGTCAGATGATTTAAAGCGCCTTTTTCGCTTTATGATTTAGTTCCTTGCATGCCAATAGAAGGTGAAAGCATTCTGCATTCATGTCACCTTTGTCTTTTAAATTCAAACTACTTCCACATATTGTCAAGGTTATTACGTCTAAATGGAAATGTTCACCCTGTTCGTGTTATACAATCGCGTGTACTGATTTGTGATGTTGCATTACAGAAGTAAGCATAGCTGAAAGGCCAAGGTGACCATTAAAATTATTTATAAAGTGCGATATGCACCATCAATTAGCATTATTTATTTTTGCTGTTACAATAGTAGCGATGTTTACCTCATAATGGGCCAATTAAAATTTTTCCATCACCGCCATGACTACATACGACCAACAGAGCAGTCATATGTTTTGTATCAATTTCAAAATGGGCGCAACTGAATGAACGATTGAATCACAACGAAATATTTCAGTTGTGAATCAGATCCGTTTGAAAATTTAAAATGAAATGAACGATACCACTTACCGGGCGGCGAGTTTGAAACACAAATTATCATGTTTGCCAGCGATCGATATGGACTACTCTGCTGAGTGCGTTAGTTGTGTTCCTAACTGGTTTATCAACACTATCCCATTTGGCTAATATGTGACAGCTCAATGAAAGCTAAAAGCACAGGGAGTTATGCCTATTTGCTAAATGACGTCAGTTGTTAGCATATGTGCGTTACGCGTAATTTCTGTTACCAATCGGTGTTATATCTTTATCAAGATAGCAGAATTAACATTGTTCGAATACGTCATGTTCATCAAGAGCAAGTCAATGCATTTAATAATTTGTCAGTATAATTAATGGTTTTAATTATTTAAATAACGCATTTGTTAAGGCTACTATTTTATATTATAATCAATTTGAAATTCAATATCATTAATCTATAAATGCACTAACAAAGGACCAACGCCGACTGTAATTACCGATTGTGTTCAACCACGCGAAGTAGCATGTCAAATCACACATTTGCATGACGGTTTAAAATGACGCGAACATTAATGTAAAAGCATTGGTACGTCACAGTGACGTAGCAGCAGTATTTGCGCAAAGAAATACAATAACAAATGTCGTTAGAGGAGTGCATGCTATCAGCGAGCACGCGGCGGCACGTGCAGCCCGCATGACGTTACAGGATATCAAAAGCTGAGCAACGTTGGTTAATCTCACGGCTTCGACTTCGCAACGCTCGCTTTGTCGGCGATTGTTTACTTTACGTTCTATTTTCGCTGTCCATCATCTGGCCATTGTTAGCGGTGTTTACCCCGCGGCGAGCGAGGACCGATCGAACGGTCGGCTGCGGTCGTGCTTGTCTTTTGTGGCCACCTATCGCCGCTATGAAATTGTCTATTACACAAATAATGGTCCTCCTACGTGGCTCATCAACACTTTGTTGTTACACGCAATTACTATTAACTGGATCGTGTGGTGGGAGATCGTTAATATTTTCGTGTTTGGATCGAGGAAATTGAGTCTGGTAAAGTGAACAATGGATCGCTTCATCGTGTGTTACATGCGTTCAAGCGCTTCTGAAAAATGTCAAAATTAGTTACACGTAGAGGATGATTTATATTTGTTAAATTATGAACCTGTATCAGCCCTTATACGTCACACTGCATGGCATGGGCCTCCCATATGATCGAAAGTACGATTGAGAGTGGTAAGGCCATATAAATTATGAATATATCTATAATGTTGCTTTTAAATAATTATGGGTGTTATTTATTGATTTAAAAAAAAAGTTATTTTGAAAGCTCACACTTTTAAAACGACACTCTTGGCATAAATATATGTATTTGTACCTATAGGATATACTTGTTTCGTAATTGTTACCAACGACGTGACTATAGGACAATATAAAACAAATAAAGCAAATAATTGAGTTCCAGTTTTATTTATTTAAATCTAAGATCCAAAAGCAAACCCACTATAAAATTTTGGAACGTAATCATGGAAACACAGGATGGTTAGTCGGTAAACACGCAATCGTTCGCCGCATGCCGAGGCGCGAAACGAACGTAAATCCAACATGTAGTATCAATGAAGTGTTCGCTCAAGGGAACACAGAAATAGATGCGAGGGAAAACAAAACACATGAACCCACTAATAATAATATTGAATGAATGAAATATAATGTTATTGTTAATCGACTGCTTGTAGTTGATACTAATAAAACTGTACAAAATGATAAAAAATAGTATTAAAGTCATGAGATCTTCAGATTGGTACATAATAGTATTACAGATATTGTAGATACTCGTCTTACTAAAAATAAGGAAAACGATGTTTAAATTACTTCTTCGAATATTTAAATTGGATACATTGAAAGCTAAAATAACTATCAAGAATTCAATATTTATAATAATGGCGATCTACGATACAATAATATAATGTAAGAGTATGTTAGTATTCCGAAAGCAAAAGTTACGAGAAATGTACTAAAATCCGTTTTCCTCACACTAGAGACAGTATAGTACAATCCAAGATATATCGGCAATTACGAAGAGTGCTCGTTCAGATGTTTCACAATACATTTACAACTTATGAAATATTCTATTTATTGTTTTATTCCACTAATATATCGCGAGATACACATAAGTATTACAAATAAAGAAAGTTTGGACTTCTGAGTGCATTTAAATCATTGAACCGACCGTTGCTGACTATTTTAAAAGCAGTATCTCTTTTTTGTTTACATTGAAGAATCGATATGTAAAAAATCTTTCACCCACAGACATTTTTTTCAGTAGACGTATTTATTTATTTGTATAGTATTTAATAGTAAAAACGATAGATGAGCTAAGGAGGGCTACTGGACGCAGGTAGTTTTCCATACACCGCTATCTAAATTTGTGAGGGAAGCCTATGTTTGAATTACTGGCTATGACAATGTTTTAGTTCTCTTATACATTCGAGGAAAAATTACTCTAGTATTGGATTTATGTCTGCTATGACAATTTAATTTCCCGAGACCAGATTTCTGGTTCTGAATATATTGCTTTCTAGGGTACCCTAAGAAAACCCCCTTATAAATGATGGCATAAAAATAATTATACAAACATTTTAAAGTATAAAATGTTGAAAACTTCTACATTTTTTAACCTTGAAACGAGTATTGTATCACAATATCTTGTTATTAAATTGTGTTACAAAGAAGTTTATGAGGAGAAAAATGTTTAATGCATTTGTGAATTGTTCCAAGACGTGTTTTTAAAACCGCTGGAGGTATAACTTATAAGTGAATCTATTTAACAATAATAGAATGAAAAATGACAATATTAAAGTAATTTATTAGCAGTGATTTGCACAGTCATTTTACAAATTGAAATAAAAATGATCTTCAAATACTAAAGATTTTTATAAATTGGAGTGTTTCTGAGAGCATCGTGTAACTTTGATATATTGAAACTGATTGTGTTTAAACATGCGTCAAACCAATAGCTGGTTTCTCAGATACTGTCAATATCATTGTAGTTTGTTTATTTTTGTACCAATTAACACCTAGGTTTCGGATGGATCTGTTATGACGGCGAACGAGAAATATTTTGAAAATATATCCACAACCAATTACACTTGCATTGTGAATTTCGTATGAAATAAATAGTAAGATAAAAGTTTTCTAACAGATTGCATCATAGTGAATTGTTTAGAGAATTAAATGGACTAATGTTTGACTCACGGCGTATCTGACACATTCCTTTTGATGTTAAATAAAACTTTTGTGGCTTTAGTCAGTCAATTAAATCTAATTTAGTGTTACACATTTCTTGGAAAATACATCTATTAACTTCTTTATAGCTTCTAACAATTAAGATTTTCATCTTTTGTATATCATATTCCTCATCTATAAGCTCAAAAAAATATTGATGATATTCATTACACAAACTGACTATTGTTGGTGCTATTAGCTGCTTGATTGTACTGTATCAGCCCATATACGTCCCACAGCAGGGCACGGGCCTCCTCTAAAATTGAGAGTACGGTTGAGAGTGGTTAGGCCATATAGTCCATCACGCTGGCTTAATGCGATTTGATGAACTTTACATACCATAGAAATTCTTACAAATCACTATGGTATGCAGGTTTCCTCACGATATTTTCCTTCACCGTTGAAGTGCGTAGTGGTTGATTATCAATACACCCATGAATCCGAAAAGGCAGATATGTGCCCTGGGATTCGAACCCGCGACCATCGTGAACATCTTGGCAGCCGAGTCTGGTCCGTCTAGCAACAGGCCGTCACGCACTTTATTGGCTGCTTGCCTGTTAATATCTCAAAGAAATATTTTAATATATGGCGAGCTCAATGGAATACCAAGCATTGCTTTGTAACTGATGGTGTTGTTTGGTTTTACTACTATCCAAGAGCGATCGTATCGCTTACCATCAGGTGAATGGCAAGCTCGACTCACCATTCGTGGCACAAAAAATATTCGTGTTAACTTTCAGTAGAAATAAGATTGAAAAAAAATACCACATAGAAATCGTTCCATAAACTTTAAAATTCCACCACAGCCGGGAACGAATCAATAAGGCCATCATAAAAAATATGAGGAAAATTTTTCGAGTATTCCAGGTATATACCATTTTCAGGTTACAACAAAACAAAATAAATCCGAGTGAGTTATATTTATGTTGAAATTTTATTCATATTATGCACTGTATGGTTCACATTTCATTCAACTTTGTTTCATTTCATTACTTGGAAACATCCAAACTCGTTTCTATGAAAGCTTCACAATTAAGGACGGGCGTATAAAACATATTTTTGCCGGCACAAACATTCTGTAGACGAAAGCCATAATCATAAGACAGTGTTCTGCAGTCGGATTGAGCTCGTTCCGTAAAGTTTAAATATGTTGTGCAAAATATCATACATTTTGTGTCTTCCTAAGCATACACAATTTTACTAATATTATAAATGTGAAAGTTTGTGCATTTGCTGCCTCTTCACGCTCAAACCCCTAGGCCAATTATAGTGATGAAATTTTGTATGGAAGTAGCTGACACCCTGGATTAAAACACAGGCTACTTTTTATCCGAACAAATATATTGTTACTGTGGGAAGTTCTATAAATTTTAATTCATTCTATACTTTTTGAAATTCACAGGATTCGAACTTAAAGTACCACAGTAATTTAAAACAATTATAATGCGAAGAAGTTTCTATGTTTCTAAAGTGGACTCAAAGGTATCTGGACCTGGTTGAAGCTGGACTGAGCCGCTATTTTCTATAATTGTTGGGTTTGTAACTATTCTCTTTTATTAATTTAATATGTTAAAAGAAGTCTTACCTAAAGACTGAAGTTATGTAAATACAATATATAAACTAAAATGCAATAATTATACACATGTATTCGGGGTATTATATATATATTTCGTACACTTATCGTACATAAAATAATGCAAAACAAAACACTTAGCCTAAATGCACAGTTTGTCTGTTCGCACAGTATTTGTTAATAGTCGGAATGCCCAAAGGATTTCCATACCAACCTGTTGGAACCGACCAACTGTTTTTATTCATATTTAGGTAGTTTGTCGACCTTGGGAGACGCCTAGTAATGACGTTCAGTGGCTGAAGAGAAAGCACTAGACGGAAAGAAATAATTGCAGTAATTTTTTATCTTGCAAATAAAAAGAAAACACAATGTTTCTAGGTCACATATAAAGGACACGACAAAATACATAGAATACTTGGCCTTAAAAGAAATTCTACCTTTAATATTTAGAACAATTTCCCTTCCAGGCCCATTCGTTTTTTCGACACTGAATTCTTAGGAGACTTGTATATCGCTTTGCTAATACGGCATCAAAAATTCATATGACATTTTTATTTATACACAACGGGACGAAATATGTTCAACTTCTCTAGAGGAATTAAGATGGTATGAGAAATCTAACATTTCAGAATTGTTCAAAATGCCTTTTTACACTGACAGATTACTTTATTGCTGAGCTATTGCTATTATTACTCAATGTTTTTATGTATTACAATCTTAAAATGGCCGTAGCATTAACTGAGATAACACAATGTAGAAAACAATACCCATAATATTATTTACAATAATTCCTCTCATAACCAGCAACATGTCCTACTTATATATGTTTTGAGACACGTTACTGAATCACATAAAGCTGATATCACGACATATTATAAAACAAAGTCACTTTCCGCCGTCTGTCTGTTTCTATGTATGCTTAGATCTTTAAAACTACGCAACGGATTTTAATGCGGATTTTTCAAATAGAGAGTGTGATCCAAGAGGAAAGTTAATATTGTGCAATATGCGCATAATATAGTAGATTATTTTTCCGACCCAAATATCGACCAATAGAATTGCACCATTCGACGTCACGTGGTACAACCTACATGGTATTATACTGATAATTTTTTGAAAATTTTCTCTGGTAGTTGCTATATATAAAAAACAAAACATGATCCAGTCAAATTAACCACACGTCAAACTGACAGGTTGAATTCAATTGTGAAAATTGGAGATTTTGCATGAAAATGAGTCGATTTGGAGTTTGTTCTCTGTTCACATGAAATTCTTATTTGTTAACTGTACATTTCGTCTCATGGTGCAATTCTATTGGCCGACATTTGGGACGGAAAAATAATCCCCCGAATACCACACGAGCTTCAAAATTATCTGGCATTTCCCTCAAGGTTCCCTGCAAACACTCGCGCTTCGCGCTCGTGATTTTTTAACCTGAAAAACTTGACTCCTTCATTTGTTTGCAACGAACCTATCGGGAAATACCCGATAATTTTGAAGCTCTTGTGGTATTATAAGTGAGAATTAAATATAAAACCGTTAGTACGCGGGATAACTAATATATTGTTGATGTGGACTGGACTCAAAAACTATCTGCACTTAGTCGAAACTAGGCTCGACCGCTAGTTGAAAATAATAATCAAAAAATTATGTTAATATAATACTATATTTATATATTTCTTGGTTTTATTTACATGTGTATAATAACATAAGTGTTGTGTACTCTTTTAAGTGGTATATGTATCAGAATGTAACTGTACGAGTAGTAAAGAATGTCTTAGTTGTGATCATATATACATTATCTTACCCTTATTATATCCTTGGAGAACTTTAATTTAATAAAATAATAATAATTCCCATTCATCCGTGGAACCCTAAAAGATAATGAATTATCGGTTGATAGCCGCAATAAATTGTTTTACGAGATGACATTTCAACGCAATCATTCACAGCGACGTAATGGGAGCGGCGGGCCAGCGTGTCTGCAAGTTTGAACTTTTGATAGCGAAACGCCGTTGACAGATGGAAAAGTGTCGACGAGTGATCAAGGGAGTGTTTCCTGGATGAATCACGTCAGTTCTTAACGTGACTTGTGTATGCGCTCGGTATTGTGTTTAGGTTTTGATACTCAATTTCATTTAGTTTTTATAAATGCCACCACGAACAGATGAGATGGAGTACCTACAGTAATTTGTCATACTGTACTGTGGCGTTAAATAAAACGATCTAGAATATTAATTGATCCAGACCTTGAATTTCAAACGATATATTTGTGCTGTGAGAGAATGCTAATGAGAGATTATTATGCGTCGATATTTCATGCCAGTCATTTAGCCTACTTGTATTGCTACTAGGCATTAGTGCAATCCCCTTGCTGTACTGATATACGAAAAAGCAATACAATATTTGGTCCATTGTGAGATCTTGTCAGGATGTTATGTCCTGAGAGTTTTTAAATTATTTTGTTATAAACAAATACATCCAACAGTCACGTACATAGTTCTGACCCCACACTAAGATCGAGTCTTGTGACGTGGGTATAAGACCCACTCAGACCCGAAACAAATACCTATGGATCTCAGAAATATTTGTCTCGGTACGGGAAACGAACCCACGGCCTCACTCTTCACAACTGGCGTCTAACCAACTGCGCCACGGAGGATGTCAAAATTTTTGTGAATGTTTTAGTACTGAATTATTTTGAGGAATTAAAGTATCCCAAAATTGTCTCTCCCACCAAAATACAAGCAGTGTTATCCGATGTAATTCGAAACATGACTTATTTAAATCAGTAACCACTAAATTTTCATCTCCGGTAAGACCTTACATTGTAAACAATCAACGTTACTCAGCTGCCCGGATTAGGGTTGGCAGTTAATATTTTTTTATAGATAATGTTTAGAATTAAACCTTCAAGGCCATTTACTTATTATGTGTCAAGAATATGTTTAGGAATGGGTTTCCAAGAATAGTGCTTCATTTCTGTTTTGTTCAACATTTATTATGAACCATAAAATTTTATGTAGTCGCTTATTTATTATAAGTTGGAGTTTATTCCTTTAGTATATGCAGTGCTGAGTAATACAAACTATGATGGTGAATTATTTAATGGTTCTAGATAATATAAGTGAATATCGGATCAAATCAAACAACAAAACAATGTCACACGCAATCTCCCTTCCAACTAACACATTTTGTCAAAACAAGCCGCGAAACAAAAAAACACGCAATAAAAAGCGACATTTATTAAAAGTTCGATAGCATATCTGGTGAATCGATACGGCTTGAAACTGTAATTTCGTCGGTTCATTTTCAACGCTCCGCGCCGCGTTGCCGCCGGCGGATTATGTTCCGGAAATGTTCGAGTGTTGCAACCCTACCGACAGCAAGGTCAGCTGTTTTTTTCTCAGTCCGCAATTTACTTCACTGCCGCTCCGATTGTTATGATGCGTGATTTATTGAGTGCACATTTTTGTTTCGACGAAAGCTAGGCGTTAGGCGAATCAGCCATGAATCAAGGTAACGGCCGGACGAGATAAACATTTTTTTACACTGTAAAGGTCAAGACGTAGTCTGTTTACGCTTCGTATGGTTAACCCGTCTGGGATGTTAAGTTTGTTGTGGGACTATTATAGAGATTGGCACGGTTGCAAGTACTAGGAAATACTTTTAGAAACTACATATTCATATGTAAAAATGTTGAAAGTTTGAAGCAAAAGGGTTAGTACCGATTATTTTTTATTTTTAAATTGTTGAATTACATTTTCAATATGTATTCCGATTGTTACAACCTAATTTGAAACAAAGTTCGTATATGGTGTGTTATAATTTGACCGTTATATCATGGAGGATACCTCCTCTATACTTGTGGCGAGTAGTAAAACGTATATATGCTAATATGTTATTTAATTAATTCCTGTTATTTCTTAAAATAGCTTGAAAATAACATCTTGTATCGATATAAGCCGGCAATGCACTAGCGCATAAACGAATAATTTCCCAATACTTTTGCTTTTACATGATCAGCTGATAAATAAATAAGCTAATACACCCAACCTTCACATACATAGTCCTGACCCCACATTTTTTCTTTTTATTGCCATGAATAGCGAAACGAGCATGCCGTTCGTCTGAAGGTAAGCGATACGACCGCTCATAAACAGTAGCAATACCAAACAACACCTTGAATTACAAAGCAATGCTTGGCATTCCACTGCGCTTGCCATCCTGAGATATTAAGTCTCATAAGATGTTAAGTCTCAATATGTCCAGTAGTTACTCTGGCTATAATAAATGAATAAATAATAAATAAATAACACCCAACAGTCACAGACATAGTCCTGACCCCACACTAAGATCGAGTCTTGTGTCGTGGGTATCAGGAACTACGAGAGACTTTTCGGTCTCACCAACACCCAGACCCGGAAGAAATATTTGTGGGCCGCACAAACATTTCTCTCGGTGCGGGGATCGAACCCGCGGCCTCTCGTTTCACAGGCGGCGTCTAACCAACTACGCTACGGGGGCTGTCAATAATGCCCTTCAATCCGAAACACAACAGTGCATTTATACTGCTGTTTGATGGGAGAAATAGATACTACGGTGGTACCCACCTAGATGGCCTCTCAAATATGAGAGGCCTACCACATTAAGATAAATTAAGTCTTAAGTCGTAGGTATCAGAAACTACGAGAGATTTTTCGGTCTCACAAACGCCCAGACCCTAAAAAAATACTTGGGGGCCACACAAACAGTTGTCTCGGTGTAGGGATCGAACCCGCAGCCTCTCGTTTCGTCAGGTAAGCCTGTCTGTCGTTAGGTAAGCCGCTTGATCGTTTGCATAATATAATAAAAAGGTTAAATTATTTTTAGGTATGGTTAATGCTACAAAACAGATGATATTATGTGGGCGGAACCATCACTTAGATTTAATAGCCACGTGGGCTCTAATGACAGGAAAATGCATTTTGCAATCGAAATTAACGTTATTCCGTATTTATTTTTCAGCTTTAGAAAAACTGTAATCAATAATTATTGACTATTAAAAACAAACATTTTCTTTTGGGCCGAAAACAGAAGGCTGCAAGTGTGTTGTCAATAATTATGTAATTGAAGGTAAGAATTATATAATAGATGATTCAATATTATAAACTATTTTTTCGTGTCAATAGGAAAAGCTGTAAAGCTCCTAATTCGATACTCCAGAGGAGGCTGAAAGGGGTATCTAAGTGTAACTGGCTTAACAGCCCGGCATTATTGTGGCTGAGTCGGTCATTACTATATTAACACCATTACCTCTTCTATCCGTTCGTTTACTTGATTGAGAAAATATTATATAGTTGTATATACACCTTCAATTAGTTACTTATGAGCCAATTCTGAGAACACGTTAAAAATACATTGCAAACAGTTCCAGAAAATTACATATTGCAAGGAAATTTGACGGAGAACTTTATTCGTTGTGTATCAGAATATGTCTGTTTGCTATCACCAGGTATTTTGGAAAAATGGCAATTTTCATTTTATTTCTCATTTTAATTTCATTTAAATGTCCGACAAATGTTTTTTTGCAATTATGTAACATCTAGAATGTTATTTAAAAAGTACGTTCCCAACATACGCCTATCATAGCTACGCTAAGGCCCCAATATGTTTTTACAATCGAGGATATAAGAAACCATGCTGAGTCAAAAGCCGCCATTGGCACATGCCTGGATTTTTCTAGAACTAGAAAGAAAGATATACTACATTGGCGCATTTACAGGACAAAGTCAATGAGATTATATTGAAAGAATTGAATCGATTGAAAGAATTGAGAAAAGCACTTTTAGGTCAAATGAATAACACAAATATTTGCAGCACTAGCGGCGCCATGGGGGTTATCGCAAGGTCTCAAGAAAGTAACAGTACGAATGATTTATTCTTGTAATACTATTTACTAAAGTCTTGGCAGGCTAACTCCATTACGTTCTTAATATACAAATTCTTGTTTTTTCTAAAGATATAAAATCTCACAAATCAAATAACTCAATCTTAATGTTGTTTGTATCAATTAAATAATTTTGTGTTCCCCTTACTACATATTTTATTATAAAATAATCTAAGCCGACGTTTAGCAACTGGTCTTCGAATTTATTACAGCAGATAAAGCCATATAGAAAATACGGACTTACGACCTTTTATTCTTTCCAGTCCATATAATTCTCTTAGGTCTTTCAATAGACTGCCTCCACTTGTTCTAGCTTTAATGAACTTTATAACTTCAACCGTTTACATCAAATAAAAAATAAGGTCTATATCTAGGATTAAGTCTCGGCAGACTTTTTTCATGGTTCACTCGTTCTTACCCTTTATAGGGTAATTATTAATTATAGTACAAGCTGATGTAGTTACTGGTCTATATAATGGCTCTATTCGATCGTATTTAACAAGGGTGCTTACTGATCTTACAGGAATATATCAGTGAGTGAGTAAATAGAGAGAAAATAAACCATTTTTGCGATCAATGACGAGACAAGCATGCCATTCGACTGGTAAGCGATACGAACGCTCATGGACAGTAACAAAATAAAAAAACACCACTAATTACAAAATAATGCTTGGTATTCCACTGCACTTGCTATCCTGAGACAAAATATGTTGCAAACTATGCACTGCTGCCCATGAACATCCACTACGCTGGGATTATAGAGGTGTTACCGGCCCATCGGGAGAGGAGCGGGAAGGAAAAAAGGGCATTGGCAATCTTACTCTCCGAACGAAACACGCCAGCGAAGCTGTCGCTTCACGTCGGTTTCCTGTGACAGTGGTACCGCCTCGAGCGAGTCTGCCCGTACATGCTAAGCCATAACTGACAATAGTGGAAAATAGTGTCTGGATTTTTTCATGTTTCCTATATCTAATAATAATATTAAGATCTATAGGTCTATACAATTTAGAGTTAGGTAATTCGTATTTTTAATCTTTGTTTCTTTTTATATACAATGGTGCGAGAAATAGACCATAGTGCACAAAGTATAATGTGAACCAAAATACGTAATGACGAGAGATGGTCATACTTCCCTGCTGATGCAATAATGCTAGAATGTTCGAATCTGGATATACATAGTCTGAATCCAAAACGCGATAAATTGGACTTTGATATACATTGTAGAGAGTTTTTATCGTGATTAATGTCCTATTTGTACCTACTTCCTTGGACTCTTTTTGCCTCAATAAATATCCATGTACTCGTATAGCCAAAGTAGAATAATTTAATTTAGGAAGAAGTCATTTGAGAATTCAATCTTATTCCGATACTTTTATCTCGAAACATATCAATATATGAAATGTTCGTAATACCGACACAAAACGCTTTCGTGATAAAAATCTTTTGATATTATTTATTATAGATAGTTAAAGGCAGGATTGTACAATCATTGTCCGTTTCCTTCAGTATCAAAACAAAGACTGTTTCTTTCCATTTTCTTTTATATCGAAAAGCTATAAATTCTATTCGTAGTTTTATATTGCGAATGAATCAGATTTCTTCATTTCTCGAACCCTTACGAAGGAAGTCTGGCGAAGTTAATTATCTCTTAGAACTAATATTAGATTGTTTACAGGAGTGACTAAGACAAATGATGGCGCAATCTCTTTGTTCTGTTATTGTTCTAAATTGCAAATTTAATTCAATAATTTCCTCTCTAATTAGGTAAATTTATAGTCATGCTAATATATTTTAGTGATTACTAAAGATTAGAAGACAGCAGAATTATTTTGTTCAAGATTTATTTATTTCTGCATCTTAACGTCGGCAATAACATTTAGTAATCTAGCAACTCTTAATAATATGTTATATAAACTCCCACCCAATGATGCATAAAATTTTATAGATTCTAGTATAAAGAGTGTAGGCATGTACATTGAATGTTTGCATCCTATCACGAGCGTATCGGTATTTTTAGTTTGCACCGGAATGTGCAATCAGACACGTAATCCAAGAAAACCGCAGAATATTCTGTTCTGAACAATCCAAAGACCAAAATTAAAAATACAAACCTGAGTCACTATTTAAATCCGGCTATATACAAATAAAATCTAAGTTTAAAATGGCGTTGTAAGTTTTAGAACGGCCGACAACAGAAGATTGGCAATTAGACAGCTCACTCTATTATTTACAGAAGTTTATTATACTCAGGAATGGATATAAATTTAATTTTAACTGTTGTTAAATAAATTCCAGTTGTAACTTCAACAAACAAAAATTAATCAGCTGACACGGTATTGAAAGAAGCGAGTTTTATTACAACAATTAGTCAGATGAAGTTAGGAGCGGCTGAAAGAGTTATTGTATCTAATATGCTACTTGAAAGTACTTGGATAGGTAAAGCTTCGTAATGGAAGGCGTAATTAAATTGTTGCAATTGTGAATCTCTTTCATTCGTCCAAGTTTTTTCGTGCTTCGCTTTACATTAAACGTGATTTTGATGGAATTCTTCGTAAAAGATTTAAATAAAGTAAGCTGTGCATCAGACATCGAAATAAAACGTGAAAGACAAGCTAAATACAACGAATATGGTTTCTTGAAAACCTAATGTAACTGAGAATATGAAGCAGTAGACATGACAGCCATGCTATGAATTTCTAAAGCAAATCATTTTAATTGCATTTGATCTTTCATAAGCAATAAACGCTACTAAATAACACGTTATATTTTCTAACGTTGTTGAATGTCCATTTGCTGCCTCACCACTCAGACATTGTCAATTACGCAGCCAAGACCATGTCTAGCTTTATTAAGTTGCTGTTACATTAACGCCTTCTAAGGTTTCTTTTTCAATAGTGTCTATTGTTTCAGTCATCTGTACGAGATTGATAAACTACATTACGTTTGCCATTCTTGCAATAGATTTTTTATTTTTATTGTTTCTATTTACACTTAATAAACGTCAATGGATTTTTAGAATTGATTTATGTTTAAATATGAGTTGAAATATAGATCTTATATTAGCAGGGACTAAAATTTGATTGGCATAGCTGAATGCTGGAATCAATGGCTCAATGGTATCTTGCAACAGAAATAAGTAATCGGTAATCTACGGACATATCTAGTGGCACCTCTGCCTTTCTTCTGGAGTATACCGTATTGCCTGATGCTCAATACCCCATTCCGCTTCCCAGTCTTTTTGTTTCCTCTCTCTTCCTGTTTTGATGACCCAACAATGTAATAAGATCTAAGCGTTATAGATGCTCATGGGCGGCTGTGATTACTGACCACCGGATGATCTGTAGCCTCGTTTTCCGGAACTATTGAATTTAAAAATACAGATGCTGCTTGTAGGTGTATGTTTTATAAATACTTTCAAATAGCAATCAGCAAAATAAATATTCTACATTCGTATTTCTATATTGAAAACTATGTAAAAATAAAATCAGAGATTATGATTTGAACCATCACAACGACAAAGTTTTTGTTACTCATCACAATACTATAATGTTGGTAACCGGAATAATATCTCAGTTGTCAATGAGTGACCTCACACCGAATGTATGAAGTAATAAAACTGCAATTATGAATCTTACCGCGATGATAATAGGAACGATCATTTATTCGGATGTGTCATCGACCGCAAAATATCTTGAAGATGGGCCAAATGGAAGTCCGCTTTCAATGCATTGCTTGCCGGAAGTTTGTGGCATCCCAAATATTTCGTATATGCGAGATATTCGAATTAGCTGATAGTTTATAGTTGTGTGGGTTTATTGTTTCATTCTGAGGCTTTACGGTTGACATAAATTGTTTAATAAAACAATTAATTGCATGCTATTGATAATTTGTTCTCATTTTGAATATATAGATGAAAAGTAAAAGTTTAATACTTTGCTGAGTTTCTTCACAGGCCTTAGGTTATGATATATCGGCTAAAAGAATACAATTTATTATTACCACATAATTTTCGAGGAGCTGTTTACCATTTACCTGGAAAATATAATATTACATTGCTAGTCTTTTCACATTTATTTGTACAAATAAGAAAACGAACAAAAAAAGCCAAGTGAATATTCGTAATATGATTAAAACAGTTGCCATGTAAATAATTTGTAATATTGCCAGATGAGAAAAGTTTGTTGATGTTACTGTGATAGTTATTTCCGAATAACGCCAACGGAATGTCCTTCTTGTCCTTTGCCTACATTAGACAGATTTATGTAAGGCTATTTTCTGTTGGTTGTATTTATGTCATTTTTATATTGCAATGAATGGCGAGACGATCATGTCGTTCGCCTGATGGTAAGCGATTCGCCCGGTCATGAACAGTAGCAAAACCAAACAATACCTTGAATTACAAAGCAATGCTTAGCATTCCACTGCGCTCGCCATACTGAGACATAAGATGCTAAGTCTCAATATGTCCAGTAATTACTCTGGCTACAATGTCCTTCAAAAAGAAACACAACAGTACATTGCTGTTTGGTGGAATAAATAGACATGGCAGTGGTATCTACCCAGGCGGCCTCTCACATATGAGAGACCTACCACCATTTTATGAAAAGTAAAGGCGTTCCCATAAATTGTAATAATAGTATTGTATTCCCATTACTTGTTGTTACAGCTTTATGGCACTTTCAGTTTTTAGTTCAAATTGTTTATTGTATCTTTAAAAATAAATAATAGTTATAATTATTTAAACTCTCTTTTATACTAAAATAAAAATAAAATAAAAATCTGTCGCAAGAAGGTGATTGGTTCCTTCCTGAATACATACATACCGTATTTGATTTGTAGTAATTTCTAGCGTTTTATGTTGTACAGATATGGCTTGTTCTTATATATATTTTGCATTTTTATTACATTTCCATCAGTATTTCGCTATCTTCTACTTAATTTCAAAACGATTAGCTAAACGAAAATCCTCTTTATTCAGCTGAAATGAAGTGTTACCATCAATACATCAAAACGTTGTCATTATTGTCTGACAAAATTGCATGTCTGTCGACAAAGTAAATTGCGCCACAATCACCAAAATGTGGGTTTACACAAACCGTTTTAGCAAAAAAGAGTTTACACGTCCAATCATTCAAATGTCCTGGCTCGGTTGTAACTTGCGTCAAACGAAACATGCTCCGCGGAACATCAAAGAACTTTATCTATCGCGATCTTTTGGCACATAGCTACGGTTTAATTCTTATGATTTCTACTAACTGACCTACCTGACGATGTCATTTCTATTTCAAAGAACACAAAAATGTTATAAGTCAATATTTAATTATGGGGAGTATTGTGGCGCCATCTGATTAAAATATAAGTGAGTTAAATTCTTTATTCAAGTGACAAAAGAAGACTGTCGAGAACCACTTACAACCTATATCCATATTTTACCAGGGTACATGATAGTTTGAAACTAAGTTAGTATGGTGGACTATATAGCGTAGCCACTCTCAATCATACTCTCGATTGTGGAGGACGATATTTGAAAAAAATGTATCTGCACCGGAGCCGGACGGGGCCGCTAGTGTTTTAATATAATGTAAAATAAAACACAACGTAATACCATTGTTCAGATCGGAATAGTTTGACGGTCAGTGCAACGCCTTGATTACAGTTTACAATAAACACATCTGTAATGAAACAAATACAAATGTCTATCGATTAAAATGTGTTTCTGGAATATTCCACGGTATAATAGCTTCATAATAAACGCGCTGCGGATAGCTCGTGTCTGGTGGAACGAAGATCAATTTGTACAGGGAATCTGTAGAGGAAGCAGATTGTTGCCAAATTAATATTGATGTCATTAAGGAGATTGGATGATTAGCGCACTAGCTTGTGGTACGTGACCACTCTGATAAATGAATATGAAAAATATTAAATGAATACATCCTAATCCCACATTAAGATGTTGTGATATTTTTGGTCGTGGGTAACAGAAAGTATTTTTTTTATTTCAATGAATGGTGAGACGAGCATGCCGTTCGCCTCGTGGTAAGAAATACGACCGATTATGGACAGTAGCAAAACCAAACACCTTGAATTACAAACCTTGAATTACATCTTATGTCTCAACATGTCCAGTAGTTACTCTGGCTATATTGGCCTTTAAACCGAATCACAACAGTGCATTTACACTGCTGGTTGGCGGGAGATATAGACATTGCGGTGGTACCTACCGAGGCAGTTTATACTTTTTGATCTCGCAACAGCCGGGCCCAAAACAAATTGAACATCACAGAATATTTGCGTCTCCTTTAACAATCTGCTTCAGTTTCGTTGTTGTACTACGGTATGATTATAATGCTGAGTTCAAAAGTTCGAGTCCCGGGTCGGGCAATATTGAATTTTTCTATTCAGGCCCGGAGGCAGGAATATATGCCCGTTGGCCGTTATGGCAAAAGGCCTCTATCACATCGTGGAGAGGAACACATACGCGGAGGGTGGGTGTCCTGGTAGCACCTCAACTTACATCTTCTGGGAAAAAGGCGTGAGTTTATATTTGTATGTATTTTTCACAGCAGGTATCTTATCCAACTGCACCAAGATAGAGATCAAAAAGTGTCACGTATCCGATACTCATGTCATTAAACTTGTATCTACAAACATGTATTACTTTGGGTATATTTTGAACAACAATCCAATAAATTTTGACAGAACTAGTTTTCATCTCAAAATTGAACTGCAAGAAAAATACTAGCGTTAATGAAAAAAACAAAGAGCGGACAACAGTGGATGCATTTTACTCCGTTAGCTGTGGAATAAACCATAGACGTCGATGCCACTCGAGGCAATCCAATCGGCGAAGAGCCATCCTTTTGTGAGAGCTAATCTATTAGTGTTTATGTTAGTCATTTATGCGCTGTCTAGTGTCTATGATGGAAGACATTATTGATAAGCAAGGATTGAGATTATGTGTTGTATTTTGTTCTCATTTGGTTATGTGATTGATTTGGTGGTTTGAATTTTTATGTATCTGTTACTATAGAGATCCATTATTATGTGGTTGTAAGTGATCTAATTGTTCATTTAAAATATTAATAAGGACCTAAGAAAGCTTGGAAATGTTGTTTTAATGTAGAATGAAAATAAAAGACAATCTAGTATTTTAGTAAAAGAATCATTATTGTCTAATCACAAATCTCAGATACCTACGTATGTAATATTGCCTGAAAAATTAGCGATTTCTATGGTATGTAAAGTCCGCCAACCCGCACTAGACCAGCGTGGTGGACTGATATGGCCTAACCACTCTCAATCGTATTCGAGATTAAAGAGTAGCCCGTGCCCTGCAGTGGGTCATATATGGGCTGATACAGAAACAAAAACATACATAACGCTGAGAACAGCATACAGAGTTGTACCATGGTAGCATAATCAGTACGGAGCATCAAAAACCGTAAGTAAATGTAGTGTAAATCCGTTCCAGTTTGAAGTCTGAATCAGGGCGCGGCTCGAACGCTGCTCGGCCAGCGCGCACTATTGTCTGTTATACGCTAAATAACGTGGAATATATTTTTTACCATTGAAAACAACGTGCCGGCCGAAAAGGGTTGTTTTTTGCGGCTTTATAATCCTGAGATGTTGTCGGATTTCACGTGGGCTCGTTTGTTATGCCACTTTATGGCGGGTTTGATGTGAACGAGGAAGAGCAATGATATAATACACTTTTGTTGAGGGATTTTTAGCTTTATCTGCAAAGATTGGTTGTTCGTATTTTTATCCTAATTTGTGCGTGTTTTGATGTGAGTTCTAAGGGCGATATAGATACATGGTTATAAGCCAACAGTCATATTAAGGCTGATACTACAGTACTAGACATCATTTTGACAGAATAAGGCCATTTATCCCAAGCGAATCTTCTTGTTGAAACCTTGTTTAAAAATACATGTCTATACGAATTTATAATTGTCATATTTTACCTTTTCCAAATTAGAAGCTGTTTGCTACACCAACCACGTCAAACTATAAACAACACAAAAAAGCGTTAGCATTTAAAATTAATTAAAACCGACCCTTTTTAAACGGTCCATAAAAAAGTATTTAACAAAGTTTTATTTACTCTAAAGCTAATCTCTTTTCAAAGTGTAAAACATCATTGTTAATTACACGTTACACAGCGATACTTAACTTGTACCTCTTTTAAAATGCACTGTTCACAGCACAAGCTACTTCAACACTTTGTACCGGAGTAGTAGTGAAAGAGTTAATTAAAAAACTTGAGTGCCACTAAACAAAGCCACATTTCAAATACCAAAAACGGTCACTGATTAAATTTGAATTTCGCTTTTTTCGTTATGTGGGATTTAATTTGTTCTTGTGTTTTTAGTGTCCACAGGGAAATCAATGGATTATACTTTTTTGGCATTAAATGATATGGCATGATTGAATGTCTCGGCATTAATTTTTACGATTTTCAATAGTTCCCTATTAGACTTAAAGTCGCCTAAGACTTATAAAGCAATTTCTGTTGGTAAGAAGCATGCGAGGTTCACTATGATGAGTTTCTTCTATTGTGTAAGATGGCCGCAATTTGGGCATTTACAAACAGGTAGGTAGTGCATTATACTAGAAATAGAAACTCGAGTAAAAAATATCAATTCAGTATTGCTTGAACCGCTTGAAAATTCCTATAAAACCTCCATCTTCAAAAACACAGTTATAAAACCTTTTCAAAAAGGCTTTCTAAAATGCAAATACTCCCACTCTGTGACAAATGTATCGAACCTGGCCAGAACAAAAGTTGACCTAAAACGTTTCGAACGTCAGTGCAATTTGAATAAACATAAAATACGGTCTCGTGTATCAGAACACGTCCGGTGCCGCGAGCGTCGCTTATCTCCTCGCTTCCGATATTTCAGTACCGACTTGCAAGATTATGACGTCCGATTGCCGAGCGGTGTGTGATGTTTCTAGCTGCATTTGTTGAATGTTGGGTGTATTCAAGGTATCGGTGTTTAGAAAGCCTTTGAGCCTTTTCATGGATAAGTTAAATGAGACATTCTGTAGATTTAAGAATATTTTAAAAATGGAACGAGTAAAAATCCAGTAGCACAGGCAATTTAAAGGAGCCAATGTGTATTAGCAAAAATGAACTGTATCATAATTTGAGAAATAGGAGAAATTTTGACAAAGAATAAGGAACGAAGAAGGATGTTGAGGTCCTTAGTGTTAGTGTTGGGATATAAGATCCTGTGGTGTGTTAAGTGTTGTGACTGTTTTCGCATAGGGCAGTATATTTATAATTATTGGGGTTTAGTAAATTTCACTAGCACCAGAGCAAAACTATCACTTCTTATCGTTTTTCTAAAATAAATTGAGAGGACTTCGTTAAGCTTTGTTCAAAACTGGATACAGCATTCATTTACCACTTCAAATATGACTTTCAGTAGGTCAACGAGATCGCAATAATTATACTAGTACACAGAGGCGTATCATACAATAATATTACAAATGCATCAAAGTAGGTCATAACATAAGGCTTACAAAGCGAAGTTGTATTGTTTGTGGGAACACTTCGTGTCAAAGGGAGGTCGTTTGGTATTCGCTGTTAATATTCCATTGACATTCGTTATTGTGCCTAGATTGATAGTAACAAAGTTTTGTTCAATTGAAACTGCTGAATTTCATAAATCAACATTGTGTTGCATTGAAGCAAATGTTTCTGGATGCACAAATATTTGTATGAAATATAGGTTTTTAGGAACAAAATATGCCATGAATTTTCTGATAAGTTTGACGCGAGGGTAAATTGATGGGCTAAGGCTGTTTTAATGGTATTTTCACATAACTGAACTGAAGGATTAGGATATACAATATAAGTGTCTGTACTCAGAATAAATACCTAATTAGTAATTACCTGCCACTGCTTCCACCAGAATAATTGGAGCCAATTAATAACTGAAGGATTAGGGTATACAATATAAGTGTCTGTACTCAGAATAAATACCTAATTAGTGATTACCTGCCACTGCTTCCACAAGAATAATTGGAGCCAATTAGTCCAGCGTTGCAACTTGAAGCTAACCACTAAATAGTTCACCTAATTATAAACAGGGCAACTAGGGTAAACATTATCTCAAAGCTTAAATGCAGGCAGGACATCGGACACTGGTACCTTGCATAGTTTATAGTAGTATTTCCTCTAGCAACCAGTATAAGATGAACTGCATGAATTTATCGTTGGGTTTGCTATGAGTATTCTGTGCAGTTTAGCATCAATTGAAGAATCATTACAATTTAATTATATTCTCTTATGACTCCTAGTAGTAATATAAAAATTAATAATATTGTTAATGCATTGGAGTCGCCACAACGCGTTTCTGTTTCACTATTGGGAACACAATTCCACATGATAATGAAACCAGCCACGTCTTTTTTGTAGGTGGTTAGAAAAATACTTCATGTATTTCGCCATACGTGCAGGGCATGAATTTTAATAGCATCATGTGCAAGAATTCACACAATGTACGGAACAGTGTCGTTTATTTTGAAAGTAATTGATGGCAAGGTGGAAAGGCACGCTTGCAGTATCGGTAAAATTGAAAATACATTTTAGCCACACGTGCCAACCCTGATGGATGCGGTGGCTTCAAAAATTGACTAATTTTTTTTCTATTGTGATAGCGCACGCTAACCGTGTTCGGGAATTTGATTTTTTTACGAACCCGCCAGCCAATGTTCGCGTATAGTTTGCGCATCATATTTTATGGAATTCTTTGTGCATTTAGGGTTAGCAGGATTTAGTCACTGCTAGATTTTTGTAGAGATTTTAAATTTTCAAAAGACTTTTATATTGAACTAGCGGCCCGGCCCAGTTTCGTCCGGGTAAAAATACATTTCTGTACAATAATATGTACGTATTATACATATAAACCTTCCTCTTGAATCACTCTATCTATTAAAAAACCCGCATCGAAATCCGTTGCGTAGTTTTAAAGATTTAAGCAAACAAAGGGACATAGAGACAGAGAAAGCGACTTTGTTTTATACTATGTAGTGATGATGGTTAGCCTGGTTCGAAAAATAAAAAAATAAAATAAATGCACCCAACAGTCACATACATAGTCTTGACCCCACACTAAGATCTCAGTCTTGTGTCTTGGATATCAGGAACATTTCGGTCTCACAAACACCCAGACCCGAAATAAATACTTGTGGGCCACAAAAACATTAGTCTTGGTGTGGGAATCGAACCCGTAGCCTCTCGTTTCACAGTCGGCGTCTAACCCACTGCGCAACGGAGACTGTCATGAATACAACATCATCATGAGGATGAATACAACATTATCACTAAACACAGGCATACTAGCCTATAAATGTAGTTATATGCCAATGTGTACAAATGGCATTTAATATGTAATTAGCAGAAAACAAATTACAACTCCATCTTACAACTTGTATCCACTCCCTCACATCTTAGATTGTAGAAAAACAAAGGGTATTTAGAGAGGGGTGCTCGTTACAACATTAAAGTGGGTTAACACAAAAAAGCCGCAGAAAGCCTTTTATTGTAATCACCCTAGTACCTTTTTTGAGTTTGTGAGCGTTTTCCCAAAACTTTTTTGCGCCGGGCAGTTGACCGAAACACCAGGATTTGGCTCGTGGATTGCAAGAAATTTTATTTTTAATGCTCACTATACCGTAGGGATAGATAATAACAACAATTAAACTTGAAAAAGTTATGGTAATATCACTGGGTGTAGTTCATTGGGTAAGTGCAGAAAAAGGTTGTTTTTTTGTTTTGTTTATTATTTAGAATTTATATTTGTATGTTACCGTAATTCCTTCCAATTTAGACTATTTTAATTCTGTATCAGCCCATATACGTCCCACTGCAGAGCACGGGCCTACTCTACAATCGAGAGTACGGATTGAGAGTGGTTAGGCCATATAGTCCACCACGCTAGTCTAGTGCGGGTTGGCTATGTTAATTATTCGATTCCAAATATCAGACTTCACATTTCCTTATACATCAGTCAATGTCTTCAATGGTTGTAAAAGCTCTATCATTACATATTAACGCTTTTCCATCACCTGTATGTCAAGCACAAACATCCACCGTGTTCGGAAACCTATCGATCTCACTTTAACATACATTATATTAGAAAATATATATTTTGGTTATAGGGTTGAACGTAATTACCAATATTACCCAAGATTGATGGCTCAATGTTCAATAAATATATATTTTTAATATTTTTCTGTTCTTATTTCAAAATTTAAAATATTTTGTTAATGTTCCTATTTCAAAATTAAATAATACTGGCCAATATTAAGCGTTCGTTGGAAAAAATAATAGTAAATTCTCTCAGGCTATGTGATTGGTAAAAAAAATATCTGAGAATTAGTTCTCTTTTCTTATTACACCAGTCCATTTCATTAATTTTCCGCACCTATTATCTAAATTACTACATCGGTGCTTCATGGTTTTATTTGAAAGGAAAATGACGCCGTAAAATATGTTTTTGGAATAATATTTTAATGGAGCAAAACTTTTACTCCGTAAGGTCTCGAGGAATTTTCTATCTTTGAAATACGAGTGATCGCTATGTAATTTAATACTCCATGTAAGACTTCTTTTTATTTTACCGCAAACTTATGTTTTTTTTTATTTGACGTATTTTATTCTCAACAACTAAGACTTCTGTTCCTAAACTAGATATTAGCAATTCTATGACTATCATTAGGTGTAGGTACATTGTTCATTTTTAAATCTATGCCAAACACAATTTGATACGAAATTTATTCAAATAGGCAAACAAATTACCTGCTCTGGAGAATAGTTACCTACACCAACGTTGTGTAGTAATGTGTAGCACACAATTCGGCCCCCAATCTAATCACCATTCTAATTGTGTCGTGTGGAATAGGTATAAGTTCGCCATAATATTGATTGTTACCTCAGGGGCACCGTTGTACTACGGTACGATTACAAAGCTGAGGTTTCGGGTTCGAATCCCGGGTCGGGCGAAGTAATATAGGATTTTCTATTCATTATCAGCCCGGAGTCAGGAATATGTGCCTCATGTGATAGGTTTGTCCTCTATCACATCGTTAGAACATACACAAGGCGAAACGTGGGTGTACTGGTAGCTTTGCCCACCCTTTCTGCGAGAAAGGCGTGAATTTATGTATTTATCTAGTATTATTTGAGAGTAAAATCATTTTATATACCTCTTTAAAAATATGTATTGTAAGTTGCTTGCTAAAGCTGTGATTATTGTCTGACTATGGTACAACTCAGTATTATATCGTTCTGGAAACACATTAAAGGATGAAGTCAGGAAAAGCATAATATTTTTAGCGGCCTGTGTTATAAGTACACCAAATCACTTCGTAGAAATCGATGGTGAATCGAAAAAATAAAAATAGAACTACGCTTAGAACTTCAATAGCATTTATGAATATTATCAAACATTCAGGTTAATAAGTAGTCTTATAGCTGACTCGGAATAGAATTTATTTTTAAGCGGAAATATGCTGTCTTAATGAGTGTCCAAGAATACACAAGTCATTGGCCACGGCTATGGTCAATGAACTGCAATCGATATTAGCTATAAGACATGCAAAGACATTTTTATTACCATGAAAACATATCTGCCTATTCTCGAATTTTCGTAGCGATCATCAAAACATTGACAGCATAGACTATAAGTAGTCTAAACTTGGGGTAGGACCTAGAATTAGGCTATGTAATCTGTGGATTGTATTCTGCCAACTGGTCTTAGGCCAGCGTGGTGGACTATATGGCCCAACTACTCTCAGTCATACTCTCCATTATATGAGCCCTGCAATGGGACGTCCATTGGTTAATACAAAGACATAAGTCGTGGGTCATCAGGATACTAAGTTTATACCACTTTTTTTTATTGCGTTCATGATGAAATGCCTCATTCAGTCTGGAGTATGACTAGTCTGTAACTTATATAAACCCATGATCGTCTATTGCAGAGAAAAGCTCTCTTCCATAATCGGGAGTATGATTGATAGGGTTTAGACTGTCCATCACGCTAGTCTCCGGGTTGGCGGACTTCACATACCATAGAAAATCTTATTGAAATCTTTATACAGGTTTTCTTTCAAATTTTCCTTAACCGTTAATGTTATTTCTGACAGTGAAGGAAAACATCGCGAAGAAACCTGCATACCATAGCGATTTTTAAGAATTTCTACCGTATGTTAAATCCGCCCAACCCGTACTAGGTCAGCTTGGTGGACTATATTGCCTAACCACACGCAATCGTACTCTCGATTGTGAAGAAGGCCCGTGTCCTGCATTGGGACGTATATGGGCTGATACAGATACAGAATGTTGTGACTGTTGGGTGTATTTATATATTATTAGTGTTAAACACGAGTATAATAAGCTATAAGTGCTGCCATATGGCGCAATTTATTTCAGCAAGCGATTATTGCGGTGAATCACAATACTTAGCAATAAGGAAACATGATAAGCAGGCCGTGTGGTAATAATACACCATTATGACCCGCAGAAAGCAAATGAACAAAGGCGAACCTTTTTTATGCTTTACCTCTTGGTGTTACCTTATTTGTATTATGGTGAGTGGTAAGGCTATGATGTACCTAGCCAATCTTGGTTATATTATTTATTTTTGTTGTACAATAGTAAGACGATATAGAACGAGTATATACCTAGGAGAGAGGCCATCTCTCTAACTTTGTTACAGTTGATAAATTACGTCGGCTTGATAGAAATAGGTTTTGTTTTTATTGCCTACGTCCAGAAAACAAGTGAATGGGCCATCATCGTAAATGATGGTTGTCATTCATGGGGCCCACAACGCTTGGATCATTGATGTGTTGCCGGCGCATCAAATCGGGAGGAGAGTGGTAAAGAAAAAAGATGGTAAGAATAAAGGGATATAGGGCATCCGGTACTCTCATTCATTGAACGAAATGCGCCAGGACAGCTATCGCTTCACGTCGATTTTCTGTGAGACAGCGGTACTGCCTCGGGCAAGCTTGCCAGAGTCATGACTGACAACAGCGTGACTCTACCACTTGCAAAATACTGAATGCAGAGGCTGAACTCGAACGCGGCAAGTCACTACGAGGGATTTCCACTGGCGCGTACAATGAGTGGGGTTGCTGGAGATACCATAATTATTTCCTATACCCTTTTTCTTTCTTAAGTTACAAAATCTTGCAGTTAGGTCCTCATATAGTTTGGGTATAAAATCTTGAAACAGTAAGTTGTTAAAAAGAGAAAACAGTTCGTGCTACTAAGAAAGTTTTGTTCTTTGTTTATTTGCAGCTATACCACGCTTTGAAGGGGTGATACAATCATTTACGATTCAAAAGAGCTTGAATAATATTTCTAAGAAAAGAATATTTATATTTAGTCCGATATTTGCTTTTACAATGACTACTACATAACGGATACACACATCATGTAAGTAGATATAACCCTTATCGTAGTTCCAGAAAATAGCTTTGCATCTTAACCAGCACATAAAAGTGGAGAATAGACTTCCGTTGCTTATTTGATCTTGAGAATGAAGGATGCTGTCATATTTGTTCTCGTTATATAAATATTTTACGTGGTGCTTTTCATTTTTTTTATAATCAGACAATAATAATATTCCATTCCAAAGACAAATATTTATACTTCAAAGAAATTTTACTAATCACGTGAAAGGCCAGAAAACGCTTTTATTTTCCTGTTATTTTTCCTCTTTTTTTCGTTTTTTTTTTGGGGACAGTACTGTGTTCTTTTATTATACAGAAAAATATTTGTTTATTAAAATATTTTTACCAATTTCGTGAAAGAACAAAAAAGTCTTGGATTTCCCGACAAAAAACCACACTAAAAAGTAGATAACTTCGGTTTTTTTGTGAGAAAAAATATTTTTATTTATCTTACAATTAAAATGTTATACCTATAGTCTTGCTACGTCTTTGTACGAAAATGAAAAAACAATTTTAATTATCCCAAAAAATGCTGTTTAACCGAAGCAAACACTGAAGGCTTTCCCTTATCTTAAACAAAGATATCAAGGGCGGGCAATTTATTTGTCAATATTGTGGCAACGCTCCAACAATCCCATTTATTTACTCGGATAAATTCAGAAGCTCTGGACGTACGTATATTAGATATTATTGTAACAATATTCAATTCCCTATCTTTTCTTATGGGATTAAGTGCTTCTGTGTATTCTAAATCATGGTGGAATGTTGCTAATAAATCAACACGGGTGGTCTGGTTTTCTGCATCAATAGTTTGTATTGCAGCTTGTAAAAGTTTATTGGTGAATCGCGACTTTTACTAGCAGTTACGTAGCCGCTGAGTTGGTTTAGGTGTGAACTAAAAATTATAATAATCATCGCTATTTTGGATTTAGCACGTTGGGTAAATATCTAGTCCATATTGGTTTTGTACCAAGTTGGAAATATATTAATAATTAAATGGTTAAGGCTAATTTGACCCGGTTGTTATCGCTGATGTAATTTTACCGCGACGTCTTCCTATGAGGCTGTTACTGTATGAAATTGCTGATTAAAAGATATTGATTTCATAATTTTTCTGGAAACGGATACAAAAACACCAGAAGCCAAAGGAATATTCCTTGATATCATGATGTGCAGAATAATTTATTTTTCTATACTAGCTACTTCCGTTATTACTATAAACATAGTGCCGAAAGTTATGACCTCCAATTAACGCGCCTACGTGCGCACTTTATGGAAAGTACCCGCCTAATCCCAATGTACAGTTAGCTACAAAGTACTTTCCAAGTGTGAAAAGAATTATTCATTTTCACATCTCCTTTAGCAATAACATAAGCTCCCTGATGGTGTTTATTTCAGTATACTAACTACAACGCCACAATGTTATATGCTAAGTCCACTGTGGAACCAACATTAATAGTGTAGTAGGTATTTAGTTACAATAAATACTGATGACATACGCACGACTTTTCATAGCACATCTGACATTGGAAGAATGGTCGAAATCGGCATCCCATGAAATAAGGAAAAGAAATAAACTCCCACGTAGCAACAAAATAAATATAACTGATGTGGTAAGAAGAATAAATATAATACACTAAAGACATCAGAGTATTTATAATATAGAAGGAGCGCTAATACCTCAAAGAAAGTTGATAAAAATGATTGTACTCAGGCACCTTTTTCTACTCTCCTATTGGCTGACATTTAACAGATTGTTCAACATGCCTAAATTAATTGAAAAACAAAAATAAAAAAAACAATGTTTAATTAAATTTTCACGAATATAGCAGTGCTACCAATATTATCAGTAAAAAAATATCTACTTTTTTGAAGACGCAAATGTTCGACAGCGTTCCATCTATTCGTCTATGCAATGATTTTAGAACTATAAACTCACTATACTTAGTGGTTCATCACGCATTGTATATCCCTTCATAGACCAGATATATTATAATATTTAAAAAATTTCTAAAGTGTGTCAGCCTCTCGATGTTTTTCTTCACCAACAAATACGTGACACTTATCGAACAACACACATATGCCTCCCAAGTCACGTCTGAATTATAAGAGATACCGCTATATAGGTACACATAACTGCCGAAATGTTTTCATATAATTTTCAGCACGCCTGTACCGAGGCACGGACGATGTAAATCCGGCTTGTACATTATGAATTGCGCTCTATCGAACATCTCGCTCGGCTGCCTTCGTGCGATGAGCGAGCCCTCCGCACAAGTTTTTATTTTTAAACAACTCCGGCCTAGTGCTTTTCGTGTACTTACGCTATAAATATTGTAGGAGAGAACTAAATTTTGTGAAAAAAAGAGGAAGGATGTTTTTATTTTATTTTATTAAGCTTCATATACTTGGTATACAAGGCGGACTTAATGCCTGTGACATTTTCTCTCTCATTTTCTTTGCAGAAGTAGGTGTACGAATACTTAATTAAAAGATAAGAAGAGAAAGAAAAAGATAATAATACAAGTAATTACAATTTTTATGTGACACCGGAAAGACTATAAATATTTCACTTGATAACAAAATAATGATACCTATAAAACAATTAAAACCATACTTCAATTTTCCCGAAAAGGCATACGTTGGTGGCATTCTATACACAGTTCACTGAGTTTCTTTCCGATGGAAATAGGTGGCAATCCTGTAGCTATGTCGAAATCAGAGTCCTCGATAAAGTATATAAAAAAGTTTAAAACAGAAAACACACGGTGCATTGCCCAATCCGAGATCCCGAGTCATAAATTATATTGAAATCGAATGCGCGGTAGCTGATCCCAGGACGAGTCATATTCGCATGACTCAATGGCGGATTTTATCGTATGTATAATGCAATAGTCATTATCCGGAAATTATAAACGTACCGAATAATTCGACATTTAATCGTATTATTTCAGATTTTAATCACATACATTTTTGATATTGTGAGTTTGGCGGCAGTTATCCGTAGATGTAATAATCATTATCGCTTATGACGCAGTAATATCATTAAAATCGCCATAAAAACGGTATTGGTGAATCGAAATAGGCTCATTTTGCTCTAATTAAATACATTTGCATAATAACAACGGCCGAAACCAGAAGCCAGCCGTGAAATGGCAAGCTGCAGGTTTGATTTTTGTATTGAGGCGTATGATTGTTTATTTATAAACTTTATTGTACACCAGAAAAAACAGAAATTAAAACAACATATAAAATAAGTACCAATCTCTTCCAGGCAACCTTTGGATGGACATAAGAGAAAGGAGAGAGTAAGGGCAGTCTAGGGTACACCCTAGACTGCCCTTACTCTCTCCTTTCACTATACATAGTGACAAAAGTATATATCAACAAATAACCATATACAAAGAGATAAAGAAAAAAATAACAATGAATTAAAACATGTTATTGTGATTTACTATATTTGCATGATTTTGGATATTGATAGACTATTTAACTGTCTGATTTTTTATTGTGCTCATTATAATTATAATACATTGCTAGGGAAATACTTTATAGTTAGGACGTCGGGTGACATATTTGATGCATGGATCAGAGATGAAAACAAGAGGAGAGAATAAGATTAATTCACAGTGACAAATGTTATTTTATTTGTATACTAGCTTTTGCCCGCGACTTCGTTCGCGTGGACTTCAGGTTCGTCCCGTCTTCTATTTCCTGACTCATCCCACGGGAACACTACATTTTTCGGGATAAAAAGTAGCCTATGTGTTAATCCAGGGTGTCAGCTATCACTATACCAAATTTCATCAAAATCTGTTGAGCCGTTTTTTCATGAAAGAGTAACAAACATACATACAAACTTTCACCTTTATAATATTAGTAGGATTTTGCAGTAAAAGAAAAAAAAAAATAAACAAAATTTGTACTCTACTCTTGTATAATTCACGACATTTTCCGCATTCCTCACAGGTACTATTCGGAGAAAATGAGATCAGACAATAACCATGACCCAGCCCGGTGGTCGAACCCAGAACGTTTTACGGCCAAATAAAATGCTGTAGCAAGGTCGGGCCAAGTCACATGACTATAGAAACTGCTTTCGTATTTATGATTTAGAATCTCAAACATAAACAAAGAATCTTTTAACATAAAATGCCATGACCTGTTTAAGTAAATAAATAAATAAATAACACCCAAAAGTCACATACATAGTCCTGACCCCACACTAAGATCAAGTCTTGTGTCGTAGGTATCAGGAAGTACGAGAGACTTTTCGGTCTCACAAACACCCAGACCCGGAAGAAATATATGTGGGCCGCACAAACATTTCTCTCGGTGCGGGGATCGAACTCGCGGCCCCTCGTTTCACAGGCGGCGTCTAACCAACTGCGTCACGGAGGCTGTCAAAGTGGATTAAAAAAATCAAAGATATTAGAACAAATGCTATAAAGTGCTTTGCTTGTGGAAGTAATTGCTTGAAAAATCAAATAAAACTACATAAAATGTAGTCCTTTGTTTTGGAACTCCGATACTACAGACACTCATGCCAAAATTACAACTTTTTGCTTTTGGGGTATGAAAATGAATTGTGAAAATTACTTTTATAATATAATCATTACAGAAGCAACAATTTCATGACAATCGATAAATAGCGGAATAATTTTTATTAGAAAAAATTTAAATGGACCTTTTGTCTAATTTATAGGGCTGAACGACAAAAGTATGTGGACACTGAAAATTTATGACAAAATTATTTTGAACGGATCGTATAGTTAAAAAGGGTTTATGTGAGACTCATCTTTTGAATTAATTTTATATACCGCGTACATATAATATTATAAAACATTAAACCCAAATGCCAACCCGCATTAGGCCAGCGTGGTGGACTATATGGCCTAACCACTCTTAATCGTATTCTCGATTATAGAGTAGGCCGTGCCCTGCAGTGGGACGTATATGGGCTGATACATGAAATCCAAATGGTTAGTGGTATTTCCTTTATGGGCGCTAACGGATTATTTAAATAAGTACACCAAAGTGAATCAAATCATCATAAAGCAGAACGACCTACCTGACCGTAAGATAAATGTAGTCTACATTTATTCGAGTCCTCTGCTATGATAAGTCCATGACATCAACGAGTACCCAAATCACTCTAACAGTTCCGTTTTACCCTTCAGGTGCGGAACTAAAAGAAATCAAAGGGGCATTATACTCCACGCCCCTGGCTATATCCATAAAAACACGCCTAAAATTAGATGAGTGTTGGCGTTGCTGCAAAAGATTGAGATCCTCTATTGTAAAGCTAAAAAATCTTTCTGCCAATGCGTTTTATTGGTTATAGTCCAGGCATATTAGTCATATGAGGGCAAGAATCTCGGAATAAGAGATAGTCGGCTTACTTGTATAAAACTTGTATAAACCTTTATTTCAACACTCTAAAACTTGTCTCAAAACCTACTTATCGTAGGGTGTCTGCGACTACACAGATATTACAGCTTTCATAACGAGAGAGGTGATAGCGTGAATTGTGAAGTGAATCCTATTACTGAATCAGCCCATATACATTCCACTGCAGGGCACGGGCCTCCTCCACAATCGAGAGCACGATTGAGAGTCGCCAGGCCATATTGTCCACCACACTGGCCTAATGTGGGTTGGCGGCGGACTTTACATGCCTACAAATACTTCCGAATTGCTATGGTATAAGGGTTTCCTCACGATATTTTCCTACATCGTTATAGTGCGTAGTGATTGACTATTAATACACACATGACTCCGAAAAATCAGAGGTGTGCCTTGGGTTTCAAATCCGCGACTCCATGAACATGTTGGCAGCCAACTGTGGTCCGTTTACCAACAGGCCACCGCGTACTTCAATCCTATAGTATGTATGGTAGTCTATTTGTTTATTATAATAAATGATTTGAATGCACGTGGCTTTGTTTATATGTGAATGAGGACGGATAAATGGTATATTGGCGCCAGTAGATACTTGTGCGCCGTTGTAATTTACGAATTTGTATTCGTATCTTGTAGTTGTAGTTTTAATGCAGATAATATCAATATCAAACGGTAATAAGATAAATACTCAGCCAGTGTGTGTTATGAACTACGAACGATCATATGGTTTAAGTATTTGACATTTTGTGCTGAAAAGGAAATTGCTTTATTATTTATTTCGTTTCGTTATTAATTTCAAATAAAAGCTTATGCTCAAAATATGTTTACGTATTTTGTAATTCTTTCTATACTCTATTTAATATTTAAACACCTTTCATGTCAAAACATTATTTGTAAGAAATATTCACAGAAACAGTATTTGTAAGAAAAAAAATATTGAAGTTTCGTAGACAATCTTGGAAATGATTTATTATGTCACAAATAAATTAATCTTTTACATTGAAAAAACTTACCAAATTTATTCGGGCTCACATTTTTTCAATGTACTTCTAAACGGTCTCGCTCTTAAAGGAATAAACATTTATAGAAAAGAAATAAAACCCTATTGTTGACTACATTCCCAGAAAAGGACGCAAAGGCTGTATATTTGAATAAAATAAGGATAAAATCTAAGAAATCTCATTCAGAGATCACAAATCCTTCCAAATCGCTGTTTGAATGACGGAATAAAATGTTGAATTCCAAGAAACTGATTTCCCTAACCATATTTCAGCATAGTCTTAGCGAAACCAATATTCGAAAGGAGGCATTAGAAATTCACTCTTTAAAACAAAGGTTATTTCACAAAAGCATTTATCCACCATAATACTCACATACACCAAATTATAAACCATTATATTCTAAGAATACTTTCATGCACAAACGGACATAATTAGGTATCAAAGTAAACATTTGTGCGTTTTATTGTCTTCAATAACTAAGAATAAAGCTATGTTTTTTTCCGTTACCCGAATATCAGAGCAATTATTATTAAATTCTATCAAGAAATAGTACTAGCAAGTAGCATGTTCGGTATGAATGCATTGTTTACGCTTTTATTGTCTGTAAAATACGAGTATCACAGTAAAAAAAATATGAACAACTTCATCAAATAAAAATTCATTGTTAACAATGATTTCCATTTACAAGCGAACATTGCGTTAAGTGCAAAAACAATAAACAGAATCTTTTGCGAATATTTTAGAATCGCGGATAAGAAGTATTACGAAAACCAATATTGAAGTAAATGTCTGGTGAAAACGTAGCAGCCGGTGAGATTAAAGGAGCTGTTAAAAGATTTCTCCGGGCTAATTGAAACTTTGGAAGAAGTGGATAAAGTTGAATAGGCGGAACGTGAGGTATGCTCTTGGAATACAAATATATTTTACCGTAAGAACGCTTACGAACCGTTTAAGTAGTAACCGTATAAGTTCTCAATTGAGATACTTCGACAAGATTGGATTTCTGTCACAATAAATAATAAATAAAGAAGTATATCCAACAGTCATATACATACACATTTGGCAGCTTTGTGGCGTAGGTAGTTAGACGCCGCCTGTGAAACGAGAGGCTGCGGGTTCGATCTCCGCACCAAGAGAAATTTTACGCCCACGAATGTCTTGTATTGTGAGATCAGCCTATCTACCGGACTGGTACAGCAAGGAAACTGATAGAGCTTCTCACTCAAAAAAAAAATATTCTTCTCTCATAATAAACTTTTACTTATTCAATGGTCAATATTTAATGTCCCATATTGTGACATTTGTAACTGAAGTTGCTGTTAAGAATACCTTTTATAAATGAATTTACGGTGATACTAATAATGGTTATCGAGTACCGTTAGCAATTTCATTTGCAATAATTGTTCGATTTCAATTATGAGCCAATATGAGGTTACAAATTCTATTATTACTAGCAATCCATTATTTAATTCGGGTCTACTATAAGTTATATAACCTTGCATGCCGAAAAGTTTTATTCTTTACAAATTTCAGTCTTGCAATTCTGAATGTACTAGTAGCGATAAAATTATTGTCACGCAACTCTTTTGAAACAAAGGAATCAAAAATATTTTATAAAATATGGGTGTATCGTGAAATGACATATTACTGTAACCATTATATTTTTTACCTTTTTTACCTGAATATAAAATAGTGCATAGAGGCACAAGCTGTCATCATTAGTGCTATTAGAATAATAGGACACTAAACTGTGCCTGTAATAAAAGGGCGTATTATATTCCAAGTATTCATTTTATGTCGGCTCCGGGAAATTGTCGAAGTAAAACTTATATAACGAGGCCAGATTGACAAGGCTGCCAGGTTTATTGGCAACTTCATCGAAAAGTATGGCAATTGGCAACTTTATCTAATAAAGTGGCAATTTTGGTATGTTTGTGTGTTCCGCGTATGTTTGGAGATAAGCAAATCTATGTAGATAAATGCGGCGAGATAAAATGTACTTGTTTATTGACCTGTTGAAGTGTTTGGTGCGGTTTGGTGGGCGTGGAGATGGTGCATTCGTTCCCCTATTTATACAATAATAATATAGACTATTTTTACTAAGTTAAATAAATAAAATGTTAAAATAAAACACTTCTTGAAATCTGTATGAAGTCATAATGTTTTTTCATCCCGTCTTCAGGTCCCTTTTAATATTTCTAAATACGGCTATCTAGAGTATCCACAAACAAGTATGACAAGTACGACACAGTTGAAATGAGAAATACCTTAAATAAATCCAAACAGTTTGGGAGAGCGTAGTAATTAGCCTAGTATTGAGCAATCTCCAATATCATGCGTGTAAATGATTTTATACAATAAAGCTATTAATTTTTATTTACGGACCTAGTCAATATTATTACCTAGCTGTTATTTTTACTATGTACCGAAGTTCTCCATATTTTACATTGATTTGTGTATAACCGTTTGGCGACGCACATTTACCTAAATGCATTAAACGAAGGAACGTGGCCCACACAAATTTCAATTCCATTGGTTTACGAACTGTTGGTCTCAATTGCTCTGAACAGTACTGGGAATATGCCAAATAAATCGCGCTGATTTACGTCTAATTCTCAACCAGCGGTACAATGCGAAGTATTACTAAATAATTAGGCATTCTTGGCCTAGAATACCAAATTGAAAATCAACAATACCGGAGTTGATAGCAGAAGGTTGAAATATTTTTGCGCGACTTTTTAGTGAATAAGAACATGTTATATTAACCCATGGGCTACGGGCAACGGTGCTCATGCTTTGTAATTTTTTTGTCCTATTTATTTATCCATCCCATTGTTGCCTGTAAGAAATTACCTTGTGTGATAAGGCCGCCACTTGTACTATTTTTTGTGTAATGTCTAATAGGTATATCTATCTCTGTATAATGCAAAAAAATATTAATAAAAAATAATTTAATCTTGACTATATTGATTAATTTTGAAGCTAAAAATATATATGTTTCAGAACATCCACAGTAATTTGGTTTCTATCAGACTAGGATTATTTGCCATTGTGATTAGCTCGAATACACAGGCTCATTGAAATAAAATACAACGTGACTTTAACTTCATTTATGAAACAAACAACAATATTTACATATATTCCTTAATTCATAGGAAATTCAGAGTTTTATCAAAACCTGTACTGAGCTTAGAATTACCATTTATCTGGAGCACCTTATCATTTGAATATTAATTGTATTTTAATAAACACATTAAGCATCAATGTTATTTTCGTTCTGCAAGAAATTACGAGTGGCTTTCTTCAAGATTATAATGAAGGACTGGGCTGGTTAATTTTAATGTTACGTTGACCCCAATACTCTTTCGTAAACATTGCTTGGTATTTAATTTAAATAATTGAAGTTCATCGTGCCTGGTAAAAATTGAATTTAGGTTGAAGGATTTTTCATTCTCCGTTTAGGCACATTGTAGTGAACGCGAGGTTGAAAAGCTGACGAAAACTATAGACAGCCAGTTCGACTCCCTTTCGAGTTTAAATAATGGGTTATTTGATTGCGATGAAACATAAATGTCTAATTTTTTTTTGCAAATCACTACAAGAAATACGAATTATAATTTAGGACTGAGGGTGTATATGATTTTAGGATGCCGTTTCCATTTATTCACTCGTTCTAAATAGAGACATCTAATTTAAGTTACAAATTAGCTGCTCTTGTAAATTGAATTAATTATAAAAGACGATTGGACCAAACTAATTGAATGAAGAACTTTTGAACTCACTTTTTTGTGACAATTACTGACAGGTGACGTAAAGTCCAATACCTCAGCAAGACAACCAAAAACAATCAGATTTATAACATTGTCGATTTAGAATGTTCTCAACATACGTAATTAGAACACAACAAACACACAGAGCGCAGACACTCATTAAAACGAAACCGTACACCCGCTCAGGAAAATACGGCAGAGCGCACAAATTATTTACCATTGTATTATTTTGTGAATAGCCTACATTTCACATGTCGTTAACATTCAATGGTACCAATATTGTATACAATAAGTAGGTATTGATTCCAGTCACATGCCCGGCTTGTTCACACTCGTTAGCTACAAATTGTTCGCGTTCCGTATTATACCAGCACTTGGCTATGCATGCATTATGGAATACGGATTTTCTAATAACTTTTTTATGGTATAGGAAACGAACACAAAAGTTTTTAACCTTATAATGTGGGTCGGTGTTTTGTACAGGTTTATATTGAATTAGTTTTGTAGTGTTAATTTGTACTTAGTTAGTATATAATTTAAATATGATAGGACTGATATCTGTCTATTCTTTAAATAACGTTTAACTTCTGATTATGAATTATTTTTCTTTCTATTTCTTATTATGATTATTAAACAAACAATTTTGAACACGTTACACATTTTTATCTTCTTAAAAATGTGGTGTAAAACTTTCCATACCATTTAGCTTAACATGAAAAAAGCACAGGAATCTCGACCTTAGGAAGACTTGAGATTTTTTCTTAATATAAATATCTTTTAACAAGATATCAATCTTTCCGGTATACAAAGCACAAAATAATTATTAATGGATTCATAATTACCATAGAGTTCACAACCCAGGTGGGGTTATGTTTACAAGGGTCTCATCGGAAGATTACAAATAAAATCAGAATAAAATAAGAAAATGTAGTATAAGAAACATTTTTTTCTTGTGTATGACAAATTATAACATAAATATGTCACCAGCTAATCATTTTCGTCGATGAAAAAATAATATAAAAATATTTCCGAATGAAAATAAAAATATTCGTACAACTATAGGTTACCGGGTTATTTTATTATAAGAACATATTTTGGTGCAAAATGGGTTAAAATTCTAAAATATTTGTGTAAAAATGACATTGATCTGGTATTTCTATTAGTACCAAAACGTTTGTTACTATTTGTCATTTTCTTTCGAAAAGCAGTCTAAATATTTCCGTTATCACTGTTCTCACTTCTTTTCTTTATTTGTTACTACTGGTATATTTACACTATTCCATTCGATTGAATTTGCCTGTTATTAATTAAACACATTTGATAATTGTCGAAAAACTCAATACATTGCAGTATTTTTTTTACAAAATGTTTTAATGCTATTTTCCACACCCCTTTTTCACTTACAGGGGAACAAAATGAACTCCCTTCCACCTCCCTTTAAGTATTGTTCCACCATACTCCCATTCATTTGTAAACATCACCCTATTACATAGCGTATTGTAAATTCAAGGCGAAACACCCACTTAGCGAAGAAAGCGTTCAATGCAACATTGCCAGGAACTGTTCGGTGTAAACTAGGCCAGTATACTATCTCGCGGTCTTATCGGGGTGATTATGGGAACAATGGACTTTTGTTCTGGCCGAGATGGGAGAAGACGGCCAGTGGAGGTGCCTTTATAATTGATGATGAGTTTAATGTATGGTTATTGTAGGTAATTTTTTTAAATATGTTTCATTTGTAAAGCCTTATGCTTGTATTTGATAACATAAGGGTGTTATCAAAATTTGGATGCTGAATTTGCCGCAAGCTTATTCTGTATTAAATTCAAAAATATATTGTACACCTTCAAGACATTTGAAAAGAGTTTTTAGTATTTAGCAAGATGTAATATCTCTTAGCGACTCTGGAGAGATTTTAATATAAATAAGGGAACAGTATACAGTACACATGCACAAATAAAACCATTTTTAAAAACCTTGTATAAAATATACAGCGAGACTAGAAAATAATGGTTTCAAGTCACGGTCGCAAAAGGTTCTCCACAAGTATTTAAATATGAAAATAAGACGTGAAAACATTCTCCAACAATAAAATTCTATTTTACAAAATTCCATTGAAGCGTAAAATATTCCACTCACCTTTTAAAGAGAATCAACTGAAGACTTGGTAACTTAATTAAACTTTTTAATACTTTATACACTGCACTTGTTATAGAGGCAACTTTAAATTTAGTTTGCTTTTATCACTTAGACGGCGGGTATCTGAAACAAAGCAGAATAATATTACTTTCAGCCGGTTCGAAATTAAATTTTTGAAATTTTCGTCGTTTGATCAAGAGGCATTCCGCAACATATTGGGTTTAGAATATTGAATTTTACTTTAACAATTTTGTTGTGGCGACTTCCAGCGGCCAGAATATTTTGCGAGCTATATTAGTATAGGAATTTTTTTATTTGCTTCTCAATATTTATTGTGATAATGAATTCTATCAGATTTTTTAAGACATCATCAAAATCAGTTACATCTGTGAATGTTATCTGTGTGGAAACATAAGTTTTTACTTATTTGGGTTGTGTTAAAAATATCTGGTTGTTTAGACTTTAAAGTAATGTTTGTTTTTTATACAATATGTCCGACAAACGGGCAAATATGTCTCAATCTCTTTTTTTCGTTCAAGAAGGAAAGTTATTAAGCTTACTATTCGGTACCCCGGGGGAGTTCCAAACGGGTGTGTCAGTGTCATTGTAGCTAGGCTGGGTCCCTAAAAAAACCTAGGCTAGCATACTGACTAAAACCCCTTGGTGGTCAACACACGCATTATGAGGGACACCGGACATTCGAAATCAAAACCATTGCTGGTCCTTTCATTGTGGATGGTCTGACACTTCTGACACTTACCACTATTTTTGGACGCCCGTTTGAGATGTTGTAGGCGTTCACGATAAAGTGAGGATGTAGTGCCCCCGCAATTCGCCCAATGACCTCGATGGACCCTTTAAGTCACTTTTTATAATGAATCGATACCGATCATCAAAGCTCGGCAAGCTTTTAAGCTTCATTTATACAGGGAGAGATTCTGGCGAGAATCGTAAGCTATTCTCGCATGACATAACTGCCATAAGATTATCGTATTCTGACAAATGTTTACACGATGCGATTTTTTTATATACATACGATAATCGTATATTCGAGGCGAGAAATTCACATCGTTTAAAAGTGGCTTTAGGTTTTAAGAGAACTAAAATTGTCTTCAACCCACATCGATATTATTCATACAGAAAAAAACAAATAGGAGTTGTTGTATGTATAGGACACAAATATACGAGGAAATATTTTAGTAGTGAATTTCTGATGTGTTTTCAATAAAGTGCAGTGAAAGGCACTAGAGCAGTTTATCTATATTGTTTTAGTTTTGTTTTACGAGTATGCAGCCTCTGTACTCGCCATTCGACATGTTAAACAAAAGGCATCGATGCGTCATGCGCTCCATAAAATCCTTTGAATCAATAGTTGGGTTTAATACTCTGCAGTGAAACTAAAAAATATATTACGCACATTTGATGACAGAAGTGTAGATAGTTCCTGTATAAATCACCAAACTGGCGAAAAAAAATACTAGTGGAAGGTATCTTACGTTTGGTGGACCTCCTGGGTACGTACCACCGTAATTCCCGTCAAACAGCAGTGTAAATGCTCTGTTGTGTTACGATTCGTAGGACATTATAGACAGAGTAAATACTTAACATTTTGCTACTGTTCATGAGCTGTTCTATCACTTACCATCAGACGAATAGTAATAAAATACGAATGTCGTCTTTACATATTAATGTCTACCACCAATAAGAAATAAATTGAACTATCGCTAGTATATTTTACAAATCAGCAAGAAATATTATTTACAAGGGACAATATAAATGATGTTAATTTGCTTAATTTAATTCCTCGATGGGCCGAGGCGGTAATTCTATGCAAATACCATTATTGCAACGCCAACGTTTCGACACTAATAGCCCGTCATGTAGAACAGTCCTCTTGGAGCTTGAATTTAATCTGTGGGTAAATCACATAATTTATTGTATTGTCTCGTTGTTATTGTAGTATAAGTCACAGTTTATTTTGGGTATTGATTTTACGCTTTCTGTGCTTGTTTGTATATTAATCAGTGCTTAGATCAGGAACTTTACGAACTTAACTTTCATGCAATGAAAATAAATTTTAGAAACATTAAAAAAAATTTAGGTTTATCATCTTTACCAATAGGAGTCCTAATCTGGACATAGACTTCTTCAATTTCATGCAAATAATAAAATTAACTTTTTTTGGATCCAGAAATTGTTCATAAACAATATTTCATTACCATTTGTAAGCCACTAAACATTTTTTTAGAAAATTATACTTAAAAACCCTTCAATCATATTTTCAAAGACGTTTAGATGTTAATTCATCATTGAGGTGGATTACAATGTGGATAAATTTTTATCAAGCAGAATGTTCATGTCACGTAAGTAAGTATTTTCAAACGACGCCGCTCAAGCTAAGAACGTTGCTTAAGGACCTGTCATTAGCTACATGAAACAACGAAGCCTCTAATTTAACCCTCTTCAGGTACTCTGAGGCCCTCTGGTGGAGAATTTTGGCACCACAAGATGAGACGCCTTGTCATTCAACCTACAAGTACTATTAAATTATGTTCTACGATCTAGATTAAAAGCTTTTACAACCACAAATAAACATACATACATACATATATAAACTCACGCCTTTTTCCTGTAGGGGAAGGCAGAGGTACTACCGGGACACCCACATTTCGCCTTCTATTTTCCGTCCCACGATTTGACAGGGGCCGAGCTTATCACCATATCGGACACAAATTCCTGACAATGAATAGAAAAATTCAATGTCACTTTGCCCGACCCGGGATTCGAACCCGAGATCTTAACTTTGTAACCGTATCGTTGTACAACTATGCCACCGAGGCAGTATAAACATAATATTACAATACATTCAGTTCAAATAGCATTGATTAATGGAGAAGAAAGACTAATCGTAAGCAGTGATTTTCTAAACATCGTCAATATATCTAAAGCATCGGTAACAGAATTGAAATATGAATCAATCACAGTAACTACACATTGTTCGCGCCATTACAGCACAGATAATGGTTTTTAAAAGCCAACCGGCTGTGTAACTTCTATCTCCGAAGCCATAATGCACTCCATAAATTACTAATTCGTAACAATAAATAGTCAGATTTGCATGAGCTATGTGGCAGAATGCACAAAGAGCTTCTATTTTCATACGAGAACACTATAGACATTCCGATATTAAAATAAACGTAATACGAAATACAGTCATGAACATGAATTCGGCGAACATCGAACATTGCACTGCGGTGCGAGTTTAAAATCATTTTAACGTTAAATTTTGCGGAAAAAATCCAATTACAACATTTCTGAATAAAGCTTGTGTGAAATAATTTAAAGAGGCAGCATCGTTTAATGGAGACAAATACTTTTTTAAGCTGAATAACCGATGAATAAGCTAATGTTGTAAATGATTATAAATCATCATCGAATGAGTAATGGTATTGTAGAAGTATTGCCAGCTTCAGAATGTTTTATTTAATAAAGAGGAGACGATGGCGTGGTTTGTTAGGCTATCATAATTTTTATTGCTTGAAACGGAGCAGCTGCCAGCTTAAGTTGATTTTACAAGAAAAGTAAACCATATTGATTAAGTAAGCCCATTCATATTGTAGGTTTAACTAGTTTGGTATAACTGTAATTTAAAGTAATAAGTAAGTTTTGATTGTACATTAGTCGCATGCTCTGTTACTTTCTTTCTTTCCAGAACTGGAATCTCAAAAGTCCACATACTAATCTTGCTTTAATACGTTTTATCTAATATTGAAACCATTTCGGATTGGAATGTCGTAGTGCCTTTCGTTTTTGCTCATTTACGTCGTATATGAAACTTTTATGTAATCTAATATCATGTTTTCGATCCATTTTTTTAGTTGTGCGTTATGTAATAGATCAGTAATATACAACGTAACATTTAGAAGATACTATCTAATTCTATTCAAAATTCGTATGCATTTATTTGCTAATATGTAAATTGACAATATTACCAAAGCAGAAACAGGTTTTACATTACAATTGGAGGTTGTTAAAGGCCACATCTAGTTATGACGGGAACTACGAAGCACGTACAGAAACGTGAGGCAAAAGTGTCTGCATGTATAATTCTCTTGTCGTATTTACGCCTATACGTTCTGTGTTACGAAGTATTGTGGGTGGCGATATTGTGGATATTGATTAAAGTATATGGTAGTTTGTTTTGGATACATTGCCTTATTTATTGTACTGTAGATTTGGCAAATAAGAGGAATTACGCAATGATAAGTGAACACCACGGTACAGGCAGGCAGGTTGCAGGCAGGTTACAGGAATTTGAAAGTAGGTGAGGCAAGTGAGGAGGAAGATGGAGGACACAAGTATTGCTTGTTAATAATATTTATTTTTAAACTCTTTTAAAATAGTAATTAACTGGCGAATTGCAGGAAGTAGGTCCAAGCTGTAAGTTCCTACAGCGTATTGAACAATACAAAGTTCTAAACGAAAGAGAACCCATGTAATACATCGACTAATTGCCACGTAACTAATTGTTCAGAAACACACAACGCTAAGAATGTTTGTGAAAGTGCAATGTTTGAACTTAATGAAACGTTTCGCGACCCGAACGAAGATTGAACGGAGTTAAAGAATTTATTTGAACGTTGAATCAAAGTTTAGTTCGACATTAATCTTAAACTTGGCATGTTGTGTTTTTACCTTAAAAACTGTGCAGCGGAGTTACAGACTTTTTCCCATTAAGTATACGTAAACGGAGAAATTGAGGGACTCACCGATATTAAACAGAGTTTTAGGTCTGGAAATACACCAGGTGATATTGATATAATATTATGGTGTTTAAATTGACCCACATATTTCTCATCACTCCAGGGGGCATGGTACAAAATTTGAAAAAAAAAATATGTAAGATGATTTTTAGTCAAAAATCGTGTTGGCATATAAATAGGAGTACTTATACAATTATTTTTAAACTTGATATAATCTTACGTGTTTTGGGAAGGAACACGTGGTTAAATTAAATACGATATGTCAATATCAGCCTGTATAACTTTCTCGTGAGTTTTCCGTATTCACACATTCAGGAGATGATATAAAATATCTATATGTATAAAATTTATAAAAAATCCTTAGTAATAGTTTTAATGTGGATGCGAATTATGCTCGTATTAAAAAATATTAAATTTTAATGATATTATATAAATTATTAGAAATTAAAATGAAAGAAGATTACAGGATTACTAAGCGAGTGACAAGGACGAGATAATTAATAAGTTAAAAAATAAATCCTTTTTAACACTGACAGAGCTTAAAAACGACGTGACACGAAATAAATTAAATGTAAAACCAGTGATACGTAATTAGCACAGTAACTGGAATTATCACGATAAAAAGAGCGGGAAAGGATCATTGTGGTTTGACCCAAAACCTTTTTAGCGTACCTACCCTTCAACAAACAAGTGGCTCAAACATCGCAATATTCAGAATTACGCTGTGACGTACCAAAGCTTTTAGTTATCAAGTTATGCATTAGCTCTAGTCTCTGCGGACGCTTATCCGATATGTGTTTGTATTTCATAGTGGAGATTTATTCGAATACGGGCTCTTGTAATGAATTCAACGGAAAATTTAATGCATTTCACGTTTGTGGGAATATTTATGTAGTTAGGTATTGTAGAGATAAAACGATAGATCAGGATACAACAATCATTGTGGCCGCTAATGTGTTGCGATACGAAACAGGTGTTTCTCAAACACATATTTACAGTATAATACTTCCTGATGATGTCACGTTTGTATTTCAGACAATTGCGAATGCGAATATTATGGTTGGAAAGATGCTATTTATATGCAAATATGTTCTGTTTTTCAGATCAATAAATTGTATTGTAGTGCGAGTACATTATGGGCTATCCATCAACCAAATAAATAGAAATAAATAAATTTAATCACGCAATGAATTGTTACAATATACTGATATGAATGGAAAAAAAATGCTATCAGAAAATTAAAAAAGAAAAAAATATATTTTAGAATTAATTCTTTTCTTTGAAGGGAATAAAAATACGTCAAAAACTGAATAAAACAATGTATAGTCATGATAATGTTTACATTACCATGTCAATAAAATACAATAATGGAGAAAATAATAATTCTTAATGAGTGTGGATTATCACATTAATAATCATTAATTGTGTAGTCTTTTGTTTTATTCAACTTAATAGGTTGAAATTAATCGTAATATTCATAATATCATTAAAAACATTAAAATAAATACGTTTTAAAATTACCATCAGCTTTCGTGGTGGTGCACTGTGCTTGTCGTTATGGAACTTTGTACAAATTTTAGCATGACAATTAATATAATACAAATAATTAATTGTTCATTCTAAATAATTTTATTACAGTACCAAAAGAAATTCAAAGCAAAGAATGCTTTTACTTAAAATACATATTTTGTTGTCATCTATCAACTACACCGAATACAAGTGATAGTTCAGACGTGTGCAGATATTTTTTTCACCATATTTTTTCCCGGTTTTAAGATATGGGATCTACGGGAGAGGCATCTGATTTTACATAGAAGAAGATGTGGGATATACCTTTCAAAGCTTGTCTACTACTCGTCAATGGCTGTTGCTGATGACACCTACGACAGAACTATAAACATAGTTAACTATATTTTAGGTTACTTCCTTTTTTTTATTTTTCTCATTGATTTGTAATGTGTATTGTGAGTGTTATTGACAGCCTCCGTGGCGCAGTTGGTTAGACGCCGCCTGTGAAACGAGAGGCCGCGGGTTCGATCCCCGCACCGAGAGAAATGTTTGTGCGGCCCACAAATATTTCTTCCGGGTCTGGGTGTTTGTGAGACCGAAAAGTCTCTCGTAGTTCCTGATACCCACGACACAAGACTCGATCTTAGTGTAGGGTCAGGACTATGTATGTGACTGTTGGGTGTTATTTATTATTTATTATTATTATTAGTGTTCTATAAAGTAAATAAAAATGGTTCAATATATAATTAAGTATGTTATAGTTTTGAACCGCTATAGCAAAACGGAGACCAATATCCAGAAAGTAGTTTAATTACCGCTCTTTGAAACACCAGTTCGATTAATCAAATACGAACTGAAAAGTTTTATTTTATTTTCCAATTACTGGCACTAAACGCCGCTGAAATATTTTTCATACTAGTTCACTTTTTATACAGCTTTTTGATTTTTTTATTTCGTGTTTTTATTTAATTTACTACCGTGATTTGGATATTTATTTTGAAAACTCCCGAATGAATAGAGAATTTTATAATTTTTCTTTTTTTTAAAAGCTATATTGCACGGGAAAGCCAACGTTGATTTTCGTTAGGCTAGAGAGTAGAATTTGTAAGTTGCGTGGTCTAATAACAAACATAAAACCTACTCATTACATGTTTCTATATAAGAAAATATTGATTACTTTTTTATTGCAACAATTATGGCGAGACGAGCATGCCGTTCACCTGATAGTAAACGATACCCCGCTTATGAACAGTGCCAAAACCAAACACCTCGAATAACAAAGCAATACTTGGCATTACACTGCGCTCGCCATGCTGATTCATAAGATATTAAGTCTTAATATGTCCAGTAGTTACTCTGACTACAATGTTGTTCATACCGAAACACAACAGTGCATTTACACTGCTGTTTGGTGGGTGAAATAGACTCTATCTCAGCATATTGACATGTATATATGCTTTATCGTCGTCATTATTCAGTTCCAATCTATTATTTAAGTCCAGAACGGGGCGGCAGTTCTCAACTTTTCGAACCTTGTTGCAAACAATCTTGTCTGAATTGAAAATATAATGAAACATTGTCCTTTAATCCGTAACGGCTAAAATCCCATTAAAACTTTTGTATGGCTCTATTTTAAAGTTCGTATATTAGTAATAAGGTTGTCATAAAAATCTATTTTAAGATGAAGGTGATAAGAACCTTGTTTTGTTTAGATATATATGGATTAATCCTTTAGTCCACACTGAGCCGTGGAAATAATATTTCAATGTAGTTTTGGGAAAATTTTGATCTTCCGGAGATCGATTCTTCTGGAGATATCGCACATACCTGACATCTCTATTACAATTTCAAACGTAGTGACTACTAACACATAGACATAGTATACGCCCTTCCTGATGGCAGAGGTCAGTGATCAGCACTGGACATTTATGGGTCAGCTCAAAAATAAACATAGCCTATCGCCATATAGGGTAAAAATTACTGACTCCGTGTTGATAATGAAAAAAAAAACTACTATCACTTTGCTCGACCCGGTGTTCGAACCTGAGACCTTAGCGTTTCAGTCGTACCCTAGCACAATTGCGTTAACAAGGCAGGCAAAACAAACTGAATATAATTTCCTCGCAGCTAGCCCTAAACCATATCTAATGGAAACTAAAGTCCCGGTCGGTCCCCCCGAGACAATAAGTTTGATAAATTGTCCCGCACCGCGGCCGCTGAGCCGCAATCAACTGTGATTACCTGCCTGACAATTATTATCGTCCCTCCCAAAGGACCTGAATTGGAGGGAAAAACTCCCGCCTCCTGAACTTTCAGATGTTGGGAATTTTAAATAACTTATGCTGGTATTATGAATACTTATTTGGGTTTCAGATTTAGTGTTAATGTTACATTTTATAACTTAAAACTGTAAATTGAGTTATTCTGGGAAAGTTAGTTAGATCTTTAACTGGGAAATGTTTGTGATATTCACAAACGATTGTTTCAGGTTTGGGTGTTCTAAGATTGAAACATCTCGCGTGGTTTCTTAATACTCCCGTTACAAGATTTACCGCTTAGTGTGGAGGAAAATTTTGTATCACCCATATGTGCGTAACTTTGAGGGTATTTATTTATTTCACTACGTACAAGTATTGTGTCGTGGGTATCAGAAACTTTGAGATACTGTTCAGCCTCACTACACTTTTTTTTTGTTTCGTAAACATTTAACTATCTCTTTGTAGGCACCGAACCCAGACGTTCGTTTCACATGTAGTCTTAAAAGTTTACGCTATAGATATATATCTAAAAGGCTCATGAAAATCGTGACTAATTTAAATATTTCTAAAAAGGGCTGAACGACAAATATCTCGCAGAAAAAAAAAACAGTAATGGTATCGAAAATTGTCATTACAGGAACGTGATACCGCCAGGGGCGATTCAATTAAACCTTTCCAAAACAATGTGAATTTCGTATCGATAGCACTTTGCAAACGTTCTGCCCCGGGCGCTAGGAATTCAATAAACATTCAACTATTTACGAATTCGCACCGAAAGTAGATAAACAAAGATAGAACGCTGTGCATACGCTTATAATCTCTCACACGTACACGCAATAAACGGCACCATCTCTGTTTATTTTTCCCGAAAAAATGTACCGAATGATATATGATGCACCCACTCTCGTACATAACTCAAATTGTGAGCACAGCATTGAAACAAAACAGCGATTGTAAATAATGCGTGTAAAACAAACGTCATAATTATGTTATTGTCTTTTGTACACGTGCATGAGTAAAGAAAGACAGACCGCGAATTGTTTATTTTAAATGGAATATGAAGTGCCCCGCCCGGCTCCGCCCGGGTGCAGATGCTTTTTTGACTCCAGTTCACATCAGAAACATATTATTTCGTGTAATAACCGGTCTCTATTGCATTTCCCAATCCGTTCCGACTTTAAATATTTTTAAGAGATAATCCCGTCATAAATGATTCTAGCGTAACTTTAACCGTTCAAAATGAATAAAATTTGCCCGTCTTTGAAAATTGTTTTTACTTCCGCTCCTATTATATAGCCCATAGCATTCCTCGATAAATGACCTATTCAACGCAAAAAATCTTTATCAATTCGAACCAGAAGTTCCTGACATTAGCAGGCACAAACAAAGAAACTAACTCTTTAGCTTTACATAAGTACAGATTGTTTAATTCTGTTGATATCGTTGTGTTAATAACAAATACGCGAAAAGACAACGACTGCAACTGCTACATTTTTATAGTCTATGCATATCTTCTTCAACGGGGCCGGTTGATGTTCGCAATCTCTCGCAGAACCCTCTATTTAGATTTCATTTACCATCCAGTTTATTGTAGCCACTTTGAGATACCAGTATTAAATAACGGTCATTGGGCAAAGATGCCAAGTTTGAATTATCAAAGAAAAATATTGTTTTAGTCACAAACCTTTTTTCCCATCGCGGGTGAATTTAATAATAAAAAGACGCTTATGGATTTCTACAAGTCCCAGGCTACGTCTTTGTAAAATTTTATTATATGAAGCCTTAGCAGTTTGTTCTAGAAAAGCTAATAATATAGAGTTTCCTGGGCTTTTTCTAATAATGAAGGTGACTGAATTTTCTATATTATGATCTCCTTGATTAAACGATTTATTTTAGTTATTCTTTATCTTTATCGTAGTTGTACAACGGTACTGTTACAAAGTTGAGGTCTCGTTTTCGAATCCCGGGTCGGGCAAAGTGATATTGGAATGTTCTTTTCATTATAGGCCTAGAATCATGAATTTGTGCCCGATATGGCGATAGGCTCGCCCCTACCATATCGTGGGTCAGCATATACAAGGCGACATGTTGGTGACCTGGCTCTTTCTGGGAAAAAGATGTGAGTTTATGTATGTATAAAATATTCAACGCATTTGGTGAAATCTCCATTTAAAGATCTAAGTTATGTACAACTAAGTTGACTCGACAAGTGAAAGACGTCCAAATTACGAGCTGTAGTTTCGGGCAACCCTTGTGAATACTATAGTAGGCCGCGATAGTATTAATTAAATTAGTTTACACAGAAATGCAACTCGAGATAATTGGCCACAACAAACTAAACTCTATCAGACACATCTATTACAGGTTGAATACAGCAATAAAAAGACGCCTATATCCATCTACAAGACCCTACTACATCAGAGTTAAATTTTATTATGTTACGCTCAGAATTTTATAATTGAAAACATAACAGGTAAGTATAATTCCTTTCGCATTTGTATTATTAATAACTGAATTTTCTGTACGACCAGCTTGATACATTAAAAATTAAACACATTTGAGTTGGCTATGAACATATCTACTTACAACTAAACAGTCGACTCGACAAGTCAAGGACATTTAAATAGCGAGCAGTAGTTTCGGGCAACCCGTGTGAATATTCTAGTAGGCTGCGACGGTATTAATTAAATTAGTGTACACGGAAATGCAACTCGAGCTAATTGGCCACACCAAAGGGGCGTCTCTGAGTTCTGACACTTCGCTGCGAGTCTTTTTTGCACTGTAATTTAGAAAGGCAAATAATTCCCTTTGATACTTTACCTCCTGTTAGATGAAAGTAGTCGGTAATGAAAGTTGGTTAATTGAATTTTTCGCTAATGTGAGGAAATTGGTGATAAATATTATGGAGGAACATCGGTTTACCTTTTTTATTCTTTCTTATTTTAGATATAATATGGTTATACATTTGCTGTTATATGGTGTAGTACTGAAAACTTTTATTTTACAATCGAAGATATATTTTAAAAACCACCACTAACAATACATATTATGCAGCACGCTAAAATCGTTGATATAATACTTGTATGTAGTCTACATAATATAATACTGAATTTGACATATCTCTTCAATTGCCATTAGGTGCAGAGTTTAGCGTTGTTACTAAAACATTAGAGGAGGCCTATGTCCAGCAGCGTACGATGAAGATGATGACTAACAACATAATAAATAAGCGAACATAAGTCACGACTAATTTACGTCGCTTTGAGCTAACCCATTACAACCAGCTTTCAAATCACGAGTACCAATCAAGTTTACGGCAAAATCTGACACTCAAATTACCATTTACGTGCTAGGCAGCCCTGATACACGCGAAAGTTCATTTGATAGACATTTCCAAATCATTACACCGTCGAACGGTTATCGGCAGCGTGACTCGACGTGACACGAACGTGTGATATGACGTCACGTCACCCAGCCCGCCGGGATGAGCAATGTCAATCCGTACTATTGTTTGTTAGATTTAGTTAGTGGGTCAAAGGGGTGATTTGCGTCGTGATTTTGATATAAATTATTTGCGACTAGTTTCTGTTGTAATGGAACATTGATGTAATAAACACCAACGGCCTTATTCACAGTGAGCTTATTAGACCATTTTAAAAGTTATGTTAGTTTTTGAATAACTTGTAAATTCAGTTTGCGCAAACGAGACATAATATTCGATTGCTAAAATAGGTTTTAAAACTGTCTATGAATTAGGCTGTAAATATACAATATATACAATTAATTATTTTCCTCCAGTCTTTTTTCTTTTCTTTTCAAGTTCTTTCTGTTTTAGAGACAAAGAATTCGAGAAGTTTATCACGTCAATTACCTCGTATAATTATGTGTTAACTGCCATAATTTTCTACCCAAATTATTAGGCCGTTGAACGATTACCGACAGCGTGACGTGACTTAATGAGACGGGAGAAACAATATTTAACAAAGTTTTCAAAATTTATTAAAATATAAACGTAAAAGCTCAAAAGACTATTAATAAATTCAGAATACCCCATCCTCTATTGTAGTAGCTCACTGTCTTGCCAAATTATTTCATAGTTGAGCGATTACCAGCAGCGTGACATATCCTCGCTGGAGCGAAATGAACACATCAATACAGGCTATTGTTTGGCTTTTGGATTTTTTCAATGGATGAAGGATTGCTTTATGCATTTTCAGACTTGCATAATAATGTTGAATATTTGTAAACAAAATTGAATGTGTACAAATAATGTGTTCAAGCATTGAATAAGGAATTAATTGTATTAGAAGGTAATGAAATGCGTAACATTAATAAAATAAAAAAAATATATGGGAATGGTTGAAAAGAATAGATACTAATATGATATAGAGTCGAACACAGAATTTACTCCTTTTTTTGAGTCATGTTAGCTCATTTGTCTCAATGTTAGGCTAACATGAATTTCTACTTTATTGCAAGATATTTTGAAATAGTTTATTTGACGTACTCGACTAGTGATCAATTTTTAGTCTTAATATGCAAACGTTGAGGCTTACAATACAGCGTTAAGATCTTTGTCTGAATACGAATTTTCATGCTATTCAAGAATTAATTGTATCACAAAATACAATAGACTAATTTAGCTAAAAGCCCCTAAAACTATTTTCAGGTAAAATTAACATAAAGCCAAGGCAATTTTGAAAGTGTCAAACCCAAGTAAAGATTGCAATAAAATTATTACTTACGGATTTTATCGCGGATTTTTGTGGGTGTAAAATTAAACCAAATTCACGATTAAATCCTTAAATAATAGTGTAACATTCTCGTTAATCTAAGAAAACATCAAGTAAAATATTTACCATTAAATATTTTCTACGTATTCTTGATCTAGAACAATAAGTATGTAAAAAGGCGGACAGTTTCAATTAAAATTTAAATTAGATGCCCACATCTAGACTTTAAATCGAAAAGATAAATCTGGATAATGCTTGAAGGAGACAAATCCTATTTCCATATTAATTTGTTTACTTCAATTAAAACTAGTTTATTAATGTAGTTTTAGGTTGGAATATTTGTTATCTGTTTTGATGAAATATTGCTACAAGCTGAGATAGGTTTTGAGATGTTATAACTACTTTTATTCATGTTGTTATCTTTAGTTTGTTTAAGGAATGGAAGAGCAAACAAGCTTGACGATTTTCTGCTTATTGATGGTCACTCCCATTTAGGCACACTCTTTTTGTGCTGATAGGTTAATACCTATCAGAATATTGGTAAAGGTAATCCTTTACCAACTTCTATCCGGACTGCCGCACTGGAGCTCTGTAATTGTACATTGAAATAAAACTATTATTCATAGATTTTATCGCGGATTAGTTTTAATTTTTGCATATTTTAACTTCATGACGTTTCGATTACTGTACAGCTTTCGTGGTCACGGATTGGACTGAGGAAGTCATCATTAAAACGAATTCGCGATTTAATCCGTAAATAAAAGCTTTGTTTAAATGTGTAACATTAAATTTTAGTTTCACATGTAGACTTGTAATACGAAATCTTCGGGCACCAGAATATTTTATAATTATACAAGGATTTCAGCATTTAACATATTTCTGTAAACATGAATTCATCATGATAAATTATTATCATTAAATACTTTTACGTCTTTATAGATCAATCAATCGTCACCATGAAGAAGTTTCTTATGAAAGCATAGCTTATAATAAGTAGAACTGTATACCTATTTATAAATAAATCCTTTAGTGTTTTGATATTTACAAACCAAACAAGTATAAAAAGATTGATGTCGGTAATTCCAGCAACGGCATTATGTCTCCGAACCTTTGCTACAAAGAATTTGGTATACATAAAAATACAAGAAAGTCCCGTCCCTTTTCCGCAATCTGGCTCTCAAAACGTGATGAATAGCGAAACTATCGACTTAGGAATTATACGGTAATACGATGGGACTTTTGGGTATACAATTTGGGTATTCAGAATTGATAGGTTATTATCATAATTGTGTTCGAGTCGGTAAACTTGCGTAATTCTGATACTTTTAGCGACTTTTGTATTTTGAGGCATTTGAGATACAATAAAATGTCTATCTATTATTTTTATTTTACCTGCTTTTACGTATACAAGAAAGAAAAATAGAACGACTGCAGGTGTCCGCAAAACAGCCGTTTTTATGCCAATAAGTAATATTAATTTATTAAACTTCAGCAATCTGGTGGTTATAAAGCACCTGATAAAGAAGTATATTCAAAATAATACCGAATAACTCATCGGTGAAGGGTGGTTGATGTAATGGGAATTATTGCTATTTCAAATAAACATCACCACCTTGTTATTTTTGAAGCCTTAGCATGCTCTATATTTCTGCTATTGCTAATTTGCCCCCCACAGAATATGTAAACAAAAAACTTACCATATAGATATTACAACCATTTTTCAAATTTAAAATTACACAGACAAAATTGACTGTTCAGTTTCTTTTTTAAATGGGTTCTTAAAAAGAACTCACTCCTTCATAGATTACACCAGAAAATATTAGTAGATCAACTTTGTAAATCACATTCGCAAAATTTAGCTTAATTAAAACTTGTGAAATTTTAATATTTATATTTGTGATTGCTATTGCTATCTATATCAACACTAGATGGTAGGCATTTCTACGACGACCAGCTTAAAATCGCATATACCTAGACTGAATCCGTAACGTAACAACTTTACATGGACCACTATTACGGGTTTTACTACTATTATTATTAGGGTGGATTCAAGCTATATAAAATCAATACAATCTTAAGTTTTTAGAATACAAAATAAGCTTTATTACTTGTCTTACAAATACGAGTATTACTGGTGTATTCACAGCCCGTTTGTCCCGACACAACTTCCTGCAAACGTAACATATATTCTCCAGACACAAAATTTGTCTTATACCCTCGTAAATGGGTTTCCCTGTACATAAAAACGGAAGTGCGCGTCTCCCAGGTTGACAATTCGCGATTTCATTATTAAGCTATTGCTTGTTCCATAAAATATTAAGGTTTTGTGCCGATTTTACGTATTCATGAACAATATGGAGCGTACGGGTTGTTTTGATGTTAAATAAGTATTTTAAGAAAAAAATTAAATTGCTTGATGGTTGGCGCAAGGTAGAAATTAATGGTTTAACACGGAGAGGTCAATCTCTCTCTTTGTCTCTTCGGCCGCAGAAAGTTCACTGCTGAACATAGGCCTTCCCCAAGGATCTCCACATCGACCTGTTAGAAGCGGCCTCCATTAAGCGACTTCCTGCAACCTTAATCAGGTTGTCCGTGCACCTTGTAGGTGGGCGTCCGACACTGCACTTGCCCCAACGGCCATCAGTTCTTCACAATGAGGTGAAATAATGATACCAAATGAAAGTTATTATCAATTTAATGATATATCTAGATCTTAAAAAGTACAAACAAGTGCTATACATACATAATTTTGAAGATCAAGATGAGCTTAAGGTTTACTGCAGACCATATCTTAGCGTACTATCTGTGCTGTGAACAAGTCAGTCATTTTCAAAACACATATAATAAGCAAAAATAAAGAATTACTTTGAAGTGGGTATTTATTTAATAGGGCATCAAGCGCATTCAACGTAACAAATGATAAAAATGAATGTCTGAAATCTATAGCAGGGGAGCGGAAGACCAAAAACAAGATGGATGGTTTGTGTAAGGGATGACATGAATAATAGTGGAGTGAATGATGAAACCGCTGACCGGGAGAAATTAAAGAAAATATATGATGCGCTGACCGCAAATAAAATATAATCCCGGAGCAACACATTTAAGCTTTGTATTTCAAGATTTAATGAGTTTAAATTTCAGGAATTTAGTAAGTAATATTCAACAGTCTTCAAGGCGCAGATGGTTAGATGTCTGGCTGTGAAACGTAAGGCCGCGGGTTCGATCCCCGCACCGAGACAAATATATGTGTAATCAATAGTCATACTCTGGGTGACCAAAAAGTCTCTTGTGGTTTCTGATAACCACGACACAAGGCTCGGTCTTAGTGTGGGGTCAGGACTATGTATGTGACTGCTGGGTGTATTCATTTATTGATTTAATAAATCCATAAATGATTTCATCTTGTTCTTGGTGCAATTTGAAGACAGCATTAAAATACATAAAAGTCTACTGGCAAAGCGATGGAATTAATACTATAGTCTATATTCAATTGTAATAGTTATTTCCATGCCCAATATTTATTAACATGTAACCATAACAATATAATCTTACTTATTTTCGTATCTTATAGGCAATTAAGAACAAGTAGTGATTTGTAAGAATTGCTATGGTATGTAAAGTCCATCAACCCGCATCAGGCCAGTGTGGTGGACTATTTATGGCCTAACCACTCTCAATCGCACTCTCGATTGTAGAGAGGCCCGTGCCCTGCAGTGGGACATACGAGTATATGGGCTCATACAGTACAATACTTACTTTCAAAAGCATAGTTGTATATGTGTAAATCATTAAAATAAGTTTAAATTGAGTATATTTGTAAATAAATATGTATTTTCACTAATTGACCGCAAATAGAACCGTTCGATTGTGAAAACATTTATTGCCACTATGTTAATTAAAATTACGTCTCGCACGCCAATTTATTTGTATACATTAATTTAGTATTTTGTGTAATGGTGTGGTAACGTAACAAAATACCCATAATCATTAGTAATATAATACAAGGGAAAGATTGAAGTATAAATGCATGGATTTTTGTAACACTTTGTAGAAACTACTGGATGGATTTTAATGAAATTTGGTATAGAGTAAGCCGATACTCTGGATAAAACATAGGCTACTTTTTATCCCCAAAAATCTAGTGTTCCTACGGGATGAGCAAATAATTAAAATATACATATTTGCTACTGTTTTAAATACAAAGGAATGGCACAGGACAGAAGAGTATAGTATTGCATGCCTTGACTAATGGTACAGGATGAAGCGGGACAGAACAGGATATACAGAACCAAGAGCAATCTTTGTATAAACTACATAAATCTTCTTAATTTTAGTCTGAGTGCTGAAAAGTCTCTCATAGTCTTTTATACCTTACCTACCAATCATACGGCATTTTACTACGAACAAAATTGTGGGGTACTAGGTCAGTCGACTGTAGAATGAATGTTGTTATTGTTTGTAGAGTCGTAAAAAGAAATAACAAACGTTAAAGTAAGAAATGATTCGGTTTATACGTCCACTCGGTTCTCCGTGCCAATTAACATTACAAATGAGACAGTATTTTTGGCTGCTTCTCTGATAAATTAATAGATAAATATGGAAGTTTCCTAATGGAATTGGTCGCGTTTAGACATTCTATCTGTGGAAATGAAATTATTTCATGCGAAAATGTTAGAAATTAGTTCGTTATCATGTAAGCAACTAAAATATATTACAGTAAAATATATGGTAGATATTTTCACTCTTTTTATTTTATTACATTGTTTACACATCATTAATTAATATTTTCCTACTTGTACTCATCTTGAGGCAATTCATCTTGTATCTCTATAGAAAAAACATATTTTCTACTGACAATCATTGGGTTAATAGTTGCAAACTATTAACCCAATGATTGGGTTAATAGTTACAAAGACTATTGATCAGATTTAATTAAGTAGGGAATAAGTAATTAAATAAGGCCCATTGCCCATTGGCCCATTTGAAATCGCAAATGTATGGGATTGATATTGACAAAACTAAAGTTTCCGTCAAAATTACTTTATGCATTTGGGCCCCTTTAACTGCTATATAATTATAATACATATGTATCTAGATTATATGATATTTTTTAACTGTATCTAATTTGTTGGCTTGGAGAAGGTTTGTTTTCCACGTTATGTCAGAATTTTTGTTTTGTATTCTGTTGGATAAGGTTAAACACGCACAGATTTTATGTATTGCAATCAATACCTAAGTGGAACTGTTCAGTTAGTGACTCTTTGACTGATTGTGAGTCAGGAATTTGCCAAATGAAATCGATATAGCCATAGGCTCGCCCCCTATCACATCGTGGGATTTAAAATGCAAGGCGAAACGTGGGTATCGTCGTTGCACTTCTGCCTATCCCTTTTGGGTACAAGATGTGAGTAAATATATGTATGAATGGCGACATGAGATATTAATGTCCTTCAAACCGGAATACAACAGCACATTTAAACTGCTGTTTGGCGGGAAAAATAGACATTGCGGTGGTATTTACCTAGGCGGCCTCTCGTATAATTTGAGAGATATACCACACCAGTAAAAATGGTAGAAATCGCTTAGAGCGATTATACGACCGCCTTGTACTCTTGATTTTGTATCAACTTCTGTATATTGTGTACATTAAAGAATAAAAATAAATTAATAAATAAGATTTCTGCAAGGCTGCCCGTGCCGACCAATACAATAATGATAAGCAAGAGCATGGTGGCCTGGTGGTAACAGACCAGATACGGCCGGCAATATGTTCTTGGTGGTCGCCGGCTTTAATTCCAGGGCTCATCAATCACCACGCTCTGTCTTGCATCAATCACCACGCATCTGAAGGAAAACGTCGGAAAATTGCATACCACAACCATTTGTAAGAACTTCTATGTTTTAGTATAAAGCCCGACAACTCACATTAGCAGCCAGTGTGATGAACTATACAGTCTAACCCCTCTCAATCATACTCTCGATTATATAGAAAGCACATGCTCTACAGTTGGACGTATTAGGGCTGAAATAAAAGAAACATAATACAGTATGCTAAGTGATTAGTCCCCACAAAAACTAATCTCGAAATAAAACTTGTTAGAAATTAATCAACCCGTATCACCGCAATTTGACAGCATAATAAAATTGCGTTAGCGTCGAAGTTAACCGAAAAATATTCACTATTCAACGCCTGTGGTACAATAGGCCAGAGATCCCGTGAAACCCGTCCCGGCGGGGCAAATGATGCAGAAGTCGCTAGACCTCGGATTTTCGCATTCAACAACTTTTATTGAATTTTTCGATGCGAGATATTTCCCCCTTTGAAGGTATTGCGACCTTTTAATTTGTTGTCGTGAAATTTGTGGACACCTCGCCGAATTTGCGAGGTCGTGTTACGTGCTCGGATTGTTCGGTGTTAAAATCTGTAGTCTATTTTCGGTTTGGGCTAATTTAGGTCAGCTGTAAAGACAGGTACTTTATTTCTTTTATCAGAGATTGGTATTTTGATTTATAGGGTCATCATTTCCGAGACCTGATTTCTAAATCATATTTTTTTCATAAATTAATAATTAAATAACGTTGCTCAAATCAAAGCATTTGCTTAACAGATTTTAAGCAGACCGCCATTATTAAAAACAATTCATCTAAAAACCAGCATAATCCGTTCTTAAGAAAAGTTTCACTTTATATTTATGGGCGAGAATCTCAAGCTATCGACACAGTTATCTTCTCGTTTGAATCTCCATAAAAATGTAATAATCTTATTTGACTAAGTGCCGTGGAAAATTTCTCCTTGAAAATAGGTCATGTGAATCGAAATTTCAGATAATGCATAAGAGAATTACTGCCGGTTCTTGCCAATAGGTTTTCGTACGAAGTTTGACTGTTAAATGTGGCGTAACATGAAAACTTTCATTTTATTGGATGATTTTTCTGTGTTTACGAGGTAAGGTAATATGGTAATTTTACCACTTCATTTTATAATAAGATATGCATTAGAATAAGTATAAAAATATTTATGAAGCGCAGTATCTGAAAAATAATGTATTCATATTAAAAACTGAGGTACGTTTAAAATCTAGGCTTGGAAATGAAAATCAGATTGTCACGGAATCTATGTGGAAGTGTGTGATGGTGGCCTGTAGGTAAACGGACCAGACGTTACTGCCAACATGTTCACGGTGGTCGCGGGTTCAAATCTTACGGCACACCTCTGACTTTTCGGAGTCATGTGTGTATTGATAGTCAATCACCACGCACTAAAACTGTAAAGGAAAACATCGTGAGGAAACCTGCATACCATAGCGATTTATAAGAATTTCTATGGTATGCAAGTCCGCCAACCCACACTAGGCCAGCGTGGTGGACTATATGGCCTAACCATTCTCAATCGTACTCTCGATTGTAGAGTAGGCCCGTGCCCTGCAGTGGGACGTATATGGGCTGATACGATACGGGATCTAGGCAGAGGTTTATTTTCTTCCTTTTCTCCTTACTACGTTATTATTGTATAATACGGCCTAAAATTATGCGGTTATTATAGATGAGTCTAGAAATGAATTAATATTTGTTTCTACAAAAAGTAAATTCGAAAAAGAAACGAATCCCAATAATAAATTCCATACCTCAGTTATATCTTACCACTAAACCGTACCAGCGGACACGAGGCGAAAATTAATACTCCACCTATTTTGATAATGAACCTAAAATTCACTTAACAAACCCCCAGGCGGGCAGTACATCGTATTCTAAATACAGTACATAGTATAGTTTCGAATAACACTTTACCCAAGACAAGCCAAGTGGAAATCTCGGGCCCGATTTGGGAGCTATCGCGAAGTAAATTTGGGTAAGCAACCGAAGTTGTACTTAGCATCGAACATTGATTAAGAAGTTGAATAATTGATTTCAGAGGTGATCCCTGATGCTATTTCCATATTAGACGACGAAGGTGTAAAGGACTCATCTAATTTTAAATGTCACATAGCACCATAAATCATGAAAAGTGAATTAAGAAAGGATTTGTAGAATATTGCTGTTGCTATAACTACAAAATATATACTGAAAAAACAAGCATCTCAAAAAAAAGATGATGAAAAAACAAAATCTTTTAGATTCGCGTGCATATTTCTAATTTGTATTTTACGTCAACTTTCTATTTGAGTTTCGTGACAAAATTGAGGACATAAGTCTTTGAAAACTTTGTAGAATTTCTTAAAATAAACCAATTACGTCTTGCAATCTTCGTTACAAAGCCCCTTTTAGCAATTCTCGGTAATTATTTGTACGCATTGGAAAGAATGATATCACAGTCAGCTATAGTAATGCTCCTAACAAGATTCATGTCAGCCAAACGGACTTTCTTCTCTCTGTTCTTCATTCATAATTTTATAGCCGGCGTCTAATTAATTGCGCCACGGAGGCTGTGTGTGCATGTGGAATAAAGTGCGAAGTGCGAAGTATGACATAAGTTTCATGCCATCGTCGGCCGATGTCATCTCGTAGTGAGTAATTCATGTGATTTTTGCCTGATAGGCTCTTAGAACAGTCAGGATGCAGCTGGCACCTTAGTTTGTGAACCAGTAACCCTTAGTGTGGAAAAATTGCGGTAGCTAAACAGCAGTGTAAATTCACTGTTGTGTTGCGGTTTGAAGGTCATTGTAGCCAAAGTAACTGCTGGAAATATTGTGACTTAACATCTTAAGTCTCAGGATGGCAAGGACAGTGGAAAGCATTGCTTTGTAACTCAAGGTGTTTTTTGGTTTTGCTACTGTCTATGAGCTGTCGTATCGCTTACCATCAGGCGAACGGCACGCTCGTCTTGCTATTCATTGCAATAAAAAAGCTAACGGTTTCAAACTGCAATATTGTAACATCTGAATAGAATTTGTTCAAAGTATTGTTCGAAGTTTCCAATTGGGGAACAGCAGAGCGGCCAGCAATTTGAGCCGTCGGTAGCACGCGCACCGAATTCCGACTCTTGACCCGGAAACCTTGCTCGTACGCTCATGGAACGGAATAAATCCAATAATATACTTGAAACATTAGGCTCCGGCTACGAGGCGGGGAAAAAAAGCCGCGGTTTTTGGGTCTGCAATATTTACGTTAACGGCACGTTTTATTGTCTTTTGTGCAGGGATAGAAATTTATAGTGTTAATGTTGTCTTTATTTTATTGGGTAATAGTAAAGTTTACTATTACTATCTATACTATACTTTGTCAGGTTCCATCATCCAGGTGAAAATTAGGCTAAGAGACAAAATGGTTTCAATTCGATTCAAACAATGAAATAATTTTATTGTACGCTCAACAAATTTGTTCTGCCTCTGAATGTTGTGACATAGATTTTCTTTCAGTTACTTGACATAAAACATGTAGCATGTTACTAAAGGAGTGACTATGAATGCTACATAAATAAAAAAAATATATTCCCACAAGCAAACAATTTCATCTTACTGTACCTTATCACCGTCATTGTCACCCACAATACCAAAGGAACCGCATACCCCGCACCCTTTGAGATCGGTTTCAAAACAAAACTTCCACTAACTCAATTACGAACTATTGCAACTGTGAATAAGTCCTTACCGCCTGAGAACAGAGCAATTGTTCTGTGCTGTTGCTCATAATTTATGTATAGATTTAAACGAACGGAGCAAAGACATTTCGACTTTTGGCATACACTAAAATATTCAGTTATTTCACTAAAACTCTGGTTGGTATAATGAACTTATGTATTTTAGTTGTGTAAGCAGGGAATAGAATTTGCGAACGTGACGAGCGTTTAATCACTGAGATTTGACGAAATTCTGGGGTTTAAGTCCTTATTGTTTGGCACCGAAGTGGTTGTGCATACTTTGATTGTATAAATATTAGATTTTGTGTTTGATACGCTGGGCAAATATTGTGACTTTTATTCAATTTTTCACAAAGTTGAGCAGCTTGATGTTATTAACAAAGATATTGATTTTAGAATCATAGATTTAGCAGTAAGTTGATTTTTATCATCAGCACATTTATTCAATACGTGTTAGAAGAAATAAAAACAAATTTGACCTTTAAGCACTATCAATTTAGTCATTCTACATTTTCAGACAGAACAACAGGTATAAGTATAGACCAGAGGAAATCTGATATTTTGTTGTTGCCAAAAGCCAGATTTCAAATTTCAATCACATTCCATGTAACTTCACAGAACGTATTGAGGTTGGTGTCATTAATCATATCGAACTCAGATTGAATGCGTCAATCGATATATCGAAAGTTCGGTTTGTTTATACGAAAGGGGTCACGGCGATTTAGACATAGTTTTTGGTTTTGTGACGAGGTTGTCTCGAAAGAGACCAGCGGAGCATTGACACCTGAGGAATCGGGGAATGCATTGTCGGATATGAAATATTTGATGTATGATGCTTAGCAACTAGTAGAAGATTGGAAGATTAAAAATATCAAGTTGTTTTACTATACTGTATTAGCCACTCTAAGACCATTGCTGATGATAGGGCTTCCTTTACATCGGTTGGAGATTCGCTTGATTTCTAAATTGATATAGAGTACGAAAGAAATTACTGAGTCTTCGGTAAAATAAAACGGCATGATGACTACTTCAATTCTGTGAAACCACTTCAGTTAAGCCAACGTACCCAAGTAGGATTCAAAAAACCATTTTGATTACAGATTCCTGTCCAAAAATATATATTTAAAATAAATCACATCAATCCCAACTGCCCCAAATTTCAACGTTCAACTTATAATTTCAATTGAAAATAAAGCTGAAACAATTTTCTTGTCACGATAAATAATATTTTCGAGATATCTGCTTTGGAACAATCGGGGGAATACTTGGTAACTCTTATTGATTCGAGGACAAAGACGCTTCCCTCGGATGATTGTATCAGAGCAACCTAAATTAAACTTTTCACTTGCCTTTTGTCAGTCTAGATTTTGATAACGATGATGTTTAACTTTGGGATCGTTTATCAAGTTATTTTTCTATTAAAAGGAACAACTTTATTATTAGTGACAGTATTAATAATCACAATTGTTTTGTTATGGTAGGATATATGTGTATTAGGTACTGGAAGGCGAGAATACATTTTTTTTATTTTGGTTTGGAAATTAGCTACTATGTACGTTATAATTGCAGTCTAGCTTGAGTATCTACTGGGGAGTTATAGTCATCTATAAAACAAATATGCACAGACAGGTTTATATACGTAGGTCACCATGACAGGTTTTTACACCATCGTGTACATTGTTTTTTAGCTCTTGGGTAGCTATTACCTACTAATCATAGTAGCCTGTCGATTGTTACTGTAGCTTTAACGGCCTAGACCAAGGACATGATTTAATATCATGAATTTCAATCGAGATAAATGCTGATGAAATGTTATCGACCTACATCAAGGCTCTGCTTAGTTTAATATCTCGAATTCTAATCACAAATGCTGATGAAATCTCTGTTGAGTTTCATGTTTGATCGAAATATTTTTCATAATTCGTGCCCACAACACAAGACTTGTAATGTATTTCTAATATTATTTACCACATCATGTGTGATAATCTGCTATCTCAATATGTAATGTATTTCTGAGAAGATACTGGGATATTAAATAGGTTTCCTTTAAAATGCCTACCTTTCCCACATCGATAAAGTTCTATCTAATATCTTCCCCGGCAACAGGCATCCCGCGTCCTTGAACTAGCTCCCGGATTTATTTGCAATGGAGTATTTTAAGCACTCAACCACCTGTCTGGCGACCTAGTCAAGGTCTCGCTGAATTTAAAGGAATACATTTTCCGAGCTTAAATTTTCTTTTTTAGTGTCTTCAAGTTATACGACCTATTACAGTTTTGGAATGTATTACAGCTCTAAAAAGAAGCGTAAAATATTTTCTCAGAATTTCTAACGGTGTTATTTTTTGTTTTGCCTTTATTTGTACTGTTCTTAGCGACATTTTAAGTTTTGTAGATAAACAAAGTCAGAATACACTTGCACTATAACTTACTGCATCTCAAAACTACTACCTACAAATCTGATTAAATATTTTAGCTTGACTGGACAATTTAGAAACAAAACACAAGCATTATGTACCGTATTTTTTGTAACTGCCTCTGTGGCGTAGTTGTTGTAATACGAGTTGATTACAAAGGCGATAGGCTTGTCCCCGATTACATCGTGGAATGGAAAATACAAGGTGAAATGTGGATGTCCTGGTGGCTCTGATAGTCCTCTGCCTACCCATTCAAGGAGAAAAGCTTGAATGTATGTATGTATGTATTTTTTTGTAACAAGGCTCTCCCCATTTGGTGGTGTTCCTTTAATACTTACTTCCGAAAATCGTATTTATTATGTGGAGCCAGTGTTATGATTTTAAAAATTCATAACGCATCGCCGGCGCGAGAAATAAACTGTCAATGTGTACATAGCTAATGGACGGTATATCCGACTCGATGAAATATGATAAGCGTGATTACGTATTCGCGTGAAAGGGTTCCGTGATTACAATATTTTTTAATATGAGGTCAATGTTGAAGAGGTAAAGACAATGTTGAATTTGATAATAAAATTGAATTTTGTGAAAATTAATTGCTCATTAATGGGTTTTGAACATAATACAAAGAATGGTATTAAATATAATTGATTTCTATGATATATACTATAGGAATATCACCCGTACTTTTTTCACGTCTCACGAAAACTACAGGATACAGCATCACACAACAGAACCTCAACACAGCTTGCTTGAAATCCCAAGGCCCGTCTACAAATCTCTAGCTTATTGTTCTCAAGGAAGATATAACATACAACAGGTTTAAAATCGACGATACCAAAGACTGGGTGAAATCGAAAAAAACAGCAGAAACGCGGGTGCTGGCAACAGCTGGGATAACTTTTGACCGAACTAGAAAAATACAAAATCTTCAGATAAGTTCAAAAACAAATATGTGGATTCTTTATGTGGGTCAAAAATAACTAAATTTAAAAGGATCTACAGTCCCAAACTGACTAATTTCCACATCAATATATCACTTTCAATAACAGCGCATCATATATTTTTTGTAAAAAATGAACCCTAAAATAAAAAAGATTAAATATTTCCTCTCCATCCGCCCCATTCGTTAATGATTATTTCCCAAACGTATTAAGCATCCCGGCTATTTGGAGTAATCAGTTGTGATACAGTACCTTTTATTGAAATTGAATTTTACGAATCGATATACGGTGTCAGCCTCCTCTACAATCAAGACTATTAAGAGATTGATACATCATTGAGAGTGGTAAGGCCATATATCCACCAAGCTGGCCTAGTGCAGGTTGGCGGACTTTACATACCATAGAAATTTATACTAATCGCCATGGTATGCAGGTGTCCTCACGATGTTTTCCTTCACCGTTATAGTGCGTGGTGATTGACTATCAATACACATATGACACCGAAAGTCAGAGGTGTGCCGTGGGATTCGGACACGCTACCACCATGAACATGTTTGTAACGTCTGGTTCGTTTATCAACAGGCCATCACGCACTTTTAGACTATTTTTATTATTTATCGGCTATCAGAGTTATTTTCAGCTGAGAAATGTTTCTAAGTATTACTTAGTAACATCGGAGATTAATTTTTATTTATTTTTAGTATATGTTGCCTAACATGTGGTAAAAATCGATAATATTGCTGCACAATGTTGCACCACAAAAGGTAAACTAGAGCCATCATCACTACATAGCATAAAACAAAGTCGCTTCCCATCTGTCTTTTGTTTTGTATTTTGGTCCGTTTGCTAATATGGTTAAGGTAAACTTATCCTGGGCTCTAAAAAGTATTTGCCAGAGCGCCTTAGACCTCTCTAATAATTATAATGTAAATGATTTACGTAAATGATTCTTGGACGAATAATGGACATTTGCACATTTTTTTTACTGTGCACAATAAATATAAAAATATAACAGAATAAAGAAATAAATCTGGGATTTATGACAACCACAGTTGAATGGAAAATATAAAAAAAAACAGCAATAACAAAATAAAATGTTTGCCACAAACACTTGCAAACAGTATATAGAGCCAATAAAGCAACTATAGGACAAAGTAAAAATGACGGTCTTATCGCACTAAGGTAATCTCTACCAAACAGCCGTTGTGTCTTATTAAATTTGACTCATAAATTATGAGATATTATTCATAATTTATTTTAGTTAAGTAAATTAGTTTTGAGATTATTATGAAATACTGATATAAATGTCGTTATTTCCAAACTAAAGGCACACTGAGTGATTTGTGTTATTTGTGCAAAAGCTATGTCAAGTACATTAATAGCCAGTTGCTCAACAGATAAAGGTAATGAATAACAAACAATATTCCCTCGGTTTAATTATAGAATCTTGAATAATGGCTTTGTTGTTGTAATGTATGTAGGTTTTATCCCTAAATTATCACTACATAGTGTAAAACAAATTCGCTTTTTCTGTCCCTATGTCCCTTTGTATGCTTAAATCTTTAAAACTACGCAACGGATTTTGATGCGGTTTTCTTTAATAGATAGAGTAATTCAAGAGGAAGGTTTATGTGTATAATACATATACATTATTGTGGAGAAATCTATCTGCACCCGGGCGAAGCTGGGTCGGGCCGCTAATTTGTAATATAGAGGGAGTGCTGGTACTATTTAATAGCTATTTAATAGCACTTATACTGGCTTTAAAAGGATAATAGCTAAATATACTTTCGGTTATGAAAATAATTTATTATATTACAATTTATTGTAAAATAATTAGTAAAATTGTCACTATTATAGAAGCGCTACAAACATTACGAACAAGAAAATAACTACATTTTTGAGGACGCAAATGTATGACAGCGCTCCCTCTATATTATAAACACTCAAAGGTTTTATCCAGTTCTGCATCAGACATGTTAAAAACAATAAGTCAGTCTGTTATTACCCGCGTTTGATTGTGCACCACAAAACAGTTATGCACTGTACTGTATCAGCCCATATATCTAGGTCCCTCTGCAGGGCACGGGCCTACTCTACAATCGAGAGTACGATTAAGAGCGGTTAGGCCATATAGTCCACCACGCTGGCCTAGTGCGGTTTGGCGGACTTTACATACCATAGAAATTCTAATAAATCGTTACAGTACACAGGTTTCCTCACGATGTTTTCCTTCATCGTTTTGTGTGTAGTGATTGTCTATCAATACACATATGACTTCGAAAAGTTGGATGTGTGCCCTAGAATTCGAACCCATGACCACCATGAACGTGTTGGCAGCCGCGTCTGGTCCATTACCTACAGGCCACATGGCGCTTGTTATACTGGCTTTGTTTTAATTACTTTCTATAGAGAGCAATCTGAAAAATTAGACACATTACAACAAAATATATTTATGGTATAATTTCACTTAATCTTTTTCTTTTATTAGGTACCTGGCGTTAAATTGGTTGATGCCCGACCTTCCTCCCCACTCAAGCTCCTTAGCTTTTTGGTTTTATTTGAAATTTATCGCTCTCAAAGACATAAAGCAAGCGTCCTTTAAGGTAATCTAGAGGTCTCGATTAGATGACGTCGACGCTTAATTTACCGAAATATTGGTGTAATTTTCCTTAAATTTCTCAAAATTTAACTGAAAGAACTTCTACGTAATACCAATAAATATATTTTCTTTCTTCTTTTCAGCCTATTTCAATCCACTGCTGGGTGTAGGCCTCAATACATACATAAATAGAAATAAACAAGGAATACCTGTTATACATAATATTCTTCATATAATAAATTATACACGAATTATTATAATAAACACAAATTCAAAATTTTCGTCATTCAAACAAACCCATATTATGTTATTAAAAAAAGAACCAGAGGAACAATTAACGCAGAAGATAATATGCTACGGAACTGTAGTAGTTATCCTAGTGTATTTGCTGAAGTATGTAAAGCAATTATCGAATAGAAACTATTGCCTTGACAATAGGGAAGAGGATCCCTCAATTGGTTTTAGTGTTGCTAACAGACGGCCTTCGAGGAACGAAGATGCGGCTGAAGAGAGAAGTGACAGAAGGCCCGAAAGAGAACATCAAAGGCGTCACAGATACATCGCCGAAAGCTAAGTCACGAAAGACCCTTGTCATAACCACGAATTAGAATTCGTCGAGTAGCACGAATGCTGTCCCGATTATGACATGTATTTCTTGGGGCCACAATTGTCTCATCTATAAGAAACTGTCACTATAAGCAATAAAGGTTTTCTTTGTAATAATTTACATTAACATTTATAACAGCAAGTGGAATGCAAATTGATCCATGGCATTGGAGCCGACCCCGATGTGCAAGACGCATCTCTAATGAAGCTTAGTATCGGGTTCTACCTAAACTTAATGTAAGGCTACAACACAAATACTGGAATATAATTAAGAAACATCACATTACTGGCACTGGATCCTTGAATGTTATGCAGAAAAAATAAATTATAGATTTATTCCCGATCTTATGTATGTAGATGGCGAATTTTAAAGGATAACTTCAGGTGGAATAAAATAATTACGTGGACTTCGAGATTTAATTATCTTATTATTATGCATACATTATTTATTTAAATTTCGTACCAACAACAATATTTGTATAACTACTAGACAAATTAAGACTTAACATCTTATGTCTCAGGATGGGAAGCGCAGTGGAATACCAAGCATTGCTTTGTATTTTAAGGTGTTGTTTGGTTTTGCTACTGTTCAGGACGGTCGTATCGTTTACCGTCAGGCGAACGGCATGTTCGTCTCGCCATTTAATGTAATAAATAAAATAGATAAAAACAAGAGTGAAATATTTTCTATACAGAATACATTCATATAACAAGGTAAAGGAATCCATAACCTCATAATTTCTATGAACAGAATAAAATCTTAATAAAATATAAAAAATATAAAAGTGTCACGCACATACGGATACATTGATAAATGTGAAGGAACCGAAAAACCAACGTAAGAAAGGATAAAAGCTCTTTTTGCCTCTTGGTATGTAATGACGGGCTTATGTACTAAGCCGTTACTGTACATGTGGGCAGATAAGGCACAAGGTAAATATGTTCGGTAGTAGAGAAATTTGTTTTCTGTTACAGAACCTACAAGGTGTACTAATTATCTGCTAAGATTGAAAGAAGTTGTTGAATGCAGGCAGCTCCTAGCGGTTAGTCAGCGTAGAAAACTTGAAATTTCTATGTTCAATAAAATTAAATTTGTTTATTGATCATGTAGGCAATTAAATAGCTGACAAGTACTTAAATAGTTGATATTTATATAAAAAATTAATTTATTTCGTTTTTGGTAGTCTTATTATTTATAACTATTTGTAGTAAATAAAATGTTATTCAAGGAAATACATTGTTTACGTTAAACAATAAACTAATAATTTAGTGGATCATGAATATTACTAAAACGACGCTCATTGATTTAATGTACACAAACGGAAACAAACTCAGTAGTAAAATTTCTAAGGAGTCTGATGATGATTTCAAAGTCCCCAAAATGCATTTTACGGTATATTAAAGGATTCCGTAAGGAAACTTTAAAAATGACGATTGTAAATATTTGGTTGCATTTTAAGCTGGCAAAACCCAACTCTCAAAATAAAAATATGTCCTAGAATTCGGACCGATATAAAATAAAAAAGAATCAAATTGTATTATCCATACACTAAATTTATGGCGAAATATTTCGAAATCGGCCTACATATATCTAAATAATAGTTATTTTGACAATAAATATTTAGATCTACGGTTGTTAGTTGTATTTATTATCATGCTATAAGTGCTCTGTAGTTCAGTTTCATTAAAACACCGAATCTCTAGTCACTTGCCTACAAGTTCTATTTTATCGAAATAAATCTTTAGAATATCGTTTTAAATATAAAATGGATGTTCATCGAAATATTGAATATAAACAGTTTACATTACAAAAATGGGATTTGTGAAAAATGCAAAGTTTTCCATTGAAACAGGATCTAGGCGGTTGATGAAATATTCATACCGATAGTGTTCTCTATTTTTCCACGTTCTGTTTCGGTGCACGGCTGTCTTTGTTTCCAAGTATTCTTTCAATCTTACGTGTATCGTTTTGAATGAAATATTTTATGGTGAAAAGGTCGTATTTTTTACGACTAAATTGCAGTGGGGAGTGCAGTGCAATTTAAATAAGTTATACGATAATAAAACCGAATACACACTGGCTGAGGCCAAAAATGGATGCACTTGCATTGACTATAAGATATATTTCACCATCATGAACAATGTAGCTATCCGACCAAAAAAGAACATCCTACAAATAATTGACATAATTGTACTCCAATTATTTCTAAGTTGATTTCACCTGAGTTGTTCATTCACTTCACAATCATGAATAACCAACCCACTGAATGAAATATAGAATTATTTTTCTGATATAAAAACAACGGTATTTCAATAATATAAAAACATTGTGAATAACAAGAGAGGCTCCACTTCAGAATATAATACATTTAAAATGTTACGCAATGGTTTGATTTGTTTGATGTGTTTTTCAATTCCATTACAATCGTATCATAATTATTATTTTTTCGTTATTAAATAAATAAAACACCCAACAGTCTATATATTATAGTCCTGACCGCACACTAAGATCGAATCATGTGTCGTGGGTATCAGGAAACACGAAAGACTTTTCGGTCTCACGAACACCCAGACCCGAAACAAATACCTGTGGATTACACAAATAATTGTCTCGGTGCGGGGAACGAACCCGCGGCCTCACGTTTCACAGCCAACGTCTAACCTACTGCGCCACGAAGGCTGTCATATTGCTTAATATACATACATACATAAACTCACGCCTCTTTCCCAGAAGGGATACGCAAAGGTGCCAGGACACCCACATTTCGCCTTGTGTGTCCGTCCCACGATGTGATAGGTGGCGAGCCTATCGCCATATCAGGCACAAATTCCTGACTCTGGGCTGATCATGAATAGAAAAATTCAATATCACTTTGCCCGACCCGGGATTCGAACCCGAGACCTCAGCTTTGTAACCGTACCCTAGTACAACTATGCCACCGAGGCAGGCTCAATATATTGCAATAAAATTAAAATATATGTAAATTCTTGGCATGAAACAACTATTGAAATACATTGTTTATTCATAAGCCGCAGAGTAAATGCAAAAAATCATCAGTCATCGTGAATTTTCATAACACTAGTTAGTTTCTCCAGCTCAGAAATTCGCAAGATAAGCCCACTTGAGCCGGCTGTGTCTATAAATAATTCCGCCGGTATTTCCCGGTGGGAAAAATCGAAAGCGAGGCCCGATGTTGCGAGGGGTCCCTGAAGACTGGGCATCATTCATAATTTACTAACACGATGGATTAACCTCTGAGGTCATAATTACTGGTAGGAATCAATGTGTTTGCTTCTTGAGGTGTTAGGTCGAATGGAGTCTAGGCTTCGAAGGGTTATTTATTGAGGTCTGGGTTTTAGGGCAGTAAATGTTTTAGGCGGCGAAATTTGTGGAAGGAAAACGTGAAAAGGTTTTGTTTTGTTATTAATAAATAAAAAAAATGAGAAATTCATTGAATAATTCTAACAAATATCGTAAATTGTGATACTATAAATTATTTCACAATTAAATCACGTTTAGCAAACTAAATATGTGTTTACTTTTTTTTATAAAATAATATCAAATTAAAAGTATATAAATGTATAAGATATACTTTAATTTCAATTTGGTTTGGGTAATTAAATCAGCAAGAGAAAAAGAAAAGAGCACATAAGATCCATTAGTCACTATCATTGTACGAAAAAATAATTAATTAATTAATTAATTAACCAATGTTATAATTAATAAATAAGACCAGCTTTTCACAAGATGAGTTCATTGAAGACTCGTTTAATTACACGTTACCAAATTAAAGTCACAGGAAGACATTAAACATGAAATACGATAATTCTGAAACTTCCAGCCATCCGCTGTAAATAAGTTATCCGCTATGAAAATGGGTATAGCAAAATTACAATTTATAAAGATGAGAAATTTACCATCTTTAGTTCTTAATGACAATTCCTAAGGCATTTGAAATCGCTGAAACCGAATTGTGCCAGTGTGGTAAACTGAAAAGCAAATAGTTATGGAACTGTGAGATATTTGTATCCATTTGGCCTTTGTGTAGTTACCACCTTGTATGTTGGTTTATATCTTTTTGAATATTTATTTCATGCAATGAACGGGGAGACGTGCATGCCATTCGCCTAACGGTAAGCGATACGACAGTTCGCAGACAGTAGCAAAATCAAACAGCACCCCAAAAAACTGCAGCAGCAACACTGGCTACTCTGTTCTTCGATCTCAAAACACAACCATGTATTTGAACTGCTGCTTGGCGGGAGAAATAAAATTTGTGTTAGTTCTTGCCCAGACGGCTTTTTACATATGAGACCTACCACCAGTATTGCATAACTTCCCGTATACTATTTGGTTAATTGATTTAACGCTAGTTAAAAATCCTCTTAATTGAGGAAATTGGTGTTGATAGCATGCGAAAGGACTTTTCTATCGCTTAATATTGTGAAATAGTGCTACAACAGCGTAGCACTATTCTTATGTCACTTATGAGTTGCAGACTTTAATCCTGTATTAGTAAATATTGTACTTTTACTGGTAGGTCTTTAATATGTGAGAGGTCGCGTGGGTAAGAACCACCGTCATGTCTGTTTCTACCGCCAAACAGCGGTGTAAACGCACTGTTGTGTTTCAGTTTGAAGGATATTGTAGCCAGAGTGACTACTGGACATATTGAGACTTAACATCTTATGTTTCAGTATGCCGAGCGCAGTGGAATGCCAAGCACTGCTTACTAAATCAGAGTGCTGTTTGGTTTACTACTATTCATGAGCAGTCGTATCGCTTACCATCAGGCGAATGGCATAGTCAAAAATAAATATTTATTTTGGTTTAGAGTGTAGTAATATTCCAGAAAGATTTATTTTTAAGCTGGTACATATAGCCCAACCACCTCCCTGTTATGTGAAGTGTCTCGTGCCTTAATCCACTCTCCCGATTCGATTTGCCGGAATTGTGTCAGTTGTGGCTAGACTCATCATATTTTAAGCTGTTATAGGTTTTTCGAAGCGGCTTTGCGAATGCTATTGTTTAATAGAAATGTTGTGAATCGAAAGCTTGATGTGCTTTTTGCGGCGGTGGCGGATTAGAGTTGTTTTTTTCATATCGGTTGTAATATTTTCCTATATTGTATTGGAATTTGGAAGCCTAGGTTTTAATAAGACTGGAAGTACGGGCTTGGATAAAGTCCGTCGATTAAATAAATTATTATCCGAGCGGTAGAAATACCGCTATATTTACACGAGTGTTACGGTGTGTTTGTTCGGTATTAGACTCTATCGTTATTTTTTGAACAATGCAACGTAACAATTGTGCCAACTAATGAGAGATGATGATAATCGTTTCTCACCAGTCGTTACTTTGCTTGGACCACACAACAATCAGTTCGTGTGGTCACCTCACTAAAAAAAGTAAATTCAATGCCATGAAATCTCAAAAATGAAAGGCACATAACCGCGAAATAGTATTTGTGCGTCCCGTAATGTTACAATAATAATTGTCATTCAAATTTTTTTCATGCCCATATTACTTTGCCTACGGTTTTTTACGACCTAATGTTATCGTTTTGGAACCTTATTTCCCTCCTTTATTCTTGTAATAAGATTGTTTTAAATTACAGAATATGTGTGAATGCGGACGATTGTATGACCAACTGGAATAGCAAAACGCATATTATTGTACAAAAACGCATAGCTTAATTTAACGAAGGCCTGAACAAAGTTAACAAGGCTTGGTGGGCTGCCATATCTAATCTCCAGTTGGAGGACCGCCAAAATACAGATTAGCAATCCAAAGAAATACCCTTTGTTACTGTTGACTAAACCGCACAGAGTTTAATAACTTCGGCAACGGTATTAATATCAGAAACTATTTAGCAATAGATAGCTTATTCTCCAAGTTTTCGAGTAAATATTTCGCTTTGGTAACGATTAATGTTCGTGGGTAATTTTGGAGCCTGGGAGACTTATTGACAAGGTGGATATTCGGATCGATATTGACCTTATTTCGAGTGGGTTTGTGTTATTGAATATTGGTTTGTGCCGTTTTATAATTTAATATGTGTGGTTGATCATTTTAAGTTTGAGGATTGGGTACAATTATATAAAAAATTACAAGTACCCGTATCGTTGTTATTTATTCTTTAGTTCATTTTTGCTTCGAAAATATATTAATAACATTTTAATACATGGAACTTATTCAATTCTGTGCAGTACTTTTGTATAGTTAGGACGATTCCAGGCTATTTTTTTTTTATAATATCAATTAAGCAATGGACCGCGATAGGCTGAATGTAATAAAAATAATACTTTATTAAAAGGGTATAGATCTTACAAGACTTAAAATTTATTTTTAATATTTTTAATGAAATAAAATTACTTTAAAAATTCCATCACATATTTAACGCGATGAAATGTAGTATTAAAAGAATTTATACAAATCTCCTGTCTACCCAGCGAAACGGTATGAAGGTGATAAATTGGGGCACCGAAGCGTTTTCAACTGAGGTGCAACAAGTTAAGCCCGCCTTGGCTTTTCGAGCTTTTGTTTATTCACCGTACTTATTTAATTACACAAATGAGACACTAATTAGCGCTCATAAACTACGAGTATACTATTTCAATTAATAATCTATTTTTGTTTTTAAATTATTTGTTTTACAATTACCCCACGGACGTTTCAATGTAAAACTCTTACAAAGGTCAAAGTCGAGTATTTAAAAAGTAAAATTTAATAAAACATGTACGTACCTTTTTTTTTAATTTTCGTCCATTTGAAAAGCTCGATCGGTAACAATAGCACGTCACTGTTCACTAGTCCACATTGGAGTCGGGGTTCGCGCGATTGCGGCGGCGCGCACGTCCTGTTCACTCGGAGGCTACAATTGCACTGACTCCCGCCCTCCCGATCCCTCTCGTACCTGTAACAGGTACGCTCCCACATCCAGAACTAAGTACTACCTATTGATGGACAAATCGAATTGATTTTCGCCTGGTGCTCGATTACCGGGCACCAATTCATCATTAACATTTTCCGGCCGAAATCAAACGGTGTCTCTTGAGGCGCGTTTTAATGAAATTGTTTAGTAAGTAGACGCTGCTTGGCTATTTAAATTACTCTCGATTCTCAAGACATTTTGGGTTTAATTAGTACTAATGTTGACTTTAATTTATAAAGTTGTAGTAAAAAATCCCGCCTTACTGTAGTAATTGCGTAACAGTAAGTTGTTATTCATTACGATCTGCTGCTGTGACGTTTATTCTGTACTGAAATATTCATTACGTCTGATAACTTTCCTGCGAAAATGACAAATAAAACTGTTATGTTCTAGTTTTGCTACCTGACTGTTAGTCTCATCGATACTTATTACAATTCTTTATTTAGGATTGTTATTGGCCTACATTTATATCACTGTTTTCTATACTCTTACTTTATTTTTGATGCTTTGGCACATTGAAGCCGGATTGGAAAATAAAGGCAATGAAAACATTGTTGATCTTTTATTTATTTATTTATGCTTCTTATACAAATAATGTATAAAGGTGGCATATTGCGAACTCCATTTCGATAATAGGAACTGATCTGACTGAATGTTTTTCAGTGTGAATGCAAGTTAGAATTTTCTCGCGCTGATGGAAATCAATTATTAGCACACTATTAAAATTATTTGATATAAATTTTAAACATGACAATTCATACGCCATTCATAGCCATAAAACTTTTATAATAATAGTCGGGATAACAATTTCTATACTCCGGAGAGAAATTCGAGTTAAATCACGTACGTGAAATGTACGATTGTGCCTCCAGAGGGCGCTTTCACACATTCTTGCACAAAGTGTCATTCGCGGGAAAATCACTGCATTTTTCGACTCGTCCCGAGCGAGCTGAAATGCAAATCGTTCACATATCCAGAACGTAAAAGGAGATAGACGAATGCTTGACAGTGGAAAATATGTAAGTATGAATATTCAAAATCCGTTTTTATGGACGATGTACAAAACTATAATCCAACTAAGCTGATAGATACCGTTTGACGTATCATACTTATCAACTTTGTACAAGTGTAAGGGGACATATGTAAAACCATGGAATTGTGGGTTTATGGAAATTGTTATTGAAATAGTGTGAGTTACGTCAGTGCAAAGTTGTTTTGACTTAAAAAGTATAAAACGTCAAACGGTACCTATTAGTTTAGTTAGATAATAGCAGATAGGTCATCAGATAGGACCTAAGTAATGGCATAAACAAACTAACAACTAAACAAATTTTCAGATACATCTCACGTGACAGGCTTTGTCTAGTACGAGAGGTCTTGCAGTATTTAATGCAAACAGTTCTTTAAAACTTTTGTTAATTACATTTATTATTAAGCAGCTTATAATTTACTGAACTTTTGAACAATTTCAAATAATAATTGGAAATCTGAGATATGTGGTCAGTTTAAAAAGTGAAAGGGTGATAAAAGAAAGAATAGGCAATAAAAAACACTATAACCAAATACTGATTTTTTCACTTGAATTAGTAAGTGGTAATAACAAGGTTAAAGCTTATTCATATTGTAGAACAAACTGAAAACAGTAAAGCCACCTTTAGAGGGATTATAATGGAGCTTAAAAGTTGCGGTAGAGGCAGAAAGCTGTTTATTTATTAATGTATATAGATGAAGAATTAAAAATATTGATGTAGCTGAAAACCAGTTCCCATTTTTATATAAAGTTAAAAACATTTTTAATCGTCTTGTTGACTAAGATGTTCATCGGCAATAAGAAATTCGATATTAAATATAAGAATTGATTCTCTAAGCATTTCCACGAAGAGAGTTATATCTACTTTAAAATAAATTTGAAGATTCTTAGATAAGAAATATGATCTCGATGAAACTTTCAATATACCACGTCTATACAAACCAGATTGATATCGGACCGATCTATAAAATTCTTATAATAATCAACGAAAAATCCGAGCAGACCTTGACATTTTCGCATACAAAAATCGCGAACACAATATATTTTTTCATTCAACAAGTTATTCGGACCGAATTGTAAAGGAAAGTTCGCAGCATTAATATCTTTTATGTGAGTGGGCCAGTTGAAAAGAGTAGGTTGCACATATTTTAATGTGTAAAATCACAAGAGTAATCTGGCGTTTTTAATATCTCCCTGAGAGTGTAATGTGTTTCATTCGTTGCGACCAGATGCTACCGCTACGTGAAATATTGTCCGCAATTTGGTATCTCCGGTCGAGTCCTGCTGTTAGGGTTCCCTCTATATAATCATTTAATTTTAATTCATGCAAGTTAGTTTCCCTAATTCTTGTAATTGCTTTCTTTATAATCGACTTCGTTGTATGTATGAAAATATATTTAGATATTTATGTGGCGATATAATTAGAATCTTTATTTATTGTTGTTATATGTATTATATAGATACATAGTGAGTATAACTTTTAAAGGTTTTTTACGATACATAGCAAGAAAATTGAGCACGTAATATGTATTTAGATGCAAGAGCGATTGTATAACTAATCGAACGTATTACAATCTTGTCTGACCAATTACTAACTATTACAGTCTTACGAAGTCTATTTTATCGGGAAAACAGTCTCTTTGTTTCGTAGAAAATTGGTAAAATGCGACTTTAATTCTCCAAATGTTGGACTTATGGTCAACAACGACGAATATCATCGCTATAAATATACACAAAGATTAGTAGATATTTTATTATTATAGAGTAGATATTGAGGAATTTATACAGTAAAATATTTGAGCAAAGTATCCATAATCATGTCCAAACAAGTTCGACGGTAATTTTCTCCATGTTTTAGTGCGTGCGAATTGTATAATGCCTCGGGATAGTAGTGCCTAGTGATCGTCCTTATAAACGGCGCCGATAAGGCTGCTTGGGACGAGCAGTAGGTAGGTGACGTCACTATGCTATTTAGTTGGTTACTAAAAAGCTTGACAGAATGTCGATAGTTTAAAAATTAGTTACACGACCCTGTTCAGGTCTTATAAGATAAAAAACTGTAACTGAATTAGAGCTGTAAAATTAGAATTTTGGTTATTGGTATAGTAACATATAAAATAGATTTATTTTAACTACATCTTATGGGAACAATGAATACCGCAATAAAATATTTCATATTCTTATTATTTCCTTCTGATAAACAACCAATAATGTAGATAAGGATCAGATGATATCCAAAGTCAAACTACATCCTGGCACAAAAAAGTAATATCAATAAATAAGAGGATTTATAAAGTCATGCAATAAACAAACAAACAAAAAAGAAACGCAAACTTTATTCCCCGCATTAAGTTCGCCCCACATTTTCCTTTATTGTAAGATAACACACTTCCGAGAATACAGCACGGCGTATAGCGCGATAGACTGCAGATTCAAAAGTGAATTCTTTTGAAAATATATGTACTGGGAGTATTTCTCAAACCTACGTATTGTTTGATGAAGCGCACTTCAGTTTTCGGTAACAATCGCTGTTCGGAAACTGATCTCGACAATGTCGTGTGATTTTTCGTTGAATACATTTCACAGAATAATTAAGGCTTTGCAGAGAAAAAGTTGCTTTGACAAATTAAATTTCACTCAATATTATAATACAAAAGTTTTTTCATACTTTTACTTAACATGAAAATGAGTCGATACATCCAGACCACGCTGTCTATGCACTGGGTTTCGGCGAATTGCTGCAGAAAGCGCAAAAGAGAGACGAGTTTGATGTATACTTAATAAAATGGCAATAATTCTTGGGAGATCGATAAAGTTGCCACTACCTAGCGATGCTTTTACGTAACAACGTTAAATTTTAATATAAATGCGCCAAAACAATAAAAAACATATTTACCCACAGTGTATGTAGAGTGTAGACAGACTCGATCAGGTTATAACTTACACAAAGTAACACCTTTTTTAAGCTAATCAGATTTTACATTATTGGTCCTACTCGCTTACCTTCCAGTACAGTCGTTTCAGGTTTAAATTACATTTTAATATTGTACAGAACACATCTGTTTCATAGAGCAATCCACTTGACAATTGTAACTTTCATCCCTGTTACCGCGGGGAGTAATTTGGCTCACGTTGACGTGGACAAAATTGTAACGTCTTTTGTTTAAATTACGATTGAGTTATGAAACGCATTTGTGAAAGGTTGAAATGATTATTCATTGCCTATTAATTTTGAACTTTCCGCATTTACTTGTATACTGTGAACTCAAATATTATTTGTTTTTATACGAGTGTCTGAGCTACGGTAGATGTTTCTTGGTAAATTATAAATATTATGATCCCTTCATTGTTATGTGAAGAACAAGTTTTTCAATTTAATTTTCGATTCTTGGAAATCCAACCAGCAGGCACATTATTTACAAGTATGGTAGCAATTAACTCAATAATTGTTTCAATAATATCTGTTTCATTTATTTGGTCCCACAAAAGATACAAAAAGTTTATACATGCACTAGACCCCACATTAGGATTCCCTGTGTTGTAAATCGCAAATACAAAACGGAATATCCACAATTTTTAAAGTACTCCCAGTAAAAAAACTCTAAAGAACATCATTATTTAGGTATGTATGTTCCTTTCACCACACTTTAGAGAAACTGGCTCCCTTCACACGGAAACTGTAAAGCGCATATGTGTACGCTGATAAATTTTCAACATGCTGCAGTCAACGATATTAATAAAGGTGCAATCACACGTCACGTTGCATTTACACACGTGATTAGGAATAGTTCGTTTGATATTGTTTTATATGAACTCACGCCTTTTTCCCAGAAAGGGCAGGCAGAGGCTCTACCAGACCTCATTTTGCCTTATGTGTTCCATCCCACGATGTGATAGGGGGCAAGACTAGCATGGAAAACGAGGATGCCGTTCGCCAGATGGTAAGCGATACGACCGCTCATATTATGGGAGTCGCCGCCTGAGTTGATTGTACCGCAATACTATTTCTCCAACCAAACAGCTGTTGTGTACCGGTTTGAAGGATATTGTACCAGAACTTCTATTGGACATATTGGAATACCAAGCACTGCTTTAAAATTCATGGTATTGTTTGGTATTGCTACTATCTGTGAGCGGTTGTATTGCTTACCATCAGGCGAACGTCATGCTAGTCTCGCCATTCACCACCATAAAAAAATATTTAAGATCAAAAATTACGAAGTAGTCTTCAAAAAGAAAATATATTTAATGATCAATTTGTCTTCCCTGATCTAATTACTTTCCGAGATTAAAAATTAAATCAGATTACTAAATGCCGATTAAATTATGTACGTTTTTAATTAAAATCATTTCTTTGGAAGATGTTCAGAAGTAAATTTCAATCGGAAATTAAATTTCTTTTAGTGATGTTTTGAAAACTGCTGGCTGCTTTTAATTAAATGTGCAAATACTTTTTAAATATTATGTGTATGATTAATAATATTATTGTTGTATTAATTTTGTTACAAAAAATCGTTCTTTAGTCTTGATAACCACATGTCATAGTAATTACCAGTGATTAACCCAACAAAACGCTGGTTTATTTAATTAACTTTTTTTTTAAATAAATAAAACATAAAACTAAATAAAACATAAATAAAACTATAATTTATTTATTTATTGTAGCAACGAATAAGCATCTCTTCCCATATTGAACATGTTAAAGTAAATTTAAATGGGCCAAAAGCGTATTCCACTTAATCGACAGTTGAAAAGTGTACGTTCCATTTTACGCAGAAACATAAAAGTTTAACACCGTGCATGTGTCGCTGGCAACTTAAATTCACCGATGAAAACCTTATTACCGCTCATGAACCTTTGCAGTACCAGAGGACCAGCACAACAAAGTCACTGCTTAACTTAAAGAGAGCCCTGTCTTTTAGCATCGAATGAAGAAAGACAGGTCATAGCATTCAGGAAACACTGTCCTGATATTTCTTAAGATGATCCAAATTATGTAATTATTGTTAAGAATTAAATACAGCAAACAAGAAATAAAGTAGCCAGTATGGGACTCTCGTCAATTTCTTTGTGGTCGAGAAAACTAAAACCCTGCCGTGCCTTCGTTTTTGCTTTAAAAACGCAGGCGAACGAAGGCGGTCGCCTGGCTACTCGCGAGTTTGCTCAGTTGAGCAGTGAGTAGAACAGCGATGTTCAGATTGCCTCGCGAGGCAAACCCGTCTCCACACAGCGAGGCTGTCTGTACCCTGTCGATACCCGGCTAATGACTTATTCTCAGCGCCGTAAACTTACGGCTGAATAAAGCTGATTAAATGCGAAGATTCTATTTATACGCTATTATAAAATAAACGTATTCAATCATTTTCTTAGTCCATACTTAATTGGCAGCTGTTCTGAATCAATGGAAATTATATTGCTTATGATTTTAGGATCACCCGCTTGTCTGATGTCAACCCTTCCGAGAAAATCAAGTTAACGCTGCAGAAATAAAAATATTGGTGTAAAATAACACACGGAAAACACACATTAAGTTGATTAACGAGAATGTGAAGATAAATAGGTTGGAACGTCGGAAAAACTTTGCTAACTAATGGATAAGCAACTTCGTTGTGGTTTAGTTTAAAGTGATTGTTTAACGCGTCCAACTATTCTTACTGGAAAATAAAATCGTTTAAGTCGAGAAATAATATTATTTGCTGGTTTTTGTCGGGACAAGTTGGAGAACTTGGTTAAGGTTGCAGTAGGTCGTTGAATGCAGGCCGCTTTTAACACGTCAATGTGGAAGTCATTGAGGGAGGCTTATCTTCAGCAAATGACTTCCTATGGCTTAAGAGAGAGAAATAGAAGGTGTGTTTTTGCACTGAACATCTGACGAATCATAGATGCAATATCAGCTTTTAATGATGGATGAAATAGGCTGTCTTGATGAATAAATTGTACTACGGTACGATTAGAACACTGAGGTCTCGGATTCAAATCCCAGGTCGGACTAATTCATATTAGTATTTGAACTCATTATTAGCCTGCAGTAACAGATATATGAAATATAGCCCGATATGGCTATAGGCTCGCCACCTTGGGACTGAATACACAAGGAGAAAGTAGATGTCCTGGTAGAATCCCTGCTACCTATCACATCGTGGCATGGAACACACAAGGCGACACGTGGGTACCTTTGTAGCATCTCTGCCTACCCCTGCAGGAATATAGGCTTGAGTTGATGTAGGTATATATTAAACTAGCGGTCAGGCCAGGCTCCGCCCGGGTGCATACACGTTTTAAAATGGCGGTCAAAATGTTTAATTCTGACTATCAGTTTAGAGTATCGACCAATCGGACCACGAAAAACGAACAAAATGTCCTCGTATTTGCTAGAAATATCACTACTGCTTTCCTTCTATAGGTCATAGCGTGATGATATAGCCTATAGCCTTCCTCGATAAATGGACTACCCATCACTGAAAGAATCATTCAAATCGGACCAGTACTTCCAGAGATTGGCGCGTTCAAACCAAAAAAACAAACAAACAAACAAACTCTGCAGCTTTATAATATTAGTATAGATTGAACATAAACAAAAAATATTCTCTTGCATTTTTACTGACCGAATCAAACGTAATAACAGACCCAGACTTTACATCGATGTTACACCACACTATTCAAAATGGGTCAATAAAGCTATTGAAAAGAATGCCTGCAGTGTGGTTTCAGCACTTACAATGCTCTAACATGATATTAAACGTGAATCTGAATTGTTGACCTCAATACTATAACGTGTAGGATTGAGTTGAAGTTTTAATTATTTTTTTTGTATTTTATTGTGAATAATATCTGCAAGTGCGTGATGGCCTGTTGATAACGGACCAGACGCGAGTACCAATATATTCACGGTGGACGTGGGTTCAAATCCCAGGACACATCTATGACTTTTTGAAAGTCGTAGATGTGTCCTGTGTATTGATAGTCAAACATAATTGTGAAAGAAAAAATCGTGAGGAGGCAGATGTGCGTTCCGTCCCACGATGTGCTAGGGGGCGAGCCTATCGCCATATCGGGCATAAATTCCGGACTCCAGGCAGATATTGAATAGGAAAATCCGATATCACTGCCCGACCCGGGATTTAAACCCCAGTCCTCGGCTTTGCAGTCATACCGGTCATTATTATATAATAACCGGATTATTATAAGTAGCCTTTACAATATCCTGTAGAACCATTCCTCAACTATTCTATCAACAAGATTCGAATTTCTTAGGCCAATAACCTTTAAAACCGACAAATCGGAAAAAATCATGCCATTTTTTCAATCGCTGATACAATGTGAACGCATAAGGCTCTGTCAGGTAAGTGTTACGTATAAGCATATTGTTTACAGTTGCTTTATCTAGTGACACGAATATATTACGGAGCGGATGGTACTAGTATGTAACGCAAGCGTGAACACTTGTGTACGCAGAGATAGCGAATGAACAGAAGTATTAAGCGTAGTTGAAAGTTTAATACTGAAGTGTTTATTATGAATTTATAATTTAACAGCCTCCGTGGTGCAGTTGGTTAGATGCCAGCTGTGAAACGAGTGGCAGCGGGTTCGACCCCCCATCATATTAAATGTTTGTGTGAACAACAGGTATTTGTTTCAGGTTTGGATGCTTGTGAGATCGAAGTCTCCCGTACATTATGTGACTGTTGGGTGTATTTATTTATCTCTCCAGCCCTGGTTTACCACAAAATTACCTTCTTCGTCGTCTTCTTGCAACTTTTTATTACCGCCTATCTTAGTTTTCATAACTTTGGTAACCAAGAAGTCCCGTATTTGTACGAGGTTCATAAAAGGAGCAGTTGCGCAATGCCTAGCGCATTTCTTAAAATACTCTAATGACTTATTCTTCTTCCTGTAGGTCCTTTGAACAATTAATAAAGATTGGTAGACAGCTCACTGTGCAGCATTCTGTCTTCTAGCGTTTGAGATTTTAAATATTTAATCACCACTCGCAATGCCTATCCCCCTCTAGACTTAAAACTAACGAAGCCTAAAGGCCAATTTCGCAAGAAATAATGTACTTCTAACAAGTGTTTTCCACGAAGTTTTCTCCAAATTAAATAATACTCCAAACAGCGCTTCCAGCAACCATTTCTCCTTGGAGAGCTTACGTGGAAAGAGGAGAGGGGGGAACCTCGGTCGCTTCAGCTGTTGCATGCGGCGTACGTGCAACTTTAAACGATTTTAAGTATAGATAATTGTTATACAGGCTCAGATAGCGTCGGTGCATTGTTGAACTATGTAATTACGTTAGCACCGCACTGGATTTTATAATATCGCAATTTATTGTTTGCTCAGGGTTTTTGAACTTGTTTTAGCTTGGCGTGGTTTAGATTCTTTTTACTATGCTATGAGGGGATTATTTATGTAAGTTTTTATATTATTTTAACTTATAACGGTTTCTTAGATTTACGCGAATGTTACACATTGAAATAAAATGTAAAAATTAAACCGAATTCGCGATTAAATCTGCAAATAAAAGTTTTATCTCAATGTTATTTTAACCCTTTTGCATGTTGTATTATTTTTTATTTGTCAATGAGGTGTATCTTTTTTAATTTGACTTATTGTTTGTTGGAAAACGTTTTTGATCTTTTTTTGTTTAGTAAATCAGAAGTCCTTGCAATTAAAAATGTTCGAAATAGGGTGATCTAGACAAAAGTAATGAGGAAGGACTCTACAGCTCATTTGTTAAGACATATAGATAATGAGAATGGGAAAAGGAAGAATAATACATCAGGAAACAATATCAGATTAAGGCTACTTCCTAACTAACATGAGCATAATCAAGATCAAGGAAATTATAACACACAAGGTAAATAGCAAAGTTTCACTGATACCGAAAAAGTAATTTTTGAGAAGGAGATAGTTCATTTTAGACTGAGAGAGTCCATTTGGATGTAGTGTAAATACCAATAATTTGCTAGATATCCGAGACTTCAAGACTCCAAGACTCTCAAGATCCAAGACTCTACCTTCCCTTTTTTCGATCTCGTGCCCCACCCTTTTTAATGGGCCGGCAAAACATCCATGATTCAAGCGTTATGGAAGTTCATGGGCATCAGCAATCACTTACCATCAGGTGACCTGTTTGCTCTTAAGCCGATGCAATTACAAAAATACAAGTTTAAACTCCGCCAACCCGCACTAGGCCGGCGTGGTGCACTATATGGCCAAACCACCTTCAATTATATTCTCGATTTTTGAGTAGGCCCGTGCCCTGCAGTGGGAAGTATATAGGCTGATACATGCAGTTTAATATATTTAAGGATAATAGAGGGAGAACTACAGACGAATAAAAAAAAAAGAATATTTAGTTTCAAATACTTCGTACGATATTCCCGGTACAGTAAAGGCAGTACAAACTAGCTCAAGGACTGTTCTCACAAGACTGCAAGTAGATAACAAAGGCTGACTGGAACTAAGTTAGGATATCACGGAACACTTACGGCATATCGTTCCCTAAGTTCCTCTACGGCGGTTGCTGCTAATTTCAAGCACCTACACTATACATTTCTATAACGCTAAAATAGTTAGTATGCGTTTATTTACGCCTTTATTCATAGAAAGTTTTAAAACCTATTTTAGTTATCGAATGTTATGTCTTTTTCGGTCGAGCTGAATTTAAAAGTCATTCGAAAGGGACGCAACATTCAATAAGTACAACAGGTTTTCAATGAATAAGGATGAAAGTGTTCAAAAACCATTAATACTAAATTCTAGTTTTATCGTGACAATATAAAAAAGTATTTTTTTGGAACTCTGTGGCAACAAAAATCCACAATTGTTTATAATACTGAATGCAAATTTTCTGATTATCCTCTAAAGATAATCATTTAGAATTGTGCTTAAAAAAATCTCTTACAATTGTACAAACAATAAACGCACCCACTACCCACTGAAAATCCCTTTCTGTGTATTACGAACGTCATAAACAATTCTACGAATGTAAATGAGCAAGCAGACCTTACTAAACCTAAAAATGGTAATATGGAAATAGCACATTTCCGTCTATCTAAAATCCTAGCAAGTCATTGTACACACGCCTCCTCGTTTGAACAGTCCGGAACATAGCGAAAAATCGTTGAAACTAATTAAAGACTTACACAAACTAACGACTTTTAGCGGCGATCGGCGATTTTATCATTTTTAGGAAGCTTGATACCGTGACTGAAAACTTTATTCACACATGTACATATTATACAATAATTGCGGTGATTTAGACGCTCTTAGCAGCAATATTGTTTAATTTTTTGTACAAATGATGAAATTTTATCGCTAAACAATTCATCTTAGACAGAGTCCTTAAAAAGCGCGATTTTTATATCCCGGTCAAAAAAAAATACCAGTTTTGTATTGCGGGCATCCGAAATGGAGACAGACTTTTCGGCCTCACAAATATTCAGACCCCGAATAATTAACTATTTAACTAAAAACATTTTTCTCGGTGCGGGGATCGAAGATACGGCTTCCTATTTCACTGATAGCCTCTTACCAACTGCGTCAAGGAGGCTGTCATTTATATCATAATCACGACTGATAACTATATTCGTGCAGTCGCAAAATCGTTGAACGCTGATGCTAAAAATCGCTAGTTTGTGCCAACCCTAAGAGACATCTCGATGAGCTATTTAAAACAAATATTCTACATTAAACAATATAGCTAGGATGCGAAGAGGGTTATCATCAAATTGTAATCGCTTTGTTGTGCTCACAAAAGACTGATTGTAATACTTACATATTATTATTTTCAGTATTAAGCAAGCTTTGGGTAAATTATGATATCCCATTGTGGCCGTCTTTCAATTGCCTCTTAATACTATCAAAATGTGGGAAGTTCCCAACTATAATACATAAACGTAGTGCATGTGCACGTGGCATAGGTATATGGACATTATTTCTCCTCGCGGACATTGCTATAACGCATCGAGTAGGCGGTTTATCTTTACGCTAAATATTATACCGGGTATATGTAGACTGCATCTGCAAACGAAGAGACGACTTCAAACACAATGCAACTTAAAATCTTGCAAAAACGCAAATTTTTTTCTATTGTCGTATTTGGGTGGTAAATACATACAGTTTTCTCTAAAATAATAATGTACGCCGTTTTATTTTTAAATACTATGGTACACAAGGGTTGAAATTATTATTGATGATGATTGATCAAAACTGATGGATTTACCACCCAAAACAATGATATTTAAAACATAACAACACATATTTTGTAAGGTAGACTTGTCAACTTAGAAAGTGAAATTAGGGACTAAAACAACAAAACAGTTAACAATTAATCATTGTTATATCAATTTCAAGTCATAGAATTTGATTACGTAAAGTGATTTGTAAATCGAATATAACAATTTCAAATAATTATTTTTATTGCCTTTCATATTTTTATTGAAATATAAAGAAATCCTTGAATTATTAATTATATAAACTACACTATTACATCGTTTAATTCAATCCTTTTGTTTTTCTCACAAGAAAAAGATTGAGAAAAGTCAATTTTCCGTATAGTCAGCTTTCAAAACAATATCACTAAATGTTGAAACCGGCTGTAAATAAAACAATATATGAAACCCTTTAACCAAGGATCGTAAAATTTTTATCGTTTCCTATAAGACGGAATTTTGCGGCTTGCAATGTCAGGAAATCTGAGGTTTTCAAATAAAATTGCGATTAGTTTTCTAGTGAATTATATTATGCTGTCATCATTAAATCATGATTACATAATTTTAATCGTGTTGTGTGTTTATATTTGTGTTAAAAGCAATCTTAATTTAAAGGAAACAATTTTATGGAAAATTTTATGAAAAAGTCAATCAGGCGATTTGTAGTCGTTGGTTTAAATTAAATTTTTAATAAGCTAATGGCATTAAAATGTATTAGGATTTAGGACCCATATAAATGATATAAATACTGAGTTAAGTAATAGGTTTTCGATATATTTTGTTAAGCACTCAAAAGTTTTCTTTAAACATATAAACCTCGTCCTTTTTTTTTCTTATTTAATAAAAAGAACTTCCAGCCCAAACATTATCCTCGACGTAATACCAAAATACACATTTGTAATAAAACACTCCAGATATTAAACAGAACGACTCGTATTAAGTTTCAAAAACAAAACCATCTATTTATAAACAGTACAATTTCCACCCAAAATAAACAATATACGATGTAATGTAGTACAAGCCAACGTGAATATTTTATATTCCATTGTTCTGAAATACAAATATTTAAACAGAAAAGCTGCTTTAAACAAAGCCCTCATTCATTTCATACGGGTCTGTTTTTGACTGTAACCATGAGTGTCGGAGTTTGGAAAAATGCACAGGAATGAGGAGCAATTAGTGATATTTTAACGAAAATATAGCGGTATTTTTAAATTATCTACTGAGAAATAGTCTATATCAGTGCATAGGTGTATGTTTATTTCTATGAGTAAGATTAGGCTTTAATCCAAAACTTCGGTCAAGATTTGTCCTCATTTGGTGCAGTTGGTTAGATGCTGGCTGAGAGGCTGCGAGTTCGATCCCCGCACCGAGACGAATATTTATGAGATCCATTGGTATTTGTTTCAGGCCTGGGTGTTTGTGAGACCGAAAAGTCTCTCGTTATTCCTGATACCCACGACACAAGACTCCATCTTAATATAGGGTCAGGACCATAAATGTGACTGTTGGGTGTATTTATTTATTTAATTGTAGAATTTGAGGGTTGGTATAATATTCAGACGAAGACAGGCTATGAGGTAGAAGCAAAGCTTCTGACATAAGATATTCAATGTAATTCCGTCTGTAGAATCATAAGACCGTGTAATAGCGAGTCTGTATATTGTAAATTTCTGTACTTCATGCTCAATATAAATACGTATGTGACATATTCATATCTTTATTCGTAATAAGGGTTCGTTTTTATGCGAAAGAATCATGCAGTTAAAAAAATATATTGAATTTTTACCTTTTTTTTTTTTTTTATTGCAGTGAATGGCGAGACGAGCATGCCGTTCGCCTGATGGTAAGCGATACGACCGCTCATGAACAGTAGCAAAACCAAACAACACCTTGAATTACTAAGCAATGCTTGGCATTCCACTGCGCTCGCCATCCTGAGACATAAGATGTTAAGTCTCAATATGTCCAGTTGTTAGCTAAGCTCTAAGCTTCTTAGTTATGTTACCAGCTGTCGAGTGGTGTTGTAACAATGTAATAAGCAATCAATGCATCAGGCGAACGACATTCTAGTCTCGCCATTCATAGCAATAAAAAAAAGGCTTCTGAAACAAAAAAAATACTATCATGATGATCATGATCACACAACCAGATGTCTGAAGCTTGAGGAACAATCTTGTACATACACATAATAGTTACTAGTCCGCTGAGACAAATATCTATTTTATTACATCTAGACTAGTAGTATAAAGAAGAAAGTTTTGATTGTTTTTGCATTGAATAGCCTCTACAACGACGGGCCGATTTGAAAAATTCTTTGACCATTAGAATCCTACATTATTACACAGGTTATTATATACAGGGTATATCAAGACTGTTACCGAAAACGAAGCCGGGTGGTAGTTTAAGCGACTTCAAGACACAATGCAACAGAAAATGTTGGAAAAAAAGCGCCATTTGTTTTTTTGTTATATTTTTATATCGTCGTATTTGGCTGGCAGATACATTTTTTCCTAAAATGATAGTGAATACTCATTTATTTATTAAGACTCTAAAGTATAAAAGAGTTTAAATTATTATTTTACCAAAATCTATCGATTTACCATCCATAAATGACGATATCAAAAACATGATAAAAAAATTGACGCGTTTCTTTGCAAAATTTTCAGTTACATTGTGTTTCTAGTCACTAAAACTACCACCCGGCTTCGTTTTCGGTAGCAGTCTTGAGATACCCGGTATAAACAAATATTCTCTAGGACCAGGAAAAAATATTTGTAAATGAAATAGGTGTATGTCTCGTTGAACGAAACTACATGAAATGTTTGATGTGCTTGTCAGTACTCTATATATAGTAATAACATAAAATGTTGGTCTCGACATCATGAGTCTGAAAAGTCTGCAATTTCTATCTGAATTTATCATGATATAATGTTAGGAGCGAGTATATCTCGTTTAATTAACTTATGTTGTAATTTATTCCACATTTTCCGTCTCGTCGCCAAAAGTTGTGTTTGCCTTACGCTCGGTTTACATTTAACTGGGTAACTGTGTGCGGTATCATTAAGCTCCTCGACTCCTAATAATGTTTGTACGCAGATTGTTAACACAAATGCTTCGAGACAAAGCTACGCAGACGCTGCCATCTTACGAATCAAGAGGCATAAGTTTAGGTATATATAACGTGACCATACGTCCCGATTTGGGCGGGACAGTCCCGCTTTCAGGAAGTTTGTCCCGGTGTCCCCAGCAAGGCCTACATAGTCCCGCTTTTACAAACAGACTGTTGGGTCAAATTATTCCAACACTTTCGTAAAAAACAATCTTGATTTAAAAAACTTTTCCACAATTATTGTGTATGATAAGTGTCTGCCTAGAAGTCACGCCACTACTGGGGCTTATAAATCGTACCTAACTAACTATTTTGTGTTTAGAGCTACGATTATTTTTTGTAATTCAATCTTCTTTATTAAAAACTTATAAAACACCAAAAACTTTTTATTATTATTTAATTCCACAGATGTCCCGCTCTGGCACAAAAAATAAATGGTCACGTTAGGTATATACCATGTAGATATTTTTAGATTGAAAACAATTATATGCTTGTTACTCGTAACAAAGAAATGTACTCGTACATCTGATCCTTCTGCATTATAAAATATATTGTTGGAATACAATTTTAATTTAATTGAAAGACGATAAGATAAATTAAGAATATATTGTGAACATTATCGTATGCACTATGTAATTATTGAAACACATTGTGATAGGAACCTAATGAAAGAAATGCGTTTTCATCCACGAATAAGAATGATTTTAAACCAAAATTATAGGGTATTTGGAAACCACGAAAAAATGCAATTGGCCTAACTTTATGTATGCGATATTTAGATAAGCTTAATAATAAGGTATTTTATATAAACACAAAATTGTTATTATTCTGCAAACAAATAACACTATTGAAACACAAACTTGTCAAGACATAGCCAAGCGTATCCAATACTTAGGACTTAGAGCTCATTGCGCGCTTGCTCAAATTCACATCGTTTGCTTGTCGCCGGGAAACTTCTACGGTTCCGGCAGCAATCACGAAACTTGCACAATGTGTCCCAACTTGTGCGGGGGACTAAAAATATCATCATTAAATTTAACTATTAGGAAACGACATTTAGTATTGAATAAGTTTTGATATTGAGCAAGCTTGAGGAAATATAATCTTTTGGCTTCGTTTCGAAATCAGAAGTACAGAAACTAAATATGAAAAGTCCAGTTGAATATAGATTTGGTATTTCTTTTTTGTTGAGTTTCCAATGCAAATCACTCATATTTTGCCTGAAATTGGATTTATTTTTGATAGAATAGAAATGGAGGCGAATAATAAAATATATTAATTTTTTTTCAATCATAGGGTTTATCAAAGACTAGCAGTCCGGCCCGGCTCCGCTCGGGTGAAGATATGCATTTCAAAAGGGAACCAAAATGTTCAATTCCGACTATATCAATTTAGAATATCAACCAATCAGACCACAACACACGAATGAAATTCCTCGTATTTGCTAGATTTTCCACTACTGCTTCTCTCCAATATATCATAGCGTGATGATAAATAAATAATACACCCAACAGTCACATACATAGACCTGACCCCAATTTAATTTAATTGACATTAAGATCAATTAAGGCTTGTGTCGTGGGTATCAGAAAATACGTGAAATTTTTTCGGTCTTAAAAACAACCAGACCCGAGACAAATATTTGTACATACAAATCAAAATTTTCTTTCTTTTCATATAGTTTATAGCATTCCTCGATAAATGACCTATTTAACACAAAAATTTTTTTTTCAAATCGAACCAGTAGTTCCTGAGATTAGAGGTAACAAACAAACAAAAAATTCTTATATCTATCTAAAAATATGTATATGAGTTAATGTACTGACAAGCTAAATAGAGTCACATGCGCTATATTATTTTCATTTCGTCGTCCTATTCCGTACGATTTAAATAGGATGAACTAGGGCTTGTACATATTTGTCGAAACGAGAATATGTGCAAGCCGGCATTTTGTCTAAAATCTTCACATATTTTGAATAATCCCGGAGCTTCCATTCGAAAGAGAATAAATGTAAAGTAAATACTCTACATTTTTAGCTCTATTTTCGCAGTAAATAGTTTGTAAAGAATGACTGCAATCTCTTGTTTCATAAGATTATTTGATGTAGGTAGTCTATTTACCTAGTACCTCCCACGCAAACTATGACAGAACATCGGTTTGCCATCACACTTGGTCCCTCCTTGCTATAATCCTGGGTCCTTCCGCCGGAGCGTAAAGAGGCATCTTAGCGAGCGGGCATAATTGTGTCGAGTGGCTTGAGACCGCCGTCTGATGCCATTCGATACTTTATTTGGAGGCACTCACACTTACCATCAGGTGCACTGCAATCACTGTGCCGAGCCAGAAAAAAAAAAACAGACTGGTGATTAGGCTCTCATATGTGAGAGGCCGCCTGGATAGGTACCACTGAAATGTCTATTTCTCCCGCCAAACAGCAGTGGAAATGCACTGTAGAGTTTCGGTTTGAAGAAAATTGTAGCCAGAGTAACTACTGGACATATGGAGACTTAACATCTTTTGTCTCAGGATGGCGCGCGCAGTGGAATGCCAAGCATCGCTTTATAATTCAAGGTGTTGTTTGGTTTTGCTACTGTTCATGAGCCGTTGTATCGCTTACCATCATGCGAACAGCATGCTCGTATCGCCATTCATAGCAATAAAAAAAACCGTGGCCACTTGGTTAACAACCGTCTTATGAACCAGTTGCGTAAACGGGGGCTATCTTAGGGCATCCTTCTATCACACAATATCTTACTACAATAGGTACATAAGTTTATCGCCTATCTGCATGAAGGACAGGGCAGTTATTGTCCCCGCTCCATTTACATATTCTTTCGCTCGGCAGCTTGTAGCGTCATATTTAATTCACTGACGTCCGTTCTTGACATTCTCAAGACAGAGGGGGCAGCCCTACAAAGCGTTTTATAAATACTTGTGTGACTTCTGAGGAGAGTGGAATAGTAGGTAAATAATGTTTCTTTATCATTGAATTTGGACATTTTCTCATCTTCTCAATCTTATCCCACAACTAATAAATATATATTAAATACGCCCAACAAGACACAAACATAGTCTTCATCGACACTAAGATCGAGTATTGCGTTATGGGAATAAAAAAATACGAAAGACGTTTTGATCACACAAACACCCAGTCCTGAAATAAATGTCTGTGGATCACACAATTATTTGTTTCGCTTCGAGAATCGAAGCTGCGGTCCCATGCTTCACAATCGGTGTCTGATTAACTGCGCCACGGAGGCTGTCTGTCACACTTGACGATATTGATGCGACACAAAGGAGAATTACCCATTTCACTACGAAACTTAGTATCGTGCGAAGATTTTCCCTTCGACGAAACTTACTTTTTTTGTAGGGTAAAAATTTTATTTTCAATAAATATAAACGTAATTGCGACCCAGGCGCGGAGTTCTTGGAGGAATAAATTTGAAGTCCGAGATTATTTTTTTTTTTACATAATTTTATAAAAATCTGTCGCCCGGGATAAAACAGGAATACGTTTAAGGGCAAACCATAAAAAATGCTATAATGAATTTTAAGCAGTATCGGTATCGGTATCTACGTTATTTATTACCGATATTATGAATGGGCATGCTCCTTTTCATCGATGTTAGAAAATGATTTGACTCATAATATTATAATCGCACTTTAAAACAGCCATTACGGGAATAGGCCCTTTATACCACAATGGCTTAATGCGGGTTAATAGACTTCACATACCATTAAAATTCTTGTGGGGAAACCTCTGAGGTATGCAGGTATGTTCATAATGTTTTCCTTTACCAATCAAGCGACAATTTACTAAGATGAATTTAGATTATATATTTTATATTACTGTTTTTTTTCTCACATAGCGGAGTCTTTGTCGGTCGAAAATCCGCTAAACTAGATGCGTCAATATATTGTACTAGCGGTCGGGCCCGGCTCTGCCCGGGTGCATACACGTTTTAAAATGGCGGTCAAAATGTTTAATTCTGATTATCAGTTTAGAATATCGACTAATCGGACCACGAAAAACGAACAAAATTTCCTCGTATTTGCTAGAAATATCACTACTGCTTTCCTCCTATAGGTCATAGCGTGATTATATATAGTTTTCCTCGATAAATTGACTACCCAACACTGAAAGAATCATTCAAATCGGACCAGTAGTTCCAGAGATTATCGCGTTCAAACAAACAAACAAACTTTGCAGCTTTGTAATATTGGTATAGATGTGGTAACTGAAATTAAACATAGACAGCGAAACGTCAGCATCAAAACACTAGATTGTCTTCATAGAAGTTATGTGAGACAATGATCATAGGTCCAGAATGGTAGCAACGTGACGAGAGAAAATGGCAAAGATTGAGCAACAAAGCCTCGAACAAAGCATACATTGTCACTGGCTGAGTAACACTAGGTACACAAAAACTTCTATATATAACTCATTCGATAAATAATTTGAACATTCAACATGAAACCTTCATTTCCGTTCGTATTAAACCCCTGATTAATTAACCTAATTAGAGCAATATGCAATCACAGATTATATCCGAAATCGTATAGGATGCGAGCAATTACGTAAATTAGCTATCAAATCGGTTTGCGATTGAAAAACTTAAGCATACAGGTAGACGCGTTAGCAAGTGTGAAGGATTAATTTATGTCGTTAATGCTTATGGAATTTGTATGATATTATTGGCAGAAATTATTTCTGAAATGTTAATGGCGAATTTCAGTACAATTAATCAAATAGATCGAAATTTCGACAGCTTCCGTGGCGCAGTTGGTTAGACGCCGGTTGTGGAACATGAAGCCGCGGGTTCAATCCCCGCACCGAGATAAATATTTGTATAATCCACAGATATTTGTTTCGGGTCTGAGTGTTTGTGAGACCGCAAAGTCTCTCATAGTTTTTGATGCCATGACACAAGACTCGATCCCAGTGTGGGGTCAGGACTATGTATGTAACTGTTGGGTATATTTATTTATTGATATATTGTATTACATATTTTACACCCAACTAAATAATTCACAGTTTCCTATGACCTCCATCTAAAGTTCATCAATAATCGTCTATTTATCTTTAAATAATGTAATAATTCTTTTCTTCAATTCCTCTGTACATATAATTGCTTTATCCACTCCTCTTGATTGTAATTATTACGCCAGCCAGATAAGTTACTGTCTGTCGGAAGGCGATTATATCACCAGTCGAGTCGTCGACAATCCTGCCGACCTATTTTAAACTCAAGATGTACAATGATGCCGGGAAACGATCCTTTTCTTTAAACCAATGTGGTGGGCTTTTAAAGTAAAATAAAATATATTTTTTATTGCCATGAATGGTGTGTGCGTGGTGGCCTGTTGGTAAACGGACCAGACGCGGCTGCCAACATGTTCACGGTGGTCCCGGGTTCAAATCCCAGGGCACACATCTGACTTTTCGGAGTCATTGATAGTCAATCACCACGCACTAAAACGGTGAAGGAAAACATCGTGGGGAAAACCTGCATACCATAGCGGTTTAGAAGAATTTCTATGGTATGTAAGTCCGCCAACCTGCACTAGGCCAGCGTGGTGGACTATATGGCCTAACCACTCTCAATCGTACTGTCGATTGTAGAGTAGGCCCGTGCCCTGCAGTGGGACGTATATGGGCTGATACAGAAACAGTGAATGGCGAGACGAGCATGCCATTCGCCTGATGGTAAGCAGTACGACCGCTCAAGGACAGTAGAAAAACCAAACAATACCATGAATTACCAAGCAATGCATGGCATTTCACTGCGTTTGCGATCCTGAGGTCTCTGTATGTCCTAGTTACTCCGGCTACAATGTCCTTCAAACCGGGACACAATAGTGCATTTGCACTGCTCCTGTACCAAAGCGGCTTCTCGCATATGGGAGGCCTGCCACCAGGAATGCAATGGTATGCAAGGGTTTAAATGATTAATTTAACAAAACTATGTATTTACCACCCAACGACGACGATATTTAAAAATTGTAAAAAAAGTCGTCATATTGATTTTTTTATTTATATAGTATCTGTAGTCACTAAAACTACCACCTGGCTTCGTTGCCGGTCGCAGTCTTGATAAGCCCCGCGTAAGTACATACTTCATTAAGACGTTTCGCATTTTATTTTCCTTCTTCGTTGTATTATTGAATAGAAAAGTTCAATATTACTTTGCACCACTCGGAATTAGAACCCGAGACCTCATCTTTGCAATCATATCGTAGTACAACAGTTACTGCGTCACCGATGCAGTCTTATTTAATTGTATCAGTCCATATACGTCCCACTGCAGGGCACGGGTCTCCTCTTCAATCGAGAGTACGATTGAGAGTGTTGAGGCCATAATATAGTCCACGCTGGCCTAGTGCGGGTTGGCAGACTCTACATACCATAGAGATTCTTACAAATTCGCTATGATATGCAGGTTTCTTCATGATGTTGTCCTTCGCCGTTAAAGTGCGTGGTGATTAACTATCAATACCTACATGACTTCGAAAAGTCAGAAGTGTGCCCTGGGATTCGAACTCGCAACAACCGTGAACGTTGGCACCCGCGTTTCGTCCGTTTACCAACAGGCCACGATGCATTTGTAGTCTCACTTATATTATACCTAAATTCTTAACCCGTCAATATAATAACTAGTTTATACTTTATTGTAATTTGTAACGAGTACCTACGTAGCCGACCCGGCAACGGCAGCGACCAACAAAAGGAAGTTCGGTGCACTGTCCCCTAACTTTCAGCTGTTTCTAACGAATCTATTAGCGAACAAACTTCGTCCTGCGTATAATGAATCTGCGCTTGTATTTAATGAAAACTTTACCCTTTTTATACGTAGTTGGTAGTTTAATTAAACACAAACAAGATTTTTTATTTATCTTTTCTTATTTAAGCCAGTGGTAAAATATTAATATCGGCAGCGATTATTTTACAGGGCGATGAAATTTATTTACAAACAACAGGCTTATTTCAGTCAGAATACGGGAGCATCACACACGATGGCTTATTGATGGGAAGCTTGTCATATAGGCCCACACAATGGTGCCGTTTTTCGAGTTTAGCTTTGGTTAAATTGGTTTCGAGCATGCATACATTAAATAAATAAATAGACCCTACAATCACTTACATAGACCTGACCCCAGACTAAGACAGAGTCTTGTTATATTGGTATCAGAACGCACGAGAGAATTTTCGGTCTCACAAACACCCAGACCCGAAATTAATTCCTGTAATTCACATTAATATTTGTTTTAGTACGGAGATCGAACTCACGGCCTCTCCTTTCACAACTGGCATCTAACCAACTTCTCTACGGAAGCAATCCCATAAGTATTACATTGATCGTATATTGACGACCCGTGGGAGAAACCCTACAAGATACTCTCAAAGATATAATAACAACAAGGAATATTTAATCTCACAACATTTGACGCCCTTCGTCGTACAGTTGGTTAGACGCTGGCAGTGACACGATTGGTCGCGAGTTCGATTGCCGCACCGGGACAAATGTTAGTGAGGCCAACAAATATTTGTCTCGAGTCTGGGTTATGTGAGACCGAAAAGTCCCTCTTAGTTTCTGATACCCACGACACAAGACTCGATCTTAGGGTGGGGTCAGGACTATGTATGTTACTGTTGGGTGTATTTATTTACTTGTCCATTACTGAACCTGTGACCATGCATTTCACTTAGTCTCTCTCCCACAGCGCCATTCAGACCGTCAAATTAATTCGGATAATCCTCTAAATATCCAGGTACTGCTAATTAATTCTGTTAAGAGATTAATAACGCTGCAATATGCGGCCATTTATCACGGCTTTAAGCCTAATTAGTGATTTATTTACTGTGAGACTAAGTAGATTAAATTATGTTTCACGTACCTAATATAAATGCAAATCTAGATATTTGTGTACCTTTACAGAAGCAGTCGCCAAATTATAGATAAGTATCATTATTTTGTAATGAATGAATACCAAAACGCATACAGTATGATAAAAAACTCTGTCAAATAATACGAAACAAACATAAAATCTTTATTTTATATTTGTTTCGTATTATAAAAGGAATAACATTATATTGTAATTTAGTATACATACAATTATTATAGTATCAATATTACCTTAAAATCAAGCAACAGTTTATATTCTGACAATTCTGAAACGTCACGCCGCAAGTTGTTACGAATGCGGTTGCAAACAGTTAAGTATAATGTGAGTTTCTCATTATTTTTTTAATATAAGTATTTTTTATTGTATTATGTTAAGCGGATCTTTTAAATAAGACATGTTTACAAATCATAATGATGCCTGATTAAATCTGTATATTTATCACTATTTGGCAAGAAAATCCTTTGTGATTGGAAGATGTTAAGGCTTTCCTTCACCATGTTGCCGAACAACTTAACATTACTTTGAAATTATGAAAAGCTTTTGTATACCTAAGTATGCAGGCTTTCTCAATTTCCTCTTCAATATTTAAGTGAACAATAACTATTCACGAGTAGTTATTAAAAGTTAGACTTGATCCAAAGGCTCAAACTTGCGGGTTCCGTCTAATTAATGCCGCGCGCTTTCCACTGATCCATCGTTTATCTGCACGGATACACTGTCTCAGTGCACTTTTGTAAGACGCTTAATTATTTTAATTAAGTTCCTACTCATTGTAATTTTTATTGCAATGTATGGCGAGACGAGCATGATGTTCGCCTGATGGTCAGCAATATGACCGTTCATGAACAGTAGCAGAACCAAACAACACCTTGAGTTACAAAGCAATGCTTAGCATTCCACTGCGCCCGCCATCCTGAGACATCAGATGTTAATATATCCAGTAGTTATTCTGGCTATAATTTTTTTCGAACCGAAACACAACAATGCATTTACACTACTGTTTGGTGGGACAAATAGACATTGTGGTGGTACTTATCCAGGCGGTCTCTGACATATGAGAGACCTACCATCAGTATCTATATCTATGGTTATTTATTAATTATTTTATGTACAGCAGGAATATATTAACTTCAAGTATACGTAAAGAAGTATAAATGTTCTTAGCGGATTAGGCAACATCTTGCAGACAACCATGTGATATGAGAAAAAATTAACAGAATATTTATTTATAGGAATTCTTTTATGGTGCAGGATAAGATTGAACTAAAATGACATATTCAGAAATATATTTCAAGCCTTTTTCTACTTGAATCTCGCAGGTAAAAGTCAGGTTCAAATATTCGCGTACACTAGCAGGATTACATTCTTCAAAATTCTAGTCACGTATTCAATGTGCCTGCCCTGAGGTTCTGCTAAGTAATAACAAGATGGCACGTATGGAGAATATCTGATGACAATGTATTACTATACTATTTATCTTATTGGAGCTAATTGTTGAGATTGTTGTAGATATTCTTTTACATAAAACCACTTTATCCATATTAGCATACATAATGTACATCTTGAATCTATCACGACGTTGAGGTCAAGTTTCTAATCCTGGGTCGGGCAAAGTGATATGGAATTTTTCTATTCATTATCAGGCTGGAGTCAGAAATATTGCCCGATATGGCAATAGGTTCGCCCAAGTAACACTCAAAGTGATACGGTAATGTCCTGGTAGAACCACTGCCTATCCCTTCGAGGAAAAAGGCATCAGTTTATCTATGTATGTATGTATCCAGAGATCACTAATCTCTTTACCTCATGCGAGTTTAATTGTTTGTAGTCCCTAAATTAATTATTTTGTTATTGCAATTATACGCAAACGTATCGTCAGAAATTCGCCTAATACGCAGTCAGACATCCAGTAAAGGTAAAATAAATTACTGAATACAGGGCGCCTCTAATATAACGCTATGGAACTCCTTGGAGAAGGAATAAGCAGTAGACTATCACTACCTGCAATACTGACAGAAAACCTAAAATTAATATATGCGATGTTCACAGTATCAGAACCAAGAAGACTTATATCCATTTGATTTGAAAAAGTGCAGAAAGTATTAGCCAGAATGGCTCCAAAGAACCGAAATTCTTCGCACAAAAAGCTCCTGTTTTTTGCTTTTTATCCATACAACCCTAAAAATCCCAGCAATTAAAAATGCTAACGTTAGATTGCCGGCGAAAATCGCTGCTATCAATTACTTTTATTCCAGCCTAAGCCCTTAAAGAAAGGAGCGAAAAACGCCAATTTCAGCATCGAAAAATCCTTTAATTAACAACATTGAAAACGGTGCGTTTAGTACCTCCACCCTGATAGCTTCACGTCTGTCGTAATTAAAAGCAAATACCTTGTTAAGCGCCCTTAAAATTTGCCTTCAACCTTTGGCTGGCAGCAAAAAATGGTTTTATTACACTGAGTCGTTACCAACTTGTGTGGGAGTCAGGTTATGTGAAACGTTTACCAATTAATTTTATTCTAGGATAAAATAACATTATTTTATACAATTTTTTTTTTAATTTAGCACAACATGTTTTGTCTCCATATACATGCTATGTATATGGGGACAAAACTACCTATGTAAGTTCTAAAAATATTGTAATCTGTTGACGAGACTGGAATTTTTGTTGAGCAAGACTATAGGTTCGCCTTCTTCGCATCGTAGGACGAATATAAGATCTGTCAACTGTGAATGGCACTGGTATTACTTCTGCCTGTATTATATTAATGCCGTTTCCAAAATTTCTGATGTTACTATTCGTACATGTTTCCCAAGTACAATAAAACACAGTATTGAAACCACGACCATCTAGTTTAAAATTAAATCGTATGGTACACATTTATTTCAATCAATAAAGCTCTGGTTGTGAATCACAAGTCGTAACTACTGTTCGCGATAGGGTCCAACCTCCTTATAAAAATAAGCGTTAGTCACACTGTAAAATTAAACGCCGCGATTAAACGCCTACCTCAAAAGAGGATTATTTGTAAACTTTAATTTTTAAATATTGATTTACGCTCAAATTACACACAATACACGATTGGACGAGCAATTTGCTCGCCTTATGAGAAAAGTCACGCCTGCTCACAGATGAGAGTAATGTCACTCAGAACTTATTATTTAACATTGCTTGGCACTGCAGTGTGTTCGTAACGTTAATACATTGGATGTTAAATATATTTCACTGACTACAATGTTATATAAACTGAACGAAATTAGTGAGACACTGGTGACAAAGCGACAGCAACTTATATAGCATACGAAGGATCGGACACACAATTGTCAAAAACCTTATATGAATAACAAAACACCATTCTGAGATTTAAAAACTAAATTCTTGGATGTGAATACTTTGCCAATAAATAATATATGGATTAAATTTATCAATTCTGATACCAAAATATGATTCTAATTTAGGCATCAGAATGCATGCATGATATTATTATCTAGAATTTGCTGATAGGTAAAGTTACAGTTTAGCTATATTTGGAATTTTGCTCCTCTCAACGCGCAGAATGGTTATAAGCTCGTAAAATTGGACTGCATGCCACCGATAAGCATACGATGACCACATATTACTGTATTGAATGCAAATATTTCAGTCATCATTTATTCTTATATCTGGTACTTAAGTTTTCGGTTGGAAGTAGATGTATGTATAAAATGTGTCACCAATATTGACCCATAAAAAACATAACTTGCATATACCTAGATGGGCTCCAGAAACGCCAAAAAAAATTTGTGCTAAATTAGTCTTAAAATCTTTTATTTATATTAATGATGTACCTCAAGTTGATAAAATAAATAAATAATACTACTGAATATTTTAATACTTAAGGAAATTCATTAAGCCTTGATCACTTACAAAATTAACATTGCATTACGTTTCCTATCATTCATTATAGAAACTGAGTGACGCAATTATATCATTTAATCTTATAATATCCTATCCAGAATTTCCTTGATTTTACTTTCACATCTTAACTTTCTTTTCTAATAAAGAACTTGTAAATTAATAAAATCGTCAGCGTGTAATATGCAAAAATGAACGCTTACTGATATTTATTTCAGATCTTAGCTTTCTTTCTGATATAGGACAATCTACAAAATAATAAAATCGTCAGCGTCTAATACGCAAATATGAACGCCGCCTTACCACATCGGCCGCCGCGGTAACGACATTTCAAGAATCGTAAAACAAATAATGAGATTCCCCTGTTTAAATATTTCAATTGGTGTTTTTGCGTCGTAACGTATGCTCGGCCTACTTTGCTTTATGTTGGAACGAGCAACCCTCATTAACTTACATTGAAAAACAAAATAAAAGCGCGAGCAAATACATTAAAAATAATTTAGGTCATATTTTAGGGATAATTTTAATTTCGAAATGTGTTTTTGGGATTTTTTTTCCTGTTGGCGTTTCAGTTTATTATTGTTAAGACCATGACTTGGCACTTATTTTTATCTTTTAGAAGTTTGTTTTTAATTTACTTTTGTTGAGTTAGTCAAAGTCGCGGATTGCATCTTTTAAAAATGAATCTTATTACCAAATAATATACTTATGAAACAAAATCACCACTAATATTGTATTATTGTGTTATTGTTTTTATTATTAATAGCTTAAGAATTTTTTTTTCATCATTGTTCTTCTTTTTAATCTGTTATTTGTTAGTTTTGCTTTATTTCATTGTTATTACCAATTATTACCCGTAACGTGATGTTGACTCACTGGGAAATAGGTTTTTGGGTTATAATTATTGTCTAGAAAATATTATATACTTTGTGTTACTGCATCCACGATTGTGACCTGTTTTGTGTTTAATAAAATAAATAAATATATGTCGTAGGAAATCTCCAGATAGCGACTACGTTCAAGAAACGACTGCGGAAAACTGTGGGAGCTCTAGATGTTAGTTTTAAATATTATGGTATTGAAATGCGCTTATAAAGCTGGTCCTGATTCCACTTATTGGAAATGACGTACCCTTCTTATAAAGCATGTTATCTACAGAGAAAAAGAGTTTATATATCTAACATCCACATTAATAATCACATTAGGTAATACTACTCCCACTGAATGTCGTCATAGGCACACTATTATATAAATCAATATTAATTCCACATTTTCAATTTTATTAATAAACCACGTGCAAATAATAAACCAAATAAATTCTCTATTTTAATACGTTCAAATCCGCTTTGGTATTCCAAATAGCACTGAGAACTGTATACAGTACGCAAATAACATAAATAAAATTCCATTCTGAATTCCCTTTGAAACGTTATTTCGATAGTTCCAATAAGTGGAATATTTATTATAATTGAGAGTATAATTATTCATTCTGTGCCCAACGACCATTGCTAGAAATTTGATTACGCTCAGCAATGAACTGAATAATAAATTACATTTAATCAATGTGCCACAGGTTTCAATGATAAATTATTAAAACTTTACCGATACGATTTAATTGTGGTAAAATCATCAATCATTTTGTTTGCTACTATTTCCTGTGTCGCCGCCGCAGCGGGATCTGTAATGAAGCATTATTAATTTCATTAAACGTTGAAGCGTTCAGTTAATATATTTAGAGGTTATTGTTTTTGTATATTAAGCTATTCGTAAGTTTTTTAAATGCATAGTTTTACAAATTGGTAGCCTCATGATAAGTCATCACCGCTGCTCTTTGATATTTGTTACGCATGGATCGTAGGTAAGTTGCTGGCCTCTCAAAATAACAGAGAAGGGAAAATTGATGAGAGAAACTGATATTTAGCCTTTGATAATTACAACCAACGTTCGAAACGCAACAGCAAAACCCTGCCTCATTTCGGTTTTAAGTTAGACAGAGGTACAATCGCGATTGAGTCCATTTCTACAATAGCTGATATAGTCTAGTGTGGCTCTTCTACTTGTATTACGAAACCAACACTACTCTCTGCACTAATAATATTTTCCGTTATTCATTTTCAGTAAGTACTTTTTAGTAGCTTTGGAATATACAACGTGATCTTAAGCGTTTAATGTCAAAGGTTACTGCTAATTATTAATTAATTTACATTATCTACGTGCCTTAGTAATTTTAATTTCCTAATATAAACAGTGTAGATTTTTATTGATGGCGGTATTGATATGAAAAAAAATGTGCTTTTAAACCTCTTGGAAAAGATTTTACTTCGTCCATCATTTGACTTTGTTTTTAAATATCATAAATAGATTGACATTTCATTTCTCGATAAATGGCAACAAAATGGATACAGCGTATAAAAGGATTCAAGATAAAAAGTCGTTTTATTTGTTTTCTAAAAAAATACAATTTTAACGTCTTCTTTTGACCTACAGCCCCTGGCGGCTGACCTATGGCTCTTACTCAAATACGGTCAGTCACAAAGCCTTTCTGGCAGAAGCTAGTGAAAGTTTGTTCTATGTAGAAAGGTAGGCATATATTCTGTCTTTGAATGTTGATACAACAATTTGAATACCATACTTCTGATGGTCATGGCGACAGATGGTACCATTTGCTTCCGGACAATATTATTTTTGTCTGTTTGTATATTTTTTCAGGTATTAATCAATCTATTCAGAATAATAATTATTTGTAGGCTATTCAGCCTAGCAAATAAAAAAGTTTAAGTAGTGTGATCTGTCATGGCACACCTCTGACTTTTCGAAGTCATGTGTGTATTGATAGTCAATCACCACGCACTATAGCGGTGAAGGAAAACATCGTGAGGAAACCTGCATACCATAGCGATTTCTATGGTATGTAAAGTCCGCTAATCCGCACTAGGCCAGCGTGGTGGACTATAAGGCCTAACCACTCTCAATCATATTCTCGATTGTAGAGTTGGCCCGTGCCCTGCAGTGGAACGTATATGGGCTTATACAGATGCAGATACAGTATGATGGACTGGCCTTTTCTAACAGGTTGCCTATAAACAACAATATACGGCTCACGACTGAGGACAGTGATGGTTTCTTTATTAATACATGAGTACAGTCGATTAAATAGTAATTAATGTTGCACTAAAAGGGACGCAATCTTTTATCAATGTAATGAATACTGACATTTCTAACGAAATGCAACTGCAATTCTATTACTTCACGTCACTTTTCTGTGAGACAAAGGCACCGCTTTCAATGTGGGCCCATTCACAGATGTTCAAGACAGACGACGTCGTAATTCTATTCAAATACAAAGGCTACCCCCTGTTTCTGAGCCGCAAACGTGTCTAGAAGATAGAAGTATATAACTTTGTTACAAGCGTTACTACATCGGTTAAGAGAGATTGGTTTATAGTCCACCACGCCGGCCTATTCCAGGTTGATAAACTCCAAACCCATATAAATACTTATAAAAGTCTTTGATATATTATGCAGGAATATATCAAAGGAATTTCGGAATATATTATCCAATATACGAATTTGCTGTGTGGTACTTCTCAAATGTTCGATACCTTCATCGTGAGTCGTAACCATAGACCAAGTTAATAAATGAAAAGTCTCATAGAGAATACTATTGATTTTTAGAAGTTAAAACCTTTTAACTTACTTCAGACGTCAAACGTTCGAACATTCGAATTTCGTGACCCCTAGAGTGACCCCTAGGTTTTTCCACGTTATTTTCCTTAACTGAAAAAAAAGCGTCGTACTTGAATATCAATGAGTGTCTCCGAAAAGTGATTGTTGTATCCTATTGGAACCCATGACCGCTGTTACAGCAAATGCTCCGATTCGTACCAATTATCACTACGTAAATAATTTTAAAGCATTGTAAAGAAATCCTATGCTTAACACTTAGAGATTACGGGCTAATATACACAGACTAAATGCTAGTAATAGTATATTCTCCAAAACAATTTATCTTTTTATAGTTTCCGTAAACTTCAGTTATTGTCGCATTCGGCTAAAACAAATGTCAACTGGCATTAATGTTGTTGAAATTGAGCGGAGCGCTATAAATGACGGGGCGACGTTAAAAATTCTGTTTGCGAGGAAAGTTACTTTGTCATTCCATTATGTCTGAATGCTGTGCATGACCGCACTTGCTTTATATGGAATTTTTCCGGGAATATTGTCATAATTATTTATGTGTTTCATGCAGATATGGCCTTTATATCTCTTGGAATTTTAGATGGGATTTTAAACAGTCTCGTGGACTATAAATTATTGAGTTAATTCAGAGGTAAAATTAATCATTCTTTCGTGGCGTCTAGTTATATTAAAAGATATTTAAATGACATGTTGTTTTGTGAAATTACAAGTTGTAGTCATCATTAAATGTAGATAAAGCTTTAATATATTGTTCATCATATTCTACCTCATGAAATAAATAAAACGATTTATTGTTACCTTATCCAACAAAATAGCATCTTCAAAAACCTCATTACGAGTAATAATTAAGTCAAAGACCGAAGAATCTTAAATAACAACAACAAAAGGAAAACAAAAAAGTAACACAAAACAGAAATAAATATAGCCCCCAACTTCCCTATAAAAGTATTTTTGTCGATAAAAATAGCCTACAAAAAACTTACAAAACGACAATAACAGCTCCTGGTAACATAACAAGATATGTTCTTATGTATATTCCGTTTGAAGCAAACTAGCATAAATATATCCTTTTGAAAGAATTCTCCGTAACTAATAGTTTGCATTGCATTAACCATCGAATGAATTGGGATAACTTCGTCATGCCAGGAATATAAACAAGACGATTATTGTCAAACTTTCTAATAAAATACCATCCCCGAAAACCCCATTACTGACACTAACAAGGTCAACGCCCTTCGAACCATAAATACCGACAAAAGAAAAGAAAAAGCAACAAAGAAAATGAAAATAGCTTCTAACTTTCGTAAAAAAACTGTTATTCACGAAAAAAACAATCTACAAAAAAACAGACTCGAATAAAAGTGACAAGCCGGGTGATTATCATTGGAATAATTTCGCCATTAAGATAAAATCATCAGGTTAATTGTGAGAAAGGCTGAGCGTTCCACGATCTTTGTTGGGCTTTGTAAATAGCCAAAACGCTTAAAACATAATAAAAAAGCCTCTTCAAAACTCCCAACTTTTCAGTTTAAAAACTGGAAACCATTCTTTCTTGAATAATTTGAAATAAATTTTGTTTCTCTTGGAACAAAGTTATCTCTTCTTTATCACAACTCAATACTTTTTAAGTATGTCAACTTAATTAATTGTTTAATTTAATTTTATTAGTTTCTACGATTTATAAATTAACATAAAGAGTCTGTTTTTAATGAGGGCTTTAACATCGAATTAAGTATTAATATAACCCGATACTCACAACGGAAAATGTTCATTTTTAATAATAAAACAAACAAAAATCGTATGAAAATATACATATAGAAATATCTACGTATAAAATTATTCAACGAACACAATGACATTTTAACACTGTTGCCAATATTGTTTTTCTTAAAAGCCAATTGTCACCGCATCCTACTTTTTTTGTCAAGCCATAACTGCGCATATCGCAAACTCCTTCTGGTATTATTAATTCTGTAAGCGTATTTTAGCCTATTGAATATTCAAAGTACAGACGAACCATGCTGTTATTGTTTTTACTCTCAAATCGAGCAATTCGCTATGTGTGTTTCTCTTAGAAAATGATATGATTTGTCTGCAAATCTATATTCATCTAAAGGGTTGACATCTGACAAATGATTGGTCATTTACAAGCAAAGGCTTTCCGTTGGTCATGCCTCATGCGAAAGCTGCTAGATAGATTTCAATTCATTTTTTGTTGAATTTCTTAGGTGTTGACAGCCTCTTTAACGCAGCTGGTTAAGAAGCCGGTCGAGAAAAGCGGTCATGGGTTCGATCCCCGCATCGACACAAATGTTTAGTTAACCCGCAAATAAAATATATAAATGGGTGTTCTAAAACTATATATATAAATAAATAAATAAATAACACCCAACAGTCACATACATAGTCCTGACCCCACACCAAGATCGAGTCTTGTGTCGTGGGTATCAGAAACTACGAGAGACTTTTCGGTCTCACAAACACCCAGACCCGGGAGAAATATTTGTGGGCCGCACAAACATTTCTCTCGGTGCGGGGATCGAACCCGCGGCCTCTCGTTTCACAGGCTGCCTCTAACTAACTACGCCATGGAGGCTGTCATATATTTTAATTGTACTACGATTTTAGCTTTGCTACTAATATTATAAAAATAATATTATAAATATATCAATATGAAAAATTATTATTGTCTTTAAAATAATAGCGAACTCGGGTCACGCCATTATATTTGCCTACTGACAAGCCGAATACAATCAAATCACTTATTGCATTATACACAAGAACAAGAACACACAAGGCGAAACATGGGTATCCTGGTAGCACCTCTGCCTACCCTTTCAGCGATACGCGAGTTAATATATTATATATGTATTTCCATAATCCAATCTTTTTCACAAGGATCTATGTCATTTCCTATATCGTTTAGGACCTTGAAGGAGCGAAAATGGTTTAGAGTTTAGACCAAAGAAGTGAAATATCACTTGTAACTTTTATTCTCTTGCCTGACAATATTTCATAAATAAATGACTTTTCAAGTATGTTCCATAATGCTTGGTTGTATAATTATGATAGGACACCTACCTGACATGCTCAAATATGGCTAGATTCCACGTACCTTTAATATCCTTGTGGCGAACTCTCAGGAATGCAAATTTTCTCACGATGTTGTTATTCACTGTTAAACAAACTTTAACTAACTGAGTATAGTGTGTCGACTGACAAAGTTGCAGGTAGATTTAAAACAAGTGAGATCACTAAGTATGAGCGCTATGAAATCAATCGGTATTGATCGTACATTGATGGATGCCAAACTGGACTATATGGCCTAACCCCTCTCAATCGTACTATCTGTTGTAGAGGAGACACGTGCCCTACCTGCAATAGGACGTATACGGGCTGACACGGAAACTGAGGCAACCGGTATTAGGTACCCAATGAATTTTATTAAGACAATGTATTTAATGAAAATTACTACATTTAACTACCCGACCCCTAAGAATTTACAAATTATTATTTTTTTTAAACTGGCCCGGCATAGTGACAACACTGCGCCTTATGGTAAGCGCAAGTATCTGTCCAGGCAAAGTATCGAATGGCATCAGACGACAATCCCAAGACATCGGCAGCCTGCTGAGATGCCTCTTCACACTTCGGCGAAAGGACCCAGGATAATAGGAAGGAGGAAACACGCGCGAAGGCAAAAAATTCCACAGCTTGATACACTTAATACACAGTGCGGCTCATAAAAGAATTTGCGAATCTTTTGGTTCATGCTGAGATGGTTTGGACCATCAAGCTATGGCTTCGCAAGCCAGCACGCGTGGTTCTGTTTAGGAATGGAGAGGAGGGGATTAAATTTAATTTATAATTTAATGTCCAATTAATTAATTAATCTCAATTACAATTAAATATAACGAAATAAACAACACTGGTAATACGAATTGCCAAACTTCTCACGCATATCATTTATCACAGCGGCATGAAAAAGTTTTAATTGAAATTGAACACACCATGTTGTCTCGGAGATCCCGCGAGAATACCAACTGTTCTTAACGTAATTATGTTTTCGAAATTAAATTAATAACATGAAAACTTTGTTCAAATAACACATTTTAATAACTTGCTCTGATGAGTTGTATAATGTACCCCACGGCCATAATATGTCGTTAATTAAAAATTGCTTTGGATTTGAATATGAGATAAATTTGTATTTGTAAGCAAAATATACTTCTACGTTGTAACATACGTTGTCGTCTTTGATTTAGTGACAATAGGGATATTTTCTATTTGTCGTACATCATGTTATGCGCACTAAAAATATTTATGAAATACATATATTTACTCAACCACAACAGTATTACAAATACAGGAGCACAATGGACAGACTAACCGTCTCTCTCTTATAATATGCACCATAAGTAGTGACGTCAGAAATAATATGTAATATATGCTTTCCTGCTACTTGGCTGTTACATATACTACCAGGAAATTGAAGGTAAATAGCAACCTAAAAGGCTCATCGGAATTACTGGACATATCACATCAAAAGGGAGCTTTAAATTATTCTCTAAATAAATAAGTGCCTGCTGTTAATCCTGGCTAAAAGAATTTGCAATGGTGAGAAAGTCTAAATGGTGTCTCACAAAGATAAAAAATCCAGTGTCAGGAAACATCTCCGAAACATATATTGATTAAGTGACGAGGTCGTTTGGAAACCATGGTAACAACAATTCCATAACTCTTTATATATCATAATTTTCCCTGTTTTCATTAGTTTATCACTGCAATGAACATTCCAGTAAATCAGGGCCGTTGATAAGACAACACAAACATGCTATAAAAATACTCTTATTTCTCAAAAAATAAGGTTGATTATTGAAAAAACTATGACATTGTCATCGTGATGTGATAACAACAATAATTAATATGGGATTATTCCAAAATATGATATAACTTTGATAAGAATTAATTGTTGATATCAAGCTATTTGAATTTTATTTACTATTCATACTTAGTGGTCAGATTGAATAAACATGTCTACTCCGAAAGTGTGGTCTCGATTTACTTCAAAAACGAAAGATGGGACTGTTTTGAAGTTTCGTATAGAAGAAATGACAGAAGATAAAGGAGAACAAGTGTTAGATTTGCTAATGAACTATTTTGTGACGGAGGAACCGACTTATCGAGCTGCTGGTAAGATTTGAAGTAATAGCCTAATTACACGGACTTTATCGCAGACATAACCTCCATAACATTATCGTGTTTTGACAATAATTGTTTACATTTATTTACATTGCAACTTTTTTATTTCTTTACTATACTCGCATCTTTGAGGCGAGAAACTCGTTCCGTGTAAATAGCGGTAACTTCTTATACAACCAGTATTATAAAAATTTAGACTAACTCACTACAATTTTTTCGCGTATTATTATATTCTTGTATTTTTGATTCATTTGTGTACATTGTCCGCGATTGTTTTCTTATTGTAGTTGTTTTCTTGTGCACCACATTTTTTTACTTTTACTTTGCGATTTTACTATAGACTTATAAAAATATTGATTGATTAATATGTAGTTAATTTTACTGAATACTGTGTTTGCTTTAGTACAATCATTTACTTATACTAAGTCACAATAGATATTCTTCGCATTAAAATTATATCGTGATTAAATTCCTAAATCATATTCCCATGTATCTTTTGAAATTTGTATGGAGAACAAATGATATTAATACTGTTTTTATTATGTTTAAGGTGTACCTCAAAATCCGGAGGCAATGAAGGAAACCAGAGAACTATTAAAGGAATTTTATATAACTAATAAAGGACATAATATAGATGTCTGCGTTTTAGATGATGATACAGAAACTGATAATATGGTAATCGGAGCATCAGTCATGATTTTATCAAAAAAAGAAGACTTGGAGAAAGATATATATGATATCAAAGTATGTTTGCATTACATATATTTAAAAATACTGTAAGTAAACCACAAAGTAAAAATATAACCAATAATGAGGTTTAATAATAGTATACTTGTTATGTAGGTAGGAGAAATATTTTTATCCAGTAAACTTCGGTAATTAGATATTATTACCGTGGTAATGTACTCTACAAAACAAAATTGACTTTAATTATTTAAATATTCATACTTGTCATAATACAGACGGAAAGTACTCTGCTGAGTAATTTAATTCCCCTTCTAAAACCTTTTACTAAACTACTAATAAATTAATGCACGTACATACACTTTATGTGTGTTTGTATACTTTTACGTCGATCTTATCTCTTAGAAATTTATTACAAAAAAAACACATCCATTTGCATTCCACAACCAGCATTATAAAGAATTATTATCAACTGTGAATTATGGAAGATCGACAGGCCGAGGAAGGCAAGAATAAGCGTTATTGAAGTTCCAGGAGTTTTATAAACTTGTTTTTTTTTTCAAATCTAATAAAATCCTTATTGTTTCAGATACATACTAAAGAATCGGAAACATTATTTAAGTTAATAAAAAGCCAATATACTGATGTAATAGATAAAATTGATGAGGAAACATTTTACGACGATAGAGGACTTGTAGTTCTACCTAAATACAGAGGTCTAGGAATTGCGCAGGAGTTTTTTAAAGCGAGGTCAGTAGTTATATAGCTGTAAGACAGTAGACTTAAAAAAATGATATTTCAATAGGTAATATTTTAGATACAAAATCACTGTATTGAGGCAATAATAAAAGTCTGTTAAGAGAGCTTAGACCACAGACCACCAGATTGACCTAATATAAATTTTATCAAACATAATTATACGCGGTGTGGGCTAGAATTGCTTTTTTTTCATTGGCCATTAGCAGGCAAACGGGTATGCGACCCGCCTGATGGTAAGCGTCACACTGCTACCGAATGGTGCTACAAACACGACACGATTCTATCTGTTTAATTGTTTTTATCGATAAATGATATGTCTGTTCTCTAGTTTTCCAAATCACGTAAAAATAAAAACTTTATGAAAATACCAATCGTCTAGTGCTGGAAATTTGCCTCCTCAAGTTAGTTCTAATCACCGTACCAACCATTCCATCGACATCCTTTAGTCGCATTTTTTTTTCAACTCCACGTTTTATCTTGCAGCAGAACATCTTACACTTCATTCAGGCTTCGTCTCAATTCGAACACTTTTTTACTTCACCGACCATCTATCCGTTGCCAGAAAGGATGTGCACTTTCAATGCAAAAAAAAAATCAATCTAAAATAAATATTTTATTCTTTTCAGACGAATCACGTGTAAAGAACATGGCGTCCCTCTGACTACAGCAATTGTGACGTCATTGGGATCGCAAAAAGCAGCTAAGCGTGATGGTTGGGAATCTTTATATGAATGGAAGTATGACGAGTTTGGGAAGCAGATGGGTGTAGTGTTTGATAACGTACCTGAATCTTGTTTATTCATGATTGCTAGAGTTAATTAAAGTTATATATAAATCATAATTCATATTTATTTCAGACCTTTTTTTTCCAAATCAACGTATGCCTAACTAGCGGCCCGGCCCAGCCCCGCCCGGGTGCATATACTTTTTGACTCCAGTCCACTTAAGAAACATAATATTATTTCGTCTATTAATGTTAATATATGAAAATTTATTTTAGTTATCGAATGTTTGATCCCTTTCGAACGACTTTTGAATTCAGTTTAAGCGAAAAAGACAAAACACTAGACATAATTAAAATAGGTTTTTAAACTGTCTATGAATGAGGCGGATAACCATAAATTACCTAACCAACACAAAAATAGTATTCCAATTCAAACCAGTAGTTTCAGTTTTGTGTCAAACGAATGTGCGTGGTGGCCTGTCGGTAAAACGGACGGACGCGGCTGCCAACATGTTTACGGTGGTCGCGTGTACGAATCCCGGGGCACAGCTCTTACTTTTCGGAGTCATGTGTGTATTGATAGTCAATAATACAACACACTATGACGGTGAAGGAAAATATGTCCTTACATTATAATGAAATTTGAAATAATTTTCTAATGTTTCAGTGTGTACCTAGTTCCTAGCTTATAGATATAATTTAATTGATACGCATGCGCGTCCCAGACGATTGTCTAAAGCCGGGACGCTGTATACAGCGAGAGATCATGGCCTCAAAACAAAGACTAAAGCAAGTATGGTCGTCAGTCTTTAATCATTTTGTAAAAGCTGACAGTTTGTCTGCGCATGCCTCTAACATAGGCATCACGCGTTCGGCTATTATAAATTTCCAATCGTGGTGGGTCTGCGAGTTATCAGCTTCAATATGTTTGGCAAGATGAAAGAATCATCAAAAATGCTTCATTACCTAGGGAAACCTTTTGATAGTTGTCTTAACAACATATTATATCAAATTTAGCTTTTATAATAAAAGGTTGGATGAAAATCATTTTATTAGAATTTGAAGATTTCGTAATATTTAATAACGTAATTTATTAAACTTCGGAATGAAATCTTAGTGAACACAACCACGTCAACAAAAGTTTTATTTCAACCACGCGTAAAAGTAACACACATTCATTGTTTTTTTGATGGTTTTAGACATGTAGAAATCATTAAATTTGTTCCTTTAACAGATGCTACTGATATTTGATTTCATATGATAGGTGAAGCATCTAAACTGTTAGCAACGGATTTAAACTACAATAGACCACACTTTACACAGTAAAGTTCAATCATTCGGCTGCGGTGTTAGTCGGCGTTCATAGATATTCGTTACAAAGTAAAACGACCACACAACATTCAGTTTGCTATTTCGTTTGTTAAATAGCAGTTAACCACAAACAAATTGTTCATTTTGCAATCTCACTTCGCTTTCGTTTAGATTTTGTTTTATTCGTACTGAGATATTAAATGAAACCCAAACATATTTGTTAAACAATTTTAACAATTACCCCTTTAACAATTCGAGAAAAGAATAAATTCACATAAAGTCGTACAAGTATGTTATAAAAAATATTTTGTAACTAATATGCTTACGATTATTTAAAACGAGATTTGGGACGTCTTTCAAGGTTATAGTACTTGTGCCAGGAGACCCCACTCATACATGACTGAATACACAACATTAAATACCTAATATATCAAAATCACAAACACATGAAAAAAATGAAATTCACGTTTAATAATAATTTCTAAGTAATAATTCCGTCTTCCTATTTAAATCTATTTTATTTTTCAATAATGACAGCACTTAAGAAATAAGTCTTCATAAATATTGTTGGTAACAAGTGACACAAATGCAAAGTGACTTACACAAGACTGAAGTTGAGATACAAACGCTAAAAACTTAATGAGCCGTTTTTTCTAGACGACTAACATTGTAAGAACGTAGTGTCAGTGCAATGAAAATGAGGCTGTTCAAGACTTAGAAGGCAGCCAAGCGAGACAACTGGGAACTGTATGCGGAGCAAGTTTCAAAAGTTTGCAGACGACACAGGTGTTAGTGTGAGAATACAGAAACTTGTCTAATGAAAATGTTTGGGGCAGAAGAGGAACTTTTTTGACCAGAAATAACCAATTTTTGTATTGCTTTACATGGCGAGCGTGCCATTTACCTGATAGAAAACGATATGACCGCTCATAAATAGTAGAAAAAACCAAGCAACACCATGAATTACAAAGCAATGTTTGGCACTCCACTGCGCTCGCCATCGTGAGACATGAGATGCTACGTCTCATTATGTCAAGTAATTACTCTGGCTACAATGTCCTTCAAGTCGGAACACAACTGTGAATTTATACTGTTGTTTTGGCTGTAGAAATAGACATTGTGGTAGTACCTAAGCAGGCGGCATCTTACATATCAGAGACCTACCACATATAAGTACCATTTTGACTGAACTTTAGACAACGGTTCCAAATAAAGAAGACTACTTAGATATTACAGTTGCACAAAATATACAAAAGCAACGAAGATCAGGAGGAACAAGATTTTTTAAATGATATAATGAGAACGTTAAAGAAACTTGCGAGGTTGCTTCTGTTGCACATACTACGTTCAAACAGATAAAAAACTGCCTCGAACTAGGACAGCCTATTTTTCTGTGCACAAATAAAAAATTGTACACTTACATTATGGTTCCTTAGATTATTTCTTTACGGATTTTATCCCGAATTTGAATTTCATAAAATCCGTAAAAAATATAGTTTTATTTAAATCATACCCTTACAGTTATCTCTCCTTCATTTGAATCTGAAAATATCTTCATATTACGTATGTAAACGTTGTGAAGCCTAATTTTCAAAAGTACAGTCAATTTACTTTGTTTATGAAGGCACATGAACGTCCTTCCGTCTAAAAATATCTTAAGAGTATGGCAGAGAAAAAAGTACATTTCGACTTTGTAGCGACACCAGCCCGTCTCGTTAGCGCCTGGTTGTCGATGTATGTACATAATTACGCCTGGTCTGACGAGGTAAATAGCTATACTGCGTCGCTTTACACCATTTATATTTTTAACTTTCGACCTGGAGGAGTCTTCAGGGAAATGCATCTTAGAAACTAAAGACAATTTTCTTATTCGTAACATACGGAGTATCCAATTTGAGCAGAAAACGCGAACTAATTCTGTGTTTTTAGGCACACGAGAAATTGATAGGGCGAGAGGGACAATAATGTGATTGCGTAGGAGTGTGAAGGATATAAATAATCTATATCATCAATTATCTTCATTTACTTATTAAAATTATAAAAAAGGCTACTGATTTCACTGTATTTGCCACCAATATTAATAGCAAAGTTAGCAATTGAGGTCGTAGTCTAAAATGTTAACAATACTACATTTATTCTTCATTACTAAAGGCATTAGACATTAGAAAAAAATAATCATTAAATACGACTGGCGCTTATCCATTAAATAAACAATTCCAAAAGTATTTTACACAGCAATGATAATATCAGGTAACGCACGTTGAAGATAAAATTCTACTTTTATAGATAAAAAACACGGTTTATTTTACAATTGGATCGTTAGTTATCTTTATTATGTCATAATAATTGTTGTGTCAATAAGTCAAATATTCTTGATAAAGAAGCGGTCTCCATATCTAGTTGCAACTGTTTCGTTCACACGTAGGTATCTATTTGAGTAAACATGTCTGGTCCGAAAGTGTGGTCTCGATTTTCTTCAAAAACTAAGGATGGTACAGTTTTAAAGTTTCGCATAGAAGAAATGACAGACGATAAACTTGAAGATGTGTTAAAATTGGTACTGGATTATTTTGTTCCCGAGGAATCAACGCATAGAGCCGCTGGTAAGATTTATTGTAATTTCTAAGTCTCGATATAATTGAGAATTAATTTAATTACGGTTTCTTGATAGGACTCAAATATCGAATTGTTGGACTTTGATATTTATCGTTTTATTTGATAAGTAACAGACATGCCCTGTGTCGACGTTACGCAAGTTAGAATAGGTACCTTCGATATATTGTGTAGTGCATATTTGACTGAAGATATGTACCAACTAAATTTTATGGAAAAGTGACGAATGTCCTTGATGAAGATAGACCTACCTAAGTAGAATGAATATAGATAATAAATTTTTGAATCTATAAATTTTAAGGTGTTGCTAAAAACCCTGAAGCAATGAAAGAAGCGGAACAAATACTAAGGGGTCTTTTGGATGCAAAACCCCATCACATAGACGTTTGCGTGTCTGATGACGGAACAGAATCTGAGAATTTTGTAATCGGAGCATCTTTGATGGTAATAGCAACAAAAGATGATATGGTTGAAGACATGGACCTTGACGTATGTTTTTAATTTTATTATTTAATAGTTTCACAAAATACTAATATTTGATCTCATTGAAATACAATTTCATAAAAATGTATATGTAATAACTATACAAGAGGCACAAGAAGGAAATATTATTGTTAAGTTAAACGAAAATAAGCTTTTTACTAATATGATATCGTCCTGACCGAAAAGTCGTGAATAATCGTCTATTAATATTGCATGTTGCAACAAATCAATGGCTGAGTTTCCAGTCAATGGGAAAAAAGCCTTTTGCGGTTATAAAAATCTTTAATTTTTAAGCTAACCGTTATAACAAAGGCATGTTGGATATCTTGCCTACGTTTATAATATGTGATAATTACAATATGATAATTTGATAGTTACATATGATAATTTAGAACTTTTTTATTTAATATTGTTTATAAAAATAATGCCTGAATGTTGCAGGTAAAAACGAAAGAGTTACAAGTATTTCTCAAATTGATCAAGAATCTATTTTATAAATATAACGTTCTAGAAAAATACGGATTAGAGAGTTTTTACGATGACAGAGGGGTTGTAGTTCTACCAAAGTACAGAGGACTTGGAATTGCACAGGAGTTTTTTAAAGTAAGGTAAGTGGTAGAAACCAAAGCAAAGATTGGAAAGAAATACAATTAAAGCATATATCACTTAAATATTATTATTTTTATTGGATTTTTAGCATTAAATCTTTCTATATTAATCTATAAAGCTGAAGAGTTTGTTTGTTTATTACCTCTAATCTCATGAACTAGGTACAGGTTCGAATTGAAAAAATATTTTTGTTTTGGATAGGTAATTTATCGAAGAAGGCAATAAAATCATCACGCAATGACCCATAGTAGAAAATCGAGCAAATTTTGTTCGGTTTTCGTAGTCCCATTGGTCGATGTTTTAAATTGATATTCGGAATTTAACATTTCGGCCGCCTTGTTGAAAAGTGTATGTGTACCCGGGCAAAGCCGGGCCGCTAGTATAATATACTACTGAAGTAACCTCCATAATAAAAATATACTATTGTTTTCAGGCGACTAGTTTGTAAGGAGCACAATATCTCCATGACTGCAGGGTGGATGACGTCATTCGGATCGCAGATAGCGGCCAAGCGTGATGGTTGGAAAACTGTATGCGAAGTCAATTTTCAAGAGTTTGGAAAAGAAATGGGTGTCGTTTTCGAGAATGTACCAGAAAATTATATATTCATGATTGCTTGAGGCCATTAAAAACATATTATTAAACTATTAAATTATTTTATTCAGTTAATTTCGAATTAGGTTAATTTAGGTTTAGATTTGTTAATTTAGTCATCGTCATATCGTAACTATTTGACCCAAAACCTATGTTATATGCAGTTGACAAGTATTACGCATAGGATTTATTTTTTTTGCATACAAACTTGCCATTTTATCTTTAGTATCACAATAGAACATTTTTCTTACTTAGGGAGTTCATTAACCCATTTCAAATAAGGTTTTTACGGACACCATTGTTAGTACATACTCACTCAGCCAGATATTTTTTTGTAAATGAAGCATGTAGAGTTAAGTATTTGGTGATGCACTATAGTCTATACAAAGAAATACCGTTTTCAATTTCTTTGCAACTTTTTTGTTATGAAAACATATTATAGATGTTTTAGAACAGTCTCATTAAGCATTTTAGTTATTTGATGGTTGATTTAAAAAAAATACCAATTCTGAATAGAATGTTAGCTCAATAAAATTTTATTTATTTGCCAATATTATGTAGTAGACCAGTCGTTCATAACCTTTCACTCATAAGACCAATGAGGCCAACGTTTAGCCTCATCACATAAACAGAGGGGAAATTATTCATGCCTTTAAAAAAGATCAGTTCAATATGTGTATCCAAATTACAAGCAACTACGTATAGAAATGTTGGAAGCCGATTACTTGACCTTTCAAACATTTCTAACATGAAACATCTTGGTACAAAGTTTGGCTCTATGCAGCTCAAAGCGAAGTAACTTTGGGCTTATTCCATATTGAAATCAATTTCCAACTTGTAATGTCACTCAAGAACAGACCTCTTTGAAAAAGTCTAGGGTAAGAAGGTAACTTTCAACTACTATAGACTTCTGATATCGACAGGGGAAGGTTCACTATTACCTAAGTATAATTTACAAAATATCTGTGTATATTTTTGTTTTTATGACTGCCTAGGTGTCGTAGTACTACAGTATGATTGTAAAGCCTTGGTCTCGGGTTCGAATCCCGGGTCGGACAAAGTGATATTGGATTTCTCTGTTAAAAATCAGCCTGAAGTCAGGAGTTTATGCCCGATATGGCGATAGGGTCACATGGGTATGACATCGTTCTGAGAGAAAGGCTTGAGTTTGTGTATATATGTGTATTTTCATTTTATGCCAATGTTTTTTTTAAGTGTACTAAGGTGGAAAGACGTCGTTTTGTACAAGTATACTTGGACGGACAAGTAGACATTTACACGTATATACATACAAATGTTACAGAGGTAAAAAAATAAAAAAAAACATATTTTCTCAACTGTGTTCATTTTCTTTTCAAGACAAAACGACAAATTGCACCAAGAAACACCGATCAAGAATCATTGAAATCTTTAACACAGTCCTTCAATTTTCTCTAATAACAGAACAACTTTGTTCTAACATTAGATTGAAAATGAAAATATTCTTTATTCAAATAGTCTTTCACAAGATCTTTTGAATCGTTAATTTCTACCACCACTTTGGAGCCTGTTGTAGCTGTGAAGAAGAGCCGGCCCAAGAAACTCCCTCAGTAACAGGAACTGTCTTCTTCTTTTACTTCTTTTTAGAACCGAGTTTCGGTATGATTTTCCCTAACTCCACGTTACTGTGGAAGGCATGAATGAATTCATTCTGAAAGCGAGTCAAGGGTGGAGGTTACAGCCGGGTGCGAGCAAAATGAGCTCATCTACATAATAGGTTTACGTAGCACAGAGACGACACCTCTTTGAGAAATTACGGAATTCACAATGCGACACCTAAGGACCTGTCTGCGCTCCTGATGAATGTAGGCTTTGGATTGGGACAAAAAATATTCTTATTTACCATATTCGTTTACGTGATCCTACTTTTTTTGGTTATAAATGTTTGTAGTGTATTCGAAAATGTTCAGTTATTATATTATGTATTTATACTTTACTACACATACATCAGAAAAGTAATAATAATCTAGATATAACAATTACAAAAAGTACAAATGGCGGGCTTATCGCTCATGGTGATTTCTTACAGACAACCTTAACCTTAGGATAGATATAAGAAAAAGAAAAAGAATAGAGGGATACATGAACTGCATTTTAGCCTGATTTACGTTAGATAAGGTTTGAATGATACAAATGCATAATGTGAGATATTTCTTAAAGGATTTGAGTGTGGAGATTGATATCAGCGAGCGTGGCTTCAACCACTTGCAACACGTCACTTTGATTTATGTTAAAGGATTTAGACCTAGATTTTCTATTCGTCTATGTTGAAACGACTACATTTTTTCGTTGAAATAATTATCAAATGTCAAGTCTTTTTTATAATGGTTTTGTAGAAAAAATTGGCACACAAAATCAAATCCTAATCGAGTACGATTAGGTATCGATTTTTTGGCCACGTCCGAAATTTCTTCTACGCTGTAGTGCCGTAATAAATGAATTTAGGCAAATAATAATTTACAATGTTTTATTAAGGTCAATAATAATAAAGGTCATGTGACGGAATTAAATAGATAAATAAATAAAAAACACCCAACAGTCAACATACATAGTCCTGACCCCACACTAAGATCGAGTCTTGTGTCGTGGGTATCAGGAACTACGAGAGACTTTTCGGTCTCACAAACACCCAGACCCGAAAGAAATATTTATGGGCCGCACAAACATTTCTCTCGGTGCGGGGATCGAACTCGCGGCCTCTCATTTCACAGGCGGCGTCTAACCAACTACGCCATGGAGGCTGTCAAAGGCTTAATTAAATTTATAAAATAAAATGTACATTGTTTAAATCATATTTTGGATAAAATGTGGAAGTTGACAAAAACAAATTGCACTTTAGTAAGTTATATCTATTATTTATTATACAAATACCGTAGACGATCTATAAACAATGTTTTCTTTATGGTGCATCCACATCGTAATTACCTTTAGCAAAACAACATTGAACATTACTTAACATATAAATAATTTATACTAACACGGCAACAAATACTAAAAATAAATTACATTTTGTTAACAGATGTTGCTGAGAAACATAGCGAAACGTTGCTCAAACAAAAATTAAAAGTACGGTATGGACGCATTAAAACATATTTTTTAGAAAACATGTGAATTTAAAATCCAAAATTTGTTTTGACAGTAACAGGGACAAAATACATCGAAGAAAAATATTACTTCGGTCAATTGGATTCCTATTTGCGTCTGTTCCCCGTTCACCATTTAACAACAGAAAAACAAGCTCAAATGAAATAACAAAAGTCTAGACTAGATATTTGTAACTTTCATAGCGGTTATTGGATCGGAACAGTTTATTTGGACAATCAAGATTATTGCTCGACCCCATCACATCGTGGGACGGAAAATAAAAGGTGGAAGTCTTGGTTTCACGTCTGCCTACCACTTCTGGACAAAAGGCGTGAGTTTATGAACATGTATGTATGTCATGATTATCATCTTTGCTCATAATGTTATTTGATCAGCATTACATTAATATACTGCTACACTTTTGTATAACCTTCTTTGTAAAGCAATTTGTGAGCTTACAACGGTAAAGTCAATAAATCGGTTTAGTTTCTTTAGGGTATATTATCAGACAAAATCCTTACTATATTATAAAGGTGAAAGTTTGTAAGTATGGATGTATGGATGTTTGTTACTCTTTCATGAAAAAACGGCTCATCAGATTTTGATGAAATTTGGTATAGTGATAGCTGACACCCTGGATTAACACATAGGCTACTTTTTATCCCGAAAAATGTAGTGTTCCCGTGGGATGAGTCAGGAAACCAAATATACATATTTTCTACTCTTTCAAATTCAAATTGTTGGCACGGGATGTCCTCTCCTACGGAAGGGAAATATAGTCGACGGCACGCGGGAAATATAGTTAGTAGACACGCGAAATAATATGTTCTTGATGTGGATTGGACTCAAAAACTATCTGCACCCGGGCGAAGCCGGGCCCGACAGCTATACTCTCTATATTCGTATGCTGATTCCACGTACTTCATTTATTTTAAAAAGATTAATTATTAGTACTTTCTGTTAATTAAATAACTTTTTCTGTATTACTTCTAGTTAGTATCCATACAAAATTGTGCGTATTATCGAATTTACTGAATTATACAAAAACCAGATCTATAGTACTATGAATTTTACAATAAAAAATTGGAACGAATTTACGAAACCCGTGGAAAAAATAAATTATAAAATAATGTAAAATTATAAACAAACGAACAACACAAGGAATACCTAAATAATATGAGAGTAAAAGTTGAATTATGGCTGGCTCGTAATAGTAATACAAGAACACAAAAAGTGATATATACGCGTGAAAAGGGGTAATAGCGAAAAACGCAAACAGATGGAAAGCTTATTGTTTTTGCTTTAAGAATAATGGCTCTTATTATATTTCCAAACTTGCTTTATACGCAGGACTTTATAATGTTTCATGATTTGATTTATCACAACAGGTATAGCAAGTGTTATATTTCCAACCACACTAATGAGTGCTGAATCGATGACCGAGAGTCCGAAAGAGCAGTAATTTATTAGAATACTTACTGGATCAAAAAAGTTTGATTATTTTTTTGCCCAGAAATAATTCTAATACTTTTCTATTATTTGAAACCTAAATACCATAATACATGAATTATAAGACAAGTGCATAAACATGTGTGAAATTAGAGGCTTACATTTGAGGTTTTACTCCCGCAATTAATCTAAAGTGTTTTCTAAAGGATTTGTATGGCCAAGTTATCTTCTAATATACGTGCATTTTATGAAGGATAAGAACTACGTGTTTCATAGTTAAATGCATAATATATTTAGAAAGCTAAAGCAAAGTTCCATAGTAAAATGATAGAATGGTATCAGATATTTTATAGGTAAACGACGAGGCACGTATTAGCTATACCAACATAATATGACTTCACGTAATAGGAGCAAGCATTCTGCACGATTCCTTTGTTGTGTATAAGGAGTACAAATATCGGGGCCCTATTTGTCGTCACTGAAACGAGATCAGGCTCTATGAATATATAGTAGTTTAGTCCTTTCACAACTTTTATGTATGTTAACTTGTTTGCTCCGAGTTTCAGAAGCCTTTTTGCCGACGTGCGAGAAATGTTTTACATAATGATATTTGGTTAATGATCGATTTTGTTGTGAAATTATCGAAATTATTTTTACGAAGTGTTCTGTAGAAGAATACATGCATAAATTCACGCCTTTTCTCCAGACGGGGTATGCAGACACCCAAGTTTCGCTTTGTATTTTCCGTCTCACGATATGATAGGGTGCGCGCCTATCGCCATATCGGGCACAAACTCCTGTCTCAAGGCTGATAATTAAAAGGAATTGTAGCAATGATAGTTGCCAAAATAGGTTTTTTTTTTAAATAATACATGCAATGTTTAAAACACCAGCAATATCGCAGGACTATCTAGTCATAACTATACAGTTGGCTAGATAGCCAACTCTGTAGCTATTCTTACGACTCTTATGTCTTGATTCGTGGGTATGAGAATATGAATAACTTACGTGAATAGCGTACGTAAGATACGCCTGTCGGGTAAATTTATTTTTCACAGCTTGCAAGGTACAGAAAAGGAACTCAATATTTGCCTCCGTGAAGCCTATGGTACTAGCGTACTTTCCAATTATTTATTGTTTATTTATTTATCATTTTTGTACACAAATCAATCTTAACAAAAAAAACACAATTTTAATGATATCCGAGTGTAAATGGCGGCCGTATCGCCCAAGGCAATCTCTTACCGACTACCATGGGATGGAGATAATAGCAGGAAAAAAGAGACCTATAACCCTTCTACATGACATCCACATAAATAATTCCCAAACCAGTGAACCGCATTAACTATTTTCTTCCGCCTAAACTAGTCATCAGCTAAAGTCACCTGTAATATCACGTGTTAATTTCACTACGCTCAAGTAACACTCATCCTATGACTACACTATTCAGTACCTTACTGGCTGCATCGCCTGCCAATAAACATATTTACTAATTTATGGTTAAAATAAGGTTTCAATCTCAACACTCCTACTGGTGGTAGGTCTCTCATATGTAGGCCATCTGGGTGGGTACCACCGCAGTGTCTATTTCTCCCGTAAAACGGCAGTGTAAACGCACTGCTGTGTTTCGGGTTGAAGGGCATTGTAGCCAGAGTGACTACTGGACATATTGAGACTTAACATCTTATGTCTCAGGATGGCGAGCGCAGTGGAATGCCAAGCATTGCTTTGTAATTCAAGGTGTTGTTTGGTTTTGCTACTGTTCATGAGCGGTCGTATCGCTTACCATCAGGCGAACGGCATGCTCGTCTCGCCATTCATAGCAATAAAAAAAAAAAAAAACACCTATTCTTATTTTTTAAGAAACAAAAATTTTTGGTACTTCATCAGGAGGCATGGCAGAGGACATTAATTGATCAAGCATTTGACGTAAAATCAAACGAATGATTCAATTCAAATTCAATTTCTTTTGTCATTTACTTAACCAGCACGTTGTTACTTAATACTTTATTTTTACTTTAGAAACCGAAGGAAGATACGCGGCACTTTTACTTGCCAATTAGTTTTTAAGAAGTAATTAATAAATGGCTTACCTGAAGATGTTGAACAAGGCCCTTTAAGTTCAATTTAGTTTGCTCCGTCGAGTGACACACTCGTTGCGTACTTTATATTATGAACATCTCATTAGGGCTCACTCGACTGTGAAAGACAACTTGTTTAAATATGCAAAATGAAATGAACATTAAGTTTCTTACCTAGAAACTATGCTGCTGGTATACAATAGGTGTTGAGAGTTATTATTGAGAATAATGTTTTTGACGACGGCTTCAAGCTTAAACTTCATTCACTCCAAGCATTATTCTATAGCAATGAATGGCGGGACGAGTATGCCATTCGGCTGGTGATAAGCGATACGACCGCTCATGTATTGTAGCCAAACCAAAAATCACGAAGAATTACAAAGCAAAGCAAGGCATTAAACTGCGCTCGCCATCCTGAGACATAAGATGTTAAGTTTCAATATATCCATTAGTTACTCTGGCTACAATGCCCTTCAAACTGGAACATAACATTGCATTTATGCTGATGTTTGGCGGAAGATACATTTCGATGGTACCAAGCGGCCTCTCACATTTATGCGAGATACCACCAGTAACATCCTTATATTATGTTATAATAATACTGAGCCCAGGATTAAAACGCATGATAACTCAAATTTCCATAGAGTTACTCATGTTTGACTTAGTAATAATAATTTCAGATTACACAATAAAAAATAATTCAGATTATATTTTAGTCTTATCTAATCTTAATTTTATTTCCCGGGTGTAGTTTCTGAAACTCATGATGACAGTGAATTTTAAAAGCTGGAATGTGGAAATGATAAAACCTGTATACAAATAAAAAGCAATACCCACTAGCTTGCATGAAACCGACTTCACTGATTTAACATTGAAATAAAATTATAGTAGAGGAGCCACAAAGCAAACTGTTGGTAACAAAAAACAGCGGTACACGTAGATTTTTCCTGTTTCTATCGCAGTTACTCCTAGGCATTCACTCTATCTTTTTACTCGCTTCATTGGTTTTTCGCGATCGTAGGCACGCGCGTAGTACCTACAGATTTTTATGACATTGTCCGCTCTAGCTTAATACCTCAATGGATGAAGTGATTTGTTCTTTGTTGTATTTATAGTTGTTAGTAAAATAGTAGACTTTAATATATTGTAATAGTTACAAATAAGTATTGATAGTCAATCACGACGCTCTAAAACGGTGAAGGATAACATTTTGAGGAAACCATTCCTCAAAATGTTATCCCATGCTGGTGCATATTACAGCGATTTATATGAATTTCTATTTTATGTAAATTTCGCCAATCCGCATCAGACCACCGTGGTGGACAATAATACCTAAACACTCTCAAAGGTACTCTTGATTGTGGAGGACGCCCGAACCCTGCAGTGGGATGTATATGGGCTAATAAATACAGTACAGTATAAATAGGTATTTGAGAAAGATTTGAATACATGTGAGTGTGGAATAAGGCCGGCTAGATGAAGACTTGACTTATCTAAAAAAAATATACCTCTGTAGGTATTTTCCAATATAACTGGAGAAATATAGAAGTATACATATTTTAAAAAATCCTTGAATATTTATCCGGAATTAAATGTACCTACAGCATCCGCCCCGCCTTGTTTATGGTTTGTTACATTAAAACTAAGACGCGACATAGGTGAGACGTTTTAATTAGAACCTTTGATACCTTATACTACTCGTATACGCTTTGAGACGCTTAATCTTCATGTACCTCGTATAAGCACAAAATTAATTACGTCTCTAATTATTTATACTTAGTAAATTCCAATCTTTAACGAGTATCTGTATAATATAATATAATTCTTTACTAAAACATCAAATACGGAACAAAATTAAAATAAATAAATTATAGGTTTAATTAATTAATAGGCGGTCTTATCGCTAAGAGATATCAGGAAAACAAATACACGATATTAGGAATAGGTATTGTCCTTATGCGAACTAACTACTTTTTGTAATATGTGTGCTATTAATTTAAATCATTATGTTTCTTTTGCTTTCACACAGGCTTATTTTGAGCATGGCATTTCACGTTACTGTATGTTGAGTATGGCAGCTCCTCTGTAGGCGATTAAGAACTGATACAGTACAGTACAGATTACGTAATTCAATCACATTAAATCGATTACGAAATAACAAAAATATAGGTATTGAAATAAAACGATTGTTTACGGATTTTATCGCGGATTTGGTTTAATTTTTACATTTTTTAATTTCCCGACGTTTCGATCACTTTACAGCTTTCATGGTCACGGGGCGGACTGAGGTATTAGTCATCCGCTCAGTGACTGTTACAAATAAACTACCCTTATTTTGAAAATATTAAATTAAAAACTTAATTTAAATAGCTAGTCTATGGTTGCGTTCCGACCTACGCAGAAGGAGCTCACTGTGTCTTGAGGTCAGAGAGCACGAGGAATCTGTGACGAGTAACACCTGGCGACTGAGCTGCAACACGTCAAGCAAGTACTGCGAGACAACAAGCTCCAAATTCCACGCCGCCGTCACAGAAACCGAGTGAAACCAGCCACAGTTGAACGGGTCCCGGTTGTATTGCCATACATCAAAGGAGTCACAGACAAGATTGGCTATATCCTGAAGCGTGCTTCTATCAAAACATACTTCAAGCCGCCCAAGGAGATTAGTCAATTTCTACCACCTGTCAAGTGCCATATACCCTTGCAAGAACCGGGCGTAAACAAAATAGATTGCGACTGTGGTCTCTCTTACATTGGTCAAACTAAACGAAGCATAGGGACCCGCGTAAAAGAACACATAGCTGACGTGAAACATCGACGCTCAACGAAGTCTGCAGTTGCTGAACATATAGAAGAAGGCTCCAAGCATTACCTTCGCTTTGATCAGCCCCAAGTCCTCGCAAAAGAACACCGTTTCCTGCCCAGGATGTTTCGCGAGGCTATTGAAATTAAAAAACATCCTAATTTCAATAGAGAAGATGGCTTGAAGCTTGCACAAGCATGGGATCCAATTCTACACTTAATTAAATCGGAACCCAAAAAACCAACTGCCAGACCTCAAGACACAGTGACCTCCTTCTGCGTAGGTCGGAACGCAACCATAGACTAGCTATTTAAATTAAGTTTTTCATTTAATATTTTCAAAATAAGGGTAGTTTATTTGTAACAGTCACTGAGCGGATGACTAATACCTCAGTCCGCCCCGTGACCATGAAAGCTGTAAAGTGATCGAAACGTCGGGAAATTAAAAAATGTAAAAATTAAACCAAATCCGCGATAAAATCCGTAAACAATCGTTTTATTTCAATGTGTAACATTCGCGTAAATCTAAGAAACCATTATAAAAATATAGGTACATATATTATAGAGTACGGACATTTATTATTCTTACCACGTACGTATAAGCTCTGGAATGAACTCCCTGCATCGGTGTTTCCGGCGCGCTATGACCTGTCCTTCTTCAAGCGAGGCTTAAAGAGACTTTGTTGTGGTGGCCCCCTGGAACTGCAGAGGTCCATGAGCAGCGGTAGCTGCTTACCATCAGGTGGGCAGCTAACTCGTCTGTCTACAAAGGCGATAAAAAATAAAAATAAAATTTTAATTTAACCTTTGAACTACTTCAAAATTCTAAAACTTAATAAATAAATAAATAAATAACACCCAACACTCACATTCATAGTCCCGACTCCACACTAAGATCGAGTCTTGTGTCGTGGGTATCAGGAACTACGACAGACTTTTCGGTCTCACAAACACCCAGACCCGGAAAAAATATTTGTGGGCCGCACAAACATTTCTCTCGGTGCGGGGATCGAACCCGCGACCTCTCGTTTCACAGGCGGCGTCTAACCAACTAACAACGCCACGGAGGCTGTTAATCCAATCCATCCAAAGGTTGCCTGGAAGAGATCACAGGTTCCTTAAGGTTTAACGGATTTATCTGTTATTAAGTTGCTTTCTCTCATTGTGGCGTACAATAAAGTATGTAAATATATAAAACAAAACAATTAATAATATACAAACTAATACCCCCGTATCCGATAACAACAATCGCAACACAACTTTAATTAAAGGAACAACAGCTAAGCAGAATCTCGCAGATGGGAATACAAAAATGAGCAAGAAAGAAAGTTTCACCGTGAATTCTATAACACCCAATCGGTCCGCAGGCAATATATTGAAAGTATTTGAGAAGTGGTCGATAGATTTGGAAAGTTGAACCGACAAGCAACAGGCAGCAAGGCGAAGTTTCCCAAGTTTATTTATAAAGACGTAAAATATTGTGGATATTGAGTGTATTGGTGATTGTGCAGTTTATAAACTCAACGAAGGGTTGGAAATGTTTGTGTTGTTAGCAAATGTTTGGTGCCAATATTGGTAAATGGTAAATCTGAACTTTCTGATGCACACAAAAAATTACAATGCTACAATCATATGGTTTCTACATATGCACGTATTTTACAACTAACACATATTTCTACTGGCGACTTTAAAAAGAGCGAATTTCAACACATCTCTATGTCCTTTAGTGTTGCAAATTTTTATGGGCGGTGGTGATCACTTGCCATCGGGTGAACCGTAAGCTCATTTACCCCCTATAATATTAAAAAAAATAACGACTAAGACTATCGGACATTAATTCCTCATACGTTTAGTGTTAATGTTAGTGCCACGTATGATTTGAAAGCGCAATTAGTACGTAATTCAACTAACAAGCCTCATAAACGAAGTGTAAAAGATCCAATATAATCCGATTCCAGAGTTTAAAATCGGGAGCAAATTAAAAAACACGTATTTAAGAGTCAATTCAATACTATTCAATGTACGAAATTGAATGCACAATGTGACGGTAAAGTGCTGACGTAGCGAAAAAGGAAGCCCAGCGCCAATTTACCAGTGAAAGTAAGGTGGGGGCGTCCAATCTGCAACTTATCGAATTGTCCACTCGACGCGTCCATCAGTCGATATCCGTTGTCGAATGAACCGCTTGATTGACAATTACCGTTTAATTTGCACGAGCCAAGGCTAATTTAAATGCCCTTGATAGCGTAACTGTTTCCATGTACAGCATTTAGTTTGCTTTAGGAGGTGACCTGGGGAACAATCATTGGTAAATGTTTTTGCTATTTTAACCTTTTTTCAACAATTTCAAACACGCAAGTAGGTGTGATACTATTAGACGTGTATATGTAAAACCTATTATAGTCATGTGTTTACCAGTACTCAGAACGCAGGCCGCTTCCAACAGGTCACTATGCGGCTTATATCAAGCAGTGAATATCCTATAGTTGTAGATGATGAGGGTGATAATGGTACAATCTTGTTTTTAAAAATTTATTATATTTATAACCTTAATTTTTATAATTGATTATTTTTCGAACTTTACAACACAAATAAGCTCAAAAATAATATACTCTACATTTTTAGCATTATTCGATCATATCTTAAATGTCATCATGTCTCAGTGTCACTGAGTCTTACTTAAGTATAGAAATCCCGATCACTCACCCCCTATCGATGGTATTGAGCTAAGGTGGTATTTCCATAGCACAGACGAATTTGTAACACAAACTGATCGTGTCACGTCTAATACCGTCTCAGATTGATCAATTAGACAGAGATCTAAAGCGGAGTTGGAGCTAAGTGGTGCAATGGCAAATTCTCGTGCATAAATGGCATTAGCTCGTTTACCCTTTGGCATAACTGTGTAAGGCCATCTCCAATTATCAGATTCCGATGTCTGGATTGTCTCTGCGTTGTCGGATGTAGGTCATACGGGTGCTTTGACACGTTCTCCGTCACTCCGGCGATTTTTTAGAGTGCTCTTTGAAATATAAGGGCATTTTATTATTTTGTTTCACAAGTTTTATATTATTGTTATGATGGATTTTGAAATAGCAAGCTAGCCAATTTCACTTTTATTGATTTGAAAACCCACAGAAAGTCGATTATATTTTGTATGAATAGTATTTTTTGTTTTAATTTTGTCGCTGGTTCATTGACCGACTTTAACCCTTCGAAATTTGTTTCAAATGAGGATAATAAAAATTCTCAAAGCGGTACCTCCCAGCGCATAAATCCATTCCGCGTCTAATGAACTAAATTAAAAGTTTTATTAAAAGATAAACAAAGCCGTCTATGGTACAATTAGAAAGCAACTCCATTTGTATGGTTACTTCAAACAAAGCTCCATTGTTGAACATTTCAATGGGTTCGTATACAATTTTAACATTATGTTCTAGTGAAATTAATGATGATTTTTATGACTTTTGCCAAATAACTATAGTTCTGTTTACATCGCTAATATTTCATTTGTTTGAACGAGATTTTTATTAGCTATAACATAATATGTTACATCCATGTTGTGTTTTTCTGTTTACAATGATTTTTAATGTTTGATTGTTTTGTTGGCAATATAGAATTCATTTTATGGAATAAAAATTCAGAGCTGATAGTAGTTTGATTAATGGTGTTGCGTCTATTGTGGTGTGGTAAATTTTTAGTTTGAAACTTTCACGAAATAACATGCTATTGCAATTTATGGAAATGTCTCATTACGTATTTTATAACATTAAAACTAGGCTGGCAAAGTATATATTGCCCAGAGTATTTGAGACAGATTATGTGACTGCTATGTGTATTTATTATTTTATTTCAGTATCCAGTATCAGGACTTTTAGGTTGTGGTCTTTAATATGCTACTAAAATAAAATATTGCAACTGATTTCCAAGCTAGAAAAAGCAATTGAAACATAAACTAGACTTCAACATTCAACAATGCATTCTGAAGTCTCCGAGGAACTTTGAAAAACTCGCCATCATGAATGCAAATGAATGTCCATCGTTGAAGTTCACCTGCATGCCGGAATATTCTTGTCTAACTAACTCTGTTAAACTTTTAATAATGTTCTGTGCCGCTCTGTTAAGACTATTTTTACTTTTAACACTTTAGTTTAAAATGTTAAAAATTGTAATCGTTATTACTGAGATTGTTCTTGTTATTTTCCTTCTTGCTACTTTCTTAGTTTCAATGAATTATTATGAAACAAAGAAGGGATAGTTAAAAGTTTAAGTTTTTGATTAAAATAATGTTGAAGAAAACTGAACATAAAACTTTGTTGTACTTCAAAATAAGGAAGAAAGAGATGTAAGTATCCATAAATATTATTTGATTTTTAAATAGTGTCGTCAATTTATATTTGAAGAGGATGATTTCAAAAGAGATGTTACTTATAAGTAGATTTTAGAGCACTTGTGATTTAGTTTTCTGTCGGGGTAAACCAATAAAACATATTCACAATTCTTTCTTGTAAACTTCATATGAGCATATTTACTCGCACGTTTTTCTTCACAATTTAAACCAACGACAATTAACAATAAATCCTATCCCTATCCCGGTCAATGTGGTGTTCCCGTGGAAAGGGCAAGGGATTATAATACATCTATTTACTTCTCATTTTAACTAAAAAGGATGGAATGGGATATAAGAGGACATAAATCCATGCCTAGAGTCATGGAATGGAGAAAAGCAGTATAATATACGGCAATCACGTATAGTATAGTTCAAATGTAAAACAGTTAGTACGCGAAATAAAGTTTTTGCGAAGCCGGACTGCTAGTACCTACATACAGGATATATCATGGCTGATATCGAAAACGAAGCCGGGTGGTGGTTTTAGCGACTACAGACACAATGCAAAGAAAAATTTCCCAAAACAACGCGACATTTTTTTATGTGATGTTTTAAATATCATCGTATTAAGGTCGAAATCCATATTTTATGCTTACGTATAAATAATAATTTATACCCTCGCGTACCATAGCGTCTTTAAAAATAAAAGGCTATTATTATTTTAGGAATAACTATCTTTTTACCACTCAAACACAACAGCAAAAAAAAAAGAAATCATCGCGTTTTTTGCAAAAAAAATATTTGCTTTATGTTTGAAGAAACTACCACCCGGCTTCCTTTTTGGGTAGCAGTCTTGATATACTCTGTATAGTTACATTCATTCAAATATATAATATTAGTGTATTTTCAAGCAACTCTTTTATGAAAATCTCCGTAGTTTGTTTTAATAAAAATCTTGACGTCGCGTCGCGCTGAAAGCCAGCTTTTGTGGTATTGAAAAATCAATGTAGAATTTCGGTGAAACGGGGACAACGTAAGATTGAGAGGGCACAGCCCCACTCGAATGCCCGAACAGATTTCAGCGAGCTTTCTGTACAAATCTGGGGAATAAATTATGTCAATTTTATTTTATAAAACTTTATCCCTTTTACATAATGTATAAATATCGCTTGAATATGTTAATGTAGAAACGTGTTCTTTAAAGGTATCGTTCGAGTTAATATTTAATTAGACGATGTTGTTACCTGTTAATTAATATTCTATTTTGAAAGAGTCTATTTTTGTATGATTATATTAAAATAATTTGAATACTAATTTTGTTTTTACACGGATCTCCTTGTTTCGAAGTTCATTTGCGATTAATTGTAGACATTATTTTTAGCTGGTTCTTGGTTTATTGGTCAACACGTAAAAGTAGTTACTTACAATTTACGCTAAACAGTAGCGTAAATGCACTGTTGTATTCCGGTTTGGAGGACATTGTAGCCAGATTAACTACTGGACATATTAAGACTTAATATCTTATGTCTCGGGATCGCGAGCCCAGTGGAATGCTAGGCATTGTTTTGTGATTCAAGGTGTTGTTTAGTTTTTCTACAGTCCAAAAGCGGTCATATCGCGTACCATCCAGGCGAATGGCATGCTGATCGCAATAAAAAAAGTAATAGTATAGGTAATTATTTTTGTTGCTGACACGTTTCGTATTAAAAAAAAACAACTATGTGTCAAAATCATTTCATCTATCTTGCAAATAACCGAAAAAGAAAAATAAGGTAATACCTTTGACCCAAATTAAAAGTTTTTGTCTAATTGTGTTTGTTTGCGGGAAACTGGATCGCTTCCACTAATAGGCATGGAACAAATAAGGGTATAAATCTCCTGATATAATCTCAGGAGGTCAAGTATATATCATCCGTAGTGAAATTAAATGAATAAAACTCATGCCTTTTGCCCAGAAGGGGTGGGCAGAGTATCCCTGGTAGCAACCAGGAATACCTTTTTTAGAAGGTTTGCCTTATGTTATCTGCCCCACTATGTGATAGGGTCGAGCTCGTCGCCATACTCGGCACTTTCTGACTCTGCGTATAATTAACTTATGCTGAGTAGTAACAAACTCCTCATTTGTTTTTATTTTGTTCTTGTATGTAAACCTAGGTTATACGAGTGTCTGTGTTGTCTTGTGTGACAAATAAATGTGTTTTCTTTCTTTTTTCTTATTTCTATAATGCATAGAAAAATCCAATATAACTTTGCTCGCCCGGGATTTGGTCCCGAGACTTCAGTCTTGTATATAAATACAAGTGATAGATAGATGATAAATTAACATTAAAATTGAATAAAATGGTAACAGCCCAATATGTTATAATAACTGAACGATTAGCAATAAAATTGTGGTAAGTATATTTTTATATTTTAAGTTATATTTTTAGTTATTAATTGTAGATTATTATTATTTCTTTTACGCCTTAGACTGCCCTTTCTATCTCCTGTTAGTATATCCATCCCATGGTTGCCTGTAAGAGATTACCTAGTGTGATAAGGCCGCCACTTGTACTATTATTCTTATTGTATAATATCTTCATAGTATTTCTGTACAGTGCAAAAAAAAAATTAAATAAATAAATAAGTATGGTACTGAACTTTGGATTGCCACTAACAGCTAACAAACAGTTAATATAATATTATATAATTATGAGAGATCATTACTTATTCCTAAATCTGTTTTTTAATTAATTCATCAAACGCTTAGAAAAATTATTATTGACCTAATTCAAACTAGATTTTAACTTGACAAAACAAAATATAATCCGATTAGTTAGAAGCCTTGGTTATGTCAGTGCGGGATGCAGACGAAGCAACTATTAGTTGTTCGGAGATTACATAATACATTGCGTGCTTATATTGCTCAACACTAAACTATTTCAATGTATTGTCGGAGATGTATTCGCGAGCACTCCAGCGAATAATGCTGATAGAGAAGTTTGACTAGTGTGCATTAGTTTAACGCTTCGAGCATTATCTATCACAATACAGCATAATACGAGAGTATGAAGGGAACTTTTGTGTTTAACTTATAATAAGTAATCAGGAGTTATGCAGTGTAGTGTTATTAGTAGCTTCTAATAACTTTGTAGAGTAATATTGCTGACTCGCAGCTTAGAAAATAGACTCGTTTCGCTGACTCCCCTGATTAAAGTATTCGGCAAAAACATTTTAAATTCGTTCTAGTTGATTTGAATTCAACTTTATGATTTTCAAACCACTGAAGCTTATTCAAATATAAGATGGCATAAGAGAAATTTATGGACGAATAATTTCTTCAAATTTAAATACATATGCATTCAAAAATTATTCCCTCTCTCTCTCTCTCTCTCTGTTTTTCTATTGGTTCAATCTCCAGCAAAAACAGAGCTAATCCTTTAGGTGTTGTAAAGGCGTAAAATTATAATCATCATTATCATCAGCGCATAATTGCTCATATGCCTCTCGAATTCACAAAACTGAATTCGAACCTCGTAACGTGGATTTTCTGGTAGCATATCTGCCTACCCTTTCCGGTAATTAGGCGTGAGTTTTTGTATCAATGTATGTTTCTATCATGTTAACTTCGTATAGCATAAGCACCCTATATGCATCCATCCATCTGTCAATTTATCAGCCAAAGTAAGTGCACTGCTAAACATAAGCCTCCCCTAATGGTTTCCTCAGTGACCTATTGGATTCAGCCTGCATCCAGCGATGTCCCGCGACCTTAACCAGGTCCTTATATACAAGCCAACGTAAATAAAAAAATCCAGCCTTCAAATATACACGAAATTCTAGGTAGGTTTGCAACTAGCACTCCTATATTCAGTGGTTTACGCCTGTTGCTCTCGTCGCGGCTCAGTGCTTCTCAGGGAACACTGCTCGTAATATCGTGTAGGTGCCGGCTAGAAATTCTATTACAAACCTGATTTCCAGCGCCCAATTTCAATATGTACGTCGGAGGAAGGTAATGCTTGTGAATTATTAAACCTTATGTATAGACTCTGTGAATTTATTGTGAAATAACAAATAATAATTTATGATCGAAGAAATATAGCGTTTGTCGAATAATTTATAGACATGAAGAATTTCATTATTTAATTTATTTCAATTTTGCTTCCAATTTATACAAGGTTTTGTACATACATCTGAGTTTTAGTATAAAATTATCTTGGGCTGTGGTGGAAGAAAAGTAAGCTTTCGTAATGCTTTAAATAAGAGGCATTATTAGAATAAAAATCCATTACTGAATCAGTGAGAGACTGCTGACTTCAATATATTATTGAACTATACAATAATCAAAATTTCAAATAGACTATATAATCGAAATTTCAAATAGAATATATTCAAATTGTATGTAACTACGCCTATCCACGACTATAGTTTACGGCATGGCCTGAATCTCTATTGTGAATTTCTACGCCTGCCCACAGCACGCTACTGTTCCACACAGCTGTGTTACATTGCTCATGATATTATAATAGGTGGTGGCGGTTGGAAAATGATATTAATTTATATACACTTTACTGCACACAATAAATTAAATAAATACAATCAGAAATGAACAAAAATATAATTGAACGCTTAATCCGAACGTGCAAGAGAGAGATAAAGATGCCTCTCTATCATTTCTGCCGTGCTCTCTCTTGCATGTTCGGCTCTGGCAGAACATGAAAATGAGTCATACTTTTTCGTGCGTGTAGCTGACGTTCATCGATTTATAAGCCGTTATCACACATACTTATTACAACAGAAATAAAATTACAGTTGGCGGTATTATCGCTCGAAGGCAACGTGTTACAGAGAACTATGGGAACCATATAAGAAAAGAATACACAGAAGATGATAATTTCATATTAGTTTATTCAACTATTAATAAATATTTTTAGTCGGTAAAAAACAGACTTAAAACTAGTGAACAAAAGCAAATAGATTTTAATTAATTAATGGTAACAAATCAGTGATAGACACATTAGGAGCTGATTCAGAAGTGATTAGGTAATGTGGCTAGGATTATGCAGTATTGGTCATTTCGATTGTGTTATTGGAAATATCTATATGATAAAAGAATTATTAATCACAGTTATTCATTGTCTTTTTATCTGTATTCATTACATCGTTTTATCAGTTTCTAATAAAGATAAATTATATCAATTATAGATTTTGTTTGAGTAAATGTTGAATGGAACTTTGCTGGCAATTGGGTGGAAGAACTGAGATTAGTGTGTAAAAACATTATGCCAGACATCCAATCACCAGTAAATAATATGGGTAATTCCAGGCTTAAATCCTAAATGGTGATGGAGTCAACATATTTCACATTTTTTTCCAATTCGCGCATACGCAACGTCATCAGAAACAGCAAATAAAGTATTTAGAAAATGCTGACAATGAAGCCTGCAAAACATAATTCAATTTTAAGATTCACCAATTAACTATCACTTTGCGTTCCCTTTGAGTTGAAAACGAAGTAATTTCTTATATTAAAATGAAACAATGAAATCCAATGGCGCACAGTATTTCGACTCAGCAAAAGTTCTCCGCGAAGTTGTCCAGATCTTTGTTCTTTGAAACAGGCATTTCTGAATACCATAACAAGTAGATGTATAAAGGCTGTTTGATGTTTTAAAACCGCCCCCGTTTAAAACGCTGTTAGAAGAGGCTTGAGATAATATTCGAGGCCGTCGTCGAACCGATGCCTGGTTTTCGTCTGATTAGGTACTAGAAGCCCTTTTTGATTTTCACAGACGTGTGTTGAATTATTTATTATTGATATGAAGTTTTATCAATTTTGGCCCTTAAACCGTTATCACTATTACAAATCAATTTTAATTAAATTTCACTGCGTTCATAACTTCACAAAATTTATTTGACATTAAACGGATAAGTGATAACTCTCTCTCTCATGGACTGTGTAAATTCCAATCTTAATTAAAAATCTCAAACATTTTGAACAATTCCTAGAGTTCCACATCTTTACTACAATGTTTGACAACAATTTTCATTGATGTTTTCCAGAGTTATATGTAGTTGGAAAGAGTAACAGATTTTTGTTTTCCAATAGCGGACTTGACGAACAAGTTGAACCATTGTTTTTTTTTTTTATTATTGAGGAAGTGACCTTTTAGGTTGCAGGAAGTCGCTGGATGCAGGCCGCTTCAGATTGGTCGCTGGGGCTATTCTTGGAAGAGCTCCTGTGTCTGAATTTAATTGTTACGGTACCTTGTGTGGTTCGCTAAGCACAAAACGATTTCGACACAAAAAAAAAAATGTAAAAAAAATTGAGTTATCAGTAAACATTACAATGCAATTTTATGGCTTTGATAGGTATGAAATTAATCTTTTCAACCTTGTTGTCTTACTGATACCTCATACAAACATAATTGAATACAAAAAGAATGTCAGTATGGTCATGAAATAACTAGGTACTCATTACAAATTTGTTTCATTTTATCAATTTAGCTATTCTCTCTTTCTTCAGCGACTGGAAATCAACAGTTGTTAGTAAGGGCTTCAGTGACGCAGTCTGTTACAAGCCGGCTGTGAAACGAGAGGCCGCGGTTTCGATCGCCGCATCGAGAAATTTTTGTGCGGCCTATAAATATTTCTTTCGGGTCTCAAAATCAAAATCAAAATCAAAATATTCTTTATTCAAATAGTCTTTCACAAGATCTTTTGAATCGTCCTTTTCTGCTACCACCGCTTCGGAACGTGTTGTAGCTGTGAAGAAGAAGCGGCGCAAGAAACTCCCTCAGCAACACGAACTGTCTTCTTTTTTCTTTCTTTTTCTTTTGTTTTTTTTTTATATTGCCAATTACAATTACAATAACAATGGTTCATGTCATAAGTAACAATAATGTCAATTTGATGCAAAACATGATAAATTTAATAAATTTATTCCCAAGCAGTTTTGTCTTCCACATAATCTGTGATTCTATAATATGCCTTTTTACACAGCTTAACTTTTATTACTTTTTTAAACTTATTAATTGGAAGTTCTCTTAAACTGTTGGGAAGCTTGTTATAGAAGTGTATACTTTGACCCATAAAAGAATTATTTATCTTGTGGAGACGAGTAATGTGTGAGACAAGATTATGTTTGTTCCTAGTGTTCTTACTATGTATGTCACAATTACGCTTAAATTGAGTTATATTTTTACGAACATATAATAAATTTTCATAAATATATTGAGATGCAACAGTAAGAATATCTACTTCTTTAAACTTTTCTCTCAATGAAACTCTTGGACCAAGTTGATAAATGGCCCTAACAGCTCTTTTTTGTAAAATAAAAATGCTATTTATATCCGCAGCATTTCCCCAGAGAAGAATTCCATAAGACATTATACTATGAAAATAGCTGAAATAGACAATTCTTGCTGCTGCCTCATCCGTTAAACGCCTAATGGTTTTAACTGCATATGCCGCTGAACTTAATCTACCAGATAGTTTATTGATATGCGGCCCCCACTGGAGTTTAGCGTCGACCGTAATGCCCAGAAACGTAGTAGACGCAACAGGATCCAATTCTTCACCGTTAATTTGTACAGTGGTAGATAATTGCCTTACATTGGGCAGTGTGAATTTAATACATTTAGTTTTTTTGGCATTAAGTAATAAATTATTAATATTAAACCAATGTACAACTTCACGAAGGGCACTGTTTACTTCATCAAAATCTAATTGTTGCCTTTTTATTTTAAATGTCAAAGATGTATCATCCGCAAACAACACAACTTCGTGATTATTCCCGACGTGATAAGGTAAATCATTTATATAGACCAGGAATAGAAAAGGTCCCAGAATTGAACCCTGCGGTACTCCCATAGTGACCGCAGATCCTCCAGAAAGTTTTCCATTAATATCAACCTTCTGTACCCTATTGCTCAGATAGGAGGACAAAAGATTGAGAGCTCGGTTCCTGATACCATAGTGGCGTAATTTCCTGACCAGAGTGTCGTGCTCTACGCAGTCAAAGGCTTTAGATAAGTCACAGAATACACCAAGTGCATCCTGCGACTCTTCCCAAGCGTCATAGATTTGCTTTAGGAGAGATACTCCCGCGTCAATTGTTGATCGACCTCTCGTAAATCCGAACTGTTTCTGGTGTAGCAAGTTATTGGTGTTGAAATGTGTTAATAATTGAGTAAGAATTATTTTCTCAAATAACTTGCTAAGCGTTGGTAAAATTGAAACAGGTCGGAAATTGGTCGGATCCGAGCTGTCACCGGATTTAAAAAGAGGCACCACCTTGCTTTGTTTCATCAGGTCAGGAAAAACACCAGATACCACGCAGCGGTTGAATATCTCTGCTAAGTGGGGTGCTATATGCTCAATGATTAAAGATATATTAATTACAGATATTCCCCACAAGTCTGCGGTCTTTTTTAAACTAATTTCTTTAAACGATTTTAATATATGCTGCGGCCCAATTTTCGAGAACTCAAACGCCACGTTACATTCAGGTACAAGTTTTTCAAGTATAGATAAAGCAGACCTCGAAGATGACTGAAGATGTTGGGTGGTATTTTTGGGAATATCAGTAAAAAATCTTTCAAATTCAGTCGCTACTTCTAGATCTGCTGTACAACTCCTATTATTTATTTTAAGATTAAAGTTACTTTCACGTACCGAGTTTTTACCAGATTCAGAATTAATAATATTCCAAGTAGTTTTGATTTTATTGTTAGACATTTTGATTTTATTTCTTAAATACAAGGATTTAGCTGTGGAACAAGCTCGTTTGAAAACTTTGGAGTAATTTTTTACATATTCCTTAAAAGTCGGATTTTGGTTAAACATTCTTTCATTGTATAGATTATATAGTTTATTCCGACTTTTAAATAAACCAGTGGTTGCCCACTCACTAAATGTCATTCGCTGATTTACAATAATAGTTTTAGATTTATATACTTTTCTAAATTCACATTTAATAATTTCAAATAATGAACTGTATAGTTTGTCTGGGTCTTGGTGAGGGGACAGCGCTGGCAGATTGTTTTTGATATTTATTCTAAATTTTTTCATGCGATATATATTGTTAGGAACAAACTTAATACTTTTCCTTAGAACTTTACTTTTAGTGGTAGGTAATGAAACATACTGACCACAATGATCAGAGTCTAAAACATTAATTACTGACTTTTCACATATTGAGAAATTAGTAAAAATATTATCAATACATGTAGCACTTGTGGCAGTTATTCTAGTTGGTTCAAAAAATAAATGATGTAGGTTGTATGATTTAAATAGATTAATGAAACTGCAAGCTATAGGAGATTCTTCTAATATGTTGATATTAAAGTCTCCACAGACAACAATTCTTTTCGGTGAAACACATACCTTGTGCAATGCATCTTCCATAATTTCCAAAAAGGTATTATGTGGTGCACAAGGGGGCCTGTATACACTTAATACAATATATTGTTCAGTCTCTATACAAGCTACTTCCATAACTCGTTCAACAGACAGGCGCACAATATCAAGTCTTTCTTTATATTTAATAAGATTATTTATGATTATTAACGAGCCTCCATGTAAAATATTTTCTCTGTTGAACGAGCTTGCAACTTGGTGATTATTGAAATTGAACATGAACTGGTAGCTTTTAAGCCAATGTTCAGTAATACATAAGATGTCAATTTTATTACAGCTCATGAACAACTCAATTTTTAAATTTTTATTTCTCATACCTTGTATATTTTGATGTACCAAGTTGAAAGCATGTTTATTATTAAAATTACATTTAATATAATATTTATTTTCATTTGAAGAGCTAGAGTTTATCTCTGTTGTCCTTAAATCTAATTTAAATAATTATCAAATGTCAATTGTTTCAGATTGCTATAATCTGAGTCAACATTTATTTGCTCAATAGAGCTTTGTCTGTTAGCCAAGTTCTTGGCTGTAATAAATAAATAATATGATAGCGCATCAGCTACCTGTCTCTTAATAAAAAGAGGAAGATAAACTTTATCTCTTGTCTTACTAAATATTTTATTATTATAATAATTATTAATGTCAATTAAATGGAATTTATTATTGATTGACAAGGTGTGCATTGTCAAATTCAAACTAAATCTAATATTATTTTCTTCCGCTGGCAAGTTGTTACTGTAGGGTAATGTAAACATAATAACTTCGTTTAAGTTGAGTTTTTTCAAACTGTCACAATATTCTATTAATTGTTTTTTGTTTAAATTACCCCTATTTCCAATAAATATAATTAATTTTTTATCTGCAGATAAATTACTGCCCAAAATGCTCTTCATAATGTCAGAATAAGAAGCACCAGGCATACAGTAATTAAGAAGTTGTTCCTTTTCCAGACTTACTAACCTTAGTCTGGGTGTTTGTGAGTCCGAAAAGTCTATCGTAGTCCCTGATACCAACGACACAATACTCGATGTTAGGTGGCGTCAGGACTATGTATGTGACTGTTGGGTGACACTTACTTAATTATTTATTCAGAAATTAAACTAAATATGTAGTCTACTTTTTTTGGTGTCCGAATGCGTTGTTGTCATGCTGTTGTCAAAAGATTAGGATCCGTTTTTCTTTGTTAACATTATATTACATTGAACATATTAATACTATTCGATTACGAGTATACATACTTAAACAATGCGATAATTTGAATTTTTTTAAATTTTATTTGTAGGTCCAAATTTCGCCATACGACAATGGAAGATAAGTGATTTATAATTTTGCTGAATCCGCATATCAGAATATATTTCTAAATGTGAAGCAGTTACCGACATAAAAAATAGATATGTCAGAATCAAGATGATTCCGCCTACACTTAGCCTATTTCACAAGTAGGACATCAAATAAACTTTATTACCATTCCTTTGCCACGTATATGCGAATAAGGAATATTTTACGTTAAAAGATAAAAAACACTCGACATTCGACCTATATCGTTCAAATAATATTATACTGGATCTGTTTTGGTACTCTTGATAGTTATTGTACAATCATAAATATAATTGACTCGATCATTTTTATGGAAAGCTTGTGAATTCAATATTATTTATTTATTTTATTATTTTTGTACACAACAAATCTTAACAAATAAAGCAAATTTAAATAACATCAAAGCACGAAATGCGGCTGTGTCGCTCAAGGCGATCTCTTACCGACTACAATGGGATAAAGATAATAGAAGGAAAAAAGAGAGGGCAGTGTACCAGTAGGACAATTTATTTATTTTATTTATATATGCTTTATTGTACACCAAGAAGAAATACAAAATACTTAAAATACTACACATGGTTACAATAGGCGGCCTTAGCGCTAGCTGCGATCTCTTCCAGGCAACCTTAGGATGGACTGGATTATTGCGATATTCTAATATAGGGTAGTGAAAATAGTGAGCGAGAAAAAAAAAACTAAATAATTATTTAGTTTTTTTTTTTAATTGATGCACATGCTATTTTCATGCTTAATTTTTGTTTTTTTTCAACGGCCGTAATAAATGCAAAAGTATGTTTGAATGATGAATGTTTGCTACTCTTTCACGCAAAAACGACTGGACCGAACTTGCTGAAATTTGGTATAGGGATAAATGAAATCCTAGATTACACAAAGGCTACGTTTGTGCCAAAAAATTAAGTGTTGTCTTGGGATGTGTAAGTCATTCAAATATATATATTTACTACTCTTTCAACTTCGAGTGGATGGCACGGACAGAAGAGAACAGAATTGAATGCTTTTCATAATAGGACAGAACGAGATATGACAGGATAAGACCGAATATAAAACAGCTACAGGAAATCACTCAAAAACTATCTACACCCCGGTGAAGTCGCCCCCGACCACAAGTAGTTTTTTTAAATTTTAAGGATTTTGACTATAACACTGAAAACAGAACTAGTAATAAACAAATATAAAACTTTTAAAAAATACTGGTGACTGTGAAAACAGAATAGGTTAAGCAAGATTAAGTATGTAGAACGTACAAAGCAAATTAAAGTAGTCGTGTTTCAGTTGGAGCGTAACTCGTTCGTTCATTAGAGCTAACACAGCGAATTAACAGCGACCGAATGAATTAACACCGACCGAATGATTCCACAGCCCGTCACGATAAGCTCAGGCCTTGCGCCGAATGATTTTTTAATTTTTAATCTGTTCCTTTCATCTCTAATAAGCGCCTCTTTGACTTTATAAAAGTGTTTGCAGCTATTTAGAAATTTAAATAAGATTAACTGCATTTTATGCTTCGGAATTTATTTAAAAGTTTGAATGACTTTCTGTCAGTTATTACTTATTTTGTTTGCTTAATTTAGGTACAAGTGCGTTGCACTCGTATAAAATCACTTTCGTATTATAATTGTTTTATAATATAAATGTGTTTTTCAATTGCCTCCTTGGCGCATTCAATTCCGGCATCTAAACACATGTTTGTGAAGCCCAATAATACTTAACTATCTCGGGTAGTTTCTGATTCTTACGACACACTACTTGTATCATAGTTTGGGGTCAAGACGTTATGTGTTACTATCGGGTATTTATTTTGAAATTCGAAGGTCTATAGCCCGAAACTTAAGTCCCAGCCAAAACCCGACTAAATTACCATTTTCAAATACTATATCTGATGAATTACGTTGGTATTTATAACCCTGTATCGCGACATCGGCTAGGTGCTCGCGCGCGCTACTGTCAGCATGGTGAGATTCCGATGGGTCGGATAAGCACGCCCCGCTCACTACACCTCTAACCTGATTCCGCTTCAAACAGCTTTTAAAACCTTTTAAATTGTTATTGAAAAGGAATTTAATGCGGGATATTCCGTCAGGATGAAGAACAACAAAAGAGTGTTCCATTTTGTATTATACTATGTCTGTTTTTTTCTACGACGGGATGAATTGTATACTAAAAAAACTAGATTATGTTGTATAAACAAACATATAATAGGAATATTATAGTTAATCAATATATTTTAAAACATTATTTACGGCTATATATTTAACGAGACCTTCACATTCTTTAATTACAACAAAGGATTGATTGGTCCAAATCAATTAGTATCGGAAAGAAATTATTATAGATAAATCGAACGAGAAATATTAAAGTGATAAAAGTGCCGATGAACAAAGCTTCTCCTTTGACCTTTCTCCTGCTAGTTAAAACTTTAATCCACCATTTAATCCTGATAAAATGTTTAGTGGCTCTTCCTGCAATTCAAACTTATTGACGTCACAGAGTTACTAAAACGTTATATAAATGTATAACGTAGGCGTTCGATTTGTCCTTAATCCGAGGATTAAATTCAACAAAAAATAGTACGATGATTTTTTGCAAAATCAGATATTATTTTATGAAAAGGTTATCTAGCGTTCCCATATATTGAAGTGGAAATATCTGGATCCAATGAGTGCTCATTTCAAGTAATTCATTCGCAATAAAACCTCATCCATAATGCAAACTCCTAGCACATTTTTCTTTTTATTTTATGTTTTAGGCAACTTGATAGAATTATGTCCTATCCCCAACCTACCCCCGATCTAAGCTCCTAACGTAGTATATTAAATTTTCGGCTGAAAAACAGGTATTCTTGCTTCGGCGATACATATATATATATATTATACACTACTAATTCATGGGTCAGGTCGCCACAATTCCATACAAATTATTATTTGTAACAAACACAAATAATTATTATTGTTTCGTGTCCTGGTTTTGTGGGATCGAAAAATCTCGGTTAGTTTAATATATTTGTTACAAAGACTTCATTTAAAACAAATGTCCGATGAAATCAAAGGAACTTACTGATTCATTCTTTAGTAATTTATCTGAAGGTTTAGTGAAAACATAGCTTTATGGGCTTTAGGCTAAAAGTAGCCCATTAACTCTTCCTTTATTTCAGTTATATTCGATTGTTTTTTATTGCTTTGTTTTTTGTGCGGAGGCCCTCCTAACCAAACATTACTTATTCAAGGCACCCTAGAGAATTTCGACTCTCTCTCGAGGCATTATACTTCGGAAAGATAAATTCCCATTCTAGCGTGATTAACAGCTTGGACTTGATAAATAAAATCAAGTCGGTTTATAAGCTTTGGTAACATATTACAATGTTCATGCTGAAACTAGCGGCCCAGCCTGGCTCCGCCCGGATGTAAATATAGTTTTATGAAAATATTCTAATACCTATATTCATCAGGAATAGTGTAAAATTCTTTAATTTAGGATTCAAGAATTTTTTAGTTCAGGGCAGTCATTTCAGAGCCTATTAAAAAACAATCAAATTTCTTCTTTATAATGTTATAGTATAGAGTATAGATTAAGTCACACTCAAATTAAAAAGAAACGTTTTTATTACGCTTTGTGTAAATGGTAACACCGCTATTACAATAATGGCAAAATATACCTAATGAGTCTATAAACGCAACCATGATATACAATTTTAAATAACTTATTATTTTGATAATAAGATATTAAATAGTATTATAAACCGGACAGTAACAAATCCTTAATAATAATTAATCAATTTCTAATCGATATAATTTAAGTATTGTAGGATTGTAAAATATATTGAGTGAAATGGAATGTAAAGGAAGTGAGTGAAAGGGATGGATACAAAGAAATTAAGATGGCGACAAGTGGCAAGAAATATAGAAGGATTGGAAAGAACTAAGACGTGTAAACTTATTATAAAGACGAATAAAGAGTTTATTTTATTCCAAGTGTGAGTATTTTGTTGGTACACTATTTCCCGGTCCCACATTTGGGGGCTCGTCCGGGATCGGGACAAAATAAAAGAAAGTGCCATCAAACGACTTTATTGTATATTGAAGACGAAAGAGAAAAGAAAATAATGAATACCAGAAGCAAACAAGGCAGTGAATGCAGTTCCGAGGACACATCACATAGATCTGACACGCTACATTTAACAGAAAACTTAATTCAAAAGTTTAGCGGCCATGATGACGCGCACCCGGTGTCGGCGTGGATACTAGGCATGTCGATTTAAAATCGATTAATCGAAAAATCGATTATTTAGAGTAATATAATCGATTTTTTAGATCGATTTTGAACCCTGCATCGATTTAATGAATCGATTCATAAACCTCCCGAATCGGACCGATCCATTCAAAGAACTAGCGATAATATTCCTCAATTGGCTGCGGTATTTGTTTTTTTTAATTTTTTGCTGTTGTCGGACGCAAAAGCAACTGGTAGTACTTGTTCAATAATTTGAACGCATCATAGAGTAAATATTTACGAACGCTTCCGAAGGTGGCGTTACTTGCGTTAAGAAAACATTTTATTTTTCTATCCGGCTGTCAAACCTAACCTATCTATTCTTGTGAGTGAGTTTATTTATAAAAAATATACTGTGGATAAATATTATTTTTACTGTAAAAAATTATAATAATGAAATAAATAATATCGTGTTCATATAGTATTTATTTTAATTTGGAAAATAGTAAGTGATATTTGTTATAAACTTAAAATTTGATTAATTTCTTAACCGACTAGAAATTTAAATTGCCACATTAGTTTAGTGGTCGCAAACACTACTGCTGAGCAAAAGATCCTGGGTTCGATTCACATCTCTAACTATTCTTTCGAAGGAATATAGGCGTGATATTATGTTTATTAATTTAATAATACTTCTATCCAATTACTTGTATTTGCAGTAAATGGTCATCAATAATGTCCTGTATCTTTATTAGGCAATTAATAATGTTTGAAATTGGCTCGATTAATCGAAAATCGATCTTTTAATGCCCGATTTAAACAAGAATCGATTCTAGTATGTCCGATTTGAATCGAATCGGAGATCGATATTTTTTAAAATGAATCGACATGCCTAGTGGATACAAAACATTGAAGACCATAAGGAAATATTCGACTGGAATGCAACGCAAACACTGTTGGTGGCACGGCGCTCATTGGCTGGCACAGCAGCACTATGGCTCCGCGCCGAAAAAACATTTAGGTCATGGGATGACCTAAAAGGTGCTATTTCTAAAGAGTTTACCGATGCATTAGATACCAAGAGGATACACGAAATAATGAGCTCAAGACGCAAGAAAAAGGAAGAATCATGTATCGATTATATGTTTATTATGAAGGAGTTGGGAAAGCGAGGAAAAATGGCGGATTATGTGGCTATCAAATACATATTGGAAGGTATTCCAGACCTAGAAATTAATAAATTTATGCTCTATGGAGTTAAGACATACGCGGAATTGAAGGAGAAGCTAAAGTTGTACGAAATCTTTAAGAAAAATTCAATAAAAGATAATGTGAGAAATAATACGTTCCCAACTCGGTCACAAAATAATCTTAGAAGAAATATGGCAGATTTGCGATGTTTTAGCTGTGGAGAGAAAAGTCATGCATCTCAAAATTGTCCTCATAAATCGCAAGGCAAAAAATGTTTCCGCTGCAATGAATTCGGTCATATCGCTTCAGATGAAAATTGTCCTGCAAAAAAAATGGCGGCCTCAAAAATTAATTACAGTAAATCGCCGCATATGAGTTCGAGTGACAATCGGCAAACTTCGGAAAAGATCGGACGACGTGAATATACTCAGGTTGGAACTACTGAACGACGAACACCGGCTAATCAAATCTCTAAGCAAGCATTTTTCAACCTATTGCAAGACAGCGAAAACAAACCGAACGATGTTCAAGGCGAAGTCTACGTGGCGATGTCCAATGAGAAGCGATGCGCATGCACAAGTTCAAGTTGTTCGTGTTACGAGGCTGTGATTGGCTGTAATGACAGGAAAGCTAGTAAGAACAGTGACAGTGACGTTTGCAATGTAAACAAACAAAATGTATCGAAGTGCCGGGTAAAACCTATTAAAACAGTGTACTTAAGCAATGAAAAAGCGAACGCTTTAATAGATTCAGGTTGCGACGTAAATTTAATGTCTGTAGAATTGTATAACAAAATTAAAACCATACAATGTAACACGACTGCAAATATAACCTTAGTTGGTATAGGTTATTCAAAAGTTAATACTTATGGCAGTGTAACTTTAGATATCAGCATAGATAACTGTAAGTATGAAAATGTAACATTCTATATAATGCCCAACAATTCTGTACCATTTCATGTAGTTCTGGGTAACGATTTTTTACAAACTATAACATTAGTTATTAAAAATAGTAATGTTTGGATGTTTCCAAAAGATGATCGAATGAATCCTAGTTGTGAATGGTTGAAGAATATGTCGTTATTTTGTACTTTTCCCGATTGTGTTAATCATGCTTCAGATCCGAAAATCAAACAAGAAGTTTTTAAGTTAGTGAACAGTTATGTACCCAAGCAAATAAAAGAAGCACCAATAGAATTAAAAATTGTATTAAAAGATGACCTGCCAGTGTCACAACGACCAAGACGTATATCTTTTAAGGAGCAGGAGTATGTGGATTGTCAGATCCAGGATTGGCTGAAAGACGGAATAATAAGGGTGAGTTATTCTGAATATGCAAGTCCATTAGTTTTAGTAAGAAAGAAAGATGGTGATATTAGAGTATGTGTAGACTACGGAAAGATTAATTCTAAAATTGTAAAAGATGAATATCCACTCCCCTTAATAGATAGTCATATTGATATGTTATCGACAGCAAAGGTTTTCAGTGCATTGGATTTAAAAAATGGATTCTTTCACTTACGAGTCCACGAAGATTCTGTGAAGTACACCGCTTTTGTGACTATGAAAGGACAATATGAATTTCTCCGTGCACCTTTTGGACTGACAACCTGTCCTAAGGTTTTCACAAGATTTATAACAATCATATTTGGTGAGTTGATTGTTAGAGGTGTTGTTATTGTGTTTATTGATGACATCCTTATTCCAGCAGAAGATGAGTACCAGGCTTTAGAGCGCTTGAAGGAGGTCCTGAAGGTAGCATCAGAATATGGGTTGTGCATAAATTGGAAGAAATCTAACTTGCTGACAAGAAGAGTAGAATACCTAGGCCATGTTATTGAGAATGGTATTGTAATGCCATCACCAGGTAAGACTGACGCTGTCACAAGATTTCCTGAGCCATGTAGCTTAAAGCAACTACATAGTTTCTTAGGTTTGTGTTCATACTTTAGAAAGTTTATACCTAAGTATGCACTTATAGCAAAGCCTCTCACAGATTTGTTGAAAAATAATACCCAGTTTAAGTTTACCGATGAACACAGAGCTGTTTTCAATGAGCTTAAAATGAAGTTAGCTTCTAAACCAGTGTTGAAAATTTATAATCAAAATGATGAAACAGAATTGCATACAGATGCGTCAAGCGTGGCTTATTCAGCAATTTTGATGCAAAAGGGTGAAGATGGAGCAATGCATCCAGTTCATTATATGAGCCGCAGAACTACAGATGCTGAAGCTAGATATACAAGCTATGAACTTGAGGCACTTGCAATAATTGAAGGAGTAAAAAAATTTAGGCATTATGTGTATGGGAAACATTTCAAGATAGTTACAGACTGTAAAGCGTTCCAAATGACTCTAAATAAAAAGGATTTGGCTTTGTGTACTAGAGTTGCTCGATGGGTTTTACTTTTGCAGGATTATGATTTCACTGTAGAGCACCGCCAAGGAACTGAGATGAGGCATGCAGATGCGTTGAGTCGAAACCCATATGTAGGAGTGATAACATCTAGCTTACATAAAGATATGGAGTATGCTCAAGACAGAGATGAAGGTCTTAGTGCAATAAAGAAAATTCTAGAAGGCGGAGGGTCACACAAGGATTATTACTTGAACCAGAAGTTACTTTTTAAAGGGCCAGAACATCAATTAGTTGTACCAAGTACTATGGAAACTGAAATCATTAAAAGAGCGCATAGCAATGGTCACTTTGCCAAGAAGAAAACTTTAGAATTGATATGTAAGGATTATTATATTGATAAAATAGGCAGGAAGGTTGAGGATTACATTGCCTCATGCATACCTTGCTTACTTGCAAATAGGAAGGAAGGCAAAAGAGAAGGTTACCTTAATCCTATTGATAAGGGAGATACCCCCCTTCATACCCTACATTTAGACCATGTTGGACCCCTGACAGATACTAATAAGCAGTACAATCACATTCTCACTATAATTGACGCTTTCACCAAATTTGTTTGGTTGTTCCCATGTAAAAGTACAGGTACACAAGAAGTTTTAAGGAAATTGGAAGTATTGCAACAAATTTTTGGGAACCCTGACCGTGTTATCACAGATCGAGGTACTGCATTTACCAGCAATGATTTCCGCCAATACTGTATTAAAGAAAACATAGAATGCTGTCATATTACTACAGGAGTGCCGAGAGGAAATGGGCAAGTTGAGAGGATACACAAAACTGTAATACAAGTACTTACCAAACTTTGTATTGAGACACCAGGGCAATGGTACAAACATGTATCAAGAGTGCAGATGGCATTAAATAGTACCTACCAGAGAAGTATCAACACTACACCTTTTGAAATGTTATTGGGAAAGAAAATGAGGAGACAAGAGGATTTGGAAATATATGAATTATTACAACAGGAACAGCGAGATGCATATATGCAGAGCAGGGATGAACTTAGGAAGAGAGCCAAACTACAAATATTAGAAGTACAACAAGAAAATAAGAAGGGTTATGATAAGAATAATAAAAGTTCTATAAAGTATAAGGAGGGAGACATTGTTGCAATAAAGCGCACCCAGTTTGGTGTTGGGATGAAGATAAAATCTAAATACTTGGGACCATATCGGGTCACCAAAGTGAAAAGATTTGATAGGTATAATGTGGAAAAAGTGGACCAATCCACTGAAGGTCCAATAAAGACATCTACATCAGCGGACCAAATGAAAAAATGGCCAGATGGAAATAATGAGCAAGACTAAGCAAGCAAACGGATGAGGGATAGAAGGTGATGAATGGAAGGGTGTTTAAATAGGAAGAAAATAATTAGAATTTAGTTGAAAGGTTACTCTTTATTTTAAAAATATGGGTTACAGAGTTGTTGCTGGGTTACAGTTTACCTAACTATAAAATAAGTAATGAATATTCCAATCTTAGGATAAGAATAGGAGAATTTTAAGGTTTTAAGTTTGATTTGTTTTTTTTTTGTTAGAAGGTTTAATTTGTTTATCAATTATGTTTTTATTATTAAGAAAGATATGTAAAACATTAGATTTAATTTTTGTTGTTATATTCTAATCTTAGCATAAGAAGTAATAGGAGAATTTTAAGTTCAAGGTTTTAAGTTTGATTAGTTTTTGTTAGAAGTTTTAATTTTTTTATCAATTATGTTTTGATTATTAAGAAAGATATGTAAAATATTAGATTTAGTTTTGTTATGTAGCATGTAAGTGATAAATGTTTTTGTTTTAATTTTTATGTATGTGTGTTGTGTAATGTCTGAGGGCAGACATGATGCAGGATGACCGAGTGTAGGATTGTAAAATATATTGAGTGAAATGGAATGTAAAGGAAGTGAGTGAAAGGGATGGATACAAAGAAATTAAGATGGCGACAAGTGGCAAGAAATATAGAAGGATTGGAAAGAACTAAGACGTGTAAACTTATTATAAAGACGAATAAAGAGTTTATTTTATTCCAAGTGTGAGTATTTTGTTGGTACACTATTTCCCGGTCCCACATGAAGATTATCTTTTATAATTATAAAATGTAGCAGTTTATTGAGTTAATCTTCGTTTAACTTCGCTATATAATAAAACAACGATTAAATAACAATACATACATATTTTGATAAGGACACCAAATTTCCCGACTATAATACGTGACGTGATTCATCATAAAAGTGTACGCTTATTGGGTCTTATTAATAATCCCGGATAATCCAAGGATTAACTTTAGTACAAGGCTTTACAATTGACTCGATTAATTTGTTCATTCATTTTACTTTTAAAATCAGTATATTGCTATAATATGATTGTCATGCTAGCCGAAGAACACTCTTGTTATTAATAAAGTCACGAATACCTAGAAATTCAGAATAATCGAGTCAATTCTAAAGCGTTGTACTAAAGTTAATCCCTCACTAGTGCGAGATTATTAATAAGGCCCATTATGTTTATTGTGATAAGTTATTGCTCGAGAGAGATCTTTCAAATGTTCATCATAGTCATCAAATAATCTTCTTTTCCTAGAAATGACAGCGTGAAATACTTTATCTACTATCTAAATATTTTCAACTTTGAGAGACGCTCACTAATTTTAAACTAAATGTTTATGAAATAAATATAAAAATAATTTCAGTTACCATTGTCAAGTCCATTTTACCGTGCCAATATTGAGTATTTTACTCATTCAAAATTTAAAATGCTATTAGTACATATGGTAGGCAGAGGTGCGGCCAGAACATCTACATTTCGTCTTTTATGCTCTGTGCCATGTGATGGGGACGAGTGAATAATTAATGAAATTATTAAATAATAGAAGCCTCAGGGTAAGATAAATAACTTGACCTCATACTTACATATTATTTATTATATCTTTTACACCTGAAAGACGGCTAAATTCAATTTCAAGTTATATCTCTTGTATTTTCAAGTTTCTCTTAGAAATGGTCAACGGTAGAAAACTTTAATAGAATACTTTTCAAATAAATTCCCACTTGGACAAAACTTGAATCGAATAAATTCCAAATTGTTTTCTGTTTTCAATTAATAATTGCAATGTAAACCTTTTCTTATTTGTACATTTTGTAATTTGTTTATAATGTATAGTTTATGCTCTTTGTTAGGGATTAAGAACCCTTTGGTCAACTTCGTGTATGTGAGACCAAAACGTCTCTCGAACCTCAGCTCTCTACTAGTAGTTTGTTATACCGATCTGTTACCAGCTAAACCATCACTCATACTGACAATTAGGTTTTTCAATCTATATCTGTATCAGCCCATATACGTCCCACAGCAGGGCACGGGCCTACTCCACAATCGAGAGTACGATTGAGAGTTACTCAATACTTAACTGAAACAGATTTACAGTATTTTATTCTTTAATTAATTCGGATTTCTTCAAAAAGAATATGAAAGCTATACTAAAGGCGACGTAGACTAGGACGGCATGCAAGACGATAAATCTAAAGGCACATCCTTTGGTGAAAAATTAAATCTATCTGGGCTTCATTGGCCCTCATAGCCCTATTTATAAAGCTCATTTTGCCGTATTAATACTAATTATTCCATTGAAATAAAAGATTTGGTATTACTTTACAGCGTTCATGATCCAGGGAAGGACAATGTGTAACATTCACCTAAATCGGAAAACCATTTGTACATTTTCTAATTAAAATACCACGAATACTTTTCAAGATACCATCTATCCTGAAAAGTTTTTGCTAATTTTGTCTGCAAACTTTTGTTAACCGATGCCCTGGCATTTAAATATATTTTAAATATCACAAAACTATCACGAGAAGAATTTAGTTACATCATTTACACTGCCTCTAAATATCACCATGTTTAATTTTAATATTAGGTGAATTTTGAATAAAACTTACTATTAACATAAGATCGTATAAAGAGAATATCAAGATTGCTACCGAAAACGAAGCCGGGTGGTAGTTTTAGTGACTATAGACACAATTCAAATTTAAAAAAAAATGTGTTATTTTAAAAAACACCTCATCCTTGCCTACCATAGCGTCTTTAAAATGAAAAGGCTGTACATTATTATTTTACGAAAAGCTATGTAATTACCACCCAAATAGGACGATAGGAATTCGCCGCGTTTTGTTGCAAAAGTTTTAACTATACTAAAGTAATTAAAACTACCCACTGGCTTCGTTTTCGGTAGCAGTTTTGATAAACCCTGTATTATATTATATAGTAGGTAAAGTTTGGTAACAAAAATCAAATTGATAATATTTTTCGCATCACAATGGAGTCACATGGAATAACATTTTAATTAAATTATTCCTTATAATGTTAAAGACAATCAAACAAAATAATAATAGACCGGGGAAAATAATCGAACATAAGTTTTTTTGCTATTTAAAATAATCGGTGACCCCACTTCCGTTACGGCAAATTAATGTCGTTTTTAGGTTGTTAGTTGTTACATTTTTACTCATAACATTAATTCCATCTAATTGGCAAGAATTGCGCAGTAGAAGCGGTTTGTAAAATTACGAGCCAAATTTTTTTTTCACTGGCTCTACCTAAAATCCGAACCCTTTAAAATCGTACCTTCGATTTTCCATCCATCTCTAACCATTGACGTTCCACGTTCCACCTTACAAAAATATTTTTTGCCTGATATCTATCTATACTTGTCATCAGTGTCATCATTGTGCAGTCTCTTGTTGAGCCAAAAAAGCCATAGCTCTTAAATGTAGCATATTTTAGTCGAGTGCTATATAATAATACACCATAATTGACAACCTCCGTTTAGTTAGACGCCGGCTGTGAAACGAGAGGCCGCGAGTTCGATCCTCGCACCGAAACAAATATTTGTATGATCCACATGTATTTGATTCGAGTCGGGGTATTTATGAGACCGAAAAAGTCGCTTATAGTTTTTGATAGCCACGACACAACACTCGATCTTAGTATTGGGTCAGGACTACACATGTGACTGTTAAATGTAAGTGTTATAATATGACGTTAAAAATTATATTGTACCACATGTGTTGTTGACATATAGCATACTATTGTATTGTACTATTATTGGAAGTACACACATGTACAAAGCAACGTTACGTCAATATAATATTTCCACTCGACTTATGCCACGTAGACCATTCGAACCTAATGTAATTATTTGTCTATTACTCAGGTACTAGCATTATGTACTCAGGTGATAATTAAATAAATGGTAAGGTAGAGACTTTCCCGTCGAGACATCACTTCAACTCCTGTCAGTGAGGATAAACAGCGACACGCAAAGAATTGACACCAAGCTCTGTAGCTCAGCTAGTCTCTTAAAGACACTAATCTGTCTTTAACCACATCAAAAATAATCCGAAAGAAAAAAAAATGCGAGGAGTTGGAAACACGTAATTGTCCACTTAAATGCATGGTATCTACCTGGACAGCTAGGACGGTACTATAAATCACTAAATTTATCAGGTCGGCATAATTGTGTTGACCCGCAAAACATGGCCAACCTATAGGATAAGAAAAATTAAATATATTTCCCGCTGAATTTGAACCTAGGTCACTTCGCAATAGACCCTAAGCACCAAACAACCTACACTCAATACTTATACGATAAGTAAACATTTTACGTCACAGGTCATTTACCTTAAACATATTTTCATGCACTAGCTAATCGAGTTAAAGCGACAAACAAACCTCAGTTGTTACGACGAAGTAAACGGAATCATGGACCACTAAACGGACGAACCGGAAAAGATAAACAGTACTATATTTTTAATCGATTTTTCTGTAATAAATATATATCTTAAATCTTTAATAAACATAACAGTCAAATAGATAACTCTTAAGTCGAATACACCAAGTATTGCATATTGATATTATCACAAACGTTTTCAAATACATTAGTTTTATACTGTTTTCTGAATAACACTTCAATATTTGAACTAAAACATAAATAAACTAAGCAACTACACAATAAATACAATTTTACGTCTTGGCTTCTACAATGATTTAAATTGAAAAACATTTTGAACAATGATTTATATTTATCGTTTCCATAGTACATGCAGTCTTGTTCTCTTTAGCTTTTTATGATATAAAATTACATTTCAATCCATTTACATACAATAAGATAGGAAGAAAATTTCAACATAAGCCAGGTGGATCCCACCATTTACGAAATTCTTCATAAATGGATGTCTTTCTTACCATCTCTCCATCATTAAGTATTTCACAAAATCTACAATACTCATTTGTCTCCACACTATCCGATGTCCTGTGATATGTGTAGTGATTATTCCATTTGAAATACTCATAATACTTCTCCGGGTTTTGAATTAATTCATTCATTTTCGCTGCCAATTTTTCTGCACCAAGTTCCCTGGCATTGAGATAAATCCCATCTGGCATGAACCTGTAATGATATTCGTTATCAGAGCATGCACTAAATGCAACAATTATCATACAAAGTCTATATATACTATTGACATTGTCCGTGACAAAAGTAGGCGTGTATAGAAAATTCCCAAATTGACTCAGAAACCTCCCACTTCACAATGCAGATGACTTACAAAAGGTTATATCATAATCTATACATTCACAAATCATAAAATAAATATATTAAATCTAAATCGAACAGTATAACAGTATAGTTGATGGGATTACCTGGTGTAATTAGCTCCGCCATAAACGATAGGAATAGCATTATTCTGCAATGGATGCAACAATTTTTCTGTAACATAATCTTCATCAAACGAGTTCTCGAAAGACAAATAAAAGTAATACGTATCTTGTATTAGTTTATTGCACTTATCTTCATTATCGCGAGAACAAGACATAAGTCCACACTTTCCGTAAATATCAATAACCTGTTTATATTTGTACAGCTCTGTTTGAAGTTCACGAACGAATCTCTCTCTCTGGCTTTTAGTAAAACAATTGGAAGAAAACCACGCTGCTGCTTTCCTTTTTGTTCTCATTTTGGTTTTTAATTCATCGTTGATCGGTTCCATATCATCCGATTCGATCCAGTGCATGTCTTTCTTCGGTCCGATTATGTTTTGATTTTTATCGCGTATGACAATGTAGCCCCATCTTACATCGGAATCTAATTTATAAGTCCACGTCCAATTGAAATAATTATCAAATGTGTTTGAACAAACTGGGTAATTTTGCGACGATTCAATACTTGCAAATATGAACTTCTGATGTAATGACCTCATTTTCGGTAATGCTTGTTCACTCATTCTCACAACTTCAGGACCAGCGAAGGCTATAGCATCAAATTTAGTGTAATCACCAAGGTATGACTCGTTTGCAGTAACAATGCAGTTAACATGCGGACAATTTCTATCTGTGAAGCCTTTTTGTCCCTCACCCATAAACACGAATGGCATATTATGCGGTGATGTCCATTGTAAAATGTACTTCATTGTTTTATCATTTTCCCGTTGTACTTTCTTGAAAGTCTTGTTACTCAACAAGTCCTTTAAGGTAACGTATATAATTACGGCTAAAAATAATAAACTGCAATAAAAGAATATCTTTCCATATTTATTTGGCATGCTAACAACCACACTGTGTACGCGTCTCGACAACGATCCGCTTATTGGTCAACTGAAGTAGTTTCACACATTTGCGGCTATGCATAATAGCCAGTTTATCTTAAAATGTTACAGGTTGACAATGCGTATAAAAATATTAAAATACCATTTCATTGTCATTATCTATAATAGGGGATGTCCGTATTCACACTATCATATTTTTGTTGGATAAAGGAACTACGTTTTACGATAGCAATAATAATTTGAACAGCAAACGCTGGTTCGTAATATTTTACACGAGGATTATAGATGATCTCAGCCTTTTATGAATCTCAATTAACTTATCAGCGTTTTTAGAACACAGTTTAACCATTTAAAATGTGATAAGAGAGCATTTCGTTAATTGCGGATGCCATTATCTTTTAATTTCGAGTGATGTTTGACAGTGGCGTCGCTCGGTACTAATATTGATAAATTGTTCAGTATTATACAAAAATTCTCCTTCGTCGTTGTTCGTCCGTCTCATTCTTAATTTTACACAAAAATATATTGTTTTTGTAGATTTCAAATATCGTATAAAGAAAAAAAAATTACCATAAAGAAAAGCCTTAAACATACATCGACAGATAATTCACAAAAAACTTAGTTCTAGTTATTATTTGTAATAATCAATTAAAGATAGAACTGACATAAACTCAAAACGCATATAAAAATGATAAAAAGGATACAAAAAATAACAATAAAAAATTGTACGTCGAATCTAATTTCATGACCGGATTCTCTTTATATACATACTATCACAATAATTTTTGTTCAATGAAAAATTGTCGAATGAGGTAACATGACTTCGACTTAAATAAATTAAACAATATTTGCTTAAATACTTCGATCAAATATATACTACATATATACAGGGTTCGGAATAAAATCACAGTTTTTGGACCATATTATAATGAAATAAGAGTACACGCTTATTTGTGCTCTTATATCTCTTGCCGTTGTTTAGGTCATTACTTATAATCTAGTGTATATTTGATCGTAGCATAATTATTACAAAATTGTTTGAACGTCTACTCTGTCAGTTACATTTTTAATAGCATTTATTATTTTGTAGTAATTAAAATTATTTATCAAAGTATTTGTACGTTATACAAAAAATATAATTACTAACTAATCTTAATAGGAATCATTTACCAAAACCCTAAGTATACATAGTATCCTAAGTATTTGTTACTCACAGAATCACATGGCTGTCTTATAATAAACATATCTTTATAAAAATATAATAATACTAGTTGCTGATTTCATTCCTTTGCTATCTAGTATAATTCGTACAAAATAATAAAGTTTTATTTCAAATATTTTTCATACTACAACCATTTTGAATCTTAAATGTGCTTTCACACCGCAGCTACTTTTGGTGGAGCAACGCTTTCAAATGTGGGTAACATAATAGCATCAGATAGCATATAGTTATTTATTGTAAATATATTTTTCCATGGGTATATATTATGTTAAGTAATGTTGCCTACTGTTAGAAAACATTTAACATAGTCACAGTGAATACCGTTCAGAAAATAGGAACTATGCAGTATACACTGGGTCTCTCTTGTTACTGAATGTTTCTTTTTGTTAGACATATTTTGTTAATTTCTATTATCTGTGATATGTACGCGATGAGTAACATTTACAAATAGTTACAAGTAGCCGCAAAAGTTTCCTAAATAACGTTACCGTGTTGCACAATAATAATTAATAATTATTCAAGTAACAAAGGATCTAATTTTTTAAGTATTAGTTATATACTAACATAATATATAATGTTAGTTACATTACAGAGGTATTGTTAATACATACATATATTATATCTATTCCATGAGTTACGTAGAACCCATCCTATGAGATATATTGCTAATGTAAAGACATCCAAATCTGTTCACAATCATTTTTAGAATGTTCCTCCACTGAAAGTAACTGCAGTGTGAATACACCATAAACTATTTATGTTTAACAATTCATGACAATTGTTACACTACACAAAAACATCAAATTGTCACCACACTAATTCTGTATTTACATTATTCACAAAAATATACACAATCAGCATCTATTTGGTGGATCCCACCATTGTCTGAAGTTTTGGTATACTTTTGTTTCTTTAACCATTTTCTCGTCATTTAGAATAGAACAAAACAGACAATATTCGTCAGTCTCAACAGATTCACTTTTCCTGTAATAAGAGTAATGATTCTTCCATTTAAACATATTTATGTATTCTTCTTTGGTTTTTATCAGGTGGTCCATTTTGGCCGCTAACTCTTTGGCGTTCAGCTCATTTGCGTTTAAGTAAATTCCGTCCGGCATAAATCTGGAAAGAAAAAAATATTCATGAATAATTCATAATGGGCAATGGCTAAGTAATATTTACTAGAGAACAATTCCAACAAGACGTAGTGGAGATCCATGGGGGAGGCCTTCAACAGTGGTATTCCTCTGGCTAAAATGAAAAAGAGAGATAGAGAGATCAATTGCTTAAATTATGCCGGCGCATTTAAAATGCTAAGTCTGAAACGTAACACACTTGCGTGGTTGCCCAGTAAATTTGTCATGTGTTCAATGATAGGAAAATCCTACCAACTTCGAATCTCTGAGAATCGCTGTGGAAAAGCGACCCACAGACCTATTATAACTATGCTATCTTGCACTCAAATTTATGCACATTTATAACCAACATATTTTTAAATGGAGTGTAATAAATTTAAAGGAATTAGAAACATTATATTATTGTCTATATATGTCGTGGATATTTTTATGATTTCTATAATTCGATTTGCTAAAAGTGGTTCAAATAATAGGTACGGCAAAATATCGGTCACATGTTATCTAAAAATATCCTTTTCTATCAATATCAATACGAAACTAATATAATTTTATTCGCGTTGTTGTAGTGTTCTGTTATCGAGGAGAAGTTGTAAATATAAATCATAGATTAAGATTATATGGCAGTAAGTGTTATTTATTGATATTTTTTTTATTACATTGAATGGCGAGACAAGCATGCCGTTCGCTTGATGGTAAGCGATACGACCGCTCATGAACAGTAGTAAAACCAAACAACGCCTTGAATTACAAAGTAATGCGTGGCATTTCACCGCGCTCGCCATCCTGAGACATAAGATGTTAAGTCCCAATATATCCAATAGTTACTCTGGCTACAATATTCTTCAATTCGCAACACAATAGAGCATTTACACTGCTGTTTGGCGGCAGAAATAGACATTGCGGTGGTACCTACCCAGGCGACCTCTCACATATGAGAAACCTACCACCAGTGAATTATATTTATTGATGGATTGATCTGACGATGGCTTGATCGTAAGCGTCACTGGTCTCTCATATGTAAGAGGCCACCAGGGTAGGTACCACCGCAATGTCTATTTCTCCCGTCAAACAGCAGTGTAAATGCGTACTCAACCACTTATGGACTATTCCAATCGGCTCATTAAACCTCGCTTAAAGAATTATTAGAGCACGCTTTTTGGCAAAGGGTCAAAAAAGAGTCATTAAATGCGGCTCACGGCCTTACACAATGTGTTAATATTTTGAACAGCTAAAACTATATTTCATACAACAGGAACAAATACATGATCATCTCATTGACTTCTTGCAGTAAAATGTTTTTTTTTTTAATAAATCCAAATAAGTATTAATTAACTATATTATTTAGATTCAGTATTTTTTTCTTCTACCACCGTTTCCGACACCGGTTTTTACGAGAGATGAACGAGTAAGAAACTCTGGTATTCTTCTTGTCAAACCCAGTTTTAAAATTTAGTAATTATTACAAAAGTAACAACTTGATTTGATTCACAGCAGTTCGTAAGTATATAACAGCTAATAAGTTAATATAGTAATAATTTATGTTTTCCAAAACTGTAATATTTTTCGAGCAGTTTAGTTTAACTTATAGGTATATTAATTATAGGTATAAACATCATACCATTATGAATGTCGAAAACATAAAATTATGGAATATTTAATACAATTGATACCTTGAATAATTTGCAGCGCCGTAGACAATGGGAACTGCATCGAATTTCAAAGCGTGCAACAATTTCTCAGTAACGTAATCCTCACTGTAAGAATTCTCAAAAGACAAATAGAAGTAATATTTCTCTCGAATCATTAAATCACATTCTTCTTCGTTGTCCCGAGAACATTTGAAAGGCCCACAACTACCATACACATCAACTCCTAAATCATACTTTTTCAATTCTTCTTGCAGCTCCTTTACATAATTTTCTCTCCTACTTCTAGAATAACAGTTTGAAACAAACCATGCAGCTGCTTTTGACTTAGTCTTTAGCTTTTCTTTGAATTCATCACTCACGGGGTCCATGTCTTCAAGCTTCATCCAAGTCATCTGTTTGTTAGGCCCTACAATATTGTTATTTTTGTCTCTAACGGTCAGATAACCCCATCGAACTTCCGAATCCAGTCGGAACGTCCACGTCCAATTGAAATATCCATCTAATCTATTTGAACACACTGGGTAATAATCGGATGATTCTATACTAGCAAAAACGTATTTTTGGTGTGGCGCTCGCTTATTTGGCAACATGCTCTGAATCATATGTACTACTTCCGGTCCAGCAAACGCAACCACGTCAAATTTTGTGACATCCCCAAGATAGTTTCTGTCACCAGTGACAAAACAGTTCGTGTGTGGACACTTTCTGTCTATAAAACCTTTTTGACCTTCACCCATATAAACAAATGGCACGTTTTTATTTGAAGTCCATTGTAAAATGTATTTTAAATCCGGTTTCTTTTCACCAGCTTCTTTAATTACTTCTTGTGGCGTTTCTTCTTTAACAATCGGCGCAGGTGGTATCAAATCATTAACAGCAACGTTTTTATAGGCTTTAAGTATCTGTGCTGGAATCGAAACATCTTTCACAGTTTTGTACAGAAAAATCACAACCACTGTTGAGAATATTAGAAACACGAACACTTTTCTAGTGAAAATTAACTTCATTATTTGTAGAAATTTTAAAGATTTTAATCTCTCGACGACTGAACAACTTCACTGAAACGGACGTAATAAATCATCAAAGTGTGATATCGTCACCACTACGCATATCTAATCTGTTGTTACTTCAATACATACGGGACTAACAAATGCATATAAAAACGTGTGCTCTCTTATATCAACTATATACAAATGACGTGGTTACTAGCGAATATGTTGGGAATTTTTACGCAGATGTTGTTCATTTGTACAATATCTAAATTGATATACCGACGTCTATAGCCTGATATGTTATTGCATATTTTTATTGAAAATAAATGAGTATACTACCCAAGGTAATGGGGTACAGTACAGTACAGTAGGTAACAGGTATTTCCTGCTCGGTCGGAATAAGTTGCGTTGATTTTGAAAACTTTTCCCTGTTTTGGATTTATAATAATCATATGCGTCGTAAATTATGCCGACATAATAATAATATAATGTGAATGTGCGCTGCTACAATTGCGGCGGTGCCCTGTAGTAGGATGTGTATGGACTAATACAGATTACCTCGCCAAGCGTGTATATATTTTATTGGTCCACATAACTAAATATACACAAAAAGCTATATCCAATGAAATATTGTTCCTAAATAATTACAAATGTGTGTACATACCTGTCAATCTGAACACGACTAGTATCAAAGTGTATCATCTCCATTTTATTACGCTCTGAAATGTCTAAAGTGTAAGAATAATAATATAATGCGTTCAAAAGAATTCAGTAGAAGCGCAGTCATTTAATTCAATTATGGGACGTTTTGAGTATAAACTGTGATCACTCGTGAGAAACGAATCCCAGTTATTTTAAAAACTGCAAAATTGGATTAAAATACTTCGTTTTAGTTCTATGTATATATGGTTGGGTATATTATGTTTGACAATTATAGTATCAAAAGGTATCTAAGTTTTAATTTCTTCAAGTGATTAAATATTATAAGCTGTATGGAATTTGTTTTAAGCGATGAAAGCTATCGTATTGTTTCGATACCCCGGAAGAAGTCAAGACGATTATGTCTAGATTACTGATTTTGCAGCCTTATAACATATTTGTGCCAAGAAGCCGTTCTACTCCAGAAATAATATTAAACAATCTGAATAATCGCCATATACGATAACATGTTATGAACTTCAAGTTATTTTGAATAAACAAGGATAATTTGTTTTGATAATGAGGAAAATACTGTAACTATGCAATTAATATCATTCCACATTCGTCGAAATCATTATACCTAATCAAAAAAACCAACACAATCGAGTAATAACATCAATTGACACCTACAAGCGACGCTTAATTAAGCAGTTCCAACATTTTAACCTTTACAACTAGCGCCCCGTCCCAGCTTCGCTTGGGTGCATTTGTTTTTTTATTTCACTTCAAACCAAATACATTTTATTTTTCTTACAAACTAGGAGATTCTTTACTTGTATTAGACATGTAAACCTTCCCCTGGAATCGCTCTATCTATTGCTGTAAACTGCATTTCAAAAAATTTAAAAGTTCTAAGCGCACAGACATCGAAAGCGACTTCATTCTATACTATGTAATGATTCCAATAATTTTTATTTTAATTAATATTTGTGGCTAAGGTCGATGAGTATTTGAACCTCCGCCAGTTTCATTAACTGAACACTAAGATTATTTCAATCTCGGTTATAGGAAGTCAATAGTCAGAGCCTGTCTATTCTTATTGCAATCAAAAATAAACAACGTGTTTCTCCAATTATAAAATATTCGTAATTATTGTGAAGTCATTAATTAGAGCAAATTAAGCATCTACTCAGTACAAGAGTGCGTGGTGGCCTGTTGGTAAGCGGACCAGACGCGGCTGCCAACATGTTCACTGTGGTCGCGGATTTGAATCCCAGGGCACACCTCTGACTTTTCGGAGTCATGTGTGTATTGACAGTCAATCACCACACACTAAAACGATGAAGGAAAAAATCGTCAGGAAACCTGCTTATTATAGCTATTTGTAAGAATTTCTTTGGTATGTACAGTAAGTGTAAGTCCACCAACCCGAATTAAGCCAGCGTGATGGACTATAATATTGCCTAACCACTCTCAATCGTACTCTCGATTGTAGAGGAATTTACATTAAGTTATAAGTTTCCTCACAACGTTTTCCTACACCGTTATCAGTTATTATGTAGTTATTGGTAGACATAACTGCGAAAAGTCAGGATGAAATAAAAGTAAGGTAAATGTGCCCTGGGATTTGAACCCGCATACAGGGTGAACTTGCTGACAGCCGGTTCGAGTACATTTACCAACGGACCATGAATATACAATCATTTGATAGATTTTGAGGATTTTACACGCTTTATATTAGATACACTTGTATGTTTGTAACCGACTCCTTTGGGCGTGATTTAGATTTCATTCAAACTTTGTAGATTTGAAGGACCGATGACAATACAATAATTTAAAAAGCATATGTCATTACCTTATCCAGAACCTTCAGATTTTTTTTTAATATGTGTGTGTAATTTACACGCAGCTATCTTCCTTTGATAAGATAGCATAGCAGTATATAGATGTCTTAGTCAAAACAATTAAATAATAGTTTAAAATAAAAAATACACGCTTTAATAAAATACCCAACTAAAAAAGTGAAAATAATTGATTGAGTTTAAGATTAGAAAATGGAGTGAAATACATTCATTTTATGGTTAAAAAGCTAGGGTGCTTGAGGATAAGTCATTTTTGTAAGAACCCCACGCTTTGTAACAATATAATAATTAATGTATTTCACTCCATTTTCTAATCTTAAACTAATTATCAATTATATTTAATTTTTTAGTTGGGTATTTTATTAAAGCGTGTATTTTTAGTTTTTAAACTATTATTTAATCACTACATAGTATAAAACAAAGTCGCTTTCTCTGTCTCTATGTCCCTTTGTAGGCTTAAATCTTTAAAACTACGCAACGGAGTTTGATGTTGTTTTTAATAGATAGAGTGATTCGAGAGGAAGGTTTATATGTATAATACATACATATTATTGTACAGAAATCTATTTGTACCCGGGCGAAGCTGGGCCGGGCCGCTAGTTCTAAATATTGATAAGATTACGAATAACAACTGCGCCACTCGAAAACCACTTTAGCTTGTCGCACTATTACTTGTTTAGCATTTGTCAATATCAAATTAGATTTCATTCAGATAAATTTTATCCAGATTCCTCTGAAATCGATATCTATTTATCTCTAATAAGGTTGGAGCAAAAATAATATTTTAGTTATGAATCATATTGCCCGATTTTTTTGAAGTACGAGTGTACTGATAAGACGAAAGCCGATAGTCGATTGAAAATTGGTAAATGAAGGTATTTTGTTTTTGTGACCTATTTAATGTATTGTAATGGAAATAATATGTATGTAGGTGATCGCGGGTTCAAATCCTCTGACTTTTTAGGAGTTATGTGTGTATTTAAAAGACAGTGAATAAAACCACGTATTATAACAGTGGTGGAAAACATCTTGAGAAAACTTGCATACTATAGTGATTTGTAAGAATTTCAAGGGTTTACAAAGGGCATCGATACATGCTAGTCAGCGTTGCGGTCTATATGGCCTAACCCCTCCTGATCATAATCTCGATTGTAGAGCAGGCCCGTGTCCTGCAGTCCGTGTCCTGCCCCTGTCGCATAATGGACTGATACTGATACATAATATGTTAAATCTAATAATAAATGTATGTAGATAGCGTTTCTTGCCCGTTCTTCTTTAGTGAAAACCGCTTTCCGGACCGAGTGGTAGATTAAAAAAAAGAATAAATCCAAATGATGTAAAATATCTTAATGGATTCAATAAATTATTTTCATTTTCATATTTAAAAGTGGTATATCAAGCTTGGATTACTGTTCATGAGGACGTTGTAGCCAGATTACCAACTAGACATATTTAGACTTAACATGTTATGTCTCAGGATGGCGAGCGCAGTGGAATGTCAAGCATTGTTATGTAGTTCATGGTGTTATTTGGTTCGGGCCGTGATATCAGATTTTTCTATCCATTATCAGTCTGGAGTCCGAATTTGTGGCCGATATGGTGATAGTCTCGCCCTTTATCACTTCGTGGGACGGAACACACAAAGCAAAACATGGGTGGTAGCACTTCTGCCTACCCCTTCTGGGAAAAAGGCGTGACTATATGTATCTAAATATAATTCTACAACATAATTTAGCATTAATATTAATGTTATCAATCCACCCGCATAAAAACACAGAAAGACCCAAATTATTTCTTTATCCGTATCTCAGACTGTAAAATTAACTATGTATGAGTTTGTACATCTGGGAATATGACCTCATAAGCCTTAATTGCTTTATGCACCATCGTCTCCTTTGTTCGGTTACGTATTTGTTTTTAAATACAGGCAATATATTGAATGTAAGTTTGATGCCGAGCATTGCTTTGTAATTCAATGTGTTTTTTGGTTTTGCTACCGTTCATGAGCGGTCGTATCGCTTACCATGAGGCGAATGATGCTCGTCTCGCCATTCCTTGCATAAAAAAAGATTTAACATTGAAATGTATAATTGTGTCCCCTCTGTGAAGTTGGATAGGCTGCAACGACATATATCAGTATGTCCCTAGACAATGTTAAACAGTCGTATCGCACTATACAAAGGGACAAACTTTATCTTAGAATACTTAGCGGAAAACAAATATTTGTGGGTCACAGTATCACTATGTGGTGATCGAGTCCACTGCTTGTTTCACAGCCGAATTCTTAACAAATACACAAGAAAAGGACCAAAATAGATCAATAAGCTGGCATTATTTACTCTATAATTTAACTAGATATTTGGATGGATTTTTTGTTTCAGTGAACAAAGATAGAAAGATATAGATATGGTGCATATATTTATAAATAGCTAGGCAAGATAAATATATATGTCTATCTTTGTTTACTAAAGCGTAGCATTAAACCAACTTAGTAATGGTACCGATTTTAACCTCTTGTTAAAAAAATATGGTTATAGAGAATGACCGTAAATCGATCGGTGAAAGATAGATATTATTGCTGGTAGCGACCGCAACACACTTACCATCAGGTATCAATGCCGTGTATAAATAAAATGCGACGAGTACCGTACAGCAAATTTAGAACCAGATGAATTATGACTAATTACACATGTGAATGTGCCACTTACATGGACTGCAGCGGATATCCCACTGGCAATAATTAGTAGATATTTAGACCTCCACTCATGTCATTACTACTATTGTAGGCCAGTGGCACACATTTTAATTACACTGAACATTGACCCATCTAGTTTCCGAACCCCTCAATCGATTTCTGGATTGTTGAGGTCAGTACGCTGCATTGGGACGTATTATTATTATCAAAATGATAATTAACTAGCTTCTAGGACTATGGCCTAACCCGTCTCAATCAATCTTTGGATTTTTGAGGTCAGTACGCTGCATTGGGACGTATTATTATTATCAAAATTTCTACGAATATCCAAGATGTCTTCGACCCGCAATAGCAGACAATCACTTCTGAGAATATTTTTTGTATAAATACCGCTCGTATCATATTGTAAACATGAACTTTGTGTCACATTTTTTAATTAAATCTGACCTACGCGATAACTAGCGAGCTGCTTAAACTCCAACAGTAATAATATTAATATAAAGTATTTAAGAATTTATATGGTATGTAAGTCCGCCAACCCGCACTAGGCCAGCGTGGTGGACTATATGGCCTAACCACTCTCAATGGTACTCTCGATTGTAGAGTAGGCCCGTGCCCTGCAGTGGGACGTATATGGGCTGATACACACACACACACACACACACATTTAAGTCGGAAGAGATACGAACCAAAATAATAAAAGCATTAGTATATCAATAAAATTTGCTATCTGTATCAACCCATATACGTCCCACTGCAGGGCACGGGGCGACTCTACAATGGAGAGTACTTTTGAGAGTGGTTAGGCCATATAGCCCACCACGCTCGCCTAGTGCGAATTGGCGGTCTTCACGTACCATAGACATTCTTTATAATCTCTATGGTATACAAATTTCCTCAAGATTTTTTCATTTGCCGTTCTATTTTACTAAAACACAACAAATTATATTTAAGCTATTTCGATCTTAACACCTGTGGGAAGTAAAAAAATATTTCATTACATTATACGAGGTACGATAATATATTAATATTTTTAAAATAAAATGCAAGTAAAAAAAAACATTGATCATTATATTATTTATTTGAGAATGCATAACTTAAGTAAATGTTTTTGAATCGTGTATCTTTTTTCATCGTTATTGAACTAACATCAATAAATTATAAAAAATATTTCTATTGACATAATATGAATCATTCACTTTTATCTAGGACACACGCGCGGCCTTATCTTCTTTGGATTCCACCAGTCTTTGAGTTTTTCGTGTGCCCTATGATTCTGTGTCACTTCATTATCATTAACTTTCTCACAAAGCTTACAAAAGGAATCAGTCTCCACGGTTTCTTCAAGGGCGTGGTACGAATAGTGGTTCCGCCATTTGAAGAAATTGTAATATCTTTCTTTGTCTTTTATGATGTCTGACATTTGTTTCGCTAGCTCCTTGGCTCCTAACTCCAGAGCATTTAAATATATACCATCTGGCATGAATCTGAAATTAAATATTAACGTTGAGCATGTTTGATATTTTGGAATGGTTAGGGAATAATTTTGCACCAATTGCTTTATCAGTATAAAAGTACTATCATTTATGTGGTAGAATACAATATTCATTTATTGCGCTATCGTACACAAACATGACAATTTATATTACATTAAAAATATAACACTTTAAAACTATTACAATTATTTTACATTAAAAAGTTTATCTCTCCGAAAAATCAACTTTCATCCATAATTTCAACGACTTTTTCACCATCATCATTACCAGAACTATCATCGCCAATCTCTAAAACTGATACGATAGGTTTATGGTAGCTGAAGTAAGAAACGAACAGTGTTGATTCGAACCTATTTAAATGTCTAATAAAGACCGCAACAATAGTAGTTTTGTATTTCGTTGTGCTAAGATTGCGATCATTCGACATAGTTAAACCAAATTCATTATTTAAAAATTCAATTAATAGTTGATTTTTATCGTCTGCGAAGTTTATGTTGAAATCTCCACTCAAAATCATTGGCAATTCATCAAAGCTTTATAAACTGACAGCTAACTGACAGCTGTCTACTCTCCATCCGTCTTACGCTTTTTCGATCAGGTCACGTGTCCTGACGCGAGTTTAAGATTTTATACCCATTACAGAAAAGTGCTCAACGCCGCTAAAGAAGTTTTCACTTCAAAAATAATACAGGTTATCAGTTATTTCAATTACCTACCTTTGAAATATTAGCAATGGATCAAGTGCGTGGCGGCCTGTTGGTAAACGGACTAGACGCTGCTGCCAACATGTTCACGGTGATGGCGGGACCGAATCCCAGGGCACACCTCTGACTTTTCATATTCATGTGTGTATTGATAGTCAATTACCAAGCACTAAAACGGCGAAGCAAAACATCGTGAGGAAACCTACATAACATAGCGATCTATAAGAATTTCTATGGTATGTAAAGTTCACCAACCCGCATTAGGCCAGCCTGGTGGTGCTGTATAGCCACTCTCAATTGTACTTTCGATCGTAGAGGAGGCCCATGCCGTGCCATTGCACGGCATGGGCCTCCTCTCATTCTGTCTGTATCAGTCCATATAAGTCCCATTGGACTTATATGGACTGATACAGACAGAATTTTAGTCCAACTTTTTTTTATATTTAATTCCTTGGTGTTTAGAAACAAATGCGATATAAATATTTAGTTATCTCTTTTGTATAGGTAAATGTTATTTGAATACTTGTATGCCATACACACATTAATATTTAGTATACCAGACAGTTTTATCGTTGCTAATGTCGTACCAAAGAAAAATATCATAATAACGCCTAACGTAATACTATCAGCAATCGTCCAAAATGGATAAATCGTTATATTGATAAAACATTTTCACTAGGTGTTATCAAGGTCCATACCGCGAAGACGCGAGAAAGACAGGTGATTAATATTATTTTCTCACCTCACGTAGTGCTATATAGCATCGTGCTAAAGGGGCTTTGGTGTGTTCCTCGTGAGATCTCGAAGTCCCTTATATATGCATAAGCTGGTCATGGGGTTTTTAGCCGGTAGAAATTCGGCTTACCCTGTTTATCAACCCCAAGGTAAACAGGGATCCAAGAGATACCATGGAAAAAACGGTGTTATCTAAGTGCAACACAACATACGCATTACATTGTATCAAAGAAATCGCAATGAAGCCATCTTCGTTTAACTTAATAGGTATAATATCTTGGAATCGGTAAAAGTATATACCAACTCACTTCAGAGTCCGGACTAGTTATTTATTAACCCCTCCAGGTCACCTACAATGGATGATACCATTGAGACGGGTGGGGGCATATAGTCCAACACGCTGGGCGCTGGCCTAGTGCGTTTACATCCCATAGAAATATTTACAAATCGTTGTGGTATGCAAATTTCTTTACGGGTTATTTTTCGTCACTTTCATAGTGTAAACTGTAAGGTAATTGACTCCCTACACACAATATGAATCCGTAAAGCGAGAGGTGTGCCTTGGCTTTTTTGATACCAACGAATTACACCGATGTATATTGTATACGACGCTCATTGCCCATTTTGTAGATATTTGTAAAGTTGAAGTTGAAGTTATAAATATTTCTAGACACGTCATACATAATATTTTAGGTTTTTAGTCAGTACTAAAAATTCTAAAAATATCTTATACAACAATTAAACTGGAAGTATTTGTAAACATTTACAAGTAATGTAAAGTGAATCCACAAATTTATCAATTGATAAATTAATCATGTGCTCATATCAAATTTTTATAAGTGCCGAAATATGTATGTGACTCACCGTGTATAATTGGCAGTGCCGTAGACTACCGGAACAGCGTAATGATTTAGAGCGTGTAGCAATTTCTCAGTAACATAATCATCGCTAAATGAATTTTCGAATGAAAAGTAAAAATAATAATCACTTTCAATTTTCTGCCAACATTTCGCCATCTTCCCTGGGGGGCACTTCTTGTTCCCACAAGTTCCATATATGTCGACTACTAGTTTATATTGATCTAGCTCTCGTTGAACTTGTTTAACAAAGTTATCTCTACCGCTCGGAGCTTTGCAGTTGGACACAAACCAGGCAGCAGCAATACTTTTATTTTTAAGTTTCTCTTTCACGCTATCATCAGTAGGCGCCATGTCTTCTAGTTTCTCCCAGTGCATTATCCGACTGGGACCAATAATATCACCCGTTTTGTTTCTGATAATCATGTAACCGTGGAATATATCAGAATCTAGTTTGTAAGTCCACGTCAAGTTAAAATAGTTGTCATATTTTGTGTCACAAAGTGGATAGTAGTCAGAAGATTCAATTGTAGCAAATACGAACAATTGGTCTGATGAACGAGTCGATGGTAAATTAGGCTTACGTTTATTATGAATCTCTGGAACATTGAATAATAAAACATCATATTCTGCTGTGTCATTAAATAATGTTTTGTTCTTTGTCACATAACAGTTCGTTACTGGGCATTTCTTTTGGATAAACACTTTTTGTCCCTCGCCCAAGTCCATATGCGAATCTCTTCGGGATAACGTCCAAATTAGTATATACTTCAAGCTTGAATTTTTCATAGAATAGTGTTTTGTTGCGTTTCCCAAAATTGTTTTCCCTTTAAATTCTTTCAGTTCCAATAAATAATTTACCGTTTGATTTCGATAATCAGAGTAAGTCCACATAATGACCATAAATAAAAAAATGAGCCCTCCTAGTGAGTAATACAGATATTGTTTCGGTATCATTTTCCTTTACTCGATGAGTAATTTTAGTTAAGAATTTGTGATATCATTCAAATCAATGCAATATAGCCATATTGATTGAAAAATGTGTGTTTATATAAGTATTGTTTCATGCTTCTGGATTTTATGAGTCAAAACATATTTTATTTGGAAATTAGATGTCTTCCCAAATACATTCCCCTCACCAAGTCAGGATAATATTGAAGGAATTTTGTTGCACTTATGGCATCTTTCTTTGTGATCTAATTGTTGTTTAACCTGAGGAGACGTAAAAGGAGTTAGAGATACTCGATGCGTAATATGCCAAATAATGATATTTTAATTTGCCATAAGACATAAATACACCCAACAGGTACATACTGATCCTGATCCTAAAATAAGGTCAAGACTTTTCGGAGAATCGTCGGAGTATGGAAAGAAAATGTTCGATGTCACAAACACAGTAACTCGAAAGAAATACCTGTGGGTCATACAAATATTTGCCTCGGTGCGGGGATCAGACCCACGTTCTCACGTTTCATAGCCGACATCTAAACATTTGCGCCAAGGATGCTGTCAATCTAATCTACCATGATTATTAAGTCATAGGAAGGTTTGAGGATAGAAACCATAAAAACGGAAGTGTTTCAATTTTTCAGATGAGTAGTATATTATGTTTCTGTTAATAATTCGCAATTAAGACTATTTTACAATGTAAAACCCATATTTTCGTGCATAAGTATCATATATCTTACCTTATCAAACGCCAACTATAACAGTGGAATCGCCTGAATTCGGCACTTTTACAATTTTGATGTATATTTATTAATTTATCTCCGTCCACCTTTTTTTTACACCTTCCTCGTATTACAGTTATAAATATAATAAATCTGAATGTTAACACGTACCTCGAAGATATCTAGTCCAGCCTGTACTAATGTGTTGCGATCGATAATATCAATAATGCGGATAGCGATAAGGACTATCTGGTTAGCCTTGTCTGAGTAACAGTAACATTTAAAAAAATGAATGATTATTTTTAACAGCCTCCGTGGGGCAGTCAGTTAGACGCCGCCTGTGAAACGAGAGGCCGCAGGGTCGATCCACGCATCGAGAGAAATATTTCTTTTGGGTCTGGGTGTTCGGGTGACCGAAAAGTCTCTCGTAGTTCCCTATACCCACGACACAAGATTATATCTTAGTGTGGGGTCAGGTATGTGACTGTTGGGTGTTATTTATTTTATATTTTTATTAAAATCAGGCACCTAATTACTTGTTTACCTAATAATTTGTTTAAATCCGCAGATAAAAAAAAGACAGCAAATTGCTAAAGCGCCTGGCGGCCCTGGTGGTGACGTCAAAATGATGTAGTCTTGAGACAAGTAAGCAAATCGAATCGTGATTACGCACTTTTTTATGTTACCTTTTCTCGTTATCTTGTTTTGTTTGCTTATTCCGAGCAATAAAGTCAGTAGGTAAATTCAATTTAAATAAATACACCCAACAGTTACATACATAGTCTTGATCGCACACTACGATTGAGTCCAGTGTCGTGGGAATTAGGAAGTACGAGTCTCTTCGGTCTAATAAACGCAGACCCGACTCAAACACTTATGGTAATCACAAACATTTGTTTCGGTGCGGGGATCGAACTCACTGCCACTCGTTTCACGGTCTGCGTCTATCCAACTGCGCCACAAGCGCTGTCAATTCGGAAGGTGACAACCTACTGCAAAATTTATTTAGCCTCGTCTGCATTAATACATTTAAAACAAGCTATGCACATGTGGATCAGTGACCGATAAAAAAACCAGTTGCCAGGAATCATATCCAAATGAATTTTATTGAACCAATAAGAAAACTTGTACCAAATATAATTAACATCTTCCAAAGACACTATATTTCCTTTCGGTTTCATTTATTTTTTTAAACGAGCCAACAAGGCACCTGATGGTTAGTGATCATTGCCGCCCTTGGACATCTATAACGCTTGGACCATATATGTCTTTATTTTTCTAACACTACCTGCGAGAGCAATATAATAGAGTAAGATCTCAGTGCTACCAGTCCTACGTAATATTATTAAAGCTTATGAAGATTAGTCATGATTAAATAATATGATAAGGTGCTTAGCGATTCGTCAGTAAAATGTATTTTAAAACAGTACTGTTTCGGTACCAGGAGAATTTTTATTGTTTACCCTTTTGGCTTTAAGTGTCTTTGTCAGGTGTTGTGTCGTTATGGGTTCATAAATACAAGAGTGATTATTGGAATAATTTTATACCGGGTATATCCTGAATGCAACCCAACACGAAGTCAGGTATTAGTTTTGACACAATGCAATTAAATATTTCGCAAAAATAAACGACGAATCTTTGTCTCGGGCTCGAATCCCGGGTTGGGCGAAGTGATATTGGATTTTCCTATTCATGATCGGCCCAGAGTCAGGAATTTGTGCCCGATATGGCAATAGGCTCGCCACCTATCACATCGTGGAACGGAACATACAAGGCGAAATGTGGGTGTCCTGGCACCTCAGCCTACTGCTTCCGGGAAAAATGCATGAGTTTATGTATGTACTAATTAATTTTAAATAAATGCACTGTGTTCAGTTGCATTATGTCTGTGGTCATTAACTCAACAACCTGAAATCGTTTTCGATCAAAATCTGGACATACTCGGTATGTTCAAAAATAAAAAAAAAACTATAGAGTAATAAGTTAACGTGATGTACGAATATACGAACATATTATTATTAAAGTTAAAGTATAAAACTAAAATATCTTTGCAAGAACCTCTCAGTCAAGTTTTTATTTAAGCCTCTGTCGCAGATTCGACAATTCTACCAATTTCAAGTATTGGAAAGCACAGGTTATATACAAAAGCGTATATATATATTGAAAATTAGAAACGGAACAAAAAATAAGAATTTTGATTAACATTGCGAAAAAATTAATAACACTAAAACAACAACACAAAAATATTTAAATAAATTATACATTTAATTAAAAACATTAAGCAAATTTACTCACACAAAGAGAACAAGTTACAAAAATAAAACTAAACCTTGGACTAAATACCATTAAAACTATATAAAATTAGACTTTAATATTATTCTATCTATATCAGCCCATATACGTCCCACTGCAGGGCACGGGCCTACTCTACAATTAAGAATACGATTGAGAGTGGTTAGGCCATATAGTCCACCACGCTGGTTAATATTATTTACTTCTTTATTTAACAACAGTGAGAATAAAGAAAGTAATGGTAAGAGTTAGAATGAAAGACATATTAAGTGGTCTAGGGATATCAGAGTATTAAAAAATATATATAGAATACCGAGGATTTCTACATCTTTTATTTTATTCAAAAAAAAAAGGGAGTGCAAACATGGCCCAGACGCAACCGAATGACAACTGTAGTGCGATTCACGTAACTTTTTGACGCGCCGATCAAGTTGCGGTGCGGTTACAATTAAGTTTACGCTTTGGTACAAAATGGTATTCTTGTAAGTGTTTAGCTGCGCGTGAACTGCGCGTGAGCTGCGCGTCTACTGTACGTCAGATGTATGAAATTTGTTTGAGATTGACATATACGCGCAGCAGTAGAATACGCTAAAACGTTTGCGTGACGCGAACTTGACGCGAGCGTATTTGACAGCGGTTGTCAAAATTACGTGAATACGAAAAGGGCTGTTTTGATCGAAACTTAACCGCAACTGCACTGCAGCTGAACTTATTTTAATACGTGAATCGCCCTCCTGAAGTGGCTTTCTTGGTAAATCCCCGAAAAAGAGCCTCTCGATACAACAGCAAAATAATGTCCAAGTCGACGGTTATGAGTTTTATAATTTTAAATATCGTCAATGTAACATGGGCTGAAATTTCAACTGGATTCTGCTTGTAAGCTAAAAATCAGAACTTACTTTAGATTTCCTTGCCACTGTATTCCCAATGTTGGTAGTTATTTATTTCTATACACTTTATTGTACACAAAAAAGTACAGATGGCGGTCTTCATGGGATGGATATAAAAAAGGATAAATTATTTACTAGTGTAAAAATATTGCAACTGACTATTAAAAATATTATATTATTGTAAAAATATTGCTCCATATATCTAACCGGATTGTACAATTAAGTGTATTCAACCCAATATGTCTTCATTCCACGTATAAACATGTATAGATTTATGCCATATATTTTGTATGTATGTATCAGCCCATATACGTCCCACTGCAGGGCACGAGCCTACTCTACAATAGAGAATACGATTGAGAGTACCTCTGACTTTTCGAAGTCATGTGTGTATTGATAGTCAATCACCACGAACTAAAACGGTGAAGAAAAACATCCAGAGGAAACCTGCATACCATAGCGATTTATAAGAATTTCTATGGTATGTAAGTTCGCCAACCCGCACTAGGCCAGCGTGGTGGACTATATGGCCTAACCAATCTCAATGGCTAAATAACTGTTGGAAAATACATACATTTTATATTAATAAAATTAATTATAATTTGGCTGTCGAAAGGAAATTTATTCTAAAACTACGACCAACATATTTATCTTAGTCAGACCGAATGGCTCTGTTTTACTATAAAATACTTATTTACCATTTTCACTATTTTCCATTAATATATAATACATCTGAGGTACTTTTAAAAAACTTAATCTAACAGTCTTTGAAGATAGCATTAAGTTATAATCGATAATGAACACATGATTAAAGAATAACAAAGTTTAAGAACACGTATTTGTGTTGACTTTACGCCACATGAACGCTTTGATAGTGGCTTGTTCTTCAACAGTTTTCAATATTTTGATTACTACCAAAATGAAAAACCACAAACATATCTCCTTAACTTCTTGGGATTCCACCAATCTTTTAGGTTATCATATACTTGGACACTTTTCACATCATGTTTATTTATTTTCTCACAGAACTTGCAATAGGGATCAGCTTCAGGCGATTCTTCGACATCGTGATAACTATAATGGTTGTGCCATTTAAAGAAATTATAGTATTTTTCTTGGTCGCTAATTATGTCTGCCATTTGTTTTGCTAACTCCTCTGCGCCTAACTCCAGAGCATTCAAATAAATGCCGTCGGGCATAAACCTGAAAAATATAACACAGCTATGTTAGTGATTGTATAACAATGTTATCAATTTAAAAAGTATAATTTCAGTTAAATGAAGGTAAAAGCTTAGTTGAATATTCAAAGACTGTTGGGGCATTTCACGTGAAAAAAGTGAGGTTCTGAAATTCGTTCATATTGGGCATATTTGTACTTTGAAATGATATTATGAACATGTTTAAATATTTTTTTATTAAAGATTTAGTTGTCAAGTTATGGGATTCTACGAGTATAGAAGTCATTTAACTGACGAAAGGGTTTCTTTAAAATGTAATTTTCATTTTGAAGTAAATTATAATACAGTAATGGAAGTGATGTGTTTTATTGTATTTTTTCTGTTCTTTTTGAATTTCGAATCAGTTTTTAAATGTCATTGTTTTCTTCGTTTAAACCAGAAGCAAATATTTCAAGTACATTTTTTAACACCTTTAGCCTAAAAGTGCCCAAAATGAAGCTTAACATTTATTTATTTAACCGTAAAAAATATTAATGGGCAAAACCTAGTTTCGCTGATATATCTATTAGAGTACATACAGGTCGCGCCGAGCGTTATATATTTCGCTTCTTTTCACCGGTTGGTGATGTAGAATCACATAAAACCTTGATTGTGTTAAATTTTAGTATGTTTTTCTTTTCAATAGGCAAATAAGATAAAAAATACTAAATATGTTTATTATAATTTGAAGTAGTAGAGGCAACGCTATTGTCAGTTATGGCTCTGCATAAATGGGTAGGGTCGTCCGGGGCAGTACCACGTCCTGACAGGAGATTGATATAAAGCGATAGCTTTGCTGTAGCTTTTCGTTCGGTGAGTGAGATTTCCGGATACCCATACATACCCGGGTCAAATACCCTCCTCCCATCCTTTTATTCTTCCCGCTATCCTTCCGCTTTGATGGCTATCCACGATCCAAGATATGGATGTTCGTGGGTGGCAGTGATCACTTACCATCAGGTGACCTGTTTGCAAGTTTGCCGGACCTATGCAATAAAAAAGAAAGTAAATTTCTCACCTTGTATAATTTGCTGTCCCATAAACAACGGGGACTGCGTAATGGTGAAGTGCGTGCAACAGTTTCTCAGTAACATAGTCATCGCTAAATGAATTTTCGAATGAAAAGTAAAAATAATAGTCACTTTCTATTTTGTGCAAGCAATCTGTCATAGATCCTCTGGGACATTTCTTGGTTCCACAATTGCCGTATATATCGATGACTAATTTGTATCTATCTAGCTCTCTTTGAACTTGCTTGACGAAGTTGTCTCTACCGCTCGGAGCGTTGCAATTCGACACAAACCAGGCAGCAGCAATGCTCTTGTATTTCAGTTTATCTTTAATTTCTTCGTCTATAGGTATCATAGCATCTATATTCTTCCAGTGCATTATCTCGTTTGGACCAATAACATCACCAGTTTTATTTCTAATAATCATATACCCGTAAAATACGTCGGAATTTAGTTTGTAAGTCCACGTTAGGTTAAAATAATTGTCAAAGTTATTGCTGCAAAGGGGATAATAGTCTGCAGATTCCATGCTAGCAAACACAAATAGTTGATGTGGAGATCGAGCGGCTGGAAGGTCCGGATTTCGTTTGTTGTAAATTTCTGGGCCATGAAACAATAGAACATCATATTCTGTAACGCTACTGAAGATTTTTCTATTGGCCGTCACGTAACAGTCGGTGACCGCACATTTCTTTTTTTTAAACACTTCCTGACCCTCTCTCAAGAATCTTAAAGGCTCCGTTTTCGGGGACGTCCAAATTAGTATGTACTTCAGACTCGCGTTTATCATATTTGAATGATGCCCGAAATTGTTGCTAGGCTGTATAAAACTATTATGTGTACTGTCGTACTGTAACGAATATATTACAGTTGTATTATTCATGTTAGTCCACATCAGCAACATCAGAGACACCACGAACCCTCCGATTAAATAGTAAAGATAATGCTTGCGTATCATTTTCACTGTTCCCTTAATATGAAGCCACTTATTCATGTCCTTTTTGATTTTTACAAATCCAAAATAATATATATGTGTTTGATTGGCCAAACTTTGGTACTTTTTTGAGATTACGTTGAATATTATTTGAGATCTTAAATATCTTCTGATTGACCTGCCGACACATTAGAGTTTTAATATAAGTTTTTTTTATATTAATTTATTAAATATAATAGGATAAACTTTATAATACTTGCCTACTAAACCAGCTTAAATCCTCTAAATCCACGCGCAACTTATGGATTTACAACCTCACTGTATCACAAATTCTGGTCAGTTGAATTCCCTCACATTTTAGAATATCGTATAAAATTATTTGACTAAAATACAGGAAACACGTCTTTGTTACGTTAGAAATGTTCCAAACTAGTGCGATACCACCGTATCGTTAAAGATAAGGTATCTACCAAAAAAATATGTAAATAGTCGATACCGATAGCAAATCAATTTCTTTTTATTTATAATATTCGGGGTAATCCAAGAAGGATATGCCAACCCTATCCTATTCACATATTATAAACCAATTAATTGTTTTAAGATATTGATGGAAAATAATTTTATAAAAATAAAATGTATGAATACGAGTGTTGTCACTACCGGCGATATAATATGTATGTATGGTTAATGTAAATAGATTAGCGATGGAACGTGGAACAATACCAGACTAAAAACAAATGGCTAGGTGTTGGTGTAAAGTTTATGTGTGCATCATTGATAACTAGTTTTAACAGTCAGTATACATAATATGTTAAATCACTTGCAGGAGGCCTATGTGATAATTATGATTATACATACGTCCCACTGCAGGGCATGAGCCTGCTCTACAATCGAGAGTACCATTTCGAAGAGTTTTACCATATTGTCCACCACGCTGGTCTAGTGCGGGTTGGCAGACCATAGAAATTGTTACAAATCCATATGGTATGTATGCATCTTCACGATGTTTTCTTTCACCGTTGTAGTGTGTGATGATTGGCTGTGAATAAATTACTCCAAAAAATAAGCAACTGTCTCTGCACTACCTTAGGTTGACTGGGAGACATTTCCCTTAGGCATTAAGTCCCCCTTTACTGACAAATTGAACAAGTGTTAAATAAATAAAAATAAAAATTTTAGTGTTCGTCGCCAACAGGCCTCCACGCATTTAATTAACGCAAGCCGCTTAAGGGTTACCTTGAAAGAGGTGTTTATTCAGCTTTGGAATTCTTAGATCCAAAGATAATGGTAATGGTAATAACATACAGTAATAAATGGTAAATAAATAAAGTAGATTTAATGACAAGGTTAAAAACATTTTACAATATTACTGGTGGTCGGTCTCTCATATGTAAAAGGCCGCCTGGGTAGGTACCGTACCACTGCAATTACTATTTCTCCCGCAAAACAGCAGTGTAAAAGTTGTATTTCGGTTTGACGGACTTTGTAGCCAGAGTAACTGGACATATTGAGACTTAATATCTTATGTCTCAGGATGGCGAGCACTGTGGAATTTCTAGCATTGCTTTGTAATTAATGGTGTTGTTTGGTTTTCTACTGTTCATGAGCGGTCGTATCGCAGGCGAAAAGTATGCTCGTCTGGCCATAGATAGAAATGTAAAAAAGTATTTGGTTAACAATTTTTTTTTTTATTTCCCCTATTTGGTACTACATAAGTACATACATACATAAACTCACGTCTTTTCCCCAGAAGGAGGAGGCAGAGGTGCCTGGACACCCACATTTCGCTTTGTATGTTCCGTCCCACGATGTGATAGGTGGCGAGCCTATCGCCATATCGGGCACAAATTCCTAACTCCGGGCTGATAATGTATAGAAAAATCCAATATCACTGCCCGATTCGGGATTCGAACCCAAGACCTCAGCTTTGCAAACGTACCTTAGTAAAATTACGCCACCGAGGCAGTATTTGGTACTAATATGTAACATAAAGAGATTTTTTTGTTTCTTTGAACACACTAATGATCCGATCAGCCATCGCCATCCACGGGGTGGCCTATGTTCAGCAGAAGAGTTTCTGTGGCTGAAAAGAGAGAGGAGAAAGACTAAAATCGGAAGTGACAGGTTTGAATTAAAAAAAATGTTTGTGTTGCCCATTTATGGGCTATATTATAACATCACAGTGTTACAAATAGGAGTGGAGCATTAATGAAAATTGTTGCATAAACAAATTCCTCGTCAAAATTTATTTGGTCCAAAGCCGGGCGGGATCCCTAGTAAGTACTAAATGTCATTTAACTATTCAAGGTTCACCATTATAGATAAGCCTGGGTACTATATCACTATTACCTAAAAAAAGTGTTATTTCCTGCCACGGTTGCTTAATATAATTATTTCACGATTAAATAGTTTAATTTAAAGTTGAAGAGTGATAAGTAGAGACCGAACAGTATGGTACGCGGGTTTTAATTATTTACGCAAAAACTATGAATTTACCACCCAAACACGATGACATTTTATACATAGCGAAATTTTTAGTTGTATTGTGTCTAAAGTCGCTAAAACTACTACCTGGCCTCCTATTTCTCGCAGTCTGGATATGCCCTGTATATTACAAAATTGACAAAATATAATACAAACAACAATAATTATATATGAGATAATTTAGAGAGATAATTATATTTATTTTATTTCTGAAGACGTTCAGTGAGGACGCCTGTCGAATAGCTAATCGCAGCGTGTTCCACAAACGAACAGCATGGACGGTAAATGATCCATCAAAGAAAACACTATAATATTTATAATACAATAATAATCAAATCTTTACAAACACTGTCGTTTTTAACACTGCAGTTGGAGGAGTCTATAATTTGAAATGCAATTAAATAAAATTGGTTTATTGATCACGTAGACAATTAAATAGCTCTTATGAAAAGTCAATATATAGTATTTATTCTATATTTACAAAATAATTTATCTCGTTTTAGTTTTTGGTAGTATTTCAGATACACTATGATTAAGGTACAAAAACTCGCTGGTTCCAATGACTGTATGTTCTTAGGTTTATATGGCCTGGCTACTGCAAGTTCAGATTACTGATGCTGGTTGCTATGGCTACGACTTTGGTTCTTTACAGGATAACCTTAACATGATGGTTCAATTGAATATGGCGATTATGAAATTGAAAATGATTGCTCATTATACGCAATTTAATTTTAGTGACCTTGTTATTGAGGGCATTAATCAGTGTTCAGTCATCCGGGGAGTGATTAGCCGAGGATTCGAACCCGAAGGTAGGGCAAAGGATTTTAGGAGCAATATGTGTGTTTTTAAATACTAAGGACTTTAACCGTAAAAAATAACTACTATAGAATATCGAATACTTTTAAAAAATTATGTTTTTTTTTCGCGAAATTTTAGGTTGCATTGTGTTAAACATCAGTTAAACTACCATATGACTTCGTTTTCGGTCGCACTATGCATATATCCTGTATATTATATTAATACCCAATAATAAATATGTTGATTTCAATTTATAATATCAAAGTGGAATACCCTACAGTCCAGCATCGTATACTATGAGCTAAGCCTTCAAAAAAGGACTGCGCACAAAAACATCCATATTCCATAGAAATCTATTGCAAAACTCATACGATGTTGTCTGCTTAACAGAGACGTGGTTGACAGACAGTATTAACAATGAAGAACTATTTGACGATCGTTATCTCGTTTGGAGACGTGATAGAAGTTATGCCGAAACGAATCAAAGCTTAGGTGGCGGTGTGTTAATAGCTGTACGCAGGGAACTTGGAAGTCCGTTTTTGTTACACCAATACATAAGAAAGGTCGTAAAGATTTAATAAAGAACTACCGACCCATATCAAAACTGTGTATTTTCGCCAAAATTCTAGAAAAAATCGTTTACCGACAATTGTACGCCTCTCTCAAGTACAGTTTCGGCGAACAGCAGCACGGATTCCTCAGGGGTCGGTCTACTACATCTAATTTAATAATTTGCAGTGACTACATAACGCGCAACATGTCCCAAGGATTCCAAGTCGATATTATATATACAGATTATAGTAAGGCATTTGATAGGATAAATCACTCAATATTATTGCAAAAGTTACAGATTGCCGGAATCAGAGGGAACCTTTACAGATGGTTCTGTTCTTATGTTGACAATAGATGCCAAACCGTTGTCCTCAACGGCTATAGCTCTAAAACATCTTACATACCCTCTGGTGTTCCGCAAGGTTCCCTATTGGCTCCATTGCTGTTCACTGTATATATAAATGACATTTCAGACTGTTTCCATCACGCGGAAATCCTTTTATATGCAGACGATATGAAAATTCTCTATCCAGTCTCCAACATGGCTGATAATCTTAGACTACAAAATGAACTAAATCGATTTTTTGATTATTGTTCTCTAAACAAACTAGACTTAAATGTATCAAAATGCTATATCTGTACCTACACTAGAAAACGATACCCAATATTATTCAATTACTCGTTTGGTGGTACCTTAATTAAAAGAGTGAATTCTATCAAAGATTTAGGTATTATATTTGATTCTAAATTACTGTTTAATGAACATATCTCGAACATGATTAAAAGAGCCTCATTTTATTTTGTGCTTATGTCCACAGTCACGTCGAATATTCATCACAGGTATGGAATCCTGCCTACAGTGTCTATATACAGAGGATTGAAAACACAAAGAAAGTTTTTAAGATACGTCCAGTTTAGATCAAATACCTATCTTCAAAGTTACACCACACGATGTAAAAAAAAATATCATATGCTTCGATTACACGAAAAAAAAACGCATAGCTGATTTAGTTTACCTATTGAGCATCGCGAATGGTTCGGTAGACTGCCCGGAGTTACTAAGTAGGTTGGGACTACGCACATATTCTTTTAACCTAAAAAAACCACAGTTATTACATGTCCCTGTTGTTGTCTCCAAATATCACCAGAATTCCTTTCTTATACGCGCCAGCCGATCTTTTAACTCATTGGCACATGAACTGAACTTAGATCTGTTTCACACTAGTACTCTCAATCTTAAAAAGAAAATGAGCAACACCTTTTTTTTCTCTTAGGCCATAATGTAACGTAATATGAGTGAGCGAACCAAAGATTTACCATAAGTTGTTCACCACATATCTGTATTTAGTTACTATATGTGAAAACTTGTCATTAGCGATCAATAAGTTATTTTAAATACTCACAAATGTTCTGTTAGCTGTAAGTTTTCCTTTTCAATAAATAAAAAAAAAAGCGCGTTCCTGATTATGAAATAATCCTATTCGAAGCAGTGGACTTAACTCAAGTTTCAATAAATATAATAATATAATAAAAAAAATGTGATGCATATTCCTTTAAACAGCCCTTATTCATGAGGACTTAACGCAGGTTTCATATACCGTTAAAATGAGCTGACCCAAAAACGTTCTTCATATACGTAAAAATCACTAATTTTATTAAAGCTATTTAACAGCCCAGTAACTTTAAAAGGGCCGAGACCTTTGTATAAGCAAATTTTAAGCAAAAAAATGGGGGATGTCTATCAGCTGGACGTTTAATGTTACTTTTAAGTGAATGAAAACATGGTTTTTGTGTAAAGTGGCAATATTAGTTGAAATATGTTGAAAAAACCATTTCGAATAGCGAAAATTAATGAACATTATTACTATTAAGTGAACGAAAACATGTTATGTGTGAAGTGGCAATATTTGTAAAATATGTAGAAAAACATTATGATTAGTAAAACTTAATAAACCTTTTAGCTCCTCTTAAAATGATTTAACTAATTTTCGTTTATATAGTTAATTAGCGATTTCTTCTATGGATAAGGGTTTATTTTTAATATGTTAAACCATTTAAACCATTTATTTCTTCCACACACAAAATACAACAAAATAACAATACAAATAAGTTAAGAATAAGGTAACAGTTAACAGGCCCATTCTGGTATTTGCTGTAATATGCGTGGAGAATGGATACCAGCTCAGTTTTTATTTTTTGCTTCAGTACATACGAGTATATAGTGACATATTGATGTGAGCTTATTATGTCTTCTACCACAGAATGATTGATGAAAAGGCCGCAATGGACCTAATTCAACGCGCAAACAATGCTAAAATGTACACGTTTTGGCCAACATTATCATATGAATTACGAAATAATTACTACTTCATTATCCGAAGCAAAGAATTAATAATTTTATTTATTTATATATTTAGAAACAGTTACGGCTGTGTATATAAATAATAGTTACAAAATAAAAAACACGCTTTAGTAAGCTAGGGTTGAGCAATAAGTAATTATAAGCCCCCATGTTTTGTAACAATAAAAGGAATATATTTCACTTCATTTTCTAATCTTAATCTTAGACTCAATATAATGTATATAATTGATTTTCACTTCAAAACTAAAAATATAACATAAACTTACATTTATTGGGAGAGGCATATGTCCAGCAGTGGACTGCAACGTTCTAATGTTCATGAATTCAAGCCTTGACCAGGACAGGAAAAGCAATATTTATCACTGGTTTTAGAATTACCCACACACAGGAGCGCTGTGGGGAGGGATAATTTTTTTTGTGGTAATATCGGATTTTAAAAATTTAGATTAAGTATTGTTAAAACCAAATATTTGTTTATTTTCTAAATAATCTTTATTAACTTTGTGGTTCTATAATTAAAATAATGATATTTATACAAACACATTGAATATAAATAATTATAAAATATATTAATGACATATCTGACTAGGATAATGTATCATATTTCTTTACACATTAAAATATCAAACGTCACTTCTTCTTAACAAAAATATCCTAAATTGCTCTTAATGCTTTATATACTAAGCTTAAATTATGGTAAAATTATTTTAACTACAAATACTTTTTGTCAAGTTATAAAAGAAGAATAGAAATGTTATTTTGTGTCGTTTAGTTTGTGTGTAGTTTAGTTAAACCACTTGTAACTTTTGTAATAATGACTACATTGTAAACTTGTTTTTTAAAGAGCAACACTAGAGTTTCTTGCCCGATCTTCTCTAGAGAAAACTGCTTTCCGCTTCCAGTTCTTAGATAAAAAAATGATTGAATGACGTTGTTTGGTTTTGGTCTTTAGAATATTATAATGGATTCAATAAATTATTTTCATTTTCTTTATATAATACAGTAATTTTAATTTTCATTGAAACATCATCAATTCCTTCAACAGATTCAAATATATCAGGTCAGCGCCCACTTCTATGTTTAGACATCACATACAGATTCTCTACTTATCTTACTAGGATTCCACCATTCTTTTAATCTGACATATGAATTGGTACTTTTTAAAACTGTTTCGTCATTTACTTTCTCACATAACTTGCAGAAGGGATCCGCTTCTGGACTTTCTTCATCGTCGTGGTAAGTGTAATGATTATGCCATTTAAAGAAATTATAATACCTTTCTTTATCATTTATTATGTCTGCCATTTGTCTGGCTAACTCCTTTGCACCTAACTTAAAAGCATTTAGATATATACCGTCCGGCATGAACCTGGAACAGAAATAACATTTGTACCGTTAATGGAATGCCAAGCATTGCTTTGTAATTCATGATGTTGTTTGGTTTTGTTCAGGAGCGGTCGTATCGTTTACAATAAGGGGAACGGCATGCTTGTCTCGCTATTTATTAGGATTTTAAAAAGATATGTTGCAATAACAAAGTTTTATATGATGTTATTAATAACAAAATCCAAATATATCCCACCTTGTATAGTTAGCGGTGCCGTACACCACCGGGAGAGCATAATGATTAAGAGCGTGCAGCAATTTCTCAGTAACATAGTCTTCGCAAAAAGAATTTTCGAATGAAAAGTAAAAATAATAATCTCTTTCGATTCTTTCCAAACAATTTTTCATATCTCCTCTGAGGCACTTCTTATTTCCACATTTACCATATATGTCGATAGTTAGTTTATATTTATTTAACTCTCTTTGAATTTCCTTGACAAAGTTATCTCTGCCGCTTGCAGCGTTGCAATGCGATACAAACCAAGCAGCAGCAATACTCTTATGTTTCAGTTTGTCTTTTATTTCTTCGCTTATAGGAGACATGTCTTCTAATCTCTTCCAGTGCATTATCTGGTTTGGCCCAATAATATCACCTTTTTCGTTTCTGATTATCATATATCCGAAAATTATATCAGAATTTAATTTATAAGTCCACGTTAAATTAAAATAATCGTCGAAATTATTATTGCAAAGAGGATTGTTGTCCGCTGACTCCATACTAGCAAATACATAGAGTTGATGAGGGGAACGAGCGGTTGGTAGAACCAAATCTCTTTGTTTATGTATTTCTGGAGTATGGAACACTATAACATCATATTGTGTAATGCTACTAAACATTGTTCTGTTTGACGTCGCGTAACAGTCTTTTACCAAACATTTCTTTCTGAAAAACAGTTTCTGACCATTACCGAAATTCGCAATAGGTGAACGGTTCGGTGACGTCCAAACTAAAATATACTTCAGACTTTGATTTTTTATTTCATAGTATTTATTTAAATTGCTTCTGATTTCATTTGGAACGGTCGTATTGGGTAGTCTTAATCGAGAGTAAACTAATGAATCTATTTGGACCCTGTAGTAAAAGTTGGCCCAATATAATATGAATACAAAGAAAACTAGAAGTCCTAGTGAATAGTAAATGTACTGTCTGAATGTCTTCTTTGGTATTTTAATAGAAAATAGCCACATTATTCGAAATTTGTTCATGTTTATCCAATTGTACAGTGGTGTTTCTTTTTTCAATTTTTTTTGGGTCTTGAAATTTTCTTCTATTTCCTCCTGTAAACATATAAAATCAGAATATCAATTGTGATACTCGCTATCATGATCATCCTAAACCTCATAAAATCCACTGTCGAACAAAGACCTACCTTAATTATCTCCACGGCGACTTGTTGCAAGATGCCCACATCTAGTCACATCATCCAAAATTCATTAGATCATCTGTCCCTTTTATGAATGAAGGTCCGCCATGCGTTTCCGGTTATATACGTGATATAAATATTACCATAACTTGAGCATAGAGTGGTTTAATTGCCATATGCCACTGGCAACATCAAACTATTAAATATTTTCGTCTAAATAGACACTGCAAAATATAAAAAGAATAGATGTTAATATTATAGACTAAGCCAAGACAATTCAAGAGTACTCTTAACCATAAAAATACATAACATAACTATAATATAATGAAAGCGAAATTGAATAAGTCAAAATCGCGCAAATAGGATATCCTTAATCTGTGAAAGTATACACTTATGAAATACTGGCCTTACGAACACCCGAGAATGTAATAAAGTGGATACATGCTTATAAAAAATGTATCGAGTCATACACACGTGATATTACTTTAACTATAAAAATCTCGATGGCATCACATCATGAGTCGGTAAATACACAACAAAACATGGGTGTCATGGTTGCACCTCTACCTACTAAATAAGTAAATAATAAGTAAAACCCAACACTCACATACATAGTCCTGACCCCACACTAAGATCGAGTTTTGTGTCGTGGGTATCAGGAATTACGAGAGACTTTTCGGCCTCACAAACACCCAGACCCGAAAAAAATATTTGCTGGTCGCACACAAATTTCTCTCGGTGCGGGGATCGAACCCGCAGCCTCTCGTTTCACAGGCGGCTTTTAATCAACTGCGCCAAGGAAGCTGTCAAAGGCTGTTATGTATGTAAAAATACACAGTAATCCTATTAATATTATAAATGCCAATGGACCAACTTTGATGAAATTTGGTATGGAGGTAGCTGAATTAACACTTAGGATACTTTTACGAAATTTAAATATATTCGATACTTATACAAACTCAAAAGAACAATATATTAAAAGCATATCTTCAAAACATTATCACGCGAAATAGTTTCTAAAGTGGACTGGACTCAAAAAGTATCTGCACCCGCACGAAGCTGGGCCGGACCACTTGTTGTATTTATTTTCAGCTATTCCTGAATATTTACTGGGTTATAATAATTTTTAGATATATTGGAGAATTATTTGCCTTAATTTTATTATTGGTTGCCTGCTAGACATACATATTATGAGTGTCCCTTTTGATCATCCACATTGTTTTAAAGCGGTTTATACACTTGTCACTTCCCGTACCTTGCAATACATCCTTGCAATGATTGTCGATTGTGTATTGATTTCATGTATGCGAGTGTAAATAAATATTAAAGTCCGCCCCATGACCACGAAAACCGCAAAGTAATCGAAAAGTAGGGAAGTTTAAAAAAATTAAACCTTATTCGCGATAAAATCGGTAAAAAATAGTTTTAATTCAATATGTAATATTCGCGTATATCTAAGAAACCATATTAAATAATTTAGATATATTTTATAAAATATTTATTGAAATAAAACCAAGTTAACAATTTTATTCAACTGTTATCGATTTAGTTTAACCTATGGTTGTCGAATGTTAGGTATGATTTATTATTAATTATTAATTATTATAAATTCTATTGAATATGATTAATTTTGGATATTATGGTTTTGTCCAATTTATCTTTTGATTTTATGATTTTTTTAGTTTTATTTAACTAATGTTTTTAAGCCCATTGTCTCTCTCATATTTAATTAGACCATGTAAGCATGTACATCTTTGATTGGTGCACACATCGGAACTGAATTAGTTTATATTTGTACTGTTAATGTGTTATTAAAAATAAAATAATAATAAATAAAATAAAAATAAATTAATTAAAATAAATTATTAAAGTCACCTTTAATTCACCATACATGAATTACAAATGGTATAAGTTGTATCAAAATTGTAAATACAGATTCTATTAATATACTACATGTATTTTCTTAAAACACAATATAAACCTTCCACTTAGGTTTACTTACAAATTACTGACTGCAATTACTGATGAAACGCGACATATACTTTTCACAATCAGTACGCATAAACAAAAACACAGCAGCTGACTAGTTAAGTTATCGGCTCAATGGCGCAAATATGACTAATAGAAAAAACACATTGCGGTGAAGCCGGAAGGGGAGGCTAGCAATGGTATCTGCCTCAATCGCAAGCCCCACCCAACTAATTTGCCTAATAGTATTGTGTCCATCTTTTACTATTTTACAGAGACAAATACATCACTAAAGTAATTTTTAAATTTTAATTTCAAGTTTTTTTCTTGACTTATATTTTCTACACTTTGTTTAACATTTTCTTAAAGCGAGCTTGCCTTTGAGCGATAGAACCGCCAATTTCACTTCTTGTGTATGTGATTTCTTATTACATTCTGTGGGTGCAATAAAGTGTAAATAAATACATAACACTATTAAACAACAAATAATACTGTAAAAAAATACAAAGAGACCTTATAATTTATAAATAGTGAATGATTCGCGGTCTTATCGGTATGAGCGATTTCTTCTACCAAATATAAAACAGAGTGGGTTGTCAGAGAAGAAATTCATTTATTGGATTTTTTATCATAATGGTAACTGGTTTCCGCTGCCCTCGAATATCTATACCACTTACGGACTTATTCATAGACAGTTTATAAACATCAGCCTCCGTAGCGCATTTGGTTAGATGCTAGCTGTTAATCGCGAGGCCGTGGATTCGATCCCCGCACCGACATAAATGTTTGTGTGGCCCACTAATATTTGTATCGGGTCTGGGCGTTTGTGAAACCGAAAAGTCTCTCGTAGTTCCTGACACCAACGGCACAAGATTTGATCTTAGTGTGGGATCAGGAGTATGTATGTGACTGTTGGGTGTACTTATTTTATCTATTTATAACTATCGAATGTTTTGTCTTCTTTGCTCCAACCAAATTCAAAAGTTGTTCGAAAAGGACAAAATATTGGACAACTAAATTAAAACTGCCTTTGAATATGACCGTTAGACCGTAAACGTGTTGCCAGACTTAAAAATACAAGGAAAAAGCGGGAAGAGAATTGAGTTATTGGTTCTCCGAATGTCTTACTTACCGAACAAAATTTAGCTAAACTGCTGTTTCATTAGGGTCTGCGATGTGACAATGATACCACTCCTGTCAAGCGAACTTATTTATACTTACTGTTGACTAGCTTTTACCCAAAAACTTCGTCTGCGTAGTTTTTTTTTTACAATATTTTTCTTGTAACTAAAACCCGATAGATACTCACCTATAGTGTTATTTCAACACCATTTTATTCCAAAATAATTGAACACCTAAAAACAGCGAACCTCGTTATTATTTATTTTAAATTAGTAAACGTGATTCCAATTATCTTATAAAAATAAATTCTCATAATAAGTTTCACCTCCTACAACCCTAAACATTTATGGATTCAAAATAAACCGAATAAACACAGCAACCCACCTGTAATAGTTTCATTTCATTGGATTTCACCCTTAATTTTAAGGGTTTTATGCTATCTGACATTGAAACTCCCCAATAAATCGACAGAAAAAGGGACAGAAAGAAACTTTTTTGGGTATTGGTATTGTGTAAACAATTATACACATATGTATTTGAAATTGCAATTATCACTTCAATTTTATTTATATGTACATATTTAACGACAGACGGCAAGACTACCAATTAAAACCTGTCTTAATAACAAAATTATTCAGTAAGATAAGTTGGAAACGTAAATTATAGACATTCAATTTAATATTGACTTCAGTATTTGGCTATATTTTCTTAGCTAATGGAATATTTAATTGTCCCCCATTGCTCCGGTCCTATTTTGTGTTCAGCTAATGATCCATTTATATTCAGCAGCTGGGTCTAAGATTGATGGATAGATTCTGCAGCGGCATGTGACTTATTACTGCTTGCTGATTTACAGAACTGTGGGTAATTTATGACGACGTAAGGAAAATATACTCTTTTTTTAATATTTTCTTAACATTACGGGGAGAAAATACTCGTACAATTTTTGCTGTAGATGTTTTACTGTATCAACAGTTATACGTCTCACTGCAGGGCGCGGGCCTTGTCTAGAACCGAAAATAGGATTGAGAGTGGTTAGGCCATATAGTCCACCACGCTGGCCTAGTGCGAGTTGGCGGATATATAGATACTTTTTCCTGACCTGAACAAATTTAATAATTATAAATATTTTTATAAAAAAGTTTGGTGAAACTAATGCGTTATCTTTTCTGATAATAGGATACATATAAGGACCAACGGATTTTTACGCAATGTTCATAGATATGACAGCCTCGGAGCAACGACAGTGATAAACAATAAATGGCTTTGAAGTATTTTATATAAAAAATAATTTAATATTATTCTTGTCATAAATAACGTATTTAAATACTTGATTCTTCACATTCCACTGCTCTCGCCCTCTGGAGACATAGGGGGAGTCCGGGAGAGTTGAACCACTTTTAATTCAAAATATCATAACTACTTGTTCATAGGGTTTAGAAAATTGATTGTATACTTATTTGATGCCTTACTCTAGTAGATACAGTTGATCTTCATTTTACTGGTAATAAATTGGCAAATAATTTTTTTATTGATATTTTAATAAAAAATGGGATATGAGTCAAGTCTCCCCACCAGCAGGGACACTTGAACCGGGGTATGGGGAGAGTTGACCATAGTATTTTTATGGATTATAAAAGTAATTTTCAACTTCAATCGTAGTTTTATTATCTTTTCTTATACAATAATTACCTTGTTTATTCTGCATATCAATGACATGTTGTCGCTTGGCAACATTCATTGCTATGCAGATGACAGCACGGTTCATGGGCGATACCACTGCGGGCCTCCAGGTTGCCGAGTCGAAACTGTGAAGGGACGCGAAGATCTTGTCATTGAGCTCAACCGGACCTTGGATCTCATTTCTACATGGGGTTCTAGGAATATGATTGAGTTCAATGCCAAGAAAACCCAGGTGTGTGCGTTCACGTGCAAAAAATCCCCGTTCTCTCCCCTCCCCATTCTTCAGGGTGCTCCCCTCTCAATGCGGAATGACCTAAGTATCCTTGGTGTGGATATCCGCTGTGATCTCAATCCAAGGGACCACATCGAGGGCGTAATAACTGCCACATCACGCAGGGTTGGAGTCCTGAACAGGGTGCGTCGGTTTTTCACGCCCGGTCAGCTTTGTCGCTTATATAAAGCGCAGGTCCGGCCGGGTATGGAGTACTGCTCGCACCTCTGGGATGGATCCGCCCAGTACCTGCTCGATGCCTTGGATGGATTGCAGCGGCGGGCCATCCGCATTGTCAATGATGCAGACGTTACGAGCAACTTAGAGTCGCTACAACTCCGGAGGGATGTCGCCTCTCTAAGCGTGTTCTACCGCCTGTATCACGGGGAATGCTCTGAGGAATTGTATAACTTGATCCCCTCCTCTCCATTCCTTACCAGAACCACGCGGGCTGGCTTGCGAAGCCATAGCTTGTCGGTCCAAACCATCCCGGCGCGAACCAAACGGTTCTATAATTCTTTTTTGTGCCGCACCGTCAGGCTGTGGAATTGTTTGCCATCTCACGTGTTCCCTCCTTCCTACAATCCTGGGTCCTTCCGCCGTGGTGTGAAGAGGCACCTTAGCAGGCCGGCATAATTGTTTCCATTGGCATGGGACTGCCGTCCGATGCCAATGGATACTCTGCCTGGGCGGCATTTGCGCTTACCATCAGGTGCAATGCCGCCACTATGCCGGGCCATTATATAAAAAAAAAAAAAAATTAACTTGCTTTTAATTACAGTAGTTCCTCTCTCCGCAGATGTAACTTGCCCGACTTGTCTAGATTTTTTATCAGGACAGTTTTGTACGGTCGTGCATTCAGTCTCGTCACAGTTATAAATATTGTGAGCCTCGATATTGTATCTCTCAAGAACTGTCCTTAAATTTGTGAAAAACTCTTCCACATTTTTTTGTTAAAACTGGTGGAACGAGACAAACTGGTGGCTTCGGGGGTTCTTAAAATTATTTCTTGATTTCGGAAAAGGAAACCTCGGAACCAGTCTTTCCCGGCGGTGTTATTCTTCGTCCAGCTATCAGGAAATTTCTTGGAATTTGCTGTCGCAAATTCAAATGCCAACTGCATTGCTTGTTGTCTGGTCGAACCATAATGCATTTTAGAGCAGATCAATAAATATTCGACAAGAAGCTTTTCCTCGGCTATTGTAAAAATCTGTGATGCTTTGTACTGACTATTTTTTTCTTCAAATTTATTAATTTTACCTTCATTTAATTTATATCGTCTCAATGTACTTCTATCTATGTCATATTTAATAGATTTTTTTCTAATAGAAGCGTCTCCCTTAATTTCATCTAAGGCATTTTGCAACTCCACTTTTGTAATTTTTTTTCGTTTGCGTGCATTTTCAGGCTTGTATTGAAAAGGCATCTTATAAGGTACTGCAAAAATGCAAAAAAATATATATTAAGACAGAAAAAGAACAATGAAACAAAATTAAGTATAAGTTCCTTGCAAAGGTAGACATGAACTACTGAGCAAGTCTCCCGCAACCACCCTGGTTCAACTGTCCCGCTCACATTAATTTCCCATTTAGGTTATGCCAAACAAAAATCCCCGATCGTAGAGCAAAAACACTTAGCACACGTCCAACTACATTTATCTGATAATATAATAATAGCAACACACAATACGTACCTCAGTAAATATGACAGCAATCGTAAAACCACTTAAATTATAAAAATATACTCCGCACCGACAAAAACACGTTTTACATTGTCATTGACGAACCACACCATCTTGATGCAAAATGGCTGCATACATATGATTGGCCTTTCGGGTGTGACCAATGAACGTGTTGACGTTTCGTTCGCGATAAATTTAAATACAATTTTGAAGGACGGCTCAACTCTCCCTCCTGGGCAAGTCTCCCGGTTTCCCCCTAAGATGTTAATCGCAATATGTCCAGTAGTCACTCTGGCTACAATGTCCTTCAAACTGGAACACAACAGGGCATTTACACTGATGTTTGGAAGGAGAAATAGACATTGCAAAGGAGCCCATCCAGGCGGCCTCTCACATATGAGAATACCACCAATACATTTAAAAAACAATATAATTTAAAACAATCTTATTCAAAATAATGGTTCCTTAGATTTACGCGAATGTTACACATTGAAATAAAACTATTATTTGCGGATTTTATCGCAGATTTGGTTTAATTTTTACATATTTTGACTTCCCGACGTTTCGATCACATTACAGTTTTTATGGTCACATGGGGAACTGAGGTGTTATTTTTTAATTTTTTATAACATTTATTTCAGCAAAATATATCCATATGTGAGTTAGTAACAAAAAATACTGAAAAACTATGCTAGTCAATGAACATTTTTATTTTATTATTATATTGAGGTAATTATAGATTTTCAATCTTATTCAAAGGCATGAGTAAACTGAATCATGACTATGACGTAGGTGGTACACAGGTGTATGAAGCTCAAAGGCAGCGTCATATCGAGGGTAAAGGCTCGGAGCACTGACACCTGCATCGGCCGCGCCTTTAGATACGTTAGGGCGTCTTGTACTTTCTTGCAGTCGTTTGCTGCTGAAATAAATATATTCATGGTTATATGAAATGAAAAGAAAAAGGGGAAAAAAGGACAGGATGAGAAAAGTGTAGTAGGCAAATTAGTACGTTTTCTTTATGAACTCTATACAGAGGTCACTCCCAAATTATCTGTGCCTCAATATTAAAATATATTTTTTTTTTATTTTGACCCGGCGTAGTGACCACACTGCACCTCAGATATCAGACGGCAGTCCCATGCCAATCGATACAATTATGCCGGCCTGCTAAGATGCCTCTTCAGACTACGGTGGAAGGACCCAGGATTACAGACAAATATGTATATTTATGAATTAACACACCTTCACAAAGCAAAAACTGTTTAACCAGTAGTAGATTGATTTGTGCAATTCCTTTATTCACCGAGCTGGCTAGATATACCGGCGCAAAAAACATACAATTTTGAAATATTATCGCCGCACATTGCATGAACACAACCTGTGAAAAAAATATTCTGCTTATATTATTATTAATTACTAGATTATTTGGTTTCGATAGGTATATTCTAAGTTCTGAGTTACCAAATTAACGTCTTAACCACTGAATGGATTTGGAATTATTTAGTAGATAGGTCCAACAATATGTATCTTATAAGTTATTTTAACATAATATTAACCAGCTTTAGTAAACCCGAAAAATCTAAAAGCTTCCAACAGGTCTATGTGACGACTTATGGGGGAGAGAGAGAGGAGAGTCCCGTTACACTAATTAATTGCGGTAATGAAACCTTTATACTTTACACATACTATGGGAGTCCAACTATATATTTTGATAGTTTTAGGGTTCTTGATCTATAGTGTGTGTTCAAATCATTTACGTATAAAATGTGTTCCTTCCTTTCTACCATCACAGGTCCTTTAAGAGAGAGAAGTAATTAAAACGGCTAGCGTGTGAAATAGCGAGAGATAAATATTTGTCGGCGTTCAGCACTACGAGCATATCTGCACGGCACTGTAGGTACTAATTATAAGATGCAATATGCCATTACAAGATGCAATATTTTTTGGGAGCCAAAAAAGGTAATAAAATGCATATTTCTCCTACGTGATTAGAATGACTGTATCGGCCCATTTAGGTCCCATTGCAAGGCACGGGCCTCCTCTTCAATCGAGGGTACGATTGAGAATAGTAAGGTCATATAGTCCACCACGCTGGCTTAGTGCCTATTGGCGGACTTTACATACCATAGAAATTCTTACAAATCGCTATGGTATGCTGGTTTCCTCACGATGTTTTATTTCACCGATATGGTGATCAGAATTACTCACCCATAACTTAATTTCGTATTTTTTTGATATCTCCATGTAACAGTATTTCATAATCGTACGAAAACTCCCGATCAGACTCACCAATAGCTAAAATAAAGATATATAGGCAATGCTGTTACCAATTACATTATACACGCCGACTGAAATAGAGGAACAGGTACAAAAATTACTTTTATTTTGTTGGGTGTTTGCACAATTATTCTTTTATTCTTTATTGCAACTTTCTTAAGAAAGTAAAGTATGACAAAAACGATATTTAATTCGTTTTTGCACTAATGAGACCGTGTGACGGCATTTTTCCCTCATAAGCGTTGGTTACGAAAATTTAGTTTTCAATTTAAAGTGATGTTAAGTTCTGCTGCATTGCTGAGCAGGGAACTCTTCTAGTCGAGAATTTGATTGCGGGTTGGCGGACTTCAATTAACAAGAGATATTCTTGTATGGGTCTCTATCATATGCAGCTTTCCCCACGGTGTTTCCGATCATTGTTTAAAGTGCATAGTAATTGACGTGCATTATACACATGACTCCATAAAATCTAATGCCTGATGTATAAGGTACATGGCGATATTTGGAACTACGAAAGAAAAATTGCTTACATCATTGTCTAGGATATGCTTTCATTAAATATATAACAAGCATTTATACTCCTAATCTAATGGGGTTAACATGTTAAATGTAATAAAATATGATCTATAGATTGATTACCGATTCTAGATATTATGTTAAATATCGGCATGCCGTCATATCAGCCGAGTTTGATAAACTGATGCTTACCGTGATTTTGGCGGGAACTTTTGCATATTGCAACAGGACACAAAGTCTTCGATATGTCTTCAAGTGTCTGGTTAATACATCGCATTTTGATTGTGCTTGTTCTAAGTTTGTACGCGCTGTTGTTAAATCCTTCTTTAGTACCTTCTCGAAAGATTTTATCTGCCAATATATCAACTCAAACATTATGACCAGATCTAAGACAGAACAATTGATCATTGTAAAGAATGTATCTGAAGCAACTTGTAGTAGTACTCTTTTAATATCAATTTCCTGCTGCATAGACAGGGTCCCACTAAACAATGAAGCGGTTACTACGATTGCGCTTAGGGAAATGAACGTTGCAATAGGTGTCTTCAGATTAAAATGACCTAACTCAGCATCCAATAACTGAACGTCTTTATAAAACTGTAAGAAATATTTCTGTCCGTTAATGACGCACAGAAGGACAATAAACGCGTATTGCAAGGAAATGTAGTACTTGACGAAAAAAGAATAAAACGTAACATTATCTGATGTAGAGTAATCAAAAAGTAACTTCAATATTAATAAGGATATGGCGTAAAATTTCCCTATAACAACCACGAATTTGTTATTTGAGATGTCGTAATAATAGCCACCGATAAAACGTATCTTCATAATGAAATCTATCGCACAAAACGTTTTGTATCGCTCCGCCATCTGCATTAAGCCTAACATGTCCTATTCTACGAGCAAGCACTGTTAGTTGTTGAAGGCTAGTGAGGGATTCAATTAATGTAGAAAGTGTGTATCGATTATCCAGATATCGATCGGTTGATGGATTAAAACATTGGTTGCATTTATTTAATCATTCGTATCAGTGGTTTAAAATCGCAGAATTGATGGGAATTACTATGTACATATATACGAGTTAACCCGCTTTAAAACGACGGTGTTGTGTTGTATTTCCAATTGGGTATATGAATAATTTTTTTTATCAAAAGGTATCCATGTCCAAAATCTAGTAAATAATTTGAGAAATGCACTCACAGTAAAAAGAGTTGGAGACGTTTTAAATCTTGTAGTGTGAGTAAAAGAAAAGGGATGAAAAACAAAACTTGTGACGTCACTAGACTCAATAATATATGCATTAGAGTGTAAAGGTGTGAAAGAGACTCCCCTTCTATAATTTTGAATACTAATATTCTCCTCATGTTACAAGCTACTTTAATACTTTTTTGATAGAAATATTTTAATAGTATATGTATTTGTACGCAAAATAATACAAAAAATTGAATCGTAGTCAAATACCCCATTTTTTACAGGTTTTCAATGTTAGTCACGCTGTAGCGACTATTGCTAATTTTAATTATTAGTTTAATTTTCTTATTTATATTTAGTTTACCATTTATTTTTTAGCAGATTCTAGACTAGAAGAACTTCACTTGTGTGTGAGATTTTTCGGTCTGTCGCTCTGAGATTACATCGATGAAGAAAAAATAACCCTCTGTACCATGATTTTCACATTGTCTTTGGCTTAAGCTACGGACATAGAATTGTCTTGACGTTGTCGGTTCCATAGTGGTTTCTAATTAATTTAAAATAAATACATGCATTATTTAAAAAAATTACAGCGATTGTAGGGTTAATAATACAAAAGTAAAATTCCGTAATCTTCCCCGCCCATATATTCACTATCGAAAATAATTTCATCTTTGTAAATAGTCATACTTAATTGGTACTTGTTAAAATAAATCCTGCTCATGATACTAAAAGTCCTTATTAACAATTCTAATAACTGAAAAAAAAATGGAATAAAACCGATTTATTCTATAAATCTCACTTGTGCACACTTCGGTCCGAATCCACTAGGTGATTTATTGAAACATGAGCGGGAAAATAACCCCCAATATATTATGCTTTATGAACAAAAAACTATAATAAAATGGAGTTTTTAGTCATAATAGAGATATAAATCAATGTGAAGGGATCGCGGCGATCCATCACACGAGCCCCTGCGGTCTGTCGGCCGGTCACAGAGAATATTGCGCGTTTATTATAGATTTTGGAACACGCAGGACCCTTATACAAAAGGTTTTAGAAGTGGTAGAGCCTGAATAATGTAAAATAAAGCTAAAATTTATATTTTTTATTATTACAATAAATGGCGAGATGAACATGACATTTGCCTGATGGTAAGCGAAATGACCGCTCAAGGACAGTAGCATAACCAGCACCATTCCAATGCGTTCGCCATTCCGAGAAATAAGAAGATAACTCTCAATAAGTCCAGTAGTTACTCTGGCTACAATGTCCTTCAAACTGCAACTCAGTGCATTTACACTGCTTTTTGGCGGGAGAATTGCGGTGATACCTACTCAGGAGACCTCTCACATATGAGAGACCTACCACCACTAAAATAAAACCATCTCTCTAGCACATCAATATAAGTATGTCTTGTCGAAACATGTGCATGATATTATAATATTCGTTTTTACAAAAAGTAATTTTACACTTCATTCATAATTTGCTTATGAGTGGAGATTGTGCTCGAAATGATGGCAGGGTCCCCCTTATTTTATTATAGGTTCCAGTATAGACAAAAAAATAAAGTAAGGTTACCGCTTTCCAGGCATACATAGAGATTTAACATGGATTTAACATTGTCAGAATTATAGAAGAAAACCAAAGACTATGGCCGAAGAAAACTAAAATCTCATGTCAATTCTGTCACTGTGGTAATATGTGCATTTGATTCGTAAACAAAAATTAATAAAAACTGAACATACTATGCGCCCTGTTTTCGTTTACAAGCGATATTACTCACAATATTTTAAAAATGTGAAAAGGATTGTGTGGTATGTGAATATTCAATACTTGGTAGTTAAGTATTAGAAATAAGTGGTGACGAATGAACAGAAATACCGATTTGTATGGATTTGTACCAACCAAGTATCAAGATTGATTAGCCTAGCGCTTATCCAACTCGTCTTTCTACATCGAAGATCTAGTGATCACTACTCGAATAAATATTAATTTGGCTTTCTTTTTTTCGAACATTATTTCAAATGCTAGGCAATGTTTTATTTCTCCACGGCTGGCATGGCTTATAAGTTCTACCTCTTTAAGGCGCGTGCTTCATCCCACGGTATATGAAGGGATTTGCATCACTTAGCTTCCCACGCAATCCCGCCGAAGACTGATAGATAAATATCATTAATAATAATTGAACACACCTCTTCTACAATTAAAGAACGATCAAGCCTTGGTTCACTACGTTGCACGGATTAGCAGACTACAAATACCTTTGAAATTAATGTGGTGCACCTTTGCCATACAAGTTACCTCACTTTAGGGTGGTTAAGAACATCTGGTAGACCCTAGACATCAACGTAAAAAAAATTGACCACGTGATGAGCAGCGATGAATTTCTTAAATAAAAATAGCCGGCAACGGTCACAAGTTGTGGTGACCGTCGTCAGGCTGGCACGTCACTTGTAATGACGTCAGTCGTTCATTTAAAGAGGCTCCGACCGGCCACGCCTCGGTTCTGTCCCGGGAGACCCGAGGGCTTGGCGCGGTAACTCCTCTATACAGACACCACTAGGTAGACAGTATTTCATTGTCACAGTTGAATTCGTAACTCGGACGAAGGTGGCACGCAACCCTGTATCCATGTATGTATAGGAATCATTGACAAACAAGGTCCAAGTACTTAGATAACAGGCGAGACGCACGTCTTCTCCTATCAGGGAGCTCCTATGTTGGGAGAAGACATTAATTTAAAACTATAAATTTGTTTATCTATTCCGTTATAAGAGCTTGTTTTCTTTAAATTCTATACTGCCCTTTATTCTTATCCTTTTCTTATATCCATCCAAAGGTTGTCTGTAAGAAATCGCCTAGGGCGATAAGACCGCCAACTGTACTCTTCAATTTTATTTGTAAAATATTGTATGTCTTATGTTTTTTGTGTGTGCAGTAAAGAATAAATAAATAAATGAATAAATAAATTTTTCGGATGATTTGCGATTTGTAGCCGGCGTTTTGGATGGTAGAATATTTTGAAATATACGCACTAAATCGCCCGGCATTACTTCCACGAACAAACTCATTAATGGAAGGTTACCATGAAAATCTCTGCCAACCCCTTCAGAATTAAAGACACGGGCCCATTTATTAATTTTATTTTAATCTCTATTTGCAAAATACATAAAATCTGATTTATTTTAAATCTCATCCACTGTCCTTGTCTATAAAAGAGCTATTGAAGTAAAAACTAACATGTACACGAACAAGAACGGTTCTCCTTGTAAAACACAAGCTACAAATGTGCACTTACTTGTAGTTCCACATAGTTTTTGTTTCCCTGATCCTTGCTTAAACTTGCCTACTTAATACCCAACTTTAGCTTAACCTAGCAAACTGCTCAACAAGTTTCTCGAACAAAACACACTGAACACTCGTGCTAATGACTTGAGAGTATCTCTACAAGTTCCTTCACTATGATTAGGTTTATTACATAGAACAACTTTACTGTATAAATGCAACTTTATTAAAGACCAGATATAAAAAATAATCGTTGAATTCTATGGAAAAATAACAGCACAGCATCTGATAACAACTACAATACCGTCTGCCCTAATTATAGAATTTATATTGTTCTCATTAATAGAAATGACAATGACCTATTCATAATAATTCGTTCCATTATATGAAGAATTGCTGTTGAATTGTAAAAATAATGTAATTATTGTAGAAACAATTAGAATATTATTTACCAAGTAAACGATAGATCGACGGTTAATCTACCGACCTGCATGAAAATAATATTTTGGAACCCAAAGTGTGGCGATTCAAGAAGGCCTATAGAGAGAGAACCCGAAATATTGACTTTTCAAATATAGTTAATTCTAAGTTAATTATCAAAACTCAATTTTAGTGTGTCCAAATTGGTTGGCCAAAAATATGCTCAATTATGGGCGATATCAAAAATCAAAATAATTTAACTTATGAATTATATATTGTAGGTATTTATACTACACATTCTAGAAACAAACAAATGGGCACAAACCTAGCTCTGGTTCAGAGACTAGAATGGTATATGGACGAACTGCTCGATGGCTTTGAGGACCTCGTCACAAAATCGTTAGTTGCAGTCACGATAGCAATCGGTGGCGTCATTGCGGTACTGATTTATGCACTGAAGATAATCAACAATAGATCAGTATCAAGTAGGTCCTTACGTTGTTAATGATTAACTATTAGTCTAGATTAGATTAATAATAATAACACCCAACAGTCACATACACACTCCTGACCCAACACTAAAATCGAGTCTTGTGTCGTGGATATCAGGAACTACGAGAGACTTTTCGGTCTCACAAACACCCAGACCCTATATTTGTGTTGGTTCGGGGATCGATCCCGCGACCTCACGTTTCACAGCGTGAGTCTAACCAACTGCGACGCGAGGCTGTCAAGATTAAATAGCTAGATTCTGAATGGGTTAATTCTACAAAATGTTATGAAAGTATTCAAAGAAAAAATTGTCTGTACCACCATTCCATTTACCACCATTCGCCATTAAGCAGCCTCCGTGGCGGAGTTAATTAGACGCTACCACCTGCTGAGAACCGGCTGGGAAACATGATAAAAAGAAGAAAACATTTTCCTCCACATGACTCCTGAACTCGATTTTGTTCGATATTTTGACGCCAATTATCCCAATACTCTCGGATCCTTGGAGAGTAACTCCTTGGAATTGCGACGCCATAACAAAGACCATGACAGGAAAAATTCTTCTTCTGCATTACTTCATCACCATCATCATCATCATTTCAGTCACAGTCCCCTACTGAACATAGGCTTAGCCCAAGAATCTCCACATCGACAAGGTGAAAGAACGACCTAGCTAAGGTCGCAGGAAGTCGCTGGATGCAGGCCGCTTCCAGCAGATCGATGTGGAGATCCTTGTATTACTTGCGATACTTTAATGTATTCATTTATCCAGCAGAATAACTATATCAGCATCATGATTGCATCACTAATGTTTAATTTACAAGCCGAATATATGCCTAGTCCTGATCCCATACAAAGATCGAGTGTTGTGTCGTGGGAATCCTATACTTCGAATGTATTTCGGTCTCACAAACGCCCAGACCTGAAACAAATGCCTATGGAACACATTCACATTTGTGTTGGTGCGGGGATCAAACCCGCAACCTCACGTTTCCCAGCTGGTTCCCAACAGGTGGTGGCGTCTAACTAACTCCGCCACGGAAGCCGCTTAATGGCGAATGGTTGTAAATGGAATGGTGGTACAGACAATTTTTACTTTAAATACTTTCATTATATTTTGTAGAATTAACCGATTCAGAATCTAGCTATGCAATCTTGACAGCCTCCGTGACGCAGGTGGTTAGACGCCGCCTGTGAAATGAGAGGCCGCGGGTTCGATCTCCGCAACGAGAGAAATGTTTATGCGGCCCGTAAATATTTATTTCGGGTCCGGGTGTTTGAGAGATCGAAAAGTCTCTCGTAGTTCCTGATACACACGACACAAGATTGGATCTTTGTGTGAGGTTAGGATTATGTATGTGACTATTGGGCGTTATTTATTTATTTATATTAAAAAATAAGCATAACCAAAGTCTATTCCAATTTTAGATCTATCAAGGCGATCGTCTCGTACCATCAAAAGTTGCAGCAACTCAAGCAAGTGTTCCAAGAAATCTAAGAACAATGTGGTGCTAGCTTGTTCAAGCAGCGCACCGAAATGTTCCAAGTCTGTGAATACTGAAGTCATATCGCCCATCCCCAGTGCTAACGAGAAAGTGTTGAGTTCTGTTATTTTGTCTAACAATAAGGTGAGAGGACAGATGACTCCCACTTTTAGTGGTGGTCAGAGAGAGAGAGAGAGTAAAAAGGGGAAATATTGAACTAGTGTTGCTTTTTCAATTCTACTTGCTGCGGCAATGGGTGTTGTTCGGGTTCCAGAACCTATTCTTAATCTTCTTCCGCCACGAGAAGTCTGTACATAGGCCCCTCCCATAAATCTAATATCTGAATTATTTTGATGTTTAATTGCTTTATAGCACTCTAATGGATAAATCAACCTATTGGTCTTGTAAATAAACAAACAACTTACCTAATGATATAATAGAACCTTTTGATATCTTATTAACTTTTATTTTTATGATAAAATTTGTAATATGTATGTATGTTTGTATATGTACGTATTTACTTTTCTCTATGTGTTTCACCACTCCTCTTTATTTATATTGGATAATTGTAAGTTTAACATAACATTTCAAATACTCATTTAAAATTAATAAATCTCTTAAATGGACAAAACGGAATATGTATCACATACTTTTTAACTTAGTCTTAATTTATTTTCTCATTTTTTTTATGTTGTTTAAAAATAGTCCTTAAATGGGCCCACTAATGTGATAATTCAAATATTGTAATTGTTTTTTGGTATTCCAAGTTACAGGCTATGCCTAGTTTGGATACCTCTGGTAATACTATTTGTTTCACGTCATGTTATTTAAATAAAGATTTATTATTTATTATTTATTAATGGTAGGAGCCTAATAGATCTTAGCAAATCGTAGAAACCCTAAAATACTTTTCAAAATGAATTATGTTGGAGGGAATTAGATCGAGGAAATGTTAATATTGTTGGGATTCCAACAACTATACACGCACGTTAACGGAAATTATTGTGGAATATAACAATTTCACAATAATTTCCGTTCTGAAAATACCGCCGAAGAAAGTTGATTTCAGGAATTTTGAAGAAAACTGCTCAAGCTTCTTAGAAGACAGCGGTAGTGACTCCTTTTTGCCGTTCAACACTATAGCTTGAAAATTATATTATGTTGATAAAATATGAGTTATTGACATTTTATTTATATTTCACAGAGTTGCGCTTCCATTTCGACATCATTACCAAGAAAAGGATCTTCTAGTAGGTAAATTTTTTAATGATTTTTATTATACGTAATATTAATAGATATTATTAAAGCAGCTAAATGCTATTTCTTCTGAATTAGGTAAATACCATTTCAGTAATTGGAAATTGAGAACCAAAGGCAAAACATAATTATATATACCTAATTAAATCTATGTTTAGAGTAGCCTTACTTTATAATTAGCAAGAAGGCTGTTTCTATTAACTATATGCCTGTTTTTTAGAATTATTATTTTGATTACAGATTGATGATATCTTCTCTACCTTTCTGTTGCCCAAACTGTTAGTATATCACTTATATTATGTATAATGATAATAGTAAATTTTAATATACTAAAGAGTACTTCAAACCTTCTACCTCGTCAGTTTAATGAGCTGAATTTGACGCTAACTCTAAGCTTATGCAGAGCTTCTCCAATGGATTAAAGATGGGAAGGTGAAGGTGAAGTAATATGTCACAGAAGGATTCGAAATATTTTTGATGCATTTATTGGAATGATGAAAGGAGATAATTTTGGCAAAACCGTAAAGATTATATTGAATGTTTTAAAACTAATATTTTATCAACAGGTAATACTTCTAGAGCCTGCACAAAATCAATAGCATCGCGCAAGTCTTGCTGCTCATTGTGCTGCTCAAATGACAGGCGCTGATGCTGTTGATATTAAAACAATTTAACGTATGCTAATAATAGCGTTTCTAAACCATTTTTTTTTACTACGTGATTTTGGCTTATTATTATCATTTAATATTTTTATTTTACTATATAAAGGCGTTTGATGGTCACTAGTTTGCTTTTCCTTTTTGGCTTAGTTCATTAGCCTTCTATGAGATTTTAAAAAATGAGTCCCTGTGCTGTTAGAACTCCTGAATTAAATTTTCAGCAAGACTGATAAGTATTTTGTACGAATATAGTTGCTATTAATTTAAGGATGTGTAAAATGAGCAACTGATTAAATTGTGAATATACCGCTTTAGTAATGACGTTTCAGGCGCATAGAATGTTGAGAAATTGTGGTGTTTCGTAGTAAGGTATCGAGTAAAAATTTTGTATGTTTTGTCATGTCAAAAATAAACGCTTTTTTATTCATCTGCATTTTTATTTGCCTAATTTTAATGAGTTAGGTGCTATTGGGTGCTATCATAATTTTATTTACTCTAGATGCAAACAACAATAAGTAATGTTGAAAATTACCCTTATTTGCGTTTATTAGTTGACCTTAGATTTCTTTTAACACCAGGAGTTGTAAATATTAAGAAGAAATCAAATCAACATTTTATGAAATCCCAAAATCCTTAGATTAAATATAGGTAAAAATATTTACATTGAAACAGTCCATTGAAATATCATCTTGGAAATTATAGATAGATAAAGATACATACCCATAGATGATATTTATTACATCTATGTACTGAAAATTATCGACTCCTTGCATCAAAGTCTGACAACACCCCAACACTTAAATCTTATTTGACAAAATGCCTTCAAATAACTAAAATGCTAAATATACAATGATTTAGACAATGATGTAGAATAACAGAGAATAACGTTAAAATGGCCAAGCGTAATATTTATGCAGGTAACCGATGTATTTTACTTTGTGTTCTTATATTTAAATATTTCATCTTTCGCAATTGCCCAATGTTTTTAGCATCTTTGGCTATTGGCTCCCATATCTTTATTCTTTATGGCATAACTATGGTAAATGCGCGAACGGTTCACCTGATGGTAATTGATCACTGCCACCCACACAAATATACAACATTTGGAGTATAAATGTATTGCCGTCCCATCAAATAAGAGGGGACTGGGAAGTGATACGCAATCCTGGATATCTTCCTTGACGACGATTCAACGATTGTGAATATTTCAGTGAATATTTTGTTCATGGTTTTGAAGAGTTGCGTTCCTTTCTGTATAATCCCTACGTAATTGAATTATCTCTTATCGCACCTGACTATTTGAATTTTACTGAATTACCTACCTATGTGTCTAATATGCGCCCAGATTTTCGCACGGTTCATTCTGGTATAAATCAATGTGAAAGAGATAGAATAATTTAACTCATATGTTAAAGCGAGATGTATGATGCGACCATACGTTTATACAGAAGTAGCCTGCAGTGACCCAGAGTCAAAATATGTCAAAATTGCTTATTTTCATAATTTATTTAATTTTACAGTACTTGGTTATATTTATTAAACGTAGTTTATTATAGTGCATTGTGCAGTGCCAAGGTGTGGTTCATGCAGGCGTAAAAATCCGAAATAATTAAAGTTTCCACAGGTACCGGCCACTTTTGCACAATGCTATTTTGTGACAATATTGTAGAATTAAATGGAAATCCGTGTATACATATCGGTAGAAAAGAATATAGTATTTCATTATATAAATGTGCTGAAAGCATCCGTTGCGTATAAAAAATAATATCAAATACGTGAATTTACAATAATTTCAACCAAAAGTTGCTAGGGATTGACTGACAGGTTCGATCAATAAAAGGCTGTCGATAAAATAGTCGATGACAACACATATTTCTCTACATTTTTATAGATAATGATTTTATATGTGCATTCTTCTTCTACCTGACGTTATCCCGACATACATATTATCCTGGCCATTATTATAGTATTCATTCTACAATATTAGTTATTACTTTAATTTTTTTTCATTTTTTATATTTGTGGAATAATTATTATAACACTTCAAGTGTGTGATTTATGAATTAAGAGCCTGTTTCAATCTCTGCCAAGAGGCTGTCAATTTATAATAGCAAAACAAGAACATATTAGATATTATTATAAAATATGCGATACTTCTATGCACAGTATCATCGTATCGATATCGATATGATAGTCTCGAAAGTGCATGGTACACCATTATATGTCAAGCACACATGTAAACTTCACGCTCACAATCGTAAATCAGTTTTGGTCGCGCTCAAAATGACACATTGCCGATCTATGTTCTATACTACATCTATGATGCGGACTATTCTAATAAGCTAAACTCTTTAACAACATTAACAAAACTATAAACAATTGGCCAATTTTAAAATTGTCTAAAACTCTATCAGGGACTCAGACTAAATACTCTCATCAGAGAGAATTAAGTTATGACATGGGTTATAGATGTCACAGAATCAATGACAGACGTTCCTATCGCAAAATAACCACAAAACATGGTCCGAAATTAAAATAAAATTCAAGTAACTCAATCGAAGAAAATAAAATGTATTCATAATTAAATTGAGATGTCCAACGCAAAAGTTCCGAAGCAAAGAAATACTAGCGCAAACATCTAAAACTAGTAGAAGCATCCAACATGCCGCGTCGAAGTTATCTCAAAACGTTGTTAATTGAGAGCATGTTGTTCGTGAGTTTGTTTGCCGTAGTAGCACACCTGAGCATCAATTTCTGGGAAAGATACGTTATACAGGCAGAACTTTCTCATATAAAGTACAGTCTGCACTCTATGAAGGTATGTTTAATGTAGATTATTTCAACTAGTTTTTCGAAAGTTTTGCGTAAGTTATACAGATCGCAAACAAAACGTGAACATAATTTAAGAAACGATTAATATTGAGACAGTTAATGTTGATAGTTATAGAAAGAAAAAAAAAATCGAGATGAATCTACAAATTTTACAAATATATACCAATAAATAGTGAAAATATTTTTTTGTACATTTAGTAACAAAATACTACATAATTTAAGTAACAAAACACAAAATTTTATTTTTCAGGAAACGGTGAACAAAATCGGCCATGCATACGACATTCTCGAAAAAGATCTCAAAGAAGTAATTAAAGAAGCCGAGAAAAAAATAGGAACGAATCCCCAAAAAACTTTAGATCGTAGAACGTTACATAACATGAGAGTCCAAGCTTTAGTGAAAGCAAAAAATGAAAAAGTTGGAGAGTGTCAAGGAAAGCAGAATGCAGTAGCATATAATGATATTAAACCTATTGGCAACAATGCTACTACTAATACAAGATATCCAACAAAATCTACAGGAATTGGTTCATATCCAGAGCATGCTGAAGTGAAATGTTGTAACCGAGGGACATGTGGTTGGAAAAAACCTAAACACTACGAAGTTTATAACTACTGCAAAGATCCTCGCGTTTTATTTGGATTGTGATTTGTTAAATCCTTAATACGTTGCAATTGTCGTTAATGCTTTCGCAAATACAGACAATAATCCTGAATATTCTTAAATGATACAGATTGATTGTTAATTGAACGTGATTTTAATGTTTAAACCAAAAAAATCGGATCTATTTTAAAGTTTTTTATTTCATTTATTTTTATTATTCTTGTTAATTTATTTCAAAGGAAATCCTTATAATTTCAATAGGAGGAGACCAGCAAACTGAGTAAATTTTTTAGTGTTTAAATACAGATACGAGAATGTTCGTTATAAATAGAGGTTAAGCAGGTTTCTCTTCTTTTTTTTTTGTATTTTGTAGGCTTAATAATGTGCATTACGAAAATTATAGTGCAATATATATTATACAAACTTATCTATTATTTAATTTATACTGTATTAACCTGCATGGTTTAAGTTTGAAATAAAATACAAATATTGATGTTCCGAGCTTCTTTATTATTTTCAACTTTAAAATACACCCCAACATAAACTTCTGATTATTTCACGTTGTTTCCTGCCTAGTCATTCTTGGTTAACAACTGTAGGCTTGAGGCTATTCTTCAATGCTTTAGCAGTACTGTTAAAAAAGTTATCATCGGGTTGATTATGAGGGTTTATAGCAACCGTTGGTATTGACAGAAATTCTGGGCCACATCTAAAATCTTTACTGACTACGGTGTTAGCAAGCGCTTCTAGTATATCTATCTGTCCTTCAATCTTCGGTAAATCTTGTGCGAATTTGAATATCTTCCTCTCTAAGTCGTTATAGTTTTCATTCATCAAAGATAAGTTTTTCTGAAATTAGAAAACGCTTGTTAAGATTACGTTAATTAAGAATCCAGTATTCAAGATTAATTGAAGAATTATTGAAAAAAAATCTCTTCCTTTACTGAGAATTCCTCTGAACATCGAATTAGTTTATTAAGGGCCTGGTTTGCATAATTATCAAACTCAACCGCCGAGATAAGCCTACTTAGGTATTTTTAACAGAGACTTGATGAAAATGGCCTGCACCCAGCAATATCTTGGGACTTTTTGAGTCATCCGAATATTTTGTGAGTAAATAACCAACATTGTTTATTATGAAAATGATAGCTGATAAGCCAGATTGCTTTTATGTACGGCACTGTTGTGACAAACATATCACATATAGTGCCGGATAGAGGCAAAAAAAGAAAATGTATGTTCTTGTGGTTGTATGTATTATTTGTGTATTGTCTTTGCTATGGGTCCTTGGTTACCTGAAATAAATGATTATTATTATTATTATTATATTATTATTATTTTTAGTGTCTATTCGAATTATTCTATTGTCACTATAATCAATGGAAGACCGAATAGGAAGGAAAAATCCACTACATTTAGTAAAAACAGTTGTAATAATGATAATGATGACTCAAATATAAGGTTAAGAATTGATGGATGCTCGTAAAACACCTCAGTTACCATTTTCAAGTAAAACGTATACACGTTTCGCACTCAACAGGTATTAAAGGTCACAAAGATCCCGGTCAAGGGCGAATACGGGCTACGTCGATTCCGGGCCGAGAGCAAACCAACCTCTAGTTCCGAGAAACAAGATGTTCATACAAAATGCATGTTCTATATTAATTACGGTACCTGGCGGAACCCGGAATCACGGGGTCAAGGACGCGACCTTGACCCGGCCCGGATGTGTGTACGTCAAACATGATCAATGCACACCCAGATGATAGTCGGTACGTTTAGATTAAGCTGGATCTAAATCTACATTGATTTGAATCAAAGGCCGTTTACAATTTAGAAAAATACTTTTATGACCATTATAACATAATTGTAAATATTTTATTTTTATAGGTTTAGTTAATTGTTCAGTTTTCAAGACCTTTTGGTCTTAATTTATTATTTAATGCCGTATATGTTTCGTTTGGTTGGTCATAATTTTTTTGACATAATAACAATACAAATACGTTACTTTAGCCGCCTGGCAAAAGTACTTAACAGTTTTTTGTCAGGTGGAAACAAGATTCGTGCTTTTAACGGTTGGGTTATGCCTAACGTGACCATACGTCCCGCTTTAGGCGGGACAGTCCCGCTTTCAGAAACTCTGTCCCGGTGTCCCCAGCAAGTCCGACATAGTCCCGCTTTTGCAAAAAGACCAAACGATAATTTAAAAGTATTTCCAGCTCGAAATGCTTTATCGAACTACTACTGAAAACCGCTGGGTCGAATTATTCCAGCACTTTCGTAAAAACAGTCTTGATTTAACAAACTTTTCAACAATCATTATTGAGTTCGTTATGTGTCTGCCTGGAAGTCACGCCACTACTTATAGGGGCTTAATAAGTCGTGGCTAACTATTTTGTGTTTAGTGTCATTTTTTTTATTCAATCTTCTATAATAAAAACTTGTAAAACACCAAACATTTATTATTATTATTTAATTTCAGAGATGTCCCGCTTCGGCACAAAAAATAAATGGTCACGTTAGTTATGCCTGTACTCATGTACTCTTTCGGCATACTCAAATGGACTCAGACCGAATTGGACGCCCTGGATCGTAAAGTCCGAACTCTCCTGACTGCACATCGTATGCATCATCCACGTTCATCAGTGATGAGATTGTACATCCCGCGGAGATGTGGGGGCCGAGGCATTCTTAATGCTAAGGACTTGCATAATCGCGAGGTGTGCAATCTCAGGGATTATTTCCTTCACAGTAACATGGATATACATAGGGTTGTAGTCATGGTGGATAAAGGATTTACCCCGCTCTCTTTGGCGATTGAGAACTGGCGGAAACCTCTAGTGGTAGGCATTCAGGATCGCGAGGACATATGGAAGAGCAAAGAGCTGCACGGTCGGTTCTATCGAGCCCTTCATGGGCCTGATGTGGACCGACTAGCGTCTGTGTCTTGGCTACGCTTCGGTAACCTCTTTGGGGAGACCGAGGGTTTTGTCTTTGCAATTATGGACGAAGTTATTAAGACGAACAACTATAGGAAATACATCCTGAAGGACGGTACGGTCGACATCTGTCGGGCATGCCACCGTCCTGGCGAGTCTATCAGGCATGTTATTTCCGGTTGTTCGTATCTTGCTAACGGCGAGTATTTGCATAGACATAACCTAGTAGCCAAGATCATACACCAGCAAATTGCCCTTCGATATGGACTTGTGACTCCTGAAGTGCCATATTACCAGTATGTGCCCCAACCAGTTCTCGAAAATGGTCATGCGACGCTGTATTGGGATCGATCTATTATCACAGACAGGACTATTCTAGCCAATAAGCCTGACATTGTGATAATAGATCGATTGGCGCGCCGGGCTATACTTGTTGACGTCACCATTCCGCATGACGGTAACCTTGTCAAAGCTGAAAAAGACAAAATGTCTAAATATTTAGATTTGGCACACGAGGTTACCGACATGTGGGATGTCGACTCAACAATTATTGTCCCGATTGTTGTTTCTGCTCATGGGTTGATACCAAAGAGCCTCGACCAACATCTACAGAGGCTCTCAATCGGCTGTTGGGTCAAGAGTCAGATTCAGAAGGCAGTATTGCTTGACACGGCACGTATTGTGAGGCGGTTCCTCACTTTGAGCTCCTAACCACCGGTGGCTTGGGTCTCAAGCCTCGCCACTGTTGGATAACTTTTTATATTTTTATATGTATTTTTGTATTAATATTATGTATATAAAAATGTAAAAAGAAAGAAATTTAAAATAAAGGATAATAATAATACAAATGAAGAATATTCTTCAGATCGATTACGTAGTTCATTTTAAACTTACTCTCAGTGTATAATTGAGACCAGGACATTTGATTAAGACAATTGATTAAAATCTAAAATAGCATTTAAAAAATCTAGTACTGCGAAATATAATCAATCACCAAAACTGCAATTATTTTGGGCTATAGCAACTCTGATAACTGTCATGCATTTTCAAAAAGTTGCCCCTGGAAAAGTGCAACTATTTGCTACCACTACTAAGTGCAACTAAACCTTATGTTAAAAGTTTGTATAAACGGAAGACCTAAAAAGTAAAATTAACATACCGATATATCTTGAATACTCTTCGTTATGTTGCCAAGATCGCATTTGGTGTTACATGTCTTACAATGATGTTCAAGCATGAAGTATATCAAAGCTAGTAAACTAGTCATTATCATAAAACTGTACAGGCCGCCAAATAATGACCAAGGCTTCGAACACTGGACCGGGTATGAAGTTGTTTCGATTGGATGAGAGTGGTTTCTCCGTCTGTTTCTTCTTCCGCGATGATCCATTTTTCTACGACTATAAAAATAAACATAAAAGCTCACAAAAATTTGAAAATAAAAAGGTATAGTGTTTGTACAAAATTATTGGCATCCAATAATAAATGTAGTAAGTAATTGTCGAAAAAGTAGGCAGAATTAAGAAGTGAAAAAAGAAATACTGGCTAGGTAGCGCATTCGTACTACGGTATGATTACAAAGCTGAGGTGTTGGGTTTAAATATAGGATCGGGAAAAGTGATATTGGACTTTTCTATTCCATAGTCATAGCCCGGAGTCTGGAATGTATGCCCTGTATGGCAATAGGCTCGCCCGCATATGTACAAGGCCAAATGTGGTTATCCTGGCACCTCTGCCTATCCCTTCTCCCAAAAAGGCGTGAGTTTATGAATTTATGTATGTAGATCACCAGGCTCTCACCCTTTCAAAATTAGAATTAAATACTAATGGAAATACGTTACGCGTGTGTGTTGTATTTTACTATTGATTTAGTTTCTCCTTTAAACCACTCTCGTTTTCTATGTTTCCATATTACACTTCTAAAATTTTATAAATATTTCATTTTGGATTTGGACGTCTGAATAATTCTTCTGTCTGTCAATATTGATGGCAGAAGAGTTTGTTTTTGTTTAATCTGGCTGCCAGTTTAGCAAATTCTTAAAAAATAACTATTAAATGCTTTGGTGATTCTTTTGAGTATTAAACATTATTAATTTAAAGAAATATAATAAATATAAATTAAATCGGTATCTGAAAGCTCTATTTCTTTTATCTCGATGTTAGAATAATCTTGTTTTACCTACAAATATTTGAAATATTGTTGCGCTGCATTCCAGCAAAATCAATATTCAAAAGCTCTATGTATGTATTTCTCTTCACTCTATATTATATCAACTTGGCTCTACCCTGTGGCTCTACTTAAGCACACATTATTTTGATCAAGCGACACCTATGTATTACTTTTGGAACTAACACAACTGTAGATGTACTTTTCGACCTTATTTCTCCTCGCAAGCCTTCCAAGCATTTATTTCTACGTCGAAGTCAACTAGATGGCGTTACTTTACCACCCAGAAACAACCCAACAATCATTTCATTAAGAATCAAAATTAATTTTAAATCATCCTTAACCTGACTCAATAGTTTGTGACTCAAATATTTTCAACAATATTCAATGAATTATATATAAATAACAATTAATCATATTTAATAATATGAGTAAGTTGTTTCCATCGAAATTCCCAATAAGTCTTGAACAATATTGCTGTACTTGAAAGTCGTTAGCTAGTTGGAGTTTCTTGGAAGTAGCTTAGAAGTTACATGTTTCCTGCTCATATACCCGTACTTATGTTGTAACTTATACATACGGCTCTCGAACAAACTTCCAATCTCCTACCTTCGGTCGGATCACTCCATGAGTTGCCGCCATCGAGACGTTAAAAAGAGAAAAAAACTGTTGCTAACCCGTTCACTCTCATTGTATTCCATACTTGGTTTTCGTTTTACGTTTCGAACGCGTAGTGATGACTTTAGATTAATTTGTCGATATTTGATCGATGTAATTTCTTGATCTATCAAATGTTAAAAACATGATTTGTGATTTCATCTAATGTTTAATTTGTAACTAATTATAGTGAGATCATAAAGAATAAGTAAATGTTGATTCAGCTTATCGCTTTTTCTTATCATGTTCTACCGTGGTATCTAATTTGAATTGTTTGTTTTTTACTGGTCAACTGTGTCGCTGTTTGCTTTTACATTATTTTTTTAAGTTATTTACTACATTTAAAGTAATCATGTACAAAAATAAGTTATAATAATAAGTCATTAACTTTGTTAATACCGTGATTTTCATGATACTAATTCAAATTTTACTAACTGTTATTCTCATTTCTCATTTTGTATTCGGTCAGACTGCTGTTAATAGAAATCCGGAAGATTGAGTACTTTTGAAAGATGTGGTTTTGAAAAATGTAATTGCTCACATTCTAGCTTGTCGATCTGAGTAATCTGTTTGAACCTGTAGAAGTTGATTAATTGCTTTAGGTAAGTTGTATGAATTTGATTTTTTTTAACAATAAAACAAAGATGAAAAGGTGCAAGATATCAAGCCCCAAAATAGAACCTTAATGTATAGTTGATTTAAAAATTGATTAGGTATGCATTAGGCTCCCTGGGGCATAATCTAATAAGAACCAAATAGAACAGAATCTACCTTATTGCTATTAGGCGCTTCAAGGTTTAAACATTAAAGTGACATAATTTAACATCATTAGAAAGCATTTAGAAAGATTTAATCTGTGGCTAATGTCAAATGAAACAACAACAAATGATTCCTTTGAACTAACTTTTTGAATAAAATTAGTAGTTATCGACAATAAGTAAGTACCAGCCTAGTGGTGAGTCGTATACCGGGCGTCGCGTCGGGCCGTGAGGCGCGCTGCATGATGTCATTCATCAAGTAAGCACACAGCCACACTCACACATCGAACGCCGTTTGACTCGGACGTGTCTCGTTCATCCGCGCGCCTGTTTACATTCTGTAGTCTGTACACAGTGACTCCACCGTGTGCCGTGTCTGTGATTTATTTAATTTATTTATTATAAAATAGTTATTAGTTCATAATGGCCAACAACCGTGCTGCCAAGTCTGGATTTGCCGCCGAAGCTCAGAGAAAGGTGAGTTTTTAACACGCTTTTAATCATTTTTGAATTTCGAACGGCTAACCGGCCGGTTTAAATTGTCAGACAAGAGGTTATACTCGAGCGTTAGTGGATCGCACTTAAATAGGTCGCGTTGCACTAAGTTATTGATTCGGGATGCTGTGAGCTCCCAGAAATGGTGTTACAAGGACTTGCCCGTGACCTACATTCGCAGTTCGCACATGGCATTCCTATTACACTCGGCGCCAGATGGCCGCCGGGTTGGTCTTGTAATTTTCATACCTACAATCTATTGGGTACAGGCCAAAGAATGCATATTTGCATGGAAATGAGTACCTGCGTACATTTATGGCAAAGTGGACACTTTCTATTCCGAATGCATTTCGTCGCGCCCAAGAAACACAAGTTTGTTGCGTTTGTAATTTTAATTAATATTGTTTACTGGAACACATTGCTGTTTCCTTTATTTTCTTTGTTTCATCGTAATATAATTGAATTTAATATTTAAATTAACTACAAACATTGATAAAACTATGTTTAAAAACACCATCAAATATGACTTAGTTTTCGGATTCCAATTGGATTCTAATTAAATAATTACAACTTATTGTTGTTACTCCAAACGTTGTAATACAGACTATTTTAATGTATGCCTATAAAAAGAACACAACAAAAGGAAAATACCCTTCTAAATTGAAATTATTTACATGCATGTAAATGTATCTTCTACCCTACACGATGACGTCATAAACCACTATAGGCCACGACAGTCAAGTTATTCGGCCCCAGACACTTGAAAATAAGGCTTGTAAAGCCGTATATAGTCAGATAATGTACCGTACTGTACCCAATACAGAGATCTCCGAACAGTATGTATAGGTGACCGCCAAAGTTCGTTAACCTGTACTACCATTGAATAGCAATTGCAGACATTGGAAAATCCATATTTCAAAGTCTCATTCGGTTATCTAACGTATAAACTAAGGCTTTCAACCACCGAGCCAGGCTTGGTTATAGTAGGGTTGGCACGTGATCAGAATCCAGAGATTTGCCTGGGCTCCCTTATAAAAACCCGCCCCATATTTATTATATTTCAAAGAATATTACATAAAAACTATGTTTATTTTTTCTTTTGTAATTCTGGATTTCTGACCTCTGCCTTGAGATTATAATCTTGTCGCGTTCTGAATATTTCAAAGCATTAACATATAAACACAACAGCTCACTGAGCACCGTAAATGAATACTCAAAAAATCCAAAGACCATTATAAAGACCACTCTATTCAAAAAAAGATTTAGTTTTAATTTCTTGACATACATAAATGGTAACCTTAAGTTGCGTACATGCAGACGTCCTAAACGGTCAAAACAGGTTTTGTCCAAAAAAACTCGAGCACCCGCCCACTTCATTTAGACAGGTTATTTTTGACGTGTGCCTCAATGACTGTCCTGTAATAAAAGTTTACGCTGCATAAACTATTTTTAGTTTATTAGGCTGTTTATTTCAACGACTTTAGCCTAAAAAACGTCAATATAAAAACGAAAATGCTGCCATAATAGATCTTTTGAGACTAATTTTCAGATCAAATGGTAGCATTAAAAATCTCATGATAGTGAGTTATTATGGTTATTATAGATTGTAGTGTTTTTTATTTAATATAAAAAAGTTTTTACAAGTTTTTGCAGTCTAGTATTGATATAGTTGCACTTGTAATGTAAAAACCTACATTTACAATGTTTAGTAAAGTCGATAAATTTAATTAAAATATAATTATTTCCGAAAATATATTATGTATCCTTTAAGTAAATCATAAAATGCAATATCACGCTTGATTAACTTGCGTATAAAATGAATGCACTTAATTTTGCTTCTTTTTTATTGTTTATTTTTCGATATTTATTGGTTAATTAAGTCATTTTATTACTTTGAAAAGTACGGTAAAGCAAACATGTATTTTTTTACTGTATATTTTTAATGACCATATCATAAACATCAATAAAGTAATGTACGAGAATAACATATACTGACTATATTAAATGGTATAATTAATAAAGATTTGCTTAATCGATCACTCATAAAAAATTGCCTTTTTTTTATTAGCTTCAAACTTTTTCATTCGTTAAACACACTGAATCACCTCGAAACAGACATTGTGTTTTTTTCCTATTTCTATCTGTCTACTTCCATTGTTTTGTATCTCACCTAATGACAGAATAAAAAAGTCTTAAGTGTAAATTAGACTCTATTTAAACTTCATCTCTACTAGATTTTCTCTAGTTTTATCTGCAGCAAAAAAAAAAACAATGCGAAAACATAATACTAGCATAAGTATATTCGTATTTACAGATGTTCCACTGTATCATCTGAACTACTCGTCCAATTTTGATGAATGTGATTTCAATCTTCCTTATTATTTTCCGATTGTTTTAAGTTATTTTTTACCCAACTCCAACAATGCCAAAAGGAAGGGTTACGTTTTTAGTAGCCTCTTATCTTATTTATTTAATTACTAAGATTCTCCATGTATCTTATTTGTTTTATTACTTGGATTCATAAGTTTACAACAATGGCACGCAATAGAATAAGGGATATGAAAGTGCGTAGATATTAAACTAGCATAACTACGGCATAATATAGAGTTACATTGACAATGGAATCCGGTTTTTGCACTTTGCATTGACAACCTTTCCTTCACGTAATTGTAAACGACATTACGTTTCATTTTATACACATACCAAGGAAATATTTATACTGTTACTAATGCAGTTGTTTGACATTCCGACGTATGTAAATACGATTTGCCTGATAATAATAGATACAGATCTAGTTAACTTTATATCGTCTTCCGTTTTGCTATGGAGGGAAGTCCACATTTAAATATTTCTAAGCCGTATTATTTCTAACTTTAATGAGGGCAAGAATTTCATTTTTTATTCTGTATTAAACTCGTATAATATCAGTTGTGGAAGTATTGCAGTATTATTTAATAATATTTTTTAACAATATTTTCAGTGTGATTTCGGCTGTCTACGCTTGATTTTAAAAAGCTTATGAGATTTTTATTATGTAATAGTTGAACTTAAAAGCATAAACTATAATGTTTAATGGTTAAAACGCGGTATATTTAATTAAAACAAGCGTTACGCCGACCTTAATATTACCTTCACGCTTCATCTAAATTCTAAAGGATTAAGACTCGATATAATTCTTACCATATGGAACACGTAACTCACATTCCAATTAGCAGTAATTCTTTATCAATTTATTGGTTAAGAACATTACCGTCAAGTATTTTATCAAAGGCTATAGTTACTTTAAGAGTTGGTGTCAAATAATGGTAGTGAGAAAATCCTAAAGTAAGTAAGAACACGTGTAGTTTTCTTACAGCACGTATTCAAAATTAAAATAATTTTATATCTGTATGTGACCTACAATTACGATAATTTACCGAAAAACATTAACTATAATAAAAACGTTATCCATACTTAAATTAAAAAGTATAAATATTCTAGATTGTTCTGGAACTTTCCACAGCAACATAGGTAACAAAACGTTAAGGAATGTTAGTTTTGTCCACGTATCTAGTTGGCGCATCACGTTTACATTGAACCGAGGCTGTCGATGAATCATATTGCTTATTCTAATGCTAAATACATAAAAACAATGACAAGGCTCTTGTTGAAATGTGTTCGAGTTGTTTTTGTTGGCACGCAGACCTCGATCGGGTTACATTCGGCGCCATGTATTTTGATTGTAGGTGGATTCGGAGGATTAATATGAAAGGTATTATTATAGGCGCATTTTTCCTAGATTTCTCTAGAGAAATTACGTCTATAGCTCTAGCCTCTAGGGCTATAGAATAATATAATTTCTTTAGGGTTCCCCACTGTTCTCAGTTTTTGCTCGTTGTTCTCAGGTGGAAACTACCTTTGGAACCGGGTGGTACAGAAAAGAGTTGTGGGATATTAAATCATTTTATAATTTCTAGGACTATTTAGATAAAACTCAGAAGCGGTAGGCAAAAGAACTACCAGGACACCCACGTTTCGCCATATGTGATATAAGCGAGCCTATCGCCACAAATTCCCGACTCCGGGCTAATGAACAGAAAAATACTGTATATTAGCATATAATATAACCGATATTTGAACAACAAATAAAAAAAGGCAAGCAAAAACATTATTTCCTTATTTAATCAACGAACACAAGTTCATTCTCGCTCATTCCTTCATCGGTCGACAATAGCAATTGCCCAGCATTCCCCTCGAAAAAAGTTCTTACTAAATCTATGTTATAACTTTTTATATAAATGTAAAGACGAGTACACACGGGACATGGTTAGACTAAGAATAGCACCCTTTGCTTTCCGGAGGGTTGTAAGAAGTAACGGAGTTTAAACCAGGGTGCAATTTGAGACTATAGAAATGTTGAAGAGTAAGCTATACACATGTACGCATCACTGAGTGAATAAAAAGAGGGATGAAATTATACATATTCAAGTTATGGTATTTTTTATTTATATCGTCCTTTTCATGTAGTCAGGTTATATCTCTAGGTGTTTTAAAAATAAGGCAGTTCTTTATTAGAATTAATGTAGTTGTTCCAGTTTTAAATTATGCAATAATAAAATGAAAAGATGTTTATAAATGCTACTATTTGGCTCCAAGACGGAACCTTTTGGGACAGTCAATGCCAAATGGAAACCATTAAGCTATTTAACTAACTTTAAAGTTTGAAAATTTCTGACATTATACATACATATAAATGCTTGTGGAAATATCGGCTTAAAGGCCATGTTTCTAATACCGTAAAATTAAAAACATAAACTTTCAAGCCTTCGTTTCGTTCCATTAGAAATCCATTAAAGTGCCCAGGACCGGTTAAAGGATAACATTAAGGTTTTAATGGCAACGCTAATTAAGCTGTAACAAAAGTACGCAATCTCGCTTTATATCTGCAATCCATTAGGCTGCAATAAGGCTTTGTTTGTCTATGCCCTAAGGGACGAACTAGGCAACAATTTTTTTTTATATTTGCACGACAGTGACTCCATGTTCAAACAAAGTAAAAAGATGTTCATCCAATAAAAATATGTATATATAATATATACTAAGGATGTAGTAGGTATAATCCTAATATAGGAATGAACGCGAAACGCACTTACATGGGTAATTATGACGCGTTCACGAGTATGACAGGTTCATGACCATTATATTAGCTCTCCTGTGGTGGCTATCCAGGCGATGAATGTTCTTCTATCAACAATCAATGACAATGTACATAGGATGTATTTATGTAAAAATAATATAATTTATATATTAGTATGTTCAGTACGCTGACAATACTTTATGTAGTGCATAATAAGTAAAACCCATTGGTAAAACCTAATAAATATGTACATTATAGATCATGAATGTATTTTAGTATGCTTGTGTGATCTGTTTGTAATGATTTAGAAATAGGTTTTATTTATATATTATTTTTATTTCCATCTACATAGTGGATTTAATAAATTAGCTCTTATATCTACCGCAGTATTATAATCAAGCGTCTGCATAAGGAAATATTTTGCTTCTTTGTTAATTAAATATTGAAACCTGCAATCATATCTATGTACATGTTTTCCTAACATTGCTAAACTTAAGAAATGTTACAACGAATTATTAATGAACTGCTCTGATTTAAACCTCTTGTAACTTTGTAATAATCACTAAATTGTGAAGTTGTTTTGAATCGAGCAACATTAGAGTTTCTTGCCCGTTCTTCTCTAGTGAAAACCGCATTCCGAACCTGGTAGATAAAGAAATGACTGAATCTAAATGATGTTCTACATCTTCATGGATTCAATAAATTATTTTCATTAAGTCTTCATTAGTAGTATAGCAAATATTCTACAACTACCAAAGCCGGATCTGAGCATTGTCGCCGCCGCAGCTCAGAGGGAGGCGGGTGGCTTATAAACCGGTGGTATAAAATATAAATAAACCTTTGTTTTACAAGGGATAGGCTTACACTGCATTATTTTAGGACGAGTAAGGCCCCGTTGTTCCAATGTTTATATGCTTAGCCATGTATGTGAAAGGGGGATTTTAGTAGAATATTGACCGGTCTAATTTCAGAATATTCAAGACAACTAAATTTTTTAGGGACGATATATATGTTTTTTTAGAACTTTTTCTTGAAAATACTTCCTTTGAGAGATTTAGCTGGTATCAATAATTCGATCAGGGACAAATGTTCGATTTGTTATACCTGTAACTCAAAATATTAACTATACTACCCCATAGATCACCATTCTCACCCACAGGAACATATTACTACTTCAAATATACGGAACTCTACAATTGTTCCGCACGACATATCCTTATTTCAAAACGTTGTCTTCCTTCCAGTTCCTGTTATTCCATATCGTAGACTCGACATCTGGTTAAGAAATAATTTTTTTAGAAAAGATTTGGTGTGACTCTACGAGGTAATTTTAGACAAATTACCTCGTAGAGTAGTAAGGAAACAATTGAAGCCTTTTAACTGCATTATTAATCTTGGTGATTAAGATAAAAACATTCTAAAATTGGTGACATTTTTAAATTATTAATTTATATAGCACATCAAAGTGAATCCCAAAGGAGCCTGCACATTTGTTGAATTGAATTTTTTTAAATATAACTTAGAGCAAATACTAAGGGAATCACCCTTTTAGTATAATTCCAACGGGAAATCCGATGTAGCACAACTACCTACATAAGTTATAAGTATGTCAGTATGTATGACAAAAACTGACGCAATCAACCCGAACTAAAAATAGCCCTTTGTCATTAGGGACGTACCCCAAATCGTAAGGAATGTTGTAAACATTGCCAAGGGCGCGGCCTTATACTAGCATAGGGGTTCTTGAGTAATAAAATGGCGACACATTTTATTATACATGTTTAGTGTTGATTTGAGTTGACACAGTACATATGGGAATACTTATAAACGGAAGTTGATCGTTTTGAAAATTGAAATACCTACCTGTTACCTGTTTGATTTAATTAAGCGATTTGATTTATTGAATCTACACGCAAAAACGCTAAGAAAAAAATAAATAAACATATTTAAGGTAAAAGCACCAATAGTAGACAATTTAAGGATAAATCAAACTTAATTCTCAAAATTCAAAAATGTTTTTAAAAAAATTAAAGTTACATTTTCTTTTACTGTTAGATCAACATTTGGAATTTAACTATTTCATAATAATGAAATTAAGATTGCTATATTTTATATAAAAAAAAAATATTTTCTTAGGATTGCCGTAGTCACTAATAGATGACATGTATAAAAAATCAGATACCCCAATAATAGACATCAATTGGCACTAATAATAGACATGTCTATAACATCATTTTAATACTATGTGTTATCAAAAAAATATAATTTAAAATCAAACTTAGCACAGATTGTGCTTTAGAATTAATTAAGTAACAAAATATATATTTTGTTTGTCTGGAAGAGATCGCTAATAGCGATAAGACCGCCAGTTGTTACACTATTTCAAAAAATGTAAACTGTTTACTTGTATGTAATATGTGGTGAACAATAAAGTGTTATCTATCTATCTATCTATATATAATATCTTCTTCTTTCTTTCAAGGACTTTAAATTACATTATTATCAGGTGTGGTCTTATTTTCTTCGTGGTAATTTTCTTCACCTGTACATAAATTTATTATTATTATTATTAGTCCTATATCAATTTCTAATTAATTATCTTTCTTATTGATTTTCTTTTTCCCATTTCATCATTCTTAGTTGATCTTAATTCATCTCATCATTTTTAATTGCTCAAACCGTAATCTGAAATTAATGTATTCTAGTAGTGGACATCTATTAGACTCTAATAGTTGACACTGTCTTCTTTTAATTAGCCTAGTGTACAACAAACGAAACTCAGATATGAAATAAAATAAATAAATAAAATTGAGTATCTCAAAATGTTTGCATAAGATTCATATTTGATTTACGCAAATATGACAATCTTTCTGAGTTTCGTCTTAAGCTCAAGTGGTTACCCATACGGCTTTGTCGGAATGCTCACACTCTTTCACTTTTATATAATATATTATTTAGCCCTCTCGCCCCTTCTTATCTCAAAGACCGTTTTATATTTCTTCATAATTCCCATGAAAGATCCCTGAGGTCATCGGAGAACCTGAAACTGAGAATACCCGTACACACCACGACATTTATGGACAAGTCATTCCCCGTACTCGCTGTTCGATTGTGGAACTCACTTCCAGATGTCGTGAGACAGGCTCGCAAATTGCCATCATTTAAATCACTAGTCAAGGAACACTATCTTTTTCACTGAACTTACACATTGTTGTGCTTTTACTATTAGCATTTTTTTATATTTATTTACTATGCATATATTTATTACATTTCATGTCTATTTTGTATATGTATATACATATATATGTATGTATGTTGTATGTATTTATATGTATAATAATGTAGGTGTACAATAAAGTTAAATAAATAAATAAAATAAACTACCAAGTTTACACATGTCATCTTTTAGATTTTGATCAATTTCTGGAACTAATAGTAGACACCACTAAAAATGTATACAAAAACAAGCCAAAATAACAAGGGAATGGTCCAAATAAATCAATAATGTAATATCCATATAATATCGAAACCCAATATAGCCAAAAGTCATATAATATAAGACAAAATCATACCGTTTGAAAATCAGTTCCTTAAGAAAAACGCTAAGAATAATGGCTCATAATGGCGCGAAATCACACTGTTTGTGGTCAATTAACAAAAAAATTGAAATTTATGTATCATAAATGGTACGAGGTGGCTTTAAAATTAGGAGCAATGTCATTAAAATATTTAGTTTTCTTATCAGAAAATATTTTTTCGAAAGTGTCATCTATTGGTTCAGTGTCGGGCATTGGTGCTTTTACCTTAATTGTCTAAAAATTAAAGATAACAAATAAACGTTGACATAATTAGAGAGAAAAGCCATTAACTTAGTTTATCCTACTAAGCAAAATTCATTTTCAAATTTACAAAAATAAGTATATAAAAAGTCAATCACATTCATCCCGGCGTAAAGTTCAGATGCATACATATACTCTTATCTCCAAAAAACTACGATTCTCTGCAAAAACCAAAAATATTTCAATACTTACAATATACCTTTGCTTATTTTTTATTCATTTTCAACGGTTTCCACCTTTGCATCTACATCTTCAATTCCCTCGCTAGTCAAATTTTAATATTCATGTCGGGTCTCTGCACATCGTGTTTTGACAGTCTGTAGTAATTTCGACCCGTTCTGCTCCGTTGCGAATCGAAATTAAATGTATGGTATATTATTAAATTATGTATAAGTCCATAGGGATCAGTGTCCATTGAAGATGTTTTTTTAACCCTTAATTTGGCAAGATATATTTTTCTTGAAATTACATGTTTTTCTTAAATAATCGTTATATTATATTCCATTAGAGACTGAAAAAAATAAGATAAAAAAATTTCAACCGTTACTTTTTTTTATACCCATAGTATAATATACTATACATAATGTTGTGCTTAGAGTTGTACATGCCAGATTGTTTGTATATTATACTATACATTAACAACTTAAAACCGTATTGTAGGAAATATTAAGAGAGCAAAAGATTCATTATTCATTAATGTAATTGTAAAAAATATATCTCCTAATCGGCATACAAAGGCCTAACTAATATTAATTGCAAAATAAGGCAAACGCTCTGATTTTCAAACATGGATTATGTGTCTACGAATACGATTATGTGTCTACGAATTATCTACCTATGTACATGCAAAATGTACAAATCTACATACTTGTTGGTATCTTCTTACAGTCATTATTCCGACAATGAACCCACATCTCGTTGTAAAAGAACATGACGATATCTAAATATGACGGCACGTATTTTTTCGTTATTACATTAATAGAACGATCAGTCTCTAGTCCTGATAAGGATTATGAAAAATGTCATTAATTATATCATCTGAGAAGAAATCAAGAACGTAGTTCAAAGAAGATTTATTTAGATACATTTCTACTTAAATGTTATCTTCGAAAACAATAGCACAGTGAAGGTATCTTATATTTTTCCAATCATATGTGACCTACATATGAACAGGATGGACTTTAGTTATGTGGCAAACTTTCGTTTAAATTTTTTAGTGGGGTTTTACTTGACTGACTGGATTAATTTACAATTAAGTTAGAAGATGTTAAAAAAGATCAGAAGTAAGAGAAAAAATTGGTGGAATAGACGGTATATCTCTTTTCCTGGAAGAACACGAAGTAATGACTGCAATTGGTGAATAGGTCGCCCATTTCGTAGGAGCTGATTCAAAATTTTGTGAAATAATCGGGCGTTAAGTCATTAATTCATTATCAGTATCTGGGGTAATACATTCCTAGGGTATATGCGGTGATAGATATTCTTTCTCTGAATTTGACTCTGGACCGAGATAGGTTTGTTGAGATAGGTGACCTGTTTCCTCGTTTGCCGGGCCAATGCAAAAAAATGTCAATCGAAGGAATATCAGAAGACGCGTGCAATATTACGTTATTTCCGAAATATGAGTTTCGTCCCTTTCTTCTCCTGAAAAATCACTACTAACGTCAGATCTACCATCATCAGGCGGGATCAAAGCAAAGATGCGGAGCTATCTGGTTATGGATTTCCGCTGTTAAATAAAAAAAATCATAGACATGCAAAAATCTGCAGACTGAGTTATTAAAAATAATGAAAAATAAAAAAAGGACAAGTATTAGAAGATCATGCTAGATGCTCTTAGTTAGAAATGTATAGCCCGCTATACTAATGTTCATAAGCTCACTTTGTCAAATAAAGCGAAATGTATAGCCCGCTATACATAGGCCTTTAGCATCAATTGTCACTGAAAATATTGCAAGAAAGTCAGTTATTAGTTAGTAATTCCATTTATCAATAGTTTTGCAACATATGTAAAAGCAAAATCAATATGTTTTTATATAAAAAACAACAAAATATGGTAATTTATCGAGAACAGGCGCTGGGGATTCATTTTCAGAAACTTATAGATGTCAAATGTTTATGTCATTCCAAAATCTAAACTAGAAAAATAGTTTTATTTGATAGATAAAATGTTGCCATAACGTATAGTAGAAATAAATTTATTATTTTTTCAAACGGAGTGACTCAGTATTTTTTTAAAGTATACGTATAATATAGTATACGTTATGAAATTAAGGGTTAAGGTGACGCTAAAATTACTACATAGTATGTAAAATGATTATAAGATTCTGCCAAATAATAAAAACACTTACGAGGCACGTTCACTATGTGGATTGAAATATTTTTTTAAGTTAACTTTATTTTAAAGGTATAGAACGAAACATACAGCCTAGCCTTCGTTTTCAGTATAAACTGATCGATGAAGGTAATTTACGAATGTGTCGTTCAATGTGTATTGACGAATCCGTGGGGATTAACTTCATTAGCCTTATTGGAAGCCATAATTTAATATAAAATGTGTATTCTATGAGCCGAGTCGGGAATTGTGGTTTTCTATTACTGAATGTGGTTAATTATATAATTGAATTGATTTATTGATGAATTCAATTGAATAGCAGAGGCTAGTCAATGCTCAATGTTAGTCTAAGTAATGAAGAAATTACAATCTGATATAGAGCCCCATATTTTTTATTAAGAATCATTTTATTTATAACTAGGTATAGTAGGCTAGCTTCTGTAAATAGACGTCCTTGCCACGTCCTGTCTGCGATATGTTAAATAAATTACGCGAAATGGAATCTTATGATCCGTATTTCAATGTCAATTCAATCAACGAGTGTGAAACAATTAAGTTATTTATAGGATACTACGTCGGGAACACTTGTACAAAAGACGGCATCCTTTTAGAGCTAGTTTTTACATTTTAAACAGAAACACAAGTAATGGCTAGGCAGTAGGTTGTATGTTTTTGTTCTCTTTGCTTTTTCACTTTTAACTACTAGATTAAAACAGCTTAATATGTATCTAATTCAATAGTTAAAATGTAATCTATTAATAAAAAAAATGATTTCCAAAATCTGCAACCTAAAAATGCTTTATCCACATTTTCTTTGTTTTTAAAAACCAAAAATCTTATTTTGGAAACCGCTTTGCTTTCAAAAATGGAATTGCGTGTACTATTTATAACATCTCGTGTACTGCGTGCAAGAACGGTGATCCTTTGAAATTCGCCATACCCACACGGTCGTTGCCCTGACTCGCTTACGCTCCGGCGGCCAAGCCTACCGCCTAAGTGCTAACTATGCGAAAATTTTGCATAAACTCTAAGTGACTTGGGAAAACTGCAATATCTTTTAAATTTGAGGTTTAAGGATGAATAAAATTATTGCACTAAATTCAGCAGCATTTTCATATGTTAGGGAAAATTTATTAGGAACACAACATAACAATGAAAATATGTTAATAAATTTGTCCCAATAAATTAAAATAAAACATTATTTTCATAAAAAAATAAACGAGAACATAAAACATCCCAGGAAACCTATCTACATCAAGTAAACATGTCTAATTAATGGCTTTAATTAAGTCAATATTTGGTGTACAAACTGCTAACCCGCGACGTAGTATGATTCCAATTAATGTTATAAAGTCTACCTTACTCTATATTCCTAAAATATAAGCAATTCTCGCTAAGCCCATTTAATAGTGATTCCTTTGGTAATTTTAGCTGTGGTACGAGTAAATTCAATTACCAAGTTTGGTATGATCACTGAGTGCAAACACAAGAGTCATTACCACGAATCATTTACGTGTTATGGTTCATGATGTCATCATCAATGCCATCTGTATTTTAAATTCTGTTTCGTATAAATTATTATGCGGTTACTAATGTGTGAACGGTTAATAATCAGGGCAAAGGACAGGATAATGTTACTCGTAAGAATCATCTCGTATGTAGGTCAAGGAGACACAGTAATTTCTTTTTTAAACTGGCTTAAACCAGTTTTTTTTCTTGTTTCGTTCGATGAGAAAAATGTCCTCAAGTGTTATGAAAACGTTGACTTTCTTTTACAAAGTAATAATTTTATGTGGGGTGCTGGTATCTTCTTTATTGCTCACAAGACAATTTAAGTTAACTTGTTTTTATCTGTTCTGCAGTATTTGCTTCAGAATATTTAAAGTTTGCTTTATATTCGAAACGAATATAGTTATAGTTTTTTACTATTGAGTTTTTTATCCAGAATATCAGCAAATCTATACTCTTCCTAGCTCTACTACAAAAAATATATTAAAAAAGTCATTAAGTTACAAAACCAAAGTCCCCTTTATTACAAGGTGCAAAATTAATGATGCAAAACCTATTTATATACGTGTGTAATGTGTAATTAAAATTACGAATAGCACCACATGTTGTATAGAATTGACGCTAAGGCGAGTCGATGACTCAGACGCAGCAACCGCGCCTTATATGGCCCGTCCTTTACTTTACGCGATTTTATATGGCTTAAACACGAACCACTTTCAAAAACCATATGCTCCGAGATTGACATGTGAATTTCACTTTGACATTTAATTTGACCGTGTTGCGTAATGTTCGTGAATTCAAATAAGATTAAAGAAAGTTTGGGGGATATTAAGCGATTTGTATTTTAGAATGACTTTTGTTGAAAAGCAAGGCTTAAAATATGTTTTGGTGCGTTTAATGCAATCCTACGTACTTCATGAGAAAGTAGGAGATACAATCGCAAAAATGTAACACAAGTCAAATGGGATAACAGGATGCCATGAGCCATTTTCTATTGTGACTAAATCCACAAACAACACTGGGTTTTCTGAGGTTAATAAAGATTAAAATTTACAATATATTCTGATAAAATATAGCGTCAAAAAAGTAGACACCAAACAATCAACCAGTCATAAGTGGCAAAGAAATCTAGGATATACATCTGAAAATCTTCCATCAAGAATACCAAATTAACATTGAACTCAACTCGTTGAAGCAAGGAGTCTTATATCATTTATAAAGATTACGCCTCACGCTAGGAATTAAACAATGGCGGCTTAGAACTTCCGCTTTTAAAACAATAGTAACACGATTGGTCTATCGGTAATAGTCTACGTGCTATATCAATTGCTCATACATGCTTATAAGAAAACAAAAATTATACGTTTCTAGTATGTTCTTATGATAATTCTGTAACTACAGTTATTAAAAAAAAGCATTTAAAGTTATGCATCCAGTGACTGCCGGCCCTATTGGCTATTGTGCAAGTCGTCCCGCCATCTGGCCAGGATGGTAAGGTAGCGACTGGATGCATAACGCAGACCGGAGACTGTGGCGATCCTTGGGAAAGGCCTATGTAGAGCAACTGGCTGATGATGATTATTAAAAAAAAACTTCTTCCCAGTTAAAAAATCACATACTCCTGCTTTGCTAGATGCGGATCTGCTATACATCTGAATGGATTTTGACATTATTCCATCACGCTTGCTAAGTCCGGGTTGGTGAATTCGCATATCTTAGATTAATTTGAATTAAATATCCTAATGATGTTTTGCCTTTACTGTTATAATAAACTACAAACTAACTTACTAGAACACCTATTCTAAAAAAGATTCTTATTTTTATATACACTTGGAAATGTGCTGCGTTAGAAAGAAACTAAGATTCCCTGAGATATTTAACAACCTTGAACTTCCAGTAGGAATTATGTTCTAAGAACCAAAACCACGTTAATAGAAAGCTATGGTCACACACCATGAACTGAGAGAGGGCCCCTTGATAATAAAAAGATCTTCATCACATGTGTGGTCCGGTGTGAAACTTAATACTCAAATGTGTTATTATAGTTCTTTTATTTCATAACAGCGATTGGATAACTATTTAAGAGTCCACTAAATATATATGGATTCTTGATTCATAAAAAAATGTTGAATTTATTTGTCTTTAATGGAAACCTAAACTGAATATTACTAATAAAAATTCGTTGGTATAGGAATATATCCTTATATTTTATCATAAACCTGTACAGAACAGAAGCAACATATCTCCATATACCTGTAAAGTCTAAATATATTTACTGGTTCCAATTATCTTAAACACATCTTTTTAGACGTGATAGAGCCACACATTTGTCAGTCATGAGTCATGACTTAGCATGAATAGGCAGACTCGTCCAGGGCGATAGGTCCACAGTCTTATAGGAGATCGACGTGAAGCGACAGCTTGACTGTCGCGTTTCGTTCGGTGAGTGAGATCGCCGGATGCCTTTCCCCTTTCCATTCTTTTTCCTTCCCGCTCTCCTCCTGTTTTGTTGGGCCGGTAATACACCCATGATCCAAGCGTTATAGATGTTCATGGGCGGCATCAGGTGCTTCCCTGTTTGCTCGTTTGCCGGACCTGTGCAATAAAAAACATTTCTGAGCCATAGTTAAAATAACCGAGTCTGTGTAATTTGTAAACAAAGTATTGTTTTACTAAAAATAATGATTACATCAAGAACAAACAGCTTATTTATTAAACATTAAATGATCTATAGTCATAGACGCCTTTACAAGTGTTTCAGCGAATTATGACAGCATGAGATACGAATACCTACTTCAATTTGTGTTATAAAAACGGTGTCAAAGTCTTATAAGCCGGTAAAAACGAAGACTACAAAAAAATAAAGTTGTTATGCACTTTGGCTACCGACTTTATTTTGTCATATACGAAACACAAACATATAAAACGTGTCTCGCTGACGTACAGCAAATTAACATTTAATGAGCTGTGTCAACATAAAAGCAAACAACGTGCCACACAAGTTCACATACTTTCATACATCGCAAAGAGCACGTAATAGTCTATATTTGCACTCGAATACCGTATTCCGAATGAATTGGAGACTAATTTGCTTAACGAATTGTGCATCAGAACGTGTGGCTTACAACTTGTGATTAAAATATATCCGATGATTTTTTAATTGGCTTTTATTACTTTTGCATCAGCAAAATAATAAAATAAATTTATTGTTCTTTATTAAAAAAAATTACTAATATGCTTTTGTTATCATGCAGTAAAATGTGGCTGATATGCATAGTCAAATATCACAACTTTACCATAATTAGTTAAATTATCAAATTCTTATACAAAATTACGATATCTTATTTAATATTACTTTGAACAAAGGTTCCTAATTTTAGACAGTTCGAATGTAGTAAACCACACATACACCTACTGAAAAGTTGAAAAGTATGTCTTAATTTTTCGACAACTTTACTTTAGTAGATTTTTTCCAAATACTATCAGCACGCATAAAAAATATATACCAACAGTGAATTGAACGCTACACATTTTAGTTACAAATTACCAACACTTAATTAGACAACTATTTAATTAACATTCAACGCCATGCTGTGCAGCCTTAAAATTATCCCCGTTTTTGCAAATCGATTCACTACTAGTAGTTGCGTTGTAAGACGGGCGGCGCGGCCTCGCGGCGACCCCATTCCTGATTTCCTTACAAGTAACCAAGTACCAAGTACCGGCCATTGTGGACGACAAGGCTACACGTTTCACATGCGATTTACTCCAATACAAGTTTAATGTTGCCGTGACATAGTTCCTCTTTTCCAAACGGGTATCCTTACTGATTCATCAACGCCGAAAACACAGTGATTAATGGAAGCAATTTGTAATATTTGTATACGTCCAAAACTAAAAAGTCGTATTTACTAATGAATTTTAATAGGATTATGCCGTTTTAACGATTGAAACCATTATGTATTGTCTGAGCAGTTTATTTAGTAATCTGCTAAAAATAATGCTTTATTATTTACTACACAAACACAGAGTTCAAATAAAACCGCATTTAAATGTTGTATCTACATATTATTTAATAAAAGAATCTTTCTAGTCAGCAGCCGTTTCTACCAATTATGTCGTGCCAAATGCTCCCTTTTATCTATTAGGAGGAGTATAATAACAGTTCTGTTCCTACGACTACAACAAATAACGTTATATGCATAAGTAACTGTATTCAATTATTTATTTCATTTGCTACGTCAAGACCATATCGAGTTTCTTCGACATAATGTTGGTATTATCTATACGGTTTGTAATTTGTGTCAGTTCTGCCAACATTAGAATAAATTTTGTTATTTATATACAAGATTTAGCGAAGTTTATGTATGTATAAGGTATGGAATTTACTTTCTGAGAATGAAGTCCATCGCAAATTAACAATGTGATTATTTATTTCTAATACACAAATCATTATTAATATAAGTTTAAAGAATTAGGACGGAAACTGTATAAACATGTTTTAAAAACCATGTCAAGTTTACAATGCTACATAAAGTGTTAAATAGACTGTATTTAAAATTCAAAGGTATTATTACACTTTCAAGTATATATATTTATATTTAACTGTTACTATTGATATACCAGAGACTATTGAATAATTAAAGACCTCAGTAATTTCCTCATCAAAACGACTGTTCTCAAAGTAACTATTCAAAGTTCTATAAAAATGTTTAATATTTTTAAATTATAACTATACAATCGAACATTGTTATAACTTCACCAACGCCAAAGTTATCAACATTTGCCCGTAAATTCCCGAAACACTTCAATACTTCCTTAGCTGTACCCAGTTTGTTATCTGTCTGACGTAATCGTAAACGGTTGACATTGGATCACGGCTATTTATGGCAACGACCGTTTTTGTACGACCGCACAGATTAGCGCTGAATGATCCTTGATATCGTTAATGGCCTATTGATACACGAAATTCAGGAGCGATTTTGACATATGGTAACGTTCGAGAACTTTCTAGAGTTACAAGATTTATGAGTCACTCAGTTAGTAGATGCGATTGTCTAGTGCACATTAAATAGCTTTATGTTTAAATACAATTGTTATGGTGACTATTACTGGATTAAAGTCCAAGTGTCACCAGTATTCAATATAAACATATACGGTTCTTTAAATACCTATACCTACGTTTTTAGAGACGATCATCCCATAAAAACAGAAAATTGTAGGGATTTCTTTTCAAAATTTAAATATGTGCGTATTCTTTATAATAATATATGATGCTTGGTAAAGTGAGAGTGTTTGTCAATGTTTTTTTTAGCGACATCGCCCTTGGTAACATCATTATGCTAATTACACTGACCTTATTTAGTCAAAAATGTATGTATCGTCAAATTAATTATTGTGCATTTGTGTCGGTTGCAAAACTAACGAGAGCGATAACATCCCTTATCACCTAATTCACCCACTGACCTTCTATTTTCATATTATGATAACACTAACTAGTTGGTCTATGTTGAATAAAGGTTTTTTGGTATTTACGCTACTTTCATTATATATTATACATTACAATATTTCCAGTACTACTATTAAGTTAGTAAGATTTTTCATGCTAAAGTGTGTGCTATACCCGTGGTTGCTAAATGCATGATAAGACGAGCGAAATACTTACCATACATTTAAATGTTTTGGTATCAGATGCCCTCCAAAGAAGTCTATATTTCAATAATTTTTTTTCTAATTAAATATCAGACAATGATGCAAGTTCTCTGTATCGTGCTTACGAATACTTAGTTTCTAAAGCGACCTAAAGTCTATTGTTACATATCGTCAATATTTTAACCTTGGCCAAACCTTGAGAACAAACGGGAACAACGGGTTCTATGTGCTCCGAGGCATAGCAAGTTTTACAGACGGTTATCGTGCTACATATCCATCTTTACCACTTGATAAAACTTTTACATTTTACAACTTCCAGCTTAAACAATTGAATCCAGAGGCACACAATTTTGCAAAGTACTTACTTTATAATGTCGTTCGAAAATTTGATCTTAGTGTGGAGTCAGAACTATGTATGTGACTGTTGGGTGTATTTATTTATTTTAGTGCTTATGATATATTTCGCAAACAATTAAGGCAACGTACTGGTTACTTTTGAAAACAAGAATATGGAAATGGATGTTAAGACTTTAGATTTTATTGTCACAATTATCTTTAATCACGGCACGTCAACTGCAGAACGTAAGCGTCTCCAAAGAAGTTCCATTAAGAACTATTGGAAGCAGTTTGCATTCAGCAATTTCCGTCTTATTATATTTGATAAATATTAATCAGAGGAGAAACCACAAACCTACGATTAATTCTTAATTTTCATGAATACAATAATACATGAGAAATTGTTGTAATACATTCGAGAAACCTTCTGCATTCCCTCCGCAGCTCATTATGTTACCGTTGTGCTTACAAACATGCAATTTATTTTAATATAAACCATATACGGTTTTCTTCTTATTTGCATGCATAACATATTCTGAAAGCATTATGAATGTTAATCGTTTGGCCACTTACTTTTATTTTAATCTCGGTGACTAAGTGCTATTTCCATTACATCTAGTGGATGTGCTATAAAATACTATTGACTAGGAATAGACTCGTATAAATTCCGAATGATTCCGAGATAGAGATGCAATGGTCAGCGTAATTGGAATTTAGCTTTATTGAAATACTTTGCCAGTTTATTGGTTTCCTGGGCTTAGTAGTACAGGAATTACCTTACTTATTTAAATGAAATAGATTTTATCCGTATTTCCAGCTTTATGAAGCAATAAAATTATATAATCGATGAAAGAAATAAATGTATTATAAAATTTTTGATTGGTAGATATTTGGATTCATTGGAATAGCGTGTCTTACAATACTCCCTAAAACAACACAACTCTCTAAGTTGGATATAAGTGGCTCATGATTTACAATCAGCATGCTTGTATTAGCATTCGAATAAACCTTACATTTAACACTCTATCAAGACAGCTCGCTCACCATCAAAATATTTCTCAGCTGCACAAAACAAAACATAAACTCGGCAATAGAAATTCCAAGACCAAATTAAACCCACTTTCCCTAATATATTCCAGCCCAACAGTGACCCTTATCGCAAGGAAGTCCATCCAATTTTTATAGTGACAAGTGTAACAAACCGAACAAAACGGGACACGGTGCGAGAGCCCACTTCCTTTGTCTACACACACAAATTAGACAACGGTGAAGAATAATTATGAGTTGCTTTCTTAACTTAGACTAACTTTAACCGTAAATTTGACTTCGACGATGTGAACCTCATTAAGAAATGCAAAATGTGTGGCGTTAACATAGTTGAAGATAAGATTAAAGGTAATGTTACTTGATGTATTGAAAATTCAATGGGGCATTAGGCTCAGTAATTTTTAAATTAACCTTAACTTTGAAGTTGTGAAACCTACAAATGCATAGATGCATATATAAGCACATTTGGGTTTTCAAATTAGCGATAACATGGTTATGGTTAAAGTTATGTTAAAATTACTTGATGGCATGTGATGTGTGAACTTAGATTTGTGAAAAGATGATTGTATGAGTAAAAGCGAGCTTCGTGATTTTCAATTGTAATATAATTATGTTAACAAGGGGTTTTATTTTGATCAACGTTCAACGGTGTTGTTACAGCGCACATTGACTTAATAAAGAAATCATAATTTTAGATGCTATTCTCTGGTTGTGCAATTTAGTGAAATCACCCTCCACATGTCACTTATGGTGTCTCTGAATAGTATTTCCATAATTTCTTAATTTAGTATGCTAATTAAAACGAAAATCCCCATCGACAGAAATAAGATCCGAAAATGTAAAATATGATATCAAACGAGTTGAAAGATTATGCAATAATTTTATTTAAATCAGCTTATAAATATTTTTTCTCACAACAGCTGTACAGATGTATACGCTATACAAACATATAACAAATAACATCTTTTGTTAAAGGTATCGATGCGAACGAAAACAAAACGTCTCATATTACGCAAGTGTGGCAGTGTTGAGTTTCTCTAAAGTATTTTTATCAGCCGAGCTTAAATATTGTTTTAGACTATTAATATAATCATCCATTTCAAGAAATCCTACATTTTGAAGTCAGATTTGAGACGAAAATTATTATTCTGAGCTGTGATTCTGACTCCCAAACCAAAACATGAATCAGGGTTGCAGACATTGCCATGACATGCGGACAGCTAAGATTAACTCAATGGTTGCGGATTTTTACTTTTGTTGTTGCTATGGAACCGATAAATCACTTATTGATTCGATTATAAAGTCACGGCAAACATATTATGTCATATGTCGAGGTCGAGACAATGTATGTTCGCAACCGTTAGACGTAATCACTCCAAAGAAAAAATGAAAAATAAATAATTTAATGATCAAGCTTAGGTACAATCCGAATATATTACTGTTTACTTTTCTTAGACAGCTCCTGTTGAATTTGCTTCTATTTGATTAGGCTAGCAAGTTGGCTAAAATGATTATTAATTTAAGATTTAAGAGATCAAGTAGGGCTATGTACCCAAGCAGATGTATAAATACGGGACCGGTATTACTATACTATTTTGTAAATTTAAGGGTCAACCCATAATATATTTATCGTACAAACGGTACATTTTAAATAACGCATTTAAAATCCGGTTGAGCATTCTTCTGACATGTCTGGCTCTAAATGCTGAGTCACATCTGAATCTTTTGACGGTGACGTCACCCACAATTCGCGTTTTGGTAGCGGTTACAAAACAATTTGCGTCGATCCTTGTCACAAGCTATTGACTCAGGTCTTTTTAAGAATGTATTCATCATGGCATTTGACTAATCGATTGGTTAATAGTGAGGTCCTGAATTTCGCAATATTTTATTCGTCAATAACTACGTCATATGGTTTATGGTTTTAAATTACTCAGGGATAATAATTAAGAATTAATTTACAATTCTGTTCTGAAACATCATCAAAACATGAATAGGGAAAATGTGGATTCCCTCGAATCACCTGAATTTATTTTAAGCGGTAACACTTATGTTCCTACCGCAAAATCCACGGGAATGACTCGTCATTCAAAACAATTATGTTGAAGGAATATGCAAGAATAACAGCACTTACGGAAGGCTACAAGGATTCATGGTTTAGGAGTTCACCGGAGTGACACAGAAATAAATAGCTGTTACTAACGTCATTATTTTTGACAATTTGTCTTAAGTCCAAGACTTCCTGCGATTAAAGAATTCACAACTGAATCCACTAAGCAAACGTTTATGGGAACAATTACTACCAGTCAATAATTATAATCATAATATTGCCAATGAATTTGCCCCGAAAACCTACTATTACAATATAACTTTTTTTAGGAAACTTGTTTTTCCAACATTTCTGTCTTATTAGATTTGTTATTTGAAGTGAATATAGCTTTGAAAAACCTTAATACATTACAACTACACATCTCTTAGAATGTTGTGTGTTGCTTGCTGAATGAACACAAAAATTAATATGCACAGAATATGACCGCGTTTCGTTACGTTCGGTAACAGTTCGTCCTTTTGTAATCGTAAACAGCAGGTGGTAAATTAGGGACATGCTAATTTATTTTATACACGTCTTGACATAAAGAAATTTATAGTTATCAACAGACGGAGTGAGAATTAAATAATACACTTTGTATGTCAAGTCCGTTCACCTGCACTAGGCCAGCAAGGTAGATAGACTATATGGCCTAACTCCTCTAAATCATACTCTCGATTGAAGAGGAGGCTTGTGCCGTGTCGTAGGGCTTATGGGCTGACACAGTACAAAAGCGAGACTGATATCGCTAAAATCTTATTTTCAACAAAGTAAATATAGTTATCGTAAGATTCTTAAAACAAATTGTTAGTTAAAAATACTACAAGTGTTCATTTAAATTCAATAATATTCGACACCGTTACCGTGCTTTTATAATTATAAAAATTCGAGTTTCACACTTGCAGACAAAAAAGATAACCCGTTTACTTAGCATATTGAATCATATTTATTTTAGTAAAATGTCATTATATACGTATTTGTGATGTTTCCGCGTAATGATTTGTTTGCCAATCGCGAATTCACATTTTCCTGACCTTAAGATAACTATAAAACTATTGGAGATAAACTGTAATTATATTTGGAAGTTTTTAGTAATATCATTAAACTGTCTATAAATATAACGACTTCGGCAAATATGATATGACTTACGATTTTGGAAGATACTATACAGATAACATTAGTAGGCAAGCTAGCATTTCCAGGCTTTAAAACTTGTGAAAAAATACATATCACGAATTATTTTTCGTTGTTAAGTCATAAATTCAGAGAGTTTTTTTTGACCTTCATAAATCTAGTTCATGAATTCGCTGAATGTCTTAGGTTCACCGTTATTACATAACTTTATTGACTCACCTTCAACTTCCCTCAATCATAGAGGAGGTTACACACAAAGCAGTCAGACTTATAGATAAAACACATATTCAGAACATATTCCATGCATCCAAAAGCCCGAGATTAATACTCATGTCGCCGTAATGGGATGTAACTCCTCAAAATCAAGTTAAACAGGTATCCCCAAGCTAGCAGTTTGCAAGTATGATTAATTATGAGCAAACGAGTTTGTCGTGTACACACATCTACTTAAAGTGCCATCTAGCGTAATAAAGTGGAATTACAATAAATAAATTACCCCGCAGATGTTTAAATAGTCCTGACCCCACACCAAAACACGAGTGTTGTGTCGGGTATGAAAAACTACGAGAGACTTTTCGGTCTCATAAACACCCAGATCAACAAATACTTTTAAAACGTAGAACACATACATATTTTGTCTGAGTGCGGCATTCGAACCTGCGGCTTTTCGTTTTACAGCCGGTCTCTTACCAAATGCTCCATGATAAATGTAAAAAATACAAAAATATTTCTTTACTTTATTTTTGTGAAACTAGAACATAGCTGATGCTAATATTTACCCTTTATCATTAAACTAGACTTTCTAATTAAATAGGTTTGTTGTCAATAATAAAATAGGCGCATACTTTGATCGTGAGATGACAATTAATTATAACGTTTGTTTAGCATCATAAGTAGTACATTGGCTGATTTGTTATCCTTTACGTAACCTTATATTTGATAACCTTCGGTCAGGTCGTAAACTTATTTACCAAGACGATTGGTAACATGATCGCATCGCATCAGGGATAATTGCCAATAATATTGAAAGTAATAACGAAGATTGCTCGCGTATAAGACATGATTACTTTTTCATGAAATTGATACGTGCTCAAACACGGTTGGCATTATTTATTCAAATCTTTGAACAATAGAAGAGCAATTTAATAGCTTAGGTAAATTCAAAAGATTGCTACGGAAGGCTCAAGTTATTCTTTTGCTCCAAAAAAATTACTGATGTTTCGAACAAGCTGGCTAAATTGTATCGATTTTCCATATGCTTTTCGTGACATCGACTTACGTGAACTTACACATTGCATTTACCAGCAGATATAGTGACATCATTTTGCCATGTCAAATGTCCATATTTTATTATTAGCCGTCCGTTCTTTGAATACTGAAAGTAGGTCACAGCCTATTCACCTGTCGGCGAAGCGAAGTAACCTATATTAAAGTGGCATACATATTAATATTTCCTACAATATTTTTGTTATGAGGAAAACGCATGCAGTACCAGTATGAATAAAGTTGGAAAATAACTATTCGATCATTCGTTATCAGCGACCTTCAGTTACCGCATGCTAATAAGCTATGCACTTTGCGTATTTACAATTTCCTTGTAGAATTAAAATTGCTCTTAAATAATTATATTTCAACACAAATTAATTTATTATTATTTTATTTTTGGAATGCAATTTGAAACTGACAAAAAATAAAATAAAAGATGAACTGTACAATTTACTTTGCCTGGAAAAAATAACGATCAAATGACGTAACTAACTCAATCTCTATATACTCGGTATGTGTGTGACTGATAAATTTAAGTTCAACCAATAATTTTCGGTATCAAAAATATATTTCTAGTTTTATATTTTTTAACTATGGTGTAATTTCTAGTCTGTGCAATTCGTAGCCTTCAAACAACCTTCGCGAAAAAACAAAGCTGTTTCTGACTAAAGAATGCGTGTTGGGCCTGTTACTATGTCCCATTGGAATGCGAAGGCTGCGCGCAAACGATTTGTTTCTTGGAAAATAACTGACGTAAAGACCGAAGAAATAGTTTGAAGATCACATAAAAAATATATTATATATGATGGGAAATAATTTGAAACATAACTTCAGTCTCGACTTATTATAAAATAATAAAACAAAAAATCGGATACTCGAATAAATAAACCACTACTTTTGCAGTGGAATAATGAAATTATCCAACTTCGTTATTTTTTAAATACATTTAAAAATCGAATAAGGAAGTCGGGATCATAATCGTATTCATAGGTTTAACGTTCTACATCTACCGATCGATTTTATGCTCACAAGGAATCGATTATTCGTTTAATCGAGTCAGGTGAACTCGTCCCGATTACTTCGCCATGTAGTTAAATTTACTGGTTTATTTCTAATGGATCTTTTCCGTTACATGTGCTGATATCGTAACTGAAGATGTTTCTCATTGGTGTATGCAAACATATATTTATTACAGTAGAGAATCGATTGGATTCACCCACATAGCTTCTTCGAAGTTGAAATTGCTTGTGGACTGATATTTATTTTCCTCGTACCGAAGATAAATTGCAGAGAAACTTTGAAAATACATTTCGTTTCTTTATGACTGTGTAGTTCGAATATTAAGTACAGTAACGGCTACCCAATCAAATTTGCATCTGGCTGTAATAAGGGGAGATAAATATAATAACACCACAATTGCAATTATGAATTTACTATAAAAATACACAAATCCACTTGTGCTATTAGTACTTACTACTGAATTATATGTATTGCTTCATAATTTGGTGCATAAAACATAACAACAAGCCTTATGAGACTGATAATACTTGTTCGAACACATATTATCCACATATTTTTTGAAATTACTGAATTATAATTAATAACTAAACTATTATTTGATTGCGGTTGGCAAACAGGACGATCGCAAATCCGTCCGTATAACTGAGTTCCGGATATTTTATTATCATTATTATTTTCCTGTTTTGCATTCAGTACAGAATTAAAATTACCCACGCCTGGTTGTGCCATCATAGAAACAGTATCTGTGAATTAATACAAAAAAATATATAATTAATTTAATTTTGTGTAGATATGTCATATGTTGGTATCAAGATTTTATTTTTACTTCACAGTAACCTATTGATTCATAGCTGCTCATATTCTTGAACATTTCAATCCGATGTGTTATACCATATTCCGGCGTAAAACTAACGCAACTTAATTTTCAAATATTTACATATCTGACCCTATACTTGCAATAATGTTTGTTATTATTAATAATCACTATAATTAATCGATTATTGACATTATTTCCAGATCAACAGCAAATACAGCGAGGAGTTGGCGCAGGAGTCGTTAGAATGGATTCGACTGATCACCGGCGAACCGGAGAACACTTCCGGAGATATGGACAACTTCTACGAAGTGCTTAAAGACGGCACATTGTTGTGCAAGTGAGTTACTACAGTTAATATATTATTCTAATAAATTAAATACACTCAACAGTCACATTCATAGTCTTGACTACCATTAAGATGTTCGATCTCACAAATACCCAGACCCGAGATAAATACTTGTGTTGGTGGGGCACACAAATATTTGTTTCAGTGCGGGAATCGAACCCGCGGTCTCTCGTTTCATTGTCACTGTACCCCACGGAGGCTGCAAAAATGTATTGTTTTTCTATACAATTTTGTGGGTTATTTGCTGAGTTTATTCTTTCCGAAACACCTGAAAAACTTTACTTGAAAAATATGCATTGAAATAAAGAAAACGCCTACTAACTCAAATTAGCAGTTTTTGAGAAAATTGCGGATGAACCAACTTACGTATACGGGCCAAAGACTGAACCTCCTTTTTATATCGGTTAATAAATAGCCCCTACATATTATGTACACAAATTGCAATATTATACTTATTTAAATAAGAGAAGTATAATACAAATATTTTTTACTAAATGAATGGAGTTGCGGGTATCACACCCACCAAATCTGAACCACAAAGTCTTTTAAATGAAATCTGTGTATATAGCCCAGTCTTAAATCAACCATATACATTATACCGTAATATGGAATTGAACATATTTTGTTATTACCGTCATTAAACCGCATTTAAAAAGCTATTACCGCCATTAGAACGGATGATATCGTATATGTTCATAGTAATAAAGTTTGCAAAACTCTCACCTGGTGTCTGGTGAGAACCCGGTTACCATGCGGTATTGACAAATTCATTTGTAGGATAACTACCGGTAAAATATTCTGGTGGTAGATCTCTCATATGTTAGAGGCCGCCTGGGTAGGTGCCATCGCAAAGTCTGTTTCTCCCGCCAAATAGCCAAACTGCATTATAAATGCATGGGTTCTGGTTTGAAAGACATTGTAGCCAGCGTAACTACTGGACTTATTGAGACTTAACATCTTATATCTCAGGACGGCGAGCGCAGTGCAATGCCAACCATTACTTTTTTATTCGTTGTGTTGCTTGGTTTTGCTTCATGAGTAGTCGTAGCGCTTACCATCAGGCGAATGGCATGCTTGTTTCGCATCGACACTACTGTTTGGTGGGAGAAATAAACAACAGACACCTTTAACTTTTGTTCGTTTCAGCCAGAGGAAGTCCACTGCTGAACACAGGCTTTCCCTAATGATCTCCTCCACATCGTTTGTTGGAAGCAACCTGCATCCAGCGTCTTTCTGCAACCTAGCTCTAGCTTTATGATATTAAAATTACTCATAACTCATAATGTTTTATTTTAATTTTCAGACTTGCGAACAGCATCCAGCCAAACATGGTGAAGAAAGTGAACGAGTCCAAAATGGCGTTCAAGTGCATGGAGAACATCAATGCTTTCCTCGAAGCGGCGAGACAGCTCGGAGTACCAGCTCAGGAGACCTTCCAGACCGTAGACCTGTGGGAGAGACAGAACCTCAACTCAGTTGTCATCTGCCTGCAGTCGCTCGGCAGAAAGGTAAGATCAATGGAGATGACAGACATACTACAATATATTGCTTCCTTACTAGAGTTCCTAGTCTGAATGGTTATATGCTTAGAATTGAGCACAGAAACTTAGTGAATTTAAATAAATAACTAAGTATACCTGACATTCGTATAGTACTGACCTCAAAATAAGATCGCGTCTTGTGTCATGGGTATCAGAAACTAAGAGAGACTTCGGTCTCAAAGACAACCAGATCCGACACAAATGCCTGTGGATCACACAAATATTTGTGTCGATGCATCAAACCCGCTACCTCCCGTTTCCCTGCTGGCATCTGACCAACTACGCCACGAAGGCTGTCAATTTAGACTCTAGTTTGTCTTTAATCCGCAATTAAAATTGTATCATAGAAATAAATAGGAATTGAAACCAAATATAATCGGGAAAAAACACTATCCCTGGCCTCTAATAGGTATACTATAAAAAAATGTCGCGTGTCTTGAAACTGCAATAATTGCTCATAAAAGTAGATTATTTCTGAGGAATTCTAGTCCCAATTATACGACCTTATTTCTACCATACAGTATAACAATGCATCGTTAAATAAAGTAGCTAACTCACTACTTCACATACTTAAGAAATTGTTAAATTATTTTAGCAACATGACATCAGCTCTGCGACCGTGATTCCTTATTAGAATAAAATCTACATTGACCTATTACGAAAACAATATTACAACATTTACTACTGATGTTATTGATATTACCAGTTTGGCGATGTCAGATAATAACATAGTAATATTTGTCTAATAAATCAGCAATACTATTAATCGATGCTAATGGCTTATACCTAATATTACTCATTCAGTTATAAATTGCATCGCATCAAATAAACATATTTATAAAAGTAATTTTGTCTATACTTATTTTTACTGCAAGTTGTTGTCAATAGACTCCAATGACATAAGACGGTTTTGACTTTTGAGGATGAGGAAAGAGAAGAAACAAGAAAGATGGGGAAGGGAATTAAAAATGTTGGGCCTCAATCTTAAAACTAATTTCCACTTACAGACTCTGCAATACGGTCCTATTACACTTTACTGGTTGTAGGTCTCTCATATGTGAGAGGGCGCCTAAGGGTGGGTACCACTGGAATGTTTATTTCCCCCGCCAAACAGCACTCTAAATGCCGAGTTTTGTTTCGGATTGAAGGACATTGTAGCCAGAGTAACTACTGGACATAATATTGAGACTTAACATCTTATGTCTTAGGATGGCGAGAGCAGTGTAATGCCAAGCATTGCTTCGTAATGCAAGGTGTTGTTAGGTTTTGCTACTTTTAATGAGTGGTCGTATCACTTATCATCAGGCGAACGGCATGCTCGTCTCGCCATCCATTGCAATAAAAAAGCTGGCATTCTCCTGACTCCTCAAATCTTACTTAGGCTATAATAATTAATCATTAATGTTTTTTTCAGGCTGGCGCCTTTGGCAAGCCATCCATCGGTCCCAAGGAGGCTGAAAAGAATGTAAGGAACTTCTCAGAAGAACAACTGAGGGCCGGCCAAGGCGTAATCTCCCTTCAATACGGCTCCAACAAGGGCGCCAACCAGAGCGGCATCAACTTCGGCAACACAAGGCACATGTAATGCCACACTTACGTGTACACTATTGACAATTGATGGAGATGACTGCCGTTAGATTTATTCCTGTTTTTAATAGACCAGACACTGTAAACAAAATATTCGTGGGCCGCATTTCATTCTTTCTAATCTAATATTAGACATCATTTAGAAGAAATGCTGTTATAGACAAAAAAGAGGCACAAACTAATCCAACTCAATGACAAGTTAAAGCGTGATATTTTAACTGAATATTTACGAGAATCGTTTTGATAGTATCATTCAATTCCATCGCATTCAGATTTTATTCCTAATGTCTGTTCTATACATCAATGTCTTGTTCAAAAACATTTTTAATGGCAGCCATCACACATCGAGACACAAATAATGTAGTTCTGTACTTATTAGATTCATGTTAATAAATAACGACTTATTAGAATAGACGGAACACAAATCCAAATTCTCAACACACGAATCTCTTATCTTCATCACGAAGATATTAAGTTCCATCATTCCGTAATCATTCCAATTGGATTAATTGATGTAATCGTCAAAGCTTCAATTATTTGCATTTAGCAAACATCGTACTAATTACGCCAATGTTAAAAATAAGTTAAATAAAAAATTCCGAGTGTGTAAATTCCAATAATTATTCCAATTTAATCTAAGTCCTTAAGTGTGTAAGTCAGCTAGCATTTGATTTTAAATTAACTAGTTTTATGATAAAATTTATTCGCTTAATTCATATTATATTTTTTTGTAATAATTCTCATAATATTGTGCCAATTTTTCACACCTCTTTTATAATAATACCGTTAAACAGTACAATTATTAGAAATGTAACTTCTTTTTATAATATAGTACTATCGTGCCTTCGAGCTCTTTGAGAGCCATTAAATTGTTTTACAATGGTGTCTAACGATATATTATTCTCTTTGGAACTAAAACATCAGGGTTTTCCAATTTCTCTTATTTATTAAATATTTGAATTTAATCATTCCAAAATATATTTAAATGTGTTAGTACACTGTGATTAATGGTTTAAATTCACGTATTACTATATATTTTCTTATATAGTTATATATATTATGATGCGTAATACTTAGTATTGTAAGTTTCGTAAAGTTATTTCGGCTTTATGGAAGTACGTAGAATTAAATAAGCTAAAATATTTGGTTGTGTTATTTATTTTTCATCCACATTCTGATTAACTCATGAAAATAATTTATGAGCACGGACCGATTCCAACTATTCGGTATTATACTCGTAGATCTTGGGGAAGCCCTATTCAGTAATTTATATCCTATGGTCAAAACTTACAATAAACTTAGTAAGTTTCAACTGCAACTAGTAAATTATATTCTCAAGTATGAAAAGTATGAGTTACATCGATAAAAAATAGATTTTTAACCTAAACAGATGCCTGTCTTGATTAGCCATCAGATCACAATCGTAAAAGGCATGACACTAGATCTAGGCATATAAACTAAATGAATTATGCATTAATAACAGCATAAAAGGCCACAGACCAGACTCGAAGGAGGTAATGTAAGAAATATTTTAAAATAAAATTAATCTAGAATTCACATCCATACGAGAACTGCCCTGAATAATACAGATGTTGAGATGGCTGATTAAGATCAAACATGTCATTCGTTTGCCTTATATTATATTTTAATAAAACATCGATAAAAACAATCGTGTTTACATTGCTGCCTCGTAAATAAGAGAGGAGAGACAAGTGACCATGTATGGAGATAAAGGAATCCTTGGATAAAAATTGATTTGTGATTTGCGATTGTCGATGAAGATTCAATACTTGCTAAATATAATTCAAAAATATAATATCCTTTTATGATACTTTGGAAGTAACGGATAATTGGAATTATAATCGTAAATTCAGGACATTGAAATATCCTTTGTAAATAAAAAATATAGAATTGTGATACGTGTCTATACCTCAATTATTCTTGTAACCTTGGGATTACACATACTTGGGTAATTGAGCGATAAGAGCATAAAAATAAAACAGCCACTATTATTATTATTCAAAGGAGATATAACATGTGTCGCCCTCCTACGGATTATTAAAAGGTCAAAAGCTAAAGAAAATGCGTGTTCTATTACTCAGCAATCGGTTGCTAAGCGCGATAATTTTATGATTATGGGCTTGGTTCGTTGACCTTATTTTGGTTATTCGTGCCTAAATAATTGTTCTAATCAGAATTACGACAACAATAACTAACGTCGCACCCTATCCCCTCTATGAAAATATCATTGTTACTATCATCGATATCAATGTTACACTAGATAAGACGTTCTTTGTAAAAAACGTGTCCCACCCAAGTGCGGTGCATGCACCGCACACGAATCAGTCTGCCGCGTGACGGCTACGCAGCAGCATGCCTCTTTGATTATATTTATAAGTAATTTATTTTGTCTTTTCCCCGTCAAACCGATAGCGAAATTTTCTAAAATTACAATATAATTAAAGCATACAACTTAAGTGATAAAATATTGCAGTATAATGCCGATAATACAGATATTTTATTTATTATTCGATTAAATATTTGTATAGCTCATTAGAAATACGAGGTGAGCTTCTTAATCGTATGTCTCATTCCCGCGCATAAAAATTGCCCGTCGAGTGAGAGAGACGAACTATATTAGATATAGATTATTCATGGGACATTCATATCAGACGACCAATTAGGCATAAACTATTCGAATACATTACAAATACAGATATGTAGGAAGAATGTAGGTAAAAATTGATTTCAGTATTTTATTTTAATTTTATGTTGTTAATTAATAACACAAAATATGTGTGTTGTATGTATGTTTTGAAACAGTGGACAGTTTTTAGACCCTATTTCTTTATATGAAATACCTAATGGACTACGTTGAAATTTCGAACCCACTGAATGTTATTAAAGACTAATATCACTTAAAATTGTTTTAGATTCTTGCGCGTCGTTACAAAAGAGGGAGATCTCTATAATATTTGTCTGTTGTTTCATTATCTTATTGTAAAACTGTGATAAACTTGTACACTTATAAGAGTTTTTAGTTTAATTTAGATAACTTTCATGAATTATTCACATAAATAAAAAAATATTACATAATATATAATTGCTATGACGGCATTCATACTTAGGCAGTATCTTAGGAAAAGCTATTATTGATTTGAACTGTCTCTTCTGTCTAATAATCTTTGATCATAATTTGTAATATTCAAGTAAACGTACTAGATGTCGCTACTGAGCTTTATTGAAATATGGGACAAACAGTTTCTATGACGCGTCGCGTCTATCGGTAGAATATAAGTCAATGGTTACTATAAATATTTTATGTTTTTTTTTTAATTTGAATGAACGGCGAGACGAGCATACCATTCACCTGCTGGTAAGCGATATGACCGTTCATACATAGCAAAACCAAACAACACAATAAATTGCAAAGCAATGCTTGGCATTCCACTGCGCTCGCCGTCCTGAGACATAAGATGTTAAGTCTCAATATGTCCAGTAGTTATTCTGGCTACAATGTCCTAACCACAACACAACAGTGTATTTACACTGCTGTTTTGCGGGAGAAATAGACATTGCGGTGGTACCTACTCAGGCGGACTTTCACATATGAGAGACCTACCACCAGAAAAAAAACGTGAAATAACAATAACAATGAGATAATGTAATCAAATAATTTTGACTATTCTGTATCATCTGGAGATATTTGCTGAAGTTAATTCATCCATATTCTGTTGTTTAACGAAATCAGAGACAATTTTGTAACATACTCGTATTTTATATATCGAATGTTTTGTCCCTTTCAAACGACTTTTGAATTCAGTTTGACCGAAGAAGACAAAACATTTGAATACTAAAATAGGTTTTAACTTTTCCCATGCATAAGGCAGTTGTCTCTTACGGCCGTACTCAGAGACGTTTAATGTCAATTAAATCGTTCCTTAGTAATTAAGGTTTTATTTGCAAAATCTACACAGAGTAATGATTTAATCGACATTAAATGTCTCTGAGTACGATAGTAACTAGTAAGCCAGTCCGTCCCGTGACGACGAAAGCTGTAAAGTAATAGAAACGTCGGGAAGTTAAAAAATGACATAATTAAACCAAATCCGCTATAAAATTCGTAAATAATAGTTTTATTTCAATGTTCTCGTTTATATATTTTTAATCGATGAAGTCATACGTGGACAATTCTAATATACTCGTACTTCACTACTTTTTCATTGTCTGCTTTTGGCAGGTATCACTGAATAAAAAGGTGTATTAGGAATAAAGTATAAAAATGGAAAGGCTTATGAAAATATAACTGCAAAACAGACAGAAACAAGACAGTCTCTGTAGTGCGCCTAATGGTAAGGGCTGAGCAATTCAAATCAAATGAAATCCATCGGCTAGAATACGAAGCCGATTAAACACAACCACACGCATACTTTCGTGGTCATAATACTGTATGCGTTAGTGGCTATCCGAATATGAATATCATACATCAGATATTAGGCTGCCCAGGAATGAGATTCACCAATAAAACACATCTGCGATGCATTTCGATTGGGCATATCCATCGGTGTAGTCCTATAACTAGTAGAACCATAGATTTAGTATAAAACCATCTATGAGTAGAACCATAGATTTAGTATAAGTAGAACAAAGGTATATAAATTATTTTATTTATTGTTACTACAATGTAACTGCAGGCTCCAGACGTAAAGCGATATAAATAGACCTTTTTACAGCGATAGGAGATTATTTCTCAGTATTATAGACAATTACGCTGGTCTTATCCAAAGAGAGACACGTTTAGAAGTTATACATGAAACATGCCGACTCCCAACAACAATAGTCGAGCAACAAGGACTTTTATTTATGAATCTAATAGCACACTACTTCAGCCGTTATTGCTAAGCAAATCTATCAGGCGTTTATAAACAAAGTTAAAATCTTAATATATTATTTCAAATGACAACGAAGTAGCCCAAGTCCTCATAACAAACATGCGTTTATACAAGCAGTTGATATGTTTAAGTACAAGCAGAGATATTTACTTATTATAATTAACTACGCATATGATAAAGCCCTCCCTGTGTAAACACGATAACCCTGAAGGAGCAGACGTATCATCGCACGATGTTTTAATACCCCCAGCGAGCCTATCATAACACATTAAACGATAAGGACTTGATACCGTTTTAATAATTTTGTTTGAATGTAAAAAACAGGTACATGATCGATCAGATTAACTTGTTTGTTAAAAAAACATAGAATTACGCCATTGAGGCATATTTAGAAAGATATGTTATTGATAATTAGAAGTGAAATTGCGTAGATTAGTAAGATATTTGCGCATTTTTATTTAACTTGAAAGTCTTGTGGAAAACTGCTTTATGATAATTACAAAATGAATAGGTATAATATCTGATGTGAATAAAATACGGCTAAGTATTCCAAACATTCCAAAACAGAATTCCCGTTTGGATACAATTTATTTCCATTGAATCATCTAGCCAAAAATCTAATAATTCAAAATACTTAGAAAGTTACCCTAGGTACTAATACGTTTAATTACTAAACATTATATTTAATTTTGTGATTTGTTTGAACCATAAGTCCTTGGGGTGACTTGGGGTTACTTCTGCGCAGCCTAACATTGTTATCAATAAATATATTTTATATCAATGCTTTTCAGTGATATGTTGGGACGAAAAAGCCTCTCGTATAGCACAAGCTTCGATCAAATAACACTATTCGATTGAAGAGCAGAAGACTTATTTGATTTGTTTTATTTAGTTTTATTACGGAACGTGTCTACATTGGATGTGGTTATTAGATGCTCCATCAATTAGTTTATATTGTTTATCGTTTTTTTAAGCTTAATGTTACTCGAGTAATGCATGAATTTTAGTCTTAATGCAATTTTGTTTTCTTCTCTATTTTCTATCAATAAGTTATTTGTAAAAGACCTTGAAAATTTGAATAAGCAATAGTATACATTTTAAATTATGTAGGTACTGAAACACATTCTACCACTGATTTGAATTATTATATTATTTATTATTTTAAGAAACTATATTATATCCTGAACGCGACTAACACCACGGTAATTGGTATTTTACCTTGGCAAATCCTAACGTTCTATTGGTTCATTTTCAGTCAAACTTGACATGATCAGCTGACGTCTGACTTATGTCAAAAAGAAAAAATGCGAAGGTCGCTGTGTTTGTTTTGGAAAGAGAATAGTTTGCTACTGTTATCTATATTTTTTACACTACTTAATCAATGATAAGTTTTATTTGCTTCGGTTCGTCATGCTGTAATTCCATAGCCAAACACAATAATGCCAAGATACGGTGTCGGCGCCATACAGTGTGAAGATGTTCGACACGTTACGACATAAATGCGCAGAAAATTTATATTTATTCCATACATATTTTGAATATAATGTCGCAATCGTTGGAGGCGTTTTCGAACGGATGGGCGATTGATACCACCGCGCCTGTTGACCTCAAGAATTCTAAAGATAACGATGTAAGTGATCCCCTGCGGAGTTGTTTGTGTTGTTGATAACGAGTCCTCTCATGACCCTTGTCACATCGCCTTCAATATACTTGTGTCCTCCTTTATCTAGCAGTTATATTGTAACCATTGCCTACATGTCATCATAAAAATTTAAAATGGGACATTTTTGTCCTAATGCAGATATTTCAATGTATAAATATAAGTCTTAAGGGCAGTACAAATATAAAAATAATTTTATTTATATTATAAAAAGGATATATTAGTATATATTTTTTGACAATATTGAGTTTCTTTTTCTGATTTAGCTTACATTTGGAAGTTACTGCTAAGCCAATTATTTTAACAAATATCAATAATTTCTTCAACTATCTTTAACAAGATAACCATAATATGATAATAACATCTACACAGTATTTTTCCATGGTAGACATATTATTATTTCATTTTACTTATTAGAATCTCCAACAAATATATCATATTACATTTATATTTAAGTACACATGTAACCTTCTGCAAACATCTTCAATAATAGGATAATGATTACATCGGCTTTACACAACATTAAATAAAATTACTAATAAATACATATTTTTAAAATATTATATGGTAATAAAACACCTGATATGTTTAAAATTATATTAAACAATCCACTTTGTATATCCAAGATATAAAAAAATGCAGATATATTTGAAAATTCATGTTGCAACTTTGCTTGTAAAAAAAATCACATCCATTGTTTTTTATTAAATTTCAAATGAAATAAACAATACAGAAAGGATCATGATTTCTTTTTTTTATTTAAATATAATTCAAAGTACCTAATTATACTTCCCAGTTATTTTTTATTATCTTACAGTGGCAGATATCATAATCCTAATAAAAGAAAAAAAAATCAAGGCAATCAAAGATCTTACATAAACCTTTGTGTCAACATAAGGATTTCAACAACTTTTAGTTTTTAATATGCTTGTTTTTTCCTACTATAGTAAAACATTAATTTATGTGTTAAATGATATCTACCACAATATCCTAACAAAATTATAGTGAAGTAATAGTGAAAAGTGAAAAAAAAAAACTATAAAAAATAGCATTTATTTATGAATTACCCATAGTTTTAATATCTATGGTATAAAAAATGCATATATTTTATACATATATTACATAATATATCCCAAAAACATAAAACGTAAACAATGTCTATGGATATTATCTATATTGTGTTCAGGATTATTGATAGATCGGAACACAAGATTAATATCTATCATGAAAAAAGTAGGTACCCATTCTTTGTTTACATTATAAATTTTTTGCAGACCTAATTAGAGTAAATACCTCCATTTTATATTTCACTTTATTCATGAAAGAAAGAAGTTCAAATAAGGAATATTTATTTTTCATGTATGTTCACCATCTGTATTTCCTGGACAAGATTTTAAGTATTATTGGATTGTTGCTACTATGGTGGAAATTATTCATATGTTCACCTTATTGAAAAGAAAGAAAGAAAGAAGAATTTATTGTTGGACAGTGACACAGAAATACAAACAAAATAGATTACACAAGTGAGACCCAAACACTAAAAAATAATTATCACTGCGCCAACAATGGACCTCACATTCAGCTAAATGCTTTGGTAATGCATAAGCAGTACCGCAGCGCTGATTTTCAATGCAATTACCAAGTGACGTTTGGATGCTCAGTCATTAATCTGACTTAAATTAAAACATTAAAAAAATAACAAAATATTGCATGACTTTGTATCAAATTGAAAATGATTTGTGGAATATTTATTGAAAATATTACATTAATTTGTTTATGTAAGATTATTAATATACCTACTTAAAATTCGCTCATAAAAAGTTATTTTTGTCTCGGCTACAGCCTGACCTGTAAAGTCAATCAAGTACCAATATCAATAATATTTTGCACTATTTTAGACAACGTATTTTTTATCAAAGTTAATCTAATAGTGATGTCAAAACTACATTGTAATGTTATCATCATTTCAATATATTGATATTTTTTTCTAAATAGGCCAGTTGCTTTGATACAAAGTTTAAATATTATGTTATCTTTAATGTTGCTAGTACTTGATAAACATTTTAAGGGGTGACCCAAAATTTTAGATATTTAAAATTGTTATTTTAATAATGGTTGTCAGCCAATTTTTGTGACTGTATAAATGAGGATTATTCCAATATATTCAAAGAATCATAGAACTTGTTCATATTTACATGACCTGTGTCAAGTTTTTATGGCAACAAGATTTTATTATTATTCTATTCAAATTATTTATGTTATGTGCATATTTTAATGTTAAATGTTTGTTTTTTAAGACCCTGTTAGTTAGGAATTAAAGATTAACATCGAAGTTATTAAAGAATTCTGTGTTCGCAAATCTGTTATTTATCAAAATATGCGCAAGCTAATATCTCATTAATTGGCGCTTTGACCAACTTGTTAGGAGAACATATGATGTATCGTCAACGATAAGGATAAGACTTGTAACGTACAATTCCAATCAAAATATGTTTTCTAAGCAATAAGCTATATTTATAACATATTGACGTAAGTGGAATGTGGGTGTGACGACGTATTTTCAAAGTAGATTAATTACTTAAACGATCTTGTTTTCTGGGTATTAGGGACAATAATCGAAATATACATAGAATTATGAAATATATTAACTTAAAGGCAATTCATTAGGCCCAAAACATAGAACACAAAACGGCAAAAAGAAAAAAGACAATAATATTAATATAAAATTTACGCACGGTTTACTGAGTCCCAGCCTAGCAACTGTTTAAGGCAGCTCTACCGTCTATGCCAAATATGCTATTGGGATTTGGGAGCACATCACTGGCCATATTTTGGGGCACGAGATAAGCCAACGTTTTTGGAAAATCCTTTACGGCGTTATTCATAGACAGTTTATAAACCTATTTTAACTCTCGAACGTTGTGACATTTCCGCTCTAACTCAAAAGTTTTGAAAGGGTTAAGCAACAAAACATTTGATAACTAAAATAGGTTTTTATATTGTGTATGAATAAGGCCGTTATTATTTAAAACCATCAGTACAAATGTTTGACCTGGCTTGGATGCTACAACTCTTGAAGAATATCGACGTTAAGTAACAGCTTTCCTATGGTCTTTCAATCAGTGGATGAAAGGTGGTAGGCTATTTATAACTGTCACGATAGCCACCCTATTTCTACGACAGCGGATTACCTGTCACAACTCACAGGTATTGTGCTTGTACTGAATTATGGTAAACGGACCAGACGCGACCAACCAACATGTTCACGGTGGTCGCGGGTTCAAATCCCAGGGAACACCTCTGACTTTTCGAAGTCATGTGTGTATTGATAGTCAATCACCACGCACTAAAACGGTGAAGGAAAACATGTTGAGGAAACCTGCATACCATAGCGGTTTATAAGAATTTCTATGGTATGTAAGTCCGCCAACCCGCACAAGGCCAGCGTGGTGGACTATATGGCCTAACCACTCTCAATCGTACTGTCGATTGTAAAGTAGGCCCGTGCCCTGCAGTGGGACGTATATGGGTTGATAGAGATACAGATACAGATACTGAATTATGTCTCATTTCGGCTTTGACCTGGGTGTAACCGGTTGTGATCAGGTTTAAATTATTGCATTCACTGATAAGAGATAACCGGCCAGAGATAGCTTTAAATTGAAAATGCACTGCAACAACTTCCAAGTTCATTGTAGTCACTGTCGTGATATTATAATATCGCCTATAATCCTCGTTCATCAATAAATCATTGCCAGGCAAATAATTATCATGATATGAAATACCAGCGAAATATAATTTGTAGTAGTTACATTTGATACTCACCATTATATTGCGTTTACCACATGCGTCGACCCTAACTTATCACTCCTACCTCATTACCCCCTAGTCAGTAAGCACGGACAGTTTATTATCAGCCGGGGTTGACGATCACGACCTTTTCACCTCGCCTCCCCGCGCAGTACCCGCAGCCCTCCGTCTGTCGCCGATAACACAACATATAAATTAGCTATTATTATCGCTGGCACACTCATCAATCGTTCAGTTCGCTTTCAGATACCTATTAGTGCGCACGTCGCTTTACTTATTTACTTTCAAGTTTTCGTTTGTGTACATATCACTTTCGATTTTTGTTTTGTTTCCGTGTCCCTAATGGCTAAGTTTGTTAATTGTGATTTCTTATCCCCCTACTAGTGTTTTTGTGTGTTTTCTCTGGGCAGCGTCTGCCTACTCCGAGCCCTTACGGCTTTCGTGGACTTTATTTTTCTACAATTCGTTCTGGCAGCAGCATACATGCATTATTCGAACGAGCTCATGCAAAAAATGACCATTGGTTTAAAGTTCCGCATCAACCCTATCTACTATTCAGACTACTCGGATACGATCTAGGCTTATACCTGAAGCTATTTCGACTCAGAAGTTGCTTCTGCCATTGGCTTTACCATTTCGAGTACTATAAATTTGGCGTTTACTCCAAAGATATTACTTGACAACAAGTTCTTTGTCAATCGAACAGGAATTGACATTACATCAGAATGGATATTGTGGCAAATGTAAGTTTCATTATTGATACCAACTCCCTTTGTACAGTTCAAACATATCATCAGAAGGCCAAAGTTTATCTGACTTCAGTTTGATTAAGTGGCGCGAGTGTGCTAATTTGTAACTCTGTTCACAGTATCATCCAGTCCTCAAGGCTTTCCTTGCGGGATCTTTCTCCGGGACGTTCAGCACTATATTGTTCCAGCCGTTGGACTTGGTGAAGACACGACTGCAGAACCCGAGTCACCATGTTGTTGCGACGGCAGTCAAGTAAGTTATTTTACTTACAGTATGCATTAGATATGAAATATAACTTTCGCCGATTTTGCTTAGTTGATTCTACAATTTTGCTTTTATTTTATTTATTTATTTATTTTAATCTTTATTGTACACATACAAAAGAACATAACAATATAAAGAAATAACATCTATAAAAAGTACAAATTTTAATACACAAGCTTTCTTAATAATGTTATTACACAAACCTTTTGTTCATCCTGTTGGAACCCATTTAGACAATTTGTTGCCATGTGCCCGATAACATCTTAGCGTGGCATAATAGATTGTGTTATTAAACCGTTATGACGTATATAATCGCTCTAATTATCGCCATTCAATAATAAATCCTTAACATTGACTTTGATATTTAATTTCCTAATGTTATGTCTGCTGTATTAGAGTTCATTGAATCTTTAATGTCATTTGGCATCACGCTTATTTAATCTATTCGGGACAAGGAAATCGGTGATATATCTATGATAGTAGTAATATATTCATAAATAGTGAATTTTCCTTATTTTATCACTTGATCCTAGATTATTTCTATGAAACAGATATGTTTCAATATGTGCCTTATGAGCGTCGTATTCATTACTCCGACCTACAATAATGATCAAATTATGATATATTATAAGTTTCTCACAAAGGGCCTATAATATGGTTATTTTATCAAAATTTCGACATCCATTTCAAATCTAGAAGAGAAATTGCGACTAACAGGTCCATTTGGTCTTACAGCAGCCGAATCCAACCCGGCATGATTACTATCTTCGCGAATATTGTTCGTCAAGAGCATATAGCTGGTTTATGGCGTGGCATGGTGCCGTCCATTGCCAGGTGCGTGCCAGGAGTTGGGCTCTACTTCTCCTCGCTGCACTGGCTGAAGGCAAAGATGGGAAAGAACAAGGGCGACTTGGGACCGATGGAAGCAATCATGTTAGGAGTACTTGCGCGGACCATGAGCGGAGTTGTCCTGATACCGATGACTGTGATAAAGACTAGGTGAGTTGTTTATGACCAAGTTATAATTATAGCGGTGAAGGAAAACATAAGAAAAACCTGCATGTCATAGCGATTTGTAAAAATGTCTAACGCCAATCCGGACTAGGTCAGCGTCGTGGACTATATAGTTACGAGTGGTTAGGTAACAGTATTCTCGATTCTAGAGAAGGCCCGTGCCTTGCAGTGGGACGTATATGGCTGATAAACTATAGTTACAGGAATTTCATTGTTGCTTTGAAATGCTTTGGACAGTCCTTTATTCAATAGTACACTGCCTATGTATAATTTGATTGTGACGTTAAAGTTCGAACGATATTTGGACGACTACCAGGATCCGCTCCCCCATTTAATTATTTTATTTCCTTTTTCATTATTGTTTAGCTTCCTTAGCTCCCTCACATCTTAATTGATGATATCAAGTTAGTTGTAGTACTAGAAACTAAAATGCACTGTCAGCTTAGGCGAGAAAAAACTGGAGTCATCCTATTTTGAATCCAAGCCGGAAATCTTAGGTGATAACACATAATCTAATCTGATCAATGCATATTCACGCTAAATTACAACTCTTTAGTACCTACTTAATAAGAGACGGACATGGCGTAACTCTAAGGATGTCTTGATAAACCCTAATAGATATGTAGAAATTGACAAAAAATATTTTACCATTCCTATATGATTTAGCCTGGGGGATTCCAGATTCTCATTTTGTAGGCACGGTATACGAGTAATTATAGGATTTAATATTTGCACCACTATCAAATATAAGGAAAACCCTTTTCCTCATTGTGAGTAACCTATCAGTCCAATTAATGTATTCGAGATATCATATGATCTTTGATCTACGTCCCTTTTGCTATCGGAATAGGAAGAATTTGGAAAAATCGCGGTTGCCAACAGAATATTTCACAATACAATAACATTTTAATCTCTGTAATCAGAAGGCATGTCATTTACGTCACATCTGACGATATCGATTAATTAGTTTTAATCTTGCCGATTACGATAGTGAAGTTTTACATTTTTGTTTTTAATTAGTAAATAGAGCATTGTACTTACATGGCCAATAACGATATGCAAATTGGAGGTCGAAACGCAATGACTTTTGTAAACAATGAGGTATGCGCGTAAAAGTTCCTTTGTATATGGAGAATTTTGTAACATTTGTAAGTAGATTTTAAAATAAATTTTTAAGTTCAATGCATCCTAGAAGTTACATAGTTATAAACTCTAATACCATTTTATTAAATCCAATTTTTTTTCCAATGCTCCACTTCAGAAGTAAGACTTCTAAATTGAAGTAAGTAATCCCTTAATAAAAACTTGAATATACTATCGATTAATACCTTTTTCAGTCCTTCTCATGGCATTCCTCAGTTTTGAGGGTTGCGGCCTCCCTTGTGTATCACGACTTTCTCTCGAATGGGCTTTCTCCATTTGGTTGTCTCCGGCGGTGTGAATTTTCAGTTAGGCAGCTCATTATGTATATCTTTAAAATTTTGGAACACCTCTTTTAATATAGAATTACAAATTAACAGCCGCTGCCAATAAACAATCCCAATCCAAAATTTGCCGTTTGAGATTAACAGCTCAATCTTTTTTCTGATACTATATTGCCAATAATCAATCTCAGTAGTAAAAAAACTATGGCAACATGGTAAATGACAAATCGAAAAGTAGAAAACAATCCAGATTGACTTCAGTCTAATTTTTTCGATTGATTATTGGCATCGGCCGTAAGTTGTTATTCACAATTTAATCTATGAAAAAATAATATCGTCACTCGCTGTCATTGTCCTAAAATCGCATTAATAACGATTACGGTATCTTTGTTAACAGATACGAGTCTGGAGTGTACAAGTACAATAGTTTGGGTGGGGCTTTGAAGGCCATCTACAAAGCTGAGGGTTTACGAGGCTTGTCCTGCGGTCTTGGACCAACATTGGCCAGAGATGCTCCGTTTTCTGGCCTTTATCTCATGTTCTACACTCAGACGAAGCAGTCTGTGCCTAAAGGTAAGCAAAAAAATTTTTATTATAGTATTTCCAATTTCATTTAGATTCGTCATTAATGAGTGAATTAAAAACTGTTTTACCTAATTAAAACCGAATAAATGTTGGTTGCCTTATGTGTATGACACTGATTACCATTAAAATTATTGCTTATGCTAAAAGTAAATTTTGAGACATCGTAGGTACAACAATTTGTTAAGTTTTTAAATTAATGCTAATATTCTAATGAACGATTTTAAAAAAATATGAAAGTTCGAGATTTTTCTATTCGTATAAATTATAATTGATAAGCCAAATCTTTCCACGTGTTGCCGTTAACTGGATATTATCGCCGTAACATTAATGAAAAACAACTTACTTTGATAAATTGTAACAGATAAGTGGATATATTTGTCTTTGCAAATTATTTGTCATAATTATCTTGTTTACTCACGATTCCTTTGATAATTGTATCTAGGAAAAGGTAGACAGAAATTACAAATTTATATTTTTCTTTTCGCTATATAGGGATGGTCGGCATAATAATGTCGAGTGGGAAGAAATGATAATCCGTTTAAAACCGGCACTGTCTAAGGATTGTATAACATTTCTCATCAAGTATCTACTATGTAATAATAAATATGTAATAACTTTGACGGCTAATAAAAAAATGAAAGAAAAGAGAATGCCCATTTCACTATGAAACTTAGCACCGGTGCGAAGGTTGTTGTCCCTTTATTAAACCATATTTTTTTTTGTGTGGGGAAAAAATATTTTTTTAATAAATATAAATAATTGCTTCCCAGGCCCGGATTTCTTAGAAAAATTAACTTGAAGTTCAAAAAAATATTTTTTTTTGCCTGCGGTTCAATGAGCAACATGTAAAATGTGATGATAATTACCTTATTTTATAAAAACCTGTCGCTCGGGATAAAACTGGAAAAGTTTTAAGGACAAACCATAAAAATGCTATAATATTTTTTAAGCAGTATCGGTATCGGGATCAACGATTTTTTTATCGATACTATGAATGGGCTTTTTTTTTCACAAAATAGAACAGCAGTTTTAAAATTTAATAATAGTATCAATACGATGTGTGAATGATTTTAAAAGATAAAATGCTTGTTCATGCAGTTTCGTCCAAAAATCCTTGGATGGGAATTTGGGACATTTAGATAAGAATTTTACGGTCGTCATTCTCAATTTATTTTAAGATCATATCGTTCGATGATAACAATTATTATGTTAGCTTTACGAATGAAATCGACATCGGCGGTGTTTTATCAAGTGTCACACTAGGACGTCATTAACTATCTTTATTTTAAGTTTACAAAATATTTAAGTATATTTATTATTTTAAAATAAATTAATGTGTTTTATATAACTATTTCGAATTATTGCGCACTTTAACACGATAAATGCGGCTCAGACACACTCGTTGTTTTTTTTCAGTTGCAATATTTTTGCGGATACCAAACATTAGTAAACTACTCTTGTATTGGTGAATATTTCTTTATTTAGGCGAACGTCAACGTTTTAAATCCCAAAAAGTAATAATAATAATTAAGAATATTATTTCTTTTTCCCAGAATGGATGCAATCACCCAGTGCAGCAAGCGCCGTACATTTTACAAGCGGTATAATCGCCGGCATCCTGGCTTCGTTGGCGACCAACCCGGCCGATGTGCTCAAGACGAAGATGCAACTGTACCCTGACAAGTTCCCCAACGCTTTTAGTGCTGCCATTTATGTACATCAGGTGAGACACAATTAAAAAAATATATACCTATATGAAAAAATAAATACTAGACAGAAAAACATTAATTTTCTTAACGAAAAAATAAATATCAAAGAGACAAATATGGCATAATACTGCCTCGATGCCATAGTTATATTACAGTACGATTACAACGCCGAGGTCTCGGGTTCGAATCCCGGATCGGGAAAAATGATATTTGATTTTTCTATTAGCCCGGAGAGTATTCTATCAGTAATTAGTGTCCGATATGGCCATAGGCTCACCCCTGTCACATCAGAGAAGGAAAACAAAGCGAAATGTAGATGTCCAAGTAGAGCCTCTGCCTACCTCTTTTGGGAAAAAGGCGTGAGTTTATGTATGTATGCAAAAATATTATTTTTCGTCATTTAAAGTGATGAAGTTAACGGACGACCCTGATATAATATATATTGTCATTAATAATTTAAAAATATTGTCAATCTCGAAAGCTATTATTTATACCTACTTAAAAAGATATTGCTAGGCACTGTTGAAATATAATTATATCACAATTTTTTATGGTAATTATATTTGGTCAAGCAATTTACAGATAAAATATAAATAACTCAATTAATTGGTCGAATACGTAAAAATTGTGCGCTGTATAATCTCTAATTAAGTCGAAAATGCACGATTATTTACACTTTTTTTTTTAAATTAAGCATTAATTTTACTACGCCGCAAAATGTCTCGATAATGCAATACCAAACGTAAATAATCGTAATTGTTATAGTAAGTTACGATAATTGTTTCGTCTAATTAAAAATCTTAAGGGGGTGCCAATTATAGCTAACATGCGCAATAATATTGTTATCTGGATCACGATATAATTGTGTGTTCCTTTCTACGGGTCAAATTGTCAACTTACTTAATACTCCGACCATTGATTGTTAATTATCTGGGGCGTAACGAAAGTCCACAGTAAATAAATACATACTCGTATTGATATTGGATATCACGTATTGACTTTTCGGCCCCAATGCTTACATTCCGGAAAAAATGTTAGTGTGTTTTTAGCAGACTTTCCTATTATTATTAGTAAAGAAAAATCCTTAATATTACACATTTATCGTGGTGTAGGTATTAAACCTGTTGTCCTTTGTTTCTTAGCCCATTAAGCGTATTGTATTAATGTGCTCCATAGAGGCTATCAGACTGGAGTTAGCAAATCGTGTAAAATAGACAACATGTGGCTCTTAAAAATAGAGGCTCTAATAACAAATTTTGTAATTCTTAAGCATGTTAAATAAATGAATAATATATATAGTATAAAATATCTTAAATGATATACACTTTTTTGTAATTTTTTTACAGAATTTTAAAATGTTTTTGGTTTTTTGTTTCAGACCTATGGCATTAGGGGCTACTTCAAGGGAGCTGTACCAAGGATGCTTCGCAGAACGTTGATGGCGGCCATGGCGTGGACAGTTTTCGAAGAAATCACTCGATCTATTGGCTTAAAATGAAATTTCGAATATTTTGATATTATGTTTTGATATATTACCTTATGTACACTATGAGTGTAATTGTGGTGCTGTAAAGTTGGTTTAAAGTTCCTTAAACGTTTCTTTTCATATTTAAACGCTTTAATCTTAGATCTTCTTCTTTTAAATCGTTCTTGTATGTAGGATATTCTTTTTATGTGTTTGTTTTGTCCTCTATAAAGCCAATAGGTTGCGGCGTATCATATATGCGAAATATTTTTATATATTAGAATTAGGGAGTTATTGTTAAACAATGTAATATGAATATATTGCTAATAAAGGCTTTTTTCTTTAATAACTGTTTCTGTTAAAGATAACTACATATTCCAACTGACTACTAAAAGACTATCTGAAATAATTCTTGGTGAATAGCAGGCCAAGCATTTGTGTCAACATAACTGGATGTTATTGATATGCTACATACCTATGTATATCAACAAGATGTCATTGTGTCCCAAACAATATATTGGTCAGTGGAATTTCATATACAGTGGTCTTTCCCAATAATAGGTGAGGACCATATCCATCCATATCAGTTCAGGGCAACAGTGTTAAAGAATCTCACGTATTTACCTACGAACCCGTTTTTTTAAGTTAATGAATGTTATTTTACAAAATAAAACACAAAATTGATCTGACATAATTTACATATGTACACAATAATCTACATTGATTTATCACTTCTCTCTCTCATATAAACTCGATGCCTTCATACTTTAGGTTCTCAACAAATGTATCGGGCAGTAATACTGTCCCGTCAGTTCTAAATGCACTGATGTAAGTGGCAGTAGCTCCTTCAAACTCCGTGGTCTTTAACGCTACAATAGCCTCGTCATTCGATCCAGGTATAAACTTGAATGATGAGAAGCCATGCTTCGGTGAATGTTTTGTTATCTGTAACAAATATCATTATGTTTTAAAGATATAATGATAAAATATATGTGTAATAAAGCAACCATTTGATAGTGTAATAAGGCTCCCATTTGATAACATTTTTTTTCTACTTAAAGAATTTATTGCTATGGTTATTGGTCATTTGATATTAAAACTTTAACTTATAGGGTAAAATGAAAAAAATCATTTTAACAATAGCTCCTAGACTAAACAGGGACGGGTCAAAAAACAATATTAAAATGTATATATTTATCCACGCATTCTTCCAAGCTATATAAAAACATTAAATGCAAATAAATCGTTGGTCTACGCCTATAATTGAAACTATCGCAAAGATGTGTCGTGTATAACTATTATGAGTGTAATGTAAGCTGTTTGATATTCTGTCACGACTCATGTACACGCAGAACATTGGAAAAGAAACGATAATATTGTCACCAAGCATTTCATTGTGCGTTATGGTAATTTCTACTGATACTATCGCGCTATTATTACGGCCACCATTATAAAGTAGTTTAAAAGAGAGCTGCATGCACAAAATAATAACAATATTTCAACATTTTTGTCTATCTTGTTTTGTCCACTGCATACTAAAGGCATTTTTTAGTTTTTTCCATCTTTGACTTTTCAATGTTTCTTAAAATAGCTTGAACTTATATCGTTTTATTTATTTATAATACATAATTGTTAAAAAAATATAGGTACCTACAGCTTATTGCATTATACTGATACTCAAATAAAATATTCCTTAACATTTTTCACGAAAGCAAAGTATTATTTCTTTAAGTCATCTTACAACGGAATAATATTACTGATCGTAACTAAGCCCTAAAGTATTGCGTGACCGGCATTTCTCTTATAAATGTATTTTTAAAGCGAAAAACATTGCAATTTAGTTTTTAATGTTCAGTTAAAGTTATACATGTTTTATTATATTTCAAACAGAATGAGATGATGGCCCATTATTTTGTGATATGGTTTTTATTTGACATTTTAAAACATAACTATTTCCAATTAAAATTCTCTAATACTCTACAGATTATAACATTGAATAGTATACATTTCAATTTACATTGAATTTGAAAATGCAAGTATCTTTTGTTTTTTTTTTTTTTTTTTTGTTAAATGGATTCTGTTAGTGAAATGTCCCACTTTAACTCCCAACATGTATCATTTCATTGGTGTAATTCCTACCAGAATATCTAGGTATTTAAACTTTTTCTTTAATTCTAATCCTGCTCATGGATACGACCATCTACACAGACGCAATAGGTAATTTAACTAACACAATTAACTATTAATTGTATTGTATTTTAGGACCAAAAAGTCATCAGACTAAAAATTTGTGTGATATATAGGTGTGTGAGTAATAATATAAATATGAATGCTCACCTCAACAGCCTTAATATATTTGAAATTGGAGTCAGCTGTTATTAAATAATTGCATCCCATAACTTCGTCTTTTGTTTCATTATAATATTCCCGACTGCATCTCCGTGGTAGAAAATGCCACAATTGTTTATGTGAGGACCATACTCCGGACTCATGGATCATGTAGCCAGGCCATTTGATGCCAATGGAGCTTCTTACCGCTTTATATTGGTTCACCCATGTTAAATGCTGTACCTGCAATGTTTAAACAAATGGTGTCATAAAATATTATTGGTTTTAGTGAAATGTTTTGTTCTGTATTTGTTACCATGTTGTTAATGTTATTCATTATTCACATGAATCTCATTAAAATTCATTTACGTATTGTAAGTACAGATAACAAATATTTGAATGCCTTTTACAAGCACAATAAATGTAACATCCTTATACATCAATGTAATGTAATTTTCAATTAAATTATTTGTTTTATGTAAAACATCTAGTCATATTTTATTCTTAAATAGGTATAAAATTTACCTCGCCATGTAAATTGATTGCTTTCACCCACATAGGGTCAAAGTTTTCAAACTCGCCACTGGCAGTAGTCCATTCTTTGCCCATGGATCCTACATACAGAATTTCATCTTTGACAGTTGCCCATTCTGACTTGAAACCTTTCTCCACATGTCCATTACCATCTGTCAATATCACCCATGGCACCATTTTGTTGTCAACAATTTCAAACACCTGAAAACATATACGTGCAAATTTAATACCATATTATAAATACAATATTTATATGCTTGATATTGCTAATAAGGTTCTGTTACAAATATTAAATTACTATTATGTAGAAACCAATTAATTTAATAATCCATTATCAGATAGTTATCAGATTTTGTAATGGTGTCAAGTACATAATATAATGGAACCACATTCCAATTACATACACATAATTAATTGTAGGATTGATACATATTTCCCAAACATGTAAATTAAAATACACGAAGATCAAATACAGATCTTGTATTGTTTTTGGAATAGAATTATACATTTGTATTTGTCTGAGAACCTGAATGTGTTGGAAGACATAAACAGAGTGTAAAAGCATAATTTAAATTTCTCATATTAATTAATGTTATTATTGCAACATCAGCTCATTAGTATAAACACTCAACAAGGAGATATTTACAGTACAGGTAAATATAAAACACTCACCATGCCGGATCGATCATCAAATGTAAGCAGTCTGCCATCATACACAATCAACTCGGATAACTCCATGCCTCTTCCTTTGTGAGAGTATGTGGAAGTCAACATAGTAGCTGGTTGAGTATCCCAAGTTACCGATACACGATTCTTTACATGGTTGTAACTCAAAAATCCCTTCTTTAAATAACTATAATACGTATGCTTGGTTTTAGTACTCTTCGAATTCTTGTCTAAATCGGCCACAATACCAATACGGAATGTTACTAAATCTTCAGAGAGAACAGGCCTTGTTAGCGGATAGGTGTTGTTGTATTGGCGGGTTGTAGGGATCCACAAAGCAGCAGTGTTGAGATGTGTGGATGGCCACCAGCTATAATAGAACAACACTAGGAGGCATACACCCAAAACTATGACTACTAACATAAACTGAGGTTGTATTCTTACGGCGTTGCCGACCCTGTACGTGGTGGGTGTGCGCAGAGCCTTACGCCAGTCCCGGAATGTGCCTCTCATTTTGCCTTCCTCTTCCAGAAAGTCGTACATAATATTTTATTTCATTATAACACTCATTGACTTTTTATGACTAGCGACCATTAACTTAAATGTAAATGTTGCTCTTCTTAAATCAATGCTAGTATCTTATAAATTAATATTGCTAAGTAAGGCTAGAAAATAGGTATAATTGCACTAAATGTTATATTTTAATTCAATATTTTCGAAAATATCCACCCAATTATTGCTTTCGTATCGTGTTTTGTTAATAGCACTGTTTTCTTAGACAACAATTTTCAATTGTGATAAATGAGTTCGCGGAATATATTTCATTTTGAAATTTATCTGAAATTGGTATCACATTGTTTTTTGTCCACTTTTGGAAATTTATAAAAATATGACATACACGCGTCACGCACATAAGATGTGTTTGACTTTGACAATTGACATTGACGTATTTTTTTTATGCATACTTTTTAGCTAGGCAAAGACAAAACTTTACATTCTAATGTTTAATTTTAAACAATATCTTTGTAATTTTTGTAAATGTATAAATTAGTGAAATATATTGGGTTTTACCTTAATTCGTTGTAGTATTATATTCTTCTTTTGCATGACCTCTCAAGAGCAATGCTCAATAAAATAACCCTAATGCCTATAATCATAATCACGAACTATTTTTAGTACTTTTAATATCAATTTACTTTGTAAATATTTTAACACTAATAATTTATCAAAAACAGAATATATTATTTAAAATTAATTTTAATTATAATAAAACCGGAAAAGAAATACGCTACGTTTAGTTGAAATTACCGCGCGAAAGCACACTGTAACACTGAGCAGTGAGTAGTTGGAGATGTGCAATGTGTGAACTCTATTTACTAGCTCGAATTGTGCCTAATTCGCGTGAACTCAAGTTTGAAAATCGCGGTAGACGAACGCATTAAGCGAAAGATAGAGCGCGCCTTTCGTTCGTTGGGTGCGCGCTTTACTTCACTGGGTCCGAAGAAGCCAATGGCTTAACACTTAACAGTTCATACATTGTTTTTTTTTTTTTCATTTTGGAGAGGTTTTTCCATGTTCCAGTAGATGTCGCTGTTCTCAAGAACTTTGCTTTATCCCTAGATCTAATATTCTTTGTTTTCACCATGATACTTCGACTGAAACTTTGGACACCGATTCGCTTAACAATTTTCCCTTCGTGGACTTAGAAACCAACAGCTAAATTGTTATTTGAACACCCACCTATGCTTAAAACATTAGTACTATTTTCCCTAAAATAATTTCCAATAGCCTACTCAATTGAAAATGTCTGGTTTTGGAAATTACTGCGGAAAAATAATTAGAAATTAATAAAATCAGAATATTGTAGAATTTTGTTTCTTTGTAACGTCATACACCGACAGAGGGCGCTAATGCCCTTAAGCATTATCGGACTGTTGGCTCTATCTCATAGGGTATAGTAATACACTGGGTACTCTATCTTCATATAAACAATAATGTACTCTGTGTACGAAGCTCTTGGTATTTAAGCTTTATGCTGTAAGCATATTTATTTTAGTATTGAAAAATCCACAGCCCTTAATACTAATATAATACAAGTGGTGTGCTTATCTTACTGCCAATAACTGATTTAAATTTTAAAAATACTAACACGAGGAGGGAGGTAGTTCTACTCCTAACTGGATAATATAAAGGGGAGACCCAAAGAGTAGAATAATACTCTATGAAAGGGAGACCAGACAAAATTGATACATGGAATATTGGTCTTCATCTATTAACACCGACGTTATTGCAACTGCTATTAAATGACTATTAAGTAGTAATGGCAATTGTTGCTATTTCAAAATAACTTCACCATATTGTGAATTTGCAAGTCGTAGCATGTTAAACATAGCTGCTATTACTAACTACTTAAAAATGTATTTGATATAAGCTTCATTATGCGACTTACTGAGCAAACCAGCATTTACTGAACACTCGCTCAGGTAACTTTTTGTTTGTCCAAATTAGATACATTTTTTATGTTGTAAAACAAATATCTATACGTCTATTTCATTGTTTAAGTATGTTTGTCTGGTATTTTTTATATGAGGAATGTATTACCAAAACAATACCAGTAATCTCTATTGATTGGTAAAATATAATTAGTTTCAGATATCTGATATGGTTATTTGTTTATGATACCCATAGGGCGCTAGGCCTGCAGTAGCAAGCCAAATAAATAAATCAAAATCAGAAATCAAATCAGAAGTATATGACAAATAAATCAATTTGCTTAATTTATTACTAATTAATCATCAGGTAATGAGCACAACTAAGTATTAAAGAAACAACTTGTTATTTTCGTCACTACATTTTAACTCAAAGATTTCAACTATGCCGATTATAACAAACACATGACCAGACCCCAAAAAAGAATAGAAAGTAGGTATTATAAAAAAAAACTGAGTTATAATAATAGGTATCTAATTTGTGAGAGGCCGCCTAGGTAGGTACCACCGCAATGTCTATTTCTCCCGCCAAATAGCAGTGTAAATACACGGTTGTATTTCTATGTATTCGAGACTTAGCATCTTATGTCTCAGGATGGCGAGCGCAGTGGAGTCGCTTTGTAATAGGGAATATGCACGAGACTCCAAAATAAGTCAAATATTTTTTATTGTAATCTTTATTGATATAGAAATATATCAATAAGATATTTTTTTAAATTCATCAACTCTAAACCGGTAAAAAAAATACTTAAAAAATGACATTTCAAAATTGCCGCGCAATTTTTTCGAAACGTTTGAAAAGGAAAGTGACGACAGAGTACACTATCTTATGAAGTTTTAGCTTGTTGGGTGTATTGTTTTACGTTTGTTTAAGAGTTATTTTGTGTTTTCGTTGTATTAAAAAAAATTGATTATTTTGTGACGAAATACAGTTATGTAGCAATTAATAAAAGAAACTTAATCCAAGTACTACGTTGCTAACATATTAGACTCTGACGTCACAGCGAGGTCGCGCCATAATGGCGTTTAAATGCTTCGAAACTGATAGCAGTTTTTATTATTTTTTTGTACTTTTTTGATTGATATTTATAAAGCCTTATATTTTTTTCTGGTAATGTAATAACATACAGAATCGATTAAAAATATAAAAAAATGGCATGCATATTCCCTATTTAAGGTATTGTTTGGTTTTGCTACTGTTTATGAGCGGTCGTATCGCTTACCAACAGGCGAACAGTATGTAAAATTTACTCTGAGAACAGCATGCTTGTCTCGCTATTCATAACAATTAAAGAAAACGCTGGTAGTCCAATTTACGAGTATATAGGTATAGTTTTTTTTTTTTTTTAAACTGGCCTGGCATATTGGCTGCATTGCACCTGATGGAAAGTGCCAATGCCGCCCAGGCAGAGTATCCATTGGTATCGGACGGCAGTCCCATGCCAATGGAAACAATTATGCCGGCCTGCTAAGGTGCCTCTTCACACCGCGGCGGAAGGACCCAGGATTGTAGGAAGGAGGGAACACGTGCGCCGGCAAACAATTCCACAGCCTGACGGTGAGGCACAAAAACGAATTCGAGAACCGTTTGGTTCGCGCCGGGATGGTGTGGACCGTCAAGCTTCAAGTCAAGTTACGTAAAATCGGGCATCAAAATTGGTATTGTAGGTAAAAACCGGCGAAAAGTTACTTTGGGTGTTTTTTGGCAGCATTGACTTGCTACAACTAAAACCAGATGGCAAAGCGCTGCAAGCAAAGGTTAAGTAGAGATGCTTCATGCTACACACGATGTAAGCGCAACTATAGTCAGAGTTCCAACATAAACAGACTGGTTCAAAATGATTTATATGCGTTAAACAGCACTGAGCATATCATTGTAGAAAACATTTTTTTTTTCACGAAATGAATGGCATATTTAAAATCATCTTATTAGTTTCAAAACATGATAACGATGTATTATGTATTTCTTCGCCGTAAAATATTATGTCTAATATTAGATAGTCACGAAATAAATACGCAGATTTATTGAAACGGAAAAAATACTTTAGTAATCGCTTTGTAGTGGGCATAATGTGCTCACACGATTCTGTACACAAAAAATGTTACTTAACTTTCACTGAATGAAGAAATTCAAAAGTGATTACTCTCACGGACGGACATCCTGTACAAAAAACGTAATTGAAATAAAATTAAAGAGAAACATTTTGTAGTCTGGAGATGTGATACATATTTTTTCTTTTTTCACTTTGCACATCCAGCAATAGCTCACATATTATTTATTATTCGTAGACTCTCACTCGTTCTGACTGTTTAAATCGAAATCAACGTTTGCAGAATTTATCAATTGAGCTGAATAACACGTCCTTTTTGCGTCAAATGTCCAACACAAAGACAAAATCTGGGTGGCTAGTTGAAATGAAATTGGCTTTCCAATATCCTATTACACGATCAAGCAGGTTATCTCTGAAATCGAATCATTGTGACCTGAATTACAAGTGTGAAGTTTGTCGGGTTGGGATTTTACTATTTGGTAACAATTACGACTGCTGCCTAGCCTGCCTGTATAAGGTGTTATGCCATCCCCATTCTTTTAAGTCTCCTTAGATATTGGGGTACAGAAAAGGGATGTAAATATCGAATCAAAAACAGGCTAGGTACTTCTCTAGGCTTTAAACTCTTTGTTTACAAAAGTTTCCTATCCAATCGTTTGAGCTTAAGATGGGCTTAAGTAATAAATTAGACACTTAATATTTATCTACTTGTATTTATATAATTAGTGTGGATATGCAATGTGGTTACAATAGACGTATATATTTAGACGACGTCGACGAATATGTTGGATATATCCAAGTGGTAACTATTTCATAAATTACATCAAGAAAAACCTAATTTTCGGCGCATTAGACCTTGTTACTCTCTATGGTCTTTAGCGCTAAAAAGGTTGTATTCATTTCTAATACTTGTCAAGTGGCATTACATCATTTTCACAGCAGAATAGAAAATGCAAGGTGTATTCACAAATGTACTGTGGTACATAGAGTTTTTTGCCTTTGCAGCAACTTTGATAGCTTTCTTCATATTCTTTTTGTACCTGGCGGATCTAAATACCATGTCATACAACATTAGATTTGATATGAGGAAGAAGTAAGTGAGATTTAAAAGCAACCTTTAAAGACAATTACGGCGTTTTTACAGTCATTTTTTGTGTGGCTCAGATTGCCGAGTTACATGATATCAAAATGTTCGAAATTACTATATTGCACCTCACCACGATTGCATTTTAATCCAAAATGATTGTTACGACCAACTAGAAATAGCCTTTCACCTATGTCGCCTTTGGGGATTATAATTTGGTTCGGGACGTATAGAAAATAAATGCATTAGTAAAATTAGACATAATTTGAGTTGACAATTATATTCAATTGAGTGATGTATTATGGTGACTTCGTTGATGAATAAACTGAAACTCCCTTGTGTCGCTACTAACAGGGTAGGTGTAGAAATTCTTAGTAGGGCTTATGTTCTGCAATGGAATTTCTGTGGCTGAAATAGATAATTTATTATACCTAGGTACTGCTCGACAAAATTAAACCACTGTTCATAGATGCTAATACTCGCAATATGGATTCAGACATCATTCATTGTATTAACAAATTCGGTGACCTTCAATTCCGTGGAAATAAATATAAAATTCACATTTAGACCTCTCCAAGGCAAATTTTATCGTTAAATACTCCCATGGGATTATTTATTTTTTTAATCCGATTAGTTGCGGTTTCATATTGTTTTTAGCGCAATGCAACTGCGTTGCTGTCTAGTCCTAGTCACCTTGCGTATCATGCATTTGAATTGCACCAAAAAGAAAATTGTATTCACTAAGTTAAGTTTACTGGTCTCATATGTGAGAGGCCATCTGGGTGGGTACCACCGCAGTGTCTATTTCTCCCGTCAAACAGCAGTGTAAACGCACTGTTGTGTTTCGGGTTGAAGGGCATTGTAGCCAGAGTAACTACTGGACATATTGAGTTTTAACATCTTATGTCTCAGGATGGCGAGCGCAGTGGAATGCCAAACATTGCTTTGTAATTCAAGGTGTTGTTTGGTTTTGCTACTGTTCATGAGCGGTCGTATTGCTTACCATCAGGCGAACGGCATGCTCGTCTCGCCATTCATAGCAAAAAAAAAAAGTGTAACTTGTTTTAGGACTTAAAAAAATCACAGTCCATGTTGTCAATAGAGCTTGCGTCGTTTCTTCACAGCTGCAACATGTTCCGATTTCCGAAGATGGATGGACCTTTAATTGACGATCTAAAATAATTGAATTAACTACCATTAATTGTTATGGTTGATTGCCTCTAGGGCGCAGTTGGTCCGTGGTATATTCCTCGTCCTTGGATTTTGTGAACCAAAAAACCTCATGTAATTTACGATACAAAAACTTCAAAGGTGCTCTGTGGCGCAGATGGTTAGACGCCGGCTGCGAAACGTGAGGCCTGCGGGTTCGATCCCTGCACCGAGATAAATGTTTGTGTGATCTACAGGTATTTGTTTCGGGTCTGGGTTTTGTGAGAACGAAAAGTCTTTCGTAGTTTGATACCACCGACACAAGACTCGATCTTAGTATGGGGTCAGGACTATGTATGTGACTGTTGGGATAAACACATAAATAAATACTTAGGTGTTTATTATTTGTGGGCAGTGCAGTGCCGTGTAGTTTCTACTTAATAACTATACATTTTGAGTGGTGTTGAGCTTTTTATAAGCAGGCGTGATCGAATCTCATTTTTGCGAATAAAATTAATTTTGTCTTAATCCTTTGGCATTTCTCGCATACCATACTGTACTGTATTATCAACCTAAAATTACTCGCCTTACTCTTCAAGTCATAATAAACAATGAAATAATGTTTCAGGTATATAGCAGACGGCACTTGGCTACTACAAAATTGATTCAACAGAAGTTAAGAAAAAAATTATAATGTAAGTGCATGTTATTATTTTTAGTATTTGTCGCCAACATCGCATAAAAATTTTACGAGCCAATTGTATGACGTTCCCAGAAATACTATGTGTCTTTATTCTTTTAGGGTTCATTCAGTTACAAGACAACGCAGAACTTTCATTGTGTGTATTCAATATTTGCAAAATTTATTAAAACTACATTTCTCTCTTTATTTTAGTATTTTTAGAAAGTATAGAATCATCGTACGCATTAGGAGTTTATCTTATAATATCTGGTCACCGTAGTTGTTGAATTCCTATAATACGTAAGCATCGATATCAATGTAATGTACGTAAGTATGTCCCTCGTCTTGAAAATGGAAGGAATTGGTGGCAGGTAAAATGTAAGGAATTACCAAACAAGCCTTCGGAAATTTCACAAGTGTTTTTTTATTAAGATGAGTTGAGCAAATGATTTGATAACTTTATAAGTGAATCTATGGAATGGATATAATATTAAATAACGAATTCTTTTGTACAAAATATATTTTGTTTATATATCATGCCGTATAACGTTTAAGTTAAATTAAAATATGGAATGAATAGTTTCACTATTAAAGCTTAATCGCACTTTAGCGTTTTTGAGATACATTGCAACTTATGCGTTTTAATAATCAAGTAAACTAAAATGATAACGCCTTTACAATATGATATTTTGTACTCAATTGAAATGTTTACGACATCGCTCTATTATGTATTTGTATTAAAAAGATTTTATTATTTTTATTACTATACGTGAGATTCACATCACACGATGTGTTTTAATGTTTTTTCATTATATCCTCTATGATTCCTAAATACTACATCAATGAATTCTACTTCCACTCATATTTCAGAATACAAAATGCTCCAAGCAAGTCGAAGGCTGCCATTCCGGAACCGAACCAAAGACCAGTGTGTTGTGACCTGGGCTGCATTTGGTTCTGTCGGTTATTCTGCAGTATACTAACTATCGCTGTATGTTACTACTTCGCATATGCTCTGATAAAGGACACGAAGTTGAAGTTCGGAATGTTTGTACCGTAGCTTTTGTATTATATAAAAATATTTTCTATGATAATTTTAATAATTGAAAATGTTGTTTTATTTAGTACGTTATATAACATTTTAATTCATAAGGTTAGTTTTAATTTTTTTTATCGTTTAAGTCATGTCCAGTATTTTTTTTTTAGAATTTTATTTATTTAATAAACAAAAACTTAGGTCTAATTACACATAATATACCCTACAAAACCACCTAGGTGGTTTGATTGTAGGTCGATAAATAACAGAATACATTTTACTTTAGTAATAGTAATCATGGTACATAAAATACGTGTTTTTGTATTGCATAATATAATCAAATATCTGGCGAATCATGGTGATCAAACTATGAAATTATACGAATCTGGAGGAATTAAATAAATCAAATTCTAGTTTACAAGTTACAACTGTCTTCATTGGTAAGTTAACATATTGATTCGAACAAAAATAAGTGTAGGATAAAAACATTGAATATTTCAAGCTAGCATCAAGGGCTTGAAAACTGTTAACATTCATAATAATCCTGCAAAACTTGAACATACCCGTTAGACGATTCAAAGGAATTTCACTCACTTTTCTGGTTTTTATAAATACCTTGCTTTTCCCATGTTCCTTACCAGAAAACGGCTTAATACGAGCCTTGTGAGTTGTCAGCTTGTTCGCTTATTCAGGTTAGAACGCCCTGGGCAATCTGTAACTCTAGAATGCCGTCAATAGTACAAATGAGATTCTATCGAACAGTTGATAAGCTGTTAGTTAAGTTAATAGAAACAAACGGGGTCCAATTGAAAGTGAAGAATCAATGAACGGATGCCAAATAATGATATCTGATGCTTGTTTTGAGATCATCCGAGTAGTGATTGTCGTCGGCGCTAATGATTGATTCGTGTCTGCAAATCATTTTGCCAGGCTACAATACAGTAAGATTTTCGCGATAGGATTGTTAATTACCTTTTTGATTGGTTTCTATTGCTGAACTAGTTTTAATAAATGTGGTTGAATTCCATTTCTAATGATATTAGTGTTTGGGGTTTGATTCATACAGATAGGTAGAAAAAATGTCCTGTTACCTGCATTATTTTCTATTTTATGTCACGCACAAATTAAATAAATATTGATTAGTGAGATAGATTGCAACGCGCACGAACTCTCTGGTAAAATCTTGTTGATTATTATTAATGATAAGAAGAGATAAGAACCAATTCATCGATCATTCCTCTTAAACGTTTTCATGTCATAACGTGTAGTCCATAATAATTTAGACAAGAGAAATTTTAGAAATCATTTCGACTGTCAATTGTCGTGCCGAGAGGAAATTATGCGTAGCTCAATTATTTGGAATTTTACCCAAAATCCACGGTTTGGTTTGCACGTAGGCGCTATTCGAATGCATTGTTTTAGTCTTGTTTGTTCGTCAAATGGAAGGCTCCAAGACATTCGTTTGCTCAAACAGGGGCTAAGTAAAAAAGGTCGGATGCATGAGTTGACCTAGTTTTAGGTAATGGATGGGTCAATAGTGACCAAAGTTAGGGAGTTGAATATGGTGTTAAGGGAATAAAGACTGTGGGAGGAACATTGTACAAATAAAAGAAGAATTGTGAATTATTAGAAGGTATCAAAATTAGTGATGATAATCAAAATTATTTTAGAATTATTTAATTATTTGCAAGTAAGAATTGCAAGCAAGAAATTATTTACAAGTCGACAGGACCTAGATTATTAAAAATAAAACAATGATTGCCGGCCTAAAAAAAGGCCTAAAATTTATTTATTTATTTATTTATTTCCTGATGTTATAACGTTTTCACAAAAATATTTATGCATACATAATTTAAACATAACGTTTCCTTAAGCCCGTAATTTTATGCATAAATTATAATCCTACATAAATAATAACTGCATGTGTGCATTATTCGGCTAATGTTTAGCGTCATGCCCAGCGCCCACAGTTATAATGATTGTTAGCAAAACATCTATACTAATATTATACAGAGGAAAGATTTAGTTGTTAACACATAAAAGGCTCTGAAACTATTGGACTGATTAGAAAATATCTTTCATCATTAGAATCCTATCCCTGATGAACATGGGCGATGGAATATTTCCAAAAAATTGTATCTCTACCCGCTATTTGTTATAAATTCACTTTTATTCGCCATTCTCTTTTAGATATTCATATATCAATGATATAATTACCCGATTAAGTATTAAAGTTATGAGTTTATTGAGTTGTAAAACGTTTAATATTGCTGCTTCTTTAGAGTACTGGAAGGTTTTTGCCTCTGTTAACTATGCTTCCTTTCTTGTCCGATCTGAAATGATACAAATTAATACTTTATTTTATGTCTATCCCTCTTTTTTGTAGTTTGATATTATCTGTGCAGTGTCTTTAATTGCATGTGGTGTTATAGAATTTAGTATTTTTATGTGGCCTGCCAATATTTATTTACCTTTAAAATTATTCTAGTTGCCCCCGACTCATTTAATCAATTCAATCGGTATGTTCAAAGTATTGTATATCACACAGTAATTTTGAATTGAATACTGTGTGATATGAACATAATATTAGCATTAATTAATTATTTAACTTACATGTTTGTAAAAATTGGAAAAAAAAACAAGTATTTTTTTTCCGTTGGCTATATTTAGTGTAAGTACTTGGTATTATTAATACGAAATGGTGTGAAAAGCAATGGTGGTATCATTTTGACACGAACTTTGAGAACTGTTCTATTGTTAATGTAATGTAACAATAAGTATCATTAACAATTGCTGTTTCATTTCCCTGGATATGTCAGATATCGGAGTAATTAACGAGGGCTTTTCGTTATACATTGCATGCTATCGTTGAATCATTTCCACGAATATCTTGTATAGATTTTTAAACAGATTAAGTGATTAAATGCTAGTGATATGAAAGCAAAAGACTTACATCCTGAAGTATTACAAATTGCGTGTTTTCCGTGTCAGAGTAATTATGAAAATCCTTCATGATTACCAATATCCGTAACTTATATTGCAAATGCATGTAATGTCATCATTATATTTATTTTATAATTTATCAAACAAGCTGGTTAAACGACAGTGCTCATTTTAATTAAAGATGTTAATCAAAGGGTAATTAGCTGAGTTTTCTGTTAGTGCGTTTTCTTCGTGTGAAATTTGCCATGGTTTTATAGTATTTTCGCCTCTGTGAATTCACAAGATCAGAACGATTAGATCGGCTGAGAACTGGAGTGTGGCTGTCGGGTGCAGATTGCGGGCTACCAACACTTTCCACTTGGAATCGGTTTGTTTATTATATCTTAATTGCAAATTAAAGGTACGGTAGTTAAGATTACGGTTAGATGCCTTTTTTAAATACTAAGTAATAGCGGTATTATCAGTCTTTATTTTACCAGAGAAAAAGAGAGACAGATACTCCTATAAATAGACGATAGAATGTTCTTTATGCTGTTCTGACGACACTGTTATTGACTGTATTGTTACTAAACTTCAAGCTGGGTTTTAATAATTTGATCAGAAATAAAATATTATGGTTTTGTTTTAAACACTACATTAAATAAGATCTTTGAAGAAGCAGTGAGACATAATTTTGACTGAATTATTATTAATGTAAGTACGAAGAATAATAACTGCCTATGAAGTGAATCACAACTTATTACAATCCAAAGGGCCTACTACAGAAGAAAACATGCGTTGCCAAAAACTAGAGCCCCTTAAAACCTTATTCTTCAAATAACCGTATTCATGATACAAAAATTATGCAGATTGTGTAAAATAATTGGTCGTACTCGTCCAGAATGTGGGTAGCCAATTATTTTCGTATTCGTTTCAGCGTTAAAATTTGTTCACGCTTATTTTCTGTCACGAATGCGTGTGTATGGCTTTTTGTTTTATGTTTGGAGTGATGGTTTTTATTATTTTCTTTTCTTTTCTAAAAAAACTTATAGACATCGTGAAGAGTCGTGTAGATATTATACGCGACTTTACCTTATGCGCTTCGTTGCTGTATATTCATTATGAATAGATATACAAGTTTTATCAGTTTTTCATTTTTGTCTTTTTTTCATATTTGCGTGTCTTAATGAGAAAAAAGCGGTTTATATATTGGATACTTATTGTGTCTCTATTATTTAAGTTGCGTTGTATCTTGCATTTAATTTGTTACAGTCAATATCTCAGGATGGTAAATATGTTTAATCAATGTAGAGTTTAAGACAGACGAGGAAAGGAATAAAGGAAAAGCGAGAATTTTAAAGTATTTTTTTAAGATCTATTTAAATACATTTTTGCAGGAAATTAACTCAAAATATACCGATTGCTTTCCTGAAACGTGACAGCAATGTAAAATGCAATATTGATTTTAATAAAAACGTTGCTGTCTCGGAACTGTCTAAAATTGATAGAAAGGCTAACAGCTCGTTTTTTTACTACTGATGATATTCAGTTCTCTTCATTACACTTTAGTTCGCCTTTCATTCAATGCAATTTTGTGAATTACAATTGATTCTTATCACGCGCCATTGTGTTTTACCATAATTTTATTTTTACAAGAGCAATTTAATTTCAATAAAGAGCCAATTTTGTTTATTATTTTTGACTCGTTGTTCAACATTTTATGCAAATTTTGCACGGACTTTTTATCAATACATTTAATATCATGAATGCGAAAGTGTTTTGTCAGTTTTTGTTTTTGAATTGCATTCAGTTGGATGGATTGAAAAGAATTGTGTCGGTCGGTACTGAGAAGATCTCTTAAAATTTTGACCGAAATTGGCCACAAAATGTTGAAAATATTGAAAAATATTGCGTTTGACGGTGTAAATACTGGTCTACTTATTTCCAAAAAGAAAAAAATTGACTATTGCAAATATTCTGCAATGAGCTGCCTCAAGAATTTTGCTGCATGGGCCTATGTATTTTATGATGACTCCTCATTTTCTAATGCTATTTTTAGCTTGTATGTTTCAAGTATTGCCGCTGTGCAAATTTACCGACCATTGTTTTATCGCGAAAAATTGTCATTCTTTAAGAGTTGGTGTCCGACAAAGAGTAGCCTCTATGTAAATAAAGGACATGTAAGCAATTAAAGTAAACAATGTTTCCTTTACACTCGGGTATTGTGTGAAGGACATTGACTTATGGAATGAAGTTGGTATTCCCAGTAGATTAATTTTTCCAACTTATTTTTGCAACCTCGAACTTAAATGAGTTTGTGTTTGTGTTTGCTTTAAGTGATTGCCAACAAGAATACTTTTTCCAAAATTTTGTTCATTGTCATGAGTCACAGAAACATTTGTCACTCTGCGGGATGGATCTTGCGACTCTCCTTTCAGTCAGTCAGTCAGTTAAAAGGCTTTTTAATTAATTTAATCACGGAGGCTGTATTCAGATTTTAATATTAATGCACTGAATAAAATTCCAAACCTAGCTAAGCCGATCAGATGAGCTTACTAGAGAAATAACAAGGAACAAACAACAGGAACACCATCAATAGATTCAAAGAGGTCACAGCAAAATCAAACGAAGGGAAAACATCAAAAGATGTATTTAGGTCGATGCTGATTGAAGGACAATACACACAGTTTTTGATTACATCTTCTAAGCTACCAGTATAAACCGTTACTTTGTACCAGTGTCACGTATATCTGGACAAGCATTGGCATAAATTAATACTCGTAATTTTATATTAACAATATACAGGGTATATCAAGACTGGGGGGCAAATAACTTAGGCATTCACACTTAAGGAACGGAATTCAGTCCAATCCCATCTCTTTGAGTATATATAATACGAGAACACTACATTTTTCGGGATAAAATGTAGCCTATTTTTTAATCAAAGGTGTAAGCTATCACTATATCAAATTTCATTAAAATTGTTTTTTGCGTGAATGAGTAATAAACATTCATACTCACTACCTTTCACCTTTATAATATTATGTATTATGATTCAGTCAGTTTTTTTCTGCCACCCGGTTCACAAGGCTGTCTTCGCCAGAGCGGCGGGCAAGAAACTCTAGCGTTGCTCTTTTCAAAACAAGTTTAAAATACAGTGATTATCCAGAAGTCGGAGATTAGTTAGATATCTTTTTACACTTTTTCGCCATGCTTATTTCTATCAAAAATATAATAGAATAGAATCTGTGCTCGTTTCGGCCTAAATCCAGTCTTGAGTAACCTATATGAAGTTTTTCAAACCGTAAAATACTTATAATGTGGATTGCTCGACCTGGGATTCGAAACAAAAACCTTACGGTTCACAGCTTATACATGCTACCTCTATTGACTAGACCAATACTTTATACCAAACTCTAGATTTTTTATATTAAAATACCATATGTGATATGAGTTGCATCAGCACATGAATACATGCCTAGCGATAAGCTTCTATCAAGTGACAGAAATATGTTCGGCGAAATGTAGATGGCGCTACTGTCACCTCTGCCTAAGTCTTTAGAGATAATATATGGTTATAAATTACAAAGGGAAGGATGCTGATGCTTAATGATCAGGATTACCTTTTTTAAACACCAGTGCTCAATTTTATGATAATTTTCTTTGGTCGTTGTTCTAAACATATATTTATAATTTGAATTGAAATTGTAATAATAAACTGTAAAAAAAACTTATAAGTATGTATGTTTGAAAGCCTCCGTGGTGCAGTTGGTTAGACGCAGTCTGTGAAACGAGAGGTCGCAGGTTCGATTCCTGCACTGACACAAATTTTTGTACGTCCCACAAATACTTGTGTCAGGTCTGGGTGTTTGTGAGACCGCAAAGTCTCACGTAGTTTTTGATACCGACGACACAAGACCTAATTGATCTTAATGTGGGGTCAGAACTATGTATGTCACATACATAGTTCATAGTTCACAATCACTGGTTGGGTGTATTTATTTATTATGTACCATAAGTGGCAATTGAATTACCTTCAGAAGATACGTAATTATCCAGCTAACTCCCAGTAACAGATTATTGACGCTCCCACTGAAATTTATGACTAATGCAAGTATTCACGCCGTCACGCCTCTTGTTTCGTAGTTTATGTTCTTTCTAATCTCAATAATTACACATAATGCGATTAGTATTTGTTGAACACTGTTAGTTAGAACGTGCATCATTGTTTTTGTTATATTTTTATGTTGAACTAACGTTTGATTAATTTAGGTTGTTAGGATAAATATATACCGGCCGGAGTCCATTGCAGCGCATTAGTCAGTTGTTTATCATTTAAATCTACTTTCATATTGTGGTTTTTATTATTTCTTGCTTCTAAGTGATTTTCATATTGATATTAGTTGTGTTGTTAGGTGAATTGATAACGTTATGAAGCAGAATAATAGCATATTATGTTTTATATTAGTTAGTATATTTTGAAACTTTTTATCTTTTAACCTTCAGTGGGAAGGCAAGAAAAGTTTTAGGTGTTGATTATTCTTGCCACGTTGTTTAGACGCTCGACGCTCGTACCGAAACAAATATTTGTGTCATCTACAGGTATTTGTTTGGGGGTTAGGTGTTTGTGAGACCGTAAAGTATCTAGTAGTTTCTGATATCTACGACACAAGATTCGATATTAGTGTGGGTTCAGGACTATGTATATGACTGTTGGGTATGTAATATATTTGAGTGCATATGAATGATTACCACAACCGAATTGAGGAAGTATGAGTGGGTCATCTTTCATCAATATTCAAGTATGCGAAGAAGCACATAGTCACTAACCTAATACAGCCACTATTCTAAACGTCATTGACAAAGCTATGTAAATGTTGAAAAAGTTAAATAACTAAAAAACAATTTCCTATAACGACATAGGGATATTCCGACCACTCACTGCAAAGAAGCAATTTAAAATTGAATAGTTAAAAAGAAGCTCCCACACAAGAATAATAGGAGCATCGTTAAGAAACAACCATATGGGCAATATGTTATCGTCTTTCCAACTAGTGTGAAGATTAAGGCACATTATACGAGGTTGTACGTTCTATGGCGTAATTTATATAAATAAGTCATCGCTGGAATCACGTTCGGTTTAGTACTGAAACGTACTGATAATAAACTGGACAAATCGCTGTAATATCTCGAACACAAAATTGCAAATAAGCCTGAGTAAGCTATGTGTAATCTGTGCGCTACGTGAGGGGTGATATTCGATAAACAGGAATCGGGAATGGTGCTCGCATGGGATGGGATAATTGTGCGAAAGTGAGATCTTTTATTTATAGTAAAGCCATATTTGTCGGTTAAATATACAATGCGTGGTATCGAAATTGAATTGTGGTTTATTTTCAAAAATAAATGATAGGATATCTCCTTTTTGAGTAAATTCCTTATTGGAATGATAATTTTATAATAATTGAGTATAATTTCTGTTGTTGCAGTAATGAGCTTTCCAGGAAAATGAAATTTAAAGTTTATTTGCTTTTCATTTTAAGTGCTTACTCGTATTAAACATAATGACATGGTTTCGGGTCTTCATAAGCCCTTAAAGTTATTGATTATCTCTTTTAACACTTCAATCCCAAAATTTTAATAATTTCAAATAGGAGAATTATTGCAGTGAATGGTGAGACGAGCATGCCATTCGCCTGATAATAAATGGTACGATCGCTCATGGAGAGTATAAAAACCAAACACCATAAATTACAAAGCAATGCTTGGCATTCCACTTCGCTCGCCATCCAGAGACATAAGATGTAAAGTTTCAATATGTTCAGTATAACTCTGGCTACAATGTCCTTCAAACCGTAACACAACATTGCATTAACATTGCTGTTTGGCGGAAGAGATAGACATTGCTAGGGTACTTACCCAGCCGGCCTCTCACATATAAGAGTCCTACCACCAGTTTCAATATTCCACACAATTTCGATTTTACAAGTAGCTTTCTTCACTTTGTTTTGTTTATTGTGCATCATATCTTTAACAGCTAGAGGGCTGGTATACCAAGCCATTCTTTATTTATCTCGTCTTGGTTTCTATACAATCTTAGTGAATCGCCTCCGGTACGCTTTGTCCACATTGAATCAATGTGGGTCCATTGCTTCTAATTACGAGCATAATGTATGCAATATGTTATGTCTTTCGTATTTGTATAATGACTTTTATAGATTTGACTAATATTTAATAGTTTAATTTTAGGTTTGTAATTTAATTGTGGTAATTGATTATAGGAAAATGTTTAAAACATATTTAGAGTTGATTGCACTTAATAATAATATATTTTACCATTTGCCAGCAGGCTCGTCACAATCGTAGGAATTTATCGGCTGCCTGGGTTGATTATAAAAAGGCCTTTAATTCGATGTTTCATACTTGGTTCATGACGGTGTTGAGTTTGTACAAAATTGATACAAATGTATGCACCTTTCTTGGGTCTTGTATAAGGCAGTGGACCACTGTCCTTAGATATCGAGGTGCAATGGTTCCTTCTGATTGTGATGAGCCAATAAGAACTAAGCGGGGTATATTCCAGAGTGACAGTCTGAGTCTCTCAGCACTCTGTTCGTGGGTTCGGTTGGTGGATTAATAATTTCTGTACCTACGTAAGAATACCTTAACCTTTTTTATATTAATCGTTCGGTCGTCGTCGGGTGAATCGTTTTCTACGGTCAATTTTACATCAAAATATTTATGTATTTTTTCCATAAGTTTTGTGTCTCACGTACCCAACACAATTTTTTGCAAAAAATCACCTATTTTGACTCCAGCCGCAAACTCACCGTGGTATGTACCTACTGTTGGAAATAATTGCGATCGTATTTAATAACTTAATACGTCCACACTCTATAAGGGTGTTTCGAGCTTTTTGTGAATATATTGCGAGCATATTTTGCGGTCGACATAATGTCACGCGTGGAGCTAATCTCCGTAATAACGAAGGTAAGCTAATAGCACCCCACATGCGTATCACGCGTTTCAGAGTCACTCAATACCAATTGATTTTTTGTTGACTTGGATAATTAAAATTTACATTACGCATAAAAACCGCATTCAGCTTTTAATTAGCTAGCAGTGCTCTTTTTTAAATAAATGGAAAAAATATTTGTGTTATTTACTAGCTGTGCCTGTTTCATTAGCATCGTGCTTGGATTACCTTCGGCTAAAAAGGGCCCATGAATATTTTCAGCGTAAAAGTAGCATTCGGTACATTTGGCCCATAATCTATGGAAGGGATGTGTTGCTCCGTTTCATGCTCACTGTTGCTCACTGTACAATAGACGGGTATACAAGCAGGTCCACTTTCGGATTCACATTACTAGTATAGACAATAGCGCATTCACAAATAAAGCAGGTTTTGAGAACATTTGTTTGGTGAAGGGCTCGATTGCAAATAATCAAACAGATTTTGTATAGTTCTAATTTATGCAGTGTTTAACAATAGTGTATAGTTTGAAGAGATACCGAGAAGTTTCCATTAGAATTAATACAAAATGGATATAAAGTAATGAATAGGATGAATTAAAATTATTGTGGTTAGATATGTGAGTGTATATGGGTTTTTAAATTGTCTAATCAATATACGATTGCAAAATAAATAATAAACCATCCAATTCAGAATAATATGAATTTCTTCTTGAATCTACACTTATTACCTAAAGTAATAATAAAAACAGATAATATAAAAATACATTACCATAGCTAATAACATTGTATTTATTCGCAAAACCCATTACAACATAATCGACATAATCAACGGCAAAGATAAAACCTAATAACATATTAGCTAACCATGTTAAAAAGACGCCAAAAACTAGGTAATATCTAACTAAACCGTGTTAATGTAAGTATGTCAGGTTTGCCATGGGAACACGCTGTCGATTGCTCAGCAAGAGGAAGTCCCACAGGACTGTATTATAAAACGATCGACTCCTACTCATTATATGATACTAGTTCCTTGGGAAACTAGTCTGCGTGCAATTATGATGCATAACTTTTAAATATCCCACTGAAAGTTGGCGTAAGTAGTGTGAGAAATTATTGGTCGGGCGCTGTTGGTTGTGGGCGGCTGGGGAACTAAAAGTTGGGCGTTCGATAACATTACGTCAAATGATGTGAGATTCGTAACTATTTTCGGTCTGGGTGAGAAAGAAAATGGTAGAGTCTAGATCTTCCAAGGTGCTAGAACTTACACAAAACCGATATAAAATATCTGCTTTGCAATATTTAATTATTATAATTGTATTTTATTTGGTGTGTCAAGATTGTCGGAGATTCTGTAGCTGTTAGTAGAACATTCGTTTAGGAACCCCTGTATTGTAAGTTCTACACACCTGTTCGCCCTAACTAGATTCAGCACTTATGTTGCTGCATTGGGCAGTCATGCGAATTTATAATATGAGGGGTCCGAATATCTAAATTTGTATTTTGAGCATCAATGATCTTTCTATATTATTATTTGAAAACACGTTTACCTTTAAGACAATGAAAACTGTAAAGCTTTCTTCCGTCTGGCTGGTTATCTAAGATCGGCTTCTAAAGTCTTCTGCACTTCGCCCAATCTTCAAAGTCCAATATTTAGTTATGGTTTAGGTCCATTGACCATGTTTTCCTTGACGACATCAAGCTATTGTATAATTGGTTAAGACTGCATAATGTCAATAAACTCATGTGTGTCAGACTAGACTACATAAAATAAGGATGTATCGTCACAATCATAAAAAGCTGTATATGTGTTTTTGATAATAAATAAAACCCGGAGTCATGGAATATAGAGTTATATCCTCGAGTGTTAATTGTCTCGATCAGTCACTATTAATATACAATAAACGGTGGAATAACATTTTATGACGTGTTTTACGACTCTGTTAAAATGCATGAAAATATAAAGTTACTAATGGTAGCAAGGTGTTATGTAATATCGCAAAAAATGTTCAAATCAAGTTTTTAATATTGATATGAAAGAAGAATGAACTCTACGTCTGCATACGCAAATACACGCCAAGTTAGCCGATGGATGAGACATTGGTGTAAAAAAACTAAAATATACAGTAGAGATATAAAGAGAAAATAAAATGAGAGAGCTTATTCAACTATCTCTCTAACCTCTAAACCTCTGTCAAAATTAAGCAAATTAACCAGGAAAAGTAACTGGCTGGAAAAACGTCATATGTATGACACTTCTCTCATAATGACCAATCCAATATTTATTTAAATGATGCGGATTTAATTATAATTATTAGTGAGAATGTCTAGATGCGTAGGTCTCTTGACTGATGGTGAGCGCTATGCCTGCCCATAAACAGGAGTAATAGCACTTAGAACTTATTATCAAGCACCGCAATGCACTACACAGAGTTTGGCAATCAGAACTCTTTAGTATAAGTGTATTGTCTATGATCAGAACATTACATTTATCTAGTAGTCACTGGCTACAATGTCCTTTAAAGTTTAAACCAAAAAATAAATAGGTGGAAAGAACAATCTTAGTCGACGTATCATTAACGAAATTAGGCATCAGATGAGATCCAAATCATCAACCCCGGAGTGTGTTTTCTGCCCTACACTAGACCAAAACCTATGTATATAAATTACAAGCGGCCGGGCCGGGGCCCAGCTTCGCCCGAGTGCAAATAGATTTCTCCACAACAATATGGACGTATTATACATATAAACCTTCCTCTTGAATCACTCTATCTATTTAAAAAAAACGCATCAAAATACGACGCATAGTTTTAAATATCTAAGCATACATAGGGACAGACAGCCAGAAGCAACTTTGTTTTGTACTATGTAGTGAAGCGTTCAACGCTACACATTTGATGGTTTATTTGGTTTCAAGTTTATGCAATTTCTACGTCTGACGGCAATACATACACCTACCTACATTTTCAGTAGAGGGTAGTGAAGTGGAATAGTGAACAATCATTTTTATTGCATTTTTTGATTAACTTGTAAAATAAATCCTGATCAAAGTTGACGTGTATACTTAAATTATCTTTTTGGCTGATTTGTCTTCTTGCGACTCGCGTCAGCAAACACGCGTACCATCATAACCTAAAAGTGCACAATTTCTAAGATTCTAAGGAGCCCAACAAGGTCCAACAAGGCTCATCAACCCTCAACAGCCTCCCTGGTCGTAAAGCGAAAGTGCAACAGCCGTGGCCGGCGTATAAGCAGGCGCGGTGCAGCCCGCGCGCCACTCGGCGACCGTACCCGCCAGCGCACGCGCGCCGTACCGACCGCAAAGTGCCGCGAAGTGTACCCAGTGTTGATTTTGTGAACATTCGCACACGCAGTTTGCTGGTGGCCGAACATCGGGTGTTGCGAGGTGAGTTTTATTAAATTTTTAGGGGGTATAAAAATATTTTTTTTGTAAGAATTTTTTTTTTCGTTTTTAGTTATTTACAAAAATATGCACAGGAATAAAAATTATAAAAATACTTTAAACATAAAAATAATTCAATGGAAATTATAAAAAAAAAAACTAGTCCCAAAATTTTAAATTTACTACACTTAACATTCCACATTAAAAAATATTTTAAATCAATGAAAAGAGTCTCTATTACAATTATTACGCATGAATGTGAATATTAGATACCAAAATATATAAACCAAAATAACACCAAAAACGAGCTCAGGTTAAGTAAATTTAACGATCATAATAATACTTTATACTTCCGAAAGAGTCTCAATTGTTTCTTTATTGCAACAATAATTACCGGGCATAAATTTTAACACACGCGTGTAATACGCCTTAGCATAAAATAAATATCTCAATTATGGTAATCCGTTGCTTCGGCTACCCTAGCTTGGTTTATTAGACGATAGTAGCGACTTTAATGATCCTAACTACCAAGTAATCTTACGTACGAAACATGTGTACGGATAATCAAAATAATGTGAACAATCTCTACCTCAAATGGAATTGTTACTGGTCGTTTCATTGGGGTAATAACGAATTTATACATTTTTTATGTAATCCTTAAAATTTTTAAATATATCTTAAATCGTAATCTTTAAAAAAATACACTATTTACAAATCTAATCCAGAAGTATTGATTATTCGCTTTACTTAAAATTATACCTAGAATTTCTACATCATTACAATTATTTTAATGCTAAAATATTAGCGGATAAGAAGGTTTCATTCATTTAAAAAAATAAAAAAGACGAGACGCTGGCTGTAAATACATTTATATTTGAAAAAAGAACTAGAGCGGCTCTATATTTAAAACCCGCTCGCCTATAAACAAGTTTTAAAATTCCTTTTCAATTAAATAATTCTCTTATTACCGCAGCAAAATGATTTCAGAAAACGGCTGAGTAATTCTTAAAATGTAACCAAGTTGATTCGTAGAATCATCTGAATGATCTAGTTCACCTGCTGAAATTATTTCAATCGATTATCTTTGCTTTGTGAATGAAAAAAAAAAGTGATTTGAAATCAATTATTCTACATTCATGAACGTTACCGTTTTGACTATAATCGATTAAGGAATCGTTTTACGCGCATTTCCGTGAAAGTGGCAGTTGCAGTGGGCGCGGGCAGCGGTATGGCCACGTAGAAAGTGATGATTTTGTGAACCGTACCGATATTTGCGTGCCCATACAAATAATTACTAGCACTGCACTATATTTTATTAACGGTAACCATAATATAACAATAGAATTTTTTTTGCTTAATCTATGTATAAAATCATATTTAGTTGTCTCTAATGCCTTCCTACTATTCATCCAATTGCGATAAAACTAAGTGCAATAGTAATTATTATGCGATCCTCAGCAAAGATTTCTGATACCGCTCTACAATAGTTGGCGAGGGTATAATAAGGCGGTGGTTTTTTTATTTAGCACTTATTTTTGCGCGGGTTAAGCTGAGTTAATCGATAAAATCTTTGTTTATTGAGTCCAAGAAGACATTCTTTACACACGAATAGAGGCAGACATGATCCGTTTGCCATAGATATATCAGCTGACTAACTTAAATTAAATTACGTTAGCCCTTGCCCTTCAAATCATTGGTTTCCGTTGTAGCAGATTGCATTAAGTTAAGAGGAGTGTTTTCTCCGCTGTTCTATCATGGAGGGAAGTTATTAGTGTGGCTGCAGAGTATTGTGAGTGTGGTTTCTTATACCCATGGCATAAGGCTTTATCGTAGTGTGGGTTCAGATATTACTGTTTATCTTAGATCTGTGAATATCTTTTTTTATTGTGTAAAATGTTTGCTATTAATTCACTACCCATAATGTAATCGGAACTACTGTCTGAATATTATTTTAAAGACCGCAGAAGTCAATTTACTCGAACTTAAAAGATAACTCAATATTATTAAATCCAAGTACATTTAAATGTTCAAACCAACATAATTTTCTACTCTTTTTATTGCCAAGCATGCGGGTATGGACAAGTCCTCGATGCGTACACAGGAATCGAGGAGATAAATTAAATCGAAGTTGAAAGTACCAGACCGACTCTATAATGTACTACAATTAATCAATAAATGATATTTAATTTAAATATTAATTTATTTAATATTGGACTACGTTTAGTATATTGGTTGCTTTCATAATTTGAAATTCTTGGGAAGTATTCTCAGGTATGTAGGTTTCCTTAAGTTGTTTTCCTTCCCAGTCAAAGCAAGCGATAACTAACTATGAATGTGCGCGTAACTTTGTAAAGGTTTTGTTTTATTGCCTTCGTAGACGAGCTTGCGGGCTGTTTGATGGTAAACGGTCACCACTGTTCTGACAATGGCATGAGCACAGTTAAGCTATTTCCCACCGTGTGGTCAAAATGTTGATTAAGCTATGCATAAGCGACAAAATCTGAGGTGGCGGAAATGGAATTGAACCGTATACCTCCAACTCATCAGTCCTTTCTATTACCAAATATGCAATCGATCAAATTAATCAATAATGGATTACATAAAATATAGTTGCCTTACTGAAACATCAAGTGTGCCTACAAAACATTACATAATTCGATGAAACAAAAGAATGTCAAGGCAATCGGAACGAACTGCCTACAGAATTGTTTTCATGCTTCGCTAGAATTTGATATGAAGTTCATGGAAATCCAACATTCTTTTAATATGTTTTGAAGCAGTGTTCATGAGTATATCTGACTAATTCGGATTGATTCGTGTAATGTTAATGTATTACAAAATATCCCTAGGACTTTTCAGAACATAATCTTACATAAAACATTTAAAATAAATTGAAAATCATCGAAATTACATTTGCGAATTATTTGAACTTAATTTTATTCTTTGTGTTTTTAAATATCCAATTCGATTAAAATTTTCATTTTAGATTGCAAGTGCAAATCTTTGCACGTGCAAATGACTGCCTCGGTGGCGTAGTTGTACTACGGTACGGTTACAAAGCTAAGGTCTCGGGTTCAAATCCGGGGTCGGGCAAAGTGATATTGGATTTTTCTATTCATTATCAGCCCAGAGTTAAAAATTTGTGCCCGATATGGCGATAGGCTCGCCACCTATCACATTGTGGGACGGAACATACAAGGCGAAATGTGGGTGCCCTGGCACCTCTGCCTACCCCACATGGGAAAAAAGGCGTGAGTTTATGTATGTATGTGCAAATCTCTGTCAGTCATCGAAATAAATTAATTGGAAAGAGGCTATTAAAAATATTCTCCGGGCATGAGTATTTTTCGTTTTTATTATTACTGTCTTGTAATTAATTGTAATAACACCGATCCTGTTAATTGTAAACTTGGGACTTAATTTATACTCAGTAGTACAAACAAGTTAAGTACATGTTAAGTGCAAACTTAACATGTATTTAAGGTGTCAACATGCTTATTTTTCTGAGACATATGATTAATTTTTCGATTTAATAATTGGTTATTAGGGCTGTTTTACCTTTCAACACTACGTAGCTTAATTGTTTTCCTAGTAAGACACCGCGGTCGCCCGATTTAGACATGCTACGGTACCAACTGGACGCCAATAAGGATAGCTATTTATGGTTGGCAGAAAGGAGTTCCAGGTTTTATTTAGATTTACAAATTAACATAATTTTATGAATAAATTTAAAAAAATATATTTTTTTCATTTACTAGATATTCTTAAAATACGATAAAACCGGTATAGGTATATTTTTTTAAACTTTAGTTTGTTTTCAAAAGGCAAGTGTCAAAATAAGATATTCCCATAAAAATTTCTACATGGAAGACAAAAATGAAAACTTCTTTAATTTGCAATTCACTTTTAATGTTGCTATAAGTTCTGTAGTTTCAGTAAGTCACTTTAAATATTCGTAAATCAATGCATATTTTATAACATTTAAATTTTAGGGACACTAAAGATCGTTAGCATTCAGTACCTGTTGTCTGAGATGACAATGTTTATTTATTATTTATCTATTACACAGGGTGGTTGGTATTTACCAGTTTTTAACATGGTACGATTCTCTTACCGAATGCACAACATTAATAGACACGTGACAACCCTACCATCAATACGGGACACCATCATCACGGCTGCAACTAATGGGTGCTGAGTGGCCATAAACAGGGTGTATTAAATTTAGTCGACTACATGGCCAGGAATTTAAATGCGCAAATTATTGCACACATATATATGTTGTACGGCAAATTATTACACTATTTATAAATACGTGTTCTGTCTTAATGGTTATGACGTCGACATGTTTGAACAGGGCCAATAAAATTATTGTTAATTGCCATGTAAGTACTTTTACATGTACTTGACTATATCAATTATTTTTAAATTAACAGGATTAATGGGTTATTTTATAGGAGTTAGCTACCGGTATGAGTTAATGTAGTAGATGTAATTTGAAATTATGTTCTTCCTGAACTATACCTACGAAGTAGCAAACTAAACTATAACTAACTACCTAAACTAACGATAAATCAGAGGTCGGATGACTGAACCCCAAACTTTTTGAATTTACGTGTTTATTCTTCGTTATTTATTTTTTTATTGCTATGAATGGCGAGACGAGCATGCCGTTTGCCTGATGGTAAGCGATACGACCGCTCATGAACAGTAGCAAAACCAAACAACACCTTGAATTACAAAGCAATGCTTGGCATTCCACTGCGCTCGCCATCCTAAGACATAAGATGTTAAGTCTCAATATGTCCAGTAGTTACTCTGGCAACAATGCCCTTCAACCCGAAATACAACAGTGCGTTTACACTGCTGTTTTACGGGAGACATAGACACTGCGGTGGTACCCACCCAGATGGCCTCTCACATATGAGAGACCTACCACCAGTTAATTGTATTAAGGCTGTAATTTACCTCGAATGAAAAACATAGTGAAGAAACTTACATTTCTGAGAGATCTCTGCATGAATTTCAAATAATGCGAAATTAGTTTATCCGTACTAGGCTAGGCTTGCGGTAGAGGCTAAACCTTTTCAATCATAGCCTGCACGTCTTGCATTTGAAAGTAAAAGGAAAAATCAAAGCTTTGTAGGAAAATGCCTTAGATGGCTATTATAATAATTGTATGCATGGTCGAAATGTTTTAGAGTAGATTTAGAGAAAATCAAGTTTATAATAACTAAAGTTAAATTTACAAGAAAACACCTTTGATGATTATTACAGTAACATTGCATTCATGGTCGACACATTTTTAGTGTAGATTTAGATAAAATCGTGTCTTTAAAAATTATATACATATATTTAATTAATATTTCAATTTAACTTAAATTTTATTCATTTGATTTCCGCATTAGAACTGTCGATTACAGTGATTACATCAGCCTATAAATTAATACAGTTAATGTTAAGTACGATTAAAAATAATTCATTCACAAATATATACGTATCGAATATATTTCTAAATAAATCAATTCACAGAAAATATAGACGATAAATCTACGAAGGAGTTTTTATTCATCGTACATTGTACGTGAGAGCGCGGAGTTTATTCTACAGAGGTGTGAAAGCTACCTACGTGACTTCCTCAACTAAGGACTAATACAAACACGCACTACTGCATTGAAACACGAACATTGTTCGAAATTCGAATGAGTAAGGACATTATGGGATGCTGCGCTCAAGTAATGAATGTGTTCGATTTTTGAAATATTTTGTTTTTTTTTGGTGGTTTAAAAATCGATTAATGTTTATTGACACTGGCCGCTAATTTCGTAAATGCAATCTGTCCACCAAGCATGTTTTATTACAACATTTTATAATTAAAGAAAAAAAGTTTTAAATATGAAAAAATAGTCAAAAAGAAAAATATAGTTTGCTATGAGCCTTTATGAACGTATTTAAAAAAAAACGAGAGTTCTTAGATAGGTCATTTTCATTTATTTAATTAATATGCATGGCATAGTGTAGAGATTTTATAAAAGAAAGAAAAAATCTTGTACTTATAAAGTACTACATACAATTCTATAATATAACTTCGGAAGAGAAGCTACTAGCATATCGCAATCAAATTACTGGTATCAAGTTTTATATGTGCTGATAACTAAACCAGACGTTGAGGAATAGATATAAAAAACGAGATCCAATTACAGATAGCTGAGTTTAGGTATATGGTAACGCTAACCCTTCCTGCTATGATCTCAAGCGCACGTGATAGGTGGTCGTGTAAATAAATCCTTCGGTAATTGGACGGATGGCAGCGCTTTACGATGTCGTTAGAAGCGCCAAGATACGCTGCACACTAAACGAGCCGATCACGTCAGTGCTTCAAGCGCTTTCGTGTTCATTTTCACGGGGAGCTGTTATGCCTCACTGTAATGGGAAGGGTTAATATGGATCACGGTTTCTGTTTATCGATGGTGTTGGAATATATCGGTGTTCTAAATTCAAATATTTCATGTTAGCTTCCCGTTCTTCTCAGTGAAAACCGGGTAATAGATAAAAAAATGACTGAATCTAAATGGTGTAGAACATCTTAATGGATTCAATAAATTATTTTCATTTAATTTCCTTTTAATTTTTTCCAGCTATTCACATTCGTCAATGACATATTTCGCTACATATGTACTTAGAGTTATACAGGTATTATGAGCAGTTAATCACATAAAATTCATAAAACATAATTCTATATGTTTTTATTCATCTTGAAATCGACTCTCCATAACAAATTAATTGTGACCGTCGCTATGACTTTTGTCTTTTTCAGCGCCATTTTGAAACTCTCTAACATGAATCTAATTTTGGTCTCTAATTGATTATATTAATCGGTGCCCTTATAAATCCTACAAACGGTTAGATAACGGTCCATATCTCACCATCACACGATCAATAAAATGAAAGTGGGAAGGCGATTAGCTCAAGTCTGACTTCGGTCTAGTCGGTAATTATATATCAAATTCGGTACTCCAGTTTACAATCACGCGAGATTTACTAACGGAGTTGTACTGGTGCTGTAATTTAATTTCGTCTGTCTGTGTTTATAACTCAATAAATTGTTCAGAATTTCAGGATGTAGATTTAGAAATCGAGGATTTTTTCAGGGTGAACATGGAGGCTCTATTGCGTGAATAGTTATTCATCGAAATATAAATAAGTAGGTTACAGGTATTGACATAGTATATAATAGTAGGATCATGGATCGTTTAGTAAATAAATAAATATGTCTATACAGTATACACCCAATAGTCATATACATAAACACCGACCTGTTGACTCCTGACCCCACACTAATATTTAGTCTAGTGGGGCATTAGGAACCACGAGAGACTTAACGGTTTCACAAACACCCACACCCGAAACAAACACTCGTGGAAAACACAAATATTTATCTTGGTGCGGGGATCGAACCCGCGGCCCCACGTTTTACAGCCGGCATCTGACTAACTGCACCAGAAAGGCTGTCAAGTAAGTTTAGATTTAGATGTCTCAGGATGGCGAACATAGTGGAGTGCCAAGCATTGCTTTGTAATTTAAGGTGCTGTTCGGTTTTGCTATTGTTCATGATCAATCGTATCGCTCACCATCAGAGGCATCAGGCGAATGGGACGCTCACATCGCCATACAAAGCAATAAAAAAACTTTTCTTTCTTCAACTAAATCCTATTAATAAATTTAGCGAAGAAAGTACAACATTTGCACATGTTGAAACGTTACAGATAGAAAACGCAGCCTTACAAAAAATATACCTAGCTCATTATCTCCAGATAATATGCGTGGAACTGTCAGTTTCAGTATCAGGTACGCCACTTTCATTTTATTTATGGCTTTATAATGGCAAAATTGATGTTTTATTGAACTCCTGACCGTCGACTTTTGACACGTTAATGATCGAAGCCGGCCGTAATTACTTCATAATGCTATCAACACGTACGAAACACTTCGTTTTATGCACAGGAAATGGTTGTTAAGTAGTAGCTTGGATCAAAATTTAGATATTCTAGTTTCCAAACTGCCTTTGTGTGAATATCAATGGCAATATCGGGCTAGTCTTGCTTTGACCCAGTTTTCAGATATTGTTGTTTTAATCACATCGGGTATTTGAAAGCTTGATTTATTACAGTGAATAAGACATTATTAATTTAATTATGATACCTTCCTGGCGTAACTTGTTAAGATGTGGACTGTAAAACAAGAGGTCTCGGGTTTGACTTCCGGTCCAAATAAAATGTTGCTATGATTCATAATTATTATTTGGGGTTTGAGTGTTGGAGACTGAAAAGTATTGGTACCTGATAACTATAATAAAAGACTGATATCTTTCTGTGGGATTAAAACTTCGTGTTACATATACGAGTGCCGGATTTATTATTTGTTTAATAGTAGGATTCTATTCGTGTTTAATACTTCATTTGTTCGTAGTAAGGTAGAGAAGTGTTGACGCTGTTGACCATCATTTAAGTGGTTAGAGTGGTAATAAAGTCGTTTGGTAAAAATGGTAGAGCCACGCTGTTGTCAGTCATGAGTCAGCATGAATGGGCAGGCTCGTCCGGGGCGGTACCACTGTCTCATAAGAGATTGATGTCAAGCAGCAGCATTGCTGTCGCATTTCGTTAGGTGAGTGAGACTGCTGAATGCCCAATATCTTCTACCTATTTGTCTTCCTATCGTGTTTCCTTCCCGTTCCCCTTCCGATTTGATGAGCCGGCAATACATCCATGAGTCAGAGGCTATTTGCTTCTTTAGTCCATTGATTTGTCACCTGGTTTGCTACAGGAGGTGGACAAAAAATATTTCCAACTCCTCTTATTTATCAATTTCGTTGCATTTTATTATGTTCATGTGCGGCATTTCTCATCAGGTGACCAGTTTGCTCGATTGCCGGACCTATGCAATAAAAAAGTACCTATCTATAGTTGAAAGTAAATAGTTGCAAATACCTATACAGTATCTACGTATTAAGGACTCTCCACCGGTACAAATCAATCAATGTCCCTGTGAATCAGGTTCGTGCGCACGCACTGAAATGTCAACAAACATTGAAGCTCGGCGGGATATGTGGGAGAAGCTACTTGTCTCTAGCTCGCAACTTAATTGATTGAAAAGAAAATTAATTGGAGTTAGAAACTGGTCTTTTTTATTGAGGTGTTTAATTAGATCATCCGGTTGATAGTAAACGATGCGTGTGCAAATAAATAAGAGTAACACCGTAAAGTTTTCTTGAAAGCCTTCTTAAGGCAGCTTGTTAGCACACCATCGCAGAAAACAGTGACTTGGGTTTAATTGGAAAGAGATAAATGTTTAGTATTTGTCCAGAATTTTTTGTATCGGAATTTGTAAGATCGACAAGTTTTGCGACGTGTTAGAAAGAAAGAAAGAAGAAAGATGTGATAGAGGGCGAGCCTATCGCCATATCAGGCAAAAAATCCTACCTCTAGGCTGATAATAAATGAATCAGTGATTCAAACCCAAGACCTCGGCTTTGTAACCGTACCGTGGTACAACTACACTACCGAGGCATTTTTAATTATCTTAACAGAAACGTATCTTCATGACAACCATATTCTTTCTTATGCCCCGCTTACACGAGACCGTTACATTTTTCATCAATTTCTATCTGACAATATTGCCAATCTGCCTGTATTACATAACCTACAATTTAAGCCGCAATTCGAGCAACTTTTACCTTCTAAATTCAAAAACGTTCACGTGTCGAATCTAGCGCTTGTAGCGTTGAGTGGGTATTATTAAGCACCTAATGTCGTTACGGAAAGTAATTCACGGGCCATTACTTTCGTATGGTCATTCACCAGCGTGTTGGTGAAAGAGGATTAATTTGCATCGCCGGTTAGTTTTTGTTTTAAAGTGCTCGTCGCGGTTTTACGTGCGCGCATAAATTTCGATTGGTTGTGTAAGCGTGATATTGAACTTGATAATGAAGCATGTTTTTTTGGATTGGCGCTGATAATGGTTTTGTTTATATAGGCTGTGAAATTGTGTGTTCAATTTCATAGGTTATTCGAATTAGAATTTAAAATCAAAAGTGAAATATTTTTACTGCAAAGAACGATGACATGAAACGCCATTTTCGGAGAAATATTGGAAAACCCGGTACTTTTTCAAATAGTTTTTGATAGATTTTCTGTAATTAAAGTGATTGCTCATAATTATTGTCATCATCTTTTGCTATCCGTATCTCCTCCCCTGTCTCTACTATGAATATATTTAATATAAAATATCACGTCGGTTTTGAATACAAAATGAGTAATCTATAAAAACAATAAAATATGTAGTTCTGACCCCATACAAATTCGAGTCTTATGTCGTGGGTATCAGAAACTACGAGAGTCTTTTCGGTCTTACAAACATCCACACCCGAACAAATATCTGTGGATCACACAAATATGTTTTCGATTAGGGAATAGAACCCGCTACCTCATGTTTCACACCCGGCAACTAACCAACTGCGCCATAAAGGTTTCCGATGAGAGACAAATAGATGGTAAAATACCCTAGTTTTTTTTTTAAAGTATGCAAGTTAACCCTCCATTCTCGATGCTCGATGAAACCCATAACAGTACTGAAGTACTAACGTTATTAGTATGCAAACTCGGTACTTGTGAACATGCTACAATGTCAAGTAATAACGTAAATCTGTAGGACCGCTACTTAAGTAGCGTTTAATTAAAATTAATTTGCTATGAAAATACACACTATAATTTTAAAGTTTTTTAAAAATTATTTAATAAGTTGAAATGTAAATAAGATAAAAGTTCATATATATTTGGTATTAATTTATTGTAAATCATTTCTGTAAATTTGTTGCCCTTTTCCGATTAATGCGAAATTTTTATTCATTTCATTTGTTCGTAGAATCTTCATCTTATTTATCGCAATGATGTATGACATGTTTAGTAGGACAACTGAGGGTTTTGATAATGACTGATATAACAATAATTTCCAGCGCATTTTTCATCAGCTCAATTTTATTTATCTCTTTGCCCTCAAATCGCTGCTAATGTTGCGACGAGCATTATTTTGATTAAAAAAATAGACTACCTAAAATAGCAGTAGATTAACATAGTAATAATATTAGTGAACGAAATCTCGCTGTTCTACTGGCCTTAACCGAGCGTACACAGTTACACACTTAACGAGCCAGCTCACGATCGCAACGTTACGGATGTTTTAATTTTCAGTTCACACGCCCGACGCGCGGCCCGCCATAGCGACGCGCGTTTTGACTTGCACAGAGGTGGACTTATTATTGGGAAATTGTGAGACTTAATTAATAATAAATCTCTAATTTTCATATGTCAATATCCACCCAAAGGTTGCCTGGAAATTACCTAGAGTGATAAGGCCGCTTCTTTTAATATTATTATTGTGTTGTTTTTTTCTGTATTTTATGCAATAAAGGATTAAATAAATAAATGAATAAATACACCCAAAAGTCTCATACATAGACCTGACACACTAAGATCGAGTCTTGTGTCGTGCGTATCAGGAACTACGAGAGACTTTTCGGTCTCATAAACACCCAGACCCGAAACAAATACCTGTGGATACACAAATATTTATCTCGATGCGGGGATGGAACCTTCACAGTCGGCGTCAAACCATCTGCGCCACCGAGGTCGAATTAATGATGTGATGTGTATAATATAAAAAAAAAGCTTACAAAGCTGAGGTCTCGGGTTCGAATCCCGGGTTGGGCAACGTGATATTGGATTTTTCTATTCATTATCAGCCCAGAGTCAGGAATTTGTGCCCGATATGGCGATAGGCTCGCCACCTATCACGTTGTGGGACGGAACATACAAGGCGAAATGTGGGTGCCCTGGCACCTCTGCCTACCCCTTCTGGGAAAAAGGCGTGAGTTTATGTATGTATGTATGTATGTGTATAATATTTAGTGGGAAAAATGGAGTGAAAATGTAATGGATGGTGTGATAGATGAATGCGATTAAAAGTATTTTTAATAAAATACCATGTGTTTATTGGTCAATAAATTTTCACATTCGCAATGAAAGTCAAAGTGAAAGCAATTCGATAGATGTAAATCACGAACTCTTGAATTTTGTATTCTTTTTCCAAAAAACAATACTTATTGAAAATATCATATAGTTATTCGGATATAGCAGAGTTAGGTAGAGCTTCAGAGATAGAGAAGGGTTCATAAACTTTTGTAAATAAAGTTACCCTTTTTATGTGAGTTCTGAACAATAATTTCAATTACGTGAAGTCCACCGACCTGCACCAGGCTAGTTTTGACCGTTTTGACTAGCGTTCAGTTTTTTTCATAGTCAGTTTAAAAAGCTATTTAGTTATCGAATGTTCTGTCCCTTTCGAACGACTTTTATATTCAATTTGAGCAAAGGAGATAAAACATTCCAAAACTGAAATTGGTTTCAAACTGTCTATTAAGGCCGTTAGTCTACACCCCTTGCAATCCTAAACAAGACTTGTCTTTATTATTTCTTGATGTATTTTGGTCTCAAGTCTATAGAGAACAAATCCGTCTCTGCCTTAGTTAATATTAACAAGCTTTGCCATCTGCTGCATGCGTAACAGTAGATATGCACGGCTCATAACGTCACATACCATAATGCAAGATGCTCTCGCATTCACCGCGCTTGTCTATGCTCCTTTCAAGAGAAGTATTACGTCATCGAAAGCATAGATACAGTTAGCTCTCAAAAATACTAGGAATTAACAACATCTTTAAGTATGCAATGTTTGTTGCGACAAGAGAATAGGCACAAGTGTTTTCCCGAGATATACCTTTTCAGAGACGTATAAAATGGGATCAATAAAAAGATTATTGTGGCCTGTTCATCAATAGAGTTCTGTGGCCGAGGATGATGATTAAAATAAATTAGTATGTAATACATTAATAGAATCACTATATTGTGTAATAATATACGAGCTCGCATCAGAATTGATTGCAGTCGAAAAAGTAAAATAGGTGTCCTTAAACTTGCCTATTTTGTACTCTGTAGTCTTTACGTATCCCATTAACGTACATTACATAATATTATATTCCATCTCAGCATAGTCAAAGTGTTTTACATCAAGAATGTCTCAATCGTAAAATATTAATTTTCTACGCAGTCATACCCAGTGATAAACCTGTATTCGTAGTATTAATTGCTGCCAGTGTTCGAAGCAGGTCTTTGATGTTCTCATTAAGTACTACACATAATACAATCCTTATATCAATCAATATTTAATTTAAAATACTTCATTAGTAATATTCTACCATATTTTTATAAAAAACTAAATAAGAAGAATTTTTCACCTCTCACCCAGGTCAAAATATTTTTTTATTAAAACCTTACATAATTATTAATAGTAAAAAATGCTCTGCTTACATTCAATCTGTATTCAACTAGCGGCCCGAACCAGTTCCGCCTGGGTACCAATTCACTTTTTTGAAAATATTCCTATCGCCTATGTTCATCAGGGAAAATGTAGGATTTTAACGATGAAAGAACCTTTAAAATCGCTCCAGTAGTTTCAGTACCTATTCAATGTAAGCAACAAAATCTTTCCTGGTTACAACATTAGTATAGATTAATTTGTACAAATTGTGAAACATTATCATTCCTCGTAGTCAAGTAAAGTAAAGTCAGTAACGATCACATACAATCAGGACCATAAAGAAGTTTAAAAAAAAGACAGACTGTCTACTCCATAATTAAAACATAGTAAGCAAAGATCTGTGAATCGAACAAGATCAATAACAGAATATAATTTTTTCATTTAACACTTTAACGATTCGCTCGTGATTGTTCCATCAATATTAATTTCTTATAATTTATGTCTTAATGCACATGGAGCGGGTATGAATAAAGTAATGAGGGGCAATTATCCTTTTATACAGGTCTGGCCCTAACCAGACAACCCCCAGGTTGTTATCTCTTGTTTATAAGTTTATTTAAGTCTTTGGCGCCAGCTGAGCTATTTACAGACCTAACTAGGGATGCTTGTATCGGATTTGTTTTGCAAATGTCTGTCATTGTTTTTACAAAAACTTGCTTTTAACGAGTCTGTATTGTAAAAAATACTGTGTTCATTGGATTAACATAGGTACTACTTTGACTGCCTCCGTGGCGCAGGCGGTTAGACGCCGCCTGTGAAACGAGAGGCCGCGGGTTCGATCTCTGCACCGAGAGAAATGTTTGTGCAGCCCACAAATATTTATTTCGGGTCTGGTTGTGAGACCGAAAAGTCTCTCATAGTTCCTGTCAGGACTATGTACTGTATGTGTGTACTGTATGTATGTGAATGTTGAGTGTTATTTATTTATTTATTTAGTTCGAATATTGATTTACAGTTTTATATAAGCATATTTATTTATGGTTTAAATCCTGACTTGGCTGTAAGTTTTATACAATAAATATTATGATATGTATTTTTATAAATACCGCAATAGGCCAGCATTTTCAGCTATAATTTATTCTTTTCAAATGAAAAATAACCCGCAAGTGAGCATAATATAATATAAATATGACAGGCCGTTGAACTTGCTGATTATATAACGAAATATCGAAAATTTGGAAATCTTATTAAATAATGCCCATAAATGGTAATATAATTTAAACATTTTTAAGGGAGTTTATTACGTATAATTCCGACATAATTGTTTATATAACGATGTATTTTCCTAATAAGGCGTTATAACTGCCTTTAATTTGATTTTATGTAAGTCATAAAGGTGTATAAATAAATACGTATAAAAAGTTCTCTCGTAACTTAACAAAAGGTATAATTTACTGGTGGTAGGTCTCTCATATGTGAGAGGCCATCTGGGTGGGTACCACCGCAGTGTCTATTTCTCCCGTCAAACAGCAGTGTAAACGCACTGTTGTGTTTCGGGTTGGAGGGAATTGTAGCCAGAGTAACTACTGGACATATAGAGACTTAACATCTTATGTCTCAGGATGGCGAGCGCAGTGGAATGCCAAGCATTGCCTTGTGATTCAAGGTGTTGTTTGGTTTTGCTACTGTTCATGAGCGGTCGTATCGCTTACCATCAGGCAAACGGCATGCTCGTCTCGCCATTCATAGCAATAAAAAATTTAACAGGTAATTTTGTAAAATTTGCTTTCATTAATTTATCAATTAATTTCTTTGCACTGACTTAACCCATTGAAATCTGAAATAGGTGGTATTGGGTTAAAATTCCGGAGCTCACGATTGGTGGTTCACACCACCAGACTTATGAGATCATATCACACACAATATCCCCTACATTAATAAATATTACTACCCAATATTCAAGCTCGGCTTTGCTACCAAGAGTCAGTATTGACCCAAAACGACCTCTTATCGACGACATCAATATTTCTTACGTTTGTTTACTCGTTTCAAATGTAAGATGAACAGTTACTGTCCTGTTTTGGCACAGGCACCTTTGACTTTGATTGTTCCTTGGGATCATTAGTGTGCACTTACAAGGTCTTAGTGCTGTATTCTTTAGGAATTTATTGCTTAAAAACTTGTAGGAATGAAGTGTGGGTGTCATTTATTTTGTCATGTCAAATTATGTCTTGTAACTTTTGACCTTCTGTTCAGCTGACCTAAAGTGCGTGTTTTAATATCGATGACGAGATTTATTTTATTTTCCCCGATATAGTATTGTTATTTTAAATTCACATTTAAACTACCTGAAATAGGTTCTATTCCTAATTGATTTTTAATACTTGTTCGTGTTTCCTTCCCGTTCCCCTTCCGATTTGATGAGCCGGCAATACATCCATGAGTCAGAGGCTATTTGCTTCTTTAGTCCATTGATTTGTCACCTGGTTTGCTACAGGAGGTGGACAAAAAATATTTCCAACTCCTCTTATTTATCAATTTCGTTGCATTTTATTATGTTCATGTGCGGCATTTCTCATCAGGTGACCAGTTTGCTCGATTGCCGGACCTATGCAATAAAAAAGTACCTATCTATAGTTGAAAGTAAATAGTTGCAAATACCTATACAGTATCTACGTATTAAGGACTCTCCACCGGTACAAATCAATCAATGTCCCTGTGAATCAGGTTCGTGCGCACGCACTGAAATGTCAACAAACATTGAAGCTCGGCGGGATATGTGGGAGAAGCTACTTGTCTCTAGCTCGCAACTTAATTGATTGAAAAGAAAATTAATTGGAGTTAGAAACTGGTCTTTTTTATTGAGGTGTTTAATTAGATCATCCGGTTGATAGTAAACGATGCGTGTGCAAATAAATAAGAGTAACACCGTAAAGTTTTCTTGAAAGCCTTCTTAAGGCAGCTTGTTAGCACACCATCGCAGAAAACAGTGACTTGGGTTTAATTGGAAAGAGATAAATGTTTAGTATTTGTCCAGAATTTTTTGTATCGGAATTTGTAAGATCGACAAGTTTTGCGACGTGTTAGAAAGAAAGAAAGAAGAAAGATGTGATAGAGGGCGAGCCTATCGCCATATCAGGCAAAAAATCCTACCTCTAGGCTGATAATAAATGAATCAGTGATTCAAACCCAAGACCTCGGCTTTGTAACCGTACCGTGGTACAACTACACTACCGAGGCATTTTTAATTATCTTAACAGAAACGTATCTTCATGACAACCATATTCTTTCTTATGCCCCGCTTACACGAGACCGTTACATTTTTCATCAATTTCTATCTGACAATATTGCCAATCTGCCTGTATTACATAACCTACAATTTAAGCCGCAATTCGAGCAACTTTTACCTTCTAAATTCAAAAACGTTCACGTGTCGAATCTAGCGCTTGTAGCGTTGAGTGGGTATTATTAAGCACCTAATGTCGTTACGGAAAGTAATTCACGGGCCATTACTTTCGTATGGTCATTCACCAGCGTGTTGGTGAAAGAGGATTAATTTGCATCGCCGGTTAGTTTTTGTTTTAAAGTGCTCGTCGCGGTTTTACGTGCGCGCATAAATTTCGATTGGTTGTGTAAGCGTGATATTGAACTTGATAATGAAGCATGTTTTTTTGGATTGGCGCTGATAATGGTTTTGTTTATATAGGCTGTGAAATTGTGTGTTCAATTTCATAGGTTATTTGAATTAAATTTTAAAATAAACAGTGAAATATTTTTACTGCAACGAACGATGACATGAAATGCCATCTTCGGGGAAATATTAGAAAGTCTAGTGCTTTTTAAAATATTTTCTTTTAAAGATTTCCTGTAATTAAAGCCGTTGCTCATAATTATTGTCATCATCTTTTGCTATCCGTATCTCCTCTCCTTTTTCTACTCTGTATATAATATCAATAATCTTCGATTATAGGCAAATCGTAAGAATGCCTGTAATAAATAATGTCGCGTCAGTACTGAATAGAAAATGAGTAAATTAATAAATACACCCAACTGTCACATAGACATAGTTCTGATCTTGTCTTGTGTCGTAGGTATCAGAAGAGACTTTTCTGTCTAAAACTCGAAACAAATACCTGTGGATCACACAAATATTTCGTTTGGTGCGGGTATCGAACCCGTGACCTCATATTTCGGCATCTAACCAACTGCGCCATAAAGGTTTCCGATGAGAGATAAATAGATGGTAAAATACCCTATTATTATATTTCTTAAAGAATGGTAGTCAACCCTCCATTCTCAATGCTCGATGAAACCCATAACAGTACTGAAGTACTAAACGTTATTAGTATGCAAACTCGGTACTTGTGAACATGCTACAATGTCAAGTAATAACGTAAATCTGTGAGACCGCTACTTAAGTAGCGTTTAATTAAAATTAATTTGCTATGAAAATACACACTATAATTTTATAGTTTTTTAAAAATATTTAATAAGTTGAAATGTTAATTAGATAAAAAGATAATTCATATTTATTTGGTATAAATTTATTGGAAATCATTTCTGTAAATTTGTTGCCCTTTTCCGAATAATGCAATTTTTTTATTTAGTTTGTTCGTAGAACCTTCATCTTATTTGTGGCAATCAAATTAGTGGGAATAGCAGTAGATTAACATAGTAATAATATTAGTGAACGAAATCTCGCTGTTCTACTGGCCTTAACCGAGCGTACACAGTTACACACTTAACGAGCCAGCTCACGATCGCAACGTTACGGATGTTTTAATTTTCAGTTCACACGCCCGACGCGCGGCCCGCCATAGCGACGCGCGTTTTGACTTGCACAGAGGTGGACTTATTATTGGGAAATTGTGAGACTTAATTAATAATAAATCTCTAATTTTCATATGTCAATATCCACCCAAAGGTTGCTTGGAAATAACCTAGTGATAAGGCCGCCTCTTGTACTCTTGTTTTTCTCTATTTTATGCAATAAAGGATTAAATGACCCAGCAGTCACATACGAAGTCCTGACCCCTCATTAAGATCGAGCTTTGTGCCCTAGGTATCAGGAACTACGTGATACTTTTCGGTCTCACAAACACCCAGACCCGAAAAAATACCTGTGGATCACACAAATATTTATATCGATGCGAGCATCGAACCCGCGGTCTCAAGTTTCACAGTCGGCCTCTAACCAACTGCGCCACGGGGGCCGGATTAATTGCGCTATGTGTATAAAGTTTAGTGAGAAAAAATAGAGTGGAAATCCAAAGAAGATGGTGTTATATATGAAAGCGTATTTTTAATAAAATACCATGTGTTTATTGGTCTCACAGTCGCAATGAAAGTCAAAGTGAAAGCAATTTGATAGATGTAAATCACGAACTCATGTATTTTGGATTATTTTTCTAAATAGTACTGATTGAATATTTCAGAAACTTAGGTATTCGGGTATAGCAGAGTTAGGTAGAGCCACAGAGGTAGAGAAGTATACATAAACTTTTGTAAATAAAGTTAAAAATAAAGTTACCCTTTTTATGTGATATCGTTAGGATCTGTGAGTACTGAACAATAATAATTTCATTTAAGTGAAGTCCACCGACCTGCACTAGGCTAGTTTTGTCCGTTTTGGCTAGTGTTCAGTTTTTTTCATAGACAGTTTAAAAATCTATTTAGTTATCGAATGTTCTGTCCCTTTCGAACGACTTTTATACTCAATTTGAGCAAAGGAGATATAACGTTCCAAAACTGAAATTGGTATTCAAACTGTCTATAAAGGCCGTTAGTCTAAACCCCTTGCAATCTTAGAAGAGACTTGTCTTTATTATTTCTTGATGTATTTTAGTCTAAAGTCTATAGAGAACAAATCCGTCTCTGCCTTAGTTAATATTAACAAGCTTTGCCATCTGCTGCATGCGTAACAGTAGATATGCACGGCTCATAACGTCACATACCATAATGCAAGATGCTCTCGCATTCACCGCGCTTGTCTATGCTCCTTTCAAGAGAAGTATTACGTCATCGAAAGCATAGATACAGTTAGCTCTCAAAAATACTAGGAATTAACAACATCTTTAAGTATGCAATGTCTGTTGCGGCAAGAAAATAGGCACAAGTGTTTTCCCGAGATAAACCTTTTCAGAGACGTATAAAATGGGATCAATAAAAAGATTATTGTGGCCTGTTCATCAATAGAGATCTATGGCCGAGGATGATGATTAAAATAAATTAGCATGTAATACATTAATAAAATCAGTATATTGTGAAATAATATACGAGCTCGCATCAGAATTGATTGCAGTCGAAAAAGTAAAAGAAGCGTCCTTAAACTTGAGGATTTTTGTTTTCTGTAGTCTTTGCGTATCCCATTAATGTACATTACATAATATTATATTCCATCTTAGCATAGTCAAAGTGTTTTACATCAAGAATGTCTCAATCGTAAAATATTAATTTTCTACGCAGTCCTACTCAGTGATAAACCTGTATTCGTAGTAATTATTGCTGCTAGTGTTCGAAGCAGGTCTATGATGTTCTCATTAAGTATTACACATAAAACAATTCGTATATCAATTAACATTTGATTTAAAATACTTCATTAGTAATATTCTGCCATATTTTTATAAAAAAACTAAATAAGAAGAATTTTTCACCTGTCACCCAGGTCAAAATATTTTTTTACTATTAAAGCCTTACATAAGTATTAATAGTAAAAAATGCTCTGCTTACATTCAATCTATATTCAACTAGCGGCCCGAACCAGTTCCGCCTGGGTACTAATTCACTTTCTTGAAAATATTCCTATCGCCTATGTTCATCAGGGATAATGTAGGTTTCTAACGTTGAAAGAACTTTTAAAATCGATCCAGTAGTTTCAGAACCTATTCAATGTAAGCAACAAAATCTTTCCCGTTTACAACTTTAGTATTGATTAATTTGTACAAATTGTCAAACATTATCATTCCTAGTAGTCAAACATTAGTATTCCTAGTAAAGTCAGTAACGATCAAATACAATCAGGACCATAAAGAAAGTTAAAAAAAATACCGACTGCCTACTCCATAATTAAAACATAGTAAGCAAAGATCTGTGAATCGAACAAGATACACAACAGAATATAATTTTTCCATTTAACACTTTAACGATTCGCTCGTGATTGTTCCATCAATATTAATTTCTCATAATTTATGTCTTAATGCACATGGAGCGGGTATGAATAAAGTAATGAGGGGCAATTATCCTTTTATACAGGTCTGGTCCTAACCAGACAACCCCTAGGTTGTTATCTCTTGTTTATAAGTTTATTTAAGTCTTTGGCGCCAGCTGAGCTATTTACAGACCTAACTAGGGATGCTTGTATCGGATTTGTTTTGCAAATGTCTGTCATTGTTTTTACAAAAACTTGCTTTTCACGAGTCTTAAATTGTAAAAAATACTGTGTTCATTGGAGAGTTTTGTTTTGAGTTAACATACTTTGACAGCCTCCGTGGCGCAGGCGGTTAGACGCCGCCTGTGAAACGAGAGGCCGCGGGTTCGATCCCCAGCCCAGCCCAGCCCACAAATATTTATTTCGGGTCTGGGTGTGAGACCGAAAAGTCTGTCATAGTTCCTGTCAGGACTATGTACTGTATGTGTGTACTGTATGTATGTGAATGTTGAGTGTTATTTATTTATTTATTTAGTTCGAATATTGATTTACAGTTTTATATAAGCATATTTATTTATGGTTTAAATCCTGACTTGGCTGTAAGTTTTATACAATAAATATTATGATATGTATTTTTATAAATACCGCAATAGGCCAGCATTTTCAGCTATAATTTATTCTTTTCAAATGAAAAATAACCCGCAAGTGAGCATAATATAATATAAATATGACAGACCGTTGAACTTGCCGATTATATAACGAAATATCGTAAATTTGAAAATCTTATTAAATAATGCCCATAAAAGGTAACATAATTTATACAACATTTTTTAAGGGAGTTTATTACGTATAATTCCGACATAATTGTTTATATAACGATGTATTTTCCTAATAAGGCGTTATAACTGCCTTTAATTTGATTTTGTGTAAGTCATAAAACTTGTATAAATAAATACGTATAGAAAGTTCTCTCGTAACTTAACAAAAGGTATAATTTAACAGGTAATTTTGTAAAATTTGCTTTCATTAATTTATCAATTAATTCCTTTGCACTGACTTAACCCATTGAAATCTGAAATAGGTGGTATTGGGTTAAAATTCCGGAGCTCACGATTGGTGGTTCACACCACCAGACTTATGAGATCATATCACACACAATATCCCCTACATTAATAAATATTACTACCCAATATTCAAGCCCGGCTTTGCTACCAAGAGTCAGTATTGACCCAAAACGACCTCTTATCGACGACATCAATATTTCTTACGTTTGTTTACTCGTTTCAAATGTAAGATGAACAGTTACTGTCCTGTTATGGCACAGGCACCTTTGACTTTGATTGTTCCTTGGGATCATTAGTGTGCACTTACAAGGTCTTAGTGCTGTATTCTTCCGGAATTTATTGCTTAAAAACTTGTAGGAATAAAGTTTGGGTGTCATTTATTTTGTCATGTCAAATGATGTCGTGTAACTTCTGACCTGTTCAGCTGACCTAAAGTGTGTACTTTAATATCGATGACGAGATTTATTTTATTTTCCCCGATATAGTATTGTTATTTAAAATTCACGTTTAAACTACCTTAAATAGGTTCTATTCCTAATTAATTTTTAATACTTGATGACTTTGTATTGATTTGTACTCACTAATTTACACACTTTTTTAATTTATGTAATAATACATACATCCATACATCAACTCACGGCTTTTTCACGCTAGAAGGGGTAGGCAGAGATACCCTAGGTCACCCGCATTTCATTTTGTATGTTCCGTCTCACGATGTGATGATCACAAACTCCTGACTCCGGGCTGATAATTTAAAAGAAAAATCAAATAACAATTTGCCACACCCGGAATTGGAACCCGAGACCTCAGCTTTATAATAACCGACTATAATACGACGCCACCGAGGCAGTCGTTATTATACCTCATTATTATATAATACAATATACCTCATTATATAATAATTATACATCATTATTATATAATTATTATACAATGAGGTATATTGTACATTATATAATAATGAGGTATGATAAAACTGTTATTATATCTAAAAATAAATCCAACATAAATATTAATATCAGATCTGCCAATCGATTATCGTAACCGAAGCAACTACTACCGTAGCTTGTTAGTTTTGTAAGCTGTCAACACTGTCTTGGTAATTTATTCGTTATTTTTATACTAAACCGACTAGCTCGTGATACGCCTTTCGCCGTCTATCCCTATTGTACAGGATCGAGACAGGTTATGATAAATTATATTTTATACGTACAACCGTGGTTGCACCTCACGTCCACTTTCGCTGTCTTTTTGTTGACGTTTTTCTTCGGTTTGATAGCAATCGCTAACAAGATTTCATAAATATGAAATAGACACGCATTAATTACGTTTTATTACTGATTAGAAAATCTTGTGACTTAAGACAACATAACGAGTTACAGCTCATTTAAAATCTATTGGCATGTGGCGAAATTTAGTACTAAAATTTAATTTCATAGAATATTGTTTGAAATATTATGTTTTCATTTTACAAAACAATAAGCATTTCTCTTCGTAGTCAAATTGTATTAAAATTTTGAATGTGACAAAATAAAGAGAGAAGAAGGCGTTTGGAAGTGTTACAGCTACGCTGTGTCAGTCATGACTCAACACGAATATTCAGGCGGTACCACTATCTCACAAGAACTCGAAGCAACAGCTCTTCTGTCGCGTTTCGTTCAGTGAGTGAGATTGCCGGATTCCCAATACCCCTTTGATCTTCCAATTCTTTTTCTTGCCCGCTCTCCTCTCAGTTTGATGGGTCGGCAACACATCCACGATCCAAGCGTTGTGGATGTTCATGGGCGGAAGGGATCACTTATCATTAGGTGGCAAGTTTGCTTGTTTAACGTAATGGATAAAAAAAAAAGAAAATCGCAGACGACCTGGATGAATTATGACAAATCTTTGCGTTTTGTTTTTGCTTTGCAATTTCATTGTAAACAGTTAGGTAATTTGCAGTCAAATTATGATCCAATCAAGGCTCTTTAAAACAAATTTGTCGAAAATGAAGCCTGAATTTTAGGTCTACGGTAATATACCACGGTAATTAACTAACGGACTTCAACTATAAATAGTGACAATGAAAAGACTAAATTGAATCGAAACAAGCGACGGCAAGTACTTACCTACCGTCTTAAAGTTCAACGAACTTTACTTAACCGTAAAAATAAAAGTAAATAGTCTTTACGATGTCTACAATGCAGTAAATAAGTACGGTTAATTGGGTACTGAAATAGTGCCAGAAAAAATCCGGTTTGTACCAGATATCACTCCTTTGAGATTATTGGCAGATTCACACTTACTCGCATTTGAGTTTAAAATAACGAGACACATAAATAAACTCGACGTATTGGGATTCGCGGGGTTTGTTACAATTGTATTTAAAATAAAAGATATTTTTATTTTTGGTCTGGTAGCTCGTCTTGACACTTGTATCAACGATCCAATCAGTATCTGTTTTATTTTGGTCATATTTTTCTCTATACTGTATCTGCCCATATACGTTCCACTGCAGGGCACGAGCCTCCTTTACAATCGAGAGGGTTTAGGCAATTTAGTCCACCACGCTGGCCTAGTGCAGGTTGGCAAACTTAACATACCATAGAAATTTTAGCAAATCGGTATGGTATGCAGGTTTCCTCAAGAAGATTTCCATCGCCGTTATAGTGCGATGATTGACTATCAATACAAACTTGACAATGAAAAGTCAGAGATGTGCCCAGGGATTTGAACCCGCGACCACCGTAAACATATCGGCAGCCACGTTTGGTCTGTTACCCTTAGTGTTGCCAGGTGTCCCGCTTTACGCGGGACGTCCCGCTTTTCAGGGGTTTGGCGACGCGTCCCGATTGAACCTTCGGCGGGACGCCAAATGTCCCGCTTTTTACCACCCCTCTCAGAACGAATAAAAAACTAAATTTTACACAATTTTATTTATAATCCGTACTGTATTTTGCGTTTTCCTACAATTCTAAAGTTGTTTCCATAGGCTGATTCCAAAAAAATACAGGCCTTTGAATAAGTTCTCGTGGTTTGTTCTCGAATTCCTAGCTTTCTTATTTTAGCACATGTGCAAGATAATACTGTTAGTGAACTTATGTCTTCGTGAATATTAGCTAGCTCCAATGAAAATTCCTTCGTAACAATTTCAAGTTTCATACCGCTTAGAGAGTATTTCTGGCGAATTTTACTTTACGACATGTAGATGTAGATGTATTTTAAAAAAAAACGCATCTTAACTTCATTTAATTCTCTACGAGCATTATAGCGAGCATAATTTGTCAGAATTCATGTGCAAAGGCGTGTCGAAAAATATCAATTTTCATCTTGGAAATAAAGATCGCTCTGGTAAATCCAAAAAGTTATAGTCTGAGAATTTAAGGAATAACTCGATGAAGACCCATAGTAAACACTAGAGGAAAATGCAATTTTTTTTAAATATTTGGAGTAAGTTAAGAAACTTCTGCTTATCCCTTGCGCTTCCATTATTATAATAATAACCAAAAACGGTTATTGTCTTTGAGAGCCTATAGACACGTGACGTTTTTCGATGTGATAAGTATATGCTGCTAGAAAGAGGGAGAGTAATAATGTGTGAAAGCAAAAAAAATATAATTCCCTCTTCTTTAATAGACGTCCCGCTGAAGAACTCATAATCCCGCTTATTTCAATGTCCTGTCCCGAATTTTCAAAAACTAAACCTGGCAACACTAGTTACCCTATACCTAACTTTAATTCCATTTAGTTTATGTAGCGAAGCTGTTTACACAAAGAAGCAACAGATGCAAACAAATTATTTACATTTACAGTCTTTGATCTGAATATGAACAGCTTTATACTTTAGAGAGCCCTTTAATACCCTATTCAATGTATTTCCTTTAAAACCATAAAACCCGTGTAAACGAGGAGAGAAATTCAAAACAGCTATGAATATTGGACATTATGCGAAGCTACATTATAAACAATAAATTTCAACATTGTATAGCTGTTCAACAGTCGATAGATGAAAATTTAGTTGCCATAAAACAGGTCATGTTGTCCGGAACTGTCCATAAACACGTAGAAACTATTGCATTGATGCTTAGGTTTAGGAATTGTTTGAGGTAATATTTAGAATATAGGATTTTTCAACCAAAGCGCATTGAAATTTAACGCTACCGTTCAGCTTATGTTGTTGATTAACCCAAATCGATATTATTATTTTTTATCAAAATTATCTTTATGAATAGACGGGCATTATTATCTCGACCAGCGAGAGATCTATCAACCCGATTCATGATAATTAGTATTCTTTATTATAATTCATCATGTAATTATTAGATTAGGAAATTAGTTTGGGAATGCAATCTAGTTTGTAACTATTTTAAAAGTAAACAAGAAAACACCATCAAGTGTACTGTAAGTTGTACACACGTTGCTATGCAAAGTGTACATTTCTAAGCTACAAATGCTAAAACAATGACAAGCTTAATTTTAATTTGTCAAACGATCGACTATTTATTTGTTTAAAATGGCTTAATTATCATCATCATCATATCAGCCACAGGAAGTCCAGTGCTGAACATAGGCCTCCCCCAAGGATCTCCACAATGACCTGTTGGAAGCGGCATGCATCCAGCGACTTCCTGCAACCTTAATTATATTTCTCAATAAATCTTAGTCGCAGGAGTATTTTTTATACGCATGCCACATACCCCGCATGCGGTATCGTCTCCATTAGTCGACAGCCCTCAAGCATAATAGATAAGAGAGTAAATGTGTTTCCATCGTAGCTTCCGCACACCGCATACCGACCGAGTTAAAATGTAAATGAGCCATAAATATTGAATAGTTTTTTGCCTCGTGTAGCGCATTAAGCCATCAATCTTAGGTCTTGTCATTTGGCTTGGCAGGAGTCGTTAAGCCGCATTAGAACTGTGTGTGGCTTGTAAACCCTGAGTCCTGGTGGCCATTATTTATGGAAGATTGAAGTATTTCGCAATATGTAGTCCTGTCAACGCAGAACTTTTTCTATACAAATCATCATGTCACGAGTTTTTCAATCTTCAGTTATTGTGGTTTTTATATGTCATGTGTTGTGGGAATTTATTATTGCTAACCAAAGTCATGGTAGTCAGATTAATAATAAAATAGATTTAATTCAGATTATACATCGAAATGGACTACATGTACCCTGGCAAACGTACTCTCGATTGGAGATCAAAGGAGGCCCGTGTCCTGCAGTGGGACGTATACGGGCTGATACAATATACATTCTCATAAAGATTTATTACCCTTCTGCTAAAATTGTCCTGAATGTAATGTCGTGCTTTTAATTAAGATCGATAGGTATAGTGGTTGTAAAGTCAATCTCCAAAAAGATAAATATTAGTGATTTAGAAATAATTGTCTAGGTGTGTGTTTTCAATTCATACTATAATTCGTATGAGGGGAACGTACAACACGCGTTCCTTTGCCGATATATTTATTCCGACCTCTATAGGGAATATATGCACTGGATCCTTAAAGATAAGCACTTGCATTGTTCAATAGGATGGATTTTAATTTGTATAAGATAGGACACCTAGTTTATTATTTACATGTAGTGGCTTGTCATAAGCAATTAGTCAACTTAATTTAATTTTTAATTTAATTTAATTTATGGCTCTTTATTCCATAATAGTTATTGTACATAAATTATATTTAGAACTATCCTTGAATTTATTAATTTATTATATACACATTTATGTCAGTATAAGTCAATTTAATTATAGTAAATATATATAACTTAATTAGTCTGTAAGCTTTCTAAAAATAATTTTAAAAAAGCTGATTGCTATGTTAGCGTATTATTCCCACCATAGAACATTCCTAGCATGGGATAATGTCACATAGCTCCAGCAATGTTACCTTCGCGTGTTCCCTACGTACCACAAATAATTCCAAGTGCATCCTTTAATAGCCGCGTGTGAAAACCGATGTTAAACAATGGCATACTCCCGCGAATTTATTAACTTTGTAAGCGATTAATTTAATTTGTCGAATGGCGATGCAAATGTGAACGTTAAGCAATTAATTGTAATTGCTGCTTACAATAAAACTGCCCATATCTGGTATGCTTTGCGGCGTTTCGGTACTTATCCTCAGGATCAATCATAGGCTTAATTATTTGAATAAGTAATTATTATTCTTTATGCCTTATGGATTTTCTTTATTATCTATCTATAAGAGAAAATTTAAAAATAACATAGAATATGTGATCAGATATAACATGACAGACTGGGCAATCCAACACAGGTCCTCTATATAAAAATCCTTAACAATTTCAATTATCCTTTGAAAGTTTAACCACCTCATTTTACCCTTAACCTCTATTTTCATAGGTCACACCCACACCCACTTATTGTTGTGGGTGACTTTCTGTTTTTGTTTAAGTTAGCCGCACGCTCATTCACTGGTTCTATCTAATTAATAAAACCAACAACTGACTAATACGAGTAGATAGAGCTCAGTTTACACTGGTATGACTAGAAGCGTTGTAATTTTCACAGGAGTTGCTTTTATGACGTAGTTGACCGCTTAATATAGCTTTATTAATAGAAAGCTTATAAACATATTTTAGTTATCAAATGTTTCGTTTTTATGCTCAAACATAAATTGAAAAGGTTTATAGTCTGTATGTATATCTGTCAACAACACCGTTAATTCCTTAGAGGTATTCAATAAAAGGATGAAAGTTAGTATTTTTTTGCGAGTTTAAATATAGATTTCTATTTATATACATACACTTATGTACATATGTGATCTTTCAGAAAGTTACCTTTGAGTGAAATATTTGATGTTACTTGAAAAATGATGCTTAGAAGAAAACTTTTCAAATTACATTCCATATTTTCGTCCAGCATTTTTTAGAAAAATTCCACGTTCATAATTTCAGCGTGTTGATTAGATTATTGGTGCATTTAATGGTAATTTCGTATTTTTTCGCGTTCGATACAACTTGAGTAATAAAGTTAATGTCCATGAACGTTTCAATAATGTTAATCATCTAGTAACAACCGTTGTTTATGCTCAAATCTGAGCTGTAAACTGTTAACAATCAATGTTCTCTCCAATTAATTTGAACATTAAACGTTACTTGAAAATATCTTCGCAAATGAAGTGAAGGAGTTTTCCATCTAATATAGACTACGTTTTATCCATAGAAAATTTTAAAACAATTTTTTGTATTATCAACTCAAATAATATTCGATAGCTAAAATACATAGGTTTAAAATTGTCTATGAATGAGGTCGTAACTCACCGACATCCAAAATAGTAATTTTAGCATTTAGTCTCAGTTTGTACAATTCGGGAATGGCACCAGATCTGACATTAGTGTAATAATATAATATTTATTTGGAACAGTAATAAATCTTAAGCCCCGTACTTATAATATTTTAATTAGATTAATTTACGTGCCTTTGAGCTATAAGACAGCCAATTGTTTTCTTATTTATTTTAGGTTGTATTTATGTCATTTTTTGTGTGCAATAAAGTATATGATATATAAATAAAAATCTCTCTAATAATCTAATAAATCTTCAATTTCGATCAATTTTACTTTTTGCCTTAGAAACAGTTTAAAAAAACTTACGACGTTTAAGATCGCTTTCAATAGAAATTGCAGGTGTCACAGACATTTTTTTATAATTGACGCTTTCAAGTCTGGATCTATTCATTGTATATTTGCAAAAAGTTTCGTTTTTGTACTCAACACATACCGGCGATTCTTAGAATCGGCAGTTTTTCAATGGTTGTTTTTGAACTGCATTTTGGGTTTTAGGCACTTAAGGTATATAATTTTGTTAAATACACTCAACAGTCACATACACAGACCTCACCCCACACTAAGATCGAGTCTTGTATGGTGGGTATTAGGAAATACGAGACCCTTTTCGGTGTCACAAACACCCAGACCCGAAACAAATACTTGTGGTTCACACAAATGTTTGTTTTGGTGCGGGGATCGAACCCGCGGCCTCACGTTTCACAGCCGGCGTCTAACCAACTCAGCCATGTGACTGTTGGGTTTTATTTATTATTATTAAATTATTCAATAAATAATAGAAAATTTAGAATTTTACAATCACCGCTAATATACAACAGCTGTTCCACACTAAAATATAAGAGCACAACCATTACCAAGACTATTATTTAAATTATGAAAACATTGTATCGCAACAACATTTCATTCAATCATTCAATCCCGTGTTTAGCTTTCAGGATTGATTTTACATTGTATCAATTCCGCTCTGCAATCAGACTTACTGTTATTTATTCCCTGTTCGAATGGGTGGTCACCAATCGGGAACAAATACAACCCGGCTGGACTTCAGTGATCTGGGGGGCTACTGATCCGAAACGAAAATCGAATTTTCGGATGTTCGCCGTCCGAAGAATGATATAAGTTTTCCACTTTTTAAAATCAAAACTATTCGCCATGATACCTATCATTTACTCCGAACTAAGTCTATTACGACGTACAATAGAGGATACCAACATGTGGAGTATAAAGGCACATTGGTGAAGCTTTACGATGTTCGACCATTCGAACTTTGTAGAGCATAGAGTAACTCCCCTGACCAAACCGACGCGACGCGGAAGACGATGCCGGAGGCTGCCGTGATTAGCACATTCCGATGTTGAGACAAATTGCGTCTGTAATTTGATTTTATTACTGTAATCCGAGAGCCACTTGACACTTTCCGATAAAGATAGCGTATTAAAAATATATGGTATGAAGCAATCATATGGAGAGCTCTTGGTAAATTTGTTTGGTTGTGATTTATTTCTTCGCAGTATTGGGATCTATTAGCTGTATGGCAATGGTGGTGGTACATAGAAATGACCCCAAACTAAGATCGAGTCCTGTGTCGTGGGTATCAGGAACTGTGAAAGACTTTTCGATCTCACTAATACCCAGACCCTAGACAAATACTTGTGGGCATCACAAACATTTGTCTCGGTGCGGGAATAGAACCCGCGGCCTCTCGATGCATAGCCGGCATCTAACAAATTACACCACGGAGGCTGTCAAATAGTCAACCTAGTCGCGACATTCATCCAATCGATTAGAATCTAGGCTTAATTTTCATTTCTAACAATCCACGTTGTCAGAATTTTTCGATTCATTATATATCAGACGTATAGCCCAGAGAAATGTAATCTAAACTGACTACGGGATTCTTAAATCTACATTGTAATTCCTCAAATCCAAATGCCGACAATGAGCCATACAAACCTCTCGTCATTGTTATTTGCTAAATCAATACAAACTGACAAAAGACGGCAAAAACATACAAAAAGAAGCACACAACTTGACATCGCAAACACAAGTGCTGTCACGGGAAATTTACTCTACCGTTAGAAACCAATTACAACCATACAAATATTTGCAGTACAAACATACGTAATCTTGGACAAATGTTTTGGATTTTTTTTATTAAAGTTTCTAGTAAAGCCGGTACCTTATGGCTAGCGAAAAAATCCAACATGGTTTATGTTGGAAAATTCGTCCTAACATTTTAAAGTAATATAAGCGCGTCGCTTTTTGTGTTTAGTCTGTGTATATGTTATGGGCCAAGTGATTAATGCGAGCAGTATTCATAATGCCCGGGCAGTATGAATAATGCCAATCGGGCCAAGTGATTAATTACAATCTAAACTCGCCTATTTATCACATTGCCCGGGCATTATGAACATGGCTACACGATGATCGGGCAATGTGATTAATAGGTAAATTTTTAACGTGGTGCGCTGCCGCATTGTCGCATCTGCGATAGTCCCATAAATTAGAAAGGTGGAATTGATCTGCTTATATTTAGTTGTTTTTTAACGTCCGAAAAATTATCTTCAGAAGAAAATTAGTGTACCCACTTTATGGATCAGTTAGGTCGACTGTGCCCCAAAACCGACTCGGGACACCCCTACTTCACGTAGTCTTTTGGCTACCGACCCTAGAGTGTATATAAAAAGCCGGAGGCGCGGAGGGAGAGCAGCCCCCGCCCGCTGTAACGAAGGATAGGCAACCGTGCGAGCCGTAGCGGCTAAGGCTGGTCGCCAGAGGCGACCAGAAAGCCGAAGCTGCGGAGGTGAGCATGGGTGCCTATCTTTTGTTACGCAAAGGCGAAGGGGCTGAACTTCCCGTAGCGCCGGAGACGTTGCAGAAGCAAATTTGTATTGACAACAGTTGTTTTGAAGTTAGGTTACTATAATTGATTTTTCACAGGAATGGTGCGTTACCTTTTCATGGGAGTAGTACCAAGGGAGGTGCGTGACCTTGCAATAGCCGCACGATGCCACTTCGGCTCATTGTTTTGATTTCGATTCGCTTTACATCACTGTGCCCAATAGGCACTGAGCATTATTCATAATGCCCGGGCAATGTGATAAATTTATTGTTTATAATCACATTGCCCGCTCGTATTGGGCATTATTCATATTGCCCGGGCATTATGAATAATGCCAAATTAATCACTTGGCCCATAACATATATACCGTTTCAGAAAGCTAAAATCTTGATGGTGGATACTACATAATACTATAATACTATATGTATTTAATTTTACTGTATCTACCATTAGGTACCAGCAAAAACAATACTGCGTCCACCATTACACGCTCAATTTCAACCAAATAAATACGTGTGCAAACACATGTAATCCTATACAACTGAGTATTTGCATCTTTCCACAGTAAAGTTGCATTTCACAAGTCATTCGGACGCGCGTTCCCCATGCAAATTTTTATTCTCATTGCCAAGATCGTCACGTAATGTGAAGCGATAGGAAGAGAAGTGACTCCTTAGTCTGAATACATTGAATTGAGTTTTTGCGGGCGACATTTTAGTGGCGCCGCCGCGGCTCATTAGATTCCAACACGCGAACACTGTGGGCCGCGGGATAGGAGTTAGCGGGCAATCATAATCTATTTTACATGCTAGGGCTGTGATGAATGCGAAGTGTGATTTTTTTGCCATGTTGATGAATGAAATGAAAATATAATTTTCTAGTATAGTTAAAAGAGTCTTTTTTGGTGAGTTGAGTTGTTTTGGTGGAATATAGACGACAATTTATAGCAATAATATGTTTCATAAGATTTTAAGGCAAAATTATTTTATAGGAAATTTCGACGTTAATTTTATTCACTTAAAATATTATTTATAAATAATAATAAAACCGTAGGCTGCTGTAGAAAAACGTTCTTAGCTCTTACCAGCAGATAGTTTTACCGAAAACTTAAAAGTAATTTGAAGACAACATAAATACATTTGCACAAAGTTAATTGCACACCTATGCCTAACAAGCAGATAAAATGTAGGTAGAGGTACCACTAGTGTCACCCACAATTCACCGAGCTTATTTTCGGCTTAGGATACCGATCGCAGCATACATAATGCCACTAGAGCAATGAGATGATTTTGCAGTCAAGCGACGGATAATATAAACATGCAAACCGACGAGACAGAAAATCCTAATCGTCCCATAAATCTTGGAGAAATCGCTCTACATACATAAAAATAAGCTATGCAAAAAAAAAAGCTTTCATCTTATAAAATGCAAAGTTCCAAACACCGATATGGTTACCAAGTAGACTAAGATACTGAATTTAGCAACATCATAAATATTTCCTTCCATTCATTATTTCCAATCCAATCAACAAGCGACCACATGTTACATATAAAACATCTAATTACACACTTAACATTAATTAATAGTAAATTCACTCCAGTTATGTATGAGTGGTTCAACTTGTTTACTGTCCATTAACACTGAAGTTCTCGAGAACAGATTATGGGAGTTAAAATTAACCGAAATATGTATTAATATCATGGTATATAATCGAAACTGCGTATTTATAGCCAATAGTAATGAATGACGGTAAACGCTGATGTAGTCCGTAAATAGATACGGGTCTTTTATAGCCAACAGCATTAATTCAAAGCACACGCCATTCTTCATTTGAAATGCGTCTCGAACTTTTTCGCTAGTCTGCGCATAACGGTAACACTATTTACATTTCTATGAGTGTTTCGATTCTATGTCTTTTCATACTAGATGTAAATGTTTACCCGACACTTTGTTTTTTTTTATGAATATTCAAGAAATAATTTACGGCCACGCATACGACAAAAACATATCACGCTTCGACACAAAAGGGGAAAACAATTATCGCTTCATTTGCTTGGCGCAACTTATCGTATGCATGCGTGCGGCGTATGTCAAGACGATAAATAAGGTGAGATTAGCATTCACAATGCACGGGACCAAATTTATTTGGCGCAACTATGTACGTGGGAAATATCTCGGCTGCGCTTTTCGGATCAGTAGGGTTGCCACGCGGACGTTAAATGTTTGGCATTTAATTTCATGCCTGGCACTTTCTTTTATTATTTGCCTAAATTGATCGTATTCCAAATTTCTGGCAATGTTTGCCAAGATTTCGCGGTCAGTGTATTGAGAATAAATAAAAGTTGAGTTCCGTAAAAAGATCTTGGTTCGGCACCGCGTCGTGTCCTGAGACGAATACGTAAACGATTTAATGAAGGTTTTGTGAGATGCAAAGTTAAAGCGGAATGCTAAAGTTTGTGCGCTAGATTTTTAAATACGTAATTAAATACACGTGTTTAATATGACATTAACGACATTATTATTATTCTTTATAATGTTAAAATTTTCACGGAAATTGTAACTTTAATGAACTTTGATTTGAATACACAAAGTTAATTTAACATCTCCAATTCATAGTAAAGTTCCAAATGAGGTTGATTCAAAGATTACATATTGCGAAGTAGCACAAAAGGAAGTCATAAGTGTCTTCCTCTTTACTCCTCGATTTATCTCAAAGATGGCTTAATTGCATCGATATACACCCTCCATATTTAATTACATAAAGTAGGCGTCAATAAATGTAGGAAATGGATATCTATAGGTGCCAATCAATCATATTATTCTTGCTTAGACTACAACTCGTTAGGCAAACTACGTGCACTGTTAAAACTTTTACAATTTTATTATATAATTTTCCATGTTATTATTTAATAACAGGCTGTAAGGAAAAGGATTGAATTAAAATTGCGAAGGGTTTGTAAAAGGTTTATGAGAATAATGTGAAATTGTGTACCTTAAATTTCGATTACATCTTTCTCTTCCATTTGGGCCACTAATAGGGTTGTGCTAGTCGTTATCGATTACCAAAATTACTGTATAAGTATTGGTCGTCGGTTTAATCGTTGCTCGTATGTTTAACTAAATAGATCAGTAAAAATTAGCCAGTAATAAATAGAACGGTCAAAATATTTACTCAAAAATTATTTCATTATGCATGTAAATTAGGAAGACTGTTGAAAAAACAACTACTAATCTCATTGTACATGGATGAAAATCGAACCCAAAACTTTATAGTGTATAATTCAAAGACAAGATTTGTTTAGCTACTGAACCAAGAAGTAAAAAGTTTATATCTTTATGTTATAATATCATGTTGGTTGTACAGGCTCCTGAGTTATTTTTACGTTGTAAAAACTTTATGGTAGACACTTGTTATGAAACGCGGCAAAGTTAGATTAATTACAATAAAAATAAATTATTAACGATGAATAATTAACCATGGTTTTGTTATTACATTATAATTTTACAGAATACATGTCGGTGTTGTACAAAGAAAATTAACTTTTATTATAATTAGTAACCTTTTTTATCCCGAGATATTACGTACATAATAGCTTAATTAATGGAAGCTATAATTAATAACTATATAACCCGCCACCTGCCATACACTAAAACTTTTTCTTTGCCAAGTATTATAATTAACCAATTCTCAGCTAATCATTTCAAATCTACAGACTTACATAAAATAAAGTGTCTGATGATTAAATACTAAAAGAAAAAACATAATTTTAATAATGCCGAGTTGTATTTATTTCAATTGAAATTCAAAGACCCAAAGACTACCTTTATGATAACCAATATTTTAGCAAACTCAGGTACACAATTTACAAATTCATTCTACGAGTTATGGCATTGCGTTTCTCAGTGTCAAGCGAGATAACAAAAACAACTAAAATCAGGCCACAATATCTGAAATTCGTGATGTTATACTGGGCCAACTGATATGACCACCTCAGGCCAATTGATAATCTACCCAAGGCCCAATCCCGTTCCATGCCTATTACGGACTTTGACAAGTTCAAAATATTCCGCACATTGTGGTACTCACGACGGCTTTCATAGTTTCATGAATAATTTGTTATTGAATCGGATCTTGTTGCCCTACTATCGGTATAACTGTTTCTTTATGTATGGAAATCGAGTGAAATATACTCGGAACAACGAGTATTAATTTATGTGACGGTTTCACGTTTTTGTTTATGATTAAGTTATCTATTATTTATATAAAAGTCTTGGAAGGAACTAATATTAGACGGAGTAAGTTGTTGGGTTGAAACAGAATATTTACAAGAGACAATCTTTCAGGCCATTTCCGACTGATTATTATCAATGATTCAACTGTTAATTCATGTCCAAGTACTCGAGGGTCATTGATATTTAGTACTACCCAGTGTCTGATAATTCAGTACGCACATTCAGTAATACACTTGTATATTCAAATGCAAAAAACCAATCACAAATAACAATGGGACGTGACAAAATTGACCACAGTATATATTTAAATGCGGTGACGATACTATCGAATTTAATATTCCTTACACCATGGGAATCAGAATCTCATGGAACCCCATACTCGAATCAATGTTTGCATCAATTTAAAGCCAGCGTTAAAGTGTTTCGCGTACGTTCAAGAATGTTCTAAGAACGAACATCGTTCCTAATGGGAACAAAATGGTTTCGTATTGGTTCTATTAGCTGGATATTTATGAGACGCACCTAGAGAAACTCGCGTTGTGGTATGAGATTAAAAAAGTCTAAGGTTGGGTTGAGAAAAAAAAAGTTGTCTATGATTTAATCTGGTGCTCTTGTGTTGGGTTAGGTGCGCACGAACTAATTCCGAAGATCGGTTCGAAATTTGATTTGGTACGAATTAGAGTAATAGATGATTTGCGTTTCGTTGAGCACGATTTTGTATTTGATGACAATTTTACGGATAATTTGTTCTTTATATTTATTTATTCAATTTGCTTGTGACATACTTTTGTTTAGGCGCCTACTAACTTAATTTATTTTAGATTGTGACAGAATTGTTAAAAAAATATATAAATTAAATATTCAAAGTTAATGATCGACAAGCAAGATACGCAGATTTTCTGAGCCGGCCGTGCGTCGAACTCAATACTTGAATTGAGCGTATGCATATGCATATACTAACACTAACTAATGAAGGCATTAGCATTAAATTCGGAATGCGTAATTACTTATCTCTTTAATAAAAACAAAATGACACAAGCCTGCGCTTCTGTAATATAAATTTCAATTTTCAATGACGCGTCCTGTCTAGGGTAATCGTAAATGTTTGAAACTGCATCGGATAAGAAGATCATAAAGGTGCTGGCTGGTTATTACTGGCGGCCGTTAGAAGTTATAGACGCGAAGTAGCCGCAGGCTTTATCCTGTGGGATATTTACCGTTCGGATGCCAGGTTTTAAAGCGTTTTATAGCAGGCATATGTGATTAGCTGCCTTTGATAATCATTAAAAAAATAAAAGCCGAAAGGTGTTTCCTTTGCCTTTTCACGTCAAAATTTATAACAAGACGTGGCTGAATGAGTTGTTTCCTTTCTCTGTTCCTTAGGGGCGAAGTGGGCAAATAAAATATAAATCAGGTGATTACTATATTGTTAAAATGTTTTTTTTTTTCTTGCTTTTAACAATTTTTAGTGCGTTAGTGCTCATTACATGAAACCGAGTTTGAGTTATTATTTATCATGGTTGATTTTTTTATTACTTTCTATGCGTATTGAATAACAATATTTCTGTTTTTCATAGGGGTAAAAAGAGATAGCGGATCTTTTTCGCTCAATCCATGAATGATCAGTAATTTTGAATTTGGAATTCATTGGTATTTTTGTGTATTCTGCTGTTGTTTTGTATATCTATTTTTGTCAATTGGTAGACCAAACCGATTTATTTTACGAGTTATAAATAACATAGTTTTAAGATCACTATCAATTTAATGTACATTAGCGCCAGCAAAATACTTTGAATCTTGCCATCATAAAATAATACTTATCCAGATAATTACGGTATTTATTGTTTACTGGTGAAAGTAAAAAACAGTTATGTTATAAGTGTTAAAATTATATACTTAATTATAACTAATTAGAAAAATATTTCACGGCTCGTTTGCAAAACATTAAAATAATAAGGTGCAACAAAAAAAAAACGGTTTGTTAAGCCATTGAAACTAATTTACATATTTTTTGCCAACAACGTGTGCAAATGATTTCATTAATTCTCTTTTCTTAATTAGCAATTAAATCAGAATTTACGCATTTGTATTTTTGATTTAATTAACAACATAGAACACACGATTCCATTTACATTTACAGAAAAAAAATACTAATTTATACGGATGTTCACGAACGCCGTAATTGGATGGATTGTTTACTTCAATGTTCATTTAAACATATTATATTCTGTTTATTTATATCCATTGACTAAATTACCCTGGCCTGCTGGAAAACGGACGAGACGCGACTCCCAGCATGTTCTCGTTGGTCACGGGTTCAAATTTCACGGCACACCTGTGGCTTCTCAGAGTCATGTGTGTATTGATAGTCAATCACCACGCACTATAACGGTGGAGGAAAAACATCGTAAGGAAACCTGCGTACCATAGCGATTTGTAAGAATGACAATGGTATGTTAAGTCCGCCAACCCGCACTAGGTCAACGTAAAGTACTTAGCACTATATGGCTTAACCCTTCTCAATGGAATTTTCGATTGTAGAGTAGGCTTTTCTACAGTGGGCTCTTCTTTACCGGGTATCTCAAGACTGCTAACAAAAACGAAACCGGCTGGTAGTTTAAGCGACTTCAGACACAATACAACTAAAATACATATTAATAACTAGCGATCGGGCCCAGCTCCGCCTGGGTGCATACACGTTTTAAAATGGCGGTCAAAATGTTTAATTCTGACTATCAGTTTAGAATATCGACCAATCGGACCACGAAAAACGAACAAAATTTCCTCGTATTTGCTAGAAATATCACTACTGCTTTCCTCCTATAGGTCATAGCGTAATGATATATAGCCTATAGCCTTCCTCGATAAATTGACTACACAACACTGAAAGAATCATTCAAATCGGACCAGTAGTTCCAGAGATTAGCGCGTTCAAACAAACAAACAAACAAACAAACAAACAAACAAACAAACAAACAAACAAACAAACAAACAAACAAACAAACAAACTCTGCAGCTTTATAATATTAGTATAGAGTTAATAATAATTAATTAATGATGCTCAAATTTCAACCTAAATGAATACGTATTATATTCTAGGTATATCAGGACTGCTACCGAAAACGATACCGGGTGTTAGATTTAGCGGCAACGAACTCTACATGACTAAAAATTACCCAATTACCTGCGACAATTTTTTTTGTATCTTTCAAATATAATTCAAATATCATCCTGTTTAGGTTGTAAATCCATAGTTATCGCTAAAATGATAATTTAAACAATTGTGGCGTCTTTTAAAAATAAAAGGATTTACACTATAATTTTAGGAAAAAGCACGTATTTAGTTATTTACACCCACATAGGACGATAGGAAAGTAAAAAAGAAAAAAAAATATTTGCATTAAGTCTAAAGTCTCTAAAACTCTCGCCTGGCTTTGTTTTCGGTAGAAGTTTTGATACCCTGTATACTACATATTCGGTACAAATCACAAACATTTATTTATTTTTCCTTAGGATCAAAAGAGTAAGGCATAAATTACAAAACATCGCTTCAATATTAAAACAATGTATAAGCCTCTTCATATTATGTTCTTGAATTATAATTGTTAAAGATTCGTATGAGTTGATTTGTTACATCGGTCATAATAACAATATTTTTTACGTTAATATTTTCAGATTCACGGTCACGGTACATGTTATAAAGATGTTAATGATAAATTCAATAAAAATAAACGAGCGAATCTATTTTTATTTTTTTATAAAGCGTAATTAATCCTGGTTTACAAACGATATTTTAATTACATCTAGTAACCAGTAACTAGTGCATGATGACATTAAGAACTAATCTGCGCATCAAAATCCACATAGAAAATGTGATGGTAACTTAATCTCTCGGCTGTGGCACGCTCGAGCGATTTCATGTAATTGGTAGAAAAATAAAATAATTATAATGTTTATGCGATTATACTCTTTAATGTAATTACAATAATGCCTATAACACCGTATGGCGGGCGTGCTTGCATGTTTGATAGCGCGTGTGCATTGTAAAGTTCTTTCACACGGACCTTGGTCGTAGCATTTTGTCTTCACACCCTTTATAGCGTGAAAAACTAGATAAAGTCGAGTCTGAATGCCTATCGGGCTTGTTAGTGGCGTATATTTTTCCAGACAACATAATTGATGACGGACAATTTGCATGGAATAGGAAATAATACCGTTTAAAGAGTTGCTACTTGTTTTAGATGCGGTTTTATTGCTGTCTCATATATTTACATTGTGGATATTTACAGACATCGTGTGCTGCTTACATGGTTTGTTTTTTATTTCAGTTAAAATTTAATATTACGTAAAAGACAATTTAAAAATATAGCTGCTTCCTAAACAATAGCAAATACATTTCCAAAAATAATAAAAAAATAATACATTAAAGTAGCAATAAATAACAATTTTCTTTTTGTTTGTTTATATTGTATTTTTGGTGTGTATAATAAAGATTTAAATAAATAAATAACAAATATTATAGTATGGATTTTTCAACTGCGGTAATAAAACAAACAATTCTTCATTAAACTCAAAATACTAATTTATTCAAACTAATTCCGACCATTGTTTCCAACATCAATCATAAGGCCATTTAGTAAATTATCGGAAGAGTCCAATTATTTCACACACATTATAATAAATTGTCTAAAAGGGGCCATGGCTTGACGTGCTAATGTTTCGTTAGGAGCTTCAATGTCAACATCCCAGCTCGTCTTCTACAATGTATCGATAAAACTTTGAAAACTGGAAAACTTTGAATGGCAGCTGCGTATCTAAGTGGAATTTTAAAAATAACTAGTACATTATTATTAAGGTTAAATAATAGGGCTACGGAATGACGTGGATCGACAAGGCGCTATGAAGATTAGCTGTTATGGATGATATATTAATGCAATTTAGATCGTAAAATTGTACTAAATAACACTGAATTTTATTGATGTTTAATTTGAAAATTCTCTGCGTAAATTATTCTACTTTAACTTCTTAAGTAAGTACAGAAACCATTGAAAATAAAATTTAAAAAAAATTATGGATCATTTTAACATGTTATTTTTCATAATCTCCTAATTATTTAAGTCAACACTGACCTAAATATTTTTGTTTTAAAGTAATTCAAAAGAAACCCGTTATGAAAAGCCACTAAACGCTTCTTAATATTCTCAAAGCTAGGACAAATTAGGAAAAATAGAGAATTTTTAGTACCGCTACCAGTTAAATAACATTGCTGCATAAATTAGTCACATCTCGGAGGTTACATAAAATGTTAATTACTGGGAAAGGTAAATGCACTTGTAGTGATTCGATATATTTAGTTATAGTTACTGGTGGTAGGTCTCTCATGTGTAAGAGGTCACCTGGGTGGGTACCACCGCAATGTCTATTTCTCCCGATAAACAGCAGTTTAAATGCACTGTTATGTTTCGGATTGAAGGGCATTGTTGCCAGAGTAACTACTGGACATATTGAGACTTAACAACTTATATCCCAGGATGGCGAGCGCCAAGCATTGCTTTGTAATTGAAGGTGTTTTTGGTTTTGCTACTTTTAATGAGCGGTTGTATCGCTTACTATCAGGCGAACGGCATGCTCGTCTAGCCATTTATAGCAATAAAAAAAGCAATATTCATGACGTAGGATGGACGTGTCCGGTGAATCTTCTGACTCGGGATCGGGTGAAAGTGATCACGTCATATCCAGCTGTCATCGTGGTTGGTAATGACGGTTTAATGGACTACCAAATTTGGATTTACATACTTTTTCCTTGGCCTTTTTGTTCCATTGAGAGTCAATGACAACACTCTATTAATTGCAACTTAGGTAATTGATATTGGTCGGAAATGCTTTTTTCAACCGACTCCAAAAAGAGAGGTTCTCAATTCGACTGAATGTTTTTGTAGAAACCCAATTGCTACTGAAGTTGACGATCTTTTTAAGGAAAAGTTAGAAATAATTTAAAATATATATTTTATGGTATTGTTATAAGATAAAAATAAACCACTGGAATTTATTGCATATTTATTGAAAAGCATGTCCGACAGCAAAAATATAATTTTGAAAATTACGTAATGCCACGTAATTGGCAACTTAAGTGTTTATGTTTGACTGCACGCTCATTTATTACAATAATCATATAACGAAGACGAAAAATGATATCGGAAACCCAAGAACCGTTTACAACTTTTACAATTAAAAGGCGCTTGCGTAAAACAAGATTCATTAAAATTGTATTTCTGGGCTTTATCGCAGCTCAAAAGAGCATCTAAAATATTTTGTGTGTGAACGAAATATTAGTAAACAAATAAACAATATAATGATGTTTCCAATCCACAACTTCAAATGCAAAATCAGAAAATTATGTCCGGTATTGATCATTGAAATAATTACACTTATTAGGCACTTCGTAATTATGACTGACATTATCATTCATATCATTCGTGCTTATTGTAAGCGATAACTAGTAATTTTCACCTTAATCCGTAAAATTAGACGACCATTCATTTGTCAAGGTTAAAAAACATCAATAATGTAATGTAGGAAACGTTGTATTCCATGAACGAACAACTCAATCACGCGTTCAGTTGATTGACTATAAATTGCCTACTTATTAATTACTGCAATTACTGGTAACGAATCTTCGCTAAACACGACAACAAACTTGTGTGTTTGAAATAATCCTGTACATTTGTTTTTATTATTTAAAGTATTGTAGCTTAGTATTATACCCATACAACCATTATGGTGGTCGCGGGTTCAAATCGCACGGCACAACTCTAATTTTTCGGAGTCACGTGTGTATTGATAGTCTACCAACACGCACTATAAGGTTGAAGGAAAACATCGTGAGGAAAGCTGCTTTGAATAGCAATTTGTAAAATTTCTATGGTGTGAAAATATACGGCCTAACCCCTCTGAATCGTACTCTGGATTGCAGAGGAGACCCGTGCCCTGCAGTGGGACGTATATGGGCTGATACAGATGCAACCAAAGGAAGTTCACTGCCTGAATATAGGCCTCCTGGAAAGAGTTCTGTAGTCTACTCTGTAATATAACGCTTATTAATTTAGTGTAATAACTTATATTCTACTTCTATAGATACTGAATCCATGGGCAGTTTTAAAATCAAATCTTTGATCCTTGTCTTTTTTACCAGCACAACAAAAGATGACAATACACCCATCACTAAGTTCTAATCTTCGACAATATAACAGTCGAAGTCCTAATATTTTCGTCTATGCCATGTTAAAGGTTTTGAGTAATTAATTTATCAGTTTCAATACAGGGTTATAATATTCTAGATTTTCTGTTTTATTATCTAGTATCTAGACGTACTGAAACTTAGTTTAGATCGTTTCCATGTTAGGTTGACAAGTACAAGGAACTGTCGTGGACAGCGAAATTGGAACGTACCAAAACTGTCCAATGATACACGGCCGATATAATAATACAGTGCATATAATACAAAATAATTAGGAACGTGTCTCGGATATTTCTTCATTTTACAAGGATTTTATGTGAAGTTGATAATAATTTATTTATTTGTAGCTTGATTTTATATTACTTTATGAATACACTGTAATTCAACAAATATTTTTTTGTTAAATAATTACATTTAATAACTATTATTTGTTGCGTAAAAATAGACTGAAGACTGGATAGATACATACTTAGGTATAGTTGTATTACATTGTATCCTAGTTAAATTTTAAGGCTGCCATTGGTTATTTTCTGTGTAAAATTTATTATTATTACCTACACCGGAGGCCAAGTTTTAGTAATTGTATATTAAGATGTAATTAGAAATCACTGTTTTTTGCAAGAGTTAAAATAGCAAATAGAATATACAAATATTGATTTTTTGAAAGCGAGGTAATTGGATCGTAGCGCTGCCTATTGAGAAGGCATTGAATAATGTGCAATGATTAATGAACACATTTCTAATTGCTATAGCTTCCTGCACGGCGTTTATAAATGAGATTCTATTCTGAATAGCAATTATACGTTATAAACAATATAGATGAAAGTGAATGTGTGATGTACATTCGCAATCTTCACTTCCTAGGTTTAAAAATAGGGGTATTTTTACATGGTTTTGATTTTGTTTGTATTGGGAATTTAAATTGCGGCTTATCATTTTATTAGAAGCGATAATAAATAATTAGTGAAAAGATTCGTTTTAAGTACTGGTGGTAGGTACCACCGCAATGTCTATTTCTCCCGCCAAACAGCTGTGTAAATGCAGTGTTGTGTTCCGATTTGAAGGACATTGTAGGCCAGAGTAAATACTGGACATATTGAGATTTAACATCTTTTGTCTTAGGCTAGCACAGTGAAATGCCAAGCATTGCTTTGTAATTCATGGTGTTGCATTCGTTTTGCTTACCATCAAGAGAATAGCATGCTCGTCTCAACATTCATTGCTATAAAAAAAACAGTTTTTTTACTCTGATACACGTAGGTACATACGGACCGAATACCTTTTTCAAGCCTGTTAAACATGCGAATACATGTAGAACACAATCCCATACCCGATCACAGTATTGCAACAAAGTTACAAGTCGCAGTTTTTGCACCGGCTACTGTTAATAGTTTACAAGTAAGTGCATGTAATCGTTAAAGATATGCCGATAACGAGCCATGTACCGTATGCTTTTCACATTGTAATGAAATTTTAACGAGAATTTGATGTGAAGGCGTTTCTACTTATTACAAATATTTTGATTGAATTGTGTATGGGTTATGGAAATTAGAGCTTAGAGATGTTTAGGTAAATGTAACATAAAATTGGTTAGTAATTTAAAAGTGAGAATATGGATAAATGGAAAATTTAGAGACAAAAATAGAGAATATAATGAAAACAAATGCAGTAAGAGATTTTCAGCGCGAAAATGAAAGGATGCTTGCGCCAAGAACGGACAACTCTTAATTAGATTAATCACATAACAGTAGATCTACGATCAGGAGTATATCCTAGAGTACACAAGTTAGACGCATGCTTATTCTTTATAACACTAATGTTCGATATGGACGCCTATATCCTCAGATTATGTGATTACTCGATTGTTCCTGCTATAAGTAATTATAACTATAATATAATAAGTTACTATAGCTCATATTTGTCAATTTTTAAGAATATACTTATCACCACCGCTGCCCATTATCTATTAACTTGTTTTATTACTGCAATGAATGGCGAGGCGAGCATATCGTCCGCTTGTTAGTAAGCGATACGATCGCTCATGAACAATAGCAAAACCAAACTACACCTTGAATTGTAATTCAAGCAAATGTAAAATCTTTGTAAAGCAATGCTCGATATTCTACTTCGCTCACCACCCTGAGACGATGAGATGTTAAGTCTCAATATGTCCAGTAGTTACTCCAGCTACAATGTCTTTCAAACCAAAACACAACAGTGCATTTACACTGCTGTTTGGCGGTCAGACACAACTCTATCAGATTAATATCGCCATTTCGATATCAAGCGTACGAAACCCTAAGAGTTATAAGGCATATAATATCGCCATCAACACTCGGAATGATACCATAATGGTAGTATGACAAGCCCTTGTGAAAGTGTCGATCTGTGACCATAATCATCGACGAAATTAAGTTATTATGTTCAATTACAGCGTTTTTGTAATGTGTACCTTATGATACTTCGTCATAAATCAAGTGTATTAAGGGTCTCTCACGCTTCTTGTTTGGTACAAAAAATATGGAAAGTGATGGAGATTGTTTTGTCTTTTATATCTCAAGTTATTATTGTATTAAGAGTTAAGACGGGTTGCTTTATGATTGCTGCATACACAGTGAAAAAATCTCGGAAGCATAACAAATCCAACTCATAGCTACGAATTTCCATCCCCTATTAAATTCACTAACATATGGAATAAAATTCCTAAAATCCTTTCCGTGCTCACCTGAACGATGTAAGAAACTTCTTTAAATATACTTTCAAACCTAATTGTGATTCTGACAGTTGCTTATTAATTTTGATAAGCAGGCGACAGACCCTGTGAAGCAGTCAAATTCACAACACTTTACTACGGCGAGATTCACACAGTTCCGGTCCCGCCTCCCGCATTATAACCTTTAATTGTGAAACAAAGTGGGGCCAATTAAAGTGTCACTTATATTTGAAATATTAATACGTAAATCTCAACATTGTCGGCAGAGAAAACCTGTTATTAAAATTTTACGAACGTTTTTGTGAGGTTATGCAAACGCTGTTGTGTTTACATTTCCTTTCCTATGTTTACTTTGTACAAAATAAATACTTGTAATAGATATTTAAGAATATTTCTACAAGTTTTTGGAAGAAAATTGAGGACACTCATCGGAGCTTGTTGTGGAAATGATGATGGAAAAGCCCTCATTTACACCGTGACATAACTATTTATCGCTTTAAAAAAACTAGTCCTTCATTCCGTTATACTTACACGACCTTTACTTAATAGATAAATTATAGCAAATGTGTGAATGACATCGGATATATTGTACAGTGTCGGTGATCTGAAAATATTGACGCTAGGCTTTCTAACAATTTATACCATCCAATATGGTGAACTAAATTCAAACCCTTATTAAATCAAATATTGTAAAGCAGCACAACAGCAAAATTCACATGTAAGTGAAGATTCAGAAAGATAAACAGTAGCAATTTGTTATTCAAAACAATAAAACTAATGTAAAATAAATTGCTGCATCTCAGTAAAATATAACACCAAAAACTTATCTATAATCTCAATTCAAACAATTATAATGCATACATAAATCATGGAAACATCAGATTGCTATCACATATTTAATCTTAATGACACAACTTGAACATGATTCTTCAAAATTACTCTGTTAGAAATTTGGCAAAGGAAACGGTATCGCGAACTGCTCTGATTGCTTAATACATTTTACACGTTTGTATGAAAAATAAATTGGGCGTGTAATGCTCTCATTAGAAAAAACGCGCTTATTTTTGCAATATTTCGTGCGGAACGTTTTGCATAGTGATATGTTGATGTAAAATATATTTTGAATTAATGCATACATTTATTTTCGTTTGTATTCGCTGTACAGGTCAAGTAGGACTGAGCATGTACGGATTATATTATCTTGGTTTTGAAACGACGAATTTCTATGTGGTAGTTTTCCTTCGAAAAATACGTTTACCAAGATGTTAGGAAGTATATTTTATAAGGGTAATTTATCTTTCGCCACAAGCACACAACGACGGATCCAGGGGGGAGGTCATGGGGGTCATGACCCCCCCCTGGGCTGGCTCCAGATTGACATAATGTATTTATTATATTGTTGGTAAAATTTATAATCACAATTAATTCTTTGTATGTCGATGAGCAAAGTAAAAAATTGTGTGTGTATTCGTAAATAACAAACTTTAAAAATCATTATTACGAATTCGAGTATTGAAATCGTACTACATTGCGTAAAAGAATTATATGACCGCCCTCTGGCGTAAAAGCTGGATCCGCCCTTGCAAGCGCACTACTAAGGATGTGGGAAAATATACATAATTCTGAAAAGATATGCACCAACACACAGACTAAGAACGAGGTTATTTTTAAAAGCATCGGAATAATGGTGACTTTTTATCCAATTCTTTTCTGTGTCCATTACCGTAACGTTCATTTTTTAAAGTACAAATACTACATTAATTTCCAAGACAAATAAACTCTTATTTTTCTCCCAGGGCCACAATGGTACGAACCTCGTTTCCACGGAGCATTTTGAGTGTTGTTAAACTATTGTTAACTTGCTCTTATCTGTTTCAGATACCGAGATAAGGAGATTTAGGTGAGAATTAGTAATTAGTTTACTTAGTTAAGATAATTGCAGGCGATTTGTTTTAAGTAATGGTTTGTTGCAAGACTATTATTACTACGTTAGTTGTTGGTTAATTAATAAAAAGTTTTAAACAACTCTAGTTATTTTTCTACAATATGATGCTCGGACTAGGAATAACAACTGGTTTAAATAAATATGATAGCCAACCAACTAGCCAGTATAGTGAATATTCTCTTACAAAATGATTCTATACGTCATTTTCCTTCCTTAATAAAGCAATTTTTAACAACATCCGTCTTCAAATCAACAAGCATATGGTCAATCTTGTATAATTAATCTTACGCGTACTTAAATATTTTACATGAAATAAAAAGTATAGTTCAGGTTTTAAAGTTTTCAGCCTCATCCACGATAATTTATATCACATTTACAAAACAAACATTCCTAAAACTAGACCACTAATTGAATTAATTCTTAAATAGGTACTCAAATCTAGAGCATATTTCCACAAGCTCATCTAATTTAAACAACAAATCCAAAAAGAAAACACTTATCTTTATTTATAGCACGTCATTAATAAAAACAAATTGCGTATGAGGTAACGGTGATTGCAGCCGCAATGCGTCGGAACAAAGTTAATTTTGATGAATTGACTGGAAGCATCGTCTAAGAAATTCTTTGCTGTTTAAACTTGCGTGTGCTCATGATTGCACGTAAGTAGCTTTAAAAGTATGCATTTATCTCTTTATAGTGCAGCGATGAGCGATTTATGTTGAAATTAGTCTAGTGTAGAGCATTTTTTTGGATGAAATGTTATTTAGCTAATGACCGTATTCAGATTTCAAAGACGCTGTGATATTGAAATAGTTCCTTAGTAAAAATTTTCTTTGCAAAAAAACCTACACTAATATAGTATCTTGTTCATATATCGTTATCGAATAATCATTGAAATCCAAGTCAGGGTTTGGGTTTCAATAATCAACCATACATTCATCATTCAGAATAGTAATGTGTCCATTTAAACTCAATTCAAAATGCTTACGGTCCTAAAGTCCAATTCATTTAATTCATTTCAACATGTTTACGGTGGTCACAGGTGCATATCCAGTTCAAAAGCTCTGACTTTTTGGAGCCATGTGTGTATTGATGGTAAACCACCTCACACTATTACGGTGAATGAAAATATATTAAGGAAACCTGCATATCGTAGCAATTTATAAAAGTTTTTATGGTATGTAAAGTCCACCAATACGCACTAGACCTTCGTGGTGGACTGACCACTCTCAATCGGTCCTCGATTGTGTGATTGCGTGCCCTGCAGTGAGGCGTATATGAGCTGATACATTTAGATAGTCTGAGCATTGGGGAACATCACTTTATCTACGAGGAGGCCTGAAATTTGTTTTTACTTCGTTACGGTTTAAAAACTACTTATACTTCTACTAGATTTGTCTGTGTTGTGTTCTTGGGTCGCGGCTCATGTATGCGTATGCTTGTAAATGTGAAACGAATTATCTGCAACACCTGTCGTAGCAGTAACATTTAAATTAAATTTTCATTTTGATTAGATAAGTTGATCTTACCGGAGTTGCATTGGTTGGTGTGAGAGTCGGGTAGTTTATCTTAAAAACGATTTCCTCCATCAATAAATAATCAAATCAAATCAGTATCAAAGTTAGTGTAAGTTTTCACTAAAAGCAGGTCGAGCTAAAAGGACTTATTCAAATCTTTATATTAATTGCGATAAACAAATCTAAAACATCTGGAAGGTACGGTGCACTTGTTATCTATAAAAACAAGATAGATATCACTTTTACTCTGACACTTATTGAGGGGAAACTCGCTTGCATAGAGGTTTTCCATGTTTAGATAATTTTACAACGGGTCTCACCAGTTCTGTTCATGAAGTATATCCAATTAAAGTTGGTTGAAGGCGATTCAGTAGACCGCAAAAAGGGCCAAAAAACATAGGATTCATAATTAGACTGGGTTCAACGACTTGTGACGAATGAAATACATTTGTCATATAGTAATAGAAAAACTGAGACAACAGTTATAACTTTTTAGACATGTGGACAAAAACATACATTCTATTTTGTACTGTCAGTATTTTGTCAGAAATTCCTGCTTATTAGATCGGGAGGGGCAATCAATCACATTATTGCGAATAAACTTGCAGTGAAACGAAAATCTTTTACAAAGTTCACGAGTCCACACTGAGGACTTCTTATCAATTCGCAGCCTTTACCGCAAGATCTTTGAGACGAAATAAGTCTATCACTTGAAATAGAATATGAATAGATTTGACTCGGACTTATTTGTTGTCTAAAACATAAATCTTAGCCAGAAATACAAATATTTGCTAATAAAAATGTGATTCGATTGTAGCGGTATTTTGTGAGCATCTGTTAAATCTGAAGGAGTAATTGTTTTTGTATTCTCTTCAAATGTTTGTCCAAGTGCACTTTTTGTTTTCGCGTCACTTGACATTTCTAAGTATGTTTTCTTTGTTTCATTGCGAATTTTGTGTTAGAATTTAAGGATAAGCAAACACTTTAGGTGTTTTATAAAAAAATACGTACTGTTATAATCAATATTGAAAAATTCATTTAAAAAAGTTTGTTCTGTGAATGTCCTGTGTTTTAGGTTTTTTATTCTATATCCGCCCATATACGATCAATTTTTGGACTTAAGCCTTTCCTCATGATGAGTATATTAAAGGCTGTGCTTCGATTTCTCGATTCAAGATAATTAATTTAAATAGAAATATAGTATATTAACAAACAGGGTTTTAATAGAATTATCAACTCGATATAGTAGGTACCGGTTTTTTTAAAATTAGGAATTGCGACGTCGGTAATTAAATATTACTGGTATTACCAATCCTTCAGATAACGCGGTAGTTAAATGCAATATCCAAGACGCATAAACAAAGAAGTAAAATCCATTGATAGAGAATCCACCTTTTCTCTATATAGTAATATTTCGAAACTGCGCTGTGGCAATAGCGACTAAAATGACTTACAATGTTCAGAAATAGTATAGAGTGGAAAAAAAATGGAAAATATTTAAAAAGACCAAAAAGGTATATGAAACAGAGAGGGAAATGAAAGGGGAAAGAAATATCTTATTCTGAAACCTATAAAACATCGTCGCGCATTTTACTCTCAGTGTAGATACTATGGTAATCCGAAATTAAATATCCAGGCATTATCCCTAAGTTTTTAGTCTTTAAAGCCAATTTACACAAATTATTCAAGTTAATTGTATAATTATTTATTTTCTCACACATTATTGCGTGTTACTCGTATTTTTTTTCCGGTTCCAATTATATTTTGGTAGTGAGCAATGCTCATTGTTACTGTGATGCATTCCGGGCAAAAAACCAAGTCATTCATTCAAAAGGTCTTTGACCGAGTATCTGAAGACAGTTAAGAATTTACGATAATTATTCTTTGTCTGAAATATTTATCGCTGTCATAATTATTCATAGAAGATTTTTGAGAACTACACAGAGATTGCTCTCATTAATTGTTTTGATAGCATCAAAGACTGTTGTTAAGTCCAGTAGCCAAATAAAATTATGCAAACATTTTGATGTGTCATGTTAATATTGTAAATAAGTTATGATATCTCTTATTATTATAAAAACATATTCTTTCGGATTCTTAATTCTTGGGAATTCATTTAAGCTTCTATTTATTTAATGACTCATAGAAGACGTATTATAAGCATTAAATGTCTTGGGAACAATAATTACTTGTACATTTTGTAATTTTCTATGCTATTATTTTTATTCTCATAGAATAATTTACTTATTTTTAAATGTTATCCTAATTTAATATGTTTTTCAGTACTATCCGCTATTAAGGAAAAACTAAAACGTATAAACAATTACGGCTTAAATCCTATTTTTCTTTTTATTTATAAATAGAAGAAAAGTGATGGAATAATTGGCCAATAATTTGAATAAATATTATTTGTCATGAGTGTCATTGAGAGGTAAGTGTTTTTCGCTACTGGATTTGCTAGAAGTAGTACAAGATTAGGTATTGGCAGTAATGCACAAACTGTCAGGTCAATAATTATGGTCACTTTTCCATCTTATGCGTATCTATTCAGAGTAACCCCTGTCACATCATAGGTTAGAACATACAAGGTGAAATATGGGTGTCTTGACACCTCTACCTACTACCCCTTCTGGGAAAAAGGCGTGAGTTTATGTATGTGTTTAATAACATAACCAAATTTCCAATCTCAAGTTGAATTTAATACCCGCAAATGAGTATGGCCGGTAGCGTTCCAATTTGTACGTAGACAAATGATTCATTCTCGGAAAAACTAAATAAGATAACATTAAAAGAGATTTATCACGGGCAGATGACCGATTAGTCGCCCGGCTGTTTTCTTATGCGTCCGTCGCCTTCGGATATCTTGTTATTCAACCAGCGTATGAATTAATGGGCCGCTATTCTAACGAGATTAGATTATTGTAACTACACAAATTATGCTTGGAATATAATTAATCTTAATAGTGCCTTGACTTTAAATGAACGGATATGCTATTATAAAATATGGTAAATTAATAAGGGTTGATAAATATGAAAGTGTGTGGATTGGCTTTCCAATCAATTCATTAATAAATTAATGATAAATACGAAGATGTCGATGACAAGCACTCAAGCTATTTCACTTATTGAAATTTGTTTCAATGTCAAGATCAAATTAGCTGGCTCTTGTTTTATCTGGCTTTACTATCAATTATTTATCTAAACAAAAACGAAACAAATGATTTCTTTTATTTATCTTTCTGAGAGATCAATTACATTAAGATCTGCTCTTAATTCAGAATGAAGTCGTGTTGTTTAAAGTTCAACTTCAGAATAAATTAATAAGAGCTTTGACAACACGGGAGTTTCACTAATAGACAGAAGTTAGACAGACGGTTGTCTCGTAAACTTTTAAGCCAAGTTAATATTATTCTTAGTAGATTTTAATATCTTGATTTGACAGCCTCCATGGCGCAGTTGGTTAGACATCGTCTGTGAAACGTAAGGTCGGTCGATCCCGGCACCGAAAAAAGTATTTGTTTCTGGTCTTGGTGTTTGTGAGACCGAAAAGTCTCTCGTAACAAGACTCGATCTTATTGTGGGGTCAGTACTACAAGTATGTATGTGACTGTTGACTGGATTTATTTAATTATGATACATATAATAAGAAACAATATCTGGCTACCACTACGTAATGAATATATGTATAGCTCGAAATGAAAAGATAACTCCCTTTAAAGTAAAGAAAAGGATGTATTTGTAATATAAGGCGTGTTATGTTTAACAAGAAGATTTCAAAGCCCTTTATGTGTGGTTAATTACTCCTTTCTATGCATCTCGCGTTTCATATGCTAATAACATCTTAGAATTACATATTCTGCTTTCTTCACTTTCGAAGTGCCTATTAAGCTGAAGGACACACGTATAGATTTTTTTTTTCATTAATTATTTATTAATTAAAATTATTTTGTATTTGTTTTGCTATTAGCATACTTAATTCCTTAATCCTAAGTCATATTATCTGTCATCAGTGTATTGTTTCTAAATCTTTTAGCAACAGTAATATTATATTTTTAATACATTTTTATTCTATCTTCAAATATATTTATGTAAATATTTACACGCTCACTTCAGCTCATCTCTGCGTCACACAAAGGTAGTAGTCGCGCCCAGCATTAAGTCCTTGCATACAATGTATACAAAGTTTAATAAATAGAAAAATATATTGCCCTAAAGTGATATTTACGTTATTATGTTTCGGAACACCGGAAAGTTCAGTCAACGCATAAAACATGAAAACCTTTTGAATATTTTTCTTTTAATGAAGTTTTAAGGAGACTGCAATGCTTTCTAAATAAACAACTAGACAAAAATAATAGAATATCTCATATATTTTAAGAGTTATTTATACATTTCTCTGCAGATAATATTTGTTAGAAATTGTTCCTACGATATTTTCTCTTTACATAAATATAATCGAAATGTCTAATTAAGATTATCATAATGAAGGTTTTGCCACTATTAGAACTTTCGTTTTCTTTAACGTGACTATTTGAGATTAGTTATGAAAAACTATTACTACAATTATTGCTGTAGGCGCGGCGGAAATATGACTCAAGAAACATGATAAGATTCTGAAATCTAAATTATTTCAAAAATAATAATAAAACTTTGAAAATACCGGTTTCTGTATCGGCAAGGCCCGGGCCTCCCTTACAATCGAGAGTACAATTGAAAGGGGTTAAGCCATATGTTCTAAAAGACAGTTTTACTGAAATTAAAATATGTCACAGCATAACCTTAATACTTTGTTGGAAGTATAAACAAATATACCCAACATTCACATACATAGTCTTGATCCCACACTAAGATCAAGTCTTGTGTCGTGGATATCAGGAGCTACGACAGACTTTTTGCTCTCACAGACACCCAGACCTGAAGTAAATACTTGTTGTTTGCACAAACATTTATCTCGGTGCGGGGATCGAACCCAAGACATCTTGACTTACACCTTACCAACTGCGCCACTGTATGTGCAATATGTGTGTATACTGACTTTTATCGACCAATACCGCCGTCAAACAGCAAAACCTATAAGGAAACACCATTTCAACTATAGCAATTTTCTATCACCTATAAGACAACTCGATTGATAAATTCCCGTCTAAGGATCATGCAATAAAATGAACAGACGGCTTCAACGTCCGACAGGCTATAAAAACAGTTGACGACATATAAAGCTGGTAGTAAACTGACAAGCCGTACGGAGACTGCGCTTGTGACTGATGTAAAAGCTCGTATTTGCAAATCTACATTACGGATTCAATAAATATTTCAGATGTGCGTGTAGCGGAATAACATTTGGATTTAGCATGGCTTAATACGTCATGAGCAAATTGAATCGGTAATGTTTCATGACTTCTCGATTGTCTTCCACGGTCATCAATAAATAATGACATAGAGAAATTCAGGAATATTTTTAATCTTAATATTAAAAGGTTAAAGAATGTTTAATTTACTTACAAATCCAAGGTAATTAGTTCATTTCATACAAAGATTCACTAGGAACTAGTAAATCATAAGTAAAATATTATAGAATGTTTCTTTTAGTCTCATATTACCTTATATTCGATTTTCTGCTCTATCTGCCCATGCTAAAATTATACTCAAATTTTTGTGAGTGATATTGTGCAGTCATCATTTCTCATCAGTTGAGTCGCTTGCTCGTTTGTCGCTCCCGTGCCATGAAAAATATCATCTGTAAAGTCACAGAGGGACAGCAATGCCATAAAGCTCCCTCTTTCAATCGTATAACTACCGTTTAGGTATAACAGAACTGTCAAGTATGGACGGTAAGGTTCGAAAACACCATTGTGAAGTCACTTGTCTCCAATAATCTGATGGAGTAATAAACGAGGAAGGAATTATCGTCAAGTTTATATTAACTTAGGATTTAATTCTCCTTATAGCTATTGAAGATGGTGTTTAAGGTTTTTACACTTCTTCTGTCTTCACCAAGACATTAATTGCAATAAAATTAAAATAATATATTTATAATTTATAATAATAAAATGTGACATGGCACAATCGTCATCATTTAGGGAACGATTAGGAAGAGAGATAATAATAAATTAATTTTCCTCTAATCCAAGTAATTCAACGAGATTATTGTGGAAGCTCACACAATCGATTTTATACTTGACACGTGTCCATTAATGACCATTATGGATTGACATGTATCTACGATTTTTAATATGTAAATATCAATAAATAAATGAAGGTTGCACGAACTTGCAAGATGCAGGCTGCCTCCAACAAGTTGCTCTGGTTGTGACAGTGTTCTGTTTTATTATAATTAAGAACACTATTTTAGATGGTTGTGCAGATAATTAAGACGTGTGATATAATTCCCTAATGTTTCCACGTCATAACGATATTGTAAGTCCACAATGCTGGATAATTTAGGTATTTAACATTTTGGCTATTAATTTGTGATTATGACAGTCTTTGAACTGAAAATGGACAGCACTATTCAATAAACTAACAAAATAGCAACAATTTACAAACGCATCTAAAACAGCATTCCGCTTAATTTTATTTTCAACATTTATGATCGACCGCAGTTCGCAGATGGTGAATCGGGTGTAAATCATCATGTGAAGTAACAATGGGGAAGAGGTGTTTACACTCAGTCCCCGCTGCGTGGTCAGGCGTGGTATGGCACGTTTTGATCTATGCCTCTCCACACACAATATGGTAGTCGGTGTACGATTGTAGATGTTAAGCTTCGATACCGCGTTGACGGTTAAATGATTAAGATTTGTTGAATTGCGCGGATATTTGAATGGTCAATGTTTTTTTTTATTTTGTAGCTTCATACGCGAGAGGGTGTACGTGACATTCATCATATTCATGTGTTCAATATAAGAAGGTCTTTCAATTATTATCCCATTTATAGCATATAATTCCATTTTCTTTGGAGAGTTGTTTTCGGTTTTTGAAATGTACCAAACGGCTGACATACCAAAAGTAAAATTTGGGCGTCAATCCGAAACTTTTTTGGGTAACCCGAATGTTACAATTGTAGTGTAAATTACACGCATGCGAACTGTGATCAAAGATTTATAGAGCCGGCAGCCTGGCTTTGTGTATAGCATGGCCATTGTACACCAACAAGCATGACGTCAACACAAAACCACCGTCTACCATAATGATCGTTTTTCAACTACTTTCATCGATATGAAAAAGTATACAATTTGTTGGACCGACAAAAACATGTTTAAAAAACCCTAACTTAATTGTTACGGTTGTCTGCGAACATCGTCGCTCGAACCATTCCAGCCATGTTCGAGGGCATCAGTTTTTTCCAACTCTTTTATATAGAATTCGGGTTCGCTTTCACTGAAATGTGTATTAACGTATTTTGTAATGACTAATCAAATTGTACTCGTATTTAGATCTGTGACCCACCGATGTCTTGTTGCTCTAATTTTATTCATTACTATTTCGGTCGGAGAATGAAACTGATTCTTTAGTTGTCCGTTTAAAAATGTTTTTGCTTTTATATTTAATTTTCCGTTATACTTAAGCGGTTTAAGTATTAATATCTTCTGTAGCACTGTTTAGTATTTCACGATCTTCACCTTTATTTCTCGGATTATTTTTAGTCTATGTCAAATGATTGTAAATTTTTTAAGAATACATGAAAACATCAAGTAAACCATACATACGATATCAATCTATGTACAACATCAAATTGTGTATAGTATGAATGTATAAACTAATTGCTTTCTCTCCTTTTTAATGCTATGAGTCCACTTCAATTCTGGATAAAGTTGACATCCAGTTCAGTAATTTGTAGTTTATGAGGTTATAAAGTTCAACAGCCTTCGCAATCCCTTTCGACTCTTCGATGTGTCGCAACCATGAATTTTCCTTGGGCCGGATTTCTTTTTATCAGCTAGAATCCTATAATAATTTGGAGTAGCTTAAAAACATGCCTTAAACATAAATATTGTTGTTTTTGATCGTAACCAAGGTTTTCAGCTTTGATAATCTCGTCCTAAGACTTTCTCATTGTTAATCGTCTCTGTAATAACTATGTAAGATTCATGCTGTTCAAACCTAATTACAAGTCATGGTAGTCCTTTTAACGCGTCAAAATATTTTTCCAACTTAATGGTTACTCAATGAATTTAAAATAAGCTGATTCATTCTATAATCAAATAATGCGATGTTACACAATTGTCGGATTAGGCAACACATCGCTAGGCTAGTTACTTCATCTAAGTGTGAATGCGTATTTATATCAAATTATTTTTCGTCTCGCCATAATGGAATACTATCTCGCGGGAATCATATTCTATTTCTGGATAATAAACTGATACCGTGGCGTTTGTAATATCTTGTTTATCTTCAGGGAATAACAGATAAAATAGACGATAAAAATGATAGTTTAGCTGAAGAAGTATCTATTAATAAAATAGTTTTTGACCCTTCTAGTTTTTCATTTATCTCAAATTTTTTACAAATTTATAGTGAAAAATAATTGTAAATAACTATAATTTAGAGACACAATAAGGTTTTTTCTTCTGTTTTCCTTTATCGAACCGATGTGGAAAGCTCCATCCTCAAAAATAAGCTTAAATAGAGACATTGGCGCTAACACATTTATACGAAACGATAATGTCATATTTTGCACTTTCTTCGAAACTAAATTGCTAAGCAGATGCGTGCAAACGTCTGGGCAGTAATAATAGTACGCAGACTGAACTAAATGCAAGTTTAGAATTTCTAACTTTCAGAGAGCAACTAGTGTTCACGGGCTATTGTTCTTCGGGGCTTGTTTGACTGTAATACCTGACTTAAGTACTTTTCCAACCTTATTTGGTCTATAGTGTGTTCCAACATTACGAAAGGGTAACACGTTTTCTAAAGATACGTTTGGATATTCAAATGTGGAAATAGTTTCACCGTAGAGTTGTTTTCGAAGGGTAGGAAGCGGATCGATAAATTTACGAAAGTGACTGGTTTAGAAGCACAATCTGGTTCAACATCAACTAATCCTGTGATTCAATAAAACGGTTTTAAGTAAATTTCTTAAACATTTAAAAAGAATTTATAATTAATTAGTTGCCAAGCCACCGAATATAGACGTTAAAGCCATAGTAAAGCTTTATTAATCGCTCGTAGAATCAACTATTATAATCTATTCAACCTGGCTGGAATCACAACTAAAGTTACCTAGGTGTGGTGAACGTTTCATTAAGCCATTATTCACAATCACGCCTAGCTAAAATTAATTCAGATTCAACTCGCTGGTACTTAAACATAAACAAACACATCAGTACATCGACCTCCATAAAGATGAATTAATCATATGAGGAAATCAATCAGCCTCATGAAAACCAAATGGCCGCACATTAATGTATTGTATAATTTATCTGCCTTTTTATGTATAAGAATTTATGATTTCATTAACCGTCGAAAACAATGATGTTTTTTGTCTGTGGAACTTGTGGGAAGTTGCTGGAAGTATGTATATATTTACTTGTTCGTAGCTGTAAAACTGTGGCTATATACCTATATAGATCGACATTGTACGTTGATTCAATAATTTCATTCCTGTTCAGGCCTTTGGTTTTTGTCATTCCTCACTGCTTTGTTTATATTAAATCAATACTGGATACGAAATTTTTATTCTTACTTCATTATCACCCTGAACCAAAGAGTATATTGTTGAATATGTACTTCTTAGAATTTCCACAGCGACCTTAAAGAAGCGGGCTTCTAGTCCATTGCAATATGGAGATTTATATACTGTCAATATAATTAACGAAATAAGGATTCTGAGTTCATACTGTTCACAACATCAAATGTACACTATATTACTAATATTAGTAGATACATATAATGTACAAATCATAAAGAAATTGGAAAGGATTGATACTAACGTTTTTATGACCTGCAATTATAAACAGTTCATGAAGTATTAATGTCAACATGAACATTATGCTGATTAGCAGTTTACTTAACGGAAGTATTTGTCATATGAATTGCAATTGATATAATCACGTTAGAAATTAAACTCATAGTTGCTTGGGAAAGTAAAGTCAGTTCCATTTTAGAACTTGCAATTCAATCCAAAGTGAATGCTAGGGTTTTTGTTGGAGTTAAAGACTTTTGCCTAATGGTTGATCCAGCAACTAAACTTCTAAAGAGTTGGGTTCTTATTAATTTATGAATTCCATCATAATATTTGTGTCGAGCGAGGAGATAACTAAATCCGCTCTTAGCCATGGATTCTTTATTTGGATTGCACTACATTAACCGATGTATTAATGGTAAATAAATTGCAGTCACTTACTCAAGTCATTATTCATGATTAACGATGATAAAAGATCTTACTGATCTTTTCAAAGTACCTCTCGATTTCTTGTTGATTAAATTACCTTACGAACTTAAAATGTCACGTAATACAAGCCCTTCCACCTCGTTAAATTTACTGCCACTTTCATTACGAGCCTCCTTGTCATAACAGTCTGTAGAAATCTCACATCAAAAATAATATGATGTATTTTGCTCAATTTTATATCAACGAAATTACGACTTTCTTTTTTGGCGCCAGTAATGTAGGTCACTCGTTGGGATCCATCTGACAAGGGATCGACCTTAACAAGATTTCACTGATCATAACTTTATCACTTTTGACACGTACATGTAAATCCGATGTGGACCTTCAGAAAACATTAATTACGGTATTCAACATGTAAGGTTTAATGATATAATTAAGTTTATAAATGAATGCAACACATGCGATATTCATTGAGCATAATATACCTTTAATCTTGAAAGAAATTTATTCGTAAATAAACCGAGATAACATTAATGTGAAAACTTAAAGTTTATTAGCTATACAGAGTTTTATTTATTTATTTTTTGTTGCTATGAATGGCGAAACGAGCATGCCGTTCGCCTGATGGTAAGCGATATGACCGCTCATGAACAATAGCAAAACCAAACAACACCTTGAATTACAAAGCAATGCTTGGCATTCCACTGCGCTCGCCACCCTGAGATCATAAGATGTTAAGTCTCAATATGTCCAGTAGTTACTCTGGCTACAATGCCCTTCAACCCGAAACACAACAGTGCATTTACACTGCTGTTTGACGGGAGAAATAGACACTGCGGTGGTACCCACCCAGATGGTCTCTCACATATGAGAGACCTACCACCAGTAGTATAGCGTATATCTAGACTGCTACCGAAAACGAAACCGGGTGGTAGTTGTAGTAGCTAAAGACAATAAGACGCGTACTAGGACATAGATTTTGTGGAAAAGGTGGTTCGCTTGGTATCATTTTTTTCATATCATTAATTATATTCATGGCTATCTTATGAATGTCACTATCGCCGAATTGAATCAGCTGCAATTAACATCTATACGAGCTCCCTGATGGCACCATCCATCAATTCCAAGCCTGACTTTACTACAAAAAGCTTATCCTGCTTGAACAGCCTACCTAGAACCAGTGCCACTAAGATTTAGTTTCCGGCTAATGTAAGAAAACATCACTGCTCTATATAGAAAAAAAATAATATACTGAAAAAGGAAAAGATAATAAATCCGGTATAATTAAGTACTTAGTCTATTAAAAAAACATTAAAGAGAAATATAAATACAATTAGCAATACACTTCCATCAGGCAATAGGAAAACAACAAAACACGCAGCTGCAAAGAAACTAAGCCGTGACGTGTGACAAGTCGTGAATAATTTAAAACTGAATCCTCCACGCAGGCGATAGAAATTAAAGCTAAACAGGCGGGAGCACAAGCAAATTATACACTTAGGAGATATGTTGGCTGGGCGATTAAAGTAATGGCTGACGCGGTAGCCATCTTTCCAATAAATGGAGTTTGACGCTTTCTAGAACTCGCTATTGAGGGTTCGATGATCTGATTCTGAAAGTGTGAGTTGGAGACGGTTTTGTGATCATATTTTTGAAATAAACGATCTAATGGAAAATTAAGTGATGTAACTGAAACAGAATCGATTAAACTATATGTTTATAGAAATGAGGGAATTAATTCTTGATGGTTTCCCACGACGAGATAAATATGTAAGATATCGAAAGTTAGGTGTGATCGATAACGGGGACAAATTAATTACTTGTCAAGCATCGATAACGGCAAATTTACGTGCAAGCAAAAGTGTCTACGAAACATCTGCTAGGGGTAATAAAAACAGGAGAGCTTGTAAAAATGACTTTTCGATCCGGGCAATACCCCCCGATGTGTCAAGCGTAGCAGGTGTCCCACATGCTGACAGCTTACTATCAAGTATGTTATCTGATATTTTTGCACTATTATTTTGTAAAAATAAAATACAAATTTATCGTTTACAATGTTTGAAACGAGCATAAAACATAATTACAGTTTTAACAACACTTTGTTTACTAAAATGCATTTGAAAATCACAAAGCAACAAAGACTGCGGGTTTTTAAAATATCGTACATTTTAGTGCATCCTAGTGCAACTTTACGTAACATCAGATGTCAGAAAACTCAATATCCCTGTGAATAACCTTGTTGAAAAAAGTAAGTGAGTGTCACAAATACCTGTAGTTAGCAATAAATGTCAGTTCTACTGTCATAACACGGCGGGTTCATTCGGCAAATGGAACAAAAAGCGAGTGTAGTGGAGCTATTAGCACTGCTTTCTACAATGTGTTATTTTCTGTGACGTGATTGACGTGTGCCTGGGAATATTAGGAGCTGTTAATTTGTATTTCCTTTTAGCCATCCGTGCGGCATCGGCTACATTGCAGGGCATCTGCCAATCTTCTCGTTTCAATGACTTGTACTATTTCTTAGCAATTGAATTTTGTATTAGCATCTCTAGACTGTGAGGCTACTTGCGGCTTAAAACTGGAAGTTGGAAATACTTAGTGATTTAAAAGTATAAGAAGATTTACTCTGGGTAGTATTTACCTGTTTACGAAAAGTATTAGTACTGTGAAATTATTGTCGCCATCCTTATTTTCCTATAGAAATCCTAATATGAGACAAAATTAACCGAACTATTGATATTTTAATCATTCGATATAATTGATGTGTTTATAGTTGCTAAATGAAAAATCGAGCCTATTGAGATAATAGCTGAAAATTTACAAAACATAGGAATTTAAGAGATAGGTAGTCAAATGAGAAAATACTCAGGCACCAAATTAATCCCAATCAAACTAAGATTTGACACAAATTAGAAGTTATGCTTTCATAAACTTCTGCTAGTTGTTCTCACGTTTTTATTGGTGAAAGTGTTTTCAGTATGCACTTGTCGAATAATTGTAAAAAATCCTCATAATTTATTGAAAATTGGTGTCAGCAAAATCGATTATTATCTTCAAACTGCATTCTTTTACTTATCGCCACAAGAATTGCAACAAAAAATTATCACAAAATATAATAAGTTTTGCGATTAATCACAAATTGCATAATTTTACATACTTATAGATTTATTTGCACCATTACGTAAGTATGTGGCAATAGATAAGGCTTAATCCCTACATGATCCCTACTGACTAGTCTGTATATATATAGGTACTCCTCCGAAACGCGCTTTATTTATGGCCGTATCAAAGTCACAGATAAAAAAAAGTAACCTCGGTAATTCAAACTAAGAACGTCAATGTTCACAGCCCATTTCAAACTAACGACCCGTTCACCCAAGCCTCGATAAAAGTAACCATCAACTTATTTCCATATATAATATGCAATGCGTAGCAATCCGGTCGTCAAATTGATTATTTTACTCTGCAATCAATCTCAAGGGTAAAACGCCGACAAACTATTCCCGCATGCCATTACATGTGTAATGTACTGTCATTACGTCTATTATGTCCATTCCATGTCGGTAATTAGTGCATGTAATATTGCGTCAGAGATTTTTAAAAATGAGCCACCAATTACGGTATCATGCGTGGACAGAGCCGCAGTAAGGAAAGTTGTTTAGTGACTTAAGTTATTTTGGACTTATACACGTAGTATTCACAAAATCATATTTCTTTCCGGATACTAATGAGTTATCCGGAAAATATGTTCTGAAATTCTGTATTAGCCCATATATACCCCTCTGCAGGGCACAAGCCTTCTCTGCAATCGAGAATATTAATATTATGTTATCAAAATCATGTTTTGATGGATATAAACTGGTTCAAAAAATACTCTTTTTGAGCAAAACAGCGCACGGATCACATATGCGTTCATTACTATATTTTATTTTAGATAAAATATTCATACAAAAAAGGTAAAAAAGGGAAAGGGAGCATTTAACAATCGGGGACGTAACATTGAATTCAAATTCGGGTCCAATTGTGAATTCAAATTTATTTCGCCTCCGATATGTGAATGTTTGGTGGCAAGAATTTTGATCACATACTTATTGATATGCTTTCATTAATTTTATTCACGTTGCCGAGATTTTTGGATTATGAAGTGTTTTATATTTCACGCCTTTTACTTTTGCTTGAAATGCATTCTACATTTGATAAAATTTCGTGTGTGAAAACGGATATTTTTGCTATACTTTACATTCTGATACAAATTTTATGTGATTCGATACAATTTCAATTATTTTTTAAATTTTTTTGATGTATATTAGTTTAATTAAATACAAACATATATTTGTCATAGATTTAAGCATAAAATCATTCCAACAAGGATAATGGTTTCTTAGATTCACGCGGATGTTACTCATGGAAATAAAATTATAACGATTAATATAAAAATATAATGGAAATATGTAATCTATCCTAATATATAAAGCTGAAGAGTTTGTTTGTTTGTTACCTCTAATCTCAGGCACTATAAGTTCGAATTGCACTTTTTTTGTGTTGGATAGGTCATTTATCGAGGAATGCTTAAGGGTATTTATCATCACTCTATGACCTATAGGAGAGATGCAGTAGTGAAAAGTACGAGAAAATTTTGTTCAATTGTCCTGGTCCGATTGATTGATATTATAAATTAATAGTAGGAATTGAACATTTTGGCCGCCATTTTTAAAATATTGTCTGCACCCGGGCAGAGCCGGGCCGGACCGCTAGTATTAAGATAATAACGATATAATCCAAAAACCAGGGATCTTATCAGTCTAAGCTCATGAATGATTTCACATCACAGAGATTAGTAATATTTTTCCCACAATTTTTATCATTTACTGCTTCCGTCCCAGTATGTAACCCTTATAAAGTTCTAGTTAAGAATAGATTAAGTGAAATAACACCGGCATCCACTTTCATTTAACTTGTGTTTATAAAATTGTTCTAATTAATAAAACTAACAGCCTTTCTTGCGACAGCCGCCATGCAATCATTCTGGGTTTAATGATAGCATAAGGTTCCTTTAGAAATCTTTCTAATTAGGAATGTTAGTGTAGAATAATACTTGGGTTGTCTGCACTAATGGCAGGATATAAATTTAATTTTGAAATAATATATTTGTTATTTTTTTTACTAAATATAAATAGCTCAATTTTAATTATTCCGATTTTATTTGTGCTTTACAATTAGGTATCTTTCACGTCTGGTCACATTTTTTAAATGTTTCTAAATAAGGAATATAACATTGTTCACATAATTTATCTATAGAAAATATCATTATGTACAGTGACTGGAAATACTAAATTAAATTAATAAACTAAATTAGAGGAACACGAATAAAAGCATGATTTATTTGTAATATTCTACTTACTTATGAAACTTTAAATAATATTTTTTTTGTATAAACATAACAATTTTTTTTATTTGTTGCTTTAAATCTTTATTTATTTTAATTATTTTATCCCAAATAAGTTTATTCTAAATTTCTTTTCTATTCGTGAACATCGTAAATCGCAATATAATTACAAAGATTGAAAATAAGGATCTTTATTGCTTTGGAATCCACGTAAAGGATACGTGGGTAATTTCTTCAATGCCTGCAATAAAATGATAAGCTAATGCGTCGCTGTCAATTGATATCGATCGTTCGTGCTTAGTAATTCAAATGCTTCAATATGCTTACAAAATTGCTGAAGAATGTCTCTATATTATATAATTTAATGTACATTTCTTCCGCCAAACAGCAGTGTAAATGTATATTTCTTCCGCCAATGTATATTTCTGTCATATGTATATTTCTTCTGCCAGACAGCAGTGTAAATGCACTGTTTTGTTTCGGTTTGAAGGACATTGTAGCCAGAGAAACTATTGGACATATTGAGACTTAACATCTTATGTCTCAGGATAACGTGCAAAGTGGAATGCCAAGTATTGCTTTGTAATTCAAGGTGTTGTTTGATTTTGCTACTATTCATGAGCAGTCGTATCAATTACCATTGGGCGAACTGCACGGTCGTCTGCCATTCATTGCAATAAAAAAAAATACAATATGTTGGATAGCTGGGTATTATGAATCTTCTGATGATCTTCTGATGATGATGAGTCTTCTGATTCAGATTTTTCACTTTCGTTTAAATCATTTTGTGAGTTGCTTTTATTATTATTAATTATTTTTAAGTTGGAATAAATATTTGGTTGAAGACGATTTTGGATAAAATATACGATAGGTACCTACTCGTTTCAGATATCATTCAACTACGTTATTATATTCCATCCTTGATGTTTTATTTATATTTATTGCAATGAATGGCGAAATAGCCGCTCAAAGACAGCAGCAGCAAAACCAAACAGCACCATGAATTACAAAGCAATACTTGGCACTCCGCTGCGCTTGCTATCTTGAGATATAATATTTTAAGTCACAATATGTCCAGTAGTTTTTATGTCCTTAAAACCGGAACACAACAGTGTATTAAGACTGTTATTTTGCGGGAGAAATATACATTGAAGTAGTACATGCCCAGGCAGCCTCTACCATATCAGAGACCACCAGTAAAAAGTTGAAGCTATTGCAGAATTAAAATTATTGTAAATTATTCGTTCATGACTGTGATTACGTTATTTTTGTTGGTTTCCTTTTCACCCGCTTTCTTCAATGTCAACTAAATATAAACGTGTACAATTAATAAAAAGAGAAATCCTAAAATCCATAAAATTAACCAACAAACAGTTTAACAACACTGAGTTATATTTAAGCGTGTACATAAATATTGTTAGCACTTTCTTATTTAATTTCTCACTTACAAACTAGACGTATATCTTGATCTAGGTGGTAGGCCTGTTGCCTCCAGATGACTAGTATAAATCTTCACTGATAAATCTGCGAATGTTCACAGTTCACACCGATATGATCAACCTACCAAATTAGGAGAGTTGGAATGTGCCGCGTTTTATAATGTTTGGGATACGTTTAAAATTGTCCGGACAATACTTTAGAAACGCGTATTTTGACGCCCGTGAAAAATATATAGAAAATCCGCTGTTAACACTCCTGTTTTCTAGTTACTCGTTTGTGAGTATTTGATAAAAAGTAAGTATTAAAATCAAACAAATTCAGTAAATTGCCTTGCTTTAATACTATAGTATAGTTTCAATCTGGTTTAACTTTTTAATATTCAATAAAACACGATAAAATTGTATTAAAAACTCTTTGCACTGCATCAAACTCGCATGTAGCATATTTACGATGCCAGTATTTTAATATTACATTTACATGCGTTTCCAATTCAATTATCATATAATCACCCGATAAAGCGGTGGGCTCTGTTGACTTACGGCTCCGCCCTGGAGGTTTAATTTATATGTACGTATATCTCACCATCGATACATTTTTTCACACAAATTGGTCGTATATTTGAAAGTAATTGTTTACGCCTCTTATGATTAGGCATTATTCAGTTTATATATTAGGCTGTCAAAGTGTGTTCCTTTTTATTTTGAGTGTTGCCATGGCGTTCTAAATTTAAAAACTCATTACATTCCAATTTTAAAACTTGATTGTTGACCAAAAAGTTTGCAACATGTTATTTTGTAGTATTTATTTGTTACTTTTAATTTGTTTTTTGATTCAAATCAGCAAACGTTTGATTGCTGATTTGAATGTTATTTCGTTTTGATGTTTCCACCCTTAAAATAATACCCACTGAAAGTTCCGATAATTGTAAAAAAAGAAAATCGCCTTCAGTAATATTTTTACAGTTCAAAACAAACTTAAGTTCCATTTTGAGCTTTAAAAAATCAATACCAGCGATCGAATTTAAAACAATAAATACGGTCTACAAAACGAAAACGTGACTTTAAAATCGCCTTTTTTAAGACACAGAGCGTGTGTATTTTTTATTCTCCCTTTGCGTCCAATGCAAATAAACTTCACGTAAGAACATGTCGATTTATGCAACAGCCGGTGATAATTCGTTGTGGCGATCGCGGATTTTTTGCGCACGCACCGCAGATGCAAACATGATGCGGTAATTGCATAGTGATATCTCTTTCTTCCGTCTTGAAATCTCGGGACGCGTTTACAGGCACGTTTATATTTTTATTTTTATTTATTTAATAGACTTAAAGATTGATGAATGTACAGCCTAAAGCAGTGTAAGTAAAATTGTGAAAGATTACACAACGGTTTCACTGTTATAAAACTATACAATTAACCCCGAAGAATGGTTATAAAAAATATATTCATCGAGAAGTTATATTAATTTAATTATAAACGTATTTACCTAAGAAATAGGTATATATATTTTAAAAGTCAGCGTCTTCGAAGTTGAATATATTTTTTATAGCCAAGATAGTAAGCCAGCTAGCGGCTCAGCTGATCACTGATTACAGGCGGTTGTAAATTATACAATAAAGAAATATGGCTTTCGTAACTTAGTAGGCGCGAAGCCGGGTGTGAAACGAAAAGCCGCGAGCTACATCTTTACATTGAGAAAAATATTTATGTAAAAATGTTTGGGCTTTTTTCAATGAAATAATTAATCATACTTTTACCATTATGTTTACATTTTTTAAATATTTAAGTAGCATTGGGTAAATAAGGAAAAAAATGTCAATCGTTTTTCCTATACAAACTGGCCGTAAGTGTCGCTGCTAAGACTAATTTAATATCATCGTGTGAATATTATCAAATAAAAAATAAAACTTTGTAAAAACCCACAGTTACATAATTATAGTTTTCTGTATAATTAACTCTTAATTATTATTATCTGTGGATTACAATAAATAATTTAAAACCAATAAAAAAATCACACTTCAAATTCCATAAACGGAACGGTCACACCGCCTTATAAAGCCGCGTTCACTCGTGCGCGTGTAGTGTGCAAGCACCTTACGGTGTGACGACTGCCGAGTGCTGGTTCAAAGTGAAGGCCGCGCGGAGGCCGGCCGTCGACCGCGCTATTTATACAGCACCCGGCGACTACCGATGTCTGTTGCACAGTGCACTGCGTCATAGAGCCTTACTTTTGAAAATAGAATTAAATAAAAACAGAAAATAATTGAAAAAAGGTTTTAATATTTATTGGAAGAAGAGTGTTAGATTTGACTGCATTTTTGTAATTGGAACACAAGTCTTTTAATTTTCAAATTATGTTCAGCCAGAATTTTGTGCATATTTTTGTTACATTTTAGTGTGAAACACTATAATATACTTTAGAATAAATTTAAAAGATAATTTGAGAATTTAGTCATAGATTATTAAGTTATCCTAATAAATGACCTAAACGTTTCTCAACGGGAAACAAGATATCTACAATAGTGATATAAATATATTTCTTACTTTAAATTGTTCTAATCGACGTTTCTGTAAATTTTAAGTACGCTACGCGTTTAAGCTGAATGGTCGTGCGTTGCGCGTGCACCTTCACTCAGCGAGCCCTCTCCTTAGCAAGTAGCAACATAGTTCTCATTAAGAATAATTTACACCCTTTAGCTTTAGCTTTTTACCTTTTCCACACAGATTTTTGCTTTCATTTAACTTGTGATCATTGGAAAAAATATTTTACAATGTTAGGGCATCGTATCATAGCACATCATCATAGTCATACGGAGATCTGATGGAATAGAAACGCTTACAATTCTTACGCCCAAATACTGGAACGCAACTTAAATATAAATGGCGCATAACTACATTAATCTCGATTAAATATACTGGCTAAGTGGGCCGTGCGCTGTTAAGAGCAACTTATTATTTGAATGGCGTTCCAGTATTCGGGCGTTAGTGTATATTTTTCTTGCTGCCTAGTCAGAGAAGCTAACAATATGTCTAATGTTTAACCGCCTCCGCTGCCTATAGATTTAGGCAATGCTGGAGGCATAGTTAATCCACTACTCAATAGCATTATAAAAGCCACTGTTGCTTACAAACTTTAGCATAACTTGATTATAATATATTTATTATGCTTGTTATCAATTTGCGCAATAGTAATAAAAAACTTCCTGATATTCAAGACTAATCTGATTGTTGGATAGGTACCTAAATATTTTATTAATTATTTGCTATCATCGATTCACAGTAGATTTACCGATAATCTTGATAACCCAGGTTCAATTCTTGGGACGGATAACAAACTTTTTAATAGTTTTTGCGAAATTTCTGCGCTGGATAGACGACTAGCGGATAAAACTTTCGCCCATGGCGTTATTCAACCGATACGTCTTAGGAACCTTCAATTCAATGGCGTGAATTTTTTAAAGGTCGATTTCGTTTAATGGCGACGTTACTCTCTTCCCAAATATTTTTTCTGTCATTTGTCTTGTCTACTAAAAATGGAAAATGGTAGAACTTAGGCAAGCGGTGGCCTTTTCTTCTGACTTGTCCGTTGTTGTTCCTATATGATTTTACTGCAGTTCCTGTCGAATCAATTTCGTCACTCTGTGGTGTCCGAAAAACCATTAAATTCTCCACAAAGTTTTGAGTCAGTTCACGATTCGGAAGAATTGCAAATAACAACACTAAAATGAACTGACAGTATTACAACAAAACTGCACTTAATCGTTTTTGAAGTTTCAATAGCCCGGAGTTGTAACAAGCGGTGATTTATGTAAATAAGTAAACATATTATAATGTTGCAATCATGTAAGTGCGCCATTATATCACTCAACGATAATTCATTGTGTAATTTTCAATGTTATTTTCAATTACTTACATTTTTTTATTTTTGTTTTTATTTTCTTGTTTCTTCGGTAATAAATAAGTCACGACGTTGGGATAAATGCCTCAGTGTATCCCGATTTAAAAATATTAAAATTGGCCTCCCCTTGTTTATGGTATTTAAGTTTATGAACAATACATACTTTAATTCATGTGTTGATTGAAAAATATAATGCAAACGCAATTATTTAAATTGATTTTATTGATGCTAAAATGTCCCGATTTAAAAATATTCAAAATTGGCTTTGCCTTGTTTATGGTATTTACGAGCATGAACAATACTTACTTTAATTCATGCTTGATTGAAAAATATAATGTAAACGCAATTTCTTACATCGATATTCATTGGTGTTAAAATGTACATATAAAAATCAAAGGCAATATTTTTACTGTGAGATTTTTTTGTTTATCTACTGGCACGTCCACCTGTCAATGTCAAATTTCAATTTTTAAAATATACCCTATTTCTATTTACATCAGGCTATCAAATTGACTTTGACAAACGTCATCTGTCAAAATTGAGGGTCGGGACGTTTTAGTACTTATATTGAACCGCTCACTAAAATGATCTTTGGGATATACCTATGTTCAGCAGTCGACTTTCATTATCTGAACAAATGATGATGATATCTATACCGCACCTACCTACTATTATACTGAATACGTACATCGTAATTTTGTTAATCTCATGAATAAAAACCTTGTTTAAGTACAAGTATCTCAAACAATTAATCTTAATTAGAGTGCGCGCAGCAGCTGTTTTAAGTCGATGAAAAAATACATTAAGGCGTAAGCAATACAGTCTTAGAATAACCTTCACCCTCAAAGGCTTATCTAAAAGTCTTGAGTAATTGCCTCTGAACATTTTTATTCGGTCCATTTTACGCACAAAAATATATCAATTACCTCGTTATTCTTTAATTAAAACTTTAATTATTCCCATTTCAGAAAGATTATCAGCGTAGATAAATTGTCTATAGTCAATTAATTACTAAAAAAAGACAAAAGCTTGAATGTCGAATTCAATTATTTTTTACTTGTTTTGTCGGTAATTGTTTCATGCTATATGTTGATATAAATTGTTCGGTATACAATTTAATAAAGTTGATTAAAAATATAACGTTTTTATATTTTGTGAGATATATCCACCTAAATTAGTTCACATAAACAGAATAACTGAATTTTTTATTGGGATCAAAAATATAATATGGGGAAATAGACATTTTGGATAGACAATCTATTTTGTAGAAGTTGGTGAGTTTCAAAATGTCGTTAGGATCAAGTAAACATTAATTATTTTTCCCAATTAAATCTCCATTTGGGAATCAAACCTGCAGCCTCTAGTATCACAACCGATATTTTAAACAACTGCACCATTAAGGCTGTCAAATAAAATATTATTAAGACAAATCGAACAACAATATTTCTAATAAAGAATGACGGCCATCGATGCGCCATGCGGAATGAATAGTGAAAATGCATTCATTGAAACATTTTTCTTTAGAGAAATCTATAGAAATTGTTTTCCTATGAATGACATTATGATGCAGCAATGTTTATTATGATTTTATATTTTGTAGACACACAAACGGTACAGGGATAAATAATAGTTTAAAAAGGTAATACAATTTTGCCGAATAATAAACAATGATTTAAATTAAATACATATGGTATTTAATTTATTAACCCACCTGTTTCTTATAACCTCAGATGACGTGCAAAATTAGAAAACATAAATCATGATTTTAGTTTTAACCATTTTAAGTCATCCCGTACAGATAGGAGTATATTTAAAGCTGAACTTAATTTCGATATGGGAACTTACGGGTTGATCAAAAGACCAAAAATTGCGATTTATGACAAAACTACCAGGAGCACTTTTTAAAACTTGGTACAATGTTACCTGGGATGGTTCGGAATATGTGGTTTAAATGATATCAATATCACCCTGTTATATTTGTTACTTTGATTTACTGTCACAAATATTTTAAATTTTGTAATTTATGTAACCATTTCAATTGATATCTCGTTTTTATAATGTAGGGGAAGGCCGGGTAAAGTGGATACCTTAAGGTATTTAAGGTTATAGCAGAAAATGTATATAATACAAAATAAAAATAATTATCAGAAACCAGTCTTTATTTATTGCTCGTACAAATACGGACATCAGTTACCATTAATATTTAAACAATAATCAACTACAATTAAAATTTAAAAAAGTACGAAATTATTCGCTTTGCCCGGTACCCCGGGTAAAGCGGATACAGTACTTGGGTAAAGTGAATACCCATATTTAATCTCTGAAAACATAAAAATAACTTTGATAAACTGAAAAAAAAAACTTAACATATACAAGATTTGCCTATACAAGGTCGCATAAGCCAAACCATACTTTTTAGCTGTGCTTTTTATTGATTCTCCAACTCTGCACAAACCAATAGCCGTTTGCATAGCATTTTTTACTGGTGGTAGGTCTCTCATATGTGAGAGGCCATCTGGGTGGGTACCACCGCAGTGTCTATTTCTTCCGTCGAACAGCAGTGTAAATGCACTGTTGTGTTTCAGATTGAAGGGCATTGTAGCCAGAATAACTACTGGACATATTGAGACTTAACATCTTATATCTCAAGATGGTGAGCGCAGTGGAATTGCTTTGTAATTTAAGGTATTATTTGGTTTTGCTACTGTTTATGAGCGGTCGTATCGCTTACCATCAGGCGAACGGCATGCTCGTCTCGCTATTCATCGCAATAAAAAAAAAAACATCCCACGTCCCTTGCTTAGATTTTTTTTTATATTTATTCACCATCTGAAACAAATAAAATACATGTTTAGATAATAAGTCACCAATGAGAAATGGCAGGCAAAGTAAATAGGGCAAAGTGGACCATATCCACTTTGCCCTATTCACTTTGCCCGACTAGGTAAGTTTTGAGGTTAACACAATTTATACAGAAACTAATAATTATGCCTTTCTGTTAAATATACCATAAAAAACTACTTTGATATGCTACCAAATTAAGACATTCCTATAAATAAAAAACTAGTAATATAGGACAATTGATCAATGTACTTACCGCGTAAAATCAATCTTTTATTTACGAAAACACAAATTTCCACTCCGCGGATGGGACGCGACGCGGACCCTCGCTTTTATGTTTGCCGCGTAGTAAACCAAGATGGCCAAACGTAACAGTGGTGGCGTGTTGAATGAAAAAATAATAATTTAGGAATAGTGGGGAGTATTCGCTTTGCCTGGGGTATTCACTTTACCCGGCCTTCCCCTAATAACAAAAAGATACCTGATGGTGTACACCAAATAATTTATTCTGTAAAGGTTATTTCTTCACGATGGATACTATTACGCCACCCAGGCCGAAACAGGATATATACAGTGAATTTATAATGCGAAACAATTACGCGGATTGCTATGATGGGTTTCCAACAACATGTATGATGGCCGCTATTAGGGAGTACTCCTAGTACATTGGTAATCTTGCTTAGATTCATTTTTTTGTTTCACCTTTCATATGAACTAGAGAAATTACTCTAAAGTTAATACTAATCAACTTATTATAGCAGATTGGTAATTTACATGACGAATAATTGTGTAATTTACCAATCTACCAATATTAGTTTAACATTCATCGATTCTACTCATCAGCTTTAGTCATCTTCTGCTAGTCTATTTTGGTGAATCGGTTAGTCATTGGTCACCTTTGACGATACACATTTAGATGATTGTACAGGGTTACATTGTACACTCAATTCTTCTCTCAGGATTTCTCAAGATTTACTTCAATAAAAAAGAATGCCCATTCATGGTATCGGTAAAAAATATCGTCGATCCTGATATGTACCGTTACTGCTTAAAATTCACTAAAACATTTTTTATGGCTTGTCCTTATACCATCAAGTCCAAAAAAGTACTTTTCATTGTAGTATGGGCATTTTCCTTTTCGCCACGTTCCACTTCAAAGAGAATCTTCATAAGTCCATAACGCATGAAAAGAAAGTCTCAAACTTTGAGTTTCTTATGAGAGCAAAACGAACCATTGATCAGAATACAACCTCATTTGCTGCGGTCCAGTCGCTCACGTGCCGTACAGTCATTACGACAATTTGATTCAATTCTTTAACCTAAACGGGAACTCTCACTCTCGACCACAAAGAACGGCGAAATTTAATTTGATGATTAGGAAATTAAATTGGCGGCCACTTTGCCCGTTTCTTTCGCTGCTATTTACTGTCAACTACATAATGATTTTTACATTTCAGCTGTCAGGCTCGCCGATGTGAATTCTATTGTCGTTTTTTAGTTTGGCTGCCGACAGACAGTGCTAGTTTTGGCGTTTGGAATGAAAATGGGAATAAAAAGTTAATCTGATTTTACTTTTCATTTGCAAGTTTTTGTGCTAGATCACTTTTTGTGTCTGGTTTTGGACTATTAGTAGACCAAAAGTTATTCTGCTTTACTTGTTTCAGGTACATTTTTATGTCATGATTATGTCTGATGTCCAACTCATGTAATTTTTTTATATATCTAACTGAGATATGATAATTATTGTTAATCTAAAGAAAAATTCAGTGAATACCATATATCTTTACCCAGAAACGCAGCTGACTTAATGCTGAACCAGAATACACAGAATAAAGATAAATATTTTCTTTACAAAATCATTTTAACAACACGTTGTAGTGCAAAAAACGAAACTTTTTTTGCCGACCGTACGTATCCTATAATAAAAAAGAAAAATGACACCTTAAATAAGTTACACTTTGAAGAAACACCTCTCGGTTGTTCAACGAGTAGGGATCCTGGTTAAACACCGTACTGGCTCAGCGTGTACGTAATTGCAACGCTTAGAATATTAAAAGCAATTCGCCAGATCATGGAATACTCCACAACGTCAGTGCGAGTGATGCAAACGAAAAAAAATATTACATTAAACTCATGTCTTTAAACTGTAATTGCATGTGTTCCGAAGAAACTACACGTAGTAATCGTAGCAATTCGAGACTTGGCTGAGCTGGAAAGGCAACTGTTCGTGATCTATCTAATTGGGTGTCTTCACTTCCTTCCACTGCTTAGACTTTGTGATTATCAAATTCCTTTCCGTCCTCATGTCTTGGCTCCTTTCATCAATAGCATCAATTAGTTACTCCTCTATTTACTACTCCTATCCAAGTCGGTCTGTCTATATTCCTACCATGCACAGGCTTTACTAAAGTATTATAAAAGCTTGCTATCTCATGGTCCACTACATTCACTAATTATATCTTGACAGATAGGCTATTAGCAAGTTTAATGTCGGGTTCAGACCAGCCATTAGATTCCTAACGCGGCTGTATAACTGCTACATCTATTACCAAAGGCTTTCATTACTCATTATCCAGTGGCTTTAATTGTTTGCCACCTGGATTCCGAGTAATATCGTTCACCTAGCTAGTATCATTTAAATTTGAATCATTAATTGGGTTAAAAGTTTAGTTAATTTATATTCTTCCCCTTCATTGAATTATACAAACTTTCGATCCTTTCTATTTCACCAGATAGTAAATATTTCAAGAGACTGCAAACTTATTCGTCAAGCGCGAATGAAATATTGTAGGCTAAAAAATGGTTTACGATTTATATGATTTGTATAACCTGGAATGAATTGCCCCATTTCATCGGTCCTATGACATCCTATGTGAATTATGAACACTAACTTCATTTTGAAATGCAGATCGGGTTGATTTTAAATTGAATCTGAGAATTGGTTATACTTGTCTGTGTGACTCTACGGTGTGACTGTTAACTGTCAATTAATAGTCACGAAATAATTTACTGGATCATGTGTAAAATCACGTTTAGTCAACACCAGTATGGGATATGAAAAAAATATATAATTCGATACTTGCTGGTGGTAGGTTTCTCATATGTGAGAGGCCGCCTGGGTAGGCACCACCGCAATGCCAAGCATATTTTTATAATTCATAGTGTGGTTTGTTTTTGCGAACGGAATGCTCGTCTCACCATTCATCGCAATAAAAAATATTTTTCAAACATTGTTGATGCAGTGATGTACGGCTTAATTTCATAAGAAATTTACCAAATCACATACCAGTATATTTATAATACAAGACTGAAGAGTACGTAAACGGTCCATGGCAATTCCAATGGCCATTACATAGGTACTTGCGGTTCTAATGGTAAATTGCCAATCTAGCAATCTGCTTTAGCATCTGGTAGCTTAACACGTAATTTAGTTATGTGTATGGCTATTACCCTTTCTGAAACACCAACATTGGCGAGAGTTTTTCTATCGAGATCTTTGTGGTGCTGTGGACTAGAAACTAGTTTTAGTTTAATACGTCTATAGTTTACGAAGACGGATTTAGATTTAGTTCAAACGCTAATATTTTATGAGTATCATGTTTTTAATGTAATTGTTAAGTTTATTTATAACATCCTAGATTTCCATAATCCAAATAAGCAGATGTATAGCTTCAGACTAGATCTGTGACTTGTAAAATATCAGTCGACATTTTACTTAATTGAATTCGAAATCTGTACTTTATAATATCCATTATGTGTTATTGAAATTAATTAGCATTTCACTTTATAAGTATTTGAGATCTACGGGTTTGAAGGTACTGTAAAATTTTTATGAAACAAAATTTATTTTAATACTCAAGTCTTTTAAAATGCACTGTTACCCGGTTCCAATGCAGATAATCAAAAGAAAGTAGCGTTAATAAATAAAGTGTAACTGGTATAAATAACTGGCCGTGAGATATTAGCGTAACATAAGGAAACAATGTGAAATATATTATTCGAATGCGTTATTTCTCAGAATGCTGTGTAGCGTTTTATGGTCGTCGATTTCATGTGGCGAATGTCGCGATTAAGCCAGTTTACTGCGAGTACTGTACAAATACATGTGGACGTGTGATGCTCACCAAGATTTAAAATGTGTTGAGTTTATACTATGGCGAGGTGACAGTTCAGTTTGCGAATCGGGCTGCCAAATCAGTAGCTGTTCAGAGCACTTACTACTGGCGATTCGATGTAATATGTTTATGATTTGTTAATTATCTTTTGTTTTAACGGTGAAACCAAGCATGCTAACGAAACCTCAATAATTGAGATACTTCACTACAATCTTGTGTATGAAGTCCACTAATTAAACCAGATTGGTAAACTCAGTCTTATTCCCGAAAAGGTTCATGTCAAGTAGAAGACCGTTTAACATAGGATGTTATGCACCAATATGTCCAGTAGTTACTCTGGCTACAGCGTCCTTCAAACCAAAACACAATAGTGCATCTACACTGCTGTTTGGCGGGAGAAATAGACACTGCAGTCAAAATACATATTTACCTATTTTTGACTTCATCAATATGTATTACGCATCTGCGTAGGATAAGCCGCGTGTTGGCTTTAGCATAATTAAATGGCTGTAGTATAAAAACAAGAAGCTGAATTATCCACACTTTGACGATGTCGCTATAAAAACTCCATAAAAATGCTGGTATAGTAACAGTCACCTAGACACAAACCAGACAAGAGCGAAGGTCACGGAAACCGAACAATCAGAGCAGACAGGTAATAACATGCCGTTACTGGGTGTGAGGTATTAGAAACCATAACCAAGGCGCCACGTTTCACTGCCGACCTGAATCAATTGATTCGTATAATTGAATAAAGCTCGCGATAATGAGCGATTGATTAAAGATACGTTCTTTATTTGTTTGCGTTTTGTTACGCGGTCCGGATAATTTAGACCGAGAGCTCGGTTTAAAAATGTATTACAAGTGAATTTTGATTTTATAATAATTTTAAATTCAATTGTTTTTTTATTCTAGTATTTATAGTAATTCCTGACGAAAATTTTCTTTGCTTAAAATTGGAATGGTTTATAAAAACGTTTACCAAAAACGTTCATAGCATAACACTCTCATTATATGCAGTTGCCAGGTATCGTAAAATAATTATAACCTAATTAAATTAATTCTTGTAAATCTGTGATCTGTCTAATCTAAGGCCAAATGACAAAGCCTACGCACAATATCGGTAGAGAGGCAAGTGCCGAACAGCGGGACGTAAAATCTATGATATAGTCTAAACTCTAAGCCCTAGAGTACCTTTGCTCAGAAGGCCAGTGTACGTGTTTAAATGCCGGATTCATGCATCTATCTAAATTGACAAACTCCAATAGTATACATTCTTTCAGCCACATCCAATATTAATTCTTTTATTAAATGCTATTAAAACTTATTATTTTTAAGCCTTGCAGCTAGCTCCGAGTTGATTCCGTTATTAGTAATGGACATTATTATTCGTTATTATTCATCAAACTACCACTTTCAAAGACCATATAGCCGGAAAACTATAAATATTGTAATGGATAAATATAAGTGATACCTTTGGGAATTTCATTAAGTGATTATAACTATGGTATAGTTTTATCATAACTATTAAGGTTACTAAAGTAAAATAAGAGATAAAAATCGCAATAATTATAGTGTAAAAAATCATTAACCATTTTTTTTTAATTCCACAACCAACAGACACGTTTAACGTTATAGTTGCAACCGAATATGTATGTCATGGGTTAGTCACAACATTTTCTACCCAGTGCACACATAATTAATCTTCGCATTTTCCGCCAAGGACATAACTATAATCCGCATCCGCGTATTAAGATTTATATCTTAACAAGGAACCTCGAGGGGTCAAAAAACACACACGGAACGCATCCGTCACGCAGTACAGGTACAGCATAACGAAGAATCTACTTATATGTATACCGTAATAAATTTTTATTTCTTTCTGTCAATTCAATCGGTGTAATACCGCTAATCAGAGCAGCGTTCAACAAGGCGGAAAAGTTGCATGTCGTTGATATGCAAGTTGGTCCCACAAAGAATTAGCTGATTGAGATTAATGTGGCGGATCATTTTCTTGAAAATAATTACGCATATGCTATATAAGTTCTGTACAAAACGCAGATTTACGTAAAGAAAAAGTACTCATATTAATGTATGATACAACATACATACACAAACTCACGCCTTTTTCCCAGAAGGGGTAGGCAGAGGTGCCAGGGCACCCACATTTCGCCTTGTAATCCTTGTATGTTCCGTCCCACAATGTGATAGGTGGCGAGCCTATCGCCATATCGGGCACAAATTCCTGATTCTGGGCTGATAATAAATAGAAAAATCCAATATCACTTCGCCCAACCCGGGATTCGAACCCGAGACCTCAGCTTTGTAAGCGTACCGTAGTACAACTACACCACCGAGGCAGTCGATATGTACAGTATGATACAAACATACATTAAATAGGGTTATTTTTGTTTTATTACACATAAATAGAAGATAATATTACAAATAGCTTTAGTACTAAATGTCATTTATCTCACTTAAAGCATCCCATGTTTATAGTTAATATTTACAGCTAAGAGTATTCTTACGCATAAAAATTCCACATCTTATGTTTTGTTTCCAACTTATGCTATTTCAAATGTATAAAGATAAAACAAGAATAATATTTTAATGCATAATTTTCTTATGTTAAAGTTACAGTGTTTTAATGATCTCATTGTCTTATAAAAATAATCCTCAAACATAAGACAAGATTTAATATTTATGTGTATGTATTATTATGCACATACTAGTTTATGAGTCTAATTAAAACATAGAAATTAGAACAAGTACAAATACCTTTAATATTTATCATATATAAATTGGATACATACCAACACATTTCCCTATATTTATTATTCATAAAAGGAAGTATCATTATACAAGCTACGTAGAAATAAAATTAAAATTGATTAAGATCATTATAACATACGCCAACACTGAAAACACTTAATGCATTTTAAGTGTAAATCTATGCATTAAATTAACTATAGGAGAACTCATTTACTAGACGCTAGTTCATACACTAAGTACATTATGTTTTGCTATAATTATTAGGCGTCGTAGGTGATAATTCTGTAAACTACTGCTTCTATTTCTATGATTAATGGCGATAAGCCGTTAGAAAATATTTATTTACAAATAAATCTAGGTGTATTTCCCTAACTCCACAGTTACAATGTAGCACACTCAAAATAAATAAATTATAAATATTCAAAGCATTATTTAAATTTTTCATCACTGATATGATTTTTTTTGCCCTAGTCTAACCTATTTAAAATGATAAATCAACGGATATTTTTCAAATATAGCGCATTTATCAAAAAATAATAAATATCTAAACCATAACAAATTAATTTCGAAGTTGACGCGACAAATTCCAATAGAATCGAAAGTAATATTGACTATACCACTGTAAACTAAATTATTTAATAGTTGATACAAATCTGACACCTAACTCCCGGTGTATCGCCGCGGGGCGCCGGGTCACGTTGTTTAGCGCACGTAAAGTGAGAAGCTGGGTGAAATTATTTAATTAAATACTGATTGGTTCTGTGACGATAAGATTTGAATCGAGTTCCCGGATGTTCCATTAAGAGTTATCTGGCGGTTGTTTGAGTAATCTTTATTTGAATAATGTGTCATTTTAAATGAATTAGTAATATATTTGGCACATTTTTAAATCGGTACAAAAAACGATTGTACAACCAAATGTTTTCCAAACTAGTATAAAAATCAATGAGGGAGAACTCTATTTGGTTTCAAAATCTCTATCACTAAACCTGTTTTACTATGAAAAGCGATAAAGGTAATATTTTAAGTCCTTTATTCTCGATCCTTAATGCCAAGTCATGTCACTATGATGTTACGGAATTTCTTTGTACTTCGATTACAACCTATCTATTTAAATATCCATTAAAATGCTTGACAAATACAGCATCCTAAGTATAATTTAAAATGTTTAATATAATATCCGTCTCGCGTTTGCAACCTTCATTCACATCAAAAGTAAATACCGAAGCTGACCCATTCTCAGATTTCAGTTCTCACTTAACTGTCGCCAACTAATCTTTCGAGAGTTGCGTGCACAGAAGCCGTGTTAACATCGCCTTACACTAAACAACTCGACGAACGCTCGATTTAAATGTAAATACAGCAATTAGACCCTCCTTACACGGCTTTGGCTCCCAATCTCCCAAGTCCCGCTATACACCACGGATTAAAACGTCATAATGAAGGTGTTCGAATTGTGATAATCCTAATGTATGTCCATGCCGGAAATTTACGCGATGTTTTGAATAGATCGAAAACATATTAGGGATTAGTGGTTCAGTGTATGAATAATATTATTTGCAAATATTATTTACAAAACATTTTCCGGATTAATACCTGTCTGAAATAAATGCCATCGGTTCTGAGATGTTTTCATTACATTGCAATAAGCCTTGGACAACATGCAGACATATGCTGACAGCGCTGAATATAGTCAGAACTGTTCCTTAAAAATTAATGCATATTATGAAAGATTCAGAGCCAAAGTTCTTTGAATAAAGGAAATTACCTTTGTAAGATATTTTTTATAATTACTAAATTATTCACACTATAAAAACTGAATGCAACAATAAATTACAAGGACGCTATCTAAAACTTCCTAAATCAATTATTCTCGAAGGCAAACTAACTGAATTGGGTAAAGTTGACAACCCTGTTAGGGGCTGAATAATCGCATTAGTTCTACACGGAAGCTGCGTTATCAAATTGAAAATTCCCGGAGCGTGTGGTGCATAAAATATTCAGAGCACTGCGGCCGCCGACACAAGTGATATCCATTGTTTAAAAGGAAGGATCTGTAATTGGGCACGTGATATATTAGTTTGGATGTAGGACTTAGTAACTGTAAAGAGGAATATCATAAAGAAATCAGGAGATCATAGAGACTAATAAATATTATATTACTTTTAATCACTCTTAATCCAATTTTAGTGGTCTGATCAGATCGGTACCTTACTTGACACCACTGTAATCAAAACTATACAGATTATCAACAGTCGAGATCAATGGCGTGAAGTCACAACCCTCAGAATTGAAGAGAGCCACGGAAGAAGGGAGGAATCCAATTTAAAATGGTTGATTAGTAGCGTGAGTAGTGATTATGTTACTAGTGACTTATCATTTCGTATATTGGGATCACCAATTTTTCAAATTTCAAGGGATTTCCAAAAAAATATATATTTTATATTTCTTTTATAGTTCTTTGATTTAAACCTTTTACTGTGACATTCGGTACTTTGTTATTCTTATTACAAAAATATAAATCATATTCTGCCTGTTTCCTACTAACTGCCCTGGTCGCCACAGCTACGGTGGTGAACAAGTAAGCGCTAATGGGAATCCGGTATTGCATTTATCAATATCTTATCTCAAAGATTACGCTATTATTGTTTATTGTCTGCGAAACGGTGTTTCATTTCCAATATCAATGGTACAAATTGGAAGATGGAATCTAAGGGTGTTTGATGAAGCTAATTGCGTGGTCAGTCATAAATATATATAGCGGTGCGAGAGTTCTCCTTTTAAAAATTGAGAGCTCTAATATACATATTTATGTTATGTATAATATGTATAATATTGGGTTTTAGAGACAAATTTACAAACACTAGTTGTAAATGCATAAATAAGGTGGTAAAAATATGAACCTGTGCGTAAATTGCATCACAAGGGCTGAAAGCCCATTGACAGCCGTACTTTTTGGTGATATAATAATAATAGTATTTATTCTTCATATTACATGAACAAAATTAGATAAATGACATCTATCGCCAAAAATCGCCAAATCAATCGCCCCCGAACTACATTACTTCAATCGCAATCAAGCAGCCCCTTATTATCACCCATAAATAATACAATTAAGAGAATATTTAAAACGGCCTAACGCGTTCCGCGCGTTCTGTCTTTGAAAAGAAAATAAATATTATTAGAGGCAGGAAGTGGCTGTCCTTAGTGCTTAGCGAGGCATCCTGTCTTAGACTATTGGTTTTATTACGTGCCATTATCCTTTTCCATATTCACAGTTCATTACATTTCCCCGTGTTTGCAAGTTTACAACTCCCATACGTGTTATTAAATGTAATATGCTTTAGTTATTTACTAGTAGTTTAGCTGTATAAGGATTTTAGAAAAGGTTATTTTTTTATGACGGGGAACTGCGTAGCCGGCTTTGATTTTCAGTGATTGGTGGTCGTAAAATGTTTGTAGGTGGGGTGAGAATAAACATGCATTAAAAGATGAAGTTGAAGGAACAGTTAAAGATAATAAATATTAGAATATTCATAGTCTCACTAATTGACGCAATTTGGTACTTTGTTGATTTTATGAAAATGGAATATTTCTGTATCACTTTGATATAATAGAGTCCAAATATTCCGCTCCTATTGAACTAGTCTATTCATGCTGTGATTATAATTGACTTAGCTGCTAGAGCAGAAAGCCATAAGACTTGAAACCAGGGCCCCACAGTTTGAACAAATACGTAAGCAAATAAAATCGAATGTCGTAAGGATAAATTCAGGTTCTGGTTATAAGGATAATGAATCTTTACGCATCACTTCCGCCTGGACCTCGTTAGTGGTTGGATTTATCCGTTTACACCTATAATTATTGTAAATCCTTTTACGGTTTTACTATTGTTTGCCTTGGTATCCTTTTCCTGTGTATTTATAATATTTTTTTTTAGAATATGGTATCCTCAAAGACCAGCAAACATATGTAAAAAAAAAAAACAAAGAATCAAATTATTTATAGATTTACTGTTAATTTGAAATTTGTTGAAACACTGTTTAATTATTAATTTATCTTTTCAGATACAAAGAAAAAGACTGCACTACTATTACCAATAAAGGTATGTAGACCTTTTTACTAAACATGTTTAGATTTATATTTAGTTGCTTTACAGGCATATGGAAGTCTACAGTCTAGCTGTTTTCAGTACAAAGTATTAAGTGGCTAATTTTGCTAATATGCAATCTAGTTCGTCTTTTTATCCTGAATCTACAAATACCTGTTAGAGTTCATTTATTTTCATTTCAATGTAGTTCGTATGAACTGGGGCAGTCATGCTTAGGTGCGTTCTTTTTTGTATCAAATTAACCTCATGCATTGAATTCCTGAGAGTGATAGAAATTATTTTCGAGTATAAAAAGCACTAGAACCGAATCAATACTGGTGTCATATTTCAGAACCTTACTCTCCATCCACGCAGCTGCAATTTTGAGATTTGGGATATTATGCTACGGTTGAAACATCTGAATGCTATGGAACACATGTCATATTGTAGGTATTTTCATGAAGTGGGTAAATAATATAATCAATAATCACCACTCCATTTCAACCCTACGTAAAGAGCGAAAAAGCGAAAACTAACTAGCTAAACAAAGTTAAGTAACAATCACGCCGATCAATCGTCAACTTCTTTTTAATGCTTGCGGCATCTAAAGAATAAACAAATCGCGCAACAATGTTGGAACTAGTTTCCATAATTACGAGTACAACTTATTTGTCCATTATGCTTTTTGCATGTTGTCGTGTCAAACAATTTCCATATTCTCTAAAAGTAGGCTCGGTAATTATTCGTCTCCGCTCTGGGTACGCTAGTGCATGTCATTTTCAAACACGTAATATTTTTTATGTTCGTCCCCCTTAGGCTTAAAGGTGGCACGCTATGGAGGAATGTCTTAATCTAGAGCGAAGAGAGATAATTTAGAATGACGAATGTGTAGGCGGTACCTGATCTTTCCGTTACCTCCTTCATTTTATTCAAGTCAGGAATAATCTTAGAAACTCTTACTATGTAGCCAGAGTAACTACTGGACATATTGAGACTTAACATCTTATGTCTCAGGATGGCGAGCGCAGTGGAATGCCAAGCATTGCTTTGTAATTCAAGGTGTTGTTTGGTTTTGCTACTGTTCATGAGCGGTCGTATCGCTTACCATCAGGCGAAGGGCATGCTCGTTTCGCCATTCATAGCAATAAAAAAAAAAGTGTAATACTGACATATATCCTTAAGCCTTTCTCAAATATTAGGTCATCGAAATCAAAAATTCCTTTGTAAATCCGTATCATACTTCCGGAGATAATTGCGTTCAAACAACTGTTCAGCTTTATTATATTAATGTTGATATCAAGTAAATTAATCATAATCATGATTCGTCTCAAGATGACAGTGGCTAGTCACACTCTAAGTTACTTGTATGACTCTTGTTTGTAACATTGAATTAATTGTTTTTGTTCCGCTTTCTAACCATGGTTTTCCACGATCTCGTAACGAGGTCCGATTTTGGAATCAATTTTGATAATAAGAAAGCATGTAATCATGGAATAATGTGGGTATATTTGGAGAATAATTTGCTTTGTTACATTGTGCTATATATTATTAAAAATAACTTGAGTTCCGAAAACTTGACTATGCTACAATAAAAACTTATTGACATGCAAGTCATTTGTAGCTTATTTATAAACAGTGAAAATTACTTTTTTCCACACCTACATAGATGAAAAATATGAAATGATTCAAAAAGAGTTCTGGAAGAGACGGGACCCCAATACTATTTACTATAATAGCAAGTATGACTAATCAGAATTACTTCTACTCATTGTAAAGATCATCTACGATCTTATTCTAAATGCTTTGTTGTCATGCTGTTTTATATATTAGATTAAATATAATATTTCAAACAATGCGTTGAAGATATATTTTTAAAAATTATGATTTGATTCCAAAATTCGCCACACGCCAAACGAAGATAGATAAAGTTTACATAAAAAATTACGGATGTGTTCTAACACTTAACGTATGTTCATACAAACAATGACACGTACACATGCAATAATTTAAATTCATTCAGTTTAATTCGTTCCGGTAGGCGAACACATTTGCATGGCCCAACCGTAATGGCGTTTTGATAATGTTTTTTTATTAATGATAATTACCGTGAGTTTATTCGAAAACAACAAAAACACACATCCTCGTAAAAACTCATTACATTGTCACGAATAAACGCTTTGGTTTTTTTACAATTTTGCATTCGCTTTTGTTGTTTAAAAAAGTAGGCAGGCAGCAAAAAGAAGCGTTTTTAATGGATTATTAATAGCAAATTAAACAATACCTGACAAATTCGTGAATGGGCGTAAATTTTTGTATTGTTTTTAAACGATATTTATTTAGTGGACAAAAAATTCTGATTAGTAACTACTTGTTTATGAATATCAGGTACTTACATTCGTTTTGAATAACGTAACTCTTTCTTGCATTAATGTTTTTTTACTAAGTTGAAAATTTTCCTGTGAATTTATGGATACATGACATTATAAAATATACCAGGATTTTTAAAATGTATCATTTAATTTTTCATGTCTATAAAGTTGTCTATTCTATTAGTAGATGGACAACCTATGCTACGAATACGACACTTATTTTTTCATACGAGAACAAACAACCAACCAAAAAAAAGTTGTACATTCCTGTATTTAGATCGTTTTTCATAGGTATTTATGGAAATATTTGCAATGGAATACCAAGCACTGGTTTGTAATTAATGGTGTTACTTTTGCTACTGTCCATGAGCGGCCGTATCGATTAACATCGAGCAAAAGGAAAGCGCGTCTCGCCATTCATCGCAAAAAAATGAGACATGCAGAAGTGGAACTCTCCCTCACATCCACCAATGTAACTGATGGAGTTACTCGATGTCAAGCACTGAAGTTTGGCCAATTCATCTTCTCTTGCAATTGTCTTCGACCCTTCACGAAATGAATCTTGTAGTTGACTCTTGATCTCAGGTTATATCTATTTCCCGCGAAAGTCTAACAGAATTTCAAAGCTGAACGTGTACGCACCCCATCCAAAATTGGCATTTTCTATGAACGAAATCTGACTCGAGCTGAATAAATGTTGTAGGTTCTTCAACTATTTGAAAAGGGCTGCGTATCTTGCTATAGATTTGCAATAGATATCAATGCCCTTCATATCAATGGACGAACACTAGTCAGACGTGCAATTTATTTATGCTCTCCATCTAAACCATAATGGAATACAAGCAAACAGTTGTTCGCAGAAAGCAATTTCAGATTTGTGGCACTGTTTACTCATAAATTTATTGTTGTTAATATATTTCGATATTCAATTCTGCGAGATTATATCGGCCGTTGGTTGTGCGTTTTATTACTATACAATTGTTCGTAGATGGGGAAGTAAAAGCATTGAATGTGCAAATATTTGTCATGGTATTAGTTTTCTTTGAGTTGTGCTAGGAATAACTGTGAATGTTAGATATAGCTGTTTTATCTACAGGTATATCTTTGAGACACAAGGCTTTCCGCTTTTATAGGGGATTCTTGTGTTAATATAATTCAATGTGACTTAGTAGACAAGAGATTGTAGAAATTAGCCTATATTTAAAGTTTTTAAGCCATTGAAACATAATATCGGATCCGGATCATAGATAGATACGTACTGATTACTTTGAATTCCATTGATTATTTTTTTTATATCTGTATCTTATTTTCGTCATAATTGGCCTATTGTAGTCTTAGCTGGACATATACTATCTCCAAATGCAAATAATTAGCATCATTTGTCTCTTATGCCCACGAGATAAAAATATGTGTGAGTACTATAGATGAGACAGATAATTCTTCCCGTAAATCTAAACATATCACTGCTGCATTACTTTTAAAACATTTCTGATGGTAAGTGACACCACGCACTCGTGGACAGTAGCAAAATCAACACCATGAATTTCAAAGCAATGTTTGGCATTATACTGCGCTCGCCATCCTGAGGGATATAATTTTAAGTCTCAAAATATCTAGTCTATCTATGTAAGTCTCAACTATTTTAATTTGAAATTAGTAGTTTAATCTATTCATTTATATTTGAGAATAAATAGTCCGCTATCAAAATACACCAGAATTGTATCAGTAAGTATTTGTCGTCATTAACCTGAGCGCGTAACTCAGGGCGCGCGGTTGTTAGGCGTCGGTTCAAGCCATTAGAATTGTGATTACATCTCAACAGGAGCTGTCTACGAGCTTATGCTATTTCCTTGGCACGTTATTATGCTTTCTATTTAGTAAAAGTTATTAATGAATTGGAGTATTACTGGGGTATAGTTGAATGCTTGTAGCACCCGTTTTGTGGAGAAAATAATTTTCTACGCAGTAGGCAGCGGCTTGGCTGCTTCCTTAGCGTATCAAAATTCCATAAATGACGATGACCACTTATGGTCAAGCGATCCATAAGCTTCTTTGTCTACATAAGCGATAAAGGAGACACAAATACACCATATTTTTTTTAATTGATGAGTAATTACAATTTGATTAGGTCTGGTTGTACCTAAATGAACTAGTTCGAATCTCACAATAAAGAAACAACAACAAAAGCAATAAACTACTGCAGATTATCGTCTACATTAGTCATCAAGAACCAAGTACCACAACATCACCTGACAACCATTCAATGCACACGTTTGTTACGCAAATATACAAAACGCAGGTGACAAGCCGATGTACCGTACAAACAGCGCCACTAGCGGTAGCTGAACTAAGATGATTTAGCCACAGCGAGCGGTACCGCGGATTTATCCGATTTATCCGCCTGATATCCGTTGCTACGCTCTTCGAGATTGTGGTTGGGGGGCCAAAGCTTGATGATGGGCGGAGCGGATTGTGGTGCGATGGATATTGAATTATCGCTACTTACAGTTATTGAGAAATCGTTTTTTTTTTATTGGTGATAAGTATACTTTGGTATAATAACAATATGTGGGATTAAAGTCGTAAAATCCGGGATAGTTAAAATGAAAAAGCTTAACAAGATTTTGTTTTGTAAATGCCTAGATTTGTGTGATTTGTAAGAATTTCTATAGTACGTAAAGTCCGCCAGCCCGCACTAGGCCAGCGTGGTAGACAGAAGTGATATGGCCTAACCTTTCTCCATCGTACTCTCAATTGTAGGGGAGGTTTGTGTGCTGCAGTGGGACGTATATTGGATGAAACAAAAACGCCTAGAGGATGGAATCAATTTTTTAAAAAAATAGACGCGTTGTGACTCTTCAATCTCTGTGGTCAAGGCAAGATTATTTTTTTGCCCGCCGAAGTACATATGATTTTTTTATCAACTCCCTAATTGAGAGCTACTCTTGAGAAAATACACTCTGTCAACATAGGTTGATAGGTTAAGCAAGGATTTCTATGTTTCAGCGTTATAACTTCTTAGATTAAGACTAGTTTTAATAAGATATGTACATGTAACCGTTTATTGTCCCAATAAATAAAATAAAACGTAATTTAATAAAAAAAATCACTAATATAAATTTATCCAACCGCTCCTCTTATGACCAAAGACAACATAAAGTCAAGGTTATCGCGGTGGGCTAGTTACTGCATTCCTCTTAACCGCAACCTCTTAATATATGAGACCCACTGTTACCGGTGAAAACGTTAAGCTTAAAGAAAATTAAATTACGTTTATTTTAACTTCACTTATCATCAGTTATCTCGGGGCTAACGGCGACCAAACACAACTGACAACACTCTCCACTTAGATTTGTAATGTTAAATTGTTTACTGTTCTTACTTTGGGTGTAGTGTATAGTTTTGTTGCATGAGTCTTTAGGCTGGGCACACAAGCCTTCTATTCCTTCTTTTTATCTGGATTTATTTTCCTGGGCAATCTTTTTATTAGACTAATGTATAGCAAATTCAATTTTTTGTTCTTTTTACCAGATTTTTTTCCTGGGCATTCTCCTTCATTTGAATAATCTGTAGCAATTTCAATTGTAACATCGCATACTGCATTATCTTTCAGATCGTTTTTATAGGAGTCCGATGATATTAGTACTTCAGTATCTTCTCATCTTCATTTTCATAGTATCAGTGCATCTATCTAAACAACAATTTATAACGTTCTTAAACATATTATCCAGAGTATTAAGATGGTAAGGGATACGAACGCTCATGGACAGTAGCAAAACCAAACAGCACCTTCAATAACAAAGCAATGCTTTACATTCCACTAGGCTCGACATCCTTAAACATAAGATGTTATGATATGATGTCTCAAATCTCAATATGTCCTGTAGCTACTCTGGCTACAATATTCTTCAAACCGGACCACAACATGCATTTACAATGGTGTTTGGTGCGAGAAATAGACATTGCAGTGGCACCCAGGCGGCCACTCACATATGAGAGACCTACCACCTGTATTTAAACAAATTCACGCAATCTAATTTCATGAGATGTCTTACCTAAGTGATAGTATTTCTGCCAGCTATGTCTTCATTAAAACAGCCCTCATACCTTCAGGCTATAATTTTTCAAAACATAACTGGAATAATATGTCTACAAACGTCCTAATAATATGGTGTATGTACAAGAATGTCATAATTAAAAGTTTTTGTAAGGAACATAATAAAATTCAACTTACAGTTAGTGTCAGTCTTAAATCCTCGGTTTATTGATAACAAAGTTACTCGAGACATGACTGAGCATCAAATAGACGTACAGAATTATAAAATATAGAAATGTTTAAACATCAAGTTATAAATTCCATTATACATGAATTTACATTCATGGATTCCCTAGTTATGCGTGCAACATGTCGCTAAAATGCGTCAATTTGCATAGAAAATCTTACTTCGATCGCTATTGGTCGAGTCAATGTTTGAATATTTCAATGCGAAATATTTGTAATTTTCTTAGACATTTCATTCACGCATACAACGTTGATAAAAATATTGATATTGTAAAACAATCTTAGTTCAATATTGTTGTAATTATCTTTAGCCACGGGATGTCCACTGTGGAGTTTTTTTTATTGCCATTATGGGCTAACTAGCATGCCATTCACCTGATGGCAAGCGATACAACTGCTCATGGACAGAAGAAAAATCAAGCCACACCATGATTAACAGCAATTCTTAGCACTCCACTGCGCTCGCCATCCTGAGACATAGGATAATGTGCATTATATTACTAACGCAATGTCTGTTTCTTTCACCAAACAGCAGAATAAATGATGAGTGCATTTACATTGCTGTTTGGTGGAAAAAACAGACATTGCGTTAGTACCACCAGTAAAAAGAAAGAGTTTCCTAAGGTCTGTGCCTCAAGGGGTTTAGTTACCGCTCCGTTCGAAGCGGCGAGAACCACCGACTTCTTGCAATCTTTATGATGCCTTCTATTCACCTTGTAGGTGGACGTCTCCATTACAATTATCCGTTTGTGGCCTCCTTTATAGAACCTGAGTCCATTCGTCATTAGTTCTACATAATATTATGTATACTTTCCAATGCTTGTTAATTTTGTTGCCTGTTAGCCTAGCTAGTTGCCTAATAATATTATCTAAAGTTACCAAAGTTTTACATGTTCAATTCATCAATCCGTTGCATGCAGAATTGTATTCTAACATTTAAAAAAAAAGTTTGTGTCTTTTCAACCACAGCAATAATACAGCTATGTGTGTAAAAATGCTTAAAATATTAAAAAAGTAAAACAATAAACAACTCAAACACGATGATTAATTGAATACAAAAAGGCTATTTAGCAATGGCATTTAAGATGTACAGAATGGTAAATAGATGAGGGTGAAGTTTTTAGTACAACGCTCAGCTGTCATGGCGGCTGTTTTATCGTCCACGCGCGAAAGGTGCTCCGTATATTTGTCGCCTGTTTAAAAAGAAAGGTTGACAACAATTTTAATTCGTTACATAATACAAACATAAAAACCTTAAAAGAGTAAATATTTAGTTTGAAACGTAAAATACCGTCGTAGTGTAATCATGTTTATACTGCACGATATAGTGAACATTAAATTACTACAGGAAAATATATGATATGGATCATTAGGAGAAAAAATCATATGAATCAGTCATCTTTATGTAATAATTCTAATCTGTTAGAAAAATATTACTACTCATCTTATCGATCACATCTACTGTTTTTAATAGAGAATAATAACACACGATATACAGTTTTCCCCCAAAAATATCATTATCGCAAGTAAAACACTCAACCTTAAATGAAGAAAAGACACAACCTTTGAAGAATCACTGCGCAAAACAATTTATCCGGCGTCAAATTGCAAGTAGCCGCTCAATCTTCACACTAACCTACAAAAAGACGTTTGAAAATTGAAAATATAAATCATTATGATGTAGTGAGCGTTACAATGTTGAAGATATCTGCCTGGGTAGTGGTGGCGTTGTAGTATTTATCGAAACCTAGACTTTTACTACCACATTTAAATAGCCTGTTCATGGTCAAGTGTTAGGCTTCACGCTTATTTATTAAAAAATATTAACTTTGGTCAATGCGTAGTGAACGATTGAAGCAATTATTGTACTGCGCGAATAAATTATAGAATGAATTGATGTAGCTGTTAAAGTGTAATGGGGCTAATAAGTCTGTTTAGTCACTTGAGATGATCTGGACGTGAAAGCAGGAATATATTGTGAACGTAAATTGGGGCCTATAGTTGGTTAGGCCAATATTTACATACATCTTGAAGATTAAAAAAAAATCTTTAATTATTCATAACTGCAAGTCATAGACATTAAAAATATTCTGTAAGTAATAGAAATAATATAAACTACGCATGAACGAGATTAATTGCACTGTTCGCGTGAAACCGTATTAGAAGACGCAAATGGGCCTGTCCCACTTGACAAAGCTAAGTTCTGATGAAGTCTCGTTAGCTCGCAAATCGGTGGCTTTTAAACCCGTTTGTTATATGAGGTCGAACGCTTCCTTGTGGACGATTACCTTAATTATTTTGTGTTTAATTTGTATTAGTAACATTTAATATTTTGTGCTTAAGTAGTCTCTCAATCGTGAAGTTCTACTGGTATTGCATTCGCAAGCATAGTAAATTATTTTTTATTCGGTAAACAGAACTCGGTAATGTTAGGAAGAGATTGACGTATGAATGGATAAAGGTGTGTAAAGTCATAAGCTGTATCTTACTGAAACATAATAATATTATAGGGCTTTCATAGGTAGGAAGCTTAAACATCCAAATAATGCGTGAATCCCTTAAAAAGTTGGGTTCAGGGCAGGAGAATTATCTCCATCTTACGAGTAGTTAATTCAATTAGTGGTGTAATTACATGACGAATGACGTATTCGGAAGCATAACCATTGTCACGTTTCCCTCATTATGAGTAAATCGTGACACATGCCATAACAGATCTATTGTTTAGAGGACTTTTGGCCACATAATCGATAGATCACAATGGATGGATTTTAATAATTTTTGTTCAATTCTCTATACCCTTCAAATGTATGATGCTATGGATACTTTACATCGTAATAATTATAATAGCATCGTAATAAGATTATTAGAGGCTGTACTACCGTGGTGGAGGTGGACTACCGTGCTCATCTTAATAGCTAACAGGAAATGTGTTACTAAAAATAAATTTATTTATTCGGTAACCGTTGGTTTTAGTTGTTATGTTTCTGCCCATAATAAATGTTTTATAATAAATAAAAAAAAATATTTGAATGATAACAACAAAGACCAACGTTTTAATAATCTCTCGGAGAAAAAAGAAACTAGAGTTTTTTTAACTAGATACCTTCCACTTGATTCTTAAATTCAACTTCGGATTATTTCGCACGTCACAAATTGACAAGGCTTGAGCAAAACACTGTACTTTCAATGATTGAGTCTCGATTATGCTTATTAGAATCATAGCAGTAATTTAAAAATAAAACGATTTGCCTTTAGAACCAATGATTACGAATTATTATAATGAGATATAAAAGAGTGGGCGTGTTTAAATTTTTATTTTGATCTGTGTTCATGTTGTAATGTCTGTCTGTAACTTTTTCATGACTGATCGTAGGTTCGTTTCATTCGTAAGGTACTGATCTTATTGTTGGATGGAAAGTAGGCTGGAGACCTAGACACGAACATAAGCTTCTTTAAGAATTCATTAGGTATTTAAATTTATTTTAAACTGTAAGGGAAGGAATGGCTTGCAAAAATTGTTTAAAAAAATATGTATTAGATTTCTTGATTAAGTTAGTAATTAGTTAGGATTTGAGTGTCATGGGAAGTTAAATCAAATGTGTGTCTACACAAAGCCGCGTTGGATCACTAGTCTTTTATAAATTGTAATCATAGCAAACATTATTCAGTACATTAAACGTTATTTTCGGCTATTATCTGTAAGTGCCAATCATCTGACATCGGCAGTTATTGACCCCGCATTTAAAAAAATCTGTTACAGATAGGTATTATTTGTCATAATGTCAAATTAACCGCTAAGTGAGTGAGTAATGAGCGTATACAAAAACCATCGCGTGGGAGATTTGCGAATCATTTTGATTGAAGTCACCGATATTAAAAAATATTAGTTTTATATGATTAATTAGTTGTCGCTCCGTTAGATGAAGCGTAAAATCCTTTTGTCCGGCAACTATTAAAAAGATCTAAATCTTGTAAGAGATAGACAATTTATGATAATCTTTTAATTTATGGTTTGATGTTTTTAGTACGGTACATTGTTTACCTCTTAATTCTTTGAATGATTTATTTTTGAATTCATTTGTTGTGAATCTCCATTCTATGAATTGATTGTCTTTGTTCGGCTAGACCGCAATTTGATTCATAATAAAAACAAAAATAACTCGTGCTTCACATGTCCACTTATTTTTAATTCTCTCCACAATAACCTGTTTTTGATTACTTAGCAAAATTAGAAGCATCACCATACTTTTCCAGAAATCAAGTGCATTAAATCTTCTTCAAATTTTTTACAACCAATGCCAATGAAGGTTGCTATATTCAGTCTTTTTCTAGTCTTGCAGCCATATCAACAAATTTACACACTAGCATAACGGATTTACTGGTTCTGAGGGTAAATTTTATCTAGAAAGTCTACGCATCGGAGAGATGGTGATATGAATATATCTATAATATATATACCTATATATATATATATATATATATCCTGTCACCAATACGTAAGAGCAAATAAGCGATTATAGCCAATAGTATTACAATTGAGGCTACCAATATTAGTGTGAAATGATAATGAAGAAACACTGGCCAAAATAGTGCATGGTAAAAAAAGAAAAATAACTCATACATGAAAAAGTAGCTCTATAATGGAAATGTAGCAATTTTTAGACTGCAAAGCCGTTGATAAATTAAAAACTATAAATTACAAAATTATTCAACGCATGCCGTAGGTAACAAATAACTGTTTAAAGCAGTTAAGCCTCTATTACGCTTATTGCCAAACAATTTAGTGACGTTACAAAAAATCTATCAAAGTAATTGTCTATGTAACCATTAACGATATTAAATGAGGTTTATTTTCTTACGTTGCTGGTTACGAGTTTTATTGTTTTGTGACGTGTAAGGATAGATTGGGAACGTATTGGAACGTTGTCTAATCTACTACTTGGTCTGTGGTCTAATCTCTTTTACTACTTCAGTCTAATAACACATGATTCTAGTTGCGGTAAAATGGCAGCGGAAAATTGGCACGCTTCTTCGATTTTCATTATTCGTTTTATTTGGGTCAGTACTTTAATTTTACGTGGAAAAAATATATTTAACATCACACATAAAAAGAGTAGACTACAGTTATTTCTTCAAAATATTGTCCTCAATTTCCACCGATTTAATTCATATGCCCCAATCACTCAGCCTTGCTTACAACATAAAGTTCTGTGTGTACCTCTAATAAATAAAGAAAGTCGCAAACATTTCACCATTTTAGAAGAGGATTGCCCATCTCGGAGTTAATTTAAAACCAGTATGCTTTAGAAAAGTAGTTAGTTATTTAGTAAAAGAATCGATTTGCGTCTCCTTGCGCCTTAACTTAGTTTAAAATTAATATTCTACTTAGAACTCATATTATCACCATAATTAAAACGATTTGTTTTAAATAGTTAAGAGTACTATTTTAAGACATACATATTGCTACTTTAAGACGAAGCTCGAAGTTTTAACTTAGGGTCTAAGAGGATTTTAAGTTTTCTAAGTTACGGGTATTTTTGTAATAAATAATCACTAATTTCAAAGCTGAACTGAAAATAGCTAATAGCTTTTCTCATAGAAAAGCTGCATACCTCATATTCCTTTATAATTTCTTTTTAAATTTTCTTTGCACGGAGGGAAGTGGACATTATTTATTTCCAACTCCTCCTATTAATTTATATTTTTGATTCATTTCGTTGCGGGTTAAAGATAAGTTAGACATTCCCGGACTCTCGCCGAACTTCAATGCTCGGTGTCATTGCATGCCACTGTTGATCCTGGCTTACAGGAGTTGCGGGTGTGAGGGCGGGACTGTCTCCAAATTCCTTTATAATGGTTTATATGATTAATAGTGACTCTACAAATCCTTGAAATTGCACAAAAGGCCGGTATTGACGCACTATGTATAATACAAATATTTTGGATTTCAACATTTCTTCAAATTTTGTACAAGCCTATGTACGAAACTACCAAATTCTCATAGCTATACCATAATTTATTTATTACGAGACGATCGCTGCTCAAAAGTGTTACATAACATAACAAGAACAACCGTTTATTATAATTTTATTACCGGTAAAATATCGTATACAAATTGGTATAACTACAATGTTAAGTGTCAGGTCTCGCCTAATGATAATGCGAGTAGTGGGGCTTATTAGGGCTGGCGATTATAAAAATATTTTTATGTTTAATGTCGATTATTCTTTTTTTTATTGGATCACTACAGAGGGTGCAGCTTTTATTCAGATATAATTAGCTTATACAAATTCACAGTAATATGTTAATAATGCGTTATTTACTTTAAATTCGTGGTGAATACGTTTTTTAAGTCAATTGTGTAACTACTAACTATTAAGCTGGTTGATTTTTAATAGGATATCAATTTAATGAGTCGTATCTAGTTCTTAATTTAACTAAAATAATCTATGCGTCGTTCTTTTCCGTTTTCGCAATTTCGCGCGGGCTTTTTGACCTTTGGCTATTTAATATATATTTTATAAGACCATTGACCATAATTCCTTCCTTATTGACATTAAACCAGCACTTGTTTGGTTGACCTCGGTCCTTGGTCCTGCTTTATTGATACCCAACAGTAGATTGCCAACGTTTTCTGCAATGTTCCCAATATGTGTCGAAACCAATACATTTTTTTTTCATCAAGAGACAGCCCTAAAATCATTACGTCACACGCAACAAGCCGAACAAAGCACCCGTCGCCGGTCCATATATTAATATCGGTACACACCATAAAATGTGATATGATTACGGTGCAGGTAATCTTAATGGGCAATTTGGTGAATCTGATGAAAAGCAGTTGCAGTGTTATGAAACATAACGTCTAGGTAATTATGGATATGAATTATGTACTATTATTGGGTATGAAGGCGTTAATTTGTATGATGATTAAGGTCTGATTCAAATGCGTTAAGATATTATATTATTTGATGCATCTGGTTATATGCAGTTCTGGGCTTTCTTGTGAAATAATGAGATGAAGCGTGATAATTTACATACATTTATGGCTGCCCATGCCTTCTTCCCCCTTCTGGGAAGGCAAGAGAGGACATCCTATGTCGCCATGTATATTCCATTGCACGATGTGACAGGGGCGAGCCTATCGCCATATCGGGCACAAATTCCTGACATAATGAATAGAAATAACACTTTGTCCGACCCGGCGTGTGAATCCGAGACCTCAGCTTTGTAACCGTACCGTAGTACAACTACGCCACCGATGCAGACGTGATAATTTATTGAATGATAATTACCATACATCACCAGAAAATATGCTGTCAGTTTAAATCTCAATGTCAAGTTTTATATCGTTTTTTGATCTCTATTTTGACTTAGGTACAGAGTGTGAAGTTAGACCATGTAGAGTTAGGGCGTGGAGATTAAGTTAGTAGTTAGTTAGTATGAGATTTGATAACTTTTTGACAGTGCGAGTCTTGGCAACAATTAACATGAATATATTTTTGATTAATTTTTCGTGAAAGCTTTACCATAACAGATACTATCGGACACTTTTTAAAACTTTGGCGCGGGAGCTAAAAGGCAATTTCTTCTTGAAAGATTCAAGTTTTTTTTCTTTAGCCTTTCCACTTGTGACTTGCTATAGCAGACATCCAGTGTTTACTTGTACTTATAAGCGTGCAATAGATATTTTTGTCCTCATAGGGCAAAATCAAACGTGCCCCATTTCGCAGCACCAATATCGTCGCGCTTCATATATCTAAGAGTTTTATACATCTGTGATTCTTATAGAAAGGTAGCTATAAAAAGCTGGGATGTTTCTATTTTTTGCTTTTAAAACTGAAATAAACAAAATCATACAAAAAGATTTCTCGTCTAGTTATATATTATTCAACAAGTCTAATAAACATGCTCCATATTAGAAAGACATTAAAAGCCATTTTTTTATTTTTTGTACAAAATCACACGATAACGATAATCACTGAGAATATTTCAAGTGACCAATTTGTTTACTTATGTTGTAAAAAATATATTTTTTCGCTTTCATTTCCGACTTTATGTAAATCGCATTTTAATGTTTGCACTTTCCATTTCTCCTAATGTAAAATGATTTGTAACTATTGCACTAAAAGAAATAAAAATGTTTTATGTGCGTCGCAAAGTAATAATTTATTACGATTTTTAAAGCTCTTTACTTTTTATTGACTAATTTGTTTTCGAAAATGAAATGTAATAGAAAGCATATTTAAAAGGTTTTTGCTAATTAATGCAAATGTAATTTGTTATGAGTAATGTAATTTTAATTAGATCATAAACCAAAGATGTTGAGTTGTTTGTTACGAATGTAGATAAAAAAAAATAGTAGCTTTAAGGAATAAGTTTAAGAATTTAATTCATTATGAAATTATTAATTATTTTAAAGACAAAATAAATAGGGATAAATACATTGAACGCCCGGGGGGAAAAGCCCTTGCATTTTTAAAGAAATCTTCCAAAGTGGTAGAGCCACGCTGTTGTCAATCATGACTTGGCATAAATCCATCCTTTTTCCTTCCCGGTCCCCTCCCAATCTGACGGTACTGCAACGTATCCATTAACCGAGCATTGCGGATGATCATACGTGGCAGTGATCACTTAGCATCATGTGGCCTGTTTGCTCGTCTCATTTTCATGTAGAAAATCTGCGTTCGTAAATTTATAAAACAGCTATCTTAAAGTCATGTTAAAGAGTAGGTACCTATCTAAATATTTCTTAAGCCAGAGGAAATCAAATTAAAAACATATTACATGCAAAAGACATCAATGGATACATTCCGTAACTAAATTAAATTGTCAAAAATCTGTTATGTTTTTAATATTTCACATGACCCGATTCAGGCAACAATTTTTAAATATTTTTTTTTATTACTAAACAAAAAAAGAAATAATCTAATACCCAATCATGAATATTTAAGTTACGTTCAAATTTTTTTACTAAATAGATTGCAATATTGCAAATAGGTTACCACCGCCGACATTAAAACCAGTAGATTTTTATTTCCAGTAATACCCATAAAATATTAAGTACGTAAAAGCTTATTGAATGCCCTCTAGTGACTCCTGCACATAAAATGGAGTGTTATATTATAATTAAGACATCTGCATTCACGTTACGCATTCCACTCCTGTGTTTTATGATGACGTAAAAACGATATTTAGAAACATGCATCTAATAAAGGAAATAGAGATAATGGCAAAATGGAAGGCCTTAGAAGTAATAGGCAAAAAGCAGTCTATGAGATGAAGGATTACTTTTCATTACCTACGTCACAGCCGAGTTCAACAGCGGCACGAATTTTATTGACAGTAGCAGTGATTTTCAATGGCTCTTTGAAAATTACTGTATCTTCTCCGTGGTGGAGATCTCTGCTCTCTTTAGGGTGCTTATTGGGTCCAATTTGTGTCATCACAAAAAACATGTTTCCGTTATTGATGTTTTGACGCCAAGGAAGTCGCTGAGCCTATGATACAAGTCCCCTAGCATTTTTATATTGATATTTTCTAGCACGATAAAGTACAGAACCAATAAATTACATTTATGCATAAAGTTATCTGCAGTGGTATTCAAATAGGATCATAATTTAGAAATACTTGAAACATGATGTAAACTATGCGTTCCTGGAATACATACTACATACATCTTTGCGTCGGTAAATGCCTAGTTCTACACCTGGTACACGGCCAACAGTGGTTGCTATCCAGGTGGATTCGAATATTCCACCAAGCGTAACGAGCAATTTATACGAAAACTACTATTTCTACTCAGAAATATTGCTCCAAACACGCCTGTATTCGATAGGGGCGTTGTCAATGAATTTTTATTGAAATTTCACCATGTTATTACAGAATTTTTGCGGTTATGACAAGCATTCTTGCTAAGGGTACAGCTGAATTGGAATCCCTATAAACGATAATCTATTGTTGAGAATCGATATAATTCTATGTATCGATGGAATTAAACGTACTACAGAAGTACCTTACATGGGTCTTAAGTAAACATAAAGGATAAATAGATTAACAGTTGGTTAAGTGGTTAGGGTAAGGACCGGCCTTGTAGAGCAGCCACAAGTAATATGAGGCGTGGCTATTCCTTTTTTCATCATATCTTGTTTATTCTCTAGTTGACTGCTAAAAATAGACAGCCAGTGACACATTTAATGCTGCCCGGTTATACTTAGACCAGGGGACGAGGGCAACGTATTATGCGAGCAATTAATTAATAAGTATGATTGTTGCAACTTGCATAGTACAGTAGAAATGTACTTTTTTGATATATTAGATTTAGGAGTAAGAGTATGTAAAAGTGGTGCAATATTTAAAAACTAGAAAACTGAATTTAATTTTAAAATATAATAAACGTTTGCTATTCTAAGTGCTAATTGCTAGCTAAGTGCTTGGTGGCCTGTTAGTAAACGGACCAGACGCGACTGCCAACATGTTCACGGTGATCGCGGGTTCATCTCCCAGGGCACACCTCTGACTTTTCGGAGTCATGACTGTATTGATAGTCAATCACCACGCACTAAAACGGTGAAGGATAACATCATACCATAGTGATTTATAAGAATTTATATGGTATGCAAGTCCGCCAACCCGCACTAGACCAGCGTGGTGGACTATATGGCCTAACCACTCTCAATCGTACTCTCGATTGTAGAGTAGGCCCGTGCCCTTCAGTGGGACGTATATGGGCTGATACGATACGATACCATTCTGAATAAACAATACGAATTTCTCAAGAATATTTAGGTACTTCTAAAAAGTTATCTATCTATTCATCAGAAAAAAATAGCTTCACTCTCACATACATCTTTCCAACAGCTCACTTATTTCTCGTTTGACGTAGAATCATCTCGTAATCACACTCGAGTCTTTCTCAACGATCATAACAAAAGCAAAAAATGTATTATCAACAATAACATCTTGCAGTGTAAATGAGATGTTATTTCGTTCATAACAACAGTCAGACAGATCATCCATCTCTCGATATGTAGTAATTCAATTACTGTCGCTAGCAGATACATATCTCTGTGTTATTGATGTCGCTTACTATTAAACGAGGAATGCTTGCATTTATTTTATTTTTGAGTGGGTTTTGTTCAGCGAGTTCATACGTCTGATTGGTAACATCTGCTACTAGTCGTACAACTATTCAATCAATAACAGTTTTTAATGCAACACCTACATAATTTGTTGAAATTATTAGATACTTCTTTGCTACTAAATAAGCAAGTGCTGTATGGTCCCCACTAAACGTTAACTGAACATGTGGTCTGCTTTAAATTTAAATGGTCTTTCGTATATACCTGATAGCTATTAACCATAGTTTACGCTATTTCTTTGCTCTCGTCATCAAACACATCTTTAGTGATATTTAATGTTGCACGCTGGTCGTCTTTACAGACGTCAACAGTGACATCTGTTTGTAAATAATTGACATAAACATTCACTACCTAGTGCCTAAACAGGCTTTTTTCTAAGATTTACACATAGTTTTTTATGAATGACTTTTTAATGTACAGTGGAGGGAAATCATAAATTCATTTGCTAATGCTAAAGCATAATATTACAATAGTCGTGAGGATGTTGATAGTTCAGTTTCATGGGAACATCTAGAAATGATTATCGATACGTAATAACTTTAAAGTCAACCGGATTGAGTTAATACCGTAAATACATGACTATTTCCCACCGCACAATCTACTATTATAGAATTATGATACCGTTCTGTTCTTAATGCCAGTGTTCATAGTTTTGCTACCACCATACGCCTTAAGAGTCGATTCATTGATCAAACAAACAGTGTAGCATGGAGATGTGCAATTTCGAAGTTAATTACTTCATTTGCAAGGTAAACGTGAATGATTATCATGAGTCTCCATGGCTAAAGTAAATCAGTATCAAGATTAACCCTATAATGAATTATCGGTCATGTTGACTTGACAAAAAATATAAACGTAAAACAAAAAATATAAAACGTGCTTAAATAATAATGAGTCTACTATCTTACCATTGATACATAATGGGCGATATGGGATTTATTTAGGAAAGGGTTACATTTTTATGTGTTGTTAAAGCAACAATCAAAAGTTGTTTCCTTGGTAGTCAGAGGTAGTCAGACACTTTTGATGATTCTTTCATTGTACGGCTTGCCAGACAAATTGAAGCTGATAACTTCCGAAGTCATTTTGGAATAAAATAAATATAATTGCTTTTTTGCCAGTAACTATTTTTTTTTTTTTTTTAGGCAAGTAGGACTATACGGACACCGCAATGCAATTCCTTATTAAGAGATAAAATCATCACTAAAATGAGCCCAATTAAAATAATATTACAGTCCTTAAATTGAAATGCTGACCTTTCTAGAATATTTATTGAAACTTATGGGATCGTTGTCTTGATAAGGAACGAGTATTTTTTTAGCAATTGTCTATAAAGTTGTTATCAAGCCACTACTTTATTATCATTTAAATCTGAAAATCGATGACTTAATTTTCACCTACTCGTTTTCTCAGAGCAATTAATCCTTACGAACAAACTATTCGAATATCACAATTCAACTATTTTTTTCCTCTATTTCAGACTGACAATGGAATACTCAAGCCATTTGCTCGTGACGGTGGTGTTCTTAGCCCTGGTCATCAACTCACAATGCGCGCCTACATCGCGGCGGTCCCGCGCAGCCTCGCTCCCTGAAGAAACAAGCAGGGATAGCAAACTCCAAGACGAGTTCAAAGAAGCCACCACCACTACACAAGCAGCGCCTACAAACAGGAGGAACAAGGCCTTAAACCTCTTCGGCTACTACCCTTCCTTCCTCACATCAAGCTTCGACTACTCTGATGACGATGATGACGTCAATTTCACCGTCAACGATGACAACTTCGAAGACGAGGAGATCTCCAGAACAATCCCTACTAGACGCCGCCAGCAGAACAAAAAGAAGAACGGCAATGGAGACACTTACCCTAATGACAATATCAACTCTTTGCAGTATGATAACTCGCCTATCTTCTACATAAGGTTGCCTCCAACCCCGTATATGTTTGTGCCTGGTTTGGGTTACGTCTCTCAACCACCCAGCATTGGTCCTCCCATGTCTCCTATGATGCCACAAGCAGTCGCACCCCAAGTCGCTGACCCGTTCATCAACTTGCCAATTGATTTTGTTTCTAATGGAAAGCCAACTGGCGTGTACCAGTGGAGTGGAGCCCCGGCCTACCCACAAGTACCTCAAATGCAAGTCGATCCATTTGGATACGGACCTCAGCCAATCATGCCTCCCCGTCCTGCTTACAACATGCCCACTTACCAACCCAAGCCTAAACCTGCTCCAACCAATTCCAAAGTGACCAATCTGAAAGGTCAGTTCATGTTCAATGGCAAACCTGGCGACAATGTATACGTTCTGAGAGACACCTACAATTCAATTTATTCGGATGCTCTTCAAAACTTCTACCCTTAGTGCGACTCACTTAGATTAGGATTTGTACTAATGGCTCGTATCGAGTCGCCGTAGGTTAGAGACAATATGGGGACCAACTTGCCTTGTAAGAATAAGAGAGTGAAGAAAGTAAAGAAAATTACTTAGAGGAAACTCGTGATTTCCATAAAACATTGTACGTTTGGTTTACAACATTCGAATGAAATTACACATTTAAGTGTGAGGTGTCGATTCTAACTGCTAATTCTTATGACAAGCGATGCTTCTTGGTTTAGGTAATGTGCAAAATACGTATTTTATAGTGCGAATCCAGCCTTATCATTAGTATGGACTTGATAATATGATTGCGATCGTTTTAACGGTTATGAAAATTGATAAGTAGCAGTTACCTATGAAGCAAAAGTTACATCGTAAATAATACCTGTGTTGCAAACTATGACACCACTTGAACATTTATAAACGGTATTCTAAGTTACAAATACCTGTAAGACTTACGATGAATGAAAAGACATTTGGTTTATGTAACTTTTATTTTGTGGCTCTCTTAGATAATATTATCGTATTTTAATTTTGTATGCTTGCAATATTATTTAATATTTAATGCCTGTGTTACTTACGGTTTAGTTATAATATTAAGTGCTAATATTTTGCCTGCATTTATTTTTGTACTGTACTTAAACAATACTTATAGTTAGAAAAAGTAACGAATCCGCAATATTAATACTCTTGTTTTCTTCCTATGTACTTAGGATACAACATTAAAATAAAATTGAGTCAGCGCTTAGTTAATATTAATTTATTAATCTAATATTTATTACTTAATTTATTATAATTAGATTTAAGATGTCTCAATATACCAACAAAATGCATGCCTATATTAGGTAGATTTATAAATTGTAAACAAAATGATAAACTACGATCTACATAAAAATAAAAGAAAGTAAAAACAGCTAAACCACAAAAAATATAGTTCGAATGCCAATGGGATACCTTCTTTCAAAAAGCAGTCTTTGACTTTCTTTAATTACATAGCATGGGAGCAAAATATGAATGTAACAGTACTCTTAAATATTGTATTGTGGTAGGCACTAAGCACTTACTATATACGATAGTGTGGTTAGATAAAGTTAGGCGCAGCTCTAGTAGAACTTCCGTGCAGTGAAAAACACGTTAAGCCGTCGAACTACAAGTCAATGTAATAGCTTTTGGTTAAAAAATCCAATAAAACACTGGCTTTATGTATTTATAGCGTATACAACAATGCAAAATCAATTACTGACAGAATATTAAAATATGATGTGAAAGTAGCAATACTAGAATTATTTCTAGTCGAAATAAATCCTGGTGAAAATTAAAAGTACCCTAAATTCATAATTTGAATTGGACGCATGATTCTAAATAAATATATTTTTATAATACTTATAACGAATAATTTATTACGAAAGTAATTAATTGGAAAATAAAGGAAATGGTTATTTAAGATGATTATGATTCTGATTATTTTAGCTACAGTTAAAGAGCATAAAGTAAATAAAACTGCAAATAAACAGTTCCACAAAAAAAATACTCGTTTAGTTTCGTTCATTTTTTTCGATCGAGATTCGTGCGATTGAATAGAATGGAGCGATAATCTACAGAGTTAATTTTATAAATTTTGTAAAATTCATAAAGTTCTAGGAATACATCAATGGAAACATTTTCAATTAATTGACCTAGAGGTAGTAGGAATGCGATATTTAGTTAAAGATGTATAATAAAACAACCCAAGAATGTAATATTTTTGGCGAGATAATTTCAATGTAAGAATGAAATGGTAAATAAAAACGATTTTAAATTATTATGATTGAAAATTATTATTAGTCATAATCATAGGTAATACAATATTATCTCATCCGTAATTGCTTTTTTATCATAAGGTACCGTATTTGTTTTCTTCTGTATGGAATTGTAAATAAAAACTTTTTGCTATTTATTTGATTTTAACGATTTTTTTAGAAATATTTTCAATGTAAGTGCACAGTAAGGATTTATGCTATGCCTACAGGCTACAATCTTCGATCAAATGCTTAAAGTTGATAGAAGCCTACGATTATGGATATAGTCAATTAATGTCACAATAAATTAGTTTTAATTAATTTTATGGCATTTTATAGGGTAAGCATCCGTCCGACAATAATGTAGAGGTTTGATAATCAATTAGATAACAAAATAAACACTCAATAAAATATTTCTAACTGCCTATCCCTTTGTTTTATTTTTAAAAAGGAATGTGGCCTGGTGGAGAGTTAGTAGGAAACTAGGTATATTATTTGTTTAAATAAGTGTAATGTTTTATAAGATAGGTATGAATTGAAATTATCCCAAAGATTTCAGATCATAATAGGAATTTAAACATTAATGAAATTAAATGCTGACATTGGGCCCTACTATATTCATCCGAACGAACGAACGAACGAAGTTCGATACTTCGGACAATCGAAGTTTATATACGATACGAATGTATCTACTCTGTAAAAGTTCGAAGTTGTATAACGTACATCGTAACGATAAGTCAATTACGACCATAAGTATATGTAGGTACATTCGTATCGTATATAAACTGCGATTATCCGAAGTTTCGAAGTTCGTTCGTTCGGATGAATATAGTAGGGCCCATTGTTCAAAGATCCGGCTAACGAGCAAACGGAGGTCACCTGATGGTAAATGATCACTGCTGCTCATGAACATCCACGACGTTTGGGTCATAAATGTTTTGCTGGCCCATTAAATCGGGAAGTGAGTAGGAAGGAAAAAGGTTAGAAAGAGGAAAAGGGTATTGAGAATCCGACAATCTTACTCATCGAACAAAACGAGACAACAAAGCTGTCGCTTCACGTCGACCTGCTGTGAGACAGTGGTAACGCCCTTGACGCGGTTGCTTCATGCCGAGTCATGACTGGCAATAGCGTGTCTCTACCACAATAACAGCCTTACATTAATAATCATAAGAAAATATTATTAAAGAACGATTGTCGTATTTTTTGTTTTCGTTAAATTTAGTAATTTACTTAGAGATAAAGATACCAAGTTACTATGCGATTCCTATACCTGAAACGACATCATGTAGCTTTTTCAAAGGGGGCCTAATCAGTATTGCTTCGCTGGGTACTGGCCACATATTTGGCTATGAATGACCTATTACAAATATGAAGTAGTTTAGTTCTACAGGCCTGTAAGTAGTCGATGGAACTTCCATGTCTAATTCAAAAGACTCATCACTCAAGTGAAAATATACCAAGACAGCAAGCGCATAGTTCCTGACATCATTTGTCGTAGATTTTATGACGGAGTCGGGCGATCAATGGCTCATTAGGGCTGTCCTGTATGGGCTAATTCCCTGAGTAAACCGTGGGCGTAATATATCATACGTCCATGAAGTAAACGCTGTGCTCTTGGGTCAATCGCAACGAGTATTAGCGCAGCGGATGATCAGGGGTTGTTGCATAATTTATTATGTGCCAGGCTGTGTCTAGGATGTTCGTTCGCTTTCCTGAGCCATCGACGCCAAAGTATTATAAGATTTAGCTACAACTTAAGTAATTATTTTTAAAGTACACGAAACTTGCGTGTGCGCAGTCGATAATCTATTTTGTGAAATAATACACGATTTTTTTAAACCCTCTTGTGATCTGTCCATAACTGGCAGAGTATTGTGAGGAATAAGTTTATTTGTAGCAATTTAATGCTTCGTGCAATGGAACGCGCAATCTGTCAGCTGTCAGGTGTCAAACACGCACAATGGAGCTGTCACTGTCACAAGTGTCAAAATTAAACAGGCTGAACTGTCCGTAATAAAATAATAAAAAATTAAAACATCGTACATCTAATTCAAATTGGAAAAAAATATTATTGTACGAAATACACACCTTCATGATACATACCGTTATTGCGTAGCAAAAATTGGTGCAATCGTATTCACAAAGGCGGAAATAAGTGGACCATCCATATAATGAGTATGGTATGACGACGTGCGTTGTGAAAAACAAGCAAAAATGTGTGGTGTTTTCGTCGTTTAGTCGTTGTGTGTGTTCAGTGCTGTGATGTTTCGGAGCAGGAGTTGGTTTGGCGCCACATGGGGCCGGCCTAAAAACCCCCATTCCTTAGAAAGGTTGAAATATTTACATAACATCCTATGTAAAAATACTACTGTTTCCGAAAGTAATCGGGGTACATTAGTGGAGTCCTTGAGGTGCATAGCAGAGATATTAATATGGGGTGATCAGAATGACAGTTCAGTGTTTGAGTAAGTATTAATTTGTTATTTATACTTAATTAACAGACCCATAATGACTGAAGTGTCCATGTGCGATATTTTCGATAACAATGACAGCTGATTGCTTGTTAAACATGTATATTACATTTATTGATTAATGGCTTAAGATAATTTGTATATATGTAAGTAATTTAATAAAATATTGATTGAAATTTTCAATTCATACATTAACAAGTAAAACAAATGGATTAAGCAATTTGATTTGCAAAACGAAAATTATTTAAACCCCGAGGATGTTTATGGGTACAAATATTCAAAATTTTATGAGAATGAAATTGCATTTTGTTGTTGCTACACATAAAAACATGTATATTGTATTTTTTCAAGTAATGGATGGTTTTCCGCTCTTATGAGTAGCCATAATCCTTCATGTGCTATGTATTCATGAAGTCTTAATGGCTGTAGTTATCAAAGAATATAGGTTCAGTCAATGCATATCCACAGCTTCTAAGGCTATTCTAGATTCACATGTGTATAAAACATAAGAACCCAAAAATGGTATTTTACTTGGCTTCTTACCTTTTATATCAATATGGTTTTCAGAATCAATTGGACAGTTTCAGTTATAAGAACCCAGAAATGGTGTTTTACTTGGCTTCTTGCCATTTATATCAATATGGTTTTAAGAATCCATTAATCAGTTTAACAATAAATGTTTGTATTGTTTTCTTTTAGTTTTTTCCTGGAGAAGAATATGCTTTCATATTTCTTGAGAATCATGAGACAGAAATGTGGAGGATCGTCATATGTGTGTGTCCAGTTATTACAAACACTGAATATACTGTTTGAAAATATTAGGAATGAAACATCTCTATGTAAGTATAATAATTATAATTGTAGAGTATAAAATCTAACACAGTGAAAGTAAAAATCACCAACTTTTCAAGAGAGCAAAGATGCTGTTTCATTGTTTGAGTAACACCTGTTTAAATGTAGGTTTACTCAACATATTATAAATTAAACAAGGGGTTGGTTGAACATATTTTTATTTTCATCCAGATTCTACAAACAGTGTCTTATAATTTTACATTTTCTGCCTGATTGACATTATATGTTTGAGTCACTCTTACATTATAAGGCACAAGTAACACAAATAAGTAATCTAGCAATAACTCTGTGTCAATGTATAGTTACTGTTATCCTTCACACATTTTGTGGTTAACTCGGCCTTGCATACAATAACATTGGTATCTTATTTCAAATGTGTGGCCTTGATGTTACAAGGTTCAATATTGCTTAACACATTGCCACTTTTGATAATGTTTCCTTATTTTGTAATTTGTGTGTTTTTAAGTTCCTTACTACATTGGAGATAATCTTATACAAACAGGATAATAGGATTATGTGCAAATTGCAAATGGAATCTCTATTTAACAAATCATGTCCTTCATAGCTTTAAGTTATAGGTGACAAATTATATTCTTAATAAAGAAACAATATGAGGAAAATATGTCACAATCACATTTGATATCAGTTGACGTAAATTCCATTAGGTTCCATTAGGTAGGCCATAAATATTATGCCCAACCTGTTAAATTTATTTTTGAGGCTTATAAAAATTTAAGATACATAAAAAATAGTACCTATTGTCTTTTTTTTGCTTACATTGGGTGTAAATAAAATTATCATTATGACTACATCATTCAGATACCCAAGATGGAGCTAGATAACAGAATCCAAATTTATTTTAAATATATAAATTATATCAACAAATGTAACATGAAATAAAAATCCACATGTTTTCCTATGAATATTAATTTAGCCTCTAAAGAAATTGTATGTATTTGAAATGAGGGACACTAATCAAACACCAGATAATAAGGACTTACATTAATTGTATGGCTAGCATTTCAATATGCATTTGATTACATGTTATTAATGTTAATGCCCTTTTATATTCTGTAGTGACACTATCTTGTATGGCAGAGTAAATAATTAGCTGCATTTAATGGCCCAGCATGTTTCGTAAATAACATAAATGATAGTAATTAAAAAGGCTATATTTCAGTAAACAAAAATGTTTGTAAGGAAGAGCACCAACACAAACTTGAAATAGAGTTTATCTTTGCTGTGGAATTCTGTTTCAACTCTATTAAAAACATTCATTCAATTTTTGGGACAATGTTTCATTATTATTATAATTTACACTGAATATTGGAGATAGAAGAATCTATGATTCTGAATTCTTATTTGTATGTTGTCTAATAACATTTGTATTCTATTTGCACCAATGCCAGTGTAGTTTAAAAACAAAACTATTGATGTTAGTTCCCTTTATACTATGTTTTATTTTACAGATTACCTATTGAGCAATAACCATGTGAACTCCATAATCGTCCACAAATTTGATTTCTCTGATGAAGAAGTAATGGCTTACTACATATCATTCCTTAAGACGCTCAGTCTTAAACTGAATAACCACACTATCCATTTCTTCTACAATGAGGTAAGTTGTATATATATAAATAAATAGCATGTAATATATTTTAAATGATTATTCATATAGTCATATAATATTTATTATTCAAGACTTCTGTGACATTAAAGTTGCAATAAAAATAATTATGGTATTGGTATTAACTGTTTCTAGGCAAACTTTTGCAAGATAATTTTGCATGTTAGATAGATGTTAAGAAAACATGTTTCGTCGTTTATCATCGACATGTAAATAACTTAGATAATAGCATCCAGTGTCTAGGTACTATCATTTCAGGTTTTTATACTAGACAACTTCAAAAGAAAATTTTATTACGAAAAAATGTTTTTGTATAATTTTCATATTCATAATTTCATAATATACTGATACTAAGTCTGCTAATATAGTATACATACTTATAGTTAATTTAATTCGAAATCTTCATAATATTGAATACAGAAATAAATAATTAAATATATCTACTAATTAGCATTGGGCCAAGATAGTAGCCAAATGTATGTATAAAATGCAGAAGACCCAAAGTAATTGTGGGATAAGGATGCAGAACAGCCATATTTTTTTTAAAAGTAGTAGCTGGAATTATTTTCTGGCATAGCTATTAACATATATTGCGATAGAAATAAGTGTGGGAAAATTTGGGCATGACTAATGAGTTTATAGTCTACCAAATCAAAGATAAACTGAACTTATTGCAGATACTTCTTTAAAGAAATCTACTTTTAGCAATAAACAACGATAGATAGAATTATAATTTTATGAGTATGAGGCTATGAGCCATACCACAATGAGGTATCGTGAATAATTTAATAATGCAATTGCAGAATAGAGACTAGACTTTAATCAATATTGTCTATGAATTATTAATCACATTATGGACTTTGTACAATGATATAAATCAGAAAGTATGTCCGTTTGTTAAAGTAGTGGTATGTAATATCTCATATTGTGTGTAATAGTTTTCCTATTTGCAAATGGATCATTTGACTGATTTTTAAAAGATTTTTGTGTAATAAAATTAATGATGCATATTATGATAAATTATTCCAGAATATTCTACTTATTTATATAGTTAAACACTATTGATGAAGTTAATTGCTCACATTTAACCCTCACGAAGAGAAGTAATGAAATATAGGGTGTGAAATCAAATTATCCAGTTTTCTACGCATGTCTTTAATCATTGGTATACAATGTCTCCAGAAATAGATACAAAATACACTCGGAAACTAAATATCATGTCTAATATTTTGTCTGTTATTCTCATTTTACTGTCATAAAGTTTGATAACTATTAACACGCAGAGACTTCGTGCTGTGGTAACATATCGCACCCTTCCGTCGTTTATAGTAATTAACAGTAACAAAATATTCAGGTTAAATAATTAAATTTGTTATACCTACTATGTTATATGCTATGGAAAGAATCTGTGCCACGGTTTGAGCACCTAAACCTATAAACATTAATCAATAAATGTCTCAGTCTGCATGTAATATATTATTATTTTGCAATCTTCACAAATATAATCTGAAAACTTAAACATATTTATAATTAATCACCTAAGACTTTTCGGAATAATGTGCGTATTGGTCAATCACCACGCACTAAACCGGTGAAGGTAAACATGATGAAGAAACTATCATATTCTATAGCGACATGTGTGAATTTCTATGGTATGTAAAGACCACCAGCCCGCACTAGGCCAAGGTGGTGGACTATATGGCCTAACCACTCTCAATCGTACCCCCAATTGTAGTTCCTCTACAATGCCCTGATATAGATACATATTAATATTGGATTTACTAGCTGTGTACATACAATAATGTATGTGGTTTACTGACGCGGCATGCGGATGCGGCATAGTACGCGGCATACGGACGCGGCATAGTGATGCGGCTTACGGACGAAGCATACGGACTCGTTATACGGTCAAGGAGTACGGTCGCGGCTACGGATGTTTTTTCTATATCCTTCAATATAATCTTACTGTTTATGCAAATGCACTATTTGTAGAAATGCCAATAATGTCGCCAATATATTATAATATTAAGAGAATATACCACATGCCAGTGTTCATTTCGTATAGTACATTACGTAGGTATATATGTATTGTAAAGATAGTTTTTAGAATTGGCAGTATCTGCTTTATGTTGTCCATCAAAAAAGAAAATAAAAAGAAACGATTGGGCCCATGACTTAAATACGAAAAGAACAAGGTTTAGTGAATTCCACTCTTTGTATCATAGTTTTTATATCACAGTTAATACGAGACGAAACGCGGTATAAACTTTTTTTGTGAATGAAGATCACTTTAAGTTTTTACCAAGTCTAGTCGAAAATTACATTAAATAATAGTTTACACTGTTTTGTCCTTGATACCTATGTGTTCCCTCCTGATCTAGGACAAAAGCTAATTTTATCTGTGGTAAAGGTATAAATTGAGCTGCAAATTGAGAAGAAAATTGCTGAATCGCAGAATTAGAAGGTAAGTATGATCCTTGAAAAGAAAATATTTACATACAATTCTAAGAAAGGATGAAGATTTAAGTACTATTTGTGAAGAAGAATATGTTTGCACAAACTGAGAAGATAATTGCTAATTTGCTGTTAACTTTAAGTTGTGTCATTTTCTAAACAAACTTTGATTTCTACCTCATTTACCATTTGCATTATATCGAATTTTAATTTAACTTGTTCTATTTTGGGTAATTTTTTGACAGTTTCTGCAATACTTTCAAAAAACAAGTCAATATCGTTTTTTTCTGGTTTCCTCCGATTTTTGGCTCTTAACAAATTTACCATAATATCTTTACGATTATCTAAATTCGTTTTTCTGCGTTTTGTATTTTCACAAGGAGTTGGTGTAGCAGAACACGATGCAGTCTCTTCATCAGAGGATTCTTCAACTTCAACTGGAGATGCAACAGTATTTCTATTTTTTAAGAATGGTAATAAAAATGCCATTTCCTCTTCATATTTCCATTTCTTGAAATGTATGGCTGCCTTGCCGCTCACGGATTTCCTCCTTGACAAGGCGTGTATGTATGCATTCCGAAGGAGATTCCATTTATTCTTACATTCTTTAGCTGGAACATAATAAATATAAATAGTTCATTAAGGATATGTATATGGGATATATTAATATGTTTTTTTAGTTTACAGGGCTACCATAGAAAACTTAGGATTACTCGGATTTAGATACAATACAAATATGTATTATTTATTTAATAAGCTAATATTCTTGTTTTGTCATAATGAATATAATATATATTTTTGTATCAAATCTTTTGAGGGCTTAGGTTCTAAAATTCTTAAAAATAAGAAAATATTAATAATAATTTGTCTTTTAATTTAAAAATTGATGCAAATGTATACTTTGGAGTTTAAAGTTACATATTAGTTTAGAGTTTTTTTTGTTTATAATTGTTACATTTATATTTTTAAATTTTGTTTTTCAACTTGTTATACTTTTTAGTTAGTAAAATCTGTGGTCGGTACGTGAGTAATCAATTTCTAGTATATGTAGTCCAACATGACGCTCTAATGTCTCAAATGATTATCAGAATATGTATATTAGGAAGTTCATTTAAAATTAAATCACATTCAACATAAAATATAAATGTCTATCACTTTGTTTTGTAAATAAAATTCAATAATAGTATTTTTAAACAACAATCACCTTTTCTAACATGTCTTTGTTACTTTTCTGTTTTTCTAAATTACTTGAATTAAATTTTATTTATCGTAATTTATCGTAATCATTGACATAAATATATAGACATGGCGAAGTGCACGTAAAGTGTTCCGACGTACGTGATGCGGCCCTACAGTGGAGCGTCGCATCGATAGCGCGCCATCATCGCAACGATTCTGATGCCTGCTTGTATAGTCAGAAAGTCGAGAAAAACAATACTTTTCTGCGTTATGAAAAAACCTGTTAATTTGTGACAATTTAATATGTATTTTCGCATTTTTTTCTATGTTGTTTCGAATAAATATAATAGAGGAGATTTTCACGGCCGTCGTATTGATACTCTCAAGTCTCAATGTAATGAAGTGCCTATTCTTGTTTATTATAATAATCTTTACACAAGCATAGTTTATAATAAATACATTTCATTGTTGTTTAAATCATAGTTCTTTAGTATTTGACAGCTTATTGTGTTTATCATAACCTATTTGGTAAATATGATAAGTACTAACCTGTAATGTTTAGTTTGGAAGCTATTTGTTCCCACACTTCTTGCTTTAAATAAATATTTTTGTATTTCAAACAGTTAGAATTATAAAGAATTTCGCTATTACGGACGTACTCTATGAGTTTTTTTTCCATTTTGACTTATGACAAAGAAACCATCTGCGTACAGCAAGTAAACAGAACAGCTGTTTACAACAATGTTGCCATCTCATAAAAATATTACAAATGCCCTTATACTATACAATTATATATTATGTTAGTGTACATTATATAAAGAAAAATATTTATTTTATCCTTATATTGTAATATGTTATTTGTGAGAATTGGGATTAAGGTACGTGTATCCAGAGACATAAGCCAAGTTTTGTATACATGTCTGACGTCTGCATATTCAAGGTCACGTCCGCGACTTTCCGCTGACAATGTGCACCTACTTGTGAAATATTGAATCGTCCAGTATTATATTATCATATTCTGCCGCGGCTGATTGTCTCGTCCGATATTATTTTCACTTAAACTGCAGCGTGCGGATGGTTGACCGCCGCCTATATGGATTCTGGAATCTATGTTTACTTTTACACAACGCTGCAAAGGTAGTGTTGTGTTCGTATTTACAATAAAAGCGTAAGACGCACACACATTTTTTGCGGGTACCTATGCTTTTGTGTAGAAATCTCCATTTACCTATGGGTACGTACTGTAATCTATACCCGTTTCAGTGTCACTTCAAAAAATAAATATTTGATAAAAATTAAAGCTAAAATAAAATAATAATAATAAAACAACAAAAAGAGATCAGAAGAGGGGTGCGGAGAGATACGCTTTCATGAAAAGATTTACGCGTTCTGTGTTTGTAAATAAACCCAAAGGCGACATTGTATGGGCTTTGCGTGGAACTTAAGTATAATTAAGAGGAATCGCTGGTAAGCACTTTAAAAACAAATATAAAAATGGTGGTGCTAGGGCCACATTTTTCTTTCCTACGTCCAGATTCCAGTATGAATTTGGAAAGCATACGCACGAATAACATGCATAAAAAAAATTAAAAATTTAGTTGAGCGTTTTTGAATTCCACTCGAGATGTAATTTAGGTCCTAATATTTCAATATAATATGTTCGATTACAACCGACATTTAAAGCTATTTCTTATTAAATAACAAGAAATAATCTACATAATTTTAAAGAAAACAATTATATTTTTAAATTTTCGAACGTATTTTTATTCAGTGTTGCAAGTAATTAAAATTTTGAAATTCCGAAAATGTTCCGGAATATTTCTATGATAAAACATAAATACCTACATCAATCCAAGGTGGCTAGCCTCATACCAAATATCACCAAGTCGATCCTTTTCTGCGTGAAAAAGTTATGAATCCCTGACACATCCCACGGGAACACTACATTTGATCGGAATAAAAAGTAGCCTAATGTTAATACCAATACCAAATATCAAAATCGATCGAGCCGTTATTGTGTGAAAGAGGAACAAACATTCATACATACTTATACATACATCCATACTCATAAACTTTCGCGTTAATAATATTATTAAGGATACTCTAACGCGTGGAGTTTATAATTAAGGCCATCTTCCGATATCCGATATAGTCTTTCGGTACACTGCGAGCACTCCAAGATGTGACGTCAAGTCAATATACTGCGAAACCGTTCCTTTACTTACCTATTTTAGTGCTGTTTTGGCTATGAAAATAAATATTTAAATTGTACAAGTTATCTCTCTAACAAGAAAAAATATTATTTAAATGTATTTATATTAAAAATCAAGAATACATGTTAATTGTTAATTCAAATAATTGCATAATAATATTTAAAAAGGAGTACTTGCAATTGAAATTTCTTCAAATGTATATGTTTATTTTTAACGGCCAGTAGGTATATTTTGAATAACAATATTCAATTTTATGTTTACCAATTAAATTATTAAATTCTGTTCATTCAATTTCAAATTACCGAACGGACTAATTATAATCTTGATTTTATTCGTCGATTTTGTTTTATATATTGGGAAAACTTAACTAAAACTTATCAATGTTGCGAACAATTGCCTAATTAATTACGAGTAATTCTGATGGTTCGTCATTATGATGGCCTAGGTGGCGCTGTGGCTGCTGTATACTACGGTACAATTACTGAGATCTCGGGTTCGAATCCCGGATCGGGGAATGTGATATTAGATTTTTCTATTTATTATTTATTATCAATAGCCCGGAGTCGGAAATTTGCACCCGATATGACGATAAGCTCGGCCTCTATCACATCGTGGAACATAACACAAAAGGCGAAATGTTGGTGCCCTGATAGTACCTCAGCCTATCCTTTCAGGGAAAAGGCGTGAGTTTATATATTTATGTCAATAGTTTTAATTTTGCTTTACAGCATACGAAAGATTTTCCTTTATACACGGAAGCTATAAAGTTCTTCAATCACTCCGAATCAATGGTCCGGATTGCAGTAAGAACTCTGACGTTGAACGTTTATCGAGTACAAGACGCAAGTATGCTTAGATTTATAAGAGACAGGTATGAAAATATACGCAATTATTTTTTTCTGGCACAGGTATAAATAATAATAAATACACCCAACAGTCACATAGTCCTTACCCCTTAAAATTGAGTCGTGTCGTGGGTATCAGAAACTATTAAAGGCTTTTCGGTCTCACAAACACCCAGACCTGAAACATATAGGTAGCTGTGAAACACACAAATATTTATCTCAAAGCGCCACTGAGGCTGTCAAATGGCTATATGACTGTACTTGATGGTAAAAATCCGGGGTATCAGAATGGTAACTTGTGTAAGGTGGTAACTATTTGGTTAGATATGTATCTACTAAATAGTATATTAATACAATGTTCGTTTTTTTATTAATGCCAGCAACTTATGTTTGGCATTAGTAAAATATTTACAAAATATATGACCAAATAATTACATAGTTATTCATGACGCATTTTTATGTTTTCAGAACAGCGGCACCATATTTTAGCAATTTAGTTTGGTTTATTGGCAAGCACATTTTGGAATTGGACGCGTGCGTCAGGAATGATGCTGAGTAAGTAGTTACAAGTAAATTATCTTTCTTAGAAAGTATTTAATCCAGTATGTTGTTGAATATGTATTTGATTTTTATCACAGCCATCAGTCACAACAAAAATTGGACGACCTTGTTGCCGAACACCTAGACCATCTCCACTACATAAACGATATCCTGTGTCTAAACATTCCCGACCTAAATGATGTGCTGACGGAGCATCTTTTGCACAAACTGTTAATACCACTCTATATCTACTCTCTCACCTCACAAAGCACTAAGCGGTCAGCCACATCATCACCCTACAACAGAGATCACATACAAAGCATAGAAGTAATAACACGGAATCTAGAAGCAATACTAAAAGGGAAGAACAGTGAAGTGTCACCAACAAGAATGACCTTCGCAAGGCAAAGAGCGGAGTCAGAGGACGAATCGAAACCGTCTGTGTCGTGTGTAGTCGCCCTATTTCTGTTATCGCAAGTCTTTTTGATAATAACACACGGACCTATCGTGCACGCGTTGGCCTGGATCATATTGCAATCGGACTTATCGGTGTTCGAGGATGGGGCAACAAAGATACTGGAAATGTACATACGCAATGCAAAAACTATTGTCAAATTAGAGTTTTCAAAACCCCAATTAAGTCTGGAGAAAGCTTTGGAGAATACATCCAGTGATAGGGATTACACCACTCCTGAGTTTAGTGGGAATAAGTCTTTTGGTTATGATGATAAAGACACGGATCAATCGAGTTGCGATCTCGATCCGGAGTTGGTTTCTACATCACTTCCCTCCACGTCTCATATAAGCGAGACATCTAGTATAGCTACTGAGGACTTAGTAACACAAATTCATTCAGTTAAAGCTGTTACCCAGAATATGCCCGATTCGCCGCTTCCCGATTCTGGAATTGAATCGAATTCTTCAAAAACTGGGCAGGAATTTAACAATATTACTGATGAAGAGAAGCAGAAATTGCTTGGTGTTGCTCCTAGTACTTCTAGTGAGAGAATGGTGACGTTGGAGCATTTATTGGAGAAAGAGAATCGAGAAATAGAGAAGAGGCCGTTTTTGAAGACGATATTTGATTCGCTCGATTGTAGTGAAAATGACTACAAAGCGCTTTTTGCGCTGTGTTTACTTTTTGCATTAATTAATAACAAAGGTGAGTGATACATTTATTTTAGTATTAATATAATATATACTCTATTTGAAGAATTTTGTTGAAATGTTTTACAGGTTATTTCTGTGTTTTATTTTGAGATAATTTCTTATACGAGTAGACATAGGAAACTATTTTGTTAAATTAAAATATCGATAATAATTAAAAAACGATATAAAAAAATATTATGTTTATAAATTACACTATTATAATAGAAAATAATGATTTGTTGTGTTAAATGCAACTTCTTGATCTTTTATACTAATGTTTTTAATTCTTCATTTACTCGCTCCATCGGACCACTAGTCGGTAAGTAACGAACTCATATAATTTCTTTGAAACCTAAGAACACAAATAGCCCATTTTATTTTTATTAAAGGTGTGAACACAGAACTACTAGACACTCTGTTGTGTTCATCGGAAGAGAACGCTGTTAATGCACCAAGTACAAGTACTCCATCGACCAGTAGCCAAGACGATGTAGACAGCAAATCCGATGTGTCATCACCCATCAAGAAACCAAAGCAAAGCTTCAATGAACTACTCATTTCTAAGCTAATGGCTATAGCCAACTTGAGCTGCAAACCCAGTAAGTATCTACTATTGTTAATGAATATTTTTCGGATTGATATATTGGAAATGTGTTAATATTTTTATGTTTTATTAGCCAGAGTGACGAGACGAACAGGTCGTCCTGATGGTAAGACTCACGACTGCCCATAAACAATAGCAATGTCACGCAAAAAATATTATTAAGCACGCATAGTACCGCACTATGTTTATATACCGAGGCATTAGATGTTAGTTCTTTTATTGTTTTAATTACTAGCTAAATGTCCTACAACACCGCTTACACACTGTTGTTAGCTGTAGAAATAGATAAAACACTACCCACACAACTCCTTTCACAATATGAGAATACCTACCTACCAAGTAGGATTTTAATTCTTAACACCTTTTTTTTCTTGAATATAATATCGTGTCTCTTATAAATTTATTATCGATGTGAGGCATATGTTCACCAGTGGACTTCCTGTGGGTGAAGTGATGATAAAATCGTAGCCATTGTTTTTCACTCTTTCAAGTACTGAGTATTTTTTGGGTTAAAAATTATTATTGCGACTCCTGTACATCCGAGGGTTTGATTGAGTGGCTTTAAGTTATATTAGTCCACCCTGGCACAATGTGGATTGACAGACATTAGAAAATTCATCGCAAAATCTACATACATAGATTTTTTGTAAATATAATAATTCATACGACATTTTATTTTACTTACCATGATTCTTGTCACAATTAAAGTACGAGTTAATTAACTATTACCATGCAAATTACTCTGAAAAGTCTAAAATACATAATAAGTGCCTTGGGTTTTAACCTTTGAATGAGACTTTTCAAGAGTCCTTTTCCAACTTTATTGGTAACCTTAGTTTTTATTTAGTTTGGTTTTATAATATTACTTATTTTTAAAATGGAACCCTCCTTAACCAGACACTCGATTATAGAGGAGGCATCTGGCCAATGCCCAGGATGCTGGATTATATTGTTACGTCTAGAATGAGCGGAATCAAGTGATTCGGTATAAGTAAATGATCAGAGGCACGGGCGGTGTTTCAGCATGCAAGGTGCGGCTGGTGACCCTGGAGTTGTCCGTTACACTGATGCGCGTGGCGATGCGCGGCGCGGGGGGCGTGGCGGGCGCGGCGCACGTGGCGGCCGCGGACGCACTGCGCATGCGCGCCGCCGCACTCGCGCGCAACTTCTACAAGTGCGACGATATATTTCTTGATATGTTTGAGGATGAGTGAGTATTGGTATTTTATTTCAGCTTGATTATAGATATAGCCCTTAGGATTTGCTAGTTGAAGTGGCAGTGGGGTGGGCACATGGCATCAAGAACTGATGCCCGTTGGGGATGAAAGGATCTGAGTTGGAAGCCACCTGCAAGTAAGCGAAGTGTCGGACGCCCAAAACGTGGATAGACGACCTAGTTAAGGTCGCAGAAAGTCGCTGGATGCAGGCCGCTTTCAACAGATTTTTGTGGCGATCCATATGGGGGCCTAAGTTTTGCAGTGGGCTTGCCGTGGCTGAAGAGAGAGAGATTATATTTCTGGTTAGATGATATTTTTATTTCAGAGACTCACTGCTATTTAAGGTGTGTGCAATCGTGTACAAGTATCCTAAAAATCCCAGCAAAAGTAGGCAGAGCACACATTGCGTAGTGAGATCTGAACTGATCCGGCAAGCGCAAAGACGGGCATCTACTCACAGAGCTGGTATACGACCGAATGAATGTTGCGTGAAGTCGCTGGTTGCAAGATACTTTTAACATGCTAGCCGTTATGAGAACCTTGAGGAGGACATAGGCAAATATAAGTCTATAAATGATAATGCTCTCTTTATCATTGGATTACTTTCTTACTTTTGCATAACCTACCGCATGCAGTTTAGTGTTAGCGTTTATTGAGCATATAGATATATTTTTGTTTTGTACACAGGTACTGTGAGATGAGCAAAAGGCCACTAAATGTGGAATGGTTGTGCATGGACGCAGCGATATTACTACCGCCTACGAGGACGCCCATGTCGGGGATAGCTTTTGCAAAACGATTGCCTGGTGGAGAGGTGAGTCAAGTCACTGTACTAAATAAAGGAAACATATTATTTTTAAATGATACTTGATCTACATAATTATCGTCTTTCCATCGATAAGTGAAGAAATAATAATATACAAAACATTGAAATATATAGAATATTGAAAATTGTTTTTTTGTGACAAAATATACATAATATTTAAAACACAAATTTCTAACCTTTTCTGTAATAAAACATTAAAAGATTAAGAATAAAAATATATACAGTAGAATACTTTATCTATAAAGCTCTATTTTGGGTTAAAATAGTACATTTTTATACAATTATGTAGAATGTAATTTTAATATCATTTTTATCACTAAGATGGAACGAGCAAGGCGGGCGATTAGAACATTCTTCCTAATCAGGGATCTGTATATGAAATTAAGTGGAAAACAAGAGAGTCAGCTGCCGTTGACAAACCCGTCGCCTTTTGTGCAAGTTGGAGACGTTCTGGATCTTAGTAAGTATTTTTAATATACACTAAAAACAAAACACACACACAACACACACACGTGAGTAAAAAACATTTTTATTTCATTATTGCAGCCCATATCATGTTTGCGTAAAAAGTAAAATATTCGTGATTTAAAATTTAAATAACTTAAAATTAAAGATTCAGCTGACACTGAGCTGTGAACGAAATACTCGCTGTTATGCAATAGGGAATATGCATGAGACTCCAAAATAAGTCAAATATTTTTTGTTGTAATCTTTATTGATATAGAAATATATCAATAAGATATTTTTTTAAATTCATCAACTCTAAATCGGTAAAAAAAATACTTAAAAAATGACATTTCAAAATTGCCGCGCAATATTTTAGAAACGTTTGAAAAGGAAAGTGACGACAGAGTACACTATCTTATGAAGTTTTAGCTCGTTGGGTGTATTGTTTTACGTTTGTTTCAGAGTTATTTTGTGTTTTCGTTGTATTATAAAAAAAATGGATTATTTTGTGACGAAATACAGTTATGTAGCAATTAATAAAAGAAGCTTAATCCAAATACTACGTTGCTGACATAGTAGACTCTGACGTCACAGCGAGGTCGCGCCATAATGGCGTTTAAATGCTTCGAAACTGATAGCAGTTTTTATTATTTTTTTGTACTTTTTTGATTGATATTTATAAAGCCTTATATTTTTTTCTGGTAATGTAATAACATACAGAATCGATTAAAAATATAAAAAAATGGCATACATATTCCCTATTATACACAATTTACATTCCGGGCTTACTGTATACTGTTATGTTACATATATGTATACATCTGTATATAATTATATTATTTGTGTATAATCAAGAGAAAAAAATATATGCTCGATCTCATACATGAAATGGAGCATAAAATACAAATTAATTTAGCATGAAGTTATTTTGTCTGGCGTTATTTCCAGATGATTCTGACCTGATATCGTGCGACATAATACAGAAGGACGGGACGTGGCAGCACCGGTTCCTAGCGGTGGATAATATACAAATAATACTAGTGGAGCCTGACAAACAGAGGTTGGGGTGGGGAGTGGCGAAATTAGTTGGTAGCCTGCAGGATTTAGACGTGAGTAAATTGATATCTAATGTAAAATATATGTGTGTTGAACTTGGAGCTGAAAGGCCTTATAGCACTTTGCGTCCTTTTTGTCATTTTTATTTTATTTATTTATTTATTTATTTATTTAACTCTTTTTTGCACTGTACAGAGAAACAACAACGAAATCACAAGATAATAATAATAGTACAAGTGGCGGCCTTATCACACTAGGTAATTTCTTACAGGCAACCATGGGATGGATATTTAAATAGGAGATAGAAAGGGCAGTCAAGGGCATAAATTAAATAATGATAATCTACAATGAATAATATTCTACATTATTCTACATTATTTATATTTATGTCACATGCTTTTTAATAATTTGTAATAACTCAAAATGTATGTTATATGACCCTTCGCCAAGTATCTATATTTAAATTGCTGAGCTGGTTTTAATGTATCCTTTGCACATTTTTCAATATCTTTAACCGACTGGTTTCTGCAAGTATTACTTTTTATGAACCCCCATACAAAAGAAAACATCAACAAATACATTTATTATCTGTCTGTATCTGTATCAGCCCGTATACGTCCCACTGCGGGGCACGGGCCTTCTCTACAATCGACAGTACGATTGAGAGTGGCTAGGCCACATGGTCCACCACGCTGGCCTAGTGCGCGTTGGCGAACTTACATACCATAGAAATTCTTATAAACCGCACTGGTATGCAGGTTTCCTCACGATGTTTTCCTTCACCGTTTTAGTGCGTGGTGATTGACTATCAATACACACATGACTCCGAAAAGTCAGAGGTGCGCCCTGGGATTTGAACCCGCGACCACCGTGAATATGTTGGCAGCCGCGTCTGGTTCGTTTACCAACAGGCCACCACGCACTACATTTATTATACCACAATAAAATTATAATCAATTAATTCATATTGACGGACGACCTGGCTAAAGTTGCAGGAAGTCGCTGGATGCAGGCCACTTCTAACAGGTCAATGTGAAGATCCATGGGGGAGGCCTATGTTCTGCAGTGGAGTTCCTGTGACTGAGATGATGATGATGATGATGATGAAATTCATATGTTTTAGATACAAGGCGATAAAGAAGATCCCAGATGCCTACACCTGACAATTCACAAGCCCCGTATTGGTGCGAGTGGTGCGCTTCCTCGGACTGTGCTGTTACGTGCTAAGTTCAAATTCGACGACCACATTAGAAGTATGGCTGCTAAACAGAGGCTAACTAAGGTAAGACATAGTGGAAGCTTACTTTCAATACAACAATTCATACTTTGGCCATCTTGTTTGTTTTGTTTTTTATGATTCTGATAGTGCAGTCTTTATTTTTTATTACAATTAATGGCGAGACGAGTATGCCGTTCGCCTGATGAGAATGACGACTGCTCATGAATAGATGAGAGGTGGTAGGTCTCTCATATGTGAGGGCCTGGGTAGGTACCACCTCATTGTCTATTTCTCCTGTCAAACAGCAATGTAAATGCACTGTTGTGTTTCGGATTGAAGGTTATTGTAGCCAGAGTAACTACTGTACATATTGAGACTTAGCATTTTATGTCTCAGGATGGCGAGCGCAGTGGAATGCTAAGCAATGTTTTGTAATTCAAGGTGTTGTTTGGTTTTGCTATTTTTGATTAGCTATCGTATCGCTTACTATCAGGCGAACGGTATGCTCGTCTCGTCATTAATTGCAATTAAAAATAATTAGGGGAAAGGAAGGCAGAACGGACCACTTAAGAAAAAACACATGTAGAACAAAAACTGTAATCTTTATCTAAATTTTTAATCAATACAACTATGCAACACTTTAATCTTTATCTTATTTAATAATCAGACTTAAATCAAATCACTGTTTTTGAAGATATTAGATGATTTCTAATAACTCAATTTGGTCCGTTTTACCTTCATGCAAGAGGCAAAATGGACCACCCTTAAAGGCAAAACGGACCTTTACTAATCAGGACAATTTTCGCACACAAATTGAACCTCATCATCCTAGTCGTCTATTCCAGCGCAAGCGCAATGTGCCTACGACTGGCAATTTTGACACTGCACCCACCCATCTATTGATTCCGAATACATGTGGCCGCAGTAAAAGCAATCAACACTTAGAGTAATTACTTCTCTAAGATTCAACATCATCATCGTCGGAAGAACTGTCACATCTATTCTTTTTTGATGCCTTTATATCACTCTTTTTGCTAGCTTTGCCTTTTGATGGCCGTTGTAAAGTATCGTTTTTATTTTTTGTAATTTACTTGAGATTTCTTTTCTGCTACTTTCCTTTTCATCTGTGTTTTATCATCTTTGAACAGTCTTTTTTTTTACTTGATCAGCCTTTTTATTTTGAGAAGTTTCTAGCTCTAGACGATACGGTGATGAAGTGATGATTGCTGTTCTACCACGTCTGATGCAAATCAAATAATTTATTTACGGAAACTTGGTTAAAACCGGATGCTCGGGCTGCGGATGTTGCTTCGGGCTTACGGAGACTCAGATCTGAGTTACGCTTGAGAAAATTTTCAAGCCATATTCTGCCCGCCATTTTCTTGCATGTATCAACGTTATGTCTAATATTATTCTTTTCCGCTAAATCACACGCTAATCTCCTCAAATCTTTGGTTGTCAGTCCAAAGAATCGACTTTCCGTATCTTTGTCATACGAAGCTAATTCAAGTTCTTGCTCTTTGGTAGTCATATATTTCTCCAACCTTCGTTTTAATGTAGTTTTTGGTACATTATACTCATTAGAAGCCTTGTTAAGCCCCATTTCTCCGGATATGACTTTCTCAATAGCATTTTTCATGTTGATCTCATGCCATGAATTCCGATTAGAGGTTCTTTTATAATTATTAACCATCTAAAACAACAAATACCATCACAAGTAACCACAAAATAAGAAAAATTAACATTGAAGGCAAAACGGCACGCCGGTCCGTTTTGCCTGGTGCCGTTTTGCCTTTTAGGTGTTTTTTCTATAAAACAACAATTTTGAGTTTATAACGCATGTAATAACCCTCAAAGTTAAATATTGAGTCAACAATGAAATATTCTGACCGTGAAATCAATCGGGACATGTTATCATAAACCAAAAAAACTGAAGGCCAGTCAAAAAATCAAAATTTTACATTAAAATATGAAAAAACAAACTTACCGTGTTGTAATTGTATGCATGCGGGCGATGTCTTTGAGCACACTGACCGAGAGAGATGACATGACTATCGATCAGATGGACAACTCATTCAAAGATGGAGCTACTAGTTCCGAAATTACTAATGTGTTCCGTTTTGCCCACAGGGTCCGTTTTGCCTTCCTTTCCCCTATATTTAAAAAAACACGCTTGCATAAAAGATCCAACTAAAAAATACAAAATAATTGAAAATGAGTTTAAGATTCGAAAGACAAACTATAATTTAATTGCTTGCACTAAAAATATTATCTACGGCTATCTTATCAAAGAAAGACAGCTGCGCACAAATTAACAACTTTTAATTTAAAAAAAAAGCGTGTTAAACTGGATTTTCAAAAGTATTATTAACATATACTATTATTGTTAACATGCAGGGTCGCACGAAGTCCCGTCAGAAGAAGATGCAGCAGATCGGGCGCCTGCTGGAGGTGTCGGGCATGTGCGCGCCCGCGCTGGCGCCGCGCCACCGCCCGCTCTTCGCGCGACAGCCGCTCGCCGCCGTGCGACGCACCACCGGTCACTACACATACATACGCACACGCGCACGCAGGACTTTATACATGCACACGCACGTGCAAGCACGCTCGCAGGCACGCACACGAGCGAACATGCACACGAATAAACATATATCCAGACTGCGACACAAAACGAAGCCGCTTGTTAGTTTTAGTGACTTCAGATAAAATGCAACTAAAACTTTTGCAAAAAACGGAGTTTTTTTTTTACTTTTGTTACTATCGTCGTATTTTAAATATTAGGAGTACAAATAAGTTTCCGCCGTTTTGATAGAAATGACAGAGCACGAACCTCACGTTAAATTTCGCAGATGATAACCAGCTTGAAAATTAGGTTGCTCATTCAAGAACAACACAACTCTATCAAATTATCAACTTCGTATTAGCATCATATATTTCTTTTGATCCAAAAATGACAAAATTTGACCCAAAAAGCGTCATTTGCGGGAACTTTTTATCTACTTCTTTAATTTTAAAAATATCTGCATCTAAGGCGCATCGATTGCTCATAGAAGTATATAATGATGCTGCCTTGAGTGAGAGAACATGTCGTGAGTGATACAGTCTTGTACGACTAAATCACCGTTATTAAACTGGTGGTGAAAAGTGGATACATTATGATATTCGAAAAAGAAGATAATCATTGGGACTACCTGGCCACGCGTCAACATCTACATCAAAACGGAATACTCATAGAAAAACACTCATGCTGTGTATTTTGTGGGATCAGTTGGGTGTGGTGGTGTATTACGAGCTATTTAATCCAACCGAAACAATCACTGGAACTCTATCGAGCTCCATTGATGAGATTGAGCCGTGCTCTGAAGGAAAACGCCCTTAATACTACTTCAGACACGACAAAAATATTCTTCTTCATAAAAATGCTCATCCGCATCTAGCGGTTCCGGTGAAAAACTATTTGAAAACACTTGATTGGGAAGTACTATCCCACCCGCTGTATTCACCAGACATTGTGCTGTTCGTCTATCATCTGTTCCGGTCAATGGTACATGCTCTATCGAAACAGCGATTCACATCATATGACGATACCCAGAATTGGGTTGATTCGTGTTTAGCCTCAAAAGATAAGAAATTCTTCAGACGTGGAATCCGAACGCTGCCTGAAAGATGGGAAAAAGTAGTTGCTAATGATGGACCATACTTCGATTAAATTAAAATTATCGTTCTTTCTTAATCAACATTATTATGTTGACAAAAAACGGCGGGAACTTATTTGTACACCTATTACATAGTGTTATCTAAAATAATTGTGTAAACCCTTTTATTCTCAAATACGCTATGATACGGAAGGGTTTAATTTATTATTTTAGCAAAAACTATGAATATAAAATTTCATCATTTCTTGCATTTTGTTTGTAATCAATAAAACCACCACCCAGCTTTGGTCGCAGTCTTGATATACCCTGGATGTTTGGACATTCTACATACACATATAATTTTGCATTTGCAGTCAAGCTCTCAAATATAACGCACGCACTGATACTCACTTGTATACGTACACGCACACATAAAGAAAGCACACGCAAATACAGACTCACGCACAGATAGTAGCAACATTGCAGTGGTACATACGCAGGCGGCCTCTCACATATGAGACACCTACCATCAATAAAAATATTATGATATTTATTAAATATACTAGCATTTAAAAAAAAGGAGACATTTTACTTAAAAAGGCAATACATAGTACCGTTATCTTTATCATGTTTTCATAACACACTTTTTAAAATTCAAGCTAAGTATGTTAACATAAATAACACAAAACTAAAATATTGTTTCTCAGGTGGTGATGGTGATGAAGTTGAGCGAAGGTTGCGGAGACCTAGCGGCCACTTATTAAAAGATGGCATTGTCGTGTACAGAGAACGAACTACAAGCAGAGAAAGGTAAATTGAATAAAAAGGAATGTACAGTGGATATAAATTTGTATCAGAGGTTCTCAACCTTTTAGTCACGAGAGACCTTTTGAATATCGTGAAAGTCAATCTTCACCCTTTTTTTTTGTGTCAAGACTAAAAGCCATAAAACCTTCCCTATCGGTACCCTGGAAGAGGCTGAAAGGGGTCCCTAACAAAAACCTTCTAAACGTTAAAAATACTCATCTGGCTGTACACCGTAGTATGACCATAATTGCCATTCCAACAGTGTATCTCGTGGAAGCAGCACACACGCCTCCAGAGAAGGTTCGCCACGAGCCAGGTCTGAAGAGATACCGCTCGAAGACATCCGTAGAAACGCTACCACCGCCGTGTCTACCCCACCACCCACGACACCGCAGGTAATCTAATATTTTCACTATAACAATTTATTTGTAGCGGTGGTATGTTTTCTTACATCTAAACATCGACTATGCAACTTACGACTACTAACCTTGTACAGGTTTGCAAACTAAGAATCACGTGTCATTAATAATATTTTGAAAGGAAGTAGTTTGCCTAGCTGCTGTGATAGTTTTTTTTTATTTAGTTAGTATTCAAGGTATGCTTTGGCTAAATGTGTCTGCGGTCTGAATGACCCAGCCTATTCGGAATGATTCTAAAACGGAATTGAATATTTATTATAACTTATTGCATTGCTGGCTCCTTCACTAGGAGCCAGCAATGCAATAAGTTAAAATTAAAAATTATGTTCCGCTAGTAAAATAAAAAGGTTTTCCTTTATCCCTAGAAAAGCAATGAGAACAAGTAAAACATCGATCAAAATATTTTTTTCTCCACCCAGGCTCAACCAAGCACATCATCTCAGCTACAGAAAGTGACAAGCAATTCATCAGAGGAAACCTCATTCATATCGAGCGATGCCCCCAGACCCAAGCGAAAAGGACTCGTAGAAACCATATGATATTAACCATAACACACCAGGTAACTACCAGCGTTGTTGTATAAACTGTCTGTTGGCCCATCCCTAGTATCGTGATTAATCGATAATCGATATTAAATTACCAACGGTCAGTTGGGCCATCCCTAGTATCGTGACTAATCGATAAATCGATGTTAAATTACCAACTGTCAGTTGGCCTATCATTAGTACCATGACTAATCGATAATAATCGATATTTAAAAATGTATAGCGACCCCTTTTTATACATTCGTAATTGAATATTACCAGAGCAAAGAAAAAAAAATGTTTGAAAAGCATTTGGTACCGTAAAATATAGGTACTAATTTCTAAAAAAAATAAGATGTTACTGTATTATTTTGTGTTTTTACTTTATTCATAACAAAAATAACATTGAAATACCTGTCCATTATGTATTTTATTTTCCGATTAAATTTAATTTAAAAAAAAAAAACTGGGGTTGCTTGAAAATATATACAAATCCGAACGATAGTATACATACATTATTTATCAATATACGTTGGTTACATATTAATGTTAAAATAGTTTAAAACAAATTATATTACAAGAGGAGATTAAGGCGTAAGTTTCGGGTAATGGTTAAGAAAGTATAGGCTGCGATTATGTGGTATTGCATTAAGATTGTTGATGTCTAATGTTTATGTATTATGTGCGTTTATATATGTGACAAACAAGCCTCTGCTTATTATGTAAAACACAAAATATTTTTGCGAAATTTAGTAAAAAAAAACAAGTAACATTCTTTTGACATTTTTTTTGACACCTGATTCATAAAAGGTAACGAATCCAAAGTAAACACTGCATTTAAGTTCTTAAAAGTGAATTAAATAAATTTTCTAAAAGAGGTTTACTTTTTAGTCTATTTGAAATAAATGTACAGATATTCGCTCGCTCGCTGTTATTGTATGTATGTTTATATGTAAATTTTATATAAGAAGTTATTTTAAATGTTTCTATATAACGGTCTATAATTTAAAGGGACGTTGTCGGTAATGGAACATGGAACTACAGTCGATAAAGGAAATAATAATTATTTAATTTTTTCTGTTGCACTATTACTATATTGAATATTTTGAAGATTATGTCGATTCGACAATTCTATTCCATTATCAATATATTTTTGAACGTTTTTCTACTCAAATAGTTTTACCATCTGCTTTGTCATTTCTGATAAATATATTTGAAGATTAACAAGAAAAAAATATTATTTCTGATATCGTACTGTATTTTTGATGTTTAGAAGCTCGTATTCGAGACAATAAGGATGTATTCCATGGCTTATGATAGAGGGCTTTGACGGAATGCGATAATTTTTAATTTCTTAGTTTTCCTACTTCGGCACCTGATTAGTATTATCAGTTACCATATAAAATACGTTAGTTTTAGGGTTCCTATAATATCCACGTTCTTGTCAATTTCACTTAATAAAGGCACAAGGCTATTGTTATCCAGTATCTCTTAAAAAAACAGTTAACACAATGGAACAAAACTTAAACGTATTTACTAATCGAATAAGAAATTCTTATACCTAACGCTTTTGTATCGATAATTTTAAGCAATTTTATCTAAATGCAATATTATAACAAACCATTTCTCGTTACGATCTAAATTACCAATTAAAATCAAAATTAAACCGCATTCCTGGTCAAAATATAAAACTATTGATATCTTCTATTTTATCGATAATTCAAAATTGCGTCAAAAATTATCGATATTAAATGCATCTTTAAAGTAGTGTTAGATAGACAAATGAATATAAAACGATTTTATTTTTCTAAAATTGAAAATATGGATCTCTATTAACGTCCATGTAATTATAAATTAATATGTAGTGAAGTAAAGACGGTCTCACACAAGTAGCTTTCGATGTTTGATGTGTGTGCGAACGTCTTTATAGATGGAGTTTGTGGAATGTAATTTTTCGTAATTAATCGATATAAACTTGGAATAAAACTATCGAAATATAGCTTAATAAATATACATCGTTTACTTAAATATAACCTAGGTTCGTCAGGTAAATTATAGTATATATGCTATTCTGATGTGTAATCCATAATACTGTAAAGATTCACCAAAATACATTCAGTGGTTTTTGTATGTTTAAGTAACTAACAAATATCCATCCTCTTAAGCTTTCACATTTAACATATTAGTTGTAATATTACGTAGCCTCTTCTAAAATTGGCTTTTCAAAGTGGAATATTTATTTATTTGCCAAAGACTGGGTGTTTTAAAATTTGTGCAATTCTTTTACCTCACGTCCAAAACATAAGCTAATCCTACCATCCATGATAGATAATAGATTTTGTACCAATTATTTATTTTCACACAAACTCCATCCCTTCTACAAATATTGAAGATATAACGTGTGTATGTAAATTGTATTTATTTTTTTAATCTACTTATTTGTGTATATGTTTGTGAAGTCTTATTTATCTGTCCGGTGGCTTATGTGCAAATGTGATTGGTTGTACGTCTAAATATACGTTTTATAAATTAGGTAACTCAAATAGATGTTCATTTGTTTTGAAAATAAGCCATCGTCGTCTATGTTGTGATGTATCTATTATTTTAAGATTTGCAATAATTTTGTATGTAAATAAATAGTATTTGTATGTTCGAAGAAAATTGAAAATTATTGTAGAAGTTTAATAAAATATATCTCATGTTGGCATTCTGTTTTTATTTTATATATCATTAGAATAGTTTTATTAGTAGTTGTAGATCAGAGCACGGAAAATATTTTTAATAATCCATTTTTAATATTAGATAATTACATTGGGGTAGTACACAATAAAACATTGTTGTCAACTATATTTTTGTTCTAATTTATTTGATTAATCATCTGCTCTATACACATGATATGCACCAATGCCTATAAATAATACAAACGATGTCATGAACAACACGGCTATGACGAAAATTATTTACATTAAAACACAATTAAACAATATTACATACCATTGCTCTTTTTAGTTATAAAAGTCTATCATATATTCACTTTTTAGGTAACTTTGAGCGCAATGACATCAAAATTTCGATATACGAAATTAAACAACATTTTTCCCAACACGTCTTACATAATCTTGCCTTGAACAACAACATTAAAATCACAGTGATCAATCTATCTTTTCGTGTTTTGCACCGCTAACATCCTTACATTTTATTAAAGATACAGACACCGCCTATTCGATGTTGAAATGCAGTTAGATAGTCGATAAATACATAGTCTGAAAGCGCAACACTTATTGGACATAATCGATTCCCTTGAATTAAAAACATAGCAATGAGGAATCAATAAATTAGTTAGTAGTTTTAAAATGTGCATTTAGTTATATCACTCTTTTTCTGGACTTGTGGAGAGAGAGACATACATAGCTATCGCTTTGTAAAAAACTCTTATATCGCTTTTTGCACTTCCATAAAATGTTGCTGGAAAAAATATAATACAATATTTCCAATATTTGCTCAGGCATTGACTTATTAAGATTTATCCAACTTCAATAAAAACAAATAATGTAACATGTATTGTGTCTTTACAATCGATTTCAAAGGAATCGATTATAGTCGATATCAAGACAGCGATCGAAACTAATCAGTACAAATACACAGCTGTTAGCATTCCAGAAAGACCGTGTGAAGAAAGAATTATTGTTACCGTTCGTACTATACTTAAAACTATTACCATTGAAGAATAAAGGAACGTCTTTACAATACAAATTATTACCTAGTGTCTTAGCATATCCCACGTGTTTTGGTCGGCGCAACTTATTCATAATAATATTTGAGTGAAGGGATATAAATATTATACGATTAAGTATTTTTAAAGTACGTATACACTAATTTTTTGAAGTGAATTTTCTATAGCATCGTTGAAAAAAATATCGATGAAACGAAAAAGCGACAACATATGGAGACACAAAAAATACTAGGGCAACAGAGAAAGAAAGGAGGCTTCGTTAAAATATGTTATCAATAAATGTGTTATCGATATGCAAAATATTTCTCAGAGCATAAGAATTACTATGGCGACAGAGATAAAAATTATCTCTGTCGCCGTTTAAAAGAATTATTATATATTTAATTTCTGGAGTTTTATGTTTGTCTTTTGTGCATGTCCGCCGATATATTCTAGCATAGCACTATAAACAAGAAATGGGCAGTACGGCGATATTTAAATAACTAAGTATCGGTGTAATTTTTCCTTTTTATAAAAAAAAAAATACTAGATACTTTCGTCAAAAATCTAAAAGTCATGTACAGAGAATTATGTACAATATTAAAAAAATCTAAGATACATTACAAAATATTCACATCCCTTCACTCAACGAGTTCCTATTGCATGAACCTATTTCTTTAATATGTACAAAATCCCTACATTATATGGAATCATTCAGATTTCGGCGTGTTATTGTATTCTGACACTAATATGCCCGGTTGTCAGAACATTAGGCCCTTCAACTTAAACTTAGCTTACAAATAAATTTAGTACAAAGCTATGAATTAGCACTTATTAGGAAACAACAAAGAAGCATTACGGTCAATGCAAGCTTATCATGGAAGCACGTATACAAGAAAATGTTATGCGAGAAAATCATGAAATACTTACAGACTTACATTTAAAAGTAATTTTTAATATAGCCATCGGGTTATACTTATTACGTCTAAATTAAGGAACACAAAATGCCTCCCGTCAGTGCTGTAGGTCGTTATGGCTTATATGTGGGGTAATACAATATTATTCAATTGTATTGGTAATAAAAAAAAATGTGTTAGTACAATGTTGATTTACAAAAATATTGCCCGACTCTGGTGGTAGGTCTCTCAAATGTGAGAGGCCGCCTGGTTCGGTGCCGCAATTTCTCGTGCCAAAAAGTAGTATAACTGTTGTCTTCCAGTTTGAAGGATATTGTAGCCAGAGTGACTACTGGACATAATGAGACGTAACATGTTATGTCTCAGGATAGCGAGTGCAGAGGAATGCCAAGCATTGTTTTGTGATTCATGGCGTTGTTGGTTTAGCTACTGTCCATGAGCGGTCGTATCGCTTACCATTAGGCAAATGGCATGCTCGTCTCGCCAATAAGTGCAATAAAAATTGACGACTTTTAAGGGGTTCATTCAGTGCAAGCACTTCACCCTACGATTGGATTCTTGTAAATTTTCCACCACCTTACATGAAGTGCATGTTTAGCTAGTTTACCATTGCGGTCTTTTGGTATATGCTCGTGTTAAGAGACTGCAAACGAAACAAAAATTTGATATTCTTTATTTGAATTTTAGATTGCCGTTAACTCAGTGTTGCCAATTATATTTTTCTATTTTACATAAAATCGTATTTATTTTATTTTAAAGTTCTGTTACCTGATAACTTGGTTCATAATGTTTTATAAACAACCCAAACCATTCGACCTTCCCAACATCTAACGAAGAGGCTTAACATTTATTTACTTAATAATAAAAAACTTATGAATACTCAATGTCCATTGCTTATGTACAAAATGATTTTAGAAACTAATTTTAAAACATTGGTGTCTTCGGATCGGTGAAGCGAAAGTTTCAATGACGATTTAGTTTTACAAAACGATTTATATATTTTTATAAATAAGCAGACGAATTCTCGATCGTAAAATAGAAGTGACGATATTTTTTGAATCTATTAAGTAGTAAATGAAAATCCGTCTGCCAGTAGAAAAAATTAAATGAACCCTGTCACCAGTTGTATGTGCGCTTAGTTCGTATCCAATGGGAAAATTAACAAAACCAAAGTGTTAGTCGAAATTATTCTCCGAATTCAGAATGGAAACATGAGTGACACGATGTTTACCTATTTCGATAACGTACATAACACTTTGTTACGTAAGCCAGTTAGTCTAAACGAAGCTCATTATTTTTCTTATAATCTATTCATGTACGTCGATTATACTATTCCAGTGTTTAAATTTTGAAAATAATATTCATTTTGTATTTTTTTCAGAAATGAGATTTCGATCATAATTGTAGATAATAATTATAGTGCCAGAAATTTGTAGAAAGATTTGATAAGTTTAAATTTTCGGCAAGAGTCACACAATTACAGTGACAGTATAGATATAGCACGCAAATATAAAACGCATTGTTATCAAAAGCGTCAGATGTAGTGCTACGTGCGGTCAGCAAAAAAACAACAGCGAAATCTTATCACAAAAACAATCATTAATTGACAATTCTTAGATTTAAACAATTCAAAATAACTACATTAATTTGATTACGAAGGTATAATTGACAAAAAACTAATCAAAAACGTTTACAATAGGTATATATATCTGTTTCGTCTATAGAAACTTAATTTTCAAAATATGTCGTCGATGACACTTCAATGAGTGTTGCCATCGTGTACTCTAGCTATTATCTGCGATATACATGTTAATATTTCACTACTAAAGGTGCAAATATTTCTAAAATATATTATAATATATTTATAAATGTATTTTCTATATTGTGCCATATACAATGCACGCGTAACACACATTTATGTATTATATTACCGTACCTTACACATAAAAACATCACTGTTAGACAGTATCACTAGCTATACACAAACATTTATGTTATTAGCTAACTATATAAATATTTATATATTTTTGGTGTTTACATGTAGTTCATACGCCAAGTTAGAAATTAAGTCAGTCGTATTATTTAAATTAATTAAATAGAAAATTACTATGAAAGATATACTGTTATTAGAAAAATATTTTTATGGAATAATAATAGATTAAATGCAGGTGTAACACATCTGGTCATTACCAGATGTGTTAAATATATTATTTTACACAAGTTGGTTTAATAAGTTTAGCAATAAAAATTATCTTGTAAGTAGAAATAATTAATCCATTATCTTCGGAAAATGTTCTTAAGATGCGTTAAAACATATTAATTTTTAGATTTATAAAATTACTTTGGCTAATAAAATAACCAATTGAGATCGAATTGAGAGCCTCTTTTGAAAATCAGTTAAAAATAATAGAGTAATAAATAATAATAAACTCTTAAAACATCCTAAAATAAAAATGTTGCACTAACGTGGACACTCGGCGCGTGAACTACTCAAATACAATCAGACATAATTAAACAAAATTAACGCACATACGCCATAACATTTTATACATCAGTTAACAATCATTATTGTCAGTTATAAATCTATTTTATGATTTTTTTATATATTTAAATATAAATTCGCATCTAGTAGGCAGTTTTAACATAATTGTTTATAATATTTAACTATTTAATTCCAAACTGCGACGAGGTACGGTCTTATTAATTTAAATGTCAATATATTGGAAATATGAATTTATTTTTCACTATATTCACAGCCGAATGGACTGATGCGATTTTTGGTTAAGATTACAAAAAAAAACTTCTTTACAGCTTAAAAAAGTAAATTCGAAAATAAAAGATATTCGAGCGTATTTTTGCAAATGACGGCGAAAAACCATACCTCGTTCAGATGTGTCTACCAGTTGGCTTCAATATGGATGGATCTAGCACATTCAGTATTAAATCGCTACAGAGTTAGAATTAACGCTTACAGTTAGGTATATGATACGAGTACTACGGTAAAAATAGTGAAGGCGCTGACAGACCATCGTCACACGAATGTTTGCACACAGTTTTGCACGATTATTGGTCTCACAGCCCCTCGAACCGATCACTGCTCCACAAGCAACCGAAGCAGTCACCACAACTGAACGAGAAACTCATACTGACATTGAAAGCCAACTTCCATCTAGAGGTGAAAACGATCGTCAATCGCGATAGGCGTCCACATTACGGTCAGGTCGAACTGGCAAAACATACTTCAAACATCGGAGCAATAATATCCAAACGTGCAAATAATCGACAATCTCGTAGCTTAAATAGAAAAGATCACTTGAAAATTGAGTGTCATATCACATAACCGATATCCGAAGCATCGTCATCGTTTGTGTCACATTAAGGGTGTTTATGGGGTTAGGATCGCAATTGTGCGGGACTGAGGACGAGTTCTCCGTCCGGGCCGCCTGCGAAGGAGACGTTGCGGGGTGGGGGGCGGCGGCCAGAGGACGCGGTTTGTGCGAGCGCGCTGGGTAGCGTGGCGCTCTGCGGCACGCGCTGAGACGCCGCGCCAGGGACAGCGCCATCTCGCGGCGACGGAGTCTGAACCGGCCGCTGCTGGGAAGTGCCTTGCTGCGCCGTGATTTGGTTTTGGTGGGACGTGACCTGGAATGTATGATTTTTGTGTGATTGATTTGGGCACTGTTTACTTACTTACTCTAAAGTGAAGTTAATTGACTTTGATGTTACAATCTTAGACTGACGTGGCCTGAGTGATGAACTTAAAAAAGTAACTTGAATTTAGTTGCGCTGATAGTTGATACGTTTCAAACAGTGAATGAAATTGCTGGATACTCAAAAATGTCCCATGATATGAGAGGTCGCGAGCCTATCGCCATATCGGGCACAAATTCCTGACTCTGGGCTGATAATGAATAGAAAAATCAAATATCACTTACCCAACGCGGAATTCGAACCGAGACCTCAGCTTTGTAACCGTACCCTAGTACAACTACGCCACCGAGGCACTCATTAAATAAATAAATAATTCGCATCATACCTGATGCACGGACGGCGGCTGCAGCGATGCGGTGCGGTACCGGCGCATGCGCTCGTCCTCCTCGCCGCTGGACAGGCTGGACACGTCGCACGAGCTGGCGTCGAGGCGGCGCGCGGGCGAGCACTGCGCCGGGCCGGCGCGAGACCCGCCCCCCGCACCCCCCGCACCACCCGCACCCGCCAGAGGCATCTCCTCCCCCTCGCCGCCTCCGGACAGTCTGGAAACAAAGAGTTTTCATATCAGTGACACTCCTATAATTTAATTCATGATTAATTTCGTTGCGGATTAAAGACAAGCTAGACTACCATCGACTGCCTGTCGGGTTGACTGCCTCGGTGGCGTAGTTGTACTACGGTACGTTCACAAAGCTGAGGTCTTGATTTCGAATCCCGAGTTGGGCAAAGTGATTTTCGATTTTTCTATTCTTTATCAGCCCAGAGTCAAGAATTTGTGCCCGATATGGCGATAGGCTCGCCACCCATAACATCGTGGGATGGAACACACAAGGCGAAATGTGGGTGTCCTGGCCCCTCTGCCTACCCCTTCTGGGAAAAAAGCGTGAGTTTATGTATGTAGGTTAAAGACTAGATAGACATTCCCGGAGACTCCCCGAGCTTCAATGCTCGGTGTCTTTAAAATGCGTGCAGCTTTTGATCCTGGCTTAAAGGAATTGCAATGGCGGGTGTGAGAGCGGGACAGTCTCCAATATCAGTGACAGTCACAGAGTACATTTTACATGCTGGGATGGAGAAGTCACTCATTCAATTCTAGGTGCCATCAGGTTTTAAGTAAGAAAAACAATTCAGAAATATATCTATGCCAAGTTTATGTACGAAAAGATTGAGGGAGGCTTGAACCTGAATTACATCAAACAGCATCGATTTGGACTTTGTCTATTTGAAATAATTATTTAGTTACAAACTATTCTGTATGGAAATGCGAACAAAACAATTCTTCTTTCCATGTGCATATCCTACTTTATAAAGAATAAATATTTTAAAATCGCTAATCAATTCTGTTAGAATTAATCCATGGCCAATATTATCTGCGTGATTGGAGAAACCCGTAAAACCAAACGATTTTTTTCAAAATATCGGTGAAGGAAACCTTCGTGAAGAAATATGCATAATATGGTAAGCATGAATTCTATTTTATAAATAAAGGTTGTCAATTACCTTCTGTTCTCCTTGTAGGTTGTCCGCCTTCGACAACATGGCTTCGCAAATATGCAAAAGGCAATACGCAGTAAACAGCACGCCAGACCGGCGATGATGAGCGATGGGCCCACCAGCCGCAGCGCCGGCGTCTTGAACCCCTGCAAATAATAATAAACAATTACATCCAACAGTCACATATATAATCCTGATCCCACGCTAAGATCCAGCCTTGTGTCGAGGGTATCCGGAACTAGGACTTTTCGTTCTCACAAACACCCAGACCCGAAACAAATGCTTGTGGTTCACACAAATATTTAGTACAGGCTTATCAGTAAAACATTTGTGATGTCTTAGCTCACATGCATTCTTACACATATGACGCACCAGGAATGCAAGCCACTTACACCTTAGTATTCAAATATGAGTGACGTAACCACGCAAACACTAATTATTAATTAAAAGAATAAATATATTATTTTTAGGTATTGCTCCACCGCCTGTTTCATTCAGTCGTTGTTATCCCGTGTTCCTACAATTGCTGACCCCGAAGGTTTTAGTAGTTTGATTCGGTTTACAAGTTTCTTATTGCTTTCTTAGATTGGCTACCATTTCTTCTTCGTGGTCTGAAATACGATTTTAACGCCCATCTGATGGCATATCTCTTGATAATCTGTCTGTATCAGCCCATATACGTCCCACTGCAGGGCACGGGCCTACTCTACAATCGACAGTACGATTGAGAGTGGTTAGGCCATATAGTCCACCACGCTGGCCTAGTGCGTGTTGGCGGACTTACATACCATATAAATTCTTATAAATCACTATGGTATGCAGGTTTCCTCACGATGTTTTCCTTCACCGTTTTAGTGCGTGGTGATTGACTATCAATACACACATGACTCCGAAAAGTCAGAGGTGTGCCCTGGGATTTGAACCCGCGACCACCGTGAACATGTTGGCAGTCGCGTCTGGTCTGTTTACCAACAGGCCACCACGCACTTTTATCTCAAACACACTCTTGCACTCTTGATAATAACATAACAAATTGTTGAGGGTATGTAGTTTCTAAAATCATACATCAGCGGACATCATTGTTAGCGGACTTTTTAGAAAATACCTGTGGACTGTTGGTCAGTCGGCCTTTATTGATGTACAGACTGGGCTATTGGGAGCAAGTTCTGTATACTCGCATGTTATTCAATATAGCTTAAACCACGTATATTTTATTAAGCAGAGAAAAAGTTGAGCATATTAGAGTTATTGAGAACATTTAACATAGGCTGAAGTGGACAATGAAATGAATGTAATCGGATCAGACGCTTCTGCCAATATGTTTGCGGAGGTCGCTCTTTCGCACTTAACTCCAAGCAGGCCAAAGTCATCATCTATTGATCCTATCCGTGTTTATCCTGCATAGTGGCACAGAATACCCCTCAAAGTTACAGACCTTGTCTCCAGTGCCGACGAAGTAGACGACCAGGCCGACGGCGAGCGTGGCGAGGCCGGCGTACAGCAGCCGCGCGACGCCCCAGGGCTCGCCGGCCGCGCCCTCCGCCTCGCCGTCCGACTCCGAAGACGAGCCGTATGACGCGTCGCGCACCTGCAATGTGAACGGATGAGGGGTTGAGAATCTTTATAGAAAAGATCTTTGATAAACTGATGGTCTGGTACTATCTACTATTAGTCAGCTACTGGTCTCTCATATGTGAGACGCCGCCTGAGTAGGTCCCATCGCAATGTCTATTTCTCCAGACAAACAGTAGTGTCAATGCACTGTTGTGTTTCGGCTTGAAGGACATTGTAGCCAGAGTACCTATTGGATATATTGGGACTTACCTAACATCCTATGTCTCTTTTGTGCACTCTTCCAACTAAAACACGTAGATATAATTTTTAAGATAATGTTAAAATACCGGTTATCTCATACAGACCATTTCACTAAATGACATATTCAATAGACAACACACACCACACCCAACACAACTGAAAGATAAAGTGTAGAAACCCTCACCCGATTGTTCCTGTGCCACTTGCCCCTCGGGTCTCTCCGGGAGCCGGGGTGGTCTCCGAGCACGGAGCAGCGGCGCGCGGCGCCGCCCGCGCCCGAGCCGCCGCCGCCCACCGACAGCGCCGCCGCCTCCTGCCACGCCGCGCGCCCAGCTGCGCACTGTGACACAACACACTTTCATATACAACGCTGTTCAAACTCACTGACTATGCCATTAATGCCGAGGCGTACATTTAATTTTCAAATATACAATTTTCAAATATAATATCACAGACAGGTTTGCGGATTTTATCCTGAATTTGGTTAAATTTACTATTCATTATTTATTTTCCCGACGCGACTTTTTGATTATTGTACGGTCCGCCCCATGACCACGAAAACTGTTAAGTTATTGTAAATGTCGGGAAGTAAAAATATTTACAAATGAAACCAAATCCTCGTCATGTAACATTCGCGTAAATATAAGTAACCATTATGACAGATATTGATAGTCTCCGTGACGCAGTTGTTTAGACGCCGGCCGTAAATCGAGAGGCCGCGGGTTCAATTCGTGAATGTGTGACCCAAAAATGTTTGTTTCAGGCCTGGTACTATGAGACGAAAAACTCTATCGTACCTAGTTTCTGATACCCACATACCACGATTATTTTTCAAAGTTCGTAATTAAAACCATACCTAATGACTATTTGTAATTTATCGGTACCCGCTGCAAAATAAAGTATTGCTATAAAAAATGCAATATTTTCTATAATTGTGTAAATTGAGGCAAGAAGTTGATTTTCGATATTATATCGTTTATCGCCAACATAATGCTGCATTGTACTTAAAATGCAATAAACTATTATTGCATTTCTTTAAAGAAAAGGCATTAAAATGTAATTTCCTATGCTTTAATGTCATGTTTTACTGCGCCAAGATATGGTTAATGGAGGGGTAGAAATGTTAAGAAACTATAATACGTATTAAAATAAGTAGTTATATTCGGCGAAGTATGACATCGGTTCCATGGTGTAATGGTTAGCACTCTGGACTTTGAATCCAGCGATCCGAGTTCAAATCTCGGTGGAACCTGGCTCTTTTTATGGTATTTTCTTAAAATATTTCATCCATTGATAATAATCAATTTATAGTTTTGTTGCCGTATAATAAAATTTTAAACACACAGATAAATTCATAAAAAATAATCTTTATTACATTTTCGAAGACAATTTTATGATAAATACTTACGTCATTGATAAAATATTTTTACACAATGTATTGTATTTTGATAAAATGTGATTATTTATTCTTACAAAAACCATTTAAGGTGCGTTGGGGTAACACCGTAATACAATGATGGAAGGTGTAATAACGTAAACTATATTTAATATTTACGTTCTTACCCCTTACGTACCTTAACATATTAATTACATCATCAACATAATTAGAACATGCCATATTTACTCTGAACAATTAGTGGGAACGAATTACTGTAAATAACCCATATAAAAATCCTTGTCACGTAACCAATATACACAAAAATAAAGATTTACTGGCCAATAGCCGTTGGATTTTGAAAGGGTAACACGTATTGGCCTATTGGCTATTGGCAGTATTTCATGTCAGAGACGGGAACTGTGACTAATAAAAATCCTATAAAGGCGATCATAAACAAGCCCGGCTTACAAGCCCGGATACTAACCATACGATGTCATCGATACATCAAACGACTTGTTCCGATTCCACTTGTGTTTTGAGACTGAGAATTTGGAGGCTTTGAATTGACGGTTTTTAGAAATATGCCGACAAGCGCTGGGGTAAGTATATTCTTGAGCGGGGACGTCGCCTTGTCAAGCGTAGTGGAGGACGCCCTCCAGTTAAGTGGAGGGACAATTGGTCAAAGGTCGCTGGCAGATGCTATATGCGATAAGTGAAGACAGGGTGTATTGGCGTAATTTGGAGGAGACCTATGTCTAGCATTGGACCACAGTATAGGCTGATGATGATGATACTTAGAAATGTAGAATATAAGAGCGCAAATAGAGAAAATATAGTTAGATTAAGTAGAAAAATAGATTGCGGGTTATAAGAAGTATCTTAAAACAATTTTGCTCTTCGTTTTTTAATGTAGAATTCATAAGAATATTTCGCAGAGTCCATGTATATGTGGGAAGCCCGATTATAATGACACAGAAACTCAATTCAAATTCAAATAATTTATTTGTAAAAATTTAGTGTACATATGTAGTAAGGTGTTAATAATGAATTGTTTATAAATACATTCTACCATATCTATACTATCTATACTAATATTATAAAGCTGCAAAGTTTGTTTGTTTGTTTGTTTGTTTGAACGCGCTAATCTCTGGAACTACTGGTCCGATTTGAATGATTCTTTCAGTGTTGGGTAGTCCATTTATCGAGGAAGGCTATAAGCTTAATATATATGTCATCACGCTATGACCTATAGGAGGAAAGCAGTAGTGATATTTCTAGCAAATACGAGGAAACTTTGTTCATTTTTCGTGGTCCGATTGGTCGATATTCTAAACTGATAGTCAGAATTAAACATTTTGACCGCCATTTTAAAACGTGTATGCACCCGGGCGGAGCCGGGCCCGACCGCTAGTTTAAAATATTATGTTATTTACATCATAGAGACAATTTTTATGCTTTAATAATATTAAACGCATTTTATTTTAATTAAACGCTATGACAAATTGTATTAATATTAGCTATCACATACGGTAGACACAATAAAATTACAATTCACATGAAATAATACAGAATAAACTAACCATACGATGTTATCAATACCTCAAACGAGTTTTTCCTATTCTACATATTTATCAAAATACGAGATTTCGGAGGTTTTGAATTAGAAATATAGCGTTGTATAAACAAACGATGGGCTGGAAAGCCAGTAAGATTAATCAAGAAAATAGCTAGCGAGCTTTCAAGTGTATTTTTATGATCGATTTGTTTTTGATTATTATCGTAGAATATTAACCTAACCAGGATATTGGACTCATAGTTTAAGTGTTGGATAAGGTCAGTTAGAAAATGTAATGTTTATAATGATACTAGCGGTCCAGCTCGGCTTCGCCTGCTGGCAGTTATTTTTTGAGTCCAGTCCACTTTAGAAACAAAGAAACTATTTCGCGTGACAACTGTTTTAAATATTTGAACTCAACGTTAATGCCGTATTTCCAACTTTCTATCCCATTCATTTGAGTTTGAAAGAGTATCGAATATATTTCAATTCCGTTTACATCCTACGGGAACACTGCATTTTTTTGGGATTAAAAGTAGCCTATGTATTAATCTATGATGTAAGCTATCTTCATACCAAATTTTATCAAAATTGATCCATTGGTTTGAGCGTAAAGAGGTTACAAACTATTAGTAGGATGAATCTGAGAGTAAGGAACCTTTGAGTCGTTGTCCGTCCTGCTTACACCTCTGCCTACCTCTTTTGGGAAAAACGCGTGAGTGAATGTATGTTTAAACTATCATTAAAGACTTCTCAACTCCCGATTTGAATGAAAAAAAAAAACAATACAGGTCAATCATGTCAAGTACGCATTAAAGCATAAACATCATTTGCAGTAAAACCTTTCAAGACAGGGGGGTTAGTGGTGACTCTATACACCGACACGAATTCCGAACGTTCGACTTTCACATATAATAAAAGTTTTCCACTTCTAAAAATAAATACTATTATCTATGAAACGTATCATTCACTCTGAACTTAATGCAAGATGCACGCACGATGGAGGATATGAACATTTTATAGTCCTACACAGTAGACACCACCTTGTCACAAAATATGTAAGTATTTAATTAAAAATAGTTAGGTATAACACAACTTATGTTTCTAGGATTTTTGTAAAGAGAAATTAAGTTTTTGTTATTTTTTAATTTTTATAAAGTATTTAGGCATATTTTACAGTTTTACGTACGATATTCGAATGTTCGTCATCATATCGAAGTGTATTGAGTAACCCCGAGGTCTCAACTACTATCATTATGGAAAGAACAATTTATTCCCGCATTCCAGAGTGGCCTTTATATTAGGCTCGACTATCAGTTATTTACTCGTCACGCGATGTGTTGCACTTAAGGTTTGAAGTTTTCGGTAAAACTTTTACTGTTAACACGAGGTTGTTTTCGATACTATCACGCTAATTGCAGGAGAAAGGTTTTAGTGAGCTATGTTTAGGAAGTACTTACAAAAGTATTTTTAGATTGATATTGTTGTACATCTTGTTATGTAACTGTTTAATCGATGGAATTTCTATATATACATATATAGGTATTTTGTCTTAAACATAATGTTTGTTTTTTTTTACATTAAACCGGTGTTATATTTGCATTTATATTATATTTCGATAGTTTGGTTGTAATTAATTAATACAACGTACTTAAATAATTATGCAAATTTTATTACGGCAAATGTATCTAAACGACATAGACCACACCAAAGACATAATATGTCATAAGTGAGGAAAAGTGCTGACTTTTACGACCAAATAGTAAATTAAACAATTATCCAACAACCGGCATACAATTTGTTATCAAATATACCTACATACATACCTTCTGACGACGAATAAACAGAGATAGTTTTTTAATAATTCTCATAAAATACAATCACCAGCATTAGTAGTGTAATGTATAATATGTATAGTGTATGTACCTTTCCTTTAGCCACGGGTCGAAATATCAAAATCAATGTACCTTTTTGGGAATTATTAGTTTGTGACCATGTTTTAATCTAATACTTACCTAGTTTTTTTTTTTATTATTTCACGTAATGTTTGAAGGAAGAAACAGCGCGTCTGAACAAGGATTTTGTTATAATTCGATTCTAGCTAGCTGTTCGGGTTGTATGCAAATCAACGAGTTTATAGCTCAACGGGGTTCATAAATTCTCCAATGATTGTGCGCTGTTGATATCAAAGACTGAAGCGTATTAATCTGATACAATACGAATGTAGGTACTGTGGTTTGCATTATACGATTATAAATAGTGGCTCTATGGGGTTAAAATACTCGATTTAAGTAATTTTATACAGGGTATATTGCTGTCAAAAATTAATCCGGGAGGTCATTTTAGTGACTCAAGTAAAAATTTTGTGGATATACTGGTTGCTATCAGGACCTCTGGCCACCCCTTCTGGGAAAAAGGCGTGAGTTTATGTATTTACTAATGGTAGATTTCTCATATTATGTGAGAGGTTGCCTGGGTAGGTACCACCGCAATGTCTATTTCTCCTGCCAACCAGCAGAGAAAATGCACTGTTGTGTTTCGGATTGAAAGACATTGTAGTCAGAGTAACTACTGGGCATATTGAGACTTAACATCTTATGTCTCAGGATGGCTAGCTTAGTGGAATGCTAAGTGTTGCTTTGTAATTTGTGTTGTTTGGTTTTGCCACTGATCATGAGCGTTCGTATCGCTTACCATCACGCGAACGGCATGAAAGTCTCGCTATTCATTGCAATATTTTTTTTAATGTAAAACTATCTTGGTGAACCAAGCATCTCAACTCATTGTCGCCCTAGGATTGGTCATAAGTGATGAGATATTAAACAGGCGAGCATAATTAATGTCCCAAAATGGAGAGCTAAACGTTAATTATCAATCAATAACTACTCTCCATGGCCCGTATTGACACTTACATTAATTGAAGTGGCAAAATTTACCGTGGCAGTATATACATTAAAATGATTAATTATTTGGCATATTTGATATTTAAATGTCAGCGCATTTTACCCGTGTACAAACAGCACATTAATAAGCAACCTACTTCCGCAAATGCTTCATCGACCGACAGTAATATTGTTGACGGACGAATCGGTGCACCACTCAATACGGAATAATGTATGGGCGCGGAGTACCGTGGCTACACTTTAAAGTTTAAAATATGGGTGGCCAACTATTGGTTGTTGAGTTAGGTTTGAAATAGCTTTGTTTCTTTACATACTACATACCATTAACAGACTGTTATATCTTTGTCAGTGCCTCATAGATTCAAGAGAGCAAAAAGTACATCGAAACTTCTGGTAAATATGCTGCTTAAGAAATGGTAACCTTTCTGCTTTTTTTAAACAATGATCCTAGGCTTATATCTTAATGGCCGCTGCTTTCAGTTAATACAGGCAATAGGTATATTATTCAATGGATGAAAATATCTAAGATCTTCAAATTAGATCAAAACGCAGCCTTAGGCACAGAAGGCAACTTTACTAGTCTACAACCACTGTAGTCCTGTATCAGTAGATCGTCGATTTGGTATTTATTTATCTTGAAGTATTCTAAAGCGTTTATTATTTTAGCAGATTGAGTGAGGTGGATGGAGTGCAGATATCATTACGCTTTTTTATAATGTAAGTAACAAGTTATTTTAATTTGACGATCAATTTTAGCTAGAAATGATACAGCTGGAATTTAATCCAGCGACTGAAAATGTTGGCCATCCATGTTTTAAAGCGATTAAACGTTATGAATAGTGGGTGCGGCGTATATCCGCTGATTATCATACAGATTATAAAAGCAGTGATTGAATGATTTTTGTACTGATAAAATGAACTAATGATTGTCCGCAGTACAATAAAGGAAGGCCTTACCCAACAAGAGACGAGTTGTCATTTATTTGTAAATAGAATGGGAGTGGTAGATGACCTTATATAGTTTTTGTGGAAATCCTTGGTGGTCTATATTAGTGGATTTCCTGTGGTTAAAGATGATAACAGCAGTGGCAAAAAGCAAGATGGAATGTGATACCTGGATGGAATGTGATTGATAGGAATCAATACCCACACAAAGAAAATCGGAAGACATTTTCTGTTTGTAAAGATTTTTTTTATTGCTATGAATAGCGAGACGAGCATACGGCAGCTCATAAACAGGAGCAAAACCAAACAACACCTTGAATTACAAAGCAATACTTCGCTTTCCACTGCGCTTGCCATCATGAGACATAAGATGTTATGTCTCAATATGTCCAGTAGTTACTCTGGCTACAATGCCCTTCAATCCAAAACACAACAGTGCATTTACACTGCTGTTTGACGGGAGAAATAGACACTGCGGTGGTACCCACCTGGATGGCCTCTCACATATGAGAGACCTACCACCAGTAATGTAGATAACAATGCAATTGAGGGCTTTATTATGTTCAAAGTAATGTACATTTTGCCTTTTTTTCACTCCTCGTTTCTTAAACACACTAACTTACGACCCTAAGTGTGAGTCTCGCTAAACACGTGTAAGATTGAAGATTTCCTCATTGTAAACAGCGAACCGTGTACTATGTTAATTTGAAGTCTTGCGCAAATTATTATAAGTTGATTTATGGCCGGCAAAAAAACATTACACGGTGGGCGAGGCGCACGCCATCATGCGATTTCACTGCTGAATATTTTAATAGTAAAAGCTATTATATCACTAATGAAACCATTAAAAATATTTGGATAGTTTTTTCTTTGTCCTTCATTATCGAATTGTCGATGTTTGTCGTTGCAAATCTGTTCTTGATAATCAGTTTATTTTTCATTACTTAACTGTCAATGCGATGCAACTATGGGTAAAAACAAAGTAAAATTGTGCTCTAGTAAAGCTTTAAGAGTACCAAAATGTGAAAATTATGATCCTAATCTAATATTTCGAAAGATATCGACTGTCATATTTTGCCCAGCTCATTTTCCAACAAAAACATATTTTGATGTTTCTATGCCTTTAGATCGGTGATAATTAGTGGCTAACCAAAATGAGTTCCTCAAATATTATATAATACTTGCGAAAAACCTACATAAAATCACACCAACATATTGTAACAAAGTACAAATATCTAAAATCCTTCTCATCGACCATGAAAGTTGAAATTACTGCAATTTTAATAATTCTTTATGAAGGCCTACAGTATTTTCTGGCATTGGCTCTTTTGACACATCGTGTTTATAATACTACGTGAAAACAATTTCTTTTAGGATCAGTCAAAATGTTCGAGTCGAAAGCCAACTTATTTACTATATAAGAAATTTGAAGAACAAAGTTGTTATAATCGTGGAATGGATTTCGACAGCTTTCGTAACGCAGTAAATAAATGTGTTTTCTTTCTTTCAGCATTACCTTCCTCGGCGCCAAAAAGGAAACAAATTACCACGAATTAGATCTTCGTATCGAAACAAAGCCACAAATATTTGTTTCAGGTCCAGTTCTTTAGAATATCAAAAGTACCCCGTCATTTCTGATAAGCAAGTATCACGAGCGAGATTAAAAATAAAGGGCCATCGGTTAATTTAAAAACTCATTACTCTTGAAATTTGATTACACTGTAAATATTTTAAAGGGTTAAATATTCCACTATTAATGCACCGAGGTATTTGGGTCGCGGGCACATTCTGGGTACAATGAAATCTGCTATTAATTGTACAGCATGCCAGCTATTTTACTGTTCGCTATTTGACACGGGGAAAATTATACGGCTGGCGTTCGTGGTAACGTGTAATAAACGTTACAAGTATATAAAAGTATGAACATGTTTTGTATTTCAATGGATATTAGTATGGAGAATTGAGAGTTGGAGTATCGATTTTTATAAAGGGTCGGGTTGAGTTATATGTAGTACTTGTAAATGTCCGTTTGTTGTTGTCATGAGATGCGTACATTTTTTCGAGTTTAAAAAACCCATGTCTTTTGTCTCAGTTGGTTTTTGTACAAGTATATATTTTTTTATTGTTATAAATTGTGAAACGAGCATACAATTCGCCTGATGGTAAGTGAAACGACCGCTCATTGTGAATTACAAAGCAAAACTTGACATTTCACTGCACTCGCCATCCTGAGACATAACATGTTAATTCGCAATACGTCCAGAAGTTACTTTGGCTGCAATTCAAAAACCCAACAGTGCATTCACACTACTGTTAGGCGGGAGAAATAGACATTGCGGTGGTACCTACTCAGGCGGCCTCTCACATATGAAAGACCTGGTAGGTCTTTTACCAGTAGTTCATCGGTGCCAAATGATTCTTGATAGTTTATTTCGCCTCTAGCACTAGACGTTAAGTATTCCGAAGCAATAACACACATTGTAGCGAGTCTAACCAACGGCAATATCGCTGACCGTATGAAACACTAAACCCGTTAATAATTTCACGTCGATTTTCTTCGAGTCAGTGGTTACGCCTTGTTCGTGATTTGTTTATTCTTGTTGAAGACAGTGATTGTATTGCATCGTTGGTAAAAATAGTGCCGTTTATGTCTCGAACTAAGTCCTTTTATCTATTTGAAGAAACGATTACCATTCCCATGGTATTGATTGATTGATTATTTGATTTTACTGGTGGTAGGTCTCTCATATGTGAGAGGCTATCTGGGTGTCTATTTCTCCCGTCAAACAGCAGTGTAAACGCACTGTTGTGTTTCGGGTTGAAGGGCATTTGTAGCCAGAGTAACTACTGGACATATTGAGACTTAACATCTTATGTCTCAGGATGGCGAGCGCAGTGGAATGCCAAGCATTGCTTTGTAATTCAAGGTGTTGTTTGGTTTTTCTAGTGTTCATGAGCGGTCGTATCGCTTACCATCAGGCGAACGGCATGCTTGTCTCGCCATTCATAGCAATAAAAAAATTAAGCGATAAGACCGCCATTTTGTACATCTTTGTTTATATTGTTTTTTTGTGTACAATATAGATTTAAATAAATAATCATCTCTTCCTATTTAACGCAAATATTTCTAACTGTTTATGTTACTGCAAAAAAAAAAAGAACAGCTAGGAAGAAAATGTGGACCGCCGGATTGTTCGACTGATCACTGGTACGGCAAAAAATGGGTTAACAAACTTTTTGATTTGAGGCGAAATGGTAGTTATAGTCAAAATGAGGTTTTATGAATGACCACGCGTGATTTTGTTTAATATAGGAGAGGAGGGAACATCATTAAGAAATGTCTTAAAACATTTGCCATGGTAATGCGGTTAATCATGTTTATCGAAACGAAATCCTTCCGTAAAACTCGGCTTATTCATATTTCTGTAAAGAGAGGCTACAAACTCCAACTTTACGCTAACTCTTTTACCTCAAGATTCTTTTATATTTACATCGCAATCTTCCAACCAGCAATCAATATAAAAGTTATTAATGTCAAAATATTATTGAAAAATGCAGGAGCTGAGCAATTTTATTTTCCTCAATGTAGCCGCAAGTCGGGATGGCGAGTAATTGAGTTTGCCGTACCGTCGCGCGGATGGAAAAGACGCATTTTTTATTATAAACTTATTCGATTTAAACAATCGAATGTGTAATTTAAATCGAGACAATTGCCATCGTTTCTCGATGTATTTTCTATTCTATTTGTGTCGATACAATTGTTGCGCGATGGCCGTGTCATCGATTTCTGATTTATTATTCTTGAATAAGTCTTGTTTAGGTCTAATGCTGCTTATGTGCTATATAAAATAACCGGTCAACACTATTATTTAATGGTGAAGAAAAGCATCGTGAGGAAACCTGTATACCATAGCGATTTGTAAGAATTGGTAAGTAAAAGCCGTTAACTCGCACTAGACTAGTGTGGTGGACTATATGGCCTAATCCTTCTCACTCGTATTCTTAATTGTAAAGGAGGCCTGTGTAATGTAGTGGGACGTATATGGACTGACAGAGATACTTTTATTAGCGTTTCTATTCGTCGTAAGGTTGTGTGGCAACTAACGCTTAAAGCTATAAGTTCCTCCATTGCACTTAAATTAATTTTAATAATACATGTTACTATTCTAGTAAATACATACTGCAACTAGTAACTTATTATTATGCACCATAAATAAATAATAAATATTGATCTAATTGCAGAGCTTGTGGGCGGTGACCCATGACGCCTTGGGTTGATTTCCATCTTTAGCCAAATGCAATTTACTGCTGATAGTGGGTCTACCCCAAGATATCCAAGCCGACTTATTAGACGTGTAAATTGAATGAAAATGAAAATAAATGGAAAAAATGAAAAGAAACCCACTTACAAAGACACCCATGTTTCGCCTTGTGTATCTCGTCCCACAATGTGATATGAGGAAAGCCTCATGACTTCGGGCTATTAATGAATAGAAAAATTGACCCGACCCGGTACTCAAACCTGAGATATTAGCGTTGTAATCGTACGGTTGTACAGTTGCGCAACCGCGGCAGACAAATCAAAAATTATATTTAATAATTTTATTCAGTCAGAACCACGTTAACAAATAAAAAGTAGGTGAATATTACGCTGCCCTAAATAAAAAATCCTTCGTCAAGAGTACTGAACCAAGAGGATACTTGCTCTGAGGTACTTGAGACCGTCAACATCAAAGCCAAAATATTCTTTTTTGTCAGAATTTCATACTTATGAATAGTCAGGTGTCACCCCGGGAAAGTCGTTTACTAATGACAACGCAAAATATTCTTTAGCAGTATTGGTTTAAAGCACATTTTTTGTCGTATTTTGATTTGCAGGTCGGATGTGTGTTATTATAAAAATTCGTTGTCATCGTCTAGAAAACTTACCAGTACCTACTATGCATATATGCCATAAATAATAACAATAAAACTGAATTTAAAAATGGAAGGCGCTGTAAAGTTATCAATTCTTTATGTAAGTTATTTATTTCTGCATAATTTTGAAATCATTTAAGTGTTCAGGAAACTATTTTTATAAAATATATCCCAGAGAAAAACTTTGTCGATTGAATTAGTGTAACCAAATACAACAATCTTATTGTGGCGATAGGCTCGCCTCCTATCACACCGTCGGACAAAACATACATGGCGAAATACGAGTGTCCTGGGTACCCCTTCTGCGAAAAAGGTGTGGGTTTATATATGTACATATATACTTATGCAATAACAGCAGCTCCCTTAGATATTTCTGAACAATCTTACTTATGTATAATATATACGCATTAGTCGAACAATGAACCTATTTTAAGTCGATTAAAATGGTACCAACCCTTAACCCGCTTACACGAAATGAATTTAATATATATACATAAAGTCACATGTTTACGATGTCTGCTGACATTTCAACATTTAGTTCTATTTTTACTTGCAAGAGCTTTACTCTTTAACTACTGCGCTACAAAAATAATAACACACTCCACAACACATTTCTGAAAACAGTCGGAAAATATTTTATCTTTCTGCATTAAGAAATATGCAGCGTGGTGGACTATATGGCCTAACCACTCTCAATCGTACTGTCGATTGTAGAGTAGGCCCGTGCCCTGCAGTGGGACGTATATGGGCTGATACAGATTAAGAAATATGGAGCATGTAATTTAAAATATAACGAGCATTTTAAGAACAATCCTGATAGTTACACATACAACATTGATCCAATAAATAGACACGAAGACTTGTAGTATGTTGTAATTATCTTGGTTTTTTATTTGGCACAAATATTTGCCTTGGTACGTTTCGTATACCCTGTCTATCGATGATCGGCTGCATAACCAACTGCGCCATTGTAGCTGTCAATTGTTATAATTTGCAGTAGAGCGGTGCATGGAAGGCTGTACAGCATGACTAATACCTTAGTCCGCTCCGTGACCACGAAACCTGAAGAGTAATTGAAAACTCGGGAAGTTAAACAACCTTAAAAGTTGAACTAAATCCGCGATCAAATCAGTTATAATTATTATGATGTGTAACAATCGCGTAAGAATAAGAAACCACAAGTAAGAAACCATAATAGCTGTACTGTTTCAAATCATCTCAATAATCTTGGAGCAAATAGCAAATCTCTTTCTCTTTTAAATCACAGATAATCAAATGCGAAACGTAGACCTTCCCCAAATGCATTGACAAATTATCACATTGAATTACTTGAAAATCAAACCCATAGAAATCATAATGATTTTAATTTAGTATTTTTTAAACCGCTTCCAATGTATACCGATTTTATTAGTGCGCAGAATAACTAAAATAGGTGATCAGTAATGTTACTACTTGAATTATAGATTACATTTATACATTGATTTTAAAACTAAGGATAGACCTTTAAATACATTTGGAGTATAAAAAGATAGTTGTGAAAATCGCTTATATTATTCGTCTTATTCATAACTACATACGTCGTAATAAAAATACTAAAATCAATATTAAATTAAAATGAGGTAATAGATTTTGTCCCAACGTTGATGAGTATAACCAAGTATAACGGTGATCAAAATAAATTCGAGCTACGAATAATTTCAGTAAAGCTCCACTGGAGAATGAAGATGTACTTGAGCGGCCCAACACTTACATCGGGAGATTTTACGTTCTCTTCACCCTGTCCATGTATTTATGTATTCCCGTTTATACGTCCCACTGCAGAGCACGGGCCTCCTCTACAATCGAGAGTACGATTGAGAGTGGTTAGGCGATTTAGTACACCATGCTGGGTTGTGCGGGTTAGCAGACTTTACCTATCATAGAAAATCTTTTTTTTATTGTAAATCCCTATGGAATTCGAGTTTCCTCACGATGTTTTCCTTCACTGTTATAGTGAGTGGTGACTGTGATTGATTATATCAATACACAAATGTCCGAAAAGTCCGAGTTGTGCCCTGGAATTCGAACCCGCGACCACTGTGAACATGTAGGCAGCCGCGTCTGATCCGCTTACCTACAGGCCACCACGCACATCATTTATGTCAATGCATTGATAAATTTAAAAAAACGTCGAAATTATCTATCTTTGATATAACGCTCAATGAGATACTTACGTTTTGAAATATTTGATCTTGTCTAAGAAATTATACTCCTACTCCACAACCTTATAGGCCTACAATCGTACAGATGACAATCAGAAGGAAGTCTTTATACAGAGGTCAGCGTAATGTGTTTGACCCACTTTGTGTCACGTGTCCATCTTGATAAACTAATCTGTTTGAGCTTATCACTAGCTGACCACTTTGTAACTTAATCGCTTCATATGTGAACCTTTCTCTCAACTGACATAGGCTCGATTTGATACCATTGTTACATTGCTTAGTACAGATCTAGAATCTTCTTGAAACAGATATCTTATTGATCGGGGAATCATCAATTATCGGGGAATTGACAGTGCATTTCGTGGCTAATGCTTTTTAGCTAAATTTGCATCTAACTTATTCTTTAATGAATCAATTAAAAGAAGTATATACGATGCATAAGCTATGGGGAGTGAAATATTAAATTAGCTAAAAATATGTTTGCTGTTATTTTCTTTAAATGTGATTTGACAAATACCTATAAATGAGCAAGGTATACTACGAAGTCTATTCATGACGTTTTTTAAAATATTTTATTTAAAAATTTGGGGATTAACTCGTCTGTTTATTTGCCATGGATTTTATAACATAAAAATAATAAATAGACAAGTCTATGCCATTCTAAACTTATGCCTTTAGAATTGGAATTAAATATGCTAACAAGGAAAAAGAGTGTAGACAAATGTAAAATACGATATTACTTCCGGCTGACTCGACGTCACTTGGGAAGTGGGTCGTATAGAATAAAAACCTTTTAAGCCGTTCTCAACAGGTGGTAGAAACCTTATGGCTTTAAAACTCACATCAATTATAAAATATACGATTTGAAATAATGATAAATCTAAAACATGATGTCAGACATAATGTTTGAGGAAGTTTGGTTTTCTTTTTTTTTGTCGTAAGGAAACCTATCGAGCCCCTTTCGGTACCGCGGAGGATACTTACTGTATATGGTTTTGGGTTATTATCTAATAATAACTATACGACTTCACAATGACTATTTATTTATTAAAGTAGTAATACTTAATATACGACAAGACCTGTTGACGCCATGACGAGGGAGAGAGCGGCCGGTGTGGCCAGTGTTGTTATTTAAATGTTGCCATAGACTATACATATAACATCTCCCTTTTTCAGTATTATGACAATAGGCAATAACAACGACAAAAGACATTAATAACAACTGACATGCCATGACTTGCAGTATTAATTTGAGACATATATAAATTCAAATTTACAATCAATTTTGAAAACACTACACTTAAAGTTTTGCAACATTTGTATATAATTAGGCAACTTAATACTAAGACATTTCTTATTTTAATTTTTCACATATATTTGCCAATAATCAACTAAATACAAAGACATTTTTTTTTTTTGTTTTATTATTTTCAGACATATTTGTTAATAATCAACTTAATAGTTATAAAATTGTTGTTATAATAAGTTTTATAAATCATCTTGAAACCTAACTGGGGGTTTGACTTGTCTACCACTTTTAGTCCTAACTATTCCTTCTGAATTACTATCCTTAGATTTTTCCATTATCATTTCCTTCCTTAGATTATTATATTCAGTACATTCTGAACTTTCTCCTTTCTTTTCTGGAATATTCTTCTTAGCTGGACTTGACAAATGAGGTCTGAACAAGTGTTGCCGATTTCTTCTATATGTTGACCCATCAGTAGCTTCAACAATAAACGATCTAGGTTCTTCACATTCCTTTATTATTTTTGCAGGTTGCCACTTATCCTCTAGTGACTTCTTAAACATGACCTTATCTCCTTTCTTCACTTGGGGCAAATTCTTTGCCTTTCTATCATAATAAAGTTTTTGTTTATTATTATTATGTTGTTTTATTGTTTTATAGGATTGATGACTAAATATTTTAGGTTGCAGATGTTTTACAACAGAAGGTATTAGTGTTCTAAGACGACGTGACATCAGCAACTCAGCAGGAGATGGTAAGTTATTTCTAGGTGTAGTTCTGTATTGCAATAGAGCAAGATGAGGATCATCGCCTGATTCTGTGCATTTTGTAAGTATGTTTTTGACTATTTTTACTCCAGACTCTACTAATCCATTTGAACGAGACAAATATGGACTGGATTTTGTATGTTCTATACTCCATGAATCCATGAATTGCTTGAATTCTTGTGAGTTGAACGGTGGACCATTATCTGACATTATTCTTACAGGAATTCCATGCCGACTGAATATAGGTTTCAATGCATTTATCAATGCTTTTGCACCTGTTGAACTGACATTGGCTATTTCTATGTAATTTGAATAATAATCTTCTACAACAAGTATGGTTTGATCTTTGTATTTCAAATAATCTATTCCAACTTTCTCCCAAGGAAAAGAACAAATTTTGTGTGACATTAAAGTTTCTGGTGGATTGGCATTCCTATGTGACAGACAGATTTCACAATTTTCTACAGTTGTTTGTATGTCATGTGACATTAAAGGCCAATATACTACACCTCTGGCATAATTTTTTGATTTTTCTATGCCTTGGTGACCGCTGTGTATCATTTTAAGGATTTCTTTCCTTAGTTTCTGAGGTATAATAAGACTGTTACCTTTTAATAACACATTATTGACAGAATGTATTTCATGACGACAGTTCCAATAAGGTAAGACTAATTTATTGACTTGTGACTTTGTATCAGGCCATCCTTCCTGATAATACTTTTTCAGAAGTTTTAGGCATTCATCATTTTCTGTAGCTTCCGTTAGCCACTGAAGACGATCTCTAGTAATAGGTAAGTTTTTTACCAGCAAGTTGACATGTATTGTGACATCTTCATCTAGCTCATCTTCACTGGACTCTTCTAGAGCTGCTCTTGACAATGTATCAGCTATATACATTTTAGTACCAGGTTTGTATTCAACCTTTAAGTCATATGCCTGTATTCTTAGCATTAGCCTCTGTAGACGTGTTGGAACCTCTGCTAAGGGTTTTTTAAACAAGGTAATAAGTGGACGATGATCTGTTTCAACTGTGGTTACTTTACCATAGATATATTGATGAAAATGAATACATCCAAAGACAATAGCATATAGTTCCTTTTCAATTTGTGCCATATTTTTCTGACATTCAGTTAAAGTTTTAGAAGCATAACAAATAGGATGACTATCTTGTAGTAAGACTGCACCTACTGCTGACTGACTTGCATCTACTGACAAAACAACCGACTTTTTAACATTATAATGTGATAAGACTGGCACTTGACAAATAATATCCTTAAGACGTGTAAATATAGCTTCATGACTATCATTCCATGACCATACACTTGACTTTTTTAATAATAGACGTAAAGGTTCAGTTTCTTCTGATAAATTTTTAATAAATCCACCCAAATAATTTAAAATTCCTAAAAACCTTTGCAGATCTTTTAGACAGGCTGGAGATGGCATATCTTTGATAGCTCGAATTTTATCTGGATCAGGTGATACTCCTTCATGTGAAAATATATGACCTAAGTATTTTACTTGGGTATGACCAAATTTACATTTACTCTTATTAAATTTCAAATTAATTTCTTGAGCTTTTGTAAATACCCTTTGTAAATTTTTATTATGTTCAAGACAATCCTTGCCATAGACTAAAATATCATCTGCATAAACTATCACTCCTGGTAGATTACCAAATGTCTCCATCATAATTCTATGAAATATTTCAGGGGCACAATTGATACCAAAAGGTAGTCTTTTAAATCTATATCGACCAAATGGTGTATTAAATGTACACAACATTGAACTTTCTAAATCAAGACGAATAACCCAGAATCCACTACTTGCATCTAAAGTAGAAAAATATGATGCTCCATGCAGTTTTGATCTTACCATATCAATAGTAGGTATAGGATAATGTGATCTACATATGGCTTCATTTAAGTTTCTTAATTGACCATCTTTTTTCTCGACTAATATAAGTGAACTCACCCATGACGTTGGTTCCGTTACCTTTGTAATGACATCCAAACTTTCCATGTAGTTTAATTCCTTTTCCAGTCTATCATGTAATGAAAATGGAATTTTTCTTGGAGGATCAATTTTAGGACGCACATCTTTATTGACTGTGATATGACATTCACCTGGTAGACAGCCCAAACCCTCAAAAACAGACTTAAATTTAGACAAAATATTTTCTAAAGTATTTTCTTTTTTGACATAATATGACTGATCTTTAGAATAATTTTCATTGAACTGTGACTGATAATTATTTTGATGTACAAGGCTATTTTTTAATATTGACTTTGACTGGCTTACATTTTTTGACTTATGGTTATCAGGACTTCCAAAATCATTTGATTTTTCAATATTAAACACCCTCTTAATGAGACCTAATTCTGAACATGTATTTTTACCTATGACAGTTGGAGATGACACATTTGCAATAATAAAATTAATATTTTTTGACTCAAGTTGATTATTAATATAATAATGACAGTTAAGCAGTTGTTGACCTAATATTGGTATACAATTTCCACAGTATGATGTTACTTTATCCTGACAAGGCAGAAATTTCTTATTTACTTTTAATGACTGAAATACATTATATGACATAACATTAGCATCACTTCCTGTGTCCAAAATACAGTTAATATTCATTTTATTAATTATTAAATTTACATTCCATTGTGTATTTTTAGATGTGTTTAAAAATAAGTGTCTAACAACAAAATTATTTGAATCATTACCTTTAACATTTTCATCACTGTTTTCCAATCGTACAAATTTTATAGATTTTGACTTACACAAGGCTTCATAATGTCCCATATTTTTACATCTCCTGCACCTAGCATTCTTGGCAGGGCACTTAAATCGATGAACTTGTCCACATCTTGTACACTTCGACCCATCTTGTGACCGTGAACTGACTCTTTGTTTTTGCTGCAATATAGTTGACTGTGACAATGAACGACGTTGAAAGAAAATATTAGTTGAGTTTTTTAGTTCTGCCGCTTGTTCCTTTGCTGACACAATGCTTTTTGACATATTCTTAGCTTTTTCCAATGTTAAATTGTCTTCTAATAATAGTTTTTCTCTCACAAATTGGTAGTTTTCATGCATATTCGTTATAAATATGTCTTTTACCATTCTCTCTTCAAGCTCGCCAAATTCGCAACATTTACTTTTGTTAAAAGGGTTGTTGTTGGGGGGTGCTAAGAATCCCCGGGTTGGCCCCGGCTACCACCCCCGACGACGACTGGCCCTGGTAACACACAACATACGCACTTTGAGGACAGACGAGAAGATTGTCGAACTGGAAGAAGAATTGAGCGGGTTACACTGGGATATTCTGGGGTTATCGGAAGTCCGAAGAATCGGGGAGGATACGATAACCCTGAAGTCTGGTAACCTGCTCTTCTACCGGGGGGACGACCAACAGTCCCGAGGAGGTGTCGGATTTCTCGTCCACAGGTCTCTCATCAACAACATCGTATCCATCGAAAGTGTGTCGAGCAGGGTAGTATACCTTATACTCAGAATATCTAAAAGATATTCGTTGAAGGTCATACAGGTATACGCGCCGACCTCGACACACCCAGATGAAGAAGTAGAGGAGATGTATGAGGACATAAGTCGGGCCATACATACTTCCAAAACCTACTTCAATGTTGTTATGGGGGACTTCAACGCAAAGTTGGGCAAGAGAAGCGATGAAGAGTTGAAAGTGGGGCAATTTGGACATGGGCAACGGAACCTCAGGGGTCAGAGGCTGGCCGACTTTCTGGAAAAAGAGGGACTCTTCGCGATGAACTCTTTTTTCCAGAAGCCGCCTCACAGGAAATGGACCTGGTTGAGTCCTGACGGTTCTACGAGAAATGAGATAGATTTCATCCTGACGACGAATAGACGGATGTTCAGTGATGTCTCTGTGATCAACAGGGTGAAAACCGGTAGTGATCACCGAATGGTTAGAATTAGAAAGGCGCCGCTTGATGAAGTCTACGCTCCGACCTACTCGCGCCCATATCCAAAACCCCGAGAGCTTTCAACTCGAGCTGACAAACCGCTTTGATTGTCTAAAAGAAAACCTTGCAGTGGACGAGTTAAACAGCGGTTTGGTAGAAGCTGTCCATACGGTGGGATCTAAGTATTTTAGACCTCGCCGTAGAGATAGACCACAAAAACTCTCGATCCAGACTCTTGACCTCATGGCCGAACGTCGATCGTTGACGCTGCAGTCTTCCGTTGACGCCGAAGCATATCGGCGGCTCAATAGACGGATCTGGAAGTCCTTGCGACACGATGTCCGTGCTCACAATACTGTGAGCATTAAGGAGACAATTGAGCGGAACGGAGGCTCCAAAGTGTTTGCAAGAGACTTGTCTATTGGGCAAAGCCAGTTGTCTAGGCTGAAAACGGATGATGGCCGCGTGGTATCGACTAGGGCAGAGGTATTAAGAGAGATCGAGAGGTTCTACGGACAGCTTTACACCTCGGTTGCCGAACCTACTGTTAGCTCGGCCGAAGACCCGAGAGCCGAGTTAATCCGACACTTTAGCGATGATATCCCGGACATCAGCCTGTTTGAGATTGAGATGGCCCTCAAACAACTTAAAAACAACAAGGCGCCGGGTGAGGACGGAATCACTTCAGAGCTTCTGAAAGCGGGCGGAACGCCGGTACTGAAAGTCCTTCAGAGGCTCTTCAATTCCGTTCTCCTCGAGGGCTCAACGCCGGAGGCATGGAGCAGGAGCGTGGTGGTACTGTTCTTCAAAAAAGGTGATAACACTTTGCTGAAGAACTACAGGCCCATCTCGCTCCTGAGCCATGTCTATAAGTTGTTTTCAAGGGTCATCACAAATCGTCTCGAAGGCAGGTTTGATGACTTCCAGCCTCCCGAACAAGCCGGTTTCCGAAAAGGCTTTAGTACCATAGACCATATTCATACGCTACGGCAGGTTATACAAAAAACCGAGGAGTATAACTTGCCGCTTTGTTTAGCGTTTGTGGACTATGAGAAAGCCTTTGATTCAATCGAGACCTGGGCTGTGCTACAGTCTCTTCAGCGGTGCCACATAGACTATCGGTACATCGAAGTGTTGAGGTGTATATACAACAACGCCACCATGTCGGTCCGAGTACAGGATCAGAGCACGAAGGCTATTCCACTACAGAGAGGCGTGAGACAGGGAGATGTCATATCTCCGAGACTGTTCACTGCCGCGCTGGAAAATGCCTTCAAGCTCTTGCAGTGGAAAGGATTCGGCATCAACATCAACGGCGAGTATATCACTCACCTTCGGTTTGCCGACGATATTGTAGTCTTGGCAGAATCGCTGGAAGACCTTAGCACTATGCTCGAAGACCTTAATCGAGTTTCCCAACAGGTGGGTCTTAAAATTAACATGGATAAAACGAAGATCATGTCGAATATCCATGTTGTGCCCACCCCCATTGGAGTTGGGGGCTCGACTCTCGAAGTTGTAGACGAATATGTCTATTTAGGACAAGTGGTCCGGTTAGGCAGGTCCAACTTCGAGAGAGAGGTCAATCGGCGAATCCAACTCGGTTGGGCAGCGTTCGGGAAACTTCGCGACGTCTTCTCGTCCAAAATACCTCAGTGCCTAAAATCGAAAGTCTTCGATAGTTGTGTGTTACCAGTGATGACATACGGCACCGAGACGTGGCCTCTCACTGTGGGCCTCATTAAAAGGCTCAAAGTCACTCAACGAGCCATGGAGCGGGCTATGCTCGGTGTTTCCCTACGTGATCGAATCAGGAATGAGGAGATCCGTAGGAGAACCAAGGTTACCGACATAGCCCATAGGATTGGCAAGTTGAAGTGGCAGTGGGCCGGGCACATAGCTCGCAGAACCGATGGCCGTTGGGGCCGAAAGGTTCTCGAGTGGAGGCCACGTACAGGCAAGCGAAGTGTCGGACGCCCGCCTACAAGGTGGACGGACGATCTGACTAAGGTCGCAGGAAGTCGCTGGATGCAGGCCGCTTCCAACAGGTCATTGTGGAGATCATTGGGGGAGGCCTATGTTCAGCAGTGGACTTCCTGTGGCTGATATGATGATGATGATGATGACTTTTGTTAATTAAATTGGTCAAAAATTCTTCTAGACTTTCGTCGGCTTTTTGTTTCGTATTAAAAAACTTGTAACATTCATATGTTATGTTTGTCTTAGCTGTAAAATGCTGGCTAAATTTTGAAACTAGTTGATCAAATTTAATTTTTTCAATATCTACATTGAAGCTGTTAAAGATTTCTAGGCATGGAGATCCTATGAAATGCAGCAGTACCGCGACCTTCCGTTCGTCGGATTCTTCGTACATTCCACTCGCTTTCAGGAATATAATAAATAATTGATACCATTTTTTCCAGTTGCTCGCCAGATTGCCTTCCAAACTCATGGACTTTATATTTCCACCAATGTTGAGCCTTTTTGACATAACCTCTTCTTGAACACGTGGAGTTAGTTGCTCCGACTTAGACATTTTGAATTTTGAAGAGCGCAATGTGATTTTGACTTAACTTCTGACACCATGTATATGGTTTTGGGTTATTATCTAATAATAACTATACGACTTCACAATGACTATTTATTTATTAAAGTAGTAATACTTAATATACGACAAGACCTGTTGACGCCATGACGAGGGAGAGAGCGGCCGGTGTGGCCAGTGTTGTTATTTAAATGTTGCCATAGACTATACATATAACACTTACTTCAATGATATCTTATTTAGTCCCGTTCCCCCGTTTTTCGACATTTTATATTCGTCAAAACATGGTGAAACTTCGTATCAACCAACAGATAATTTCATCACTGAACCACTCCTGTGATGTCACAGTATCAACAATACAATCAACAACATTTGTATCAACCATACAAATATACAATCAGAGACACGCGTCGTTTTCATACCACTTCAAGATACTTGCATCATCTAAAACATTCATATATGTGGTTCCTTAATTTTGCTTGGTTGAATCATAGACAAAGAACTAAGGAGTAAGCAAAATAAATGTTGAAAGATAAAGATTATTCGGATTTTCTTTTATCAAGGCCTAGCACAGGAACAAATGGTTACTGCTTCCCATACATATGTATTGATAAGAATAAGGTCGCATGTGATACACCTCCAAATGCGAAAAAAAAAACTTTTTAAGGGTGGTAGGTGCGCCATATGTGAAAGACCGCCTGGGTAAGCACCACTGCTAATTCTATTTCCCCCGGCAAACGGCAGTGTAAACCCACAATTGTGTTCCGGTTTGAAGGATATTTTAGCTAGAGTAACTACTGGATATATTGAGACTTAACATCTTATATCTCTGGACGGCGAGCGCAATGGAATGCCAAGCATTGCTACTGTCCATGAGCGCTATTATCGTTTAACATCAAGCGAATGGCATGTTCTTTTCGCCAATCATAATAAATAAAAAACAAGCAATTGAAAAAGGATTGAAGGAAGAAAAGTATATATTAATTCATCTCCAATCTATTCTATGTAATACACATTTCAAATAAATTTTAATATTTATTTCAACAAATGTTAAAATTACTATTCAAAAAATATAATGTAAGAGATCGGTATTTACCCGTCTCTTTATCGGTTTATTTGGTTTTCCTGTAAAGGCTTTGAAGTAGGTTAATAAGATTTTCTAGAAATCAACAACTAATGGCATCGTGACCTATTTGCATCTTGCTTTCCCGTCCTTATTTACTTTACGTTTCAAACATTCTTAGATAAATGCAGTAAATAATTCAAGAATTGTGCTAATGAATACGAATCTAATGATTTTATCGTACACTAACGTACAAGAAGTATAATTCCTTGAATTTGAACCTAAAGGTAATTTATAGTATGTTTATTTATGTATATTTATCTATAGAAGTTATATATGTGTATTTATATCAGGTGTATATAATTATGTGTCATATTATGTACATATTAATTATATACAATGAGTATATCTATTATTATTTTATTGGGGGCTTGTATCCTTTATTTTATAGACTGTCCTCTCTTCTTTTCCTTTTCTTACATCCATCCAAAGGTTGTCTGTAAGATAAGACCGCCATCTGTACTTTTTGTAAATTTGAAATATCTTTAAGTGTTTTATCCTTATGTGTAGTTAAGAATAAATAAATAAACGTGCATGCACATTGAACGTCTCTGAATGTGGCCGTACGATTGAAGTCACAAAAGGCTTAGGAGGAATAATTTTTTTTTTTTGCCATGAATGGCGAGACAAGCATGCCGATCGCCTGATGGTAAGCGATACCACCGCTCATAAACAGAAGCAAAACCAAACAACACGATGAATTACAAAGTAACGCTTGGCATTCCACTGCGCTCGCCATCCTGAGACATAAAATGTTAAGTCTCAATATGTCCAGTAGTTACTCTGGCTATAATATCCTTAAATCCTAAACACAACATGCATTTACACTGCTATGTGGCGGGAGAAATAGACATTGCGGTGGTATCTACCCAGGCGGCCTCTCACATATATGAGACCTACCACCAGTTTTTTTAACTAGTATTCCAACCTGCATCTTGAAATGTTTGATAGGCCTGCGTGACTCGCTGAGCGGCAAAGCCGTTACTCACAAGTAACATGGTAATAAATGTTGAAGGTGACCTTTATTTGGTAACGGTCATTAATTATTACTCAATTAATATTTTTCATGTAATTTATGAAAGTCATAACGTTTAAATTTACGCACAGTTTTATTGAGAACCGTCACGTGGTAAATTTATGGCTATATTAAAACCTAATTTGGTTTTCAAGATATTGTAAATAATGCATTACTATTTATTTCATGTATAAGCAGCCAATTAATCATCATTGACGTGGCACAGTTGTTTAGACGCCGACTGTGAAACGAGAGGTCGCCGGTTTAATCCCCGCACTCAGGCAAATTTTTGTTTGGCGCAGAAGTATTTGTGTTGGGTCTGGGTGTTTGTGAGACCGAAAAGTCTCTCATAGTTTCTGATACCCACGACACAAGGCTTAATTGATCTGAATGTGGAGTCAGGAGTATACCTATATATGCGTCTGTTGGGTGTATTGATTTACTTATTATTATTAGCTATAGCTGTCCACTACTGGGGAGTTACTTTGTGATCCGACAAGACCTTCCAATGGTCAAACGACATACGTAAATCTGTACGAAAGTGCCTAAGTACTCTAAAAAATGTTCAAATCCTCTATCGGATGTCGCGGCCATAGACTAAATCCGAAGTGAGTGATAAGTGTCATAGAGAATAGTATTGATTTTTAGAAGTGGAAAACTTATAATTTACACATACGTGGACGTCGAACGTTTAAACTTTGTGTTAGAGAATAGAGCCACGCCCCAGGTCATAGGCCTTCTACAATTTGCGCCATTTTACCCTGTCTTAGCCGTGTACTATGTTAGTTCAAAGTATTACATTTGGGAAATATAATTTTTTCTCAATAAATAAAAAAATGCTTTCCCAATTATAATTCCACACTAGGCCCACGTTGAGTAGTATTGGCCTCTTAGTCGAACTTTCAGCTTAGGACTAATATGCTTAGCTGTGGATAATGGGCTGATACATTACCAGTAAGAACCACCACTTGAAACCTGGTAATAGGGAGAATTGGATATTTGACTAAGATAGATTTTTGCATTATTTTGCGTACAAACACAAATATCATTAGAATAAAATATGTCTGTCAGAACAATATTAGAGTAACTTGTAAATAAGGCGAATATCAGTATTTTAAATTAAAAAGTGGGAGTGAAATGGGTACATCTTACCGTCTCTTTCACACTCGCACACTGTAATTCATATTAAGCCTAGTGACGTCACTAGTTTTGTTTTACATCACCACTACAATATTTAAAACAACGTTTCGTTCAATTGTAAATGGATTTACAAAATTATTTGTTTGTTAGATTTCCGATTATCCTTTTGAAAAATACAAAAAAAAAATTGGTACGAAATACCCTATTATCAACCAAATATATGTACGGCGACGTCGCACAATTAAAACGTAGGCGTGCGAGAGAGATAGCAATATACTCCCTTGACGATTACACTGTTGAACTATTAGACATTGTCTTCCTATAAAATTGAGGGCAAGAAACCTTAGCACGGTACACTTACTACACAGTAATCGAGTGATGATTAGAAAATATCATCAATAATGTACTAGAAAATTATGCTATTAATGTAAGTGCCTTATGGCCATTTGGTTACGTATCATACGCGGCTGCACATATGTTTACGATGGTCGTGGGTTCAAATCCCAGTCAAAAATCAAACCACACTAGACTAGCGTGGTGTACAATAAGGCTTAACTCCCATTAATCGCATTGTCGATTGTAGAGGAAATCCGTGCCCTGCAGTGGGACGTATATGGGCTCATACAGATACAGATTAATATTGGTTAAGTCCCTGTTACACCCAGAGACATCCCTATTACCTTCTATAAGAGTTTAAACTATTATTATTTGATTCAGTAGTTGAATTATTACGATAAGTTTACGTGAATAGAAAATTGTAGCGAAGTCTAAGTGCTTTGTACCGCTTATAAATATATGAAACACTACAAACCAACGTTGTATTGTTACATTTCCGGCTTACGCATAATCAAACATAATTATGCAAATAAAAAACATTAATACCTACGGTCAGTTGTAGTCTCATACAACCGCGTAGCAACTCGTAGCACCTCGTAGCACCTCTACATAAATATTTACTACGTTAATAGGGTTGTGTGTTCCGAAAATGGTGTGTACATAATGTATCATGGCTCAGTTCTTAATTGTTCTGTTTTAGTTAGCTAAATTACTCGGTATAAACAGATGAAGTATTATCAAAATGTAGAATTTTGCCTATTTACGCTTATAAAAATATTGGGCGAATAGGTAGCTCTTGACCGCAGCTTTTTTTGTGTGATTAAAGATATACCGTTGGCCATATTACATGGCCTTTCAATTTATCAATATCAAAAATGAAGATTCTAAATTATTGAAACTTCTCCTCCGTACAAAATAATTAATAAATAAATAAATAACACCCAACAGTCACATACATAGTCCTGACCCCACACTAAGATCGAGCCTTGTGTCGTGGGTATCAGGAACTACGAGAGACTTTTCGGTCTCACAAACACCCAGACCCGGAAGAAATATTTGTGGTCCGCACAAACATTTCTCTCGGTGCGGGAATCGAACCCGCGGCCTCTCGTTTCACAGGCAGCGTCTTACCAACTGCGCCACGGAGGCTGTCAAATATATGTTAATTATAGAAAAAATCCCTAACATTGTCTTTACCTAACATACTGGGCTTAGTAAAATCATCTTTATGTCATACTTTTATGACTATTATGTAAACATACCATATTAAAAGTAGTGAAATAGTATATTGCAGGAAAAAATTACGTATTTTGAAAATATGGCTTTTATTATGAAATAGTACACATTCAAACATGCAATTTATCTATGAACCTTAAAAAATATTCGTCATACTATATTTGAAAGTGACAGCCCTTAACGTAATCGTAGCCGCTACGTTAAAGCGTAGCATTCGTAGCCAGGTCAGAGGAAGGAAGTGAGCGAATGACAGAAGCAATCTAGTGCAAAAAGTAAAATCTTTTTATGGACTGTAGCGTTTAAAATGTGCTAAGAAATGTGCAAAGTGAAATTTTTATTCAGTTGCAAGCCCGTCTTTACACTATGAAATTCAGTTAAACAAATTGTTTTGACTTTGCGTCAACTTCATTGTATTAAATAAAATATTCATTGCTATATTTTTTATACCAACCTGTCATAGACATGGTTTTTCAATAGATGTAATTTTAGTCATTCTCTATCTGTCTACATTGAAGTGATGCAGATATGTTTTGAAGCAGCGAACTCATATTCGGTTAATTATGTTTAATGCAATAAATGGCGAGATTAGCCTAGCCATTCACCTGATGGTAAGCAATACGACCGCTCATGGACAGTAGTAAAACCGTGTTGTTTGGTTTTACTACTGTCCATGAAATTTGAATTACAAAGCAATGCTTGACATTTCACTGCTCGCTATCCTGAGACATAAGATGTTAACACTCATGATGTTTAGTAATTACTCTGGTTACAATGGCCTTCAAATCGAAAAACAATAGTGCATTTACACTGCTGCCAGGCGGGAGATAAAGACATTGCAGTGGTAACTATCCAGGTGAGTTCTCACGTATAATTGATCTATCACCAATATTTAGTTATAATATTTTTTGTAACAATAGGAAACAAAATTTATATAGTAGAAAATACATCACTTTAATTCTTGTGCCAACAGCCTGACGAAGAAAGGTCGACGGCTTTACTTTAAAAGATGATCACGCAATGACCTTTGGTGAGGCTACTGAAACAAAAATGTGGGGGCGACAGTTTCAACAACCTTATTGTATATTTAATATAACTCATGTTAATATATTGTATTAGCGTAATAGCTTTCAACATCAATAACTGGTGGTATATCTCTCATATGTGAGAGGCCGCCTGGGAAGGTACAACCGCAGTGTCTATTTATCCTGCCAAACAGCAGTGTAACTGCACTGGTGTTTTCGGTTTGATGGACATTGTAGCCAGAGTAACTACTGGACATATTGTGACTTAACATCTTATGTCTTAGGATGTTGAGCGCAGTGGAATGTCAAGCAAATGCTTTGTAATTCAAGGTGTTGTTTGGTTTTGCTACTGTTCATGAGCGGTCATATAGCTTACCATCAGGCGAATAGCATGCTCGTCTCGCCATTCATTGCAATAAAATAAAAAAGAAGGATGTAAGAGACGTGATAATTCTACGCTAAGATTAAGTAGCTCAAACACGGCACTAATGTACACATGTTTTTTGCATGGCGCCTATAATATTCAAAAAGCTACCAAAAAGTTGGAGGGAGCAAAATGCTCATAGCTTCAAAAGAAATTTTTAATTACTTTTAGAAAAAAAAAGAATACTACTACAATTATTTATTTTTTGTAGTAATTATCTCATAATTAATTAAGTTAATTAATTATCTCCTAATTAGTTATCAAGTTGAGTATCATTTGTTACAGGTTAAGTATAGTAAGTAAATATAATTTGTTAATAATTAAGTTTCAAATAAGTTTTCCCCCTTTATAGTAATTTCGTTGTACAATTTTAAGTATTTCTACGTCATTAAGGCCAAATATGACTGATCTATTTTCTATTTTTTACAACTTATTATGTATTACAGTGGATAATATCTCGTTATACTGGCCACGCAAGTGTGTCAAGTTTCGGATTGGTCTTGTATTTATTCAGGTGCATTCGGGTTGGCAAATCCTGTCGACCGGTGAGAGAAAACTATATCACTTTAGCAATACTCTATATAGAAAGTGATATTGATATGTTGTATTTAATTTAACCCACATTTTTCTCATAACTCCAGGTAACATTGTATAAAATTTGAAAAATGTCCCAGATTATTTTTGTCAAAAATCGTGATATTCGTTTTCACGCTAATTGGCCATCACACATACATACGACTATTTTTACCGATTAGATATACTTCAGTTGGGGTCGGGTCTTGCCTGAGCAGTGAAAATACTAGCAAGCACCTATATAGGTTGATTAAAAGCCTTGATAATTAAAATCGCCATTTTTAACAAAACTACCAGGCGTTTTATTTTTCCAAATCTGGTACAATGTTACCCGGTACAGCACAGCATTTACGAGACGCACTGTAGCCACTAGTGTAGTATAAAAAAAATATAGTGCCTGTTGTAAATTGAGGCAAAACTCATACCTATTCTTTGTATAGTGAGTTTGAATGACTCGGAATAAAAATAAAGGTGAGTGCACTAGAGATGAGTAGCTCGTGACTCACAGAGGATTTTAAGCGAGCGTTTAAAACATAAATGATGAAAGGGATGGAAAAAATATAGCGGGAAAAATAAACGGGAATTTTGTATGGGATAACTTTGATGCACGTGGAACAATGTTGGTAATAGAGAAATTGTGGTCTAGAATGTTTTATAAGTATCTGAAATTAAAAGCCTTTGAATCAAAAACGTGTAGATTTTAATAAAAATATGTTTAAAAAGATAAAATGTCATTCCAAAATGGATTGTGAAGTAAATCGTTGTTTAATTGGGATTATTTCCTTTTAGTATCTTAATGAAGAAAATATTGCTCATACGTCTTAAACAATAAAGGCATACATTAAAACAATATTGGAAGCTCGGAAGTGGATATTTACTTTTGAATCAATATTCAAGGAAATTTATATAATAACTGAGAGAAACATGGTTCTTTATAGTGTTAGTTTATTTAATATACGTATTTAATATAAATAAATGATTGCCATATGAGAAGTAAGTTAATTTTTTTTTTCTCTTTATCTCCAATAATAACAGCATACACAATTATAATATTAGTTTTATTACATTTCAGATCAAAGTAAAGCTTGATGTAATATTAAATAAACATTTTGCAATGTTATGCAGTTTGTGCATTGTGATAGACTGTGTTTATTACAGTTTTGGTCCAAGTAAAGCCTATACAACCAGTATATCTGAGACTAGCAGCCCGACCCAGCTTCGCCCAGGTGCAAATAGCTCTATCTCTATCTCTCTATATGCTCTACAATAATATGTACGTATTATACTTATAAACTATCCTCTTCATTCTATTTATTTAAAAAATCGCATCAAATTCCGTCGCGTAGTTTTAAAGATCTGAGCATACATAGGGACAGACAGCGGGAAGCGACTTTGTTTTATACTATGTAGTGATTTTAATAAATAAATAACACCCAACAGTCACATACATAGTCCTGACCCCACACTAAGATCGAGTCTTGTGTCGCGAGTATCAGGAACTACGAGAGACATTTCGGTCTCATAAACACCCGGACCCGAAATAAATATTTGTGGGCCGCACAAACATTTCTCTCGGTGCGGGGATCGAACCCGCAGCCTCTCGTTTCACAGGCGGCATCTAACCGTGTGCCACGGAAGCTGTCAAACATAGCCATTGTTTGCCTGCAGACCGGATCGCGTCCGAGCGAGCCGACTCTTCAGGTCACTGGTATTTACTGTACGCGAGGGTGCATGCTTTGATCTGCGCCCACTACACCCAGGAACTTACCTGTGTAAGTAATTGATGGAGATATTGGTTATTTTATATTATCTCAAAGGTAGGATATTATACAGAGTATATCAAAACTGCGACCGAAAATGAAGCCGGGTGGTAGTTTTATTGATTACAAACATAATGCAGCTTTTTTTTTTTGTTAAAATACGCGACATTTTTTTTTGTGGTATTTTAAATATCTTAGTTTTCGATTTGTATATCCCTAGATTTAGCTAAAATAATAATTTAAAATCTTACGTATCATACATTTAAAAAAATAAACGGGCGTACATTATTATTTTGGGTAAAGTATATATGTATTTACATCCAAATACGACGAAACGAAATAGGAAAAAATACAGAAAAAAAAACCATTTTTAGTTGCGTTGTGTCTGAAGTTCCTAAAATTATCACCTGGATTCGTTTTCGATAGCAGTCTGAATATTCACAGCCAATTTTAGGTCCCAGTTTTCTATGAGTCGTGAAAACTAAAAGATTATAAAAGTAAGGATGCTACAGCGAAATACCGTTGGAAATAACTAAAAAAATATCTTTAACCGCATCCACTTATACCTGTCATTACTGAATGAATATCAAAAGCACTCCAATTAAATCATTACAGCAAAGCATTAGACGCGCACGAGAACGGATAATGCGAGCGCACGGCTCCATTGTTAGCCCGTGTCTAGAGATGCCATTAGTCATTGTCCAGTAATACGGCGATACACGAGAGCTTCATTATACCCAGTCCGTCACGAGTTAATTATGACGAGAATATCCGTATATAGGCTTTATGTGCCCGCTTTTGACCGGCACAGCAAATGTCACGGTGAATGGGTGCGTGATTGTGAATGAATGGGTGAATGGAAGAATGAATGAATGAGTGAACTGGATGTTAGAGGTGTTAATTTGTTTCATGCGTTCTATTGGACGTGAAATGCTCGTCGTTAGGATCATATTTATTAGTAGTTTGATTTTGTTTAGTGACGCAGAAATGGACGTGGTTTTTATCTATAATTATATATTGCAAACTGCTGCTTTAAATTGTTTTTATATACAATTTTAGTTATAATTAAGTTACATTTTTAAATTGCTTTTAAAGTGATAAAAAATAATGTATTTTAATTTTAAAAGACTATCGTAGGTACGTTGTCGGTCTTTCAAAATGAGAGAAAAGTTAAAGGCAAAGGATTGTGGGAAAAGGTGTATTTCGAGCCATAAAATATTCTCAATTATTTTCTTGGTTTATTTATAGGCATGCGGAAAACATACCTAAATATAAGTACTATTAACAGCACATTAGAGTTATGTAGTACTTAGTAGACAGTACGCGAACATTGCCTTGCCTTACACCCGCGTGGGTGTTTTCATTCCGCTGATGCTATTTGAGTTAGTCTAGTTTTGAGCAGAAACACAAATTTTATTCAAATATAACATCAACATGCGCGCAAAGTCGTGGAATTGTTAAACATATAGAAATAACTTTTGTTAACTTTTCCCGTATAAGCATTTAAAATATTTCGAATGAATGTAGTAAAACTAGCTCTTTATTTTAGTAATTCTACTGCTTTATCTATCAACCTATATATATATTATAATTAGATAATATTTATTGTCAACAAACATTTAAGTAAAAACTTGAGCATTATATACATTGTAAATTTAACTTCCAAATAGTGAGGTATTTTTGAAAGCAGCCTCTTAATTTGTATTTTAATTCCTGTACATTATATATTCTACATATATCTACATAAATGGTACAGACTAAGCCATCACTGACCATTGCAATAGTTGATCATTACCGTCTTTACACTAAGGGCACACGGGGCCCGTGCCCAGGGCCCCCATCCTCAGGGGGCCCCGAAGAAGAGCCAGTGTAAAAAAAAAGGACAAACCCAAAATTTTCCGCACACATTTACTCACACGTTCCGCGACTCCTATCACCTATGTACGTATATTTACGAAATTGTAAGAAGTAATCATCATGTATTTCACTAGATTAGTGATAATATAACTCCACATCCTAAAGATATCCCTTCAAACTAAAAGTGAAATGCTATAAATGTGTTCTATGTCACAGAAATAGCAATTATACTATGCAGGTAGTATGTATGCATTATAAAAACATTTGTATAACACCAAGGTAGGGGGCCCGCGGTCCAAGGGGGCCCCGAGCTTGAAAGGCCTCAGGCCTGAAGGGGTCCTCGGCCCGAGACGCCGTAAACAGAGAAGGAATGTAAAATTGATTTATAAAATTGGTAAGATACAATCAACAATTCGCTGGTTTTTTTACCAATTCTTGGATAATCATTCATAGAATTTATAAAGTTAAGTTTTTTATAGTAAGGGAGGGCCCCATCAGATGATTTTGCCACGGGCCTCAGATAGTTTTGACAGCCTCAGTGGCGCAGTTGGTTAGACGCCGCCTGTGAAACGAGAGGCCGCGGGTTCGATCCCCGCACCGAGAGAAATGTTTGTGTGGCCCACAAATATTTCTTCCGGGTCTGGGTGTTTGTGAGACCGAAAAGTCTCTCGTAGTTCCTGATACCCACGACACAAGACTTGATCTTAGTGTGGGGTCAGGACTATGTATGTGACTGTTGGGTGTTATTTATTTATTTTATTTATAGTATAGATTTACCTACGCCACTGACAGACATTAATTACACTTTAAAAAAACAGTTCAGTATGAAATAATCGAAATAATTCCTAAGATACTACGTACTATTTATTACGTCTGTAAAGCGTGGTTTCTATAAATCAGATTTACTGCTTCACAATCGTTTAATCCATATTTCCATATATTCTCAATTGGTGTGGTTTGAAAGTGAAAAATCATTATTCTTTAAATATTCAATGTTGAGATTATATGCTGTTGTATGATGTTTAAAAAATATGATCTATGGAGTTCGATCAAATGTAAACTAGATTTCCATTTTCCGATGATCACTTCAAAAACTAAGACAAGTTACTTAGTTATTTAACTATATAAATTAATTTTAAAATTTGTGAAAATAACTACCACGGTACCAATATTTTAGAGGAGATATCTTTATGGATAAGTAAATGTCAATAACTAAACTCATTTGCACAAAAAACGGGCACCTAAGCAATGAACCATTTCAAATGTTACTATTGGTTTGTTTGATAATTATAGGTAGTTTTACTTTCACAATTTTGTAAATTAATAAGCAAATAATCGTTTTCGTCAGTATTATCATAAAATGTTGATAAAATTTATGGGTTTTAATGCTAAAGTTCACTAGTAGTGTATGCTCGCTAGTAGTGCATATGCTCGTGAAGTAAAAGATAACAAAGATTTTTGTTTGTTTTTTCTTTAATAAAGTAAAAGCAGATAAATGTTTAGTATCGAGTGTGACCCCCTCTAGCTGAAATCACAGCTTGAATTCGTCTGGGTATGCTAGCGAGGATATCCCGGATACTTGCTTGCAGAATACGTTCCCACTCCGCGGTAATCAGATTTTTCAGCTCTTTGATGGTCTGCGGAGCCGGTTGTACTGATCTCACGCATCGTTTCAGAACGTCCCAGACATGCTCTATAGGATTGAGCCTGGTTCTGGAAGAAAACCATGTACCCACCCACGGGATGATCGTTTTTTTGTGAGTCGCGCATTGAGAAATCGCAAGTCTTCGTATGTGGACCTTAAAAACAACCTCGAAGAAGTAAGAAATGTGCATATTAGTCTATGGACGGTCAGAAGGAGGCTTCTCGCGGCCAATATACGCAGTCATCGCCCGGCCCGCGGCCCTAAGTTACTCCGTGAGCACAGAGTTGCCAGGCTTAGGTTTGCTCGAAATTGTGAGTCATGGACTCAAGAAGACTGGAATAGGGTATTGTTCTCCGATGAAGCCAGGATATCTCTGTTCGGTGAAGATCGACGTCGGCGAGTGCTACGAAGACGAGGAGAACGCTTTGCAGAGGCTTGTTTTGAAGAAATCACACCTTATGGTGGGGGCTCTGTTATGTTTTGGGCAGGAATAAATTCAATGGATCGTACAGAGTTAGTCTTCATTAAAAACGGCTCACTGACTGGACATCGATACATAACGGAAGTTCTAATTCCTCATGCACAACCTGCATTGGCCGCTTTAGGCGAAGACTCAATTTTTATGGACGACAACGCTCGCGCCCACCGATCTGGCGATGTGGAAGCGTATGTGCAAGAGGTCGGCATTCGTCGTTTGGATTGGCCAGCTCGAAGTCCCGACCTCAATCCTATAGAGCATGTCTGGGACGTGCTGAAACGACGCGTGAGATCAGTACAACCGGCTCCGCAGACCATCAGAGAGCTGAAGAATGTGATTACCGCGGAGTGGGAACGTATTCCGCAAGCAAGTATCCGGGATATCCTCGCTAGCATACCCAGACGAATTCAAGCTGTGATTTCAGCTAGAAGGGGTCACACTCGATACTAAACATTTATCTGCTTTTACTTTATTAAAGAAAAAACAAACAAAAATCTTTGTTAACTTTTACTTCACGAGCATATGCAGTACTAGCGAGCATACACTACTAGTGAACTTTAGCAGTAAAACCCATAAATTTTATCAAAATTTTATGATAATACTGTCGAATACGATTATTTACTTATTAATTTACAAAATTGTGAAAGTAAAACTACCTATAATTATCAAACAAACCAATAGTAACATTTGAAATGGTTCATTCCTTAGGTGCCCGTTTTTTTTGCAAATGAGTTTATTTATTTCTACACTTGGACCCAACTGGTCCAAGTGTAGAAATACTACTAATACGGCTAACACTAATACGGGGGTTCCGTCCGTGTGAAGATCCTTTTTGAATGATGAATCCAGTTCAAATCAGCAACATATTATTTACATCAAAACTTTTGACAGCCTCCGCGGCGCAGTCGGTTAGACGTTACGACGACTGTGAAACGAGAGGCCGCGGGTTCGATCCCCGCACCGAGAGAAATGTTTGTGCGGCCCACAAATATTTATTTCGGGTCTGGGTGTTTGTGACACCGAAAAGTCTCTCGTAGTTTCTAATATCCACGACACAAGACTCGATCCTAGTGTGAGGTCAGGACTATGTATGTGACTGTTGGGTGTTATTGTTATTTTTTTGTTAACTCTTTTCTCATGATCTCCCATCCAGTTATATCCCGTCCTGTCCCATCTCATTGTCACTCGCGGCATGTAATCCAGTCCCATGCTATACCTTTGGGTAAGGTCAGGATGCCTAATCCCGGCATAGTTTTAAAAAACTCACTTTTGTTTACTTACAAATTATCTAAAAAACTTATTAACCATTTTAGTGGTAATCAGTACTCACTAATAAAAACATTTTAGTGAGCCTGTGTAATGAGCTCACCTAGAAAGATCTAGAGACATCATACACAATTTCTTTCATTACATCCCTTTGAGAGGGACAATTCTGACAAGACTGATACATAACTTCGATATGAAATGATCATAGTAGATAAATGTTAGATTAAATTTTTTCTTTATTTTTCAAAAGGGCCCCAAATTCTTGTGTGCCCAGGGCCCCATCATAGGTAAAGACGGCCCTGTAGTTGATAAGCCTGTAAAACGAGCCATAGAATACCTAACATAATGTCCAGTATAGTTATACCTTTATACTGAACATGACAATGCAATACGTCACTCTTCATTAGCAAAGCGTGAGATGTGAGAATGTTATTAATTATGTTAAATGAAATGACATCCGTGTAAATATATCTGTTATTAATACTGTCTAATGATGGATTCATTTTTGATATATTGATATTCTGGCAGGACTTTTTAGTATAGAGGTTTAAAGGAGCAAATGGTTCCTCTGATGGTAACTGATCATCGCCAATCTAAAATACCTATCATATTTAAGGATCGCAATGTGTTTATGCCTTAGAAAAAGTATTGGGGAACAGATCAGATAAAGGTGATAAGATCTCGTAATTTTTAAAAATCTACAAACCTATTATGTTCAGGCATATGGAGTCTAAACATAATGCTAAAATAAAGGTTATTTTGTATTTTTTTAACAAGGGAAAAATTAATTATGTCTCCTTTCCCGTAAGCCCTGGGGGCAGGGGACAGGAAGGGTTTGTCGAGGTCATCGGCCTTTCAGCATGGAGCGCGGGCCATTTTTATTAAAGGTGTATTAATAATATTATCTACATACTTATTTACTATGTTCTATATACATATTTTTATTGCCATGTAGGCTGACGAGCTAGCGGCTCGCCTGATGATAAGCGGCTACCGCTGCTCATTTACCTCCGTAGTGCCAGGGGGCCAGCACAACAAAGTCGCTGCCTACCTCGAGGACAGTACTATCTATAAACCTCGTTTATATATATTTTACAAAAATATCTCCTATATTTATTTAACAAAAATATTAGTGCAAACAATATATGCTAAAGTTATAATAACTCAAATCTATTTGCGATGAGTATGAAAATCGTATTGTGCCAACCTTAACTGTAAGATAAGAGCAAAATAATATTTTCAAGTCGTCATTTGTTTAACATTAAGTGTGCATTCTCCACACGACTCCACGAGTAAGTTAAACATCCGAAATCAGAAGTTAACGAGAAAATAATCGAACAAGTTATTATGGAGTTCTTTGACCTCCAACTTGACTTTCAGAGTCTATAAGCGAGTGCCCTTTTGACACCCCGGCTCTAGTAATTGGGTTAACGGTGTACAAAAATTAATACGCTACACTTTTAAACGAAATTATTCAGCTGGATATTGCTGTTGCTGGGTTGCGAAGCGCCTTTCAAAATGTTCCAAATATGCTTTTTAGAATTGAACTAATTTTGGACGATTATGTGTTTTGTTTTTTGCTAATATTTGGCAAGTTTAATAGGCTATTTTTTATATTAACACCATAAAGTTTATACAAAGTTAGCTAGATGCCGGCTGTGAAACAAGCTACTGCGGCTTCGATTCCCATACCGAGACAAATGTTTGTGTGAACCACAAATATTTGTTTCGGGTCTTTGTGTTTGAGAGACTGAAAAATTCTCGTAGGTTCTGATACCCACTACAAGAGACTCGACTGTAGTATGAGACTGTTGGGTATATTTAATTAATTCACCACATAGTAAGTGCAATTCAAATTAAATAAGACGTGAATAGAAGAGAGTGAAAGAAGAGATTCTATTAACGATCAACACAATTATAGCAGTACTATAAAATTAAACTAACAGAAAAATAGGCAAACCTTTAAAAATATACTAAACATATGACAAGATTTCATTCATCATTTCAAGGCGGGGGCCTTAAAATGGACTAAAACGCCGAAATAAAATGTATGTTACAGAATTATAAATTCTGACTCAATTCCAACATTGACATACATGCACAATATAAAATTTAAATTTTAGTTACCATCTAGACTTCTAGATCTTTCCGATTATTTCACATTAAAAAACCTCGACCACAAACTAAAAAATATCCGATAGACTTAAAAAAAATAATTAAGGTCTTCAACATCACTCACAACACTAAACACTTGCCGATGTGATTTTTAAAGTCTCTCAGAATCACCTCTGTCGCTTGACAACTATCTCTGCTATTATTACATTTGCTAATATTGGACTAAACTTAACGATGTCTCGGCAAGCAGTCATTACGCTGACTAATGCGTATAAATCGTACAGAGGTTTAATTAAAATATTATTGACATAAGTACATAAAATACAAAACGTATAGGCTTCATTAAAATTGTTACTAAATTCTTTTCTATAAATATCGGAGTAAAATGCTTTAATTGACGGGAACTGGGTCACTATTGAAAAAACTATAGAATCGTTTGTATGATATTTAATGAAAGTTTTTTTTCAATTGTCATGATAGAATAACCACAGTCCAACTGATAGTGAGGGTAGTGTATTCACTTTTTATAGCAATGTATGACAAGACTAGAATGCAATTCGATTGTATGCGAAATGACCGCTCATAGACAGTATCATACAAAAAAAATCACCATGAATTACAAAGCAATGCTTGGCATTCCACTGCGGTCGTCATCCTGAGACCTAAGATGTTAAGTCTCAATATGTCCAGTAGTTACTCTGGCTTCAATGTCCTTCAAATCGGAACGCAACAGTGCATTTACCGGTGGTACTTACTTAGGTGGCCTCTCACATATGAGAGATTTACGACCAGAATAAATAGAGTATTAACTCATGAGTGTTGGTTATGATTATTTCTACGCGGGTCAACGCAACTATGAATTCGATGAAACCTGGTATATACATGTTTATTCCGAAATTTGAACCTGTGTGATTCAATAACATTTTTCCCACCATCGTATGGGATTTATTCGAGTAGATATCCAGGTCTGCATATGTGTAAATGGTAAGAAAACTAACAAAGGAAAAACATGGTCTGGTTTTTATTGTTTGTACATGTGACTTCTGTTTCCGTTAAAACAGCGTAAAGTATGCTGGTACAGGGCATTATAAAAACTTTGCACAAACCAGGCGGTGTGATTCAAAACTCCAAAATATAGACTACAAGAACCTTATTATATAACAAACAATTTACTTAATGAATGGCATCAATTTCAATATTTCCATACATCAAAACATTGCTATCAAACAGCTGTAGCTATTATTTGCGTCATTCCAATTTATTTCCAGGTGACTTGCGATATGACATGTCATGTCATATAATGGGAGATAATCAGCGTGACGTCACGACGGGACAGTCATCGAATCAGTCATGTTATTGATCGCCACATCGATATCTGCATAGCGCAGGGCCTTGACACGCGTTCCGGCGTGCTAGGGCTGCCATTTATTAGATACTTAATATGATATTATTATCTAATATTTTGTATAAATACCGGCAATAGCCACACGCATAGCTCTCACCCCATATAAAGATCAATAATGTCTTGTCTAATGTCATGGGGGTTACTCTATACTTCGACACGAAGTTCGAGTGTTCGGACTTTGAACGTCAACATATAATATAAAAGGTTTCCTCTTCTAAAAATCAGTACTATTCTCTATGAAACTTATCATTCACTTCGAACTTAGTCTAAGATTACGAAGGATATGCAGGATACGAACACTTTGTAAAGTATGACGGCAAATACATACAGTTTTACGTGCGTTGTTCGAACATTCGTCTTCGTATATATATGTATATCGATACTAAACTGAAATTATGGTCTCCTAAACATCCGAAGAAACATAATTTAGAATGGCAAATTTGTTTTAGTGCTAGGATTGGATGTGGTACTAGTTGCTTATCATCTAATCTAATCTCTAACATATTATTTATGTACTCTGTATCTGTATCAGCCCATATACGTCCCACTGCAGGGCACGGGCCTACTCTACAATCGAGAGTACGATTGAGAGTGGTTAGGCCATTTATTTATGTACTAATTTTCAGATAATCGATGGGTTTAAATAACACTATTCCCAGCTTCGTTTTTGGTCGCAGTCTTGATATAACCTACATATATATACAGTAGCGCTACTATTTGTATGAACACAAATATCCTATCAAGTGAGAGCAGCTTATTTGTTATTCGATTTTTAATCACAATATTTGTATATCTACCTAACTCATAACAATTATCGCACCTTCTTGTATGTTTGCTGACTTTAATCGCTACGACGAATATTTTTTTTTATTACTATCTACAACTTGTGTCGACATAACCCTGCCCGGAAGGATAGTCGGTATTTGCAAGGCTAAATCTTCGTGGTACTCTAATATCGAATTCGAAAATAAAATATTGGATAAGGTCATGTTTTTTCAACTTCTAATATAACGTATTTTTTTGTAAATATGATTAATTAATAAGCAATTTAAGGACACAATGTATCGATTTCAAGAAAAACTTATTTACGTAGATAGTACATTTTTTAAAGGTCTCACAGCTGGGAATTAAATTGTCTCTTATTGTACATTTATAATTTAGATTTTTTAACCAGATGAGCCAGTGTAGGTTTAACGCAAACTACTTAACTATACAAGGAATATAAAAATTGTGTGTCACGTTTTTTGAGTTCGATAATCTCCTAAACTGAACTGTCTTTAATAAAATTTAGCACACTGCGTAGTTTCAGATCCAATTGCCGAGATGTTTAAATCTCAATGTATATTCGCAATATTTTTTTATTGCAAATTATTTGTTTATTATAAAGACGTTTAAGCTTGAAGCATCAACCACCATAAAATTACCTATCTTTCTATTATTTTTCATTGCCATGTGACGAAATACAACAAATTCAAAAAATGTGTACATTGATTGTGTAATGTCTGGATATGTATGTTTGTATTTATGTAATGTTGTTAATGTCAAATATAATGATGTCCTTTTTTTTCACAACACTTATAAAGTTATTAGGCATAACTTAAGCGAAGCTTTTTGCGGCTATTATCAACTGTGTATTGATAGTCAATCACCACGCACTGTAATGGTCAAGGAAAATATCGCCAGGGAACCTACGTAGGGTTTTTGTAAGGAGTTTCTACGGTATGTAAGTACGCCAACTCCCACTAGGCCAGCATGGTAGACTATATACTATATATATGACTATATGGCCTAACTTCTCTAAATTGTTCTCTCGATTATAGGGGAGGCTCGTGCTTTGCAGTAGGATGTAGTACATGGATATAGTACAGTACAGTACCCCTATGGCTAATCATGATTGTGTCTAATTTTATCCTGTACACTGTACGCTTAAATGAGTGTTTTTACACGCTTTATATTAGCTTCACTTGTATGTTTGTTTGTATGTTTGTTTGTATGTTTGTAACCGACTCCTTAAGACGCGATTTTGACCCACTTTAAACGGACAGATTTCATTCAAATTTTGCACACCTGTCAAAGACCGATGACAATACAATAATTCGATTAAAATATATGATTATCCTGATTAGATTCGCCAGGATTAATTATTTTTATAATTGATGACCATTGCTACTGACCACTAGATGGCGTATAGATGAACATAATTTGCTATTGACTAACAGATGGCGTGATAACGCCAATAATGAATGTTTGCACTATTCATCGCTAGATGGCGTTAACATTGTATTCTTCAAGTGTCAAATGTTACTACTGACCAACAGATGGCGTTATGTTTTTATAAATTATAAATAAATAAATCAAACTAAAAAGTAGAAAATAAATAATAGTTTAAAAAAACTAAAAAACACGCTTTATATAGAAAACCCAACTAAAAAATAGAAAATAAATTTTAATAATATCTTCTTTACAATATTTTGTTCAATCCTCTCACCCCATCTTATCTTAAAGAACGATTTATTTTTCTTCATGACTCACATTTGAGGTCCTTGAGGTCGTCCGAGAATCTTAGGCTGAGAATGCCTGTGCACACCACGACATTTATGGACAAGTCTTTTACTGTCAAAGCAGTTCGATTGTGGAACACGCTTCCTGTTGTGGTGAGACAGGCGCAATCGCTGTCTTCATTCAAGAGGCAAATCAAAGAACATTACCTCTCTCTCTAAATAAACAGATTTTAGTAGATAATATTATTTCCTACTTCTAATTAATTTTAAATTTGTATTTATTATATATTTATATATGTATATGTTTGTAGTATTATATATGTATGTATTTATGCTTTTTATTATGTATGTATGTATGTTATTTTGGTGTATTTTTATGTTTAGATTATATATATAGATAGTATGAGTTTTATCTAGTTTCCTCACTTTTAATTATTTATTTTACACTGCCCTCTCTTTGTCCTTCTTTTAAATCCATCCCATGGTTGTCTGTAAGACATTGCTTTAAGCGATAAGACCGCCATTTGTACTTTTTATATATTTTTTTTGTTTCTGTATGTTGTATTTTTCTTTTTTATGTGTACAATAAAGATTTAAATAAATAAATAAATAAATAAATAATACTTAATTAAGGATAGTGTAAAAAATTAATAAGAAAAAAATATTTTTTATTGTAAAAAAAGCGTGGGGTGCTTTTTAAGATATTATCAAAATGATAATCCTTCTACTTATATCTGTCGATAAAATAATTAAGGTAAAAGCACCAATGCCCGACACTGAACCAATAGATGACACTTTCGAAAAAATATTTTCCAATAAGAAAACTAAATATTTTAATGACATTGCTCCTAATTTTAAAGCCACCTCGTACCATTTATGATACATGCCCAAAAGCTTGTTTGCACTGTCAGAAGTAAATTTCAATTTTTTTGTTAATTGACCACAAACAGTGTGATTTCGCGCCATTATGCACGTAATTCTTAGCGTTTTTCTTAAGGAACTGATTTCCAAACTGTATGATTTTGTCTTATATTATATGACTTTTGGCTATATCGGGTTTCGATATTATGTGGATATTACATTATTGATTTATTTGGACCGTTTCCTTGTTATTTTGGCTTGTTTTTGTATAAATTTTTAGTGATGTCTACTATTAGTTCCAGAAATTGATCAAAATCTAAAAGATGACATGTGTAAACTAGGTAGTTTATTTTATTTATTTATTTAACTTTATTGTACACCTACATTATTATACATATAAATACATACAATATACATACATATATATGTATATACATATACAAAATAGACATAAAATGTAATAAATATATGCATAGTAAATAAATATAAAAAAATGCACAACAAAGTTCAGTGAAAAAGATAGTGTTCCTTGACTAGTGATTTAAATGATGGCAATTTGCGAGCCTGTCTCACGACATCTGGAAGTGAGTTCCACAATCGAACAGCGAGTACGGGGAATGACTTGTCCATAAATGTCATGGTGTGTACGGGTATTCTCAGTTTCAGGTTCTCCGATGACCTCAGGGATCTTTCATGGGAATCATGAAGAAATATAAAACGGTCTTTGAGATAAGAAGGGGCGAGAGGGTTAAATAATATATTATATAAAAGTGAAAGAGTGTGAGCATTCCGACAAAGCCGTATGAGTAACCACTTGAGCTTAAGACGAAACTCAGAAAGATTGTCATATTTGCGTAAATCAAATATGAATCTTATGCAAACATTTTGAGATGCTCAATTTTATATATTTATTTTATTTAATATCTGAGTTTCGTTTGTTGTACACTGGGCTAATTAAAAGAAGACAGTGTCAACTATTAGAGTCTACTAGATGTCCACTACTAGTATGTAACATTAATTTCAGATTACGGTTTGAGCAATTAAAAATGATGAGATGAATAAAGCTCAACTAAGAATGATGAGATGGGAAAAAGAAAATCAATAAGAAAGATAATTAATTAGAAATTGATATACAGGTGAAGAAAATGATAATAATGTAATTTAAAGTCCTTGAAAGAAAGAAGAAGATATTATATATATATTTTGTTACTTAATTAATTCTAAAGCACAATCTGTGCTAAGTTTGATTTTAAATTATATTTTTTTGATAACACATAATATTAAAATGATGTTATAGACATGTCTATTATTAGTGCCAATTGATGTCTATTATTGGGGCATCTGATTTTTTATACATGTCATCTATTAGTGACTATGACAATCCTAAGAATTTTTTTTTTTTTATATAATATAAAGCAATCTTAATTTCATTTTTATGAAATAGTTAAATTCCAAATGTTGCTCTAACAGTAAAAGAAAATGTAACTTTAAATTTTTGAAAAACATTTTTGAATTTTGAGAATTAAGTTTGATTTATCCTTAAATTGTCTACTATTGGTGCTTTTACCTTATATCTATTGAAAACATGCACCCTACGCTTTTTTTACAATAAAAAATATTTTTTTCTTATTAATTTTTTACACTATCCTTAATTCAGTATTATTAAAATTTATTTTCTATTTTTTAGTTGGGTTTTCTATATAAAGCGTGTTTTTTAGTTTTTTTAAACTATTATTTTTATGGCAATGAATGGCGGATTAGAGACCACCGCTCATGGATAGTAGCAAAACCAAACACGATGAATTACAAAGCAATGCTTGACATTGCACTGCGCTCGCCATCCTGGGTTTTAAGATGTTAAAAATCAATATAACAAAGCAATGCTTGGCATTGGACTGCGTTCGCCATCCTGGAACCTAAGTTGTTAAGAATCAATATTTCCAGTAGTTATTCTGGCTACAATTTCCTTCAAATAGCAACACACAGTGCATAGTGCATACTCATGTTCTTTTAAATTAAATATCTTTGTCTTATCTTTATATTTACTCGCTGATGTTACTATAAGAAACTTTCTACCATAATTCGCGGTGGTCTATATCCGACTACATAAATTCACCATCTTAAATACGTGGGCATATTGCTCCAATTATTTCAACCTTAACATATATTTATGTACACATTACGCTACATTGCACATAATTGGTTCTGTAATGTTTCTGCTCGAGTCGTATTGCAGAAATTATTTTTGTCAGGCAATGTTTGTTTGGCAGTTATGTATTATTTTATATTTTAGTGGTAACAACAATTTATATCGTTCATTAAATATATAAAAAAATATTTTTGTAACAAAGCAACGATGTAGAAATATCATTATCAGCGTTTATTTTGTTACAAAAAAGAAATATTTTATGACATTTTAAAACATGGTCACCCTATTCATCTAGTAGCGACGTCAATGGACTTTGAACCGTCAGTTCTAGTGTTTGATTCCCAGATTGGATATTTTACTTCAGCGTTTCACGTTAAAAATCTTATACGTGTTCTACCGGTCTTTGATTTTTGTCAGACATGATAACATGATTTATCGACAGCCTGTGGAAGAGACAATATTGCCTATGCTTTCATGGACAAAGACATGAGTTTGTAAAAAATTGTACATTGGTATCTATTTTATTTTAACTTTTGTTGTACTGAAGTTGCAGTGTCCAGTTTCTCAGTGGGAAATTATCTATGTACTTTTGTTACAATAAGTATGCTTACTATTGGCAGCTATTTGCCTAATGTTCGCGATGTGAGATACATTTACTGTTTGTCTGTCATATATGACCGCCTGGGTAAGTATCACCGCAAAGTCTATTTCTCCCGCCAAACATCAGTATAAACGCACTGTTGTATTCCTGTTTGAAGGACATTGTAGCCAGAGTAATTACCAGTAGATACTCAATATGTCCAGACATATTTCTTTCTTTCTTTATACCGATTCACTCGTCAAAAATGTACACTTATTATGTCACTATACTCAAACACCATATAGACACTATAGCTATAACGTCTGCCATAATGTTCACAGATCACCTTGCAATACGAGGGGAGGTAACAATTTACGAGCAGTGAAAACGATGCCGACAGAGCGTCTTGTGTACATCGACTTTTTATAGGTGACAACATCATACGCGTGCCCCGTTGGGGCTGCCATGTAATGACTAATCGTTGTACACAAAAGTACGGAAATATGATCGGTAAAATAGGTGGGCATCGTATTTTAGTTGTATTGGGAAATATTTTTGAATTTTTACGCCATTACGTTACAATTAGGGAATTAGGTGATCTAGAAGAAAATACAAATTGAATTCGCGAAATAATTTTAATATTACAATTCCCATCCGAGAATCGAACGCGCGTCTTCTGTATCACATACGATTATTCACTAAAACTTCACGAAAGAAAGAAAGACAATCACACAACATAGGGTAAAATGCTAAAAAAAAAAGAAAACATAAAATAGGAGGGAGTTTATGAATGAGGGAATTATTATTTGTTTAATTGATGTCAACAATAGGCTTATTGGTCAATTTACATATAATTGTAAAGGCCCAAAAACATCAGCGAAGTGAAATTAAATCGATTGTAATCGAGAAAGTTTGTTTATTACAATCGATTGAAGGATTTTGGACCGGTTTTCTGCGAAACAGTTTCAGTATTGTTCACGCGATGTCAAATTAATTGTAGAGCAGTTATTACATTGGTATTTGTAATTTGATTGTTGGGTTTATTGAAATTATTGAAGCCAAGCGACGGGAATTAACAAAAGGTCATTAAAAGTTGTATTGCATTCGGTTTGTAAAATTGTTTAAGGAGACCTAATATTAATAAATATTTTATTACATTGTAATAGGCTTGGCTGTAACTTATAGCAAACGAGCAGATGGCATATCTGTGGTAAGTTTCTTTTGTACATATACATACATATATAAACTTACGCCTTTTTCCATAAGGGGTAGGCAGAGTTGCCAGGACACCCACATTTCGCCTTGTATGTTCCGTCCCACGGTGTGATATCGCCGTGATGCCTATCGCCATATCGGGCACAAATTCTACCGGGCATAAAAACTCCGGCCTGATAATGAATAGAAAAATCCAATATCACTTTGATAGACTTGGGATTCAAACCCAAGACCTTAGGCTTTGTAACCGTATCGTAGTACAACTGCGACACCGAGGCAGTCGGCATTAGGCATTAAGAATCAAGTAGATAATTTTACCTAACGAAATGAATTAAAAAAAAGTTGTCAGCCCCTCGCTCCTTGAAGAAAAATACTAGATTAGAATGAATTTTCGTAGCTTACTCTGATAATAACAAAGATGGCGAGAAATCAAGCATTAACATTACACGTGCTTCTCCTTAACATATCACGCCAAAGTTCTGAGAGTTGATGACCACGCCCATTTGTAAAAAAAATTAAGGGCAAGTCTATGATGTTGCTGATGAAAAAGGTTTTCATGGTACATTCCGTTAACCATTTAATTAATGAGGAAAAGAAAAAATACGTATATGTTTAAATATTGTTCTTTACTCATTCCAATTGGCATTATGCGAAAAAGTGGTGATAATACTTAAAACTTTAAATGGTTATAACCCGAAAACGGATAGATATTTTCCACATATATTTTTTTTAATTATAATATTGGTATTATGCCCTTGTATCCAATTTAGCAAGTGCTCCATTCTCCTGCACTCTCGGTATATTTAACTTAAACAATTTTATTCATATTTGGATACTAAATTATGTTTCCAATAATTTCCAGTATCTCGATATGTAGTAAATATAATTTCCACAACAGTTTCATGAAAGATAAATTTTAAAACTGAAAGGTTTTTTCAACCTCCCAACCAATACTTTCACTTTATAATACACTTCTAATAACACGTTCCCACCGATAAACAATCATGTCATAGAAAAAACGCTGGTAAATAAGTCGGTAAGTAAATATTCCGCCGCGTCATCCGGCGTTGTCTACAGTGATGGAAAGTGAACCTTATTGTTGATAGATAAAGTTTAAAGTCTGCATGCTTCTATATCCATGTTGCGATAGGGTTGACAGATTGGCAATTTCAAGCATTCCGATTCCAAACGCGTCGATTTCCTTGATCTTATTTGTAATGGATAAAATATATTTTTAAACGCTGCGTAAGATAGGTGGTTAGTTATAAAAACGTATGTCAGTAACACAATAAATGGGAGCTTTCATAAAAAGTTATTTAACTTAAAAGTAAGATCGTTAAAGTCATTTGGTTCAAAAAATCAATGACTCCGGAAAATGAGATCTATAACTTGAAATCGAAACATTTCTTTGTTACATTGTAAATTATTAAAGTATTTTTTACTATATGCAAAAAGTAACTATTTCTATTAATAATTTTATTTAACATGAAATAGAAAATCAAGATACAAGTCCTTGCGTCTAAGGTATTGCAAAAATATTTTTAAGACAAACTATTATCACTTCATAAATATTGATGTGTTAATTAAATAATTATCTCCCTAATTTTTTAAATAAAATATTACCCGTAGATTCTTAACCCTATACAGCTTCAAACAGACAATCCAACCGGGCGTTGACATCTAGCAACCCTAAGCGGGTAGCGCGTGCGGGGCCGAGGCGATAATAGCTTCCGTGTGATAGCTGAATGGGCCTGACAGACCCCTTTACAAACTAACCGAAGTGAACGATTTTTCACGAGGCCCCGATACACTTTTGTTTCAAAATTCACTCCCAATATTCAGATGGAGGGTTAAGTTTGAATGTTTGAGTTGGTAAATTATTTTGGTATCTAAATGGAATGCTTTTGTGGTCTTGTAATGGATCAAATGAAATGGCTTGAAGGGGTATCCCGGTGTTAAAACGTCCATTGCCATGATAACTTTTAATATTTCTTATTCAACAAAACAACACTTCGTTTTATAAAATGTATAAATTATCACATTCGTATGTATATTGTATAATAATAGACAAATATGCGCTTGCTTGAGCAATTTTGAGATTAATAACTATCACGAAAATTATTATAAACGGCTGTATCTTTTAATTGCGTTGGCTTAGAAGTTTGATTTTTTCGCATCTCGGAAAAGTAGACTTGAGCATTTGATATGAAATTCATCTTGATACCTTTCCGTGATCTTGAGAAAAAGGGCCTTGACAGACAGTCGGACAACTAAGTGATCCTATAAGGGTTCCGTTTTTACCTTCGGGGTACGAAACCCTAAAAACCTTGCAAAAGTACTCCACAGCCAAAACTCATATCTCGAAAAAATTACAACCATTTTAAACCTTAAATTTTATGACGTTGTAACATTTAAACATTCTTTATCTTCACTGGCGTCAGTCCAAGCGTTATAAACGTTCGAAGGCGTTTATAAAACATTTTGCGATATAATAAATACATTTCTATTTAGCTGGAATACTCTCACTAATTACTCGGCCTCATTTCTCGATGGAATATGCACGTCCTGGTTTTCACAGGGAATTCTACTGCATAGCCAGGTGCGGGCCTCATTATAATGTTTTTAACACCCTGTTAGGTTTAGTTAAATTATTTTATTTTTAAATATGGATTTGGTATTTATTTTCTTGAACAAGGTAACTAAACACGGTTATCACTGGTATATAGGTAGAATTTTTGATTATTTTAATTTGTTTTGTTGAAATATTTGTCAAACAAATTATTTTAGAAACTAAATTGTATATTAGCGCCTTATTATATCTAGTAATTGCGACTAAGTCTAATCTGCTAAGTTATCTATAAGTATAATAGACAGTATTTGAGAAAATAGATTTAGCGATAGAACTTAGAATAAAGCTACATAAAATAGTATGTAAAAATTATATCTCTTTTACGATATTCACCAATCATTATTTTCTAAATCGTCGAACTGAATTTAATTCATAAAAGTGCGTCATCTGCCAATTCCTATTTCAAAGTGGCACGTAAAATAGAATACGGGCATAACTGCTGACACAATGGCCACGCAGAGATACAATGCACTCGCCGTGAATGGTTCGCAGAGAAATTATTACATGGTAGTAAAGATTGATCATTTATATCTTGGCACTGTTAGCATGTGTGTATTGATAGTAAATCACCACGCACCATAACGACGAAGGAAAATATCGCGAGGAAACCTGCATACCATAGAGATTAAAAAATCTATGGTATGTAAATCCGCCAACCCGCGCTAGGCCAGCGTGGTGGACTATACGGATATAATCGTACTCTCGATTGTAGAGGAGGTCTGTGCCCTGCAGTGGGAACTATATATGGTCTAATACAATACAATACTGTTAACAGGTCGGCGTTGAAGCATTGAAGGAAACGTGGTTGATTTGTAGACGCCATAACGCTTGATCGCGTAAATTAAACTCGATACATTTCCGGAATGTTTTAAGTTAATAAATGGTGTTGATAAAGTTTGTAGGACGTAGTAATTATAAAGAGTTAATTGCATTTTGAAGTACCGAAAGTTGAGATAAATTTAATTACAACATTTCATCAACCTGTAAAGTATTGTACACATTTTATGTTCAAAAGTATGAAGAATCAGAATGTTTTACAATATTAGCGAGAACATGAACTATACAAGAAGGAAGCCATCTCCATAGAACAACTTCTACTAACAAGAACATGCAGACATACCCATGAAGCAGGTGGATATCTCGGAAACGGTGCGATCGTCTTCGTGGCGACATTGCTCGGCAGTTCGTGCTTGATCCCTCTCTTTATGCGCTGTTTTCTTCTCTCCCTCGATTTTGCTCTTAGCATAAGAGCTGCCTGCATACTTGCCAGGTTTGTGGCCGTTTGTGAGCGCGAGCAGAAGACTCAGGCGAGGCCAACAAGCACGACGCTCGTGCCAGTCCAAATCACCCACTTCACAGTCAAATGTCACTTATGGCGTATCGCGTTTACTATCACCTACCCTACTAGACTAGCGTAAATACTTGAAAGACTATATACAACAAACACCGATATCACTCATACGTTAGTTCCATCACAGAATTTATTACTTTCGATTGAACTCTTACGGTTTAGAATATCGAGATAGGCACAAGAAAGGCGCGAGAACTATATTAAATATTAAAACTAATTGAACTTTGATCGAAGTGGTCGTCAACTTAGCCTAAGATATGTTTGGTGAGAGAATTATGGAAGCGAGCGCTATTTGGCGTTTTATAATTGAATGTATGTTATTTGTATTTATGTGGAATGTTTGTTATAGACGTCCGACACTCATGTTTCGTTCCTTTCGTCGAGGCGCAATCTTTGTATCTTCGACACCTGCCATCTGTTGCTACACTTTGCCAGGGGCTGTTTCATGGCCGGCCCACTATTGACACTTCACTAAACAACACTTTCACGGAACACATATTATTGCTGGATTCTAACAAAACGTATCATTCACGCAATGGAAGGCAACAAAGATTACCCGTTGACAACAGCGGAATCAAAACAAACGATATCAAGTTGCATTGTCTCACATGCTTACAACTAGCTAACTAAACATTGAATACGTACCAACGGCTGAGGCTACAGAACGGCAACGTCTACACACGCACGCGTCAAAACAATTGATGTCATGGATGCATGCTTACAGTTTACACTACACACATCGAGACAACACCACAGGCATATACCTCGACGACATCGCATGGCGATGGCGGGTCGGATAGAGGAGCGGAGAGGGGGCGCGACGGCGGGGGGGCGAGGAGGCGCGACTCCCAGTGCTGGCAGGAGTAGGCGCGGACGCCTGTGGGCGCCGGGTGCAGCGGGCTGCGCGGGCGCGGGCTCGGCGGCGCGGGCTGGCGGCCGTGCTGGCGCGCCTGCGCACGATACATACACTCTGAGGTATACATACTAAAATATTAAACTACATCATCTAAGCTCTTCGAGAAATTATGTCTACAACTATGTGTGGTAAACAACAACATGAACATACCAAATTCGCCAGATAAAGTAGCTAGTTAGAATTTTTTACTTTCAATTTTATTTGCCATTAAAATATTGTATTTTAATTATCATTATAGGTTTAATAAATATTTTGTCGAACAAGCGTTAATTGCCAATATGTAATATTTCTAGACAAACAAGCTGTTAATTGTCATAATCCTTCAGTGCCTAATAAAATATAAACATAGCAAAAGCCTCACCTTACGGCCCGCGAGCGACGCGCCGCCCGCCGCCGCGTACATACACCGCCGCCGGGCGCCGCTCACCTAGCGCGGCGCATCTAGCGGCAGCCGCACGCGCAGCCGCTCGCGCCGGGGGACGCGCCGCCCGGCTCGCCGCGCCGCATCCGGCCCTTACTCACGCACACCTACAACATGCGCACTGTCAACACAACACTCATTATGATCCATTTACACGCTTGGCCAACCTCGGCCAGCCTCCATCAACGCAACGAGTAAACGGGGTATTTGGCTCGCCTGGCTTCGGCTTATCGTCGTTGATAGCTTGGAGTTGTTGACGTTGGCCCAGACTCAGCCAACGTGTAAATCTACCATTATATCTGCTGCAACAATCTATACTAATATACTGGGTGGAATCGCTTATCGTCACGAAAAAAATTGTGCATGGCAAGTACATGATTTAGAACACTTTGGCATACTTATTTTAATTTTTTTATGTTTTTGTTTATGTAGTGTAAAATTAATTTACCACTACTACTTACTAATTTAGAATAAGTTATTCATAAAACAACGTTGTTTAGAGAAAGATGACATAAATGAAAAAAATCTTCATAAATACACATAATTGTTACCCTACTTTATACAATATTAATTCGAGTAGAAACTTCTAAATCTAAGTAATAAAATCCTTTGATCGCGCCGCCCTCACCGCTTCGCCGCCGCAAGCGCAAGTACAAAGCGTGCCGCCGCGCCGCGCCGCCCGCTCCCGCACCGCCGACACCTTCCAGGGATCTTACTACTTCCTCAGTCGAGCGAAATTCGGTACCGAGTGACGTTGTATGAAATTATTTTGGTTATTGGTTAGTTTCTTGCGGTCAAAATGAGTGATTACACGAACAGTGAGTATGTGACAATAATGACATGCTATGTTCGATCCAATGAAAACTTGGGTCATGCAAGAAGGATGTATGCAGATCCAGAACATCTGCAGTCTTTGCGTAGGAATGGCATCATGAATGATGAATCCACGAGTTCCCAGCACAAGAACTATTTTAACGACTTATCCGGGGCTACTCGATAATGGTAAGTTCAGACTTCCTAATCATGCAAGAATCCGTGACCTTCGACAGCGAAGTCGTCCATTCTCGACTTTATTAAAACGTTTAAATAAAAACATATGCAGCTTTTTCTAAGGTAGCAGGTACGTTATGAAAATAATAATGTAAATCTTAACAACTTAGCAAAAACTACATTTACTTAAATGATCCTACACACTAAAATTCTAAATAAATCAAAATGTTATATGGTAATATTTAGAGTAATAATACCGATAAATAGGAGCAAAGTAAGTTCAAGGTCGATGCGCGACAGTCAGCTGTTGTGTGGCGTGATCCATACACTCGCGCGCCTGAGTATTGAAATGTCGTTGCACTTTTAAGTGTAGGGTGATTTAGATAATATGTGTTTTGGGGACATCTTGTACTGATGTTGTTTATGGGGTAGTTTGTAGTTTTTAATGATAAATCTCGTATATAACGTTAATGTCACATACACAATACACTATTAAATTTTCCGGACGATAAGCGATTCCACCCAGTATAAGGTTGAAGAGTTTGTTTGTTTGTTACCTCTAATCTTAGGAACTACTAGTTCGAATTGAAAAGTTATTTTTGTGTTGAATAGGTTATTTATTGAGGAGTGCTATAGGCTATATATCATCACGCTATGACCTATAGGAGGGAAGGTCTGAAGAATCTAGCAAATACGAGGAAATTTTATTTGGTCCGATTGGTTGATATCCTAAATTTATAGTCGGAATTTAACACGCACCCGGGTGGAGCCGGGCCGGTCTGCTAGTCAATTATAAAGGATATTATGCAACTGGCCTTTACTAAAGCGGGCATACAACATAACCATTGTCAAATATAACGCTTTTCATCTACAATAATATTGAACAGTGTACATTCTCCCTTATGCATACCTACAATACCACCCTGTAAGTTCAGGTGATGACCCTGAGATGTGTTGATGTACGGTAACACTTATAATTAACTCTATAGATATTTTTTTTTCAATTCAGAGCAGGGTATATTATATAAATATGGAATAGACTTGTATAAACGATGTAATGAAACAACGTTGCATATGTCACTGATATTGTTACTTTGTTAGTATCACGTAGGGCAATGACATAATATAGGTATTAGCTAATTGGCGCATAGTTCTACAAGTACCTTGCGAGAAGTGGATTAGGTAGTGTTAGAGTATCCTCTATAATTTATTTCATACAGTGTGTTAGGTTAGTCGAATTATCTATTTCAGAAAGTTACTCAGTATTCGATTCCTATCCCAAATATATATTTATTGTATAACCTCATTCATTCAGGTGTTCATCATAATCATATCAGCCACAGGAAGTCCACTGCTGAACATAAGCCTCCTCCAAGGATCTCCACATCGACCTGTTGGAAGTGGCCTGCATCCAGCGACTTCCTGTAAACTTAATCAGGATTAAAATAAATCAAATAGTTGGTGTGATAATATTTTTTTATAACAAATGTCCCTGACACAAAATGGACATACAAACTTCACAAAGCAGACAAAAATCCACTCCCTCTAAACGCATCGAACAAGCCTGAAAGTTAAAGTAGTGTTCGCAAGTGATCTAAAGTCCACGTAAGTGTGTGAAGTGTAATTCAAACTAACCAAATTAAAACTATCTCTGCGTTAGAACTACCATATAAGTTTAATGGAATAAACAATCGAAGTGGGGCCAGGAGCTGCTAACTTTATACGCTTCATTGTCATTATGCACGTTTAATGTGTTATTTTCTGGTACGTTCTCGACCTAATGGATGTTGGAGACTGTCCTCACATGTCTGCAAATCCTGTAAGCCAGTATCAACAGTGGCACGCATTGTAATGACACTGAGAATTGAAGCACCGCGAGTCTCCGGGAATGCCTTACTTGGTGCATAATGGAGGTGAAATGAGGAGAGGAAGAAATTTAATGGAGATTATGGGAAAACGCTGGAGGAAGGTTTGCTAATAAGTCGCTCTAGAAGTCTTCGGGAAAGGTCTATTATCGTAAGAGGGTTTTCTGTTGTCGACGAAACTGATAAAGTGTTGTCGTGCATATAGTATTTTCAGGTAATAAGAGGCATATAGTTCTTTTCCTTAGAGAATATAATATATGAGAGGCATGAGGTGGTCTGCAGGAGAAGAAAAGTTTTCAAACTAACTCCAGGGATTCAAGTTGAAAAGGCAGAAGGTGACTAGTAGTGACTAGTAGTAGTCCAGCAAATGCTCGATCTAGCTGAAAAGTTCACAAGGGGAGGCTACGCGGCGAAAAGCTCATTTTAAAATCATCATGAAGTTAGGTTTTCTTTAGCAGTTGGTTTCTTATTGAACCACTACCCTCTATTTTTACTTAATGTCTTTGCAATTCATCCAAAGAATGTCTTTGCACTTCATCCAAAGATTGTCTGGAAAAGATCGCCACCGTTAGCGAGAAGACTGCCGCTTGTACTAATGATAATTTATATTTAAGCGTGTTTCTATATATTTTTTGTCATATATTTTGATGGTGTATCATAAAGTATTAAATAATAATAGTGGTATTAAATAATAATGGATGTCCTTATAAACAATTCTAAAAATTCCTGCACGCAAGACGCGTCCAACAATTAATAGTCGATATCCTTAGGTAAATGGGTTCAGCGGTAGACTTCCTGTAGCAAAGAACATTATTTTCAATTATCCCCTACATCCATAGCACTATGACGAAAGACTAATCACACGCCGTAACAAATAAATACCGCTGAAATATAGGCCACTCGTTGCTGAATTATAAATGTATTTTTTAAGTGGTACAGCGGTGTTGGAACAAATTTTGATTTCAGAATGAATGAGTCGTTCAGCTGTCAGTACTACGCGTCACAAACCCGGTGTGAATTAACTTTTGCAGTCGCATTTCATTGGGTCAGTGAGATTGTCGAATATTTTTTTAATGAATGGAAGTGTGGTGTCTTTTTGTGAGAATTTGTTATTGTGTTTGTCTTGGTTTCAGGGGAGAAGTCTTATTTGTATAAATTATCATATCACCGACCGGTAATGGAACAATCTAGTTGAGAGCGTTGATTAGTAATTCATTCGAACCCGCGACCTCGCGTTTCGCAACCGACGTCTAACCAACTACGCTACGAAGGCTGTCAAAATCCTACAATACTAAAATTACAAACTTATACTAAAATAATCAGTTAAAAAAACAATATTTTAAAAATACACGTCTGTATCTGTATCTGTATCAGCCCATATACGTCCCACTGCAGGGCACGGGCCTACTCTACAATCGAAAGTACGATTGAGAGTGGTTAGGCCATATAGTCCACCACGCTGGCCTAGTGCGGGTTGGCGGACTTACAAACCATAGAAATTCTTATGAACCGCTATGGTATGCAGGTTTCCTCACGATGTTTTCCTTCACCGTTTTAGTGCATGGTGATTGACCATCAATACACACATGACTCCGAAAAGTCAGAGGTGTGCCCTGGGATGCGTGAAGTGCGTGGTGGCCTGTTGGTAAACGGACCAGACGCGGCTGCCAACATGTTCACGGTGGTCGCGGGTTCAAAAAAATACACGTAATAAAGTTAAAAATGTTTTTAATGGAAACTAAAGGTAGTAATTAGTTTTGTGTGCAGAGTATTATAGTTCTGATCTGAACAATGCTTGCTTAAACAACTAACAATAAAATCTAGAATTACTTAGCTATTTTCATTTTCTTATTTATGGTAATATTGTTTGTTTTTGAGACAGTATACATTTCACAAATAACACGTTTTAATTATTTTCCTATTTCGCTTAGTATTATTACGACGTAAAAAGGTTTCGGCTAGGTGGAGAGATACTCTGCTAATTTTTGTAAAGGTGCGATAAAACAACGCTACCCATGAAAAGAAATACACAGAGAAACTTTTATATTTTTAGTTATTACATAGGCGGTATAAGCTTTTAGAACTTGGTGGTCGTAAAAGAGTAAAAGAAGTAACTAAGGATCACTTATGAAATCTGACAAAAACATGTAATTTTCTTTACTAATTTTTCTTCTCCACCTCTGCGTTTACGGGTTAAATTTAGTAATAAGACATAGTCCATATCTTTATTAAGTCTCCTGCTGTTTTAACAAATTTCATTATAATCTAATAAGAAACAAAAAAAAACTGTATTTTTTAATTTCAGATATTGGCAAGAATTAAAATCCAACCATTGGATTTTACATATACTCGTATTTAGAGAATATACAAAGTCGGCATGAAAAACCAATAATAGAAAACACAATATCAATGTCGTTTTAAGAAAAATATTTAAAATATATTATGAAACGCACGAAGCACGTGTGCAGCTCCTAGCCAACAATTAGTTGTTGCGCCGTGCCTCGCAAACTACCGCCAATCTAAATTAATGACGAACTAGCTAGAGTTTACAGAATCTTGCACAATACCTCGGGGATCATTGCTAATTTAACGTTGCATGTACGCGTGACGGGATATCGATATTGTTACATGATTAATAATTGTTACAAGCTACAAATTACTATCTATTAATTAATAATATTCATTTGATTATGTGGATTTCCTTGGGGCCTATATTCAGCTGTAGAGTTATTGTTCCAGAATATACACATATACTTAAACGACTGACTTCAATCCTATACGGTAAATATCATTCCAATATCTACCACACCAACCTAATGCCATTCAAAAACTTCACATCTTCGGAATTTTTGTGGAAAACTCTCTTTGGTCAAAATTTTTCTTGCGACATTTTCCCATGCCACGAAATTTTCTAAATAGCCCGGTTATGTAAAACAACAAATTTATTTTAAACACAATTATTTGATATAATGTGGGAACATAAATAAGGAATTATTATCCCTATTAAATTAGAATATCTTAGGCCAAGTTGTGATTAAAAACAATTTAATATATTGGATATTTGGCACTGGTTTGCACTATTCATCAGTTTGCTGAACCGCGGCGGGGAGTGAGGTTGGCTAAAGCTCAAGCCCCATAATGGGAAATAAAGCATGTATTTTCCAGAATATTGTACGTACTTGCAAAAGCCGCTTATGATATAGTACGGTATGGAGAAAATATATGCACAATATTTTGTTTTAAGTTCTTTGCATATTATAATCTCTATCATGTGTGGGAATTGCTCAACTAAATAACTTAAATTAGTTTTTTCCCATTTGTTTAATTAAATCCTAAGCTAAATACAGCTTTGAATTGTTATTTTTATTGAATAATTTATCAGTAGGAAAAAGTTTTTTTGTGTTTTATTTAAGCCTGACTAATGAATTGATTTCATTTCCAATATTCTCGTTGACAAAAAGCATGTTAAATTTTTAGCATAGGATCTAGTAATAAAATACAATACAGTGCTTTTAGCTAGCCTCATAACTCTTTATAATTAAACAAAACTTACTCAAAAACATTTTATTTTCTAACCATTCTGCTGCGTTTTAAAACGCAACTTCCACAAGCTCGCTCCTCGATCCACGCTCCTCGACCTTTTGACATTTCCCAATCGAACCGAACGCGATCACGATGATTTTTATATAAGCGTCATTACCTCTGAAGTGGCGTGTTTGTGAAAAAAACACAGAATCGCAAATGCACTGGAAATTGCTGGAGGAAAACAAATTAGCGAGTTCTGAATCAACATTTACATTACTTTAGACTACATAGAGCTGTAATGAGGGCATCGCAGCTCAGTTGCAAGTGGGTTAAGCGCGTTCAACGTACCTAAGTAAAGTTGCCTGAGGTTGAGAATTGGATCCAACAGCCTGAGGCGGTTTGAGAATAAAGCCAAGGTATTCAATGCCCGTTCTGAAAGGCGAGTGATTGTTCGGACCTATACTGAACCCGAAATGAACGGCATTGTGACCTCGTTATTCGGGTTGTTAGTGATCTGGGTACTGTTGCTTCTGTTTTGCCTGTTGGTTCGTTTAGTCATGGCGGAACGATTTCGACCCTCAAAAGGAAGAATTGACTCAAACAAATGAACAGAAAAATTCCCATCAAACAAGTGTTACGAATTAAGTGATTTTCATCTACTGTGTGCCGGTATGTTATTGTTTAGTTTTGGTATTTATAAACTTATCAAATAGCGAGATATTTTTTAACAAATATATTTTGTTCAAAAACGTGAAAAAAAGGAAGAAAATACATTATAATATTGAATACATTACAACAGTAATATTAATTAGAAATGATGCAAGAGCGTGCCGCTATAAAATAAATTACATTCCATGCCGAAACTAGTGTCAATCAAAAATACGTTTACGATTAAAATTTTCAAACAATATTTTATTTACGTAGCATTCACGTCTAAGGATATGATTATTTATTATACTCATAAAAAGTTTGTAATCATAGGGTAATATTTATATTTAAAGTATTTTATTATAGGTTAAGTTTATAGTGAACAAAATTAAGTTCTATTATTTTTTCTTAAAATGAAAGAAAAGAATTAAAAAGTAGTTGGCTAAGCTATGGCTTGTAAAAATGTCAACGAACCGACTCGATTTGAGTACCTCTTGGGCATACAAACAAAAAAACATAAACAGGTATACATACCTTTCGATTCGTGTTAAAATAAGCGGTAAACTAATGGGGTTTTTGTTTATACTGATCTCGGGATTACTCGCTCGATGAGTGCGAATTAATAGCCGGGATCAATTTTAATGGAAACCAATCTACACATTATTTTTTGCTCTTATTTTTTGTTTTTTTAATGTATTTATTGCACTGAATGGAGACGAGCATAACGTTTGCCTGATGGTAAGCGATACGACCGCTTATAAACAGTAGTAAAACCAAACAAAACTTTGACTTACAAAGCAATGCTTGGCATTCCTTTGCGCTCGTCATGCTGAGATATAAGATGTTAAGTCTCAAAATATCCAGTAGTAACTCTGGCTACCAAGTTCCCTCAATCCAAAACACAACAGCGCATTTACACTGCTGTTTGGCGGAAGAAATAGACATTGCTACCTATCCAGGTGACCTCTCACATATGAGAGACCTACCACCAGTAAAATATCTTAAATCAACATTGAATGGATCCTTAATTTAGGACGGTGGGTAAAAATATGATAGACATTCTTTTACAATATTTGTGGAAGTAGTTTTTAAATGTAGCAGGTGTGAAAGTCTAGAAGGGAGAGTAGAAAAAAGGTTAAACAAAAAGTTTAAGTTTTAAAAGTTTGTTTATACCGAACAACTTAGGTGATAAAATTATAAGGTAAAATAGAGGGAACATTGCACATAGTACCTATTTTATATTTTATCTCATGACCTTGTTATCATCATCTTCAGCCCATCGTCTCCAACCGCTACCAGCAATCTTTCAAATATTATCACTCCACCCACCCCAGCTGGTTCGAAGGCGTTCTATACTACGCTTGGCGAAGTGTGGTATCCTTTAGATAACACGTCATGACAAAATACTTTCCACATGACCTTCAACATTGAATAACTATTTTAAGGAAAAATCGTTTAAAATTACTTTTTGGTAAAGCAGAAATATTTTTTCCTTCGATCCAAACTTAATATACGGAACACAATATCACGTATTACCATAACATTATGCGCCTAAAAGACTCAGTAACGGATAATAAAAGATAAGGAAGCATAAACGGCGACAAGACGAAATTGCGTAAGTCTCAATAAGTGAAGCAATTTTAATATTACTTTTATGTTTAGGAACAGGAATGGAATTCAGAATTGTTTTATAGCAACATTCTGAGGTCGGCAAAAGTTCAAAGAACGTTTAGATCGACCGATAACAAAGAAATATCGTGCAGCTACGAAGCCGCTGAAACCACGAGTATAAATTAAAATTAAAGAAAATTGAGGCTGTATGTATTAGTCATTACGTGTGATGGTATGATAGAAATGTTATTAATGTTAATTGGGTTTTAACAAGACTCTTTTGTAATTAGCTGAAAGTGTAACATTGCTAGAATTGTTCAACTTTCTAACTTAAAACGTATTTATCGTATTTCGTTGATATACAATTTAAATTTTTAAACAAATTAGTCAGTCTATAGATTGTCTGTAAGCAAAAGTATCGTTTACATGTATCAATATAAAGATATATAATAGATCGGGTAAATAAGCTCATATTGCTGTTGCCACGCCAATAAAATAGCTAAACAGAATTTGCGCGGCGTAGCACAATCGTAGCAGTGCTACGGTGCTACTGTTGCTACGGGCTACACAATGGCTGTCTGTTGAGCCGTAGATTGTTATTGAGGCCGTTACGATTGTAGATACTAGTATTTATGTTTATGGGAGGTACTGTAATGTTCCAAAGTAGATTCTTGTTTCATAATACGGTGGAACGAAGCAAAAAATATGCCAATATATACAAACACTATGTTTCATTATTTGTTTCCGATATTTGTGTGATTTGAATTGAGTTTCTTTGTAATATATATGGTATATGTGGTCGTATGCACGTTATATGAACTACACATGCGAGGTCCGGTATTCAATTTCTTGGATGGACTCGTATGAATTTTTCTGGTAGATTTTTCTTGTTACAAGTGCTATTATTGTAAATACCAAGAATTATTTTTGAAAGCGACATCTAGTGTTTTTTTCTAAATGTGAAGACATATAATTAACTGCTTATTATTATAGGTACCATTTAGAAAAACGATTAAAACATCAAATGAACCTTACTAATTTTTCGCTTTACGAGTTCGTTTACAACTTCCACTACTAACTAAAAAGTTTGCTGGTACTGCAGTGCCATTTAGCTGTGGAATAGTTTTCCGCTCTAAGTGTTCGCTCCCTACAGCACGGAGAGGAAAGAACCGTGAATAAGTATGCTGAAGAATATAATGCTAGCGCAGAGATGCTTATTGTTGTAAGTTCTTAGATCGTGATTTATGGGTTGTATATTTTTTTCCACATATATAAAAATAAACTCACGCATTTTTCCAAGAAGTGGAAGGCACAGGTGCGACCAGGACACCCACGTTTTGCCTTGTATTCTCGGTCCCAAGATGTGAAAGGGCAAGCCTACCGCCATATCAAGCACAATTTTTGGACACCGTTTTTATTTTTCATTATCATTTTTAGCCTAATGAAAAAGAAAACAATTTAATTTTGTCCAACCCGGGATTCGAGCCTGAGACTTAAGCTTTGCAATCATACCGTAGTACAACTGCGCCTGCTTTTTTATAACCTTATAATAATGCGGGGTTATAAAGTTGTAAACAGATTTACAAAATAATCAATAATATTGTATAAAAATAATTATGTGACGACTGTGAGGACTAGGAGTAACATTATTATCGATAACTTTCCTTTTTAAAATAAACTGTATGTAATAATTTAATTAGTTTAAAAGGTATTAAGCAAAAAAAAATATTACAATAACGTTGACATATTTGCCTCGACTGCCTCGGTGGCGTAGTTGTACTACGGTACGCTTACAAAGCTGAGGTCTCGGGTTCGAATCCCGGGTTGGGCAAAGTGGTATTGGATTTTTCTATTCATTATCAGCCCAGAGTCAGGTATTTGTGCCCGATATGGCGATAGGCTCGCCACCTATCACATTGTGGGACGGAACATACAAGGCGAAATGTGGGTGCCCTGGCACCTCTGCCTACCGCTTCTGGGAAAAAGGGGTGAGTTTATGAATGTATGTTGACATATTTAATCGTTTTACATTACGTGACAAACAATCCAACACAAAAGCAAATATTTGACTGAATTTTAAACCATAATTTTAAAGTGAAGGCTGATGAATTCCAACCCAAATGTTTCTTTAACTAACTAAACTAAATGTAAAGGAGAATGCCCATATTACTATGAAACTAAGTATCGGTGCGAAGATTTTTGTGCCTCGATGGGACCTACTTTTTTGTATAGGGAATATTTTTTCAATAAATATAAACATAATTGCGACCCAGGCCCGGAGTTCTTGAAGAAATGAATGTGAAGTTTAATAAAAATACTTTTTTGTCTTCGGTTCTGTGAACAAAAACTTAAATGTGATGATAATTACTTTATTTTACAGCGTCCGTGTCGCAGTTGGTTAGACGCCGCCTATGAAACGAGAGGCCGCGGGTTCGATCCCCGCACCGAGAGAAATGTTTGTGCGGACCACAAATATTTCTATCGGGTCTGGGTGTTTGTGAGACTGAAAAGTCTCTCGTAGTTTCTGATACCCACGACACAAGACTCGATCTTAGTGTGGGGTCAGGACTATGTATGTGACTGTTAGGTGTTATTTTATTTATTTATTTTATAAGAATCTGGTGCCCAGGATAAAACTAGAAAAAGTTGAAGGATAAACCATAGCAAATTCTATAATGCATTTTAAGCGATATCAGTATATGAACTATATTTTTAACGATACCATGAATCGACATTCTCCTTTGGAATGGAAACTATTTTTAGTTATTCTCGTGCTATTTTGAAATAAGTGTAAATTATTTTTTCTCGTAAAACAATCCCAATTTACATAAATATTTGAAAACAAATTTAAAAATATAAAAACCGGCTGAATTCGCATAACGACCTAGGCTGTTATTTGCAAATAATTTTGAATTTTAAAACTACGAGAAACTTGACTGTAATACCTGGTCTCGTTACAAATAATTGCATATCTTACAAACTTTTGTGCTGCCGCTGGAATTACAAACAGCGCTGTGAATGCCCCGGCAAGCTGCTCTACCGACTCTACCGACTCTCGCATAGCCACAATGTAGAGCATAAATTATATACTTTATTCGAATGAATTTTTAATAAATAAACGTCGGAGTTTGTCGCGTTTGCCTTTCATAGCGATCGCAACGCGGAACAATAACGACTCTACATGTCCCTATTGTTAAACTTTAAGTGTGTTTTGCTTCCATTTTAAATCATGTGTTCAAAAGTTGATAAAAGTAAAATCTGATGTTGAAAATTTAATGTTGGGAAAATTGTACATACATAAACTCACGCCTTCCTCTCAGAAGGGGTTGGCAGAGGCGCTACCGGGAAACCCACTTTTTTTTTTTGTATGCTCCGTCCCACGATATGATATGGGATGAGCCTATTGGCAAAAAATTCTAACTCTGGACTGATAATAAATAGAAAAATCCAATATCACTTTGCCCAACTCGGAATTTGAACCCAAAACTTTAGCTTTGTAACCATCCCGCAGCACAACTACGCCACCGAAGCCATGGAAAATTATTATTTCTATAAGTTACACACAAAATATTTACATTTCTTAAGATATATTTATAATTTAAAATAACCAATACACAAAATTAACTAAAACCTGCATAATCACTCTTATAGTATACTGTAATAAAATATTGGAGGCACAGATTAGCAAGGGCTACCGAGGGCCGGGCGAATGCGTGACCGCAGAAATAGGTTAAACGGCTAAACGGGTCCGGTGACGTCACTCGCCTGTGGACATCTGCTTTATAGACGTCAATTTGACGGCAACAACACAGTATTTTGTGTCGCGTTTATTTTGGTATGCGGGTAGAAAGATCAAGGCTAGGGTTTATGTTTTAATGTCTGGCAAAAGGTGGAAATGTAGTGGGAAGGATAGATGGTATTCAGTGTGATTTGTTTGATATTTGTTTTAGTTGAATATTGAGCACAACTTATGAATAAAATACAAATAATAAGAATTTTTTAAATAACTAATTCTTTTTTATTTTAAAAATTTGAAGTCTTTTCTCAAAGATACACTGCTTTGAGTAACAAAAAATACGTACATATCTGTGAAAAGTCAAAACAGACGCACTTATTCAGAAATTACTAGGCTCTGAGTTCTGAGTATTTACAACAATTTTAAAATTTTCCGAAAAAATCCTATCTATTAAAATATTTCTAAAACAAAAAATAAGATTAAATTATAAAATGTTCAAAAGAAAATGAAATATTTGATACTAACGCTATATTTAACTCCCTTTTTTATTCCAGCAGCTCATAAAGAGCATACATAAAGCTTGTGGCTTTGTAAGAATATCGTTGAGAAATTGGTTAAAAGACTTAAAAAAGTACAAGAAGGCTTCATTCATTCGAGAGACAAAAGAAGGTTAAGCGGTATCGTGTGACGTCACGCCTGCCGCCTTTGAACATCTGCCTTTACAAACGGGAATTTGACGAGTCATATTTTTGCATTATGTCAGTGACTTTTATATGACAACGAAATGCAGTATTTACTAATCGTCTACCATTTTCTGGCAACTTTGAGATAAACTGTATCAGCCCATATACGTCCTACTACAGGACACGAGCCTACTCTACAATCGACAGTACGACTGAGAGTGGTTAGGCCATATAGTCCACCACGCTGACCTAGTGCGGGTTGGCGAACTTACATACCATAGAAATTCTTATAAACTGCTATGGTATACAGGTTTCCTCACGATATTTTCCTTCACCGTTTTAGTGCGTGGTGATTGACTATCAATACACACATGACTCCGAAAAGTCAGAGGTGTGCCCTGGGATTTGAACCCGCGACCACCGTGAACATGTTGACAGCCGCGTCTGGTCCGTTTACCAACAGGCCACCACGCACTTCAAGCCACCACATACTTTAAGGGGTAATACAATGTGAATATACGAGTTTTAAACACGTACATATATTTACTCCTCAAATAGCGAAACATACCTAATATTACCAGACTATATAGTACCAAATTCATATTTATTTGAACTCACATTCTTAATATAACATTTTATTTCTTTGGGCCTGTTAATATAAGATAAAGTACTAGTATATTTTTTGCCTCTATCTATCGTCAAGTTTTATTAACTCTTATGACTCTGAAATCAGAGGGCGCGGTGCAACTCAAGGTGAATGTTTGTGTAACCTACAAGTGTTTATTTTGTCGTTTCACGTACTGAGACCGAAAACTGCCTTGTGATACAAGATTTGACAGCCTCCGTGGCGCAGTTGGTTAGACGCCGCCTGTGAAACGAGAGGCCGCGGGTTTGATTCCCGCACCGAGAGAAATGTTTGTGTGGCCCACAAATATTTCTTCCGGGTCTGGGTGTTTGCGAGACCGAAAAGTCTCTCGTAGTTCCTGATACCCACGACACAAGACTCGATCTTAGTGTGGGGTCAGGACTATGTATGTGACTGTTGGGTGTTATTTATTTATTTACATCACGTAGAGTCAGGTTTTAGTGTTTTTTTATATATTTTCTTAATGGCAGCCGTCGTGGCGTAATTGGTACGATACCGACTGCGAAACGAAAGGCTGCGAGTTCGATCCCCGAAATGAGACAAATGTTTGTGTGGCCCACCAAATATACTTATTTCGAGTCTGGATGTTTGCGATCCTAAAAAGTCTGTTGTAGTATCAGATACCATCGACACAAGGCTAAAGCTTAACGTAGGATCAGGACTTTGTATTCGACTTTTGGGTATTATTTTTATTTTATTTATTTCTGTACTTTTAGATAATACAGTGTAAACACAAATATTTTCAACTCAAATAGCGAATTATACATAACGTTACCAGATTATACAGTACCATATTCATATTTATTTAAACTCACGCTCTTAATATAATAGTGAAAGCAAAATAAACGGTGTATTCTAGGAAGACGGCGCGCGTGGGCGCATTCCGAGGGCGCTGGGATTACTGGAGGCGTCGCTGAGGCTCGTAAAGCAACGTTAAACACGTAGGTGCACCTCGGTTTATAAAGGTGACCTTGGTCAGTATATTGGTCAGTAATACGTTTATAGAAGTATACAAGAAGTGGTTGAATAGTGATAAAATACGATTTTTAAACGATTTGAAGAAAAGAAGGAGGTTCTCAATTCGACTATATTTTTTTCTTTCTTAATTTTATTTATGTTTTTTACCTCATAACTCTGTACTGGCTTATCCAATTTTGACTATTCTTTCTTTGATTGAAAGCAGGTGTTTGTCATTTGGTCCCTTAAAGAAATGGTGACGAACTGATGAATATCTTCGGATCTGGAGAGTTTTTAGGAGTTCTCCTCAAAATTGAGTACGATAGTTATTTTTAGGTTTGAGCATATGTTTCTGTGTTTTTACACAGAAATATATGCTACGCATACGATACGCATTCTTGAAACTTAACTAAACTCTCATTTCGGATTAATTATTTTCATAAACAATAATGTATATATGTGTACATAACAAGGATTACCCTGGTATTACACGAAAACAGCTCAATTTTCGAGTGCAATAAGGGAGAAATCCCTGGGTGGTCGAACATATTGTGGCCGATATTAATACGGAATTGCGTTGCTCCCGCATTCGTGCAGCGTACTATTGAATTTTAAAAATAAGCCGAGCTCTATCTGATTTAACATTTATGTATTTCCATGTGATTGCATTGCGTTTAGTGTGGACTTTGGCTTATTCATCGCCGGTTTGCAATGAGCATCCGATGTGTGTTTAATTATTCAACGAGCAATGGTTTGGAAGGGTATAAATTTAATCGTTATATCTATAGTGTTAACCAAACAAAGTGCCGGCACTTTGGTTTATATTATTTGCGATAGTGAAATTATACTTATATATTCTATGTAACAGATTTGTTAACGCATATCTATTATGAGGGTTTTCATCATCAACATGACAAATTAATCAATCCTATATGTTATATCCTTATCGTAAATCATATTTATCCTGTCATAGATTTGAAACTATCTACTTTTCGTTAGCCCTATCTACTACAAACTAGGATAATTGATTAACTAAATACAATAAACTAATATCCAACGGATATCACACAGAGCTGCTTTTCTATGGCCAAAAGTGGAGCTCAATTAGGATTATATATGCCATGATTTTGGTATCTGGACTGTGGTTTGGTATCTGTATAATACGAAGAGTATAAACCAATGGCTATTGTTATAAACCTCTTGCTTTACTGGCCCATCAATTTAATCCTAAATAGAGAGACATGGGAGCTGTCGCGATTCCCAAGTTAGAGCTATGGCAGTTTTTATATTAGTTTCTCGCTGTCTAGGTTTTTTATTTTTATTCCGTTTATCTATTAAGTTGGTTTTATATTTTAAATTAGGTTTTCAATGAACTTTAATTGAATTAAATATAATTTAGATCTGAATTACTATGCAATTGAGACTACCGACCTTGTTTAACGTCAAGTTTAGTAATAATTTTGAAACAAATCTGTTTTACTCTGGGTACCCAAATTGGTTGGGATTCTCTATAACAAATACGAGTACAAAAATTTTTCATATAAATAACTTCGATCCCCCATTAAGATAGGAGTTATGTATTAGAACTTTTAGTTCTCGAAACAACCTGACTCATTGAATTTTTATATCATGCCAATTACAGATTTGACTCATGACTTCATCGGCCTACCTGACGTCAACTTTTCCAGGAACATATCAAAGCTCTAACACTCATATTTCACAGAATTTGATTCTAATAACACTTATTTCCACACTACAATCATTGAGTATTTTTCCTAAAGTGTTGACCTTATGGCAGTACAAATAAAGTTGAAATATTTTCACACATTTGTTGAAGAAATCATAGTCAGACGGCACGCCATGGAAGCGTAGTTTGTAATTTGGACATATTACAGACAAATGGAGTTGCAGACTTAACGAATCATGAGTACTGCGCCTTTAGAGTTTGTTCACGTAGACAGTATATGAAAGCCTTTGGTGTGAATGCGCTTTTTAAGTTAATGAAATGACACTTTAATTAATGTTATACGTATTTTTAGGTTTAATATTGTTAACATGTATTCAAAATATCAAAGTATTATGACGAATATAAACGTACAAGATATTTGCACACAATACACACCTAGCTTGTATAAGTCACTCTTTTCTAGCAAAACAAAAAGACTATTATACTTTATCAAATGTTTAACGCCTGTATAGATAAAACGACGAAAGAAGAAAACTAAGTACTTACTTCTATATACAATCAAATTAAATGTCACATAAAAAAATACAAGTATATTCCGTATTCACAAGTATTTTTTTGACAGTATTAAATAAAGCTTGTTCACTACGACTCAATATTAATTTAATAATCGATTTAATTTTAACCGCGGAAATAAACATCGGTTTGGACTATTAATAATGAACGAATAAACAATTATTCTGACCGCAAATATTCGTATAACACGCCAAACGTATGGTAATGAGATTTTAATAATTACTTAGCTGTCATCAAAATGTAGATATAGTGTTAATGTAACCTATAAAGCATATAATTCGACCCAAACTTCATAAATATTTATGTCTAAAAATAACAGTACTAGTATAAGTTTCATTAGTCAGTCAAAAACAACAACATAAAGAATCGATTCCTAGTTTTAGAAATGTATCTTGAGGGTTTGCAGTCAAAATATATATTATATTTTGTATAATCTAAACACAATTAAGTAAAACGAGCAGCTGATAGTGAAATGAATAACAAAATCACATTAAAATGTGAAAAAATAATTACATCTACAGCACTTTAATGTGAAATTTTATAATTACATTAAACTAAAAAAAATATGATAAAAACTGTTGCGCTAAGTCACACCTCTGTAAGCCTTGCTACGGCTACCCATTAACATTGTATTTATGCAACCAAAAATAGTCCATTGGATAATTTTTCAACAACTTTCATCGCTATAAAAATGATTAGACGCAATTTAATTAATTAAATTAAATTTTCGTGACACGTTCCGTCTCTGCGGGGCGGTGCGGTTGATTAATGGCTCATTGCGCTCAAACATTCACACCGCTTATTGTTGCAATAACATTGGAATTACGGCGTATTGTGCTGCTAACCTAGTGGTTGAAAGTCTATTTTACTGTGTGTTTAGTTTTATAGCTATACCATATTACAAGTATTCGATCCTACAAATTGTTGCGATAGGCTCGCCAGCTATCACATTGTGGGACAGAACATACAAGGCGAAATGTGGGTGCCCTGGCACCTCTGCCTACTCTTTCTGGGAAAAGGCGTGAGTTTATGTATGTATGTATGTATGATCCTACAAACCTCTGTTTTCTAACTCTACTTACTTTATAATTACTGTATTACAATGTAGTTTTGAAAATAGCAACGCTAGAGTTTCTTGCCCGTTCATCTCTGGCGACCAGCCTTGTGAACTGAATGGTAGAGAAAAAAAGTTGGCCTTAAGCCGCCTTTATCATCATATTCATCAACCACAGGAAATCCATTGCTGAATGTTGACCTTCCCCAAGGATTTTCACAGTGATCTTTTGGAAACCACTTTTAAGGACACGCATGGAATCTTTTTCTATTTATTTTAATTCTTTTGTTTTTTATTGCAATGAATGGAGAGATGACTACGCCATTCACCTGATGTTAAACGATACTACCGCTCATGGACAGTAGCAAACCGAACAACGCCATGAATTACAAAGTTATGCTTGGCATCGCGTTCGCCATCCTGAGACATAAGATGTTAATAAGTATATTTATATTCAGTAGTTACTTTTGCTACAATATCCTTCAAACTGGCGGCAACTTCTGGCGGGAGAATTAGACATTGCGGCCTACCAAGGGGGCCTCTCACATATGAGAGACCTACCACCCATGAAGTGGGAAATGATTTCGCTACTTTATAGGAAAAATACGAAATTTCACAATGCTTCCACGCACAAGTATTTCATCAACTTTAATAGTAGATTACCACTAATTGATGCACGACGAAATTGTGCTATTTAGAAGCTTAACTTACAACTTGTGTGCTGGTCGCTATATCGGAAACAGTTACTATATCTAAAACGATATAAGCATTCCAAAAAATCCAATGCGTTGCGTACTTTTTATTTTTACGAAATTACTATATGACTGACAAACTAAATAACAGCCTGTGTAGTTCTAAAATGGCCCCTTGAATGTTTTAAGGTTTATTAGCAACACATAGAAATGAACTTACATCTTGCAAAAATATCACACAGAAATTAAAGCGACACAACGAAACGAAAATAGTTTTTGTAAAAATATCAATGATATAAAAATATTTTTCTGTGTTATTCATACAAAGAAATAACGAAAATAGCACCATGGTTTACTTTCTGTATTACAAGGTAAAACCGTGACAAAAGCAAATAAAATCTGATAACTCGTTACTGTTATCTGGAGAGAAACACGAAGGTTGCTTCAACACTAGTAAATAATTACACAAATACAACCAAGTTACACCCACTGTTCTAACCCCACATTTTGTGGGAATCCGTAAACTACGAAAGATTGCGACCTATAATACTCATAGTTGGAACAAATATTTGTTAATTGTACAAACAATTGAATATGTTCAATCATGCATCAAACCCACTACTTGTCGTATCACAACCAACTATTTGACGTATTAAGCACGGAACTCTTTTATTATTTAAAGTTCAATTTAGAGTGATTAGGCCACTTTGATATTTCTTTAATGTGAAGGATTGTTATAGACTTAAAGACGCCCAGTAGTTTCCCTTAAAGTAATAAGTACAAAACGACTACTCTTAAAACAATAAATATAATATTTACAACGTTTCGAATATACTTCTAATTGTAGCCAAAAAAATCCATACTATGCAGACGATTGTTAAAAAACAATCAAATATACATAAATACATATAAAACGACTTCTAAATAGATAATAATTGTATACTGTATATGTTTGAATACTGAATACATAAGTACATTAGTTTAACAAATATGAATACGAAATACACGCCAATGAATTAAATAAATATCGATTTCGTGCATAACTGTAGAAAAACATGGAGTTTTTAGTTTGGGTGATATTGAACAATAAAACATGGAATTTTTAGTTTGGGTGATATTGAACAATTATTTATTGACGATGAAAGAAGTTAGTGATGAGGATTACTTCTTTTATTGACAATAAATAAGTTGAGTGTTTCAAGAGAGCACTTTAAAGTACCTATTATTCGTAGTCATTGCCATGGAAAATAAGCGAAATTTTAATTTGATAATCTCTTTACCTATTACATACTCGTAATCAGCAAAAAAAATTGTGTTCTGCGATAAGACTGCCAATTGGACTTTTATACATAATATTTAATTTGTGTTTACAAAACGTATACACAAATAAAATAAGACAAGAAAAAATCACTTTAAGATTGAAAGGAAAATGCTTTTAAATTATCTTCGCGGTAAACAACTTATGCAGAAATAAAACGACAATCCATAGACAAAGTAAGAGCGCGGGAAAATGGCATTCGAGTGACTGCCCGCCATATTGATTCAATAATATAAATTGTTTTTTAAAACGCGATGCGACGTTCGTGACGTTGCATTACGTATTATCACGACACTATCTCTGTTTTCCGATTATTTCATTAACGATGTTGGAAATATGACGGCGGCATGCAATTTAATTATGATCCGAATTAATTAACGCCTTCCTATGTTGTGCGCGTATCCGAACATAGCTTCTTTTGTGTGGAGTTTACAGGGATAATGGACTTCCTAACCTATTAAATATAAAAGAATAAATTTGTTTTTCCTCTTGCTATTTTTAGGTAAATTGGTATCTAATGTTCATTTTCATGATGTCAGGTCTTTATATACTTTTCAGTGCTGTTAATAATTATTACAGTATTAAGGTTACATGTGATAAAAACAGTTATTGGTCGTGGATTTGGTCCTTCAGATCGCATGTTTATGGGCTACAAATATTTGCGTCATTTCTAGTTGTTAGTCTAAACTTAACAACCATTTCTAATGACTTATGAATAATTACTCTATTAGTTTTGTATAGTTTCTAAATAATATTGGTACATACAAGCTGTTTTGCATCAACTTAACACATTATGTATTCACCATGTAGCTACACAAAGTACAGAAATCAGATTCAACGTGCAGTAATAATGCTTTTCACGTAAAATTCTTCAGTATCTTCCTTTGTTGAATAAATCTTATTTAGAAAATGTCACACAAAAAATATTTTTAAACCTTCTTGTCGACCAAGAAACCTACTTTTAAATTAAAATCTTAAACACAAAAAGAACGGGTTGAAGCGACTCAGTTTAATAAAGAAGTTGTTTAATGTCCAAAACAAGACAAAAACTCAACTCTATTGTACGGGAACAATGTTGATGCACTCAAATGCAAAATTGCATACGCCCGGTCCATTCTTCTGTTTATTTTTTCTATTTAAATATCTGTCACAGTTTACTATACAATATATTGTGGCCAGTGTTCTTTTTTGTTATTTCTATACTTTTTCTTAACGATTATTTAAAAATGGAATATTATAAAAAATAAATTAAATTCGTGCAAGGAGTTTAGCCCTGATGATAAAGTTTTTATACGAAAAAAAGTTTGAACGTTTTATTGAAAGTACTCGATTCACAATTTTTTGAAATGTCGAAGTTTCAAGTTGTTTGTATTCCTCAATCGTATTATATATAGAATATTGTTGGTTTGAGTCAATTTAAGTTTGTTAACATGGACTTTTAAAAATATGAACTGATCTGAAATGATTCAAACAGGTCAAACTAGTGAGTCAAAATTGATGTACCTATATATTTTTTTCACTATCGAGTACTTTTTAATGAAAGAAAAAGGATTTCTTGATGCAAAAAATAATAGAAAATAGCTGGAGTTTTGCTAAACTACGGATATTTCATGTGACTATTTTGTGCGAGTATAGAAAAATGGTATGAATTGTCTATTGCCATGCTATAAATTTATGTCATATTCAACAGTTTTGGCAGACAGCGGCAAGTTTTGTCGAGTTTTTCTGCAGACATACGCAATGAGGGCATCGTGTTATTATTTAGATATGGACGAATAGGCTTTAGTGGTAATTTATCGTTTTATACGACAGTAACATATTTATTGGTTTAATGTATACGGCTGAATGGGAACAATGTTTGAAAAAAATATTGTTCATATATTTTGTGTTGAAAAAAGTTGTTATGTATTTTGTATTGAAAAAAAAAATCGTTATGTATTTTTTATTGTATATATTTTCAAACATTGTCTTTCAGTGTCTACTTACACATAACTTAATGTCTACTTAATGATACACAAACAACTATACCTGTAGTGATCGCCACAATGGAATGGTATGGAAATTGATCGTACATACATGATACATAGCATCTGTATTTACTTCATAGGCTTCGCAAGAATCCTATGTTTAGTAATCAATAAAACGCGAAGGTCGTAATTCTTCCGATTATAATATATGCTAAGACATATTTCACTGGCGAGTGAGACAATGCAACTATATCATTAAATCATATTAATTACAGCACTGTAATGGGGCGCGTTAATGACGTCACCTTATAACGAAGAAAGCACGAATTTATATGTAACAAGCTGACCCGATCGGGACGGCCGTTGCCAAACCCATAATCCCTTAATTAGCCCACCATTGCAAACTTTTTAATTCACTGTGCACAACACTGGCCGGTTTGAAAAAAGTAATGGCGGGTTTTGAAAGTTTTGAATTTGGAAGTGCAGCGGTGTCGCGACGGGCGAGTGTGGGGCGCGCGCGGGCGCTGTGTGCGCGATGTTAGCGCCGCGCCGCCTGAACGTCGACTGCCGGCATGGAAATTCGATTTTTCTGACGTTTCCTCCGCGCCTTGCTTCGCCACGATCGAACTGCACGCCACATAAATAGTCGACGTACGCTGATTTTGCACGTCCATTTGGTACAAATCGGCATGCTTTATGTCAGGTTTGGTTAAAGCACACGGTATCAATGTCTTAAAGGTACGATCACGCGAATTTCGATTTTCATTCCGCATTACTGAATTTTGGTTGTGGCCTTGGTGTTTTTACAGATTTGATTATCAGCGTTGTGTACACTGGATGGAATGGGTAAGCGGTAGATCAAAGGCAAAACAATACAGATTGAAGAGAGTGAAAACTTTTTGCAAGTGACGCTAAACTTGAGACTTTTCTCAACAGGTTCCTATTGACTCGTGACTGATGATCTAAGGTTCATAATATAAAATATATATTAATTAATCATTTGAATTTTAATACCTTTATTGAATTATTTCAGAAATACACAGGAGTACATAAATGTGCAGAGCAAATAGAACTTTAAATTCTTCCAGAACAATCTAAATAAAATCAACTAATTAACTGCTAAAACCCCGTATGGAAATGCAGAACTGAATCATTTTCAAACCGCATTCAAATTGAATTCCACTAAAAGAGCTAATATAAAAACTGACCTCAGATTTGCATTAGGTAATTTGCAATTAGCGAACACGTGAGCGTGTTGAATCATATTTTAAAAACTCTTTCTAGCGTCGAGTGTTCATAAAGAAGCCTGGTCGTCATTAGGTAAAAATGGCGGAAACACGAATAATTTTCGTCACGAACACCCACCGAAAGTAATTTAGCGAACTTAAAAAATATTTTTCATAAAGTCGCCGATTACTCACTTAATTATAGATAAAATATTTTTTTAAATAATTCTCGTTTAAATAATAATAATTAATGTAGGCGCTTAAGTTATAGGCTTTGTTTCGGGTCTTGAAATTACAATGCCTTGTTACAAATCGGTAACATTGTATTTCCCAGCAACAAGTAGTAAATTAAGATTGTGTACTAATTGTAATTGCAAATAGTTGAACGGCGAGCCCGGCTGTAAATTGTAAAAAATAAGTATGGACCTAAATTACTTAATTCTTTTTTAACACTTTCAGTATATTTTTCACTTAAAAACAGCTGATGATATTCCTAGGAATTTATTCGTTCACAAGTACAGCAAAAAACGAACTAGTTGTTAATTAACATATTAACAAACCATATTATATTATAAAATAGTTTATAAATGCAAGTGAAATAACAGTCACAAATAGAATATTATAAAATATGACAACTATAATTTTTAAAAAGAGAACATGATTTTAAAGTAATCATTTATTCAAACAAAAAATCGTGTACTGGCGTGAATAATTAATACCAAAGTTAAACACTCGATTATTAAAAAAGTTTATTTAAAACAAAGGTTCTTAATTCAAAAACCGGCATCAATCATCATTTAAAAAAGGAACATTTAAAATTGAAGGAAAGCTATCCAACCCTGACTGAAATAGAAACTCATATCGTGTAGTGTTAAACTGTAACGACATTTTAAAACGGCTCGAATGAGAGCCAAATCTTTCCTGGTGTTAAGTGTTAGCCGGAATGTCTTGGCACCGCTACAAGTTGCGGTCCCATCGGCACGCTGTTTAACCCGTGTTTAGTTTTATCATTACATGCGGTACAATGTGCCAGATTTGTTTCTTTTTTGTTGTAATAAAGTGTGGTAGGGTTGTCGCTTGGCAAAAAAGTTTCAAGTTATTGTTTGAAAATTTAATGAATCCAATTCCAGGGTTTGTAACGTTATAAAATAATTATTAAATGTAAGGAAGGATTTTTTGAATGTGTTACTGCTATTGTCGTCGTTTTAAAATATAAAAGCAACCCAACAGTGTTCCTACTCCCTTTCAAAATTAAAAATGTAATTAATTAAATAAATGTGTACAATAATTAGAACTTATTACATTATAATTTTTTTTATTGCTATGAATGGCGAGACGAGCATGCCGTTCGCCTGATGGTAAGCGATACGACCGCTCATGAACAGTTTTTTTTTTTTTAACGAGAGTAAAGCTAGCAAAACCAAACAACACCTTGAATTACAAAGCAATGCTTGGCATTCCACTGCGCTCGCCATCCTGAGACACAAGATGTTAAGTCTCAATATGTCCAGTAGTTACTCTGGCTACAATGCCCTTCAACCCGAAACACAACAGTGCGTTTACACTGCTGTTTGACGGGAGAAATAGACACTGCGGTGGTACCCACCCAGATGGCCTCTCACATATGAAAGACCTACCACCAGTGAAAGTAATTATTTGATAAACACTGGAATGGCAGACTAATGTTTATATCTAAAACACACAGATGCTATGAAATAAATTTTGTACACTGTTGAGATAAAAGCCAGTCTGCATTTTTTGAATTTCAGTGTTTTAAGCTGTAGAAAATGTAATGAAAATAATAAAATAGAACAAGTTGAATTAAAATCAAAGCGCAACACTAAACAATACTACACAAAACAATTAAATTACAAATGTTATAACTAGGCGACATAACAAAGGAGATCGCGAACATCCATTTGCGACAGTTTACAACAGTCACTTCACATACAACTATATCACGATATTAACTAGGGATAAAGTGGAAACTAATTAATGTAAAATTTATTTTATTTTAACTGCAAATACCTTTATGTTGTACTGTTGAGCATTTATTTCCGAGTTTGTCATGTGGAAGAGTTTTTTATTGCGATGAATGGCGAGACAAGCATGCCATTCGCCTGGTGGTAGGCGATACGACCGCTCATAAACAGTAGCAAAATCGAACAATACAGTGAATAACAAAGTAATGCTTGGCATATTACTGCTCTCGCCATCCTGAGATGTAACATTTTAAGTCTCATTATGTCCAATAGTTACTCTGGCTACAATGTCCTTCAAACCTTAAGGCTTTGATCATCAAGTCAAAAATAAGTATTTGTTAATCACGTTATATCCGAAGAACTGTTATGATCCGTGCTTAAACGTGTTAACAAATTACAAGAGCTCTTCATTTCTCTGACATTAGATGGAATCGCATGGCCAATGCTTTTTACCGTTCGTATACGTAATATTACAGCCGAGAGTCAGAAATTTGTGCCCGATATGGCGATAAGCTCGCCCCTACCACATCGTGGGATGGACCTTACAAGGCTTAATGTGGGTGTCTTGGTTGCAACTCTGCCTACCCCTTATGCGAAAAAGGCATGAATTTATGTTGATATTTATATGTACGTCAATAAACGTAGTACATGTACATGCAACTAGCCTATATTTTAGATTACGTTATTATAGTGTATACTAATATTTATTTCACACCGTTACAAATTATATACATTTCAAACATATTTAGTGGCAATTTCCTTACAAAAAATTCTCCATAATTACCCGTAAGAATGCATTACTTATGAAAATGCCGTGAACGAAATCCACATTCTCGCATCGAATTAAAAAATAATGAAGCTATACGTCTTGCGAAATTACATATTCAGTACCGCTGTAGGTTAGTCAGTGCTAGGGTTGAAAAGTTTTAATAATCGACTATTATATTTATTTATTGCTTTTATGCTAAACAGTTCGTGAGATATTCTCTGATAGTCATTATATGATGCGAATAACGAGAAATGGCGCTAAAACATTTGGTGTATTACATAGTAGATAGTATGTATGTGTCATACATTTATACATGTACCTACATAAAACCAAACATATATGTATACACATTAATGATAACAACCTAAAAGTGATTCTAAAAAGTGATCAAATTTAAAAAAATGTTTTACAACCCTAATTGTACAATGGATAAAAAAAACATTCCGTTGCAAAATGTGTGTTTGGTTGGTATTATAGTTTCGCCAAATCCGTAGTTGCTTTTTTTAAACTACATAAATCGAAACTGTATTTATTTTTTTATTTATCAGGAGCAAACTTGAATAGTATTGATGCTCGTCAAATAAAAAAATGTGGAACACGCATCAATTTGATGTGAAATCGAATTTTGAAGATTAAGTGTGGTCTTATGAAAGTTTTAATTACAGAGATATATCGAGTTTTAATGGATACATGTACAACGACTGAATCCAACAATTAATTAAGAAAATACAGATTAAAATAGAATTTCTCATTTAAGTTAATAGCGGTATACTGACATAATTACTAGAAAAACTATTTGAAAAACATAAAATGTTAATTAACCTCACAAAATTACCTTTTTAAGCAATTAACATAACACTTCATTTTTAATATAATTAATTTTACTTTTTGAAAATTAAAATCATCGAAAACAAAAAGTGTACCCTCTGGTATCAATAGTACATGACTCGAGCGATACCGCCAGTTTAAATTGTTCCCTGGCACATCTCCAACAGCACCGTGTAACGCCAAGTATGATCTCCATTTTCTTTTTTTTTAACTACACAATACATCCCCGATGGCTGGAAAATTTTATCGCCGAAAACGTAATAAAACAAAAAAGTTTTCGCAAAACTTTCAAAAGGGAATTCGCTTTTTTGTCATACCGCGCATATTTTGCATATAGTTTTTCGCAGTATATTAATTGGCTGTTTGGGAATATCGTGTCACGGAATTTATTGCTTCCAGGTCACGCAAGTTTTAATAACTAAAACATCGATAATAAACTAATTGTTTTAAAAAGTTTGTTGCTGTATTTGGTCACCTGTTGGTGTGTAATAAACACACACATACACACACCTATTGAAGATCTCGGCTCCATTATGGTGTTGATAAGAAGGACTAAGCTTCTGTAAAATAAAAGTTAAGGTTTTCCATCGAACGAAATCAGACAACAAAGCGTACCTCTCGATTTGTCTTTAGAGTTTTGATAACACGAAAATATTGTTTCAACAATGAGCTGTAATGTTAACAATGAGATTTCGACATCATGTTTTTTGCAGTCTTTAAAATTCCTCTAAAATAATTGCTTTAAAACTATTATAATTTTGCAAAAATTGCGAACGCAATTATTAATTGTCAAAAATCAAATTACTAAACTTTATTGACAGTCTCACTATCTTACTAAATGTTTATTCTAAATAGGTACCAAACTAAAAACTATTGGTCCCACCCCAAGTTGGTACCAATCATTAAGTTCAGTATCGGAAGCGGTCGCTGAGTACGCTCGCGACGCCCAAGTTGCGAAGTCGACGGAACTCAAGTGCGACTCAACAAGGCCCACGATTAGCCGAACGTGACTCCCCGCTGTTCTTAAGCATGAATTTCAATATTTTGTGTACTGTGATGTTGCTTAATAAATATAATTGTATATTTGAAAGACTTTGGAAGAAAGAAATGTGTTTTGTCAGCTTTGAGACATGATTTAGACTGAATGTCAGTGATGTAAATATGTTAATACTTAATATTAGGTATGTTTTAAAATAATATAAAAGCCAAAAAAAGCTGTTTTCAAGGACTCCAAAAAAATGACATCACGATGGTGACTTTACGAAGTTTGCTATAGATGTGGTTAAACGGTAAACAAATATTAAATATGCAATTTTTTTATTGGCCGCGAAATTATTTCGAGATCTCGACAAAAATATTAGAGACAGTTACAAAACAACACTGTAACTCAACACAAAATACAACATACATTAAAAGCACCAAACTCTACAATACAAGGCACGGTGCTAGTGTTAATTAAGTTGTGTGCTAAAAGGCTTGTCACACACAAGGGCTCGCGATGTTTAATCGCGAAGTCAGCGCCACTAGAGATCCGTTCAACGAGAATCGCGATTACCGAACGCTACGTACCGTATACCTATAGATGGTTAAGTTGGAATTGAGTTGTGATTTTTGTATTTGTTGGAAAATATGTCATGATTTTTTTTTTCATTTGAAAGACCGACATTTTATGAAGATAATATCACAGAGTACATTTTACATACTGAGTTAGAGACGTCACTTAATCAATTCAAGGCGCTTTCTGGCGATAGGTAAGAAATACAATCCAGAAATAATATGTCTATACTTACAATTATCTAGGAAAAGATTGAGGGATTCTTTGTCTTCATCTCTCTCTGTCTCTCTTCAGCCAATGGAAGTCCACTGCTGAAGGTACAATAGGCATGACGAATTATTTTAAAATCATGTTCTATAATATGGATACACATTTATTATATACGAAATAATCTATATTTCAAGAATTAACAAAGGTTTAACACAGTTTTAAGCCATTTTTCTAATCATCTTTCAATAGTACACAGAAAAAGCTAGTAGGTGTCATGGCGTCCGTTATAACGTCACCACTAGGTAAACATGTAATTGTGTCTAACAACACATATTTCGTTTGATAAAAATGAATTCTAAAGTCTAATAAGTGGTTCCGGTAAAGTTCACATTCCACATTTCTAAAGAAATCGGTAATGTTTACGGCAGGTTTACATAGGCGTGACATCATGCGTCGTGACTAGCGTTTCTGTCAAAATGGCCGATTGCTATATTTTGTACTATTATTTTATTGAAAATCTTGTTAATCTTCAATTCTGGATTAAAACTAAAACATCGTTTTACACCCTTCTAATATGTATTTCCCCCTATCATCGTAAAATATTTGATATTTTGATACTGTCGTCACGCCTATTCATTTGGATTAAATTCGAGAACGTAGATACATATATAGATTGATACAGCTCATAATCCTGGCACTATCGATCACTGTATTATTAATCCTAACATAAGACTATGTTTATATCATCTTAGTGTATTGGCCAGCGTTCGCATGTCACTCTAGGTGACCACTGAAAACCAGCGTTTCGTTGTGCCTCGTGCTGCAGGACAACATTATGCTGAGAGGTCGCCTGAGTGTCACACTGATGCGGCGCACAACTTCTACATTTTTTTGTATGTTAATTTATGTTGTCTGAGTGTGCGTTCTATTGTTGTGACAATTAAATCTTATTTTCTTTCTTCTTTCTTTTCTTTTCATACTACGTTTTTCTACTTACCACCCGTCATTTTTCATTATACCTGACGTGTGCACAGTAATAATAGTAAATAGTCGGATACACGCCTTAGCATTCAGTTAAACCAGTCTACCAGAATAAAATCAAACGCAGAAGCAGTGCTTTTAACAGCAATATACACGAGGCACGGATTTTCCATTAAAACAGCCTTGCGTGCCGTCGCAGAGCATTTCGAGATAAACCCGGGCGGACCAGTCGAAACCGTCAGTCAAAACAATTTGTTGTTTAACAAACTGAATCGAAAACTTCGCGTGGACTCTTTTTGTTGCCGAAATTGAAGTTTCACACGGTAAAAAAACCAGCCGCCGTGCTTTCAAAACGTGCAATTTATTTTCCGTTCCTAACACTGAATAATTGAAAGAGTGGCCATTTACACTAGAATCGGTGGGCCGATGGTTCCGTATGTAGTAGGCACTCGGAAATAAAACTATTTAATTTCTCGAATACAATGTTTGGAGTCTTTTCATTTTATTTAATTTTTTAGTGGATTGACTTTAGAAATCAGTGAGGATCCAGGATATTTTCCGGGCATTTTGTCAACTAGTTATGAAATTACAATTGTTGGACTAAAAATTATTTGAAGCACCATAAAAATGGCTTTTAATTTTTCAAGTCCCTGCTGCTAATACTACACTCGATTTTATTTATCTATTGTTCATTATCATGTCATATCACACGGACCCCCCCCCATTGAAAATCAGCGCTATAGGGCATCTAGGTTGCCTTGCAGTATATAGCTGAATGAGGGATCTTTGTTGACTGGTAATTTACATATTATTTAACATGTTGCTTAAAGCCCTGTATGTTTATATTATTGTTTTGCTTTTATATGTTGGCCCTGAGAAAATAAATATTTTTCGTTCTAACATAATTTTGAATGTTATATTCATCTCTGTACTAGTCATTGGGGCAGGCATTATAATCCTGATCGATGAGCCAACATCATCCGCGAATGGATATCGCAAGATGGGTATAGGTGAAAAGGCAGACCCCTATAGCGATGACGGTGCGATCTTGATAGATTTAACAGGGACTGGACAAAAATTGCTCTATATGGAGATACATGGAAGAACTTAGGGGAGGCCTATGCCCAGTTGTGGGGTCTTTTCGGCTATTATAATAATAATAACTAGGTTAGCTAAAATAATCTTTATTGAAAATACTAATAATTATGAGTTTTCACTTCCCGGTCCAAAGTGGAACCCTATAAGCAACAACTGCCAAATCTAACGAATGGTTACTCTAACAATCAATACAGAGGTTTTAATAGACGAGGTCGTGTTGTACTCGTAATTGTTTTGTTGCATACGAGTAGGCACGTTTAGCAATGCTATTATAATTTCGATTATTTTTGCTATTTGGATCAATATATATTTAAAGTGTATATAAATATATTATGAAGTCCGTATATAACAGTTCATCAGGATTAAAAAAACAAGAATTTAAAGGATATAAAACATCACTACATACATAGTAGTCTCTGGCTACATGGCGTCTGCTAAACGTGATTTCTATGATACAGCAAATTTATTACCCATTTATAACACTGTATATTCATCCTTCAGGTAATAAAATATATATTGTACCATGAAAATTGTGTTTTTCAAACCGATAAACAAATTGACTAAGAAATTAACAAATTTAATAAGAAACGAAGTTCCGTTCCTAATTCTATATATTGTCACTAAACTTACTATAAAAGGATATACATTAAAAAAATATTATATAAAAAAATATATTTGACCTTTAAAAGTTTACACACTGGGGACTATTCAAATTGTGTTTTGGCGTGGAAACGCAATATACCGGCCGGAAAATGTCAAGGATGAAAGCGCAATTTTTGATGTGACCCCTACTTTTAATTTCGACCCCTGTCCCGTAAATATTCAGGTAGCAATTAAAACACGCGCTGCCCTACAAAACGAAGGCATTAACATTTTTAGTTAATTATACTTTTCGCCGTTAACACCTATCAATTTCGTTGACAAGAGTTAATAAAACACTTTACAGGGTTAATGAAAATATATATTTTGAGACAATTTCTGTTATCAAGCGTTTGAGAGTTATACACAATCAAATGTGATATCAAATTTGATCCGTCTAGCGACACAATTATGTCGGCCTGTTCCATTTTTCCAATTTTTCCAATAGGTCCGGCAATCGAAGACTACAATTTCCTTCAACCGGAACACAACCGTGCATTAACACTGCTATTTGGCGGAAGAATTAGATATTGCGGTCATTCATCCCACAAAACAGCCACACAGTACCCAACAGAAGGCGGCCGACAATCGCCAGATAACGTCATACCAAACTTAGTTCCGCAACTACCCACTTACGCTACCAGTGCAAGGGCGGATCCAGCTTCGAAACTATGGGGGTCATATAGTTCTTGTCAAATCACTGGGTACGATTTCAATACACGAATTCATAGAAATGATTTTTTAAAGTTTGTTACAGCCGTGATTTGTGAGCACACACACTTTTTACATTATTCATCGACATTTATCTGTACTTATAAGTTTTATCAACAAGATAATAAATAAATTCTGTCAATCTCAGATCCCAGGTCTCATGACCCCCATGACCTGCCCCCTGGATCCGCCGCTGTGCCAGTGTAATTGTGTTACAGTACAGAGATACAGGCTGCAGCTAAACCATTTAGCTCTGGCACAAGTCGATCCGCTGTCAAGTTTACACCGCCTTGGGACGCGCATAGCAAACAACTGAATCCAATGGGGCGAATTCTGACGTCCATTAATTTGGACTAATTATTCTGTAGATATGATTATCTTAGGTTGGGATTTTGATAAAAGCGGATTATGCGAAAGTAAAATTATTATGTCTGATTTAATGTAGAGATTAACACATAAGCACGCTGTCAGCTTCTTTCATTGCTATCAATGGCGAGATAAGCATGCCATTCGCCTGATAGTAAGTGATACGACCGCTCATGGACCGTAGTAATGCTTTGCATTCCACCGCCATCGCCATCGTGAGACATACGAACTTAAATCTCAATATGTCCAGTAGTTACTCTGTTTACAATGTCATTCAAACCGAAACACATCAGTGCGTTTAAACTGCTGTTTGGCGGGAGAAATAGACATTGCGGTGGTATCTACCCAGGCGGCCTCTCACCTATGGGTGACCTACCATAAAAAAAAAAGCAAGCATAGGTATAGGTAAAGGAAAAATATGTTAAACACATACTTTTGACATTTTCGAGAACCACTCTCAAGTTCTCAGTTAGAATCCTTATAACACTCACAGTTTCCGTAAGAGTATTTAACGATTTTAAATCTACTAATATTTTCAAATTCTTTTACTTAATAGAAAGAGAAATAATGATATGTGCAGGAAGGCCTTAAACAAAAGTAGCCTAAAACTGGTCGCCATAAAAAGCGTTAGAGAAGACTTATGTTTGACAATAGACTTTTTATCTCTAAAAATATTTTATAAACCAAACCAAACACCAAAAAAAATATTTGTAAAAAAATGCAATCCAGTTCAAATATCGAACTCAGTCTCCAAACAGTGAGGAATACCTGCGTATTTTTTGCATAAAATAACATTTAGTTTTACAAAATACTCTGTTTTAATGCCATATATGCGAGAGCCGTGCGTCCAATACTGGAGTATTAAACGAATGCATGAGTACTTTTTCCGAATCAAAGGCTTTTACATAAATCCGAACGTGCAGTAAATATATACTGACTAAAAAATCTGTCCGATCGACAAAGGTACTATTAGGCATCATTAATTTGTTCTATTTGAAAGATCCGTTCTACATGATATGATAAAAATATCCTTAGTAAATAAATAAAAAAATAACAAAACTCACGCTACTAACAACCGTGTTTGTAACAAGCAAGCGGCACGACAATAGGACGTTTCAAAACTATCAGAATGTGTGCTGTTGTAGACAGAATTTAAAATTTTTCTAGAGTTTTGGACAATATTGATACTAAAATGTATGTTACAACTTAAGATAAATATGTTACCCTTTATTATATATCTTTCTTCGTATTTTAAAATATTGCCATTGAGAAATCCAAGTGCGCGTCTTGGATCGGACATGGTTTTTTTGTCATACTGTACACAAAAGCTACAATACTGTAAAGACCGTTCACCGGTTCATACATTATGGAGCACTAAATCAAAATGTGTATCACCGATACACATTACCGATACATACATTGAAATGTGATTAAATTTCTATATTCAATACCTATCAGATAATCCCATTAGGTTTGTAATTAAAATTTGGCTAATTTCCTATATCATTTGATCGTATAATAATTGTATAGGTCTGATTTTGTTTTGTTATTTATCAACATATTGTGAAATTATATATTAGTTCCTTTTAATTGCAAGCAACACTACAATCAATTTATAAACCTCACATTATAAGCAAATAGTATTCTATATTCTTTGTTGTGATGTTCATAAATGAATGGGTTAAAACCTGTGGTTAAAACTCAGCATAGTTAAAAAAGATAAGCATAACTAAAAAAAATACATTGCACATTGCACAATCATTTGTTCGTTACAATATTATACAGGGTGTCTCAAGACTGCTAAAAGAAAGAAAACGAAGCCGAGTGGTAGTTTTAGTGACTTCAGATACATTACAACAGAAAATATTGCAAAAAAAGCGACGATTTTTATTTTTATTTTTTTCCTGTGGTCGTATTTGGATGGTACATTAGTTTTTTCCTAAAATAATAGTGTATACCCGTAAAAAAATTACGGATTTACCACCCAAAAATGACGATATTTAAAAAATGATAAGAAAATTGTCGCATTTCTTTGCAAAACTTTTAGTTGCATTGTGTTTGTAATCACTAAAACTACCACCCGGCTTCGTTTTCGGTAGCAGTCTTGATATGCCCTATATGACAAAATAATAGACTTGTCTAATCCTCATGCTCTTTTATATATTTTTGTTTATTTGGTTATAAACATTTACATAATAAAAACATAATTATATACCTATGTTAGTCTTAATATAACTCAAATGCGTTTTAGACAATGACGAATCTAGTCTCACCATTTTTAAATCCATCTAAATGTTGTTCGAATAACTACTTCCACACAACAAAATATTTCTTTGATTCAATTTATTTTTTATGCATTAAATATATATATATTTCATATGTAATTTCCCTTAATTAGTAATAATTTTGTTTTAGAGATGAAATTTGTATATGTTTTGTGCAAAATGTAATTCTTTTGTAATAATAAATACATTTTTTTTTATTTTTTTTTTATTAAATCAGCATATAATGCAACCACAATTTGATTCATTAAGGAGGCATACAATATTTCTGTCTGGTGCATAAACTATTCAGATGCTCCGTGGCAAGGAGAGGTTCCCTGAAGCTATTTGTGTGGACGCCTTAATGAAATCTCATTCCTCTGAATTAAATTTTCAAGAATTAAAGACGAGTACGAGCGTACATTTTCTTATCATTACGTTTAATTAGATATGTATGACTTTTGTGGCTTAATTTCCGCTTGGGTGCTTCTAAATGTCTAGACTTATCAATGATTAAATAGTTTTGAAAATATCTTATCTGGGATGTAGACAGAAATACCAGTTATGCAACTGCTGTGGTAGATTTACAAAAAAATCGAGTCGCTTCTTATTTCAAGGAGATCTTTTTAGTGTAATGAAATTTATCTGTTCATCAAACCGCATTTAACCAGCTGTAGTTTATACATTGAATAGGGACTTGCTTCAATTAACTCTCCACACTGATCCAAGTTATTATGGCAACTGAACATAAAATTTATTCGAAATTCCGAAATGGATGACTTTCAGATACAATAATAAAGTGAATATTATTTTTGTTTGCTATAGTTTTAATGATCACATTCAATAAAAGAGTGAATAAGTTTAAAGTTTGCAACAGTGCAGTACAATTTTAATTGTTCTTCATGCGTATATAGTCGCCATATACTAAAAATAGAACAAAAATGTAAGAACAATTAAAATATCCAATTAAAAAACAACTTTCAATAACAATTCTGCAGAGAAACGCAACAGCGAAGTAGATAATTCCTCCGCGCAATTCCCTAATAGAAGCCGAGTAATTAGTGGTGAATATTTGAAGATATCGCGTGATGCTTGTTAAACGTCTGTTTGCTTTCAATAACAACAGTAACTGCTATACACATGTACCTATAATTGTTTGGATGTATTAAGCTTTCGTGGATAATAGAGGGTATTAATTATATGTATCCTCTGGTCGAGCTTATGTAAATGGATTTGGATCGTTGTACTAATGGCGGACATAAGCCTGTACAATGTAATTATGAATGGCCGGATCCTAAATCGATAATTCTAGACTTGAAACTGGAGTACTAATCTGTGAGAATTTATTAGTTTATACTTTTTTTATTGCGGTGAATCGCGAGACGTGCATGCCGTTCGCCTGATGGTAAGCGATACGACCGCTGATGAACAGTAGCAAAACCAAACACCTTGAATTACAAAGCAATTCTTGGCATTCCACTGCGCTCGCCGTCCTGAGATATAAGATGTTTAGTCTCAATATATCCAGTAGTTACTCTGGCGACAATGTCCTTCAATATAATCGAATAATATTCAATACACTGCTGTTTGGCGGGAAAAATAGACATTGCGGTGGTTAGGTCATATAATCCACCACGTTGGCCTAGTGCGGGTTGCAGGACTTCACATACTGTAGAAATTCTTCCGAATCGCTATGGTATGCAGCTTTCCTCACGATGTTTTCCTTCACCCTTTTAGCGCGCGGCGATTGACTATCAATACACACATAATTACGAAAACTCTGAGGTATGCCCTGGGCCTGGAACTTACGACCACCGTTAACATGTTGGCAGCTGCGTCTGGTCCGTTTACCAACAGGCCACCACGCACTTATATAATACACAATATTAATATTAAAAACACATATTGTGGGATGTCTGTCCCACTTGTATTCCTACCCGTGTGAAAATTTCCCTGACATTTTATAATGTAGATTCTAACTTAATACGATGTTTCAATCTCGTAAAATTGCACAATTTCTATCGAACGCAGAATTCGCTTCCATACAAAATAGTTTCTGTACATCCACAATATGTATCCCTTTTCCTCGTATTACGTGACCTACTTTCACAATATCAAGTATATTATGAAAATGTGTGTTAGAATTATGGCATCGAATTTTAAAACCTGGTAATCTAATTCAGAGAGGCTGTAAAACGGTAAACTTTGCATTTAGCAACGCAAACATTAAAAACGTTTCTGAAAATAATAAATATCTAGAATTTTTAAGTCTCTTGGCATGATATATTAATTATATTAGACATTAATAAGTGCGGCGTAATTCATATAGTTTCAATATATCATTGATATCACAGAAACAATCATCCATTATTTGTTGAGACAGCAACAGCAGATTTTTGAACGAAATTATCATAATTTTAGTTAAACCCGTGACGAGATCTAATATATTATAAATTAGCAACTCTATTTGATAGTTTAGTTCATTAATTTACTTTCTATTTTACTACCAAACCGATTACCGTCACCAGCGCCAACAAATCATGACAATCCATAACAATGACTTCATTACATCAGCACCATAAAACTTTAATCACCCTAAATTCAATTTCAATGTTAATGTCGCCATAATTCAAAGCGTTCATATTGAATTCAATATCTATAAACTATGAATACAATATCTCAGCTATTAAGGTATTGGTACGCAGGCACTTAAGTCAGGTGGCCTGGCTTTAGTCCAGAAACGGTCTCAACGACGAGTCCATTCCACTCAGATAGTCTCGGTAATAAGCCTCTTTGCTCCTATAGACTTGTTTTTACTCATGGTCTTCCATTGAGAGCATTTTGAGCCAATTATTTTGGCTTGAGATTTATTTTAATCAAATATTACTTAAATATATCCTTATTATGATTTTAAGTAAGTTTTTCTACATCATTTAAATTAATAATATTAAAAAGTATTCTCCCCAACCCGTACTAGGCCAGCGTAGTATATGGCCTAACCCCTGTCAATAGTACTTTTGATTGTAGAGGAGGCACGTTGCCTGGATAGGATATATATGGACTGATACAGTACAGTATAGCAGACTATGAACTAACATAATTCATCAGAACTAACTACTTTTAATGCATTTTGAACATAGGTAGTATAATTTCTAGGTTCAACAAGTAGAGAATCAATCAGGCATTAGGTCCTTATACATACTTTGTATACAGCCTCAAAAATAGTTAAATATAAACACTTCCTTAATCGACTATATATTACATTTTTATTATAATGTATAAAAATTCACACACGTCCAATTTAACTAGACCTCTCACTCTTTCTTCTTAACATAAGTGCGTTTCATTCCTACTAGCTTTATTAAGGTCGTTCCACGCACGATTACACGTAATCTATGACGATGCCTCAATGAAGGAAGTAAATTTTTGTCGTTGTTTGTTTTGATTTACAAGGATATTAATGCGATAAACATGCAATATATTAAGAAGAAATATGTAGCAGATCGGTGTGTTGTTGTTTCATCATGATGGTTATAGATTACGATAAATATTCACACAGCAAAATATAATGAAATCAATTTATTAAGGGCAAATAATATAGTGTAAGCTATAGTCAATAAAGTACGACCAGACAAAATCAATTAGATTAAGGTTAAATAAAACTATTGATCGGTTGGGATGTATATGTCATCTTTATTCTATTGAAGTGTGGCGAAAAAAAATATGACGCATTGTTTTTGATATGTTTTCTTCATATTAACAAAAAGCAATTATATAAAATGTAAATAGTGAATAGCTGGACCTAACATTTTGGCAACAGCATGACAACAACGTATTCGGACGCCAAAAGATAGTAGACGATTTTTAGCTTAGCACACAATGATATGAAATGATCCACTACTAAGTTTGAATTTATCGATTCAAAAAAAGAATAAATAACATTCAGGCATTTGACATTAAATCCTTTCGCAACGTACATAAAAATCATGCCGTATCTTCTCCGCAAATATATGGAACAACGACAAGTTCTCGTAAAACAAAATCCTTGAAGCAAGGACAAAATAAAATAGGCCATGCATCCAATCCGATAACAAGATGTTACTACGCTTCACATCAACAATGTATCAGCCATTTCATTCTATCCGCGACAGTATTACAGTGAACGAAATGATATTTGAAACGAACCGATGCACGAAAATCGAATTGGAATCGAGATAACTCGATTGCATTTTAATGCACATGGGTATGGACAGTACTTGGACGATTTTGTTCCGGGAATATCCGTGCGATTGCATTTCCATGAAATTATCACTTAATTTTTAAAACCTATCTGCATTTCAGTTTTTAATTAAGACTCAGTTTCTCCCCCTCTCTCTAGCCACAGGAAGTACACTGCTGAACATAGGCGTTTCCCAAGGATCTCCACATCGACCTGTTGGAAGCGGCCTGCCTCCAGCAACTTTCTGCAGCACTAACCAGGTCGTCCATCCACCTTATAGACTCATGTTTGCTGAGGAATTAAATTATTGGAAGCTTTCGAGGAATGTAAATGTGTGTGACCGAATATTGTTTTTTTTTCTGAGTTTCTCTTTTTTCCCATATTTATTATTTATTTATTTATATCCTTATTGTACATATAATATACATATATATACCAAAAGAAACCAAAATAATAATCGTAGTATATATTTAAAGTAAGTACAATGGGCGGCATTATGACACTAGTAGATTGACTAGTGTCATAATGCCGCTCATTGTACTTACTTTAAATATATACTACGATTATTATTTTGGTTTCTTTTGGTATATATATGTATATTATATGTATGTCTAAGGGGCTCTTTGATTTCACGTTCTAATAAACTGATGTAAATATAAAATATGTATAATATTGATTAATAAATAGTATGTGCGTTGAACAGTTCCCCTTCGTAAATTCCTTGATTCAATTCTAAGATCAGGCTATCAACTTTGTGTGAATGTTCGCTTTGGAAAACGTTATTTTCCCGAGAAGTTTGTGCCTGGCATAGCGATAGGACGCTTTTGATTTCTATGAACGGAAATATAGGCGACAAACAATGGATAAAATTACTAAGAACGTTCCTAAGCTCTTTAGGGATACAACTGTGAGCATAAGAACATCTCAAATACCTATGTATGTATGTATACGGTAATTGGTATTGTATTAAATAAATAATAATAATAAATATATACAATCACATACAGTTATGATTCCCTCATTAAGATCTATTAAGTTTTATCACTTGGATATCAGATACTACGAGAAACTTTTCGATCTCACAAACATCCAGATCCGAAACAAATGCCTGTAGATTGTTGTCGCAGATTTCATAGCCAGCGTCTAGCCAACTGTGCCACAGTCAAAGCTGTAAGTAACGTCTGTAGGGTAGGTACCACCGCAATGTCTGTTTCTCCCGCCAAACTGCAGTGTATATGCACTGTTGTGATCTATTGTGAAGGACATTGTAGTCAGAGTAACTACTGGACATAATGAGACTTAACATCTTATGTCTCAGGATGGCTAGGCAGTGGAATGCCAACCATAATTTAAACAATATATTTCATTTGTTTTTTGGTTTTGCTACAGTCCATGAGCGGTCGTATCTGTTACTATTAGGCGAATAGCCATGCATATCTTGCCATTCATTGCAATAAAAAAACCAGCAACAGCGGTCTATTATATTTCAACAATGGTATTTAGTTTAAATATCAGAAATGGCTGTACAATCAGAGTACGGTACTTGTTAGGCGATGAAAGGTATCGCTATCAATAGACGTCATTTATCATTTGGCCCATTCATGGAAACGTTACCGCTGACATTTTCAATTTTAGAATGGACACCTATATTTAGTATGATTCTGTGACAGCTGTGGTTTATAGGATTCTATTTTATAGAATTTTCGTCTGAATGAAAGGGGACTGATAAGTAAGGTATGCCTGTAATTTCAGGCATTTTAAATTTATTCAATATCACGTTCACTTCATGAATTCTACAGATTCTCTAACAAAAAAAAAAACAAGTTGACGCTCGGGGTTAATGACATGCGCGCTGCAACAAAATTGTGTTACATAGCGGGCGTGAAATACAAAATCAACCCGGTATTCAAACATAGTTTGGGTGAGCTATTCGAACAATACACAAGTTTACACGATAAACTAATTAAATCACGAAACACGGAAAACCGGATTAAACACGTTCTAGACAATGGACAAGTGCAGCCATTATTGAATGTAACAAAGTTAGAAGTACTAATATGGATAAACAATACAATTGAAGCTTAGAAGTAGACCCAATGTGGTTGGATGGGTATGAGAAATGTAGTACAATGATGATGATGATTGATGAATGATGAATGATGATTTGCCTCAATATGGTACTGATGATCACAATTATTCATTATTTATTTAAATTAGTTCTGAGAATTAAAAGCTATAGTAAGAAGGCCTTTTGTTTTATAAATGGCTTCTGACCCAACTGCGCGACATTACAATGACAATCATTATTAGCAAACTACGTAGAGGAAAATAATGTTTAATTTTATTTTATTTCATTTTTATGAAGATTAAGAGCATTGACAATATTATAATCACACAGGTTTAAATAACAAAAAGCCAAATAAAGTTCTCTCCAGTTAAGAAAAAGAAAGTGTAACTACAAGTAAAAAACACTCATTTTGTCATACAGTCTTAGAAACAAAACACATTTACTATAAAAATAACTTAGTATATTTTTTATTGCCTACAAAACACATGACGTAATATCAGGGAACAACGCCTAAAATTGTTTTATTAGCTTATGATAAACGACCGGCACATCACATTCACACCAAAGCATTCAACGTGAAAATTTAAACATATCTCGTCAAAAAATGTTGTGAAAAAAACATTTCACGCTACGCTTTTCATAAAAAAAATCCGTCACGTGCTGCAAATGGAAGATTACATTGTCCAGCGGTGTGAACAAAAGCGTCCGTTTTGTTTGTAGGTAAAAATAAAATCAAAAGGATTTCATAAAATTTGAAAGTTGTTTAAATAGAAAAAACACTACGTATTTTGCTCTAAAGTAGTACGTAGCTGACATGATCGTAGTCCTTACTGAAGAACACTTCTTTTAACCCCTTGATATAGACAGTATCAAAGGAGTACGTATGTATGTAACAATACGATATGTCACCGAATGTTCGACGATTATTACCCTTGGTTTCCTCAAGGTTAGTGACGCATTTCTATTCTGTGTTAGTTCAAGGGCAAGAGTAACGACTTATAATTAGGCAACACCTCAATAAAATTGTACCTGTGTAGGGTCATAAAAAATATCACTGCGCAAATATTTGATGTTTGGTTTGTTTGTGATGTTTTTATAGAATATTAAATAACTTGATGTGTATTTTTCATACAGTTAAAGTTTTAAGGTTTCAAGAAATGATCTCCTATTTCCCCTTGTTTGCCTACCATGTTCAAATTGCAGGTTTAAGTCCCAAACATGGTACTCGATATTTCACATACCTTCCCTAGAACTGGAATTTGAATCCAGCATTGCTATAGACTCGTCCATTATTACATCTTGGGAGGACGATAAATTTGATAAATTCTAGGTAAAATAGTGGCACATTTATTTTTATTGCAATGATTAGCCAGACGAAAATGACATTCGCCTGATGGTAAGTGATACAACCGCTCATGGACAGTAGCAAAACCAAACAATACCATGAATTACAAAGCAAAGCTTGGTGTCCCACTGCGCTCGCGATCCTGGGACATAAGATGTTCTGTCTAATTTTGTCCAGAAGTCACTTTGGCTACAATTTCCTTCAAACCGGAACGCAACAGTGCATTTACACCGCTGTTTGACGGGAGGAAAAGACATTGCATTTCAATTACATTTACCTGTAATATACAGAGTCTAGTGAATGCTTCAAATATAGAAATATTGTATGTATAAAAAACGGATAACATAAAATTCTTACTTTCACAACGACACTTAGTTTAGACTAACACCCAACACTACACATCCGAGCAATCAATAAAATCATTACAATACTAAACATAGACAAGCCCCTTTACTCGCTTTGTAAACAATCATGAATCATCAATCAGTGCCGGCGTTAACAACTGACAAACTTACCAAGACCTCTGCGTTCCAATAATCAATTCATGTTCGACTCTATGACTATACCAGTAATGGCCATTATTCGGAAATTACCTTCAAATTCACTGTTAACAGACAAAAGGTAGACCGCTGGCATTGTTTGTGAAAGCTAGGCTTCCGTGGCCCGCTTTCAGTGTAATAATTTATGCATTGTCTATTGGCGACGTAAGGGGTGCGCGCTGATCAGGGGTCTACGTATACTGGTCTTGAATTTTGTCGCCTCAGTTGTCAAAATAAGCTTGCTGGAGTGTAGACAAGTCGGATTTAACGAGTTTAAAGGGTTTGTCTATTTATGTAGAAGTATATTTGCACTTTCGTAGATGAGATTTTCGACACTATTTTTATATAGACTCTTAATTTTGAGATCGATACTTGTACCTTGGTGAAGTAACATGATTAAGACAGCTACTCGATGTAGTGTCAATATTCATTTTAAATCCAGTTACACCACGGATAGCATGACAAGTCATGGGTAGAAATAGCAACAGCTGTTATTGTCAATAAGCATTCTACTGGTGGTCATATGTTAGAGGCCGCCTGAGTACCACAGCAATGTCTATTTCTCCCGCCAAACAGCAGTGTAAATGCACTGTTGTGTTTCGGATTGTAGCCAGAGTACCTACTGAACTTATTGAGACTTAATATCTTATGTCTCAGGATGGCGAGCGCAGTAGAATGCCAAGCATTACTTTGTAATTCAAGGTGTTGTTTGGTCTTGCTACTGTTCATGATCACGTTAGTTCGCTATCAGGCGAACGACATGCACATCTCGCCATTCATAGCTATAAAAAAACACAGAGGACAGAGGTAGAATGAGGAGTCTTAAATTATAACCTTTTTTCACACAAAAAAAGCTAGTTTTATCATCTCTCAACGAGAACAAAAAGAGTATAATAGGCACCTAACCTTATAATCGCTGATGGACTATGTAACGTAATGTGTGTTATGAAACATCAAAGCATTAACACAGTATTTAAAATCACGACATTGTTATAAAACAATGAAAACGCAAATTCATAAATAAGAGAGACATTTGCAAAAACAGAACCGTTTATAAATATGCGATCTACCACAATAATTGAAAGTCAAATAAGCTTCAAAATATTTCGGGTCGCGAATGTTGGAACAAACGTTTGTATAATCCTCAAGTATTTATTTCCAGTTTGGATACTGTTGGTTGGATTCAATATATAACAATGAGGGTATCCGGTAAGCTAAAGCTTGCGGTTTAAGTTTATTGTACTGTGTAAATTTGTATAATGCGTATACATTTTGTTAATTAAATTAATTTTAAATTTAATTTGGTATTATTTTTGTAGAGTCGTAATATTGTTGCGCGAGCTTGTTAGTTAGACCGTACTGTTCTAAAGGTGAATAAAGCTAAACTAATTAATTTAATACATATCTCTCACTAACCCAGATTTTTATTTGGTTAGTACTACATTTGTTTTTATTGCAATTAATGTCGAGACGAGCATGCCATTCGCCTGATGACAGTAGCAAAACCAAACAATACTATGAATTACAAATAAATGCTTGGCATTCCACTGCGCTCGCCATCTTGAGAACAGAGTATTTGCTCTGGCTACAATTTCTTAAACTGGAACACAACAGTACATTTGCACTACTATTTGGCGGGAGAAATAGACATTACAGTGGTACGAACCCAGGCTGCCTCACATTTAAAATACCTACTATCAGTACATTTAAGCCTCTCACATATGAGAGACCAACCACCAGTAACATCATTCAAATATATAACATTTTGAGTCTCAATACATCACAATTGATTCCAAACATCTACAATAAACTACTTAAAGCACGAATACGATATCCATTGTAATATTCACAGATGTAAGAATCAACAGTTGCTTGCACCATCAATCACCAGTGAACGAGCGATCGGCTCCAAGTGTTCGCCTATTACCCATGTCTAGATGACGAGTGGTTTTTGCTGAGCAGTCGCGCTCGACTTAGCGGAATCGATTCGAGTCAATTGCATTAATTCCATGTTAAGATGTTTAGGGTAATTTATTTAGGGGTTTATGAGGTTTTATTTAATGTGATATCTTTGGTTTTATTACATTACCCTGTACATTAAGAAGGTCAAATATCTTTGAAATTTGAATATTTTCAGAACTAGCTCCAAGTGTTCGCCTGTGGGCATTTTATTCACGGATTTATAAGGTTTTAATGTTATTGTGTGATTTTTTTTCTATTGTACCAATGTACACACAATTATATGGACTGATACAGAATATTTATTTATTTTTTCAAAATACTACTATTTATACTTTACACCTATATTTTATATATGGGACAAAAAAAAACTAACCTTTCTTTAAAAATATATACCAACTACTTTTGAATCATATTGTTAATGATTACAAATTTTAAATCACGTGACTACTTTAAACCAAAGCTAAAGTTGAACGTCCTCGTCTGCATTTTAAACCCTTTAAAGTAAAAGCCATAAAACTAGATCGATCGCACGCAGCGCTAGTAAAAGTCACAGGTTAAGTGAACATACATGAACTCACGCCTTTTTCCCACAAGGGGTAGGCAGAGGTGCAACTTGGACACCCACATTTCGCCTTGTATTTTCCATATCGGGCACAAATTCCTGACCGAGGTTAAGTGAGTAAGAGTAAGTAAAATTAAAACAAAAGCAAAAACAATCGAGGGAACTTATATATTTTTTAGATACATAAAACCGAAAGAATATTCCTTGATGACAGAAACATTCAGGATTCGAACCTACGACCTCCCATTTCGCATATAGTTCTTTAACATCTGCACTATAAATGCTGTGAATATAGTTTTCAAACCGCTGAACAGATGCTCCACAGTATTTCTCATACATCCCCCCTACGTACAAACAAGGCAGCTTAATGAACAAAAATATTTTATTTACGCTAGAGACTATCTATCTTGGATTCAAACCTACATCATTCCATAATGTAGACTGACTAAATGCACATCAATTTTACTAATAATTATATTCTGTATCAGCCCATATACGTCCCACTGCAGGGCACGGGCCTACTCTACAATCGAGAGTACGATTGAGAGTGGTTAATAATTCTATTGCATAAATTAAATAAGCAAATTTATAAAACACGACATCATAAAAATAATACACCATAATTAAAATTCACATTACTAATTAAATTACAACACTCGATTAAAACCTTATTTATACACGGATTGTTTCCGGATTCAATGCCCACTATTAAAATAAACATACACACGATTTAATCCTAATTGTCCCGTTTTAATGCGCTTCGATACAAGCACGATGTTTGTCTGACCGTAGCCTAATAAACCCCGGCCTCCATATAACTGCCAATTACACGCTTCGTACGGTTGGCACCCCTGCATTCATTAGACAGAGGTAATAGGAACTTAGCGGAGCGTGCGATATAGCGAATTAGTTTTCCAAGTTTTACTTGTATTTGTAAGTAGTAAGTTTGGTAATAAGCAGTATTCATACTTCTAAAGAAGACGATTGCAAAAATTGATTCAGTGTATACCAATTAAGTAAAGTTACTTATATTGTTATTTGTTGATTTAGTACATGAATTTCTGTTTATTAGGTACATATTGAATATCATTTACATTATTTTCTCCATAGGCCAACTAAGAGGCCAACTAACATACATAGTTGTAGCACCACGTGAAGACCAACTATGTCTGTGTCACATACACATAACATACCCAGACCTGACACAAATATTTTTGGGCCAGATAAGCATTTGTGTCGATACAGGGATTAAACCCGCAGGCTCTCGTTTTAAAGCCTGCATCTAATAACTAACTGCGCCACGGAGGCTGTCAGATTTTCGTACGCTATTGAAAATACGCTGTGGAAAACCTGGTATATTGACTCATGCAAGTAACGTTTCGGGTTTACCCTACATATATCTGGCATTTAGTATAGAGATAACCATATCTTATTATTAGAATACGTCTTAACAGCATAACCTTTACCACCAAATACACTATAATCACATTGTGGTGCACATAAGTTCAAAAAATATTAATTATTTACATTAATCTTTAATGTTAGAAGATTTTCAACAATCTCTGCTACCCATAAACATGCATAATACTGAAAGTTCAATATAATTAATCCTCATAAAACTTCGATGCAACACTATCGGGAGAGGATAATTGTTTATTCACACCAATAACTTCCGTGATTGCATAAAGTTAGTAAAACTATGGTTCAAGCATATTGAAAACAAAAGTGTGCTTGAGCGTAAACGTGAGTCAGGAATTATTGGCTTCGTTACACATTTCATACGCTTCGTAGCCAACCTGTGTGCTCTCGATGCCCCACTTAAATGTGAGGTTACCTGCTTTATTTCCGTCATGTTTGAAATCCTTTTAAAATACCGTTTTGTTTGAGCTTGTGTATTGGTTATACGTACTGTCAAAGCTTTATTTACGTTTTAGATTTTTTATTGAGACTGTAGAACTAAGGTATCCTTATTTACTTAATTTAGTTTTTATTTTATGGACTTTACTAAGCTTCCCCAAAGATCTCCACATTGACCTGTTGGAAGCGGCCGGCATAAGGCCTATGTTCAGCAGTGAACTTCCTGTGGCTGAGGTGATGAACTAAACTTCTATCCCTGCTATTGTTTGCCGGCTAGGATTCGGTCTTAAGAGACTTAGTTTTAGACAAAGGCTTAAGAATTAAGGAAGGAAGAGAAGAGATCTAAGGTTCTTCAAAATCTGTAAGTCTTTATTAGTAGCATGGACATTAGCACGAAACCCGTTTTAAGGGCGTTTATATCTTCGTTCTTCCATTTAAGGAAATTACGAATAGAATAACAAGCAACAAAAAACTTCAAAATTTTCTAGAGCGAACCTCAAAAAGTTCCAATCATAACACACAAAAGAAATCTTTATTCGCTCCGCTACCCTCTCCGCTCGCTAACAAAACCTCTACACCGCCATGAACTACATTCGGGGTCGCGTTACACACGGCATGCAACAGTCGACAATAAACGTGGGCCCATTGTGCACGTCACAGAGATCGCAAACGTCTTCGCACAGATGTCTTCTGTTATGTAACTATTTTATAGTGTAGTATTTTGTATAAAAGTATTTTTAAAAGAAAATATGAGGTGGTAGAATATTTCTGTGATATATCAAGTTTAAACTTTTTAAGGCAAAGGATATTCACTTCGTAAGACGTATCTCTTCTATATCGAATAGTGGAAATGTTAATAGATTTTATAACCATTATTATTTACTGAATACTTTTTTCACTATACAGAGATGCAATTTAGTAATTACACAATAAAAAAAAATTGTGCAAGTTGCGGCCTTTATCACATTAGTTAATTTAATACAGGCAACCATGGAATGGATATATAAATAGAAGAAAAAAAAAGACAGTCTAAGGTCTAAGTGAAATAATTATAATCTGCAATGAATAACTTAATAATATATAAACATAAATTCACGTAAACATATACATTTTATTTTACATATTTATTTAAAAATTTAACAATAGAGGATGTATCATATCACGTAAATTATATTTTGTAGGGGTGTCACTAGCTCTAATTGGAGTTCAACAATCCTAAGCAGAAGTTATCGCAATCCTAGCAATAAGTTCAAATCTCGGACGTCTCATACTAGATTTTTTCATAATAAATACCTACACAAAGTGTCTGGATTTCGAGCCCAAACATGGAAATACGAATATTTGAATCCCAATCCAATATACTATCATAATTTATAACGAGACAGCAACGGACGCCTATTAATATCAATCATTAAATAAATGCATATATTTATTTTTACCAAGCAATTAATTTTAAGTGCTCTCGTCCGATGTCGAATGTGATTCCATTACTTAAATTCAAAATTAAAATCAGTCAACGGTGAAAAAGCGTTGTTAAATCTGGTTATATGATGAATGCGAAAAGTATAATAAATAGACAAGTTTTATAAAAACAAACTAGTGGCACATCTCAGCTTCGCATGGGTGCAGATGTTTTTTTAATCCACTCTTCACCAGATACATGTTTTTTTTTTGCAAATTGGGACCCCCTGTATATTTATTTTACATATAATATGGCCTGGGCTGTGAACATTTTAAGAAAAATATTTTACATACAGTGTGAATCCACTCATAGTACTCATTCGCTTAAATAAAATATACTAAACTATGTGCCATATCCCCATATAAGGGTAAGTATAACACTTAAAAGAAGCGTTGCATCAATCCGATTTCCAACACGCAAAAACCGCTCAGAAACCGCTGGATTAATTAAATATATTCCCAAAACAAGACGGACTTACAAAATATATTAAGTGTTACTTTCTAAAGCCTCGCTGAAGAGAGGAGTACCCTCAAAAATCCGTGAATCCACCAATTAGACAACACCTCGAAAGTGGATCATTCCCACCTTTCCATTTTTCAAGAGCGCTTAATTTTCCTTTCCTTTGCGGATTCTTTCATTACTTGCAGTTGCGCGAGCATATTCTGTTACGTGACAATGTAATATGAGCTTTATACCTCTTTAAATAGTGTCCATATTCTCTTGATGGTGAAAAATATTTAAATTAATGCACATAATTCTGAATTTTTATTATTGTTTTATTTTTTTACTTTAGAAATGATATCTTAGTGAAAGTTTGTGATTTGCCGCCAAATAATATTTTAAATTTATGACTTGGTTTTCGATTGTAATTGATGATTATAGAATGATATAGTGTCGTGGCTTGATAATATCGTATCCGAGACTGACGTGACTTTACTATAGGTAAGTGACCATGTGTAGTAATGGTAAATAAAGCCATTAATCAAACACATTTTCCTGATTTGACAGTAGCTAAATGTGTGTTGTTGTAGGTATCTCTAGCTATGACAAATATTCAAATTAATGTTATATTATACTCGTAATTATACATCATTTTGATTTTATAGTTATATTTAAAAAATATTTTAATTGCCAAAAACTTAATGAACAAGATATTAGAAATGCATAATAGTCAACTTTTTTCGTCTTTCGTGTATTATAATTACGAATAAATTTGGCCGAGGCCACACAAAGATCAGATAAAATGTACAAGTGGTAACTATATTATATTCCCACTTGAAGGCCTCAGAGAATGCATTAAAATGTACGGTTTGAAGGCAAATCGTTTTGCATAAAAATGGTGTGAAGACAGTGCTGTGGAATAAATGAACACTGCATATATTTTTGCATATTGTATTTTAGATAGCGATTGTTGTACATATCGGTAGAAACCTGCCATAGTGGACTGATACAAGTGCACCATACTTACATAAAAACGGACAAATAATAATCATTCAAAGGACACGCAAAGATACTAATGCGTCCTTAAGTCCAACGATATTATTTTGGCCGAAAATATTTGCTTGTGGACGAGCCTATAGACAATTTCAAATAACTAGAAAAAATATTATTTTTCCTGAAAAACTCTTACAGAGTAAATTGCCATAGCCTTGAATTCAAACCCAGAACCCCAACTTGCACGTTACTCTTGGACCAATGAACAAAACTACCCAAATATACGACGTCTTATTTACACTTGTAACAAGCTATTAAATCTCATTTATTCCTTGACAACAGCAAGCGTTTTTTGTTCCAACCTTGACGCTTAGGCACATTGCCAATATGGTGTCAACAGCCTCTGCCGCGCAGTTTGTTAGACTTCAGCCCTGGAACGACAGGCCGCGGGTTCGATCACCGCTTCCCAAAACTATTTTTGATGTGTTTTGCAAGTATTTAGTTCGGGTCTGGTAGTTGGTGAAACCGAAAATTCTCTCACAGGGTCGGATACCCATGACACATGTCTTTTACCTTAGTGTGGAGGCGTGACCACATTTCTGTTTGGATGTATTTATTTTCATAAGAAATGAAGAAACCACCTCAATATGCCAATAATCCTACCGTATTCACAATCAAATTATAAAAGCAAATTGAATATCAGATATATTAATGCAATCGACCGCAAATTATTTGAGTAGAATTACGGATTCTAAACGCCAGGGTCGAGGCTAAATTGTACTCTTCAATTATTTCATATTCCAACGGGCAAGTAATAATTTGCTGACTCTGTAGCTTAGGGTAAGTTGGTCAAGAAATTATAAATAGGTTACAAAATTCTTACTTTTTGACCAAATACTTTTCTCCGATGAGTTAGTCCATTGTGGAACAATTTTAAAAGTATAAAACTAGTTTTGCCGCCCCGGAAACAGATCATATTTGAAGGGATTGCTTTTAGCAGTCGGTGTATAGAAAAATAATACCTACATACATGCATAAACACACGGTGTTTCCCAGAACGGGTAGGTAGAAGGTAACAACCAAGACACTCTCGTTTCGCCTTGAATATTCCGTCCCACCATGTGATAGGTGGCAAGCCTATCGCCATATCGGGCCCAAATTCTTGACTTCGGGCATATAATTGATAGGAAAATCTAATGTGCCACCGAGACGGTAAAATAATAGGACCAATAAACATTTTTTATAGAAATCAAGTTGTAATTAATCTGTGTAAGTATAGGACAAGGTTAGCTATGAGAAGAAAAACCACAATTAGTATAAGAGTCCGTAGAACACAGACAATAACTATTTTGTCTTTATAAGCAATAATTTCTAATATTTATGCGATTTTTACAAATTGAAATAAAACATTGTCTTACATATTATTAGGTTGATTTTACGTAAGTTATAAAGCAATCGGAACGTAGGAAAGCAAAAATATAAAAATACCAAATCTGCGATAAAATCTCTAAAATATAGTTTTATTTCAAAACAGTAATTTTTCTATACTTCATTATCTATTTTTACGCCATCAACTTACTAATTTCCCCACCACACACCGTATTAGCTAGTAATGTTATATGCTAAATTTCGGTCACCGTACTTATCAAGCCGTGAAGCCATAAAATGCTTTGTACAAATACTAAATATTTTAGGTAAATGTCACGCAATGGTATTTCGTATATTAAGCTCGCGTTCTACACCTTAAAGGGCGACTATGACGAAACACTAAACGATACATAGACCCTTTCAATATTGTTAGAATTTAAAATTATTAATATCCAATTAATTTCATTCCTCGAGAAGTCGAGGACAAAGAAATGTCTTTGAATAATTTGGATGTTTTTCATACAATCTTAAAAAGGGCCTAAGTATATTTTGTTTGTACCGTTCTTATTTATGTTACGCCTACCATCTTCTTGTCGTTCGAATGAGTTTTGCCAAAAAAGAAGAACTGATTTACTGGATTAAAAAATTACATTGACCCCGATAATACTATGAGATTACGACTATAAAAGCTTATTGCTATTATAAAAAACCATATCTCAAACAATGCAATAAATATATATATTTTTAATTAAATTGTAGTACCAAATTTTGCCACAAGCCAATAGATTTTAGATGGCGTATATGTGAAATTGTATGTCATTAGCCCACAGATCTATAGACAGTTTTAATTAAGCGGGACAGCTCGACTGGCGTAGTACCACTGTCATAGAAAATGAAAGCACTTCGAAGCTGTTTTATTAGGTCAGTGATATTCAAAATCTAATGATCTCCTTCCTATTTAGTCTTACTTTTTAAATCCCCAAGTCTATCAACGTTTGTTAAGACGCTTAGTGTGAAATGAAAGGCCGTAAATTCAATACCCGTACCAATAATAAATTTCGTGTGATGAACACAGATTCTCTTCTCTTTGGTCTCAGAGAACGGAAAGTCTCTTTAAAGTCTGAAAGCCACAAAAAAACACTTGTATTTCAATGTGGGGTCAGGACTATGGACACTGTTGGATATATTTGTTTTAATGGCTAAATCCCTGATATTTTCGTGGCGACTTGTTAACGGGTAGGCCGCGGCTGCCAACATGTACATGATAGTCGCGGATTCAAATCCCAGACGGGAAGCATAATACGGGTATTTATGACCAATCACTACGCACCTTAAACGCTGAAGGAAAATGTCGAGGGAAGACATATGTACCATAACGATTTATAAGAATTCAAAGGCTACCAACCTGAAATAGGCCAGCATGGTGGAATATATGGCCTCTCAAACAAATTCCATGTTGGAGGAGACCCGTGCCTTGCAGTGGGACGTAAATTCTTTGATACAGATACAGCATACATTTTAATCCTCTACCTACAGTAAAATGATCCAAGTAGCTATTCCTCGTCACCAATTCTATACAAAAAAAAACCATTCGTAAATAAAAAAGTCCAGTATTCCACCAAGCAGGCTTAACTTCCAAAAGATTGTTCTGAAAATGGAATTTCAGTGAGCATATTGGTAACGCGCCATTGTTACCTGTGGATTCACGTGGTGATATTTTCCGTGGAAACTTAAGCTTTTCAGTGAAAAACCTATTGTTATGGTAACACTATGACAAAACTCCGAGGTGTTTTATTGTAATTTAAAACAATACTAAGAAGTGAAGCCTTTATTTCCGCGAAGTTTTAAGAAGCTGTTGAATAGACTGGCAAATGCGTCGAATGAGAGATTCATTTGTTTTCAGTCGAAACTTTTAGTTTGCACTGCGGTAACCGGTCGATGCAGTGCATTCACAGTACTGAGATGCCACAAGAAGATAGATAAATAGAGTTTTCAATCTTCTCTACATACAAAATAACTTCAAGAGGAAAGGATAAGAACACGCAAAACAAAATACAGGATCGATTATTAGAGAGCTCTAGTTTATTCGTAGCTTATTTTATGCAATGATCTTTTTTAATTATTTAAGTAAGTGCCGTATGTAAATTCATAAATCATATTGTCAATAGTACGTGAGGAAATATTTAAATTTAATTTAAAAAAAAAACCGTTGCTGAAGCCACAAAATCAATAAATAACCCAAATTTTAATTACTAAGTTCTTCTGTCTTCTGTATCAGCCCATATATTATGTATGTCCCTCTACAGGGCACGAGTTTCCTTTACAATCGAGAGTACGATACAGAGGGTTACTAGTTATTGCTCTGTGGTTACTAGGTTAAATACGAAATTCGTGAGGCTCATAATAGTTAACGATAGCTCTGAAAAGAGACATACTCCTGGTTACTAACGGCCGTTCTCTATAAACTATCTATCTTTAACAAGGGGTTAAAATAGCTACCATGACTATGTCGGCACAATTCTGTGCTTAATTTAACAAAAATAGACATATATATATTTATGTAATCTAGCTATCTATAAATGTATGCACCATATCTATACCTCTCTATCTTTGTCAATTGAAACATAAATTGCATCGAGATATCAAATGAAATCTCTTGTTAAAGATAGATAGTTTATAGAGAACGGCTGTAAGTTGGTAATCGGCTTATCAGTACCCTCTGAATATGTAAACACGTATCGAATTGAGCATGCAACTACGCAGCCGATTTGTATTCAATTGACTTCACAAGGGCTATACGTGTAACATCACCGATTTGCATCGATTACCAATTGGCTTTTGGTTATATGAATTATCTTGTGATATACAAAGAAATAAAGGCTAGTACGTGATGATAACCAAAAAATCTCAGCTTAGAAATGAGATATGATATTCTGTACAAAATATAAATTACTCTGCTTTCCTAAGTTTCTTGTGGAAACAATTAACATGATTGTAAACTGTCAACAGAGTACGTAAATATGTACAATGGGTTTGGAAGTACGCTAAAAGCTTTTAAAAATTGAAACCAATAAGAAGAGAGATAGATGAAAAAAAATAGGATTTCAGGTCTCCGGCAAACGAAACGCGACGGTAAATCTTTATTTCTCTATTCCACGATACCACTTTAATGAACCTGACTCGTTAAAATTGCTGTCAAAATTAACTACAGTGGGAGTCTACTACCTTGTCTTAATATTTTTAAAAATACTATTTTATAACGTACTAAAATCCATATAGCCTGCATCAGAATTTTTGTGCGTTTTTTATATGAAATCATCGAACTCTAACTAATCTCCGCCGATTGCAAAAGCAATAAAGTTTATGACCGAAAAACAAATTGTGACTAGTCAGCTAAACGAAACAAAAGGGCATAAACAACCTGACGTAATAGGGCGCTTACGACCATTTGTAAATGTGACGTTGTTAGTCGCCGAATGCGACTTAGCTAATTGAATTTCCTTAACACAGGGGTTAAAAATTGAGGTCGAGATAGCGTGAGGTCAAGACATCTGTATGATATTGGCAATACAAAGGCTTTATGAGGTCAAGGACAAATAATGTTGTTGCTTTTGTATCAGTATGAATGAAAATAATAAGTAATATTTAATATATATTTTTTTAACTTAATAAACCTACTATTCACTAACCCTGTGTAAAACATATGATTATTGTATTTCGGTGCATAAGATCCTACTTTTTAGTCAACAAATATCACACGTTTTTTCTATGAGAAAATTGAACTTACGTGCCTTCATTTCGTAGCTGGACTGACGCCCATTGCACCATTGGGACTTAATTAGATGTGAATACATAAATAACTAGTTACATAATTAGAATACGTACTTATAATACCATTTCATATAAAACACAAGCGCATAAAATCCCCCTTCGTTCTATTTCCAACCTCGTGCTTTAGAATTTCCATTTTAATCCTAACTTCTATTTTTATTCCATTTTCCCTCCAGCTTTGGATCGAAAAAAAAAGATTTAATCATCAAAGCCACATTGGCTCGGCCGGAAGAAGCCCCACTGCAGTGTAATCACATCGGATGCTTTCCAAAGGACTCAACGGATTATTATTTCGTTTTCTTTTTAAAATATAAATAGCCACCATGCCAGCAATATTATTTATTTTTATAACATTCATACAATGTTTATAATTAGATTTAACGATGTAAAGTGCGGATTCATTGGAAAATATTGGATGTTTCTTTCTCGATTCCTTAGACATTTCATCGCAAATTTTAAAAAAGAAGACATCTGTATTTAAATTTTGAACATTTTCAAATTTGGTAAAAAATATCAACGCATACTGACGCAATCAACTTCCGTTCGTCTCTCTCAAACCAAATCAGGTTTTATTTGTCTGCTACACAGTGTATCTTCTTAATCATACCAATTATTTAAACGAGTATAATATCTTGTTTATTGCTTTTTTGTGTTCAACTGCTTAGAAACCAGAGTACAAGCCATTACTATAAGGTTTTGTAAATGTCTCATGAATCTCCACATCACATCTGTTAAACAAATGTTTGCTACAATCTGAAATTGAATCGGGGAGAGCATATTTACCGAGTCAGTACCGTTGCCTCAGGTAATTGAGTCATCAATTGACTCCTAAACTTCACCACGGTAATAAATTCGCCTCAATTCAATGTGTTAATCAACACTATAATACATGGCTGTACGACCTTAGGTTCCTTTGCTTACAAAGGAGTAGATCCAAAATACAAAAGTTCTGGCCGGATGATTATTTCGTAATTTTGTCTTTTAAAAATAAAATGACCGCTTTAGCTTTTAGCCGTAATAGTAAATTCAATTTTGCGGCGACAACGAGGATGATGAAAAATTTAAGTGCAGCGCGTTCTCTAGGGAAGTTGCAGAACCGAGATACTTATAGTTTATTTGTTCTCGAAGAATGCTTGGTAAAAAATAGAGACTTGGAGTTGATTGAAAGATGTTTTAAACTGTTGGTTGGGAGTTGTTCGATACTTAGCTAGTTTTTGTTGCTACTTCTTGCTTTTTACTAGTAAACATAAACTTTTTTTTATGGCATGGCTACTGTGTTCCTTGTGGGTACTTAAATAATGTACACACATTTTTGGCAAAAGACTAGCCCGGGTATACGAATAACCGCAAACGATGGTGGAATGCTGACCAATTCAACGGTGCCGCGGGCACAACCTGAGTACACCCGATGTTGTCTTGGCCGGCATTATGACGTCGTTCGGCGATATAAAACCTCACCGATGGATAATCTATTTCCATTGAACTGCATTTTCTATCAAAATTCGTGGCAGTATATAAATAATAGTAATTTTAAAAAGTTCATTGTATAATTTTAAACTCTATTATTCTAATATTCTCGGGTTATATAACAACTTGTCCTAAATAACTAAATACAACATACGGAACATATCACACATCCAAAACAAACTTTGTTGTGGAACTCGAAAATTGTGCAGTTTCATAACTATAAATGCATTGTTAACAATTTTCTAACTTCATTACTGCGAGTTTCCAAGAAATATGAGCGACTCGGGTCGTACTACAAATGACAGAATTTCTAAGAATGTTTGAATTTGTTCCTCTGCAGCCGCTGTGTACCAGGCACTTGGAACTTCATATACCGCATCAAATATGAATAGAACAGCAAGCGGGAATATAAAACACTGTTTATTAAAGGAAGTACTTCTTGATTGCTTGTTTCCTGCCAACAGCCAATCGATAATGGTTTCTTAGATTTACGCGAATGGTACATATTGAAATAAAACTATTTGTGTCATGTCACTGACCAATTACCAGACCTCAAGACACAGTGAGCTCCTTCTGCGTAGATCGGAACGCAAAAACAGATTAACTATTTAAATGAGGAAACCAGCACATCATGGAGATTTGTGTGAATTCCTATGGTATTTAAAATCCGCCAACCTTCACTAGGCGTGGTGTAATATATGGGATCACTCTCAGTCGTACTTTTGATTGTAGGACGCCCGTACCCTGCAGTGGGACATATATGGGCTGATACAGATAGAATCAGATTTTTTTAAAAGCTATACACAATTCTGTAATTACTCTGTGTTAATGCTTGGTAAGGATTTTCTCTGCAGATTTTACAATATAGTGATAAACTTGACATATTTAGGCAGTTTTTGGGCAAGACATAAGGGTTATATTAGTTCAGAAATCTATTTGTGATATTATATTAAAGTATAATTACTTAAAGTAAAATACTCTGACGTAATCGTCAGAGTATTTTTTTATTCAATAGGTCCGGCAAACGAGTAAACAAGTCATCTGATGGTAAATGATCACTGCCGCCCATGAACATCCACAACGCTTGGATCATGGATGTGTTGCCGGACCATCAAATTGGCAATGGGGCGGAAAGGAAAAAAGATGCGAAAAGAAAAGGGGAAATAGGCATCTGGCAATCACTAACTGAACAAAACAGAAAAGCTGTCGCTTCACGTTTGTGTCCTATGAGACAGTGATTCCACCACAGACGAGTCTCATTTCAGCTGAATCATAACTAACAACAGCAAAGCTTTACCACAGCAGTATCATGCAACAAACCACATTTTGTTTCAAATCATAATTCTTGTATTAACATGTTGCTATCTCTAGTCTGTTTATAAAATTGTTATATTTAAAAAAACAAATATATTCATAAAGACACTAACACTTAAACCTGAACTGCAATTCTACGAAAAAACGGCATTCACATTCCTCAAATGGGAAAATATAAACGTCAACAATTTGTATAAACATTTGTAGGAGAATTATTCAAATTCCAACGGCAGGTAATAACTCACATTTTTGAAAGCAGCACTCGAGATGTAAGTAATCAAGAAATGAGCAAAAAAATCCCTTTACATACCAACAAACAGCACTGGCGCGTTTAAAAAATGTTTAACGTGAAAAGCTTCTGAGTTTTTAAGCCCAGATAATGTGAATTTTTGTTGCGGAAACCGCGCTTGCCTTAAGAACTGGCTTTAAAGTTTTGAACGATTTTTTTTTCAGGGGCGCAAAGAGCCCGCACCCGAGCATTATTCTGAATGCATCGTTAGAATGTAGAGTGCTGTGAATGAGACGACGATTTGTTCTACTTGACATTTCTATATCATCCATTATTTATGGGTGCTTTTGTCGAGCGTTGTTTTCGGTTACAATCAGAGCAGTGCCGTGAGAAGCGGAACAGAAGCCCGAATAAAATAACGTTTCATTTGTGACATTGTAGTGGCATGCAGCCTCCTTTATCAAACTTGCAAAACTGGCTGACGGCATATTTTGAAAGTAGAACGTGTTTTTTGTTTGTTTGTTTTCTTTTATTTTATTTAAACGGAGAATACTCTGTATAGAAACTTCGTTTATGTTACTGCTAGAATATTATGTTTATTACCCGACTATGACGAAGGGAGGGTCAGGTTCGAAATAATACACATAATATAATAATTTTAATTCTAAGTATTTTAAATTTAATCACTTTACACTTATTTAAAATATTATATTTTGTATTATCCAGCTACATACATGTTATGTAATGTGTAACTACGTAATAAAATGAATATTTTACTACTTGATACAAATTATTAAGTTCCTCACATGAATCTAAAAATATCAATAATAAATAAATAGTGGATAGCATTGATATCCGAAACCGGGACCTCAAGGTTCTCATGCCACATAAACCCAAGCCAATGTAATTAAATACTATTAACTTAGCTATGATGACTGGGATCGAACCCCTGACCATTTTGGATCCAGCCAGTCACTAAGCCACTGCTCTAACGTTATGACATAATTCGTGATGTAAAACGTACATTTTAACGTCCTTGTAGGCACAAGGCCACTACATATCACTTATTCATCGCACTGTCTCAACAAATGTTTGCAGTACAGCGCTCGGAAAATACCAAGCCATGTTTTCGATGTATGCAAAACTCTGTTAATTTCCGTGTGCCTACTGCCTAGTGTTTCTGCACAAGCTTATATGCGTTAGATAAATAAATACACCCAACAGTCACATACATAGTTCTGACCCCACACTAAGATTGAATCTTGTATCCTGGGTATCAGGAACTACGAGAGACTTTTCAGTCTCATAAAACCCAGACCCGAAACGAATACCTGTAGATCACACAAATATTTGTCTCGGTGCTGGGATCGAACCTGCGGCCTCACGTTTCACAGCCAGTGTCTCACCAATTGGCTGTTAAAGATCGTGTAATTTTCAGCAGCATCCTCCTTTTACATGAATCAGGACTCCTTGATAAGGATCTTAGAAATTATGAACGATGGTATGGAAAAAATAAAGTGAAACAAGAAGATGTTAGAATTTACCAAATATTAAAATTAAATGAACAATTAATAAAGGTTTTACTTTGACTTTTATCTGCCCTTGTTAAAGGAATCACCCGACCTCTTAGTGAAACCTAAAACAAAATGGTTTCTAAAGGTCGGCTTTCTAAAGTTCAGCAAAACGAATTGCGCTGTTTAATTCCTTATTTTGTTTTTTTTTTTTTCGATTACAAATCCAATAATGAATCAATTGCTTTAATAAAACCTGTTAGTATCAACTGGTTTATGACAAACGCATGCAACTTAGACTATATAGTGGAGACGTCATTATCCTAAGCATTTGCGCTTACCATCGGGCGCAGTGTAGTCATCATTCAAGAAAAAAACTCGTAATCTAAAAGGCTGACTAGTGAAAATGAATAAATGATTCATACACTACGTCTATTGTAATAAACAGAGCGACAGCAGGCGCGAATGCTTTAAAGTTTAAATTGAATTGAAATTAAAGTAGTTCCAACATGTACCGATAGATGTCACCGTACTATTGTTTTATTAATAACAAAAAAACAATAATTAAATAATTGAATAAATAAATAACACCCAACAGTCGCATACGTAATCCTGACCCCACACTAAGATCGAGTCTTGTGTCGCGACGTGGGTATCAGGAACTGCGAGAGATTTTTTGGTCTCACAAACACCCCGATCCGAAAGAAATATTTGTGGGCCGCACTAATACTTATCTCTTATTGCGGGGATCGAACCCACGGCCTCTCGTTTCACAGGCGACGTCTAACCGACTACGCCACGGAGGCTGATTAAAAAACATGAAACTTGTATTACCAAGCGAAGGCGTCATTACCCTAATAGCCTTCTATAAGGTAATATCCCGTAATCTAATAGGCTGACTAGTGATACTGAATAAATGATTCATACACTTAGTCTACTGTGATACGAGAAGCGGTAGCGGGCGCGAGTTCATTCAACCAGCATTGAAATTACATGTACCGATAGATGTCGCTGTGTCAAAGTTTTGTATTTATTAAAAGAAATTCCTAAGTGTCTTGTTCAGTATCATTAAATTTTAAGAGGCGGGTATATGTATCCCGCACGGTAATAAAATACTGATGGATGTGAATAATATGAATATGTATTTAAAAACATGCAAGTATATAAAAAGATTATAATAACATTTAACGAATTATGTTTATTATGACTTTGTTGACGTTAGTTCAATAGCACTTAGACTTTGATTGCTTTCTGTCATAGAAAGCAATTACAACCAGTCTCTTTGCACTCTTTCATTCAGAAGTAATGTACCAAGCTCAAGTAACTATACAATTTCATCAAATAAAATAATATTATACACAAATAGAAATTCCCATTGTTTCTGCTACAATGTAATTAGCGTCAAAATCGACACACAATCAAACTTTTACGACCTAAAAATATCCATTTAACCAATTATTTCCAAGTTAGTAAAACACCCTGAACATTCACATACCATTCCACACGCACACGTAACCTATTAATACATTCTACCAATTTTTTATGTCGCAGTAAATGTATAAAATTCATTTATAACACGGAAACTTTACAAATGCCCACGTTTTCAAACATTATAATTAGTTTCATTTTATTTTATTCCAAATTGCCTTTTTATGCATTGCATGGCTCCACTTGTTATCTCTGCTTTAATTAAAGTTTGAACGCAGAGAATGTGTCAGGCCTAAGTTGTGCTTACTGCCTACTTAAGCATCACTTAGCGAAAACTGCAAACTTACAGCACTACCTCCTTGTTGCTAACATCAATTGTTCTATTATCATAACAAGCGACTAGCCCGTTGTTCTCGGTATTGAATGAAAGTGTTAAAAGTAAATATATACTATCTAAATTTTTAAATAATAGTTTCCGCTATTTATTAAGCTACATAAACACATCAACCAACCGTAAAAAGGGCAATAGGTTTATCAATACACATTGTACTATGTTTGAATATAAAAAGCATCATTCCGCTTCGTCGTATCGTAATTTTCTAACCGTGTCATCGATCGCGTGAAGATCGTTTGCTTCAATTCTCAGCTACAAATCAATCAAAACGTAAATTAAAAAACTAAAACCAATTCCGCTACCTCCCATGGCGATGTTACAATACTTATTCATAGACTGTACGAATACTTACTTTGGCTAATCTCATGTTTTATCATCTTTGTTCCAACTAAATTCAGAAAGGGACAAAATATTCGAATACTAAAATATGTTTTAAAACTATATATGAATAAAGCTGTATAAATAATCAAATGAAAAGGATACTAAAAAAATATAAACCAATTCCGCTTTCTCTCGTCGCGGTGTTGCGGCCTAGTCATCGGTCGCGCAATGATCGCTCACAACACATCTCAGCCATCCAGTTTGCATAATGCGCGCTTAAATAAAGCCACTTATTTTTATATTTCCCTTTTCGTATTACCAAACAGAAGTTACGACAGTTTTACTAGGGTCATATTTTCGCTCGTTTCCTACTGCAAATACATTTTAATAAGATATAAATCAGTGGCTCTCATTTTTATTGTTTCTTATTTTTCTGTTTTCGGCAGATCGAGTTTCTGTGTCAGTTTGATTTAATGTATCCGAATCTGTTGGATTGGAAATGTCCTGCCTTTTTACATCGTGATTTTATTGATTCTGGATCTATCTATCGATGTCAATATAATTTGAAGAGGCGACAATAAAAATATAACCTTACACGTTACAAACATAACTTTATTTTTAACTTAAGAGGCATGCGAGCTTATATGGCTTGATTAATGAATATAATTGTGCGTGGTGGCCTGTGAAGTCTTTTTCTAAATGACTGCGTCGTTTACAATCAATAGTACGATTGGAGGGGGTTAAGCCATAAAGTCTACCACGCTGGCCTAATGTGGGCTGGCGGATTTTGCGTACCATATATATTATTTTACAAACCGCTATGCTAAGCAGTCTTCCAAGAGATGTATTTATGCACCATTATAGTGGCGATTGACTATCGATACACATATACATTACTCCGAAAAGTCAGAGAGATGCCCTGGGATTTGAACCCGCGAACACCATGAACATGTCGGCACCCGCGTCTGGTCAGTGTACCAAAATGCTAACACGTACTTCATAATACGTAATACCAAAATAGTAATCTTAACATTACTGGGTATATTTGGGGCCGCTTTTATGGCAAAAGTAAACATTGAGGGAAAACGTGTTTATTTAAAACATCATCTTATGAGACTTTATTTAAAACATCATTCAATCGCAATTTTGTGGCAAATCTAGTAAGCGAACACAGAAACAATTACTTCATCGCAACAAAACTAAAATGTATCAGAAACCTATTATTACTCAAGCGATTAACTTGACTAATAAACAGTTAATTCCTAACATTAGTTTTACAGTCCATCTGGGTAATTATTGCTGTAACTATGGCATAAACATGGAGACGTGACTAATGAAGAAATCGCGACACCAATCTGGCAAGTGATGGTCGGCTATAAACGATTAATGTGGTCAAAGTACTACATATGAGCCTTTAACCAAGTTCCTATAAATTGTTTTCTTACTATCTGTAGATACAGATGTATCAGCCCATATACACCCCACGTCAGGGCACGGACCTCCTTTACAATCGAGAGTACAATTGAAAGAGGTTAGGCCATATTGTCCACCACGCTGACCTAATGCGGGTGTGTGGACTTTACATACAATAAAAATTCTTATAAATCGCTATGGTATGAAAGTTTCCTCACGATGTTTTCCTTCACCGTTTTTGTGCAGTTCTTTTAGTACATTTGATTAAGATGCTGATTGTAAAAGACTTCATGGCTTGGAGTCCCACAATAAGATACTTGGCATTCCACTGCGCTCGCCATCCTGAGACATAAGATGTCAAGTCTCAATACGTCCAGTAGTTACTCTGACTACGATGTGCTTCATATCGAAACACAACAATGCATTTACACTACTGTTTGGCGGGAGAAATAGACAGTGCGGTGGTACCTACCCTGCCTTGCACATATGGGAGACCTACCACCATTAATTCAGTAATATTTGAAAAGCTTCGGTCTAAGAGAAGACACAAGCATGATTATAAAATACTCGTATTTGCTGCCGCTTGCATTCCCCCTTTTAATTACAAAGAGGCTCTTGATAAAGAAGCTCTTAATAAAGCGCTTCAAATAAACTATCAAAGCGTCAAAGGCATTGAACAGCGCTTTAAGATTAGACCAAGATTAAAGACAAAGAAAATAGGACGCAGATGATACTATGCAGAATCCAATATGGCCGATAGAAACAATGCCACGAGAATATACACAGTCAGGTCATAAGTATTGTCACACAGTAAAAACTTTTCTTTTAGAATGCTGGCCACAAAAAAGTTTATTGAATTCGAATTTCGAATTATTCATGAAAATAAATATGTATACTTTTTTGAATTTTATGCATTTTTAAATAAGGAGTGGACGCTTAAAGAAGACCATGTTGCGGTTATTGCGTTGCATCGTTGCGGTCACGCGCCAATTCAAATTTTTGACATACTGAAAAATTTGAATATAACCAAAAGATTCGTTTATCGTACCATCAAACGATACAATGAAGACTCTAGTGTAGATGACAGGTCAAGAAGTGGTCGCCCTCGGTCTGTGAGGACTCCAGCAGTGATAAAAGCTGTGAAGGCGCGAATTCAAAGAAATCCCAAACGTAAGCAGAAACTGTTGGCCCTTCAGATGGGGTTAAGCAGAACCACGGTGAAAAGGGTGTTAAATGAAGACTTAGGGCTTCGGGCATATCAAAGAAAAACAGAACATCGTTTGAGTGCTCGTCTAATGGACCTGAGCCTGAAGAGATGCCGCGCTTTGTTGAAGCGGTACGCGAGACAAAAATATCGGCAAATTCCTTTTTCAGATGAAAAAATTTTTACCGTGGAAGAGAGCTACAACAAACAAAATGAAAAGGTATACGCACACAGTAGTGAAGAAGCGAGCAACCGTATTCCGCGTGTCCAACGAGGTCATTTTCCATCCTCGCTCATGGTATGGTTGGGAGTTTCTTATTGGGGCTTAACAGAGGTACATTTTTGTGAGAAAGGTGTAAAAACGAATGCAGTTGTGTATCAAAATACAGTCCTGACGAACCTTGTGGAACCTGTTTCTCATACCATGGTCAATAACAGGCACTGGGTATTCCAACAAGATTCGGCGCCAGCTCATAGAACGAAGAGCACACAAGACTGGCTGGCGGCGCGTGAAATCGACTTCATCCGGGACGAACACTGGCCCTCCTCCAGTCCAGATTTGAATCCGTTAGATTACAAGATATGGCAACACTTGGAGGAAAAGGCGTGCTCAAAGCCTCATCCCAATTTGGAGTCACTCAAGACATCCTTGATTAAGGCAGCCGCCGATATTGACATGGACCTCGTTCGTGCTGCGATAGACAACTGGCCGCGCAGATTGAAGGCCTGTATTCAAAATCACGGAGGTCATTTTCAATAAACTTTAGTGTCATAAGAATCTATGTTTTGTTAAGTTCATTTTGGTATATAAATGGTTACATAATGAATAAACTTGTTTCAATTATTTTATATTAAACTTGTGACAGAATTTATGACCTGACTAGGTACATTTAATATTTATATTTCAATTTATTTTTAGTTGCACAGTTGCCAGCAACAATAATGTACATCACGTAATTCAAACATATGTACATATTATATTCCATGTTTTTTAATAATCTATTTAAAGAATTTGGTAATGTTATTTGAAATATAAACACAAATTTAATGTGATTCTACAATAACGTATTAATTTTTAATACATTAATATTTTTACGTAGTTCATAAGAGCAGCCAAAGGTACACTGTTACGATAGGATGTAAATAATTAGTATTTATAATTATGATAACCCAACACAATTCCTTATTTGAAACATCTACTTTTAAATGAATAAAAATTAAAACCCCCTGATCATGGTAGCAAGGGAGAAAAAATATCTTCAATTAAATACCCCTCATGTAAACCCGAGTACGCCTCTGTAACAGGCTGTTTACTTGGAGTGTTGACCTCCCGATGCGAGTGTTACAAGTAAATAAAACGAATTTGTCACAGCCATCAGAGTTATTTGATTACGTAATGCCATGGCACACAGGATCGCGCTCAGTGTGGGGCGGTGTGGGACAATTTGTTTGTTGATGTTACATCAATCCCTGGAGAGATAGTTTTAACTTATTAAATCGATACTATTATATAAAGCTGAAGAGTTTGTTTGTTTGTTCTGTAGTCTCAGGAACTACTACTGGTTCGAATTGAAAAAAATATGTTTGTGTTTAATAAATACTTTATCGAGGAATTCTATATGCTATATCTCATCCCGCTTTGGCCTATAGCAGAGAAGCAGTAGTGAAAAATCTAGCAAATACGAGGAATTTTATTACATTTTAGCCACCTTTTAAAAAATATATCTGCACCCGGGTGGAGCCGAGCCGAACCGCTAGTATAAATATAAAAGGATTTGATTATTTTGCTTGATTTTTTTGGAAATAAATGCTCGAATTTAATTCTATTTGTAATAACTATGATGCATACATGCAATAAAAGAAAAATATCTAATAGTTACATATAGTTAGAAAAATAAAATCACGTGTGGTAAACATTTTTATCAGTGCAGAGATCGAACCCATACCCTTTTATGTGGCGAACATATACTCTATAAATGAAACCAGAAATGAATACAGCTAAAACCATTTCATGATATTTGGGGCGAGTTTTTGATATCGTATTCAAAACCTACATAATGATAAAATGTATTAAATGCAACGCCAAACTAAAATTCCAACCAATCACTTGTATTACTAAACATACTGAACACGAAAAACAATTACTAAACATCGATATCATAACAAATTGCACTTTCAAAATCTGCCTTGTCATCGTATCTAAGGGATCAACAAATCAGTTAGCGGAACTGTCCACTCACGTGAACTTGAGACCGGGCCATCCATCATATCCCGACTATCTGAAACTGATATCCCATCGCCCCGGCTATTTCATTAGTCGGAATTATAATAACACGAGGTAAACAAGGATAACTTCCAGATACAGAAGTGTTACACTCGATAACAGTATTTTGTTTTGCTTCCTCCGCGATATGTTATGTTTTTTATTAGTTTGCTCCTTTATGTTTTATTGTTGATTGGGAGGAGATAGTCAGAAAGTCGGCAGATTAGTAATATACTAAGTTACGGATACTTATTGATTCAGGATAGTTCTGACTTCAGGGTTTTGATACGAATTGCGTTGTCGTCTATTTTGAGCACGAATATTGCATCAATTTTCATATAAATAACATATTTATTATTGTTTTTGAAAACATACGTTGCCTGTAATCAAATTATAATTTTGTCGAAACCAAATTTGGTGTTAAATTATTATACTAAGGCTTAAGGTTAGATACATAATAATACGAATTTATTAATTTAAGGTTAAAAAAAATCGTCTATATAAAACTAATTCAATATCACTCATAAAATTTATTCCATTCCGTAAACGAGACAAAGTATCCTAAACTCACAAATAAAATTCAATACCATTGTCCAATGAATATCTTTTTCAAATAAACTTCATTTCTTGGCACTCTACACTATGCAAAAGAAATGGGGACTTTGATATATTTTCAACAAGCGGTCTCTATAACTTATAGTCTCGCCACGATTATGCACACCTCATCAATCTAGCCGCGAATTACCCTAGAGTGCATTTTAAAGTATTTGGACTGAGTTTCCGGGGAAATTCACTAACATTATACCAAGTTTCGATGGTAAGAAAACCGATCAAAATGTTGAGCGAAATTAACTTTTCGCTACTTAGTACTTGGGCTGTTATCGAGAAACCTAGTTTTTTAAAATGTTTAAGAATATCCTTAATTTAAACTAAAGATCCGATATACTTGTTTTATGTATAAGTTGAATTCAGAGAACTAATAAATAAAATGGTTTTGTTGCTCATGCTCTCTTATGTTAAGATTATATCGAGATCCGATTAATTTTTAATCGTTATAAAATCAATTACAATAAAAAATGTGTTACGTTTTTCCTTTCGAGGGTTCCGTACGAACCCTAAATATTAATAGACCTTGCTCAACAATTTAGGAGAAATGTGAATAGCAACTCGTCATGCGGTTCATAATTTGAATACTGTTATTATTTCCGAAAAAATCATGCTTCGATTGCAAATAGAGGTATAACATTAAAGTATTTTTTATAATTAATAAAAAGTTTAAAATGATTTTCATCACTTAATATATGTATTTTACTCTCAAAACCACTATCATATATGTACACAGGCAACCATATTTTTTAAATATGTACATAACCTTCACTAAAAAAATCTTTAATAAAGCACCAAAAAATATCCGCAAATAAATTGCACGTCTAAAAGCCACAGTAATATCGTTGAAAACGCGATGAAAAGCTATCTCAGTAAAAAATATATTCAAGATGTGAACCGCGCAATTTCCTCCTACTTTCCGAGTGCATTACATAAGAGTCTATGTCTAAACTCATATCAAGGAGCTATCGGCTTGTGCTTTTAATATGTATGACTTTAAACTCACACAAAAACTACTGGAGATGCAAGTCAAATGTAAGAAACATTTGCGAGGAAAGAAGTCTGAAAATAGTTCCGTCTACACATTCTACTTGGGAACAACATGGAATGTACATTTACAAATTCATGGAATATTTTTTTTAATATAAATGTATGCATTCGTGAATTTGTTGCTACTTAATCTGCATCTGTTTCAGCCCAACGTTCCACTGCAGGGCACGGGCCACTTCTACAATCGAAAGGTTGATTCGATTGAGAGGGGTTAGGCCGTATAGTCCAGCACAATGGCCTAGTGCGGGTTGATGAACTATCACATACCATAGAAATTCTTCCGGATCGCTATGGTATATTTCGTTATGTTACTTATTATTTGTCATTATTACCTATAAACACAAGGAACCAAAGCCAATTAGAGCAACTAACTGCTACTGCAAAAAACAGGCACGCCCCAGGATTTTCCAAGGGCCTAATATAAATCTAATACTGGAAATAAAAACCACATTTTGTACGTAAATTCAAAGAAAACTTTGTACACATTACATTTACCCCGTCACTGACAAATAGTCACGACTCAAAGCCCATGAACGTCGTTCTAGAATATCTTTATACCTGACATTATTAAGGCCGATGTCAGAGTTCGTCCGATATTTAACGTCCTCATTATAAGGCTCATATATATGTATATCAACGAACATAAACCTTAACTTGAACTTTAACCTCAGCGCCATATCTTTGAATTTTCAACTATGTGTCGTTGCCATTTAAAAGTAAAAGATAACGTTTTTTATTGCTTTGAATGGGGAGACGAGCATACCGTTCAACTGATGGTAAGCAATACGACCGCTCATGAACAGTAGCGAAAGCAAAAAACACTATGAATTACAATGCAATGCTTGGAATTCCACTGCGCTCGCCATCCTGAGACATAAGATGTTAAGTTTATATTTCTAGTAGTTAATCTGGCTATAATTTCCTTAAAACTGGAGCATAACAGTACATTTACACTGGTGTTTAGTGGAAGAAATAGACATTGCAGTGGTACCTACCCCGGCGGCCTCTCACATATGAGAGACCTACCACCAGTAAATACGTCATAGTATAGCCTAAGAAGAGCCTAAGGCTCAACAGTCTTAGGTCCTGATACAAACCCGGAAAGCTTTTATACCTATCATGTAGCCATTAAGACATCACTAATCAATTTTAATATACTTAACAAAACACTCAATATAAAGCTAAACACAAACAACATAAAATAACCTTAACATACCCGCGATAAAGTCACCACATCACAAACACAGTGAGGTATTGCCAAAATTATGTCCCCGAAGAATCAGGTAGTTTGTCCGAGTGGCAGATAAACGTCTGACTCACATCCGTCGGTGCACTATGTAGGTCGCAGTGTCCTTATTCCGTGCATAGGGTGACCACGCTTGCGGTCATTGAGGTACTAGAGCGGACAATGCTAACAATATCCTTGCGCGCGTGTTAGCGACACGGAAAGTCCATGAAGCGAGAGGGAAGATAGTATGTGTGGGAGTGAAAGAGACAGGAAGATAAATAGTACGGTATTAATGCGAAATGGAAGATAGTAAATCCATAGGAGTGATAAAGATAACAAATGTAGTACGATGCCGGTTTTTAATACAAACATTTTGTTTAGTGCCCCTCTTTAATACAGGGTATATCGAGACTGAGACCGAAAACGAAGCCAGATGGTAGTTTCAGTGACTTTAAACACAATGCAACAAAACAATTTTCAAAATAAGCGATGAATTTGCTTTGAATTTTTTTCCATTGTCATTGATTGGTAAATAAATAGTTTTTCCTAAAACATATTAATAATGTACATCCTTTTATTTTAAAGATACTAGGGTATGCAAGAGTTAAAATAATATTTTAGCAAAACCTTTAAATTTACCACCCAAACAGGATGATGTTTAAACCATCCCAAAAAAAATGTTGCGGCATTTTGCGAAAGTTTTAGTTGCAATGTGTTTGTAGTCACTAAAACTGCCACCGGCTTCATTTTCGGGCGCAGTTTTGATATACACTCTATGTCAACGTTTGTGGTCAACAAGCGGTCAACGGACTGTTTAAAATTCGTAACGCAAACTCATTAAGGTTACTTATTGATGTTGTAAACATTCGTGACGCGGTGGCAAGTGGGAATAATGACACAAAAATTGTTTACACGGTCACTTTTGGGTAGAATATATTCGTGCATACAGTTGGACGAAAATTATGTGGGTCTAAAGTAACACATTTTTTACAAGCTTCCTACTGGTGGTAGGTCTCTCATATGTGAGAGGCCGCCTGGGCAGGTACAACCGCAATGTCTATTTCACCCGCTGAACAGCAGTGTAAATGCACTTTTGTGTTCCGGTTTAAAAGACATTTTAGCCAGTCTTACTACTGGACATATAAGGATGACGAGCGCGGTTAAATGACAAACAATGCTTTGTACTTCATGGCGTTGTTTGATTTTCCTACTGTCCATAAGCGGCTGTATCCCTTACCATCAGGCGAACAGCATGCTCATCTCGACATTCTTGCAGTTAAAAAAAGTAGAATTTACAAGGTAAATGAAGTAACTATTCCGCTATCTTTGAGTAAGTCTCTAATAACTCAGCTATCAAATGAAGTGACAAAAATATTTTTGCATTTCGTAATAAAATAGCAACTGACATTCATAAAGATAAATAAAATCTATACACTAATGTCATTATAGAATCTTTACTGAAAAGTTAGTGCAGCATTGGATTAAGTTAATACTGGCAAAACTAAGCTTTCCGCAATTTTTTGCATGCTAGGTTTCGTTTTGTGATATTATATATACCGTACAGGTAAATATTAAAACGCATAAGAACGATTATTGAGTTTTGAGTAAGTAAATGTCACCGTTCATTAACACACGAGACTTGATAATAGATGCATTACCGCGCTTTGAAACTGTCCAGTCTTGCTTAGTCTGCTTTCCGGTCTGAAAGGACAGGAAAGCGAGGAAAGTAAAAGTTACTATCTCAGACTTATCGCTCAAAACCAAAACTATAAATTCAGTCACATCAGTTTTCTCACGTTGTATGAGACAGTGTACTCACGTTGGCTTCCTCGGAAAAGCCGAAAATTCCATTGAAACATTATTCCATACGTGTATACATATTTTCACGCCTACATCCTCAAAGGGGTTGGCAGTTTTCATTTCCCTTACAAATCACCGAGCATTCAATTCAAACTGACCTTATTACTTGAAGCAAAAAAACTTATAAACACGTGGTCGCCCTACTTTCGATGCGAACTTATTTTATACTATACATAGGAGCTAAGCCTGCTTCTTGAAGAGCTGGGACGGAGCTCGCCTCCGCATGTAGTACAACGCGATGCGCCGGCAATCTATTGCAATTTGTCCACTCACATGTACCAGCGGATATTCCGTACAAATGTTCAAGGAATTTTTCAGAGTAATTGGGTTTTGTAAGGTAAATGAGATTTGAAATAGATTATTATATATGAGAATTTTTAAGATACTTATGGTGTTTCGAAAAATTATGACTTTATTTTTTGATACAAACACAAAAATAAAATAACAATTATAGCTATGTTTAAAGTAAATATAATAGGCAGCCTTGCTGCAGTACGCAATCTCTTACAGGAAACCTTTGGATAAAGACAGCCCATAGGAGAAAGAAGAGAGAAGGGTGTATAATGAACACATAATATTTAAAAAAGTATGACAACAACACACAGCTATGAATAAAAATATATGATAAAAAAAATCATCGGCAGTCACTTTGTTACGTAATTTTATGACTGTAAGTTACTACCAAGATTCAGCTCACAAAACAATCTGTGGAAAATGTGAACTATTACCAAAAATATCAATAGAATAGCCTTTAAGACCTAAATTTAATGCGTGAAAATGATAAGGTTGACTGAATCATCGTACTTTTCAGGCTGCCATATCACGATGAGCTTTTTAATATCCACGGTCAAGTCGGCAGATTCATGCCATGGTCAACACTACAAACTCCCACTTACTCTAATTTTATTGTTTGCTTATACGAGTATATAAGTATGACAAGCCCCTAATGACTTTGGCCATACTAGGTTTTGTTTTCTTTTTTTAATTGGAATTAATGGCAAGACTAGCATGCCGTTCGCCTGATGGTAAGCGATACGACCGCTCATGAACAACAGCAAAACCAATCAACACCTTGAATTACAAAGCAATACATGGCATGCCACTGCGCTCGCCATCCTGAGACATAAGATGTAAAGTCTCAATATGTCCAGTAGTTACTCTGGCTACAATACCCTTCAATCTGAAATACAACAGTGCATTCACACTGCTGTTTGTCGGGAGAAATAGACATTGCGGTGGTACCTACCCAGGCGGCGTCTCACATATAAAAGACCTACCACCAGTTAGCAGTAGTAGGTTTTGATATTAATATTAACAACTTCAAATGTTTGCAGGGTTGCAATTAAGCCGTAAATGTAATAGGAACAATGTGTTCTTTAAGCGGATTAACCTGAATCTAGCTTGAAGCACGCTTTCCTATAGAATTACATCAGAGCATAATTTGCACGAAGTTGAATGCACCGCAATATCTATTTCTTCCGCTAAACAGCAGTGTAAATGCACTGTTGTGTTTCGGATTGAAGGACATTTTAGGCAGACTGGACATATTGAGATTTAACATTTTATGTCTCAGGATGGCGAGCGCAATGGAATGCCAAGCTTGCTTTGTAATTTATGGTGTTTGGTTTTGCTACTTTTCATGAGCGGTCGTATCGCTTACTAACAGGCAAACGGCATGCTCGTCTCACCATTAATATAAAGATAAAGTACATAGGAGAATTCACCAAAGTCCGTACTTTACATCCGAAAGTATTGAAGGTCCCTCCCTAGACGTTTAGTGGGGAGTGGCATTGTTCCCACACAACCGAGGCGCTTTGTAACCCGCTCACAAAGTAGCCAACTATTCTCATACACAAAACGCGGCTGAAAAATTGTAATTACAACGAAGTGCATACAATTTGTAATAGAATTAAAATGCTTTGTAATAGTTTAATCCAGTTATTTGCGGCGTAGGGTTAATTTCGTAAGTGCCGTGACAACGGAGGTCGGCCATCGCAATCAATACGGACTCCAATCACAAAACCTATGCGTGAATGTTACGTTATTTATAAATACAAAGTGTGTTCAATACGTAACCTTGTGGATGAATCGGTAACACGCGACCGACTATCCAATATTTTTTAGGCTTCAGCCGTGGCAATGAAAATTCAATTGTCATATAATAAAATTTCTTCAGACAGACCGAGAAATACAGTCTATTAATTTTACTCAATAATAACCTCTCCCATCGTGATACAGACTTGGCTTAGGCCCGTCTGTACCCACTCCACCGGCTTAAAAGTTGAGTTTCAACAATGATAAATGAAAATCAAAATAATATTAATTTTTTTGCACAATAGAGTCATAGGTGTGATAATACTAGAATTATTAGGTTAACAATAATTGGGATATCTGCGTTGAACATTACAATGTTATCAGGGGTTCCCAAACTAGGTCAAGCCGGCATCATGGGGTACCTAAAATATAGAGTTTAGATTTTGAAACATATTCTATTATCATCGGCTTATACAGACTTACATCTTATTCTGCTTGCGCTTATGACAAGGAGACAGACTGACCAACTCTTAATCATTATCAGACTATTTTGATATATAACTAGATGTACTTACTCCACTAAACTTTATTTTTCCTTATTTTTTTGTATTATGATGTTAGTTTGTAAGTCGAATTTTGTGGCAACAAATGTGTTTTTGTTTTGTTTGCTCATATTAGATCTTAACTAATTGTGTATTGAAATAAAACTTAAATAATTATTGTTAATATTATTAACTTAAATATTATATGTTACTAATACCATAGATTTTAGGGTCTGAAAAATAAGGGATTGCTATTCTTAATCCACACTTACATAGATTAGTCATTACATGATTTTAAGCCACTTCGCAAAATGGTGGTGAATGGCAAGCTCGTCTCGCCGTTCATTGAATAAAAAAAAATTATTTAAAAATAGACTTCTGTTTTCTACAATTCGACTTCTAAGTTGATGTGTTAATTTATAATGCTTCGTAAGATGATATGTGAAGGCCGCCAAAACGCACTATGCCAGAGTTGTAGACTAAAGTCTAACATAACTCGCTTGAGTCCTACATTAAACTAGTCGTATTAAGCAGTATACATTTTGTGCAACGTAACTATACGGGCAGGGTAACATGTAAGCAAACTGTAAACTAATCCGGCTTTATACCAAAATATTAGCCACAGTCAAGCCTAATTTGATAAGGATGAGTTGCTTAATCGCAGAGTTAAAAGGTTTCACACCACCAACGTAACTTTTGGGTGCTCCTATAATACATTCCTAATGAATGTGCCATTTGTAGCATCATTTATTTGACTAAATAGCCCAACTGTTAAAGTTTTCAACAGTTTAAAACTACATACATACATATATGAATCTTTGATGAACAAGTACTCTTGGGTAATGGAAAAAAATATATAGGGAATATGTTTTTGGTCTGAATTTGTTAAATCATGTAATTTAATGTTAAGGAATAAAGGACCTTTTACCACCACTAATCGGGATTATATATAATATATGAAAGTCTTTTTATTCCTTAGGACCGGCAAACGAACAAACAGGTCACCTAATGGTAAGTGACCACTGTCGCCCATAAACACTTGGATGGGTGTGTTGCCGGCCCATTTAATCACAAATTTTCAAAATACTTTCACACTCAAATAAAATCTTGTTACATCCACAGCAAAACGTTACAAAATATCTTACAGATATTAGAATGAAAAGTTTTTCTTTCTAAAGATTCAATCCCGAGTTCGAAAAATATTTAAGCTGTTTGTTATATCATTCCATGTACAGAAAAAAATGTGCGGAAACTCGTTAAAACTTAGTTTTGGTGCGTGTATTTCGGGTTCGGTAAAAAGAAGCATTCCCATTTCTCTTGTGAAGGGATCGAGGCAAAATATCCGATATTGTTCGCTTTGTAATACGTCCTTTTTGTGCTTTAAAAATGGATCGCTTTTTAAAACGAATATGTTAATAAATAGCCATGGTATGTACTTTATGATATATTTGTTTATACTAGAATGAGGATAGGAGGATTTTTAAGATTCTCTTATACAAATCATTGATTTTCAAAAGACAAGGTTATCGTTCAATATTACCCTTAACCTAAAAATTGAATATTATGTTATAAGAGCTAAACCATGCATTTTCTTTGCCATGCATGTATAATTATGTCGACCAATGCGAAATAGTCATAACATCTAGACAGGTTTCATCATCAGGCGCATTGTAATTAAACAGAAAAAAGGGAAACAAAACCACTCCGAGCAAATTACCACGTCCACAATCAACTACAACCCTTAAGAAAAAATGACCTATATTCACATCTGCAATCTCTAAATCTTTTTAATTACGAGAGAAAAAAAAACATTGGAACGACCCATTTCAAATAAACGGGCGCAAGAAAAAGCCCGAAGCAGATCCTTTTAAGGGGGAATTTACGCGTTCCCTTTGACAACGAGTGCAGATTGAAAATGGTGCCGTATCATACGCTTCTTTATAAACACAGAGTGTGGAAATGATGGAGTTTAGGTGTAGTTTTAAATTTGCGTTTTACTCGTTACATTGTTAAATGACACATTTTTTGTGCATTTAATTAAACGCTTTTTTAGTAGTGGACTTGGATAACAATGATCTTAGAGTATACAGTATACCCTGTATACTCTAAGATCGGGTATAACAAGACTGCTACCCAAAACGAAGCCGAGTGGTAGTTTAAGCAACTTCAGACACAATTCATAAGAAAATTTTGCGTCAATTTTTTTCTTTTTTTCTATGGTCGTATTTGGGTAGTAAATACATTTTTTCCTAAAAATTATTATTTTAGAAAAACTATAGATTCAACCATCTAAAAATTGATATATTTACGAAATCATAAAAAAATTGCCGCTATTGTTTTGTAGTCACTAAAACTACCACCCTTCGTTTCGTTTTCGGTAGCAGTCTTGATATACCCGGTGTATAATATAGAGTGAGCGCTGATACTTCAAAAACTTAGATAAAAATGGTGATGCGGCCCCCCTTTTTCAGCTTATTTGTTGATATTTGACAGGTTGTCCAACGTGCACTAATTACTTGCAAAATAAAAATAAAAATAAAAAGTAAGAGTACTTTAATTTCATTCAAATTCGTTTTACAAGGATAATAGGGAAATATATTTTCTGTTATCAAAGGAAATTACTCAATCAGTTCAATTTTATACTATAAGAGTGCTATCAGTGTGAGGAGTGCATTATTAACAAGAAAATATGTACGTTTTTGAAGACGCAAATATATCACAGCCTTTCCTCTATATTATATAAACTCTAAGACGATGGTTGGTGATTTTTATTTTGTGAATGCGTACATTAATTGTGTGGAGCTTTTTAGACACTAATTAAATTTTCGTAATATTGTATCAAACCTAATATAATAATTGTCGTGTTTCTTATTATGTTAATGGCAAATGCGAGAAAATATTTCAAGAAAGTTTACTTGTTATAAGAAAAGTATAATAGATTCAAACATTATTAAGAAACGTTAACAAGCATATTCTTTATGATTTTATATAAAAACGTAAATTAAGCGTAACTATTAACGCAAATGGTCCCCTTATCATAAAACAAAACTTGTAGACCAAACTTATATTATCAACCTTTAACTTTTATTTTGACTGCGTCGGTGGCGTAGTTGTACCTACTACGGTACGATTACAAAACTGAGGTCTTGGGCTCGAATCCCAGGCCGGGCAAAGTGATATTGGATTTTTCTATTAATTAAGTTGCCCGAAGTCAAGAATTTGTGCCCGATATAGCGATAGACTCGCCCCCTATCACATCGTGGGACGGAAAACATAGGCCGACACGTGGGTGTCCTGGTTCATCTCTGGGAAAAAGGCGTGATTTATGTATGTATGTATGTATGTATGTATGTATGTATGTATGTATGTATGTATGTATGTATGTATGTATGTATGTATGTATGTATGTATGTATGTATGTATGTATGTATGTATGTATGTATGTATGTATGTATGTATGTATGTATGTAAGTATGTATTTTAATTTTAGTATTATCATTTCAACTTTTCCGTACTCGTATAAGAAACCTTTTATATTCTCATTTAGACCAGTAGCTCTAAACCAAATGGTCCACGGACTACTGACGGTCCGTGAAAGTACCTCACGTGGTCTAAGAATAAACGCTGGGCCATCCTTATGCCATCTTTATGCGTGTTTTTTTTAATATATATAATTTAATTTTAATTTATTTTTAATATATATAATAATATATGCGTGTTTTTAATATATATAAACCCTTTATTTACACTTCGGTAGGCGCTTTATTAATATGGTATGTGAAGTCCGTCAACCCGCACTAGGCCAGCGTGGTGGACTATATGGCCTACCGCTCTCAATCGTACTCAATTGTAGAGTAGGCCCGTGCCCTGGACGTATATAGGCCGATACAGTACGGTACAGTAATAAACCATTTGTATTTAAGCCTGTTTCTATATTATATTTTTTTGTATTTTTAATGGTGTACAATAAGTATTAAATAATAGTAATAAATTAAAATACGTACAAACCAACCACTCAGTCACACCAACTAACTGGGTAGTCAATAGCTAGACCGATTTTTTTTCTTATGGTCTCTCGTGACTAAAATTAAGAACTTTGATTTTGAGGACATGACACATTGCTAGGGACGACTACATAAAGTGACATGATTCAGACTATAATCCACGTTGATGTAATACCAATTAAAAGCGTCAAATTCATAGTCAGATTTCATTACACTGGAAGCCAATCTAGAGTCAAAATGGTGGTTTCATCGTACGACGCGACGTGAGACCAAGCTATTAGATATGATCAATTGTTGATTTTAAGTATTAGTTTTGTATATAATTTTTGTTCTTAACATTTTAAATGTTATTACTTTCCTTTCTAGTCATTAGATTATAAGAAAGTAATAAATAATAATATACCTAGTTTGGATAAAGTCTGTAAACTTATAATTTTAAACATAAACAAGTAAATACAACGTGACAACCTAGTTGTAATAAATAATAAGTATCAAATCTATTATATCAAGGCATTTAACTTTACTACTGTTACGTATTCATAGATTATCGCATACAGGCCATAAAAAACTGCGTTCCATACAAAAAACTAGGGTGTTGTAATTAACGCATATATGTAATTCCAAAAGAATTTATCTAAAAATATCATGAATAGTGAAAAACCACCAAATGATTACAACTTGCAACAAAATATTACACAAATCCCAAATAACAACAGGATATCTCAGTCTCATAAACTGCAATGCATTATGCAAATTATGTGCATAATAAATAGAAAAAACCTAAAACTTGGCCCCAGTGTACGTGGTTAAGTGGCTATTATTAAAGCCTCTTTAATTACATACAAGGCGGAAATGTGCCGCGATAACATTTTACTAGTTTTTTGAGTAATTGACGGCCGCGTGGACAATTCCTTTACATCGTGTAATGAACGCCTAAACTAGGTTTTATGAGTTCGTTTACATGAAATGTCGATGTGAAATTGTGTAATGTGTTTGATTCCCAGGCCACGTAATTCTTTCGTGAATGAATATGCGAAATTATATGATTTGGTCTAATTTAGGGAGGTTGCCGGAAGGGTTGAAGTTAGATAAGCGGGCGATCGTAAAACATTAGCTAAATCATTCCACTATGTACATTAAAATTATATGGCTCTGACCCCATATTGCTCCAGGATAAAGACAGGAATAAGATTACAGTAATAAGTCTTGCCTTCTAAACATATAAGAGTCACATAAGCAACATCTATAATATACCACATAAGCAATGAAAACAAGATAAATTTCTTGGCAGCATCCTACAGTTTGTTATCATTTTGCGAAAACACATACTCGCGGCGCATACCAGAAGCAATTAAGGATATAACGCAACTACTGTTGATATTTATACTGAGATAATACGGACGGACATCGATAAACCCCATTTGTAATGTTTAATGTAATGAGCGGAGACGTCCCGACAGCCTCGTCACCACCTCGCCGACAACACCGACCGACAACAAACGCTCCTCGATTACGTAAACCTAGACTTTATAAATATTCCCACAAATCGTAGGATCGATATAAAAAAGCATCCACCGCCTCCAGCCGAAGACATCTCGAGCCCTGAAGGCACCAACTCGCAGTAAACACCACACGGCGCAGTCGCATAAATCGTCTCCCGGCTATTAACGGTATCGGAAAAGGCATTATTTACAATGTGCGGTCGGGCGGGCGTGCGGTACTCACGCGAGGCAGAGAGGCTCGGGTGCGGGCGCCGGTCACCTCGGGCAATCCATTGATGAGCGAGGGCAGCAGCGCGACACGTGCGCCGGGCGAGGCAGCGTGCGCGGGCGAGCGCGCGGGCCGGCGACCGCGGCGGGACTGGCGGGAGCGGCGGGCCCGGCGGCACCGGCGGCCGCACGTGGCCGCTCAGGTATCAATCAATCGATGCGCGAGGCGCGCGGCGGCAAGGCGCGGCGCGGGCGCGGCACATTCATCGCGAACAGCTGACGGCCGAGCCCCGTAAACATGAATCGGGCTGCGCCGCTCCTCCGATGTCGCTCCGCTGTTCCGCCCTGACCTACTGCGCAGCGCCGGGACTCCACGCGAGATACACGCACGCTGAACATACGTGCGCTCTTTTGAGATAGTCGTAACTATTGTATAATACAATAGTAAAATAGTAGTACAGATTAAACAAATTCTTAATGCTCAATGCATATTACACTTACAAATTCTTTTTTAAAGTGCCAATTTCTGAGCATAAACAACATATTGTCACAAAATAAAACGAACCATAACTATTAAAAAATGATATACCATAAAAAACACAAATACACCTTTTACCAACCACGCACAATACCATTCAGCAATCTCTCCCGTACTTCATCACTACATATCCTGGCAAAACAATTCCCGCACAGTAATTTAGTCGACAGCCAACGATCTGTTAGGGCGGCGACGGAGAGGAGAGCGGCGCGAGCCAAAGCGCGTGCGTGCAGGACAATCCTATAGACCTCACAAACATCCCCGCCAATCCAGGAACTACACGCTACTGGTCTACACGTTCGTAGCTTCGTAGCGTTCGTAGCATGTAGCGCTCGTAGTACCCGTAGCGGCCGTAGCTGTAGTTACATGTATGTCGTTCGAAATATTAAAATGGATGCAAATGTAATTTTAATGTTAGAATTTATTTAATTGGTATATGATGTAATATGAAGACAATCAATTTTCGGCAATTAATTCACAGTTACTATGAATAAAGATAATCGATCATGGAAAATTTTATGTCGTACTTTAAACAAAATACATAATTTGAACAAAAACATTAATACAAAATAATAATATCATTATGCGTAATCTGATACCGTATCAAAAATTATTAATATAATAATTATATAATTAAATATATATATATATATATATATATATATATTAATAATTGTCGCACACGTGAGTGCTTTACCGATATTTTTATTTTAATTAATTTAACAGCGAACTAAACAAAATAAATTCAATAATCAATGAAATTATTTAAGTACTGCTCGTTTATGCACCTTTCATCGCAAATGTAAAATCATTTGTCTCATAACTACTTTTTAGTGCTACGGCGCGCCGCGGTGTAGCGTTGTAGCAATATCGTAACCATGTTTTGCCAAACCAAAATATGTTTGTTGCAATTTTTTTTATGTTATAGTCAAGTATATTCAAAAAAAAGAGGAGGTTCTCAATTCGACTGTATGTTACTTTTTACGTTTGTTACTTCTTAATATTAAAAGTACTAGGTAGTCCACCTTCAATATGTTACGCATATATGACGATTTGTTGGCAAGTCAAGTCAATAACTAAATTAAACATTTACGAGTGCAATGACTTACATAATTACTGTTTGTTTTTAAATGATATTTTCTTGAAATCTAATTATTATCACAATAAATTATAACTATAAATATATTATTAAAGTCAAAAGTATAAAAACCCGCCACGATAACACATTTTTTTCTTACCCATACCAACGGCGTGTCGTCACAGTGGACTAGCCAATAACGATAGTGGGTGCAAATCCAATCCGGGTAAATTATGTACCTGGAACCGAACTAAGAAAGGCGTACAAAGTGGATTGCACATATCGGTGATGGAAAACCGGAAGGTCTCTCATTTAACAGTATATTAACTCTACGAGTGAGTGTGAAATGAAAAGTCTTAGATTCGATTCCGGTTCAGAAAAGCGATGGGGTAACGAATAATCCAAGGGGTCAAAAGGTACTGAATTCATACATCTTAGTCGAAATTTGTATTATTATATTAATAAGTTATTTAGTTACTTATTATTATTATTTTCAAGTTTTCTCTTAAATTCGTATTTTTATACTGTATTGTAGTTTATGTAGTGAATTTAATATTTTGTTTTTATTTCATGTAGCCTATGTATGTTTAATAAGAATGTATATTTGCATTCCTCATATTTTGTACATATTAGTTTCTTTTCTGATTCCTATTATTCAATTTATATTTTTTGCCTTTGTTGTAACCTTTTCTTCCTAGCTTATTTTCAACTTTTCATCTAATCGATGACTGTAAGAAATGTCGGGTAGTCTTAGTTTTGTTACTATTAATGTAGGTGGTTGTCAATAAAGAATTAATAAATAAATAATATTATGTACATGGTATATATGAACGTAGTTGCACTGTTGTGTTCCGGTTCGAAAAAATTGTAGCCAGAGTAACTAGGTGCTGGACATAATGAGACTTAACATCTTATGTTTCAGGATGGCGAGCGCAGTGGAAAGACAAGTATTACTTTTAAATTAATTGTGTTGGTTGGTTTTGCTGTGAATACGGCGAATGATGAGTATGCACTCGTCTCGCCATTCATAGCGGAAGAAAATTGTTTTCAGCAACTATGCATGACATTACTATTTTACATATGGTCCTTTAAAAAACTTGCTTAATGGAAAATGTTGAAAAAACATGCTGGTATAATTTAACATTTATATAGCACCGTACATAATAAAAAACAATTAAATAATAATATCCATGACAGATATTATGTATTGTGATTATTTTTAATTTAATTACCGACATGACCATTAATGAATCCCATTAGTAATTTTCATAAGGGGTCAAGAACCTGATGTAGTTGCATTACCCAAGACAAGATATAACATCTTACATATTTATTGTAAAAGTTATATCCAGACAGAACGAAAAGGAAGCCATGTAGTTAGTAGTTTTAAGGACTTCACACTCAAAACAATAAAAAAATTTTGCAAAAAAAATGACTCGACTTTTTTTTTTTTCATTTTATCCTATTAGTTTAGGATGGTAAATTCAAAGTTTTTCCTAAAATAATTGGCTTCATTTTCGGTCGCATTCCTGAGCCGTACCTATTGAAGATTTAGCTTATAATGTTACAATCCCTTGGTAGCCTAATATCAATCCTTAGAATAGGCCTTTTGGCCCACATATTACGGTCTGGTTTCTAAGTCTGATCAGTAATTTATTTACGCATTTAAAGACAATTTATTTAAACACCAAAATCATTAAAATATATTGCATCTCTCAATAATTAAGCATGTATGGAGTTATTGTAGCGACAGACGACGCATGGCGATAACCTCCGTGGCGCAGTAAGTAGCACGCCGGCTGTGGAACGAGAGACCGCGCGTTTGATTTCCGCACTCGAGTCTAAATGTTTGTGAGATCGAAAAGTCTCCCGTAGTTCCTGTCCAAACGACTCGATCCTAATGTGTGGTCAGGACTATGTATGTGACTGTTGGGTGTATTTATTATTGTTATTGTGAATATTAAGCATTATAACATTTACTAGCCTGATAAAAACTGTTCCAATATTTATGGTGATGGTACGAAACTTCTAAATGCTTTAGATATGATACATGTATCTTTTTTTTCTCTACAAAAAAATCAAATCATACAGTCACGTTGCTATCAAAATATGACGTAAAAACATTGTCTTTAAATATAATATTGTTTTGGCTTATAGACGAAAGGACGCGGGTTCGATTCCCGTACCTAAAATATGTACGGACCGTAGGTATTTTTACGTCTATGTTTTAAGGTTCTCTTAGTTTCTAATACCCACGACAAGAAACTTACATTATACATTTAATTTTAACTGCATGTCACTTATTGACTACAATGTTGAATGTACAGCAATCAGCCCCTTCAACACACATATGAATAAATAAGGAAGTTGATAGGCCGACTCGCGTTAAACAGGCATTACGAGTATAGCATGTGAGGTCAGAACTATGTATATATAGGTATGTGGCTGTTAGGTGTACCTTTTTTTATTTCCCGACCCGACCTTGAAAATTTTACAAGCGTATGGACAGCAACGGCAGGAAATAGAGACATATGGAAGGAGTTGAGGGAGACCTTTGCCCAGCAGTGGGACACTACAGGTTGATAAAAAAAACGGGCCCGGCATAGTGACCACACTGCACCTGATGGTAAGCGCAAATGCCGTCCAGGCAGAGTATCGATTAACATCAGACGGCATTTTTATTTAGTGTAAATATAAAATGAAAATGAAATGAAGATGATTTATTAAATCCATCAAGATGTTGTACATCGTTTAAATTCATTTATTTTTTTATCTACCACCCGGTTCGGAAAATGGTTTTCAGTAGTGAAGAACGGGCAAAAAACTCTAGTGCTGCTTTTTTCAAAACCAGTTTACAATTTAGTGGTTATTACAAAAATTACAAGTGATTTAAATCAGAACAGTTTATTACTAATTAATTTGTTATAACATTTTTTTTTTATTTCAAATATTGTTTGTACAAATTACTGTAGAACACTGCCCACTACACCGTTCCGTCACCAGCAGCGTACCGTAACGTGATGCGACCGCAGCGCAACCTAGTGCACGACACGCAATGTAGCCGCGCCACATTACAGAATCATTCTCGTCTATTTAAATAAAATTGCCAAATGTTTTGTGTGAAACTCGGAAACGGCAGAAAATATCGTATTTTTTGTCTCTAAATGTTCGTAGTTGTCTAAATGAATACTTGTCGAAAAAATAGAAAAAATTTAGATTCGATAAAGTCTGATATAAGTAATTATGAAATTATTGCACAAACATTTCATTAAAAATACGATGTAATATTATGACGTTCAGGTTCTTAGTTGTACTGTGATGTTTGCTTAATCTACAAGATAATTACAATTCATTGTAAGCGATATTTGGGCAATGGAATCTACTTCTATATAATAGCATATAGATAACTTTGATATCTGCTATACAAGTTCGATTGGTGTATTTAGAGTAGATGTTTATTTTGCTGAATAAAAAACAACACTAAGAAAAAAAGTGTTCGGTTGCAGCTTCATTTACATTTATCGACATGATGTTGTTTTGATTGAATACATCAAAGTAATTTTTGTTTAATATTAAATAAGATAAGATACATATTTTTTGTAAAGAATTGCTTAAATCTGTGTATATACAATCTGCTATTTAAAGTGGTGCACAGAATAGCGGTTACATAAAAAAGCGACAAATAATAATGTAATACATCTAGTACTCACCGGAATCTCGCTCTTGAAGCTGGCTGGACGATGCCGACAAAAACATTGATCGTTGTAGCACTAGTTACGTTAGTCGCCTTCGGAAGGAGGTTTTTAAAAACACAAATTTTAATTAGGACAAAAATAAAATATAATCAATTATTACAAATTGAACTTAAACTAATTATAGCACTAATAAATTTGGTTGTCGCGACTTTCCTCGACGGCGATCGAAGAAGAAAAGCACTGCTGCCCGGTGATGGTGGTCCGACGATGCTGGTGGGTCATCGGCGTGAGTAATTCATATGGAATCTGCCGACTGTGCAGATTCGTGGGAACTTTTTGGGAGTTTCGTTAGGGGCGACACGTAACACCTCCCCTCCTAGACCGACAACTATTTGCCAATGTTTAATGCAAATGTTGCGGCTCTTCTATCTTGAGCTGACATCTCTATGGCAGTTGTGGGAACATTCTCAACAGTAAGTGCTGCAATCGCAGATTTCTTCAGTCTTCTCCGAATGTATAACATAATGATGACAGCGAATACGATAGTCAGGATTACGAAAGTGTATACTGGAACTGTGATGGAAAGAATGCTTGATGAGTCAATAACAGGTGGCTTCACTGGAATTTCCATGGAAATTTGATTTTGTATGTTATGTAATTTATCCAAATCAATTGTTGTAAGATTATATGCGACTCCAGTATTCTGAGAAATTGCAATATCTGGAAGTGACATAATTTCTATTGGTTTTCCGCGGAGCTGGTTATAGATGTTAGCCAAAGTAAACTCAGGTGTTCTTATCTTGCAGTTTTGAGGGATAGTTGCTAAGAAACTGCCTTCTAGGATATGGTGCTGCTCTTGTCCACATAATATTTGAACTTTAGTGGACTTTGGGAATGATATGATGTAGTGCTGGTTATCAAGCTCGACTAGAGCTTCCTTGTACAAAGAGATAGGCGTGGGTTTACACGTTTCATCTATCTCCTGTGAAACAATGAGATGGTGAATGCAGTCCTTTTGAGTCTTCATCTGATGATTTACTTTTTCTTCACATAGAAACCATGTATCTATCTTCGGGCATTCTGCCTCTATGTACACATATTCGTTATTATTGGTTGCCATATAAGGAAAAGGGGATAGGATAACATAATGATTTTTATTCGGGACAGGACAGAGTCTGTATAAATTGTAAATGGAGGAAGTAGTAATTGGGAATTTAAGAACTACCACGATCTTTGATTTTATAAAGTAAGTGCCTATTCTAATCATATTATAATAATATCTTATGTCTAAATTTAAAATTTTATCTGTACTATAAATATGTTTCAATGTGTTTAACATACTCTTTATTTCATTTATTCCAAGAATTGAATGGTGTAAAGTGCCACTAATACTAAAAGCTAATATGTTTTCTAATCTGATAATTTCGTCAGACAAATCTTTGACGTTTTCACTTATAATAAGAAATAGTTGCGACAATTTCGCATAAAATGTAACTCGATCGTTACCTATACTTGTAAAATTAGTAATATAATTTAATGCCTTAATTATTTTCTGTTGATTCATAGTTAAATTACTAAGTACTTCAGATTGTTTCGCGGTGATTTCTTTAAATAAGCTTATGTGTTTATTATAAGTTGTCGAAAGTTCAAGATTATTGTTCTGTAAGACTTGTAAGGAGTGTTCAAATCTTAATGCGTCATCGTGATCAAGATTCCCCGTTATGCTTTTTATGAATGTTCCAAGAGGGTTTATTAGTCCTCTCTTAATGCGAACTGGTTCTAAAGAATCGAGCTGATGAGATAACTTATCAAGCTTATCAAATAAATGTGTGATCTGATATTTGAATAGAGTAAAATTACTGTTCGATAGTTTGTTTGAGGATTTAGTGAGTTCTGAGTATAAAGAAGTAATATGATGGCGTATGATGTTAAGGTCAATTTCCTGGAGGAATGTGTGGAAATGGGAAATTATTTTGGTGGGTCCTAACTCAAAAGGTAATATGCCAGGTCCATCACGAAGACTGTTAAGTCGGATTTCTTGTGCTTGGGCCAGGGACATCAGGCTCATTGGAATCCTGTAACGGATTGGAATTATTAGTTTTAGGGAGTCTTTTTATTCTATTTTTTGCAATGCGGCCTCGTTTCTTTGAGGTGTATATATGGATAGGTAAATTCGTAGTGACTTTATCATGAGTATATCTAGCCGCTAGTTTATTTCTTTGAGCTATCGGATTTTTAATAAAAATTTCTTGATCCTGTTCGTATTCAATTACGGGATCACGCTTACTGTTACGTTGTGTCATGATTACTTCGCGATTCGATTGAGATGACTCACTGATTAATTTGTATACTATTTCCATCTTACTACGGTGGTCATGAAGGTACTGTTGTAATAGTCGTTCTGTCAAATTTAAGTCAGTTGGGTCTCTAGGGTCAAAATGTCCAGTTATGAGATTAAACGGTCTACACTTAGTTACACTATGTATCGAACTGTTGTACGCTATTAATGCGTATGGGACTAAGTTTGGGATTTGTTCGTTTTTATGCTGCAGCTTAAGCAGTCTAAGGTGTTCTAGTAGTATGCCATGAAAACGTTCGATCATACCATTTTCATTTGGAGCATTTGCTGCTGTGGTGTGATGTTGGATTTTGTGCATTTTTAGGAATTCTGTTATGACTTGATTTGTGAATTCTGTACCTTGGTCAGTTGTCAATGTTAAAGGAAATCCGTGATGAGTGCAGAATGTTAAAAGTGATCTTAGAATGTTAGGGGCAGTACAGTCAGGTAATTTATAGACTTGCGCGTATTTGGAAAATGAGTCTATAATCGTTAAATACTTATCATGTTCTATAGTTAAAGTGTCGGCATGTATTAGTTCAAATGGCTTCGAGGGTGAAGGTACTATTCTGAATTGTTGATTTAAGGGGTTACGTTCGTACTTTCCGCAACCGCAAATGACACATTCTTTTATGTACTGCGAAATAGTATCCTTCATTTTAGGCCAAAAGTACCGTTGAGATAGCGAAAGGAAAGTTTCATTAATACCTCTGTGATTTGTCTTTCCCTCGTGGTATTTTCGTATAATGTCTTGTTGGTTTAAAAATTGATTGACATCTTCAAGATCGCGCTTTACTAAAATTAAATTCATGGATGAACTTTTAAAGGTTTTCTGAATTATCGGAACAATACTATACATTTTATCTAAAGGTTGTACTAAAATGGCTGTTCGGATTTTTGGGTCGACATATCTTTTAATGATATTGACTATGTCGTCTTCTAAATTTCCTTGGGATACTTCAACTACTATTTTATTGTAGTTATCAAAAGGCTTCGTAATTTTTGGTTTGATGCTAGCTCTATAGGGTACTATGTTGATGACGATCTGTCTCTTGTACTTATTTAAGGGATCGTCTACGATAGGTATTTCAAGGATGGGGTTTTCTACGCTTGTGTGTACAGTAGAGGTCGTGTATGGTGTATTCGTATTATTCTGAACTGGCTCAATTAATGATTTTATGCTGGGTGCTGTGTTGGTAGACGATGGACTCATAAGTGGTCTTAAACTAGGTGCAGTATCAGTGGATGATGCGCTTATCAGAGGTCTGTCGTCAGGTGCTGTCACTGTGGAAGATGAGCTCTGGGAATCAGATATATTAACTATAATTGATTCTATTTCTTCATTATGGATTTCTATGCGGGAAAGTGCGTCTGCGTTATAATTGTTTTTGCCTTTTTTATAAACAACTGTAAAGTTAAATTCGGAAAGTTTTAATTTCCACCTAGTGAGCCTTGAATTAGGGTCTTTCAAATTCATAAGCCAGAGTAAAGGTTTGTGATCTGTCACTACTTTAAATTTACGTCCAAAGAGATAATGCCTAAAATATTTGGTAGCCCAAACTATTGCAAGGAGTTCTTTTTCGATAGTGGAATAGTTTACCTCGCTATCATTAAGGGTCCTCGACGCATATGCAATAGGTCGATCGGAACCGATGGATCCTTGAGACAGAATAGCACCAATAGCCACGTTAGAAGCATCTGTGGTAAGTATGAAGTCCTTTGTAAAATCAGGATATTGTAATATAGGGTCATTAGTCAACAGTATTTTACAGTTTTCAAAGCATTTTACGTATTCGGGGGTTAAATTTATCTTTGCGCCTTTCTTTAAACATTTAGTCAGAGGTTTCGTTAATCGGGCAAAATCTGGTATAAATCTACGATAGTATCCTAGTAATCCTAAGAAACTTTTTATTTGTTTTGTAGTCCTTGGTATGGGATATTTTAAAATTGCGTTTATTTTATCTGGGTTAGGTTTAACGCCTTCAGGTGTTATAATATGGCCTAAATAAGGAGTCTCATGCTTTAAAAATTCAGATTTATCCATTTGAATTTTAAAGTTTGATTCACGTAATCTTTGAAAAATTTTCTTAAGATTCACCATGTGTTCTTGTAGTGACGTGGAGAAAACCAAGATATCATCTAAATACACTACACAAATTACATTTTGGAGGCCTCTGAGTACGTTGTCCATTACCCTTTGGAAGGTGGACGGCGAGTTCTTTAAGCCCATTGGCATACGTAAAAATTCGTAGTGGCCATGGTCAACATTAAAAGCTGTTTTATGTACATCTGAGGGATCCATTTCCACTTGATAAAATCCACTAGCTAGATCTAAAGTGGTGAAATACTGACATTTGCCTAGTTTGTCCAGAATATCATTTATATTGGGAATGGGGTATTTATCGTCTATTGTTTTTTCGTTAAGTTTTCTAAAATCAACTACTAGTCTCCATTTAATTTTTCCTGAGGCATCCATTTTTTTTGGCACGATCCAGATGGGTGCGCTCCAAGCGGATGTTGAGGGTTGAATAATTCCCTGGTCTAACATTTTTGAAATCTGGTTTTGGACTTCTTGCTTATGTACTTGGGGATATTTATAGCTTTTGCTAAATACTGGGTTTTCATCTGTTGTATTAATTCGGTGCTTTATTTTATTAGTGAAAGTTAGGGGTTCATCTTCTAAATAAAAAACGTCTGAAAATTCCTTACACAATTGTGATAAATTAGCTGTCTCCTCTGCGTTTAAATGGTCTGTGCGCAACTTTGATATCACTTGTCGCGTGCGCTCATTCGAGGAATTTATTACAGGTGCAAGATGTTCGTAATTAATATGTGTCTGGTTCTTAGAAATCGATGCGTCAAGTTCCTGATTGTCTGTTAAAATTGTCTGTTCGTCAAAAGTTAATATGATGTCATCACTGGTGGGGTTTTCTATTTCAATTATACCGTGGCAATTAACTACTGAAGTTATGCATTCGGGAATAAGGCAATTATTAACGGCTTGTTCCTTTATTAAAATATCTCCATCAGATACATTCAAAGGAACTCTTACGAATTTTGATGTGCGCGCCGGTATAGTTTCTTTAAAGCATATGGAATTCTGAGAAGTGTATTGCAATATCGGATTATGTGCGAATTTAGTCTTTAGTACAAAGTTTTTAAGGTCGATTTTAGCTTCCCATTTTTTCAGTAAATCCTGTCCAATAAGTCCGTCAAAGTAACTATGGAATTTATATACATATAATTTAATATATTCTGGGGATCTAAATTCTGGAAAACATGGAATTGTAACAGAGTAGTTGTTTCTAGTGGTTGCGTGCACATTTGTTACTTCGAATGGATCAATATTAAGTGGTACGTCTGAAAAATACTTCTGAATGGCTTCAGGACTAATAAAGGATTGATTAGCTCCTGTGTCAATAAGTAGTTTCATGGGTGGGTTTTGAATTTTTATATATGGTAAATGCCTTTGATTGTGTGTATTTAACTCTATTCTGGGACATTTGATTCCGAATCCGAGTGAAAATTTGAAGAATTTTCCTGCGGGATTACCGATTCTTGATTTTGTGGGATGGGATGGTTATAGGAATTATTGTCGTAAAGTTCATACTCAAGTGGTGGGTAAAGTCCGTTGTATTCATATTGAAAACTATTATAATCATAGAATTCGTCTACGTGGGGATCAATATGGTCATTTAAGTCATTCGTATTAATTTCCCTTGTTTTAAAATAATTATTTGGCGGTGGGTTACCATGCACTCGCCAGTCATGCCTTAAAGGAGGCAATGTGCGTGCTACGGGGTGACTGATGCCACTCATTGGCTGAGGATAGTTATTATTAGTAGGGGGTTGGGATTTGGGTGGGATTCTAAATCCTGTCGTCATGTTAGACCGTGGCAGGGATCTGAACATTTGTTGAGTCCTGGATGGTCCTTGCATGACATGCCCAAATTGTCGTTGTACATTGGGTTGTATAGTGTGACCTTGAAATTGGGGATGAAAATTTTGTGTTGGTCTAGGGTTAACTTGTAAGGGTGGTGAGTTCAGGGGGTGCGAGTAAGGGTTAAAGGGTATGTAGGGTTTCCTACTCGTGTTGCTAGTGTGTGTACTTACCTGCTTATTTTGCATGTACAAAATATTGAGTTCTTCCTGAGCGTACTCTAGAGCAAGCTCTATGGTGTTAGGTCGCATGCATCGGATGCGTGAACCTAGAGGCTCTCGTAATCCTTTCAAGTAAGTTTGTAATGCTAATTTCTTATAAAGTTGCCTTTTGGCTTCTATTGTGGTAGCTAAAGTCTCATGCAGCTGGATGTACGTTGAAATAACGCTAAGTAAATTTTGGACTCGCTCATAGAAAACACTTGGGGTATCATTACCTTGTTGTAACATTGAAAGATCAGTATATAAAGATGACTCATCCCTATGATCTGAAAAAGTGTTCACTAATGTACTTCTGATACTTCGCCAATCGCTGGGGTTACCATTTGTCGCTAATGATCGCGCGGCGGGCCCTACAATCTTATTAAGTATTCCATTGAGCAATGAATAATTTTGGAGATCGTAGCCAGGCGCTATTTTTACATACTTTAAAACTAATTCGTCGCATATTTGCAAAAATCTAATGAGTACATTACTATCTCCGTTAAATTCTGGCACGAAGCGTAATGACTTATAAATCTGATCAATAGTGTCGCCTTGATTTGCTGGACTTTGCGCGACTACCTGTTGAGGCCTTTCCATTTCGTCAAAATTCTCTACTATGCTATTTAAATTACGATACCCGTCTCTTTGCTCGATGCGAAGAGCGTTTCTTCTATCAACTATAATTTCCCTACTTGATCGTGGGTGGAACATATAAATACTAGGAATTAGGATCAATTCCTCTATAGACTAAGGAAATATAACTAGGAATGACAACCAAATTTAGAAAAATGTGCAACTCACAGTATGTATTTAGCAAAATACATGGTCTCGTGGTGATTGACGTCGATGTCTGGAAGTCTCACCCGGCGGGTCCTTAATCTGCGTCTGGATCCTCGATGGTCCTGCTCCTCCGATGGCTTCCCGTTCGTTGAGATAGTCGACGCGTCGACGAAACGACTATCAGCGCGGTTACGATTTATGGAAACACGCACTGACTCGACTATCCTACCGACTGCGCCAGTTACGTTAGTCGCCTTCGGAAGGAGGTTTTTAAAAACACAAATTTTAATTAGGACAAAAATAAAATATAATCAATTATTACAAATTGAACTTAAACTAATTATAGCACTAATAAATTTGGTTGTCGCGACTTTCCTCGACGGCGATCGAAGAAGAAAAGCACTGCTGCCCGGTGATGGTGGTCCGACGATGCTGGTGGGTCATCGGCGTGAGTAATTCATATGGAATCTGCCGACTGTGCAGATTCGTGGGAACTTTTTGGGAGTTTCGTTAGGGGCGACACGTAACACACTCAATATCACTAGCACTATATTGTCCACAAAACAATTTAAATTAGTCAAGAACTCTAGCACACCAACGGAGCACACGTCCTGCTCGTGCAAGCGTTCACAAGAAACTGAAATATTAGTCCGACAAGATGACACAAGATGACTACAACTACCCTCCACCAGTTTTTTTTTTTTTCAATAAAAATACAAAATCCTAAATAAGACAGTTGAATCGGAAGTGACTGTTTTTTTAATTAAATACTTCCTTATGTTTAAAATTTTGTATTGTAAAGTGAGTCTTAGTAATTAAATAAAACGAATTTGTTTTTTCATCGGATTCAGGTTCACATTCTTTTTCTTTCTCTCCACATCGACCTATTGGAAGCGGACTGTATCCAGCGACTTCCTGCAACATTAACCAATTATCCATCCACCTAATGAGTTTACATTACTGACATCAAATAATGTATTAATCCTTTACTTTACTTTTCGAGAAAAAAAATAACTCCAAACAAGTAACTCAATTATAGCTAAAACAGCACAAAACCCGGCAATTAACCGAAGTAATAGTATCAATAACATACGAATTTCGTACAATTGAAATGTGTCCAATACGTACGGTCGGTACAAACTGCACTGTAATATATAATTGAATGATATCAAACCGCATTTGGATGAACGCCAGGCGCAACAGTTCCTACAATACAAGCATCATCCTTGTTGTGTTTATTATGTTGGGATATCAAACACGATTTATTTTTTTTATGTTGGATATTGAGGGTTTTGAGGTTTCAATGTATGTTGACTGCATGGATTTGTTGTTAAGTGTGGTAGGGATTTCAAAATATTATTGAGTTTTAAAATATTCTAAGACCATTTTCGTGATAAGATGCGGTATGATACTCTTCGAAACTCAAACCGTTTATATGGTGCTTAAAGGTGAAGTAGTACCTCTATAATCTTTAATTGCATTTATACTTTGCATGAACTTTAACAAACTGACTAACAACTTATCTTTCAACTAATTAAATATGTTATGACCGCAAAACCTAACCCAATAGAAAGCCCTGAAAAGGTTTTAGCCCTACTTATTATGTATATTTAGTGGTGCAAGAACAAAACCACAACCTTACACGGAAATAACCCAGCTTCTCAGCCGTTGCGCCATTAGTCTATTCACTTGCCACTCACCACCACAATATCATATACTTATAAACTTAAACACCACTTAGAAACCCTATCTTATGACCCAGGTACTCAGTAATATTCAACCTTACATAACACATAAAGGTCACAGAGTTCAGTGCAGGAAATTATTTGCAAGCTGAACCTAGGTGAGACGGCGCTACACAGGTGATGCTTTCGTATACTTGATACCAGTTTCATTAGTATCAGTCTAACAGTAGAGTTTTAGTACTATCGATACCCTAGAGGAGATAGCTATCGCGCTTATAGTATACATACACTATGATTTCAAAAAAGAGGACTGTGCAGTGAACTTCGAACCCGCGACTATCGTTTCAGCAGTTCATATCTAGTCTACTACCAACAAGCTACCATACGCTAAAAGATAGTTTATCGCAAACATTTATGTAAAGGAAAATAATCTGAACAATTTAAGCATAAGTTATAATTATTAGATTAGGACATAAGCTTGGGAATGCAATCTAGTTTTTAACTATTAAGATAATATGCTTGTATTTCTGTCTGATTGTATTCTGTTTTATGTCTTATATAAATAAATAAATAAAAATAAAATTTTATACAAATAGCGGACAAATGGGTGGTTCTAATTCGTAGTAACACAATTATATTACTAAGACTTATTATAATATTCCTAAAAAGACAAACTAACAAACAGACATGGTTTAGTTTCGCATTATTGCAATCTTCGTTTACGTTTAGAAAATGAAAGTACATTATTTCCATTAATGGTCGACATAGTACTACTTTTCGTGTGAAATCAAGCTCGCCTCTTATCATTATAAAATACATGCAAAATATAAATGTCCAGTCGGCTTATATCGAGTGATTACTTTAGAATTCCCCTAGTTCTTGCAGTATTTAGCGAGAAATATAAAAATATTTGTATCACATGTAGACATCCAGATGCATAAACTCTATCGAAATACTCTTACTTAAGATGAAAAATCGATAATGTATAGACAATTATATTGCCATACTAGACATGGACTTCTTCAATAAGATATAAATAAACTGCATAATAAGGATTGATATACGTAAAATAAATATAAACATTGTCACATAAAAGCAATCAATTTGAAATATGATGAATTCTCGGTTCGAGTTTCTAAAATGTACCTAAACGAGGTACGCGTACGTTAGTTGGTTGGTTATTAACTTAACATTAACATACCAAAGCGATGCTAACATTTCTGACGATTTCAGTTTTCAACAAGTTGTTCAAATAATGAATCGACCTTTTTTGGATCCGTAAAGTTGGCTTTGTATACCGAAGTGGAATGTATGTTAAAATCTTCTTTTTTAAGCTATTATTTATGCTATGGTATATATATTGCTATAGAACGACATTATTTTGTGAGCTTCTATTGGACGAAGTTCACTCCCCCTTTTTGCGTGACGAAAGCGCCTTAAGCTACTATTTTGATTTCTCGTAAAGGGTTCGGAATGGTATGTCGGGATCTCCGGCCTGCCAGCCTTGTGCGCAGGGACAACTGTCCGTGTGTATGACTGCACACAAATGTTAAGATCAGACTTAATCCCTATCGAGCCCTAATATCTCCCACCGGTATATCGACTAAAACCTCCCGGTGGCCCTCACGAGCATAATAAACGGCAGGCGATGTAAATTGGTGAGTAGTGCCTGATACTCACCCTACCACCCAGCGCATTGCCAAAACATGGTTTGAAATTGGGAGGGCGCAAGTGCCCCATTTATCCAATTTCGGACGCCCATACTAGATAAGCACCCGCCACTACCATACGGTCATCCACCAATCGCAGAGTCGCTATGAATGATATATGATATGATGAATATAGTTTACACTCAGAACATGCTAATTCCGATCCCAAGTTCGGCGTGAGGGACGTCATAGCAACTCAATTACTTGAATGTAAAACCAGCACTGAATGGAAGCAGGGCGATCGGGGAACTACTTAGATTATATGACTATACAACTTACAATAGATTCCTCAACAGTATCAGAATACTATTAAAATTGTTTTTTCCATCTGTAACGTGGCGAACTTAAGTCTCATTTTAATCGTAGACGAATCTCACACCAACCATACAGCTGACGAATATATTTCATGCTCAAAACTTAATAATTCCGATCCACAGTTCAGCGTCAGGCACGTCAAAGCAAGTCAATTACGTGAATGTAAAGCCATTCTGAATGGCTGCAGGGCGCCCGGGCAGCTAGTTAGATTATCTCGAGCCCACCTCAGTCCTTGGTAGCTGACAATCTTGTTCGCTTCCTTTGTGCCTTGATTGCGTTTGTTGTTTGATACTGCGTTGGTTTAAATAATAGTAAATGCTTTCTAACTAATCCATTTAAGGTAAGGATTAGAGGAAAAGTGAAGAGTAAGTTCAACATGGTAGCATAATTTAAAAAGAAGGAAATAATAGTAATAATTATTAAAATTTTTATTTTGCGCTTGTCGTTTATTTTCGGCTAAGACAATACATATAATATGCATTTAAATATTTCACTTGATTAATTTTTAAACATAAGCATGATTAAAATTGATAAATAACATTATTGTGTAGTTACGACAACCAAGCGTTAAAAACAGAATACGTAACAATAAAAAAATCGTTCGTTAATAAATATATACACAATAAATATTATAGATAAAACTTTTCTAATTGCATATGTCAGGAGACAAACGAGCAAACAGGCACCTGATGGTCAGTGATTACTGCCGAACATAAAGGATAATTTATGTGATGCCGATCCTTCAAAATGTGAGAGGATCGGGAAGGAAAAAGAAAGAGAAGAGGAGCCTGCCAGTTGGAAATAACTGACTTGGTAACTAAAATAATATTGTGCAAAATATTTTGTATATGCAACAAATAATATGTAAAAATATTGAAATTCTCCAATAATTATATTCAAAATAGCAAGTCGAAATTTTTCTGCTCTCGAAGTCTAGAAACTTAAAAATGTCAAATCATGGTGACTGGTAATAATCTGTTTATGAATACCCACCTAACTCCGAAGCCACAGACGTGCACCCTGGGATTAAATCTGTGACCTCTGACCTCCGCAATGAAAACGCAAATTACAGTCAAAAGGTTAGTCGGGAGTCAGAAAACTTATAAACTATTCAGATCATTCGACTCTTACATTGTTGGTATAGTATTACCTATAAAATCAGCCATTCATGTAATTTACCCATCCGCATAATATGTACCTACGTTTTAAATATTACGGACATAACAAAATGGGTCAATTTATATGAGTTTTTGAAATCAATGCGAACAGTTAATCGTTGCGTTTGCTAAAATGTATTTCTTTATAAAGTAATACCCAATTACTGATCGGTAGACTCACAAGTTATAAGAGTCCGTAATGCCACTCGAACCTGACCCTAATTCGATCCGCTTACAATTTTTCTGGGTAATATTGTGTCCCACTGCTGAGCAAAAGCCTTCGCTTTTTTTTCCACTTGACCCTGCCCTCGGCGAGCTCTTGCCATTTTGGCTGGAATGCATCCAACTATGCGTCATTCTAACGTATGGTAGAATGACCGCTTAGAATAACACTCACCAAATCAAACGCAACAACATTGCTTCACACCACATTTCTGTGACTGGTAATTACCGAACCGGTTAAGGCTTTCACACCGTAGTCCAAACTACAGTGTGGATCTATTTAAAAAACTTACTCTAGATTCGGCATATTTTTGGAATCTATTGTTGCTTAGAAATGCTTGGTAATATAATTGAACCCGACATGATCTCTCTAAATAGTATTAGAGGATTCGAATACCAGAGTACCCTCTGACTCATAGATAATACACTATATAGGACACTCTGACTTTTCAAAATCATGTGAGTATAAATCAATTACCCTTAACAGAGGAGGAACACATCTTAAGGACACGCATGAGTTCTGCACAAGAATTTTAAAAACGAGTAAATTTGCAAATCCGCATATTTTGAAAAAAACATACATAATAATACACAAACTTGCGCATTTTCCCAGAATAGACAGCGGTGTGAACAGGACACCCACGGTTCGCTTTGCGTTACGTGATACGTCTCACGATGTAATAGAGTGCGAGCCTAACGCCACATCGGACACAAATTCCTGTCGCCGGGCTGATAATGAATATAAAAATCCAATATCACTTTGCCCGGCCCGGGATTCCAACCCAAGACACCAAGACCTTAGTGTTGCAATCGTACTGTAGTACAAATGCGCCACCGAGGCAGTTGAAAAACAACTTATACATAATTATAAATAACTTGTGGCGTCCTACATATCTTGCTTGCCCATACCTCCATTTTCCCATTGTTCCAATTGCTCCCGCAAACCTTCAGGCCAAAACTACTCTTTAAAACAAAACTTATAATATTGAATGCAACGTACACAAAGAAGCAAAACAATGATACAATCAAATATTTTATTATTATGTATGACTTTGACGCCTGCAAATAACAGGCAAAATATTTATTAAAGTGAAACCGTTTATGATAATAAATCTTTGTTTATTGTTTTACAATTATTATTTGTAACACAAATATATACACTAACGGCCTTATTCATAGTCAATTTATAAACCTATTTTAATTAGCGGATGTTTTCTACCTTTCGAACGACTTTTGAATTCAGTTTGAACGAGAGGACAAAACATTCAATAACAAAATTAGATTTGAAACTGTCTATAAATAAGGTCGTCAAACTTAAAATTGCGATAAAAAAAACAAAATAAAAAATGCTTAATAAAATGTGAAAGCGTAAAATCATGGATGTAACGCGAAAGCAATAGAATAAAAATCTCGATATTCAAAATTATCAAGGTTTCAATCAATAACCACAAAGGCTTTATTGCCGCCAATTTTTTTTACTGAGATATTATAGAAACAGCTTACATATTAGCGGCATCCTGTTCTCGCAGAACTGACAATTATTGAAGCTTAAAAACACTAGTGAATGTGACTTACCGACAGCTGCAAATTTGAACATCCACACCAAGTCAAAGCTTTAGCAAGTAACACATCAAGCTTGTTAACCCAACAAATCTTAGGACCTGAGCCATGTGATTAAAGATACATTGCAAGTAGGAACATGTCCATATATTCTCTATTGTAATCTTTAGCTAAGAGCTTCGATCAAATATACACTAGATACAACATGAGCGCTTAGAAAACGGCACCAAAAAGAGTGCTTAAGCACTCTTTCGCCTTCAGTCACGCACCGACCGTTGCTTCCAAAACGTCGCAAAACTTTAGACAATATCATGTGAAAAGCTACTTTAAGCTCCAGGAATAAGGTGGAATTTGTGGTATATAATGGCGTGGGACTACCGTCTGATGGCATTTGATACTGCCTGGGCAACATTTGCGCTTACCATCAGATGCAGTGTAGTCATAATGCCGTACCAGTGTAAAATGCATCGATGTACAGCGTAAACATTCGCTGGGATATTTTAGCACCATCAACTACGCTCAACCTTTTCAATTACACAGGACCAGCAAACGAGCCAACCAGTCATCTGATGGTAAGTCACTGCCGCCCCTGAACATCCACAAACCTTGGATCATGGATGTGATTTCGGCCCATCAAATCGGAAGGGAAAAGGATGGGAAGAGGAAAGGTTATTGAGCATACAAATGCACGAACTTCATCACATGATATCAGTTATTGTGTAGGGATCATTCGTAAGATTATCCCATGCTTCTAGTCAAGTGTCTGTCTACGATTTAGTACAGCGTGGTGAAATTAAGTACTACTGCAATACTGTGAAATTGTTATTGCTGCGTTTCGAATCTAATGATGTTGCAATAAGGATCATATTTCATGAACACTTACCATCGAAACTTGTTCAAATGTTAAACCCATAAATAAACGAATTCAAAATGTACTACTTACTTTATTAAGTAATTAGTAATTGTTTGTGACAATTAAATGGAGTACAATTATTATTTGTATGAAGATTGGCTGTTACTTTTAATATTTTTGTTTTTAAATCAACAAATCTATTCTTATGGATTTTAGCGTAATATTCCAAGCATTTATATAGTGTCGAATTGTACAGATTACTACGCCAAATTAGTATATAATGTACTGAAATGCAAAAATCGAGTCAAGATACAAAGAAAATATTGCTCTGACCAAAAAAGGGCTTAGCTGTGTATACAGGGTGTATTTTTCAAATGGGCGGGGATGGCCAAATCCGAAAATATGAGGCATAGCGAAATTTGCAAATCCACGCTCACTTCGAACCATTCACCCTGTATATTCATGTATCAATCAATGATTCTCTTTAAATGGTCAGGATCAAAAATGCTAGTTTAAAACACTCCGCATAACGCGATCCAGATTAATTCAGAATAAAACCAGATCGGATTGGGCCAATGATAAAAACGTTTATTTCTGGATCACGTGTTACATATCGATTAATAAATAGAACCGCGGCGAAAATGTCACTTTTCATATTAATCTAAATTAGCACCTTGAATATTTTCAAGAGCTAGAAACGTTAGGAATCCGATAAACAGGAGACATTTATACATCAATACTTACATCGAAAACAACGCGTCCAGAAATGGTTTGAATTCTACTGGACGCAATATACCAATCCATTACACGTTTTCAACAATGAGATGTTATATTAAGGGACCCTGCAAATCGACTGTCTTATCTAATGTTAAGAAGATAAAACAGTCGATAACTAAAACATGTTTTAAGACTGTCTATGAACGAGGCAATAAATGTGAAAATAAATTGCAGTACCATATTCTTTCTATCTGTATTACTCCACCGGAGTCTGAATCTTCATTCTCGCTTGCATATTGTATCTGTTTGGTACTTGCGCAATGCACAATAGATGGCGCAGTTGACTAGACGATAGTAAAACTAAAGGTCGCGGGATCGATCCCAGCAGAAACAATATTTATGTGAACCACAAGTATTTGCTTCAGATCTGGGTGTTTGTGAGACCTAAGAATCACTTAATACCTAATACCCACGGCACAAAACTCGATCTTAGTCTGGGGTCTGTACTATACATATGACTGTGGGATGTATTTATCTATTCGCCAAATCCAGTCCAATATAACACCTCAATGTTTAACAACCCAACAAAGTGCAATTTCGGAAAGTTGCAAATAACTACAATGTACAAAGCGACATCTATCGTGGAGTATGGACAAGTGACAGTTCCGCAGGCGGTGACGTCAGCACTAGAGTGAAGTTAGTAGTCGAGCGCCCATTCGTTCTCCTGTAGGAACGCGTCGACAACTTCCTTCATCGTGAAGTTGGGGATCAGCTGGTCCGCGGTCAACTTCACTCTGGTCACCGGGTCAAAGTGACCGACACGCTGTGAACAAAATTTGTTATTTTAATATATTTTTTTATATGTCACTATTTTTAAATAGTTTAAAATGTAATTGTCAAATTATTATTTTAATTTTGAAGCTGATTACTATAATTTTTAAAGATTAATAACTATATGAGGCAAGTAGTTCGCTTAATATTGTCACGCGACTACTTGGAATATATCAGAATATCTCAAAACTGAGACAAACTGTTCAAAACGCAACACACTGTATCGCATGGTTGTCTGGTCATTTTCAGACATTTGGTATAATTCACGCAATGCCTAATATTTATAATAGGTATTATAGAATAAAACGGAATATCACCTCTAAGTGTTCTTCGATGTCCTTCTTTTCATAAGTTATGCCACTAGGTGTAATGACAGGCTCATTAAGAATCTCAAAGCTTATTTTGCCGCACAAATAATCTGGTACATCGCGTTTCTGGAACAAAATACATTGTTAGATGTTTTGTCAGTGGTCTTCAGAAAAAATAGAGATAATAGACGGGCTACCATCAGTTTACTACAAAAAGAGGTGGAGCATGCTATGAGATTGTGTTTCATTTATTTTGACTCAATATAATGGTTGATCATGGATATTTGTGATTGTTTTACCAAGTAGTGCATATCAAGACTGCCACGAAAAACATCCGTATCCGGGTAGAAGTTTTAGTGACTATAAACTCAATGCACCGAAAAAATTCGCAAAGAAAAGCGTTATTTTTTTGTGATTTTTTAAAATAAACTGTTTAGGTGGTAAATCGTTTTTCTTTAAATAATAATTTGAATCCTTGCGTACCATGGCGTCTATAAAAATAAAACTGTTTACACTATTGTTTTAGAAAAAAATAATCGCCGCATTTTTTTTGTTTTATTGCGTCTTAAGTCACTAAAATTACCACCCAGCTTCGCAGTCTTGATATACCCAGTATATGCTGACTGTGGCACATATCGTAATGTTTATAAATAATGTAATATCCTCAATTCCTCAGACTTTTCGCAGTCATGTCTGTATTGAAATTCTGTCACCACGCACTATAACATCGTTAGGAAGGAAGGAAAACATCGTTAGGAAACCTGAATACCATAACGTCTTGTATGAATTTCTATGGTATGTAAAGTCCGCCAACCCGCACTATGCCAGTGTTATGGGCTATAATATTGTGGTCTAAACCAACTCAATAATACTTTCGATTGTAAAGGAGGCTCGTGCCCTACAGTGGGACGTATATGGGTTGATACAGATACAGACATAATATATTAATACAATTCCTGGTGTTTATCACATGCTAGTTTTGTTAATTACTTACATAACGCCCGTGACGTACAGATAACTAATTCATTGTTATAGCACTGTAGTAAATGTCCGCTGCTTTATTATAAACCAGGTAATGTTGATGAGATATTACTTACCCTCCTCCTCTCGTCCATTTTGGAAAATAAGTTATTTAGTTCACTACTGTAGTTATTCTGTAACAAAATTTACATTATTTATATTTAATCATATTTTATGCTTTATATATTTCTAAAAAGCATTCCACTGTGATTAAGATGGGTGAAGCCTTGGAATAGTATGCTGCAGAATGGCATACTATGCAAGCGAAAATAATATGTATTAACAGCAAACATGATACATCGTACAAAACTATCCAAAACATTCAATAATGTAAAACAAAGTAGATAACTCACACATTCCTCCTCAATCTTGGCTGACTTCGTACTTATTTCCTCTTCATTAGTGTTATCTATTTTCAGTGCTTCTATTCTACGCTGCATGTCTTCACTTATTAACCTGAAATTAATAAAAAGAACATAAACACTTATTTTGTAATAAACAAATTTTCAGATCTAGACTACTGAAAGTCTATAAAAATATTTATTTACTATACAAAGATAATGGTTAATCTTTTACAGCAAATATATGTTTAACCCTTTTACAATGGACCTACAACGCAATTACAAACACACAGTTCATGGGCAAAGCCAATCTATTTTCTTCAAAATGATGCTTACTAAATTGTTTACCTCTCAAGTGTCATGGCTTATATACAGAATGTTATTGAAATATTAAAGTATTTAATTTAAACCAAGTAGGGAAATAAATCTGCATGCTAGTTTTGTCAAGTATCGCGATTTTCAAGGCTTTTGATCAACCCGTATAAGGTAAGATACAAGTCTTTTATTCCTGATTATAGCAGTCAAATGGCAGTTTGTTGATATGCAATTCAATCCATGTAGGCCATAACTTGCTGGACAAAGGTCCAAACATATTCCATTTTAAATATGGAAAAGTTTCTATAGTATTGGTCACAGCAATCATTTTTATAGTTGGATATAACTGCTAAAACTTGATAAAACCATATATAATAAAACCTGACCTATTGAGATATGTTTGCAATTCAATTTCCTGAGAGATCCGCTTCTCTTCCTGTACATTCCATCTCTTTTTCCTGGCTAGACGCAGCTGTGCCGCAATGTCGTCGCCGAAGTTTAACTTCTGTTCGCGAGCCAGGTCATTTGCTGAGAAATAAATTGAGATAATATACTACATAATATTATACAATATAAGGCTATTAAATATAGTAAAACTAGTATGTATTTAATCCGCGTCTTACAATACCTACATTTTAACCCTTAATTTAGTATATAAATAAAATCAATTAAGAATCTGGATGAAACACAAAACCCACATAAACAAGATCAAATACTTAACAATATTAGAAACCATACCTATAAATCTATATAAGAACACCTACTAAATCAGCCAAACTTTGTACCATTTCGACCGAAACACACGTCACAGAAATTTCATAACCACTAATACCTTAATTCTATTAACAGAGCTCATTATTAATAACCTTGATTACCTCTGTGCAAATGTTTTATGGCCTCATCGTAGCACTCTAGCTCGACCAATGCTTGACCAAGGAAGAAGTGGCCTTTGACCTGATTAGTGTCTATGTCGAGCGCTCGCCTGCAGTCCTGGCAGGTGGCCTCCCATCTCTTCATCTTTAAATGACATAATGCTCGGTTGGTGAAGTATGTTGCCACTGATGGGTTTTTAATCTGAAAATGGTGATAACTTTTTGTAATCACTGTTCTGAAGTTTAAAATGAATAAGGTATAAATCGTAATGTTTTAACGCTTAGGGAAGGCCTATGTTGAGTATGAACTTGTGTTTGAAGATTATTTTAAAATCCTTTATAGGCCCCATTGGTTTGGTACTAGAGGATATAAGATGCGAACCATGGAATCTAGAGTTTCATATAACAGTTTAAGAATCTTTGGATTTGTTACTCATGATAATGTTATAACTTGATTTGGACGAATCTGACAAGGGTTACTTACTACCGAACAGAAAATAATTCATTCATTAATAAACCAACTGCTTCCTACAATATGTTGTTTAATAAATTATTACACTACTTTTCTCTGAGAAATGGGCTAAAAGTAAATTACTTTTAAACCTGCTTTATAGCAGTATAATTCTGTGCCATGATTTAATTCTATAATGTATAATCACTGCATTGGAAAGATGTTTTTTAAAAGAACAATGCTATAACTATTTTTTCCATACTTTGCTGGTGACAAAAGCTTTATAAACTAGTATGTAGAGAATTGAATTTAAATATTGTTTAATAATTTTGTTGATCTAATAAAAGGATATATTAAATTGTCAGTTGTTTTTTATTCTATGATTATAATTCACTGTACATATATTATGAATAATATGCTTTCTTTGAATGACAATAAAACACAAACTATATGGCCATATAGCTATGGGCCTCCTCTACATTCGAGAGTATGATTCTTATTTCTAATCATACTCTCCATTGTAGACGAGGCCCATGCCCTGCAGTGGGACATATATGGGCTATTACTCATACAGAATGCACAAAAGCTTTAAAAAACTGATATTCCCAAAATCTACAGACCACAAATAAATTATCTGAGTCATATTTAATCATAGACGGAATAAAATGCAGTAAGTGTAGTAGACACGATAAAATAACACGTTAATTAATAATTCGTCCTTGTTTATTCTTTTGTCTTTTAAGACGAAATTTATAATGCCTTAAGTAGGTCGTAAGAAACACAAAAATACCATTTTCACGAGTAACTATACGTCTTGGAGCTATTTTAGGTAAATACTCACGATTGCCTTGGTGTAAAAGTTCATAGCATCTTCATATCGTCGTAAACTAAATAATCTATTTCCTTGTTCTTTCAATTCTTTATCAGTAAGGTTCGCAGTGGAATACATATGCTTGCTCATTATGCCGAATGTAGTACCAATTATTTATAGTCAAATTCACTCTTACATCACATTCTACGAAGTGAGATTGATTTTTATTCGCTTTTTATACGTAAACAATCCGTATTCCGTTCTCACCCACTTCTAGAAAAAAATATTTTGATAGAACATTTGACATTTGCTCAACTTCCAGAATTTTTGATGGAGGTTTTTGTTAGAATCAGTATTTTTGTCGCTAGAGTGCTGACATCTCGTATTGGTATTTCTTTGATTACACGTCACAAAACAATTTTTGTATTTATTTATAAATTACTGGAATCAATTGGTATTCAAATAAAATTGAATTAATTTATTCAATTATTTTATACATTTACGCAAAAGCCAATATCTATAATCAAAAATAAAACGCAACATTTGGAAGTTACAAAATAATCTACAAGATGGCGCTTAATACAATTTTAGTAAAATAACTGCGAAGTGTTTCAAGTTTATTAATTGTAAGAATCAAAACATTCTTGAATAATTCAAATAAAATATATCAAATAGGTGACTGGTAAGATGGTATTTTAAAGACTGGATATAAACTGGAAAAATCACGACTCCAGAGGCTATATCGTTTATTGATTTGGTCCTTAGGAACATGCATCACAGTTGCGTCAGAAATATTTCTTCTGGGCTTGATCGAAGTGCTGTAATAGAATTAAAAGTACATAATGTAGAGCTAGAGCAGATTAATGACCAATAGGCACTCCGGAGGCAAGAACTGATGTACCTAATACCCATATAAGACCGGCTGTCATTCACCATTAAACCTGGCGCCCTTGTCCCAGGCTATCGGGAAGATATTTTTTTGTTTTGATTATCGGTACCTATCTATCAATAAACTAAAACGTCCTCCGGGCCCCGCGCGTTATATTAAGAGGACGCATGCATTCAAAGTCCGATCTCTACCTAAGCACATTTTTCATCTAAATTCAATATCACGCCTACAATTAGGTACTGGTAAGTATATATGCAGTGGCGTAACTACCCCATCGGGGGCCCGTGGCAAAAATCATCAAACGGGGCCCTTCGTAAATGTAAAAAATAACATTGTAGTTTCATTTTTAAGAATATTTTTAAGGTGCTTTTTGGCCTGCTGGGAAACGGACCAGACGCGGCCGCCAACATATTCATGGTGGTCGCGGGTTTGAATTCCAGGGCACACCTCTGACTTTTCGGAGTCATGTGTATATTGATAGTCAATCGCCGCATACCATAGCGATTTGCAAGAATTTCTATTGTATGTAAAGCCCGCCAACCCGCACTAGGCCAGCGTGGTGGCCTAACCACTCTTAATCGTACTTTCGATTGTACCCGTAGATGAGGCGCGTAGTGGGACGTATATGGGCTGATGCAGTACAGTACAGAAGCTTTTAATGCCATGGCTTCATATTTTATAATTTAATTTCTAACTAGGTTTATTCTACTCGTATAATGAAACGGAAACAAAACATTTAAATCAAATACACGATGAAATGTTTGTCATGTTTAAAATGTAGTCAGTTGTTTATTATTATTAATTTCGTTATTAATGTTACATTCTTCTCTGTTTATACCCTGTCAGACTTTAACCCGATGCCCTATCGAGCCTGGGCCCTGTCGGGCCTGAGACCCTGTCGGACGAAGCCCCAGCCGGGCCGGGCGGGGCCCCCTTAGGCCGGGGGCCCGTGGCATTTTGCGCACTCTGCCACCCTATTGTTACGCCACTGTATATATGAGAGGCCGCCTGGGAAGGTATGTACCAGTACAATGTCGTATTTCTCCCGCCAAACAGCAGTCTAAAAGCACTGTTGTGTTTCGGTTTGGAGGATATTGTAGCCAGAGCAACTAATGGACATATTGAGACTTAGCATCTTATGTCCAGGTTGGCGAGCGCAGTGCAATGCCAAGCATTGCTTTGTAATTCAAGATGTTGCTTGGTTTTGCTACTGTTCATAAGCGGTCGTATCGCTTACCATCAGGCGAACGGCATGCCCGTTTCCCTATCCATTGCAATAAAAAACCATTAACTAGACAATTGCAATCTAAAATACGACGACCAAAAACTAGGGCAGCCTTCGTTAACAGGATCTACGTAGTACACAGGTGATCGCATTACCTCCTTACCAATGAGTATAGAATAATTGCTTCCTACTGACAATGTGTTTATATGCCATGTCATTTTAGAGACAATAATAGAAATGTTTTAACGTAAGGTTTTAACTAACGTAAACGCTGGATCTGTGTACAGCGGTGGATTAAGCGGCACTTCCAACTTTTCATTCATCATCGGACATGGAAAGTGTATGTTGCCCAAAGACAAAACTCCTTCTGCTAATTTCTTCTCATCTTCCTGCTGCAAAAGATAAGATATTCAAATCTATTGTTGGTCATTTTTTATTGAAAACTTATCCAGGCATCCAGCATGGCGCTGTTAGTTCGATTCCCGCGTAATGTATAAAGGACGGGCCATGGATTTCTTCGAAATTGTAAACTAAAGTTTTGAGCATAAGTGACTAAAAGATAAATCGAATGTTCCACTCATTGACAGCCTCCATGGCGCTGTTGATTTGACGCCGCGTGTGAAACTAGAGGCCGCGGGTTGGATTCCCGCACCGAAACAAATATTTGTGTGAACCACAGGACGTGAACTAACAATCCAAAACAAATTAGTATGGTACTATAGGTATAAGTAAATAATATTATTCATATCCAGTTTTAGAACTTATTTGTAGTTATCGAATATTGCCCTTTCGAGCGACTTTTGAATTCATTTTACACGAAGAAAGCAATATAATACCTAAAATAGATTTTTACACTTATAAATAAGGGCGTAGATGATTGAGATCATGCAACTTAATTGTAAAATGTCTTACTTTGTCTTTTTCTTTCTCTGGTTGAGCGTTTTTCTTTGCAGTACTAAGTATATTTTCACACCATTTCCACAGATTTTCATCGGTTGCGCCGCGCCTTTCTAATCGTTCTGTTAGTTCAGTCATATTGCGTATAGGATACTGATGAATCTAGTAAATGTTAATTTATACATTAATTAATAATTATTATCAATTGTAAAACATTCCTTGACTTTATTATAGACTTATATTTTTTTCCAACAGGTCAAACGCACATAGAAAGATTAAATGCACAGATTCCAAAATAAATGCGGTAATTTGATCTCTAACATTAATATTACCTATTATCAATATTGCATCTCACAGATTAGTGTGTTGCAAATTTTACTAACTTTCATTTGATAAAATTGCTATAAGTATGTTCGCAACCAACTTACGCGTAATATATTACAATCAAATATGGTTGATGCTCAATTATTAATTTTCTATTTGCTACTTAAAACGAAAATTATTTTAATTGAGTCTATGAATACTATTAGTATAAATCGTTTCACATAATATACTCCATAACCTTAAAATAAGTATGTACTTACAACACCCGGCTTAGACAGTTTCTCATTCAAGAAATGCCTCAAAGAGTAAGCGCCGCCAGATTTCTCACTAGCCCTAGTGCTTGGCAGTGGTTGCTTCGCCTTGATAGACGGCGCTGTGCTCATAGCCCCCTGGGAGCTGGGTGGCGCTGCCTGCATCTCCATCTGAGCTATCACGTCCAGACTAGTGTCATGACGAACCATGTTGTCCTAGAGGAAAGAACAGTAAACTATAAATCTCACTTCGGCAGACAATGTACGTTTCATCTCTCTTTATATTAGGATCGGCTCTGTCCAGGTCTCTCGGGTGCAGATCAGCAGATACACTTATTTCAAAATATTCTATCACCTATGTTCATTAGGAATAACTACTGTAGGATTGTAATGGTGAAATATTATATTCAATATTAGTTTAGTTAAAGAAAAAAAAATCTGATAAAAAATAGTTATCTACTTAAAGTGTGCGTCACCAAGGAGAGTGGTGGCTTGATGTCTGATCATAAAATACCGGACGTGAACTGCAGAAATAGATGTCGCGAGTTCGAATACCAGGACACAAAGAAAGATTTTTCATTCACTTGTGCTTTCAGATTTCGCACTTAAGATCAGTGTTATTAAATTCCTTGTCCCGTCAAAATAAAAAACATGCGTCTTCTAATTTATTTAAATACGAGCAGGTCTGTACAAAAGACTCACGTGAAGTTTTTCCAAATCAATATCGATTTTGGCCCGAGCTGCCAGCTCAGCACGAAATTCGTCGACTAGATACGACCAATATTTATTCACACGGGCGTAGTCACCAAGTTGAGCTCGGGGTAGATACGACAAGATTCTTTTCCCGATCGATGATGGTAGCAGTTGTACCTGCAAAATATTATAATGAACAGTGAATTTACATACATACATACATAAACTCACGCCTTTTTCCCAGAAGGGGTAGGCAGAGGTGCCAGGACACCCACATTTCGCCTTGTATATTCCGTCCACAGAGTGATAGGACCTATCGCCATATCGGGTACAAATTCCTGACTCTGAGCTGATAATGAATAGAAAAATCCATTATCACTTTGCCCAACCCGGGATTCGAACCCGAGACCCCAGCTTTGTGACCGTACCGTAGTACAACTACGCCACCGAGGCAGTCGGAATGTGAATTTAATCTCGATCAAACTTCTGTTTTATATGATCAGTTATCACTGTGATTTGATTATGATTTTGAGACATTTGTAGTTCCAACAACTTACAGGAAGTCCACTGCTGAAAATAGGTCCCCCTTGGATCACCACATCTTTCTATTTCATAGTTATTGGATGCTTTTTTTTTAAATAATCATCTAATAACGTTATGTTTTTTATTTCAACTGTTCGTATATTTTAGGGTTTATAGAGCAGTGTAAATAGAATGGCTATCAATGTGAGACAATTTCCTCTCGCCAGTTGCCACTCTGCGCCATTGTGCGTTGTTGCTCGATACTTTTGTTATTTACATCATCATCATCATCAGCCTATTCGCGTCCGCTGCTGGACATAGGCCTCTCCTATGGCACGCCACTGGGCTCGATCTTCAGCCCAACGTCTCCAAGCGGTAGGTTATTTACATAGTAACTATTAATTATTTATTTAAATGAACTTCTATTTAAGGCTGTACTATACGATATCATCCCATCTACATACGTCCTGCATTGTAAACGTGAATCTCCGGTATAATCGTGAGTACGATTGAAATGGGTTAGGCCATATTTATAGTTGGTTGGCGGACTTTAATATACCGTCACGATGTTTTCCTTCACCGATATAGTGCGCAGTGAATGACTATCAATACATACATGTCTTCGAAAATTCAAAGGTGTGCCCTGTTTGAACATTTGAACCCGCGACCACCGTGAACATCATTATTAGCAGCTGCGTCTGGTCCGTTTACCAGGAGGCCATCACGCACTTTTTATATTGAAAGCTTAGTAGGTACACATCTAATACTTATATTTTTAATATTCAATTGAACGCACAAAGTCCACAGTTTCAATAACTTCTGGCTTTTGTCGGTTAACCTTCCACATCTTTCGTTTGGTTCCATCGTTGAATATCATCAAGTATTCTTCTAACTTAAAGCTGTCTCGTAAAGATTTGATTGTCGCATTCCACGTGGCCAAGTTTAATTCCAACTGAACGACAAAACGAACGGCAAATTAATAAAAGATTTAATTATTTGAAGATTCATTTCAAAAAGCATCTAATGAAGTTATTAAGAATAATAACACCAATTATCCCAATAATTATATAACTCCCACTTCCGAATGGCATTGGACGGCATTGCCATGCCATTCGATACAATTATGCCTGCTAAGATGCTTCTGCACACTATGGCGGAAGGACCCAGGATTACAGGAATTAGGGAAGCTAAGTGACGAACAATTCCACAGCTCAACGGTGCGGCACAGAAAAGAACATACAGAGGTATCTCAAATATCAAAGCTTGAGAGGCCATCTGGGTAGGTACCACCGCATGTTCTATTTCTCACGTCAAACAGCAGTGTATATGCACCGTTGTGTTTCGGATTGAAGGATATTGTAGCCAGAGTAACTACTGGACATATTGAGACTTAAAATCTTATTTCTCAGGATGGCGAGCGCAGTGGAATACCAAGCATCGCTTTGTAATCCAAGGTGTTGTTTGGTCTTGCTACTGTTCATGAGCGTTCGTATCGCTTATCATCAGAAGAACGGCATACTCGTCTTGCCATTCATAGAAATAATAAAAAAATAATAAAATAACATGAGGAAGTATCAAACCTCTTTTTGAGCTTGACCTGTTGTATCTTTCGAAGGATCAGACGATGGTAATACGGCAGATGGCTTCCCACGGATTGGTTGGCTGTCTTTTTTGGCCTAGATTAAGAATTAATTTAAGTTTTTGGTCTAGAAGCCTGCCTCGGTGGTGCAGTTGTACTACGGTATGATTATAACACTTAGGTGTCGGATTTGAATCCCGGGATAGGCTAAATGATATTCATTTTTTCTATTCATTATCAGTCTGGAGACAGAAATTTGTGCTCGACATAGCGATAATCGCACCCCTATAACATAGTTGGACAGAACACACAAGGAATATCGTGGGTTTCCTAATAGCACTTCTGTCTACCGTTTTGGGCAAAAGACGTGATACGTGTGATTATTTAGATTCTTCAACCATCTCTTAATTCGATTTTATCCTAATTTGCTTGGTAAAACACAACATGGTTCTTAAACATTTGCAGTAAAATGACATCTTATTCAATTAAATGACCGTAGACAAACGTAAATTAAAAACTGTGTGCATCCGATTATGCTGAAATAATTATGTATAAAGAAAGAACGAAGATATTATTAGGAAGATAAGAATGTAACCAGCTGGGTCTGCGTCTTGTTACAATACGTATGAACCTTCAATCAACAATATGATCGAAGTTATGTAGGGAGAGTTTTTACAACGTTTGTTCAGCTACTTATAAATTACTAGCAGCCCGGCCCGGCTCTGTTACACTTGTTGAAAAATATTCTATCGCCTATGTTCAGGGATAGGGTATGATTCCAATCGTGAAAGAATTTTCAAATCAGTCACTAGTTTCAGGGTCTATTCAATGCAAACAATAATATATAGTTAACGCGATAGTAAATCTAACATCGCTTTTCTTTGAGAATGAGTTAGAAATTTAGTTGCTATATAATTAGTCAAAGACCGTACTTTCTCAGGAGTCGCCGATGGCTGCTGAGTGGCCTTCTCAGGAGGTGGGTCGTTCACAATAATACATTCCTGCAAGTTCTGCAGTTGCTGACTGCGATAGCGGTCGTACAAGATTTGAGCGCGTCTGAGCACTGCCCACATTATCGGACCGCCCGCTATAGTCAGCAGTTCAGATAGAACCATTGCTTGCGACTCCTAGAATGAAGAGTTAAAAAGAATAAAATACCTAAATCCCAAGTTCTGGGGCGTTACTCTATGCAACGATTCGAACGTTGAATGTTCGGACGCCATACGTAAAATTTAACAAGTGTGCCTAGATACTCCACAAAATGTTGGAATCCTCTATCGTACGTCGTAACTAAGTTTGGAGAAAATGATAAGGAAAACTTATATCTTAATCCGGACGTCGAACATCCGAACATTCGAAGTTCGTATCGATTCATAAAGTAATCCCCCTGACATTCCAGATGCTTCTAAATAAATACAAATCAAATTATCAACATTTTCGTTCCCGTTAATACTCTCAGTACCATACCACTTCGTCATTGAAAGCGTTCCATAATCCAAATCACCTTGCATGTACTTATTTATAAATTTTTATCTAGAAATTAATTTTTTTTTTTTTTTTTAAGTATATAAAAGACTGTATCATCAGAATTACCGGATCTAGGGTAAGAAACCACATACGATCATTCTTCATAACTTGTGCCAATGTTGATATGGGCAACGCGGTTCTGTTGTGATCTATTGGCACTTGATCGTAGCTACTCCAAACATTTTGCCTAGAATATGAGAAAATATTTAAAGAAAATAAACACCATAGTTACTGGTTTAACTATTTCACTGTGTACTAACACTTAAATATTAAACAATTAAAGAGTAACACAAAATTGTGTCTGGCAGTCCTATTATAAAATGGGAATATTAAGAAATCCGTATAAATGGGTTTTCTTGTCGATATTTCAAATTATAATTCAAAATATTACAGCTCTGAAACCAGGGGTAAAAGGAAGCGCATAATCTAAATTCCAAAGCGCAAATTAAAAATATTACCAAGAAAATCACAGTATTGTTTCAGTACAATAATAATTGTAATGACAAAAATGCGTCCTTGTATAAGATATTCTTAGCCACATATATTTTCATAAATATCTTAACAAGGTCTCTAATTAAAATGGTGCACAGATTTAGGCATTTACATTGTTTATTCACATGCCAATATTACTCCGCCTGAGGTGCCAACCAATTTACGTTCGTTCAGAATTTGGCTTCTGAACGTCATATTTAAAGTGAAAATATTATATTTTATAAATGGTAGAGCGACATTGTTTTCAGTCATGGCTAAGCATAAATAAGCAGGCTCGTTTAAAGCGGTACCACAGTCTAACAGGATATTGACATGAAGTGACAGCTTTGCCGTTACTTTTCGTTCAATGAGTGAGACTGCGGAAAAGCAATACTCCTTCCTTTTCCCTTCTTGCTCACCTCCCAAATTTATGGTCCGGTAATACACTCCTAGCTTTGTGGATGTTCATGGACGGCAGTGATCACTTACCATCAGATGACTGAAGCGATGAAGTTTGTGCATTGTACAACGCTCTATGGCTAACTACCATACAAATGCTATCCAAGATGCAATTTGATTAACGCAAACAAAACGTTATCGTTTATGTCAAGGCGTTAACGATTGTAGAAAGAGAAAAGATTGGAAACGCTTGTAACTTGGTTAAGGGGCTGAATATAAATTAATTAGTTTCTTACTCGCTCACAGACATCACGGCGTCTTTAGTCCGGCAGTTCCATAGTGATTTTAGCAGTATTGATAGGGCCCAAGCGCTCCTAACGTCTTCCAACAAAGCGAGGACATAACGTTTCTTATTAGCCCAAGATATACGCACGAACCAATACTTAGTCGCCAACAAATGTCTGCTGAAACTTATGGCTTCTTGTGATTGATCTTCGTTTCCTAAAAATAATTAATTGACATGAACAGAACAGGGCGGAAAGCGCGTAATGTGTTCCATCTTTTGGAAAGTCTAAATGTAATGAAAGGTCTATCCCTAGTTTTTAAGTGAATTATTTTATTGATTTAGAAGTTTCAAATCATCAGCAGTCGGATATAGACAACCCCAATTCAAGTTTGTGATAAACTAATCCAATGTTTAAAAATATATGATTTTTCTTGGATATTTGTATAAATATAGGTTCATTAACAATTATCGAAAATGGTAGAAAGTTCCATAACCCTCCTGATAGCTACCTGTGATCTTCATAAACGTACCTACTTAGATATTCTACATAAACTCAAACTTTTTAGGGGGAGGCAGAGATGCAACTAAGACACCCACATTTCGCCTTGTATGTTCCGTTCCATAACATGACAGGAGGCGAGCCTATCGCCATATCGGGCACAAATTTCTGACTCCATGCTGATAATTAATAAAATAATCCAATATCAATTTTCCCGACCCAGGATTCGAACCCGCGTCCTCAGGTTTATAATCGTACTGTAGTACGCCACCAAGGCTGTCTTTAAGCATCTACTATGGCAAAAAAACCATTGTGTTGTTTTCCGGGACTAGTCGATGTTTTTCCGGTTTAGAACAGACCGGTATAATTACACTTACCGGTAGTACATTATTACCTCTTATTAGAGGATGCTGCATTCTGAATGCAAAGTATTTACGATCAAGTGTATTGTAGCCACTTTATCCTGTCAGTATAGAAAATATAGTCTACATTCATGGACAATTTATACACTTATTTCAGTCTTGGTAGGTCTCTCATATGTGCTAGGCCGTCAGGGTAGGTACCAACTCGACATCTATTTCTCCCATGAAACAGCAGTGTAAATGCACTGTTGTGTTCCGGTTTGAAGGACATTGTAGACAGAGTAACTACTGGACCTATTGAGACTTTACATCTTATGTTTCAGGATAGTAAGTCGAATGCCACGCTACTGTATCAACCCATATACATACGTCCCACTGCAGGGCACAGGTCTCCTCTACAATCGATGTACGTCGATACGAGTACGATTGAGAGCGGTTAGGCCATATAGCCCACCACGCTGGCCTAATGCTGGTTGGCGGACTTTACATACCATAGAAATTCTTATAAACCGCTATGGTATGCAGTTTTCATCATGATGTTTTCGTTCACCGTTTTAGTGCGTGGTGATTTACTATCAATACACATATTATGACTCCGAAGTCAGAGATGTGCCCTGGGATTCGAACCCGCGACAACCGTGATCATGTTGGTAGCCGCGTCTGGTCCGTTTTACCAACAGGCCACCACGCACAGGTGAATGCCAAACATCTGAATGCCAAGCGTTACTTTGTAATTCATGGTGTTCTTTGATTTTGCTACCATTCATGAGCTGTCGTATTGCCTACCATCAGGCATGCTCGTCTCACCATTTCTTGAAATAATGAAAAAAATTATCAAATGTTTTGAACGACTTTTGCATTCAGTTTAAGCAAAGAAGACAAAACACTTGGTAATTAAAATAAGATTAAAACCATGAATAAGGCCGTTAAATCACCAGTACCCGAGAGATAAATACTTACAATAAAAAATATTTCAAACCCTTTTGTATGATATTAGAAGATGTTACATTGACTCCTTTATCGTGTACAGCTAAATAACTGCACTTATGACTGTATGTCCTCACACAAAGAAGAATAACTGCGGAAACCCACGCTCAATTGTGATTTATACAGATCCATACGATGGAGACAAATTAATGCAATAAACGCTACTTCAATTAACCTTCATCCGATGGAAATATAGCTGGACTATCCAGATTCCAGCTTATGAAATATTATCATTGAATACTCCTTCCAAGAAGCAGATAATAAATAATCAACACCAATGTCGACACCATAATATGTAAATGTTATATTATTTTCCACTTACCACAAGTCATATCCGATAATATCAAATCATTAATTAAATGTACTTGCTTCGTCAACTCCGCAAAGGATATTGCCTTCATTATAAAATAATAAATTTGAAAAATCCTACAAAAGACTATGATCAATTTTAAAAGTAATTAATTATCTTTGTGATTTTTTTCTGACATTAAATAATTGACGCAACAAGGTCAATATCATAATGAGCGCGTAGATCGTATACGTTATTCCAGTTACGAATCTCTGTCGTCTGTTTGTCAGTCAGAATTTGCCATGACGCGAGTGGAGACGCGAAGTCCACAAACATTTACCGTCAAAACCAGTCAAAAGAGCGCTAATTTCTGTAGATTTCTCACTGCGATCGCTCTGTCGGGGTTCCTAACCGCTGTGTATTTTGTTCTTAAAAAGCCTGACGATTTTTTAGGCGATCCGTCAGACCAATACGTGGTGAAAAATATTCCGAGGGTCTACACTCAGCTGGAAGACATCGATCCAGAAGAACGGGAGGTGTTTCAAGGGTTCAGGACTTCGTTCTTGCCGCATGAAGAGATAGTGCTCGCTCGAAGGAATTCTAAAGCCAAACACGAGTTTTACGAGGGAAATGTAACCAGTGATATTCTCATATGGGGTGGACAAGATAAGCAGCATGCCACCCCGACTAGAGTAAAACGAATGAGCCACTTCACTTTTACATCTCAGGATTACGAGTAAGTCCTATATTAAACTTTTTCTTACACTACACTAGAGTTTCTTGGCCGTTCTTCTCTAATGAAAACCGCTTTCCGAACCGGGTGATAGATAAAAATATGACTGAATTTAATTGATGTGCAACATTTTGATGGATTCAATAAATCATTTTCATTATGTTTTCATTTCATTAATTTAAATGCATATTTATATATTTATTTATTTATTTAAACAATAGGTTTTATAGTTTAATATAAGTGTTAAAGATAATGAGGGGCTACTGCCACTTATTGAAATAAGCACTGCCGCGCCGGGGACTTAATCGAATCGCTTATTCCGATTTAGCTCAGGCTAAATTGTATTTCCAATTTATTTCGGCTTATTGAATTCAGAATGCAATTTGATAAATGTTTATGTATCTAAGCCAAATAAATATAACAAACCATTCCAATATTGAAAATAATTTCATAAAAACCTTCCTATCTATTAAATCCTGTATAAATTAAGGGCGATTCCTCGATACCATACCTAAACAATATTATGTATTACCAATATATTATATTGTAGCCATGAAGTTCCTGCACGTCGTAAACAAAATGATGAAGATGACGATGAAGATGATGATGATGATAATGAAGAAGAAAATATTAGCGAAGGCGGAAGAGATTATGATTCATCAGACGCCAGCGTACAATATGAGGATGATGAAAATATTGAAAGGTGAAATAATCAATACGTTTAATTCATCTGATAAAACTAAACAAATTTGATGACAAAGCATAAAACTTACATAAATTCAAATTAAATATGATCTAAATGTGTCGTATCAAACGGTGACACTTATGCTTCATAATTAAAAGGCAATTATAAAATATAGCAATGGTGTATAAATAGACCTTTTTAGAGATTTTCCGTCATTGGATATTTTTGTTGTTGTAGATGATGATAATGATGAACATTTTGTCCTTACAGTATGGTGCCTGAGACCCACGTAGATCGTGGTCCCTTAGACGATGTGGTAGAACAAGTGAGAGGTCAACCGGAGCTTGAAGAAGGCGAGATGGGATCCTCCGCACGTCTGTATAAGCCCTCCAGATTGTATACAGGTTTATTAGATAAAAGTATTTATTCCTTCTGTATAAATAATTACTCCACTGTTTAGTTGCTGCTTATGTATTGGTGTTGTGAGGGCATACAGCAATTATAAATAACTGTCAAGTCAGGTTTGGTTAATCCTACATGCTCTTTCGTATCTATCTAAGAGCATATTTTGTTCCTATCAGTATATTTTATCTCTACATACCAAAAATTCAAGTCTTGTTCTTTACATCAGACTAGACTCTAGGCGTTCCTTTGAATTTAATGATAATTTTTGTGCAATAGTCTTTACTAAAATATTTGATTTTTATTATTTAATCTTGTTTTTTCTGCTCTTAATTCAATTAATGTTGTACGAGTGTTTTTACAAAATATAGAGGACTTTACGCCAAATGTAGACTATTTTTTGAAAATATATATTAAGAAAAACAAGTAAATTACAATCGCATTATACAAGGAATAATAAATACCCCATGTGTCGATAAAACGCATTTTTAATTCGCTAGTGTTTCAGCGTCCAACATATAACTAAATTGGTAAACTACACATAGTTTACCAATTCGTAAACAGTCAAAGCAAATTGACAATGGTTCGCGAGTTGTTAGACGAATTATCCAATTGACCCATGTCCCAAACGAGTCAAGGCTAGTTCGCTTATTGATCTGTGTCCAAGTTCCCACGTAGATTAGCAAACAAGTTGTGTTAATAATTACTCTCTAGCAGGTATCCACGCGTTCTGGAAAGGACAAGGCGATAAAGAAACAATTAGAACGACACAGGCTAATATAATGAGGCAGTATATGGACGCCGAGGCCGATCCTTGTCACGACTTTTATCAGTACGCCTGCGGTAATTGGGCCGCTCTTAATCCCATCCCAGCTGACAAAGCCGGGTACGTACAAATGCACTATTTTTAGAAGTTTATTAAAGATTACACGAAAACAATTTTCGTGTAATCTTATTGATGCCTAGGTATTACGTTTTATGATAATTAATTGTTGAGGAAACAATTAACTAGAGATTCATCTTGCTTTAGTACAATTTTATAAATATGAAAAATATAATAAATAATTTGCACATTTGTAAGATGTATAGATTATAATTTAAGAATCGTGGCAATGTTTACTAAATTATATTCAGATAGTCAACCTGATTTCAGTTATGATACATTTGAAATGTTGAGAGAAAATTTGGACACAGTACTCAAAGAATTACTAGAGTTTAAGGCCAATGAAGGAATTACCAGTGTCTATCCAGGTAAATACTTGGACCTACAAGACAATTTAATAAATACAATAGACGCAAATTTTGGGATAATTAATAACACAGCAGGCGAGGAATATCGCTATGACGTTAATGCAAAAGCAACAAATTTAGAAATCGTGAGTCGTATTCGACGATACCTGGACAAGAAGTCCAAAGAAATAATGAAACCAATTTCGAAATTCAAAGCAAAGTTTTACAAAACTAATAAATTGAAGAACGGAAGATTGAAAAGAGAAAACAAATTGAGGTACACCAAGCAAATTTTTACAGATATCAGCAAAGAAAACATAAATAACCAAAACCTACGATTTGGTAGAAAGTTGCATATGTACTCTAAATCAAACCCTAAAAGGGTTAAACGTAAAAAAGAAAACGAGGTTACAGAAGTAGAATATGATTTGCAGTTCCCAAAAGAATTTAAAATGCCCCAAGATCCTGCTAATGGCGATGCCGCATTAAAAGCAAGATTTTTGTTCAAGTCTTGCATGAACCACGAAATATTAGAGAAGCGTGGTCATCAACCTCTTTTAGATTTACTGAATTTGCTAGGAGGCTGGCCGATTTTGGATCCCAATTGGAATGGAAGCAATTTTGATTGGCTGGAACTAATGGCAAAACTGAGACTTTACAACAACGATATACTCATATCGGAATGGGTCGGACCGGACATAAAGAACTCCGATGAATTTGTCATTCAATTCGATCAAACAAGTTTAGGTGATCATATTTTATGCTAATAAGTATTTGTGATGCCCATCGAAGTATGTCTCATAAGATATTTTATTGCAGGGTTGCCCACAAGAGATTATTTTTTGGAAGACAGCAACAAGGTTTATTTGGAAGCTTACAAAGTCTACTTGATAAAAATTGCGCTGTTACTCGGTGGTAACGCTGAATATGTTAGGCAAAGTGCAGAAGAATTGATAAATTTTGAAATTAAGTAAGGTTTATCGATTATACTTGACCTAAGATCGTAGATGGGATTTTTTGCTTCTTTATAAATAATGACAATACTTATGAATAATGTGTGTTGCACATCACTAAAATCAATTTTACGTAATTATGTGAACTTAGAAATATATAAAAACTTTATACTCATAGATAATCATAGTAATTGATTTTGCATTACACAGTACCTACCTATATGGTATGCAGCAAATAATATATATTTGAATATTCTTTGAATAATAATAATATTTTTTATGTTTTTGTTGCACCAGTTGTAGTCTTTTCACATCAAATTTATCCACACTTTAGGATTTTTTCGCAGACTAGCGAAAATAACTTCGGCACCAGAAGACAGGAGGAACGTTTCAGAACTATATCGAAGGATGCCTCTACGCAAACTTGAAGAGTTAGTACCCAAAGTGAACTGGAGACGGTATCTATGCGTGGTTATGAACAGAACTGTGAAATCCGATGAGACTGTTGTACTGTTTGCGCTCAGTTACGTGAGGGTTAGTATTTTTTATATTATCAAAATGTAATGGTACACATATACACTGTATCAGCCCATTTACGTCTCACTGCAGGGCATGAGCATCCTCTTCAATCGTATATACGATTGAGAGGGGTTAAGCCATAAACAGTCCACCACGCTGGCCTAGTGCGGATTGGAAGACTTTACATAAATTTGAAATTCTTACAAATCTCTATGGTAGGTACGCAGGATTCCTCACGATATTTTTCTTCACCACCTTCAAAGTAATGGATATTATAATCCATTGTTTAACCCTTAATACCAGTCACAAAAAGTGAATAGTTCTATTCTATTTATTTTTCGAGTAGGAAATTTATATGTCCAACCTATAATAATATCACTGATTTCCCGATACATATGCGTTCCTTTAATGAACATTTATCAACGGGTTTCATTAAACCACAATTTTGCCCCTAAAATCTTGAACATTAATAACAATAGTACTATTTCTTTTACAGCACTTAGTTCAGTTGATAGAGCAAACCGAACCAAGCACATTATCAAATTACCTGCTCTGGAGATTCGTGAGACATAGGGTCAACAACCTGGATGACAGGTTTCAATCTGCTAAACAACAGTAAGTGTCCACAGGGGTCACACTATTAGTTCAATTTCAAACGCTTTGTGCATGGCAGATAATGATCCTTTCATTTAGACTAATTTACGTCGCTTACCATTGCAATTTTAAGAATAAGAAAGACTTTGTGTTTTAACTTCGAGAAACGATGTTTTAAGATGAAGTGCAATGTATTAATTACGATCTAGTAGACGTATAAATAATTACAAACTAGGGCACACTTTCTTATGATGAAGAAAGGATTGTAGTTTTACCTACGACTAAATTGTTATCTTCTAGTGAAAGAAAAACGAATTATGGCCCCTCTCAATGCTTAATATCTTCAAAGGCCTGTATTTATCTTTTTTATATCAAGCAAAAGAAGCCATGATATTTGCGTCCCTTTACTTTCTATAGATTTTTTCGGAATTATTATCTTTAATAAATATATGAATAAAAAAATTGAATGTCAATAAACCAAATGTAGTAGTGACAGAATATTCGTAATTGCCCAGATAGCTAGACACCACGGTACACAAAATGTATACAAACTTAAATTTTACAAATATATTACATATTCAGATTTTTCTTCTTCCAAACATCCCATTCTACGTTAATTTAATAATAAAGAATAGTATCGTGTAGTAACTATTCTACAGGTTCTATTACATGTTGTTCGGGCGGGAGCAAGCACCTCCAAGATGGAAGAACTGCATCTCGCAAGTAAACTCAAACATGGGCATGGCGCTGGGTTCGATGTTCGTAAGAAAATACTTCGACGAGATCAGCAAAAACGACACTCTCTTCATGACGAGGGAAATACAAAAGTCCTTCAAAGAATTACTCCACAGAACGGATTGGATCGATGATAAGACAAAGAAACTGGCAGCACATAAGATCGATGCTATGATGTTGCGAATAGGCTATCCAGACTTCATATTGAATAAGAAAGAACTGGATGAGAGATACAAAGAAGTTGTGATACATCCCGATAAATATTTCGAGAATATTTTGAATATATTGCAGCATTTAACTAAAATGGAGCAGATACGGTGAGTGCCATTTTGAATTGATTTGGTACAAGTACCTATTTATTAGAAGAGAGCCTTTGAAATCTTTATTGGCAATTTTATAAATGGACTTCAAATCGTAAGCTTCGTTAATTCTAAGGGTCATTTAGAATAAGTAACTTGACGGTGTCGTCTGTAGGTATTGCTTCGCCCCCTGATTCACCATTTGTTATTTTCTAAGTACAATCTATCTTTCTGAATAATATTATGTTAGTAATATAAGCTTTTAAATAGATCATTCTTTTCCGACGCATTAACTTATGTCAAAGAATCTCTAATGTATTGTAATATTTTAAAATAATTATCTCAGGTACAATTATATATACATATAAATAAAATTGAAGTGTCTGTTTTAAAAGTGAAAATAAAAAAAAATGTCCAACTACATATCGTTATATACACGATACCTGTGCCGAAAATGATCTTTAAAAAATTTTTGTCTGTCTGTCTGTCTGTCTGTCTGTCTGTTTGTTCCGGCTAATCTCTGGAATGGCTGGGCCGATTTTGACGGGACTTTCACTGAAAGATAGCTAATTTTTGCGGGAGTAACTTAGGCTACTTTAATTTCGAAAAACAAATTAGGGTTCCGCACAAAAAAATTAAAACCCTAAAATTATGGGGTTATTTTTTTAAATATGGTATTAAGACACACGGGTGGCTGAGTTCATTGTGTTTATTCGAATTATTTTGCTATAAAATTATTTAGGGTTCCGTGGGTACGAAACATATCTCTAAAAGAAAAAAAATCTTTAAATTGTTTTTTTTTTAGTATGGTATTATAACACGCGGGGGACTGAGTTCATTATGTTTCTTTGATTTATTTGGTCTAAAAATATTCTAAAAATGTCAGGTAACTGATATAATAAGGACTAACTTAGGCTACATTTATTATATAAAAATTCTTTTATTTTAGAAAAATTAAGTTTTTGTTAAATTCCACGCGGACGAAGTCGCGGGCACAGCTAGTTTTCTAATATGAAAATGAAAATAATGTATTAATTACATAACAATGTACATTATTTAGATTCAGTAATTTTTTATCTACCATCCGGTTCGAAAAGCGGTTTTCACTAGAAAAGAACGGGCAAGAAACACTAATGTTGCTCTTTTCAGAACCAGTTTACAATTTAGCGATTATTACAAAAGTTACAAATGATTTAAATCAGAGCAGCTCATTAATATTTTTTTAAAACATTTTACTATATACCTATGTCTCAGCCAATATATGTGACACTGCAGTGCACGGGCCTCCTCTACAATCAAGAGTACGATTGAGAGTGGTGAGGCCATATAGTCTACCACGCTGACCTAATGCAGGTTGGCCTATATTACATAGGCTATGTATATTTTTAATTCTTGTTTTCCAGCATCGGGCAGCCAGTAAACAAGACGCTATGGAACACAGCTCCAGCGGTTGTAAACGCCTACTACAGTCGCAACAAGAACCAAATCATGTTCCCCGCCGGAATATTACAGCCGCCGTTTTATCACAGGCACTTTCCACGCTCGCTAAACTATGGAGGAATTGGAGTTGTTATTGGTATCGCTTTTATTTCATTTAGTATATAAATACACCCAACAGTCACATACATAGTTCAGACCCCACATTGACTACAGAGTACGAGAGACCGCAAAAATCTCACAAAAACCCAGACCTCACACAATTATTTGTGGGCCACACAAACATTTGTGTCAGTGCGGGGATCGAACCCGCGACCTCTCGTTTCACAGTCGACGTCTAACCAACTGTGCCATGGAGGCCAGTAAATAAAGAAGGAGTCGTAATTCTCGTTAACATGTTAAAATGTTTATCAACAGACAACAAATAATCAAAACAATAATCAGAAATGAATATCGACCTATCCACTAACTATTCTTCTATTGTAACACATTTAATTTCATTACCTAACTACAACTGAACAAAATTCTAGGTAAAATCGTAAATATAATATGGTGTGAATCTAAAAAACGCCTTCAAACGGTACCAATATATTAAAAGCATAGTAAACAAATATGAGAAAATTGAATGTGGTACTGACATTGACGAGATGATGGCCCATCATTAAATGAATAATTCGCAACGTTCCCGCGCAAAAATTTCTTGTAATTGCAGCGAAAACAATTATAGACAATTTGCGATATTTACTGGAAATTAATATTTCCATTTTCCACTTTTGACACACTTTTCTTCTATAGATAATTTATTTTGTCAAATTGCTGGTATCATTAATTGTACTATCGCAGCAGAAGAGCTTTCGAATTGTTTAATGGAAATTAATCGTAGCCACCGGATCCATTTCGGAATATTCCTTTTTAGGATTTACTACTTAGTTCAATTACGTTACACTTCTTTTCTTTATTCAAAGAATAAAACCACAATGGAAAATCTTATCTCTACTTATAAGGTATATCTTCATAATTAAATTGAAAAACAAGAAGCCAGGTAACCTAACAACAGGTAATTAAAAGCAAACACTCACGCAATCTTCAACAACAGCTCGGAATAAATTCTTTGGATTGTGAAATGTAAAAATATATTATTTCGATGTAGGTACGAAGTAAATTAGTACATCATCTTTCTGTGATAAGCCTATGTCCTCTTACAAGATATAAGCTAGTTAGTAAAATGTTTTTTGAGGTTTATATCCTATTTACTGTCAGAATCAGCCATAGTGCGAAAGTGATCCGATGGGTCATGATTATACCCAAAATCCTATAAGGTCAGGGTAGCATATTTCGTCTATGGAGCGTAACCGTCTACAATACAGTACAGTAATACAGTACTTACGCTTTTCTATACTGTAGGTCATGAAATAACCCACGGCTTCGACGACAAAGGTCGGCTGTTCGACTGTGACGGTAACCTGCACCGATGGTGGTCAGATTCTGCCATCGAAGCCTTCCACCGTCGCGCGCAGTGTCTCATAGACCAATACGGGCAGTATGTGGTGCCTGAAGTTAATATGAAACTAGATGGAGTCAATACCCAGGTATCTCAATTTGATTATTTTGTTTTTTTTTTTTCACTTTACGGCGAACGATCACAAAGGTAGAGCAATGAGAGAATACGCTGGCTGGCAAACTATTCCATATTTCAATAATCCTGCGAAAAATAAGTTGAAGAATATGTTCATTCATCACAAAGAAGTCATCAGCCGAATAGCCATATACTGTTACGATAGTTTTATTTTCTTGGCTAGTCTACCATTTTTCCTACTTCCATTCACTCCAGTCCATCCAAAGATTGTCTGGAAGATATCCAACTGATATAGAACTGACGGTCTTATCGACAGCGATAAGACCGTCTGTTGTACTGTGCAATTAGGCTAAGTGTTTTGTTGACTTTTATTTATCCTTTTTTTTCAACAACAATAAAGTGTAAATAAATAAAATAAATACTGATGAAATAATCGATGGCACAGGTCACAGATCTTCCCTTAATATTATTACTACTACATGCACCCAGGCAACATCGTGCAATTATTATTTAGGCCCTCTGTCCATATTCTGATGGATGTTATATAATATTAATGCGTAATATTTATTACCCAGGGAGAGAACATAGCAGACAACGGTGGCGTGAAACAAGCATTCCGAGCATACCTGCATTGGGTGAAGCGCCACGGCACTGACGGAGAGACTCTACCCGGCCTAAACCACACACACACGCAGCTCTTCTTCCTCAACTTTGCACAGGTATTGTGGTAAACTTACTTGTAATAACAGTTTTACCACGCACTAGCTTAGAAAATTATAAGCGCTTACTGTACTCTTTCTTCTTACATAAATACCAAAAAAATCATAATATTTTCTGAGTGGTCTGAATGGATGATGAGTGTTGCTACTTGCAGCCTATGAACATACTTGATGCTTGCGGTCTTTGAATAATAAAATAAATAACACCCAACAGTCACATACACAGTCCTGACCCCACACTAAGATCGAGTCTTGTGTCATGAGTATCAGGAACTACGAGAGACTTTTCAGTCTCATAAACACCCAGAATGTAGGAAAAATCGAGTCTGAATGATGAAAGGAGGATCAGGTTTAAAGATTGTAACATATAATTTTAGCAATAACTACAGCAATAAGAAACTGGCTACACTTATCCGAACGAACCTTCATTCCATATTACTTTTATATTTAATTTATTTTAGGTGTGGTGCGGCGCAATGAGACCTGAAGCTATGAGGAATAAACTCAAAACAGCAGTACATTCACCAGGTCGATTCCGAGTCATCGGCACTTTATCAAACTCACATGATTTTGCGCGGGAGTTCCAATGCCCTCCCGGCTCTCCAATGAATCCTACGGACAAGTGCACTGTATGGTGAAAGAATTGACAAAGGATTACAATCCTTTATAGCCTCACTAGGAAAATATATGTGTATGTTTTGTAACATCCAGGTTGTAGAAGGATCAATCCAGACTAAGTATTATGATGATCATAAAATTCGCACAATGAAGATGTAAACAATCCATGCGCCTCTTCAATAATGTCACAGTTCGAAGTTGCAAGCTTGAAACTAAAAATATACACAAACGTTTTTCTTTATTGCTCTGCATGGCGAGACGAGCATGCCTTTCACATGATGGTAAGCGATGCTATCGCTCATAAACAGTAGTAAAACCAACAACACCTTGTATTACAAAGCAATGCTTGGCATTCCACTACGCTTGCCATCCTGAGACATACGATGTTAAGTCTCAATATGTCCAGTAGTTACTCTGGCTACACTGGCTGGCATTTACACTGCTGTTTGGCGGGAGAAATATACATTGCGGTGGTACCTACCTACCTGCCTACTTATTTATAAATAAATGGATTCAATAAAATATTAAAACTCTAAAAACCTCCACATACGAGATTTCTAGTATAATTAAAAAGGTACAGTAATTGTTTAAACTTTAAGCTTTACCCGTCTTCGCGAAAGGGTTGACACCACACATGCATGTAGCAATATTTATTAGACACAATATATTTTTCCAGCTTGCATTAAATTCATGTAATCCTCAAGTGACCATGGAATATGGAAAAGTATCCACAAAATGATAAGAAAATATCATATTTTGTCTGAATTTCTTTTGAAACAATGATAAAAAAAAAACAAAACTATTTCTAAAAATAAAAGCTATGATTTTCATCATACTGAGAAAAAACAATATTTTGCCGATTATCACCAATTTTATTTATATTATGATAGAATCGGCGTTGTTTTCAATGTTGTACATTTTATAAATAATCTTAATTGTGATAATATATTCTTTTAGTAAAATATTTTAGGTGATGTTTATAGAAAAATATATTTATTAATTTTTAATATAGTAAATGATTGAATAAGTTTTATTTTGTTTCATTTCGTTATCCACGCCTTGTTTAAAATCCAGATATAGAAATCTTTTAATCCTCGCCATTCATAGTTAAAAATTTCTTCAAAATTTTGCCATACTTAAGTTACATAATAGTTCTGCTTTCCTACGGAAACCCGATCTGAAGAATGAAGGCTCTGCTTTGCTGTCATGTTTCGATGCTGTGATATCATTGTATCGAGTGACATAGAACTGCCGTCTAATGCCATTCTATACTCTGTCTGGACGGCATTTGCGCTTACCATCAGGCGCAATACAGTCACCATGCCGGAAGAGAATAATTTTTTTTAAGACATTTCAGGAAAACCGATTCTTCTCTTATTTTGAGAGAGTCGAAATTCTATTACCCAAATGTTGTAATTTGTAAAAGAAAGTAAACATTTATAATTTTTATGAGTTAAGCTTTGACTTGAATCATAAGTTGGGCAGTTTCCAGAAACTATGAAATGAAGAAAAAATATGTTGGTCCACCGTACATTGGATTATATAACGTAGGTAGATAGAGTCAGAAGAAAAAAAATATTAATGCCATCAATTAAATCCTGAAACAAGAGACCCGACGAACAACGAAGGACTTTTGAATTAGGAAGGAATTCTTGAACGAAGAAGACAAATTCGATAGCTAAATTAGGCCGGTATATAATACTATTGGCCAGACAAACGATTCAAATGTTTGAATCTCTTACTCCATTCGGGTAATTAACATCTACGATAACTGCAACAATGACATAATATGTTTAAACGAATATTCAAATAAGAAAATAAAATACTTACACTTTTATTAGTCTTATCGTGGTGACTATCCATACATTGCAAGTCATGCTGTGATATGTTTACGTTTATAAGGTGAGGATTCATTATCATTTGTAAGTTGTACAGTGTGTTAGCAGCACGCATCTTCGCTGATCTATTTAAGTCTACTGAATACGTATGTATTTTTTATGTCATAATTCATACCATAATACCTACAGTGCATATCGGGACAGTATGGCAAGGGATTTATTTTTTTACAAAAAGATATTCAAAATTATTTACAGCCGTTCTCTATGTCCTATCTATCTTTGACAGTTGGTTAAAATAGCTACCTATACTATGTCAATACAATTTTGCACTTCAGTAATCAAAGGCAGACATATATTTTTATTTTGCCTAGCTATCTATAAATATATGCACCATATATGTATCTCTCTATTTATGTTAACTGAAACAAAAAATGCATCGAAATATCTAATGAAATCTCTAGTTAAAGATAGATAGATTATAGAGAACGGCTGTTAGTGCGAATACAAGATAAATTTAATCAAGAAATGCCTTTGATGCCATGCCGTTCCGGTCTGCACTGGCCATAATTGTTGTGCAGAACTTCACATATTTCTGAAAGGTTACCATAAATTATGTAAACATATTTACGTATTTTAAAAATTTCATCGAATAGGTTTTATAAAAGAGTAATATCGAGGGGTTATGATACTGAAATTCAAAAGTATATTTACGTTTATTTACTTTGTCATGTTTAGACATGCAAAAAATAAAGAAATGTAACAATTTACCTACAAACGTGATCTTTCTATTAGTAATTATTTAGGTCGGCATTTGCATGCCAAATTCGAGAGATACAATTTACATCGCAAAATCAAAATCTGTATCAGTGTAATTGATTCACTGTCACTGATTTTTGTCAATCCAGGATAAATAAAAAGAACTAGGGTCCTGTAGGCTAAAATTACATCAAAATTGCTCTCGTAATATGCGACTTGTTTGTTATCAGTGGTTATGTAAACAAACTTTGGATAACCGGTCAAAACAAACACACTCAATGTTAAATGATAACTGTTTTATTATACGTCCATTTCATTGGAGAAAGTATTTTGTAACTATATAAAAAATATTACGAAGATATTACGTGAATTGTTTCATAGCCTTTTTTGTCCATTAGAATCAAAATTAATCATGAACGTTTACTGTGGAAAGGCATTTCATTTCAATGTTGTAAATTCGTCATCTTAGGTATTTCAAAACTAAAAGAAAGAAAGAAAATGAGATTTAATGCTTACAAAAATAGAACGAAAAAAATAGAAATAGTCACAAAACATTATATATTTTTTAATGTGGAGTTTGCGCGCGCCGCATCGCTATGACACTTAAATTAAATACTTAAACATAGCCTTTGGTCTACACACACTATATTACGAGTATGATCACACTAATATAACCACAGTTATTTTTATCTCAAAGCATAAAATTCTAATGACCAGATCATACGAATCTTTGGAAATTAAACTACAACCATGATAAAGTGCGTGGTGGCCTGTTGGTAAACGGACCGGATGCGGCTGCCACTGTTCACGGTGGTCGCGGATTCAAATCCCAGGGTACATTTCTGTCTTTTCAGTCATGTGTGTATTGATAGTCAATCACGACGCACTAAAACGGTGAAGGAAAACATCGTGAGGAAACCTGCATACCATAGCGATTTATAAGAATTTCTATGGTATGTAAGTCCGCCAACCCGCACTAGGCTAGCATGATGGACTATATGGCCTAACCGCTCTCAATCGTACTCTCGATTGCAGATTAGGCCCGTGCCCTGCAGTGGGAAGTGTATGGGCTGATACAGACATGATATCAAAAAATAACATATATCATACGTAGGTAACACCAATATTTGAATGACAACATCAACATGCTAATATTTTACAAGTTACAAGATCAAGACAACATATTCATTTTATTATAAGCTGTCTAACAACTCTATGTGATAATTGTCTATATATTTTGTGTCAACGAAAATATAACTCCCGCTCCGGATGTCTTCAATCGTACTGTTAAAGTTCTTAAATACAAAAAGGTATCCTTAAGTTTCAATTGAGTTTTAAATATATTATGTTCTACACTAGTTATAGAACACCAGAAGGGATCCCGCCTACTCAAATGATTTGAGCAATTTCATGTTACAATATGTGTCAATGTGTTTATGGAATATTGAATATTGTTACATAACATACACACGACAATAATTCACATATTTATGATAACTTATTTCAAGTTTGAAAACATCCTTTGTTTTACGTTCCATTTTAATTGTTTCTGAATTTCACTTATCAATTGTTACCTATCTTCATATCTTTATCACTTGTATAATTATATTTTTTTGTTACTTCGTTATGTACTTAATTCGATATTTTATTATGTTTCTGTATGCTGTGTTTAATTCAACTTTTTGGAAAATATGTATACAAGTCATACGAATGTTTTCCATGATAATTAACTCTACATGACCCTGTTAACTTTCTAGTCATCTCACTTGAAGTTAATATTATATAGCTTGGTTCCGAAGATACAGGCACGCCTAATTTGGGACCAATAGAAATAAGACATAATGTACGTAATTCAAATTTTAGATACAAATAAATTATTCTTAGTCTTATTGTAGTCTAGAACTAGTCTCGTGAAAAATTGCTAGTCACGTAATTACCACTTTTGTATTGTGGTCATAGACATGCTAATTTTACTAATACTATTTATAGTTATCCACGATGACATAACAAAGCATACACAAAATATATGTGACCAAACTTACTGTAAATTAACATTATTAGGACATCCGGGAGTGTGTTAAATTTATTTTTGCTTGTAAAATAGTCGTTTATTACTGAACTCATATGAACTATTTCTAATTTAATATCAATGGCTTTTGATAGGAAAGAAATGAGTTAAAGACCCAAAATATCATCCCTTTCATTTATGATATATTCTCTAAAGCTAGTACTATCCATCACGTTAACCGACTTCCTTAATCACAAATGTAGGTATATGTAAACATAAATAAGTATATATTTATTTAAAAAACGAATCAAGTTTACAAAAACAAAATAAAACTCACTTAAGGGTACGAGCCTCTTCTACAATAGAGAGTACGATTGAGAGAGCTTGGGCCGTATTGTCCATCACTCACACACCATGGCCTAGTACGGATTGCCAGACTTTACATACCATAGACATTCCTACAAATCACCATACCTGCATATATTTTTTTAAATCTGTAATTACTGATTCTAATTAATGTAAAAGGTTAAATATACGCTGTAAATTTGCGTTCAAATTCCATTCAAATAATAAGTTGCTCTTAACAGCGCAAGGCACACTTAACCAGTACATTTAAGCGGGATTAACGTAGTTAAGCGCAATTTATATTTAAGTTGCGTTCCAGTATTCGGGCGTAAATGTTTTTATTTTTATAAATGAACTAATAACGCGGTGCGGCGCGGCGTATAGATTAACCTCTCAAGCAAAATTATTCCAATTATATCATCCTATTCCATACAACAAGTGCTCAAGTTCTAGGAATTTTGCGACAATGCCAAATAAATTTTGCGATCTCGATATTTTGAATGGTACAACTTATTAACGTATAATAAGAGAAGAGCTTATTTAATAATTCTAAAACATACAGAAACCTTGACTTTCAATCTTAACAAATCTTGACATCGGTAATTACTGATAAAAACATAGACTCGTTTTCCCTATAAAATAGATATCCTTTAAATAAGGAAATTATTACACTTAACCCTTTTAATAAACTTTATGTTTATCTAATTTATAATAAAAATGATCCCATATTTTATTTCAGTTTTTAATTAACGCCCATATTTATAACAATACCCTCCATTTCATATACGAGTATGATCAGATAAAAATACCTTATTTATAATACATCTAGTTATAATTATTCGTATTTATATAACTAATTAAGTATTAAGTACAAGCAAGGTATTGTTCATTATCACAATTAATAATAGATAGGATAAACGCACATAATAAACATGAGAGATACAAGTACAAAGCCGGTAAATACATAACAATTTACCGAGACTCGAGGATAATATTCTATATCAATTGTCAGTCACTATACAGCCTTGGGACGCGACGGTACGCATCTCATTCGTAAAGTTCAATAACCTACAAGGTGACCGCTGTGAGCATTACTGTGAGTGATTTATTAATCCATCTTTCCTTTAATCGTAAATAGATTATGTTTGTGAATAAAAGTATAGCTTAATTCATGTTACGGCATCACGCAAAACCTGATGTGTTTGTACTTTTTGTTAACCAATCGGTTCTCATCTAAAAATTAAGTTACCTTCTGTGAATATAGTTATTTTATGGTAAACTGGTTTTAATATGTTTTCAAAAGTTATAACACATGAACTAGTATTATTCTAGAATATCTACGAATACGTCAATGAATAAACTACGAACATGTACTGATAAAGCATTATTTTGGATACACGATAATCTTAATTAAATTACTTATCGCTTAATTGCCAGATTGCAGTTATTTTGAATTACATAATTCTTTACAAAGTATTTGAGTTATTATTATTGTAAATTTTAGAGTTATAAATAGTAAAACAGGTAAAATAAACGATTGCGAAATTAATTATGCATACATTCTCATAGGCTTCTCATTTATATGCTAATGTAAAAAGACCATCACATGTCGACAAAAAATAAACAAAGCTGACGTCACGGCGCGGCGCAGCGTTGTAACAAGGATGTAAAACAATCATACTTGCTTATCGATTATTCTGTAGATCGATAGATATACATTCTGGATCATTTCAATGTTTAGAAACGGAATAATATCATTGCATTTAAACTTAAAAATGATTTAAACAATCAATTCTTTCGTACACCTATTACAACATTTGTGATATCGTATTAGTTTTGTCAATATTAGTTATTATAACTAAAACATCTGTGCATATAAAACGAAGCGCCCCAAATACATGTATGTTCAAGTACAAGATTATGTGATAATTGTTTCTGAACTTGTTTACATTAGTTTATATTCTACTGTTAGATATTATAGTGGTCCTATTGTCATTAGGCTTGTGAAATAATTTTTATTTCGTAGATAACATTAAATGTGCGGCACTTTTTTGTACAGAATTTAATTTTACATGCGTGAAAGTCATAAACACATTAACCAAAAAGTTGATTAGTTGTGCATTACGATAAGCAAGTTGAAGTGGCACAAAACTAATACAGAATTGTTTATTTTTTCAGTCGGTGTGCGCATTAGCTATCAAAATGGTGAAGGCGCGGAAATACGTGGTCAAGAAACACTTCGTGGGCGTTCCAAAGCGTGATGACTTCGAAATAGTGGAATACGAACTGCCCGCCTTGAAGAATGGCGACATACTCATAAAATCCGAGTGGGTCAGTGTGGATCCATACCTGCGCGCCTACAACGGAGCCAACAAGGTTCCATACGACCAGTTCAGTTTCCAAGTAGGAACCGTTCAAGAAAGCAAGGACCCTAACTTTCCGGTCGGCACTAAAGTAGTCACCCACAAGGGTTGGTGTGATTACTGCGTAATAAATCCTGCCGCAACTACAGCGCCTGGAGAAAAACCCTACAAGTTACCCAACATGAAAGGGCTGCCGGATTCCTTGGCAGTCGGAGCTATAGGCATGCCGGGAGCGACTGCCTATTTCGGCTTCTTGGAGATCTGTAAACCAAAACCTGGAGAGACTGTTGTGGTCACTGGCGCAGCTGGGGCTGTGGGCTCAATAGTAGGACAAATTGCAAAGATCAAAGGCTGCAAAGTAATTGGTTTTGCTGGTTCTGATGAAAAAGTCCAGTGGCTTGAACAAGAGCTAGGTTTCGATAAAGCTTTCAACTACAAGACCGTGAACGTGATGGAGGCACTGAAACAAGCTGCACCGAAAGGCGTCGACTGCTACTTTGACAACGTTGGAGGAGAGCTCAGTAGCCAGATAATTAGTCACATGAACCTCTATGGAAGAATTTCGGTATGTGGAAGCATCAGTTCGTACAACGATGATCCCTCTAAGATGCCGAAGGCTACAATACTGCAACCTTCTATGGTATTCAAACAATTGAAAATGGAAGGGTTCCTCGTATGGCGTTGGGATGGAAGATGGGCAGAGGCATTCTCTCACCTTATCGACTGGGTTAAATCTGGTCAATTGAAGGCTAGAGAGCACGTTTCGGAAGGGTTCGACAACCTTTACGATGCATTCATCGGAATGCTGGCTGGGCAAAATTTCGGCAAGGCTGTAGTCAAAATATAAATTTGTCCTAATATATACGCTTTATTACGCTTCTTAGTTAGTAAGTAATTTATTTTGTAACGATTTATTTTTATTTTGCGGTAGATTGTCACGCAATGTTATGTGAAAAATCCTGATTATTTCACAAATAAATGATGCAATTATTTTGTTGTTGTTTGTTTCAATTGAGCTTCGGGGTAATGTTCGATTGTGGTTGGGCATTCACACTTTCGCACTATCCATTGATGTGCCATGCGTTCTGAAGACTTTCAATCGTATTTACAAACAATACTTTGCAGTATGTGGACGCATACCCATTACGATCAAATGCACAGAACCAATTGTTCAAATTCTGATGGCTAACGGTATGTGTTCACATAAAGACCCTTTTGCATTGAAGCTTATGTAAAGTGCGCTCCATGCGCACTCTCTCATGATGGCAGATGTGGGTATGGCATAAATACAAATAGTTCGTATTTCGCGGTGACTGATATCAAATTTTGGACCGCTCGAACTTAAGAAATTAGAGACAATAAAGGTGATACCAGGCCACTATTTTCTTGAAATTTTGGCAGCATTGTGAAATACGTATTAATAATGCGAAAAATAAACTAAAAAGATATAGTATTATAATTGAAAAAGAGGCTCACTCCCTCTCCGTAGACGGTAGCCTAACCCCGAATCAAACAACGAGGATTCAGAGACATGCACTCAGACTGTTACCCTGGCATAAACCCTGCATAATACTAATCGGCTCATCCAATCAGAAGGCAGTGTACCACCTGGATATCTTAGGGCAGTGGTCCACTGTCCCATACATGACCCAAAGAAGCTGCATAAAATATCAATCTTATGCATTGAAATAAAACGTGGATTTGGTTTTATTCTTACATTTTTTTATCTAAACGACGTTTCGATTACCTTACACCTTTCGTCGTCACGGAGCGGCCTCCGCCCCACCAAATCCGCGATAAAATACGTAAATAATAGTCTAGCGACACGATAACAACGACTGAATGAAACAAGTATTAAAGCAGTACTTAAAATTATATTTCAATGTGTAACATTCGCGTAAATCTAAGATACCACAATCTTATACAAATTTGACACCGTCATGAGCCAAGTATGGAGCACCAAATCAAAGGCACCAAAGGCCTTTTTAAATTACTACGATTGTAATGAGCCTGATGGTAAATGGTCATGTCAATGAGAAGGATTTTCGTCCCCGATACCCAATGTTACATGCGGTTTGGCCGTGGAGAAGGATATAAGTAGTGGGAAGATATATAATTAGTCTATTATTTAATAGGTCCGTGACAATTCCAAATTTGTCGAGGAAATAAGTGATACCTGTGCTCATAAATGTTGCAAGCGAGCCTGCATCAAGCGCATCCTGAGATAAAGCTGCCAAAATAACATTTGTACTTGGAAACCACTTCAACCAGAAATTGTGCAAACTACTATTAGGAACTCCGAGAGATTTTTGGTTTCACAAACACCCAGACCTGAAACAAATACCTGTGGATCAAACAAATATTTGTTTCGATGCGGGAAGTGAGCCCGCAGCCTCTCGTTTCACACACGACGTCTAACCAGTACGCCACGCAGGCTAAAATAAATAAATTAATAACTAATCCCTAAAAATATTAATCATGTTTTTTTTATTCTGGCCCGGCATAGTGGCCACATTGCACATGATGGTGAGCGCAAATGCCGCCCAGGCATAGTATCGACTATAATCCAGCCACGTACGATTATTACGGTAAATATTATTATCCATTACTCCAAACGGGAAATAAATACGATAACCAAATCAATGGCATTCTAAGATAAATTAATTATTCAGATAAAATAAAATAAAATGTAGCACTTTTAATATTATCGTGATGACTGTGCAAAACATTGCAAGTCATGCATAGAAGTGTTTAAATATGTATATAAGTTCAGGAATATTTGAATGTGGTACAGTGCGTCAGCAACACGCGTCATCTGTGCCCTATTTTAGTCTACGGAATACGTATGTAATATTTTTTTATAATTTGTCATAATACACACACATCTGAGAAGTTTCCGTAAATATCAGTAGATGTAGAAGTGCACGTGTTTGTAAATCGAATAGTGTTTTACTAAACAGTGATCTGTCGAGTGATTAAATATAAATATGCAACAGTGTATTTACATTGCGTTTATTTATATTTTCTTTATCCTGTCATTTGTACACGTAGAAAGTAAAAGTGCGGAGAAGCGTGTTCCCTCATTGTAAATTATTGAATAATTTTGCCGTAATAGTAGGAAATAATTACGTAGATCGGCATAACGATATCAATTTCGAGACATACATATATTTCCGTGTGACGAAATTTGGAACTAAAATTGAATAAAATTAAAAAATATCTATTTATTTTAAGGCACTGTTTGAAATATATTTTCATACTATAAACAAGAGTTTACATTCTTTGCTCAAACTGAATTCAAAATTTGTTCAACTGATGTTCAACTGAACGTGATAACTAAAATAGGTTTTAAACTGTCTATGAATAATTCCACTAAACTAACGATGACAATCTATACAAGGTTAGTCATAAAGCATATACGTATATAGGCAAAAGGGAGATGCTACACCCATCAGCAGCTGTTCCTACAAACTAATTGTTTAAATCAGCAAAATGTATGGAACAGCTGATTTTTATTTCGCAATTTCAGGTTTTCCCCTATAGTAAAAGTTGTTCATTATAATGATTGTAGCATCCTTCTCTCGGAATTATTTTCACTCTGTAAACAGCATTTAGTCAAATTAAAATGTAATTCGGACAATTTGTCAAACGAGGAAAAATTTACAAAAACTTGATTCTGGTAAAAACTAAATCATAATTATTGCAGTAATAAGTCAAATATGCGAGTTACTTATCAGTGGTTATGTGCCTAAATAATCTTTGGATAACCAATCAAAACAAATACATTTACTGATAAGAGATAACTGTGTTATAATACCACAGTATTCTGTGATAATACGTCTAGTTAATCGCGAAGTGGGATTTTTGTACCACGATTAGGATATTAAGAAAATATGTATATGGTACAGCGTGGATTATATCAATGATTCTTTTTATAAAATAATCGATGCAAAATCAATCATCAAGATTTAGGTGGATTAAATATCGTTACTTATTCTAAGTTATACGCACTATCAATCACGCATAGAAAAGATACAAAATACATATTGTTAGGTACATATTTGCAAAATTTGGAAGGCTTCCGCACTTCGATAATATTGATATATTATGGCAATGCTTCAATGCTTTAATCATTGTTCTGAGTATAGCGTTTCATTTAACTTATCAATCTAGATGACATTTCATAAAATCTGAAAAATAACCGAGATGTTTTTTGCCAAAAAGACGTGATTTAAGTTTTCACGATTTTTGACCACCATTTTAGTTACAATTATTTTTACTGCTTAGCAGAACTTCAATTCGGTTCCAGTACTTAGCATAGACGATAACGCAGTCTTGTGGGACACTAGCATTTAGTTATTTATTTATACACTTAATTTTACTCATTTCAAGTAACATAGTGATTAAATATATCAAGTAAAAATGAAATAGTACAATGGGTGACCATATCACATTAAATGATTTCTTCCTGGCATCATTTGGATGAAAAGGAATTGTTGTATTGATAAATAGGGCTTGATGTGCAACAACGTGCATTTATGTATTTGAGATCGAACCATGCACTGTCTACAGTGACCTTGATGCTCCAGCCCACTAAAAAGCTGGCTACCACTTTTGTATGAATAAGAGTGAAATACACTGATTGACAATCAATCTTCAATAAGAGAGAAATACATTGATTGACACCCGTAATGTAAGATGAAATATAATCCAACCAATTGATTGTGGTAAAAACTCAAATATAAATTAAGGTACACATTTCATAAATATTTATATGAATATGTATTATATACAGGCCCCAAAGTAGACACTCATCCCAAAATAACTACTGCCAGTGTAAATATAACAATAATCGTTTGTAAAGAGCAATCGCTTTCTTCCATACATCTTACAGCCTTTAAAACCAAACAATGCCATTGCCAACTTCCCTAAAAAAATACATAACAAATAAAACATTTATTTAAAAAAAAGAACAAAAATGGGATATAAAAAAAAAAGATTCAGTAAACGTAATTGCCGACTTCGACGCTCTGCACGTCGTCATTGCTCCACAGGGTCTGGACCTCGTACATCGTGTCTTGGAAATGATCGTCTTGGTCTCGACGATCCCAACGAGATCGGACTAGACGGGCCACCTCCAACCACATACGGGCTTCTAGCACTGTCACAGTCAAACCAAATATTAGATTTGAGTCTTACGGCCGCAGACGTTGAATGTCAATTAAATCATTCCTTAGTACTTAAAGGTTTTTTTCGCAAAATCTACACTTAGTGATTTAATTGACATTAAATGTCTCTGGTTAGTGGCTTTCGTAAAAACAAAACCGTTTTAAACACCTGAGAAACATTACATTTCGAATTCAAAACACGCGTTGGAAGGTTATCAAAAAGGCTAAAGGCTATCAAACTTTATGCACTATAAAACAATGCATTCGGCTTTCGAAAGTATTTTAATTCTCTCTTGAACTCCCACGAAATTCATTCATTTTTGCACAATAACTACAGTTATTTGACTAACTACTGTGGCTACGTTTTAGACCACATGATCTCATACTGTTTCTATATATTTATGGGTTTTAATAACCACGGCATTAAATCCTCCAGTAATAGCTAAATGCACAAATATATTACATTTTAACTTAACAGCTCGATGAAAATGTTCGAAATTATTATCCAAAAAAATATGCATCCAGGTATTAAGGTCTGGGTAGGTACCACCGCAATGTCTATTTCTCCCGCAAAATTGTGCCGGTTTGTAGGATATTGTAGCCAAAGTTAGTCTCAGGATAGTGAACGCAGTGGAATGCCAAGCATTTCTTTGAAATTCATGGTGTTGTTTGGTTTTGCTACTGTACGTATGGCAAGCTCGCCTCGAAATTCAATGAAAAAATATATATAAAATATTCACGGAATAAAAATGAGAAGGCAGTCAGGAACAGCGGGTTTATTTGTCCATTGACCACTGCTGTGGTGTAGAGCAGTGCGCCGGCGGTGGGTGCCTGGCGAAGGAACAGACCACGCAGCGTCGCGCCCAGCCACGGCAGGAACAAATATTCGCTCAGTGGCGACCTCTGGAACAATCAAATAGAATAGAATGGAATAGAACAACAGATTTTTATTTCATTGGAAAGAATGGACTGACAGGTTGGTCCCTCGAATAGAACATGAAGATCTGATGATTATCTTCGGACCTGTGGAGTAGAACTCTTCAAAATTGAGTAGGATTCCAATGCTTCTTGTTGCATTGCGCTACAGTGCGGGGAGAAGGGTTTAGTGCGACGCGAGGAAGGGGGGGTGGGAGGTGACAAAATTAATAAACATGTGAATACTCCAATATCTCCGTCAGCTTTTAAATGATTTTAACGATTTATTTTTCATCAGAAAGTATATATTCTTTGTGTGACCTTTTCGTCATTTAAATGCATATCAACACTAAAAAGATATCAATAACTACTTGCACTTGACGGCCCGCATTCAATATGAGACGCATTTATTTGGATTTGTTAGCTAGTCAAGTCAATAAGCAAATTAATCGACATGATAACGGTTTTCTTTTTTTGTTCATTGAAGTACACTGATACATAATAAAATAACTAAATTACAAACCTACTATTAAGTTGTAAAGTTAGACGTTGTAACGGCTCTGAGGCTTCGATCAGGTCATGTCGCTCTTAACAACTTCGCTTTTAAGAACGCAAACAGTTGATACAACTATTTGTTCCGTATGCGGTGTAATAGAGGACGCCCATCACATTTTATGCTTATGCAGTCTAACTGAGGCACAAAGACATACCGCTTTCGGTGAAACTAAATATATATTAGGTTATTATAACACCATTTTAGCATCTCTGTTATCGGACGAAGCTAAAATGCTTTTAAGAATAATTATTTAAGACTGCGGGGTGGGTGACTACTAGGATTATTTGTTTTTTGTTCGTATTCCTATAATATTAATTTCTTTTTAAATAGAATTGTAATGTATTTGTATTTAATAACACGACATTTTCATAATTGAAACAACCCCATGAAAATAAATAGAAAAAAACCTATTATTACAATTTTGAATGGACAAAATAATTAAAAGGATTATTAATAAATACAATGAAATTACAAACATACAAGTGAAGCTGTAATTAATAACTTCAATTTTAACGATCTTATTCATAGACATTTCATAAACCTATTTTAATTATCGATTAATACATAAAACATAATATTACAATTTCTTATCTACAGATAGTATATCTATTAGATTCTGACAAGGCTAATTCAGTGCAAGCAAGGTTTTTATTTATCACAATATAGTTATTACTGTTTATACCCGTAAGATAAACGTGCATAATATACTAAGAGCTCGTGTCCGCCAGACTTTTGTCATTTACAATAACTGAAAGTTTGTTTGCGCATGCTTCTGACAAAGGCATCACACGATCAGCAATTAGGAAGTTTAGATCGTGGGGGTTATGGAAATTATCAGCTTCTATTGAAGCTGTTTTAGTATAAACTGTGACTATATTCATATGTGGTATATCCAGATTGAGACAGACTACGAAGCCAGGAGTGATATCAAACACAATACAACAAAAAATATAGCGTCGATTGTTTTACAATTATTATCGTCGTGTTTGGGTGGTAAATAAAGAGCTTTTTAATAAAATAATAATGTACAGCCATTTATGTTAGACGACACAATGCTACGTAAGGGTTTAAATTATTAGTTTAGCAAAAGTATGTATCAGTTAAGTGCGTGATGGCCTGTTGGTAAACGGAACAGTCGCGGCTGCCAACATGTTCACGGTGGTCGCGGGTTCAAATCCTAGGGCACACCTCTGACTTTTCGGAGTCATGTGTGTATTGATAGTCAATCACCACGCACTAAAACGGTGAAGAAAAACATCGTGAAGAAACGTGCATACCATAGCGGTTTATAAGAATTTCTATGGTAAGTAAGTCCGCCAACCCGCACTAGGCCAGCGTGGTGGACTACATGGCCTAACCACTCTCAAACATACTGTCGATTGTAGAGTAGGCCCGTGCCCTGCAGTGGGACGTATATGGGCTGATACTGATACTGATGTATCAACCACCTAAAAACGACGATACTTAAAAAGTACCAAAAAAAGCATTCTTAAAACGACATTTTTAGTTGCATAGCTTCTGTAATCACTAAAACTGCCACCTGACTACGTTTTCCATACCACCCTAGATATCCCTGTATGCTTCTTAGGAAAATACCAAGAGATTTTTATGATAGTCAGACAATTTTGAATACATTGGAGCTGATAACTACCAAAGCCACTAAAAACCAAACTCCATAATTGCTGATCGTGTGATGCCTATGTTAGAGGCATGCGCAGACAATCTAACAGCTTTTATAAAATAAAGAAAGTATAGCATCCTCGGGCTCTTGGTCTTTAATAAACGTAAAAGATAAAAACATAATTCGATCAAATTCGAAGGATGCATACGAGTACAACGTCAGAAAATACTTAACGATTTCGTAAGGGCCGGTGATAATATTCTATGTCAGTCAGTGTCAAGCCTTGCTAAGGTACGCAACTCTTTCGTTAAAGTTCAATAATCAATAAGGTGACTATTGTGAGTTTTTCAATAATACTTCTTACATACAACGTGTATATAAATATACCAGTGACCTGTAAAATCTCAAACCATCCCTGTGACTGAAAGAGTAGCAAATATACATATTTTAAGTCCTTGCTCTTCCTATTGCAACACTACATTTTCGGGTTCATCATCCAGGGTATCAGCTACTTCCATATCAAATTTCATGAAAACTGGTCCAGCTGTTTGAGCGTGAAGAAATAACAAACCCAAAAACTTTCACCTTTATAATATTAGTAGGATAGAGGAGATTACAGCTAGGTAATAGGTTTATGGTCGTGTCCGCATCATACAAATTATTTATATTTTGTTAGAGATTCGGTGCTTATTCAAAACATTGTGTTATCAGAGTGCTCAATTAAGTTGCTGATTAACATTTGGAAAGTAACTGCGGTTTGGGTGCACCATAACACAACGCCCAAAAAACTAACGTTCAAGTACCAAATTATTATGAATTATTAATTGTTTCTTACCTTGCGTTTCAATTTGATTATATTGGTTCATATCCTAATTCCTACGGCGAGATATAATTAGGTACTTGTTCTATTGTAATTATAAACCAAAAAATTGTGCAAGCACAAAATTAATAGAAGTTTATTTATTTTTTCAGTCGGTGTGCGTATAGGCTGTCAAAATGGTAAAGGCGCGAAAATACGTGGTCAAGAAACACTTCGTGGGCGTTCCAAAGCGTGATGACTTCGAAATAGTGGAATACGAACTACCTCCCTTAGAGAATGGCGACATACTCATAAAGACCGAGTGGGTGAGCGTGGATCCATACCTGCGCGCCTACAACAGCGCCAACGCGGTTCCCTATGACCAGTTCAGTTTTCAATTAGGAACCGTTCAAGACAGCAAGAACCCCAAGTTTCCAATCGGCACTAAAGTAGTCACCCACAAGGGTTGGTGTGATTACTGCATCATAAATCCTAGCTCGATTACAGCGCCTGATGAGAAACCCTACAAGATACCCAACATGAAAGGACTGTCGGAATCCTTGGCTGTCGGAGCTATTGGCATGCCGGGAGCGACTGCCTACTTCGGCTTCCTGGAGCTCTGTAAACCAAAACCTGGAGAGACTGTCGTGGTCACTGGCGCAGCGGGAGCCGTGGGCTCAATTGTGGGACAAATTGCAAAGATCAAAGGATGCAGAGTAATTGGTTTTGCTGGTTCCGATGACAAAGTTCAGTGGCTTGAACAAGACCTAGGTTTCGATAGAGCATTCAACTATAAGACTGTAAACGTGATTGAAGCGCTGAAAGAAGCTGCACCGCAAGGTGTCGACTGCTATTTTGACAACGTTGGAGGAGAGCTCAGTAGTCAGATAATTACTCAGATGAACTTGCATGGAAGAATTTCTGTGTGTGGAAGCATCAGTTCGTACAACGAGGATATTACTAAGATGCCTAAATCTACAATACTGCAGCCGTCTATGGTGTCCAAGCAATTGAAAATGGAAGGGTTCCTAGTATGGCGTTGGGATGGAAGATGGGCAGAGGCATTCTCCAACCTTACAGACTGGATCAAATCTGGTCAACTGAAGGCTAGAGAGCACATTTCGGAAGGGTTCGATAACCTTTACGATGCATTCATTGGAATGCTGGCTGGGGAAAACTTCGGCAAGGCTGTAGTCAAAATATAAGCATGTCAGAATATACGCCCAAAACGCTTGTTAGTTTGTAAGTGATTTATTTTGTAATTATTTATTATTAAATGTAATTTAAGAAAAAAATTGTTATTTAAATTATTGTGTTATTATTTTTTAATTGTGTTTTTTGTTACTTTAATACTAGAACTATAGTTATAAAATGCTACTAGGGACCCGGCCCGGCTCCGCCCGGGTGCAGATACATACTTTTTCGACTCCAATTTACATCAGATACATGCATAGAGTTAGTATTATAACAACTCCATGGATACATGTTATTTCGCGTAATAATTTTATATTCAAACTCAACGTAACTGCCGTCCTCTATATGTACTATTTTTCTGATCCCATCCCGGTCTGTATCGTCTTATTGATTCCGCATCCGAATCCCGACTATAAGTAAAGAATGTTGGAGCAAAGGTTCCCCTCAGATATCGATTTTGAAAACAATCTGATCAATAATCAAAATGTTCAAAATGGAAGCCAAAATGTTCAATTCTGAACATGGATTTAAAATGTCGAAGTAAACGGTCCCGCAGATATCGATTTTGAGAACAATCAGATCATAAACACACAGCGCAGGCAATAGAAACCTGGAAAATGAATAAAATTTTATTAGTTAAAGCGTGATAATATATAGCCTGTAGCATTCCGCGGTAAAAGGACTATCTAACACAAAAATATTTTTTCAATTCGAAACATTAGTTTCTGAGATTAGCGGGCACAAAAAAAACATTTTCGAGTGGACCAAATTGTAAATCCAAACCATTCACGAATCCTCATATTATATTTTTTAATGCATATAAATATTTGTTGCCGTTGTTTTTCCTTATAATAAATAAATGGTTTTGCGGTAGAGTGTCAACAAATGCTTTAAGTGCTACAATAAATACAGAAGCGCCGTACATTTCAAATAGCAACGAAACGAAAAGGGGTAAATTTGCTCTTTATAATTGAAATACGAAGCAACAAACAGTATTAGTAATTACACTTTTTTATTAAGTGCTAAAAACAAGTATACAATAAAAATTAACACTATTACTGATTCTATACCCAACAACATAGCCCACAAAATAAATATATTAAATACTACATAAACTGAGCTACAAAAGGTAACTAATCAAATGAATTGAAAGAAAATCAATATATATTACTATTACCTATTAAAATTCTGATATTATGGATTATTTAAGTCGGATATAAATGGTAAATATTAATGTCAGTGAAATATAAATATCATATTTTTAATAGGATAGTCATTCTATAACATGTGGAAGATGCATTTTATAATCCGCCGTTATACATAGCGGCCCGTCAGATTCTAAAAGGTGCCATTTTTAACCAACTTCAAAAAATGGAGGAGGTTCTCAATACAATTGTATGTCGCTTTTTTATGTTTTGTAATACGCCGTCCCAGTTTTCCAAACATATAAATAATATAAAATTCACACATACATACTCACGCCTTTTTCCCAGAAGGGTAAAACAGACAAGCTACCAGAACATCCACATGTCCCTTTGTGTGTTCCTTCCCACGATGTGATAGGGGGCGAGCCTATCACCATATCTATACATATAAATAAAATTGAAGTGTCTGTTTGTAAAGTGAAAATAAAAAAAAAGTTCAACTACATATCTTTATATACACGATACCTATAACGAAAATGACCTTAGATTTTTTTTGTCTCTCTGTCTGTCTGTCTGTTTATTCCAGCTAATCTCTGAAATGGCTGGACCGATTTTGACGGGACTTTTATTGTCAGGTAGCTGATATAATAAGGAGTAACTTAGGCTACATTTATTTTAGAAAAATAAAGTAATGTTGCAATGCCCAAGTTCTGTCCAGTACCGCGCGCAGCTCACGCGCATGCCACCACTGGGCCGTCACGTCGGGCGCCTCCCATCACTTTTCCCACCAACGAATCAATAATTAAAATTAAAATACAAAAACCAAAACAAAAACAACAAAAAAACTAATTAACTTTTTTGTTAAATTCCACGCGGACGAAGTCGCGGGAACAGCTACTTAAAAATAAAGTGAAATAATTATTTATTATACTTTGTCAGAATTACAATAGAAAATATCAGTAACACTATTCCTGCCTTGTGGCCATAGAGAACAAGTGGTATCGGTACATACGTATAATGGCATATTTTTCACTTCAATAATAAAAGTAGACTGTAGAACAACCTTCAAATTAAATTATTTCGAATAAAAATTATCACATGCGTTGTAGATTAAAGACAAACATTTAAACATAATAGATATGATGTTATTGAGACCTGTGAAAATAGTTAAAATTAAGAAAAAATTATAACCAAATTGAAAATATTTAAACCCAAATTCCAGATAATGGATGAATAATGGAAAGACAAACCCAATATCACTTTGCAAGACCCGGGATCCGCACCCAAGACTTCAGCGTTGTACTCATACCGTGATAAAACTACGCCACCAGGAAATAAAAAAATATATTTTCAACTTATCGTAAGCACGCGGGCGAAGCCGCAAGCAAACCCTAGTACACAATTACCTAACAATTACGCAATATTACCAAAATACATAAGTCGATCGAATGACGTACATACCTATCCTACAGTAATATATTCTACTGTATATCTACATTTAACTTGTTATCAGTTACCGCAATACAGACGCGACATGTAGTGCGATTCACGTAACTTTTTGACGCGCCGATCAAGTTGCGGTACGGTTACAATTAAGTTTACGCTTTGGTACAAAATGGTATTCTTGTAAGTGTTTAGCTGCGCGTGAACTGCGCGTGAGCTGCGCGTCAACTGTACGTCAGATGTATGAAATTTGTTTGAGATTGACATATACGCGCAGCAGTAGAATACGCTAAAACGTTTGCGTGACGCGAACTTGACGCGAGCGTATTTGACAGCGGTTGTCAAAATTACGTGAATACGAAAAGGGCTGTTTTGATCGAAACTTAACCGCAACTGCACTGCAGCTGAACTTATTTTAATACGTGAATCGCCCTAATGATTAATGTAGAAAATATAATCTGATTGAATTTGATAACTATACTCTCCTTAAAATTATTACGTCATTTGACGCAATCGTGTCATTTTACACCTCAACTATAATTCATCTACTTTCTATTGGCGTGTGGAGGAATTTGGAACTACAAATACAATTTAAAAAATATTTAATGAACTCATTGTTTGAGATACTCTTTCCTAATTCATACAATAAGCATTTATATTCGTAGTCTAATAGTATTAATATGTCCAATATATTAAAATGTAAAAAGAGAAACACTATTCCTAATATTATGACAACCACCAACACTGCCACGCAAACACCGTAGACGGTCTATACCACTTTTGGCATACAGGATGGTTCCTTATGTTATAGGTATAGCTTTGTTCATAGACTTAGAAACTGCAATAGTCTGCTTCGTTCACTATTCGTATTTTTCTAATATGTATGTCAATATAATTGACGTTATAATTATTTATTTTAAATCTTACTAAATTCAACCCGTAACGAGACAAAAGCAAACAGAGTTTGTAGGAAAAATAATGTTTATTGTCAGATTAATATAGATAGACTTGAATGTTAAAATTCTTCACTATGAAAAACTTCCATATTTACTTAGTCCGCCTGTACTACGTCTTTGTACAAAGTGTTTAAAATAAATAAATATTTCATCTTTTTTTGAGAAATTTAGTGGAGTTAAGTAAATTTATTGAAGAGGAGAAGAATATTAATAGAAAATGGACCCAGATAATGCCAATCTGGTACGTAAGTTAAAGATAAACTAAAATTACGTCTAAGATTTGGTATTCATTAATATTTACATCATGATTGCACAATATTACTCAAAAAAATGCAATCGTGATCGAGAATATGTATTATTTCACCGGTAACGAAAATATCCAAAAAATGATAACGCGCTAACCATATGATTGGCTGATTTATTCGCACTGGCATGCTAAACCTTATTAAAATTCGGGCAACATATACACCTAATACGAATTATATTACAAAATACACCGTATAGGTACACTAGGAAGTCCTGACCAAGCAGTACAATTTTTATGTTGAGGGTATCAAAAACTACAGGAGACTTTATTTTCTCACAACACTCAGACGTGAATTAAAGATTCATAGGCCATACATACATTTGTCCAGAGTTAGACTCTAGACCCGTGGCTGCTGTTTTCATATCCGACGCTATCAACAAATTAGGTACGGAGGCTATCAGAATGAACTAATGAAGTGACTACTGGAAGTAGTTGGAAAACATTGCTGGAAGTGGTAGAGTCAGGCTGTTGTCAGTCATGACTCAGCATGAATGGGTAGGCTCCTCCGAGGCGGTACTACTGTCTCACAGAGAATCGAAATGAAGCGACAGATTTCCAGTCGTGTTTCATTTTTCTCGCTTTCCTACCGATTTGATGAGCCGACAAAACATCCATTACCAATGATCATTTACCATCAAAAAATAATAATGAACTACATGTTTAAATTTTTTTATGCATCATCAGCAAACGAGCAAATCACCCAAAGGTTGTTTAGATTGCTCCTACAATCTTAATTATTAGACAGGAGTCCGGAAACCTCTCACTATATGTTAGAATTCTATCTATTATATCTGCTTGAGGGATGAAGCAGCTTTAACCCAATAAGGACTCGAATTCAAAAGGTAAAAAAGGTTATTTTATTCTCATTTTACCGAAAACCACCATTACATTATAAAAAGTATATTTTTTATTTACTTAAATTAATTTATGGAACCTGCGCAGTTTAACATCAGTTGTGGTTCCGGTGCAAAAATAGAAACGTCCTTGGTGCACACGCACCCTCTTATCAAAGTGCAAATAAGATATACGCGAAAAATCAATATCGCAGATCACTAACCTTATCATTTATCTCTTTTTATCATTTAAACGGCAGCCATATATAAAGACATTAGCATTATTTGGGTACAGTCATTCAGAACATCGCAATATAAACACAACATGGTGAGAGCAAGGAAGTATATCGTAAAGAAACTGTTCTCAGGTTGGCCAAAGAGAGACGATTTTGACATCGTCGAATTCGATCTACCTCCAATAAAAGTTGGCGAAATCCTTGTCAAGGTGGAATGGATAAGTGTCGATCCATATGTTAGATTGCTAAACAGAAATAGCTTTGGAATAGAGCATCCCATGACTAGTGAAGAACTACCGTACGATCAAATCGGTTACAACATCGGAACAGTTTTGGAATCGAAACACCCGAATTATCCGGTTGGAACAAAGGTAGTTTCCCATGAAGGTTGGTGTGACCATTACGTTGCAAAAGTAGAAGAACAAGACGCTCCTGTGGCACATGGAGTATATAAGTTGCCCAATTTAAATGGTCTTTCTGATTCTCTCGCCGTTGGAGCTGTGGGCATGCCAGGAGCATCAGCATACTTCGGATTGACGGAGGTCTGCCGTCCAAAAGCCGGAGAAACGATAGTTGTAACTGGCGCTGCTGGAGCTGTAGGATCTATTGTTGGACAAATAGCGAAAATCAAAGGCTGCAGGGTGATTGGATTCGCAGGCTCCGATGCGAAAGTTGAACGACTAGAAAAAGAACTAGGCTTCGATAAAGCCTATAATTACAAAACTGTAAATATCACTCAAGCCCTCAAAGAAGCAGCACCTAATGGAGTAGACTGCTTTTATGACAATGTTGGTGGAGAAATAAGCACGTTGGTGATGAACCAGATGAATGACTTCGGAAGGGTTGCAGTTAGTGGTGTGATCAGTGGTTACAACAACGATCCTGGGCATCAAGTTGTAGCACCCCTGGTGCAGCCAGCTATTCTCTCGAAACAACTGACTGTGCAAGGAGTTATAGTTTATCGTTGGGGAAATCGTTGGTCGGAAGCTTTTGAGAATCTCATCACATGGATTAAGAATGGACAGTTGAAAGCTAAAGAACACGTGACGGAAGGTTTTGAAAATGTGTACGAAGCGTTTGTGGGAATGATGAGAGGTGACAACTTTGGAAAAGCTGTAGTTAAAATATGATACGGTATGTGTAAATATTATGTATATCCCACCTTTAATATAATAAATTAGCTTTTAAATGCTACATATTTCCCTTAACAATTTGTACCTTATAATACAAAATCTGAAAGTTCTATTAAATAAAAAAAAAATCTAATTTAGAATTATAAAAACGCCATAGATACGACCGGAAAAGTAAGTAAGATTATTAGATTTACCTATGTATTTTTAATATATGATTTTTTGCTTCAAGTCAGTCAAATAAGTAAAAAACAAGATGTGTTGTGAAATAACGACTATAAAAAACGTGTAGACAGTAAATATTCTGAACGATTGTAAATACTATCATAATAATGTGGTAGATTCGCTTTTATTACCTAGAAATATGATAATTTTACGAATAAATAATAAATTATTAAAAACGCTACCTTTTTTATTATTCCCTAGACCCTACGTGTCTAGACGAGATAATGACTCGCCTGATTATAAGCAGACGCCACTGCTCATGGATTTATTTAACAAGAGTTTAGCCAAGCCGCTTGCTCTAACTATATCAGCCCATACACGTCTCACTGCAGGGCGCAGTACTCCTCTACAACCGAGAGTACGATTGAAAGTGGTTAGGCTAGATAGTCCACCACCCTGGCCTAGTGCGGGTTGGCGGACTTAACATACCATAGAAAATATTACAAATCGCTATGGTATGCAGGTTTCCTCACGACGTTTTCCTTCGCCGTTTTAGTGCGTGGTTTTATATCTATACATAAATCAAACATGCATAAAATTATTTTAAGAATGGTCTCAAGATGACTTCGCGTACCACTTGAGATACTTCCAGGAATCACCAGTGGTCACCACTGTTTTAATATGTGGACAGTTGATTAGTTTCGACATCTAGTTACTATGTCACGTACTTATTATTATGAGCCCATTAACTATGTGTTAGTAATCACTTATATTTGTTTTTGACCGATTTATCTTGAAAGAGTTTGTCCTTCACATACAATGATTTATTGATGCATTCAACTTATTGAAGTAAAGTTATCGACAAAAGTTATTGATCACTTTTAAGCGTCGGATATATATTTATTGCAATGAATGGCGAGAAGAGCATGCCGTTCGCCTGATGGTAGAGACATTGCAGCGGTACCTACCCAGATGTCCTCTCACATATGAGGACCTACCACCAGTGATGTGTACAGAGATCAGAAAATAAAAAATACGACTTGCTCCGACTGAGATAACATACATATTACGTACATATTAAGCAATAATTTATTATCTACACAAGATTTGACTTTACTTGTCAGCCTCGGTAGCACAGCTGGTTAGACGCCGGCTATGAAACGAGAGGCTTCGGATTCGATCCTCGCACTGAGACAAACATTTGTGTGTTCCACAGGCATTTGTCGAGTCTGGGTGTTTATGACACTGAAAAGTCTGTTGTATTTTCGGATACCCACAACACAAAACTCGTTTTTGGGGTATGGTTAGAACTATTTTTGTGACTGTTAGGTGTATTTATTTATTATTTTACTTGGCGGTATCTCGGTTTAATTCTGGACTTGACTATATTTGACACCCTTAGATGTCTGAGTATGATGGGCGCGTAATTAGCTAATGACTTTTTACACTAACTGTACAGTAGTGAGTTGAGCGTATCAAACATGTCTGTGTTTACTAACAACAAATTATTTTAAGATAAATCGACTGAAAACAAATAGAACTCGTACATCAATATTAATGTACACGTGATGATAAAAATGCGTTTTATTCATAGCTGCTAAAATAAAAATAATAAATGCATCTGGCACGGCGAGGCTTTTGATTCGATAATTTCGTACCTGGCGGCAAATGATTCCTATTTTTCGACTTAAATACTGAGTTTTTTACGAGTTGACAAAATGAAAATATAACTTTTTGTGCTTGCATTATTTCATTGCCTTTTGAGAGGTTCAAAAAATCCAGCCCATTCCAGTAAAATATATCGAGATCGTTGAAGAATAGATACCAAATTACAAGTTTTTGATCCAATGCCAATAGATCGAGGATCAAGAGTAACATTACAGCTCTTATGCTTCGATACGTCATGCAGTCATAAATTGTTTCTGAATTTATTTTAAATGACCATTGTTGCCGATGGTACAGATAATGCAATCATTCACCCTAACATTAATAATAAATAACAAATATATACTTTAAATCATCTTTTTTATATTTGAAGTGCCAGGCGTCTCATGCACACAGTTATTTTATAACAGTCATTAAAAACCAAAACTTAGGGAAAAAATGGTGAAAGCAAGAAAATACGTCGTAAAAAATCTGTTCGTGGGTTGGCCACAGAGAGACGATTACGAAATTGTTGAATACGATCTTCCCCCAATAAAAGATGGCGAGATCCTTGTTAAGGTGGAATGGATTAGTGTCGACCCATATTTACGGCTATTTAACAATAATTCCTTCGGGATGAAACATCCACTGAGTTTTATTGAAACACCATATGACCAATACGGTTATAATATTGGAACAGTTTTAGAGTCGAAACACCCTGAGTATCCGGTTGGAACAAAAGTAGTTTCACATGAAGGCTGGCGAGATTATTACATTGCAAACGCTAGAGAAGACAATGACTATCGTATAATGGGAAAGGGGATATATAAGTTGCCTGATTTACAAGGACTTTCTGATTCTCTCGGCATCGGCGCTGTGGGTATGCCAGGAGCATCAGCTTATTTTGGATTTTTGGAGGGCTGTAAACCGAAAGCCGGGGAAACGGTAGTAGTTACCGGCGCTGCTGGAGCTGTAGGATCTATTGTGGGACAAATAGCGAAGATTAAAGGTTGCAAGGTGATTGGTTTTACTGGCTTTGACGCGAAAATGGAGCGACTAGAAAAAGAACTAGGCTTCGATAAAGCCTTTAATTACAAAACTGTAAATATCACTGAAGCTCTTAAAGAGGCAGCTCCTGAAGGGATCGATTGCTATTTTGATAACGTTGGTGGAGAAATAAGCACGTTGATTATGAACGAGATGAATCCCTTCGGAAGAGTAGCAGTTTGTGGTATAATGAGTGGTTATAACAGTGAACCGGGGAAACAGCCTGTAGCACCGCTCGTTCAGCCGACTATTCTCGCGAAACAACTGAAGGTAGAAGGTGTCCAGGTATTTCGTTGGGGCGATCGCTGGTTCGAAGCTTATGCAGCACTTCTTCAATGGATTAAAGATGGGAAGCTGAAGGTGAGGGAACACGTCACAGAAGGCTTTGAAAACATTTTCGACGCATTTATTGGAATGATGAAAGGAGATAATTTTGGCAAAGCCGTAGTAAAGATTTGATATGTAATAACTATACGTATAAAACTCGATAGAGTGCATAATATCGTGTATTTAAAACATAGACAATGAATTTTTTTTAAACAAAGCTCTTTTGCGTGCTATCAAAAAAAGGTTTTCATATAACAGTTCTTAAATTGTTATTTCCATTTTCTCACTCTTTATTATGCATAATCATTTTCATATAATAATAAAAAGTGAACTTTTGTAATATCTATATTACAAAAGTTCACTTCATATTGTTATTTTTTCATTCGAATACTTCGAAGTATAAAACATTTAAATATCATAATGTTCAATTTGGTAATAAATATTTAAAAAATATATGTATTATTGTGTTACAGTTCTATATGCCTTAATCTTCGATCAAATATACACTGGATACAACATGAGCGCTTAGAAAATGGCACCGAAAAAGAGTGCTTAAATTTCGAGTAAGCACTCTTTCGCCTTTAGTCGCGCACCGACCGTTGCTTGTGACAGTGCCTAAATGCTCTGTGAAAAAATGCAAAAACAAAACAGTTACAATGCGTAAAATACATGGGATTTCATATTTTCGGCAATTATAATCCATGTACTTGCTTTCTACATTAATAAATATGTGAAATTGAGTACCAATAATTAAATATAAATAAATTTAGCAAACTAAAATCAACAAACTGTGCATCGCAGATGTCCCTTTCTACTCCCTTAAATAGACAAAGATGAGTAGTGTCATGATTTGGAACAGAAAATATATGGAATAGTTTTATTGTTTTTAAATTACTAGTAATAATTAATGTATACTTATTATAAAGTAACATCAGAAACATTTCTTGCAGATTTCCACTTAATGCAATAAAAAGGAATAAGTGGCGTGAAATTATATCGCAAGGAATAGACGAAGAAAATTTTAAACCTAACAATTCGAGCGTGGTGTGTGTGACTCCTATTCCATATTCCTATGCACTACATATTCGGACCACATATTTAAGATAATATAATTATTACACTGTCGTAAATTCATAGAAAAATATGTAATCATTCGACTCCATTGCGCCTTTATTCGGGTGTTCAACTAAAGTCGTAAAAATTTATTACTTTTGGGGGCGTGTCATTCAGACTTTAAACAACATTATGTGAAAAGCTACTTTACGCCCCAGGAATAAGGTGGAATTTGTGTTAATTGAATTGGTATATGTGATCTTTTTGTTTGCTTTTTTGTTTCAATGCATCGGTGCCACTTTTTAAAGGAACATTTACAGGGAACTGTGTATCTAGTGTATATTTGATCGAAGGCCTTAATAAATAATTTGTTGTTCAACGTAAATGTTTTTTTATAAGATTTGAATATATTTTACTGTTACCTTTATAAAAACGTAGGTGACACTAAATGTCTCTGAGTACGACAGTGAGTATTAACGCCCAAATACTAGAACGCAACCTAAAAAATAAATTGCGCTTAACTACGTTAATCCCGCTTAAATGTACTGGCTAAGTGGGCCGTGCGCTGTTAAGAGCAACTTATTATTTGAATGGCGTTCCAGTATTCGGGCGTATAACATGTTTTATTTCTTTACTCAATGGTATGGTCCACATATTAAGCATGCGCGTATATTATTATTTTTTACTGCAATGAATGGCAATACGAGCATGCCGTTCGCCTGCTGGTAAGCGATACGACCGCTCATGGACAGTAGAAAAACCAAACAACACTTTGAATTACAAAGTAATGCTTGACATTCCACTGCGCTCGCCATCCTGAGACATGAGATGTAAGGTCTCAATATGTCCAGTAGTTACTTTAACTACATTATCCTTCAAACCGAAACACAACAATGCATTTATACTGTTGTTTAGCGTTAGAAATAGACATTGCGGTAGTACCTACCCAGATGGCCTCTCACATAATAATAAGAAACCTACCACTATTACTACCAGCAGTGCCGGCGTTAGGGTAGGGCGCGCACGGGCGACCGTCCAGGGGCGCCGGACCAGAGAGGCGCCGCAGGCGCCCCTTTATCTTGTCTTGTTAGTTGGGCAAGTCTTGCTTATTTAAATTCCCTGAATCTATTTACAAAATCTGCTAGAATGAAGACCACATTTCGGTTGGAACACTGCTGTTATACCACAAATCAAATTACATATTTTTGAGTATCATTAAGATGACCTGGAAAATCGAGCCATCTATTAAATTCTGTAATAAAACGTATGTTGAAATAAAAATGCTACAATAAATATTATAGATTTTGTCTTAACGACGGTAAGAATTGTTATCTTTGATTTAACAATTTTTTTTTGTCATAATACAAGCAAGCATTTTCAAATTTGTTGTGAGCGACGACTAATTTCAGTAACGCTCCACTGAAGGTGTACTGAAGTGCTGCCCGCACCACTTACATACGTCGGAAGATTTGCATTTCTCGTTTCTCCAAGAAACGCAATGAATGAGGGTAATTCTCGGGATATCGGGCAGGGTTGCAAGCTGTTTACAGTGGATCTCCTACTGGCTGGAATGGGGTTGCCGTAGTGTTTTCTTCAAGCGTCCGGAAGAGTATACTTGAAGTCGACAGACGGAGCGACCGACTTGTGTGGTAACCCACAACCCCCTGGATCATTACTTTAACAGTAATGATCAAGAAGGTTGTTACCAAGTTGATCAGCGCTTACGCCACGCAGGTGAGGTGTCCGGAGGTGGAGAAAATAAGCCTCTGGACCCTTGTTGATGCAACTATGCGCAATCATTTTTTAACGAGTTTAAAGCTTACTTGGGAGGGCGCAGTAATCCCCAGTTTCCCTACTTCGGACGCGCATGGTGAGATGAGCATCTGTGACAGATACGAAGCCAGTGCATACCCCCGCTATGTGCCCAGCGACTCCGATGACCCCATACGACAGGCAGGGGATACCGTGGTGGAATTCTAACGCCCTTGACCACTGAGCAGGGTCGGCCATTGTCATACATCTGGCGCCTCCTTCTCGGTTGGCGGCGGCGGACGGGATCGTTCCGCTCACTGCGAGACGAAGTTATTGCAGAAGACAAGTATGGCCTGCTATGACTCGATCATGGAAGGAAACACGGCTGAGAGCGTGAAGTCTACTCTGACGGCTGCGCGGAGACCTGCGTGCTCTTCCGCCCAAGCTAGACGCTCCGAGAGAGTGCTGGGCTGTGTCCTACGGATAATTGTCACAATCAATGAGACACTTATGTTGTCCCACAGCGGATTCTTCCTCGGGTGGTTAGACCCGTGACAGGTATCTGCCGAAACAACCATGCCCCAACAGTACTTGCGTCAGGTGGAACTTCATCACATCCTGGCGCCTGGTCAGCCACTGGTTGAGGATAGCACGCATTGCCGCGATGACCCAAGCACCAGCACTAGGACTGTCCAACCTGATGCGCCACTCCTCCACTGCGGCCGTGCGGTAGGTGGCCCATACGGCCTCGACCTCTCTAAGGGCTTGTAGTTCCCCACAATGGTCGCTTCCTCCCGCCAATGTTAGATTGACGAGAGGGCTCTGGCATCAATGTCTTAAGGAAGGAAACCGGCCAATACACAGGCCGCCTCATGGAAATCGTGCGGTAGTCCCTGATCATTCGCAGCACTACTGCTCGCTGCGGTAGACGCAGGAGGAAACACAGCGTCTGTCCAGGGATTCGGCCCAAACGGGACAACCTTAACAGATACACACACATACACAGATTGTACAACTCCCGTGTATCAGTTACGGCATGGGATGCCGGGACCCTCTTGGTTGGGCAGCACGCTAGATAACGTGCCTGCCGTCCGTACCGTATTTTAATATAATTACCACATATTGTCCAGAAACAGTAAAAATAATTTAAATAAAAACCGTTTTTATGGGTTTCAATGGGAGACAGGGGGCGCCGTGTAAATCTCGCCCAGGGCGCTGATAGCGCTAAAACCGGCCCTGACTACCAGTAATTATATAATACATACAGCAATAAAACAATGTCAAAATTATATTTTGCCATTAATTTTCACGTACATAGATACAATCTTGCATAATATAATTCGTAGTATAAGAGTTAGCAATGTCACAAGAGAAAATATCTTCAAAGGAGTTTTAGGTATTTTTCATCAGGCACAGGATCTTCATTGCATTAACGTTAATATAGAATATTTCATACGGGTGTGACTTCGTATATGAAAAATATTGTTAACGATTATTTCGATCCTAGCGCCACGCTCCGGTGAGAACGAGAAACTATCGTGTTAGTAGTTTAAATGGAATTGTTAAATGGCGGTAATGTACCACTAAACCAAGAAATATGTTTTGTATGTTGATATTATAAACTTTCTTGATATTAAAACAATTTCAACTTGATATTCGTTAAAATGCTATGCTATGCTATGCTCGGAGTTTCCCTACGAGATCGAGTCAGAAATGAGGAGATCCGTAGGAGAACCAAGATTACCGACATAGCCCATAGGATTGGCAAGTTGAAGTGGCAGTGGGCCGGGCACATAGCTCGTAGAACCGATGGCCGTTGGAGCCGAAAGGTTCTCGAGTGGAGGCCACGTACAGGCAAGCGAAATGTCGGACGCCCGCCTACAAGATGGACGGACGATCTGACTAAGGTTGCAGGAAGTCGCTGGATGCAGGCCGCTTCCAACAGGTCATTGTGGAGATCCTTAGGGGAGGCCTATGTTCAGCAGTGGACTTCCTGTGGCTGATATGATGATGATGATGATGATTCGTTAAAATTACAAGAGGTCACGAAAGATGCACATTTTGAAATATTTACATAACAAATTTTTCGCGTTTATCTAGTGCGCCCTCTGATGGTGAAATCACGACGAAAAATAAAAAAGTGGAGTTGTGAATCTATCTCTGCATATAATACTAATCTATGGAATATTTTTTTTATGTATTTAGTCTTAAAATAAGCTGTGGTAAGTTAAAGCGGTAGTACCTTCTGTGAATAAACTAAAGAATAAAATGGCAAGTTATAACTTAAAGATAGCTATCTAATATAAGTTTTAAGAAGAAAATGGAATCCGTTAGGGATCAAAACATTGTATCAATTCGCCATTGCCACATCATGTATATTACCTACCCTCTCGCATATTTCAGAAACTTCGTTTAACATAGATATAATTAATTAAACAGGAATAATTGCTAATTGTATTACTTCAGGCACTACCAAATATGTTTTTTTATCTACCGCGTCGTTAACAAAGGAAATATATATTGAGTTAACGCCTTTATTTTTGGACTTCACGTTGCATCCAATATGTTTGGTACAACATTAAGCAGCGTAAAAGTTCGGCGGTCTGTGTTATCTCGCATCTATAATACAGGGGGGGTTAATCTATTATATATTATACTCCGACACAAATTTCGAATGTTCGGACCTTGTGGTCTATTCTTTCGGACTTTTGCACTCTAGTCAAACACCAGGTTTGAGAGCATGTTAAGATTGGCGGTACAGACACGTCCATGTTTCCGGTTAAGAGCGAGCGGAAGATTGCTCTATAGCAAGTGTTTCGTAGACCATTCAAGTTATTCACATAAAAAATTATAAATAAGTTTTTACTAAGTGAAAGGCCAAAGCGCTACTAAACGTTCACAAAACAATCATACCAAAATAAATAATCATTTGAACATATTTCATCTCTTGTACAATAATTATCTAGTGTAACCGTCTAGCGATTTAATTACCCTTAAATTACCAAAAACAACATCAAGGTTAAGAAGTTACGGTATTGTCCGGCTTTTAGTTAAAAACAAAAAAATACTCATTTGCCTCTGCATGAATACCAAACTGTGTTTATCATTTTTAATTAATTCAAAACAAAATATAAAGTCAAAGACCAAAGAAACAATCTTAGTTACTGTAAGTTGCGCCGAAGTATCAACACGAAAATGGTGAAAGCAAGAAAATATATTGTAAACAAAAGATTCCACGGGTGGCCAAAAAGAGAAGACTTCGAAATAGTAGAATATGAACTACCATCGTTAAAAAATGGCGAAATCCTCGTAAAGGTTGAATGGATCAGCGTGGACCCATACTTACGAGTAATCAACAGCAACAATTTTGGTATAAAACATCCATTTCACAGCACCGAACTGCCCTACGATCAATTGGGATATAACGTTGGAACAGTGATAGAATCTAGAAACGATAACTATCCGGTTGGCACAAAAGTGGTTTCGCACGAAGGATGGCAAGATTATTATATCGCTTGCAAAAGCGATGACTACAAGAAGCCTTATTATAAACAAGGATTTTACAAAATACCCGATTTGCGAGGCTTGCCCGACTCTCTCGCGATAGGTGCTGTGGGCATGCCGGGAGCAGCGGCGTACTTCGGCTTCTTGGAAGTCTGTAAGCCACAGAGCGGAGAAACAGTTGTCGTGTCCGCTGCTGCCGGAGCGGTAGGATCTATCGTGGTGCAAATAGCGAAGATCAAAGGCTGCAGGGTTGTTGCCTTCACCGACTCCGATAAGAAAACAGAATGGTTAGAAAAAGAGTTAGGTGTTGATAAAGCATACAATTACAAGACAGTAAATGTTATTGAGGCTCTTAAAGAAGCAGCGCCTAATGGAGTGGACTGTTATTTCGATAATGTTGGTGGAGAAATAAGCACATTGATTATGAACCAGATGAACAGGCGCGGAAGAGTTGCGGTGTCCGGTATGATCAGCATTTACAATAATGAACCGTCACAAGTTCCAGTAGAACCAGTCGTTCCACCAGCGATTGTGTTGAAAGAACTGACTCTTCAGGGATTCCTAGTACTCCGATGGGGCGATCATTGGTCGGAGGCTTTTGGACAACTTGTCGAGTGGATAAAACAAGGAAAAATAAAGATCAGAGAGCATGTTACCGAAGGCTTTGAAAATATATACGATGCGTTTATAGGTATGATGCGAGGCGATAACATTGGAAAAGCAGTTGTTAAAGTGTAACGGATAATTATAATGATGTACAAACAAATAAAAATATTATTTAACTATAAGTTACGGCGTTCATACAACTTATACACAATTTGTATGTACTGTTAAAATAAAATAAGTGATCTATGAATAGTGTTTCTTATTCAAACGCTTTAATTAAGTTTCTAGAATCAAAATTATCTAACCACTTGTCACACTTCCTGCTGAATATAGGCTAACAAGTTTCAAACGTAATATTTCAGATAATAACGATTGAAATAACTATAATTTATCCATATTGCCCTATCAAAAGATGTCCGATTGTGACTACCGAATATTAAAATTGATAAATAACAAACGCAATGATTACTTATGAAATTAATACAAGGCTCTTTCTTGAGAAAATAAGGGCAGTGGTTTGGTAAAACCACGAATAATGCGTTGCTTCACGCATTATTATACGTAAGGGATTTACACTAGTTTTAAACCTTCTTATCTTTGTGTCGAGAGAAAAGCTATAAGCTATAATAAGAGAGAGAATACAAAAAGACCGACCGAAACGTGACAGCAAAGCTGTCGATTCACTCCATATTCAGTAAAACAGTGGTACCATCCTGGTCGGGCATCCCCATTCAATCTGAGTCATAATTGACAACAATGTGGCTCTACTACTTCCAAGAACTAATGCTATATATTGTATTAGAAACTATTTCTCATTTAAATCTAGTTCATGATAAACGTATTGGATCGCTTTTTGTAAATATATGTTTTTTTGTATCTGGAATTGTGTTGAATTATAATAACCTTTTTAAAACAAATACATAAGAAATAATCGCAGCAATAAGCCTTGCCAGACGCATTGCATTAATAAACTAATTTATTTTAAAAGATGTTTTTTATTTGAGCAGCTAATATCGATGTATGAGTTGTATTTGTTTTTGCTCGATTTATCTTAAAGGGTTCGTTGTTTGCAAACAGAAACGAGTTCGATACACTCGGCTCACTACTGTACAGTTAGCGACAAAAGTAATTGGCCAATGAGGTGCCTATCATCCTCGGACACCTAAGGGAGCTAAAGATCGGCAAGAGTGGAGACAGGTCCTTGGACTCAAGCTGTAATACGGCCAAGAATAAATAATAAAATAATAAATAAATACACCCAGCAGTCACAAATATATTACTGACCACACCCTAAGAACGAGTCTTGTATCGTGGGTTTCAGAAACTATGACAGACTTTTCAGTCTCATAAGCACCCAGACTCGAAACAAATACCTGTGGATCACACAATTTTATTTTAAATTACTATTGTTGCCGATGGTACAGATAACGCAATCATTCCTTAACATTAATAATAAATAACAAATACATACTTTAAATCATCTTTAATATATTTAAAATATTAGACATATACACACAGTTAATTTTAAACAGTCATTAACAAAAAACCTAAAGGAACACATAAAATGGTGAAAGCAAGAAAATACGTCGTAAAAAATCTGTTCGTGGGTTGGCCACAGAGAGACGATTACGAAATTGTTGAATACGATCTTCCCCCAATAAAAGATGGCGAGATCCTTGTTAAGATGGAATGGATTAGTGTCGACCCATATTTACGGCTATTGAACAATAATTCCTTCGGGATAAAACATCCACTGAGTATTTTTGAAACACCGTATGACCAATACGGTTATAATATTGGAACAGTTTTGGAGTCAAAACACCCTGAGTATCCGGTTGGAACAAAAGTAGTTTCACATGAAGGCTGGCGAGATTATTACATTGCAAACGCTAGAGAAGACAATGACAATCGTATAATGGGAAAGGGGATATATAAGCTGCCTGATTTACAAGGACTTTCTGATTCTCTCGGCATCGGCGCTGTGGGTATGCCAGGAGCATCAGCTTATTTTGGATTTTTGGAGGGCTGTAAACCGAAAGTCGGGGAAACAGTAGTAGTTACCGGCGCAGCAGGAGCTGTAGGATCTATTGTGGGACAAATAGCGAAGATTAAAGGTTGCAAGGTGATTGGTTTTACTGGCTCTGACGCGAAAGTGGAGCGACTAGAAAAAGAACTAGGCTTCGATAAAGCCTTTAATTACAAAACTGTAAATGTCACTGAAGCTCTTAAAGAGGCAGCTCCTGAAGGGATCGATTGCTATTTTGATAACATTGGTGGAGAAATAAGCACGTTGATTATGAACGAGATGAATCCCTTCGGAAGAGTAGCAGTTTGTGGTATAATTAGTGGTTATAACAGTGAACCGGGGAACCAGCCTGTAGCACCGCTCGTTCAGCCGGCTATTCTCGCGAAACAACTGAAGGTAGAAGGTGTCCAGGTATTTCGTTGGGGCGATCGCTGGTTCGAAGCTTATGCAGAACTTCTTCAATGGATTAAAGATGGGAAGCTGAAGGTGAGGGAACACGTCACAGAAGGCTTTGAAAACATTTTCGACGCATTTATTGGAACTAGAGGTCGCCCAATGGTCGAAATTCGACCACTCAATATACATTATTTAAATATAATATTTAAACATTATTAAGGTTCTACTGTCGAAAACTAAACTACTATAACCACAGATTTGACCAAGACTGTTATTTGCCAATTTCTTTTTTGAACGAATTATATGAAATTAAAAAGACGTAAAATAAAGAATACTTATTTAAACAAATAGCGGCCCGACCCAGCTTCGCCTGAGTGCATATATTTTTTGATTCCACTCCACATCAAATACATGTTATTTTTCGTATAAACTCTTGTATACTTAAACTTGACGTAGCTGTTCAGTCTCTTCCCGATCCGTCCCGTCCTTGCTCTTTATCATCCATACCGTCTTATAACGTGCGTTTACATTTCGTCCTATCAAATCTTTCAGCTATCCCAGCCTATATTACCTATATCCCGTCTCTCCATATACAAACAGATTGCCTTATGAATTTTTGACATTAAAAACTTTAGCGATTTAGATTGTCCATCAAATATTCTTTGCCTTATTTCAGCCCCACAATGCTTTTTGTTAGTAATTAAGTTAAAATATAAATTTTCATAGAAATAAATTCAGTGGTTTCGATTTTCTTTGACATAATATTTCAACCCTTTTTCACTCCCTTTAGGTATAATATAACCTATCCCATTCCGATACGATATACATTTCTATCAGTGAATTATAGCGAAGGAAAGGCCACTGTGAAAATTCGTGAAAAAAATTACATTCGATCTTGAAAAGGAGTAAGCATAACTTCTTGCGTGTGAACATTATTTATTTCATTGTCTATATTTAAGTAGCTTGATATATTCTCCTTAGTTTACACCACAGTTTACACAAAATAAATTTCTGAACGCATGCATAAATATTTGACAACCAATTTAAATGACAATCACTTTTCATTACTGTCATTAATTTACATCTTTAAAATTTAAAATACGCCATTAATCTAATATTGCGGATATATGTTGTCGATTCGAACCCTTTATTTAAATACGTTATTTAATTTGAGGGATGAGTTTACCCTATCAACGGTATGAACATTAAATGTTTGACAAACACAATAGAAACAATTTGACCACAGAGTATGTGTGTGTGAAATGTATGGCAGTGTGTGTAATGTTTTATTTTTTGATTTAATTTACTTTATAAGCATTATTATTGAAAAATATTAGCATTCTCCACTTCTCCTACACATAAACTATAAGTGTGCCAAATTTTATGCTCCTGCGTCCGCGCAATTTTCGTAAAAAGGGATCCAAAGTTTTTGCATCACGTATTAATATATAGATGATGAGAGGAGATAATTTTGGCAAAGCCGTAGTTAAGATTTGATATGTAATAACTATACATATAAAACTCGGTATTTATCAAAAATATAACAGAATTAAATATTTTCTGCATATCATGTATAAACGTAATCAATGTATATTTTTTGAACAAAGATAATTTGCGTGGTATCAAAAAAGGTTTTCATATTACAATTCTTAAATTGTTATTTCCACTTTCTTTCTTTTTAGTATGCATAATCGTTTTCGTAATAAAAAGTGAAATTTTATAATAGTTATAGGTACTTCATATTGTATTTTTTTTATTCGATAGTTCGAAGATAAAAACATCTAAATATCATAATTTTCAATTTGAAAATAAATATTAAAAAAATATGTGTATTATTGTATTGCAGTTCTATATGCCTTAATAAATAATTTGTCGTTCAACTTAAATGTTTTTTTTTATATAAGATTTTAATATATTTTACTGTTATCTTTATAAAGACGTTGGTATACACCTAGCCTTCTAATGATAACGATAAAAACTGAATATTTTTACGAACCAAACCAAACTTAAAAACGTTCTGGAGCAATATACGAGTAGGTACACATAAGTTAACAAAATAATAATAAGTACGACTACAAGTAATTATAATAATAAAACCATCAGTATCATTATATTACAAAAAACCCAGGTCCAAGTTATGGTTTGGGAAAACAATGTATTTTTAAATTCACCTATTCAATTTTATACATCTGTTTCTACATAATAATTTAAGTATTACTAGCAAAACATGTGGACTATAAGTCTAAAAACATGTTTTGTTTATTTACTCACTATGGTCCACATATTAAGCATGTGCGTACATTGTTTTTTTATTGCAATGAATGGCAATAGGAGCATGCCTTTCACCTGATGGTAAGCGATGCGACCGCTCATGAACAATAGAAAAAAAAACAACACCTTGAATTACAAAGCAATGCTTGGCATTCCACCGCGCTCGCTATCCTGAGACATAAGATGTAAAGTCTCAATATGTCCAGTAGTAACTCTGGCTACAATATTCTTCAAACCGAAACACAACAGTGCATTTACACTGCTGTTTGGCGGGAGAAATAGACATTGCGGTGGTACCTACCCAGATGGCTTCTCACATATGAGAAACCTACCAACAGTAATGAGCATGAACTGCATGAGGATTCTGGAGTCGATTTTCAACGATGTCGATTAATCTCTCAACTTTTAACGTAAGAAAATCCCGTAATTATTCTATTAACTTCATAAGTAATCGTTGCGTTTGTTATTTATCAACTTTAATCATCGGCGGTCACAATAGGACGTCTTTTGATAAGGCAATATGGATTAATTATAGTTATTTCAATCGTTATTATCTGAAATATTACGTTTAAAACTTATTAGTCTATAGTCAGCAGGAAGTGTGACAAGTGGTTAGATAATTTTGATTCTAGAATCTTAGTTAACGAGTTTGGATAAGAAACACTATTCATAGATAATACCTATATTCATTTTATTTTTAACAGTTTATACCAATTATGTATAATGAGCGCCTTGACTTAAAGTATAATTTTATTTATTTGTACAGCGTCATAATATCCGTTACAATTTAACAACTGCTTTTCCAATGTTATCGCGTCGCATCATACCTATAAAGGAATCGTATACATTTTCAATATGTTTGGATATAAGGCAATATAAATGCGGAGCAATATAGTGATGAGATTGTGCATCCTTTGGTCATCTCAGCAACAACAACTCGGCCATTTCATATCCATGAATGAAAATGCACGTACACGCACCGCAAAGCTAGTGAGGAATGTGTTCCGCGAATGCGATATCACTGTATTAGAGTGGCCTGCTTAGTCCGCCGATAACAATCTCATTGAGCATGCGTGGGATTTGCCCGGCAGAATAGTTTTCATTGATATTATTGAAAATTTGAACACGGAAGAACTTTTTTCACACCTTTCCAAAATATTGGCTTTACTTATTTTTGACCATCTCCGTGGCGCAGGAGGTTAGACGCCACCTGTGAAACGAGAGAACGCGGGTTCAATCCCCGCACCGAGAAAAATGTATGTGCGGCCCACAAATATTTCCTTCGAGTCTGGGTGTTTCTAAGACCGAAAAGTCTCTCATAATTCCTAATAGGTACTCATGATACGAGTACAAGACGCGATCTTAGTTTCGGGTCAGGACTATGTATGTGTTTGTGGGTGTTATTTAATTTATAATTCCACAGGAGACAATTAACAACCTAAATATCACTTTTCAGGTATATACAATGTACTTTGTGATCTCAGTATGCCACGCCGATAGAGAGCCATCTAAGGCCTTAGGAGATGTAACAGATTATTAAGAAGTTGTTAGGAGTAATCTTTTTTTAATTTAGCAATGATAAATAAATTGTTTTTGGTCTAGCACTAAGTTAGAGTTTAGTAATTTTTTTCAAGCCTTTTTTATTGCAATTGTAAACCATATGACGTATAACATTGAAGACAAAAAATATTAAATGTAAAATTGCTTTCTGTCTTTTGTACACTAGATTTTAATGAGCAGTGATATATATGTACCAAATTAATACACCAAAACAATAGAACATTAATATGAATATCTAACTAAAATATAATTAATTTTATATGTAAAAAAAAAGAAATTCATAAGATACATACATATTTTGCATAATATACCCATAAAAATATTTATTTTTGTAATGCATCGTTTATTTTTCTTCTAAAAGTTACAATTGTATTGTACCTGTCACCATTTCTCATGCCCGTAAAAATATTTAATTAGCCATGCCCTAGGTAGCCTTATTATTTACGATACCGGTAATAATATTTTTATTAAATATAATTTATTTTATTAGGGAAACACATCTAATATTATTATTACAGATTATTACGGAGGCCTTTCAATTGTCATTTTGTACCAATCAGTTAATACACGAAATATACGCCTGAGTGATAATAAGTTCCGCAGATAAAATACAACATGATAATAAAATGTTCTTTACAAGTTATCGTGACTCAAATCAGTCTCTTACGATTCGCTAAAGGGTAAACATGGTCAAGGCACGGAAATACGTAGTCAAACAACCGTTCCAGGGTGTTCCAAAGCGTGAAGACTTTGAAATCGTGGAACATGAATTACCAGCAATCGTAAGTGGCGAGATACTTGTGAAAACCGAATGGATAAGCGTCGATCCATACCAACGTGCCTACAGCGGCCGGTACCCAGTACCGTACGACCAGTTCGGTTTCAATGTGGGAACAGTTGAAGACTCCAGGAACCCTAAATTTCCCGTCGGCACCAAGGTCGTATCGCACAAAGGTTGGTGTGATTATTATGTGTTTGACACCAACAAACCGGCCTCTGTACCAGTTGACCGCGTTTACAAACTGCCGAATCTGAAGAATCTTTCACCATCTTACGGTGTCGGCGCCGTCGGCATGCCAGGAGCAACCGCTTACTTCGGACTTTTGGAAATCTGCCAGCCTAAAGCTGGTGAGACAGTAGTGGTCACCGGAGCGGCTGGTGCAGTGGGGTCACTAGTCGGCCAAATCGCGAAGATTAAAGGCTGCAAGGTTATTGGCTTCGCTGGTTCCGACGATAAAGTGAAGTGGCTTGAAGAAGAATTGGGCTTCGACAAGGCTTTCAACTATAAATCCGTGGACGCCGTAGCTGCTCTCAAAGAAGCAGCGCCGAATGGAATCGATTGCTACTTTGACAACGTCGGCGGAGAAATAAGCAGTATTATAATGAGCCAGATGAATGTATTTGGCAGGGTTGCTGTGTGTGGAAGCATCAGTTCATACAACGAAGACCCAAGAGAGCTACCAAAAGCAACAATTCTGCAGCAATATTTGGTGTTTGCACAATTAAAGGTCGAAGGATTCTTAGTACACCGATGGTTAGACCGGTGGTCGGAAGCGTTCAACGACCTCACGAATTGGATCAGCAGTGGACAACTGAAAGTGCGTGAACACGTAACCGAAGGTTTTGATAACGTATATGACGCATTCATCGGTATGTTATCAGGCGACAATGTCGGCAAGGCTGTGGTCAAGGTGTAAAGTGATGTGTTTGTTTAGATGTAATGTTTGCACTGCCATACAATATGAAAATAAATACGTACAACATTCGATGAATTCCATATTAATAAGCAACTGATGAGTATAACAAGCGCATCGGATGCTTCTAGACACCACATAACACCTGAAAAATGTTAATCCTGTTAAATATTTCTTCTCAAATATTTGCCATTACTCAGCAAAAGAAAAATATAGTCCCCTAATTATCCCCGATAAAGACTAAATGAGAATATCAAAATACTACACACAGTAACTACTCTATCTATTTCTAAAACCCAGTTATTTGCTCTGAAATACAAATACACAACATACTAACGAGTAATATCGATATCATCTATATAAAGTGTGTCATCTTTGCTCATCAGCATGATATGCAAATCGTTGGCCAAAGGTTGCTCGTCAAAGGTAACCACTTCAAATTTCACATTGCTGACCAAACCCAACAATAGACACACAAAAGCCATGAAAGTAGCTGATAATGCAGCTCTTGAAGTCTTCGCGTGTAATTTTTCAGCGTTAGCAAACGACTTGTTTTTTATATATCGGAAACTAGTATCTGCGAAATCTATCACTGCCCCAAGCAGTGGGACATCGAATTTTGTAAAGGTCATGCGTTTTATATCTGGATTATCCCCACTCGCCATTATTTCAATTTTGTTTAGGTCACTGAAAAATTTATCAATTGCTGAGCTGTCTTAGTTGACATCACTGTGATTGTGTCTATGAATAATTAATCAATATTTGTTTTCCTATGGTTTAGAAAACAATACAGTAATGGCACCACAAAGGTTATTTTAAAGGAAGTCCTTTTTAACCATATACAATTTTAGCAGTTTTAATAGTTTTTTCTTAAAACCACGTAAAATCTAAAAGTTAACTAATTGTTTAAAACAGTAAATATCACCGAAGCTCTCAAAAAGGCAGCTCTTAATGGAATCGATTGCTATTTTGACAACCTTGGTGAAGAAATAAACACGTTGATTATAAATCAGATGAATACCTTTGGAAGTGTTGCAGTTTGCAGTGTGATTAGCGGCTTCAACAACGATCCAAGGAACCAACCAGCATTTCTCTCTAAACAACTAACTGTACAAGGTGTCAACATCTTTCCTTTTGATGATCGATGGTTCAAAGCATTTGCAGCAAACTGAACCGCACGCCACTGAAGGTTTTGAAAACATATACGATGCTTTTATTGGAATTATGAAAGGCGAAAATTTTGGAAAAGCCATGGTTAAAATATGATGTCAAAGTGCATAACGTTGAAATACCTAAACGAGATTAGAGTCATAAGAATATATTGGAGAACTATAATAAGGCATTTTTTATAACAACAAGAAAAATAATACTTTGGTGTATCCATTAAAAAAAACATTATTACAAAAATTACGCTTTATTTCAGTTGGAGATTGAGATGCGATTACATAAATTAACAATTACCTAACCTTATATTATCCTAATACTACGACGCAACTAATCAAACGATGTATATGTTAACAAACAGTTCTCTATCTATTTTGATTTATCTAAATCATGTGCGCTTTTAATGTTTTAAGGGGTCAGTTTTTTTTTCCTAAACCTAAAAAACGGGAAAAAAGTAAGATCAAATAAAAAATAAATTTTTGAAAGCGACTTTGTCATAACTTTAAAAAAACGTTAACTCTTAAACTAAATTATTATGAAGTAATTAAGTTTAACTTTAAGTGTTTGAAATATTGTAAGATAAAATTAAAACAGTATTATGGAAGTAAGATGTTTCATAGAAATTCAAGTCATTCGACTTTTTCAATTATTCAACTTTTGTAGAAATGTATAATATATGAATTATCATGTAATATTCAAGTTCTTGATAGCCGCTTCGTATTACGCATAGTATGAATAATCACTCTATGAAATATCTTTGCTGCTAAGAAGTGATATATAAAAATATTTAGAACATACAAATAATTAAGTAAACACAACAATTTCTATAAAGCGCACTTCAGGATTGTTTATATTATGTTCTAATTGTGTACAATTTTCACTTATAAAGGTTAAATTCAGTCTGTCACTTATTACTTAACACCATAAACGATAAAAAAAAACAATTATATTTAATCCACGTACAAGCAAAAAAATATGTCACTTATTAGACATAGATATTAATTCAAGAATGTTGAGATGTAATTAGAAAAAAAACTATACAGTCAGAAAAAAAATTGTACTGACCATTCAACATGTAAGATCAGCTAAACAAATAAATAAATCTTCTGACTGTCAATTTGAATAAATTTATGATTTTAATCGATAAACCAAATTGTAATAGTTAATCGGAAATTAATTGACAAAATGTTAGATTTATTTTATATTTTTTTATCAGATCGTTTTCATTTATAAAAATTAAATATTTATCCGATACCGGCTACTTTGAAATCATTTATTATTTTGCACAGTCATTGTGCGCAAATATCTTATCATCAAATATGATCAAGATTATTTTTAAAAGAACGATAGTTTTGTTATTCAAATGTTTCTTCATGCTTGTGATTTCAAAGTAACACATTATTACTTTGTTTTTTGTTAGTCCCAAAATACGCAAGCACTGAAAATAGACACCCATATTCCTCATAACACTCATACGGATTGCTACTTCGTAGAATCACTTAGTTCTTTTTGTACGTATCACCGCGTCTTTGGATCCTAACGCGATATCCACTATCCTAAAATTTTATAGGATAATAATTAACAGTAATTGGGGCTAAATTATCTTAATTTTTGTTAGCATCGAACGTTCTTTCTCCTATAATAAATATAGCTTGCCGGATGGAATTAAACATTTTTTGCCTTGAATTATTGCAGGTCTGGCAGCCTTTTGTAACGGATCGGACGTAAACTGTCGAAACTATGGTCGCGGGTTCGAATTCCATAGCCCCACCCGTCATCATATCAGACCCATGTGTATATAGTTAATTATCTCGCACTTAAACGGCGAAGGCAAACATTGTCAGGAGTTTTTTGTGTCATTTGCTACTACTCAACCAAGCTACTGGATAAATACCAAATATTGTGCATACATATCTTCACTACTTTTATTTCAATTGTGGCCTTTAAATCGAACGAATAGAAAACAACGAAAAAAGTACTATTGGGCCGGCAATCAATTTACAAGAGAAAGAACTAGATGCTACATATGTCAACAAGTCTGTATCGCGCTAAGATCCACCACGCCTCAAATAGTTCACGTGTTGATTCTCTTAGCAGGCGAAGAGTCCGCCTCATCGTCCGCCTTCCGTTTCCTCTTGATGAGATGAGAGATGTCTGATGCTGCGGGTTTCGGTTCTGAAGAACTTGGTCCGGCGCCATTTTGGCTGGAACTCTCGCCGTTGCTCGGGCATAGAGTTTCACGCACTCTCTTTATTGTCTGAAAGTGTTTGTTATTGATTAGAGCTTGTGAATGAAATAATATTGTTACCAACCCAGTGTATATCATTAATTATAGACACGTAGTATGTCTATAATTAATGATATACAAACCATCTATCAGATAATGTTTTTTTAGTAAATTATGAAATAATATCTAATCGCACCTTTAAAGTGACCTAATGCAAAAAAAAATACATTTTGGCTTTCAATCATAATATATATTGGCTCAAAATGACTCTTTATCGAACCTTATAGAAGGGCCTATTGACGCGTGAAAGACAGAAAGATGTATGACTATGATCACTGTGTAAAATAATACTTCGGTCTTCTCGATGTATCTTCCATAAGCACAAAATTTCTTATGTTACAAATCTTTAATGAACATTTCCCAAAAAAATAAGATTTTTTAGTTAGGTCTCTTTAATTCGAAAGATGCGTAATATATAATCGCTCTCTCTTCAGCCACAGGTAGTCCACTGCTGACTTCGATCAAATATACACTATTATTATTATAGATACACAGTTCCCTGTAAAAGTTCTGTTAAAAAGTGGCACCGATGCATGACGTGAAAAAAAGTAAACAAAAAGATCACATATTCCAAATATATTAACACAAATTCCACCTTATTGCTGGAGCTTAAAGTAGCTTTTCACATAATATTGTCTAAAGTTCTGCGACGTTTTGGAAGCAACGGTCGGTGCGTGACTGAAGGCGAAAGAGTGCTTAAAGCACTCTTTTTTGGTGCCATTTTCTAAGCGCTCATGTTGTATCCAGTGTATATTTGATCGAAGACTGCTGAACATAGGCCTCCCCCAAGGATCTCCACATCGACCTGTTGGAAGCGGCCTGCATAGGCCTTATCGTCTACCACACTGGTCTAGTGGGTTAGCAAACTTTACATAAATTCTTTAAAATCGATATGGTGTGCAGTTTTCCTTCACATCATTTTATAATGCGTGGTGATCGACTCTCAATACACTCGTTACTCCAAAAAGTTGACAGTTAGTCAGAGATGTGCCCTGAGATTTAAACCCGCAATATGTAATCAGCAATGCATAATACTTGTTTCAAAATTTAATTGTGTGGTATTAGTGTATATCAAACTATTTGAAGTAGTCCGGAATGTTTCAATGTAAACATTAATCAGTGAAACTGCATAAAACATTGTTTCAAAAAATATAAATACTCAATCGCTACTAAAATTACATTGCTACAGAAACAACCCAATATTTGAATTTAATATATTGTTATAAACTTTAGAATTTAATATTAATCAGATTAAAATGAAAATCTTATCACACCCCAAGTGATTGAGAGATCAATCTATCATATTTAGTATGATACAAAAAACAAAAGTCGGTAAAGGATTTAAATCATGGATACATCAATGGCCATGAAAATATACACTTATATAAACAATATTAACCACATGGCCATTAATGTATTGGGTTTGAGTGATCTGAAATGAAACCAGTATTCAATTCTGAACATTTTTATTTCAATAAGCATAAAACGCAGTACAGAAATGGCCTTGTGGTGGAACATTGCTTATATCTAAAATTATTCAACTTTTACACACATAGTCTGACAGTATGGCGACAATTTCTTAGTATATAGCACAGAGGTGTTACTCTGTGATCTGAAACGAAGTTCGTATGTTGGGACGTCGAACATAAAACAATAAGTGTCATAGAGAATAGTGCTGATTTTTTGAGGTGGAAATCTTATAAATTACTTCGGATTCATGATCTGTGGTTAAAAACTCACTCAACTCATTTAACATTCAACCGTTTTTATAGGTCTAATGATTTTATTTATCGATTTATTAAAGGTATTTACGTATATAAAGGTTATTCCCTTCTTGGAAGCAGGAAATAGCGCGTAAACCCTTGCCTTTAAATAGGACTTTTCCAAAAAACTGGAGCTTTAAATTAACAAGTCCCAAAAATTGAGTAATCGGTCCATTTTATACCTAAGTCGCTCATCAACATCTAAACAATTAGATCATAAATATTTTACCGTCGTCTAAAATATGAGAAAGGGACGGAAAGTTACCCTACTGTCAGACTTAACAATACATCAAAGCAAAAACAAACCACAGAACAAAATTCCAACATTTTTTTTGCAACATAATCACAACCAAAACAATTAATTACCATCACAATTCATACAAAAATCAGTCTTCCAACAGTAGCAATTAAGGCACTGATGTTAATTATCAATTTTTAAAAATAATACTGGCTTGGCAGTCACAATATCACAAATTTTGGCAAGTTTTGAATTCAATTTGGCACTTAATCTTAAGGAACTTTAACTAATATGAGTAGATACTTAAAAACTATGTACTATTTTATTTTTTTAGATTATTGGAGATTCATGATTACAATTGTAATTTGAGTATTATAATATTGATACATTAATAATTGGATTATATGGAATGTTAAAAAAAAAATCTAAATCATTGCTGTTTGTAATATTGAATCATTTTCACTGGGAACCAACATACATAAATGCAATAATAGGAAACACCTCATGCACTCTTAGCTGCCATTCAAAATGCTTTTTTATTTTGAAGCCTAAGGCCCTACTTTTTTAGTCATAGATCTGAGTATAATCTAGTGTCTATAAACAAATAACTCAATTATATTATCATAAAAAAACATTTTATTTTTACTTTTGGTGTTTCATTCTCCCATCCCTACTAGACTAAACCATCACAATATTATATTATACTCAATCCCAGTCACTACACCCTCTTTCGCTCCAAGTTCCAATATAACAATAGATCATACAAATTCGCCTGGCACATCGTAGTCAACTGAACATCCATTTTTCGTGCCTCGTGACTACATCAATCACCCTACCATTCTAATACCTAAATTCTCGAAACTACATCATCTTTCACTTCACAAAGTTACTTTATGACATTATTTCACTCCTTTTCACACAAATTCACACCAAACATAATCGCCCTAACATTCCTCTCTAAATTCTCCTTACTACATATTCATTCATTTCAAAAAGTCACTTCACGACATTATTCCATGCCCTGTCATACAAATTCACACTAAACATCATAATCACCTTTTAACATTCCTCTCTAAATTTTTTTTACTACATACTTATTAACTTCACATACACTTTACAACATTTTTCCACTCCCTATCACATAAATGCACACAAAAAATCATAATCACCCTAACATTCCTCCCTAAATGCTCAACACTACATACTAAATCACTTCACAAATCACAGTTACTTGACATTATTCCACAACAGATCACAAAAATAAACACTTCAATATTCCTCTCTAAATTCTCGTGACTTCATACTCTTTCACATCAAAAAGTTGCTTTATGACTAACGTGACCATACGTCCCGCTTTGGGCGGGACAGTCCCGCTTTCAGGAACTCCGTCCCGGTGTCCCCAGCAAAGCTAACATAGTCCCGCTTTTGCAAACAGGCCAAACGATAATTTAAAAAATATTTCCTGCTCGAAATGCTTTATCCAACTACTACTGAAAACCGTTGGGTCGAATTATTCCAGCACTTTCGTAAAAACAGTCTTGATTTAACAAATTTTTCAACAGTCATTATTGAGTACGTTATGTGTCTGCCTGGAAGTCACGCCACTACTGGGGCTTAATAAGTCGTGTCTAACTAACTATTTTGTGTTTAGTGCATTTTTTTATTCAATCTTCTATAATAAAAACTTGTAAAACATCAAACATTTATTATTATTATTTAATTCCAGAGATGTCCCGCTCTGGCACAAAAAATAAATGGTCACGTTATTTATGACATCATTCCACTCCTCATCACAGAATTTCACACCAAATATCACAATAATCTTAACATTATTCCTCTTTATATTCTCTACAATACATTCTAATTCACTTCACATTATTCCACAACATAATCCTAAAAATAATCAGCTCAAACTTCCTGTCTAAATTCTCATCATTCATACTCATTCCTTCAAAAAAATACTTTTCATTAATCACTTAACCACTCCTACCTATTTTTTACTACAATATAACATTATCCCACACTAGTATGCAAACACAATGTATAATTCAGTTGATTAAACTGATTAAAAACACATAAAGCACAGCTAATGCTATCAACCCAATTTATCTCTCATGATTCCTCAAATACACAGTAAATAATAAAATACCAAAATATACTTTGTTTTAAAATTAAGTCAAAACACACAATCAAATAAAACACTACAGGCTTTTTTGATCATAGCATTGGATTATAGACACTATTCTTCTATATTGTGATAAAAATCCAAGTTGTTACAGAATCTATTGAATCTAGTTTTTAATTTGACTCATTATTTGAAGATCTTATGAACAAAAGCACAAATGTATATTACTTGTACAACAATACAATCAGCAATGATTCTAAAATATTCCTTATCAGGTCTTAAGACTGGCACTCTACATAGCACTTATTCTTTTCTTTTAATATCATACCTCTCAGCATTTTGCGCGTCTCCTCAACACAATCGCACGGCCTTACCTCAGCTTTGTAATCCATCATGTCCTGAATTTTCTCCTGAATTTCTGGCAGAAGTTCCTTTAATTCCTTAATTTCTCCCTCAACAGAATAGAATGGGTCTGCAGATGTGAATTTCTTGACCGTCGCATCATCTTTAGCGGCAGCAGGATTCTCTAAGATCTTGATTCTCGTTTCTAGGATATTAGCTGCATTCTTGAAGTGGGTTATGGCATCTTCGAAGTTTGACGCGAGAGAGTTTGCCAAACCTGTAATAAATTAGTACAATATAAATCAGTTTCAATTATTCCTTGATAACCAAGTTCTTAAGTAAATTGTGTATAAATTTTTAGTATTGTTTTATTAACTAAACAGTGTCTCACCAATTTGATAATGTGTCTCTGCAATTCTCCTGTCATCACTTTGATACAATTCCTTCTGGAGATCCAGGCAACTCTCTGAAAATAAGAAACGGAATTAGGTTAAACTCACACAATTAAATGAAATTCTAATCATTGTCATCAATCACCATTCTTTTTATCCTAACAATATAACTGTAAATATACTAGATACAGGGTCCGGAACAAAATCACACACCAAAAGTGGCCGAGATTGCTTATATTTATACATTTGAATTTCGAACTATAAGATGTAGCAAAAAGTCTTAAATCATAATCAACTTCGGGTAAGAATAATTATATAATAGTCCTTATTCCTTTAAATTATAATGTTTTGGACCATACTTAAATCAAATAAGCCCACACGGTTATTAGTCCTCTTATTCGTCTCGCTGTTTTTTAGGCTGTTACTTATAATCTAGTGTATATTTAATCAATGATGAATATGAATAACATACGCATATCAGTGACGGCCTTGTCGTAGGTCTCGCTCTCGAGCGCCACCTCCCCGAGCGCGAGGTGCACGTCTGCCAGCAGCGCGCGCGCCGCCGCGCCGCCGCCCTCCTGCACGCGCCGGTACAGGATGCTGCGCGCTAGATCTGCAACCAAACACACACCTCACTACTCACTCTCATATACGACACTACTACAGGTACATTTACACGCTTGGCCAACCTCAGTCAGCCTCCACCAACGCCAGCCTGTAAACGGTGTGTTTGGCCCGGCTGGCCTTAAGCTTTTCATTGTTTTTAGCTTGGAGTTGGTAGACGTTGGCCCAGCCTCAGCCAATGCGTAAATGCACCATTACAGCTATTATATTTTGTGACAGTGTCATATTGCATATGGTATATGGCAGTGGTGAAACCATACATGCAGATTCCTACCAGCTTTACTTTTGCAATGAATGCTTATGAATTGCATTATTATACAAAAAATTTCAAAACGAATGTCTGTATATTTTACACAAATAAAAATCGCAATGGATATACTAAATTTCCGGCTTCCCATTTGTAATAACTAATAAGTAACCCTTCACCATTGGTATAAGGTATGATATGACAATTTTTTTTTTTGCATTGAGTCCATTGCAAATGAGAAAACAAGTCACCGGATGGTAAGTGATCACTGCCACCCATCAATTCGGAAGGGAAGCATAAAGGAAAAAGGATGGGAAGATAGCAGGGTTATTGAGCCACCTGCAGTCTCACTCACCAAACAAAAGGCAACAGCAGAGCTGAACTTTATTACTGTGAAGAACTTACCAAGCATTTCCCAGGCCAGTTGCAGATTGTCAACTTCATCTTCAGCGTCCCCACCATCCTCACTCATGGGAGCGTCATCATTCGCTTCACCATTTGTGGTGCTCTGAACAAATCATTCATACCCATTAAATGTAGCAATAATATTTTAATATACTACTAGTTACAGAAAAGAAGAGCCTTATTCTAAAACCTAGTAAATTCAATTTAAGTATTTTTCACTACACAAATAGTTCTTATAACAGCAATTAGTAACCAAACATGAGATAAAAACCTTCGTATTAACTGCAATATTTTTTTCACTTATCCATCACCAATTGGAAGAACATGCAAAGAATAACAAAACACTCACCGGCTCTGGTTCTTGAGCAGCGTCAGTGCTGCTTCCAGCCGCCTCATCCATGGTTGTTGATTCTGGCTCCTTTGTAGTTGATTCCGGTTCTTTAGTAGTTGATTCTGCCTCACTCTTCTCCACTGTACCATTCTCTTTTTTAGATGGTTCTCCATTCTGCTCTTCTGCTTCATTTTCGCCATCACCTTGTTAGATAATGTGAAAGTTTAAATTTACATTACTTACTTTACTTGTAAAGGGTGAAATAGAAATATAGCTCAAATTGGTGCAAAATTTGTTTCACATGAATAGCGGTATCCAGGACAACTTTATAGATTTAGAAGGCAATGTGAAATGGGTGAAAGATGAATTTTGTCAATATGTTTGGATTTTTCATAGCAAAAAACAAATAGGTTTATTAATTTACCTTCATTGTCTTCATCATCATCATCAGCATTTCCTGAGCCTGGCATGCCATCACCAAGGACACCACTCTCTTCTCTTGACAGGCCTAAGAGGGCTTTACCATACCTATATGAAAAACAGATTGTTAACATAATGGTAATATCATACTTGCAGCAGACCACTACTAAATACTACTATATTTAACTATTAAAGTAAATTAAATTCAACTGTGCCATTATGCTTTATGAAACCAAAGGGAGTCAATCAAAAATCTATACTAAAATATAAAGCTGATGAATTTGTTTGTTACTGGTTCGTGGTTGAAAAAATATATTTATGTTAGATAGGCAATTTATTGAGGAATGCTAGAGACTAAATAACATCAAACTATAACTAATAAGAGTGCAGTCAATGTGAATATTTTATAAACCAATGCACATTTTTTTTGTGGTTCAAAATTTAGTTTTAGTCTATCAAGATGTATTGTCAAATAGAAAATTAATAGTTATACATTAATATAAGTACCACAAGTAAGCTTCAGCACATTGGTCTGCTGTGTCACCATGTTCCTTGGCGAGGAGCTCACAAGCCTTCGCAAGAGCCTCAGCAGCGGCATTGAAGTCCCTCACAGCTAGATTACGCCTTCCAACACCAAGAAGCTCCACAGGAGATGATGTTGATACATCAGAAATGTCAGCCATCTACAAATTAAATTAAATTTATACTCATTGTTATTACTTGTAGTTATAATAGTACTACCCATTTAGTAATCTTTTGATAAGATATTATGTAAAACATTTACAGCTTTATTTATAGATGGTTCTAAAATGATTTAACGATCAAATATTTTGTCCCTTTTCGAACAAATTTTAAATTCAGTTTAAATTTTGAAAACACAAAACTTTTGATTATTATAATAGGTTAAAACCTAAACCTATTATAATAATCAAAACCTAAAACCAGTCTATGAGTAAGACTGTAGATATGCAAGGGCAATTTTAAACACATGAGTCTTCAATCTTTAATGATGCAATAATTATAATACACACTTAGCTAAATACTATATACATGGCAATATTGTGACATAGTGAATGGTGACAATTAATAGTGACTATTGGAAAAAGATTATGATAGTTGATACATTCTATTTTTTCATTTATTTTTCGAACATTATCAAGGAGCATGCAACTGAACAGAAAAAATAATGTGCATAGATAACGTGTATACCGTGCCGATAATACGATGTTTTCATTCATCTTTAGACAACATTGTTGAGAAGACAATACTAAATAAAGTATGTTTATGCTACTCTAAAATGGAGTATCTAAATACACTTTATAAGTACTTTATACAATGTCGGAAACACCGTAAGTTGTATTCCACGCTTATTGCAGCGACCGTATCATAAAATAATACACAAAGTCATGTTTCTAAACCACGTTTTTGAAATGCAACGAAAACATCGTATTATGTGCATATACATACAAAAACGATACAATTTATAAATCAGACGGTACAATTCGTAGGAAATACCAAATTATAAGTGTGTTAAATAAGAAAACATCGCTAAATCCATCATGTTACGTTACCCACAAAATACCGACATGTTTGATTTACAATTCACAATGGAAAAATACCAATTTGGCCGTATCATATGTATAATATACTTACTATTATCTTCGTATTGCAGCCACAAATGTGTAAGCAAAGTGATATTCAATAAATATTCTTTAAATCTAGAAATACCGCAGTTTATTACTGTACGCGTGTCCGCCAAAATCTGTCCGTTAGCGTTCGTTCATTGAAAGACAACTGTCAATTCCAAAGTCAATTCTAAACTTGAAATGTCAATTGTCATGCACATTTGTCTATGAAAACCAAAGACTATAAACATATTTAATTTCTAAAGCTTCGCTACATGGATAAACCCTTCGATCAAATATACACTAGATCATGCTAGATACACAGTTCCCTGTAAAAGTTCTGTTAAAAAGTGGCACCAAAGCATGACATTAAAAAGAGTAAACAAAAAGATCACATTTTCCAAATATATTAACACAAATTCCACCTTATTCCTGGAGCTTAAAGTAGCTTTTCACATAATATTGTCTAAAGTTCTGCGACGTTTTGGAAGCAACGGTCGGTGCGTGACTGAAGGCGAAAGAATGCTTAAAGCATTCTTTTTTGGTGCCATTTTCTAAGCGCTCATGTTGTATCTAGTGTATATTTGATCGAAGGATAAAACCGTAATAAATCGCGACCAATATTCATTTAAAACACAAAATTACATAATAAAATATAGGCTTCAAAGATTTAGGATTTATTACAAATGCAAAATATCTAGGCTGCTTTTGCTCTATGTAAGATGATTTTCTAAATACAACGGGAGTTCTTTTTACGGACGTTATGCAGATTTTTCAAGTTGTATGCAAGTTGCAAACTACCTTGCATAATGGATCGCTCTCTGAATGGTAAAACTGAATAGGGCTATCTTAAGTCCACAGGGTGAGCCTTAGCAATAAAATTTGACTAATACACTATACTTGACAGCCTTTGTGGCGCAGTTGGTTAGACACCGGCTGTGAAACGAAAGGCCGCGGGTTTGATCCTTTACCGAAAAAAATAAATAAATAATAAAGCCTCTCGTAGTTCCTGATACCCACGACACGAGACTTGATCTTAGTGTGGGATCAGGACTATGTATGTGACTGTTGGGTGTATTTATTTATTTAATTTTTTGAGCTTCAATTTTTAAGTTACCTATATCGCCAGAATAATCGTCTGCTAATATAACTAACAATACTGTTAATTGTTATTGTCTAATGCGACAGATACGAGGCCTCGTGCTCAGTCGTTCACCGCACGCACGCACCGTTCCTGCAGTGTGTCAAGCAAACCCTGAACCCTTTCAAGTTGCGTCTTACGAAGGAGCGGGGAATTCCCATGCTTGCTAATCAGAGTAGAAATTTGGTCGTTTTCTGTCGTGACGAGCCTTAGATATATTAAGGCGATGAATGTGAAACTAGATGCGCGGGTTCAATTCTTGGAGATAATCATTGTTTTGCGTTATGAGTTATATTCCTATAGCCATAGTGGACATAAATACCAATCCCAGAATCCCAAAAATTTTATAAAGAAGATAATAAATAAAATCTGTCAATTTGGAGCCAGCCCAGGGGGGTTCATGACCCTCATGATCTCCCCCCTGGATCCGCCGTTGCTCAGTTCCCCTTTGTACGTTATGTTGAAATAAAGCTCTGCCAATCTAACGTGTATTTTCTGTCATGACGCTAATACACAGAATCCTTTCACGGTATTACATTTCATAATGTTTATTTTCTCTTTGAACAGTGCGCGGTTGCCAGTTGGTTAGTATCTGGCTCGAAAAGCAGAGGTGAATTTAATAAACAAAGTGTTTTAGATGGATGTAATATGAATATCGTAATATTATGTTTTAGTTCTAGTACCTACTTCTGTATCTAATAAGCAGTTTGAATTATTAATAAATGTTACCTGTTAAAAGCTTAACCTTTACTGAAAATTACACTTTTAACTTTATTCACTTTAACAATTTCTCAAAGGCATTTTAAAACACCATTAGGTATAGTTTTTTACTTAGACCTTGGCCCTCCTTTTATCAATGTTGAAAGACGATAAACAAGAAGATAAATTAAACGAACTTTCAAGACATGTAACTATCAAAAACGGTTAATGAAATAATTCTTTCTTTTCATTACAAAACAAAATATTATATTAAAAAAGCAAAGACTGCGTTTACTTTAAAGTAAAATGACTTAAATCAATCACGTGAGACAGGAAAATTAAGGCATCTAAATATTTTTTTTTCCTTAAAAGTATTAGAAAGTTGCTGGATGCAGATCACTTCCAACATTGAGTAATGCCAATGTGAAAGAGTTGTAAGGTCTCTGTAAAGGTGCATGAAATGATGAATCGACCGTTTTGTGTGTAAGCGAAAAGTATGCGACTTATGCGAGTGTCGCCGGGCAGTCACAGCGCTCCTCGGCAGATATGAATGTAATTGGTATCTGGTCATCATTCGAGCAATAAAAGTATGTAAATTCCATCCATCATTTTATTTACCACCGGTAACGTTTTTTTTTTTATTGCGATGAATGGCGAGAAGAACATGCCATTCACCTAATGTTAACCGATACGACCGCCCCTGTGAAGTAAAAATACCAGGCAACACTATGAATTACAAAGCAATACTTGACACTCGACTGCGCTCGCCGTCCTGAGACATGAGATGTTACGTCTCATTATGTTCTGTAGTTATTCTGGCTACACTGTCCAATAATAACAACAGTGAATTTACTATGCTGTTTGGCGGGAGAAATAGACATTGCGGTGGTAATTACCCAGATGGCCTCTCACATATGAGAGACCTACCACCAATAATTTCCAATGCTTAAGTGTCAACACTGCTCCTACACTAACCAGTGAAAGGTGAATGCCCATTTACTATGAAACTTAGTATCGGTGCGAAGACCAATGACACTAACTTTTTTGTGTAGGGAAAAAAAATCAATTAATCTATACATATAAATAAAATTGAAGTGTCTGTTTTAAAATTGAAAATAAAAAAAAATGTCCAACTGCATATCGTTATATACACGATACCTGTGCAGAAAATGATCTTTAAAAAATTTTTGTCTGTCTGTTTGTCTGTCTGTTTGTCTGTCTGTTTGTCTGTCTGTTTGTCTGTCTGTTTGTTCCGGCTAATCTCTGAAACGGCCGGACCGATTTTGACGGGACTTTCACTGAAAGATAGCTATCTTTTGCGGGAGTAACATAGGCTACTTTAATTTTGAAAAACAAATTAGGGTTCCGCAGAAAAAAAAACCCTTAAATTTTGAGGTTGTTTTTTTAAATATGGTATTATGACACGCGGGTGGATGTTTCTTTGATTTATTTGGTCTAAAAATATTCTAAAAATGTCAGGTAGCTGATATAATAAGGAGTAACTTAGGCTACATCTATTTTAGAAAAAATCTTTTATTTTAGAAAAATAAAGTTTTTGTTAAATTCCACGCGGACGAAGTCGCGGGAACAGCTAGTATTAAATATAATCACGACCCAGGCCCGGAGTTCTTAGAGAAATAAACTTACAGTTCTTTTGCAGTCCAATAAATCTTATATTATTGTCGAGGACTCTGAACAAAATGTGAAATGAGATGATAATTACTTTATTTTATAAAAACCTGTCACTCAAGATAAAACAAGAAAACGTTTAAGGACAAACCGTAAAAAAATCTATAACGCATTTTAAGCAGTATCAGTATCGGGATCAGCTATATTTTTTTACACATAATATGAATGGGCATTCTCCTTTATCTCTCGCTGATCAACATTTTCGTTCGAAACGAATTCAGAAACATGCACTGATCCTAAAATCGATCAGTATCTTTTACCACGTGCGAAGCTGTCCAACCCGCCACTTTCCAAGTGATATTGTGAATCCTTGCCCGACAATTGAGCTTCGTCGAACACTCGAGCCAATTTTGAGGCAATCAATCAATCCAACAATAGTTGGAAATCTCGGCACGTACTGTATGAATAATGGAGGCGAATTCCGTTGACTGATGGCGGCGAAACCCGATGCTGATGCTCAAATCATTTTAGCCGTCAATATCATGTTTCACTTAGATTTGTGAACAAACACATTAATTTCTTACCAAATTACACTTTTTTTTTTGCTATGAATGGCGGGAAGAGTATGCCGTTCGCCTGATGGTAAACGATACGACCGCTCATGAACAGTAGCAAAACCAAACAACACCTTGAATCACAAAGCAATGCTTGGCATTCCACTGCGCTCGCCATCCTGAGACATAAGATGTTAAGTCTCAATATGTCTAGTAGTTACTTTGGCTTCAATGTCCTTCAATTCGAAACACAACAGTGAATTTAAACTGCTGGTTGACGGAACAAATAGACATTGTGGTGGTACCCACCCAGGTGGCCTCTCACATATGAGAAACCTACCACCAGTCACACATAGATTCGAAATGTTACTGTTTTGTGACATGTGAATGGAATTAAATATCTCACCACCATCTTTGCCAATGTTAACATCCATTTTCTAATTCAATTACGCAAAAACAATGTCGAAAGAATTTTTGATTACTTTTATAACACATTTATGACATAATTACGTATATGTATCTGTATCAGCCCATATACATCCCACTGCAGGGCACGGGCCTACTCTACAATCGAAAGTACGATTGAGAGTGGTTAGGCCATATAATCCACCACGCTGGCCTAGTGCGGGTTGGCGGACTTACATACCATAGAAATTCTTATGAACCGCTATGGTATGCAGGTTTCCTCACGATGTTTTCCTTCACCGTTTTAGTGCGTGGTGATTGACTATCAATACACACATGACTCCGAAAAGTCAGAGGTGTGCCCTGGGATTTGAACCCGCGACCACCGTAAACATGTTGGCAGCCGCGTCTGGTCCGTTTACCAACAGTCCACCACGGACTTTTACCAACAGGCCACCACGCACTTTTCGTATAATACTGTAATTACGTATGCTATTTGGATATGCCATATATGTATGTATATGCCCATAAGAATCTATTACGAGTATAATATGTCTAGTAACACAGTTTATATAAGTAAGTAACACTGAAGATCCTCATCCACTCAACATGAAGCAACAAGTCCTCATACTCTAGTTCCCTAGTTCATCTCCCCGGCGGTTAATTAGTCCAACACCACACTCCACTTACTACGCGATGTCGGAGAAAAACTAAATTAACTCAGATGTCAAACAGCGAAGGGGAAATGATAATTTAATATCTGCAATGGAAACTATGTATTATTTTATTGTTATGCTTGTTTCAATTATTTTAAATACTAACTTTTCACAATTTGTAAAAATATATATGGTATTTAAAGGCCGCCAACCCGCACTAGTTCAGTTTGGTGGATTCTATGGCCTAACCCCGCTTAATCCGTTTTCACGATTGTATAGTAGGCCCATGCCCTGCAGTGGGACGTACTCGTATATGGGCTGATACAGAATACTGACTATATTTTTAAGTAAGTAATATGTATTAGAAAAAAATACGTCGATCAATTATTGACATAGTCCTTCTCCCCAATATCATAAACTACTTAAGACATTTTGGTCTCTCAACAAGTCTAGAATGAAACGTTTAAATAAAATCTATAAAGATTTGTCTCGGGCGGTGATTGAACCCGTAACCTCTTGCTTTACAGTGCCTTAATCAATTGCAAAACGGAATAAAAGTGCAACATTTTATTTAAACGAAACTATATCCAAAGTTTGTCTATGTTGCTATCGATCTATTTGATTAAATAAAAACTAGCTAATTTATGCGATTACAAAATCAACCTTCATTTATACCAATTACCGGCAAATAATATTCCATATCTATAAAACCGTAACAATTAACCCAATTGCGACTGCTAAGCGTATCGTATGACATCCGATTGTCGACTGTATATGAATAACACATGGACGTAGCTAATTAATTATGGTGCAGTGTGCATCGTGTAATGACACAAGGTGGTATCGACTTTTCCCCCCGCGCCCACAAACGGTTGCCCGCCCAATCGACCTGTAGTGATGGGGTGTAGTCGATGTATAGGCGATAGTGGTAATCATTGATTTAAATAACGTAGCAGTTGCGTTATAGTTTAATTGAATCAACATGATTTTTTTTATTCAATCGTTTTATTAAAGTAATAATCTAAATTCTAAGTGATAACGGCCACCTATGAAAATCCACAACGCTTGCATCATAGAAGTGTTGCTGGTGCATCAAACTGGGTGGTTGCGAGAAGGAAAAAGCATGGGAAAAGGAAAGAGATTTCGGGCATTCGTGTCACTCATCGAATGAAATGCGACAGCTAAACTGTCGCTTTATGTCTATCTCCTGTTAGACAATGGTATCGCTCCGCACGAGTCTGTCTATTTATGCTGAGGCATGAATGATAACAGTGAGGCTCTACCACTTTTAAAATTACTGGTGGCAGCCAACAACTCCTTATAGGAATCATTGAGGATGGCGATTATGTAAAAAAAAACGAACCCTGCACGTGCTTCTTAAAGGTCGTAAAGGTACCTACTTGCAATACTATCGAAATAGATGAACCTAGATTAAGTACCAAAATCTATCGACATTTTATCCGCACTTTCTCAGCTCTAAATACCGCCTCATTTTCCCACTTTCGCCCAGTATGTCTGCGAGCTCCGCGAAGTGCGCACCTACCGCTTCGTTCCCGCGATCAATTCACCATTTATTGTGTGAAAAACACGCGATAACACAATAACTTTGAATAACGCCACCAAAGACTGTAAGAAAATGTGACGCGGTCATAGTTTCTGATGCTACCCAAAGGGAATTTGTATAAAGTAAGTGTTTCTTACTATTTGTTTTGTAGTAACGTAGTAGTTATGGACGTTTACGATGAGCTTTGTTTTCTATCGGTATTCATTTAACTTTTAATTATATTTTAGTTTGAATAGTGAGATGTATTGTATAGCGTTTTTTATTTCATTAATTAGTATTTTGATTATTTGTACTTTAAAATAATATTGATGGTTGATATTATTTTTAGGTATTTTTATAATACGCATTGGGACGTGCTTATACATATATATTTTTTAATAACATAAAAGAAAGGGGATGAATTCACCGCCTAATCCTCTTCGGGTCAGGGAACAGACAGGCTTTTAAAATAATATTCAGATTAATGCTTATAATTTAAGGGATGACCTTAAATTGTAAATTGTACCTTTTAAATGAAAATGTAAAGTTCTTCCTTGATAGTACGCAGTAAAATAGAAAATTAGGTCGACTCGTGTTTTATTTAGTGGATAGTTAAGAGCTACGGGATATACGAGTACATAGCTTAACACAGAGACTGCATAAGGATTACCATTAGTCGCTGTCACATAGCTTATTAAACTATGAACTGTATATTTATCTCTTAAAGTGATCAACTCATCCAATGGTCACCACATAATTTAGATCTCGGCGTAAGCATCATAAACTATAAGGGACTTCTCAGCCCCACAGCACACACTCGAAAAAAATTGAGCATACAAAAAATCGTCTTAGTCCAGAGATCGATCCCACAGTCTTTTTATAACAGCTCTTAAACCCACTGTGCCTCTACTGACAAATATAAATAAAAATACCGTGTGAATACTGACATATGTGCACACGTACCTAGGAAGTTAGACTTCTTTTTATGACAAAAGTCACTTTTATCACAAATTTTTACAATGACAGATCCTCCATCCCCATATATATATTATGTAACATACACACATGTATATTTCAGAATAAGAATAAATAACGACAATTGACCTCTCCTGCAGGGTATAATCAAGACTGCTATCGAAAAGAAAGCCAGGTGGTAATTTTAGTAACTTTTGACACAATTCAACAAAAAATTGCAAAAAAGCGTTTTCGGTAGCAGTCTTGATATACCCTGTATAAATGCATTTCTTTTGACTCGTCCGAACTCACGTGTTTTCGTAACGCCCTCGTCACGCATTCTACAGCTTATTCCGCTTAAAGAAGCGTAAAGAACATTTACTTCAAAAATATTCGAGGTGTTAGAAAGCGAACGAAATATGACCCAAAATGGTTACCTTTAAGAAACCCACGTGTAAACTGGCAATACAAAGGAAAATACCGAATAGGAATACGCACTTATGCGAGAAAGAATTCTTATGTGAAATATTCGAGTTGCAAGGAAGCGTGGCAGAAAAGGGTCCGGTCCACATACATATTTAACTATAACAAATATGTGGAAAGTTTTCAGAACGTGCGTATACACGGAAACTTTTAGTACCCATTTTTCAATTAAATTTATAGATACGAGGTAAAATAAAAAATATTTATCTGTATCTGTATCAGCCCATATACGTCCCACTGCAGGGCACGGGCCTACTCTACAATCGAAAGTACGATTGAGAGTGGTTAGGCCATATAGTCCACCACGCTGGCCAGGGCCGTCTTTACCTATGATGGGGCCCTGGGCACACAAGAATTTGGGGCCCTTTTGAAAAATAAAGAAAAAAAAATCTAAAATTAACCTACTATGATAATTTCATATCGAAGTTATGTATCAATCTTGTCGGAATGGTCACTTTCAAAGGGATGTAATGTAAGAAACTGTGTATGATGTCTCTAGATCTTTCTGGGTTAGCTCATTACACAGGCTCACTAAGATGTTTTTATTAGTGAGTACTGATTACCACTAAAATGGTTAATAAGTTTTTTTCTAAAACAATGTATTATTTGCGATTATTTTTTTATTTATATGGTATTAATCCTTATCAAAATAATATCGTTATTAATCGACTTAAAAAAAGGAGATTATGTATTCCATGTGTAAGTATGTAATTTTGTCAGAGTTGTACAGTTTTTGATTATGTTAGTCTATACCAGCGCCTGAACACGAATTTCAAATTAAAAAAAAATAAAAACCGACTTCAAAACAAAAAACCACTAAAAACAGAGAAACAAACATAAAAAAAAACAACATACAGTCGAATTGAGAACCTCCTCCTTTTTTTTAAGTCGGTTAAAAATATATACATGTTTGTATGTTTGTCCACGCATATCTCAAAAAGTATAAGTCGGATTTCAAAAAATATTTTTGCTCCATTGTTATAACAAGTTATAAGTTGGGCTATAGCCCAACTTAGGAGTTATATAAGTTTCATCAAAATCGGTTACTTAGTGTTTTGAGATAAAGCGAAAGTGTCCAATTTTTTTCAGTTCGCGACGTGCATACATGTTGACTATTTTTTCTCAGTGTCCTAACCTAGATAGGTAAGGGTAATAAGTTTTGATTACTACAACATAAATTAAAAAATAAGAAATGGAAAAGAATTGAAAAGAATTAAACCGTCTACAAAATTGTAATAAAAAGAGAGAAATAAAATTAATCTTTTAATAGATCTAATTTTTTGAGGTCTCCCTTACTTTAAAAACTTAACTATAAATTCTATGCATAATTATCCAAGAATTGGTAAACAATCCAGCGAATTGTTGATTGTATCTTACTAACTTTAGAAATCAACTAGCGGTCGGGCCCGGCTTCGCCCGGGTGCAGATAGCTTTTGAGTCCAGTATTGAAATGAAATGAAAAATGAAATGAAAATATTTATTGAATCTATAAAATGTCATACACTATTTAGATTCAGTCATTTTTTTTCACTACCACCCAGTTCACAAGGCTGTTTTCGCCAGAGAAGAACGGGCAAGAAACTCTAGCGTTGCTCTTTTCAAAATAAGTTTACAATACAGTGATCATACAGGAGTTGAAATTCAGAGCAGTTCATAAATTATTCATAATAATGATTATGACCGCGGAACCGGTATACACTGTTCAGCAAAAGCAATGTAAGGCAATAAAAAAAAAATAAAAAAAAACAAAGTAATTAATATTATCATTATAAGCAAATTGAGCAGACCAGTCTACACAAGCAGCACCCGTTCACGAGTATGACCCATGTGCCAGCCATTGGTCTCCTCAACCGTGTTATAGGGAAGTGACCGACCCGGCACACGGCGCCGCCGCAAGCACAGACCTTTAAGCGAGCATGACGTACTCAAATTAATAATATATTGATTTGGCAACAACATATTATTTCGCGTACTAACTATATTTTTCCCGCGCGCCGTCGACTATATTTCCCGTCCCGTTATATCCAGTTTATGTCCGGTCTCATTCAGTCCCATGATGAAATTTTAATTATCATTTATAGCGGTCGGGCCCGGCTCCGCCCGGGTACATACACGTTTTAAAATGGCGGTCAAAATATTTAATTCTGACTATCAGTTTAGAATACCGACCAATCGGACCACGAAAAACGAACAAAATTTCCTCGTATTTGCTAGAAATATCACTACTGCTTTCCTCCTATAGATCATAGCGCGATGATATATAACCTATAGCCTTCCTCGATAAATGGACTACACAACACTGAAAGAATCATTCAAATCGGACCAGTAGTTCCAGAGATTAGCGCGTATTTGCTAGAAATATCACTACTGCTTTCCTCCTATAGGTCATAGCGTGATGATATATAGCCTATAGCCTTCTTCAATAAATGGAATACCCAACACTGAAAGAATCATTCAAATCGGACCAGTAGTTCCAGAGATTAGCGCGTTCAAACAAACAAACAAACTCTGCAGCTTTATAATATTAGTATAGATACTACATTCCTTGTCTGCTTACGGCATCTCGGGCCGAGGACCCCTGCAGTCCTGAGGCCTTTCAAGCTCGGGGCCCTCTTGAACCGGGGGCCCCCTACCTTGGTGTTACACAAATGTTTTTATGATGCATACATACTACCTGCATAATTTAATTACTATTTCTGTGACAGAGAACATATTTATAGCATTTCACTTTTAGGATATGGAGTTATATTATCTCTCATCTACTGAAATAGATGATGATTACTTCTTACAATTTCGTAAATATACGTACATAGATGATAGGAGTCGTGAAACGTGTGAGTAAATTTGTGAGGAAAATTTCGGTTTGTTTTTTTTTACACTTGCTCTTCTACGGGGCCCCCCTGAGGATGGGGGCCCTGGGCACGGGCCCCGTGTGCCCTTAGTGTAAAGACGGTAATGACGCTGGCCTAGTGCGGGTTGGCGGACTTACATACCATAGCAATTCTTATGAATCGCTATGGTATGCAGGTTTCCTCACGATGTTTTCCTTCGCCGTTTTAGTGCGTGGTGATTGACTATCAATACACACATGACTCCGAAAAGTCAGAGGTGTGCCCTGGGATTCTTACCCGCGACCACCGTGAACATGTTGGCAGCCGCGTCTGGTCCGTTTACCAACAGGCCACCACACACGCAAAAAATATTTATAAATCCTTAAAATGAAACATCGGTTACATTCACTCCCGGTTTAGAAGGCAGTTTTCCTAAAGAAAAACAGGCTAATTTACAAAACAGAGAACAGTAATGGACGAGGATTAAGCTAGGTAGAACAGAGTAAAATTTAATAATAAGTCGGAAAAGACGATACGATTGGAAAGGTCATAAACCAGACAAAGCACGTAAAACCTTGTGTCAGAACTTAATAGTGACTGCCAAATGCATTACCGGGATACCGGGATATCGCATCCGTGCGGGACTAATCCCGGTCGTAAATAGAATGGCATGGCGTGCGAGATTGGCGGGATTAACGAAATGCAATATTTTCAACACATAGCGGGACCGACAGATTGGACTGCGGGATTTGTAGTCGCGCAAATACCGTGATTGAATTTTTCTAGCGGCATTGCATTACTAGTAACCGATCCTGTAGCGCCTTAAAATCGCCATCCAATGTTAAAAAAACAAAACTTAACTGTCACACAATACAACCTAGAAGGATACATTACAATACAAAAAAGAAGGAACAATAATAATAATATACTATATACGTAGGAGTTTACGCGTCACATAGCTGTGTGTATTTAGGCGACTCAGCATAATATTATGCCTTCACATAATATAGCTTTATGATGAGCAGTGCTTCTAGTGAGATGAACACCGGTTCTAAGCTCACTCTCTCTTCAGCCACATAAGTCCTCTGCTGAACATAGACCTCACCCAAGGATCTCCACATCGACCTGTTAGAAGCGATATCCATCCAGCGACTTCCTGCAGCCATAAACATGTCATCCATCCACCTTATAGGCAGGCGTCCGACACTGCGATTGCCTGTAGGCACTACATATGAGTAAGTCTTCCTTGAATAACTCTCAAGAACCAAAATTCCAATACATTGTACTCGTAATTACACGTTGATGGATGATGCTGACTCTTCCAAGATAGTTCACCAAGGTTTGGGATTAGTAAGAAAGCAATACTAATACTGTAAATATTAAAAAGTCATATTGCTGTTAATTTACATTATCAACCCATTGTTTTGTACAATGCTGAAAACCTATTTTGGTTTATCAAAGAGTCAAATATTAAATAAAATGTAGAAGTTTATCAAATACTAAACCTAAAAACTTACTAATGCTCAAGGCGTCAACAAAATAAGCTGAGTAAAGTTAGTGGTTTTTACTAAATATCTTTCTATAGTATAGTGCGCCTGTGAGTGCGCCTGTGAGTGCGCCCGTTGCGTATTCGCGATTAATCTAGACTGCCAGTGTCATGTGAAATTGTATTGTACGAAATATTATTTATGTATGAAAGACAGAGTTTCACATTGAATTTGTCATGCCTTATAATTAATAATTTATAAGTACGCCAACCCTCAGTAACTTTAGTGCATCTACTGAATGAAGCAATGGCGACTCTAGTATGTTATAGCGCGAAACGTGTAATTTAATGCACGTGTAAAACGCGTATCTTGGAAACGATCGTCTAGAGATATGCAATAATTGTGCCGAAGATTGCCGAACGCATCGTGGGCCATCATCGGTGACAATGAGAAGCGCCATTATGTCTCAGGGTGGCGAGCACAGTGGAATGCCAAGCATTGCTTTGTAATTCATGGTGTTGTTTGGTTTTTGCTACTGTACATAGGCAGTCGTAACGCTTACCATCACGGCACGCTCGTCTCGCCATATATTGCAATAAAAAAAATTGTGTTTCAGAAATATAAGAAAAATAAGTACAACTGTTTGCCAAATATCGAAAATACGAATACTGTTTTCATAAAGAAGAGTTTCTCGAAATCAGACATTTATATGAAAAATATGTGAAGAATGTAATAAAGAGAATTCTGCGTTCAAACGAATAAATACTTGTATATGGGGTCAAAGACTTCATCGATCACTTTTATGAATGCTTTTATGTTGTCTACCAAATATCGAAACTTAAATATTCATTCCATTTCAAACTATGTTGATAGACTTCAGTCTTTTGTAATTACATTTATATATATTTATATAGACATGAAGTTATGAATCCATCTGATCTATGTATACTCAGATGTGAACTTTCTGTAAATAAAATCGATTGTCTAGAATGCAATTAAACACATTTGAAACAAATAAGTAAGATAGTTTAACTATAATAATAATAGCACTAATTAAAATATATAGATAAATTGTTGGTAGATAAGTTAAAGTTAATAAGTTACTTACGATGATTTGTCTAACTTTAAACATATGTAGTGAAACTTTACGATAATTATGAATTAGAGCGCTTGTCTTCTTGAGCGTCGATAAGTATTTTTAATGGTGAAAATTAAAAGTGATAGGAGGTGTGGGGAAGATTATTATCTTTCGGTCGGTGTCTGTACAAAATCTGTCAGTATTCTATAAGATAGAGGTGCTAGTTCGATTATGGTAATCCAATAATGGTGCAGACTGCAGTCACAACGAAGCTTTAGAAATTCCTGTGCACTGGAATGACAAAAATATATTCTTCATACTCATGTATAATAAAAGAAGCAAGTTCTTCAAATACTTTATCTATACTAATATTATAAAGAGGAATGCATTGTTTTTTGTTTGTTTGCATTGAATAGCCTTTGAAACTACTGGAGGGATTTGAAAGATTCTTAAGCTATTAGAATCCTGCATTGTCCCCGATGAATATAGGCGATACAATATTTTCAAAAAAGTGTATCAGCACGCGGCCTGAGCCGGCCCGGACCGCTAGTCTAGTAATATTTCTACAACTTTTTATTATGTCTTCACAAAAGCAGCCGTCAAATCTGCACTGCTTAATAATGGCTTATGTCTGAAATGAAACTGATAATGAAAATGATGGCGGCAGACGCTCCCTTGACACATGGTCATGGAGAAAATCTCGACAAGCTATACATGACACTTGTGGCACCCCATTCTTTTTTTTGACTAGACGAATGTTCTTAATCTCCTCTTTTGGTACCTCAGGAAGTTTGAAAAGGGTAAGCCGGCCACACTGGCCTTCAAATAAAAATTCAGCACACTCGCGGATTTGCGCTGTGCAGTACCCTAACAAATTCTACGTCCGCATACCGACCGACACGTGGAAACCCTATGTAACAGACCTATATGGCAACTTGAACTGAACACCCTGCTTTAAATCATACTATATGGTAACTGGCAACCCTGCATTCAATCATGCAAACCTATAAATTAATGTATATTTACAGGTGAGGAGCATCTCCTCAGCGACCAGATGAGCAGTTTTCGTTGGCATCGGAGCAAGAGAAGGCCACGAAAATTGCTCCACACGGCAGTCCCGCGCGCGCGTACATCGCATACCACAAACTCGGCGCCGGCATGGAGGCCCACACCGCCACGCCGCACGCCGACTGCGAGTGCGGCGTGCACCCCTCCATATTCTACCTGCTGGCCACGCTGCTGCTTACCAGGTGAGGAGTTGAACTAATGGAACTGACTGTAGACGTTCCGCAAACCAGTTGATTGATAGCTGGCTGTAGAGTTTGTAACTTATTGACTGATCTGACACGTTCCGCGGATCAGTTGATTGGTAGAATGGCTTTTAAATTTGTTGAAGCGTTCCGAAACGAAATTTTGTCTGAGCGGAGATCAAAACCGTGACCTCTTATTTCACAAACAGGCTCAATTGACTCCGCTACGAAAGCTGTGAAAATTAATAAGTACTAGTCCTATACACCGAAATAATAACTAACTAGATAAACTACGTAGAAGGAGACATAGTCGTCCCTTATCTATCACTTATCTTCCTGAAAAGTACATATTTTACCAATTTCCAACTGGAGCAATGTGGCTTTATCGCGGTATTAAAAAAAACTAGCAAATTTAAACTTGATATTGGCACTCGTACTTTGCACTGTTTTAAATTGGAGCTCTCCAACTATTTTCTTTTAAACGAACTAGTCTGCCAACATAAGTGTACTATATCTGATAGTACGCTGCTGTCCAAATACGCGATATCAATTAGGGCTTACGCTCGCCAAAATACAATGCGATACACTTGTGTGCATCTCTATAGCGGGTTTTATAGCTTTTGCGTTGTGTTCGGGATCACGTTCTCATTTTAACAGTTAATAATGTTTTAGTATTTAATGGGAATGTGGAAAATTCTTGCTGAAAACCAAAATTCAAGTTAACTGGGCTAAGATTTCAAGAAGTACTGGCTGAATATCATCAAAGATACGCGTATCACCAACACTACCCAGAGGGGCTGATGAAAGCATTGCTATGTAGAGTAGTTTTGTCCATTTGGAAAGTCCCTCTCCATCCATATAAAACTCACAAAGGTCGGGTTATCATATCAAATCGGGAGACCCTGCCCTTGCTGATTATCACCCCACATGATCGCACACAACACCATACAGCGATACATTTTAACCTACACCTTAAACACAGGAATTATAAAAAAAAGATACGCTTAAAAGCTAATGGTTTTTCCAAAACAAAATCACGAGCGCGAAGCGCGAGTGATTTTTCCTGAAAAACTTGACGACTTGATTTGTTTGCAGGGAACCTTGAGGGAAATGCCAGATAATTTTGAAGCTCGTGTGGTATTCGGGGGATTATTTTTCCGTCCCAAATTTTAATTTCAAACTCATTTTCATGCAAAATCTCCAATTTTCACAATTGAATTCAACCTGTCAGTTTGACGTGTGGTTAATTTGACTGGATCATGTTTTGTTTTTTATATATAGCAACTACCAGAGAAAATTTTCAAAAAATTATCAGTATAATACCATGTAGGTTGTACCACGTGACGTCGAATGGTGCAATTCTATTGGTCGATATTTGGGTCGGAAAAATAATCAGATGAATTTTAGTATGTTGACGTTTAAAGGAAATGATAAAATATTTGTATTTTTTGCAATTAAACATTGTAAATCATACGTAGTCCCCTCACTGGGCAAGCCTGTACCGAGGTGTCCCAAAACTTTGTCTTACATTATCACTGACTACACACAGGTACACAGTCTTGATCTTGATCTAAAAGACTTTACAGACTCGATAAATTAATTGCAGATCACACAACATAAAACATTTCTTTCTCATTTCACTGCTAAGATCGTAATAAACTACACCACTAAAGATGTCAATATAAATATAATTTTTTTAACAATCGTAAATACACAGACTACTTAGGCTAGGTCAATGAATGACTATAATGGAGAGTTGATTACCTCTGACTGGTCAATTGCCAATACTATTAACCGGACAGCCCTTTCTATTGTATGTTATAGTTTCGTTCAGTTATCATAATTGAACCAATATCGCCTACACATTGCCCCTCAAACATTTCCATTCTCTAAGGCCATTGTAGCGATTGCTCTTCCGGTATTAATGGGATTAATGATCTCATTATTATAGTTAGTTTGAAAAAATGTTATACCATTGTCAAAAAATAAGCTGAGAATAATATGAGCCATATGGTTATTTACAGATCTTTTATATTGAAAAAAGACTTCATCGATGAGGCACTTACATTTTACTTAGTTAATAAAAATCGCACCTTGAGTCGTATGCCTATGGAACTCATAATCTCTACAAGGCCAAGTCAGCGAAGTATATATAACTTTTAGTAATAAAACCCCACGCAGAAGAGTAACGATTGATCAAATTAAACTTTTCGTATTAAACCGTCAAAGACATCGACGATAAATGTCGGTGGCTTCGCTATCTGATATTGGCGATTTAATTGAAAAACTAGAGACGTTTTCTCTATCAATTGGTTTCTGTATAAAATCGCGTTTAATTGAGGCTTTCTTGTTGGTATAAATGTGTATATATGATAAATATTTTACTTTTTTATAAACATATAATTTAAATATATTATTTCCAGGAATTAATACTTTATTAATTTAAAAGTATTCATTTCAATGTAAACCCAAGAAACGTAAATTTTGACACATGTTTATATATACTCGTATACCTGCATATTTGCGCGTTTTCTGCATTTTTGTTTCTTTCGTGTGATCTCATTCTCTTAATTCTCTTGATTTTATTGATTGTTTAATTTATTAGTATATAATATAATCATTTCATGTTTTTTTCTTACAATTGTTACACTAATACCAATTTTTTATTTTAATTTAATTTGTTTTAATTTTATGTTTTATTTTTGTTTAGCCTTTGTTCTGCATCAGCCCATATACGTCCCACTGCAGGGCACGGGCCTACTCTACAATCGAGAGTACGATTGAGAGTGGTTAGGCCATATAGTCCACTACGCTGGCCTAGTGCGGGCTGGCCTTTGTTAACTTATTGTGATTATTTATAACTGGAGGAAACACGCTGATTGTTTTTTGAATGTCTGAATTTTATGTGTATTCCTTGTGCAAAATCCTTTTAATAAATACATGTTTTATTAAGTCATTGAGAAATAAATCACTATAGATATATAAGCAGTATAGTTCGGATACGATGTACCATGTATAACTGTTATCAGAAACTAAGAGATATTTCGATCTCACATCTCCCTTGAAACAAATACATTTCCCATAAACTTTGCCGCTGCGCTAGGGTAGTTGCGCGCTTTTTACCCGTCTAAACTTTCGGTATGGCCAACTTTTTTTCTGATCTAGATTCACAACAAGTAGTTTTTCATTTCAACATCAAGGTTTTGACCTAAAAGTCCTTCATATTTTAATGTATACGAGACAAAATTATATCACAATGTGCAGGACTGAGTGTGACAATCAATTGAATTTCCAAGCTCTCGTATAACAGACAGTGTCTTTCCGTCGCGTCACCAAGATATTCTTACACAATATGTAATATCGTACAAGCACCGCATTGCAGCAAGTAATAACAGTGATGAAGCCAGAATTCCCGACAGACTTGCCGACGAGCTGAGAACCACTTCTCCTAACAAAGTATTTTATTCAGTTACATTGAAATTCTCGTAACTTCGACTTACCGCTGTATCTGCTGGGAACGTTCGAAAATTTACATAATTTTTAATGGATTGAAAGTTTTCTTTTTATTTATAGTATTGAATTTTCTTTGTTTACTTTTTAATCGTTGTGGAATAATTAGGATCAACTGCGGTCGTTTGAAACGTTATAAAGATTGTAAGTTAGTGTGGCTTCATTTTATTTTCTACCTGTTAGGTGATAATTGGTTTTGGTTCCATAAGATGGTTATAAGATGTTCATAAGATGGTCTTTATCATACTATCATATTCTTTAATCTCTTGAACTTGACTTTGAATTAATGGACCAAATATTCCCCCGGTGAATGTGTCATTATAGATTTGATAAATACAACGTCTTTTATTACAAATTCGTAAATTACACAACCATTTATTAATATTATTATTGTTTAGCTATTCCTTAATTATTAACTTTAATTATGTAATTGTAAGCCAACGAATATCATACCGTATTCATAAACGGAAGACGGTTAAAATATTTTCTATGTCAACGCATAGAAAACGTTTTAAAAATAATCGGAAGCGACGCGACGGTGATATCTTCTCAGACGTATGTAATATTTCAAGAAACGAAATGCTTTATCTTGAATCGTTTACTTTTCTTCTCTCAACCCACGCTTGAGGTCATCGGTCCGATCTTTCAAATTCACGGTTCACATTCGCAAAAGGCATTTAAATACTTCATTTGACAGAGGAGGGTAAATAAGATTATCTGGATTGGAAAACTGATTTTAAATTAGAACGATAAACTTCACAGTCTTTTGATAAAACGAATTAAACGAGTCTTCAAATTGTGTACCCAATTTTGATTGTATTCACGTGCGACAATTTTACTCCTCTCCAACAATATCAGAGTGTATTAGCAGAGATAGGGGGCGAGACTATCCATACTTAGGGTAACATGTTGCCAAATACATGTAAAAACGGATATTTATATTTCGTAGAGATTGTATTTTGTTTTTGGTCCTTAGATGTTTGACAGTTTAGTATAGTAGTAAAATACGATAAGACAATTCATCATTCATGTTCATTCAATCACAAAATAAGGAATAAAATACATAATAATTTTCATACATATAATTCTACTTAACCCAGCGACATTCATAAATCGATGCGAATAACACAAAAGAGGAATTAATGCACGAAACATGACAATATTCATCTCAGCCGGGTTTAAGGACGTCGTGTCGGGTACAAATTGCCACTTGGCGCTCATCCTAGCGACGTCATAATTCATATTATTCAGCCCATTATATTCGCCAAACGACGCCAACTACAAATTATGTTTGTATATATTATAGCCTTTAACTCAAAAAGGACAGGATTACCAGCAAATTTTCGGGGTCGAATATTTTACGCTCAAGATTAAAAATATACTTAGGCCAACTTGAGTCATTCACCTTATATTGTTTGGTAGTTAAATCAATTAGTCATCCCAGTAAACTGATTTGCCATAAACATATTATTGGACTTGTCTTACTAAAAATACTGCACTTATGTCATTTACACTGCCTCGGACTTGGAAACCGTACCCAAGATCTCACGAATCCTGACTCAGCCTTTTTGACAGGTATTTATTCTATAACGTTCGCCGTAATATGTGGTATCATTCCACGGGAATACATCGTTTACATAAACTCTGCAACGATAGCAAAATACCGAGAAAAATACTTTTTGACGACTGCACAGATTTGTGAAAATATTTAGTCTTTTTATATCCGTTTACGAAACATTATGGATTTATATATCGAACAAATACAAGTATATATTATTGAAAATACATGTATCGATTATTTATCTTCAGCAAGTTCCTTAACCTAAATCGTAATGAACGTAGACCACTCTAAATGTTACCAAAGTGACGTTATAAACAAAGATTTTCACGTCACGTAAGCGTTAAGCATCCCACGACCTCTATCAGGTCATCTAAAACTTAATAATACTTCTTATTTATAAAGAACAAACTTCTATAAAAAATACGTCATAACTTCAAACATAAACTCTCAGTTCACTGGAACTCCGTACAATATCACTCAACTTGAGAGGTTTTTATTTCAAGAGGTTACGAGTAGAAGGAAAACAACGCCACAAGCTTAAAGATCCAGCCACTACGCTTTTACAAGATTGCACACACATATTATGATTAATAATACCTCACTTTATCCTGTATAACTTTAATACTCACAAAACATAAGCATAAGTAACTGAGTTTCTAGAGAAAGCAAGCAAGTAAGCACAAAGTTATACTCGTAGTATAGATCGTCTATGATTTTCTGGCGTCCCCATGCGATTTCGTCATCATTATCATCATCAGCCTATTCTCTTGTCCGCTGCTGGACATAGGCCTTGTCCAAATTTCGCATTTCGCCCTGGTTTCGTCATGCTGTTACCAAAATATTAGGATCAGTTTTTCTCTCGGAGCATTTCATTATATTGAACACGTTAATACAATTAGATTATGATAATAAATGCTTGTTATTTATAATATTAAAACATACCTCAAATAATCCTTTAAATTTCGCCACGCGCCTTTAGAAGATAGGTGACTTATAATTACTTTGACAACCTCCGTAGTGCAGTTGGTTACACGCTGGCTATGAAGCTAAAGATAGCGGGTTTAATTCCGGCACCGAAACAAAATATTTCAGTGACCCCACAAGTACCTATTTGTTAGGATGTGGATGTTCAGAAGACCGAAAAGTCTCTTGTAGTTTCTAAAACCCATAACACATCACACAGGTCTTGATTAATCTCAATATGAGGTTAGGGCTATGTACCTATTTTATTGACTACAGATATACACACACGTTGTTTTTCTCCTTCCTTTCCTTTTTCACCCTTCTCTATCCGAGGGTTCCTTTCAACAGTTAATACCAAAATAGACTAATTAATCTCTCGAACTTCTATGCGTTCTGCCATAGTCTTTCATGAAAAGACTGAGATTGCTATCGAATGGACTCCCCAGAACATGTTTTGTAGCAATCCTGCCACCAGTTCTCCTGATATACAACGTGACATGCCCAGTCCCATAGCGTGTATATCCTTTTTTTATTGCTTTAAATGGTGAGACGAGCATTCCATACGCCTAAGGATAAGCGTATCAACCCCTATGGACAATAGCAAAACAATAGTATCAATTACAAAGCAATGCTTGGCATTCCACTACGCTCGCCATTCTGAGACATAAGATGTCAAATCTGAATATGTCCAGTAGTTACTCTGGTTACAACGTCCTTCAAAACGATGACATTTATAACATCACAAACAAAATCGACGCGCTTATTTGCGAAATTTTTAGTTGCATTAGGTCTGTAGTCACTAAAACTACCACACGGTTTCGTTTTCGGTAACAGTCTGGATATACCCTGTATAAAAAAATAATATACAAAAGACACATAAACTAAGGTACCAGACAGTGAACTAACCGAGCATCCCTATAATACACCACTCGTAAACACAAGCTAAGAGCTACCGTACTTTATCGCCCTTTTCCTGCCCTTACACAGAATGTAATGAGGCAGAGGTATGTAAGTGATTTTTTATTATTCTGTCTGATGTGAATGGTGTATTTTCGTCGTATTTTATATGAATATGTTAAACTAACTACACTTATAGATTATATTTCTAGTGCAACATAGAGTCCAACTAATAGGGATCTGTATCAGCCCGTATACGCCCCTCTGCAGGGCACGGGTCTCCCCCACAATCAAGAGTACGATTGAGAGTGGTTAGGCCAAATATGGCCACACACTAAAACGATGGACTATAGTAATACTCCATGGTTATAGTGTGTGGTGATTGACCATCAATACACATACGTGTCACTCGTGCGTTGCCGACCATACAAGAACCTTTTAACTCCTCAAAAATACAAAAGTAAATAAAAAGGTTATTGCATTTAGTATTCAACAACCTGCGGTACACATAATCATTTACATAACTAACAGTGTAAGCTGGAAAGCGTTGCGCCCCTCGTAAAATAACGCGGAGAAAAATGGCCAGACGCCAAAACGCTGCCCTAATGTTGCCACAGCCCTCTTTATATTTCCAGAATCTTTCGTTATCCATAGAACCACGCAACTATACAATGCTGAAAATGACAACTTACAAATAATTTTACCATTGAAAAAGTGTTAAGTAAACAGAAAATTAAAATAAATAAATACATCAAAAAGCCATACACATAGTTCTGACACCAAACTACGATCAAGTCTTGTGTGAGATGTGCGGGCATGAGAAACTACAAGACTTTTCAGTCTCACAGACACTAAAAACCGAAATATATATTTGCGTAATGATAAGAATCGATATATATTATTATATTTATAATGACGTAGGTAGGTATAAAAAAGTAGGTTATCCCTCTGCATACACTTAAAATATTCGTGTTCATTTTATTTGCGAGCATCGCACATGGTAAGTATAAGCTCAACATATTGAACTATGGAAGTTATGTCACTTACCAGGCATAATTGTGTTTATCTGTTTTTGATCACACATAATTGTGTAGTACATTTTAGCCAAAGTAACAACTGGACGTAAAAAGACTTAACATCTTAGGATATCAAGCGTAATGAAATTTGCATCGCTTTGTAATTCATGGTGTTGTTTGATTTTCCTACTGTCCATGAGCGGTCGTATCAGTTATCCATGAGACGAAAGGCATGCTCGTCTGGCCATTAATTGCTATAAAAAATGTATACATCTGGAACGTCTACATTTACATTTACAGATTGCAATTACTTTACAATTTACATCTTAGCAAAATATCTCAAAACTTTAAAAAGATGACTTACTAACATAGTATTTACGCGAGTCATAAACCTAGCTCTGTTCCATACGGCATAATAATATTCTTCAAAACGTGACGAAATTTTAAACCTGAAGTAAAGAAGCCAAATAAAAGCAATGTACCTTACGCTATAATATTACGGAGCTATCTCAGAATATTGGATAAACGCTGAAGGTTTTTATGAGCCTTCCAAAGATAAGAAAAGGCGCGTTTATAAAACGTGTTTTTGTGTTCGACTTTTTATGACACCTTTTACAAATGTATAAGCAGAGTTGCAAGTCAAACAGTCATTTTCTTTATAAATACACCTTTGAAAAAATGTATGACGATTTATCAAATCCGACAATTTAAACTAATTCCTGGCTTCTTTCAATTCTTTATCACACTTTGTAAATTATTTAATTCTAAGTAATGATTAGAATAATTTATTACATTATTTATAAATAATAATCACCCAACAACATATCTAAAGCACAAAATGCCATGACTTTTAAAATGCCCCTTTTCACCCAGTTACACAATTAGTTTCCACATCACAACTAAAATGAATAAATCCACAAGGCAAAGGGCTCGTTAATGCCACAAGGGCTGACACAATCCCTCAGCCCTTTGTTTACAATCACCACTTCCCACGTTTTCTGTTGACGTCCAAAGTAAATTAATGTTTACACGGTGAACGCATGTAGAATACCCTGAATTCGCCGCGGGGTCAACACAAAAGTGTAAATAGAATGTCGTAAAAGACACCGTGTCAACACGACTAGTAATACAAAAAGTTTTTATTAAATCTACCACGCGGTGCAAATGTTTTGATTGTCAAATTTTTGGTCCTTCGAGCCGGATTAAAGGAGAACGCCTATTTTAATACGAAACTTAGTATCTATGCGAATATTTTTGTACCTTGACATTTGTTTTTATGAAGGGAAAATATATTTTTTCAATAAATATAAACATAATTGCGACCCAAGCCCGGAGTTCCTAAAGAAATGAACTTGAAATACAATAAAAAAAACTGTCTTCGACTCTGTGAACAGAATGTAAAATATAATGATATCTTCTTTATTTTATAAAAATATATCGCCCGGGATAAAACAGGCAAACGTTTAAGAACAATCATAAAAAATGCTTTAATGATTTTTAAGCTGTATCGGTATCGGATCAACGATATTTTTAACGATACTATGAATAGGCGTTCTCCTTTAAAGCTAAATATGCGACAACTATAACAGAAATTCTGTTGACTTTAATGCTTTATATCCTGACTAAAGATATACACAGATATACATTTAGACATATATTCATTAATCGAATCGGGACAACGGAAATCGGGTCAATTGTCACCAAACATTATTACCCTATATTGATGTTCTCTGCGGTCGCAAAATCGTCTGTGGTATTATGCCAATTACAATGCTGTATTTTCTTCCACAACCCAGTTTCTGGTTTATCATTTGTTGACTCTCAATTTGTTTATTTATTCTTCGTTTGTACAAATACTGATTACTTTTCAATCTGTTGTAGACTCAAGTCAATCTATACTAATATTATAAAGCTGCAGAGTTTGTTTGTTTGTTTGTTTGAACGCGCTAATCTCTGGAACTACTGGTCCGATTTGAATTATTCTTTCAGCATTGGGTAGTCCATTTATCGAGGAAGGCTATATATCATTACGCTATGACCTATAGGAGGAAAGCAGTAGTGATATTTCTAGCAAATACGAGGTTTGTTCGTTTAACGTGGTCCGATTGGTCGATATTCTAAACTGATAGTCAGAATTAAACATTTTGACCGCCATTTTAAAACGTGTATGTACCCGGGCGGAGCCGGGCCCGACCGCTAGTTCTTAATAAATCTCTGTAGTTTTCATTATTATTGATGCTGTTCGTTTGTAATTTATCTAATATTCCAATAATAATATTTTTTATGGCGAAATGAGCATTCCATTCGCCTGATGAAAAGCGATACGACTGCTCATGAACAGTAACAAAACGAAACAGTACCTTGAAGTACAAAGCAATGCTTGTGGCATTCCACTGCGCCATCCTGAGATATTAGATGCTAAGTCTCAATATGTCCAGTAGTTATTCTGACTACAATGTCCTTCAAACCGAAACACAACAGTGCATTTACACTGCTGTTTGACGGGAGAAATAGACATTGCGGTGGTACCTACCCAGGCGGCCTCTCACATACAAGAGACCTACCACCAGTTTCTCGCAATACGTCCACATATCCATCAAAATAATATCCCCAAAAGAATATACAGTAGAACTCCAATTATCCGAATTAATGGGGACCGGGACCCATTCGGATAATCAAATATTCGGATAATCGGATTTTTTAACAAAAATTGCCATTGGAGAGAATAAAAGCTACGTTTTGATATTGCACTATTTTTTTATTGAATTAAATGAAAGAAACATGAAATTTTCACATGTTTTAAATATAAATAAAATGTACTTATGTACAAGTTTAGAAATAAAAATCATTGTTTTTTAAACGTCTCCGTTAATGTAAGCTGTTTTGCGGTCTTCAACCGTTTTCGGGCAGCCAGGTCACGCATTCGCTTAACGGTGAGCAGTTGCAAGTGGTCACACTCGGGCTGACGCTCCATCCACTTCAAAGCAGTCTCTTTTTTTGGACATTTTTTTGTGATTCGGATAATCGGCGATTCGGATAGTCGGAGTTCGGATAATTGGAGTTCTACTGTAGTAACTACGGCCGCATTTCAAACCCGAAGTGAAAATATTTCAACTAAAACCGTTTGCAACGTAAAGGAACAATATTTTCATATTGGCTTTTAACTATGTTACCGCCGCGCCGCTAAAAGCTTCGAGCCGCAAGTCTGCGTTTTTAATTGCCGTCGACGGAATTGTTTTTCGTGGAAAAATACTCTCAGTATAAAAATATTGACGTGTAACTTGGTTACAAAAAAATCTTGTAGAAATTAATCGTAAACTTTTCATTAAGTAAGACACGTAAAACCAAATATTGTAAGTATTGTTTTTATCCATAGTTGAAAATGAATGCAAATTGTCTTTTTCTTTTGTCTGTCTTTGTTAGACTACTGACTAGACATAAGTCCTTTAGAAAATTAACTGATAATTGCATTAAATATAAGTCGTTTTAAGCATGGTAAATGGTATTAGCTTAAGATAAAGCCCGCCATTACCTACCTTACATTTACCTGCCTTTTTAGCTAAAACGTGACTGGTTTCAACGCCATATGGACAAAAATTTATATGGCTTAAAGGTATTTTTTCCGGGCCTGGCTGTTTGTAATGTCTTAAGTTTGCAAAAAAATGTTTTCGTTCAGTTTGAAAAACAAAAAAAACATAGTAACATATAACATATAATAAAATGAAACAAAAAAAAAGAAGGTATGATGACGGCCAAATGGCGGCATTATCCCTTAATGCAATGTCTAACGGCCGGTTTCTGTAATCTATCTATCTTTAACAAAAGATTTCTCTCAAAATTTCGATTCCTTTTATGCTGCAGTAAAGAAATATAGAAATATTTAGTTATGGTGAATTGATTTATACATATCTAGGCAAAATAATTATATATGTATATTTTTGTTTATTGAAGCATACAGTTGTATCGTCGTAATAATGGTAGCCATTTTAACCTCTTGTTAAAGAGAGATAGGATATAGAGAAAGGCCGTTAGAGATGGGATAGATTTAAAAGAAGGAGAAAGATAATTTAGTTCCCATTCCTTTTCAAATAAATGGTTTAAGTAAGTCAGAAATTATTTGAGTGTATCATCTGAAAACTTTTCATACACTCGACCCCGTTACTACGGTTTTAACTCTTGACCCAATTCGATTTTATATAAAATGTTTACCAAAATATTTCACCTGAAGTAGGTATTCACAAATTCTTTATACGAAGTTTGAGTTTTTGAAAACCGTACGTAGCCAATTTTTAGGAGCTATTGGCGTAGGAGTAAAGCAATTGGCTTTCAACGGAATTTGTGGACACCGTTCCCTTACGGACAAACATTTGTATGTTATACCTACATGACGTGCCATGCTAAACACAAAACAGCCAATTGAATTCATGTTTCAAATATATTTATCGATACAAAATAAATCATATCTATATTCATACAAATATTTTGTTCAAAATAAAAGAAAAAATAGAGTCAACAATAATATTAATTAAATAAAAGACAATTATTTTTCTTTCTCAAGACGAGCTTTGGTAATATTTATGGATCGCACAAACATTATGTATTTCCATGTTTGGAGATCTCTCGTTTTCGTTCGTTCATTTGTTTTATAGCCAATCTGTGAACTATTATGACTACGCCACGTAGGCAGTACTTTGTCAAATATTTTTGGACAATAATACTACAATGAACTTATTAGAAAATAAACACTCTTCAGTCTTGCCTTCATCGCCGTAAGACCTTCGCACAAAACAATACAAAGAAGCGCGTTGCCACGCCTGTAGAATCAACATAATGTGTCAGTCACACAAACAGAACAGCCTTGTGTAAACACGATCGTGTGGTGCTACCATTAGCATGTTCTTTTTTAAAACACATTAGCCAAGACCTCTTGCTGTTTTCGAGAATATATTTCAACAACAATATACTGTATGTATTTTCGCATAATGTATATGGGAAATAAATTACAGTTCAAATTCCCGTGATCAAAACGGATAAATAATAATAAGTGATTTTATATTTAAAAGCACTAATCTCTCTCGTAACAAAACGTGTTAGAAATTAATTTTGCGTCGCTTCAGAAGCCCTTACTTTCATTTTACTGTAAGCAAAAACGACTTCAAAGAACATTATAATATATTCACAATTACATAGCTTCTAGTTAGGGAGCAGGATACTCATACTTTAAAAAGAAACCTCGAACTCCTTTTAGAAAAACGAGCATATTACAGTATCGAAGATTTTTTAAATGATAAATTTTAGCAAACAATTGTAATTAATATTGAAATAAGTATAATTTTGATTTTTTTTTAATAGTTTAAGCATAATAAGAAGGTAAATTTGATGATAGCATTATGATATATTATTTGTTTATTAAGTCTTAAATAAGATATTTTTTTTAATTTTAAGTTATATAGTTATAAGTTTTAAATATTTGTACGCCATTAAGGCCAAACATGATAGATCTGCTTTTTTATATTTGAACACCTTGCATGCTCTGTATGTATACTCATGTTTGACAAATAAAGATTTTGATTTGATTTGATTTGATTAGTAGACGTTAAAAACAAAGACATAACTCATCTCACTGCAATATCAAGAAGCCGGGTTGTAAAATAAAAAGTGATGGAAGAAAGCGGGCCGCATGCCGAAGAAATAGTGCGATGAAAAATTCAATTCAGTGTGATTAATTGTACTTCAACGAAGAGGAACTTTATGTAGTATAAAGGTATAGTAATATCTAACTGTTTAGTAAATGGTTAGAAGGTTATTCTGTCGATTAATTTAATAATTTCGTATAGTTTATTTGTTTTGTTATTTATCAACTTTCGTTTTTTAACATTATAGCGTAGCGTTGTTAGTAAAATTTAACTTTAAATTCATATTTTATACTCTATTTTATTACACTTTGCACTTGGTATTTTTTCATTGTAATGTTTTAACTTTGATTGAATTTATAGGCACGAAAATACATGACGTACATTTAATTCTAATGGTATTTCGCTGAGGTAAACAACTTTGTCGAAACATTCTTGATAAATGATTCAATTTATGAAACAGAACTCAGATTATACGTTTTCTAATAGTGGCTGGTGGAACTAAATAACATCTAGTTTTTTACGAAATCGATTTAAAAAATTAACAAAATTTATGCACGTAAAAAATAACTACGCCATGAATGGCTTAACTTGAACTTGTATTAATTTCTCACAGATATTGCTGGTGTCATTTTTGTGCGGACAAATGTTGATACTGACATTGCCAGGAGGGTAACTGGAGCGTGTCGGGCCTGGCGAAATGCCAGAGGTCCTCTAGCTCTCGAGCCGTATTGCAGTTTACAGTATGAACCGTATAATTTACTAAAACTACCCAATGGGCAATTCAATTTAGGTTTCCATTCCTTTAGAAGTTAAACTAAATGAAACATAAATGTTTAAGTATTAGATTAGCATATAAAAGCAAAAAGTGACGATATATTCCTCCCACCAAACATCAGTGTAAAAGCACTATTGTATTCCGGTTTGAAGGACATTATAGCCAGAGTAACTACTGGGCATATTGAAACTAAAAATCGTATGTTTCAGGATGCCGAGCGCAGTAGAATGCCAAGCATTGCTTGGTAATTCATAGCGTTGTGTAGTTTTGTTGAGCAGTCTTATTGCTTATCATCAGGTGAATGGCATGCTCGTCTCGCCATTCATTACAATAAAAAATAAAAAATATAATACATAGTGCGAAGGAAACTGCTTATATGCCCAAAGTGAATTGAATACCTCGGGTTTGTAAATGCTTGAGCTATATTGAAGTAAATCTCGACTAGTCTACGAAAGTGTCAACATAAATCACTCTGTCGTTCAGGATTCAGACATCAAGCATCAGACTTGTGACATGATATACTCGTATTTGTGAGTGCACAAGTCATCCAAATACTAATAGCGGCACTTATTTATAAAAATATATAAATACACCCACAGTCACTTACATAGTCCTGACCCCACGTTAAGATCAATTAAGTCTTGTGTCGTGGGTATCAGAACCTACGAGAGACTTTTTATTCTCACAAATACCCAGACACGAAACAAATACCTGTGGTTCACACAAATATTTGTTTCGGTGCGGGGATCGAACCCGCGGCCTCTCGTTCCACAGCCGGCGTCTAACCAACTGCGACACGGAGGTTCTCTATTACCTTCAATGCGCCTACCGTGTAGTTAAAATTGGAATGTGAAAGTTCTTAATGGTGATGATGCTTAACCGAAATAGACAAAACAATGGAAACGATGGAAAAATATACTTCTAAGAAGGGTTTTCTCTGGCTAAGAATGAAACGACACGACGCGACGTTTCGATCAATAGCGATATTGTTCGGAATTGTTTCCTCTGAAGTCTTTATTTGAAAGAATAAATATTTAATTGCTAAAAGAAAAATGAAATTAATTGCTAAAAGAAATTTAGAGAAACAAGGAATAGCGTTCGATACTAAAACACAATAGGCCAGCGTGGTGGACTATATGGCCTTACCAATCGTACTGTCGATTGTAGAGTAGGCCCGTGCCCTGCAGTGGGACGTATAAGGGCTGATACAGATACAGACTAAAATGCAACTTTACACTATTATATTGAAAAAAAGAAGAATGTTTATAAGACATTCTCTACTAGTACTTAAATGCCAAAGGTAGTCGTTTTTGTTGATGGCTGACTCCATCTTTGCTATACGTGCTAAAACTTTGATACTCCCCACACGTATTGGCAAAAACTTCAAATTTTATTTACTTTGACGACCTTTTTACCTGGAAATACGTGCCTCCTGTCTTTGTTACGTAAAACCTATAGGTTATCTTGTAAGGTAAGCAGATCTTTTGTGTGGTTGCTCAGCGATTTTACTAGTTGGATTATTGATTTTTGTGTTGGCTTTGCAATGCTGGCTATATTGTGCGTACTTATTCTTTTATATATTCCGCGACAGAAGATATCGGGAGTTTGCAGTGATTATATGCTTGTTTTTGGCAGCTTCTATGACTGTCAAATGAGAGCCCGCGGGTTCGATCCCTGCACCGAGACAAATATTTATGAGGCTTACAAGTATTTGTCTCGGGTCTGGGTGTTTGTGAGACCAAAAAGTCTCGCGTAGTTTCTGATATTCGCGACAGAAGACCTAATTGATGTTAATGTAGGGTCAGGACTATGTATGTGCCTGTTAGTATATTATTAAATACCATTGCATATTTGAATACCGCAGACATGTTTCATAGAATTCCAATTATGTTACCTCGACCGCAAGTGCGATAGGAATGTTGTTACATGTACACACAGGTTTAATATTACATGTGTGTGTAGACATCTAAATATGGAGTAATTTCGCAATCACATTAACTAATTTTGGTTGTGAATTTGCCTCAATATTTTCAGAGCTATGTGAAGGTACCAATTGCTTTACCACTTAGTGGGCGATTTCATAGTATTTTTGAATTGCACAGAGAAACCCGTTGTAAGTCTATGAGCTACTATGCAACATGGTAGAAAAGTCATAAAGCAGGTCGTTGTAGAAACCCTTAGAAGAGGTCATCTTCAGCTGTGGACTTTCTGAGGCTGAAAAAGTAGAAGAAATATATTTGAATACATTGTTTTGATGCAAACACTTTATATAATTTCATTATTACAACAAATATATGGTATATCAAGACTGCGTCTAACAACGAAGCCGGGAGGTAGTTTTAGTGACTACATACACAATGTAACTAAAAATTTCGTAAAGAGACATTTTTATTGTGGTTCTTAAATATCTTCGTTTTGGATAGTAAATCCATAATTTTTGCTGACATAATAATTAAAGCCCTGGCATACCATAGCGTCTTTAATAATAAAAGGGTGTACATTACTGTTTTAGGAAAAACTATGTATTTATCATTCAAATACTATGAAAGAAAAAAACTGTCGCGTCGTTTTGCGAAATTTTTATTCGCATTTTTTTTGAAGTCACTAAAACTACCACCTAGCTTCATTTACAGGCGCAGTCTAGATTTACCCTGTATACTACATGTAGTATGTATCACGTTTGTATACAAATGTGTCTGTATGTATTACTAATTTAATAATTAAGTCATGAATACCCTACTTAAAGCGTAGGTAGTATTCATAGAACTGATTAGCCGGCGAAGTCGAATTAGCATGTTCACAAATGGCTTAACTAAGTCGACGGGAACTAATTACTTAACAGCGCCAACACAACTCGCGCGTGTTAATGTTAAGAATACATTGCGAATAGTTACATGGCTTGTACAACCAACTTTGCCTATAAATACTGGTGACGCGGTAAATAAAGTACACTTGTGGACCGAATGCAGTAGTATGTTGTAAATTATGTATGGCCAGGAACACTACGTTGAGTGCCAAAATTTGAATGAAAATCATAGAAAATAAAATTATTAACCCACATTAAGAAGAATAAGAAAACAATACAGTATACTGTAAATAATCTATTTAATGCTAGTTTTACTCAGCTACACTACTACAAACATGAATAATATAATAAATACTAAATGTGCACAAAACAAGGCAGAAGTTCGGTAATAAAGCCCCCTATTCAGGTGTATGCTGCAATACAGCTAGACTTCACTGCAGCGCTGGTTTTCAATTAGGAGTCTGTGCAATGGCCAGATGCTATGTCTAATTACAAAATAATGATTTCAAGAAATATATTAGAAACGCTCTGAATTTTGAAAACAAGTCGGAATAGGGATTGTCATGTTTTATATTTTTTATGGCTATTTATGGTGAGACAGTAACATCGTGAATCAATAGCAATGCTTAGCACTCCACTGTGCTTACCATCCTGAGACATAGGATGTTGAGTCCCAAAACGTCTAGTAGTTATTCTGGCTGCAATGTCCTTCAAACCCGAACAGTGCATTTACGCTGCTGTTTGAGGGGAGAAATAGGCATTAAAATTTATGTAATGTGTTTATTAAAGTATATTGATCCCAATAGGCCAGTGTTATTGTGTCGATCGGTAAGAGATAAATATTCGTCGCTGCTGGATTTTCTTTAAGAATAGCATTGCTCGTAACCAGTAGGAGCACCGAAGTCATAATGCAGAGCCAGTAAAAAAAAATCAAAATATATTTAGATAAGCTTATTAATTAAGTTTGTTGTCAAAATATTTATGTTTATTTATATTTCAATATCTTTATGTATGTATGTTATGTAGATACACAAATATGTACTTATATAAATAATATTATTTATTTGAGCTTTTGTTTTTATTTTTATTATGCACTGCTCTATCTTTCCGATTCTCATAAATCCATCCAATGTCGTCTGATCTAGATTGCCTTAGTGCGATAAGACCGCCAATTGTACTTTGTTGTCATAATATTATATCTGTATAGTTTTATGTTTATTGTGCACAATAAATAAAAAAGCGAATTCCTTTGTACCATTCTTAGTCTATATACTCCACTACTCTGTTTAGAAGAGAGAATATCCACATCTTTAAGACATATTGTTATTCGAAGGTCAACCTTGATACTTATTGAATACGAGCAAGATTATATATTAAAGATATACTTAACCCATGAATAGATGCACTGGGCGATTCGCTATCAGCGCACGATGAGATACAGATGCTTTATGTGAGACTTTCAGTCTTTTAATCCATAATATTTATTATTAGAAATTATTTTCACGGAAAAATATTTATGGCTATAAACTTATATCTCGGAGCAAAGATCAAACCCGCGCCATTTCTTTTTGTAGCCGAGTTCGAGTTATTACATTGAATTAGAACCCCCATCCTTTATCGAAAAATGCTAATTACCCGTTGGCCTAATTAGTCGTAATTACCAAAAACAGAATATATCCTATAAGCTTACGCTAGGTACTTCTCATATCCAACACCAATTAAAACAAGATTACCTTTCTTATCAACCTTTCAAATAGCATATAATATCATTCTTAAAAAATAATCACATCTGCCACTCTTCTTATCTTAAGTTTTATCGTATCCATTCAAAAAACTAGAAATATTCTAGCATTAATAATATAATTTTACCTGGAAACAATTTGAATTAAAATATTATAGTAATTACATAACTATACCATGTTAGTGTTTCGTTTAATAGTAACAATTCCTTCTCAAGAAAAATAATTTTACTACCAAACTTTTTAAAACACAACGCACTTTATGTAGGCTATTCTTACATAACCTTTATTCCAGTCTTTATTCAAAATTAACGCTCTGAAGCATAAATAAAAACGCAGTAAAATTTAGATTTTTCGTAGCCAAGTAAACTATTTTTAGGTCACTCGGAGTAATCTTTGCAAGGAACAAAGTGCCTTTACGTGTTCCACTCTTTGCGCTTTCGATGTATTATTTAATTTTATTATCCAAAATTGCTTCAGTAAAGCGAAACGGAGCGGAATCCGTTCTCGCAAATACTGAAACGTAAAATATATTCAGCATTTTATTACTGCGGAAATATTAAGTAAGTGTTTTGAAGCGCAAGCCTTTTTAATGCAGAATATTAAAGCCTCTACTCTCAACAGATGGAATATTAAAATATAATTTGTTTGAGCATTTCGTTTCGAAAGCTTAATTTGACTGCATATGACAAGCAAAATGCTTTTGCAGCTTGAATATAAATCATTTTACTTAAACTAGCACAAGTGTGAGACGACGGCAGGTTTGGATTACTGGAAGTAAAGTTAGGGCTTTTGCTAATCAATTAATATGGATTAAAAACGACTACGAAAGAAGTGTACGGGTATCCGATCTTCGCATAATATTTGTGGCATCTATAATAATTATTTCTATTTTGTTCAGGCGAGACTTTTAAATTGAAATATCGTGTAATATGACATTTGAAGTGTATAGTCGTGACTATGCATGTAGGATATTGATCCCTGTAGCGTAGTATTGTACTGTACTGTATTTAATAATGGCAACAGTCAAGAAAAACCGCAAAAAATCCTTCTAGTCTGAATAAATAGTACGAATTCTGAGCCTGCGCTGAGATTTAACAATTGTAAATTCGTCTCTTTGAGGCGCACTATTACGTTAACAAAGGAAATGGCATTTTAACTCAAACCCGTGTTTTAATTAAACTCTCAGTATACATTCACACCGTGAATGTCAGGCAAGCTGTTAGATATATCTTAGCAAGAATATATTGAACTCATTCGGGCGAAGCTGAGACACATTCGGTGTGAAGATTGGCACTTTAGTTGTAGTTTACCCTCACACGTCACTATTTTATATTGGCACTATAATAAAGAATAATATGTATGCATAAGTTTTACGAAAAGTACGAAGCCTGTTACTGTTTCTAGTGCCCATGACACATTTTATCTTAGTATGTGATCAAAATTATAAAGGCCTTATACACGGCTGTTTTAAAACATATATAGTTTTTATTAAAATTTTACGAATTTTTTATCTTCTTCACTCCAGCTTAATTCAAAAGTTTTTCGAAAGGGACAAAACATTCAATTACTGAAAAAGGTTTAAAATCTGTCCATGAGTAATGACTTAAGACTTAAGACTCTTAGATGTATTTATTTCCAGCGTATTTCCTAGACTACCTAGGTATTACACGACAAATACTCACTTGAACACACACTAACAGCTTATTCAATACTAGACGAGCGGGCACCGACCTCCCATTGCGTGGGCTCAAATCCTAGATGGAGTGTGACCTCATTCACAACTAATGTAAGCCTGTGTACGTCACACCACATTAAATTGACGGCCCAATTATTATGGAATCCGGTTCGTAATTCGAATCAGAGGTTACTATAAATATGGAGTAAGCTGGCTGATAAACTAATAAACAGAATGAATCAACAAAAAAGGCTTAATATAACGTCAGTCCAAATTTTGCGAAATTTGGAAGTACAAATATAAAATATATATATTTAACGCAATGTTTGATACATGTTTTTACAATATAAACAAGTATTTATACTCTTAATATAATTATATTATCATCTCCAATTTAATAAAATATTGAGGAAGAAAAGCTGTATTTAATACTTTGACAACAGCATGACAACAATGCATTTAGACGCCAAAACATCGTAGACGATATTTAATTGTACTTTGATATCAAAAATAAAAGAAGAAAAGTAATTTTTAAAACACAGCTCTTTCACAAATTCCGATCACTTGTAACTTATGTGCGATTTTGCAAATCGGAAACTCAATCAAAGTTTTTCACGACTTGGGAATCAAACTCAGAGTTCTCAATCCATATAAGTACCGTACAAACATTTATATTTATAAAAAAATGGTTGCCTGTAAAGTTGGTTTTACGGGCGAAGATTTTACGTGACAACGTCTTTTTCTCGGTAGAATATTTATTGATATGAATATAATTAAATTAATCACTCAACTATAATTAGATCATAGTTGAGTGGGAGAGAGACGCAAGGCATTCGGCGGGCCTCTCTCTCGTTCGGTGACTCATCGTAACGTTACCGGGCGTTACACTTTTTCATAAGTGACTCCCAGCCGCAACCTAATTTAAGACGTTGTCACGTCAAAAAGTATATGACTTTACGGTGTGTCCAAAAGTCATCCTGAATTTAAGTATATTTTCCCTTGCCTTTGTAATTTTAACGTTGTAACCCTGTGGAACTTATGAGCTGGGTTAAATAACTCTTTCCCGTCCCTATTTCTCGTATTTCGAAGTAAACACAGTTTACGCAGGGTTGGCACTTGACAGGCTAGAAAATATAACATTAATATGTTACAACTTTTGTGTGACGGGTATAACCAAGGGTAAGAAATACAGCTCTTGACAATACGATCAAGATAATAGTTTTTTGCTCGTTCTTTTCTGACGAAAACAGCCTTGTGAACCGGATGGTAGTGGAAAAAAGTAACTGAATCTAAACAATGTATGACAGCATGGAATCAATAAATATTTTCATTTCATTTCAATAAAATCCTAGTGAAAATTTAAGAATAGTAAATGCAATTTACTGATGAATATAATATTTAATACTATCAAGTAAAATGTTATTGAACAAACCTTTTCTGTGAAAGTGATCCGTTAGCAATAACTAATCATCCCTCTGTGGATCTCCAATTCTTTACTCCAATCCTTCGCTTAGAATTTTCGTTCATTACTATTCTATTATCACTAACTTAAATTCTCACACCTCTGATTATAACCTGAAGCCCTGAAACGTTAACTCAACAATTTTACAATGTTAATTAAAATCCATTCTAGTCAACCCTATTCCGCTATTTCGTATACGGGTCACGAAAGCCGCAAAGATTTAGCGAAGGTTTATTAGTTGGGCGCACGATGGGCGTTCATCAAAATGGGCGGCTGTTTGGTTACAAGATATTACTTCAGCGGTGTCCTTTGTCTTGGTTATAAATGTCACTAACATTCAGGTCGCTGTAATCTGCCTTATCTCTGATTCATGAAATTTCATGAATATATCGAAATTTAAGTTGTCCACATTTTTGTAAATAGGAGGGAAAGATGCATAAAGACTGTTACCGGGCGGTCTTACTATCAAAGAAAAACGACGTGAAGCGACAGCCTTGCTGTCGCATTTCGTTTGGTGAGTGAGATTGCTTGATGCCCAATGCCCCTTCCCATCCTTTATCCTTTCCAATCCCCTCCCGATTTGATGGGCCAGCTACACATCCATGATCCAAGCGTTGTGGATGATCATGGGAAGCAGTGATCTCTTACCATCAAGTGACATGTTTGGTCGTTTCCAGACCTATGCAATAAAAAGTACACCCAGACTTAAGTTACTATTATTTTTTACAATTATAATATGGGTCGGTCATTGCTTTATTTATCTTTAAATCAGAAAACTATATATTATATTTTAAGAAGTCAAATCCTCACTCGATGGAATTCACGAAACGTAGATTTTATCGATGTTTTAATACTTTTACACCGCACAGTTCGTAAGCAATCAGTCCTCATCGGTTCACGCGAGAGCTTAATCCGTACATCCGACAGGAATTCATGCAGTATTATCAAAGGGATTATCGAAATGTGATGCAGAACTCATTTATCTTATTCGATTATCGATGCTCAAATGGAAATGAATAATCGCTTACAAAGAACGAAATTATTCTTCGTGTAACATCGAGATTAATAAGAATAGGGATTGTGGGAGGCCTGGTAATCTCTGTTCTTCCCTTCTCTCCCCCTTTTTCCGCTCTTTTGTGAACGCAACAGCGACTTTCCAAATGTTATGAGTGTTCTTTAGTGAGGCGGCGATTGCACATAGCAAAGTCAGCAAGCAAGCAATAAATAAAAACAATTTACATAGTGTATTTTCTACAGTTAATGCATTAGGTATATTTAATCTAAGATATTATTATTACACATAATAGTTTCGTGCAACAATAATAATAATTTTAAATTTTAAATTAGCACTATTAGTTATTTGTTGAATCGTTTCGATAATTAATATATTTCACTAAAATGTCTTCCATTGACCATCCCAAATCATTTTCTATCAGAAATAATATTGGTAGTCTACCTATTCCATATTTAAAGCAAATGAATCGCAAAAATTCACCCACCTTTCAAAATATAGGTATAACATGGGATATAGTATGAAAACGTTTCTAACCATATGCTCCCAATTTTCATAAAGATGGTTATATAGCAGCGTAGCATAGCATAGAACATTTTGAGCTGCCTCGGTGGCGTAACAGTGCTATGGTATGATTATAAAGCTGAAGTCTCGGGTTCGAATGCCGAGTCGGGTGAAGTGATTGTTGATTTGGTACTTCAATTAATTATCAGACTGGAGTCAGGAATTCGTGCCCGATATGGCTATAAGCACGCCCCCTATCACATTGTGGGAACACACAAGGCGAAATATGCGTGTACTGGTTGCTACTAGCTCCTCTGCCTACCCCTTCTGGGAAATAGCGTGAGTTTATGTATGTATGTATGTATATAAAACGGATAAACGTAATAAAGTGACAGGCGGCTCGCGAAATAATCACCGTGATATATTCGGCTGCGTCTGCTGGCTAGACATTTTGGCGCCACGCTCCGCTGACAATCGATAAAGCCGACGCGATTGTTCAAATTATTCTAATATTCTTTAATTTGGATGAAAAGACCTCGTTAGAAGTGGAGAGAACGACTGTCTTCAGTGGTTTGATGGCGCAGTCTGATTACAATATTGAGGTCTAGAGTTCGAAACCCGGGTCGGGCAAAATATTGTAATATTGAAATTTTCTATTAAATATCAGAACGAAGTCACTAGTTTGAGAACACCTGCGTACCGCTTCTACGAAAAAAGCGTAATATATGCTTTTAAATTAAAGTGCCAACCCGCACTAGGCCAGCGTGGTGGACTGTATGGCCTAACCACTCTCAATCGTACTGTCGGTTGTAGAGTAGGCCCGTGCCCTGCAGTGGGACGTATTTGGGGTGATACTGATACAGATGCGTTCAAATTAAACTAATATTTACGGATTATACCGTGGATTTGGTATAATTTTACAATTTTTTAACTTTTATTTAAAAGAGTAACATTCGCTAAATCTAAAAAAAAAAATACGCAAGCAAGAACGAGTTTATGATTTTATTCCCAAGGCATGTAACTCTGAATTTTAACATCATGCAGGTTACATTTTACATAAGTTGTAGGAGCAACGCGCCCTCATTACATTTATTTTTATTTTTATGAAAATGCTAAGGAAAACTCTTCGAACATCTTGTGTATTCCATCCTCTGGTATGGACCAAACAACTCATACAGTATAATTAAGTTCAAAGGAACAAAACGTTAAAAAAGCTATTTACTCTTATCTACCTTACTCAATACGCTTTGGACGTGATCTTAATTAATAGGCCACACTAGTCGCCAAAGCTCCAGTCAGATCGTTTGTTTTTGGTATAGATACTCCTCGGTATAATATGCTGGTATAGTAAGTGCCGATTCAACTACATATTGTAAGCAATCTACCGAATACTCGTACTAAATAAAAATATATGTGTATTGTGTCTGGTACAATTTATTTGAATACAAATACATATCTATTTATTAAGGATATGATATCTATCGAACTACATACCTATTTTGTTTAACACCTTTACATAATATAAGAAAGGTAAAAATCTACGCAGTTGTGCTTCAAAGCAAACAGTAGAAAAATAATGATTATACATGTTCGCGCTGTAGCAGTCTACTGTCTACAACGCCTACGACGTATATTCAAACAATCTACGCAGCAAACGTGTGCTACGAAAACGCGACGGCGCGGCGTAGCACGAATATTTAACAAAAAGGTAATGAAATCTGTTGTTAATACCACGCTACAACACGTTGCCAAATATTGTCTACGGCGAAGGTGCTACGTAGCTACGCCTATATCAGGTTATTTTGCCGCACGGAGCTAATCCTACTGGTAAACAAAACTTGGTATCGATTTTAATTAATTTTCTTAATGGAATTTTCATTTTGTGTTATTTTCCAATTTAATCTCAAAGGATTAATTTCGGTATGTTCAGGAGAAAATGGTTATTTGAGTACGTTGAAAATGAAACTTACAGTGCTGTGATCATTTAATATTTTCCTTGTATATAATAATCTTATTTATGTGGTCGTGTTACTATCAAAGTTTATTAATATCTTATTTCTAAAATTTTAGTGTGATGTATTTTACATCTATACTAAGATCCCATAAATAGTAGAATAATCAAATTAACCATGAAATGTTTTATCCGATAAATAATATTGCATTGGAAAAATATTAAATTCGTTTATTAGTCTTGTAGACAATAAAATAGCTCTTGTGACAAGTCTATACACATAGTACTTAATTTCTATTCACAAAATATTATTATACATAACATTATTTGGATTAAATATAAAATGTTCAATCGATAATTACACCTGATTGTATTTTGAAACATAAATGTGATTCCTAAGTGTTCATTGAAAGACAGAGTCAGCTGAATCAGACAGCACATTGATATTCCTCCCAGTATTCCAAACAGATTTCATATTGCAATCCAAAGCACACAATGCGATACACAAAGGATCCCTGCGTTCAGATGAATCTTGTTTACGAAGCAGTAAATTGGCTGTCGGGGCACAATTCCTTTACAACAGGTAAAAGATCAGATTTTACGGGTACCTGCATAAATCACAGCTGGACAACGGTACCCTGAATAGAACAATTTTGCTTTACGTATGTTTTGAACAGCTGGGCAAATTTGAGCGTGGTTTATTACCTGAATTGAATTTTAAAAAAATAGAAATATTATAGAATGGATTGCTGATTTTTATGATCGTGCAACCTCTGAATGAACTCCCTGCTTAAGTGTTTCTCAAGTGCTTCTTCAAACGAGGTTTATGGAGGTTTTTTCATCAAACAGTAGTGACTTGTCTGTGTCCCTGGCATTGTAGAGTCTATGAACAATGGTAACTGCTTACAACACGCGGCCCGATAGCTCGTCAGGTTACGAAGGTAATAAAAGTCACCTTAAATGACAGTTTAAGAAGAGGCGCTGGCCGATTTTAAACAGCGGATAAGTGAAGTCATTTTTTATAAGATGTTTTGAATCAGTTATATGTAATACTTACTTATATAGGAACGAGTTGTAGCTGTGAAAAAAAAACTAAATAATACAATATTTCAACGACAAAAACTATCCATATTTCCGCATTTTTTCTTATTAAAAAAAGGGTATATTATGTTTCTTCAGAAAACTTTTCTTAATTAACCTCAAATACATTACATATCGCTTTGAATCAAATTATCTCACTTAAATATTAAAGCCATAAAGTTTTCTTCATCATCATTACATTTTATCCTAAAACTTTATATTAAAGCAGGCCCGGCCCGGCTTACAGCTAAAGTAATCCACCGGTTAAAAGTGTTTTAAACAAATAGATGTTACGCAACACTATCAGGCTCCGCTTGGCCGATGAAATAACTCTGCAAAAAACAAAAGAGTTGTGCGCAAATTACTACGCTCCTTTGTTTCCAAACGACATTTAATATTCCCGGCCTTGTGCGAGTTTATTTACTTAATTAATTAAATATTCTGTCTCGCGATATATTTTTTCTAACGACATTTTTTCGTAATATTGTAAATCGGAGTGGTCATTCGTCGCTTTTGATATTGACGGCAGAAGACTAGAATTTAAAAGTAGACAAATATGTAATGATTAATGATAGTTGAGTACAGCAGAATACCAAGACATGTATTTTTAGGAACTATGGTTATCTGAAAGTTCTTTAATAATATTTTGCCGGTTTAAGAAGCCTACTAAACCAAATCAAGAACCACCTTTGTTTGAGAAATAAATTGACGTCAGGGAATGGCAATTATAAAAAATATTTTCCAAATTCATAACACGAAATGCACCAACCATTCTGTAATAGTAATTAGGGCAAGTTAACCAAAATAAGCGATTTAAAACAACTATTTTTACAAAAAATCTATACTAAAGTAATGTGGGTCAAAACCCAGGTCGACAAATGAAAAACTTTGAAGTTGATTTTAAAGTTTGAATTTTGGTACGATTGTGTTTTTGAAGTTTGAAGATGTTTGAAACTCGAGTCGCTGCGGCTCTCCGAAAACGTATTAAGTTGTCGGCTATAGCTGTTTCCATTTGACATTTATCATTAAGCGCCGTGGGAAGGTAATGTAATGGGCTGACGTAATACAAAGTATTAATAACTATAATATCGCTGTTACCTTTTACCTTTTGTGATACTATATATACGTAGGGTAGAACTATAAGTTTTTTAGAAGCAATTATTATTACTTTAAGTATTTTACTTATACAATTTATCACCAGCTACAAGAATCCATTTTCATTTCATCGTAGTCCTAAAAAAAACATTAATTGGCAAGAATAAAAATCACATAAATTGAATAATGCCTTGCCTCGATGAAATAACCTCATGTTCTCACCCCAAATACGCAAAAACAATAAAATATTCGCTCCAAGATACATAAAACAAAAATGTTCCAACTACCGAAGTTTAGCTATATAAGCTAAAGTAGTTTATACGTCAAGTTATAAATGACTACCAATTATCCCTGAAAGTGACAAATTTCACCCATTCCGTAAGCGTAGTTGACAACGGTATCAAAAAAATCATTAGTACACGCGCTATTTACTCGTACTGAAGGGCAAATGAACTGAAATTAAGGTAAATTATATCGAAACATGCGATATTCTTTGTCTATACATCTGTAATTACAGGGTTTTGGCCTACGGACAAAGGGCGTGTATGTCACAAGGGCATATTCATAATTTCCCTAGAGACAGAGTAATTATCAGTCATTATAAATAAGTTATAAACTAGTAATGACAATCGCAAAAATAGTCCTGTGTTGAAATATATGTAAGTATGTTTAGCACTAGAAACTGGAACTTTCGGGTCACAACACAACATAATCAAATATTTGATGTTCACAAAGTGTTTTGTCCGCTGCGAAAATTGAAACAGCAAATTCTCGTGTCACACGTTTTCTCACGTAAACGCAAAGTATATGGACCTTCTGAATACATACATATTGTTTTGTTGATATTAATTTTACCCGTATTAGGCTCTACAGCTGTAAAAGGGTTTATCTTCTTATACTGCTCTTTGTTGGCTTTGCTGTAAAAGTGGACAATAACTAATTTAACAAGTTGTTGGCAAACAGTAATTAATAACTGGATACCTCACCCATCCACCTCCCAATACATTTTCAATGAACCAAAATTGATGGTGTCATTAGAAATAAGAATATTTCTAAACAGAGTAAAAACTAAACTGATGAAGAAGCATGAGAAATCAATTATATTCGTAGTCCTTTCTGTCCTTTCTACGTAGAAAAGTAAATTACAAAATATTGGACCAGATGAGTAGTATAAGATACACAACAACAAGAACACAACCAAAATATGAATAATTGAACGCACAAAAAATTGTCTGAAAAATAAATGTCCAAATCAAAATGAATAAATAATCCAATTAAAAGCAACATTAACTAGCCTAGGTACTTACTGAAACCCGGTCTCGAGGTGGAAGATGCTGGTTTGTTAATACTGACGTATTGGTAGAGCTTCCTGCACCACACAACACTTCCACATTATTGTCCTCAACAGGAGTGAATGTCACACAAAAATCAGCACAGAAGTAACACTTGAACTATATTTTCCACCTCAGAAAATAATAAAATAAACTACGCGAATATAAAGCGGAGCGGCGAAGCACGTGCTTCTCCGTCGGAAGTGTCCACGAAACTGAATGTTAACATAGTGGTAAAGCAAATGAAAACAAACTACCCTCCATTTCATTATATTTACAAGAATATACAAATTCGATAAAATATAGCTGATGATGCCATTCAAATATATACCCTAATGACATTTGTACACATACATACAATAGGTACCTCCACATACAACTGAATTTGGTATATATGTGGTCCGGTATCGGAATCTTCTTCCGAATCACCATACGGCCTCCCTGAGCGTTATACAAATAGGTTACTAGATTTTTGTCCTAAAGAAGTATTAAAGCCGTCGTTGACGACTGTTTTGGCTCCGTGCACATCAATTATATGCTGTCAATAGACGGTATACATTGCTCACTCACCGAACGAAACGCGACCGCGAAGCTAAAAAAATATATATTTTTAAATAGATATCTCCATAGAAAAAAGATTGCGACGAACAGTTAACCTCCTTTTTGTAACCGATTTAAAAGCTTAAATTATTATTTGAAACGTTCCTCTTCAAAACAGCTTATCAGATCAAAACAAAATTAGATATGCTAATAGCGTGCCTGTTCTCTCGGAATGGTTTCTTGTGATAAATAAGCACGCGTTTGGGGACGTGCAAAGCTTCGAGTAAAATTACTTGAAATCGTTGAACTTGAAATTTACGTAACCAAAGGAATTTGAATTCCCTAAACTAAGCGCCCTGTAAAGATGATTGAATGGTGCGCAGGGGCGGACCGTGAAATTGTGGGGCTCTGGGCTAATACGACTCAGAGGCCCACTAATTATTCAACTAATTGTTATTGCGTCACAAAACTGTTTTGCAGAGTGATCTTGGTTTACTGTAAGAAAAAATAGAACAATTAAACGTGTTATTTATTTTAATAAAATTTACCCACTTATTCCTATGATTTAGCGCTGTTTGACATATTAAAAAAGTTAGGCCTGGGGCATTTTGTATCCACGGAGCCCTGGGCTGCAGCCCAAAAAGCCCTTAGGTAGATCCGGCCATGATGATGCGGTTAAAGAAATATACGTTTCTTAAAATTTCGCAGCTAAGTTATACTTTGAAGTCTGCAAACTGTCTTTAAACAGCCTCCGTGGCGCAGTTCAGAGGCTGCGGGTTCGATCCCAACACCGAAATAAATGTTTGTGTGATCCACAAGTACTTGCTTGATGTCTGGGTGTTAGTGAGACCGAAAAGTCTCTCGTAGTTTCTGATACCCCCAACACAAGATTCGATCTTAGTGTGGGATCAGGACTATGTGTGTGACTGTTGGGTGTATTTATTTATTTTATTTATTGTTACAGTTGTTCAACGGCGATGCTATGCGCAGCGATCATGACAGACCACTGGGAGCACGTGGTGTGGGACCGCGCGGCGCTCAGCGCGCTCGCCAACGCCTCCAACACGCAGATACAGTGGCTACTCGATGAGAAAGTCGCTAAGGTAAGCTTAGATAGATTATTAACCTTAAAGTTGAATTGTTAGAGTCTCAAATTGAGTAACAAGAAAGATTATTGTCGAATATTGAAATTCAAACTTAAAGGTAGAATGTAACGGTTTAAAGTCGAATGCAACATGAAATGTAATATCTCTAAAGACTATAACCTCATCTGACAATGCAAATCCATGAAATATAGATGTCTCTGTCAGCGTTCTCAATCTTACAAAGAGAGATAAGCAGGGGCGTGCGCTCCTTGTAGGCAGAAATGCAGTGCTTTACTTGCCATTTACAGATATTTTATTATAACGTACGTACTTCTTAATGACTTTAATTAACAGTAAATAAATGAATAAACAAAATATAATAACTTAATAACGCCTAATATTTTATAAATAGCACCTATTTGCAAGCGCACAAACATTATGTTTGCCACTCGAAAAGCAAAAGGCGCTGCAAAGCAAAATAATGTACCTAATCAACCAAGTACTGATAGCGCGCGAGTTGAATGCAGTCGGGGCCTGAGGTAACGAGCGGGAGCATCTCCCTCCGCCGTCCGCACGTGTCCCCTCCCGGGCCTGCAGCTTAGTGCAGTACTTCCGAGCTATCGTACGCCTGTTACGATACTCAATATATTATAGCCCGTGTTACTATTTGTTTTTTCAATAATTCACTATGACTGATCTTCCATCAAACTCTGTTAAAAATAACGAGTATTTTTTCGTCGCCAAGCACGAGAAATAGCGAAAATTGTGAATGAATAATTTGTTTTATTTGATTTTGGTGTGTAAAACAATTACTTATTAAAAATGTGTGATATTTATTATCTTGTTTATTTTATTAATTATGTTTACCTAGTGACAAGTAACAAACTTAAAATAATGTTAAAAATATCGATATACCCACTATGGCCATCAATAATTAGATCACTGCACTACCGCATTCCTAAGCTCTGCATTCAACTCGCGCGCTATCAGTAATGCCGCCGCGTCCCGCATGACATTTGTTTGCATGTGTGTAGTAATTTTGGTGTCCGTGCATAGTCGCAAACGCACACACGCATGAATATTGAAAGCCGCGACTCCTGCGGCAGGCCTCGGAAGCTCGGCAGTTGTCGGGAGTAATCGGAAATGTTCGTTGCCTATAATCCGAGTAAAAATAATAGACAGAAATCTAATAAACTGCGCAAAATGCACATTATGCATTTTTGTTTGGTAAGGTTTTATTTCTTTAAATAGCACAATTTTTTTGTGTTTCGCGGGGGCCAATTTGCTTTTTTCATGTGATAAGCATTGTTTATTATTTTGTTTGCGTCAGTTTAATTATAGTTTTCTTATAATATTTTACATTTTAATATTTGAAAGTGTGTACATTTAACAGTTTATTTCTGAGTTTCTATAATAATTGTAGTGATTTGCTTTTACTAGTACGTTTGTTGATTTTTTAAAATGTTATTTGATTGTGAGGTTTGTGTTGAAAGTGTGTGTTTATTAAAAATTAAAAATAACAAGTTCTCACAATTGTCATTCAGTGAAAAGATTCAAATTTTGTCTAAAGGTAGGTGTGTACCCGAGTTACAACAATTAAATCAACAAAAAGGGAATGTAACTCGAAAGTTTCATGTTAAAAGTTATGAAACGTATAACTGGCTGTGTGGTTGTGTACACACGATTAAATTATATTGTTTTCCTTGCATATTGTTTAGTAATTCTAGTACAGTGTGGACTGATTCAGGATATTCAGATTTAAATAATTTCTATGCCGCGGCAAAGAAGCATGACCATACAGAAAAACATCTGGAGGCCTGCTTAAAATTAAATACTTTTGGTAAATCTCGTATTGAAATGAGTATCAACAGCCAGTTACGATTAGATATTGAGAGGCATAATGCTAAAGTTGATCGCAATAGAAACATTTTTCAAAGGCTGATCGATGTTGTTTGCTTTCTGGGAAAACAAGAATTAGCTTTTCGCGGTCACGATGAGTCAGTATCGTCGTTGAATAGAGGTAATTATTTAGAAATAGTAGATTTATTAGCCAAGTATGATGGAATTTTAGAAACCCATTTACAGAGTGCAAGTACCTCATTCACGGGCATGTCGAACCGTACGCAGAATGATTTGATCTCGAGCGTTGCATCTGTGATGATCGATCGCGTTAAAGCCGAAATTAAACAGTCCGATTTTGTCGCCGTCATGGTAGATGAGACTCCTGATGTTAGCGGCCGTGAACAATTAGTATTAGTTTTGAGATATTTTCGTGATTTTGAAGTAGTAGATCGATTTATCAAATATGTTGATGTCAGCGCGGATCGGACCGCTGTAACCTTGAGTTCTATTATTTTGGAAATTTTAGAAGAGTTCGATTGTGTATCCAAATTAGTTGCACAAACTTATGACGGGGCAGCAGTTTTATCCTCACAAATTAATGGCGTGCAGGCTTTGGTGAGACAAAAATGTCCACAAGCTATGTACGTTTGGTGTTCAGCACATATATTAAATTTAGTTTTATCGAAATCGTTCGAACGAGTTGCTGAAACAAAACGCTTTTTTAGTATTATAAAATCAATCGCGGCTTTTTTTCACACCAGTACAAAGCGAATGGCCCATTACAACAACTTTGCCGATATGAAAAAGCTGCCTCGTGTCGCGGAAACAAGGTGGACATATCATTCGCGCACGGTTAATATTATTAATAATGCGTCCACCCACCTCCTAGAATTGTTTGAAAATATGAACGAAAATAAACAAGACTGGGATGGTGAAACACTGACACAAGTCAGTTCATTTTTATATATTATGAAAGAATTTGAATTTAATTTTCTTTTAAAATTTTTCGCTGATATTTTTGCAGAAACGGATATTCTGTACGATATTTTGCAAAAAAAAACTAGTGACATCGCGTATTGTGTAACAAAGATAAAAGAGTTAGAGTCATTTTTAGAACGTTTTAGAGAGAAGTTCGAGATCTATTATGATGCCGCCGTTCACATTACCGGACCACCTAAAAGAAAGCGCAATGTCGATGATGTAAAAATACATTATCGGCGAATTTTTGTTGAAATAATTGATAATGTAGTCAGTGAATTAAGAAATCGTTATAAAAACATTAAAGATTTAAAGTTTATTGAGCTACTTTCTTGTGAGAATTTTAAAAAATATAGTGAACGTTTCCCTGAAAATGAAATCAGAGAGTTCACCAATAATTATCAGGCACATTTTAATTTTGATAAATTGAAAAATGAATTGCGCTGTATTTATAGATCACCTCAATTTGCAAATAGTTGTGTATTTAGTATTATTCAAAATTTGTATAAGGACAATTTAAATAAAGTTTTTTCTGAAGTGTTACGATTAGCGAAATTCATTGTGACTATCCCAGCAAGCAGCGCATCGGCAGAGCGTTCATTTTCGTGTTTAAAACGTATCCACACATATTTGAGAAACACACAAAATCAACAACGACTCACAGAGCTTTCCATGATTTCTATAGAAAAGGCATTAATGATAGAATTAAAACGCAATCCAACTTTCTATGACGATATCCTAAAATCATATTTAAAAAAGGATAGGCGCATAGATTTAATCTATAAATGAATGAGTAGTTTTTTTTACTAACCCGTAATTTTATTATTAAGTTTATTTATATATTTTGCGAATCACATGAAAATCGGTCTTTTTAAAGGCCACATCAGATATCTTGCAAGGGACGTGTTCTATAACCATCACTCACTTGGATAAGATATTTGAGGTGGTCGTTTATTTACATCGGGCTATAGTAATCTCAATTAACCGGAACCTTGAATATGTGAAAATTGAAGCTGACTCGGTGAGTAGTTATAATATTTTAGTTTATTAATCATTTACTTGTTAGACTTTCTTCGGCCACGACAATCGATCGCTGGTTTTTCTGCGTTCCGTAGATGTATATGAATAGTAGTACATCTAAGACTTGTTCTGTTGGCATGGTTTCCGACTTAGAGATCCGTCGCGTGGCTGTGGCTATGCTAAACATCTATAAAAGAAGTTTTTGTGCCGAGTACTTCGCCGCATACCCAGTATCATAATCCTGTGCACGCCACTGGAGATAAGGATCTATAATTGAATGTGCCAAGTGAGAGTAATATCACAAAAATGTTTTGTAATGCAAATCCAACATAAAGAGTTTGGGACTATGATTGTAAGGAATCACAAGTTTATGCAAACAGAGTATTAGCGTAGTTTACCGTCAAAGTTCAAAATCAAATTGGAATTCCTATTTGTAAAAATAGATGTATTGTATAGAAAGAAGTAGCTGGTTTCGAAGCAGAAGACACAGCAGCACTATTTTTAATTTGCAGTGATTTGTTTCAAAATTGGTTAAGGATGGATATAATTGGACAGGGATTTAGAAAAAGAAATCAGATCATACAAGTCATGAGTTACAGTAGACTCAGAATATATACCGCACTCTAACACATCTTTCTAGTAAGTGAAATATGAATTATTTAAATATAAATGTTTATCATTTTTGCGATAAAACCAACAAAAATGGCGGCCAAGAGTCTTTGACAAGTTTGCAAAGAGCTTAGCGCACGGTCGCGTCGCTTTGGCTCAGACGAAAACTCCCAACAAGTCTCTTTGATAACATTTCAATTTCACCGAACTGACACTAACTTTTATTAAACATTTCTAAGGGAATAAAATAGGATGAAACTAAAATACTTTAAATATATTTATTATTCAACGTCAGATTATCTCATAATAATGATTTGCATAATAATTTTATTGAATTGTGTTGTGTTGTTTGTTCAAATATTGGATATTATTATAAATCAAGTGCAAAACATGAAGTACTATGCATAATATATTACGAGTATATTCATTGGCTAATAAAAATGTATTCGGTTTTGACAATACAATTATATGCTTCTTCAACGAGATATAAGAAGTGGTAGAGCCACGCTGTTGTCAGTCGTGCATCAACATGAATGTACAGGCTCGTCTGGGGCGGCAACACTGTTTCACAAGAATTAACGTCAAGCTTCGATCAAATATACACTAGATACAACATGAGCGCTTAGAAAATGGCACCAAAAAAGAGTGCTTAAGCACTCTTTCGCCTTCAGTCACGCACCGACCGTTGCTTCTAAAACGTCGCAACAACTTAGAAAATATTATGTGAAAAGCTACTTTAAGCTCCAGGAATAAGGTGGAATTTGTGTTAATGTATTTGGAATATGTGATCTTTTTGTTTACTTTTTTTAATGTCATGCATCGGTGCCACTTTTTAACAGAACTTTTACAGGGAACTGTGTATCTAGTGTATATTTGATCGAAGACGTCAAGCGACAATTTCGCTGTCGCGCTGCGTTCGGTGGATGCGATTTGCGAATGCCCAATACCCCTTACCTCTTCCCATCCTCTTTCCTTCCCACTCCCCTAACGATGTAATGGGCCGGTTTCACATCCCTGCCCTAAGCGTTATGGATGTTTATAATCGGCAATGATCTCTTTCCATCACCTGATGGACCTATTTGTTCGTTTGATGGACCTAAGAAATAATAAAAAGATAGACCGCACTGAAAGCTGCGTTCCTTCGAAAGTAATAGCTCTGGCTTCACAAAAAAATCCTTTCTAAAACACACGTCCAACCTCTGCCTATCCCTTCAATGACACATGCGTGACTTTCATACCAATGCTAATAAAGCGTAATTTGGTATGTACTTTATTATTTATAGCAACACAGATTGCGTGAGTTGGCAGCAATCTGGGAACTCCGCGCATTACCGGCGAGCTAGTTGCCACGTTTGTCGAGTTTTATGATAATTGGAATAGTTTCACGCGAATTATGTGACGCTCCATCTGATTGAGAAGGGATTCGAGAGTCGAGTAATCGATTGACATTTTGAATATCGAATATTCGGTTAGTATTTTTGTCTGTCTGTTTTTGTGCGACGAACATAGAAAAAAAACATTTGATAAACATTTCGGTCTGCTCACATGAATACTAATAGGATGTATGGTATCCTGGACGAAAATCTAATTATAAAAAAACTTTTGTTTAACTGAAGCTGTCGAGTAATGCTGTAATGTATTATACATAATTTAACTTAACCAGTGTAAATCTCGACCTTAACCTTAACCTTTAACCTTTAAACGAAAAATCCTTTTGGCTCAATGATAAATTACATTTCATCACATACATACATCATTCATAGCACAAATCTCCTCTTTGATACAAAAATCTACTTACATTTTCTATTAAAGTTGCTCATACCATTCGGAGTCTTTTATAAAAATAACCATTGTATGATATAAATAGAGTTCAGAAACCTGTTAGTAGTACGTAATTTATTTTTTTCTATACCATTAAAGCATCTCCGCAAGCCGGCATAATTGTTTTGAATGGTATATGACCATTGTCTGATGCGATTCGATGCAATTTAATTAATTATTTTAGCCTATGGATGTCTGAAACCAGACGTGTTACCCACGCGTTGCAGACTCTGCCGAAACCATTTCACTAGGATATCGTATCTAATCGCGAGACCTTACCTCTTTGTTGGCTAATTTCCCCACAGGTTAACTTACTACATCATTCAGCGAAACTTCTTACACCCCTACAAAACAAAAAGCATGAGAAAATAGAAACAAAAAAAAATCCTCTTCATTCTTTTACAACTTGAAATCTACTGTCTGGTATCCTCTGCTAGGTTAAACTTAAGGCCCATCCCTGAAAATTTGCAAAATTCATTTCTCATTGCTACCATCTTTCCGATAGAAATCGTTAACTCGTTTAATAAATTTCATCATTGCAGTGACTGGATTTGATTAAAATTTTAAATTATGTTCATCGGCTTAAGTAGAGCCATTTGATCGCAGACGTTGGGAACCTTATTTCCTATCTGAGCCACGTTCAAATTTAACCTATATTGGAGCTATTTTTGTACCGGGTTTCAATTCTGTATGTAGCCTCTAGGTATACTATCAGTAGGAAACGTTCCATGATAAAATTGCAATTGATCGCTGTGACTCACTCTTAATTGTTTTTTTTTTTGCACATTCACATATTAGTCAGCTTTATAACCGGACCAAAGTACAACTACGCCACCGAGTCAGTTAATTTTTTGTTACATCCAATTATTAACTAAATGAAAAATTACGCATAATAACGCTAAAACATACAAAACAGATAACCGTGTAAGTATAAGGGATTTCAGATATTATCGACAAAATAAAGGAGTGAAATCTTATGTATTATATCACGTATTTTAATAAAAATTTCTGATGAAAAATATAAGTGACTAGTTATTTCCAACGAAGTTAGAATCTTTTTCGTGGTGTATTTGAAGGCCAACACATAAAAGTTTCCATTTCTGTCACCTTTGAAAAACATTTTTTCTAACACTATTTCGCAGTAGGAACGTGATACGCAAATTAAACGGAAAACCTTGTGCGAAAATTGAACCGCTCTAATTTGAAGCAAACTTCTATATGAAAATTCACTTTAATATTCTCGTGCCCGTGCTTAGTTTAATATTCTTCCAAATAACTTTTAAAAGCATCGCTCTATAACATTTAACTTTTTCAATGATTATAAAGTAGCCTTAATAACACATAAGGGGATTAGAAAAACATTTCACTCGTTTTTTTTAATTGCATTAGATGTCGAGACGAGCCTGCGTTCGCGTGATGGTAAGCGATACGACCGCTCATAAACAGTAGCAGAACCAAACAACACCTTGAATTACAAAGCAATGCTTGGTGGTCCACTGTGCTCGCCATCCAGAGACATAAGATGTTAAGTCTCAATATATCCAGTACTTACTCTGATTACAATGTTCTTCAATCTGAAACACAACAGTGCATTTATACTGCTGTTTGGCGGGACAACATAATTTTAATTCTCATTCGTTCCAATTGTACGGTCTACAAATATGGCCTCAGTCACACATAAGTTCATATTTATATGTGGGAAACTCACATCTGGAAGTTTATATTTTATTCCTTAAACATCAGATACAATTGTACAATTAAGTCTCATGAAAAATATTAACCAATTGATTTCTCATACTAGGCAGGAAAATCCATAATTAAAACCTGTTACATTGTACCCTTTTTAAAAGTGATAGATCCACGCTGTTGTCAGTTATGACTCAGCATGAATAGGAAGGCTTGTCCAGGGCGATATTGTCTCACAAAAAATGAACGTGAAATGACAGCTTTGTTATCGCTTTCGTTTGATGAGTGATATTGCCAGTTCCCAATATCCCTTTCCTCTTCCCATCCTTTTTACTTCCACTTCCCTTCCAATTTTTTGGACCTATTGTTTTGTAAAAAAAAAACAACTATATTCGCTCAATATTGGGTCTAAGATTTATTTATACTCGATTGAGTGACTTATCACTTAATTTGATGAATATCACATATAGAGCAAAAGCCAGTGGCCGCCAGACTTTCATCATTTTATAAAAGCTGAGAGTTTTACTGCGCATGTCTCTGACATAGGCATCACACGATCCGCTATTATGAAGTTTCGATCGTGATGATTTTGGAGGTTATCAGCTACAATGTACAATTCAATTCTGACAAGGTGAAAGAACTATAAAAAATTGGTGACTACCAAGAAACCTCGTGGAGGCTCTTGGTCTATTATCGACATAACTAAAAAAATAACTAACTCCGCTGGCTCAGCGACCCGAAGTGGGTCTTGGCCTCCGAAATGAGAGCTCTCCACCTATCTCTATATATTATCGACATAATAAAACTATAATTTCCTTCAATATAATCTATATTGAACTGAATAGTTTCCAGAACGGTTTTCAGTTGCCGCGTGTTGAAGCGACAGGTTCCGCCACCTGTCATGTCACGGAAATAAACTAACCTATATAGACCAAGAACCCGTAGCCGCCAGACTTTCAACATTTTGTAAAAGCTGAACATTTGTGTGCGCATGCCCCTGACAAAAACCACCAAAAATGTCGGACTACCAAGGAAACACCTTTTGATAGTCGCCTTGCTCTAATGCAAAATGGTGGCTAGTGGTGGCTAGTGAAAGTAGACTGTAAGTAGGCGGGTCAATGTGGCTTGTTTACCCGGAATTAGTCATTGGTATCGATTAGTTTCGTGGTGGTGATGGTAATCGTTTGTAATCTGTCAATAAAAATTGAAGACACCTGATAAAGGTGCGCTTACTTTAGAAATTAAATAATTTAAAAAATTACGCCAACATTTTTTTTTTAATTGGTACCAACTTTGACTATAAGATATGCAGGAAACTTTACAGGGCATAGCCAGTAAACATTAAGGCTGGCACCAACGTTAACTTAGTTGGCATATTTAAATATTTTAGATTGATCAAAAGATTAGTTTTAATACTCTTTTTTTTATTACAATTCTGATTTCTAACAATATTACAAACATAAACATAGAATAAATAATATATTTTTTGAAGTCACTTAAAAAAAACATACAAACTAACATACAAACAAACATACAAGTGAAGCTAATATAAAGCGTGTAATGAGGAACAGTACGGAAAGACAAGGGTAAGAATCGTTGAATTTCTAAAATCTCGTTTAAATTTTCCTTCCCCAAACTTCATCTGAAATATTGTGAAAAGGTGACAATGCATTCAGTGGATGTTGTGAGCAGCCAGGACCTGGTATGAGCACTTTCTGTCCAGTAAAACTATATGGTAAGCCAATATTGTACCAATAAAAACGTTCATCACGATTGCCTCGGTGGCGTTGTTTTACTGAGGTTACAAAGTTGAGGTCTCGGGTTCGAATCTCAGGTTGGGCGAAGTGATATTGGATTTTTGTATTCATTATCAGCCCAGAGTCAGGAATTTGTGCCCGATATGGCGATTAGCTGGCCCCCTATCACATCGTGGGACGAAACATACAAGGCGAAATGTCGGAAAGGTGTCCTGGGTCCCCTTCTGGGAAAAAGGCGTGAATTTATGTATGTATGTAAAAAAGTTCATTATTTTTATAAATTTCAGCATAATTTGGCGAAAGAAATCTGCTTGCGTGTTGCTCAGTTTTCGTATAAATTTCCGAAAGAATGGCTCCGATGTTTTATGGCGCAATAATAAAAATAAAGTTAAAGAAGAAATATCTCCATGAATATTCACAACATATTTTCATCGACGAATGGCTTATTTTTCAAGTAACCTTGACGAAGTTTCGCACGCGAGCTATTATTATGGAAATTCGTTAGAACTTAGAAGCGCTAGTTGTGTGTTTGCAAAACCTAGGGTGAACTTGTAAAAATGTTGTCTGAATCTATAATGGTGGTAGGGCTCTGATATATGAGAGGCCACCTGGTTAGGTACCAACGCAATGTCTATATCTCCCGGAAAACAGCAGTGTAAATGCACTCTTGTGTTCCGTTTTTAAGGACATTGTAGCCAGAGTTACTACTGGAGATATTGAGACTTATCATCTTATATCTCAGTATAGTATCGCTAACTAACAGATGAACGGTATCAGGCATGCATGTATAGTAAACTATAAGAATATGTTTAATTTCTTTTATGAGTTCTAAGACGATATATTTAATGTCATGACTGAACTTGAAGTTTCTCTTCTATATTTAGAGGAGGTATTGAATTCTTACGTAAAGGTCCTTCGAAAACATCTGCCATGTAGGAGAAAACAATTAGAGCTAATACTCGACAGTTCCCCAGCAGTTTTTGTTTGCTTCAGAGGAATTTAATTGTTTCCAAAACGCCTAAGATAATTATGATGCTTGTTAACAACTCAACTTTACACACTTTAAATTTCTCGACACTACTGACCATTAAATATCTTCGCTCGACCTGCTTGCTCATTAACTTTATTCTCATGTAGTATTTACTAAAAAACACAAATATTTCATTTTAATTTAGGAACTGTGCCCTATTCACCATCAGGTGAACCGCGTGCTCGTTTGCCCCTATAACATAAAAAAAATATTAAAATACCACAAGTATAAATTTTTTTATTCTTATAGAAAGAAAGGTATTCTTGCTTGATGGGTATATTTTTCTATGCATAATTTATGACTATAAGATATCTTAGAAGTAAACGCGATATCTGAAATAAAAAAATCTTCTTGAGAATTTAGACTCATTTGACAAATATCTTTTACGCAATTCTAGAACACAGTATATTGCCACGACGTGATTGACGACAATAATATATTTTCCTCCAACCAATAACAAATTAAGGCTGATTAATCTTTTTTTACTACAGACTTGTCTAAAGGCCTGCTGCTACTGCCTCAGTGGCGCAGTTGTACTACGGTACGCTTACAAAGCTGAGGTCTCGGGTTCGAATCCCAGGTTGGGCAAAGTGATATTGGATTTTTCAATTCATTATCAGCCAGGAGTCAGGAATTTGTGCCCGATATGGTGATAGGCTCGCCACCTATCACATTGTGGGACGGAACATACAAGGCGAAATGTGGATGCCCTGGCACCTCTGCCTACCCCTTCTGGCAAAAAGGCGTAAGTTTCTGTATGTATGTATATTGTCTAAAGGCCTAGCTTATATCTTCTTTACGAAATCGATGAATATGAATATTAAGCTATAATCTCCAGGAAATTCTTACTCTACAAAGCCACACATAGCAATTCCGAGAAGCATTAGGTTCGAAATTGAAACGTTATATCCGTTGAAATCCAACATTTCAAATCCTGTTCGTGAAATCACCGACTCCTGAACTTTATTGGATTTTCGAATGTTACTCGCCAATTTTCCTGTCAAACTTTAAATTAAAGCAGCAATCTATGCCGTGTTTTGTTTACAGAGTAAAATCACATGCAGCTTGTCCTCATTAAACATGTTACAATATTCCTTCATAATACGATAATCACGGTAGTTACATTGATTGCAACAAATAGCAACATTTGTGTGTTTCTTACGATACATCGTCCTTACATTTGAAATTGCCGTAAAAAAGTCACCTACATTAATTTCCGTGAATACTTACCTCTCTCAATTTTACTCTCGATTGTAGAGGAAGACCGTGCATTGCAGTAGCATATTTGTGGATTGATACAGTGCAGTGCAAATTACATATGAAGTCACATTTTTTAAATAATTTTACTAAAATCATTCATGTGCAATGGAAACATTGAAAGCCATACTTACTCGCCTCATAAATTTTAGTCATGGTAAACTTATTCTTCAACTAGTGCATCTTCCAAGATTTTTTCAAACAATCCCCAATTACGGAGTCCATAAACCTCTTGTATCATTTGTTTTACACTCGAATAAGTTCGGCACACACGCTAAAAGGGTGAATATATTAGATAACTTATTTAAATACATCGTCCTAATGGTTCGAATACGGTGAATATGGATTGCCACTAAATTATGCATTGACCTTACAAAATTAGAAAGTTTCGATGAATTTTATATTGTTTATCTGCATTTATGGTATATTATGTGTATGGTATGTAATGTCCGCAATCCCGTACAGGCCAGCGTGGTGAACATGGCCTAACCACTCTCAATTGTACTTTCGATTCTAGAGAAGGCCCGTGCCCTGCAGTGAGACGTACATATATGGACTGATACAGTATACAGATATTTTTAGTACAATAATATCTAGACGAGACCAAATGAGTAATCTGATGGTAAAGAATCACTATTTATCAATATTTATCATCGTCAAGAACATAGTCAATACTGCAGCATACAAACATAAAATTACAAATAAAACTATTATTTACGGATTTTATCGCGGATTTGGTTGATTTTTACATTTTTTGAGTTCCCGACGTTTCGATTACTTTACAGCTTTCGTGGTCACGTAATAATAGTAAAATAATAAAATTACAAATGCATTGCTTTTCTATGTTTAATAGGTTTCAGAGTAAGACTGCCTCGGTGGCGTAGTTGTATTAAGGTACGCTTGCAAAGCTGAGGTCTCGGGTTCGAATCCCGAGTGGGGCAAAGTGATATTGGATTTTTCTGTTCATTATCAGCCCGGAGTCAGGAATTTGTGCCCGATATGGCGATAGGCTCGCCACCTATCACATCGTGGGATGGAACATACTGGCGAAATGTGGGTGTCTAGGCACCTCTGCCTACCCCTTCTGGGAAAAAGGCGTAAGTTTATGTATGTATGTAATAAAATTCAGTAAGTCCTTTTTCACCATTGGCACAAAGAACAGTAAAATAATTGTTTGCCCCCCCGTAATTAAAATCCTTTCGAACTGACTCAAAATCTATGAATTAGTGCTAAAAGCAATGTCCTTGTCTCGTTGGCTTTATTGTAGAAGTCTCAGTCCAACTATATTTTTTTACTCCAAGTGAAATGAAATAAAACCTTTTGTTCAATTTAATTAACTTTCGAAACTTTCTCTCCCTTGACAGTCATTTTGTAGTACTAGTAGTTCTCATTTAGTTTCCCCTACTTTTTAATTTTATCAGCATCAGATCGCCAATATTTCAGCGACTATTTATGAACTTAGATTGTTGCTTACCTCGGTGGCGTAGTTTTAGTATGGTACGGATACAACGCTGAGGTCCCGGGTTCGAATCCCGGGTCGGGCAAAGTGACATTAGATTTTTCTATTAATTATCAGCTCGGAGTCAGGAATATGTGCGTTATGTCACATCGATCACGACTTGAGACCGAATACACAAGACGAAACGTGGGTATCCTAATAGCACCTCTGCCTACCCCATTTGGGGAAATAGCGTGAGTTTAAAAAAATGTACGTACAAGTGCTTAAATAAAGGTCAATCTAGTATTCATCGTGCGTGACTTGCTGAGCTAATCCCTTTGACGGCTCTTGGCATTACATGTCGTTTCTAAAATCTAGGTTTGTAGACGTGACTAATACCTATGTCTGCGCATTTCAGCGGAAACTATTTTTCTACGCGTTAGAAAGCTATTACGTAATGTGCTACGAAGTTATATCTTATTTTGTGACCTATTTTCAACGTATCTCGCTGATGCAGTACATATTTTATACCAAGTATAAAACGTAACCTATTTGTAAAAGGAACAGATTGTCGCAAAAGGTCTCAGGCTCGACACACACCTGTTACTTAGGTCTTATGATTTTTTGTAATAACTAAGAACAGCTGGAAAAGTTTTCTGATCTCGTTTTTCACAATTCGCAATGCTAATCAATTCTAGTCCAGGTTAAAATTCAAAAGCATTCTTGCCATCACGCCAGCCTTTTTTTGATTTACCACGGAATGGTTGGCAACTTGTATTCGGTAGTTTCTACAATGCTAACATAATGGAGCTCACCTCACTATTATTATAATAACGAATATAAATAAACTAATCATTAATGCTAGGATAATAAATTAACACCGCAAATATGCAAAATATACCACGCGAAAGTCATTAATATTCAGTTATAAATCTCCGTTCGCCGAAAGAAACCGTCCCAAAATATTTAATAGCTATAAATCCTTGTCGGCCTAAAATGATTTATTTGAATTAATCTCTACTGAAGCCATTAACAAAAATACTGCGATTTCGTGAATTTCAAATAATTATCTTATTACTTAGATGTATTTTGATACTGCTTCGATGTTGCGCAGTTACACCTCGACATGATTAAACCGCTAAGGTCTCGGGTTCGAATGCCGGGTCGAGCAAAGTGATGTTGGATTTTTCTATTCGTTATCAGTAAAGAATTGTGCGCCATTTTTGAAATTGGAAAAATATTTGTTCTATTTGAATGTCGGAACTAAAACGTAATTGGTGATACTCACAACTGACTTGTCAAATACTATACGTATCTATGGAAAATTCAACTATAAGGTATATCTGTTTATTTTTTACAGTAATGTAATTAATAGTAATTTGCATCGCAGCAATTATTTCATCGCTGCAATCAAATTATCGCCTCACCATACAAGAATGATTCTTGTGACGTGTTACTTTTAATTAAAGGTAACATCGCATGTTCGTATTAATCCACTCACATTCACACTATGCGATATTAAAATAGGTCACGTACATTTACAAATACGAACAAAAATTAAAAAGAATATAAATTGCAAGTTTTCGCCTCAGTGCTTTGAAACTTACCAGTTGGCAGGCTTTACTTTGAATTGGCAAGTTTACAAACGATAAAACAGTTTCCATTCTACAAATGTGCAATATTTTTAAATCGGCAGAACTTGTTACTTAGGTTTTATACCGACGAGAAATAAAAGAAGTTTAGTATTGACGGTGTAAAATGTGAATTAGGTCGACCGATGCTACATCCATCTAAATACCAAAATGAAGTATTTTAACTTTTGCATTAAGATCGGACCTATCTAAACCAGTGGTTTAAAAATGCTCATGATTTTAAAATCGGACTGACTTCAACTCTTCAGAGAAGTATCCAATATGTATAACAAAGTGAAATCATAAACTACTACAATCTATAGTGGAATTTTTTTTGGCAGCCTTTGTACTAAATTGCCGTATTTGCAGATAAAAGTATTTGACATTCATCAAAGTAAAATATCTGAACAAGAACTAGCCATTCAGAAGCATCTACTGAAGTTTTTATTGTAACGTTGTATGAAACGTGAATGGTATCATTTGTATACCTGTTCTCTTAAATGGAGCACGCTGTATTCACTCATTCATAAATGGGCCGGCTGGATGGAGGCAGTGCCACTTACTTGAGAATAACGTTAAGTAATATCTTTGTTGGTAGATTAGGTCAGTCGTAAACTCATAATAAGGGTCAGCGCACACCGAAACGGCAAGGTAATTTAATTTTTTACCAAAGGATATTTATTTTATTTATTAATCTTTATTGTACATTGATTTATAATAACTAAATAAATACAAAGGAATAAACTAAAATACAAAAGTACAAATGGCGGTCTTATCGCTCTGAGCGATCTCTGCCAGACAACCTTTGGATGGATATAAGGGAAGGAGAAAGAGAGGGCAGTGTAAGTTATACAGGATATAAGGATCGAGAAATGCCTTTCGATGCCATGGCATAAATTTAAAGTATTGAACGTCGTATTCCGAGCAGATAAGTTTGAATATCCTCTGGTAAAACATTAAATCTCTTGCCATTCCGTCCGTGAGGGACTTCACTTTATCTCTTTAACTTTATTTTTCGACTCCAGCTCGACGACTACGTGATTACAGAAAGGTGATAGCTGAAATCGTTAGTTAATCGTAGTGTAGCAAATGTGCTGGATCTCAAGATTTATCTTTATGGCTTCATAGACAGTTTTAAAACTTATTTAGTTATAGAATGTTTTGTCCCTTTCGAATGACGTTTGAATTCAGTTCGAGCGAAGAAGACAAAACATTCGATAACTAAAATAGGTTTTAAAACTCGCTATGAATAAGACAGTAATAATTTAGTATTTGGCAATGAGCAAGCTATTCTTCTGATAGGAAGTGATATCACTAAAGATCATCTAGAATGTCTTGAGAAACGCACTTACGACCTCCACATTTGAAAACCAAAACAACTACGGGTAATGGAAGTAGGAAGTGTTATTGTGAATTTTGAAGAATGGAGAATATTTTTGCTTGTTATAATAACGTAGGATATGTATTTCTACATAAAATATAAAGACAATAATAATCACCTAAGTAAGACCTTCAGCAACAAACATAAAACCTTGTACTAAAGAAACTATCAAAATTCCCGTACAACTATCTTGATCGACATCGCCCCGGTAATTACGGGGTGAGGCTATAAAGCCGTAGTTTAGTTCACGGAGTGTCCAACCCTCCCCTTATCTGATAGCCTTGACCGCTCACGACTTAACATGCAACCTTATTGCAACCTTCTTACAGACATATTTGTTTTTAATAGCTTGGGGAAACAGCAAGCGACCCACCTCAAGGTGAGCTGTCAACTGGTGACAATAAACATGGAGAATACTAAGATAGGAGAATATGCATTGCAACTGCAAAATCGTATACCATGAATATTTATTTACACTTTATTGCACATACAAAAAATACCAAATACAGAAATCACATACATAAAATATAAAACTGGCGCTCTTATCGATAATAGGCAATGTCTTACAGACAGTCATGCGATGGATTTAAGAAAAGGTTGAGAAAAGAATAAAGAACGGGCAGTTTAAAGTGTAAAGGATTCAAGCTAAAACTAGTGACTAGAAAGTCTTTGTACTGAATATTGCTACTGAACAAAATTATAAAAAAGGAATAATTTTGAATGTCATTGTCTATAAATTTAACTACTTTATAATATTTCTTGTAATAAAGGCAAGTATACATACTTGTAAGTGGCACAAGAGAGTAACCCAAGATATAGAAAAGTGATAAACTATATAGCTTTCAATTTCCCTATTTTTACGGCGAATATTTACGTACTCCAGTATCTACATTCAACGGCTATTTAACCCCACCCAGTGTAAAATTACTTCTGAACGGGTCAGTTCAAACTTATTTAACTGACATCTGCCGTAGGCTTTGTGCTACTTTCTCTAATTTAACCTTACTTACACCTTATACAGAATACTGACTCTATCTTAAATTATGTATATTATGTACCTAATTTATTTATTTTAAAATAAGAGACAACATTTTATTTATTGCAATGAATGGCGAGACGAGCTTGCCGTTCACCTGATGATAAGCGATACGACCGCTCACGAACAGTGCCAAAACTAAACACCTTGAATTACAAAGCAATGCTTGGCATTCCACTGCACTCGCGATCTTGAGACATAAGATGTTGGTTCTCAATATGTCAAGTAGTTGCTCTGCCTACAATGCCCTTTACACTCAAACACAACATTGTATTTACAATGCCGTTTGGCGGGAGAAAAAAGATTGCGACCTACCCAAGCGACATCTTACATATGAGAGACCTACCACCAGTAAAATTTAATAATTTTGATTAGCTCATAGTGTTCTTGTATTTGCTAACGTCATACTTCAATTAAAATATAGAAAATATAATTTGATGAATATATTTTCCACACTTTGACTACTTTGTATTATATATACAAACTGTACGCTACATAATTTCCTGACCTGAACTTTCCAACACTACTTACCCCCATTCATTGTTGACACAATCTAACTCGTAACACACACATAAACGTGGACGCGAAATTAGTTTGAATTAATCTTGCACGCGTAGCAATGTTGTCATCTGACGACGGATAACAATGGAATTAAACATTATTTATGAAAAGCAAATTAGACGCGAGCAAGACAATTTTGACAACGCAAATTGAATTACACTTCGTCTACCCCTGACGCCGGAAGCGCTGTTATTACAAAAAATAGTTTTTCTCTCTTCATATTTTATTACATTGGACATGTTAATACTATTAAATATACCCAACAGTCACGTATGTAGTATCGTACGTACGTATGTATCAGGACTACATAGTCCTGATCCCACATTAAGATCCAGTCTCGCGTCGTGGGTATCAGGAATTACGAGAGACTTTTCAGTCTCACAAACACCCAGACCCCAGACCAGACCCTGTGTTTCTACCTGTGGTTCTCACAAATATTTGGCTCCGTGCAAGGATCAAACCCGTGGCCTCTCGTTTCACAGCACGCGTCTAACAAACTACGGTATGGGAGCTGTCTAAATGCTTGTTATGCTGCTGAATAAATGATAATTGTTAATATTATGGAAACATACCTTAAACAATGCGTTATATAGTTATTTATTTAATCTTATTTGTGCTTCCAAATGCCAGCACACGCCAATTTAATCTAGAATACAAACACGATTGGCAACGTGCATTATTTAGAAATCAAATTAATGTGTTTGAAAACTTCACAGACGTTCGTGCAACGTGTAATTATCGTTTTATTTCTAGGGAATATTTCGAAAAGTTCTGTTTAAGGTTTAATGTAGATGGATATTACTGAAATTGATGTAAGTAATTATTCACACGTGAGGTAGAATTATACTGCAAATGTAGCCTAACCTGCTTTTTATTTGGACTGTTAAATAAGGTACTAGCTCATATGATAGTAACTAATGAAAACTGACAAGACACGTCAACAATATAACTTGAAACAGCACTGTGTCCCTAACTCCCTACCTTATAGTAATGTAAACACGATCATTACGAAAGACAACTGCATATTTTTTTTCATTGGTCCATAGTCTTTTTAAATTCAATAGTACATGCGGTTCTTACTTTTTTTTTCAAATATTATGATTTAATTAAACGTTACATTTAACAAGTGAATGAGTGTAGATGAAGGGCAGGAAATGATAGATCGATATATCCTAATCATTATGTTAAACGTGACAGCAAAATTTTACTACAAGTCGTTTATAAAAAATGATCTGTCTGTATCAGCCCATATACGTCCCACTGCAGGGCACGGGCCTACTCTACAATCGAAAGTACGATTGAGAGTGGTTAGGCCATATAGTCCATCACGCTGGCCTAGTGCGGGTTGGCGGACTTACATACCATAGAAATTCTTATGAACCGCTATGGTATGCAGGTTTCCTCACGATGTTTTCCTTCACCGTTTTAGTGCGTGGTGATTTAATATCAATACACACATGACTCCGAAAAGTCAGAGGTGTGCCCTGGGATTTGAACCCGCGACCACCGTGAACATGTTGGCAGTCGCGTCTGGTCCGTTTACCAACAGGCCACCACGCACTTAAAAAATGATAATTAATGAAAATTATAATTAATATTCGTTGCACGTGTCATTTTGAAAATAACGTATTCTAATGCTCACCTAATAACTCGCAAACAGATTTAGGACATTTTCAGTTAAGCTGATTATGCTAGTTCGCGAACCGATGAGATTATGAACACAAATACACTGAATCGGCAATTGAGTATTAGTCTCCATTCCACATGTCTATCGATTTTCACTACATTTAGAACGGAAGATAGCGGCTCAACATGTTATCGCATGCTTAATATTAATGTAATCGAATTCAAATTTAAGCAGCGAGAAATATTCCGCATGTAATCTTTATTTTAATGCAATTTATGAGTTTATTTTATCTTGGTTGTTATAATATTTAAAAAAACTGGCGGTAGGTCTACTGGTAATAGGTCTGTCATATGTGAAAGGCCGCCTGGGTCGGTACCACGGCCATGTCGATTTCTCTCGCGAAACAGTAGTGTAACTGCCCTGTTGTGCTTCAGTGTGAAGGACATTGTAGCCAGAGTAACTACTGGATACGTAGATATACGTAGAAATAGACAAGCATGCCATTCGCATGATGGTTAAAGCGATATGACCGGACATGGAAAGTAGCCAAAAAAACAACACCATGAACCTTAAAGCAATGCTTAGATTCTTTAAGATTCATGGTGTTGGCTTGCGCTCGCCATCCTGAAACATAAGATGTTAAATCTCAATATTTCCAGTAGTTACTCTGTCAATAATGTATTTCAACCCGGTGCACAACAGTGCATTTACACTACTGTTTCGCGGAACAGATAAACATTCCAGTGCTACCTACCCGGGCGGCCTCTCACAATATGAGAGATCTACCACCAATAGGAACTGTATCTTTTACAAGAATTCTTCTGATATTATTTGAAGTTGGCCTCAAATAAGCAAACATGACTGCAAGCAATATATCCAATTTGTGAGTAATATAAACGTATTTCGAATTAAATACAGTACATTAAATTACAGTAAATTAATCCCGAAATACCACTATGTAACGGGCTTTTAACGTTCATACTTGGAGTAATAATTTTAGCTGTCTTGTCGGGAATTAATGCGGCCTTTTGTTTTCGACGTCGTGTCAGCTTCTTCTCGTGACGTGATTAATCACAAGTTTGAGTGGAATTTTATTACGATAGGCAAGATAAAGCAGGACTTTTTTGATTAAATAAAAAATATTATCACACAGAGAAGTGTATTTTATCAAATACATTTTCATTTCTATGCGTACGTAGTAAGATGATTTTCGATGTTATAATAAGGAAGTCGTATACTTGAGTGAGGTTTAACCAATATTTTTATTTAAACAAGTCACACTTATATCCCAAAGGAATAGATATATAATAGATTCGGCATATTGTAGCGTATTTTGATCACAAAATGTTATATTACATGCTCACATCATTATTTAATCTTTATATCTAAGGAGCTTTGCTGTGGAGGGACAATTACTTATTTCCAACTCCTCCTATTACGAGACTCGCCGAGCTCCGGAGTTCGGTGTCAATTCTTTGTGTGCCACTGTTGATCCTGGCTGACAGGAGTTGCAGTGGTGGGTGTTAGGGCTGGAGAGTCTCTAAATTATTGAATCATTGATGTTTAATACTTTTCAAACTGCCTATTATTATCACACGTATATAAACATCATACACAATCTACAAGAAATAAGCTACTTTTAATGGTATTAATAAAATAAAAAAATTCACTTCATAATATTTTACGAAAAATTAAATGTAATGATGAAAATGACATTAGACCTAGTTAGTCGTTGGTACGATGTTTAAAAATAAATAGAATTTTCAAACACCAGAGTAATTCGGTCAACAAACTGTCTGAAAATTTGATCTTCAAAGCACGTAATGAGGGCTTGGGCTAACGTTAGATAAACTACCGCTAAAATGCCAGCAGTATTGTTAGTGAAACAGTTGGAACATAAACATAACATTATTACGTTGAGTTTATTGCGGTTTCGGGTTTACGCAAACCACAACGGGCAACCACATTGTATTTATTTATTTACTAATGGGCAACCAACTAAAAACGTAGCTGCATTTAAATACAAAGCATTTATGGGATTTATTTAATTGTATTTATAAGAAGAGCTTTATGATATTTTTGTATTACCACTTAGTCCTGCGCTCACATTAAGGTAAATTAAATATAATACTCAGAAAAATAAAAGAACCAACTTGCAATACATGACTAAGATTCCAAATTGCCGTATATAATCATATAATTTTGGAAACAAACTTTGTACCTCCAAAATCGACGGCTAAACGTACCTCAAGATGTTTGATAAACTCAAAGCTGCTAAGCCAAGAAGTACGTTTCCTTCGAACTTGTCCGTTGAATACGAGCTGAAGGTGGTATTGATGCGCTATCCGGGCCAAGGTTGGTGGTAAAATGTTCGTAATCAGCCAATTGTTACCTCTGAATGAACCGGTTTTGGCCGCGAAAATGTATAACCTGGCAGTATGATGACTGCCTTTGACAATTACGTTTTATTATTGGTTCACGAGGACACAAAAATTTTGATGATTTAAAAAAAAAAAGTTAATTTAAAATGTAATTTATCAATTTGGATGTACTGTGTCGTAAATATTTGTGTTTATTGTAAAACATACCTATGCCAATGCGATAGTAACGACAGTCACACTATATACAGTTACGAGTTTTGATAGAAATTGCGTGTTCATCTGAAAATAAAAACTATGAAGAAATACATTTCTTAACTTTTAACTTTTAAACCCATTCAAATAACTTTATTCAATAACACAGTAAGCATTTAAATGAAATCTCCAATGGAATACATTTCAAATTCCCTCTAACGTACAAAGCTGTAACCTCAACAAAGGAAACAACTCAACAGAAACCGTAAACCGATTCGCAGCCGTTTCACAAGACGTATCTGTATGCAAAACAAGTGCGGGTGCACTTCACAGAACTTCGCTTCAGTTCAGTGAACCGATGTATTACTCTGACCCAATAAAAAGCAAGGAAGTTTTTATGCAGCCGTCCTGCCGGTGTGAATTAGACCGCGCATGACACGTGCCGCGGAGTTCAGCTGTACTGGCAATAGACAGCTCGTTTTTTTTTACACCGCACCTGATGGTAAGCGCGAATGTCGTCCAGACAGAGTACCGATTGGCATCAGAAACATGCCATGCCAAACATCAACCATGTACTGGGAGAGTTGTTGAATCAGGAACACTAAGCTTACCAAAAAAGTGAAATCCGTCAAATAAATTATTATTTTAACGTTGCGTTAATTTTTAAAGTCAAACGATTACAAAAGAACTTGTTACTTGTTCAGTTTTTATATTATATACATCTAGTCAGTCCTTTCTATTACAGAAAGACGTGGACTAAAGACTTTAAACATTTAAACGTAATACTATACTCATATTACTCGAAATTATGAAAGCACGGGAAATAAATTGCCCCACTTAGTTATGTAAGTATTAAACGTACCACTCAAGTCCTCAAATCACAACCTATAAAAAGGTGTTTTTATAAAAATACCAATAATACAGAAACGCCATCCCAATAATTAATGCTATATGAAAATCACTAAACTAAAATCGAAAAGGTAAAACCGAACCTTTAAGTTCCTAAATACCGGTTTAAATATTTAGGTCCCGGACAGGCTTTTGATGAGGCACGGCTTAGCATTTAACACATGAATGATTTATTAATCGTCTTTTAGAATGACGGAGCAATTGCTTTGATTGTTAGGTATACTTGGCTCCAACCTTTGAGTTATTATACTCAGTAAAGGGGATATAGTGTATTAATTTTAATGTTTTCATACAGTTAATTAATTTTAATTTCATTTTAAATTGTTTGAAAAAGTGCGGTACTGTGTCGCTTATTATATTTAATCATTATTTATACACACTGAAAGAAAGCTTAAGAGAAATTACAATTACATAATAAAGGTTTTATTGCTCTTTATTACAGACAAACATTTCATGGATATATGAAAAGGACAAAGAGGCGCAGTCTAAATACTGAAATCAATTATGAACTTTCTCTCTGACTCCTCCAATCCCACTATCTTTCTTCTCGCTCATTTTACGTGCCGTGTTCCAATGTGCTCGCAAAAAAATTGTTTGCATTGGCCGCTCCAGTTTTTAAACTTGGCTCTATGTTTCTTCACAGATCGAGGATACGAGTAATCGAAAAGGCGCCGGCACTTTTCTGGTGCCAATGAACGGAGGAATTTGGACGATGTGCGTGTCCTTAGAAGGTATTTGACTTGTTGATTAAATATTTTAATTGAATTATTTTAATTAATTTAGTATTAATGAAGTTTTGACATGACAGGATGTACAGACGAGTTCGTAAAGGTTGCTTAAAATACAAATACAAGCTACTTTCTTCAGGTTCCAGGGAAAATCTTCAGAAAAATGTTTAGCAACGCTCATCTTTGACTGATGGTGGAATCTGTGTATATTTTTAAACTACTTAAGAACTTAATAGGTAATATTGAAAGTCAATATCTCTATGAACATGTTTCATATGTTTGTTCAAAATGTCTCTCCTAGGGTGGGATTTTATATGTTGTAACTTAAGCTTGCTGAATTGAAAAAAAAACGTAAATTAAGATCTGTATTTTTGATCTGTGGATAAAATCTACATGAATATAAATTATTAAAGAAATCTGAGGATCGCTTCTTTTCCAACCAAAGTAAAATTACACTAAGATATGTTTTTGCATGTTCGATTTAAATAAATGACATCCTTTTGAAATTAATAATGACATTTAATCATTTTTACACATTTTCACAGAATATTATACGAGTACTGCCTATTTTCTATCTGATTGTAAATGCAATACAGTTCAATTAAACTCGAAAAATTACTTACCTCACCAGTTTCCACAATTAATCAAGTCAGACCCAATTTCTAAGTGAAAACTCTATTGTTGCAGAAGAAGAAGCGTCGATATTGACCAGAGTTGGATTTCCATCGGAAATATCGTGCACAAATTACTTAGCTGATAGCGACGACGATGAACCAAGGGCTGACTGGCAACATCGTAAGTTCACACTGATTTAATATTCACATTTATACTTTAATTTCACTTTGTAGCATTAATTAATAACGTTATGCTATCTGAGAATATAAGTAAATTCTAAAAGCAACCTCCGAAGTATAAATATTAATTTACTGATATTTTAAAGATTATCATGTATGTTTCATATTTTGTTAGGGCTTGGAAAACTTCGAAAAAAATTGTATGAAACCTAATTACGTAATTAAGTGCAAGATTCATGATAAACATACCTAAAAAATGCTAATTTAATCTAGAAAATAATTACAAAAACGTATTAAAATAAAATTGTAGTTTGGATAAATTAAGTTCCACGAAACCAATTCAAACATTTACGGCTGCGTTGAAAATAAATAAACCACAGAAACGATAAGAAATTAGCTTTCTGCTAAAAGCAATCACTTCTTCGTACAATTTATATGTCAAGCACAAGGACAATATCTACAAATAAAATTAATGAATTATGTCTTTAGAAATGTTTAGTACCAGGCAATATAAGGCTCTAAATTACTGTAATAGCCCATATACGTCCCACTGCAGGGCACGGACCTCCTCTACAATCGAGAGTACGATTGAGAGTGATTAGGGTATATAGTCCACCACGCTGATCTAGTGCGGGTTGGCGGACTTTACATACCATAGAAATTCTTACAAATTCGCTATGGTATGCAGGTTTCTTCACGATGTTTTCCTTCACCGTTATAGTGCGTGGTGATTGACTATCAAGAAACACATAACGCCGAAAAGTCAAAGGTGTGCCCTGGGATTTGAACCTGCTACTACAGTAAGCATGTTGGCAGTCGCGTCTGGGTCTTTTACAAAGAAGCCACCACGCACTACAAGCTCTAAATTAATTGTACCTTCTAAATATTCAAGTTAAGTCGTTGAACCTTTAACGAAAATCCCCCTCTACTTTGCAAATTAGTTACAATTTAATAAAATTTGTTTTGGTACGAAGCTTAATGAGAGGTTTATTATGGAAACTAAATGTTAAAATATTCAAGAGCTGTAAGTCAAGGTAGAAATTAACGAGAGGCAAGAGGCGCTTAAATTAGCTTTATTCTCTTCATCTTTGTAATAGTTCCCTATGTTTGACTTTATTCAATCATGAATAATAGTAAAAACTTTTAAAATAAACTATTTTGTTGAAACAACGTCCAAATTTATTTTCAAATGAGTAAACTTTCTTCGTTTTGAGGAAAAACGCGAGTAAAATTCAAGGAATAATGAAAAGCATTTACTTTTTTCTCACAATTTGAAGAGTGACGTCACAATTTATTTTAAACATCCTATACTAATTTTTGATAATAATTATCCCCGCTACCGCGTTTAAAATGTGACTATATTAATCCTGAATGCGTATATAGATTTATTTTCATCGCGAAATATATTTAAAAAATATGCTAATTATCCTATTTTTTTTAAATGAATGTGACATTAATGAGCTCAAGTCTTCAACACAGTTCAGCCAAGTGCACGTTGATTAAACAAGCATTCTCGTCATTAGAGCAGAGATGTCTAGTTACGTGGCTCATATTTTGCAATTATTGCGTTATTCATTCCCGACGGAGAGAAATGCGTCGGTTATTTGCTTAAAAAATGTCCAACATTATGTTACTTTTATGAATGTTTCAATTTATGTTTTCTTTTAATACAAGAACATTAATTATCCGTGACATTTGGAATGTTGCGCGCTTAAAACACATTTTTTCAGTTTAATTTATGAAATGTTTAGTATGGTTTTGTTTAATTAGGTAATTAAGAATAAGCAACGAAAATCTTATAATCCATACTAGAAACAAAACCTCTCTTATATCTTAGTTTTTTTTTATTATTAACGCAATTAAAGGCAAGTCCAGCTTGCCATACGCGTGATGGTAAGTGATAGGACCGATCACTGTGCGCAGATAAACCAAACACTACCGTGAGTTACAAAGCAAGATAAGACATGATGTAAAGACTCAATATATCCAGTAGTTATTCTGGCCACAATATCCTTCGAACCGTAACACAACAGTCTATTTACACGGCTGTTAAGCGGGAGAAATATATATTGCGGTGGTACCTATCCAGGCGACCTCTCACATATAAGAGACCTACCACCAGTAAAATTAGAAGCATATTATCTCTGATTTCTGTCGGAATAAATATCATTTTGCTTTTTATTTTCAGGAATGCAGAACTTGTCAATATCGTGCGCTCTGGTCTGCCTGATAGTGCTGGGCAGTGCTGCACTAGTCGGTGCTTTCGGGGTTTGCAAGCACCAGATTAGTGCAGTACTTATCACTGGAGTTATGTACTTATTAGCGGGTAAATATTATTTTATCATTAACAATTTTAGCTCTACCAATGATCAAGAGATTCTTCGTGTAGTAAAAAACGCCGAAAAGTTTGTTAATTACTGGAAAAATACGTAATTTAAATGTTAATCTTCACAATTATTATAAGAATTTGCACAATCAGTTCATACTTTCAATTTTGCATTACAGTTTAGGAATCAATGTAAATTATATAGAGATTTTACTAATATACAGAAATGAACACGATATTCATTCCCGTGTTTATATTTCCTTTTTATTTTTTATGGACAATAAAGAGCGTTGAGTAAATAAATAAATACAAAAATAAAAATATTTAATACCATTGCATTTACAAAGCCCGTTTGAGGTACAAACATGAGTCAACTTAATATGACATTTTAATTCTAGGTCTATTCGCGATGTTCACGCTAATGATAATACACTTCAAACGTGTCCAACGGGTGTCCACTCGTGGCAGTTCTCACGGAGACGACACAGGCGACGGGGTGGTAGGTCCTCGGCCACCCGCCATTCCTCTACTATCCGCCAGGGAATTCTCAACATCCTGGTCTCTGGAACTCGGCTGGGGCGGAGTAATACTCGCAACCACCACGTCCCTACTCTGGATAATGCTATCGAAAATTATGAGATACAATCCCATATCTGCTATGCTGCTGTAATTCTCTCTCTGGTATGGTTTCCAGAGATTGTTAGGTAATGAAAATTACTGTTGATTCGCACAATTATATATTTTTAATTTCATGTTTCCTAGTTTAAATGAAATGTTTGTTAAATTTTGAGCACAGTTTCTGGGAACCATAAAAGTAAAATATACAACGTAGTAGTCAATTAATTTTCGACTTTTCACAACTTACCAAATATACAATTTCTGACCAACACTGTCCTATATGCAGGTCAAATGTTACTTTGTAAGTCTATATCTTAAAATGTTCACTTCCTCAAGGCCTACTATAACAGTAGTTTGTTGCACACATATTCCAGTCCCATGAGTAATGGCAGTAAAATGGTATTAAAATAAAATAAAAAAATATCCGAACGTATTTTTTATCCGCTTTGAACTAAGCTTTATAAAAATCGCCGAGCTTGCTGCCGTCCATTGCTATTATTGCAATCCTTTGTATAATTATACTTTGTACCTGTTTTTCAACCACTTCTAATTATACACTTTTGTCTATAGGCTTGATAATTTAACAAGATATTTGCTTCAAAAAATATTCTATAGCAGTCGGAAAGTAATTCGGAAAAGTATTTTAATATCGAATCGACAATCGGTATGAGTTAGTATGACTTAAGATCGCGAATTTTGTTATAAATAATATGAGATCCAATCACATACATAAGTTGTTTGAAAATGACAACATTATAATATTGTACGCCAACTGGGACTCTTGCATTTAACACTCTTTGGATGGTCTAGTTTCAAATTAATAATAAGCTTTATAAAAATCTCTATGAAACCTGTCTAGCTGTTGTAGAAAACGTGAAAATGTAATTCCCTTATCCACTCCTGTTTATAGTAAATCCACAAACTTAAAGCCGTTCAAAATGTCCTTAGCTATTGCACTAAGAGCTGTCCTTTACACTTCACTAGCATAAGAAATTTCACTTCTAACGTAGATTACACGAAAATATAAATAAGACATTGAAAATATTACAATGAATAAAACTAAAAAATAATAAAAAAATCGGAAGTTGATGGTGCTGTGAAAATATTGAATAGTCGATTGTCATAGATGAATTAGATGGAATAGTTATAATGTTGTCTTAAAATTATTACTGTCCAATAATTTACTACTCGAAAATACACCTGTTTACGATTAGAATAAGATCTCAGAGCCAACCAAGCTTAAGTAATTTCAACTAAGCATTTTTTGCCATGATGTGACTTTTTTTTTTATTTTGTTCAAGAGGAAAAGCTATTAAGGTCCTCTTTCGGTACCCCGCGCCGGGGGAAGCCGAAAGGGGTATGTCAGTGTCTCTGGCCTTCATGTGACTATGATGTGACCTCACAATTTTAAAGGAAATTTGCGAAAGATTTTACAGTATAGGGTAGTATGTTATAATCGATAACAAACTACGTTAAATGACTTACCAACGAAATTAAAATGGTGTATAGAAGTACTAGGTACATGTCTCTTCGTCAATAGGCAATATTACGTTCTGGGGCTCTGAGATCTCAAAATTTAAGCCGTAAGGCGAAGTACAAAATACTCCATGCAGTTTACCTTACGATGTGGTAGAAAGTGATTATACTATGTGTACTATGACGTCCCTAAAATGTTGAACTCTATTTGCGTGCCCTAAGAATATAACATTTTAAAAAAATTAATGAAATTTTCTGTTACATTCTACGCACATATACTTTCAGCGAATCATTTGATAAAAAGCTGCATATAATTCTAATACTTTTAATAATTCTCTTCTGAAGAAATTTCTCAAAAAAATGTTTGTTATGACGAAAAATTGTGCACACATTGTAATTTATTAAAAATATTTTCGGAATATGCTGTAAATATTTTTTAAGAATATAATACGCTTTACTTTTATAAAAAGTATATTCATGTGATACTGTGAAATTTATTTCAAATAAATGTTGGATGTTTATTGTTTATTCTTTTATACTTTGAACGCATAAAGCAATATTATTTTGTATATAAGATGTTGTTTTATTTATTATTGTTAGGAAATAAATGAAAAAATAAAATTAAAATGTGTTTTTATTATTCATATAAACGCTTAACCTAATATTTACACATATTTTTAAATACACAACAACAGGTCCTGTCTCTTACAATCATAAAATATCAAATTCATGATATGGGCTGTTTTTAGTGAATTTTCAATAATTAATCCTTTCGTCAAAGAACCAGGAAAACAAATTAAGTTTCGACTCCTCAATGTCGTTGTTAATATTTCCGTCTTTGATTTGACCTCTACATAATCATTTTGAAAAACTCATAATATTATTCTCACATTATTCGTCTCTCAATAAGGCATCTTCTAAGTCTATATCTTCTGCTTTCCGTTTCTTGGGTCTGGGCCTTTTTCCATGTAACATTTCTAACTTCATTTTCTTTGATTGTTTTTTCTTCTCTTTCAATTGTAATTTTCTCTTGGCCGCCTTCTCTGGATTATTCACTTTTTCTTGCAGTAGCAGCTGTGACAAAAAAAATGTTTCCAAATTAGAAATTGTTTTTAAAAATGTCACAGTATTATTAGTATGTAAAATTATGGCATTTATTTAAATTATATTTCACAAAAATCTTAGACAATTTTTATCAACAAAATTAGTTCTCTTTGTTACGGTTTTACCATCATCCTAAATAAATATTATCTTCTTATTTATATACAGGGTATATCAAGACTGCTACTTTTAGAAAATTGTAGTTGTGTTGCGTCTGAAGTCACTTAAACTACCCGGCTTTGTTTTAGGTACTAGTCTTGATATTTCCTTTATATCCACCCGAACACCACAAAACGGGACAATCCTGGTCAATCTTGTATTTAGAAATAACAGAATAAAATATTTTAAGAGTATTAATAATATAGACGGAGCTCTGTCATACATTTGCGTCTTCAAAAAAGTAAATATTTTTTTGATCGTAATGTTGGTAGCGCTCCTATAATAGTGAAAATTGAACAAATTTATTTAACAACAAATTGTAATACATTCCTTCTATAATCCAAAGTATTCGTGCATGTTGTTTTTGAACCGTTGCGTTTATTTACCAGCGCTCCCTCTATATTATAAATACTCTAAGAAAATATTATAACTCACCTTTTTCCTCTCAGCCCTCTTGATATTCAACCGAGTCTGGGCCTCAGCAACTAGTTTCCCGTATTCAATATCTCCAATCTTCCTGCGCAGTTTCTTCCCGAGTCTTCCCGCTAGTTGCTTAGCAACAGAGGCGGGAGCGTTGGCATCGCCCGTGGAAAGTTCTCGAACTATCGGCGGGAGTACCACATCGATAATGCTGTTGATGTCATCGACTTCGAGAGAACTTAGAATGTGCGTCCACATCGTGAATATTGATGTTCTCTGTAGAGAAAATGAGGGTAGTTTACATTGGTTTTGTACAAACTTTTGTTTTAAACAATGTAGAAAAAAAAAAGAAAAAAAATCATGTGTTGAATCCATTGATTTAAAAACTAAGCATTTGCATTCAGTGCATTTGGAGTATCATAAGATGACCGTGGAAATAAGTCGAAGAAAAATGTAACCCAATGTTAATATAAGTTCCTTTTTATTAAAGTTTCTGTATACAAGCATTTTCAGTAACGCTCCACTATAAATGCACTAAAGCGTCGCACCACTTGTGTCGGAACACTTGACGCAGTCTTCACCCTGTCCATATATTTAAATCAATGGTTGAAACGCAAAATGACTACAAAGAGTCTAGCTTCAGAAGGTGCCGCTAGTTTTTAAGTCCTCAGCGTTAACTTCTAAAACTTGGGACCAAAAGCATGCTCGGAAAATTGATATCGTTGAGAAAATGAACTTCCAATATTTGCCTTTACTGACGTGAAAATTATGATATTGAAATTATTACATACGTAGAATGAAGCTTAGCAACTTCGATTTTTCAGATTAATTGCATTTTAGCTCGACATTGAGCAAAACTCCAAGTAGTAGAGAAAATATCATGCGTTAAGTTGGCATTCCTTGAATTTTATAATGCATTAATAAACATTTACTTACAATATTCATAGAAGTAGGTGCCCTAGCGACTTCGACGTTAACAGCTCTCCTCAACTTGAATAAAATCCATCTGATATTGAGTTTCCCGCCACCTTCCACTTCTTCATTTTCCTTATCTTCTTTCTTTACCACTTTGAAACTTGGCATTGAGTGGACTAATTTGAATAATAAAAACATTACTGCTGTGACCTAGAAGGAATTTAAAAAAATATTTTAAATACAAATACAGATACAGTTTTCAAATCTATTTTATGTATCGAATGTTTTGTCTTCTTCGCTCAAACTGAATGCAAAAGTCGTTGGAAAGGAACAAAAGATCGATAAATAAATTAAGGATATGAATAAGGCCATCAGTACAAAGTTTAATATAAAAATCCGGCTTGAAGGACCAATTTTATTACACAAATGAGTAAAAATTATAATGAGTATTAATTATTTAAGGTCTACACATATAACCATAAGAATATTATCAAGACATGAAGAAAAAAAGAATAAAATAAATAAATAAATAAATAACACCCAACAGTCACATACATAGTCCTGACCCCACACTAAGATCGAGTCTTGTGTCGTGGGTATCAGGAACTACGAGAGACTTTTCGGTCTCACAAACACCCAGACCCGGAAGAAATATTTGTGGGCCACACAAACATTTCTCTCGGTGCGGGGATCGAACCCGCGGCCTCTCGTTTCACAGGCGGCGTCTAACCAACTGCGCCACGGAGGCTGTCAAAGACAGTTCGTGTTGCTGAGGGAGTTTCTTGCGCAGCTTCTTCTTCACAGCTACAACACGTTCCGAAGCGGTGGTAGCAGAAATGAACGATTCAAAAGATCGTGTGAAAGACTATTTGAATATTTTGATTTTGAAGGGCATTGTAGCTCTTCTCGCCATACATTACAATAAAAAAAATCATCTCATAATAATATGTCAACTTACTTGTTCCGCCATTTCTTTAGTAACTGTGGGTGTATACTGCGCGCATAAATCCAAAACTAAACTCCTCAATGTTGCCTCTGTATCGTTATAAATAAAACTTCTATCACTCTCTTTCTTGTTTTTAATTATCGAATTCAATTCTTCAACATCCACCACATTAATGATTTGCCCTAATATCTTCGCAGCTTTTAACCGCACCCACGCATGAGGATACGCCAACAACGTTTGACATTGCTGGGCTATTTCGTCGAATTCATAGGAGTATTTATTATTCTTCATACTAGACTCGCAATGGACAGTAATCTTATCGATAAGATTGAGAATCTGTATCAAACTGTGATCCTTTTCACTCTCTTTCTCTTCATCCGTTTTGTCTTCCGATTCTTCAAGTTTTAATTTAACGAATCTACCCTCAGTGATATCGTTGCTTAGTAGAAATATTCGACTACTGACTAGAGATAGTACGGTGCTAAGACGGTTTTTGAATTCATCGCCTTCGACATTTACAAATCGTGTGGTCAATTGAGCTGCTAGTTCGAAATGTACTGGCTGTGAAAAAAAAAACAATATAGGGTTTGTATTTTCTGGATAAACGACTACATTTATGATTGAAAGAAAAGCGCAGATCGAAAGTCACTGTCGATAATTAATTATATAAACTAAAATGTTAACAAAAACTAATTTCAAACTAATGCAATAACTAAGTCAGTTTTTAAAGTGAAATAAAGGCTTACTACATTTTATATTCTAGGGTCTAGACAAAACCATACCATCTGATGCCTAGTGCAGTTTCATCGAAATAGATCAAGTGCTCCAAGTGATAACAGATTATCACCATTCGACACATAATATCTTTCTTTGCGCTTCGCTTAGAAGACTTATCATCATCTCAGCCACAAGAAGTCCACTACTGAACATAGGTCTCCCCTAAGGATCTCCACATCGACCTGTTGGAAGCGGCCTGCATCCAGCGACTTCCTGAAACTTTAGCCAGGTCATCCGTCCACCTTGTAGGTGGGCATCCGACATTTCGCTTGCCTGTACGTGGCCTCCACTCTAGAACCTTTCGGCCTCAATGGCCATCGGTTATACGCGCCATGTGTCCGGCCCACTGCCACTTCAACTTGCTAATCCCATAGGCCAGGAGTGGCCAACAAGCCGATCGCGTGAACAATTTTGGTCGATCACTCGCAAGTTCCATGAGGGGACGAGTTCAATGCCAAATGTTTCTAATACTTGATGCAGGAATGAACAGGCCAGATATTTCTTACCTAACATCGTCGATCGCGACAGAATTTTAAAATAAAAAGTAGATCTTATGTGCACAAAAGTTATTTATGGGGTATGCCGGTAAACTTTGTTCACCTACAGATCCTCCTATCTCCTCATTTCTGATTCGATCTCGAAGAAAAGTACCGAGCGCTATACTATCTCTTTGACTTATATCATACCTGATTGTCTTGGAAGAAAGTGAGCACCAAGTCGAACAGTTTGTTTCGTTCCAAGGCTGGGAATCGTTTGAGCATGGCCTCGATACAGCCGGCCGCGGAGGCGCGACACTCGGGCGCCGCGTCGTTCACCATGCACGCGCCCAGGGTCAGGAGCAGCTGGTCGCCGTACTTCACTAGTTGAGCCTGGGATTCAAATAGAACATATTAGTGGTTTCTTAGATTTACGCGAATGTTACACATTGAAATAAAACTATTATTTACGGATTTTATCGCGGATTTAAACATATTAGTACATATTATTAGAACATATGCGTAGGTACAGCGACATTTATAAATAAAATGTCATAAATCACAATAAAGTATTATGAAAAAAAATCCATAAAAACGTTTAATGTTATTGTTGTTGCTATTTATTGTTTTTGTAAATTATTTGTGTACAATAAAGATTCAAATAAATAAATGTATATGACAGTAATTTAACTGAAGAAACAAAAAGCAAATATTAAATGATTACAATATTGCAAAATCTCAAGATAATAAAAATGAAAAATTATTAAAATTAGCAGAGTAAAAAATTCAAACCAAATTACTGTACACATCAAGGACATAAAATAATAACAATCATTGATTTAACTTTGAAAATGAACAAAAACTCACCGAAGGCAGCTTGTTTATGATCATCTCCAAAAACTTAAGTGATGATTCTCTGCCATGCTGCAGCTCATAATTCAGTTGGGACACAAAGAACTCAATGTACTTCGGAAGCCGCTTGCCTTGAGAGTAGTTTGTTATGTAGTTTATGAATATAACACGCGCTTCCTCCCTAAAATATAAAGAATTAAGCAAAAAACCACCTTAAATTCTAAACAACAGAGTAGTAAATTATATGACACAGAACCAGTACAAACAAGCGGTTATCCTGATGTTAAGATATCTAGATAAAGTGATATAAAAAAGTGCGTGGTGGCCTGTTGGTAAACGGACTAGACGTAACTGCTAACATATTCACGGCGGTCGCGAGCCTAACCACTCTCAATCGTACTCTCGATTGCAGAGGAGGCCCGTGCCTTGCAATGGGACTTATATAGGCTAATACAGAAGATATCTACCGCAGATAAATAAATATATTGACCATAGTAGCAAATAATAGTAGAATGTACTTTTAGTACAATATATTTACCTGGATTTAGCAGATTCGCTCAGGATACAAATCCTGGCCACTTTTTCCATCACCTCGTGTAGTTCAGGCGACACTAGTCTTGCTTCCAATATGGCTTTCAGTAGAGAAAATGAATTTACTTGTCGTTCGTTGTTCTGACAATCCTCTTCGGCATACAGAAGAAGGATTTTTAACTGCTCTGCTTCTAGTTTGTAGTATTTCACGTTTCTTATTAATACTGTAACCGCCTGAAATATTATTATGCATTATTTTTAAACGATTATGAAGATATGGTAAATTTTTGCAAAAAAAAAAGTATATAATAAACTAACTACGTAAAAAGTTTTTATTTTGTTTATAAAAACATTAATTTGAAATCTTGATTCTACCGCTATGAAAAGAAGGATAGGAATAATCGAAATTGGAGATGCATTAAAAAACTTACCTTGAATGCTGTCTTGACCAAATGATAATTATCGTTTTGCTTGCTAATTTCAAACGTCGCGTATTTATGTAGAATTGTAAAGATAGTTTTAACCACATCCTGAACTAATTCCTCTAATGTTGGAGTACTAATTCTGATAGTCCATAACGTCGAAATACATTTCAACGCAACAGTAGTCACTTTGACATGGTCGCTTTTTATTGCATCTACTAGTAAAGGTATAAGAGGATCTACAAACGCTTTGCAATCCATTCTGGGCACTTTCTCTCTTTTCAATATAACGTAAAGGATATTTAAACTGAATTCAACTAGCACATGGGCATTAGCCTTCTCAGATACTTTAACATGCTTCGCTTGTGTTTCTTTATTCCTTTTCGGCGTTTCTGGTATTATAAAGCAATCTGGCTTAGCTCGAAGCATTTTCTCTCTTTGCGCTTCACTAATCTGTCTTTTCGGCGCTCCCAAAACAAATTCCGGTATGCTTTCCGATGCAACACCGTGTAGAAACACGAATAGAGATTCTATGTCTATAAATTTATTCGTAACCAGCCCGCTAGATATATGCATCAATGCCTCTTGTACTTTGAGAACTATTTTCTTTGAGTGGTGTTTCTGTAAAACCTCTTTGAAAGGCAGCAGAAGGTTTATAAGGCAGCTTTCTGTTATATTTTGCGATACGATCATCAGAGTCACGTAACTCTTCTTACTAGGTTTCGCTTCTGGCGTTTTGTAATGTAGTTTATCAACTTCTTTTTCCTCTGATAAACCACCGAACAAATCATTAGAACAAACATCAAGTATGTAATGCAAGTTTTTATTCAATTCGCCGGGTTTGAAATCTGCTTTCAGCGCGTCTAAAACTGTATGTATAGTAGCAACGAGTACATGAACTTGGAAGCCTCGGGTTAAAAGTAAAGTGAGATGCTCAAGAAACACTCCCAAATATGCAGTTCCTACAGTCAGCATTATCTTTTTGACAATATCACGGGCTGTGATGCGAACTTGCTTTAATGGAGACTTTAGGAATGAGCATAATTTGATGATAATTCTGAAAAGAAAGATATTTAAGCATGTAGATGGCACTTTAATAGCAACAAAAATATATATAATATGACTAATTCAACAACACAAAATCTTAAAACACCGTATACTCAAGTAGTAAAGTAAATCATTAACGCTGATAATTTTATACTAATTCGGAGTTTTAGATTCTCATTTTTAGGGTAGTAATGGGGACATAATATCTTATTTAGGGGGTATATATCGATTTTTAAGACATATTGTAAATACAGTTAAACACGCAGACAAAGTTGTGGGTAAAAGCTAGTAATAATATAACTTACCCAGGCAGTTGATGGTCCAACAGATCGCCAGGCAACTTCTGCAGAAGTTTTACCAAAGCAAGTGCTATAGGCACACGCAGCATATCCTCCTCTTGTCGATCAAAACCAGTGCGACGACGATTCACCTTGTGAGACTCTTCGTGTTCCGTTAGTTTACCTATTGCCCTGTGTAGACAACATATGTTCATTTTACTTATTATAATATAAACATATTTTATAGATTACCATAGTAATCAAGACTGTTGAGGCTGTTTATACCCAAAATATATTCTAGAGTCCAGATCTAATTTTATCAACCCATAAGTTTTATTTTTTATCATAAATATTTCAAAATAAGTAGCACAATACATTTGAAGTTAAAGAATTTGTAAAAAACTTAATGTTTAGTAAGCAAGGGGAGTATAAAAATATGTGAAACCAAAAATTCGGAATTATTTTACTAACCGATTTAGTTGAGGAAGAAGTCCAGCAGATAAGGACTTGATTATTCTTTTGGCCACGGATGGTGACACGCTAGTTATCCTTTCGAATGCAGGCGCATCCGATACTTCTTTAGTAATCTCTTCTTCTGTTGCTAGATCATCTGCGGCATTTAGTTGTGTGTCTATATCTTGTTCTGTTTCGCCATCATCCTTTGCATCTCCGTCTTCGATAATTTCTTTATTCGTTTCATTAACTTCATCGACTTTTTCATCTTCTACATTATTTTTATCTATTTGATTATTTTTCGTCGTCTTTTGTTTATTTGTAGCTACATTGACAAGTAATGCTTTGGGCAATTCAATGTTTTTCACTTTTGAGAAGTCGAAATGGAAAGCGTCAATTATTCCAACTATTATGCGCGTTAGTTGTTTCTGGTGTTCCGTAGTATTACGCATCTTATTTAAATACAGCTTAAGAATAACTTCGTAGTGATACCATGGTAGCAATCGACAACATGTAGACACTGCTTCTATGGCAGCGTCGATCAAAGTATTTTTTTCTGTATATTTATCATCACATAAATAAGTCGACGCAAGCGGATATATAAAATTTGTAAGTGTTCTTGGCGAAGGACACTTTGTGACTTTCTTCGCAACCTTACAAAACTTTAGCAACGCTCTAACACGCCGGTGCATTTGCAAATGGCACATGTTCTCAAAGAAATCGACCTCCATGTCTTCTTTATTTGTTAAATGAGCTAAATCTGATAAAACAACATCAGCATCCGGACATTCACGGGCTAATTCACCGAGTAACGCTATAGATTCATTTCTTAGTAAGTCATTCTTGACATCACGTATACCATTTGATATAAGTGATAAAACTGTGTCACGAACTAAAAATTGCCCGTCGGTAGCACTTCTGTACTTCATTAGTAATTTCGGCAGGATTTTTTTCAAACACAATGCCGCACTATCTCTCAAACCGATGTCTTTTTCAGTACGTATGAAATAAAAACAGTTGTTTACTGCTAATATTGTCAAGTCGACATCCATTTCGCCACTGTCCACTAGTTGGTATATTTTCTTATACGCGTCCAGTCTTCGATCAAAATCTGGTTGTTCGATCCATCTTTTGTTATACGCATTCATTTCAGTTATAACCTCAGCCATTCTAGTCAATACGTCCTTATTCGTTGGTGCATTTTCAGCGATCGATGTAAGTAGTTTTATTAATAGTTTTCTAATCTCCACGGGAGTGATTTTATTGAACAGAACTGCTATGTTTTTAATGTAAACTTGCGGATTAGAGCTATGTCCCAATAGATTGATGATCGTGTTCACAGCGTGTGCCATATTTTCTTCAGCCATATTCGAACATACTTTTTTGACCAAAATCGGAAGAAGCAAATTCAACAATTCATCACATATTTTTGGATTGGCCACTAATTCTGTTACTCTCGATAAAATTAGTAGATCTCTTTTGTTCATAGTATTGGATTTAGCGGAATTTGCTATCCTCCTCTTCATTACTTCTAAGATACTAGGGATGTGAGGCACTAAAATTTTACTGCCAAAGTTGATATTACTGACACTGGATGTCTCAAGGTTATCAACTTCTAGAATGCTAAAAGACTCAATCGGTGCTAATTCTTTGTCTTCGTCGCTTTCAGTTAGGGTTAATAGTTTTTCGATCATGTCTAAAATCATATTAACGACTCCAGGAACAGTTTTTGGAGCTAAAAGAAGCTTAAATATTGCTGGAAGAGGACTCATTGAATCTGTTTCGGTTTTTGTGATTAATAGAACATAGAATCTAGGATTTTGACACCAGGTATTCAATAACCTCAGTAATGCTGTTGGACTATGAATGCCTTCAATATGTAGTTTTGGAATCAAAGGCCACAGTAATGTTTCAAACAAAACATACAGTTCATCTTTACTCCAAGGATATTTGTCGAATTGCTCAAAAAGCTTTCTCAAAATACCGAGCGCAATAGTTCTGAGATTTTTCATTACTTTAATGTAACCGACGTGGACTTTTTCTCCTTGATTTAAAACAGCAGCAACTGTAGAGCATAGCGCATAATATATTGTAAATAGCTCAGATAATAGTTGTTCTTTCATGTATCCTCCGAAATACTCGCGTATAACTTCAAACAAGTTCAATACACTGTGTAATTTTCCTGGACTTGTTATTGATTTCAAATCTAAGTTTGAAACAATGCTCTCATATATTTCTTTAGGTTCCATTGTCATGTACTGTTTGAAATGCGAGAATGCCATTTCAATGAACATCTTCAGTTCATTTTCATTACAACCTGCTAAATAACGCATAACAAGAGACCTTCTTGTCTGACCCCCGCCTTTTTTATCTGCACCTAATTTAGAAGTCATTTTTCCATAGAGAATTCTCAAAATTATCGGTATAACGTGCTCTCTGTCTTCAGGTTGTATACTTTTAGCATCTTCTGTTATTTTAAACATTGTGAGCTCATCTTTGAATTTCTTCTCATCAACTAAATTGTGTAAGTTATTTTTGTATGCTGTTACACTTTTGTTTTTATAATTCAGGACACAGTCTAACGCATATTTTTGTAGACCTGGATTTTTGTGTTTTAAAAACTCCATGTACAGTTCCCAGAATACTGGTTCTTTATGTAGAGCCCTTGGATTTTTAAATCTTGCTAATACTTGCATTACATTTATTAGTGTTTTGAAAACTATTTTCCCGGATACAGATTCTTTAGGATCCTCATATTCGATATTCTGATCAACGTTTTCTGCATCTTCTTCAGGAATTTCTTCATCAACATCCATTTTTTCTCCATGGACCTCTACATCAACCTTTAAAGCATTTGCGTTATCATTCCGTCTGTACTCCTCATCAATGAAATTCAAAAACAACACAACTACATCACGATTCTTAGCTTCGCAAACTTGTATACAATTCGTCATAACTTTCAACAATAAATTGCGATAGTTATACAAGTCTGGTCTCTCAGTAATGCTGTTATAATCGAAATACAGATCCTTCAGTGTGTCAAAATCTGTTTCTATTTCGTTATCAAATTGGAATCGTTTTAGATTTCTCTTCGCATTGACAAAGGCTGTTTGTAGCGCATTGTGGAAGGTAGGCCAGAATTCGTCAACTGAAAGGGTATTACCATAACCAGCAATAAATTCAGATATTGGCTCCCACAAAAGCTTGAAGTTCATGTATAACACTCCTAACATGTAATTTAAAGGGAAAAGATGATATTCCGTTTCTTTTGCTAGTGTGTATTGAGTTGTGTTGAATGTCATCTTTTGGAGCATATTAATTTGAGCTCTGTATTCCTGAATAGATGGCGACATTGATTCGACTTCATAGCATCTGCTGAATATGGAAAACCTTTCTTCCTCCCCTCCTATTGTCGCCGTTTTGTTGAGTTCGTTGAGATTTTCAAATAGTTTGTATATATGCATCGTCAATAAGCGTACCTAAAAGCGAAGAAAAAAATATTAGTCCGCCAAAAAATTAATCGTCAATAAGCGTACCTAAAAGCGAAGAAAAAAATATTAGTCTGCCAAAAAATTACAAAACACTATTGATTTTTTCCTAGCTCTTTAGTAATAAAAAGAATGCCTTAGTCGAACTAAGTTTGACACATTTTAAATATAATAATTGATGGTTAAATTATTAAATTGCCATTTTTATACAACTTTAGTTTGGTTTAATAAAGAAAATATTATGGAAATACAATTCAAATTCAGAACCATAGATATCAACAAAAACATATACTTACAATATGAAATGGAGATGATACATTGTTCTTCAAATATGAATCAACTAAAGATAGGAATGGATATGTCAACCCATTCTCATGTTCATATGCTGTCAGATACAAATCAAGTATATGGAGTGCACATAGATAATTAGGATCTACTGCACACGGCAGTATCGTTGGCAATAGTGTATCAATATCACAGATATCTTTCAGCCTTTTACAATTTGAAATATGTATAGCGCTTTCCATTGCATTTGCTAGTATGAACAACACTTTTCTAGCGCATTTCGATAGCGCATTCGTTTCACAATGGTATTTATTCTCCTCCACATGATTTTCAAGGTTGTAGCTTTTTAATACATTTACTAATTTTGATATTAATTTACTCAGTTCCGTGATGCATTCATCTACATCAACCTTTTCTATGTGCGGTAGGCAAAACAGTACATTCATTAGGTTTACAGGATTGTCAACAATATTATTCATGTCTTCATTCACAACAGATTTGAAGTATGTCATAAACTTTGGTAAATTATTTCCAAAATCAATAGGATATTTTACCCATTCAAATAATTTAATACCATTCTTAGAAAGAGGTGATTTTTTCAAACAAATCTTACTTAATGTGCACATTGCTTCATTGTCAAATTCAGACTGTATTACAAACTTTAAGAATGGAGGCAGTATGTGCATGTCAAATTGTGAATAATCAATTATATTCTGTACAAAGTTTATCAAGATGTTTGGGAATGGTAAGGGTAATAGCACTTTGACGATAATACCAGCATGTTCTTGCGACAATGAGAGGTTTGGTGATAGAAGTAAAACTACTCCAATTTGGGAGCATACTTCAAGAACAGTTTCTGATGATTGTTCACATATCACTTTTACCAACAATAATACAAACTGTGGAGGATTGGTCAAGTACCTTCCTTTCTGATGTTCTATAACCTGCCCTGAAAGTCTCAGAATATACTCCAAACCTTTACTCTCTCCATCATCTTCTTTCAGCAATTCTTCAGTGACTTTCATAACATTTGTCCAAAAAATACCGAATTCTTTGTGGGAGATACTCTGTAAACTGTCTTCCACTGTTTGGGTCAATACATTAAAGAGCAATTCTTGATGCTCCTTGTTTTCTTTAAGATATTGTAGCAGCAGAGGTAAAAACGATTCTATGCAACTGTGGAATTTCCCACCAACTCCTCTGAGTATTTCAAACATAAGATGACCACATCCAGTGATTGCCTAAAAATAATTTAAATTAATTAATACAATAATAATATGTTCAAATAAAACATAGACATAAAAGTTTATTTATCTCTAATTACCTAAAGGTAACCAACTAGGAAGCCTATACTCTCAAAATGACATCAAAATTTTAAACAAATCTAATGTTATTAATAAAAATTCAATACCTAGGTAGAAGAAAAATACACTTACATCATCATTTTCTTTCAAATAATTGAGTACTAGTCCAATAAACTTTTTTTTGTCCCTTATATCTCTTGCCACAAATGCAAAGCTCTCTGCTGCAAAATTATTTATATATTGTGGATGACTTTCACTCAATAATGGTATTATCCTTTTTAACACAACAGCTAAATCCTTCTTAAGATATGGTTTTAGGATTTTGAACAGAAATGCTAGACAAATTAATGTCCATTCTAATCTCTCAGCATCTTTTGTATTCAATAACTTGATAAGTATGTCCAGGAACTTTGGAAAGTGAGGGTAGAAGTCTTCACGCAAATCTTTTGCTACTGATACAAGAATTCTGCAAATAAATCATTATATTACAATATAATATTTAAGAGTTATAATAGGTACAATGTCATGCACATATTCGTTTATGGGCTTAATTTGTCTGATGACATCATATACCCTATACAAAATTATATACTAACGGTCTTACTAATAAACATTTATGCATCCTGTATAACAGCGTTATAGCGTAATCATTACTAATAAACAATGTATAGGGATTTTTATCTTATACGCCTGTTATAACAGTTACATAAGTGTATGCCATTTTATACAATCCTTATTCAGTCGGTTGACCTTGTTTAGAGTGCATATAACGTACAAATTTTAACTGATTATCAGGTCTCATCTCGCGACGTGTTTTAATTTAGTTTTAAATATGGATTTTTTGTATTACTTCGATTATTTTTATATTCTTGAGTTGATGGTGAGGAACGGCCAAGAGAGAGAAAAGCTTAGAAAATACGCTTCGATCACTTTTCTCTGGAAGAAGATGAATTTAAAAGTAAATACAGGTTTACTATAAGTTAAGTCAACGAAGTGGTGGACTTGATTCGAGAACATATATAATAGACAAAGAAGGGTGGTGGTGAAGAAAGATATAAGAAAAGAAGCAGAGGTTTCGGTCTTTGTTTTAAGGATTTAGCGTGTCTTTGAAGAGTGTAAAAAAATAATTGCACTTGCTGTACTGTACAATATTGCAATGAAAATGGCAGAAAATGCGGAATTCTTCAAATGTTTCAGACTGGTACTCAACCACCAATTCATCAACAACAGAGACAGGCAGCAGACAATACTACTGGACAAACGCAACAGTTGTTTATAAGAACATATTTTTAACAAATATGTCATTAAAATAAAAGAATAAGTTTAAACTGAGAACTTATTTTATTTATTTGAGATTCAAGCAAAATAATAAGCAATTTAAAATTGTTAGTGGAAGCTCATGTTCGGCTCGTGCCCACTCATAGATTTCTGACATATTTTATTTTATTCTAACGTATCCCAATTCGTAGCACGCTTCCTCTTCTCCTCTTCCACAAACGTCTCCTTTTTCCACTTTTCCAATAATAAAATCAATGCAAACGAATCAAAGATAAAATACAACGGTTTGTTTTTAACTTTTTACATTTCTTGCGGAAAATGACAGTTGACGTTTCAACGCGCGTTCAAAACATGTTCTCTAATTTTCGAGGACAATTTACAGAATGGAAAATGTTAAATAAATAATTTTGATACACTGAAAATATTTTTTGATTAAAAGGAATTATTGTTTCCCTATTTTTCAAGCCGTTGGTAAATAAATCATGTAAATATTAAAGATAAATAGAAAAATAAATAAGTAGTGTATTCAACGTTTTAAGGTTTTGGAACGCTTCCCAAAATGTTACCAGTAGTTAGTGTCATAACTATTAAATAGTTATACAAGGCCTATACACTGTTTATTAGTAAAGTATTGTATATGTAGCTATTCACACCCTATCTATTGAATAAGTGTATAAACGTTAAACAATTGTTTAATATATTTTTATTAGTAAGACTGTTAATAAATAGAAAAATTATATTTTATACTCACTCTAATAAAGGCTGGAGACACAACTGATCCTTCAATTTCAAATACTTCTCTAATATTTCCAGTACCTCATCTTTCTTATGCACCAGTTGAGGTACTGTGACAACACCAAAGACCTCTCTCCTGAACTTTTTAAAATTCTCAGTGAGGTTTAGAGCATGCCATTTCTGTATGGCCAAATGGAAATGAGTTTGGTTCTCTTCTGGGTGTTCAGTGTATGCGTGCTCGATGTGGTAAAGAGCTGCATGTCGGATATCAATAGAATTTATCCGCTCGGCAAACGGTACGAACTGAAAGTTTAAATTAATAAGGTGTAAAAAAATCACAGCAGATGAATATTCACGCTTAAAACGTAAGTGCGATTATTGGTCACATGCATCATATTGATGTGTTTAAGGGTTAATAACTATAAATAAATACCTTTTTAGTAAAAAATACAGGAAATATTAAGATGAACCTAACCTTAAATAAAAATAAGCAAAACTATGCCATTACTCACCCGAAACGTGTTCGTAGTCTTGTGTTTTACAGGTTTACTCTTCATTTTTGTTTATTTACTGTTATAATGATTAAATTTACTGCATAACAACTTTATAATCATTACCGCAAATTGTAAATAAACCCACATGCATCCTCGCACATGACATTTGACGTTGTCACAAAACAAAACTTCACAGAAGGTTAATCTGTCAAAGTTATGCTTAAAATATTAGGTATACAAAGACTGGATGTGGAATATAACAATTTCACAACCATCGACTTTAAGTTAGGGATGGGTTTTTGTTTTGAATCGATTTTTTTTACATTATACTTATATCGATCTCTATAAATCGTTTTAAAAAAATACACTGTACGATATAAATAAAACATCTTTTAAATCTAAAATTATCACTTCTATTATTATTTCCATTTTGAGTTCAATAGAATTCCGGTAATAATAAAAACTTTAGTGGGAGAATAGTTTTGCACTTTGCATTGAATAGTTTTATACAAATTAACAAATCGTATTGAAATAAATCTTTTTAAATTATTAAAAAGTTACATTAATCGACCTTTATAAAAATCGAAGTGGTCCTTTCTTTGATCGAAACATATTATGCAACATACCACCTCACATCTTCGTTGCAATCTTTGTAGTCGATTGTACAATGCTCTACGAGGATTGATGGAATAGCCGGCTGTCATAAGTCAGCTGAAAGGAGTAAATCGCGAATAGGTAATTGTTTTTACATCCGCGTTATCAGTTGCAAGTTGCAGGTAGAAGCCTAGAACTATTGACTATGTATCTGTAGTGATAAAGCGCACAGGGCGCACGCACTGCATTGCTTACTCACGACTAACATACCATTTATTGTATTCAATGCTTGCTAGATTTGTGAATTCCTTGCCACTAGGGCTGTCGCAGCAAATTACCCGACTCTACTTTCAAGGTATGTTTATTTCCATTTACAAGACCGTATTTTGTGAACTGTTTCTATCCGTATACATAATTTGTATATATGATATATTGGGCGTACCGAGTTGATATTGATTAATTGTTTGACGAAAGATATTAAGTAAGATATAAACATGTTAGAAGTTTTTGGATTTTGTTAAGTAAATAAACAGTGACGTATTTATCCCAAGGCCATGGGGGCCATAGAGAGGGGCGGGAATATGAAGGGTCCGGCTTATGCGAGCGGGGGGTAGTCCATAGAAATAATTGCACGCCATTCGCGCTTCACCTGTTGCAGGTTTTATGCTAAATAAGAACCTAGTATATTTCATATTAATATGTTTGCGTTTGCGAATGTAACAGGCATGACATTTTGAGCTTTAGGCCTAGGATGAGAATAATTTTAGTCTTAGGAAAACTGTAGTTTCACTTTAGATTTTTGTACTTCTTGCATATTGAACTTAAATAACTAGTCTATAATATAGAATTTTATTACCTAATTTCATTTTACATTAGACAGACAGCACAATATTATTTACTTTGATACCTATGCATTTAGTCAACAATGGACATGATAACATAACAATATATTACAGCATTAGTCCGTAATCAGCGTGGAGCTCATAGCAGTATAGAGCATTTAGCTTACAACAACATGGACATAAAGATACTACCAGCTCTTCAAGACAACTACATGTACTTGATTGTGGACAAGGCAACCAATGAGGCTGCCATTGTGGACCCTGTTGAGCCTAAAACTGTGTTGGAGATAGTCCAACAGCAGGGAGTTAATCTGACCACTGTGTTGACCACTCACCATCATTGGTAATTGCATATATATACCTATTAAATAAAATTGTCAGTATCTGCCGCAGCATTTAATCAGTTTTAGTGATTTCTTTTTCAATGGAGTATTTATAATTATTTAAATTGTTGCACCTAGTGGAATACATGCATGTAGCATTAGATAAAAATTGCTTTGCATTTGTAGTCACAATGAATACTAAAAAAAATAAACTAAGTGGTATAATGAGTTACCAAACGACATTATCTAATTACCTTTTTACTCTCTTTGTAGCTCTTATCTCAGATTTTAGTAAGTTTTGCGAGCTTTTCATGCGAATGTTACATTTTATTGAAGTAAGTAACTAAATATTGTTGAATGTGTTTTTTGATTTTTTGACCTTACAGGGATCACGCAGGTGGCAATGAAGACCTTGTCAAACAGCATCCTGGTCTAAAAGTTTACGGTGGAGATGACAGAATTGGTGCACTCACACAGAAAGTCCAGCACAACACAAAGATCAACTTGGGACACCTCAATGTCCAATGTCTTTTCACTCCATGCCATACATCCGGACATGTCTGCTATTACGTCACATCCCCTGATGAAGCTGATGACACTGCAGTCTTCACTGGTTGGTGTTTTTTATTTTTTTATTTTAGCAGTACTGGCATAGGAAGCAAAACTCATTGAAAGTACTCGTTTCTGGTAAGATGGCAATTTGGAGCGGAAAATTGAGTTCTATGCCAAGTGGTTGATCCAAATAGACTAACAAATATTTAAAAAAATATGCATTGAACTTAGGACTGTGATCCCTTGAGTAAAATGATTGGACATAATTGTAATTTTTTTATTCTTATGCGTAGTTACGCACATTGTGAAGCAGGGCCTATGCAATCCCTCAGCATCCAAACGAGCCGCCACTATTTGTTTACAAACAAACATTTTTTTCCCGCGTTCTCGTTTGATAGTTGGCTCGACGCCAGCGGTATGACGGAGACGTTCTTTCATAATTTTTATTACTTTCGTAATTCTTGACGTATTCGTTTATAAGTGATTTCAATAGAGCCCGCGTTTTAGGTCTGAACATTTTATTGTGTAATTAGGAATAATATTATATTGTATAATTAGGATCCCTTAAAGCTAGGTGGAGTGACGATGATCACAAACGAAGGAAGGGGCTAATATTTTTTTTGACATTTGCACATCTCTATTGAAAAGAGTTGAATTCAGGCTGACGCGGACGGTCAGTCGTTAAATGATAAATTAATCATTATAGATTACAAAAAAGATTGCTTCGAAAATAAGGGCTATTAGAATCAAAACTCAATTTTTAAAAATGGTTTTAGGGGACACTTTGTTCCTGGGTGGATGTGGCAGATTTTTTGAAGGAACCGCTGATCAGATGTACAAAGCCCTGATTTCGATCCTGAGCAGTCTTCCTGATACAACCAAAGTGTTTTGTGGACACGAATATGCACTAGCCAATTTGAAATTCGCTCATCATGTGGAGCCAACAAACCCAGAGATAAAGAAGAAAATATCGTGGTCGAAGAAACAACGGCATGAGGGAAAGCCTACGGTATGTCCATTATTTATTATCTTATTGTTTTCGTATAGAATATTGAGTACATAATAATTGTAAAAAATATATGTATTATGGACAGGTGACTAGAGTAAAAACACGCATCTCATCTAAGGACCCAATTGCTATCTTATTGTAGTATTTTTTTTAGTATCCAATTGCCTGAGACGGCTATCCGTCGTCGGTCAATGCTATTACTCACACTCGATGTAATTTGCCAGGATTAGGATTGAAAACTTGTAATTTTGGTTGTCAAACACTTCAGTAGCCTACAATTTTACTTGATTATGGAAGCATTTAATCAAAATAATAAAATCGTGTCCAGAGAGTTCAGCTGAACGAAACCAAATACACAAGTTGGTTACGAGTGCAACACACCTGCGTGCCTCATCGACAACCAACCATAATCTATTTAAAAAAAAAAAAAACAACAATTTTGCCAATATTTTTGTAGTGAATATCGATATATATCGATATTACTATTGATATACCTACTGGCACTCTTGTAATACATATTTAAACTAAACTATACTGGCATTATATTTTCATGGTTCATTACAATTATTTTAAGCAATGTTTTTTTCTTCCAGGTTCCATCAACGATTGCTGAGGAGAAATCATACAACCCGTTCATGAGGGTAACTGAACCATCAGTACAAGAACATGCGGGTAAAAAGGATCCTATTGAAACAATGAAAGCTATCAGACTCGAGAAGGACCATTTCAGGGGTTAAACTAAAAAAATATTCTTGTTATTTCGGTGTAGTAGATGATTTTATATATTTTTTTATTTCTGTTCCATGTATTGATATGTTGATGTTTATTAAATACATTTCTTAGTATTTTTAGTTATGTTTCTTGTTTTATTTCATAAATGCCTTTACCATGCGTACAAGTTTTGATAGGTAAAACCATTCAAATCGATTATTATTTTGACGGTAACGCCAAAATAAGGGACAGTGTGGCATAGGCTTGTTATGTATATAAAATTATGTTAGGGAGTGTGGAAGTCGCATGCTCTATAGGAATAATTATGTTTATGCCGAAGTACTATCTACTGTGGCCAAATTTTATAGTTATTTTTTTCACTTCTCTAGTGAATGATTGTCCACTTACGTCGGAACACTTTACGCGCTTTTCGTCCCGTAAAAATACGTTATGTCAATGTACTCGCCGTAAATGTTACCAGATGCTAATCTGGGGCTAAGAATATAAAAGCTTCACTAAGAAACTTGTGTTCATGGTTCGTGTTAAAAAAAATGATATTTTATCTTTTCATTTGTAAATAAAAACATTAATTCTTAAAAAAAGACTTATATTTACGTACTTTAACTGTATCCTAATTTTAAAGCTGACTATCACAAGAGCACTTATGAGTTAGTGTTGTTAGACAACTGTCATTGATCCTTCTTGATGTATGCTGACATCTGCTCTGCATATTTCTCTTTTGATCTCTCGAACATAGCCACATATACCTGGGAAGGCAATATTGTTACATAATATACATAAAGTTCAAAAAACAGTGGGGGACACAGAAAAAAATAAAAGCACAACTAATTGATTTGTAATATGGCATTGTACTTTATTATTGACACTAAACAGGCTTTGCTGCACCCCCATGTGCTGTAACTGCATTAAATGAGCTACACCCATGGACTATTCCATAACATAAAAATAAATAAAATTATTCATATGTAATAACCACTTTCATGATTATTTTTTTTTTATTGCTATGAATGGCGGGACGAGCATGCCGTTAGCCTGATGGTAAGCGATACGACCGCTCATGAACAGTAGCAAAACCAAACAACACCTTGAATTACAAAGCAATGGTTGGCATTCCACTGCGCATAAGACATAAGATGTTAAGTCTCAATATGTCCAGTAGTTACTCTGGCTACAATGCCCTTCAACCCGGAACACAAAAGTGCGTTAACACTGCTGTTTGACGGGAGAAATAGACACTGTGGTGGTACCCACCCAGATGGCCTCTCACATATGAGAGACCTACCACCAGCACCACATGTGTTTGTGCTGCAGTATACAAGTTACATTTCTTTGTATATTATGTATTTTTTTTATTGCAATGAATGAGTTTGCCTGTTGGTAAGCGATACAACATTTCATGAACAGTATTAAAACCAAACAACATCTAGAATTACAAAACAATGCTTGGCACTCCATTGCATTTGCCATCTTGAGACATAAAATGTTAAGGCTGTCCTTCAAACCGAAACGAAATAGTGGATTTACACTGCTATTTGGCGGGAGAAAAAGACATTGCAGTGAGTGGGTAACCCAGGTGGCCTCTCACATATGAGAGACCTACTATCAGTAAACTTTTTTATATTTAAATAATTACGACATACATACCCTCTTCTCATCATTAGTCAATGCTCTCCATCTTGAGGCCAATTGTCTTGTAACTTCCTGCTTTGATGGTTCCGCACCAGTTTCTGAATTAGTCTCGGCTACTACCAGGGGTCTTTGTTCTTGGCAGAATTGAAAGAAGGCATTGCATGGCTTTTTTGGTGCATTCGGATCTTTTTCGGGCTGTAAAATGGAACGTAAAGCAATTAATATCCAGTAATAACTATTAATTATGCATGCTAATAGCTAACGGTCAACTTAGAACTGTTTATTTTGTATAATTTTTTTTTAGAATTACTTTGTGGTTGGACTTCTTAGTAGTACTTGCTGGTAAATGTCCTACACTCGAAAATCATTCAGGTTATTAATTTTATATTAATGTTAAGTAAAACTAACCTTGTCAGCTTTGCTTTTTCTCTTAGTGCCAGGTTTCTTTCCATTGGCGGTTTGTTTATCCTGCTTAGCTGTTTGTTTAACGGAAGGCCGCCCGGGTCGTGTATTATTCTCAGCTTTCGTCTCCATCTCCAAAGCAACCGTTCTAAAGGGATCGCCATGTATATCCAATCGCGCAACCACTAACTTGACATCTTTAGAGTACCGTTTTGTTATAGACTTCACCTCCTTTATTCTGTAACAACGCAAACATACAATGCACTCAAAATACTCAAAATAGCACGATTATCGTGCATCAACACAAACCTATTGGAAATTCTCTCGTTATCCTGTTGCAACACTTCACATCGTTCCATCAACAATTGATATTTTCGCCTATAAATCTCCTCCTCGGATGGTAAACTAACCATATCATCTGAGTCGTCAGAAATATTTGAGTTGAGGTGTTGGACTGTCATTTTAATTTATTTCACGGCTTCAAAGTTCAACGCGATCAAATTTCTTTGTATTTGGTTAGGCCTGTCAAAGTTTTGCGCTGTTTTGTTAAGTTGGCACTACTGTTGTTATCAGCCGCGGTTCAAAATTCTAAGCACAATGTTTCAATGTGTAATTAAATATGAATAAATCACAAATAGATAATATACGTTTAATATTTTCTTATATTAATAATTAATGCTGTTTACGTCATATCGGTTTTTATTATTCGGTTATTATTTTAATTACAAACCACGTTATTCAGTAGTCGCATACTCTTAAGGCCTGGGTCTATCTACAGTGGTTACCCACGATACAAGCTTAGCTTAGTGTGGGAACTACGCATCACTACAGCTGCATCAAATGAAAACCACAAATATCCACATAGAATTTCCAGTAAAAACATAGATTAGAAACATTTAGTGTAATACTTAAATTCTAAGTAATATTTGTGTAATAAGGTAAACAATAAATATTATTATTATATTATTATATTATATATTCTTTAACTTTTAAAGCTCTTTATTCAATAACCTTTCACATCGACAAGCAAGCCACAGAGTTCATTCTGTATACTGAACTGAAAGCAAGCTCGAAACATGAAAATATAAATAGTGTGTATTTTGTAATATTAAGTTTTAACAATATTTGTTAGTTATTATTATTACATATTAAAACATCTTAATTATACACCTACATACATATACCTACACATAATATTCGACAATATAATAACTGTGGCTTGATCGTGTTTGTGCTCCCTTATGAAAATCCTATCAATATACATTATACCAACATGAGCATACCATAAATTAAACGTCAAGCAGTTTTGGCAGTTTCTCCGGAAAATCTGAGGAAAATCTCATTGATTTACGTTTTTCGTGTTGATAATAAATAAAAAATACTTTTGCAATGTTTAATATATTACGGAAAATAATAAACATTCTCTACAAATGGATAGATTGAAGATTGTGTGAATAAATACTGGTTCTCTATTATTTACTTATGAGTAAAGTGAAAAATCTTGAGACACAATAAACCAATTCAATTTAATTCAAATGAATACTAAAAACAGCAATGAGATGGATTCCAATGCTATCGAAGCGAACTATGTTTATATATTTCATATTATTGTTTCTATTATATTCATTATATGCACTGAATACCTGTTTAGTTGACGATACCAAGGTGAGTTCAAATTATTGCATTTACTTAATATCCTTCACATAAAAATGAAGCGATAATTAAAAGAAAAACAGTATTATGCGCAACAACTGCTATGTTGTGTTAATAAAATTTTGAATTTAGGGGATTCTAAATTCAAATTTTTATTGCTTGGATCACACCTGACGAAATATTACTCTTATTTTAATTTTCTTTTTTCAGTTCTCTCTAAAATACGTATATTTCAAAAACCACATATCAAAATACAAGACCGCTACATACCGCTTGGCTTCATTCCTCGGCTTTAAGTTTGACCATGACAACAAATACATGAGACTGAAACAAAATTCTGTACCGGTTAAGAGATTACCAGATGTACTCATTATTGGAGTTAAGAAATGTGGTACAAGGGCACTGCTGGAATTTTTAAGGTAAGTAAATAAATTGTACAAAATCTCATTAATATTCCTTCAGGATAATGGTCCTAAAAAATCAATAGTTTATATAATCTTCTATAGTTGAGAATTAAATTTTACAGGTAGGTCTCCCATATGTGAGTGGCCACTGGGTAGGTTCCACCACAGTGTATATTTTTCCTGCCAAACAGTAGTGAAAATGCACTGCTGTGTACTGGTTTGAAGGAGCCAGAGTAACTGCTGGATAAATTGAGACTTAACATCTTATGTCTCAGGATGGTGGGCACAGTGGAATGCCAAGCATTGCTTTGTAACTCACAGTATAGTTAGTGTAGCTACTGTCTATGAGTTATCATATTGCTTATCAATTATCAAAAGTCATAGGCTCATTCCACCAATTCTTGTAATAAAAAATATATTATAGGTATTTTTGTTTGGAACTACCAAAATATGAGATATTAATAATAATACCAGACAGATATAAACACCCAATCACTGGAGCATTCAAAATAATGTAACAAAGCAGATGTGTATTGTGTAGTGATATTTAATTATTTCAGATTACATCCAGATGTCCGAGCGGCAGGTTCAGAGGTTCATTTCTTTGATAAATTCTATCATAAAGGTTTCGAATGGTACAGGTAAATATAATTATCACTTGCTATTTGATTTTATTTATATGTATCTATGAAGGTATCATGTATGAAAAAATAACAAAAATTAGATTTATTTTAGACTTTGTCATGAATGGGTGTTACATATCATGACCATTTCTTTTTTGTGCCAGAGCGGGACATCTATAGAAATAAATAATAATAAAACAGTTTTTGGTGTTTTACAAGTTTTAATTATAGAAGATCGAATAACAAAAAGTAATCATAGCACTAAACACAAAATAGTAATAAATAGGCACGATTTATTAAGCCGCAGTTGTGGCGTGAATAATTCGATCCAACGGTTTTCAGTAGTAGTTCGATAAAGCATTTCGAGCGGGAAATACTTTTTATTTATCGTTTGGTCTATTTTCAAAAGCAGACTTCCTGAAAGCCGGACTGTCCCGCCTAAAGCGGGACGTATGGTCACGTTAGTGATACACAATATACATATTATTATTTTATAAATAAATAGTCGCTAGATTTTATTTAATTCTACAGGGCTTCGATCAAATATACACTAGATACAACATGAGCGCTTAGAAAATGGCACCAAAAAAGAGTGCTTTAAGCACTCTTTCGCCTTCAGTCACGCACCGACCGTTGCTTCTAAAACGTCGCAAAACTTTAGACAATATTATGTGAAAAGCTACTTTAAGCTCCAGGAATAAGGTGGAATTTGTGTTAATATATTTGGAATATGTGATCTTTTTGTTTACTCTTTTTAATGTCATGCATCGGTGCCACTTTTAACAGAACTTTTACAGGGAACTGTGTATCTAGTGTATATTTGATCGAAGCTACAGGGTATATCAAGAGGGCTACCAAAAATGAAGCCGGGTAGTTTAGTAACCAACCAAACACGATAATATTAAAAAAATCACAAAAAACAATTGTCATGTTTCCTTGCGAAATTTTTTGTTGCATTGTGTCTGTAGTCACTAAAACTACGACCCGGCTTCATTTTCGGTAGCACTCTTGATATACCCTGTATAAGTTATGTCAATATTTTCATATTCCAGAGACAGGATGCCTCCAACTCTAGAAGGTCAGATCACTATGGAAAAGACTCCTTCTTACTGGATCACCAGATCAGCACCAAGACGGGTATATGCAATGAATCCGTCTGTGAAATTACTTGCTGTTGTTCGAGATCCAGTTACAAGAGCCATCAGTGATTACACACAGTCTGCCAGGTATTTATAATCCTTATTATTATTAAGAGTCATGCCACTGAAGATAATAAAACTAGTTGGTATATAAAACATGGGAGTTTCTCATATTTCTCGCTGTGCCGGATCGCTGGCATTGCGAAGGTTTATGAGTGGCGGTGATTGCTTACCATCTGGTGGGCCGCATGCTCGCCTCCCTTCTAAAGGTCAAAATAAAACCGTATCAGAAACTGAATATACAAAGACGGCTTCCTCTACAATCGAGAGGACGATTGAGAGTGATTAGGCCATATAGCCACCACCACGCTGGCCTAATGCAGATTGGCGGACTTTACATACCATAGAATTTTTTATAAATCGCTATGGAATGCAGGTTTCCACACGATGTTGTCCATCACCGTTTTGGTTCGTGGTGATTGATTATCAATACACACATGACTGAAAAGTCAGAGGTGTACCTTGGGATTCGAACAACCCCGGCCTTCGGTCACCACGCAGCGCATGTGAGCCGCTTTATTATATAGCAAAACAATAAAGCGGCTCACATGGTAAAATTTCTGGGTGATGGATCAAATTGATGCTTATCAATTCCAGCAAAAGGCCAACGCTCCCTCGTTTTGAAGAGCTAGTGCTGATCAACAGGTCAGCGGGGTGGGGCGGCAAGTCCGCCGTGGACGCTCTGTGGGCGCCGGTCAGGCTCGGAGTATACGCCAGGCCTCTGCGGAGATGGCTGCGAAGATTCCGCCGTAGGAGCCTGTTGCTTATCAGCGGAGAGCAATTAATCAGTGATCCCGCTGCTGAGATGGCTAAAGTGCAGGTAAATTTGATTTTTTGTTTTATTGTGTGACCAGTTTCCGAAAAACTCTGATGGTAAGGCAAATATCACGCTACTACCGCCATTCCTTAAAACGAAAATTATATACTCGTATGTGCAATTTATTCAAACTATTTGTAAACTTACAACAAACTGTACGCAATTTTACAGGAATTTCTAGGTCTCAAAAAGGTAATAACCGACAAGCATTTCTACTTCAACTCAACCAAAGGCTTTCCATGCCTTTTGAAATCGGAAAGCAGGTCAACTCCGCACTGTTTGGGCAAAACAAAGGGCAGAAGTCACCCATTCATAGATCCCAAGACAATAGAACAACTGAGAGAATTCTACAGACCGTTCAACGAGAAATTCTATCAACTGGCTGGTATTAACTTTGGATGGCCCTGATTTTTTTCATTGTATGTCTGGTAAGGTATTTTTATAAGAAACAGTTGAGGTCAGTTAATTTTGTTTTTATGTTGGTATGAAATATGCTTTATTTAAAAATATTAATGAGCTTATTCATATACAGTTTATAACATATTTTTGTTAACGAATGCTTTGTCCCTTTCGGACGTCTTTAGAAATCAGATTGAGCGAAGAAGACAAAACATTCGATAAGTAAAATGGGTTTTAAACTGTCTATGAATAATGCCGTTAGTATAAATATTTTTAAAAACTCTGTTAACACACTATTTTCTTACCATTTCATATAAAAATCATGTTTATACATATAATTTTTACAATATTTCCAGCACAGCTTTTACTCTGTGGCACTATAAAATAAAGTATTTCATTGTTGTTATTTAGTGTATTTATAAAACTTTATTGATATTATTTTTAAAACTCAGTATTTTTAATTCTCAACTTGGAGTCGTGATTTCATACAAAATTTTGTGATTTTTATTATGTGTTTAGTACAAAGTATTATTAACCAATTCGTTAAGAAAAGCGAGGATTGATACTGTGGATGTAATATAAGGGAAAAATGATCTCTTTTTTATATTAGAATTATTAATTGAATGTTTAATAAGTATTCCTACTATTTCTTCCATACGTTCTGTTTTTAATAATAATTGCTTTACCAATGCGAAGCGATAGCCCCGTTCCTAATTTAAATTGAAACGTTCCTATTTATTCCTGTATAAATTACGCTTTATAATTTATACGATTATGGAGATTTTCCCAATAGTTGTTACATTGGAGCTAATTGTGGTAAGATTTTTTTTGGTTTTAATTAACCCTAAAACCTAGTAACATAATATGTTGTTAAGGCAACACTCAAAAAGAGTTTCCCTGGTGCTCAGACACTTTTGATGGTTCTTTCATCTTGCCAGACACATTATAAAGCTGATAACTTCCAAAGTCACAATGTTCGACTTCATAATAGGTGATCGTGTTATGCCTATGTTAGAGGCATGCGCACACAGACTTACAGCTTTTACAAAATGACAAATGTCTGGCTCTTGGTCTAAAAATGCTATCGAAATATTAAATTAAATAAAATTCATTTTATTTTTTACGTTAAAAATAATTCTTCAAATGACATATTAAATATGTCTGGGTTTACGACGAAGATATTACCTGTAATTAACATACATATTTGTTCTTGGAGCCCGCGATATAAATTTTATATTGAGCATAATATTTATTACGTTTCACCATGCATACTTAGTGTGGGTGGATAGGTAAGCAATGCATTCACAATAAATATGCAATTGCATTTACCTTATATTTATAGATTTTTATGTTTGCTCCAATGTTATATTGTAATTCTTAGATTATGCGAAATCTGTCTAGTCCTTTTGTTCGAAGCAATCTGTAAAAACTATACCAAAGATATTTATTTGATGAGTGAGCACTATAAATTTTTTTTGTTATTAATTATTATGTAATTGTAATTAGATTATTTATTTAGGGTGATTCGTTTAAAAAACAACACTGACTACTGAGTATAGTTTAAGTATTTATTGACTGCAAAGTATGGATTTAAGAACCAGAAGACTGAAAGTTAATGTCGCATATCAAGATTGAGAAATGCATATGGACGATCCTGAAAGCATTTGGTGTAGAAAAAATAAATCGGTCAAAACGAAAGTTTTCAAAGTGTTTAAGTATTTGTAATTTTTTATAACGCTTTTATTTTAAACTTATTTGTGCATGTTAACGATTTTTTATGTTTGTATGGAAAGATTAACTACAAATTCTGCATTTAATATTTTATAAATATGAATATGTTATTACCTATGTTTGGTATAAATACTGTATGTGCTATTATTTAAAGGCCAGATACTGTATATAAAATATCACCTAACAATCACATAAATACAAAAAGTAGATAGGCAATATATTATAATGATAAACACGATATAAAATGAATCGTCATTCCTTGAGAAATATTCTAAATAGAAAACTGTATCCTATAGGAAATAGTCCAACAATCGTGTACAATTTAGTTATATAAGTGGAACTAATAATAGTGACATGATACAAAAATATGTATTATACTTACTCAGATTAATCACGATATTATCTAAATAGATTATAATATGTGCATTATATGCTAATAATGTGTAAAGTTTGAGTATCGCCGCTGTGTATATCCCAAGAATAAAATCGTATCAACATTAAAATGAAACTTTATTATTTGCATTTTTTATCTTGGCACGGCATATGATGGTAAGTGCGATTCTATCCGGAAACTTAGACAGAACTAAATGTTCAAAAAAATATGAATTGCCACGGAAAACAATGCAGTATGATGATACTGTATTATTTGTTTTTAATATTGTATTAATGTAATATAACGATTTAGTTACAAATGTAAATATACATAAGAATGAGGAGTAAATTTTATTTTAACAGATACGATTTTGTTCTGGGGATATGTTAATATTAAAATAAATGTAGTTTTATGTTTAGCTGTATCTGCATACACCAATACATAAAAGTGAAATATTAACACAAGAAATTAGTTCCATAATTATAAATATCAATATCATCACATTACTAGAAGCTGTTTAAAAAATAGTTAGGTATCAAATATAGGACGAAAATTGTGTTTATTTCTTGTATGAGAACGAATATCAGTAAATTATTTACCTAATTTAGTTTCGTTTATAAAACATTGTTCTTATTAATAATTAAATTAAATAATATATATAAATTAATAATTTATTGATATTTAAATGAATATTTTTATCACATGCAGTATGTCACTATTGTTGGAAAGCAGTGATATGTTTCAAAGGTCATGCTAAATATTTTTAGCAGTACGATGGTTGTGTAAAGTAAACGATCAGTATTATAGTATTTATATAGTGCCATTTTATAGGTATAGACAATTTTTCCCACTGAATAGTAACTTATCTTAGTACCTACTTAAGTATTGGTTAGTCGTATTTGTAGATATAGAATGATGTAAGTGAATGTGTTTTTTGGATTACTAACACAAAAAGATTTGATTGTTATAGGTTTTCTTTGGAACCAATAGTCAATGTCCCGCTCGATATCTTTAACATATTAAATTAGATAAATCTCATAATCTCCGTATTATTTTATTTTGAAAAATTTAACATTTTTATGTATGGCGACACGAGCATATCATTGCCTCGTGCCTCGTGGTAAGCGATATGACTGTGATTGTTTTTATGTTAAGATTTTTTTTACAACTTGGAATCGTCTTTATTTCCTGCTATTTAGTTTGCGACTATATGTACTTCAGTATTAGTAATTCATAAAACAAATAATGCCAAATAAATAAGCAAAAACATATCTAAATTATTTTGCTAACGCTATGCATCGGCTGGATATGTAACTCGGCTACAGCCTCCGTCCGCCGTTTAAGCTGTTGTTTTTGCTTTTATACAAAAAGCTTTAACAAAAGATGTAGTGCAATACATTGTTTTAGATGTGTAAGTTATTACAAATAAATGTTACATGGAAAAACATTATTTTATTCATTTACTACATTGTTCATTTATCCTTTTAGCCGTGAAGTTTTCATTCAAATAATTTGGAAACTTGTACAGGGTATATCAAGACTGCTACCGAATACGAAACCGAATAGTTTTAGTGACTACAAAGATAATGAAAACAAAAATCGGAAAGAAACGCGATAATATTTCTTTGGGATTTTTTAAATATCGTGTTTGGGTCGTAAATCAATAGCTTTTTCTAAAATTATAATTTTAAGTTATTTTATTTCACTATTATTTTAGGAAAAAACTATGTATACCATAGATGTATAATACCCAAATAGGAAGTTTAAATAGTGAAAAAAGAAAAATGCATTGTGTCTCAAATCACTAGCACTACCACCCCACTTCGTTTTCGGTAGCAGCTGTATGAAAAAATATTACGTAAAGCAGAACTCAAAGTTCGATAAAACAGGATAAAGAATGGTCACTTATTTTTAGGTAGGTGGGTATGGTTAATTGTGAAGAAAACTGCTGTTAAATATAATATTTTTATTTTGCTGAGATAAATAGTCCTTACATGTTATATTCGCATATGCTAGCAGTACTACACATTAAGTAATGTTAAGAAATATGTTGGCTACAATTACTGTCACCATATCATGTAATGAGCCCTGTAGTTGCACTGTGCATATTTGAACACGGGCCTCCTCTACAATCAAGAGGCAACCCTTCAAAGTAGAATAATGCCCTAAAGGAGTAATTTTACATGGATAAACACTCATAGACAAATATATTAAATGCTTTGCATTAAAAAAACGTAATAAAATATAATCAACAAAAACGACCTGGCAAACATATTTGACTAGATCATCAAAATATTTAAAAATCAGAACGAAAACAATTTTGAGTGTTTTTAAGTTTTGGGTTTGTTTTAAAAAGATTTTTTTGCAGGTGGAAATTATACAAACTTAAACAATTAGTCATTCAAATACGATACTTCCTCAAAACAATTCCAGATTATTTCTCTACATCTGCATTGCCATACTATCACTTATAAATAAATATCCGAGACACGTGAAGATCGAAATAGGAACTCAAAATTATATAGTTCATGGTCGATCATTGTTTGGTATGTAAATGGGTATGTCGATGGGATTAATCTGTAAATAAGATATGGATCCTACGCCTACAATAGCATATACTATATCAACACTGTCGTTGTATTTCGCGTTGAGAGACGCCACTTCTTCGCCAGATGGTAATTTCGACGAATCACTGTAAAAAAAGATTGTATTATTATGATGTTATACAGGGTATGACCATACTGCGACCCAAAACGCAGCCAGTCGGTTGTTATAATGACTCCAGCAGACACAACGCAACAAAAAAGCGACGATATTTTGGACATTCTTGAAGCATCATCGCGTTTGGTAAGTACATCGTTTTTGCTTATTTAATCATTGAGAATTTTAGATACTTGCGTGCCATTGCGTCTTTAAAAATCAAGTGGTGTACATTATTATTTTAAACGAAACGAAGTATATTTTAACACGACAATAGGTCAAAAATTACTAAATTGTTAATTTTACCCTGTGTATATTTTACCCTACACACTATAACACACTGTTTCTTATAAGGAATTTTCCATTTTCGTTTACGGTAGTGCGTGGTCACTGGTCAGTATATAACGAGCCACATGCGGCTGCCGACATGTTCACGGTATTCGTGGGTAAATACCAGAACTAGATCAGTGTGATATGGCCTATCCCCTATTAACCATATTCTCGATTGTAAAGGAGGATCGTGCCCTGCAATGGGCCGTATATGGGGGCAGATACAGAAAGCTACTAAAAAAATCACTTACTCAAAACAAACGATCCTAAAATGTGGCTTCGGTGGATTTGTTTTTCTGAAATTCGGCACATCTCTATGATAAACGTCGAGGTGGATCTTGATGTTGCATTCTGTTTTAACCTCCTTGCTAGTTTTAATTATCCTTAATTTCTCCAATATTGTTGGCATATCTGAACAATCCTCCGGCCTTACTATGGGACGCAATCCTGACAGATTATCACTTATCAAACTATCGCCTTGAGTCAAATACTGTTTGTGAATTTCATAGGCGTACTTCATGAAAGCTATTTTCACATCAATCCAAGAATCGTATTTTTCAGAATGGCTTTTTACAAAATCAATCAAAAGTCCCTCTTCACATCTATCAATCGTTCTAAGCATGCATGTATTCTTAGAACACAGTTCTGCCCTGCCAAAATCATCGTCTTTCGGTAGCCAGCTTGAGAAAATGATAGGTTTGGTAATTATTTCGCCAAATTTTATATCCTTTTTATCCACGTCTATTGCATTGGTTTTGCTTGTACTTGGAACATTTGGGTCCCCTTCATTGTGTTGTTCGGAAAGTCTTTTTAATATATAAAACGGATTCCTTAATTTCTTTTTTTTCGCTTTCCGGATTTTCTTATTTTCTATATTATTTTGATTTGCATTTGATTTTGCAGCAACACATTCAGAATCTGAACTGGAATCAAGTGTTATATGTCTTCTATCAATAATTTCATAATTATTATTTAGGTATACATCTGCATTATAAGATGTGTTGAACATTTTCACTGCATTGGAGAATGCTCTTCTATGCCTCGATGTGGCAATGCCTTTGTTTTCCAAATTCTTTAATTTCAGTGCCAACTGTCGAAGCTTATTAAGATTTTCGTTGAACGCATCGTTTCCTAATTTCGGTTTTTTCCTTTTTACTTCTTCATCATCCAACTCAATAGTTTGAACAACATTTGCTTCGTTGATTAAATCGAAGCGCGAATTAAGACGTAAATTAGTCTTATATTTGGTATTGTACGTATACAATAGTCTATGTAGGGCCTGGACGGCTTGTAATTGTGAATGTCCTTGCGTCATATTTCCCGACATAATAAAAGCTTTCACTTTTGCAGCAAGCATTTTTACTGCTCGCAAATGGTTCTTTTTGGATTTTTTCGCTCTTTTGTGTGATAATCGATTCGGATTGTCATGGCTGCTGTTAGCGTCTAAGATGTTATCGTTTGCGAATGGTCTTAAAAACGGATTTGGTCTAATGTTAAATGGGAAACGGTGGTGAAATTGATGTTGCACGAACGGTCTAGGATAAAATGAGTTGAAGTTCATCAAATTGAAACGTGGTCGAGGCCGCCAGAAAAAGAACGGTTGGAATTGTTGGTTAATCCTGGGGAGTCTCATCTGAGAATAATAGGACGCAAAGTTCCTTATTTGAGGTAGTTCATTTTGAGGTGGTGCATTAATTGGAGTATTTCTTATACTTCTAGTAGATGAATTTTCATCTTCGGACGAACTGTACGATGCCTCATCAGAAGACGACCCACCTTTGTTCCCCTTTACCCTTTCGAGATTTAGTTTGTAAGTAGTTTTATTTACAAAAATATTTTTGGGTATGTAATAGTCCTCAGGAATGTTGATGTAAGCAAAAGCTTGGTTTGCCATTTCTGGTATTTCCTCAAAAACTTTGTGGATATCTTTGGCGGGCCTAAGTCTCCGACTTTGAAGTTTTTCTATTTTCATTTTGGAGTGTGATATATTACTATTATCAGTATTAGGGTCTGTGATGTTTGTCACATTAATGCTGTCAACACCTTGAGAAATATCCATTTTTTCTACAGCATTAGTTTCTTCTGCATTTTGTTCACCTATAATCAAAGTTGAGTTTGATAAGCAAGTGAAAGCAGCATATTGTGTTATAATAGTCAGGGAGAAATAAATTTGATATATAAATACTTCCAACAACAACAACAACAACAACAACAACATTGATATGGTGATTACATATTATCAATTGGTTCTAATACTCTGTTAACTGTTAGTAGTAGCAAAAGATGATTTTATTGGCACTTCAAGATTTATAAAAATATGTTGATAGATGCATTCCTTGTAATTTTTAATAGTATCTTACACATTTTTTTTTCTCTTCTCAACCCATATTATCTGAATATTAAATAATTACAATGATAAATTCTTACCTGAATTGTTGTTTTGGAATTGTACATTACTTTGTGCATTATTTTTATGAGCATCATCTAGTGATTCATCTGTTATTGTAGAAGACACTTCATTTCCCTCATTATTTTTATTTGTTTTTGCTGCTTCATTAGAATATTCTCCTTCTTTAATATTATTTGAATTATCTTCAATATCTATAACATTATTCTGTTTTACTTTCTCACTATTACTGTTATTATCATTTTTTTCTTCCACTGTATCACTTGAAGAAGCGAGATTTTCATATATTGAATCCACTTCCCTTTTTAAAACTCTTACTTTAGTTTCAGTATTGCTATCTGAATATATTGTTTCCTTTACACCCTTATGTCTGTACACTTTATATCCTAACCTACTGAGAGAAGCATACACTTTGTATTGATCAATTGTGAATGTGTCATCGAGGAGTAAAGAATATGCTTTCTGCAGGGAAACTGTGACTTCATTGTGTTTCAATTGAAGGCAATTCTGAAAATAAATAGTGAGTTATTAAAAACAGAAATGCAATTCCGGCAAACATTTTTGTAAAAACAATGTCTTATAAGTCATTACATAAAATGAATACTTGCTATTAATTATATGAATGAATAGAGTGATAATAACTTCACTCACACTTTAGAACACCACAAAAATAAGTCAAAAATTAAAAGGAAAGTAAGTAAAAAGTGTAAAAAATCGATTAAATATTAAACAAATAAAAGAAACTACCAAGAAAAAATGGACTCAAAAAATAAAGCACTGACACAGAAACTATCAACAATTACTGTATTGGAATGCAACTTTCACACTTAAAGCTTCAGTGGTATAGCTGGTAAGATGCTGTTTGTGAAACAAGAGGCAGCGAGTTTGATCTCCACACCAAGATAAAAATTTGTGTGATGCACAAGTATTTGTAATTGGTCTGGGTGTTTATGAGATGCAGTCTCTTAAAGTTTCTAATACCAATGACACAAGATTCTATCTCAGTGTGGGATCAGAACTACGTATGTGACTGTAGGGTGAATGAATTTATTCAAAAGAGTACTTACAACTTCCATTAAAAACAATGCTTCCTCACTCCTGAGGTATAATTTTTTTCCAATATTATGGCCAAAGTATTGCCAATGACTTCCTGTATGTTTAGTGACTTCGGCTAGTTTCAGATCATCTCTCCATTCAGCTTGACTTAATGTGCCGCTACAAATAACATATTGTATACACTCGGAAACTATCCAATAAATGTGACTTAAAAATAATGTTTATTAGACAGAAAATATTGGCTTTATCTTTTTCCTGGACTGCCAAACATAAAAAGTTGGTGATTGCCATTATACATGAGTAGTGGTGGCCTTTTACCATTAGGTAAATCAAGATTTCATTAAAATTAATCATTGAGGCCTCTACTGACAGCTATAAATTGATGAATCTCACACAACACATAAATATATTGAGCAATATTTCTGTACATTATAGCTGGAAGCCAATTAATTACAATAAATTAATATTTCGATGAATTTCGAATAAACTGGCAGCTAAATTTCATAAAAATATTGTAAATCATATTGCCTATCCATCCATATGTTTCACTTGGAATATGAAATAAGTTAATAATGCTTACAATTTCTCTATTCTCTCCACATCAATCAATTTTTTTCTGGCTTCCAATGCTGCTTGGATTTGTTTAATCTCCAACCAAGAACCATTTGGTGTTACATCCTTCAGTCCACTTTCGGGTAATGTAGCGAAAATCGTCGTAACACCCCTTGATACTAGCTCTTCCCCTCTAAAAGAGAGAAACATACATCATACTACGTTTCTAACATATAAAATAACAATTCATTAAATGTGAAATGCAACAAAATAACTTAATAAATTGATATCAGTAATAAACAACTTACGTTAACATCTTCGGTGCTTCCATGGCTGTTTATATCTAATTAACCGCTTTTTCACAAAACTGGTACTGTTAATTGCACTGAAAAATTATTATTCACACACATTTTCTGTTTTAGAGATAATTTTCTGCACACCTTCGTGTTTTGTACTGCACGTAAATTCAAAATGTCAGTAACCATTATCCAATGGATCATGGAATAAATATTGGCATATCTTGACATTATGTCAAACGACGAATGATTGCTTTGTAAGTAGGTTAGAAAGTGATAGAAATACAGATTCATTGCTAAAAATGTGTTTCTGTTTTCTGTCTTTAAAAATTTTATTTAACTCCCACGATATCTCCTAAAAAGCGGGTTAATAAATTAATGGAATTAATCAAACGTATGTAATGAACAAGGAATTAAATATTAATTTATATATTTTTACAATAGAAACACATGTTTTTAAATATATTATCCTACAAAATACAAATATGCGACAGTTTAGATGAATAATAATTGAAATCATAGTGTGGAATGCACATAGGTACCTAAATAGTTGTAAAAACATTGGCATTTTAATAAGAACAGAGCGAAAGTATTCCAAGTTCCAACGTAAGTGGTGCAGCGCTCCAGTGCATCTCCAGTAGAGCGTTACTGAAATTAATCCTTGCTCGCAACAATTGAAAATACTTGTTTGTATTATGACACAATATGTAATAAAAAAAAGATAGTAAATCTTATCACCGTTAAGACAAAATCAATTACATTTAATTTAATTTATTTTAACCGTCATTTTAAGTTAATTTATTGTATATTTTAGTATTTTTATTCAGATGTATTTATAAAAAATCTAATAGATGGCGCAATTTTCACAACAATAATATCATTAATACTCCATAAGTACTGAAGTGCCTTTCCTTAGGTTTTAAATCAATTTGCAGAAACTACATAAAAAGCTATTGGAAAACATTAATAAATAAACATGTATTTGCACTATAAGTAACATGTAGGTATAGTATGGTACTTAATAATTGTATTAATAATAGAAATATCACCAACAATTTGAGGAATTGGACAAAAAAATATGATTAAAATACATACATGATACATTTAAACTAATTTTTCAGTCATAAATCCTTCAAGTGTTAACATGTATAAACATACCACGTCAACGACCTAATAGTGTTGATTCTTCATTCGTAAGCACAGGGGTAGCCACCGTGTAACCTAGTATGAGATAGCGATATTTGTGGGAGTGTGGCCAGGTTGACACGTTTTTCCTGAGGTATCAGGAAACTTTGACCGCTCTTTAAAAAATATAATTGCTAAAATATCGATATTTTACCTTTGAGTGGAACTACAGTGCACATATATACCTGGGTCACCAGCCATCACTCAGAACTAATAAAAACACTGTATAACATAAACATAATTTAAGTAAATAGCTAGTTCTGAAAATAAAAACTATTGTAATAAAAGCTAATAACAAAATAATATCTAGTCTGCCCCGTGACCATGAAATTTGTAAAATAATCGAAACGTCGCGTGGAGAAGTTAAAAAAGTGAAACTTAAACCAAATCCGCGATAAAATCCGTAAATAATAGTTTTGATTCAAAAACAATATCTACTGCGCAACCATATACAGTTCAATACATATAAGGAAAAAGTTCAAAAAATAAAAGATAATTAATGAGGTTTGTTTTTTAATATGTAATTTAAATCTTTAATATCTTTTGTTTTCGGGAATATCAACCGTCGTACCGCTGGCCACCCCAAATAATGTAAATATTTGCCTCCAAAACGTCAAATTTCCTGGAGTCAAGCGGTTACGCCGATAAGGACAGGCTATAAAAGCTTGCATCTCTTTCTTACATGAACGTCATGTATAAATCTCTTTCGTTTTGTGTAAAAGGGATAGAACATGTGACTCCGTCTATTAGTTTCTCCGTCTACGTTCGTAAGTCAAGTTCAGCAGCTTTTCAACTTAGCCGGTTAATACTGCTCGTAGCGGTTGTCTCGTAGCGTAAGCATCGGAGGTGTAACACAGCGTAGTAGCTACGTCGTAACGTAGCATGTCGGTAGTTGGAAATGTACCTGACGCATAATATCGATTAGGTCCCCGGAATCATCCGAAGCCGGGCGGCTGGACCCGAACATTTCCGACGTCAGCCATCCTACGTCCATACATAGCGGAAGTAATGAAATGTACAGAAAGATATGAACCGGAAAAATTGTCGCTCTCTTTTTCTTTCCTTCGCTTCTTATCCCGGTCCCTAAAAAGGTTTCCTTTGACGGTTTTCCCTTTCATCGCATTTTGCCTTCGGCTGTAACGAACGAATGTTTATATACCAGGCGACATTTTATTGTTTCACGTGCTGATTAAAATATTTTTCCTTTATTATTAACCATACTTGTTTAAAAACATAAGTTCAACGGTAAACTTTAAAAAGTTAGTTCACATGCAATTTACATACTTCTTGTACTTTATTAAACTATTAATTACGAAATAGAAATTATTAAGACCATTTTTAAGATTTTTTATATCGTGAATCCACGTGAATCTTAATTATAGGTCAATGCCCACATAACAAAAACCTAAAGGGTTGACTATCCACAAAACTGGCGGCTAAAGACTGTTTTTTTTTTGTTTTTATTCCTAATTCAAAGTTTTGACTTAACCCGAGAAGTTTTTGTTTGCTGTCACTGTAGCATGATTCCCAATTTCATTTTTTTATAGATAGAATGATGGCGGAGTTGGTGTGTTTACACCACAGGCGCCATGAGGGGTGTGAGTGAGGGTGGCGCACCCCGCACTACGTACCACGTTATTTATGGTATATTTTGACGTGCAGGCTCGCTGCTAACTTCAAGTCGCGAAGGATAATGGGGTGATGGATAGTGTTATCGGTCGCTTTTCATGGTGTGCCTTGTTCAAATCGTGCATTTTATATTGCAGTGCATTGTGGGAAACCCCGTAATGTGTCAAGTACGGTAAAAGCGTTGTGCTTCCAGTGATTTCAGTAGGTGGCTGCCGGCATTTCATTCAATGCGGTTTTACGTGCCCAGCGAACTATTACACTAAGCTAAGCACGATGCTTTGCTAAATAAATGCAGTATTGCGCTAAATGTGAAGTGATATTATTTTATTGTTTCTGCGTTCGTGGTGTTTATAACCGACGCTTTATTTATAAGGTAAGTTTTCTTGAAAAGTTTTTCGTAAATTAATTCAGTGGCAGCGTATTTTCCATGCGGATTACGTGAATTTGGGATTAAATTTTAATTTAACACATTACTGCTCTACAGCAACATATGTTAAAAATATGCAAGCATAATAATTATTTTAATTTTAAATACTACGCGTGGAAAAATAATAGGAAAAAATAGGTACTAATGAAGTAAACATAACGAGCATATTGATTATAGCGCCATCTATGCTCATTGTTTTTCAAACATTTTGTAGTTCCGTATTGCGCCGCTAATAACAGCGCCAATGTGTCAACCGGCGACACGCCTGCAGTCACGCGGCGTTGACGCGCGTCGCAACATGTTTGCGTGGGTGTAGATCGCTTTGTGATAAACAATTTATGTGTTTTCTTTCTTATCAACGAAACAAAATAGTGTACTATTGTTATCTGTATGAATAAAACGCGACCGTTTCTTACAGTTGAATGTTTACAAAAGTGTGCGTTGTGGCGTAAAAGATAAGTGTTGAGCGGAGTGCATGTTTTGTTGTTGCCGACCCGAAGGACAGGATTTTGGCCGTGCTGTGAAGGTCTAGGGCCGGCATGAGGAAAATAAACGGTGAGGTCCAAGAATTACAATAGTATTAACTTTTATCAGGCTTATTTGAAAAGTTTCCAACCGATAAGACGAGTTGAAATGTCACCGGTCAGTGGTCAACATTGTTTTACATGTAAAGTAGGCATCCGAAGATATGTTTCGAGGTCGGAACTTGAGGTTAGCAGTGATAACAAAGCGAGTTTGGTGCGAGTTAGATAAAATTTTTGCAAAGCTTGCACGCCGGGTAGCCATTATGTCAAGAACACTGGGCGCTTGTAATTTAATAGGGGAGAACCTTCGGTAATAATAACAGCTGGGGTCATTTTTGTACAATGAATTCGAATTATTATTAATTTCAATACATTCTGCGTTGATTTATTCATTTGTGTAGCTTAAGTCGAATATTAGTAGTTGTAATTCAACGCATAGTAAAACATAGGCAATTTTGCAAGGTATTACGGCGATTATTGTGTCACGCAAACGTTAAACACAATCATAAACGACGTTCAATTATCGTAATCATACGTAGACACCCGACTGTCTTAACAAGCATGCAATATATTCGAAGCAATAGACGAGTAGTTGTCTGAGAAAGGGGATCGCATGTACGAATCCCACTGTGTAACAAAAGTTTATTAATATTTGTACTTAATTACTGGCGTTTATTAGGATTGTAAACCTCCAATAAGAAGAAGAACGCGTGTAGGATTGATTGGCGTAATGATTCTTAATTCTTATAGCATGGATATTAATTAATGTCCACTAGAAATCGAGGTCAATCGTACTTTATTCCATTATCTGCACTCGGCGCAATATATTTCCTGCATCCATTTATCCCCATTGATAATTTCCAGCCATAAATCCATTCACCTCGTTCTTTCATATAATTGACAGAACCTTTCGATATTTTCTTTGGTCTGTTTTATTCCATTGTACTCAACTATATTAAAAGTTGTGAAAAGCAAAAATTCGTGATCGGCGTAATCCGTGTCGACAAAAGGTGCACCGACACCGGGCGCTCATAAAAACTTATTAAGTAACTGTGTATCGAAATAGAATTGCCCAAGAGACGGTTGGACGGTCGAAAATCATTAACCGTAGCAGATCCCATACAAATGGTCCATAAACGTAATCCAACAATGGTTGATGGGCTGCCGACGCGGCATCAGGCGGCCCAACTGCGAAATCGGCCGTCTGCATCTGCCATCAACCTACAAAGGGTAGACAAAAGGTCCCCTGTTAAGATAACAGGTTACAGGAATATTGAAAACCGTACTGAGCAGTGTACATATGCATAACTACATACCTACACCGCTTTGCTAATCATATTGTCGTGAACGTTTGTCTGTGTTATTAATATTCAAATACGAATGTTAATACTGTCTACTGTATTTGCATCTATAATGTATTCTATTAAAATAAACCATCTGATTTATTGTGTATTTGGCATTGAACAATGTTTTTGGCAATGCAGATTTATTTCTATTCAACTACGATATTCTAATAAGGATAACGGACACAACTCTGATATTGTTACAATGTTAAGTATTAGTCAATTCTGGAATAGATCACATAAAAATAATTTGTATGAATAATTAAATTCGTTTCATCACAGAACCCTTAGATTATGTAATGCACCCTCTCAGAAATTGTACAATTCCATATCGATAACCATTACTTACACATTTTATAACATTGAAATAACAGCACCGATATAATTTCACAATCGGGAGATGAAGTGAACGGTTGTGAAGGTTGAATATCACGAAATTGAAATGTAAAAAGCTTTTTTCGATGTTGATACTTGAAGTATGCGGATGCGTTGCTTTTTTCGCATTTCACATTAAGCATTACGCACTTCGCATCACGCCGTGCGTTCACGAATATCCATTTTGCGAATGTGACATGTGACCGCGCATTTTCGGTGTGTGCACGAAAATTTATTGTTCCAATGATTGCGACACAGAAAACGTACAACGTATCTATTTGTTTTAATAACACGCCTCGATGAAGCGCCATTTTGTGCGTACTCGCTGCTCGTTTGTCATTTTGAAGCATTGAAGTCATTGCCATACGTTTTGATGTTACCGTCTGGAGCATCTGCGTTGATTGCTTCACAGGAACTTCTCAATCTACCATTGTGATTAATGATTTTTTAATTCTATAAAAGTAAAGTTCTATAGTGGTTCGACCCGGATACCAATGTTTCATTGAAAACCGGCATGAAGTTACGGCTGTCGTATTTTGTTTGGTGAGTGAGATCATTGGAGGCCCAATACCTCTTTCCCTCCGCCATATTTTTTTCCTTGCATTACCTCTCTAATTTTAGGGGTCTGCAACACATTTACGATCCTAGTTTCCTAGAGCCACTCGCTTGCTGAACCGAAACACAGATAAAAAAGAAGTATTTTGAAGAAACATGTGGTTAGACTGTAGTTAAATATTTTAGCAGCAATCATTAAGAGACTATTTTAAATTTAATTTTTAGTAAATCACGGTACAACATCATATAGTTTTAATTAAATAGAATCACAGACTGTGAAATAAAACATTGTAACAGCCGAAACGTGCAATGATTTGTTAGAAATGAGCGTACGTCTCAGGTTATTGACCATTGCATAGTTAATACGCTTGCACGTACGTCGTACAGGCAGAAAATCAAATAAACAGTCGCTTTCATCTCCGGTTTATCGGCGATGCACTCCGTACTCGTAGCCTTGCACTCTGAACAACTGTTCGCAGCCGCATCGCAGACGACCGTTGCACACTCTATAACAGTTCCTACATTATTCAATTTGCATTCCTGTGTGGGACACGAACACCTCCTATGTTGTGTGACCTCACTCTTCTTTATACAGCCTTATTTATCAACGGAACATGATAAAAATTGGCAATTTTATATTAATATATTACTTTTAATATTTAGATGTGTGACTTGTCCTGTTTCCTTTCAGATTACTATTTTAGTTTTACTTGCAAGAAGTTAAATCACATGCAGGTTTACTAATGCGTATCATCAAGTACACAGAACTAAATACACACGCTCCTTAAGTAGTAGAAATTAATATCTCGTTTCTGAGAACAAAATCACGGAAGCACCGGGATCCGTCAACGCTCATTTACCTCGCGACGTTTCCGCGCGTCGCGCCGGCACGTCCCGCTGTTTGTTATTCATTAGACAGTAAAACAATTTCTACCAATCATACGTCTAATAACCGATAATGGCTCTATTGATTTTACCACTGGTTCGGAGCAGCACTCCAATATTGACAATGAGCGGTAGTTTAGACGCGGGTACGTGCCTCGGCGGCTGATGAGCATTCTACGTGATCGCCAGTTCATTGCTCCAGTTTTTTGCCACTTGATCTCGTGAATGAGTTTCCGACACCCGCCTGAGACAAGGATTTTGGCAGGATTTATGGCTTGCGAAAACACTAAGCGCTTCGGTTTGTCGGACGATAAAAAGTTTGCTCTCGTATTGAAGGAAATGAGATCGAAATTGGATTATATGATTTGTGGCTCCAGTTATGGGTGTTCTTGTTGATACCTTACGTAATTAAGATCAGACTTATCTGTGATGCATGCACTTTACTAAATTGTTGTTGGTGAAGTCCTTATGTCAATGACCCGGGCGTTAATTAAATTCGACCCATATTCGTGTCACTGTTCTGTATTCATTTTTATGTGCACTTTAGATAATACGATGGAACACAATTAGGTACAGTTGCGCTGCTTTCGTGTACATGTGTATATTTTGCTACATTTGCTTTTCGCAAATTACAATATGTGCGAGTAAGTATTTAGATTTTTTTAAACATTAATAGTGAACCTGGAATTGTCGATCTTCAATAGACATGTCATGCAAACCTGTCCCTAGAAATTGGCGTATCGTCGCTTATATTACAACACCGCGAATGTGCATTTTTTCCGTTATTGACTTACTGATGTAATTGGATAGAAAAAAAAAAACCTGCGTAATTTTTTTGCACCAATCGCGTTCGATACTTGCCAATCACGAGCTAGAATTCAAAATTTGTAGAATATCTATCTGCTTTTTATTTATTTTCAATTATTAATAATTAAGTTTTTTACTTCTCCTGTAAAGTTAAGAAAATGCATATTCGCGCTGTTGTAATATAAGCGACGGTATATAATATGTACTCGTATTACAATTATCTAAATAATTATTTTCGATCATTTTCCTACTTTCATCAATTTTAAATACCCATAAAAGGAATGTACAGATCTGCAGTCTGCACGAAACTTCGTAATTTTATAAAAATTATAAAATACTTTAATTTTATGAAGCCACAAAATCATAACGAAGTTTTATCATTTGTTTTTCTGGGTGTAAAAAAGGTTTCCAAAACTGCTCTGGGTAATAAGGATCAGTGCTACAGATCATAGCGTAGAAATCAACGAGTCCAACTAGTGAAGCGCCGGTGCGTTCGTATCGTGAATGTTGATATCCACCGCTGGCGCATTAGGAGTAGTTGCGGCGCCGCGCGTGATTGCCATGTCGATGTATCTCTCAAGTCGCACGTATGTCACAAATTGTCGCTCCAGTTCGCGTGTGATGGGAATAATGTACCGATACGCACCGCGATACAAATACAGACATTGACGCTTGTCGATGCGTTTGCATCTGTTGTACATTTTAGATAACGCGTTTATTATAGTTTTTATTTGTTTATAGCTATGACAAAATGTAAAACTCCTATGTGTAATGACTACCTGCGTAATATATTAGGATTATAGTTGTTAATTGAATTATGGTTAAGTTTCACTTTTTTGCTGTAGCTATTTCAATTTTTTTTTTATTATCTTGCATCATGCAGCTTCTACCAATATCCAGTAGTAGTTTTATTTCAATGTGTAACATTCGCGCAAAGCTAAGAAACCAATATTCAGTAAGCCTGTTCAAAATAATTCCCATTGGTTTCGATGGATATTTGAAGTAATTGAAGTAATATAACTAAAAATAAATGGCCAGAACATGAGTTTGGTCTTAGATCTCTAGGCCACTAAACCGTCCATTTGTTATAGGTAAGAAATCACCACTCAGCCCTACTTCTCCCGTTTTCCAAAGTAGTACACGTTAAGAGAAACCATACTTAGTTTGTTTATTGCTTTTAGCTTTTCTTTGACGCAGTCTGTCTTTGAAGGTTTCCATTACGTTTACTAGTTTCAAATCGCTCGTATTGTTGTATTTTGTGGTACAACTAGGTGTCCCCGGTGTTTTGACTGCACGTGACTTTTTACAAATAATACGATAAATGTATTTTATTACCGGCCGCAAAGAGTAATCGTTCTTGCCATATATTAAAGTATTTATTATCTATGTTCTTTATGATTTTATTTATTATACTTCACCGAGTTAAGAAGATTTCCGAGATCAAATTTTGAATCGAAACAATACACCTCCACAGCGCACATAATGAAGATACAGTCATTTAAATTCTCAATCAAGAGCAGGTAAACGAGTCTACTTGGCCTCCCGTTTAGACCGGAGGGTGTGATATATTCAGGGCCCATTTAAATATTCCCAGGGGTGATAAGCGCGGGGATGCGCGTCGGTTAATCAAGTAACGTGATCCATTTATCTGGAGCACTCTTGATATGGTGCCTGTGAACTTTGGGAATATTGTAGGCTCATTTCGTAGGGATTGAGATATTGGACGGGATCAGCGGTGCGTTGTTCGGTGTTAAAGTGATACCACCTATCTGTATGGGTTTTTAATCACTTAGTTTAGAGTGGATGTGTTGCGTGTAGATTGAAATTTGAAACTTTGGTCTTTAAAGGTCGTGGGAGTTTCGCTTTTGTGTTCTTTTGAGTCTTTTTACAGTATTTATTATTCCGTGTTTGTAACATGTAATTCACGATTATTATTAAGTTCTGTATTCAGAGTCGTTCGATTGACAATACATTGCAAACACACCTAGTAACATTCAATTTCCTGTGCATACAAATCTATTCATGCTCTCAAATTTCTGCAGCTTTGTAATTTATCAAAGATTTCTCTTCGATCGGATCTTCGCACGTTAATCTAAGTCCCGCTTAGTCTTTTGTATTTTAGCATTATTCTACGGCAAACTGTAATAAGTTTGAATAATTATTATAATCCCGCGGATTAAAGTGAAATTTTATACCTAAATTGTGGATTTACATTTGGCGTTGGTGCCCTCGCGAGTTTTAATTATAAAACTAATTAAGTTAAACCCCTCAAGGAACTTTCTCATTTTCACGTTCCCTGTGTAGATCGTAAGGCATTCACATTATTTGCTTTACGCCTCAATTACTTGTAATCCGGATGTCGCTTTTGCCGTATTGATGGCTGCGGGTAGAACTGCCGCGGGGCATGTTCGTGTTATTTTGATTATGTTTGCTACAATCATTTCTCGATGAGCCAGATCGATATGTTTAATTGCTAATCAGTTCCCATACTGTTTTATTATCAACACATCATCGCAATAAACTTTATACTTGTAACAAGGATCGTTAAACTTAAAACAGCATTTGCTTCTGTAATTTAGAAGCGGAATAAAACCTTTTACGTTTTAAATTAAAGCAATGGTTTTCGCCTCACATACATTTCAGTACGCAGGTAAATACACTGGAAAGTTTATTTTACCACTAAAAAAGTTAGCTATTTTATAAAAGTAAAGCCGTTTTTCCGCCTCCTTGAGCATCCTAAGCCACAGCGGCGGAATTCTATCGATCGCAATGCAGTGGAAATTGGAAACAGGCGTGTGGCGGTCCGGCTGCACTGTTTTACTGCATTCGATCTATTTACGGTTTTATGAATGTCGATAAACTTAGCGCGCGTTGAACCATGCACCGCCCTGTATACATCTGCATTTAAATTGACACCTCGTATTTGTCGATACGATGTCGATATTGGTTCTAGTGTTGTACTTCCCCTCGATAACGCACTGTTGTCTTGTTTATTATGTATTAAATTTGAATTTAAACTGTATTCATGTGTAAACGTTTTGTAAACTCTATTGGTTGGAGCGAGTTTCTCGAGAATGCCCGATCGAAATCTGTGGTATTTGTCGTACTGTTTTATGATTTTTTATACAAGTATTTGATAAAGTTTTATAGAAATATTTAAATGTGAGTTGTTAAGTGTGGTATGTACGTTATATAGAGAGAAAACATTTTATATTTACATCCAATACCACATTACGTTCGAATGCCATATATATAATAAATAAACCGTTATTTTCAAGAAAACATAAAAATACAAATCTGTTTCTTTTCAAAAATTAATTAGTTATTCGTTTTCTGTCGATGTGTAACATTGTCTCGACCTCTTCTTTGTATTTTTAATTAACTTTGGCTGAAATTATTACATTGTTTGCCGGGGCTATTTCGGCATTACAATAAATAAGGGGCATGAAGCCCTCCGTCTCATAGATGGCGCCATGTTCAATTATAACCCGCTGAAGAGCATTTTTTATTATTTCTAATTTATTACTGGCCTTATAGGAACAACGTGCGTTTTATTTATGTTTAAAAAGGTTTTTATATGAAGGTCGGATGCATAAATGTTAAGATGGGAATCCTGAAGGTACGGTCGGTTGTTTATTTGTATTCTTAATCTAGTTTGTAGCAGTGTTTATTGCAGAAATATTGTGAATATAATTTGGAACTATCGTTATATTATTTACCCATTGTTGATTATTATATATAAGATTTGGACATGAAGTATTAATGTAAATATCATATAAAATATGATTTACTTTCCCGTCGCATTTTTAAACTCGCCCCGTCATATGTATTTTATTGAAGTAAAAACTAGTTATAGAAGCGTCAAATTTTATTGGTCGTTGATCTAGCTAGCACAACAGATTATTCTAAGCATATTTGCTTATTTTTAGTCAACTTGAATTTAAATTTATGTAGACCCTGAAACGTTAGTCATTCGCGGCCGTGGCTCACTTTCGCCTGTGTTTTAGTGTGGATTCGCACGGAATGCAAATTTCTATGTATTTGGTTCATCAGTATTTTGGAAACTGACTGGAAGGTCAGCGTTGAATGCGAAAATATCACATGTCCGACAATGCTGATTTTATCGCCCCGTCCATGTTGTATGAGGCGTTTGCTCGTAAAATTCACAATAAAATGTGTCTGAGAACTGCATAAATATAACCCACCCACGTGGTAATCTGGTATTTCTAAGATTACTTGATTTGTACGGCAGCGATCTATACAGGTACATAACAGAGATTGCATTAAGTTTAGTGCATTTTTTTTTTACTTTTCGCGGACATTTATTTGTTCTTTTTTGGATGTTGTTTCCTTAAGTGACTGTACTACACATGCATGAAGTGCAGTGTGGTCCAAATTGAGTTTAGATTGTCGGCAGACATGTATTCGACACAATTATGCTGGTCTACATACATGGCCTTCAGGCTATTACGGAAAGACTCACGATTATAGGAAGAAGGGACCATATAGCCGACAAGTTATTCTTTATCATATTTTGAATTGTTCTTTTTCTTTTGAAATGATTAGGCTGAGGACATGTAGATCTAAATACCTATTTAATATTACGCACTGTTTATTGATTTGCAATGTTTGTAAAGATTAGTTTACACTGTGACCCAAATGCTAACCGCAGTCAAATGTTCAGATCTGTGTCGGATAATGTTACAAAATATTATATTAATATGACATACGAGACGACCGTCTTAGATGTATTATTGATTGTTATTGTTGACTAATTGCCTAGTGAAGAGTTTAGCCTGATGTTTAATTATCAAGATTGCAGTTTGCACTGATGTTCATTAGTTATTTCAATATATTTAGTTTACTTAGATTTGTAGAATTTATTTCGTAAATGCTGCTTTATTGACCAATTTTGTAGCATGGCGTAGCGTTCAGACAGATCCATTGATGTAACGTGGTAACTACAAACTATATATTGGTATAAATAGGTACACAAGTTATGGTAAAGCGAAGCTGTAGGTTCATACCCGGTCCGAAAGTGTACAAAACAAATCAAATAACTCCTTCGAATCTATTTGCTTTTCATTCACATAAAGGAAAAGAATGTATCCGTCAATCAACAGTTAAAATTAGTAAGGAGTTTAATCGTTTAAAACCACTCTAATACCAGTTTACACGTCGAGTTATCGTCACGGCATACCTCGGCACAGTGCAACCCGTTCATCGGCCCAGGAAGTGACGTCATGCGAGCGTTTCCTGCATGTCTTCTCGACCTTCACCTAAAAGCCTCTTTGGCCTCTTTGTGCCGTTGTCTATGGCTCACGCGCCTTTTGTCTCTGGCGGTTTTTAGTTACAAAGCTTTTTATTGTTGCGAACGTGTCAGGTGAAAAGTGGGATACTGCGAAGTGTGTCGTCGTAGACTTATTTTTATGTGATATTTTTTTATCTTATGCCTTAGCGTCTTGAGAATATTCGAAGGAAGTGGTTACGTAAGTTTTAGGGCTCTATGTTTAATATTGCTGCTAAGAACGTGTCGCCTCTACAGTTTTATTGGTAGGAACATAGTTTTGATCAAATTAAATAATCAGTAAGATTAACTTGGTTATTGCTGAAACAGGCAATAATTATTTATTATATTGTTTCCTAATTTTTGGCTAAAAATACTTATCGATTATATAATAGTTACAATATTTAATAAAATATGTAACATGTGTCGGATTATACATTAACAACTCTTCCTGATTTATTTAATTTACATTTCACGACCACTTTAATATGTTTAATAATACAAGTGTTGAATGTGGGAGGGCATTAGCTGTTTGTTTATTTAAATCCTACAATATCCTACAGCGGTAACATTTATTTATGCGTACGTATTATTTTATAGTATTCGCTAAGAGAATTGCGCTAATATGCCGTTGTTATAAATCGACTTATTTATCAATGGAATGGAACGTTGACCTTAATTCACCAGTTTAGTGATGGGAATATCTTCGGTATGTTAAGGGGTTTGAAACGATGTTCAGTATAATATATTTAGTTTATCTATCTTGACAGCCTCCGTGGCACGGTTAGACGCCGCCTGAGAAACGAGTGGCCGCGGTTTCGGTCCCCTCACCGAGAGAAATGTTTATAATTTCGTAAAAAATTATATACATGCGGATTTATTGGTTTAAAGGAGGTAGTTAATTACCTATTTTACCTATAATCTCAATTATAATCTATGGCAAATATGTCTATTAAAATTCCTTAATTACTCCATGAGAACACTATATTTTTTCGGCATAAAAATAGCTACCTTTCATCAAAATCGGTCAAGCTATTTTTACGTGCAAGAGTAACACAGATACATCTATTCTTATAAAATTTCGCAAATATAATATTATTAAGGAAATAAGGAAATACTTTATGCATGTCATTTCACATTTGGATTGTAGAATTTTGAGAATGTAGACTATTTGTGTCGAGTTGTGTGAACCAAATAAAGCGAACAAAAAACTTAAGTTAGTATATGTATATAAGGTGCCTATGGTTAGGCAATTAAAATTATAATCTTGGGTAACAATGCGTTATCAATGCAAGCATTAATAGAGGGAATTGAATAATAAACTGCATAATAAAATAATACAATAACTCATGAATGCAATTGAAATATTCAATTGTGTTATCTTAATGTACTCGTGTTTAATGAAACTGAACATCGTTGGAGATTATTATGAATTGTACGTTGTAATTATGCAAAATATAAATCATTAAATGGTATATAATATAACTAAATAAGCGCTTAATTTAGCTAACTAAATAGGCATAACTAATAGACGTATTGTTATTAAACTTTTACTGGTGGTAGGTCTCTCATATGTGAGAGGCCATCTGGGTGGGTACCACCGCAGTGTCTATTTCTCCCGTCAAACAGCAGTGTAAACGCACTGTTGTGTTTCAGGTTGAAGGGCATTGTAGCCAGAGTAACTACTGGACATATTGAGACTTAACATCTTATGTCTCAGGATGGCGAGCGCAGTGGAATGCCAAGCATTGCTTTGTAATTCAAGGTGTTGTTTGGTTTTGCTACTGTTCATGAGCGGTCGTATCGCTTACCATCAGGCGAACGGCATGCTCGTCTCGCCATTCATAGCAATAAAAAAAAAAAAACTGTGGTCCGCTTTTAGGTTAAATTTATTGAAACATGAAACAGATACGATTTTTTTCTTTTTGGTTTCTTAGATACGGCAAAATAGCGTAGATGTATCTTATAACAAATTTAATAAATGACAAACTTTGTCATAACAAAAAAATATTATTTTTATTACAAAATGTTAACTAAGTACGTAGAGTAAGAAGTTGTTTTCAAGATTTGACATAAAACAACATTCCAAGTTGAGCAAAATACAATAAGAACATTATTTTCTAACATCGATTCCATCACTATTCAACAGCCGGTAGGTACCCGATAATCCTTTGTCATTAATGGCGAAAATCAATGTCAGCGTAGACAAAGCGGCGCACTCGGAAACCTGACCCGGGGGTCATGTCGTACAAATAAATAAGCATTTTGTATGACTTTCGTTGCTTGATTAAGCGTTTGTCGTGACTCACGAGGTTGTCTCGGCCCATCTCGCTACCGTCCACGGTGGTGTTACGCTGGGTCATTTGGGCCAATGTTATACCCCAGCTATGGGTCCAATGGCACAAAGTGTTAAATGTTTGTGCCAATATTTATATCAGGTATGTATAGGTTGAATCAGGTATGTATTACCGTCAGTAAAGGTGTTACGTTGTCAGCCTCTGTGGCGCAGTTGGTTAGACGCCGACTGTGATGTGTGAGGCCGCGAGTTCGATCACCGTGCCGAGACATATGTTAGTGTGAAACACAAGTATATGTTTCAGTTCTGAGTGTTTGTGAGATCAAAAAGCCTTTTGTAGTTCATGATATCCATGACACAAGACTCGATCTTAGAGTGCGGTAAGGACTATGCAATGTGTAACTTATGGGTGTATTTATTTATTAAGGTACGTCAGGGGTTTCTGGCTAGCTTCTTAGGTGTTTTAGTTTTGGTTAATACCAATACATTGGTGCGAGAACTAAATGTAAGGTTTTAACAGAGTTTTGATAAAGTTAGAATGATGATCGATGTATGTACATGGTTTGCATGACAGTCGTTCGTTTGGTCACATTATCATACATAGGCTGACGTGAAAATAAGTTATAATATCATAAATATCTAGGTAATAATAATGCCCCAATGTTGGATATACGTTGGAGCCAACGTTCGCCCGGTGTTACGTTGCAACAGTACACGTTGCGCTAACAATGTGTGCTTTTGAGTTTGGTTCTGTGTCTGGTTAGTTTAATCGCGGTGTCAGCTGTGTTCCATTCAATGGTTTCGCTTGTGTTGGGTCGTTCAACTTGTATTTGTTATTGTACATTGTTGCTGGTGATTTTAATAATTTATTTGGAATGGAATATAAATTAGTTACTTTATTAAGTTCGGCTATCATATTTAAGGCTTGGATTAATTAATAAGGTTTTTTTTAATTATTGCAATGAATGGTGAGACGAGCTGACCGTTCACCTGATGGTGAATTCGTAATATTTTGAATATAATAATTATTAATTAAACCCGGATTGGAGGTAATTTTTCGCTTTGAAGAGATGAGAATTGTTCAAAATTTTGATTACATCGTTCCAATAAGGGTTGACGGCCGATAGGTAACCGTAAAATTATAATCTAAATCCTGTTCGATACATGCATGATAAAGTTTGCTTTAACATTTATTTAGTGCATACGTAATAACAACACGTGTATAGAAAAGATAATAAATAACATAATATAAAGTTAACTTGACAGATTTCGTGCCTCAGATACTAAATGACCATGTCTGGAACGAGCATTGAATTCATTACGTGGTAATATTACCTCAATGAGAACGAGATATAATCATTACTTCGTTGCACATACAGTTTTTTCATTAACAGATATGTTCCCATTTAGTTGATGCAAGACTAACAATTATAGCCTTATTCCTTTTACCCATGAAAGAACATATAAAATAAAATAAAAATCCATTTATTGCTTAATACTAATTACAAAACAAATAATCATGATACTAAAAATCACTGCATTAAGACAAAAGGAAGTAGCTCAGCCTGTGCTAGCCAGTACAGTAGTTCGAATAGCGCTGATTTTCAGCCACTCCTGCCATATAAGTACATACTAATATGCCTTTGACACCATGTCCTCCATAGACCACGTCCATCTATTTATTAACTCATTATTTCCAAGCTAGCTCCCCGGCCTGACTCCACCCGGGCGCAGATACAATTTTTGAAAACATTCTATTCCCTATGTTCATCAGGGATACTGTAGAATTGAAATGGTGAAAGAATTTTTCATATCGTTCCAGTAGTTTCAGAGTCTTTTCAATGTAAACAAATAAATCTTTCCTCTGACTTCTTTATAATATAAGTTTAGATTTAGACACTAACAATGCTATTTCAGGCAGGTCCCAATGATAATGAGAGAGAGTTGCTTATCGTGTCCATTGCCTTGACTTCCCACGTGGTGGCGCATTAGTCGTCACAATGGCGAATTCCCAGATATTTGCATTAAATTACCGGCTATATTCGTCTACTAGTTGGCTTTGTTTGTTTGCGACTTGTCACACCGGTCGTTTAATATGGAAATTTTGTGAATAACATTGCAATAATACGAGAATATGGTGACATTTGAAGTTTATTTTTAAATATTAACGGAAAACACGTAGCGAAATCACACTGTTTGTGGTCAATTAACAAAACAATTGAAATTTACTTCTGACCGTGCAAAAAAGCTTTTGAGCATGTCTCATAAATGGTACGAGGTGGCTTTAAAATTAGGAGCAATGTCATTAAAATATTTAGTTTTCTTATTAGAAAATATTTTTTCGATAGTGTCATCTATTGGTTCAGTGTCGGGCATTGGTGCTTTTACCTTAGTAATTTAGTGTCTGTATTGAATATTTTTTGAATAAATTGCGTCTGTTGCATGAATGTGTGCACAGCTGTATAGTTTTGCCTTTGGTTGTTTAATTTACGTATTTAAGTATTAATATAGCAAATTTTAATTTATAAATAACAGTACAAAGTTGTTACCACCATCTCGACTTGAACCAAAAGATTTGCCAATTCATATGTAGCGTGATGACGTATTTATGAAAACTAGCATAAATGTGTCGAATGTTGATAAATATATTTTACCAAATGGATACTTATCTGAACAACATTGCACTTACCATTAAATGCACTCTATTTTTTTATATACTGGCCCGGTATAACGACTGTACTGCGCCTGATGGTAAGCACTAAGCGCAGATGCCGTCCAGGCAGAGTATCGAATGGCATCAGACGGCAGTTCCATGCCATTCGATACAATTATGCCCGCTTGCTGCTGTATTGAATATATCTAAAATGGTAAAAAATCAAATACGAGACAATTCACAAGCCTGTAGCAACCCTACGCTCCCCGACATCTCGTATTTGACGCGAATTCAAGTTGTTGAGACAGCATCACCCACGCCGGTTTAGCGGAGCCTATACCGTTACTTTTTAAAGCCACACTGCCAGTGCAATTATAAACAATTCTTTATATTTCAACGATTAAATATAACCTACATTTTTACATCGAATCTGCGCCGAAATCGCTTGAACGCTGGATTGATTCTGTTTGACAGTCATAAAAAATCTGAGAAATATAAGCTGTGTAAAAGTGAATGAAGTAATTGTAAGTCGGATATTATTTTGAAAGCAAATTTAAAGGCAGTTTTACTTGCGTTGGAGAAGTGTGAATTGACAATTGAGGGCTTGTAAACTTTACTAAATGAATAAGTAGAACATATCATGCATGTACAACTATAAATATATTATTATTTTTTATTTATTTATTTATTAAAATACAAAGCTAGAAACAAAAAGTAAATATTATTTCCACGAAACCGGGCTTCGGTTTGACCGTGGAATATGAAGTACTGATTCTTATTAAAATCATACATACATACATATAAACATATAAACATACGCGTTTTTCCCAGAAGTGGTAGGCAGAGGTGCTGCTACTAGGACACCCACATTTCGCCTTATATGTTCCCTCCCACGATGTTATAGGGATCGATAGGAACCCGAGACCTCAGGTTTGTAGTACAACTACGCCACCGAGGCAGTCTTATTAAAATCAATTATCAGAAATCCCGAATTTACGGGGTCACATTCAGAGACAAAAAGAAAGTTATGCACATGTTATTGTTGACGTGTATTTTCAAATACCGGAATAAATAAATGGAAACTAACTTATTCGATCCAGTCTTAACTCGAAAATCTCACAGCTCTCATAACCCATATAAGTCGCGACTAGGCCGACGCTCTATGTTCTAACTCACAAACAATATGTAATTAAATCTAAGTGCAGTAAGTACTAAACTGCTTAGCATTAAAATATGACTTGCCGGGTAAAGTTTGCATGTTTTGTGTTAATAAACAGATACCCGTTAGAGCAATGGCCGAAAGTCTACCGGACGATCAATAAAACACTAATAGAGGGCATCTGAAGTGTCATTAAATAATTTTATAACAGGATAAGCCGCGAGTAAAAAGGGATTTGTATACGTACAGTCGTGCGCAATATATTTTATTGATACTTATTGTAATTGAATTGAATTGAGGTGTAATTTATTTGTATAATCCTGTAGTTTCGCGCTCCCACCATTTCTGTCATCATTATGAATGGCCGCCAACGCACCTACCATGCCTCGGTTATTTTGGATGTCCACTTTAATCCTTTTTTTCTCTGGATCTTTAAAATTTGTTGTAATGAGTTTTTTTTGTCCTTTTTAGTAAAAGTACCTATCTTGTTAAATTTTTTCGTAAATCGTGGGTAAAAATATCGCGAATATAATCAGTATAATGACAGTAGAAATTGGTATCCTTTATTGGTTTATCGAATTCGATTTAGTGTTGCTATATTTGTCCTTTTATGTAAAATATTCTTTACTTGCTAAGATTCATTTGCTGTACAAAAAAGTATAAAATAATAGTGATTTGTATTGTATAAATCCAAATACGTCTCACTGCTGGGCACGGGCCTCCTCCACAATCGAGAATTGCTACGGTTGAGAGTAGTTAGACCATAATATAGTCCACCACGCTGGTCTTTGCAGGTTGGTGGACTTAACATACCATAGAAATTCTCACAAATCAAATAATAATAATAGATTTTGTAAACTCTGTGTGATCTGTGACAAAAAAAGTCACATTTGAATTTGGAACACAAAATTAATATTCCCAGCCGGATGTACCCACCGCTTTTGTGCCCACATGTACTGTAAGTTGTCACTTTCGAGTCGTGACTCAAAGACAACGGCGCGAGCTTTCGTTGCCTCCTTGTCGGCGGGGTCACGGCGGCGTCATAAATTAACCATAGTTGGCTTTTATCCGAGCCCCTTATCTATAAGGTGCAAATTAGCTCCGAGGATATCCCTTGATGTATTGCTGTAATCTAGTTATTAGCAAACTGGACCGGGCGGTTTTCTAAGCGGTTTTTTGGTATCAATACATATGATTATGTTTATAATGGTCGTGTTAACGCATTGGTCTAGTGGTAGCGTCTATGGGATGTGAAATGGGGGTTTTAAGTTCGATTCCCAAGCTGGTAACTTTGTGTTAAATTATTTTGTTTATAATCTTAGGCGGGTTTTGTCATACGGTCCGTTTCAATATATTTTGTTAGAGATATGAATATTCGGAAGGGTTAATGAACAAGACTAGCTAAAATAACAGTATGTAGTACATCTGTTCTGTCCTCATTATTCGATTCTGTATAGTAATAGTTATGGATTCAACGTCCCTAATTGCTCCATTAATTCGTTTGGATAAAGATAGATAAGCGTTTTGAATTGAAATAATTTGATGCGTTATCTATATATAAATTGGATTAATTGATAATTGTTAATTGGATTAAATCCGACATATAAAAGTCTATAGGGTTCTTTAAAATAATAATTACTTTTGGAATCGATTTATTCGCTTAAACATTCCATGAATTCTCTAGAAATGCTATACGCTATTCTCTCCCATTTCAAATTAAACTCTCCCGTATTTTCGATTGCTTCTCGCGAAAACACCTCGTCGTCAATTTTCGATCATGTTTCCGAAATGATGTTTATCTAAAATGCAAAGTCATAAAACTTTTCTAATAACCATCTTTGCGTGGCGTGCGAAACGGCCAGATTCAACGTAAATAATTTCCATCCGAGTATCTATATTTTGCTGGGCAATCGGTTGGTATTGTGGCGCCAATGCTCTGGCAATAAGGTTTGACGTGGCTTGGCCGGTCCCATTCCAAATCCGTAAAGTACTTAATGTTTTCAATTCAGCATAATCGGTTTAGAATTTCCAGAGTTCCGCCTTCGTAATTGGATTGGCCGAAGTTGGCCCCGGTCTGGGGTGAATTTTTCAACGGACTTAACCGCTACTCTTGCTTATGGTTCGCGGGGTGAGCGGATTTTAATCTCCGCAAATAGCCTGATGCAATAGATCCTTGGTTTATTTATGGGTATAAATAATATTGGAATTGCTTGATCGATTTTTGTGGTGACAACCGCGACTGATGCGTTATTGAGCCCTCTGAATTGAGAAAGGAAGGTTCGAATATGCCAAATATGTTTTGTAATATCATAATAATGTTTGTTCACAAGTTCGTCCGAATGAACTTTGTCATAAATGCATTTATCGTCATCTTGCTTTGATGGATCCGGATGATGTCATAATTTTCGTCAGAACATTCGATTGCAAGTGTGACGTTGTATTATTTTGACCGCAAATACCACTTAGGTTTTACGATACAGCCACAACACAACTCGCTGACAAATCGCATCGAGTTGTCATCATCCAACAAGTCTTGTATCCTTACAGGAGGCCCGGGCTTTTTAAAAAGGTGCTTTTGCTATCGGGTCCAGTCAATAACGGGATTCTTAAAAAATTTGCCTTTGATATTTTTTTCACAAGGAAAGTCGTTTTAGATCCATCATATGCCGGCATGGATGATAACGGTTAAAAATGCATATCCATTTGCAATTCAAAGGCGCTTTCATCATCATCAGCCCATCCGCATCCACTGCTGGACCCAAACCTCTCCTATAGCACGCAACTGGGTTCGATCTTCAGCTCATCGTCTCCAATCTCGTGCGTGATTTAAACATACAAAATGTCTCTCCTATGCCATTTACCACAGAGCTAATACAAACATGTTATGAATTAAGGCTGCCACTCATTATTAGCATGACGTAAGTACAGGTCCGAACCCAAAAATATAGTAATTTAATGAGTACGAATGATATGTGGCACATAAACAACGCTAATAAAAATGTAATTGTAAAATAACCGTGACTTTTATATGCCGGCACACAATCACATGATATCATTGGTAGTTCTCTAATGGTTACATCACCTATATAATTTAGATAATGCTGTTGTGTCACGATAAATCAATAAAGAATGGGGTCGCTGATTCCTTTCATGAGATCACACCATTGTGAGCTCGGCTTTAAGTTATCGTATCGGTTTTAGATTGAATCGATTTAAGTCAGATTCTCAATGCGTTCTATTCGAAATGTTAGCTGTATTGTGTGGCGACAGGCTGACAGAAATAGGAGTTTGGATGTTTGCACGGATACAACGTCTTTGTGAGATACATATATTCGTCAGTTTAGTAGAGGACTACAAAACTGCACTAGGCCAGTTTGATGGCCTAACTGCTATCAATCGAATTTGTGGTTTTAGAGAACACCCGTGATCAGTAATGGGCAGTCATGATCCATTATAAAAACTGACTTTTTACTTGCAAAACAGCAGCGTACCTATAACTATACCGATTACAAGTTAAATTCAATTAGTTGTCAACCTATCATGCAGAATATTCACTTATATTATATTAGAGTGCAGGCAAAGTTTTCACGTGCAAGAGTGTAACATTGCCGGGGTTTTGTCAGCCGCTGTTCCGTGGGAATATAAAGTATTAATAATATAATTAATGTTGGAAGTTTCGCTCGCAACTACCATGAGTGGCCGCTTAACTTAACCAACTTTTCTCACGCTCCAAGAGATAACGCGGTGATTTTGCCAGCTCATTCCTACTTGTAAGTTCTTTATGGAAATTACCGATGCGTCTTGTGCAGTGTTTCAGATTTGGGATCACGGATTTTGAGGGTTCTTTTTTTCTGATACATTAAAATGTTTATCCGATTGAAAATGAGCTGATCTTTTTTGCCATTCAATACGATACCTACCTACGACGACGAACCTAAAAATCGTCGTCTATACAGAATGGCCCAATATAGAGATACCTAAAATCACTTTTTACGATAAAAAGTCGTCTATAATTTTTTTGAAACTTTATACAATGGCATCTGGGATAATGAGACACATGTTAGTTAAATGAAATACCATATATAAATATCACCACCTGTATGCTTCTGTACAACTTGACATTTTTGTTGTAAATTTAATAACTCAGTATTCGTGTAGTTTTGCATAAGCCTCTCCAAGAAAAGTAAGGTAAAAGCACCAATAGTAGACAATTTAAGGATAAATCAAACTTAATTCTCAAAATTCAAAAATGTTTTTCAAAAAATTAAAGTTACATTTTCTTTTCCTGTTAGAGCAACATTTGGAATTTAACTATTTCATAATAATAAAATTAAGATTGCTTTATTTTATATAAAAAAATATATATTTTCTTAGGATTGCCGTAGTCACTAATAGATGACAGCATAAAAAAATCAGATGCCCCAATAATAGACATCAATTGGCACTAATAATAGACATGACTATAACATCATTTTAATATTATGTGTTATCAAAAAATTATAATTTAAAATCAAACCGAGCACAGATTGTGCTTTAGAATTAATTAAGTAACAAAATATATATAATATCTTCTTCTTTCTTTCAAGGACTTAAAAATTACATTATCATCAGGTGTGATCTTATTTTCATCGTGGTAATTTTCTTCACCTGTATATAAATTTATTATAATAAGTCCTATATCAATTTCTAATTAATTATCTCTCTTATTGATTTTCTTTTTCCCATCTCATCATTCTTAGTTGATCTTAATTCATCTCATCATTTTTAATTGCTCAAACCGTAATCTGAAATAAATGTATACTAAGAGTGGACATCTAGTGGACTCTAATAGTTGACACTGTCTTCTTTTAATTAGCCTAGTGTACAACAAACGAAACTCAGATATGGATGTTGTGTTCACAACATAAATAAAATAAATAAATAAAATTGAGCATCTCCAAAATGTTTGCATAAGATTCATATTTGATTTACGCAAATATGACAATCTTTCTGAGTTTCGTCTTAAGCTCAAGTGGTCACCCATACGGCTTTGTCGGAATGCTCACACTCTTTCACTTTTATATAATATATTATTTAACCCTCTCGCCCCTTCTTATCTCAAAGACCGTTTTATATTTCTTCATGATTCCCATGAAAGATCCCTGAGGTCATCGGAGAACCTGAAACTGAGAATACCCATACACACCACAACATTTATGGACAAGTCATTCCCCGTACTCGCTGTTCGATTGTGGAACTCACTTCCAGATGTCGTGAGACAGGCTCGCAAATTGCCGTCACTTAAATCACTAGTCAAGGAACACCATCTTTTTCACTGAACTTACACATTGTTGTGCTTTTACTATTAGCATTTTTTTATATTTATTTACTATGCATATATTTATTATGTTTTATGTCTATGTTGTATATGTATATCCATATATATGTATGTTGTATGTATTTATATATATGTTTTACTTTTATTTTGTGTTTTAAAATGTTTATTTGTAGATATATTATTTTGTCACTATACATCCTAGACTGCCCTTTCTCTCTCCTGTCTCTTCTCCATCCAAAGGTTGCCTGGAAGAGATTGCCTAGTGCAATAAGGCCACCGATTGTACTTGTTATAAATATTGTTTTAATTTCTGTATACATTTTTTTCTGGTGTACAATAAATTTAAATAAATATATAAAATAAACTACCAAGTTCACACATGTCATCTTTTAGATTTTGATCAATTTCTGGAACTAATAGTAGACACCACTAAAAATGTATACAAAAACAAGCCAAAATAATAAGGAAATGGTCCAAATAAATCAATAATGTAATACCCATATAATATCGAAACCCGATATAGCCAAAAGTCATATAATATAAGACAAAACCATACCGTTTGAAAATCAGTTCCTTAAGAAAAACGCTAAGAATTACGCGCATAATGGCGCGAAATCACACTGTTTGTGGTCAATTAACAAAAAAATTGAAATTTACTTCTGACAGGGCAAACAAGCTTTTGGGCATGTATCATAAATGGTACGAGGTGGGTTTAAAATTAGGAGCAATGTCATTAAAATATTTAGTTTTCTTATTAGAAAATATTTTTTCGAAAGTGTCATCTATTGGTTCAGTGTCGGGCATTGGTGCTTTTACCTTAACTTCGATCGATCTACAATTCATTTCGATAATTTTTGGCCTTTGGCCAGATAAACTCTTGCTGGCATAAGTTTGTCTTGGAGTCTTACTTATCGTTTTTCCTTTTAGTATGATTTTGCAAATCTGATCTGATATTCGATCCGATAAGTCATCCGATAAATGGAGGTCTAATAACCCATCATTATTCATTAGTATATTGATTTGGTCGTCGTACGATGTTATTTGTTGCTGACTTGTATAAGCGCTTTTGTCGAGCTTTGTACAAAGTATCACAACATTCCTTTGATACGGGATCTCATAAAATTGTAAGCTATTTTTCTTTATATTGCCCTCTAATGAAATTCCATTCCATTCAAATGTAAGAGATTAGTTTCAACTTTGTGAACCGTAATACGTAATATTTCGCTCAACAAAGCTTTTTTATAAAGTCGCACCCACTCAGATGTTTTAATATACGACGGGTGGTGACGGGAGGGGTGTAAGGTTCAGATGTTTGAAACCTTTTACTCTCACATATCACCGGGGGTAGGTGCGAGCCGTAATGTGCTCTCCGCAACGCACGACAAAATGTCGAGGGCCCTTCAAGTGAGCGTTTGAGTGGAGCGTATTTCTTGATTTACTGTTAAGATTACTCGCGTCTAAGTGTTCTGCGCGTAATGGTGAATGGAATGATGATGAAAGTTGTGCAATATTTTCTGTGTCTAATAAGCTGTTTTGTGTCAATTGTGTTTAGTTGGTTTTGGAGAGTTTGTTATGCTAATATTGGCTTTGATTAAACATCGTCATTTGCATGAGTATACAGACTTTTTTGTTGATACACCAATGGACTCAGCTAGTATTAGACTTGATGCGAAGTACAATTCAGTCTACATCATACATTGTTGGCGAAAGTCGAAAACTGCTTGGATGAGTGGAATATTATTCATCTTTTGGAATTGAATTTAACTCCCTTGAAACATCCTCCAGACTCCTTTGCTTGTAAAACGTTTTTCTTTTAGAATTTAGACCCACGAATTTCTGATTGCGTTATTTGTTATCAAATAGTTAGTTTCATTACATAAATATTGAGTTAAATAAATTGATTCCTACCGAAAGTTCAATGATAAAATTGTTGATAAAAATACGACGGCGCCAGAACTTTTTAACTAATCAGAGGTTATCTTAAAAAACATACTTAATAAGCATGCCGAAGTTTAGGTTAGTCATTATGGTAGTAATGGGTCGGCATGGTAGACCAAAGGTCTATTCACAGATGTCAGGTGGTAACTTGTAAAGTTATAAGTAAAATAATTCTTGAAAAGGATAGAATCATGTTACCATCCGATGAAAATATGGTAAAAATAATCCCTATTTAATAATTAACGGCCTTATTCATAGACAGTTAAAAAATCTATTTTAGTTATCGAATGGTTTATCTTTATTCAAACTGAATTCAAAAGTGTTTCCAAAAACATTTGATGACTAAAATAGGTTTAAATTTAAAAACTATCTGTGAATAAGGTCGTTAGTATGTAGGTAACAACCTAGGGTAGGGTATGACCACGGCACAAGACTTGATCTGATGTGGGGTCAGGACTATGTATGTGACTGTTGAGTGTTATTTATTAACATTAGTAATGTAATAAGTATGTATATCGGTCACTTAATTTTAGAGTTATAAATAAGCTGTTACGCTAATTAACCAAGGTTCTGTTTGTTTGACTTATTGATAACTTCGTGATAACAGTTATCAGAAACTACGCAAGAGTGTTACGATTACATAACGTGGACTTTACTATTTGCAAATGTACATATGTTATGTAAATATTTAACTTCTGAAGCATCATATTTATATATAGAGTTGATTATGAAATATCTTGTTTGATAAGCGTAAAGTAATAAATGACTAACTTTTAATAATCAATGTTGTACATTTTATTGCTAAACTAATACATATTACGAAGAGGAAAGATTTGGAGTTGAATAGGCTCTGATACTACTGGAATAATTTGAAAAAATATTTCACCATTACAATCCTACATTATCCTTTGATGAACATAGACGGTAGAATATTTTCAAAAATGTGTATACTAATACAGATACTGTAATTGGCTCAATTACACACTACATGTCGGCCCCAAGTGTGAAAGTGAAATTCCGTCCGAAGATACACTCAGGATTGATTAAATCGACCTATCATTTGTTTTATGATACTCGTACAAAAGGTGATGTTTATAAAAGCTGAATTTTAATTATATTCCGACTTTCAATCATTGAATACTCGATTTCACGATTTACATATAAACTTAAACAAGACCAGTAAAGCTTACGTTATCAAAATATATTTTGAACTCAGAAATATTCCAACAAAATATGAATACAAACCTTCTGTACTTTTTAGCACAGTCAGCAAAAATATATTTACTTTTATTAAAATATTATACACTGGCAACCAAGATATCCGTATAAAATGTAAGAAATAATATTGAATATCAGGCCGGGGATGCGGCGTGAACTAGTTCAATATCTCAACCGCAGAGAATCAGAGATTAAGTTGCGAACGGGGGCGCCCGGCCTCAATCACAAAACATCTTGAAAATTCAAAGTTTTATAATAAAAAATGTCGCGCTGTTGGGTCTTCACCCGTACACCGCCCTCGGTGAAAATATTGTTATCGATTGCCACTTGGCAGAAAGGAAACGGCGACGGCTTCAAAGAGTAACTTGATGCAAAAATTGCTGGGCCTTTGTGTGAGTTGAAGGTCTTAATTGTCGGTTGATGTGGGTGGTAATTGGTATAGTTTAGGTATGGCGCTTATGACGTTTTGTGTAGATTGAAATGCTTAGGAGTAGTGATTCAGAAATGAGATGGTCATCGTTTTTTTTAATATACATAATTATTAAGGTCGGTTTCGTATGGTCTATCTTTCACTACTGTAAATTTCTATCTTTTACGCGCCGTGTTTATTGCGTGATTTCGCATCTTAACTTAGAAATTAAAGTTTATCATATTTAAATTATAGTTTAATCTTCCAACATGTCAATGTGGAGACTCTTGGGGGAGGCATTTGTTCAGTAGCGGACTTTTTGTGGCTGAAGATACAGAAATATAAGTCATAAATTTTTACTTATAGCAATGAATGGCGAAACGAGCAAGTCATTCGTCTGATAGTAAGCAATACGACTGCTCATGGATAGTAACAAAAACAAGACCATGAATTACAAAGCAATGATTGATTCCAGTACGCTTGCCATAAAAATTTCATTACGTATAATAGAAGATTATAGCAGATCAATTATACAGTAAACGCAAACTGTGGATTATTTCGTCAGTGGCGACCGGCTAGCGTGATCGATACGTCTTGACTTTTCGCCAACCTTGCTATTTCTAAGTGCCTGCCGCGCCGTACCGTGAATGTTGACTCGCTCATCAAATGTGTCTGTTCGTGTAATTATTTCGTACAAGCTTTATTGTCTTTTTGTATTGCACTAATTTTCATTTATATTATTTTGTTAGGTTGAGGTTGATTAAAATTTTAAGAAATATATTTAAACTGTTTGAAAAATCATATTTGTGGATCAAATATTAAATACAGATAGTTTGTTAATTCTTCAACTTTAATTCGTGTCGGTACAGCATGGTAGATTAATAAAGTGTAGAAATAATTCCCAAGGACATTAAATATATTAAAATACATGATCTTGATGTAAAAAACCAAGGAGCATTCGTATATTTATTCTGTGGATGTAAAAAATGTACCAGAAAAATGGGATTAAGAAACAAAAATAAAAAAAGCGAAACATTATTTTCATAAACAGATATTTGCGTACATGTTCTTCCCATATTTTAGCACATTTTCATTCATCCCTTTTACGCGTCATAAAACATGCGACACCTGCCTACGTATTACAAATACAACCTTTTTACACGCTTTATATTAGCTTCACTTGTATTTACAGGCCAGTACTTAGTCGATCCACCCTTTCAGACGCTCAGTTATTCATATCTTTTGAATTATTACCACCTAATTACATGTGGTGATAGCCAAGTTCGCGAGTTCCGACGCGCTTCAAATATTCAGTAGTGTTCCGACCTAATTAGACGCTTTTGTCAAGAGGGATTTAGGAGAGGGAAGTTGGGGGTGTTAGGGGGGGGGGGTCCGAAAGTCGCGTCCCGCGCGGCCGAGTGCAGGAGGTGTAATGTATGTAAGGGCCGGACGTTAAGCACCCTCCCTTCTTGACCGGATTGAATTACAAGCGTAGGGATGTGACTCGGTGTGATTTGTCGATGTTATCGATTATTTTACATTTTATTGGTTGCGGGTGAAAACCTAAAACGATAGCTGTGCTTTATGTGTAATGTCACTACTTCTTTAGTCAAATTATACAATTACGATAACAAAAAAAACACAATGATAATAAAAGTCTAGGTAGCTTGCTGATTACTTCGTGAATTTCAAGCGGTTCAAATTCAGTGCGACGATAGCGAAGACTATCATCGGATTTTTTTATCACTTTATTTATTTTTCTTAGTAAGTACTGAAGTCAATCTAAAGCTGTTTCACACCCAATGTTTTCCACATCAAGCCGTATTGCCCCGCCCAGCGCCACAATCTAATTACATTTATTGTTATCATTGTACACGCGAACTTGTTCGTTTTCGACCATCCCAAATGTGTTGTAATTAACATAAATTAACACGATTACACCTCATGTTAATTGTTTCATGTGGGCCACTGACGCTTTGGATTTCGTAATGGGCACGCGTTGAGTTTCACGAGTTTGTTACGTTGTTTGATTATTTTTTATTATGTGGCCTTGTATGCCATAATTATGAGGTTGATCGAAGAGTTTCTGCTGCTTACTAGCAAACGAGACTCATGATTCAATGTGTTTAGATAATAGTACATAATTGAAAACAAATAAGTCGGTTAAAAATACGTTACCAGCTTAAATTAAAGATTGAAGGTAAAAAAGATAAACAGCGCGAACTATTGAGATACTACTAACTAGAGCGTTCTCTGTGACATCTGAACACAGTTTACTTCCTAAAACATGGTTATACCACATGAGATCTCTCATTGCATTAGCACAGACTTGATATCACGAGTTTCTCAGTTAATTGTTAGTGTTACACGCCTAATTGAATTGCCTGAACTAATCAAGTGTGCTTTCTGAATGGATGTCAACGGAAATGCGTGAATGTAACTATAACGTTGGTCGATTTGTTTTGAGAATCGATGCTATTGTACTCTCAGACGTAGAGTGTATATTGTGAATGAAAGTGAAGTGTGGGAATTTGATTGATGAGTTAATGAATGATCGAGGACTTCCTGTGATATATATTAGGTTATAATTGATAAGTAAAAGAGAATCAAGGAACGATGAAACAAAATATTGCAAAATCGAATGCTAATGTGATGATTTATTTTTGTGTTTATTGGTCTCTAGCTTTGCGAGCTTCTGTAGATTTGATAGCTCTCAAGTCACAATAATATGAAGAATGAAAATACCTTATTGGAACATATGAAAATGGGCAAGTAAACAAGAATACTTCAACGAAATAATAAACATTGGCTGATGCATTACATTTGCAGTTGATTTTAGAATTTAGCGGCTGTCTACAACTTTAAATATTTAATTATCTAACTAATAAGACCTACTATCGATATTATCGATACCTACCCCTCCCTAACACTAACCGACGGCGCTCAGCCCCTGAGTTACTGCAGCGAGATCGACGGTGGCCTGTTAGATTATTTCCTTCTCGACGCGAAGCCACACACGATATCAACTATAAACTTGACTTGTTGCGTACGCTATTTAGTATTTACTCGTAAATTTCTTGATTATAATATTAAAGCTAGACGTTTAGGCATAGAACTCGTGACTTTGAATTATATAAGAACTTGGTCCATTATCCTCTTGCAATGCGGCCTGTAATTGATCTTCTGACTCTTTTGATTTTTTTTAGAAGTTCTGGTTATTCAGTGTTTTTCTTTACAGTTGAGTACAGTACGAGGATATTACGTGCAATCAGATCTGCAAAATCTGGTCGGTATCCATGTAGGAAATGGCTCGAAAAGGTCCTTATTTTACGCGGTTGATGAACCGCAGTAGATCAATGTGTCGCGGAGGAAATGCAGCTAGGTTGGCAGTCTTATGTCACAATTTCATAATACTTATAAGGTTTCGGACGTGGCTTGGTGACCGATAAAATACTGGACGAATGGCCTACTTATTAATGCATATACGAGCAATACTATCAACTAAACTATCGAAAAATAAAATATTGAGGTCCTCCCCCTAGGTTTTGAACTTAGAGATAGAAATTCGAGTCTTCATAGGCAAGCATTTCAGCAATACGTCAATACTTAGTATTTCAATGATTTTAATTCGGAAATGGCGTTCGACTATGGACGCTTGAGTTAGCTAAGTTTCAATACAATGTTTCTATACTGTGAAACATAAAAATCAAATAGAAAAATAAATGAGACAATTTTTTTGTGAAACCCGCGTACACACTTTTATGAATTCCGAATAGTCTATAGAAACAGGAATCCAATAAAACGGATGCGAGGACACATGAGTTGCGAATATATTTTTTTCACCGCAAATAGGAATGCCTCGGCAAATATTTGCGCCGTACATGGGTTTCGAGATATTAATACGAAGTTGCACCTCGTTGTGTACGGTTTTTATCAGCCGCTTTTTAACAGACGAGTTGGTTAATGGAAAAATTTATACGTGTAATTAGCTCGACAATTAATAGATGAGTGGATGGGAAGTTTTCTTGTGTGGCATACATTCTTCGGATATTATGCTTTGTTTCTTTTAGTTTGTTATGCTGTAATAGCTTATGATTATTTATGAGTGTTTTGTAAATCATGGTATGAGAAAAATGCATTTTAATTTACTTCAACAGTTTAATGACTGTTTTAAATCTATTTTAGATATCGATGTTTTGTTTTCTTCCCTCAAGCTGAATTCAACAGACGTTCGAAAAGGACAAAACATTCGATAGCTAAAATATGTTCATAAACTGTCTATTAATAAGGCTATAAGAGTTTATATTGATCGTGATTTAATTTTATTTTCAGTACGTCGCTTTTATAATAGAGTACCCACTACCCACTGACTAGAGACGATTATTTCTCGCCATTCTGCACCCTATTTCTCAATAGTTATACTAGCAGATGAGAGATAAGATTCTAAGATGCCTAATTCAGAAATGTGACATATATTTATTTATAAATTTTAACTTTACCGCACCTTCCCGTGTAGGCGATTACCGAATGTTTATTTATCCAGTTGGCCGGCGTTGCGCGGTGACAGGTGTTTTTCTACCGGGACTAATGGGCCGCCTCTTACTGAAACTTTTTTGCTCCTGAATTATATATCAAGGGTTTAAGGGACCAAGAGGTGGCCGGACAGATTAGACGAAAATTGCGCGAAGGAAAAGTTATTTCGAGTACAATTGTTAGGTGCGAGGTTGGTGTATAAATATTGTGGGTTTGAAGAGCTGGACACAAAGTGTTGAATAAGTTGCGTGTTACTGCATTTAAGAGTTACACAAATAGGTTTGACTATACAGTGATATTTATATATTCTTGTACTAAAAAAAACACCGACCATATGTGTTATTAGTGTTGAGTGATGTATGACATCGACACATTTCCCACAAGAGTCAAACTTGAAAAAGATATGACCACTCCAACAGTTTCTTTTTTATTTAGTCATTTATTTTTATGAATGAGCTCCTATTATGTAAAACTACAGTAAAATATAGAGTAAAATACTCTAAACAGCGCTTACAAGTCTAAATATACTCAATTTGCCAAAATAAAAATACACCAGTTACCAGTTTGATACCGAGGCAGCGTGCATAGCAATAAATTCTCCACATTTATAAATTCCACGAGTAATTTCTCACGGTCTGGTTTAATTAAATTATATATTTTTATTATCTCCGTGGCGCTGTGGAGATTAAATAGTTCAGATATGAAACATCGTCGCTGACTAGTGTTATTGATAAACATTTGCTTTGAGACGGGTTATGGCATAGAAAAATCTTTGAAGTTTTTAATTGATTTTTTTACGAAGATTTGTATTTGTGTATGTGTTTTTAGTAAGTTGGGAAATCTATTTCTCGTACTAAATAGCAGTGTAAATGCACTTTTTTGTTCCGGTTTGAAGGAAATTGTAGTAAAAGGAACTACTGGGCACATTAAGGCTTAACATTTTATGTCTCAAGAAGGCGAGTGCAGTGGAATGCCAAACATTGCTTTGTAATTTAAGGTGTTGATTGGTTTTGCTACTGTTTATGAGCGGTCATGTCGCCTACCATCAGGCTAATGGTATGCTAGTCTCGCCACTTATTCAAAAACAAAGAATCGTCAAAGTTCCCTTATTTATTTATTTATTATACTATTATGTTCTATTCACTGGTTACGTAAAGTGTACTATTACCGCATTTTCAACTTTGAAACGCGTAAGTTTCTATTGATATCAAATTTTAATAGGCACTTTATATGAAGTTAATATGCAAGGCCATAGATAACATGCAACAAATGCCAAACCCATAGCCAGTGAATAGAGGAATGAAAAGGCAAAAATAACTTAAATTTGGCAAAACATACAATACAAAAAAATATAACAGGACATTACTTTCTATTACCAAAGGCCGCAGACAACAATGATTTTTTACATTCAACGCCTGGGAACTATGGTGTACGGAAAAAGAATGAAAAATCCTCATTTGCCATTCAAACAATGGTTGCGGCTTATGTTTGCCGTGCGATTAGCGTGTTTGTGATTCTCGTGTGATTCAGTGCGGTGCGATGCGACCTTGTTGCTGTCTCTTGTATTGACGAACAATGTGTTCACTAAATTGAAGATTATACAGGGTATATCCAGACTGCGATCGAAAACGAAGCTAGGTGGTAGTTTTAGTGACTTCAGACACAATGCAACAAAATAATTGCAAAAATCTGGGACGATTTTTTAAAATATATTCCTGTCTTCATATTTGGGTGGTAAATACATACTTATTCCTAAAATAATAATGTACACCCTTTCATTTTTAAAATACCTATTGTACGCGTGGTATTAAATTATTATTTAGCAAAAACTTTGTATTTACCACTCAAACACCAGGTTATTTAAAATATCACAATATAAAATTATTGTTGCGTCATTTTGTGAAATTTTTAGTTGCATTGTGTCAGAAGTCAATTTAACTGCCACCTTGCTTCGTTTTCGGTCACAGACTTGATTTATACAGGGTTTATCAATACTGCTACCGAAAACGAAGCCGGGTGGTAGATTTAGTGACTTCGGACGCAACCCTGTATGTTATGAATATGATTAATATTTTATTGAACCGATAGCTGGTTTATATATGTGCGCATATCACGCATATACTACTTGATAGTGTTCATCAATATTAGCCGATCACGTACAGACTACGCTTGGAAAAGGTACGTTTTAAAAAGAGTCCACTGTTAAAGTGTTAAGTACAATTTATTATGCATAATATGTACGTAACCATTCTAAATGATGTTGAATAAATTAATTTCATTTTAATTTTCATCACGTCTGGATCCCTTAGGAGTAGGCAGAGAGCACAATATATTCAGAAAAGCACTGGAGGCTCTATACCGGCAGCAAAGACTTTGACGTCCACCTGCAAGGTAAATAGACGATTCAGTTAACGCTGCAGGAAGTTGGATGGAGGTCGCTTCCAACAGGGAGCTGTGGTAATTCTCGGGGGATGCCTATGTGCATCAGTTGACTTCAAGAGGATGACTAAAGAGAATATATTAAACATTAAATTTCAGGAAATGGATGGAGGTTGTACGTACACTAGACATATATGTATAGCTCACGAGACAAATATTTGACGCGTATTTGCTTAGAGTTTTGGGGTTTAATCGCGAAATTGTAAGTAGCCAACTTTAACTACAAACGGGTTTATTCATAGACAGTTTATTATGTTATCAAATGTTTTGTCTCTTTCTAACGACTTTTGAGATCAGTTTGAGTGAAGAAGACAAAACATTCGATAATTAAAATAGGTTTTAAAACTATGTACGAATAAGATCTTAAAGTAGTATATTTAATTTCTATTTTTATTAAGGTTTAGATAGAGATTAATACTATGTGTATTGATATCTCATAAGTGCATATTAATTGCCTGTATGTCTAGTAAAGGAGAAAAAGTATTGGTAACAAACATAAGTCATACTGTAAGACTGTGAGTGATATGTGGATTGTAATGATACGTGTCCCAGTTGCATGTATTTATTTATTTCTGCTATATTAATATTATCTCTTGTGTCATCACTGTAAGAACAAATTCAATGTAATTAAAAAGTAAATATTTGAGTATGTTTATCTGCGCGACTATGAATCATTTGTGTAGTTTGTAATGCGTTTTATCATAATGTAACAGTTTATTTAATGAGGACTTTGCTCGTGAAGTAGTCCGATAAAGTTTCAATGAATTCGGGAATGTGTGTCTGAGTCCCAACATTTCCGGACCTCGACCGAGGTGTAGATCAAAGAAGTGTTGGCTACATGTCGTCAAGGAAGATATGAGGTTAATGGCCTTTCTATTGGGGTTGCCGAATAACGCGCGTATAGAGAATTACCCGGAAGGCGCACCTGGCACCGACCAGGACAACGCCAGATAGAAGAAGAAAGATTTAATTAGTATGCATATTAGAATTGTTTTTAAATTACTTTCAAATCCACAATATAGTCATACGAAATCGTGAGTTAGAAATCCAGGATTTTTTGTTTCTGTTGAAATTAAAAGGAAAATATTTAAATTCAAATAGTTTTTCATAAGATCTGTTCGATTATTACGCAATACTAATAGCGTATAACTATGCGTTAAATCTGCAAAAAAACAAGATGAATGGGAATGAATGAGAATAAATGGCGCAAGAAACTGCTTCAGTAGCACGACCGTCTTTTTTTTGTTTTCCTTTTTTAATGTCGTTTTAATTACATAACGAACGCAATTAATTAGAAATTTTAACATATTATAAGGTAAGCTTGCGCTTGGTTCTTCTAAGAGGTACGCTACGTTAGAGCCACCCATAGATGTGATTTTCTTTACTCAAGCCTTAAGTCTTGACCGTTCTCTGATATTTTATTATCAATTTCCATATGGGAGCATCTACTGTAACACGTCAGTGTTGTAGGACTATACTAATTATCACCTTAGTTCTCTTTTCTGTCACACACACAAAATCATGCAAAATATTATAGCCCAAAACGCAATATCATAGTCTTTTTATCTCATGAACTAAAATCTTAAACTGACATAAACTTTTGTCTATTTGATAAATGCACTTATTTATTTGTCTCGAACACGATAAACAATTGTTCAATTGTCCAAATTGTACAGCCAAAGGCGGTGTACTTTTTTGACGTTGATGTATTATTTTAAAACGGTTGGGATCATCAAAAGACGATTTGTTCGGTAAACGGCTACACCCACTTACGTGTACGGTGGTATATTAATTTTAATGGTTTTCAGATAGCCGGCGCGGTTCGTGTCTCGTGCGTGGTCGACGGAGATCCCTTTCTATCTGCCCGGTTTATCTAAATTATGTTTATGTAATGCGTAATTGCAGCGGTGATAGTGCTTATATTAACAACTAATTTGTGGTAATTGTAAATAGGTAAACGATTGGTTTATTGCAATTACGTTAGCTATTTAGTAACATGGAATTAATATTCTGAATTTAATTATATTGTCATCGTAAATTGTGGTATAATGGGGTATTCGTGTGCCAAACGTTGGTACATATTCCGTTTGAATTAGATTGATATGTTTAAGTTATAGTCAGGAAAATATGTATTTATTCTATAAATACCATCGTTATTTTTATACAGTTATAACAAACATTTTTATCCACATTCACCAATTAACGCTTCTCTATAAAATGTGGAAAAATTACGCCCTTACAAAAACCTAGTATTCCCGACATGCCTTGCAAATTAAGAGACGTCTGTACACAAGTGGCGTTAGACCGGTGCAATTTTTGTTACCGTTACGTACAAGTTTAAAGTAATTTCCCTTGCAATCGGCAATCAGGGAGCTGGCCCGTGTGGAGTTTGCTGGTCTCCCATCGGGCGCGTCTCCTGGGTGGCGGATAGGGGAAAGCCCCTCTTAGTGGAGGGGTTCCGGAAACGGCGTGGACCAAAACCTGCAGTAGCGGGGTGGTTTTATCCACATCTCCTCTGAACAGCAGAGGACATAGTGGATGAAACGAGGCGGGTCCGGTGAGCACTCACCCTGCCGCCGGTCGGGTTGGGGTAGAGTTTACTCTCGTCAACCACCGTCGATCTCGTAATCCCAAATGAGTTGTCGTGGTCATGTCTCGCGAACTTTTCGGGACCGAGGGTCTTGCCTTAATTGGCCGGATCGCGAGGAAGAATACCTCTTCAAAAATAACCCCGAATCCTAAGCGGCGGCGCACCGTGAGAGGATGCATGGCCGATGGGAAGTTCGGTCTTTAGTGCGACCCCCGCCAGAGTACCGGCCGACACTCTTGGTGGGTTACGCTAGGCTTACCCAGATACAGGGGGCTCTGTCTGGGTGGACCCTCTTTTTCCCCCATACTCGTGGGAATTGTATGGATACTGAAAACAAAAAACCAAAACCAAAGACGAAGGTGCCTGTTTCACAGATAGTGACCAGAGGGCGCAAGCCTGATGATGGTAGTATCGACAAGGAGAAGTCGGGAGTTACTCCCACAAATGTTGCTGGAGAGAAGAGACCAGCATCTGCTCTGGAGCTCGATTCAGGGTCCGAGCGGAGCCGTGCTAATTCTCGCCAAAGAGGAAAATTCTGGTCGCGTGGTCCTGGCCACAGTAGTGGCAGTTCTCGATCATGTCTTTCGCACTCAAGCGAAGATGATGGCGAACCCGCGGCCAAAGTATCAGCCGTGGTGCGTAAGGGCAGGGGTCGCCCTGCAAAAACGGCGACCACTTCAGTCACTCAGCGTGAGCAGCAGCTCCGCTTGGCTGAAGTCGTAAAGACGGTTGCCAGCAAGTCAGGTCATCTCAAGGGGACGTTCGTTCGCGATTTGAACAATGTCCACCGAGATTTGCTGGCTATGGCTGAGCAAACTGGGCTGGCGGAGGGAGCAGGTCTCGCGGCTGAAGTGGCTCAGCTGCGGGCTAACTACGAGAGGCTCGAGGCCGAAAACAATCGTCTCAAAGAGGAGATTGCCACACTCTCGGCCAAGGGTGATTCCAAATCTGGAGAATTGGAGACCCGGCTGTTAAATATAATGAACGCCAAAATAGATAGCGTGGCATGCCGGCTGCCGCCAGAACCGCGGCTCCGTCCGCCTCTCGCCGCTGACAAGGTGCGAAACACTGCGGCATCACTGGTACAGTCGCTGCCGTCTGCCATCGCTGGGCCATCGTCAGCCCCGATGGTCCAGCCCCCCCGCCCTGTGAAAGGGAAGGGCAAGGGTAAACGGACGGACCAAGAGAAGGGTCAACAGAATGAGGCGGAAAGTGGTGCAAATGAACAGATGCACCCAAATCCTGCATCGCGGCGGTCGCAAGGTACGCATTCCGCAAGTACCGCGAATTCCACCGCACGTGCCTCCACGAATTTAAGACCCGCGTCAGTAAGATCTGTGACGCCCAGGAAGCTCCGAAAGGGCCGGAAGGGACAAAGCGTCCCTCAGACCCTCCCGAGAGTACCCAGAGTACTACCTCCGGCTCCAACTGACATGTCCCGAGAGTGGACAATAGTGGCGGGTGGGAAAAGGCGGGGTCAGTGTGCGCTGGGCACGGACCAACAGCCACTGCAGGTGCAACAGCGCAAGCTGGAGCGCGCACTGCGCGTGCCACGTTCTGCGGCAGTCATGCTCACGCTGACGCCCGAGGCTATATCAGGCGGCTATACCTATGGCCGCCTAATAGGTGAGGCCCAAGAACGGGTTAATATAGCTGACCTCGGCATCAGTTCTTTGGAATCAAAAAAAGCGGCGACAGGTGCATGTATCTTGGAGGTACTTGGACCCGATAGTGAGGCAAAGGCCGATTCCCTCGCTTCAAAGCTGAGGGAAGCATTTCACGAGTCGAAAGAAATACGAGTCTCTCGACCGCAGAAGACCGTGGAACTGCGTCTGACGGGATTAGACGAGTCCGTTAGTTCCGAAAAAGTTGCAGCGGCCTTTGCCAGGACCACGGGATGTCAGGCAGACCAACTTAAGGTTGGAGAGGTCCATCCGGATCGTTCGGGCCTGGGCGTGGTATGGATGCGGGCGCCAGTAACAGCGGCGGATTCGGTGGCAAGGTCTGGACGCCTCCTAGTCGGATGGTCCGCAGCACGAGTCACAGTGCTAGACCCAAGGCCGCTGCGGTGCTATCGCTGCCTTGAGATCGGGCATGTTCGGGAGCGCTGCACGTCCCAAGTTGACCGTAGTAGTATATGCTACCGGTGCGGTCAAACGGGCCATCGGGCACGAGGATGTTCTGCAGCACCGTGCTGCGCCCTGTGCGCTGCTGGTGGCAAGCCTACGGGCCATGTTTTAGGAGGGAAGGCATGCATCGCCCTCTACTCAGGGTCTCGCCGAAATCGGCGGAAGCCCAACAAAAGACGGGGAGGGACTGCCACTGAGGCTACGGCCCAGTCGCAGCCCGTCCACCCACCGCAGGCTGAGGTTGAATCTATGGAGATCGCCCAATAATGGACTTAAAGTTCCTCCAGGCGAACGTCAACCATTGCTCCGATGCACAATTCGTGCTCACTCAGAGCATGGCAGAATGGTTGGTGAACGTGGCTGTGGTCGCTGAGCCATACTACGTCCCACCCCAAGATAATTGGGTCGGGGACCTGGATGGTTCAGTAGCCATAATCACTCAGGGGTCCGCTGGCTCCCCGCCCTTCGAAAAAGTAGCGAAGGACCGGGGATGCGTGGCGGCTCTGCTGGGAGATCTTTGGATCGTAGGAGTATATTTTTCTCCCAACAGACCCCTAGCCGATTTCGAGGCTTTTCTCGTTAGGCTGGGGGCCCTGGTGGCACAAGGCCTACCTCGCCCCGTGATTGTCGCTGGCGATTTTAACGCCAAGTCCTTGGCTTGGGGTTCGTCAGTGACCAATCCACGTGGCCGGGTACTGGAGGAATGGGCGATCTCTTTCGGAATTGTCGTCCTTAATCAGGGTTCGGAAGACACGTGCGTGAGGCACAATGGCGGCTCGGTCATAGACATCTCGTTCGCGAGTCCTGCCGTAGCCCGCCGTGTCCGGGGATGGAATGTCTTGGTGGACGTGGAGACAATGTCGGATCATCGTTATATTATGTTCGACGTTTCCGCGTCCACCATCAACCAAGCTGGTGGAAGACCGAATACCCTGAGTAGAAACAGCCCGCGGTGGGCATTAAAATGCCTGGATAGAGAGGCCCTTGAGGTAGCTGCTCGGGTCAAAGCGTGGCTGCCTGCACCGGAGTCTCCAGTGCAAGTAGAGGAAGAGGCCAAATGGTTTGGGGTGGCAATGTCAAAAATCTGCGACGAGGCTATGCCCCGGGTGCGCCGCCTCCCTCCGCGGCGGCAGGTGTACTGGTGGTCAGCTGATCTTACACAATTACGCGCTGCTTGCATGGCAGCGCGTCGCGATCTTACCAGGCATCGTCGCCGGCGGACTCGTCGTGCAGAACATCCTGACCACGAGAACCAAGAGCGGCTGCTTCATGACCTCTTTAGACAGGCTAAAAAGTCATTTCGGGTGGCCATTCACAGGGCGAAAACCGTGGCTAGAAAGGAGTTCCTGGATACCTTGGATCGCGACCCGTGGGGGCGTCCATACCGGCTTGCATTTAATAAGTTGCGCCCACCGGTGCCCCCACTAACCCAAGGTCTCCGACCAGAGCTCCTGGACAGCGTGGTTACCGCCCTCTTCCCGGCCACCGTGGAGATCACTCCTCCACCGATGCCGCCACGTCCGTCATCGTCGCGGCGCAGTCACTTGGCGGCATCGTCAAACAGTCTGGTGAGGGAGAACCCCGAGGCCCAAGTCCCCAGCGTAACACCTGGGGAACTTACGGCTGCAGTGCTCCGGCTGAGGAGGAAAAACTCCGCTCCAGGTCTCGACGGTATCCCTGGACGAGTCTGGGTGCTTACGGTTGAGTACCTGGAGGTTAGGCTCCTTAGCCTTTTCTCCGCTTGTATGGAGCAGGGCTGCTTCCCATCACGATGGAAGACTGGGAAGTTGGTTCTGCTCAAAAAAGCTGGAAGGCCTGCAGAGTCGCCATCGGCCTACCGGCCCATCGTGCTGCTCGACGAGGTCACGAAGCTCTTTGAGCGTATTATTCATATACGCCTCGTGGAGCACCTCGAGGGGATCGGTCCTAACCTGACCGAAAGTCAATATGGGTTTCGGAAAGGCCGATCGACCATCTCTGCAATTCTGCGGGTGAAAGCGCAAGCGGAGGAGGCAGTAAGCCGGGGAAAATGTGTTGTGGCGGTGTCGTTAGACATCGCTAATGCTTTTAACACATTGCCCTGGCCCTGCATCGAGGAAGCACTGCGGTACCACGAGGTGCCCATTTATCTTCAGCGTTTGGTGCACTCGTACCTCTCGGACAGGTACGTAGAGTATCCGGGCGCTGAAGGGTGGCACCGTAGAGCTATGTCGTGCGGTGTTCCACAGGGGTCGGTCCTTGGACCTCTTTTGTGGAACATCGGTTACGACTGGGTGCTCCGTGGTGCCAACTACCGGGGCGTCGACGTAGTTTGCTACGCCGACGACACGCTGGTCACAGCGTGTGGCGGGACATTCGAGGAAGCCGCCACCCTTGCTGCGTTTGGCACTGGCAACGTGGTAAGGAGAATACGGCGGTTGGGCCTCGCGGTGGCTCTTCACAAATCTGAGGCTATCTGTTTTCACGGGCCTCGGAGAGGGCCACCGGCGCAGGCCCACATAACGGTCGATGGCGTGGAGGTCTCCGTCGGTTCTTCGATGAAGTATCTTGGAATTGTCCTAGATAGCCGATGGAACTTCCATGCTCATTTCAAAAGCCTGAGACCGAAATTAATCAAGGCAGCAGGTGCATTGTCTAGCCTGCTTCCTAACCTCGAAGGTCCCGGCATCTCTTGCCGGATACTGTACGCGGGAATCGTGCGATCGATGGCCTTATACGGAAGTCCCGTTTGGGCTGATTCACTGAGAAGATGCTGTGCTGCTCTCTTGCGTCAACCGCAACGAGTTGTAGCGCAGCGGATGATCAGAGGATATCGCACGATCTCCCATGAGGCGGCCTGCGTTTTGGCTGGTCTTCTTCCCTGGGACATAGACGCCAAAGCCCTTTCGTCGGTCTATTACTGGCGGGAGGAAGCGTCTCGTCGAGGGGAACTACCAGCCCTTAGAGAGGTTGAGGCTAAAAGGGCCTCCCTGCGCGCGGCCGCCGTGGAGGAGTGGCGCTCCAGGCTGGACAATCCTAGTGCTGGTGAGTGGACCATTGCTGCAGTGCGTCCTGTTCTTGACCAGTGGCTGAACAGGCGCCACGGCATGATGACGTTCCGCCTGACACAGGTCCTATCGGGGCATGGGTGCTTCGGCAGATACCTGTGGCGGGTGGCGAGAAAGGAAGCGACAGCCGTGTGTCACCACTGTGACAACTGCGCGGAGGACACAGCCCAGCACACTCTTTCGGAGTGTCCAGCCTGGGGTGATGAACGCATGATACTCCGTGCAGCCGTCGGAGTAGACCTCTCGCTCTCGGTCGTGATTCCCTCCATGGTCGAGAGTCGGAGGTCGTGGCAGGCAATGCTCTCCTTCTGTGAAATTGTAATTTCGCAAAAGGAGAGCGCAGATCGGGATCGTGAGCGGAACGATCCCGCTCGCCGCCTGCAAAGAAGAAGGCGCCGGGTAATAAACGGCTGAACCGGTGCCTTTACCCTGTGGTTTGGGGGTACAAGAATTCCGCCACGGTATCCTCTGCCCGTCGTAAGAGTCGACTTAAAGGGGTCATCGGAGTCATTGGGCACACGGCGGGGGCCGTGCGCCCTCGCGTATAACAACTCCGAGACGTACGGATGATGGAGCCTCGTCTCCGTCATGGACGCCCATAACAGCTTGGCAGGCGTCCGAAAGGAGGGTGTAAGTGGAGGTAATCTGGGCCTTCATAAGGCCCAGCAATGGTTTTGCGCGGGGTAGTTCGCGGACGTAAATCGGGGCGCCCTTCGCCCTGGGATGTCCGGTGCTGCCCACAATGCGTGTGAGGGCTATCGAGAGGTTTTTAGTCAGTATGCTGGCGTAGGTATTGCTAGGGACCCAGCTCGGCTACAATATCCGCGTTTGTACCGGGCTGGAAGGCCAGAGACACTGACATACCCCTTTCGGCCTCCCCCGGGGTACCGAAGGGGGAGCTTAATAGCTTTTCCTCTTGAAAAAAAAAAAAAAAAAAAAAAAAAAAAAAAAAAAAAAAATCAGGGAGCTGGCAACCGGATCGTGTGTCAGCAGATAGGCATCGTGTTGCGCGGACACACGCAAGATGCTAAAGATAATGTTGTCACCCATTAATAACATGTCGCGTGCACATGGCAACTCTTAATACTATGGAGGAATGAGGCTCAGACGCGCAGTGGATGCTGATTATGAAATGTGGCGGTTATGTTGTTGTCTCCTTATAGTTGTTGGGGTTTTTGGAACAGCTGTTTTGGATTTATTGCTCAAAACATCTTATTAAACTTGATTCGTTGACAGTTCCAAGCAAACTGCATGAATATGGTAACTAGAGTCAAATAATTTGAAAAATAAGTTAAGCATTGGAATGAAAAGGAAATATCAAAATTATATTTGGATTGTGATACATTTTAAAATGTATAATCAAAAGCATTATCAATTTTGAAAATTAAAATAAAACAATTGCGTATAATATTATATTATATTCTGGCTTTGCACAGAAGTAAATTAATAAAAATATCAAAACTCTTATTAAATCTTTTATAGTATTTCCTTTAATAATTACAAAATATATTGACTTAATAAATTGTATCACAAAATTGTTTAACCGTTTATCCAAGGGATCAAAGGAAGGTTATACATAAACCCATAAAGTTACGGCTAGGTAATTAAGTAACATGAAGTGTTCATTACTTATGACACCATTAACGGTAGATTATTAAATAACAAAGCTTAATGACTTTATTTTACACCATAAGTATGATTATGTCGCTACTCGCTGGTAATTTATGACATAATAAGGTTCAGCGACCTTTGTAGCACTTTGACGTAAACCTTTGGTGCTCTATTTTGATCAGTATATTAGGGTGTGAAATAAAAATAGCTTAAGTGTTTCTGGGTGTCCTAAAAATTATTAAAAATGAAAGTAGATTTATTTATTGTAAGTTTTCCGAATTGTATTATGATTTTGTACTACATACATACTCACGCGTGTTTCCCAGAAGAGGTACGCAGAGATGGTTTGTCGAGACATTCATGTTTCGCCTTGTGTTTTCCGTCTCACGATGTGATAGGGGGCGAGGCTATCGCCATATCGATAATTCCTGACTCCGAGCTGATATTAAGACCCCAGACATTAACTTTGAAATCATAACGTAGTGCAACTGCGCAATCGAGACAATGCGATTTTTTTAAGTTAAGCAATTAATGCATAATTTACATACCAAAACATTAAATAAGAGTTAAGCTACATTTATTGTTTAATTTATTTTGATGACAGTGCGTAAACAGAATGTTACAACGATCGGTTTGCTGACTTCATGTTTTGTTCCGTCGGAGCACTTGTAAATTATTCCGATCAGCGCGTTGAAAATCGCTGATTGTAATAATATTTGACACGATAATAATATTTATGTTTGTAATTAATATTCAAGGTATTTAACTAGGTCGCGTTTATTTAATAACAACATGAAAAAGCAAATGAAAAAAGATTTATTAAAATATACAAATTAACGCTTATACAATATGAGAGCATACAATTATATTAAGTTTGCGCATTTGTTTGTTTACTTCTAAACATTTTTAACGTGGCCTCCCAGGCATGCCTGGATCGGGGGTACCATACTCCCTCATCAAACAGATTCGTTAATCCAATACCATAAAGTAGGAAATTCGTCTTATCTACAAAATCCCGTTTTTTTCTCCTCACCCATTATGCCTCGCGAATAATCAGTGAAGTTACCGGACATGACAGTCGCTCCTTGATCGCTGCCCGACGCCTAAAAAGGATAGACGGCGTCTATCCAGCTATGCAATAGAACCTTTTTACTCAATACTTAATGGCATTAATCGTCGGTAATAAGAAATGGGAAGTGGGCACTTATAAAGAAATATACAATGGGATTCCAGTACCTTCGATGCGTGTATGTATTTAATTTTTTAAACAAATTCAAAGCGAAGTCAACGATTGGGTTAGATGCACGTTGTAACTGGTATGGCGGTAAAAAGTGTTCCACGTTTATGGATATGTTGCTTAATGGATAAGTATCGGTGACTTGATGGGTGTCGGGGAATATGATGAGTGTTAAAAATAAACTTAACTTATGGGCCTTACGTGTCCATGTGGATAAAAACCCTTAGCAATAAACAAATAAAAAAAATTACTCATCTAGGGCGTATCACAATGTTCCGGTGATTGATAGTGTTATGTACACAAAGCCATCGGGTACTTGAAAGTTTTTGATATATATGTAATTTGCAAAAAAATATATTTGAAGACTTTAAATAGACTAGCATTATGAGTTATGAAAATATTTCGGGTGGGTACTTATTGCATTTATCCTCAAGAGGATCTCAACTTGCTATATATTTTTTTAAACGACTCTACTATATTTATTTTACTTTATCTATTGGATAATTGACGCTTTTAAATGTAATATTTTCCAAGGATTTCATTTTCTTACCTCTGGTTAAAGTAAAATATGTGCTCGCTCATCGTAGAACACCAGCGAACACGTAATGACGAGACAACATAGCGTGACAAATCGACATCTTATACGTCACGTGTTTATGACATCACACGTTCCTTCCGACGTGCGTGGCGGATGAAACACGCGATTATTCCGGCGTGACATCGCCGATGAGCCGTGTTCTGTGTCACGCTGTTCGTTACATTTGTTTGTCAATGCGTGATAAGCTGACACGTGCCGGATTACGTTTTGCATTGGATTATGTACGAATGTTGGCGTCTGTAGGCGGGCGTTGGGGAATATATTGGATTTTTTACTTGAAAGATTGGATTTGTGATTGGTAGTCGTTGATTTATATTAAGATGTTTGAAAAATTGAGTTAGTCTTTATTTACTTCCGTATTCCAGTTGATTGGACGCGTAATATATGTTTGTAGAACGATTTTCTCTTCGCAAAAAATAAGTTAGGACAAATAGTGTTGCAATGTTAAAATGTCGCATGAAAAAAACACTTGACTTGAAAAATAAATCCTATTTTACAGTTGAATACAAAGATAATATTGGGCTACATTAACATACAGTATTATTAAGTTGAATATTTTGTAGTAAAATGATAGCTACCTTCTCTGCAAATGCACTACAATAAAGCGTACATTATGGACAGGATACACCGCACATAAAACATTGTAGTGGCACTTAACCACTGATATCGAAGCACATCAATCAATAGCCAAGACTTTACGGGCTAATGACAACTTGTCACAACACCCGCTACTTTATTACGTAACTAACATCTTAATTAAACATATTAAATTACTTATTTGTATTGCAATTTTGTACGAATTAATCTTTCCTTCGTTCTGATTATGTTGTGGCTATTAATTGACGTTAAGAGATTTACTGCCGCTTAAAAGGAGTTGGTATGTAAACTGGTACGACTGGCTGGTAACTTTTTAAAAATCGAATTTAAATTGACAATGTTACTACCCACGTAGTGAAAGGAAATTTGACTTTTTTATAGCTAATTTATCAATCAGCCACCTATCCTGATGGAGATATTTTATGCCACTTATCAACACTTCAGGCTCAAATATCATCATAGAAATCCTATGTAATACAGATATATATTCCAGATTAAGAAGTATCAGCATTTGAAACGGTTCTAAACCCACGATCAAGTTTAATCCTAGTAGTTTAAAAAAACTACACTTAAGTATGATAGGTACTAAAGTGTAGAACCTTCCGCATCCGAACAGGTCCATTCGCAGGCCGGCAGCCGTAAATAGCAACAATGTCTAGCCTCGTGAGAACAGAATTACGAGCATGTTTGTGAGGAAAATAGGCCGCGGCGAGACACGGCCGGTAACATTTTTCCGACGCAACATTGACACGGAACAGCGGCGTGACCGCAAACCGATAAGGCATTGCAACGGCCACTTCTTTAACTTAAACTGTAGTTTGTTGTAGGAATTAGATTTTAGCGGTGATTTATCATGCTGGGATAGTGCGTTCTTGCAGTATGAATGAAAGAATGAAAAACTGTTTGTCACTAGTGAACAAAACAATGTACATATACAGATATAAAAAATAACATAAAAATAAATTACAATTAAAAAATAAGGAAAAATTTTGCGCGTCGTGGCTGCGACTAGTAGGTGATCATTCAGCAAAATGTTTGCTTATTTTCAGTTATCACCAGAATAATTGATCATTAAAAGAAAAATAATATGGATATACGATCTAAATAACCACTTAAATTATTATCTTATACATATACATAACAACATCCTAACTGAACAACATAAAACAAAAAAAAACAAAAAATTATACCAAGTAAAATAACAGAAACTAATCCAAAAACAGAATGGAACTTATCCATTATTCTGATGGATTAAAACTACCCCTATGATCAAGAACTGTTGATCTGCTGCTCGTTTGCAGTAACAAACCAATATACTAATGGGATTATTATTATTATTTATATCTTTATAACAATAGCATAAGAAACTTAAAAACTTAATGAAATGTCCTGCAAAATGCTAATAATTTGACTGCACGGTTTATTGTGAGTTTTGACTCGAATTAACTTGGTGGGAGCGCGGCGACGCGACGCGTCAATCTACAAGTTATGACTCTTTCCTGAAAATCGCTAGCATGATGTAACTTTGACGATACGACCAATCCATTGAAACGGTTTTTCATTCTACCAGTCTATATAACTTATACTTATATTTAAAAAACTAGGATATGGTGTCCTGTATCGAGCCGTACAAACACATTGATTGCGGCTATCACATATGACATGTTATTTCCATCCACAATAAACCACTGTCAACACGTATAGAAGTAGACTTGCTAACAATGATGTCAGACTGTCAGAGAAGCGTGTTAACGGGTCACGTGGCAAAGCGTGTTACAGCTAACACGTCGACTGACTGACGTGTTCTGAGAGTATGAAAAAATACGAGACTGCGTTATGCTAATGCTATGGTTTGATGGTATGGGAGAATATAGTAACACCCGATTTGCGTGGGGTCGAGCGATAACCATGTAAAATGGATTTGGGTACTGCGAGATACAATTTGGGATATAAATATGTACTAATAAGGAGTGATTGAGATTGGAATTAGGAGGCTAAATAATAAGATATGTATGTGAAAACATACGATTTTATAACAAATTGTAATATTTGTGTATATCTAAAATGTAAATTGAAGTGACTATAAAGTATTTATAAATGTCAAATGGTGGAAATTGCTCAGAGATTGAGTTCACATTATATACTTCACGTAAATTCATTAACTGCCTCTGAGTTTTTACCTTGGGATCTAATTTAGGACCTCTATATCGGCATTCCATTCCCAAATGTAGACTATCGTATAGAAAGATCAATAGTTGATTTCTGACTATCGATAGTCACAGTAGTGTAAATCAAGGTAGCCCAAGTCTGGCTAACTTAAGTCTATGTAGCATAAGTTAAAGAAGTGCAAATTGGCAGAGTTGGCGGAGTATTCCAGTATCTATACTAATATATACCTAACGCTGAAGAGTTTGTTTGTTTGTTATCTCTAATCTCAGGAATTACTGGTTCAAACTGAAAAAATATTTTTGTGATGGATAGGTCATTTTTCGAGGAATGCTATAGGCTGTATATCATCATGCTATAACCTATAGGAGGGAAGCTGCAGTGAAAAATCTAGCAAATACGAAAAAAAAAATTCTTTTTTCGTGGATCGATTGGTGGATATTCCGTATTGAATGTTTGGCCGCACTTTTAAAAAGTGTATCTGCACCCAGGCGGAGTCGGGTCGTACCGCTATAGAATACAAACGCACGCGTGTCTGTTGGTAAACGCCTATAAAGCTCGGATCGTGTTCAAAATAAACAGATTGCGCGTGAGAAATATATACAGTGTACATGTGATGTTTTGCACGTGTTTGTGTCGTTTGCGTGTTTTTGTGTAGTAAAATAACTACTGAAGTAGTTTATAAAAAATAATAAAATGAATTTTTCTTTGCTTTTCGCGCGTGTTTAGTGTAGTAAAGGCTTATGGAGAAGGCTTAGATGATATGATGAATAAAGTTGATGTAATTTGCTATGTACATATACTATGCTATTTATAATATTTCGATGATTGATTTAACTATTTAGTCATCGAAATACTTACTTGTAAAGTTATCAGACAATAAGGGTTTGCTTAAAGTATTACAGACATAATTTCGTCTGAAAAATAAGAAAAGAGTTCTCTTTCCAATTATTATTATATTTCTTGAAACTGCTTGTATCGCCAATCACATAATAAATTACTACTATTACTTCATTTGTCCTTTCTTAAATCTCAAACGTCGACAAAGTATACGTATATAGTTCTCACTTCCCTCCCTAGTTTTCATTGTGTTCATGAGCGCTCGTCATAACTTACCATTTGATGGACTTATAAAAAAGTCTTATGTATCGAGCTTGTTACGCGTTCATTAGATGTGTAAGCAAAGAGACAGAAAATGTATTTTATTACTTTTTCTGCGGAGAAAATGGCGGCTGCGATAATTTAAACATAGTTACAAGCGGAATTGGCGCCATCGTCTGTTTCGTTTTATGTCTGCGAGAGTACTTCACTGATTGAAAGTGGAATAGAAGTTTTTGCCGCATCATATACGATCATTTTAATATGGAGTTTGAGTAATGAGTTGTCGCTTTATGGATATTTTTACAATCTAATATTAAAATACTATAAGCCTGGATCAACAATAAAACATAGGTTAGGCTCCGACTACTAAATCTGGGAGCCTCTTAGGAATACCAAATTATGTTTAATGAACCGATTTCGATGGCAAACTTGCTAGGTGGATAATAATACTAGCGACGAGCACAGTGCTACATGTTGCAGGCACTGCGTATTACTACTGGATTCTGGCGTGCTGCCTGTGCTAAAAACAGCGAATAATATTAAAATCAAGTTCAAAATTGATATCCGAGATCGTATGCAGTGAACACTCGGACAAATTCGAGACGCGAACTACGGTGAATACGTAAATCTGTGCATGTATGTTCGTTCAACGCGCAACGAAATTAATCAGAAAGGAAACTGGGAAGACTTGATCAACCTATTTTACATCCAAAGGGTCTGTACCCCCGTGCGATTCCCTACAATGCAGATGGCAAGAACTAATCAGGGGCCCGACCCGAGATCACGAGCATCGGGCGAGGCAATGAATCGATCAATTGATTTGTACCGACTTATGAATCGGTTGTGATTGAAGGCAGACGGGCCGTGATCATTACGCCGGCTTTCACGTGGCGCGGACACATTCCCAATTGATTAACTGCCGGGGCCTCGTTTCGTTTGTTAGTTTCTACGTCGGGGAATATGTGGGTTTCCAGCTTTGATGTTGCTTTCTTGCGAGACAAAGCGGTGTCTGTTTATGTAAGGCTGGGTTTATTTGGAGTGTGAAACTTTGTTATAAAGTTGGCGGGTGTAAAACATCTTGTATTGAAAGTTAATGCAGATGCTGTACTAATTCGATATTTTTATTCGCTTGGCTGGTTATATAGGCTATTAGATTATTAACCGTATTTTTCCCTTTCCACTTATTTTGTTTATTAACATTGGTAACAGAACTATGATTTCTGTGATTTTTATGGCACCATCAGATAATTTAAGAACGTCCTATAACTAGGTTTATTTGCGTTCTCGTGTATTGAATTTTAAAACCAAATAGGTTCTCTAGTTTCGGTTCGCCAACAAATAGCTAGAAATCAGTTTACAAATTGCGCTCTAACAAAAATTCCAAGTTTAAAATTCCGTTCCGAAGTCGTCAACCGCAGCCGCCCATGAAAACCAGAGCACAATCCTTCCAATAAACTGCATTCGTATTCTAACCGACCGCTTCCGTCTTTCGTCACATCATCCCAAGAGGCGAGCTTCACCAAAAGCGCTTTAACATTCCCGGCCTGTTGTTTTTGTGGCGCTTCATCGCTGCATTTTGCCGCGTCATGAATTAAACATCGCTGTAGCTCTTTTGTCGCCTAATGTGTGGGAACGTTGTGCGTACAGGAATCGCCCATTTGTCTAATTAGGATGTGATGTGCGTATTAGTGATTTTTTCTTTTTGTGCATTTATGTGCCAGGATTTGGTAATGAGGGAAACGGCCAGTGCTGATTTATGGCTTCTTAATTTGGAGGACGGTTATTTATTATAAAATCGAGTCGAAACAACTGTCTTTAAATTAATAATATTTTTCGTGTATTTTTTTTAAATATAATAATTTTCCTATACAATCATAAAATCAAAACAAGCTCTTTTGTCTTTAAAAGGTTTTAACAAGAGTAAAAGATTTACCAAGAAATAATAAAATATATGTTTAACAATATTTCATTAAATTTTCGGAAATAATCATTTCTATCTTATCTTGTATGATTTCTGTGGAAAAAGGTTTAGTAGAAAACCTTTTCGTTCGCGATAGTATCTCAAAGTCGCATCTAGATTGAGTCCGACCGCAAGGTCTGGTGTTAAGTTTTCAATTTCACACTATGGTATTGCGGGGGCAGTAGTTACTGATAAGGAAATCATTGTTTGTCATTGTCTACACTTTATTTAGCTTTTTAGCTGACATACGAACGAACAATGGGTATTAATATAATAGAAAAATCCACTAAGAATTCCGAGAAATGAAAATGAAAACCAAGCGAAGTCTTTTATCGAATATTATTGAGTTTACGTAATAGATATTTAATAAACATATGTTTCATTTGCGTCTTTTTCATTTTACCCACAAGCAGTTTAATATTCTCATTGCTTTATAACCTTTAGGTAGACTATATGAGTTATGGAACTTAATAATTCCACAGCAATCCAAAAACGATGTTTGCTAATTCCCAATAGCGATACGGGGGATTTGCTTCCACGCCCATGCGCAAAGCTAGCTATAAGCCACCACATTAGGCCATAATGGAGTCTATCAATTTGGTAGCGTTGTGTAATTAGAACACTGTTTATTGCAAATACACTATCGACAGCCATGGCATACACAGCCCGTATACATCAATTAGCGTCCAATAAAATATACATGTTGAGCATGCGTTTGATCAGTTGATACGTCGCGTCGTCTGTAGAAACTAGACACTTATTGATATTGACAAAGTTGATTTCGCAACAAAAATAGCTCGATACATAAAGGACTTAAGTATGTGTTTTTCCTTTGATGTTTTTTTTTTGTTTTGATAAAAAGAAACATGCATTGCCTCTAAGTGCATTGCTGTCTGAGGCTGGCAGCCATTCTATATTTAAAAAATCTAACAGGCAAAGGAATCATAGATCATACAGCCTATTCAGCGTTTTTTTAAAATAATAGTGTGATTGTGTCATGACATTACGTGACATTTCAATAATTTCCAACATTGTATGAGCTGTTCGTTTCTACATTCTTGAATCTTGTGTAATGCATTCGTTATCATTTTTTATTTATAAATTGTTGATAACTCTCGGAACCTTGGAAATATTATGGCATTTTTATGACATATTAATTTTTATCGGTTATGCTCTAGCTATTTGCATAAACAGCTTAGATTATTTTTATTAATTACTACATTGCATTATCTGTCAGGTTTTAGAACAACAACGATAGATAAAAAAAACTTCAACAGTATTTTTTTGCGAAATTCGTTGTTTTGATGATGGTGGATTAAAATATTGAATGCCTCGTTCACTGCATCTTACTAAATACTTGGACTGAGAATTAGATAATCGCGAGGCGTTTTACAATTGAGATATTTAATTAATTCTAAATAGTTCATATCGACAAAACCGCGTTGAGTTTTTTGTATTGCAATGAATGGCGAGAGGACGTGACTTTCACCTAATGGTAAGCGACATGACAGGTCATGGACAGTAGCAAAACTAAACAACACCATGAATTACTAAGCAATGCTTGGCATTCCACTGCGCTCTCTATCCTGATAAATAAAATGCTAAGTCAATGTAATTAAACGTTGCGCTGGTACCAACACAGGAGGCCTCTCACATATGCGAGATCTTCCACCAGTAAAAGCTTCTGCGATTCATTTAAATTTTAACCATAGCAACTCGAAAATATACCCGGGTACCTACTTAAAATTTAGTTATATCCATACGATTGCATTCCAGTGAGTATCAAATTTAGTAGAAAATATTTGTAATGTCTATCGTTATCGGACATGTCAGGATTCGACGAGTGATAACCGTCTCGGATCATAATAGCAATCAAATGTGGGTTAGATCCGATGTGTGACGCGATAGATAAAATACGATATGTTTTTGGAGAAAAGTTGATTGATTAGCTAATAAAAACTGATTAAGAATACTTTTGGATAAAAATAGAAAATACAGGATTTGATCGTGGCGTTGCAGATGGAAAGTTGGCTATAAAACGGGGACCTGCGAATTTGAGACCTGGTCCACGTAACGTGGTCCTGATCGATAAACATTTTTTTTTCTCGTTTGAGCTGAAATGTCTCGTTTTTTATACCTGTGGATTTAATCGGAAAATCGAAAGTATGTATGTGACTGTTCAGTATGATGTGATGGTAGACTGCAAAATAATCACTTGTTGTTTACTATTTAGTTGAAACGGAATTTATACAACGCATACTGAGTCAATGATTCCAAGAAATAAAAGTGGATCAACCATTTTTAATATTAGAAGCTGATGCAGCTGTTTATACATTATGCTATTGCGCAACATTAAGAACAGGTGTGTAAATTATACCTAAGTATATATTTAATTTAATCAGTGGTGATATCAGAAAAATGCTAGGTTGTTTTTAAAAATGCTGGTGTATTAGAAAAATCTTCTTCACCCAATCAAAAGTCGTCACAAATCATAATATTCCATTATTAAATTTACATAAAATTAATTCAATGCCAAGTCGAGGGCGATATACTCCATAACGTTGATGCTCAATGTTAATAGCCATTTAAATATAAAAAAATACAGGGTACGTCAAGACGGCCTGACTGAAAACGAAGCCGGGTGATAGTTTTAGTGAGTACAGACACAAAGCAAATAAAAATTTCGCTAACAAAACACGCCATTTTTTTATTATGTTTTAAATATCATCGTTTTGGGTAAATCCATAGTTTTTGCTAAAATAATAGTTTAAACCCTTGCGTACTAAAGCATTTTTTTTTTAATTAAAAGGGATTACGTTTAGGAAAAACTATGTATTTATCACCCAAGTACGACAGGAAACATAATAATTGGACGCGTTTTTTTTATTTTTTTTTAACTGTTGTTAACACTACCACATGGCTTTATTTTCGGTCTCAATCTGGATATACCCGGTGTAGCTACTATCTAACTAAACTAATAGGTACCGTTTGACGTTTCATACTTTTCAACTTTGTACAGGCGTAACTTACACAATTTCAATAACATTCCGCCTAAAATCATGGAATTGCGTCTTTACGGCAAGCGAAATCAAAATTGTGTGAGTTACGCCTGTCCAAATATGTTTAAAATTGAAAAATATTAAACGTCAAACGTTAGTCATTAGTTTAGTTAGAGTATAGACGAATGAAACAAAAAAATATGACGATGTCACTCGTTTACCACTCATTGCCTCAATTGGTTTCTAGGAAACAAGAAATGCATTTGTTTGATTAAAATAATAACGATTCGTTTATCTTCATCATAATTGTGCGCTTGTTTACCGCAGTTAATTTCACGAGTCCTGAATCATTAGAAATATAATTGAAACAAATCTTTATTTAGATTGAAAGATATAAAACTTGGATGGTCGTAACTCATAACCATAAAGGTTCGTCGAAGGCGGGGTTGACTATATGATTCGTATTAGTATACATATACTTATGTGAATAATGAGTATGAGATCATGTTGTGGTATGTGAAATTTTCTGACGGTGTTGTTAAAATTCGATGACAGTTATGAGTTACAGGTGGACATCAAAGCAGAAGAGTTTCTTTGAAAACAAACGGTCTCAGACTAGACATAATGTTAATTTATATCAATCGTCTTATTGGTCCAGTGACAGCTAATATAAATGAATCTTAAGAGCGGAGGGTCAGTTATGAGCCAAGTTTAGTATGTCACATCCTAAAATATATCGCAATATCTCCATATAAATATGGGACACGAGAAGGTAGAATGAGAAGTAAAAAGACATGCAAAATGTATACTTATCGCCACTTAAAAATATTTTTTGAAGTCAACCCATTCGTCCTTGACACCACGTTGGAATAGGATACGGTATAGAAGAAAAAAAGATTCAAATAAAACTATTATCACATGGTCACGGGGCGGACTGAAACTACGAAAGATGTAAAGTAATCGAAATGTTGAGAAGTTAAAAAACGTTAAAAAAAATCATCCGCGATAAAATCCGTATTAATAGTTTTATTTCAATGTGTAACATTCGCGTAAATCTAAGAAACCTTTATAGAAAAAAATACATAAAACCTCTTTAACAGCGAACTCATTTTCAATCAATTCACGGCTTAAAGAGCTACACATCGAGATCGCCCTTGTGGCTCTTAACCGAATAAACAGATCGTGGTGTTGCGACAGTCGCCTATTTGTCTGCCGGCTGTGAAGGATATGTGGCGAGACGCCAAGAAACCCGCAAATTGCGTTGACGTAATAGAACGGAAAACTATCGCAAACAATCACAAACTAGACATGATTAACCTTTGAAGTGTTGGTGGATTTCTTGCTTTATGATCATGTCTGCTTCTTTCGTTAAATTAGAGCAGATAATTTTCTTTTCATCTGACTTAGATTAGAAACCTACTTATAAAAAAAAGACATGGGTTTGGTTTTTCACGATAAGAATAATGGCATTCCTATGTGTGTTCAAGAAAATATGATCAAGTAAAAATGCTGCTGAATGCAGTTACAACAAGTTACCGTAGAATTCTTTGAATAAAGCTAACGGTCGGTAAAGGACTTTATTTGGTTGGGTATGATGACTATGTGCGAAATTACCGGCAATATATTGGGTATATCAAGACTGCGACCGAAAACGAAGCCAGATGGCAGTTCTAGTGACTTTAAACGATGCAACTATATTTTATAGCAAAAAAGCGACGTTTCTATTTTCGTATTTGGATGCTAAATACATAGTTTTTTCCTAAAATAATAATATATATCTTTTTATTTTTAAAAACGCTATGGCACGCAAGGGTTAATATTATTATTTTAGCAAAACCTAGGGATTTAATGGAATAAGATGATATTTAAAACACCACCAAAAATCACGCGTACTTTTGCGAAATTTTTAGTTGCATTGTGTTTGGAATCACTAAAACTACCACCTGCCTTTATTTTCGGTAGCAGTCTTGATATACCCCGTATGAGTGCAATAGTAAACAACTATTCAACGAACTTCTGACTACTCTCCAGGGATACAGACATTAATATAATGTAGCAAAGTACATGTTGGTAAACGGATGTTTGCTCCTAACCAGGAAATGCGCCCATACAAGGAAATGTTTAGTATTAAATATTCGATGACCTTTTTTGCTCTGTATTTACAAGGATTTTTTTCTTGCTACGCGCTTACATACATGAACCACTGGTGATTGTTTAATAATTATCAATGTTGAATTGTTGATTACTCTAGATTGTATTGATCAAGTGTTTGACATTGGCTTAGGGAGAATGTTACATAATTCAGAACAAAACAACGCAATAACGGTATATTTTTGTGAGCTGGCAACCCTCGCATTAATCCAGACATAACTGTTGTCCTTCAAGTTACGAACGAGTTAGTAAAGTAGACAAGGCGCAATAAACAGAATTCCTATTGCGAGCACATTAACAGTTGGCGCGGGTCTGTCGCCGATCTATCGGAATGATCGATTAATTCATGCGTCGCCATCGGTGGTCCGACAGTGATGCAACACGCGACAATGCTACCGGGAACTTGACTACGTGATTTCATTGGTGTTGCCAGTTTTTGTTTTTTATTTTGCTTCTTTTTATGGGGCTTTCGGAAAAGATTGTATTGAGGTTTGTGATGATTCATAGGTGATGTAAACTTTTGGATATTTTTTTACAATCAAATGTAGCATATAAGACAACACGGATATGCGTGCGAAACTGTATGAAATTTAGTTATAGTTATACTTATTTATTATGTAAATTGTCTTTAATATATTTTATGAAACATAACATTTGGTAGTATAGTTCTAAGACTTAGGAGTTGGAGATAATTTAAAGTGAAATTATCGTCTAAAATAAATATCGTAGCACCTAATCACAGAATACTAATGATGAATTGCAAGATCGCAGGATACACGACATTAAAAATAAAATATTCCTTCAAAAATACAGCCTGACTGCTGGCATTGTTATAGATCTTAGCATTATATCACTGTTACGGTCTATACGAAGAAGTTATGTAATACTCCAGCTATTTTTACGAGCATTATCAGTGGCAGACGATGCGTTACATTGCTTTCGTGTGAGGACGTGGCCAAAAACCCATGGCCTTGCTCCAACGTCTTATGTAATGGTCAGGATACGCACACTGTTTTATTTGATGTAAGCTGTCCAGATTTATTTAATGTTGGATATGTTTTGTAGAAGTGGTTGGGTTATCTGGAAGCGATTTGTTGGGCAGTTGTAGAAGTTTGTGGTGGTACGTGGAATCAATATATGGATTGATTATGTTGCTTAGAATCTGATTTTATGTGCAATGATGTCTGTTCATTTTATATCATGGAGTAAAAAATCAAGAAATTCTACGCCCAGTTCAATATTTTGATAAATGACCATGGATGACAAATGACATTACATTAAAGCATTCTCAAATTCTTATTGAATCTAAAGTTTCTTTATATTCCGTGCATACTATGTATCGCAAAGGTTAAAATACCTAATCTGATCGGTCTCGATTTCAACGACCTTTTGCCGCTCACATTTTTTTGCGTTCTGTTTCACACGATTCGCATCGACATCAACACGACATATTTCGCAGGAAGCTTATATCACGTAGGCCCTTTGTAAAAATTAAAAACTAAATTTAAAAATAGTACAAAAGAAACGCACGGACCAATGGAAAACGTGCAGACGAATGAATTACTAGCGAGCATTTTTCGGGCAAAAAGTCGCAGTCGCGAATTCAATTTGGTGTTAAAAAATTGCATGACAACAAAATAGGTTTTGTGTTTGTGGATCGTAAAATTCAATGTCCGTCGGCTATCGCGGTTTGTCGGTGCAAATGTTGTTTTGACTATTTAGTGTAAACACGTCTGGGTTTTGGTGACTAGTTTTTAGCTAGTGCGGCCTTGGGTCTGATTTGTCATACTTCGCTTATTACTTTGGATAGAAATATTTTTTGTCGTTTGGCAAGTATTCAAAATCAATGATATTTTACATGACTAAGTTATGATATCACAGCTTAGAGCCGGTATTTTTGATGGGTGTGAATTATTCTTGGTTATAACATATAAAATCAATTAGATTATATTCCAAATAATTCATTCTAAAGCCCGCAATATTAAAAAAAAATACTCTTGAATTTATAACATAAGCCGATGAAGATGTTTTTATTTCATTACGGACTCATTGCAATTCAAATTAGTCTTGTTAGAAACCAATTAGTATTTCCAAAAACCCAACATTTTATTTATAAAAGAAAACGTGTATATACGCGGCGAGCCGTAAGATCCATTGTCAAAAATCCGCGTAGCCGCGGGCAATTTCAAACTTTGTTTTCTGCTTCATATTTTATTCGTGGGGTTACCAACAAAAGGGGCTTGGGACGTGATTTTTAAGGTATTCATTGTGCCGTAATTCAGCCAGTCTTAGGTCTAGACCGGCTAATACATAACAAAGGGCGGAATTTCGCCTGCAAGTTAATAAAGACGCCCACAGTATATAGTGATCTATGCACGGGCGCGGAGTCAGGATTTTCTTTAGGGAACAAAGTGTGATGGCATAATTTATAAGGTTTGATGTGTTGGGTCCATGCCAGATATACAGCTGATATATTGTGTTTAGGTTAATATGTGTGTTAGGTCCAAGAAACGATTGAAAGTTAGTTTATTTGTCGATTTCCGAAGACTTATCAATTTTGAATCAGTTCTCGTGCTTTTGAATGTTTGTTACATTAGGTTATATTCTAGTAAGTTATTTACAAGCAAGCGAAACAGGAATCGACATTGTATCCTCACAGTTGACTTAAATATTAGTTCATTTTTTGGCACATTTAATACACCAAATGTAATACTAAAAACAGTTAAATATTTGTTTTGTCTTTCAAAGACGCGTGGTCTGCGAAGACTTGTTCTGCGAGTACAACATTAATGACCACAAAAAGAGTCCAAAAAACCATTCTAATAACGGGGGCGGACCTATCCGTCTACCAACTGAGTACATAACTGCTGACAGACAAAAGAATTGTTTCTCTTTACATATATTATATATCCAGCTTATTGTTTGCCCTGTAAAAATCATTTTCGCAGAACGACTGATAAAATATTATAATGTGTTTTCTTGTTGTTTGAGGTTGTTTTGAAATGGTAATAAAATTTTCAATTTGTTATGAATGTTTTTAATAATTTGATTTAATGGTTTTTACCCACTGTATCTGCGCAGATTTAATCTACGGATAATATGTTTAGGTAATATTTGCTTCGATGTCGGTCATCGTTCAGAAAGAAAATACAGTGTTAAATGTATACAAATAAGTCTTTATTCATAGTTTTAAAACCTATTTTAGCTACCGAATATTTTGTCTTCTTCGCTCTAACTGACTTCAAAAGTCTTTCGAAAGAGACAAAACATTTGATCACTAAAATAGGTTTTAGAACTGTCTTTGAATAAGGTTGTTAGACTAAGTACTTTGAATTGTTTTCTTTACTACCAATGTTTTTTCCACTATTTGAAGTGTTTCACTAGTGTACAACATTTTATCTAAAAACTCTATTTATGACCGCGTTCCATATCTACAGCGGCCTTGTACTGTGAGTAATGGGTGCAACTAACTTAGTTTTTTTAGCTCGTACAGTACAATTGCAATCATTTCCATTATTATCATAATTTCTAATCAGTTATAGTAAAACATCGTGAGGAAACCTGCATACCATAGCGATTTAAATAATTTCTATGGGATGTAAAGTCCGCCAACCCACACTAGGCCAGCGTAGTGGACTATATGGTCTAACCACTCAGTGGGACGTATGGAGGCTGATACAGTACAGTAAGGTTACAATGTGTTACAAAAAGTAACATAAATCAATTTAATGTTATGTTATAATTAATTAGAGTAAACCTTTTGATAATACGATTTTTTTTACAATTTTTAAAAATATTATTTGAAAAATTCGTTATTATTTTCTAATGCGTTGTTTTATATGAGAGTATTTTTTATGAATTCGTTTTGTGTCATCGCAAGTTTTCGTCCATATTTTATGGACCATAAAATTTCCATAAATACTGAATTATCATATTATCATGGGTAATGGGGAAGAAACCAATTTAAGAGACGCCTAATCAATTTACACATTTTACGATAGATGTCACTCAATGTCCTAAGTGAAGACAATAACTTTACTTGAGGTATTTCTCTTATTGTTCAGATGTGGTAAACATTTGGCACAGGTGACATTCAACAATGAATATTTGTTATGTACTAGTTGCTATAATATATATGGAGTGTTTAGTGTTTACGTTGAAAGCATTCTCTAAGTAGAGACTGTTATACTTATTACTACTTTTTAATGATGATTTTGTAAGTGATAAAGTTGACAATTAAACATCATTAACCATTAAAATTTCAATAGAAATGTTCAAGGTTTTATTAAATTACTTTTTATTATCTTACTATATTTTATTTAAATGCACGAAAATTCAAACGTGTTTGCCATCCCTTGCGCCATCAAAAATACGATTTAAATTTGATTTATACGCGGCGATATAAAATTCCATTGCGATGAAGTTTATGAAATTATTTTATTACTAATGCATATTAATAGCTTGTCAACACGATTTGCTTTACTCATTGGCGGCTTCTACTATGGGTTCTCATATTTATTTAGTTTTCATTGATTTATAGTAAACGTTCAGTAGTAAGCCAACTTGTAGCGAACATGTTTCAATTATGGGATTTAGTTTACAATACATACATACATAAACTCACGCCTTTTTCCCAGAAGGGGTAGGCAGAGGTGCCAGGACACCCACATTTCGCCCGTATATTCGCATGTATGTTTCGTCCGACAATGTGATAGGTGGCGAGCCTATCGCCATATCGGGCACAAATTCCTGAGTCTGGGTTGATAATGAATAGAAAAATCCAATATCACTTTGCCCAACTCGGGATTCGAACCCGAGACCTCAGCTTTGTGACCGTACCGTTGTACAACTACGCCACCGAGGCAGTCAGTTTACAATATAACATACTTTTTCAAATATATCCTAGGTTTTCACTCAACACAGATAACTCTGTGACGTTCAACAAGTTTTACTCAGTTTTCTGTCTTCGGACGGAAGAACGCTCGGTGATGTTCAGGCTAAAGTAACAACTCAGCCTATCCCTTCGAGGATAATGGCTTGAACTTAAGTACTCAAAACTGATCCAAGTAATAAAAGAACTGTATTTGGTTAGTATAGAACAATATACAAGGGTTTGTTCGCCTCACGGTAAGCGATGCGAGCGCTCATGGATAGTAACGAAACCGAAGAAAACCATGAATTACTAAGCAATGCTTGGCATTCCACTGCGCTCGCCATCTTGAGACATATGATATTGTGTCACATTATGTCCAGTAATTACTCTGGCTGCGATGCCCTTCAAATCGGAACAAGATATTGCGTTTATATTAAGTTTACACTGCTGTTTGGCGGGAGATATAGACATTGCGGTGGAACCCACCTAGTCGGCCTTTCACATATGAAAGACTCTACCATTATAATTGTTAAAAAAATAAAGTAAAGTTGTTAAGGACATTAAATGTAATTCACATAGTTAACTTACCAGAACCGATGGTAGCGCCGCAATATTATTAGTAATTGTAATCTCATGTTACCAAAAGGTGCTCTGAGGTTTTATTGACATTAATTTTTCAATACCTATTTATATTATTGAAATGCGATACACCATACGTTCGGTGATATAAAGAATTTATTATTCTTCTACTAATAAGCTTCTGGAATGTTCTGTACTTATAATTAGTTGTATAAAGTTATGCTGTTTTATAATTTAATATTTAATTTTAATTTTTGTTTGTTATTAATGAATCTGTGCGCCGCGGTCAGCATGTTAATACTGAATGTGTTTTAACTTGATGTGTATAAATTAATATGCAGTTTTGTATAATTAATGTTCATAAAACATAATATAATGGTATTTAGGTTTAATTTTATGTGAATGCGACGGGTATTCAAAATGTGAACATTTATTTTATAAATAACATAATAGAAAAATATTTATGTTATATTTAGTATTCAAAATGTGAACATTTATTTTATAATTAAGTAATTAATAATTATTATTTATTTATTTCGTAAATTATTATTTATGTTGTGATAGTGAGTTTATATTGACTTTATCCAAACGTAATACATTTAAAATATTTACTAGAATCAAATAATTAAATATATAATTATATAATAAAGTAAATTGATAGTTAAAAAGTAATATATAAAATATAATCCTTTTTTTGTTTCCTAGAGGAAATATATTTTGTATATAATTAATTAATGAAATATAAGTGCAAATTAATTTCCCTGCAAAGTTAAGATAGCCTTGCGCTTTAGAAAGTTGCCAAGATTAAATTAACGTATATCATTGTTCACACATACTTATCAATTTCATACAAATGAGGTAAGATGTAGAACCACTTGGAAACTAGAAGCCGGAATCCTTAACTTGAAGTACGGACAAATGCGTTATATTAATGCATTATGCAAATATAAGTAACATAACGCTAAAGGAAATGTATTCATTTAGTCTATACCGATTGATAATGTTACGAATTTGTACTGTGGCTATCTACTTTATAAAAGTATATATAAAACATTTTTCAACAATCTATTTTCCATCTATATTGATTCAATTTTTTTTTGGTTTTTTATTTATACAAAACATGTGTATATTGATTGCACCTCTATCTAATCCTTGTGGAAAATAAGCGTCAATTTATGTATGTATTTTATTATTGTTTTACCTATAATTTCAATAAATTAAATAAGTGTTCATTTCCATTCAAAATATTGACATTTAATTGTCATGCACCTACATGTTTTTCTCTTGCGTTTTCGAAAAGGAAAATAACATAAGAGAAAAATATTTATGTTATATTTAGATATACAGATAGAAAATTACATAAGCAAACATATATATGTTATATTCGCGTATAGCTATGTTTCTGATTGAATCCATTAAAATATATAAAAACGTTGACCTCTTACCTGTTTGAGACTATATCAATGAGCTCAACACAAACTGGTTACAAAGCTATCGCTTCGCGGGCGGAGACACAAAATCCATTTAAATTACACGATAACAGTGGTAAAGCGAAAACATTGCATTTCTAATCCCGCATAAATCTGAACAGACTGGTTCACCCACAGTGCGGCTTCCTAACCTATATCGCTGTTACTGGTGTTGAGATATTACATTTATCGCTACTGTTCACGGTTCTTAATAGATGGAATTGCAGGGTTTTGGTTTATTTCGCCTGGTAACTAATTTAGAGTTTCAATGATTACTGTTAAACGCCTTTGTTGGAAAGGAATTGGTTTACCAGGATACGATTAGAAAGGTATCAGGAATTCGAATGTTCCAACGTTCGACGTCCGAAGTAAGTTAAGATTTCCATTTCTAAAAATGATATTTTACACTCTGAATTTAGTCTATGGTTACGCCGTGTGATAGAGGTTTCGAACAACTTGTGGAGTACATTCGATCCCTGATCAGTAACTCCACTTTGTATGATTTTTTAAAGTTTTAACAATATTCTATGAGTTGCCCGGGATTGGACTTTTGTCAGATATGGCGATAAGCTCACTCTATATTACATCTCGGGATGGAAATAGGCTTCATGAAATGTGGATGTGGTCTTCCGTCTCCCTCTTGAAGACACAGGCGTGATATGTGTTTTTAAAATATATGTTTATTTTAATATGAATTATGTGTTCTCATTTTAGTACAAATTATTGTTTTATTTAGGATTTCAAAGATGACTGGTGCATAATAAAAACTGCTACTATTTTTACAGCACTGAGATGCTATCTATTGTGGCCGTCCAAATTGTGAAATTCAAAAAAATATCTTCTAAGTGTCGCATTTGAAATAAACGCTGACAAGTGCCGGCGATCAAAATTATTTCGTTGTGCAAACTTTTTATTCGAAGATTTAGATAGCATTTGTGCTAAATGTGTTTTTTGTTTCAGGTCAGTACACAAAAGAAACTCCAAAACATTCTGTCCAGTCTAGCTGAATAGGTGAGACTTTTTCTAGACATTTCGACAATAGCTTATCGGACCGTAACTCGGAGCTAAAGAAGCAGATTTTTTGCACATCTTCCAAGAACTATCAAAATACAATGAAATTCGTTGGTAATGTAACAAAAACCAATGTCATCGGATCATTGTTAACTAGAAACTGATCCAATTATCGTTGTTTTTGTGTAGAAAATATATTATTTCGGCTTTGTGCACCCGGCACTGGCAATAACTGGCAAGTCAATTATTACAGTGGTCAGGACACCGAAACCACTCACGAGTCACGACTGAGGTGAACATAATACTACATATCGCACGCTTAGTATTAAAGAGACCTAACTAAAAAAAAATATTTTATGGGAAACATTCTTTATAGATTTGTAACATAAGATCTATTTTATCTTGTCTATTTTTTTTGGATTGGGTCAGTTTAATATTAAGGGTGCGATATGGACATTTTAACAGCTTTGGCAATTTTTTGTTGTGTCATGTGCCGCGAAAACTTGCCTACACTTTCCGGAATAGGATTTGAATTATTTCAACGTTTTTTTTATTGGTGTGCAATTTGACGGAATGGCATTCGAATTGTTTTGCCGACTCTGTGTTCAATTTATCTGAATAGCGTTTGATTGATCTGGTATTAGTTTTCTATTTGTGTGAGAATTTTCGTTTTAGGCTCACGATTAGAAAATATATCTGTTTTAGCCCATATACGTTCCACTCAGGGCAGGGGCCTCCTCTGTACTCGACATTACGATTGAGAGTGGCAAGGACATATAGTCCACCACGCTGGCCTAGTGGGGGTTCGCGGACTTTACACACCATAGAAATTCTTACAAATCGATATGGTATGCACGTTTTCTTACGATGTTCTCCTTCGCCATTATATTGCGTGGTGATTGACTATCAATACACACATAACTCCCAAAACTCAGAGGTGTGTCCTACCTGCGCTTGGAACCCTGGGATTAAAAACTATCTTATGAATATAACTTATTTATTATAATTTATTTATTAAATTCTATGTAGTGCAATCAATATTTGTTATAAGCGTAAGCCGAACTAGCCTATATTTTTTTTGCCCTGAAGTTTCGGCTCTAACATTTCACTCCTTGGTATAAGGATACTTATGTTTTAGTAGGTATTAATTATATTAGTAGGGAGTAATATTATTGTTTAGCACTACATGGACACGCTTAAGCAGTGTTTGTATTCCGACGTGGACTATCTATTGAGACCGCTATGCACTGACGTCTGATATGAATACTGCGACCTCTGTCGCCCCTGCCAGCTACATAGGTACAGAATGAATTATATATTTGTTGATATTTTACATCATATCTATGGACAAAAAGATCGTAGTTTTTATTGACTGTAGGCAGACAAGCTAACGGTCTGCCTCATCGTATGCGGTCAAAGTTTTTCACGGGCTTTTGCATTGTCAAGGTCATAACCAAACTACTGCTCGCGGTAGAGTTAGTGATGGGCGAACGGAAAAGTGCTAGGACGGTGCTGGACCATGGCTTTCGAAGAATAGATTCTGTATCCAACGGTGGGTAAATGGAACAAAGATCATTCTCATATCGTTCCCTGACCGATGAGGATCAAGGCTTTGACGGAGTTCTATTGCAGACTTCTCCATTTGCTGTGGTCCAATTATATTACAGAATATAGATATAGATAGCTCATTTATATTCACAAAATATATTTTATAGAATGATAAAAAAGAGGTATTGCAGTAACTGGGCGGAGGCTGAATATTAAGGTTCGTCTGCAGAGTTTATGATCCATAACCACACAGCGGAAAATTGGCTGTTTTTACTGATCATATTTTGTGTTAAGTGTTTGTTGTAAATATTTCGTTGTGAACTTAGATTGCCTACAATACAACAAGAGTTTTTTCTCCCAATTATTTTCGAAGACTGAGTACGCACTTATATAACGTTAAATAATTCCAATAGCTACGTGATTTATGACTAAGTTCCGAACATATTGGAAGCGTCAACAATGCCAATACAAAATGCCAACATTCATAGGAATCCCTACCCATAGATCGATGCTCATTCATCCCGTAAATAAAAAGGCTGTCACACATTCCGTCGTCCGCGCGGTCATCAGGTTGACAAATGTGTCAATTGGCGGCACCGGACGCGTGGGGTCAAGTCCCGGATAAATCGCGCGTGTCAACCCTGACGCCTGACTCGCCGCTCGTTTGTGACCCTGCCGGAGGACATAGTTTGCCAAAGGATTTAGGGTTGACACATAGATGTATTGCTTCTTGTTGATTGCTGATTGATAGACAAGTTGTTGGTTGGAATTCAGTAGATGTTAAAAGTGGTGTTAATTGATTTAAGATTTATTATTGTCTTAGGCGCTGCACCTACTGTTAAATGCATTGCTGCGTTGAGACTTTTCCGCCCACTGTCTTGCGATTATTTCTGTCTGCCAGAAACAACAGTGTCAGTTGTGACGTTATAATTGATACTGATCATCTTACTAGTACTAGTTTGTCTGTAACCGTCATGATTGTCCGCTTCCTTCCAAAGTAAAGCAGTAGTATTATCTGGTTGTCCGTGAACGGCACATAATTTCAGATAGATTTAATATCTTATTATAAGAATTATAAGTCAAACAAATGTGTTATAATTTGTATAATTCACAAGTTGCTATGTCAATTTTGTTTTGATTAATTTGCATGCGCTGCTGTGGGTTGGATTTGATTATAATTGAGATCAGATCAGGTCACGGCGAAACAAATCTAGATTATATAAACTTGAATTAATTAATTTGTTATTTTCAGTGGTATTTGGTAATCATCAACACAAAATACGACGACAATTCGTGTCTCTGCAATGAGTTGTAATGTAATACAATATAGGACGTTATGCAACTGCAAACTAACTAGAATATTGAGCTTAAGAAATTAATTGAATCCACGTTATATGCTTTTGTGCTTCTTGTCATCGAAAATAAACAGGAATAATATAATCAAGTATTCATATAATATTAAAAACAGTGCTATATCACACAAAACGAAAATATTGTTACAAACCTTTTGATTTTTTTTTCTATTTCTTTTGAACAAATATAAATTAGTAGGAATTGTTGCACGTGACAACCCTAAGCCCTTTCCGTCATTCCATCACTAGGGCCGCAGTGTACATGAGCAGTTTATTCGGAGACGGATGTCGCGAATGTCGGGGGCGAGATATGTTCACACGATTATGACAAACCTAGTTAGGGGGCATTTGGACATTTCTGTCGCCTATGAATACTGGTGTTATATAAACCTGCCATGTTTATTTATTTTTATCAATTTATGTGTATTATAAACTTGAATAAAATATAAATAGAATTATTTAAAAATACACTGAGTAGTTAATTAGCTATTCAAGTAATTGGAATCGGCTAAATAAAAAAGTGTACAAATCCGTTTTGAAGCCCGTCTTAAAGCAGAAACGAATGTCTGCCAAGACCGATTCCACTATCAACTAACTACAAACTAAATTTATTGATTACATGTTTTCTAATGTAGCAATTTTGGTAGTTTATAGATGAAAGCGTCTACTCGTTGCCGCTAAGAAGGCCGACCTTCAACTCGCCCCATCCACTTACTACTGAAGTAGCAAAATCGATTTGAAATCGGCCACTTTCATCTCGTCTTGTAATGCATTTCGCTCTATTGAATACACATAAATAAACCTATATCACTCAACGGGCGACTAGTGCGTAATTGATCCCTTTATACGCCATTCCAACTTGGGTACTTATCATAACGACATCGCTATCTACAAACAAATGTAGACTCTATCACGATGAAAACAGAGTTCAATGTGTGTTTCAAATGTGGCGGAAAATTTGTAAACTTTCTGTATATCGAATTACTGAGGAAAGAAACGAGTTTAATATAGTCTGTTGCTATGGTTATTTTGTGTTTGAAAAACTTCTCAAATTGCTTCGGACACAATAATAGTTTGGTTAAAGGCCTGTTACGAGAGCTGAGTCTGATTGAGTCTCAGTATAATGAAATTGGAGCGAAGAAAATTCGGCATTGGATTTACACATAATAAATGGAATGTTCTGGAAAGTTTTGATGCCCATCACGCTTGGGAAATAAAGATGATAACTAAAATGAAATGATCCTCGCAGATCTTATATTATTTAGGAGTTTTGGAACTACCAAGTTTTTCAAAAACATTTTCATTTGTTTTGATGGATTACAAAGTTAAACGAGGTTGTGGAATAATACATTTTTAATATTGGGTACGGTATTATAGTCATAAACGATATTTAGATTAATATCAAGTTCGCTCAGCAGCTACGAGTATCAAGACTAATATTATAAAGAGGAAAGATTTTATTGTTTGTTTGCTTGCATTGGATAGGCTCTGAAAATACTGGACCGATGGGAAAAATAATATAAAAATAAGATTGAAAAAAAAAATGTAATTTAAAGTTTGTTAAGCATAAGTGGTTTAGATAAATCTATACCTGCATTAGATCTTCAGGCTATTTATAATTGGTGTCTTTTCCTTGCAAATGCTTATTCCCTTCAAGCCATTGCTTCTCTGTCTTATACTTATACATACGGCCCGTTCCAGCTTCGCCTGGGTGCAGATGTTTTTGATTCAACTCCACAGATATGTACATGTTATTATTGTAACAAACTAGGACAACTTGTTTTGAATCACTGTATTTGTGATAAAAAAACGCATCAAAATCCATTGCGTAGTTTTAAAGATCTAAGGCTGAGTTGCGCAAACTAACTTTGCCAATACCTTTGCCTTTGGAACTGTCATCGCCATACATTTGAGACGTATTTGACCTTGCTAATGTATGAGATTGTCATTTTCAAGGTCAAAGTTATTGGCAAAGTTAGTTTGTGCAATTGAGCCTAAGTATAGGTAGAGACAGATAGACGGGAAGCGACTTTGTTTTATGCTGCTATGTAGTGACGAGGCATTTCAATTTGCAAAGACAAATTCATACACATAATCGGATCCATTTAGAATTCATGGAACGGTGCAAGCAGACGGAATTCAGATTTCAGAAGCATTATAAAGTAATATAAAAACTACTTACAAAAAACGCTTCAACTGACCTTTCACCAACACTATCTGTATAAAATGTAAAAATAGTAATGTTAAATGAAAAGTTTGTGGTCATTAACACATTTATTCTTCTGCCTTTTCTTCGTTCCAAATTGCGCTTACATTGTGGAGACAGTTTAAAATATGTTGTAAATGACTGAATTCATTCCACTTATTTTGTAAAATGCGAAGTCCACTAACAGTTTTCATCAAAACACGAGTTTCTTTCATTTATCAAATAAAACCATAAACCAAGCAAATGAATAGAATTAAAGCCGCTTTAGTTGAAATAATTTACTAGATACAAGGTTACGAGAATTTTCCGTAGAAATGAGAAGCCTTTTCGTCTTAATGAGGTCGAGGAATATCAAATAAAATATTCCAAAGGAATGGTATAATTGTGTATAAGAAATAAGACGCAACAGTCTCCTAAAGATGTTTAAAACTATCTCTAAACTAATACAAGTTTCATGATCCGGACGTGCTTGCAATAGCGCATCGAGGCGGGCGACGGCCACAAATGGATGTTGACTGACTTCCTAGTCCATAATAAATTCTTATATTATCCTCTGTCTTTGTCTTTCCCGAACGGTCAGCTGTATGTTAGAAGGTGACAATACCCTTTGTGGGCACGCGGAGGTGCTTTAAATGCAAGTGCTGTATGAAAGTTTGTGATTGCTTTGTTGGAAATAATTATATTTGTTGTTAATGTGTATGTTGTTACAATAGTTTTAATTTTAATGTCAGAAGCAACGGTCTGTTTGTGCGGATATGGCGGCGCCTTTAATTAATCTTGTTTTAAATGTGCAATTGTTTTTATTTTACCCTCGGGCTTTGTTTTGTTTGCTCTGTAAATGGTTTTTAACGTAAGTTTTATTGTTCGACGATAAAACAATGCATTGGCTTTTCATTCCTTTGCGCTCTGATGGGCCACATTAATGGCAAGTTTTTTTGCATTGAATTTAACCCAATTAGATCATCGGCATGATTGTGTATTTCATAAATCAGAACAATGAATTTTGTTATAAAATAAATTATATTAACAACTTAACTAACCAAAATTAGCCAACTCGCTTTATATTTCAAGAGATATTAATAAAGTCAAGCGATTCTCTATTTGGTCATTAATGCTCTTGCCTAAAATATAACAGAGAGAGACTAGCAGGATCTAGCACTGAACCGGGACTAATGGAAGGAGGGAAGAGAGGCCTTTGCCCTTCAGTGGGACAGCGGAGGCTGATGTATGTATAATACCTGTTACCATTAGGTGTACTATGCTCATATTGTAGTGCTTCTACAGACCATGAGCGTCTAACTGTTGAGTAATGGCCTCGCCTTAATAAAGGAGGTTTTGAATCTCAGTCTACCACGCTGGACTACAACGGGTTCAATTTAATTTCATTTAACTTTATGTGGGTTCCTTCACAATAGTCTTCTACACCGTTAAGCGATATTGCGGATACACACCTAATTTCTTAAAACCAGAGGTGTGTATCTAAAACCTCGAAGTTCAGAATTTTCCATGATTTTTCAGTATGGTTCACCGTCAACCACACTATCGCTGACATAAAAACAATATCGAAATGTTATTGACAGACAAAAGTCCAATAGAGCCTAACAGCGCATCTGGCTTAAACAGTCAACCGGTCACGAATGTTTCGGATTCTGTTGTTGTGTTGGTACGTGAAACGCACTGAGTTGAACTCACGAGCTGTCATTCACACTTCCTTCATTTCTACAGATAATATTACTATGGTTTTTTTCACCTCTGTGTGGTCCAAGCGGATAGGAGTTTTTAAGTGTCGTTTTGAATGTAAATTACTGATTATTAATTTTTGTGGGTGGTTCGGTGTTTATTGATGTTTTTCGGATATGCGGTAATGGTTTGATATTTTTGGAATAGTAATTTTACTATGGGAAAGTAAAAGTAGTGGATATGGGCCATTGTTTCGGTGTATCTTATGTAGACTTTTTTAATTTTAGTCACGCTTCAGTCCTATAATTTGATATTACTTTTGTTTCATGATAAATATCTTTATGAAGCCGCAGTGGCGTGCACAGGATTATGATACTGGGTATGCGGCGAAGTACTCGGCACAAAAACTTTTCTTTTATAGATGTTTAGCATAGCCACAGCCACGCGACGGATCTCTAAGTCGGAAACCATGCCAACAGAACAAGTCTTAGATGTACTACTATTCATATACATCTACGGAACGCAGAAAAACCAGCGATCGATTGTCGTGGCCGAAGAAAGTCTAATAAGTAAATGATTAATAAACTAAAATATTATAACTACTCACCGAGTCAGCTTCAATTTTCACATATTCAAGGTTCCGGTTAATTGAGATTACTATAGCCCGATGTAAATAAACGACCACCTCAAATATCTTATCCAAGTGAGTGATGGTTATAGAACACGTCCCTTGCAAGATATCCGATGTGGCCTTTAAAAAGACCGATTTTCATGTGATTCGCAAAATATATAAATAAACTTAATAATAAAATTACGGGTTAGTAAAAAAAAACTACTCATTCATTTATAGATTAAATCTATGCGCCTATCCTTTTTTAAATATGATTTTAGGATATCGTCATAGAAAGTTGGATTGCGTTTTAATTCTATCATTAATGCCTTTTCTATAGAAATCATGGAAAGCTCTGTGAGTCGTTGTTGATTTTGTGTGTTTCTCAAATATGTGTGGATACGTTTTAAACACGAAAATGAACGCTCTGCCGATGCGCTGCTTGCTGGGATAGTCACAATGAATTTCGCTAATCGTAACACTTCAGAAAAAACTTTATTTAAATTGTCCTTATACAAATTTTGAATAATACTAAATACACAACTATTTGCAAATTGAGGTGATCTATAAATACAGCGCAATTCATTTTTCAATTTATCAAAATTAAAATGTGCCTGATAATTATTGGTGAACTCTCTGATTTCATTTTCAGGGAAACGTTCACTATATTTTTTAAAATTCTCACAAGAAAGTAGCTCAATAAACTTTAAATCTTTAATGTTTTTATAACGATTTCTTAATTCACTGACTACATTATCAATTATTTCAACAAAAATTCGCCGATAATGTATTTTTACATCATCGACATTGCGCTTTCTTTTAGGTGGTCCGGTAATGTGAACGGCGGCATCATAATAGATCTCGAACTTCTCTCTAAAACGTTCTAAAAATGACTCTAACTCTTTTATCTTTGTTACACAATACGCGATGTCACTAGTTTTTTTTTGCAAAATATCGTACAGAATATCCGTTTCTGCAAAAATATCAGCGAAAAATTTTAAAAGAAAATTAAATTCAAATTCTTTCATAATATATAAAAATGAACTGACTTGTGTCAGTGTTTCACCATCCCAGTCTTGTGTATTTTCGTTCATATTTTCAAACAATTCTAGGAGGTGGGTGGACGCATTATTAATAATATTAACCGTGCGCGAATGATATGTCCACCTTGTTTCCGCGACACGAGGCAGCTTTTTCATATCGGCAAAGTTGTTGTAATGGGCCATTCGCTTTGTACTGGTGTGAAAAAAAGCCGCGATTGATTTTATAATACTAAAAAAGCGTTTTGTTTCAGCAACTCGTTCGAACGATTTCGATAAAACTAAATTTAATATATGTGCTGAACACCAAACGTACATAGCTTGTGGACATTTTTGTCTCACCAAAGCCTGCACGCCATTAATTTGTGAGGATAAAACTGCTGCCCCGTCGTAAGTTTGTGCAACTAATTTGGATACACAATCGAACTCTTCTAAAATTTCCAAAATAATAGAACTCAAGGTTACAGCGGTCCGATCCGCGCTGACATCAACATATTTGATAAATCGATCTACTACTTCAAAATCACGAAAATATCTCAAAACTAATACTAATTGTTCACGGCCGCTAACATCAGGAGTCTCATCTACCATGACGGCGACAAAATCGGACTGTTTAATTTCGGCTTTAACGCGATCGATCATCACAGATGCAACGCTCGAGATCAAATCATTCTGCGTACGGTTCGACATGCCCGTGAATGAGGTACTTGCACTCTGTAAATGGGTTTCTAAAATTCCATCATACTTGGCTAATAAATCTACTATTTCTAAATAATTACCTCTATTCAACGACGATACTGACTCATCGTGACCGCGAAAAGCTAATTCTTGTTTTCCCAGAAAGCAAACAACATCGATCAGCCTTTGAAAAATGTTTCTATTGCGATCAACTTTAGCATTATGCCTCTCAATATCTAATCGTAACTGGCTGTTGATACTCATTTCAATACGAGATTTTCCAAAAGTATTTAATTTTAAGCAGGCCTCCAGATGTTTTTCTGTATGGTCATGCTTCTTTGCCGCGGCATAGAAATTATTTAAATCTGAATATCCTGAATCAGTCCACACTGTACTAGAATTACTAAACAATATGCAAGGAAAACAATATAATTTAATCGTGTGTACACAACCACACAGCCAGTTATACGTTTCATAACTTTTAACATGAAACTTTCGAGTTACATTCCCTTTTTGTTGATTTAATTGTTGTAACTCGGGTACACACCTACCTTTAGACAAAATTTGAATCTTTTCACTGAATGACAATTGTGAGAACTTGTTATTTTTAATTTTTAATAAACACACACTTTCAACACAAACCTCACAATCAAATAACATTTTAAAAAATCAACAAACGTACTAGTAAAAGCAAATCACTACAATTATTATAGAAACTCAGAAATAAACTGTTAAATGTACACACTTTCAAATATTAAAATGTAAAATATTATAAGAAAACTATAATTAAACTGACGCAAACAAAATAATAAACAATGCTTATCACATGAAAAAAGCAAAATGGCCCCCGCGAAACACAAAAAAATTGTGCTATTTAAAGAAATAAAACCTTACCAAACAAAAATGCATAATGTGCATTTTGCGCAGTTTATTAGATTTCTGTCTATTATTTTTACTCGGATTATAGGCAACGAACATTTCCGATTACTCCCGACAACTGCCGAGCTTCCGAGGCCTGCCGCAGGAGTCGCGGCTTTCAATATTCATGCGTGTGTGCGTTTGCGACTATGCACGGACACCAAAATTACTACACACATGCAAACAAATGTCATGCGGGACGCGGCGGCATTACTTGGTTGATTGGGTACATTATTTTGCTTTGCAGCGCCTTTTGCTTTTCGAGTGGCAAACATAATGTTTGTGCGCTTGCAAATAGGTGCTATTTATAAAATATTAGGCGTTATTAAGTTATTATATTTTGTTTATTCATTTATTTACTGTTAATTAAAGTCATTAAGAAGTACGTACGTTATAATAAAATATCTGTAAATGGCAAGTAAAGCACTGCATTTCTGCCTACAAGGAGCGCACGCCCCTGTGAAGCCGAATCCGATCGCCTTCGATCAAATATACACTAGATACACAGTTCCCTGTAAAAGTTCTGTTAAAAAGTGGCACCGATGCATGACATTAAAAAAAGTAAACAAAAAGATCACATATTCCAAATATATTAACACAAATTCCACCTTATTCCTGGAGCTTAAAGTAGCTTTTCAAATAATATTGTCTAAAGTTTTACGACGTTTTAGATGCAACGGTCGGTGCGTGACTGAAGGCGAAAGAGTGCTTAAGCACTCTTTTTTGGTGCCATTTTCTAAGCGCTCATGTTGTATCTAGTGTATATTTGATCGAAGCCGATCGCTGATAAATATTTTTAAAGGGACAGAACATGGTTAGGGTTGCAGGAAGTCGCCGGAATCAGGTCACTTCTAACAGGTCAATGTGACGATCCATAGGAGAGGCCCTATGTTCAGCAATGGACTTCCCGTGGCTGAAGAGAGAAAGAGCGAACATAACATGATCCAATTCATTTTCAATAATCGGTAGATCTATCAAGTCCATGTTTTAAGGTTCTCAGTACAGGCTGTGATATATAAGTATAAAAACATTGTCATGACCCAAAAAACGATGATTATTTTATTTATTTATCAAACAGAAGCATCGCTCTCGTCAATGACCTGAGCCCTCAACACAAGATAGGGAGAAGCAAGGATAATTTGCGATTTGCGCCGGGCACAGTCGTCACGCCGCGCACTTTCACCGACAAATCAGCACCTCACACCACATAGCACAACAGTTGTTTACATCCGGGCTTTGTTCTTATTGCTAGATGAAGTATTATCGAACTATTATGGGCCTTATTCATAGACATTTTTAAAACTTATTTTAATTAGCGAATGTTTTGTCCCTTTTGAACGAGTTTTGAATTCTGTTTGAAAGAAGAAGACAAAACATTTAATAAATAAATAACAAATACAGCCACATACATAGTCCTGACCCCACACTAAGATCGAGTTTTGTGTCGTGGGTATCAAAAACTACGAGAGACTTTTCGATCTCACAATGACTCAGACCCGAAACAAATACGTGTGGATCACACAAATATTTATCGCTGTGCGGGAATGGAACCCGTGGCCCTCACGTTTCACAACCGGCGTCTAACTAACTGCGCCACGTAACGGCTGTCTATAAATAATATTTAAAATAGGTTTTAAAACATTCTATGAATAAGGCTGTAATAAGAGTATTAGCATACGACGGCTGTAAGCGATGATAACATTTCGTATTAGGCAGTGGTTTGAACGAATATTGGCAAAGTTTGTGGCATTGATTTTACGGACATTATTATTATTAAAACGATAGATTAGTGTTAAGGTGGCGAAAACAATGTTCTTTCAAAGGCGTATAGATAGCACTTTATTGGACCAGGACATCGGTGATTATATCCATCTAAGAGTAACCGAAAATCCATCGTAATTTTTGATAGCCACAAACTAGAGCACATTTTACTGCGAGAACAAGTCTATCAGTTGTATTTTACTATTTGCATTGCTGTTCTGTTTTAAATATAACATATGTTTTATCTCAAATGTAAAAATGTGGAATTAGATTAATATCATAAACAGTTCTCCGTAATAGTTCTAGTGTCGGGTTTCAAGCACCATAAGGGTCATTAACCAGCGTTTATTAATAATTAATAACACCAGATAAAATTCTGTTAACGGTTCTCTAAAATTATATTAGCATCGGAGTAATTTAAAAAGCTATCAGGACGCCTATGCGTGTTTAAACATAGTTTTTATTGGCTATTAATAGGCCTATTGGCTCGTAGTTTTGAAGGTAGAGGAATTTATTTGATACCACATGGTGTTAGTTGGGAATGAGTTTAGGACAAATTATTATGGATAAATTCTCGAGTCCCACCGTGTTTTTGAAGGAACGAAAGGAGGCAGATCCCGGTTATATCAGTTTGTCTATTACATCCATTAGCTATAGGAAGTCCACTGCTGAACATCTGTAGGTCTCCCCTAATGATTTCCACAGTAACCTGTTGGAGGCAGCCTGCATCCAGCAAAGTCCCGCGACTTTTGTCAGCTCGTCTGACCATCTTGTGTCCCCATCGGCCAACAGTTCTCCGCGGTACTACTACTTGTTTGTCTATTACTGCCATCAAAAACTTGGCTCGCCATCCAGTCAAATTCATTTGTCCGCCCATTTTGACTTCATTGTAATGTTAAAGAAGAACTAAAATCCAATTTCACGTTGATGCGAGAAGAAAAGTGTCTATTCCCCGGCAATTCCTCCCTGTCCAACTATCCCGTTCAATAGGATTTATATTCAAAATTTTCATACAAAATATTTGTTATTAATTTTAAACCTGTCCATATTTCACCACACCGACGTGCATACGAAAATTGCCATACGCGAGAACCAATATCGAGCGTTTTCCAATATACAAATGCGAAACTAAACTGTACATTTATTTAAAAGGTGTATTGCCATGAATCATTTGAGCATACAGAATTTCCGGCTATAGTCCGATTCCCAATAGTGCTGTACCAATAATGGTAACAATTTTCGCAATGAATGCCGGGCGCCGGCTATTCCTTTGTGTTTCACGTCTGGCCTGAAGTTAAGCTGTTTCAGCCGATGTTTGTGTGGAGTTTTTGCTCCGTTCTGCATCCTTTATTACATTTTTACTAAGGAGACTTTGTTGCTCTGTATTGGAATTGTACCGGCTATTCGAATTCGTTTTGGTTAGATAAACAGTGTGTATGTCTCTTGAATAGATGGATAGCGTTTTGCAGTAGCTACAAGTAGACAACGTGAAGGAATATAATTTGTTCTCTTTGTATTCAGATTTTCCGAGATTCAATCTTTAGTTTGTTATTGTTTTAAATGAATCATTAGCTACTATGACTGGTCTGCTGCTTCAATGGTATTATTTATTATCTATGACGATAATTTATGTCTTCGGGTATGGAAATGTTGGACAGTTCCATTATTATCATAAAAGCGAGAATATTTAATTGACTGCCTCGGTGGCGCAGTCGTATCACAGTCTAATTGTAAAGCTCAGAATCCCGGGTCGGACAAAGTGATATTAGATTTTTCTATTAATTATCAGCCGGGAGTCAGGAATTTGTGCCCGTATGGCGATAGGCTCGCCCTCTATCAGATCATGGTACACAAGGCGAAACGTAAGTGTTCTAGTAGCACCTCTGCCGTGCTAGAAGCTGTGAGTTTGATTCTTTGTATTATAAATTCACATTTTGTGTACATCGTTTTTAGTGAAGCCTTTAGACCAAATCTCACATTATTATTTTCATACTTCTGCAGCTAACGTCGATAAATCTAAACTTCGGAATCGAAGCGAAAATAAATAGACAGAATACAAAAACTTTTTTAATTTATTGAGTTGTCGGCGCGCAAAAAAGAATACGATACTTCGGTGTTTTGAAAAGAAGCCTTTGAATTGAAAACTCTACTTACTACAAATTAGTTTTACAAACTGCTTGTTAAGATTCGATTTTAAATCTATATTCGTGTTCTGAAGTCTGCTGTTACTTGTATTGAGTTATTTTTTTTTATTACAGTGAATTGCGAGACGAGCATTTCATTCTGCTAAACAATAAGTGCGTGGTGGCCTGTTGGTAAACGGACCAGACGCGGCTGCCAACATGTTCACGGTGGTTGCGGGTTCAAATCCCAGGGCACACCTCTGACTTTTTGGAGTCATGTGTGTATTGATAGTCAATCACCACGCACTAAAACGGTGAAGGAAAACATCGTGAAGAAACCTGCATACCATAGCGATTTATAAGAATTTATATGGTATCTAATTCCGCCAAACTGCACTAGGCCAGCGTGGTGGACTATATGGCCTAACCATTCTCAATCGTACTGTCGATTGTGGAGTAGGCCCGTGTCCTGCAGTGGGATGTATATGGGCTGAAACAGAAGCGATACGCAGGTGTCGTATCGCTTAGCATCAGGTGCTTAACATTGATAGTAGCAAAACCAAACAACACCACGAATTACAAAGCAATTCTTAGCGTTCCACTACGCTCGCTATCCTGAGTGCAGATGTTAAGTCTAAATATGTCCAGTAGTTACTCAGGCTACAAAGTCCTTCAAAGCGGAGCACAACAGTGCATTTATACTGCTGTTTGGCGGGATGAATAGATATTGCGGTGGTATCTACCCAGGCGGCCTATCACATATGAGATACCTACCTAAAGAAATTCCAGATCTCTAGAGGTTCGTTCAGTTCTGTCCGTTACTAGTCTTTCACGACTCGTAAGTAATATCCGGCTGTCCTTAGTCCTTACTTTGAAAAAAGAAAATATAAAATTATTTCAATGGTTTATAAAAGCTAGGAGTGGTAGTGCTGTTTCAATGATAAGGAAGTAGTTTAGTTTGTATTACTTTGAATTAAGGTATTTGAGGCGTCGATTTTTGCTAGTAAAATATTGGAAAATCCCTGAATAAATTATGGAATAAAATGGATATACAGCATTCAAATTTCATGAAAATAGTCGCTAAAAGGACAAGCCTATAGCTGAATGGACGACCTGGTTAAGGTAGCAGGAATTCGCTGGATGTAGGCCGCATCCAAAAGTTTGATGTGGAGATCCTTGGGAGAGGCCTATGTTTAGTAGTGGACTTCCATTGGCTGAAGAGAGAGAGAGAGAAAGAGTGGTTAAAATAACGCATTTTGATATGCACAATAAATAGGTACAACGGACAATTAATTTGAAGAATACAAAATAACTATTTCTTTAATCGCATTTCCTCTTGATTAATTTACCTATTACACTAGTCACCACTTGAATAATACGAGTACACGTGTCAACATCACAATGTACTAAAAACCACGTAAACGAATCTAATAAAAATTCCACCACGTCTAAGATTAATACTCCAACGCCGTGTCAGCAATTAACCGGAGCTTTGTCTATTACGAGAGAACATTTGTCTAAAACTTATTTAGTCCGTTCCGTAAAGACCGGTAGTTTGTGGAAAGTTAGCGGATCCGGTGTCTGTTGGTAGCTGACCAGTTTTCATATTAACTGGACGTGGCGGTGTAATTTGGATTGTATTGTTTTGGAGTGTGGTTTTCTAGCAGTGTATTGTTGCGAAATAATGGGTGTGACATATATTTTTTTGCAAATTCCCTATCCACAGATTAATGAAAGTATGAGAATGAGAGTGTGCAGATGTATGTAGTCTTGTATATAGGGTATCAGTATTTACGTTGTTTTATACAACACAAATTTCTCTGTCATTAAAAATGCCGAATCCGATATTACCAACTCAATAGTAAACTACATTGAACCCATGTCTGCGACAGACGGCTACAACGAAATCCATACAAATTTTGATTTCGCCTGTATGCAAAAACTCAACAACATTCGTGACAGGGCCAAGTGATTCTGTAACGATAATAGTTTGAACTCTTCCCTCGGTGGATTTGCCAGTAAATTCAGATTTTCCGCCGTGTGTGCGTCGGACGGTCGTTAAGGCTCGTCCCGATAGCCAGACGGTATTTCTACAAATGCTAGCGATATTCGGCGTGGACCCATTTGGCTCCGACGGTTGTAGTTGATGCGTGGCGAGCGGGATATTTATATCGGGTTAGGTCTAGATATTTCTAAAGATCTATATATTTTAAAAGATGATTCTTTTGATGTCAGTTGAGGGTTTTAAATCGTAACACTAATTTTTTATTGCAGTTTTGCGTCGTATCGATTTTAATTCTAAATGAAAGACCAAAGGGATGGCAAAAAAATATTTTATGCAACTTCAATGATGAAAATATAAACGATTCATGTTTTTAAATATGTGCAGCTGTTCTTGCTATCAATTTTCTACATTGATAGTGATCGGTGTAAATATACAACAAAATGGTCTCTCGACGAATACATAAACAAAGCGATATTTGAAACATTGGCGACCTTTACGAAATTTGACCGGCCATAAATTCGATGGTCTCAAATTTAACTGTCCCCAGAACTGAGCGCAATAAAAACAACACTTAATCACATGCAAACAATATCCGTGACAGAGTTTTGTAAAATGTTCCGCCATTATTTAGAGTTTTTAATAGCATACGCGTGGCAAATTATTGAGTGGGTTTTAAGATCACATCACATGTGAGTCAGTGAAAAACAAAATTCTTAATTTTTGCCAATAACCTTATTTTGTGGTATCAGGTTGAAGTATAAGGCCGATCTGGTTCTGGAATCTAGGACCTCGCAGCTCAAATTCTATACATAATGATGATATGCCACCATGACGATGCAATTATAGTATATGTTTGAATAAAATTGTAATTGTATGAATATTAAAACTAAGTTGAAATAACATATTAGCACGCATTGTTTTCTTTTTCCCTTGAGTCTACCCGTAACGGACTATAGTAAATTTAGATGTAATTAATCCTTACACCATGGCATATTTTATTCCTGGCAAAATCTTGGGAATAATATATTGCGCACAAACGAACAACACTACAATTATGAATAATAAATAAGTAACGGTAATGAATATCGGATGCGCGAGGGCATTATAAATCCCAGCTGTGGGCTAATGCATTCAGTAAACACGACTCCGCGTGTAAACCACGACCGAGCTGTTTGAGTTGACACTACTTACTGTTTACGCTTTGTGTTCAGAGCGGGTTGTATACGACGAATATGCACTGACGACGAATATGGTGTGGTCAAGGTAAGTGCGGATTGGTAAATAACCTTTAGTCTTTCTGTTGAGACGATTGTGTTTAATGAAATCCCAATTCAGATAAATTTGTGAACTGTGGTGAAGAATATATGAAAATGTCTGTTTTTCAACCAAAAGACGGACAGATGCAGGGTATTTCAAACAAGTTACTAAAGATATATTTTTGAAAAGGCCGTTTTAAATCACGTTATATCAGAAACTGGAGAGTTTGCGAATTTGAATGTTTTATAAGAACTTTCATACTAGTTTTGTTGCATGCAAAGGCGGTGCGCCGGGCCGCGCCGTGATCTTTATAAATTTTAAAAAGACAGTGGAACATTAATGAATTTCCACTTGTTTTAATTTTTTATGTCAAATCTTGTATTTTTTAGATATCAAATGAAATCTAGAGTTCTAATAAAAAACGGTCTATCATGCACTTCTTACATTTAAAAATTCGTCGTTCACGAACCGGTACTTTCTTATCTGGCTGAACTTGCACGCTAGGTCCAGTGTCAAATGATTAAGGACTCTGAGTGCTTGTAATTAAGTTATTAATCGTTTGGGGCAGTGCAGGGCAGCGGCTTTCTTCCCGAGATGACCCCTAATGAGTTATTGTTCCTGCACATTTTGTAGTTTAATTAATAGAGAGAGGTGTGGGTGGGCTTGTACCGATCCTGACCCCGTATTAACCAATGTTAAGGGGTCTGCGAGTGTTAGCGTGAGATATTAACTTAGTTAATCAAGGCATGGAGGAGCAGGCATAATTTATTAGTAATTGCAGTATGGATGTATAATTGTTTATTAATTTACATGGAAAATATCGTCATAGGTCTGTGCAGTTACAAGTTTGTGGTACAAAACTATATTTCAGTTACTATGACGTTTTATTTATATTGTTTATATTGTATGTGTTTGTGTAGTAATTATTTAGAATATATATTTTTTCTATCCAATGTAGTTATGTTTATGAAGTTTATGTAAAACATATCCAAACCTTATAGGCAAATGTGATAATAAAACATAAATATAAAATATCACATCTACTTACCATTTTTATACTTTCTGTGTGCAAAACTAGGTAACCTTCCAATATACGTGAAACTCAAATATCGACCAAACTGTTTACATTCGTAAGGTCGTAACCGCCGCGTGCCTGCGATCAAATAACACATAACACGATCACCTTTACGCTTTCCGCTAACTAATGGATAACACATGCAGGGACGGACCGTGAATTTGTGGGGTCCTGGACTAATACGACTTGAGGCCCAGTAATTATTTAAAACAATTTTTATTATAATACAAAACTTTTTGCAAAGTAATCTAGGTATACTGTAAAGGAAAAAATAGGACAATAAAACCTGTTATTTATCTTAGTAAAATTTACCCATTTATTCCTAATGACTTAGCGCTGTTTAATGTTCTTAAAATGAACATATTAAAAAGTTAGCTTTGGGGCATTTTGTATCCACGGGGCCTTGGGCTGCAGGTTAAAAAGCCTTTAGGGAGATCCGGCCATGTGGACATGAAACGAAATAGAAGACGCAAGTTTCTTCAAATATGAGAACGAGGGTGGCAGTTTGTTGATATCTACTGCCGAACCACAACAGTGGTTTAATTATGCAATTTTATTTTTATGCAATCTCTTAAGTTTTACTGTGTGTTGAATCAAATCAAATCATTTACTGGTGGTAGGTCTCTCATAAGTAAGGGGCCGTTTGGGTAGGTACCACCGTAATGTCTATTTCTCCCGACAAACAGCAGTGTAAATGCACTGTTATGTTTCGGTTTGTAGGATATTGTAGGCAGAGTAATTACTGGATATATTGAGACTTAACATCTTATGTCTCAGGATACCAAATGTATTGGAAAGGCAAGTACTATTTTGAAATTCTTGGTGTTTGGTTGGCTCGCGTCGCTATTCTTTGATATAAAATATGAAATATCGTTCACTAAGTAAATTCAGCTTCTTTTAGGTAAATGAAGCTACACCTTCTTTTCACATGTATTCAGAGTTCAGACACACACAGCCCGTTTGTTTAGTGTTTACATCTTGTATAGGGAACAATGGCTGAATATTTCGCGTACGTGAGACGTGTCATGTACCACATAGCCATAGATAAGGCTGGCGAGATCACCAAGTGATATCTGATAAATACGCGTTTGTCAAATCAGTACAAGTCACGCACTGTATTATATTTTTATGTTTCTTTTACTTCGGAATATAAGGTATCTTACAGCAACCTATTCCTGCATATAGGAAGTTGTTTTAAATTTGAAGAGGACTATGTGTCCCGGTCCACGCTTTAGAGATGCACGCTAGTCTGTACCGCTTAGCACATGTTATGTACTCTACTTCCTGCAATCTATACGCCTTCTCCGCAGAAAAAGTGCGAAGGTTATTCTTCTCTAAAAACTTGCTCATGCTCAAAACTTATCTACTGCTACAAACAAATTGGCATTAGGAAAAAGAGGCTTCAAATTTAGTCGTTTCAAGAAGGACACAACCTGATTGCATGAGATTCTTCGAATAATGACGTAGTTTTTACGAATTTTGCAGTCATTATTTATTAGCTGAATACTGTATTTAGATTATACTACACTTAGTACAATCAGCACACTTTTCGGGCTAGTTTAGAAAAGTGAATTGTTGGTCAGATTATTCTGTTCATCGAAAGAAACAACGTAGCAAAATCGGCGCCTCACGTGGGTTTTCGCAGTCGGTGTTACTCTCTTGGACAAGTGGGCTCAAAGTCTTTCAACACAATCCATTTTTGTGTATCTGTAAATAAGTAAATAATCAAGAGTTTGATTCACTGGGTTTGAACTGTGTTAGTACGGGTTGACACATTTAGTATTTATTTTATATCACAAGTGAATAACTTCCGTTTAAAGATTGCGAATGCGTCAGTAGATTCTCTTATCGCGAGGAATGTTTCGTTGTACTCGATATGATAGTGAAAGTACGCGAGATTAATTAGTGCATTCTGATTACATCGTATCCTGATATGTGTTAAGGTTACGGTCAATGTTAATCACATTAGTACATATTTAGATTGTTGCTATATTTACGCGATAGTGTTCCTAATCGATTTTATTCTATTATTTATATTAATTATCACATTACGAGTACGAATTATACACAAAAATGTTAATCTAATTTGGAATTTTGCACAAGAATTCGTAATGTAGCTGCACCTATATCATTTGCAAATGTTTTCTCTCAGGATACTGAGCGTAATAGAGTCCTAAGCATTGCTTTGTGATTTATGGTGATGCTTGGTTTTTCAATATGAGCGATGGTAAGAAATGCAATCAGCCGAATGGCATGATCCTCTCGCTATTCATAGCAGTAGAAAAAAGTAAACACAGTGCACCGGTTTACTTGCACATCATATGTACTTTTACCAACACCAAATCCATTTTTATCCTTAATTTTAATGACGCGTTTTGCCCGGTCAGTTCCCGGTTTAACCATATCGGCAAATCCTCCTTTGATCAGACGTGTTCCCCTGGGCAGGAGCCGCTCCTGCCCTTAGAATTTAATCCGGGATCAGGTGCGATCAAAGTTTTGTTTATAATTGATCGAGTGCTTTGAGTAATTTAACTAATGGCCCGTCTTGGGACGCGGTAAGTTTTGTTATTCGGTTCAGTGGTTATTACTTCCTCTATGAATTGTTCATGACAATGTTAGTACGTGGTTGGGTGGAGATTAAATATTCAGTTTAATGTGTTGTGTTTTGATGTAATTTCTGTATTTATAACGGGGTCGCGTGACTATAACCTGAGTAATTTCTCTTTTAGGATATGATGGTTTTTGAACCCAAAGATTCTCCACCTTATTCATCAGTGACAGTTTTAAAACCTTTTACTTAGTTATCGAATGTTTTATCTTTTTCGTTCAAATTGAATTTAAAACTCGTTCGAAAGGGACAAAACATTCGATTATTATAATAGGTTTTAAAACTGTCTATGAATAAGACCGTAAATATTTAATTTGATAGAGACACAGTTCGAGTAATTTATTTTATTGAAACTATTAGAATTTCCTTTAACCTTTTCATACCGATTATAAAATAGACACACATTCAAAATCATTATACAAGCAATTGACAATTAAAGTAGGGTCGTCGTTGTTAACTTTATGGCGAACGATTATGTTGCAAATCAATTGATTGGTCGGATAATCGAACGATTGACGTGGCGAAACACCGCTCTATCACGACAATAACTTTAGGGGGCATATTGACTGAAATGGACAATCAAGGAACCTCCAACATAACTTGACCTCTCTTAGGTTTGTATGCAAGACTGCGATTATTACCGCACTATCGGTTTATTTCTACAGGGAGTTATGACATGCAGACTGCTCCCAAGGCGCCTCTGTGAGATGAGCAGTGAATGTAATAAATGTATGTAGTAATTACCATGTGAGGTTATAGAACTGGCATCAATTGAGTAATGTAGTAACGAGCTTTGGTACTCACGATTGGCTTGTGTTTATTGGTTTTCATCAATTGTGACATTTAAACTTTACATTTGTATGATTGTAAGTGGATAGCTCAGAATTATAAATTACTGTTCGATGTATATCATTATGTTTTTCAGACAATTAAAATAAAAAACACGAATATACAATCGTGATATTTCGAAATGCAAAAGCAAATAGCATCTAGACATTGTATGCGCCGATTATCCGACAAGATTGTCTTAAATTATCAGTTGTAAATTATTACTGGGCTATGAAGCGGAATCGGTGACCGCCCGGGGCCGTGAAAGAGCAAAACAAAAATTAATACCTGTTCAGCCTCATCAGGCGTGTTATTAAAAGTAGAATAATGTATGTGTTTTAATATCAACCTCTGTGGCGCAGTTGATTAAACCCCGGCTCTGAAACGAGAGGCTGTGGGTTTGATTCTTGCACGGAAACAAATGTTTTTATGATTTACAGGTATTTGTTTCAGGCCGGCAATTCTCTCGTCTCGTCTGTCACCCACGACACAAGACTTGATCTTGGTGTGGGAATAGGATTATGTATGTAATTAGTGTGTATATAGATTATAAACTAGTAATTTTGTCAACTTGAGGTTTCATTGAAATCCCGGGTTGGTGATATTGTATTTTTATATTCATTATTAGCCTGGAGCCAGGAATCTGTGTCCGATATGGCGATTTACTTCGCCCCCAAATACATCGTGGGACAGAACACAAGGAGAATCCGTGTCTTGGGTGCACCTCTGCCTACCTCTTCTGAGACAAAGTCGTGACTTTATCTATGTATGTAACTAGTGATATTTATTTGATATAATACCACTATTGTGTATGTGTGTATAAAAGCACAGTGGCGGAGGGCGACTCGCGGTTCAAGTTACACTGGTCTTGTAATTGCGTAGAATTCAAGCATTTCGTCCGCAAATTGCCAGCGCCGCGGGGGACGGCCGCAACATCGGACATTATTGCGATACGCCGCTAAATATCACCATTCAACAGGCGGACAGACACAATACATACTAATTCGTCAGTGGTGTACATTTTATTTAACATGCTAATTTTCCTATTCACGTTACACTCATTTTAAAGAGATTATACCATGATGGCCGCAATGTGCGTATCAACCACATTGATAATGTATCATTTGCTGTGTAGCGTCCAGCATTTTGAATGTTGAGGCCCTAAAATTGGTAATATGGGATTTTTGGTTTGGATACTCGCGGTTTTATATCGGAATTTTATAAATTATTAAGTCGACTGTAGTAAGAAGAAAATACTTTAGTGCTAACTAAAATTCTATGCAGGTTTAAATAACGCATTGAACAAATTAAAATATTACAAATAACTATGAGTACAAAACTACTAGATTAAAGAACTAACCAAAATTTGCTCACTACGAATATTCAGGTTGCAATGGGAGATAAGTAGATTCTATACACACTAAACATAAAAGAAGCAAATATCATTATATGTATCTACACGTGGCGAAACAATTTCCCATATGATGATGCCAATTTCACCGAACCGGCTTAGGAAAATGCCACAAAAAGCCACGGTGGCAATTTCCCCGCATTATTTATCAAACTATTGGTGTATTGAAGTGGAGTCGATGAAAAGATGTTTGAAACAAAAACCCTCCCTTGGAGGAAACTTACGGTTCCACCCTGCGGTTGTCGTTTTCTATTATATTTTCAACGGGGTTGCTCTGTCACATAATATTGGAAGCTTCATAAAAGTTGCAAGTCAATTAGATTGACTTGAACGCTCAAGGCCGTGGTTTCATATTGCGATCCATTTTAATATTTTTATGGTGTTTGAACATTATCCAATGAATTCTTATATTTGCGCGAATACACTGAAATAAAACTACTTTTTACGGATATAAAAACATTTGCGAAAGGTCGCTGGCGTATAATAAATGCGACAAGCCAAAGACAGAGGGAAATGGCGCAAGGAGGCCTATTTCTAACAGTGGATGACTATAAGTTGATGATGATGATGAGGAATTTGAATTTTGTCATTGAACGTTCTCCATTAATTTCCTTTGACATACAATTGCGTTGTAGTTGACTTTTATGTTCCTTTTGGCTTATAAAGATGATAATATTTTACTTTCTAATATGAAGTATTGTGATTTATCAGCATGTTATTACCCCCAGTTATCTATTGGATGCGTTAATGAGTGTGGGAACAGAGTGTAAAGTAGTAACTATTGTTTTTGATTGCTCGCCCGTGAACAATGACATCGTGTTCCTGCTATAGAAATTGTAGGAACATTATTACACTATTCCTGTATCACTATATATTAAAGTACGCAGTTTGTTAACGGGTTTTGGTAATGAGACTTTCCTTTGTAACACTTGCTGTAAATACACTGTAGAGTTCCTTAATATCATTTCATGATTTCATATTATTATATTAGAATTGCGATATAGATTAATTATAGTTTGGATTATATTCTGATGCTAGCTTTAGTTATTACTGTACTTATCTTATAGAGTGAAGTGTAAATAAATTTCTTTAACCAAAATATCGACTTCTGTATTTATCAAAATGTTAATATGGAATTTGTTCTATTATATCAATGCAACATTAATTGGTCGCTCTTGTAAATTAATATTTAGATTGAAGTATATTGGCTAATTTATTTGTCTATAACCAGCACAAGTTGACTTTTAATTGAAAGCCCCGTAAGGCATAGATTTGTTTACCTCGAAAACTAAAACCAGAATTTCAAGAGCAAACGAAGTTTCAACAGCGGTTGTTATGTTTTCATCGTTTCGTTTAGCCGTTCGTATAATTCCTCTTAATAATATTGTTCCCAAAGCTAGTTATACTAAAAGTAAATTCAACGCGATATATAGGTTGTTCCAATTAATAAATCATGCAATTTGCATGAACACGTTGGACTCGTGTACCGCGCTTGTACCGAGATTAGCTTCTGAAATTAGACTTGCACAGTGGGAATACTGGATTAGTATAATCATGTTACCTTTATTAATTCACGAGACGTGTGTGCAGTTGTCGCACAATGCATTATTGGGATCGAGGGAGACGCTCTTGTTATGTGTAATTAATATGATGATGTTTTGACAAGCTGTGAATGTATTGTTGATTTATTGATTTGATTTAAAGTTTTTTGCTCTTTTTCGTAGTGAGCATTAATAATATTAGAAATTGTGTGTGTGGTAAAGTATACTACATATATACATCAGCCTGCGCTATCCCACTGTAGGACAAAAGCCTCTGCCCACTTTCTATTCCTCCCGGCTCAGGTCTAGATTGGACAGGCGCAGTGGGTTAAATATCCAATTCTTTACTCTCACAAATCATGACAAGTAAACTAAAGAATACTATATAAATGAATATAAGCTCACATAAAGATAATTAAGTACGCTTATGAACGCTGTATCTACACTTTACTCCATACACTTTTTCTATTTTCTAATTCGAAAACAGCCTGTTACGGCATTAAATCTCAAAAAACAGCAAATTCCCGCGTTCATTTAGTGCGTAATATGTAGAGCAGACTGCCCGAGTGCGACCGATAGCTGACGTATCAGGAAAGGTGCTCGGAACAATCAATAATACGGCCAACACGCATGATCTCCCCCTTCTCGATATCCTTCACAATTGCAACTCTATTGTATACAAGTCGAGGTGTCTACGTAAATTGGACGCTAGCTCCACTTCTCACACGTCACTCGCTATAATCCGGTCAATAACATAAATTTCTTGGAGGCACACTTCTTTATTGGATTTGTCGTTCCGTCGAGCCGTTGAACCTTCCTCATAAGCCGGACCGGTAAGGTACTATCGAAAATAAAATTTGTGGAAAACCAGAGAAAATCCGTTACCGAAATTGCGACGACAAATACCTTGGAAAGGTAAAAGGTATGGGTCTTGCTATGGCTTTTCTGTTTGAGCTTTGGATACACCTGTTCTTATTGAAGGTCTATTTTCCTTTTGGTTTTATTGTTCGGTATTTCGTTTAGTACAAGAGACATTTTTGTTCTCAACATTGTTCTTGGAAATGACAATGACATTTAGAAGATGCGTGAAAATCATCATAAAACTTGAGTTACAATTTTTAATTATAAGCGCATAAAATACTGCTCATGAATATTGCGCGTCTCTCTCCCAAGTCACAACAATTATGCCGGCCAAAACATCCAGACAAATCGCCGCGATGCCTCGTTGAAATATCACTACACATATCTCCGGTACTAATGTACAGCACCTTTTTAGCTGTGAGCGTTTTGTCTAGACGAATGTTGTGCGTTTTGTATCTGTCAGACCGTTGGGGCAGGTATGCACTCGGGACCGGCGCGGGGAGGCAAACTAAATCTCATTTTGAACGGGAAGTCGCAAGTATGCAGTCGTGACATGCAAATTCTAATTTTGAAGTTAATGTATGAAGTTTGGGATAATTTCGTTTTGTGAATAGAAGCAATGAGTATTTTAGTGTTTATTTAGTTTATTTGAGCGTTGTAGCCAGGGAATATGTAAACAAAGTAATTACATAAAGCAATGTTTTTAAAGGACAATGTAGAGATAGCGTTGTTTTGTATGAAACTACGATTGAATTTTGCTGTTCATTGATCTGCCAGCGCTTTAGATTCTACAGCAAGACGTTACTAATTTCGATGTTATCAAAGCATCATTCCGTCTTTCACAATCGGGTGGTCCAACGTCTTAATTACGTATCTGTCGGGAAACTTTGTAAGAACTTAGTATGAAACCGAGCGGAGACTTGCAATGCCTTTGAGAAGAAACTTTGCAGACCAGTATGACAAATTTCCAATTAAACGGACCCCCCTCCCCTTAACCCCCCCTGCGTTTTTTTGTCCCATCGAGACGTTCCGGTGTGGTCCAATTAAGTTAAGTAGCTGCACGTAAAATACATGATAATTATAAATGGAGGTTCTGTTTGTTGCAAGGACGTATCGAGACGAACGATTATGTCGATGAGACAATAATTGACTTTTATATTTTGATAGTTTAATTATAGTTATTTGTTGACGCAACTCGATTGTGTTGAAAGGAGATAATTTTTTCACTGTCCTTGTTTTTGATGCGGTTGTTTTATAGTTCTTGTGTTGTTTTTATATATATTGCTACACAATTTTATGCGTGTTTTCTTGAAATGAAATGAAAATATTTATTGAATCCATAAAATGTCAATTATTATTCAGATTCAGTTACTCTTTTCCACTACCAACTGGTTCACAAGACTGTTTTCGCCAAGAAGGGGCAAGAAACTCTAGCGTTTAGCAGCAGAGGTGCTCTGCCAACCCATTCTGGGAAGAAGCCATGAGTTTATGTAAATATAACTTAAATAAAAGATAAATCTGTTTTAAATAATACGGAAATAAATTCAGGCTTACTTTTGAACAAAGCAAGGTTGCTTTGTGCAATGCTCTCATAGTCCTATGCCTTTCTCCCCGTATATATCTTTGGACTTTGGTGCATTTACGTAAACTATCCGATGACGTAATCGCCCTGTCCGTCTTGTATCAATCTGTTCACTTTCATTATGTGATTTATTAAAGTAATCACTGTATTCATGACTCTGTGCTTGATTATCAATATTTAATTTTCATTATAATTACGTAATTGTTCGATATTTTTGGACGATCAAGTGTTCCACTTGGTAAGTGCAGTACTGACACAGTTATGCCTCCCAGTTCGCAATTTTGGACTGGGTATTCGCGGAACGTGACTTATACAGGGTGATATTGACACATGGTACTTAATTTAACCCACATGTTTCTCATTACCCTAAGTGGAATTGGACATAATTTGAAAAAAATATGAGAGTATTTTTTTTTCAAAAATCGTGACTTTATTTCACGACTTTTGGGTATCCCAAACTCGTATAAATACGAGTATTTTTACTGCTTAGCTCCACTTCAGTTCGGTTCGGGAACTTACCTGAGTCGTAAAAAGACTCGGTATCTATAGGGGTTGATCCAATGCCTAGAAACCTAAAATCGAGATTTTTAACAAAACTATATAACAGTTTTTGATCAAACTTGGTAGAATGTTACCTAGGTGGTTAGGAACATGTGGTTTAAATTAAATACCTTATGTCAATATCTGGAATATAAATAATGAATAATTAAGAATACTCCGAGTCCCTAATATGGCTAGAATATGTAATAAATGCATATTCAAGTTAAGAGAGCGTAGTTTTGGATTAACTATCGTAAAAAAAAGGTATTTAGTGCAGTATATTTTGCTATCAATGTGTTATTTGCTATTAAGTAAATATACAGATAAAAAATCGTACAATTCGTGTATTAATGACTCGAATTCATCATTAAAAACATCTGCCTTATTATTTTCAGCAATTAGTACAACCGTACATCACAAGATGGCGCTGTTAAACTGCCGTTGAATGTTGATTTATAAACTCGCTCGCGGAATGACATTTGTACGTTTGCGAGCACAATAAATTCAGCGGCGCTCTTCATCATCATTTAATGAAGCAGATTTTAATTATGTACATACATCAATGTGCATATTTACAGTACAGTTGTGGCCTGCATCAACCTTCCTTGTAAGGACAATCGACATTTTTCTTCCCCAGGTGAAAGTCATTTTGCCCTAATGTAAGAGCGAATATCAGCGGCAATTTTTCAAGATTTCGATAAGTTACGTATTAATGGCGAAAGCTTTATATGTCCGTATCTATAGTGGCGATCTAATGATTTAACAATGTGAGAAATTGTGTTTTTACAGTTGAAAAGTTCAACGGTAAAGTTCATAAAGTTACTGGTTGTGTTTTTATTTCCGCAATCGAAGCGAAGAAAGCGATCACTTCGATATATCACGTTATTTTATAATTGTATGCCGACATTAGCTTCTTTATTATTGATCTTCGTTCAACTTTTAACTGAGATTATTGAAACTATTATCTTACGACTAACTGCCTGTTTAATTATTACGAGAAATAATTCAAGCAGATGTATTAATTATATGGTTAATTGAATGATTTCCAGATGCAACCCTCACATGTCTTCTCATACAAGGGAAATTATCTTAGGCAAAAATCGCACCCAAAACCTACACATCAAAAGTACACCTTTACTAGACCACTACACCAAAATAAATAATAAATACATTCGACAGTGACATACATAGTCCACATTAAGTTCAATTAAGTCTTGTGTTGTGGGTAACAGAAACTAGGAAAGACGTTTCGGTCTAACAAACACACATACCCGAGACAAATACTTGTGGGTCTTACAAACATTTCTCTCGGTACGGTGATCGAACCAGCGGCCTCTTGTCCCACAGTCGGCGTTTAACCAAATTTTAAAATGAGCATCAGGATACGCGAAAACATAAATATTTGATGATATGCCGAAATGTTAAAATTATTACCATATATAGACTCTATTTTCTGCCAATACCGCAGAAACAACGTGGTGAACGTTGCATATTTATTAATGAAACCGTATTGATTCACCAAGCCGAAGTTCAGGAAAAAACTTCACTGGCTCCAAGCCAGCCCGAACCTTAGAAAAGCGAATGTCGAGCCAAGTCTCGGCTATTCATATTATTCTTTCATTTATTATTCACTACATTTTAAATCAAAGCGAAGCAATTAACACGGCATGTATTTTTAAAATTTCGCTAGTGTAATTGCATATCTGAGATATCGGTACAAGGATTTTATGGTAGGTATGTGAAGTCTAGGCCAGTGTGTTGGATTAGGCTTGAATCGTCAAGGAGGTCCGTGTTACTAAGCCTGGAATATCAGATGTTGGAAAGATGCATAACTGCCTTGTACACAGCCTCCGTGGCGCAGACTTTTAGACACCGCCTGTGAAATGAGAGGCCGCGAGTTCGATTCCCGCACCGAGATAAATGTTTGTGCGACCCACACATATTTCTTTGGGGTCTAGTTTCTCTTTGTGAGACCGAAGAGCCTCTCGTAGTTCCTGATACCCACGACACAAGACTCGATCTTAGTGTGTGTCAAATACGAGTACATAGTTCTGACCCCACACTACTACTGTTGGCTGCTATTTATGTTTTATTGTATTTTGCTGGTATCTAATTATTATGTCAGGGTATCGAAAATCGAACACTCGGTATGTTGAAGAAACGTGTATGTAACCATTATGTGTCGAATGCCAAGAGATAATCTACTTTCAGTCACTTCTGTCGCAGTGTAAAGAATGACGTCATACTTTCTATTGACCTTGTGCAAACTCAAATGCGTAGACATAACGAAGTTCTAGGCCACAGAGCATGTCATGACGTACACGAGGTTTCCTTTAAATTCCACCGCCCATTGTGGTCGCTCGTGTATTGTCTAACCCTTATTTGTGACGTCATAACCCTCCACTATTGTACGGTCTAATTAAACCCTCTTTAATACACCGGGTGCGTATCCGTTGATTGGATTTTAAGGTGTTCGGGGGTGCTTTCGATTGAAATTGAATAGGCCGATCTGGGTATTAAATGGGTGTGTTTCAGTGAAAGAGGTTTTCGGGGTAATTAAGGCCCGTCCTGTGTCTTTTAACTTGGTAAAAAAGGGTTACCTTACGCTTTTCATATTTCTTGACGAGGGTTGAAATATTATAATATCACGGTGGATTTGGTGTTGGGTTTGTCGCTTTTTTAATGAACGTGTTTTTAAGCTGTTTTCTTTATTATTTTAATTTCGGGTGTCTGGTTACCAATTATTCGGTTTTAAGTGAAGAGATCGCAGCTCAGTTAGTGCAACGCTTTATTTTTTTATCAGTGGGTTCGAAAGGCGGTGAAAAACCGTCAATGGCATTTTCCTTCGGAAAGCATGTTAAATCGTTGATCCCCATAAGAGGCGTAAAAAATCTGTTGTAGGGCTCTCAAATTCTGATATTGAATAATTGATTGACAACGTAGTAACATTTCGTCAATGCAACGAATTTTGTTGGGCCGTTATTGTAGAATAAGCTTCAACATTTTTGATGATTTATATGAATGATCGAAGAGGTTCTAGATTAGTAGTGACTTGACATGAAGTTAACTTCGATGGTATGAGATAGTTGGAGACTCGATCACTTCAAAAGTTCTCGGGTGGACTAGTGTCTGATCAAGTCGCGATAATATGCCATCAAGTAATGAAAAAACATGCGAGTCATATACACTGCTTATTTTTTAGTTGAACAGATTAACAGTGTAAGTAGGGTAATGTATGCCGTCTTATGAGTTATGCTTTAAGGTCATGTGATAAGAAATGAGGATAATGGTTTGTTGGTTTTTCCAGAGTAAGTACCAATAATTTTAAAAGCCCATACAGCTACATTACAATATTTTTTTGCCATTATATTATTCTTCAGCTACAAGAATTCAACTATTCAACAAAAAATTCCCAAAGTAACCGGTTGGAAGCGTCCTGTTTCATACATTTTGTATACAATTCGTTCTGTATAAAATGCAAAACTTGGGTTTAATGCATCGTAAATTACGAGGTTATTAAGTTACAGCGGCACCGCAACTTGGCTAACACACTGGCGTTTTCCGCACAGCTACACTCAATTTGCGCGGCACTAACATTCAGAAGCGGCCAAAAACCGCAAATTTCAATACGGAACCGTCGAACGGCTAAATGATGTAGACGTCTCAGAGGGGTCGTCGCCCCCAGCAGGGTTGCCAACTGGAAAAATTATAAAAAATATCGGGAGTAATTTTGAATTCTTGGAACTTAACTGTTGAATTGGGTAACATAAACAGCGTTGGAAAACATTAACGGTCTTATTAGTAGATAGTTTTAAAACCTACTTTAGTTATCGAATGCTTTGTCTTATCGCTCAGACTGAATTCAAAAGTCGCTCGAAAGGGACAAAATATTCGGTAGCTAAAATATGTTTTAACACTTTCTATGAATAAAGCCGTAAAGATTATTAATTAGCCGTTAAAATAAAGCATAAAAAAACTCACAGAGAACCACACAAGTGTGTCGCGTTCTAAGATCATACAGTATATATCGTAATTGTGTCAACCACCAAGATAATTATCTTCCACCGATCCATACTGTGCTCTGTACTGCATTTTCCAAGAAGTGTTGATACTTCGTATTTCCTGATTAATGGCATAGTCACATAAACTCACGCCTTTTCCCAAAGGATAGGCAGATGTGCAACCAGAACACCCACGTTTTGCCTTGGATTTTCCCTCCCACGATGTGATAGTGGGTAAGCCTACCGCCATATCAGCCATACATTCCTGACTCTAGGCTGACAATGAACTGAAAAGTCCAACATCACTTTGCCCGAACCGGGATTTGAACCCGAGACTTCAGCTTTGCAGTCATACCCTTTTGCAACTGCGCCACCGAGGCAGTATTTTAATGACAATTGTAGTTTAAATGGAAAATTTTGACGAGTTAATCCTAAACTATCTTTCCGTTTTTATAAATGTTGAATAGTTAGTTTGTCGCCCGTACGTCACTTAAGGTGGCCACTGAAAATCAGCGCTGTATTGTGGTTTGCACGACATCATAACATTAAGCTGAGGGGCCACCTACCGGTCACAGTGGCGGCCGGCCATTTTTCATTAATAAGTTGTAGGTATATCTTTATATTAATTTATGTTGCATATACGTTGCGTCTGCGACAAATAAATAGTTTTTCTTTCTCTCTTTCTAAACCTCGCAACTTAGGCTAAGAGCTTGGGCAAGGAGCTCATCTTCAAAACTACAACACGACAACCCTGTCACATAGCACGTATGTCCCACAAATATGATGAATGGAGCAAGCAAGCCCGGCATCCCTTTTACTGCATATTGATTACTGAATAATGAAGGAGTTCGCTAATTAAGCTCTACGTAAATAATGCAAGCCATTGTATAATGGCTTGTGAATTTGTTATTTAGGGGGGTCTTGCTTTATGATAGATAAAGTTTTGTCTACAATTATTCAAGGGGTAAATTGTGTGTGAAAATTTGAAGAGGTTTGTATTGTCTTAGAAAATTGATGTAATTGGAGATAACACGAATCGTTATCAATTTAAATAATTTTCATTCATTAAGCTTTACATTAGCACGTTTTTTATTGCATTGAATGGCAAGGCATGCCTTTCGCCTGATGGTAAGCGATACAACCGCTTATTAACAGTAGCAGAACCAAACACGACCTTAAATTACAAAGCAATGCTTGGCATTCCACTGCGCTCACCATCTTGAGACACAAGATGTTAAGTCTCAATATGTCCAGTAGTTATTCTGACTATAATGCCCTTCAATCCGAAACACAACACACAGTTTTGGTACCCTCCTTGGCGGCCTCTCACTTATAAGATACCTACCACCAGTAAAACACACACAAGTAAAACTAAGGGAGTATTTAAATATTGCATAATCCATCCACTCTGCATATCAATCAAAATCAAAATAATATCTAGGCACGAACCTCAGCATGAACTCTGTGTCACATTATAAAATTGCCAGCGTTCAAGTTACGCGGGGATCTTAATTATTACTCAGTGCCCAGTGGTACTTCTGATGACCGATCTATTATCGACCTGCTCCGGTCACGTACAGCATGAACATGGATAAATAAGTACACCCAACAGTCACATACATAGTCCTGATCCCGCCAAGATCCCTCAAGATCAATTAAATCTTGTGTCGTGGGTATCAGAAACTATTAGAGACTATTCGGCCTCACAAACGCCCAGACCAGGCACAAATACTTGTGGGCCTCATAAACATTTGTCTCGGTGCGGGGTAAAACATTACACTTCACAATATTATATGAAAACAAATATAAAAAATAATGCGGCAAGAAAAAACGAGTGACATATCTGCGTGAACACCAAGTTTTTTCCGTAAGTAATTCGTATTTACATGTTAGCACAATATCTCAGCGGGTGAAGTCCTGCGTCAAACGGTCATCGATTTCTCCCTTTCTGGCTTCACTCCAATCTCTTTTCCGTTGCGTAATAGATTTGCGAGCTTCTAGTTCGTATTGCGTAATATAAAAAATAACTATACCATGATATATGCCCTAGTCAGGGCTGTTATGTATCGCCATCACTTTTGTTGAGAAAACATCGTAATGTTATGTAAATGGAATGTGTATCATTAATCGCGGGTTGGCGAAGTAGTACTAAATTCTTGCCAAAATAATACTTCAAGTTAACATTGATTTGTATTACTTATTGTAGAGTATAAAAATTGGAATATGGAAAAGAAATCCTTTAGTCGCACGCATACTTCTGAATAAGTAGGATACGTGCTGTGTAAACTTCTTGGTCGCAATAAACTGGTAATATCGGTTTAAGTTATTTTTTTAATTCATCCGCTTCTGCTTGTGACGTGTAAAAATGAAAATCGAAATAAGGCACATTTGCTACCAGTAATCATATCATTGTTGGTACCCTAACCTTTATTTCTTTTATCATCTGTACTTATAGTGTCAGTAACAATTGAATCTTTCTTCTCCTAACCGGTCGTCTGTAAGGGATCGCTTAAAGCAATAAGACCGCCGATTATGTCGATGATAATTTTATGTCCGTTTTAGTTATTTTCCTTTTTTTGTAAATTCTTGTGTGGTGTAATTAAGAGTTATTATTATTATAAAAGCACTTCATCTATACACAATTATTACGCGCATCTACAAAACAAATAATCTGGAGAAAAGCCTCAGAAAAGCTAATTCCGCGTTGCTTTACACCCAATAAAAACGCAGATAAATGAAGGTGAGGCGGCTAATAAAAACATACGATTTATTCCATTGAACTTGGCGGCAACGAAACATCGAGAACTTTCCAGAAGTGCGGTCAAATCATGAGTCCCTCGGGGACGCAGTTTCGGCAAGTTTCGGCCTTACGTTACCCCGCCCTTCATTTGGCCGAAGGTGTGAGTGTGATTTTTCCCGAATTTGCAAGATGTGTTTTGTAGGCAATGTTTTTCTGTGACTTGTTGGGGTTGAGTTTTGGTTTTTCGATCGAGTGAATGTTTTGTTTTAATTTAATGAATAAAATTCAATGATTTATTTTTAATCGATTGTGAATTTAAATTTTTATATATTGTTGCTGTTATTTTTTTATGTTACTCACATTTTTATTGTGAGGGATAGAAAACCGATCACTACATAGTATAAAACAAAGTAGCTTTCTCTGTCCCTATGTCCCTTTGTATGCTTAAATCTTTAAAACTACGCAACGGGTTTTGATGCGGTTTTCTTTAATAGATAGAGTAATTCAAGAGGAAGGTTTAGTATGTGTATAATACATATATATTATTGTGGAGAAATCTACCTGCACCCGGGCGAAGCTGGGTCGGGCCGCTAGTTAATAATAAAAAGAGAAGCAATTCGATCGTATTTACATTTGAATTGTATAGACTCAAATAAAACTTGGATATTGCTTTCTTTATTTCAATTACACCACTTGTAACAAACTTTAAAATCCTTTCCAACTTTTAAACGTTAAATACATTTTAAGAAAATTTCAAAGCAGCGATATTATTTGTATTACGAAGTAATTCTAAGCGCTTTTAAACTGTAGCACCACACGATACCAAACTTATGTCGAGTTTGTAACTTTGAAAACGTAATAAATCCCTCCTAATGTTTGGGAATTGTTCTTTTAAATGCACTTGTGTTGATTAAATTCACTTGGTAATTTAATTTCACTCTTGCTAATGATTTAGTAATAACAACTTTGGGCAAAATTCGCACAGCTGATGTTTTTACTTATTACATTTTGTGTTTTATGAAACAATGGAAATAAGCAGCTTTATATATTAATACTAAGTATAGATTAGTAAGTAATTCGTAAATTAATTGTTAAAGTCTTGTATGTCTTGAGGAAATACCAGAAAATCTTTCAAGTTGGCATTTAATTTAACCTTTACTCGTTGCATCAAATAATTCATCTTATATCAACCTATAATTGAATATAGTGCATTTGCAAGTACAAATCCGATATGTCTTGTAAACGTTCTCCGTTCCGCCGTGAGATCAATTTGTCTAGTCGCATTCAAGGCTTGATGCAACGCTCAGTGTAATTGTTGTGACATCCAATTATACCCGCAATCAAGTGCCAGGGTTGTGTTGGCGTGCGATCTGAAAGGGTAATACTGTGCTACATAGTAAGTGACTTTATATTCACTAGAGTAGATAAAATATATAGATCCTATGTACACCCAACAGTCACATACATATTGCTGACCCCACACTGAATAACATGTAATTAGGCCAACGTTATATATAGTATAAAAGCTGAATTTCATATATAATGTTATCAAGCCAACTGTCAAAAGGTAACCAGGCATTTTTGATGGTTATTAGATTAATACAAAAATAAATTTAAAATAATTCGAATTGAAAATTCGGAGGTTCCACTTCCGTCTTCAAACCAGCGCATCTAGACTTAAGTCAGTAGAGTTTACCACTAGAATCTAGTGGCAAATTCAAAGCTTCCAACGCGGTAGTCCTCAAAAGTCGTAGCCGGTAAGCACTAAACAGTATATACTATAGAGTCCTAGTCCTTTCTATAGACATTCTTATGTCTATAGAAAGGATTCATTGACCATTGTTCAATCTTATTACCGAATACCTGTCTATATAAATGACCAGCGGTCCGGCCCGGCTTCGCCCAGGTGCAGATGCACTTTTCAAAATGGCGGCCAAAATGTCCAATTCTATAAATTTAGAATCGACCAATCGGCAATCACCAATTAATTCCTCAGTTCGAACCAGTAGTTCCTGAGATTACAACTCTTCAGCTATATATATAATATACTAGTGTATAATATCTACTAGAATACTGATCTCGTTCTCTTTACCCAGTACTATAAAGCTCCGTCGTAACACGCAATAACGTGTGAGGTGCTTCCCAAAAAATACCTGATGGTAAGTAATCACCTTACTCATGAACGCCGTTTTTGGAAGTTTGTTGGCTTTATATACTCTAAATGTGAACGAAACCATACCGCGATCTAATTCGATCGTGGCGCCATCTCTTGACGAGTATATAATTTAATCTTTAGTATGTATTATAATACTTGTGAGGAAAATTGACTGGTGGAATTGGAGTAGACCTTTTTAAAAATAATTGTATTCAAAAAGGTTTAATAAATGGGCTAAATGTGACATTCCCGTTCAATCTATATTAATATATAAAGCTGAAGAGTTTCTTTGTTTGTTATCTATAATCTCAGGAACCACTGGTTCGAATTGAAAAAATATTTTTGTGATGGATAGTTCATTTATCGAGGAATGCTATAGGCTATATATGAGCACGCTATAGCTTATAGGAGGGAAAGTCGTGAAAAATCTAAGAAATACGAGGAAATGGTATTCGTTTTTGTGGTTCGATTGGTCGATATTCTAAATTGCCAGTCAGAATTGAACATTTTGGCCGCCATTTTGAAAAGTGTATCTGCTCCCGGGCGGAGCTGAGCCGGACCGCTAGTTAGTAATAAAATAATTTCATAAACTTCACAGCAATGTTAATTACATGAATATACATGAATGTAAATAGGCCTGAGTATTTGCTAGCAGAGATTTGACCAAATTACTGTGGAATCAAGGAATTTCAGGGTATTTGTATGTACAAAATGCACGCCATGGCGAATGTATGAGTGCTGTAAAATTATTCCTATTGAGAGAAACGCGCAGACTGTATTGTCTGCCGGATGTCCTCCTTGTTTGTGCTTTCTATATTGTCTTTAGATTAGTATGGAAATGTATTTTATATTGGTTATATTTGGAGGTGAAATGCCTGCATTACAGGTTTGGTGTCATGGCTAAGCTTTCTACGATAAGCTCGGTTGTGTCTGGTGTCATTGTTTTCGTTTGACGCAAAACTATATGGTACAAGATTCGAGCTCCTTGCAGTTTGTAGCCAAATGTGTTGTTAAAAATATTGCAACAATATATTTAATTTACAGGCATATTTTTATTTCTTCTTAGCCTTCTTGGCGCAGAATGTTTGTGGAGTTAAGTCTTGCATAGGTCTTTTATGTCATTGAAATTGCGAAACGCCTCAGCAAAACTGTCACTTGAAATCAGTTTTATGTAAAATCACTATCAGTCTAATATAAGTAAGTACATAATACTTACTACTTACATACTTTAGCTCCATCATTTAAATATATGCGCACCATACAAAATGTCATCATTACTCATTATAATTTAATGCCGATAATTAAAGTTCCTGATACAAAAAATCCTAATTTACTAAAGTCAATGTTAATTGAAAAATATATCATCTATATCGTAATGGGCCGTTTGGTTAGACAGTGGGCGAAGTTAAATATAAGTTCAGTGAGCGTGATTCGTAAGCATAATTCAAGTTTGTTATAACTCATTGGTTTACGCTATAATTCGAAACTTCGCCTTTGGACACGGTGCACGGGAAGCCAGTGTCTTATCCATTAATCTACTGCGGTTCGTTTGGCCGGTTTGCATTTACAAAATATGTGTTACGTCACGCGAGTTTGATGTTTTTTTAAAGTATAGAAATGTAGGCAAAACGTTAAGCTAGCAAAATGGAGATACAGCTAGCACAAGGCAATAGTGTTGCCATGTTTGACTCAAATAACGCTTAGTTGCAAAGTATGCGGTTTTGAATTCAAAGTCGGGCAATGTTAGATGAATAAATAACTCAGCAAAACAAAAACGGTCTCTTTTATTATGCTATTCATTCAAGCTTTTGTATCACGTAATCAACCCTAATCGGAGCCTAGAAATTCATTCGTTATTGTTTTATTGAAATCCTCTATATCTTCAGCCACAGGAAGTCCACTATTAAAATTAGGCCTCCCATAAGGATCTCCACATGGACCTGTTGGTAGCGGCCTGCATCCAGCGACTTCCTGTAACCTTACCCAGTTCATCTGTCCACCTTGTAGGCGGGCGTTCGACACTTTTCTTGCCGGAACATGGCCACCATTCCAGAACCTTTCGGCCTCAACGGCTATCAGTTCTTCGCGCTTTGCACTGCCACTTCAACTTGCTAATTTTTTGGGTTATTCGGTAACTTTTGTTCTCCTACCGATCTCCCCATTTCTGATTCGATCCCGTAGGGAAATTCCGAGCATAGCCCTCCATAGCGCGTTGAGTAACATTGAGCCTTCTTATGAAGCCTCTAGTGAGAGGCCACGTTTCGGTGCTCTATGTCATCACTGGAATTCAAGATTTTCGTCTTTAGGTACTGAGAAATATTTGACGAGAAGACATGATGTACTTTCCCGAACGCTGCTCATCATGCTAGTTGGATTCAACGGTTTAAGTCTATCGAAGTTGGACCTGTCTAACCGGACTACTTGTCCCAAATAGATAGATTAGTTCTCACAACCATTTTATTACCTCCTCGTCACGCCTCCATTTCGCAAAAAAAAACAAACGCAAACTTTATATTTTTATAAATTTGTATACGCTCACACTATACACAAGTAGGATTCTCAATGTCCCAAAAGCGTTCTCGTCGCGGCGTCGCGTTTCAAGTGGATCTTGGTTTTTAATTTTCAAGAGCCATTCTAAAGCCTTGAGCAAGTCCCTCGGGGACTCAAGTTGGTGGTTACTGAGACTCTCAAAGGAGAGATTTTGTCATAAAATATTACAGAAATGTATCAAAGGTGCGTCTGTTGCTACACGCTTTTGGATGTTGATGGTGAATTTTTGGTTATTTATTTTTGGGTTGTTTGTTTTAAAAAACCCTGCATGGAAGGTCTGTTATAGTGGATGTATTCGTAATTATACGTGTGTCGTGTAGTAAATGTTAAAGTATCTGGTTCGATTGTATTACCGTGCAATTCAATTTGTTGTTTTAAATTTATTTCAAACACGTTTTGCTCGGGGATAGAATTAACTCGCTCAGTATGTATTTTGATGTGATTGAATGGCTGTTCAATGTTATTTGCCACTCATGAAAATCAACTGTATAGGGACTGTATAAAGAAAGAAAGATCTGTCCGGTCACCAACTAATAGACACCATAATAATTACCATAAATACTAGTTGTGCAAAGCTGTGGTCTGATAGGGCAAAGTGATATCGAATTTTTCTATTCAATATCAGCCCAGAGTCAGGGTTTTTGGACTTTATATGGGGATACTCTCGCCATCTATCGCATGGTAGGATGGAACACAGAAGGCGAAATGTGGGTGTCCTGGTTGCACCTTTGCCTACCCCTTTTGGTAAAAAGCCGTGAGTATGAATGATGTAAGAGTATCAGTTCACTGCAATATTACAGCACTCATACTTATTGAGAGATGAAGATGTCCTTGTCTTTATCCTTTATGTGTTAAACAATGTGATAGGATTAATTGAGCCACAGTTTAAGATGTTTGGTCGATGCTAACGTGTTAAGTGGGCACTTAATGGCGGGGTAATAATATATTTTTATTTTGTTCACAGGTAATAAAGTTTACATTATCAACGGAATACTTAAAGCCGACGGTGAGATGTGTCAGTGAGACGTCATAATTTCTCTCCGTATCTGAAGCATTCAGGTTTGATCTTGTCCTGTTTTCAATACTTTCGATAATTTAATTGTCAGTTTATATTATTTGGGTCATGCCTGGAATGGAGAATTGAAATGTATTCAAGGAAGGATAATTATTGTAGATTGCCTCACATTGTGACGTCATAATGAATAGTATAAATCGGTGTCAATATCGTAGCATACATCGTTTGGGAAGCGTTAAATCTTAGTTCTTAGTCAGTCATGTTAAGTAGGTAGGCTGTTAACGACGCGACACTAGAAAGAAAGAAAGACAGAAAGAAAGAAATTATATTAAGTAATGTTGCCTAACTTTTGAAAAAAGCCAACGTCTGTCATTAATCCATAACATTGTTTAAGAATGTTGTTTATCTTTGGTTCATTTGTTAATTTCTGTTATTTGACGATGGACGTGAGTAAACATATTAAACATTTAATAATAACAAGTAGCAACAAAAGTAATAGATATTTAACATTGTCGTGCTGTAAAATGTTGCTTAACAAAAAATAATATAAACAGTGGTGCATGCACGATTACGCATACAAATCCTGTATTTGATCCTAATTGACGCAATTTCATAAACTTTCTTTTGTAACGAAACTATCATAAATATAAATACTGTTCGATATTTTTATTTAATGTCCACCAATATGTTGAATTTGTTGGAAGAGCATATTTGAGCGAAGAACGTTGAATATTGTGTGTGCAATAAGCAAACTGTATTCTTATGTAAGTAACTGTAGTCTTGTTTGAGAATAAATTTCTTTATACCTAAACCTATCAATAATGTGGCACTTCTTGTAGTAACGTATTTGTTCTACATGCTCATAAATTATGTTATTACATTCTGTTACGACAGTATGAAGCCCTAATATTTGATACTAAGGATGATGGATCTCTCGTGTGCTGCGTCTGTGTACATCGCACGCTAATTCATTTTGCATTTTGCTTCATTGTATGCAAATTACTTGCTAACGAGATGGCTTCATGTCTTTAATGGATGAAAGGATTCTGATAGGTGTGTTGCTGAGTTAATTACTGTCCTCTCATTGGATTTAAGGTTGTAACAGGACGAAAAGGGCAACTTTTGTGCCTGTGTACTCATAATAAATAAAAAGACCAGTTACATACGTAGTCCTCACTCCACACTTAGATTGAGTTTGTGTCGTTTGTATCAGGAACTACTAGACACTTTTAGGTCTCACAAACACCCAGACCCGAAACAAATATCTGTGGATCACACAAAATTTGTCTTTGTGCGGGGATCGAACCCGTCGGGCCCTCGTTTCACAGCCAGCTGTTATAATAATTTATATTGTAGAAATATATCACATCATTAAACGGAATGGTAGAAAACATATATCTAGTATGCGCAAATAAATGATAATACATAAGTCTTTCTAAAATACCCCTATTGCAATATTGTTCATTACTGTTACCTACTGTTACAAAAAGTGTATAAAATCTAGGTCTAATGAGCTATTTTCGATTAGAGAGAAAATCGCGTAAAACATTCTAGTGGTTTGTCGTGCTATATGCGAACAAATATACAGACATTTGACGACAATGTTCTACACAAATCTGCCGAAAATATTGTCTATGATTTGTAAGGAAGTACGATGTTCCTTGAATGTAAGGAATGATCACGACACATCTATTTTTTATGACGAGCTCTCAACACGAGATGTTTCATTAAATAAGAGATGTTAGGTCGTAAAAGGATAACTTGTGTGTAAAATTCGATTCAAAAATAAACTCGTAAGGATGTTGTGGGCGAGACTAACACTTTTACGATATGCGTCATCGCCATAACAGATAGAATTAAGTGTACATGTAATAGGTCAATTAAGATTTCGGTAATGGATTTATATCTAATGTGTTTTTTTTTATGTCTTTTTCTGTTTTTGATGCGTTTTCTTATACTACAAATATTTGTATCTCGGGAGTAACGTGTAGAATATTAGACATAGACATCGTTTTTTGGCATCAATAAATACAATAAGTATAAAAGTAAATATGCAATGAAGTTCAAAATTAATTTTAAAAAAAAACAAGAATTATAAAATAAGGAATAATTACTATTTAAAGTGAATGTCAAACGATGTAATGCCAGATCTGAATATTGACTCAGCAACAGTGCTGTCGAAGAAATAGGTACGACACTAGTAAATTAAATTGCAAAATGCCAACTCAAAGGTCTATATGTCCTTTGACCTACAGGCACATATCGGGATAGAGGAACAAGACTAATACACGTCGAAACTAGATGTGGCTTCTACGATACAACTGGCGGTCTGTCTTACACCAACCCCTTCGGGAAATTATGCTATCCCAATGAAATCAAAGTTGGCGAATTGAAAAACTTACGCTAAGTGAATCGCCCAGCTTGGCAAGCGAACCCAGGATCTCACGGGTCATGTATTGAGGAGATAGACTTGACCTAGTGGATATTGTTTGGTTTAGTTTAATCTTTTTTTTGTATTAGCTACACTAAATGATTGATGCCTATGACGTTAAGTGTAGTATCGATCTAGGAGAGATAACCATAATGTTATCGCCGTTATAATCTTTCCTCGGTTGATAAACGGCGGTCCATTAACATGTCTCAGGATAGCCAGCGCAGTGGCATGCCAAGCATTGCTTTGTAATTCATGGTGCGTTTGGTCTTGCTACTGTCTATAAGCGGTCGTATCGCTCATTATCAGGCGACTGACATGCTCGTCTCGCCATTAATAACTACGTCTCGCCAGGTTATCTATAGGATAAGTAATTCAATAACTTACTATCTCCTGCGAATTACCATCGTCGACAACGATATGCCGGTTTGATTGCTGACATAGCCATTTATAAGTCATTCTACCAGCACAAAAAATCAATCACAACAAAACTGAATATTGCACTGAATATTAAACAACATATTGGTGCTGTTACGTCAGGTTTTTACACGGTTTGAGTGTCATTATTATGAGTTATGTGGCCATTGGCACGTCAGCGCCGCACCGACGACAGATAAAGTTGTTCGCAATTTATACAATCAGAGGCGATGTTTTAAAGTATCAATCGAGCTCGTTACAAATATCACGGAACAACAGAGTGATTCGTTGAGATTTTTGTGTCAGGCATTTTAGAGGAGGTCAAGGTTTGGTATGAATTATTGTAACAGGAGTGTGAGGAACATAAGTTTGGATAGTTTTGAAAACTCAAGAAGTCATATAAGTTTGATTTGGATATTGATACTATGAATGTCGAGATATAAATAAAACTACTGACAATGTGCCTTTCGGTATTTGTGTTCCTAATATAGAAAAAGGTGCATAATAATATATTGGGTTTTAGATTTTTTGTAATGCTGGCATATAAGAACTGGATATACTCTGCAGTCTACACAATTTTCCTATTTTATATAGAAGAAGGCACTGAGGATAAGGATAAACATCTGTGACACATGTGAAATGCCTTATACATTACTTAAAACATCTCTCTTATTAATTACCATCGATTTCTCATCCACCCGTCCCCGTTCCAGTCGCGTTGCATCTCAATAATGCAGCTTCGCCAAAAACGGATCCATACGTATCTTCATATAATAAACTTGGCGCATCGGGAATTATTGCAAGTCTCGGGATCCAATGCGGAAGGCATCATCAACTCTGCCTTTTATGGTGGGTGTTTGTCGTCCCTGTCTTTTTTATGGCGATAGATAAAGACCGGCGATCATGTGTGATTATTGTAATTTGCTTTCAGTTGGCGTTGCGGTCACTGCGTGCAGTGCGAGCTGTGACTTTTATTAGGTTTTTTGCCTGATGATAGATTATTAGCTGTTTCGCGGTGTTGGAAACTTGATGTAGTGTTTCCCTGTTATTGGTTAGCATACGTGTGCTCGGAATTAAATATAATAAATCGCTAAAAATTAATGATGAGTATTAAAAAAAAAGGAGAGGAGAGATTTATTGCCATCTAGCGACGCACAAAACTGATGTTCAACTGTTCTGTGTAACGACGTAAAAACATGGTGTGCCGCACAAAAGTGTTCGAAAAACAAATTTAGATAATCAGCATTAAAGAGGCTACAAAAATTTATAGTACTTCTAAATAACTATACATATTAAGGTTTTACCATACTGGACATCGACTGTAAAAGCCGGACATCACAGGGATCAAACAGTGCTCCAGTCAATTGATATTGTAAAACAAAATAATGCTAATCATACCACAAAACATAAAACATAGTTTCTCCGAGATGCTCTATAGCTTTCGAGCAGTAAACCTTGAACTTACAAAGAACCCGTTGAAACGCAACACGTATTATCGTAAAAGTATCGAGAGGCGAGCATTCACTAAATTTACTGCATCTTACATGCAACACGATTGTATTTGTAAATGTTATGATGTTTTACGTGCACACCGGGGACGGGTTAGTAAAATTAATAGTCGTAAACTGATGATTTGTTTTATTTGAATATTTTGGATTTTTCTTGTAATTAGAATCGATGAAATGTTTGTTGTGCTTGATGATAGACAAATATTTTCTGGGAAATATTGATTTTCATTTTTTTCTTCATATTCAATCTTCGATTTTTTGCCTAAGACAGGCATCCTCGATTTTAAGACCATTGATTGCTCTATAAGCTTTCCTATCATCCTAAAACCACTTATGGTAAATGTCACGTCTGCTTATATTCAGAAGTACTTAGAATATATTGTAATTATTATTTAGCAGTATATGGAACTCTCTATGTACACGTTTCTTTTACGTTTTCGGAGTTAGGTATCTTAATGTAAATACAAGTATAAATACAGACGTATGTAACAAAAAATACACAGCAAATGGGCTAGAAAACAACCGTTGCATTTTTTCCATTAACAGAAATACGTGCATCCATGATATGACAGTCAGGTTTCACCTCTCTAACGTCTAATGGCGATACCGCAGCTAAGATATTTTTATTGGCTATTTAATTAATCTCGAATGCTTGTCGTAGTAAAGGATCACAAATTATGTTCGTATCGACTCCGATACATCTCACTTTAAATACGCTTTCAACGTTTTTATGGTCTCGCCTGCGTGTATAAAACTGTCGCGGTGACAGTGCCCGCTAGATGTCGTTGTTTAGATCGCTACGGTAGGGCTAGTACCGTACTTGTTCTAGGCAATAGTAGATTAGTAGTCATTAGTTGGTTGTGTTTTTTATTTCATGGATCATGTGGCGTTTAATCTGGTTTATGGAAATTCTCATCACCTAAAGTGTTCTCAGAAAAAGTTTTCTACATTATCAAAAGGTTAAGTAAAACTGCATGAAGACCTAAAATATTTAGTTTATCTTTAAAGCACTTTAAGATTTTGCAAAGTTTTAGTCCAAATGCTTTCTCATACAAAGTATCGTTAATAATATATCACAATACCCACACGGACATACAAATGCAAGTTTCCATTTCCATTTCTCCTTTATCGCACGTTGAAGTGTTAAAAGTCATTTGTAAGCGGCTGTTTCCACGTGAACGATATTAATGGATTTTTTTCATTTCCGCTCCCGTGCCTTTGATAAAGAATCGTTCTTTGTCTGCAAAAACAATGCGGGTACCAATTTTTTTTGTGATACACTTCAACATTTTCTTGTTTGTTTTGTGTTGTTTACAAGTGATTTAATGTGGTATTGATTTAAAATGTTGTCTTCTTCTTTGTGTACATTATTAAAAGGCGAGTGAGGAAATTACCAAGCAACTTACTTAATGGTAAATGATGAATAATATCTGAAAAAGGAAACAAAACCTGAAGAATTGTAATTGCCGTGGTGAATGGTCATCATATTTAGTACAGAATTGAAGACGAAGTAAAAATGACAGGATATCTGCAACTTCACGTTGGTTGGTTTAGCTGACATATTCATATCAAAGAAAAGTGCATACAAAGATAAAACCCCATCGTGTAAACTAGAACAAAAATCAAATAAAATTAAGTCGCAATATCTAATTGAAAATAGTATCAACCCTAGGCCATCGAACACTCGGAACTCGTCAACCCGTACCTACATTGTAATTGGGAAAATGTTTTATCACAGAATTAAATTGTAATCTATTGTCGGAGGTCATTTCTTTGCGTCGCCTATTTTATTGTGCTCTCATGGCTTTTATTGTGATATGTTGTCTGTTTGGCCGTTCTATTGTTAGGATCAGTTTTATAGTTATACGATCATGCTTTGATGTGGCAGATAAGATTCAGAAGTGTTGCTTGAGATGATTTGGTCATATCTTATGAAAGTCTTGGTAATAATTTGGCCTTGGACTTCAAGTTTATTCAAAAATACCGCCTTGATGTCGTTAATATGAGCGTCAATGGATTTATAACTAGGAAAGTTGATAGGGCGAAGTGGACAAAACTATACAAGGAGCCATAGTTTAACTTCAGGCAAACCAAACAAACGTTCGTAGCCCAGTGGTCATGGTAGTTATTGCGTCTAATGGTTAAAGTTTGTTACTTAGGAGATTTGTCACCTGGTGTACTAGAAAATCGTTTCTGTCCCCACCGGTTACCATTTCGTTTGTCAGTAGTTTTCAAATTATGTTTGATTTCGAAATTTCTGCAGCTGATGACAACACGTGTGATTTGTTCTAAATTTCCAAGTCTGGTGTTGAAAAGTCAAGAGAAATTGTAATTAAACTAATGAAGAAATAATGTATTCGAATGGCTAGTTACAAAGTAATACACCTTGTCGCATCAACACTATCTGTGCTTATCTCCACTACTTCCAACTTATTGACTCATCAATTTATAATGGCCGCTACTCATTTGTGCATATAGGGTTGCCAACCATACTTTGTAATGTTTTGTCACTTTTTAATACTCAATACTCAATACTCAATATCTTTATTGCACACCACATGTTATAAAGATGTTAACATTTTATAAAAGGTACAATGTGGACCCTGTTGGGCACGGCAACATTTTAGGAGAGAGGAGGAAGCCATATTATTAATTTTATGTATTAATATATTATTTAGAATATTGAATCGTTATAAATTATAATTAGTGTACATATTCGTATTTAACATGCACTTTTATATATAATAGAATCATTATTTTAATGACATATTTTTTAATTTTCATTTGGTATATATTTCTGTTTTGCTGTTATATATTATTATAATTCTGTACAAGTTTAGTCATTATGTATTTAGGTTCATTAATTAGTATAATATATTTGAATCAGTCTTTTATTTATTAAAGTTAGCTATTTATTTTTCATTTAGGTATTCTGATATTGTGTAGTAAGTTTTTGTAAGTAATAATTGTTTTAATTGTTTATTAAAGGTTGTTTCATTACTTGCATTTTTTATGTAGTCTGGTAGTTTATTATATATTTTAATGGACATAACAAATGGGCTAGAAGAATGCATAGTGAGTCTTGAAGTTGGTAGGTTCAATCTATTTTTATGTCTAAGTGGGTATTTAGTTTGTATATCGGCTCTTTTAGTATAAAAATCAGGGTGTTTGCGGACAAATTTACATATTTCTAGTATATATATACTGGGTAAGGTTAGAATTTTAAGTTCTTGGAAATGTGGTTTGCAAGTGTCAGTTTGTTGTATGTTTACTAATATTCTAATCAGTTTCTTCTGTAGTGTAAACAGGGTTGGTGAATCTGTGCTATTTCCCCATAGAATTATGCCATAACTGAGCCATGCGTATGCATAGGCGTAATAGGTGGTCAAAGCTGTTTGCAAATTAGTTGTTTTCTTTATTTCTCGGAGAGCATATGAAAATTTTGATAATTTTGCTCTAAGTTTGTTTAGATGAGGTTTCCAATTTATATGTGTATCTATTGTAATTCCTAATAAGCTAAATTCATCTACTATTTCTAATTGTGTACCATTATAGTCGAAATTTATGTTTAATTTTGGTTTTTGGCGGGGATGGAATGTCATTAGTTTTGTTTTTGAGAAGTTTATTTCAAGGTTATGGTTATTCATCCAGCTTACTGTTTTATTTAATATGGAATGTATGGTTTGATTCAGGTTTGTTATATTTTGGCATGGAACGAGTAGAGAGATGTCGTCAGCAAACAAAACGCATGGTCCTTCTATTATTTTAGGTAGGTCGTTTATATAGATTAAAAATAATAGACAACCTATGACGCTTCCCTGGGGTATTGATGCATTTATAATTTTTTTGTCTGATCTAATGAACTCTATAGTTTTTTTACTTTGATTAAAAAGCTCTAATTCAACTATTTGCTCTCTATCTTGTAAATATGATTTTAGCCACTCGTGAGCTTTTCCGCGAATTCCTATTTCATAAAGTTTATTTAATAGTATATCGAATTGCACTTTATCATACGCCTTAGTCATGTCTAACAATATACCGATTGCATATTTTTTATTATCTATTAAATTTAATGCTTCCTGAATAAATTTATATACTGCTAAGGTAGTGGATCGACTTTTTCTGAAACCGTTTTGGCATTCGTTAAATATTTGGTATTTTTCGCAAAAGTAATATATTCGAACACACATGGCTTTTTCAAAAATCTTTGAAGCTGTGGGTAGAAGCGCTATGGGGCGATAATTATTTACGTCCGTTTTATCGTTTTTCTTATGGATAGGTTTTATTAAAGCTTTTTTTAATTGGTCTGGGAATATACCTTCTTCAAATGATTGATTAATTAATTGGCAAAACGGAGGAGTTAGTTCATCTGCACACTGCTTCAAGAGAGTTGGTGGAAATTCGTCTATGCCATGGCTTTTTTTGTTTTTTAGTTTTTTTATAATTATGCTTACTTCTTTATGGTCTACCGGACTAAGGAACATAGAATTTTCAGTATATTGTAGTGTGGAGTATATTCGGGGCGAATTGGTAGATGGATTTGTTGTTCCTTCGCCTATGGAGGCAAAGTATTTGTTAAAATGGTCAGCAATTAGTTTCGGTTCAGATACGAGTTGGTCATTAATTTTTATTTTGATGGTATACTTATCTCCCCCCTTTTTTTTATTAGTTCGTTCATTTATTATACTCCACATGGCTTTCACTTTATTTTCTGCTTTATTGATTGCTTTTATATATTGTTGTTTCTTGGCTGTTATAACTGTTTTCTTTAATATTTTTTCATATTGTTTATAGTATTTCAATAGGATTGGATTTTTTGTCTTTGTAGTGATTATCTTCAGTAGTCGTTTATTTTTACAAGATGTTTTGATACCTTGAGTTAGCCAGTAACTTTTATATTTTGTTGTTAGTTTAATTTTACGTTTAGGAATGAATTGATTAAGGATATTTAATAATGTATTATTGAATGCATTGAAGTTTTCATTAATGTTTCTGTTTGGTGAAATAATATCTTGCCAGTTTTGTGAGCTAAGTTTAGATTTAAATTGTTTAATATTTTGTTTGTTATATAATCGTTTTATTGTGTACCATATTGTCTGTTTATTTTGTATCGAGGTGTCTAAATGTATGATTGTTGCATTATGATCTGAGAAGCCTAGTTCCTCTACCGATGTATACAAGGTTAGTTTACTTGCAAAGTTTGTGAATATTAGATCTAAGCATGTTGATGTAGTTTTTGTAATTCGTGTAGGTTCTTTTATGTGTTGTTTAAAATCATTTTCTAACATAAGTTCTAAAAATTGGTTTGATTTTAAGTTATTCTCTATAATGTTTATGTTGAAATCTCCACCTATAATTATATTATATTTTTTGTATTTATCATTTATATATTTAAGAATTTTTTTTAGTTGGTCGTAAAATATTTCTTCCTCTCTTCTATTCCAGTATATACATATAATCAAGAAATTTTCTTTTGTTATTTGTATTGCACATAATTCTAATACATATTCTATAGACATATCGGTGATATCAGTTTTATGGACGCCGTCGACGTGATCCTGCAGTAGTATACAAACACCTCCGCCGGTCCGAGTTTTTCGACAGTAGGCTGCTGCTATTTTATATCCATTTAGTTTTATTATATCTAATTTATCCGTCGATAGCCATGTCTCAGTTATACATATTGCTTTATATAGTTTGTTCTGGTCAATGAATTCTTCTAGTAGATGTTGTTTATTGAAAAGGCTTTGTATATTTTGATAAAGTATTTTAAAATGTCTGTCTGTGTCTTCGAAAGGAATCATTTATATAATCTGGTGGTTTTTCTTGTTGATAGCTAAAATTGTGATCGTGGAGATTGTGGTCGTCTAATACATAATCTTCTTTTTTCTTTTTTTCAGTTTGAGTAATATATTCTGCGTTTGCTTTAATTTTTCCGTTTATATATAGTTTCTTGTTCCTTATTATTGCATATTGACCATTTTTCCGCGCTTTTATCATTTCAGCTCGCATTTTCTGTCTTTCTTTACGTGCATTTTCGTCTAGATATTCAGATATAGATAGGCGTGTTCCTTTAAAGTAATAGCTGTTTTCTATAATGTATTTGGTAACTCTTTTGCTTAATAACTCAATGACTAGTGGTCGGTTATAAGTACCTTGTTTTCCTATTCTATATATATTTTCTATGTATCCGGTGAGATCAATATTCTGAATATCCCAGAATAGTCCTATCAATCTGTTATATATGTCACACTCAGGCTCTTCAATATATTCAGCAAAGCCATATAGTACAATTTTTTTAAGATTTATCTCAGTGCAGGTGCAGTGTACTTCTGGTTGACCTTTGTAGTTTATAAATTCCTTTATTTCCATCTTTAAATTTTCATTTTGCTTCTCAAGATGCTGAATTTTTATATTTAATTGTTTTATGTCCTCTTTTCGAAGATTGTTTTGTTCGGATAATTCTGCGGTATCTTTTTCGATTTCTTCTCTTAGTTTAGTGATGGCTTTTGTTATTTCAGATTGAATTGTGTTTTTTAATTCTGAGATAATTGATTTATTATTCTCCTTTAATCGAATCATAATAATATCACTTAGGTTTTGTAATGTTAGTTCAGTTTCTGTGTCATTTTTTGTATTTTGCTCTTTTTCTTCTTCATATGGGAGAGTATCTCCAGAAAAGCTGAGGTCTTCAGAGGTAGACGTGTCGTAATTGTTTCTAGTATTCCTTTTCCTAAGTGTAATATTATGGTTTTCGGATGATTTCGGCGATAAGTCTCGATTACCTGGACGGATGGGGGTGTTTAAATTTCCTATCTTGGGTATCTTGCAAATACAAGCTTGGCATTTCCATGAATTCTTGTTGTCCAAAGTCATTCCTTTAAGACAATTTATTGAAACATTAGCGCATATTAAGTCATATTTGTATTTGCATATTGCACAAATAAGATATTCTTGATCTGGCAATATTAAGTGTTTGCATCCAGCACATTTTAGCGCCATCTTGTTATATTTGGTAAAGTAAATTATAAATGAAAAAAATAATAATGGAATAAGCGCCCTCTATTAGTAATATTGATTCAGCACGGTTTAGGTGGTCTTTTTGTCTAGCAACTTTCTGTTTTTACACAAGATGGCATTAGTTTATCGATGTTAGTTTGTTGTTTGTGAAATATTAATATATTGCTTTAACTTTCACAATATTTAAGTTTAGTTTGTACACACTTATATAACGAAAGTTTGTTTTCTGAAGTACGTAGCAGTTATTTGAGATATACACTTAGATTGTTATGTAATCACTGTTTATTGTTGTCGTATTTGTTGTCACTATTTCACACTGAACTTTTACCATTTATTTAGTGTTTATAGTAAGATAACAATTGTTTGAGCATTTTTGATACGTATTGTTCACTTATAATATAACTTGTAATTGTAATTTAACATAAAAACTGTTTTTTCCGAATTAAAAACACGGAGCACATGTTATCGTGACTAGCGCCCTCTCTCTCTCCAAATACGTTTAACGCGTATATTTCGCACGATCTATACACCTGTTTCATTTTCTATATCTGTTCAATATTTATGGGGCAAGTGGTAAATTTGAATTAATAGCATTCATAAAAAATGTTAGTACTTCTCAAATTCGTAATGTTATAACAAAGTTATACATTTCAATACCTATTATTTTTATCATTATCAATCTTAAGGACACGATTTTCCTTCAAATCTACTGGGTCTTTTGGCCGACTGCTTGCATTCTTTATTTTTGTGTTTTTTTATGCACCAATCTACCTATTTTAAGAATAATTTCTTATTAGTTGTATCAATTTATATTAACTAAACTTTTTTCTTGTTCTCTGCCATTGAACTCTATGCTGGTATTTAATATAGTTCATATTTTGAGTAAACATTGTGCCAGCTGTCCAAATGAGGAACACCGTCTGTCTGAGTCAATGCTCTGAAACACATGTATATGTGTATGTGTTTGACTCCCTGTTAATGTTTTTTATAACCGATTAAATTATAATGATATTTATGCGGATGAAATATACCGATAAACTTTTTTACTAAGGATAAAAATAAGATTTTTTAAAATCCAGTGCAAAATATAGGCGTATGGGCAATGCGGTTACACTAGAGGAATTGTCAACAGGTTGTCATGTTTATGCTTATTATTCATAATGGACAATGCTTTGATTATTTTCACGACTGATCTGCTTGTAGTAATTAGGCTCTTTGTATTAAAAAATATCCACACAAAGTCGAAGAGACTGACCTAGGATTTAAACAAAACACATTAAAAGTAGAATGCTTGCTTGTAGACCAATAAGGCGTCCACGACAGTGCTTCTCTATATTTTCACTTCTATGTGAGAGGCCGCTTGGGCAGTTACCACCGCAATGTCTTTCTCCCACCAAACAACAGTGTAAATGCAATGTTGTGTTTCTGGTTGAAGGAAATTGTAGGCAGAGTAACATCTGTACATATTGAGACTTCACATCTTATGTTTCAAGATGGCGAGCGCAGTGGAATTCCAAGCGTTGCTTTGCAGTTCAAGGTGTAGATTTTGCTGCTGTTCATGAGCGGTCGTATCGCTTACCATCAGGCGAACGGCATGCTCGTCTCGCCATTCATGGAAATAAAAAAAAAAATGTCACATACCAGTTATCACTTTCGCACAAACGGCTAACTAATAGCGTAGTCACAGGCGTAGTGGAATTAATAATACGTTAGTGGACGCACTCGTCATAAATCCACGGGCAGTGTGACGGCGGTAATCTCACAATAAATTGAATATCGCTCGGTACACGCTGTCTCGTAATATCTGGCCCGCTGAGCAAATAACCAATTTATACATCATTAGTAAGGACGTGGTTAGACTGTGAGCGGTTTGGAAATTGTAATGGTGAGGGTAGTTTGTTCAATTCGTTCGTGAAAATAATTTTGAGTAGGTGCAATTTTATTTAGTGGGATCTTTGTGATTTTTTAATTTACTAAGTTCTACAATAGCTGCATAGCGACAGTATATAACCCGCTTAACCCTTAATTTGGCAAGATATATTTTTCTTTAAATTATATGTTTTTCTTAAATAATCGTTATATTATATTCTATTAGAGATAGAAAAAAATAGGAAAAAAATTATTCATCCGTTATTTTTTTTTATACCCATAGTATAATATACTATACATAAACTTATGCTTAGAATTGTACATATCGGATTGTTTGTATAATATACTATACATTTGCAACTTAAAACCGTTATGTTAGAAATATTAACACAGCAAAAAATCATTATTTATTATGATAATTGTAAAAAAAACTATCTCTTATTCGGTATACCAAGCCCTAACTGATATTAATTGCAAAATAAGGTAAAAGGTCTGATTTTCAAACATGGATTATGTGTCTACGAGCGAATTATCTATGCAAAATGTAGAAATCTATGAACTTGTTGGTATCTTCTTAGAGTTATTATTCCGGCAATGAACCCACATCTCGTTGTAGAAGAATATGACGATATCTAAATATGACGGCACGTATTTTTGTGTTATTAACATTAATAGAACGATCGGTCTCTTGTCCTGAGTATTGATTAGAATAATGAACAATGACATTAATTATATCATCTGAGAAGTAATCAAGAACGTAGTTCAAAGAAGGTTTATTTAGATACATTTCTGCTTAAACGTTATCTTCGAAAACAATAGCACATTGAAGGTATCCTATATTTTTCCTAAATATGGAAAGGATAGACTTTACTGATGTGTCAAACATTCGTTTAAATCTTTTAGTGGGGGTTTTTATTGAGTGACGGGATTAATTTACAATTAAGTTGGACGGTGTAGAAAAAAGATCAGAAGGAAGAGAAGAAATATTGGTAGAATAGACGGTAAATCTCCTTTCTTGGAAGAACACGAAGGCATTAATGTAATTGGTGAATAGGTCGCCTATTTTGTAGGGGCTGATTCAACATTTTGTGAAATAATCGGAGGTGAAGTAACTACACAATACTACCAGATAATGACAATGAATGTCAGTATCTGGTAGTATTATATGGGGTAGTAGGGAAGTATATGGGGTAATACATTCTTGGGGTATATGCGGTGATAGATATTCTTCCTCTGAATTTTGACTCCAGACCAAGATAGGTTTGTTTACGTCAAAATATTGCAGTATTGTCTTCAGAAAACGAATTTAATCTTTCAAGAGACGAGTCAATATAGTTCAATGTAATAACCGCTGTCAGTCAAGACTCAGCATGAATGAGCAGGCTATCCGGGGTGGTACCGCTGTCTCACAGTAGATCGACATGAAGCGATATCTTTGCCGTCGCATTTCAGTCGGTGAGTGAGATTGCCGGTTTGCCGTATTGGACATCCCTTTCCTCTTCCCACCCCGATTTCCCATTTCGATTTGTTGGGCCGGCAACACATCTATGATCCAACGGTTGTGGACGTTCATGGGCGGCAGTGATCACTCACCATCAAGTGACCTGTTTCCTCGTTTGCTGGGCCAATGCAAAAAAAATGACAATCGAAGGAGTATCAGAAGACGTAATATCACGCTATTTTCAAAATATGAGTTTCGTCCTTTTCTTCTCCTGAAAAATCACCACCAACGTCGGATCTACCATCTTCAGGCGGGATCAAAGCAAGGATGCGGAGCGATCTGGTTATGGATTTCCGCTGTTAAATAAAAAAAAGACATAGACATGCGAAAATCTGCAGTCTAAGTTATTAAAAATATTGAAAAATAAAAAAAGGACAAGTATTAAGAGTTCATAATAGAGCTTTTAGTTAGAAATGTATAGTATAATATACAAATATTAGGGATATTTGTTACTTGAGTATAGTGAAATGTATAGCCTACTATACTAATGTTAATAAGTTCACTTTGTGAATTATAACGAAATGTATAGCCTGCTGTACATTGACCTTTAGCGTCAATTATCACTGAAAATATTGCAAGAAAGTTAGTTATTAGTTAGTGATTCCATTTATCAATAATTTTGCAACATATGTAAAAGCAAAATCAATATGTTTTTATATAAAAAACAACAAAAGTATGGTAATTACCGAGAACAGGCGCTGGGGATTCATTTTCAAAAACTTATACGTGTCAAATGTTAATGTTATTCCAACATATAAACTAGAAAAATAGTTTTATTTGACAGATAAAATGTTGCCATATCGTATAGTAGAAATAAATTTATTATTTTTTCAAACGGAGTGACTCAGTAATTTTTTAAAGTATACGTATAATATAGTATACGTTATGAAATTAAGGGTTAACAATATAAAAAAGTTTGTTTTTAGTCAAATAACATCGTTTTCGAAACTGGAGTTATTTGAATCTTTCTTAATTTTATTGCCTGGTAGTTTGACCATAAAGATATTACAGATTAAATTCATTTGCAAAAGTCACACATTTTTATATTTTATGCGATAAAGTTATTAAGAATCGAATATCCACGTACTATAAACAGTTTAGTATCGACATTACAATAACAAAAGTAACGGGTCATAACCACGTGAATGTAATTGGGTTTCCTACGTAGTGAGAGCATAAACACATTTTCCACATCGCACCAGAATTGTACCGTTTTTTCCTTATTACCAAACACGTGACTTATTGGACGGAGTGATAGTGGCGTCGTTTCGACTACGTGACTTCGTTTGACAAGCGGTACCGCATCGACAACGTAATGAAAGTAAAATAGTTCATTTACTGAAGTAAGTATACCGGTACAAGGTATGAATGCACTCGATATCTACTTAGTTATTAATGAGATAATTTTAAATATTTTAACATTTGTTTAAAAAGATGTTTTTATTCTGACTTAAGCTAAATGTTGACTGTTCCAATTATGTATTACTTACGTTTTTTTGTACACCTACATTAACTTTGGCCTATTGGCATAATACCATTATTTATTAGGTAAAAAATAACTCCTAATTGCTGTATACGCTAATCGCTGCAATACTGACCCTCACATGCAGCAAGCGATCGCGCAGTGCCGACACAGCCGGTCGAGCTGGGTGCAAATGTTTCATTTTGTTTACTCTATCGTGCCTGTAAACATTTAACGGCGGTGTTTGGTGCAACGTAGTCCGCGCCTTGTTGTGATGCACGGTGTTATGTCGCTACCGGTAAAGGTCTAGTGCTAATGTTTATAACTTCTATTTGAAACAAGCGCCTGTCTATATGTTGCGAAGGTATTAAAATTTAAAGGGCTAAGTACGAAATACGTAAATGACAATACTATGTTGAAACTAACAATTAACTTAATGAACCTTTTCCAAAACCATAATCGTAACTATTATATCTCATTGTTTTTTTTATATATTATACTCACCTTCTTATAGATATGTAATTTTTATTACCATAATGTTAGCTGGTAGAAAGTGCCATTAATACTAAGGCCCATTTTAAAAGGTTTATTATAGGAAGTGCAAAATAAACAAAGCTTAAAATAACTTCCAAAATTTAATACTTCAGTTAGCAAAAAAGCTTCATTCCGCAGTAAATAACATTTCAATCTTAATAATATGAAAAAAATATTGACAGCCTCCGTGGCGCAGTTGGTTAGACGCCGCCTGTGAAACGAGAGGCCGCGGGTTCGATCCCCGCACCGAGAGAAATGTTTGTGCGGCCCACAAATATTTCTTCCGGGTCTGGGTGTTTATGAGACCGAAAAGTCTCTCGTAGTTCCTGATACCCACGACACAAGACTCGATCTTAGTGTGGGGTCAGGACTATGTATGTGACTGTTGGGTGTTATTTATTTATTTATTTATTTAAATATTGTTTCTATACAATCCATGTCTCCTTAAAAATCTTAGCCAATAAAAAAATCTGTCTTTCATTAGAACATTTGTGGACTTCAAGCGTTTAGCTCAGGTCACGGTGTAATTATTAGTGAAGTCACAGGTTACACGCGCGAACACAGACGGCATAATGTGTGCTGGCCTTTACGACTTTATATTATTCGAACAATAATAGCGGACCTGCGTCGCCATAAATACGACAATAAACTATGATTTACAGTTCACGTGTGTAATAGATTTTTGAGTCAAAATACCATAAAGATCGCCGAGCTTCAGACCTACGCCTTTTGAACAAAGATGAAGGAACAATGCTCTCTTTAGGAACCGTGTTTTAAACATTTCAAACTGCAATATAAAGTATAGTTCACTCAACACGGGAACTCATAAAAAAACAAAATACATACCTACAGAAACTCAAGTCTTTTTTCCAGATGGGGTAGGCAGAAGTACAATCAGGACACCAGCCTTTTCGTGTTGTATTTTCCGTTCCACGATGAGCCCATAGCCATATAGGGCACAAACTCCTGACTCCGGGCGGATAATGAGTAGAAAAACCCAATACCACTTTGCCCTACCCGGGATTCAAATTCAAGACCTCAGCTCTGAAACATACCATTGTACAAGTGCGTCACTGAGGCAGTAAAAAAAACGTTTGGTTTTGCCACTGTTCATGAGCGGTCGTATAGCTTACCATCAGGCGAATGGCATGCTCATCCCGCCATTAACTGCATTGAATGCCTTATATTCCATGACCAATTTCCATACAGCCATCTTGAAAAATCATCAATAATATTAAAGAACTTTCGATGCTTCAATTAAGATTAACAATCCATTGAAAATGTAAAATCTAAAAAACGTTTTAAAAGAAAATTACGGCCTTTGTACCGCCTTTAACGAAGTCAGCTGGCCGTGCGATTGTGTTAGAGCAGTGTAATTGGAATATTTTAATGGATTCTCTGGAAAAAGGACGTTAATTTCCTCAAACGCTGTCAATCAAGCCGCACCTGGCTTGGCACAAGATGTTTGCACCTAAATGAGTGTTTTTGTTTGCAGATTTCATGTTAGATAGGATTTGTTTACCTGATGACGTTTGGGTTTTGATTTAGTTTTTTTCAAAGGTGAACTTTTTTGAGGCTTCTCTAATTAAATTAGATACGGCCTTGAAATTTGGAGAATTTCGGCTGGTTTGTTTGAAAGCTTTAAGTATTCTTTCATAATCTACGGGTATTGAAATCATGAATTCATGGTATAAAGTGAACTGTACATTAACTCTTATGTATATTGTATATGTTCGATATTTTTTATTAACAGCAGCTTTGCCTGCTGTTGCTAAAAATCCTTGATATTTTATAATGCAGCAAAAGCAATCAAATTCACTTAAACCGGAGACATTATCAGCGTATAAATCCGCATCTAATAAATACCCGCGATGTAATACTTTCGCGGCAACCACGCCTTCATTTGATAGGACATTTTCTATAAACGCCCGTACAGCCTCATAGAAAGCAGTTAGTTTATTCAGAATGGCATCGATAATGCTTCGTGGATTCCAGCGATACACTGTCCGTCGCATCCGTTCACAAATCACTGGCACAATGAGAATAGTGAACGGTAGGTGCGGTGGCGCATGACACATTGTGATGCTGGAGTGATTTAATTGTGATTGTTAATTAGTTAGAAATGGAAGGGAGAGTATGGGCTGATGTTATGGAAAAGTTAGAAAATATTTGATTGTTTCTGTATTGGTTTGGTTGGTAAATCTGGGATGGATAACAAGTAAATTTTGCCGTAATACATAGTAACAATGCATGCATGTTGGGTATGACTAATTGCTGAAATGAGGAAATAAATATTGACACTTTGGATTAAGGATATTATCTAGTGATTATGGTAGAAACATTTGTGTTAAAACGAAAACATAACACCATAACGTTTAAATCAACTTCATCAACCTGTGTCGTAAATATATTATTCACTTTTACCCATGCATCCTGCATCTCTCTCATGTCACGAACACTAAATATTGTTTTCACAAATCAGTGCAATGTTCTTGTTACGGTGAAAGCATAATTGACACTTCAGTCATCTGCAGCACAAAATTAACAATTTAACATTCAGCGAACGTAAACAGGCCGTATTATTTATGCATCGAAACATTCCAATTTTGTTCTAATGAAGCACCTGTTAATTCATCTTTCATGACAAATGTATTCAAACGAGCCTGTAAACAAAATCTAGTTTGTAATAAACGCAGTTCTATGCGTACGACGGGTTTGAGCTTTCATATTCCAGTTGGCTTACTGGCGGCTTTTCTATATTGTGTTTTCGAGTTTAATTGAACCGAGAGCCAGACCAGTTGTTCGATTCGCGCGAGGGAATTGTATAAAGGATCTGAGATGTGGGCCAATACGGTAGCATCGGGGGGATATTTATTAATTCGCGCTGCAGCAAATTGACGACGGATAGGCGGATGAAGTGATTTCTCTGTGTATGTAAATTAAATGTATTTTATTGATGTTTATAGATTTGGAAATATACTATCGTATAATATCTTATTTGGAAATATCACTTTAATGATGATTAAATGTTATAACTTGCCGTGATAATTTACCTATATTTAATCAAAAGTTATAAAAATATAATTAGATTCATTTTTGTAGACATCATGCTTTTGCAATTTCTAAGCGATTTTTAACTATTTTTGGTCGTCGTTTTTTGTTCTATTTACAGTATTTTAAGACTTTATAATCCTGAACTTCCGCCGAGCTGTCCATAATTTTCTTTTTCGGTTCGAATAATTTCACACGAATTGACCGACACTTGAATTTATGCTCGTCACGCTAGCACGCATACTAGCTGAATTCGTCTGTACATGAAACAGTGGCTGTCGTCAAAGGCGATGACCATTTGTACCAGAACCGTATAGCGAATGTTTCTCAGTAAGTTTTCCAGGCAACTGGTTTATTGGCGGCCAATAGCGTCGACTGTTTATGTTAATAGCAATCGTTTGCCGGGAATTTTCAAACCATTAGCAGTTACGCGGAACATTTTAATTTTAGTTATTGTGGGTTTATATGTATCGCTTCGAATTTCATATAAGGTTAAAGCTAAATTAAAACATTTTCGCAGTTGCATGAATAATTGATATTTTGTCGAAAAATTAAAATAAATTATGGTTTTAGTAATTGTAGATTTATGCATTAAAGATATATCAATATAAGTTGTGGAGTTTAATTATAAAAATACGTATTTATTGGTATTACATACAAGCAACCACGGTTTTTTTATTGCAATATATGGTGAGACGAGCATGCCGTTCGCTTGATCGTAAGCGATACGACCGCTCATGAACAGTAGCAAAACCAATCAACATCTGGAACTACAAAGTAATGCTTGGCATTCCACTGCGCTCGCTCTCTTGAGACATAAGATGTTAAGTCTTAGCATGTCCAATAGTTACTCTGGCTACAATGTCCATTAAAATTAAATTCAAACTGATGATAAAAGTATATTTCTAAATCACATTTAGTACTGTTTTTTATGTTTTAACAGCATGCCTCTGCATACTAAACTTGCAATGTAAACAAATATGGGCTTGATAACATATTAATTACATAGATTCCTTACTATACTCATATACTAGTGTAAATATATTTACATATAACAGTTCTAATTGTGAGTAGTGTTAAATTAATTTCCCATCACGGATAATAAATTACAATTGTAAATTAAAAAACCAACGGTAATTAAAAGCTCGTTAACTTCGCACATCTAATCGAACTGGGCGCGCTGAACCTCCAACTGAAAACAACAAAACAACATTCAAATGACTTGTTAAGTTTTCCACCTATTAGCATTCTAACTCGAGGCAATTTACCTCTCCGACTTTCAAGATTCATTGTCCGCAGTCACAAATGATAAGGTTTCACGGAACTATTCGTGGTCGCCACTCTAATTGCGTACAGCGAACGAGTTCCATTCGCACCACAAGGAACTTGCGAGCAAGCAGTACGATATGCTTTTGTCAGGGAGATTTGAATCGACCTCTGTGTATATCGAAGAGAAATTGTGTTTGTACACACCCAGCCCGCGGCTTTCCATGCTAAATGAAAATGTATTGCCTAGGAAATGGATATTAGTCGTGGATAATTTATGTGTTGCTAGTGAAAATCTTAATCATGATTTAGATAGTATACCATTAAGCTAAAAATATTGACACGGACTCCAAAAAAGTGGAAGTTCTCTATTCGATTGGTATTTTTTGTATGTACATCAATTACGCTGAGATTTATGATCCGATTTCTGTGATTCTTTTTTATTTTAATGCGGAAAAGTTGTCATTTGGTCCCATAAAAAAATCACATATTTTAGCTCAATAGTTTTCATTTTATGAACATTTTTATTTGAGGCATCTAATCAATCAACTAACGACACTGCAAAAATATATTGAAAAAAGGTTTAATTTAAATTCATAAAATGGACGGTATTTATGAAAAACGTCCGTTGTCAATTACGTCGATAATAATTTTATCTCAGTGTGGAACTTTTACAAAAAAAAACACTGTTGTGAATTGTGTTGTAGAAATGAGTTTTTTGCGGCTCTCGCGAGAGTTATCCGACGCTGTCAAACTCAGATATGATGGTGCGCCTATAATAAAAAAAATATTCAAAACTTCCCAGCAATAAGTTTGACAGCCTTGAGAAAATAATGAGTTTTCTTTTGTGCAAAGTTTAAAGCGCTAAATGTGAAACTTTCCCGCTTTGTGTTCACTTCATTCAAGTGAAAATCTGTTGTGAATTTAAAGAGTAAATAGCTGGAATACTTTATGTTCTGTTTGGAAAACAATGGACGCTTACACCAGGGTAAATATAGGAGGGGCAACGACTTTTGAAGAGCAGATTTTTTAAGGAAGTCTGCAAGGGTTGATTGAATTATTTTTTTTATTCTCGCCTGGAGAAGTGGCTACGACAGAACTTTTATATGACACACTCTTCGCACGACACTTGTTAGCATTGTGTTGTTTTGCTGTAGAAATTACTATAACAACTAATAAACCTTGCAAGAAGTCGCAGGAAGCACGTCGCTTCTAACTGCTCGTTGTGGAAATCATTAACGCAAGATCAACAGTACATTTCTTCCTAGATACCATCAACTGTAAATATTGTGTTATGTGTATATTCCTGTGACTGAAGCTAATGATAGAATCGAAGTGCAGTCTAAAATTAAAACTATGTTCAACATACTGCACAGTCTCTATACTGTCAGCACACGGCGTGGGCCGCGTGGTTTACGATCGTCAACGCGAAAACTTTAACGATCCGACATGGAACCGTGTCACGGGTACGGCACGTACCCAATGCTCGGGAAAACCTTGTGTAACAACGGGAATTATTGTTTGTTTGTAACATAAATTAGCGGTACAGACCAGGTATTAGGTGCTGGTATTATTTAATTCCACTGTACACTAAAAATGTATGCAATAAAAAGCTTAAGCCTTCCACTTCTACTGGTGGTAGGTCTCTTGTATACGAGAGGACATCTGGGTAGGTACGACCGCAATGTCTATTTCTTCCGACAAACAGCAGTGTAAATGCATTGTTGTGTTTCGGATTGAAGGGCATTGTGGCCAGAGTAACTACTGGATATATTGAGACTTTTTTTTTATAATTATATAATTTTTCAATATATTGATGAAAACTAAATCAAATTCCAAATATTTATGCGTTCATAGTGACTGCCGGCAGTGACTTTATTTTATACTGGCAAGTCTGGATTTTGGATAATTGATTCATGATACTTGTTGAAACGAAAGTGATATCTCAGGATCGAGCAAACTGAAGATCAATAGTCTCTGCCTACCCCTATGGTATGCAGCCGTAAAATCTAAGAATGTATGAAATAATGAAAGCATCTGACCCTTCCCTTCTTACACGATGTAGTCATTATATCCAGTGATTACTGACATTAGCAGACTTAACATGTAATGTCTTAGGGTGATATGCGGACTGCAGTGCGTGCGGAGCTTAATAATAATAATTTCTGAGTTATGTTGCTTCTATCCATGGGCAGGCGCGTTGGTTACTATAGTGTGGAACCTCCTTGTCGTGTCATTGTAACTAATAAATGATGGGTAGGTAATTATGCTAGTTTTAATTATTTAATTAAATGCAAATGTACATAGGTGAACTATTTTGTTTCAAGTTTATATACACATTGAGTGAATTCTTTTTTTTTCTTATTTCCTTTCATGGAATTAAATAAATACTTCCAACAGTCACATTCATAGCACTGACCCCAACCTAAAATCGAGTTTTATATCGTGAGTATCAGAAACTATGAGAAACTTTTCGATCTAATAACACCCAAATTCGGATCAAATACCTGTATATATATACAGATATATCAGCGTATGTGCCGCAGTTTGTTACACCCCGGCTTTATAACGAAAGGCTGCGGGTTCGATCCCCGGAAGCAAGCATTTATTTGTGTGAGCCACAGGAAATATATTTGAAGGTATAATTATATACAGATTTTTTTGTTTTTATACAGTTTGTTATGAATATGAATCTGTATATAATTATACCTTCAAATATATTTTCAATTGAGACCAAACGTGACATTTACTATTCTACATTATATTAGTTATCAATTTTATATAATAATTTCTTCACTAACAGTGATTCTATCATAACAATTTTATCGCCATTCAAAAGCCGCGTTCGCGTATCTAAAAGAGTATTTTTTCAATCTTTCCTCCCCCAAGCGAGGTCAGCAAAAATCTGCATAGTTAGATAAACGCGCCAAGTCTGCAGCATCGTTTAATAATTTCATCGGTACTAGTTGGACGTTTGCCGCAGATACGGCGGTGATGTATGAGCCACTTTGCGACAGGGTAACCTAGTGTGGGGTTGCCAGCTTTTACGTTTTTACATTTGCTGAGTTTTGGGTAGTTGAACTCAGGGTATTGTACTGGGTAGTATGACGGCTTGATTCATAGATACGTATTATAGCAATTTTGTAATGCAGTTTGAGTTTTATCGCAGTTGGAGGTTTAGGAATATGTATGAAATTATTCTGCATGTTCACTGAGGTATAATTAAGTTCCGTCTGAGAGTATTATTGAATTCTCTTAAATTATATAATTAAAGTGATAAAAATGTATTCGGCTATATCAGACAGATAACCCTTAACACGTTTATAGATACATAGAATTTGTAGGCATGTCCCTTACAAGTAAGCTTTTAAATGAAATATAGTTTTCTTTGTTGGCAATCCCTACCTCGTCCCTCCCCCGCACCCCTACGAAGGCACTCACACCTTCCCTTCCTGGCGTTTGATTTTACTGTCACGGTGTCTCACTATATTGTAATAGAATTGTTGGATGCAGCTGCGATTCGATTACGCGATTTATATTCACGTGCATGTGTTTGATGTGATTGACTAGGTTTTTTTTAATAAGAAGTAAGGAAATATGTGAAGATTTTTCTATACAGTATTAGGAAAAATAAGGAAGAACTGGTAAACGAAGATTGATTACACAGTAGAGAAAAGAAACTGACACAGTAGCAAGTATAAATAAAATGCGTCTATCAAGATACACACCTGTTATAAATATCATTAGATTAGAAAATTGAAAATATTTAATAGCAACGCATAATTAACATGAAAGGGTGAACGTTTAATTAATTACTCAGGTAACATGTACTCGATTAATAGAGCTATCAAGAAAATTACAATAAACCTTGTAATGTTATAATTGGTATTGTAACAATTACATTTACATTAGTGTATGAAATTATTCGCACCGATAAGTACGCGTGCTTACATTTGCGCAGGAAATGTGACAGCTGTCACCTGTCACTGTCATTTGACATGGCGGCAATCGCTCCGAGCGACCGATAATGCTTTCCTACAAAACAATTGTGTTACATTTATTTGTCTGTTTATTATTGTTTCGATATGTTGTAATAAAATAAGAGCTAATTTTTAGTTTGATCGATTGTGTAATATCCATGATGCCTATGAAGAAATCAATTTTAACAATGAATAAGTAAAAGAGTTATTGGTTTTAATGATTGCCTTGTTCTGTTTCAGGTAAGCGTTGATGTTATATGCAAAATACAGTCAGTATTTGAATCGTATTCACTGGGTAAGCGATTTCAAATAAAGAATATTTATGATTAAAACATTATCTGTAAAAAAAATTGGCAAAGGACACTCAAACATACAGCCTTTTATTATTGCTCAAGGTAATAATTATTTAAGATCAACGTCTGCACCGAACAAGTTATTGATAAGGTACACTGAGGCGCATGTGTTACTCTTCAGTGATAACGTCACACGCGGCTCAGTACCTGGCACGCTGATAAGAGGCCGTTGAACCCCGCGAAGAAAACGATCGATGTAACCAAATAACGTTATCTGAGTAAGTTAATCGTCTGTGAATGTTTGGTTAATGTAATGTTTATTTTCCCACAATACACGGTTGGTTGCATTTTTCATTATAAGTGAAAATGTTGTCAGGAAATTGGTACATTGTTCTAGATAATAATATCAATTAAAATCGATGTCTACATTATCTGAATATCAATACATACATATGCTAGTATTGGATACAGATCTCTTCAATAAAAAGGCTAATGACCTAACATTTCCTTTCCTTTAGGTATTGAGGGAGGAAAAGAGAATAATTTAATATTATTAAAATATTTTTGTTACAAAACAAATATTAATTAAGTACATTAATGTAATCGATGAATTATTGATTGGTGTAAAATATATTTATATTAGGACCACCAACGAAGCAATAAATATGTTGATCGATGTTTACAATAGTTATTGTGCTAAATGAAACAAGTATTGTATCTGTATATTATGCAGTTCAATAATGAATGGTTTATAGTAATTTAATTTTAACTCTGAACTTGCCTTATCAATTGTTTGCGATTGTGGAGTTAATTTAGAAATCCTATTCCTATCATTTTTGATACTTGCAACATGTACACGCTTAGTCCCAACATCAAACGATAGTCTTAAATAGATGAGGACGTGTGAGCAAGCATTCGCAAGAAGATATACAAAAATGTAAGAATCATATCATCATACATACATATACTCATGCCTTTTCCGAGGAGGGTAGGCAGAGGTTCACCTAGTTGGACCAGTACAGCATGTTTCGCCTTGTCTTTTCCGTCCCACGATGCGATAGGGGCGAGCTAATCGCTAGATCAGGCACAAATTCCTGACTCCGGCTTCGAACCCGAGACAACAGCGTTGTAACTGTTACGTAGTGAAATTGCGTCATTGAGGCAGTCATGAATTCATTGATTCCGTAAAAAGCATCTTTGGATTAATTTTATACTAATTTTGTATAATTCCACAACATTCCGCTTAATTCTAGTCGATTCAGTCTCAACGCGCTTTCATTCGCACAATAAATCCTCTCTCATACAGATTACAAAACGTAAAATTCGTTAGCACTATCTAATCTGAGACTATGAATAGCAAACGACAGACATTAGCGTTATCCAGATACAGTTTAACTGTTCTTGCACTAAAAGACACCATCTTTTAGCCAGATAACTACGATATACGTTAATCTTTAATAATTGTTTGTATTCACCATATAGCCCTTGGGAAGGTTAACCATCATTATTAAATGATTGTTGGAAAGCCTACAATCCCTATATTTCTTCTCCTTTCACCATCTATTTTTTACGGTCATCTAAAATCACCAGATTTCGATGATTATGGACAGTGACAAGTGATAAGCTTACTTACCATACATATGGTTTCTTAGGTTGTAGAACCTATGCTAGAAAAGTCGTATTTTAGGTCGTAATGTATTTTTTCTTGTATATAAGGAATTTCAAATTAGAAGTGAAGATTTAGATAATTGTGGAGTGCTCAAATCTTAATTATTTTTTACTTTTCTTTTTTGACTTTCATGACGGTTAGATTTATGTTTATATTTTCAAAATACTTTACTAAAGATGAGTGGAATTGCATGTTTAAAGTAGTCTTAGATAAACAAAGTAAAGATGACAAATATAAATTACCTTCCGAGTTAAATTTCCGCGAGTAGAAGTATGGTTTATGTTAGATTTTCATTAGGATTTTAGATAATCATAAGCTTGCCGACTACCGTGACGGAAATACGAGCGAAATATACGAGCATTCACTTCCGCCTACCCTCCAGGGGTGTAGGCGTGAGTGTCTCTATACCGTCTCCGCCCATTGCAACACCATACCATGGACGTGATATGAAAGTATCTGGCAGTTTATAGAAAGTGACTATTAACTACGAATACTCAATCACCATGCACTATAACGGTGAAGAAAATTAGTGAGGAAACCTGCATAACATAGCGATTTCTAAGAATTTCTATGGTATGTAAAGACCGCCAACCCGCACTAGGCCGGCGTGGTGGACTGTATTGCCTAACCATTCCCACTCGTACTCTCGATTGTAGAGAAGATCTGTGCCCTGCAATGGGACGTATATGGGTTGACACAGTACAGTACTTTTTATTACTTTAAAAAGTTAGGGATGTGTGCCTCGGACTCGAACCTATGTCCGGTCTGCCATCACAATATCTATTACTAATAAAATTTTTAAACTTAATATATCATGAATCATAGTGCCACCAAACAATAATCCACACACAAGCAAAAAGCACGCTCGGTTTATTAATATCTTTGCAATGTTCGTGGCAATGACGGAAAACATTTCGCCACTATCCCGCACCCTAACCCTATAAAACGCAGGCGGGGTCGTATCTACCCGCTGCACACCGCGTAAATCATAGTTTATAACGCGTTACACTGCGGTGCAGCTTTATCTAACGTATAAACACGACGAGATAAAATACTTCTTATTGCTTAATGAGTGAGGGTTAATGTTGATGGATTAAGGCGGTCGTAATATTTGGACGTCATTTTTATAGGGTTTGTGTTAGGTGAAGACTGAAGGCTTTGGTGGTTGATATGTGCAGTTATGATTGAGTTTTTTATTTGCGTGTGAAAGCTGTTAGTCTATTGGCAACGTATGCGTTCTAATAATATTGAGGTTTTGGATTCGACATACAATTCGAACGTTCTATTGTGTGAAGTTGTCATTTTATAGAATATATGGATAAAAATCTTTGTGTGTGAATTTATTTCTAATGTGGTGTTGTGGCATATCATGGCACGAAAGTATCAATGGAGAAGAATAAACTTTTTACAGTCATCAAGTTATATCTGAGGAAGCCAATTTAATCAATATTGATCACTTTCATTTAACCACCTGTCTTCCTTATAAAAATGACAAATATACGTTGAAAACCCAGCCTCCACAGAAACATTATGAATGTTAGACGCTGTATCAACGTTCAAACGTTCACTGCGTACAATTTGTAAAATGAAAATTAGCATGAGCAAGAGTGCGGAGGTGTCCGAGACAAATAGTTGTTCTCGTGCCCTCGGCGACACTCGCTTTAAGCGCATACACTAGGTATTTATTACTCTAATGAACGACCGGGATTAGCTCTCGCCAGATTCGTTCACGCCATGACACCTTGGCCTCTGTTCTAATCATTCTATGTAACGATGTTATGTTCAATTACCCATGTTAACAGTTCGTTTTAGTTGAATATATATGCTTTTTTATTAATTGATTTTATTTATAACAATATGAATCATTGTTTCCCTTAATCAAAACACTTATTTCTTAGGTAAATTGGATTCTTTAAAGACTTTTGAAACATCCTAACCCACTCAATTGTACACAAAGCTTCAATCTCATTAAAATGTACTGGTAAATTGGAAACAGAGTTTATTCCGTTCCTCTAACAGCTAAATAAACACCCATTCGGACGACCCCTCAAACGAAAAAAAATACAAACGTATCTGTAAAACCTTTGAAAGATACATTATCATTATTCATCAAAACTACCGTCGAAGCGTTTTACACATGAAAGAGAGTTTCCTCCCGCTGCGACACACAATGACACATTCGCGTACGATACAACTCCATTCGAATTTGTCTGAGAAGAAAAATTGTAGGCACCTGCAACTAAATGCATTCGAGGGGCGTCGGATTGTACCGGGGAGATACGTTTGAAGTGCGCTCATTTTGCACGCGTCGGGAGGGTTAGCATGTCGTATCATTAGGTACATGTGTCGCGAGGGCGCCGACTTTATTCGGGAAATTCGTGGATTTTTTTTCGTCTGGATCTTTGTACCCCACAGTGGCGCGATTAGGGTTAAATTGTGTAGATAACGTGGTTTGCTCGCGCTTCGTGCGATTCACCTGTTTTTAAGTGACTTGCAATTCGGGACATACATTTTAAATTTCGTACTCAATTTGAATAGGAATGGTGAAAAAAATTTTTTTTACCCTCATATATAGTCTGGACCTGGCAGTAAGCATCTTGTCTTGTATTGTGAGTACTTAAAAATGTAAGATATAAGACATTAATATATATTATTGCTCTGATAGACTGGAATCGAACCCATGGCTTCGATTTTGACAGCCGGTATCTCCGTTATGCCACAGAAGCTCTAAATGATTTGTTACTAATGGGGCTCTATCAAATTACCAATTCCAATTTATAAAAAAATGAGGGGTCAGGACTTCAAAGACTTTGTTAAAGTCAAGTAAAATGAAGCCCATCGTAATTATTACGGTTTCGTGTATCATCAATTAAGTAAATTGCAGACTACAAAGCATTTTTATACTCTTGGACAAAATTGATCAAATATGATGAGTGCAAAATTATTGACGCCGGGAATAATTTGATTTTTTGATCGCCTTATTTGTTGTTTAGATTGCATATTAGGTTATTGGTCTAATTCATAGACCTATTTTAGCTATCGATTATTTTTAATTTTTTGCTCATGTTGAATTCAAAAGTCATTCAAAAGTGACAAAACATCCGATAACTAAAATAGGCTTATAAGCTGAGTATGAATAAGGCCGACGTTAGATAATCCTACTTGTATTACTTTTTAAACATCTATATTGTATACATATATATTAGTAAACATTCCGATAAGAACAATACGTATGTACCTCATACATCTTTAAGTCACAGTCGCATAAATAGTCCTGACCCCACACTAAAACTGAGTCTTGTGTCGTGTGGATCAGAAACCATGACAGAGTTTTCGATCTCACAAACACTCAGATCCGAAACAAATACCTGGTTATGATACAAACATTTGCCTTGGTGCGGGGATCGAAGCCGCGGCCTCTGTTTACATAGCCGGCGTCTTAACAACTGCGCCGCGGAAGCTGTCGACATACTAAGCATCTTTTTAAACTACATATGCTTGCTTGGCAAATTTTCATTAATTTAAATACACCCACATGGTACATAATTGGGATTGAGTCCTATCCTCTCCTGTCCTCTCCTTCTTTTAAATCCATCGAATGGTTGCCTTTAGGACATTGCTTTAAGCGATTTATTGTATTTGTGTACAATAAATATTTAAATATATATAAAAAAAATGAGTTTAGTTAATTTAGCAGCTCTAAGGTAGCAGGTGTAACGCATGGAATGTTATATTGTATTTTCACAATTCAAACAAAATACAATACAAACAGTGCAATGAATTAACAAATGAATAATGAAACAAGATAAACGATCATAATCGATATTTAATACGCAGGCCGCGGGCCGCACGCCGCACCGCGATATTTAACTGTGATGTCATCGGCTCCGTCGTAATTATTGTGCAGGACCTACGTGATTAATTTGCCGGCCAGTACAATTGTGAATTGTTATATATTTGCTCGCCATAATTGTGTGTTTTGTCAGGGAGGAGTGGAAAAACGTCGAACTCCTATTCATTTTACTAGATCATTTTGTTGAGGGTTAAAGACATTAGTTATTTGCAGAGATTTGCTGAGCACAATGTTTGGTGTGATTTAAATGCGTGCAGCCGATCTTGGCTTACAGGAGTTGCAATGGCGGGTGTGATGATGGGAGTGTCTCTAGCATTTGATATATGGTCACTATATGGTGCTAAGGAATGGACACAATGAACCTAAGAAGGAAAGCGGACATGTAGGTTAACATAATTTTAGAAATTCGTTCCATTGGTCTGCAAAAAATCGAAATGGCGACGACATATTTCTGTCTATTGCTCGGGTTTCTTGCGCGTTCTTTAGTAAAAACCGCTTCCCAAACCGGGTGGTAGATAAAATGACTGAAACTTAATAATGTAGACCATTTGAATGGATTCAATAAATTATTTTCATTTTCATTTCCTGCGATATCAGTTTTGAAATCAGAGTCAATCTAATGTAGCTGATAAACCAGTCCAGAGACACATCCCGATATATCACCGGTAATCGAATAACAAAAAGGTGACTGTATCTCAGATTGACTGTATATTTTGAAGTACCGAAAAAAGCCAATTAGCACGGTCATCAGTGCTACCGAGAGCGCTAGTTTTCACTCGAGTATGGACAATAGATCGGGGCGCTACTACGTCATGTAGGGCTGCTACGTAGTAAGAACAGTCGCCGAATTAAGAGGAGATAGGGGAATGGATATTACGCCATCACGGAGCAACTAGTTTTAAGTGAAGCATAAAGAAGTTGAAAATGGAATAAAGTAGACTTCAGAATCGGAGATTTTACATGGAAGAAAGCAGTTTTATTTTTGTATCATATACCTGTTTAAAGCCAGGTTTATTGTGTCATTGAAATGAAATGAAATGAAATGTATTTATTGGTCACGTAGGCAATTTAAAAGCTCTTATGACAAGTCAATACACATAGAACTTAATCTCTATAAACAATATATTTCCTATACTTAGTTATACTTATTTTAATTTCTTGGTTTAATTAATTTATTTATTTTAAATTAATTTTATTTTTATTTAGAATTAGTTTTATTTATTTGTTAACTTTTTATTCTTATTTTATTTAAAGTATTAGTTATGTCTTTATGGTAATTTATTTTTCAAAGAAATACAATATGATAAATAATATAATATAATAATACATTAAAATATATCAATTCTTATATTAATAAAACTTACTTTGTATAAGTGTTTGAAACATAAACTGCTGTTCTGAAAAGTTGCCGATTTGATTTCCGCAGTGTTAGAAGTTTCAACGATAAAATACAAGTTGGAGGCTTTTCTGCGATGTTAACAGAGTTAATTTCCTCGTGCCAACCCTGCGCGCACATGTGATATATGCGAGAGGGTGCACCGATGAGTGACTCACGAGGTCCCCTGTCTCCCCTCCTCACATTATTTACTCTCACGAGTCGAGAGGGACCTTTTACTTTTTTTCAATTTGTTTTGATTGCTTTGATAAATGTACGAAAGGTTGAAAATAAACAATCGTTTTGTTGGAAAATGTTTACTTTGTCTCTGCCGAGGACTATAAATAGAGAATAAAAAACACAAATTTAAGTAAACGTTTTCCACGTTAAAGTGAATCGTATATTTTTTCTATTCATACCGGATAAATTTCGCTACACGTAAAAAAAATTGTAAAAAATATTTGTTATTTGTAACATCAAAATACTGTTTTGGAATAGTTATTGCTAAAGAATATCTTCGTTAAATCTTTTCTAAGGAAGTTATTTAGAATTAATTGTACACCGCTAAGTTGGTATATTTTATGAAAAAGCAATTGTTTACAATGCAGATTTTTCCGCGGTTCACAACCGAAAAATTGTAAGAGAAAATGAAATTTTAATCGCGAGCTTCATTTCTGTAAGCCAGTCGCCAGATGAAAGACTTTTCAAAACACAATAGGCTTAAAATTCACAATTCTTTTTGTCTTGAAATATGAGAAAACCACGAAAAGTAAGTCAACGGTGTACGCTTGCGCGGCATTACGGGTCATTGTAATAATTTTATTACAACTAAAATGTTTTTTTTTATTGCTATGAATGGCGAGACGAGCATGCCGTTCGCCTGATGGTAAGCGATACGACCGCTCATGAACAGTAGCAAAACCAAACAACACCTTGAATTACAAAGCAATGCTTGGCATTCCATTGCGCTCGCCATCCTGAGACATAAGATGTTAAGTCTCAATATGTCCACTAGTTACTCTGGCTACAATGCCCTTCAACCCGAAACACAACAGTGCGTTTACACTGCTGTTTGACGGGAAAAATAGACACTGCGGTGGTACCCACCCAGATGGTCTCTCACATATGAGAGACCTACCACCAGTGTATTTTTTTTTCTTAAATTTTCTATCCTAATACAGTGGGGTTGGTGACTTTTTACGTCAAATGGATATTTGGCTTATTCGTATCCGTCCATAGGTATATGCGCTACTGCAGGGCACAGGCCTTCTCTACAATCGAGAGTAGGGGGAGGGGGGAGGGGGGACGTATGCAAGAAAAATAATAGGCTTACACCCGTATTCACAAACAATACTATGAGGACGCATAGTGCAGCCAAACGCACAGGATCGTCAATTTTAATTCTTAAACAATACTTAAGTGATGTGGGACACTATGCGTTCACTTAAGGAGGCCCTCAGGTAAAGAAACTCAACAGCTATTTTACGCAACGCATAGTGTCGATTGAAGACGTAAAAGTGAGAGTTGTGAATGTATATGCCATTTCATTTTATGTGTTTTGCATTAGGTTTTTCCATTTTTAATACAATGGATTACAGCAGCGAGGAGGAGTTCGAAAATTATATTGAAGATGTCCTTACCGAACGCAGGACGATAAATGCAAGAAATATTATTCGACGTTTTCAAAATCCTTTTGATTTCTACAATGACGAAGAAATTAGGAGACGCTATCGATTCACTAAGGATATTGTTCTTATATTGCTTTAAGATTTTATTAGTGTGGGAGTTTTCAAGTTCCCCGTTTCAGGCCATATACGTCCCACTGCAGGGCACGGGCCTCCTCTACAATAGAGAATACGATTGAAAGTGGTTAGGCCATATAGTCCACCACGCTAGCTTAATGCGGGTTGGCGGACTTTACATACCATAGAAACCGCTATGGTATGCAGGTTTACTCACAATGTTTTCCTTCACCGTCATAGTGCGTGGTGATTGATTATCAATACACACATGACTCCGAAAAATCAGAGGAGTGCCCTGGGATTCGAACCCGCGACCACCGTGAACATGTTAGCCGCGTCTGGTCCGTTTACCAACAGGCCACCACGCAGTTTTTCAAGTTAGTAATCACCTATTTGGATGCAGGCTGCCTCCAACAGGTCACTGTAGATGTCATTGGGGAGGCCTATGTTCAGCAGTGAACTTCCTTTGGCTGATGGATATCGAATCGATTTTCATATTCTTCGCGGATTTTCACCTTGTTGTCGATTTTTTTCTGTTCCTAATAATCGACAAATATCGAAGAACAAGGCAAGAACCTGCGAAGAATATATAAATCGGTTCCACATTTACATTTCTCGTGTGATTCTCGCGTGAGTGTGGAGCGTACATCAATCGTCAAACACCAGAGAGAAGTTAGCAACATTAATTGACCAATCACTGATCCGCATTGGACACTGTGCGTTCGCATAGTAAAAGGGTGACTTAAGTATTGTTTATGAATAAAAAGGCTGGACGGAACGATCACTATGAGAAATATCTTACTTAGCATAGCGTTGCTTCAACACTGAGTAAAGTATTGTTTGTGAATACGGGCCTTAGTAACTTTAAAGTTCACAGTTGATTGTTGTTGTGTTGTTTATTCATGATGTGACATTGTTGGCTAGCAGTTTAAGAATCGCATACTTTAATATTTTTCAGTGGCAGCATCTAAGTCTAACTGAAAGGACCAAGGTCACACTAAAATGAAATATTCATGTTGAGTCTACGAACCCAATCTGCGTAAACAATATTCAACTGTTCTGTGGTTCGCAATGTTGGCTATATGGGTGGTAACATTTTATTTAGCCTTTAGTATAGTTTTGTCCCGATAAACTGGAAGTTACGATCAAGGCGTCTGAAGCTGGGTATACGCACGTAGATCACTTTGCCGGCTTTTATTTATTTATTTAATTCTTTATTGTACGCCAAATAAAACTAAACGAATATTTAACATAAGAGTACAAATGGCGAATCGCGCGAGGCAATCTCTTACCGATTACCATGGGATGAAAATAGGAGAAGGAAAATAATAATAGTGTAAATTAAGGCTTTATTCCTTGTTTGCTGTGATGACTGTCCGGGAGTAAAAGAGTTCGGGTTCGAATCTCGGGTCGGGCAAAGTCATATTGAATTTTTCTATTCATTATCACCCCGGAGTCAGGAATTTGTGCTCGATATGGCGATAGTCTCGCCCCCTATCACATCGTGGGACGGAACATACAAGGCAAAATGTGGTTGTTCATTCACCTCTGCCTTCCCCTTCTGGGAAGAAGGCGTGAGTTTATATATGTATACATGTCTCACTTGGAGAAATTCCTTCGCTTGCGCGTTCACCGCTGATTTCGCCTGCGGTAATCCACATTTATAGGAATAATTTCGCTCGTTTCATTTCATTTATTGAGTTTTTCCGCACTTGGAAGGTTGAATTCGTTGATATTTGTAATAAATTTTTATTTGACCCCCTCCTTTAACGGGGCACTAAGTTTTTATCGTCCTCATTTGCATTTATGTGCGAATGATTCCACCTTTTTCGGAGAATGATGACGTATACTGTACCTTTTTTAATGAGGTTCGGTGACGTGAATAAATGAAGATTGCCAATAAGAGGTGTATTGTCTAGATATTTTTGGTAGCGAAAATCCTTTTGGAAGAACAAGTTAATTAAAATAAACACTTCTCGGTTTAATTACCTATTGTTTTTAAGTTAATTGGTCCATTCGGATTTACAGACTTCCTATTTTGTAGTTATTATGGAGAAGTGTTGCTTTAACTTGTGTTTAATTTCACAAGAGTCTTTACAGGACTTTATGTGTTTAATTATTGCATTTTGTAATTAAACATTTTACGAAATACAGTAAAAGCTTTCGGCGGTTTGTTCCTCTGATTTTGGCGCCATAAAGTAAATAAATTATGTTCTTTTATAATTTTATCAGCGTTTTAGCACCCACGATTAATTAAAACATACTTAAATAATATGGTAATTAACATCATCATAATTGGTCACACTACATAATGCATTGCTATATTACTTAAAAAGCCACATTAAGACCCGGAATTACAAACTGTTGAGAATGATCATGGTAATGTTGACAGCAAAATTTCATGCTATTTAGCAAAACCAGACAATTCTTCTATTGAAATAAATTAATGCCAATATCTTGAAATATAAACCCCACAACAACTTTTAGTCTATACTTTTACAAATCATGATGCTCAAACCATGCCCAACATAGCCGTATATTTTTGCGAACATATATAGTTTTATGTACAAAGGTATAGTGAGTACACAAGCCCCAACCTACTCTAAGCACATACCAGGAATTACAACACAGTACTTCCGCCTTAATTGCTTCCAACGCAAACTATTTACATCTTAATTTAATGTCGGAACGCGATAGGTTTCCCGGGCTATATTGAAAATATTCTCGTTAAGGCACAGCGAGCGACGCCTGGCCACTTTCCCTATTCCCCCCTCTTGAATACACCTCCCCTCTCTCCCCCCAGATCTAATATCAATTACTTGAAACTCTTACTTTATAGTTATCGCGGGTGTAATAAACCCGGCTTCTGTACTACGCAGTCTGCAGTCGCTTGCATCGGCAATTGAGCATTTTAATATTTATTTATTTAAAATATCATTAGTTGAAAACTATAGTCGAACTGTACTAAATGCTTAATTTACATATCTAAAAATTTACACCAGAAACAAAAGATTACAGAAAATAAACACACATAAAGCAGGAGGAATAATAATTTTAGTTTAAAATTAAATACACTGAAATACACGTCACTGCATAGTATGTTTTTTATATGAATTAAAACCACTTTCAAGGCACACCTGAGGCCAAGACTCCATTCTGACTCAAGAGTTTCTTTTAATTAGAAAGGATTAAATACATTGAAGAAGACGTATAAAATTGACCCAATACGGGCCACTCGATGCTGTTAAGTAAAGGTAAAAAAATCAACTTTCTCCTGCCTTAGTCACACACGAAATTGAATTCACACGAGTAATTACAAAAATTCATTAAATACAAACAACCGAGTGAATGAACAGATTTAAACGCTTCTAAATAAAATATAATTATCACGCGACGCTTTTAAAAGAAACGCTTCTCGTTTATCGAAAGTATTCCAATAAATAGTTTGAATAAATTTAAATAAATTAATAACACTGCATATATGTTATTTAAATAAATTAATTACGCTACATGCATTATTACTATGGGACTTGTAGGTAACTAATATGTTAATGATACTCGCTTGAAAGAGATATTTTTCTTTGATAAAGGAGAAAACATTGTCTTGTCCAATAAATTATTTGATGGCAATTATAAATATTGCTTTGTCGTTTGTAAGATTATTTGATTTGTAATGTAAGATAAGGTATTTCAATGTTTTACTCATAGTGTACGCAGACCCCAATCCTGGCTCCAGGCAAACCACGATTGGCATTTGGTGAAATGCGGGTCCAAATTCCTGGTTAAAAGTAGTCCTCTGGCGTAAAGTTCTAAGTACTTAAAATACCATTTGTGTAGGTTCAGATAATTTACCACCTGGGTTTGTGTAACGTTGTCGGACGTCAAAATAAAGACTAAAACTATAAGTAACTTGCAAAAATAAGCTATTAGGATCTGGGAGGTATAATAATTTCAAATTTTCGAACGTTCGACATTTATACGTTTTCCACTTCTAAAAATCAATACTCTATGATAATTATCATTCACTCCGAACTTGTCTATGGTTATGACGTACGACACCACAAACACCACAAAATGTTCGAATCCTCTAGATCCGAACATTTTGTAGAGTACCTAGGCACATTCCTACAGTTTTACGTACGATTAGTATTAGTACGATGTTTGAACATTTGAACTTCGTTTAAGATCAAAGTCTAACACCCCTGTACCTTAGTACTTTTATATCCCGTGCTTTTCAAATACTAAATGCAGAAATATCTTCACGCATATTTTATTTAAATTTCGCAAGAATGCAGCAAAGTTAAGTTTTTCACACTCCTATTGCAATAAACGGTTAATGTTATTTGTGAATGTATGTATGTAGAAATAATGGCGCATTCGTTTCGGGCGGTATGCGCCGCGATGTCTGAGCACGGTACAAAAGAGCTTTGTTTACCCCCCTTCCCTGTTTACCACTGCACCCTAGGGTTTGTAGATACAAGGCTGGCGAGGACGCATATTACTGCAATGTACTAATATTAATCAAATGTATTTACAGCCATTTTTGAAAAACTACGGTAAATACAAGAACTTCCATGATAGACCACCAAAGAATTATCTAAGACAAGTTATGTACTCCGACACGACGAAGAATTCAAACATTCTTCATACATACTACATCGCACGTAAAACTGTACGAATATGCCTTTACAAAATGTTCGAATCTAGTATCGAACTTCGTAATTTTAGACTAAGTCCGAGGAGAATGATGAGTTTCATAGATATTCGTATTTAGAAGTGTAAAGCTTTTATATGTAAACGTTCAACGTCCGAACGTTTGAACTCCGTGTTGGAGTATAGGGAACCCCCCTGAGCATAGATATATCTGTTGATTCGATCAAGTAACAGCTCTCATTGAATTCTATTACCCCTTAGCCCTACAAGAAACTAATAATGCAACAATATGACTCATTGAATATATAAAGCTACAAGCATCTTTTAATGTTATGAAAATCAGTAATGACAATTAATGCGTACTGAATGAAGGTTCTCGTACTAGAAACACATTGTAGGATATAGGCATAAATTGAGTGCTGATCCACTTAATGTAAATCAACAACTTTGTTGCAAAAAAAAACAGGCCAACTCACTGTAAGGTGATTATAACACAGGAATATTTTTTTTAAAGTTTGGTGGAAATTCGTAGTGCGCCAACCCTGGCTACACGGCGTCTCTTGGATACATCCAATTTGCCTGCAATAAAGGATTTTCAACGTGCTACTTTCTTTTGCGAAGGTTTTCCGTTGTTTAATTTTATTTTTGTGCAAAAAAACGCCATTTGTGAATATTGACAATAGACTTTTGTCTTCATCTCGGTGCATTCTGATTGTAACGTTTTCTCTAATTGCATTTCTGATTGAAAAGTTTTTTTTTTTAAACGCATATTTAATTTGTTATAGCAAATACAAGCGCTAAAGTGTTTCAACCTTTAATAACAATATTTTTTGACTTCTCAATAAGTTTAAATCTACATTAACATGACAGACTGTTTCATTAATTTTAAAAATGATACAATCTAGCGTAATTTAATTTTTATTCACTTCACTTTTTACCATTAAATAACTAGCAATAATTTTAAACATAAGACAACTTCAGCTTTTATCACATCAACGTATCATCTAATTACATATCTCAAGACTGCTACCAAAACCGAAGCCGGGTAAAAATTTTGCAAAGAAACGCGACAATTTTTTTTTATCATTTTTTAAATTTCTTCGTTTTTGGGTGGTAAATCCATAGTTTTTGCTAAAATAATAATTTAAACTCATTTATACCTTGGAGTCTTTCTAAATAAAAGGGTATACACTATTATTTTAGGAAAAAAATGTATTTAGCACATATAAAAAAAAGTCACTTTTTTCCAACATTTTCAGTTGCATTGTGTCTGAAGTCGCTTAAACTACCACCCGGCTTCGTTTTCGGTAGCAGTCTTGATATACCCTATATTTATCTAATTTCAAGATCTAATAAAAATAAAACAAACTCAAACCTGCAATCACACTCGGAATTCTCATTACCCACCCAGTATTACTTTTAAAGTAAAACAACATTGTACAGCGTGAAATATTTCGAACCCAGCAATATGCGAGGCAAGGGAACCAATAACCTTTGACGCGGCGACCGTTGCAAACGAATGGAAAAATGTCTCGCTTATAAGTCTTTTAGGGCGGCCCGGCCGGTTGGATTTATGTGCCGGATGAATCGGCAGCCTTTCCTTCTTTCACTACGTAAATCATTTTCGCGTCGTATCGTGCGGTGTATACACTGCCGGCCCTGTGAATGAGGCTCCTGGGTAGTGGATATTAAAAAGTCTTTGGTGATAGTGCGTTCATTTAGGACTGAGTTGTTTAACGCCAAGTAATTAAAATGTAATTTTTAAAAGCACTGTCTTTGATTTTAGAATGAATTTTGGCTATTTGAGTACTACTATTCTGTAGTGAGTTAAATATACTGGAAAATCTTTATTTACCAGCCCTTATACGTAGCACTGCAGGGCACTGGCCAGCAGGGGCGTGCGCTCCTTGTAGGCAGAAATGCAGTGCTTTACTTGCCATTTACAGATATTTTATTATAACGTACGTACTTCTTAATGACTTTAATTAACAGTAAATAAATGAATAAACAAAATATAATAACTTAATAACGCCTAATATTTTATAAATAGCACCTATTTGCAAGCGCACAAACATTATGTTTGCCACTCGAAAAGCAAAAGGCGCTGCAAAGCAAAATAATGTACCTAATCAACCAAGTAATGCCGCCGCGTCCCGCATGACATTTGTTTGCATGTGTGTAGTAATTTTGGTGTCCGTGCATAGTCGCAAACGCACACACGCATGAATATTGAAAGCCGCGACTCCTGCGGCAGGCCTCGGAAGCTCGGCAGTTGTCGGGAGTAATCGGAAATGTTCGTTGCCTATAATCCGAGTAAAAATAATAGACAGAAATCTAATAAACTGCGCAAAATGCACATTATGCATTTTTGTTTGGTAAGGTTTTATTTCTTTAAATAGCACAATTTTTTTGTGTTTCGCGGGGGCCATTTTGCTTTTTTCATGTGATAAGCATTGTTTATTATTTTGTTTGCGTCAGTTTAATTATAGTTTTCTTATAATATTTTACATTTTAATATTTGAAAGTGTGTACATTTAACAGTTTATTTCTGAGTTTCTATAATAATTGTAGTGATTTGCTTTTACTAGTACGTTTGTTGATTTTTTAAAATGTTATTTGATTGTGAGGTTTGTGTTGAAAGTGTGTGTTTATTAAAAATTAAAAATAACAAGTTCTCACAATTGTCATTCAGTGAAAAGATTCAAATTTTGTCTAAAGGTAGGTGTGTACCCGAGTTACAACAATTAAATCAACAAAAAGGGAATGTAACTCGAAAGTTTCATGTTAAAAGTTATGAAACGTATAACTGGCTGTGTGGTTGTGTACACACGATTAAATTATATTGTTTTCCTTGCATATTGTTTAGTTATTCTAGTACAGTGTGGACTGATTCAGGATATTCAGATTTAAATAATTTCTATGCCGCGGCAAAGAAGCATGACCATACAGAAAAACATCTGGAGGCCTGCTTAAAATTAAATACTTTTGGTAAATCTCGTATTGAAATGAGTATCAACAGCCAGTTACGATTAGATATTGAGAGGCATAATGCTAAAGTTGATCGCAATAGAAACATTTTTCAAAGGCTGATCGATGTTGTTTGCTTTCTGGGAAAACAAGAATTAGCTTTTCGCGGTCACGATGAGTCAGTATCGTCGTTGAATAGAGGTAATTATTTAGAAATAGTAGATTTATTAGCCAAGTATGATGAAATTTTAGAAACCCATTTACAGAGTGCAAGTACCTCATTCACGGGCATGTCGAACCGTACGCAGAATGATTTGATCTCGAGCGTTGCATCTGTGATGATCGATCGCGTTAAAGCCGAAATTAAACAGTCCGATTTTGTCGCCGTCATGGTAGATGAGACTCCTGATGTTAGCGGCCGTGAACAATTAGTATTAGTTTTGAGATATTTTCGTGATTTTGAAGTAGTAGATCGATTTATCAAATATGTTGATGTCAGCGCGGATCGGACCGCTGTAACCTTGAGTTCTATTATTTTGGAAATTTTAGAAGAGTTCGATTGTGTATCCAAATTAGTTGCACAAACTTACGACGGGGCAGCAGTTTTATCCTCACAAATTAATGGCGTGCAGGCTTTGGTGAGACAAAAATGTCCACAAGCTATGTACGTTTGGTGTTCAGCACATATATTAAATTTAGTTTTATCGAAATCGTTCGAACGAGTTGCTGAAACAAAACGCTTTTTTAGTATTATAAAATCAATCGCGGCTTTTTTTCACACCAGTACAAAGCGAATGGCCCATTACAACAACTTTGCCGATATGAAAAAGCTGCCTCGTGTCGCGGAAACAAGGTGGACATATCATTCGCGCACGGTTAATATTATTAGTAATGCGTCCACCCACCTCCTAGAATTGTTTGAAAATATGAACGAAAATACACAAGACTGGGATGGTGAAACACTGACACAAGTCAGTTCATTTTTATATATTATGAAAGAATTTGAATTTAATTTTCTTTTAAAATTTTTCGCTGATATTTTTGCAGAAACGGATATTCTGTACGATATTTTGCAAAAAAAAACTAGTGACATCGCGTATTGTGTAACAAAGATAAAAGAGTTAGAGTCATTTTTAGAACGTTTTAGAGAGAAGTTCGAGATCTATTATGATGCCGCCGTTCACATTACCGGACCACCTAAAAGAAAGCGCAATGTCGATGATGTAAAAATACATTATCGGCGAATTTTTGTTGAAATAATTGATAATGTAGTCAGTGAATTAAGAAATCGTTATAAAAACATTAAAGATTTAAAGTTTATTGAGCTACTTTCTTGTGAGAATTTTAAAAAATATAGTGAACGTTTCCCTGAAAATGAAATCAGAGAGTTCACCAATAATTATCAGGCACATTTTAATTTTGATAAATTGAAAAATGAATTGCGCTGTATTTATAGATCACCTCAATTTGCAAATAGTTGTGTATTTAGTATTATTCAAAATTTGTATAAGGACAATTTAAATAAAGTTTTTTCTGAAGTGTTACGATTAGCGAAATTCATTGTGACTATCCCAGCAAGCAGCGCATCGGCAGAGCGTTCATTTTCGTGTTTAAAACGTATCCACACATATTTGAGAAACACACAAAATCAACAACGACTCACAGAGCTTTCCATGATTTCTATAGAAAAGGCATTAATGATAGAATTAAAACGCAATCCAACTTTCTATGACGATATCCTAAAATCATATTTAAAAAAGGATAGGCGCATAGATTTAATCTATAAATGAATGAGTAGTTTTTTTTTACTAACCCGTAATTTTATTATTAAGTTTATTTATATATTTTGCGAATCACATGAAAATCGGTCTTTTTAAAGGCCACATCGGATATCTTGCAAGGGACGTGTTCTATAACCATCACTCACTTGGATAAGATATTTGAGGTGGTCGTTTATTTACATCGGGCTATAGTAATCTCAATTAACCGGAACCTTGAATATGTGAAAATTGAAGCTGACTCGGTGAGTAGTTATAATATTTTAGTTTATTAATCATTTACTTATTAGACTTTCTTCGGCCACGACAATCGATCGCTGGTTTTTCTGCGTTCCGTAGATGTATATGAATAGTACTACATCTAAGACTTGTTCTGTTGGCATGGTTTCCGACTTAGAGATCCGTCGCGTGGCTGTGGCTATGCTAAACATCTATAAAAGAAAAGTTTTTGTGCCGAGTACTTCGCCGCATACCCAGTATCATAATCCTGTGCACGCCACTGCTGGCCAGTCGCGTGTACGATTAAGAGTGGTCAGGCCATATAGCCCACCACGCTAGATTAGTATGGGTTGGCGGATTTTAAATACCATGGAAATTCATACAAATCGTTGTGGTATGCAGGTTTCCTCACGATGTTTTCCTTCACCGTTTTATTGTATGGTGATTGACTATCAATATAAATATGACTACAAAAAGTCAGAGGTGTGCCCTGGGATTTGAACCCGCGACCACCGTGAACATGTTGGCAGTCCTGTCTGGCCCTTTACCAACAGGCTATCATGCACCTACAATCGTTAAACATGATAAATTAACTATAATACGGTCATAAGTGACTTCGCATCCTCAAATGAACAAAAATCTATAACGCATTCGGGTGTATATTTTTTTGTTCCCCACGTGTACGAGTGTACATATCCGCGCTCTTATTTGCCAATTTAACATGTGTTTCGCTGAGAAATCCGCCTGATTTGGCTTCGTCGGGAGCTCGTGAATCAACAACATGCATTACTTTGATTTTCTAACATTTGTTTTTGCACAAATTGCCTAGGTTTGACGATTTTAGTGTTGGATGAATATCTTACGTTGAGATTTTTTCCCGTTTGAAGATTTATTGGTGGTTCTTTTGTTGGGATTTTTTCAAATAATTTATTTCCAAGAAGTAAATTGCTAGTTTGCTCCTTCCGTACTCTGAAAAAAGAGGTAGTAGATAAAGAGATGTAATTTTTTATCAACTTCAAAGATACAGCAAAGAATTTCCACAGACATAGCACAGAGGACAAAATGCCTCTTCCTCGCCCCAAGGTATTTACTAGTCAAATAAAAATAGATATTTAGCTTAGATAAAAAAAAAATTAACATGCTTAAATAAGCATTAATGTTCTTAATTTTAATATTATATCCAAATTGCAAATATGCATCTTTCTAATAAATGTGCGATAAATTGATTAAACAAATTGTTGTATCTATAACCACATTTCATTTGAATTTGATTGGGTGTCAAAACATATTAATTAACGTCCCGTGTCGATAATATCAGCGGTTTTCGTCGCGTGTTCAATATAAAGAGTTAATTACGACTATTGAAATTCAATTAAATATTAAATTTACTACCGGGTTGTATGGCAGTTCTTATTCGTAATTTCATCGCGCGGTTCATTATCAAATTTAATTAAAATCGAATTATATTTTTTAATAAAAAATGAGTTACAACAAGGTATACAGTAATCTTGTATTTTTAGAGATTTACATGTTAAGAAACCCATTCTTTAATGCCAAAAAACCCCAATCATTTATTTCACGTATTTTATTTGTTATGTGTGTAAATTTGTAAATTTAAATCACTATAAAAATGTAGTTATTTATTAAAAAATTCTAGAAATACGAACATTATCGAACAACATTTCTGTGGCGCGTTTAATTGATGAAGCAGATAAGCTTCTCGCGAACCGATACTTTTAAAAGAAAACAGAACAAAATATTTCACAATGCTTCAAGTGGATTAATTAAGATAAAGCGGATTAAACCGGCGAGATAACGGACAGGTAAATTGTAGAACTAGTCTTTAAAATGAAACTTGCTTTGACATCTGCGCTGAGCCAAGCCCGCCGATGTAGATACGGATTATATATTAGATTTGTGAAATTGCGAAATTACTCGACGTTAGGATTATGATTTTTTCTATTTGATGTAGTTTAGTTGGGTATAACTTTTGTTAATAGTCATGTATATGGCCTGTGGACTGTGACGTCATTGAGTGTGGTTCTTTCGATGTGAGTGACATTGTACTTGAAGGATTTGATTGTTGGTGGTTATTTACGATGGAAATTGTTAAAGTTACTGACTGATCGAATAGTGTTAGCAAAGCTAAACTTAACGGCAGGTTTGTCGGAAAATTTCCTGCGATTTCATCCATTTAAGTTGTCAATACTTACTATACCGTAACAGTACCAATAAGCCTGGTATTTCCGGAGCAGTGTAGTTGTTTCTGGTGTTAGATATTTCCATACATGCCATCTGAATAATGATGCGGTCCGAGTATCAAAATTAAGCTGTATTTGAGTATTCATGCGATGCTAGAAATAAGAGGATTATGTTTAAGTACTTCATGGTGCTGTGATTTTAGCCCACATACGTAGTGTCTTCTCAGAATTCGAAACTGAATTCTTGAAGTACAGTATTATAATAAGTTCTTAGTAGAACTGATACTTATGCTACAAATTTAATCGAAATAAACGCTTTGAATTGTAACTACATACTAAGGAAAAAAGACGTTATTGCTATATATATATATATAACTTTTCACATATTTCTCGGGCATATGTAATTAAATAAAATTAGGGGGATAGGCCGCCCCCAATGATCTCCACTGTGGCCTGTTGGTTACAGCCTGCATCCAGCGACGTCTCGCGACCATTACCAGATCGTCTGACCACCTTGTGGGTGGACGTCCTACGCTGCGTTTCCCTCTACATTACCTCCATTCGAGAGTTTTTTGGCCAAACCAAAGGAAACCATAGATATCCAAAAAATATATACCAAACCCCGAATAAATCACAACCGTCGGCGACAACTTCCCATATTTCTTTTATTGTCCACATAATTATGTTTCCGGGCTACGCGACGGCTTGCGAGTGAAAAAAACGCCGTATTCAATTTGTGTTTAACACATAAAATACGAGTTAATAATTTGTCAAGGATATTAAAATCGGAGAGCGTTGCAACCGCGCCGTGGCTGGTCATGTGCGGTCCACATCGTGATTTATATAACGTAATTTTTATTTTCTCTACCACTTACTAGTGGCTACCAGATGCATGTGATATATTGGGGCTATGTGACTCTGTGTGTAGGAATGTACATTGTCTTTATGAGTGGTGTGGTCAGTCAACAGAATATAAGTATGTATGTTGAATCACTCTTTGATAGAATATTGATAAGAAGTTTTAATAAGACTATTTTTTTTTTTTTTTTCCTTTTGGTAAAATAAATATAATACTTCTTTCGGTTTTCAGCAATAGGGAATGTAACGTTTAATGTAATCTTAAATATTTAAATTCGAATCATTACAGATATGTCGTCATTTAATTATATATAGGAATTTAATAATATCGAGTGTAATGAATTATTTAACTTAAAATTAGACTTAAAGTAAGAACAAAACTTAAATATATGTAATAGTAGCCTAGCTAAAGGATTTAGTGTTCTGTTATACTTGGTTTTCCATTCATTGTTATTTTTTACTTATCGAATCCAATCTTCATTAAATTCTTCGTATTGCAACTTAAACAATGTTTTATAGTTGGCGTAACAATCTCATACCACACCATAGTTCACAAATCGTTAACTCTGATATAACCATAAAGTAGTAATTCTAAGAAGCTATTTAATACGTGATACACTCGTCGATAAAAATAGATTATTAGTAGTAATGCAATTTCCTCACAAGAAATGCATTACGAGCATTCTTATAGAGCAAACAAAAAACCGTTTGATCTCGACAGGAAAGCACTCGATGCTAAAATATTTTATTTATAGGAGGGTTCACGCATAAATCTTTATGGAGTGTCGACGCAGTTTTACGCATATTTTTATTGGTAGCTGACTAGCTGATGCTTTTGATTTTGTCTGGATAATTATATTCGTAATGTAGTTATAATGAATTTTTGTTTATGTGTTAAAACTATGATATATATTTCATGTTTATGTTAAAAATATTATATATATTTTAACAACAAATAGTTATAGAAATTATTTCTCTTTTTGTCCGTTAAAAAATGTCATATGTACGAAATGCAGGGGCGTGCGCTCCTTGTAGGCAGAAATGCAGTGCTTTACTTGCCATTTACAGATATTTTATTATAACGTACGTACTTCTTAATGACTTTAATTAACAGTAAATAAATGAATAAACAAAATATAATAACTTAATAACGCCTAATATTTTATAAATAGCACCTATTTGCAAGCGCACAAACATTATGTTTGCCACTCGAAAAGCAAAAGGCGCTGCAAAGCAAAATAATGTACCTAATCAACCAAGTAATGCCGCCGCGTCCCGCATGACATTTGTTTGCATGTGTGTAGTAATTTTGGTGTCCGTGCATAGTCGCAAACGCACACACGCATGAATATTGAAAGCCGCGACTCCTGCGGCAGGCCTCGGAAGCTCGGCAGTTGTCGGGAGTAATCGGAAATGTTCGTTGCCTATAATCCGAGTAAAAATAATAGACAGAAATCTAATAAACTGCGCAAAATGCACATTATGCATTTTTGTTTGGTAAGGTTTTATTTCTTTAAATAGCACTATTTTTTTGTGTTTCGCGGGGGCCATTTTGCTTTTTTCATGTGATAAGCATTGTTTATTATTTTGTTTGCGTCAGTTTAATTATAGTTTTCTTATAATATTTTACATTTTAATATTTGAAAGTGTGTACATTTAACAGTTTATTTCTGAGTTTCTATAATAATTGTAGTGATTTGCTTTTACTAGTACGTTTGTTGATTTTTTAAAATGTTATTTGATTGTGAGGTTTGTGTTGAAAGTGTGTGTTTATTAAAAATTAAAAATAACAAGTTCTCACAATTGTCATTCAGTGAAAAGATTCAAATTTTGTCTAAAGGTAGGTGTGTACCCGAGTTACAACAATTAAATCAACAAAAAGGGAATGTAACTCGAAAGTTTCATGTTAAAAGTTATGAAACGTATAACTGGCTGTGTGGTTGTGTACACACGATTAAATTATATTGTTTTCCTTGCATATTGTTTAGTAATTCTAGTACAGTGTGGACTGATTCAGGATATTCAGATTTAAATAATTTCTATGCCGCGGCAAAGAAGCATGACCATACAGAAAAACATCTGGAGGCCTGCTTAAAATTAAATACTTTTGGTAAATCTCGTATTGAAATGAGTATCAACAGCCAGTTACGATTAGATATTGAGAGGCATAATGCTAAAGTTGATCGCAATAGAAACATTTTTCAAAGGCTGATCGATGTTGTTTGCTTTCTGGGAAAACAAGAATTAGCTTTTCGCGGTCACGATGAGTCAGTATCGTCGTTGAATAGAGGTAATTATTTAGAAATAGTAGATTTATTAGCCAAGTATGATGGAATTTTAGAAACCCATTTACAGAGTGCAAGTACCTCATTCACGGGCATGTCGAACCGTACGCAGAATGATTTGATCTCGAGCGTTGCATCTGTGATGATCGATCGCGTTAAAGCCGAAATTAAACAGTCCGATTTTGTCGCCGTCATGGTAGATGAGACTCCTGATGTTAGCGGCCGTGAACAATTAGTATTAGTTTTGAGATATTTTCGTGATTTTGAAGTAGTAGATCGATTTATCAAATATGTTGATGTCAGCGCGGATCGGACCGCTGTAACCTTGAGTTCTATTATTTTGGAAATTTTAGAAGAGTTCGATTGTGTATCCAAATTAGTTGCACAAACTTACGACGGGGCAGCAGTTTTATCCTCACAAATTAATGGCGTGCAGGCTTTGGTGAGACAAAAATGTCCACAAGCTATGTACGTTTGGTGTTCAGCACATATATTAAATTTAGTTTTATCGAAATCGTTCGAACGAGTTGCTGAAACAAAACGCTTTTTTAGTATTATAAAATCAATCGCGGCTTTTTTTCACACCAGTACAAAGCGAATGGCCCATTACAACAACTTTGCCGATATGAAAAAGCTGCCTCGTGTCGCGGAAACAAGGTGGACATATCATTCGCGCACGGTTAATATTATTAATAATGCGTCCACCCACCTCCTAGAATTGTTTGAAAATATGAACGAAAATACACAAGACTGGGATGGTGAAACACTGACACAAGTCAGTTCATTTTTATATATTATGAAAGAATTTGAATTTAATTTTCTTTTAAAATTTTTCGCTGATATTTTTGCAGAAACGGATATTCTGTACGATATTTTGCAAAAAAAAACTAGTGACATCGCGTATTGTGTAACAAAGATAAAAGAGTTAGAGTCATTTTTAGAACGTTTTAGAGAGAAGTTCGAGATCTATTATGATGCCGCCGTTCACATTACCGGACCACCTAAAAGAAAGCGCAATGTCGATGATGTAAAAATACATTATCGGCGAATTTTTGTTGAAATAATTGATAATGTAGTCAGTGAATTAAGAAATCGTTATAAAAACATTAAAGATTTAAAGTTTATTGAGCTACTTTCTTGTGAGAATTTTAAAAAATATAGTGAACGTTTCCCTGAAAATGAAATCAGAGAGTTCACCAATAATTATCAGGCACATTTTAATTTTGATAAATTGAAAAATGAATTGCGCTGTATTTATAGATCACCTCAATTTGCAAATAGTTGTGTATTTAGTATTATTCAAAATTTGTATAAGGACAATTTAAATAAAGTTTTTTCTGAAGTGTTACGATTAGCGAAATTCATTGTGACTATCCCAGCAAGCAGCGCATCGGCAGAGCGTTCATTTTCGTGTTTAAAACGTATCCACACATATTTGAGAAACACACAAAATCAACAACGACTCACAGAGCTTTCCATGATTTCTATAGAAAAGGCATTAATGATAGAATTAAAACGCAATCCAACTTTCTATGACGATATCCTAAAATCATATTTAAAAAAGGATAGGCGCATAGATTTAATCTATAAATGAATGAGTAGTTTTTTTTTACTAACCCGTAATTTTATTATTAAGTTTATTTATATATTTTGCGAATCACATGAAAATCGGTCTTTTTAAAGGCCACATCGGATATCTTGCAAGGGACGTGTTCTATAACCATCACTCACTTGGATAAGATATTTGAGGTGGTCGTTTATTTACATCGGGCTATAGTAATCTCAATTAACCGGAACCTTGAATATGTGAAAATTGAAGCTGACTCGGTGAGTAGTTATAATATTTTAGTTTATTAATCATTTACTTATTAGACTTTCTTCGGCCACGACAATCGATCGCTGGTTTTTCTGCGTTCCGTAGATGTATATGAATAGTAGTACATCTAAGACTTGTTCTGTTGGCATGGTTTCCGACTTAGAGATCCGTCGCGTGGCTGTGGCTATGCTAAACATCTATAAAAGAAAAGTTTTTGTGCCGAGTACTTCGCCGCATACCCAGTATCATAATCCTGTGCACGCCACTGACGAAATGCGATATAAGTATTGGTGAATTTCAAAAAATCCTTTGTCAAGGTGTAGGAATCGACCCGAGTCCCCTTATTTAACAGCCGGAGTTATCTACATTCTACACTCAAAACATTTTTTGGAAACTTGCATTGCGATTTTTGAGAACTTCTATGTTATGTTAAGTCCGCCAACCCGCGCTTGGTCAGCGTGGTGGACTATATGGCCCACCTCCTGGAAAATAATTGACATATTATGTAGATACAGAAGCTATTTCATGATGTGCGAACGTCCAACTATATTTCAACAGCTGGTCGGGCCCAGCTTGTTAAGTTGTCGAAATTATAGTGCTTCAAACACATAATAACTTTACTTATGTGCGAAATCTAGACATGCACAGATGCGCTAGACGCTATTAATGTTTACACCACGAAATATGTGACCAAGTATAAGTTAATGTTTGAGTGGTAGTAAATTTATTGTTCACACGTTTATTGTCATTCTTTATATTGGTATTTTATTGCATAGGCGGAGGCAATTAAAATTATTTTTATTGAGAGTAAAAGTTGTAAAATGCTGTTTTTGTTCGTATTGTCGGGATAAATAGGCTACGATATAGATTAGAAAAGGAAAAAGAATGTCCATTGTAAAATGTGCACGATAACATGTTGAAAATATTTTTTAAATAGTTTCTTTGTTAGAGTGCTTCTGTGTTGCAACAGTATTACCGTACGACTACAACACTGAGGTCTAGGATTTAATTCCTGGGTCGGGCATATTGATATTGACATATTGATTATTGATCTGATAATAGGCTCGCTTCCTATCACATCGTGAGGCAGGTCGCAGGAAAACACGGCTATCCTGGTAGCGAGCACATCTGCCTGCCCCTTCTGGAATAAAAGACGTAAGTTTATGTGTGTTATTACTTCCTACTAAATGTTAAATTTTGTCTTGTTCTTTAGTGTCGACAAAATCGGAAGATTATTTGTTTGCCCCTCACTCCTTTTTTTAACTTCTACAATCACAAAAATAAAAAAAAACCAGTTCATACCAAAATAAATGTTCACACGCATATTTTTTGATTGTAAAACATAGTTATTTTATCTGTCCATACCACAATTCTACAACTATCCAAATATGGGTAATGTTCCCAACACCGTGTTACGTAAACGCGTCTAGTTTAACTCTCGAGACATGTGAAGGCCAATAAAAACAATTGTCATCAAGTTGCGTGGTAAGGTCAAACTAGTTTAATTTAAACGTGGAGTACGCTTACATAAGACGACTGTTGAATAATAAAATGTTTGTCAAATCTTGGTTTTGTTTACACTGGAACAATAAAGAACAATAAAAGTTTCCGTGGCGCAGTAGTGTAGACGCCGACTGAGAATCGAGAGGCCGCGGGCTCGATCCCACGCCCAGACAAATGTTTGTGAGGCCCACAAGTATTTGTCTCGAGTCGAGTATTTGTGGACCCGAATAGTCTCATGTAGCTTCTCATATCCATGCCACAAGAATTAATCGATCTTAATGTGCAGTCAGAACTATTTATATGACTGTAGCTTATTTATTTATAATAAGATGTATAAATATATAGTACGGATATTTAGAAGTGGAAAACCTTTGTCTTATGTGTTGACGGTCAACGTTCGAACATTCTAACTTCGTGTCGGAGTATAGAGAAACCCCCCTGGCCTGCTTCACGACTTTCGTGTTAATGAATTGATATTTATTACACACAAAACCGTGTAGAAACGAAATAATAATATACGAAATTTCCGGTTGGGATTTTTGAATAATTAAAAGGATATCAATGGAACAAACGCGTCGGTGTGTGGACCGGTCCGAGTCAATCTTTCGGTGATTACTTTGTTAAAATATCGCCCGCATCGCGATCGTAATTAGCCAGTTTTCAATTAAGACTGCGCTTGACTCGCCCGAGACGGAACGATATCGGATTGGGTTAGGGCTGACTGCTCCCCGCTTGATGTGAAAGCGAAAGTTGTATTTAATCTTCAATGGTAACGGATCTTGACAAATCGGAGATAAGGAATTCTTTACCCAGAAATGGGTCATAAATAGATAAAAATTGACATAAAAATCTTAGGGGTATTGCAGTTGTGTCTATGTTTGGATATGTTGTAATGACCCGCCAGTTGAGTTCTTCAGGTTCCAATTGAACTAGCTATATCAAATTACATGGCAAATTTTCGTCAATTAATTATCTTCTGAATTTGTCGAATCTTCAGCCTCAGCATGTTTAGCCTCACCACAATCTTATGTAATAATGTTTTTAGGAGGTGTTATGTTTCACAGCCGCGTTATTATATTTATTTAAATATTTATTGTGCACAAACTTAAACTAAACCGCTATACAGAAGCAATAATAAAAAAGTACATTTGGCGTTATGTTTTAAAATGAAGTCTATATCCTCAGCTATTTGCAGACCTCCCATACACTCCCATACAGAGGTAATAAACACTATGCAGTGTTTAATTTTATATACGTGTGAAGTCGTATAATGTGCATGGAGTAATTGTGACGGTAGTAACGCGATCCGCACATCCAGTGTTGTGCCATTTCAGCAAACGGGATGTTGTGACCTGTGACCTGTGACCTGTTTAGATCTATAGTTATTAGGTGTATGTCTTTGAGAGTCATCATTTGCTAATTAGTTACAATATGACGGCTGTAAAGCCTACAAGCTAATTTGACTGGTGGGTTGTTGGATGTTGCAGCTGAGAAAATATTTGATGAAAGTTCGTATGTAAAGTATTAAGATGTAAAATCATATCAGTTTAATTAAAAGCTTTAAACAGAGACTTCATCCCTGCAGCAAGATACCAAGTATTATATCATAAGCATAAAAATCGAGATTGGAAACGAATATTTTAGGTTACCATGTCTCAGTGCGTCGATCGAACCGGCCCCTCGTCAAACACCCAGCTCCTCATTCACTAACTACGAAGCAAACGCTGCCTGTTTCTGGTTGCGAAGATAGATATAATTATTTCTGTATATTAGCATAATTTATGTTGTGAAAATGTGGGCATACATAATATAAAGTGATGGAGACAAATATTTATATGATCCTCAAGTATTTTTTTCGGGTCTTGGTGTTTGTAAGTATTCAGGATATCAGACCAAACACAAGACTCGATCTTAGTATGGGATCAGGACTATGTATGTGACTGTTGGGTGTATTTATTTATTTTATTTATTTCTAGACACTCGACACAATTGTTATTTTGACCTAAACAATCTCTACATGGCACTGATCTTGTTTAGTACATGTGACTTTCAAATGGTTCTGCAATGTTTCCCATAGAATATTTTTGAAATAGTTTCCTACACTTATAGTGAATGGCCAGCGTTCAACTGGAGTGCTCTCATGCAGTCGCCTTTGCACACACTGTGCATTTATTCGCCATTAAGACATCGCATTATGTTCGTATTTAATTGTTTTGTAATATATTATTAACATTTCCATGGACGAGGAGATTTCTCGAGACTGAGAGGAACATAATAATCATCCAACCAGTTACGGAGATTTTAAAAAAGCCATTCCATACACACGAGTAGGAAATATAATTTTCTGATTTTTCCGAGGTTTATTTCTTCTTTCTTAAATAGGTATATTTCTTCTATTATTCGGGATAAAATACAACAGCCACCTTCAAACTCTTATGTGGCCGCCAGCGTTCTAGTGGAGTGCTCTTATACACTCTGCATATTGTGGATTTATTCACCGTTAATTTGCCTCCCGTCGAAAATGTCGTTTTAGTATGCAAAATAGTGTGTTTACCCTTGAAATTAATTTGGTGTGGGCTTGGAACGCGATGCTGGATGTTTGAGGCATGAGTGTCTTGGGCCTATTGTTATTGTGAGCGATTATAACCAGGTGCGTAGTTTGAATTATCGCATAATGTGTGTAGATTAATAAATAGGTATAACTACCAATCTTTCGTGCACTCTTGAGTCCATAGTCTCGTATCATTAATGACTAGTGACTTTTTCGTCCTACAGTACTCATTGGCGTGCTCAGAGTCATTTAACATCTATTCAATCATAACTGACTATTTACTTTACGAAGGTGATAATAAAGAACAATTTAATTGACCCCAAACGTCTCAGAGTGCAACTGCCAGACTTAGAAGAAATATGTGTTCATCAAACAACAATTTGCCTCGTAGCAAAAATCCATCACGTAACATAATTTAAACTGCTTAGCATTCAATTATGAAGAATTACATCAAGTAATAAGATTCCAGACATTACCCAATTATCGAAAAACATAAAGTAAAATAAAGAAATATAAATCATCAACGCAAGTCGTTCTCTTATCAATAAACATTCGTCAATATGCCAGAAAAATATTTAACAACGTAACGAGCCAATTGATCTACAAAAAAGTTCACTCGCCGTGCGGTCGTATATTTGATCGATACAAATAATTGTAATGCGACATAAAGTTCGGAGAGAGTCTGCGGCGTGGTAGCCCTGTAGATACAATGTCGAAATACAACACGCCACTACCATATTCGTTAGCGAAAGTTGACTCGAAGGCGATGCAAAATTCCGCTATGTTTGCGTTAAGGAGTCGCATGCCGGACAATATTGAAATACGCGGAACAATGTGTTTTTTTAATCGTTTGTGTGAAATGTCACACGGGTTTTTTACTGCATTTATCATCGACATATTTAAAGGATTTGTAACCAATCGTCACTGAACATTATCGACTTATAATTCACCCCCTGCATCCAGCGCTTCCTGCAACCTTAGCTAGAGCGTCCATCCACCGTGTAGGCGGGCGTCCGACATTTCGCTTGCCTGTACGTGGCCTCCACTCTATAACCTTTTGGCCCCAATGGCCACTGGAAGCTGCTGGATGCAAGCTGCTTCCAACAGGTCGATGTGGAGATCCTTGGGGGAGATGTTGTATGTTTTGTAGGGGACTGCCTGATCATTGATCCAACCACTCCTATTTTGCTTTATTAGCAGAATTAAAGGTTCTAAATCCAACGTATATATCTACTGCTGCTTTTCCGTTCATAGTTAAATTATTCTTAAAATAAAAACAATATAAAATTATAGCATAGTAAAATCAACAGTCGCATTTACAATCCTAGATGCGACTTAACAATTTTCCGGAGATCTGAGCTCATTGTTGTATTTTTAAATCAGAAGACAAAATTAAAAAAGCTTATTAATATTCAAGCATGTAATAAGCGTGTAATTACCAATTATATCTTTGTATTATTGCCGCTCCAATCATACGTTCACACGATTTTTTATTCGCACGATAAGTGACAAATTTATGTTCTTATGATTTTGTTGTGACTTTTACTTTTGGAAGTTATTCATCGAGTTGTTTTTACGCCTATATCCGCATGCTGAAGGATTAGAGCTTAATGCAAAGAGCACATATTTTGCCGCCGCTTTCGTCCGAACAAGTTACAGGGGAATTTATGATATTGATGACTTTTTCCTCATTAACAAAAACCATATACCACAAATCATTGTCGATTGATTGTGTGATGTTTAAAGTCATTTGCACTGATTCAATATTTCAGTGCTTAGGCATTATCGTATTGTAAGGGGTACCTACTACCTACTCACCTTTTGCTTACTCCACAAATTGATTCATTCATTTTTGCGTTACTCTGGTTGTTGCAAATTGAAATTAACATGTTTGATTGAAGATATTGAGATACTCCTACATTTTTCAAGTCGGATAATGGCATAGGCAAAATCTAGCAGCTAGTTGCCCCTTAATATTTGAATTCTTTATAAAACATCCTAACAGTAAATACCATGCATTTAACGAAAGGGCACTAAAAAGACCTTACCTTAAAAGACTATTTCGTTTTACGAATCGCGCACCCACTACACACAGACCGCGGAATAATGCCCAAATTGAATTTCCAAGCGGCGTATGCACTTTAACCGTCCACAAAGTTTATTGTCGCCACAAGTGTTCGTAAAGCACGGTTGCCGCGCTGTTATCGCCTCTCGATGAAAATACGCCCTCAGTACACACGACTCGTGAATTCTGTTTTGATGGAACGGGAAATGTACCACGTTCTAGTGAACGTGGTGTGTATTTCGCTTCAAAAGTTTTTTAATGTCTGGAGAAAAAAAGGTAGTGGTAACATAGACAAGACTAAATAATTATGCAGCTCTATTTGGTGTAGCGTTCAAAAAAGGAATGTTGAATGCTCCAGTTTTTAAATTTGAATATGGAACAGATTAATTGGAACGATTTAAAATGCTGGCTATTCACACGCGATGCAGATGAGACCAAAACACGGCCAAATAATTGTAACACACACTCAGAACTAGAAAAAAGAAGAAAAACTTTGTTATATCCATTGATTTAAAAACTAATGATAGGCCCTTCAGTACATTGGGTACGTCAAAAAGATGCCTGTGAAAATCGCGCCATCTGTCAGATTTTTACGTCAATGGCGGCCATGAAATCGTTTTTCAATAATGCTAAAATAAATGTTATATTTACTTAAAGTAATATAATTTTTACTTAGCGGTGATAAGAAATATTATCTCTTTTTTTTGTTAACTTTCGGTCATCTTTATTGCACCCACGCACGATAAATTAGGCATTTGTCAACGACTTACAAACCGGTGCGCTGTGACGTCACAACCGCTGCACTGGTGCTGCGGACCACTTTCGTGACAACACTTCCCGTTCTCCGCCCCGTCCATATATTTTACGTCAATGGTTATATCTGTTAAAGTTTTGCTACACTATTAACAACTCAGGCTACGAAGCATCTTTAAAGAAATATTTCCGTATACACAGGAGCTCAGAGCTGTAAATATCAATGTATTCTCACTTAGTATTCCAGTATGGTAATTTCAGTTATGACAACCCTACGCGGGTTTAACTCGAACATCGCACCACAAAAGCGCATCCACTGCGGCTAATTGTTATCCTACAATCTGTCTCGACTGCAGGCACAACCCTATCGTGATTTACGATCGATGCAGATTATCTGCTTTGATAAAGCGTACTAAAGTATTTCACTCAGTACATTACTCATCTTTCACTTGTATTGATTCGCGTCCGTATGTGATAACATAAATAACTGTCGGAATGGCTCGCTTACAATATAATTGTTACGGAGCCGTTGTTACGATCCTAATAAACATAATAAACATGGATTTATGGAAAAGCGATTTATTTGCCATAGAGAAATCCGCCGGACGCCGTTGCCGCGTAACTTTCCCGCCGTTTCCTTTTCGCTTTTTCATTGTAAATTTGTTTACGCGCGACTCGGATGTGAGTTTTTGAACGATTTTTGTTCGAGTCCGCTCAATGTGTTGGGGATGAATAATGATTTTGTCGCCCCCGCGGCGGTGCCCCAGGTGTTCGGTTTTTGTGTGTGTGCGTCGGATTTGTAATGTCGCGTCTAGTATTGGCAAACTTGTTTTTGCGCATGACAAACGTTTGAGCCAATGTGCATGGTGGAGTTTTTAGTCGTTTTTTTAAAAGAGCATCGGTAGTACGCGCGCGTGTTTTGTTTTCGGTCGGGTTTATATCGAGTAGTTGTAAATAAATAAAGCGCGGGCTGCGGCCGGCGATGAGAGCCCTTCTGATTTATTTATACTTTACTCCGAAGGGGAACGATTTCCTGATTCAATTATTGTAATTGTGTCGGCCGCTGGAGATGTTGATGACTGATGCACGGTTTATGATTATGAGACGGAATATTAATGTGTTCTTCCGTTTGTTTGTGGACAGCGATGAGCGAAGCACTCTCCTCGCTGCAGTTACGTCACAAACGATTGAAAGATGTTATCGATATATTTTTTTGCTTTTGCAATAAGACCTGAAATAGAATTCATGCTTTTTATTCCCAAAACTAAGTATGAGTTTATTGGCTTTAATTACTATTAAATCCGTATATCGATATTATATCGGTGTAAAAATGTTTCATGTGTATCGTGAAATCTGAGGAAATTTGTAATATTATGATAAAATCGGTATGCAATATTAGAATCAAGATAACATATCGATATCCATCACTATAAAATAATTAATCGACGTATCACAGAAAGCATAAAACATATCAATATTTTTAGTTACTGCTTCTAGTGTTATAAAATAATTCAGATAGTATCAGTCAAGCCAATTTGTGTCTGTCTGTTGTTAAATAAAAATAATTTCTTATATATTTCTTTCTTGTTACAGGTATGGACAACTTGAAAGCATGTGATAAATAGCAATCCCTGGCCATCCCTAAATACCTGGCCGTCCCTTTTATCCCTATCTCATTATACAATTTCAGTCTCAAGAATAACAATAGTAATACATACTTCACCAGGTACTGTAAAGTTTTATTAATTACTAGCGGCCCGGCCCGGCTCCGATAACATACACTTTTTTGAAAGAATTCTGTCACGTATGTTCATCAAGGATAACGTAGTATTCCAATGATGAAACAATTGTTCAAATCGGCCCAGTAGTTTCAGAGCTTATTCAATGCAAACAAACATTGAAATCTTTCCTCTTTATAATATTAGTTGCGATATCATATTAGATCCATTATCCATAGATCCGATTTGCGTGAATCCTTTTTAATAACGAAAGACTTTTTCGACCCATGTTTTAACATGCAATTAATAAAAAAAAAACACAGAACCTTATAACGCATTATTTTAGTAAAATTTTGCCAACAAAAGTGCATTCCCGTATCAAATGATTCCGGGAAGTGTTGATGTGCGTCGGGAGCGACGTCCCGGAACGCTATTACGGTCTCGTGAAATTATTTCATCCGTATGTTAATTCGGGGGATACATTGTCACTATAAATTATGTGCAATTGTACCCTATGAGTTTAGTACGGGTTGTGAGAAATAATGATAATAATAAAACACAGTTTTGATTCTATAGACAGAATAATGGAAGACATACATAGGTTTATGATATATTGATCTAACGACATCCAGAATAGGAGGTATATATGTAGCTATCCTATATATAACTCCTATCATATATAATAGCTATCATAATATAATCAGTCTTTAGTATTTTTTGGTAAGTACTAATAATGACACTGTGCTGAAACGATCTAAGAAAAATATACTTTCGATCTTAGTTTTTGCCACATAACATCAGCAGTTACATACATCATGTTAGAAATTATATATATAATATATGTATGAATGGTTTTTGAGTTTTTAAATTGTAACTGCACTCCATGTTGTCTTGTGAGAAACATTAACCTTTTTATCTTTAGCTTATTTTTCTAAGTTTATTATTATTCTCTATAAAACTAAACGCACGTATGATTGCACTGGCAGCCCTAGCGAAGGGACGTTGGTAACTGCATCTGTCGCTAGCGGAAAGGGCTGGGTGTCGCCGGTCCTGTTTTGACTCTGTCCAAGCGTTTTCTATAGTGTCGTGACTTTGAGGTTTGGGTGATTTTAAACTAGAAATAATGGCTGTATTACAACAAAAGTATGTAATCAGTAATCAATTTGTGGCCTGTTTCTTTCTAATAAATGCCTTTGCAAATATATATGAATTTGAAATAATAGTAATAAATCGAAACTGTGCACCGCCGCGCTCTGAGCATGTCTGTCGTAAAACAAAAGTTACCGTCATTTATTTAATTGCATTTGGAGTTTCAAAAAGATGACCGTGAAAATCACGCTAAAATAAATATTGAATTAATTTAATAGATTTCGTCTACACGGTGATAAAAATATGATCTTCATTTTTATTAAACTTTCTGAGCGACGGCTAATTTCAGTAAGTAACTAATTTCAGTGTCCACTAGGGATGCACTAGAGCGCGCGGACCACATACATCGGAACACTTTACGCGGTTTTCCCCTTGTCCATAATTAATGTCAATGGTTCCGTAATAAATATGTATACCTAATTGGCAACATTCTAATTTTATTTTCGGCTACAGTCCAATTACCATATTTCACCATCAAATGCACCTTAAATATAAAAATATCCTTTAAAGCTTCACGAAAATAGCGCAACAAATATCCGACCGTTTATGGAAAATATTGCGGGATATATTAAAATAAGCGCTCACATAAGGTACGTAGGCACCGCGCAAATTGTATCGGGCCAGTCCGGAAGTCGCTTCCGTGTCGGGCTGCCGGACTAAACTGTGGTCCCAGCGCTCGACGTTCGCTGTCGACTATTGACGAGTGAAGTGTAGACGCGTGGTAGGGGTCCTTTGGTTTGTGGATTTGTTGATGCGTGTAAAATGTTTTAGGACTTGTTATAAAACAATGTATTTTTATTTTTTTCTACAAATGTCGCATTTTGTAAATAAATGTACCATAATTCTTGTAGTTAATAAATCATATGGCCGATGAGGATGTTACGCTCAAAAACAGATTGCCTTAGTCTGCAGTCGGTTGCAGTACCTATATTCCAATACAACTTTCAACAAGATAATATCAAGAATATTCATAATATTTATTTGGTAAAAAATCCAATTCTATAAGACTTAAAAATTACATGACGTTTATTTGCAAACGCATGTATTCCCTTTTATAACCAATTCCAGGTTAAACAATTTTCAGTAACGTTTCCAAAACCGTGCGATATATTAAAATAACCGGCAGTATTCGCGCTGCACCGCAAATTGCACGCGGCGCGGGCACAGCGCCGGAAGCGGTGCGGCGCCGGTAGTGTCGGGCTGCTGGACTATGTGTAGTGTTTACTATATGTATAGAGGTGTAGTAGTGATAGTATCGTGAATGTATGTTCGTGGTAGGGGTCAGTGCGTAATTGTGTATGTAAATTTGATTGAATTAAGTATTCAAGAATAATATTAGCAACTATAATTGAAAAGAAAAGGTTACTTTATAATCTGTTTTTAAATCCAAGAAAAAGGTCTAGAGTTTCTTCTTCTTTATCGTTAAGTCTCTAGTCTTAATATACACCTATTACATTAAGAACAAAGTATAGATTGCAGTGAAGTTCGAACTCGTCGTATTCTTTTACGATTTCACGTTTGTTACCAATGAAAGAAACTTTTGACGTAGCTTATGGGCAAGTTAGACTGTTTTCGGTTATGTGTCGGAACTCCCATCGATTGTAATTTGTAACAAATAACTTAGTATGAACTAAGAAGAGTAATGTTCTTAAAATGCATTTTCGGCGTTTACTTTGCATATGATTTATAGTAGGTAAGATTTCAGACAAATAAAGAGAAAAACAGATCGAATAAGAAATTGAAGTAAACGTGAAGAAGTGTTATCATTGAACGAAATAGATGTAGGTATGTTAAGTTTATTTAAATAATGTGATACATGAATTAAATAATTCTAATTGGGCAAGAACTCAACAAATTCAGGCATAAACATTTTTGAAATTCTTAAGCTTATATTAAATCAAATTGTGAGTTTGTTGTGCATATTTATGGACGCTATAAACAAAATTCATGCCAAATAGTTATTACGATACAACAATATTATCAGGACCGCATCTTATCTAGTTTACATCAAAATTATTTGAACTTAGCACATGTTTACATAGTCCCATCTTGCGATAGTCTGTTTTTTAATACCTCGCTCATCACGCTAAACAAAAAGTCTTCCACCTGCCGTTCATAATTTCTAGCAGTAATTACACCGCGATCCCAATAGCTCACCTACCCAATCACAAAGCTAATTTTATACCATCGACAATCTCGACAAAAAGTCGCAACCGCGTCGAATTAGTTAATGAACCCCCCTTTGTGCCTTCGTGACAACGGCTAATATACATTCGTCCTCTCCAGCATTATCCTTAATTGGATGCCGATGTAGCTTTCGTAATAAAAAGACGGTTTTCAGTTGACAAGGAACGCGTCACATAAATTACTTCTCATTAGAAATGTTGGTAAGAATAGGTGTGGATTTAATGCTGCTTGCGGTAGCTTGTTATGATTTATGGCGTTTTTTATTGGTATATACTCGTAGTTCTATCTATAAGAATAATTGTAGTCACATACGTTCTGTCGGTGGTACATACACCAAAAAATATTAAATCCCATTGAAACCTACTGCCATTGGATGTTTTTACACTAGGTAGATTTCTATTGGAAACATTTTTTATTCTGTCACGGCGTAATGACTGCACTGCATCTGATAGTAAGCGCAAAGACAGTCCAGGTAGCTAATCTTGAAGCATTATTTGACTGGTGGTTTGTCTGCTATGTGAGAATCCGCCTGGGTAGGTGTCACCGTAATGTCTATTTCTCATTGTAACGAGAATAACTACGGGACATATTAAAACTTAACATCTTATTTCTCTGGATGGCGAGCGCAGTGGAATACCACACATTGTGTTGTAATTCAAGGTGTTTGGTTTTGCCACTGTTCATAAGCGGTGGTATTGCTTACCGGCGTAAAGGCATGCTGATCTCTTACAATATTACATCTTGTGGAACAGTACAGCCACTGAATATTTCTACCCTGGGTATATTTATATAGGAAACATTTTAGTACCGTATTTATAGTACCGTATTGACAGTGACGAGTATTTCTATCCTCCAATTCCAGAAACTTCATTCGTAGTCTGGACAACCGCCAGTAATGGTCATTCGCATTGGCATATTGAGCGTATAAATCCATCATTGTCCAATTTGCAAGGCCGGGAAAACACGCCTCACCTCAACCATTTGAGCTAAGTTGCAGATAGATTTGTTGGGCTTAATAGCTAAAAAAAAAACATGTGTTAAAGCTACTATTCTTTATACTTTGCTGTTTGCTATGTGGTTCGGGGGTGCAAGAATTTCGCCACGGTAACCCCTGTCCGTCTAGATCTAAGCCATATTATAAAGTTTGCATATGTAACAATCTTCTAATCCATTTGTATAGTGACCATCTTACCCAATTGTTTAGAACTCCTCATACTAAAGTGAACAAGTAAATATGTTACATTTTGGTTTCCGGCAGTCCTAATTCTCTCAACATCTCACATCAGATATTCTGTATAGACGTCATAGCGCTTTTTTATAGCAATGAATGGCGAGACGAGCATGCCTGATGGTAAGCGATACGACCGCCCAGAGACAGTAGCTTACGATCAAGTGCATTGTAGTGAATTCATCGCGCAAAAAACCACACAGCGGACATTTTTATATGTAACTAGAGTTAGTGAAACGGCAGTATCGACCGTTTACGGACAGACATTAGTGTTATTGTTGCGAATATCTCCCCGCGCGGCCGTTAAGCCGTCTGTCCAATAGACTAAATGTTCCGACGACTGCTAACACGAGTACTCGACTTTCCGTGTTTATTTTTATGCGGTGGATAGCTGGAAAAAATGTTGTTTTATTTCTGCCAGTTTTTTATATTGGTAACATATAACATGTTCATGACGCCTCACGAAAATTGAGGAGATTTTTCCGCTGGAAAATGTGATGCCTTTCATTAACCAGCGCCAATTTCCAGTTCCTGGGATGTTATAGGATTGTTTTCAATCAAAGCACTTGCAAAACAGGATTGCTCGATTTCGTAATCAGTCCCAATGATTTAAAGTACATAGACGCCTCCAGTTGTCTAATAAAAACATACAAATACATTTTATTAGGAAGCCTTAATTCTGTTAGCTACCTACTATTAAAAGGATGTTTGTAAACAGACAGACCAATCGGAATCGTAAAACATCATCCATACTTGCAGACAGGATGAAAATTGTACCTGTAAAATGGGCCCTCCTTTAGGTTATTTTAATCTTCTATATAGACAACCTAACATACCTGCATACATACATAAACTCACGTCTTTTTCCGAGAAGGGGTAGGCAGAGGTGCTTCTGGGATACCAACGTTTCACCTTATACCGGGTATCTCAAGATTACCACCGATTGTTTTCGGTAGCAGTCTTGAGATACCCTGTATATTCTATCCCACGATGTGATAGTGGGCGAGCCTAACGCCGTATGGGGTACAAATTCCTGACTCCGTGCTGATAAAGAATAGAAAAATGCGATATTACTTTGGATGGGCCCGGGATTCGTACCCAAGACCTCAGCGTTGCAGTTAGTTGTACTGAAGTGCAACTACGACACCGAGGCAGCCAGATCTTTCCCTAACTCCCCTAAATTTAAGCTTTGCCGGAATATACATAATTCTAGGTTCTCAGACTATTCTTCCGTTCTTAAAATGTTGACCCAAAAAAAACACGATTAATTTCAAAATATTGTAATTCATTTAAATGCAGTAGTCATATAGGCACACTAGATGAGAATTGTAATATCCAAATTACCAATGAACCGAGCCAAGACCGCAAAGCGTGTGCAGAATATGCAATTGTTGCTATCAGTTACCATTATCATTGAATGTATATCCAACTAATCGTAAATTTTGGTCAGTCCGGAGCGATTTGTCACTGCCACAAATGCATCAGCTATGTTTGTTTTTTTTTGTTAACTAATTTAAATATTTAAAACCTGTATATATCAGTATCAGCCCAAAAACGTCCCACAGGGCATGGGCCTCCTACACAATCATTATGATTGAGGCGGTTTAGGCCATATAATCCACCACGCTGATCTAGCGCGGGTTGGTCGACTTTTATGCAGTATGGTATGCAGGTTTCCTCACGATGTTCCTTCACCATCATAATACTAAAACATATATGCAAACGGCGCTCTTATCTATGCAAATTTTCAAACCGTGGGAGATGTAAGTAAAGGAGAGAAATTTTACAAGAACATATTAGCGAGAAAGCTTATAACAATACGTGTCACTTAATTTATAAAGACGCGTCTGAGTGAGCACTCCTCTTGTTAATTATAAAGAAAATGGTTCCTCGTAACGTTATTACGCTTGCATTACATCGACGTTGAGTGAGCCTTCATACATTTCTTGTTAAGGCAAAGAGACTGCACTGAATATTATGTGATGCGGAAATTCCTTACGAACACTATCAAATGCTGAAAGATACCTTGACTTGGAGACTGAGCTATTCTAGGAATACTTGGACGAGGTGGTTCCGAATTCCTACAGAAAACCTACTTAAACCTAGTTTGCTATTGAGTTTTGTTCAGTGAATGTGATAGCTCCAAGTCATAAGTCACTCCTTCTTCCGTCCTTTTTAATGCCTTTCTCAGTTTAAGATTCCGGTAATGCATCTCCGATTCAATTGTTTTAGATGTTCATAGATAGCGATAATATCTTACTATCACGTGAACGGATTCCTTGTTTTTCGGACCTATATAATAAAAACTTTAGCTGGCAACACCAGTGCGCTGATCTGCTAAAACCGAACGTGGAGGGATAAGATTGGGATGTTTATATCGCGCTGCACTGCTTACATTATCTCCATGCTATCATGTATTTAGTTTCATAATAATACTAAATAATTTATAATATAATCGTATTGAAAAATTTCAAAGCACGATAGTTTTAGTATTTTTAGTTGGCAATTATTTTATCGTGAATATAATCCAGTGGAGGGTACTTAGTCATTTGTCGTGTCGTCGCGCCGCATCAGTTGTATAGTCATTCGAGTTTCGTGAACGCTTCGCAGCGAAAATGTGTTTTCTTTTAACTCATTAAGGTTTTGTGGACTATCTAGTTCAAAGTAGTGTTAAATGGGTTTATAGACCAGTAAAGTTGTCAGTGCCGACGACCAGCTTCAGGAACGAGTGGTGAGTTGTCTCAAAGTAAACTTTATTTCGAGCGGATTACCGACTTTTGGCCTTCCGTATTGTCTATGTGCGTATTTCAAGTTTCAGAAAGACTTACACTCTACAGCTGTTATAGTGTATGTAGAATTTTATCCAGTCCACCTGCTGGCTTGTAATGTGTGAATACTACCAAAAGACTGACCCCTATAAAAAATCATACCGTCAGTAGGGCGACCGCGAGGTGTAAACGTGGGTTTCAAAGTACGTATAATTTAAGATGATTTGTGGAAAGTTAAATTAATATGCGAAATGCCGGCTCGTTTCAATGGCAGTTGTTTTATTATGCATCCCAAAGGAGGTGGCAGGCTGGGGAGTATTGAAGGGCAGTCTCTCATGCTTTCACCTTCAACCGTATAAAGATTCCGGATTCACTTGTATATGACGATGTACTGATATTAAGAGTCAGGAAGCAAGCTCGTTATGAAATGAAAGACTACGGGTTCCAACACTATCTTAAACAATTTTCTTACTGGGACTTTCCAATGGGAAACAAATATGCCAAAATAAATTTATAAGACGGTCGCTGTAAGTTTCTAGGACTAAAATATAAATATAATTTTTACTATCCTTACTAATATTATCCATGCGAATGATAATTAGATTGTTACGCGTACCCGCTTCAGTTTATTGAACCGATAATTATAACATTCATTAATCAATTTCATCGGAACAAAACAAAGACGGGTAGTCATCCGGACAAAGTACTATTCCTGGGCGATAGACATATTACTTTTCGATTTTATACTAATATGCTAAATATTCTTTACACAAACAACCAAAAGTGATTGAGAAAACCTGAATAAATACGAACAAAGGGGCAAGGAATATAGGTATAGCAAAAATTTAATGAGAGCAAAATTTGGAATATTATGAATCCTTAGCTTTTAGACAACAAACAGTTGATGAGTAATCTCTTAGACGTAAAAATAGTGTATCTTTCGCGCGCCCTTCGAGGGTAGAAGAAAGTCAATGCGTCTGGCTAAATCTATTAGTACGCGTTTAAATCTTTAGTTGTCTGGGGATATAGGACTTACTTTGAATATTAAATATACTTTTTTTTAGATTTTTAGTGGATATATGGAGCGTGGTGATGATTTTTTTCTGACGGCATGAAAATTTTATCACGATAGTGGTTCCAATGAGAGAATACCTACTGGAAACACGGCAGTAGGTGACCTTAACATATTCTTTATATTATTTAAGCTGAAAATATCTTCTTCTAAGTATTTAACTTTTTAAGTTAAATACATTTTGAAAATTCATGCTTTTTACACCCGTAATTTTTATTGAATAGTGAAAACATTGTAATGTTTAATTTCTCAATACGCTTTGTTAACGTTGTGGACACAAATAGTATATATAAAAATTCTTGCCACGACTTCATGCCTACAATGGCGTCACTTATTTATCTTAAAGGCGACGTATTACATTAAAGGGATGAAAGCTGTCCTTAGAGGCATGAATTTTAAATTACATCTTACGCAAGGCGTTGGGCCCTGAGACTGCCGAATTTTTGTTTTTTTTCTCGTACTTATGCGAAATTTCACCGAAAAGTATGGACATATTCGGGCAGACGCTGATGAAAAGTTAAAGACTTTATTAAAAAAATAATATTTTTTGTTTTTTATCGTGTAATGAATTTCGTAAATTTTGTGTTGTCTGTAAATATTTTATCTCTCATAAATAAAATATGGGGTAGAACAATTCTGCAGTAAAGATGCTGTGCCGATGAGCCCAGCATTGGACATCTTGGAATATTGCATGCCTTGACAGCCTCCATGGCGCAGATGGTTAGACGCCGCCTGTAAAACGAGAGGCCGCGGGTTCGATCCTCGCACCGAGAGAAATGTCCACAAATATTTCTTTCGGGTCTGGGTGTTTGTGACACAAGAGTCGATCTTAGTGTAGGGTCAAGACTATGTATGGGACTGTTGCGTGTTATTTATTTATTTATGCTTCTTATAAGTCGCTCTAAAAATGTTTTAGAAAGTTCCTGTGTATTGCAGTTTGCAAAGCATTATTAAATATTAGTTTTTATCCACTTGGTTATCAGGATTGTTGAAGATTGAAGAGCACCGAGTACCCTATTTAGTTTGAAGGCCAATTGAGGTTTTACAAGTATATCAACTCCTCTTACTTTTATATATTAATATCAAAGTTTTTGTTAAGGTCGGCTGACCGGGAATTCCTTTACCCACAAAATAATGTACTTTTGGAGATCGTGTAACTCACACTAAAGTTTAGTGAAAGGAAATAAGGAAAAAATAAATTAAGGATATATTCAATTAGTTATTGCTAGCTGTATTGTATTTGAAATTGGCGAATTATTGTTTTCTACTATGTATTTGAATTATTTAATAGTAATTCGAATTCGTATTCTGGGCGTCAAAATGATACGAAATTAAAATACGAAGCACTTTTGTGTAAATCAATGAATGTATTGAATATGATAGGTATCTAAAGGCACAGTTCGCGAGACAAGTGCAAGTACCACACTTTCACAAAGCGCCGCCGCAAAACCTGTTCAGATAAACATTAAAGCCTTAAACACATCCCGGATTATTCCGACGTTGTCTAATTCGCTCGTATCCCAATCTGGCTGCGAGCCAAGGTTAATAAACCCTTTGTTTATCCTTGCATACCTTAAAGTCGCAGCCTCTTTGCTGCTCCGCCGTACGTGAAACATACGCGTAATCGAATTTCAATCTCAACGACGTCCAATTAAAGTTTAGAATTGTGCAACACGTCCCATGTGTAAATAAGGAGGGATGTATCCTAAATAAATATACGGGGTAACTGCGACAGTGATTGTAAACTGTCCATTATAATAAGACCCGCGGCTCTGTAAGCAAATGTAGTTGAAATGTATAGTGATATGCAAAAGTGCGGGTCTCTTTACATCGGACCGTTTGACAAAGAGGCGTAGCTTTTCAACTTTAATGAGTTTGTAATGCGAGCGCTTTTTTAAAATGTAGTTGGATTTTTAAATTAACCACAATGGACATTCTTTGTTAATTTAATTGTTCAAATTATGCCAGCGGTTTATGGTATGAGATAGGTCTTATAACTGAACAGACTATACCTTATTCCTGACAAGGATTATTGCATTTTATGTTAAAATAAATAATAAAATTAAAATAAATACACCCAATAGTCACATACATACTCTCCTGACCCCACACTAAGAGCGAGTCCTTGTGTCGTGGCTCCTGGGTACCAGAAACTACGAGAGGATTTCTGGTCTCACAAACACCTAGGCCCGAAACAAGTACCTGTGGATCACACAAATATATGTCTCGATGCGGGGATTGAATCCGCAGCCTCACGACACAAACCGGCGTCTTACCAACTGCGCCACGGAGTTTGTCTAATCGAGAGGGCAGTAACTCAAAGACGGGAATTTGTTGAAATTACTGGTTTTAGAATATCTAATTTAATAATATAGAATCGAAAAACAGAACAACAGAACAAGGCTGGGATTTCAATATACAAACGAAGTTTAATAAAAGATGATGTTCATCATATTAATTTTAAATACACTTGACGTTTCTTTAAAGTAATGAATAAATCCTACAGTATTAATGACCTTTGCAAAGTTCATAATCAAATCTCGAAAAAAATGCGTTTGTTGCTAAAGAAAATCATTTTTAAAAGAAAGGAAACGGCAAAAACGTATTTAAGCATTCCAAAAATTTTGAAATTTAATTTGAAATGCTTAATTACTCCTCCCTAACTTTCTTCTTTTGGGAACATTTTATCAGAATTTGTTGCTGTATATTTTTCTAGTACAAAACTTTCTTCCTATTAAGTAGATTTTTTCAAATGAATACGCAAACTAACTGGTGAAACGTGATAACAGCAACGGAACAAAACTTATAACACACAGGTTCATTGCTGAATATGACATATGGTCTGCTTTATATTAATTGTCTTTCATAGTAAAATTGTGATATTTAATTATTTAAATAAGAACATAGTGTGAAAGGTAATATATGAGAAATGACTTAGAGCTGTAGGAACTATAGATTATTTTTTTCAAAATTAAATTTATATAATTGCTAGAATCCATGTCAGTTCATAGCATCTGGTCAAATTTATTAGTAAAAACAAAGTAACATGAGGAAATTGGCGATTAAAATCATGTACAACTTAATAATCTTTAGTAAACTATAGTTAAATGTCAAGAACAAGCAGACCACGAGCAACAATTAAAAAGGCGGTTTAATGTACAAAAATAACTGGTATTTCCCACCACGCTCGCATCTCTGATATTGTATCAATAACGTAATTAAAGGTAATCGGTTTATTGATTTATTTGTAGAGTACAGAGATTACCAGTAAGGTTTATAGTTTTTACGACGAGTTCTGAGAGCGTCGGTTTGTTTGCATGGACTGGTGAAAAACAAAAAATCTCTGTTCTTTATTCACGTCAAAGGAGAATGCCTATTTTACTATGAAACTTAGTATCGGTGTGAAGATTTTGTGCCTCGATAAAACCTATTTTTTTGTGTAGGGAAAAAATACATATTTTCGATAAATTTAAACATAGTGGCGACCTAGGCTCAGAGTACTTGGAGAAATTAATTTTAGTTAAAAAAATATATTTTTTTGCCTTCGTCTCTGTGTAAGATATAATGATAATTAATTCATTTTATAAAAATCTGTCGCCCGGGATAAAAAAGAAAACGTTTAAGAACAAACCATAAAAATGCTATAATAAATTTTAAGCAGTATCGGTATCGGGATCTGCGATATTTTTTACCGATACTATGAATGGGCTTTCTCCTTTAGAATAATATTTTCACTTATTGCTTTAATTCTTACATTAATATGTATGTAGTAGTATTAGGATTTTTTTTTATTGTATATTCCTGTGCTAATTTAATTGCTGAAATTGAACAGCCAGATTCATTCCTGTTTAGGCCAATATAGATAATTATGGTTGTGTAGCACTACACTCACATATTCCCTTTGCGTGCAAGCGGAAAATAAAAGTTCTATCATGAGGCCAACAAGGCGAACTCCTGTAGACTATATTTCATGTATAGTGTAATCGAACATTTATAAATAGCATAACTATAGTTATTATATCATACCGGCGCGATATTTACAAACCATGCTTAGGCGTTTTAGGGCGTACACACGCCATAACTTACACACACAAAAAGTTGCTCTATCCTATTTAAATAGAGTTCAAAATTGTGTCAGACTTTACCTGCTTTATTTGTATGCCGATGGGACATAAAGACCCCCATTCATGTCCCGTGAAAGCTCGCATAGACAAGCAGACACGGGCGCCCGTAAAAATGATTTATTCTTCAGCTTATCGGCCTCTGTCGAAGTTTATAAAAACGTTAGATCGTGTTCTCTGATAACAGATAATATCGACATTCGAAAGGAAACAAGATGTGAATATAAATATCATATTTCTAATCGATTCGTTGATCTTGTAGCGTAATACAGAAAATTGATGCTAAGCAACGCCTTTGCTGTCGTGTTTCGTTCGACTGATATTGTCGTAGGTTGTTTGCTACTTATATTTTTTTTCTTTTTTTCTTTCCTCTCCCATTTTGAGAGATTGGCATCGCACCATATATTCAAGTGTTGTAAATATTAATAGGCAAAGGTTAAATACAAATGACTATGTGAGATAAATGCGGTATTTTATAAGGATTTTTTAAAACCAAATAGTTTTAAAGTCAATAACTAATTACGCTTCTAATATTTATTTGTGTTGTCATAGACATGCTTAAGTATTTTAATATTTAAACACGTTGGAATAGGAATGTATGCACTCATGAGAGGAACAATATTGTAGACGACAGGTACACAACTAATTTATACGCTATTCACTTCAGTCGTCACGTTGCATTGCAGCGTGTATGAGCAATAAAACTTGAGATTCTGAGTTCGATTCCCACGTCAAGCATTCCACATTGCGTTGATTTTAAGGCAAGGCGATCGCCTTTATGATATCTTAAGACGAAAGCAAATGAGGCGTAATGTCAAGTCCCTTTAGTAGCATGTCTGCCCACCCTATATGTCATATAATTTAATCACTCCAAAAATAAAAACAATATCGAATCTAAAAAGGAAAATTAATGCAAAAAATGCTGCGGGGTTACTACTTGTATATGATCCGATACGAGGTTTGAATGTTCAGACGTCGTACGGAAAGCTTCACTAATGTGTGTGTGCCATACGTCACAAAATGTTCGAATCTTCTATCGTACGTCGTAACCATAGACTGATCACTGAGTGGAGAAAATAATTATGGTCAAAGAGAATAGATTATTAGAATAGATTATTTTTAGAGGTGTATAAGTTATATCTTTGGACATCGAACATCCGAACATTCTAACTTCATGTCGAATCATAGAGGGTTACCACAAAGGGTTACTCTGAAACACATTCATCGTTACCATATAACCGGGTCAAATAGACCCACACCCACGGATGTACGTAAATGCTCACTGTCAAAATGTAAACAAAATCTAACTATGCTACATATTGAGTCAATAAATCTGTCGTGTAAACGGCGATACAGCCTTTAATCTATCCGTACGAACCGAAACTGCCGACAGATTTGTTAAAGCAATCACTGGGGAATGCATTTCACAGGCCAGACGTATGGACGGACACACTGACCGGAAACGATGACGTATTTTGATTAATTGCAGCCATTTTTATGGTGATGACAGATAGGGATGTAAACAGTTTTAGTGGATTTCACGATAGATGGACGAAAAAAGAGGAGATATGTGGGCAAATGTTCATAATGAGTATAAATTGCCAACTGAATAATGTGTTTACTAACTGTACGGCAAGATTTTGCTATCGCAGTTGAATCTTTTCTCGTTGTCATGTGTGAAGGTTTAATTAGCGTCAGGATAGTAAAATATTCAGACATTTTTAAAATCACATAAAATAATTTGCCATTTCCTGAATTATTTACCCAATCCTCTGAATGTCTTAAAATAGTATTGTCCATTTTCAACTTACTTGTTCGGCATCAAGTTGGTCATTCCACCCGACAGTGCGTATCACAACAGGGTGGTCAAACTAAACCGATGTGATTAATGAGTTTGACCCGCCAGTATCGGCAGATATCGGCTATCGCGACACGGCCCCCGATCGCTCTTGATTGCCCCCTATTGTTTTTGCTATACGCACTGCGCTACCGTGTGTCAGCTGTGTGCTTGCCATTGTTTTGGATATTCAGGTTTCATGTGGTTTTGTTAAAATTGATTCGTTTGTTGATTGTTAGGGGCCATTCAAGTATTACGTAAGCAGATTTATTACAATTATATACCCCCCCCATCCTCCTTGTCAGCAAAAGTAAGCAAAGCTCTTACCCCCTCCCCCGTGCTTACGTAAACATTTTTGAATGAATATACTTTAAAGTTTTTAATGATTCCTGAAGAAGTTATAATTCTAAAAATAAAATAACAAAAACTTTTTTTATGTTGCATTGTTTCTTCTACTCACCAAAACTACCACCCGGCTTCGTTTTCGGTGGCAGTCTTGATATACCCTGTATATAACATATATCTTATATTTTCTAACTTTCTTTTCATAACATCCCTGTGTTTATCTGGGCAACTGCGTTTTGAATCTTCCTGTTAAGATTGTTTTGATGACGTAATCATCATCTAGACCCCCCTACCCCCCATGTCATCCAAAATAAGCATAGCAAAGACCCCCCCGCCCCCCTATGGTGCTTACGTAATACTTAAACGGCCCCTTATTGGTCTATATGTTTTGACCTCTAGGTCTAATATTTTGGAAGCCAAATATCAATAAAGTTTTAACATTTAGTTGAACGCATTTTACTGGATTTGATCTCGATCCAGCATTAAGGGTCTTCATTTAAACTTCAACTGCAAAATATTACTCTTTGCTGTTTGTAAGATATCTATATTCGCCCAGGCATCAACCGTGGTAGATATACAATTATAAAAAAAACCTGTCATAGCAATGAGTCCCGGTAATATGAAGTGTTTCGGGTTAAGCGGGTTTCGAGCAGGCGGAATAATTATGTTGAGCGACGATAATATGTTACATTTCTTAGTAGATATTCTATCTTACCACTGCATACATTTAAATCGCTTAATCGTGCTAATATAAAAGTATACGTTTTTTTTAAGTACGAAAGTGAAAGTAATTTATCTACAATATGAGTATATCGATAAGTTTTTATCAATCAGGGTCGCGTCGCGGCCGACTAGCGCCGCTCATCCATCATCGTTATAGAAGCTATTCGATTCTGTCCGATTGTCACAATTGTCGGTTATCTATCGATTAAAATATGCGCGATAACGATCGCCAGCTTGACGCTTTTAAAAATGTTATGGTAGAATTAGAATTTATTATATGTATTTGTGGTTTAGATTTTATAATGCCATTTCTGTATCTGTATTAGCCCATATACGTCCCACTACAGGGCACGGGCCTACTCTACAATCGAGAATATGATTGAGAGTGGTTAGGCTTTATAATCCACCACTGACCTAGTGCGGGTAGACGGACTTTACATACTATAGAAATCGCTATGGTATGCAGTTTTCCTCACGATGTTTTCCTTCACCGTTATAGTGCGTGGTGATTGACTATTATAATGCCATTTACATTAGATGGAATGCAGAATTTTACAAATACTAAACTTGTAATCTTGATGATTCCTTATTTGATTTTATTTAAGATAAAGATAGTTAATACCTGTTTGCAAAAGGTTGCTAGGTTTTCTCGAAAATTTATACCTTAATGTAGGTATAGATAAAATAGATATGAATATCACATTACTCATTCAAATTTAAGTTGCAATCTTATCCCGACATTTTCTCTCTTTACTTTTCAAAAGTGAGAACGTTAGCTACTGTCTCGTCAAAGCAAAGTAAAATGCGGTCTTTCTATTGTGCTGTGACGTACTAATGGTTTTTTAACGTGGAAAAAATGTAAAGAATCCCCGCTTGGTGAAAACAAGCCACATCGAGCACTCCAGCGGAAAAAATAAATGGTATTCTTGCATAATTTATTCACTGTTTTGGTTGGGAATTATCTTCGCCCCGTGTAAGTGACATTACTGCGGGATAAGCGGTTTCGACCTAATCGTAAAAGATTTCGCTGTGGACGATCACTTTTTTATTAGGGGAGTTTTTTGTCATGGAATATATTACTTATAAAAAAGACCGTTCCTGATATAGATGGTTGTCATCGATCAATACCTGCTACACTTTAGACTGTAGATATGGTTAATGGTAGGTATGTTACCGGCATTTAGTATGTAAGGTGAAAGTAATAAGGTGAACGGATAGACTATGTTCGATATTTCACAGCAAGATTGCAGGAAGCCGCTATATGCAAGTGGCTTCCAACAGGTCCCTGTATGTAAACTCTCAGAGATGTTTATTTTTGGGCACCACCTTCTGAGGTTTTAATATACCATTAACTTTATGACAATGTGCGGATTCCAAAGTATCTCCTATTTATCAGTAGAAACAACTTATTTCTGAAAGTGGTTTATTCAACTCCTAGTAGAAGCACAACATTTTGGTCAAATTCAATACTTTACAGTACATTCAACCCCGTGCCCTGGGACACGCGCGCCGGGGCGTGGTGGGCCTCCGTCCCATTAGGGCAACCGCACCTAAATCCTCACTCATTTTAATCACTTGTACCCCGCTGGCTTTTATCATGCGTGTTGTTGATGACCCTTACTTGTACCCTTTAAAAATCAACCTTACACCCCCAAAATAGGGTTTGTTTTTCCTTAAACGATAGATATTTGTCGGTCCGCAAAAGGAAAACACCTACGTAATGTGGATAGAACGTAAAAGCTACGCCAAGACGAGGTCTGCCATGTGGGTGATTTTTTGCGATAGAATTGCCGCAGTTTTATGGTTTATTTCTAGGGATTCGATCGGTAGATATGCCAACGGTAGATACTCTCATGTTATTAAGCAGGAAATTGTATGATTTATTGCTGATTTAATTACGTCGGAGATCAGAGGCAAATTATTGGTAAATAATCTCAACATATTGGATGTTCAAAATAATTTAATTCGTTTGTTGTGACGGGTTTCTGGAATTGGTATGGTTATTGTGAGAGCGGAATCCATGTAGATCCTATCATTGTATCTAGCGATAGTAAATTAGTATCAATACATATATGAAATCTAATTTCAATTTACTGCATGAGCGTTTGGTGTATCCAGATTTTGCCAATACTAAATTCAGAATTTCTTTGCTTAAGACATGTGTATTGATAAAGCATAATTTACAAGAGCAAAAATCCCACTAAACATTTCTTTCACACAAAATTCATACGCCAATGATAAAATGTCAATGAACCCACTTACTTCCTACTCATAATACGAAGGCGCGATACACCCCCGTAGAATAAAGGTCGTAAATTACACATCAGAGTGACTCACGGCAAGAACTAAACCAATATCAAGTAATAAAGCCGCACAATTTATTAATTTACGTAAGACAAGATGACTGGATTACATATTACGGTGCTGAAATAATAGAATATCATTACACACAGTCTCCCAGTTGTTTTTGCTTCAATCAATCAATCATTATCTCGTTGGCTGGGAGCAGACACGGCAAAACCGTTGGACAACATTCTGCAATATCGCAAGCCTATATTGCCTGTTTGATCATTGCTATTGGATATGGGTCGATAGATGTACGCAAAAACTATGCAGAATGTCATCATGCAGATTTGAAATAATGAGAAAATGTATAGATTTTTCATTTCGTAATAATTTCTTAGCAAAGTCTGTGAATCTCAGTTCAGATATATTTTTAAGCTCTTCTCCACAGAGAGGTGCAAGATAAATGGTTTACTAGGCGCTAACCGAAATAGATTAACATCAGATGCTAATATTAGTTGGTGCTAATATTATGAGAATCGATTTATGAATTAATGAATAAATTGATTTCACACAATAAGCAAGGAACTGAATTGAACAATTACAACTTGTTATGATTTTATCAATTGTTTTATTTATGTACACTTTGTACAATTTGTATAATACAGGTGGACTTCATGCCTTATGGCATTTTCTCCCAGTCGACCTTAAGGTAGGGCAGAGAGACGGAGGCAGGTGTCTGTAGCAACTAGATAGCCTAAATTTTGTTTTATAAAAGTTGCTACTAAATTTGCTGATGTAAAAAATAACGCTGAATACAAAAATCCCGCAATAGTTTATCCTGAAATGTGAAACAACATTAATATCAATAATACAAGACGTGCTACACAGTGGCTATAAAGCTCAGAAGTATAAACAGAAAACCTATCTCCACACACAAATAAACACATTCATTATACCAAACTCCCGCGTCCATATTTGTGAGAACATTGAAATATTGTTTGTTTACCTTAATTTCAAATACGCATCTACCCTCATCAGTTAAAAATAAACTTGTTTACACATTCCATGTGCAGTCGGACGCGTGTTTTACATCTTTAATTAGAGATGCTGCTGTAATAAAGCATGATACTAATTTAGGAAAATTTTAGCTGACAGTTTCTCTGAAGTAATTGGTAATAGTGCTAGTAGTGACACTAACTCTACCAGTTTTCCGATGGCAGTGTGGAGTGGCATTGCTGGATACAAATTCCATACCCTGACAATTCATATGGCATAAAGACGAGGTAAAACCTCACAGCTGTAGCTATTGCAAGGCTTGAAGACTCCAATAAGACGATACTAATTAAACTTAAAAAAAAGGATTACAGCACAATATACTTTTACGAACTGCAATAGCTAAGCGCAATAAAAATCTCGCCGCGTCTCGAACAGAATTCCTAGAAACCCGCGTACCTCAGTGGGTCTGGAAATTTAATATTTTCAATTGGATGGAAGTTTCTGGAATCAATCTCGACGAGATCGTTCAACTGTCTGTGTGGATACTTGATATTTCATTTAGTGATTATTACGAACAATAACTCGGTAAACAAAGGAATCCTCTTCATAAACATTATATTTGATTAGTTTTCCATTTATGAAAAGGTCGTATTGTGTCTGATTAAATGCTTTTATCGCTTAATGAAAATCTCTCTTGATGAAGATTTCTATTTCTGCCGGAATTAAGGCTGCTGTTAATCCGAATTCAATATGCTTTGGTAGATTATCTGATTGATGTTAATTAATATGTTGAAAGATATTCGCCGTTGTATTTAATGTTATGTCGTGATCTTGATGATTTAGTCAGGAACATTAATAGCAGCATGAGACACTAGTTTGTCTGTACTGGTCGCTAAGAATTTAGTTCATTATTTGTGGAATCCATAAAGACTAACTACAAGCGATTTTACTCTCTTAAAGTCCAACTATATCAGGAAGACAGTACTATGTTATAGACTAATGTTTTAAAAGCTTGGGCAAGAGTTATTTTCTTATCCTCTCTTTCTCTCTCTCTCTTTTCAGCCACAGCATGCTTTACTATTTTAAAGTAAGCCGATTGTTCTTACTCTAAACTATTTGTCAACAAATTTTATCATTCAAATTTTATCATTTAATACTTAAAATTGTCTCTAGATTATAATTATTATTTCTTTTTTTATTTCGTAATACGTTTTATTAAATTTTAGTTAATTTGTTTTAGATTAAGTTGTGCTATTGTATTGTTTTAATAAGATAAATTGTAATGCTGTCTGTATACACCTGTAAAGGCTCGTCACCTTGCACAATACCTATATATGAAATGACATGAAATTTTATCAGTGGCGCACCGATGGTGTATCGATTTAATAAATAAATAAAATAAAATAATCAAAAAAGTTTTCATATTGGTTAGGTTCTATCTATTTACACAAAATGCTCTAACGCACGTATAGACTTGTAGAACCAGAATGTTTGTAGCATCATAAAATGTTACTGATCTATTTGTTTTGTATAGCAGCCAAAATTTGAGCTGCATATCTGCGAAACAATCCGTTAGCAAATTATTCTGACTGGAAACTAACTCGCATAAACCATTAATTGAAAAGGAATCCTAACCTAACTGACTTAGTATTCGTATTACAAAAACAACTATTTTGCAATATAAATCCAATATTGTACTCAATCGATTTTATATGCACATCACCCAATTCCTTCGACATGATTTAGTTTGACATAAAAAAAATTGCCGAAAAACTCTTAAGAACTGATAGGCAGTTAAATAAGTTTGATGATGTCGTATGTATATTCAGTCGTAAATCTGCTTGTCTCAGAGATTTATCTGTCCGCGAATTGTTGCGAGTTATGTTCGACACCGTTCGAAGTATGTTCGCCAGATAAGAGATTTTTCTTCGATTATCACTGATTTGTTCGGAGAATATGTTGGGTTATGTATTCTCAGTATTACGATACACATTTTAATGGAATTTAAATCGAAATACAGTCAATGATAAGACTGGCAAGAATGTACTGACTTCGTCAACTGCCTCTAAAAATACAATTTTGTAATATAAAAACAATACGTTAGGGATAAATGGAACTTAAAAGTGACTTTAATACCAAAGTTGGGCTATTTACCCATTAAACGATCAAAATACATTCGCATATCATCTTAATTGGAAATGTTTTAGGTGAATAACCTAAACGGAATTAAGCTGCAAATTCTAAATACTTAATTTTATTTGTACAAATTTCAAACGGTGTAGTTATTTGTGAACCTTATAATGACAAAGACATTAAATAAACAATCTCGGCTGAGATACTGCTAATGAAGTGGAAGGTTCCGTATTATGTTTATCGCTTGAGTATAAATTCAGTAGTTAATATCATCCTTTTGTATCACTAACAATTATGTTATCTTATACCATTTGTCAAAATATACTACTTATTTCTTTAGCTTAGATTAGATGTGATTTTTTTCTTTTATAGGCTCGAAACAAGCTAGCAAAAACCGTGAAATAGACAATACTTATTCTTCTATACAAACCAGTCCGGGAAATATTTTTTCGTCTATGGCAACTGGTGGAACGCCATTGATGATATTACCAACATCCTTCTGTTCTTCAATTATTTTCAGTTCTTCAATTATTGCATTTTTACTGCCGCTTCGTAAATTTAAGTTTTGAGAGCGACGTATATTTTTTGTATTGACAGTTTACTTTCGTGGCCTAAATAAACCCACGCTAATTTCAATCGGCTGTTAAAAATATTATTTCTTCATGTGAACAATAAATTACGATTTTATATCACCGACGTTGTAATGTGTAGGAGGAACATTTATGTAATAAAGTAACAGTTTAATACAATAATTAAAATACAAGGATACACGATATTTTGGTACATTTAATGGTGCATATTTTGTACTGACCTACATTCTCACAAATAGAAAACAAAAAAGTTGAATAACGGGAATGCAAAAAATATAAAATTTGTATTGAAAAAAAAAAAAAACCACGGCGCAGTGTTTTAGAACAAAACAAAATACTTTTATTTTCTGAAATACAAATGAGCACCTGAAGAATATTATTTTTTTCTCCATAACAACGTAAAAAATATTTACACTTACGACCTTATTCAGACAGTTTTAAATTCTATTTTAGCTGTCGTATGTTTTGTCTCCGCTCAAACTGAATTCAAAATCCGTTCGAAAGGGACAAAACATTCGATAGCTAAAATAGGTTTTAAAATTGTCTATGAATAAGGCCTCTAAATAAAAAATACTAAAAACTTTCCAACAAAATCGATCTCAAGACCATCAAAGCCTACTCCGAAGTTCGATACTAAACCAAAGCGATAAACAGGCGCAATATAAACGCATTCTAGTAAATTACATTCGCATTCAATACTAACCATGTTACGTAGGAAGAGAATCCTGCAACGGCTGTTACGACAGAGGGCATGAGTCACACCGTTTGACGATAGGCCAACGGGTTACACTTGATGTATACTGTCATAATGTTTTGAGTGTACGGATAAATTACCAGATGATTGTGATTAGGTGTGAATTATGCTATGATTTTAATCGAACTGTTGACTCATTTTGGAATTGGAATTTATGCGTTTGACACAATAGGAAATGTGTTGGTGTCTGGTCTGTGAGTGTATCAATTTTTAAAAATTGTCATGTTCGAACATTAAAATTTGTGAGCTTGGTTGACCATAATGTGGTGGTCAGTATCCACAGATAGTTATTTTTTTTTGCTATTTACACAAAGGCAACATTCAGATACTGTGGCCATCTACTGGATTTCGATTATAGCAGTGTTCTTTAAGTATTTGTGCGTACAAAACCAGCTAGTCCATGCCTCTATGTTTTTGTTTACTTATTTCAGAATGAATAAATTACAGTTTACGTTCAAATTACCCGCAACTATAAGAACATACATATTAATCGAAGATACAATGAAAACACAAGCAAAACATACGCATCCGACGTGTTAAACACATGAAATCAAATAAAAAATTGCACAAAACAAAGTAGTCGAGGGAAACTGGCTAATTAAACATTATTTCACATGGCCTATGCACGCAGTTTCAAGTCTGGCCTGACCACATAACCCGGGTGGGCGTATCCCGGCTAGGATCGAGTTATTATCGCGCATAAATCCATAATGATTGCCCGTCTTGCAGGCAGATAAGTGGCCATTACAAGTGATCGGTGTAAATGAGCCGTCACGAAGAATTAGACCTCGTTCGGGGTCTAATGCGTTGGTAGAAATGGGAGTGCACATGGTCGCGGTGTCGGCGACAATCTTTTGTTTGCCGTGTGATTGCGGTGTTTAGTTTTGATTGATCGCTTTTGTTATTCCGTGGGAACTACTGGTTTTATATTTTTGTTTTACTTATGCCAGTAGGGGTGCAAATTGTGATCCGTTTCTTTAAAGGGTTGTGTATTTTATGTTTCGCACCGTAAAAAGGTGTAAAGCTGTTCATTATTTAACTACTAAAGTTCATGTCATGTTCATGTTCAATGTTCGACGTGTCGGTATGATTAATATATTTTTGAAAGATCACATTTTTTTTTGTCTAAAATTCTCGTAAATAGAAACCAAACCCCCATTGTTCTTAATCTATGCACTCCACCGCGCGACCAATGAGGCGTCGGTAATTGATATTTACTATAATAATGTGTTAAATCAACCGTGAAGCAAGTTTGTACATTACTTAGAAAGAGCATCTATGCCACCATGTGGTCATGATTTACACTCACATTATTCACATATTATGGGTCCTATGTTTTGTTTTATATTTTATTTTTATTTAATTGTTTTATATTTTATTAAATTGTATCGTTCTTACGTGCTAATTAACGTTATTTTTTTTTATTCCAGGTACTGTGAAGTTATGGATTATTATTAGCTGATAATGGGTAAATATGTTTGTCGGTTTAAATAAACTTATTTATATTGCGGTATCTAGAAAATAGTTGTAACAGTTGAATGCACTAAGACTAGTGTGGTCTTCAACCTAAACAAACTTTTGTTATAATCTGGTCCAATTAAACGGTATTAGAACTAAGAATCCAATGATTTATATCCTAATAAATTATATCCTCTCATAAAACGCCAAAATAAGACATAATCATACGAGTTTTAGTGCTATATTGATATACGTCAGTGTTCGTGGTTCTAAACAGAGTTTTACGATATCCCAACACGATCTCCTTGTGTCATACAATACAAGTGTAATGCGTCCGCTTCAGGTTGATTTATGATTTAGTGTCTTGCCGAACATTCGGCTTCGGGAAAAATTACCTTCGGCTAAACTTTCGGCTAAAATTTACTGAAGTTATGGTCATCATTTTGAGCAAATAAATATTATACATTTGAAATTATTGTTGGCAAGTTGAAATGTAATTTGAATTATCTTGTTAAGTGTTTTATATAGTTGACAATAATTATAAGATAACCATTCATATTTTTATATGCTTTTAGACACCAATCATTGTTTTTTTTTGTTTTTTTTTGTATACTTAGTTAGCAATACCTTTAAAGTGTCCATTCATATTTTTAATACTTGAAGCACGATGAATTCATATATCAGCGTTAATTTAACCCTGTGCTTCGGCCATTTATCGATATTCTGTCGTACACTATTTATGACGGATCAGGAATCGTTCAGTTCGTGATATGACAATTCTGTTGCGTTGCGCTGCATTTCATTTAGTTGCAGCAACATTGTGCAGTTTCCTTTTGTTTCGCAACGCAATCTCATACAAATGCTAAACTCTGATCGGTATCTGCTAGATAAATATTTGTTGCATACGTAATTTAGTATACGTAATCTCGGTGTATTCTTATTTTGTATAACAAAGTTACCAAAATGCAGCGGAATATAATAAATAAAAATAAAATAAAATTTGTTCCTTTCTTCCAATAACCCTAGCTAGTTCCTTCCGCCGCGCCGTAGCGTAAAGAATTAACCCCCCTGGTTACTCTTTTCCGGAGAAAAGTGAAAAGTGTCGGAACACTACGATGAATGTTCGAACGTCGTACGTAAAACATTACAGATATGCCTAAATATCTTATAAAATAACTTTCGACTAAGTTCGGGGCGAATGATAAATTTTATAAAGATTGGGATGGATGTTTAGAAGTGGAATAATTGGAATACAATTCAAAGCCCAACAAAACCAGGATCTCACGTACTAATGAGTCAATATTTGATATTGATTGAATAAATCAATAGTAGGTATCTCGTTTCAACAATTTTGTTTGCCAAAGACATCCGTGTTACGGGCCAGATATTTTTTGCGTCAAAGCAAATCTAGGTCTTAATTTGTAAAAAATAGATCTTACAAACCGCATGTGTGTCTGTTTACAATACATTTGCACAGTCATCCGTTTGAAATAACATTAATCATTATTAACAACTGTTTTTGCGAGTTTCTCTGATTATCTACGTATTGTAATGAATGGTGGCATTTTCAGTTTGTTTCTTTCTCCTTAGTGTTTGTATTGATTTAATCGCCGATAAAAATCGAGTGATTAATGATACGAAGAATAAAGGTGTAAGTGCGGTTGTATGAAGAAAGTAAGATGTTACTTCTTTAATATAGACGACTACGCTCTTGTTTTAAGATTGTATTAATAAAAAAACCGAACTCATTTAGATATCTCGTTTTAAATCGTCTTACTCATTTATAAAGTAACGAGGTTATTTTCACATTAAATAATGCAATGACTTGCCTACTCATTTTCCCCTATAATAGAAAGAAGATGAATAATTTTTTCTTGGGCTCAAATATTAGTCGTCTAAAACGTTAGCGCACATCAAAAATTGTCATACAAATAATTTGGTAAACGATTTTTTGGCTTTAAAATTGATTGCGCGCAAAGAATGCACGTAACTCACCTCACATATTATTAAAGCAATCGAATAACGCTCAATTTATTTTACAATCAAACACGCCATTGTACATTTCCGCTTTAATGAGTCGCATTAAAAATTGATTATTCAAGTGTAGTGTAAAGACAGGCTTGGTAACCCGCGCGTCGGTTGCACATTCGTGTATGAATTTTCAATAGGGCTGGGTAGTATGTACCGCGGTTTACGCGTAGTGCCCGCGTAAGTGTTGGTTTTGGCGGAAACGACCCGAGGTGATATGAAATTTAAATTAGACTATTGGAGGGTTAAGTTGCGAATGCCCTGGACGGTCGTATTGATTATCTAATGTTGTGCTACTATTTGTGTATTAGGGTTAGAAAAATTGTGTTTTGACTTTGAATCTATATTTCAGGCTGTCGTAATTATTTTACTTTTATTTTAATTTTATTGTAATTGATAGTTTGAATTATTTGAGCTAAAAATGTTAAATTATTTTAGCAATGTTATCCAAAGACGCATTCAAACGCAGAAAAGGGCTAGTTTTTTTTAATCTGGAAATTAAAATAAGCATGACTGTACTTTTTAGTCCTGGTACTATTACGCCGATAGACTAATAAGTCAACCCCACCTATGAATGGGTTAAAGCAATAACTTTACCAAGCTCTTTTATGTTGGTAATAACAGTAAATTGTTCGATTGGATTACATTTTATTGTTCGTCATAATCAAAACTTGAATGTGACTGTAAAATGTCAATTTATTCACGGTATTAAAATATCTACCGAGTGTATAAGTAGCAAGCATGAGTATTACAACTAGTTATTTTGATTTTGAAACTGAAGTTTATTGCTAATCTTTATTAATTATTTCTTATAGTGTAGTACATTCACAATGTAAGTAGTTCACCTGATGGTTAATCGCTGCTACTAAATATGCACAAAAAATGAGGAATGTGGGTTCTTCACTAGGCATTGAAATTTCGAAAGAAAAAAGAGTTCATCAATTCGGTTTACTGCAAGATATTTTGACTATCATATCCGTATAGCCCATATATATTAAATACTTACTAAAAAGAAACAAAAACAAATACACCAATTTTGTAATAGTTACGCAACACGTGACATACGATCGCTTCAAATGGCCGATTTTCGAATTAGCATTCATCGCTCGGCGAAACATCGTATATTCGCTCATTAAGTTGAATGGGCGACGTCTGGTCTCACGGTAAAAATCCAACGTGGATTTGAAGTAATAATTTGTATGCGAAGTGCGCATTGTTCCATCAGCTGCGACCGAATACAAGGAACTCATAGTGCAAGCTCGATTTCAACCGCGGAAATACGGCTCATTATACACTGATACTCAGTGTTGTGATGAATGAACAACTTGCAAAGCTGGGAATGGAATAGTGTACGACGAGAATATCATAATATGTTTTTTTAAGTCAAATTATTCTTATAATTCATAAGAAATATAGGTATGATGAAGTTTAGCCTACTGATATTTAAATCATTCAACTAAGATAAAGTTGATAAAATATCAATGAAACTTTACATCACTTATAGTGACATCGTAAAAAGTGAGATTGTATGTATATTATTCTATTATTATCAATCCAGCAGTAATCAATAGATAGAAGTTGATGAACTTAGTACATCCATATGCTCAAATATAAGTGAAAAGGTGCTAAAAATTCTAACAATAAAATCAATCACAAGCCTAGATGTTTTTCGTTTCCCGTGCCGTTGTGTGGAAGGAAACACAAGTCATTACAAGGGCTCTATATATAGAGGCGGCGCGCGTCGTGTTCGTAGCCCATTAATACTTGTAAACGGACTCGTACTCAATGGACTTGAGTGTAATCTATTCAATTTAAATTAATTTATATTGTATCTACCATCTTCATATCCTGTGAGTGGAATTATTTTTGTACACAATTGTTTTTGGCTTAAGCTGTTTCAGTAGCTCTGGAAATATTTAGAGTAGGCTTATGTGCAGCCGGGTACTTCCTAGTTCTGAAGATAGTTATTGAGATGCGTTATACCGACAATACAATTGATTGCAGCCTGTGTCAGTGGTATCACTGTCAGACTCCTTAATGTCAGGAACCCTAGTTGCCTGGAAGAATTTTAGCTACTATCTTTTGGAAGCACCCTACGTCCAATACCAGCCTGGATTTTAATTTAACATTGCAAATCATCCACAAATCACAAATAAACACCACTAAGCGCATAAATACTTGATCATCAAACTTAGTTTGTAGAACAAGTGTTAACTGTCGTACATTAAGAGTGACATGCCCTCCCATTGATAACGTTGTGAGGGCATGACCCTCTAGTCTAATCCGGATTACATTAAGGCTAGTGTCTGGTTTGTCGCGGGATATTTGAAAGCGCTCGGTAACGTGCTTACTTTAATCTCGTTATAGTGTGTATTGATTACACCAGGTTACGGGCTAATTTTGGAAGGGAAGAATTAATATATATATAGAAGTTCTTCAAAGACGAAAAATTCTCTATGAAATAATTATTGATATCTTGTGATAAATTCTTCCAGATAACGCTCTTTTTAAAATTAAATTACCTTAGTTCATTTTTTATTATTTTTGAGTTATACGTGCTTAAATTCGCTGAAATATAATCCAACCCAGACTCAAAAAAATCACAGCTCGTAATTATTGCCACGATAAAACTAAACCTAAATTAAAAAACAATTATGTAATTTCCCGAAAACTAAATATACTTGCCACGTGTCACAGTGAAAAAAGAAATAATTATTCGGCCAGCGTCCTTCATCTGGGAATTTAACTGTCCTCGTTTATGGTGATTAAGCTAGTTAGCTCAGTGATCGTGTGAACTGTAATCAGTGCATGTGTTCGCCGTCCTTGGCGACCGTGTGTCCGGACATTGTGGCCACGCTCTTTATGCGTATCTTTTTGTTTCTGTTCATTGGTGCTGTTAATTAAATTAATTGGTGTAGGGCAGTTTAATTGTAAACGTACGATTGTTCAAATTGTTGATTATTTTATAGCAGCTGGGGTAGGTTTTGTTTTTTGTTACTTTAAAACATTGTCATAAACTAGTAGGCCTATCTATATTTAAAAAGGTAACGGTTCAAATAACTAGTCATCATTGTGACATCCAAAACTGTACATAAGTTGACATTTTGACAGTCGGGACCTGCCTACAGCTACTCGATCCCTTCCATTAGACATTCATTTCTCTACTCTGACATATTAATTCAACCACACCTTGTTTACTACTAGAGACACACCCGGGTTCACCTTGGTTACTTGATTACTTGCTTAATCCATCCTTCCATCCATCAGCCAAAGGAAGTCCACTGCTGAATGTAGACCTCCCTATATGATCTCCACAGCGACCTATTGGAGGCAGCCTGCATCCAGCGACGCCACGTGTAACGAAATACATTTTGACATCGCTCACCGCCCCTGGTCTATTTAAGTCGAATTTTAAAAAGACGCAATCGCGTTTCCTACATGTATCAATGTGCAAATTTCAAATTAATTTTCATAGTCATTTTTCCCTTATAGTTTAAATTTAGTCATAAAGAGAAACTCTCGAAAACAGTATTCTATAACATTTTCCATGACACAGTAACAAAAGCTGTGACCGTTTTTACGCGTCTAGTATGTAAGTCACTATCCTTCCGTTACGAAACAATTCTATCAAACAAACACACAGACATGTTTATAATATTCTGGATTAGCATATAGGCAGCGGGTACAAGAGGACGCGCCTGTCAAAACGATTGATTGTCTCGCACGCGCCGCTCGCTGTCTTGGTGCGTTGACATCGCGGGTCGCGGGGTATCGTCCACCACTGTCAATGCAATATAACACATGGGCTGAAAAGTCCCGGGCCTAACAAAGAAAACACAGATTTTTTGGTTCAAATTTAGCTTTATTCATTAACGTAATCTCCATCAAGAGCAACGCTATCATTCCAGCGCCCCTCTAACATTTCAATACCACTTTTGTAGAACGATTTATCTTTTGCCTCAAAATAGGCCTCAGTTTCAGCGATAACCTCTTCATTCGTGCGAAATTTCTTACCGGCGAGCATTTTTTTCAGGTATGCGAACAGCCAGTAGTCACTGGGATTCAAATCTGGCGAATACGGTGGATGTGGGAGCTATTCGAAGTTCAATTCATGTAGTTTTGCCATTGTTTTGATTGACTTGTGACACGGTGCGTTGTCTTGATGAAACGTTTTTTTTTTCTTTTCCCATATACGATCGTTTCTTTGCAATTTCGGCGATCAAACGCTCCAATAACGCTTTATAATATTTACTGTTAATGGTATTTCTTTTCTCAAGATAGTCGATGAATATTACACCCCGCACATCCCAGAATACCGAGGCTATAACCTTTCCAGGCGATTGTTCTGCTTTCGGGCGCTTTGGACGAGGTTCACCAGTTGCTGTCCACTCAGATGACGATCGTTTTGATTCCGGAGTGAAGTGATGGATCCATGTTTCATCCATTGTCACATATTGGTGCAAAAATTCCGGTTTGTTACGTTTAAACATGGCCAAACACTGCTCAGAATCATCAATACGTTCTCGTTTTTGGTCAACAGTGAGCAAACGCGGCACCCGCTTTCAAGAGAGCTTTCTCATAGTCAAATGCTCATGCAATATAAAGCCAATACGTTCTTTTGATATCTTTACGATGTCAGCTAACTCACGCAAATCCACTTTTCGATCATTCAAAACGATTTTGTTTTTTTTTATGTTTTCTGGTATTACCGCCTCATTTGGACGTCCACTGCGTTCTGCATCATCGGTGTCTCTACGACCACATTTGAAGTCAGCAAACCAACGTTTTATTGTTGTTTCTGATAGAGCGGAGTCCTCATAATACTTTTCAAGCCATTGCTTCGCTTGAACGGTATTTTTTCCCATCAAGAAGCAGTGTAAAATTAAAACACGAAATTATTTTTGATCCATTGTTTCGAAAATACCAAAAGTAGCGTCACTTTTAGCACAATAACTCATAAACTAATGAATAGAATAACATGAAATTTTTACAGCTGTCTTTTGAAGGATAGTATTAACTGAAAAAAAGGTGACTGCAATAAAACTAGCACCATATATGTGTTAGGCCCGGGACTTTTCAGCCCATGTAATATTTGCCTGATTGTACTCGTCTGGGCAGTACGCACGCTTCGGAAATTGTATTGTGATCATCAGGAATTCATTTCATATGATATTTTACTGGTGGTCTCACATGTGTGAGAGGTTGCCTGGGTACCACCGCAATATCTATTTCTCTCAACAAACATCAGTGTTAATGCACTGTTGTGTTCCAGTTTGAAGGACATTGTAGCCAGAGTAATTTCTTGACATATTGAGATTTAACATTTTATGTCTCAGGATGGCGAGCGCAGTGGAATACCAATTATTGCTTTGTGATTCATATTGTTGTTTGGTTTTGCTGCTGTCCATGAGCAGCCGTATCGCTTACCATCAGGCGAAGGGTATTCTCGTCTCGCCATTCATAGCATTAAAAATGCTTAAGATTAACAAGTAAAGCCTTTATCTACCAATCCAAATTAATCACTTCCAATAGATTGGTCCAATTCGATAGTGGATGTTTAAGAAGTTCATGGGTTGGATACATTACAACCGAAATTATACCTCATCTAACTAGTAATATGACATCAGAAAAGTTATACACTCGAGTCGAAAGACTGAATAGAAAAATAATTTGCACTACAAAAAATACGTTTAGATTCTCAGTTTGCAGCTTTTTGCAGACTATCCCAAAAGTAATGAGCCGATAAAGCCACATATGGTCACAGAATGGATGGCGACTACTCATAGCTTAAAACGGAATGATGCCATCGTTCACGCAGCTTTAGGTGAGCGGGTAACCTATCGCACTTCACAAATCGTGGGAACGATTCTTAAAAAGCAAAACTTCTAAATCTTTAGTGGTATGGGAATTCCATATGGATGTCAGATAGGCACAACTTCTAATTATTTATTTAACTAACTGCCTAACCGCTCTCAATCGTACTCTCGGTTATAGAGGAGGCCTGTGCACTAATGTGGGACGTATATAGGCTGATACAGTACAGTATTACATATGTTACATGGTCGGGCCGGTGTACTTTATATAGTTAAAATAACATAAAATAAATCAAAATACATAAATAACAAAATGGGTAAATAAAACTCATAAAAGTGAGGCACCAGTAAACAATGTAAAGGCCTACATTTCTTAGCTACTATAGTTTTCTAAACGTCCAATATAGAGAATAAATAGTCTCGAAAAATATCCGAAGCAATTTTTGTCCTAATTCATGTCGCAAGTATGTTTTGTACAAATACGAAACCGGTCCATTTACAAATTGTTTTTCCCTGGAGAATTATACGCGTCTTTGTTACAATGTCCTAGTTTTTGTACTCAAGTTATTTTTCTTGCATTGTTTGTAAGCAAAAGCCTGTGCCCGTTTCTTAATTTTCCAGCGAAAATAAAGCGCTTGTGCTTTCATAAATAATGAATTATAAAGCGATCGCATTTTTTTTTCTAGACTTCTCTCTTGAAATAGCATAGGCAAGCAGGCTGGTTGAACGTTAAATCATAAGCCAAAAAAGGCTGAAACTATAAAAAATAATATATCATGCTGACCCATTTAAGTATAATACGAAGGCAGGAAAATAAAAAGCCTCTAAGCTCTTAGTCAAGGATTTAAAATCGTTTTATAGATCAATCAACCTTGACTAGATCTCTCTGTTATTACAACCTGTTCCCTATTGTGCAAAATGCAGTATGTCTGAAAGTTTAAAAAGACTTACAGATGAAATAAAACCTATTTTGATAGAATCAATTCACGTCTCAAAACTAATACCTCAAAATTACACTCTTGTAATATAAAATTAATAAAAACGAAACTCTGAACACACTAGACAATTACACCTTCAACAATCGGTGATGGGCGGACATTTTGTACCTCGTTCAGCGCCATCTTGTTTTCATTTCCCCGCCCGAAGGAAACGGTGAATGTCAGTCGGCATTAGGACGAGTCGTAAAAATAATATCCATTATTATAATTGGACCGTGAGTTCCATGTGTTGTGGCAGATGAAATAGTTTTGATGTTTGCTTACCGGATTCTTTGAACGGTGGCTTTTTGTAGCATCGCCTTAATGAGGCTCGTTTTCTTGCTTTGTGTTTTTAAAGCGAGTTCTGGCTTGTTAAAAACTACATCCTTGAATTATTTTTGATGTCAAATTGCTGCACAAAGTCAGGTTTGAGGTTAAGTGATTTATTTAAATGGAATTTCTTGAGGCGCCGCGCCGCTTCGGTATTGTTGATTGCGTTGCGTCGGGGTTTGCTTAGTACCAATTTTTAATTTTATGTCTAGATGAGTTTGAAATGCATCATTTAAAACTAACTGCAATATAAGTAAATAATGAAAATGTTATCCTTGTTTAATAGTACGAAACTCTTTTGATCGGAAATTGACAACAATTTGTAAATTAATTTACATTTGCTACCTACTTTGCCTTTTTATTGTCGTAGCTATCCACTTGAGTTATATTCCCACGGGATAATTTCCCTTGTTATGAGTTTTAATAAAAGTAAACTAGAATGACGTCGAATGTTAACATTCTTTATATTTATGCATATTCTTTACCAGTGTGTGTAGTAAAATGTTGTAATTTTTAATAACGCGATAGACTTTCACGATAGAAAATTAGGAGAAAGACGTAGTTTGAATATAGCCCCTTTTTATATTGCTTTCGCAATACATGATATTCAGTGATATTCTATTTGCAACAACGACCCAAAAAATATAATAGTTTGTCTATGGCTTATATTTTCAGAACGGTCCATAAAAACATGTCACAATGTTTTCTTTATACAAGTGAATGTTTTGGAAGAACCCCTTTGTTTGTCTATCTCATCTTTCCGTTTTCGCGAGACGAAGTACAGGGTTTTTATCGCTGTATTGCAAACTATTTTAGAATTGTTTGTTGTCGACAAACAATATAATATACAAACCTTGTATTTTTTAGTTCAATGAATGGCGTGACGAGCTTGCCGTTCGCCTGATGGTAAGTAATACGACCGCTAGTGAACAATAGCAAAACCAAAAAACACCATGAATTATAAAGCAATGTTTGGCATTCCACTAGGCTCGCCATCTTGAGACATACGTGTATAATGTGTAATGTATTAACCCTGTATGTCATTTTTCAGGCAGTATCATAGTATAGTCTATATGCCGATTATTAAATAGACTAAACCAAAGACTGAGAAGTTAATAAAATTAAAAATTAAATAAAAGCTTATACGAGGTACGCCATTGAAAGCAAATATATCTAGTTAAGTAAAGAACAGACAGTTCATTATGTCTGAAAAATTCAAACAACCTTTTTTAGTTTTAATTTATTCCACGTTGCGTTCCGATTTACGCAAAAATGTACAGTTGAATTATGTTAGGCCCGAATTATTTGACCTTTTCACCGCTGTTACCGCAATGTTTATTATCTTTGGCAAGCATAAACAATGATTTTCATTTCGCCGACATTGTTACGACTTAGTGTTCCTTGTTACGCATAAAAATAACGAATAACTCAGTCCCATTTCGGATTCTCTCGTAACATTGATAAAAAATTAAAAGTTCGACGTACGAAATCATTTTAATTGTCGGCCGACACACAGTGCGATCTTCGGGCCGGTTTTTTTGTGAGCGACAATTAAAAATTAAGCGGCCATTTTGTCGTATTGAGAACATTTCTCCGCCATGTTTTAATTAATTGCTGTGCGATGGTACACGGTATTAGAAATGTTTTAATGCTGTCTTTGGTACGCTTTTATTTTTTTTAATAAATCCATTTTGATTTCATATTTGGAATTGCCTGTCTGACTGTATTTATTTTTTTAGTCTGCGGCAAAAGTGTATGTTGCTCTCAAGCTATATAGTGTGACGATCTTTACCGAGTAGTTGGATGGAAATTGATGAAACATCAGAGTTCTTAGTCAGTGCATCACTATTAGGGAGAGAAATATCTAGAAGTGGATGCTGTACTCTGATACGATTTAAATATTCCACTAAATTAATATGTATCCTTTTATTTATCTTGATGGTTACCTTAGCATAATGATACATTGTCATTTAGGATATCAAAATAATATGAAACCCTAATTTTCCTTTAAGTAATGTTATAAAGCGATGTATTACCACAGGCGAGCGCGTTTCATCCCTAATTTGATCAACCCCTATCAATTGAGCGTTAAAATATGTAAATAAAATTGTCGAAAATAGCCGCGCCGCTGTCGCCTTGTACGGTGACTCTCAATATTTTTATTTTTATTGGAAAGTCTTCTTAAACATTAAAATAAATTGTATTATAGGTACTGCATATATTGGAATTTATGTAAATAAAATTATGGATAAAGTTTATGATGATTTGGTGACTTTAATTTAAGGTAATTGCATCACGTTTGGTTTTGAAAATTAATCTACAAAGATAAAAATGATCACTACTAATACTATATAGCCTAACCACTCCCAATCCTCCTCTCGATTATGGAGGAGGCCCGTGCCCTGCAGTGGGACGTATATGGACTCATACAGTACAGTACTAATAGTTATAGACTACTTATAACAAAATATATGTTAACTCTCTCCCCGTACAAAAACTAGATGTTCGAAGGCATTATTATTATTATAAACTATTGTCAATGCTTAATTATTTTATTAATTTAAATTTGCGTGATTGCTGACAAAATGCCCTGTTAATGCACTGACAGATGCTTACGTTGGAATTAAAAAAAATAAAAATAAACAACAATAGTAAAAAGCGCAGACACCCTACATCTGTAATGTTACACCGGGAGCGATGGCCAATTAGCCGCCGCGGGAAACTTTGTATCGAGTTACCCGAGTTTTTGTGTCAAATGAGACGGAACCGACGCGGACGCGACACGACAACGACACGATACCTATACGTCTACAGCTTCATCTGTATTATTACTGATGGGTTGCTTGTATGTTTGTGTTTGGTGAGTTTTCTCAAAACTTTTTGACTTCAAGATTTACGTAGTTTGTATCATTAAAGGGCTACTTTGTACAACCCTCTTCTGTATTCCAATAGTAAGAATGATGATTTGAACTCATTGGATCCTAGTCTCGGTTACATTCTCTGGGTTTTATTCTAATAAATAAATATTCAAATTATAGAACTCTGTCGTGCCATCCAATACAAGCCATGACTATGAGACACGTATTCGGATACATGAACCAAAAATCAACGTCTATGAAACGTTGTTTTCTGGAAATAATTAAACTAATATTAGCGTCGAAAACACACGCAGCCAAAATTGAGACTCTTTCCCAATTAACACGGGATTAGGTCGAAGAGTGTGTCGCAAGCGAAGACTACGATTTAATGACCGAGTTAGTTTAATTAAAATAGCACCAGCATAGCGATCTGGTTTAACATTTACAATGTTTATACTCCCAGTTTCCGTGGAAATCATCGTAAACACCGAGTGGAGTCACGGGGGATTACTAGTGCAGTTTATTTTCAATTGCCCCCGATTAAGTCTGTCGGGCCGTGTTAATTGTCAGCGTTTAATGTTGACGTTACAACTCGATATCAATTCGGAAACGCAAATTACTTTGAATTTACTTTTGTGTTTCAATTGGGGGATTAATGTACTTTAATTGTACTTTTTTGGAATTTTATTGCTTCAGGATTCTGTGTATACAGTACATTTTACGGATGTCTTAAAAGTCTTTGTAATTTTATTGGAAGATGTTGGAATTTGGATACAAGAAAATAATAAATTGCCTAAGTATTTTTTAAAGTGTTCTAAAGTTGGACTTAAAGCTGGGCTAAGATAATTAATTTGATCATGTCCATTTGTGAGTAAATATTTTTTCACGTCGTACAATAAACTCAAAATGTTGAGATTGTTTAAAATGTAAACTATAGGACCGAACAAAGCAATCAAAGTGAAGACTGTCATTTTATTTCTTTCCACGTTTCGCAACCACATCGTATCAAACTTCTGCTCACGACAGTTTTCAAGGCGACGGAATACTCTCATAAAAAAGCCTAGAAATTTCTTCGGCCTTGGGCTAGTTTATACCACTTTTATTCTGTCTGGAGCGTGTTAAGTGCCCAACTACCCCTGAACTGGGGCTATTAAGCCTGCTGAGGTCAAGAGTTCCGGTCCGACTGGAAAACACGTGCGGATTTTTATGTATTTTATTTGAGTTTAATGGCTTTTTTTGTGGACGCTCTGGGTGGACTTTTTTGTGGTCTACCTGCTTATGTAGTGTTACGCTCATGTTTATTTATTTAAAATGAACCGATTTAACTTGGAAGCTTTGAAAAGTTATGACCATCACATTTTTTTTTGGGTAACTCGTACGCGTCAGAACGGTGAAAACGTTATTTAGATTGTTGTATAAAATAATCTCTACCATTTAAGATTATAGGAATGATTTCAATGTTCTATCAATGCTTGTAGTTTTAAAACTTAGGTACAACTAAAATATCATGACCGGAAAAAATCGGCTAAAAATGCACCAAACCACCTGCACACACGTTGCTTAATAAGTACACTATACACACGTTAAAAGTATTCCACGTTATCGCTGAGATAAAGCGGGTCGATCAATCAAGCCGGGCTTGCGCCGCGCCGCGTTGCACAATGCGAAGGCAAATATTGACGACGCACGCAGACGCGTCGGCACCGCGCTATCATCTATGTTCTTTACATTGTTTTCTGATTGTATTTCGGTTTTTGTGTGTTTGTAGGGCGATTGGTCGAATTCCGATTGATAGCTGATTTGTAGCGCTGTCGGGGAAATTAAATTAAATGTAATTTTTACGTAATAGCAGGAATTGCTGATTCTTGGCGCGTTTTGCAAATATAAATGTTATGTGCATGATTGAGTGCCCCGAATATATACTAAAGCTGTGAACTATAGAAAATATAGGTGGTAGAACTAAAACTGTTACACCCGGCACAGAAAACTGGCTTCGAACTGCTATGTGAATAGCGAGACGAACAAGCCGTTCGCCTGATGGTAAGCGATACGATCGCTCATAAACAGTAGCAAAACCAAACAGCACCTTGAATTACTAATTTATTTATTTATTTAATCAAGGTTCTCCAACAGTTTGCTTTCTGATGTAAATACCCATTAAAGTAGTACACAACATTTACAAAAAATTACACACGCAAATAAAAACAATGAAAAATAAACAAAAACTAAATTACAAAGCAATGCTTGGTATTCCACTGCGCTCACCATCCTGAGACATAAGATGTTAAGTCTCAATATGTCCAGTAGTTACTCTGGCTACAATTCCCTTCAATCCGAAACACACCAGTGCATTTACACTGCTGTTTGACTGGAGCAATAGACATAGCGGTGGCACCTACCCAGATAGCCTCTCACATATGAGAGACAAGTACCACCATTTTGACAAATTTATTTTATAGCTGCTATCTGTACAAAGTTGTGCACTCACAGCTAATATCAAGATGTTCCTCATCAACGCCGCAACGGGTTTTCAGTTTATGGCAACAGCAAGCCGACCGAGCGGGCCAAATAAAAAGCAAATTAATTCTCTCAATGTAATTTTCCACAAACTGTACGGGCTTTCACAAAATCCGATGTGTATTTACGATCATTGGTAATGCAGAGGTTCAATAAAAGCAGATTACTTCATCGTCTGCCGTCGGATCGATCACCTGTTTTCAATGGACAAATAAAAGCCGGAGTAATTGGATAGCAAGCCGGCGGGAAGCGGGAAGAGGCGAAACATTTGCATATGAAACACTTAGCCGGCAGGTATACGCGAATTAGCATCGGGGTCAACGGCTTACTACGGGGTCGGGAGACACGCTTTTTATACGCTCGGACATTTGATTGCGATATTTTGATGTTGTCAATTTAGGAATATGACTGTTTGATTGCATTCAGTAAGTAGATAACTTGTTAGCTCTGTTTGGAATGCTTTGTTATAATGTAGCTCTGTTTGCCTAAGTCCAAAACATATGAAGGTGAAATAAGATTTTATAAATATATCGGAAGTATTTTTGCTGCCTTTATATTTGAACTTCCGTCAATTACTGAATATCTGGTTTTATTATTTTGACTTCATGCTCAAAACCTTCATGTAACGAAATATCCGATGTTTTTAACTTAAATACCAACACCCAAAACAAATTCCACTCGGTGTGGATTTTTTTGTGAACAATGCTCGACAAAATGCCAGATTAAATACGTTTAAGGCATGAAATAATTCGAATGCCCTTAAAGCCGGCACAAGAAATCGTTTATATTATTGTGCATTGATTGTGTTTTATGTAACGCCGCCATATCGGTCGCTGTAAGTGATTTTTGTACGAAATTCATTCGTATTGTGAATGACCTTTGCGCTGGAAACGTGTGTTATTAACGTGGTCAGCTCATGTTTTTTGTCAAGAGAGAGATAACGTTTATTTTATTGTTATACAATGTTAAGGCGTGGATTAATGAGCTGGGCCTGATGTTAATGAACGTATGGACGAAATCGGGAAAGAAAAAGTTTATAATGCGAAAGTAAATACTTGAAGTTTTTTAATTGTGTTTGTTAGTAACGGAGGAGTGTTTGTGAGACTGAAAAGTCTCTCGTAGTTTCTGAATCTCACGATACAAGAGACGATCAAAGGTTGCCTGGTAGAAATCGCTATTAGTGATAAGGCCGCCCATTGTACATAATTATGTAACATTATCCTGTAAATTGTGTGTTATCTTGGTGTACAATAAAGCATATTTTGATTTGATTTGATTTGATCTTTGTGTGGGGTCAGGACTATGTATGTGACTGTTGGGTGTATTAATTTTTATTTAATAACAGAGATATCTGGTATATTTTAGATTCGGAAGCCAACATGTACTGTAGTCGCTGAGCCAATATAGTTCGCCTATAGACTTGTCTCACTCGATGGACAACTTCAATACCAAAAGAACCGAAAGATAAATTTACTATTAAATGGAGAAAAAAAAAGGAAATATAGGAAACGATTCTTCGACCCATGGTCATTTATTGTTCTTTCAGTACGTGATAGGAAAAGTGTCACTTCATATTGATACATATGTGCAAGACAGCAGTTGAATTTTATTTCGCTAGCTCAATGATGTAATAAAAAATACTTTACCAATTTACTCTGTAGGACGATTCTCCAAGCAAAAATATTTTTGCAAACAAACAGAATACAAAATAAGCAACTTTGAGGGAACGATGTTTTTCTGCCAGATTCACATAAAGACAAATAGCATAAAATTTTTAAATAATGGGAAGATGCTTATAAATACATTACCTTTTTTGTACGTGGCCGCTAATCCCGATGTAAACTCGTTTGTGCCATTAAAAAAGTAGAAACCAAGACCCTAAAAATTTTAACAAACCAAAATAAAATACATTTGATAAAAAATCTACATTTATTTAATGTGTTCGAATCGGATAAAAGGTTGAAAAGGGTATTAAATAATTTATTAGTATCGTTAGAGTGCTAAAACGATTTAAATACCCGTTATTGGTAGAATACATGTGAATTGTGAATACCACTTTATTGTTGCGGGTACGAAATTTGGCAGTTTTAGAAGAAAGAAGTTTGTGTTGTTTGGTTATGCTACTGTCCATGAGCTTTTGTATCGCTTATCGCTGGCAGCTGGTCTTGCCATTGATTGAAATAAAATTAAAAATCCTTCGGATATGCCTATGTTAAGTCAAAAGCCTTCCTATGGCTGCCTAATAATTCAATACAAAAATGAATATCCAACTAATTAATACAATTCTGTTTGTTCCAGGTATGTTCTCAGATTAAGGTTATGAAACGAAGGCACACAACTGTAAGTTAAGCAAAGGTCAAAGATTACGTGTCAGGTTGGGCAATCTTGAGATCATTTAACGTGCATTACTCGTATTTAAAAACATTTCGTTTGTATAAATTGCACTGTCCAATAAAATCTGCATAAGAGCCGTGTAGTGAGGTTTAATGAAGTGGACAACGTTGTTAAAAAACTGACAGTTATTGTTTTATAAATATACTTCTTTGTAGGTGTTTGGCAATGTGGCATAATATTGGCCGTATTTTAATCAAGCTTAAAATAATAAATTAGCGGCTTGACGAGGTTTCCAGACAGGCACAGTTAATTAACCACAATTTGGTTACAAAATAATAAATATAATCGCATCCCTTTGAAACGTTTGCGTGCATGTTAAAAAAAAGAAAAAAGTCCTAGAAAAGTGCCCAAAGAAAGGGTATCCTATTCTCATTACATCCACATTACAACAGTTTAAGTTCCATTGCTAATAAGTGTTGGTGTTGTTTAGCGAAAGTTAAATGTCTCGTGATTTTTATTAATAGTGTTTTTGTTACCGAAAGAGTACAGTTATGCACAAGACATGATACTGTGTGGGCACACTAACAAGTAGGATTTGACGCGGCGTAGGAAGTACCATCCGAACAATAAGCAAAGTATTAGTGATGTGAACGAGGAAAATGCAGATATTTTTACTTAGTAGATAGAATATACAATATACATTGTGGATCTAAATGAGCCGTCGTCGAATTGGAAGCCGAATAGTATGTTGAGTTGCAAGTTAGGTGATTGGTCCTAGAAAACGTGCTATTGCCTTTACGAATTTACGTGTGTTGGTGGTTAATTACCACTGACTTTTATAGTGAAGGATAAAATTACATATCGTAACTCAGTAAATTTGCTCAAGCAAAAGATTTTCAGTAACATTTCAAAGGTACGTCAAGTATATCCAATTCGGATAATAAGGACATCGCAAGAGATCGCAGACCTAAGACCTAAGTTCGAAAGGGAAAAACCATTCAATAACTTAATAGGTTTATAAACTGACTATGAATAAGACCGTAAATATTTGCAAGTAAAATCAAGCTACATTACGTAAGTGGAAGAAGTGCACATAGAACAAGACTAATTATTTAACATACTTATTAGCATAATATGAAGGAATCACATATAAACAAAATTTTCAAAAAGTTTAGTATCAGTTTTGTCCGCACAACTGCACAGGTACAACGACCGTAGGAATTCTACCGGTTTTTTTATCAACCAAGCACATCCTTAATGAAAGGATGTGACGATAAAAACATTCAAAACGTTTTTACCAACGAAAAATGAGGACTCACTGTAGGGTCGAAATATTTGTAAAAACCAGGCAGGTTCGAAATAAGATTAAAAATTCGGAATCATAACAAGGGGTAAAGGAGACGTCCTTGGGAGCGGCCGGCCGACCTTCCCAGAACTTATTCGGAAAATAAAACTAAAAGTGGGCGCCCCCGGCCCGTAGACAGCTCGATCCAAACTAGTTTAACAATTTATCGCTTCTGTACAATCTCCTCTCGTAGAAAGGATTCTGCCTCTAATTACTTAAGTGAAAGATATCGTTTTAGTGTGAACAATATTAACGGACCGCGGCTGACTGAAATTCAAATTCGGAACGTTCGCAAACTTGGAATCCTTTGATGTTCCAAAAGAAGGTTGCACGATGGGCGTAAAGGTTATAATAAGCGCGCGGGCGGAGGAAGCCTCCCGCGTCAAATTGAAACATTGGCCACGGGCGAGACTCACTCATCAAATCATCTCAGCCTAGATCATTTTAATCCAAAAATTGTTACATCTATACAAAAAACATCACCACGGTATTCATTATCACGTTCTTCAACATTTTCTGGCCGTGTAATTTATATACGATTGATGGTCGGTCGACTTCACAATGATTTATCGATTGAGACTTTATTAAACTTTTGGACTTCATCAATCTTCGCTGCTTTCTATTTGAAAAGTTCATCCATTTACAAAATATTGTCCGCGGGTACGTCGGCTCATTGAAACCGTCATTGTCAATATTAAAACAATTTGTAAAGCACGCGATATTTTTATATTACATCGTTATATCGGATAAGTGCAGTGACATCGCTATCGGCACACTCGACGCTGCACCGTCGAGGGCCTGCGTCAGATAACGGTTTCGCATCGTTCGTAACGTAAATAAAATTTATAATATCGGTTTATTACAATATCGAGCCGACATCGCGAGGGTCGCGCCCACGCCTTGTCGATGCTCTCGTCAAATTACTACCTACTCGTACCGAATTCCCGTTCAAAAATGAGAACAAATTTTATACAAAGTCGGGCTGATCTATTGCCGACCCGCGACAGTTGAACCGAGCGTCGAAGGATTTGTCGGGTGCAGCGGTCGGCGGCGCGGAGTGGTGCGGCGCGGGCGGGGCGGAGGGGGAGCTACCGCGCGTCTCACGGCAACCACGCCGGCTCCGGGCGCACCGCGTCGCGCGCTCAGTCTACCGCCAGCATCGCACTGTGGCTGACGTGCGTCTCGGTGCCGCGTTGTACAACGTGCGACTGACAACTTGTGACAAAACTTGGTGCACTCCGATTACGAGTGAATCGCATCGTTTGCAGTGTTTGTGACGTTTGACGACATTTATTATGTGTGTTCAGTGCTGAAACGTATCGTTTGCACGGTTCAGGAAAGCCGAGCCGATGGTCCTCTTGAATAGTAACATGAAAATTAATGGTAAATTCTTGAGTAACATTTGCATGATTGTTATGGATAATTTCACTGGTATGCCGTCACGTACCGGGATGAGCTGATGATCTTGGTTTGCACGACGCACAACACTTATTGTCGCACGGTGGCTGCACGACGCTCCAGGCCGGGGCTTGTTTATTAAAATATTCAAATGAGCGTGGCGATATTCCATCCGGACCACCGAAACAGCCAAAACAATGGCGGAGCTCCGACTCGCTCCTCTCGCACGACATTGACTCTCCGAATGTAAATTCGAGTAAGCGCGAACAATCGAATACAGTGAGTTAGAAGTCGACGTATGAATAAAGGCTTGTGTGTGTGACCCTGGTGCGCCTACGGGACCAGCCTCTGTGGGTGGACGGCATAGTTCCGACCCGCCTAGAACGACAGTGGGTGTTTGAATGGAGCCAGTTAATAATAATGGTGAGATTTAATCACCATAGAGGTTACACAACAGAGCTATAAGCATGCCCGCGGCTCGATACCTAGCAGACGATATAACACACATAGTTAGTGACTAACAATGAGCTTCACGGAGAGTAGACAATATTGGCTTGTAGCATACGTAGGTACTAATCAATTAATCCGCAATGTGCACGGCGCAGCCTGCGCCCCACGATGACAGTTTTATACGCGTACGTTTTTAATGGCCGTGTAATGTTTCTGAATATTGATTGAAATTGTTTGCAAAATAATAGCGTCAGGTCGTAAAATTGGCGTCCCCACCAGATGTGATGTAATTTGCTTCGTGAGGAATAAGAATGAGGCCCCACAATCTCTAACATCCTGTTCGCACGGCGGCACATCCATTTCGCACATGTTACGAAATAGACCTCAAATGGTGGCTGATAAAAAACAGACTCCGGTCGCACATGTGTCTCATCGACGCCGAAATTCGGGGCACTGTGCATCTTGCTCGTCCGAATTTCTGTTATATTTTTCCCCAAACAAAAACAAGAACAAAGTGACGTGATGGTAAACAAAAAGAACGCGACCATACGCCCACGAGCACAAGTCAAATTCGAGGGGAGAATGAAATTTAATTAAAGAATGAATTACCTAGCGTTACCCTGTTATTACGGAGCGCATCTGCTGTAAATGATGAATGCGTTTGTTGAGGAAATAAAAAAAGGTTACAAAGAGAAACCTGCGCGGGTGGAGGCACGTGGGCCGGCAGATGTGCAAGCGCATCCCGCGCCCGATCTCGCTACACATTGCTATATGATACAATCTCGTTCGGTTTCCGCACAATCGGCATTTAAGAAACATTTTTCTATAGTTAACGGAGTAAAAGAACTCGATAAGATCGAACAAAAGACGTTCCAAGTTTCTCGATAATTTGACACCAGGCCAAAAAATGTCGATAAGCATCTTCAACAATTGCAGTAGCATTACTTGTAATGGGTGCCTCGGTACTAAAGGGGTCAAGTCCGGTTAGAGGGACCGAGTTTTTCCACCGATTATGATCGCCTGCATCTCGTAGACGGTCATCGCCTTTTACGGAAACCTGCGCCAGCGCCGAGCGCTCACTGACAACTGTGGGATAGTCGACATCGGTATCGGTACTCTCAGAGATAACTATCGACTCTCTAGGTGTTTTCATAATTTCTCCATCCTTATTCGATTTGAATCCATTGAAAGCGTTGTGGTCACGACCATTTGAGTACTTGCCTCTTGACGTTTCAATCTTAACATGGCATGAGAGTAATTGTGGTACAGATGTACTGTCGATATGCGTATAGGTAGGCCTGTCACATCGATAAAAGACCGCTATAACTAAACTACACATTTTTTCCCGTGATTACCGTTTCTCCAATATTAAAATGCAAATGGCTGCAACTTTCATCTATCACAATCAAGCACTTCAACCGATTTAATCAACAGAGAATAATAGCACAGTTATTATGAATCGTAAAGAAAACAACGGAGTCAATAAAGTATAGCAATTTTATGCATGAGTAAAATGCAACAACGAGCTCAATGGTAGTCTGTGAAGTGGTAAAACGAACCGTGTAATACAATACTTCCATTTGTAATATTGTAATGCGGTAAGCTGGCGTGGTAAACACATTGTAAACTTAAACTTGTTTCTCAAACTGTTGGCGAAACGCGTAAACTCCGCTCGAAGACTCGAAATAATCACCGGTGACGCTTTATGAATAATAATTTGACGCCAATGCGCGTACACTCAGATACAAAGCGATCTTATTGTTTTTTAGAAAAATATTCTATAAATTGAGATAAATTACAGTAAAGTTGCTGTACCAAATAATCCAATTAATTCATACATGAAGATTTGTAAAGAAAATAACGAAGATAATTTTACAAGGCTGATAAAAGCATCGACAGAATTGGTCAAAGCTTACTTTTAAAATCATAAAACGATGATCTGAAAAGCATTGACCAGATAAAGAGAAATTTGTTAACGATTTTATCGTTTTAATATTGTTTCGCATCGACGTAAAAATTAAAAGCACAAAAATATTATTATATTCACCAAATTCCGATCACGATACGGCAGAAAAACGAGTCAGTTTTATACAATCTATTTTTTTCGAAGCGGCTGTTGCAAAAATATGCAACAGTTTCAAGTTTGCCAATACGGTTTTGGTAGTTTATAAAGTACGATGTAATCCGTTAAAACACTGGTCACGTTCCCATCACCTGTCCGACAGCTGTGTCGAATACATCTGACTGTGAAAAATTACCGCTTCGATGTTAAGCCAAAGACAGATGTTCGAATCGGTGCAAAGATATGGGGCGGCATTACAACGACGGATGATTGATTTAAGAGCATTAGGACGAGAAGTGATTACTGGATTAAACGATATCCAACCAACACAAATGTTATGTAACTTTAAAACTTATTTAAAATATTAATATTTTCCTGGAATATTATCACAATAATTCTTTAAGAAATAGCTCTCAAGCTTAGTACCATTTTCTCGTAATGAAAGTGACAAAGTATGAAAATATTTGAATAGGAATGCTGATCTCGGGAGCGCTCTTTGAATAAATGAGGCTGAGCTAGACAAATTGATACTTAGTACAGTGTTTTACAATGTAGAAATGCAAAGAGATATGATTAAAGTCCCGTATAATAGTGAATAAACATCACTGTAACTTCTCGGAGTAATCTTGAAGCATAATACAAATTAATAAATTCTGTTTTCGAACCGACTGGAGCCTGTCTCCCTTACAGCGTCTGAAACAATTTTCATTCCCACATAATCTACTACGGGAATCTTGACGAATTCATTTATAAAATTAATTTCTTCAAAATGCGTGCAAAAATGTAGCTCCTGAGAGCTCCGAGGCGAGACCTTTTCTTATATAATTAATCTCAGCTTTTAATCTCCTATTTTCCTGTTAAAGTAATTGAAAAAGACTTCGTTTAGAAGCGCTCTATATGAATTCACTTTAATGTCTGCGAGAGATGATGTGGCGTTTTTGACAGGTGTTTTTTGCTTGGATTGATTTCCTTCTCAGACGGAACGGCCTTGCTCAGCACGTCAATGTTTGATTTATTGCGGTCCATTTTGATTAATTTGGTGTGTCTAATTAATTACTAACCAAGTCGCATGAATTGTGATTTTAGTTTCCTCTCTATTTTTTCTTAGTACTTTACCTTTACCGTCTCGAACGTATTGAAGTCACGAGCTATTGTAGTTTGAAATGAAAGATTCTTCATTCGCAAATATGGCAAGACATATTGCAGTACCAGCGCCAGTCACGAACTGTTGTAGGTACTCTTAATATTGGACGTCTAGACTCGTATCTCGAGAGTAATGTACACAATAAGAAAGAAATGCAAGAGAGATTGGGTCCCTAAACGTTAAAATCAGCTTGTATAACTGTAATCTGTCAAAAACGTCACGAAACAACGATCCGGCGCGTGCTGATGAATGTACGAGTTTTTTCCCCTTTGCCACACAAAAACATATTTTGCAATTCAATGAACGTGGGCCTGCTCATCCTGTAGTAACTGTTTCTATAAATATATCACAACGCGTGTACTGATTGTGTATTCGTGAAAGAGAGTATTCTCTTGTGAGAAATATTGCTTGAAATTAATATGAGCTTTTTATTTTAGGTTTTGTATTTTGAGCGGCGTAATTTGTAACAATTTTGGTCTTTGCTTCGTTTATATGTGACATAATGTTTTACATTGTTTATTTTATTAGTTTCTTTGATCGTGTTGACGCATAGTGCTTTGCGAACACTGTTGTTGGCAAAAGATATTGCAATATTTGTAGTGCTCTCAAAGATCGTGTTATTAAACATCCGGATCGTGACTCGTCACAACCAAAACTGGTATGCAGTAAAAAGTAATATCGCGTCCCAACACACCGTCTCGAAAGGAAATAGAACTGAAAATAAATCGCTCTTACACAGAAGTTATACTAAAATAGTCGAACCGCCCTCGCCTTCCATTTCTCTACACCCATTACCGCATCCTGTGAGTCGATATGTTAGTTACAGTGAACGTTCGCGTAATACCACGATATTTTCATAAAACTTCACTAATGGCCTATCTGTAGGAGTGGTTGAAACGTTCTTGCTATTTTGAATGTCAGTTTTGGTGACATTAAATATGGTTTATTCCGGTTACATGAAATAACAGCTAATGTTGTTCAAAATACCATGCTCAAGGATTTCATTCCAAAACTCTTCAAGGTATATTATTTTATAGAAGTATTCACTATTGGTCAGTCATCTTCTATGCTTAGACAGTCACACCAATCTGCTAATATTGGGTATTGGACTTCATGTCAGTATTTATTTAAAATCTAATTGCACATTAAATATCTACTACGATTAGCGTCTTTAAACATTTTATGATTCGTTGAAACTTTCTTATTTTATTATACGACGTACCTAAATAATCTTTTTTTAATTTAACGTTCTGCGCCAAAGGCGACAAGCAAGCATTTACAATGTCAGCTTAGCGTCTTTCGATTGGGCCGTCTGTCTGTCTCAGCTTAAATCTGTGTAACCTAGAAACCTGACCTTTGTCATTGCCATTTCTGAGTTTGTTGACCTGAAGCCATCTGGAAGGATATTCTTAATGGCATTACATATATCTTTTTTATACACTAAATCTGCGGGATTTGCGGTGTACAGTTTAAAAACGACATTTATAACTGTTGTTTTTTAAGAATAGCTACTGAACAACATAACGGCCTTTTGTGGATGACCGTTCAGTTTCAGTAAAATGTACGTTAATTATATTTTGTTGCGTAGTGGCGCCCCTAATGCTGATATTGCTTAAAATCCACAAAATATATTACGCTTGTAGATAAAGATTTATTACAACAATAAACATATTAAAATAGTTTGTAGATACATGTGGCTTTTATATTACAAATTACTGAATGATAGTACCAAAATATGTGGTCAAGAGAGTAAAAATTATAGTTGCACTATTCAATCATGTAATACTAATATTCCCCTCGACAACTGAAGCGTACGTGACAAAATCATCGGCCTTGCGATTGGCAGATAAGGAGGTGATTGATAACACGTATAAACACTAGTTGTGTATGAGGTAAGCAAACCTATTAAGAATGTGCCGCTGTTAACCAAAACCAGACATCCATTTAATAAAGTGTTCTTTATTTGCGGAAATCGTTCGATGAAGCACAACGGGAATACGATGTTGGCAGACATTTATTATTTGAAGATATTAAAGATTCTGATAGCAGAATTTTATTTTAGGAAATCTTGTTAAAAGTATTTTATAAGCTGCTTGCATGGTGGAGTCCAGAAGCAATAACAACATCCGAGTTTACTTTTAAAAATTATTTATCATGGACATTAATTCATAATAAAAGAAAAAATGACATATGGTCCATCAATTTCTTTGATCTATAGATCCGTTTCCCTCAATACGTCGGAAACGTTGAGTTCCCATAACTAGCACTTATAGAGTTCTTCGACACGAAACGTGCAAGTGTTAATCTCGATATGAAAAACGACTGTAAACACTATTTACGAATGCCAAGAAGAAGCACAGCTGGCAAACGTCTTGTTTAGCATCTGTCAAGTGTTAGAGAAATGTACTTAACATTATAATTCACGAGCATCAGAAACGTTTTACGTAATAACAGTTAATTACATCGCGCAAAGTAATTTACTTTGAACAGAAGCGTTACGATATTGCCATTATATGGCATGACTTGGACATTGTGACTTGACAGGGGGCGGCTACAGTGACATACCATCGTTAATCACTCCAATTCTTTGGAGGAAATTTTGATTTTCAATATGAATGGCCGCAGTGATAACTAAAACGAACTATTGATAAATGATATTTGTTAATTAAAAGCGTTGGTTGCTATGAATGGGAAGTGTTGCGTACTCTTGATTTGAAGTGTCGAATGGTTTCGTTTTATATCTAATCGTTCTAGTGTTATTGTCTTGTTATTTTTGATTTGGCTGCCCCTGTTAATGGTACTTCTTCAAGAAGATCGCTACCATTTCTATTTAGTTTTTTAGGAATAAATATAAAAAATACGTGAATATCTATATTGCTTTGATGCAATATTTGACGTGACGGAATACATCTATCAATGGAGCTATAGACCAGTAATTTACCTGTAACGTACATCATCATACCATTCGTATATTTATTTGTTTTTATTTTCAATACTGCGGATGGGGTTGTGGCATTTTTTGTCGATGTGTTTGTTTGGTATAAATTAACTTTCACGGGACGCATCGTCACAGCTGTTGATTTTTTAATTTCCTTTATTTGCGTAGTTTATGGGAATGGTTTTTTGTTGCACTACAAACGTCAAAAAAGGATAAACATGCGTAATTGACTAAACGGTTGTTGGTTTTTATGTATCCGTCTCCATTCAGAATTTGTTCCCAAGGATATCTTCCAGAAAATGACTGTTTTAAGTTTTGTAGAAATACCTGGTTCAAATGTAGTTTTAATGTAATGAAAAGGTTATATAAAATTCAAGTATACTGGATCTTTTTATTCTACGAAATTACGTCTACACTCTTTAAACACAATTTAAATTCTCAGAACAATTTCAAAGAACATTTATTTGCTTAAAGAAATAAAAAATAACAACTTTCGATGCTCAGGAACTCGACACAAACCGGTAATTAGTAAAGTAATTGCTGGAAATTATATTTTTAACTTTTCAGAAAATGTAAAGTAGTGAAAAGCCATGATGCAACTATCTTTTTCTAAGTAAAGTTGCTTTAATCTCGAATTATGTTCGTAACACGATACTACGTTATTTTGTCGTACTGTTTTACATTTTAGATCTTCATTTCCTTATACCATCTATAGAATAAATTGTTACACTCTTTTATATCGTTTCTTATTATTCATTATCTAAATTGTAAATACACACTATTTTATTCAACGTTTTGTTTTACATATTGCTTCATCTCAGGACGCTTATCTCCTCTTCTATATTACTTCCCAAACAAAACTGTTGCCTTTACTAGAGTTGAATTATTTAAAAAGTACATCAACACATTTCAATTACATTAGACAAAGTAAACAAAATGACATATTAGCCATTTCGTCATACCAATTAAGGATGTACACAAAATTCATAAAATTGAGCAAATCAACACGATACCTAATTATTACAAAATGAAACGAAAAATTGGAAGCGAATAATAAAATACATTCCATACGTTAAATTATGAACCCATTAAGAAGTTCTGAGCTGATTCATCTTACTTTCTTTGTAAAGTTTGCACCTGTATCATCCTAAAAAATCATTTCTACCAAGAAAAGGCCTACATCTGCTTTTTATATTGACTGGTTTTTGATCTCGTCTATTTTGAGCACGTGATTTTCTGATTTGATGTTGACATCTGATAGATAGTACTTATCTGTGGCACAGTGCGGAAAAAATAAAGCAAAAACTAGATCTCTGATAAGATACGCGCTTGATTTATTGCACTTTCTTTGTGTCGTGTTGAATTGGAATGTAACATTTTCTAATTTCTTCTATTGTGTGGTTTTTGAATTTGCATTAACGTCTATTTATACAGCCTTGATTGTTCTTAGCATACGATTGTTGTGAGATACTTTTGCTATTATGATAAAATTAACTTTCACTAAATTTTAAATGCAATTTTTGTTGAACAACAGCAGCTTGTCTATGTTTAATATAATACAATTTAATATATATTTTAGAAGGCGTGACGTCTTGATGGCTGATGTTGTCAGAAACGTAACCTAAAAGTATTTATTGAGATCAGCTTTGGATAAATTCGATAATAATCATTAGCTTCAACAGTAACACGGTTTCCGATTTTATCACTGTATAATACAACCGTTTGAAGTATTCCTACACGTACTCCAAGTTTACTATCAAAGTTTGGATTTTAAACTATCATTACCGTACATTCTACCCTCGACAAGATATGAGATCCCCTGCAAGGGTCGGTAGGTGCAGGTGGCTTGCGTCAGCGATTATCGCTCTGGCACCCAGCCAACGGGCAACAAGTCTCGGATCTTTGCACCGCAGATTACTCTCAACTCTTACACGGAATTTAATTAAACACCATCGTGTTGATGTTTCGGTGTTTACACGTCATAGTTTTGATTTGAAAACGGTTCTATTGCTGTATGTTTTAATAATTATTGATGATTTTAGAACAAATGTCTTTAATTTTAATAGGATATTTGTATTTTAAGTTACCTCTTATTGTCACTATTTTCAAACGAATCACCTTTCTCTCTATAGTATTATTTCTTTATAGTAGAATATTTAGATTATGTTAAACTAGCCATAAATACATTCTATTACTATAACCGTCATAGCTTTGTATGTAAATGGAGTCGCCACTTAGCATACTGATTTCTAAAAGCTATCTTCTGCTATCATAATATGATCAAACAAAATTTATTAGTGATAAAGTTAACATAAATTTGAGAAACTACCACTTCGAGATCATTTTGGTTGTTATTTAAATAGAATTGTATGGCCATATTTAGGTATATCTATCTGTACGAGTATTCGTTTAAATAACCATCCTCGTGAAAGATTCATGATCGTGCACCAGATAAAAAAGAAAGAATTAATTTGCATAGAGTTTATATTAAAAAGAGAGTTGGTGTGTTTGATGGTGGTCGATTATTATCACGACCGTGAAATTGTTATCGCGATTGTTTCCATAAAATCTCCTGGCCGCTTTTACCATAATGACCATTCCACAAAGTGGTGCCGTAAATTCTGTGCTATTAAATTTAAGAAATTTCCAACAAAATCGAGAAACGTGTTCAGATACTCAATGCAGGTTTCATGGAAACCATGTGTGGATTTTGTTCTAAAAGTAATTCTGCGAATACTAGTGGAAACAATGCCTTGGTGCGGTGCAACGTAAATTAAACAAGATGCTAATATTTACAAATATTTATTATTCATAGAACGGATTGTTTTCCTACACTGTAAGTTGAGTAACAAGATTTTAAAGGCTATAATAGTGCATAAGGGTTCAAGGCAGTCCAAAGACAACGGCCAACGACATGGCCTAGAAATAGATTCTGTAATGGTATAATTAATGGTTATTACGCCGCGTCGAGATCCCTTCGCGTAACAAGTAAATTCTACTATTGGAATGACTAGGTACCTCTTTAGCAAATGACATCCGCTTACTAAACGACGTTAAGCCAATATTTAGGACTACAAATAAAATAATCCTTAAAAGATCTTACCTTACCTAAAGACAATTAAGCACATAATCCAAAATAAAATATTGAAGAACACAAAACATTTGACCTAGTCCGTCTTAGTGGTTAAGAAGATTCGTACCTAGCCGTGGTATTTATACTGAATAATATAGATAGATAAGTATTGAAGCCGCGGGTAACTGTAGCTCAAGAAATACCTAAAGAAACCCAGCGCTCCAATCCATCTGACGGCGTCCCATTTTGCCCGGTCATGACTCGATTAGTCAAGGTGGTCGCGCGCCTTATCTGGACTCCGACAATCCCAGCGCCCAGTATGGTCGTACAATTAGCTGTCATACATTTCATTCCTGTTTAATTGTGTGTCTTCATGTTCAACGCGTGCTTTGGTTTTGTTTCTCCTCTTGTGTTTTATTGCACGTATTTCATCCTTTATTTCTTTGTGATAACGTACATAATTGCATGTCCGCTTGCTGTTTTTTGTTATGATTGCATGTGATTTATCATATTGTAGTTTTAATCTCATTGTGAAATATTGTTATGCGTATTATTTTGAATGTTTTTTTAATTTGTTTGCAAATTTTGAATGATGTTTTTGATTATGTTTTTAAGTATGTGTCATGCATTTAAATATAATGTTTCAGCTATGGATAACAATATAGGTAATGATACTCCTAATCTATCGATAAAGCAGGACGTAGACAACGTTAATTAATATAATTCCGTTTGCTGTTTATTACGTTCCATGTCAACTTTGTATTCGGAAACATTTGTAACTTTAACAAATTGTGCTTTTGCATTATACATTTCAAAAGTCAATATGCTTTATTGAAAGTCACATTGGAAGTTATCACAACTTTAACTAAGATGCATTGCTTTGCCAAGCCATAAAAAAACTTCATCTTCAATCAAACCTCAACGAAACTTAAATTTCTCCTGCAACTTTACCTCCCACAAATATATCTTACAAATCCGATACCTCTGATATCGCAGCCGATTTCTCCTACTGCAGACACCAATCGTTTTGTATAATCCGATCCTTGGATATTTATTTACACTACCGTCCGCGGTTTTGTTTCTGATCAATTGTTTACACCGCCATTCCGCGAGTCTGTTATGACTTATCTCGGCTTCACAATAAACATGGAAACGCTTAGTAAGCGACAGATGCTGGGCTCTGTTTACACTTTATTTTATTTGCCGACAACAAAGGATTATTAAATATAAATGCGTTTGTAGCATTGATCATGTGACTGAGAGTTAATGTGTGTATAATTTTGAGGAGGCGGTTGATGGTATTTTCTAAAAAGTTGGATCCAAACGTAGAACTTTAACAAAATTTGTATCAGTGAAAATATGTCTACAAAATATATTGTATTTTAAAAGTACGGATCATAAACTCCACCATAATAGTAAAATGTTTATTTATTTTAAGTCACTAACAAGACAACAATACGTGCATAAGTAGTCCATACCATTTCCATTTACAAGAATTTCCTAAAAGGTATTTCAGCTATACACAATTTCTATGTTGCATTATCGATCGAAGATAAACTATCTTCATGATTAGATAAGCGAACAGCGGGATCTTTAAACAACAAAATGTAAAAACTGTTAGTTCCAGTTGCATTTTATTACTTGAAGAATTTTAAACGGGTTCAAGTTAACGCTTGGTCCACTTTCTTCATCTCCATGTTTTCTAGTTAGTTGAGTGTACGTCTGCTCCTGATATTTATTAGAATATCACATATTTTATTATGCGTAGTTACGCTTTCAGTGGCAATTAATACGATTTCAAGGAACTGACTGACTAAATGAAAAATGTCTATTTCTTCCGCCAAACAGCAGTGTAAATACTCTGTTGTGTTTCGGTTTGAAGGACGTTGTAGCCAGAGTAACTACTGGACTTATTGAGACTTAACATTTTATGTCTCAGTCCTTCAATACAATAAAAAATATTAAACATGACATCGGTGTTGGTAATTGAAAGCAGCTTCCTGTGAGATCGATATTTCGTGCTGTAGGCAAGGTTGACTTAATGTGACCAACAAATATGAATACAAGTCTATAGCATAAGTTAATTTTAAATCTGTGTTTACTATGACTCGTAAAAAGAATCTTAAAGGAAATTGGATCCAATAAAATAATAAAAAAAAATAACTTGTAGTTGCGTAGCTGTCAATGTTCACGTATTCTTTTATTTAGTCATATTTATTCTATAAAAACAACTTATGACTTCATGGTATAGCCATTCTGAGATCATTCTTGTATTCTGCGGTCACTTTGCCGATTAATAAAAAACTGTATAAAGTCGTTCTATTGGTATTTCAGTTCCGTTCTTACAATAGTTATGTCACCTTGCAATATGGTTTCCAAGAAAAATATAATATGTAACTAAATAAATAATACTGTTGTTTATCCCCATACGGACTTATTTATTGACAGTTAATTCATATATTTTAGTAGTCGACTGTTATGTCCCTTTCGGACGACTTTTCAATTCACTATGAGCGAAGAAGACGAAGAATAAAAGTTTTAAAACTATCTATGATTAAGGCCTTTAGTATTCAGCGTAATCTATATGCGATTTTTCATATGTTAGGTGTACCTATGTATGGCGAAAGACACACATTGTAAATGGTTCTACACTAGTATTGAAAAAAAATAATAATTTTTTTCTGAAGAACATTCAAATACGGTCATCAGTAAACAACCCGAAACATACTCATTGTAATTCAGATGTTAATCAATACATCTTTCGAGCATTCCACGTAAACTCAATCCCAAAATGAAAGTAAGACGCGTGTTTAAATCAGTCGGCGAGATCTCGAGTGCCTGTCACCACCATCCGTGATAAATTAATGGTAGGACGGTTGATTAACTACCACTTATACCGTAAAAGTTTAACATTTTCACGGTATAGCTTCTGTACATTATGGCAGTGAGAGGGTAGTTTGAAATGGAACAAGGAGTTACAGATTCCGATGAAAATATATACTAATTTGATATACTTTATATTTAGTGATATTCCTGTGTTTAATAATTGTTGGTAATTTTATGAAAGACTAGCGGCCCGACCCGGCTCCCCCCGGGTATGTTCATAAGGGATAATGTGTGATTGTAATTCTAATCATGAAAGATTTTTTAACCCGACCCAGTAGTCTTAGAGCTTATTCAATGTTGTTTGCATTATTTTTTCTTTATAATATTAGTTTAGAAAATAAAAACTGCACTTCACAAATATATTTTTGAATGAATTTGAAGACTTGCTTTCAATATTAGGAATTTTTATGACACTATTGAATCAAAATTAATTTGATACATGGCATATTGATTAATCGATTTTAATACATCCCATTTAATACACTTGGAAATGTAAGTCTTAAAGGTTTAAAAAAGTTAAAGCGTTGAATGCAAAGCACGATGAAACGTGATTCCTTACTTAAACTCCTCACGGTATTGCCAAAAGGCGGAGATTGGAATTGAATTTGGCGCTTTAAAGCACTCAAGCAGCTGAATTATTTGGAGAATTCAAACTTGCACAGTGATGGAGTTTCGTCCGTTAACCTTCTTGATTTTGTGGATTATTCAATTTGAAGTCAAACGTAAGGGGCATTATAAATTTATAATTTAAAATTCATCTGAAGAGATGAATTTGTGGCGAAATAAATAAAAAAAAATTGATTAAACGCTTCGTCAAAATAGTTTCCCTAATATAAACAACATGCATTATTACTCGTAATCTAATAGTATCAACTTTTGCAATTTAATAAAATGTGAAGAGAGAAATACTGTTCTTAATATTGTGACAACAACGCATTCGCACGCCAAAAGATCGTAGAAAATCTTTGCAATAATTCGATTTCCATTTCATATTCTATAATGCATATTTTGTATATCCTGGGTAGATGCATCAGCTCTTTCTTTACGTGATATTTTAATCAGTGAAAACTGGAAAATGTTGTGGATTATGTAATCTTAGTTTTTAATAATTTAATGTGGTATTCTATTTGTTGTTTCCAAAATAATAATAAAAAAATAAGCCTACCCGCGCTAATAAAGCGTAGTGGACTATATGGCTCAACCACTCCCAATCGTACTCTCGATTGTAAAGAAGGTCCTTGCCCTGCAGTGGAACGTATAAGGGCTGATACATATACAGACAGACATATAATAAAATTACAATGCACATTGCAAACTTTTTCTATTCTCTAAGAATCAACTATTCCTATGTTTATGTACATAACGATATATACAATATTCAAATAGAAATATGAAAATATAATCTTACTCCCCTTTGGTGCAGGCGTGAATCCCACATGTAAGCACTCCTCTGCACGATTCTCAAATGAGTAATCGCACTAATCAGCGAAAATTACTCACAAACAACATAAATTATCCCTTATAAGTAGTTTTTCCATTAGAATTACTATTAATTTTCACATCTCGCATCTACCTCGTTCATTACTTGAGCCATGATTTATTCCAAGTGTAAGTTACAAAACTGATTTATTAGAAAAACTTATATTAGCCGTGTCGGGTGAAAGGGTTTTAAATACTTTAGATTTATGAGGGGGTGGTGTGGATTGATTGCCGATGTTCTGGGTAGGTGAAGACAGTTGGTTTTTATTTTAATTATTTTTAGATGGCAGTTGTAATGATATTGTCTATTTTAAGATTCCTGAATAAGAAAGGTATGCCAGTCCTTTTGAGAGTTAGTAGGTATACATATATGTTCTTAAAATTATAGTATGATAATAAAACCGCGTCTGATCTAAGACGCACATTTGGGTATCTCAATTGCAGTATTTAAAGAAATTCGACAAAAATAATTTAATAAAAGATAGCATAATTATCGCAATTTATAATACACATTTTAGTATGAATATAACCTACCCTAAAAATCTAGAAATGATTTGAATTCTGACAAAAACAGCAATAGTATATTTTAAAATAAACAATTCCAACAAAAAACATCACAATTGAAATATCAAAAACTGATAAATTAATACACTACACAAAACTAACCATTCAAAACCTACATTACACACATAACACCGAACGTTTACAATGAAAGCTCAATAAAAACTAATTAAAACGCTCTTCACTCACTAACACAAAGGATACGAATTGACTTATCGGGGACAAAGGTCCCGCGGGGGGTCTCAAGAAAGAGGGAGGGGGCATTAAGGGGAGGGGGAAAGAGGAGGGTTTGAAGAAAGCGTTTCTAATGAGTCTACAAAGCCGGCGCAGCGTAAACAATGAACGGGTAATCGCCATGTGTGTCCAACAATTTATATGCGACATGTCTCGTGACTTGAATACTCAATTTATATCCGATGATAGTGTCAACCGCTGGCGACGATTAGCATCGCTCGGACATGGTAGGGCTGTCAGATATTCAGTTAACTTTCTCTCGTTGTTATAGGTTGGTTTCAACAGGTTGTTCTGGAAATCTTAGGAAATATATTCGGGAGCTGTGAATTCAGCTTTGGAAATGTTGTGTGATGATGTTACTTTTATGGATCATAGAAGGATACTGGCGTTCTGAACCGTATAAAGCACTTTATGGCAGTTTTTTTTTCATTTGAAATTATAATTTATATGGGACTAGATTTCCTAAAGTTTAAACTTGAGGAATTCGTATAAACATGACAACAGTTTATATATTTTCTGTTTATTTATTGAAGTTACTGACTATGCTGAACTAAAAATGTTTGCGACAGTCTTTTAAACTAGCGTCATATTTTTTCATTTTACTTTTCTTACGATTGACAACCCTATCTTAGGGTCGTGTAGGACCGCGTCTAGTAATGCGATACCGTCCCGCTATCTATAATCGCTTGGAGATGAATTAATAAATTCACTTTGTTCGACCATTGTCTGTCCCACATTAGTCATTTGGTTAAATTCTTTCACTTCTCACGGCGTATGTGTGGAAATTCGATCGATAAGGCGTTTGGAAATAATTGGACGGTTGGTTTGGTTCGGAATGGTAATGATTTGGTGACATGGGACTTGGGTACTCGGTTCTTTGCCTTGTTTATGTCTATACTACACAATATATCGAGTTCCATCCATTAAATAATATCAAGTAGGTTATGAAAGTTTCTATGTATTATAGATTTTTTCATTTTATTTGTCGTGTATATTGCGTAATTCTGTCTAATGGGTCAGCAACACATTCATGATCCAAGCGTTGTGGATGTTCATGGGCGGCAGTGATCACTTACCATCAGGTGACATGTTTGCTCGCTTGCCGGCCCTATGCAATGAAAAAATCCTATATTATATATTCGTGTTCTGTCTCGGAATACTAATGTGATTTGAAAATTGTGAATGCAATTAATTTATGTCTGCAGACCTCACAAGAGATATACGCGTAATGGTATATAATTTTAGTTTACAGTTTAATTGATATTTGTTTTTGGATGCCAATTATCTTCGTTTCCTTTATACATTAACTAGCTCGTTAATATAAAATTAAACGTGTATGCTAAACATACATTGTTTGGTAGGTACGCCTTATACAATATCCGCTACCAACAATGCGTTCGCTAACTAGATCCCAATAAACTTGATCGGAACGTATGATTATATTATTAGTCGGAATCCATAATAAATATTAACTTTTTGAAATTGGATGACAGTGCTATCGAGTAGTACCAACGGCCCAATCGATCAAAATGTTACGTCGTGTGTACAGTTAAACTAGCTGCTCCAATCATGGTTTTTATGCGATGTCAACGCCCTCTCCATAGCCACACAACACACGCGTGCAATCAAACCAAATAAAAATTATATTAATCACTAGTTCGTAGGCAAGTTTGTGGAGCGTTTTTGCACGAGACGTAACGCTTTTTGCATTTGCCATTACCATTAACGATTGTATGCAATTTCAATACCAGACAGCCGCCTCAACGGAACACTTTCTAATGGCTTTTGTAATGGTAAACTCTATTCGATGTGTTTATCCGATTGAGATAATGATTGTGTGCGTCACTGTACGTTTTCGTGCCAACTGATTTCGACGTGCACACGAAAAATCGATAATTCCACCAACGATTATGGCCGCGCCGTTACGTGTACTTGTAACACCAGTTCGCTAACCACTGTTAACAAGCGTCTCTGAATACCATACGGAAATTAACACTTGTCCGCCATTATAACATCCTTGTAAAATTTCGCACACTTTGACATATGCACACAACTGAACGTATTTTCAATTCGACCAAGTCCCCGACCTCACGTACAGCCCGCTGGCCAACAAAAAAACAATACGATCGCGACACAGGACGAGAGAATGTTTAAATAACTGTCAAAGCTATCGTGTTTTTGTCAGGAGAAATCTCGTTAAAAATCGAGTGGAATGCGCAGAAACAGCCTTTCATTTAAACAGCTGTCCGGTGGACAGATAAAGGCGTTCGAGAGCTGCAAATGCAAACGTGTCCAAGATTGCCAAAACTCGCGACATTGCAGCGCCGCGGCTCAATCGATGCCACATCGCATAAAGATTGCGTGTTAACGGCTTGATGTGTCGATGCGCTAACATTATGCAACGTTTTTAAATCATCAGTGTCGTCAATCGCGCTAACTTGAGCGACCAGTTTTTGCAACAATGCCAATGCTGAAACGCCAAGGCGAATGCATTTGACCTTTGACGAGCGATTTGCAAAATGGAGATGTAGAGGTATTGTGGTCGGTGTGCAGCCGGCGACACGGCAACGAGTCGCTCGCGGCCCGGCCCCGAGGCAATTTAGGACTATCAGTCCCGCTTTCACTATTGATGAATGACCTGGCATGAGGCATCCCGCGTCCCTTCACACCTCACGCCGTGCCCCGCTATTGAGCCACACAAATCGCTTCCCTTTCATCGCTCTCGCTGCTGCTTACATGAAAATCCATCTTAAAAACCACGGTGTCAACAATGTTCGGCCTTACGTGCGGTTATTATGCGGAAATATGAGTTTGGTAACCGGCAATTGGTCTGTCAGGCGCGAATCGTCAATGCAACAATTACTCGGATGTGATCTGTTATTACCGAGTCTTTTATTGTGCGGCCCGGGGGCACGGGAGATTAATCGATTGCGACTTTCACCCGGGGTCAGGTATTGTTGGTTCTGCTTGGCAGGTGATGGTCACCGGGCGGCGGGTGTGCCGGTAATTTAGCACTATCAGTCGTGTAGATTTCTCTGCTGGCTGATGGATAGTGGGCGTTCTCGAGACGCCTCGTTAGCGGGGTTTTGTCTTGATCCTCGCATTAAAAGTACCGTTTTACTTGTCGGCATGAAAAACTGCGTACGCATTATGAGAAGTGTTAATGTTAATATTTGCTATTACATTCCGCTTTACGATTTATTATAATTTTGACATTTAGTTGCCTACCGATATGTTTTTGTTACTATTCGTGTTAGAGTTATTTACAATGATTTATTGAATTCTAATGCTTTTAGCGTTTGCACGGATGCACTTAGCGGTACACGAATGAAAAAGATTAAATTGAATGTTTAAGAGGTCGTGTCCGAATTTAAGAGGAGTGTTGATGCCCGACTCTCTTAGCGCCATGTCGTTAATTTTGTCAGTAAGCACGTACGTATGTTTAATTCATAATGTCGTGGCGGCTTTATCACGAGCTCTTGACCGTGCGTTTTGTACAGTTCGACGTATGATGTGGTGTTAATGAGTGTTGGTCGTCACGACGTCTTTATTGTGGGCGATTTGGAATCACCTTCGCGGCATTGTTCAACAATAATAAGAGGCCTCGGAAATCATAAGATGCGATCTTAAAGAACATTGTTCGATCTTCGTCAAATATCAAGAGGACTTCCTTTTATATTTATTCTTTCAAAATATGAAGATTATATATATTATTACTAAGACATAGTTTCAAAACACTAAATATATCTAGTAACAATCCTAAGTAATTCATTACCTAGGTTGGAAATATAGACTCAAAATTACAGCTAATTTTATATCACCGCAAATCGGCTTACTTTACAAGGACATTGCTCCAATGCATTGAATTGAATACTAAGCTAATAACTAATAAGCGATTACGAACAATGGCATAGCTGTGTCATCAGATAGCGGGCATGCGATCTAGCATTGCTTCTATTCAGTACCTACCTCAATCACCACATTACGTGAACTGGCACCGAACGATTACGAACACGCGAAATTAATATACGAGTCCATGACTATATCCTTGAATAGGTAGGCAGACATCACTAGTGTCACTCACACAGAATACTAACAGAAGTCAAGCTCCATACAAAGCGCGCGAAACCAACGCACACATAGACAGCGTTCACCGACACGATATTTGAGACCAGTCGAAACCACTGCGAGCGCGAGTGTCAGTCGCTTCGGACACGCATCTAGTAATATTTAATGTGCAAAGATTGGAGCAAATGAATAAAAGTTATAACACTTGTGAGGGCTTGTGCAGCCGAGTTGTCTCCTGTACTGACTCGCCTCTACCGAGCGTCCTACCGCACAGGTGCTGTGCCGGAATCTTGGAGGGAGGCCAATGTGCAACCAATCCCTAAAAAGGGTGATCGGTCGGACCCTACCAATTACCGCCCTATCGCTATCACCTCAGTGATGTGTAAGGTCATGGAGCGGATCATAAACGCTCAATTGGTCCGCTACCTGGAGGATCACTCGTTGATCAGTGACCGACAATACGGATTCCGTCAAAATCGATCAACGGGTGATCTTCTAGCGTTTGTCCTGCATCGCTGGGGTGAGGCGATTGACCGGCGTGGCGAGGCTCTTGCTGTGAGCCTCGACATTGCCAAGGCGTTTGATAGGGTCTGGCACCGAGGTCTTCTGTCCAAGCTTCCGGCATACGGTCTGCCCGGCAACCTGTGTTCGTGGATTTCCGGCTTTCTGCATGGGCGTAGAATGCGTGTAGTCGTTGACGGACACGCTTCGGCGCTCATGTCGGTAAATGCCGGAGTTCCTCAGGGCTCGGTGCTGTCGCCCACCTTGTTTATTCTGCATATCAATGACATGTTGTCGCTTGGCAACATTCATTGCTATGCAGATGACAGCACGGTTCATGGGCGATACCACTGCGGGCCTCCAGGTTGCCGAGTCGAAACTGTGAAGGGACGCGAAGATCTTGTCATTGAGCTCAACCGGACCTTGGATCTCATTTCTACATGGGGTTCTAGGAATATGGTTGAGTTCAATGCCAAGAAAACCCAGGTGTGTGCGTTCACGTGCAAAAAATCCCCGTTCTCTCCCCTCCCCATTCTTCAGGGTGCTCCCCTCTCAATGCGGAATGACCTAAGTATCCTTGGTGTGGATATCCGCTGTGATCTCAATCCAAGGGACCACATCGAGGGCGTAATAACTGCCACATCACGCAGGGTTGGAGTCCTGAACAGGGTGCGTCGGTTTTTCACGCCCGGTCAGCTTTGTCGCTTATATAAAGCGCAGGTCCGGCCGGGTATGGAGTACTGCTCGCACCTCTGGGATGGATCCGCCCAGTACCTGCTCGATGCCTTGGATGGATTGCAGCGGCGGGCCATCCGCATTGTCAATGATGCAGACGTTACGAGCAACTTAGAGTCGCTACAACTCCGGAGGGATGTCGCCTCTCTAAGCGTGTTCTACCGCCTGTATCACGGGGAATGCTCTGAGGAATTGTATAACTTGATCCCCTCCTCTCCATTCCTTACCAGAACCACGCGGGCTGGCTTGCGAAGCCATAGCTTGTCGGTCCAAACCATCCCGGCGCGAACCAAACGGTTCTATAATTCTTTTTTGTGCCGCACCGTCAGGCTGTGGAATTGTTTGCCATCTCACGTGTTCCCTCCTTCCTACAATCCTCGGTCCTTCCGCCGTGGTGTGAAGAGGCACCTTAGCAGGCCGGCATAATTGTTTCCATTGGCATGGGACTGCCGTCCGATGCCAATGGATACTCTGCCTGGGCGGCATTTGCGCTTACCATCAGGTGCAATGCCGCCACTATGCCGGGCCATTATAAAAAAAAAAAAAAAAAAAAAAAAAAAAAAAAAAAATATAAAACTTTAGATTTTAATAATTGAATATATATTTCTTAAAAAAACACAATATTAGATAAAAATTATAAAAAAAAACTTAGATTATGCCGTACAGATTTTCAACGACTGTAGAAATAAAATTACAATTTATTCATTTTGTTATTGTTTTTTTATATTGTATTTTAACAATCAATCAAACGATACGAGTGCTATTATCACGATACTTATTTTCACCTAAGCCAGAGTCAACAGCCCTATCGCGAACGCCGAGCGTAGTGTGAGTGTAGGCACAAAAGTGAAGTACATACACAAGCTTGACTTCTGTTAGTATTCTGTGGTCACTCACAAATCGCCGAACTCATCTCATTCAAAAAAGTAATAGGAAATGAGTTTATAGCCACGAATAAATTACAATCTTGTGTAACAAATAGAAAAATTCGTAATTCAAAATTTCATCGCATACTTTTAAAATTTTAAGTTGCCAGTAATAACATGGTACAGTTTAAAAAAGGAACAAGAAAGTAATGACATTTGCGTTCGGATACGCGTCCTTGTGGGTTTGTTATTTTTTTAACCGCCTGCGGTATGGCACACGCAAAGGTTTTTGTAGCAAACGGCTGCTGTAGTTTGCACCATTCAATGTGAGGTTTTTTTTGGTATATAATACAAAGAATGTTTGTGGATGTTAATTATGGTTATAATGAATTTGCAGTCTTCAATTTTGTTTCATTTATACATACAGGGTATATCAAGACTGCTACCAAAAACGAAGCCGGGTGGTAGTTTAAGCGACTTCAGACACAATGCAACAGAAAATGTTGGAAAAAAAAGCGACAATTTTTTTTTGTAATTTTTTTATATGTTCGTATTTGGGTGGTAAATACATTTTTTCGTAAAATAATAGTTTATACCCTTTTATTTATAAAGACTCTAAGGTATAAAAGAGCTTAAATTATTATTTTAGCAAAAACTATGGATTTACCACCCAAAAATGACGATATTAAAAAAACGATTAAAAAAAATTGTCGCGTTTCTTAGCAAAATTTTTAGTTGCATTATGTTTGTAGTCACTAAAACTACCACCCGGCTTCGTTTTCGGTAGCAGTCTTGAGATAACCGGTATATGTATATTTTGCTTATTAGGTTTTCATTTGTTAGTAACATTTGCTTCTTCAGTCCTAGTTCTAGCTACAAACTACCAAATAGATTGAACTACAATCTTCAGAAAAAGCCTGGTTAGAGATAAAAGCCGAATATTGTACTAAGTTGCCTTTGGACATCTCTGTGTCTGGTAATAGACTGCTTAATGCTATAGTATTTTTGCAACAAAACAAATATATTCCTTTTAGATACAGAGCGTTTGATAACTTAATGTCCTTATAAATCCGTCGGGCGATCGTTTAACAGCCCGTACTGGATTGAACACGCGGTTTCCTGTGTAGGAGTTGGAAATTATATCCGCAACGTGTGGGCGTTGCATTTTAAATGTACACGTTTGTGATCCACGTGGTCACGATTCACTGTTTGCACTCGGTGCGCGAGATTGATTGGACACTGCAGTGAAGATTAATGACGCGGAAGGCGCCTTTATTGTATTCGTGAATGCTGGATTTGATGATGGGCTGAACAGTCATGTTTGTAGGACTGTAATGTCGTAATTTTTGGTCATGTCAAAGAATTTTTTAATACTAAAAATCAACCTTTTCATTCGCTTAATAAAATTCTATCATTTTAGGAGGATGGGTGTTATATAAAACTTGATATTACATTTAATCATACAATAATTTTCCAACATATGTGATATTAGCGGACTCATCAGATCTGATTTCTTTCTAACATTATACTTTTTCAGTAGATATCTTCAATTCGATTCAGCCTTTTTTACAGTCTTAATTATGCCTGTGTATTTCCTACGCCTGTCTTTGTTTCTTTGTTTACGGTAACAAATTGTCACAACAAACCCATACATTATTAAGAACCACGACGCAGTAGTACGCGGTAGTATGTCGTGTATCAGACGGGCCGACGACACAAGTTCAAAGACTTCGGCGCGAAGTGATAATTATTTACAATTGCACTGACCTCTCTATAACTTACTCCTCCGATATTTGTCGACTATACTTTACATCATAGACTATCGATATATACTACAAATAGTTCTTCATGCCTGTATCGATGAAGGCAGATACACTAGTGCTACCTCCGGTCTCCTAGCTTATTCTTCCATAACGTGATATGTAATGTGTATATGTGGGCAATTCATATGAGAAATCACGAATCAAAATGCACCAACTTAAGAGTTCAGAGCACTTCATATGAGAATATCCCTAATCAAAAACCAACTTTAGGCTGAGCCTAAAATTTGTATTTAGAATCTCACTGCCTCATGATCGATACCCGCATTCTCAACGTTTACATTGCCTCGAAACCATCGAGAGGTCTTAATATCGTTGTATGTGCTAAATGATAAATTGTCAGCCGAGCTCATTGTGCCGGCGGGTAATTTACGCCCTAAGTACCACAATTAAATATTATCTTACGCAACCAGCAGTCGCGGAGGTCAATGACCAATGTCAAATTGTTGATGTATGTGCGCCGTTGTAGCGAAATTATTTTGTTGTGCATTGTTGGACGATGAGTATTTTGATGACGTTGTTAGCACGAGTCAAGGTTCCATTGTTTGATTTTTTTGGTCCTTCGTGAGCCGCTATGTTGACTTCGAACTTAATTTTCGAGTTTATTATTATGAGATGTGTTGTTTGGCCCGAGCTTAATTTTATTGTTGGAAAAATGATATCTTTTTATTTTAGAGATTTGTTCTATAGTAATGAAGTGTAAATAATCTACTTCTTCTGGGTTTTCGTTAAGACCATAATTTACTCAGTCATGATCCCAAGATTCCATGTCAGGTGGGATGTCAGTCGTATAAAATCAACTTTCTATTACTGCAATATGCATAAAGATTACATAGAAGTACACATTTGTCCAGTAAAGATTACATACCAATCCAAGTTGATACAGATACATATTAAAAACATTAATTACATAAAATTAACCGGAGACCATCCTATGAGAAACATGTTTATAGACGCCAATGAATAATATTGATAACAGCTTGTGTCCACGCAGCCGTTGCTAATTAGCAATTCTAATTGGAGCTGCGTCAAGCTGTGTCAGCGCTGCATTGATTAAACTTTCAAATTGTTTGCTGTGGCTGTAATACGCGCTTCATTTTAGTACTAGGTTAATACTCATTTTTAAGATATGATGTATCCTCGATCGAAGCCAAATTTACGTTGTTACAAAATAAATTAATTATCGAAACCAAACTAACTAGTTTGGTGATTGGTCTTTTTTTTAGTTTTTATTTTGCAAAGATTGAAAGTATGTTTCTATCCATGATCGAACTCTACTTCACTTAAGTGATCACCATTCAATCACTCAGCCATGCAATGCGTCAAATAAAAATGTCAGAATGAAAAAGAATACCTAATCATAATATATGTGGGTCATAAGTCATAAAAGTCTTTTGTTCTTCAATTTCGACTAGTGTCCAAACCCCAAAATCACAAACTAGGAAGCGGGCACTTAGTGAATTTTTCTCATGAGTGGCACTGCGCACAAACGAAGCTTAATTGGTAGAAATCAACAGTGTTCCAATGTTGGAAACAATAACATCCCGTTTGTACCCGTTGTTACGCGGCCTTCAATATATTGTTTGTGCTTCGGAGAGCAAGCGCCCTGCGTGGTGTTGCCGGCTTAATGACGCACGAAATACATCGAACTGTGGGATAGGGAAATTGAATAAATGTGATCTATTTTCTGCTTAGTGATTTTTTATAAAGTACTAGATGAAGACTTGAATTCGTATTCCATCTACGTTATAGCGTCACCTAACTTATTAGTCAAATGTTTCTAGTATTAAGTCCTGGCCCTCAAGTTGGCCATGCACATTCCTTAAATAATTTATTACGCTCATTTATTTAGCTCTATCTCCTGGATGTTTATAATCGGTAATCATAAACCATCTAGCGTGTCATTTTAAATTACGTCGTTATTAAAAACTCCCTAGAAATCGGAAGACATATAAATCGTACGAACCTGGCAACACCCATTGGTCTCGCGTCTAAATTTAACTGCACTTGGAGTGGCACTAATTGTGCTTATGTTCAAGTATTCTTTGTATAAACATCGCTCCAACTGTTCGCTTGTTTGAGCTTTCGTTTTCTTCGGAATTATGTGTTGTACAAATGTGTAGGCTTGTGTTTCTTGGAAATTGTTGGCTTATTACATAATATTTAGAGGTTATGTTAAAATTAAAGCAAGATACATATTTATAGTAAACATCGTTAGGATATTATTTATGACAAAAATCTCCTTTAATTTTTTGTTTTATCGTAGTATGCATTACAAAATTTATTTGTCACATCTCCCAGCGCGTTTAAGTACATTTTAATTAAAGATATCACGCAAAATCTATCTGAAAACCGAACACCATCATCCGAAAATTAGTGTTCCTAATTCACATAATAAACGAGACCTGTGCAGTGATAATCATAGACTACACATTCACGTTTGCAATAAAATGCCTTAATATTCCGAAGTTTCAATCCACATAACATTTGAAACACACGGCCCCTTCAAACGCAGTAGTGATTCTAGCCGAGCGCTCGCGGCAATCGAGGACAAATCCGCATTTATGTCTCCACGATGGACGGGATATGCATAATTCGATAATTGCCCGCATGCCGACTCAACTAACCGCATATACGGATATCATGAGATGCCATTAAAAAGTGGCTAATTTATCCTACGTACAGCCAATGATTGTAAATTAAGCTGCAATTGTTTATGCAAAACAGATTGAAATTAGCTTCATTAGTTTGATATTCTTTATATCTTTGCTTATGAATATTCACTGATTAGCAAATTGATGATTGGAGTTTGTCTTTTGTCTATAGGTTAATTACAATCACAATCATTTAATAGGTGGCGTACGTAGCTTATGAGCACAGGTCGCACGATGCCCGATTACGGATGAAATGACCAAGTCTCATAAAATCCTCATACCCAATATTCTCTACATTAAAACAGAAATAAGTTACAATAGAGAAATATTTGAAATCCCCAGAGTCCTTATTTGCATAGCCTGGATTAAACGCTTCCTCGGCGCGTCTTCAAAGCACAGTAAAGCATGGTACCACAGCGGTTCAGTATAAATTGTACCAGTCACGGCATTGTTATTCTAAATAGCCGCGACACACGCGTTTACCACTATATACCGAGCTTTGGACTTTAGACCACGCAGTACAACAAAGCCTCTGTCCTAATGGAACTTGGGTAATTGTTTCACTGACTTAAGATCGGAATTTTCGGTTTGATTTGTTTCGGCACGTGAATGCGTTAATTTTTTTTTTCTTCTATAAGTGACGCTACAAATCCTGTTATATTTTTTATGGGGCAGTAAAGCGTGTAGGAATAGTTACTGTTCTTTTGGGTTATATTGGTCCTGCGAAGATGATATAATGGTGTCACATGGCGAGAAATAATCTTCAGTCATCATTTGGGTTTACTATTGGGATAGAATTTAGATATTTTTTTTGCATAATCAGTCACATGTCAAATATATAGCTAATTTTCTGTTTCTTTGCCAACACCGAACTTTTGCTTCAATTCACTAAATCCGACATCAAAAACCACTACAGCAACCAGTTTCAATGATTATAATGTTATTATGCTCAAAATAAACTGATTATATGCAACAGCGTCCGTCACAAAAGATTTTATGCATGCAATACAGACTAAACACATTTGCCTAGGGAAACAAGCCACCATTCTCGAGATTCAGAACTAGTTTGCCAACAAAAGCGCCTAGGAGGCCTTTAGCATAACAATGCGCCGCAGCTGATATTTATACTCGGCTCAACTTAAATTAACCTTGGAGTTTAAAGATTCTTCGGAAAGTTTATGTCTACACAAAATGCGTTTTACGCTTTAGGTCTTGTTGTATGACCTTTGTTTTGGATGGACAATGGCTTTTGATCAGGAATGCGCGAGGCTTGTCACTTGGAGTTTTTTCTTTGTTATACGTTGCGTTCAACAATAAGTCAACTACCCTCTTTGGAGCGAGCGGGTCTTGTAGATTTACTGTCTAGTGAAACTAAACATACTTGTATACAATACTATAATAATAAATTTATAAAATATACTTTTATGGCGAAGTAAAATTGATCGGTGGCGTCATATTATGGTAAAATCTTACTTAGAGTTCAAAATTAATCGTGCAAACTTAAACCAGGATTATATTAAAACTACGTAAAATGGAGGGATATATCACCTTCGGAATCGCTTAAGAGTGTCGTCGTTGCAAGCCAGGATCACGCAGGCATCCAAGCCTAACTGAAGCCTAACAGCAGTATTTCTTCACCAGGTCACCGGTAAATTGGACTTAAAAATGACTATAGATAGAGCCGGCCGCCCTCCGGCGCCAAGACGCGCCTCCTCAACCTACAGGAGTTACGATGAGCTGGGCATAATAGACCGCGGCAGACCACTGAGATACCGCCACGGAGGAGTAGAAGACCTCACTGGAATCGAAAGGAGATCGTATGAACCACAAAACATGGACGACATCACGGTCATAAGCTCAGAGGAGATACAGAGACCGAAAAAGAAAACCATGGAAGGTCTCGCGAACGGTTTTAGAAGAACGTTCTCAGTTCGCAGTCGCAGGGAAGAGCCTGAAGGCATCCCGTTGGACACGTTCAATATAACTTGCGAGGAGAACTTCGCGACAGTGAGAGGCGCTCCGTTTGGAAGGCGTAGGTCCTTGTCCAGGGACCGAGGGTCGTCGCTCCTCGCCAGGAGTTCCTCCGAAGGCGACGTGAGGATGGCTCCCCCCCGCGCGCCCCCCGCCGCGCCCGCACCCCGCCTCCACCGCTGCCTGCGCGCTCTCGGCGGCAGCTGGAAAAATCTATTGCTATGTGAGTCTCGGCTATCGTCTCAGCTTTATTAATTTGCGGTGTCCAGATACTAATTAGGCGCACCTGAAACGTGTAAATAACAGCTAACCTTTACAAAACGCCGTTCCTCTCATTATTCTGTTATTCAAAGCGGTCAACCGTTCGACTCGCGCCCGGAGTTAATTATTGGTGAGACGGGTACAAATGACCAAGGCGAACACAAACTGGAGCTATGATTAACCGCAGCTTAACCGAATTAAACGCTTTCTTTTATGTAAATTAACTGATTGTTTGTAATGTTTTGGAGGTGTAATTAATATGAGATTAGAGCGTGTGGGTATATTTTAGTGTTAAGTGACATCGGCGTGTAATTATGTTCGACATAATGGCGAATAATCATCATTAATAGGCGGTGTGTATTGATTTACTGCGGCTTAAGTGTTCGATATTAATATTACGTAATCAGTAGACGCCCTCCGTATTATAAGGGATTATCTGTGAAATCGTGGGACGTTGTTTAGATGACTAGATACATTTTAAGTCTAGTAAGTATATCGAGGTCTTGGGTTCGAATCCCTGATTCTTATATTAAATCAATAATGTAAGTTTGCATTTTTCGGTATATGGTAGTTCTAAGTAATGTCATAACATTGTGTTCATCTGTTATTCACCCATATTAGAGAAATAAATACAACTTCAACATCTAAACATCTGTAATCTATTTCTGATCTAAGATTAATTTCGCTCAACTTATCCCATTTCTGCGGAAGTCATGTTAGAGTACAGTGGCATCAAAAAATTGCCATTTACTTATGTACACAATAATCGCTAAGTGAAGAAATAATATACGAAGATTGTAAAACCAATTCACATGTCATACAATAATTGCGTAGGATTGTTTGCGTTACAAAATAAACTCAACAAAGTACCACAGTTGAACATTTAATGTTTATTTACGAACTTATAAGGTACCAATCCTAATATTGTAATCGTAGGAGAAGTTTTGTTTGTCGGTTAGCCTTTCACGATAAATTCTGTGGACAGATTATAATATAATTTGGCAAAGGGGTAACTTAGGGCCTAGAAAATGACATGGCTACTTTGATTAGTGAAAGGGGAGGCTCTTAGGGGTGAAAGGGGATGGCAAAATGTATTTGGGGTTACTTCGTTTCTTGTCACTTATATTTGAAATGTGGTATCAAAAAATCTTCAGCACAAAAAATATGTTTCGAAGTTTTCCAAGACTTAATGGCTAAGAGGAGAAACGGGACATAAAATTTTAGATAACTATTTAGATTTGTTGGTAACTGTAAAAAATATATTACAAACGAGATGAAGTCAGGTTCTATAGTTTGTTTTGTTATGTGTAAGGTTATTTAATATAATTTTAAATTCACACATGGCCTCGCCGCCCCCGCGCTACCCACTACGGAGTGTAGGCAGCGGATATACTAACCAATTTAATTGTTTTCTATATGGTCAAAAACATATCGTATTAACAAATCTTACGCGTTAAATGTATGTTTTATGCTTTTTATGGTCATTATTTGTGACTGATTCTAGAATCAGTTCTAGATTTGTATTTTGAATAAAATTTTGGATCCTAGTTGGTCGAATTCATATGAAGATTTTTATAAATTATATTGTAGTATTTAAAACAAGGTGATACAACGTTATGACTATTCATAGTTATAAGTAGTTATGGAATTTCAAGAATTATGAAATGCATATGAATGCTAAATAGTTGTTTCACATTTTAGCTAATAGTAAAAAAAAAAATTTTTTATCTATTATCCAACTGTAATCCGAACATAGGCCAGTTCTACACAGTACCATTTAATCACCAACTTTAATATGTTATAAAGATGCTTGCACAATATTTTAAACACGTGACTTTACACACGAGTACCGCGTCGCTAGTGTCGCACTAACCCTCCCAGAGTGGTCTCATTAAGAAAATTGCCTTTTTAATTTTCCGTTAGGGCGGGTACACAAGCGCGGATCCACAAAGCCGACGCTAAGTGGGACCCGAGCGGTTGTTCCAGTTTTGTAAAGGGGGGTACATGTGGGGGAAAAATATGTAAACAAATGAATGTAACGTGAGGTTTTTAATAACAATTGCGTTGATGCGCACGTTTTGTAGGTCAGGATAATGAATTAGTTCAGTGTGCGTGCTGTACACAGGTACACGGGGGTTTTTAATTAGTATTCACATTTTTATATGACTTCTGTTGGCGTCATTTTTTCCATAGTTTTGAATATTATTTTATTTAAACATTTTATAGTTACTTAGTCGCTATTTTCAGCTGCTTGGCTATCGTAATAATTACTATTTTACAGGTTAAACAGAGAATAATTTAACAATCCATTTTAAAATTAAAATTTTTAAAGTATTTTCTATGATATTTCCCTCAGGGTTTATTTAAGGTACTTTTAATAGCCAAGGAATGTAATAACAAAATGAATATGAACACAAACAATAGCTAGGGCGGATACCGTGGATAATACGGATACACTAATTGTATCCTGTAATAAAAGGATATTAATGCAGCGAGATGTCCAATGAACGCGCCGTGTTTTAGGGTGGCGAAATAATATCTCAGGGGTGGCTTTTGAGGGATGTTAGTCTTCGAATATCCTGTATTCATAGTATATGTATATTGTATAGGCATAGACAATGATGTAGGGTGTCTTTTAGCGAAATTACTTTTGTATAGGTATGCAGGAAACATATGCGCGTGATAGCTATTGTTTATGGGAAATGGGAGATTTTGATATTTGTTCAGGCGTGATTAATGTTAGGATATTCTGGAAGACTGAAGTTGGTACATAGATACTCGCGCACGTCCCCCTCATTTATTCAGGATTATGTATAATACCCTAATGGTTGAGATAACATATATTAGCAAAATTGTAGTTCACTCTTATCTGATACAGAGATGTAGCAGTGAACATTTTAATTATCAATGATTATAAGCATTCAAACAATATACTATAGAAAAGTGATTTGACTAAAATGAATTTGAAACCTAGATGACACCCATGCTACTGTATGTTATACACGTTATGTTATTATCACGCATCATAATACAATAAACATTTTTTAGAAGCTAAATAAAATGTCAATATGTAAACACAACTCACGGTCCACGGACAAGGCGATAGCGATGATACAACTGCAAAAATCCGTATTAATATTGTAACCGGTACGTTCGTGCTCGCGGCTAATCTATTTTTACCACGATCGTGTAATCCCGTGCACGTATTCGCAGGGTTATCCCCAGTCTTCGGGTCCATCGGGCCCGGTCCATGAAGGTTACTCTGTGATCCGAAACGAAACTCGAATATTCTGACGTCCCACGTCCGAAGTAAATATTAAGTGTTTTACTTCTAAATATTAATACTGTTCACTGTGATAATTTTGAGTTAGTTTATGGTTACAACGTACGATAGACGATTCCATAATTTTATTGAGTACCTAGGCACATTCGTACAGTTTAACGTACAAAAACGAACGAAAATTCGAGTTTCGTTGCGGATCGTAGATTAACCCCTCATATGACCAGTCTAACCCTCTACGAGAAAAGCACGTACCTACTGCCTAACCCGCACGACGCGACGCTCGCTCGTGTGAGACTTGTCTGTACCGGGGGCCGAGGCGACCCGCCCGTTTGTCTTTTCCGATGTTTAAAGTTGCCGGTCAAGTTTCGCAATAGAGGGTTGGGTGTTTTATCTGTTATGTTTGGGCGAAGTTTTCATGTGATGAGTTTTAATTAGTTTCAGTGTATGTGGGAAGTAGTTAATTCAAGTAATGGATGAGTCGACTGTGGGACAGCGACTTCAACCCTTGCACGAACTGCATCGGTCTATGGTGGACCCTAAAGGCCATCGAAAGTTTTAAAACTTATTTTATATCATATCGAATGTTTTGTTTACTTCGATCAAACTGAATTCACATGTCGTTCGAAACAGACAAAACTGTCTATGAATAAGGCGGAAAATGTATTTTGTAGTTATTGTTATCTACAACGCAGAAAATCGGTACGTATATGTGATTGAAAAACATAGATTTAAAAGCATCTGTATACTGTCCCCATCTAAGTTATTCTTACGCGGTCACATGTAATATATACGTATATTTTGGCTCAATATTTTTCCACCATGTACAACATTTTCGAAGAATTATTGTCTATGAAATCTAATAATTAATAATGGTATATAAATTGAATAGCACAACTTGACCATCGAACTTCCTACCCTCTAATGGAGAGCTCTCATGGATGTTGCCACTATAACGAAAAATACCGTAGATAATAGATATATACTTAAACCAATTCTCACACTTTCTTCAGTAATAATTTATTTTAGACATTGATATTCGCTATCCTTCATCACGTCGGATGTGATTTGTTCGATGGGAAATTAATTTGTATGTACAGCTAGACTAGTATCGATGTGAATGTTCTAGTTGTTCTTCTGTATCAGCCCATATACGTCCCACTGCAGGGCACTGGCCTCCTTTACAATCGAGAGTACGATTGTACCGTGAATATGTTGGCAGTCACGTCTAGTCCGCTTACCAATAGGCCACCACGCTCTTTAACACGCGCGTTCTTCTTCTCCAAAACTGAATATAAAAATTCGTTCGAACATTCGATAACTAAAACATGTTTTAAAACTGTCTATGAATATGGCGGGAACTCTTCAACAAACAAACAGCCGACCACTTCCAATCATCGTAGTTAATTTACAACCGGATATAGACCGGTCCCATATAGATAAATGTTAGATAAATTGCCTCGATCCGTAAATGCAAAAAATGACTCAGCATATAGTTTTTGTTGTTGTAAACTTGTTGCAATGAGATCGTCCGGAAACTAAACGTTTAGTGCTTTCGACGTGTTTGCACTGATTGATTTCTATAGGAAATTATGCGCGATGACTTGACCGTTATTTGGTGCAAAAAAAAACTTTTTTGTACAGTAGTGACTAGAATGTAAAGAGTATTAAAAAGATGAATATCAGTTATTGTTGTTCGACACTATTATACCTGCCTCGCCACCTTATTGGCTGATACCAGAATTACTCAAATTAACATAACAAACATTTCAAAGTAGTATAGTATTAATTGTAAGAAACGAATATTCAATTTGATAGTCGCATCCGTTCTTCAAAGCCAACTTAATGAAATTCAAGCATCGAATATAATCGAAATAATAGGGTTAATGAATTTCCCCCTACATAAATATTTTCGCACACTGCCCAGTGTCCTTGGGACATTTTCAATATTCCACCAAAACTCATCGTCTCCATTGAAATCTAGTTACAAATCGAATTGAACATACCCCCCCCCCCCCCCTCCCCCTCCTTGTCCCTATCCTTTCCTCTCCCGCTGGGTCTCCAGTCAAATCCTTGCAAATTGAATAATACTGGCGTACCCACTTAGAGGATAAATGATGGCCCAGACACGGTACTGCGGTCGCGCATTCGACGTTATTAATTCTATCCTTACTATATTATAAAGGTGAAATTTAATAATACATTTCAACAATAGACCGAATTGGGGAAGTTTGCCATCCGTCTTCGCGTGCAATGTAACGAGAACAGTGGGTTTGCGCCGAATTGATTTATAAGTTTGTAGTGACGTGACGTTTATTTATTTAGGAAGTTGTACTAATGCTGATTACTGATTAAAATTACTAATTATTGTCAGATTTTGTGTTGACCCTATTTATTTTATAGTTGAATAGAACATCCAAATATGCAAATTATAAAACTAGCCATATTATAAACAACTGGTTATTTAAGTATGAATTCTACGATGTATTAAAATAGTATTCAATAATTGTATCTTACCTAAAACAGATAACCAGAACAAAAAATAATCAGCTTTATTTAAATCTTGCCAAATAATATACCAAAAATAAAGACAGTCATTCAATACTGTGTACTGTCGTGACGCCCCACAATTAATAACAATAAGATGATATACCATCTGTTCGTAATTCTAGAGGCTTTCCCTATTGCTGAGCGTACAGCTGTTGATTAAATTGTTACGGAATTAAACTTTACGTTTGAATAATCTATGACTTAGAGACGCACGTTTAACATTACTTCAATAGCGAATTTTATATTTATCATTCAGTCAGTATTTAGTTTGATACAGCTTTCTCCTTTAATTTTTTCTTCAAAAATGTGTAATAACTACAGTTTTAGTATCTGCAGCATCAAGATTTCAACGTAATGGAAGAAAGCAATTAAAATTAGCCCAAATTAAATAAATAAAATATTTGGCCCGTGCTTAATGATTATATTGTGTAATTTTTCGCGACAATAAATTTAATCTGATGAAAGCGCACCCGACATTACTATTTGTCTCATTAAAAACGCCAAATAAAAGGTTTTGTTTGGTTTTGCTACTGTTCATGAGCAGTTGTATCGCTTACCATTAGGTGAACGGCATGCTCGTCTCGCTATTCATAACAAAAAACAAAACAGGGTACCACTAACATCACCTAATTAACAACAAAACGAAACCTTACCAAATGAAAACAGCAATTAAATCTAAAGTACAAATAAATCGATGCACATGGCAACCGAGTGATTTACCGCCACGACGCTAAATTACAGCGGATTTATTGTACATTGGCGTGTAATTGACATTTTCCGAGACGGGCCGCGTTTGATCGTGTTTCGTATGAGAACGTATTGATCGCTTCATTTGTGTCTTGTAATCAATCAAGCATGGCATCGGTCTTACCGCTGTATCTGTCGGCTCTGTACATTTCTATTAGTTAGATGGATTTTGTTTTAATATATGAATAATGTGTGTCCATTATTCTGTACAGGTTGGCTGTAGTTATTGATACACTCGAGTTTATAAATGTCATTTGAGATTAGTTTAGTATGGGGACATCTAGCGGTATTTGAGTGAACACCTAAGCATTTAGAATTAAAATTCAGTAAAATTCGTCGTTTTTATTTTATCAATGGCTTGTGGGTCATGGGACTTTCCTGATCAACGATAGTTGTACTCCATTGTTCTGCCGAGTTAAGTGAAACGGTACATTTCATTCTCATAAAACTGCTTCCAAGAAAGTGTAAAGGAAACGTGGTAGTCCATACATTCTTCACACTCAGACGGCATTTCAATATCTTCATGAAAAGGCTTAATAACGGATTAAAGAATGCAATAAATTATAAGGATTCATGTCGGTAATAAATAACTGTCTTAAACACAATAAAGTATTATTAACACCATTTTTTCACCATTATAATATCGGCTCATTGAATTGTGTCATAATTGAAAAATTAAATTAATTACTCAATGCATTCAGGATGCGCGAAGTGTCAGAAATATTTTACCGTCTCGTTCTGAAACATAAAGCATTGGTTATAGCAAGAATAAAATTCAATATTCGAATTTTAAAATTTCGGTCACCTTAAAGCTTAAGGTATTATGTTTATTACAATGTAACGGTATGAATGATATTTTATAGTAATGTGATAAATTATTACTATGCATATAAAACATAAATAAATAAATCAAAACTACTGTCTAGAAATAAGGATATCCACGATAACCAGTTGAAAGTAGCCTGCATTTAGCTACTTCCTAAGACCTAGTTTTTTTGCAACTAGGTAGAACTCTTCTCATAACGATTCATTTTTAAAATTGGAATTCTTATTCGAACAGCCAATTAAAAAAAAATATGTGCCAATAATTTCACGATCCATAACCAAGGAGGATATGCGACTTTTCCATAAACGCTTTTAAAAAAATATTATCTCGACCATCGTGTAGAAAGGCTTTCACGGTATTAATACGAGTTGGAGTAATAAAGAGCGCGTCGCTTTAAGTCTCATTGTTTGTGAGATTTTATCTGTACGTGCCACTTTTGAATCCGCGCTGTTTATCATATTAAGAAGAAGCGGCGGACAATGGAGTTATGCGGTTTCACTGTGCAATGAATCGGTAACAATTTTGGCGAAGTTTTTTTCTCAAGTGAGCTTTACAATTTTTGTATTTTATTGTACCATATGAGAATTATAAAGTATTGAATTAATGTTTTTCGAAAAAATGTTGATAGCCTTCACGTATCCGGTGATAAAAATCCGACTGATTTGAAAAGAAAGGACATGGATTCAATCCTCACATTGAAATAATTTTATGATCAAATCTTACTCAATTCCTGCGTACCTGTTCCCATGAAATTATCAAAAAACAAGTACATACCTCATCGCGACTAATCGGCGAATAATCGATATTTTATTTAATTCGAAAAAAATACCTTCAGCAAAATTTGTACAGTCCACTTAACGTCATAAAATATAAGAACGTCACGTTTTTACGCCCTGAAGGGCCGGAGTGTGTCGCACTAACGGGTCCATTGTACCCGCCCGTATAACTTCATTTAATTGACGCACGTGAGAAATGACACCGTTACGCCGGCTACATAGTGTGTCATAATCTATTAGTGACGGGTTCACTGGACCCCATTATGGACACAGATTTCGAGCTTATCGATTATCGTCAGGTGACTTTAGGTATCGATTATCGTGCCTTGGGATAAAATCAAGTAGGTTTGTTTTTATGTTGATTAGTACATGGTTTATGAAAGAATTGCTGGTGACTATAATACTGTCAGTATAAGTAACCTAGTTTTATTTCTATACAATTTGTGCGTTTTAATTTAATATAGAGACGATCATGCTTGATTTGTATTCCATGAAAGAGATTAAATTACCATTAGCTTTTTGGACAATGTAAAACGCTATAGAAATAGGTATTAGGTATTAATATTGTACTTTACAACAGTCAACAAGTACGAACACTTTGTGTAAGTATTTAATTCTCAATCATCATCGAAATGGTCGCGTCGTCGGACAATGGGCCCGCCGTGTCCGCATGCAAAAAAACTTGACAATATTTTAATAAATGCCGAATGGCTTTGTCCGAAAAAAAAAAAGAAATTCCCCCCTCTTTTGTGATACGGGCATCGCGCACAAAGCCGTCGTGCAAACGTTTATAAAAAGTTAAATATTTCGTTTTGGCCGGCACGACCGAGCCTCCCCTTTTAGGGGAGTACTGGGAACAGATTTGCATTTGATAGGTACCCGCTAAACAATATATTTGTTAGCTGTAATGACGACTTGTGTTATTGACAAAGCAATACGCATCGGGGATTTTTGGATTACATTTGTTTCATATGAATAGGTTGTGTCATGAAGTTATTTGCTTAAATGGTTTTATTGTTAGACTTCCTTTCATATGTTAATAAAGCCTTATTTCATTATTTCTAAGTTGACATAATCACAACGCTTATGCAAATTATTTTATAAATGTTCATTTGTATGCTAAAATGATTTTTATACTAAGCAATTTTTACAATCCTTTTCTCGTAAAATAAATTTCAATAAATAAAAATGATGTAACTTGGACCCATACAAAAAATCAATGACTAACTTATTAAGACACCGCCGGAAATATAAAGATTATATTCTTTTTAATTTGTCCAGCAGTTTTCTCATACTTTATGACACACAGATAAAAAAACAATTTACCATTACTCCTCCAATTTAAAGTTAAAAACATATTTTAAAGATACTACGATCTAGTAAAAGACAAGAAATCGTTAGTAAACCCAAGATATATTTCATAAACCCAACGACAACTAATAAAGACGTATGCAATAACCAAAGAGTTCCCAACCAGTTTGTTCTATATGATCATTACGCAATACCCGCCTTTAATGTGGATGCTGTTTTGTTGAAAACAAATCACTCGGTTTGTTTTACGCGCAAACTCGTATGCCGGCAAATCAAGTAAAAAATCCCCAGATCCCTTATAAATCGAGGTACCACGTCTCGGATTCTTCAAGCTATTATTTGAAAGCATGTGCCCTTTGCAGAGTGCTTTCAATCCCCTTCATTGTTCGGCATATAGGGCTTTGTGTTGTGTCGTGTGGGTAAAACGAATAACCTATGTTTAGGACTTTTTTGTATGTTTTTGCGTTGCGGAGTGAATGTTAAGCGGTTTAAAATTGCAAAAATAATGGTGAAGGTACAATTTGTTTTATGCTGTGTTTAAAACTATTTTTTTAAGATTATCTCGTCCTTACACTTATCAACGCAACTCTTTTACGTCAGGATCAATAGCACGTGCTTTAGTTACATCAAACATTGTGGCTCACACAGCAAGGAAATATTTTTTTATCAAATCAAATATTATTATCAAAATGTTATTAAAGTGAAAATAATGTTCTCCCTTACTTACTGCAATGGTAAATACAATAGCAGAAACATTTTAAAGCAAGAATTGTACAATTCTAAATAATAAACCAGCGGAAACAAACTAAACAATGGTCATATTTCAAAGCATGGCTGCAAAAAAGAAGAACAATTCAAATCCGCCAACATCTCCTACAATGCAAAACAATAAATTAGGTATGCGCTTCAGATTAGGAATCTCTTGCGTTTTGGAAGTCGCTTTAAAATAAAACGGTTGCCATGAAATACGGGACAATGTACAAAAAAACCACTTGAATAAAAATATTTTTCAATGTTGTACGCTAAAAGTCACAAAATTAAATTTACTGCATTTCGCTCCCCGATACTAGTGCATTAGTAGCCCTTTTGTTCACTTCAAACAATTAATTTTATACCTTACACAATTGGTAACAGAGTCCACTTCGGTACTTTAATGTTCGAGTGACGATATTACAGAGATTTAGCCGACGTTGACGCTGAACAAATACATTGTCGACCTTGTATTTTTCGAAATAGAGTTCTTTTTCCGGAAAAACCATTGTAGTGCGGTTTAGCAGAGAATTAGCTAAAGTCGACAATAAACAAATTAATTTGACGCCGTGAGTGATTGGGAATAGGGTTGGTTTTCGCGAAACAACTTTGGAGTGCAGTTATAACGTAGAATTAGCTGAAGTTGTGCGTCACACGTGTTCCCGATCACAATGGATGAAGGGTCCGCCATGAGAAATTTGGCCCATTCAAGTGTAAATTGACAGGAACTTTGATAATTTGATATTTTGCTCCGTAAATACACTGCTTTTGCTATTATGCTAGCTTTGTTTGAATATATTATTGGATATGGATGTAGTATATATTTGTCGAAGCTAGCAACTAACCAAATGTGTTTGCTAGATGCATGAGCTCATTAATCTTAGGTAACTTTGATAGCGTGAAATACTACATGACTTCAAATCTGTATTTCAATACTTCATATATCATATACAAACATATCTGTTGCGTCACATTATATCTGTATTTGAATGCATTAAAAATATTTCAAATGTAACAATATATTAATAACCTTTATGATTTTGTTTCAGGTAAGTTATCAATCATCGATTTCATATATTTCACCGTCGCAAGATGGCGGCAGTTTTCGCCGCATCACATTCCGGTAAGGTAGTCATTAATTAGTATCCACACAATGGCCGGCTTTCAGGAACATGATCGATGAATTTTAACAGGAATTGTATCGTGTGTAGCGGTTTCATTAATTTACAAATTATTTTAAGTTTTGACAAATTGCAGATAAATATGAATTATAAGCAATTCATTACGCCGCAAAAAGGCAATTAATGTTTGTAAAATATCTTTAATAAAGGGTATAATTCATAACATTTTACAGCAATAAAGTAAAATACATTTAAAGCCCTTATCCAAAATTTATCTTACCAAAAACAAACAATTAACAAGGTTACATAATTTCAATTGAATCGATATCTTTTAATTATTCGAATGTCGATTGAATCGATTTGGTACTCGAATAGATTCGAATCGATCAGACGAGAGCGAAAACAATGCACCTGACGCGATTGGCCGCGTCGAGATGTGGGCCGACAGATTGCGTCCGTCGCGCGTCTATCGCGAGTCAATCGCGCGATAAATACACGCTTTAATTGTTGCTCGATGTGTTTTTAATCTAGTCCGGTGTTTAGATTTTTTATTGAATTCCAGATGCATTATTTGGTTTCCCTATAGACTCTTATATTTAAAGAATTTAACTTTTTTCTCTTATTTCATTTTTGCAAAATATTATTTGATTGAAATTAGTTTCTACCGATAGTTCTAAAACTGATGTAAAGAATTAAATTCGAACAGTGGGCCCGTTAATTATTCATTTATTTAACATTAGGCGTATACAGAATAACTTTCCAACTTCTGCAACAAAAAAACTAAAATACAAGCCAACTTAATCTGCGACCCATTCATCCGTAATATTCCTAGATATGGGTCAAGATACGCTGGTCTCTGGCATCGCGGCCGGCACTCGCACCTGACCCGCGATGTAATCAGTGTAATTATTGTAAACACACGGCGAGGCGGTTATCGACGTCATCTCACGTTTATTGGACGAACAGGCGCCCGTGTGTTTCGTGATGTGGGGTATATTGTGAGAGATGGCGATTGATTGTTAACATTCATTTGCAAGTCAAAAAAGAAAAAAGTACATCGTAGAGTCACTTTTCAATTATCCAGATTAAAGCTAGATTTAGGCAACGGCACAAATATTTCATTGGTGAATTTACTTCATTGATTGTAATCAATATCTTTTAATCAGTTTATCGATAATTAAACCTTTGTAATTAGATAATTTTCATGCTTATGAACGGTCGAAAGGTTTCGTGGAAAAAATACCGTGTAGTTTTAAACTTACAGAATGATAACTTGATTAATATCGATAACAAAGATTGTTATTATATTAAAATAGTCCTACATTCTCAAACTGTTGTGAATTCACTTGGCCTTTCCAATATAATGATTTAAGCTTTATAATAATAATACCACCACCAGTCACATACATAGTCCTGACCCCACACTAAGATCCAGTCTTGTGTCGTGAGAATGAGAAACTACGAGAGACTTTTCGGGCTCACAAACACCCAGAACCGAAACAAATACCTAACTGCAGACACATTGCAACAGAAAATATTTCAAAAAAACGACGACTTTTTTGTGTGTTTTTTCCCCATAAAATAATACTGTATACCCTTTTATTTATAAAGACTCTAAGGTATAAAAGAGTTTAAATTATTATTTTAGCAAAACTATGGAGTTACCACCCAAAATAATGATATTTAAAAAATTATACAAAAAATATGTCGCGTTTCTTTACGAAATTTTTTGTTGCATTGTGTTTGTAGTTACAAAAACTACCACCCGGCTTCGTTTTCGGTAGCAGTCTTGGTATACCCGGTATAATACTATTCATAAGTTTATCAATTAAACCAAGAGCAACATAGCCTTGGGCTAGGGTTATACGCTCCTACCGTGACGAGCTTCGGAGATTATATCCCGCTGATAAGCCACTCCTCGTGTTTGCAAATATATCTATATTTATAAAACGCCAGTCACTCAATCAAACAACAATCACAAAATCTCTTTATTTATTTTATATAAACAATTTACTTTATAAATTATTCGTGGACTTGATGTAAGGTAAAATAATGGTATTTACAAAAATCTGTGTTTTGTCATACCCAATTATTTTGTCCCATGTTCGTCGTTGTTATTCTTTTGAATTTTTGTAGCATTAATACATAATGATTTTGATGTTAAGTCCTATCAATCAAGTAGTCTAATGTCTATAATAAGGTATTTTTGTGCTCGATTATATGGTTTTCTTAAAACATAAACTTTCGATGTTATATACATCAAGGGAGATAAAAAATAAAAAATAACAACAAATAATTGAAGCCAAATTTTTTATGTTCCAAACAATTTGTTAGCCGCAATTAACTCAATTACAAATTATCGAACATACATACAGTGGAATTGCTTTCACTCAAACAGCTCGCGAGCTAACAGCGTATTCGAAATCGAAAGTAATGGACAATTTAGTTCAATAGCAAACGCAATTGAATTGAGAAGAAAATATTATTTTGTGTCAATTATATATCTTTGGTCCATTTTGTATACGTCTCACTGCAGGGCACGGGCCTCATTCATTAGTAAAAAAAATATGTCCTTTGCATTTTACAAAATACAAAAATACAAAATACAAAATCTTTATTGCTTACCAAATTTTCTTACATTACAGCTTACATAGATGCTCGGTTATAGTTACATTATTATTACCCATTAGTTTTTGCTGCTGAGGTAACCATGATTCCCACACTAAGCTCTAGGCTTGTTTCGTGGGTAACCACTGTTGATACACCCGGGCACCAAAATATGCGACTAGGATGGTTATAGCAATAAAGTAATAAGAATAACAAAGGATGTGTGTGAGTGTGTATGTGTGTGTATATTTTGGCATGTCACTTTATTTATAACGCTGAGGTATGCAGCTTTAATATAGGTTTGATTGCCGTAAGATAGCCATCGCCAGAGAAATCTCATCATTGTATTATTTCAAAACATACGAGCCATTTCAATATGGACAGTTTTCTACTAATTGACATTCGTTCAAGTAAATCTCGACCGGTATGAAGACATTTCGATTGGTCCAGTCTAACCTGACCTAACCTAACTTTAATTAATGTCGTTCACTTCATCCTTATTATGGTATCGATAAATTGCCGGTTGTATGCGTGTAAGGAGTACGTTAATGATTTTGTTTGTATGTGCCGGCTCGTTGTGAAATCGAGTTAAAATGTTGTCACTGAAGACAATATGCTGTTAACCTTTTGACATAAAAATAACGGTAAAGAAACCGCGGGTGACTGAAATATCTCGAGACCTATATGACGCTATGTGCCTCGTAGAACATGCTTAATCGTTGTTCTCGGCTATCACAACAGAAGTTGTGTCAGGAACACTTAAAAACTATCCAAAGAAAAATAACTTCAGGTTTCTTTGTCTATCCCACCAGCAATATACATTGCATTAGTTTTAACTGCAGCTTGGGTAGGCTATCCGGCCACTAAAGCTGTAATCCCAGATCTTACTATTTCACTCCATGTTCCTAGTGTGATAACCCACTTAGTCTTCCAACACTGTTTGTTTTCATTGCCATTTACTTATAATTGAGATCCCTTGGTTGTTTCCTGATGTATAAAAATACAAATAATAATGTACTTACTCAACGAATACGTGTAAACAAAAGACACTTCCAAAACAAAACGACACAAATCTGCCAAATTAAAGGCGGAATTGAAAAATAATCTCATACCCTCATGTTAAGGTCTTTTGTTTGGTGCCCTCAATGTGAGTAATCCGCACAGATCTCTACCAAAAGGAACGTTTGTACGAAACACGTGTAATGCCGGCCCGTAATGAATGGAAACATATCTGAAAAAGGATTTCCTCATTACTGGAATAGGAGGAAATATTCTGGTGTGTTCTGTATTGAGTGGTTCGGAATTTATGTCGAAGCGTCTTTGTGCGGTAAATGTGAAATACGTGTTTCATATTGTTACCGATTTCTCCTGAGGTTTGTCCAGGTTTTCTGTCGGGAATGCTAAAAATCTGATGTCAGGAATATATTGGTTGTAAATTTTAGACCTAGATAAACCTGTGTTTAAACTACGCTCCATCATTGTCTATTTATTTTTCTCGACCTAAAGCCACTACGAGTATATTATCAAATACACCTATGATTTTTTAAATCTTGTTCATAGGCGCCAGTGATAAATTACCATGACAGCCTCTAGCTTGTTGATGTACACATAATATGGGGGGAGGCATGTGGTCATAATTGTGACGTGAATAAGGCAATATTTCAGTTGGCATTTCGCTGATGCTTATCAATAAATTACAACGCAATTATCTTATATAATGTTCCAAAACAGAAGTTGTTTTCGCGGAGAGCTATACCAAAAAATGTTTTTATTAAAACAAGCCGTTGAAAAACTTTTTTTTTGTTTTTGTCATCTTATTTATGCATAATTCCTGTAGGATACATGTATGTTTTGAGCGTATTTGCGTACGAAGTCACGGGTAAAAGCTAGCTTAACCCAGTTAACCAATAACCAGTAAATAAGCATCCATGTTTATTCATTACTTCAATAACTATATTATTCCTGCGTACCCGCACATCCATTAGGTAGCGGAATCGGTCCAATGATTTTATTGTCGTTGTCTTTTACAGCGTCGGGTAGATACGAGTAAAGTGGACTTGTTTTTAATCTACCCGCTTTTCAGGATTTTATCAATGCAATCCTCGTGTCTAGTAGTTTGTAAATGTCAGCCGAGTAACAGTAACTGGTACGGGGCGTTTCTCAACTTTACAACCGCTAGGAACATAACAGTATGGGGAATTACATTCGTACGCTTGTTGTAATGGCCGTTTATTTGCCCTTTATGTATATTTAAAAAACTTCTGCTAGTAGGGTTGTCACTTTTCAGTGTTGTCTTATTTTTTTTGGGAAAATATATTATACATCCCTTGATCGTGGGTGCAGTAAAGTCGAGATCAGAGTTTCGCGCTAGATAATTATTTCATGCCTGTTGACGGGATTATGGTGACAAAGAAATTTAAGCGTACTTAACAATATTTTGATGGAGTACTTAGATCATAAGTACAGCAAATTCATGGATTTGTCTGCGTCGTTAAAGAAGTTTTTACGCACAATATTGTATTAGGTACAGAATGTTGAGCGTATTTCCTTCTTATATCACGCAAATTCGAACTATATTACAATGCTCATAAATTACATCGCGCTTGACAGCCCTACTCTAAGGTGTCGAGTTTAAAAATGGTGGAAAAAATGGCAACTCTTCAATTACACATCGGTAAATTATGTTATTATCGTCCATTGTAATTTCTTCATCGGCTCGAGTCAATTTTGCAACATTACGCGGTTCTCGCCGTGAGGGCATCGCAGTTTTTTGGTCGCGTACACCGAACAAACTTTTACTTTCGACCGCTACGCTTCCCCATATTTTCGCTCAATCAGTTCTTTTTCATCTCGCAACAGGTTGATTTAATTGCGGCAAATGAATACATTACCATTTACAAAAACCTACTGGCGCTATAGCGGTTCTGATGTAAATTGCCCGTTGTCGAGATGGTCGCGGTTTTTAAACGATTTAATACACGATAGAATCCATACGCAATTTATTGTGTCTTTATCACAATTTTGTGAGTGACTCATTAAAGTTTTTATGACTAAATTTGGTAAAAGTAACATACATGAACTTACGTCTTTTTTCAGAAACGGTAGGTAAAGGTTCTTCTGGTAGCAATCAGGATACCCACGTTAAATAATAGTTTGAGATTTAGAGTATATTTATAAGTATGTTCAAACCCTAACAGCAAAAAAAATAATAGGGGAAATAATCTATATTTTATGAATTATGTTAATGCTCGATCAAATTCATCCGGCTCGCTAGTACATTTTTTTTGCAGTATCACTTTCGCGCATTTAAACTATTATCTGATCGTGTGATTATTCAATGCGTTTGACGGAGTGGATTGAACTCGTCAAACAATCGAAAGTGGCCTGGTTCGGTGGCAGCTGAACACGAAGCGATTTATGTGGAGAGCCGAGCTCCGGCTTGGTAGGTGAGTGACGGAGTTAGGTTTATTATATATTTTTCGCTATTATACTGGGTGGAATCGCTTATCGTCCGGAAAATTTAATAGTGTATTGTGTATGTGACATTAACGTTATATACGAGATTTATCATTAAAAACTACAAACTATCCCATAAACAACATCAGTACAAGATGTCCCCAAAACACATATTATCTAAATCACCCTACACTTAAAAGTGCAACGACATGTCAATACTCAGGCGCGCGAGTGTATGGGTCACGCCACACAACAGCTGACTGTCGCGCATCGACCTTGAACTTACTTTGCGCCTATTTATCGGTATTATTACTCTAAATATTACCATATAACATTTTGATTTATTTAGAATTTTAGTGTGTTAGGATCATTTAAGTAAATGTAGTTGTTGCTAAGTTGTTAAGATTTACATTATTATTTTCATAACGTACCTACTACCTTAGAAAAAGCTGCATATGTTTTTATTTAAACGTTTTAATAAAGTCGAGAATGGACGACTTCGCTGTCGAAGGTCACGGATTCTTGCATGATTAGGAAGTCTGAACTTACCATTATCGAGTAGCCCCGGATAAGTCGTTAAAATAGTTCTTGTGCTGGGAACTCGTGGATTCATCATTCATGATACCATTCCTACGCAAAGGCTGCAGATGTTCTGGATCTACATACATCCTTCTTGCATGACCCAAGTTTTCATTGGATCGAACATAGCATGTCATTATTGTCACATACTCACTGTTCGTGTAATCACTCATTTTGACCGCAAGAAACTAACACATAACCAAAATAATTTCACACAACGTCACTCGGTACCGAATTTCGCACGACTGAGGAAGTGCTTGAAGGTGTCGGCGGTGCGGGAGCGGGCGGCGCGGCGCGGCGGCACGCTTTGTACTTGCGCTTGCGGCGGCGCAGCGGTGAGGGCGGCGCGATCAAAGGATTTTATTACCAATGATTAAAGAATATGAAGGATTACGCACAAAAATAGCTATATATGTCAAGTTATAGTTATGTTAGGAATATCGACGCGGAATATACATTTATGTATCTGTCTCATTTACACAAAGGTGACTTGTCCCTTAATGAAAGAGACAAATAATAATTCCTTTGTTTCGAATATGGCAATATTTTGTTCACTTACCACACTGGGACCGCCCATAGACCAAAATGACGCCATTTTAGTTACTATTTCGAAACCACAGACTATGAAACCAAAAACTGCATTAAATGTCAAACAGTGGCGTTACCTGTCAATCGGAGTAAACAAATCTGCAAAATCAAAGAATTTCGAATAATTCATTGTTTAATCTCGTTTGTTAAGTTTGTTTAGTTTAATTAATAAGTTTTTAAAATGCCTCAGTGTTGTGTTAAAGGATTCGAGTCGAGTTCAAGCAAAAAGGACCCCAACATTTATTTTCATAGGTTAGTAACTGTTTTTACGAAATACTACCAAATATGTGCTAAATTTACATTTTGGGTTTGTTTTTATCATATATAAATGAATTTGGATCTTGTTGATTAAGTTTGAGACTCTCCTAGACGTTATTTATACAAGTAGTGTGAATAACAACCGTATTGTTTGTTTACACACAAGTTTAGGGATGAGTCTATTCGATACGAAATTATTTATATCGATATCATCATTTTTAAATATTTTGATCTTTATTTTTCAAAAAAAGAATAACAGTATATATTTAAATATATATTTAGACCGACAAAAAAGTGTCTTTTTTTTTAGATTACCTATATATTTTGAATCGTACAAGTAATATATGCCTATATAATATTATACCTATAAGAAATAGCTCGATTGTTTATAAGACAAGAAACTTTAAATTGTATGTTTATAAGTTAAGAAATTTTAAATTTATTGTTCTGTAATACATATTTTTAACTTTTTCAATTTGTAAATTCATTGTTTTAAGTCACACTGTCTCAATTTTTTGTGTTTTGTTTAGAATTATATTAGCTTTTTATAACATCTTTAAATTTTATGTTTAGTTGTTCTTTGATGTCATGTCGTGATTGCCTATAATTGTAACAGCAATTTTACTTATTCTTATTGTATTCGTTGTATTATTCATAATTGTATGTTACGTTGGCGATCCTAAATAAATAAAATAAAATAAAATAAAAATAAAATATACATACGTACCAGGACAAAATGGATACAAAAAATTGGAAGCTATTGGAACCCTCCAATAAATACATTTATTTGTTCATTACATTTTGAAAAAGAAAACAGCTTTCCAACATATATTCCCGGTAAGTGAAAATTTTTAATCATACAACTGTTAATCAATAACTAAGATGACATGCAAGATAATTTGGACAATTGGTGGTCGATTGGATAATGTTCTGGAGAACCTTTTAATGAACAGAAATAGTTCTATATTTTATTATTAATTATTATAATTGTTTATCTTAACCAACACTTTCATAATCATTGATTGAATTGTAAGTGAGACATAATGATTTTCCTGTCAAATAATGGCAATAAAATCTGCCTATGTTATTTCATTTTATTTGGTATAGGTCTACCAGAATCTCATGGCATTTTGGGAAAATTGAATTTACGCATTGCAACACTGGGGTAATTGGATGAACATATTTTGATACTTTCAATAATTGTAATTATTTTTTATTTCAAATTGACATTATTATTTTAGTACAACTTTTTAAATAAATTACATAATGTTTTAAGTAAAAATATAAAGGTTATTTAAACATTAAAATTACTTCAAAATTATACTTTTAGATTAATAGCCAATTAAAATAGGCAAATAAGATTTTTTTCAGTTTTAAATTATAACATACATACGAGTCTTACGAGTATTTATAATATAGATGGAGCGCTGGTACTTTCAAAACGTAGATAAAAAAAGTGGTACCGAGCCACCAGTTTCGTTTTAATTCTCTCTTCTTGTTAGTTCTCAATTAATCAAACAACTTTCAATTTCCAAATTGTAAGTAGTTTGATTATGAGTCGGTTTTATTTAAATAATTATTAGATTCGATAAATGTAATACGAAAGATGCAAGATTGTATAATAAAAACGTGTAATTTTATTTCCAGTCTTCTTTATTTCATTAACATTTTAGTCAGAGCTTACTTCTAAATACTCTTCCTGTAAATCTTCTGATGAAGACTATGAAGATAAAGGAATAATAATAAACTGTTCGTTATCTAATATCTCTGGAAACTCCTGTAAATAGGTATTTAATGCATTACTGTATAGTTTCAAAAAATGATATCAATATACGATAAAACACATACACATATCTAACACTAACCAAAAAAAAATGAAGTATCAAAACTATTCGCTCCGACTTACTTGTTAAAACGACGTCGATTTTAAAATCGACGATTTTGTTTAAATTTGACCAAATTATTCACGGATCTAGCGATAAACCTTGTAAACAATGTGTCGCACTTGTGATTGTAGAACTAATTTGTACCTTTTCGCTAAGAAAGGATAGAAATCTTAAAATATTCACATCGAATGACGTAACTCAAGTTTTGAATCAGCTGTTCGTCGATGGTATTGCCACATAAAAATCATTGTTTTTTTTTTAAATTTTATGCCATGAGATTCTGGTAGACCTATATGTATTAAATGTTCTGATAGGTGTTTTTGATTTTAGCAAAGAATGGTGCAACGTAATAATGAACGAAATGTATGAGATGTAACTGGGTGTTTGTTTCATTAGGTATAACCTTGTAACGCTTGTAGCATGTAAATTAGTATTAGTTGGTCATATATTTATATTATGGCGACTAAAAGAGTAACGATAATTGTGAAGTATAAGTATATTTTTAGGAATATCAATTAATAAATACCTCCAACCGTCACATACATAGTCACACTAAGATCAAAATGTTTAATACATCATATTACTATTGTTTATGTAGCAGTTGTATTTTTTATTAGTTTTGTTACAAATACATTTATGTATTTTTTGTTTGGTTGACTGATTTGAAAAATATATATGTTTGCTAAATATCTGTATTTTTCTAGATTATAGTTATAATTTGGCAAAAAAATATTGACATGGTGAAAATTGGTGCATAAGGAAAAAAGTGTGGCAATACTATTCGAAGTCGCAAGCAAATTCTAGATATTAATAAAGCTGTATTTTATCTTACGTGTGTATTATTTGACAAATCCAATCCAAACATCATGTAAAACTTACCCATGAAATAAATTATAGCATGAAAAAAATATCTACCTATTTATATCGGATTTAATTTTTAATGATTTTACTATCAAATCCTAAAATCCCCTGTTTATACTATACATATAAACCGAAAATTAAAAATGTTTTATTAATGTTATTTGTATGCCACTGTTGATCATCGATATCGATAGAAAATGCGGTACTAGCGTATCACTATTTTTAGGGGGCGGAGCCGCCGCCATTTTAGTTTCACAAAGTGGTACGCGTCACGTGACCTTATGCTTTATCCTCTAAATTCTATAATCATTGTTTATTACTTAGATTTAGAAGTTTCTACTCGAATTAATATTGTATTAAGTAGGGTAACAATAATGTGTATTTATGAAGATTTTTTCATTTATGTCATCTTTCTCTAAACAACGTTGTTTTATGAATAACTTATTCTAAATTAGTAACTAATAGTGGTAAATTAATTTTACACTACATAAACAAAAACATAAAAAAATTAAAATAAGTATGCCAAAGTGTTCTAAATCATGTACTTGCCATGCACAATTTTTTTCGTGACGATAAGCGATTCCACCCAGTATATGTTTTTTAACAACTGCGAACTGCGAAGAAAAATATCCGCCTCCAAGTAGTATTTATTTTCTCACATTTTTTCTTTTTCTTTTATAAACTCCATAAAATCATGCCTTTTGAACCAAAAAGCATGCGTGGACTTTGCCAAAAAGTATGGCTATATACGCGTCAGTTTTTGTATTAAAGCAATTAATAAGGCATTCGTATAATAAACGGTTTGCCAAATATTTCTATACAATGTTTAATGATAAAGAAAGTTTTTTTGTTTATTATTCATCAGTACACAATCTCATTTGATTGATAAATGATCTTTATTTGCTGTATTGATATCACGATTTATAAATCGCATTTAAATCAATCGATTCGCAAGCGTTGGCAGGATCTTAATTGAATTGAATATGATTTCTTAGTGTTGTGCTAAATATTTGTCGAGAAAAATCGTATGGCGTTTTCCTTTAAATAGATGGAGTACAGGAGCATTCAAACAACATTATTTTATGTGGAGTTCTTTATTTATAACATATTTTTCTAAACTTTTTTAATACTCGATAATAAAATAGGTCTTTCTAGGGTATAGAATCTACTTTTCGAAAGTCGATTTTACAAAACCCTACGTTGTATTCAAGTTTCGATACATCGTTTCCTTCTTTAACTTGTGACTCACAAAATTACTATCATTTGGTAGTATTTAATTGAGATATCACAAAATACGAGCCTTATTCAGAGATAGTTTTAAAACCTTTTTAGTAATCGAATGTTTTGTTCCTTTCAAACGACTTTTAAATTCAGTTTGAGCGAAGAAGATAAAATATTCAATAGCTAAAATATGTTTTAAAACTATCTATGGATAAGGACTTAAAAATGTATATACCAGCAATTGTAATTTTATATTGCTTAAAAATCAGTGATTAAATAAACAACTTGAAGGATCGCTGAACGCGGACACAAATGAAACGATTGCTTGCTCTGACCAACTTTAATCGTCGCACGTTTTCTTGTGGCTACATTCGCTACACAACTAAATAATTATTATATTTACAAATAAATAATTTCAGTATTATCATTAGGCATTATATCGCTGTTGTTACTTTATTTCACAATACACTACAGCAAGAAGTTGATATTTACTTTGGGATTGAGTTACATTTTTTATTTGCTCGGTTAGGTAGTAATTGATATGTTTTCAATTATAAAAGGTGAGCTTCATTGGGCATGGAGCTACAAGTCCCCCACAAGAAATATGCTTTAATTTTATTAATAATTCTAACCAAAATCAATATATTTTTTATTCAGTTAGTCTTTCATAAGAACTTTTGAATCGATAATTTCTGCTACCACCAACCAAACTAAATAAATTAGTTAGGACACCAGAATGTAATGTAAAAAAACATAAAACTGTAAAACGGTTGAAATTCACTTGATGTTTTACATCTGACGTTGTCCTTGTTCATTTTGAATACAAACTGACATTTGTGCTGTATCTGTTTTATTCATAGACAGTATATAAACCTATTTTAGTTATCGAATGTTTTGTCTTCTTCGTTCAAACTTAATTCAAAGTTCTTCCGAAAGGTATAAAATATTCGATAACTTCAACAGGTTTATAGGAGTATACAAAGGCCGTATGTATGCTTATGGTAAATACCGTTCTACAATCTCAACATCGACATTTCAATCTATCAAATAGTCCTGTATATTTTTTGTATCACCTAATCAAAATGCAAATAAAAGAGAGATTAACATTGAACATTTATTTCCAAACACACTAGTTTGGGTGTTATCACGGTCGGGTAATTAATAAATCTCTTCAAACGGCCTTTATAGATATAATTTGACAGTTTAATAGTTTCACCATGTCATTGCTTGATGGATTAACGTGCGCTGGGTTTGTTGTACCATACGTAGAGCGTAATGGATGCTTAAATTGTTGGAAATGTATTACCAAAATGTGCTACATATCGCTGAAATACGATGTATAAATACAGTAATCCCAAAAATATTGCTGTAATATCTATAATGTATCAGCTCTCATACGTCCCAGTGTAGGGCACGGGCCTCCTCTAAATCGAGAGGTCGAATGAGAGTAGTTAAGCCATATAGACCAAAAAACATTGCAAGTACTTTTTACAAAGGATCGGGAAAGCTATTGGAGTATCTGAATGTTAAGTGGCATTGCCGTTTGATCAATGCCTCTGTAAAGAAGTGTGAAGTTCTATAAGAGTCTTCTGAAATCTTTAGCTTAAAAGTTAAATATAATATATTAAAGTTAACTTGAACTGTTAATTGCGGCTGTTTTTTCCAATTCCAGCACTTTGGAAGTCGTGCTTCGAATAGTAGGTAGCTTAAAAGTTTAAATACAAGCATATAAAAATATAACGGTGGCCATATCTCTACGACATATCGGGTAAAAGAATATTTTAATGTTCATATATGATAGCTATAAAAGGCTAACGGATTATGGCCATTAGAAATAGCATTTCAAATTCGGTGGTCACATGAGCGCGTACCGATTGAAAATTATTGCGGCCTGCGCCTCGGGCTGTTTGTATGATTAATGGGGAATGTTTATTATGACGCTAGCGGTTTACGGTAACTTACAGAGATGTTACTTGAACTTTAATTTATTGATTAAATAAATATTGATTACATACTATTTTTATATGTTGAACATTGACAATATAATTACCACTAAAATGTTGATAATCATACACACCTTTAGATCTTGAGGGATATTTCAAATATTGACATTCCATAATTCACCTCATACATAATTAGAAATGTAAAAAATAATATTTTCCGTACTATAATTTTATTTTCTTTAGGTACACAATAGAAAGTACAAAACTTCAAATTTACCTACAAACAAACAAAATTTAAATTCATAATCCACTAGGCCAATGAGGCGTTAAACAATTTCACTCAGAGTTCACATCGACTCTTCAGCGTCAACAATAATCCCGCCAAAATAAATAAATTATATAAACACATTTACCATACGAAATTGTCCACATCGCCGCTAATTGCCGTTCGCACACAAAAAGCACGGCTTTAAATAAGCAAATATTGATGCAAAGCCGGTGGGCAGACAGATGCGTTCAATTTGGGGGAGACAATGCCGTCGAATCTTTTGTTGTGCTTTGTGGCGGCGTTAACTGAGATTTTCTGATCGATTCGGTGGCGCGCTGAGGGATTTGTGTGAATACGAAGGATGTCTAGAGATTATGAATAGATGCAACAAAAAATGCGCAAATGTAAGAAACAAGAAGTTGCTAAAGCCATTGCACCCACATTGGATATCGGATTCACCCAATGAAGTTCATCGACTATTGCTTTTAAAATACCAGGTATCCTCTGCGAGAAACTGTAGTTGGATAAAATTGTTCACCGGTATGACGAACACACTTATTTTCTATATTGGTTATAGAAAATAATTTAGATCAGATGCAAAAATCTAGATATCCGCGTTCCTACATTACTTTTCTGTGATCTAACAAAGTGTGAGCTACACATTTCTACAATAATTTACGACTGCGTAATACAAGTAAATACATTATTATCTACATCCAATGCAATTAAATAAATTCCATCAGTTGAACAGGCACTCATATCTTCTCAAAGAGTTCCCGCAATCAATCTTCAATTCAAGTATCCGCGGAACCTTGCCGCGTAATCTGATACTTGTGGAATTGTTCGCCAGAAGGACATTGGCCTAGGGATGCCGATTGCGTTGGATTTTGTTTATTTCATTCTTGCGTTTGGATAGGCAGTCGATTCGAAGAAATAATGCCACTTTTCTTCTTGATAAATTTATATTTTATCATCGTTAATAGCCTATCTGATCTTAGTTCTGAGTATACTAATTGTTAATATTTGATAGTAAGGTTCATATTCTTCCCTCATTTCATAGGCTCCTCTCGTGAATTTACTAAAATTTTGACCTAATGTTTTTATATCAAACACATTAAAATCGTTACTATTATTTGAATACTATATTATGAATCATCTACGCTACTCAGGTTTGTTCAGTCCTTTCACTGATTAGCCAAATATCGATTCAATGAACAATCGGCTTCTGAACTCAAAAAGAATCGATAATCGGTTCCAACTCCCAAGTCCGCATGCTCCGTTAATCCTTCCAAGTAATGCACCACGCGCCTCACGACCTTCTGTCACGATATCACAGATCCAATCGAGACGCATTAATTAAGTTTATTCACTACACTAGTACGCACGAGGCACGAACACGCCGTGTTAGCTACCATGTTCGTTTGATATTGATTGTAACATCGATTCTTATATCGAATTGAAATGAATCCTCCTCAGTGATGGGTTTTATATTTGGTATTTATTGCAGGAATCATTTTAGTTGATAGCTATTTTTACAGAAAAATAAAAAAACGTTTTGAGTAATAATTGTAGGTCTTAGGCGGTAATGATTCTCGTCAGTTTATTGTCACCAGAGCACGTTATCTTCTTTTTTTTTTCATTCTTTCTTTCTTTAATCACCCACAACTGAAAATCCAAACAGCATTATTCCGATCTTTGAAACTGCAAGATGGCTGTCGAAAGCGCAGAGATGTCTATTACTTATTTTTTTAATTCTATATTATCTAGTTCGTTTGCATTAATGTTCTTGTATAGTACTATAAAGTCAACAAAACGTATTCAAATAGCCTCGACCGCAAAGCATCACGAAGCTCGGTCAAGGTGGTCGGCGTTCAGTCATAATTCTAATTTAGCAAAGGAAACATCCCGACACTGATTCCCAGTGAACAGTTGATGAATAATTAATGTGAGTGAGGGCAGGCGCGGCCGAATGATTTGTTGTCTTCGCCTGAACTCTTACTACGGGACGGAAATTCGAATTCTAACTCTTATTTGAAATTGTTGATCAGTTCGACCACGGATTATGAAAAATAGAATGGTAGAGGGTGGTTTTTTGAGCTAGATAACCTACCGATGAAAGTATTTGATAGAAACGTATCAAAACATTGTAGTAGTAGTAGGCAGAGCCTATGGATCTCCACTTTGCTCGATCCTTTCGTTTCGTCTACTCATTAATCTCTTTCACTAATGCCTAATTTCACATACCATATAGAATTTCCACTACGGATCTCTATGTCACATCTCGATCTCATGTTTCTTCACTAAGTTTTCTTTAATGTGTATTAATTAACTTAGTAATCCACTAAATTCAAACACTCTTTTCAATTAATATGTCCAGGAGAGTGCGACATACATTGACATAGAAAACATACAAACCTCAAGTCGGTGTTATTGGCTTGTTCCGTGTAATCGAGAGCATAGTGTGGCATTTGATACTTAGCAGTCACGCACATGAGCTTACTCGTGTCCGCGAAACGACACACATTTGTATCGATGTGGCACAAAATATGACAAACTGGATTAATCTTGATCGCGAAATACCCAGTTTTATCTAGTTTGTTTTCTGTTCTTGTTGTGCTAGATTTTTTTGCGATCTCAACAATTCATGGATTCTCTAGATAAGAGACAAGTGACTTTCTACAGTTGCAATACTAGATTATCTTAGTCTTGTTGGTGTTCATATGTGGTGATAATCAATTACTATTAAGTTATTAGTTTCTTAAATCAATCTATTGCTTCTTCAGCTGTAAAATAATACTGTATCTCCAGAAATCTTTTACCAAACTTATTATTACTTCTAAGCGCACTAACTTCCAAACTAGTTCGAGTGCTATATCAGACTTATATGGGCCTAAAAGACCGCACGTGCCCACATAAAGGTAAATCAATCCTTTCCACCGATGGCTGGTTGTAAAGGTTCCATTCCCAAATTATTATTGGTCTCCGTGGATGTACTTAATCAAATTAAAATGTTTTCTGACGTACACTAATACAAGTACGTATAAATTCAGTCTGTCATCGCCAAGATAAAAGGGGAAATTGTTAATCATCTAAATGGATAGCAGCCATTTTTGTTTTTTGTTTTGGTCAGTCCTAACTGGCCATATTGTTGAAGATGTGAGATGAAAAAATATATTTGAAAATCGAATTTGATTGAAAGGTTCTCTTTAAGATTGATTAATTATTTTTTCTTGGTCCATCACATGGTTCGGCGTAATAGAGAAATTAAAACTTTAAAATTATTACAGGAATTTGAATCTGGCTTATTCATTAATGATGTATTTAATCAAACTCCTTCGTCTTTATTAATATTATTATGTATGAAGAAACCATACAACACAGATACATATATCATTAAATAGCTTGGAAAGAAAATCATAAAAATTCACAGTTTCTTCTAAGATAAAACGCTTTAAAACCGTTGTACTACGCTTGCTGAATGTATAAGTACGGTTTACGGTTTAGCTTTACCGCTGTTGGTAGACTCGGCAGTTTCTTTCTGCCTTGAATTACTTCATTTCGAGGTTTCTCTTTTTTAGCGGTTTTTGGGTCGTGTACGATATGTGTTTCTTTGTTATGCTTGGGAGGATCTTACTTTAGGATTAAATTGCGTTTTCATTATATCTCTAAGTAGGAGATTCTTATCGCCTAATGTTTATAGTGCTTTTTAATTAATTTGGGAGTATTATTATATTTGTAAGTTTAAGAATTATACCTTAAGGTCAAATAAGGGTAAGCGTCGATTCCCATTTTAACATTTGATGAAAGCTAGGTCTAATGACCCAAAACATAATCTTGAAATATTATTAGAGCTAATAAGATCTAGGATGTCTTCTGGGATCTGGGAAATCATCATCAATCCCTTTAAATATTTATAATGGCTAGCACAGTAGAATGCCAAGTATTGCTACTGCTCATGAGCGGCCGTATCGCTTACCATCAAGCGAATGCCATGCTCGCCATTAAAAGCAAAAAAAAAATACACTCACAAATAAATCTGGCTCACCAACATACGTTTCGGTTTCGAGTTACACTCGTAAGGGAGTGACGTGTCGATGCGGACACGTTATCTGCTAATTCAATCAGCCTCCATACAGCCAGTTGCAGCGTGATGGATCATACGCAATGGACCGGGTATCCAGCGTTCTTTCAGTTTCAATAATGTATCTCTTGTTGTTATGTGGCCTGTTAATTGGTCAGATTAAGTTATACAGTTTCGTGTTAGTGGTTCTGTAATTGAATGTTGAGAAAAACATTGCTAATTAAATATTTTGTGTGATACAAAATGGAACATAATTGCAATTAAACAGGCTATTTGTAACTTTAATAAAATACGAATAATAATTGTGCATATTTGGTAGTAATCTGTCTTATTGTTTTTAAAGTTGTATAGAAAAAATTTGGAAATAAAGCAATATTGAGCTATCTACTTGCAATTAGAAAATAAAAATCGCGAGCGATGGATATACAGCATTTATAAGCTTCTACGAGGCCAATAAATTTAAATAAACACCGTTTGAAATTCGAATCAAATTTAAAATTCGAAAGCAAAATGAACATCTTCACCACCGCAACCGATGCCACGCTCCAAACGGCACCGCTGCGTTCAGAATTCTCACAGGACGATAATCGCAGAATATTTTCCTTAATTTTTCATTCAACTCGTCGGGGTCGCCGAAATCCCCCGAGTTTGCTTTTACTTAACGAAACCTTATTTAAAATAAACAGGCCGGTGTAAACGGCGTACGTGAGTGAAATACTGAAATACGCAAAGCGTCGATATCGCGCTATTATTTTCACCGGCAATAAAACGAACGCACCCTAAAACGTTCCGTTTCACTCTTGTTTCGTTGATGTGGCATTGTTATGAACATCTTGGCGTTGTGTTTTGAGGTTATATGCTGTTGTAAAAAGTATTTTTATTGTTTACCACGCCAATATATGTAAATACGGAAGAGCTTAGTTTTCGGCGTATTCGTGAGCAATTTTAACGGCTTCTTGGAAATTGCTTATTAGTTTTCGGAAACGATGTGTTTTTAGTTATAACCGATATGTTCCCACATTGATACAGGGTTGTAAAAAAAGCAGTTTACAATAAACAATAAAATTAATGAGTAATATTTGGAGATGTATTTCGGGGAAAAGGCTGAGTACTTCGTTTCCGCCGATAAATTGAACAGTCACCCACTTTATCGCCTAATTTCCGAACTTTATCATCTTGAATGATGTAATGCATGCATCATTTTGGAGAACAATTGACACAATTGAGAATACCTTTTTAGCCATAGAAATAATGTTTAAATCAATATGCGACATATTCGTAATGTTAATTCTTGATTTCAATTTGGCAATGACATCAATTACCAAGCCAGGTCAGAGACCCGATTTCTTTGTAAAGCACTAATAAACCAGCGTCAATCGATTTGTTAGTGATACAATCGACCTTACAACAGGGACGGTAGTGCACCAAAGCCAACCAGTCCAATTTAGCGCAACCTGTAATTTCAGCAAGACATTCCAGCAACCGTCGCTGGCGATATTGGTAAATTATTCGCGCGTCAGGTAGTGCGTCCCACACGCTCGTCGCGACGGCGCCGGCCCGCTGCGAACGTTCACCGCATTTGTTTCCATCTAAAACCAATCTAAATTACCATTCACAGTTATAAATCTTGCTAATATTGTTGTTCACTGATCGTTTACCCGATATAAATTGTTGAAAATATTCAGTGGGTTTGATTTAATTACGATTTAGAAACTGTTTGTGTGTTGCAGTCGCGTTTAATGGCGCGCAATTGCGTCGATAATGAAGAGTGATTTGTTTGTTGTAATGGAAGCAAGTGCTTTGTGTTAACGGTAAATGGACGTCTGTGTAGGGCTGTGGCGAATGTCTAAATGTTGAGGAAATCAGTAAATGAGGCCCGTTCGAAAGGAGATATTATAATCATAGCCTACTGAGTACTGACAGTTAATATTGGTACTTAATAATAATTGGAAACATAACAGTCAAACCTTTAATAATATTAGAAAATGAAAGACATTTTTACACAACTCTGTTTTTTATATCAAATACTCAGACAAAAACACGGCTTCCACAGAAAATAAAATGTTTTAAAAATAAATTATTATTGCTCTCTGTGATGTGCTACCATCCTCACTGACTTCAATTGTTAACCCTCCAAACATACAATTAACCAGTTTAAGCAGGAGCGTTCCCGGTCTGTTGTACCCATAAGGTCGTGGATACATGGCTAGTTAGCCGTGACGTTGCGGACAAGACAGTCGATACCCGGCGGTCAATTCGACCCGTCGCAATATCAATCATACGGTTAGGGTTGGATACTTGTGTCGATATTTGATTTACTATTACCCAATGCTAAATATTTTTACGATCTTGATTTAGGTATGTCATTAAAGTACATAATTTATAATAAATTTTAGTAACATTGTCTAAAAACTTGTGTTTCAGTATTTCGTATTTAAATTATTTAGTTTGATGTTCGTTTTATTTGTTTTATATGAAAAGAAATGAAAATTGAATGAAAGTATTTATTCAATTCATAAAATGTCGTACACTATTTAGATTCAGTCACTTTTTTCCCCTACCAGCCGGTCCACAAGGCTGTTTTCGCCAGAAAAGAACGGACAAGAAACTCTAGCGATAAATTGTGCCAAGTCAGTAAATAGTAAAATGTAGTTTAATCACAATATGTGCAATGCGTCACACTGACCCATCTATTGCGTTTCGCTTCCGTATACGCATAGCGCAAGTGTGCATCTGGTTCCAAACATACACTCATAAAAGTGTCGACAGCGAAAAATATTTTTCTCTCACCACTCAACACTTTATTTACACTGCTCTCTTCAAATGCTGTACAGTATATCATTACGGGCAACAAAAACAAATAGTTTTTATTTATTTGCATCAACCACAGTAAAAGTTTAAATAAAGATGCAAGTTGTTTCACATTACAATACTTTGGCTTAATCACAACAGTGGTTTGAAATTTTAGGTTTTCGCGAAACCGATTTTAAGTTTAACTATGTTTCGATAAGAAGAATTCGATAAGAAGGCATAACTTATATGTAAAAACTAAATACTTAAATATTTTTGCTAAATACCAAATTATTATTCGAAACAATTGTATCGAAATCGAATAAATAAATAAATAACATCTAACAGTCACATACATAGTTCTGACCCCACACTAAGTTCAACTCTTGTGTCGTGGCTATCAGAAACTATGATAGATTGTGGGTCTTACAAATACTAGATAAATATTTGTATTTCAAGATATCGATGTCGATATTAAAATTCGTAACAGTAAAGTGAAATGCGCGTGCGCCGACTCAGTATCGTGGCTAGGCGCCTGTAATTGAGCCGTGGAACCGTGGAGCCTTTTAATTGCCGCCTTTTTGTATAATAGCACAAGGTAATAGCAATACGGCGACTACTATTGAATTTTTAATGGAGATTGTCTAAATAATTGTCCGTCTGCGCTGTAAAAGGGTTAAAATTGCCAGCTCGTTGAAGGGTTACGTTTAATGTAATCGCTGTGATTTCGTCGTGGATGTTGTAAAATTGTATTTTGTTTTTTATTTTTTATTTTATGTATACAGGTATAAATGTGGAGTTACCGGTTGGTGCGTTCTCTGACAGTACTCTCTGAGTTTTGGGAGATACAAATATATCTAGCAAAGTTGTTCGGACATACATAAGTAAAGTCTGTTTAATCTAAACCTGTCTGGAGATATATATTCTTAAAACCCACTAAAGTGAGGGCCTAAAACAGAATACAAACCCAGGACATCACGATTTACAGCCTAAATGCTTTAAACGGGATCAAAATGTGCTTATCCAATGTATCGTGTGGGTCTTAGTGTTTTTCTAAAGCAATTTTATGTGTAAAGAAACTGTTATCGTGGCCGTATAGACTTCGATTCCTTTGCCCATTATCTCAATGGAAAAAAATAAATCTTTTTCCATTTAAATAAAGGCTTATACAACCGCCAATAAATAACGATAAACAGTTTCGAACCATTCTGACATTTATCCCTCAAGCTTCGATCGAGTTTTCAGCCCGACGCCTTATAAAACATACGCTTTTATAGTTCTTTATTCTGTTCCAACCATAAAACTTCTATTTAAAGACGTTTCTCCATTTTCTAGACGACTTGCGTCGGCACTTTAAACACTTTACTATCTCGTAAATCATAATAAGTTATTTGTCGAATGATTTTCATTATTTCTTACGAACCGCAGCGGGAATAGTTCCGATAAATCTCGTACGTTCTTTTTTCAACCCCGTGCATTGGACGGAAAAATAAAAATATTTTATAGTCTGTGGTCGGATATTTTTTTTATTGTGACGTTACGGGTGCAGCGTTGTCTTTTATAACCCGACCAGACCAAGGAAGGAGTGCTTAACAGCCGGACAAACGAGCGGTCTGCGCTCCATGAGGATTTGGCATTCCGAAATAGATAATTTCGTCGGGGGATGTGCATGAAAGTCGTAAATATAAGATGGACGGCCGGCACAATGCGTGAATTTTACAACGTTTTTATTTTACGACGAGCCACTAAAACATTTCGGTCCCTACAATAAAATGGTCTGCTTTTTTACGACACCTGAACGTAAAATGGCGCGCGTTTTCAAAGTGATTCCGAGCCAATATGGGCAAGTGTGGGACGATATGGTTCTAAATTAACTAACCACCGGCCGGTTCCCTCCGCTCGACCGTTAAAATTAAACTAACTTCTCTAAATAGGGTTATGGGTTCAACACCCAATCTGAAGTTTGAGTGCGGGTCGTTGACCTGCAGTTGATTGTTTTGCGATAACGTTTCTCGTGTTGGATTACGGTTGTAGAGTATCACTATCTAATTGATAATCGATATTGTTTTTTTGAGGATGCATGTTGATTTACTGGTTTGTTCTTTAACTGTCGATGTAGTGTTTAAAAATAATTTGTTATGATAACTAACAAGATAAACAGGTGAACTGACTCATACAAAACGTTTAGGCAAAGATTGCTTAAACACTTTGATCACAACGCTTCACATTAGGATTGTTTATGTTTATTTTTATACTTTTTATCTGATTGTTTATTTTTATTCATAAATTTTGCAAGAAGTCTAATTATGTTGTTTAGTTTTGATTTATCTCTTATTCCGTTAATTCGTCCTATTATGTAATAGTAGCCACTGATTTGTTGATTTGTTTTTTGTCACTGATTTGTTATTTTGTTATTCTAAGTATATTCTTGTTTTTGTTCACGTGTGTGTAATAAAATAAGTGTTGTGTACTCCTTTAAGTGGTACATGCATCAGAATGTAACTGTAGTAAAGAATGTCTTAGTTGTGATAATGTATGTATCGTTGGAGAACCTAAATTTAATAAATAAATAAATAAACTGAGATGTCGTGGATTTAATTATTCTACTAAGACACAGACACATCACGGAATCAACCTGCCTGATTTTAGACAACCTTCTTACTAAACCAAATTAACCCAGTGTTAATGTGGGATAAGGACATGCTAAAGAATAATTAAAAGTCATATATCTCATTCATTGGGACAGACCCGAGTCTGTCCTCACTCGCCGTTCCATATTTTCTATTTTATTTTCTTTTTAACATTTATCTTACCACTCAAAAGTCATACACGCACAAGACTGTAGGATCTTACCTTTATGCAGTCTATCCTAATCGTTTAAATCATCAATTTACCATTTTTAATGTATCTGGACATGTTTATGCGATCATCAGTCCGCATTACAGTGACATATTTAGTGTCGTATTGTCATCTACGAGCAAGTGGCGCTTCCTGTCTCGACCGCGTACTTGAATTAAAATTAATAAGCTTTCAACAGCGAGTTAATGTGATATACGGGAGAGCATGCAAACTAAATTATAGGCGTTGTAGTTTGTAGTGAAATAAGGAAAAATATAAGAAAAATCTTCGTCATCTTCTGTAGAACAACCACCTATTTTTCGTTCATTCTTTCTGTATAATGTTGTTTTTTTGTTTGTGTACATTAAAGTATTAATTAATAAATAACCTACCCCAAAAATATCCGCAGTGCCATATCGGAACCGGTTGGTCAAGCGAATTCTTACAACCGTTATTAGAGCGCATACAAGTAAATATTTTGCTCAACAATATTACTCTAGACAGCTATCTACAAAAAATATCTAGATATTATCTCGACTAGAATCAGCATGTTGGGTTAAAATAAAAAACTGAATGATGATAAAGTCTTCTGCCCCCTATAGCAATGTTAGTATATAGGACATCTATAATATATAGACTCAATATATTTCATTTATTCCACAAATAAAATAAGAATTTCTATGATATATAAAGTCCACCAACCCGCACTAGGCCAGCGTGGTGGACTATATTACCTAACCACTCTTAATCATACTCTCGATTGTAGCAGGCCCGTGCCCTGCAGTGGGACTATGGGCTGATGCCTGATACAATACTAATTAATAAAACAGGTGCTAATGAATTTCACAACAATTACCATAGACAAAAAAGAACAAATTTCCATAGATACAGTTAAATTATTTTTTACTCAACCGAAATGCTTTGAAATAAAAGCAACTGATACAAATGTGGAAATGTTTCACCTGCGCACATCTCAGCTGCCAAGTAACGGGACTGCTGTTGAGATGCATTGTGACTTGTGACTGGTCCACATTGACTCACATACAATGTGAGGTGCGCGGCTTGTTGGTAATGAACCGGAGAATATATATGTACATATATAAATATATATTTATTATTAAAAAAGGCTTACATACTGATTTATAAAATTATAATACTCGTAATATTTAATGTTGCTAATAACATGCCTCGTTATTGATATAAAACCATATTAAGTGAACTATTACAAATAACTTAAACTACGATAAAAAGAGCAAACAGAAAAGGAATTTGAGAGAATTTCTATGGTATGTAATGTCACTAGGTCGCACTAGGCCAGCGTGGTAGGTTATATGGCCTAACCAATATCGATCGTACTCTCGATTGTAGAGGAGGCCATTGCCCTGCAGTGAGACGAGCTGATACATATATTTAATATGTACAATAAATTGTAAATCCTTTTTACATAAATCAAAGCTGACTTTTCGGAGTAGATATTAAATTTCCACGTACTTAAACGATACAAGTTGCAAAGTTGTCGATAGCCGATAGGAAACCTGCTTACTAAGTACTACAAGTGCTTCTATGATATACGAAATCTGCCAACCAACAATAGCCTAGCTTGGTGGTCTAGTGCCTAGAAGAAAATGCATATACATCGTGGGAACAAACAAATATACGACAATCGCGGTCGCGTTGGTCATTTACAGCTCAATAAATTCGATTAACATTACATTAGTTCGTAAATTACGCGCCACATAAAATCGAATGACATTACCTTGCGCTTTGTACAATGGTAGGAGATTGATGGTCGGCCCGGCCGCGTAGGTAGTGGATTCCAATCCACGTGGGCCCCAATCTGTTGACATTCCGATGTGGGGTCGCCGAAAAATATTTATGGGTATTGCGGTCAGGCATTTGAATTTTGTTACTGTTTCTATGAATTTGGTATTGAAGATGTAATTTCTGAGGTTTTGCGTAAATATAACAATGTGAAAAAGAAAATATTTTCGATTGATTTGTTTAACTTAAAGGCGGCGTAAAAAAGATTGTATTATATCAAAATCTTAACTTTTTATTTTATTTTATTTTATTAAGTACTGCTACATCATATACATTATAAGTTTACACAGAGTTATTAGTTTAAATGAAACAATTCTGATATATATGACAATTAGAGCGTACATACAATTTTCCAACATAATTGGCTAAATGAAGGTGAGGTAACTTAGAATATTAATGAAAATTCATGATGTCAAATTATAGCAATACAATTTCAATTAAATTTAATGTAAGAAAAATACAGTAAAATGTATAAATAAAACTATAGCTCAAATATATATCTATTGCTGTACAAGTATTAAGGCTTTAACTAAAAAAAAAATATTTTTCTAGACATTGATGGCAATTATTACTTTCATAACCCATGTACTAAAGCGTAAGTATTGAAGTGTTTAATACAATTGAACAAAGCAAATGACGTCACTGCAGGTGTTGCCTAGGTAACTAATAGGATTGTGCTAATCGGATAAACATTTATTTCAAGGCTCTTAAGCTCAATAACTATTAAATTAATGCTGTTAAATAACTGTCTTTAGAGTATATCGTTTGGCTTGCGTGATGAATTATGTTAATTCGAATAGTAGAATTTTATTTGTGTATTTACTATTTGGTTGAATGAATACACTATAGAGTTACATACATCGTTCTGACCCTACACTAAGATCGAATCTTGTGTACTGCGTATCAGAAACTATGAGAGTACGTGAGAGAATGGGAGTATGAGAGACTTTTCGGTCTCACAAACACGCAGACGCAAGTCAAATACAGGTGTGGATCATACAGACATTTGTCTCGGTGCGGAGATCGAACCCGCGGCCTCATGATTAATAGATCGCGCCTAGATATACTGCGATATATACATATAGATATACTAAGATATGTTACTGATTGAATGTTTTGAGATTTATTCTTAATAATGTATTAATTTGTACAATAACATTTGTAGTAGCACCTGAAAAACTACAAATACGAACAATATTCAATATAAACTTTCCTTCAACAATATCTTCGACACAAACAATTTGAGTCCATATTTTTTTCAGTTTAAATATCTAACTTATTTTTTAATTCTTCAGTCGACTGGTTCCCTGATACACTATAAACATATTCAGCAAAAACAAAGCCCTCGAAAGCCACAGGTTGGTCCAAAAAAGGCGAACCCAAGGACCTATACATTATAAAACGTCGTCGAAAAAACTCTTACTTTTATTTCGTCCACATTCCCAGCATTTTGAGACACAAAGGCTTCGATCAAATATACACTAGATACAACATGAGCGCTTAGAAAATGGCACCAAAAAAGAGTGCTTAAGCACTCTTTCGCCTTCAGTCACGCACCGACCGTTGCATCTAAAACGTCGTAAAACTTTAGACAATATTATTTGAAAAGCTACTTTAAGCTCCAGGAATAAGGTGGAATTTGTGTTAATATATTTGGAATATGTGATCTTTTTGTTTACTTTTTTTAATGTCATTCATCGGTGCCACTTTTTAACAGAACTTTTACAGGGAACTGTGTATCTAGTGTATATTTGATCGAAGCACAAAGGTCATAAAAAAATAACTCGCGCACGCTTTGTTAGGCGCTCAGTGATGGCCGGATAGGGCGCGGTCGCCGCGATGCCGCTAGATAGCGGGTTCGATTCCGGCTCCACGCGAATATTTACGTCTAATTACTGAACGTTAGCGTTTCCACGGAGCCTAAACACTAAGTAAAGATTTAGATAAGGGCGCATTTGCAATTTTATGTCGTCCTTTTACGTTTTAAATAGTTTATTTTTAATTTGTATGGGCACGGAATTAATTTTTATTATAATTTAAAATGGTTTAGTTTGTTTATAATATATTTGCTTTACATGATGGCTCATGAGAGATTATATGATATAGATACGGTGGGCGTATTTTACTAAATTTATTTTAACTTAGAACCCAGGCTAGTAATTGTACTGAAAATTATTGAATCTAGAAATATAAATGAACAAATATAAATTACGTTACTTTTAACAATATTGACGATAAATTATCACTTTTATTTAATTCAGCTGCTTATGTTATTTGGTCATATTAGGGATGTCACATTTACCAACACTACACATATTTTAATAAAATTAGCACATATAATTCTCATAGAATTATTATTGAGGTTAGACTAGCCCAGCACTGATATTAAAACCTGGAAACAATAAACTTTACAAACCGCGTATATTTTGTTTAGTCTGTTCACACTCCGCATATTCTCGGTATCGCCAAAACAAATTGTCCATTTCCACGAATATAAAAGTGTGTCTATTGTCGGCATCGCATGGGAACGGCCTTGGATCGCGTTAATTGTTCACATATAACTACGGGGAGCATGCATTCGGGTGTTTTCGGATTTTTCCGGAAACCGTTCGACCATGTTTTGAGAAACCAACATCAAAAACTGGTGGAAGTTTTTGTTACATCTTCCTATGCAAAACATATCATTTTTTACTATTATAAGCACCGATGTCACTTTTCAACAGGCTACTTATTTATTTGGTTTAATTGATGCTCCCACACTTTTGGCCATTGGATACAGTTTTTTTAAGTATGGTAAAGTCAACACAAATATGATGTAATAAAGTAAAATATTGACTCTACCACAGTTCAATAAACTTTTTTATGTGATTTCACGAGCCGCTGACCTTGACTGGCAGCCTTGATATGATTAGCCGATACGCGGCACAAATAATACAAAAAAAAACACAATATAAAAAATCTTTACATGTGCAATATACTATGGGAAATAGTTTCATGCGTCCTAACACACCAGTAAAATTTAAAAACGCTCGCTTCTTTTATCGTTAGCTTTTTAAATGGCGAATCACGCCTTTTTTTTTTTTGTAAATTTTTGTTATTGTGCAATTCGACAAATAACGCATTTTTGTGACCTCCATATTTAGTAAATAGGTTAAAGAATTTGTGAAACAATTTGACATTCTCGTTTGAAACGTAGTATTATTACACACGTATGAGACAGGCGAAGAGTTCATACTATTCAAGCCAATAAAAACGTTAGAAACCCACAGCAAGTGTCACGTTTTCTGATGTAGATTAATATCCATTCGTAAGACCTCATGACCGCCTTAGTTACATAAAAGCGTGTACAAAGATCTTAAGACAAAGTCCGTTATGTTGGCAACCTTGAGTTTTTATTACACTTTATCAGTCAATGAGACCGTTTGCGATTCGTGAACAGAACTCGTTTGTTTAAAACATTTTGTTATTGTGATTCTGAAGTTACATAATATTCTATTTGTTTCAGGTAAGTTCGTGATTATCGCCAATAATTTTCTGTGTCTTTGGAGTAAGTATTTTTGTTTGAGAATTGGAGTTGTCCCGTGTTATGCGGATATCATGGACACAACACAAACGAAAAATATTAATTTATGCCGAGGATTTAACGGAAGTTTGCTGACTTGCTGACAAGTCGTTATCTGATTGAGGATCAGGCTAAAAGACTACTTGAATAATCAATATATTGATTTACTATTTGACCACGTATAATGAAAATTTGGTAGTTCATTACTCTTAAGTTTTTTTAACATTTGCATTTTCTATGGCGTAGAACTAGTAAATGACTACGAGTACAATCATCATCATATAGGAAGTAATAAAGTAGTCGTAAAGGCTAATGTTACATGCATTACTATTGTTGAAGTTGATGATGCCGGCAATCACATTCTTCATTTAGGTCTTGGTAATGTATGAGACGCAACTATAACCGCGATTGAGCGGGATTATTTTAAGTCCTTCTAAATCTCTGTTCATCAATAAAAGGTTTTTTACGAAATAACGAATTTGAAATGAAATTAAAATAATTTATTAAATCCATAAAATGTAAACATAAGTTAGATTCAGTCATTTTTTATTCTACCACTTGTTTCGGAAAGCGGTTTTCAATAGAGAAGAACGGGCAAGTAAGCGTTGCTCTTTTCAAAACCAGTTTGCATTACACTTTTTAACTGGTGGTAGGTCTCTCATATGTGAGAAGCCGTCTGAATGAGTACCACTGCAATGTCTTTTTCACCCAGCAAACAGTGGTGTAAGTGCGCTGTTGTGTTTCGGTTTAAAGGACATTGTAGCCAGAGTAACTACAGGACATATTGAAACTTAACATCTCATGTCTCAGGATGGCGAGCACAGTGGAATGAAAGCATTGCTTTGTAATTAAAGGTGTTGTTTGATTTTGCTACTGTTCATGAGCGGTCGTATCGCTTACCATCAGGCGAACGGCATGCTCGTCTGTCAACTCAAAGCAATAAAAAAACGATGATGATTATATACAAATGTAACAAATTGGTTTAAATGTACCGCAATAAGTATTACAGATTACGTAACGATCACATAAAAGTTTATTTCCTAAAATTAGGCAGTATACTTTTCGGCCACACGCATTCTCTGTACTCAGTCATATTAAGAACAATTTTGACAGCGTTTACTCCAAAGAAAATTGAAAGAATTAAAAAGTAACGATCGTCTAAAAAAGACGGGGAAATTATACTCCCGTACTATAAATTACTTCGAGGAATAAGTTCCCAAAATGGTGGTGTGATGTGTGAAGAACTCAGAATGTGGAGTCAGTCTCGTGAAATTAATCACAGTATACAGGTTTTGGTATTCGGAATTTTTGGAGTTCACTTTTGTTTGAGATTTTTATGTATCCGATTTATTCTTTGCAATTTAAATTCCAAAGAAAGGATGTAAAAAAATATCGATTTGTAAAGTGTAAATATACTATTGTCATTTTCCTGTTTCATATGAAATGGCCGTAGAAGCATATTGATTAAAAATAAAATATTAATAAACGCTTAAGATTTCACAAACATTCATAACATTCAAGAACCAGTAGTAATCATAACAAATATGAAAATTACAATTTTCCAGTCTAATATTGTTAAATATATCGTCTTCGATTTCAAAACAAACTAACTTTATAAAATTTAAAACCATCACGAGCACCGGTTCTGCACACGTCCAACTGGTGCATTCCTGCAAAATGTTCGCTCTCTTTTACTCGTACCATAATCGCATAAGATAAAACGAGACAAAATGCTAAAAGAGAAGGATCCGGTGCCATATCTCACACGATGCCTTTATTTCGCGGTCTCACGTCATCTCTAATTGCAGTAGATTGCTCTGATACATTATCGGTTTGACCGCAACCCGCCCCGACAACCAGTATAACTTGATCCCTCCCAATTCTATCCTCTCTTATATTTATATCTTGGCGTGAAATTGTGAATAGTTTTATAGGTCTGTGTAAATTGGTTGCGATCTATGAAGGTCGTGCCAGATAATGTGAAATAACGTTGCTTACGTGACAGAGATTTTCGCATTTTTGCATACATTTTATTGTAGTATAACTAGTTGGGTTTTTGTATGGAAAGCTTTATTTGCTCGTATAACAGGTTCTAGTCTGCAGTGTTAATTTTTATTTCATAATACGAGTACATTACTTTATATGTAGTCACATGATTTGAAATTATGGTTTCTATACGTTTATGAATGAATTATACGGTACTTGTGAATCCTAATTTTGCGTTTGAATTTTTATGATTGTATGTTTTATACTAAGAAAAATAAATTCCACGTTGATTTTAAATATGCAGCAAAATCGCAATGTTTACTTTAGAAATGCACAACATTTTTAATTCAGCCACAACACTCAGCAAAGAAAGTAGGATATAAAATAACAAAATCTACTCTATTTACCACTGAGTTAACACACAAAAACATAACCCGATGACAGCACAAAATGAAATATTAAACGCAATTATCCACAGACGTACATTTACAAAAATTCAACCGCACTCCCGTCTACATTCCCAATTTGTCGCTTTTTAACTCCGCCAAGTTGCAGTGCTGTTGGGAAAGCGGTTTTTATATGAAATTCCCTCATAATGGTGTATTGTGTGACGGCATGTATGTTTGCAGAGTAACGGTGCATTCGCAGTCGCGGGTTTGTGCTCGTGGCATGCTATTTGTTGTACTTTTATCTCGATTGTCTTGATTGCCGGGCTCTGTTCGTTTGATACGCCGACGCTCTGGGAATTCCTAATGTGTAAAACAATGATGCTTTTATGTTGAAGGTGGGTTAAAGGAAAACATTTTTTGTTGTAATATGTTGGCCAAAACTTACTAATGACATCTTAGATTTTAAGAATTCATGTAACTTGATGCGTAAAACCTTGCTAAATGTATAAATCGTCTCCATGGATTAAAATTTGATGATAAATCAAAAACATTGCCATATTTCCTAATCAAGTAGTCTAAACATCAAGATAATTCAGGTCAATTAATACTTTTTTGTTTGTTTTTTAGAATACAAACGATCACACTCCGTCGAAATATTTCGAGAACTTTCCGCGTATTATGTTCCCATTCAATCAGCTGGCATATAGGCATAATCGCAACTAAAACATGCAAGTCGTAACCATTACATTAACATCTTACAAAACACGCCTCAGGACACTTACAATGTTAAAATCCTTTTAACCTCAAATAAAGACGATATTAAAATGCTAATAAGATACCGAGCTGCGTCATCGTGTAGAGATGCAACTCACAGATCGTGTGTACATTGAACAGTCATCAGGTAAATATTTCCTGTTCAGTTCCGAGTAAAATGTAGACACGGTATTGTAAATCGATTTTCCCCAAAGCCTTATTCGGTTGTAAAATAAAAGAGTGGGTGGACAGCGGATTGATTTCTAGAATTAGGAGAATTCGTAATGCCATTAGGTTGTAAACAGGTAGTGGAAAACGAAATAGATTCGAGACATTTAGTATTTAGCAGCTTGTATACCTTTCTGTTTGTTACCAATGAGATTTTAGGCGATTTATGAAGGAATCTAGGTATTACTCTTTGGATATAAGACGCGGTATATCATTTTATTACTGAATAAAATGTTGAAACATTATCTAGACCAAAATATGAAAGCTTTAAATATATTCAGTTAAAATGTGCTAGTGACGAACGAGTATGGTGGTTTGGTAATCGTCCCGACCCACTGCGCTATCGAGTTACCATCATACGGGCCTGTATACCCCACACGAACGTTTCAAAACAATGGAACAGAAGATCTGTGATTATAGCCTCTGTTTTACACTTTTAAAATTCTAAATGCAATTTTTATGTGATGTGGAAAGAATTGACTTATTAGTTTCCATGATTTCTTCCTCCTATCTTTACACTTTTTAGTGCAAATCATTGCAGAAAGATTTGACTCATTATTTTAGGTGTTTTGTCAGAAAAATAAAGCGTAGGATAAAATGTCTACATACGAAAAGGTACAGGTTTGATAATTCCATGAATCTCGCTGACCAAATAAAACGTAACAACGAAGTCAACTTAACGTCATTTTCTTAAAAGACAGTAGCATTTCGGCTGATTCAACCCATTCATTACACTCGCCACGGCTACAGCTACATCATAATATTTAAAATAACTAATCCACTACTGAGACAGTCAGAGAACATCAACGAATACACACATAATCTCTCTCTTGAGCTACAGGAAGTCCACTGCTGAACATATGCCTCCCTCAAGCCTTCACATCGACTTAATAATAATAATCGCCAACGTTCAATCCGTAGAATTAACTGAAATACATTTAGTTCACAGCGTCAGCTCCTTGCGTATTAACTGCGTGCATAATCCGTGTGCCAAGTTAAATAATATTAAGCGAGTTTTACGGTTCAATATAATGCAGTAAGTTATACCGGCGAGTTTATTGCCGCTGTTAGTTATCGGCCCAGTAATTAGTTCGCTGGAAAGCCGCTACTACTGGATATAATGAGACTTAACATGTTATGTCTCAGGATGGCGAGCGCACTGGAATGCCAAGCTAGGCATCAGCCTAGCCTACAGTAGCACAACCTAACAACACCATGAATTATCAAATGCATGGTGTTGTTAGGTTGTGCTACTGTCCATGAGAGGTCGTATCCCCTTCAATCAGGTGAATGGCACTGACCCTTAACAATATGAGATAAAGAGTGAGAAAAAGAAGGAGACAATATTTGTTTATTGCGTTAAATTTAATTGATAATAATGTGAGTGTAGGATTTAGCTCGTCCAATTTATTTTATTTTTATGAGGCCATATTGCAAAGCTTAACTGCGTTTTAAAGAGGACACACTATTATACTATGCATATCATAATTTCAAAGCGAGCAGTCGCCAATCACTATTAGATTCTCCACTAGTTCAATTCCTGTACTATAAAAATATTAACAATGCAAATTAATTTCACAACCCATTTAATAATCTGCATATAGCGAGTAAAATACTAAATTACATAACGCCAAAGGAATTTGCGTTCGAGTGTTACGCATTAACCATTGCGCGCCACGCAACAAATATAAGTTTAATCCATACAGATTAACATAATTGCATTCCATTATAACACCTGTAACACCGTTTTTTATTATCAACTATTTGATTTTACAGACATTTAGTATCAATTAATACCGTGATCAGATTATATCGAAACATAGTTTAACGACCGATTTGACTGACCTTAAACATTATGTATTAACATAAGTATAACTAATCGATGGATTTGCATGTTTTAACTTTCATTTACGCCGAAATTTAGTTTTACGACGGAATCAAAGAATCGACAGGCGTTTTGTAAGAGAGCAGTGTAGTTTATCTGAATTGATTTTAGAAATATGTAGTAGTATCTTGGGAATATTAAGCAGGAATAGTTCAAACCAAATTATTTATTCCAGGAAAAGTCTTCGTAAATTGCATGCACATAATCTGTACTCGGATTGTTTCATAATAACATGATCATTTTCGATTCAATTTCTAGATACCCCGTCGTAGAATGGACGAAATTAATTTAGACCCATCTGAAAATTGGTTGTACACTTCTATGACGCTTTACAAATTGTACCAAATTTTGCATTTATATAAAATTTTAATATTTTATGAAGTTAAAAAGGATTACATCTACTTAATTTCTTTACATTTTAATTTTTATTGTAATTATATTCCTCAATATAGTACCATTCGGATACGTAACTGTGAACACTTAAATAAAAACACGTTACGTAGAAAAAGCCCGTGTGACAAGAAATAGGTAAATCAATCTATGTCTCAATGAAGGAAACTGAATTAAACTTGTAATAGTATTTCCTCGCAAGATGAATGGAGCGTCCATTAAGGCTTCATTCACATTCGCTGCTAAAGTTTTTATCTTCCCTCATTATCGTGTAATGAGGTTTGCATAATCTCAAGGTGTGACGTCACTGTTTACTCTTCGTTTACTTGTTGCTACATCGTGGCGCAGTAAACGGATAATTGAATCGATATTTTTTCGGATTTATTTCTCACTGGCTGGCTGGCACAGTATGAAAGAAAAAATATACGTAATAAAAGTAATATAAATAAAATTTTAGAGCGTTGCTGCAGCTAGTCTTGTCTGTCACATTAAATATTTATGGGGAACTGGGTTTCAAAAAACTCATAGTAGATTTACAGCTTTGTAGTCACGTTTTATTAAGTTACCGAGTTTCCCGTTTACCCTGTCTGTATATTTTTTACTCTTTTCTCTCTTTCTATTCTAAAAACTACCTTTATTCTCCATTCTAAAGAAAGGTAACTACGAAACCCCAAATTTTGGATTTTCACGCAAAGCGATGACCATTGTTTATCAACTTACCCATTTCTTCGCTTACTACACTTATCCAAAAACCACTAAAGTCAACATTACCCACAGTACATAAAAATTGCTTCAATCATTCACACTGTCATTACAAACCCATATCCGCTGGATAGGACATATTCCTAGAATCCATCCATCCGAGACGTGGTTTAAAATTAATCTATCCGTGATTATAAGTTGGTTGATCTCAGCCGATATGTGGTAAAAACGCTTTGGTTTATTTATGAATGGCGCGAACCGGTCGTGGTGGCGTGTTGTTACGTCATCCCTTACGATATGACGCTTGTACGCATTGTTTGTTTCGATAAGGCTAGATACGTTTTTAGGCTTTGATTTGTGTTTATTGTTTAATTAATTTTTAATGTAAGATATTGCTTTATTGATGTTTTTGAATAAAATAACTGGCTGTTTTTTATGAGGATTCATAAAAGAATACAAAAGAAAGTCTTAGACGTTTCCCGTTCCTCTGATTGATTTATTTTACTAACGCAAAATAAATATATAAATTACTTTTAACATCGTAGATCTACTATCTATTCTTTTATTTATTTAATTACTAAAGAAGATAAATTGATAATATAATTCCAATCTTGCATTTTGTGCAAGTTGAAAAATTCCTTCGAAGTTGCTATCGTTTTAGAACAAGTAAATAACTCCACAATTATTGACAATAGGTAAACATTTTTCCTCATTGATTACCGAGAAATGCGTTAAAGAAAGTACTTTTAACAGGAAAACTTGGAGTAAATATTATTGTTTATTTTTAAAGATTTCAAATACAAAGTGTATTCAAATCAAATTAAAAATGTATCTATTTTGGACAATATGTATAAGGTCCTTCTAAATTTTAATATTTTCGAAAAAATATTTAGCTGTAGTTGTAAAATGAGACGAAATAATAGTGATACGAATTAACGAAGTTTTCTATCAAACAAGTTATACAAAAGCCCACAAACACCACAAAGAATAGCCAGAAAGCCAGATACAGCCACAAAGAAATTTAACATAAAGACACCCAACAATTTCATGAAAAACATCAATAGAACATACAACATGATCAAAGCCAAATACGGTGCTAATAAGACGTACGGCAATGGAAATGCTCTCTAACAGGCTTGCGGATCACGTCTCGTTTCTTGCGATGCTGCGAAGCCGATCCGGCTTCTCGGAACTGGCGGCTTGCAATGGCTTTTTGCCTGCGCCGGTGCCTGCAACGCGTGGCGAATTTAAACTTGTTTGCTTATCGCTGGTAATTAGTGTTTTGTACCTTTTTTAAAGGAAATAACTCAACACTGAGATACAAGTCTTGTGTCTTAGATATAAGAAAGTAAGAGAGGCTTTTCCGTATCAAAGACACCGAGACCCGAAACACATATATGTGGGCCACATAAAAAATTCCACGTGCAGGGATCGAACCTGAGGACTCTTGTTTCATAGCCGGTGGCTAACTAATAGCGCCACGGAGGCTGTAATAGTAGCTATAAGGCATGTGGTATAAAGTAAGCTCAACGCTTGTTGTAAGAATTGCCTTGCGTATTGATTCGGAAATGCAGGTACAGATGTATATGTAAAAAGTGGTAAGTAGGTACTACCATAAAAGAAAAAAAAACTATAAAAAAATAATAGACTCCATCAAACATAATTTATAAATCGGCGCTAAGGTGGAATTCCTGCCACGAACAAGATAATCGTGCCATCATTTTAGACTATAAATAAAACGCAATATTTATAGCTGTTTGGTTAATCTAAATTAACTCATGAATCTGAATGAAGGGCAACGAAGAGATATCGTCTCTGTATTAAATTATCATATACGTTTAAAATACCATTTGTTTGTTAATGAGAGCAGATTATGAGATAAATGGCCGCTTTGCATCTAGCCAGCGGAATATATTTTATAAAGGAATATTTTAAGAGCCTGGTATTATCCAACGGCTTAGTTTACAAGCCAAACGCTTACTCATAATAATTAATATCAAAGCTAGGATTACAATTTAGAATATTTTGTGAGTGTATTTGAAAAGCTGAGCTTAAAGTAAAATAGACGATTTAAAATGATACACGATGGTAAATATTGGAGTAGGTGTATGATAAAATTAGATACAAAAAGTTTCTTAATTAAAATAGGTTAGAACGATGTATTCTAAGCAGTTTACCTGTTTGTTGAAGCTTTGTCGATTCATGAAGACAGTCTAAAATATACGAATAGTAGGCACTCGGATAATCTATTTACCTTTTCAAAATCTTCTTCGTTCTTAGACACAAGAAGTCGACTACTGAACGAAGGTATTCCCTAAGGACTTTCAACGCCACATGTTGAATTTATTTTGATATTTCGTTTTCGAGTACTTTAAACGACTTGTTTTTTCAAAAAGTAATCTAATTTATTTATAAAAAATCAGACTGCAATCAGTAAAATCTGTTATATTATAGATATTATTAAAATACGAACGACCGAATCTTTTCTAGCAAAAAAGTAGTATGATAAACTAGTCTCGCACAACCATAAAAAGCCGACTATATTATTTTACCGTCATTTAATTAAAATTTAAAACTATCCAATTCATTCGCTCGTAAAACTAGTAATCAACCGTGTTTATATGAATTTAACTCATCAATTCTGTGCCATATCCTTCTCTAATGGTAACTCAGTTAATATTATGATTATACACGCAGTGATTGGCAGTTATTTAAATGCTGATTAAATCTGTGAAATTACTTTATTATAATAAAAGCCGTATCGTGTGATTTTAATTATATATTTTTTGTACATCATTATATTCATACATCTTTTTTTAAATTCGTGCTTTAGTGTTGGCGCACACTTATGGCAGTTTTATTTTAAAGTATATTTTTTTTTGTTTGGGATTGAAAAATATATCTCAACTCAAGCATTGTTCTCAAACAGACTCATTTTCTATGCATATTGCAGAAAAAATCATTGATCGTCTGCAAGCTTAACTTGCAAGCTGAAAGATCTTTTAGTATAATTCAAAACCTCACATAACCATATTCCGATCTAGTAACCGAACCCTGGACCACACAATTCCCAGTCCATTGCGTAACCATAAAACCATAGTAGCATCTCATTCAGGCAGATAAATTATCGTTCGCCGCGCCAGCACCTTCCATTCAACATTGACATTGCAATTTTGCATGCGGTGTCTTTTTGAGGAGTTATTGCCCGGTGCCAGGGGAGACTTATGGTTATTTTCTCTCAAGTAAATAATGCTCAATATTGCTTTATGGGAGGTCAGGTTATGAGGCCATTGGTTTGTATGTGCTTCATAAAATGGCGTGTGTTGTGTCAAGGCGATGTTTTGTGAAGACTTTAGGCGAGCACCAGTATGCTGCGAAGTGCGAGGTTGCTAAACAATTTTGTTATGAGTTGGTGTATTAAATTCATTTATCCATCTTGAAAATCCATTTTTATAACTATATTTCTTATTTGATGGATAACGCTTATGCATAAAATAACAGGAAGTTTTCCACGTTGTCAAACAATTTATTAATATTAAGTGATCTTTGAGATCAAAATAAAATAAGTATTATTATGAAATAAACTATAAATTATGTTTATTTTTAACATAAACCAAAAAGTTATATGATCTTTAAGATATTAAAACTGTCAACGAAAAAATCGTTTTATCGAAATTTCAGTCGGTAATTTGTATCATAATAAGCGTAGGCATTAATTGTATATTAAATCTCGATAACAAGGAAATTGTTCGCGTTTATGGTCACCGCGCGGCGTCCACCATCCGCGGCTAATGTGATAGCATCTTTATTAACATTAATAACGGACCGTTTACACACGTTTTGACACTTTCCAAATTACGGCTGTTGCGCACCGACGACTTTCTGTCGAATACTCTTTCGCTGGTAAATTTGATCGACAGCTTACATGGGATATGAGACTGGTTTGTGCGTGAAAAATTAATTTCGCTGTTTCGTTGCACTTAAATGTGTCGGTAATGTCAATCTTTTAAGTGATAAGTGAAATTGAGTGTACATAAAATGATTTTACTGTATGTTCCATTTTTTTTATTTCCAAGTTAAGACCTCTGAACAGTGTCTAAAAAAACTATATGTGCTAGTTTATAAAGCCTCTCTTTTCACAATCAATGGTTCTTAAGCTGTTACTTCGTATCGAACCAAAAGTATCGCTTGTTCGTAATATTAGTTAGTAACATTAGTTCTGTTAAAATACAGAATCATCGGCAAGCTGACATATTTCCTTCTTTTATAAGTGTTAAAAACGAACCGGAAAAAGCAATTGGGACGGCCAACATAATTATGTCGATCGCTGAAAGGTGCAACAGCTCACAGCAATGAACATAATATGGTTTTGACATGCGAGGTAATAATTGCCAAATATACAGTAGTCACTTAAAATAAGCGTTTTGTGTAATCATATCACGTTTTTTAATCATGTAAGTATATGAAATTTTAAAGAGATGGTGGATAAATTACGACTCATAACTAAATAAGTATATATTGTTGTTTAATCGTTGCATATCACATATTCAAGGAAATTAAACGAGTATGTTTAAAAATGTTGCCAGTGTGCGTCAGGCCTTAGTCAATAAACTGCGATTCAACTTTTCGTTTATGTCTCAATGTCCATATGAATTAAGATTAAAGTGGCGTGCGACATATAAACGGGTTCCATGATACGATACAATAATGTTTGAGCCGTAAAATTCGGGAGAAACGAGTGAATTGGCTATTTCGAAAATTAAATTTCCGTTGGTAATCACATCGGGTGCCGTGGGTGTAAGTGTTGAAATAAATTAAGTGGGTACAGATAAGAATGTAGTCAAATAAAATGTATGTTATTACGGTATGCAACTATCGAATTGTCGTTTAAAGTATATCTCTAACTAAAGTGGGAGTGGACCGGTAATAATTAATAATAATTTAAAAATATAATTATGTTTTTAACACTTATTTTGAATAAAAATTAACCGTCAGATACTACAAGTTTTTTGTACATTGCCTTAGAAGTCCTGAAGAAATATTCCTTAAAAAATAATTGTAAAACCCAGAAACACAGCGAAAAATATTACCAATAATAGACTGAAATCACGGATTTTTTTACCCGCCCAGCATTCGATGTAAATAACCGTGCGGGCAAACCGTAATGAGGTCAGTCAGGTTGTCCTTATCTCATCGATTGAGAGCAGATATCGGTTATCTCGCGGTTATCTATCTCCGCACTGCAATCAACGACTACTCGCTGATAGCCCGCATTGAGACGTTGAACTTATACAAGGCGTTACTGGGCATATCGAGCAGGAAGTAGATGCTAATGCCAGTAACTCCGAATGATTGATACTCATGGTTAGAGCGACTTTTTTTGGAGAATAGGAATAAGCAACTGTTGCGACTGATATAATTATCATTGCGACGCAAGAACACCAATGACCAATCGTAGGCGGGCAACCGACTTTGGAGAAAAAAAATATATATATAAAGAAGCATAAGGATTATAGGGACTCCAACTATCGCACTAACATAAGTATAATAAATGGTAAAGATTATCTTATCCCAACGAAGGATCGAGACAGAAAAATAAGATTTTATCGATTTTATAGAAGAAGACTACCAATTAGATTGAATATAAAAGGAATATTAAGAATTTTGGTAAACAATAATATGTAACATAAATAACTATAGAATTTACATGCATGATCACTAGTTTCTTAAGTTACAATACGGGAGAATGTTAAATACAAATATGCCTAAAAGTAAAATCACATACCAATGCAATTATTCTCAAAGACATGTTTACACTAAGAGAAATTGATTTAAATTCTTTACCAGCTGTAGTCACGAAATTATCTGTGCATAATTAAATTTGCTGCATAATCGATTCTCCATTTCTTCAAATTTCAATATTCTTGTGGGAAAATGACAAGGTACTTTAACAAACAATTGTCTCATTAGAACCGAGTTCTATTTATAATTTTCAATTATGTAGACTAGTAAAAGGAACAAAAGTGTCTAGCTCTGTTTCCATATGGGTTGATCACAAAAGCCATCACACGTAATGAACTGCTCGGAACTGGCAAGTCCCGGCGATGCTTCAATAAAGCAATCAACTCTACGCGTCTGGGAAAGTGGTTTCTAAACTTTAAAGGCAACCTCTGATACTCTTTTTCTTTAAAGAATCTTAAATGATATTGCATCCGCTTTGAACAGAACCAATATTTCGTCCGCTACGATCTTTCATTCGGGAGTTTTTTATCTCAAGCTTTTCTGAAGTGATGTTCGTAGTTTGATTACCGAGCACATTGCAGTGCCAATCAGTATTTAGCCATAAGTTCTTTGCGCAGGATTTCCGTGCATCACCCAAGCAAGCGACATGACCGATCATTATTTATTTTTTAAAACCAGTGACAAAGAATATGCGTCCAACCTTGGCGAGATCAACGGAACCAACTTTAACAACCGCTGTTCTATAGCGGCATTCTAAAAAGAAATTAAAGCAAACATCCTCCATTTCCTCGAAGATAAAAGCGGCCATAAACCGCGCTTGAGATAAGCCAGTGTTAATTTCATAAGAAACTATTAAGCGGTACCTGTGATATGAGCTATTGTGACCTTTATAATTTTTAATGGCTTAAGCCGATCTGGCTTGTCGTCATGTTTAATTGGCTTATTTACATTTGTGGCTTGTGCGGACGGATCTCCGTCTCGTGTTGTGGCATCATTAAAATTTTCACTTTCTGCTATCGGGGTTGTTAATTTAATCTCAGAACAGGTATGATTATTATATTCGCCCTTGAAGTTTCCGTAGATTATCGAATTGAAAGTGGCTTTCATATCTTATGGATTAACACGTTGGAAATGCATTTTGAATCTGCTTTATAAGAGCTCTGCAGCCATGAACTTGAATTAACAAACATTGTAGCAGTTGTAAGTGTCTTGGTAAAATGGTCACGTGCAGATTCCATGCGTCAACAAACGTCGGTTGAAATCCAATATGAGCATCAAGGGCGATTAGTGGTAATTATATGATTCCGCGTTTAGAAAAGCACATCGCATATCGATTTCGTTTGTTATATGGCAGAGTCGCATCAATATTCCTGAATCTAACCTGGAAATTCTGAGTGAAAAATCTGCTATATTTTTTCTGGTTCGTATTTTCTTGAGTGCAACGTCGTCCATCAATTTTATTTATGTCTAAAAGGATCTCATTAACTTTATGAAGAATGTTTTGGAACATTACGATTTTAATTGGATCAATTACTCCATTGATTTAATGTTCTGAATCTCTCGACTATCAACCAAATTAACCGTATCAAATACACCAGTATTTAAATGGAAATCACCAACTTACCAAATAAGCCAACATTAAACACTAAAAAAATAACAAGACCAGTTCTATCACATAATATTTTACATTGAATAAGACACATGTAGTAAATTACTTTCGGCTCCCGTATAAGGCGGTGACACACTAAAGAGGCTGGACGGCTGTGTAATAACTTGGGTGGAGATTGGAGTGTGTAGCCTGGCCTTTATAATTCTCGTATATTAAATTATTATATAACACCCACCCAAACACCCAACAGTCATATACCATTGGGGACATAGTTTGTTTGTTGATTGATAGGTTTTCAGAATTTTTTGTGTACAAAAAAACTATCCTGAAAAATATAAAATAGCATATCCTATTGGTAAATTGATCGCTTATTTCTCCCTGTTAAGTGGATAAAAAATAAAGAATATTTTTTATTCTAAATTGTAAAACTCTTTTGTCAACTATTCAAAAAAGCTTATTGTTCTTTTAGAATTACGCGAATGTTTGTTCACTTTGAAATAAAACTATTTGTAACGAATTTTAATTGGTTTAATGTTTGTTTTTTTTTTTTTTACTTCACACCGACGAGTTTTAATTCAATAAAAAACCTTGTTCTACTTCTTAATTCTGATACCCAGCAAAAAATATGTACTTTACTGGAATCAAGATTGTGCCCATCTTTTGGCTGTAGATATCAATAAAAATATTACGAGCATATTCACGTTCCGCGCTTAGTTTAGCTAAATGTCATTGACATGAATATCTTAGAAATTATCCTTATTGAATACATACGCTCGCGGCTTGCTATTCATTAACCTGAGACATGTTTATTAAATTTTGAGCATGTATTTGCTTGCTTATTTGTAAAACTAACTATTATTAATAAATATTTTAAACTGTTATTTTCTTTTAAGATATGTTTTAATTGTAATGGATTTTTGAAACACTTTAATGAGACTAATGTCCAGTATGGGATAAGTTTACCCTCAATCACTCTACAGAACAAGTTGCAAATCTACCCACCCCTTGTTTATCATTGGTTAATTTATTTTTCAATCATTTGAACTGCTAACAATGCTATTGCTAACTGCTAACTATGCTATTGTCCATTGCTGGAGATAGGCCTCCATCAAATTGCTTCATTTCACCGTCTAGTGTCTTCGGCTTGTCGCAGTAATCCCCGACAATAGGCACGTTCTCACGATACAATCCTTAAGAAACACTACCCGTTTCAAGCAGCATGAACTGATCAATATTTATAGGCCCATACATTTTAATTAACACCTGCGCAACCGACTCCCGTGGTGACCCGTTATTTAATTGTCAAATTTACAAAGACCTTCGTAACCCTATCGTCAGTACTACATAGGGGTCAACCTAAATTTGACGCTGTTTAAAGGCTTATTATTTTGTATAATAAAGTGTTTTGGCGCCATTTGGTCAGTATAGGCAACCTCCCCCCGCTGCGATCGATAAAGTCCACATATCTAATATTAATTGACAGTTATTGAGATTTTTACGTGCGTGATTTTTTTTCGACGATTTTGAGTCGGTTGTAGTATATCAGTGTTCTTAATATAGGCTTATTGTTGTGGGATAAATGTAAATGTGTGATATAAATTTTGTTTGTATTATAACTTACGTGATTTGTATCGACGTTTGATTTGACTGCTTTTGTGGACCAAATTATTGGACTTATTGGAGACATCATTTGGTTTTCAAGGGTCCAATTATATTGTTTTATTATTCTCACGATTTATAAAGTTTATATATTCACGTCAGTATTGTTAAATTGGAAAGTAGAGTTACATTAAGTGATTATAATAAATAAAAAATAACGACTACGTCACATCATAATTACACCCATAGATGTAGTATAGAACATAGATCGGCAATGTGTCATTTTCAGCGCGACCAAAACTGATTTACGATTGTGTGCGTGAAGTTTACATGTGTGCTTGACATATAGTGGTGTACCATGCACTTTCGATAGTATCATATCGATATCGATATAGCTGTCGGCCTGTAGTTGTGAAATAAAATGTTATAGATATATGCGCCATTTTATTATATATTAACAGAAACTTATTGATGTGTTTATTTCACAAATGTGTCACAAATAAATAAAGATAAATTGTCATATTATTTGGAAAACATTTTGTTTGAGATATTTTGTATGAGTCTTTAGTACACCCATCTAATTAAATTGAGAACAAAAAACACTTTTATAAAATAAAACTATAATTTACAAAGTTTTAGCGTTTTCGGTTTATTTTTTTAATTTCCCGTCGCGAAGTTTCGATTACTTTACAGCTTTCGTAGTCGTAGGGTGGACTCAGTCTGCAACAAAATCCATGATTATTAGTTTTTTTCAATGAGTAAAATTCGCGTAAGTATATTTATAATAATAATAATAACAATTCTTTATTCAAGTAACAAATGACTCATTTTTGGGGTTAGTATCAGTACATGAAAAATAAGTATGTTAGTTATAATACAGAGGTTTTTTTTTTTTTTTTCTTACATTCCCAATATAATAAATTATATCCATACCACGAGTCACCGACGTCCCATACCATGAGATATAGTGCAGCAGTGGCTCATGTAAAGACAATCAAATCTGTCCGAGATCATTTTCAGAATGCTGTTGGAACTGCTCCTAATCCTGTTTACTAGAGACGCGCACCTTTTGCGCATAGTGGTATAAAAACAATCCACTCTAGCCTCGGCAAACATAGTTGATGCGCTACAAAACCGTGGCAGGCCCAACAGCATTCTGAACGCATTATTGTACTGGACTCGAAGGGCATTGTAAGATTTTTGAGTATATCTGGCCCATAAGCTACACGTGTAGAAAGAGCTGCAATAAGCTCTAAAAAGTGTAAGCTTTACGTCTTTTGAACATCGTGCAAACCTACGAGCCAGCATGTTCGCTCTTACCGACAACGCCCTACGCTCCCTCTCCAGATCATCATCATCCTTGAGTGCGGGGGTCAACACATGCCCTAAATATTTAAAACTTTGAACTCGTTTTAACGGCGTTCCACAAAGATACACGGGCGGCATAGTTCTCGGTGCGTGACCAATGGACTCAAAGACCATGATCACACTTTTGTTGACATTGTAAACAAGTCCATGTTTTTCAGTATAACTTTCACAAATCGACAAAAGTTTGCGCAGGCCACAGGGCGATGCGCTCAACAACGCCATGTCGTCCGCGTATGAGATATTATTTACACAACAGCCATCAATATGACATCCGACCCTGGCATTGCTCAGCTCACCAATTAACTCATTTATATATAAATTAAAAAGCATAGGTGAAGTCAATCCTCCTTGTCTCACTCCACATTCAAGCCTATAAGAGCGAGACAGCGCCCCGGCCCATCGTACGTTATTGACCTGGCCCCGGTACCAATATTTTAAGATGTTAATAATCGAGATAGGTAATTTAGATTTTTGTAATTTTTTCCATAAAATATCATACGAGACCAAGTCAAAAGCTTTAGTAAGGTCGAGGAAACAGCAATAGAGCGAAGTACTACGCTTTGTGTAATAATTGACAGCATGCTTAAGACACAGAATAGCGCTCTCTGTAGATAGTCCAGGACGGAAACCAAATTGATTTTCATGTATTGTAATGTATTTGTTTAATTGAGCATTAAGCATGCCGTCAAATATCTTCGCTATGACCGTGGCTAAAGAAATAGGTCGATAATTGTTCGTATCAGAACAGTTACCTGTTTTATTCTTTACAACAGGCACTACTATGGTACGTAACATGTCTCCGGGTATATAACTATGATTAATACAAAAAGTAAACAAAAGGAATAAAACTCTTGGTAAGTGCGGGCCCGCAAATTGAAGATGCTCAATGCTGAGACCGTCATGACCCGGGGATTTACCTCTGGTCATAGATTTTATAAGAAGGTCAATCTCTTTAGCTTTGAAACTGATGCCCGGAATCTTGCCGGACTCAACACTAAGCGTCCCTATTGAGGTCCCTAACGTAGACTTAACATAAAATTTTTCCATAAATAGGTTAGCTATTTCCTTCGGCTCTGACACACCACCAACGCTCACGGGCAGTCCAGGTTTATTATTTAGTTTGTTTGTTTGTTTCCAAAAACCACGAAAGTCTTTTTTCGAATGATGTGAAGCTAATATATCCATTTTTATTTGTGATTCGTTATCTTGACACCATTTCAGCCGCGATTTAAAAATTATTTATACTAGAGTTAAAAAAATATGCTTATTTAAGTCAATTAATTGACTTGTAACACATTTCGAAGTGTTGGACGCCTGCTAGGCCGCGTTGGAGGTGTACGGAGGAGCTTGTAGGAAGTCGTTGGATGCAGGCAGCTTACAACAAACTGATGTAGACATTCTTGTGGAAGGCCTATGTTCATTAGTCGCATTCCTGTGACTGAAGAAAGAGACAGTTTAATAAACTACAAAGGTTTTCTCGATCTCGTCACCTAAACTAATGTTTTCCTATGAGAATTATAAATTTTAAACCTATACCTAATGTTATGATAAATGAATAATATTGCTTCAAGGTTTGGATGATGATATTGTGCATAGAAGTATCGCATATTTTATAATAATATCGAATATGTTCTTGTTTTACTATTATAAATTGACAGCCTCTTGGCAATGATTGAAACAGGTTCTTAATTCATAAATCACACACATGAAGTGTTATAATAAATATTTCACAAATATAAAAAAATGAGAAAAAGTAAAGTAATAAGTAATATTGTAGAATGAATACTATAATAATGGCCGGGGAAATATGGCCGAGATAACGCCAGGTAGAAGAAGGAGAAAAATGCACACTATCACAACATACTATAGCCCCATAAAAATGTAGGGAAACATGTGGTGTCATCGACTATTTTATCGACAACCTTTTATTGATCGAACCTGTCAGTCAATCCCTAGCTACTTTAGGTTGAAATTATTGTAAATTCACGTATTTGATATTATTTTTTATACGCAATGGATGCTTTCAGCGTATTAATACAATGAAATACTATATTCTTTTCTACCGATATGTATACACGGATTTCCATTTAATTCTATAATATCGTCACAAAAAAGTATTGTGCAAAAGTGGCCGGTACCTGTGAAAACTGTAATTATTTCGGATTTTTACGCCTGCATGAACCACACCTTGGCACTACACAATGCACTATAATAAACTACGTTTAATAAATATAACCAAGTACTGTAAAATTAAATAAATTATGAAAATAAGCGAATTTTGTTGCTCGCTTAGTTTGACATATTTTGACTCTGGGTCACTGCTGGCTACTTCTGTGTAAACGAATGGTCGCATCATGCATCTCGCTTTAACATATGAGTTAAATTATTCTATCTCTTTCACATTGCCGATCTATGTTTTATACTAAATCTATGATTACACCCGACTGTTAAACATAGTTCCGATTCCACGAAAGGATAGGCTTTTTCAAGACGCCTGATGGTGACTTCAGTGCACCGCATCACACCCTTCGATCAACAGTCCTAGACTTAGTCCGAAATGGCGAGTTTTGTACCCTGCAATCCGATCTACGCCAAAATATGACCTAAGCATTTTTCATCGAAATTTCGGTTGTAGCATGTCAATTGTAGGCTGATAAGTTATAGTATAGTCATACGAAATGTGTTTAAAACTGCACAGTATCATCTGCGAACCGCAATAGATGTCGGACCGGTCGATGCGTTAGCAAGTAAAAAAGGATTGGAACCAGTTCGCGACCGCTCGCCCACGCAGTTCGTTCTCACTCGTGCATTTATATTGTATGCTATTATTTATTTCTATTATATTGCTTGTTAGTTTTAAAAGATGGAAGGAATATTTCGGGACTTACAGCGGATCCTGATACAAGTAAATTGAAGTAAATTTTGAATGTAAATGTTGAATTTTATTTAGATAATTTTATGTACTGTAAATGAACGCCGTTTGATTTGTTCAGAATGCTCGTAAATCCACTGATTCACTATCGAGAAACATTAAATGTGATTTCGGTATCATTTTTCAAAATATATTTTTGTTTCGTAGTCATCACACATTACTTCACCACTAAAACTGCTAACAATTTTATCTCAATGATTCAAATTGTGTGCCAAAACATACTTAAATGATTTCCTTCCTCATCCACCGTTATGAAAGTTAATATTTTAAACAAAACACATACATCAGCGGCGAAACATAAAACATACGGGCGTCCATTAAACGAGCAAGCAGATCGAGATAGCCGTAACTAACACGAAGAATTGCAAAATATATTGTGGAATTCAATGATTACGCCTAATTGTGGGTTTAAAAACTACGTTTGCGATTATCGCGCATGATTTGTGTTCGCGTATGCGTAATTTACGCAAATAAGGAGTACTTATCATACAGAAGCCGTAAGTGGCTGGACAGGTGATCCTAAAGATATTGCGGTAACATAAAGCTGAGTTCCGACTATGTCCATAATTCGAAAGGAGGACAATAAAATTGGGGAGGCCTATGTTCAACAGCGGTGTTCCTATGACTGAGGAGAAGAAGAAGAAAAAAATATAATAAATACACCCAACAGTCACATACATAGTCCTGATCCCACCCTAAGATCGAGTCTTGTGTCGTGGGTATCATAAATTATGAGAGACTTTTCGGTCTCACGAACACATGTGGATACGAAATTTTTGTCTCGGTGCGAGGATCGAACTCGCGGTCTTACGTTTCACCCCCGGCGTATAACCAACTGCGCCACGGAGGCTGTCAAATAAAACTGTAGAATTAAATTCGGTAGAAAATTCTCGATATGAAATCACTTGAGGTAACAACTTAAGTAATATTCGTCACAAAATACGACACGGTAGGCCGTCGTGTTGAGACTACAATATAGTTCTATACGTATAAAAATTGGTATCACTTCCCATAGGACACTGGAAAACATTTTCAGTCTAAATAAACCATTCTATATTAAGGCGAAAGCGACCCAAAGTGAAAACATGTCCTATGATGGGGTATCGGAACCTCAACTTCCCAAAATTCCTTGTAATGCATGCTTGAGTTTGAGAGTGACATTCCAAGGGTTCTATCCTTGCGGAAGTCTCTATGCATGAGATACACAATCTTTCATAATTAAGACATTCAAGTCTTTTATTTTTCAAGTCTCCATTTTCTTAGTCCTCATTGACACAATATTATTTTTATCCAGTATAATTAACTTGTAATTTGCCTAGCGGTTGTCCATATAAAACACAAACAAATAAAACTACCTTAACAATTTAATTCCAGCTAGTACATGTACAAATGATATGTGCAACCGTACAGAGCCGGCCGATAATGACCCCCCGTCGCGCCGGGAGTTATGGGCCCCGGCGCGTGTACTGTTGAATTGATGGAATATCCGAGAACATAAGGACTTGGGTACCGTGAGAAAATCGCTTTAAGTTATACAGGGTTTTAAAGATGTCTGGAGTGAATAAAATTAATATAATTATAAGTTGGTTACGGGCTATATTTTACTGATAATGGAATGTTGGTGGCAAAAACCTTTGAAATACAAGATTATGATGCATGAGAATTTCTATAATAGCTTGAAATATATACGTGCATTGGCACTGTCGCCCTATTGCTTATTCCTTAGTATTTATATCAAAATTGATACCAAAATGTATGTATAGTTAGCTCTCGTTAAGTATAAACATATGCGCAATTTCTACACACAACACATTGGTAAATATTACTAAAATCGTTTATGTTTAGCATATGAGTTCTGCGAGCTACTGGTAAGGAATGTTATGCGTTTGGTTATGTGTTATTATAACCATGTGAACACAGGCGCCGTGACTATGCCTTTGTAAAGCCGTGGACACAATGACGCGGCGATGGCGGGACGTTTGTGCGTAATGGTCTTTTATTGTATTGTGTGGTGTGGCAGCTGTCCTTAAGCCGCGCTGGGTATGGATGCATTGATATTTTCACAATAGATAAGCAGTAATAAACTAGTGAGGTGAATTAAGACCTGAGCTGTCTCAATTTTTTGCTTAGAAGGTAGTGAATGATTGTGGGCTGACACATTACAAACAAGTTACTATTTCCATAGAAAACATTCGAATAGAATATAAACGTAGTTAGGAGTGTATGCCAGGCTAATTTAAGTAAAACTACATGAATAAGTCCATGCTGAATAAGAAGATAAGAGAGAGTTCGTAAAGAATGGAGAGTCCATGTTGTGCGAAGTAACTAACTAGTAAAGGCGAAATAAATAATAACCAATGTTTCAATCCGACTTAAAAATTAGATTGAGTATTTATATCAAGGTAAAAAAATAATAATACTAGGAATGCAATAGTATTTTCCTTACATTACATACAGTATAGCCTTATTGCCTAGTTGTCGCATAATACACAGCTACCTTGTAATGACCAACGCTAACACCCGCCGCGTTTAATCGCACAACTGTGAACGTATCCCAACACTAGAACCCAATAAAACAAATGCAATAAAGCCCTAAGTGGGCAATACACACGAGGCAGCCACGATAGCTCCCGCTCTGTCGAGTTGTTGCAATATCTATTAAGGATAATTTGCATGCGCGTCTATCAGGCCCTGCTGCGTAATATATTAACGTACGGGTTTCCCGGCTTTTCGTAACGTATTTGTGAGCTCAGGTACCCCTAATAAAGGATAGTTTATTGGCTAAAAGGATTGGTAGTCAGTCTGTAAAAGTTTTGGCTGGTGTTTTTAAATTTCGAACATGTTTTCGGAAATATGTCAACTTCGTGTTTTATCGCTTCCGCTGTTAAAATGTTTCAATAGTTTCGGCCAATTTAATTTTCTCCGAAAGGATAAATCAATCGGAATTATTTCTATTTACTAGTATTTCATTCACCCCTAATGCATATGCAATACGGATGCACAAATATCAAGTAAATTTCGAAAAAAATATAATATCAAGAGTTAACTTAATCAGGCTGGATTAAGTTAATAAAATACATTCAAACAAACATAATTGAATACATAAAAAGCTTGCAAAGGCGTTTGACACTATCTCTACGGCTCAACACTGCGTAGGTTCAGTGTTCCCACTTCGCAGAGTGAAATCTGCGTTTATTTAAAATTTTATTACCGTATTATCGGGTGGCGAGATAAAAACGTTGTTAAACTACCGACGCGGGCTGCCAAACTGTGCGCCGCGGCATAATTCGCCTGTCTACCTCCATAATGCATAGGGCTGCGGTATTATGAAAATGGATTCGATTATCGCCTCATTTTGCCGGAGTGATGTCTGGAAAGTGGGTTCATATTGCTTTATTTAGTTTTTACAATAGTTTATTTTTAAATTTTTATTAATTGGGTAATAGATAATTAGTTTCATTTCATTCTTTTATCCTTTATGTTGTGTCACACGATTGTGATAAAAATAAATCAAACATAACGTATTATTATATTGTATTAATATTGGACACTGTGTATTAAATTGAAGAGGATGTGTGAGTTAAAAGATTTACTGCATTTTAGTACTGATTACATATCAGTATAAACGAAAATATAATACAAAATATCTGAAAGTAAATAAGCATATAAAAACATAAATATACAATTTTTCCAAACTTAAATAAACTATACTGAAAAAAATTGTTTCCTAAGCAAAGTTTCTGGCAAAAAAATAAACGTTTAAAATAAGTTTTTTTTTATTATAACCATATCTATTTAAACGCGGTAGACCAAAGATGCCGTAAAAAGATGAGTTGGATGCTTTCGAGGCAAAATGGCAAGAGCTCGCCGTGGACACGTAGAGTAACAAAGGGGAGGCCTTTGCCCAGCAGTGGGACACATTACAGGCTACTGCAAAAAGTAGTTAAGATCTTGATATGTTTATCAACACAACAACATGTATGTATACAGCCCTGGCTCATCTCGTCGACTGCTCGATTATGCAAATGCGTCGTATATCGGATGCACTAACCGGCCATATGGCATACGCGTTATCCCGCTAATGGCTTATTATGTTCGCGTAATAGCTTATTGTGACGTTCTGTCAGCGTATATAACACGCGAAATTACGCTGTCTTTGGAAATATTCGGCATGAGGATTAAAGACAGTGGACGGAGTGATGCAAATGGATGCTAAAATACGTCATTAGGAAAATTACCGTTGATTGAGACGTAGATGTAAATAGCATAAAGTTTAGTAGTAACTGGATACAGATGATGGCGTTTTTTTTTTTTTTTTTTTTGTTTTTTTTTTTTTTTTTTATTGCTATGAATGGCGAGACGAGCATGCCGTTCGCCTGATGGTAAGCGATACGACCGCTCATGAACAGTGGCAAAACCAAACACCTTGAATTACAAAGCAATACTTGGCATTCCACTGCGCTCGCCACCCTGAGACATAAGATGTTAAGTCTCAATATGTCCAGTAGTTACTCTGGCTACAATGCCCTTCAACCCGAAACACAACAGTGCGTTAACACTGCTGTTTGATGGGAGAAATAGACACTGCGGTGGTACCCACCCAGATGGCCTCTCACATATGAGAGACCTACCACCAGTAAAGTTTTTAAATGCACATCCCGATTTTAGATATAGACTTGCACTGAGCATACAAAAGAGTTTGAGCCGTTTAGGTGAAGTCTAGTTGAAGGATTTTACTTACTAGATGCGTTAAGGTAACACCATCATGCAAGGGTGAATGGGTGTCGAACGTAAGGTCCTAAATTTGATGTGTTACCCCAACACATTACACATCTTGACTAACTTAAATATTCCTTTATAATAAACATAAACCCTATCGCAACAATATTTTTCAAAAACAAAATGCAAATCGCACACGTAAGTAAGTTTGCATGTTCTGATATGAAGCGAAATAATGAAGAGAGCAAGAAAATTGCAAATAAGTAGGGCGCGCACAAACGGGTGTAATCAAGTGCCGCATTACAGTATCTTGTTCTCCCAACACCTCGAGAAGTCTTAACATTAGGGCCATAGATAATACACTGTATTAGGGCTCTCATATACCCCTTATACAGAGTTTTAGTACTTGAGACTTGATGCCCGTTGGTAAACCCGTTTTGGGGATAAATAAAATAAATATGTGAGTGGTACTGTATGTTTCAGTCATTGGCATAAATAAATGGACAGGGGCCAGGGCGGAAACCGCGTAAAATGTTCCATCCGAATTAGTGCGCGCGAAATTAGTCGTCGCTCGCAACGATTTTGAAAATTCTTGCTTGTATTATGCCAGAATGTTTTCTTTTTTTTATTAACCTGTTATGTCCCACTGCTGGACAAAGGTATCCCTCAACTCCTTCCATCTGTCTCTATTTTCTGTCGTTGCCGTACATACGCTATTGAAATGATCAAGGTCGTCACTTCCTCATGGCCTCTTGCCATCCATGAGCGTCCATTGCGTGACAATTTTCGCTCACTTTTATTAAAAATAAATATTATAATAATTCTTAGACGAAATCTATTATATTAATATTTATTTTAGCACGAAATTATATTTTGAACCTCCTAATGAAATTAATTATTATCGGGTAAATTGTGTGTTTGTTCGGCGGAATTGTGGTTATAAATTACACTTTATTTAAAGTAAAAATTTGAATTCGCCAACGGCGCGCAGTCGCAAGGGACGCGACAAAAATATGATAATCTTCACTACGCGGTATAAAAACGGAAAAAAGCCAAAAGGGCTGATGTTTAAAGGTCTCTCATAACTTATTCATGCTAACTATCACGCTGAGCCTCAACCAGAAACCGCACTTCAAAAGAGTTTCAAAACGTTTACACCAACCTAAAGTTAAGTGTCCACTTGGCCCACAGCTGCCAATGTCAAAACAGCTCAAAAATAAATATTTTTTTGAAGCGTTTGTTTGCGGTTTGCTCGAAGCCGATTTTTGTAGGATTCATATTCATATTCGTGAAACGACGGAAAGTAAAAAAATGTAAAAATTAAACCAAATCCGCAATAAAATCCATAAAGAATAGTTTTATTTCAATTCATATTCGCCTTCAAAGCATCCACCATACACAAGTTGTGTTTCGTATTCAGCCACTATAAATCCTTTTCAAATAGAATAACATTTGTGCCACGCAAGTTGATTATTTAATACTGTAGTAGTACCATAGTCATACTTACATTTCTTCTAGTTCGCTAGTCGATCATCATCATTTAAGTAGGGCAAATCCTCTGCTCATCGTATGCTTACCCCAAAGATTATAACAACACTAATCACACTTAGCAATAGTTCTGGTGATCGCAGCACGTAGTTTCTCGTGCGAATGTCACCGGTAGATGGTGTAGTGGATGTTTAGCTTATTCAAGATTCAATATTATAAGGTGCCCGAGTAAAGTCATTGTTGCTTTATTTATAAGACTGTGATCCGATGACTCCGGGCGCTTTCAATGCAAAGTGTTATTTGTACGCGCCTTCCAATACACTACGGCGGTATTGTGCTTTATACTAGAGCAGTTAAAATGAACTATTATTACTGAAGTTATGTCAATTAGTATTTTATAATATCACAAGCTAGTAGTTTTTGTGTTTTAGAGTAAAAAGATAATTTAGGAATGAGAAAGGAAAATGTCTCTTTTTTTGCACTTCGCTGTACTATAAACACCTACTTTGTACAAAATATTTAAAAAGTTAAATAAATAGATAAAATTATTCAAAATACCCTCGGACATATGTTCCATTATTTCAGTATATCGAGATCGGTATATTTGTAACGTAGTAGACTACGATAAACTAAATTTTATCAGTATTTTATTTAGAACCCTTAAGGGTTCTACAGTTATTCTTTTAGTATGTCTACATATCCAAATAATTTAATAGAGTGTTATTAATAGTTGAGATGGGCATCTCAATGACCACTGTCTGTTTAGCACAATATCCTTATTGTTTCTGACCATCAGTACTGTAATTGCGTTGACCTTATCCGGTTATCCGTGAATTTGCATAACCCGGCCTCACGCATCCCCGGCCACTAGACAGTATATTGTGTTACCCTATTAGGTCAAATTATCCAATAAATTCACGCCACAGGACCGCTTCAAAGAACGCTTTTTATGTGATCTTCAATAATACCTTAAAAGACTAATAGAAACTATGTACGTTTATATCCAACCCTTTGATCAAAATATACTCGATACAGAGTCGGGATAAAAACTACTATATATATGATCCTTTGATTTGGATAAACCGTGTTTTAAACTGAGTGACTTCCTATGGCTTGAGATGATACATAATATATAAGTATGACAGACAAAACATATATAATAAACTCTAGCAAAGTTATACAATAGAATTACTGAAAAATATTACGAAAGAAACATCGTAAATGTAGTAAACATGTATACAGATATCGTCCAATATACCATTAATCGTTGTATATTATAATTTATTGAAAGTATATTACATTATACATCTGCCACGATGTTCTAGAAGTGTATCGCTAGATTTTCAAGGCGAACCAATGCGTGCCGTATTTGGAAGTGAAGCGAATACGTCAAACACATGTCCCCTGGTTTTGCTACTAAACGGTTTATTTAACTTATACATTATACATGATGTTCTATATAGGGAACTTGACTTAAATGTTTTGGGCATTGGTAACACGATGTTCCAAAATCAAAATCAGATATTTGTTCGAATACATGTGTGTTCAAGAATTTTAAGCGCATTTCTCCCCTTTACCTTTATATAAACTGATTTAGGACAATTCTATGCGATACTTGTACGTAAACGCATACTTATGCGGCATTATGGTAGGCAGTCATAAACTAAAAAAAGTGTCGAATATATCAATCAACATTTACCTATTTTACTTTCTCAATAAAATTTATTTTTTAAAATACCATTTTCATTTATAATTGATTTCCAATGAGCACCATAACATTAACAGATTATCACGCTTCGAATATTGATAAATACTCAAAAATTAAAATTCCTATCACAACGCATACTTTTATGAACACATTAAAAGCAAACTATAAAGTATAAACAATAATATGAAAGTACAAAGCGGTGTACGGTCTTCGAAACGCTCGCTACGACGTATGGTAATGAGATTCTATTCTGTTCCAAGTAAGTAAAGTAATTATGCGGACATTGGGCCTGTGATGTGAATGCCGCTAGTCCATGGTCCATACTGAGTACACCTGACGGAGGGTCTGAGAAACTAGGCTCTATTGACTACACCATATTGTAGTGTAAAGGAGAGAAGATAGCGGGGAGTTATAAGCGGAGAGGAAGCGGGTTGATGTGTTTATAATTCGGATAGGAATCTGTTATACCAATGAGTAATTATCAATTTAACTGTGGGGAAAGAAATTGAGAGAGACAAAATTTTGTTATTTATTTCTTCGCACTGCTGGGCAAAAGATTTTCCTTTTTTTGTGTTTTTTAACTGAGATCGAAATTTATTTAACTGAGATTGAAAAGTAAATTGTAAAAGTTAATAGTTGTAGTATCTATTACTTTAAACGTTATTTTGATAACATGTACGCTAAATAAACATTTTCATAAATCTTCCCTTTTATTGTTCGTGGCTTTAAAACAAGTCAGGCTCGGCTTTTCAATTTGCAGTCATTCATTTTGCTGTTTGTCGAGTCAGAAGTGTAACATAAAGTTCAACATATTATTTCATTTAAACAGACAATTGTGCTTTTACTTACAAACATTGTGCTTAAAATAAAGGGACAAAAGTAAACCAAATGAGTGATGGCCTGGTCGGCAGGGTCCGAAGGAACGCGACGGAGACGGACATTTACAATTTGTTACTTTTATATTGACAACCGCGAGAAATTGGTACCAATTACCATTCTTTGTTCAACAAGGCCTGATCGAATCACGAAAAACACAGACTGAATCTAATATGCGATACACTTGCTTAGAACATTGTAACGGGCTTTCCAACATCATGCTCTCCGAACTAACCCAGTATAATTGACTAAACCCTACAAGTTATCAATCGTATTGACTAGTATTGTAGTACTTACCGTTGTTTTTTTTTTTTTTTTGCTGTCGATGTATGTGGGTGTATATACACGATAGGTCAAATAGTCTACGAATGCATGTGATATGGGAATGAACAAGTTCATCGCTTGTGTATTGCGCCACACCCCAATATTCCAGAGATGTCCGCAGGGAACAATAGGTACAAACATTGAGTGATGTGTCTCTTACTGGACACATGTCAACGATACCGACGCACTGACCGCTGGATTGTTTTCTATGTTTTTGTTAGTATGAGTAGTAGTATTTAAATTGTATGAGAATATAGGAATAATATATTTATGAGAGCAAGTCGAGTTTTAATTAGCAAATGCGTTCGTAATTAAAATAATTATTTTTTTAGGCTTGCTTGGCAAGTTGAAGCTACTATCTTTTTTTTTTTTTAAACTGGCCTGGCACATTGGCGGCATTGCACCTGATGGAAAGTGCCAATGCCGCCCAGGCAGAGTATCCATTGGTATCGGACGGCAGTCCCATGCCAATGGAAACAATTATGCCGGCCTGCTAAGGTGCCTCTTCACACCGCGGCGGAAGGACCCAGGATTGTAGGAAGATCTAGACATTCACATCCACTCGTAATGGAATAATCATAGAATTTCTCATAATATTGTTTGTATAAGCTATACATTTATTTTTATTTAATTTCATTCTAGCAATATTTGAATGTGTATCAGGCAACTAATGAAAATAAATATATTAAATGCAAAAAATATACTTGTTATTTTCACCATCCTATCATAAGCTGTTCAAATTACACTCTAAACTTACTCAACAGTCGCAACTCATATTGACATTTGACCGCGAAACTTTTACACAATACTCTAATGGTGTTCTAGGAATCCGCAACCTAAACTTTCTACGCATAGTGTCTTACGCATGCAGATCATTACAAGACCGCTTTCTCGAACCATTACACATAATAACTGGAACAGATGGTTCGCAAAAACGTACGCTACAGATCACTCACTCCGCACAATCTTTACCAGATATGGATTGGCCTATTGTTGTATGTATGCGCTAGGTAAATCTTATCGATATGTCAGTATTGTTTAAAGTCGTGACGCTATCTTACGCTGAAATGTTGATAGTTTGATCGTCACACATACTTTATTGTACACCACAATAACAAAAAGAAACTTATTTACAGATAAATCACTTAAATCTAAAGGCTAAGAGTGCCTTTCTGCCGAGACAAGAGTTTTCCTAAAGTGGAAACAGACTGGTAAGATTCTAAACCAGATAAAAATACCTAACATTGTAACTGAAGTGTGTGCCTTTTAATTCAACGTACGTGCTACAAACACGTGCCAAAATTCTAAACAGATTCGGCTGGAAAGTCTATCGCGCCTTCTGTACGCCACTGCGCAATGTAAGTCATACAGTACTCGATGTTTCCCACACTGTAACACGGTCATGTTGTGTCCAGCATCCACATTCATCTATTCTGTACATTGTGTTACATCATTTTACACGGCGACCCCTGGGTTGTGGACACGGTTTTGTCATTATCTGCGGTTTTGTTTGTTTTACGCAATCGCCGCGTGATGAATGAAACGGTCAGTATTACAATACAGTGGCGAATTAACAGATGGCCAACGGTCGTCTTGATTTGGACATAATGTCATTAATATCACGATTGCATTGTACCTTCTGACCATATTCGTTCTGTTTGTTGTGGTTAGATTGTTTGAAGTATGTATAGTTATGAATGAAATATCCTTGTAGAAACACGATGTTTCGTAAAGCCAATTTTCTAACGTAGACAACTAATTATGTATATAGCCGCGATAATGTATTTAATTTATATTAAATTACAAAACTCACAATAAATATTAATTGTATTTAGTGTCTAATGAACCAAGCGCAAATAAATTAACCGTTATATTTACTTTAAAGTGCCATTACAGAAAATTAATTAACTTAAATCAATACTATAAAATTAACGGAATAGAAACTGCAAATTCGACTGGTAAAATGAAATTGGCACAGATTAAATTTAACTACGGTCCGCGGGCTTGAGTTAATTAACAAAACTTCTTAGTGTTTCCGTTACTGTCGCTTATAAAATTCAGACCTAGGGCTTAGGATAATTTGTTGAGTGACTTATAAAATAAAATTGATTCGGCCGTAACGGAAATTAATGCTCCATCAATTATTACGTGATTCTGATTTAGTCATTACTTTCAAAAATTGGTACACAATACTTTAAATCCTTCTCTTTATTAAGCCGTTTTGTAAACCTATTAAGATAGAATTACCTATACTTAAATTTTATCTTCCCTTCTTAATCTCAACTTTCCTTCCTAAATCTATCCTTTGTGCAAAATTTCCAAGGCGCGAGATACTCGTTATTAGATATTTTGAGGACAAAGCAACGGCATCTGTTTGAACTAATATACGATTAGGAAAATCAAATGTGACAACCTTTATTCTAGTTTCTACAGACATTAAAATATATATGGAAATATGGCAATAAGTAAATTTAGCAAATAGACCCTCGGGGAACTAATTACGCAGGTGGAGTCGACAGGGTAGACTGGTGTTACTCACCCTCGCAGCTGAAACGAAATGCTTGTCATAAATCAACAGCACACGGCTATGATACAATTATTGGATTAAATACTAGTCTGTGAGCGTGGGCAAGACGCCGTGAGACCTGGCCGCGGGCGCCGGCTAAAACCACACTATCTAAAACTCTGTACTATTCCAAACAACCCTTAAAACAAAGCAATAAGCACCATAATTGCTCATTTTGAAAGCTTTTGGAAAATGGTCGTGGGTTACGTAAATAAACCGTTGGCTATCCCGCCCCATATCTGAATGTTTGTATGACTATTTTGGGCTTATTTGATGTTGAATCCTTGCTTGGGTGGCTGTCTGAATGGATGCCCATTACGATTTAGTTTTTTCGAGTTGTTTGCTCTAAGAGTATCATATTATGCGTATTTGGAAGGCCGTGTTAGTCCAGTGGTGGTAAACATTTTTTGAAGATGTTTTTTGGTGTGTTGAATATAATTATTGTTACTCACGGCATGTCGCAATCTTAAGAGAACATAAATATTAAATTAGTATGAAGTTATATTTGTATTTACATATTTATATTCCACTTTACTTCTTTTGTACGTAAACATAATGTGTTCTCAAGGGTAAGAAAATTTCCATGAAACATTTAGTTTTTTTTTGTTCTATAATATTACGATTGTTTATTGGTTCCAAAGGTTTTACGTCAAATAACAGACATATTATGTTTTTGTATGTGTAATACGAATAGCAATATAACAAAGAAAACGTTAGAATAAATAAAATTAAGGCAATCTGTCTATTTAAATATTTTGCAGTTTGAAACGCACTGCAATAAATTCTAGAATCACAATTTTGGAATAACATTAATTGAAATTAGTTCTATACTAATTTATAACCGAGATCTTATAATTCATCTCTTGACCAAGACCGCGATAATTGCCACTCTGCTTATAATAAATTTGCGTTTATACAAACTAGAATCGGATTCGTAAACAAATTATAAACTCGAACAATCAATAAAGTGTGCCGAGGCTCAAGTTATACTGGTCAGGACCCGAACGTGGTGTGGCCCTAATGTTTCATACATTATACGAGTTTCTATCAGTTTTATACTGTGTCGGATAATAAAATTGTAGCGTGGGTGTCTGCTAATCTGGCTCCGATTTATGAATGGATGGCGTTATGTAATTATCATGTTTTACATGCATAAGTGTTGATATTTTGCTTCTGAATGAGAATTTTAAGACTCATTATTAGGTCTTACGTTGACTCGTACCTTGGTAGATCGTAATTGGCGCTACTAGTGATGTAAATTCAAATCCAGTGTTTAATTTGTTTTGTTTTAATTTTTTTTCCTTATTAGTTGTCTCCACTACATATAGTTATTTTGTATTTATTTGCATCTCGCTTTGTTTATCGTTACCTTTCTTTCTAGTGTCTTAGCAACCATCACCAGCGTGCTATTATCGTCATTTTCTTTATTTATCTCTTTAACACCCTCAGGATTCACATTAGTATTACTAACACCTTTGTTTACGGTTTCAAATTAAAGCGGTCCAAATACGGATACCAACTATTAGAGCACACAAACTCCTTTAGTTTCCTTAAATCGTGTACAAACCACAGGCTCTTTTCAATGTTTTCTATAAATAAAACGGATCCCTTTCACCGCCACCCACGGAATAGACGGCAACTGGTGATACCGGTCGCTTCGGTATACCGGCCAATCCGGTAAACCGGCCAATCCTCCAATTCGACTATTCCAGACAATCCGGTGTACCGACTTTTCCGGTAGCCCGGTCAATCCGTAGAGCCGTCTATTCCGGTGGAGCCGCCGGTTCCGGACACTCCGACGGCCCCGGCGCCTGTACGTAGGCGACTAAGTATATGCAACCAATATCGAATGGTAGATAAAGCGCGACTCGTAATTAAACTGGACGCGGTGGAGTGGGGGGAGGGGGTTGATTTATTATGTCGTTTGGAACGTGACCGAGGCGACATCTCGCGGTGATTGGTGGCAGTTTGACATGTGTGCTGGTGGTGTTTTGATTGAATTAGTAATTCAGCATGTGTAATGTGTAGGGAATTAGGGATTATGATTTGCTTGACTTGCTAATTGTAATAATTTTGTAGGATAACTCTTGATCATTTGTCGCTACTGCTATATTGTATCTGTGCTAATAGTTTGCGGATTGGAATAAGTCCACGAAAGAAAAATCTATGACAAAATAATTTAACAGGAATATCAAATTGACATTATTTACGCTTGACATTTGTTCCTATCTAGGTTATGAGAATCTAAATCTGCAACTTCAATTGTCTATTACGAAGTTGAAATAATATTGTTTTGTAGGTACATACTTGTATTGTAGTAATCTTAAGACGGCGAAATTGTCGTATTTCTACATACGGCAGTACAAACAGCAATTTCAAAATCGATAAAAAATGAAGTGTTTCAAATCCTATACATTTCAAATATAATCCCGTTATAAACCAGATCGGTAAGACAAATCACCTGAATATCTAATCACCAAGGAAACATAACTTATACAAATGTAATTCAATCATATTGCACTTTACGACACGGCAAATAGGGCAAGTCTAACTATATCCCAAATGCATATTGATGTGTGAATTCTCTGAAATTAGTGGTATCTGGGTGTCGCGCAACGCGCCGTGGGCGTCCGTGGGCGTCAGCCATGACCTCCGGGCGCCCGGCGACAGGTAGTCAGTAGTCGGAAGTCAGCAGTCAGCAGTAAGCAATCACCTGACGTGTCAGCTAGTCGTACCACTCCGGCCAAATTAATCCCTTGATTAATTTCGTTTAATTTAATTTATTCATGTTATGATATTAAATTCCTTGGCAATTACTTTGCTCGTATTTGTTATAGTCAATTAAATTATAAGATTATGAAATTAATTATCCCTGAATTTGATCACGTTTTTTAATATACCTACTGTAATGAAAAATATTATGCATTTTTATATGTTCTATAGTAGTTGACAGAATAACAATAGACATATTTCAGATGCCCAAATATAAATATAAAATATGAACGAATATTGACAGCCTCCGTGGCGTAGTTGGTTAGATGCCGGCTGTGAAACGAGAGCTCGCGGGTTCGATCTCCACACCGAAACAAATATATGTATGTGTGAGCCACACTTGGTTCATACACATACATCAATCTCCTCACGCATTGTATTCGCTTCAATGTATTCCTAATCATTACCATATTCAGGGCGTCACCAATTCATCTAATGTGCTTTAAAATTGTACAATATATAGACCTTTGCAGTTGTTGACCTATATAATTTTCTCATAACATTTAATTTGTCAATTTCGTTCCCCGCGACCTGTGGTTTTGTTCGCAATAGATCCCTATATGGGCAGTAATGCTTAACGCGATAATGGATAATGTCGGCTCGCGCAATACGGCTCTATATAAATATGAGAATGATCTTGTTGATAACAATATTATTTTACAACGTGCGCGGTGCTAAGGTTAACGCGGCAAATGAATTTTGATTGGTTTGGTGGTATATTTTCCCATAAGAAGGTTGGTTTTATGGATATCGATTATGAAATCCATTACTATTGATTATTCTATGGTTAAAGGCCAATTAAACTGCTGATAGAAAAATCCATTATCGCTTTGCCTGACCCGGGCTTCGAACCCGAGACCTCAACTTTGCAACCGTACCGTAGTACAACAAGCCACCGAGACAGTCAAGATATTTTTAACAAATAAATACCGTTGGCATCAAACGAGAGAAATTCGGAAAGCAAGCGGTGCTAATACTTTAACAGCCATATGTAGCCCAATACGGCATTATCAATTGATTAGCGACTGGAGAGCGGAGTGAGAGTGATCTGAAGGGCATGCGCTTGCGCAAGCGACGCGCCGGCGCCTGCAGCTGACCTGTAGCTACAATCTTATTCCACGTGGGTTTGGACTGGGAAGTGTGGTATTGGAAATGTTGATACTGCAACTGTATTGTACTCGTTAGTCTATGGCTTTAATTGGCTATAAGAAATATGTCAAATATCTCCATCGAGAGCCCTGACATCAAGATACAGTCAGCAACAAGCATGAACAATTTGTTTAGTCAACGCCATTGAAGTAGTTTAAATACAAACAGGCAAATTGCTTTTTTGAACATTTTGTATGATAATGATGATAATCCTGACGAAAGGCACCACAATCACAGAAACAGTGGTAGGATGGTAGATGGTAGCACCTGTTTGGTTGAACTTCTTATAAGAGTTCGTTTTACACTAGTAAACTTCGTTAAGTCGACAGTTTGTACGGTCACACAAATAATAAACGAGAATACAATGGTAGGATGGTAGGTGGCAGACAGTGGACGGTAGCTGTGGCTGGTTGCACAAGCGGCCGGCCCGACGGCGCCGTCAGCTGATCTATCTCGCCTCATTATACTATCAATGCAAATACCAATACGGCACCAATACTAGCTGCTTTTTAATTGTTCGAGGTCGTATATCGCACGTAGATAATGCTATTGGAAATATGTTTGGTAAAATGTTGTATGATATTTGATGGTAAATGGGTAACTTCAATGTAGCGCTACAATTTTGGTATATGTTGGAAGTTTGTAAAATCCTTTGAAAATGAAAACATTAGTTAATACAATTAATTAAATCATAGCGCAAATAGAGCATATGTATGTATCTACTAGAAAACTTTTGAAGACAAAAAATATCTTGTTTTGAATGAAAGTTAAAATACATTTTTTATTATGATGATAAATGATATAAATGAATAAAAGCAAGCACCTCGACAGCACCTTTCTATCAATAATCTATTACCAAGTGGAAACTATTACAGATTGCCCAACTGCTCCGCCGTCCTTAACTTTGGAAATGCAAAGTTCCTCTATGAATATATCAGTTATTTGCAACTCTTGCCTCGTCAGGTGGGCGTGAGATTGTGAAATTTCATGCGCTTTTTCCACCAATGCGTGGGCTGCTAATTATACCCCCGAGTGTAATTTATATTGGATAATATCGTCAATTTTACCGAACTGTTTGAGTAGTCTAATGTCTGATAAATTGACTAAAAAGGTAAATTTGTTGAACGGCCTTTCACGCTTGATAGAAACGTTGGGTATTTTGTTGTTTTAATGCCGCCGTTGGATTTGCTAAATTGACTGTGGAATTCTTTAGTGGTTAGACGTTTTAATAAGCGGTGGAACAGTGATTTCGGACCTAGTAATTTGTATGTAAACTTTGAGTTTAACCTTCTCCGATAGACGGCGCCTTATTGATATCAATATTTAACTATGATAGGAACGAATACATTTATTAATACAGGAATATTTTGTGCTAACTTACAATGAACGTAAAACATATTGTCTTGTTTTAATTATCCTTTTTTATAATGAATATCTAACTTATCATTTATCTTTTGTTTCAGGTAAGTACAACTTTACTCGGGCATTCATTCTAAACAACTCATAAGTGATCAACGTAGTTACCGTCAGATTAGTAAGTTGGTTTAAGTAAGATATTTTGTTGCTTAATATTCGCTATGGGATTTCCCATATTTTTATAGATACCAAACGATCAAACGACTTACCTTAATTTTAGTAAAAACGGCCAACGATAAACAACTACAGCTCCCGAGGATTGGTAAGGACTTTCCCTACATTTCAGGAGAGATAGGAAAAGGTAGAAAAAGCAAAAATTTGTTAGGCTGCCGTCTATCTATCATTGTGACCGTACGAAATGTAACAAGAAATCTGTTACCTCACTACAATGTTCAGTGTCACTGCCATCCTATTCTCACCCATCCCGTCCTGCCAACCACATCATAGCTCACACTTACATAGCTTCTAAAACAGTCCACACATGTGAACCAAGACTCAATTTAATAATTCAACTATTAGTGGCGAGCGGGGCGCAGTAACGCAATGTCTCGTGAAATCGACACGGAACGTTTACAGACCTTTCAGGGGTTTGTCATTCAAGAGGTTAATTCGGGATCGACGCTCGCTTGAGACACCGGGATTTTCAGGCATATATGTTGAGTTTTTACATAAAACATTAATAAACTCACGCCTTCAGTCAGAGGTGCTAATATAAAACAGTATACATACGTTTCGCCTTGCGTTTCGTCCCACAATTTGATAGGGCGCGAGCCTATCGCCATATAGGGCACAAATTCCTGCTTCCGGGCTGATAATGAATTGAAAAATCCACTACCACTTCGCTCGACCCGGGGTTCAAACCTGAGACCTCAGCTGAATAATCATATCGCAGTACAACTAAGCCATCGGGGCAGCAATCAGTTGAAGCTTTTCTTGATAATAGTTTTTTTTTTTGTAAATGGTTAGAAATATAATTGATTGCCAAGAAAAGCTTTTTTTAATGTTTATATCCAAGAGCGATTTGTTCAGAAACAAAAGTTGAGAATATACGATTGAACTGTTCTAAATCAAGTTTAACATTTTAAACTGAAGGTCTTGATGGTATCAAAATATTTTAGAATAAGAAGGAATATCTTTCCTCAAATCTCACACAATGCTGCAAACAATCATTTATTTTTATAGCCAACATAATCATATTTATTAGCACGCCGGTTCATTTCTCCGAAACGCGTGGGTTTAGGCGTAGGAACACAGCTCTTGTACTTTTTAATATTTATGACGTAATTCGTAGGGTCAACCGGCACTTCTTAAGAATGTGGATACATTTTAATGTGCAAATCTAAGTTTGGCAATGAGGTGTTTTTGTTAAAGTTTAGGATAATTAATGATGCCAGGGTGGTGCTAATTAATCATGAAGCCTGACAGGGTGTTTTCGGGATTTTGCATAACTTAACTGATATATGAAAATCTGACGTCTCTTAGTTTTAGGTATTTTAAATACTATGTAAATATTTAGTAAACTTTCGATCAGCGCCATATCATTGTAATGAATATGTTTTCAAAAATTATTGATTAAAGTCCATCTTAAGGTTGTCTCGAAGTAATCGCCGACAGTTTGTTACACGCATTTAAGCGCTTTTTTTATATTTTTACTTATAAAATTTGTATGTTGTACAATAAAGTATTTATAAATAAATAATTACCTATCTGATGCCTAATTTTAATCCTTTAGGGGACTTACGTTATCCCGAGCAAAACATGTTCATGTGGTTAATCTAGTGCGAAAATCTAATCCACGTTTGAACGGTTCACAGCCCATACGCGATGACACTAATCCAATAAGACTAATATCCACTTGGGTAGAACAGAAAATACCAGTTTTTGGTCGTGGTATCTTCTATAAAGTTGTATAGTTTATTTGAAAGCACTACTCTCAGTCTCTCAGTCTAACTTCTGTTTCGAATTAAAAAATATATCTTAGCGTTGGATAGCCCGTTTATTGAGGAAGGATTAATATGCTATATATAACACACGTTATACCTGTTTTTTAAATTGCATTCGACCGGCAAACAGGTCACCTAATGGTAAGTGATCACTGCCGCCCATAAACACACAACAATTATGAATGTGTTGCCGGCCTTTCAGATCGGAAGTAGAGGGGGAAGAAAAAGGATGAAAAGGAAAAAGGGATATTGGTCAACCAGCAATCTCACTCACCGTACGAAATGCGAGACCAAAGCTTGTGTCCTAATAGGAACAAAGCATTCAGGAAAAAGGGGAAAAAGCATTCAGGAATAGGGGGAGGCCTATGTTCAGCAGTGGACTTCCTTTGGCTGATGGATGATGGATAGATTCAGGAAAAATGTTGCAAATACGATTTCTCGGTCAAAAAGTATCTGTACCCGAGCGAAGCTGGGCCGGGCTGCTACTATTACTATAAAATTACATTAATTTACTTAAAATACCAACAAATAGTAGCTGAAAAACAAGAAATTCCCACGTCCCTAATTAAAAGCGCTTACAATTAATACGAATTGAACGAGGTTCGCTAATTAAATTCCAGTGATATGCGTTGAGGTGTGACGCGTCGGAATTACTCGAATATTGAAGCTGGTTGAGATACACTATGTATTTAATGTGCTTAATTAAAGATATTATAATATTTTTCGTAGACGTAGGAGAGTGAAGGAGAAAGAGAAAATGGCTGGATAGATGGAAATCTCTAGTTTACAGTTAGTTATTGAATGATAATATTGAATGTATCAAACGATCCTGCTTAGCTGTCATTTAACAAGAGTGATTCCGATTTCTAAGTTGTTCGACACAACTTAGAAATTGCATAAGTAAATTTTGTAATATCCAAAACCCGAAACGCTGTAAATGTCTAAAGGTATTAAAGAAGTCGATATAGTGTAAAATATTACACTCCTTTTTTGGACTGTCGTGTAAAAAGTCACAACAAAACTTTCTCCTTACGTCAAAACGAATTTCATTCAACGCAGTATCCCTACGCATACCGTAAACAAAGTAAGACATTATATAAACATTCATTTAAGACGTTTTATTCCCGGCCGTACGTCCGAACGTTCCATTTCACCGAAATTTCAAATCCTTTTCAATCCAGCCTAGTGCGGCGTGATGTTGTCCCATCTTGCTCACTCGCAGTACATAAAAGCGAGAAGGAATTATGTCGGTGATGGAAGCAATCCCCGTGGAAAATCAACAAGAGTACGTAAACACAGCAGGGACGTTCCTTTTTCTCGTGTATAAATTATTCACAGGCCCCCGACCGCTTGTTTAGACGATTTCATCAGTTGACTTTTTTCTGTATTCCCCATTTTTTTTTGTGTGTAAAAAACCTTTTTTTTATAAATTATTAAACTAAAACACAAAGCCCCTGGGCCGCACAACATAAAATGTTGTATTTAGGTCTCTTAATTTGGACCATATTTTGCGCTCGGGGTATTTTTTCAGTGTGCGTGATTTTAATATTACATTGTTTGGGTTCATTCATTTTCGCAATGTGTTATGCATTCGGGCGTTTTTGTCGTATCGTCCCGCATATTTTAGTTTTAACAAATGCTTATTTTGAGCTTGATTGCTATTTTATTCTGGCAATTATATCGATCGGATATGTAAAAGCGACACACATGCGTTAGTCGTTATGCTGGGTTTAACATCTTAATTATATCGTTTATATGCACCTTGCATTCGATCAAATCAACATCAACCCTACTGCATTCTCGTCATATGAACCGTTATTCCCCGAAACAAGCGGGATTTAAATCCATTTCAAAATTCCGCACAAAAAACAAAACTCGTGTCTAGGAACTAAAACCCATAACGGAAGTTGGCGACAGTCGCAGTACAAAGCGTGGGCGGAATAATTAATACCAACCTCTGTTCCGAACTGGCTTTGTGGACACGCGCTGCAGCCATTTGACAGGCAAAAGGACAAAAGAAGAGTTACGAAGGTAGTTTATGCTGGCTTGGTATGGTGATGTCATTTGAGAAGATGGGAAAATGTGGTTATGTCTCACTAGACACAAGAACGATAGCTTGTTTAATTGGTTTTATATGCTTAAAAGACACGGAATTAGCGGAAAATAAAATTTAAAGAATAATTAAACTACCGGTTATAGAAAATATAATAACAAATACAAATTTTCTTTGAAATATATTTTTAAAGAAAATCACAACAGTAAGTTATACTGTTAAATCAAACATTAAATAACCTGATCAACAGAACACAGAGACAACAGAGTCACAACAGAACATAACCTCAAACTTAACATTTCCCGCCAAATAAAATCCGTTGAATGAATCGCACATCTCATTCTTATCAAATTCACACGAATGTAGGTATGTTACGCTAGTCGGATCATTTCAGCGACAAATATTTCATATCGTATTGATTTAATGTTATCTCTTATCGGTACATCGTAAAAACGGTCAAATTTCAAGATGGTATGCTCCATATAAAAGTATAGGGATAAGTATGACAAATATTTGTTATAGTATTTGGTCATTCGTGTCATATCTAAAGATAAGACTTGGATATTACAACATGCATGACTAAATTATAACTATTGTGATATAAATATGTCACTGTAAGCAAAACTAGTATTTATTACGTATTTTAAAATGTCAATTTTAAAGATTACGGTTCACAATACCCGTCTTGATAAAGACCCTTTAATTCCACCTCTCAATGTACAAGTACATAGCTATACGAACGTTAATCATACCAACATAACATAGTGGCAGTGTCATACCAACGATCTTATGTATAAAAATCATCGCTGGCTGCTGAATAAGACCAACTTTAAAAATATTGTCAACAACTTATTCAAAGCGGCTGGCGTCCATCGACTTCCAGCAATATTTACCAGCTCCTATGAAGCTCTAGTGAAACATCACTACTGATCAATACTAACGATCCAAATAAAAACAAAAGGACTTAATTATACAAACATGCCGAAATGACGCATAAATCCTAACAATGCCAATGTGCCGGAGTTCATTTGCACAGAATATCACATTTAAAATCTTATTACATTGGGCCGCGAGCTCGAATGCCCCATTCAGCGTGACATTCCCTCGGTAATGCACGAATTACGTCGGAATGAGAAGCCAACGCTCCAAGAATTATCCTTTCGTCTATTGAATTATTTTGTCGAAATAAATTGCTGCTTCTAATAATACCCTAAGATGCTCTCTGTTTTATGAAGTGTAAGGGATGTTTGGAATTTTTCAAATGTCACGACCTTTGCCCCGGCAAACAACTTTTGGAAAAAAATCGTGAACGACGTTGCGAGGATTCTTGCTTTTGAGATTTTATTATTTAATTAATTAGTTGATTTTATTTCTAATTAATATCAACTATTTTCTACTGCGTAGGATATCTAGAACGCGCCTAAATAACCTTATTACTATATTACAGCTATGACTTTCAATATAATTCTATGAACTTGTATTGGCTGATAAAGATCTAATTTAATGACACACCATTAGATAGCGTTGCAACACAAAAAGTATTACCATTGTTTCCAAGAGCCAGATCTAAGACAACTTATTGGAGCAGTAAGGATGATGAAACCAAATTAGAAGGTAGTTGAAATGGACACACGATTATTTTGAAATCTAGCCGGCTATTTTGAAAAGACCAGACTAGTAATCAAGACGATCAACTTCAGTAATGACAAAAAAATCGATGCAATAAGTAAAGTCATCTGCGTAGTTTACATAACGTACATGATTTTACATAGAAAGCAATCTGTCGGTGAAAAACACATGAGCCGACGTAACAGCGGTGCTGGAATCGTCCGAAAGTTAATTTAGTCGAAATGAAACTGTCGACCATTCAAAGGCCGAGGCTGGTGTAATTTTTCTTTCATTACCCGTCAAAGCGTCCCTCCAGCGGGCGGCCATTTCTCCGCGCCGCGCCGCTTCGCCCTTTTCATGGCTTTGGCGACGGTCAGCGTTGAATCATTCTCTGACTTTTTATTTTAATTTAGATGGAATTTCTCTTGTGATGCGGATAGTTGTCCGAATTCGTATTGTGTGACGTGTGATTGCGCTTTCTATTTACGCTTTTGTTTGTGTTGTTGTAAATTAAAAATCATAGTCTGTGTATTTTAAATGTATTCTTCATTGGCTAATACCTCATGTGGTTATCTAAAAGAAACTTATAGCTATGAGAAAATGAATTATTATACTTAACAGAAGAATTTATTGTATTCTCCTTCAGTATAAACTGTATGAAATTCAGTATTATCAATGTTGAGAAATTTACTTCATTCTAGAATGACAAGTCAAAGACTGTACAAATATATTTCAGCTAATAGCTTTATCGAAACATCTTTGAGGCATCGAAGTACGCGCCTGCAAAACCTGTAAGTGTCCCAAAACCAGAGTTAAAGAATTTAATCTCACTTGAGATTGGCAAATTTCCATACAAGTTGGAGCGGCATTCCGCGTACATTCTGGAAGCGGGCGACAACGTTACTTAATGCTCAGGCATGTTATTATTATCGGCGAGCCAACAAACTGCGCCAATGGCCGGAAATGTCGGGAGGCTGCACGTTGCAAAATTATTTAACAAAAGTAACCGTAGAAACCGCCTTTACCGATACCTTGCTAACTTACGTAATACATCATTATTGGTATGCATGCAGTCAATATGAAATAGTTTATAGATTTCGGTCTATCATATTAAACTATACGAATTGTTAGATTTAATAACTAACATTATAGATAAATCCACAGTTTTGTACCCTAATATCGAATCTTAAACCATTATTTTAGTTAATCAACCTTTAGCTTAAGAATCTAGAACGTTTCTCCGTATTCATTAATTATATCTCCAACACCTTTGCAATATTAATGGAGACAATTAAGTCATAAATACCTGCTGTCAAAACCCATAGCCATCTAATATTTTTCATCCAAAGGTTGCAATGCGAAACCGGTTCGGTCCGGTTGCGGAAAAATGTTAATTTCCGTTGGCACAGACCGGATCGGTGCCTGTGAATCATATGTTGTGATGATTGCTTCCAGAGCTCAAATCGATGTGTCAACCCGTCCGCGGGCGATGGTAATTCGTCCTCCAGTTTGATTGTTTTGCTTCTTTTTGTTTAGGTGTGTGGTGATGGGATATTTTGAGTGTTAACAATATGTATATGCTTTTATAATATTCATTGATACCTCACGTTTTTATCTCGATTTGAACGGCAGCGGCTAGGAACCCCTAAACACCTTAATCCCAATTGATTCTTCAATTGTCAGTAAACTTGCAGTAATTACTTATTTGAATTTAAATGTATCTATAATTAAACTGTTGTAGTTGTAGGTATTTCTTAAATATTAACATTTTTATTTTATATCTAATTATCCGTCTTTTCCATTTGGTCTAATCAACTAAGAAGTCATTCCTCTGCATTGATCACTTCATACATATATAGTCTGTTCTATATCACACTTGTGCTATTTTACTCTGTACATCTTTTTTCCTCACACTTAACTTCTTGACACCCTTATTTTCACTTCCTTTAGTCTCGATGCTTTTTCTACCACTCCCTAGATATACTAGCGAACAAAAACCCACAAAGATTGTTTATAGAATTGATGCTAACGGATAAAATACATTTCGCCACTTAACTATCTATTTACGTGATTGTGGCCGACAGCCATGCCGTGTCAAGTGGATTAGGCGCCATACTGACACCCGTCCGAATCGAAACGCTTGCAGCGGTCAAGTACCATTAAAGTTATTTCCTGTTGTAGAAGCTTTTGGTTGGCTTGAAGATTTTGGAGTTATACTGGCATGCTTATCTTTATATCGCGCGTTTATCTCGGCCGTTGCCAAGGTGCTCTGTCAATTTCACTCTTTGCAAGTTAGCCCACTCTCTGTCATCCTCGTTAGTAAAATAACTCTCGTATAACAACCCAAACTACTTTATATAAAACTTAATTACCAGCAATGAGACATAATATACAAATGTTTTATTATAACAGTTGAAAATATAGTACTTAGTATGTACTTATTGACTGATTTGATTAAAACATAAAAATATTGACAATCTGAACATCACAATTTTGAGAATTAAGAGTTTTTTTTAATCTAAGACGTATTCTTAGATCTTACAATTCTTACTTTACGAAAATATCCTGGGAACACTCATAAAATAAGAATTCTATTACACCCAGCATCTATCCAATGGAATATTAATTAGTGCAATTAACACCCAGCTGGACGTTAACAATTCTTTAAGAAACATTCTCGACGGCGTAAAACCGTGCAACTTGCGGGACGTATTGCATAATGTTTTATCACAGGATGCGGAAACGGTTTCTTAACGTTGTTTACTTGATACCGTGTCTCAATTTATTGTAGTATCGTTTTGTTATTGCATATAGTTTATACTGTATTGGGTGTTGCGTACGGTTAGAGTTCCATTGAGTAATGTATGTTGGTACTTGTATTTAGTTTGATATATATTTTTAGGCTTCATTCTCAGTTAAGTTTATTGGACTTTCTCCTATTAGTAACGTACTCACTGTCTCGGTGGCGCAGTTGTTTTTTGTTCATTGTCAGCCCGGAGTCAGGAATTTGTTCCCGATAGCGCATAGGCTCGCTCTCTATCACGTCACATTCGAAACGTGAGTGTTTTGGTAGCTACCAGGCATACTCTGCGTACACGTTCTGGGATAAAGGTGTGAATTTGTATGTATCGTAATTAGATAAGTTAAAAAAAGATGGCTATTCTATTAGTCTATAAACAGCTTTATAGTTTCGACTTGGGTTAATCTTTTTGCGCTGTAGCTCAATTCAGTTCCAATTTCTCATATTTATCTCACTGGTATTGATTCTTGGCAATCACTTTTGAGGTTCATCCGAATGATGTTATTGGACGGTAATTAACCCAGATAAGAAGAATGAATTTAATAATGTAGGAATCGTACTCAGAACTTTACAGTATCTACTCGGCTTATAATGCGTCATCATTTTATCCATATGTAACAAGTACAGAAACTAAAATAGTTAATGTAAGCCAATCCAGTAAATTTCACCTACGCGCCATTACAATGTAAATTTTACATCGTTTATTATTGGAGCCACGTTGTATACCTGTCTTGGATATAACTTAATTACAAGTGGCGCTTTTTTATTACTTACATGATTATCTTTGGATGCTGTTTACCAATAACGGGTACTTGATAATCCTGGTTTATTATTACCCTTGGTAGGTATTTTTGTATAATATATTTTTTGTGCTTGTGTGGGATTGAAGTGAATTTAATTGTAGAGAAACGGATTGGCTATTTATTTTCCTTTCCTGGTGTTAACTAATTAGGACATTTTGAAAATGTGCAAGCGCACATTTTAATGTTCTGATCCGCACTACTTATACACATGTATTTCAACTTAGTACTAAGGTGCAGTACTCTAAATGTGTAGATTTCTGTGTGTTTTATTTATATTTACCAATATTTATTATTTTGTTTCAGGTAAGTGCCATCATGTGTTTTACGTTCTCTAACGTCACACTGTAAGTTTGTGATTTTTTTTTGCATAATATCTCAATTTCTGCTTTAAGCTTTCTTATAGATATAACAAATTACAATTGTTTTTATTTTATTTGATGTGCACGTGTGACATGGATATTCTTAATCACTGTGAGAAAACGACGTGTATAACACCGCTCTTGAATCAACAAAGGACATGCGGCTTCGAGTTTTTTCGAAATTATTATATTATTTGATCTGTATGGCCCACAGGTATGGCCTATATTGCCTAGCCACTCTCCATCGTACTTTCGATTGTAGAGTAAGCCCGTACCCTGCAGTGGGACGTATATGGGCTGATACAGTAATTACAGTTATTTGTTCTTCGTCAAAATTCCATTTATTACAGTTCTAATTTTCCTGTGCATTATAAAAAATATCGAAATATACCCCATCATAATCCTGTTCAGGCGATGATTCAACCGTGTTTACAGTAATCTTGCGGCGTGTAAAGTTGTAAAAACACGATTATTTTCAAACATCAAATGTAACGTAAATATTGCAACTGACCAAAATATTTTGTAATTATCGCCGCGACCCGAATTCAGTTGAATGAAGGTTAAATTTTGTGTCAACAAACAATATTTTACTATGCCATCCTAGTTACGGTTTTGAGGTTGGCATAATATGGGTTACGATTTGGTAATTAAATAATTTCGTTGCGTCGATCAGCCGCATCGCGACCGACATTTTGATAATATTATTTTGATATGTCTAGAATTTGTTTAGTCTAAACTATGGAAATGTAATAAAATTTGATGTATGTTTTTAAAGATGTTTTACGGCTATTATATTGTCTAAATATTTATTTCCTTTTCTGATAACAGACAGAAAAAATCAGCGTACAAGTTGCGTGAAAATAAAAACAAATGTAAATTGTAGGTGTCAACGGAATTTCTTTACATTTTAAGTGTTAATAAATAATACCTATAAAATTTCGGAGAACAATGTTTCATAATAGAACATAATATTAGATAAAAATCTCGACATAAGCTCTGTCTAAACTCACGGTAGGTACTCATGTTATTGCCAAGTCTTTTTTAGGTTCTAACACTCACGACTCAAGACAAGTAATATCGATCTGTGATGTATTTCTTATTTATTATTAAATTCAATAAACAGTAAAGTAATAACAAACTATTGACAGAATTCTGCAACTTCTCTGAACAGAATTTCACAAACCATCATTGTAAACGTGAGACACATGTTTACAGTATGTTATATGTAACAAAAATACTTATTGCCCTATATGAAAACTGCGTGAATCACACACATACATTAGGAAAGTAACCCGTCCACAAAGGCACGCTGACCGGCTATCGTTAATGTCAAACCGTTCTAATTAGAGGATATAAATTATTTGAGATCATATCTCGGTTCACCTCACTTGACCCCGGCCACCTCCGCAAACTAATCTATGCTATAACGAGCATTCACCCATATAGGTAGCTTATTGTTTTATATTCTACTTATGGGCTAATTTATGTGGGATAATCTATTGATGTAGTTGCGATTGAAGTGAATGTACTAAATAGTATGTTACGTCATCGTGCAATGTTATTTATCACGTTGAATGGCGAGAAGGGCATGTCGTTCGCCTGATGGTAAGAGATACGACTCCTCGGTTATGCTTACATTTTTTTACTTACAAAACTTTATGCATTGTCAAATATAAAAAGTCCATAAATTATGTATTTAATAGTCTGTAAATCAGAATAACATAATTTATAACTGTACCGAAATACTGAGAAATTGCTGATTATTATTAATTGATACAAACTCAGTAAACTAATTTAGTTATTTATTGTGACATCTAGTGATAGTGAACAACTTTGATAGTCGTCTGACGTCATCTCAAATTGAGATCATTATCGGGATGAGCTAAAGATCGTCAACTATCGATACTTGTGACAATTTCCGATGGATAGGTTTAATGTCAATTTGTGTTTAGATAGTAATTGGTTTGTATATTGATATTGTATGAATATATGTGTCCTATTATGCTGCGAATCTAAAATTATTAGCGTTTGTAGTTCCTGTTAAAATTTAGGGTTATTTTTCTTTAGTTAATCTAGAAAAGTGCGCTAGAATTTGGTATAAATATTGCTCTATATCTACATCAAATATACAAGAACATCTATGGTAGGTACTTGGATTCCGCCAACGCGGAATAGGTTAGCCCGGTAATAGAGCTTCTATTGTCCTGTCCCCAATAGATGACGTATATATTTACTCGTATAGCCTGATATTTAGGACGATTATATATGAGTTTATACTTTTTTTCCAGTAATTTCAATCAAAATCTTTGCAATTGTCCGCTTGTCTTGTACGACACTTTCCCAAGGCAGTAGAGTTAATGTGCGAGTACATTTGATAGATAACTCGCGTCCATTTTGTTTCATCTCGCACATCCGCAATTGTGAGACCATTGACTCACTTTGTGAAGCAATTTCGTGTAGGGGCGCTGCATTAGATAATGATCTGTAACACACGGAACTGTGTGCTTGTGAAAGTGTCAGCAAAAATCCTTGGATGTCATAAATTTCAATGATATAAGCCCATTACTGAACACTAGGCTGTCAAAAGGATTTCCACAATGGCCTGTTGGAACTTCGCATTTGATGGTCTAATTTAATTGAATTATTATTATTGAAATAATACTAGTAGACCTTTTTAGCTTCGTCTTGCCAAACTCGATAAACTCAACAAAGTTAATAGACATTTTTCCACCTTATTTTGTTAAATAATTTTTCACACGTATTAGTATTCACTACTTAACCCTTTACCCTAGTAATTTAATTACCCAACCCGTTACCAACACATACAAGTTAACCGTCTAAATGATCATAAATAGTTTACCCTAGCAATATAATTTACCAAACCCTTTTTATACCAACACATACAACTTAGCCGTCCAAATAATCGATAGCACAACAAATATCAGCTGTCAATAAAATGTAACAAAAGATAAATCACACAAACCGCGGGTAGTATATTTTATATCTCAATCACAATCCATATGAGGAAGGAACGGAGTAGGAGCGCGGTAACAATATTTTTCGAACAGCGACATCTTGCCGCAATTAGAACGCGATCGATTTAGTGCACGCCATTATTTATGGGGCTATAAAAACTGAACGGGCTATGTGGGTAGTCCACTGTTTGCGGGGATTTAGAGAGCTATATGTGTTGCATTTTTTGGTGAGGTAATACGATGTAAAAATTTAATTCAATGAGTTTTTAGTTAGGTGTTTTATTAACTTTTGTCATATGTGTATTTAAAAAAAAAGAAAATAAAATTTACCACAGGCAATAAAAATATGGTGTAAGAAATATTGTAGCTATGACCAAAATGCGATTGCTCCGCCTATTGCGATTCTACGTTATTTTTTAAATAATGTTCTATTATTATAATTTCTTTCATGTAAATAAAGGTATTAATGAATCGATTGAATAGAAAATATATCTATCTGTTAAATATTCGATATCTTTGAATGCAATGCCCACCTAATGTGATAGTAAGGAAAACTCGTATATGTAATTTATGCCTTCCATTTATATGGGATGCAACTGTTTTAACAACTAAATAGGCCCATCTATTTCCGTAATAATGAGTGCTGTTTAGTGCCTCCGCTACGAGCATGTTTGATTGGCATAATTTATTTCGCTTTCACGTACTATTGCGAATAAAATGGTAAATAAATAACTTCATTTGTTTATAGTTGGTGATTTTGTGGTAGGGGAAATGATAATGAAATATTTTTGTAAAAGTTTGCGAATATCTCTTAATATCTTTAACCCGTTTTAAAAATGTTAAGTACTCAATATGTTTAAATTGATACAAACATACCAGCTAGAAACTCGAATCCAAATACTTTCGGTTAGTAATCCCAGTATAATTGTACAGTAGAAAAGAAACTGTGTTTATATACTTATTCCTAGTACCTATACATTGTAATGAAATTAATAACACCTGTTACGATAATTAAATCCTTCGTGGTACAGGCATTATCCATTAAACCCTTGGCACATGTTGGCTTGCTGTGACCTCAACGTTGGCTCGCGACACGGTAACACCGGCTTCGCACTTTGGCCTAAACATTCGACCCAAGCTTGGCTCCAACGTCACTTGTCTAGAAACACCATTGAGCCGAACGGACCATTCTAAAAAGGCGATGCCAGTTATTTATATATGTGTCCAATTAACATATCCGTAATTTCCATAAAATTCAGATTTTTCATAGAAATGAACTATCAAAACCAGATAATTATTACTTTTTTAATTAGCGACTTTGATAAGGCTTGGTTCCTGGACGTTGGACCATATTTATATTAATGGTTCATTTACAACGCATTTAATTTTTGTTAAGTTACATTTCCAAATGTTACTCAGCAATATAACAAAATTTCATTTATTTTTCGTACATGTTTCCGTGTTAGTATGTGTAATGTTGCCTAACATGTGGTAAAAATCTATAACATAGTTGCCCAATGCTCCACAATAAGTAACTGCGGTGTGTATGCACTATTAGAACCAAACGTTGGCCGAATGACTTGGACCAATGTTAGCCAGTTGGGTCCAGCATGTCGCCGGCCTAATGTGGTAATTTATGTGCCATTGTGCGACCGCATGCGACGGACCTATGGCGGGTCGCTAATTTGAACCGCTTGATTATATGTTTGAGGTGCACGCCGGGTGTTGTGTGTTTGGCATTAAATCTTCCGTGGACGTCCCGTGACCTATGGGACTTCCCGATGTCCCTATGGTCAATGTATGTAAATGGCGGAAGTATTAAAAATATATATTTAAAGTTGACGAACTCTGCCAGCATCAGTATGTCCTTCAAGTCTAGTGCAGTCGCTTTTTTGAAACATAAAAATATATTTACAACTGATACCCACGACACAAGACTCTATCTTAGGGTTATGACTAAGTATGTGACTGTTGGGTGTGTTTATTTCTGTACAGCCTTATTGATAGACAGTTTTAAATCTAATTTTAGTTTAAAAAGTGTCAAATATTGTTAAGTGTAATATTTATAGTTCTGTTATACCTTTATTTCGATTGTTTTTGTGCAATAAATAAACTTTTTTTTATAGTTATCGAATGTTTTGTTTTCTTAGCTCAATCTGAATTCAAAAGTCGTTCGAAAGGCATACAACATTCGGTGACTAAAATAAGTTTTTAAACTGTATGAATAAAGCCAGCCTCCGTGGCGCAGTTGGTTAGACGCCGCCTGTGAAAAGAGAGGCCGCGGGTTCGATCCCCGCACCGAGAGAAATGTTTGTGCGGCCCACAAATATTTCTTCCGGGTCTGGGTGTTTGTGAGACCGAAAAGTCTCTCGTAGTTCCTGATACCCACGACACAAGACTCGATCTTAGTGTGAGGTCAGGACTATGTATGTGACTGTTGGGTGTTATTTATTAAAAGCCATTAATCTCTCATCTTCCGGTTATTATAGTGGTATTCTGCCAGAATGTATTGCGGTTATTTCTGATTTTAATATAATACATATATCAGAATTATAGCTATCCGCTTCCTCACAAAATGGACGTAACGTTTGATATAAAACATATTATGTGGAAAGTTGTAAGCAAATTTACAGTTGTTGCATGAATTGCACACAAATAAATCCAGAAACAAAATTTGTCTTTTAATCACCAATTACCACACATTTGTTAATTATCGTGGAAAACCAATTCCCGTTGTCGACGACGAAATATCAAAGGCTCTTTCAAACGTCGTCATTTTGAGCGTCGCGATAAAAGCGTGACGCTCAAATGACGATAAAAATCTCGACAGCTGTTATATTTTGGAATTTAGTACAGAAATAATTAGCTGTTACAAAGTTAACGAGTGTTCTGCTATTAACGGTATTAATGTAGCGTTTATAATAACATTTTTTAATGATTAAAGGAAGTCGTATTTAAATGCCTTGACGTTTTTACGTTATTTTTTGTGACGATCCCGTTTATTGGAATATTTTGGTTTGTTATCGATATATATCGATAGTGTATTTTGTTAACATTCTGTCGAATTAAATTTTGTTATCAGCAATCTTATAAAATATTTATAAAAACTAGCGACCCGGCCCGGCTCCGCCCGGGTGCAGATACTTTTTTGAAAATATTCTATTGCTTGTGTTCATCAGGGATAATGTAGTATTCTAATGATAAAATAATATTTCAAATCGGTCCAGTACTTTCAAAGCCCATTGAATGCAAACAAATAATAAAATCTTTCCTCTTCATAAAATATTATTTTAGATTTACATAAAAAAACAACTGCACCCAATTGACTCTCCAATGTACAACAACAAAACAACTTTTAAAACAGTTGAGCAATTTTAGAAAATGACAATTATCATTAGTGTCCAAGCATTATTGAGCATCATGGCCAACTGCAATAAAACTGACAAGCGTTAAGTTATGCAGGAATTGCACACACTTAAAGACCTGATGTATGCACATGTGCGCGCCACTAAACGTGACAGTTGTAATGTTAAAACAAAAAAACAATCGTATAATGATTAATGAGTGTTGTGATTTTAAATACTAATAGTGTAGACTTGTGGTCTTCGTTGGATGTACCATATTTAAAGTGGATTGTTTGTCTCCACCGATTTCTGTTTATCGCTACTTCCACTAGTTCCAACGGTGACCATGATCCTCAGTCATGAGGGACCGACTGCAGAGAGAGATAGGGTAGAATAGTAAGACGCCTTCCACCCGGGTGGAGCGACGAATTCATAGGATGGTTGGTAGCGGTTGGAGACGATCGAGCCCAGTGGCATGCCATAGGAGAGGCCAATGTCGAGGACTTCCAATCGCTGTGTATTTTAAAGAGAAAGAAAACCACAGTCAGAACTGACAGACAGTGACTTAAAAATATAAACACGTTGCTTAATAATCAAAGATTCGTATTACCAAGAAAGTAGTTCTATAGCCGGCCTCTGAAGAAGGCCTTCAACAATATGTTTTGTTTTTTGATAATGCCGCTGAACGTCCCGTATATAATCAGTATCAATGATAAAGTTACAAATGCAAAATATACAAGGTGTCCCAGAACTATCGATGAGAAACTATGAAGGGACAGCAACAACAAAACATACAAATAGTCATAGTTTGGTCTATCTCTCTTTACTAGCTTATCATCAAGTTCTGGGACATTCTGTATGCTACAGTTTTTGACGTATCCCATTGGTTGCTATGCTTTAAATCCTTAACATATTTTACCGTTAAGCCGACACGGTGTAATACACTTTATATTATTTTTACATACAAACATATGATTACAGTATTAATATTCAAGTTGCACGACTGTTCGGCTTAACATTTAGCTCACGAGTCTCGGCCGAGAGGCAGACGCCTTTTGTATGATAATTCATACATTTTTGATACATTTAATGTTTTTTAATACCTTCATTTGGCTCCTAATTTGATACGTAAGGATTTTTACGTCGTTATGTAGATGCTTAAAATGGATTTTTTGTGTTTAAGGTTCGATGTTTTGGAGCAGTTTTGGTGGTGATGGATTTTAACTATTTTGAAATTGGAAATTAAAGACAACAAAGATCCATATAATTATATTTTTTGAATTTAGAATATACATCAAACATCATGATCATTTCCACAGTAATTGATATTTTAAATGGGAATTTTAAGGTGTGTAATAAAGCTATACAAAACCCACGAAGTATTTAAAATCATTTTTAAATACTTCTGGTTTTGTATTGCTTTATCAACCGAATAACATAAATTGAATGAAATACGCTAAACCAAAAGCAAATAAAATCAAAACCAATTTAGAAAAAGTTATAAGAAAATTCAAAACGCTTACGTCAATCGTAATAAACGAATAAATTATTTAAAATTGGCCTGAAAAGGTGAACGGGAAATAATAAACAAGGATTAATACGAAAATAAGAACGTAATAAGACCCCAAAGTGTGACATCTCGTGTGATGAAAATAATAATGAGATGATTTTATTCAATCCTTCCCATACTTGTAATATGCAAATTGACGCACCCTTTTAAATCGAATCGTAATAAAAGTATAGATACAGGTTTATTAGGACCCCGACCGACCATCGACAGTTTCGATAGCGGTCTGTATGTGTGGTCGACATTTTGCATTTGCGAAAATCTTGGGCCAAAATGATGCCAAAATCAAATGTGTTAGAATTTATTTGACAATAATGTTTATACTAATGTTTCTCGTTCGTGTTTCATTTTGTAACACGGAGATGACTATTTTGTGACGACCACCACGGTTAGAAATATGTCGGAACAAAACTACAATAGAAAGCAACGATTTGGTTGGTCAAATTATGAATCTCTTAAGACCATGCTTTATGTTAAGGATCCAAAGAGATAAGGAAACTGAAAGACAGGGCAATTTTAATTAAATTAAGCAAGTTGTCTTTTACTACTCTGTTCTTAGTCTTTATAATTTTCTTAAAATAGTTGTGTATATTTTGATCGAGAAGCAGAAGCTTATTTTGATTGAAGATTAAATATTCCGCAAAGGCTTTGTCTGTCTGAGAAGTTTTTAATCCGGTAAAAACAGGCGTTTTCTTTAAAGTTTATGCATTTTAATTTGCATTGCAAATTGATGTTCATCTTCGTGCCATGGATTAATTTTAAAATGATTATTCCACCGTCCTAGCACAGGAGATATAAATAGCAGGATTAAAACAGAAGACTAAGATTTTATTTTTCCTTGAATACCGGTTTTGCGTGTCTATAAATTACTATTATGTATATAAAGAAGAAATTTAGTACTAGGCTTATGCAAATTTCAGAAAATCACCAACATTCACACTTAAATAAATCGTGACAAATTATTATTCTCACGTCTGATTTTCGTTCGTGAACAGATAGGTCCACTTATTTCTACACGTGAGTTTTGGCAGCTCATGTGAAAATAACCTTTCGAAATTTTAGACTACGATTCCGGGATACCTTATAACCAATACCCGGGTATTATATTAACATAGTAATGTAGCCTGTAAATAAGGTACGAATGTCTACAGTGAGAGGTGTTGGTGCTGTTGCAAGCGATGCCGTTTGCGTGGGATTATAATGCTGGGACAAATTGTGTGACGTATCATCACGCCTCGGTATCGCGGTGTAGTGGGATATTAATAACTGTTTTATGTATTTTGTTTATTTTCTATCGAATTTGATTTGTATTTGAGTATTTAATAATAATAAATACACCCAACAATCACATACATAGAACCATTCCCATAGATCCCATAGTAAGATCGAGTCTAGTTCTTGGGTATCAGAAACTACGAGAGACTTGTCGGTCTCACAAACGCCCAGAGGAGCATTATTTTACGTGTTTTACAAATAATTTGGTGAATTTCTTAAGAGAGGCCGTATGTCTGACGATTTTTGCGAGATAATCCAGTTCCGCATAAAATGCATTGCCGAGTAAAAGGTGATTTGCACGTATGTTGTAGTCGACTGATTAGTAGGGTGAAAGGTCCCAACACCCTGGTGCAAAATGCATTACCGAAAAAATATAGCCACGGCTTAACTACTCATTCATTTATATTACAATTGACTGAACAATATGATCTGCATTCGAATCCCTCTCTAAACTTTTTCGGTTTGAAATGAATATGGGATCTCTGGAATTTGTGTTCAGCATCACAATAGTATCTGTATCATATTTTGGAACGAAAATATACCAATCGAACTTCCTTTGCCACTTCTGGCTGCCCTTCTTTGATTGAGTCGTGCAGACATACAGTCTGATAAACCGTCAGAGTGAAAGAAATATAAAGACATCGCATGCACTGCACACGATTACGTATGGAAAACGCATCGCGGTGCAAGATGGATTTTATCTGCCGAGTGGTACGCGAGCTCACGTCCCGATTTCGGCATCAGACGTACATCAGAAACGCCCACCGTCACTGTTGCTGAGGGCTGCCACGGTATTGGCTTACTTTTTATATTGACACTCAAATACCAGAAGAAGTCTCAGATTCTTGGTCTTGAATATTGTTTTTATTTTATTCTTTAGATAATATCTCGCCTATGATCATAGCACTGTTACTCCTGTAAGAAATAATAGAAAGTAAGTTTTTTTAAACCGACCGCTGAATTTCAGTGAGTCTCTTTAAAACAAGAAAACCCACAATCAGAAAAGCCACCCAAAATCAGAGAATAAACAAAAATTCAACATGTATTGCCTGACTTAAGAAATGAACTTTGTAACACACCATTCATACTCTATCATGCTTATTTATTTTGCAAGGGGCAATAGCATAATCGATTTGGAGATTCTTGGGGTAGGCCAATGTTCACCAGTGGACTTCCTGTGGCTCAAATGAGAATGACGGAATGAGAATAAATACCATAAATCCATGTATAACAGGATAACTTCATACAAAAGGTTCAAATAAAAGAAAACACGTTCCTCTTTATCACTCAAATCACACCTACTCCAGACAAATTCAGTAACTACAAATCAAAACTAACACCCACTTGTCAAAGAGTTAGAGTGTACACAAAACATTCCGCTGGATTTTAGAGCCCTGTTTAAGGCACGCGATAAAAACGCCAGATGACAGTTGATGAAGACAGTATGCCGGGTGCTAATTGAATGATGACTTGTACACACGGGTATTAGGTTTTGTAGGTCAGTGGGGAATTAATAGTACTATCGTTCTCATACGAGTAGTAGTTGTGTAAAATGGAAGAAAACATCGTATGGTAAGAAACCGTGAGAAAATTTGCATTTCTGATTGTCCATGAGAATTTTAAAGGTGCGTGGTTATTTGGTAAGCAGTAAACTAATGCCGAAAGCGATAATGATAATCTTAATTTAATTTCCACTTGAATATATTCGTTTTTTTATTGTTTTCATTTATTTCACCTTCCCCTGACATAGTCAAAGAACTTCTATTGCTACTCTTTTTGATACATTACTCATATATCTTTATTGGGATATCCTGCGTGGTCTAATGATTTCTTATTAATAAATTCATCTCAATTTGAATACAAGTTAGTTGCACTAAAAGATTCCCCGAGATTCGGCTTGCTCGTTGTCAATTCTGTACGGAGTGTTTATCCTAGCTGACATTGAAAAAGTGAGAAGACGGGAATGTCTCTAACATCGGTAATCATTTGTTACTTGGTTACAAACTTCAGTGTTATAAAATACACAAAACTTGATATTCTAATACTACAGCATCCTCAGTCTCATCCTTAGGATAAGCATAAAAGAATACGTGATGTGTAGAGGCGGTGATTTGTCGCCATCTTATGTAGCGACTCGAGACTCGCGACTCGCGTGCATGCTGTTTTGAATTCGCAATGGCTTGAATTGTGCATCGCTTGGAGGACTAGTAACTGCTTAGTTGTTACGTGTTTATGAAGAGGAATATTTTGTTAATGTTATGAGTTGAATTATTTTGTAACGTAATTAGTTATGTTACACTTGTAAGCAGTAACAAGCAGGGACAGAAGGAGATAGTTAAAAACTATAATTATTAATTAGTTATGGTACAGTTGTAAGTGGTAATATTGGTCAAGTATAGAAGGAGATTTGTCGCTGGATGCAGGCCGCTTCCATCAGGTCATTGTGGAGATCCTTGGGGGAGGCCTATGTTCAGCAGTGGACTTCCTGTGGCTGATATGATGATGATGATGATGATGATGATGATGATGATAGAAGGAGATTGTTGAAAATAAAATTTTTAGTCATCAGTGGTAATACTAATATACATATTAACCATCGAAATTGAAATCTACTACTTATTATTGCACTAAAGTGGAAATGCTGACTAAAATTTCGTGGGTAAAAATCCGACGAGGTAGGTAATTAATTACAAACCTAACTCTATACCTATAGATTCAGTCAAAATAGAAAATGATCAAATAAGTTTGTTGCCTACAAATTTGACAGTACATCAGATATATATTTTCCATGACATTCCCCAAGACAACACGTTTACAATCGAGAGCAGTCGTAACAGTGAACAGCTGCGTGCAAGCTTTTAGCGTCCGTCGCGACGATACACGTGTACGATTTGTTTGAACACAAACTATTTACACAATATACGAGTACATATAGTACACAGATCGATACTTTTTTTACGTATTTTGGTGTTACTGTAATGTTTATTTTACAATAGTGGTATAGATTCTGCATACGAACAGCCACAACCAAGTCACTGATGACATTTCCTTTATGTAAGGTGGTGGTAAATTCTATTAATGTGATTGAAAATCTAACCTCTGAAGTTTGGCTATCAAATGTCAGTACAACAGCTTAAGGCCTTAGGATACTAAGTTTTTTCTCAATTATATATATCCAGTAATATTTTATTGCAGTTTTTTCACCCAAACCATACTTCAACGTGTTAAATATATGTTTCCGCTCGTAATTATTGATCGAAAATAATACGTGTAAAAACCGCGCGCCAAAGCAAAACTACAAGTCAGATAATAATTGGCTTTTTTTTCTTAACCCTTTGTGGCTTGTAATTAAACTTCACGTATCAAGTAACACCAACAATCAACGTATCGCAGGATACGTTCTAACCCTTCACTGCGCCTCGGAATGTAAAAAATACGAACAAATCATAGCGGGTTCGGAGAAGGCCCGCCCGCGGCAAACGTTGACAGCTTGATATACCCCGATGTATGATTTGTTACGCTTTGTTACATGTTAAGCCGTGATTTGTTACACTTGTTACTGGCTCTTTTTTAAATTAAACGAGTTGGCAATGTTGTGGTACGCCGTGCGACGGCTCAACAAAGTCAATTCAAGGACGTTTCATTGTGAAGTGAAGAATTCAAAATAAACAGAACAGTCTTTACAGTGCGTGTGAATCGAAGGTGATATTTGCAATTATTGTTTCGTTTGAACGCAATATTCATGATAACAAATGACATAGTGGCAATCCTGATTGCTATACTGACATAATATTTTTGTTACTTTATCGGTTTTGTGCCTAAGTTTTTATTTTTTATTTTTGTAAACCCGTAGTTATAATTCAACCTGGGAAAAATCTGTACACCATAAACAAACTTCATCGACCGAGAATTAATAATTAAAGTAGGCAGAAGTACTGCTCCAATCAGTCGTCAAAATTGATATCTTTCTCGTAAGATGTTCTTTTCTATCCAGTTAAAACTTATAATATTGTGCAAGGGCCTCACAGCAAAGTTCTCGCCCGCCTAAACACATCGTTCACGACACACGTAGCAGACGAGCGGCTCGGTGGCAGCCCTGGGCGAGTCAATGGCGCGTGACGTCACAGTCAGATCAATTAGACGAGAGCCGTGACCGTGGAGACAACGCCACCCGCGCTCTCGACTCCACTCGGCCGATAGTGTGACCGACGGTTTAGACGATGCAATGTTCTGGGGAATTACCTCATGATCCGAATCGAAGTTCATATGTTCAAACGTTCGGCGACTTAAGTTAGCTATAAGGTTTCCTCTTCTAAAAATCAATTTTAATACAAAATAGTTACACGGATAGGGCAGGGTTCATACATTTTATTAGTTTTTTAAGTTCATCACATCGACAACCGATCGAATAATTAGTCTCGTACGCAGCCTCTATAAAACTGGATCGTGTCACATAAAAGGTGAGTTTAGAATTCACCTCAATTACACTCGCAGTGTGCGTCGCGTTTCTAAATAAAACGAGATCGAACCCTACCGCGAGATGGTCACAATTATTTTTTACGATACATTGCTCGTTTTGTAGGCGCCCGTCGTGCGTATTCCCGTTACACAGCATTCAATAAAGCTCGAACATTGTGGTACATCGCATCGAGGTAAATGGGGTAATTGGTAGCGCGGTGATGAGCGATGTGGAGTCTCGACGGGTTTGTGTGGGTTCGATTACCCGTCAAAAGTGGAACGATCGCGGAATAATTGTGATCATAACGTATTTTACATTTAATGTTAGTGTAATAATATTGTAAATTCTATGGTTATTAGAATCGTGACTAGAGACACATAAAATGTGCAGAGAAATTGGTCCTAATCCGTGAATTCAATAAATCATAAATTGTATTGTTTTTTGAGCCATTATTAATTTGATCTCACGTAAATATTTATAACAGTATGTTTAATTGTTTTCAGATGTGGACCACATATTTCGCTATAGATCACAAAAAATACGAATAATTAATATTTTTGTTGCATTGCGTTCTACCCTCTTAGAACAGTAAGTGTTCATAGAACAAAGGCTTCAATATAACCGCCCCGTGTTTTAAATATAAATCTTATTTACTATGCAATTAATATCTCGAGATACAAACACAAACGTTTAATCGCCAATAAAATAAACGGTTACAAAATGGCAATTTCATTAGTCCGACAGATCGTTATCAAAATGCCAATTCACAATAAGTCGACTATAATTAGCGCTTATCGGCAAATAATAATTGTTATAGAGTATTGTAATAAGATTTCCGGAATTGTCAGTTGTGGCTTGTAAGTCAGCAAACATCGTAACTCAGCTCTTAACTGATTTTGAGATTGTATAGTTATGGGGGAGTTTCTAATATTACATAATAATATATACAAGGGCGTCGCCAAGGGGGGGCAGGTGGGGGCAGCTGCCCCTCCCCTAGAGATTAAAAAAATTGCCAAATGTAAAGCAACCAAAATCTTTGACTTGACTTGCCTACTATACGGTATTTTTTTGCATATCGCCGTAGATGTAAGGCTCGTACTACAAGTGAAAAGCTTCATGTGCTCTTGACTTTACCTACAATTCATATTTTTCTCATTCTCCATATTATTCTCCATATACATTCACATAATCTAAAAAAGTACGTGGTGGCCTGTTGGTAAGGGACCAGGCGCGACTGCCAACATGTGCACGGTGGTCACGGGTTCAAATCCCAGGGCACATCTTGACTTTTCGGAGTCATGTGTGTATTGATAGTCAATCACCACGCACTAAAACGGCGAAGGAAAACATCGCGAGGAAACCTGCATACCATAGCGATTTGTATGAATTTCTATGGTATGTAAAAGTTCGCCAACCCGCACTAATCCAGAATTTGGCCATACTATACGGCCTAAACACTCAATCGTATCTTCGATTATAGAGTAGGCCGGTGCCCTGCAGTGGGACGAATATGGACTGATACAGATACAGAATCTAAATCACCAATTTAAACCCAGATTTATTATCAAATTAATTATATGATTATTACCCCTTATCATAATCCATAATCATCCTAACTTCATCCGAATGATGTCGATGACGTTTTATGATAATTTATTTGTTTTCATAAATTCTTGACCATATAAAATAGCGGCTCTTAGATTTGCATTGCTAAGGCTTCTACTTTCCTCATTTTAATTTATAATAGATTGGCGCCAAAGGGAATCCCTACGTAACAAATAATCGAACTTCACAAGGCTGTCCATTTGCAACTGCAATGATCTTATTTAATCATTCTTCTGCCACTTATGTATCCACTCCAAAAGAAACCGTATCACTGTTGTAGTAAAGTTCAATTTTATATCTATGCTTAAGGTCTGTAAAAGATTTTGCAAGTGCAATTATAAAGTATACTTCGCATAGTATCACGTCAATAATAGTAAGCCCATGAATATTGCATGGAAGGTATTGATTCCTGCATCATAGTTATTTATAGTGAGCGATGGAATAATACGAGGTTATAGATAATACGTGATCGATGGCTTTCAATGGCTTTTGTTTGAATAGAAAATACGTACGTGATGTCAAAATTGTCAACGCTTTGTGATAGAGGTTAATACATTCGGAATAGAGCAAATAAATGAATAAGAAAAAATATATTGTAGTAATATACGAGTAAATGTTGAATCAGAAACGAAAGCAAAGTATTAGCCATTTTAGGAACTAGGACGTGACCTTTAATCTCTAAGCAATTATGCTTCAGCAATGAATGAGTTTTTACGTTTGTGGATCTGAAAGGAATTGATATTCTTGAGGAAAAAAATTAATAACTATTTTCAAATCCTTTCAAATGAAATGAATGAAACATTTACAAGTTCCTATAACACATCAATATCCGTGGCTTGCTAACTAGCCCAAAATACACGTTGGACAGGTTGCAACGTAATTATCCGACATTAGCAGAGATTTGTGTCGTATCCAATGCAAGTTTAATAAGATCGCTGCAACGATCTGAATCAAACTTACATTATCTTGTCCGTATTATGATAAATTTAATAGACATGTGCTGCTAAACTTGTTCTGTTTCTGATATTGGATTTGCGTAAATCTGTGTGTAACCGCACCTCGTTTCCTCAGGAATAGATTTTTGATTCCTGTTAAACCCAATCATTCGTCCTTTCTGGATAGGCGCTATCCCGGTGCTAGGGTCTGCCTTCTGGCTAAGTTTCCTCAATTTCGCCCATTCTTCGGTATCCTCAATAGTAAAACTATTGACTTACATATCTTCCTTGAAGACATCTTGCCTGCACTTTTTTGGCGTTCCTCTCGATCGTGGTCCTGGAATATTGAGGCTTAGGCATACACTTCCAACGTACTACGGCTTTCTTAGGACATGACCATAACATATTAAAAAAAATCAACAACTATGATTTTAAGTGGTATCATGGAAAGGATCGGCAACTCATTGTTCATAGCATAAGCTGCAATAAAACCATTATTATCCTTATCAACTTATTATCATATCTTTTTGCTAGTCAATCTCATACTTTTACTTCCAGTTGACGCAAACCATAATCACATTATTATAAGAATTCCTGGAAAACACGACAGAGGTCTGTATAAATAAGGATTATTTGGCCGCTGTTTTACTTTAAAGACAGAATGTATATTCTTGATATATCACATAATTTTGTTTTATGTCCAGCTATCAAAACTTTAATTCTCAAAGCATCAATATTACCGTGAAAATGGATGTCGATACGGAGATTGCAAATACCTGTCCGTTGTCCAAGTAATCAATCTCGTTTATCCTGCCCCCCGCGGCAAAACAAATGATGATCGGCGTACCAACAGACAAATATTGCTAAAAAACTGAGTGAAACGGAACGCCTCGTCATCTTCCGCTCGGTAAATCATTGCGCCTTGTTTGTTTTGGGGCGTAATTTGACTAATTTCCTTGATGCTAATGGACGGCATTTTAGCATGATAATACTCGTATTTAAAGGTTTAATATACTGGTAGCAATAAATCATGAAACTTATGTGGCCAATTAAAACTTTTTGCGATATTTTTTGTCAAGCCAAACTGATAGAATGTTGTTGCTAAAATATTAAGAAAAGAATCAGACCAATAAAATGAATAAATCTACTGGACATTTCACTACTCATTCCTTTACATTAACCGCGTAAAAATACCGAGACACAGCACTGAGCAGACCTTTAAAACGATTTTATTAAACAGTCAGTATCCAAGAGATTTCGCAAATAGATTGCCGGCGACAAAATAGTGTCCAACATTGTACAGAAAAGCCGAGATAACGTAACAGAATAGTTAAGCGGACGCTAATTGGACGTCGTCGCAGCCGGCAGGCGCCGCATAATTTGTGAATTAAACTACACATCCGAAACTGTACCGACGACGGAATATCTCAGCTTTCAACGGGAAATTCACGTGTTTTTACGCGTGGAAATAATTCGGTGACGTTTGTGAGGACGCAGGGATGTAGGTGATGTGGTGTTTAATTCCGAGGTGGATGGAAATTTGTTGATTGATGCTCTTTTGTTGGTGGTTTTTAATTAAGGATATTCCTACTACGCAGAGCTATCAGAAACAATCGGTAAAGTGTTAATGCTCCGCTCCAGATTGGTGAATTACGATAGCATTGAAATAGTTTGTAGATGTAATTTGGTTGTTCCATGTCTTTTGTTTTCAGTTGCATTATAACTAAAAACCTCAGTGGTGCAATCGGTTAGACGCCGGCTGTGAAACGAGAGGCCGCGGGATTGATATTTTGTTCGGATCTATGTGTTGTGAGACTGAAAAGCCCCTCATAGTTTCTGATACCTACGGTATGTGTGTCACACATACCGTTGTTGTATTTATTTATTATTTAAAAACATTTCTGCGACGGACCAGAATTGGATAGCTTAGATTATCTTAAGATTCTTGTCGTTTCCTGAGCCTTCCCCATCAATAATCCGCAATAGCTATTATATTAACTTTCTCCCGCCCTTATTGCAGTGCTGACAACTAAATACGATTGCCAGAATCAAATAAATCCATCCCCGAAACGGTTAAATCCGCCCATGATGGTAACTCACATCCATACAGCATTAAATTTAAACTGAACAATGGCTGATAGGTTCCTACTTTCCCTTTTATTGTATACTATCGTATAAACAAATCATAAATCATTGCATCGGAGCCATTAGATTTAGAGATGCTTTTGAGATTGAACTGTGTAAGAGATACGATCTTCCGCACAAGTTTATCCCAAGATATGACGCCCACATAAGTCGCAATATCGCTGAATATAAATCAACTTTACATGTGTTTTATAAAGCCTCAACTGTAATAAAGATAATTTAACTATAAATTTTGTGTGAAATGTAGAAAAAATATTTAAACTCTACTTGAACTTTTAAATTAATGAAATGTAATTTCTCGAAGGTATTACGCAAAATTTATAAATAAATAACTGATTTTGTTATAAAAAACTTTATACGCCACAAGATAATGGTCGCTATTGGAAATTTGTTGTAAATCAATTTGATTTATTATTTGGTTCAGTAAATGGTCAAGACCATACGATGATGCGAAAGAATTGCATCACACTAAAGGTTATTACTTGATCATTTGCCACCTGCGTAACGCATAACCATGTTAATACAATAATAACGATTTCAATACACAACCGCCACGCTGTAGGTAATGCATTCATAATAATCATTACATATTTCGACCGAAACATATTATAAGGTAATTTAAATCGTTTAATGGCGAGGGCGGGGACCGAGTGATTTATTTTTAATAAAGCATACTATTGAGCTTGTACACGACCGAATGCAATGCTAATAAAATGGAGGCAAAGTCATAAATCGGTGTATCGATTATCGAGTGGGTTGGCGCCGACCATACGTCCGCCATCTTTGTGAAAAATGCGCGCGTTCCGTTCCCGCTAACAAGCGTGGTGCGTGAGCGCGCGCGCGCAACCCGACACCGCCATATTGAAATATGGCGCCTATGCGTCAATTTATCAAAACGATTTCGGTTGTGCACTTTATGTTTGCTTTGGTGACATAGTTATTTCCTCCGGTACAGCACTAAACCTGTTACATTGGTAAGTGTCGTACGATAAATAAGTCACAAATAGCTAAATTAACACCTCTAGGTGTGAATAAATGGTAATTTTGTAACCTCAATGACAGTTATTGCTTATGCGACATTTAGACAGGACATTATGAAGGTATTATAATGTAGTGCGCTCGTTTACCAGCATCTTAATTATGCCTATGCTTCACATATACACATATTCCTGGCAGGGTTGCAACTGCCTCAAACCTAAATTGTCTATTTTATCAACAATACATCTACGCACCACGAAAAGCAGCTGTTTTCTCAATTATAAACCACGTTTATGCCTATATTAGTATGATCGTGTACCAAGTATACGGCTCCTAATGTCAATTAAGTGTAACAAAAGATTGGTTTTCTGAATACGCAACAGGGTGTACAGATTACTTTTGTAGAAATGTAAGTGTTATTGCCTTCACAAAAAAGTATACGTGCCAAGCTTAAATTCTTTCTTTTTGCGAAGTTACTTTATATCCCAATGACAGTTACAAATAATGACCATTCTCATTTATACATCGTTGTTTATTACAAATGAGTTCAAGTACAATTGCATTTGCAGCCAGGAAGTTGAATCTGTTGCTCCCATCTCCAATAAGCCGACATTAAAATATGTGTGTTTAATACGTCTTAATACAAACGAGACAAAAACGATGTGATACATCGCTGCAATCATTAATCATCAGTAACAAGGACACTTGAGCAAATAAAACTTAAAGTTGTTTAATGACTTCGAATTTAAAGTTTTTTATTATAATGTTATGAATCGACTATAAATACAATTACTACAAGTGGAGAATCGCAATAAAAATAACGTGAATGTTGTTTGTAATTATATTGATAGATCTGTTTCAGGTTAATGACTTCACTCGTGAAATGGAAATGTTGATCCAAATCTAGATGTGTTCATTTATAGTTGTATGGTGAAAGATGTGGTTCAAGAGTGAATACAATAAATAAGACTTTCTATTCAAATACCCTTATTAGAACATTGTATTAAGAACATGAAAGCTTATTGAGAAATATTTTGAGAGTAATAATGTTTTTTTAATATTATATCTAATGCTAAGTTTATTACCGTTCAGATAGAGACGGCTACAAAAATCGACTACAATTACGCTAACCTAATCGTATCACTTTTTTTTTTCTCTTCGTGGCAAGTCTCACTTTTTTGTTTTCATTTTTACTCAAAATCAAACATTATGTTGATTTCTAAATAATATAGTACAAGTGACCACGGTTGAAATCCGGCGCGGACCTGTCCGTCCCACGTCTCAGAACTAGTCGCGCCTTAGCGTTGAAGGGTTGCCTGATTGGCCAACACTCCCGAACTGAATTGTTGGCATATTTGAATTTGGAATTTCGATGTGCAATTGTTTATGTTGTGACATTAATTTTAATGTAATTTTAGGGTTAATATTACGTCACTTACTAGTTATATTATGTGTAGAGTTTGATGATGTACAATCAACGCGAAGTAATGTAAGGTGTATTACATATGTAATAAAATAAAATTGCTCCATTACAGCTCTTTTAAACTGCTCTACTGTTAAGTAGTAAGTAACAAAATGCTAAAGAAATGGATGTCAACAATTATTCCTATTCAGTAGCCAACTGTCTAAACGTTGACTGTTAAATCGTGCTGAAATTAACTGATGGACTCTCTATTACAAAGCGTTAAGTAGAATATCAACAAAACTGAATAAATTTAAAACAGTGCACAATAAAGTGTCAGTAATCTCAGCGGAAGTCAATCAACTGGCAACACTTATCGGATCGGTCTGTGATAAAATTTCGCCGTAAATATACACCGATAGGGTGTGGAATGCTGATGGCAATCACGTGGCACATTTTATGGCGTGCCACATAAACAGCCCTGGCATTTAATCTATGCCTTAGCCGGCGCACGAGTGAAATGTGTTCGAATTTAGAAATATGCCAGCAGGTGAGGAAGCCTGATAAAAATTTAATGCGGGTGAAATTAGTCAACATTCTTTTAACTCAAATTTTATATTGAGTGTGTATTGTCCAATTGATATTAAGATTTTTATTCAAACCCCCTTCTCTCGAGTCCTCAGTTTTAGGATAATGAAATTCTTGTTATATTTCTTTACTCTATCTAAACATTGATAGATCATAACCTATACCCATTAAATTGCTGATTGTCCATTGCAATTTTATTATCTGTGTTCTAAAATGTACGCCTTAACCATTCATAGAGAAACCAATGAAAAAGATATCACAAAACATCTCAATACTCCCCTAAACAACCTCAAACAAATGTAAAACCCGCGCTACTTATCAATGTTCCATTTTCAAAAAATGACTATCGATACAATCGACAAACATCGATTCCATTGTTCCAAGGACCACCCGCGCGCTGACGTCACTGCGACAATAATTCACGTGTATCGTTGCCAGATATTGGTTGCATCTGTAGTGCCGGCGTCGTTAATAACACGGTGTCACAGCGGACGATAACATTTGTTAACATAGGCCGATATCGAGACAATGCTAACGTTCGCGACTGTGTGGGGTTAAGGTGCTGCTGTGATGAAGTTTTTGGATATTTTGATGTGGCGATTGTGGAAACGTTAGCATTGTAAAATCATACGCACAGATCCCAGAGTAGTAATTTAAAAAACAATTAACCGTGAAATGTCTTTTCTCAATAGCCATTTATAGGGTAATTTCATTTATCAGGTAACTTGTGAAATAAAGGCCCGTTTTCTTGCACTATAATAATTATTTATCTCCAAAGCAGTCATTTGATACATATATACATTACTATACACCCACCTTGTGAAAATGATTTTTATATCTATTAATTTTACGGCACTTTATTCCGTATCCTGCACCAATACAATGCCAAGCAAATAATTTCCTGAAAAAAGTATATTAAACTCCAAGTTAACCTTTGCTATACGTATGTGAAAAATCAAGTCAAGCGATCAAGTACGTGCTACATTTTACCGGCCACCAAACTAAGTCCCACAACACACTGTTTTCGTAATGCAAAACTGCATCTCGCGAACCTTTGTGGGACGACAACAATCCGGTTACGATTGTGAGATAGCATTTGACCCAACACCATACCATCTACGGAACAAAACGGTGCATTATACTTATTTACAGCGAACCGCCGGGTTGCGCCAACTACTGCTGAACAACGGTTTCGGATTCCCACACAACTTATGCTATTAATGTAAAGCGATTTTTTTTCCTAAAATAATAATGTATACCCTTCTATTTATAAAGACTCTAAGGTATAAAAGAGTTTAAATTATTATTTTAACAAAAAGTATGGATGTACCACCGAAAAATGGTGATATGTAAAAAATCAATCAATAAAAAAATGGTCGCGTTTGCGAAATTTTTAGGTGCATTGTGTTGGTAGTCACTAAAACTACCACCTTGCTTCATTTTCGGTAGCAGTCTTGATATACCCTGTATATGAATACTTTTAAAGATAAAGGTGTTGTCCCAGGCGTTAATCAATTGCTTGAGTGGCCAGATTACTCGTACACTGCATTTATACAAAAAAATATGTTCCCCTCAAATGTAATTTTCCAAAGTGTAAAGTTAAGGCAGTGCGATGCGCGCGGTAATTACCATTGCACAGAGCTGTGAAAGTGTCCGCAATTATTATCAATCTTCGTCTAGAAGTTGCTCGCGAGTTATCCGCCTCGAGAGAGATAACATGATACTTCATTCTCGGGATGCCGCTAGTCGCTACCACTGGTTTCGCTGTTGAATTAATTTCGTCGTGTCGTGCAGATGCGATCTTTTATGTGGTAGTTTATTAATAATGTTTTGAGATTGTTAAAAATAGGTTTTTTGGCTAAAATAGTGGTTAATAGAATGTATTCAATTCCTAGTTGATGCAAGTCAACATTTTATTTTCAATTGAAAACGGAACTAGGGATACCAGATAACGGTACTAGGGGTGGACACAACCTAAACACATTATTCTCATTTATTTTATTTATTATTTTTATACGAAGTACCTATAATCGCGGACTTAATGCTTTAGGCATTCTCTCCCAGTCAACCTTTATAAGTATTTACAAGTATGGTTTTGACTACCATAATTAATTTCCTAAATAAATACATGCAATAATATAAAGTCCACAGAGTATATATCCACTTTTCACATAAACTCATATTAATCCCAAGCTAATCTAAATCAACAGTGATGGTCGAATTACCTTAATCTAACAATATTTTAATAGCTAACAGGGGCACATATTGTATAAATAAATGAAGCCAGTAATGAGCGGTGATGATTGATTGCCGTACAAGCCATCACTCGTGCACACTGGAGAAAGTTCGCGGGATTTACTTAATAAGTAGCATAGTGACGGTCAACTTTACTATCAAATTACGAGGTTGAATGGGGTTCTCGTTTCATATACATATTTAATATAGGTTTTGAGTTTTTTTTTATATTGAATGGAATACCGCTCATGAATAGTGGCAAAACCAAACAACACCTTGAATTACAAAGCAATGCTTCGCATTCCACTGCGCTCGCCATCCTGAGACATAAGATGTTAAGTCTAAATATGTCTAATAGTTAACAATATTATTAAGTCACTATGACCAAACTTCTTGCGTACGCCATGACCACTGTCCAAACAAATACCTCAAAAGTATAACTACATGACAAACGGAATTTCTTCAATAGCACTTCATCTTACAAATTACACGTAATTATAACTACGAGTATAATTTATGCATACAAATCCTAAGAACACTCAACCGTTTACAAACAAACATGTCGTAAATGCAAATACGACATGTTATGTCGGGAACGGTTAAATAATATATTTTATGTAAGTTATCAATAATTCGTATTTACAAGTTATGGATCGTTGAATGCGAGTGCCATTACGAGGGATGTCACTGACTATTCAAATATGTATTTATTATAAACGTATGTATGTATTTACATTTATTGTGCTTCTATTTTTATGTGTGTGAAGAAGGTGACGTGACGAACTCGATCTATATCTTCCGAACTAACGGCAGATAACATGGGACTGCGACAAATGGAAGAAAAGGAGGGAGGCCTTAGCCCAGTAGTGGGAATTAAATGGCTTATAATAATAATATGTATTTATATTTAAGTCAAATGACAGTATTGGACTGCCTCGGTTGCCTAGTACATCGGTATGATTACGAAGCTGATGTTTCGGGCTCGAATTCCGATTCGAGCAGTGATACAGGATTTTTCTATTCATTATCAGCTTGGAGTCAGGAATGTGTGCGTAATATGGCGTAGGCTCGCCCATTATCATGGCGTAGGACTGCCTGCCCTTTCTGATGAAAGGCATGAGTTTATGTATGACTGTATTTAGCAGTTTTCTATATATGTCAGTTGATTTCTTACCGTTTAACAGCTTTTGAGCAATTTGACTGTTCCGGCTGTGAAACGAGATACCATGCCGCGGGTTTAAATACAAATGTCTGCTTGATCCACAAGTATTTTGTCCATATCTGGATGTACTGAGACCGAAATGTCTCTCGTAGCCCCTGATACACAACACAAGCCTTGTATTTTAAAATGTTGTATGGTATGAGATATGTCCGATAACTATTACCGGCAATGGGCGAATTCCCTGAGTATTCTAATAGCTATTTATATTTAACGTATGTATTTGCGCGCGATGTCAAGTGACTGCATTTAACGGTTTTCTATTTATATCTGCCTATGTACTGCCGCGGGGCGCCAAGTGTCTTCACCGTATATGGGTTTTGGACTTCAGCCTATCGCGATAGCACAAAGGGTATTAGTAGATTTATCAGACCACCTTAGTGTTTGTGAGTGGCTTAACGAGTGTTGCTTTAACCATAAAAACTTTCTAGGCACCTGCATACGTTTTGACAAATAATAAGTACCTATACTGTATCTGGTATCAGCCCATATACGTCCCTCTGCACGGCACGGGCCTACACTACTATCGAAAGTTCGAATGAGAATGGTTAAGCCATATAGTCCACCACGCTGGCCTAGTGCGGATTGGTAGAGTTAACAAACCATAAAATTTAAAAATATCGCTATGGTATACAGGTTTCCTCACGATTTTTTCCTTCACCGGTATAGTGCGCGGTGATTGAATATCAATACACACATGACTCGGAAAAGTCAGAGGTGTGCCCTGGCATTTGAACCCACAACCACCGTGAATATATTGGCGGCCGCGTCTGGTCCTTTACCAACAGGCCACCACGCACTTTTCAAATAATAAGAAGGGATTTTTTTACAATGTTTCGATACTTGATATAATATTGTGTGTATTTAGGTCCAAGAGTGCAACATCGCACCTTTAATATTAAACTGACCGAATCCAAAAAAAACAGACAAGATAGAATAGATCTTATGTTACAAATCTTTAAAGAACGTTTCCCAAAAAATGTTTTTCTTTACTTAGGTCTCTTTAATTCTAGGTGCGACATTTGCAATGTCAAAATAACCTCTACTTTTCAAAATAAAGGTATGGAGTAGATTATGGACTGTAGTAATAAGATCGACTAGCTCAGCTATCTAAAACACAAACATAAACTTTACTGTACACAATTCTATTGGTTTTAGATTGCACTAAGAAATGTGATTTCATAATAATATTTATCTGCATTAACAGTACAAACAATTAATTTTACAACCCGACATCGTTAAGGACTCATTACACATGCATATTGCTTAATAAAATCAATAATTGTATACTTAATCTGTTTTATATCGACAAATTGATTATATCAAAGTAATATTGTTAACTTAGCGAAATTATATGTCTGCGAGTACATAAAACGGTTATGTAGAGCGTACATATTCAAACCCACGCGGACAAGTTAAATAGTAGCAGCTTATCGCAGCCAATGTACTAAAAACTTAATAAAACTTGCGATAAAATTCTAAGCGCTAATAATCTAGTTTAGTTCTCTGAATAATGAAGTCGAGAAATTCTAAAGGTGACGACACACTCGTGAAAAAGACCTTGTTACAATTTGTTTTAGGTGTTGCGATTTGGAGCAATTTCTATTGTATGTAAAAATTCCCAACCCGTACTAGACCAAGGCTGTGGACTATACGGCCTAACTTCTTTCCATCGTACTCTCGATTGTAGACGAGGGGTCGGTGCAGTAGGACGTATTTGAACTAATACAAATACAATTTGTGTATTAAATATCATAAATATAATTCAACAGTATCATTGCATTGGTTGCGACAACTATGCACGTTTCGATTGTTTAAACGACCGTTTATGTTAAACAATGTTGAATATTTATCTCAACACTTCACACTTAGTATGGGTAGCCCGGACATGTCTGTTGAAATTAATAAAAATACTAGCGGTCGGGCCCGGCTCCGCCCGGGTGCATACACGTTTTAAAATGGCGGTCAAAATGTTTAATTCTATCAGTTTAGAATATTAATCAATCGGACCACGAAAAACGAACAACATTGCCTCGTATTTGCTAGAAATATCACTACTGCTTTCCTCCTATAGGCGTGATGATATATAGCCTATAGCCTTCCTCGATAAATAGACTACCCAACACTGAAATTCAAATCGGACCAGTAGTTCCAGAGATTAGCGCGTTCAAACAAACAAACAAACAAACTCTGCAGCTTTATATTAGTATAGATAGTCTTCGTTTTACACATTTAATAACATACTATATTTGCAAATCTGGCCTTTAAAATTTTGAACGCGATATATTTTAGACAGATATTTCAACAATGTGACTGAAACCTGCATTTTTTCGATAAATATCCCGATAGAGGAGTGTTCCTAGACTTCTCTACAGAACCTATCAAAGCTTCATTACTAAACCTATAAAGACCTCTTCATAAATAAACTCCTTATTAGTTTCTTCCCACTCGTTTCAGCAAGAGCTTATAATCCTACTGAGTATCCAGCCTGTGTATTTACACCACATAAACGTCATCGAATCGTGCAGCCTATCAATATATACCTAAGTGCTAAGATTGTTTATAATATAGCGGGAGCGTTGGTACTTCAAAAACGTAGATAAAAATTGTGGTGCCGGGCCACCTCTTTCTGCTCTCCTATTGGCTGATATTCGACAGGTTGTCCAACATGTACGAATTACTTGAAAAAAAAAAAAATAGTTTAGTAGTATTAAATTCCACCCAAACTCGTTTTCAAGTTGTTGTTAAATAATTAGTTCAATTTTCACTAATACAAAAGAGCTACCAATATTACGAACAAGAATATATCTACGTTTTTGAAGACGCAAATGTATGACAGCGCTCCCTCTTATAAATACTATACTCGTACTGATAAGTGATGGCATCGTATACGTGTTGTGTTGTGTTTATATATTTTTAGAGAATATAGTACTTATGAGTACATTTTCCTGGATTAATCATGCCCCTGGTAACTGGTTTTTGTTGCTGCCTTATAAAGTGACTTTTAAATATCATTGTCTGATTGGTAAAAGATACTATTATGTATAAACCTCTCCCATTGCAAATAACTATCATATTTAATAGTTTCTGTTAGCAATCAGGAAATATATCAATCAAATATCATAAACATAATTCTCAGACAAAACTAATACACTAATATAGAGTAATTTCTAAAAGATTTACACAGCCAGGTCTATTAGCAGCGGTCTACGTCTAGAGAGAAGATATCATATAGTTTAGTAATTTAATCCTTTTTAATTACGTTCAGCATTAAAACATGATATTTTAATAATACTTTTGATTCAAAATAGAATATCACACCCACGGCTCATTGTGACAGAGATCCTAAACCCGGTAGTGAGGCATACATTATACTTTAATATAAATTATATCCCATTCAATGAATTTTCACAGCTAGTCCACGTTTCAGAACGGTTTTGCATTAAATCGACGCCAACTAATGCTGGCCACACAAAAACCTTATCAATATCATTTAATCTAATTACGTAAAGATTTACATAATATCCTTACAAATCTGTTCAATTTACAGTTGTCGGAAATTTTCAAATGCTAGGCGAACAAATAACATCGATTTGTGCGAACGATTGGAACCATTTGTACGGAAAATCGACCCAAAGGGACACAATGACACATTCATCTCAGATTAAAATCTGTCACGAACAAATCGACCGGTTAAACTTGGATATTCAACGTTTTGATATATTAATGTTTCGATTCTATTTATTGTGTGTTTGACGAATTGTGGACGTTTCTATTATTCTTATGTGATTGACGCGACGCGGTCCGGAATTTGCGTTCCGTTGACGCCTGGTATTTAAAATAATTCTAGGGTTTATTTGCTTAATTTAATGTTTACTTTAAAAACTAAATACAAATATAGCTTATTTCAAATATTCAATAATAAAAGAGTGTTAATAAATGTAATAATTGAAAGTATACTATGAAAATGTAGACCAACGCTAATTTGAAGAAAAGCTTGTTGAAGCGAGTACCAATTAACAATATATCAGAATCTAAAAATGTGTGACTTGCAAGTGTTAAAACTACACCTAACCTTAAACTTAATATTCCAACTGAATATTCATTTTAAACTCGAGCACGGAGCACCAAACAGTTGTTTGAATAAAAAAGCAATTGACATTCGTAAATAGCGAACGCGCCGGAGGCACATTAGGCACTTGTTTTGTTTTTTTTTTAGACATGGGGCATTGACACTGATCGTATAATGCCTATAGCCCGAGGCTCGTCGCGCCACACTTTCTCCACCATTAGTTTGGCGCCAAAATTCCTAACCTCTGATTTGACAGTTGACAAAATTTATCAGAACCGTTTGGGTAACTTTTACCGGTAATGGATGTTTGTCGCACGGTAAATAAAATTACATTTGCATGTACCGTGTAATCGTATTTTATGTCTAATTCGTTTAGATTAATTGTCGAATTAATGACTCGATGTTTTTGGGAACCCGTTTTATTTTGTTTATAGATTTTATGGTCACATTTCAAATGACTAATTTAGCTCCAGTGTATAATAAAAAACATTAAATGTAACACGAAACGAACTCATTTTAGTCACTTTTCTAACTTGTTAATAACGAGTTATATGTTAGGCACTTTCCACTTATTTTTTAAACTTGATTTTGTTCTAGTTGAATTCAATTTTAAGGCTGTAAAATTTTAACACTTTAGCCTTACCAAAAATAAAACTAAATGGGGGATTCAAATGCAAATTCGCATATAATATCACAATTCACAACCTACATATTCGTATGTTCAAATATGTGTATACGAGTACTTATGTATAATTCCGTATTTGTCCCACCGCTCATGTCACGCTTCTTAATTGGCAATTTAGATGCGTTTAAAGTGATTTGCATATAAACACCTATGTATGCGTAATCTTTTGATCTCAGTACATGTTAACAAGTGCTCGAGACGCACCTCATCTCATCACTGGGACCTCCACGTGTTTAGCTTTGCATGGATTTTGTCCCCATTTAACATTGCGCTGTTATGTTTTATGTAAAGTCTTCCGGGATTTTCGTGTTATGAATTGTTAATTAGTAAGGTAAATGTTATCATTTGGTGTTAACGGTGTGCTTAGTGTATGGGGTACGTAAGAAATATAAATTTACTGTACTGAATCAGCCCATATACGTCCCACTGCAGGGCACGGGCCTACTCTACAATCGAGAGTACGATTGAGAGTGGTTAGGCCATATAGTCCACCACGCTGGCCTAGTGCGGGTGGACGTGGTGGCGGCGGACTTACATACCATAGAAATTCTTATAAATCGCTATGGTATGCAGGTTTCCTCACGATGTTTTCCTTCACCGTTTTAGTGCGTGGTGATTGACTATCAATACACACATGACTCCGAAAAGTCAGAGGTGTGCCCTGGGATTTGAACCCGCGACCACCGTGAACATGTTGGCTGCCGCGACTGGTCCGTTTACCAACAGGCCACCACGCACTTAAATAAATTTAAATTTACTTACAGTTAATTACAATTTACACAGTTTAAAATAAGCCATAAACCTATTTTGTTTTTTCACTAAACAAATTATTATAGTGTTTTCCTAGATTTACGCGTGTGTTACACATTGATATAAAAATAATTTCGTGGTCACGGAAATTGTTAAATAATCGAAACGTCGGGAACTTAAAAAATGTAAAAAATAAACCAAATTCGCGATAAAATCCTTAAAAAATAGTTTTCAACTTATAATTATTTTTCTCACGAATAGTCTTTTCTTGTTGGTATAAGTTGTGGTGTCTATTATTTTATTATAAATTATAAATCTTTATGATTTGAAGATCGATGTGTTTATAATAACAATATTTTTTGTAAGGTTTTTCCCATTATTCCGTCTTTTTCCATCCATGCCGTGGTTTTTCATAAAATATCACCAAGAGCAATTACATTAGCATTATAGATTGTAAATATGTAGTTATTGTAGTTCGCAATAACAGACAAAAAAGTTGTAAGATTGTATCCCGGATTGAAACATCAAAGATGCACACACCTGTCAGTTACCGCCACAGTAAAGTTGACCCAGTGACGAGTCACGCTCATTTAGCGGTACACGAGCCAACTCGCGGACATTATTGTTCTTATTTTCACGTGCTTTATGCGTTAACGTTTAACACCAGCGAGTTTGGAATATGTGAATTGAATGGTAAATGTGTTAATGTTAACTTGGACTTTATTTTATCCTCGTGTGATGGAAATTTGAAGTGAAGATTTTTCTTCATATTGAATTTTTTGGGACGGTAGATTCTGGCTACTGTGTTTTAGTAATTTTATGGTCCCAATAGTCCTTTCGTCTCACGCAGAAAACTAATGTATGAAATTTATGTTACTTACTACAATAACGCGTGAATTTAATCCTATACTCTATTTTGTAAGCTAATCTAATAATTTATTTTTTATTTCCAGGTAAGTTTCAAAATGGCCGACTAATTTCAAAGTATTCAAGAAGTTTGGTAAGAGAACACAAACAATATGTATATTGAGGAACATTTATTATGCTATTAATAAATTTAGATTCCGATAAGTCGTTTATTGGAGTTAACATCTCACAAAATAAAAAAATGTCGTCCAATAAAACAGACCAATTGGAACTATAAAACGTAACAATGGCGGCACGGAAAGTAATTAAATGGAATTAATTGTACAATAATAGCTTATCGACAATAAATGGAAGCTGTCCGCGACATGCGACGCCAGTGAAATTATTAATTTATTATTTGTAGACATTAATTAGTTCTGCGTAACGACCAATACGCAATGAAGTGTCTGTCTGGTTGAAAATGAGACAAATTAAATTTGAAATTAGATAATTAAATTAATTGGAAAGATAGGCTGTGTTATGCGAAATTAATTGCACATTGTAATATTGTACGATTTTTTAATTATGTTCATATGTGTTCATAACCCATGTAGGTACATACGTCCCATTGCAAATCAATCGTTGTTCAATAGAAGATTGTCGTAAGTATTCCGACTTAATTCGTGTTGCAAACCTATTCATAGGTGCAAACCTATGTGCAACTACTCAACTATAGTTGAATAGAATAATGACCTCTGTAGTATCAGATTTTTAGCCACACATGACACATAGTTCTTCCGATATATGAATAAAAGTCATTTCCCTATGACGATAACCAGGGAAACATATTCCATAAATAATATTCCATCATACTATATTTGGAGGACAATCCTTTAAACATTTTCTAACATATGCACATATTATGAATTCCTGTGTGTATGTATTTAAAAGAAAAGCTCACATAAGTTATCACCACAAAAAGAACTTGCAATTTATCTCCGTATGTCGAAATGTATGCCAGTCTAGATCAAATAAGCTATTGAGAAACTTTTTGACGAAATAAAATTCTTATTTTAAAAAAACCTTTTAAATTAATCTTTTACAAAGCAACAAAATCGACGTTTTAACAAAATAACAACAGGTTAAAAATTATTTTAAACGTGGAATACAGGTGCACTTGGCTGTGTAACACTGGCCACTTTTAAATTCACCCCACGAACAATTAATGAACGCGGGTAGTTCACGAAATTGCTAATTACCCGGCCGTTTAATGAGAACCGCCGCCCGCGGCCATCGGGCCAATTTAATTACGATTTTTAATTTCGCCGTGTTATATTACATGTATCATTAGCATGTAGTTTTGAGTGGCGTAACAAGTGCCGTGTAAGCGTTTTCGAGTGTTCATGTTTAATTTTAAAATGTAATTAAGTTGAGGTTTAATGTTTATTTTTTTGTTTGTTTGGTATTTTATGTGTAAACTGTTTTGTTGTTCTACGAGTGGTTGGATCTGGGAACCAAAGTACTTTTTATGCTTTAAGCGTTTAACCTTTTATTGCAATTTATTTGACAGATATGTAAAGTTTTCATATTATAGTAGTAAGCTTACGCTTAGTCCTCGATATGGAGTTGCTTAGTATTTAATACTTACATATATATTTTAAGTACTTATTGTCGATGCTTTGTCAAACAGCCGTTTTACATTGTTTACACTTAAAGGTTTCAATATTCTTCCAATAGTATACATACTCCTTAAGACAGCCATACACGCTAGAGCATATCTGAGAGGTTAGCCTGTACAGTTAAACCTGTCAGGTAAGCTTGAGTTCAGTAGAGGACATACACGTAGAGGTAAAACTGTACAAACTCTCATTTGAAACCATGGCGGTTTGTGACGCTTATAGGTTTATTGTTGATTTTAAGGAAAAGGAAGATGGCCACACACTCTCAGTCTTGCCTGCACAGTTAAACTGCCAAGGTATACCCACGGGCAAAAATATAAATATTTAAACGTTTCTTAGATTTTATCTCGGATTTGGTTTTGTTTTACATTTTTTAACTTCTCCGCGACGTTTTGATTACTTTACAGCTTTCGTGGTCACGGGGCGGACTGACGTATTAGTCATCCGCTCAGCTGACAATTTAACTACCCTTATTTTAAAAATTATTTTATTAAAAGTTAGTTTAAAAAGCGACATTTACGTTCCGATCTACGTTAAAAAACCAGGCCTCAAGACTCAGAAAATAGTATTATTGTAATATATAAATATATATATTTTTGCTGCCTGAACAAGTGCGAAAACCTGCACAGTTGTGCAACAAACGCACTCCGATTTACCTGTACAATTTAATTGTCTAATAAAACCTAGTGTGTATGGCTTGCTTTACAACTTTCTTTTTTTTTCGCACTGCACAATAACCCAAAACTAGACACCAAGAACACCGTAATAACTCAGCGAAACAAACAAAATTCGCAATGGACCGCGGGGCGCGCTGCGTATGTAAAACGAACGCTCCCATTATTCCCTCTCGCTTGTCTTCCCTCGGGAGCCGGCGTTTGTAAACACGCCCTAACTTCGCCGATAATTTCGCCAATGTTTTCAAAGCGGTTTTAAAATTTGTTGTTGTTTTTTTTATTTATTGCCAGTGTTACGGGTCGTTTGACAGAGTTGAAGCAAGGAGGTGCGTTTAGGTGTTTTGTGCAAGTCATTAAAACGAAAACAAGTTATTTTTGCATCATTTTTACTAAGGATAAATAACAAAACCGCAGTTCATCTTTCCAACGGTTTCTCTGGTGTTAAAGACGTTCATTGGCTGGGGTGACCCCTTAGTATCAGAGCACTGCTTATTTTGCACAGTAAGAAAAACAAGCGTGCCACCTTATTTTAATGAATTGTCGATTAATTTAACACAGAACACATGAAGTTATAGGTAAATTCCCGCCCATATATTGCTTGAATGGAAGGTTCCTTGTGTTGGAAGTGGGCATGTCCAAATACTATTTTTTTTAAATAACACAAATGTTCTTGTGTCAAAAAATATCATGTGAAAATAAGGTAATGGCAATTAAAAGTACCAATACGTCACAGAAAAGGCGGGTCAGCGATAAAGCATCAGCTCGTTTATATCAAATTTTATGGGGGCCGCCATAAAACCGCCTGTGGGTCGATACTCGATACCAACCTCTTCCAATTTAATAACACCCGTTTCTTTGAAGTAATTAGCGCGCGAATTGCTTCCATCGCTACTTTTATAAATATTGCTTTAATTGGAAAGTTGTTGCCATCCGATATTTCAGTACGGAATTTTATGTCGATAATAAGCAGCGCCATCTGTTGTTGTTGACACGGAATTAATCGGGTCAAGCTTCTTACGTCATCGCGAATTTTGTTTAATATTTTTTCGATGAAAATACAAATTTAAAGTACGTAATACACAAAATTAAAAGTTTGAATTTAAGTATAAATCGTCATGATCAGAGTAATTCATTGCGTGATAATAATTGTCTTCAAAAAATCAAGCAGGCTGATATTACCTACGTTTTTAAATGGTGACACATAATCGTTTCTCAGTGTCCAAGACTCTATATAAAAACAATGATGTCACCAATCAAAAAGAAAATATAACAACAAAATTCCATAACACAAGACATACCTACTTCCAACTATAACTATTAATATTTTCCCCACAAAATCTCTGCAAGAACCGAGCTCCTTATGAAAGATGGCGGCTGACGCGGGGCCGCGGCTCATCAGCGTCAGTGCAATATCCCGTGTGTAATGGACCGCGAGAGCCGAGATAAAGTCGATGCGTGCTAATAACGCTCCAGCGATCCCGGGGGCTGCCCTTTAAAAACCATACGAACTTCGAATGTTCGGTTGTTCGACGTCCGGAGTAAGATATAAATACTCCTAAAAATCAATACTATTCTCTATTATACTATCATTTTCTCCGAACTTAGTCTATGGTAACGATGTACGATTGAGGATTCCAACATTATGTGCAGTATCTAGGCACATTAGTGAAGTTTTACGTACGGCATACGAACATTCGAAGTTCGTATCGTTTTTATAGAGTAACCCCCCAGGACGCCGCGCACCGGGGTTACGTTTGACCGCGGCTTAAATGCCATGGCGTCACTTTATAGTAAAACATCAAAGATTGTGTTTTTTTAATTTGGAATGCACGCAAAGGAAATTATTGGAAGTGTTTCGGAATTTCTCGACGGTGCGCATTCGATAATCGATAGCCATGAACGTCATAAGTAGATTAAAGTACAACAAAATTACTGTTATTTTTTTCAACATTATGACCAGAATATCGCGAAATAATTTAAAAATTAAAGTCTAGCATGGCCTTTAAAAATATTTACTAACATGATTTTGGAATCTTCTGAGTTTAAAACTAAATTCATAGCCGTTGCGCCCTCCAAGTCACATGCTATCAAAGGCCCTATTAAAGTATTTCAAACTTTCCAAAACTAATCATACCGATCCAGCGTTTTTCTTGAAATTAATTTTCTGGTCGAATGCCCACGATCGAATATGTTACTGTTACAATATCTATCCAATTTGGTTCATACAACATATTCTAATATCGTTATATGGAAATTGTTACGTTCGCTTTATATCATTCGCGGACATTATAGGAGAGTGTAATTGGCCCGACCGATTCCCCAACATGTCCGGCAATCAAGATTAGATTAAGCAATTTTATGTATGAGGTTGTATGATTAAATTGTGTCCAACTAATCATGTAAACTACGGCATTAAATTAATACGCAATAATTGTGAGTGCAGTGAGTTGAGACGGGGAAAGTCGTGCGGCGCGGCGGTCCCGGATACGATTCCGACGATAAGATTTTGTTTCACTTCCTTCGCACATGTTTCGCGGATATCGAATCATGTCGGAATTGGATGTCTGCAGTTGTGAGTGGCGTTTGATGGATAAATTATTGCCTTTTTGTCGATGTGGCAGAAGAGAAACTCGCGAACACGGAATATTCCGTTCTTGATTATTATTTATTTATCCCATCTCGTGTTCGTAATTTAATGACATGAGATAAATTATTGATTACATACTGTACTGCTACTTTAAGTTTTACTATATAGTGTAATAATTTTAACATGTTTCAGTTTATTTTCCAATCATAAATCAGTTCTACAAATAATCAATCCATATAAAAACATTCTGCACATAAAATATTACAAAAAAATTAACAGTGATAATTGTTTACGGGTAAACGATAACAGATGGCGCTGACCTTCGGCTCGCTAGCAACTCACTATTTTGATACAAATACGAACGCGCTGTTTAGCTCACTTGCTTCAACGCTGCGTTCCAATCCGCGACATGGGTGATCGAGACCCACCGAAATTCTTTAAAAGCGTGTTTTTCCCACTATCATTGTGGTGTCTTGACTCATGTTACGATGCCTCCATAGTGGGATAGAGTGATGGGTGAAGAAGAGCAACAAGCTGGCATTGTCCAACGAGGCGCCAGCTTCTGTTGCAGCCCGCACATTTTCGTTTTATATTTAACGGGCTTTTATTTACAAATTCAATATTGATGTCAATACTTGCTTGAAATATTAATTAATTTCATACGAGGTTCTCATATTAACCTCGACTTATTTTAATTGTTTAATTGAATTTCAACATCCAAAAATACAATACAAAATATTTAATGGGAGTCAAACAATTATGTACGAATTAATTTAAAATTATTTTTTGTATTTTATAATATTCAATAATTTACACATCTATAAAGGGAACACGTACATTTTATTCTCATAATGATTTATTACAATAATAATACAATAATGCAGTTATTTGAAAAATTATAAATATTTTCCATGAGAACCTTAACAATGATATTTAGAGAATGTCATCGTCCGATGATTAGATCTATTGCGTGCTGGAATGATAATTTAACAACTTTACCGGGTATTAACGGAATGCCATGCGTGCACAATTATGCACAGGCGAAGGAAAGGTTTGTGGTTTTGCTAAAAATGAATAAATTGTTCACATGTATCCAGGGGCGTGCGCTCCTTGTAGGCAGAAATGCAGTGCTTTACTTGCCATTTACAGATATTTTATTATAACGTACGTACTTCTTAATGACTTTAATTAACAGTAAATAAATGAATAAACAAAATATAATAACTTAATAACGCCTAATATTTTATAAATAGCACCTATTTGCAAGCGCACAAACATTATGTTTGCCACTCGAAAAGCAAAAGGCGCTGCAAAGCAAAATAATGTACCTAATCAACCAAGTAATGCCGCCGCGTCCCGCATGACATTTGTTTGCATGTGTGTAGTAATTTTGGTGTCCGTGCATAGTCGCAAACGCACACACGCATGAATATTGAAAGCCGCGACTCCTGCGGCAGGCCTCGGAAGCTCGGCAGTTGTCGGGAGTAATCGGAAATGTTCGTTGCCTATAATCCGAGTAAAAATAATAGACAGAAATCTAATAAACTGCGCAAAATGCACATTATGCATTTTTGTTTGGTAAGGTTTTATTTCTTTAAATAGCACAATTTTTTTGTGTTTCGCGGAGGCCATTTTGCTTTTTTCATGTGATAAGCATTGTTTATTATTTTGTTTGCGTCAGTTTAATTATAGTTTTCTTATAATATTTTACATTTTAATATTTGAAAGTGTGTACATTTAACAGTTTATTTCTGAGTTTCTATAATAATTGTAGTGATTTGCTTTTACTAGTACGTTTGTTGATTTTTTAAAATGTTATTTGATTGTGAGGTTTGTGTTGAAAGTGTGTGTTTATTAAAAATTAAAAATAACAAGTTCTCACAATTGTCATTCAGTGAAAAGATTCAAATTTTGTCTAAAGGTAGGTGTGTACCCGAGTTACAACAATTAAATCAACAAAAAGGGAATGTAACTCGAAAGTTTCATGTTAAAAGTTATGAAACGTATAACTGGCTGTGTGGTTGTGTACACACGATTAAATTATATTGTTTTCCTTGCATATTGTTTAGTAATTCTAGTACAGTGTGGACTGATTCAGGATATTCAGATTTAAATAATTTCTATGCCGCGGCAAAGAAGCATGACCATACAGAAAAACATCTGGAGGCCTGCTTAAAATTAAATACTTTTGGTAAATCTCGTATTGAAATGAGTATCAACAGCCAGTTACGATTAGATATTGAGAGGCATAATGCTAAAGTTGATCGCAATAGAAACATTTTTCAAAGGCTGATCGATGTTGTTTGCTTTCTGGGAAAACAAGAATTAGCTTTTCGCGGTCACGATGAGTCAGTATCGTCGTTGAATAGAGGTAATTATTTAGAAATAGTAGATTTATTAGCCAAGTATGATGGAATTTTAGAAACCCATTTACAGAGTGCAAGTACCTCATTCACGGGCATGTCGAACCGTACGCAGAATGATTTGATCTCGAGCGTTGCATCTGTGATGATCGATCGCGTTAAAGCCGAAATTAAACAGTCCGATTTTGTCGCCGTCATGGTAGATGAGACTCCTGATGTTAGCGGCCGTGAACAATTAGTATTAGTTTTGAGATATTTTCGTGATTTTGAAGTAGTAGATCGATTTATCAAATATGTTGATGTCAGCGCGGATCGGACCGCTGTAACCTTGAGTTCTATTATTTTGGAAATTTTAGAAGAGTTCGATTGTGTATCCAAATTAGTTGCACAAACTTACGACGGGGCAGCAGTTTTATCCTCACAAATTAATGGCGTGCAGGCTTTGGTGAGACAAAAATGTCCACAAGCTATGTACGTTTGGTGTTCAGCACATATATTAAATTTAGTTTTATCGAAATCGTTCGAACGAGTTGCTGAAACAAAACGCTTTTTTAGTATTATAAAATCAATCGCGGCTTTTTTTCACACCAGTACAAAGCGAATGGCCCATTACAACAACTTTGCCGATATGAAAAAGCTGCCTCGTGTCGCGGAAACAAGGTGGACATATCATTCGCGCACGGTTAATATTATTAATAATGCGTCCACCCACCTCCTAGAATTGTTTGAAAATATGAACGAAAATACACAAGACTGGGATGGTGAAACACTGACACAAGTCAGTTCATTTTTATATATTACTAGCTTTTGCCCGCGACTTCGTTCGCGTGGACTTCAGGTTCGTCCCGTCTTCTATTTCCTGACTCATCCCACGGGAACACTACATTTTTCGGGATAAAAAGTAGCCTATGTGTTAATCCAGGGTGTCAGCTATCACTATACCAAATTTCATCAAAATCTGTTGAGCCGTTTTTTCATGAAAGAGTAACAAACATACATACAAACTTTCACCTTTATAATATTAGTAGGATGAAAGAATTTGAATTTAATTTTCTTTTAAAATTTTTCGCTGATATTTTTGCAGAAACGGATATTCTGTACGATATTTTGCAAAAAAAAACTAGTGACATCGCGTATTGTGTAACAAAGATAAAAGAGTTAGAGTCATTTTTAGAACGTTTTAGAGAGAAGTTCGAGATCTATTATGATGCCGCCGTTCACATTACCGGACCACCTAAAAGAAAGCGCAATGTCGATGATGTAAAAATACATTATCGGCGAATTTTTGTTGAAATAATTGATAATGTAGTCAGTGAATTAAGAAATCGTTATAAAAACATTAAAGATTTAAAGTTTATTGAGCTACTTTCTTGTGAGAATTTTAAAAAATATAGTGAACGTTTCCCTGAAAATGAAATCAGAGAGTTCACCAATAATTATCAGGCACATTTTAATTTTGATAAATTGAAAAATGAATTGCGCTGTATTTATAGATCACCTCAATTTGCAAATAGTTGTGTATTTAGTATTATTCAAAATTTGTATAAGGACAATTTAAATAAAGTTTTTTTCTGAAGTGTTACGATTAGCGAAATTCATTGTGACTATCCCAGCAAGCAGCGCATCGGCAGAGCGTTCATTTTCGTGTTTAAAACGTATCCACACATATTTGAGAAACACACAAAATCAACAACGACTCACAGAGCTTTCCATGATTTCTATAGAAAAGGCATTAATGATAGAATTAAAACGCAATCCAACTTTCTATGACGATATCCTAAAATCATATTTAAAAAAGGATAGGCGCATAGATTTAATCTATAAATGAATGAGTCGTTTTTTTTTACTAACCCGTAATTTTATTATTAAGTTTATTTATATATTTTGCGAATCACATGAAAATCGGTCTTTTTAAAGGCCACATCGGATATCTTGCAAGGGACGTGTTCTATAACCATCACTCACTTGGATAAGATATTTGAGGTGGTCGTTTATTTACATCGGGCTATAGTAATCTCAATTAACCGGAACCTTGAATATGTGAAAATTGAAGCTGACTCGGTGAGTAGTTATAATATTTTAGTTTATTAATCATTTACTTATTAGACTTTCTTCGGCCACGACAATCGATCGCTGGTTTTTCTGCGTTCCGTAGATGTATATGAATAGTAGTACATCTAAGACTTGTTCTGTTGGCATGGTTTCCGACTTAGAGATCCGTCGCGTGGCTGTGGCTATGCTAAACATCTATAAAAGAAAAGTTTTTGTGCCGAGTACTTCGCCGCATACCCAGTATCATAATCCTGTGCACGCCACTGCATGTATCTGTGTTTTCCCTGTATAATAAAAAAATATTATGCCCAGCCACTGTGACAATGTCTTCTAGATGGAAATAACTTGCAAAGTGACATTTTTTACATTATGGTATTAAAGTTCTAATTTAAAAGGCGATATTTAATTAAATACAAATTACAAAGTTTATCAAAAACATAACTATCATCAGAAATATGGTTTCTAATGACCACGTAGTGCAAAAAAGGTCTGAATAAAATTTAAAAATAAAGAATGGTTGAGCAGAGAGTAAGTAATCTGTTTATTAAAGATGTATTGCTCACATTCCATGCACTCAAATTAGCCTTGATCATGAGAGGATCGCAAATAAGCGACACTACAAAGAGCCACTCAGTAATTAATGAAGTTCGGCGTGGAACATAATTATGCGCGCTCAATGCAGAATGATGTGCCTTTCAAAATAAAACTAAGCAACCACTACCATCAGTAAGCAAATGATTAGCATTGTAAAAGCTATTTCAAGAATATTATTTTAAAATTTTCGGTTGTACATAAACGAATTAAAAACATTTACAATACACCGCTTCATACTTAAAAATTGGATGTGTAGTAGTATTTGTAAATGTTATGTTATTATTTTCTCAACTTTTTCGATTCTTTACATTTTTAGAAACCACACAAATTCAAGTCGGAAAGAAATTGTTTATACTATAAGACCACTTACTGCCGTTCCCATACATTTTTTCCTATATCATTTACTTTCGGTTAATCAAGTGACAACCAAGATACTGAAAATTTAACACACCCTAGCTAAGTTCAAGAACATCAAACAACTCATCCAACACAAACGTGTCATAAACATAATAACAGGACATCGGCGATACCGAAGATACAACAATAAAGATGTCTGCGATGCCATCGTATAATTTGCGCGTGGGCGCTTACAAGTCTCCGTTTAGCTGCCTATGTAAATGAGACATTGTTCCCGACATAGTGGTAGTATTGCTTACCACTCTGCAATGCCGCCGTAACGGTCCAGGGTTGTTTAGGTAATCTAGTTTATAGATTTACAGAGCGTAGGAGATATCGAAATCTCGAGGTGTTGATTTGTTTGGACATCTAGGTAATTTTTCTTTTTAAGCTTGGTGGATTGTAGATGGGACTATTGTCATCTTAAGTTCTCTTCGTACCATATAAAGAAGTCGGCATAATACATAAGACTACATTTTTCATAACTAATAATGGCGATACGCTTTACGGGTAACGTAACGTAACGTATCTCTCTCCTGGAAGAGATTGCCTGGTGCAATAAGGCCGTCTATTTTACTAACTGTAATATATCTATAGTCCTTTTTTTGTTTAATTTTTTTTGTGTTACTTTGTTCAATAAATATATAAAATAAATTCTACTCTTTGGAGAATTTTTTGCATCTTAAGATGTTATTATATACAGCGTAGTGATCCTTGTCTTACACTCTAAGTGAATTTCCATAGAGACAAAAACCTACCTAAACAACACCGTCATTTGCAGTAGCTGTCACCCACAGCAAATTTCTCAAAATACCCTCGCAGTTTTTTCCACCCGTTCAGCCCTGTGCAAAGGTATTGCGCAACTGAAACTAATTGCCAACGGTTAAGCCATTAGCGTACAATGCCCCCGATGGGCCTGTAATTGTTGCCCTAATGAGTGATAATAGTGGCCTTTGTTTTCACTCGGTCGTCCGCGCCGCGCCGGGACCTTTGGCAATTTTTTTGTTTTATTGAATCCGGATGGTATGGCTCATTGATCTAGTGATATTGTTTGTGGAGTGTACGGCTATGATTTATAACTGAGGTAATGCATTTTGCGTTAGCTTTCCGATACAGAAAATATAAATGAAATAAAGTTAGCCAAGCCGATTGATGTTTTATAAAATTGTTAAGTTCTACAAAATAAGGAAAAGTCAGGATGTCCCGACCCAACTTCAACTTAGGAATAGGAAGCAAAAGGCTTTGAAGCATTTGAGAAGTACAAAACCGCTATATAAATGTTACACATTTTATTCTAGACCAGCCTATATCGACTTATATTTAAAGCAAGCTACTAGTCATATTTTATTAATTTAATTGACTAATCCCCTAAATTACTAAGCACATCTCGACAAAATACAAAATTCAAGTGTATGAGTATTAAAGAGGTAATAAAAGATGATTCATTTGTCAACAAATGCCCGCATGTAGTTGGAACACTCAAACTCACAACTGAAGGGGTAACGAGCGACATTGATGGTTGCCAGTACATCAATGATGGCACTGCTCTTATACCAGTAATTAAAAGTTACCAACACTACTCTGAACCCTTTCAAAGCATATCAACTGATGAATGATGACAACGTAAAATAACCTATTTAAGTTAAGGTGAAGTCAATATTTATTTCGGAAATGTTTTTTGCCTTTTGAACGACTTTTGAATTTAGTTTGAGAGAAGAAGACTAAACATTCGATAACTAAAATAGGTTTTATAAATTTCTATGAATAAGGTATTTTATATAGTGCGATGTTAAGGAACTTTAAGATACACATACGAGTATATTGGGAGAGTTTCATGTCAATATGACATTAAACTACAGTATCGTGTTTTTGTAGCTAGTCCTCTGCCTATATCTTATTAAATCAATAAGTTATTGCCAGTGATTGCACCTGAGGGGTTTTCTATTCTCTGACACGAAGTTTGAATGTTCGAACGTTCGATGGCCACGGCTTTTTACTTCTAAAAATCAAAACTATATATTAGCTATGTGAAACTTTTCATTCTCTCCAAACTTAGTCAAAGGTTACGACGTACGATGGAGGATTCGAACATTTTGTAAAGTATTTAGATTTTAGGCATATTCGTACAGCTTTACGTAAGACTTTCGAACGTTCGTCGTCGTGTCGAAGTATAAGTAGACTAACCCCCCAGCGTAGTAGGAATGACGTCTAGAAACGTACTTTAAGCAAGTGGTTGGGTAAGTATTGTAAGTGCTACCTATTTCGATATTAATATTATATTACTTCAAGTCGTGCTAAAATTACCTATATTATGTTCCAATGCACAGGTTCCCAAGCAATTTGAGAAGGCCTATCCAATACTCAGAATTAGGCACTAGGCATTGTCATAACAACTATCATTCCGTTTAAACAAGATAATGAATGTAGAATATCCTCGGTGTTGTGACGATTTCGAAATGGACTAGTGTTATTTGACCACCATCATAAATTGTAATCTTATATTGAACAAGTTTATTTCATGCTAACGTTATTTATTATTGTGGATTATTAGCTCGTAAATACGGCTCGGATTAATGCTGTAAAGTTTATTGTGCTTTTGGTTTTCTCTGACATGATGGTATCAATGCAGTTGAGTTGCATCATAAGTGTAGTAAAGATTGGCTATAGTGTGGCTTCAAAAAAGTCTATCTAAGGTTTTCCAAACTCCGTCATGCTTTTGTGAAACTTTTTCTATGTGATTTGCAAGAATGTCTATGGTATATAAAAATTCGTTAACCTGCACTAGGCAAGGCCAGCGTAGCGGACTATGGCGTGGCTCATTCCCTTTCAATAGTAGTCTCGATTATAAAGGAGGTGCCCTGCAATGGGATGTGGGTTAGAACAGTATGAATAGTGTTTAAATAAATGTGTATGATAGTATATTCAAACAAGGTGCGGTCAATTGTCTCATACTAATAGGCAGGCTTATAAAACGATAAGTTAGCCGTAATAATCTGAATATTAACATACGAATTGGGACATTTCTCACGTAAAGAAAACTATTTTAAACGCCAATAAAACTGAATGGGAGCAAGCGCTATACTTATTAGTGGTTTTTACATTATAATATACGAGTATTCACCGGTCTCGGTAGTGAATTTATTGGTCTAAATTGAATAGGTTAGAAACCATGAGGTATTCCATTCGATTACCTGATTGGCTATTGCATAAGCTTTAGGTGCAATACTACAAATTTAAAAGTATTTAAAGCATTACAGCTTAAACTAATAACTAATATTTCAACGTCAGTTGTTTTCAATAATAAAATTCACGCTAATTTTGTTTATATCAATATTATTCAAATATATTCTTTAAAAGACGAGCCCACATAAATTGAAAACGAACCTCAGTGCGGGCGAGTTAATCAAATCCGTTGCGTAAAGCCGTATGTTTAATAACATTTCTACGCGGAACATTTAGAGGCATAGTTAATGTGAGTTAGTGTAATGATGGCTAAAGTTCCCGGTACGAACGCCTGCGGCTTACACCGACATCTCAATCCAAACGACTTAACATTGCAAATGCAATGATACTAACGTTATCTGGGGGCTACTGCCTCAAACGATATTCGATATATCGTGATCGTGATTCGTGCGATTCTTCGTGTTATGTCCCCTCTACAAAATCTATTCCTATTTACTTCGATATCCTACGAAATACTTATACACACTGTTGAATGATCGATGAGTGAAAATGTCAGTAGGAGTAGATTTCAATAAGATAATAGCACGATAAATCTGGTATCGTTTTTGGTAGTGAGCGCTGTGGTTAATCGAATTGACCGAAGTCCAAAAGGGCGAATTGAAGCTGACGTCATAGCTTTCACCTCCAAAATACTTAACGAATGAAACACATTGTTTATCAGTACAGTCATTAGCGTGAAATGCGAACGTCTTATCTCTGAGTATTCGGGGTTTTTTCAATTCTTTGTTTGCAACGTGGTTTTTTTGAATATTGAGTGACTTATCGGGCCACCTTCGATTTGTCTGTATCTTTTTTTTTTCATTTGACTTACATTAACCAACTGATTGGCACTTTGTAACTGTTGTGTTCCCACCCTCTACTGCCACTTGTGTGAGCCAGGATTAACAGTGGCACGTATTTCAATGATACCGAACATTGTAGCTTAGTGATCCTCTGTGAATGTTTCTGAGAAATTGGTATATTTTTGTATCAACGTGCTCGGACCTTATTCACTTAGTCGCTGAGCTCAAATCTACCATCTATGATAATCAAAATACTATATTCGAGAAATCTTCGGAATAAAGCTATTTTTAAGGATTTTATCCTTTTATTTCAATGTGTAACATTCACGTTCATCTAAGAAACTATTTTTCAAGAATCTGTGTTTAAAAATATATTCCACATCAACAGGTATTTTATATATTTTGTTTATTAAATTAGTTTTATTTCATACTTTTAGAACATAAGTCCTCCAATGTTATTTTAATATAAATTCATGAAGCTTTTTCACATGTTAAGAAACTCTTAATGAAATTACTTCTTTGGCTAATTTCTAGTGAAATGTATCGCGAGTTAAATTCATATGAAAGCTCATTTCGTCTGAGAATTTTTATTACAAAATTATTTCTAACATTTATTTTGATTAAAATATTCCAGTGCAGAAAAATTCAAGATGAAAACATTGCAGTACCTTTGACTCTTGCAAAAATATATTTTATTTATATTACAAATGAAGCATTTTGGACTTTATTACTCTTTATTTGTCCAAAGAAAGGGAATAACAAAAATTTAAATAGACTTTTCTTTAGACGTTTGGTGTAAGAATGCATTTTGGACAAAAACATACAACAATTCCTGAAGAACTATAAATGTTTATAAACAGTGGTAGTTTCTTTGTCTCGGGCCCACTGCAGGGCACGAGTTTCCTCTACAATCGAGAGTACGATTGAGAGGTGCTAGGCCATGTGGTCCACCACGCTAGCCTAGTGCGGGTTTGCTGACTTTACATGCCATATCAGTTTTCACAAATCGCTATGGTAGACAGGTTTTCTTACGATATTTTTGTTCAGGTTATACTAACCGTCACCGACTTAAACGCAACAACAAAAAATATAAAACTATTCAACAATTTAGAACTTGAAAATCCTAGCACAGGAGCTCACGTTCACATTTACGCTGCCTGCCAAACACTGTACCAAACGCAAACAAACAGAATACAAACCGTCATCCATAATATGTACATTCTAAAAATAACCACGTAGTACGACGGCGCCGTATAATTGTGTTTAATAACGTCTGTGGCCGCTGAGAATGTCAATAGATCTGTACGTAGTCGCGTTGACGTGTCTAATCAATTTGATTCGTCGCCCCGAGGTTCCTAGTAGCGCTAGCAGTAATGCATGGTTTGAAGCCATTAATAACTGATTGTCGGTTACCTATGATGCCTTTTCTACTTCGTAACGGTCCTTGCTGAGCGTTAAAAGGGTTTGCTTGAGATAATGAAAATGCAAATAATTTTAGATCGGAAACAATTGACGAACACTTTAATACATCGGCTCTCGTTCTATATGAATCTCTATTGCTAATTGCCACAGTATATTCTGTAATTGCTACTTTAAGTAGCTTTTTTAAAATTAGATTTAGTTTTACAAACTTCGTCAGTAAAATCAAATTCAGAACGGTTTTTGAAATAAAATTACGTTTTTAGTGTATCAAATTGTACTCAATTTCGAATCCCGGATCTAAGTCAGATTTTCAAAACGATCAATATCAACGAGGTCGGAATCGTGAGAAACTCCATAAACAATTTGCGAATACAACATTTTTACTAGGCCATGCACGTGTGCTACTTGAAGCCGTTGTTCGTGGGAATCGCGTATCCTATACTATGGACGATACATGTAGTTCCTATAATGGAGTTAATTCGACCTTCACGGCCCATCATCATTCCATGCCAAGGCTGTGTTATTATTTATATGTTGTTTTTTAAACACCGACCTGATTACGGTTATGAAATATATTTCACTAATACGTTTTTATTAGCTTCATATTACCTATTATTTATATGTTTAACATCGCCCTGATTACGTTTATGAAATATATTTTATTTTGTTCCTTCTTAATAACTACTTCTTAAATAAATGCGATGTCTTAATTAGTGTTAGAAGGCGTCGTAAGAAAGACTCATAATCGTCATTTGTAAATACGTCGCCTCTTTTTATTCATACAGCCTCAAACACCGACATTAACTTAGGTAGTCCACCCTACCAAAAAAAAACGAAGCAAAAGGTGAAACCAAGCCAAATCTAGATCTGTGCTGTACTGTATCAGCCCATACACGTCCCACTGCAGAGCACGGGCCTCCTCTACAATCAAGAGTACGATTGAGAGTAGCTAGGCCACATAGTCCACCACGTAGCCTAGTGCGGGTTGGCAAATCTAGCTCGAGTCGTTCATTTTAGGCGAATCGCAATAGATCTCAATGAGCTGATAAGGGTAATTAGTTTACGAACAAAGCCGCGCTCGTAAAACAGTGTCCAACTGGAGGTTAATACAAATTCAGCGCGGGCGACGGTAATGATCGTTTAATTGTCGATAATTAGACGTTACGTTGGCGCGCATTAGGAGTTGGTCGCGCCGGAGCCGCGTTTATTGCTGTTATTATGTTAAATGCTGCAGCGTTGTCGCCATCGGTGATTGCTGATCGATTTATGTCTTGTTTGTCTAGTGTTGACGCTGGAATGCACGGTTGACCTTTCTTGTAATTGGTGTTAGATTGAAGATATCGAACTGCTAGGTTGTGGATTGTGAAGGATGTATATTGAAATTTTTTTTCATGAATTCTTGATTTTCACACCATGTAATGATTTTGTATCTAAAATAAATAATTACGTGTAACAAACACGGAAACAATTCTTCAACCGACCACACCCAACACCCAATGTTCCTTGGAAAACCTTCACGGCTTTTAAAGTTTTAGCACCTCAAGAATTATGGACGGCAATTTGCCGAAATAACGTGTATATCCTTCAACCGAGCCGTATACGTCAGCAAGGTCGTGTATAGCGATTTGTCAAAGCAGGTGGTCTCATCAAGAGATGGGGGCAATGCGGATGTATCAAAGAATATAAAAGATACGACCTTCATGGTACGAGGGATAATCAGAAATGAAAGGTTTAATTGAGATAATTGATGTTTTTGCGTTAAAGAAATATGTAGATTCTGGGATTGTATATTATGGGTTATGGCACAGGGATATTTTATATGGTCCATCATATGAGTTAGGTTGTCTACTGTAAATTTAACTAGCCTAAACCTGAATAGATAAGATATTAAATACTTCATACCAGTTTCTATAATATTCCTTCAACATTTATTTATTTACTCGTGCTACAGTCGAAACATTTTATTAGTGTCAATAAAGTAGATATCAGCTTATCATTAATATGATTTCGCAAAAAATAGACCTACAATTAATTTATAAAAAATAGTTAGTTAATTAGTGAGCGGTGAAGCGGCGGTGCCTTTGCGAGCACCTTGTCAAAGCAAACCGCTGCTTCTTGTTATCGCGTCATGGTTGCACATCATCTAGTTGCTAAAGGTTATCAATCTAATTTGCCTCAACCTATTGACTTTATCGTAGTTAACAAGGCAAAATGATTTTTTACTTATTACATTTAAAAATAGTCTTTATAAAATGCGTAAACGGCTTCCTTTATGATGGAGATCTATGGTGTGTACTAGTTTGCTTGTCGTACGAGATGGATTTACGCCTGAAATGAGTCTTGGTTGGTGGATTGCACAAAACTTATAAATTAATGTAAAGAATAATCAGGCATACCAGTTTTCTCATGAAGATTTTCTTCGTCATTATAATGAGCTATAATTAGGACAGTTAGAAAGGGTATTTTCAACTTGATCGGTAAGCTTGTAATACATCGCTCCTTGAAGTAGTTTTGTCTTTTCTGTTTTTATTACAGCCAGTGTCAGAATTATTTTACATAGTCTCATCTACTTCAAATTATCTTCAACGTCACCATTATAGAACCATCAATTCTTATTGCATCCCTAAAGTTGGGCCACAGAGTTGGGCTTACCTAGGTATGCGGCCTCATTCATAGATCTTTCTAAACCTCTTTTAGCTATCGAATGTTTTGTCATCTTTGCTCAAAATGAATTAAAAAATCGTTCGAAAGGAACAAAACCGTCTATGTATAAGGCTTATAGTATAAAATAAAATAATGCTGACAACAAGCACTCATTTGTTGAGCCTAATAATGAAACCTAAATCCAGGTGATAAAAGCGAGTGGGTGGGTGCTGTAAACAAGTCTCGGGATTATAAGATCAGCAACGGGACACTTTACATCCCGCGGGAGACGTTTAGCTGTCTCATAGGAATTAGAAGCGATAGTATGGACTGTCGGCGTGTTTGGTTTGTTCGGATTATAGCGCGATCTTGGCACATATGGTATTGGAGTTACGAAATACTTCCCATCTGTGTGGAACCTACACACAGATATTATTGGTTTAGTGGCAATAATATGTAAAAAATCTAAGCTGCGAGCTGCTTGTGGTAATGATTATTGGGGAATTCGCAATCTTGAGGTAGATAGTATTGTGTTGTGTAAATCTAAAAAGTACCAAGAACTTGTATAACAGAAAAGTGCCCAATAGACATTATAATAATAAAATAAAATAAAATAAAAAATAGCCTTTATTTACTACTTAACTCACAAAAGTACTTATTCTAGGTTTTATTTACTTTAAACTTAATTTTATATAAAACAATTGTTAGTAAATATAAAAGTGTATAGTTGTTAATGAAATTATATGTTAGTAGTCGCCTCTGAGGCGTAGGCCTCTCCTAAACCCTTCCATACATCTCTTTCGCGTGCTTTTTGCATCCAATGCGATCCACATATATGATTAAAAATGTCTCTCCATCTTTTACTTGGCCGTCCCTTTTTTCTTTTTCTTCCTCTTGGTAACCACTCTGTTAGGCTTTTTGTCCATCGATTGTTATTCATCCTGCAAATATGTCCTGCCCATTTGAGTATTCTAATTCTCTTTCTTACATCTACTATATGCGTTTTACTTCTGATAATTTCATTGCTAATTTTATGATAGTTTTAGTCCAAGCATACTTCTTTATATTAGTTTACTTACATTATAATAGTTTACTTTAATAGACACTAGCGGCCCGGCTCCGCCCGGTTGCAGATACACTTTTTTGAAAATATTCTGTACCCTATGTTCATGTTACATACGTGTGACATAATGCAGGATTCTAATGGTAAAATAATGTTTTCAAATCGGTCCAGTGGTTTCAGAGCCTATTCAATGCGAAAAATTCAAATATTTCCTCTTTATAATATTAGTAAAGATATTGATCTGCATAACAGAGTAGTAAAAACTACGAGTATATGTATGTATAACTGCTGATTGTATTCATTTCACCCTTTTCCGAATATATTTTTCAAATCAAAAGTGAACATAAAAACAAATGGACTTCGAATTACAAACAATTTAACACGGATTTAATTTTAACGTGCAATTAAATAAAATTGTATTTTTTACAATTAATGTTATCGTTTAAACGTTAAATACGGTTTTGCGTGCGGTTAATGGTGCTTATTAATTTAATACGTAGAAAGTAACATTGGTCGAAAAGTAGCCAACTTTTGGTCAATGTTGGATCCAATGTGGGTTATGAATTAATGCAAATATACGGAGATGAGCCGAGTTCTATGGATTTTGTGTTATTAATCATTCGTTTTTGATTAAGCGATTATAGCTTAAAGCCTATAATCTTTTTAAGTTATTTATGTGCCAAATACGATGATAATTTTACCTACATTCGGTTATAGCAAAAAAATGAGTTATGGAGTTAAAACCTATAATCTTGCAATTTAAATGTCTCAAGAAATTATGATGTCAAGTTATTGAACGAAATACAGCTTATATTTTATAATAAATATTTATCAAGACTAATGCTTTAACTACAACTCAACGCCATTGCCATTACAACTTTCCAGAACTGTTTAAAAATCTTAAAAACATCAACTGAACCGCTAGAAATCTTCGATCTCCAGAACCGTACAAATCGCCAGATTGTTCTCGAAAAAAGGTTGAAGAATTCGCACATAATTTGCACCGTCTCATATTTTCAGCTATCCGTGTTTGCATCGCAATTAATTCCACGTCGATTTTTACCGGCCATTAGTTAGAGTTATCGATTCGGTACAGCAATTAGCCGACCCGATCTGAACGACCCGATCGCGTCCGAACGAAAATGATTGATTACGTTTTTAGCTTATTAGCCGATCTTCCCTCATAGGGGCTTATCGGTCGTTAGGGATGGTGCGGGAAGTTTAGTGTATTTTAAGGTTAATACGATAATAATGAACGTTAAATATACCGCGGAATATATTTTAGACTTTCGAAATCTTGGAAGCACGATAATCTTTGTAGTCTAAAATGGATGGACGAGAGAGGGTCGGGATCGTATTCATGTTTAATATACGCCTCATATGATCCTATTTAGAGAAACAAACAATATTACATAGTTTCATAAACTGAAACAAGATTTTTTTATGTCCATGATTTTTATTTATTCTTCAAATGCAGCAAACTTTATTTGTTTTATTCATGTACCCAATCATTTATGCCATTTTTATTATTGCATTATAAACTCTTATTGGTTCTTATCAGTAGTCGGTAGAATAAAATTTAATTCATATAATTCCAAAAACAATTGATATTATGCGCATTGAAGGCGGAACAACCCTAGAAAAGTTTAGTAACAACCCTGTCCCGAGAAAAGTAGGGGATCAGGAACCGTTTACCAGATTTCGGTTCTGTCCGAAACAGATAACGGTGTTTTGGGAGATTGAAAGGGCCGGTTTGTACTTGTTACAAGGAAATATTTCATGTGATGTGAGAAATATATTAACTATTTTTAATAGCCTCTGCTTATGCTACTGAAATTGTCATCCTTTAGTGTTACGAGAACGTCTAATTTACTATCAGCTTTGTATCGAACACGGTTATAATTTGTCACTGTTGTCAAATCAAATCAAATAAAAGTTTATTATTATTAAAAAAAAAAAAAAAAATCCTTCGTGTATATTCAAAGTGCGTCTTTCTCAAAATACAGGACAACAAAAACCCTGATATAATTTATTACTTTACATAGCATTGTTTTTTTTTTTATTGACTGTATCAGCCCATATACGTCCCACTGCAGGGCACGGGCCTCCTCTACAATCGAGACTATGATTGAGAGTGGTTAGGCCATATAGTCCCCCACGCTGGCCTAGTGCGGGTTGGCGGAATTACACACCACAGAATTACACACCATAGTTTTGTGTGTGTGCGTTCTATTGTTGTGACCAATAAATCTCATTTTCTTTCTTTTCTTATAACAAAATAACACAACCTTCCCTTTCCATCCGCAGTGGGCGGGATGTCTCGCGGCGGCAGCGGTGCCGGCAAGACGGCGACGGCGAAGCGCGTGCCGCCGCCCGCGGTGCCCGGCGACGCGTTCGCCACGCCGCAGCACCGACACTCCGGCTCCAGCTTCGGCTCGCAGGGCTACGCGTCGTGCGAGGAGCAGCCCTACCCGCAGCCGCCTGACACGCCCTCGCATACTAGAGGTTAGTTCTACATACCTATATAACGCACTTACATTTCCGCCATGCTTGACTCTACTCTACGACGTGTTACAAAAATCCCGGAAAAATATAATAAATAATACACCCAACAGTCACATACATAGTCCTGACTCCACACTAAGATCAAGTCTGGTGTCGTGGGTATCAGGAACTACAAGACTTTTCGGTCTCACAAACACCCGAAAGAAATATTTGTGGGCCGCACAAACATTTCTCTCGGTGCGGAGATCGAAACCGCGGCCTCTCGTTTCACAGGCGGCGTCTAACCGACTGCGCCGCGGAGGCTGTTAAACCTATATTGTAACACACAAACTCTCAAACATTTTTGTGGAATGCCAGGCTTTGCTTTGTAATTCAAGGTTTGTTTTTGCTACTGTTCATGAGCGGTCGTATCGCTTACAATCTCGCCATTCCTTGCTGTATAAAAATCACACATACCCGTCACGCTTGAATCCATAGGGATGAGCAGAAACTGTGATACTCCACTTGCTACTTTCACTACGATACCATCAATTTTCTGAAACATTCTTGTTATAAACACATTTTACCTTGATTGTTTATTACTTACTAGTTCCATGAGGTTAAGCGCTATCATCTTTTTTAATTACTCTCACCAAGATTTTAACGCTCAGAAGACTTAAAGCTTTAGTCGACAATGCTAAACTACTTGCGAGTTGTTAGAAGTCACATTTCTTGTAGACATCTCTCGATATATAGAATACACATGTTTTCTTTTACCCTTAAAGAAAAAAATACGATTAACGATAAAATCACACATAACTCCGATAAAGTTATACAATCCTTGGCTTTGTCAGTCCAATCCACAGCAAATCACATATAACTCCAATAAAACAGTAAATTTTTCGTTTTGTCTGTCCAGTCCACAGCCAACTGAGCTGTTATATAATATTGAAATGCTTCTCATTCCAGATGACCACTCAGACTACGGCAGCACAGTGTCCGGAGTGTCAGGCGTCAGCGGCGCGAGCGGCAGCCTGGGCAAGAGTCCCGCTGGAGGGGGCACATTCACCTTCCCTCCGCCCTCGCAGCCGCTCACGCACAAGGCGGCCGTGTACTACCACCACCAGCTAGCCCTCAGCGATGACCAGGGGATCGACATGACACAGGTATGTGGAAAAGATATTAATTGCTAGCCCTTATTTGATATAAAAACAAACAGCCAGCGCAATGTCAATTTCTCCCGCCAAATAACAGTGTAAATGCACTGTTTAGTACCGGTTTCAAGGACAATGTAGCCAGAGTAGCTACTGGACATATTGAGACTTAACATCTCATGGTGGTGAGCGCAGTGGTGTTATTAGTTTTACAAAACCATACTTTTGGTACTGTCCATAAGCAATAGTATCGCTTACTATCAGGCCAATGCAATGGTACGATCGTATCGCCATTCATGCCAATAAAAAATGTTGTGGGTGAATTTCTTTGTTGTTTCTTTATACAGTACAATAAATATAAATATATATATTTTTTTATTACCAACAATAAAAACATAGTGTTTAAATTAAGAGCGTTTATACCCTGTGCGCGCTTTTTGGCTTAAAACAGGACTTTTCAAATGAGTTAATAGCCACCAATAAACAATTTAAAGGAAAAATAATTATTACTAATTTTAGAAAAGGTTGTCATCTAGGGATTTTGGTGAAAAACATTATAGATTGATGGATAATTTGTGAGTACTATAAGGATTACTGAACACAAGTTTCGTTATTTAGGCCTTAAATGGCAATTTAGAAGCTTAAGATATCCGAAACCACTAAATATAAGATGAAAATAAAAATATTATCAGACTAATAAGACCCTTATGGAGGGATTTTGCTGAGAAAAATAATCTTTTTGTGTTTAGTTCCTGAAAAATAAAAATTTTAACAATGCGAAATTATTCAGAAACTCTCGTCAAGAACATATTTTTTTTCACCAACTTATCGCACATAATTTTTTATAGCAATTGCATAGTATAATAGAAGAACATTTTATCAATAAATTACCATTTTTATATTTCAACAAAATTAGTTTTCATGTTTTCTACAAATATTTAAAAAACCACTATAAAACACGCTGTCCGACGTGGCTCAAATCAGACCGCCGCAAGGCCTTCTAGAGGGAGGATGTATCGCTCGTCGCTCCGGCCTAGCTGCAGTCGATTTTTGCCGTGCGTAGTAAAAATAGCCACGCGCGGACTGCGATTACCACATCTTAGTACTTTGGTAGTAAAATATTTAATTATTTTTATTACCTACAATGATTTTGTAGTGAGTATAAATTATGTTTCAGGTAATATAATGGGATGTAATTCCGAGGCTAAATTATGTTATGTATTGTAATATAAAATTAAATATATTTCGTAATTGCAAGGGGTTGTAAGGCCCCTAACACTATTTATGTGTTCGAACACGAAATGATTAATAAAACTTCCGTAGTGTCTACTGATTGAACACTGATTTGAATGCAACTTAACAATGTAATAATAACGAAAATATGATTAGTATCTAAATTTGTATTATTCTTTGCTTGCACAGTAATATTTGTCTACTTATAATGCAAATAAAATATTTTTATGATATTATATTACAGTTACATTTCAATTGAATATTAGAAGCGCACGTATCAAAGTTGTTTGAGCCGATTGTATAGCGAGCCGACGCGGCAGCTCTACGCACACAGCTTTGGTCGCTTATGTGTGCGTGAAATTAACGAAGAAATACCTATAGTTGACTTTGCGCGCAAGGTGTATACGCTCTTAACTATTTATTAACAAAACCTTTCCCAATTCCAGAGTCCCGGCCGTGACAGTCCAGGGTCGTCTTCTGGGTCAGCGGGGTCAGGATCACGCCACTCCTCGGCGTCGCTGGACAGCGGCAGGGCGTCGGGTCGGATGCCGCATCACCACCACGCCGCCTGCCACTGCGGAGACCTGGCCGACAGGGTGCGGGCTATGATCGCGCAGGGACTGCCTGTGAGTAGGATTTTTAAGCTAGTGTATTTGATTTGTAGTTATTTGGTTAGTTTGGTTTCCATAATATTTTATAAAAAGATCAAAACTAAAATCATTTAGTAGTACAGAAAATAAGTTTTCGTTAAATAACCACATAGTAGCAATGTTAAAACTATGAAACCATAAGGCAATAGCAGAATTCTCTATTTTGTTATACCTAACTCGTAGTCTGTACTGTATTCAGTATACAATACAATACTCTTTATTGTAAACCAAATACAAGAACAAACTCAAAATCAGACAAATTAAATATAAGACTTGTATGTCTTGTACGGCTATGCAATTATATGTATTACATATAAAATTACGTCATCTTTATAAGGACTTAGGACATCGGAGACTTCAACTCTATCACAGATCACTATCGAAAAATTATAACGTACAAAGATTTCCCGATCTTTTAATATCTTCTCTTTTACATCCATATCAACGCAACCCCCTTATTCCACAGGACACAGACATAATCCACGCTTGCCTAGCAGACCTACAGATGGAAGAGTACGCCCGACTCTTCATAGAGGCCGGATACGACCTGCCCACCGTCACTCGAATGACGCCGGAGGATCTAACAGCGGTGGGCATCAAGAAGCCAAACCATCGCAAGCGGTTAAAGGCCGAACTGGCCAACTTGAACGTGCCTGATAATCTGCCGGATTATATACCGGTAAGTGTATTTTTATTTTATTTATTTAAAGGAACATACAGTGTTAATAAATAAAACAGAGTAAAGAAACTAATTACATGTTTCCACGAATAAGTGGAGGACTTGTCTTGAAATCTTGATAGGGAAATTGAGGGTTGATGAAAAAAAATTGATATTTTTTACTTTAAATAACTACTATCATTCGTGTTGGCTTGAACCATACATATAGCAAAAACATAAATGTGTACCAAATAAAAATTCTAAAGAAATGTCATCAAAACAATGATGATATTATATGACTGCATATTAAATATAAATATTTACATATTATAATATAAATATTTCAACAGCCTCCGTGGCGCAGTTGGTTAGACGCCGCCTGTGAAACGAGAGGCCGCGGGTTCGATCCCCGCACCGAGAGAAATGTTTGTGCGGCCCACAAATATTTCTTCCGGGTCTGGGTGTTTGTGAGACCGAAAAGTCTCTCGTAGTTCCTGATACCCACGACACAAGACTCGATCTTAGTGTGGGGTCAGGACTATGTATGTGACTGTTGGGTGTTATTTATTTATTTATTTATTAAATTATAAAATTCGATATTCTAAAATATGCCACTCAAAAATAGCAATTATCTGAAACAAACAATATGTCGTCTTTGAAGGTTCTGGAACCAATGTCGCTTTAGCATTTCATAAAATAATGTTTCATCGTTAATAATTGTCCTTTCGCTTTGTTAAACATAGCCTCGTTTGTCTATTAATATGTCACCCTTTTTGTTATCATGATCCACAGTCTGTAGGTTCCACTGCTGGGTATAACCTCTCTCATATTCTGCCACTTTTCTTTTTTTTATTGAATATGCTTAGTTAAAAATGAATTCATTGTGTATTCCAGGGCTCGTTGGAGGAATGGCTGCGGTTGCTTCGACTGGAGGAGTATGGTCCGGCTCTAGTGGCTCAGGGCTACCGTACTGTACATGACGTCACTCAGTTAGCTTGGGAGGTACGTATAAATTATATGAAAACTTCCTAATCGTCATTCTGTGTTTGTCGTGTACTGTAAATATGAAAAATTAAATACATTATTTGATGGCATAAGTTAATGAAAAGCGTAATAGTGATCCAAGATCCGTGAAACCTAGGTCTAGTCTAGCTCTGTATTTTTGACCAGACCAGGCAGATCACGTACTACTGTAGCGGTTATTAATAAAAATGATTTTTTTCTCTAGGATTTAGAAGACATGGGCATTGTCCGTCTCGGACACCAAAAGAAAATACTTCTTGCCATCAAAAGAGTGAAAGACATTAGGGCGGGTAAAAGAAGCATCAGTAACCAGGGGTCCCTGGACTTCACGAGGATACAACCAGGCCAGGTCAGTGTCATAGACAAGCATGCTACCATTTTATTGTGTTTGTAGTGATGTTTTAGAATTTAGACTTCTTAGTAATTATGACAGCGGATGACAAAAAAGAAAAAATAATTGTCTATGCTCATCCGTTTTCATAATAACACAACGTGCTCTAGATGGCAATTAGATTTTCTTTCTTATAAACAAATAAAACGATTATTTTCAAAGCATCACTTCAAATCAATGATTTTAATTTGTTTTATGATTATTTTTATTTGACACATCTCATTTCATCTCATCGGCCATCTTTAATTAAAATTGCCGCCAAAATTAACTCTAACCTATAAAGCTGTGAAGATATATTTTAATAATTTTCCTTTTGAATTACTAACTTTTATTTTAACAGAGAGCGTTTAAAGCTTGATTTTACTAAAACTGAGATATTCCTTTGAGCTGTGCCTTATTATGATTAGTTCAGTAATTGTGAACCTGGCACAAGTGGCTATTAAGTTTTATTTGCTGAGCCAAAATGGACACATTTTTGGGAAAATGTACGTATGGAAAAAGATAATTTGTGGACAATGATTGAAATATTATTCTTAAAATAATGAAACTTTTCCCAATGCGTTCAGATAAACATTTCTGCTTAGACTTTAGGTCTATACCTATCCATCGCCTGTCATTTCGTTGGTCGGATAATTCAGCAACTCTGAATTTAACAAGCTCTTCCATCATTATAAAATTATTTTATCATGTTCAATATTTTTTTAACCTTTTTATAACATATCGGTCGTAAAAGACAATATATTAATAATGATATTAATTTCTACATTAAACAACCAATAGATTTTGCTTTTGCCATATATAAACGAACTTACAAGTAACAAAAACCAAATTAAATATGTGCAAAAATTGTAGAAAACGCAAAAAAATATAAATTATTATTAATGACACTTTCTTAGTTTCCAAAAGTAAAGCAGAGTAGCGGTCCGACCAACCCATCACATTCATTAGCATCCACATCACAAGCCCGATGCAGCATGTGAATGTTTTGTTTTATTTTCTTTTTCCAAACACATTCCGCACTGTGGACGTTATCGGCCAAAGGATTTATATCCGAGGGAGCGTTACCAGTGGGAGAGGAGTTACCATAAACCCCCCGACCTAAACTTTGATGCCCTACCGACGCCCCTATGTGCCACTCATCTGGTCCCCATTCAGGTATGACAACCTCCTTCGGCACACATCTTGACTGTCCGCACCCAGAGCACAACGCTTCTATGTGCACTACTGTGTTTGACTGTACGCTGTTATCGATGTTTTTGTTATTTTCTTTTTTTTTTCACATCGATTATTTTTTTATCGATACCCGCAAATCGATTGTCTGGGCTTAAATTTGAAACTCTTCTGTATATTTGCCTGCACGGTAGTTGATAGTTTTATTAAATACTTTTATCTATATGAGCATGGTTTTTATAATACAATATGCATACATCGAAATGATATTTTTAATGAAATTAATACGCCTGGCATGGTGAGAGTGAAAGAATGGTACAAATAGGCGATGTAACGATTGAACTAATACAACATAATATAATGTAAATAATTATTTATTAATGTATTAAATTGAGATGTTTGAAAACATTTGTGTATATATTATAATGGTTTGATTACAGAATTGAATGAATTATATTACATAAATTCTTTCTTTTATAACGATAGCCTGTTTACAGAATGTCCGTTTTGTTTTTGTTAAATAAATAATTAACTACAACGCCAACTTTTAATTGTGTGGTACACAAGCCAAAACAGCTTTAAGGTGTGCAACCACAAATATTTTGTGAATATCACAATCAGAAGAAACGGGCATTTTAGAAACAGTTTCTTATTTAACACGACGTACCCCTAAAACTATAAAATGACCTACAGATCCGTCACCCCCGCGGCAAATCACTAGAGAGCCTCGAAGATCCCTCGGAGCGAGCGTCGCACACCACATTCTCTCCCGACGCCAGCTTCTACTACGGAACGGGGCAGTGGCGACGCTCATACGACGACGGGGACATCACGCCAACAAACGACAGTTCCTACGAAGGAGGCGGTACATTGCCGCGTCCCAGGGGATTAGTGCGTCCGCGTCCCGTAGCGAAGATTCAAGCTACACCAGCATATAGAGATAAATCGCCCGATTATACGTATGATGAGTTGGCGTACTCGGCGCGTCTGCAGCGCGTGGCGTACGGCGCGAGTCCGCACGTGGCGCGCAAGCCGCCGCCGGAGCCGCCCAAGCGGCAGAGCTCGCAGTACGCGGCGTTCTCGCGCTTCGGCCAGACCACGGTGGAGATCCACCCGGAGAAGAGCCTGCCGCTGAGCCTGCCCGCGTACCCCAGCTCGGACTCGCTGTCCGTGTCGCTGGACAGCACGGGGCTGCTGCCGCCGCCGCCCGCGCCCGCGTCGCCGCCGCGCCGCTACGACGACGACAAGCACCGGACCGGCTCCGACGCCAGCTTTAAGGTAACTTTACTTTTTCTGTCTCTGGACTGAGGAAATCTGATAAAAGTTTTACTTTATCAGGTTTCCTCAGGCCTTTTATTGCACAGGCTGGGTCCCTCGGCATTTAGTGCACTCGTATCTGTCCCACAAATATCTAGGGTACGGGTGATATCGGGTGACCCCGAAGACATATGTCATGCGTGTCCTGTAAGTTCGGTTCTCTGTGGAATTGACGACCTGGGTGCTTCGTGGTGCCACTCTCCTGAGCATGGAGAACTTCTTCGTGACACGCTAGTGACAGCATGTGGCCGAGCTCCCTTCGAAGGCGGGCAACTCCGTCGCCGTATTGGGAACATGCAACATAGTGGAGAGTATACGGTGGCTTGGTTTAGCTGTGGCTGTTCAATAAATCCGAAGCCACTGACTGCTTCACTTGCTCACTTCCTCACAGAGGGCCAATTGGTGATTAAGAGCGTTGCAATTTCCACCGGCTCCACGATGAGGTACCTAAGAGTCGTACTGGACTGCCGGTGGAACGTCCACACCCACTTCTACCACCTGAAGCCGAAGTTATTTCTGACGGCAGGCGCGTTACCTAGTCTGCTGCCTAACCCCGAGGGCCCCAGTTTCCCACGCCGAAGAGTTTTTGGGGCAGTTTGTGATCGGTGGCTTTTTATGGTTGTTTCGTTAGGGCCGAGTCCCAAGATAGAAGTTGTGTTGCTCTCCAGCGTCCATTGCAGCGTGCAGAAATGCAGCGACTGAACAGATGCTACCGCACTATTTCCCATGAGGCGGTGTGCGCCCTCTCGTCATCCTAAAATCGGCGAAAGGCGGCGTCTTATCGCCGGGAACTACTGGCCCCTAGGAGAAGTCGAAGCCGTATGAGCCTCTCCACACGGGTGCTGTTGGAGTAGCGCACCAGGCTAGATAATCCCAGTGCTTATACTTGGACTATCGCAGCAGTGCGTCCTGTCCTATACCAGTGGCTTGGTAGGTCCCATGGCGTGATGATGATCCACTTGATGCGAGTACTATTGGAGCACGGCTTCTTCGGCAGAAACTGATGGCAAGTGGCCAGAAAGTAAAAATCCGCCGTGTATCATCATTGTGACAATAGTCTGAAGGAAACAGCCCAGCATATTCTTTCCGATTGTCCCCTCTGGGAAGAGGAGCGCGCAACTCTACGCGCAGCCGTTGGAGTGCCGGTGAGCTGTGCACTTCTCACCCCAGGCTGGACACTCCGAGAGTGAGCCGTGCTGTGGCTTCCAGACAGTTGTCATAATGGTTACACACTGCGGAATCTTCTCTTTTCACCACTCGCCACATGTATTCGAAGCAGCCGTGCCTGACAGTACCTGGGTTAGGTGGTACATAATCATGTCGTGGCTCCTGCACAGACAGGTCGCACTGGCGCGGTAGTCCAAGCACCAGCATTGAGATTGTCCAACCTAGTACGCCACTCCAACGTCCGCCATTTGAAGAGAGCCCCGCGCCTAGGGGTAGTGGTTCCCGGTGATGAGACGCCGCCTCTCCCCAGTTGTAGAGTGTCGAGAGGGCTCAGGTGTCGATGTGCTAGGGAACGAATCAAACTAAGGCGTAGGCCCTTTCATGCGGTAGCATCTGGTCAATCGCTGCATTTCCGCACGCTGCGATGGACGACTCGGCCCTAACGAAATAACCATACAGAGACAACGATCGCAAACTCCCCCATACAGTCTTCGGCGTGGGAAGCCCGGGCCCTCGATGTTGGGCAGAAGGCTTGATAACGCACCTACCGCCCGAATAGCCTCAGCTTGACCTGGTAGAAGTAGGTATGAAAGTCCAACCAGCTGTCCAGCACGACTCGATGAAGTACCTATCATTGTGGAGCCAATCGAAATTGCCACGTCTCAATCGCCAAATTGGCCTCTGCCTGTGATCGTAGTCGAGGCCGTGGAAGCAGATGGCTTCGGATTTATAGAGGGCCAGGAGCTCAGCCGCCGTATCCTCCTCACCGCATTGCTTATTCCCAATGCGCCGAAAGATTCGGCCTTCTCGACGGTCATGCCACTCGCTGTGACTAGCGTGTTATCAGCATAACACATGGCGCCGACGCCCCGGTGATTGGCATCACGGAGCACCCAGTCATAGTCGAAGTTCCGAGGAGGGGACCGAGGATCGACCCTTACGGAAGACCACAAGAAATGGCTCCTCGGTGTCACCCGTCAGCGCCCGGGTACATTATTAACTTTCTGTCGGACAGATACGAGTGCATCTGACGCCAATGATATGGAAGCACTAGGTGGTGCAGTTCGTAGAAGTTCCCCATCAGAGCTGCCAAGCGTCCTCCTCCCTCCCTTTGTTAAGGACGGGGAGCCAGCGAACCCCTGGGTTACGATAGCCACTGAGCCGTCCAAATCCCTTACCTACGCGTGATTGGAAGGGATTCGGTACGGCTCGGTGACGACAACCACGTTCACCAACCACCGAGCCATAATCTGCAACATCACGTCTTGTGTTGTGGTGTCTAGCAAAGTGGTTGATGTTCGCTTGGAGAATCTTGATGGCCATTATTGGGCGATCTTCATAACTTTCCTTCAACCCACTATGGGTGGTAGGAGCTGGGCATCTTTTTACTATTCTGCAGAATCTTCTCACCGTCTGAAACAAAAAAATCGATTAGAGTGTACAATTAAGCAAATTTCAACTACTGCTAATGTATTGATCAGAGTTATTTTAAATTAGCCTTCATAATTAATAAATCTCACGTCTTACTTTCTTCTTACTTTCCAGTCGAGTTCGAGCACGGAATCAGACAGCATCCCGTTCGCAAACGAGAACGCCGGCACGATAAAGCAAAACCGCGGGCAAATCGGAGGCAGACCGCACACCGTGGATTACGGACGTGGCGGCATATCCCTAGCGCCACTGCCTGCGCGCGGTGACATGAAGACAACAGTAACACACGCACCACACGCGTCCGACCAGAAGGAAGCCAAGAGCACCGAACCCGTCGACGTGCTCAATGACATCGGCAACATGCTTGCCAACCTAACCGACGAACTAGACGCCATGTTGGAAGAGGAAAAACGTCAAGGACTAACGGATTCCTAAAATCGACTACAAATCGATTACGCGTGACATTCTCGAACAATTTAGATTAAAAAATTCCAAAGATCGTTTATCGGCATTGATTGAATAAATTGGGGCAGGTGCGTGGACTGTTTGCGTTTATTTTTTTAAAAGCAATAAATATGACAGAAGCAATCGTTTCGATTAAGGCCATTCGCTTAGCAACCGATCGCTGACGGACTATCACATCCTGCCACACGCTATCGACTTATTCCTAAAATACAAAATATGGTGACACATAATATTATAGTTTTGTAGCGTTTTGTACCGGTGTAGTACATTTTTATACAATAATCGACTAAGATAATTCGGATTAGGAAACTCTAGTGAGCTGTGTGTTTGTTTCGCTGTTTGTACTAATTAGTTCCTTCTTTGTTTTACATTTTTAATTTTCTATTGGATATAATATTAGATCATAGACGGATCCAAAATGAACATAAAAAATGGCTATTTTTGTAAATATTGTTTTTACTTAAATTATGTCATAGATAAAAATATTATATAGCCCAGTAGTTAGTTTTTCATGTACAATAAAATTGTAGATTACTCGTTCATGTAGTAGAAACGAAAGTTAGTTAGAATTTATACAAAATGATTGTAATAGTTTTAGTGTGAAAATTTAGGGGTTAATGTAACATAGAATTTCGTATGAATTAGCATTAGTCCTCATAGACATTGTATGTTAACATTCTTGTACTGATTAGGGACGTTGACATGGCTCCTTCAATACATCGCTTTCATCGAAATATTCTTCTACGCATCGACATTTGAAAAAAGCAATTTAAAGAAAAGCAAGCAAGTTGATAATTCAAATTAAACTTCAACTTGTATTATTGGGTCTAATTCTTACACTAAAGGAAAGGCAATAGTCAATAACTGAAAATACATTACAATGCGAAGATGACTAAACGTTATTGAAATAAAGAAAGCAGTATAATCATCAAAACTCTCAAATTAAAAAATCTAAAAATAATGAACGTCCCATAAATGATGAATTAATGCAATAAAGCCATAAAAATAAAAATGAATACATAATAAAACTATTGTTATACGTTGTTTTTTTCAAATTGTTGAGACCATGCAAAGATGTGAATAACCTCAATTCTTGAAGCTTCCGCGCCACATTCGCTTACTGAACACGTGATAATGCCGAACAAATGGCATTCACGTTAAAATGAGCTGAAACACTCGTTCATAATGTTATGTAATTTTAAGAACAAAGTGCTAACACCTTCCGTTTTACTTTTAAGCAAGTCCATATTACGTGATATGTAGCGGCCATAAATGAAATACATGTTACTTGTCAATACAGTGGCTTGAAGTAATTAAGTTTAGACAAATCTTTCGACGCTTTACCACGTCATACTATTTCTACATTGACGTTTTTATCCGTCATAGTAGAATTTACAAGTGAATTGTCATCAGCCATCTTTTTATATGAAACGTGGTACCGCGAAGAAAGCTTTAAATAGAAAAATCTCATGACAACTGATGCCTTTATATGCATTTTATATTTTAAATATTCTACGATCAAGTCACTGTATTTTCAATGGACATGGCAACCGAATAGTGTATCCCTATAATAAAACACGAATGTATAGATAAAAGGAAACTTAATAATAAAATGTAGCATGTTAGCTTGATCCTGTAAATATTTAATACAGATCAATGTTTCCATACTGTCTTCTTTGATAATCTTTGATAACTGCTCGTAATATTCTAGAAATTTTGTATACCTACGTGATAATGAAATGTAACTACTTATTTTTAATTTTTACTTTTGATCATTTTGAAAGGAACGTGAGATATTCTGTTTATACATACACCTATACACAAAGAGCGACTTATTGGTAAAAATCCGCAAAGTGACATGGGACAAATCTAACGTATGGAAAGAAGCCGACCTTAGGTTTCCATGTTGACCATTTCTTAGAAATTTGATTATTAGCAAATCTGGCAACTATAATAAAATGATTTTTTATTCAAAATCATGAATTTTATGTTTTTTTAATTGATATATTGAATAATGATGCATTTTATTTAAATTTAGTAAATAATCAGATTCAATACTACTCACGTTCTTATCGGTATGATTAAAAGCGTTTCTTTATAAACCGTCACTTTATTCTCGTTAAAGGTGCTAGGCATGAAATAAAAATGAAAATAATTTACGCAATATATTATGTTTTGGTTAGCGTTCATTGTACTAGTCAAAATTTATTTATGAGTGACGGCATTTGGGACAATTTTTAATTTAATTCTATTCTGTAATAATTGTAATTCAATGTTATTAAAGGCAGCTTAACAGTTTTTACTTATTTTATAGTTCAGTTCATATTCGAATTAATTAAATATATTTGTAATATCTAATCTGTGTATTATTTTGACCTTTAGATAGTATGAAATAAAAAAAATGCATCCTACTATTTTACATCCTTTTCTTACATACGAAGTGAAAAACTGACTAAGATTTCTTTCTTCCTACCCAGAGAGGAAAGCTTGTGGGTACTTAGTCGAATTTACTGAGGCGCTTATCGCCCTAATACCAAATAAATCACACAAACTCTACCTGAGCTGCAACGCTGTTAAATCTGGCACTCATAAATGGTCGCCCAACTACGCCTATAGCCCTATAGGAAGGGTATGGAAGAACATAATTAATAACCTGACTTCTAGCGTGATTGATGAGGTTTGCGTTCCGGCACGCAGATAATCACGCCGAGCCTAACAAAAAACTGACGACCCCAGAATTTATATTCGCGCAATTTAGGTGGCCGTACCCTTGTACTCAGCCATGTTGGAATGAAGTTACCTAGGTGTACCTCCTATGACTTCTGTAAGAAGTTGGTTTGCTTGTGGCCTTTGCGACGAGTATAGGCCAAAGATTCCGTGTATTGAGCCCTTCCAATTCCATACTTATTCGGTGACGATGAACCAAAGCGATCCTCAGGAGTCATATTAGTCGGTTTTGCGACTTCAGTACATTATAACCTACGAGGGAATTTTCTGTTCTATCTGTTTGACCCACAATAACTTTTTATCTAAGTACATGGAGTATTAAGTATTTCGGTACCCATCCAGTTGCTTACTTACATACACAGAAATATTCAAAAATAATAAATTTATAAATTAATAAATGTTTTATTTACCTAATTATTTTTACGAATTTTATTGTTACGAAAAAAACGAACAATAACTAACGTAAAAAATAGTACTATCAATATAACATGATTGCAAATACTATTATTGTATTCTTTTTTTTTCCCTAATACGTTTCCAACGACCCATATTCAAAGTCTACATTGTATATGGACCAAGTTTCATTTGAAATTAACGTTAGCAGAGACTGGAAAATTACTCTTGCTTTGTAGTGAGTCTAACATCCGTTTACTACTGAAAATTTTCTCGCGTATTTTTACTGAAACTACGTTTTTCTGACATCCGATTGGTAGATTCTAATAGGAAAATATTCATTAGCCAATCATAAGTCTCCACTCGCGATCGATGAATGAAAAACTTGATCGTAGAACGCGCCGGGAAATAGTGTTGGTCCCACGTGATGGACTCACTTCACAAACCGCAACCAGAATTTTTAACCGCTCAGTGATTAGAAGTCATTTATTTGATAAGAATGTATAAGCTGAATAATAACTATTTTCCATGTCTAATCGAAAGCACTACAATAAGTTGTTCACTTTTTCAACATTTGCGTTACGCCGAGGCTAAAATCGATTGTGAAAATAACCGTAAACCATCTACAAGCGCAACACTATTGTCAGATTTTCCCGTTGTCATCTGTGAATTTCAGCTGCGCGATCGATAATACAAATTTAGAGTAAGAAGAGGTCAAATTTTATTGAGCCATTCATGGACGGTTCGCTTCCGTAGTGCTATTAGAAGAAGTTTTATTCAAAAGTGAGAAAATGGATTCGACTGGGGCTTATGGTGGCGGCAAGGCTGGAGGCGCTTTTGATCCCCAGGCCTTCATACAAAGGCCTCCAGTTATTGTAAGGGCGGTATGCTGGGTAAGTTACGTCGTATTCTCATCCAACATTACCTATTAAGCAGCGCCGCTCGAAAAATGCATTTTATTACCAGTTTTTTATCGCGCAAATGGTCGCTGAACATATTTGTGTATAAACGTAATGTTAAACTGTATGTAAATGTTTACTATTGGAATCAATTTAAGTATGTGGTAACGGTAAGCGGTAAAATATCATTAAAATACATAGTATAGGAAAACATAAAATAATTAAATATACATTATCCATGAGCAAGTTACACTACCAATGCATACATGCAGTAAATATAATGTATTACATATAATCAAATAAATGAAACCCCACCTACACATTACACAAGATACAATGTATTATGTATATACATGATACATATATGTATAGTAACATATGTATATACAGCTTGCCATCAGAATATATACTCTACTATGTATAGCCTGTGATAACTATGTAAAGGAACAATTTATGTAGTTTTATAAATAATTTCTTACTTGAGTTATCTACTGAAAAAAATATCTGTAATTAGGGCCTGATTTAGGTCAAAATATTAATAATAGATAATTCAATTTCCTGGGCCATCATTATATTAATTGTAATTAAATGAATGAAATGTAAGTATCTTTAGCTTGAATATGGAATTTCATGGTGAATTTATTGTAATTCCAAAATTAAGAAGAACTTCCTTTTAAAATTTGCCTACTTTAATGTATAATATTATTATGAAAAACCACAAGCATCACATGACATGCGAAACATAAGGAAATCAAATACATACATTAGGACTCATTATATTGAGAATGCGAGGGCAAATTAGGAATAATTTCCTAATATAACTGTAATGAACCAGAGCCACACATGTAGTACCATTCATATGCTGTGACATCTTACATTAGGTATAGCAAATATTATAAGGAATATTGCAGCCTGAAATACTCTGTCTTGAAACAAATATTTCAACAGTTCTTAAGAATAAATAATAAATAAATAAATAAATAACACCCAACAGTCACATACATAGTCCTGACCCCACACTAAGATCGGGTCTTGTGTCGTGGGTATCAGGAACTACGAGAGACTTTTCGGTCTCACAAACACCCAGACCCGGAAGAAATATTTGTGGGCCGCACAAACATTTCTCTCGGTGCGGGGATCGAACCCGCGGCCTCTCGTTTCACAGGCGGCGTCTAACCAACTGCGCCACGGAGGCTGTCATTAGTTCTTAAGAATAGTCATAATCTAAAATAAAAAATATGATTTTTCACGCTCCATCTATATTTAATTATACTAAACATTAAATAACAAAGAATTAGTAGAATAATGCTATGTATTTTTTTAGGAGAAATATGTCTATTTAATAAATTATGGCAAAAAAAAATCTACAGTAATAATTGTCTTGGTTCATAGATGAATTATCTAAACAATTAGACAATGTAATTTATCTTTTTGAGTGTTGTATGATAAAGTCTATCTTAATTTCTAATAGCCCTTATGACTATAGACATATTCCAGTATTTTTGAGCCTTCCACTATGATTGACCTTTAGCAAATGTTATTAAGTGTTCTTCAAAAACAAAAATGCATTATGTCATATACCTACCTAAATTCATTTTGAGCTGTCTGCTTTCATTTATATTCTTAAAGAAACTTGTTTTAAAAACTTATATGTGGTTATTTGAATAAAAAAAAAAAATACAATAAATAAACACAGAAATGTAACATTAACAAATATTTCACATTAGCCTAAAACTGTCTTGCTAATCTATATAATATATTATGGTTAATTATTCTGTGCCAGTTGTTTATTATTATCTACATACATAAATTGAACTGAAACAAACTTTTTCTCTTTATCCAAAGACAATACTGATAGTTTATAAAATGATATTTAGAACTGCCTTTATAGAATTAAAGTAATTCCATAATTAACATGGTGGTATATTTTGATAAAGAATCATTGCTTACTTTTCTATTCTAGAATATAGTTATCTAGTTAATAGATTCAATTTTGAGCCCAGAAGACATTTTAGTCTCATGAGAAGAGTATGTGAATATCATTCTTATTCTTAGAACCTCATCCATAGTCAATTTATAAACGTATTTTAATTATCGAACGTTTTATCCCATTCGAAAGAATTTTGAGCAAAGACGACAAAATATTCGATAGCCGAAATAGGTTCTTAAACTGTCTATGATTAAGGTCAATGGAGTATATTGCATTTTAAACTGCCTTGTCCCAAGGATAGATGACGCGGTCCAAGAAAATCGGAAGGCGTAACGATTTTGCTAGCCTAATATAGGGCGTTCGTGCATAAACGATTTGCATAATAGTATATTTGGGGATAGAATGTAATAAAGCAAGATTCCATTATTGTATCTAAATACTTTTTCCAAAAATACAACAATGTGGCATAGACAAAAAAGAACGTGCGTTTATACTACAAGGCGAAGAATCTCGCGATGCATGTTATATGAAGTACTAATACCTTCGGCATACAAAACATATTTATATATTATATCTATATGTTTAGTTAATACTACAAGCCTTGCCTGAATATAGCACGTAAAACAAACATAACTGCACTTCTTAGTTTGAACTATTCATTTAACACTGAGTGCAAATTAATTAGGATTACACTTAGAAATCTATTTCAAAACAGCTTAATAAAAATATTTCCGAATCAATGTATCATATTTATGTTTTTATATAATTAATGTGTAAGTTGTTTGTGCTTCTTAATTAAATATTTTACTAGCAGCTTTTCTTCTAAGCAGTAATGAATACGCCGAGGCTAGAGCCTTAAGAAAAACTCAATCCAGACTTTAATCATTCCAAACAAAAGCGCAATATAATATTCGAAAAACCGACCGATAAATCCAAGTATTAAATTCCACCTGTACCAGATACCATCGTTAACCGTAAATTTTGCTAGAGTTGTTGCACCGTATTATTGATAATCGAATATCGACCATAGTATTTTAGCCATTTTATCTGAAAGATAAATTCGTTATACAAATTAGTGTTAAGTATACATCTATTACCAAAGGAATGCATTGTAATAGGACCTCATTGCTATCGTAAATCAATCGTGTCGATATATTGAAGTCCTTGACATGTATTGCATTGATATGTCTGACTACAGTTTGTAACCTTCGCGTAAGTCATATAAATGATTGACTACAAAGTGTGCGTTTTATATTGACATTGTCGGAGACAATGACATCAACTATTGCTAGTAGTAAATGAATATCCCGAAAAACAAAACTCGTAAAAAAAGTCTCGTAACTCAATTCTTCAACCGTAAAAAATTGTGAGATATAATACCAACTCGGTTAATTAATTCAGTCCCTACTTAAGGGACTGTGTCTTGTGATTGTGTCTTAAGTTAAGATACGTATCTTGTCGAATAATGACCATCGTACCCCGTAGTTAAAGACGGTTCGTAGTAATTAGTGACCCACATAAGAGTATCGGCTTTCGGGTTCACCTGTATACCCGGATACCGGCATAATTGAGTCGACCAGCGAGAAATAACCACCTTACTTCGATGGATATTCATATATGGGTTCTGTATTTATCAATAATTGCATTGTAGTAACGCCGTATAAGTATAAAAAAAGAATGATACCTACAATATCGCGTAACCGAGGAATCTTTAAGTATTATACAATCATAAACTCACGCCTTTTCCCCAGAAGGGGTAGGCAAAGGTGATACGAGGACATCCACGTTTCGCCTGCTGTGTTCGACTCCACGATGTTATAGGGGGCGAGCCTATAGCCATATCAGGCAAAAATTCCTGAGTCCGTGCTGATAATTAATATAAAAGCCCAATATCAGTTTAAAGAGAGAAAGAGAAAGTAAATACTGGCAGGTCCCAAGTAAATAGTCTTAAAAGAAAATGTTGCAAGAAGCAATGTCCTTGTCGCGTATAACAAACAAATGCTTCTACAAGTAAAATTATTCACGAGCTATATTATGGAAGTGAGGGACGCTACTACGTCCTAAATCTTATCGGACACCGATTTTCGTTTACATCTAATTGTAATGAATTTATTTACAAACTATATTTTACTATTTCTACCTGTGATCCCCCACTGACGAAACTACTCTACAATTGAGACTTCGATGCCCTGGGGAGGATTTGAAGACTAAAGTAATACGATATTTTAGTTGAAGTTTAGTTGGCAATATTTCTAGTTAGTCTATTCTCTATACGTAGTAACGTATCACAAAATAGCCTAAACCCTTGTATAAAACGACTAATTACGCAGAACTCAGATTCAAGACAAAAAAAACATTAATTAATGTCGCTCGCTGCACCACGGACAAACGCTTATTTGAATGCGGGCTGATTAGGGTCAAACCAAGACAGACAAATATGTACATCTACGCAGTAATTAAAACTATATTAAAGGCAGATTAAAATATTTAATTAAGCCTTTGTAACATGTAATAACAGCAAACCGAAATATTCTAAATGAATAAATTACCTATTTTTACCTAAACTTGCGTGGAATTCGTATAATAATGCTCCAACTCTTTTTCTATAAATATTAGTACCAGCGATCTACCCCAGCTTTGCATGGGTGCAAAAATTTTGCGATTCCACTACACACCATAAACTCGATCCAACAGAAACGGCGCTTATTCCCGTGATAATAAAAGGATCTTATGTCATTATCCAGCCATAAACTTTATAAATAAAACCATGTCGATCTTTTATAAGATGTTAAGTCTCAATATTTTCAATAGTTACTCTGGCAACAAAGTCTTTCCAACCGGAACATATAAGTGCATTTACATTGCTGTTTGGCGGGAGAAATACGGATCTGTTGCTCTATTACAGCTTACAATGACGAAACCAAACACAATGTGCTCACGTTTCATCTACAAATAACAATGGTTCCCTAAATTTTTCATCAGTGCCATCTATTCCCCACAGTTGTTCAGCGTGATCGTGATGGGCTGCATATCAGCCAAGGGCTGGCGCACGACCGAGGACGGCAAGGAGCACTGCGTCTACAACGACGACACCAACGCTTGCAACTACGGCGTGGGCATCTCCGTGATCGCTTTTATCGCTGCCATCGCTTTTATCGTGGGAGAGTACCTCTTCGAGCAGATGTCCTCTGTCAAGACCAGAAAGCACTATGTGCTCGCTGATATGGGATTCTCTGGTAAGTTTTGATTTTATGTAAACTATTATGGATGATAGAAGGTACACTAGGAGGAATGGAAAATGGCCGTGATGGTCATGTGAACGTTTTTTTAGTCAATTTATATGAGTATCTGTATCATACGTTTCCAAATGCGGAAACGTCGAAAAGAAAAAACAAAAATAGCTTCTTATTTCTGATATCTTTGTGCCGATGACATCCGACAGGTTTATCTGCCGAGATAAACTGGATCTGATATTAAGGAACATATGCGTTGAATTCACAAATGTTAGATTCGAAGCATTTGAAAACAGAATTTTGAAAACAGTAATAGTTATCAAATGAATTACATCATGACTTCATACGCCCGCGATATCTATCACACAAGTCCTTGATCTTTGGATTTCTGGCAGCACCTGAACATTTTCATAACAGGCAGTGCACTCCTGTTGCCAGGCTCTGATCGTATTCTTCAGCGACCTGGCACTGTGCCAGCTTTATGAAAAACTACCGGCGTAAAGCCCCCGCCGTGTTACACAATGGCCTATGCAAGCTTGACATTTGCACTCGATTTGTTATGGCAATATTTGAAAGATAAACGTCTGTAATTAATTTTGTGTTGTTAAATTATGTATCGTTGTGTAAGTAGATCAATTAATTCGATAACTAATTTTATATGCGGATATTTTTGATAGCTAAATTGTCTACTTCTTTGTAAATTATAGGCAATTAATTTAAAAATAAATGGTTTGTAATTTTGTTATAAAGAATAATCTTTTTTTTTAACTTTAGTATCTGGCTCAACAACCTTTTCTGCACAACAGAAATCTATCACTCATCACTCAAATGAATTTGGTCTATCTGTTCAAAAATTTAACTCTACTATTGGAGTAACCAGACCAATAGTGATTCGATCGACTTTGTAGTCTTTACATTGTCCCTTTCACGGCTGTCTTGTTCGATACTCTTTACCGTATTTCCGGATCGATACGACTTAGAACCTTTAAGAAAAGAGCTCAGTCACACCTCAAAGGCCCGCGACGCACCTTCAATTTCTCTATATGTGGAGATAATCTCTTTTCATCGAGTATTCCAATTGCTCATGTTCTCTTATTGCAATGAAAAATGATATAGATTTTTGGATAGCTAAGCATTTTCTTATCTTTAGCTTCACATTATCAATGAAGCGCTTAACAGTTTACGAATAGTATTTACTATAGTATTTGCTAAAAACTCTTTCCAATAAAATGCCAAAGGCTGCAAAGTCAGTGATACTGGCAGACACTTTCCGGCCTGCCGAGGAATCGAAAATAGAGCTTAATAAACTCCCTCTTTTTAAACAAATTCCACTAATATGATAGATAATTATTAATTGCTTTCACCCTGGTGATTTAAAAATAACAACGTAAAATCAAAACTCGTAATTCGCGACAAATTGGATTTGAGGTCGCGGCAATTGACCTTATTAACGGAGCGATGGCTATCAGGTGCACACAAGGCGTAAGGGGTCGCCAACCGAGGCACAAATACCTGATCCAGATCATTTTAATTGTGTACAAACGATTTGGCGCCCGATATGGTCTTGTGATGATACCATGTCACCTTCAAGTTATTTGAAGCGGAATGAATATTGAAAAACTAACGGTTTAAAAGTTTGATCGAGTGTTTAAATATTAATAAAATAGTTAGTTTGTAATTAATGTACTGAAAACTTTAATCGTGCCAATATTTCGCACTAAATATAGACGAAAATTCTAAGCCATAACTACTAACATCCTTTCACACCTGCCAATTGCCTGAAACTTTCAATTCCTTGATATGTGGATGTAGGCATTATTTCGTAGTGGCGCTAAATCGTAGTTTATAAAAACGGAATAATCAATGACACGTGTATTTTAAAATATCGAGCACCCTTTTCGTAAATAAATGATAGGTGCTCCACTTAGCTAAGCCTGAATTCATTATGCGTACTTACAAATGTTAATGACTAACATATTGTGGAATTGGTGAAATTAGCAAAATAGTTTATTTTTCCTTTGACTGGCGACACTAGCATGCCATTCACCTGATGGCAAGCGATATGACAGCTCATGGACAGTAGCAAAACCAAAAACTTTGAATTACTAAGCACTGCTTGGCATTCCACTACGCTCGCCCTCCTGAGATATAGGATGTTAATTGTTAAGTCTCAATATGTCTAGCAGTTACTCTCGCTAGAATGTCCTTCTAACTGAAACATAACATTGCATTTACACTGCTGTTTGTCGGGAGAAATCGACATTGCGGTACCTGCCCAGGCGGCTCCTCACATAATATGAGAGACCTACCACCAGTAATTTACCTAATTTACATATAATGCATGACAAGGATAAATGATAACTGGCGGATATTAAGGTAAAATGCTTTGTTGGTATTTCGTTTTGTATGTATTTTTTGGTATATAAGACCGTCTGTTGTGTCCAGTCGTTGCCTAGAAACATTCGAATTTAAAAGGATTAACTGAAATTTATGCCATCATATGATCAATGATGTTTGTTATCGGCAATCAGGAATCTAAACATCGATTTTTATGTCTCTAACCTCAATAAGGAAACTTTAATACGAACTTTTACCCACTATGTAACTCCTTAGGAGGTAACTTTGGAAAACTTTTGCCTCCTATAAAATTTAATGCTACCTTCCTCGCCGCTTTAAGCTTACGTTATCTGATAGTCAGTGTTAGTTTTATGCAGCACAAATGCAATAAAAAACGTGATTCTCAAAGAATAATTTGCAATAAAGCCAACCGTAAATACTTCGTTTTAAAATTTTAATCAAGTTGAAAATATTTTCCAATATCTTTAGTATACGCTTTTATACTTGGAAACATTGAACGGAAGTTTATTATTTCACTTAAAGCATGTTGTATATTGGCGTGTGTTTTCCTGAAAGGGGAGATAGTGGCGCCACTAAGTCTGCATCGCAGCTCTAATAAAACTGAATAAATGTTTCCTCAGCGTAACTTAATTTATATTATGAAGCGGAAACGTTGTTTTCGCTGTAGCCGGTAATCTTCGGAACTACTAATCCGATTTAAAAAGTACTTTCACTGTTAGAAAGGTATAATATAGCTGAGTCCCATAGGATATATTTTTTCTAAAGGGGTTGAAATAAGAGTTGAAATGTTATATCTAGAAATCGAAACCACTTAAGTTTTTCCTATCAAATTTTATATATCAGCTCCTTACTAGGAACAAAAAATGATGGGAATCAACAATTTCAGAAAAACACTATGACGGTCAAATTTATTTTGTTATCGTCCCAATATTAACACATTGTAACTGTCTTACCCACACTAATAAATTCATAAATCATAGATTATTTCTGTCCGAAGCTAGCATAATTTTACTTATAGAATTATTATATCTTATGAAGTGAAATGTAAATTTCTTTTGAGAATAAAGTTTCTTTAACCTCAAATAAGGGATGTGATTTTATAGGGTAAATAAAACCCGCAAAACTCCGGTACTACTTTCACTGTTAGAAAGATACATTATCGTTGGGTGACGCAGCCTATGTTTTTCCTAAACGGGTTAAAATTTAATATCGAAGTCACTGACGTTATATTTGTGAAACTTTATATTTCAGCTCTTTATTACTAACACCAATTATGTATAATAATTTTGAAAAATAGTAATATTGGGTGAAATAAGAGATGAATTATTGTATGGTCTAAGCAAAATGGTGGGAAGTAAGGGAGCTTAGGTATGTCCAAAAGTTTGTTCGAAAAATAATATCGATCTGGTGTAGGAGGAATCGAAAAATATCTGCACCCAGGTGAAGCTGATACGGGCCGCTAGTATTTAATAAGTGATAGAACCTAATAGTTGTCACTTTCAAATACAGCAATATTGGGGTGAACTGTCTCGACAATATTGTAACACAAAAAATCGAATGGCAGCTGTTGCTTTATTGTGGCATTTCGTTCGGTTGCAATAAGACTAAAAATCTTATTTTTTTTTATCTGATACTGTTTTATAGGCAGAATGATCAGACCTTGTCAATATTTACGGTTGCAATAAATCATCATCTATTCACCCATAAAGCGCAAATAAAAAGTCTAAGAAGTGTTGTGTTGTTGGTTTAACGTCATGTCTATAAGATAGAAGTATCGCTAAAGACGCAGTCAATTTAAGTCCACTGGCTGATGTCTCCCTAAAATCAAGCTGTAACTGTTTATAGCTCGTAAACTCCGCAATAAATCGTAACTTATTGTGTGAATCAATTCCTTTTACGACATTCACGCTAAAATCTATTTTTATCCTTAACTGCTTTTGATATTATCGCGTGATTTTTGATAAGGAACTCTTTGTGCGAAAATATTTGTTTGCGAATTAAATTTTCTCTCAGGCGACGGCCTTTTTGTTCCCAACTTCCCTTTATTTCCCGCATTACTTTGAGGAAATTCTTCGCTTTGTTGTGTTGAATAAGCTTCAACCGTTTGGAATTTATTCTTGTTTGAGTGGACTGTTACTTGTGATCGATTTCGTGGGAGACTTGGCACTCTAGTTACGAGTAGTAAAACATACCTACTTGTATACCTATTCTTCTTAAGTTCCTCGGATACAAATTATCTTCATTTAATCCCTTTCCAATCTCATCATTGTATGAACATGTCATTAGACCATATAATTTGACAAAAATACGCGCGCTTTAAAACTTGTGTCAGGTGAAAATTCATCAACATACAGTGCCCTCCAAAAGTTAGTTGAAATTAGTTCACCTTATCAATGATGTCACATAATTTCCAAATACGCAATTTCAATGAATGAATTGTTTACTATTTAAGTTCGGATACACTTTTTTAATACGTACAGTAGGGAATTCACCGATTTTTTTTCCATAGTCTATGTTTATGTGCTCGCTCACTACTTGAATTGAGCGCGTCAAAAGTCAGTTGAAGTAGCAAACATTAAACGATTTAGGATACTCTCGCGGTTTTAAACTCATTTATTAATATTGTTAGGGTAGTGTGGGTAGTTTAAATTTAATACTAAGATATTTTGAGGAAATTTGACTGTTATTGAATTAATAATGGCTCTGAGACGAAAATTAACTGTAGAAGAAAGAACAAAGATTGTGTGTGAATACAAAACATTGAAAAACTTTAGTGCTGTGGGAAAATTATTTAAAGTTAGTCCAGAAGGTGTGCGAAAAATAATAAAGAAGAGTTTAGAATGTCCTAGTCTTGCAGATAGGCCACGGTCGGGGCGTCCTAAGGCTACTACTTCTGTTGATGATCGACAAATAGTGCAGCAGTGTAAAATCAATCCCAGGATTGCAGTACGAGAGATCAAAGATCAGTTACAGGAGGCAGGAACCTCAGTTTCTGAAACTACTATCAGGCGACGCCTGCATGATGCTAATTTACGAGGTCACGTTGCCAGAAAGAAACCTCTTTTAACATCGATCCATAAAAAACGAAGGTTGGAGTTCGCCCACAAGTATTCGGATAAGCCAATAGATTTTTGGAAGAGAGTAGTTTTTAGCGATGAATCAAAGATTGAACTATTTGGAAATTGACGTCGGCAAACTGTATGGTGCAGAAACAATGATAACTCTTACGACGACAAATACTTGCAGTCCACTGTGAAATACGGCGGTGGGCATGGTGTGGGCCGACTTCAAATAATTGAAGGCAGGATGACAGCACAGATCTATTGTAATATTCTCCGTGACAATTTAAAACAATCTGCTGAAACAATGGGGTTAGGTCGGATTTTCAAGTTCCAACAAGACAACGATCCGAAGCATACAGCAAGGATCACTAAACAATATTTTGAAGATAACGAAGTGGACTTACTGGATTGGCCTTCAATGTCACCCGACCTTAACCCCATTGAACATTTGTGGGATGAATTAGACCGCAGGATCCCTGTTTCCATAAGATGCAACAGGAATTTGTTTAAAAATAAAATCCTTGAAACATGGTCAACTATACCGGTCAAAACATTACAAAATCTTGTAGAATCAATGCCTAGACGACTTAAAGCAGTTCTACAGAATAATGGTGGTCATACAAAATATTAAAAGTTAAGACATTTGCAAAGACACAATTCTTAAAATAATTTTTCAACAATTTCAACTAACTTTTGGTACCGTAATTTCACTGTTTATCTACATAAATTATAATTATTAAAGTTGTTATGGTTCTCTTATTGATAGAAATATTCAAAATTAATTATATTTTAATAAATAGTTCTTGAGGCCATTATTTTATTTGGTTTTATTACAATTTTCTCATTTTTATTACATTATTGATCATTTCAACTAACTTTTGGAGGGCACTGTATGCTTTTACAGCCACTACTATATACCACTACCGTAATAGCCCATGGTACTAGCACTAGGCTCAATTGGCCACGATCTTAGAGACTATCCTAGGGGTTGGTAGTTCTCCTATAGCATATATTCTTACTACAGTGGACCTCCGGTAGTCCGACATACATTTTGCAAGGCAGAGTCGAACTATCGAATTTGTCGGATTATAGAGTACTGCCTAAGAACCCCTATAGTCCGATATTTTTTACAAAAGAGTACCTTGTAATCCGACAAATTACAGATCCACTGATAAGATTCTTTATATGTATTATATATATGTACTCTGAAGCACAAATCATACTTTATTATGGATGTCAAATTTAGTAAATTTAGCACCGCTATTCTCTCGCATGTAGTCAAATTCAAATTAAGCAATCAGAATCAAAACAATACCCTACGCGTCAAACATAATAGTGATGGTGCGTACAAGTTGTAACTTGTTCAGTCATGCATTAGCGAATATTATAAAAAAAATATTCAATAATAAATAATAGGCCATGTCGGATTATAGGGGGTGCCGGATTAGACAGGGGCCGGATTATCGGGAGTCCACTGTATTGGTGTTCAAACTTTTAGGTTGCAATGCCTCAAATCTACTCTAATCTGCCTTTGAATAAAATACCAACTTGAGTGATTCACGTTCATTAACATTACGTACATGTACATGAACTAACACAATGTTGCAGCGTTCTGGGCATTCCTGTACTTCGTGGGCTTCTGCTACCTGTCCAACGCGTGGGGCAAGACCGACAACCCGCCAGTCGGTACCGCTAACAACATGCAGGGCGCCATCGCCTTCTGCTTCTTCTCTATCTTCGCTTGGGTGAGTTGCGAGAATATTTATATTACGTAATATTTTCTTTTTTTTCATACTGGCCAGGCATAGTGACCACACTACATCTGATGGTAAGCGCAAATGCCGTCCGGGCAGAGTATCGATTGATATCAGACGGTAGTCCCATGCCAATCGATACAATTATGTCGACCTGCTAAGATGCCTCTTCACACTACGGCGGAAGGACCCAAGGATTACAGGAAGGAGGTTCTATAGAGATATGTCAAGTTAGGATGTTGCAAGCATGAATGTAATAATATTGCATCGAGAATAATGATGTTTTGAGATCAGAATCCTTCTAAGATTCTGATACCCATAACCAACATGTTCTGGGCAATCAAAATAATTCGTAACTGTAGGGTGTAATTTTTTAATTGAATACATGTGACTTAAATTCTCCGGTCTGAGAACCTTTAGATATATTGGATATGAATTAAATCGGCGATACAAAAGAGTTTTCTCGTCATTTGCTAGTAAAATCAATATGTGACGTCGCAGTTACGCTACAGCTCATACAAATAAAGCCTCTATGTACTTGCACAGTTAATAATAGATAAGATACTGGTAAACCATTAAATCCGTATAATGTACAACCTTGACCGTGGCTTTACAATCGTTGAGTCTTTCAACTCAACAAATAAATAGCCAACGAACGAGAAATTATGTTTTTGGTTTTTGAATACGTAATTTGAAGCGGATTTACTGTTACAGTAAGTACTTAGTAGGCAAGAAATATGCATTTTTATACCGGCGTCACATATCTTGCATTTAATGGTAAGTGCATGACTGTCAAAATATAACGATGCATTGTTACCTTAGATTGTTACCTATATACCAGAGGTTACAAATATGCCGATCTCTGTCAAATGTCATTTCCATGTCATGTCATGTCATTTCCATATGAAAAACTATACCATATTTGTACATAGGGTCTTCAATTGTTTTTTTCCATGCCACTTCAGTCAACAATTGATTTCTTTTGATATATTTAAATATAATAAATATTAAATAACAAAACGAAATATATTTGCGGCATGAAACTGATGGATCAAAGGAGTGGACGTTACTGATATTGCGCGTAGGTGCACTATGCATTGTTACGTACGTGCCTTGGATGTGGTAAATTGGGAGCGATCTGTGTTACCAGGGGAACCTTTGCTCATCCCTTCTGGGGAAAAGGCGTGAGTTTATGTTTGTATGTGTGTGCTGAGAGCTATTGCGAACCGATACAGTGCAGTAACTACTGTAACGTTGCAGGTGGCGTGCGCGTTCTTCGCGCTGCAGCGCTACCGCATGGGCGCGGAGGCGGCGTTCGCGCCCGCGTACGAGGTGGAGGCGGCGGGCAGCCCGGCCGCCTTCCCCGCCTACCCCGGCGCGCCCGACCCGCAGCCCGCCTACAGCGAGCCGCCCTTCTCGCACACCAACAACGCCGGTAACATACACATATACTATTATTTAAACTATTAAATCTCACCACATATCACTAAAGAGGAGGAAGAGAAGGGGGGGGGGGGGTGATAAAAATGCTAAATAAAAGATCGTGATTAATGGACGGCCCCTAAAACATGCTTTAAAACTCTCCGATCAAATATATACTAGATACAGGGTCCAGAACAAAAGTGGCCGAGGTTGCTTACAGGGTATATCAAGACTGCTATCGAAAACAAAGCCGGGTGGTAAATTTAATGATTTCAGAAACGACGCAACAAAAAAAATTGCAATAAAAACGACGATATTTTTTTCCTATCGTCGTATTTGGGTAGTAAATACATAGTTTTTCTATAATAATAGTGTACTAGAATAATTTGTGCCCCGCAGAACTGCAAAACCGAATAAACACTAAACAATATATTTGCATTTTTGCAATACAATGGAGAGGCACAATTTGCGTTTTACCACACAGTATTTGTACAAATAGTTTTATCTACAATTTACTTTATTTTATTTCGATTTAATGTCGTGAATCGCCAGACAAACAGACATCGGGTACAAAATGTAATATGTAGTAATGTTTTTAAAATATAATTAAATAAATAAAACTGAATGATTCCAGGCAACATCGACTACACGGCTCCGACCTACTAAGCTGCACGGGAAGCGGTTTGCTGAATATTTTCGTTGCGTAGCGCTCTACCCTACTACTTACTACATCGTACACTCAACATGTCTATAATTATTATCACTATGTAGAAGGAAACAGCATCGCTTTGTCGTGTACGTTAAATGAACTCGTACATATATTTTTTTAGTAGTATACGTAATGTATTAGTTATTTAACCATATAATAATTTATTTTTCGACTACAATATTACGTGATTTTTGTTGTACAGTTATCGTTTGAGTAGTGAAGTTGATTCCACGTAGGTACTTAGTTGAAGCTTCGATGTTGTAATGATAATTAGTATGTTGTAAATGTACGTAAAATGTTAAGTTACTAAGAACATTGTATGTAACTGACGTGTACTTGGTACATGCAGTGTCGCTTCAGAGTACCTGCTTGTAGGGTATTTATTAATCGAACAATATTCCCGATATTGTAATTGTAATTATTGTGTGTATATAAGAAAATGATTAAAAAAAATAATTATATAACCAAAGTGAATCGTGTATCGTGCTATATTTTTCGCGCCAAAATATTGTCGTGCCATCTATCGGGGCTTTATGAGAACTTATAATTATATACGTCGCCATATTTCAGATCCAAATATCGTACCTCATAGTAGATTGTGTGTAAGATAATAAATTATAATCGAAAGCAATTTTTTGACGGCGTGATCGCTAGAATTATCAAGACTTAAACTTATATTTTATCGAATGTTTGTTCTGTTGTTGAATGTTGAAAAAAAAACAATACTGAGATGTTATTCACTGGGAAACTTCGACAGTCTACCAAGAAAAATATTATGATAATATAATTGTAAATAACTACTATAAACACCAGTGTTGGATCGATTGAAATTATCGATAACATTAATATCGATACTATTCTTTCATTACAAAGTTAACATATTTAGCGATCACGCCGCACTTGTATTCAAGCTTGTGAAAGTAAATATTTCTTATTAATTAATATTAGAATAAAATTAGGCACGTAATTTTTAAAATGGCATATCGATATTTTGTTTTTAAGAACATTTGTGACATCACTAAGACAAAATTGTATGCGTGTATGTATGTAATGATTAGTTGTTTATCACCTATATGCTTTAGCGTAATTATACACTGTTAGAACAGGAGTGCTCTTTTCTACTTACGAAATTATTATTATAATGAATTATACAAAAAAGTTTATGACGTCATTATCACACAGATTTAATACACAAAAAAGTGATATAGTTGTAATAAAACAAAACAAATATGCAATGTAACGGCCACACTCAGAGACGTTTAACGCCAATTAAATTGTTCCTTAGTAAAGACTCTCGTCATAAAATCTACGCTAAGTAATGATTTCATTGAAAACGGATATCTATCGGAAGTGAATTCAATAAAATGTGAATAAATAAAATGTGCAACTTGTTTCAAAAATAAGTAGAAAAGAGCAACCGCCAAGTGATACTTAAAATGATCTGATAAGTTCAGTATTATAATGTAGTGTGAATCTATTACTTAATTCGCTTTGTCCGCGAGATATAGTATTTTTTTAACCAATATAATTATACTAGTTGAGGCTGTATTTATTACCATATAATATTAATAATTTGTAGTTTCGAGACACATTTTTATTGTTGCAATGTTTATGACAATAAATTGTTTTTTTTTTATTTGGAAGAAAGATAATGTTTACTGAAAATATTGAAAATGGGCAATAGTATAATGATGTAAACCAGGTGCATGTTAACTCGATAGATTCGATGTAAACAATACGTAACTGGCGCCATTGTTGACAAAAATAGATTCGACCTTTTTAAACGCACATTCAAAACGCCATAGAAAAGCGCTGAGGATTGCTGTTCAAAATTAAGACACAACGTAAGAATACGTCATTATAAAGAAACAGATAAAAATATACATTTTACGCTATTGTCCCGCATATAGCAATAAAAATGTGTCTCTGTAGTGAATTGCTTAGGCTCTCGGCTTGTTAATAAGTTTACAAGTCTACTTGTCGATGGTATAAGTGTTACCAGATTGAAACCGAAAAGTTACCATTCAAGGGTCATGTTTAAAACTATGTATTTTTTAATAAGTATTTCGGATATTAGTATTGAAAATATATAGTTCTTATAGTAATGAAGTACGAAAACAAAACAGTATTTGAATGATTCAAATTGTCACTGGATCTTCCATAAAAATTGTTCAACTTCCACGAATAAGTCAGTTGATCTAAGAGTTCAAGTCTACAAGATTCTTTTGGCAACATTTATCCTGATGACGTAAGACGTAAAATTTAGTAGCAAGCTCTTAGTTCCTTCACTTCCATAGCTTGCACTGTAATGTAATGAATTCTTAGCAATAAATGTAACGCGATATTAAATGTATTTGGACATATTATTTTCTCATGTATTTACACATTTGTTGTTGGCAACACCGCGCTGGTCGTTACTTAAAAACTTCCATAACGAGATTATGCATCTGAATAAACTATAAAATCATATCAGTTGTGTATAAGGGCGTGATTTATGGGACTACTTTTATAAACAAATAAATTAATATTGCCAATAAAAATATCTAAAATTCTACCACATTCTACCATATAAAGCTATGTACACTGTTGAATTAGTTCTGTATAAACACACTTGTTACACTATAGAATTGATAGAATTTGTAGTTAATTTACGCTATAGTGGTAGAAATAGCTAAGTGATTCTAAAATAATAATTTGACGCCATGCCCTTAGCATACATGTATGATGGTACATAATTGTTGTATTGTTCATAATTCGCTAACGATTGTAACAAATTTGTCTGTACACTAATTTTACTGTAACGTAGTACATTAATATCTAGTTGTAGATATGTAACGCTATGTTGGTTAGTCGGGTTGAGTATGTTCTGATGATAATAAATATAGTTTGCTCTCAAAATGCAGGCGTTTCGAATGGGAGGAATTTTAAGTATTGAAACCTGCCGATACTGAAATTGTATGCCACGGCTATGAAAATTAAATGTAAGAACGACTAAATTACTGAAAGAATAATATGGATATGGATAATAAAAATAAACACGAAAGATACCACAAAATACAAATAAAATATTTGTATATCACGTTCATTTGAGAAAGCAACAATGAGGTTAGCATGCTGTCTATGTTCAGGAATAAAAGGTTAAAATAAATAAAGCAAGTCCGAAATGCATAGACTTTCATTCAATGTAATGGAGTAATAAATGATTCATATATTATGAGGTAACAAACATAAGAAAAACATACAGTTGAATTGAGAACCTCCTCCTTTTCTTGAAGTCGGTTAAAAATACTATGAAATGATATTCCAATCGCCTGCGTTTTGAGCGAGAACATTTCTAAATATTTAAAACAAATATTGTAATAAGTGTTGAATATTAAAGCTAAAATCGTTCAGTGTTTGGTGAAATACTTAATGTTAAGAGTGTATAGGCGGAATATTATTTCCAATGTGATGTGTCCTAGTTTGCATAACTCACGCAATCAAAGAACATAATGAAAATGGCGGTATTACAAATGTGACGTCAGCAAAACATATTTTTGGAAGTAAATTGGCAACCAAAACTATCCATGTTTCTTGCTTAAAACAATAGCCAAGTAAAAACAGTATTCAACACCATTTTAATTTTGAATTGCCTGAGTTATGCAAACATAATCTCAGTTACCAAAGTATGCTATTCGGGTGCAGAAATTAAGAAGTAACTAACAGTTTATGAACAATTAAAAGGGCTCAAAGAATAACAGCCTTTGTTCAAAAAACAGTTTATAAATCTATTTTAGTTATCGATTTTTTTTGTTCATTTCGAAAGACTTGAATTCAGGTTACAAGAAGATAATTTACTGGTGGTAGGTCTCATATGTGAGAGGCCGCCTGGATATGTACCACCGCAAGGTCTGTTTCTCCCGCCAAACAGCAATGTAAATGTACTTTTGTGTTTCGGATTGAAGGACATTGTAGCCAGATTAACTACTGGACTTATTGAGACTTCACTTCTTATGTATCGAGGTGACGAGTGCAGTGGAATGCCAAGCATTGTTTCGTAATTCAAGGCGTTTGGTTTTGCTACTGTTCATGAGCGGTCATATCGCTTAACATCAGGTGAACGGCATGCTCGTCTCGCCATTCACAGCAACATTCAATAACTAAAATAGGTTTATTTGTCTATCAAGGTCGACGATCGCAATTATGATGATCCTAAACTAACGAACGAAAACATTAATTATATCTGTGCTTGTGAAATGTTGATATTAAAACGAAATCTCATTATGAAACTGATTAAAAGTTATTGACATCATTTTTATCCACTTAAAACCAAACTATAACTGTAGGCAGTTAAAATGATAAAAGTTTAAATATATAACATACTAATAACTGAAGATACCAAAGACAAGAAGTTCTGTTTTTATTTTACAGTTAATTTCTGCATCCGATATACATATAACTAAGACGAGTGTTGATGGTATTATTTTATGAATTATTTTGCAAAAATGTTATTCGTTAAGATCTTACATATATAGTTATGATATGTATTCAAAAACTTTCACCTAAATTGTATTTTAATTTTTAATTAATTTCACATTAAAATATTAAGTTTAGTACTCTACAATCGTTTATTTTAACATGCAAAGGATTTGTTCCCATTTCATCTTTATCATGTTGCAATATTTCGTCGTCATAAAATTTTGTGTTGTGACCCAATTCGCTGAGATAACGTTTGCACTGAATATGATAACTTATCGAGTTTATCAGTATTGTATATTTTGGTGAGCCAGATTTGGATATCAATATTCCGCTGTCATTTCGATGCTCATTTGGCTTGCCATTTTTGGAGTTTGCTATATGCAACAAGGATAACGATTCTTAATAAATCTCTAGCAGCTAATATAAATGATTTTTAAATTAAAGGGTCACACTAAATTAATATTAAAGTGGAATATCGAATCGAATAGTGAGATTGCATTTATTATTTTCTCGTAAATAATGTATTTTGTGAATGTTTCAGGCTAATAGGATTTTTTAATTCATAAATTTACAAAAGTAAAGGTTTCCATTCCCGAATATGGTAAATACTCGCTTGTTTTCGACTTATAATATTTTGTATTGGAGATGCGTTACTAATTGCCCCCAACGCACAAATAACTGAAGCTATCATAACTATATTTGTAAGTTCAATCTTAATGGATGTGTTATAAGTGTTCGATAAATGTGCAAATGACATAATGGTAAATAAAAAATAATTGGAACAATAAATGTGTAATGGTTGTTTTATTTCCGTACTTCGTTTTCGCCTAAATTACTGTATAAAGCTTTAAGGATTCATTATGATTTTAATCACACACACAAAACCACGCCTTTTTCCCCGAAGGGACAGACAGAGGTGCCAGGACACCCACGATAGGGGGCGAGCTTATCGCCACATCGGGTACAAATTCCTGACTCCGAACTGATACTGAATAGAAAAATACAATATCACTTCGCCCGACGTGGGATTCGAACCCGAGACCTCAGCTTTGTAACCCTACCGTAGTACAACTACGCCACCGAGCCAGTCATTGGTTTTAATCATAGATATAGTATGTTTTAATCAACCATTACAATGTTACGCTTCCTTCCACCTTAACGTATAAGATGTGTAAAAAACTTGTTTGACCTTGTAAGGATAATATGAACGCGTGAGAAATAGTTTAAACATAATTCCTCTAGACATGTAAGGTCACAGAAACCAGAAGAATTCTTTGTCTAGGTTTTACTACCTCCTTATAAAAATATAATTACTTAAGACAATTTCATCTATATCAAAATCACATACTTTTATAACGATAACCGCATGATCGATAAGTAGGCTTCTTTGAAACGTGCCGACGTATTATGCTATCACGATCTTGCTTCGCGTCATCGATTTTTATAGTCGAATTTGTTCAAGCTAATGCATTCTTTATGTATGGATATTGATTATGTTAGCGCAGTCAAACCTATATTATATAATATATCAAGGATCAAATCTAACAACTTGTTACCCAATATCCACATTGTAATAAACTACCACAATATATAACCATAGACAACATATTTTGCCAAAATATTCCGCGCCAAATACCTATAAAGCAGCCGTATTTTTTGTTCCATTCCGAAGTATACTTTAAAAATAACACACAGAAATACTCAGTGATGGTCAATATATATTATTAGAAATCCTCATTCTTCTATATAATTTAAAAGCAATTATCTTAGCGCTTTTTATGAGAGATTAGATATTTTCTGAATACTTAATAAACTGGTTTTATTGGCGTAACAATGTTGCATTAATTTAATACTGATGTTTTGCCTATTAAGATCATTTGCTTACGAATGCTTAGCGAAAATCCACAATACATAATTTGAAATCTTGGTCAATGCAGACTTAAGTAGGTATTCTTTACTTAAGCACCATGTTTCCAATTTCCGGTCAAATTCATATTTCGCGCGTTCAAAACGGTATCAAAGCGACAATACCTTGTTTCCGATTCGGGTTTTTCACAGTATCAGCGGATGCCGATGCTTAAGCTGATATTGGCAACAAACTTATTGGAAACTATATTTTGACTATCTTATAGGGACCAAAAATTTGTGCATATTTACCGCACTTTTAGCGATCATTGCATATTATCCTGAAATCTAGTGATCATGCATATTATCGCTATATTTAGGTTACCCCATTCATAAGTGTAAAATTAATTGTTAATTTTTTTCCCGCAGGTACACATACATTGAAAAAATGTCTTTATACAGGTCAAATCTATACCGCTCATTATCTAAGACTACAATTTATAATTGAATAAATACGTAAATTTCTAATTTGATTTACATAAATAAAATAACCCTAATATAATAATAAAATTCCCTAAAATTTAACCTTAATGTTGCATAATTTGAGTTTTTTATGCAGCATATACTTAATACGGCCCCTGAATAAGTATCAAGTGGTTTATAAAATTACAAAATTTGCATTTGGAAGTTGGAGGTCATAAAAAATACACAGACACGTTGTTGAAAAAACCAAATCTTAATTTCCTATGTAATGGTGGTTGCTATATTAGTCGCCTTTTAGGCTCGTGACACTGTATGGGCTGTGGATCAGGTTAAGAGTTCGATTCCCAGTTTCTGTTTAATTTACGTATATGTTATCCACCTATGCTTGATTTTGAGAAAAGCAACACTAGAGTTTATTGCCCGTTTTTCTGTAGTGAAAACCGCTTTCCAAACCGGGTGGTAGATTAAAATTTTCTGAATCTGAATGATGTTGAACATTTTAATGCAATTAAATATTTTCAATTTCATACATTGATTGTGTATGCACGGCGGCACGGCGGCGGCGCCCTGAGAACCTAGTTTAATACGCCCCATATTGAGGTTCAAATTCTAAACCTATGTAAAATCAGGCTAGCTGTCGCCCAACTTCGTCTTGCTTTTTTGCGATTGCTTTAGGGCTACCCGAATCCTGAGAACGAAATTTGCGCGCGACATTTGATAATAGAAGCACCTAAGTAACATGATGTGTTTTGGGACATTTGAAATGGGATTCCGCGAATTTTGGATCGGATTAATAATAATTATTGATTTATTGCCTATATTTCAATTCCAAAATAAGAGTGTAAAACATCAATGAAATCATCGAATTTATTTTATGTCTACCTACAGTAAAAAGGAAAAGTACTTACCAACCGAGGAAAAACTTGTCACAACTCACATAAACACAAATCCAATCATAAAAGTTTTGAAAATTTGTAACACATGAACGAACACTACACAAGCCGAAACATCGCGGGGCCGGCAACCGAACTCTGAACGCGAAAGTTTCAAGTTTCAACTGAGTGAGACGCGTAAGCCGTGTCCGCAGGTAGGTGAGTGCGGAAGGAAGTGGACAATTATGATTAAGTATTATACTATTTGTGTGCAACTTCTTTTATTTGTTTATTTTTTGTTTCTAAAAGTATTTTATTATTGTTAAATAGTAATTAATAATTATTTTGTCTGAATATCATTGCTCAGTGTATCCCACAGTTGACCCCGTCACAAGAAATTCAGGCGCTTATGTAGCAAAGTTATTTCTAAATTTAACAAGTTCTTATATAGAACTAAATTAGGAAATAAAAATTAATAAAAAGTACACTATTATTTACTAAGTGTATTTGGCCTTAGAATATCGCACATATATTTTATTAAATCGACACAAGATCGGCATCCAGGTCAATAACATAGCCTCTTACCATCTTTGATCGAAGCAAAAATACATGCTTTCGTTGATTAGGTCGCGTGTATCAGAATCAATGAGGTATTCAGCCGGAGTCAGGAGTTTGTGCTCGATTCGGCGATAGGGTCGCACTCTATCACATCATGGGACGGAGCACACAAGACGAAACGTGGGAGTCCTAGTAGCGTCTCTGCCTACCTCTTCTGGGATAATGGAGCGAATTAATTTATAAGTAATTATTTACTTCTATTTAGATAAAATATTGTTAGACTAAGGGTTACGCAAAGGGCGCTAGTTTCTCATTCACTAGCGTAGGATGTGCCCGGACTTATAATGATCGACGTAAAACAACACGTGAGCTATGACTCTAAATAATATACGCCAAGAAGTCTTCTGATTTTGGCTTATTTAAAATAGTAATTTATAACTGCCCACATGGCATACACAGCCGACGCAACGTCATTAGCACTTTGCGAGATTCTTTGTACGATTACACAACTGGTTACATGTGTGTCGTTATATTTAAATATTATAAATCGACCGAGCAACTGAATTTATTTCTATGAGTAAACGGATTTACGCAAATTTGAAAATCGAAAATAGGGCACCGTGAATGCTGCAGACACTCAGTTTATATGTGAGAAAATATATGTGTAAAGGAAATGCAGGATTAGGAAATAATACAACAAAATTCCGGGTAATTTTTTTTTCTTTAATTTTCCAATTTCGACACTTTCAACTTATAATAAAAATTATCACAAATAAACAGTGAAAACTGATGATTCACAGAATCTAATCGATGCTGCAATGGGAAGATCTTTTAATTGAAGCAATTCGACACGTGTTCGCGGCAAATTGTAATTAATGAAAGACGCTTACATTGCAAAACAAATACACAAGATTTCAACTTAAACCTAATACACCTTATTGTTCATTAGTGATTCAAAAATAAACACTATTATTAAGAGCGCAGAGCAGACGAATGACGAAAGAGTTCTGCGACACTATTTCCAATACATGTGACATAGTTACAGAAGTCGTTCAACTTTTCATAACAGTTGTGCTAATGAGTTCTGCATGGGCAGATCTAAACGGCGTGGGCAGGGCCATTGTCGTTTCCGCAAATATACAAATCATCTGAAACTTGTACTGAATGAAAATTACACGATAATTAAATAAATTACATTATAAAAACGAAAACCAACTTTGGTTTGCAAGTACCTTTTGAACCCTTAAATCTATAAGTGTACATCGCAGGTTTGACCCATTTACATCACTTATAACGACTTATCTGAACAGCATTAACATTCTATAGATACCTACTTGATTTATATATTCTGTAGTGATAAGATTAAACACAGCATCAGTCTCCGATGTTTTACAGCCTTTTCAGGCTCCAAATGACAAGGCCCTTTACAAAAATAAACTTAGTCTAAAATTCTAAAAAAAGAAAGAAAGAAAATCACTGTTTTCCACATTGAAACTAATACAACTTAAGAATAATATCACTTATGCCAGTACAAAAGGAACTGAATGAGATGTTAAATAAGCATCCACAGATCTAGTATAAATTCAAAATCAAGAGTATTACAATCTCATCATAATTTAAATGAAAAGTTCTACTGGGCTTTGTGGTTAGCAAAAATGGACTAATAAATGAGCTTGAGGTATTTCACATTTTTACATATAATAATAGTAAGTATAAAATTATATTTGTAAAAAACAATTGCCGTATGATTTGTAACTCTCTATAGTAATTTTTCACAATATTCAACAGACAAGTACGTCAGTAATAACAAACTCCACATCATTCAACTTTTCAAGAATGCACATCTTTATTACTATGAATGATAAGTATTTTTTACTTCTTTCCAAATTTGAAAAATATGGATAACATTTTAATTTACAAGCTAACCTTTTTTTTACATTTTCCATTTGATTTGTCTATGCTACTTATTTCAAAATGCTTAATTGCCATTCCTTTCACTGGGATGTCTTAAAACAATATTAAACCTATCTTCACAAATGCAGTTTTTTACATTTGAAAATTACATTGTTAAAGCAACTTTATTCTTATAATTACATAAACCTATAATACTCTAGCACTGATCTACACACTGCATCAACTTAACAACTATTTTCATTGCAACAGGCCTGTACCTAGAGAAAGTCCTTTGGTTGTGACTGAAAACATGAATTCTCTAAGCCCTGCCTGTAAGCCTGTACTACTTTTTAGCTTTAGCTGAATTCCCTTGTTTGTTTGGGGGTGTCCACCTCAGTGCCGATGGGTCTATTGATAATCTAGGTTTTTTGAAGTGGGGACTCGCTAACTGTTCAGCAACTATTTTAGGAGTGACACATATAACATGCTGGCCTTTCCAGTATTTGACCATGTTCATTGACTGTAGAGTTGATATAATGTCTGTTTGTGATATACCCGTCATCTGACTCAGATCCTTGATGCTTAATGTACCTCTGCTCGCACTTAAAACTTCTAACAAAACATATGACCAGTATGATCTGTAACTTAATTTGCCTAAATCTGATAAGGGTTTCTCTGGACTGCCCACAACTTGTTCAAGTCTCGACAGTTCATAACTGAAAGCTATTAGCAGCTTACCATAGCCTTGTCGTTGGTATGGGGGTAATGTCAATATACAAGCCACATTATTTCCTTCTGGGGAATCTTTCTCTTTTGAGAAATAACCCACTAGATGTGCACCTTGCTTATCAACTTCACACAATATGTAGAATAAGAACTGTTCTATATCAAAGTATAAAGTTTTGTGATCTAAAAATAACTTTGCCAGTAAACATAAATTTTGACAATAGATTTTGTGTTCTTTGCCATCTGCTTCAAATATAGCTATTGTACCTTTTCTATATATTTCGTTTCCTTGAGGTTGTCTAGCCGTACATTCACTGAGATGGTATCTGTACGTCTTTTCCATTCTCATATATTTTAAACAATATTCACATATCCAAAGTTTTGATTGCTTGCCGTATTCGTCGGGGTAGGGGCTAAAGTACCATGTATCTATTTCGTATTTACCAATTTGTATCCTATCAATATATTTAACTTTTGTTATTGCTTCGTGTTCCTTTTCTAGGGCGGCTGTGGTCGGGTCCATTTCGGCGTATGATTTTTGTACATGATTTATTTCATCGTGTTTACGTTTTTGGTTCCTGGTTATTTTGCGACCGGACTTGTCGGTGAGCAGGTGGTCGCAGTTTATGTTATTGTTCGACTGCTCGCATACGTCGAACCTATCTGACATAACCCTGTGGCGGGAGACCCACTCGTCCAGCCTGCGGTCGTAGCCCACATAGTGAACGTAATACTCATAACACGATTCCGCCGCATTGTAGCGCGTCTGTATTATCTCAGCCGGGTGCCATGACTCATCCGAACGCCGCACTAAATAATGTTCTCCGATGTCCAACGGCTGCTCCTGCGTGGACTCCGAGTCCTCGTTGTCAACGCTCCTACACTCAGGATTGGGCAACTCATTGTTCACTATAGGTTTTTCTAATTCTTTATCACCTTTTGCCATAATAAAATAAAACTCAACAATCGTATCACGCAATACCGCGCAATGCGATCTATCGAAGTGGCCATATTATCATAGATTATAGAAAAATCAAGCGCGCAAAAACGTGCACCGGTAGAGATGGACAACAAATACCAGTTTATGGAACATTTTGAAGTCAAATAATGTTTATTTTTTTACTTCTCCAAGTGCTAAATAATAGAAGTGATTTTTTAGCGAGTTTTTATTCATATTATTTGTAAAAAAGTAAAATATTTGATCATAATCATAAAAACTTAATATAAAGTCTATGGTCGTAGTGTTACCATTATTCAAAAATGGTGTTTAATAGGAATAAAAATAGATCATGAACATTTTATTTATGTTAAACAGATATTTGTAATTAACTACTTTATAGAAATGTTACTAAAGCTAATGATTTCGTTGGTTAATTAAATACATTATTGAATTAAAAGACAGTAACATCGAAATATTTTTTGTGTTTGCAAGATTTCGGGACATTGCACGATAAAGCCAGGATCACACGCTTTCACCACTGGCAACATTTTTTTAATGCCGAACGCACGTAATCGGCGAAACGTTTCCGTAGTGAACGAAACAACTAATTTTATGAAATTTTCTTATCGCCAGTGGAGAGATATGAAATTATTATTGTTATCTAAATACTGTGCCGTTCGTTTGTAAGAGTGTTGATTGTGATGCCGACGTGTATTGATTACTAGAGGTGGTTACTTGTGCATTTGCAAGTCGATTTGTGAAGCATCCGTTAAGTTGTGGTTTATTTTGTGACAAAGGCTACATAGAACGCAGACATGCAGGCGATCAAGTGTGTCGTCGTCGGAGACGGGTGAGTTTGCTGTTTTTCTGTCTAATTTATCCTTTGTATGAAAAGAATTAGTGTGGTAGGTATGTTCTGACGTCATAATTCAAATTGAATCGGTCCGATATTGTTACCGAACAGCGCGACTTTGGGTCTTGATGTTGGACGATAAAATGTGCATTTACTGTTATCACTATTCCATTGTGTTTCATGGGTATGCACCGGCGTTATGCATCACTGGTACACATGTTTCATAAAAAATAATACTAAGTAATTGATAAAAATAGTTTTTCCCGTTCACTTTTCTACTCTCTAAAACATTATATTAATGAGGTTTGAAACCAATAAGCATAGTTTCCACAATGTATTCACAATTGTTCATAAAACTGAAATATTCCTGCATACTATGAAATATTTGCATATTGCTTACAACATTTCTGAAACCACTGTGTCAGTTTTAAATTATAATTATTTTGGTTCATAATTAAATACTTGATATTTTATATATTTATATCTACTCATTATCAAATACAAAATAAATAATCTAAAAATAAATATTGTATTTATCTCTAGCTGTCAACAATGTTGTATGGTGGCACTGCCTTGACATGTAGCATTGCCTTAAATTTTATCAGTATTAAAATCCATATGTTACATCATATATTTTATTTCAATTGAAAGAACACCTTAAACATTTAAAAAAATTGAAAATATTATGTGTAATGGCAGTATCAACAATTCCTTGAATGGCATTTAATTTAAAAATTCAAACATTCTTCAATTGGTTTTAGGTAAATATTGAAGTATAGTCAAAATATTTTATTTATCCTTGAAACTATTTTTAAACACTCATATACATGTCTTATATTGTTTATACACGAACCCCCTAATCATGAACTGCAAGTCAACCACAGAAATATAAATTAGTTAAATTACATTAATAGGAGATTAAACATTCATTATATTTTCTATTCATAATGGTTTTTTCTACATACTTGAACTCATATTTGGCAATATGAGTTCACAGAAAAAAGGTGAGTTTATTCACTTGACAGTAATATCAAACATCCAGCTGACAGACAAAGGCCATTTTTCTATTAAAATTTGCTTAAATATATGTTTCAGCCATTTTAAAGTTAATGAGCGATTAAATAGCTGCTTAGTTATTTTTGATGTTTATGAATAACGTTTTTAAGTCAGCTCATATTAGTGGCATTTGAAAACTGTGTTAAGTCCTTACGAATAAGGGGGATGCAGTTTATCTTAAACTTTTTTTTACAATAGGATGTTTTATTTTTTATTCCAATTCCATTGATGTACTGGAAAACTACGAAATTGTCTCAACCTTAAATATATACATTGTTTTCACTTGGTATAAAAAGTATAGATATAAACTCTACTGCAATGATCTCCACTGTATGTATTTAAATAACTTATTGCATATGAAATAATATGAAACATTGGTATATAAAATTCACATCAAAAATATTTTAGTTGAATTTAATGTGGTAAATTTTCATTTGTGGAATTACCCATGCACAACATTGGTATTTCCATGTTATGAATGACCAAGGCATACAATGTCATGTTGTAACTTAATACTGAGTAATTGAATATATCCGTAACTGACATCAGGTATACCATCATCTGATAAACCACATGGTTTATTGGACAACCCTGGTAGTACTTGGCTTATTAATTTTATGGAAAGCAATACTTTTAGTATGTTGAAACAGTTTTTATGAGTTGGAAAGATAATGAATTATTATATTTTTATTTTCTAATATGTTGTATAATTCATACATATTATACACTACCGGTCGGGCCCGGCTCCGCCCGGGTGCATACACATTTTAAAATAGCGGTCAAAATGTTTAATTCTGACTATCAGTTTAGAATATCGACCAATCGGACCACGAAAGCAGCTTTATAATATTATTATAGATGAAAGTAATTAAATAAACAAGAAGGTGATTAATAAAATTTTGACAGCCTCCGTGGTGCAGTTGGTAAGATGCCGGCAGTCAAACGAGATTCCCCAAGTTCAATCCCCACACTAAGACAAATATTTGTATGATCCGCATGTATAAATTTTGAGTTTGAGTGTTAGTGAGACCGAAAAGTCTCTCATAGTTTCTGATACCCGAAATACAAGAATTGATCTTAGTGTGGGGTTAGTACAATGTATGTGACTGTTGGGTGTATTTATATATTTAATTGTTGTATAATCTACTGCATAATTTTGTTATAATGGTCATTCAATATTAAATCAGGGCAAGTTGATATATCTAATTCAATGGGATGTTTGTATTAAACTTACTGATTGCTTATTGAAAAATTAAAATCAGTATATAAATAATAATGTTCAATGAACTGGTCTGTCTGCTTTCATGTCCTTTATTTCGTTTTATAACTTAAGATTAAGTTTCATGTGATGAAAAAGTAAAGATGTGCAGTGGTTTAAGTCAGTGGATCGTAAATAAACCACACTCTTTAGTAAAGCATTGGCATGTGTTACCGATAAGAACATTCAGGCGTAATATATTGTGGTATTAAAAAAGGTTCAATTATTTTTAAATGGTTAAAATATCCATAATTTATTGTGTGGATAATGTATATCAATTCTTCTTCTTAAATTAGGTTAAAATATTGTTTTAAATTATGTGTAACTGTGTGTTTAGTGGGTAGCCATAGTCTATTACATATCTGTATAATGAGTAATATTAGGCGAGACAACAATATCAAAATATCAAATATTTGATGATGTTAGAAGGGTTTAAAACGATGTTTTAGTTTTAATCCAGAATTGGAGATTAACAAGATTTTCAATAAAATAAAAGTACAAAATATAGCAATCGGCCATTTTGACAAAAACGCTAGTCACGACGCATTACGTCACGCCTATGTAAACCTGCCATTAACATTACCAATTTCTTTAGAAATTTGGAATGTGAACTTTACCGGAACCACTTATAGACTTTAGAATTCATTTTTATCAAACGAAATATGTTTTGTTTCGTTAACTTTCTTCGCTGCGCATAGACACAATGACATGTTTACCTAGTGGTGACGTTACAACGGACGCCATGACACCTACTAGCTTTTTCTGTGCACTATTGAAAGATTATTAGAAAAATGGCTTAAAACTGTGTTAAACCTTTGTTAATTCTTGAAATATAGATTATTTCGTATATAATAAATGTGTATCCATATTATAAAACATGATTTTGAAATAATTCGTCATGCCTATTGTTACTTATGAACTTTATTTTAATTATGACAAATACTATGAAATGCAGTGGCGTAACAATAGGGTGGCAGAGTGCGCAAAATGCCACGGGCCCCCGGCCTAAGGGGGCCCCCGGCCCGGCAAGGCCCTGGTCCGACAGGGTCTCAGGCCCAACAGGGCCCTGGCTCGATAGGGCATCAGGTTAAAGTCTGACAGGGTGTAAACAGAGGAGAATGTAACATTAATAACGAAATTAATAATAATAAACAGCTGACTACATTTTAAACATGACAAACATTTCATCATGTATTTGATTTAAATGTTTTGATTTCGTTTGATTATAGAATAAACTTAGTTAGAAACCAATGAATTATAATGTAATGAATATTAAGTTAATAATTTCCAAATAAATTTAAACATATCTTGTTCTAGCAATTATTTAAGAGGTAGCGAAAAACGAAAGAGTAAGAAGCGATAAATAAAAGGTTATTTGAAATAAGTAAGTACTTTCGGAACGAGCAATTTATTGATGAGTCTCGGAAATTATCAAATGGACGAAACTAAAAATTCCATAAAAGCAAATCCCGACGATAGAGAATATTCAGACCTAAGACAATCAAAAGTACGAGCAAACATGAAATTGGACCATATTTAGGGGTGGAAAATATTAAATCTCCATATATTACAGAATGACAAGTGTAATAAACAAAATGACGATGTAAAACGATTGTGATTGAGAAAGGTACACTGTAAACCCAATGGTCCCTTCTTAAGAAACAGTGGCAATAAATAATAAAATAAATAAATGAAATAATATAAACAAACGCCTCTACTACGTTTCGCTGACGATATCGTCTTCGAGCTGCAACAGATGCTGGACGGTCTGGATTCAGCCTCATAGGTAGCCGAATAGGTCATAAAATTAACTTCGAAAAAACCACAGTAATGATCCACTACCACCTTGATCCAAGACCTGTCGCTGTATGTGGCCACTAACTTGAAGCTGTTTCGGAATATACCTACCTGGAGCAGACCCTGTAGAAACAACTTTGAGAAAGAGGCAACGAGTCTTCTCGTCATATTTGCCAAAAAGGTTGAAAACGATAGTTTACAGCCAATGCGACCTACGATGCTGAGACTGGTCCACTAACTTATGGTTGCCCAGCGAGCTATGGAGCGTGCTATGCTCGGTGTCTCTTTGAAAGATAAGATCCGTAATGAGTTTATCGAACAGAGAACCAAAGTTATAGCCATAGCACACAGGATTAGCAAGCTGAAGTGGCAGTACGCTGGCCACATCTGTCGAAGAACCGATAGCTATTGGAAAAGTGTTCTTGAGTGGAGACAGCGTCTTGGTTAAGTTACTTGTAGGACGCCCTCCAGCTAGGTGGAGTGACGATTTCCGAAAGGTCGCTACCACATGCTGAATGCGACAAGCTGAGGACAGGGTGAAATGGCTCAATTTGGAGGAGGCCTACGTCCAGCAGTGGACAACAAAAGGCTGATGATGAATAAACAAAATGTTTGAGTTGAGAGAAACAAATCGTAAATGCGATAGAGACTCGAAACATCGAAAATTCGTGTCTTTTGTATGAACAATGGTGGTTACATTGGTTATTAGGTGAGGAGCAACAATCCATATGAAAATTAAACATCTTTTTGACGCCAAGAACTTACAAACTATACTCCACGAAGTTACTAATTTAGGTTTTCTTGGCCCTAGACTAAGCGCTGATAACCGTAATAAAGCAGTTAATGTGATCCTGATTTAGAGGAATGGTTAAATAAGTCTATGGGCCAGATGACACTTATACCAGACATACTTAAATCCGAAAGTGTAAAATGATCTAATTGCTGTTTTGGGCTTAAAACTCCATTATATTTAATACAACTCAAGATTTATCTAAAACAGACCAAATATGTGAAGTTTATCGGTACTGTGTGATATAAAGAAATGAAAATAGAATTCCAACAGCATTCGTTAATAGTTATTAGATAATCTTTTTTAAATTAAATGATTTATGTTCATAATCCGATGAGAAATATGAAGCCATGTCATTAAAAGATTCTGTGCTGTACTGCATTAGCCCATATACGTCCCACTACGGGCCTCATCTACGAGTACAATCGAAAGTATGATTGAGAGTGGTTAGGCCACCACGCTGGCCTAGTGCGGGTTGGCGGACTTTACATACCATAGAAATTCTAGCAAATCGCTATGGTATGCAAGTTTCCTTACGATGTTTTCCTTCACCGACATAGTGCGTGGCGATTGACATCAATACACACATGATCCGAAAAGCCAGAGGTGTGCCCTGGGATTCAAACCCGCGACCACCATGAATATGTTGGCGGCCGCGTCTGGTCCGTTTAGCAACAGGCCACTAAGCACCTTAAAAAATATTTTTAAAAATGAAACTACAATGTTATTTTTCTACATTTACGAAGGGCCCCATTTGATGATTTTTGCCACGGGCCCCCGATGGGGTAGTTACGCCACTGATGAAATGACAATACTACTGAATAATAAATAAGGATAATAACAATAATAATAATATTTGAAATATTTTCATAAAACTACTATATAGTATTTGTCAGATTATTTCAATATCGCATTATTTAAATAGTGAATAAATATCCAGTAAGTATATTCATAGTTTAATGCAATATTTACTTATTCATTTTATTTATAGGACTGTAGCCTCATTCTGTATCATAGAAAAACTCTTTAATTATCATTACATTAGGAATGCAATTGTTTTTTTAAATTAATATCTCACCATTGGTAGAAATTAGATTATGGTCTATTTGGTGGTTTATTTATGATTTAGATTCTGAGGACCTGAGTTTGTTTTCTAGTAATACAAATCACTGCATTTTTTTGTTATTAAGTAATAATTTCCTCTTATGGATTTGTATCAAGTACCCATGCCATTGCAAGTTGATCATTATAATTTGAACAGGAGGCATTTAACTCTTTGCCAAGATCATAAACAGATTTCACATTTGTTTTTAAAATACAAGTGTTTTTCCATGAAGATAATACCATCTATCTGGGTAATTCATATCCTGTTAATATTTCCTATGCCAACAATGTATTAACAATTTTTTAACATTTATAATATTGTTCATATATACTCAGTTTACTTTTAAATACACATAACAATACTATACAAATACATTTGTAGTTATTTATAGATTATCAACCTCTAATCAGGTCTGGCATATTATGTTAGTAATTAAATTTAAAATTACTGATATCAAATCCATGTGTTGTTTTATAATACATATTGTGGTTTGTTATTAGATAAAAAAATCCTAGATAAATAATTATACCATATCCATCCATCATTAATCCATCAGCCAAAGAAGTCCAACGCTGAATCTCCCAATGATCTCCACAGTGATCTGTTGGAGACAGACTACTAGTACCAAACTTGTTTTTAAAGCTGTTGCAAATAGTATATTTTTTTAAAATAGCATAATTGTCACATAATATTGGCTTCTGGTTTGATTAATGGATTGTGATAACTGATTAGTATTGGCCTTTGGTATTTTCTTTAAACACCCATGAATTATTGTCTTTGAAGGTGAAATAAAGGGGAGTATTGTGATAATTGAGTCACTGCACTTTATAACAAATGAAAATTTGTGTTACAGAAACTGTTTTGAACGTTCTCATTGTATCAGTAAACTCATAAAATTATAAGTGGTATAATATGTATAACAGCATTAAACTACTGGCAGTGATAAGTTATCTAAGATAACTTTAATAATTAAAATACTCTTTCCTGGGATAAAGAGGTGTGAGGGGCGTGCATGTACGATTAGTGTTGATATGAGGATAATTTTACATTAAAATCTTTTTCCTTGATTTCACTGCCTCCAAAGAAAGCAAAAATCGCAGTTGGTAAATTAAATTTGCATAATACTAGATTGCCGTGGATTCAAATAAATATGAGTTATACAAATCCGTTTGAAATTGTCACATAAAATTATTGGTGCTTGCAGATTGAAATAAATATTAAAATTCCCAGTATCTGAAGACATTGGATTAGGAGTAAGTTGAAGTGGGAGTGAACACCTAGCGAAAAATTTATAGTCAATAGAACCGAAAAGATGTACATAATATACTCATATATCAAGTCATGCACTGAGAAGCGCAGTAAATCCTACCTGTAGTCGAAGATGACCTAATGAAGGTTGTGGCAAATCGCTGGATGAAATACACTTCCAACAGGCTACTTTGTTCAGTACTGAATGTCTTCTGGCTAAGATCATCATGATGACAAATCTACTTTGTGTTGAAGAGTAATTTGCTTTTGTATAATTACTTTTCTAATAAAATTTTTATAAAAATGTTGCCCTATGACATCTAAAGTATGCTCATGACTCATATTTTATATCTCGCAGTGATCAATCAAATTAATCTCGACGTATAGAAAGCTCTCTCGGGGACAGGGCCGCGAGTGTCCTGCGAGCCAATGATTTATTGGTGACGAATTAGAGATCGGTCTCTAAAGTGCACTATGAAGTGACTTTATTTATAAACTGACAGGGCAAAGTGACACTGCACTACACGCTACAGCTATCACGTATCGATTTGCAAGCGGTGATTATCTCGATACAACAATCTAGAGTTAAACCGTACATCATATTTGATATCAGTCTCCTTTATTCACGAATAATTTAACGTTTAGTTGAATTTAATAAAAAAATGTTAATGGGTTGTCTTTTTTTCTTTTCTTCTTTAAAGTTATTCGAAGAGCAGTGGCAGTTACAACTACAAATCACATAAATTCTTTTAACATAACTTACAAAAACACAAATCGTTGCGCCTTTACATAAGTAGTAGATTACCACGAATATTCATGTTATCTTAGATAAATCGCCGATCGTGTCACGCTGTCACCTTTTAATATTCAATCATGGCTGAGAGAGTGAAAGTGGAACTGACACGGTGTCGCAACGTTCGTCTGGGGCCTATTCTCGTTATTTTTAAAATAAAAATCATTATTCACATTAACGACTGCATCGCACATGTTAGAAACACAGTGAGCCGATGTGACTCATATTTCTTAGCATTTTATTTGGGTTGTAAATGTGGTGATAATGAATTATGTCGGATATAAAGTGTAAAGATAATTCGAGTGCAAGTTCTGGGAAGTGAAATTTTAATATGTGATATGTAAATACTTGTAAATGCGTCACGCTTGTAGCAGATATAGAAAGACGGACGAAGTTTGCATTCACTTATTTATACAATATTAAGTATCCAGTTTCAGGGCAAAGGCTGACAACAGGTTGCTATGAAAATCATTTGGGGAGAATTGCTCTCAATGTGTAAATCATCAATTATCTAGCTTGTTTATCCCGTTATGTGATAATACAAATTCAATACCTAATATTTCCAGTTTTCATTCTTACACAGCCTTTGTCAATTAAATAACATTTATAATGCGTAGGAAGTTTAACGTTAAAAGTTATGTCCGTATGAAATCCTTTATTAAAGCGTCGGCAGTTAAATCAGTCTATTAACAAACGTTTATATTGGAGAGTAAACACAATAATTATTTATATCTGTCTGCACTACTCGTAAGTGATGCAAGTTGCTCGGGGCACTTTAATTAAGTGCCGCGTTTATTTTGCTCTTCATATTGAAGTCCTTGAATATAACCAGCTCTTATTATTTACATTTTTATGCGAAAATGGCTTCACTGAACTATATACTTAGTTTCATATGTACCCCATTCATATAAACTTGGCCACCGTAGCAAATCCAACGTTGTAGCCTAGTAAAAGTTCCATATTATATCGATGCCCGGAGTGCAGTAAATTCCTTCGATACGGCACAATTTACAGCCCCCGAAGCGACTCCGGGTAAACTCATACTAACAAAGCGAAACTCGCACGAACAACCCCTGCATGCATTGACGGTTGGTCGAGCAATTGGAAGGTTGGACGATTGTGTGGATGCACAATGAAGTCAATCTGCCATGACTATATGTCTACTTGGCCGTGACGGAGTAGCAAATATCAAAACGTTAATACATAAAGCGATATCAGTGTAGCTTATCAATTTCCTATCAGATATAGTACTGGCTGATTTGATAGGGTCGTAAAAACAAAACTACAGTGTTTTACACCTGTACGATGAATATGGAAATATTATTTGTTTCGGGCTGTTCACGTTTTACGCCATTAGTTCGTAATGACACATTTTAGGGTCAATTTGAAAATTCTTGTTTCAAACCTTCTTGTGTGTGTTGATTTGTAATAGATTCTTTCTAGTTAAACATTCTTAGTAGTTTGTAGTAAATTCCAGTACTTTGTAAAGTCACACCATGTAGTTTCATGTACAGTCAGCATTCCTGTGGGTAGATGCTATTTGAGAAATTTTATCCCGCTAACTTCCTATGCACATAATAACATTTTAGTTAAGAAAGTATCAACATAAAGAGAATTGCCAAGAGATGGACTGCGAGAAAATTTTGTTTGCCATAAAATATCCATATCCAATGAATTAATAGGAAACATTATCGGTATCAAAATCCGGTTCGTTTTATGGTGAAATCTAGAGTTTGTGAATACCACACTGATGTTAATTAAGTAAACACGGTTTCTTTGTTTGTAACACTTTCCGTGGAATCGATTTAAATAATGAATGGAGAACGAACTTTTTCTCATTACAATAAAACATATACATGCTGTTCTGTGGCTCCGACTTCGTCGATGCGAACTAATTGATGGAGTATTGTTATTTCTGTGAAGTTTCGAGTCTCATTTATTAAATTTGGTTCCCGGTAAGCACGTACATGTAGATACTTTTAATTGTTAACGGGCACGTGTAAAATTAATGTTCTTACAGATAATGTATTAACTAATTGATCTGCCAATTGTCTCACTAAATCAACAGTTTCTATTGGCGTTCGATTCTATTAACCGTCTTGGCTACTGGTTTTATGTCTATATTTCTATTAGCACGATATTAACCATTCACGAAAACTAATTTGGTTTGCGAATTTGTACCAAGTTGGATCTAAATCTGCTACGCCCGCAACTGTGTCCCTAAAGCAAACTTACAAATTCCGACTTATAATATTATCGAGGATTAGACAAAGGCTTTAAATTAACGGAACCGCAGAGGGCGCGGCCGACATCCCGTCCCTAAGTCCGAATGTTAATGGGTTTTCGCTCGGGTGCAGTTTTGATCGTTTGACCGGCTTTGAGGTTTTGTGGAACTCGCAGATCATTCGGTAACAAGTTGCTTGTGCAAATTAGTGTCGAGGGTTAGAAACCCCTATAAAAGCAACCAAGTTTCCAGACTATTTATTGAGGTTCTTCAAGGATCGGATGTTAATTCCCCTGGTGGTTTCATGTGGTCATGTATATTCTTTTGTGAACCTTTGGCGATGTCACTGTCCGTAAGTCGGCCGCGGTAAAGATGGTACTTCACCTTAATTTTTGCTGTGTCTTAGTCTCTCCTAAGCTCTCTGCCCATTCACGTTGCAATCTAAACTGTCTTCGGTGAAGCTCTATAACATTCTAGGATAACTAAGCGATACCATATTTTCGTAATCCCCATTAACGCTTTATTCTTTAGAAAACGACATACGATTTAAAAGCTCTTGAAACACAATAATGCCCGCATTCTGCAACCCTACTTTGATACGAAATCAAATTAGGATACTAAACAACAGTACACACTAAATCCACTGGTTTCGAGTAGGGATTTATTCGACAAATCCGATTGGTTTTGGTTAGTGATTGATGTTGGGGATTGGCACATGTATTGATCTTTTTAGCCGTCTTCTATAGCGGCTGTAGAGGTATAAGTGCGTGTTTTAAAGTGTTGCTTTGAAGATTATATCGTTTGGACTAACTTTCTCATGTTGTGAGTAGGTAAATATATGCAAAGCAGTTGGGTCTTGTTGATTAGAAACAGTTTCAAGATTCTCGTTTTACTAGCCTTTTAGGGTTCGCGAAATACCTGTATGAGGCTTTTAAGATGGCTGCCTCTCTAAATTTTATCATCAATATGCAATTGCTTTCTTGATAGATGAAAATCACGCGCTCGGAATCTTTCCATACTAGTCGTATAAATATTAAAAAATTGTTTGATCATTACAGTAATTATTTAAATAATGAACGAAGCCGTATAGATGTTAAACACAGATAAAACTGCGTGGTTTGTTTTTTAAAACTGTAGTTAACTGCTGATTAACATCAAATGCAGTAAGCAAACTTCCTAAAATTGCGAAGAAATCCTTCAACATTCTGCTATGCGCACATAAGGAATTCCTTCATAGTGAGTTCACGTCCGTATTTTCAACGTAGTATATACTATATGTATACCAACTCGCTAAATTACAAAACGTTTGATCTAATTAGGGTTCGGCACTCGAGTTGGCATCCTGTGTTTTTTTGTTTAGTTTTAATATGTTAGGTACGGTATCGTGTCTTGTTCCTCGACCTCATTTTCTCCGCGCGCCTTCTAATTAGCTCTTCGGTGAGTCATGTACAAAGATTTGTACGTAACATCAGCTAAACAGGCTGGTAAGGGTTCGTTTACCTTTTGTATTCCACATCAGCGCATTTCGTCATTCGGTGGCGAAGTGCTATATTTTGGTGCGCGGCACGTTTATGGATTTCAATGTTTATAAGCTTGTAATTGTGTAGGGTTTCAACCAGCAGTGCCTTTGGTTTCGAAGAATTTCGGTTCCTTATTGTATTACGTTAGTATAATAACTTATGTTAAGCTTTAATTATTTAACTATAAAATACTATTTTAATTTTTACTTAGTTTTCTTCCTCTTAAATATTTCATTTAAAATCTGTTCTGATCTTACAACGATAATGCTGTTATTACATGTTTCAACGGTGCTATCTGAAGTCGTGCAATTTGCTTGGTAACATTAATTTGATTTATTCCTGATACTGATCTTATAAAGCCAATTTATAGGCACTAAAATGTCCGCGTATATTGACTGTTATTGTGAGGAAAATGTGACCCAGAAATAACGTGCATTTGGTAAACCAATTTTACTAACTGATCATGTTTGACAATTGTGTTTTCCTTCACGCATACCCGATTCGCTCATTAGTGGAATATACCCGTCAATTTATCCCTAATGATTGTAAACATTTAGAGCTAAAATATTTCGTTTGTATAACTAATAATAAATAATTAACGCGGTAATGGATCTTCCTGCATACTTTTAAACTTACGGTTGATGGGATTGTATCGATATTTTACAAAGATCTTACAAGTTTTAATCAAAAAGAATGCACAGATTTATCAATTGTGATAATCGGTTGCCTGCCCACAACCGTAGTCGTGGATAAAATTATAAGTGGTAAAAAGGAGACAGGTTGTATATTAAATTTCCCAGACGAATCCTTGAGAACAAGAGTATCCCAATTAGTTTCACAAGACTAATATGGCTTAATGAGATAGAATAGTTTTAACACATTAAATTTTGTTGCCATCTGCTGCATTATTGAAATAATACTTATTAATTTTGTTTGTTTTCTTTTTTTTACGCATTCTAACCAGTGTGAAACTTTAATGTTGTCTTAATGACCTCATGCAGTTAGTTCATCATTGTTTATTATGCGGACACACGTCAACACGTGTCAACCTTTTAAAAGGAATGGCTAGAGCCACTGTTGAATATATAATATTTGTCCGAGTTCATAGCCAAGTTGAAACATGATGTTAATTTCACCACTGGATTGATGTCAAATTGTAATAAAATTAATACAATTAGGGAATAAAGTCGTCAAACTGCTGAAAACCTGCTTTTATGGCAAAGAACAACGATTCCTTAAATGCATTTTAATTAAAGAAGACGAAGATGGTGCATAGTGTGTCTATTTTGCACACCGATACTTGCGTCTGAAAAAACTCTAGCTAACAATGGTATTTAAAAAGCATGATTAAATCATAAATGTGCACAACATCGGTAATTCCATTACGCAACGCTCGTATTTCCCTAATAAACAATATCGAAGTTTCAAAACATCAAGTACCCTCTACAAAATGCGAATGACCGACGATTGTGTAAATAAAGGAAATTGCTCCGATGCCGACAAAAACTTTCCATCGTAATGGATGCGGTGCGGATCTCGGATATTGGCAGGCTTCGAGATCCGTTCAACAATGTTACTACTACATGTAGTGACGAATGTTTCTAATGCAAGCGAGGAGAGAGTTGTTTCTTTGGTACTGGTTTGTGGGGTTCCTTGATCTAGATAGTGTGTGTATAATATATTAGTTTTGAATTAGAAATAAAAATATCAGCATTTTTTTATTTACTTCTATTTTACGAATACACCTCACCTACGGGTTAATCGCAACAGCGAATTTTTTAAATATGTTTATTTAGTATTCTTAAAATGTTGATGTTTTCTATAAAAATATATTTAGGTATTAAGTTCGATATTCTTATAAAAAAAAACAACACGACAACTAATAAAGCAACAATCAGTTTTTAATTATGATAAACAAACATTACAATTTTAATAAGGAACAAAATAATCACCTGCAAACGTTAAATAACAAAAATCAAATAAAACTACTTACAGGATAACCACCTTACAACTAATTTTAAACACATTAAATCCTTGAGCGATGTTACCTCGACAAACGACAACCGACAAAATGAATCTGCGGGTCGGCTGCTTACCCTTTTTATGCATCATTTTGTGATATCCCTTACTCGGCTTCTCCTGACTCTGGTTCGTCCTCGACCATATTCCTCCGAGGCCCTCTTGGAGAGGTCCCACCTGCTTGGCCACTTTCCTGACCTTTGTCCTCAAGTATTGGCATTGACGGTCCAGCTATGGTATTTTCATCATTGTTGTGCTGACACTCTGAGATTACATCTTCATCATTGTCATCTGAAAGTTGTTTTTTGCATTAGTTGAAAGTCCAATTTAACTTCGAACAAACCGCAGTAACATAGCATTGTTAGTGAGACACACATAAGAAGGAGAGTACGCAACGAGAGTAAAGGTGTAAAATCGTCGGCGTCCCGACCATTTCACATCCCCACCCTATATTTACCATAGTTGGGCAACTAACGCCTTTGAGGGGCGACTAACGCCTTTGAGGGGCGACTAACGCCTTTGAGGGGCGACTAACGCCTTTGAGGGGCGACTAACGCCTTTGAAGGGCGACTAACGCCTTTGATGGGCGACTAACGCCTTTGATGGGCGACTAACGCCTTTGATGGGCGACTAACGCCTTTGATGGGCGACTAACGCCTTTGATGGGCGACTAACGCCTTTGTGACAAAAGCAAGTGGCGCCTAACGCCGATGGTGCGTAACGCCGTTGACGGCTAACGTCAGTGATCAGTAAGGATGTAATAAGAACACCCACAAAGCAGCCAACCAACGAGATGTCACATGCGTCTCGGTGGGCGTCGTCGGGCGTCACTTGTCGCAATTGCTTCTGGTAACAATCAAAATATTAAACAATTTAAGAACCTTACCATCGAAAAATATGGCACAAGTTTCAGGGCACCATTCGCCTTTCCATGGTACCATGTATTGTGCGGCCGCTTGAGTTGATTTTCCCTTGCTACCACTGAGCAATTTCAGTTCATAGCGCCCGTTCGGTAGAACTTTTGTGACACGGTACGGGCCCCGCATTCCAGGATCCAGCTTGCCTGTCGATTGCGAATATTTAATGACGAAGGCTAGATCGTCAACAGCGTATGTCCGTGGATGATGTCTTGATTGATTTACTGAAGAATCTTGATTTTCTTGATTCATCCTAAGAAGTTTGTCAGCACGGTTCCTGTTGTTTTCTCTCAGAGCTTCTCGATTGTTCATCGGGCTACTCACGGCTACATCTCGTACCAGAGAACGTATAACTGGAGTCGTTGCTTCAGTACCAATTAATAGATTGATCGGGGAAACTTGAGTGGTTTTCTGCTTAGTGATATTCAGAACCAACTGGAGCTTCCAGAGAGTTTGGGACCATGAGGCATTTCGATGACCTACTTCGACGCGTAGCATATTTAGGACCGTTCGCACATACCTTTCCACTTGTCCATTTGAGTTATGCATTTCTGGGGTAATGTAATGCAAATCTGCCCCAAGTTCAGACACCCACTGGACAAAGCTTCTGGCTTCAAACATTCGGCCTCGGTCCGTGACCAGCAGCTTCGGAACGCCAAACAGTGAGATAGCCTGTGTTATTACCTTTTGGAGTTCACTTGCGTCCTGACGACACATTGGATTTAGTAGGCAGAACTTGGTAAAGGAGTCTACTAATATCAATACGAATTTGTAGCCCTCAGAGAGTGGTAATGGTCCAAGCGCGTCCACGTGTACGGTGTTGAATGGAGCACTAGGCTTTGGCCAGGACGATATGTTCTGAAGTGGGGCCCTTGGTACCCGCTTCTTTGATATACAGACCAAGCAGTGTGAAACGTATTTCTTAACAAATTGGCGGAGACTAGGAAACCAAAAATGTTTTAGGATAAGGTGCAAAGTTTTGTCATAACAAATATGTTGGTGTTCGTCGTGGAAGATACGCAATAAGCTTAGACGATGACCCTTCGGAATATAGCACAGTAGACGTGTTTCTTCGCCAACAGGTGTAAATTTGTAGTAGAGTAGATCATTTCGTATGACATAACGATTTGAATCTAATTGACCATCAGCTAGTTTTTGTATCAAGTCTCTAGTTTCGCTATCAGCCGCTTGCGCGATTTGAGCCCAATTACGTGGGTTAGATATTTGGTTAACAGTGACTACTGGGTTTCTGCTGAGGTAGTCAGCATGTTGCAACATGACCCCTTTACGGTATTCCACGGTAAAATGGAAATCCTGCAGGTATATCCACCAGCGGGCCACACGAGGGAGAAGATCCTTCTTACATTGAGTTGATTTGAGAGCATTGCAGTCCGTTATTACTTTAAACTGAATACCTACTAAGTAGTGGCGGAAGTGTTGCAAGGCCCTGACCACCGCCAAAGTTTCTAACTCGTAGCTGTGGTATTTACTTTCAGCCCCCTGCGTGACCTTACTAAAATACGCTACTACATGCCTACTGTTATCAGGATGTGTCTGCATAAGTACGGCCCCATAGCCTACACTGCTCGCATCGGTATGAACTTCAGTAGGAAGTTCAGGTCTAAAGATAGTGAGGATAGGTTCACTTGTCAAACATGCTATCAAGTCTTGACGAACCTGTTCCTGTTCGGTACCCCAGTTAAACTGAACTCCTTTTCTAGTCAGCAGAGCAATACATGCCGTTTTAGTGGCGTAACCAGATATGTACCTGCGAAAATAGCCGGCAAGCCCAAGAAACTGTCGGACCTGTTTCACATTTTTAGGTGCAGGTGAGTTTTTCAGGGCCTCTACCTTCCTAGCGCTCGGTCGTACATGACCGCCACTTACTAGTCTACCTAAATACTCAACCTCCGTAGTTAAAAAGGAGCATTTCTTAATGTTAATCGAAAAACCGGATTTCGTTAATTTTTGAAGTACGCTTTTGAGTAACAAAATGCCATCTTTCACCGTGTAGCTCAATAGGAGCACGTCATCAATATAAACAAGCACATTACCGGAATCAATGAACTCACGTAGAGTATCATTGATGATTCGCTGGTAAACAGTTGGCGAGTTCGTCAAGCCATATGGCATTTTTAAATATTCGTAGTGCCCTTCGGGCGTGACGAACCCTGTGTAGTGAATACACTCGTCCCTAATCCTAATCTGGTGAAAACCAGTGGCCATATCCAGGCAGGTAAAGAAAGTGTATCGTCCAAGACGATCAATTTGGTCGTCAATGAGGGGGAGTGGGTACCTGTCCCTCTCTGTGATGCGATTAAGTGCTCTAAAGTCGACGCACATACGGTCAGTCCCATCTTTTTTTTTTTACCAGTATTATTGGGCTGCCATACTGGGATCGGGATTCCCTAATGACGCCCTTGTCCAAAAGATCTTCTATTATTTTGCGAACTTTCAGTTTTTCTCCATAAGATAACTTATATGGACGGTAATTTATTGGAGTAGAACTGGTAAGTTTGATCTCCATCTCACCTGTGGTGACCGTGGTGGTAGCGGTACCAGAGATGAGGAATTTTGAGAAAGGCGTCAACATAAACATAAGTGATTCCAAGTCACTGCCTTGCAGTGGGGTTTTTACTGAGGACCTTTCAATAATAGCCTGTACTTGATTAACTTGACCAGTGGCACCTACTACGTGAGTAATATACTGTTGGTCTTTTGTGCGTACATACATAACCCCTTCACGGTTTAGAACGTCTGTCCCTATCACTATTGAGGTGTTCATGCAGCTCGACGGCACTACAACTAGATCAACCTCTAATGAAATATTTTTTAATTCAATAGTGACAGTGACATAAGAGGTAGCAACAATTTCGTGTTCACTAACGCCTTTTAACGTACATCGTGTGTATTTGGGTTGGCACGAAAGAAACTTAAGAACGTCGGAAGAAATCAGTGATATGTTGTGAGCACCACTATCAATAAGTGCGTCCATGGGTATGCCTTGGACAACTGCAGGAACTACATCGATATTAGTGGAAACTTTGGGTGCACACAGGTTCACATTTCGGTGGTTTCTTGGTTCCGATCTGTTCTTTACAAAACATTTGTCTTCCGTGTGTCCCATCTTTTTACAAAAAGCGCATGACACCGCGGATCTAGCAGTTAAAGTAGTGCCTGTATTCGGGGTATTATTGGTGTTAGTTGGTTTGTTATTATTACAGTTACGTCCCAAGTGTCCGCGTTGATGGCAGATATAACATTTAATTCCTGACCGCGAAGCTATTTGGGGTCTAATGTGAGTGGTATTAGTACGACTTGGTTTGGTATAGATCGATAGAAACGAGACTAAATCTCCGGCAACTAAGTTTGCGTTTGCTGCTGCAGCTCTAATTTGAGGGTTCTCAATACCTCTTATAACTATCAGAGTCCTAAGCTCTTCAGACAAACCTTTAACTACGCGCAAACGCATCAATGTGCGTCTCGCATACTCCGCGTATGTCGTGTATTTGTCGGATGTCGTCTTCATACACTCAAAAAGAATGCTTGCGTAGTCCAACTTCCGAGGGCAGAGAGGCTTAAATTCGTCTTTAAAGTTTGACCAAGTGCGATCACTTGTGACCCATTCATTTAGCCATATTTTGGCGTCGCCTCTTAAACACGAAGCCACACGCGAAAGACACTCATGATCCCCCCAACCGTTAGCAGTCATAGCGCGGTCCACCTCTGAACACCATAAATCAATGTCATGTATGGATGGATCAAAGGTGGACACGTAGTAATCACGCGAATTAATTGGCCTTAGAGACTTAATGGCTTCCGCCAGATCTTTAATAGAAGAGGATGACGTGGTATTGGAACTACGACCCGCGGGATCTTGATCATGAGTGGATGGCAAGCCCTCGGAATTGTCCATGCACGTTCGAGGAACATCTCTCAAGTTAATTAAGCTATTCGCGTACGACACAGCATGGCTATTATTAACTACGTGATCGTTAGCTACAGATACACTTTTGACAGTGCTACAACCTGGCTCGGCAATATTATCTGGTGTTGGCGTTATGCCACTATTGCTAGACTGTTCGACTGCATTTAATCTCACTAAGATGTTGTTGAGGGTATCCTGCAGCGAGCCGCTAACAACAGAATGCGACACGTGAGAACGTCGAGGAGGCGATCTGCGTAAACTTTTCAACTCATGTCTCGATCTACGATAACGGGTACGACCGGAGTCGTAACGCCCGTGCGCACTATCCTCTGAATTACCCCGACTACGAGACTCGCGGGCTAACCGGCTCCGTGATCTATCACGCGACTCGCCACGGGCCCTACGAGACTTATGTGAACTAAGTGTTGATATATCTCTCGTATGACGTGACCTACTTCTACTTCTAGATCGATCGCGATTTGTTTTCTTAGGCATGATTGTAAAACACAAAACAAAAAAAAAAAAAAAAAACGGTAGTTCAACAAAGTAATGATACGAAATTGTAGACAGAGATAATTATTTCGTTCCTTGTTGGCCGAATTAATCGAGATCTTTATCCCACTTCTGAATTTAGGTATTAAGTTCGATATTCTTATAAAAAAAAACAACACGACAACTAATAAAGCAACAATCAGTTTTTAATTATGATAAACAAACATTACAATTTTAATAAGGAACAAAATAATCACCTGCAAACGTTAAATAACAAAAATCAAATAAAACTACTTACAGGATAACCACCTTACAACTAATTTTAAACACATTAAATCCTTGAGCGATGTTACCTCGACAAACGACAACCGACAAAATGAATCTGCGGGTCGGCTGCTTACCCTTTTTATGCATCATTTTGTGATATCCCTTACTATATATTTAATAACAATAATCTTTTACATTGTAACAATTATTGTGCTAATAATGTCATATCACGTCGTCATTTACTTGTTGATCGTAAAACTTTTTTGAATAACAAAAATGACTTACAAACAACTCCGTCAAATACATTTATTTTATTTAAAGTGACATACGGAACTCTCGGCAGGCAAGTAGTACACTCACTGGAGTATTTTTTGTTAAGTGGCAGCTGTCGGCCATAAGGGGTCTTGACGCCGATGCTGGACAGGTGCGCCAGCGTTAATTACCATATCTGTAGCGATGCTTTAATGAAACCTCAACGTTTCTTAATATTTGAAGATTTAGAGTAGAAAATATGTATAAATATTATTATACTTAAAATTTTATGAAGACTTTTTGGTCTAGGAATTGATGACTTGATTACGATATTATCATAGTTCTGTCATTAGTCTTTGTTTTATGCCACTGCTGACCATGATTCCCTACGATTAAGACGTATTTGGATTTGCTTCAGTCTGCGGATCTATTTTGGAATAGTAGAGTCCCTACGTTATTTGCTTTAATCGTTAAATCGAGATTTAAATTTGGTCATAAATACACTCGTAACTTAATGCAACAACATGTAATTCCTGAAAATATTAATAAAAAATTAACAACCAATTGGATAGTCTGTTCCACTCTCAACTAAGTGATTAGCAATTTTTTGCAAACATAAAGGACTGTTGTGTATTAGAATCCGACTCGAGACTATATAGTCGTCACAAATCAACGAATGTTACTTTACAAACAAGGAGGTTTTTGTTCACTTTAACAGTGTGAGTTAAAAATATACCCGTTTGAAATTTTATATTTCACAGTGTCTGCTTTTTGTCTTAATTTCAGTCAGCCTCTTGGGTATTCAGTTTCATATTTCATCGACGGAGATCAATATTTTTGTTTTAATTTTAATATATCACATTTAGTTGAATGTTGCATTACGCCAATGTCGATGACAGAGAATGTGAATAATTACTGCAATGTAATGTAATGTACTTGTACCTATTTATGTAGGTTGTTTTTCATTTCATAAAAATGTTTTTGTTTGTTTTGACTTTTGACATAAAATCGTGAAGTAAAAATCATAGGTCATCAAAACAAGTCGTGACGAAACAAATTTCATGTGTAATAATTACGCAATGTTGATTCGTTAAAATAGGATATGGATCTTACCAGAAGATTTTTATGAAAGCTGAATACTTAATTTTATTTGTGTAATTTTGAATTGTGGTAATTTTCTGGTTTTCTGGTAATTGAGTTATGATTTTGAAATAGGCCAATTCCAAATATTTTATTAAAAGGCATAAAATTATGCCTTGACAAACATCAAGAATAATACCAGTAGCTAAAATTTTATCCGTGCGGAGATCGAATTTATGTTTAACTGCTTAGCCAATGCGAATTAAATATGCTGCGTGTTACAACTCAATATAACAATGGTGAACTAGATGTAAGACTGGTATCTAACAGTTGTTGCAGTGTAGACCGAGTGCAGTACAAGATAATCCACGATTACATACATTATTCACGCAGACGAGAGCGTGGGAAGACGTCCGCGCACGCCGCACGCTCTGACGTTACTAAGCAATTTATTAAATGCAATTGTGAAATTAATGGGTTAATAAAAATGAATTTGAAAAGGCAAAAAACATCACTAGGATGTCGTATTCAGCGTTTTAACCTTTTTGGAACAAAAAATAAATCCAAAATACATCAGGAATTATAAATCTTTTGTATTTTTATATATAAATTAGAGAACAACAGTCTTGTTTAGGAATTTGTATAGATAACCGTCTGAACTCTAAAAAATGTTGTCTTGTTCCTAAAAACGTATTTAGTCTACATGTTACCTAAGTCCTGTAGAAGGGTTCTCTAACAGCCGCTGCCAATAAACAATCCCAATCCAAAATTTTCGAAAAAAAAATTTTCCCAATTCAAAATTTCGATGTATTATGTATTTGATTTATAAATTCATGAAATGTATACATTATAATTAATATTGTTTTAAATGTAAATATAATAGATAAATAAATCATTTATAAGAAATCCAAAATTTGCTGTTTGAGATTGACAGCTCAATCTTTTTTCTGATACTATATTGTCAATAATCAATCTGAGTTGTGAAAAAAGTATGGTAAATGACAAATCGAAAAGTAGAAAACAATCCAGATTGACTTCAATCTATTTTTTTCGATTGATTATTGGCATCGGCCGTAAGTGAACGTATTAATATAATTCAGCGATATGAACCTAAATATAATAAGACCGTAAATCGTAATTTCGCCACCAACTTAAAGTTTCATTGCACGTGCGTGCTAAATAACCCGTAACCTTGCTCTCCCCTCGTCCTGCGGGAACCGGTCGATCCAGAGTGTACCGGAATTTCACATGAAGACAATGGGAAACCATTAAATTATGACCCTTCTATCTCCCTCAGGGTACACCGAAACTAAGCCCAAATGAAAAAGTAAACAAAGTTGAGAGCTCAACTGCTTTGGTCTGAATGGTAGTTATAGCGGCGTTTTCATTATGACCACGACTTTTTATAACGTCTGTAGTATCGAGGGCTCTTGACGTCACCAACAGCTCTGATCAAAACAAATGAGTACGCGTCAACAAAATTAGAAAATGTGAGCCGATTTTTCTTTTATATTTCGAATGCGTAGAATTGGCCAAGGCTAAAACAATGCGGCTAATTTGAGTACCGGCGTGAAATTATGAAACTCATGCCGTAATGGGAACGCTAAAATCGGACACGTTAAAGTGGTAAATCAAGAATAAGGCGTGTTCAGAGGCGAACGCGCAGATGCCCAGATGCGTAATACAACTTTCTATGAAAGTGGATTGCGAAGCACTTATTTTGATTGAGGTACTCACTGCCAGCTAATGCAATTGATTGGCAAACGCTTTTTATGTCGTTTGAAACTGATAGACGACGGCTAGAGACTATAGAGAGACTAGAGCAAACTTTCTTGAAACAACTTTATTACGTTTGTGAAGTGTTTACGTTAAAATTGAACTGTTCACTTGTAGATTATTATTTCAAAACCATTTCAGTACGCAAAAATTCAATAAGAGCTAATGTTTCAATTACGTTCGTGAATTTAAAACTCCAAACAGCTGTTCCATGATACAAAAAGTTATTTCAATAATAGCCGTCGTTTTCTCACAACACGTTACTGTTACGCGTAAACATTTACACGAGAAATTTATACAAGCAATCGCACTTGAACTAGGCACCGTTGGATAAAAAAAAACATCAAATTCCCTTCCGCGTACACTGGCATCGTCGAAATGCTCAACAAACAGTAACAAGAGAACGTTTCCGCCACAAAGCCCTTTCAGCCCTGGCGACCGTACAGTGTGTAAGTAATTACACAGCTGCCCTAATTCCCCACGCCGCGCTCTGATCTCGTCTAGCGACTCGATTGACCTGTTTGCATCCTATGCGGCTGCATACGTCGAATGCTTTTCATACGGGTGCACACGTTTGATTCCAGTGTGAATGGTGGGGTTTTTATTCGTGAACGTATTTGCAAGTCGGGATTGCGGCTGCAAATTGATGTGTGATTCGCTATTTACATTGACTTAGCGTTCTAGACTCTCGTTCGCAGTATGTAACGTGTCTTGTTGGTTTTTATGATTCATATTACAATGCTTACTAATGTTTGCACTTTTAACATGTGTATATGGTCACTAAGAATCGAACGTTGAAGTATTTTCTGCATGTATGAACATAGCCTTCTCCAAAATTTATGTATACTAGGAAACTGGCTATATTATCTAGTTTTCCTCAAAATTTACTTCAATTACTTTAGCAGATCTAAGATAAATGACCTTCACAGCAATGAATCTGACATCGCAATATAATTGCTTGACATTTTTGCAGCAATGCTACGAGGCTGGCGTTATTATTCTATTACTGGGTGTAATGCGGATGGCGGAGCTCTCGGGTCACTCAATAATGTTTTTATTGTTTGTTGCAGGTATGTTGTCATTACATCATCGGACATGCCTACACGTAAGTGACCTTAGTGTCGCTAGACCACCAGCTACGGAGACCTCTGATTGTTGGTGACCATGATTAAGTTTGCGATTTGTTATTTCTTTCTTAAATCAGCTATCTCGAATGAAACACGCCGAAAACCTTTGGCATTTCAAAATTTTATTTTAGTATCAATAAGATTCTCAGAGTGAAATCTAATTTCATATCGAAACGCCTCGCCGAAAATTCCCGTATTGAAAATGTCTTGCGAAGGAAATTGAGTTGTGACGCTCGATTGGTCCTATGAAAGGTTCTTTCGTTCACACTGTTTATTGAGTTAGTTAAAATGATTACTGTCTTTTGACAAAGTGTTATTATTTGATCCGGAAACAGAGCCGAGAGATTGTCAAATGTTAATAGTTTTGATTGATATCTAGATGAGTGTGTGGCCTGGATCGTAAGAAGGGGTTGAACGTTAGATTATTACTGATGCATTACGTTTAAGTACGCATACTGAACGTATGTTTTAGAATGATTACAACGAATTTTCAATTGTTTTACAATGATTTTACAAAAATAATTTAACTGTAACTTGCATTAACCTTTTGAAAAGTAATATTTAACAATGTAGTGTTTCATTGTAATTATTAATACCACACCTAAAAGCTCATGAATATGGAAGTCTAATCTACGGAAATAGGTTAAACTGTACATATTGGAGCAATGGTATAATAACCGTGTAATTCGCGTCCTATACAGCGACAATTTCGCCTGTTACGTCAGGGATCTAAATTAACTGCGGTCTGCGGTAAGTCACCTCTATTGCGGTTCACCCCTATTCAACCCCTGACGTCATAAAGGTCGTAAAGGCATAGGGACGGCTTTAACGCATTAGTGTCTGAAACAATAGTGTTGTTTTTTTATCGATAAATATATGGATTTGTTTGTATAGACTTTAGTGAATAGTATTTAACTAAAGAAAATTGGTATTTATCAATTAATAATAAAGTATTTTATATTAATCTTATCCAAAGTGACTTCGGGATTGTAAAATTAGAGAACCTTAAATCTTCAAGACTATCCAAAAATATTTATCAACCTGGTATAACACAATATTAACGTAAGTATCTTTGAAAGACGATACTGAATAGTCTCAGTGTAACTCAACACGGAGGCATGAAATTAATAAAATAAATGAGGTTGAAAGTCCGGGAAAAAAGTTTAGAGTACAAAGTAAAGAAAAAGTCTGAATTGCCACTGCTTATTTCTACGATTACACTTTTTTTAGATCCATTACGTGGATGGCATTCAACTTCATATCTTTTGTTGCATAATGAAAAAAAAAAATGTTTTAAAATAAATTCACAATTGTACAGAACGCCTAAACACCGTCATTTACTCGATATAAAACTTTCTATACTTCAAAGGTCCATCAATCATATAAGCACACTATAATAATATTGCGATTACCATCGCTGGTAAAGAAAAGTTTGTGACCAATATCATTTTTATTACTAACACCTGTTCTAGATACTATCAATAGAGAAATTTTACGATTTAGCAACAAAGCCTGGCCATATTTGCAGTAATCGATTGCCTTATCGAATGTTAAAAATAAAAGCGGGTTAATGTACCACAACTCCGCTTCCTATAGTTTGCCACACATGTTGGCACGGTCGTTATCAGGTGAATGGGTTCATTGTTCATCGATCCGATGTTGGACAAGGAGACTAAGGTGGCAGATATCCGGCCTTCGAGAGCGAGTCCTGGAATTAATTCGGATCAGGGATGTGCCTTTTCTTCAGGGAAGTGAAGTGGAAGGGACAGTATGTAGGTGACTTTAGAAGCAGTTTCAATTGCCGGATGATTTCGCTCGATGACCCGTGGAAAACATGTGAATAGGGGTGAAAGAGAGTAGTTCAATAAAAGATAGGTTGTAGCTACGCTGATACATAAACCAAACATCTATCAGTTATGATATATAGCAAATAAATCGCATATTACAGAATTGGCGGTGACCCAATTTTGCATGACCTGCCGAAGTTGCATTTTTTTTATACTTGTTCGATAAGCTGATTGCAATGCATCTGCCGATAGAACAATCAATCCAATATCTAGATAGCATACCTATCCAATGGTGAGTGAGCGATATTTATTTAAACCTGAGATGTTCTATCCGAACTACGCTGTGCTTAAGATTGGGTGCATTTAAATTCTGTCATGATATTAAAAAAAAAACTGGTTAAATCTTTCTATCACAACGTTTATATACGAGAAGGTGAGCAAAGATTAGCACTCAATGATTAAGGATAGCTAGAGGCGACGAGGCAGGCCTCGCAAAAGATGGCGTGACGACCTCGACCAATTTAGCAGCATTTGGATGGTATCAGCAGGTGATAGGCATAAGTGGACGGAGTTGGAGAGCTTTGCCTAGCAATGGGACAGAATAGGTAAAAAAAGCCTTTATATTTTGTACAGACCTTGATAAAATAGATACCTGCGATATTATTACCAGTATAAAATCCAAATTTAACTTTGGTTGTGGATTTTCTCAGCAAATATTAAAGTGTGTGAAAAAGTTCATGCTTGTTATGAATATTTACATCGTTGTTTTACGAGTTTATTTTTGTTGTGCAATTATCATTGACCGTGGTTTTTTTGTGTGATTATGATGCTTCACATGGTACTTAAGTTTTTACGCCAAGAAATAGTAAGCGTCTGGGTTGTATTACGTTTTATTTACATTTCCATCTTTTGTTTGTTTGACTAGTATGAAAATCATATTTTCAGCATATTCATTAATTTCATGCACAAAAAACAGACGGTAGCGGCAACAAGTTTAGATTTCTCAAGCTATACACACACATATTCCTATTACCTCTATGTTTTGTTTTATAGATTTTAAGGCCTACGCGGTCACCCAATACCGACCCAAATTTTCCCGTATACTTTTATTGTATTACCGTCTTTCCTCCCACGTTTTCCTTGGACGTGATGTGAAAAAAAAGCCTAAGAAAATGGTTTATTCCACCACCCAAGAAGACAATGCCCCGTCGTGAGGATATTAACTCGTTTAGTACACGTAAAATTTAACAGCCTAAGCTTTTTATCTTGGGAGTTAATTACTTTTTACTCATCAAGTTCTTTTATGACGGCCGGGTTGTTATTTAACGTGTAGATAGAGTGTTAAAATTAATGAATGATATAAATGTGTATATTAGGATGTATAGTTGTATATACAACTGGTTACCATAGGTTTCTTGGTTCAATTCAATAGCAGGGACATTTTATGTGTGTTCTTTTTTATGGAGCGACTTGTAAGAAATTGCATTACGAATTTATAATAGGCAACTATAAATAAAAAACAGCATCATTTTCATATAAAAAGATTCATTTCAATATAAACTAAGATAATGTTGAAAAAAGATACAACAAAACATATTTTATCTTAAGAACAGACTTGTACGGACAAAACGCGTTCTTTCAATCAAAACCGAGAATGAAAGGAATTTTTTGCTCCGCAACATTCCTGTATGATGCCAGGAAATGTACGCCCATGGCTCACATTCTTAGCGGGCATCCACAGCGTCAAACTTTCTTTTGTTTTGCGATGTTCGAATGCGTAGAATGGTTTTGGGTACGCTCTGTAGTGGGCCATGGATCTGCATGCTACGTGCTCGACATTGTTTTAGTGTTGAATTGTATAACTGACCCAGAAACCAGGTGGGCTACATTATTACCTGAAGTTTGAGCGCGCAAACTTACTTAGCATTGAAGGGTTAATGAGGGCGTTCGGAATGTTGGTTAGTTTCGGTACATATTGTTGAAGTTTGATTAATACGCCGAAGTTGTTGGTAGAGTCTTCTATTGATATTTCTGGTCTAAAATTATTATAATGCACGCGAAATTTAAATCCCCGGATAACTAACTGCCAGCTAGTATTCGAATAGAAAACTGATTTATGTTGGTTTTTAAGAGTGCTCTTGGTTTTACCAAAGAAGTTGAAAATATATATCTACCATTTCCCTCTGATTCTCCGTGCTCGGGTAAATATAGAAAATACGTGAAAGTCGAATAATGACATCCGCTTTAGCAAAGTTAGAATAAATAAATGCACATTTAAAAATACGAAAACGATTACGGTGTTTACACGTAGAAAATGAATGAACACATCAACTATTCCAATATTTATTTTTGTAATGCAATTCGCCTCCGCAACACTCCGTGGAAAGTGAGTGCAAAAATAGATTTTTGTTTAGCAAAATGCAAAGTGAAGATAGCATCGGGAGTTTTAAGAGGAATAGCTTTTCCGGGAGTGCTTTACAATTCGTCTGAGGAATAAGATCAAGTTTCCAGCATCCGACCCGGTGCAGCCGACGCCTTATTTATTAGTGGGGCTGAAAAATACTCATAAATCACAAGCTACTTTTTGGACGAAATTGGATTGAGTTTGCGAATTTGCGCTGGTTTGTGCTAATTAAGGTTGGAGTTCGCGAACTGTGTTTTCAATTGTATTCTGTATGTACAATGAACTCATGTATATTTGAGGAAATATTTTATTTTAACACACTTTATTTAATTATCATACGTTTCGCATTGTAAGATATAATGGACGAAGATATGTAACTCATATTCCGGCTACATATTTTGGAGTATATAGTAAAAATTAGTTCACACAATTATTGAGGAAGATTTCGAAAAGCCTTTAAAGCCTAATTAAATAAGGAAGCGTTTTGATGAACCAGGTTTGATGATTCATTCTATGGGCTATGGCAGTATACGAATCTTCCTTTACAATTATGAAAAAAATGCATATTTTGTTCGAGTCAGCATTGGGTATTCAGTAACCGTGGCAAGACGTCAATACATAAATTAAAGAGTAGGTACTAGGCGGCAGTCACATCCAAGAAACACGTCTGCGACGATCGATCGTATAAGTTTTTGCACGTGCCTCCGTTGTTCCCGTGGTTTTACGACGCCGATGCTGCGTGTTTTGTTTGACTACGCCCGGCCTCGTCTCCGGATTATTATCCTCTCCACCATTATTATAATTTAACAGCGGACGGGATGGCAGTTCGTTATCTTAATTCCTTGTGTCTGCGGTTTTGCTAAATGACGCTTTAAAGTGTTGTTAGTGAGTGATGAAATTTGATTGCGATTGTGTTACTAATTATTGTACACGAATAAGGATAATTACAAGTAAATATGAAGTATTTGTATAATTAAGATTACAGGGGTAGGTCAAATGGTCTCCGGTTCCAAGACCGCTTTATAAATATAGAGGACTTAAACAGTAGAAGTTATGTGGCTGATGAATTTGTAGGATAACTGTCTAGTATAAAACCATGTTTGTGAAATAAAAAAATATTTGCTGTGTTAACATTGATCTCCAAATGCCTAAACATAATATATTTCACTCATTTATTTTAGTGTAATTAGTAAAATATTTTAAAACATTTTGTATACTCGTACTAAATTATTGTTTACCAGTATGGCGTGTCATGCCTGTACAATACGAGTCAATATAACACCATCTTCATTCTTCACCTACATATCGACGCAGGAAAGCGATTTTGTCGTACTGTCTCGAAAAATGCGAATATGAGTTTTATACATTATTCAATTCAGAAAAGAATACCGCATTGAATGGCCTCGTGAAAATGAAGTGTTTTATTTTAAAATGTTATTACTAAAAAATATATTCCTAATTCTTCTAGTTTAGAAGTTATTCATTTTTTAAATAGTTATTTTGGTCTGGTGTTGCATTTTTCGAGATACCACAAGATTGCTTTCTGCCGTCGATATATGTATATATGTTTCGGATATTTTTTTAATATTAGATAAGAAACGTAAATCAAATGAGAACTGAGACGGTTCAAAGCTAAAAGGCGCGGATGTCCACGATGACGCGAAGATCATCTGTGACCTCTTTGTGCAATGTTAATTATTTTAACCTACTTTACGCATTATTTCGGTTCACTACTGTAAAACTACAAATACGATGCCCTTGGTATTACTCGTCTAATTCTGTTTCTGTTGCCTATACTTGATACAACAGGGGATCAGATAAGACGCTATATAAATTTGTAGATTTTAGGTAACGATTGGTCATTCGCATAGATAGATTCAGTATTTGTGATTTTGTGTTTATTGGTGGTAAGTTTCTCATATGTGAGAGGCTGTCTGGGTTTCACCACATCTCTCCTCCCGCTAAACAGTAGTATAAAATGTACGGCACTGTTGTGTTCCGGTTTTGAGGGACATCGTAGCCAGAGTAACTGGACATTTTAAGACTTAACATCTTATGTCCATGCATTGCATTATAATTCATGGTATTGTTTGGTTTGGCTACTCTACTTAGAATTAAAAAAAAATATAATGCATAACATCTCTATAACGTTTCTACCGATATAAAATTGTTAGGGGGATATGTAGTTAAAACTTTATAAAGTTAAAACTTTATTTAAAACTACATACATTAAAATCAGTTTTCGTTCTGGCGCTGACCTATTAAAATGGCGAAACACAGGCATAATCCCTCTTAAGCCTTCAGAGGCGAGTGCAGGTGGAAAAGAGTGAACCCCTAAACCGCTCTGAATACACGGATTTAAGAGTAATTAAGCATTCTTGTTTCGTGTTCCAAATCCCTGGCTTGTGTGGTTGAATGCGAGCTGAAATCTAATTTGCTGAGTACTTGAACAATAGGCTTACAGTTCTGTAGCCATGATATGGTATTTACAGTTAATTTAGCAGTAGTGCTACTACAGTGTCTTGGTAATAGAGCTGTATAATCAGACAGAACCTTTATCACTGCCTTTAATTAAAATCCTTTTACGTTTGCCTTCATACAATTAGCTTTGTGTAAATATTCAAAGGAGAACGGTGACTCTGCAACTGATAGTAAAAGTAAATTGGTTGCTAATTTGTCACTCTCCTTATTTAGTGCAAAAGCATAGTAGGTAATTTTTGAATCTCATCAATAATAAATTACTACTTAAACAGATTGATTACATAATTATTTATTACTCATATATTAAATTTAAATAATAATACGTATATGTATATGCGTAATAAGGTAAATGAAGATAAAAACAAAAAGCAGTACTATGCAGTAACCAGTTGAGCGAGTTTGCGTTGTTGGTGGCGTCAAACACAAACAAAACGCGAGTCCAACGTAATACGATCGCTCCTTATTATTATTACACGGCGAAAATTAACCCTACATTATTATTTTCATTTAAAATGTCTAACCGCCTCATTGGCATAATGGCATTGTGGCGTGAACTTGAGCGCTTAGGTTTCATTTAGATACTAAAAAATATTTTTTAGGTTACTGAAAGATTACCTTGGGTTACGTAATTTCCTAATGGATGGACATCGATAACATTTTGTTTTAACATCGAAAGATTTAGTGGCTTGTTCTTGTAATAAAGTTGGACGTTAATGCTTTTGACATGTTTATATTGTTTACAAAAAATACCTGCACGTCAACATTTATCACAGGGAGTACTAATTTTCATACAACACTGAAATTACTCCTTCAATGAAAACAGTTGCGCAATATGAGAAATGCCATATTCTTATGAGTAGCAGAAATAGAAACAATAAAATGCGCTCACCACTAACGTTTGGTATTTATATCTGTACTCTACTCAAAATAAACGAATTTATCTCCCGTGTCGGCGTTGGCCTTATCATACGAGCACTGAGCTTGTGTTGCGGGGATAACGTGACATTGGACATTTTGTGAATTGTCCGAGAGCCAAAATACAAAAGAATATGCAGATTCTACTAATAAGATTAATATTTACATGACACCTGTTTAAAAGAAGCCTTTTAAAGTTAATTCGTCATAATTCTAATTCAGCTTGGAAATACAGATAAAAGTTATAGCTTTATGTGTAAGGTTTCGTTAGTGTGCCGATTTAGTAACTTGGTAAACATTTTGACATGACAGATTTTGTACTCTTAAATGATGCTCTTTTCTTGGAACGTTCGATCCACTTTCATGTGCAATGATAAATTGAGTATAGCTAATATCACATCTCCGGGCCTCGTTGTATGACACAGATGCACCTTTGACGTAATGTTTTTTTTAATTCAATGGTGATTTTTTAAATATAGTTTTTTCATAAAACTACATAATCGTCCAGTGTCCCAACAACAACACATAACATTGTTTGGTGTGCTTATATCAAGCAGTTTTGCACTGGCTACCCACGCCGAGTTGCTACGACTCCCTTGAGACTTAAACCTCTGTGCCAATTCCGAGGCGACAAAGTTACAAACGCGTTGTTTTAGAAATGTTGCATTTTTTTTATTTATACATCTTAGGAATATTTAATTATACGTCTATTGTTATTTGATCTCTTTGGAGGCATACTTGCACGAGAATTAGAGGTTTAGGCTCTAGCTGTGTCAGTGTGTTCAGTCATATTTTTTTTTCAGTTTTTGTGGAATACTTGTTGCAATTTCCTTTTCTATTGTTCGTTTGTCTACTAATTTTGCGAAAGATCTATAATAAAGAAATGAAGCAAAGGAAAACGAGTAATAGTTTACTTGATAGTTATTTTTCTTTAAATACGGTTTTTGTATGATTTACATTAGTTTTCTATTATTTATCATTATTTAACTAGGGAAGTTCGTTATTAAACTAGTATTCTAAAGACACGAGAAAGTCGAAAGCAAGTGATTACAATTTTACAGGTGCAAAAGTTTAGCCTTTGACATTTTCAACTATGCACCAACGAGGGCTCATGTTTATTCAGTGCCATTTCAAGTGTATTTTAACTGCATGTTCTGAGAGAATAATCCAATTTATAAGACTAGTAAGGTGACCTATTATATTTATAGATATACAAACTGAATTCAGTATATTTGAATACAATACGTTGATACATATCAAAGCGTCGTATCCAACGGGAATCGAACGGCTTATTGTTATAGAATAGCAATTTATGCGATAAATATCCATTTCGCGGATATTCACTGGTTTGTATTGACGTGCCATCTACATTTTAGCGGCCATTTGCAAAAAATGGCTGCTGACTGCTCCCGCGTAATGGCGGCACCAAATACTGATAACGCATTATGACGAGCCGTAAAACAAATACGTGGCTTTTCTTTTTTTGTTGCAATTTTTATTTTTAGGAGTTCCTGTTTTTCTGTTGTGCATTATATTCATTTTGAAATTTCATTTCTTTTTTAATAAAACAATTAAGTACTATATTTTACATTGTTATAATATGTACTATTAAGTTGTGTATTAGAATGCGCTACTTGTTGTAGGAATGAATATGAAAAAGGATAATGAAAATTAATAAAATAGCATATTTATACATCTCCATGTTTACATATTTTAAATAGTACGTTTAAATACCCTAACAGTACAATATACCGCATTTCTCATCTTATTTTTAGAAAAGTACATATATTAAATCAACAATGTGGTATAATTGTGGTAAAGGGATAAATATTGAAATATTTTATGCTACAAAATGCAATAAAATATAATATTTACATTTATGTATGGAAATAGCTATTAATTGCAAATATAAAAAATATGTACTACTACTACAGTTGCAATTTTTATTATTATCTCTTTTTAACGAACATATATTTTATTATTTCAGTTAATGAAATGGTAAGACGAGCGTACAAAATTTTGCATTTCTCTTTAATTTAACCTTAGTTAAGAACTACATTACATTTCGGCCCACATTACCTAAGGATTTCAATCGCCCGGCCTTGTCAAACGTGTGAACAATGCCTTAGCCACTGTATACCAATCAATGCAGAGCCGTAGGGCGTTGTCGTGTGAATGCGGCCTATTAACAGATGTTGTATAATGTACGGTCGAGTCGGGTGACGTAACGCGAGATAATGCAAAGGAACAAAAGATATGTCATAACTTGACATTTGCCTCTGAGTATCAAGATCAAATGTCACCTGCAACACCCACATGTAGCCGTCTAGCTAATTAACACGAGTCCCCTTTGTTATGCATAGGAGTGGGTTAAACAGGTGATTTTGAAACCATTTGGTGTATTTCGTTGATTATTTTGATTGCAGCGCTCTTAAATTGTCTTTTGAACCCGTAGCCAGTTATGTTTCGGGATAAATAAAAGGTAATATAATAGTCGTTATTAAACAGAAAAGACTAAAAATGTAGTTGGCAAGAAATAAAAATAGAACAATTTTACAAATGGCTTGAAAACAAGGAACCGTACCTATATCTAATTCGCCTCGTGTTCGGTAACTTCTAAGCATGTGATTTGTCCGTAATATTATAGATGATTCGCATTGTGATGTTAAAGTTGTTGTTAGTCATAGCTCGTAGAATACCTAACAATATATAAATTAGTCCCCCAGCGAGCTCCTAAACAATAAATCTATTTAACAACCTTACAAATAAATTCGTTTTCTGATATGTTCCAGTTCTAACAAGAATAATGTAAACATATCATGACCGAGCGAAATCTCAAGGCGGCAATGAAATTTTGTTACACAAATATTTTACCTAAACAAAAGATACAAGCGTAGTACACAGTGGAGTAAGAAACGCTTATCCCTAGAAAATATCATCCCTAATGGATAAAATAATAAAAATATTTGTTATTTATTATTTTCAATTTCACAACCAATGTAGTATCTCATTATGAATAATGTTGCTTAAATTTTACGTTAATCATTATTTATGTTGAGAATAGAGAGAGGATACATAAAGTAGAGAATAAAATCTTCCTAACAGAAATTAATATTTGTGTCTTAATACACTAACTGAATTCGTAATAATATAACACGATTGCAAATTATTAAGCTAACCGACAAACAAGTCTCTCTGTAAAAAGTTACGACCGGTATTTCCCACCGCTTTAAAATCAAAACAAGAATGTTTCTAAAAGAATTTCACCCGCATCCAATAAATTGAAGTACACAGTAACGGACGCTGTTCGCAAAGCCGAGTGAGTCTCGAATGGCATCTACGCACCGGAAGAGCGGAGTGTAGGGCGGCCCCCTAATATTAATTAAACGTGATATCAATTGCCGCGTGCCGGTGAACGCTGCGTTTTTAATGCTTGTGTGTAACACTCCTTATATTGTGACTTGGAGTATCGTTATGCCTGCGTTTGTATTCCCCACAAATTCTAAATTGGAATGGCGAGGATGGTAAAAATATCGATGTATATAATGTCTCGATATTTTGTTTAAGAATCGATTTCGATTAATTGAAAATATTTTTCTCACGCAAATTACAATGTCAATGAAAGTATTGGCGTTATAAAAATCCTGGTTTTTATTTTATTTTGCTTAGTATCTTTCTAAAACTTTGAAAAATTTAATATCTTCTAAAATAACCAGATTTTTTCAACATCTATTTTGTATTTCTATCGGAGTTCTGCAAACAGTCTGCTCATAATTCCACAAATATTTACTCTGTACGAGTCATGTTTTTATTCGTAGCTAAATTGGTCGTAGTCTTTGCATTGCATTTTTTATATTCTCTGCTATTGTTTTGTTTTCGACGAAGTATCCTGTATATGCTTTATTTTTTCTCGTTAAGTTGCGGCCGTTGTCGCTCGAGAACGATCAGTGAACGTGTTTCGAAATTTATATTTCAGGAAATCAAACTGGCTTTTTAACACTGTCTGATAATATCATGTTATCCAGGTGCTTTTTAGGTTTTAAACGCATCATTTAGATAAAATACTTTTGAATTTGTTTGCACAGGTGGATTAATTATGCAAAATGCTCTTGATATTTGCATTTATATAAGTATACTTTTATCATGTTGTGATCTAGATGTCTTGACAGAAATCGTACAATTAATTATCTGATTGCCTTAATTGAAAAATCTTATTGACATGTCCTCTCATACTTCTACTAATCACATTAAATAACCAAATATAAGACAGTTTAACCTTCGATCAAATATACACTAGATACACAGTTCCCTGTAAAAGTTCTGTTAAAAAGTGGCACCGATGCATGACATTAAAAAAAGTAAACAAAAAGATCACATATTCCAAATATATTAACACAAATTCCACCTTATTCCTGGAGCTTAAAGTAGCTTTTCAAATAATATTGTCTAAAGTTTTACGACGTTTTAGATGCAACGGTCGGTGCGTGACTGAAGGCGAAAGAGTGCTTAAAGCACTCTTTTTTGGTGCCATTTTCTAAGCGCTCATGTTGTATCTAGTGTATATTTGATCGAAGAGTTTAACTATTCGATGTATCAGTTGAACGGGCTATAATGCTTCTCCCAACGGACTAAAGCAACCACACTCACAAAATAAATGGCACGACCACATTAGCGTTTCAACAAGCCAGTCCATTTAAACGTAGCGGGCCATCGGAGCACTCAAATCGATCTGCTAGATTATTAAGTAAATTATAGCAAGTCGCAATTTGCACTTAAAACCAATTTAACTAATATTGTATCCCGTTCCATTACACGCTGTCTTCCGTGCAGTCGGTGTAAGAGCTCATTTAATGGAATTAACATAGCTTTCATAGCTTCTCGTACATTATACAGGAGGTCGGTAAGAGACGGTAAGTTCAGTATAATGTGCGGTTGGATATAGTCATGTTCCAATTTTAAAAAGTTTTGTGGCTTGAAGTGTTCGTAGATTTTTATGTTAGACGTTATGAATTAATTGTGTCTGCTAAACGTCTTGCATATTAACTGCCACATAAGGTATGAAAAATGTTTTATAGAATTTCATTTTCGGATAGAAAAATATTTTAAAGGCTAAGGTAAGTCGTTAGACTGCTACATCTTCCAAATGTTGGAATCTGTTTGGTGCTTACAAACTTAACATACCAAGCATATTTTGACATTAACCTCCGTTAACTCTAATGATGTATCCGATGATTGAAGGTTTACATTATGGTACATATTTCCAATCTTTAAGAAGTGGGTTTATAAACAATTGATTGAAGTCCTTCATTAATTATGTATCGATACGTATGCTACAAGTTGATTCATGAAACAAGAAACATCAAACAGCGGCAAGATATAAATATTTGGCTCAAGTGTTGCGTGATTATTAAGAGCAAGATTTTCGTAGAATGTTTTGACGTTCACATTTATATTTCCTCGTATCGAGTAGTACCGCGAAAACTAATCGTATTTAGGATACATTGTTTGAATAGTTCGTTGATTATTTAGATTTAGTTGTTATCGAAGATTTGTGTGTTGTTAGAGGTTTAAGGAAACAGAGGGATGGTTGATTTAAGTATGATTTATGCAAATGGTCAGTGCAGCGTCATACGGCTCCAACATAATATCAAAGTCCAAATATGCACGTGCCCAGCTGTGGGATGTTTGTAGGCTGATCTGTCCCAGTGAATGAATGGTTGTCTACTAAGGTTAGATATTTGGCCTGTTGGTATGATACTTAGGCTTACTTTTGGACTTGTGTTTTAATTACACATGTGTTGTGTTTCAGATACTTAAAATTACTCCACTATAATAGTAACTTCGCAGGAATTTATATATTTTAGAAATTAGAATGAAATAAGTGTTCTTGAAAATATGTTAAAATACTCTAAACTACTCTGTGATTCACCATATCGATGCCGCAATTGATAATTTCCATTCGAAAAATATCGTGATAACTCTTCAAGCCAAATCACTCGTCTAAATTTGGCCTAAAATGAGGGATTCTCTTTAAAGACCCAAAGCTATTCTTTTCATATGATAATTGTTCAGGGGACGTTAAATCTGTGTCTAGCCGCAGACTAGACGTTCATAACTTACGATATTGCAAAAGTTTTGCATAAATGAATATTCATTTTCGATCTCATTATTTAGGGGAGTGGAATTTTATTGATCGTTTAAGAGTTAGGACAGGCCACAAGTAACTTAGTTTATATTACCTTTTGATAGCATCATTAATCTATTGGCAATGTTTATAGTATGTGTCATGTGAACAGGGTGGTTCTAAAATGGATTCACATGTGAAGTTTTTATTCATTAATAATATCATGGTTTATTGTCTAACGGCCTTATTCATAAACAGTTTCAAAATATATTTTAGTTGCATTGCTGAATCGATCTTCGGTCCGGACTATGTATGTGACTGTTGGGTGTATTTACATATTAAAGTATTTTTAAAATAATATGAGTACGATCATTCGAACCTCCGTACAAGTCCGGTCCCAATTAATTGTGGTAATCCGCATTCCGCGACATAATCCCTCCCTATGAAACATCGGTGTAGTGTGCGTATTGCGTTCACTCAATGCTCACTTGACGGCGAGGTGAGTGCGGTTTGTGCTCGTTTATTTAATTTCATTAAACGCACTCGACTCCCCGGTCGGGCCAAGTTCGTGAGAAGCGAGTGACGCATGCATTACTCACTGTAGTTTTGTACGGTTCGCGGAATATTATGTTTTTTTCTATTATCTTTGTTATAGTGATGTTGATTTTATCTTGGATAGGATATTGATAGATTCTATGATCTGTAGTGCTGTGGGTAAAATGGCAATAAAAATGTATGCTACGGATTTCAAATGCGAACTGGGACGATTTTTTATTCAGAATTTTTTGTTTTGAGTTTCAGTGTCGTGGAACTAAAATAACTGCGGTGAGAGATTTTTATTAGAACACGATAACGTGCCAGATGTAAAACTGTGAATTTCATACATGCATGGCATTGATAGTAAATAGTAAAAAATCGCATAGTAAGAATGGATAATGAATTACCTTAAGTCAACGTTGTTGATGTAATTAATGTTAACTGTTGCTAAGGGATTTTTTGGTTAATCTCGTGGTATATTATCTCGTTTCCGAAGCGCCGAATAGTATTTATATCTAACGTTTTGTTGCACCAACATAACATACTGAAGTTTTCATAACATATGACTTGTCTTCTGTAGTTATAAAAATATCATGGCGTCTTACAGGATGTATGTATAACGTGACCATTTATTTTATATGCCAGAGTGGGACATCTGTAGAATTAAATAATAAAAGTTAAAAAATACTTAACAAGTTTTTAGTATTTTACAAGTTTTTATTATAGAAAAAGTGCTGAAATAATTTAACTCAACGGTTTTCAGTAGTGGTTAGGTAAAGCATTTCGAGCGGGAAATACATTTTAAACTATTGTTTGGTCTGATTGCAAAACCGGGACTATGTCGGCCTTTCTGGGGACACCGGGACAGAGTTTCTGAAAGCGGGACTGTCCCGCCTAAATCGGGACGTGTGGTCACGTTATGTATGTATGAGCTAAGAACTGCGAGACTCTAGGCACCATTAGCAAGACAAATTCGTATAGAACTTTTAACGATGAACAGGATTTACATTGAATAAGTATTTACTTCAGGCAACTGAATGATAAGAAGCTAAATGATGACTAAAACTTTGCATGAAAATGCATAAACATGTTTAAATCATATTATACTGGTCCTAATTATAACAGAAAGGCAAACAAAATTAAAACTATTAAGATACAGCTTTAAGGCATATTGGTAATGGACAAAGGAAATGCAACGATTGCATAAATCTGGGTGCAAAAGTCAACGGGCGTCGCAATCGGCTTATGGGCTTGTACACAAAACTGCGATGCGACGCGATGCGAATTCGCAACGCAGAAAATTACGACACGAATTGCTGCGATGCGATTTCGTGCGGCAAGGCGTCTCCCAGGGTGACCATTCCTTCGACGACCGTTAACCGTACTAAACGTATTTTGAATTGAAAACTAGGTCGTGACATGGATCGTAAAAAAAAATGTGCACTTTTATTATTGCTTAGGAGATACAGGAAAGAGAAACAAAGAAGATTTTGGGTTCATCCATTTATTACTATTATGAATCCCGATGGAAACTATTTTCTTCTAAAATATAAAGCTTTGAAAACCGACGAAAAAAAATTTTTGGAGTATTTTAGAATGAGCATATCTTCATTCGAAGAGCTTTTAAGTTTATTATCACCATATCTTCAGAAACAATCGTACAAGGGGAAAATTCCTGTTATGCCTCTGGAAATGATTGGCCTCACTATCCGGTAAGTAAAGTAAAACAATAATTGTTTACATTAGTTTTTATTGAGAAAAGAGTTTTACAATCCATAAAATTTACGAAAAATCAAAGTCTTCTTCAGTTGAAAGTGTGCTTAATATGCTTGAGTTAGAAAAATCATTACTGGGTGAATCAATTTGATCTGGTATGTTAGATGACTGTGGACGTATCAGTGGCATTTGTTGAGATGTCGCAAAATGTTGAGTTTGATAGCCACCCTGGTAGTTGCTATTCGGATAGTAGTAGCCATGAGGTTGATGCAATTCTGTTAAAATTTGAAGAACTCTGCTCTGAAAGATTAGTGTTTTATTGTCATCTAATCTTTCAAGTGATGGTAGAATACCTTTAAAAAAAGATATGTGTCTATTCTCAGGTTCCTTTAAAATATTTACAATATCATCTTCAAATTTATTATTAACCATCTTTCTTTTTGGTGGCTGCCTTTGGTAACGTGTTTTAGATGTACCTTCTTGATTATCTTGCTCATTTTCTGACTCATTTATACTAGTAGTGGTCTCATTTTGCAAATTTTTCTTAAGAAATAGTAATTGTTTGTACAGATGGTATTCTTTTATATTTTTGGATCCAGACCCTGACCTACTTGCATCTTTGAGTTTCTTTTCATATTTATTAAAGGTATCCTTAATTCCCCTCCATCTTTGTATTACTGAATTACCTGCAAAAAAAAATAGACAATATTTAATTTATTCATTTATTTATTAATCTTTATTATTCATCAAATACCAATTATACAGAACAATAGGCGAACTTAACGCTAGAAGCGTTGTCTACCAATTAATTAAATTAAAATAATTTATGTATGTTTATGTCGTTTTAGGTTAGTGTTCTTTATTTTTCAAGTTTGTTATATAAATTAATTCTTTTTTTTTCTATTTATGTTACAGATTCCTAGCGACCGGAAATGAAATCAGAAATATACATTTAGATTATTATCGAGGAATAAGTACAGTTGCTAAGATAATACGAGTAGTTTGTAATGCAATATGGAAATTTTGTTTAAATGCAAACATACCAAAAATAACACAACAGCTGTTTGAAGAAATAGCTGCGGACTTTGACAAGAAAGCCAACTTCCCTAACTGTATTGGAGCCGTTGATGGGAAACATATTCGTATTCGTAGTCCCCCAAAAAGTGGATCACTTTTTTTTAATTACAAGGGCTACAATTCAATAGTTTTGTTGGCTATTGTGGACTCGAAATACAGATTCATCTATGTGGACATAGGAGCATATGGAAAGGAAAGTGATTCCACTATTTTCCACAACACGAAACTGTACGACTTACTGATGAGAGGTGATTTGCCTACACCAACATCAAGGCCGTTACCGGGCTTTCAAGAACCGGTTTCATTTGTTTTTGTCGGAGACGAAGCTTTTTCTATTTCGAATAATGTCATGCGTCCTTATTCTGGCAAGCATTTGTCTGTTAAACAAAGAGTATTCAACTACCGTTTGAGTAGGGCAAGAAGATATGTCGAGTGTACTTTCGGCATACTGGCCAATAAGTGGCGAATATTTAACCGGCCCATTAACGTTTCATATGATTTTGCAATAGATATTGTTAAGGCTTGTTGCATACTACATAACTTTGTAATTAACCGTGATGAATTAGACACCCCTATTGAAATGATCATAGATGATTCCGAACTACAACCACTTCAACAAATGAATGTAGGTAGTCAGGTTGAATGTAGGGAGTTGAATGTAGGTAGTCAGGTGGTAAGTGCAAATATAATTAGAAACGAATTTTCGGATTACTTTACTAGTGAAGTTGGAGCATTAAGCTGGCAACTACAAAAAATTTAAGAATATACAATGCGACTTGCATTGTTGCTCGCGTTCTTGGTAATAAGTCAATACAACAGGTACAAAAGGATCACATCGTAAAACATTAAAGTAACTCGCTGTCGACGCCTAAACATGTAAACAATTTAAAGAATATTTTTTGTGCTTATATGAATAGAATGTTTGATTTGTAGGTAGTTGTAGTAAAAAGTAAAAAGAAGTTATACTTACATAATAAATGTATTTGTGTACTTACCAAGTTTAGTTTTTTCATTGTTTTCTTTTTCCTCGAAATTTGGAAATAAACTTTTACACACGTCCTTCCAACCATCTTGTTTGATGAATTTGTTTTTATAATCATCATTACTAGTGTCCCAAAGAACAGGGCGCTCCTCAATCAGTGATATTAAAAAATCAACGTCGTTCTGTCATTTTTAAAGTACACATCTTGCCCACACGCTGTCCCTGAGCGAACTAAAATGGCGTCAACAAGTGTGACGCAACATCGCAGGAATGCGCGATGCGAATCAATTCGCAAGTTCTTGCGATGCGTAAAGGGAGCTCGCAGATTTTTGCGATGCGACGTCGCATCGCAGTTTTGTGTACAAGCCCTATCACTACGAACTACTAGTTGAATAACAAATGAGGGCTCGCCGCTCGCAAATGAATAAGAAATCATCGAGAGAGGTTTTATCCACACTTGGAAATGGAATTTTTAAAGGATATAATATTAGAATATTTGGAAAGTGTAATGGCCCAGTTATACCAAATATTATTTAATTCAAAAGGATTTAGGAAAAATAACGTTTGAAGATTATATTTTTTTGATATTTTGCTGTTTTTGGTGATTGCTGATAAGTAATGTATTCTATTCTGGTCAATTGGTGTGATTACGCCATATTAATTTAAATTATTACACCATACAAATTCAATTAAATTATTCAATTTCTTTGATAATCATTAAATAAATAATAAATAAATACACCTAACAGTCCACATGCATAGTCCTGACCCCACACTAAGATCGAGTCTTTTATTGTGGGTATCAGGAACTACAAGAGACTTTTCAGTCTCACAAACACCCAGACCCGAAAGAAATATTTGTGTGCCGCACAAACATTTCTCTCGGTGCGAGGATCGAACCCGCGGTCTCCCGTTTCACAGGCGACATTTAACCAACTGCGCCACGGAAACTGTCCAAATTAGTATGGTAGATTTTGGTATCATCGGAATCAAATATGCTTATTATCCCAAGAGATTCGTACTTTAAAAACATAAAAATATTGTTGTTTTCTTAACTGTGATTTCACTTCGCCGAGGAAAATTGTGAGTTGTCAGCGGTGCAAGATTATAAAACACTGATATCAGTGATAAATGATACTTTGTCGACGAGCACGCTCCGTCTGTACCGTGTTTTAATTCGAAAAGGCTTCGTTTTGTATATGGATTTTATTATATTAAGTACTTTATTATAAACACATTTTGTATATAAATTTAAACTAAGTTTTGCGTCAGTTCTATGATAGTTATTGACACACCTGTCGTCTATTCTATAGTTAACAGTAATTTAACTTTTCAATTTTGTTCATGCTCCACGTAGTCTTCTTTAGCTACATTAAATAGGTTTAATTCGCAACTTGCAACAACTATAAAATCTGAAAGGTTTCAAGACAGATAGTTTTCATTTAGGAAACCACCAGTCAACGAAAAGGCAACCTGAATTCACCCATACAAAGGTGGTACTTTGCACAAAAGATGTTTCGGAGTCCGCTACGTAGTGAAAAGCTGGTATTTTCTGTTTTCATCGATTTCGCTCGTGCTTTATGGAACCGGTTTTAATATAGTAGTGGCGTGCGGAATGCAATGTAGACGACAAATCGACAATGTCTACTCTGCATACTAAAATAGGTTAAATGTCATGTATTTTTATATTAAAATGGTTATTATTTATCATTTAATTTATGGATTTTTTGCGTGGGCCTTCTCATTGAAGCTAGGCTATTTCTTAGTGCTGGCGAATTTAGTATTATGAGCTTTTATCTACATGGTATATATGCTATATACAACTGACATGTCTGTCATTGAGTAATAAACCGGCTTCGGAGTAAAACAGTGGTTTTATTATGCACCGATATATTACTACACCAACTTCACCAAACCGAAAATGAAATTTAAATTCAAACAAACCGTTGCACGTATAATTTATCAGAAGGAGAAATGTTATCCTGCATGCGTTTCCGTTTGTGAAGTGGCGTTACGTGGTCGCCGACTGCCGACAACCGACTGGCTACAAGTTACAACACATAGTTGCGTGATAAAGCGAATCCGATTAAAAACGTCCGTCTGTCAGGCGCGGGGCATTGACCCTGGCATCCTTACAAAACATACATACATAAATATACGTAGCAATACGCACATCTCGGCTATATGGTTGTGCCGGGATCGAAGTTGAGCAAGTTCGCCGGCCATTGTGTTTTGTTGGTATCGAAATGCGTATAAGTTTTAAGGAGCTGGGTGTAGGGTTGCAGTTTTCTTAACAGTATTTATGTTCCAACAAAATGCGACGCGATTTCTATTATGAAGACGAAGCGATTCTTTTACAAAATAGCTTTAAAAACTTTGTTTGTGAATTTTACTCAATTGTGACACCGCGGCACAATTTCTTTGCATACGACAATGCGTTTCAATGAGAAGCGCAAAGAATAGTACGTCAACATGCGTTTATAATATAACAGTATGTACAGTCACACACATAAATCACATTCTAATCTCATTAAAAATAATAAGAGCAATAGAAAATAAAAAAAGCAATCACACACGAGTACACAGGTCGAGAAAAGTGTCAGCGGTCGTTTGAGTCAGCCGCGCAATCTGGCCGTGCGTCATGTGTACTGCTTTGTTCCTCTTTTTCTACAAGGAAGTGACACATGTGTTGTCGAGAAATATATCTCCAACGTTGCTTTATGCTCATATTAATTTGTGGACGTTGAGTGAAAATTAATGAACCCTGCAATCATAAACATAAGACGCCGGATTAGAATTACATGTGTCTTAGATTTAACGTTGGGGATGCAACTGCAGTAAATTTATAGTCATGTTACAATAGTATTGGTATTCGCTATGTTATACCTGAAATTGGTAAATAAACACCTCTTGCTCGTCGTTATGGCCCTCCACAACCCGTGTCTCTCTACTTTACAAATATTGGTCAGTCGGAAAATGCAGACGCAATACCAAGGCTGAAATATTTGCATATATTGGAACGACAGGAAAAAAAAGTAGAGCCAATGTATCGTTTAAATAGTCAGGAACTAAAAGAGGGTTACCGGGACAATTTAAACTCTTAATTGGAAATGAATGAATAATGAATGGCGAGACGAGCGTGCCATTCGCCTGCTGATTAGCAATACGACCGCTCATGGACAGTAGTAAAACCAAACAACACCATTGATTACAAAGCTAAGCTTGGCATTCCATTGCGCTCGCTATCCTAGTCCTCAGAATGTACTTTAGTTACTCGGGCTATGATGTCCAAACCGGGACACTACGGTTTATTTACGCGGTTGTTTTGCGGGAGAAATAAACATTGCGGTGGTACCTGCGGCCTTTCATATATGAGACCTACCACCAGTAATGTGAGAGACCTATCACCAGTAACATATTAATCGAGGAAACAGGATAGCTTTAGCACTACCCGTCAACAACTACAATATATGATAAATTGCTAGCAATGTCACTATCCTGCATTTGCTTAGTTACTCAAATCTTCAAACTACAGGGTTGGTCGTAGTGAACTCATAAAATTGCCGGATATTGGGTTAATTAAGTCAATGAAGCTTTGGAGATTAAATTTGTCCGAGGCACGTGGCCGTTCTATATCTTATAAGCTTTATTAGGCGAGCTACTAAGTAACCCCTTTGGATATTGTTTCGAAATTAATTTAATCGTCTACTATACTTTAGAGATGACTAATTTAATTAAATCTATTTATGCTTTCACGTTTGTTTGTTTATACTGGTCAATTTTATTACCAATTTTCTTCAATAAGAGAGGCTCTACTTTGAGCAGCAATGTAATATATCTTCGCTTGAAAACGAATTCTTGGAATGAATATTATATTTATGTAATAAGATATCTCAACTGGCATATCCCTCTAACCTATTTCCAAGATTCCCATGTGAATACATGAAATCATTTCGGTTAAGCCGAGTAAAAAACATAACTACGAATTACACATCAGAATTGAAGATGTAGGCGCTCGATCTTATCAAGTCGAAACGAACGCGACAAGTGAGCGTTAAATATGTTTTACTAGAAAACTTAGATAAGTTATGTGATATGAAAAAAATATGTAGCATGTCAAATAATATGACACGCGTTTCGGTACGTGAAAATGTTTCTGGTATGTGGGAAAAGTTTAGTTAAAATAATATTTTTGTGAACGAATAAACGTAGATAACTACAGAAGATATACCAACGAAAGATGTTTAAAGCGTTTATTTCTCTATATGCGTATATGCTTCAAAATTTAAAGAACGTAAAATATGAGTCGGGTCGGTATGTTGTATGTTGATGCTACACTATAGTACTATAGTTAGTTTTAAAATCTTATTTATTAAAGTTTTCCATCCTTTATAGTAGAGCGCCGTAAGGTTTATACCTCGGAATCCAGGGCCAGTCAATGAATCTTAATATAAACCTTGAAAATATGTTTTTAATAGTATATAGAAAAATGTTAAAAAAAAAATTTTTTCGCGCTCTCAATTTTGTAAAAATTATTATAAACAATTATTAATTTTTTGGAGTTTTCATTGATTTATATTAGTCAAAAGTCATATTTTAAAAAGAACAACTATTACAAACTTGAAAACTTGATCTTGGATCTTTAGGGACTGCAGATATACCGATGAAGGTCGGGTTGGAGAATAGAGGGGATAACAGCAGCTGTTCGGTATTGTTCATGGCGGGCCCTCACAGGATAGTACACGTTGTAACTTGCTAGACTTAATACGTAGCTGTTGTTTTCGTTCCGAAAAATATTTATTTCAGATTTTTGTTTATTAAAAATTAATGTTTATATTATTGTGCAGTGAGTGTGATAAAAGTTAATTACTGAACATTACTGAGTTTTAAAAACTTTGAAAATAGTGGCATAAATTGTAAGTATTTGTTTTTCATTTATATTAGGTACATGCTTTTGAAAACAGTTATGAATATTTTGTAATAAATCGATGTTAAAAGTTAGAATATAATAGTAGAATTTAATAATATAAATCATTAATTATGATATAAAAGTTAGTTATTAATATTACTAATATTTGTTGTTGCAGCCACGTGTCGCAATGGGTGAACCATCCAGTATTGATAGTACAAGCAATGATTGCCTCATTTGTGATAAAATCGGATCTAGTTCTGAATTAAGCTCTGAACTAGGAGATATTATTAGGAGATATTTTGACAGCCTCCGTGGCGCAGTTGGTTAGACGCCGCCTGTGAAACGAGAGGCCGCGGGTTCGATCCCCGCACCGAGAGAAATGTTTGTGCGGCCCACAAATATTTCTTCCGGGTCTGGGTGTTTGTGAGACCGAAAAGTCTCTCGTAGTTCCTGATACCCGCGATACAAGACTCGATCTTAGTGTGGGGTCAGGACTATGTATGTGACTGTTGGGTGTTATTATTATTATTATTATAAAAGTCACTAGAGGCATATCATCATTAAAAGCTGCATCTGCGGAAAGAGGGGATGGACTTTCTCAGTATATAAATACTCGCGACTTTGTCTACGTGCATTCGGTATGCAGACAAAAATATATTAATAAAGGATGCATTAATTCTTATTTAAAAAAAAAGAACACCACATCTGCATGCTCTCCACCTAAAAAAAAGCTTCGAACAGCTACTTCAATTGATTTTGATTGGAAAACTAGGTGCTTCTTTTGTGAAAAAGAAGCGGATGAAATGAAGGAAAGAAGGAAGTCCAAGTCGTCAAGACTTAGAATGCAATGGTGACAGCTGCACTAATCCTTCACCTACAATCTATATCAACGAGATCGACGACGACGACAATAATGTACAATGATGTAACAATGTGTATCGTTAATGATAAATTTTTTTTGTAACTTATTTTTTACGATAATCTAATAAATTAACATTGAAGTTACTCTGCACATATAATTTATTACAAATAAAATTAAATTTTTCACTATAAACACTTTTTCCCCCTTCCGCCTCTCATTTTTCAGTAAATTGTTGTTAAAAATTGTTGTAAATCGAGATCGGTCAATTTTTTTTTTTTAACTTTTTTATTTGAGGTTTTAATAATGCAGTCTCATACTTGATATACAGATTCATTGACTGGCCCTGGGTTCCGAGGTTTGACCATTTTTATGCCTTACGGCACTCTACTATTAGCAAGGATTCCCAAAACGATTTGTTAAAATCAGACTGATTCCAGTATTCTGTACTGTATCAACCCGTATACTTTCCACTGCAGGGCACGGGCTAACTCTGCAATCGAAATTACGATTCACCACGCTGGGCTAGTGCGTGTTGGCGAACCTGTACATACCATAGACAATCATACAAATCGCTATTGAATGCATGTTTCCTCACGATGTTTTCCTTCATCGTTTTAGTGTGTGGTGATTGACTATCAATAGGTACACACATGACTCCGAAAGGTCAGAGGTGTGCCCTGCGATTTGAACCCGCGACCACCGTGAACATGTTGGCAGTCGCATCTGGTCCGTTACCAAAAGGCCACCATGCACTTTTTAGTCATTATTCGTCCATTAATAGTTTGCAACATTTATTACTTCGTCATCCCGGCTTGTGCGTGGACTTACTACACTGCTTTGAATTGTAAAGCCTTATAAATTCAAATGTTGAGCATTCAAAGCCGTAAATATAACTTCAGCGTTTCCCTCATTAAAGGAATTGTTATTCAGAGTTTGAAACAGTCGCGAAAGCTTTTCTGTTTACTTTTCGTTATACTCGTTTTTTGCTTAACTAGCGAAATAATATTTGAATGAGCCAAATATTTTCAACGTAATTATTTATTTTACGGTATAATTTCGTATTAAAAGTACGAAAATTTGTTATTTTTTAGCCTTTTTTGTCCTGTTTAACTAAAAATGATTATTTTGAAATGTATGCACCAAAAGTAACATGAATTCGGAAAAGTCGTAAGGTACATTTTACGCCAGATATTTGTGGTTATTTAAGAATCGATAAACTTCAACATGTGAATGAACTGAGACAGTGGTATATTTATAATACATTGTTCATAAGTTAAATGGACGGGTCCATGTTTTATTTATATCTTTCGAATGACTCCCGCGGTGTTATGATTTTGCGACGAGACGCAGACGTCACTCGTCAGCAGACAGTAGGCACTCGGGCTTATTGTTCGGAAATTGGCTTAATATTTATGTCAAAACAAGAAATAAATAATTATGATCTAGTCCATAATAAATACGTTTTACTACAGGCCACAGATTTCCTCTACAACAGAGGGATTTGGCCATATTTAAACGAGGAAATCTCTTGCTTTTTTAAAACTGCAAATGATATTGTCACAGTTATATGACAATGGGCAATTGTATTTAACAAAAATATATTGTACATTGTTTTGGGCGATAGTAAAACATTGTATAATAAAATAAAAGGTAAATAAAAGCCCATGGGTTGTTTTATATTGTTTTGTTTTAATTTTTTTTGTATTATCAATATAATGTACCTTCGCATCAATTACGAGGAACGACCGCTAAAGTGAAGACGGATCGAAACTTTCCTATATTTCTAACTAAAATTTAACTTCCTAATGGATATTGATGGATGAAAGACAAACACGGTGCAATGACAGCGTTGTTCCCGAAATAAAAGACCTCAGTATTTCACGTTATTTGATCGAATCGGCCTTATCGCGTCGGCGGATCGCAATAAATCGCCGCGATCAAATAGTTTTTATTTACACAATATTATTGATCGACCTCGTGCGAGTCACGGACCGCGATATCCATCCTCAATGCCGGTTGGATAATGAAGCATTGCTTGTTTGTTCTAATGATGCTTCTTTAAATACTATGACCTAGAAATTAACGGAACACTAATGACGTGACGCGAGCAGCTTCGGTTTCGATCGGAATAGTGACTTTGTTGATATTTTCCAGTTCAAGCAAGGATGAAATAATAGAGCGACTTGGTGTTATGCAGAGTCTGTAATCCAGGGTGACATAGTTTTTTTAAAGAAAAATGCACGGTTCTTGACCCCCTATGGTGCTGTGAAATAAGGCTAGTAACAGGCGATTAAAATATTGTTTTAACCATAGTAGTATATTCAATACGTTTAATAGGGCAACCCGAGCTTCGGAAGAAGTCTGCTCAACAACGCGGTTCCAGCATTCCACACTATAAAAAGTAGATTTAATTCGTCTACTTTTTTCAATTTTATTGGCTCAAATACCAACATGACGAACAGAGTGCGGCCTAGGGGACGCGGCATGCGGTTTAACTCGTTATTCGACCGGCAGATTGCAGTTATTTACATAATTCGTGTGTGTGGTGTGGTGTAGGAGAGCGAGCAAGGTGCGTACGCGTCGGGTCGTGGGTTACGGACGGACGGACGGGCCTGGCAGCGATCCTTCCATATATGTAGGGTTGGCGCGGGTTGGATATAGAATTTGTTGGTATTTATTTGTTGAGAATGTTATTAAGTTTCCATTTAAATTTGAACGCAATGTCAATTCAATTATAATTCATGTCGTAAGCAATATTTTAAATTATGTTAGTTAATATTTCATTTTTCCTTATTATTTAGAATTATGTGACTGTCATACAACTAAGAATGACAGAATTAGAAGTGGGTTTTCAATTGCTGAAGAATTTGTACTAGACCGTCACTACGTTTCTACCTTGTCTCCGGTGGCTGTTATCGGAACAAACATGAATTTCCTATCATCGACAAACTTAACTTTGACATACAAACATAATAATCTATTTCAATGATAAACTCATATTGATGTATATTCTAGTCTCTTCCTAGTTCCGTCTTTACTCATACTACTCGGAATGCTAGATCATCTTGTATGAGTGACGTAACAGTTATTTCAGATCATTAAAGTACGTGCAATTACTACATTCGTAATATAAAGTGAACGGGCGCTGACGAACCAGTGTGTAGTCATTCAAGTCATTTTCTATATAGTTATTGCCTCATTGATTTAATTGCGAACTGCAAGGTGAAAATGACGTATTCATTCAAGGAATATTGTGTGCATGGGATTGTATTTTTACCCATTATGACATTTGGTTAAGAAGTCATATGATGAAATGGATAAAATCGTTACATATTGCGGTTTCTCAATGGCGGATATTCGCATCAGGCAGTGTGATGTGCGGCGTGAGTTACGGTCTCTCGATGTGCGGAAAGCCAGTGGCCCGGATGGGATACCAGCGGTGGTTTTAAGGGCTTGTGCAGCCAAGTTGTCTCCTGTACTGACTCGCCTCTACCGAGCGTCCTACCGCACAGGTGCTGTGCCGGAATCTTGGAGGGAGGCCAATGTGCAACCAATCCCTAAAAAGGGTGATCGGTCGGACCCTACCAATTACCGCCCTATCGCTATCACCTCAGTGATGTGTAAGGTCATGGAGCGGATCATAAACGCTCAATTGGTCCGCTACCTGGAGGATCACTCGTTGATCAGTGACCGACAATACGGATTCCGTCAAAATCGATCAACGGGTGATCTTCTAGCGTTTGTCCTGCATCGCTGGGGTGAGGCGATTGACCGGCGTGGCGAGGCTCTTGCTGTGAGCCTCGACATTGCCAAGGCGTTTGATAGGGTCTGGCACCGAGGTCTTCTGTCCAAGCTTCCGGCATACGGTCTGCCCGGCAACCTGTGTTCGTGGATTTCCGGCTTTCTGCATGGGCGTAGAATGCGTGTAGTCGTTGACGGACACGCTTCGGCGCTCATGTCGGTAAATGCCGGAGTTCCTCAGGACTCGGTGCTGTCGCCCACCTTGTTTATTCTGCATATCAATGACATGTTGTCGCTTGGCAACATTCATTGCTATGCAGATGACAGCACGGTTCATGGGCGATACCACTGCGGGCCTCCAGGTTGCCGAGTCGAAACTGAAGGGACGCGAAGATCTTGTCATTGAGCTCAACCGGACCTTGGATCTCATTTCTACATGGGGTTCTAGGAATATGGTAGAGTTCAATGCCAAGAAAACCCAGGTGTGTGCGTTCACGTGCAAAAAATCCCCGTTCTCTCCCCTCCCCATTCTTCAGGGTGCTCCCCTCTCAATGCGGAATGACCTAAGTATCCTTGGTGTGGATAACCGCTGTGATCTCAATCCAAGGGACCACATCGAGGGCGTAATAACTGCCACATCACGCAGGGTTGGAGTCCTGAACAGGGTGCGTCGGTTTTTCACGCCCGGTCAGCTTTGTCGCTTATATAAAGCGCAGGTCCGGCCGGGTATGGAGTACTGCTCGCACCTCTGGGATGGATCCGCCCAGTACCTGCTCGATGCCTTGGATGGATTGCAGCGGCGGGCCATCCGCATTGTCAATGATGCAGACGTTACGAGCAACTTAGAGTCGCTACAACTCCGGAGGGATGTCGCCTCTCTAAGCGTGTTCTACCGCCTGTATCACGGGGAATGCTCTGAGGAATTGTATAACTTGATCCCCTCCTCTCCATTCCTTACCAGAACCACGCGGGCTGGCTTGCGAAGCCATAGCTTGTCGGTCCAAACCATCCCGGCGCGAACCAAACGGTTCTATAATTCTTTTTTGTGCCGCACCGTCAGGCTGTGGAATTGTTTGCCATCTCACGTGTTCCCTCCTTCCTACAATCCTGGGTCCTTCCGCCGTGGTGTGAAGAGGCACCTTAGCAGGCCGGCATAATTGTTTCCATTGGCATGGGACTGCCGTCCGATGCCAATGGATACTCTGCCTGGGCGGCATTTGCGCTTACCATCAGGTGCAATGCCGCCACTATGCCGGGCCATTATAAAAAAAAAAAAAAAAACATATTGGATATGTACAGATGTGTATTTATGTACATATTAGTTGTGATATTACTTAATGGTCTTATTATAAAATATTTCGCATGTTGTCAGCTGAGTGTTAAGTCTGATTTGCAAGTTTATTATACATATAGGTCATAAATGATGTGTCAGATAATAATACATTAAGTAGCTTAAGAGTTAATCGAACAAAAATATAGAACGATTAAAAATTTTGAAAGTGTATAATGCGTAAGTTTACTTCGCCAGCCCTAATCGGAATATCTGCATGGTTGTTGTACTCGTACGAGGGTTGAATATCTGTATTACATTATTACACGACCGTTTTGAATTGTACGCCATTGACCTCCAGACGTGTATTGTTAAGGATATTGTAATTTAGCACCACTTTACAATTTGAAATATATATTATCGGATGGGTCTGTAAAGTTATACATTTATGTTTGGATATAACTTTTACCAATAAAATATTAGATAAAGCTTTAAATGGAATTTGTCTAATAATCAGCTACTGTGCGATAGAGTTCATGGATACATATTAAATCTGCACCTCTTCTTGATTATATACTCATTTGATGAAAACTAATTACATAGTTAATAAGTTATAGTATTGGAATTTATTTATCTGTGTTTTTAAACATATAGCTTTATTCAAAGAGAGTCTTGAAACATATTTTAGATATCGATTTTTTTGTCTTCTTCGCTCAAACTCAATTCCAAAGTCGTTCAAGAGACAAAACATTCGATAACTAAAAATGGTTTTAAAACTATGAATAAGGCCGTTAAAATTAAAAAAAAATCACTAAGAAAAGCCGGAAATTCAGCATCATCCATATTACTGAACCTCAGCTTGGTATTTTTATAAAATGTTCGCCCCTTATCACTTTGTTTATCTTGGGCACGCAGATACGTGTTCAAGTCCTATCCTTTTGTGGGTCAACTGAGCAGCGCTCCTTGATATTATACTTTAAAATATCTTCTAAATTATTCTTACGAGATTTACTCTGTACATTTCACCGTATTCATAAACTGCGTTATATTTCGAAATATTAAACTATAAGTCAAGTGAGGCCCTCTATATTTCAAAAATATTAGCGAGTTTAAGAGTGTAAATTTTTGAAAATTTACGAATTAGTTTTATAAAGTCGTTATAAGATATATTATAATTTAATAAGTTTGTGAGTGACGGAACAAAGAATAGGGATATAGATAAGAATAGGGGTAGAACAATACAACAATTTATGTATACTTATAATTTTAACATAAATACGTGACTATTTGTCGACGTCATAATTTGATAACAGCGATTGAATTACAATTACGTTGTATATTAAATGCGTATTTAGGATTTTACGTCTTATAACCTTATTGATATTTTATTAAAATATTATATACGCGGAAAATGTACTTTAAATACGATCCCTTAACAATAAAAGTGGTTTAAATATTATGAAATGTAATGAAAATGGCGAATAATGAAACGCAAAAATATATTAAAAATAACAAACGAAAACTTAAGTTGATGTCTTAGTAAAGAATTCATGAGGTTGTCCATGTTAACTATTAAGCACTAAAACTTCACGTACATCCCTAAAATTTATCTCATTTATGATATAACTATACCTAAACTCATATCGAGTAATTATAAATTCGTAATTGGAAACCCTAACATTATTGGATGAAATTGTGTATTACGTGTACATTAAACTGTTGTTTAATTTGCATTTCTCTTGTCCACAGTGCCGTCGGTAAAACATGCCTGCTCATCAGTTACACGACAAATGCCTTTCCCGGAGAGTACATACCTACAGTGTGAGTACCTATATACTAATTATTATTTTTTACTATCGTATAAAGTAGGATCTGCAACTATCTCGACATAGGCGTCGAGGTTGGCAATTAAGTGGCTGGATGTCTTCATAGAAGATTTGAGAGACAATGAATGGTGCTAATTTTTATAATAGAAAACAAATAAATAATAATAAATATACCCTACAGTCACATATGTAGTCTTGACCCCACACTAAGATCTAAGTGGATATCAGAAACTACGAGAGAATTTTCGGTCGCACAAACAGCCAGATCCGAGACAAATACTTGTGGCCACACATACATTTGTCTCGGTGCAGGGATCGAACCCGCGGCCTCTCGTTTCACAGGCGGCTTCTAACTAAATGCGCCACGGAGGCTATCATACCCTAGAATACCCTAGATCAGATGAATTGTCGAAGATTGAGTAGGAACGCGGAGCCAGGCAGCAACCGAAATAAAGCTAGGTGGGTGGAAATAAATATAAAGTGACTACCTGATGGTTAGTGCAATACTGTACAAATAGAGTATCGACTAGCAACAGAGTATTGGATTGGATCAGAGCATTTGACAAAGTGTTGGTTTTTCAAAATAATGATTCTGTTTCCTCTAAGGTTTACAAGAGATTGCTTCCCAAAAGTGGTTCTGAAAATCTTTGGGATAGATTTACCTAACAATAAAGATGGATTATTTTTCGCAGATTATGGTAGCATATTTAGTGCAGCCGACAGTAATTACACTGTAACATGACTAATAAATCTATTTTACGACTCCAATACCTGAATTAAAGACAAATAAGGAAACATAAAATATTATGTATTTGATGGTACACCGACTTTAGAACAGCAATTATAATTATCTTGGTAAGAGTTTCTGTGAAATCATTATGACTGTAAATATCAAAAGTTAAGTTTAATAAATATTCATTGTTTACACGCCTTGTCACAACTTTAGTACATAACATGTATTCCCTGTAAATATATTGTTCATTTTTTAAAGATAATTGAATGGATTTGATGGCCTGATATACCTAATTGAACCTAAAATTCGATATAACATTGCCCAGGGTCACACAGTACGCTCTCTGCAAGGCAAAGCAAAGTCAATATTCCTTTTACCATCCTTTTTCCTTCCCGCTCTCTTCCCGAATTGATGGGCCAGCAACGCATCAATTATTCAATCGTTGTGGATGTTCATGGGCGACAGTGATCACTTATCATCAAGTGACCTGTTTGCTCGTTTGCCGGACTTATACAGTAAAAAAAGTATTTACTATCTAATGCTATTTAAACAAGTCAATAAATAAAGATTTTGGCTTCCCTAAATAATATCCGGTAGATTATGACGCATTGTAATAATTTTGCCTAAACTCCATGCAAACAATCATATTACAGCGTCTCTAAAAACATACGTAATTAGACTTGTCTTACCAATTCCTGTTCTCTTAATGTTCATGGGTTATTGCATAACAATGTTTTTAAAAGTACATTTGTCGATAAGCCGTACAAAGGTTGACGGTGGTACAGTCATCACCGGTAACAAAGTAATAACAAACGTTAACGAGCAACAGTTGTTACGAGATAAGGCAACACCTGGCCCTTGCGCTGCTTCCGCTGCCTATACAAGGGGCACGTTCGAGTGCATTGTACAGACGAATGTGACCGCAGCGGGCTCTGCTACCGCTGCGGTCAACCTGGCCATAAGGCAAGGGGGTGCTCCGCGGACCCGCACTGCATGCTTTGCGCAGAAGCAGGGAAACCCGCGGACCACAGGGTGGGCGGTAAGGCCTGCGCTGCATCATCGGTCCCGCCCCGCACTCAGCGCGGCGTGGGGGCCGGGGCTGCGGCGCGGCCGCCACCGTCCCGCCCAGAGATGATGGAGATCGCCCAGTCATAAATGGCGCTGAACTTCCTCCAGGCGAACATCAACCACTGCAAGGGCGCACAGGGAATGCTCGTCCAGTCCCTAGCAGAATGGTCGATCCACGTGGCTGTCGTCTCCGAGCCACACTTTGTCCCCGACACTGATGAGTGGGCCGGGGACCTGGATGGCTCGGTGGCCATCGCCACACGGGGCGCTGCCGGCTCCCCGCCCTTCGAAAAAGTAGCAAAGGGCTCGGGATGTGTGGCAGTTCTGTTGGGAGGGATATGGGTCGTAGGTGTTTATTTCTCTCCTAACAGGCCCCTGGCGGACTTCGAAAACTTTCTCGTCCGTCTGGGGGCCCTGGTGGTGCAAGACAGTCAGCCTCGCTCGGTGCTTGTAGCCGGCGACTTCAACGCCAAATCCTTGGCCTGGGGTTCGTCGGTGACCGACGCGCGGGGCGAGGCCCTGGAGGAATGGGCGATCTCCATCGGGCTGGTCGTCCTGAATCGGGGGTCGGAAAACACGTGCGTGCGGCATAATGGAGGGTCGGTGGTGGATGTGACGTTCGCCACTCCGGCCCTTGCCCGACGTGTTCAAGACTGGAGGGTCCTGGTCGAGGAGGAGTCGCTGTCCGATCATTTATACATACGGTACAGCGTCCAGACCTCCCAGGCCCCCGTCCGGTCCGGTGGTAGTCCGACCGTCGGTTCCATGGGCGGCCGGCGATGGGCCGTAAAACGCCTCAATGTGGAGGCGCTGAAGGAGGCCGCTTTGATTCAGGCGTGGCTCCCCATACCGGACGGGCCGGTGCGGGTCAAGCAAGAGGCGGAATGGTTCGGGGTGGCGATGTCGCGCGTCTGCGACGCGGCCATGCCCCGGGTCACCCGCCTCCCAGCGAAGCGCCAGGTGTACTGGTGGTCGGCCGAGCTCACTGAGCTGCGTGCGGCTTGCCAGGTCGCGCGCCGCCGACTCGCCAGGCACCGTCGTCGTCGGACCCGTAGACCAGGCGACGACGAACAAGAGCGGCTCCTTCTCGACCTCCACAGAGAGGCGAAGAGAGCGCTGCGGGTGGCCATCGCACGAGCTAAGGCTGCGGCGAATGATGAGTTCCGGAGAACTCTCGACAGAGATCCATGGGGGCGTCCGTATCGCATGGCGATGAAAAATCTCCGCCCGTGGGCGCCCCCGCTGACTACGAGACTCCGGACCGACCTCGTCGAGGACGTCGTCGCAGCCTTGTTCCCGGCCACCGAGGAGTTCACTCCTCCACCGATAGCGCCACGTCCATCGGCGCCATTGTCGTCATCGGTTTCGGAAAGGGATATCCCGGAGGTTTCGCCGCAAGAATTTGAGGCGGCAGTGCTTCGACTGCGGAGCAAAAACTCGGCCCCGGGGCTTGACGGGGTGCCCGGTCGTGTCTGGGTGCTGGCCGTCGAGTCGCTGGGTACGAGGCTCCGCGGCCTTTTCTCTGCGTGCCTGGAGCAGGGCATCTTCCCGTCGCGATGGAAGACGGGCAAGCTTGTCCTGCTTCGGAAGGAGGGGCGACCCGCAGAGTCGCCATCGGCCTACCGGCCCATCGTGTTGCTCGACGAGGTGTGCAAGCTTTTTGAGCGTATTGTTCACGCGCGCCTCGTCGAGCACTTGGAGGACACGGGCCCGGACCTAGCGGATTGCCAGTTCGGGTTCAGACAGGGCCGGTCTACGATCCATGCGATTTTGCGGGTCAAGGCACAGGCGGAAGAAGCGGTGTCCCGGGGCAAAGTCGTGGTGGCGGTATCTCTCGATATCGCCAATGCTTTCAACACCATGCCCTGGGCTTGCATCGTTGAAGCACTGCGGTACCACGAGGTGCCGCCCTATCTCCAGCGCATGGTACACGCGTACCTTTCTGACAGGTACGTGGTGTATCCGGGCGCCAATGGGTGGCACCGAAGAGCGGTGTCGTGCGGTGTTCCACAGGGCTCGGTTCTGGGCCCGCTCCTGTGGAACATCGGGTACGATTGGGTGCTCCGTGGTGCCAACCTTCGGGGCGTCGCTGTCGTCTGCTATGCGGACGACACATTGGTGACAGCGACGGCCAGGACTTTCAGGAGAGCCGCCCTGCTAGCATCATTTGGCACGGGACTGGTGGTTGGCAGGATTCGGCGACTGGGTCTCAAGGTGGCCCTGAACAAGACCGAGGCCGTGTGTTTCCACGGACCTCGGCATGGGCCCCCACCAGAGGCCCACCTCACAGTGGAGGGCGTGCGGGTTTCCGTCGGCTCGAGCATGAAGTATCTTGGCCTCATCCTCGATAGCCGATGGAATTTCCGCGCGCATTTTGAGAAGTTGTCGCCGAAACTGGTGAAGGCGGCGGGCGCACTGGGGCGCCTGCTGCCCAACACTGATGGTCCTGGCATCCCTTGCCGAAACCTGTATGCTGGAGTCGTGCGGTCCATGGCCCTCTATGGAAGTCCCGTTTGGGCCGAGTCCCTGAGCGCTCGTTGCGTGCGCCTGTTGCACCGTCCGCAGCGCATGGTGGCGCAGCGAATCGTCAGGGGTTACCGCACGGTCTCGCACGAGGCGGCCTGCGTTCTAGCGGGAACTCTGCCCTGGGAGCTGGATGCTAAGACCCTCTCGTCTGTCTTCTTCGGACGAGAGGAGGCGTCCCAGCGCGGGCAGAGACTGGTGTCCCGAGAGGTCGAGGCAATGTTGGTCTCCCTCCGCAGGGCCGCCGTGGAGGAGTGGCGTTCCAGGTTGGAGAACCCAAGTGCTGGCACGAGGACCGTCGCGGCAGTGCGACCTGTCCTCCAACAATGGCTGGAGAGGCGCCACGGTGCGCCGACATTCCGGTTGACGCAGGTGCTCACCGGGCACGGCTGCTTCGGTGCGTACCTGTGTCGCGTAGCCGGAGCTGAGGAGTCCGCCGTGTGCCACCACTGTGGCAACTGCCGCGAGGACACGGCCCAGCACACACTGGAGGAATGCCCAGCCTGGGACGAGGAGCGCAGCGCTCTCACTGCGGTTTTGGGTGGAGACCTCTCGCTGCCGGCCGTGATCGCCGCCATGGTCGGCAGCCAGAGGTCATGGCGAGCCATGCTCTCCTTCTGCGAGCGCGTCATGTTGCAGAAGGAGAGCGCCGAGCGGGATCGTGAGTGGAACGATCCCGCTCGTCGTCACCGCAGACGAAGAACGAGGCGCCGGGACGCCAACTAACCCGGCGCCGCAGAGGCCACACGGGGCCGCCTTCCCTATCCTGGCGGCCCCCGAGACGTAGCGCTACAAGCGTCAAAAAGCCGCGTCGCTGTAAGCGGCAGTGTACGTGGAGGCGGTCCTGGCGCGTCTGTTGAGCGGTATCCCGGGGCCGTCTCCAAAGTGCACCGATGGTGGCCAACGCGGGGTTTTTAGTCGGTATTTCGGTGCGCAGACTACGATAGGGACCCGACCCAGCATCACGTCTCGCTGGGCCGGAAGGCGCACCGGTGAGTCCGACACACCCTCGCCCCTTCGGGGGCGGGATGGTCCGTAAAGGAATTTTCCCCGCGAGAAAAAAAAAAAAAAAAAAAAAACACCTGGCCTGTGAATTTGCATCAACATTGCGCTTATGTGCGCCATTGCGAACTACTGTTCCCAAAACAGGTCTTTTATGTTTTCATAATTCACTTTAGTGGCAATGGAAACTGTGTTAGCAATAACATTTGTTAAATATTTTGAAGAAGGACAGGAAATGTTTTTGGTTGGTCCTAATTTATGGAGAGCTAAAGGAATGAGAATTGAGAAAATAGATAAAGTCACTACATGAGTGGTTGGTAATATTTTAATTTTGTGGTAGTTAAGAGATTCAATCTGGAAATGTTTAGTATGTACTACGAATTCCGTTAAAAATGCTGTTCATATTTAATTCATTTAAAAATTATAAAAAGTCAAAATGGATGTAACGGAAAAATGACTAGAAATATTTTCGTTAATAAATCGATTTTAGATTATTTGGATGTTTTAAAGTATGTGCGATATGAAATAGGAATTTTAAATTATTTTTTACACTTTCACATTGCAGATTCGACAACTACTCCGCCAACGTGATGGTGGACGGCAAGCCGATCAACCTGGGCCTCTGGGATACGGCGGGACAGGAAGACTACGACCGACTGCGGCCGCTCTCCTACCCACAGACCGACGTGTTCCTCATATGCTTCTCGCTCGTCAACCCTGCCTCCTTCGAGAACGTTCGGGCTAAGGTACTGCATATTGAACTATGATGTCACTCTTTACAAATATTTTTCAGCTCTCTAAGGTCTCGCACTAGTTCTAAGTAGTTGACTATGGCCTTCTTAAGGCCTTCATAGCCGGGGACGGGATGGAAAGGGCTTATATTTTTACTAAAGGATATTCAAACTTATCTGGTGGGAATACGAAATAAATTCCATTGTTTTAAATTGATGTAGTGGCATCGAGAAATGCCTTTCGGTGCCACGATTGTAGACTAGTCCAGTCTTGTTGAGAGAACATGCTAGCACAAAGACGTTTGGTTTCTCTCTAAAGGCCTGTGGCCCAATTTACTGGTGATGGTGACGGCGACCACCATATACAGGTATAACACCCGACATATTGACATATCCATGTACGTTTGTCGCGTTCCGGGTCAGTATATCCGATTTTGAACAGACAGCCGCAATGGTGTTGATCGAAAAGACGTAGTAGGTACTAAATGTTTCTCACCAGTCCATACTCTACTTGGACCGGTCACTTTACCGTGCTTGTATAAAAATATCTTTAAGCCCGCTCCCAAAGATATTCGGAAACGTCGCAGACATGCATGTATTACAATCCGCTGACGTATCCTTCTTGCTTGGAAGGGAAGTGGACAATAATAAGTTTATAATAACTCCTATTCATTTTTCTCGTTTCAAGTTAAAGACTACTTAGAGATTCCCACACGTTTCTTGAAGCTTTATGAGATTAAAGGGTTTATGTGATGCAACATGCAATATGTCATGAGTCAGGTGTTCTAGTATAAGCGTCTGATTTTTTAAATCTTACTATGACTTAAGGACACGAATTAAAAATGCACTTAGTATTACGCATAGTTGCATTACTCATTCATTATTGTGGAAAATATTTTACTATGCCGGTGGCACGTCGCGTCGTACGGTTAGTTGTGTGAGTCACCGAACAGTATTCAAATAGGCATATGAATATACAAGTGTGCTGTTTTGGCTGTGGCTATTATTGTATAATACAATGACCCAACACGAAATGTAGGTACGTCGATATTGCCTCATTGGTGACGTATTCATCTTTGATAGTAACTTGAGGTGTTTGATCCGACATTCAAGTGTATTCAGTGAAAGATTAATTTAAAAAGCTTGATTTGCTCAGTTCAGTATTATAAATAGGTTTACCTGCAAATAATATTATACATTTATTACTCAACCAAGCCATAGTTAAGGACGGACCGCACTGCACCGACCGACTCAAAGGTTGTAACTTTCTGAAGTTATGTCTACGAAGTTTTCTGTTTTATAAGTTACGCTTTGAAGTTCTGGATATAAGAATTTTCAAAACTATGTTAAATATGTAAAGTATGGTACGTAAGGTCCACCAACACGCACTAGGCCCGCGTGGTGGACTATATGGCCTAACCCCTCTTAATCGTACTTTCGATTGTAGAGAAAGCCCGTACCCTGAAGTGGAACGCATATAGGCTGATAAGATAGATACATATACAGAAGTACTTAGCTAGGTTAACGAAGTAAATCTATACTAATATTATAAACCTGCAGTTTGTTTGTTTGTTTGTTTGTTTGAACGCGCTAATCTCTGGAACTACTGGTCCGATTTGAATGATTCTTTCAGTGTTGGGTAGTCCATTTATCGAGGAAGGCTATAGGCTATATATCATCACGTTATGACCTATAGGAGGAAAGCAGTAGTGATATTTCTAGCAAATACGAGGAATTTTGTTCGTTTTTCGTGGTCCGATTGGTCGATATTCTAAACTGATAGTCAGAATTAAACATTTTGACCGCCATTTTAAAACGTGTATGCACCCGGGCGGAGCCGGGCCCGACTGCTAGTCAATAAATAGTCCACACAATTGTTGAGGAGACCGTGCCCTGTACTGTTTATGAACTCGTATTATTACTAAACAGTTTGGCAACTGCTAACTACGCAACTAAAATTAACATTGGCGATCATTGATTCGAAATAGAAATGATAACACTCTTTAAATCATCGCTCCATTTCTAAGGATCGTGGCTATAACGGGCTCTTGCTCAAATTGTTTCCTCGCCGATGTACATCGTGGTTGTCGTGGATTTTACCAACGGCTGCAGAAAGCTTCTCTATTTGGCGGACTTACATACCATAGATATCTTATAAATCTTAATGGTATGTAGGTTTCCTCTTGACTATCAATACACACATGACTCCGAAAAGTCAGAGGTATGCCCTGGGATTCGAATTCGCGACCACTGTGAACATGTTGGCAGCCGCGTCTAGTCCGTTTACCAACAGGCCACCACGCTTTTTTTGTCAGATATACCTAACGTGACCATTTATGTTTTGTGCCAGAGCGGGACTTCTGTGTAATAAAATAATAATAAAAAGTTTTTGGTGTTTTACAAGTTTTTAATAAAGTAGATTGAATTACAGAAAATTATCATAGCACTAAACATAAAATAGTTAGTTAGACACGATTTATAAGCCCCAGTAGTGGCGTGACTTCCAAGCAGATACATAACGTACTCAATTATTGTGGAAAAGTTTTTAAAATAAAGATTGTTTTTCACGAAAGTGCTGGAATAATTTGACCCAACCATTTTCAGTAATAGTTCGATAAAGCATTTCGAGCGGGAAATACTTTTTGATCGTCGTTTGGTCTGTTTGCAAAAGCGGGACTTTATAAGCCATGCTGGGGACATCGGGACAGACTTCCTGAAAGCGGGACTGTCCCGCCTAAATCGGGACGTATGGTCACGTTAGATATACCCCAAAGTAAACTAACCATGTGTGTTTTGTGTTCCAGTGGTACCCTGAGGTGCGGCATCACTGCCCGTCGACGCCCATCATCCTTGTCGGCACCAAACTCGACCTGCGAGAAGACAAAGACACCATAGAGAAGCTGAAGGACAAGAAACTCGCGCCTATCACGTACACACAGGTGAATAACATAGTTTTTGTATTTGGAAGCTGATAGTAATGGAAGCAATTATGGATGTTGTTTAATGTCTATTATTTGTATATTGATAACCTCCGTGGCGCAGTTGGTTAGACGCCGTCTGTGAAACTTGAGGCCGCGGGTTCGATCCCCGCACTAAGAGAATTAATGTTGTGCGTCCCACATATATTTCTTTCAGGTCTGGGTGTTTGTGAGACCGAAAAGTCTGTCATAGTGTTTGATACCTACGACACAAGACTTAATGTAGGGTCAGGGGGGTTACTCTACCATCCGAAATGAAATTCGAATGTTCGTAAAACTGTACGAATGTGCCACAAAATGATTGAATCTTCTATCGCACGCCGCAACCACAACTATGTTCGGATTGAATCATCTGTATCGTAGAGAATAGTATTGATTTTTTGAAGTGGAAAACTTGTAATTTACTTCAGACGTCAAATGTCCGAATATTCGAGTTTCGAATCACAGAGTAACCCCACAGTAACAGGGTTACATAGTCATGTCTGTGACTGTTGGGTGTATTTATTTATTTATATATATAATATTGCAGGGTCTGGGCATGTCGAAGGAGATCAACGCGGTGAAGTACCTGGAGTGCTCCGCGCTGACGCAGAAGGGGCTGAAGACGGTGTTCGACGAGGCCATCCGCGCCGTGCTGTGTCCCGTGCAGCCGCCCAAGCGGAAGAACCGCGTCTGCGAACTACTCTAAAACTTTACTACCAGGTATTTATCTACTTGAAATCCTCCTGACAACCGCCAAATTTCGTTTCTTTTAAAAATACCCTTTTTCTATTAACATTAAGGCTGTCATACTGACATTGACAAAGAGATTTCTAAAGAGGTCGGGACGTAAGAGTACTTATGTAAATAAAAAATAATAAAAAACTCTGTTTTATACCAGGAATAAAGGCTTCGTTTATTTAATTTATTTATGTAAATAGAGACCTATCTACTCACTCGAGGATATACGTGTGAGTGCGTGAATGTGTTTGCGTTGCACATACGCATGTACGCACGCATGTGCGTATTTTATACCGTACAACTACATTCATACATACCGTACATTCATAAATTGTAATGGAATGCCAATGAGTAATATTATCTGTTCCTCTCATCTATCTTGAGTTAGCTAGTCTAAAAAAATTACCTCATGAGTCGTTATAAGTTACGCACACACAATAAATGCCCACTTTTAAATCCCTATTGCTATAGGTTTGTCTTAGCGAAAGACCGCCAGTTGTTCACTATTTGTAAGTTTTCGCTATTATTTTTGTTATTTTATGTTAGCTTGTGTGTCTACAGTAAATGTTGTCATTTTGTTTTTAAATTAATTGATCAATGAGAATAAAGATTCACCACCATAGGTGTTTTAATTTTGTCAATAACAGGGCATAAATATATTTCCCATGCTAATATAAACTTTAAGAAACTAAGACATGATTTTTGTCTGTTTTCAGATAGTGTAGAACAGACGTCGGAGCCAATATAATACAGCATAGCTTACAATCATAGAGCGCACTCAACATCAACACGTCGTGTCGCAACAAACAACTGTGTGCTGTAAAATGGACTGCAATAAATGCATACATAGATGTTAATTTTTACTGTTAAAATACGCATTAATATGTAACGTGGGTTGGTGTGAGTGAGGTCCGTAATAATGTATCGCTTTTTTATATTGTCTGGAAAATTAGTATCACACTGACAGGTGTGGCTGTATGTCTCTTGACCTTTGCCCAGTTTCCCTATAATAAAAATGTCTATGGTCATTTTAAAATAAGCGAAGAATTAAAAAATGTTGTATAATATTAAAATTAAAAATGTAATAAATTAATGTGTAATATTTTAAACGAAGCTAAGCCATAATCTGTCAGTGAATTCAAATGAACACTTTTTCAGAGTATAACTAAAATTTGGGTGCTTTATAGTAACGCGATCTTTGCTATTATACAAAATAAATATACATTCCTACATTGTTGCAGATGTAACCATACGTTCGGTACAAATTGTTTTCGATATAAAATGCACCCGTTCATTTCGATGTGGTGGTGAAAAAGTAATGGAATTGTTGAAATTTGTGTTAGAGCAGAGATTATATTTTTCGATTTATTATTGCGTATTAGTTTTTTTTGTTCCCGATTGTTATCAGTGTAGCGGCGGAGTCGATAAGTACAGTATTTGTTCGTAAGAAGACGATTGTCTTTGACGTTTCTTATTCAGTGTGTATGTAATTTAAAATTAATTCTACATTATAATCAAGTGCAAAATGTATTGTTTCGTTTTGGATAACGCTTTTAATAACTATTGATGTAATTATTTTGCGAACGGAATGTCTTTTGGAACTGCGCTGTGGCGGTTGAATGGTATCATATAGATTATTTTTAATTCGATTAACAAATAAATGCAATAAAAACAATCACGATTTTTTAACTTAATAAACTTCAATAGCAATATTAGCACCCCATAAGTCGTTTAACAAGTCCACGCTCAGTTCCAAAAGGTATTATGTTTCAGCTGATTTTTTACGAAAGGAGTGAATGAACGGCCAATACTTTAGATACATATCGTTGGAAGAAAGTTGCTGAACCGTATCGTACGAAGCAATCGACAAAATAAAGCTGGAAGCGGCAATTTGTTAATTTTAACTCGTTTCTAAATAAAATATGTGTAAAGAATTTTACATAGCAAAATGTAAACATCAAAATGACGATTTTATTTCTTAATCTTGTTGAATAAAACCGGAATTATTTCAGTACGGTTATACTTTGATCATTTGCAACTGTAATACCTATACAAACTCTTTGTCGACTCAGTAATAAAATCTCATTAAAATAAATAAATTGCCGCCCACAGCGCTACATTCAACGACGTTCAAAAGGTTTCCAGTCTTGAAAGGCTATTGTGGATTTCGCACAATTATATTAAGCGTTTTGTACCGGCCGAGTCGAAATGGTCGTCCGGTCTATCTTCACCCATTTCGTTTTGGTCGTTATGCTGACGGTCCATGGAGAATGGAACTTGTAAATAATACTTTTATCGAATTTATACTTTGACATAACAATGCAAATAAACTAGTTTTTTCAATCTTGACACGCTATCACAGCTGCATCTAAAGATAAATGTAGTACTGTCAAGGTAGATATCGATTAATTAATATTATTGTTGCGATTATGTCGATATGCTACAACCGGATTCACATTTGTTGATAGCATTGACATTGTTGCATGCATTATACTTTTCTGTACTCGCTATTTGGGATATTTTCCATATTAAAATGCAATAATAAAAGTCGATATGCTGGACAGTGATATGTTTCTACGTTCGTTCGCTATGGATCGTCAGACTCACGGGAGATATTTCGCTGTTAATGTGATAAACGGGTTTAGGCTTTAATTGACCGTCGCATTTATTAAGTACGCATTCATTTGTCGACTAATGGTATTTTATATTGAATATATTTTTTAAATGTTAAAAAGTATACTCTGTCGTTTAGTATTGTTTACATCGAACAAAAGTTGTGGGTCCATTTAGGCTTTTTATTTATAGCATCGATTATTGTTTTGATAAGGATGGGATGATGGGTGTGGGTTGAGTATATCATATCCAATGCAGCACAAATATGTATAGTTTCATTTGATAAAGGTTAATGTGTTAAATATTAATTTTCTATGTCGCCGTTATGAATCGCTGTATCTTTGCTCTGTTGGATGTCTCTACTTAGCCCATGCTTAGTGCGTTAGCGTTTGGTATCTGAATGCGTACTATCTACACGGCCTTGAGCATCTTAGCAAACCCTTTTCTCTTACACGCCTAATTTCACGTTTGATGTAGATCGATCGTACTGCTATTTTTTAAAATGAACAAAAAAAAATGGCACTAAGTTAATTAATGTCTAAATCCACTCCTAAAATATAAATGTTAAAGTAAGGTGAAATAGTACATGTAAGTTTTGAGTTTAAGATGTGTGCAATTGTTGTTGCTTACAACACGCACATTTTACGTTTGTTGCCATAGACAAATTTCATTTTTGAGTTTATTTGTTCGTTTGACATTCAGTTTGTTTATCGATAAAGCTCGAACAATTGCACAGAACATCCCTAGCCATAAGATTTTAATGTACGTATTGTTCAGATGCAAATATTTAGAAGAATCAGCATGTAAATAACGGTAATTTAGTATTATACTAAAATATGAAGCGAACGCGCCATTCATTTTGGGGTTGCATTTTTATATAACTATTATTTTATTGGGGGCTTTTAAATAATCGTAGACTTATTAATATTCAATCTGGTACATTTCGTTATAGTTTTTGTACTTCAAATTCTTCCAGCGCAAATATTCGTTTATTGTACCGAATGAATACGTGGACATTTTGTTGTTAATTTCCAGTGACAGGCATCGATTTGAAAATGTATTGAAATTTTAGAAATTACGTAAGTTTTACATTATTGTTATGCGTTTTAGTATCGATTGGTGTAGTTACAATGTACGTCGCATTGTTAATTGTTTATATTATTAAAAGAAATGTGTAACTAATTTATCCAAATGTCGCGTATGAATTGTATTCAGCATTCTGGGCTTTGAAAGTAAACTAACAGCTTGTATAATATTATTTTTATACAAATTGAAGTATATATTAATGGAGATGCGCTGTGTCTAATCCGATTCGATAAACGCTGTCGAGTAAATTCTTCCAAATATTGTAAAGCCTCTGAATAATTCAAATTATATTTATATTAACTGTTCAAGTGTTTGTTTTATTTTTACCATCCCAATGGTTAGTTGATGATTGATTATATCTATTGGCTTTAATAATACTTACTAGTGTTATAGTACTAGTAGACTATAGTGACAGTGTTAGAAAACTTTACACAATCAAACCTATAGCCTGTTAGAAACATCTGGAAAATATTGTCAATTTTCCACGTGTTGTGGTTCCAGAACTGCAGTCATCAGTTCTGCGTTTGAAGTTCTTGTTTCCAACACTTATGCTATATATTTAAATGTATATGAAATCCATATATACATTCGGCTATTGCTTTCAAAACTAAAGATAGGCCTTTCAGTACATTTGATGTTGCAAAAATATGACCGGGAAAATCGTGCTAAAATAGATGTAACACTACGAGCTTTCCGCCTGTCCACATATTTATGTCAATGCATTCGTCTGCGTATCTTTTAATTGTCTAATGATAATTTTCTTTTATTTCTACATATAAAACATTGTATTATATACATTGTTATAATCAAAATAATTGATAAGCTATCAATAAAATGCCAGCGCTTGCCAACAAGCATCCGTGATATATCTTAATATATAGTATTTCGCAATAGACAAATTCATTATCTCAAATATATAAATAATTGCTTCAAAGTCCATTGTTATTGTAAGTGATAACGTTGTCTTAAAGATTATTAATTACCTATCTGATAATTTTATTTGGATAATAAATTGAGGATCAAGGTTAAGCGCGATTGAATCTCTTTATCTCTAAATATATTTCGAGAAAATATATTTTCGTGAGTAGGGGGAAATTTTTTAAAAACGTTACAGGACATACTAGACAGGAAGGAAAGTCTACAATTAAAAATCTAATAAAAAGGTTTAAAATTTTCACAAAAATCACATTACGTGTGGGTATTATAACTTAGCGAATTACTTGACCTTTTAGTAGTACGCCACTGCCCATACCAATGAACTTCACCTTAGGTTATTCCCGTGCATTTCGTAGTTGAAGGCCTACTGCATATAAGGATCGTACTTTACCACATGTTATCATTTATATTATAATAAATAAATTCATCAAAAATCCCGTGTCTGTTGGTAATGCATATTTTTGTCAGTTAAATCGCAAATGCAGAATTTCCTCGCATAATGCAAAAGAAACTGGTTTCATTTTGCAACTAGGGAATCGATTCTATTGTGTGTGATGTTTTGATTTAATTGTAATATGTTTTTTACTGGTGGTAGGTCCCTCATATTATGTCAGAGGTCGCCTGGTTAGGTGCCACCCAAACAGCAATGTAAATGTACTGTTGTGTTTCGTATTGAAGGACATACTAGTTAGAGTAACTACTGGACATTAAGATTTAACATCTTATGTCCCAGGTTGGCAAGCGTAGTGGAATGCCAAGCATTGCTTTGTGATTAAAGGTGTTGTTTGGCTTTGCTACTTATCATGAGCGATCGTTTCGCTTACCATCAGGTGAACGGCATGCTCGTCTAGCCATTCACAGCAATAAAAATAAAAAACATACTTATTACTTATTTACTTATCGAGTGAGTAGGCGCGATATATATTTTTTAATATGTTAGTTGCATCTATCCTTGGCCTCATGTTACATGCAATCATATTATTATGTTGTCTCCACAATTTTCAATTTCATTTTCTGTTTAAATAACTTGACACTGGCAGAATTGCGGGGTGGTAATAACGCAAAGGCCAAAAATAAGAACTGAACTGAACTGAACTGAATTATTATGTTGAAATCAGTAGGTATTTTCACTAGAACACCCTTTCCTCCAAAGACAGGCTATTGTCATGAAAACACGCTTTGTAATCATTGGTAAAACTAAAATATGTTATTAATGAATACTACGCAGTAAAGTACTTGAATGCAATATCTACCGTATAAGTTATCTTCCAATCACGTCTTCTCGAGCACATTTACAATGATATGGAGTTAAATACATCTTGACATGTTGTAAAGCGATAAAGACTGCGATCTTTCAATAATATTGTATTTTTCGAGGTTTTTGTTCCAACTTCCAGTTACACTTCCAAGTCAGTCGCTGTGACGCACTGCCAGTGAGCAGTCCACTGCGTCTGCGCACCTAAAATAAAGCAGGATTTTTTCCAAAAAGTGTAATTCAGTTTTGTGACAGTTTTTAGTTTTTTTTTTTATAATGGCGAAAGTGCTACTGAGTAAGGAACTGCCTGACATAGAGGTTAGTTTTGCGTAACTATTGTAATTATTCTGTTTACATTTAAGGTAAATACATAAGTGATAAGTCAATGGTGATAAGATTGTAGTTGCCAGGGAATGTTGGTTATAAATCGTAAAGAATTATGACAATAACATTATTTGCTTAACATTATATTTCTTCATTCACTACACGCGTTCATTACTCAAGGCCATAATCATAATTTGTTTCATATTCTCGTACATTGCTGGCTTACAAATAGACGAACATATTATCATTGTTTCGCCACTGTCAATGTATGCTTTTGTTTGCAATATTGGTATGTAGAAATCTGAGTGAAGAAAGTACCTGTAATGGATTGATTTAGCCTTGTTAAGCGATCTATCTTATCAAAACATAGGGTATGAAATACGTTATCAGTTTAAAAAGATTATATTATCGTTATAGATTTATTATAAATAGGTTAAAAGTTTATATTGTTATTGGTACCTACCTAACGTAGTTACTTGTCTCTAACTTGTATTTTCGTGTCTTGGTAAGACAAGTCTCTATATCTTTATATCAGAAAATAATCAAGAGTTTATTATTTCGGCTTTAAAATTTCGTACCCCTTGCCTTACCACCCCTTACTCTAAAAGTGCGTCGTGGCCTGTTGGTAAAACGGACCAGATGCGGCTGCCAACATGTTCACGGTGGCCGCGGGTTCAAATTCCAGGGCAAACCTCTGACTTTTAGGAGTCATGTGTGTATTAATAGTCAATCACCACGCACTAAAACGGCGAAGGAAAACATCGTGAGGAAACCTGCATACTATAACGATGTATAAGAATTTCTATGGTAGATATGTAAGTCCGCCAACCCGCACTAGGCCAGAATGGTGGACTATATGGCTTAATCACTCAATCGTACTCTCGATTGTAGAGTAAGCCCGTGCCCTGTAGTGGGACGTATATGGGCTGATACGATACGATACGATACCCCTTGCCTGACTACCGTAGTAGCGTAATCAAACTGTAAAGAACTTATTGGTGCGGCAGCTAATAAGCTAATTTTTTGCATCTTATACTGTAAGATTGGGTCCAGCATTATTAAATATTTATGCGTTCAAATCGAATTCAATATGTGGAATTTATTTTTTAAACCCAACCATGAAACAAAACCGAATAAAGTGTGGCGAATTGTATATAAAAGAAAAAACATGCCTACATTATTTAATCTCATTATTAAAACACGATTGTGCTAAATCAAGGCTTAATGTCCAAGTTTCCCTATGTAAATGGGACAAAAAATAAAACCACGTATCTCTCTGATATTACTATACTAGTAAAATAGTATTAATTACAATCCACTCACTTAAATTATACACTACACTGCTCATTACTGTTGAAGGTTAATGAATACCTACTACATTAACAAAGGGAAATATTTTCACACTATTTGTTCGAATTCGGCGCCATCAGGATTAATATTTTTGGATGTACCTACCCGCTAAACCTATCTTTGTACTTATGCAGTTATGGCTATATAGAATATTACCTTTACTCACAATAATTAGATTCGACAGTTTGACTATTCGTATTTGATTCAAAATTTACCAATATCTACGTAAATATAATGAGATAAGAGTATATTTCATTTTGAAAATTCTTCACCCTCATGTAGTAGGTACTATCTAGTATTAGACGGTCCACAGTTCCGCATTAAAGGGGACTGTCCTGGAATGAAGTGATTAAAATTAAAATATATTGTCTTGGACTAAAATTATAAGCAAAGTTATCGAGTAATTCGGTATTTGCGCCCTATTAGCTACACATACATATTTCTGATTTAATCATATGTTCAAATAAATAAATTTCCGCCTTTCGTAGCTTCATATGTGCGATTTTATGCTCTTCAGCCAAAACAGCCCTGCGGGAATTATCCCGCACTGAGTGTACATCAATTTGGCTATCATAACCAAGTAATACCTCAAGTTCAAAAGTGCGACGATTCATTTTGATTAAATGTATTTAAAATAATATAACGAAAATAATTATTGGCCTAACCTCCAACCTGCGACCCCGGTCTCGACAATCTGCTTCTAACAAGCTTTTGCTCGTATTTACTAGCTGTAAAGTATTGCATATTGAGCACTTCTGAAGTTGATTAATTTGATTGAACAAATTGTTATTCAGCGTATTACATTGTTTATGTAACATCTGCAGATAGTTTATAATATTTTAAGTATGTACTGTCTTCATTAAACCATCGGCGCAAGTGAACTAATTACATCATAATTAGTTCACTTGTAAACAACAACTATTTGCTGTGACATAATGACAAGTTTGGTATGATGTAAGATATAAAAGTAAATAACTGTTATGCTTAATCTAGATAGCGATTACGAAAACTACTAAGTATTATTTTTGCGCACAACTCTTAGTTCTGGGTTAAAGTTCATCTTAATAATAAACTACATCGCATTAATTGTTGCGATAAGTTTATTTGCAAGGTTCCTAATTGAACTCATTGACGCTTTATGTGACGCAGTGGATGAAAAGCTGATTATGAAACTATACGCCACGGTTTCGTATTGGCCGTGACGCGGACGCAACAAATGTTTGTAGACCCACGGTTACTTAATTCGAGTCTGGTTATTCTGGGAAATACAAAGTCGTTTAAAGTTTTTGATACCTACTCATTACATAAGACTTGATTGTTATATCAAGAATATCAGTTTTACATTACCATATTAAAATTAATATCTATACTAATATACAAAGCTGAAGAATTTGTTTGTTTGTTACCTCTAATCTCAGGAACTACCGGTTTGAATTGAAAAAATATTTGTTGTTGGATTTATTTTTCAAGGAATGCTATAGGCATATATAAACCTATAGGAGGGAAGCAGCAGTGAAAAATCTAGGAAATACGAGGAAATTTTATTCGTTTTCATGGTTCGAAATCAATATTTGAGGGATCCTTTGCCTTCTTTTTTTTGCATTCCAAATTGATATTCGGAATTAAACATTTTGGCCGCCGTTTTGAAAAATGTATCCGGGCGGAGCCAAGCCGGACCGCTAGTAAAATATAAAACTGAAAGAAATATTATGAACAAGCAAGAGAATAGATTTACATAAACGCATACAATGCATTTTAATAAGTTACATTTGCATTTTTGCATAAACCATTACATAGATGAATAATGTATATAATGTTACTGGTGGTAGGTCTCTCATATGTGAGAGGCCATCTGGGTGGGTACCACCGCAGTGTCTATTTCTCCCGTCAAACAGCAGTGTAAACGCACTGTTGTGTTTCGGGTTGAAGGGCATTGTAGCCAGAGTAACTACTGGACATATTGAGACTTAACATCTTATGTCTCAGGATGGCGAGCGCAGTGGAATGCCAAGCATTGCTTTGTAATTCAAGGTATTGTTTGGTTTTGCTACTGTTCATGAGCGGTCGTATCGCTTACCATCAGGCGAACGGCATGCTCGTCTCGCCATTCAAGGCAATAAAAAAAAAAAAAAAAATGTAGAAACAAAAATAGTCAATAAAATAAACATAGGTACTGAGTGTAATCTAACACACAAAGAATGAAGTAGGTACTCATTTATAAGGTTTACAAAGTAGCTGCTAATAAGCTACAACAATGCAATATCACCGATTAATATTAATGAATTAACCTGTTTTGTGAATCTAGTATAGTGAGGAGGTAAACTATGAGGCATTATAATTAAGTATAGTGTTTACTTTCAGAATCTACTCAGGTTGAATCCTACTGTCAAACCCTATTCCAATTTGGTACCATCAGTTGAAACCAAGAAGAACAAGCAGCATTGGAAGAGGAACCCGGATAGAAAATGCACTGTGAGTGATATATTATTTATATTTTGGTAGATATTGTATTTTTGTTTTACGATTTAGCAGTACATTTCGTAACTGGGCATGAATGTATCAATGTATTTGTATTTTTACAGGAGTGTCCAACATTAACAAAGAACTTCGATGACATAAAGCATACGACTCTATCAGAACGGGGAGCATTGAAGGAGGCTGCCAGATGTCTTAAATGCGCTGATGCACCTTGTCAGAAATCCTGTCCCACGCAAATAGACGTCAAGAGCTTCATCACTAGTATTGCTAATAAGGTACGTAATTTAGATAATTAGGACAACCTAGTAATTATTATAGTATATAGTGAGTTTAATTATTAATGATGGACTAAGTAAGGTTACAGCATGTAGATGCTAGATCAGCTGATAGATATAAAAACACTTAAGCAAAGTTATGACTTCTGACTAGGTGTGATCGAAGATAAATAAATTCTCATTCAAAGAATAGAACCCGATAATAAACAAATGGTACTTTTAGCTAAGTCAAACTAGATCACTCAGATAAAAGCCAATTGGACCCATTACTACTCATCCAGTATAACCAGTTCATTCATACAGTACATTGTTCTAACTCCTCCACTAAACTACACCTTCCCAGAACTACTATGGAGCAGCCAAAACAATTCTCCCGGACAAGACCTTAGATATCAGTACTAGCTACTCCTGGAACAACCTGTCGTCAATATTCCCCAGAACTATTACGCAGCAGCGAAAGCAATTCTCTCTGTCAACCCTTTAAGCCCCAGTACTAGCCACTACTACACTAAACTGTCGTCAATATTCCCCAGAACTACTATGGAGCAGCCAAGGCGATTCTCTCCGACAATCCCTTGGGCCTTACTTGTGGTATGGTCTGCCCCACCAGTGACTTGTGCGTCGGCGGCTGCAATCTTCACGCCACAGAGGAAGGAGCTATCAACATCGGCGGGTTGCAACACTTCGCTGTTGATGTAAGTTACGATAGGTTGACTTTAACTTTGTTCGTTTGGGTTTATATATTTGATCATGGTAATACACATGAGTTTTAAATAGGGGTTTTCTTTGTGAATTTAGGGCTTCCTGTCTCAATTTTGCACCAGTAATATGCAAGGTCAAGTGCGTGGTGGCTAGTGGCTAAACAGACCAGACGCGGCAGCCAACAAGTTCACGGTGGTTGCGGGTTCGAATCCCAGAGCACACCTCTGACTTTTAGGAGTCATGTGTGTATTGATAGTCAAATCACCACGCACTATAACGGTAAAGAAAAACATTTTGAGGAAACCTACATACCATAGCGATTTATAAGAATTTCTATGATATGTACAGTTCGCCAACATGCATTAGGCCAGAGAGGTGGACTATATGGTCTAACCACTCACAATGGTACTCTCGATTGTAGAGGAGGCCCGTGCTCTGCAGTGGGACGTATATGGGCTGATACAGATACAGATGCAAGGTCAACTATTCGTCGATCTGCCATGTCGTGATGCTCGTCATAAATATCAATGTACTTTTGTAAGCTATTGAATAGCTAATTAATGACTACCAAGTTTTAATAATCAGGTAATAGGTATGACCTCTTAGTGTAAATAAGGTTTTCAAATATATAATTGGGATAAAACAGCATATCGCTCTAGCAAGCGACTGCTCAAAATTAATAGAGAAGGTAGAAATTTAACGAAAAATGTCTTGACTTTGCAGGTATTCATGAAGATGGGTATTCCCCAAACCTTAGATCCCAATGCTAAGCCTCTTCCTAAGGGAGGCAATCAGAAAATAGCTCTAATTGGCGGTGGACCGGCCAGCATCAGTTGCGCTTGCTTCTTAGCCAGGCTCGGATATAAAAACATCACTGTTTATGAAAAAGAAAAATACTTTGGTGGATTGAGGTAAAATATACGAATAAAGAATTTAGCTTTAGTTTAAGCTTTTAGTTGCATTGGCTGTGAATATTCTATGTAGGTACCTGGTCCTATCTACAGTTTTAATTATTGTGCTGCCCACTGCAAACGCATTAACGTAAAGCAACCCTGCATCCATCAATGTACTGTGTATTATATGTTATAACAAATTAGATGCAGGAATTACAGAACCTATGTGCGGATTAACGTTGTAATTAATTCCAGCTCATCAGAAATCCCGCAGTATCGCTTGCCGTACGATGTAGTGCAGTTTGAAATAGACCTCGTCAAGAACTTGGGAGTTAAGTTCGTTAACGGGAGGAAGTTGTCTTCTCAGGATATCACTGTCGAGGTATGTTTTCTAATAAGTTCGTTTGTTGAAATAACAAATGTGTAAATTGGTATTTAGATTTTAAAAATAATTTTGATTAGATCCTCTTAGGGATTTTGGACGCGAGTCACAACTATATGGATTACGGTTATTTCTTCTTTCAGAGTCTACTGAATGATGGACATTCGGCTGTATTCCTTGGTATTGGTCTCCCTGAGCCAAAACTTGCTCCAATCTTCAAAGGGTTGACTCAAGAAATGGGATTTTATACCAGTAAAGACTTTTTGCCTCTTGTGTCTAAGGGCAGCAAGAGAGGTTTGTAGTTTATAAATAGAAATTATTTCAGGATTCACATTTTTTGTAAAAAAAAATAGAGCGTGATTAATAACAACGTAGATTGATTTTCATGGCTACTTACATGCCTATACATTCAATGTACAACAATCAAAAATCTTCGACAGTATTTTCTATTCTACTGTCTCCTCAGCTAGTGCTAAAGTCCGCATGACAGCGAAATCTTCACCCTTTGCCCTGTCTTTATCATTCACTGAAATCTTTGGATTTCGCATCTTCCATGACATTAGCTTTCATATCTTCCGTAACATTAACTAAAGGGTAGGTAATCAATAAATTGTGATATTCGATAATGTATTGTATAATCAATACTATTTCGATCAACTATTTGTGAATTTAATTATGTATCATATATTGTGTCCATATTAATTACAAATAATTCGTCTATCTATTATTATTTTATTGGAGCTTGTGTCCATTGTTTCTAGACTGCCCTCTCTTCTTTTCCTTTTCTCATATTCATCCAAAAGTTGTCTGTAGGAAATCGCCTAGAGCGATAAGACCGCCATCTGTACTTTTTGTTCATTTGTAAAAGTGTTTATACTCTTTATGTGCAGTTAAGAATAAATAAATAAATACATTTTGTACTACGGTACGCTCACAAAGCTGAGGTCTCGGGTTCGAATCCCGGGTTGGGCGATTGGGCGAAGTGCTAATGGATTTTTCTATTCATTATCAGCCCAGAGTCAGGAATTTGTGCCCGATATGGCGATAGGCTCGCCACCTATCCCATCGTGGGAAAAAGGCGTGAGTTTATGTATGTATGTAATTTGATTGTAGGCATGTGTGGTTGCAAGTCATCTCTGCCTGAGCTACATGGCAATGTGATAGTGCTGGGCGCGGGGGACACTGCGTTCGACTGCGCCACGTCGGCGCTGCGGTGCGGCGCGAGGAGGGTCTACGTGGTCTTCAGGAAGGGATTCAGCAACATCAGGGCGGTGCCTGAAGAGGTGAATGGCATATTTTGTATTGTCAGCTTACAATCCCAGCCTATACGCAAATTCTACGTATTTGTTTCTAGAAAAATACCTAAAAATATACCAATGAATGATGTGGTTGTATATGGGTAAACTAACTAGACTCGGTTGCCAACATGTTTACAGTGGTCGCGGGTTCAAATCTCAGAGTAAACTTATGACTTTTCCAAGTCATGTGTTTATCGCTAGTATACTATAATTTCAATGGTATGTTAAGTCAGCCAACACGCATTAGGCCTGCGTGGTGGACGTCATTGCTTAATTTCTCTCAATCGTACTTTTAGGTTATAGAGGAGATACGTGCCTTGTAGCGGGACGTGTATGGAGCATGGGCTGATACAGTACATGCCTTTCCAACGTATTCCTGTCTCTCTTCAGTGACAAGAAGCCCACTGCTAAACATATGCCTCCTCAAGTATTTCCATTACGGCTTGCATCCAGTGACTGTGACCTTAATTCTAAAAATCACCTTACAACCTTTCCAATCCAGTCATAATATAAAATTCTTATTTATATTATTATTTGCAGGTTGACTTGGCTAAAGAAGAAAAATGCGAATTCATTCCGTTCATGTCACCGCAGGAAGTAATTGTTAAAGGCGGCAAGGTGAGAATGTAATCTACGATATACTCGTATATTATCTACCTATGTGTCATTCCGATATTATTCGATATTTCTTTCGTTTGCAAGTACATTATATTAACCATAATAGTTCATATTATGATACCATTTTTGAACTTACATAATTCTAAAGTAAAATCAATGTTGACAGATCATAGCACTAAAGATGTGTCGCACTGAACAACTGGACGACGGTGAATGGATCGAAGATCTTGAACAAACAATGAAATTGAAAGCCAATTTCATCATCTCTGCTTTTGGATCTGGTCTTTATGAAACTGACGGTATGTTAAATTCATAATTTTTATATGTGTCTTTAACACAAACCGTATCTTCTTTGATCACACCCCTAATAAATTATAAAAATAAATTTTCAAGCTATTTATGATTGGTTTCTAAACTTTGAATTGCAAATAAAGTGCATTTTTAATCCTCAAGCCAGTTGTATATGATTAAGCCCAAATTATAATTACGAAACACAAAAATCTCGAAAAATTCCATTATATAATAGTCCTTCGAGCCGGATAACATAATAGCATTTTGTAATAATTGTTCTCATTTGTAGTAAAAGAAGCCATGTCTGGAGTAAAGCTGAACAGATGGGGTTTGCCTGAAGTGAACGAGAAGACGATGCAAAGCGTCAGTAACCCGGCAGTGTTTATCGGAGGAGATTTGGCCGGCGTGGCGGAGACTACAGTTGAATCTGTAAATGACGGTAAAACGGCTGCGTGGTACATGCATGCGTATTTACAGGTTAGTGACTTTAATTTATTTTTGTATAGTTTACTGTTACAGTTAAAAAAATACTTTGCTTGAAAAATACAACTGAACTTATTGTTGTTGGAATCTAATTTTGGATAAGTTTCATTGATTTTTCATCCTTTGAACACTGGCTTCTCATAAGTTTTCTTATTGATTAAGTTTTGTTAAATTAGTGTTACACGTTGCTGGTGACATGTCTCTCATATGTGACAGGCACCTGAGTGGGTACCATTGCACCGTTTTCTTCCTCTGCCAAACATAAGTGTAAATGCACTGTTGTATTTCGATTTGAAAGATATTGTAGCCAGAGTAACTACTGGACATATTGAGAATCATCATGTCTCAGGATGGCGAGCGCAGTGGAATCCCAAGCATTACTTTGTAATTCATGATGTTGTGTGGTTTTGCTACAGTCCCTGCTCATGAACTGTATACAACGACCGCTACGAATGATACGACCGCTCAGACGTATCGTTTACTGTCAGCCAAATGGCATACTCATAGCGTCATTAATTGCTATAAAAAAACATGTAGGAAAACAATGAAATCTTATATGGATAAGAAATTCATATCTGAAAAATGAAAATACATCACATACCTATATTTTTTTAAGATGTCCTATATGATTATTTTATTTTCAGGGTCTCCCATTTGACGGACCAGTCGAACTACCCAAGTTCCACTGCCCAATAGACGATGTTGATATCTCAGTGGAAGTGTGTGGCATTAAATTTGAGAATCCATTTGGATTAGCCAGTGCCCCGCCTACCACCAGCTCTGCTATGATACGAAGAGCCTTCGAACAAGGCTGGGGATTTGCTGTTACTAAGACATTCGGATTGGATAAGGTGAGAAGCTGTTTTATACAAAACTGATTAACGTGAAAGAATTTTGAAGAATTCAGATCAATCGATAATAAATTATCGTTTATCATTATTAGGATTTGAAGTTCAATTAGTGATAGTATCTGTTTATAAAATTGCTGTTTTGAATATATTGATAGTGAATATACTTGTAAAATTTGACCAGCTCAAAAATGAATACTTCTATGCCGTGAGCATTTTGATTTAAGGATCCCAATATATTTGATTTATATTTAGTTCAATAGTGACGAGATCGATATTTGTTGTAAGTATTTAGGTTTTGTTTAGAACCATTGTGCTAGGTTCTAATTTTAATTAATTTCCTTTACAGGATCTAGTTACCAATGTATCACCTCGTATCGTACGTGGGGTGACGTCAGGCGAGAATTATGGCCCAGGACAAGGTTCATTCCTCAATATCGAACTGATTTCGGAGAAATGCGAAGCTTACTGGTGCCAGAGCATCACTGAACTTAAAAGAGACTTCCCTAATAAAGTGAGTATTGCTGTGAAGTAACCATGAAATAATTAACTCCTAAATAATAAATAATTGACAGCCCCCGTGGTGCAGTTGGTTAGACGCCGGCTATGAAACGTGAGGCCCTGGGTTCGATCCACGCACCGAGACAAATATTTGTGTGATCTACAGGTATTTGTATCGGGTCTGGGTGTTTGTGAGACCGAAAAGTCTCTCGTACTTTCTGATACCCACGACAAAAGAGTCGATCATAATGTGGGGTCACAACTATGTACTATGTAGTTATCTATAAATTAAATTGAATCATGAAGTTATAATACACTTACCAACAGTCAATCACCACGCACTATAACTGAACGAAAACATCGTGAGTAAATCTGCATAACGTGGCAATTTGTTAAAAAATATATAGCAGTCCGCCAACCCGCACTAGGCCAGCGTGGTGGACTATAATATGGCTTAACCCCTCCCAATTGTATTCAAGGTGTTAGAAGGCTCATATCCTGCAGTGGGACGTATATGGATTGATACATATAAAGTTATAAAGTTCAATTCTTATAAAACAAATCTACTTAGTCTGCGTTTATCACTTCAAAAGATATAATTTTGAAAATTAATTATGTCTGATGTCATGCTTCCTTAAAACCATATTTTACCATGTCGATAACAATAATGTTGCTACGTCATTAACTAATTCCCGAATAGAGCAGATATACGAGGAAGATACCTAAATTAAGACATATCATGTTTCTAGGTAGTAATAGCGTCAATAATGTGCTCGTATAACGAGGAGGACTGGACGCAACTGGCACAGAGGGCGGAGGCGGCCGGGTCAGACGCCCTGGAACTCAACCTGTCTTGTCCTCACGGCATGGGAGAGTCCGGGATGGGACTCGCTTGTGGACAGGTAATGTAGACAACAGTTGCCTCGCAAATACTTTAAAATTTTCTAATGAGTAAAATATTTTTGTCTCTACCTCTATACTATACGTATAACGCAAATAATTATTCCAAAGACTGCGAAGTACAGTCAAAATATTCACCACGATCATGAATGACAAGTCGATTATGAGGTCAATATGACAAAATAACTACTGCTAGTATACATATATTTTGTTCTAGCCTCTAGCGCTTTTACAATTTTTTTATAGTTGGATATGAGAACATAATACATTTTGATTTTGTAATTTTACTCACCATTTACAATAAATGCTTACACCATTGTAACACATTTATGTAAGTCGACTAAAAGTAAACACAAGATTTATATTACCACTTCTTAGGACCCCGTGTTAGTAAAAGGTATATCACAATGGGTGCGCAAAGCAGTCAAGATTCCTTTCTTCGTGAAGTTAACTCCAAATATCACGGACATCGTCACCATTGCCGTAGCAGCTTATGAAGGTAACCATATTTCTGTTTACTTTTTGAGGAGGTTTTTGACTGGTCTCACCACAGTCTCTATTCTCTAACTTGATATCCTTCGCAGTTGGTTAGACGCTGGCTATGAAACTACAGGCCGCGGGTTCGATTATCGATTCTCGTACCGAGTTAAATGTATGTGAAGCCCACACATATTTGTCTCCGATCTGGGTGTTTGCGAGTCCGAAAAGTCTCTGTTAGTTTCTGATACCCACGACACAAGACTTAATTGCTATTAATGTGTAGTCAGGACTATGTATGTGACTGTTGGGTGTATTTATTTATTAACAATTTACATTTTTTGTGTAGGCATTTTATCTTGGATGATTTTTTCCTAAATACAGTCGACACTCGATAGACGTTGAAGGGATCTCTCCAATACTTCAAATTGCTTAGAGTTTGAAATATTGAGAGAATTGTATTATGCGTTTGTATGGTTTAAGTCCATGATCGTTCATGAGTGACAAGTTTCAACATTATTTCGAATTACCGCATATTTTTGATAAGCTGTAACTAACTGTACTAAAACGGATAACCCATTAAATTGTTGATTTATTGAGAGTTTTGCTAGAGATTCAACAGTTAGTTTGAAGTATAGCGAGGATCGAGTTATCGAAGGTTTGCATTATCAAGAGTCGACTACATATTTATTTTTACTTTCTAGGTGGTGCTAGTGGAGTGTCTGCTATAAATACCGTGTCTGGTTTAATGAGTGTTAGGCCCAACGCCACTCCTTGGCCTGCAGTTGGTAAGTTATTGGGAATACTAATTTTCTAAGTGATATTACGAGTAATACTTTAGTTATCGACTGCTTGGATGGCGTAGTTGTACTACGGTACGGTTAGAAAGATGAGGTCTCGGGTTCGAATCCCGGATTGAGCAAACCGATATTGGGTTTTTCTGTACATTGTCAGCTGGAGTCAGGAATTTGACCCCGATATTGCAATTGGCTCGTCCCCTATCCCTCGTGGTACACAACACGTAACGTGGGTGGAAGCACCTCTGCCTACCCCTTCTAGGAAGAAGTCGTGAGTTTATGTATGTATGACTGTACTTTAGTTATCACCTAGCCATGTAACGGTTTAGTCCATAGACGTCGTCATCGATGGCATGTACCATTTATTTTTGTCTCTGTTACTCTTACTCAATCACACTATCTTCTCTATCACTTCACTGGATTCTGGTGGTCTTGCTTGGTAGAAACCCACATATTTGTTCGAGATGTGATTAAATGTTTTTGTATTCAGGTCGTGAAAAGCACACGACATATGGCGGTGTGTCTGGTAACGCTACTCGTCCGATGGGTCTCAGGGCTGTTTCAGCTATTGGGAATAAGTTGCCAGGCTTCCCAATATTGGGCATCGGTGGGATTGACTCCGCTGATTCTGCTTTGCAGTTTATCATGTGTGGAGCGCCTGTTGTGCAGGTAGGTACAGTAAAAAAGTGTATTGTTATATAGAATAATACCCCGTGATTGATATATTAACAGCTATACGTTATATAGTGCTAATTTAATTATCGTAAATCGTAATTTGATATTTTACAGATATGTTTTTAAATTAGGTTCTTCATAAATGTAAATTCCCGATAAAATATTTTGTACCAAGAAGCTACCTATCATAACTTTTATCAGTATACTGAATAGATTCGCCGAATTGTGTTTTAACATATGCACCGAATGGAATACATTCTACTCGTATATTAAAACTTACAGATATGCAGTGCCATACAAAATCAAGACTTCACTGTAGTAGAAGATTACATTACTGGTCTGAAGGCGCTGTTGTATCTACGTTCCATCGGCCTGGATGGTTGGATGGGCCAGTCCCCTCCTTCAATCAAGCATCAGAAGGGAAAACCAGTGCAAACGCTGTATGATGAGGATGGAAAGGTAATTTGTAGTGACCACATTGCTCAAGTGGCAGAGTAAGCTATTAGACATGTAGAAAAGTCACTGATTATAAAATCTCATTTGAGTTGTTTGAGATTGGAATTACAGCCCAGATTGGCAATAGCGTCATACATATTTATGATCGTATTGCCAATCTGGGCTGTATTTCCAATCCTGCGAACTATGAGCTAAACTGGTAGCCAATTTCAAGGCACACCCAAAATAGATGCCTGTAAAAGCTGAATCATATAAATATTTTGGTTTGGTGTGCAAATCAAACCGACCGAATTTTCATTCGCTTCACCATATTGGAGTCTGTATTTTACATTTTTTCTGTCTCAATACACAGGTGCTAGCCCACTTCGGGCCATACAACAAGAAACGGGAGCAACTACTACACGAAAAAAGGCTAAAATCAGACTTATTAGAGGACAATAAAGTTCAAACTTATTTGACTAACGGCACGACCAACGGTTACTCAGCTGTTCCTTCAATTCAAGATGTCCTCGGTGAAGCATTGCCACGAGTAGGAACTTATAAGCATCTGGATAACACCAAACAAGTGGTAGCTTTGATAGACGATGTAAGTATCTTAATTCTTAGGTAATTATAATGCGCACCTTTAGAATTAAAGAAACATAACTGAAAAATCTTATATTTTGGGAAACATTCCTTAAATATTTGTAACATAAGAGTTTTTGTTCTTATGGAAGATACATCGAGAAGATCGAAGTATACATCTTTCTGTCTTTCACGCGTCGATAGGTCCTTCTTTAAGGGTCGATGGAGATAGTCATTTTGAGCCAATATATTATAAAAACAAATTATTTTTTTGATTAGGTTACTTTTATTCTAAAGGTGGGATATAATATTGCCGTAAGAATTGTAAAAGTTTCATTACAATGTGTAAACTTTTCAGGATATGTGCATCAATTGTGGTAAATGCTACATGGCATGCGCCGATTCCGGATATCAGGCTATCGAGTAAGTTTAGTTATATCAGCTGAAATTCATCTTGTATCACATTCTGAAGACTCACGGCCTTATTCAAAGACAGTTTTAAAATCTATTTTAGTTATCGAATGTTTCGTCTACTAAGCTCAAACTGAATTCAAAAAAGTAGTTCGAAAGGGACAAAATGTTCGATAAATAAAATAGATTTTAAAACTGTGTATGGATAAGACCGTTAGTAATTAATATTTTTTCTTAAGTTATTAGAAATAAAATCACTCTTGATTTTAAGAGAATATCTTACTCAGTATAATAAATTAATGTTATCCGAATTGGTCCAACAGTTGTTATCAGAAAAGACAAATTAATCGAATTCACGATCTCTACAACATATAATTCACAGTCTGTCATCATTTAATTTGTATATTATGTTCCAGTTTTGATGAAAAGACGCATTTACCGCGTGTTACCGACGATTGCACTGGTTGTACATTGTGCTTGTCTGTCTGCCCTATTATCGACTGTATTTCGTAAGTATACATTTGCTTTAAACATTGATGGTAGTTTTAGGTAATCAAATATCATCCATAGTCATTACTCTTATGTACTGTATTTGTAAGGGATCATTTCTCTTTGTTTACCGTCAAGTCTTATTTTAACGCAATAAATTGATTTGACCCCTTGTGTTGGTAAGCTTTAACTTGTATATTTATGGCCAAAGAATGCACCTACTGTCGACTAGCTTATGGCCCCTGACTTCATTTGTGGGTCAGTATGATAAAATCTTAAAGTAGGTATTATCTACGGAATCCAAAATAATTATTTTTTTCCTTCCCGATTCTTTAGTACGTTGGTCTTACGTTTAAATAGTTAATATTGTATGTGTTAATAACAATCTATTGTTTGCAGAATGGTCCCCAAGAAGATTCCTCATGTAATCAAGAGAGGTCTACATTACGAAGTCCACGCTGTCTCGCCTCTAGACGATGTGTGCAAATAACTAACAAAATTTGTAAAAAAAGAGTATATTGCATATAATACAAAAATATATTAATTTTCATTTATAACTTTGTTGTATATTTCTTTAGCTCTTGACATTGCCTCTTTCCAGGAAAAAACCCAGGGGTTTTCAGGATTTACCCCCAAAGTTAACGCTGAAATAGGCTTGGGACAATTATAATGCGCCTTGCTTACTATATTAATATTAGTTTCATTAAATCTATTATGAAGCTTTGTGCAAATGAAACACTCAAACTTTTTAACTATCTGCATACTGTCCAACTGATAAGGCCGCATTTTGTACTCCATAATCAGTCGCTGGTTCGAAATTATTTGTTTGGTTTTATGCTCTAAATATTCCTCGTATAACTTATCATCTTTCAGCAGTTCGTGTAAATGCTTCGCCAAGATTTCAGGAGTCGGAAAGTCGTCAAGTAGTATTGCAGTTTTATCATTAGGTAACCAGTCCCGTATAGACGGAGATCCGAAGTATATAGGTACTGTACCAACTTTGATAGTCCGCCAAAACTTTTCCGTGACGTAATCCTCACAAACTCCATTTTCAAAAGCCACGACGAACTTATACCTCGCAGTGAACTTCAAAAATTCATGCTCATTTAAATTGTTTAAATAATCTTCAGTGAATTTCTTTGGTAATTCTTTATTTTTAAGGCAAGAACCATAGGAATCGATTTTTATATATTTCATCAATTCTTTAACATAGGCATCTCTTTCCGTGGATGTTTCACAGTCACTTTGCAAATACATTACAGGTGCTAATTCTTCTAACAGTTTGTTCTTCTCTAAAGTTTCTACAAAATATTTCTTACTTGTTATATCTTCAAATGAATCTAAATATTGTAGTGGAAAAGACACATCACTATGTCTGCTAAATGTTGATGAATAATTAAATAACTTTAATATATCTTCACTCATCAATTCTTCAACATTTCTCGGTGACTCCTCATGGTATAATCCCCATACAATATCTTTGGGTTGTCTTGGTAAAGGAAGATCATTGAAATGAATGCTACTTGCATAAAATAAATAAGCATCTATATTGTATTTTTTGCTTAGGTTTCTATTGCTGTATACATCACATTTTAGGTCACCGGAGCAATGTCTAGTTTCAGAAGTCCCAGGGAAGTTCATTGTCCACCACAGTATCACAGGATTTTTTGACGATATTTGTACAACATCACTACTAGTGAAATGATTCCAGTATATAAAAAATATGAATAGAATTAAACAAAACCACGCACACTCTCTTAAAGTCACATGGCACAATCTTTTCATTGCTCTTATTAATAATTTTACGATGTAAAACATTATAACCATAATATAATTTTTACATATATCACAGAATGTAGCACACATGCCACTGATTTGTGTTTGAACAGAAACAGGATAGGGAAAATGTACTGTTATATTAACAAATTTCCTGTAACATTCATGTGTTATCAAAAATGTTTTATCTATACTCAAAATGTCCAACCTCTCTCCTTGTGCATGTAGTATAAATCCATGCCGAATGCGATAATGAGGTCCAGATAGAACAGTCCATATATCGCTCCTTGCATTTTGCCCACAATAAGTAGATTACATAAATTAATTATTGTAAATAAGAGTTCAACTAGTACGTAATACAGTTCAGCCTCATACATCACTTGGTCGACAATGTAAAGCACCATTATTAGCGTGGACAGCATGAGTGTAGGTGCTGACACGAAGCACGCCAAGATGGTTACCGGTTCCACAATGTGAGGTACTATGTTCAGGAGTAATGCCACTACCTAAAAGTAACATACTGGCTGTATATTCTTATATATATCAAAACATTAAATTGGTGATTTGTTAGACTGTAGAAAAATTTTAATTAATTTTAAAAAATCAAAAAATCTACTGAATAATACAATCATCTGCATTTAATTATTTTATTTTATCATGGATCTTTAATCAGTGAGAATCCTCGCTCTTTAATAACATAGTACACGTCTATACACAGTGCGATTAGGAGATGGCAATAGAAAACTCCATACAGAGTCTCCGATGAATGTATCTTTAAGAATGCCCCAATGAGAGCTAGCACATTGAGCGTTATTTGTATACTCAAGTACAATTGTTCCGCTAGATCATGTACTTGGTCCACCAGGTACAGAATGACGAACATTAGTGACAGGATGAGAGTCGGCGCGACAGCCAGGCAGTGCATTGTGTCGGCCTCAGTAAGGATAAACGGTAGTACCATAAGTAGCATGGATATAACCTAAAAGTAACGGTTCTATGACAATATCTCGCCTTACCTATGTTTAGGGACATTTTTGGAGCGTTTTATCAGTCTTGGTATATATATTTTGTATTGCGACAATTTTGAAAAGCTTAAATCATAAAGCTAATAGCATTTGTCACTCTTGCAGTTGTTATATCGTATATGCCCATTAGTAGGAGCCGTTTAAATGTATTGCAATAATATAATATTTATTTGATGAAATTATGTATTATGAAAATAAAAAAACATAAAATAAAAATAAACATAAAAAATGCACATTACAGCTTATGTCAAAGAAGATAGCACAGGAAGATAGTGATTCAACACGTCTTCATAATATCGATATTTTTATTGAACCATCGATTAGTAAATATTTACATATTCGTTTATGATTAGATTAAAAGACTATTTAATACTTGTTAGGGATATATTATTTCATTATACTGTACCAACTATTTTACTTGAAAAATACATTATTATTTATTATCATAATTATCATGCACAACTAAATGTACAGCCTCTTTCGTTGGCGATTAAAAATAAATCTAAAGACAAAGCAGTTAATAAGGCGAAGTAACAAACACCATAAATTAACCACAACCAAACTCGGGCAAGGTTTAAGAGAAAACATTGGATAAAAGCACCAAACGTGAACAATATTTGAAAGAACAGATACATTTTTTCCATAAATAGTGGTACTTTTCTTCGTAAGTAAAGTATTACGAACATAAGCGATATTACTAATGTGGGACCTGTTGATATACAATACATATGTCCTTGCGGCTTTGGTAATAATATTGGTAATACGGTAATGACGAGTGATATGCCCTACAAAGAACAAATTTGAAATGAAATAATGTAGTTAATTTTAAACTAAAATGAACCATAAAATATGTACTTACAAATTCAACTAACTTCATTAGAAAAATATTATATTTAATTAACTCATTCCATTTTTTATCCACGGGAACAGAATCTAAAATTATTAAATTAAGATTAGTATTCGGAAATATTTAAAAAATCTGTAAAGATAATTGGCAAATCAAAACATTACACAATTACCATTTATTATCATATCCGACATATTTGCGAGTTATTTTATTCTTCCCGTAATGGTTTGTAACAATGTAATAAATATTATGTAATGCTTCTAATTAAAAACAATAAGAAATAATATTTATTATCTAAAATAAACTTTGTAAGAAAAAAGTCAAAATGACATTAAAGACAAGTCAATCAAAAATATTTTTAATTTTATTTACTATCCAGATTTCAGTAGGGTGACCTCATGGAGTTATTATGGTGACCTATAATTAATATTAAATACAGCCGAAAGTCACATAAGCATATTGTACATAGCTCTGACCCCATATTATGATCAATTAGTCTAGTGTTTTTCGTGGCGTTCGTTAGTATCAGAAACTACGAGACACTCATCGGTCCCACAAAAACCCAGACCCGATATAAATATTTGTGAGCCATACAAACATTTGTATTCGTGTGGAGATCGAACCCGCAGCCTCTCGTTTCACAGCCGGCGTGTAACCACCGTGTGTGCACCACGGAGGCTATCTGGAGGCCCACCTATAAAATTATTAGTTTCTCTTTATTTCGTAAGTATTTTTTTACGTATGTATCAGCCTTTATACGTCCCACTGCAGGGCACGGGCCTACTCCACAATCGAGAGTACGATTGAGAGTGGTTAGGGAAAAGTCAGAGGTGTGCCCTGGGATTTGAACCCGCGGCCACCGTGAACATGTTGGCAGCCGCGTCTGGTCCGTTTACCAACAGGCCACCACGCACTACTACACGTATTTATACTGTATACATATTTAAAAAGATTAAAATAATTTTATTGCTATGAATGCCGACACGAGCATGCCCATGGACGTAATATATAAACTACGTCCATGAGCATGCCTTATGCCATTCGCCTGTTGATTTGATAACTCATGGACAGAAGCAATGCTTGGCATTCCAATGAGGTCGCCACCTATAAGTATATATAGATAAGTCTCAATATGTCCAATACTTATACAATACACTGGCTAAAATGTGCTTCAAACCAGAACATAGCAGTGCGTTTACACTTCTATTTAGTGGAAGAAAAAACATTGCGGTGGTACCTACCCAGGCAGCCTCGCACATAATATCCAGTGTATTACTATACATACTGTATGCATAATATGAAAGACCTACCAGCACACATTAAGAAGTAAACTTACCATATTCGTTATCATCTGTATTTAATATTCCCTTAAAACCAATAATTACTTTTTATAGCACCTAAGATTAACGATAGCTTCTTTTGAGCTTAATTTTGAACCATTTAAAGACACTGGCCCATTGTTTCTATAGCTCTGTTAGTTGTCATTAGTCGATTTTATATCACATAATACTAATTCGATACGATCGTATTAAGTAGTTGTACGCTCGTCACTAGTGAGTGTCAAAAGATTTCTGTATGAGAGTGCTGTTGTCGGACAGTATTTTTTTCTTTTCCTAATGTTTGATTATATTTCGGAAAATGTTATAAACCGTCGTTAATAATCACGCCAAACATTATGGAGGAAGAGGATCCTGTCGTACAAGAGGTAAATTTATTATTCTTTGTCTTACAACGTGGTAATTATGAAGGTTATGTTATGGTGTAAAAAACTTTAATTTGATGCTTTATTCTGGTTTTATTGTTACAGATACCTGTGTTTCTATCGCAGGCTCTATCTCAGAATCTGTATATATATCAATATCCAGTGAAACCGGGAAATAGAGATTGGACAGAAGCTAAAATCATAAATGCGGCCGTCAAGCCAAAAAATCGTCTTGTACGCCTTGAGGTCGGCTTAGACACTTACAGTGATAAATATTGCTCATCTAAAGGCGAACAAATAGCATTAAACACCGACGGACAACAGGTAACAAATGCTTGCAGCTATAATTTAGTATTAAGAGTGAACATATGTTAGCTATATCAAACAACTTTTTTAAAATTAATATATATCGGTGATTCAGTTTATTCTAGATAGTTTCGTATATAATGAAGTAACAAATATGAGAAAATAGGGTGTGAGATATTTCAAGTAACTCAACAATGTTACATCATTTTCACCATGTTTTTTTCCTGAATAAAGTAATATACATATACACATTAAGAAATACATGGCAGAGAACATATTGTTGATATCATAACTTGAAAGATGATTATCATAAATTACATATTGTAGATTTAGAGTTATAGTTATCTAAATTATAATAAAATGCTTTTGAAAGAATAATTAATTGCCAATATTTATAAAATTTATCTATTTTGTGTATTAAGAACTAAAGTTCTTTTTATATTTTGTAGGAATCATCATGGCACATAAAAGAGAAGGACAAATCTCTTTACTTCAGATCTGGCACAATGGACAAGATAGTGTATGAGAGTAGCACTCCGTGTGTAGATACAAAACATTATGCTGTTGCTGTGTTGCAAGACAAGGAGTTGCATTGCACACCCATACAAGGTATGAGGTTATTCCACTTTAATTAAAATAAATTCAGTATACAGTTTATATCTTTTGCTGTATATTTCTATGCATCCTTCAAACTGCTTTGAACAATAGTGCATCTTGGTATAATAGAGATAATTGTTCTATATCATTTGATGCCTTGTTTTAATAGCAATTGTCTCTATTACATACATACATACATAAACTCACATCTTTTTCCCAGAAGGAGTAGGTAGAGGTGCCAGGGCACCCACATTTTGCCAGTATATTCTGTCCCACTATGTGATAGGTGGGGAGCCTATCGCCATATCGGGCACAAATTCCTGACTCTGGGCTGATAATAAATAGAAAAATCCAATATCACTTTGCCCAACCCGGGATTCGAATCCGAGACCTCAGCTTTGTAAGCGTACCATAGTACAACTACGCCACTGAGGCTCTATCACATGTCTTTATCACTATCTATTACCCTTGTGAGAAAATCTTTTGAGTTTATGTATGTAATGCACTGTGCATCCGTGCCAGATATAAATAATTGTGGGGCTGGTATAAAATTTTACTGAAATACCCTTTGTTTATGTAAACTCTTGTTAAGTAGATTATTAAATTTATATTCCAAAAAAAGAAGTTCTTTATAAAAGACATACATCTAAATATGTTTTCCTTAAAAAATGTACACTAAGGGAAATGTGAGTAGTGCAAAGACCCTTTTGTACCTAAGGCTCCTAGCACTTGTTGCTTCTGCAATATTCCTGATTTATCTTGTAATATCAATATTCAACACTAAGTTTGTCATTTTCTTTATATTGGCATTGATTTTTACATGATACCATTAAATAAAGCATTTTTTTGTTCATTTTTTAGGAATCATCCAAATGAGGCCGTCCTACTCTTATTATGACAAACAGGAGAAGAAAACTGTAGAAAAAATAAAGGCTGAGAAATCTGATGAAGACGACAATGAACCTGAAGCCAAAAAGGTATATTTGTTTTCCTTCACTCTATTGTCAATGGATTCACTGATTTTATGAACAAAGTTAACTGAATATAACTAAAAAATAACAACTTTTTTGTTAGCATGGTAGAATATGTGTCTTTATGTTAGTGATATCAGAAACTATAAATATTCTTAAATCTCACATATGTGAAAGGCTGCCTGGGTAGACAGAACAGCTATTTCTATTTTTCCTGCCAAACAGCAATGTAAATGCACTGTTGTGTTCCGGTTTGAAGGACATTGTAGCCAGCGTCACTACTGGACATATTGAGATTTAACATCTTATGTCTCAGGACCGTAAGCGCAGTGGAATGCCAAGCACGGGTACTGTCTTTGAGTGGTATCGCTTATCATCATGTTCGTCTTGTCATTCATAAAAATAACAATAATGAAAAAAAGAATGGTTTGGAATGTTGAAGACAAGGCAGTTGTATTAAATGCTGTCTTTTATTTTTTTAGGTGACAGTGAAGTTTGCCCGTCAAGAGACTGAAGTAGCTAAGAAGGCTCGCGAAAAATCTTACGAGTCGATATCACAGCGGTTATCCGAAGAGGCGTGGCATGATGCTATGTGGAAACATTCAGACACCGATCATGCAGAAGTGAGTAATATATGAAAGCTATTATTTTAAACATGAAGATATTAGCACTAAAATTTTGTTTTGTGTACTCCAATGCAACTTACTGCAGGATCATCGCCCTGGTTTGGAATAAAACTAAAAGCTATATGACCATGATCCCCACTTGAAAATTATATTTAAAGTATAGATTTTTATTATCATTATTAAAAACATGTTCAAACCATTAAATTGTAAATAATGAAAAATATTAAACTGCGGTATAATTGTCAACAGTTGGAGCGTCTAAAGTTGTTCAGTGCAACTACGAGTGATGGATCAGCGTTGACCCTAAGGGCCCGTGAATACATACGTACACTGGTGCCGCCGCCACCGGAAGATGAGGCTGATGTTGCTCCCACCAAGCGGCCTAGCCCACAAGAGCAAATCAGAGAGATACTTCTTAAAGGTAAGTGTGTTTAAAAGAGTTTAGACTAAGTAGTTCTTTTGGCATATTTTCTTTAACATAAGTTTTGCAATTAAGTGGCGTGGCGTAGGTGATTACTGCTGTCAATGAATACTAGAAATAGTTTAACGATTTTAATGAACTTGAAATAAATAGAGCACTGGAGGGAAGAAAAGTATTGGAAGTGTCTAAAATGGTAGAAATCATTGTACTGTGCTGGCTGAGCCTCAGCGACTTCCTTACACCGAGAGTTCTAGGAAGTGGTAGACCATAGTCCTCTATGCTGATTTTGGGTGGGTTGTTGGTCTTTACATACCATAGAAATGCCTGTACAGTATCAGCCCATACACGTCCCACTGCAGGGTACGGGTTTCCCCCACAATCGAAAGAACGATTGAGAAGGGTTAGGCAATATGGTCCACCGTGCTGGCCTAGTGCTGGTTGGTAGTGTTTACATATCATTTAAATATTTATGAATAAAAATAACGAATGTTTTAATTGTATAATCAACATTTACTCAATAAAATGGCAGAGTTACTTTAAACGTATTTTTCCTGTTTAGATTTTATATGTGTATTATACCGGGTATATCAAGACTGCTATCGAAAACGAAGCCGGGTGGTAGTTTTAGTGACTATAAACACAATGCAACTAAAAAAAGAAACGCGACAATTTTTGTAATGATTTTTAAATGTGATCCGTTTTGAATGGTAAATCCATAGTTTTAGCTAAAATAATAATTTAAATTCTTTTATACCTTAGAGTCTTTATAAATAAAAGGGTATATTATTTTAGGGCAAAAATGTATTTATCACCTAAATACAACCTCAAAAAAAACCGAATGTCAGCGCGACTCTAAAATCAGCCTAAGATGACCAATAAAGTTTTTTTAAATTTTTCCTTCAGCGAAAGTGATGACATTCTGGGACCTGCGCGCGCTGGTCCGCACGGAGCAGGGGTGCGTGGGCGACGCGGCGCTGCTGAGCGCGCTGTGCGCGGCGGCGTGCTGCGTGCGCGGCGTGTGGGCGGCGCGCTCGCACGACCTGTACACGCGCGCCGCGCCCGTGCCGCCCAGGCTCATGTGCGCCGCTAGGGATCACGTGGTACGTATACTAATACTAGTTTAAATACTCTAACGTCAAAACCTCTTTCGAGATTTAAATAGCATTATGATCTCATAAGTGTTGGAACAACTGGACCAATCTAAAGTATTTTTTGTGTGTTCAAGCGATTTCGAGGTTCGTTTTCCGATTGTTTCGGTTTTATATCAACAATTCAGTCACTAAAAATATTTTTAAAAATGTACCCAGACGGAGATTGACTAAGTCGCTAATTTTGTTGTATTTCATCAAAATCCTTGGAGTTATTTTTACGTGAAAGAACCACAAATATCCACACTGTCACAGATAAATATTACTGCGAAGGATTAATTTTCTAATAACTGTATTTTTTATCTATTTCAGATCTACTTATTCACACAACACACCTACATAGATCGCGTTAAAGTGACCGCAACAGTGCGATTGCCACCGCCAGTTGTTCTAGAAATCTTACAGTCGATAGCCAAGTATAACCCGCGGTTTGGCTGGGAACTCCTGATACCTCCAGACACGGTCTTCGAAGCGAAGTACCCTGAGGTTGTCCAGAGGCAGTATGTAGCCTGGGAGGCACGCCAAAGACAGTTCAACGAGATGCTAATGGGTGAAAACGTTCAGAAACGACAGAGGAAGAAATCTCAGCGGGATTCGGTCAGTTCAGACACCATGATGAGTCCAAAAGCCAGGTGCAACAGTGTTAGTGAGGACGACAATGATAGAAAGAGACAAAAGAATAAATCTGCAACGGGTAGTGGCAAACGGACGCGCAATGTCAGTTCTAGCAGTGTTAATGAAGTGTCGTGATGATATGTGATTTTAGGTTTTTTAAATTGTGATGTATTATTTATAAGCTCTTCATACGATCTCATGTATATGACGAGTCGTAGTGAAAACGAATATCAACCTTGGCACGGTCGCAGTTTAGTATTTGGGGAGCAAGATCCAGGGTGACCTAAATTTATTAAAAGCTTGATTTGGAAAAGTCAACTAAGACAAAGAAAATTTAAAAAAAAACATAATTTGTTCACTTTTAGTTGTCTGTTATTTTTTTAATGTATTTAACTTAAATAAAAATAAATAAATAAAGTTTGAAGCATGGTGTTCTGAGACCTCCAACTTCCTTCATAGACTGTCTCTGTGTGGATTGTCTGAACTATACTAAATATACTCCACAGAGCAGTTTTTAAGTGCGATTCAAACATCATCAATAGATGAATACCTCAAAATATTGATTGTAATTCATGTTTCACCTATACTCGCCGAATACATGGGAACGTATGAAGGATTTAGAAGTGACCAGTGTGGGACAAATTTACCAATCAAGAAAATGTGCTAGATAATCAGTAGCTTATATGTTAATTGTGATATCAGACTGTTATGATGCACATATATATTGTATCATTTATATATCTGTTAAAATTTTATTGTTGGCATGGAAATGACAAATTATGACGGCATATTGTTATATCGATTAAAATATTTTTGGCATGTATTGGAGTTAGTTTATAAAAACAACATTTTGTACCCAAATTGTATATTGTAATTATGTTTTCTGATATAAGCTGTAAGATTAAACTACGAAATTTTTTATTGGTGTAGTTTTTTTAAATCGGAATCATATATTGGTTCGATAGAACATAAGCTATCGACCAAATTGTAGTCCAAAATAGTGTGTGGAGTCCGAATATTTGTGTCGAAATTCCGTTTGGGTGTCCAATAAAAAGTTTGTTTGGTGGATTATTGGATAATATATTCCTTTTTTAAAGTATAATACCTACACATTTTAAATAAAATATGTAAAGACTTTTCTATGTAAATATAATAGTCACCAATCATTTACATTATTCTAAAATTTTGTATCACTAAAAGATTAAAAAATAAGTACCTATGTAATCTAAAATGCATTCTAATGGTGCATTAATCTGTAGTATACAATATCGGCTCATATATACCCCACTGAAAACTTAAGTGCTGTAAACTGGCCTAACCCACATCATATGAGGGGTTTGGTCTATAGGTCACAATGGCCCATTGATGGTAGTGGCCATAGTAAACTTAAATCTTTGTTGTACATAATAGTTTATTCTCTATGCTAATATATTTATTTGTATAGTAATTTGTCGTCTTTGAATGTTGTGGTAATCGGAATAATAATAAGATGAAAGAAATGTTTATTAAGATTGCTATGCTGGCATGGAATTTTTCGCATATAGTTGTATGACATTTGTCAGTGGTAAGGCAAAATCAACTTTATAATACTAGCTTTAATATTTAAAAGTAACAAATAATACACAATGTCTATGTATATGAATTTTATTACTATTGATGTAAGGTTGCTTTTTATATGACGCGGGCAAGTGCCATTCTACCTAACTAAACCGTGTTTCGCCAATCATCGTAACGGGTTTTTCTATCATTTATTTGTGAATAAATGGATGCAGGCAGTCTAATATAAAGAAGTGTTCTCTAAGATCATTTTTACCCCATGAATAAATAAATAAGAAGAATATGAATTTAATGGAAGAAGCATATTTTGTAGGTAGAAGGTATAGTATCAAAGAATTGTGCTTTGCAATATACACTCGGTCACTATAAAAACTGCGTCTAAGTGAACCCAATAGAATACGTGTTTGACGGCGTATTAGTGACTTATTGACAAGCGATACATATTCTAGTGAATCATGTCTATATTCATTCAGACTACCTTATAGAAGTGGCGTTTTGTTAAATTAAATGATAAAATTATCACATAACTCCGTATCAAATATATTTTAAGAAAGAAATATCACAAAGTTCCTGAACTTGTATAGAAACCATCTTATATTGAGTAAATCGTCGATTAAAGTTATAGAAACCCCCATATTAATAGTGGCAATAGAGAAAGGCCATTAAGCCATAATTTGTTTACAATTTCTTTAATTTGGCACTTCAATCTCAAGATTATACCTACATACATTCAGTTCGATTTACCAATTTGTTATTTGTTTTATACTTAGGAATATATTACATAGTTAAGGCGGCAGTATGAATAGTGAGTGAAGGCATGAGCAAGAGGTCGGGGGGTCAAACCCCCATTGACCTAGCGACGCCCCTGGGTGAGATTGGTATCAATCAGCATGCAGCCAATATGATTGAATACATGATATACGGGACTAATTGTAAGCTATTGATGTATTTTGTAAAGGAAATAAAAGTTTTAATATATATTTAGATTTTTATTTGTATGTGTGTATGTGTATGTCAGTACGAGTTATGCATGTTGAAAACTCGAGTAATGTTTATTTTTATCATTAATATTAAAATGTCGTATCTTTGAACATCTAAAATATGACTAAAAAGTTGTATGTGCACTATCAAAAGTTAAGCTCGTTAATTTTTGTTATAAACTTTTTTTATTACTATGAACCTTTATTGTATAACCTCGAAAATATGTTCAAAAGAATTACGTACTAGCCCTCCACTTGCAAATCTCACGATGAGTTATCTTTATTCCTTTCATACCCACAAATGTAGTTTATTTGTGGGTTTTCTAATAAGTAGAAAGGTACTGTGCTGTAGCAGCGTATACGTTCCAATGCATGACACGGGCCTCCTCTACAATCGAGATTCCGATTGAATTAATGGCGGTGGGTTAGCCTATATAGTCGATCACGCTGGCTTAGTACGGGTTGGCGGACTTTACATACTGTAACTTTTTGTTTGATATTAAGACTGAAAAAATAAAATAAGTAGTAATAAAAAAAACGATTGTCTAACACAGTTTTATTTATTACGAAACATATTTGGTGCGAGTAACAACAATAAGACACTAGCATAACATGTAACACGAAGTGCTTAGCTTGCACATGTACAGAACTTGATGAAATACATTAATTTATTCAACATGATTACACACATGGTTCTATTAAAAGCTGTAGTCGAATAATATAATATTTAAAAAAATGTAGTATTTTTTATGAATAGCATTTAAAAAATAGTAGTTTTTAAATAATATGTCTATTTTAGAAATTTCTTGGCAATAAAGAAATACAGTTTAGAGAAATAATATAATAATATGAAGATAAAAATCTGTTAATATATTAATAACTAATAAAAACTTAAAAACAAGGACTATGTACAATATTTAACGTAGAAATATAATTTGATTTGCATAAAAATCGTTATAACTTAACTTTACTATTAAGAATTAAATTGCATATGCATGTTTGCAGTTGAAAATACTAATATTAATAGTAAAAAAAACATGTGATCCAATTGAGAGTTCACTTATAAGTAAAAAAATGAATTTAATTGTTCAATACTTTTCAATTGGTTAATAATTTAATTCATATAAGGTGCTCTTTAACGATATTTCTTACTTTTTATTTCGCAGCTAAAAGTATAACCACTATCTATTCGACAACAATAATTTTATTTTTATAATGTCCTAACATATTTGTATGACTATAAAGTGATGTTTTAAACATACAATACAGGCACGTAACAATTAATCTTACGCTAAAAAAGAAACAGCATATCATATTTTCATTACGCAACATAAAATTCATACAATTACATTTTTATCCGGTGCATTTTTGTTAATCACAGAGTGGTTTCACCCCCATTTTTTATGACCAAAGGCGTACCCGTTGCATATGAGACAGATGTCAAGCATGTACTCAGTACAAACATAAAAACACTAAAAGTATTCATCTTTGCTATTCTAGAAATTGATGAAACACTTAATTGATAGTAAAAGCAACTTAATACGTAAATAATAAAATCACAGCCAAGAAAACACCTAACAAACCACTAAGTTTTGTCGCGCTGTTGCAGAACTCCAAATCGCATTTGGTGGTGACGTCGTGGAATTTGGATTTGACCACCGACCAATCACAGAGTCCGACCCTGCAGCCTTCCAAGTACATCGGCTTCTCGTTCTCAAGGAACAACACCTGGTACTGGTCCTTAACTTGGAAATTGCCGTTTTGTGTGCATCTGGGAGGAAAAGTAACACATTCTGAATTAATTTTAAGTTCATAAGTAGGTAATGTTTTAATATCCTGCGAGGAAAAGTAATGGATCTACCATAGTTGCGTATAAACAACAATGACTGCTTATAAGGTAAATTAATATTTATTATGACGCAGAAGGAGCTCATCGTGTGTTGTCTTATTCTCAGTACAAAGTGATCTGCGAGATAGGATCGCGAATAGCTAACGTTTTAATTTTAATAATTATAAAATGAAGGTAGGTAATCGTAACAATCGCCGTGTGCATGAATAATACCACAAAAATTAAGAAAATGTAACACGAAACCATATCAGTGATAAAACCTTTAAAACTTAGTCTTTTAATTTATTTCAATAGAATAACAATAGGCAAAAATAATTTCACGTAAGTTTTTCTATTCTCTCATCAGAAATAACCTTTGGCCTTACTTGTAAAGTACAGCAGCTAGGTTGGCATTAAGGGGGGTCATGGTGGACGTGGTCCACTTGCGGGCTTGCACCGAGTTGGTGTGGTAGTTGTCTCCCGTCAGCGGGGCGGAGTCTTGTCTCGCGCCCATCGCAGTCAGCGTCATTAAGATCATCGGAGCTTCCGTGAAGTGAATCATTGCGCGAGGCTTTTGGACTCCTTCTGTAAAAGAGTATCACTGGTTAAATTAAAATTTGAATTAGTAATACACTGTACATATGCTGTATATTGATTGATTTCGTTGCGGGTTAAAGACAAGTTAGACAATCCCGGAGACTCGGCGAGCTTCAATGCTCGGTGTCATTACATTGCGTGCCACTGTTGATCCTGGCTTATAGGAGTTACAGAGGTGGGTGTGAGGGCGGGACAGTCTCCAAGTACACTGTGCCTAAAGTCACAAAATATTTTAAAGCCCTATTGACTGCCATCTAGACGGTATGTATGTCTCACTGAAAGGTTATTTTCTTTTCACAGGAAGTACACTGCTGGACATAGACACTTCCAAGGATTTCTACTGTGATCTGTCAGAAGAGGCTTGCATCCAGCGACGAAGGTACGTATTCCATCTCTGCACCTGCATGTACGCGGTAAGTTTATAATATATATAAGTATAATCTTCCTTCCTACTCTACACGCTACAATGCAAGTACTAACTTATCGTGACGACCGTTCTTTATTAATTAAATAGTCCTTGGCCGCGACTTTATGGGTCTCAAGTTCTATTTTTATAGAATGTTGTACCTATACCAGATAATCCTACGTATCTTAGGTATTAAGATGTACCCGAGAACCTTTTTTAACTAGTCATGGGATAAATAATGTGCTTTTAAAAAAATGATATCGACATTTATTAAATACTAGCGGCCCGGCCCAGCTTCGCCTGGGTGCATATATTTTTTGATTCCACTCCACACCAAATACATGTTGTTTTTAGTATAAACTCTTGTATACCTAAACTTGACGTAGCTATCCTACTGTCCAGCTCAATCCCGTCTCATCCGCCTGTTCAGTCTCTTCCCAATTCGTCCCGTCGCTTCTCTTTATTATCCATCCCATTTTATAACGTGCATTTACATTTCGTCCTAACAAATCTGTCATCTATCTCAGCCCTCTCCCGTACCTTCCACTCTATTTTACTTTATGCCCCTTCTCTCCATATACATATTCATATAAAGATTGCCTTATGAATTTTTGACATTAAAAACTTTAGCGTTTTTTATTGTCCATCCAATATTCCTTCCCTTATTTCAGCACCAAAATGTTGTTTTTCAAAAAAATATTGCACGCCATTACTTTTTGTTATTAATAAAGAGTTAAAATATAAAATTTCATAAACATAACTTCAGTGGTTTCGATTTTCTTAGACATAACATTTCATCCCTTTTTTTACCCCCTTTAGGTATAATATAACCTATCTCAGTCCGATACGATGTACATTTCTAACAGTGAATTATAGCGAAGGAAGAACCACTGTAAAAATTCGCTTGGCCAACCTCAGCTAGCCTCCACCAACGCCGGCGTGTAAACGGAGTGTTTGGCTCGGCTGGCCTTATGTTTTTCATAGTTAATAGCTTGGAGTTGGTAGACGTTGACCCAGCCTCAGCCAACATGTAAATCCACCATTACGTGTGAACATTATTTATTTCATTGTCCTATATTAATGTAGCTAGATATATTCTCCTTAGTTTATACAAAATAAATTTCTGAACGCATGCATAAACAATTGAAATCAATTAAAATGTCAATCCATTTTCACTACTGTCAATATTTTACTTCTTTAAAATCTAAAATACGCCATTAATCGAATATTGTGGTTATATGTTTTCGATTCGAAACCTTTATTTAAATACGTTCTTTAATTTGAGGGCAGAGTTTACCATATCGGCAGGGTGAAAATTAAATGTTTGACAGTTACAAACCCATGAACATATTGTATGGGAAAATCACGCACATTGTTTTGATAGATATGATTGAATTTGAATTTTGTATAGCGGTAATAAAGTGCAAATTGACTCTTTGACGTTAGGAACATACCTACATTGTTTAAACAACAGTGAGTGCTTGTAATTTAATATGAACTTTATACAATAGCAATAAAGCTCAAATTGACTCAACGTTTTAGTTAGAAAACGTTTGTATGGGGTAAAGAAAAGGGCTGTTTTTAGGGCTTTTCCGGCAATTATTCGAATTTTTCTCGCCGTAAAAACCATCCTTGGACTTTCACAAACATTTTAAAAAAAGAATCATCGAAATCGGTCCAGGCGTTGTTGAGTTATGCGGTTACCAACACATTTTGCGATTCATTTTTATATATAAGATTTATTTTATAATTGAATTTACCGTGATCCACATGGCCGTTGAAGAAATTCATCATGTCCTTAACGAGTGTGCAGCCAATGTTCTTGTTCAGGCTGGAACCGTATCCGTACTTGTAGAAAGTTTCCAAGTCTTCCACATATTCCAGTCGTTTGAGGTCTTCTCTTGTGAAAACCTGGAATGTGTGATTACTTATTTTGTATATTCTCGTTAAATTGATGACCCTTAATCTGATGTTGAGAAATAAGTGATGTTCAGACTGGGTTTGTGTGGCAAAATATAATTTTCTCTATTCGGTCAAAACTATAAAATTATAATTATTAGATAGTGTTCGGCTCTCGAAATCAATTTTACACGTTTGTGGTGATTATTTTTATTAATAGGAACATGCCAGGTATGAACTGCTTTTGCTTTTGGGTGAGCTTTTGGGTTCGATTACAACGTCGAGTAATCAACATTAATCAATAAAAAATAATCAATAACGATTTTTGATCATTTCCGAAATATTTAAATCCATCGTAAAATCACAATTGAGCCAAATAATTCTACCAAATGGAGAAATGTCATGTTTATGAGCCCCATAAATAGAAAAATAATTTAAAACAGTTAAAATGTTTGCTTTGATATCATACCGCACACCAAGGTGAAATATTAGTGACGTCCCAAGACTTCATGTATCTGCATAGCTGGTACATTTGACGTATAGTCTCTTTGTCTATGTCGTAGTTGAATCCCAAACGAAGAGAAATGTTGCTGATCATCTGCAATTACAAAAAGATTATTATCATCATCTTTACAAACTGAAAGACTGCTGATAAACATCCTGCGAAGGTTCTAAAATTGGCTGTTGAATGGAGCCTGCATTCAGTCAACTCCTGCAAATATACCTTTGTGTATCTAGCTTCGAATAAGCCCATTTTAGCCCGGTAACAGTCATACTTGGACTTTAATATATTTAGCGTCAGATATCAGTGTAATCGTTTCGTCGTGCAAGTACTAAAAACCCATTCGTTCGTTAAGCGAAAAATTTGTACTCTAATTAAACTTTCTTTGTTCACAAGTAACAGTGTCGTTGAAGGGAGTAAGGATTAATTTCACTATGTTCCAATTGAGAAAAGTCAATACATAAATAAATTCTAACTCATAAAAATCGGGACGGAATGCACAAGGCGAAACTTGGTGCCTGTAAGCGCCTCGGCCTACCTCTTCTAGGAAAAGGGCATGAGTTTATGTATGTATATAAAATTCGTTGTTTATAGATTTATAAGTGCGAAGAAATATTGATTCAAATGGATTTTAACGTACCTCGTTATATTCACGCTTGGATTCGAATATGTTTCTTTGTGATAATGTTTCATTGTTGTCTCCAACTTCTTTCGTCCATTGAGGGCAGAACTTGTATGGCTGCAATGGATTTTATACATACATTAAAGTTTCAATTGTGATTTTATTATGAATGTAAGTCGTTCGACTAGCCTACCACTTATAACAATTTATTTATGGGCACTGTCGAGTGTCATATTCCTCTATAATCAAGAGGCATTTTTGCCATCATCCATCTTGCTGAGAGCGAAATCCACTAAGCAGGAGTTAAGTTCATATTCTCAAAATTCTTGTAGAGATCTCTGCGGTATGCAGGTTTCCCACGACGTTTCTTGTCCGTATTATTAATTAATAACTAACTCTCTCATTATTGCTGAACGTAGGCCTCCCCATGGATCGCTACGAAGATCTATAGGAAGTGGCCTGCATCCAGCGAATTCTTGCGGTCGACCAGGTTGTCCATCTACCACTTTGTGGATGGGCGTCCGACACTTCGCTTGCTTCTAACAACTAAGTACGTAACTAATACTCCATGCTAAATTCAATTACAAAACATGTTCTTACCCTAAGGAGCTTCTCGTCATTTTCCCTGGGAACGTCAATACCTTCAGCTTGAGCTTTGAATAGTCCTTCGGTAAAGGCTTTAAATGTGTTAGATGACCTCTGATCGTTGACAAACTTGAACTGTAATATTAAACAATTTCACAAGTAACAATAGGAACAAATAGAAGATGTTACTAAAATATATACTTGAAATAAATGGTTAACAGGAAAATTGAAACGGCTTGGTTAGAGTCAAGCCATGAATGGGTACTATTGGATTACGTGGTAATACAGCCTCACCGAAAATTGAGGTGGACTTAAATGAATACACCCAACAGTCACATACATAGTTCTGATCCCACACTAAGATCGAGCTTTGTTGTCTGGATATCAGAAACTACGAGAAACTTTCTGGTCTTCCAAACACCCAGATCCAAAACAAATATCTGTGCATCACACAAACAATTGTTCTAGTGCGGAGATCGAACTCGCAACGTCTCGTTTCGGATCCGGTGCCTAACGAACTGCGCCAAGATGGCTGCTTTTTACCAATTTTGATTTACTCATGCGGCTTTGGAATGCTTTTAAAACTTACCAAGTAATCATATCGGTCAGTTGTCAGAAGTCCAGGATATCGTTGCTTCCAGGCCTGAGCGATCTGCTGCGTGGTAATATACCCGTCACTAGTTAGGTCACCAGCGTACGTCAAGTTATGACGGTCGTTCCATTGCCATCCCTCCAGCTGATTCAGATCGGCGGTACATATGCGTTGCTAGAAATATTTATGGACATTTTATGCTAAGTCGGTTAAGTTATTCTGAGTGGAGTTTTCCTTATTGTGTTTAAGGTTGATTCTATTGTTCTGCTTTTGTTATGTCTACGCATGTACTTTGGCAAGGTGCTTCCTTTTAGATTCCTTATGACGTGCTTAATAAACACCTACGCAATGACTAGGCGAGATTATTTGTTAAAACGTGTTTTGAACATTTAGGAACATGCAAAACATGTTGTTCTATTTTAAGGTTTATTTCTTTGAAAGCATTACTTTAAAAATTCATATTTCAGTTAGAAGGACTATTAAGTCTATTAACTGAATCTTCTGAAGAGCATGAATCACCATAGGCACAGACTGAAATGATACCAAATATCAAAGTTTAACGTGTCTATGGGCAATATTCCTCTTTGAATCTCAACGAAATTAAACAGAAAGTTTAATATGAAATTACCTATACATAATTAAATATTAAATGAACAGCGTATTGCCTTGTTGCCGATAAGCTTTGATGTTCTCTGTTTTGTTTCTCCGTTACTTATTAACGATGGTTTTATGCGTTGCAAATCAAACCATCTTAACGGATGTTTTGCTAAACAGATTATTCACAATGTGGCTTAGCTGTTTTCTTTGGATTGTGTAAGATTCTGCATTTAAAATTAGTCAATTTATATGCAGTGTCGTCTCTGTTACTTGTCTAAGTTCTTACAAAATACTTAGTAACGATTATCTAGGCACAATCTGTCGCCTAAAGCCCTGTTGCAAAGAAATAAGAATAGTTTTTCTCCATCCATATTTTATAATATTGGACATGTCAATACAATTACATTAAGAGTATTAAATATAAATATCTACTTTTAGTTCTAATAAGAAAGCATATCTCAAACAATGCGTTAACCTTCTATTTAATACTTTTTATTTGTAGTTCATGATTTCTCCACACGCCAACATATGACAGATGCGCTGTATCCGGAATAATTTTACTCACGTTAGTGTTTCTGAAACTACCCTCCTTGTAGTTTCTCAAAATGTTATTTCTGAAGTCTGTAAGTTTTTGAAGTTGTACAATTTCATTTGCCTCAGGGTTGTGAGAGCCGTGGCGGTTGAGCAACCAAAACGCAGCCGGTTGGCAACCTGTAAGTACATAAAATATGATTATACATTGCATTTTAGCATTCAGAAAGTTCTGTCAGATTAATTAATCTATATCTGCCTCTTTACAAACATCGGGCTCATTAATTGTACTCCATTTTATTACATTAAAGAATAACAAAGCACACGGGGCAAGTTAAGGTGTTCTTGAACTCACACGGTTAAAAATCGCTGCGGTTTAACCGTGATGCGGTCTAGGCCTTAGGCACCTTCGTAGCTTATTCACAAAACTAAGCTATAATCTATAAAATAACCCAGAAAAATGTATAAATTATGATTACTATAACAAAGTGTTACAACATGTTCCGCTCTGAAGGAGAAAAGTGGATTTTATCGTTCGGACTCGATGGTAGGTGCCGGCATTTTCGATCCAAAACTGCAATACGAGTTGTTTATACTAGCGGGTTATGTAACCCACTTTCTATTTTGCTTGTATATTTGATGCGTTTCTTAGTATATTTGTGGGAGATCCTATATTACAGGTTGGGAATTTGGGACTATAAAGCCTTGCAATATCTACATGAACTAATCTCTGCAGTTCACGTAAATATCTGGAAGGGGTAGAGTCACGTTGTTGTCAATCATGACTCAGCATGAATGGGCAGGCCCGTCCGGGGCGGTACCACTGTCGCAAATCAATGTGAAGCAACAGCTTTGCTGGCGCTTTTCGTTGGGTAAGTAAGATTTCCGAATGCCCAATACTCCTTTTTTCATTCGATTCTTTTGATTTTACTCTAAATAATTCCGAAACTAGCATACCATTCGCCTGATGGTAAGCAATAAGACTGCTCATGGAGAGTAGCAAAACCAAATAACTCCATGAATTACAGAACAATGCTTGGCATTCCAATGCGCTCGTCATACAAAGATGTATAAGATGTTAAGTCTCAATACTCAATATCTTTATTGCACACCACATGTTATAAAGATGTTAACATTTTATAAAAGGTACAATGTGGACCCTGTTGGGCACGGCAACAATTTAGGAGAGAGGAGCAAGCCATCTTATTAATTTTATGTATTAATATATTTAGAATATCGAATCGTTATAAATTATAATTAGTGTACATATTCGTATTTAACATGCACTTTTATATATAATAGAATCATTATTTTAATGACATATTTTTTAATTTTTATTTGGTATATATTTCTGTCTCAACATGTCCAGTAGTTAGTCTGGCTACAATGTCCTTCAAACCGTACAACAGTGCATTTAAACTGCTGTTTGGCGGGGGAAATAGTCATTGCGGTGGTACATATCCAGGCGGCTACCACCAGTTTTTCCTTGCTGCTTTCCACGTTACAATGCTTAAAATGCAAACTTATCGTCACGACCATTCTTAATTAATTAAATAGTCCTTGGCGACGACTTTATGGGTCTCAAGTGCTATTTTTATAGAATGCAGTGTAGATACAGCAGATAATCCTATGTATTTTAGGCATTAAGAAGTTGTATCCGAGGTCCTTTTTTAACTAGTCATGGGATAAATAATTTTCTGAGTGCTTATTAAAAATGAAATCGCCAGTTATTAAATAAAAACGAATATATCTATTTTATTTTTATCATTTTTTATTTGTTATTTTTCCATATTTTTATATTTCTATCAATTCTTTAAATCATTTTTATCAGAAGTCTCTTGGATGTGCAAATACTGATTTACTGTGATTTGTTTTAATTTAATAATTATTACTGATCTACTTTCACAATATAAGCGACAGTCCTTTTCAACATTTCCCACATTACTAAGTGTATAATCATGTTCCCACAGCATAGGTATCAAACTCCATTAAGAATAGATTATGTGTCGACTACAAATCATGAAATTATGGGTTACTAACAGGTAGGTAACACTTGTGATGTCATATTATATGATTTTGAAAATGGAATCTATTTTGTGAAGATTGTGCTGACGCGACGGCCCATAGGCGCAAAGGAAATAATGGTGCGGCTTTAGTTTTCCGTTTGTGGGTTATTGGGTCAGAACTCCGATTGTTGCAATAATCCCATTAGGATAAGATACGAACTGACAGAAAAATAAAACATAATTTAACTAGGTGGAAATCGTCAAATTTCCTTTTTTTTCTTTATTAATGTCTCGATTTTTCAATATCGTCCTCCTTACATATTAAACTAAGTTGAAAATGGAAAAAATGTATTCCCGATAATACGACGTTTGTATGCCGTAAGACGTGGGAACTGAGATCATAAAACAACGGAAGAGGAAACCATTATTGCTGAAGTAATGTCTTATAGAAAACGATCGTTATCGACAAATAATAAATAATTACAAATAAATGATTAATCGTTCGATAAATATTCAAGATGTTAGAACAAAAATTCAGTCTCCTTTCCAGGTACAAGTTGGATATAAGAAAGTATTAAGTTGACCTTTATTCTTTATTTGGTTTACTAATTTCTGATGATAAACTCTAATGGCCCAGTTTTAAATCCTATTTAATTTTAATTATCGAATGTCTTGTCCCTTTCGAACGACTTTTGAATTCAGCTTGAGCGAAGCAGACAAAACATTCGATAACTAAAATAAGTTCTAAAATCGTATATGAATAAAGCCGTATAAATAAATAAAGGTCTATACAAAATAAAGGTTAGGTCCTCTAATAGCCGCATTTTTACTAAGGGCGCGTCAACATGTCACCAAGTGTTAATAAACCGCGCGGCAAGTGACCTCGTGAATCACAAGATTGATGTGCTTATTAGTGGCCATTTGTCGATGCTTTGTTCGCTGATAGACATTTCGCACGAACCGTGATCTATTATACTGGACAAATTATTTCCAGGGCACTGATACTTCGGTAAGATAGTAAATTAAGTTGTAGATTATACAGGTATTCTGGATTTTAGGCTATTCTTAGTTTTCCTATTTGAATTGCTAAGTATATGCTCTTGGTGGGTGATAATATTATGTACTTACGTTTCATCTTAATTGTTTTTTCCCCACAAGCTGGCATAAAGAAAATTCATATTTGATATAAATCCGGCTGACAAGAATATTAGTCTTTGTGCATTGCCCGCTTTTATTCCAAAACTCGCTGATGTCAAAGCAACGTTACTCTTCTGCCATGATGCAGAATTATTTGACTTTTGGGTCACCATGCTCGTTGATGCTGTTGTTAGGTTTACATTCTATCAATATCCTCGGAAAGATCTCTCAAGTAAGTAGGTTTCGTGACGATGTTTACCTTCACCGTTAAATCAAGCTCTAATTAACTGAGGATAATCACGATTAATTGAAAAGACAAATGTTTGTAGTTATAAATAGCAACTTTTTGTGATACTGGTAGGCCTCTCCTATGTGAGAAGACGCCTTGGGAGGTACCATCGCAATGTTTATTTCTCCCGCCGAACAGTAGTTTCAATGCATTGTTGTCTTTCTGTGTTTTGGATTGAAGGACATTATAGCCAGAGTAAGTACTGGACATATTGGGACTTAACATCTTATTTCTCAGGATGGCGAGCGCATTGGAATACGAAGAATTGCTTTGTAATTCAGAGTTATGTTTGGTTTTGCTACTGTTTATGAGCGGTCGTATCGCTTACCATCAGGCGAACGGCATGCTCCTCTTACAATTCAAGGCAACTACAAAAAAACTCAAGTTTGTCAGTCTTATTCTGATCTCCCTGAGCAATGGATAATGGCTATAGCTAGCTAGTTATTCAAAAAGTGTTGTATTTTCTAACTGAAAACAACGAAGTATATTGTTTTGAAAGTGCATACTGCATCTGGCCGATAAAACAATTTCACCCTCGGATGAGGCGCTATTCCGAGCGAGAGTGCTTATCTAGGTCACCCCCCACCTATTATTGGAAAACTGTTACATATTATAAAGTGACGTCATTTATCTACAGACACGTGGTAGTTTTTGAAACATTAAATATGCCACGAGCAGCAAACGTCGTGGAAATATTAGCATAATGCATTAAGTATAATACTTGATATTTGCATATAAATAACTAATAACTACGTTCAGATCAAATGTCCATTATATTTATTGAAAACAAAAGCTTTATTTCCGAAGAAATAATTCATTTTATCATTGGACATATGCCTAACGTCTTTTAAAACAGGTTAATCGGGATTATTCAATGTACAACTTTGATAATGATTAAGAAAATCATTTCCACATTATTAATCGACTATGAACAGTGCCAATTCGGAAAAATATTAATGTTAATGCTAAAATTATAAGCATATTATTTAATTTTATGTTGGCTTGATATGCAAGTTATAAAATTGATGCCGTACAAGGTTAGTCTAACATTTTTTTATTATCCGCCAAAAATAAAAATAATTAGCTGCGTTACAACACCTAGTGACGTATTAACAGTGTTTTCACACATTGTTCACTCAAGGGCTTCGAAACCTTGTGGAAACGTTGGACTTGCTCCAGATCATGTCAGGTCCCAATAAAAGTTTAAAATAGGATATTTACGTCGTTGACAATAACATGGTTTAAACAGCGTACGCGTAAATTTTCCGTAAAATTGTTTTAGATTTATGTTGCCGCATGGGTATTTGCTTTTGTTTCTTTTACGAGTATCTACAGACATTAAGATCTGTTAACATCTCATTTCTAAGTTAATTCTGTCTGTATCAGCCCATATACGTCCCACTGCAGGGCACGGGCCTACTCTACAATCGAGAATTCGATTGAGAGTGGTTAGGCTATATAGTCCACCACGCTGGCCTAATGCGGGTTGGTAAGTAAGTTAAGTAGTTTTACTTAATGTTGGAAATGAATGATATTAATCCTTATTTACATAGAGTAGATACTAAAGTTGACTCCAATAACGTGATACAATAAAACGTATCTATTATGAGCCACAAAAACACATTTTTTTTAATAGATGTCAAAGAAATAAACCATACTGCCACATTTGTTCAAGAAATCTTGGCACGTTTTGTGTATGTATCGGTAAGTAAGGCGACTATGTTAAGTACCTTGTTACGTCATATTACACCTGCAGATATTCAAACTATTAAAAAATGATTGTGTATTCAAAATGCGTTTGGTGGTTTAACTTTAAGCAGTTGTTGATAACACCTGCACATAATGGGTATTGAAAACCAGTGAAGCGAAATTAGTTGTATTGTGCATAAGGGACAGGTCAATATAATATTAATTCTAATATTATATTGATTTGTCCCTTACGCATAATACAACTATAATATTCAATACATATTATTAAATAAAGTCGCTTCCCGCTATCGGTATGTTCCTACATAAATTAGAGCTTTCATACTACACAACGGCTTTTATACGGTTTTTTTATAGATATACTGATTCAAGATGATGGTTTACATGTATACATATATATTATTGTAGAAAATTTTATTTGCACCCGGACGAAGCTAGGCCGAGCCGCTAGTCACATTTAGGGTGTCCAAGTAAATGGCGCACATGCTAGTATACATTTGAATAAATCGTTATTGTGGCTAGATTAAGATGAATTTTCGTACTTTTCTCTGATATTAACAAACAAACCGGAAATAAAAAAGTAACATCACACAACATATTACAACGAAGTAATAGAATCTTACAACTGAGCACTCAATTCGATATCAGATAAGTATCATGGGATAAGTAGGGATACTTTTCCATAATAGTTTATTAGTGAAAATACTGAAAAATTAAAACGGTCATAACTCCAAAACTGATTAATATTTTCCAAATATATTTTTTTTATTATCATATTAATATTATACCTACCGTTGTATCCAACGTAGCGAGTTCGCCATTTTCAGGGGCTCCCTGTAGGTATATGATTACTTGAACCCGATCTAAACGTCTGTTTGCAGGTTTTAATTTTTATAATTTCAAGGTTGTCGATATTATTATACATAGGTAATTATTATTAATTTCTATAGTGTAGTGTACATTATTATGTATGTCTTTATTTAAGTGTCGAATCGTGCTCAAGAGCAGTAACATCTAATAAAAACACTATAGAAAATAGATATGTGCTACTAAGAATGTCTATAAAATGTTCTTTGTACAATTTTATTCAATGTAAAATAAATAAAAGCAGTGGCTACTTTCCTATATAGTGTATTTACCTATGGTGGGTACCGCCATATATTTTTTCTTATCATACCATTGTCAATGATACGATTATATGACATTCATGGTAAATATTTCCTGCTTTTCTAATAAAAAAAATATTAATTCTAATTATATAAAGCATAATACATAGTGTGCCATGTAAAAGAAACAGGTATAACTAATGATAAATTATTGTTATTTATGAGGATCGTGTCCAATCTAATAAGTGTTTCAATATCAATTTATTACAATGATTTATTTGTTTTATATACTGGAGCTAAGTCACTAGTATGAATAGGATATTCTGTATTCTAATCTAAACTAATATATAGAGAAAATATTTGATTGTTTGGTAGCATTGAATATGCTCTGAAACTACTGAACCGATATGAAAAATTATTTCACCATTAGAACTCTACATAATTTTTGATGAACCAAGGCGGTAGAATATTTCCAAAAAGTGTATCTGAACCAGGGCGGATTTCGTTATTCATTGCAATAAAAAACTTGGAATTTTGAAGTCCTTGCAAGGGTGCGAATCTTCACAAATGCTGATTATGACCACTCCATACCTTTTTATTTCTATATCCACGTTTTTTAAATAATTACCGCACCGTTTCCGTAAAATCATTAATTTAGACTAATTAATGTAAATTAATTAATTTAAGTGTTTACTGGAATCCAATTTTAGAAGACTAGTCTAAGCCATCCATGCATCCATAATTGGATGAAAATTCCACAAAAATACTAAGGCAGAGATAATTTTGCCAAAAAGTAATTTCTTTTAATCATGATAACCGTATGTGTAATTAAAAAGTGCAATAATAAAACGCACGAATACAAACTTTACCACTTAGGACTTAAATATGAAATTGCTTGTTTTAAATAGAGGTTATTACCCTATTTGAATGAATAGCCAACGGTTGCAGTGATGATCGCGAAATCACAATAAACTTGTTGCTTTTGTGTGAACTCTGTCTGTGAGATAATGCATTGAATAACCGTAACATTGAACGCTTTTCACAAATGGTGAATGAACTGAAATTGGATTCCTACTGGCACTAACAAAATATTTACTGCGATTCGCAGAAATATTTTCACAATTATTCGAAATACTTTTTGAAGTATTACTTGGCATAGGATCTCTACGTTTATGGAGGGTTAAGTTCTATTAAATGTACTAGATTGACCTTTGGCTGGTTCATATTTTCGATTTTTAAATTTTTTGTGATAAATGGTATATTTTACCGTTAAAGCAGTTGGTAATGGGCTAAAAGAAACGTAACTTCGAAAAGTTAGATGTGTTGCTCTGGTCTGTATCTTGTGAGCCCTGTCTTGGCAGTTCGGTGCGTTATAATAAGACTATGCCAAATTAATACCAGTAATAATCGTGAAAACCTCCATCCAAGTAATATTTTACAAACGACAGTTAATAAATGGCTGGAATTGTAATAAAAAAGAAGCCTTTAGATTAACTTTCTTCACTGATTATAATCTTAACCCACTTGATGACAATAATTATTTTACGTGCTTATATCGTGGATATTATCGTTAAAGTGCGTTGTGACGATATAATGTACCGTAGTCACATACTTTCTCTTGCTAAAGCTTCTCTATCAACATTTCTACAATGGCCCATTCACGCGTTATTGACTTAAACTCTTTTGTCACGCATGTGTATGCTAGAATGTTTGATTTTTTAAAATAACAGTATACGTGAGGTTATGACGAATAACTGATTTTAGCTGTGTGGATTTTAGCGTATTAGGTATGGCATTATTAAAAAGTATTTCTGTCTCTGTGTGTCCGACTTTTTCCTTAGGCTTTTTGGATGTCTAAATAAGAGTAGCTATTACATTCCTATTTATCTAAGCGTAAATAATACATGATATTTCTTCTAACAGTTAACCTACAAAACGACATAGGATATAGAAAGATCAGATATTATTATCCTTCCTCAATGAAATAATTTCGCCAGCTTAATACTAATGAAATATATATTTTTTTAACTTACCGGGCACTTCATGCACTTTGGCGTTAGGTATTCCTCTACTGGCGAAGATGTAGGCTGTCTTGGTACCAAACAGGAAATAAGGATCCTGATCGACAGTCAGGCAGGTTTCTTCTCCATAGGCGGCAGATGCCAGTATCATCAGTAAGAACAGGGGCCACGCCATCTCGGACTATTGGAGTGTTTGACCTTTTAGTTTTTCATTACTTAAAGCTAAATTATACTAAGAACATAAACTTCAAAAATATATTATAACAGCGGCCCCTACACTAGGTATTGCCTGTACTGTACTACTGTACTGTTTCTTACAAATACTCTTGTTTTTTTTGTTTATAAATTGCATCCCTTTAAATTAAAGGTTTGTTCGTGAATTAGAAGTCGTAGAATACGCGTTCATGGATCTATTAATTTATGAGCTTTATTTAAATTATTGAAAATTATAATAAGAATCATTTAAAAATTATACGAGAACAATAAATATTAACTAGATCCAGTATGATTTTTTATATTCATATGTAAGTAATATTCAAATTGTATGGCAGAATGATGCATCATTATTTGCGTTGTAAGTAAAATTGTAGGTAAAATGTATAGATATAACGTTTAAGGAAGACTGTTTTTCTGTTTAAATAGATACGCATTAACAGACTACTGCTTGAATTAGAACAACTGTACAAGTTTTAAGTAACGACTATCATTTTTTACCTACAGCAAAGTATAAAAAGTTGCCACACCGGCTGACTATATTTTTTTCTTGCCTATCATATTGATTACTAGGTACAAAAAACATAAGTAAATTACTATGATTTATTTTACCACTATCGCATCAACAGGAACATAACGCAAAAAAAAAAAAACACATTTACCGCACTGGTTTCGAATGCAATGCAAAACAAATAACAAAAGCGTCACAAATGGGTGTGTTTGGGCTGCAGAATATAAATTTCACAAAACATAAAATAGCACTTGCACATATCGATAACAAAACGCAATCAACGTGTTTTACCTTGGCGCGGGAAGATTCGGGATAACTGTGGCCGGTAGACAGTCTATGGGTAGAAAGCGCGGGAGACACGGCGTCTCTCGAACGCGTCACCGGAGTTACTGAGTCGAATGTTCGTTCGCTGGTTCTACGGCGATAGGCCCTATACGCTTTTGAGAATAAACGTTGATACAACCTAAAAATCATAGCGCGTTTCGCGATGTTTACTACCGTGGCAATATTGCAACGTATAATTTGTAGTACAACCAATGCTGACAGTACGATTCTGAATGTTGATATCTATTAGTAATGAATAACATCACAATATATTGATACAGTTGGTTGACGCTCAAAGAAACCGGTATGCCATGGTATTTTCCACATTATAATCGCGGTAAGTTTGAGGTAGAGTCAATGCCAAATATTAACGTATAATTAACCTCTCAGAAATTCCTTACAAAGTTAATTTTTAATGTAAAATAATAGGCGTGAATTCAAGGAATAAGAGTCATTTTTATAGCATGCAAAGTAAACTAACATTAGTTACGCCGTAGGTACATAGCGTTACTTAAAAGGAAAGAGAAATAAAACGTCAGTAGGTATGGCATGTAAATTGTTTATAAGAAAACCACTGCGCAGCTATTACGATCTTATGGTTGATTTATTGAGTTTATGCCTCTTAGCGTTGGAGTTCACGGCTTAGAACGAACTTGACCTATGACGATAGAGTGTAACCGCAAGACAGTTTATCTATAAAACAGAGTTATTTTAATTTTTTTTACTATTCATGTCATATAAACATAGACCAACGCCTTTTATCCCGGAAGGGGTAAGCATAGGTGTTATGTTCCATCGCACGATGTGATAGAGGGGCGAGCCTATCGCCATATCGAGTACAAATTCCTGACTCCGGGCTGATAATTAATTGAAAAAACCAATATCACTTTGCCCGACCCGGTATTCTAATTTTGAATCAGAGACTTCGGCTTTACTATTTAAAGCTCCAGCATTTCTTATAACTTCCCTGAATTTGTGTGAAATGTTTAGTAATGTTTTAAGGCAACGGGAAACTACAAGAGTAAGTCAGTCGTTTGCGCCAAACCTGCTCGTAGCGCGCCAAGGTTGATTGGAAAGCCTCCTGAGATGATTTCATCAATCAACACAATAAGCACAATATGTCAATAGGATTTCATCTCAGGACGCTGAAAATCAAATAAATGTAGGAGATAGAGGAGGAAAGCGGTCTCTACTACCAAATCGGCTCTATCAGAACTAAACATATCAAAGTCTAAAGATTCGTTTCGATCCCTGCCTATACACATCATTTTAATATAAGTAGTCAACTTTTTTCTGTCTTGTTATGAAGGTTTGTATATTTTTATCGCTTAGACCTAATCGCGGAAACCTAGGACGCGGCTTACTTGGTGCTAAATCTTTACATTTCATGATCACAAAAGTTACAACAATTAAGAAATCGTAGCACGTTATTCATCTTATAAGATAATGTTTGAAATATAAGGAGGAAAGAAGGAAGTTTCTTATTTTTCTAAAACATGGATCAAGGTTGTCGAAGGTTGTGCGCTATAGGTACTATAGCGCGTGGCTTAATTGAACAGATGCTCAGGGTTTTAAAAGTTCATGAGATAAGCATTAATGAGAAGATGACCTCACAAATTATCAGGTTTAATATAATACGATGATAATGAATGAGGTAATCTATATGTACCTATTGGAACATGTTGGTAGGTAATGTGGGTGAATGAAGTCACGAATGTCACGAAAACTGCAAACTTAAAACACTTAGGCTAGTCTTCATTGCAATATTAGCTGTTTCAATAAATATACTTATAAATTGATAATGTTGCATAATCATTTATGAATTATGGCACGTATTGCAATTCCGCATCTGGGTCAAAAGACAACCAATGTCATAAGAATATTATAATTTAATTATAACTTCTACTCAGTTAAGAGTCAATTCAAGTCAAATGTTTAGATAAATATTATTGTCACTGAAGAGTGAAAATCCATAGCTGAATACACTTTTGGCATCCTCAAAGAAATGTAGATGCAGTGATTAGGGCATAAGGGCACTGTTACAAATATTTTACCAAGCTGGACAAACGAACTAACCAACGTCGAATTACTTTGCTGGAAAAATCTTTACGAATATACGTATGAATTATTTTGTGACCTGGTATGCTATTTCATATTGCATAGACAATAAAAATAATGATCTATAGAATGTCCCAAGTCCCGAGTTTCACTGAACCGTAGAGCGACCGCAGCCGCTATAGAAAATGACGCAAACCGTACGCTCCATTTTCCAACCGTTTGTCTCGTTATTTTGTCATCAATTTATTCAATGAAAATACGTGAGAACACATTTCTTACATTTTCTTAATGGAGGACATTGACTTTATATACAATTTTATGGTTTTATTGCGGAAGACGTATGTAGTCAATTTCATGTAATAACACAAACTGGACGTTGAAGATAATCTTCATGTGGGATCTGCACCAGAGAAGCTGATTTTAAAATTATTATTCGTAAACATAAAGATAAACTGGATTGCGTTTAGTCATTCTTGTTACGTGAAAATTATGCTGAAAGAATAAGAGAGTCAAACTGTAAATTTTAGTACTATTTTTAGTTATTATATTTTTTCCGCAATATCAAGTAGGTTAAGATTTACTTTGCTTTGCCCTAGAATGTGTTCAGTTTTGTACAAAAGACTTGTAGTGTAGAGCCTAATTTGAAAATAATTCATCATTTGATTCGAATGTTAACGGTTAAACGTTTTATTTCTGCTAATTCTATTAAACTAGTCTGAAGTCGGGTTATAAATAATATGTGTCGACTCATAACTCGCGTCGTAATCTGTTACATCCGTTTCTCTTGTTTATTAGGTTTTCATTACTCTCACACCTGCTGTCAATAACAATAAATGGTCATAGGCTATAGTTAATTAGTTTTTGGTTTATAGCTCTCATAATTATGCTTTTCTATTGTAGGATTAAATGATCCTTTATTGAAGTGCATGGTGGCCTGTTGGTAAATGGACCAGACGTGGCTGCCAAGATGTTCACGGTGGTCGCGGGTTCGAATCCCAGAGCACACCTCTGACTTTTCGGAGTCATGTGTGTCAATGACCACTACTAATAGTCAATGACCACGCACTATAACGGTGAAGGAAAACATCGTGAGGAAACCTGCATACCGTAGCGATTACTATGGTATGTAAAGTCCGGTAACCCGCATTAGGCCAGCGTGGTGGCCTTACCATTCTCAAACGTATTCTCGGTCGTAGAGGAGGCCCGTACTCTTCAGTGGGACGTAGGTATATGTCTGTAGGGCTGATGCACATTAAATTATCATTTTTTTGTCACAGAGAGTCAATTATTGAATACAAGCCTCCATTAAGGATTTCTAGAATGCCCTACTGGATGCAACGTTGTCGTAAATGATGACAGAATTTATTCTATAATCATTGGTTCGCATGGAGAAGTAAAAGACTAGAGATTATAGTTCCATACCATAGGATACAAGAAAGCAAAGCATCTCAAATCGTTTGTCTGAAAGATTTTCACAAAAAAATACCAATCGTCGACAATTTAATCAAGATCTGGCTTTATTGTACATATTAGTTTTATTCAGGGATGATAAAAACCCACAGCAATGAGCAATTGAGCAATGACGTTGATAGGTTGATAAAAAGTTTTGGTAGAGTTTTAAAATGTTTCTTATTTATATAATGTTGCATCAGTACATTTTGGAGTCAAATAGAAATTCGTCATGAGCTAATATTGGACAAGAATTATTTCCAAAAATACAGGTCACAGCAATCCATCATTTTGTAACAAACTCGTCAACATTTGCAGTTGAATTAGCTTGCGATTTAATGTTTTAATTTCCTTCTAAGGATACCCTTAAGCCCCATTTACACGGAGATTGTTCCTCGCGGCGAGGATCGTATGCCATAACCGCATGACATAACCGCCATAGATTATGGTATTCTTACAAATGTTTATATTTATTCTGTTTTCGTGGGTGTCTTGATAGTACTTCTGCCTACCTCTTCCGGGAAAAGGCATGAGTTTATGTATGTACAACAAATGTTTACACGAAGCAACTTTTTATATGTTTACGATAATAGTATCTTCGAGGCGAGAAACTCTCTCCGCGTAACGAGACTATCTTTTTAGTAATTAAAAAAATCTTTATCGAGGTTCATCGATGCTTCTTTTTATTATTTAATTTAAGTTTATTGCTCTATTTTATAGTTTAAAATGATCACTTTGCAGTAGTTATTTATAATTCGTATGAATTTAATTAGTCTCAAAAGAATAAGATCGCGCAGTTTTTAATAAAGATTTCTTCAAATTACGTTCACGTAGGTGAAGTAAATCAGTGAACCCATTTGCATTTACGTTCTTAAGAGAACGAAAAAATGCATTTAAGTTAAGGATAACTTAATTGCTTCTCTCATTAGCCCACTCATTTACTGCCTACTTATTGTAAGCACAAGCAGAGAAAGCACTTTCCATTGTATTCAAATAATGTTACTTTCGACTTGTATTCGTAGATATGTGAAGAAGAAACGGAATTATTATTAGACAGAAAATAGCGTAACAATAAATGTACTTTTCGTTTTTAAGAGTATTGTAATAGAGTTGACAAAAATCTACAAATTCAATCACAATTAATGCCGAATTTTCTTTTCCGAATTACTTTCGGTAATTATTCTGATTAATAATTAATTAAACCCTGACTAATTGCAGATTTTATATAAAAAAGCGTATTCAAACACAGTTCTCGGATCTGTACACAGTTATGATTTCATGGTTTTTATTTTTGCATTAAGTAGTTTCTATGTGGATAATCGTTTATATGATTTTTATCTACTTAAATGCTTAGGGTGAATAACTACTGATACAATACCAGCGGCTTCGGCCCGGCTTCACCCGGCTGCAGATTGCAGATAGTTTTTGAGTCCAGTCCACATCAACTACTATGGATTTCACAGCGCACATGATGTAAATAAAATAAATAAATAATAAATAACACCCAACAGTCACATACATAAATAAATTAATAAAATAATATTTAAGGTATTTTTTTCACCCTGGGTTATTAGAGTTCTAGTAGAAATACAGTTTTTTTTAACTCCTATGTCACCCGGGGATAGTGTAGCTTCCCAACAGTGAAAGACTTTAAAATCGGATTGGTAGTTTAGAAGCATATTCAATGCAAACAAACAAATAATCAAATCTTTCCTCTTTTTAATATTTACGTTATAGTGCGTGGTGATTGAATATTAATACACACATGATTCCGAAAAGTCAGAGGTGTGCCCTGAGATTCGAACCCTCGACCACCGTGAATATGTTGGCAGGCCACCACGAACTGCATATTATATTAAATATAAATATTCATGCATAGGCATTAATAAGATACGCTGTCGCTGGCATTTATAAGAGAGAAATGCACAACGTAAACAATATTATATTTTATGTATGTAATATATCTTTATGCCGGTGGCGACCTGACATTCCGGCACTCTTCGCTTCGTAGAATTCGTTTCGACAGGTGGAAGGTCCCACGTGTGTAAGAGGTTGCCTGGGTAGGAATCACCGCAATGACTATTTCTCCCGCCAAACATCAGTGTGAATTCACTGTTGTGTTTGAAGGAAACTGTAGCCAGAGTAACTACTAGACATATTGAGGCTTATCCCCCCACCGAGAGAAATGTTTGTGCGGCCCACAAATATTTCTTCCGGGTCTGGGTGTTTGTGAGACCGAAAAGTCTCTCGTAGTTACTGATACCCACGACACAAGAATCGATCTTAATGTGGGGTCAGGACTATGTATGTGACTGTTGGGTGTTATTTATTTATTTATTTTTATTAACATCTTATGTCTCAAGATGGCGAGCTGGGGAATGCCTTGCTATGTAATTTGTAGCGTCTCACCTCACATACATTCTTCTGCATATGATTGAAAGGGTGTGAAAATTCATGATGTTATTTGCTACTGTCCATGAGCGGTCATATCGTTTACCATCAGAAAAATGGTATGCTTGTCTCGCCATAGGAGTTGTAATACAATACAAAAATAACGGGATCACCAGACGTCTATTCATAAGTGAAAGTATTTGTAGACCGGTCAATTTGCACATAAGTGACTAATAGGTAAATAATTTGTTGGGGTGCCTAGTATTCTTTGTCCAGGCACCTCTACCTACCCCTTCTGGGAAAAAGGTCTGAGTTTATGTGTGTATTCTTTGTAAGTGATATCGCAACTCATAAAGGAAGTTCTCAGATAAGCGTTTATGATTAGATATAACAGGGAGGTCAGGAAATAATGATGAGGAAACGTAGGGAAACTAGACTTTTCCATTAATTGCAGTTCTCATTTTATAATCCATGGAAATGCACAAATATGATTAAGTGCTAAAGTCCTAATTAATTAATTTTTTACTTATTTAATTACGACTGTCTAGTAATACTTTTGTGTTGAATTAAATTTATACCCGTTTCTCTATTATACTCCTCTACAGGCGTGAGATGTTCCCTGTTGAACATGTGCCTCTGTAAATATTATTTATCGAATAAATAGTGCATAGTCCCATTTATTATAATTGTAACAATTTTCGCCATATTAGATACGCTTAATTAAGGCCAAGTTAACCTAAAAGGCATCACTGCTAGATGTTGAGCTGTAATACTCTGGTTTACGCATTTTAATCAAAGTTGCAATAATTTATCGGTCATTGCACCGGCAGTGTGACGAAACAAATTAAAAACCTCTGGCCGACATCCATGGGTGAGGTAGCGTGGGGCCAACTTGGAGAAAGTAAAATGGTAGTCATACACGACTTGTTATTCGACAAGCTTTGTTGTTTATGATTTGCAAGTTCGCTGATTGATGCGTAACTAAACAATTATTATTATAGTAATTTATACATACGACTAATAACTATTTCAAGTACATCACGTTTAAAAAATAAGCTAATTGTAAATAATTAACAATTCTATTTTATTTATATTATTTATGTTGGAGAATTTATTAAATATGTAAAACATATCTTTCGCACTCTCTTTCTCTCTTCAGCGACAGAAGGCGCATTGGTGAACGTAAGCCTATTCTAAGATTATAACTAAAGTTAAAGATATTATTTATACTTGTATTATATATAAATCGACGATCATTTTTAAATTACGCGTACTTTAATAATTTTAGTTTGAGAATAATCTCTAATCGTATACTTTGCCACAATAGTATTTTATTATACTAAGTTAGGACTCAAAAATCTTTCATACATCTGTGAAATATTTTGATGCCCCTGTCTGTTCCAAGTACACGCCTGCAAGCACCACGTGGCCCCTTTTGTGATGTAAAGCTCTTAGAAAGTGGCACACCATGCCATAAGCTTGTACTAGTGAGTGTTTGCTGAGATAAATACTACTGACTTGATAGAGAGTTTTTAGTCTGAGGCCCAAGTTATGCAGACTATTTACGTACGCTTTCATGTATTAAAGTTATCATTATAATTGGGCAAATGCATTTCTATTAAAACCTTCAAAGGCAATTGAACGCAATTTTATTACTTAATAGTAGATTATATTTTAATGAGGTCTAGTTTAATGACGATTTAGTACTACTGCTTAAATCAAATATTACAGATGTGATTATAAATCTGATATTACCTTTTGTTTAAACACCGAAGAATGAATTATTATTTTTATCAATTAATTGAATAAATCAATTATCTTTGACTCCAATTGTTAATGATATTTACGATGCTATTTTTATCTTAGCCAGCATACGGACAAAAACATTGACATAATAACGTAACAGTTACGTACAATCTTGAAAAACACCACGACAAATCCATTAGTTCGCCAACAGCTTAATTATTTGTGTGGCATTAATGTCCTCTACCGTTATAAATCCATTTCTAAGAACAAAACTCACTATCAACAGAAGGTATAACAAAGGCGCATAACTTCGCGTATATTGCATAGCTAGGTTTCTATAACAACACACGTGTGATCACGTACATACGACCTCAATTTTCGTGTGCAGTGACCCGTAAGATGTCGCATGCGGCATGCCACCTCATCTCACTAAACAAGACTGATACGTGGAGATTAGTGAAAAAAATCATAGTGGATTGATATTATGAATCTATAGAGGGTTTTATGAAAATTAGTTTTACGCGCATGTTACTCTGAAATTGTAATGAACGTGATTCTCGATGTATTCTGTAATCCAAATAAAAAATATTATTGTCAATAGAGACTATTCCTCTGCAACAACGTATATTATACGCTTATGAAACTGTTTAATAATTTAATAGATAAGTATTACAGTTTTCATGATGCCAGGTACATCCAGACTCCGACCGAAAATGAAGCCAGGTGGTAGTTTAAGTGATTTTTTTTATGGTAACGAATTGCGATATGAGCATGCCGTTCGCCTGATGGTAAGCGATACAACCGCTCATAAACAGTAGCAAAACCGAACAACACTCTGAATCACAAAGCAATGCTTGGTATTCCACTTGCGCTCGCCATCCTGAGACACAAGATGTTAGGTCTCAATATGTCCAGTAGTTACCCTGGCTACAATGCCCTTCAGTCCGAAACACAACAGTGCATTTACACTGCTGTCGGTGGCGTAACTACACCAGCCGGGGCCCGTGGCAAAACTATCGGATGGGGCCCCCCCTTTTTTGTGTCGAGACGTATACTGTTAAATTTATTGGAAGTGGTAGAGCCACGCTGTTGTCAGCCATGACTCAGGATTAATGAGTAGGTTCGTCAGGGGCGGTACCACTGGCTCACATAAGATCGACGTGACATGACAGCATTGCGATTGAGATGTCGCGGCTTACACATGACCATAGCACAGCGTCTGGTCAGAGACTCAGCTCATATGGGACACTCGTAAACGGTCATCGATCGTACAACTCCGGCATACAGTCTACGGTAAGGTATGCTGGCACCCTCGAGGTTGGGCCCCATTCCACTCAACGTGCCTTCACCAATTTAGGCTTGAGGCTTTTGAAGCACCTATGCGTGGTACTTCCATCAAATAACTTCAAAACTTCAAGCTATCAAATAAAATACCAAGATACTTCATCGAAGAATCGATAGTAACGCACTATTACATGGGCCTCTGTAGGGGGCCCTTTCCGAGATTCATGAAAAAAAATTACCTTGGATTTGGGAAAGCCCACTACAAGTTTATTCTCCTTAATAAGTGGCAAAAATGCAGCAAAGATGATGGGGCCCCCTTACTGTGAAAATCTCAATCGCCACATTTGATAAAACTAGTCCAACAAATAATAAAAAAATGTTTTTGGTCATTAATTTTGTTGGTAATAAATGTAAGGTTCTTTCCCTGCTTAAGGCTTTTCAGGTCTAGGCCGGGGCCCCTAGGGTCGGGGGCCCCTAGGGTCGGGAGCCCCTAGGGTCGGGGGCCCCTAGGGTCGGGGGCCCGTGGCATTTTGCGCACTCTGCCACCCTATTGTTACGCCACTGACTGCTGTTTGACTACATACACAATGCAACCAAAATATTCGCAAAAAAGCGACGAATTATTTTGTGTTGTATTTTTACATCTTGTTTTATTTAAATATCCCGCGTTTCGAATATTGTCTATGGTTTTACAGGATATCAGCTGAGAATTGAAAATATCCGCTAGTGGAAATAATTCTAAATTAATTTATAAAATAAATATTGAACTATTGTGGAAATATTCAAATAAACGAGAAAATGATAAAATCATATTTTTTTATTATATTGTATTATATTATCACCTTAAATAGTAAAATATTGATGGACGCCAAAAAGAACACTTTAATATTTATAAGTTGGAAATTATTGTATAATTGTAATTTTATTATTAAATTGTTTCTATGATTGAAAAAATAAATAAGCAAGCCAATTCATTTTATGATCACCACTTCGGATAATAAAACGTACTAGAGTGAAAGGTAAAAAATGCGTGCTCTATGCTCTGTCACTAATGGCGTGTCTTCCTCTAACACACGTTAAATCGTCAAAATGGCTAAGAAAAAAGGCGACGAAAAAGTGAATCAAACTCCTCAAAGTGATAACGAGGAGCAGAATTATGACGAGGAGCCCGATTTTGACGATCCAGAGGGTTTCGTCGACGATATTCCCGACGAAGGTGGGCATTTTGTGCGAAACAAGTTGACCGGCCATATGCGTCACCCACGCATTTTATAACTTTTCTCCTATGTTGTCACTATTTTTATCCGTTTTAAGTGATGTAACGTGAATAATCAAGTTCAGTTAATTTTAGGTTGTGTTTTATTTAGTGAAGGTGGTGTTTTTACAAGGTTGTGGAACTTAACCTAACTTTGACGTTGCAGAATTGTTGGCCGACCTCTTAGAGCAAAAACCCAAGGAATCTGACGGTTACGAGAACGTGATCGTGGTCGATGGGTGCCCGCAGGTCGGGCCCGAGCGGCTGGAGAAGCTCCAGAGCGTTATAAACAAGATTTTTAGTAAATTCGGGAAGATCGTGAATGAATATTACCCGACGACAGAAACTGGAGTCACCACTGGCTACATTTTCTTGGAGTACAGCAACCCTCAGAACGCCGCCGAAGCCGTAAAGGCCACAAACAATTGTAAATTAGATAAGCAGCACACATTTTTAGTGAATCTTTTCACTGATTTCAACAAGTAAGTGTATATTCATGATTAAGAGTGATTTTTATAAGTTTATCCATATAGACACTTACAGACGGCATGCTTACTGTAAAAGTGATTACATTTAGTTAGGGCATTGACTATTTGCTAGATTAAAAGGCAAAATATGTTTTAGATATTTGATAGTTTCTTCAATATGAACAACAAAGCAGTTGAAAATCACAGATGGTGTCAAAATTAAGATCAAATGATGTCTTAATTCATATAATCTTTAATTTAATCATTATTATGGGAGAGTTATGTTATTGTGCCCAAATTGAGCGCACTGGCTATTACTACACTGTTTTTATTGTATTTTTATCTCGTCCATATCTAGATAGAAGTGGAAAGTTTTAGAGTAATTCATACCAAGATGTCATTTTTATTAGTACATTATCAGTGGTTTTAAAATGCTATATTTTAATCGAATTTAATGATTTATCATACTTTAAACATGTTTTTAACAATAGATTACTTGTGGCTGACCATTTTGAATGACTGAAATGTTTAGACTCATTAGTAACAGACATGACACACTGAATGTGTTAATTAAACATGCCTTTTTATTTATTAACTTTAAGGTCAATGATCTGTGTTGCTAAGACTACAAGAAGTATTAAGTGCTTAGAATATGATTGGAAAAATATTATGATGACATGATGTGTAGAAATTATTTAAAAATGGTATTCACTGTGCTGTCATAATATTGTGAAATCAACATTTTATTTGTAATATTTTTATAATTACATTACTTCTGCTGTTTGTAAATTTACATATGTAGATTTTTCCATTCTTTGGACTAATTTATATGATGAGACACAAGCATTCACAAACATAGCATTATTTTCTATTTACTGCTCTTGGAATATACATAAAAATAGTTCATGTCTATTTATTTTTAAAGGTACCAAGATATTCCTAAAGAATGGGAGCCGCCAGCACCTCAACCATTCAAGGTCCAATCAGACCTTCAATGGTACCTCATGGACCCCGATGCCTACGACCAGTTCTTGGTCGGCATTGGTACCGGTGTGTCGCTGCAGGTGTGGCAGAATGCATTGCCAGAACCTGTTATGTTGCAGGAGAGACCTGTAAGTAATAATATAGTGTATTTTCTTTCTTTATCCTTAAGTTTTCTTTCTGGTCAAAAAGATTATGTAGACCTTGGTGAATGCGAAAGACTGCAATGCAGAGATATCAATAACGGCTGGGTACCTTAAGATATGTCTTAAGCAATGTCGTCTTGATATTTGATTAAATTTTTGTTTTATTTTGAAGACAGTTTTTTATATCACATGTTGCACCAGTCTGCTGTATATTAGTGCTATTATAGAGGAGTCACAGTGATGAAATAAGGCAGCAAATGAAATAATTATATTGTTAGCACATTATTTTATAGAATTTCCAGTAAAGTGATGTTGGGAGACAAGTAATTAAGTAATTTATTATATTTTAAATTTCCTCTAATCAAGTCATAGCCTAGCTTATCAGGGGTCAATATTATTTATAATAACAATTAGTCACTGATTGTTTAATTTAATTTATTGTGATTACTTTTACTTTTAATTGCATGGTAGTCTGTTGGTAAAATACCAGATGAGGTGGCAGGTTCAAATCCCAGGTCATACCTTTGACCCTACAGGATTATGTGTATATTGAGAAAATTAACATGCACTTTAATGGTGAAGCATAATATTATGGTAACACAATTAATTACAAAGCAATGTTGGCATTCCACTGCGCTCGCCATCCTGAGACATTAGATTTTAAGTCTCAATAAGTCCTGTATTCACTCTGGCTACAATATCCTTCAAACCTGAACACAACAGTGCATTTACACTGCTGTTTTTTCTTCTAGAACTGGACTGAAACATACGCAGTATGGTCTCCGTTGGGTACCTACCTCGCCACGTTCCATTGGCGAGGTGTCGCTCTGTGGGCTGGTCCTAAATTCTCGCAGTTCCAGAAATTCTTCCATCCGGAAGCGAGATTTATATCGTTCTCACCGTGTGAGAATTACATTGTAACGTTTTCACCGAGTGGTGATAGAGGAGATGACAAGAAACTCATCATATGGGATATTAGGTAAGTTTGTACAGCAATAATTATTTTTGCTAAAATAATAAAATATGAATTCTTTAAATTATTGTAAGTTGTGCTAATTTACAAAGCTGAGATTTTGGGTTCGAATCCCAGGCCGGGCGAAGTGATAGTGGATTTTACAATTCATTATCGGCCTCAAGTCTGGAATTTGTGCCTGATATGGCACATCCCCTATTATATCGTGGGACAGAACACACAAGCCGAAATATGGGTGTACTGGTTGCAACCAGCTCCTCTGCCTACCTCTACTAGGAAAAGGCGTGAGTTTATGTATGTATTGCAAGTTGTGGTAAATTTATGATAGAAATATTGTGTGAATTTGTTTAAACAATAGGGTATGATCCCAGCATACTTTAGATAACAAATGTTGTCTTAGCTAAGTTAAAAGTCTAGATTTAAACAGACCAGTTTAAATAACTGTTTCTTTACTCGTTCAATTTGCTTTCCTTGTGGTGACAGTTCATTATGAATTCAGCTGGTGTATCCGACCACTGCATTGGAATGTGTATGTATTTTCTAATTTTCTGACTTAAATCAAGGACACGCAAACAAGAAACAGTCTTCTGATCATTGTTATATTTATTTAGTAAATATTTTGAAAACAAATTGTCCATCACGTGTGTACACGTGGTGATTTTTTGGCGCTGTGCGTGTGCTGTATTGCATTTCAGACCGCATTGCATAAAAAATTGCGTAAATTGTTATTGTCTATTGAAAGTCATTTGGAGTAGGTGGTAAAAAATTTAACACAATGTTTCAAGCAGATCAGAAACAAATACCTGTGGATCACACAAATAATCCTGGTGCGGGGATTGAACCCGAGGCCTCTCGTTTCACAGCCGGCGTACCAACTGTGCCACGGAGGCTGCATATAGAGGATTATTAACTTATGTGTGCAGTGGTCCCTGACCAGGATAAGAATATATTACCACCCACATTACTACCTGTTATTCTAAACAAATATTATTATTAAATCAGGACGGGGCAAGAGAAACGCAGCTTCCCTCCACCCGATGAGTACGTGACGTGGCCGATATTCCGCTGGAGCAAGGACGACCGGTTCTTCGCCCGGCTGGGAGCCGACGTACTCTCTGTTTATGAGACGCCCGGCTTCGGGTTGTTAGACAAGAAGTCTATTAAAATACCTGGAATTAGGTAAGTTGATTCTACGTTATTGTTATTTACATATGTATAAGCATATGAATTGATAAGGGGTTATTATAGAACAAAATGCCTTTAAGTTTGCTAAATGTAGGTAAACAACTAACCTCCCAAACACTATTGTCATTATTGTATTGAATATTTTTAGTAATTTGTCATGCAATTCTTTCAAAACCTGAATAAAACTATTTCATTAATAAGTAGAAATACTACTGCTACTTGCTAATGGCAACATTTACCTTACTTGATATGCCCCAGTGTTGTATTTAAATGATCAAATAATTAACAACACATTATTTTCTGTGCAAGAGAAATAATATACTGATGATAATATGAAAATAAAAATAAATCGAAATCGCAAACGATATATTGTAGATTCATTTTGTGTCCTAGTTTATAAACTAGATTGGCAACTTTCATATTTAAAATCTATTGCCAATATTTAGTGTTTATGCAGAGCAAGGAAAATTCCTTCATAAACATGTATTTGTATTAGCTTGTAATGAAAAAAAAACTGCTTCTTTATTAGCCCATATTCGTCCTACTGCAAGGCACGGGAGTTCTCTACAATCGAGGGTACGATTGAGAATGGTTAGGCATATGGCCTAATATATACTATATGAGTAAACGAATACAGGTTGGCAGAAAACATCCTCTACTTAGATGCAATTGTATAATCTATTGTAATTATTTTACAGGGATTTCAGTTGGTCTCCCACAGACAACATTTTGGCCTATTGGGTAGCGGAGGACAAAGATGTGCCAGCCCGTGTAACCTTACTTGAGCTGCCTAACCGCACAGAAGTCCGGTCCAAAAACTTGTTCTCTGTAGCTGACTGTAAGATCCATTGGCAGAAGAGTGGTGACTATCTCTGTGTCAAAGTAGACCGTTACTCCAAAGTGAAGAAAGACAAGAATGAAATCAAATACTCTGGAATGTATTACAACTTTGAAATATTCCACATGAGAGAGAAGGAGATTCCGGTTGATTCTGTTGAGATCAAGGAGCCTATCCAGGTAACTTTTAGGTTTCAATTAAATTATATAAAAGAGTTTGGAATAGAATTTTCTTGAAAAGTTACTTTTAAAGATAAAATGTGTATTTCCAATTCTATCTAGTTTTTGCTGGTAATTTATGCGAATTCTTGCTTTTACATATTGAATGGTAAAATAAGTGGTATTTATGTTTTGCTCAAATTAGTATGAATAACCAGGAATATTTATTTTAAATGTAAAGTATTTATTCTGAATGCCATAATATTTTAACCAAAACTACCTATCTTAGTTAATAGACTAACTTAATCAATAATTTTACAGGCGTTCGCATGGGAGCCAGTTGGGTCTAAGTTCTCAATCATCCACGGAGACCCAGCGAATATCTGCATCAGTTTCTACCAAGTGAACACTGGTCAGGCGCCCACCCTACTCAAGAAGTTTGAGCGGAAACCCTTCAACCATCTGTTCTGGTCTCCGATGGGACAGTTCATCATCTTAGCCAACCTGGGTCTCACTGGTGGCGCTTTAGAGTTCTTGGACACTAATGACTTCACCATTATGAATGTGGCCGCCCATTATCAGGTTTGTGATGTTATTTTTACACTGATGTAATAGGTTCGCAAATATTTTTTATTTATGATTGAAAACCCTCAAGTTACGAACAGTTTTGCGGTAACTCAAAAAGTTTTGTATTGGTCGGATAACACGACAAAAGTGTACCTCTTTAACAGTGACTGCCAAGGCGGAAATATTAGAGCTGCGAACTTTTTTTTATTGCGACACTAGCATGTATTTCGCTTGATAGACGATACGATTGCTCATGGACAGTAGCAAAACCAAACAAAAAAATGAATTACAGAGCAATGCTTCGCATTCCACTGCGCTCGCCATCCTCAGACATAAGATGTGTTAAGTCGCAATATGTCCAGTAGTTACTCTGGCTACGATATCCTTCTAACCGGAACAACAGTGCATTGACACTGCTATTAGGCGGGAGTAATAGGCGGCCTCTCACATATGAGAGACCTACCACCAGAACTGTTTGATTTATCTTTATTAGTTAAGTAAATTGAAATATTTGTTGTAGATGTCTGGTATTGAGTGGGACCCGACCGGTCGCTACGTTGTTACCGGCGTGTCTTCTCTCAAGTGCAAGATGGACTGCGGCTACTACATCTGGTCCTTCCAGGGCAAGGTTCTCAGAAGGTGAGTGTTTTTGACCAATCAAGTCTTGTGTCGTGGGTTGTAGAAGCTATGAGATACTTTTTGGTGTGTCTACACCTGGCCTTAAATCCTTTTGTACTGCCGCGTAAAATCAAGTATAAGGCGCCTGTTGGTAATATTAACAGGCTTGAGACATTCATTTATCGTTTTATACAATTATACCGGCTTAATTTTATGTGCATATCTGCAGGTTGAAACTGAAATGTGAGATACGTGTGTATATGCGGGTTTCACAAAACATTTGTCTCATCACAGCTGAGTTTCGAATCGAGTCCGGGGTCTCTTGTTTCATAGATTTTTCGACTTTTAACCAACCGCGCGATGGAAGCTGATAGGAATATAAAGTGTACCTACTGCCTCGGTGGCGCAGTAGTACTAAGGTACGATAAACCGTCGATGTCTCGGGTTCGAAACCCGGGTCGGGCAAAGTGATATTTAATTTTTATATGCATTAACAGCCCGGAGTCAGGAATTTGTGCCTGATATGATGATAGGCTGGACTATCACATAGTGGGGTGGAAAATATTAGGCGAAACATGGGTGGATACCAGGAGGTATCACATCTGCCTATCACCTCTTGAAATAAGGCGTGATGTGTGTAAAGTATGCATTGTAACAAAATTGTAATTTTTCAGAGTGATGAAGGAAGGTTTCGCGCAGTTCCACTGGCGGCCGCGACCGCCCACGCTGCTGTCGGAGAAGCAACAGAAGGACATCAAGAAGAACCTCAAGAAGTACTACTCGCAGTTCGAGTCCAAGGACCGCATGCGCAGTAGCAAGGCCAGCAAGGTACGCACGAGTATAATATACTACAAATTCAATCGTCCACAATCCTACAGTCCAAAAGTTGTTGGGGGCCCTAATATTTTATAGTTATTGCGGCGTCTCCCAATGATCTCCACATCGACCTATTGGAAGCGGTCACTGGATGCAGGCTGCTTCGAATATTAATTATATCCAAAAGTCCTACTTCATTTAATTATAAATTAAATTATTTAACTTAACAAATAATATTAATACGTTTTTCATTAGGAATTGGTGGCGAAGCGTACTGAGCAGATGAAGAAACACATCGAGTACCGCGAGGCGAAGGTTCAGGAGTGGAACGAACAGAAACCACGCCGGCTTGAGCTCAGGAACTGTATGTATTGCTTTCATATCTATATTGTGTTAATAACACGACTCGTATATAGTAAAATGGTTACACAAATTATTGCCTTAATATTATTAAACAAAGTAAAATGAAATGAAAATAAAAATAATTGAGCTATTTATATTTTTGAATCGATCAATACTTCAATTTTAAAAAAATTATTACCATCAACATCATCACCCATTAAAATGTTATTCATTTAGATTTAGTCATTCTTTATGTATCAATTCTAGTGTTGTAATAATGTACTGACATTATTACTTAAACTCTGATTTAAACAACTAACATTTTTTGTATTAATCACTATATGCCATATGGTAAACTGGTTCTGAAAAGAGCAACACTAGACTTTCTTGTACTTAAACGTATTGACGTTTAAGTATTAAGGGGGTATTCTAGTCTAGAGGTCCGAATTTCGAGCGTTTTTTGGCAATTAATATAAAAGAAGCAGTTAATATTTTTACTATCGAATTTTTTATCATTGGTTTATTGATATTTCAAGAATACAAAAAAATACATTAAAAAAAAAAAATTTCAAAAAGATATAAGTCCTTGAAGTAGAGAAAAAAAAAAAGGCCGTGTCCTCGTGAAAAGGATTTCTCCCCTTGTATTCATCTGAAAAAAAAAAACAATGCCAAATTATTGATCAGTACAAATGTCATTATCGCACAAACCAACAAAACTTGAAAAAAAATTTTTTTTCACAAAATGGCGGCTGTTTGAAAATAATGGTCGATTTTTTTACTCATTTTTCAACTTCCTCCAATTTTTTAAAAATATTACAAATTTGAAATTTTCAATTTTTATTGCTTTGTGCAAAAGCGAGATAGTTGAAGAATATTCATGGTAAATTTCAAGTAAATCGGCTGATTAGAACCTGAGATATCTGCATCACCGTATCGAAAAAAGTAGTTTCGAGAAAAACGCGTTTAAAGTTTAACGTTCAGTTTCAAGCAGCATAACTCTGATAAAATAGTACGTATAACTTACATTCTTTTAATCAGCCATCCCAGCTTCATACATTGGGCCTTCCTCTACTTCATATTGACTGTTTTCAGCATTTCTCTCTGTATAACGAGCAGTTCTTTCCTCTTTTGAAGCATCTGAAGCTCGAACCTCAGACCGTTTAATTCTTACTGCGTTGCGCCTAACAGCAAACCCATGGGATTCCAGACCTATTTTTATTCCCATTAGACTCATAATTTGTAAAATAGGATAAAAGCCTTCATTAAAAATGCACGCGTAATTTCTCATTTATACTTCTTCACAGCTTCGAGGTTTACATGGAACTAACTCAAACTAAAAACAAATTGAGTATAGATTCTTGTATAATACGTTACAATGACCTTCAGACTATTGATATAGTAAACTAAAAGTACATGAAAAGAAAAAAAGAAAGCTATTCATACTCAGGTAGCCCGGACCGCCCGTAGTCTATTGTTACAGTCGTCCGCTCAAACCGGTCTAGTTGCCACGACACTAAAACGGCTGTAACTTTGAAAATAATTTGAATTTTGAAAAATCCTTCTAGGGAGATATTTTTGAATATCTAAACTATTGAATTATGAAAAAAAAAATTTTTCATTTTTTTCAAAATTCTAGACTAGAATACCCCCTTAATAAATACGATGAAATTAAGGAATCAATTACGTGAAGCACAGACTTTATGTGTCCCTAGAATTGCGTCTTGTTTTGGTATTATTTCTTCGAATTGCATTGTATTTTTTCTGATCAAAGACATAATGATGTTTCTTTTAGAAAATAAATTTCCATAATTCGCGTCACGATCCATTGTTGCAGGGTTTTATTTTCATAAACAAGTGTATATTATACAAATTATACGACACTTAAATGGTTCAAAAGCGATCGTAAAATATTGATTGACGTGTGAGAAATATTGAACAGGCTGTTAACATTATTACAACAGAATTACATTGACCCAAAAAATCTCGCTTTGATATTAAAGAAATACTGTTTTGGTTATACGTTTTTATAGATTTTTAAAATGATTTACAAACATAGTTTTATTTTTGAACTTTGGTACGTATAATATTTTTTCGTAACGCAATATACGCAAATATTAAATTACTAATCACTTCTTGGATGGTCGCTTTGGCAATGAATTTAGAAATCTGTGAAGACTGTAAACATCAGAGTTTCGCGCATTGAGCCTTTCAGTATATTTTTAAACTTTTAAAAATGACTGCTTCAGTGTCGCATTTGTACTACGGTATCATTGCAAAGCTGAGGTCTATGATTGAAATCCCGGGTCGGGCAAAGTGATATTGGATTTTTTTAGTCATTATCAGCCTGGAGTCCGGAATTTGTGCACGATATGGCGATAGGCTCGCCCCCTATCACAGCGTGTGACGGAAATACTATGCGAAACGTAGGTGCCTTGGTACCCCTTCTGGGAAAAAGGCTTGAGTTTATGTATGTATACATTTAAAAACTGTTTCTAGTTGAGTGCTTGTTTTTTTTAAAGAGTATTCTTCCACTGTCATGGAGCGTTGGAAATGTATCCCGTCCACATAAAATGTTGGTCTTGCGTTGCAGCTGAAAATGAAGATGACTTATCATTAATTTGTTTGTTTGTTGCAGATGTGGACACAGACGGTCTAGACAACGACCCCACCAGCACTGTAGAAGAAATTGTTGAATTTTTCGTGAAAGAGGAACAATCGACCATCGAGTAGTCGACATTCCGCTCAAACGTTCGAGGTCGGAACTCAACTTCCGACCTCCATAGACGGCTGTTGCCGGACAAGTTCCCATACGATATACAGTTTTTAATAAACCAGACGACACAATAAAAAGCTTTTTTATATATTCATCCCGTAAAATAAGTAGTCACAAAAATTTCAATATGTTCAGTGTTATATTTCGGTTTATAAATTATACAATAGGTGTTTATAGAAATCATATTAAATTGATATGTTACAACAGACTAACAGTTTTTTAATACCTCATGTAGTTAATATTTTGATTATTTTTTAATTGTTGCAATCTCAGGATACAGTGTAAAGTAAAATAATGATTTGATTATTGTTTAATAACAAGATGATTTGCAATATATTTTTCATAAGGTCAGTCGTTTTTTTTTCTAATTCAAATTGTAAAAGGGATATTAAAATGGTATGGATTTAATGAGGATGGATGATAATACGACTATTGAAACATATACACAAGCCTAGTATTACCATGAGCAAATGATAGTTTTTCATGGATTATGAGCCAACAAGCAGATGAGCCATCTGATGATAAGTAGGCACTACCACTTACTGATACTCGGCATTCGAGTACCCTGAATGGACGAAATAGTGGATCAAACTAAATGTATTAGATATACGTGACAAAAGCGACATCTATTGGTGTATAAGCATATTAGTGCTATGTTATGAAAGCTTTTTCGGGATAAGGAAACTGGAAATGGATTAACTTTCGCAGTGGACCATACGTATTCTAAGCTGGCTGAAGTAACTGACTATAACGGAGATAATTAGTCAGTCATTTCTACAAGAGGGCGTCACTGTCTCGTGTTTTGGTATGAAGTAATGTTGAGTAATGTTGACACAAACTTTTGGCAACTCAATTTTGTTGTTATATTATATTTTTATGCTAAAGAACATAACGTGAAGTGTTCATAAAACCAAAATATCCAGAGTATGGGGGCACGGCAGTGCTTCGCCAAGATAAGCGCAAGGACACTGCCTTTTCTTGTAGCTCTTTGTCGTTTTTTGAACCCTCATAACTTGAGCTTGGATTATACTAGATAAACAAAATTGTCTGGATATGTTTTAATTACAAAGCTCTTATACTTAGATTACTAGATATTTAAAAAAACCGTGATTACGTCACTGACTCATGATTTTCAAAATTCGTAATTTAACTAAACTTTTGTAATATTCCACTGCGCTCGTCATCCTGAGACATCAGGTTATTTTTCAAAGTCTGTTTAATTTTCGATTACACTTTACAGCGTTCGCGATCACGGGGCGGACTGAGGACTACCTACCCTTAATTTACAACTATTAAATTAAAAAGTTAATTTTTAGACTTAGTTAATTTTCACTGCGATCCGATCTACCCAGAAGGAGCTTACTGTGTCTTAAGGTCCTACGCTTTATTTTATCTCAAATAAGTACTTATATTAAAATTCCATGAAGGTAGTTATAGTTCATAATTTAAAATCTGGCGTGTATCGGTCACCCACTGTTACAATTTACAAGTACCCCCTTCCCGCTTGCTGCATCTGACGGCGCGGGCGTTGCCTTTGATATATCAATTAGTCACCCCGGAAGTGCCCATGTTTGTGAATGTCTGGTAATTTTGCATAGACGACGCGACGTTGCGCACGTGCCGATTCCGCGATGTCTTTTCGTTGCAGCAACATTAAGTCCATAGATATGGTGCGCAGTAGCACGATTTGTGATGATAATGTGTTCGCGGCAGTGAGATATTATGAAGATAATTTTGATATACGCGTGCCTCGGCAGTTGATGCGAAGCGCCATGCAACGATTGAAGAAATACGGTCAGTTTCGCCCTCCGACCACGGTTCAGCGCGGTGGAGGTAGTATCTTGATCATGGTGAAAGAAGATGTTTTAGACTACATGTCTAATGAACTGAGAGCCGCACGATTTGAGCAGGAGCATTGTTTAATGTCAGCTAAGGCTACGGTTGACGAATCTTATCCGACGACTGTCAGTACCCGTATCCCTATAAGCGAATTCAAGAATGATGCGATAGTGACAGAATACAATGCTTTGACTTTAGTGAATGTTGGCATTGTAATCGTGGCCTAAGTATCCTGTGGACAGACGAATGCACGAATCCTCATTGTGGGCTGAATAATATTGTGGGCTCTCGGTAACACCCTGGCAGGGCCGATACTTTCCAACATCGCTACGCGGTGAACTGGTCACCGGGGCCGTTTTTTACCGAGACAGAGAACAGTGAAACATATTTTAATTTATTGTCTACAACGCTTTCCGATGATTGCTTGACGATGATTAATAAAAAGTGTAAATATGTACCAATGTTGCGCGAGTTGGCGCGAAATCAATGTCGGCGCGTATACTCGTGCTAAAAAAACAGGATGATTTATTAGCATTTCACCGCGTGAGTTTTCATTATTATTATTTCATTTTCTTTTATTAATATTAAAATGATTTGAGGTTTATCGGCTTTATTGGGTACAAAAACTAACATGGTATATGTTGAAATGTTTCGGACATTTCAACAAGAAATTGCCCTTTATAACATGATAACCATGCATGCGAGGTAAGATTCATAACAAAGTGTGCGATGGCCTACCCCTGGACTGTGAGAGGAGCCGTATTACGGCTCCTCAAAGAAATATAAAAGATGCCGCGAATCGGCGAGAGCCGTAATGCGGTTCTTGTTTACAAATAAACCCTATTTAAATAAAAATAAAAAACAATTGACAGTCCAGGGGTGAGGCTACCAACATGTTCACGGGGGTCGCGAGTTCGAATACCAGGGCAAACCTCTGACTTTGCGGAGTCATGTGTGTATTGGTAGTCAATCACCACGCACTATAATGGTGAAGGAAAATATCATGAAGGAACCTGCATAACATAGCGATTTATGACAATATCTATGGTATGTAAACTCCGCCAACCCGCACTAGGCCAGCGTGGTGGACTATATGACCTGACTACTCTTAATCGTACTCTGGATTGTAGAAGCTAGTACCCTGCAGTGGGACGTATATGGGCTGATACAGAAGATTTGTAACACTGATAGTTCCCATGGTGGCTCCCATTGTGGTGATTGAGTGCCCACTGTGAAACGAGAGGTCACGAGTTTGATTCCCCCACTGAGGCAAATGTTTGTGTTGCCCACTAATTAACTATTTATTTATTTCTTTCTGTAAATAATATTAGGTGTTGGAATCAATTCGTAGCGTTTGATGGGATATAGCGTGGTTATTGCAGTGTTCTGTTTTCACCTTCGGAAACAAATCGATCATAAATCAGCTGTTATTAGGTGTTATTTTTACGATGCATCTTATTCTTAATTGTTAATAACAACTAGTGGCAACTATTTAATTATGTCGAAATTTATTCCAATAAAGTATTTTTGCGGGGAATTTTATTACATTATTTTAATATGAATAAAAGTGGTGCGGAAAGTCATAGGATTTTAGTGGAAGTGTACGGTGAACATGCTTTAGCTGATCGCGTTTTAAAAGTGGCAAAAATTTAGCATCTTATATGAAGATTGCCAAAATTGGATCGATTCATGGATTGCCTCCAAGGACAAAGAGTTTTTTCGACGAGGTATTCGACTACTAACTGAAAGATGGGAAAAAGTAGTGGCAAGCGATGGGCAGTATTTTCAATAATGTAATTTTTTATTTTCATTTCAATTATTTGTGTTACGTTTTAATAAAAAAAACGCTACGAATTAATTCCAACAGCTAATATATTTAGGAAATAACTGCAAATACGGTAACCAGAAGAATATTTTTGATTTGTGCGGCGATATTTCGTTGGACTTATCTATAACCATAATATAACAACGTTAACCAATGATGATATAGAAATATTTCCAAAATGCAGGAATATATTTAGTTCAGCCAATTTCGGTATCTTTTATCTTATTTAGAAAGCAGTTCCTTTATCCTTAGGGATAGAGAGGTAGGTGGAAAAAGGTTTTAATTTGCTTTTGCCGTAAATGCAAATACCTGAGAATCACACTGTAATTTGTGTCAGAGCGGGGGTCGAACCCGCGGCCTCTCGTTTCACAGCCATCATCTAACCAACTCCGCTACGCTGGCTGTGTTGGTTTTGTATTACAATTGTATGAATATAGTAGCAATATTTATAATATATTGTTCGAAAAGAATTTCCATATACGCTAAGCGGGGGAATTCCTGAAGGCAATAGCGGGATTCTCTCAATAGTGCTGCTCACCAGTAGATCAAATATTATAATATATTTATGGCTACATGTATTAAACAATTATACCACCGTTGCATGGGCCGCAAATTTCATCTTATGCAGGATAATGCCTTTTGAAATGGTCTTCTTTCACTTCTCGCTTTTATTTCTCTCTAGACTTCATATTTTAAGTATAAATTACGTATATTTTAGTATAGAGACAAAAGATTAGTGTATTAAAACATAAACCACTGTCCGCCGTTACAGGTGAAGCAGAGAAAAATGGCCATCAAGCAATGTCACTGCATCGTACTTGGTGAGCGCAAGGTAAGTATTATTTTTTCACACATGATTTATTGTCATATGTTTCCGTGAGATTGGTGGTGCACATGGGCGTAGCGAGCCATGGGCTTAGGGTAGGGCAGCAAATAATATGTAGCTAGCAAACTATACCCGCGGTCTTACGGTCTTATTTTTTTCATACTAAAAGGTTACACCCTATAGCACATTGTGTCTCTTATAAAATGTGTCATTTATCTTCAGCCGTTTGGGCTCTGGGCGTATGCCAGTTTCTTAATCAGTCAATTTAGAGGTTTATATCTATCCATAGGTAGTACTTTACCTAGATAATTTTTTTTTAGGTTTGGTTAGGTACCTTACAAGTTAGAGCACGGTGGGACAAGCGCCCAACTCTGTCCCATATCTGGCCACTTTAACATGCTTTAACTTTAAAATGCAATAAGAATGTATTTCTTTCTAATTGAAACTTTCAAAAAAGAAAATACTTTATTAAATATTAATAATAAATAATAACATCTGGAATCAATTATTTCTAAGCGTTTCTTTTACTTGTGCGTTCAATTCCGGGATAAGGTATATTCCGTTTTGTACATGCCCTTGAAATCGCCTCGCCTCATCAGTCATAATTACCAGTAGTTATCGTATTCAAATGACCGACTTAAACGAAGAAAAAGTACTGTAAAATACTCATCATTTTTACAAGAGTCTAGATTAATGGTAAGATAAATTGTCTGGCACAAAGCCAAATCTGAGTTGTGAATTGGCAAGAACTTTTTTAAGTACATTTTTTTGTAATTATATAACACTTTTATTAAATCAATTTTATTATTCATAGTGTATGTGGGCGTTAAGATCTTGAACTCGGTTCTCAAGGTTTAGGAAAGAGGAATAGAAAATATGTTTAAATAATATATTAATTAATTAAAAACGCGACCTCAAACGAATCGTTTTTTTTTGTACGTTGATCCATGATTTCCTTCCTTAGCAATAGCGTTATGGGATACGTATCGGGAATAATTCAACATGGACCGATTAACCATATGTTAATGACTGATCAACGTATTTACTATGCTCATATTACCTCATTACCAATTATTTTGTACATGACAATTAAAGCTCGTTGTATCCGATTAATAAAAATAATTAAAAACAATCCAATCATTGGTTAAATTTGATCCATCTACGTGGCCTTTTGGTAATTTTGAGTGAATTAATCTATTGTTAACAAATCCGCTGCTGTTTTGCGCCATTGTTCTGGTGAATCGTTAATTCTCTTAATTAAACTCGAGTATTCGCTCAAAAGCCCACTAATTTGTTCACTTCATTTGATGTTAGGGATTTATTTATAAATTTTAGAGTTCAATTAATTTGCAAAGCAAATGTACAATGCGATTGTGGTTGAAAGAGTCGGTAGGGGTCGATCTCACCGAAGTCCGAACCTACACTATCCAAATCGGTGATACCCTACCCAAAAGTACCTAAACCGACGAGAATGCATGAAGAGGTTGATGAAAGTGGATGAAGCGAAGGTAATATGTCAGGATCGAGCAAAGTGGCGGTCAATAGTCTCTGCCTACCCCTGTAGGATACAGGCGTGATGATTATGTAGTAATTAATTTGCAACACGGTAACCTTCGCGGGTTACTGAGGATTTGATGGTAAGCGATACGACCGCTCATGGACAGTGCAAAACCAAACAGCACCAATTACAAATGGATTTCAAATCTATGTTTGGCATTCCATTGCACTCGCCATCCTGGTAATTGTATTATAGAATTGTATGGCAATGTTGTAGTCAATTGGAGCTAAAGCCTGACTGGTATGGTTTGATTGAATTATAGCTCGCAGAAAATCGAAGACAAGTAAAAGCGTTGTGGTAATTTTGCTCAGCTTGTGGTATTCGCTTGAGGTTTTATTATCACGTCTCAGTGGTGCACTTGTACTACTGGGTGATTGCAAATCTGAGGTCTCGAGTTTGATTTCCGGGTCGGGCAAAGTGATATTGGATTTTCAAATGGTTCGTTCTGGGAATAAGGTGTGAGTTGATGTATGTATAGTATGGATGTATATGTTATAATCTCTTTTAGTCCCCGTTTTTATCAATTCCCTACAGCAATTTCTATGTCATACATCTTTCAAATAATATTTAGACTATGATAGGTTAGTTCTTCCCTTTTGCCACAAGACATGGCCATTGAACTCCATTAAGTAAACCGGCGGCTTGATTCTTGGTCACTCATACCTCGTAAAAACATTAAATATTTTACCTAAGACTTAGCAATTATATTACCTAGGTCTTCTAGGTGCGTTATTCGTTGCTTAAGCGAAAAAGTTTTCGTACCGTAGAAATCTCATTATAGCATATTTTTACTTTCGTTTTATGTGAGAAAATCATTAGTCTTCGGAACAGCTTTAGTAGGACTGATGTATGAATATTCTCTGAAATAAAATGAACATGAACTAAACTGCCAAATAAAGTATTTACTTGTGAAACTAGACGGACCCTAGTATTGAATAATAAATGACGTATACAATCAGAAACAATGTATCAAAGAGCTACTAGTTTCTTCATTACACCGCAACAGCCTTGCGGGAGTGTACAGAATTTTCTTAGCTTTTAGAACAACCCCCAGGCGGCGAGTGCACTTAAGCCCGAAAATACATTTTCTAGCTAAACTGCGAAAAAGCTGAAAGTCCGTTGTAGAAATATGGCAGCGCGCATGACCGTGCCGAGACGTCGTCCATTCAGACGCGCCACCCTTCAGTTCCACTGAAAGACTGCGTCGTACGCTCGCCCGAGGACGCTTTGCCGCGCAATTCGAATTTCGAACTAATTTAAACCGTGCGGGCGGCCGACCGGCCAGTATCGTGTGATTGTGAGTGTAAAAAAGGTTTTGTTGAAAAAGTTTTATAGTAAAAGTGTTTTGTTATTTTACGTTTTGTTGCACGGATTTTAGTTTTAATTTTGCTGGTCGCGTCTGTATCGGTAAGTTGTTTAATAATACTTTAGAAAGTAATTAAATTAACGCGTGATGTCCATTATATTATTTTTAAAATAGGAGAAAGGGACAGTTTTTTTATAGACGCACGAAGGTAGTTAAAAATAAGCTTTGATTAACCCGTCACGTAATGAGACTGACATGTAAAAGTTAATTTTTATTTACGTAGTGCGTGTTTATAATATATATTTATAGCTATATGCTGTTTGTATAAATATTATCAATATTAAAGGTAAATGTGTATGCGATGAGCAAATTTAGAAATAATATATTCGTTTGATATTTAATTACAGTATGGGTTTAAGTTTATTAATATTGTGTTTATGTATTACTGAAGTTATAACAGTGATAGTTTATAGATGAAAAATAATTTTAGATTCTTATGTGTATAAAATTACCCTGTTTTATAAAGATATAAGTTAACCAAATACAAAATCGTAAACATTATTATTTGTGGCGATAAAAACGACTGCTAAAAATGTCAATTCGCTTACATTATGTTCATAAAATGCAGCAGCTTTGTCCACTTTAAAAATGTTACGTCATAGTAATTACTTAGGTTTTTCATATATTAAAGACAGTTTAATGTGCGCTTCTATGTAAATATTTACTTTTCTTCAAAGAGTTATAATATTGTGTATATTATAAAAAATCTCTGTACATATTTTATTATCCAACATGTCTCAAGGCGGTATTTCAGCTTAGAGTATATTACATTTATTTTTGGAGTAAATATTTTGATAATGAATTAACTTTTAGCCTCTTCACTTTTTCTAAGGGAAAGGATAATAATTAGCCGTTCATGGCATAACGAAACGCTTTAGTTAATTGTTATTTCTTTTCAAGTACAAGCTACGGAACACGTTTTCAGTTTATCGTATTTGAATTTTCGTTTAGAAATAAAATGAATTAGTTCGTAATCTATTCGTACATTCGTACATTAAAAAAACACAAAGTATTTTTGTGTTTAATTTAAATCGGATAAAAGTAAATTATGCTTAAGATATTTAACATCATTTTATTAACATTTTGAAAACGTATTATAACTAAGGCTCACAGACCATTTTCCTTTGAATATCTCATTTGATGTCTATCCCTTCTACTTTCCGGTGTTCCCGACTAGGGCTCCAAATTGCTTGCCAAAAAGACGACCCTTTTATTGTAGAATTACGTTCTTAGCGATACAATGGAACCTTTTTGTGTAAAGTAATTATTTGAGTAGGTATTTGTGTTGAAGATTATGTTTTGATCTTGTGGGAATTAGTATTGTGAATACGGTTTGCATTGTGTTAAAATTATTTAATCGTTTAAAGGTTTTCGAAGCTTTATGATTCGAATGTGGTTTGATGACATTAATTCGGAAGACGATATTAATTCTTCTGAAATAATTATGTTCATTTGGATACGTTCATTATTATAGGTCGTAGGCTCGTCTACGGGTGATTTCTATGCTCTAGTTGGTGGACTTGACGTACTTTCAAATTTTTGTGCTGTATTAATGCAAAGTGTTAATGCTAACAAAATGGCTTATTGGCGACATAGGCTGCGGATTTTGTCTGTATTCTATTCCATCCTTTCTATGATCATTTAATTGTAAAAATTCAAGTGCTAGTGTTTGCAAGCATGTAAAAAATAACATAGTGTCGGACAATATTGCAAATAATTTTCATGCAATTATACAGAGGCTCGAATTTTTTGTACATACTACTTACATCTGACTTTTTAATTTATGTAGTTACGTATTTTTATTTTATCGGCGAAGGAAAATATAATCGAACTTGCATGATCCAGAATTTTCGGCAAAAATTTCAAAGATGTTTGTATTTCACCACTATTACCTAAGCCAGAGTAGTTAGATAAGACCTAATTCCTTCTCAATCGTAGAGCAATGCGAAGCGCAACTATGGAACCTTAGAGTATTTATAATATAGAGGGAGCACTGCCATACATTTGCGTCTTCAAAAATGTAGATATTTTCTTATTCGTAATGTTGGTAGCGTTTCTATATTAGTGAAAATTTTAATAATTATTTAACAACAAATTGCTATAATGTCCTATAACCGATAGTATTATATATTTAGCTATTATTCTTTTAAAACGAGTTTGAGTGGAATTAAATAGTCCTAAACTATTTATTTTCATTTTTAATTTCCATGTAATTCGTGTATATTGAACATCCTGTTAAATTTCAGCTATAGAGGGCGGAAAAAGGTACCATCATTTTTATCTACGTTTTTGAAGTATCAGCGCTCCCTCTATATTATAAATAATCTAAGTATGGAACTTACGAGTATGGAATGATATCATAAATATGAAAGCTTGTTTGTTTATTCGATGTTTGATGCATCAAAGCAGCGGCGGATCGGCATGATATTTTGCATAGAGATAGCTTATTTGGCTTCCTGTGCGTAGTGACACAGAGTTATATTTTGAAAAATGCATATCATGTGAGTTAGCTTTAGGATAAAACAAAAATAACAAACAAAAATCGACTTCTTGTGACGTTTCTTAGAACGGGTTTTTCATTTGTTAGTATTTAATCGTCAAATGAAAGTACAATATGAACATTTTAAAAATGAAAGGTATTGATTTTAATGAATAGGATTCAATTGTCACTTTTGTACTCGAGACAGGTTACAATTTAATGGATGGATAAATTTTATTAAACGATTCGAAACTGTGGAATGGATACTTTGAAATATGTGTATTTTTATAACAAATGGACTATTTATACTATTTATTTGTAACAAATAGTGTAGTTCGAGGAAAAATGGCTAGTGATATAATAAAGATAAAAAATCAGGATTCATTGACAATTAGAATTTGATAAAGCATGTAATTTAGAACCGCCTTCTCTTTTGCAGAAAATCTATTTTTGCCTTTAAGACGTATCCTGAAATTATTTCGCGTCCATGACCAACCTCACTAATTTGATACTCCCACACAGCATATGCAAATTAATAGGATCTGTGTGATCACCACCGGTGTTAATTATCAGATGCATGCGACTCCCGTTTGATCTCACGTTCTAAGCTCCACTTATTCAGAAACTGGAGATTATTATAGTGAAATTATAGTCTAGATGAAGACGGTTTTGTAGGGGAAATTGTTTGCAAGCCTTAAGTTATTTTATTGATCAAGAGAAGCGTGGTAACTAAACTATTACTTTACGTCACATTTTTATATTAGTACCATCAAATACTCTATTTCCAGTGCTAGTGTTCTCCCTATTGTGTTGCTGTGATGTCTATAGCGTCCTATTTGCTACTTAAATACGTAGAACAGTAAAACTTGTGGCACCCGGGCAATCGTGTTATCGCGGTACCCACTAAATCCGCTGTAAGTCCCTAAGTCATTTCTGTATTAAAGTTTTTTTAGAAAATACTACTTTGAAAATCCTCTACTTTTCAGTCTATACTGTATTTTTTAAAGAAAATCCTACAATTGGATATAGGAAACAATAGAATATAAAAACTAGAATTAGTTCAACCACAAAAAGAATTCCCAAGCTATTTTGCTGCCTAGTTTCGACTTGTCTTTCTCATTTATCAAAAAGAGCACATACGGGCACAACAAAGTTACATAGGCGAAAGAACTTTCATAAACTTACCCACAAGTTGCTCTGTTCGGTAAGTTCGCGTATCGGAATAATGGATAGGCCTTTTTACTTATAGATCTCGTAACTTAGGTGAGTAGGTACAATTGGGTTGGAAGATCGACGATTCGAATTTCGAATACCAGATGAGAAGAAGATACATCGGAAATTGAGATATGTGTAAAAACAGAGTCGAGTTTTAGCTTTTAAAAAAATATATTCTAATTAATGGCGAGACAAGTTTGTCATCGCCTTATGATAAACGAAATGACCGCAAATAAACAGTAGCAAAACCAAACAACTTCTTGAATGACAAAGCAATGCTTGGCATTCCATTGCGCTCGTTATCCTGAGACATAAGATATTAAGTCTCAATATGTTCAGTAGTTACAGACTGAGAAATAATTACAATCTGATATTTCTGTTTGTAACTCGATATGTAGAGGTTGATACTGAAATACGTGGGTCACTAAGGCGGTTTTCCCACGATGTGCCTGCTTGCCACTAGGCGGATATGAATATTCTACTTTGTATACGCTTTAGTATATTTTATAGAGATCGTGTTTTACCAGTGGTACCAGTACTCTATTTGGACTAAAAACATACATTTAAAATCAAGTATAGGGCAGTTACTTTGTCAGGCTACAATAACTAATTATATATTTTTTTCTATACATACATAAACTCACGCTATATTCCCAGAAAGGGTAGGTAGGTAATAGTGCTATCAGGATAGGCACGTTTCGCCTTGTATGTTGCATCTTATGGTATGGTAGGAGGCGAGCCTATAGCCTTGGGCACAAATTCCTGCCTCCGGGCTGATACCATATCTTGCCCAACCAGGGATATGAACCCGAGGACTCAGCGTTGTAATCGTACTGTAATACAATTGCGCCACTGAGGCAGTATTTTAGAGATTATTTTTTTATAATGTAGTTATATTATATTCCAAAATACGAGTAATAATCACATTAAAAACGTGAATTTTTATATAAATATTGTGTGTAGAATTTGTTAGCAGATGCAAACATAATACGATTATGTTGACTTAAATTCAACGAATACTATTTCAGTAGGAAACTACCAAAATCTCATAATATTTACGTGAATTAAAATAATCCTGATTATTTATGTTGGTGCATAATAATTTAAAAGAGAAATTGAAACTCAAAATAAATGGATATCTCTAGATATGCCTAAGCAAGCAATAGGTAAATATTAAAACAAAATAAAACAGAAATGTAATACTTACTTGAAAACTGATGGTATTTCACATGATTTTACAGTGATCAGTTATACTTTTTAGAAGGAGTTGAAACTTAAAACCTTAGTAGATCTATTTTTCGAGACATGGCGATGAGTGATGGGATCGAATTCTTTGATTGATCACATTTGGTGGTAGCATAAGTAAGCCTTTATAATAAATAATAAATCAATTTGAAAAGTACGATGACACTAAAATTGGTAAAAATATAAGTGCATCTATTTAGGACATCTGACTGCCTCGGTGGCGTAGTTGTACTACGGTACGGTTACAAAGCTAAGGTCTCAGGTTCGAATTCCAGCTGTTGCTGGGAGTCAGGAATTTGTGCCCGATATGGCGATAGGCTCGCCCTCTATCACATCTTGGGACGGAACATACTGGCGAAATGTGGGTGTCCTGGCATCTCTGCCTACCACTTCGGGAATAAGGCGTCAGTTTGTGTGTATCTATTTAGGAGCTACAACACGTAAAACATTTAACACGATTTGCGTTAGGGATTTTAAAAACGGTACAAATTCACTATATATGATTGAGATATAAAATAGATTAAAACATAAATAATTTAGTTTAAATGCGTTTCACAAGGGGACTTGTTAAAATTCACTGGAACGTAAATCAGATATAATTGGATTAATTACATTAAAAGCGAGCTTTGTTTAATTATTCCAGATTTGTGCGCAGTCGACAGTTAGTTTTGTGTCATGAGTTGTTACTTCATTTTTTTATTATTTGATTTTTTCGTTCATTTCGTGGACAAAAAAAAATATTTGACATTATGTTATTAGTGCTTGAAATTCGAGTTCAAAGATTCTGTTACATACAGATATGCGAAAGTAATAAAAGTATGTGTAAAAGAGACAATTTTAAGGATTTCTAGTCTGGTCTATTGCTTAGGTCGTAGGTAAATCATATGTGAGTGTCGACTTGGGCAGGTACCACCACAATGTATATTTCTTCCGCCAAACAGCAGTGTAAATGCACTGTTGTGTTCCGGTTTGAAGGATAGCCAGATCAGCTACTGGGCGTAATGATACGTAGTATCTAAGGACGGCGAGCGCAGTGGAGTGTGAAGCATTGCTTTGGAATTCATGGGGTTGCTTGGTTTTTCTACTGTCTATGAGCAGTTGTGTCGCTTACCATCAGGAGGCTAGCAAGTTCGTCTCACCATTCATCGAAATAATAAAAAATAAGATCTGGCATATATCTTGCCATTGCAGCTTTGTTGGTTTGTTTTATTGGTTGGGGAATGATGAGGTATTCGGAACCCTTTCGTTATCCAGACTTATGCAAAACAACTAGATAGGTCTAATCACATCCAACCTTAACGCTGTTATTGAAACCAACAAAAATTGGGTTCTTACTTCTGTATTAAACCGTTGTTAATTCTTGAAATATAGATTATTTCGTATATAATAAATGTGTATCTATATTATAAAACATGATTTTAAAATAATTCGTCATGCCTATTGTAGAGAAGCTTGCGTCAAACAGCGCTATTTATGTTGGTTGATTTTCTCGTATCTCGAAAAATACGGTTATGAAACGGTTTTGTAAATCATTCAAATCAGAAAAAAATACCGCATTGAATGGCCTCGTGAAAGTTACTAGTTTTTTTAATGTTTTTTTTTTTGGGTCTGATACGAGTATACGAGTTGCATTTTTCGAGATACCACTAGTTTGCTTTCTGTCGTCGATATGGAATTACCAAATTAGTCCTCGAGGCATATTCCATGTTTATTTTTTTATAAGCCAACAGGAGATCAGTTAAGCTCGCTCTGGATCTGTCACACACCTTCTAATTTCGCGGGGGCGGATATTTTTCTACTTTATCTCGCCGCCACGTCGTATTCATCTTCATTAACTGCAAATTAGGGACGCGACACAATTTTTATCCGACGCTCTTGAATTATTTTATTTACCTTTAATTTGAGCAGGATATTAAATTTGTTACTTGTAATCTTGACACTGAACGCTTGGTGAGAGAAAAGGTCAGTAATTATTTTGTAAGATTAAGAAGGATACTTATTTTAGAGGTCAAAAGAGGCAATACAAATCGTGGGTGCTTTGCTGACCTTTAAGGAGCGAGCGTCTTCTTTCGCTGAAGGGTCTAAAGTTATTTGAATCGGAAATTTTGAGAATGTTATCGTGTGCGTAAGAAAATCCTACAGAAATGCCGTTGTAGACTGTCATTCAGTGAGTGATTCCGTAGTTCTTATTATTCTGATAGAGCCAGTTAGAAGAGAACATTTCAGTAAGATATCTTACCTTTTGTGCATAGAAAACTGTATACGCAATTGTAATTACAGTTTGAATGGGTTAGTGCGTTCTAGGTTCAGTCACTGTCTTGTAGAAATCGATATAGCTTAACTACTGTTTCTTCAAAGGTTATGTCTGGTTTTTAATAGCCAATAGCATATTCTCTAGGTCATATTTCTTCATCATCAATATTGAATGTAGAAATAAAATGGGTTTGCTTTAATTTGTTATTGATAAGTCTATTTTGGTAATTTTTAGGCATACACAGATAGGCATTGAGCGGGTTGTGGCTAAATATTTCGCTACCTGGTACGCCTCGACCTAACCGATCGGTTTCCCAGCGCTTGCGGTTATCAGTTCGATTACATCGACATCACTGTTGCATAACAATAATCATTGCTTATTGGTGCATCGATTTGAAAGCTTTTGAATGTTTTGTTAAATTAGTACTTGATTAGTATTGAAACTTGCATTAGATGGAGATTGTCCCGCCCTCACACCCGCCACTGCAACTCCTGTAAGCCAGGATCAACAGTGGCACGCAATGTAATTACACTGAGCAATGAAGCTCGGCGAGTCTCCGGGAATGTCTAACTTGTCTTTAACCCGCAACGAAATTAATCAGAAAGTTAAATGAATAGGAGGAGTTGGAAATAAATAATGTCCACTTCCCTTCGTGCAATGCGGGTGACAAAACATTGAACTAAAGAGGAACTTGCATTAGATATTAATAATCTCTTGATATTACTAATGTGGTCTCCTATAATTGAAGAACACGTCACAATGTAAACTGTAATTTAATTAATTATACACCACTATCTGTATTATATGTTGTCGTGTATCTTTTATTGGAGGTCCTTAAATAAACAAAGTAAATCGGCTAAAACAAGCTGTTAACGCTTTTACTGGTAAACAATATTGATCTGTAGAAGAGAGTGCCTAAATTTTTAAGACTTGATAATAACTCAATACAGTAGTAAAAGAAAAGCTTGGTTATTGTAAGGAATTATTGCTTGACACCACCTTAAATATGGAAAAAGAGTGACACTCCAACGCCTAGCGAAAGAATATGTTAGGACATTTTTCTTGCAGTTTACTGTGAGGTGGTGGGCCCGGCGTTTCATTGCTATCCTAAATACATTCCGATTTTATCACTTATTATTATTATTAACTTTTTTAGAGGTTTAGCTTTAATTTTACAGTCATCTTTTTATAAAACTTACGTTAGTATAGTAATTTATACTTATATATGAACTGAATAATTTGTTTGCTTGAATACGGTAATTTCAGGAAGTATTAGTTAAAATTTAAAATGTTTTTTCGTTTTAGATAGCTCTTTTATCGAGGGCGTTTAAATATTATGCCATGAACAATAGGAATGGAGATTTCGTTAAAAATATTGCAAAAACGCAAAACAGTTTTTCTGTCAAAAATTATCAGCACCCGGGCAAAGTCGGGCCGGGTTGCTATATTCTACAGTCTGTATATATTGAGTCTAATACTATCTACCTTGACCTTTAAATTGAGGAGGTCTAAGACCTTTTCGCACTATACATACCCAAACAATTCCGGGCTTATATTTGTATTTCGGTTAGTGCTACACACAATCGAATAATGTTCAGACATAAACAATAATTTATTTTTGGAACAGTGAATACGATATACAGATAAAAGGATTATAGCAATGATAGTATATTCATTATAATTAGTGAGACTTAACGATACGCCGTAATAAAAGTATTTTATTGTCGCTCAATTATACTAATATTTTATATATACATAAATATGTGACAGAGTTTGTTTGTTTTTCACCGCTCATCTCAGGAATAACTAGTTAGAATTGAATAATATTTTTTGGTTGGATAGGTAATTTATCGATGAACCTATAACCTATATAACATCACGCTATGACCAATAGTAGTGGAGCAGTAGTGAAAAATGTTTCATAAACGGGGAAAATGTATTCCTTTTGTGAACTTTGGTTGCGTGTGCTGTGTGAACAAATGGGATATGAACAGTAGTAGACGATAGTTATTTTTGTTTTTTTTTTTTTAAACTGGCCTGGCATAGTGGCGGCATTGCACCTGATGGAAAGTGCCAATGCCACCCAGGCAGAGTATCCATTGGTATCGGACGGCAGTCCCATGCCAATGGAAACAATTATGCCGGCCTGCTAAGGTGCCTCTTCACACAGCGGCGGAAGGACCCAGGATTGTAGGAAGGAGGGAACACGTGCGCCGGCAAACAATTCCACAGCCTGACGGTGCGGCACAAAAACGAATTCGAGAACCGTTTGGTTCGCGCCGGGATGGTGTGGACCGTCAAGCAATGGCTTCGCAAGCCACGTTGAGCTTTAACTTCAAACCAGATAGTAAATTACTAAAGCAGTAAGTTTAATTTGACTATGATACGTATAATGGCAAGTGAAAGTCCGTGAAAATAAGCGATCAAAGTTCAACGTAATTATGCTGGTTCAATATGTGTTAGAGCCACGCCAGTCATGACTCAGCATGAATGTGCAGGCTTGTACGAGGCGTTACCACTGTCTCAAAAGAAATCAAAGTGACGCGTCAGCTTCGCTTTGGCGTTTCAATTCGGTGAGTGAGATTGCCGGATACTCATAACCCCTTTCCCCTTCCCGATCCCTTCCTGATTTTAAGGGTCGGCAACAGATCTATGATTCAAGCGGTGTGGATAGTCATAGGCGGCAGTGACCATCAGGTGACCTGTATGCTCGTTTGCAGGACCTATGCAAAAAATATATAAAATCAAATCTAGGGTAAACCAGAAACGTGACACATTGATATAGCTAATTTTAATAGTTTACTATAGTGTACGGCGGTCGCTACCCTATACAAAATAAGTCTATGTACCAAAGCCGTCGACCCCGTTTTACAAATTCCATACAAATAAACTATTTATAAATATCTTAAAATAAACCACTTCTTAATGTTTCCATTCTGTCCGTCAGACAGACGTGTTTATGTTGTGCTAGTTCATTTTCATGTGAAATATAATTTCTCATATGCTTTCAGCATGTAAAATAATAAATACTTTGGTTACAAACCTATTTATCTTTACGACTTTTTAAGCCACTTCATAAAAGGTGCTTTTGTATCCGATTCATACTTGTATGTTTGCATACTCCGATTTAACCAGAAACTATTTATCCGAATTGAATAGTGTTTTTATTATTTGATGCCTTTTTGATGTTACGCATGTATTATTATTTATCGCTTGCCGAAAACTCTATGAACTAGACTGCTAACTATTTTGGACCGACAGATTGGTTAAAAAAATAATAAAAAGTATTCTTTATTCAAATAGTCTTCCACAAGATCTTTTGAATCGTTAATGTCTCTACCACCGCTTCGGAACGTGTTGTAGCTGTGAAGAAGAAACGGTACAAGAAACTCCCTCAGCAACACGAACTGTCTTCTTTTTTCTTTTTTTTGTTTCTTTTTCAAAGCCCTATACAATGTCCATGTCTTATGTCAAGATCATGTCGGTATTTAATATTACAATATGTCAACTGTTTAATTTTGGTAGATTGTCAAATACTGAAAGACAACCATTTTTCGCCAGATGATTCTATATTTGAATTGCATTCTCTTTACCATAAATTGCATCCTAGGATCTCGTGTCAGTATAACAAAGAAAAATGCTATTGTCACTGAAAGGAATAAGCCTTTACTAAGATCGTAACAGGGCTTTGACCTCAGTCCGCTACGACGTCTCAATGAAGCTATTGGACAGATTTTATTACACTTGTGGGCAGTCGTATGGCAGAATTTTATAGTAGTTGTTGTTATAGTTATACTGAATCTGATAGACTTAGAAAAAAACAGTGAGAAGCTAACGAAAAGATAAGAAAGATGAAGGCCAAATTGAAACTACTCAAATGAGTTCATTCAATTGGAACAACACTTTAGCTTAAGTAATTAAATAAGTAAGTTCACCCAATAGTCATCTACATAGTCCTGACACCACACTAAGATCGAGTCTTGTGTCGTGGGTATCAAAAACTACAACAGACTTTTCGGTCTCACAAACCGGAACCGAAACAAATATGTGTGTTCACACGAATATTTGTCTCAACAATTAAAATGATGTTAGAGCTTTTCGGATGTTTTTTTTTTATTGCGATGAATAGCGAGACGAGCATGCCGTTCGCCTGATGGTAAGCGATACGACCGCTCATGAACAGTAGCAATACCAAACAATACCTTGAATTACAAAGCAATGCTTGGCATTCCACTGCGCTCACCATCCTGAGACATAAGATGTTAAGTCTCAATATGTCCAGTAGTTACTCTGGCTACAATGCCCTTCAATCCGAAACACAACAGTGCATTTACACTGCTGTTTGACGGGAGAAATAGACACTGCGGTGGTACTCACCCAGATGGTCTCTCACATATGAGAGACCTAGCACCAGTTGTTCTTTGTATGGATGTTCTTCGTAGGGCTCCTTTAGAGTCCAAACCTACCAATGGTTGTATATACCCGACAGTTATACCTTTCATATTTAAAGGCCTGAAACGAACCTCTATTAATTCAGATGTCCCAACCCAAGTCAACGGTAGTTATTCTTGACCGAAAATTGAGTGCCTTGGCAATTTATTGGATAACATTTTTTCCATAAATTGGATTCACAGCCACTTCAAACCGACGATCTACTGACCATTTTTCTCTTTTGTCCGTCATTACTCCTCATCTAATTCAAACTCCTTTCATAGAACTGGTAGCTAGCTCAATAATATCCATACATCGTTCGTTCCGTACGAATCTCAATACAGCATAGTTGGTGATGACAACAACCTTCCTTGACCGCACCCAGCGTTTTATCCAAATTTAAACCATACCAACACATAAATAGACCTTAATTTCGTTTGATCGAGCGGTTGCTTATAAATAATATTTGACGTTGCATTTACATTACTCATGCGATGACCCGCATTTTCATCATGTAAGAATGTTTACGCGTGCGGACAATGGCGCGTATGGGCTGGAACAATAAACACGACAAATTGGTTTTGATACAAGTCTTATTGTAAATGGAGTGCGTTTTGAAATGTATATATTGAATTGTAAAGTTGTCGAACGTTTATTTCTGTTAGGTTATTCTTATTCCCTTTCATAGCCACTACCGTACGTGTACAGTTGTGGGAAATCCGTAGAATCAGTAGTGACTGACGCAAAAGTGTCACCTTTAGAACTTTAATTTCATTAATATAAATATACGACTGCCTCGGTGGCATAGTTGTACTAAGGTACGCTTGCAAAGCTGAGGTCTCGGGTTCGAATCCCGGGTTGGGCAAAGTGATATTGGATTTTTCTATTCATTATCAGCCCAGAGTCGGGAATTTGTGCCCGATATGGCGATAGGCTCGCCACCTATCACCACACATTGTGGGACGAAACATACAAGGCGAAATGTGGGTGTCCTGGCACCTCTGCCTACCCCTTCGGAGCAAAAGGCAAAAGTGAGTTTATGTATGTGTGTAATACACACTGTATATGTATTATTATTCTCTTTCATAGCTACTACCGTATGTGCACCGTTGTGGAAAATCCGTAGAATCATTAGTGACTCACGCAAAAGTCTCACCTTTAGAACTTTAATAGCATTGACTTAAATATATGGACAGGGCGGAAAACGCGTAAAGTGTTCCGACATAAATCGTGCGCGCGCAGTATATCTCTAGTAGAGCGTTGCTGAAATTAGTCGTTGCTCGCCACAATTTTGAAAATGCTTGCTTGTATTATGACAGAAAGTTGAATAAAAATGAAGATTATATATCACTTTGTAGAGGAAATCTATTAAACTAAATTAATTTTATATTTATTTTAGTGCGATTTTTACGGTCACCTTTTTGCATCTCCAAATGAACTGAAGGGCCTATCCTTAGATTTTAAATTAATGTTTAATTCATCAGCAATTATGACTTCTTATCACAATTAAATATAAATATTATACTATATTGTGTTTCTTGAAGAAACAGTATTCCTACAAGAGTCGAGGAGGGCTATTTATAAAGTCGCCGTTGATTTCCTGATGGATTGTCTTTAACTCTTCTATTTATCTTCCCTTCAAAGCCGTAGATAAGCAATTCAATTTGAGATAATAAAGATTAGCAAAGCTTTTTAATTACGTTTATACTCTGACCTTTTTAAGGCAAAGTTTCGAGTTGGGGTTCAGTAATTGTTTACGTTTATTAAAACATAAATTCGCTTAATTAAAATTAATAATTTCCACGCATTGAATCACGGGAGTCTGGGGCCAAACAGGCTTAAATTGTCGTTTACTTACCGACAGGGTTGGGCTTAAGATAACTTATGGGTACCATAATTAAATATATTGCCTTAGAATTTACAAATTTAATATGGGTGCCATAATTAAATATATTGTCTTAGGCTTATAGTATAAATTTTAAGGAGGTAATATTTTGTGTAAGAATAGTACTTCAAGTAAAATTGGTCACATAATATTCAAGAACAATTTTTTTAAACTGAAATTGTAATTTCACCGGCGGTAAGTCTCAAATGTGAGAGGCCGCCTGGGTAAGTACCACCGCAACGTTAATTTCTCCCGCCAAACAGCATTGTAAATGCACTGTTCCGTTCCAGTTTTGAGAACATTGTAGCCAGAGTTACTACTGGACATATTGAGACTTAAAATTACTTTTATTATTTAAAATAATAAAAGTAATTTTACGTTTTTCTTAAAATTACTTTTATTGTATTGTAATTCATGGTGTTGTTTGGTTTTGTTACTGTCCATGAGTGGTCATATCACTTACCACCAGGCTAATGGCATGCTCGTGTCGCCATTTAAGGTAATAAAAAAATAATTTTGAAGGTCTTAGCACAGCGGGTAAAACCCTAAGGTAAAAAGTGACTGTATAAAGTGAGATTTTTAGCCGGCTTTTTATTGTTACAACAAACCACCAGTCTTTATTTCCATGTGTATGTAGATTGCAAGTTTGTGTGCTACCTTAAACAAGTCTAAAAAATATACTGTTCGTTTCGTGAATTTATTAAAAACAAGGCATATTTTAGAAATAAGTGTTTTGCATCCGAAAGATCTTGTTTCTGATACACATGGCAAAATTAAATATATATTTGTGTTAAATCGAGGCTATGTGTGTCGTTTCAATATTTTAATTGTTACTTTTTTGAATCACTGAATGTAGATTTTTGCATGACCCAAATAGTAAAAGTTTTAAAAGCGGCAACGCTTGAAGTCCTTGGCACTACAATTAAAGACTTTGAGTTGAACCAGGGTCATACCCGCTTTATATATCTCCTCCAAGTTAGCAAGGAAAATTGGAATAAATCATTTTAAACTTTACTCCGGATCCCGACTGCTGCGGAAAATGCAGCTAGGTGGTTTTCGTGACTTCAGATACAATGCAATTAAAATTTTCGTAAAAAAACAACACTATGTTTTTTTTTTGTTTTTTTTTTTTTTATATCTATCGTCGTGTTTGGATTGTGAATAAGTAGTTTTGCCTAGCGTATTATTGTAACCTCTGTTATTTTTTATGACGCAATACTACGCTTTATATTATTAATTTAGCAAAAACTATGTATTTACCACCCAAACTCGATCATACTAAAAAAGCGTCGCATTTTTTTAAATTCTATATTTTTAGTAGCATTGTGTTTATAGTCAGTAAACCTACCACTTATCATCGATTTTGTCGCACTCTGTATATACCCAGTATACTATATTAAAACACTTCAACTTCTAAACGTGTTGACTGCGTATAAGAAACGGCACAAGAAAGTCCCTTAGCAACAGTTAATTCCATATTTTTAAATTACTCGCCCTCGTGTTGTGGAAGTCTTTGAATTTTTAAAGTAACGGCAAAATTACCGCGTGTTTTGATTAATGACTGTTGAGACTAATGAGTTTGCGGCAAACGATAAAAAAATATCCATAAAAAATAAATATGGGTTTATGTTCATATTTTTAATAAATTACCCTTGTATTAGAGCTGATAGAGTCAAATAAAATAACTTAATTATAGAGAGAAAAGTGTATTAATTGGTTTGTCTTTTTATTGCATAAATGCTTTTAATGTATTTTACTATTGTGCAAAATCTTCCGCGAACTAAAGGTTTCCAAGCCACGCTCCTGAAAGGATTCAGGTTTTCTTGGCACTGTTTTCTTGTAAAGGTGTGTTTCTTATTCCGTAAGTTACTTTTAACTCTCAACTCTCACGGTATATTAATAAAGGGTCGTGTCCCCCGTCCGCTAATCATAATACGGCCCTGCAGGGGACGTCCTTCGTTAATGCGGTCGCTACGTAGCCCCCATAACGTAATTTCTGCTCGTGACAGGTATCCACTTTCGCATATAGATGTGTCCTACCGTAGCATTCTGTTATGTACTCAGTGTTAGAAAACGTGGTCGGAATAAAAATATACACGGGTTGTTCAAGAAATATGTTTGAAAGTGAATCATATAAGCAGTAAGCTTGATATACATTCGTCTAGACGTTTGGATAAGGAAAAGCTGGATATATTGAATTAGCTTTGCAATGGTAATAAAATTCAATTTTATTTATGACAGTTTCTCTTTGGCTTAGAATAGCGTTTTTATTTTAGAATAGCTCAAAACGTGCGTGTACTAAAATGCGCTCTCAATAATGTCAGCCTTTGAGAACTATGTTGTTTTCGACAAAGCAATGTTTCAATGTTGTAGAATATGGCTTACAATTTTACGATCGGCCACCTGCCTGCTATAAGCGCTTTCAGGTTTATAGCAGGAAGGAGATTTCAGTAGTGTTTTAGTCTGCTACGCGGGCTTTGTGCTTGATGGTTCACATTACCTTAAAATTATTGTGCAGAATTCTCAGATGTAAAAGTATCTCCTTTTCATTCGTTGTTAAATTAAATAAATAATAAATTAAGTACCTCGGTGGCGTAGTTGTACTACGGTACGCTTACAAAGCTGAGGTCAGGTTTGAATCCCGGGTCGGGCAAAGTGATATTGGATTTTTCTATTCAGTATCAGCTTGGAGTCAGGGATTTGTGCCCGATATGGGGATAGGCTCGCCCCCTATCACATTGCGGGACGGAATATACTGGCGAAATGTGGGTGCCCCGGCACCGCTGCCTACCCCTTCTGGGAAAAAGGCGTGAGTTTATGTATGTATGTAAATTAACTACCAACAGGTACACATGTAACTTCGGAAATTCAGAGGTGTGCCTTGGGTTTGAAGTCACGGCTTTTGTTTTGCTAATTCGGTTTACTTCCAACTAACTTATCGCTCACTGATTATTTTATTATACATAAGATTTATTTTTCACTGGTGGTAGGTCTCTCATATGTGAGAGGCCGCCTGGATAGATTCCACCGTAATGTATTTTTCTCCCGCCAAATAGCAGTGTAAATGCCCTATTGAATTTCGGTTATAAGGACATTATAGCCACTGTAACTAATGCACATATTGAGACTTAATATCTTATGCCTCAAGATGTCGAGCGCGGCGGTATGCCAAGCATTGCTTTGTAAAATGGTGTTGTTTGGTTTTGCTACTGTCCATGAGCTATCGTATTGCTTACCATCAGGCGAATGGCAAGCTCTTCTCGCTATTCATTAAAAAAAAAACATAGCCATTTCCTTCAACTCCTGTTTCATAACTCACTTATGAATTGAGGTGTTCACGTACATTCATAAAATCCATTGAAGCTAACTGTCCCTTCCTAATTTAGTTTATTACTTCGAAACAGTCTGCGCCCGAACACACGATACACCTGTGAACCCCATATTATATTATTTATAGCTCCAGTATTTATAAACAATGTGGTATTAATATAACGTGAGTTAGGTAATATGGGATAATTACATCCTGTACAAACAGTAGGGTTTTCGGAAAACTCGCTTACCGAATGAAAAGCTTTACTAAAATTTTACTTGACGTTGATTTTCTATACGACAATTGTCATATCAGTCAGGAAGATACATTAATCCCAATACTACCTTATATCCATCCAAAGGTTGTCTGGCAGAGATGACTCAGACCGATAAGACCACCTTCTGTTCCTCTGTCTTTTGTATTTGTGTTTTAGTTTATCTCTTCGGATTGTTGTATTATATTAGTGTACAATAAAGATTAATAAATAAATAACTTCAGTCTAAAAACAATTTTTGTCATTTCAGAGATTCTCTTAGTGTTACATAACCGCAAGGAAAGAACACAATAGCAAATGATTTTCTATCATTCGTAGTCATAACGCTGTCGTATAAAAGATTGTTTCTACTCAGATAAGCAAGGTGAAGGCACCCACTATGATTATGACGCTATTGTCTGCTCGTGTTTATCCTTTTTTCTCGCTAAAAGGGCGAACAGGTTATTTTATTTAGTTTTATAACCGTATTGTGGTTACGTACGTTTTCTAAGGAGTAATGGAGCGGAATATATTTTTTTATAGCATTTGATGTCAAGGATTCGTGAAAAGGTTTTCGAAATTCGAAATTTATTTTGCTAAGCTTTCAGCACATATCTGAATTTTGCCAGTCTGCACTGGGCCGAAATAGTGAATTATAGCTTAAACCCCCTTTGTCGAACTCTCGATAGTGTAGTAATCTTGTGTTCAGCTACAGGCTCATCCTCTATCACATTGTGGGAAGGAACACACAAAGTGAAACATATAGGTCCTGGTGGCACCTCTGCCTACCTCTTCTGGCAAGAAAGCGTGAGTTTATGTATATATGTGTACGGCAACGGGTGATTATGGGTTGATTTAGCAAAGTTGCTATGCTATTTAGGTACTGGTTATTATTACATACAGATGGACGGTAGTTTGCATGGTTGATGTAAGACTAGTTGAAGTCGCGTAATGGATGTTGTTCGGTATATTGAAACTTCGAGACTCGGTTTATGAATTTACACCATTTTTAAGAAATTAACGAGAAGAACGCCTTAAACTTGCTTATGACTAACAAAGCCAGGCCAGGTTCCAGCAACCAAACCACGTATATAACTTATTCTATATTGTCTCTTCTAATTGACAAATGACAGGCTCCGTAGCGTAGTTGGTTAGACGCCGCCTGTGAAACGAGAGGCCGCGGGTTCGATCCCCGCACCGAGAGAAATGTTTGTGCGGCCTACAAATATTTCTTCCGGGTCTGGGTGTTTGTGAGACTGAAAAGTCTCTCGTAGTTCCTGATACCCACGACACAAGACTCGATCTTAGTGTGGGGTCAGATCTATGTATGTGACTGTTGGGTGTTATTTATTTATTTATTAATGCGTCAACTTACAGATTATCTTCGTCCCAATAACTAACAAATATTAGCGCTTATTTTCTAGCTCCTAATCGAGATCGAATTCCAACAAAGATATTGTTTATGCCCAACTTTTCCTGTAGGTATTTAGGTTGTAAAATCCGTTTATATTTAACGATCGTTGTAGAAATTCAATACAGTACCTCGCATATTATGAGTGAGGGAATAAACTCTCGGCCATACTTAGTGTTAAAGCTAATTAGAAAACACTTTTGGATTTATAGTCCAATCTTTGATTTTATAGTTGGTTTCTTTTTAAATTACTTACCTCCCAAACATCGGGAGATAATTAGAAATCCAGAAATTAACGGACACCCACAGAAGTTAATTTAGCTATCCTTAGTTCAGAGCCTAAGGGACAAAACGAAAATTCGACCTCAGGAGCGTTGCCAGTCTCGTAAATAGAAAGAGATTATTTGGAGAGATTAGAAAATAAATATTTGGCCTCCAGCAATCGCACTCTCCAAAAAAACTTGACCGCAATGCCATCTTTCATATCAGTTTTTTGTGAAATTCCCCTTGATCGAGGCGGCCTATTCCTACAGTAGTCCAAGGTAACTATAGTGCTCTTAACCTAAAACTACATTCATAAGCTCACGCCTTTATTGCAGAAGGGGTAGGCAGGGGTGCCAGGACACCCAAGTTTCGCCTTGTATGTTGCGTGTCACTATGTGACAAGTCTATAGCCCTATTGGGCACTAATTCCTGACTCCGGGCTGATAATTAATAGAAAGCTCCAATATCACTTTGCCCTTTGCTTTTAATAATATTAATTCATTAATTAGTGACATACAAAAGCAGTATTACTGGACTTGGCACGCATTGTGAGCCGGTTCGTCACTTTGTCTCCCTAAACACCGGTGGCTTAGTTTTTGAGCCTCGCCACCCAACATAATAATAACCCATTATTATATATTTATATATTTATTGTATTTTTTAATATGTATAAATTAACTAAAGAATGAAAATAAATAAATAAAGTAAATAAAGAGTTAATTATACAACACGAAGTTTGTATTAGGTAAATACCGATACATTAAGCGCAGGTTGGCATTATATCCGATTGAGTGTATTTATGAAGCGAACGTGCGAGGCTTGCGGAATATTCGATTTTGTTTTTGTTTCGCCTTTGTCCGTTACCCTGAAATCCTTGTAAAGAGAAAATTGTGCTCATATTTTTACGTAATTAGTATGTCGGGATTATATTTCGCCCTTTGGCCGGGTCAAGTATTAGAAAAATAAATAATCGTGAGACACCTAGGCACATAATTATCTACATAATAGCGATAGTTTTTGGTTAAGAGATTTTTTTTATTGCTATGAATGGCGAGACGAGCATGCCGTTCGCCTGATGGTAAGCGATACGACCGCTCATGAACAGTAGCAAAACCAAACAACACCTTGAATTACAAAGCAATGCTTGGCATTCCACTGCGCTCGCCATCCTGAGACATAAGATGTTAAGTCTCAATATGTCCAGTAGTTACTCTGGCTACAATGCTCTTCAACCCGAAACACAACAGTGCGTTTACACTGCTGTTTGACGGGAGAAATAGACACTGCGGTGGTACCCACCCAGATGGCCTCTCACATATGAGAGACCTACCACCAGTACAGTAAAATGCGCATATGACAAGTTTTTACTTACCAGGTTAAGGATGCTAATTCTTTTGAGTTTTTCGATTTGACTATTCTAATAAGAGTTTTACAAGGCTGGCGTTTTTATCCAGGCATGACTATTGGCTTCGCTCGTAAGACATCGTGGGTAAAAAAAAAACAAAATAAGCAATGATATCAATATGAGGGCTTCTGCATTCCTGAAAATTTCTCAATCGTAGAGGAGAATCTTAGCTGTGGGATGTGCATAGACTGATACATGAACTAACTCTTGTTTATAAAATGATCATAAGCGAGAGGAATTACTTATATTTGCCTTTTTTTCTATACAAAAATGTTAAAATCTATTGTTGAAAACTTTTTGTCTTGGACTACGCTGCTGTTATCTTGATGTTCCTTGTCGTTATAAGTATATAGGACAAGAGGGACCTTCCACTTCGAAAGGTGACGACTGACGGCTCATTTCTATGCTAATATATTTACATTTTTGTAACAAAGTTCTTTTGAGAATACTTTTTCGCGTGAACTGTGGTTTTTGGGAAAATTATTTTTCCTTGAAACAGAAAATGTTACAGGAGTTATGTTGCTAGAAATCGTTTAATTTTTTTGTAAATAAATAACCAACAATCACATAGTCCAGACCCAGTACAAAGATTGTTTGTGATTGAAGGCTTTTGTCGCGGGTATCAGAAATAAAATACACTCCACCAGCTTTTTCAAGCCAAAATAATAAAAAAAAAACGCACACACACTTGAATCATAAGATCATTTCATACCTGACGCATTTATACTTTATAGATACAATAAAAAAACAACATAATTTTCACACTTCAGTTCATAAAGACGCCACAAACGAAGAAATTGTGTCATAAAAATGGGATAAACTCACCCCACTATGTAGCAAGGATTCTATGCGAGGTTATGCGGACTCGTGGTACTTCCTAGTCAGAGTCGGATCGAGGAATTCATAGCGCCTTTTGCTTTTTATAATGATGTTTTGTGATTAAAAAAAGAATATTGCAAGTCATGTTTGCTGTTGTTAAGTAAAGTTTTATTTGTTTTTGAGTAGCCTGTATTGGTAATACGTACACTTGTTCATGATTAACTAGGTCTCGAATGCTAAAGCTGTAAGCTGTAGGTAATTTCCTATTAAACTTTCTACACTTGGTTAGAGTTTTACCATTCTCGACTCTATGAAACATGCCAAGTATATTCCGAGTGAATGATGGAATTAAAAGAACACAATGCTAGAAACCGCCCATGTTTTTTTTTAGCTTAAATCGTTGTAATTAAGTTTTTTTTTATTGCTATGAATGGCGAGACGAGCATGCCGTTCGCCTGATGGTAAGCGATACGACCGCTGATGAACAGTAGCAAAACCAAACAACACCTTGAACCACAAAGCAATGCTTGGCATTCCACTGCGCTCGCCATCCTGAGACATAAGATGTTAAGTCTCAATATGTACAGTAGTTACTCTGGCTACAATGCCTTTCAACCCGAAACACAACAGTGCGTTTACACTGCTGTTTGACGGGAGAAATAGACACTGCGGTGGTACCCACCCAGATGGCCTCTCACATATGAGAGACCTACCACCAGTATTTGTATATTTTAATTTTCTGTCAGTTTAATTTACTTCAAAATAAGAACAAAGTTTACTGAGGTTTATACAGTCTAGACCACACTTATTAAATTAAATTATGAATAAAACAAGTCTGGCTCTACAATTTTGAATTTGGAACACAAGTAAACATTCAAAGAGGTCATAGTTTCGTTTTAATGAGAAAAAAAAGGAAAAATGATCCTCAGACGGGCCTGAATAATGCGTACACAGATAAATCAGTTTTCTTGGCATGTTACCTGGTGAAGGACGAAAGGCTTTGTGCGTGAGTAATCAAAGGCGCGCTCGTTTGAATGGGCTCTTGAAAAAGTTGACGAGTGTTGCCAGTTTTCTGTCTTCCGGCAGTCAATATGTATTTTAGCCCAGTTCTTTTGTGATATTATTCGCAGTTTATGCGATTATATTCTTTATATAAAAGGTAAGTGCCTCATAAGATTTTATTGGGCGATTTCTTAGAAGCATTATCTTCCTTATTTTCTTCCGCCCATAAAGATGATTTTCCTTATAATTTTTCATAAGTGGCTTATGTTGTGTTAGTAACTGCCGGGCAAAATTACATGATTTAAATCCAGTTTCTATTTGTACGGTTCTTTATAGCGAATTTGTAATTACTATCTTTAAGGTATTGTCTAGGCGGATGTGAATACACCATAACTAAACTTTACTATCATGGGTAGACATGGTGAAATTTCGCCAAAAGCCCCTTATTTAAACAAGAATTTTCTACTGTTTCTTGGCGTTGAAAAATGACTAGTCTAGTCACTAAATATACAATAAAAACTTCATAAACACGTTAATAGAAAGCAATCACTACACAAGTTTCGCAGCGATTACATTAAAGCGAAGTTTATCCGGCGTGATGGATGTTTGTTTCGGAACTACATCGAAGGGAATTATGATATTGATAACGGAACGTTGTTTTACCGATATCCTGACCATTTAGGTAAATAGTGTTGTGTTTGGCACGAGGCCCGGGTAAGGATTTATTGCTCGCCGGCTGTGTAGTGAATTAAATGTTTTGGAATTGAATATTTTTGTGGTAATTAAAATTATGTTTTTAATTTATTTGTTTTTTATTTCGTCCTTAGTTATTGTTTTTATTTGGTATATGATACCTTTAAAAATAATATACGTTTATTAGACAAATACTTGTATGAACAACGCTGAACTATGATTAACGAAAATGAGTCAAAAAATACGTGTTTATTGTTTTTTTTCCAAGGGTCCATTTAGTTCCATAATTACGTGCCAAATTTTACTGTGTACTATGTGTGTGACTGCTGAGTGTATCCATTTTTATTTTAGTTTATAATATTGCTAAAGCTTCGAAAACACAACTCAACGTTTAATTTGTGTGCGTGCGTGCGTCAATGTGTAAACCAATTTGTGTTATTTATGTGAGATTTTGTGCCAAATGAAGAATTAGTTAATTTGTGCTGATGTTGTTTAATATAAGTATTTATTATACATTTTATTATTAATATATTTCCTTATGTACGTTCTAATGCTGAACACGTGCATCTTATGCGATTTAGAGAGGTTTAAGCCTTGTCAACCACGCTGGCCTAGAGCGGTATGTTAGAGGTTAAATACCTAAGATATCAAGAGATGGATTATGTATGCCTACAAACTGTTCCATAGCTTGATAATAATTAAACAAGCTCCAAGCTTTAGTCCTGTAAGCCAGGATATGTGGTTCTGACTTAAGTATTTTTTATTGCAATGAATGGCGAGACGAGGATGACATTCGCCTGATGGTTAGCGATACGACTGCTCATAGGCAGTAACAAAACCAAATAGCACCATTAATTATAAAGCAATGTTTGGTATTCCACTGCGCTCTCCATCCTTAGACATACCATGTTAAGTCTCAATGTGGCCGTTGTTCAGTATTGCTGTTTGGCGGAAGAAATAGACATTGCGGTAGTAACTACCCAGGTGGCCTCGCACATATGAGAGGGCTATCATCAGTAAACTGTATGGGGAAGGAAGGGATAATTTAACTAAATTCCTCATAAAAAGAATAAAAACATTTTCTATGCGTTTCCTCTATAGATGGTGATAAAATTGAAACATAACTATGCTATAAAACTAAGTCATTTCCGATAGTAAATCGAATCTATAACCAACACTATCTCCAGGTATATCTGACGTAATTTACTGCCACGGAAACCGCAGCCCGCGCCCAATTATAGGGACAACCTAAAGCGTTGCTCCTATAGCATATGCATGCAAAGCATACTTTATTTACGTCCAATATTTTATCAAGTATTTAATATCAATGAAAGGGAAAGACGTATATAACATATTTATCTTTTCGTTGATGCACAAGTTTTTCAAATAGCTCACTTGATATATTGGGTACATATCTAGAATGGCTACAATCACTCACAACAATAATAAAGTTTCCATCCATCCATCCATCCATCGGCCAAAGGAAGTCCACTGCTGAACATAGGCCTCCCCCAATGATTTCCACAGAGACCCGTTGGAGGCAGCCTGCATCCAGCGAGGTTCCGCGACCTTTACTAGGTAGTCTGACCATCTTGTGGGTGGACGTCCCACGCTGCGCTTTCCGCTACGTGGCCTCCATTCGAGCACTTTCCGACCCCATCGGTCATCAAATCTCCGCGCTATGTGCCCTGCCCATTGCCACTTCAACTTGCTAATCCGGTGAGCTATGTCGGTTATTCTAGTTCTCCTACGGATCTCCTCATTTCTGATTCGATCTCGCAGGGAAATCCCGAGCATAGCCCTCTCCATAGCTCGTTGAGTGACTTTGAGTTTCCTAATAAGGCTCATAGTGAGAGGCCACGTCTCGGTGCCGTAAGTCATCACTGGCAACGCACAACTATCGAAGACTTTCGATTTAAGGCATTAAAGTAATAAAGTTTATCGTGAGGATTTTGGTTTCTGCTAAATATTTAGTGTTTTAAAAGATTTCTTAATTCCTTTTCTTACATAATTACCTAATTAAAAAGGAATATATAATACATATCACATGGATTAAAGATTCAGTTAAAATGTGTGTTTCAAAAAATAAGGGATTGATATGACTGAATCCTAATAGTCTATTTAAAGCATAGAGTCATACTGACGTCACAAGGTGATGATTCTATACTAGGAATCGGATCGGTTTTAGATAACACGCTCAACCACTATGATATCGTAAAACATAATCGTTCACGCATAAACTGGATTTATGGGATTTTGGTAATAGATACACATTCATTGTTTCTATTTCGTCTATTGATGACGTATGCATTTGCATATGGTTTGTGATCTTCTTTTCCTGAGAACAATTTCATAAGCTCATATATTTCCTTTACCTTTACACCCGGCTTTGTTCTCGGTAGCAGTCTTGATATAATACCCTGTGTATTCCACCACGCTGGCATAGTGCGTGTTGGCGGACTTTACATACCAAATAAATTCTTAAACATCGCTATGGTATGCAGGTTTCGTTACGATATTTTCCTTCATCGATGTAGTGAAAAAAGAAAGAAAGAAAACAAAGAAAAACAGATTTAATTGCCACCACAATACAATACACACACTCACACACACAGTACATAAAATGAAATGAAACATAATATTAAAATAATCAATTATGTGCATTGACATAATTTAAATATAAATTCAATAATAGCCACAGTGCCTACGTCGCTTCCACCGGTAGTGTGTGGGGATTGACTGTTAAAACACGCTATTACAAGGTCTTTGGTATTTAATTTTTTGTAATAATAAATATTTTTAGTTGGCGACAGCTATCTGTTGCGTATATACGCAAAGGCTAAAAAGTTGTCTTTCAACGCTAGAAATTGCTGGTTCGTATTCCTTTATATAAATATTAAATACATATATGGCATACGACTGTTGGTCTATTTATTTATCGGTCCGGTTCTGGGCGATATGTACATAAGCGTAATTTATGTTAGTAAACGTATTTACGATGTAGGAATAATCCTGGTTTGGCTCAACATTAAAAAAGTTATTATAACAGCCTTATCGAGAAAATACTTTAACAATGATTTTTTAAAGAATCACGATGTCAAACGTCGATAACTCTAGAAATGAAAAATAAAAATAGTATCAGTGGCATGTCGAGGTTGGCTTGACACAATAATCAGAGTGATCCATCATTATTATCTGATATACAACGTAATTAAACACATATCGACCAGCCCATTCAAGCCCTCATTCATGCTTTATAAGTACTTGCCGAGACAAGGCCACTACACAAGCGATTAGCATATTTGGTAATCTATTGCTTCCTGAAACCTGGCCTATTCACAAAATATTAACATAGAGTAATAAAACACCTAATCACAATGACTCTTGATGAATGACATCTTATGTCCCAGGATGGCGAGCGCAGTGGAATACCAAGCATTGCTTGGTAATTTTTTTTTAACTTTTGTAGGTTAGGCGTTTGACTATAATCTCACCTGATGGAAAGTGCCGATATAGTCTACGCTGTTACACGCCTACCTAGAAGGTGCCTATTCACTCTAGCCTTAAAGATTTAGAATTTAAGATGTTGTTTTTTTTTGCTATGTTCATGAGCGGTCATATTGCTATTAGCAATTTGCTCACCATCAGGCAAATTGTATCCACGTCTCGACATTCATTGCAACAAAAAAAAACTCTCTTAAAATTACTATGTCGTCTAATATCATTGACACTTTCTACACGGCATTGAGTTTACCATCGAGATCACCGCAGTTACATTGGCGAGCAAAATATACAAAAATATATCACATTGAAATTTAAAAATAATATACTCATAGTCACTCAGGTGTCTCGCGTTCCTAGAGGGTTACTCTGTAGTCCGACTCGACGACGAATGATCAAACATTGCACGAAAAACAGTACAAATATACCTAAATACTTTGCAGAATGTTGTATCACCTTAGACAAAGTTCGAAGTATATGGTAGTGTCATAGAGAATAGTATTGATAGTTAGGAGTGGTAAACTTTTATCTTATATGTTGACTTTCAACGTCCGAAAATTCGAACTTAGTGTCGGAGTATAGAGTAACCCCCCTGTTTACCATCGACAAAATTTTGCCGATCGAAGGATTATTCTCAATCCTGTTTTGAAAAGTACTTACCGTTATATGGAATTTCTTTATCTAAATATACAAGGATCTTAATTACACGTCATAAATTGTATCTTAGTTATTCAAATAGATTGTTCGTGTATAATATTATGTTAATGTTTGGGTTACTATGTCTGTCAATTAATAGTACTTACAGTACTTGGAAATAATATAGTTAGCGATGTTCCTATTAGCTTTGTTCGAGGCTCTGTTGTTTTACTTAATTTCTCTCATTTTTAGGATACATGTATTTAGCATTTTTTGTATGGAGATTAGGTTGTTATTGTATTACTATACTTTTTTTTTTGCAGTCAAAGAACTTGGCAATAGCTTTTACCAAACTATTGCTTGCGAAAAGACAACGCAGAAATCCAATCAAGACTGATATTTTGTATTTTGACAGCTGATGTGACAAAAGTTTGTTTTAAAAAAATCTAAAGAAATCTCATTCAGCCTAACAGTTTTTTTTTTAAATTTATTTTATACCTTAACTCACGTGCATAAATATAGTTAAGTCTATTTGATAAGCTTGTAGCTTTTCTTAAGAGTCTGTTTGAGCTCCCTAGAGACTGATACGGCTAATAAATAGCCCGCTATCACACTATTGGATCGGTTTTGCCAGATGCGAATATTCGACAGGAATTGGTTTTCGTATAGATAGACGACTTGGGGATTAATGTTTGGGAAAAAAGTTTTTTTTCATTAGATAATTATTATCTTTGTACCTAGTATCATTATATTTTAGATTTTGATATATACCTGGTTTTAGAAACTGAAGTAAGTTTTTAAGGTGATAAATACACCCAACAGTCACATACATAGTTTTGACCCCACACTAACATCGAGTCTTGTGTCGTAAGTATCAGGAAGTAAGAGAGACTTTTCAGTCTCACAAACACCTAGACCTTACATCTGTATGTAGTGCTGTATAAATCAAATTATGTAATAGCCGCGTTGATCCTTAAATGGCTAAAGCTGTTTTTATTCTGTATCTGTATCAGCCCATATACGTCCCACTGCAGGGCACGGGTCTACTCTACAATCGAGAATATGATTGAGAGTGGTTAGGCCATATAGTCCACCACGCTGGTCTAGTGCGGGTTGGCGGACTTACATACCATAGAATTTTTTATAAATCGCTATGGTATGCAGGTTTCCTCACGATGTTTTCCTTCACCGTTTTTAGTGCGTGGTGATTGACTATCAATACACACATGACTCCGAAAAATCAGAGGTGTGCCCTGGGATTCGAACCCGCGACCACCGTGAACAAATTGGCAGCCGCGTCTGGTCCGTTTACTAACAGGCCACCACGCACTTTTTTGTTTTTATTACTTTAATATTTTATTGTATTGTGTAGATATGGATACCCCTCATCTTTACTAATATAGCTGAAGAGTTTGTTTGTTTATTTCTTTGTTACCTCTAATCTCAGAAACTACTGGGTTGAATTGAAAAAATATTTTTGTGTTGGATAGGTCATTTATCGAGGAATGCTATAGGCTATATATAATCACGCTTTGAGGAGAGAAGCAGTAGTGAAAAATCTAGCAACTGTGAGGAAATTTTATTTTGTTTATTCTAAATTGATAGTCGGAATGGAACATTTTGGAAAGACCGCTAGTGTGAAAATAAAATAAAAGAATATGCAATCTTTTTTATGTATATATTTTAACTTTAGAATTTCAATTAATTAGTGATACATACTATCGTAAAAAGTATCTCAGATAGTGTATATTGTCTTTAACAGCGTACATTTATTGTTAATTCTTTAAAACATTCTCGCCATGCTTAGAATTGTAATATATTTCTACCCATTTATGATACCTTTATCTCTCCTTTCTCTTATCTTCATCCAAAGGTTGCCTGGAAGAGATTGCCTAGTCCAATTAGGCCGCCGATTGCACTTATTTTAAATTTAGTTATATTTCGTTTTGTATTTTTCCTGGGGTACAATAAAGAATATAAATTAATAAAAAATGCCTGAGAAACCTATCTATCATCATAAGACATAAAAACGTATCATTCCTACGTTAGAAAATCTTGTGGTAAATAAACTTTTGTCATTGTTACTACTCCGGAGATTTTTCACCACCAAGAGTATTCAATTCAGGAAAATACTCACACAAAATGCAATAACACAACTCGTAAAAAGCATTTCATTCAGTAAGCACCTGTAATAAATTCGCCTCGTATTGTTTATTTTCATTACTGAATATGCTGTAGGCTGTAGCCAAAATATTTTCTTTATAAATATTTTGCCGGCTTTTCGGTGTATGAGAATAAGTTTTGTGTGTAAAAAGGTTGTATAACAACGATTTACTGAAATCATTACAAAGAAAGGTTATAGGAATATTAAACATCAAACGAATGCCCACACATCTAGGGTACCTTAAGAAAATTAGATCTTAAAAGTAAATGCAATATTGTATTCGTAAAATAAATATGGATTCTTTACCTTTGCCGAAAACACGATAGGGCGTCGTGGCAATCTTTGTTTTTCAACTGATGCAGTAGTATTTTTTCTTTATTTATTTTGTAGTATTGAATGCTCAAATTCACATTTTCACACATATTCACATAAAACGTTATTTAAATGTAAGTTAGCAACCAGGAGATTATGTAAATCTCAGCTCGCTATTCGCAATTTTATTTTTAAACGATTCAAGCCTTTATTTATATCTACGTAATAGTTTTAAACCTAACAGCACTTATTTCACTAGTGTACCTAACTCTATCCCGACGATGCTATAAGAAATATTTATACTCTTACGGCTTTATTCATAGAAAGTTTCAAAAACCTATTTAATCTTTAAAATGATTTGTTCCTTTCGACCGAATTTTGAATTCAGTTGGAGGGAGGCAGACAAATATTTTATAAATGAAATAGATTTTAAAATTGTCTAAGGGTAAGGCAGTTAATGTGCCTCATAGACTGAAAAATACATACATACAAACTCACTATACTATACTAACTCACGCCTTGTTTTCCCAGAGGGGTAAGTAGGGGTGGGTAGATGCCAGTACAGCTACATTTCGCCTTTTATGTTCGGTACCACGGTGTGAAAGGGATCGACCTTATCGCCATATCGGTCACAAATTCCTTACTCATGGCTGATAATGAATAGAAAATCCAATATCTCTGCCCGACTCGGGATACGAACCCCAGTTCTCAGCTTTGTAACCGTACCGTACAACTAAGCCACCGAAGCAATCTTTTTCTTCAACATGCTATTTCCTTACTTCGCGTTTACAGACTATTTAACAGTATCGGTTTTCGTACAAACGTTTCGTGTTTACACTTAACTAAAGGTTTTGCTGTTCAAGTGGCTAGAGCTTGTCAAGCTGTAATAGCTACTGTGGTAGCTTGAGCGTGAAATTTGCGGGAAATTAGCTCAGGACCGAACTAAAGCTGCTTGTGGGGGGAAGATCCTGTACTTAGTAGAGGCTTGTTTTATTCAAATGGTTTAAACGTGGATTGTAAATTATCGGCCTTCAATCTGAAACACAACAGTTCATTTACACTGCTGTTTGGCGGGAGAAACAGAAATTGCGGTGGTACCCATTCAAGCGGCCTCTCACATATGAGAGACCTACCATCAATTAAAGACAGCAGACAGAAAGAGACTTTTGTGTCTCGATCAGATGAATTGACTGTTTTGCTGTTTGAAAATATAAAATGTTTATTAATCGTAAAAACACAGTGGAGTTGTAAAAAGTTTCAGAGCGGTAAAGTTTCATTATGTTTTTGTTTCAATACAACTTTTTGTTCAGCTTTGTTTGTTTTTTACTGAGTGTGGGAGATAATAATATGGAACGTATTGTATATTATATGAATAATGTATTGCGGAAAGTATATCGATATTGCAAAAAGATATGTTTCTTTGTATTCGTTATACTCTGAAACTACTTAACTGATTTTGATAATTCTTTCACAGTAATAAAACTAATGTATCAATCTTATTTCTTAGTACTATTGTTTTAAAATATTGCCGTTATAAGTTACGCACACATACTTTTTACTTTTTATTATGTTTTTATTTATACTTTATCGCATAAATTCCCACTTTTATTTTTTTCTCCCACGATAGATCCTATTATTTATTTTTGATTGCTTGGAAGAATTCGCTCACGGCGATAAGACCGCTAATTGTTCACTTATTTGTAAGGTTGCTATGTTTTATTGTTTCTGTAATTAGTGGTATTCAATAAAGTGTTGTGTATCTGTAAGTGGTTAGGGACAGGGATCTAAGGACAGGGATATAAGTAGTTAGTTTTCAGCGCAAAACAATCTTTTATTTTTTATAGACTATATTACCATTACTTTTAAATATTTATCTCCAGTTGTTTCTCTCGCACAATGACGTTAAAGAACAGCAATACGAATGCAGCGTGCATCTTGTTTTTTTATTTCCAGCACAATGTTTTTCAATGCGACAGCTTGTGTTAACGTAGTAAACGGACGGGCGTACAGACGGATAGTTGATTTAAAATGTTTTTCCCATGTTAGTAGATAGGTTTTAACTTTGTTTTAACGTTTTTTTTATACGTAAATCAATTACGAACCGTTTTATATGGTTTCGGTGCTTTTATGATCGTGAAAAATTCTTTTGTTTTGGTACAAAACAAAATTTTATTCATTGTTTTACATACGTACTAAAACATTTTGCATTTATGTTTTATTCACAGGGAAACGTGTATTAATTATTTTGAAGTTAATGAACAAAGAATTAATTTTTGCTAGTCAATAATATGGGTATGAAAAAAACCACACGTATTCCAATTACTAAACCATGAATTGTTATTGCTATTAATAGACTTTTACACTCGAAAGTGTAATTTAATTCTTAAAGAAAGTATCAATTCGACGAAGAATTAAATTCGTTAGCAAACTACGAACATCTGTTCCGAGTTTCAGCGCGTTGCACAGATTGCTATTAAGTCTGCGATTGAATTAAATAATTTAAGGATCGATCATGCTACTTACTATTTTCTTAGGTACTTTTAAAGTGTTAGGATGAGTGATACAGAACAATCTTTTAATTGAAATCTTGGTTTAAAGGACTGGTGCTTAGCAATGGCTGGCTATGGGCTCCTTCAGAACAGTATAGCAATGAATGATAATAACACTTATTTCCTTTTCTCATCCTTTGATTTATTTATTTTATTCTTAACTACACATAAAGGGGATAAACACTTAAAAATATTATAAATGAACAAAACGTACAGATGGCGGTCTTATCGCTCTAGGCGATTTCTTGAAGACAACCTTTGGATGGATATAAGAAAAGGAAAATAAGAGAGGGCAGTCTAGAATACAAGCTCCAATAAAATAATAATAGATTATATAATTATATAAATCTAGTATAAATACACAAAACACTTCTATATATAAGTATACATACATAAATAAACATACTATAAATTACCTTTAGGTTGAAATGCAACGAATAATACTTTTCATATTGTCTGTTCAGAGAGAAAGGTGATCTTTGACTAATTTTTTAAATGTAGTTAAGTGTTTGAGGCTTTTAGCTTCTCGCCCCCCTTCGGATCAGATGGGTCATCGACACTTTCATCATCCAAGTGTTATGGATGTTCATGGGCGGCAGTGATCACTCATTATCATGTGAGCTGTTTGCTCCTTTGTCGGACCTATGCTATGAAAAAAAAAGAAATATTGTAAGGACTGATGCAATTCTGTCCAAGCCATCCATTGCCAAATATCGGCTTTTCCCATAGTATTTCAAACAGTCTTGCTGTGCAAAGGATCTATACAAAGTTACTTTATGCTTTTTAGATCTACTTCATGAGATTTCATCGTCTGAAGTTCATCTCAATTTAAAAGATACTAGTAAGCCTTGATCTTCAATAATAACAGTAATTATTATATAGAATGTTACAGTAAAAAAAAACATATATTACAAATTATTATTTATGTAACACTTGCGTTGTTTTCTTTAACGATCCAATTATATGTGAGAGTCAGCGACACAGAGAGAATACACCCGTTCTCCCAATTATCTGGTTTTTGCATCCAATTATACAATCTGGCAATTCTGTCCGTGTGTTTTCTGTCGCTAATTAAAAAAGTAAAAATTGGTATGTAGTGACCCTAAAAACCTTTTCACCAGTTAATTATTTTAACATTAGTATAGGGTATTGATTACAAAATTGCCTACTGGGAAGATGTTTAATTTTTTTTATTGGCTATTGATAGCGAGACGAGCATGCCGTTCGCCTGATGTTAAGCGATACGACCGCTCATAAGCAGTAGCAAAACCAAACACCTTAAATTACAAAGCAATGCGTGGCATTCCACGGCGCTCGCCATCCTGAGACATACGATGTTAAGTCTCAATATGTCCAGTAGTTACTCTGGCTACAATGTCCTTTAATCCGAAACACAACAGTGCATTTACACTGCTGTTTGATGTGAGAAATAAACATTGCGGTGGGACATATCCAGATGGCCTCTTACATACGAGAGACCTACCACTAAATTATGAAAAACGAAGCTGTCGTAAAACTAGAATGCAAATTTCGTTTTAAAAAATTGAAAATATTATTTTGTAGGGGCCCCCCTCGAACACAATATTCACTAGTGTGAAAGGTTTTCCGACTAATGGCAACGCAATACGCCATTCAGTCTTGCCGAATAAAGATATAAGATTGTAAGGCACCTAAGCTTAACAAAGTAGTCGGTACCATCAAATAATTCAGGCTATAGCAAATAAGTACAAATTGTCTTTCTTGCTTGCGGCTTTACGACATTCAAAAAACTTAACCGTCAGCGCCATCTACTAAAATGATAATGCAATAAACCTACTTATGTTGATTGCTTTTTCAGTTTAAATGATACCATTTCATTTCAGTAGTAAGTACATGATGTTTTTTCTGTAATGGATAAAACTTATATAATGGTAATCTTAATTTGGTTCCTCAGTCAGCAACGTAAACTGTAAAGTTGTCGAAGTTAAAAAATGAAAAAGTTCAACCGTGAAATCGGCAATAAAATTCGTTATATTTCAATGTGTAACATTCGCGTATATCTAACAAACCATTATGCTGAATAAATTACAAAAATATATGTACAAGGTTCTATTTGGGTCCACCAATCCGAACCTCTCGTTTCTCAGTTGGTTATAATCTAACTGCACCACTGAGGCTGTCAAATAAAAATCATAAAATATTTGACCAAGCGTTCTGCATTGTACTGTACTGTTGATACAGTACAGTACAATGCAGAACGCTTGGTCAAATATTGGGATGTATATGGGCTGATGCCCATATACATCCCACCGCAGGGCACGAACCTCCTACATCGAGAATTCGATTTAGAGGGGTTAGGCTATATAGTCCACAATGCTGACTTAATGCGGTTTGGGGGACTTTACATACCATAGAAATTGTTACAAAAATGGCTATAGTGGCAGGCAGGTTTCCTCGTGATGTTTTTCTTCATCGTTAAGTTCAACCAAACGTTCACTGAATGAAAACCACAGTGAAAATATTTTCTAACTGCTTTTATAGTTGACGAAAGCTGAAATAATCATTATGACGCGATAACTACCACGTCCGTCCCTTACATTTATTATAACTGCTAACTCTTTTAAAGCCGTTAAACTTTTACAGCCATAAAACTTATCAATGAGATAACTTAACTGTCAAATCGAGCGTTTATTTTAGTTAAAAGAGGATTACTTATAAAACTTTTTTTTCTTTTTATAATATATGAATTTGAATCGGATTCATTTAATAACCGACTTCAAAAAATGAGGCGGTTATGAATACGTCGGAATCTTGTTATTAATGTACATTTCTATGATTCCGTTTTGTGAATCAATTTTAGTTATTTATCCACGAAAGAGATTATTGATGTGTGACGTATAAAAATGACCGATAGTTTTTCTAGCCCCAGGAGTAGTATTTTTTCCTAGATTCAATTCAAGGTACCCAATTTTATGAGTACCTATAATGGATTTTGAATTGTATAATGATCGCTTGAGTGGTTATTGCGTGAAATGTAATAAACAAATTTAAATTAACAGTGGAATATTAGAAAGGATTTTGCGCTTTCAAAAATTATGGTCAAACTAGCTACTAATTTGTATCACAAACTACGAGTACCATTTTATAGCAGTGAGAGGAAAGTTTCGGAATATTATACGCACTGCAGCGAACTCATTTAAACATGGCTAGATTAGCTAATTATCATTATTAATGTAACAAATTAGTTTACTGGAAGCTACAGCGCAATGGTATAAAATTAAATGGGCACTACTACAGCGAATTATTGTGTGCCTCCGTGGCGCAGACTTCGCTTGTAAAATGAGAGGCCGGGGATTCGATCCTCATACCGAGACAAATGTAATGTACAATATGTTCACATACAGTTAGGAGACTGTCCCGCCCTCACACCCACCACTGTCACTCCTGTAAGCCAGGATCAACAGTGGCACGCAATGTAATGACACCGAGCATTGAAGCTCGGCGAGTCTCCGGGAATGTCTAACTTGTCGTTAACCCGCAACGAAATTAATCAGAAAGCGTAATTAATAGGAGGAGTTGGAAATAAAATATTGTCCACTTCAGATACAGTTCTCTGGACTGCACTGCCCTTATCTTCAGGTCAATTGTAGTTATTTTTTTAAGTGGTAGCTGTCGTGTTTCGTTCGGTAATAGATTGCCGGATACCCGTTTCCTCTTCCCATTTCCTTTTTCTTTTTCCTTCCAATTCTCCAGACGAATTGATAGACCGGTTACCCACTCATGATCCAAACGTTTTTCGTGTTCATGAGTGGCAGTGGTCACTTTTTTTCAGGTGATCGGTATGCTCGTTTGCCGGATCAATACAATAAAAATAAAAAAAAATGTGACAGTATTAAAAAATAAACTCTTTACAAAGGAAAATAGTTCTCCGGTATTCGGATGCACAATTTCACATTTGAAAGCGTTGTACTTAATAAATTGAGTTTCTTTGAAACAATTTTCTTGACATTTGAAAATTGTCGTATGATTACGGAACCATTTCACCATTCGCGGAAACTATTCATTTTCAAATAATGTCGGAAAGGACTGGACTAATAGTTCTGAATGTCAGATAGTTTTGCAGATATTTATAGTAATGTTTTATATAGATTTTTGTGATCTTTAGTTATTTAAGGTTTTTTTTGTAATAACTGGCGAGATTAGCATGCCTTCCGCCTGATGGTCAGCGATATGACCGTTAATGGACAGTAAAAAATCAAACAACACTATGTGGTACCACCAAGGTTCCGTATTTAAGGTCTATCCGACTATTTAAATAAGCGTTTATGTTCATAGTTCATTTTTAAGTTGCAAATTATACCTAAATTACACTGATAATCAATAGCGACAACCTTAAGAGAATCACTGAAATAAGTCTATTTTGTATGGATGTCCATTTGTTATTGACTTGCTGGACCAAAAATATTATACGTGTGTAAATGTCCTTTTAGTTTGTAGGCGTTAAATGGCGCGTGTTTCCTAAATATAAAATGCATAAATTACATACATAAACTCATGCTTTTTATCATTTTTATCATTAGAAAGGGCAGGCAGAGGTGCAACCAGGACACCCACATTTCACCTTGTTTATTCCGTCCTACGATGAGATAGGAGGCGAGCCTACTGCCATATAGGGCACAAATTTCTGACCCCGGGCTGATAAGGAATGGAAAAATCCAATATCACTTTGCCCGACCGTACCAACCGTACAATAACGCCACGGAGGCAGTCGGGACTTTAATCTAAGATATTATTTAAACAATATTTTTATTTCCCATACTTTATAACTTCTGAAGATGAGAGTAGAGTTAATGAAGCCAAGTCAATCACTCAAGTCGAATATTCGCAAATATTCCATTTTATTAGCCTTATAACTAAAATATCAGTTTAATTGGCTCCTGCTCCACTAGTTATTTGCCCTGGACAAATATGTGCCGGCTTAGAATCGCCCGCTCTGCTCAAGATGTTTGTGTTTGTGCAGGGTGTTGGTTCGGTCCACTACTGCCTTTTACGGTTTCTGACGTGGAAGGTACCTTTTTGGTCATAAGAGCTTTGATAATATATTTAAGGTATAGTTATTCTATGGACTTAATTGTGAAGATTTAAAATAAATGACTATTAATGATGTTTATGTACACTTGTACTACAATTATAGCGACGATAGGTAAACCTGAGTGTGATACAGCGTTTTTTTGTGTGTTGTTATTATTTCGATTTCAATTGTCATTAGAGTGTAGACAATCCGACAGAAAATGATTTTACTATAAATATATAATTTAAATTTCTTTACATATTTTTCTTATACAATTCTTTCCGCAATCGAATAAACACGCCACCTGATGGAAAGTGACCTCTGCCGCTCATGAACATTCACAATGTTTGGATCATAGATGAAAATCTCACTCACTGAATGAAACGCCACATAAATGCTGTCACTTTACATCAACCTCTTCTTAGACAGTGGTACCGCCCCGTACGAGCCTGCCCATTCATGCTGAGTCATGACTGATAAAAGCGTGGCTTTAACACATTTATATTGTAAAATGTCGATGTAGTATTAACATGACACGCGGTAGTAATACCAATATTTTGGGCTGTGTTAGGAGTTTTATCAGCTTGTTAGAAGAGTCTTAGATTTAGTGATGTATTGCAATCTCACCTGCGATAGTTGCATAACATTGTACCGTTGGCGAATAATGCCTGTATTTATTCGTATATTTTCATCAGTCCCCCAAATCTACTAAGTATGTGCGTTTTAAGCTAGTTTTATGAGAATCATATTATTATATTTTTAAGTTTCTACATTATATTGATTAATCATAATAATAATTCATTTCTGTAGTAAATTTCCTGATTGTGGTCTCTCATATTTGAGAAGCCGGCTGGGTATGTACCACCGCAATGTCTATTTCTCCCGGTAAACAACAGTATATATGCCGTGTTATATTCCGGTTGGAAGGACATTGTAGCCAGAGTAACTATTCGATAATTGAGACATCGTTTGTCTGAGGATGGCGAGCGCAGTGAAATTCCAACCTTTGATTTGTAATTCATGATTTTGTTTGATTTTACTACTGTCCTTGAGCGGCCATATCGTTTACCATTAGGCGAATGGCATGCTCGTCTCGTCATTCAATGAAAAGAAAATATCTCAAAGATTCTTCATATATTGCTTAATCATAACACATTCATCATCATCATCGGCAATTAACATCTACGTGAGATGATTAAATAGCGCCTAGTGGAGATGTTACGATGGGATAGTATATGTACATCTACGCTGGTGACTTATTAGACCGATTCGTGCACGGCAAATACGGCCACATTTTGGACAGCTAAATCCTGTGCCTATATATGATTGTGAAGGAGGGAGAGCAGCTCGATGATGCCGAATTTCACTCTTGCGGGCTAATTGCTCAAACCAGGCCTTGTCAGCTACGAATTTGCGCCATTCGGCACGCTCGGCCGCCTTTTCCTCCCACTTGGTTGGATCTATCTCAAAAGACAGCATGTCCCGTTTCATTGTCTTTGAATCGAAGTAGTGGTCTACCTACAGGGCGTTTGGCGTGGGCCACTTCAGCCAGGAGTAGCTGTCTTGGCAAACGGTAGGGTTCCATGCGATGCACATGCCCAAGCCACCGCAGTCCTCTTATCACACACACACACACACACACACACACGTCTTAACACATTATCAATACACTAAATGACACATTCCCATTTCCAACACAACTCTAGAACTCTAACTCTCATCAAGACTCTTCTCTCCTACCAATATTATTTGGACAGCTTTGAACTTACTATTAAGTGCAGTAATCACTTAAATATATGTATTTAATAAGTGATTCCCGGAATGCTTGCACTTGTAATATTTTCGATGGAGTAAGCAAACTTAATTAAACTCGAATGCTGTCTGCAGTTGCTACTTCGGCGTTCAGAATTAAATTCCATCTGCAATTCAATTTACCTTGCAACAATTATTAAAATCGATTTCTCGTTGTGAAATCTTCATTATCTTTTTTTACTATTATTCCAAAAAAAATGAATGTTATATACTCATTTTAATGAGGATAGAAATTAAACCTTACTGTAAAATTTATGTATGTTTGTCTGATTTGCGTTATTCTTATATCCAATTCAAATATACATACAACATTCCAAAGGTATAATGGTCCATTTTATTACTACCGTCAGTTTTCTTCAACTGATTTGAACTCAAATCTGTCAAAAGTTTTTGTGATAGAAATCGCCTATAGTTATAAGACCCCTCTTAAACATAGTATTGTATATATAATGTGTTAGGTACACTGTTGTCAGTTATAACTCAGCATGAATTGACAGGCTCGTCCGGGAAGGTACCACTATCACACAAGACAGTGATACCTTTACGTGTATCATCTGAGGATGATAGACGTAAAGTGACAGCTTTGCTGTCTCTTTTCGTTCGGTGAGTGAAATTGCCGGCTGCCTAATATCCCTTACTTTTTCTCATCCTATTGCTTTCCTACTCTCCACCCGTTCGATGGGCCGGCACATGTACGATCCAAATGTTTTGTATGTTCATGGACCTCAGTCATCACTCGACATCAGGCGACGAGTTTGCTCGTTTTATTATGTAAAACGTATAGCACGAATAAAATTTATTTAAATTGATAATTTATCATCAGGTGGCCTGTTGGCTCGTTTATTGGAATGATGCATGAACAAATGTAAAGAACTTAATATTAAAAATAAAATGATTTTTGTCACATTTGTACATTAACGACAATCGGAATCGGAAGCCACATAATAACAAAACAAAAAAATCACAGGAATACCTATCCTCGCCATGTATTATACAAATGTATATAAACGAGGGTGTCCCGGTGCAAAGCCCGCGGGGGTCGTAAACCACGATCGAGTGCATTTAGTCCGCGGCGACAATAAAACTTTTATTTTCGTATTAACAACCTGCCTTGTACAGACTAGGATTTACCTTTATATAATTAAGTTTTAATGGTGGTTAGATTTTAGTAATTGAATAAAGAGATGATACTATAATTTGTAAGTATATCAAAAATAGAGCGTGGATCAAAAATAGACGACCTCTTAACTTAATTGAATGTAACCTACAGTGATTACGGGGTATATTATTATTCCGTAACGTTTTATTTGTATATACATTAGCGCTATTAAAAAGTATTAAAAATGTAAAATTCTTAAAACACGATTAAATATTAAGTAATAATTATTAAAGTAATTTTAGATCCTATAATTAAACTTAGTATTCACCAAACAAATACACCACTGAAAAACTTAAAGTATCGACTTATAAAACAAAATCCCGATAATCATTTCAGATTTGTTGAAAGATTAAAATTGATCTAAACTGACATAATTTAAAATTCAAATTGATAGAAAAAGGTGATTAACATTAAACGCTTTGGGCGTCCGAAACTTTTCTAACTTCACTAAGTCAATCGGATTGAATATTAAAGTTTTAGTTAAACGTGTTAAGAAGTTTATCGTTAAAATAGTAGTGTTAATCTGAAACTGCGATTAGAAAACTCAAGAGATAAGTATTTATTCATATGTTTATTTAATCCTTTTATGCACTGTACAGAAATACTATGAAGATATTACACAATAAAAATTATAGTCTTGTGCTATTATGGCGGCTTTATCACACTAGATAATTTCTTACATGCAACCATATATTAACAGGAGATAGAAAGTAAGTATTTTGTATGCAATTGGTCAGGCTTAGAATTTGAGGTATTACATTACATGTTGCGGTTTTGGTCAACGATCGGAGTATACGGAGTGTTATTGACATATATTATGGTATTTAATTTAAGCCACATGTTGTTAGGCATCCCAGGAAATATGGTACATACAAAGGTTAAGGATATTTCAGAGAGATAATTCAAAGTGGCCAAAAGTAGTAAAAGCTAAATTTAAAATTTTATGTTACAAAAAATAATCTGGGACATTTTTCAAATTCTGTTCAATGTTACTTGAGGAGGATGTATATGGTATATGTATACCTGAATCTATGGTGTATATAAATTGATTTAGAATAAATACGTTATTTGGAAATTGTCCCGCCCTCACAGTCGCCATTGCAACTCTTGTATGCCAGGATCAACAGGGGCACGGATTTCAATCACACCAAGCACTAAAGCTCAGCAACTCTAACTCTCCGGGAATATCTTACATATCTTTAGCAACGAAATCATTTTATATAATTTATAAAAAAAAAAACTTTAATTAATAAGGTAACATTTATAGTAGTTTATGACCCTTAATATTATAATAAAGACTAGCGGTCTGGCCCAGCTCCACTCGGGTGCATGTGCACTTTTCAAAACTATCAATTTAGAATATCGACCACTCGGACCGCGAAAAACTAATAAAATCTCCTAGTATATGCTAGATTTTTCACTACTGCTTTTACTCTTCTTTTACTTTCCTTCTTTGGCTCATAGCATGATGATATATAGAATATAGCATTTTTCGATAAATGACCTGTGCAACTCAAAAAGCATTTTTCATTTCGGACCAGTATTTCCCGAGATTAGAGGCAACAAACAAACAAACTCTATAGCTTTATATATTAGTATAGATGTATAGGCTATGTAAATATTTGTATAAGAAATCTGTTAACATTTGAGTCAAAGGTCATTTGCTAAGCCGCGGCGCCAATCGGTCGTCCTCACAGGTCGTCATAATGTTAAGTGATTTTTCTTGTAAATAACTGTTCGTGGCTGAATCGCTACAATCTCCATAAAATTATAAACGCTTGTTTGTTCGTTTGTCCTTGTTTGATACAATAGAGATATAACTAACGGACTAGATATTGTTATGAGCTTCTCTTCTGCAAAAAATTGCGTAATTTCCCAGGATATATTAGACATAGATAAAATAATCATTTTTTATAGTGAGTAATCCAGCTATCTTCAGCTATAGGTAGTGCAATGCAGAACATAGGAATTTACAAAAATAAATAATTAAAAAGTTGAAAAAAAAATATTATACTGAACCTAATGCAAAAAGAACCATTGGATTCCTTCTTAATTTTGAGGAGATCTAATCTCCCGGTCTGAAGATACACATCAAATCTTTAAACATTTTTATGGGACCAAAAGACAAGCACCAGCTTTCAATCCAAGTAAGAATACTCAAATTCGGGTCATATAGTACAGAATTATGAGGTGCCAAACATAAAAAACACAGTTGAATAGAGAAGCTCCTTTTTTGAAGAATCATTTAAAAATAGTCGCCATCACACATTTGAAAGTTCACTACTGAAAATAACTCTCCTCTAGGGATTCCCATAAAGACTTAAAGATAAAGCCATGTTTGATTTATCTAACATCACTACTTCGCATCTTTTCAAAAATCCCCTTGCCAGTCTAAAGATCATATCAGTAAACGCGAACAGACAATATGTAAATATATGCATTGGATTTTAGCGGTCATTCAAATTTGGCGCAGGGTCCGCGGGCTTGGGGGAAGTTATTATGCGACGGCCCACTGAACTGCTCGAATCATTCACTATATTTTATATACTCGTATATTAAAGGATTTAAAGATATTAAAAGGGTCTAATCCTCGGTGTAGACAATTTCTTAAAGATCGTTTAGGTTTTTAGCGGAGACCTGGTTTAGTAATTTCTGATAAAGCAGTGGTTTTCGAGTCATAACACTATTAAGGTTATGGCTTGTAGACTATAAAAGTTAAAGAATTATGATAATTACCAGCGATACAGTAAAAAGAAACTAAAAAATAATATCGCATTTGCTACGACGTCTACGAGACTACCAATTGCTACGAACGCCTACGACACGTAGCCTTGCGTAGCGAAATGCGAATATTAATTAGGTTGGGGCATTCAGTGTATAATTAATCTTTTGAAATTCCTTTCTGTAATTACCCCGAGGTCGAAATAAGTAATTTGCTTTTTACGAATATTTCAACGTGTTTTGTACAAATGTTGAAAAAATTCTATTATACGGTTGAAGGCTTTGGATACAAATGTTGGAAACGTTGCGTTAACTCTAAATTGTATTCATTTAGCTTTTGTATATTTAATTTTTAGTTAAAAAGGGGTGCATTTTGTGGTGGATTAAATAGTTTCGCGCGGTAAACGTATTTGAGTGATGAAACTAATTGTGAAATTGATACTTTCGTTGAAACTCACTTTTATAAATCTTATCAACTTACCGCCTCCCCCCCATTTTTCTCAACAAGTCGCTGCATTAACGGCGTCGCTCGACTCACGCTTGAAAACAGCCCGTGTGCCGTGGGCTTTGTGAATGAAGACACTTATATTGTATGGGAAAAATAATGATAAAAGTTATCTAAAACTCGGAAAATTGGTGGTAGGTTTCTCATATGTGAGAGGTCGCTTGGTTTCTCCCGCCAAGCAGTAGTGTAAATGCATGTTGTGTTGCGGTTTGAAGGATGTTGTAGCCAAAGTAACTACTGTACATATTGACACATAATATCTTATATCTCAGGATAGCGAGCGCAGTGGAATGCCAAACTTTGCTTTGTCAATTTGTGTTCATGATGTTGTTCGGTTTTGTTACTGTCCGTGAGAGGTCGTATCGTATTATAGAGCAGTTCAGCCTGCGCTCCACTGTCCTTCATTACATGCCTCGCTGGACACACGCTTGGAAATTGTCAGTGTGACATTGTCTTTAACAGGAAATAAGCCCTTGTAGAAAAATGGAATTTGTGTTTATATGTGATATGATAAAAATCTTGACAACCCTGATTTCTTAAAACTCATCTACGATATTGATTATGTACGGCATTCTTTCCGTTTAAAAAAAAATATTTCATGGAATGGCGAGACGAGCATGTCGTTCGCCTGATGGTAAGCTATATGACCGCTCATGGACAGTAGCAGAACCAAACATCACCATATATTACAAAAAAATGCTTCGCATTCTACTGCGTTCGCCATCCTGCGACATAAGATGTTAAGTCTCAATATTTATATTTATTTTATTTCATGTACCTTAGACTGCCCTCTCATTTTCCAATTTTAATATCCATCCAAAGGTTGTATGGAAGAAATTACCTAGAGTGATAAGGCCGCCTCTGTTATTATTACTATTGTGATATTTCTTCATTGTATTTTTTTCTATTTTGTGCAATAAAGGATTCATCATCATCATCATCAGCCTATTCGCGTCCGCTGCTGGACATAGGCCTCTCCTATGGCACGCCACTGGGCTCGATCTTCAGTCCAACGTAAACGTAAAATGTAACGTAATAAAGGATTAATAAATATAAATAAATAAATAAATATTTACAGTAGTTACTCTGGCTAATTTGTCGCTAGAACAGCACTATGAGTCATGAGGCTCTTGTGTATTGTGCCGCAAATGCTTTAAAATCAGAGAGCAGTACAGAGTGTAGCCTACATTCTACCATCCTTCATTAAACGCCTCGTTGGACACATGCTTGCAAATCTTCAGTGTGACATGTCCTTTGTAAGGCAATAGTCATAGTATGGGATAAGTAAGTTTGCGATGTATCATCTGTGTGTTGATATGTTAAGTAAAACCAGGGTTCCACGGCTATTTTTGCAAATAGTTGCTATGAGTCATCAGCTCCCTTAGTCAAGTTAAAAGCGCTTCAAATCTATTCTCTTTCTCATAATCATTAACGCCTTGATGTAAGCGATAACGTTTCGTTTGCGCTAATCAAATTGCAACTCGGGTAGAATTTTATGGGAGTTAGCCAATGGCGTAAACGTCATCGCTTACGTCCAGGCGTTAATGATTTTTGAAAGAGAATAGATTGGAAGCGTTTATAACTTGGCTAAGGGGCTTGTCCTTGTGTTGTAGGGCCGCAAATGCTTTGATATAACCCGAGAGCGATGCAACACGCGCTGTATCGTCCTTCATTAAGCGCATTGCTGCACACACGCTTGCAAGACGGTTTCACATGGACTTTGTTATCTGCAGTCACTACTATTAGAACGAATCACTTTGCGGTTGATAATGTTTGTTGACCAATTTCTAATTTAACTATTTATTTTATATTAAATTATAATCAGAACTTAACAGTACGACGATCCTTTTAGAAAGAAGACGACTCGATATGTAAGACAAGCCCTCAGTGGCATAGTAAGTTAAACGCCACCTCTGAAACGAGAGGCCACTCTGTACTCCGACGCGATGACGAATGTTTGTATATCGTACGTAAAACTGTACGAATATGCGTAAATACTTTATAAAATGTCCGATTCCTGTATCGTATATCATAGCCTTAGACTAAGTTCGAAGTGAATTAGACATAGACTCTTTAACAATATCTACATCAAATATTCTCACATAGCTCATTCATATTACTCATAAAAACCATATTATTGTATTACAATTTTATTTACGTCATAAATATATAAAATATGAGTTAAACTTTATGAAATAGGAAAGATGTCGATTTTATGTACGATCCCCGGTAATACATTTACGAGGGACGCTCTCTCGCGGGACTCGGCCTTCCCGTAAAAGTATTTGCATTTAGTTTCAACTACATATTCATTTAATCGTAAAATGTATCTGTGATACATGATAAATATTATATAAATGTATCAGACCATATTCTTTCTATTGTTGAGTGCGGATATTCTCTATGATTAAGAGGGTTTTGGCCTTTTATTAATACTGATAAATATGTATATGTCAACGTAATATTGTAAGCACCGTTAGATTACAATCTATATCGCGAGATTGTGAACTTTCGAGGGATTGTGAACCTTAGGTTAGGTTAGGACTAACAGTTTCACTTCGAAAGATTATAATCTGCCGAAAAATAATGCGTTAAATTGTGAGCAGTATGTTACGGTTCACAATCTTTCGACAGTTCAGAATCTTGCGAGATAGTTTATAATCTAGCGGGATTTACAAATTTACGATGACATATATATTGGTTGCATAGATTACAGTATTTGTTTTTATTCATGTTCTAATAGTGAAAAGACATTAAGCGTAAGGTTCCTTATTCTATCCTCACAACAAGACAAACATTTTTTCGGCGGCACGCTGTTCTATCCCAAAGCGAACTGAATTGATACTTATCCATAAATGATCACTCCTAAACTTAGTAGTGTATTGTTGGTGTGCCTATCGATCCCTTAATTACATTACGCGCGGCAGAAAAAGCTCTCCTAGTAATTATTGTGACGCGCGCTATCGAATATCAGAGCAATTTTGCCGGATTGGCGAGACAAAATTGTCAGCGACGACTTGTGTGACATTTGCTATATAACCATATCAAAAGATAGGAATAAAGACAATTTATTGTTGGGTGGGTTGCACAAAAAGAATTCGATTGTGAACCAATATCGACGGCGGTACATATTTAATGACAGAGAAAAGAAGGACAAAGAATCTCTAAAAATATCCAGGTTTCCTTTAACCTACAAATAAGTTAATCAGATAGTAAATTGAATCGGAGTCGGAAATACATCTTAGCAAAGCGGGAGACGAAATGAACCAGAGAGGCAATAATCCCAGTTGGAGGCCAAGTAATCTCTTCATTATAATTATTATTTAACTATCAAGACCGTAAATGAATTACAATTTCACAGAGGTGTGAAACACTATTCAGTTTAATGTTTTGTTAAATAAGAAATAGTTGATTTGATAGTCAATCACCACGCTTTATTTGTGATGGAAAATATCGTGAGGAATCCTGCACACCATAGCGATTTGTAAGAATTACTATAGTTTGTAATGTCCGCGAACCTGTACGCCAGCGTGGTCGATTGTATAGCCTAGTCACAGTCAATCGTACTCAAGATTGTAGAGGAGGCCCGTGTCCTGCAATGAGTTGATACATCGGTATTTACAAAAATAATAAATATTTTCGTATTTTCTTTCGGATTTAAGTTTAAATTAACTAGAATTGATCACTCATCTAGCACCGATAGCACTTTATTGGCTAAGAGATACATTTTGGCTTTAGCCTTAATTGGTTGAACTTAAGATCGATGTCGGGCACTTAAGATCTGTACCCAACACAAAGACTCAATTAAGCTTTGAACGATTAATGAAAGATATTCATCTGTTAGTCTTGTATTTGAGATAATTTCTAAACTTTTCGGTAATCAATTTATCTTGATTACGCTGATGTATACAAAATAATTAGGTATATCATACATTGAAAGTACAATAGGGAGTTTTATCGCGTGGGCAATCATATGAAGTTGAATATTAGATAAAGGACAAAGCGAGGTCATTCTGTAGTGTAAAAGATACTTAAATTTAATTAGATTTGATTTAGTTAAAATAGAGACAATGGACAATTGTTTCCTATCAATGGAAAGTTGCAGAATAAATAGGTTTGTTTACTGGGTTTATGTATTAATCTCAATTTTAATTTTGGTCATACAATATGACCAAAATTAATTTAAAACCTTCTACGACGGAAGGAAATATAAATTAATAATTTCAAGCATTCGCAGTTACGGTTTCAGTTGTAGTCTTTCAATCAACTTACATTTAAATAGCTTAAACTCCAAAGTGGGTAAAATTATGTCGAATGTAGAGATATATTTCTCAGTCACCAGTCTATCTGAACGCTATTGTTCTCAAAATCAGATGCACTCCAGTTTTTATGCCAAAACAGAATTATGAAAAAAAGATCCATCCATTTGTTAGGTCCGCCGCAGAGACATAAACAAAGGGTTTTAATAAATAAATCTTATTTGCGTGAACAAAATAATAAAACAAATTTGCAGAACAGCGATAAATCATCTAATATTTTTAAAAATGAAAGTGTGAAAAATCTCGAAGTGTATAAGTTTACTAGTTATATCGTACAATGCAGACGAATTGCTGCAATTTGTTACAAGTAACGCGATAGTGGTTTTGTACTGCGGAGAGAAGATAAATGATTGTGTGAACCGCATCAAAATTGTAACCCGCGTTACAAAGGAGGGTTTTATTATTTTTGCGAGTAATATTTTTGGTATGGATAATAAAGTTTAATAATAATTCATTTATCTCTGTTATTTAAAGGTGCGAATCAATGTGTTTTTTTTTCTTCTTTTTACGTTGTTGTATACTGGCACGGCATATTGACTGCACTGCATCTGTTGGTAAGCGCAAATGCCATCTAGGCAGACTTTCGAATGGCATCAGACGGCAGTCCCATGCCACTCGATACAATTATACCGGCTTGCTAAGATGCCTCTTGACACTAAGGTGGAAGGACCCCGGATTATAGGAAGAAAGGAACACGCGTGACGACAAACAATTCCATAGCTTGACGATGGGGCATACTTGCGTCGACTTGGATACATTTCAGAGATTGCAGTGTATTTAGAAACTTTGCAACAATTTTATAACAAAAAAAAACGTTGAGAACCCAATTTAATTTAAAGCGTTTGAGATTAACCTGCAAAACAGTTAATTAATGATTTTCTTGCATTCACGGAATTATCCATAAAATTAATGTCACAGATTTATATACTTTCTCAAAGATATTACATGTATTTGGAACACAATGTTCACATGAATCTCAGCAAATTGTATGTTCTCTGGTTTTATATTCAAGAGATATCAACTTCAACGTCTGAAGTAACAACCCGTAACAAGGGAAAGTAATAAAATATCAAAGGACACTAAAACTTACTATACTGAGAGTTCTACTCATTATTTCTGAGTTATGTAAGGAATATTTTGTACTCTCCTTTTTCCTTGATATTTTATTACAATCGTCCCTTATTTTTATTTATTAATCATTTGTGCTGGAAATATTTATAAATAAAATAAAATAAAAATAAAGAATATTGCAATAAATTATATTATGCATAATAAATGCCAGAGTCAGGCAAAGTGATATTAGATGTTTAAATTCATTATCAGCCCGGAGTCAGGAATTTGTGCCCAATATGGTGATAGGCTCGCCCCCTATCACATCGTGGGACGGAACACACAAGGCGAAACGTGGGAGTCCTAGTAGCTCCTAGGCCTACCCCTTCTGAGAAAACGGCGTGAATTTATGTATGTATTAAGTATTTAACACCCTTCGCCTACTATTTATATCACTATCGGATTATACTTTATATTATGTATGTTTATTCTTGGGCACTCAGATAATTAATCTTGAGTACCTATACCACGTTTGGGCGCCATTTATTCTTAAGTCTCTCTGGCTACAATGTCCTTCCGACCGGAACACAACAGTGCGTTTACACAGCTGATTGACGGGAGATATAGACATTGTGGTGGTACCTACCCAGGCGGCCTCTCACATATGAGAGACCTACCACCAGTGAGTAGTGTTGCCCAAATGCAAGAACAAGACGAGACTTAGCCAGTCTTGGTCTTGGTCTTGCGCCAATACACCTGATCTTGGTCTTGGTCTTGGTCTTGCGCTCCCAGTCTTGGTCTTGGTCTTGGTCTTGCAGCAAGAGTCTTGCAAGTCTTGCAATTACCTATTAGTCTATTACTATTTATTAAAGTTTACTTTAAATCTTAGAAAAACGTATTAGAATTGGAACATTGTGAGCTTGAATTAACATAGCCATAGTAAAGATCAAGCAGATTAATAAATAACTGAAGATTTGATAAGAAATTCGAAAAATCAACTGACCTATATGTCGTTTTCCATGGAAGTAACTGTTTCTTAATAAACATTTATGATTTATAAGCTTACATTTACTAAAACATGTAAAAAAACAAATTAATTACAATAACTTGACTGTATTTTAAAGAACAATACTTATCTGTCTAGAAAGAGATTGAACCCTCAACTTATAAGAAATTTAATAAAAGAGTTTTACGATTTATCATTTATTTGAATAAAAAATAAAATACAACACTAATCAACAGGTTTATCATTAGGTTATGATACTTTATATCAATTTTTTTGACCAAGAATTAATACAAAGTAACCATCTGTCTGACTCATCACTTAACCTATTTCTATGTTTTCTAATTAGTGTATCATAACCATGTACTTCCGAAAAGCGGCAAATTTCTTTGAGAAGTAAGTACAAAACCTTTGATGCCGCATTATCAAAGTGCCGATGGTTAAAACATAACTATGCATGCACTCAGTTTGATTTTAATAGATATTTTTTTATTCGCTATGTTTATGGTATTAGTCGTAATGCGCATAGGTCCAGTTTTTCATATTCTTTGATACAGTTTTTTGCGTCTCATAGAATTCCTAAGCGTACCTACCTATACACCGAACTGTTACACCTAACTACTCAGTGAAATAGCGCTAAGTCCTAGCTGCAAGACGCAAGAGTCTTGCAGGCTATGTCTTGTTCTTGCTCAAGTCTTGCACGGTCAGTCTTGGTCTTGGTCTTGCTAAAAATACGCGGTCTTGTTCTTGGTCTTGGTCTTGCAAAAACGCAAGAACAAGACCAAGACTGCAAGACCAAGACTGAATTTGGGCAACACTACCAGTGAGTACCTAGTTTACTTGTAGTGTAGTACCTAGAGTATCGTAAGTCTATTGTCTCGTCTCGGAAACCGGTATTACGACACAGTCTTAAACGTGATAAATGGCGAACTAATAGTAGTTTGCAGGGAATTAATGATGTTATTAATGGGCTATGTTGTTAATCATCTTACACACGTCAGCCTCTGTGGCGCAGTTGGTTAGAAGCCTGCTGAGAAACGAGAGACTGTGGGTTCGATTCCCGCACGAGACAAATGTCTCTCGTAGTTTCTGATACCCACGATACAAGACTCGATCTTAGTGTGGTCAGGATATGACTGTCGAGTGTATTTATTTATTATTTATCTTAATTGTATATGATAATTTATTAATATTTATTTACTTATTTGTAAATTCGTTTTAATCAATTTTATTTCTCTAATTTTATACGTTTTAATCTATTTATGAATAATTAAATAATAGTTATTTTATGCCTTATAAAGAATAATATAAAACTAGATTATTTGAATTAAATTTAGAATTAGGGCATATGCTTGAACTAATACAGTTTAATTGAGCGTAGAAAGGATTTTACATTTTTTTTGTATAATTAATATGGACAGCTAACTTTACCAGTTGTTTTAGCCACACCAATTTGGAGATTTAAATGCAAATAGGGTTGACAATAAAGACCTTACATTCCAAGCTAAAGGTGAAGGACACATGAGGTCAATTTTACGACCTCAATAAAGGTTAACATGACTCCAAATTAGACTCTTAATTATACTTTGTTAGACTATAATAAAAATATAAATTGTTTTCCACAATAAATTAGTTTCTAAAACCCATAAATAATAAACCAAGGCACACACCATCAATTCCATAAACAAATATTGGCGCGTAAATCCGTCATAGCGTTTTTTCCCGCCATGTACGCGTCATAAATCTTTGCGAGCGCCAACACGTCGCGGTTCGAATTTGAGCTGATTTTACGATTAAATTGCTTATTGTACTCTGTATTGTACATTCAATTTTTATTTATTGTATCCCGCGTTCAATAAAGCATATGCTTGGGAAAATTCAGATTTTATTCGCTCTGAAATTTAATTTCATGATACAATCAAATGTCGGCCGCTTTCACACCGGACAATGCACTTGAATTTTCAAGTGACGTTATTATTTGTTTATCCATTGTACTATTGTTTCATTGTTTGAATATGTTTTGATATCAATGTTTTAGATTATTTTAGGCTATGAAGTAATTTATGACCTCATTTAAGATTTGGTATTTATTTTCTCTGAAATCATGCCCCATCAACAACAGGAAATTAAATTCTATAAAGTTTGAATTCGCTAAAGATCTTTAGAAAATGAATCAAAAGAACAATTTAAGCCTGAAATCGTTGTTGAAATTGAGCATGATTTTCACAAAACTAGCCGCACTAGACCAGTGTGACGAACTATATGGCCTAACCATTCTCAATCGTACTCCTGATTGTGGAGGAAGCCCGTGCCCTGCAGGGGTACCTATATGAGTTGGTATAGAACAGTTTCACAAAAGACTTGAATAAAAGAATTTGCGGTCGTCGTGTCGGGAATGTCCGCGATGTTACAATCGTGTGCCTGTAGATCTCTATGCTTGGGGCGCTGGTAATTTATAGCGCGTGGTGCAATGCGGCCCTTCGCCTTAAGCACTCTATTTTCTATTTTCGAGCTCGTAATTTTTACTTTACTTACATTTTGTTTTCTTAGGGCTTTGGACGATAAAGTGAATTTATGAGTAATATATTATGTTTATTGGAATGTAAATTAAAATAATAGTAAAGGGAATGTAGTGAGCTTCATTTTATTTTATTTAAGTTATGTTTAGTTAAATTATTGAACTAACTTACTAAATTGAATTATATAATTACATGCTTTCTTCTTAATTTAATCAAAGCAGGTTTGCGTCGAAATACGAGTCAAGTTGTTTCTAGAATTTAACCGAAATCAAATGGATAAGGAGAGCTTCTCGCTCTTAGCTAAGAATCTTAATAGTCTATAGAAGCTTATTGGTTGCTGACGTCTCAGGAAACCTTATCCTTCTATCCGTCAGTTTTAAAGGTCAACAACGTACTTGTGACTCTTAGTGTTGCGGGTGTTAAGATTATGGATTCCGGCACTGTACATTTCCATATATAGATTATGTATTTACTACATACATAAACTCACGCCGTTCCCAGAAGGGGTAGAAGGTGCTAGGACACCCACATTTCGCCATGTACGTTCCGTCCCACGATGTGATAGGGGGCTATTGCCATCTCGGGTCATAAACCATGTGTTAATTTCCATCAAGCAAACATATTATTTGCTGTTTAAATGCCGTAAAATCTGAAACGTTAATGTCAAAAGAAATTGAACTACGCCTATTGGGTCAGACAGGGTTAAATCGGGGATTTATGTGAAAAACAGCCAAAATAGGAACAAAACAATATTGCTATACATTTTATGTGACATTCAGGTTTTGATGTAAAATGTAAATTCTAAATTGGCGATCACAAGTGGCGTTGACTGAAGATCGATGCTTGTTGACATAGTTCTTTAGTCTGTTCGAGAATAAAATGAATATTTCATTTCCCCTTTGTATTATTTCCTCCGTTACTGAAGATGTATCGTTGCCGAATCACTAAAGGATTGTGAGTGAGATTTTGTATTATGAGAGGGATAATGGGAGTAATTTTAAGAGATGGTGACTGTTTGATATCTCTAATTCAATAGAACAATCGACGTAATTACAAATATGTTTTTTGTTTTATTTGGTAACTTTTAAAAATTCTTGAATTTTCACACGAAGTTATAAATTGTGGTTCATGGTTAAGTAACACAAATAAATCTTTAAAGATTTCATTAAAGTGATTCAAAATAAATTATATTTTTAATCTCAAACTTTTGAAACATTTTTCTGAAAAACAGTTAAAACGTACCTAATTATGTCATAATTCTTTTTGACGCGCCATATGATAAAACTAGTGTTATTGGTGTTAAAATTATTGGAAGTGATATTTGTACACATCGAGCCCATCAGTTTTGATAATACAATTTCAAGTAACATAGACATAGCGTTTAACAAAGGTAACGCATGTTATCTGCAAAGTACAAGTAGTTGTAATTAGGTCATTAACCCTACGTATTATAAATACTACGTAAATTGCCTTAGAGCGATACGACCGCCATTTGTACTTTGTTTTTTTTTGCATTATCTCCAAGCTGTTACTCCTTATTATTGTGTACAATAAAGAATTAAATAAATAAATAAATAGATATCACTCAGCAAGAGTTACGAAATTATAATATTATGATGTCTATCAACGCACTTTAAGGCCTATTGTTCATAATTTTCAATACAACCTTTAGTAATGATCTTATAGTCTTATATATTTTCTTATGATGGATAAAACATACATAAATTCACACCTTTTTCCCAGAAGGGTTTGGCAGTGGTGCCACGAGAACACCCACATATCGTCTTGTATGTTCCGCCCCACGATGTGATAGGAGGCGAGCGCATCGCTATATCGGGCACAAATACCGGGCTAAATAGAAAAATCACTTTGCCCGACCCGGGATTCGAACTCGAGACCTAAGCTTGGTAATTGTACCGTAGTATAACTATGCGACTGAGGTAGTATTATGGATAGATATTAGATATCCACCTGATTACTATTGATAAAAGTTTAGACTTGTTCGTTTTTAGAGCAACATTGTCGCAGTCATTGAAAGTTTACTTTTATAATAAATTCGCGCTGAACACATTAAATGAATTAATTTAATTAAGTTTTATGTGCTATAAAATTAACACACGAATAAATATAAATTCTTTAGTCACGCACTTTGCCAAGGGCGGCGCTAAGGCTAATTAATTTTTAAATTAAATACATTGTTTATTATTTGTAAGTATAAATAATAATAATTAATCGGTGTTTTTATGGCGCTTAATTGAATGCAATTTTGACTTTTTGAAATTGGCTCATAATTATCAGGCATTGAAGGTAATGAAAACATAACAGCCACATACATAGTCCTGCACTCCTGACCCCACTCTTGATCAGATCGAGTCTTGTGTCGTGAATACCAAGAAACTGTGACATTTCGGTCTCACAAACACCCAATCCCGAAACAAATACCTGCGGATCACACAAATATTTGTTTCCTCCTTATATAATGTTATGTCATGTATGTTATGTCCTCATAAAAGCCCGATCTAGCAATCAAGTGAATATTAGTATTTTTTGGTAGAAATGAAAACAGTTTTAAATATAATATTTAAATGTGGTTTATGGCTTAGAACCTCATTCATTGTTATTACCACTAATAAAGAATAAATTACTTATACTTACCTAATTTAAAATGCTAAATTAGACTTTTTACTTTTTTGCGCGATTTCAATTAATACCTAGGAATGTTGTTTCTGTTTGTATATTTCAGATAAAGTATATTTTTTATGTAATAAATGTGTTTGTATATTACGCAAACGCAAATAATTATTTTATTTTATCGCTCTACGCATCTACACATATAAATATAATTGAAGTGTCTGTTTGTAAAGTGAAAATAAAAAAGAATATCCAACTACATATCGTTATATACACGATACCTATAACGAAAATAACCTTAGATTTTTTGTCTGTCTGTCTGTTCCGGCTAATCTCTGAAATGGCTGGACCGATTTTGACCGGACTTTTATTGTCAGGTAGCTGATATAATAAGGAGTAACTTAGGGTACATTTATTTAAGAAAAAATCTTTTATTTTAGTAAAATAAAGTTTTTGTTAAATTCCACGCGGACGAAGTCGCGGGTATAACTAGTATAATATAAATTTGACTAATGGGGCATGTAGTAAATTATCATATCAAGTAGTAGTCAAGTAAGTAGTAATATTGAGGTCGCCACGGTTTCACGGTAAATCGGTCGTGTGATGAAATTTCAGAGTTATTCTCAGGGGAGTATTGGAATTATTATTTGAAAAGCTTCCATTAGTATATTCTGCTAAATATTATCCGATTCACTGATGTAATGACATTGGCCACGAATATACAAACATACGTATAAATAACTCTATAAATAACGACTGCCTCGGTGGCGTAGTTGTACTACGGTCTGGTTTCAAAGCTGAGGTCTCGGGTTTGAATCCCGAGTCGGGCGAAGTAATATTGGATTTTCCTATTCGTTATTAAACCGGGCTCAAGAATTTGTACCCGATATGGCGATAGGCTCGCCCCATATCACATCGTGGGACGGAACATATAAGGCAAAATGCGATTGTCCTGGCACCTCTGCCTATCCCTTGTGGGAGAAAAGGAGTGAGATTATGTACATATGTCACTAATGTAATGGCATCGGTCACGAATATACAAACGCATGTATAAATAATCTAGACAATAATGAATGCCGGAGTTATTATTTTTGTTTGATACTGTTATATCTCGAGAATATAATAGTGTTACTGTTTACTGGTGGTAGGTCTCCTATATGTGAGAGGCCGCCTAGGTAGGTACCACCGCAATGTCCATTTCTCCCGCCAAACAGTACTGTAAACACACTGTTGTGTTCCGGTTTGAAGGACATTGTAGTCAGAGTAACTACTGCACATATTGAGACTTAACATCATGTCTCAGGATGGTGAGCGCAGTGGAATGCCAAGCATTGCTACTGTCCATGAGTGGTCGTATCGCTTCCCATCAAGCGAATGGCATTTTCGTCACGCCAATTATTGTAGTAAAAATAGAGAACTTTTAATCGCTAAGATATCAAAGCCCAATACTTATAAAAATAACTATGAAAGTATGTTAGTAAAGTGAGTGGAGTTAAATTCTTGAAATTACGCGAAGTCGTCGCGTGGTTTGAAGCATTTTTTGTGTTTAAAATACTTATTTATCAATTTATAGATTTTGTTAAATGAAAGATTGAATATAAATAAATAAATAACACCCAACAGTCACATACATAGTCCTGACCCCACACTAAGATCGAGTCTTGTGTTGTGGGTATCAGAAACTACGAGAGACTTTTCGGTCTCACATACACCCAGACCCGGAAGAAATATTTTGTGGTTCACACAAATACTTCTCTCGGTGCGGGGATCGAACTTGCGGCCTCTCGTTTCACAGGCGGCGTCTAACCAACTGCGCCACGGAGGCTGTCATTATAAATAATGCTGTGAATAATGAAATATATGAGGATACAAACTGCTCAACGGAAGACATGCGAAGCGTCGCTGGTAGTATTAAAATAAGTGTCATGTTAACTCAAAATAATACACACTGTAGAGTGTACACGCTGACCTCATATTGTTTACGTCAAATTGAAATGCACATGCATGTACGAAATGAAAATAATCTGCGCCGACACTCTGGAATAGAATATAATGTTATATTCGCGAACGCGCCGCGACCAGCTGTCGTCTATCTAATTTCTAGTAGATTTCCAACAGTACAGGCGCGATGGAAAGTCCTTTATTTTTATTTTAAAAATGTTTTTTTTTATGCATAGCCCAGAAGATTTTGAAACATTTATTACTTTCATAATTACTTTCATCAATCTTTGGAAGTCCTCTGCCATAGATGCTCTATCAGCCCTATAAGTCCCACAGCAGGGCATGGGCCTCTTCTAAAATCGAGAGTACGATTGAGAGTGGTTAGCCCATATAGTTTGTTGGTAAATTAATTCTAGATAGAGTATCCACCATTTAAATAAGTATTCTGTATCTTTATCAGCCCATATGTCCCTCTGTCATGGGCATCCTCTACAATCAATAGTACGATTGAGAGTGGTCAGCCTATATAGCCCACCACGCTGGCCTCATGTGGGTTGGTGCACTTTACATACTCTAAAAATTCTTACAAATCGCTATGGTATGCAGGTTTCCTCACGATGTTTTCCTGTACCGTTATAGTGCGTGGTGATTGACCTACTCTAAGGTTTTCCTTTGTTTGAAAGCATTTTCCCAATACTCTCAATACATCCCACCAGGTGGGTGGCGAGTGCAAGATGTTGCTTCTCGTGTTGATGAGGGTAGTATCCGCCATTAGACTAGCGGCTGATGACGTCATGTCTGTGATAATTATCCAGCTACCTATCGACCACAAAATCCTCGTTTGTTGTTGAGCTGGAGTTACCAATCAGCTGACAAGGTTGGTTAGATTTGTGAATAATTTGATGTTACCGTATTTTTAATAAAGGTTTATTAACCATTATAAGAAGAGCCCTGATGATACCTTAGCTATTAATAGCTGATTGATACACTTTTCGTCGGGCTCAAAGTCTATTAGGCCGGCAACAACGAACATTTTTTAACTTGATTAAAGAGAAAGAAAAACTGCCAATCCCGTCTTCCACGGTTCGCTCTTAACGTAAATTGATTCAATTTTTATAGCATTTACGTGGACGAGCCATTCTTATCGTTTTTTATGGGAAAATAGTCCTTATTGCTATGTAAAAAAGTATGTCTTTGGCAATGAATGGGGGAATTTGTCAGTTCAGCGTTTTTCTCTGTTAAATGAGGCTCTTGTTTAATTTCCGTATTCTGTGTTTCGTTGTCACTCGTTAATTCTGTCTCTAAACATCGATTTGAATTTATTTGCTTATGAAGGTAAATGTTTGCTTAATAATTGGAGCAATTCAGTTTAATGATATTGCTTTCAATTAGGCATCACCTTTTAAATTTTTATATACAGTTTAAATGTATTTAAACAAGAAATTAAATCCAATTAATAATTAATCGATAGGGCTGCAGATAAATCCATAGTTGTCTGTCAGAAATTTCTTTGAGCCGAGCTAAGACCGCCATTTGTATGTATATTTTTTTTTCTGTTGTCGATTTATAATTTAAATGAAGTTCAATAAAGTGTTAAATAAATAAATATTTTAAATGCTCAACATAATTAATAAAAAAATAGTGATTTTATCGTCGACTGTACTCGGTCAAAATACTTATATTTAGTTTCTTGTGGTCCGCACTATTTATTTTTGTACGCTAAGAATTATTATTAAACCATACAATATCTGTTATAAGAATAATAAACGGCTACAATTAATATTGTGAAAACAATGTATTTCTGTGTTTGATTTTAAGAAACTATTAATAAATTGTGGAATTTATTGTTTTGGGTGATACGTTAATGGTGGCGGTATGGTACGATTACTGATGGTGTGATGAGCATTTGACAAGCAAACTGTTAGAGATCGTCTATAGATATATATTTTATAGATATTTGGCGTCAGAATGCGTGGTTGTCATGTTGTCAAAATATTAGGAACACCCTTTATATTGGACAAGTTAATACTATTGGATTAGATTTTTAAATGCTTGTTGTTAATATTATATGTAGGAATATAAGTCAAATGTAGTTTAATAGTGAATATTATGAGCTTTTCAAATCCTAAAGTTGATTATTTATACACATTTTCTGATAATGATTACAAAACATGAACTTGCAAGGCGTTTCGATTTTTCTGTTGAGAAATATATTACTAAGTTATATTACGATATCAAAACGGTGAAAAATCGATAGATCACAAACATTACATATATCAACTTATTGACACATCCAACTATCTACTAAAAGTTTCACCCACAAAGTTCAATTCAGGCGAAGTTCATAGTAGAACTGATACAGACGGCCTGACCTTTCATGTCTGGCTAATGGTTGAGCGTACATTGTTATTGTTATGGGCGGAGACACGCCGTTCCCTAACCCGGCTGAATGGAAAGGAAAGTTTATATGATTTATTGAAAATGGTATTTGTGAAGACGGTTTTAGGTATGTGTTGGTAGTATTTGCATGTAGAGAAAGAATTTTGATAGTTAAGTTTTTTTTGTTTATTGGTCTCCAACTAAGATAACACATGGCATATATGTGGTTCAATACATACATTTATAAACATGGTGCATCTTAAATTATAGGAGGATACAGTTTACATAAATTATAGGATACAGAATCGAGCAAAGACTGAAACAAAACATTTAAATAAAATAAAAAATTACAAACATCATAAAACTCAGACAGAAGAAACAATAGAATGATAATTATGATAAAATACGAAATACGTAAAATATTTGATTTCAATAAGAAGTAAGTAGACACTTAAGATCAAAAATATTGAAGAGCGGCGTATGATTATTTTTTTAATGATATATTTTTCTAATTTTGAAAATGTAACAATTCAACTAAAACATCTTAGAGTTCTCTATAAAAATTACAAAACAACCAACTGGTTAAACTGGTTAAATGTGAATTGTATTCGATAATCGTAGGTTTTACTGACCAATTTTGTAATATTTAACCTACTTCTAATATTTATTTGACAACGCTTCTTTAAATCATCTGGTCTTAACGTCTTTTCTATAGAGAATCTAGCTCGTGTGAATGGAACACAATATAGCCGGAATGATTTATGGCTGGCGATATTTCTAAGAGATTTAGGATCTCGTATTTTTATATGATTCATGTACTTGCTGACATTTTATATTTAACTAGATGGAGAGGCTGTTAGGCGAGGAGTTATTGCCTGTTTTGTTGACATTTACAACTAGTTTAATAGTAAAGATTTTGATAACAATTTAATAAATTAATTATAACCGTTAGAGTAAGTGCGTGGTGGCCTGTTGGTAAACGGTCCAGACGCGGCTGCCAATATATTCACGGTGGTCGCGGGTTCAAATCCTAGGGCACACCTCTGACTTTTCCGAGTCATGTGTGTATTGATACTCAATCACCACGCACTAAAACGGTGATGGAAAACATCGTGAGGAAACCTGCATACCATAGCGGTTTTTAAGAATTTCTATGGTATGTAAGTCCGCCAACCCGCATTAGGCCAGCGTGGTGGACTATATGGCCTAACCACTCTCAATCGTACTGTCGATTGTAGATTAGCCCCGTGCCCTGCAGTGGGACGTATATGGGCTGATACAGAACCGTTATTTTTTATTTTACTTTAAATATTCGATATGTACTGTAACGATATTTAATATAAATTAAATTTATTTAATTTAACACAGTATAAATGTAATATAATGCTAGTTTCACCGTGTAGCTATAATACTTAAAATATATGCGGGATTTCTTTCATGCATTCTTTGAGCTTATAAATGTTTTGGTGAATATTTGTTCTGTGCACGAAGCATACTTATAAATAAAGTTATTTAGATGCAGAGTGATACCACGGTGATACCGACAGATCGTTTAAGAAATCTTTGCAGTCGTTTTTGTTCTCAGAGGGCTTATGTAAATTTTATAATCTTTGTGAATACAGTATTGATTTGTCTCATAAAAGTTGTATCTTACTATTTTATCGTATCCATCAAAACCGTCGGATATTATTATTATTTAATTCACATATTACATACATTTTTTTTCACGAATTTGTGCCCGATATGGTGATAGGCTCGCCCCCTATCACATTGTGGGACGGAAATATACAAGGCGAAATGTGGGTGTCCAGGCACCTCTGCCTACCCCTTCTGGGAAAAAGGCGTAAGTTTATGTATGTATGTATGTATATTACATCCATATTTGTTAGCATACAATTATCTTACCAGTCTCAGTCTCAGTGCCTAAAATCGAAAGTCTTCGATAGTTGTGTGTTACCAGTGATGACATACGGCACCGAGACGTGGCCTCTCACTGTGGGCCTCATTAAAAGGCTCAAAGTCACTCAACGAGCCATGGAGCGGGCTATGCTCGGAGTTTCCCTACGAGATCGAATCAGAAATGAGGAGATCCGTAGGAGAACCAATGTTACCGACATAGCCCATAGGATTGGCAAGTTGAAGTGGCAGTGGGCCGGGCACATAGCTCGTAGAACCGATGGCCGTTGGGGCCGAAAGGTTCTCGAGTGGAGGCCACGTACAGGCAAGCGAAGTGTCGGACGCCCGCCTACAAGGTGGACGGACGATCTGACTAAGGTCGCAGGAAGTCGCTGGATGCAGGCCGCTTCCAACAGGTCATTGTGGAGATCCTTGGGGGAGGCCTATGTTCAGCAGTGGACTTCCTGTGGCTGATATGATGAATTATCTTACAACTATGTCAGTGTCCTATCATGTATTTAATAATAGGGCAGTCAAAGCTCCCACCTATCCCTTTAAGTTGAGAGTTGGAGCTCCTCACCCTCTGCAGTAGCGACGCGATACGTTTTCGTCTATTTGATGCAAAATCATCGATACGGGCGTTAAATAACATTCCTGACGCATTGCAAGAGTGGGAGCCCTAACAACGTCCTAAAGGCATTATTGTATTGGATCCGAAGAGTGCTGATGGCCCTCCGATGGATATGTGAAATATTATACATTATAAGAATAAAATCAATTCAGCCTTAGTAAACAGGGGCCCTATTCTATTCATCCGAAACGAAGTTCGAAACTTCGGACGATCGAAGTTTTTTATACGATACGAATGTATCTACTCTGTTAAAGTTCGAATTTGTATAACGTACATCGTAACTATTAGTCTATGGTTACGACCATAAGTCAATAACGACTATAAGTATATGTAGGTACATTCGTATCGTATATAAATTTCGATCATCCGAAGTTTCGAACTTCGTTTCGGATGAATATAGTAGGGCCCCAGTGCGTAGTACGTACATACAATCGATTTACAAGTTGAAATTAATGTGTGACGTTCCTCGCGCTTCATCGGAGCTCATCATTAGAACCGCGGATTAATGTTATCTGATAACGGTATACGGACGACACGGTGACTGTACTGATTGTATTACGAATATACTATAATTTATTTATAAGGTACTGTTGTGTACTGGTTTGAATAAATAAATACGCCTTACAATCACATAGGGTAGGTTACGCAAACAAAGACTTGACATAGCAAAAATAATCTTACAAAATCGATATGGTTTGCAGGTTTCCTCACGATGTTTTCCTTCACCGTTATAGTACAGAAGTATTGGGTAGCGGCAAATAAGTATTCGTGACCCCATACTAAGATCGGGTATTGTGTCGTGGGTGGAAGTTCACAAGACTTTTCGGTCTCACAAACACCCAGAACAGAAAAAAAATTGTTCACGCAAAGATTTGTCTCAGTGCGGGGACCGTACCCACGATATACTGTTTAAATGCTATAGTAAAAAATAAAATAAAGAATAACGATACTATGTTATCGAGGCAAGTGACCTGCTCGTCTCTTCAAACAACTTAATAAAATTATACAGATTATAGTATATTTTTTTTAAATTTACCCACCAATTTAAATATAGTTCCTAGACATCTATGCTATTGAAGGCTAATATAATTAAGTAATATATATTTCAGATAACTACAACTCTATAAACACCGGGCAATAGCAGTAAATACTGCAACAGATTAACTGATCACCACGTCATTTTTATTCCTCTTACTTGCCCTACTTCGACATTGGCAAAATCATCGAATTCCGATGGAGCCATACAACTTTTAAAAGAAGAAGAAGAAAAATTAAGTAATATGTATTTTTGTCCAATGCGTATGTAAAACCGTGTAGTAAAACCTACAACACATGTCGTGTGATTAATAACCACACGTGTGTATAATTTCCGCGTGCAAAATTACTAAAGTTTAATATATATCGCTACGTGTGGTAATTGTTAAAATACGGCTTAAATAAGACGTGGCTCCAACATTTATAACGTTGCTAAGCGGATTATGGTAATTTAGAGGTCGAGGATTAACTTCATGCATCGCCTTAAGTAGCTAAAACCTGATGTTATCCATCATTCATTTTGTTAGGAAGTTATTTATTTTACTTCAATTAACACGGTTTGGACTAAATGTTAGACTAGTTGGTGATTGTAATATTATTTTAGTGAACCCAATGTCAATTGAGGCTAGAAAATTGTTTAAAGTAGTTGATAGAAAATAGTTTTTATTTTTCTTGTATCCATTTAGTGGTAAGCAACTTCTGTAATTTTCTGTACCGGGCAACATCATCGCATTAGCGATAAAGCCCTTTCCTACATGAATAAAAAAAAATTAACACGGTTACGTTTATGAAGTTTACTTGTGTTATTCATATGTTCTGGGTATGTTGTACTAAGGGTATCCGATTATTTTATAGCGGGTCAAAGACAATCGATGTTATTAAATAGGTGCCACTGTTGATCCTGATTTACAGAAGTTTCGGTGGAAAGTGTGGGGATAGATCAGTCTCCAGCATAACAGCTAATTGTTTATAAACAAGTAATATTATAGAAGAAAAATATAAAAATTATATTGACTACGCGGAATTTTCACTACCTACATATTGAGTACTTTAAAAAGTATGCCGAAAGATCCCTGTATGAAATTAAAAAAATCACCCCAAGAATTCTGGAAATAAATAAAAGATAGACGCAATAGTCAATACACCAGGTTATCCACATTGCTTATTAATTATTGTTATATGAGTACTTCGTAATTGGCGAATTGTTTCGTAAAATTATTATAATATATATAAAATTCAGTCAGCTGTGAAGCACCTAATAAATGAATAAAATAAAAATAAATAAATTATAGGGTAACATGTGGGTAGGTTACGCAAACAAAAACTTTACATAGCAAATATAATGTTATAAAATCGATATGATTTGCAGGTTTTCTCACGTTGTTTTCCTTCACCGTTATAGTCCACAAGTATTGGATAGGGACAAATAAGTATTGGATAGCTTGGAACGTGACTAACATGCACACATGAAAAACCTTGCATGTCTAATAACGTCTATGACGAGTTTTTCACCCCCATGTACACTGGTCCAATTAAGGCGTACCTCTCTTTAACTTTCAAAACGAACTAAGCCACAAAATATCTTCAAGATTATTTTTATGAAATCAGAAATTTTACGAGCCCTTTAGGTGCTTTAGGTGTCGAAGGAGGCCCTAAGAGGTATGCTGATTTTATTGGCCTTCTAACAAGCATGTTTGCGGTTTTTGCGGTCGTGTTGAGTCCCTAACAATTTTTTTGCCAGCAAAACATACTCAAGATACGGCAGGAACAAAATATAAGCCACTATCTGCCCACGTTTAAATAATGATCTCTGTTACATTTGAATTGAATAACAGATCCGAACATTAACAGATTCAAATTAAGATAATAACTATCGTATCTCTATGTTTGTGTAGCGAAGCAAAGTGACTGCATCACACTTAATGGTAAGCGCGATATCCTCCAGAAAACTCCCTAACGTAACAAATTACCATATCTTGCCAACCGACACAATAATGCCGGTCCACTGAAATATGGTATACCTAAAAGTAAAGGAGTTTACCTTCCCACAAAACCGCGGGGTATCGTTACAATCAGGTATAACCCTGTGAAATTATGAAGTAAACCTGCATAATTCACTGCGCGATTATTTTAGTCGCATGCATTTGCATGTGTTTGCATGTATTTGCTAAATTTATTCGCAATTTAAATGCATAGGTGGGCGTTGTTATCGGTGTAACAAAAGTATGACCAAAATATGACCCATAAATTAACGTTTTTTTAATAGAATTTATGAGTTTTTTATGAGCCTGTAATTATAATTTTAGGGGACATAGGTTGTTAGTAGTTAAGTAGTAGGCAAAAGTGGCAGTCGTGACGAATAGTTCGCTGAGGTTTCTTTCATCCGCAGATTTGATGGGAGGAAGACTAACTATAGATATACCAGGCACAAATTCGATCTTCGTCAATTCACTTGAGATTTTCCAAACGCGCAAAACGGATAACAGGACCTTGCGGTTTACAGAACATCCATATGTCATGTCTATTTCTCCCGTCAAACAGCAGTCTCAGTAAGTGCTCTGTTGTGTTCCAGTTTGAAGGACATTGTAGCCAGAGCAACTACTGGATATAGACAATGAGACATAACATCTTATCCAAGCATTGCTTTGTATATCATGGTGATGTCTGGTTTTGCTTCTGTTTACGAGCGGTCGTATCGCGTACCATCAGGTGAATAGCATGCTCGTATCGTCATTCTTAGCAATAAAAAAACATGCTTCCAGTAGATCAATAAAGCAAGACGAAACACAGATTATAGTCTTATTTATTAGGTATACATCTAACAATGGTTTGTCTGCATTAAGATTGACAAGACCGTATATAACGCTTCAAATTAATTCAGTACAAAATTAAGGCGTTTGAACGCGTGTTAGAGATTAAGAGAATCTAGGAGCTGTTCATATCTTCGGGTCTGTGTCTTATGTAAGATTAAGTATGATTAACAAGCCTTTATTTACGATACTTTGGTGGTTTTATTCATAGTCTGAAGGGGAGGGAGGATTCATAGCTTAGTTTGGTAAACGCAATTACGTGCTACTATTACTCAACTACTGAGCAGAACAATGGCAAAGTTTAAACTGTTTTTGTACAGCTCGTCGCAAAAAGTTAATTTCTTGGTTTGTCTGCGAGTATATAGTGGTTTGACATATATTTCGAGTTTTGTTTACATTATATATACATTAATTGTGTTGTATTTCATCATCATCATCCACAGCCTGTGGGGTCCCACTGCTGGGTATAGACCCCTCTTATATCATGCCATTTTTGTCAGTCGCATCCAGGTACGACTGCCTCGGTGGCGTAGTTGTACTACGGTACGGTCACAAAGTTGAGGTCTCAGGTTCGAATCCCGGGTTGGGAAAAGTGATGTTGGATTTTTCTATTCATTATCAACCCAGAGACAGGAATTTGTACCCGATATGGCGATAGGTTCGCCACCTATCACATTGTGGGACGGAACATACAAGGCGAAATGTGTCCTGGCACCTCTGCCTACCCCTTCTGGGAAAAAGGCGTGAGTTTATGTATGTATGTATCCAGGTACGACCTAAAATAGTAACATTTTTGTTTTACATACATGTGCCTAATTATGTTGTTGGTAGTAGATACTTTATCATGTTTTACTCTGTATAAATGAGGGGAATTGGGAAATATATTTTCTTGGCAAAATGGGTCCAGGGCAAAGAAATCCCCAAATATAATACAATCTATATATCTATGAGCTAGGTCATGAAAACGAGTGGGCTTATATACTTAGTACACTAAAACAAAGGTCAATTTCACGAAATAGATGAGAAAGTCTAAACTTTGAAGTAAAGATCTGAACCATGGTAATTAAATTTGTCAAAAAGGTGACCTAGCCGTTTGTGAAAGGAGCCAAAGTACTTTTTATTCCTAAATTCAATCTCTAAGGATCGTAAAGTTTAGAAAGATGTACGCTACTTTTTAGTACTAACTTTTACCCTAAAGTTTGTAAAAGAAATGATTTTATGTCGATTTAGGAAAGTTGAAAGAGTTTAGTGAAGTAAAACTTGTTGTAGGTCTCTCAAATATGAGAGCCGTGTGGGTAGGTACCGCTGCAATGTCTATTCCTCCCGCAAAGCAGCAGTGTAAATGGAATGTTGTGTTTCGGTTTGAAGGACATTGTAGCTAGAGTAAGATTGTTGTTCAAAAGCGAGTCATAAGATCTATTTATTCGTTAGGCTCCAGACAATCATTGAGAGTAAAATTTAAAGACATAAATATAATGACAGTAGCATCAGAATTTATATTTGCTAATCTAATGAATGTCCATAAGAACATAGAAAAAATTCAAAAGGTTAGCAATATTCATGACAGAAATACTAGAAATAGAAATAATCTAGTCAGTCATAAGACCAGGCTTCACAAAATTAGCAAATGCTCATGCACAGTATAAAAAACAAAGAACACCATGAATTACAAAGCAAAGCTTAGCGTTTCATTGCGCTCGCCAACCTCAAACATACGCGTTCTGACTTGCGGAGCCATAGCTTGACGGTTCAAAACATCTCGGCGTGAACTAAAACGTTCTCCAATTATTTTTTCTGCCGCACCGTCAAGCTGTGGAACGGTTTGCTATCGAACGTGTTCCCTCCTTCCTATAATACTGGGTCCTTCCGCCGTAGTGTGAAGAGGCATTTAGCGGGATGGCATGATTGTATCGAATGGCATGAGACCATTGTCTGATGCCATTTTATATTCTATCTGGACTGCATTTGCACTTACCACCACGTACAAAGAAGTCCATGTGCCGAGTTAGGTTAAAAAAGACATATACGATGCTAAGATGTTGCACCCAAGGCATTGGCAAAGTCATATTCTTTAGGAGAAGCTGCTGTAAAATTAGATTCGATACTATTTGTATTCTAAGCTTGTAATTCAATATATTTACTTCAATTTTACGTATATTTTAAGAATGTGTATTATTTTTAGTCTTATTTAAAGAAGAACGTGACGCAAATACTATGATATTTTGTATGTAATACGAAAATGTGTCCAAAATACTAGATTTTAACATGTTTTGTGAAGGGCAAATACCAACTTGCTTAGAATTTGGGTGGTTCAAATTCAGGCTAAATATTTGTGTAGGGCGAACAAAAATGCCCTCATATATTCTATCACACAAGAAAAATGTCTCATTATGGAGTTTATGTGACCCAAGCGTATTTAAAAAAATAGCTCTCTTTACTCTATTTCAAAACTATAATAATATACTTTCTACCTACATTTCAATTTCAAGTCTTCATCACTCAACTAGTTATAAGCATTTAATCACAAACCACCAGGGCCGTATTACGGTAAGCTATCGTGTCAACTATTAACGAGTGACGCAATAAGTCAGGGCAAATTGCGCGGCACGGTTCAGGTTAACGACCTCTATTGCTGTCTGGTGAGCCGGGTGCGATTTACGAGTGCAAGTCGGTGTAGCGAGGAGGACGGATTTAGATTTAGGATTTGGGGGGCTTAGTGATTTTTGTTTGTGACGGGAATAGTGTTTGTTGAGTTATTACAGGTTTAGCTATTGGTATTTATTGTAGATGTTCAAAAAGGTTTGGTTTTTGTATTGATTGACCAGAAGTAGGAAATGATTCGAAAATATTATGTTTAGATATAACTACGTAAATTAGTTTTGAATGATTATTAACTCTTCGCAATATTTAGTTACTTTATGATAAATATATGTGCTTATGGATAGTTTAAAAACAAACATTATGCGACATAAGTGTATATCTTTAGGATTTTTGCTCTAAACAAAAAGTTGCATTCAAAATGGCCCATGATAGGGACACTATTCATAGACAGCAGTCATTAAGTACCGTCGACCGTTTTTTATCATATACAAAGCATATCTATACTCACGAAGCGCATTTTATTTTAACTGCAGGCCGGCATAATTGTATCGAATGGCATGGGATTACCGTCTGATGCCATTCGATACTCTGCACGGCATTTGCGCTTACCATTAGGTGCAGTCCAGTCATTATCCCGGGCGAGTATAAAAAAAAAACTGGGGATTTAAACCCCTTTAACGCTACCTGCATCCGTGCCAGCACAATAAGGCCTTATTTGACACGCGAGCCAACACATGCCTGTATGAGAAGTTAGTTTTCAGGTCACAACACCATCGTGTGATTCGCAGTGAACACTAGTTGGCGAGGAAAAACTCCTTTTACTGACGTCAAAGTTTTGAATCTTAGTGAGAGCATGTTTGTTCCCGAATATCTTAAGAATTGAAGGGAGAATTTTGGTACGGTTTTGACAAATGTGTGACACAGATTTTCGGAAAGGTTTTTTGATACAGTTTTTAAACCTCTCTTTCTCTCTCTCCATCTCTTCAGCCATAGTTCACTATTGAACACAGTACATAAGGTTATAAGTTTATAAAAAAATACACATAAAATCAATTAAATAATGACATGATTCAAAGAATGTATTTCTTCACCTATTCACTTAATATATTTTATAATATATAGGTATATATTATAATGTCTATTTACCTTTACTGTAAAATTTTGTAATATTTTTTTCCAGTAAAATTCTAAATGCCTATGTGGTATTTTGTTTGCATCTTCTTTTTATTATTTTCCACAGTTTATATCCAAATAATCTCACTATCCGAACCACGCTATCAGGAGCTTCATGCCATATGTGGCTTCTAGCATTTGTGGAATTGTACCTTTTAAATTTCATGGTGCCCTATCCCCCATCGTAAATCCACCCATAGGCAACAAACGTATTTGTAGCCCATTAAGGTATTAATAAAAAATTGGGTCTAATTACGTCATCGAAAATTCCTGCTTTCAAGGGTTCAGTCAAGCATTTGCGTGCAGGGTTGGAAATGACCCTCAGTACAACATATTTAATTTAATTCAATCTAAAAGGGCAGACAATTGTGTAGAAAATAATGTGAAATGCAATGAAATTAAAAAAAAAATGCGTGCTACATTTATATTATTGCGTAATAAAAAAATCTTACCAAATACGAAATAAGTATTATAGTAAAGTAATGCGAAGATTTCTGAAAAACTAAAATAGATCTTAATCACCTAAAGGCTATCGCTACGGGTTTCAATGCTACAACCTTTCTTATTCATATTTTTTCGAAAATAAAAATGAATTTTAAGTTGAAAACATTAATTGCTTACAGATGACAGCATTGTATATGTATTTTCGCTACCTACGCCAGTATTCCCCAAGAACATGTCGACGAATCTCCAAACTTGTACCGAAATCGAAACTTTCCTACTAGTTTGGTATCGAGGGCGACCCAATCTAGCCCAATTCAAACCCAAACACAAGTTTGTGTCACCGCGAATAACCTATTTGTGTTGTCTCCTTGATTAAGAGACACCGAAAGACCAGCTGGTGTAAAATGGCGGCATAAGATCGATAACGCCGGCATTATTCTGTCAAATATATGGAAAATAACTATGTACTATTAGGTGTTGCAGTGCGTTAAGCAATTAGATTAAATATGATATATCTATTTATCCCGCTAAACAGCAGTGTAAATGCACTGTTGTATTCCAGTTTGAAGGATATTGTAGTCAGTTTAACTACCCGGCATATTAACATCTTATGTTTTAGGATGGCGAACGCAGTGGAATGCCATGCATTGCTTTGTAATTCATGGTTTTCTTTGTTTTTTATATTGTCCATGAGGTCGTATAGCTTACCACCAGGCGAATGGCACGCTTGTCTCGCCATTAATTGAAATAAAATATATGTACATACAGGGTATATCAAGACTGCTACCGAAAACGCGGCTTCGTTTTCGGTAGTTTCAGTGACTTCAAACACAAGGAAACTAAAATATACGCAAAGAAACCCGACCATTTTGTTTGTGATTTTTTAAATATCATCATCTTATTTGGGTAGTAAATCCATAGATTTTGCTAAAATCATAATTTAAACCCTTGTGGACCATGGCGTGCTTAAAAATAAAAGTGTGTACATTATTATTTTAGAAAAACTATGTATTTACCACCCAAATATGACGATAGGAAATAAATAATAAAAAAAAGTTTGTTGCTTTTTTTTGCTATTTTTTTAGTTGCATTGTGTCTGAAGTCACTTAAACTACCACCCGCCTTCGTTTTCGGTTGCAGTTTTGGTATACCCTGTATCTATATAATTATTATATTATTATATGCGGATTGCCTCTGTTGGTTGAATGGCCGAATGTAAAACGATGCGATGGCTGCGGTTTCGAACCTCGCACCAAGACAAATGTGTGTCCCACAAATATTTGTTTCGGGTCTAGGTGTTGCGAAACGGAATAGTCTTGTCTCTAATAGCCCCGACGCGACTTATATCTTACTGTGGGGTTAGAAATATGTGTCTGATTACGTACATATTTATTAACATATTAGCTCACGCCTTTTTCCCAGAAGGGGTAAGCAGAGCTGCTCCAGGAGAGCCACTTTTCACCTGGTGTCTTCCGACCCATCGCTATATTTATTTTTCGTTACGTATTTGTAATTACTCCAAAGTTTTGTCAAATCTTCTCAAACATGTCTTCCGAAGCGAAATGAGAGCGAGAATTAAAATTAACCATTCCTCTAAAAAATATTTTATTATTATGAACAGTAATTACCGTAATTAGTCGACCTCACCGAACGTACACAATCCAAATTGGTGATACCCTTAACAAGGGTCAGGTCAAAGCACCCTGAACCGACGAGAATGCATGAAAAGACTGATGAAAGTGGATGAAGCGAAAGTAATATGTCAAGATCGGGCAAAGTGGCGTTCTATAGTCTCTGCCTACCCCTATGGGATACAGGCGTGACGATTATGTATGTATGTATGTATGAACAGTAGACAAAATCGTCCAAGGTCGTATCATTGTACCCTATTGTGTCGTAAAAGAACCGCTGCCCTTGTTATACCAACCTTCTCGCGTGGTTTTATCATTAGACCCCTGTCAACAGCGTTTGATATGAAAACCGTTGGCTTGAAAAATACTTTGTTATTTGACACTAAAATTACATATCTGTTATCGTCTTTCGCCCTTTACATAAGGTCAGTGATACATAAAGTATTGATATAACTGTAGAAAATTCTAGATAAGGTTTTTGCGATGAAAATATACAAAAATGTAAATGGTTATTTAATTTATCGTTTACCGGTGATAGGTCTCTCATATGTGAGAGGCCGCCTGAGTAGGTACCACCGCTATATCTATTTCTCCCGTCAAACAGCATTGTAAATGCACTGTTGTGGTTCGATTTGAATGACATTGTAGCCGGCGAATCTACTGGACATATTGAGACTTAACATCTTATGTCTCAGGATGGCGAGCGCAGTGGAATGCCAAGCATTGCTTTATAAGTTAAGGTGCTGTTTGGTTTTGCAACAGTCGTGTCGCTTACAATTAGACGAATCGCATGCTCGTCTCGCCATTCATAGCAATAAAATATAAAACGTGGATTGCTATGCGCGCATGGAAATAGAACACAAAGTGAAACATGACTTTTTACACGCTTTATATTAGCTTCACTTGTATGTTTGTTTGTATGTTTGTTTTTAGCTATGTTCTGCTGATCTGATTTATATTTTATGACTGGCTAACTGTATAGCAATATTTTAGAGGATAGGCTTTTTAGAATACTCACAGTGATCACACATTTGGTAGAATTGAACTTTGAAATTTTTGTGTTGCGCTATCAGGTAATGTATGTTTCCTGAAGATTTTTATCTTCTCCGTAAATTTGATTTGAGAGGCAATAATAATAATATGTGGTGTGTGTTCTTGAGCTTGAGACTTCGAATTAGACTAAGATCTAGCTTCACATATTTTATTCTCAGCCTCCGTGACGCAGTTGGTTAGACGCCGCCTATGAAACGAGAGGCTGCGGGTTCGATCCCCGCACCGAGAGAAATGTTTGTGTGGCCCACAAATATTTCTTCCGGGTCTGGGTGTTTGTGAGACCGAAAAGTCTCTCGTAGTTCCTGATACCCACGACACAAGACTCGATCTTAGTGTGGGGTCAGGACTATGTATGTGACTGTTGGGTGCTATTTATATTTATTTATTTATTTAATTGAGCTTTGAAGTTCTTGTGTTGCGCTTTCAGGTATGCATGTTTTCTAAAGACTTTTACCTTCTCCATTAATTTGAGAGGCAATAATAATAACTTGTGGTGTGTGTTCTTGAGCTTGAGACTTCGAATTAGACTTAGGTCTAGCAGTGAAGTCTTCACATATTCTATTCTAATTGAAAAATTGCTCGGATAACTAATATACTTAAAAATAACAGACATTTCACAAATAACTACTTTTTTATTTTTATATTAACTTTTCCAACAGCATTCATAACATAATTGGGTAAATATAAAACGGTTGTTCCGTGAAATTCATTTAGAACAAATACATTCACTGTACAAATATTGTTTTATTTAGATATGGACACGCAGATATCATCCGGCTTAAACCTAATATGCTCTGATTGGCCATCGGATCGCAAAACTGTTGTCGAAAATTGATGGACATCGCTCTACCTGACGTATTTTTAAATTGACTTTTATTGGAATGTGTAAGTGAACAGTTTAAAAATATTTTTATGGAATACTACGTCCATACATTCATACATATACATAAACTCACGCCTTTTTCCCAGAAGGGGTAGGCAGAGGTGCCAAGACACCCACATTTCGCTTTGTATGTTCCGTCCCACAATGTGATAGGTGGCGAGCCTATCGCTATATCGGGCACAAATTCCTGACTCTGGGCTGATAATGAGTAGAAAAATCCAATATCAATTTGCCCAACCCGGGAACCCGAGACCTCAGCTTTGTGAACGTACCGTAGTACAATTACGCCACCGAGGCAGTCAATACTACGTCATTTGATTTTATATTAGTTACAAGAAATGTTTATGGAATAAATCTTTTCATCAAACATCAGATTTTAAATAATATTCGCCAATACTGGATGTTGATAGAAAAGGTAAAAAATGGAATCGAAAAATAAGATTTTTATGTAAATCTCAAAGTCCCAAATTTTGTTATCGCTGCAATAAAATCCAATCAAAGAAATGTCATTAGTTTTGACAAGCGACGATCGTTAACGATTCAATTGTGCCAGCTGGCTCCGAATGGGATTTAGACACAGATTTTCCGTCGATAAAATCCCTGTCTTCGTTGAAATTATTCGTATTTTCAAATATTTTTGTGGAGTAAGTCTTTTCTATGAAAGAGCGGGGAACTGTAACTCCCGGTGGAAGGTTGTGTCATCAGATATATATCCTTTCATATTATGAGGTGATCATAGGTAAGTTATTATTCTTTAAAAATTGATGGGTACGTAAGGAAAAGAAGCAGTGAGGGAACGGGGGTAGGAACCTGAAGTGGAATTAGTGAAGCTGATGAACGTGGAATTGACTTACTGTTAGTGAGTTGTATAAGTAGCTAACCCTTAACCAGTTTCAGCACCCCGGAAAGGACGTATTTGTTGAAATTCAGCGGGATATTCTAACCTTGGAAGCTGCAAAACAGCTTTTTTAAAATTATGAATAGCGAGACGAGCATGCCGTTCGCCTGATGATAAGTGATACAACCGCTCATAAACAGTAGCAAAACCAAACCACACCTTAAATTACAAAGCAATGCTTGGCATTCCATTGCGCTCGCCATCCTGAGACATAAGATGTTAAGTTTCAATATATCCAGTAGTTACTCTGGCTACAATGCCCTCAATCCAAAACACAACAGTGTAATTACACCGCTGTTTGACCGGAGAAATAAACATTGCAGTGTTACATACCCAGATGGCCTCTCACATATGAGAGACCTACCACCAGTCAAAAGCCACCAGTCAGCTTACTACTTTGTCCATCCTCATAGGTGGTACAACATAACTTTCTTCAAAATCAATATTAATTTTAATGCTATGTACGTTTCCAGGAATATCTTTGCTTTCATTAGAAATGCGTCGGTATTCAAAGCTTACAACAACATCACTCTAAAATAAACTAAAGTCCGCAATAACTCAAGTATTGAATTAGCGTAATGTGGCATTTGAAATCTCTTAACGCAGACTTGTACCAACTGATTCACTTTGCAGAAATACAGCAAATGTACGATAAATATTAGATTATCTAACTTATATCTCAACGTTTTCAAAAATACAAATTGATAAAAATTCATATGACCAAGACTATAAAGTATTGAAGTAATATAATTCAGGGTGTTGTTTGCTTTTGCTACTGTTCATGAGCGGTCGTATCGCTTACCATCAGGCGAACGAGATGTTCGTCTCGCCAACTTAAAAAATAAAAATAAAAATGTGGAATATACTGTGTGGAATTTTTTGCTTCATTGTGGTGTGAATGTAGGATCAACAAACTCATTTTTATATATATATAATAAATATTTCATTTTCTTTTGTAATTTCAGAACAAATATTAAAAATATCAAAAATGTCAAACTCATTCGGACTGTGTAAATTATATTTATGTATTATATACGCAAGAAGCCTTCTAAATACGTTTCACTTTTTTATCTTTTTTTGGTGCCATACAGCAGTGTGAAGAAATTGTTGGATTACGGTCGAAGGATTTACGATAGGGTAGTCAGTTATTATTTAGCATTAGGAGGTTTTACATATAAGCTTTTGTATCAGGGTAATGAACACAGTGCAGTGGCACTCAGTGCATGTTATATTATTGAACATTGTTGGTTCTGTTAATAAGCAAGTGTTATGTTTACTATCAGGCGCACGACATACGTATGTGAGAGGCCGCCTGGGTAAGTACCACCGTAATGATAAATTGAGAAACATCTTATGTCTCAGGATGTGGACCAGTGGAATGCCAAGCATTGCTTTGTAATTCATGGTGTTGTTTCGGTTTTGTTACTAACCATGAGCGGTCGTTTCGTTTACCATCGTCTCGCCATTCATTAAAAAAAAAAACACAAGTATCGCAGAAAAAAAAACAACAGCTCTTTAAATAAATATCATATTCTTAAAAAACCTAGATCTCTAAAAGGATTTTTAATATCTTTAAAATGTGCAGTCCATATCAATAACAGGAAATGAAATAACCCCACAAACATTCTAGCTTGCTAGAGAATCTACGATAAGTATTTATTTAACCCAACAGTATTATATGGTTCAGCGCATTCTACAGCTCTATTTATTTTATCGATGCCGCAGCGAATAATATTATATATAAGTAAAGGCGGTGCAGAAGTGTCATTCACACGTTCTTTTTTTTATAAAGCATTTGTAGGATGTTCAAAAAAATATATTTTAATATTCTACGATTTATTTATGTTTTTAGACAAACGGATGGATATTTGTTGTTAGTAATAATTTAGTGTTTAATAATGCCGTATTTTTCATTTTGTTTATTTGATCAGATAAAGATGTATTAAGTGTTTTGTGTTATGTCGGGAAAGCAAATTCTAAAAACGTTCAAAATTAATTGTGTCCTATTATAAATATTTCAATTAAACATCGAAATATTTTGTCATTTTCATATTTAATTTTGTACATTACATTTTATAAATTCTACGTCTTCATAAGCATGAAATATATTTCGACAACTTTATTCCAAATATGGTAATCGCGGTCCAAAATTTACGTTTAGGCAATAGGTAATCGAACTGCTATATCTAAGCACAAATCTATGGAAAAACAAAAAGAATGTTAGTGGAAATTGCGGACGGTCATCGGAATCCCTTCTGCGGTCCGGAAGCAATATCGCGAGCTCCCACAAACGTTGGATGTCTATCGGCAATTACGTTTTATTGGGACCAATGTCTTTTAGTTTTATCCGCAGATGTGTGCGGCATCTATTGATTCTAGAGGGTTTTTTGAAGTAATAGAAATTGCGTAAAATTGTGTTAAATAGTAGAGGCGGTAAATTACACGAGATATGGTAATAGGTATACAATTTAACTCTCCAGCCTATATACGCTGCACTGCAAGACAATGTTTATTTCTCCCGCCTAACAGCAGTGTAAAGCACTGTTGTATTCCGGTTTTAAGGAGATTGTAGCTAGATTAACTATTAGACGTAATGATACATCTTATGTCTCAGGATAGCGAGCGCAGTAGACTGCCAAGCATTGCTTTATAATTCATAGGTTTATTTGGTGATCTCTTGTCCTTAAGCGGTCGTATCGCTTACCATCAGGCGAACGGCAAGCTCGTCTGGCGTATAACTATTTGCAATAAAAAAATGATACTTTTTAATTACTAGGATATAATATTGGGCTTAATATGATTAAACTATCACACATGGTAAAAACAACGATGAAAGTAAGTTAATTAAATGAGCGGAGTTTAAATATTCTGTTGGCTTCGCGTGGATTTAAGTGTTTAATAAGTTTTTGAATTTCAAGTATTTATGTCTTCTTATCTCTCAGGATGGCGAGAGTCAAAGAGTACGGTGTAATTATTTAAAAATTAGAGAAATTTATCTTTTAACTCTTGTGAAAAAGAAACATAACTTTTTTTATACCTGTGCCATCAAATTGATAGTTTTTGTTGAAGTCCATCCAAAACCGTAATCTTTATTTGCAACCTTTTTCCAAATACTTAAGTCGGACATCCGTTGCATTTCCATTTGTGGCTTTAATGTGAATGTTTTTTTCTCGACGTCCAAGCGGTAAAAGTACCGATAGTAAATCATGCGGTCGCCACCGGCCGACGGAAACTAATTACCTCATCTTGTTTTTTTTTACACAAATACATTTCACATCCTTAACTCCCTCAGGAAGCGATGTGCTTAATATTTCTTGCTTTAAATATTTGGCTGCAGGGGTGAAGGGTTAGCTCTAAAGGGTTTGAATGTACTGGAGGGTTAGGTCTTTGAATTGGTAGGTTATTTGCGACGGGTTGACGCTGGGTTAAAAAATTGGCTTTTTGTTTTTAAGGTATATAATAGAAGTTTTGTGTAATATAAGCATCATCTGCAAATTATTGTTTCATGTATAAGTGTTTGTTTTGGTCAATAATGATTTTCCTATATAGTGTAATATCTATGGTAATGTTAAGTCAGCCAGTAAAATACATATTTTCCCTTATTCTCTCCTGTATATCCTGGAAATTATAGATAAATAAATATATTTATTTATCTATAATTTCCAACTATGACGCATTTAAGATCCTTCTCGTTTTATTGCCATTAATTGATACGGAGAGTTATACTGAGTCAGCAAATAATATGATTTCCATTTAAAAATACTCCGTATCAAAGCAATTTTCTAATGCATTTTCAGAGTATTTGGAATGGCACTATGTTTCTAATGCCAACGAATCAGTCTAAGTAGTGCAAGCGAGCGGTTTTCGACGCGATTCGGACGTTGACCGTGGCTTGTTAGTTTCACTGACAAGTAAGCTGGGCAACCGATTTATAAATTTATAGCTTTATACTCAGTAGTTCCTTACTAAGCTATCGTTTATCTCTGCTACTAATAAAGCAATGTATATTGATTTAATAGTTATGGCGGAATATAATTCTGCGATTTTATTTGGCTGTTATTCGTAGTTAACTGTGTCTTCTTCCATAATCATTTCTATTTGTCTTTTGTACAGCTATTTAGATATTGTGTACATACCTAGAAACTTATCTTCAACCGGCCATATTAGTAGCAAACCATAGAAAAACCTAAACATGAAAGTAGAGATTTATTTAGATTTTCAAATATAGGGGTAATCAAAATTCATAACATCGACATCTATCGACACTTCGCTGAACTAGTTCCTCTGTTTACTCAACCTAACAAAGACTTGGGAACAACCCATGTGTGTCGTCGAAACGTGACCAATCAGCATGTCACCGGATCACTTCAATGCGTTTTGAAACGGAACTAGGAAACGCGAGCTTATGCGTAGCTTCTAACAACGCAATGTATACAGTATTGTATATTGCTTTGAAAACAACTCCTATATGAAATGTTTTTTTTTAATTTGTGCTGCGTTATGACTACTATAATAATATACTAAAATATTTTTTTTACTAAGTTCTAAAATCTTTAATTTTCTAATATTTATTGAACCCTTTAATGTGATATTTTTGTGAGGTTATGTTTGGCAATGTCATCTCTGAGTGAAGATGGTGATTTCCATAAACCGACAGATTTTTTGCACGGTGACTTTTGGTGTGTTTTGGTTTTTGGTTTGTGTAATGAGAAAAAGAAGGTTTCCACTCAAGAAAGGCATTTATAATGCGTGCTAATGAGCACTATTCTCGTGTCCTTCCATCCATAATATATATCTATGCTTAATATAATACATATAAAGATGCAGAATTTGTTTGTTACCTCTAATCTCAGCAACTACAAATTTGAATTGAAAAAATATTTTTGTGTTGAATAGGTAATTTATCGTGGAATGCTGTTTCATCAAGGAAATTTAAAGTGTTTTTGGTGTTCCAATTGGTCTCAAAATTGATATCTGAGGGATACTTTGCTCCGATATTCAAAATTGATAGTTGGAATTGAACATTTTGATCACCATTTTTAAAAGTGTATCAGCACCCGGGCGGAGCCGGGCCGGACCGCTAGTATACGAGTAGAATAAGGGCAGATAAAATAAAAAAATAATAGTATAAGGCTTGTGACATTATTTTCTATTAATATTGAAAGTAGTGCAAGTGACATTGCGAACGAAGCGTGAATAAAGCCAACAGCTTGCTGCCACGGATCTGTCTGAAAAATGTTTTTATATAAAAATGTTTGTAATGCTAATCGTCCACTTCGCAAATTAACTTGCAACACTATTTTGTTCTGTTTTTGGTTCTGGTTCATCTCATCAACTGCCTCGGTAGCGTAATTGTAGTATGGTATGATTATAAAGCTGAATTCTTGGATTAAAATCCCGGGTCGAGTGAAGTGATTCTGAATTTGGTTTTTTCAATTCATTATCAGCTCGGAGTCAGGAATTGGTGGCCGATATGGGGATGGTTCCGCCCCCTATCAAATCGTGGAACGGAACACATAAGGCGAAACGTCGGTGTACTAGTTGCTACCAGTACCTTTGCCAACACATTCTGTTAAAAAGGCGTGAGTTTATGTATGCATGTATATCTCATAAAAAATGTCTATTCAACTCATCATTTGAGATCGTTTTCATAAAATAAAAACAAATATTTATTGTATTGTATCAGCCCATATTCGTCTCACTGCAAGGCACGAGCCTTGTCTACAGTTGGGTGTGGTTAGGTCAAAGAGTCCGTCTAGTGTAGGTTGGCGGACTTAATACTTAACAAGCTTTAATACTCATCATCTTATAAAATACCATTTCCAATTTAATAAAATGTAAAGTGTGAAATATTGTTCATAATATTTTGGCAACAGCATGACAACTACGCATTCAGACGCCAAAAGATTGTAGAAAATCTATACGCGATCTATATCGATATCTATTTATCTAAAAAGTATCTAAATTATACATTGTCACTGTAAGTGCAGTTGATCGCCTCTGTGGCGCGGTTAGACGCCAGCAGTGGAACGCAAGGCCGCGGATTCAATCCCTGCACCCAAATAAATATTGGTGTTATCCTCCGGTATTATTCTTTCGTAAGCGATTTTTTGTCAACCACCTAGATTCTTTAGTGGACATTTACCTTAACTGCAGCGGACAAGTAATTAAAATATTGAACAAGTTCTATTTTAATTTCGCTGTGTCGTTTTTTCTTGGATAACACTTGACTGTTTTGTGCATTAAATATTAATTGTCTGCGCTAATTGTAGCATGCAATTAATTTTTTATAATTAGAAATAGAATTGTTTTATTTTAAAAGTAATATTTTTGACTTGTATTATTCTTAAAGCTCGATAATTCGAAATCTATTTTTTTATAATGGCTTGTTTTTGTTGAGCACATTATTGAGGATAATTTATTTGCAATATAGTCGGTAATGCCAAGTTTAAGTGGCTGCCATTTTAAAACTAAATTGTTTTTATAAGCTTTGACTGTAGTATTATTGCCAAATATCGCAGAAAAACATTGAGTGCAAACTAGGGTAATATTGGAAAAAAATCGCATATGTGTGTGCCAAAATGGATATTACTTATTCGTCGCGTAATTTTATTCAGAATAATAAATAGCATGAAACGACCACAAAATCTAAATAGCTAGAGAGACTTCTTCTAAATTCGTTTTTTTAACACGTAAAGAATATTAATCCACGCTAGTTTGTGTAAATAAAAATATATACATACGGAAACTCACGCCTTTTTTCCCAAAAAAGGTAGGCAGAGGTGCCTGGACACCCACATTTCGCCTAGCAAAACCAAACAACACCTTGAATTACAAAGCAATGCTTTGGATTCCACTGCGCTAGCCATCCTGAGACATGAGACATTAAGTCTTAATATGTCCACTAGTTACTCAGGCAACAAGTTCCTTCAAACTGAAACACAGCAGTGCATTTTCACTGTTGTAAGGAGAGATAAATAAACATTGCTGTGGTACCTACCCAGGCGGCCTCTCACATATGAGACCTACCACCAGTACACATACAGTAGAAATTTGTGCCCGATATGGCGATAGGCTCAAATCGTAGGACGGAAAATACAAGGCGAAATGTGGATGTCCTGGCACCTCTGCCTACCCTGACTGGGAAAAACGCGTGAATTTATGTAGGTATGTATGTAAGATTGAATATAGGTAATGTATTATGGATATTTAAATTTAATAATTCTATTGGCATCGCATTTGTAATCTAAAATTAAGATTAGTTTAGCACACGATTTGCCGCCATCCAGGTAACCAAATCACCATTTTCAATTTATTTACTCAATACAATTTCACGTCTAAAATCAAATAAAATTCGTATCGCTTGTACAGTACGTGCCTACTCCACCTTAAAACGAGCGTGTTTGACGCCACCATTTTTTCACGTGTAAATATATTTTGTATTCACGTCGTGTAGTCGTGAACATCGTTAGAGTTTAACACTTATATTTTTGCACTTCTTTTTATATTATAAAAGCTATTTATTGGTCTAGAAACTACGAAGAATATTATTTTTCTGTGTACGTGATCGATGTATTCGTGCTCGCTTGGATAATAATTTTTTGTGCCGCACCGTCAAGCTATGAAAAGCTTTTTCGTTCTGTGCCGCACCGTCAAGTTCTTGAACGATAGTTTTTTTTTTAATTCTGGCCCGGCATAGTGGCCGCATTGCGCCTGATGGTGAGCGTAAATGCCGTCCAGGCAGAGTATCCATTGGCATCGGACGGCAGTCCCATGCCAATAGATACAATTATGCCGTCCTGCTATAGATGCCACTTCACACTACGGCGGAAGGACCCAGGAGTATAGGAAGGAGGGAACACGTGAGACGGCAAACAATTCCACAGCCTGACTTACTAGTACTGTACTTAGTATTCTGTGATAGTACATTATAACTCTATGCTTTTGAATGATTTTTCAGCCCACGTGTTCCTACAATAGATGGTTCTTCCCCCACAGCGTGAAGAAGTATCTTTGTTGGCCGGCATAATTCTGTTGAATGGGGTGGTACCACCGTCTGATGACATTCGATGCTCCGTGTGAATCTCAGAACACCGATTTAGTTATTGTTCTGAGATTGATGTCTATTTTTCCTGCCAAATAGCAGTTGTAAATGCTCTGTTGGGTTTCGGTTTGATAGATATTGTAGACAGAGTAACTACTAGACATATTGACACTCAACATCTTATGTCTCAGGGTGGCGAGTGCAGTGGAATGCCAAACATTGCTTTGTGATTCAAGGTGTTTGCTACTGTTAATGAGCGATCGTATCGCTAACCATCAGGCGAACGGTATGCTCGTCTCACCATTTTTTGCGATAAAAAATATTGGATGATATTTGGGCTCATTATCAAGAGTCAGTCATTTTGCTGTGCCAGAATTAAAAAAATAACGAGCATCTTATTTTTATTTACAATTCTAAATATAAGTATAAAATGTGGCCCTATTACTAACAATGATCTCTACAAGACTCGAAGAGAACCCAAAAATATATATAGAAACTAGACAGTGATTCTTTACTGGTGGTCCGCGTCCCTGAAAGCATCCTTAGGCTATCCTTAAAATAATTTATGCATATTTTATTTATCCTACATAGAAAAACCGTTTCTAAATTTTCATTCGGTACTGTATAAAAATATAAACCAAATCAATCAACCAACTGGATGTTCAGTGGCTAGACAGATATTTTGTCAAATGACTAAGGTTAAGAACCTTTGAACTATACAAACGATTTTATTAAAGAAGTAGTTGAAAAAATGGAAGACCCGTACCATTCAGGTGCGAATTCTCTTGTGTAGGCGCGTTCGGCCAATAGAAAGCAACTCGATTTGTCGTCGAGAGGCCTTTTACACCGCGTCGTTCCAAACAATCATGGAAGCTTGTCCCATTTTTTCTATTTCGGCTGGACCAAACCAGCATTTCGGAATAGAAAATTTTACTGAAGTGATTGGATTGGTATTATTTATTTGTGATATCCTAACTACTTGCCATTCATTGCAATATTCTGGAGCGTATTACAACTTTTATAGTTGGTAACACATCTTTACCGTCAGGTGCATCGTATGCTCCTTTGCCCTGTAAAACATAAAAAAGAAAAACATATTGGGAGACAGGCTTGAATCCATCAAATATATTGTTTGTCTGTATATATCATATGTATTATACGAGTATGTGAATATAGTACCGCCAGCCCAACTTACCCTATTTAGATTAAACCACAGCAAAAATCTTGCAAAAAACTAAAACGCAATATAAAGCAATAAATAAAATAAGCTGTTAACAAAACTAGAGGCGAAACAATGAATCCAAATTTATAGTGGTCAATAAATTGCGGACAGAATTCTGTAGGGATTAACCGTGGGTCGAGACTGAGTGCCCTATCGCAGCCTCAATATATCGGGTATATGGGAGTACTTCTAATGTATTATTACTTGGGTATTGTCCTCAGAAAGTAACAATCAGAAATAAAACATAAACATAATATTAATCCAGCTAATTATTTGTTTCACTGCAGGGCGTAGGCTTTCTTTACGTTGAGAGCTTAGGTCGTAATATTATTTTATTTCATTGCCCTTATTTATCATGTTACAAGTGTGTCACACTAATATAGTATAAATAAAAACAAATCAATCAACCAACTGGATGGTCAAGATATTTTTATTTATACACTACACTAACATTTTATACGTGGATTTGAATTTTTTTACATTTTTTAACTTATGACGCGTTCGATTATTTTACAGCTTTCGTGGTCACGGCGCGGTCTGAGTTATTGGTCATCCGCTCAGTGACTGTTTCTTATTTTATTTCAATGTAACATTCGCCTAAATCCAAAAAATAATTATTGCAATACGGTCGAATATGGGCGAATCTTTTCAGGCCTCTTTGGCTTTTATATTCTCAAAAATTGTAATTAGCATCACAAGTTTTGTCATATACCATCAAAACCAATCTCGACACAATTATACAAAGGTTTTCTTTGGCTTACCAAACTATTCTGTATTCAAGTCATCTCTTTTCCCGGGCAATCTGATAAAAGCATAAGGTACTTAATATTACAATAGCAATATCTGACAAACCGATCGTCTACTTCAAAACTCATACATAAACCGCATTTTGAAATAAACTTTTGCAATTTTCCATAATAAGATGTCATGCGAGCAAAAATTCGTCGATATGTGAAATGCAAAAAATAAATGGGTTTTTAAATTGCATCCAATTGCTTCATATTGCGGTCTGCATTGAAAATGATATTCGCTGTCTAGACTGGTTGTTAAATATCATTTGGTTAATGAAATGAAAATATTCGTGGCCTTGATGTAGCGTTATATTGCGATAATCAGGTTTTTCTAGTTCTAAGAACGATGCTATGGTTAAAGTTGGATTTACAGTATTCATTTCAGAGTGAGCGTATTTTATAAATTTTGTTTGTTTTGATTTTTTGTGTTCAACTGAATGCAAAAATCTTTCGAAAGGGACAAAACATTCGATAGATAAAATCAATTTTAAAACCGCCCTAGAAATAGGCTGTTAGTATTTAAAATAAATAAATGAATTCACTCAACAGTCACATACATAGTTCTGACCCCACATTAAGATCAATTGAATCTTGTGTCGTGGGTATCAAAAACTATGAGAGACTTTTTGTCTTATAAACACCCGAGACAAATACTTGTGGGCCTCACAAGCATTTGTCTCGGTGCGGAGATCAAACCCGCGGCCTCTCGTTTGCAATTACGTCAAACAATTTGAAGTATTATTGTGATATTTTTCATACTCAAGATTGATATTGAAATTATATTAAAAGCCAAAAGTGCTAGCTGGGCATTAATAGAACTTAAAACTTACGTGTAAAGCTGGCGACCGCGTTTAATGCCATGCAGTGCTTAATAATATATTCGGAGTTGTATTTATGGACAGTAAAGTTTACCATCAGGCGAGCAACTTCCACGTCTCGTTACAATCGCTAGTAAAAATAATATTATAAACAACCTATTTATATTCCGGGAACAGATGACACCTCAATAATTTTAGTAGGAAAATATTAGATACAATTTGCATTGAATCAAATTGAATTTCGAATCCCAGGGTACACCTCTGACTTTTGAGAGTCATGTATATATTGATTCTCAATCACCACATACTAAAACGGTCAAGGAAAACACCGTGAGGAAACCTGCATACCATAGCGGTTTATAAGAATTTCCATGGTATAAAAGTCCGCCAACCCGCACTAGACCAGCGTGGTGGACTATATGGCCTACCACTCTCAATCGTATTCTCTATTGTAGAGGAGGTCCGTGCTTTGCAGTGGAACTTTTATGGGCTGATACAGATACAATTTGGATTGAATACCATTATAATTATTACATTGTTTTCCGCAAATGCTTTCAATTTCAATTAAATCTGCTCGAAGCACAACTTCAACAGAATAACTTCAACAAAATATTATTGTAGTTAGTTCGGGAATCTAGTAACATGCATTGCTGTTTGTATGTTGGATAACTAAATTAAGGCAACTTTAACGTTCAGCGTTTGATCACGAAGTCGATGTATAAATAATGCTGTTTGTCTATTAAGCACGACAAATGTAGTTACACTATTTTCGTAAGGAAGTTTATTTAAATCAAATGTAAATAAAACTTTTCTTTCTCCTTCTTATAAATCCATGCACTAGTTGTCTGGTAGAGATTACCTTAGTGCGATAAGGCCGTCACTTTTACTTTGTTTTTATATACATTATTTCCTTATACTGTGCCAACCTACACTAGGCCAGCGTGGTGGACTATATAGCCTAACCACTCTCAATGGTACTCTCGATTATAGAGCAGGCCCGTGCCCTGCAGTGGGACGTATATGGGCTGATACAATACTGTTATTTTTATTGTGTGCATAAAATAAAACCTTATTCTAGTGCTATGTATTTTTAATATTCTTGTATACATAAGCTTACGTACGTACCCTCATGATAAGAGTGATATTAATTTAGTTGGCACATTCAAGTATTTAAAAATTGTCAACATAATTAATTCCTAAACTGGGCTTCGATCCTATGCCCTCACTATTAACAGCCAGTTTGCCACCATTAGCGCGAATGAAATACAGTAGAAGCTCCTTATTCACGCTCCTCATTCGCGTTTTCACTATTCGCGGATTAAAAAATTGTGACCCAATCCCTATATTCGCGGCTAAAGATTTCTTTATTCGCGGATCTAATCGGTACATGCATATTAATAAAAAGAATTCCAATATGTATCCAACCAAATATCCTTTGTAAACGTGCCGATAAATGGACTAATAAAAAAGTAAAATAGACCTTCTTACAACTTATGTAATAAGTATTTGACTGAAACCGACTTGGAGGAAATGTTAAATTCACAGCCCATTGAAGAAGAGACTTCAATAAGCACTGGAAATGTGACATTTAATCTGAAAAATCTTAGTGAAGGTTTAAGAATGGCAAATGAGCTTTGTGATTTCTTTATGAAAATTGATCAGTCAATGGAACGAAGTCTTATTTTTAAGAGGCAAATTGCTAATGTCACTGCTGAATATCAGTTTGAACTGAAAGAGCTTTTAAAAAGTTGCTAAGCCTGAATATAATAATTAATAAGTATGGTCAAAAACTTCAATTTTCTTTGTAATTTTTTGTTTTTTTTTTGTTTTGTCACCTAGGAACGTAACCCCTATAATCCCATATAAAATACCATTCCATATTCACGGTTTCTGTATTCGCGGCATATTTACGGAACGTATACCCCGCGAATAAAGAGCTTTTACTGTACTGAAACATAAGCATTATAATTAACACACCAATTCGCGTAAGACGCGCGTAGTGTTCAATTACAATTTCAAAGGATTCATTAGCCTTTGCTTGAGATAGTTTTGATAGTATTTTGTTGAATATTACGCTCGACGCAAGTGGCTTACATATGTGATGGCATGTTGAAGATTAAATAGAATTTTAGATTAAGATTTTGCCTTCAATGGTTGGTTTATGTAGATTTTCAATTTGTTTGCGTGGGTGGAAATGAGCAAGTTTATAAGGCTTCGTGAAGTTTAAATACAACATTAATTTTGTTGTGTTTAAAACGATTTTTTGAAGACATTTTCATTTTTCGTTTTTCTGGTTGAGTTTATGAGCCTGTAGGTCATAAACTACCTTTTTTTAAATTTAAAAGATGTGTTTAAAAAATTAACATTCAAATCACTTATTTATTCTTCGTATGTATTTTTACATATATTTTACAACACTAGTACAATAAAGTAACTACACTGTACTTGTCGTTGAATAAAAAACGCGACACAATTGCATGAGTCACTACGGCTTTTCCGTCCTGTAGGGTTGTGGCTGGGGGCAGTGTATAATATCGTTTCTTCCTCCATGCAGAATAACCAACCACTATAAGTTCTCTGGAAACGTCAATTCTTAAAGGCTATAATGATATTATTATTTTACTTCGGTTTCGGGATAGTGTATCTTAAAATGTTAGTTTAGTCGTACCGTGCTACAGTATACAAAGCTCTCCGTCTAAAAACGTCTTATAAAAATTGAAGTTAGTGTTCATTTACAGTGTTTTTCATTAATTATATTATGTGTGTATGAGTATAAAATAGTTTGACTTTAATACATTTAGTTTAATGTCGACTTATTACTTGCAATCAATTGATAATCAAATGAAATGAACAATTTCTATTTCGTACTCACAGCCTTACAAAACACACGGGTACTCATAGCACATTTGACTTTATCAGAATTGTCGACATCGGCACTGTTTGCCATAAATAAAAAAACTGAACTGAAAATAGTTTGACAGCTACGTGGTATAGTTACTAAGCCGAATTTGAATTGCAGATTTTTTCCCACACAGGCCAATTATTCGATGATCCGCAAATATACGTGATCTGCGGCCAAAAAAATATCCGTATTTTCTCATACCTATGATAAGACTTTTTATCTTTTATCTGTATCAAGACTATACGATTGTTTGTTGTATTTTTATCCTGTTTTACCAATATTTTCCCTTTTAAAATTCCTTTCAACTGCAGCGGGTAATGATTTCCCGCGAAGCCTTTGCTAATGGACACGGGTGTTGAAGTACCATTCAGCCGCAGTCAAAGGAGCCATTGTGTGGGTCACGCAACAGCTATTGTTCTGTCTAGCGCGGTTGGTTGCAAAGACTTTGTTATTTCATTTTGTGTGTCGTCCTTAAAATCTTTTACATTGGTGGGCTAGATACATTTTTTTGTTTGGAATGAATGGCGAGACGATCATGCCGTTCGCTTGATGGTAAGCGATACATAAGCAATAGTAAAACCAATCAACATCTTAAATTACAAAGCAATGCTTGGCATTCCACTGCGCCATTGTCTCAGGATGGCGAACATCTTAATGTTAAGTCTCAATATGTCCAGTAGTAACTCTGCCTAAATTACCCTTCAATCCGAAACACAAGATGCATTTACACTGCTGTTTCACGCGAGAAATAGTCATTGCGGTGATACCTACCCAGATAGCCGCTCACATATGAGAGATCTACATCCAGTAAAATTTTATTAGGAATCTAAAATTAGTGTATTACGGAGATTTTATTTTTTTCTGCTGATATAATTAACAAGTAACATTGTATTGGCATAGTATTCAGAGTAACTACTGGATATATAGATACTTAACAACTTAAATCTCTGGATGGCGACCGCAGTGAATGCCAAGATTTGCTTTGTGATTCATGGTGCTGTATGTCTTTGTTTGTCGTATCACTTACCATTAGGGGAATGGCATGCTCGTGCCATTCATCGCAATAAAAAAGTAGGTACTAAAATGCAAATAATACGTTTCTTTCTCTTAGTTTAGGCATGCTTTTTGTATTGATGTCCAATTATGAAAAGATTTTCAAGCTAATAAATAAATATTCATGAATCGGTTATCTAAATGTTCATACAAAGAAATAGGACAGCTCGGCAAGTCTTTTGAAGGTATTTCTTTTGATAAAACACCCACATTTTAAAATTCACAATAAACATGAAAACATTCTTTTGGCATGCGAATATGGTATATGAAATTGGATCTCCGCCATTTTATACGACAATAGGCATGCATTTGGCATCGAGCCTTATTATTACCTAATTTATATAAATCAAATATCACCCACAACTCACAAGTCTTCACTCAGATCCGTGTATTTGTAATGAGTATTCGATATTTTTAATAATTGGAAATCTGTTTTGATGCTACTTAACAAATACACCAACAGTGAAATGGATGAAAGGAGAATAGCAAAGCAAATGTTCACATACAATGCGAGAGTGGATAGAAGACTCGGTAGGTACCTCACTGAAACTACACCATCCAAATGGGTGATATACCCTCAACAAGGGTCAGGTCAAAAGTACCCTGAACTGACGAGAATGCATGAAGAGGTTGATTTAAGTGGATAAAGCGATACTAATGTGTCAGGATCGAGCAAAGTGGCGGTTTATAGCCTCTGTCTACTATATGGGATATAGACGTGACGATTATGTACATATGTATCCAACAGCGACATACATAGAATTAAGATCAATTAAGTCTTGTGTCGTGGGTATCAGAAACTAAGAGAAACTTTTCGGTCTCATAAACACCCAGGCTCGAGACAAATATTTGTGGGTCTCACCTCGAATGTCTGGCAAACTGAACTGGCTATAATTAGATTTGCAATTTATATTCAACTATCTTCCTTTTTTATTTGCATATAGAATTACTTTCTTTGACCCATTTTCCAATGAATGGTAGAAAAAGCCAATTACAAAAAAAATCACGTAAAAATTACACTTGTTTATAAATAATATAGTAATTATTTGTTTTATTATGTTTTTGCTTGTTGGCAGTTTTGTTCATCCAATTAATTATAAGCGTGCTGAACATAATTTTGTTTACCTAATTTATAAAATTAATTAAAATGTTTTATAACTTTGATATAAGCTTACTCAACCCACTTTAATCATGAAGCTACTTAAAAAATATTTTGCTGAGTTTTATTTTCGGCTTAAGTTTTTGATGTATATAAACTAATAGCGCTTATACACATATTTACAATATAAAAACCTGAAAACACTCTGAGAAAGTAAATCAGATTAAATGTTAAAAATACAAATGAAAATTGATTAAACCACAATAACTTTAAAAACTGATTGAAAAATGAAAATAATGATGTCAACGTTGGCTAGACCATGTTTCCTTCTCTCCAATATAATATGTACGATATGTAATAATTTAGGAGAAAAATAATATAATTTTCGATAAATAGCAAAAATAAAATACAGAACTAACGAGCCAATGTGCTGAAATAATCGATCCACATCACTTGCCTCGAGGCTATTCATCAAACAACCAAAGCATATAATTTACTAAATTGCCCACAGAGGCATAAAGAATTGTGAACCCTTGTGACTAAGTCTAGACTAGGTCATAATGTTATACGGAGGGATCAATTTACACTGGTCACCGGCAAATTAGAAAGTACTCGAAATGTGAGCGATTTCAACTTCGTTTGATGTTGCTTTTATTCACTTTGCCCTGTTTAACTAAGCTTATTATAAGGTACGTTCCCACGCCAGTCACTAGAAGCGTATAATACGAAAATTCTTTGTTACTAAGATTCGATTTTTCAATCGAAATATAAAATTATTTATCGAAAAATCATAAGTTAAACAATGTAATAGTTTCACAATAAAATTATTTGTTGATGTTTAAATTGCTCATGTTGTATTGAAATATATAATAAATACACCCAAAAGTCACATACATAGTCTTGACTGCCCATTAAGATCGAGTTTTTGAAGTGGCTATTAGAAGCTACGAGAGACTTATCGGTCTCACAAACACTTAGACCCGAAATAAGTGTCTCTCGGTGCGAGGATCGAACCCGCGGCTACTCGTTTCATAACCGGCGTCTAACCAATTCCACCATGGATCAATAAATTGTATTTGACAAAGTTAATATGTTTACTTGTTAATTAAACTTGTCCTAAGATGTTCAGGTCATAACGTTATACCGAGAGGTCGCGTTACACTGGATTTAAACGAAATTATTAAGTGCTCGAAATGTGAGTACATGAGATTTCAACTCTGCTTATTACTACTTTTTTTTTTTTATAGCAGTGAATGGCGAGACGAACATGCCGTTCGCCAGATGGTAAGCGATACGACCGCTCATAAACAGTAGCAAAACCAAACAACACCTTGAATTACAAAGCAATGCTTGGCATTCCACTGCGCTCGCCATCCTAAGACAAGACAAGAGATAAGATGTTAAGTCTCAATATGTCCAGTAGTTACTCTGGCTACAATGCCCTTCAATCCGAAACACAACAGTGCATTTACACTGCTGTTTGACGGGAGAAATAGACACTGCGGTGGTACCCACCCAGACTGCCTCTCACATATGAGAGACCAGTAGACTTACTTTGTGCTGTTTACAAAAGGTTTTTTACGTAGGTTATAACATGTAAGTTCACATGTATAACATAGAGGTAGAGATGTCCCACAATTTGCTGAGCTGACATTTTGCTGATTTATTTCGATGATTTAAAATGTGATTGCGATGAATTTATCGCCATACTAAGTATAAATGACAGCTCCGGAGGAAATATACGAAAGTTTCCGAAAGAAAAACACTTAAAGTGGATTATGGTACAAGTTATCAAATTGGTCTTCTGATTGATGATGAGTGATCATCGCTGGTAAACATTTACGTTATTTGAGGAAATTAGGTTTATATTTGAATTTAGTAAATTAGAGTAATTGAGGGAACGTCATGGCAGATGGAAGTTAAATAAATAAATAGTAAATACACCCAACAATCACATATGTATATATCCCGACCCCACACTAAGATCGAGTCTTGTGTCGTGGGTATCAGAAACTACGAGAGACTTTTTCGGTCTCACAAAGAAACATACTTGTGGTTCACACAAATATTTGTATTGGCGCGCGGATTGAACCCGCGGTCTTTCATTTCACAACCGGCATCCGGCGCCATGTAGCCTATCTTGGCATATAGGTACCAAATTCGAACTGGTTGAATGCGATAGCCTAAACTAGAATAGGGCTATACAAATATTTATACAATATTTGCAGTATTCGGCTTCTGGGCTAACAAAACGTTGTCATTGTAATTATATAAGGCCACCACTTGTACTATTATTTTCATTGTGTAATTTCTATGTATGCTGCGAAAAAGGATTTAAAAAAATGAAAGTGTACAAATTTTCATTAATTCCTATTTTTATCATTCAAGTTTTATCCTAAAAGTACACTTTAGACTGCCCTCTCTTTATTTTCCTTCTCTTGTGACATCCCATGGTAGTAGGTAAGAGATTACCTCAACCGATACGACTGCCATTTGTACTCTTATGTTAAATATTAATTTAGTTTAAGATTTATTTGATGTACAAAAAAGAAAAAAGAAAGAATCAAAATTAGTAAATTCAGTAGTATACATATAGTTTAGACCAAAATTTGTCGCTAAAAATGAAAACAGATTAAGCTGAGAGCTCCCACCGTCCGCAGTTATTGTTCACACACAGCCATTTACGCAGCTAAATGGCTTAGCAGGTGGGTCAACAATTTTTCAACTGAACTCGTCGGCAATACAAAGTTTATAATTGGGTTTGCATGGCTGGTAATTCAAACTTAGGACTGTATTTTGAAAGGAATTTGGGGCTCTGTAGTGTGATGTATGTTGATCCTTTGGAAACGATTAAATGTATGTATACCGGGTATATCAAGACTGCTACCGAAAACGAAGCCGGGTGGTAGTTTAAGTGACTTCAGACACAATGCAACAGAAAATGTTGGAAAAAAGCAAAAATTTTTTTTGTATTTTTTTTTATGTGGTCGTGTTTGGGTGGTAAATACATTTTTTTGTAAAATAATAGTATATACCCTTTTATTTATAAAGACTCTAAGGTGTAAAAGAGATTACATTATTATTTTAGCAAAAACTATGGATTTACCACCCAATAATGACGATATTTAAAAAATATTTAAAAAAATTGTCGCGTTTCTTAGCAAAATTTTTAGTTGCATTATGTTTGTAGTTACTAAAACTACCACCCGGCTTCGTTTTCGGTAGCAATCTTGATATACCCGGTATATTAAACGATCTTTTACAAACATTTTAACTCATATTTTTTCATAATTTAATTTTATTTAAAAAAAATTAAAGTTTTTGAGTACAAGACAATAAACAAAGAATAGCATTGAAAGGCAATAAATCATTGCAATAACTACTTATTATGTATAACGTGTATAAAATCATATCGCTCTTATAAGTATTCTTGAAAATAACGTACAGTTTTTGAAACCAAATAAAACCAATGAAGAATAAATGAATGAATATTAAAATATAAAAGTTAAATTACTTCTATACAAACAAAGTAAATATACACCGCATATATGTATTTACGTCAAATTTTTAGACTCAAGTTATTGTATAAAATAACTTCTAAGCCTACAATACCAATTTCCGTGGCACATTTTATGTAAGTAATTACGTTAAGTTTAAGTTCGACAACCTGCGGTATTTATTCCATTTACCCGTCTTCTTTTAAAGTTAATAAAAGAAGAATACTTTTACTATACCAGTCATCTATACTAATATTATAAAGCTGCAGAGTTTGTTTGTTTGTTTGAACGCGTTAATCTCTGGAACTACTGGTCCGATTTAAATGATTATTTCAGTGTTGGGTAGTCCATTTATCGAGGAAGGCTATAGGCTATATATCATCACGCTATGACCTATAGGAGGAAAGCAGTAGTGATATTTCTAGCAAATACGAGGAAATTTTGTTTGTTTTTCGTGGTCCGATTGGTCGATATTCTAAACTGATAGTCAGAATTAAAAATTTTGACCGCCATTTTAAAACGTATATGCAACCGGACGGAGCCGGGCCCGACCGCTAGTATGAAATATTTGTAGTTGGTAAAAGAACAACACTTCATTTAGCCGTACCACAAGGAATAATTTCTTGAAGAAATTAAAGGATTAAATGACCAGAGAACCGACTTAAGGCTCGATATATTTAATAGTAAAGATATCCACATTAAGACCACGCGTACCTAGTCGATGTGAAGAGCATAACCACATCATAAGATATATCTTAGGATTTATCGCAGGACCAATCCTGTCATTTACAGAGTGAATGCGCTGTAAAACGTTCTTACAGACAATAAAAATGTTATCGACACATACATAGTCGCGTAGTTTTCAAGTAGTGTCATCAATCTGCCATTTCATGACAATCGGAGACATAAACCTGGTATTGCCGGAATGGTCAGTTAGCAGATCTAAAATACTCTAAATGTGAGTGCATTCCGCAATAAAACCGCAGTAAAGATACTCGTATAGGTATGTTTAACGACATCATATTTAGGCAGCCGATAGTTAGGGTTGCCAGGTATTGGCGGGATGTTATTGGCGTAAGGTAGGGAGTTTTGTGATTAATGTGGAAAGTGCGTGGTGGCCTATTGGTAAACGGACCAGATGCGGATGAGAACATGTTCATGGTGGTCGCGGAGTAGACTAGCGTGGTGGACTATATGGCCAAACCACTCTTAATCATAATCTCGATTGTTGAGGAGGCTCGTGCCCTGAATTGGGACTTATATGAACGGAAACAGTTCAGTATAGTGACTAGTGATCCAACTAATTTCTACACCTATTCCTTTGTGAGTAAGTCAATCTGTATTCATCACTATGTTTTTACCATTATTGTACCCAATATTTACTGTTTGTGGTATCAATAATAGTATATAAAATTAATTTTCGGCATCAATCAGTGTACGTATAGGTTCGAAGAAAGGTATTATTACGGCGAGGGCCTTTTTATACGTAAACATATTTTTATCAGTAAATAAAAAAAACTTCTTTGAATGTTTGCATAATTACTTTTTAATGACTTTTGATCTTGGCCTAACTTGGCAACATCTGTATCCGTTCCAAGTGGTAAAGCTGGAGACATCAGCATACTGAAAACGAAGTTTAAAGTATTTTTTCTTGTTTTAATATGTACTAATGAATATGACGAAAAATAACTTTGGTATGTTGTGTTTTAAATAATGAGTTAGGATGTATAAAATGTCTAAACAATTGCCGATAAATGTATATTTTCAGGAATAATGAAATACAGATTTTGATTCCAAGTTTTTGTGACAGGTTTCGAATAAAAAAAACAGTCCAAAATGTAAAACGTATTTTTGTTATTTATGTGGTTTAAAAAATATCCCATATTATACTGAGTGGTATTATTATGACAGTAATATACGTCTTCGATGTTTCCTGCTTAAATGAATATTACATAAAATAATTCGTCCAAGAAGCAAGCTAATATATTTTTTATCAAAGCTGATATTTCTCCGTATGACACACTCCAGTTAATTAGTGCCGACTGCCAAAAAATCTGACATTGAACTACTCGGAAATATATTTACTCATATTTCCGCCGTTTTGTGAGTTCATTGCCAACATTCTGGGGAAACATTTTTTGTGTTGGCAACCCTGTTTATTTACTAGATATTGGCTTCCGCAGGACGCGGCCATTTTATGTTCTTTTGTGACGTCACATACGTTGATTAAAATATTTAATTACCGGTGTTTGTGGACAGGTTTATTGCTAGTGGACGTGTCGAGGACGCTCCGACACATTTTCGGCAGTGAAAAATGAATGGAAGCTTCTATAAAAAAAGTAATGTTGTCGGTGACTCATACGGAATTTTCATTCAGAATTGTAATTAAGACTTTATGTCGCTCGTCATCTATATGTTTCCGGCAATCTATAGAATGTCTGAGGCGTCCAGGCAATGTATGAAATATTATAAATATTGTAGTCCATTACATACTTTACATACGCAATGTATACGCAAACGTATAATGCCTAGGGATTGTATAGAATAACTGGCGTTCTTTTGGCAATCCCTAAAATAAATATGTAATCCGTTAATGAGTACGAATGATAATGAATACCGAGGGCTAAGCAACAGGATATTTAGGTTAGGTTAAGAGATATATAAATTCCACAAGAAAGTTAGAAAAGTTGATTAAAAATGGAAATAAACTAACATAAAATAACCTTCCGAATGTTTAGGATTTTTAGTATTTGCTACTTTTGTTTGAATTCTTAATTGTGAGTTAAAAAATCTTGCCCCTTCCTTGCTATCGTCTTTTACAAGCATTGGGGCAGCATTCAGGAAAAGTATAAAATAAATAATATTTTATACGACGCTGACACGTTTTAGGCATTCTTTTAATTCCCCAGGCATTGTATGTAATGCCGAATTATACAGATTGCCGGTAACATATATGTATATTTAATGTGTGTTATATTTTTGTATATTGTACATTTTAACACCACGTTTATTTATTTAAAGCGAGTTTATATCTTCTATTAAAAAAATCCATATTACAGAAATAATTATAAAGAATGGTTGCAATTACTTTCTCTATATCCGCTTTAACGGACTACTGGTTTGAATAAAATAAAAAATATAATATAAAATTACAGTTTGATTACAAAATCATTATTTCCTCTTTTATTGTCAAATGCTGTTCTTATAGTAATATTCGTTGGGCTAATACCGTAATATTTAGTAGTGCGTAAAGGGTAACAACGTTAACTCATATTAAATACTAGCTGTACCCGCGACTTTGTCCGCGTGGAATTTAACAAAAACTTTATTTTTCTAAAATAAAATAATTTTTCTATAATAAATGTAGCTATTCCTTATTATGTCAGCTACCTGACAATAAAAATCACGTTAAAATCGGTCCAGTTGTTTCAGATATTAGGCGGAACAAACAGACAGACAGTCAAAAAAAAATCTAAGGTCATTTTCGTTATAGGTATCGTGTATATAACGATATGTAGTTGGACATTTTTGTTTAATTTCACTTTACAAACAGACACTTCAATTTTATTTATATATATAGACTAGCTGTACCCGCGACTTCGTCCGCGTGGAATTTAACAAAAACTTTATTTTTCTAAAATAAAATAAATTTTCTAAAATAAATGTAGCTATTCCTTATTATATCAGCTACCTGACAATAAAAATCCCGTTAAAATCGGTCCAGCCGTTTCAGAGATTAGCCGGAACAAACAGACAGACAGACAGACAAAAAAAAATCTAAGGTATTAGTAGTAGTAACGATATGTAGTTGGACATTTTTGTTTAATTTCACTTTACAAACAGACACTTCAATTTTATTTATATATATAGACTAGCTATGCCCGCGACTTCGTCCGCGTGGAATTTAACAAAAACTTTATTTTTCTAATATAAATGTAGCCTAAGTTACTCCTTATTATATCACCTGACATTTTTAGAATATATTTAGACCAAATAAATCAAAGAAACATAATGAGCTCATCCACCCGCGTGTCTTATACTATATTTAAAAAACAACCTCAAAATTTAAGGGTTTATTTTTTCTGCGGAACCCTAATTTGTTTTTCAAAATTAAAGTAGCCTATGTTACTCCCGCAAAAAATAGCTATCTTTCAGTGAAAGTCCCGTCAAAATCGGTCCAGCCGTTTCAGAGATTAGCCGGAACAAACAGACAGATAGACAGACAGACAGACAAACATTTTTTAAAGATCATTTTCGGCACAGGTATCGTGTATATAACGATATGTAGTAGGATTTTTTTAAATTTTCACTTTTAAAACAGACACTCCAATTTTATTTATATGTATAGATAAATAATAATAAATAATAAATAACACCCAACAGTCACATACATAGTCCTGACCCCACACTAAGATCAAGTCTTGTGTCGTGGGTATCAGGAACCACGAGAGACTTTTCGGTCTCACAAACACCCAGACCCGGAAGAAATATTTATGGGCCACACAAACATTTCTCTCGGTGCGGGGATCGAACCCGCGGCCTCTCGTTTCACAGGCGGCGTCTAACCAACTGCGCCACGGAGGCTGTCAATAATAGATGTATATACATACGTATATACATAATATATGTATACGAGGAATGAAGGGTTAAGCTTACGTTTTAACTCTTCCATGCTTGTATTTCGGTGTTCTCCTTACCAATTTGTATGATTTGCCGCAGCGAGAAACCAAATACCTGTTCAAATGTATAGAACAGAGCCTGTCAATTATGCCCCTGGTTCCTTTGTTGTGTATTTTATTACACCTTTGCAGGTTAAAAGGTGGGTTGGAACGACACATATTACGGTCCGTTTTGATGTACGACCCATATTTGATGTGGTAGTGAAGGTGGCACGTTTATTTTTGACGAGTTTTTGTTTTTCTTTGTAAGGCCGGAATATAAGGAGGGCGAATTAGTAAATTTATGTGATAGAAAGTTTGAAATGTATACTACAAAAGTGGATAACGGCAGTGTAAATGCACTGTTTTGTTTCGGTATGAAGGACATTGTAGCCAGAGACTTATTGGACATATTGAGGTTTAACATCTAATCATGCTAAGCATTGCTTTGTAATTCAAGATAAGCATTCGTATCGCTTACCATCAGGCAAATGACTTGCTCGTCTCGCCATTCATTACAATGAAAAACACCTTTGCGAACTTTTGATCATAAATCTGAATTTGCAATGTAAGAAGACATAGGCCAGCAAAGACTTTGGCATCGCTGCCGACTTTCATGATAGCTATTAATTGTATTTTTATGTGGCGTCATACTGCTTAAGATATCCAAAATCTACATAATGTCTATAAAACAATATAAAATTTATAACACCACAACAATATTTCCAAATTGAAATAAAACTATTATTTACGGATTTACCGCAGATTCGTTTCCATCTTTAAATTTTTTGACTTCCCGACGTTTCGATCTTTTTTTTTTCAATGTGTAAAATACGCGTAAATCTAAGAAACAATATTTCCAAAGTTTGCTAAGAAATATGTTCTCGCGTCGTTTCCAATTCAGTCACAATTTGTGTTTTATTGAAAGTGACGTACGAGTTTTTCCGTTGCGGAACACGGTTAAGTTTGGCAACCTATGGCATTTCCGGATTCTGAGAGAAAATTATTTTGGACAGTTGGATGGAGGGTTTTGTTATACTCGGGTACATATAATTTCATCAAGAGGTTTTTTTCTTTTTTATTTCAATAAATGGCGAGACGAGCATTCCATTCGCCTGATAGTATCAAAGTGATACGACAGCTCATGGGCAAAATCAAACAACACCATGAATTACAAAGCAATGCTTGGCATTCCACTGCGCTCGCCATTCTGAGATGTTTGAACTGCATTGGGCTGGAAATTTACCTACTAAAGTAGAACGAAAACTACATTTTAACATCCATAAGTGATAATTTAAGCGTTATTAATATTTTTATTTGTAAAATAGATGTAACAAGCAGTACCTTGAATGTATTTTTTCATAATATTATGTAACCCTTATTTCACAATAAGATACCAAGTCTGGGTATAAGAAGCTAAGAGACGACATCATCATACAGAGTATATCTGGATTGCTACCGAAAACGAAGCCGTGTGGTTGTTTTAGTGCCTACAAGCCTACAAACACTAAAAAATTCGCAACACAAACATATTCTCTCTGTGTGGGATTCGAACCCGCGGCCTCTTGTCTCACAGTTGGCTCTTAACCAAGTGCGCAATGAAGAGTGTCAAAATAAATGATATTTTTAATTTGATATAAATTAAATTTATTATTACTGTAATAATAAATTGGATAAAAGTTCCACTAACCAATCTATTGAAGTAGTCCTCTCAACGTAGTAATTATTGGGAACTTCAATAATGATCTTTACTCTTCAGCAAAGTAATGGCCTCGTAAAATAAGCTTTATATGAAAACGATAATAAAGAGATAAACGATATTGCGCGGCCAAACGGAGATTCGAATAAGGTCATTGTACTTATTGCGAGTAACGTTATTGTTCTATCTAGCTACTTAGTACTTAAGTCACAGAAGAAAAAACCTTTTATTTTCTTCTGCCTGCTTTTATTTTACAAATAAATAAAAGTCCGGCCCGATATCGCCCGGGTGCAGATACTTTTTGAGTCCAGTCCACTTTGGAAACATAGGAACTATTTAGCGTACTAATTAATTTAAATATTTAAACTCATCGTTAAAACCGTACTTTAATCCTCCAATCTAATTTCTTTGAGTTTGAATATATTTAAATTCCTTGCACATCTGATATCCCATGGAAACATTACATTTTGTCGGAATAACAAGTAGCCTATGTGTTACTCCAAGGTGTCAGCTAGCTCCATGCCAAATTTCATCAAAATTGGTCAAGCAGTTTGAGCGTGAAGAGGTAATAAATGTACAAACTTTAACATTTTTTATTTCAATGAATAGCGAGACGAGCATACCGTTCGCCTGATGGTAAACGATGCGACCGCTCATAAACAAAAGCAAAACCAAACAACACCTTAAATTACAAAGCAATGCTTGGTATTCCACTGCGCTCGCCATCCTCAGACATAAGATGTTAAGTCTCAATATGTCCAATAGTTACTCTGGTTGCAATGTTCTTCAATCGGAAACGCAACAGTGCATTTACACTGCTGTTTGACGGGAGAAATAGACATTGCGGTGGTACCTACCCAGATGGCCTCTCACTTATGAGAGACCTACCACCAGTGACATTATAATATTTGTAAGAAGTAAGATTATATGGAATCAGTGCAATGACTTTACAGCCTCTATGCAGAATGTTTTGGCTTGAGGTTGTTGACCGGATAACTGAGTAGGCTTTTTCTGGCCTAATAGACTTCATGTGCATTCGATTTTTTCGTGGTGAATGACCAGCCAGACGGCCTGGCCTTTTGAAATACTTGTAATATTCATTCGATTCGAACTCAGGACCTGATTTTCACACAGCCTTTATTCAATTTCTATGAATATAAAAAGCAAACCAGCAAATCTTATACAATAAGTATTTTGTATCTGGTAATATTAATTTCTAATTCCTAAACATTTTTTTTTTATTGCAATAAATGGTGAGTCGAGCTTGCTATTCGTCTGATGGTAACCAATATAATTGCTCATGGACAGAAGCAAAACCCAACAACACTGAATTACAAAGTAATACTCGACATTCCATGCACGCACCATAACGGTGAAGGAAAACATCGTGAGGAAACCTGCATACCGTAGCGATTTGTAAGAATTTCACCAATCCACACTAAGCCAGCGTGGACTATATGGCCTAACTCAATCGTACTTTCGATTGTGGAGGAGGCCCCTGACATGCAGTGGGACTTAAATGGGCTGGTACAATACAGTACTTGGCATTCCACTGCGCTCGCCATCCTGAGACATAAGATGTCAAGTCTAATATGTCCAGTAACTCTGGCTACAATATCCTTCACACCAGAAAACAGAAGCGCATTTGCACTGCTGTTTGGCGGGAGAAATAGTAATGATAAATCTACTTTCAAAAAAATTTGGTTTTTTATCTGAAATATCATCACATACCTACCATTATCGAATATTGAGTACGCGTGCCACCTTATTATACACCGCAGCGCGTTTTCTCAAGCTTATCTCCATGAATGCCTCGGCGAACATTTATATTCATATTTTGACACATTTCCGTCCAGAAAAATATTCGCGCGTCTCGAGGTGCGAAGATTTATGGCGAGATTAAGCTGTTACAGCCACCTACGTTTATTTGGCATTTTTGTGTATTTACTTAAAATCTTTAACCTTTTCGCGAGCCTGAGATTTATTTTTTCATTGGTGCAGTGGATACATCATCATTAATATTATGTGTCTTAATATAGTATAATTCCATTTTTAGCTACTAACGTTGAACTATTAGCTGTTAATTGTTTTATACTTGGCTACACTCTATTCAAATAGCGTAAAATCCAAGCGCGGTTTGGGGCACGTTGGGCTTGCAGTTTATCTACATAAGTAATAATAATATATACAAATTGTATGTTAATAAATTATTATCTATAGACTATATGGCCTAACCACTCTCAATCGTACTCTCGATTATAGAGGAGGGCCTGCAGTGTGACGTGTATGGTCTGATACAGATTAATCAAGGCTAAAACGGTCAATGTTGTCCTTCGTTCCTGTAAATATTTAAAAAAATTGGATGCGAAATTTCAATGTAGACATTTAATGACCTTCCATTGTATGTGACCTTAATTTCGCTTCGCCGACATTTTTGGTTCACGATAAAATATTTATTACGTAAAAATTAAATTGGAAATGTTAAAATTTCCTTTCTATTTCCTGAATAATGCGTTAAAGTTATCAAACTGCAGTATAAGAAGATGGGTCCCTTAAAATAGAGTTGAATAACCAAATACTACTTTTAAAAGACATCTCGATACTACCTTAGATAAAATCTGGTAACAAAGATTTTTTGGAGAAATAAATTCAGGATAATAATGTATATGGAATAATTTAAGTAATATTTATAAGTACATTATTATCTCCGCTGTAAGAAGCGGATCTAGATTTAAAAAGGACGGTTAAATAAATAATTCAATAATAATAATGTTTAAGTAATAAGGTGTAGGTGGAGCACAATGGCCTAACACGTCTCAATCGACCTACCGGATGAGGAGGATGGTTGATTCATTGCAATATTTTATAAAAAATGGAACGCAATTACTATCGAAACAATCGCGTGTTTAAACCCACCATATATACAAAAATGTGCGTTCAACACTATCAAAGGGAACACAAGTTATTCCACGGTATAAATAGCCCCCACAAAGTGGAATATATTTAATCTAACCCTCAGTGATTTTTTCTTGTGAACTATGAATGCGTGAAAGAGCTCGTGTGCCTTCCGAATACCAACTACCAAGCCGGAATACTCGAGTTCTGCAAATACTTGGTTTGTCGCAAGAATTGACGCTGCCTATTCAAGTCTAGATTTTTTCCTCGCCTCCATTTATATGAAGTCCCATTGAATTTTAATGTGGATAGCATACCAGTGGGTTTTAATTAAAAGCAAATTTCATGAAGGAATTTTAATACAGTGTTATCAAAAATGCGTCATTAATTATAATCTTGTGTGGTATTCGTGTATTTTACACGATTTTTGTATAAGTTGGCAAACTCATAGTAACTGAGAAAATATGATTGGAGACCGTCCCGTCCTCACCCCCGCCACTGCAACTCCTGTAAGCCAGGATAAACAGTGGCACGCATTTTAACGACAGCGAGCATTGAAGCTAGCGAAGAGTCTCCAGGAATGTCTAATTTGTCTTCAACAGAAAATATGATTGTAACATTTTTACCTTGTAAATAATATTATTATAGACACTGTATCTATTACACAATAGTTACTAAGTGTGGTTTATCGAGAATCCGGTATTGAAACGTAAACCGAAAGGCAGGAAGGAAGTGAGTTGATATCAACCCTGTTTCTGCCTATTCGGCTAATGTTAAGGATCATTTTGAAATTCGATTCTGTTATAATGTATCTGTAAGTTGATAGCGGGTTTTTAGCAGCAAGTCTATATAAAAATGTGAAATGTATTTTATGAAAAGGGTATCTGAAATCACACTAGGGAATCGGATCTTTAAATTATAATATTATCCTGGGTTCTCCTTTTAAGACCTCTACTCTGCAAAATGATTTTACAAGAATGCTAATTATTAAGTGATCAAATTCAAACCCTATTTTAACAAAATTATGTAGCCGAATTAGAATAACTACTTTTCCACCATAAAACATTAGTAGAAGAAGCTATTTTTTATTTTAAATTGTTTTCAAGTTATTTTTTTCATTGTTACAGGTCAATCATCCAACGAAATTGTGCAGTGAAATTAATTTTCAATAAAATGTAAAGTGATTTTGTGTATCAAAAATTAATCCTTCATTATAATCAAATTATTCAGTGTTCTAAAATTATAAACCAGTGTTCTCTACCGTTCTATACCCAGTGAAGGAAATGTGTTGATTTGTTTCCGTGGTTGTGGATAAAGCCAGCACAACGAGGACTGCTACCAAGCAGCGATGGCTCGGCCTGAGGTTGTGCGATGAGGCGTCGGACGAAGAGGGAATGGACGAGCCCAGCGCCGCCAAGCGGCCCTCTGTCCTCACTATAGACAGGGCCGCTTTCCTTCTTTTGAGGGTCAAGAGGGCGTTCAAGAAGAAGCGGCAGCAGAGGAAGGAGAAACAGTAAGTAATAGATGTATTTGGATTGAAGAATAGCACTAATTCCATTTTCGTTAATATGCTATTGTTCCCAAAAGTCATTTGGAAGTTGATTATTTGGTATGAATTATGAAAATAATAGGCGGGATGGTGTACGACCCATCTATAGTTATATTTATAAATTATGATTCCAAGAAGTTGCATAATCTAAAGTATGCCATAAATATGCTTCGTTGGATACGAGCAGATACCAATTAACATTTGTGTAGGTTTAACTTGATTGAATGAAGCTGCAATATTAATAATCCTAATTCTAGTTATAATTACCTACATAATACGTGATCAATCAATCTCACAACTATTGTATAGGTAATTAACAAACTCGTACTTTATATGCACAAATTCTGCGTAGGTTTCCCAAGTTCTAGGAAATCTTTGTCGTCATTCAAATGAAGCGGAAAGTATATACCGAAAATGTAGCATACGAATAGGGCAATTCATCCGAAAAAGCCATTAATCTTATGTCAATTAACGAAAGGTCAGATGTGAGCGTGGGCTAACAAGTTTCTTTGATGACCTGTTGACGACCAAAGAAACCTATAATGAGAGAGTGTAGTGGCTACATGAGCTAAGCCGCTAACTTCAGTTTGTAAGAAATAAAGCATTGTGTCAATAATTTGTAGTGGACCTTGCCCCTTCTGTTTTCTTTCCATTTTCTTTCAGTTCAAAGCAAATTGAGAATCTTGATTCCCATCCGTATTTTAAAGTGTAGGTACTATTGCGAGAACTCTAGATAATAGCAAGACTTTCCTAATTTTCTACACCTTCATCATGATAACCCACCAAAATGCGATTCAAATTAGTCAAACATAAACTTAAAACAAAGTTCCAAAGCATAATCAGCATTCGTCTCGTCAATCAGCCATCAGGCTTCTATCATTATATAATTTCCTTTACTTATACAAATGCAAATGAGGGACAGAGACATATTCTATTCCCCTCACGTACTCCGTTTACGTGGTTCGCGATCTCGACAATATTGCTTGTCGCCGTGCGTATTGGCGGCATCAACAACCATTGTCCCTTTCCATCCAGGCTCAATCTGGATTACAGTAAAAAACGAGCAACGAATACGTAAAACTAGTTTAAAGTCTTAGTTAGAGTTGTCGCTGTACGTAACTGCTTCATTACGATTTGATCATCCAAGCTAAAGAGACGTGGGCACGCAATTTTATTCGTGATTTTGATTTTTTGCTTTTGAATAGAAATGTTTTCTTGCGTGCGTGACAGATTTGTATGAAAAAGTTGAATTATGTTTGCAGATGTGACAATGTATTTTTTAGATTAAGTCGTTTGGGTTTATTGGCAGTTATTAAAATAATGATTATTTGGATTGGGTATGCTTAGGTGTAAGATACATTATGAACAAATATTATAATTGTTATATAAACTTTGGAGAACGAGTGATTCAATGTTTCTTTCTCTCGCTTTAGCCACTATACGTATCTTCGACACGTAAACTCTCCCCGTGTAAAGAAAGGGCTTTATACTGAAAATTAAGACAACATTTTAAATAACTTAGATTAAAGAGTTTGTTCGGCACAAAGCTGTGTCAGTACTTTGAAGCAGATGTCTATATTTCGCTTTGTTGTAGGTTTTCTTTAAACTTGTGATGAAGTGAAACGTGTTCTGAAGTTTGTAAGGCTAATGAATAAAGTCTCCTGAAATTTCACATAAAGATAAATGCGGAATATGAATTGTGAAGTGGATTGTTGATACAAGAATAAAAAGTTACTTTACTTTACTTTGGTGTTAATGATTTGATTATCTTCAATTACGATTTTTTAAATCCGTTATTTTTCTATTTCAAATATGTATATATATTATATATTCCAAGGTATTTTTGGGTTTCACTGCCAAATCATACTTTTTTACCTTTATTTTAGGTTGTAAAAACCATATAAATTACTAATACAAAATGAAAAACATGATTTGAATTCAAAATAGCAATATTTATTATTATGTGGACATTACAATGCGTTAGGCTTAGAAATGACCTCATCTTTTGGTTTAAATGTTTCTGGTTTCTCTGTTTCTTTCTTCTCAGCTTTCTCCATCAAATCTTTCTTTACAGACGACGAAGTAACAAGTTTAGCTTCATTTGGGAACTTATCGCCCACAATCTGTATTCTGTCTTTAGCGATAACGTTCTTTTTCGGCAATGCTTTAGGTAAATCGAAAGCTACCATGTCCTTCCTCTTCGGGAATAGAAATATTTCTACCGCTTTCGGTTTTAGAGGTGAGGAAGCCTGCCTATTTGGTATTAAGCTGTCAAATATGAAAGGCGGGAAGACATTAGGTCTAACATTGCTTTGTTTCTTTTGATTTGGCGAAATTTCGAAGACTACGGTCTCTTCGTGCTCGTGGGTGTCGCAGCATAGTGTTGAAGTGCTTGGCTCTTTGTTAGAAAAGAAGTCGTTGCTTCTCAGTATTTTGTTGATAATTTCAGAGGGGTTAGTAAAGATAGAATCCTTGATGTTACGCATGTTGGAGCATACGCAAGGCTCGTCTGCCGGTTCTGATTTGGGGGCTATGTATGGTGTTGTGTGGAGAGAGTGATCTGATCTCGACAAACCGTCTGAAAATTGTATAATATTATCATATTTAACACGGTAAAAAGTAATGCTATCCCCACTTCATATTTTTATTAATAATGAAATGAAGAAAATATAAAGATAGTAACAATGCTATTGTTGCTACGTGACATTTTTCTAAACTGCACGTCATGATAAGTGAAGAGTAATCTAGAGAGATAATCGATAGGAGATATAGATTTTAATCACAATCTTGCTGTAAAAATATTAAAAATGATATTACCTGGTTTACCGTTAAAATACAAAGAGATATCCATCTTGCCAAGATTCACCAGAGAGTTGCTAATAGTGGGCACGGCCCTGAAGGTTTTAGCAGTCTCTCTAGATGTAGCCGAAGCTAGACATATCAGTAGTGGAACTAACACTTGTAGCATGTTGCTGCAAATATACAAATATCTGAGCCCGCAGTATTAAATATGCATAAAATAGCCATAAACCTATTATTAATTAAACGATAAATGCTAATTAAAACAGTACGTACATTTTCTTTGATAATGGGGATCTAGAGAATAAATATTATTAGGTAGATGTATGTAATAGAGATAAGAATAAACTCATATTCTTTCTCCTGAAGTTTCAATTATTTCCAATTCCACTATTAAATATTAAAAGGAGAGCGTAAGTATATTTCTTGAGAGCAAACTCAAAGTAATTAAATTAATCAGGGCAGACGTTAGACAACATAAAGATTTTAAGTTTTTTTTTTTGTATACGGAAAGTATATTTCATTTCTTACTTTGCTGGACAATAGAGAAGTATGAAAACATTAATGGATTCCAAGTTTTAATGTGGACTTTGAAAGAGCAATGGGATGTACTTCTTACCTTTCAGTTGTCCGTTGAATGCAAAGTTTGTGTTGGTAAAGTATGAATTGAATTCGGTGCGTTTCGTAACTTCAGTGAAATTTATTGCTTTTCTATTTTGTTTTATTGGTGAGATTACTTATCTTGAATTTGAATTGTTTTAGTTTTCAATCACATTTTTGTTTTTATTTATTTGTATGAGATGCCTTAGTGCTTTATTGAATAATATGTTCTTTTTTTACTCAGCAAGCTTTCTTAGATTAATGCGAATGTTACTCATTGCAATAAAATATTTTTTTACGGATTGTATCACGAAAATTATTTTTTTCTTATTAAGGTTTATTAAGAATAATAATTTGTACTTTTTTATCATTATACTAACTGTTCAAAGCCAAATACTTACATATTACCTAGACTTTAAAGAATCTTAACAGGTTTTGATTTTATTCAAAAGAAACAATTGATTCAAGGGTATAGTCAAATTGTTAGAAGATGAGTCAAAAATAATTGTGATACAAATGTAAATAGCAAGAAGATAAACAAAGCAACGACAAAAATACTTTACTGATGGACTTTTTACGAAAAAACAATAGCATCCCAGACTTTTTAAAAGCGCCTTGATTAAGAGAAATTCCAGAATGTTCATAATTTCTGTAAAATTGTAATTAAAAGAACGTGAAAAGTTTGTCTTCACAAAAAGGAAATAAAAATACAGTTTTAAAAATACAATCGGCCCCTTTTAAATATAAATTGAATAGCAGTTGCAGAATAACCGTGTTGTTAGACGTCAGACATAGAAGTTATTTTATGTAATAATTGTGTGGTTGTTACTGTATGTATTGGTATATGTATCAGTCCATATACATACATAAGTCCCATTGCAGGGCACGGGCCTCCTCTACAATCGAGAAAACGATTGAGAGAGGTTAGGCCAAATAGTTCACCATGCTGGCCTTGTGCGTGTTAGTATGTGGCTATTGTAAAATAATTTACCCATAAGTGTATTCCCGGTAAAGGAAAACATCGCGAAGAAATCTGCATACCATAGCGGTTTATAAAAAATTCTATGGTATGTAAGTCCGCCAACCCGCACTAGGCAAGCGTGGTGGACTATACGGCCTAACCACTCTCAATCGGACTGTCGGTTGTAGAGTAGACTCGTGCCAGTGGGACGTATATGGGCACGTTTACAGAAGTGTATCCCCGTAAATAATAGAATTGGCAGAACTATCACTTGTGCCACCATATCTAAACTAATATTACCAAGTGGAAAGATTTGATTGTTTGTATTGAAAAGGCACTGAATCTTCGGGACAGATTTGAAAATTTGTGACGCCATCATGAAATAAAAATATTTATTGAACCCATAAAATGGCATACCTACATTCAGTCACTTTTTTCTTTTTTCACTACCACCCAGTTCACTAGGATAAGAAATGTTCGGTTTGAGGGATATTGTAGCCATAGTAACTACTGGACATATTGAGAGTTAACATCTTATGTGTCAGGATGGCGAGCGCAGTGGAATGCCAAGCATTGTTATTCATGGTGTTGTTTGGTTTTGGTACTGTCTATGAGCGGTCGAATTACTTACCAGGCAAATAGTATGCTCGTCTAATGGTGGCACTTCACATGGCTGTTTGTATTGGCTATTGGTTGTTTGTTGTATATGGCAAAATAAATGACGTTAAAAGCAAACATGCAAATAGAGGCAAATATGACAATCTATACTTACATTTTTGTTATTGGCCTTGCTTGTCAAATAGGCAAATAAACTGACCACACATGGTAATTGTTTGCCAAATATGCCAAATACACAAATACAAATAGCCATGTGAAGTGCCACCATAACCATACACTGCAATAAAACAAAACATATTTACGATCAAACAGCTAAGCCAGAGTCTTTACAGCCAGTAATTATAACCTTATCCAATTAAAAGTTAGTGAGAAGTATTCAAAGGAAAATATGAAGAATTTGCTCCTTTCAAAAACCCTGCCGTGTAATCAGTTTTTTTTGAGCTTGATAATTACATCTGAGCTGAAAGCTCGCCTTTTATTCAGGAGCTAAGCTTTAACGCAGGCTTTTTGATAGACTTTTCTGAACACTTAAATTATAAAGAGTGTGAGGGTGTTTGTGAGACCGAAAAGTCTCTCGTAGTTCCTGATACCCACGACACAAGACTCGATCTTAGTGTGGGGTCAGGACTATGTATGTGACTGTTGGGTGTTATTTATTATTAATAATAAAGTGCTACAAGTACTAGAAGCCATGTTTTGTTGACTCAGCGGAATATTGAGTCATTAACTAATAGAAAAACGTGATGTGAGTTTTATTCTGGTATTTCATAAAGTTATTTAAATTGCTGGAGTAAAATAATACTAATATCCGTCTCTTTCCGCCCCCTTTTTGTTCTACCTGCTAATATTCTTTGCTGGTGGCGTATTCGTACTGGCCTAGATAGCGACTTCTGTATGCCAGTACGGAAATACCATACTGACTTAAGCAAGTAGATCACTGTTAGGGTGAACTGTGTGTACAGGAAGTCCCAGAACTAGACGATAAACACGTATTGGGAGATACACCAAAATATGATGGCACAGCAACTAAAAAAATGTAGATCTATTTCCGAAAGTTTTCAAGTAACAGCTATTCCAACTAAAATTCAGAAAGTTCTATTTACCGACACTTTATTACATTTTGACCATTGCTGACTATAATTTACAATCAATCTATTTATAAGTGATTGTACGGAGGATCATTTGTAACAACCTAAATAAACGAGGAAAATGCGTATTCAATACTTGGAATATCATACGCGCAGGATCCAGTTTATTTGCGTGTAGGTGAAGGAACTCCGTTTTACAGCCTCGCGGAATTGTAGTTTTATAATAACTATTTCTGTACAAGTGCATTTCAGCATCGCTGGCATGCATAAGTAATAAAATGCACTTAAATTTATATTTATTTGCGAATACCGACACATTGGTTTAACGCTACTACATGCTGCGTTCTGGCATGGCAACTGAATTGATTGTTTCCTTGTGTAACTCTAGGAATAGATAGAGGTTTATGTACTTAATGGTTCTTTTAATATCGTTTTAGTGCTAGACAACCTTATTGGAATATTTTATGAATTTGTTTATATTTATTCGATTACATACACATATAAAACGGGGGTAGGCAGAGGTGCCAGGACACCCACATTTCGCTTTGTATGTTCCGTCCCACGATGTGAAAGGGGGCGAGCCTATCACCTTATTGGGCACAAATTCCTGACGCCGGGCTCATAATGAATAGAAAAATCTAATGTCGCTTTGTCCGACCCGGGATTCGAACCCGAGACCTCAGCTTTGTAACCGTACCCACTGAACGCTAGGTGCAATCATGACATAGTTACACACGTAATTCGGCATGATTTAGTCATATCCGGATACGATCTAATCATCCTAATTACTGAATCTAATACTGGTTTTTATTTATCCGGTAAAATAACCAATGTTACACGTAATAAAGATATTAAAAATATAGCAGCCGTAAGCGTGGCGCGGCGTAGCGTGGTGTGAGCTAAATCTTAAACGTCGATTTCCGAAACGGCTCGTAAAATTGCCGATACGTTCCCGTCCTTATTGGTTCGCTTCACGCCAACACTAAAACGTACAAATGGCGGGCACGCATTTTGCTTTTGTTATATTGGTTCGTTAATATGTATATTTGGGTGTGCGGTTAATGTTTTGTTTTTATTTCACGCAGTAACATGTAAGGATTGAATAATTCGGCTGCCGTTTTCCTGTTACGATGTGCTTTGTTACGCTATATACTCGTATGTTAAACGGCATGTAGTTCGTTTATTGTTTGTTTATTGCACCCTGGCTTGAGTGTCCGGGATTATGATTTGGAGGTACTGAGGCAAGGTGAACGGACGAATAAAAACCACTCACAATGTATCTGTATTAGTATATTATTTATTGCAGTCTGTCAAATTCACAAAAGTATTGAAGGCAGTCAAATAGTGCATATATCGCACGCTTAATATTAAACTGACCGAATCCAAAAAAAATAGACAAGGTAGAATAGATCTTATGTAACAAATCTTTAAAGAACGTTTCCCAAAAAATGTTTTTTTTTAGTTAGGTCTCTTTAATACTAAGGGTGCGATATTTAGTTTTATATTACTTTACTTCGAGTTCATTGAAGTAGTTTCTGTATTTCACCCGAATACAGTGTGTATATATTTTTTAATAATATATCCAAACTTTTCTCAAACACTGCTCTTTAGATTTAGATATAATTTTAGTATACTCTTTTAATTGTAGCAGTATTTATAGTCAGCATAAGTAAATGTAGTATAAGGCATTATTCTTTTAAGGAATTAGTACGTGTTTTTTTAAAAATCTAAAGTAACAGATGAACTATCCTTTTTGGGGATCGGGCTAACGTCTAAATATTTCCTTCTTACTTTCTTCTAACTCATAGCTAAGTAACTATCTATAAGGTTCTTTTACATTACTCCCCGGATAGTTTAGCTAGGCAGCATTAATGACACGGCTGCCGGAAGGAGGGCGATGTTTACCATACGGCGGCAGTCGTGCGTGCCGCGTCATGTAACCGGGGAGGGTGAGGAAACTAAAGCATTAACTACATCGATCAAATATACAGTAGATTATAAGTAACGGCCTAATAAACGGCAAGAGGAAATAAGAGTAGAAATAAGCGTGTGCTCTTATATGATTTTCGGTCCAAAACATAATAAATGTTAATTTAAAGGAATAAGGTTTATTGTTACCTGAAGTTGATTAATTTAAGACTTCTTGCCACATCTCGTAGTTCGAAATTCAAATGTATAGGTATTAGCAACCTTGGCCACTTTTGGTGTGTTATTTTGTTCCGGATCCTGTATCTAGTATTATATTTGATCGAAGATTAACTAACACAGCTACGGGTGATGTAAATGAACCTTAGTTTTACTGTTTTCTGGTTTTTGTATTTTGTTTAAGCGTGAGTATGGACTGTTACTGTACTTTAATTATTGTGTTCTGTATATATCACATCGTGGGAGGGTACATACAAGGCGAAATGTGGGTGTCCTGGCACTATCCCTTCTGGAAAAAGGTATTATGAGGAATAAAAAAATATTTAGGTTATTTTTCGTACAGCTATCTCTCTGTCATCAATTTCTGTCATCTAGCTCATATTTCTATTTTTTTTAATATTTTGTGCCTGTTAATATGACAGGACACAGGCCTCTTATCACATTTGTGGAAAAAGTACACTCGGCGAAGTGTGAGTACTGCTAATATTTTCTCTGCCTTCCCCTTCGTTGTGAGTTTATTTTGTCTCTTTATATTTTTCTAGGCTATAGTTACTGTACAAAGCAGCCAAACAAATGTAACTAGCAATTCAACAGTTACTTTGAGTCCTATCTTAGACCCGAAACGAAGACACGATTTAGTTGACGAAGCATTTATGGAACAGAAAGATGTTCTCCTAGACATGGTAGGCAATATTTCGATATTTATTATAATTGTTATAAAATAATTGATTGACTGAGTCAGACTTAAAATTGTGCAACAAAATAAAAATTGGGATTAACGTGTTAGAAATAATATTAGTAACTTCAGCTTGTTAAAAACAAAAAAAAAATTACGTTTACTAAAATTACGTAATTTACCAACAAAAATATACTCCAATTTTCAGCTAGAAACTAAGTTAAAAGAAGTAAGAGATAAAAAGAAGAAGAAAGGCGATAAGAACAACCACGTAGATAACAATTGTGACGTGCTGCCGAAAAATGTAGATTTAAATTTGAAATCCAACGGAATTAGTGCAATTGGAGACGTGGATGTCAAATTAAAATTCGGGAAATCGGGTATGCTATTTTCAACCTATCAGCAATGTATGCGGTCGGTGCGATATCACTTTTATCCATCTAGAATGATTTGGCTTATAAAGTAAGGCTGCCTGCTTGAGAACTCTTTCGGGATTTTTTCATTTAGATCCGGAAAATGAGGAAATAGATTATCTGATGGTAAATGATCGCTGCCGCCAACGATATCCACAATGTTTGGATGGATGTGAGCCCATAGAATTGGAAGGAGAGCGGGAAGAAAAAAAATGATGACAGTTCTTGAACAAAAAAAATATAGACAACAATTAAAAAGAATAAACTAATGCTTTAACAACAATAAATAAAACTTAGACCTAACAAGGGACATACAATTTTAAAATTAAATGAATAAGACGTCGAACGCCAAAAGCCAACGTTGGCAGTCAGCACTAATGATTCATATTTTTAATTTAAAGCACTAAGACTTATACTCTGCTATTAATAATCAAAGCCTTTTCGAAGTTTGAGATCGTAGGGATTATTGAGAAAATATCAAATTGGAAACGGACATGTCCAGTCAGCCAAGAATTTTAAGATCGGATAAAAATGTCAGGGCTTATGGAATTAAATTGAGATATTCAGTATAGAGACAGAGTTTTCTAAATCCGAATAGATTTATGCTTTGATATTGAATATTTGAGTCTTCATAGCCGAATTTGAAGCCGTTTGTATAAAAGTGTCCAGAAATATTTTCAATATTTTTTCTGATGAGATGTTTGTTTGTGGATGCTCGTTTCTAAAATACGGACTGGGATTTTTGTGTATTTGAAGACTGAGATTATTCATGAGACTGTTGCATGTTTTATAGAGCTGGTGAATGAAAGTGAATGAAATAAAAAGATTACGTGACGGTTAAGCAAAGTGGGGAGCCATGACCTCTGTTTACCCTTTTCGGACAGAGAAGTGACATTGATGTGTACAATATAGATTTAATTCTCGGGACGTCTTAGATGCCATCACAAAAATTACGGAAACATAAATGGTACAATTATTTGTAGTTATGTTAGAATGTATTAATATCCCATGGGCGGTACAAATTGTACACATAATAAACTTCCTTACTCATTAAGCCAAGTTGGCACATTTCAATCTTCACACGTTTGATGTAAGGGGAAATAATTTTGTTAATGAAACTCAATTCAGTATCTAATGTGATGTGACATCATGTTATCGAATTTTCATCGCGTCAGTCTCTTCATTATAAAAATTATAATCATTACATATTTCTTCAGGAATTCCATTTTGTTCGCCCATAAGATTGGTAGGTGGCTTAACTAATTTTGCGGGAAATAACTCAAGGCAACCTAAAGGTCGATGTGTAGAATCTTACGGAAAATTCTAGTCTACTATCTATTTATAGCAGTGTAAATGCACTGTTGTGTTTCGGATTGAAGAACATTGTAGTCAGAGTAACTACTATTGAGACTTAACATCTTATGTTTCAGGATGGCGAGAACAGTGGAATACCAACCATTGCTTTGTAATTCAAGGTGTTGTTTGGGTTGATACTGTTAATGAGCGGCCGTATCGCTTACCATCAGATGAACGGCATGCTCGTCTCGCCATTCATTGCAATAAAAAAATATCCGAACATGTTCAATAGTGTACTTTCTCGGTCGAATATGATGTTGAGAATTCTTGTATTCCTGTTCCCTTATTATGTGTTCTTTAACCAATACAACAAGTGGTAACGAAAATTAAGGCGTCTTTTAAACTAGAACCTGCCAACATATCGTCACAGGATTGTAGTTTGTTTTCAACTAACCTGTACCTCACTTATTCATGGTTTTTTAATTAATAAACATGAATTCGTAAAAGTCACTCTCAAGCGGTGGGTTTCATCAAATTTCATTAAATTTTCACATAGTTTAAATGAACACTTTGAAATTATTTAGTTAGATGGAATAGTTGTTCACGTTCAAATGTTCAATTAAGCTGCACTTGTTTGGAGTTGCGGCGAAACATTGGAAATTATCGTGTGTGGAAAATTAAACAATTGATAGATATAGACAAAAGCTTTATTGAAATTTGTACTGAATTAACGTAGACCTACATAATTCGAATGTAATTATGTTTTAGCATTGTGAAGATATGACAATATAAAGCAACAACCCGTTAGTTACCAATCAATTGATATATATTGACTTTAAATTTATTGTGTGACAGCCTTAGATAGTGGCTCAGTCGGTTAGACGCCGCTTGTGAAACGAGAGGCCGCGGGTTAGATCCCCGCAGCGAGAGAAATGTTTGTGCGGCCCACAAATAGTGTTCTTTGGTTTTATTACTGTCCATGAGCTGTCTTATCGCTTACTATCAGGCGAATGGCATGCTCGTCCTCAACATTCCATTGAATAAAAAAAGGTATTCGCGATACCCGACACCCTTTCCTGGGTATAAGTAACAGATTTTCCACCATCATGGAATAAATATTCTACAGTTTAAAAAAAAACTCTTTTACTTTTATAACTAGAACAAAATGGTTCTATAGTAACAGTTTATAGTTGTGTAGTAGAACATAATTTGTCTAGTAAATTGAAACATTAGACACAATAATTAAGTAATGTTGTGAACCGTGGCTTGATGGCAGCAGATTCTACGTGTAATATTTCAAGCTAGGCTTTTAGAATAATGAACATTGGTTGAACGGTGGATGGATTGGATGGCCGTTTGCCAGTGATCGGGATTGATGAGTCGATATTTATTAATAGAAAACAACTATGCGTACGGTTGTAAATCGCTATCTATTTTTCGGCAATTAAATCAATTTGAACTATAAGTCAGATTAAAAACACGATTTTGATGAAAGAGGACTAAAATCGTTGATCCTCGTCAATATTTTACTTAAATAGTTACAAAATTATAATTCTACTAATAAAACTGACAAAACCTTGGCACCAGCTAGGTAATTAAATTATTTCCACAAGCCTTAACTAAAAGAGTAAGCCATCTCAGTATTTTATTCTGTTATAGCACGTTTAACTAAATAACACGGTTAGGTCCAATTGCCAAAAGTGTGAACTAGATTAAATAACCCACAAATCTTTCTGAAGGTTCTGAATCCATTAAATATTTGGAAATAAACTGCCAAATGTTTTTAGGGAAAGGCACTTTGAACTTGGAAGCTAATGGAATATCCAACGTCGGTCATGCCCAAGTAGATTTGGGCCTAGACGAGGGAGGATTACGCATACCTGGACTAGAAAATTTATTTGTTGGTGAGGCAATAGTTAATAAATATTTTATGTAAAAGAATTGTCTTACAAAGCTGAGGTCCCGGGTTCGGATCCCGGGTCGGTTGGTGATATTGGATTTTTCTATTCATTTACTGGTGGTAGGACTCTCATATGTGAGAGGCCATCTGGGTAGGTTCCACCGCAATGCCTATTTCTCCCTTCAAACAGCAGTGTAAATGCACTGTTGTGTTTTAGATTGAAGGACATTGTAGTCAGAGTTACTACTGGACATATTGAGACTTAACATCTTATTACATAGGATGGAGAGCGCAGAGGAATGCCAAGAATTGCTTTGTAATCAAAAGGTGCTGTTTGGTTTTGCTACTGTTTATGAGCGGTCGTATCGCTTACCATCAGGCGAACGGCAAGCTCGTCTCGCCATTCATTGCAATAAAAATAAAAAAGCTCTTTGGAATATATAGTATTCTATATTTTGTAAACAAACTTTCAAAACGACCAAATAAATAATGCTTATTACCACACCTAAACCAATAATTTATGAATTATCTTTATTTAATTAGGTAAAGCGTTTATGAACAAGTGTCGGAAACTAACCGATAACCTGAAAGAAAGGAAAGAAGACGAAAAAGGCCCTGCAAATGCAACTGAGACACTAGATACTAGAAGAAGTGGTGTTGAAAGCAAAACAAATGGGCTTGAAGCGAATGTTACAACTAATTTCAACGACACTACTTCAACTGAAGCTGCTATTACAAGTGTAGTGACTAGCACAGATAATACTGTGACTAATTTAACAGTGGATATTAATGCTACCAATAATGTAATTTCCAAGTAAAGAATTGTTCGTAAATTGTTTTCAAGAAGTCAATAAAATAATAGTTTTAAAATCTGTATGCATTTTTAAAACTTGTTCTGGTTTTAGGTTAAGGTAATGTTCTTGAGTGTATAATTTTGTCTTTATAAAGGCAATTTACTTTTATAACCAAGCACACGATTCTTTAGGTTACGGTAAAATATATATAATACCAATTAAATCCAATAGTTCTATTTTATATTAATCCAGTCCATCCAAAGCTTGGGAGAGATCGAAGCTAGCGATAAGGCCCCTAATTGTTACCAAGCCTTTAGTTTTAAGTATTTTATCTGTTTATTGTTTATTTTTCATAAATTTGGATGAGCAATAAAATATGAATAAATAAATAAATCTCTCTAGATGTCTTTTAAAGTTTATATTTTGCATGAAGGAGACAGAATTGACTTAAGTTAATTCAATCTAGGAACTAAAAGTTCCACAAGGATTTCTGCTAAAGTTTACGCCAGCCAAGCCACGAGTAATACGAACTCCAAACACAAATTGCCTTTTGATTGAATAAAAAAGTTATTCAAGAGTATCTTTTGATTATTTCGACGATTTGTCTTTACACAATTCGTACACAAAGGAACACAATAGACATTGTTCTCTATAACAGGCTTCAAATGATTTCGTATCAATAGGAACAAAGTGTTAGCTTATCCTAACGTTTCGAATATTGTATGAGTAATCATAATGTTTAGATTTTATATAACTTTTACTCGAGTTTTGTATATGTATCTGTATCAGCCCATATACGTCATACTGCAGGGCACGGCTCATATAGTGGACCGCGGTGGCCTATTGAGTTAAGCGAACTTTATACACCATAGAAATTCTTAAAAATCGATATGGTATGTAGGTTTCCTCACGATGTTTTCCTTCATTATTATCGTGCGTGGTGAATGGTGATTGAATCAATTTACACATGACCTCAAATAGTCAGAGGTGTACCCTCGCTGTGTGTAGTCGCTTCTGGTCAGCTTACCAACAGGCCACCACGCACGCGAGTCGAGTTACCTAGACGAATATAATTATCATCATTATCCTTACTAATGTCGTGTGGATTTGATTTTCCGCCAAATTATAACAAGTAAATCTTGGTTTTAGCATGATCTAAGTAATCTGTGTGTTTTAGCTAACGCAAAAATTTAAACGGGTTTGGAGGCGCTTTGTTTCGAAATAATAATGCTGATTTGTGGATTATGACGTAGGAATATTGATTATACTTTCCAAATATTTAAGATTTGAGGTACTATGCATTCTACGTTGATTAGACCATGTATCAGGGTCCAGCACGTATACATAAGCTAGGCGAAAACATAATTCGTGAAAATCCTACTAAAGTCAAGGCTAAGCTTGTAAGTTTTTATAAAAATAAGTGGACCTCATTTGGCTTTCACGAAAATACCTACGCCTTTTCCTAAGTATTTACAAAATACACCAAGTGTAAAATAAATTTAATTTTCTCCCTTACTATTTTTTAATTCTGATTACCTTGAAAAATACCTGTTTTTCTTACTTAGAAACATGAGGGGTCGCCAAAGTTTTTTAAAGTCTCTTGCGCGCTTATTTTTATTTTTCAGCTGGCCTTACCCTTTGAGCTAAGTTTTAGTCACATTGCTTTGAGCGACAGCTCAAGAAATCGTGTTTTTAAAGATGGTGTGTACTACAGTGAAGTTTTTATGAAAACATAATTACCTATAGTCTAATCATGTGTTAATTTCCTTAGGCTCAATATTTTTTTATAGCAGTGAAAGGCGAGACGAGCATACTGTTCGCCTGATGGTAAGCAATATGACCGCTCATGGACAGTAGCAAAACCAAACAGCAGCACGAATTATAAAGTAATCCTTAGCATTCTACTGCGCTCGCCATCCTGAGACATAAGATGTTAAGTATCATTATATCCAGTAGTTACTCTTACTTCCTTCAAACCGGAACACAATAGTACATTTACACTGATGTTTAGAGGGAGAATTAGACAATGCGGAGGTACCTACCCACGCGGCCTGTGTCAGATTTGAGAGAGCTAATAACTCCATTTTAATAGAAGCGACTTAAAACTATTTATATTAATAGACAAAACCTGGAATCCTCATGTTTCTTAAACACCATCATTGTCATTATTTCATAATTATCACTGTGCTGACCTCAAGGAAGTTAATATATCACAAGAATCAATAGAATATGGCGCTGAGGCGGCACACAACCATCGTTAATGTATTAAAATATATCATAACTTCATTTATAAACAATTAAAAAACATTGCCGCTACAGATACGACAATATTAAATAGATAAAAATCACAACCGACTATCGCAAACAATGCTTTTATATTCTGCAAAAACATACCCACCGTGATCTGTCGCCTGATACAGCATTAACGTGATAATAGAGCCATGTGACTCTTATTCTATTAAAACAAAACCCTTGGAGATAAAGCCTATGTCTATAAGGTATCATTTTACGGCCGGTATTGTCTGCAAAGGCGTCAGAGATGGGGATATAGGGACGTTTTACACCGTGATCCTATAAGGATGTTGTGAGAAATTGTTTTTTGCTGTGAGAAAAAGAATTCACATCGTGCATATTTTACTGTGTTCGCTTAACGAATGATCTTTGCACTACAAAAGTTGAATACGGCTTATCAAATCAAAATATTTTTAATTTAATATATTATCGTCCCATCCATTTCGAGTTTAAAAAGTTACAAATAATCTATTTATTAATTCAGGGTGTCAGCTACCTCCATACTAAATTTTTACCGGTGAGACCTTTTGAAATCTTCGTGCACAACCGCACAGACAAAGTAACGAAATTCCAAAAATCATTGTTTTGGTTCTATTATGTTCATACAATTTTTCTCAAATATCTTCCATGTTATATTAAAATAGCACAGATTTGCGTCCTAAAATCTGTATCAAGGAACTACTTGATTGATCCCTAATGCCTGTGAGCGCGACAGTTTGAAATATGCAAGGATTAAATATAAGCTGGTTAGAACGCGTGGAAGTTTATGTAGAATATGTTTTATGCATGTAAATGTGTCAGGAACTCGTCGACTAGAAATTACTTATTAGGAACTGTTAATGTGATGTCGTGATGTAGCGTCCCGATGGAAGGTGTGGCAAAATTTGTCATTAATAGAAGGGATAAATATTTACGTACGTAAACTATCGAAACTGAAAAAAATGCATTTTTGTCTTATCACACTAATTGCCAGTATGGTTAAAGATTTATAATTCATTATAATAAAATAAATACAAATTTTACGTCAGTTATTTATCAATAAAATAAAATTGAAAGTTCATAAAATTAATATAATAAACGATTGAATTTGCCACTTTAAATGTTATCGGTGTACGTGCAAGCTCTGGAATGAACTCCCTGCGTCGGTGTTTCCTCAGCGCTATGACCTGTCCTTCTTCAAACGAGGTTTAAAGAGAGTACTCTCATCGAAGTAGGCAGCGACTTTGTTGTGCTAGTCCCATGGCACTATGGAGGTCCATGAGCAGCGGTAGCCGCTTACCATCAGGCGGGCCGCTAGCTCGTCTGCCTACATGGCAATAAAAATAAAAAATAAAACAAGTAGCGAATTTACAGTTTCGATCATTTACGTAGGGACAGTCGATTTGAAAGAAAGAAAGAAACGATTTATCGTCACAGTAGGTGTACAATATTGTTACATTTTGAAACTTGTTTTGTTGAAATTGGATTTCACTGTTTTTCTTCCATCGTAAACGGTGGTTCTATGAGGCGAATGAGAATATTTAAAAACTGAATTTTGAATCTCCGACAATTTCAACATCGTGTGAAACGCAACAATAAAGCTTATTATACATCTTATTCATATTCTTTACAGCAATTTTCGGTACCTACCACTCTGCTTACAATTCTAACACTTGCAACCGTCAACCAAATCACAGAACATCGTCATTCAAAACCGTTGGTTTCTCATACCTTCACTGACATTAAGCCAACACATTTTACCGGGCCAGAACTATTCAGTAGTGGATAGTCGAACTAGTTACATTGCGGAAAGTCGCAGACCGCTTCTTACAGATCGCTATGAAAATCCTTGTGACCTGCGAACAGGAGTGATTTTATTCAGGCTGAAGAGAAACAGGACTCTCTCTCTCTTCAGTCACAAAAAGTCAATTGTTGCATCATAGGCCTCCCCCAAGGATCTCCACATCGACCTATCGGAAGAGGCCTGCAACCAGCGACTTCCTACGATCTTAGTTAGATCACACGTCCACCTTGTAGGCAGGCATTCGTTTGCCTGCCTGTACATGGAGAGAACCATTTTCACCCAATCACAAACTTTACAAAATAAAACAACAAAATGCAGTTTAACTTTGAAAATTTTCACTACAACTCGCGTGTTGGTAAACAGTTCTTCTATTCAGACCTGTACATGGAGAGACCCATGTTCATATATTTGTTTTGTTGCAGTGCGGCAGCGGCAGCGGCGGCGGCGGCGGAGGCGCTGGGGGGCGGGGGGCGTCGCATGCCCCCGCCCCTCCTGCGCTCTCGCACGCTCCCAGCTATCATAGCGCCAGGGTTCTCCATACTGCACGCGCAGATAGACCCGCAGAGGGCTAATGGTGAGTCTAAAATAGATATATTCATAACTAAAGTGTAAGTCGTATCTTGAAGGTAAATAAATTCATCCAACAAACACAGACAAATACTTGTGGATTATATAAACAATTGTCTTGTTCTGCACCACAGAGGCTGTAATAGCGTAAGATAAAATCCAAATGGTAGAGTCACGCTACTGCTAGTCATAACTCAGCATGAATGGATAGGTTTGTCCGGGACGGTACCATTGTCTCTCAGGAAACTGCAGTCTACATGAAGCGACAACTTTGGTGTCGTCTTTTGTTCGGTGGATGATATTGCTGGATGCCCAATACCCCTTTCCTCTTCTCATCCTTTTTTCTTATCTCCCCCTTCCAATTTGACGAACCGATAACATATTCATCATTCAAGCGTTATGGTTGTTCATGGGCGGCAGTGATCACTTACCATCAGGTGACCTGGATGCTCGTCTGCCGGAACTAAAAAAAGGTAAATCCTTGATTAAATTGAAATAAAAAATACAATGGAATCTATTTTTGAATCCGCATTATCTATGCTATTTTCTACTCACAATTGCAGTATGGGATGTATCGCACGCCCTTATCTAAATCCAGTATGTCGATAACTCCATTCTCCTCATAATGAAGTAAGTTCCTTGAGCTAGATAGTTCCAAGAACTTACTGTTTATACTTCACTAGTATGGTGCACCGTATCACATTGGTTGTGAAATCTATACCAAAACTCTCTTAAACGTATAATCTGCAGCAATTCAACTAATATATTTCGGACTCTTTTGGCCATAATATGACTACTTCATCCGGCGGAATATGCTAGCTTTAATAATAATCATTCCATTCTTCCTTTTCCATGGCGTTATCCCGGCTGATGCCAGGATTCGCTTTGCCATCTTTACTCCTAACTCGAAAATAAAGCGTTTAAAATCCAGGAATAATACGGCAACAACGCACGCGTTTATTCATTTTTCCGTGACTTATTCCACCGCGAATAAAAGTTAGCGTAATTTATTATTAAAACATTTGTTTTTGTCATGCGCCGCGTTCCAGTGTTGATGGTACCTCAACACGAAAGATTGAAAAATGAACGCTAAAAGGGTTTTCACGGCAGCTTAAATAGCGCTTTATTTTTCGCTGGAGGGTAAAAGTAAGGAACTATGTAAGCCAAATAGAGATAAAGTAGCGGTAAAGGTACCATGAGTAATGGAGAACATTATGTGCAACTAAATTGGGTTCGCAGTTGAAAAAGTTTTATGGTCGGAACTTGGTTATGCAGTTAGCGTGGCATTACTATTGTTAATATTCGTCATGTGATAAACTTTGTAGATTGATACGACAAATAGATCGAGTATGCTTTAAAGTGGTATTTATTTGTGTTACCGTCATAACTGGCTATTCCACATATATAATTTATTTTTTATTTATTCTTTAAAGTAGATCATAAATAAAACAGTACATAGAGACAATGAAACAACAATGTACAAATGGTGGTCTAAACGATCTCTTAACAATCACCACTTAATAATAAAAACAAATATAGAGAAAAAATAATTAACTAAAATTATATTTAACCAAAGCTAGTACACATGGTAGTTAACTTAATTCCTACAATATCAGGATTACTTTTACTCTTGGCCCTAAATAATACCGTAATAAATAATTAGCTGCACTGTATGTACTGTATTAGCCCATATACGTCCCACTGCAGGGCACGGGCCTACTCTACAATCGAGAGTACGATTGAGAGTGGTTAGGCCATATAGTCCACCACGCTGGCCTAATGTGAGTTGGCGGAATTTACATACCATAGACATTCTTTTAAATTGCTATTATATGCAGGTTTCCTCACGATGTTTTCCTTCATCGTTTTAGTGCGTGGTTGTAATAATTAGCTTCACAAAAACTTTACAAAATAAAGCACTAACATGCAGTTTAACTTTTAGAATTTCCATTACAAGTCGCGTGTTGGTAAACTGTTCTTCTATTCAGACGCGCGCGCTGCATTTCCTAAGCACGCGATACGGCTTGGAGTAAAACATATAAATATTTACGACTAGAATTTATAGTGCTTGTCTTAAACGGAACATTGTTATGGCATTATTTCAGTAGTAAGTCGTGATTTTATTTTGGATCTTATTGGACTGTCGGTAGCTTGTACAGGTGTATCGTGAGTTCGAATAAGTGCTAATCCCAGGTGAGATATTTTTCGACTGTTTAGAAACAGTAGCAACACCAAACAATACTATGTAATACTTGGTAATCCAATGCGCTCGCCATCTTGAGACATAAGATGTTAAGTTTCAATTACTGGAGTAATTATTCTGGCTACATATCTTTCAATCTAGAACATAATATACATTGCTGAGGTAGATAATATAGACATATGAATATCAGATTGTGAGGTATTTTCGGTTTGAATACTGAAGTATTACTAACCGACCCACCACCTTATTCTTTAGTCGGTTAGAGTAAGTCTACACAAAATAGGTAATTCTTGTCTACATTAAACAAACGTCTTGCACACGCAATGGTCGTAGGCGTTCATTAACAAACGGTTATTACTGTTTACCAAGTTAACTGCCGGCTCATTGGAGAAAGAAACATAGTAACGCATGTACATAACAACACTGTTTTATTCAAAATGGCGGTCAAAATGTTTAATTCTGACTATTAGTTTAGAATATCGACCAATCGGATCACGAAAAACGAACAAAATTTCCTCGTATTTGCTAGAAATATCACTACTGCTTTCCTCCTATAGGTCATAGCGTGATGATATATATATATATATATATATATATATATATATATATATATATATATATATATATATATATATAGCCTTCCGCGATAAATGGACTACCCAACACTGAAAGAATCATTCAAATCGGACCAGTAGTTCCAAAGATTAGCGCGTTCAAACAAACAAACAAACTGCAGCTTTATAATATTAGTATAGATTTATTTATTACGTTTGCCAACAGCGCAACATATTAATACAATCATGAGGTATAACAATAACTTATATATCCAATATGTGCGCCAATTACAAGTGAACACATCGTTTACAAAAGATAGCAAATGTAATTATAAAAAATATATATGATACATATTATTTTTAAAAATACTGTGAAATATATCTATAAAAAGTTTACATAATGCTCCGTATGATACCGTCTTTGTGACAGGCCGAAGGAGCCTGGCATGTTGAAAGGATTTAAAAAATAAAAGTAACGTTCTCTTTTCAAACGAAGGTTTTGAATATGAAGGTTTGGATAAACGAAGGTTTATCTGTTTCACTCACGCACGATTTTAACTATAAAATGTAATTCAATTGAAGGCACTAATTCGTGCGTAAAATCAAATAGATTTATGCCTTAATATTGAATGGTAATATTCAATCTTCTGCTCGGATATGAAATAAGTTGTATAAAAGGACTAAAATCCTTTTAGTCTTGACGATTTCCTTTGGGAACCTGCCTTCATACGAAGGTAACTGCGCTTTGTCATTTTTCTGGAACTTTCTAGTGACTGAAAGTGTCATACGGTTTTAGAATGAAATGATTTTTTTCAATTTCTTGTAAAAGAAATCAGTAGTCAAAGAAATATGTCAACAATGTACAAGATATTCATAATGTCCAAATAAAGACGCGTAGTAGTGGATTTTATCTCTTTTTTTGAAATTTGGAAAGGAAAATATAGGTACCAAAAATAGCCACATCAATAAATTTTAGTGTTGAAATCTTTCTTTTTGGTGTTACTAAGCGTTTATTTTATTCCTTGTCTTCATTTACTTCCTTTTTAATTCGTTAAATTTCCTTACAAATTGACATCATAAAGATAACTTAAGTTTAATCCCCAGGTTTTTTAAACCACTAAAGGTCGTGTAACTCTTGGTTAAGTAGAACGAAACACAAGTGTTTAACTTGCAAGTGCATGCGTTTTTATTTCTTCAGACGGAATAAGTTAAATCTTAAGTTAAAATGTTTTAAAGAAAACTTTTTATTCTCAGTTTTACAAAGTGGAGTTTTTTATCTTATATTAAGAAACGTTGTTTTAGTGGTTTAAGCTTTTTAAGATTCATGGGGTAATATTTGACGGATAAAATATGTGTTGGAAGAATAGCATGTAATATGATATAATAATGTACAGTTCTGTAGTTATATACCCATACTTATTTATATATTAGATGGCATTTGTGTACACTCGTATGACTATTTATACTATCAAATTTTAAAATATAATCAACCGAACTAACAGGGACGTACTTCAGTACGATCATACATACATAAACTCACGCCTTTTTCCATAAGGGGTAGTCAGAGGAGCAACCATGATAATTATCCACGTTTCGTCGTGTATGTCCCGTCCCATGATGAGATAGGGGGCGAGCCTATGGCCATATCATAATTGATAATCAGATTCCGGTATCTAAACTACTCCGCCATTTTGAAATTTAATTTATTGAAATAAAACTATTAATTTAATTTAATTTATTTTCTTTATTTATGATGGCTATGTAAACTAAAACGGTGAAGGAAAACATCGTGAGGAAACCTGCATACCATAGCGGTTTATAAGAATTTCTATGGTATGTAAGTCCGCCAACCCGCACTAGGTCAGCGTGGTGGACTATATGGCCTAACCACTCTCAATCGTACTGTCGATTGTAGAGTAGGCCCGTGCCCTGCTGTGGGGCGTATATGGGCTGATACAGATGTAAACTTATTAATTTACATTAAAAATATCTTTACATGTTTTTGATATCATAAAAATAAACCAATGCGGCTTTACATGATGTCACGATTCCCAAATCCAATTTAATTATATCATATTTATTCAGGGATCAAGATTCGTGATATTTTAAACTGGGATTATACTTTCAGGTCGATATTGACGTCACTACAATAAATTAATTAATCCTTGTAAAACATGTTTAAACCCGTTTTTTATTGTCAGTGTTGAGAGGATAACTTCGTGTCAAATAACGAGATATAACACTGAAACATTATTTTAAATGAAACACTAACATAGTTCATAACAATGTATACTAAGTATAAACATAAATAAAGTAGAACATACGGGATTTGCATATCTGAAGGCATTGTACTTGCTATCAGGTCAAATCGTGGTAGTAAGGTCGTTTACTGGTGGTAGGTCTCTTATATGTGGGAGGCCGTCTGGGCAGGTACCACCGCAATGACTATTTCTCCCGCCGTTTACAGTGATGTAAACGCACTGTTGTGTTTCGGTTTGAAGAACATTATAGCCAGAGTAACTCCTGCACTTATCGAGACTTTACATATTATGTCTCAGGATGGCGAGCGTAGTGGAATGCCAAGCATTGCTTTATAATACAAGATGTTGTTTGATTTAGCTACTACTGTTCATGAGCGGTCGTATCGCTTTCAGTTAGGCGACCGGCAGGCTAGTCTCGCCATTCATTACCATAAAAAAAAACAAAAGTCGATCGAAAGGGACATAACATTCGATAACTAAAATAGGTTTTACGACTGTCGATTAATAAGCCCGTATACATTTATGGATAGTATATATTAGGGTGTCCCTTATAGGACCAAAAAAAAATTTTTTTTAATATTTGAAATGCATACCCTCTATATTTTTTATAAATGCTAAAGCATACTTAAATATGTTTTTATTTTAATTCTAGCTTTATTGTAACCCGTGCCGACCGAGCTTCAAAGTTTATAAAAAATCGTACTTTTTCGTGATATTTTCGCCCAGTGTAAAAAGTATATAAATGCAATATATAATGACTTTGGGAATAATAAAACAATATAATCATAAAGCTTTATGTAAATACACAAAATAATAACAATCAGCCAGTGTAATTCAAATTCTTTTTAGCGTAGATTTTTTACAATCTGGATACAAAGTTCTATGTTCTTGGACACAGCGCAACAATAATTGTTTTTGCTCTTCTTCAGCAGTAATAAGTCAATTTAAATCTTGCATTGGTTGTCTTATTTTCTCTCGGCAGTGTCATTTACAACTTTCAAACAACTTATTTTCCATTTAGATCCCAAAAAATCTGCGTTATCGTCCCAAGAACATACATCCTTCTAGAGAAAACTGTCGTCGATCTGTGCGAGATTGAAATTATTTGTTCTTCTCCTAAACGAATTCATCAAAAGTTTTATCTAAATGCAAAAAAAAAAACAACTGATTAAATAACAACAAGAAATAACACCTAAAAACACACCAAAATGAAATACAAAACAAAAAAACTTACCAAATAGCTTTTGGGGTAGGTCTTCTTTGGTGAGACATAGCATTTGCTTGAATCTGAGATTTTATCTCTTTTTAAGTTGGCGATCATTTTTCTTTTAGTGTCGTCAACTTCATTATCAAAAATATATACAAATACTGTCTTCCGCATAAACGCCACAAGTGATTGCTAAACTTACTTATTGTTTAGTTTTTCGTAATCTTTGAAAACTTTAAAGGAGCACCAATCTTGATTAGGTGCTTTACTCGTAATCGCCACTGTGCATTCGAGCCAAGGTTTTAACATACTATGTGACGATGAATAAACAAACATCAAGATGTTTGAACATTTTTGTCCTTTGCAATCATTTGGAATTGTGACTAATGCAAACATATTTTTAAAGAGGCTTTCGTTATCCATCGTACCTGATGCATAACTTCAGGAGGCCTGCCTGAGCTTTAGTTTATTTGTTGGATTACTTCCCAAAAACATTACACCTAGTTCAATCAGTTTGCTGTAATCGTGTCTTATTTTCTCTCCTCTTTTTCCAATCGTCTTTGTCTAGATTTTTTTTCTTTTATGCCCTTTTTTGTCCACACCGCCTAAGCATCCCAGTCGACCTGGCTCTCTCTATTTCTTCAAAATACTTTGTCTTCCTCTATTTTCATTCTCTCAAATTCGCAATATTGAATAGTTTTTTCTAGGTTTAAGTTATTGTCACGGTGGTTGAATATTTCTTGAGTCTTGAGTCTTCTTAATTAGGTATATATTTTTTTGCATTTCTCCAAACATGATACAAATCAGTAAGTTTCCCCACACAGTTAGGTAATGCCTTTGTGGGTATTCTGGCTCTTTCCCAAAATATAATGCATTCCCGAATCACAAGATTTGCACTTTCAAACGAAAACTTCTCAATATTGCATCACTCATTTGATGGCTAGGCGTACCGATTAGAAAAATATTTGTTTTATCACTTCGTAAATCCACTGACATCATTATTAATGTAATAAACAATAACACGCGCACTCACAATCTTAAAAATCTCGCTTAAAATGACAAAAGAAACGTGTAGTTACGGGGTCGCTGCGCCGGTACTCGCGTAACTTGTATGGAAACCTTTAAATTGCAAGTCGGCACGGGTTATTGTTTGTAAAATGGGCTTATTTTTTTTTTTCTATGCTATATTGGGTTAATACGAAAGTTTTAAAAAGGTATGCGTTGAAATATATTGAACTCGAAATTTAAGGGACACCCTAGTATATATAAATCAGTATCAACTAGATACCTACGCGTATGTGTCCATTCTGGTTATATTCGGTATCAAAGAAGCTGCCATAATTGTATCAACCGTACTCTACGTGTATATTGATTCAATTTATCTCATGCAATCACGTTAGTTCAGGGTAATCAAATAAATACATAAACCACCCTACAGCCATATACATAGTCCTGATCCCACACTAAGATCGAGTCTTGTCGAACTACAAGAGACTCTTTTCGGCATCACAAACACACATACCCGAAATAAATATTGTAGGCCGCATAAACATTTCTCTTGGTGCGGGGATCGAACCCGCGGCCTCACGTTTCACAGGCGGCGTCTAACCGATTGCGCCACGGAGGCTGTCAATTCAACTACACTTATGAATATATTGTAGAGCCTGTTCTTGGGCAAATTCTATAAGTTCTTGGAAAATTACTGTTTACGGGTTGTTTTCTTCACTTTACTTAATAATAGTAAAAATACTCTTCGCTAATATAAGGATATATTTACACATTTTTATCAAAAATGTTACGTGTTCTCGTGTTTTAGTGAAATATCACAATATTGTAATGTGTGCACGGAATTCAATTTTGGCCCGAGCCCAATGGCTAATAAAATAGGACAAGTTAAAAGATTTGGGTGTTTTTGTGAAGAGATTTTTTGTTTTTTATTTTTTCTGTACAAGAAATATTTTGGTAGTTGATATTAAAGTATTGCAGCTCAATTATCAGGTTTTGTTATTGATACTTTTTACACCTCAGTCCGCCCCATGACTATGAAAGCTGTCAGGTAATCGAAACGCCGGGAAGTTAAAAAATGTAAAAATAAACCAAATTCGCGTAAAAAATAGTTTTATTTCATTCTAGTTTTCCTTCTATTACAAAACGATTCAAGTGAGTAAAAGTGATTGAATGATTTGGAGACTCAATACTACTATATTCATATTATTCGGTGCCATAATCACCACCCATATTCGTTTTGACAGCATATTTTTGAAACCCGGAGAAGAAGCGGAAGCGGAAGAAATTATGTTGAAGAGCAACATAATTTCTTCCGCTTCCGCTTCTCCCTTGCGCCTCAAAGCTGCGAAGTGACAGAGTATTCGAAACCGGAACGTGACATGTAGTGTCGCATGCCACATGCTAGCTGACTCCCATTTGCGTTTACATTAGGCCGCATTAATTCATATCGTACTTTAGGAAAATCATTGTTCAGTTAGAAGACTCTATTAAACTTTGAATATATTGGCGATTGCGCTGCCTTTGTAAGGGACTTACCCCCGTATTCACAAACAATACTACGAGAACGCAAAGTAGGTCCTAACGTACAGAATCTCCAATTCATAAACAACTAACAAACACACTTTACAGCTTTTGGGGGGAAGTAAAAAAAGTAAAGCAAATCCTCGGTAAAATCCGTAATAATTAATTTTATTCAAATGTGTAACATTCGTGTACATCTAAAAAAATATTATCCTTTTCTTGACATTAATTAAAAGGTGTCGACACCGTTTATGTGTTAAATGATCACTTATTCTTAAAAAACACAGTCTACACTTAATCAATTTTAGAAACAAGGAGTATCTACCATTTTCATACAAAAACAGACTTTCTCAAACACCTTTCAATTCATAATCCTGAAAGCGCATTTTTTATTCCTAACAAATACCTGTCCTCTAAAAATACTGAGACGAGGTAAAAGTGTAGTTGTACATTTAAGCCGGGTATTATTTGTATAGGTCAGGCAAAGGGCTTCTTTGAATCACGACAATTCAATAAATCCCTTTCCCTGTCGATCCTTCTATTATTTTTCCTCTTTCTTTGAAACAATGAGCAAAGTTTTGATCACGTTCCTAAGGCGCGGAAGGGCGCTTAAAGAGTTTTTATTTGACATAAAACGTTCTTGGCTTTGAAGTTTTTTATGAAAAGGGTTTGATAATTGTTACTTTCTTAATGTTATTTTACTTTACAGCAACTTTATGTATTATAAATTTATTTTAGGATGTTCAATTGAGTGGTAATGCGGGTTTTGAATGAACACTCAATAGCTTATTTTTTGCAATTTAGCAGACAAGGCGTTGCTATTCACTCGGATACGCATATCTCATCTATGATTAGAGCATAGTCTATGTAATATAATATCAGTTCATACACTTCCCACTATCGAGCACGGTCGCAGCTACGAATTTAGTTTTAATATTATATTTATCATTTATTCGTATAGCTAGTTTCGCAATAATATAGTTTTCATAGTTTTGTTAAATTTTATTTATCGTAAATAATTATAATCTAATGGAAGGTATCACTAAGTACATTCTATATATGGAGAGAGGGTACTTTTTCGTCGTTTGCCTCTCGCTGGGTGCGTCTTTAATAGTTGAGTTCTCGTGTGCGTTTCTCAACGCGTGGTGCGAGCTTTGCCGAAATTTTGTTGCCTTATTAGGACTATCTGGTGCAAGCGGTGTTAGGTGGGCCAAAAGGTACCCTCCATCGTCGGCGCCGACCATCCAGCTTCGAGAAAGGGACACCTGTGAGTTGCCTTGACGTTTACTTACCTTTTGGCTACATCTTTTTTCGTATTATTATTGCCCCTCTGGGGTACAGTTTGGTTTGCGCATTGTATTCAGTATTCAGTATTCGGTACATCGAAGTGTTGAAGTGTATATACAACAACGCCACCATGTCGGTCCGAGTACAAGATCAGAGTACGAAGGCTATTCCACTACAGAGAGGCGTGAGACAGGGAGATGTCATATCTCCGAAACTGTTCACTGCCGCGCTGGAAAATGCCTTCAAACTCTTGCAATGGAAAGGATTCGGCATCAACATCAACGGCGAGTATATCACTCACCTTCGGTTTGCCGACGATATTGTAGTCTTGGCAGAATCGCTGGAAGACCTTAGTACTATGCTCGAAGACCTCAATCGAGTCTCCCAACAGGTGGGTCTTAAAATGAACATGGACAAAACGAAGATCATGTCGAATGTCCATGTTGTGCCCACCCCCATCGGTGTTGGGGGCTCGACTCTTGAAGTTGTTGACGAATATGTCTATTTAGGACAAGTGGTTCAGTTAGGCAGGTCCAACTTCGAGAGAGAGGTCAATCGTCGAATCCAACTCGGTTGGGCAGCGTTCGGGAAACTACGCGACGTCTTCTCGTCCAAAATACCTCAGTGCCTTAAATCGAAAGTCTTCGATAGTTGTGTGTTGCCAGTGATGACTTACGGCACCGAGACGTGGCCTCTCACTATGGGCCTTATTAGGAAGCTCAAAGTCACTCAACGAGCTATGGAGAGGGCTATGCTCGGGGTTTCCCTACGAGATCGAATCAGAAATGAGGAGATCCGTAGGAGAACTAAAATAACCGACATAGCCCACCGGATTAGCAAGTTGAAGTGGCAATGGGCAGGGCACATAGCGCGGAGATCTGACGACCGATGGGGTCGGAAAGTGCTCGAATGGAGGCCGCGTAGCGGAAAGCGCAGCGTTGGACGTCCACCCACAAGATGGTCCGACGACCTGGTAAAGGTCGCGGGACGTCGCTGGATGCAGGCTGCCTCCAACAGGTCTCTGTGGAAATCATTGGGGGAGGCCTATGTTCAGCAGTGGACTTCCTTTGGCTGATGGATGGATGATGATGGATTGTATTCAGATCAAGCAATGTTCCTAAACTACTAAAATATAGATGCCGTAGAGAAGGTAATGCATTTCACGTCTATTCACGATGTTATCCTTTATTGAAATAAGGTAATTAAGTACAAATTATTATTTGTTATAATTTATAAAAATATTGATTCGTTCCACGCTGCGTAAAACAAACTACCAAAACACTCGTGTCAAAATATAATATCGATGTTGAATGCCGCGTAAAATACCAAAAACACTCGCATTTAAACTATGATTTATAACTTTGAAAATAGTTCTCCGTCACACTCAATAACACGTTTCCAATCAGTTAATATTGGTGTAAATATACAAATAACTGTAATGTCGCCGTGGCAGTGTTTATCATGCGTCCTGGCGTGCCTCCAAAACGATTATTGCGGGCGCACTCCATATATTTCCACACGAGGCAATAAGTATTCGCAAGATGAATATCTTGCGACTTATTGCGACATTACCGTCAGTTACATATTATTACATATTCAGGGAAAATAATGATAAGTTAATTTGTGAACCATATTTTTTAACAAAAAGTCTTAAACATTGTCATGTGTATGTCTAGTTGCAGTTTTTAATTTAGTATATTTTAATTCACAAGAAAGTGGCGGGACAAGTTTTATTAATGTATTCCTAAATGGCGGTAATTAGTACCTGACTGCAATAAATTGAAGGAAGAAGTATCGCTTTTGCCCAGATGGGGGACATAAAATGCTTTTATTTTATGAGATTTCACTTGATCAAGAATGTTCTTATCATTCATACATTTGAAAGTCTTGTATTTACACAGGTGAATCGCTTGCATAACTAACAAACTGAAATTACTTATAAGGAATAGACTCCATCAATTCAAGTACTTTATTCGGATAATTCGTATATTTGTAAATTTTTGTATTTACACTTTTCTGAGAAAAATCCACGTAGCATAGTAGCTATTTGTAACTGACATTTCTATTATAAAATAAGAAAGTCAAAATATATTTATGAAAGTTTATAAAACTTAGCTTAAATATTGTGTTTTAAATCTTAGAAATACGTTGCTTTTTATTGGCGAAATTAAAATGTTGTTTTAGATTCTTCGTGAATTTAAAACATAAAATTGGATTCCACAAAATAGTTTTCAATCTAAATTGCAAATGCTAAAAAAGTGAATTTAGTTTTGATAAAACCAATTGGAATGGTATGCTAGTGAAATTACATTTAAATTAAATACCGAATGTTCACTAATGCGATTTTATAGTCAATTTATTTAGAAATCGCATTCTATAAATATGTTTAAGTGGTTTTTGATAACATAATTGTGGCCCTATAGGTTTCTGACATCATATTAACGGACTACTAGCTGTGAGGCCCAATACCCATTCACTTTTCCTTCCCGCTTCTCTCCCGGTTTGATGGGCCGGCAACACCCGATGGACTTGCTCGTTTGCCGTATCTATGTATCAACCCATACAAATACTTCCAAATGTATGGCACGGGCCTCCTCTACAATCGAGAATACAGTTGAGTGAGTGGCCGTATAGTCCACCACGCTGGCCTGGTGAGGATTGGAGAACTTTATATACCTTTAAAATTCCTTCAAATCGCCGTAGTATGCAGGCTTTCTCGCGATAATTTCCTGCACCATTACATTTTTTTTATTGCTATGAATGACGAAACGAGCATGCCGTTCGACTGATGGTAAGCGATACAACCGCTCATGAACAGTAGCAATACCAAACAACACCTTGAATTACAAAGCAATGCTTGGCATTCCACTGCGCTCGCCATCCTGAGACATAAGATGTAAATCTCGATATGTCCAGTAGTTACTCTGGCTACAATATCCTTCAATCCGAAACACAACAGTGCATTCAAACTGCTGTTTGGCGGGAGAAATAGACATTGCAGTGGTACCCACCCAGGCGGCCTCTCATATATGAGAGACCTACCACCAGTACATAGCTTGGTGATTGATTATCAATACACACATGACTCCGAAAAGTCACCAGTGTGTCCTGGGATTTGAACACGCGACCACCGTGAACATGTTGGCAGCTGCGTTTGGTGCTTTACTCTCACCCCATCGCGTACTTATAATATTAAAGAAAAAAGGTACTAGAATCGATTCCAAAGGAAATTCAATCGGAATAATTTGTGAGTAATTGTTTATATTCTTTCTTTTTACTTTTCCTCCCAACTCGCAAATGTTATTTAAGTGGCTTAACAATTATTAATAAATGAATTTCATATCAGAACACTTTATAAAGAATAATTATGGTAACTTCTTACTTCTGCTAAAATATGACTGATATTTAACTAGCATAATAGCAGCTTTATAGACCAGTATATTATTAAAAATAAGATCATTAGTAATTGTAGCAACTTATGAACCAAGAAGGTTTAATCCATTAATATCCCTTTGGTAATTATCTTAGACCGTCAGATGCAAAATCGGTTGACTAATGCGGGCTTAGAATTTTGACAGTAAACCTTGGGTAGGTCTTAGTATCTGTCCACAGTCTAATGTTCATTACTATTCCTATTATTCTGAATGTCATAAGTAATGGTGAGTCTAGTATTTTTAAATTTGTGATTGTAATTCATATTTTCATTAATATGAATTGTATCCATTGTCAATTACTGTGGTACCTCTATCCAACCCGTACTAGGCCAGCGTGGTGGACTATATGGCCTAACCACTCCTCACTCTGTGGAGGAGAGTCGTGCCCTACAGTGGGACGTATATGGGCTGCTACAGTACTTTGATTTGGGTGGTAAATACATAGTTTTCCTAAAATTATAATATACAACTATTTTTTGTTTAAAGACGGCATGGTATGCAAGGGTTTAAATTATGATTTAAGCAAAAGCTATTAACCAACCAAAACACGATGATATTCAAACATCCACAAAAAAATCGCATTATTTTCCGAAATATTTTTATGCATTGTGTCTGTAGTCACTAAAATTACCACCCGGCTTTGTTTTCGCTAACAGTCTTGATATACCCTGTATAATAATAAATATTTATTTACAAGACGTACAAGTACAAATGGCCTGTCGTGACTAATGCGACGGACCTTTCTAGCTCGTATAACGTTGTTAAGATAAAAGTACGACACGTCGCGTTCATCTGGCTTGGGATTTCAGGCTCCGATAAGTTATTGATTGGGACGATAGCTGCGATAACATGGGAATTATTATTTTAGCTGGTTCTATACGTGTGTAACTGTGGTATGGTTTAGTTGGTGTTTGGAAATATAAATTGATGTTCATTTACATGCAACATTCAATAAAATTGTAAAATATCTTCTTGTTGAACTAGATATAATTTCAAATTGATTATAAAATACTGTTTTGATTGGCAGTAATATTGTTAATAAAGTAGAATCAGTTGCCATAAACAAATAAATTTTTTTTAGCAATATTACATTGTCCATTTCATGCATTTTTTAAGTTGCTAAATTATTTTTTTACAAGTATGACATTATGATAACAAAGACACAAACCTGACTATTTGTACACAATTCAATATTTCAGATTATTTCAACAAGTCTTTATATGATATGAATATTATTATGTATCCAGTAAAGTATGTCGTTGTGAATAAACAAAGATCTAGAAAATAAATATAAATTCTTCTAACCATTGCCAACAAATACAGTTTCCAAACTACATAACTTGTAATTCCATTCCACGTTGAAAATGTTTTACAATTGAATATCCTTCGAGATACCAGGACAGTACCAGATGGTACAGCTTTCATTGAGTTGTCCAGTACCGTAACACCAACTATTTTAATCATTGTACGTGTGCCTAGTTATCTGTACGTAATTACAATGGCCTGCCCAAAACTAGTAGCAGTATAGAGATGTACAGTATGGCAAGATGTACAATTTAGTTTCGAAACGTATCTTTTTTTGGAGAACAATAGAAAAATATATTAACTATGTCATGTTCCCATTTCTGTCGAGCGTTTCGCGTCTATTTTTCAATATGAACAGAAATCCACTTTGGTTTTTGCTAAATAATTTACAAATATTAAATGATTTTACTAGGTATATCCGAAACGGTTGTTTAGATTTTAAGACTAACAGCTGTATGCATAAATATTTTACTTATCGAATGTTTTGTCTCTTTCAAACGACTTTTACATTCAGTTTTAGCGACGACAAAACGTTCGACAGCTTGAATAGGTTTATAAACTCTACGAATGTTAAAATAATTCGTCATCGATAAGTTAATAAAATAGACACATAAGACATTTTGAGGTCTTAGAGTGATCAGATACGCAACAAATATTTGGGGCTCACACAAACATTTGTCTTGGTTTGCGACCTCCCTTCGATTGCTTATTTCACAGCTAGCTTCATTACTTTAACTGCGTAGCGGAGGTGGTCAAATAACAATAGAGTCACACAATCCTTATTCTCCAATCAGCTTGTGGCTTATATTTCAACGAAGCAAAGTTGCTTTACTGTACATCATATCCTAACTCCACAAGGTTTAATATTTATAGGCAACAACCCAAACTCCGATAGATCCAAATTGACGCGTAAAGTCGCCCGCTGCGGCCCATTTGCATAACATTTGAATTTTAATCGACTAATAGCAAGTAACATAAATTTTGATAGCCCGTGTGCAGGGGGCCCCAATTAATCCTGGCGTGGATTATCTTTTTGAGCTTCCTAAAAAAGATTTTGTGATAGTACGGTGATATGAAACACGTCAATTAAAAATAGATATGGCTTAGCAAAGAGTTGATGTGAAGTAGAATGTGAAATAAGCTTTAGTCAAACATTCTCTAACATAGCTGAAAAGTGGATAACTCTTTTATCAAATAACTCCTGAATAGATTTTGATGAAACTTTTTTTTTAATCAAAATAATTTGGGGTTTTGTCCTGTGAAACTTTTATTATTGTATTATACCCTATACGTCAGGATAATAGATAGATGGCTCGATTTGCAGGAGTCGCAGGAAAAAGCTAGTATGACTTAAAAGTTTCGTAATTGATATAAACATAACATTTAAAACCAATACTGCACGCGCCAACACCAGTCACGCTTCGATAATCTTAAACGCAGTGTGGAACGTAACTATTTATGAGTTCGCGAAATAACCGCTCAATGTTCGAAGCATTTATTTCAGAGCCATTCACAGCGGTCGCGAACAAATTAACCAATGCCACTGCAAAGCTTGGTGTTTCGCGCTTTGCTCTGAAATTGTGCGGTTTGAGATCATGAGCGAGTTTTGTTTCAGATATAGGAGATTGTTGCTCGGTTTAAAGTAATAGAATATTGTCGATGTCTTGGATTGTTTTGAAGGCGTTTTTGCAAGCGGTCTATTTTCTGAGTAGTGGTCGCATGTCTAGTATATAGATATACCCTGTAGGTATATAAAGACTGATACCGAAAACGAAGCTGAATGGTAGTTTTAGTGACTTCAGACACAATGCTACTAAAACTTTTGCAAAACACAGCGATTTAAATAATTATTTAAAATATAACAAAAAAGTTATATTTTTCCGTTAGTCCTATTTGGGCGGTAAAAACATATTTTTTTCTAAATGTACAGTCTTTTATTTTTAAAGACGGTATAGTATGCCTGGATTTAAATTATTATTTTAGCAAAATCTATTGATTTACCACCTAAACACGATGATATTTAAAATGTAACAAAAATATCTTGTTATTTGTTTGTGTTTGTTTTTCACTACTACCCGGTTCACATGGCTGTTTTTGCCTTAGAAGAAAGGGTAAAATACTGTAGCTCTTTTCAAAACAAAGTTACGCTAGAGATTATATAGATAGATTATATACTTGTAAAGAAGAAGACTAATAAATCAGGAATGACCAAAATCTAATTTGATTTCTGTGTTAATATTTACGATCCTTTAGAAAATTCCAAAGTAGCACACTCGTCAAGTAATAAATTGTTCATACGAATGCTAAAAAGCTTTTCACTGTTATTTGGCAGATCGTACAGGGTCGCAGTTATCGCGATATTGGAGCTAGCACGAAGATGAAAACTATCGGGTCAGGGACACGCAAAAGTTGCACATTTCATGACAATGATTCATTGAGACTGATGCTGTTGAAATGAGGTTCTTTTCCGAAATAGTGCTAAAGATTGGTAATAGTGTCAATAATAAATGTTATTTATAAGTATAAGAAATCAGTTCGTGAGTGTATTGATAGTCGACCACCACGCACTTTAACAGTGAAGGAAAACATCGTGCGGAATCTTGCATACTATAGCGAATTTGTAAGAATTTCTATGGTATGTAAAGTCCACCAAACCGCATTAAGCCAGCGTGGTGTACTCTCGATTGTAGAGGACGCCCATGCCCTGCTATACAGATGGGAAATTAGTCAATTGGCTTCTGGCAACATATATAGGTTTTGGACTGAAGTCGTTACCTAAGAAAACAAGTGAACCGAGTGCTGTTGAACATTGAATTTTCTTCAAGCTTAGTTTAATACAAGATATACGAGTATTTAAAATTGTCTAATTACATTACGCATAAATAAACAATGAAGCATCACTTAAACCAATTATTGTAGTTTTTATGAGATTCATTAATACGTCTCAGACAAAATAAAAACATATTATTAAAATGCAAGGATTTTTACATTAATAATTTTACAAAAATAAAATAACGAATGTAATAAATAAGCTGTCATTGAACCTGTGAAATGATAAACGATTTTGCATAATTCAAAAATGTTCAATATCACAATAATCATACAATCAACATTTCTGAGGATAATTAACAGGCTACATTGCTTAAATCGCTTCCAAAATACAGCAAATAAAACATTAGTATTCTTCCAGTATAACGAGCAAGAAAAGCAAAATACAGCCGATAACAAGACAAAATGCTCTCCAATTAAATAAATTACAGTAGCCTTGAAACAAAACTGCATCGGAATCGCAGGCTCCATAGTAATTCTACGGACGAGCGCGCAACTGAAAAAGATCACGGCGATTTGCCCCGTAATAGTTCTTTTACGCTGCAACTTTATCGGAAGCCGCGCTCCTTTATTGATATTGACATGTCCCGGCGTATCTTTTATCATCTTTATACCCGTTTCTGCGCGATTTGCAGGATTGTTTGCGTTTAAAGTGCAATTTATCTTTTGTTCTCTTTTTTATGTCTTTGTTGGATATTGTTTTTTCAATTTGTGATTTGGCTTTTTACATCAAAGAGTGGCAGATTGGTACGCTGCTCTCTTGGTAATAAGTTATTATTCGTCCTTAATAATACTCATAATATTTAGATAAGCCTGCAGGTGGTGTACTTTTTATTGCAATAAATTGTGAGACGGTCAGGTCTTTGACTGATGGCAAGTTAGACGATCGCTCAAGGTCGCTATTAAAACCAAACAACACCATGAATTACAAAGCATTGCTTGGCATTCCTCTGCGCTCGCCATCCTAAGACATAAGATATTAAGACATAAGATATTAAGGGACATATAATTGTAGTAGTAGTAGTCAGTCTGCTTACGATGTCCTTCAAACCGGAACACAAATTTGAAGACCAGTGTGAAGATTTTAAGGCGAGGATCCGGCAATCTCGCGAACCGAACGAAGCGAGTTATCAAAGTTGTCATTTCGCGTCGATTTCCTGTGAATCAGTTCCATCTTCACAGTCGAAAGGTTCCATTCTTGTTATAAGATTGACTTATGGGTCTCTATTATACACAGAAATATCTAACAATTTATCTTTCAAACTGGGATCTAAGATTCAATTCGTATGTCAAAATACAAGACTTTTACAAATTAAATACAGATTTCAATTTGTGAAAGACAAATATCCTCAAATTAGAATTTGTATTACCTAACTTTAAGGTTCTATGTAACATTTCTTTCATAAATTACACAGATGTTGCTTCTTTATTTTTTTAATTTTTTTTTTTTATTGCTATGAATGGCGAGACGAGCATGCCGTTCGCCTGATGATCATGAACAGTAGCAAAACCAAACAACACCTTGAACCACAAAGCAATGCTTGGCATTCCACTGCGCTCGCCATCCTGAGACATAAGATGTTAAGTCTCAATATGTCCAGTAGTTACTCTGGCTACAGTGCCCTTCAACCCGAAACACAACAGTGCGTTTACACTGCTGTTTGACGGGAGAAATAGACACTGCGGTGGTACCCACCCAGATGGCCTCTCACATATGAGAGACCTACCACCAGTAAAAGTTATTTGATGTTATTATAGATGAATTCCTTCATTCATTTTCAAGTTTAAACGGGATTACTTTGCATTAATTAATTATAAATACACCTAGTGTTATTTTATGCTACTGGCTACTGCATACCCGGCCTGTGTTCCCCCGGGTGCGGACTAGTTTTAATGTGTTATTTTTAATTTAAATTTACCAGATTTAAATTAGTTTTTTTACATTATATTCCGTGTTAGCTTGTATTATTTACGCTTTAGTTTGTGAGACTTGAGCGATATGACCGCCAATTGTACTTTTTGTGTTTGTGATTTTCGTTTAATATGTATTTTTTTGGGCAATAAAGTGTTTATAAATACATTTTATAAATCAAAATGAGCGGATTTTATGCGCGAAGCATTGTATATCAGATGTCTACCTAGTCTTATGTAGTAAACAACAAGGAGAATAAGTAAAAGACACCTTCAATAAGTATATTAAGCTATTATTGCTATTGAGAATGACAGGGTTTGGGTTTAAGTCACTACATTATTCCAAAACAGATTGGAAGTTTTCCAAATTTTTTTTATAAGCTTGATTCAAGTAAAGAGACTTAATTGCGATTTTTTCCTTCGCCATTACAACACCTATGACCTAACAATTTACACGTTGCTAGGTAAAGTCCGAGGAATCTTCCAACATGACTAGGCTGTGTCCTATATTGCAAGGAATTTAATAAAAAAATACAGGCACTAAACTCACCGTTAATCTGTGAAGATAGTGAAATATAAAGTAGAACGGTTGGATTGTGAGCTCGTGGATGTCTCCAGAGACATTATGTTCTTAATTAAGTCAATAAAGTTGGATAATATATCGCAGTTTAGTAGTTTCATCTTTATGTGCAGTGGTGGTTTATTTAATTTTCTATTTGTTGTTGGCACATACGCAGTTAATTTCGAGTTTCACGATGTCAAGAAATTAAAATGTCCTTTGTATAATTCATCTAAATTCTATTGGCATGTGGTAATTTTTTTAATTATAGTAATAATATCTATGTAACGTTTTGCTTAAGACATATTTTCTGAATATAAACAATAAGAATTTATATTCATAATCTCTTTTATATTAACATATCCAATATAATATTTGAAGAGAGAAAATCGCGATCGGAATCCAAAAGAACGTAGACAATCTAAAACTCAAAAATATGCAAGGCTAAAACCGAATGCATAAATACAAAAAAACTAAATATTCTCTTTTCAAATAATCTTTCGCAATATCTTGGAATTGTCGACAGTACAATCGCTTCGGAACGTGCTCCTTCAGCTCTTTTTTCTTTTCTCTTTTGTTTTGCTTATTTTCTTTTTTCTACTATCACTGTAAAGTGACTACCATACCTGGATTGTATGTACATATTTGTTCAGGTAGTGTTGCCTAGATATTGACACAATTAAACCTTTGTACTGGTATTTAAAAAGCATTCAATGGATTAAAAAAATCGCCAAATGTAAAGCAATCAAATAATCAAGTAATTTTTTTGCATATCGCCGTAGATGTAAGGCTCGTACTACAAGTGAAAAGCTTCATGTGCTCTTGACTTTACCTACAAATCATACTTTTCTCATTCTCCATATTATTTGCCAATGTAATTCTAATTGCTTCTGTGCCTGGGTATAAATAGAGTGTCGATGTTTAATAACCTTAAGTTTCGGTGCGGTTGTTTCGAAATCCGCTGTTAGTTTAAAAGGCTTCGGTATCGGGACCGCTTTCTCGGTTAATTCTAGGTGTCGGGGATTGGGTCTGTGTTACGGAAACTTACAATTAATACATTGTTCTCACTTTGATTAACCAAGTTGTGCCAAACAAGCTAACGATATCGCTTTTGTCGTATACTTCGATAGTTTTAACGGTAGTGAGTGAGTTAACAGTAGTATTGGTGGTAGGTCTCTCATATGTGAGAGGCCATGGGTGGGCACCACCGCAGTGTCTATTTCTCCCGTCAAAAAGCAGTGTAAACACTTTGTTGTGATTCTGGCTACAATTAGCCAGAGTAACTACTGGACATATTGAGACTTAACATCTTATGTCTCAGGATAGCGACCGCAGTAGAATGCCAAATATTGCTTTGTAATTCAAGGTGTTGTTTGGTTTTGCTACTGTTCCTAAGCGGCCGTATCACTTACCATCAGGCGAACGACAAGCTCGTCTCGCCATTCATAGCAATAAAAAAAAGTGTTGTATGTACTTGGCAGCCTTTTTAATTCTGGTATTGTCTAAATACAATATACCCATTGTGTGGTTTGGGTCTCCTCCTTGATGTACTAAGCCCGTCGTAAGAAAGATCTAAAGGGATTTTTACGGTTCCGGAAGGCTTAGTAAAAGCAAGTGTTACTGGTGGTAGGTCTCTCATATGTGAGAGGCCGCCTGGGTAGATACCATTGAATTGTTCACTTCTCCCGCAAAACAGTAGTGCAAATGCACTGTTGTGTTTCGGTTTGAAAGAGCTTGCAGACAAACTATGAATAAAGTTTTTGAGTCAGCTCATATTAACGACATTGAAGGAGCTTGTAGACAGACTATGAATGAAAAAATATGAAAGTTTTTGAGTCAGCTCATATTTACAGCATTTGAAAACTACGTAAAGTCCTTATGGATAGGGGTAAATAGTTTAATAAATACAAATGAAACGTGTTACATTGTAAATCTAATAAAACAAAATCACGATACGTCGGTACATTTCACTCAATATTCAGCGGCGACCCTCGTCTAGGCACGGTGTGTCAATGTTTATTGAAAACGGCCGGGGTTCTGCCAGCTGTACCGACGTCTGGATGCTATTGTGAGGCTATGGGTATTCGCTAAATCGCTATGTATGAGGGAATCTGTGTGTATTGTTGATTGTGATATGCAAACTTTGGTTGTGGGTTTGAAACGGTAGGTAGAAATCACGATTACCACTAGGGTGGAGAACAATTCCTTCCTAAGGATTGGGAGTTGGAATTATACCGTCATGTTGGTTTGAAAACTGATGTAGTATATGTTTTTTATATATAAATAACTTACAAATTAATTACGTGACCGTAACTGTACACTATGTATTTGTACACACTTTTCTACCCCATATATTATTGGTCATATCATTTTTTGTATTGATATTACCTGAGACCACTTAATAGTGTATGGAATATATAAACACAGTATGACATAAAACCCTGCCGGATCCACTACGCACGTTTGGGTATCTCTGTTGTAATATTTAAAAAATACGGAAAAATAGATAAAAATATATAGCATAGGTATCGTAAGTTTTAATACACATTTTAGTATCAAGATTAACATAAAATCTAGCAAAGTTTTAAATTCTGACAACAACCCATTCTGATAACTCGGAAACGTTACACCGCACGTTGCTTGTTACGAATGAGGTTGTTAGCAGTGTAATGTGAGTTTCCCTATTTTTAATTTGTTTTATTAGGCTTTTTTTAGCATAATATCATGTTTACCGGATCTTTTAAATGGAACATGTCTTTTTGGGGTAGGCAGCAACCTGGCAATGCTGGGTTCCTAGCATTGCGAAGGTCCATGAGCGGCGGTGATCACTTACCATCAGACGGGCCGCATGATCTTCTGCCTGCTAAAGACCAATATAAAAAAAAACTAAAAAATGTTTTGTCAACTTGGATACATAACGCAACCACGACATAGAAAATTACATTTACATTCTCTAGGTCGGCAACTTGAGCTCACGAGCCACATGCTGCTTTTTGAGTGTGAAGCTGCCATTTTTTAATTCCACACGCCAAAACAACTTATTTAAAAAAATAAATACTAAAAAATCATTTTGAATCCATTAATGAGGATTAGGCACCATTTCTCAGCCACTTGCTCTTACTTTTTACCGTACCCCTGCCCCATGACGGGCGTCGTAAAAAAACTTGTGGCTCTTTAAAAACTTAGAAATGTTGTAAATTGTAATTTCTGGCTCTTGCGAATTAAAAGGTTGCCGACGCCGACTCTAGGAACGTGTTAAAAAAAACTGTAGTAATTTCAAAACTGCATCATTCGTCACAATTCTTTAGCATTTCATAAATATTAAACAACTAAGTTATGGTTAGAGAAGCTCATTAATATACTGACTGGAGTTTCTGAACATCTGCGCGGAAAGTAAGCCGACAAAGCAATTAATAATAATTTGTCATGCGGAGTTCCTCGCAAACTCCTGACATTCATGACAGTTCACGCATAATAATACAGTAAAGACGGAAATATTTGACATCTTACAAGGTGTAATTAATGATGGCGTAAAGGACTGTAAGCGAAAAGTTGCGAGTACGTTTCTAGTTTCGTGACAAATGTTTACGTCAACACGCCTTGTTTTCATTAAGGACTGAATTTTTTTAATGTGAGATTATAATAGGATTCCTAGTGTATAGAGTATCGTTTCTAAAGCAGATCATACATGTATATATCAGAGAGCCTACGTGGCGCAGTTGGTTACATGCCAGATGAAAAACGAGAGACCACGGGTTCGATCACAGCATCGAGAGAATTGTTTGTGTGAACCACAAGTATTTGTTTCCGGTCTGGGTATTGGTGAGATCGATAAGTCTCTCGTAGTTCCTGATACCCACGACATAAGACGTGATCTTAGTGTGGGATCAGGACTATGTATGTGACTGTTGGGTGTACTTATTATTGATTTTGATGTATGCCCAGACCTACCAGACCGACTGTACAATTATTATAAATAAGTGCGGAGAACGAAACCGTAAACTACTAACGCAGAAAATAATAACAAAAAGTTTCCACTGCAATTTTCAGCAACAAAATTTTGTAGCAAAATTCGTCTGAATATAAAACTAACAAACATTATTAAAACTGATAAAAACGTAGAAGTTAAGGCTCCGCGCGTGAATTTATTAAAAATGCAAAAATCTACCGCGCCAACACAAAACTCGACCAGTTTCAATGCTTTCGCAAAATCCGTTACTGTTTCAAAGTAGTTTATTTCCATTGTTTTCTGATTGTTTGCGATTCAATCATATCTCATTAATATAAAATGCTTATGAAGAGGTGCTGTAATTATGTAATAGTGCAGCTTTAATAAAACAAATTGTCAATTTTAAATTCCAAAAGTGGTAGATCCACGCTGTTATCAGTTATCACTCAGCATGAATTGGCAGGCTATTTTCGAGCGGTACCACTGCCTCACAGGACAGCGGCGTGAATCAACAGCTTTGCTGTCGCGATTCATTGGGTGGTTGAGATTGCCGGATGCCTTCCCTCTTCCCATGTTATATTCTTCCCACTACCGTCCCGATTTGATGGGCCGGTAACATCCATAAGCCAAGCGTTATGGTGGCTCATGGGCCGCAGTGATCACTTACCACGAGGTAACCTATTTGCTCATTTGTCGGACAATTGCTATAAAAAATATTATTAGACGTGTCGTTATCCTTGAGTGTAGGAATTCGTGGCTCTGACTGTATCTTGACAATCAATTTCATTTACGAGTAGTTTCATTAAATTCCAACGTGATCAAATAATCATTAATATGGTGGGCTACTGTAGCATTCAATAGTACCTAATTGGCTAGTTTTCGATTATAATCCTGAACAAATAAAATAGTTATTGTCGGTAATTGTTAAAAAATTGTATTATCAATGTCAAATAAGAACATCTAAGGCTAATGATCACTGAAACATGAAGGCAATCGAGATTTATACCTTGAGATTAATAATAAATCCATCCATCTAGCAGGGCACGGACCTTCGCTAAAGTCGAAAGTACGATTGAGAGTGTTTAAGCCACTTAGTCCACCTTAATAAATAAATACACCCAACAGTCGCGCTCATAGTCCGGACCCCACATTAAAATCAATAGTCTTGGGTCGTGGGTATGAGAAACTACGAGAGACTTTTCGGTCTCACAAACACCAAGACCCGAGATAAATATTTGTGGGCCTCACAACATTATTCTCGGTGCGGGGATCGAACCCGCAGCCTCTCGTTTCACAGCAGGGCTGTCAAATTACAGTTAATGAAGCGAAAGGTATGTATCTGCCGTAGCACGCCGCGCTGTATAGTATCTATCTCTGTCTCTGTATGTATAGCAATCAGTACTATGGGAGCGATAGCATAATTTGCCCTCTGAGACGGGAAGGCAATCCAGATTTGTCACCAAACATAGTCGCAATCAGTGTTAATTCAACACCAAGTTACTTCAACTTAGTAGTATTACGGAATGCGCCTCAATTTAGTTTAGTTGATAAACTTGTTAGTCGTAGGATATCCGTATCCCTTAAATTTTGAACATCGTGCATACATAAATTCACGCCTTTTTCCCAGAAGGGATAGGTAGAGGTGTTTCGCCTAGTCCGTTTCGTCTCACGATATGATATGGGACAAGTCTATCGCGATATCGAGCACAAATTCCTGACTCCGGCCTGATTATGAACGGCAAAATCCAATACCACTTTGCCCGACCCGGGACTCGAACCCGAGACTTAGGCATTCAATTGTACCGTAGTACAACTGTGCCACCGAGGCAATCGTACACTCTTGTAAAACCTGCGATAAATAACCACATATATCACATTTCAGAATCGTAGAGTAGTCTTTTCTGTTTAGGATATAATGGTATAATTTTGTCGACCAACGAGATATGGTAAACCGCCTGTGTAGGTACCACCACAATGTTTATTTCCTCCGCCAACCAGCATTGTAAATGCACTGTTGTGTTCCGGTTGAAGGGCAATACCGCCAGAGACACATTGAGAGTTAATATCTTATGGCTCAGGACGGCTGGTGGATATCAAGATGGATACTGGTTGTAGGTCCCTCATATGTGAGAGGCCGCCTAGGTAGGTATCACTGCAACGTTTATTTCTCTAAACAATAGTGTTAATGCACTGTTGTATTCTGGTTTGAAGGAAATTGTTGTCAGAGTAACTACATATTGAAGGTGTTTTTCCTGTATTGTATTGTAGTCTACGCTGCGCCTACCATAATGCGCAATGTAATATAATAGCATCGCTATGATTTATTGTGCTAAAGGATAAAGGACTAAGGAGGAAATATATACAGCCTTAGTATAACAATAATGGGCTCCCGTTAAAGTGTATTTGTTCGTTGTTTGTTAGAAGTAAGTATAGAATTTCCATTGTATGAATGAATGGTTTTGTAATGTTGGGCTTTTGAATATATTTGGGACCAATGTTTGGTTACGTAACTTATAGTGAATGGAAATGGAAAGTCCATGTTGGTCATTTGTTTGTCAAGGAATTATACTAGCTCAGCATGTGCCAGCAGATGTAATTTGTTTTGTTTTAATTTCGTGTGGGTAGATAAAGCTTTGCATACCTTTTTCTTTAGAAATAAAACTATTATTCACGGATTTTACCGCGGATTTGGTTTATTTTTAAATTTTTTAACTTCCCGACGTTCGATTACTTTAAAGCATCAACCAAACCATTACCTATACTTTTTTTTTTCAATGAAAATTCTAATATTCTCATTTATATTTTGTCATTAAAAGGACGCCTAGGGCGCCTCAACATAATCTGAGATATGTGTGATTGATCTGAAATTGCGTTATACAGAAATACGAATGAGACATGAATTGGAGGCCTTTTAACATTCAAACTAACTGAACAGATGCCTTAAGCAAAGTATATTATCAGGTTCTATACAACGGAAATATCAATCCGAATTAAATAGTAAATAAATACAGTCAACAGTCACGTACATAGTCCTAACCCCACACTCAGATCAACTCTTGTGTCGTGGGTATCAGAAACTATGAGAGAATTTTCAGTCTCATAAACATCCAGAACTGACACAAATGCTTGTGGACCACACAAATATTTGTCTTGGCGCGGAGATCGTACCTGAGGCCTCCCATATCACAGCCGGCGTCTAAACAACTGCGCCACGAAGGCTGTCAATTAATCAAACGGCTCTTAATAAAATTGACTACAGATAATCGCTGCCATTTTAAATCACACATAAACTATATTCAATATTGAATTACCCAATAAAATAAATGTTAACATCTTTATACTCGTAATAAGCCGTGCCATTCTCGACGACAATTAATAAAAGCCGTTTATTTTTCTTGTAAATGTGAGAATATTGCCAGCTCACTTGGCAAACTTGGCATTTGGCAAGCGTGTGAAAAACATGCCACATTGAACGTAATATCCCTTTATTATTTTATTTGTGGAACATTAGCAAGGCAAATCTACAAATGTTTTCCGAGAAGTTATAGTCACAGCTTACTGGAAACTATCAAAGAATACCCCAATAGTCATAAAATCCTGACGCCAGATTAAGATATTAAAGCCTAACTGCACAAACTAATTGTGCCCATTACTTTACAAAGTAAAATTCATGGACAAAGTTAGTTTGTACAACTGAGCCTTCGTCTTGAAATAAAACTATTTTCTACGGATTTGATCGCGAATTAAGTTTAATTTTTAGATTTTTTAACCTGGCGTTTTGATAACTTTGCAGCTTTCATGGTCACGGGTCGGGGCGGTCCATATAAAATAGTTTTATTTCAATGCCTAACAACACACGTCCTCTATCGTGGTCATTTGAAACTACGAGAGACTTCTGGGTCTCACAACGCAAGGACCGCACAAATATTTATTAAATTCCGTATTGTAACTGCTTATTATAGAATTGACGGCTCCATAATGCGTTTGATACTCAGACACAGCGTATATTCATGTTTGTATCATTGTTCCAAGGTTCAAAGGGATTTGTAAATGTCTGCGCGTCTTCTTCCAATCAGTAAATGGTGTGTTATGGTATGCTAAGGGTCTGTTAGCACATACGTATTATCAGATTATCTGTAAACTTTTATTAGTTTATTTTTAATGGAATGCCGTTCGCCTGATGGTAAGCGATATGATTGCTCGTGAACAGTGGCAAAATCAAACAATACCTTGAATTACAAATCAATGCTTGTTTTTCCACTGCGTTTACCATCCTGAGACATATCATGTTAAGTCTCAATATGACCAGTGGTTACTCTGGCTACAATGTCCTTCGTTCCGCAACACAACATTGTATTTACACTGTTGTTTGGCGGTAGAAATAGACATTGCGGTGGTACCAGTAAGATTATAGGCTGTTATATGTTACTAAAATACTTCATGCGGCTAAGAAGATAGCTCAGCGACTTAGAAAAGCGAGTTGAGCAACTAATAACGATCTAGTTGAATAGAATTTGATCGAAGTACCCGGTGGCGAAGTTAGATCGAGGGATTCACTCGATATCCGGAACTTTCGGGATTGTTCCGATTCAACCAATGTAATACTTTACGTAGAAACCAGTATAAATACGAGAATTGATACTAGCCGTCCAACTAGGCTTCGTACCAGTGAAAGTAGTCGTGTTTCAATTTACTTGACAGATTTGGGAATATAATTTTAATTTTGGCATTCAACTAAACGCATTAATAAATTGTAATCTGTATGTTAGTCTTTTGTATTCGTAAAGTAATTTTTATCAACATCAATGCAGTAATTTTTACGTGTAAGACTAACAAAAATCCATAAATCTTCATAAACTTTCATAATTACAATTCGTCACTTTATCTCTGTTTTAAAACATAACTGGAACGGAATGTTGTACTCGTGATTGATTTATATTTTTATTGCCTGCATAGGCAGACCATCTATCAGCTCACCTGATATTAACTGGTCACAGCTAAGGATTCACATTGGAAATTTTAGAAGCACAGTCTATCCTGTGTGTCTTTTCTGCCATAGGAAATTCACTCCTGAACATAGGCCTCCCTCATGAATCTCCATATTGTCATCTGCCTACCAAGAGGTAAATTCCATCCTAGTCAACAGAAGGAGGGGTCATAGCAAGTAGAGACAATCAAGACAAAAGCACCATCAAACCCATCAGTAAAAAAACAATACTTAATACTCTTGAATATACTTATACTCGAATATACTCTTAATAAACTTGAATACTCGTCTAAATCTCACACTAAGAAACTTCACAGCCAGTTTATTTTATTTATAAAACTCTGCTGGGATTTGTACCTTTTTTTGGCTTACGCTAAGTATTTGATTATTTCACTCGGTCCCTAAAGACGGCAATCCTGGCAAAAGAAAATTGTTGACTTACATAACAGAGATTTTTCTCTTGAAAGGTTATTTTTTAGTCAGCGAATAGTAGTTTTTCATCGCAAAAAAACGCAAAATTCCTCAGGGAAAGTAGTCACTGCCCGTAAACAACTATTATATTTGAAGTCGATAGACGTGAAGCTGATTTTTTAAACTTATTAAGAAAGGAACGTGATATAGAAAAGAGGGTAACATAAAAAACATAAATTCAAGCGCTGATTCTCGACGGCTCCAGTGGCATAGTTGTACTACGGTACGATTATAAAGCTGAGGTCTCGGGTTCGAATCCCCGGTGGGCAAAGGGGTATTGGATTTTTCTATTCATTATCAGGCCGGAGTTAGGAATTTGTACAATATGGCAATACACTCGCGCCCTATCACATCGTGGGACGAACCATACGATACAAAATGTGAGTGTCCTGGCACCTATGCATAACTTTTCTGAGATAAAAAGGCGTGAGTTTATATTTACGCTTAGTCTCGAAGGGGTACGTAAAAGTTCAACAATGTGCCGCATTAAAGGAGCAGTAACACCTGAAGTCTTGTAAAAGTATGTTTCATTAACGTTTGTTGGGTTGTTATTTATTTTTCTTGATGCGACAGCGATAGTATTGTTTATTCTGTTGTCTAGTTCATTTACCACGAAGATGCCGGATTATTTTTTATAGATTTAAAAGTTGGAAGCCATGTTCTACCCATAAATAAAAAAATACACCCAACATATACTCCTGACCCTACATTAAAATCAGTTAAGTTTTATATCGTGGGTATCAGACACTACGAGAGAATTTTCGGTCTAATAAATCACGATTGTAATCTAGTGTTGAACTAAATCACATTCTAAATGCGAAACAATTTACAGTGCAAGCATTCAGAATGTAGCCTAAAGAGTGAATTAACTACATCGGCTTTGCGGCCGCCGAGTTATTTCCCGCGGGTACTGCACCATTAACTGTTGTAATGTAACAATCTGAATAACGTGATTATATTTCATTTGAACGTTTGCATAAGGATTATCGTTTGGTATTGTAGTTATATAGTGCCTCGGGAGTTAGACTACGGTACGGTTACGAAGCTTAGATTTCGAGTTCGAATCCCGGGCGGGCAAAGTGATATTGGATTTTTCTATTTATTATCAGCCCGGAGTCAGAAATGTGTACCGATATGGCGATAGGCTTTTAACATCGTGAGACGGAACATACAAGGGGATATGTGAATTCTTGGTAGCACGTCTGCTTACCCCTTCTGAGCAAAAGGCGTGATTTTATATACATATATGTATGTATGTAATAGTTATACAATAATTAGCTGCCTCTACGACTCGATTAGTTGTAAATCTGTTCAAAGTCTTTTATAGTTTCAGATAATCACGAACCCAGACTTTGTATCTTACTGTGGGATTAGGACTATGTGTATCACTGTTGGACATTTATTTACTGTTTTATAATAATTAACCTTCTATATGGAACATGTAATATACGGCCTAACCCCTGTCAATCGTAGTGCAAGCCCGTGCCCTGCAGTCGGACGTTCATATATGCGCTGATATAAATACAGAACTTATAGTAGTAGGTAAATAACTCTACTCTCAACAAAAATAATACGAAACTTCTGATAAATTCTGTTCTTAAAAATATTTTCAATATTATTTCACAGCAGGCACTATGAAGGCATTACTCGGTCTAAATGAGTTTCATTCTTTGACAAAATGGCTTCTAGGTTATGCAGTGGCCTTAAATGTTTTCAACGAAAAAATAACGGTAACTTCTGAAAAATGAGCGTTGTTATTTTTTCTGTATTAGCTTTGAGAGAAATGAAGGCCAAAATTGCTATGTTTCTAACAGAAGGGTTAGAAAAAATTAAGTGGCTGTTAAAGATTTGGAAATTGGAAAAAGCTTAGAAAATATTCTGCAACAAAAAAGATTAATAAATGACCTTAAAAGGTAACTTTAAAATGCCAGAGTAGCGCGTTCGCGCGTTTAGGTCTTTGGAGATAAAAAAGGAGGACACAGGATAGTTGTGAATACCTAGGGATGCTTAAAAGTGGATCAAGGTGCCTAAGGATGTGGCGGGTCATAGCTGATCAAACTAAAAATTATGTAACACCATTTATACCTATGTCCACAATTAAATAATTTTGAATTTGAATTTGATGTAATAGGAAGCCAAGGAATGTTACTAATTATTATGCAGATGACAAACACTAGGATTAAATATTCTATCTACCCTTTAGTTCGCAAGCTAGTGAAAAAATTATAGGTCAGCATTTAGTGACAATAGCCGTCCTAGTTAAAGACTCTGTAACATGCTCTCACGTCTGTGCAAGCCTCGGTTGGTCGAGGATTTCCGAAGAATGCCGAAACCTCACGAAACGAAGACGTCTCGCAAATGCTGTCCATGCGTCCCGAAATATGCCGAATCATGGCGAAGTTTGCCACAACATACCGTAGCTTCTCGCGACGCGCCTTAGACATTTGGTAATGGCATCAATGGAATGTAACTACTATTACTGTTAAAATAAGGTTCCAAATCATTTGTGTTTGTGAAAGTTGCTTTGACATTCAGTCTTGTGTTAAGTAAGCACCGAACGTCAGACTCCAGTACATTAGGAGTGATTACTGCGAGCCTAATGATGCAGATTAAAGACAGATGGGTGTTATAAAGATTGATCGGACGCCTACATCTTAAGGCGACGAAGATGACAACGGGATCATATTTATAATATTTATAAATGCATAACAACATTTATGTAAATGTAAGATTTACATTTAAAGTACGTGCGAATCTGATGCGACTGCTAACATTTTTTTACGGTGGTCATGAGTTCAAATCCCTGTGAACACCTTTGACTTTTCGGAGTCATGTGAGTATTTATAGACAATCGTAGTACGTGACATCGTGAAAAACCTATAGCGATTTATATACATATTAATATGGTATGTAAAGTCCGCCAACTCGTAATAGGCCAGTGTGGTCTAAATGGCCCAACCCCCTCAATTGTACTCTCAATTGTAGAGGTGCCCCAAGTCCGACATATTGTGTGGGCTGATACAAATACAAAAAAAATCTATAATATACCTTCGTAAATAGAATGGCTTGTTTGATAAAATGCTGTAACGTTAGATATTGTTAATTTTTTAATTGATTCAGGCAGAATTGAAGTTCTATTTCTATAGCATTATTTCATTTACCAGATTCCGCGGCACAGTGGTTTCTCAAACGGACTTTTAAATGAGACGTTTCAATTAATTCGTCGGCAAAAAGATCACGGTACTGAAAAAAAAATCTTTTTGATCGGGAGTAGGGTAGGTATCCTAAAGAGTTTTTTCTATTAACAGAAAAGTAAGATGAGTAGGTGGCTCGCCAGATCATATACGTCAGTGCTACCTAATGAAGGCAGAAAAGAAACACCACTCAAGATTCATATTTTAATACTGTAATGCACTGCGCTGCGCTTGCCAGCCTGAAACAACAACAACAGCCTTGTTTGGTTTTGCTACTGTTTATGAGCGGTCGTATCGCTTACCATCAGGCGAACGGCATGCTCGTCTCGCCATTCATAGCAATAAAAAAAAAAAAAAAAAAACATTACGTCGTAGGTTTTTTAATACCCAATAATCAATGTCCTTTAAATTAAAACGCACAGTGTTTATACTGCTTAACGGTAGATATAAATTAAGCAATGGTTTCTGCCAGTTATTATTCTATTACTCTGAACTTTAAAATAATCTGAATAAGATATTCAGGTTCTTAAATTAAACGGACGTTCCGGCGACAATTGAATTTACAAATGTTTCGGAAATTAATTCCTAACGGGAACTCATTCACGATTCAGAACAGATCTTTGTCGACTCTCCAAAATGGAGTAGCGGTATTTAATTCGGCAAGTTTGGATGTTGTCATAAACTTTTCTGAGATGTTTTGCGATGAAGTACAAATAAATGTACACAAAATCTGTATAAGTCTGGTGGAATTACAGTGCTGGCGAAAATCAGCTTGGGGCCCGTAAGAGATTTTATCATGCCGTCCCATTATTTATACAATAATTTCAGAATACGAGCAAACAGGGCAACTGATGGTAATTGATCACTAACGCCCATGAACATCTACAAGGCTCGGATCATAGATGTGTTTTAGGAAATTGTCACAACCTCACACCCAAAACTGTAACTCCTGTAAGCCAGGATCCACAGAGGCACGCACATTGAAGTTCGGCGAGTCTCCGGGAATGTCTAACTTGTCTTTAAGCGTAACGAAATCAATCAGAGAGTTAAATTAATAGGAGGAGTTGGAAATCATCATAATTATATGTGTTGCCGGACCATCAAGTAGGGAAGGTAGTTCATGGGAAGAGAAAAGGGGTATTGGCCATCCGGCTGTTTCACTCACCGGACGAAACATACACATGCACGACATATTTATGATTTAAATATTATTTATTAAGTGTTGTACAATGGAATATAATATTGCATAGTTTTCGATAAAAGATGAATCGTATTATGGGTTCAACCTGTGAAATCCGGCGTTGAGTAGACATAATGGTGTTGATCAGTAAAAGATAACAATATTCCACCGGAAGATTGTTTTTTATTGCAATGAATGGCGGGACGAGCATGCCACTCGTCTGATGGTTGCTATGATGCGCAGCGCATCATTCGCTATACGACCGCTCATAAACAGTAGCAAAACCAAACACCATGAATTACAAAGCAATGGTTGGCATTCCACTGCGCTCGCTATCTTAGGACAAAAGATGTTCATTTTCAGTAGTTACTCTAGCTACAATTTCCAACAGGAACGCAATTTCGCCACACTTACCACATTCATACTTGCTTTGTTAGGAAAAAAATAATAAGTGTTGAGTCTTCAGTTATGTTACCAGTAGCAAAAACTGACCTCGACTCTAATGTGGTTTAACTATTGAGGTTGCCGACAAAAAAGACGGCTTTATGTGCTCGACGAGGCGGAAAAGTTCACGAGATTTACAAAAATGTTTTCAACCTACTGAGCCGCGAATTTTCAACTTTAACTAGGAGATGTTTTAATTACAAAGGAATGTCTTATGTTTGTTAAACCGTAGAAAAGCAATTTAAATGAGCCAAAGAGGCTGCAAGCTATGATTTCGTTCATTTCGAATTATGAAGCCACAAGTCGGCAAGGATGGAATTTCATTACGGCAACCCCAATACAAGTATCGGGTTTAGTTATTGCTTTCGCGTCTCCTTTGATTTTATTTGAATTATTCAATTTGGTTTCTCTAAAATTAGAACTAATAGTGGAATTATTCCTTCTTCATAAAATGTAGTACGATTTCAAAACTAAAGTTGGTTTAATGTTGTTTATTGGTTGTATGGAAGAGAACGCTAATAGCGATAAGACCGCCATTTGTTCCACTCTCAAATGAATTGTAATTTTAAAGTACTCGTATTATATTTTGTATTATGTTGTCTACAATTAAGTATCCTATCTATCTATCATAATAATAATATTTGATTCGTTAAATTAGAGTTAAATAGTTTTAGGCAACATTTGTATTGTATAGTGCTTGCTGTGGTGCTATTTAATTCTGCCTTTGTAAAGTAAGATTTCGACTACGATTGACCAATTCACAAAGTCTGTTATAAGTTTTGTATTTCAGCATACAATGTATATGTATGTGTAATTTTTTGAGCCACAATTTCGTAATTATACTACGGTATGATTATAATACTAAGAAGTCGGGTTCGAATATGGGTTCGGGAAATGTGACATTGTATTTTTCTATACATTATCAGCCCGGAGTCAAGAATTTTTGTCCTATTACATCGTTAGACGGAAAATACAAGGCGAAATGTGGATGTCCTGGTTATACCACATTTTGGTAATATATAATTTACAGATTAAAAACTTGGTTTTCACAACAAATTAAATAACTTAGCAACCATGGATGAAGTCGGGTCCTAATTAAATATACGAGTAACTACTAGACATATTGAGACCATACATTTTATGTCTCAGGTTGGCGAGCACAGTGGAATGCCAAACATTGCTTTGTAATTTAAGGTGTTGTTTGATTTTGCCACCGTTCATGAGTGGTCGTATCGCTTACCATCAGGTGAACGGCATGCTCGTCTCGCCATTCATTGCAATTAAAAAAACGTATTTTGAATTGGTTCTTTATTTCCTTTTGGTATATTATTATTATACAATATTTTTAAAATGGATTGAGTTCTCCACGTCTATCCAACAAATAGAGCAATGACATTTTTTTGTTTATGTCCAGTAAACGGGCAAACAGGTCACCTGATGGTAAGTGATCACTGCCGCTTATGAATAACCATAATAACATCATTGACGGGAAGGGAAAGGGAAGGGGTATGGGCGTCAGGAAAACAAATGACATAACTAGTGTAATGTGAGCGAAGTTCGCACAAACGGTAGTGTCCAGTAAAACCTTATGCTGTTACGCAAGAGGCTATTGAGTTTAGAGTCATCCGACCTCCTCTTATACGCCCACATCTGTCTTTTTCGAGGACTTGATCGACATCACTGGATTATACATTGATTATATATTGTGTTATGTACAAAGTTGTTTAATAGAATGATGTTGGAGAAATGTGACCTCTGTTGTGGTTATTTTAATAACACCGAAGAAAAATTGTTTGTGTTTTAATTGTGATATAATATTTTTATTTCTAGCCTTCGTTACTATATTTCGATTTTACACTCGTGTGTGAACATCTTTTTATCTTTAATCGTTAACTAGAAAGAATTATAATATTTTCTAATTATTGTTACAACAGATTATACCTTGTATTCTGTACAATATAATATAATGTGTCTTTTGTAAGATTTTATATAAATAAGTAGTTAAATGCGTAATTTAAAACTAAGAACATCAACATCAGTAAACAGTGCAAATTTCGTCATAGTTTTGCCGTAAAGTCACAATTAAAAATATATTTCCCGATTGTAATAAATGGATAAGCAAAATAAAAACGATATAAGTATTATAGTCGAGAATCAAATCTTTTCTACCGCCGGATAATAAAAGCGATTGCAATTCTGCGATCACAGAGCATCTTTATTAACTAATATAAATCTTTATTAACTAATAGCTGCTATCTAGTTTTATACCTAGGTTTTTTTTTCGGGTGATGTTTGTGAGTATAGTTTGTGAGACTGGAAAATCTCTCGTAGTTTCTGATACCCGTGGCACAACAATCGATCTTAGTGTAGGGTCAGAACTATGTATGTGACTGTTGGGTGTTTTCATTAGTCATTCATATATTCGTATTATATATTTGTTGTGTAAAAAACATAATTATACCGTCTATTTTCACTGCTGAAATGCCTTCACCGTCACTCGTATTGACTTATAAACCATTGTTCCAGATCTAACCCAAAGCCAGCTGCTATGTCGTGGTGTGTCGTCACATAAAGTGTGTGGACTACGAGCCCATGCTCCTCGGATCTCCTTCACCACTAAGGATGAGACGGAGACGCACGAGCTTCGTCGCAAGTCGGCCAGCAGTCGGCTGGGCTGCTCGCCGCGAACCAGCATCGCGTGCGAAGAACGGAGCGATGGAATTGCTATCAAGTAAGTCATTATTTATTTGTCATAATATTTTGTTTCGGTTGTAATATACATGATAAGTTATTATGTAACAGTTGTACGTAGTTGAGACAGTTACGAAATACACCATTTAATCGACTTCAAAAAAGGAGAGTTTTTGATATGTTAGTGTATATCAGCCTCTATACGTGTGTCAAATTTCATTGTACATATGCATATGGGCATACTAAGGTATAATAGATTTTTAAAAAGATTACTTTTATTTTCCTGTTTTAATTAGGTATGTATTTTTATTGTGATTATATGTCATTCGTTAAAAAACGAATTTGAAGAGCGATTTTTTTTCTGTATTATGGCTATAAAAAGAAGTAATGAAATAACCTCTATTTAAACTATTAATCATGATGCGACTAAATCACTACATAGTATAAAACAAAGTCGCTTTCTCTGTCCCTATGTCCCTTTGTATGCTTAAATCTTTAAAACTACGCAACGGATTTATGCGGTTTTTTTATAGATAGAGTGATTTAAGAGGAATGTTAATATTTATAATTCGTACATATTATTGTACAGAAATCTATTTGTACCCGGGCGAAGCTGGACCGGGCCGTTAGTATTAAATAATTAAACCCACAAGAAATGCGACGCCGCGCTGGCTCTAACGTTGGCGTTAAAAAGAATTTTACACCTCCTGTATTGTAGACGCTCTCCAAGAATTATATAAAGACATCCTACGACCAACATTCTCAATTAATTTAATTAAATTCCTCATGCGTTTTCTCTTCCTAATCCGTTTTATTAAATTCTTATCAGCCCTAAAAACCTAACTTAGCGAAGGCTTTACACTAAAGCTAAAACTTTAAACATAAGTGAATTTTGTAGAAGGCTGCTTTGCGGAAGCAATCTTTTTTATTAGTCAAGTTTCTAAAACACAAGTTCATTCGGCAAAGTTAGATTTGAATATTTCTACATGCAAGTAAGTGGTACCTTGAGACCTAATTTGGTTATCAAATATAATACAGGTTAATCATAGTTTAAGGCAAATTCAGCCTAACTTTATAAGCAAGTTTTCGTGTAGGTAATATTCAGGCTTGATATTATTTTTTTTGTAATAAAACCAAAGAAATTGTCTAAACGCGCTTATGTCTAAAAATAACAAAATCCGAAACACAATAGTGCATTTAAACTGCTGTTTGGCGGGAGAAATAGACATTGCGGTGGAACCCACCCAGGTGGCCTCTGACATATGAGAGACCTACCACCAGTTCCTTACAATATACGAGACCTATAATGGAAACTTGTTTTCCTACTTTATAGTTCAAAATATTATCTATACATATAAATAAAATTGAAGTGTATGTTTGTAAAGTGAAAATAAAAAAAAATGTCCAACTACATATCGTTATATACACGATAGCTATAACGAAAATGAACTTAGATTTTTTTTTGTCTGTCTGTTTGTTCCGGCTAATCTCTGAAACGGCTGGACCGATTTTGACGGGACTTTTATTGTTAGGTAGCTGATATAATAAGGAGTAACCTAGGCTACATTTATTTTAGAAAAATAAAGTAATGTTGCAATGCCCAAGTACTGTCCAGTACCGCGCGCAGCTCACGCGCATGCCACCACTGGGCCGTCACGTCGGGCGCCTCCCACCACTTCTCCCACCAACGAATCAATATCACAATCTTAAAATAAATGATAATTAAAATAAAAATGCAAAAACCAAAAAAAAACTACTAAATAAACTAATTAACTTTTTTGTTTTATTCCACGTAGACGTAGTCGCGGGTACAGCTAGTTTAAAGTATAATAGAAAGTAAACTGGAAAAGCGAAGGTTTTAAAATCATTATATTATTATGTCGTAAGGAGTGCGGTTTTATAAGATGCTAATAAATGCCGGCTTCAAGGCGCCTTTTCATAGCGTCGAGTAGGTAAGCTCCTTTAGTTTGGACGAGAAGAAGCTATTAAATTAATTTTCTTCAATTTCATCGCGTTTTCCAATGTATAAATTTGCCGGCACTCAGGTCACTGCTTTGTGAATGTGTTATTTTTTTTTACTGTTTTACCAGCTGAATTTAAAGAAGATTTTGCATTTTTCAATACGTTTGCATCAGACTGATGTCAGCCAGGGTATACTGGAAATATTGAGATGTAGCATCTTAAGTTTCAAAATGGCGAGCGAAGTGAAATGCCAAACATTGCTTTGTGATTCATAGTGTTGTTCGGTTTGGCTACAGTCCGTGAGCGGTTGTATCGTTTACCATCAGACGAATGGCATACTCGTCTTGCCATTTATAGTAAAAAAAACAACAAGGATTTTTCATTTCATTTATTTCTCAATTTCAAGTATCATTCCATCTCTCGGGGGTAAATTGAGGTATCGAGACAAATTCTTGTTTTATATAATTAGCAAAAGTTGTAAACCTTCACAAACCTAATAGCTGGTATAAAATATAACAAACCGCGTTTTACTAATATGGTAGAACACACATAGATTTGTTTAAACATTTTTTTTTTATTGCTATGAATTGCGAGACGAGCATGCCGTTCGCCTGATGGTAAGCCATACGACCGCTCATGAACAGTAGCAAAATCAAACAATACCTTGAATTACAAAACAATGCTTGGCATTCCACTGCGCTCGCCATCCTGAGACATAAGATGTTAAGTCTCAATATGTCCAGTAGTTACTCTGGCTACAATGCCCTTCAACCCGAAACACAACAGTGCGTTTACACTGCTGTTTGACAAGAGAAATAGACACTGCACAATACACATAATAGGCAGAGGCTTATTTTACAGGCATATTTATATAAAATGTATCATAAATATTTCTTGAGTAAACTGGCATACATAAGAGTTATTTTCAAGAATTTCAAAAGTATTGTAGATACGTGAATGCTGCCAATTAGTATTTAGTTAGCATGCGCTAATTTAATTCCCTTTCAATGTTAAAGTAGACCCGTGCTTTATAATGAGACGTATAAGACCTGATATTTTAACTTTATATTACCCAACTTTCGATATAAAATGCTTGATATAGATACGTATACTCAATAACCAATCTCTCGAAAATCCCCAAAAACAGTGATCCGCAACTTTCTGCAATATGTGAGTAAAACATGTGCGCGTCAGTTAGTTGCCGGATAATCCGGCTTTGTAAGCAAGTCTCGCCCGCTTTATTAGACAAAAAAGGAGAGAATTATGGGTCGAACCGTTGTGTGAAAGAGATAAAAAATATCGAGAAGTCTATAAATTGCTCGGCTGAGGGCACTTCTGATGTTGAGTGTACTGCAGTTCGAGTCATCGAGCAATCGACATGAACCCTGTCTTTTATTTTCCTTTGTCCAAGGCCTACGTCATTATGGCCATAAATTTTAGCTACGAATTGCGAAGTAAGAATTTTGTAGCGTGTATCACTTACATTTAATCTTTTTTTTTGTGATCATTGTAAATGATTCACCAACTGATGATACAATAATTAGCTTAAGTATATTGTTCACCTAGTTGTAAGTAAACCCGTCTACATTAAACATCTAAAAAGAAAAAAAAAACGAAAAAGAATTTCATTAAAATTGTATGCTTAGGTAGGGAAAAAATAATTACTTTCAATTGCGTGAGCTGTCAGCGGTCTAATTATTGGATAAATAATGAGCTTTGAGTTACTAAAGATCTTTAGGTCGTTGAAATCAGTGTATTTTTTATAACTCCTACTTTTCAGATAAGATTCATGTCATCACAATTTTCCTCAATGATCTAACAACACGGAACTATTCGTAAAGTATAAAAAAAATCATTTACTTTCTGCCGACCCTGTTGGAGATACAGACGTGACTGAAATACTATTCGGCGATATTTACAAACTTGAATCAGGTAGTGTTCTGTGCACGAAAGGTCTTGCACAGGAAGCGACAGTTCAGAAGTCGCGGCATTTTGTCAAAGGTCGAGTTGGTAGACTTAAGTGACCTTTAAATGTTTTGATAATGGTAAATTTGGCCTGTAGACTGTGATATAATTTATAGTGGATATGTAAAGAGAAACTACTAAGTGTAGTTTTGTCTCCCATTTGTGAATCTGTATACTGCTTAATTCAGAATAGCAAAACATTTATAGGAGATGCAGTGATCTCTTTTTTTGTTCCAAATGCAAATATTGCTGACTCAAGTTTCTTTTGCAATATGCCTAATTAAAACTATATCATTTATTAATACATTTTTTTTGTTAACTCTTTCATTTTACGTCATCAAGTCAAATTGCAATATATCTAATTTATGACTACATATTTAAATTTATTAAACCGTATCCTCATCTCCCTACTCTTTTAAAAAATAAATAAAATACCGAAACAATGTACCAAAAAGAACAAATCAAAATTAACTGAACATTTTCCCTCTCAAATATTTTAAATTAACTGTTATCCAAGACATTTGATTCCAATTTTCCTTACTCATGCGGAAGTTGTTTAGGGAAAAAGTTTTAAAAACCCCTTAGCGATTATTTTTATGGGAATGCTGAAGAACAATGAAAATTTTACATCTTTAATTTACCTCTGATGAATTTAACCTCCATTGTGGTAAAACACGGTATGACATAATGTATTCTTTTTTTTTATTGCAACGAATATCGAGACGAGCTTGGCGTTCGCCTGATGGTTAGCGATACGACCGCTCATGAACAATAGCAAAACCAAACAACAACTTGGATTACAAAGCAATGCTTGGTATTCCACTGCGCTCACCATCCTGAGACATAAGATGTTAAGTCTCAATATGTCCAGTAGTTACTCAGGCTACAATGCCCTTCAACCCGAAACACAACAGTGCGTTTACACTGCTGTTTGACGGGAGAAATAGACACTGCGGTGGTACCCACCCAGATGGCCTCTTACATAATATGAGAGACCTACCACCAGTAAATATTAGTTAGTATTCTTTTTGTGATACATTTTTTGTTTCTAGCCTCAGTCTCCATTACTTCGAATACACTCGTGTGACTGACACGAACTAAACATATTTTTATTTAAAAAGCAATTAATTATAATAACAACAATTTCATTTATTATCTTGTACCTGTCATTGCCAATTAACCACTCCAGACTATAAATGTATAGATAACATTTAGATTAGGTTCCCGCTTGCGTTTCTAATTAATCTTAGATACAAACGTCTGTAACAGTGTTATGTCACGTCTCAATTAATTACAGACCAAATGATAGGTCATGAATTCAGCTGTATGGTGGATCTACGTGCTAGGCCTGTCATGACTCATGTGCGAAAGGCCACGTCAGGTATCGTCGCTTTGTTTGATTCTGTGACAGCATAGTGTATTTAGTATATTTGCGTTATTTATTTAAATTGGTACACTAGCAATATCGCACATAAGACTATATAACTACATACTCATATACTCACACCTTTTTCCCAGAAGGGGTAGGCAGAGGTGCAACCAGGATACCCACATTACGCCTTGTATTTTTTTTTTTACTTTATTGGTTTATCAGCAGTTGTTACAATATTACATGATCACTGTACGTTATTCCACTTTTATATGTAACATATATCTCTAATTGTACAACTATTTAAGATAAACACGACATGCATTAGGTGTAGTCAAGTTAACAATTAAAAAAAACTATATTAAGAATGGGTAGATACAAAAAAAAAAGAAAAAGTGAACATTCTAAATTAGTAATAAAAAAAACAAAAAAGGTAGGGCACAAATAATAATAGGATTATGATCATAATATTATGTTGTTAACACTGAATGGCTTATACATAAACAAATCAGTACTAATAATATGAAAGGTTTCTTAGTCGCAATATGATTTTCCAAATCGTATGCTCATTAGTGAAAAATATATCTAAGTTATTACTGCAATTGTTATACAGTAGTATATTTTCCGTCCCACGATGTAATAGTATCGCGATATCGGGCGAGCCTATCGCCATATCGGGCACAATTCCTAACTCCGAACTGATAATGAATAGAAAAATTCAATATCACTTTGCTCGACTCGGTATTCGAACCCGAGACCACAACTTTGCAATCATACCGTAGTACAACTATGCTACCGAGACATACATAAGATTATATTATCGTATAAATTTTGAGATACATTTTTATATTTAAGTGTATATGCCTATTATTGTGTTATATTTGAAGGACAGTATAGCCAGACAGTTTACGGTTCTCAAGGGATGTACACCTAATGTCTCGAGGTGAGGAGCGTAGTAAAATACAATGCTCTGCAAACATACTAATGAGTTGTAAGTGTTCATCTTTTTATTTGTAGAAAATTGTATAAGAAAGTATAAGTAATACTGTTATATTATGTTACCACGTATCAATTCGGGACGTGCGAAGACATGCGAATATTCGAATAATGCGACAGAGGATCTTTTGAATCTTGATTTTTGCAGATTATTGATAATGAAAGCATTTCAAATAAATTTCAGAATAATTTATTGCAGAATGAATGTACAAATAGATGTTTTTAATTTGTTTTTATAAATAGGCACTAAGTTATGATTTTTTTGCAAGTCCGTATTATTATTTGTTAAGTTGTATTAACTTTGAGACGTTAATTGTTTTTTTCAAAACAAAAAATCTTGCATTGATTTGGAAAAAAACCTTTACAACACGTGTCAATGTTCACACCGGAAAGAAATATACAGTGAATCAGATATTCCCAAATCGTTTTATTCAGGGCGTGTAGTTGAATAAGTAATAGAGTTGCATTACCGCTGCCGGTGAGACGGAAACCACGCTACATCTGCTAAAACCTATACTATGAATAATATATGAAGGATATTTGCTTACCTTAATGCCTATGGGACTTCTTAGAAGCTCACACATGTCACTGTGACTATTCTAAGAAAGGATTGACAACACGATTTAACACACTAACTACTTTATTTTTCGATAGTTTTGAAACTTATTTTAGATAAAGATATTTTGTCTTTTTCGCTCAAATTAGATAAATCATTCGTCCGAAAGAGACAAAACATTTGAACTGTGTGAATAAGGCCGCGAGTCTCTAGTAATGCCTAAATTTCTGGTCTCTTAGTTGAACAATGCACAGCACTGAACACTGTAATATGCGCTGTAGAGTACAGGGCACGGTTTTATACGAAAAGCACCAAGGATCGTCTTTTGTTTTGTTGCAGAATGAGACACTAGTGAGAGAAATTTATAACGCTACATTGATCGTTCCAGTCATAGGGCCATAAGTTTACTTGTATTTAAGCAGGACGATACAAAGTAAAATGAAAAAGAATTGAAAGTGTCTTGTGGTATTATGAGACTGAAAACAGAATTGGCTGAGGAAAATGAGATCAATTTTGTAAAGGTCAAAATAAATAAAATCACTGCAGCAAATATAGGTTAAAATACTGGTTTTACCAGTATTAGAAAATGTGACGGATTTTGCGGTCTCACAGCGACCACAACCTAAATTAATAAATATTTGTTGATGACAAACATTTATTTACAAACAATGATGTTACAATGTAATGAAAACTATAACGGCTATATTCATAGACCATTTTGAAATATATTCCTGCCAACTGATGCGGTACAAATATATTGAGTTTAGAGTTTAAGCTTTGTATATTAGGTTTTGGATCAGGTGGACATAATTGTACCGACGAGTAAAACATAGATATCACTCTGTTTAGATTGATATACACTTATCTTTAGAAGCAATGCAATCCCATTGTCATGACAGTTATACTCACTGAAGTTGCGAAGTAATCGAAACGTCGCGTAGGGAAGTTTAAAATGTAATTATTCGCGATAAAATCCGCAAAAAATAGTTTTATTTCAACTTCAACTTGAATAAATGAAGAAGCCTAATATTTGTCTCAACCTCGTCAAAACTGACAGAATAGTTGTAAACTAACTTGATCCTCGTCACCTTTGAGTTCAAAGTTGACTCGCTTCTAACACTTTACGCGGAGAACTTTGTTTCACACTTTAACAACAATTTTGAGGTATATTTAATTTAATAATGTACTTTTAGAATACTGTGAAGTATGATGGTAAGTGAGTAATTGTACATTATGGTTACTCCATATGTACCATCAAAGAGCAAGAGATAAAATCCTGCCAGTTTGATTGCAATTTTGTGTAGCCAGAGTAATTGGATCAATATGTCCAGTTCCCTTAACATCTTATGTCTCAAGATGGCGAGCGTATGGAATTTCAAGCATTGCTTTATTTCATATTGTCGTTTTGTTTTGCTACTGTCCACGAGTAGTCGTATCATTTACCATCAGGTGAACGGCATGATCGTCTACCCATTCGTTACAATAAAAAAAAAAAACACTAGTTGACTTCCAAACGCTTACCACTTCCATGGTCCAATAATTTAAAGGTTTTTAAACTTTATATTTAACTTAATAATTTAATCCGCCAACCCGCACTAGGCCAGCGTGGTGGACTATATGGCCTAACCACTCACAATCGTACTCTCGATTGTAGAGTAGGCCCGTGCCCTGCAGTGGGACGTATATGGGCTGATATAGATATAGAAACATAATATTTAATACTGACATTTAACATTGGTATCCCATATGAATAATTAATGACTATATTACTTAATTCCTGCTTTATTTAATCGTCAGTCGATGATGGACAAAATTTCAGAAACAGACATAAAATATTTGACTATGAAATTCATTTAGAAATCTAAATCTGTGACGGCTGCGTCAATTGGACTCGGTAGAAAATGAACACGATCTCAACCATAAAATTAAATATCGTATCCATCATCCATCTATTAGCCAAAGGAAGTCCACTGCTGAACATAGGCCTCCCCCGATAATTTCCACAGTGACCAGTTGGAGGCAGCCTGCATCAACGATGTCCCGCGACCTTTACCAGGTCGTCTGACCACCTTGTGGGTGGACGTCCTACGCTGCGCTTTCCGCTACGTGAAATATCGTATATAAAACCCGTATATGTCCATCTGTATCAGCCCATATACTTTCCACTGTAGGGCACGGGCCTCCTCTAAATCAAAATTACGATTGAGAGGAGTTAGGACATCCACGACCACAATGCCAGGCTAATGCATTTTTGCGGACTTTACAAACTATTTCAAAAATACCTGTGCATATCAAATGAACCCCCGGGCATTGGATTAATAATATATTTCGTCAGTAATATGAAATTCGCCATATACACGATGCAATCAACGAACCAATCAATTCCAATTTGAGTTACGTAACACTCGGTGGACACAATAAAACTGTTTAACAATCGCATTAAGTGTGATCGTAAAATTTACATCTTATTTGCAGACCTGTATTAACCGCCCACGCTTTTGTGTTTACGAAATAATTATAGGAATTTTCTTTTTTTATGTTTCGTGCGATTAGTTGAAGTATATTATTTAGACGCGTTTTGGATGTTACGAAGAGTTAGATTCGGATTGAAATTGATTTAGTCAAATGTATATTTCAAAGAAGCATTCGAGAATTCGTCATGTTACAAAACGGTGCGTCAGATTATGAAACAGTGGGCTGTGTCGTTTTTGAGACAAACTCCACCTATTTTAATCACGAAGTGGGTACATTAACTTCCTTCTGAAAAATATGGGCGTTATAAATTATAATAAACAACAAAGCATGAACAATTTTTTTTTTCGTAATTTAATCCGCCTAAAATACTCTCAATCGTACTGTCGATAGTAGAGTAGGCCCATGCCCTGCAGTGGGACGTATATGGGCGGATACAGATCAGATCAGAATCCGCCTAAACATCGAACGGTACTTGGTAGAACGTATGGCGACTAAAATCCGCCTGAATGTTGGGACGGCGCAGTACAAAACAGCGGCGTTTCACAATCTGGCGCGCCGTTTTGTTTATACGGCAGATTCTACAATGCGCCTTCCACATATAGACCATTTATACGTTTTGTATGGACTATAGAATTTCTTGAGTATTGTCTATTGAAATTGCTTTTAATGATGCTGTTGCAAGCTTAAGTTATGTTTGTTTATGTTCTAAGAGCCCACGCTTGACTGACATAAAATCGTGCTTTTCTGTAAAAAAAGTAATAGCCAAAATTACGCGACCTTAATTTCAAACCTTGGACTACACTGTCCGCCTCTTTAGTCGCACTAGTCTAGTCACAAAGGATATTATAAAAAATGCACCAAATCCACTCAGGTATGAGTAGTAGGTTAATATGTTAAGCAACTTTTTTCGCATTAATTAAATGTGTCTGCGGTAAAATAACTTTTACATTATTAATATGCGGCATAAGACTTGATAATTAAAACGAGGAAGCTACTGTCGGTAGTGTAATTTTTCACTCTCTAATTAATAACTTTAATTAAACGTTGAACTACGATGCACTTAGAAAGGGAACGGCTTTTTTTAGTAATAACTAAAGTCATGTAATGTATTGAATTAATTTGAATGTAATAGTGTACGCTTCTATTGTATTTCTTAGCTTTATGATTTTGATAGTTAAAATTATTTTATGTAGCTAGATGTGTAACTTTCGTTGACTACTGGATATATTATGTTTTATTTCTTGTAATACGAACAAATTACAGAAAGTGTATGGTTGTAACATAGACGTCGGGGGTATCCGACTAGCACCTTAAATATTGGTTTATTGTGTAAAGCCGGACCTTGGGGGCTGAAGATCGAGCCTGGATGTGTCATAGGAGTGGCTTATGTCTAGCAGAGGACACAGATGAATAACAATGCTGGACCTCCTAGCTTTTTTCTAGATTAAGCGGCTTAGTGGAATTTCGGGCCAATATGTCTAGGTCCCCCACGGTCGGATATTTGCATGATCAGGATTCCTTTCAGACATTTTTATTGTACTCTGTGATCCTAATCGTTTTTATAGCAAACTGTCATTCTCCCTCCCACCCTTACTCTATTGAAATAGAACTGTCGGTATTGAAATAAAATCACAACCGGATTTTCTTTCGTAAAATTACTTCTACAATTACCCGTAGATTGCTTATACACCATTATTGCTTTAACAATCATTTTGTTAAAATTTTGGGCTTTACGTAAGACCACCGCCACAGATTTATATCCACTAAAAATACAAATCCATTCCATCCACACAGACAATATATTATTACAGAATAATTTACTTGATGCAGTTCCTATATTTAGCATTTATTAACATATTTGAGCGTTAATATTTCCCATGGAAATTGATTGACGAGTCTGCGAATAATTTTATTCACGAATTTATCTACATTACCTTATAAAATGATTGAATATTAATTCATAATTTAAATACCAGCAGTAAAGCTGGTAAGTCTCTCATATGTGAGACAGCTTAGGTACTACGGCAATGACTATTTCTCCCGCCAAATAGCAGTGTAAATACACTGTTGTGTTCCGATTTGAAGGTAATTGTAGTCAGAATAACTAATGCATAATATATTGAAACTTAACATCTCATATCTCAAGACGGTAAGCGCATTGGAATGCCAAACAATTGCTTTGTAATTCATGATCTTGTATGGTTTTTCTAATGTAAGGGTTCGTATCGTTTACCATCAGGCGGACGGCATGCTTGTCTCGCCATTCACTGCAATAAAAAACATTAAGGCTGACTTGCACAAACTAACTTTGCCAATACCATTGCCTTTCGAACTGTCATCGCCATACATTTGAGACGTATTTGGCCTTGCTAATATAATGGGATTGACATTTTTAAGGTCAAAGGTATTGGCAAAGATAGTTTGTGCAATTGAGCCTAAAAATATTATTAATACCATAATACATATCGCACGCTTAGTACTAAAGAGACCTAACTAAAAAAAAACATTTTATGGGAAACATTCTTTATAGATTTGTAACATAAGATCTATTTTATCTTGTCTATTTTTTTGGATTCGGTTAGTTTAATATTAAAGGTGCGATATTCTCGATCTGCCCATACACGCCTATCGATAAGCATGGGCCTAACAATGTGCGACAGGATTTGGTATCAACTATCAAGTACAAAAGTTTGTTTCCAGTTCAAAATGTAGGTTATTGACATAGATTATTGAACTAATTATTAATCTAGTGTCTGAATTTTAACCCTATGGTTCTTTTCTTATAATAATGAATAATACTTAATAATAAACACTGTAAGGTCCATCGTACAAGGTAGTATGAGATCTTTATCTATACTATAATATATAAAGCTGAAAAGTTTGATTGTTTGTTTATTAACTCTAATCTCAGGAACTACTGGTTCGATTCGTAAAAATGTTTTTGTGTTAGATAGGTTATTTATCTAGGAATGCTATAGGCTATAAATCATCACGCTATGCCTTATAGGAGGGAAGCAATAGCGAAAAATCTAGCAAAAACAAGGAAATTATATTCGTTTTTCGTGGTCCGATTGGTCGATATTCTAAATTCACAGTTGGAAATGAACATTTGGCCGCCATTTTGAAAAGTGTATCTCCATCCGGTAGTGCTAGTATATAATATGGTATACGAATTTTGGGATTCAAACCCCGGACGCAACAATCAAAATGAACCACAGAAATTCTTCCAAATAGTTAATTTATGCGCAATTATATATTTATTAATATAATGTCCAATATTTATGGTCAACTGCTCATAAAAATACGAGGAAGCTGAAACCGTTTTATTTTTGCAATTTGTAACCTCGCTTAAATCTTAGGTTCTTATTTACGTTTTATTATATGCAAAGGAATAATTATGAGCCATTGTCTTAGTGGGGGGAATAAAGCTACTAAGTCTAATGGGATACCGAGCTACTTTTACTTCATAAAGGCAAAATATAGTAAACTAAATTTTAATATGAAATACTAATACTGACTTGACACACAAAAAATATACTGAACTATTTAACACAAAAGCATTACATTTATCCGTGTTGCTATAGTCAATTTTAAAAAGTAGAGTACCGATACATTTAACCCAACAGTTGGATAACATGATGACTATACTTAAAAACCGCCCATAAACTCGGAAATCTTATAAACCAAGTTTTTAATTATCATAACAAAACAAAATATAACATTGCTCATTTTATGAGCAATAAATAATAAACCCCAAAAAATTCCCAAAGAAAATTAATTCCCTCAATATCCATCGAAAATTTCCAAAATATTGTATTCTATGGAACCATTTGCTTATTATTTCCCATTATCCGCTTATTCCGAGAATTTCGTCGTCAACAAGTCCGTACTCCATTGGTTGTACGATAAATAATTCAAAATACTGCCTATAAGTAGGTGTCTTATTGAGAAGCGCAAGGCGTTTTGAGTCAGGCGTCGATATTTCCGCATCGTTAGTATCGAACGCATCGCATCAAACGGATCGTAGTATTCTTTGTGTAGGAATTAGTACAAGAACGTCCATTGATTCGCATTGTTGCTCGCACGAATCTATGAAACAATATTAAGCGATGCGTCTGATACGTACGATGTGGAAATGTGGACGCCTGCCTTTAGAAATTACATTGGCATGGTAAAATCCAATACAAGTACAAATTTTGTGTTTGTGTCACATCTGTTTCGAGTTTAACAAATGGATTTGAATTCGTTGCTCATCCCACGGGAACACTACAATTTTCGGGATGAAAAGTAACTCTACACCAAACTAACCTCTATACACAATTTAAGCAAAATTGGTTTAGCCATTTTTGAGATTAGCGTGCACAAAGGCACAAACAAACATAAACATTGTAAAATGATTGTTTTAGGTTCTATTTCTTTAACACAGCCCAAAAAAATTAGTTTTTTTTCATTTACAGACATCGATTTGTTATATGTATAGATTTTGATGTGTTATTGGGTCAACGGATTAAATTTTGCGTTCGTATATCAACAAACAAACAAAAAAGATAACTGCACATTGATATTATGGCCATAAAAATATTGTCTCTATTACACTCTTTGGCTACTTACCATTACCTTTTTAGGCTAATGTGATTCGCGCATTCGAGTCCTAAAGACTTACAGTCTCTTTTTGCCATTAAATACAGCACTCTCGTTTCTAATTGGCCGTGGCTATTGAGGCCAAGGAGGATCGTTTTATTCAGCCAAGTAGACAAAGTAGGGATATAATTTACAAAGTTGATGAGCTGCTTTGGTATCTTGTAAAACCTCTGTGATATTTAAATAATCAGACGCTTAAATACGGAATTTTCAGGATATCTGAGTGAACTAGGGTAAAGAGCATTTGCCTGTTGTAAAATTAAGCATCGTTTATGAGACGGTTCTCCCATTCGATTATTAGAGTTTTATCTAGTATTTATGTTGTTTTTCTGGGTCAGCACAGGTAATGCACATTTGATAGTGCTAGTTTGTTTTAAGAGAAAACTTTCATTGCAATCAAAGTAACTAGCAAACCTTGAGTTGTTGGCAGCCTTGGTGGCGCAGTTGTATATCGGGTTCGAATATCGGGTCGGGTCAAATTATATTGGATTTTTCTATTCAATATTAGCTTGGAGTCAGGAATTTGTGCCCTATATGGATTTAGGCTTGCCTACTATCACATCGTCGGACAGAACACATAAGGCGAAACGTGGGTGTCGTCAGTCGTGGTAGCACCTCTGCCTATCCCATCTAGGAAAAAGGCGTGTGTTAATTTATGTGGGTTTTTCTCGGGAAATTGTTGCCTTTTAATATTGTTTTTTATATGGAGTGAAAATATAATGGTATATGATATTTTGTGTGTCAATAAAAATAAACAATCAGAATAGACTTTTTCTCCACGTCTTATAGGACGGCTAAATATGGTGGAGCTTCGCTGTTCCTGAGTAAAATGAAGTCATAAATATTTAACTTATCTAGTGGTTATTACTCTTATTACTGTATTAATCGACTTTTAAAAAAGGAGGACGTTCTCAATACGACTTTATTGTCTTTTTTTTAATTCTGATATAAATTAAATTTGTTCAATTACGTTTGTATAACCTGCTCCTTTTTTTATACTTTTTCTAATCTTTTCTAAATGCTGGCCATTCATTTACATTCCTCATGTATTGTCTATGTTTATGAGTGGTATTGTATGTTATTTTTTTATCAGACATTTTCATATATACTTTAAATTTTATCTCCGCTGTCGCTTATCACTTACGCAAAAGTTAATCGCGTGTTTTAATAAAACTTATCGTATTGGTTTTATCAAAACAACTATGGACGCAATTTGTGACTTTACCGGCATAAATATTTGGATTACAATAAACACAATTTGGAACTCATATATTATTCATTTTCGTCAAATCACTGAAATTACTGGAATTATTGGACCTAAATTGTTTGGTCATTAACGTGTTTGAGGTTTTATTATAATAGAAGAGTGTATGGTTCAGGTCATTACTCCTAGGTATTTCATTATTATTTCACTGTATTGTCCAACCACAATACTAAAAAAACAGTACCCAAATCCTTTGACCTGAATAATATACAGAGGAATAAGTGAACTTTTTTTTATTGTAATGTATGGCAAGACATGCCATTCGCTTGATTGTAAGCGATACGACCGCTCATGGACAGTAGCAATAGCAACCAACACCATAAATTACAAAGCAATACTTGGCATTCCACTGTCCTCGCCATCCGTAGTTACTCTGGCAACAATGTTGGTATAAGAAATAAAAGTAGCTTGTAAAACGAATAGATAATAACTAGAAGAAAAATAGTACCTATGCGTGAAGTTGCTAAACTCAGCATCTTGAAAAACCTGTTTGCATATTTTATTGAGGTAAAGGATAATTACGTGCTATTAAAATAATTTACCAATGCAATTTCTGTCTCAGCCGCAGATCCTTGTCAGAATGCTTTGGTTTGAGTTTTCAAGATTTATCATACATCATAGGGTTGTTAATCTACGGCAACTGATGATATGACTGTTGTACAACGGTACGGTCACAAAGCTGAGGTCTCGAGTTCGAATCCCGTGTTGGGTAAAGTGATTTTAGTTTTTATTATTCATTATCAGCCTAAAGTCAGGAATTTGTACCTGATATGGCGATAGGCTCGCCACCTATCACATCGTGAGACAGAACATACAAGGCGAAATGTGGGTGTCCTGGCACCTCTGCCTACCCCCTCTGAGATAATAACGTGAGTTTATGTAGGTATGTAACTAATGATATGATACTAATTGTCCATATACGAGTAGAATATCCAGTGGTAAGGGTCAATACCCTCTCCGAATAGCAATGCCTACTGAAATTCCTGAATTCTTCGGCACAAATAAAGGAATTTAGGAATTTCGGTTGGCGCCCGCTGTTGCATATTTTATTCAGCTGGGTGCGAAACGTTAATGGGTCGGTAACTAATGCCATTTCAGGCTTAGTTTGTACGTAAGTGTTTGTAATTCGAGTTTCTTTACGAGTCTATAATATTGCTTAATCTTTTTATATTGCCATTTACGGGAACATCTGCATATTATTTTGGCTAGTAAATGATAGCACAATCTCACTTTTAGATAATCTGTATGGTAATATATTTAATACAAGATGCATCTTGGTCGCTTTGTAGCTTCGTATTCATACTTACTTGGTCTTTCTAGAAAGAGTGTGACTAAGGGAGGGAAAATTTTGTAACTTGCTTGAGGTATAGTGTGACGGTTAACAACATCAGGACGATTATTCTTTCTTTGTTATATAAATCTTATCACGAATCTACAATAAAAAGGCAAGAGCCCAGATCCTTAATTGAACTCAACATTTCGCCTCCTTCACTATACCAGGCTGGCGTTTTTATATCTATCAAAGGACGTAGTTGTATATTTTTATTTAACGGTGGTATTTGAGAATGCCCTTAAAAGGATCAGAAGTTAAGTGATTTCGGAACCTCTGGGGATAAATACCAACCAATCACCAATCATACGTATTTCAGGGCAGTAATAACAAGTCATAATTGACAACATGTGTTCTTAAGTCATCGAACCGTTTCACAAAAGCCCGTAAACTCGGTACTTCAATGTCTCACTACATCAAATCGCTTCGAACACGACCGTTCAGGGCGCCTGTGGTTATACTGCGAGCGGGTTTTAATATATTTTTGACGATTTATTTTTGCAGTTTGCGTAGAAATAACGTTTGGATAAACCTTCTTCGTTCAACATAGTGTTATGTGTTCTGAACAACTAACCGCTAAGTATTCTGAGTACTTCCTAAACTTCTGTCATAGGAAGATCGCTGCTGAAGATAATCTTTCCACAAATATGTCCATAGAAACCTTCAGACTCATTCCGCATCCATTGACTTCAAGCAACCTTGCTTTAGTACTTCCACTTTGCAAGTGGACATCCCACGCTACGTTTACCAGAGCGTGTCCTATCTTTTACTCTTTATCCAAACACGCTCTTTCAAGAACTTTTACATTCCAAACTGCAATTTGCTCTTCTAAAATCCAGCTGAATATAAAAAAAAATCGTACATTCAAAATCTTCCCCGGCAATAATAATTACAATCAACAGACCACATATTACTAAACCACAATATATATTACCCGCAGCGTAACTTCACAATTGCAGCGTTGTTCGGCGGTTAAACTTTTCAATCAACTCCCCGATAGTTGTTTACCGTTCGACCGCTTACATACTCGAGTTGTATACTCAAATAACTAGAGATTAATATATTCCAGTACGCGTGTCTGCTAATTGGAGAACTACAATGGCTGCCTTAGCATTGTTCTATCCAGTTGATCGGATCAATGCATATCATCAAATATTTTTTATATCAAAAATGATGAGTTCTATTTTTGAAGTAGGATTGGTTGTATCACCACTCTATTTAATCGCATAGATTTAATTAACAATTATTGGTATCACTGCTAAAGAAAATGTAAAGAAGCATTTAGAATATTATCTACAATGAGACAAGGATAAAAATCAACATCAGTAGTGAATGGAATCTTATGAACTTTACATTATCATAGATTACTAACGACCCGGCCCGGTTCCACCAGGGTGCAGATATTTTTTTTTAGGATATGTCCCTATGTTCATCGAGGTTAATATAGGATTCTAGTGGTGAAAGAATTTTCAGTCCAGTAGTTTCACAGCCTATTCAATGCAAACAATCAAATCTTTCCTTTTTATAACATTAGTATAGAAGTATAGGTATATCAAAACAAAATACAGGCCACAATACACCCAAGCCGCACTAGGTCTGAATGTTGTTATGTGGCCTAAGCCCTCTCAATCGGTTCTAGAGGCTTTCTGTGATCAGCATCAGGCGATAATGGCCTGATACAGTATAACCATCAGGCTAAGCCGGCTCCGAAAAAATATTTCCCCGCTATCACTACGACCACAGCCGTACATGTGCAATCGCAATGAGTGTTTCGATCGGGATTCGTCACATCCATCTGGGTTTATATCATCCTGCTGCTTATCGGATGCAATTTGTCTGAACCACGTCAACTACCAATACTATAGAAATATTGACAATAATCTATGCCATCGGAGGAATTTCTTAAGTTTCTCGCTAATTTGTTTTCGAGTTGTTAGGTACATATTATTTTGTACGTCTGTAGTCCGCCACTCTAGCCGAGTGCGAGTTCGCGGACTTTACCTACTAACAAATTCTTAAAAAATCGCGGTGGTATGCAGGTTTCCTCACGATGTTTTTCTTCACCGTTATAGTACGTAGTGATTGACTATCAATACACACATGACTCCGAAAAGTCAGAGGTGTGCCCTGGGATTTGAACCCGCGACTACCGTGAACATGTTGGCAGAAACATTTTAATAAAATCATAACGTTTGAATTAAACCTATAAATTTCCGCAACAATAAACGATCTATTAATCAGATTTCAATAGTCAGCCAAAGTTCCGCTCTAACACTCGCATCATTGTATACCAACGCTCCTAATTTCAACTTGCAAAAGTATGTACTTCAATTTCAGAACAATAAGACTCGAGATTCGCTAAAATACTCCATTATACAACCATGCAGACATATAAAGAAAAGCCAGGCTAATAAATGCAACACAATTCTCGCGATGAAACCTTACCGCCACAATAAGCCAAATAATGCCGGCTTTTGTCTTTTAGTTACGTGCCGTCATAAAACGGTGGAGCGACTCCGTTCAAAGAGAATTCACGAGGAAGCCTGTTGAGAATAAAGCATTTTTTTTCATCTTAAATAAATGTCTTGTCGGCGGATGATATCTGTTGTACGCGAGACTCATCTTTAAAGTATACATTTTTGTGTATTAAGATTAAGATTATTTTATTTATTTATGTATTTATAAATTCTTTATTGAACACCACATACAGTAAATAGATAAAAAAATATGACAACACGTTTAAGTAAAGGTGACAATTGGCGGTCTTATCGCTTAACGCGATTTCTTCCAGACAACCATTAGATGGATTATATGAGAGATAACAAGTGCGCTGTGATTTATTAGCAATGATTGAACCGTAAAAAGCATTGTTCTCCTGAATATAATTTGACTTAGAGAAATGAAACTAAGTTTTGATAACTACAATTCAGTCTATAACATAAACATGAACGCCTTGATCTATTGAGCAACCCTTTTCGATTATTAATTAATAATATTTACTCCAGCACCGACATTGTGTCCGTTGTATGTTACTAGTGATAATACTACTAGTCTCTAGTTTATACTATTTCTACCATTAAGATACCGTAATAGACTATCATTTGCATATTGTTTATTCTAATTTATGTATATTAATATAAATATTATACTATGAAAATATATTGAATTTTTAGCAGGTTGCTAAGAAACCAACTCGTTAATGCTATAATATCTACTCCAGATCTCAAGTAGATAAATGGTCCTTGAAATTAAATCAGAGCATGCTGCAACATAGCAGAAATGGCATATAGACCGACTGATTTAAAAGTGGTAGAGCCACGCTGTTGTCAGTCATGACTCATTATGAATGGGCCCGAGCGTGGCGGTACCACTGTATCACAAGAAATGGACGTGAGACAGCTTTTTATTTAAGACTGTTGGATGCCCAACAACCCTTTCCTTTTTTCATTCTTTTTCCTTTCCGTTCACCTCTCGAATTGATGGGCTGGCAACACATCTATGATCCAAACGTTGTGGATGTGTATGATCAGGTGAACTGTTTGCCCGTTTGCCGGTTCTGAGCAAAATAAACTTTAAGGGGTGGGATAAATACATTTTCAAAAGTCTTGAGTTTAAACACAATTTAATTTTAAACTGAAAAATACGACCTAAGCGAACTATGAAAGTAACTAGAATCTGAAAAAACACTTACAAAAATTGCTCTTCTAAACTTGTATGGAGCTGTTAAAACAAAACTTTTCGGCTTGCAAGCCCGCTCGAGTTTCTTAGTAACTACTAGCTTCCTAAAACTAGTTTCAGCCGTGTTTATTTTTGAACATGACTGTAGTATGCATGTAAGACGTGGAAATTCAAATATGTAGCGCTCGCCATGGGCGCTCGTGCTTTAAGTAAATTACCTTATGAAGTTTTTATTCAAATTAAAAAAATTACATTTATTTAAAAACTTAGGATAGATCCTTCTGTATATTTAGAGCAAAAATGTATACTAAACAACCTTCTTTTAATAAATTTAGCCTTGACGGCTATAAAATTATTATATTTTTTCACTAAAGTGTCTGTCATATTACAAGCAGGGATTTCCAAAGTCATTGGGGGAGACGACTAATTTCGCTCCATTGGAGAGGCATTGGAGCGCCGCACCACTTACGGCGGCACACTTTATGCGCTCTTCGCCCTGTCCCAAAATTTATGTCAATGTTAAGAAGTATCTTAATTACCGCGCCACCAAAGAAAAGATTCTTAAGAAACCTGCGAACCATTAAAACCAATACAAGAACTTTTAAATGGGACCAGGGTTTAGCAATGAGGAATTATGAGATGATACAGTGTATTAAAATAACTCAACATCTTGGTACTAGTTGAGTCTTGGTTTGTTTTACTAAAATACATTAAATATACCTCTAATTCTGAATAGTTTGTTTGTTTCTTACATCTAATCTCAGGAACTACTTCGAATTGTAACATTATTTTAGCTAATTATCGAGAATGCTATAGGCTATATATCATCACGCTATGACCTATAAGAGGGAAGCAGTAGTGAAAAATTTTATTCGTTTTTCTTGACCCGATTGGTCGGTATTGTAAATTGATAGTCGGAATTGAATATTTTGACCGCCATTTTGAAAAGTGTACCTGTACCCGGGCGGATCCAGGCGAGACCGCTAGCCATAGACAATAATCTGTTCACTTTTGTTTACAATACATTAAGCGAATAATTAAACTCTACAAGAGCCAATTAAAACTAATTAACAACCCTTAACTCTGGCTCATGAATGGATAATAGTTGAAAGTGATGAACCGGATTGAACCCCGATTGCGGTTGAGGTTGAAGTGAAAATGACCACAATGCGCATCGGAAATGAGCTCGTAATTGCGTCTCTCTTCACACATCATACTCACCCAGGGCTAGACAACCTGCGAGCCACATGCGGCTTTTCGGATGTGAAGCTGCGGCTCTTCAATTCCATACGCCAATACAATTCATTTTTTTTTTACTAAAATTCATTTCTATCAATAAGGATTAGGCAGCATTTCTCCACCTGCCACTTTACTCGCTGTAACTGCACCCCTGCCCTGGGATAGGCGTCGTAACAGTAGTGAGAAAAAAAATCGGAGTCATGTATGCATTGATAGTCAATCACCACGCACAATGCTTGCGCGCAATGATTGCGCGGTTAACTGGTTCGCTATTAATCTTTGAATAAGAAATTCAATCGCTACACAGATTTGCAATGTTAAGCTGAGTGACATAGATTATTGAACTAATTATTAATCTAGTGTCTGAATTTTAACCCTATGGTTCTTTTCTTATAATAATGAATAATACTTAATAATAAACACTGTAAGGTCCATCGTACAAGGTAGTATGAGATCTTTATCTATACTATAATATATAAAGCTGAAAAGTTTGATTGTTTGTTTATTAACTCTAATCTCAGGAACTACTGGTTCGATTCGTAAAAATGTTTTTGTGTTAGATAGGTTATTTATCTAGGAATGCTATAGGCTATAAATCATCACGCTATGCCTTATAGGAGGGAAGCAATAGCGAAAAATCTAGCAAAAACAAGGAAATTATATTCGTTTTTCGTGGTCCGATTGGTCGATATTCTAAATTCACAGTTGGAAATGAACATTTGGCCGCCATTTTGAAAAGTGTATCTCCATCCGGTAGTGCTAGTATATAATATGGTATACGAATTTTGGGATTCAAACCCCGGACGCAACAATCAAAATGAACCACAGAAATTCTTCCAAATAGTTAATTTATGCGCAATTATATATTTATTAATATAATGTCCAATATTTATGGTCAACTGCTCATAAAAATACGAGGAAGCTGAAACCGTTTTATTTTTGCAATTTGTAACCTCGCTTAAATCTTAGGTTCTTATTTACGTTTTATTATATGCAAAGGAATAATTATGAGCCATTGTCTTAGTGGGGGGAATAAAGCTACTAAGTCTAATGGGATACCGAGCTACTTTTACTTCATAAAGGCAAAATATAGTAAACTAAATTTTAATATGAAATACTAATACTGACTTGACACACAAAAAATATACTGAACTATTTAACACAAAAGCATTACATTTATCCGTGTTGCTATAGTCAATTTTAAAAAGTAGAGTACCGATACATTTAACCCAACAGTTGGATAACATGATGACTATACTTAAAAACCGCCCATAAACTCGGAAATCTTATAAACCAAGTTTTTAATTATCATAACAAAACAAAATATAACATTGCTCATTTTATGAGCAATAAATAATAAACCCCAAAAAATTCCCAAAGAAAATTAATTCCCTCAATATCCATCGAAAATTTCCAAAATATTGTATTCTATGGAACCATTTGCTTATTATTTCCCATTATCCGCTTATTCCGAGAATTTCGTCGTCAACAAGTCCGTACTCCATTGGTTGTACGATAAATAATTCAAAATACTGCCTATAAGTAGGTGTCTTATTGAGAAGCGCAAGGCGTTTTGAGTCAGGCGTCGATATTTCCGCATCGTTAGTATCGAACGCATCGCATCAAACGGATCGTAGTATTCTTTGTGTAGGAATTAGTACAAGAACGTCCATTGATTCGCATTGTTGCTCGCACGAATCTATGAAACAATATTAAGCGATGCGTCTGATACGTACGATGTGGAAATGTGGACGCCTGCCTTTAGAAATTACATTGGCATGGTAAAATCCAATACAAGTACAAATTTTGTGTTTGTGTCACATCTGTTTCGAGTTTAACAAATGGATTTGAATTCGTTGCTCATCCCACGGGAACACTACAATTTTCGGGATGAAAAGTAACTCTACACCAAACTAACCTCTATACACAATTTAAGCAAAATTGGTTTAGCCATTTTTGAGATTAGCGTGCACAAAGGCACAAACAAACATAAACATTGTAAAATGATTGTTTTAGGTTCTATTTCTTTAACACAGCCCAAAAAAATTAGTTTTTTTTCATTTACAGACATCGATTTGTTATATGTATAGATTTTGATGTGTTATTGGGTCAACGGATTAAATTTTGCGTTCGTATATCAACAAACAAACAAAAAAGATAACTGCACATTGATATTATGGCCATAAAAATATTGTCTCTATTACACTCTTTGGCTACTTACCATTACCTTTTTAGGCTAATGTGATTCGCGCATTCGAGTCCTAAAGACTTACAGTCTCTTTTTGCCATTAAATACAGCACTCTCGTTTCTAATTGGCCGTGGCTATTGAGGCCAAGGAGGATCGTTTTATTCAGCCAAGTAGACAAAGTAGGGATATAATTTACAAAGTTGATGAGCTGCTTTGGTATCTTGTAAAACCTCTGTGATATTTAAATAATCAGACGCTTAAATACGGAATTTTCAGGATATCTGAGTGAACTAGGGTAAAGAGCATTTGCCTGTTGTAAAATTAAGCATCGTTTATGAGACGGTTCTCCCATTCGATTATTAGAGTTTTATCTAGTATTTATGTTGTTTTTCTGGGTCAGCACAGGTAATGCACATTTGATAGTGCTAGTTTGTTTTAAGAGAAAACTTTCATTGCAATCAAAGTAACTAGCAAACCTTGAGTTGTTGGCAGCCTTGGTGGCGCAGTTGTATATCGGGTTCGAATATCGGGTCGGGTCAAATTATATTGGATTTTTCTATTCAATATTAGCTTGGAGTCAGGAATTTGTGCCCTATATGGATTTGACAGCCTCCGTGGCGCAGTTGGTTAGACGCCGCCTGTGAAACGAGAGGCCGCGGGTTCGATCCCCGCACCGAGAGAAATGTTTGTGTGGCCCACAAATATTTCTTCCGGGTCTGGGTGTTTGTGAGACCGAAAAGTCTCTCGTAGTTCCTGATACCCACGACACAAGACTCGATCTTAGTGTGGGGTCAGGACTATGTATGTGACTGTTGGGTGTTATTTATTATTTATTATTTATTTATTTAGGCTTGCCTACTATCACATCGTCGGACAGAACACATAAGGCGAAACGTGGGTGTCGTCAGTCGTGGTAGCACCTCTGCCTATCCCATCTAGGAAAAAGGCGTGTGTTAATTTATGTGGGTTTTTCTCGGGAAATTGTTGCCTTTTAATATTGTTTTTTATATGGAGTGAAAATATAATGGTATATGATATTTTGTGTGTCAATAAAAATAAACAATCAGAATAGACTTTTTCTCCACGTCTTATAGGACGGCTAAATATGGTGGAGCTTCGCTGTTCCTGAGTAAAATGAAGTCATAAATATTTAACTTATCTAGTGGTTATTACTCTTATTACTGTATTAATCGACTTTTAAAAAAGGAGGACGTTCTCAATACGACTTTATTGTCTTTTTTTTAATTCTGATATAAATTAAATTTGTTCAATTACGTTTGTATAACCTGCTCCTTTTTTTATACTTTTTCTAATCTTTTCTAAATGCTGGCCATTCATTTACATTCCTCATGTATTGTCTATGTTTATGAGTGGTATTGTATGTTATTTTTTTATCAGACATTTTCATATATACTTTAAATTTTATCTCCGCTGTCGCTTATCACTTACGCAAAAGTTAATCGCGTGTTTTAATAAAACTTATCGTATTGGTTTTATCAAAACAACTATGGACGCAATTTGTGACTTTACCGGCATAAATATTTGGATTACAATAAACACAATTTGGAACTCATATATTATTCATTTTCGTCAAATCACTGAAATTACTGGAATTATTGGACCTAAATTGTTTGGTCATTAACGTGTTTGAGGTTTTATTATAATAGAAGAGTGTATGGTTCAGGTCATTACTCCTAGGTATTTCATTATTATTTCACTGTATTGTCCAACCACAATACTAAAAAAACAGTACCCAAATCCTTTGACCTGAATAATATACAGAGGAATAAGTGAACTTTTTTTTATTGTAATGTATGGCAAGACATGCCATTCGCTTGATTGTAAGCGATACGACCGCTCATGGACAGTAGCAATAGCAACCAACACCATAAATTACAAAGCAATACTTGGCATTCCACTGTCCTCGCCATCCGTAGTTACTCTGGCAACAATGTTGGTATAAGAAATAAAAGTAGCTTGTAAAACGAATAGATAATAACTAGAAGAAAAATAGTACCTATGCGTGAAGTTGCTAAACTCAGCATCTTGAAAAACCTGTTTGCATATTTTATTGAGGTAAAGGATAATTACGTGCTATTAAAATAATTTACCAATGCAATTTCTGTCTCAGCCGCAGATCCTTGTCAGAATGCTTTGGTTTGAGTTTTCAAGATTTATCATACATCATAGGGTTGTTAATCTACGGCAACTGATGATATGACTGTTGTACAACGGTACGGTCACAAAGCTGAGGTCTCGAGTTCGAATCCCGTGTTGGGTAAAGTGATTTTAGTTTTTATTATTCATTATCAGCCTAAAGTCAGGAATTTGTACCTGATATGGCGATAGGCTCGCCACCTATCACATCGTGAGACAGAACATACAAGGCGAAATGTGGGTGTCCTGGCACCTCTGCCTACCCCCTCTGAGATAATAACGTGAGTTTATGTAGGTATGTAACTAATGATATGATACTAATTGTCCATATACGAGTAGAATATCCAGTGGTAAGGGTCAATACCCTCTCCGAATAGCAATGCCTACTGAAATTCCTGAATTCTTCGGCACAAATAAAGGAATTTAGGAATTTCGGTTGGCGCCCGCTGTTGCATATTTTATTCAGCTGGGTGCGAAACGTTAATGGGTCGGTAACTAATGCCATTTCAGGCTTAGTTTGTACGTAAGTGTTTGTAATTCGAGTTTCTTTACGAGTCTATAATATTGCTTAATCTTTTTATATTGCCATTTACGGGAACATCTGCATATTATTTTGGCTAGTAAATGATAGCACAATCTCACTTTTAGATAATCTGTATGGTAATATATTTAATACAAGATGCATCTTGGTCGCTTTGTAGCTTCGTATTCATACTTACTTGGTCTTTCTAGAAAGAGTGTGACTAAGGGAGGGAAAATTTTGTAACTTGCTTGAGGTATAGTGTGACGGTTAACAACATCAGGACGATTATTCTTTCTTTGTTATATAAATCTTATCACGAATCTACAATAAAAAGGCAAGAGCCCAGATCCTTAATTGAACTCAACATTTCGCCTCCTTCACTATACCAGGCTGGCGTTTTTATATCTATCAAAGGACGTAGTTGTATATTTTTATTTAACGGTGGTATTTGAGAATGCCCTTAAAAGGATCAGAAGTTAAGTGATTTCGGAACCTCTGGGGATAAATACCAACCAATCACCAATCATACGTATTTCAGGGCAGTAATAACAAGTCATAATTGACAACATGTGTTCTTAAGTCATCGAACCGTTTCACAAAAGCCCGTAAACTCGGTACTTCAATGTCTCACTACATCAAATCGCTTCGAACACGACCGTTCAGGGCGCCTGTGGTTATACTGCGAGCGGGTTTTAATATATTTTTGACGATTTATTTTTGCAGTTTGCGTAGAAATAACGTTTGGATAAACCTTCTTCGTTCAACATAGTGTTATGTGTTCTGAACAACTAACCGCTAAGTATTCTGAGTACTTCCTAAACTTCTGTCATAGGAAGATCGCTGCTGAAGATAATCTTTCCACAAATATGTCCATAGAAACCTTCAGACTCATTCCGCATCCATTGACTTCAAGCAACCTTGCTTTAGTACTTCCACTTTGCAAGTGGACATCCCACGCTACGTTTACCAGAGCGTGTCCTATCTTTTACTCTTTATCCAAACACGCTCTTTCAAGAACTTTTACATTCCAAACTGCAATTTGCTCTTCTAAAATCCAGCTGAATATAAAAAAAAATCGTACATTCAAAATCTTCCCCGGCAATAATAATTACAATCAACAGACCACATATTACTAAACCACAATATATATTACCCGCAGCGTAACTTCACAATTGCAGCGTTGTTCGGCGGTTAAACTTTTCAATCAACTCCCCGATAGTTGTTTACCGTTCGACCGCTTACATACTCGAGTTGTATACTCAAATAACTAGAGATTAATATATTCCAGTACGCGTGTCTGCTAATTGGAGAACTACAATGGCTGCCTTAGCATTGTTCTATCCAGTTGATCGGATCAATGCATATCATCAAATATTTTTTATATCAAAAATGATGAGTTCTATTTTTGAAGTAGGATTGGTTGTATCACCACTCTATTTAATCGCATAGATTTAATTAACAATTATTGGTATCACTGCTAAAGAAAATGTAAAGAAGCATTTAGAATATTATCTACAATGAGACAAGGATAAAAATCAACATCAGTAGTGAATGGAATCTTATGAACTTTACATTATCATAGATTACTAACGACCCGGCCCGGTTCCACCAGGGTGCAGATATTTTTTTTTAGGATATGTCCCTATGTTCATCGAGGTTAATATAGGATTCTAGTGGTGAAAGAATTTTCAGTCCAGTAGTTTCACAGCCTATTCAATGCAAACAATCAAATCTTTCCTTTTTATAACATTAGTATAGAAGTATAGGTATATCAAAACAAAATACAGGCCACAATACACCCAAGCCGCACTAGGTCTGAATGTTGTTATGTGGCCTAAGCCCTCTCAATCGGTTCTAGAGGCTTTCTGTGATCAGCATCAGGCGATAATGGCCTGATACAGTATAACCATCAGGCTAAGCCGGCTCCGAAAAAATATTTCCCCGCTATCACTACGACCACAGCCGTACATGTGCAATCGCAATGAGTGTTTCGATCGGGATTCGTCACATCCATCTGGGTTTATATCATCCTGCTGCTTATCGGATGCAATTTGTCTGAACCACGTCAACTACCAATACTATAGAAATATTGACAATAATCTATGCCATCGGAGGAATTTCTTAAGTTTCTCGCTAATTTGTTTTCGAGTTGTTAGGTACATATTATTTTGTACGTCTGTAGTCCGCCACTCTAGCCGAGTGCGAGTTCGCGGACTTTACCTACTAACAAATTCTTAAAAAATCGCGGTGGTATGCAGGTTTCCTCACGATGTTTTTCTTCACCGTTATAGTACGTAGTGATTGACTATCAATACACACATGACTCCGAAAAGTCAGAGGTGTGCCCTGGGATTTGAACCCGCGACTACCGTGAACATGTTGGCAGAAACATTTTAATAAAATCATAACGTTTGAATTAAACCTATAAATTTCCGCAACAATAAACGATCTATTAATCAGATTTCAATAGTCAGCCAAAGTTCCGCTCTAACACTCGCATCATTGTATACCAACGCTCCTAATTTCAACTTGCAAAAGTATGTACTTCAATTTCAGAACAATAAGACTCGAGATTCGCTAAAATACTCCATTATACAACCATGCAGACATATAAAGAAAAGCCAGGCTAATAAATGCAACACAATTCTCGCGATGAAACCTTACCGCCACAATAAGCCAAATAATGCCGGCTTTTGTCTTTTAGTTACGTGCCGTCATAAAACGGTGGAGCGGCTCCGTTCAAAGAGAATTCACGAGGAAGCCTGTTGAGAATAAAGCATTTTTTTTCATCTTAAATAAATGTCTTGTCGGCGGATGATATCTGTTGTACGCGAGACTCATCTTTAAAGTATACATTTTTGTGTATTAAGATTAAGATTATTTTATTTATTTATGTATTTATAAATTCTTTATTGAACACCACATACAGTAAATAGATAAAAAAATATGACAACACGTTTAAGTAAAGGTGACAATTGGCGGTCTTATCGCTTAACGCGATTTCTTCCAGACAACCATTAGATGGATTATATGAGAGATAACAAGTGCGCTGTGATTTATTAGCAATGATTGAACCGTAAAAAGCATTGTTCTCCTGAATATAATTTGACTTAGAGAAATGAAACTAAGTTTTGATAACTACAATTCAGTCTATAACATAAACATGAACGCCTTGATCTATTGAGCAACCCTTTTCGATTATTAATTAATAATATTTACTCCAGCACCGACATTGTGTCCGTTGTATGTTACTAGTGATAATACTACTAGTCTCTAGTTTATACTATTTCTACCATTAAGATACCGTAATAGACTATCATTTGCATATTGTTTATTCTAATTTATGTATATTAATATAAATATTATACTATGAAAATATATTGAATTTTTAGCAGGTTGCTAAGAAACCAACTCGTTAATGCTATAATATCTACTCCAGATCTCAAGTAGATAAATGGTCCTTGAAATTAAATCAGAGCATGCTGCAACATAGCAGAAATGGCATATAGACCGACTGATTTAAAAGTGGTAGAGCCACGCTGTTGTCAGTCATGACTCATTATGAATGGGCCCGAGCGTGGCGGTACCACTGTATCACAAGAAATGGACGTGAGACAGCTTTTTATTTAAGACTGTTGGATGCCCAACAACCCTTTCCTTTTTTCATTCTTTTTCCTTTCCGTTCACCTCTCGAATTGATGCGCTGGCAACACATCTATGATCCAAACGTTGTGGATGTGTATGATCAGGTGAACTGTTTGCCCGTTTGCCGGTTCTGAGCAAAATAAACTTTAAGGGGTGGGATAAATACATTTTCAAAAGTCTTGAGTTTAAACACAATTTAATTTTAAACTGAAAAATACGACCTAAGCGAACTATGAAAGTAACTAGAATCTGAAAAAACACTTACAAAAATTGCTCTTCTAAACTTGTATGGAGCTGTTAAAACAAAACTTTTCGGCTTGCAAGCCCGCTCGAGTTTCTTAGTAACTACTAGCTTCCTAAAACTAGTTTCAGCCGTGTTTATTTTTGAACATGACTGTAGTATGCATGTAAGACGTGGAAATTCAAATATGTAGCGCTCGCCATGGGCGCTCGTGCTTTAAGTAAATTACCTTATGAAGTTTTTATTCAAATTAAAAAAATTACATTTATTTAAAAACTTAGGATAGATCCTTCTGTATATTTAGAGCAAAAATGTATACTAAACAACCTTCTTTTAATAAATTTAGCCTTGACGGCTATAAAATTATTATATTTTTTCACTAAAGTGTCTGTCATATTACAAGCAGGGATTTCCAAAGTCATTGGGGGAGACGACTAATTTCGCTCCATTGGAGAGGCATTGGAGCGCCGCACCACTTACGGCGGCACACTTTATGCGCTCTTCGCCCTGTCCCAAAATTTATGTCAATGTTAAGAAGTATCTTAATTACCGCGCCACCAAAGAAAAGATTCTTAAGAAACCTGCGAACCATTAAAACCAATACAAGAACTTTTAAATGGGACCAGGGTTTAGCAATGAGGAATTATGAGATGATACAGTGTATTAAAATAACTCAACATCTTGGTACTAGTTGAGTCTTGGTTTGTTTTACTAAAATACATTAAATATACCTCTAATTCTGAATAGTTTGTTTGTTTCTTACATCTAATCTCAGGAACTACTTCGAATTGTAACATTATTTTAGCTAATTATCGAGAATGCTATAGGCTATATATCATCACGCTATGACCTATAAGAGGGAAGCAGTAGTGAAAAATTTTATTCGTTTTTCTTGACCCGATTGGTCGGTATTGTAAATTGATAGTCGGAATTGAATATTTTGACCGCCATTTTGAAAAGTGTACCTGTACCCGGGCGGATCCAGGCGAGACCGCTAGCCATAGACAATAATCTGTTCACTTTTGTTTACAATACATTAAGCGAATAATTAAACTCTACAAGAGCCAATTAAAACTAATTAACAACCCTTAACTCTGGCTCATGAATGGATAATAGTTGAAAGTGATGAACCGGATTGAACCCCGATTGCGGTTGAGGTTGAAGTGAAAATGACCACAATGCGCATCGGAAATGAGCTCGTAATTGCGTCTCTCTTCACACATCATACTCACCCAGGGCTAGACAACCTGCGAGCCACATGCGGCTTTTCGGATGTGAAGCTGCGGCTCTTCAATTCCATACGCCAATACAATTCATTTTTTTTTTACTAAAATTCATTTCTATCAATAAGGATTAGGCAGCATTTCTCCACCTGCCACTTTACTCGCTGTAACTGCACCCCTGCCCTGGGATAGGCGTCGTAACAGTAGTGAGAAAAAAAATCGGAGTCATGTATGCATTGATAGTCAATCACCACGCACAATGCTTGCGCGCAATGATTGCGCGGTTAACTGGTTCGCTATTAATCTTTGAATAAGAAATTCAATCGCTACACAGATTTGCAATGTTAAGCTGAGTGCTCTCCGCGGAGAAACGCTTTACTACTTTTTATACATAAATCAACTGGCTTTTTCTTTGTGAGAAAGAAACAATGTTTGAACAAGTTAATCAATTTCATGGTAATAACATAACAAGCATAAAGGAGTGATTATTTTTTTTTGGTACCGCTCTGAAATGTTTACTTATGATTCCAGGAATTACTTTGGTGATTGATGAACATCTCGTTCTGTTTTAGAGATAAAGTTTTCGTTTCGATCATTGAAAATCTGCTTTGGTATACCAAACTAGAACGGTTGATTATAATCAAGCGTTCTAGAAACCTTATAGCTATTGGTATAAGGTACCCAATATTTTTTTTGTGCCGCACCGTCACTCTTGCTCTCCCCTTCTTATAATCCTGGGTCCTTCCGCCGTAGGTTGAAGAAGCATCTTAGCAGGCCGGCACAACTGTATCGAATGGTATGGGACTTCCGTCTGATGCAATTTCATACACTGTCTGGACGGCATTTGCACTTACCATCAGGTGCAGTGCAGTTATTATGCCGGGCCAATATAAAAAACGATAAAATGATCGTTTGGATTATTGAAAAGGTAATTTGGAATAATTACCTGTTTTAAAAACCGTATAGCTTCTAGAAACGTTATACAGCCTACCTAGAAATATTAACGTAGTAAGCAGTAACATTAGACCGACCTCCAACTCATTAAAATCTAGCAATGCTTGTTAGCCGAGTAAGGTCCAAAACTTCTTACCCATTATATACGCAACATTTCGTAAACTTACAACTATGTATAAACATAACAGGCAATATGTAGTTTTAGACAACACTATGTCCCTCTAGAGTCTAGTTTAATAACTTCTTAAATCCAAAAGAACAGTCAAATTCACTCGAGAGAATAGGAATATTTAAAACTAAACTTTTCTTTCTTTATTTAAAACTACTTAAATCTTAAGAATTATTTACGCAGCAATTCATAAATTTACTTCCAACTATTCAGCATAAAATAAATAACAAATTGTAGTCAGTACGACGACATACATTTGTCTAGTTTGACTTTGTAAGGTCAAAAGAAACAGTCAAATTCACACGTGCGAAGTTAATTAAAGTGAGACAACACGTCTCCGAGAGCTAGGTGTCGACAAAACAAGCGGAGTCTAGCGTGGACTTAATAGATGAAGATTTCAACCCGCCGTGTGCACAGCGACGTGATATAAGCACGGGCCTGACGTTTTGCTATATTAGGACAGTGGTATAGTTGGTGCCGTAAATATATTGTTATACTTGGGCTGAATTTAGAGGAGTGAAACTATTTGAGACATATATTATGTCTTCGGTTTTAGAGGTAGAGCTATCTATGACTTTGAAAAGATAGCTAATCATGTGACTGTCCTAGTTAAGTCATTTTATAACGTTCAAATTTAAGAGTTAATATTGGACTGAAATTTCAGCCCATTAAAATTTGGCAATGTTAGTAAGGTGAAGTAAAGCCCAAAACTTATTTCACATTAAACATTTTTACGCAGCACTTCACCAACTTTCTTTGAACTGCTAAGCATAAACATAAATAGCAGATAGCAGCTTGCAAAATGGCACAACCATGTATCTCTAATATCTAGTTTAAGGACTTTTTAAATTGAAAAGAAACAGTCAAATTCACACGTGCGAAGTAAATTAAAACGAGACAACATGTCTGCAAGGTGCCAACAAAACAAGCGGAGTCTAGCGTGGACTTAATAGATGAAGATTTCAACCCGCGCGCCGTGTGCACAGCGACGTGATATAAACACGGGCCTGACGTTTCGTAAGATTAGGACCTTGGTGTAGTTGGAGCTTCAAATATATTGTAACGGGTAATTTTATGAGCGTTGACTGAAGCAACCTGTTCTAGTATTACGATTATGATTATTACGATGGTGCTGGCAGTTATATTAAGAATAACAGAATAAGGATTTGAATACAGAACAGAATTGTCAACAGCTGGTGTAAAGGATGGCCGAATCAGAATATTATTACGCTGTAATTGTTCAAGTGCAAATATTGTAGGCATTGAAATATGTATGTAATACGAGTTGTATGTTGTAGAGAGCCTTGTGTATTAAGTATTAACACATCTATTCGTTTCCAGCATCACGTACATTAATACATGATAAATGACAATGGAAAAGAAAAGAGGAAATATGATTACACAACCGTCGTATTATTTGGAGTTTTATAATATATTTATATAGAGTGTGGATGGAAGAGTCGGTAGGGGTCGACCTCACCGAACATACATCATCCAAATCGGTGATACCCTCAACAAGGGTCAGGTCAAAAGTACTCTGAACCGACGAGAATGCATGAAGACGTTGATGAAAGTGGATGAAGCGAAAGTAGTATGTCAGGATCGAGCAAAGTGGCAGTCTATAGTCTCTGCCTACCCCTATGGGATACAGGCGTGATGATTATGTATGTATGTAACAGTTCCCGAGATGCAATTGGCTAGACGCCGGCGGTGATAAAAGAGAGGGATCGATTGTACCAAGATAAATGTTGGCGTGCTCCACAAGCATTTGTTTCGGATCTGAGTGTTTATAAGATAAAAAGTCTCTCGTCAACACGAAATTTGTATTTTTGTGTAGGGTCTATATATGTATATGTGACAGTTGGGTGTATTTCTGTATTTCAAGGAGTAGGAGAATACAAGTTATTACAATAATACAATTAAACGACAGTACCGAGATGAATTATGCTGTTTCTTCATCGTAGTAATAATATTATTTTGTTAGACCATTTCGCTCACGCGGCCGTGCAAGGTCAACAACTTGAGTGGTTAGGCCATGTAGTTCAGCACGCTGGCCTAGTGCGGGTTGGTAGATTTTACATACCATAGAAAGTCAGAGAAATCGCTATGGTATGCAAGTTTCCTCACAATGATTTCCTTCCCGTATAGGTGAATCGAATGCTCGTTTTTTGTAATAAAACAAAATACGATATGGTATAAATAAGCTAGTTTGATGTAGTATTATTCTTCAATAGAATACCGTGTAAGGAGAGCAATGTATATATGTTATTGTATATTGAAGCGGATGCTGAACAAAGAAAGAACAATAATGCATCTACGCTTTCATCATGTAGTATATTATACTCATGAATCATGAGCGACGGTGAACGTCTACTAACACGTGCAAATACTACAATTTATGTAGCATTTGCGAGGATTCAGACTCACAATATGTTGAAAGTATGGTATTACACTCCGCGAATACTAAAAGCATAAACATTTTTCTAGGAAAGCATACACCGCGAGCTCAGTATTTTTGTTATGTATGCATTGCAATTCACAGTTCATTCAGAAATATTTAGAAATATTTTTACAATACCGTAGATCTATAATGCAAACCCGCACTAGGACAGCGTGGTGCACTATATGGCCTAACCACTCTCAATCGTACTGTCGATTGTAGAGTAGGCCCGTGCCCTGCAGTGGGACGTATATTGGCTAATATAGATAGATCTATAATGTTCCATTTACACGAAGAGAGTTTCTCGCGGCGAGACTCGTATACCATTATCGCATGACATAACTGCCATAGATTATTGTGTTCCGACAAATGTTTACACGATGTAACTTTTTTATATCCTTACGATAATTGTATCCTCGAGGCTAGAAACTCTGCCCGTGTAAAAGTAGCTTTATTCTTTCGGGACTGCCGATTTGCCTATTGAGTACTTATGCCTATCGGTCTTTGATTAAAGCCTCAATAATTAAATAAAAAAGTGCCTTATCAAATACTGTCTAGAAAGTTATTAAACATTATCATCTGCATACATACAGAAACTCACGCCTTTTTCCCAGAAGGGGCAGAGGTGCTGGGGCACCCACATTTCTCCCCTGTATGTACCGTGTCACGATGTGATTGGAAGCGAGCCTATCGCCATAACCCGCACTAATTCCTGACTCCGGGCTGATAACGAATAGAAAAATCCAATATCACTTTACCCGACCCGGGATACGAACCCGAGACCTCGGTTTTGTAACCGTACCGTAGTACAACTACGCCACAGACAATCTTATTATAATCTATCTATTAATTAAATTAATAAGCGCAAAAACTGCTCACCCAAAACATACTAGGCTCAGAATTATAGTCTCAGTATGCCCTCAACTTAATAACTATAGAAGGCTAGTCAAGCGGACGGCTGCTTTGAGGCATAAGCTAGCGACAAATAGTTGACGAGGCCGAGCTGCCTGAATGCCGTCGCGACGGTATAAATAGACACCATAGATTGCTGCTCGGACATTGAAATAACACGACACTCTTGGGAGAACGCATTCCATGGAAAGTAAATTTGCTGTTCGTCAATCACTGCTTTATAATTAAACTCAGATTTATATTCATTTTCTTACCGTGCTTTTGTTTTGTAGCTATTTTGACAGCCTCCGTGGCGCAGTTGGTTAGACGCCGCCTGTGAAACGAGAGGTCGCGGGTACGATCCCCGCACCGAGAGAAATGTTTGTGTGGCCCACAAATATTTCTTCCGGGTCTGGGTGATTGTGAGACCGAAAAGTCTCTCGTAGTTCCTGATACCCACGACACAAGACTCGATCTTAGTGTGGGGTCAGGACTATGTATGTGACTGTTGGGTGTTATTTATTTATTAGTAATTTTACATACCAGGCATATAAATCCGACTCTTCAGCGACATATTTTATTTCGTGGGTAATAAAAACTACAAAATATTATTTCGCTCTAAAGACACGACCCGAAAAAGGGTAATATTTGTCTCAGTCTGACGACCAAATCTACTCCATCACATTTCACTATCTATTTCTTACCCAATATGTAAAGAAGGTTAAAAAGATTGAAATTATTCAAACAAGGAAGACACGTTTCCCAATTTTCTAGTTATATTGAATAAAACATCATGCAACTTAGTTCTTCGGTGGAGCTTACAAGTTTTTAACTACAAAGTTGCTTCCAAAGCCAGCGTAATACATTTATTATTAGTAAAGTCACACCTTCAACCTCGCAAAGTTATAGTTTTAAACTTGATATTATGCCATAGATATTTTAAAAAATCTTCTTTTGGCTATTTTAAACAGGATGTTCAAATTTAAGCTTTACTAGCCTATTTTGATACTTATTTTCTATCGTAGTTCTCTGAATCTCTTGAAAAAATGAACTACTGGTACCACTACTACCTACCAAGGTCTCTCATAATATGTATGGCCGCTTGTACCACTGCAATGTCTATTTCTCCTGCCAAAAAGCAGTGTAAATCCACTGCTGTGTTTCGGTTAGAAGAATATTGAAGCCAGATTACCTACTGGAGTATTTAATCTGGCTTCAATATTCTTAACTACTGGAGCAGTTAATCTGGCTTCAATATTTTTCTATTGAGACTGAGACAGACTTGAAACTTCTTCATATTGAGTCTTAGCATCTTATGTCTCAAGTTGGCAAGCGCAGTGGAAGCATTGCTTTCTAGTTCATGGTGTTTTTTGGTTTTGCTTCTGTCCATGAGCCATCGCTTACCATCAGGTGAATGGACAGCACGTCTCGCCATTCATTAAAATTTTAAAAAATATGAAGTGTTTGGACAAGACCTCAAAACTTCAGTTCTGAATTCTGATGGCCTTATCTCGACAATCAATATCTATTCCCTAAGCCCTTACGATCAAATTCAATTGTAGAGGATTCCTATTTTCAACAGTGGGCGATTACAGGATGATACAGAACCGTACAAGCGTGAAATAGAAATGACGTCACAAAATCAATCGCCATTGTTAATCCCTTCAAGCTATCCGTGGCACAAACTCGCAATAAAAATGTGATTTACTATATCAGCGGTTACCAGACAGGGATCACCGCCGAGTAGTTTTTAATTAAAAGTTTGAAGCACCAATTTTCTAGTGGGGAGAATGGGGAAACACGACCGTTTGTGTTTATTCGATGACTTTAATGATACCTACTAGCTACTGTGATGCTTGTTAGCGAACTAGAAATGAAAATGAAAATCAAAACATTCTATTTTCAAATAGAATATTTTGAATTATTAATTTCTGCTACCACCGCTTCGGAACGTGTTGTAGCTGTGAAGAAGTAACGGCGCAAGAAACTCTCTCAGCAACACGAACTGTCTTCTTTTTCTTATTTATTTGATTTTTTAAAACCAAGTTACAATGGTTCATGTATTATGTGACTATCATGTCGGTCGACTTATGTAATACGTGTAAGACTACACACCCTTGGCAGCGACCTATTCTATCGACTACAAATAATAAAACCCATTCGATACTAACACTTTTCTCTTTATTTACATATTTACTATAAAATCCAGTTTATCACATTGAGTGGAACTTATTCATATTTCTTCAGATATAGTCTTAATACCACAATATAAATTATCTTAAATGGAGAACTAAATCTCTTCAATTACCATTATGCAACCCATTTTTCCAAATCCGTAACCAAGAGTGTAATTCCAAAAACAATCCTTTTCATATGTCAATCGAATCAGCGATTGCCAGTACTTTTGTAAACATATTTTGATTAAAACCTAACATACGTATCTAGAATTGAGTATGTAATATGCGTGTGTTAATTGTTATTAGTGTTTTTTTATCACCCGTTTAAGAAAATGAGCTATCATAAGCGTTGATGACTGATCACATGGGCTTATGCAATGCTAGGGACAATATAGAAATCTGTTTTGTGAAAAAGATATACGAAAGTTGTTTTTTACTGTAGCATTACGCCCTATCTCCTCTATAGTTCTTGTTAAAAATAAAATGATTATCCGCGTGAGCTTTGCAGCGGTTTCAATTACTGTGGAACATACGTAATCAACTTCGGTGGTTTTTAAATCCTTTTCTTGTTTTTTTTTTAAAGTGGATATACAAGTATATATTTTTCTTTGTTTGTGAGGAATGGCACGATTGTTTGATTATTTTCTTTTTGCTTTAAGGTATTACGCGATATCTGGTGCAAATATATAGTACTTAAGTCTCCAGATATAGAATACTGTATATGTTAAATGTTTTAAATCTCACCGAAGTAAACTGAAGCAATCGTGTCAGATTCGAGACACAGCCTATGTATATCATGCTGCGAATAGGGTCGACATAATTACATAAACTGATAGAGGCAAGCATATAAATATGTATACATGGAATTGTGAGATACTGGGTTCGGTATTTAGTGTCATATTGCTTTGTGCGAGATTTTGATTGGAAAATCTTATGTGATTTTTCTGTTAAGTACTGGAATTTGAGTCACGCAGGGCGATAGATTCGCCCTACAATATTTCAGAACGGATAAATGATAAATAATTTGTGGGCTACCAGCATCTCTGCCTACTCCTTCGAAAATAAGGCGTTAGCTTACGTAATTTACAAAATTGTAGTTATTGCGACAGCTCTTTACTGAAATCTCAGACGTCCCGCTTATTCCCGTACGTGCCAAACAGCGCAACACTTCGGCGACGCAGCGGGAATTTCAATTGCAAGTTTGCATTGAGAATACTCTTGAAAACTCAATTTACAGCACACTTTTGGTTTTTGTGTATTTAAAATAGAAAAAGAACTTTTTACTACACCTGATGGTATGCCGTTTAGATAGAGAATAGATCGGAAAAATCCTTTTTCCATTCGATATATTCGGTTGTGGTTAGACAATCACAAAAGTCGCAGCCGACAATTCTTACTTGCTGTACCCCGGTTATTCGCTTGAAGAAAACTTCAAGCCTAAAGCCGGGGTATGCTTGTTTGTTCGTTCGGACGTCTGCTGTCGCCGTCTGCGCTGCATGGAGGACCCCTCCTTCTCCGCTCTGTGGGTGCACGTGGATTTTGGCTCCCTGAGCCGCATCTACGTGTGCCTTTACAGGTTACACAACGGGGATGAGGAGACGACTCGGCTGTTCAGGTATCTTAGCCAGGCGGCTGATGATGCGCAGGCGCAGTTCCCGTCGGCCGAAATGGTGGTCTTGGGGGATTTCAATGCACATCACGAATTGTGGCTGGGATCCTCCAGGACTGATCATGCTGGAAGGACTGCCCATGCAATCGCTCTGACTCATGACTTGACACAGCTGGTGAACCAGCCCACCAGGATTCCGGATGTGGCGGGTCATGAGCCTTCTCTGCTGGACCTTCTGCTGGCGAGTCACCCGGCTGGGTATCGTGTGACCGTTAGTGCGCCTCTGGGCACTTCCGATCACTGCCTGGTTGGGTCGTCAGTACCTTTCGCTCCACCTCCACGTCCCGTGCAGGTTAAGCGGAGGGTCTGGCATTACTCGTCGGCAGATTGGGATGGTATGCGGGAATACTTCGCATCCGTCCCTTGGAGGCAACGCTGCTTTGAGGGCAAAGATCCTTCAGCGAGTGCCAACGCTATTGCTGGCGAGATTAGGCTAGGAATGGATTACTACATTCCTTCCTCTGAGATTGCCAGTAAGGGCCGTGGACGCTCCTGGTTTAATCGTGCTTGCGCCGATGCTGTCGGTGACAAACAAGCGGCGTATCGCGCTTGGATCAGGGGTCGCGCCAAGAAGGATCCCAATATCGGTTCCCTCAAAGAAGCTTACAACCGGGCCACCAAGGCCTGCAAGAAGGCTTATGTTAGAGCGGATGCCCAGCGCGTTAGCAGGATTGGGCGTGCGTTGGCCAATCACCCGACTAGCAGTCGTGCTTATTGGAGTTTGGCCAGGGCCGTTCAGTCTAACTTCTGCCGTCCAGCATTGCCTCCGCTGAGGTACCCGGAAGGTTCGCTGGCTCACAAGCCGCAAGAGAAAGCTGCCTTATTGGCAAACCTCTTTGCGGCTAATTCCCGCCTCGAAGACCGTGGTTCTCAGACGCTGCCCACACTGCCTGATTGCGGTTTCTCAATGGCGGATATTCGCATCAGGCAGTGTGATGTGCGGCGTGAGTTACGGTCTCTCGATGTGCGGAAAGCCAGTGGTCCGGATGGGATACCAGCGGTGGTTTTAAGAGCTTGTGCAGCCGAGTTGTCTCCTGTACTGACTCGCCTCTACCGAGCGTCCTACCGCACAGGTGTTGTGCCGGAATCTTGGAGGGAGGCCAATGTGCAACCGATCCCCAAAAAGGGTGATCGGTCGGACCCTACCAATTACCGCCCTATCGCTATCACCTCAGTGATGTGTAAGGTCATGGAGCGGATCATAAACGCTCAATTGGTCCGCTACCTGGAGGATCACTCGTTGATCAGTGACAGACAATACGGTTTCCGTCAAAATCGATCGACGGGTGATCTTCTAGCGTTTGTCCTGCATCGCTGGGGTGAGGCGATTGACCGGCGTGGCGAGGCTCTTGCTGTGAGCCTCGACATAGCCAAGGCGTTTGATAGGGTCTGGCACCGTGGTCTTCTTTCCAAGCTTCCGGCATACGGTCTGCCCGGCAACCTGTGTTCGTGGATTTCCGGCTTTCTGCATGGGCGTAGAATACGTGTAGTCGTTGACGGACACGCTTCGGCGCTCTTGTCGGTAAATGCCGGAGTTCCACAGGGCTCGGTGCTGTCGCCCACCTTGTTTATTCTGCATATCAATGACATGTTGTCGCTTGGCAACATTAATTGCTATGCAGATGACAGCACGGTTCATGGGCGATACCACTGCGGGCCTCCGGGTTGCCGAGTCGAAACTGTGAGGGGACGTGAAGATCTTGTCATTGAGCTCAACCGGACCTTGGATCTCATTTCTACATGGGGTTCCAAGAATATGGTTGAGTTCAATGCCAAGAAAACTCAGGTGTGTGCGTTCACGTGCAAAAAATCCCCGTTCTCTCCACTCCCCATTCTTCAGAGTACTCCCCTGTCAATGCGGAATGACCTGAGTATCCTTGGTGTGGATATCCGCTGTGATCTCAATCCAAGGAATCACATCGAGGGCGTAATATCTGCCACATCACGCAGGATTGGTGTCCTGAACAGGGTGCGTCGGTTCTTCACGCCCGGTCAGCTTTATCGTTTGTATAAAGCACAGGTCCGGCCGGGTATGGAGTACTGTTCCCACCTCTGGGATGGATCCGCCCAGTACCTGCTCGATGCCTTGGATGGATTGCAGCGGCGGGCCATCCGCATTGTGAATGATGCAGACGTTACGAGCAACTTAGAGTCGCTACAACTCCGGAGGGATGTCGCCTCTCTAAGCGTGTTCTACCGCCTGTATCACGGGGAATGCTCTGAGGAATTGTTCAACTTGATCCCCTCCTCTCCATTCCTTACCAGAACCACGCGGGCTGGCTTGCGAAGCCACAGCTTGTCGGTCCAAACCATCCCGGCGCGAACCAAACGGTTCTCTAATTCTTTTTTGTGCCGCACCGTCAGGCTGTGGAATTGTTTGCCATCTCACGTGTTCCCTCCTTCCTACAATCCTGGGTCCTTCCGCCGTAGTGTGAAGAGGCACCTTAGCAGGCCGGCATAATTGTTTCCATTGGCATGGGACTGCCGTCCGATGCCAATGGATACTCTGCCTGGGCGGCATTTGCGCTTACCATCAGGTGCAATGCCGCCACTATGTCGGGCCATAATAAAAAAAAAAAAAAAACAAAAACTGTCATCTTTTAAAAAGCTTGTTAAAGAACCTTTCTCTGTAACAGACATTAGTGTTATTTTCTCTATATGAATCAATAGGTAGATTGTAGTACCTATAAATTTTCATTCATTTATTTATATATGTATTTGTATATTTATTTGTTTTTATTTATGACGTCACGTAGGCATTTTATGTTTGCCATGACTATGTTGGCGGCCGCGTCTGCTTCGTTTACCAACAGTCCATCACGCACGCGCTATTCTTTACTATATTTAACCCTATACTGAAAAATAGGACAGTAAAATTGCAACTCCAAAATATTTTTGGTACAACTTAATTAAGAATGCTTCCACAAGCGACACAAATGTAAAATTAAACGTCATGAGTATAATATGAGAAAACGGACTTGTTTATATGAACCAAGATATGCATAAGAAAGTGTGCGTCGTCTCTTTGTCCCGAACATGGACAATAACGTGACTGCGCTCGCGAGCTCTTCAAGTTCCCAACTTGCTCCGCGAGATTGCAATCTTGAGAGTATTCAGTATGAATCGCAGTAAATGTGAATTTCGTACGTGTATTCGGTGTAAATACAGGGTATATTTACTTACTACATACAGGGTACAATCTGGTTAGTGCGCTAATATTTATATTTTCTTTTGTATATATATACATACAGGGTATATCTAGACTTCTACCGATAACGAAGCGGGGTGGTAGTTTTAGTTAGACTACAGACATAAGTTTTTTGCAAGAAAGCAACGAAATTTTTGTTGTTTTTTGTTCTGTTTTTTTGTCCTGTTTGGGTGGTAAATATATAGTAATAGGTAAATATTATTTCTACAAAAATAGTACACGCCTTTGTAAATACCCTATAGTAACCGAGGGTTTCAATTATTATTTTAGCTAACACTATGGATTTACCACCCAATGACATTTAAAAATCACAAAAAAACGCGTTTATTTGCGAAATATTTAATTGCGGCATGTTTGTAGTAACTAAAACTACCACTTGGCTTCGTTATCAGTAGCAGTTTTTATATACCACACTTCCATAATCTTAAGTATGTTTTATCGGACACAGTTTTTAGTAATCGGCACAGTGGGGAGACTCAAGAACTTTCAACAGGGCACAACTAGTTTTAGTCAGATAAAACTCTGAAAGAAGTAATAATGTTATTGATTGTTACCACATTGTTAGGCAACATTACGGGAAAAAAAATGTTCCATAAATATTTAAGTACAAATCGTGGAAAATCTGACTTGGTCGAATAGAAAAACCTGCCTTAAATAAATAACTTATTTGGTTCACATAATGTTATTTGGTAATTTCTCGCGTAGTACTGCCTAAATTATTAACATTGTAAATTTATTCGTAACGTAAATGTCAATTGTATGTAAATGTATTCGTCGTGTCGATGATGAGGATTGATTATTATATTAATTCAAATCCGAATTACCGCTATATTCAGGACTTGCCTTTCTATTTTTTATTGCTATAAACTAAGAAACGAACATGCCATTCGCCTGGTGATAAGCGATACGAACCCTCATGGATAGTAGCAAAACCAAACAACCACATGAATTACAAACCAATGCTTGGCATTTCACTACGCTCGCCATCTTGAGGCACAAGATGTTAAGTCTTATTGTCCAGTAGTTCTGTTTCTGTATCAGCCCATATACGTCCCACTGCAGGGCACGGGCCTACTCTACAATCGAGAGTACGATTGAGAGTGGTTAGGCCATATAGTCCACCATGCTGGCCTAGTGCTGGTTAGCGGACTTACACACCATATAAATTCTTATAAATCACTATGGTATGCAGGTTTCCTCACCATGTTTTCCTTCACCGTTTTTAGTGCGTGGTGATTGACTATCAATACACACATGACTCCGAAAAGTCAGAGGTGAGATGAGATGTTAAATCATGAGATGTTAAATCTCAATATGTCCAGTGCCTACTCCGGCTAAAATGTCCTTTAAATCAGAACACAACAGGTCAGATCCAGCTTATTTCTTTAGCTAATAAAAAAGTATATAAAAAAGCTATAATAAAAGAATATCATTCCATACAATAACGATAAACCCCACTCTTTAATTTTAACGCCACATAAATAAGCCAAAAATTCACGACCGCCCATTAAGAAATTAATTGAACAGTAACCGCAGAAAGTAATTTAAACCTAAAGATCATGGAATTAATAACGCGTAATTATCTCAGGGTTAAGTAGCGATAGGCTTGCCAGGCTTGTGCCAGATGGCGCCAAATGCCAAATATTGTTTTGATTTGGAATCTGTTTGGCAAAAATTGGATAATGTTTGGCCAATGCGATATGGCCAGTTTCATTGCCTTGCTTTAGACGTCCGCCCACAAGGTGGTCGGAAGAACGATGAAATGCATGAAAATGTTCTTAAAAGTATTTGAGGGGCGATCTATGTTAAACAGTAGATGAGACTGGTGATGATGAATCGCCGAAAGGATCTTCACAGACCAAGTACAAAACTTTATCAAGTAACAAAGATGTTGCTGGGTGCAGGTCAGTTTAAACTGGTCGACTGTGTGATGAAGACCTGCCGCCCATAACTGCAATTCAATTGTGAACATGATTTATAAAATTAATTCACGCGATTCTTAATTAGCACGAATTTATTTATTTATTTATATTTATTACTTAAAAAACACTACCTGTATTTACAGTACGATTGGCGGTCTTATCGCTTGAATATGCAATTTATCAATAAATATTTTTTGCTAGACAAAATATGAATATCCGTCATTCTTTTCGATGAAACATCGCCGTAATTTATTCCACGTTCGTATTTGATATTTATTTTCTGCCTGAATTTTACATGTTGGCAACGATTTATGCTCGCTATTTTTAAACTAATTTTGTTGGGGTAAATAAATAATAATAATATTGATATGCTATGTTTTCATATTGGATAATTATTAGAAATTGTACACATCCCTTTATACGTAAAAATATGCGTTTAATGTAATAAAAATACACCTTAGGGGCCATTCAAGTATTACGTAAGCAGATTTATTACAATTATATACCCCCCATCCCCCTTGTCAGCAAAAGTAAGCAAAGCTCTTACCCCCTCCCCCGTGCTTACGTAAACATTTTTGAATTAATATATAGTACTTTTAATTTTTTAATGATTCCTGAAGTTATAATTTTAAAAATATATATTTTTTTTTTTGCATTGTTTCTTCTACTTACCAAAACTACCACCCGGCTTCGTTTTCGGTGACAGTCTTGATATACCTAGTATATAACATATATCTTATATTTTCTAAGTTTCTTTTCATTACATCCCTGTGTTTATCTGGGCAACTGCGTTTTGAATCTTCCTGTTGAGATTGTTTTGATGACGTAATCATCATCTAGACCCCCTACCCCCCATGTCATACAAAATAAGCAAAGCAAAGACCCCCCCGCCCCCCTATGGTGCTTACGTAATACTTGAACGGCCCCTTATGAACAAAGTTAACATAAATACAGTTATTATTTTTGATATTACGTAGTTCATAAATAGCACTTATATTTGACATGGAATTAATTGAAGAAATAATTTCTTTAATATCCTTGTTGTTTGCCAAACGTCATCCATATTCGTCCCAAGACGTGACGTCAGCTTAACAACGGAAAGCTCACTAAACAAAACAAAGATAAAACTAAGACGAGTAAATTTTTACTGTTTCACATAAAACCTCGGCTATTTATTTTATCAGTAAAAACCTTAATCTGAAGTCGTTAATATTTCTTGTTGAGAATAAATGTATTTATATACATATAAATTATATATCCACTGAGCGGATGACTAATATCTCAGTCAGTCCTGTAACCACGAAAACTATAAAGTGAACAAAACGTCGGGAAGTAAAAAAATCCGCGATAAAATCCGAAAATAATAGTTTTATTTCAATAAATGATATAAAAAAAATAAGCAATTAGGAGACCACAGAATATGCGTTGAATTATTACAAGAACTGGTGGTAGGACTCTCATATGTGAGAAGCCGCCTGAGTGGGTGCCACTGCAATGTCTATTTCTCCCGCCAAACAGCAATTTAAATGCACTGTTGTGTTTTGGTTTGAAGGATATTGTAGTCAGAGTAACTACTGGACATATCGAGACTTTACATCTTATGTCTCAGGATGGCGAGCGCAGTGGAATGCCAAGCATAGGTTTGTAATTCAAGGTGTTGTTTGGCTCTGCTACTGTTCATGAGCGGTCGTATCAATTGCAATTAAAAAAAAACTGAATATTTCCATATATTTTTTTCTGTTTCTCAAGTGCCATGGCCTCTCCGTTTTCAATCTCTTTAAAATAATATATATATATATATATCATAACATCTATTATTGCTATAAAGGCGATACTTCCTTTTCTGTCTACGCAATATAATAAAAAGGCAAAAATCCTTGCGACATTTAAATTGCGTTCATTTAATCAATTTATATTGTAAAACAAAAGACTTCACAATTTCTTTTAATGAAGGCACGGACTCGCAATTTGTACCCGTCCGATTGTGTTTTTTTCTCCAAGACTACTGTACTAGTATACAGTTTTTCCTAATCAATACTACTACACTTTTTCTCATTATACTGGTATCTAAGTTTGTTCTGAAAGTCGAGGCTTGGATTAATAAGTTTTCCGTCTTACGTAGTCGACTTAAGCACATAAAGCATATAAGCCGTTGACTATGAAGTACTGTGTTGTGTTGTTTGATAAAGGAATTCACATTGTGTGAATTGCTTATGACATCACATAAAAGTTTTAAGAATATTACGAAGAATATTGTTCATTTGAAACTCAGTCGAATAATACCAAACCAATGTGAACCTGTAATAGGCCATACTAATATATAAATAAATAAATACACCCAAAAGTCCCATACATAATTCTCTCTCCACATTAAGTCTCACATTAGTGAGGGTCAGGGTATTAACCGAGACCCGAAACAATTACTTGTGGTTTACACAAACATAAGTCTAGGAGCGGAGACTGAACCCATGGCCTGCCGTTTCACAGTTGCCATCTAACCCAATGCACCACGGAGGCCGTCAAATATCTAAAATAACTTACTTACCTCCTTGCCTTAAAATTAGAAAGACAATTGAAAAAAAGGCATATTTTATTTATATTAAATAAGATTAGAGCAGAGATAATTCTCCCCATTAACCCTAACTCTAATAATTGTACTAAATGACCTAACAACTCTAATTAAAATTGGATTATTATTCATCTCATTAAGGAATGAGTAAGTACTCATTGAGGGTAATATCAGAAACGATCCTCAGTAGGATTACCAACTGGTACATTAATTAAAACTTTTTCTGATTAACTCGAACTCAGACGGACTTCCGAGTTAGTTTTTATTCGAGTAACTGTTGTTACTGAGATGGACTTAACTTTGAAGTTGTAGTTTGGAAGTTGCAAAAATATTCGGGAGAGCAATGTTACTTTAAATGCGAGATATGTTTGAAAGTGTACGTTCAGTTTGGTAGCTCAAAAGTTTAAGTTTTACTGAGTGTTTTTTGTTTGTTTTGGATGTGTACGATTGTTGTTAAAATATTTGCGAATATATTCTGAAATATATTTATTTGGTTTATTTAAAGTAGGTACATCAACAGAAAACCACATCAATAGCATTTCAGGAAGATTAGACAAAGGAAAAAAATATTCTGTATGAGCCCATATACGTCCCACTGCAGGGCACGATTTATTTTATTTATTATTTTATATTAATATCTCTTCACTAGTTACTTACTTTAGTTATATTTTTTATTTTTAACATATTCGGGACCTAATTCATTTAACAATATCTCTTTAACTCTTCCTCAGAGTCCCAACCCCTCGTGGCTCGGTGTCGAGCACCAGCAGCCTCAGCGCCGGCTCGAGACTGGCTCGACTCCTCACGCAGGGGGTGCGCGGCACCCCTGAAGAGACCGGAGGGGACACGCCACGACGACTCAGCTGGGAGCGGTGAGTACAACATTAATTAAATGTAGCTGCCAAGCTGTGTGCTGTATATTTAAATATATCAACGTATTTACAAAAATTAAACAATATGAGTGATTAATTTGTTTGAAATGTTAACTTTTTGATATAAAGTGAACATTTCATGCTCTCATTTTGGTCCAAATGGGCATTTACAAAAGTCACGAAAGTATACATTTTCTTTGTTGTATAAAATGGGCATTAATAATAGTCACGAAAGTATGAATGCCTCAGTTTTGACGCCTGCACGTTGTAACAATTAAAAAACAAAAATGTCGTTTCCGTGTTATTTACAGTCTCACCTTTTTAACCTCCACCTTATTGTGTTACTCAACAATGACCTCTCGCACAAACAAACTCGTAGAGCCGTGAAGGCACCGTAGCCAGTCATCCGTAGCACCCCGTAGCACATCGTAGCGTTGAACAGTAAAATCGTAGATGTCCATTTTAGTATTTACATTTGCAAGGTCATATGTCTGGATATTAATTGCACGGTCATTAAAATGTTTCCACGTTATTTCCCGGGAGAGCTACTTGGAACATTTCGTCCGAAATTAATGCTTTTTTCGTGACTCCATGCAATTTCCAATATCGACTTTGTATATTTCGAACTTTTTCCATTAATCGATGAAATACATCGATGCATACAAAGTAATACGTTACTAATATATTTGAAACATATAAAAGACACCTAGGATTCCATCTCTGCTCCGAGACGAATGTATAGACTAGTAAATACGTAATATTTGTATTAGGCTTCGAAATTGTGGTTACTGAAGGCTGTAGTAATTGCATAAGTCTGGCAAATATGCAAATACAATGTAATTCAATACTTCCGTATTGAATCATTTCAGGTCAATAATGTATGAAACAATTGTAATTACCGAGCCGACCTATTCCTACAGCAATCAGCTTATTCAATGTAACGACAGACGTGTGAAATAATTTATATTTAGGTTAGGACTCACTTTTTCACTTTTGGTTATATTTATTTCACATTTCCGTTACACTATCCGAAATATTTCAAACTTCGCTGACATAATACTAAATTTAAAAAATAATAGAGAAACCTTACAAATAGTGAATAACTGGCGGTCTTATCGCTAATAGCGATCTCTTCCAGACAACCAAATAGTAAAATAAGCAAGCAGTAGAATAGGACATCAAAGAAAAATTAATAACTGGTGTTTATTGTGTGTGCATAATTTATAACAATAATAATTAGCAGGAAAATAAATATAATATTTTTTTTATTTGTTCAAAATTTAACTTTAATCAGAGTCCACGAGATCAATTGTCTAAACAATAATTCCAACATAGATTTGAAACCCGAACAATCAGTTAAGACGAACACAAATTCTTGTCAAACATGCGGTAATCGAGTTATGAACTTGCACTGTTGTTGATTGGTACCGAAATTAGTCTCTGTTTAACTCTTATATTAACTTGGACTCTGGAGAATGGCCGAGGAATAAGCCCTTGTCTATTCTAAACCCACTGATATTAAGGTTCGAGAAATATTGTTTTGTTATGATATAAAAATAATTCGGTTTAGTTTGATAATAGGGGGAGACTATCTCGTCCGAGCAATAAATTTTGAGTCTTAACAAATATTTGTGAATTATTTTAGTAAGAAATTAATATATTTGGTATTTTTTTCTGTTTATCAACCTGGCTCTTATTTTTATTTTACCGGCACTGTGAAAAATTGTTACTTATTATAATTTACGATTAATTTCTTATTTGGATCCAAAATGTGGTGTATGAATAAAATACTTATATCCACATATATATGTGTATATAATACATAAGCTCAATCGTAGATACGTCATATTCAAGAGTTCTTCTAGGTATATAAACGGAAATATATAAAGAAGTATCTATGAAGGTACCCCTTCATCTATTTGTGTCTCTTAAGTATCAGAGTATAAGCACTATTGTGTTTCAGTTTGAAGGGGAATATAATATCATTGATGACTCGGTATTAAGCACAGAGTATATACATTCTAAATACGGAGATTGAGTTAACAGTCAGACTATTGGAATTAGCGACCTCTGTCGGTATACGACGTTCGAATAGGACACAGGTCTTATCAATATTCAATTAATTTATATTATAATAATTTTCCCCAGTAATTTCCAAAGCCCGAAATTTTTACTGAGTAGGCTTTTGGAAATTACTTTAGGGAAAACATGACTAGAGTTAAGCAAAGGTTTCGAAGTAAATAAAATAACAGTTTAGCGGTTGTATTGTTTTTTATTATGATTCCTCTTGTGATTATAATTATTATATACAGACACTTTTGTTTCTCTCTATTCATATTTTTTCTTGACAACAATAAATACGCGATGTTGAGAGAAGCGACATCTACTGCAAATGAAGGAACTATTTCATTCCAAAGAAAAAAGCAATGTATGGACTGTTAAGCCATTGGTATTAAGAGACTGAACAACTAATATCATGGGGTGACTGAGCGCCGTGGTAAGCAACGCTATAATTTATATTTATTTACGGGAAATCAACAACAAAATAATATTGAAATATTGAGTGATTGCGCCCTTGTTTATTGGCAGGTGTGATGCTTCCTATCGTTCAAGCGACTTTCTCACATTGACATTGAAGCCAAGAAATAAATCCTTACAATATTTAGAGTAGACCTATGTATGTATATGATAGCATGACACATTTTACCGCATTGCGTAAAACAATGACCACATCAAATTGTATACCAACAAAGAAATTGCTCGTTGCTTTGTTGTAGATAGTCTAAAAGGGCGATTTTATGTCCTATAAATTAAAGGACGGTTACATGGAACCCTTAATAAAATTTAATAACGTGTCATCTATATTAAGCATTATAAAATTAGTATTAGTTGTGGTTAATAAATAATTTTAATTCTTATGTAAATTTTGGCTGCATCGTGCTCAACATTAGGTGTATATTATAACCTGAAAATAAGTTTTTTTATTGCAATAAATGGTGAGACGAGCATGCCGTTCGCCTGATGGTAAGCGATACGACCGTTCATAAACCGTAGCAAAACAAAACAACATCTTGAATTACAAAGCAATGTTTGGCATTCCACTGCGCACGCCATCCTGAAACATAAGATGATAAGATGTAAAGTCTCAATAAGTAGTTATTCTGGCTACAATGTCCTTCAATCCGAAACACAAGAGTGCATTTACACTGGTGTTTGGCAAAAGATATAGACATTGCGGTGGTACCTACCCAGACGGCCTCTCATATATGAGACAGCTACAACCAGTAAAAAAAAATATAATCTTGTTTTACAACAGCAAAACTTGTTGAAAATTAGGTTACAGCCTCCATCGTATAAAATAATGGATAAACTTCGTTTTCTTATAAAATTTAATCTTAAGCCGGGATAACTATCTTGATTAGATTACTCTGAGTTATAGCTTTATGCCACTATCCCAGATTAAACCATTAATCCTTGGGCTATCAACATATCTGTTTATCGTTGTAAATTAATTTATGTTGTTAATACGCTTATGTTAATTAATGTGATTGATTGGGCAGCGGCGCAACATTTTTATTAATTTTGCGAATATTCTGCGGATTTTTTTCATATATTAGATAATCGAGCAAGCTGATCTTGCTAATAGCCATTTTAAAACAACCCCTATTGCTGGTTTGCATACTTGACTTGCCAGAATTAAAATAATCTAGAGGCAACACGTATGATTGTGAACCCGGAATCTAGTTTTATTCCCTAGACAGATGTATCAGTTTGAGGTAAGATCGGTTCTAAATATAATCGCAGAAATAAAAAATATAACTGGGACAAATATTCAAAACTATAATCAGGCAGTACGAGTGTTTATGAAAGACCATTTATTTATACTCCACCACCTCAAGATAACTGGTGGTAGGTCTCTCATATGTGAGAGGCCGTCTGGGTAGGTACCACCGCAATATCTTTGTCTCCCGCCAAACAGCAGTGTAAATGCACTGCTGTGTTCTGTTTTAAAGGACATTGTAGCCAGAGTAACTACTGAACATATTGAGACTTAACAATGTATGTCTCTGGATGGCGAGCGCAGTGGAATGCCAAGCATTGCTTTGCAATTCATGGTGTCGTGTCGTTTGGTTTGTTGCTGTCCTTGAGCGATCGTATCGCTTACGTATCAAGCGAATGGCATTCTGTTCTCGCCATTCAAAGCAATAAAAAAATTGAGAGAAAAATTAACTGGTGAACTCTTGTTTCGGAGGCCAAGATCCACTTTGGGTCGCTGAGCCAGCGGAATTACTTTTTTTATTTTTTATATATTGCTATGACAAAGTGAGTAAAATACACATATTGGTAAATGCGTTTTAGTCCTGTTATCCACGTGTATCTTGTCTACGATACCAGTCTGATCATATACAAACATACACAGAAGAACCCAAAACGTGTCACAGTTCCGTGGGTCGCTATGACACGTTTAAATAAGTTACGATGTACTGGATGCCTGCGCCCGTCGGGACCGGCTGACGAATCCTCCATGACACGTTTCAATTTATTCCTTCTGCTCTTCCCGTAGTCTGTTTTGATTTCGTATTTTTAAACGCTATGTGAGGTAATTTTGATGAAATATGATGCAAAAAATATTCTTAAAAAGACAGAGTATATTCTTTCCTTCTGTTGTTCAATGATTTTTTGTACAATTATTGTGCAGTTACTTTTTACTCTAAGATCAGTCCAAAATATGTTTAATACATTCAGTTGTTTGTCGAGATACAGTTATGTTGTTTTGATAGAATAGGGTAACAATACTTTTTTAGCCCAGAAGTGAATCTCTCTCATATAAGATTCAATTTCTAAGCTTACTTTTAAAGCACCCTTTCCGTCTTTCACACTCAGGAGCTAGATGCGCAATTACAATTAAGTTCTTCACACCCGAGCTGTTTGCTCATTGTCTTTTCTCACGCGCCATGAATTTTATTAAATTAATTAATACTTTTAAGATCTTAAGAATAAATATAGTTAATGTTGCTTAAGAAATTTCTTGCGGCGCATTATCTGCATAGCTGTAACACGTTCCATTGCGGTGGGTTAAATTACTGAACAAATTAAACAATTGCGAAAGAGTGTTGAATATAAAATAATATGATTCGATTCATAAATGTTGGTGTAAATAAAGTAATGATCAAATAAAGTAGTGTAATAAAGAGAGGAACTAAATATAGTCGGTAAATTTTGAATATGATGATGATAATTATATGATAATATAATACATTAAATGCTTCCGTGACTTAGTTCTATTACGGTACGACTACAATGCTGCGGTCTCGAGTTCTAATCCAGGGTCGAGAAATGTAATATTGGACTTTTCTTTTCATTATCAACCTAGAGTTATGAATTTGAGCAAAATATGTCAATGGGCTCGCCCCTTTCACATCGTGGGACGAAAAATACAAGGCGATATGTCATGTCCTGTGCGTTCCCCTTCTGGTTTATTTATGTATGTAATTATGTGAAATAATGATGATAATCACCGGGAGAGTCCGTGATTAAGATTTTAAACATTCCTTGACTGAATATGATAAAGGCTATGATTGAGTTTACAAGAACTCACTAGATGCAAACCACTATGAAAATCCTTGCGGGAGACTTATATTCAGCAATTTAAAGACCCGATCACTGTAAAACGTTTCTCTACCAACATATTCATATTTAAATGTAATCAAACACATGGCAGAGATCATCCAAGAGGTTTACTATCGCGTCAAAATATCAAATTGAATCACAACATGGCACCAACGGTTGTTCATGAACTGAGGTCACATATTCATTTACTGTTGCTGGTGTTTGTATAACTACATTTATTTGTTTATTTATTTCTATATCAGCTCATATACGTCCCACTGCAGGGCACGGGACTCCTCTAAAATCGAGAATACAATTGAGAGTGGTCAGGCCATATAGTGCACCACGCTGGCCTAGTGCGGGTTGGCGGACTTACATACCATAGAAATTCTTACAAATCGCTATGGTATGCAGGTTTCCTCGCAATGTTCATCGTTTTTTCCGTGCGTTGCTTGGTGAGTGCTTGTTAAAAACATACACAGCTTACTACATTAAGATGAGGGTATGCGAGAAATGGCCATTTTTTACAACGTTTTTTTTCTTAGTGATCTTTATTGATAGGTCTTAAAATATTTATATATTATGTTGATCTATATGGAGCATTGTCCCCTTTATACAGGCGCACTTATTGCCTTAAGCATTTTCTACAAGTCAACCTCTGGAATAAGCAGAGTTGAGATAAAGTGTGTGCTTGTAAAAACCAAAACAGAGAAGATAAAATAACATAAATACACATCATATCACTTTGGTATTAGTCAACTAGTCTACGAAACTAGGCAATGGTGTAAAAATCGATCCGTGTAACTAACTGAATCGGGCCAGTTGGCGTAACATAACAGAATTGGCGCGTGTCGATATGGAGAACAAACTTAGACCAAAGCTTCCTTGAAATTCAATAGGAATTTATAAACTACACTATGTTGGACTGTATTAATTTTATTTATTTAGTTTTCTATCAACTTTAAGAAAATAAATGTACATAAATAAAAAATATAAATACACCCCACTGACACTAGACAATCCTGGCCTCTATTAATATAGAGCCTTTTAACACAAGTATCAGAAGCTACAAAAGACTTTTTGCTCTCACAAATAAAAAACCTGATGGATAACACACTGCGCTCACCATCCTGAGACATTAGATGTGGAGTCTCAACTCTCAATATGTCCAGTAGTAACTCTGGCTTCAATTTCTTTTAATCCGAAACACAACAGTGCATTTACACTGCTGTTTGGCGGTAGAAATAGACATTGCGGTGGTATCTACCCAAGCGGCCTTTCGTATAGAGAGACCTACCATCATTTCGTACTAAATATTGGTACTTTTTGTGTATTCACTACGAGCACACGTACAATTTCGTTGTGCTCGAGACAAACAGCTTTACATTACTGCTGTATCAATTTTAAACGTAAACATTTCTTAACAGAAAGGTATCATTTGAAATTTCAATTTGACGGAATTTCGTTCTGTCGGGGAGGAAAGCATTAATAACAAATTGTGGGATTACAACTACCCAACCGCAATGAAATATGAGTGCTGTCATTGGTAATGAAAAGGTAGCGCAGACTCGATATTAATCGGAATAATTTTATTATAAATATATTATTAGCGTATGGCCTTTTGTTTAACAGACCAAACGCTGCCAACATTCTCACGGTGGTCGCAGGTTCAAATCCCACGACACTCCACTGACTTTTCGGAGTTATGTGTGTATTTATAGCCAATCATCACGCACTATAACGATAAAACCTGCATACCATAGCGATTTGTGAGAATTTCTATGGTTTGTAAAGTCCGCCAACCCGCACTAGGCCAGCGTGATGGACTATATGACCTAACCATTCTGAATCGTACTCTCGATTGTAGAGCAGGCCCGTGCCCTGCGGTGGGACGTATTTGGGCTCATAAATATTTGATATATGTATTTGACGACTTATAGACTTGCTTATTATATTGTCATCGCGTGGGCTTGGATTCAGAGGAATTGTTCAAATTAATATGAGCTGCTAAATAATACCACCGCAATACAAGCCACAAGATGAAATTCCATTTCTAGCGTTTGAATGGATGGTTCCGCTCAATGATTATGATATTATGTAAGCGGCGTTCTTTTTTTCCTATTTTTCTGTGTAATTTTGTGGTACAAACCGATAGAAAAGAAACCTTTCATATAAGATTATATTTTTTCAATGCCAATAACGCACCGAAGATTTCTCTGGTGTTGTGAGTGTTAATGGTTGTTTTTGACCACTTACCGTTAGGACGCCTGTCTGCTCATTTGTTTTTTTTTTTTCATAAAATTAAGGAGATTTATTACTGATAAATATTACATACATAATTATGTACATACATAAACTCACGCCTTTTCCCCAGAAGGGGTAGTATTTCGCCTTGTATATTCCGTCTCACGATGTGATAGGAGGCGAGCCTATCTCCATATCGGGCACAAACTGAGTACGAGCTGTTAATGAATAGAAAAATCCAATATCACTGCCCGATCCCGGATTCGAACCCGAGACCTCAGCTTTCAACCACACCGTAGTACAACTACGCCACCGAGGCAGTCATAAATATTATCAATGAAAAAACACATCCTAAAGAAACCTACACGATTAGGAACGATGTTCACTGGTCATGTAAAAACAGAATTATTCCTCCGTAAATATTTTCTGTTCTGAATAATACTTTTCAAATATTCCATAACATTTGATACACATTACTCGCAGGTCTATAGTTACAGGAGGGCGCGACAAACGGACGAATGGACATGACCAATTTGATAACTGGATTAAAGGAATCCAGTTTGATTACTGAACCCTAAAAAGATAAAATTATCAGACCATGCTTTACCAACCCGCATTGGGCCAGCGTGGTGGACTACATGGCCTAACAACTCTCAATCGTAGTCTCGATTGTAAATGTTTTGCCTTGATTGCCTTCCAGTGGGACGTATATGGACTGTTACAGATGCTTGCATGTTATATGATTAATTTATTCATAAAGACAATTGTAAATTTTTGCGCATATATTTTTTTCGTAGCCTTGAAGTCTTTTTTATTTATTTTAGTATTACC